>CM028137.1:938102500-943582500 GCA_016271365.2 Neoceratodus forsteri
TTACTGTGCCAGTGACCTGAGTTCAGGTGTGAACTCAGTGAGTAATGGGACAAGGCTGATGGAGAAGGTGCTACAGCGCGCAGTGCCAGCCCTGGCCTGGGTAGGGATGGAACAGTGTTTTGGCGCAGATGCCACACCCTGTGGTGGGTCAGAGAACCTTTCCCACAAGGTACTGACATGAGAGCCGGGGCCTGCTGGGCCCATGCACTGGGTCAGGACTGTCTGCAATACTGTATTTATCTCATTTTGTGCAGGTCCCTTAATGAGGATACAGTTCCACTATCAGAAAAAGAAAGAAAATTCATTGCAAAAAACTACGAAGGAGAGAAATAAAAAACATTAGGGATTTGGGTCTCTGGAGTATTGGCGAATCAGTGGTGGGGTCTTACTTGAGGTTGTCAACCCTAATGCCCACCCCTTCCCCAGATCAGATGAGGTTAACTGTGATGTCTTAACACAGGGCCCTATGGCCAATTTGCCAATACTCCAGAGACCCAAATCCCTAATGTTTTTCATTTCCTTTCTTTGTGTGCTTTGTGTTCCACAACGCTAATGTCTGCATTAATGTAGTTTTTTTTTTTGCATGATATATATATATATATATATATATATATATATATCATGATGCCTTGCATTATGAGGGTATGTGTGCTTTCATACTGAAAAATTTTGTTGCATAAGCAAATGAACAAATATATTTGCAAATCCAAAAACTGGGAAAACAATGGATGTACAGCGCTTCATAAACTGTGAGGCATCACATGTAATTACATGGTACTGTGTTCATTGAGACCATTTTATGTTAGCAGAAGGTGAATCTATGATTAGAGGGTTGGAGAAGGTGGTGGGGGAAAGGAAAGGGGAGGTGGTGGTCAGATGCCTTCCAGGAGCATCAGCCATCCAGTATGTGGACAGGCCAGGGAGGACGGCAGAAGGGGGGGGAGCTTGGGGTGCTGGTACACACAGGTACGAACGATCTCGCAAACCAGCCTACTGAGACAGTGAAGGCTAACTTTCAAAGGCTGGGGACAGATTGAAGCCACACCCTGTCTAAATGCCAGGAGCCTAAAAAACAAAATTAGTGAGCTGCAGTAAATGGTGGCAGGTGTGGGATTAGACCTCTTAGCTACAGTATTAGAGTAACATGGGTGACTGGGACCTAGCAGTATCGAAGTATACCATGTATAGGGGAGATAAGGGTAAGGGAAAAGGAGGTGAGGTAGTCCTGTGTGTCAAAGAAGGTGTAGATGGTGCAGAAGATGGGTCCATTAGGGAAGAAATGGGAAGACAGAACTGCTGTAACTATAGCTTATGACACACAGAAGGAAAGCGTCTGCACATGGGGGTGGTCTGTAGACAACTCGTACTGGGGGAAGTAGTGGCAAAAATTTAGATGGGACTGCAACAGGCAGGTAGTGACAGTGGAGGATCTCAATTTACCAGACACTGATTGTGATCTCTTAGCAGCTAAGAGTACCAGAAGTCGGCCCTGCCAGATATGTTACAGGACTGCCTGCTGGTGCAGCTGTTTGGGGAACCTACAAGGCAGGCTGCCATTTGTGATATGGTACTCAACAACTTGGAAATGATAGGTGGAGTGTGGACAGAGAAATCACAGCATGATATGGTTTGAACTGGCCCTGGGCATCAGTATACCCTTGTCAAAGGTTGTGGTTCTGGATTTCAAATGAGCAGGCTTTGATCAGATGAGGGAATTAGTCAAGAGTAAGTTGGTTGGGGTGGACAAAATTGGGGTTGGGGGGGAAAATTAGAGGCCATTCTCAAAGCAACCAAACAAAGCCTGAGAATGGGTACCAAGGGTAATGGGCACAAGAGACCAACTGGGTTCTGTAGAGTGGTTAGGGAGGGGAGGGAGGCCAAGAGGGCCATAAAAGGGACTTCGTTGGCTACAAGGAGAAACAGGTGGATGAGGAATGAAGCAAGTGCCAGCTAAAGATGAAGGAGGACAAGAAGGCAGTCAGGGACACAAGAGCAGTCACAGATCTGTGTACTGAAGAGGGGGGTCAAGGGAGGTGAAAATTATTTTTTCAGGTACATCAGGGAAAAAAGAAGAAAAGAGGGTGAATTGTTAGGCTGATACGGGGGGGGAGTAGAGGAGGATAAGCAGAATGCAGCCACTCTGGTTGCTGAAATTCAATGCCAAATGCAAGGTGATGCACCTAGGGAACAGAAAGTCCAGGAAAGAATAATAAATGGGAGGGATTAAGCTGGCCACTACTTAAGAGGAAAGTGACCTAGCGATCATCTCAAGTGACTCCCTAAACCAAACTAGCCAATGTAACAAGGTTTACAGCAAAGAACCAGAATGTTTGGGTGTACTGGAAGGGGTTTAGATAGCAGCAGGAAAGAGGTAATACTACCTCTGTATAGAGTACGGGTGAGACCCTGTCTGAGGAAAGACGGAGACTAGCTAGAGAGAGTGCAGCATATGGCAACTAAAATTATTCAGGGCATTGAGGCCTATGAACAACACAGGGCACTGAACATGTACTCACTAGAAGCCAAAAAAGAGAGGGCCAACAGGACACAGGCCTTCAAATAAACCAGGCAAATTGCAAGGAACTATTTAGCAGAATGGAGGGTCAAAATGTAAGCTGGTGGCGGGAGGAATTCAGGAGGGTTGCGAGAAATGTTTTACTTTACAGAGAGAGCGGCTGAGATGTGAACAGCTACTGATAGAAGTGGTGAACCTAAAAACCATTAACAGGGTCAAGCATGGCTGACTATGCATCAGTGTTGGACAAAATTCTGTAGCGCTATCTTGGGGATCTTGGAGGCAATTTTTATAGACTAATCTAAAGCGTTCGATGCCTTGAACCATGACATCCTCCTGTCCAAATTAAAAGCCTCTGGCATGTCCACAATGGTAGTAAATTGGTTTATAGCATATCTACTAGGAAGAAAACAGTTGGTAACCATGAATGGCTGGAATTCTGGACTTAGGACTATTATTTCAGGGGTACCCAGGGATCCATCTTGGGCCCAATTTTATTTAACTTGTACGTGATTAACTTTATTCCATCTCACCCAGACATAAAATGTAATTTACATGCGGATGATACTATCATTTACACAGAGGGTTCATTGATGAAACAAATGAGTTCACCTTACAAGGAGAATTTGAGTTACAGTAATTTTTCCTTGAGTCTAAACTTGTATTACATTCCAAGAAAACCCAGGTTCTACTGTTTTCAAGAGAAAGCAGTGTGAGTCGCATTGAGTCAAGTTTGAAGATAGAAACTTTGGATAAAATTACCCTTGAACAGGTTCAGAACTATAGATACTCGGATTTATACTTAGGTTACTTAAATGGACTATCCATATAGAATACGTGACCAAAAAAGTAGGAAAATGCCTAGGTGCATTATACAGAATCAGAAACTGTATGTCTGAGAAAGTAAGGAAGCATGTAGTTACAACATTAGTGGTACCCCTCTTAGACTATGGAGATATAATGTATACAGGGGCAACATCTTTACAGTTATCTAAGCTGGACATTTTATTCAACAAATTGGCAATGTTTATCTTAAATGTCCCAAAGAGAACACATAGATGTGACTTATATAAATCTCGGAACTGGATGTACCTGAAAAGCAGAAGATAATTTCATGCTTTAATATATATGGTCAAGTGCTGTAAGGGTGAAGTTCCAGAATAAATTACTGATGGACTTCAAGTTAGGGAATTAAAAATGGGCTATGATCCACTGAAGGAATAGAATGTGCCCTCCCAAAACTGAGGACGGAATTAGGTAGATCACATATCTTTTACTTGGGCCATCTATGGGACACAGTGCCACGTTCTCTTAGGTTAGTAAACACCAACATTCAATTAGGGGAAATCAAACAGTGGTTTACCCACAAAGCAATGAGGAGGCTGAGTGTAGATCCTCCTTGAATGTTTGAAAAGAAAAGTCTTTGGAAGATCTAACCGAAGAAATGTAAACTAGTGATCCTTAACTATGCATATACTGCACATACACACACACACATATATATATGTATATATATTTTGATGTTGTTAAACTTGTGTATTTATTATATGTTGTTACTTAATAGTGTATGTTATGTATGTTAAATGCGTTGATGTCACTTAGTCATTGTAATTAAGTTGTTTCAAGGGCCTCGTTGGAAATGAGCTAGTCTCAGATGAGTTTTGCTATTCACTGCATTGTCAATTGAATAACATTTGTTTTACTACTACTAGTACTACTTATCTTGGGGAACCAGTACATTGCTTCTTTTTTTTTTTGAAATTGCAGTTTGTACTCCTCCTACGTCCTGCCAGCCCCGACCCTTCAGGGCTGCCAAGGAGTCATCCTCCTGCCTCCCGCTCTACCCTCAACTACCTCCAGGCCCCATGGAGCTTCGGTTTGCCCCCCGAGCAGGGCAAGGTGGGGCCCTTACACCCCATGCTACTTCCTGTTCGTCAGTCCGGAGGTGGCTGGGTGAGTGGGGACACATTAGAGGCATGCTCCAGGCAGCCAGTCTTCCTGGCGCTGGCAGGCGTTTTCTTATTTTCTCCCCTGTACACAGTGCAGCCCTGACGTCATGGCACAACACGCCAATGTCCACTGTGTACCCTGGCATCCCTCTCCTGTGGGGCTTGCAGTACCCAGTCTCCGGCCGGTCAGACAAGTTGTGGGCATCAGTCCCCCTCCCCGTAAAAGGTGAGCTGTGATGGGAAGCTCAAGCCATTCTCCCGGCCAGCCGGCCAGCAAATGGAGTCCTCTCCCAAACCCAGGTCGCTGGCGTCGCAAGCGGAAATCCAACCGCTACGCTGACGGGACGGCATAGCATAGTACATTGCTTTTTTGGCTTTGTCACAGTTTGTGCATAGAACATGGAGCACTGCTCTGATTGGTAAAAAGCTTCTTCTAAGCATTCTGTGCACAAGCTGTGACAAAATGATAAGTCAGAATTTCTGGTTCCATGACAAAAACTGCACAGAACGTAGTCCATAGAAGAAAGTTGATGTTTGTCTATGTACAATTAAATTGGAATCATTTGGAGGTATGGTTTTATTGCTGTAAAGAGGAATATTATCAACATCTACCAACTAAAAATAACTGCATGTCCCTTTAAATGAAGGTAATGCAGACTTTGATTTCATTTCTGCAATAATGTATGGTGAATTATTAAAGTACATATGCTTAGTTAGAAGGGAGTTATTTATATAAGATTCACAAATCGGAAATGTAAATCTGAACTTTCACAATCACTTGGTTTCATAACACTGAGCGTATCATCAGACGAAGTATCGGCTTACCAAATTTAATAGTAAAAACAGAAATATAATAATTGACCTATAGTGTACAGATCAAATGGCTGTCACCTGGGTTTCAATGAAGCTACATATCAATGCTACTGGACAGGACTTGCCAAATCATGAACTGCATTGTTTCCATGGCAGCTCCTCCAGCTTCTGTCAACACTGGACCTCATACAGATGGCTGTCTCTGCCAGCCATGATTCAAGTTACACCTTTGACCTGGTGTTTACACTGAGGTTTGACATGTCAGAGATCAAGGTTAATTCGACAGCCGACGGATTGCATTAGACTTCTGCCCTGCTCGAGTGAATAATGTCCCTGTGGAAACTATCCACTGTTGGCCTCAGCACAAGCTAGAACCTAATGAGCTCTTGTAAATGCTATAGGAGGCAGTATAGTGCAGTGGTCTAAGGCTCCGAGCTGCAAATCTGGTGACATCCAGCAGACCAGACCTGGGTTTGAATCCCACAGCTTCCACTTGCATACTGTGTGACCCTGAGCAAGTCACATAACCTCCTTGTGCTCCCAGGTCGCTACTGTAAAAAAGCTTCCGGCTTAGTGTGCTATACCTGGTTAAACAACTAAATAAAAAAAAAAAAGTGCTGGACATTTTGAGCATGATGCTTGCCAGTGCCGAGAATGTAGGGGTGGCGGTGGACAGCTATAATGTGTCTAGCGGGTCTGATATGGACTCCTTAGCATGCGTCTGTCTCTGCCTGGAAGCCTCCCATGGTATAATTATAGGCTGCTGAAGCTGTTTGGGTGGAGCATTTCTGGCGCCATTAACTCCTTAGTGCTGATCCATCTCAGCCCGGCAGCATCCCACCGAAACTCGCCATGATATAATAGTGAGCTAAGACAGTTGAAGAGGTTAGGGCAGAAGTTGCGCATTCCTGGAAGTTGTCTCAAGCTGATGATGGCAGACTGGCTCCGCAGTCTCATTACAGTGGGACGCAGAGGGAAATCACCCTGAGGAAGGCAGAATATGTCTGGCATTTCTTGTTTTCGCTACAGTTTATCTGCCCAGGATGGAAACACAGAACTACCAAAATAATTTTTAGCTCGCAGTAGTCCGATTCAGTTAGCCAGCCTAGACACTTTTCTTACTGAATCTAAAGAAAGCACAACCAGTTAGTTTTTATGGTGCATACGAGCTGTTGCTTTCAAATGTTGCCATTTACTATTTAGCAGTTCTCCGATTCAGGGCAATATTCATTCTATGTTACTGTACTGCACACATTTTCTTTTTCATACTGGAGTGGTTCTTTTAGTCTGATAGCTAACAAACATAAACAAATGCAACTTTATTAAAAGAACAATTGTTTTATTAGGTTTAGCAGACATGACTGAGACCCCCCCCCACCAGCAGAGAAAAAATGTGCCTCACAATTAGTAACAAAAATACAGGCAACCCAAATGACATATTAAAGAATCTTCAAGGAGTCAATGTTATGCCATGTTTTTTCTTAAAGTCCTTATTTTAAAGAATTAAAAAAAAAACAACTTTAAAACATAAATCATACACCAATTAAACCAATGCGAAGTTACTTGATTTAACGGATTTGAATCTTTTTAAAACAAATGCTATGCATTTAAAAACTACTTATAAACGTAAGCAATATTTTTTTAGGTACATAATTACAGCAGATAAAATATTCTCAATACATTGTATTTTGAGGAACGAACATGACTTGCTGATGTTAAAGCTTTTGCAGCATACCGAGCAGGACATTTTGAGAGGGCTCCATTGCTCGCGTAATATGAACAGTTTAGGCACAAAATGTCTGAATCTGGGTGTCACCTGACAGAAAACAGTAGCTTGCTGCACAGCTTGTGTATTATTTTGCAATCAAGTCTACATCATGGTTATTTGACAAATTCTTTGTTGGTAAAGAAGTTTTAGTTGTATGCTCAACATTTAGGAATTATATTAACCACATCATGTTCAAAGCAAATTATAGGCCCAATTCAATATACAGAAATCCAACACAAAGTGATGCTATTTTACATTAGAACAGTATCATAATGTAATGCACAAAATGGCAGAAGCAGACAGTAGACCAAAAAAAAAACAGTTTATGTCCCAACAGCATACACTCTTCCATGTCTTCTTTTCACTTCACACACCAAGTAAAAAAAATCCCCTGGGGTTAATGTCCCTTTTTTCCTTTATGCAGTTGTAAGAATGCAGATTTTTTTCAGATGCGCTCATATCCAGCATTCCTTCTTTTTCTGACAATCAGATAAATGATAAGTGCCACCACAATCACTACCACGACACATACAGCCACGATAACTGGAATGTATTTTTTTCTATCAGCTGAGCACTCTTCCTCTGTAATTAAAGCCAAAGTTCAAAAGTCAGTTATGTATGGTGTTCATGGTTTTTAAAATATCCAGTTTACTTTGAACTACTTTTGAAAGGGATTCTTTCTGTGCCTGTGGCAAAAGTCTTTGGCATGAAATTTCTCTCTCAAGGCCTCACGTTTAATGGTTGTCTCCTGGAAATCACTGTGATATATGCATCAAACATTTGTAGAGGTCTAACTTTTCTGAGCCAACTTAGGAAACATGGATACACTTCATGGAACAAGAAGTCATATTCATGGAAGGTATTCTGAAACTTACAAATTCTGCCAGACACAAAGCAAAGTTCTATATTTGTGGCAAAATCTGTAAATGCTCCATGTTGGGTACTGTTATTGTTGTCCAGTAAAAGTGTTCATACTCTTTGGTCAGATGCCCCTCAAGTAGTCTCTTGAAGGCAGCTTCTAAGCCCTAACATTCCCTTACCTTCAATCCCTGCTGTCCTTGGGGGGGGGGGGGGAGCAGGGCATAAAATCATGGTTATCGACATCAGTTGCTAAACCAAAACTATGCTGTAACAACTCTTAAAATGATAATAAGTAAATCATCCTATTTATATAATATTTTCAAAACTGATAGGTAAAACCAAACTATTTTTGCAGTATACAAATTAATAACACTTACTGTTTTGTTGAACATATGTGTGTATTTTTCTTTTATTTTGATGTTACATGTTTGTCAGATTTTTTTAATATATTTATTGTAACATGCGTAATGTGTGTATTTTGTGATTAGGTGGAACTGTTCATTTATTGTAACTGTGTGTGTGACTGCTGGGACCCCACTGAAAATGAGCCACGACTCAATCAAGCTATACTCTTTCTGGTCTTAAGAATGTCTAATTACTAAGAATAAGTCTTAATTACTACCGCAGATCAACTACAGTCTACAGCGCAAGTTAAAGGTAGACAAAATGGGCAGACTAGATAGACTAGGTGGTCCTTATCTGCCAACAAATTCTACGTATCTATGTACAACTACTATTACCACCACCTTGCTCCAAGAATGATAGCCACCCAGATGACAGCACGGGTACTCTCGGACAGTACAGTTCCTTAAGAACTTGCCATAACAGTAGATCCTCGAAAGAGGCTCTTGCAGAAGGTAGTCACATTGAGGACTGCACCCCCTGGCATCAGGACCACACAGAAACTTTAGCTAGCAGTGTCTGACGGGGGACTGCTCACCAACGTCAGCATGACATTATATAGTGGCCGGTCCCCATACCTGCCTTCCAATTCTCCCACCAGAGACCTCCCAAGGAAGCAACAGAAGAATGGAAAAAGAGGCTCCTGAAGCCAACGTAAAGTGAAAGAAAAAGAGCAGCAGAAGAAGGGGGAAGGGGGGGGACGGAAAAAGGTTACCTACTGCAAGAGCCTCTCTTGAAGATCTACTGTTATGGTAAGTTCTTACATAACTGCACTATCTTACTTCGAGAAGACTCTTGCAGTAGGTAATCACCTTGAGGACTGAGTCCCAAGCAGTGTGAATCAGAAAAAACTGAAACAAGGGAGGCAGGAAGGGTCTGCAGAAAAGTAGAGAGATTAGGACAGAAGGCCTTGGAGGATAGCTAGTCCAAAGCCTGCCCTGTGCCTAGAGGTAATGTCCAGACTGTAATGTTTGTGAAAGTATGGATGGAACTTCCAAGTGGCCGCCACACAGATGCCAGTGGCTGACACATTCCTGAAGCAAGCAGTAGAAGCAGCCATGTTTCTGGTAGAATGCCCCTTAGCCTCCCCCAGGAAGGTTTTACTATACTTCTGATAACAGAAAACTATACAGTTTGCCAACAATTTGGATAAACACTGTTTGGAAACTGCTGCAACCTCTCTCTTGGGTGCAAAAGAAACAAAAAGTTGGTCTGTTTTCCGGACAGACTTGGTTGTGTTGATATAGTAATGCAAGATTCTGTGAATGTCTAAGGTATGCAGAATTGCCTCCCTGATTAGAAAGCTCAGGGTAATACACTGGAAATTGTTTAGACTGATTCAACGTGAACTCAGAAACCACCTTCGGTAAGAACTGAGGACTGATAAGCAGAGCCACCCGGTCTCTGTGAAAAATTAAATAAGGCTCCTTACACATCAAGGCCTAAAGCTCAGAAATCCTTCGAGCAGAAGTGACTGCAACTAAAAAGAGCGCTTTCCACAATAAATAGCGCATATCACAACTACCAGCCGGGTCAAATGGAGGCAAGGTCAGTTTTTCTAAAATAAAATTGAGATCCCAAGGTGGCGTGGGACTGCGCATTGTGGGTTTTAGGTGGAGGATTCATTTCTGGAAAGTTTTGGAAACCTCCAGCTGAGCCTCAGCTTTGCCGTCCACTAAGGTGCGGTAGGCAGAAATAGCAGACAGGTGAACCTTCAGTGAAGAGTATCTCAGGCCCAGGTCAGAGAGGTGTAGTAGATACTCCATGACCTGAGGAACGGGGCATGAAAAAAAGTCCCAATCTTTCGAGGTGGCCCAAATGGAGAAACGCTTCCATTTAATGGCATATGTCATCCTTGTAGAAGGCTTTCTGGCCTCTACAAGGATCTGAGCCACTCTGGAGGAAACTCCATAATGTGAAGCAGCTATGTCATGAGGTGCCACATGTGAAGGTGAAGGGACTTCAGCCCTGGATGGACCAGTGTGTCCCTCTTCTGAGTCAGGAGATTGTGACAGAAAGGCAATGCGACCAGAGGATCCACTGCAAGATGCTAAAGAAGCAGAAACCAAACTTGGTGAGGCCAATACAGGGCAATCAGAACCATGTGAGCCCCCTCTGCTTGAAGCTTGAGCAACACCCTCTGCAGAACTGGAAAGGGAGGGAGGGCATACTAAAACCTCCCTGTCCAGCAGAGAGATAGTGCATGTCACTAGATAGCGCCATGCCCAGGAGAGAGCGCACAAAACCTGGGTAGTTTTGCGTTGTATGGGGAGGTAACAGATCCATGTCAGACGACCTCATAGGTCAAAAATGTGTTCGACCACCTCTTGCTTGAGCTCCCATTCATGTGTTCTTACTCTGGTGTGGCTGACACTGTCCACTAGGACATTTTGCATGCCCAGAACGTTAACAGCTGTGAGGTGAATTCAATGCAGAACTGCCCAATTCCACACCAGCATCACCTCCCTGCAGAGGGGATACGAGTGAGTGCCCCCTTGCTTGTTGAGGTACCAGACTTCACACATACTGTCCAACTGGACTAATAGTGGGCCCTGGCAGAGCAAATGCTGGCAGTCTTGAAGAGCATACAGCACTGCCCTCATCTCCAGCACGTTTATGTGCAGGGAGAGCTCTAACTGGGACCACAGCCCTTGAGACCTGTGGTTCTCCAAGTAAGCACACCAGCCCAACCCTAATGCATCTGTAGTTAGGGTCTGGGTGAGAGGATGGGACTGAAAGAGGACCCCCTTGGTGAGTTTGTTGACATCCTGCCACCATAGAAGATCTTGCTGCACTGAACTGGAGACCATGACCATGTGGTCTAGGTTGTCTGACCTCTGATCCCACTGCACTCTGAGTGTCCACTGCAAAATTTGCATGTGGAGCCTGACCAGAGGGACAGTAGGGATAACCACTGCCATAAGGCCAAGGAGTTGGAGAACCGACCTGGCCGTGACCCGCCTGCTGGCGGCTACTAGACAAGCCTGTATCTGCATAGTTTCTGCCCTGTCCAAAGGGAGGAAAGCCATACCCTGGGCCATATCCAGCACCGCTCCAATAAACTGGAGGCATTGGGAAGGGGCAAGTAAGGACTTGGGAAGGCTGACAGTAATCCCCAATTGTGCAAAAAGGGCCAGGGTGGCTGAGAGGGAAAGTTCCAGCTGCTTCCTCCACGGGGCTGACAAGAAGCCAGTTGTTGAGGTAAGGGAACACATAGTGGCCCTGGCGCCTCAGGGCTATCGCCATTACCGCAAGGCACTTGGTAAAAACATGGGGTGCCAAGGAAAGGCTGAAGGGGAAGGCTTTGTACTGGTAATGCTCCTCCTGTAAGGCAAACCTGAGGTAGTGGCAATGGGCCTGAAAAACTGGGCTATGCAGGTAGGCATCCTGCATATCCAGGGCACAGAGCCACTGTCCCTTGTGCAGGAGGGGCAGCAGGCCTGGGAGGGTTAGCACTTAAAACCATTTGTACACTATGTGCAGGTTTAGAGTGCTAAAGTCCAAGATGGGACACAAATCTCCCATCTTTTTCAGGACCAGGAAGAAGTGGGAGTAATACCCCAGCCTCGATTTCTACCCTTAAGAGGGGAATGTGTGCCTTTGGAAAATGAGACACCCCTGGAGGCCTGTCCGGGGGTTTCTCGAGAAACTCCAGTGTGTGGCCCTGTCTGATCAACTGAAGGACCCACAAGTCCATGTTAACTGCTTCCCACCCCGGCAGGTGACTAGCGAACTTTCCGCCCACCAGCTCTTCCAAGGGAAGAGGAGGAGGGGGGTGGACCACAGGTCAGGAGACATAGGGAGGGTTGGGGAGAGCTGTGCTGGAGGCCCTTTGAGCTTTGGTGGGAGGGGCAGCTGCTGTTGAAGGTGCCTGATGTTTTGCTTGACATCTGGCTGTCTGCTGCTGCTTCATCTGCCACTTAGCCTGGTGAAAAAATGGCTGCTTGGCCTTAAATCTAGGATGATACATAGTATGGACCAACCATAAGGCCTTGCCATTGTCCTGAAGGCTAGTGATAATGTCTTGAGCATCACCTGCGAAGAGGATAGAGCCCCTAAAGGGAGCATTTTGGATGGCTGCCTGAATGTCGGGTGCCAAACCAGATACCCTTAGTCTCCTGAGGCAAACTGCCGTGGTAGTGCCCCTGGTCAAAGAGTCCACAGCATCATAGATGGCCCTCAGTGAGTGGCGACAGGTGAACTTGCCAGACCTAATAGTATCAGCCAAGATAGTTTTGGACTCTTGAGTCCAGCATAGCCTCAACGACAGGTTCCAGCTGACAGAAAAGAAACTTCTGATAGGCCAACATATGCACCACGTAGTTTAAGGTGTGTATGGCCAAAGTGAAGGAAGAATAGAATTTCCTCCCAAATTGATCCAGCTGCAGTGGCTCATTGGGGGTGGGGAGGTGCTCATGTGTTTTGGTTTAGTGGATCTGTCATGAGCCACTGTAATAACTGCAGAGTCCGCCTTTGGGTGAACACTCAGGTGATCTTTACCCTCTGGCGTTCTGTACATCCTATCCGCTTTTTTGGCTACTGCCGGTATTGAAGAAGGCATTATCCAAATGGTGGAGGCCAGATCTTCATGTGGCTCCAACCAAGGAGGTATAAGGACAGGTACTGCCTCCTGGATGTCCAGGAACTCAGCCAGTCTTTGGCGCGTAGGATCCTGTGCATCCGATTTCCACTTGTAGACCTCCACAATCTTTAGGCTTAGGCTTCTCTGTGGGAGGAGTTTCAAACCCCGAAATCACAGAGGAAGAGGAGTCTGAATCTGACCCAGGATCCGAGGACTCTGAACACTGGATGTCGAGATGAGAGGCCTCCCTAGGGCTAGGATAGGCTTTGTCCATTGTCAGCCTAGCCAAAGGTTCTTTCATCAGGCCCAATGCCGACTGATGCAGGTCCAGCGTAAGATTGGACCTGGACGTCTGGTCCAAAGGAACCCGGAACCACCAGGACTGGAGGATAGCCTGGAAGTTCGCTGAAGCTGAGGAGGAGGCGGAGGAGGCTGGTAGACTGGTGGATATCCCGAAGGGAACCCCAGCATCGGGTAGCCCTGCATATGGTACGTATGCGCTGGGTAACCCGGTAAAGAGTAAGCGGGCTTATACCGTGGCGTCAGATAGCCTGGAGGAATGCAAGGCGCATAATGTGGCATCGGGTAACCTGATGGAGGGTAACCTGACAGGGGTCCCAATGGTGGTGCCGTTGGACCCAAAGGAGGACTGAAACCTGGCCCAGAGGGACCTGGGAAAACTGGGTCGGATGCTGGACTGGCGGAAGGTAAGTCTGGCATCACTACTGGCATCCCTGCCAAAGTATCTGATGGGGATGGACCCAGAGGGTTACTTGGGAGATCCAACATCAGGTCCAAAGGTGAACTAGGAAATGTGTCACCTGATGGACAACCCCCATCCTCCGCACCTCGCTGATCTAGGGAGGGCGGAGAAGGCTCTTCCAGAGGAGAGGAGGAGGTGACCCACTGGGGAGACCCAACTGGTGAAAGCTGTGAAGAGTTTGGCAACTGGACATCGTCGGGACTCGCGCCGGGGCCCGATGTGAACTGATAGGTTGCGCGGATGTCAGGTGGTCCGATGACCAGCTTATCGACCGTGGTTGGGTGGGCGCCGGAAACCCTGGAACGCGACTTCACAGCCTGGGACAGGCACTCATCAGAGGACCTGAAGAGCTTATCAGCTCCGCCAGACTGCTTAGGCCCACTGGTTGAAAGGGGCCTTAGAGCAGCGGAAGCCTTGGACTCTGCTGAGGTGCCCACGGCCACTATTACTAGTGGTGGCAGGGGACCAAAGGGCTGCTCCAGAGAGGGCGGGGCAGGCTTGGAGGCAGCAGCAGATTTCTCAGAGGAAGAGGGCTGCTGGTCACCCGAGGGAAGCTGCGGGTGAGAGAGGGACCTATCCTGGTCCTGGTGCTTCTCTTTATCCCTCTTTTTCTTGTGCTCATGGGAGTCCGTGGGAGAGGAGGAAGCACTTCCAAGTTTCTGGAGCTCTTTTTCCATCATGGCCAGTTTTTGCTTCAGTAAATGAGCTTCAAGGGCCTGCTGGCGATGCTTCTGTGTGACCTGGTTGAAACTGGAACAGGCCTTACGATTCTCGACCTTGTGCTCCAGGCCTAAGCAGAAAGAGGAAGAGGAGTGAGGAGACATCTTTGTCTGCAGTAGTTGTGTGCATACGAACTGCACTATTTTATGTGACTCAGTGGAAGACAGTGAAGACATGCACAAAATAAGATTTTGACACTAAAGAAAGAAAAAAAAGCGGATACTTGTCGAAAAAAGCCGGAACTGCAGCGCATCTCTGAGTCTGGCGTGCTCAGGTTGACGGCGGAAAGAACTGGAAGGCGAGCATGGGGACCGCACACTATATAGTGTCATACTG
This sequence comes from Neoceratodus forsteri, assembly GCA_016271365.2. NCBI lineage: Eukaryota > Metazoa > Chordata > Ceratodontiformes > Ceratodontidae > Neoceratodus > Neoceratodus forsteri. The sequence goes on from CM028137.1 coordinate 938,117,210, forward strand.
ACATCGGTCACGTGACATCAGTGGGCGGTCCCCTGTCAGACACTTCTAGCTAAAGTTTCCATGTGGTCCTGACACCAGGGGGTGCAGTCCTCAAGGTGATTACCTACTGCAAGAGTCCTCGCGAAGTAAGATCCCATGTTCCCAGCTTACTCCACATGCCAGATTGTATTCTGAAGGGGGAAGGGTGTGAGGTTGGACTTCTCCCTGGTGACCGAGAAATGGCAGCTGAGGAAGGAAAGGGAGGGGACAGGGGCCCCAAGGTATTTTTTTTTACATGTGACCTGACTTTTTTTTTTTGTCCAGCTTGCAGGCGTCATGTGCAAACCCTACCATGGTCTTGCTGCAAACTTCCTGACCCTCCCCCACCACAGGGGTTGTTACAAATGTGGAATGCACTGCCCAGTGCCCTCCTCTATGGTGGGGACCCAGCCTGCCACTTGATCATCAGCATCTCCTGTCTACTCTCGAACTTGGGGTACCAGCATGGTACCACAACAAGTTATCATCAGGCCATCATGTGGCCCCCCACCCTTTTTACGTTAGCTCTAACCAGGAAAATCTCTTCTGAGCAAACTCATCTGCAATGTAACACCACTACCCAGTCGCAACTGTCACTGAAATTAAAATGGTGTAACCTATATGTCATTCGATAAGAGCTCTACAGCGCATACTAACCAAACAACTCACATTTGGGCAGCAGGTCACTGCAGATGTTAGCCCTTTCACTCAGAATAAATGTACCAGAGTTAATCTAAGTGCATTATAAGCAAATATTTATAAAATGAGTCAAGATGCCCATAACAAAATACTGTTCTCTGATTGGACAAACCAGGTCACCTGCCATGGCTACCCATACTCATGCATACACAGTACTACATTTCCTTAGTCAAAGGTTTTAATAGTGCCCATTTTACAATTGCAGTAACTCATGACAGGGTGCTGAATTCATGGGACACACACTCTGGTGTGTGCTGAACAGCACTTGGCCTTCGGCCTCCTGCCTCAGCACACTCTGGAGGAGTGTCTAGATCTCTCAACAAATGTGTGCTCTGTCTGGCTGTCTGTCTTTCTCTCTCTCTTGCAAAAAAAAAAATCTTTGTTACTTACCATAGCAATAGATCTTTGAGCAACTCGCCTCCGTAGAGCCGCACCTTCGGAACTTTAGGTCATCAGCATCAGGAAAAGTTGAACATTTTTGCAAGCTGGGGCCGCCCACACTGATGTACGTCAGCAAGCAGAAACACAGAAGCTGTTGGCAGATAAGGACAGCTTTGCCTACCTAGCCTGCCTATTCTTCCCTGCCTATACTGCATCGCAGACGTTACCTAATCTCTGGCTAGACCCCCCCCAAACTTCCCAAGTAAGATTCCCTTGCGCCTATGTCATGCATGCTTGAAGCCCACCACTGTTTTCGCCCTCACTACCTCTGCTGGAAGACTGTTCCAGGCATCCAACACTCTTTCGGTGATGAAGTACCTCCTTACATCCCTTCTAAATATTCCCCTTTTCAGTTCCATAGTATGTCCCCTTGTTCTAGTCTGCTTCTCTGCTGAAAACTACTCCCTCCTGTACCTCATTCAACCCAGTGAGGCATTTATAGGTCTCTATCATACTTCCCTCACCCTCCTGTCTTCCAGGGTGTACATATTGAGCTCCGCTAGTCTCTCTTTATAGGGCTTCTGATGCAGCCCCCGCACCACTTTAGTTGCCCTCCTCTGGACAGGCTAAGTCCTTCTTGACGTATGGTCTTCAGAACTGGACACAGTACTGCAGGTGGGGTCTCACCAATGATTTATACAGTGGTAACAACACCTCCCTCCTTCTGGTGGTGATATCCCTCCCTATAAGGCACCCCAGCATCACACCAGAAATCCATGTCAGTTGAGCGCAGAGAATTCAGCTCCGTCGTTTCAGCCCTGCATTAATTCAGCTCATGTATGACATCAGCTCATTCCGCTCGGCAGCATTCTGTTCATCTTGGAACAGTGCACAGCTCTTAACATACTTGTTTATTTGAATGTGCTGCATAAATTTGGAGCAATTACAATAGACTTGTTTTACAGCTGACGGCCCCAGACTTTCTACATGCAGAAAAAAAAAAACATACACATACATAAACTTTATTAAACGAATAAATGAATCAAGTGCTATTAATAAGAGAGTCCTCGGACTCCGAGAAGTCATCAAAAAGCAGCAGACTGCATGAGTCCCCGCTGACCCTACGGGGTCTGTCAGGAATCACAGTGTCTGACAGCCGATGAGGAAGCCTGGAGCTGGTACGGGTATCCTTAGGAGGGGGACCATCCTTTGGCTGCTTAGGCGGCAGCTCCCCCTGGATGGGCGGAGAGGCTGCAGTAGGCCAAGCCGGAACTGGCTGAGCTGAGGTAGGATGAGGCCTCGGTGGCGAGAGCCACAGAAGAGCCAGGTTGGGGGCTGGAATTGACTTAACTGGAAAGCATGAGCTGATGCCAAAATTCTTCATAGCACTGGTGTATCTTGCATTGGAACCTCTCCTCATTCGAGGAGAAAGAAGAAGAAAAAGAATAGCAGCAGCGCAGCTCGCCGAATGCCAAAGCGGGAGCATCGATGTCAGCATAGGCTGCTTAACTCCGGACTATGGGATCCTGACCTTGGCTGTTGGGGAAGCCAACGGAGAGAGTCGGACAGAACCGGCAAAATCCAAGGATCCTCTTGGGTAATGGGATCCCAAGGGTTAGTGACCGGATCAGCATGCTGGTCCGACCCACCCCGAGACGTAACAGGTAGGACTGGAGACCTAGAAAGTGACGTATCCACCTTGTCCTGCAACAGGGCATCGATTGGCTCGAGAAAAATCTCAACAGGTCGGCCAACAGCCGTCTCAACCAACTGGCCTGATGGGGAGACTGTGGAGCCAGCGGCCTGGACCGAAGGATCGACCATAGTCAAAACCTCCAGAGAAGTGTGGGAATCCGAGGCCTGAGAGTGCTTGTGATCCCATGATCGCTGACAAAACTTTTTCTTAGTCTTTTTTCTTGAAGGTTTGGAGGATTTTGTGCCCTTAGAGGGGCCCTGCCCAAGGGTGGGAAGGGACTGGCACAAATCCCTGAATGCCCCCGTGAAGGTGACACCAAAGAAAAGCAGTACAAAGGCCAAAGCTGAAGAGACATGCTTTACGGTCTGAGCTGCTGCCTCTTCAAAAACTGCAAGTTGTTCTGCAGACCCCGCAGCTACGGAGTCCGTTGGACAGGTGTCTTTCGACCGAATGGGTGGGTCCGTTCATCTGGGCATCCTAAAAGTAGCTGAGCGTGCCAGTCTTCCAGAATACTGGGATGAAAAGTGCGACACATGCTACATACCTGGGGATCATGATAAGTGGCCTAGACAGTAGGCGCATGAGGTGTGCGGGTCAGTCCACAACATCACCTGCCCTTTCAGATTTTTTTGAGAAACAGGCGCAGACTTTAGAGTCATCCATGATGACGAATCCGAACAGGTTCAAATTCTGCTTGAAGACGAGAAACGTTTGGTAAATCCGAAAGCAAAGGGCCTACTCAGCACAGAGAGTGGTAAGGAGGGAACCTTCTTCTTCCAGTGGAAAGGAAGATCTGCTGTCATGGGGCAGTGCCGAGGGAGTTACCACCTGGGTGGGTGGGAGGAGCCAGCTTGAAGATGTTCCGATAAGAATTAAAGGGAAAAAAAACACTGCCAGAAGTGTGGAGTTGCACATCATATCCACATTCCTAGAATCACACTTTGGCGGGGATTTGAAAACTTTCACCTATGGGGTTCATGAGGTGGGGTAATTAAAAGGGTATGCTGAAAATTTGCCATTCAGATACGGTAATATGTCCAGGTTATGACTGAATGTTGCAATATTTCACGTTCACTTGTACATTTATTTTGACTTCAAACTTTCAACATACCCATTTTTCTAGACCATCTCATAAACGTGACAGGTGTCATTTTTTAAATCCTGTACGAGATGTATATTAAAAGACTCAATTTATGAAGAGTGAATGCGCGAAGAGTGAACGTGCCAGATCCTACACTTCTGTAGGTGGACAGAGTCTTTCCACAGCACACAGCCCAAAGTGCATTGCAGATCTGCACCTATTCACGCATTGATGAAATCTTCTGCTTTCCTTGGTTCTGAAGCAGCCTATCATTTTTTCTCGGCTGCATCAGTACCATTATTTTGCAGCCATAATGGCTCTGACCAGAATTTGTTTTAAAATACAGCTGAGGGGCAGTGATTCTGCTTGTGGTAGGTAAGGCTGGTTAGGTTGGCCTAGTTATTTCCCCGGTCTCTGTTGGTAGTTAATGTATCCCAGTGGCAAGGGTATTAGCCAATCAGAGACCAGGAAATTTTCAACCCATTTTCCAAGGGAGAGTAGACAAGAGGGGGAGACAAGGATGTGTGAAAAGCCAATTAAAGTGGACAGGGTCCCTAAAGGGGCTGCTAGCCCTGAAGGTGGATACATCTCCAGGGCCAGATGGAATGCACCCCAGGGTGCTGAGTGAGCTGGCATCCATACTGGTGGATCCATCAGATGACCTCTATAAAAGCTCTCTTGTCTCAGGCAAGGTATCTCAAATGGAGGACAACTAATGTAGTACCCTGCCATAAAACTGGAGCAAGGGATGAGCTGAGAAATTACGGATCAGCCAGCACGACATCATTCGCTGATGAAACCATTCTTAAGGAAAGGCTGGTGATGTTTCTTGAGGTTAGTGGGCTATAGGATGACAGACAACATGGGTTTGTGATGAGCAGGTCATGGTAAATGAACTTTATACATGTGTTCGATTGGGTCACAAGGGAAGTCGACAGAGGCCAGACAGTGGACATACTGTACCTGAATTTCAGCAAGACCTTTGACTCAGTCTCCCATAAAAGACTGATCAAGAAGTTGAATGACCTAAGATTAAGGGACAAAATAACCAAGTAAGTAGTTAGGGTGAGAACGCAGAGAGTTGTGGTTGGTTGGGAACATTCGGGAACTAGGGTGGTTACCAGCAGGGTACTGCTGGAGTCTGTGCTCTAGCCAGTACTGTTCAACATGTTCATAAGTGACACTGGGGATGGCATAAAAGGCAGAATTTGCCTGTTTACAGACAACATCAAGCTCTGCGGGAAGAACAACACAGAAGATGAGATCAGAGACATCACATGAGGGAGCACCTAGAAAGAAAGACTAGAGAGATGGTCTGGAATCTGGCAGCCGGGGTATAATGCACAAAGGAAAAAGAACCTAGAGGTAGTACACAGATGGGGAGGCACCGGTGGGGGAGTTACTGCCAACTGGTGGAGGAAAAGAAGGACCTAAGGGTCACAATTACAAGTACACTGAAGCCCTCTATACAATGTAGTAAAACAGAGGTAAAAGCAGGGGGTTCATGAAGTAAGAAAGGAATACTGCCTGTCAGTGTCTCAGCACGTAGTACACTCGCCTCTGAGGCCGGGAGATCAGAAGGCTCTGAGTTCTATTCCCACACCAGGCACTTGCGTTAAATCCCAATACTGACACTGTAGTGCAGCATGAGGGGGGTGCAGCACTCCTGAGGTGTCGTCTTTTGGATGAGATGTTCAACCAAGTTCCCATCTGCCTGTTCTGGTGGTAGTTCAGGTGGATTAAAGATCCCATGGCACTCCTCGAAAAGGGCGGGGGAATTTCCCCGTTGCCCTGGCCAAATTTCCCCCCAAAATACCACCAACAGCTTAATCTGGTTCAAGGTCAGCTGGCATTCATCGGTATACCCCAACCCCGGTAGTACCTGAAATAGGCAGAATTTGTGTAGTGCACTTACCCGGTCAACAAAAACTGAATAAATAAATACGGATCCCTGGCTGTATCCAATTCTGGAACCCGTACCACAGAAAGGACATAAATCAGTTGCAGGTGGTGCAAAAAAATTGATTCTGGGGCAGTAAGGGACACTGGTGCAAACGGAGATTGCAGAAACTGAATATGTACTCACTGGAGAGTGGGGGGGGGCATGGCAGAGACTTTAAAATACTGTACATGAAGGTTACCAACAGGGTGAACACCAGTGAATTATTCTGGCCCCGTGTTAACAAAAGTATGAGCGGGAATAGCTGTAATTTGGCAGGGAGCAAATTCAGCAGAGGTGCCAGGAGATACTACTTAACAGAAATGATGGTGGAGGGCTGGGACAAGCTACCGGAGGAGGCTGTTAATGCAGAAGCTGTGGACAACTGCAAGAAGGGGTGGAATATGGTAAAAGGGCTGGTACTGGTAATAGAGGGGGTGAACAGGGGAGCAACATGTAACCCTTAGACACCTGTGGATCAGCATCAGGCAGACTTGACAGACCACAAGGCCTTCTTCTGCTGGCTAGTTTCTGTGCATCATCTGCACAGAATACATTGTAGCATCTAATAATCGAACCCAGCAGAAGCATGTACACTGCTAACAACACCAGCGACAGGACAGACCCGAGTGACTACACAGTCAGGAGCTGAGATCAGACTGCTCTCTCCCACTGACGAAAGACAGGAATCAATGGAACACAGTCTACAGCTCCCATCGATCTCCCTAGCCCCTCACGTTTGCCCAACAAGCCAGCCGATTCCACAGTGACAAATGCAGAAAAAAAGTAAAAAAGAATCACAACTGAGACCTCTCCCATGTCTCACAAGTAAAAGATCATTGCCAATTCTAATCAAGGCCACTTCAGTGCTGTGCATATTCTGGAAGCCAGATTAAAATGGCTTGAAGAGGTAATTTTGCTCTAGTTGAGACACAACCACATTTTCAGCAACTTTTGCCAGACGGGAGGGCAAAGACTGGACAACAGTTTAGGGAGGGGTATAACCAGAAGAAGGATGGAGGTGATGTTGCCACTGTATAGATCACTGGTGATTCCTCACCTGGAGTACCGTGTCTAATTCTGGAGACCACATCTTAGGAAGGACATAGAGCGGAGGCAGTGCAGAGGAAGGTAACTAAAATGGTGCAGGGTTTGCATCACAACACCTATGAGAAGAGACTGAAGGACCTCAATATGTATGCCCTGGAAGAGAGGAAGGACAGGGAGCATGAGAGAGACCAATAAATACCTCACAGGGGTAAACAAGGTACATGAAGGGAATGTTTTCAGAGGAAGAGGTGCACACAAACAAGGGGACATGCAATGAAGCTGGAAGGAGGTAAATTCAAGGCAGATGTGAGGAAGTACTTCTTCACGGAAAGAGTGGTGGATGCCTGGAACAGTCTTCCAGCAGAGGTGGCAGGGGTGAAAACAGTGGCGGGCTTGAAGCATGCATGGCCTAGGCACAAGGGAATCTTACTGGGAAGGCGGGGGGGGGTGGGGCTGGAGATCAAGTAGGGTCTACAGCTACAGTTTAGACAGAAAAAATAGACTGGGTGGGCCAAGTGGTCCTTATCTGCTGTCAAACTCTTTTTCTGTTTTATAGAAGTTTGGGGAACAACAATATTTCAGATTATGAGTATTTCGATAACAGGGAGATAAATTTGATGAACCACTGGTCTTACTCTACCTGTGTATTCAAACATTGCTTTGGATTGTCAGCTGATGCCATGTTGTTTATTGGTTAAATACAGTTTATTTATTAACTTATCTTCCACTGGAAAGCACAGAACCCAGGGCATCTGGGATGAATGCACAGAGCTCTGGTGAGTACGCTAAAGAAGTGCTACTGCCTAGCCCAGCTAGTAGGAGTGAGTTTTAGCCCAGGTCTTTGCAGCTTCCCAACATCCAGGCACTGGAAGACCTATGTGCTGCGAGTTGTATGGGAACTCAGACACTGCAGTTAATATAGTGGCCCTCCAAATGACAGCACACTTGTTAAACCAGGTGTCAGTCTCACTCTAAGAAGAATTCCAACTTTTACTGAGTTTTATCAGACTTTAACAACCATTGAGCTATGACTTTCTAGTATTTGGTACTGGTAGTTTAGCCTAGAGGTTGGAGTAACAAGCTGTGAATGGGCTTGGTACATCTGGTAGACTTGAGTTTGATTCCCACAACCTCTACTTGCATACTGTGTGACCCTGAGCAAGTCACTTAACGTCCCCAGTGCTCCCGGGTCACCCCTGAAAACATGCCTTGGGACTAATGGGCCTTACCCAGTCACCACAAAATTAAAAACTGCTCCCTGTGGGGCCCCTGTGTATTTACTTCTTAAGTCTCTGATTATCCACATATCGAATGTTACCCTGTGTGATACTCCCATAAAGAATTCTCTAGTTATACATTCTGAGAAAATAAAACCAAAAGGGACAAAACTTACCTTTGCCAAATTGTCCATTTTTTATATCGAAGGCTTGCAGCTGGAGGTTAAATGTCTTCAGCGTGAGCTTCTCCCCCAGTGCCACAGTCTGACCGCTTGTACATTTAAAGGAATTCCCAGCTGAAGTTTTAAACAGCTGTCCTGTATTGTTTCCACTGTAAGTAGCACCTAGAAATGAAATAAGAGGTAAGCACATGGTGGTACGCAATAACGCTACCTTCAATATTAATGCAGTAAGGGCCAATTAAATACTGAGAAGTAGAGAAACCAAAGGAGAAAAACAAAGGGATGCCGGGCATCTGTGTACCCCGACAACTGATGATGAAGCTCTTGCTCCTTTAACTTGTTTGAAAGCAAACATTTTAGCTGAAGTAACGCTTTTTTTTGTTTGTTTTTGTTGTTACATCTTACTTTCCCCCAGATAACCCAGCTAACATGTAATATCTTGTTTCTAGTGGGGTCCTGCCACTAGCCACTTCTGCAACTGGGTGGACTGGGACACACAGAGATTAACTGACTTGCCCAAAGTCGCACACTGAGTGTTTGGCTGTAGTAAGGTTTGAAACTTTGGTCTTCAGTTCCCAAGCCAGTGCTCTAACCACTAGATCACACTGTTCTAACCATCTGGGTGCCCATCGCTGTGAACTGTAAGAGCGTTGCACACTCGGAGCTACCAGCAGTACTGTGAAACGTGAATCACAATGCTTTTAAAACAATATCAGGTAAGGTTCACAGTACTGACAACAGCTCAGGAAGTGCAGTGCTGTCAAATGTAATAGCACTGCACCCCTGGAACTACCAGCAGTACCACAAAACTAACTCCCTCTGTGTTCAGCTGATCTGAGTGCAGTGAAGCATGGCAGGCAGTGCAGTGAAGCGTAACAGCACTGCACCCTTGGAACTACTAGCAGTACCACAAAACCAACTCCTCTGTGTTCTGCTGATCTGAGTGCAGTGAAGCATGGCAGGCAGTGCAGTGAAGCGTAACAGCACTGCACCCCTGGAACTACTAGCAGTACCACAAAACTAACTCCCTCTGTGTTCTGCTGATCTGAATGCAGTGAAGCATGGCAGGCAGTGCAGTGAAGCGTAACAGCACTGCACCCCTGGAACTACCAGCAGTACCACAAAACTAACTCCCTCTGTGTTCAGCTGATCTGAGTGCAGTGAAGCATAGCAGGCAGTGCAGTGAAGCGTAACAGCACTGCACCCCTGGAACTACTAGCGGTACCACAAAACTCCCTCTGTGTTCAGCTGATCTGAGTGCAGTGAAGTATGGCAGGCAGTGCAGTGCAGTGAAGTGTAACAGCACTGCACCCCTGGAACTACTAGCAGTACCACAAAACTAACTCCCTCTGTGTTCAGCTGATCTGAGTGCAGTGAAGCATGGCAGGCAGTGCAGCGAAGTGTAACAGCACTGCACCCCTGCAACTACCAGCAGCAGTGCAGAAATAAAAATTTTGTACTTACCATAATTCTTGATCTTCCAGACTATCTTCACCATTGATTCATACTAGAGAGTCTGAGCCACAGGAACTAGGACCCCACAGGAGCCAGAACAGCAGACAGGGCTGCTGAGGCAGCAGGCATCGTGTGCTGTTGTTGCGTGACAGTAAACACACCCGCTGGTATTCATTTATTTATTTAAAATTTGATGACTGGAAAGGCACACTAAGCCGGGGCTCGTTTCCAGGTGTGACCCGGGGGAAGGGGATAGGGATTTAGCATACAGACAAGATACAGACTTCAAAATACAACCCCCCCAAAATAAAAACACAGAAAAAGCAAAAATGTAATAAGAAGTGCAGAAAAGAACAGTTACCTAAGAATTTACTGTAACAGTAGATCTTTGAGAGAATCTCTCATCAGGTCACAACCATGGACCTATAACTGCCAGGCCCTAGGACCACATAGACACATTTTTGCTAGCAGTCTTCTAGTGCCCACCCATGAGGAAGTTATATGCTGACATCTCTACCCTACATAAACATGGGCAGCCCCGCGCTCTCCTCAGTTCCCCACCGGAGACCATCTGCAAAGGACCTCATTCTGGGAAATGGAGGGAGTGCTAGAAATTCTCCCCACTAGGTAAGTGGTGAACAGTAGGTAATCTTTCCTGGAGAAAGAGACAGAGAATCTCTGAGGCCAAGGGGGACGGGGGTAGAGGGGAAACGGCATGACCTGATGAAAGAGAGTCTCCTGATGATCTATTGTTATGGCAAGTTCTTATGTAACTGTTCTGTCTTCTTTGAGGATATCTCTTTCATCAGGTTACACCTATGGAACGAGTCCCAAGCAGTACAGACAGTGAGGCAGTCTAGGTGGCTAGAGGCCTAAGAAAGAAGGCCTTGGAGCACAGCCAGGCCAAAGCCTGCCCTTCTTCTAGAGGCAATGTCCAGACTGTAGTGCTTTGTGAAAATTTGGACAGTACTCCAAGTAGCAGCAGCACAAATTTCGACAGCTGATACATTCCTAAAACAGGCAACAGAAATGGCCATAAATCTGGTGGAATGGCCACGGGCAACTTCAGGAAATTCCTTACTGTACTTCCCATAGCAGAAAGTAATACAGTTGGCCAACCATTTGGAAAAACACTGTTTAGAAACTGGAATGCCCTCTTTCCCAGAGGTGAAGGAAACAAAAAGCTGCAAGGACTTCCTATAGTCCTTCATATGGTGAACATAATATAAGAGTATTCTATGCACATCTAAGGTTGCAGTCCTGGTTTCACTCACACAAACTTGTTTTAAATTCCATCCAAACAAATTTCTTAATTTTTTCTGGCGTCAGAAATTCATGTAAATTTTACTTAAAATTAATTGATAATTTGGGCAATCCAATTGATAGGGCCTCCACTTTTAAGTATCTGAGGGATTGCGTTGGATCAACATTTTACTTTTGATCAGCACGTAGTTTACTCTGAATGGTAAACTGCACCAATTGAGTATGTTATTTCGCATTAAAAAACATCTCTGTCCTGACACTAGGATCCTACTAGCCCATAGTTTTCTCATTTCATTCTTTGAACGTGGTTCTATAGTTTATTCGTTCTCTGCTGAGAAAATATTAAATAATTTGAAATCCACTTATCACAGTATTTAAACGTTTCATCACTGGCCTACCCAGGCTGACGCATCATTGCACTTCATATGAGAAATCTGGATGTCTACCATTATTTGCACTTTTCAATCTTAGAGCATTGACTTTTTTACATAAAATACAGCTAAGTTTTTTATCGAATAGTGTTTCTAGTATATTTCCTAAAACAATTAATCCTACCTGCACTAGATCTACTAGTACTAAATAACTGTTTAAATTATCATTATTCTGTACTAATTTTGCACAAAATTCCATACAGTTTAAGACTATTAGGCTGTACAGTCACTTACCTAGTAATATTACAAACTGTCGTAGGCCTGTTTGTTTTAAGGGATTACTTAAACAAAAGTCATTGTCTGATGCCGCTTGTAATTGTTTTAACTGATCTTTTTATCAAAATTGTATGCTACATTATCTGTTGTTTGTTGTACTATTGTTTTATATATGGATGCTTGTCTGTCTTTTGTTATTTGTAACTGGATGTCTGTAAAAATGGGTATTTATGTGCACAGACTTTTCAGTATAAAACAGAAATGAAATGAAGGTACTGAGCAATGCTTCCCCTATTCCCCAGTGTGGGTGCTGACAATTGAGCAGACATAAAAGACCATTAGGCCTCCTGTGCTGGCATGTTAGTATGATTGGCACGCTCAGAAAAATAAACTGGTAGGTGAATGGTTTGATTTAAAGTAAACTCAGACACCACCTTTAGTGAGAAAGTACAGTTACGTAAGAACTTACTGTAACAGTTGATTTTCGAGAGCAGCTCTTGCAGTAGGTATTCACATATAGGACTAAGCCATCAGATGTCAGGACCCCATGGAACAATTTCTAGCTAGCAGTCTCAGGTGGGGAGACCGCCCCCACGTCAGGTGATCGACGTCAGTATAAAGAGGCAGTCCCCCATGCCCACCTTCCAGTTCTTTCCCTCCAGAGGCCAGAAGAGGCATGACAAAAGAGAAAAGGATATGCCCCCATGGAAGAAAAGAAGAAACTCAGTGGGGACGGAGGAAGGGAAGACAATACCTATTGCAAGAGCCTCTTTGAAGATCTACTCTTATGGTAAGTTCTTACGTAATTGTACTATTCTACTTTGAGAGGGCTCTTGCAGTAGGTATTCACATATAGGACTGAGTCCCAAGCAGTCTGGAACAAACAGAATATGGGAGGAGGATTTGTCATCCACAAATGACGTTAAAGGGTTGAGCAGAGGTCAAGAAAGGAGTCCCTGTAAAATGGCCAACCCGAAGCCTGCTCTGCGGTGAGTGGCAATGTCCAAACTGTAATGTTTCATGGAGGTATGGATGGAAGTCCAAGTTGCGGCTGCACAGATTTCTGCCGCTGACACATTCCTGAAACAAGCAGCATAGGTAGCTACCCCTCTAGTGGAGTGGCCTCTGATCTGACCCGGCAGGGTTTTGTGGTACTTGTCAAAAAAGAAAGTGATACAATTCGCTAACCACTAAGAAAGGCACTGCTTGGAAACAGCATTGCCTTCCCTTTTGTGTGCAAAAAGAAACGAAGAGCTGATCTGTTTTTCTGAGATCCTTAGTCCTATTAGAGTAGTATCTCAGGATTCTATGTACATCCAGAGTATGTAGGAGGTACTCTCCATGGTTGGAGTGCTCCATGAAAAAAGCCAGAAGCTCAATGGATTGGTTCTGCGTGGATTCAGCCACCACCTTTGGATGGAACTTAGGGTTGGTGTGCATGGCCACTCATTCCCTGTGAAAAATCAAGTACGGGACTTTACACATCATGGCTTGAAGCTCGGAAATCCTCTGAGCCGAGGTAGTAGCCACAAGAAAAAGAGTCTTCCAAGAAAGATACTTCAATTCTGCATTCGCTGCCAGTTCAAAGGGAGGCAGCGTGAGTTTTTCTAGAAAAAAGTTCAAGTCCCAAGTGGGGCAGGATTGTGGATAGGGGGTCTCAAATGGAAGAACCCTTTAAGAAAGGTCTTAGAGACTTTCAGTTGAGCAAAAGTACTGTCTCCAAAGGGAATATGGTAGTCTGAAATGGCTGCCATATGAGACTTCAAAGAGGAATGACTAAGGCCCAGATCGTAGAGATGCCTCAAGTAATCCAAGACTTTATTAGCTGGACAGGAGAAAGGTTCTAAGTCCTTAGAACCAGCCCAGATGGAAAATCGCTTCCACTTCATAGCGTAGGTGGACCTGGTGGTAGGCTTTCTTGTCTCCACCAAAATATCCGCTACTAAGGGCGAGACTCCGAAGTGTGCCTTAGCTATATCTGTAGGAGCCATGCATGAAGATAAAGTGATTTGAGTCCTGTATGAACCAGGGTCCTCTGATCCTGGGTCAACAAATGTTGTGACAGAGGAAGAAGAAGCGGAGGTTCCTCGGAAAACTGTTGCAGAAGAGAGAACCAAACTTGCCTCAGTCAGAAGGGTGCGATGAAGAATCATTCACACCCCGTCTGCCCGAAGCTTGTTCAGCACCCTCAGAATCAAAGGTATGGGAGGGAAGGCATAAATGAATCTGCCCTTCCAACAGAGAGGGCATTCTGCTAAAAAATGTCCCACCCTGGAGTGAGCAAGCAAACTGCGGGAAGCTTGGCATTGTTGGAGAGGGCAAATAGGTCCATTTGAGGTGTCCCCCACAGCTGGAAGATGTACCCTATGACGTTTTGATCAAGTTCCTACTTGTAAGACCTGGCTGACGAGTGGCTGAGAGTGTTGGCCAGGGTATTTTCCACTCCCAACACGTGAACTGCTGTCAGGTGCAGGTTGTGCTGGGACACCCAGTACCAGACTCTCATTGTTTCCAGGGACAGGGGGTAGGAATGAGTTCCTCCCTGTTTGTTGAGGTACCAGACTACACACGTGTTGTCTGATTGAACCTGAAGGTGACCGGGGAGAATGAAAGGAAGGAGAGCCTGTAGGGTATAGAGAACTGCCCTCAGCTCGAGCGCATTGATGTGTAGTTTCTGCTCGAAGTGAGACCAGCTGCCCTGAGTCTTGTGAGACCCTAGGTGGGCACCCCAGTCTGCACCTGACATGTCCATCATTAGTGTCTGGGTGGGAGGATCAGAGTAGAACGGAACCCCCAGGTTAAGGTTCTCCTGAACCATCCACCACTGCAAGTCCTTGATCATGGGATCTGACACTATGACCTCATGGTCCAGGTCATCCTGAGATTGGTCCCATTGTGACCAAAGAGTCCACTGGGAGACTCTCATGTGGAGCTGCGCTACAGGGACAGTCAGAATGGCGGCTGCCATGAGCCCAAGAAGACGTAGGACCTTCCTGGCTCCGACCCGTCTTAGGCCCAACAAGAGACAAGCCTGGTTAAGAAGCATCTCTGCTCTGTCCACGGGCAAAAAAGCCTTGCCTAGGGTCATGTCCAACACTGCCCTTATAAACTGCAGTCGTTGGCAAGGGACCAGATGGGACTTGGCTTGGTTGACTGTGATAGCCATGCTGGAGAAAACCTGCAGGGTAGAGAAAGGGAGTGAAAGAGTCCCCCCCCCCCAAACAGTGCTGCTGGAAGCCAGTCATCCAGGTAGGGGAAGACCTGCACTCCCTGGGTATGTAGGAAGGCCATGACCACTGCCAGGCATTTGGTAAATACTCAGGGAGCTGAGTATAGGCCAAATGGGAGGGCCTTGAACTGGTAGTGTGCCCCCTGAAAAGAAAAACAGGTATTTGTGGTGGGAAGCGCATCTGGGGATATGCGTCCTTCATATCCAAAGCACATAGCCACTGTCCAGGCCAAAGCATAGGGAGAAGGCTCTGCAGCAAGAGCGTTCTGAACCGCTTATACTCCACATACTGATTCAGGGAGCTGAGATCTAAGACAGGTCTCAGGTCTGCGGTCTTCTTTGGTACTAGGAAGAAATGGGAACAGTAATCTGTCCCCTGAAGGGGGGAGTGGGTTCTATTGCTGTTTTCAAAAGAAGAGAGCGAATCTCCTCTAGTACCAATGGAAGGTGCAGAGGGGAGTACGAGGATTTTGGGGGGGGGGTCCGTGAGGTTTTTTTTCGAGAAACTCTATTAAGTGTCCCACTGAGACCAGCTAAAGCACCCAGCCGTCTGCCATTATCCTCTCCCAACCTGGCAGATGGGAGGAGAATTCCACCCCCCACTGGTTCCCCTGGAACAGCCAGAGGAGGAGGGAGAGGCAGGGAGTCAGGAGGCAGTGGGCAGAGCAGCAGCTGGAGCTCCATAAGCTTTCTTACAGGGGGAACTTTGGCTGCTGACATGGCTCTATGCTTATTAGGGTGTTTGGCCTGTGTTTGTTTTTGTTTAGGGTGGTTTTGATGCTGAAAGGAATGTTTCTGCCCTTGGGAGGATTTGTACAGAGTCTAAACAGACTTAAGTGCCAAACCCTTCTCTTGCAGTTCGGTTATGATGTCCTTGACATCACCTCCAAACAGCACAGATCCTGTGAAGGGAGCATCCTGAATAGCAGTCTGCACTTCATGGACCATACCTGACACATGGAACCAGGCATGACGCCGCAAACCTATGGGCGAAAGCCAAACTCCTGCCTACCATGTCCACCACATCGTATCTGGCATGCAATGTGCCTATAGGCCAAACACACGGAACAGACCAGGTCTCCCAATTCCTGTTTGGCTTCAACCTGACTAAGAATGGACTTCTGGTAGTCCCCCATGTGGCTGATGTAGTTAAGAGCCCTTGTACCCAAGGTTGATGATGCATAGATGTTCCCGTACTGGCCCAGAAGTTGTGATTCCTTGTTAGCGGGAGACAAGCTAAGATGCTTTGGGTTGGTGGACTGGCCGTGAGCAGTGCTAATCACCACCGAATCCACCTTAGGGTGAAGATTAAGGAAGTCTTTACCCTCCGGAGCCTGGTATAGCTTATCTGCCTTTATAGGAAGAGGGGCTAGTGAGGAAAGTTGCTTCCATATGGTGGAAACAAGATCCGCGTGAGGCTCAATCCAGGGTGGGATCAGTGTGGGAGCGGTTTCCAGAAGATCCAGATGGGCAGCAAGTTTTTTGCATTGTGGATCTGGCTCCACTGACTGCCACTCGCAGGTAACCTGGATTTTTCTGAGCAGCTCCAGAAAAGAAGGGTCCTTCGAGGATCCTTAGGCCTAGGGTTTTCTGGAGTGTGTGGCTTGTCCCCAGGGTCAGAGTGATCAGAATCAGTGTCAGAATCTGATGGTGAAGAAGAAGACTCCTCCCTGTTGGGGGGGTGGAACGACCCCTCTGGGGGCACCCCTGAGGTGCGTGTCCTCCCTGATCCAAGATCCAGATGGTTCCTCTCCGGCGTCGGGTAAGGGGGGGTCTCCTGTCGCTGATGTAAGGGGTCCAGGGTAGGGACTGGTGTCGGCAGATGGCTTTCGACCTCCCTGGTGAGTTGGGCCTTAGCCTCGGCCCACAAGAGGAGGAGGGGGGCTTGGATATGGGTATCTGGGGAACCTGTAGTCAGAATACCCATAGCCTGATGGCAGGAGGCCTGGCATCGGGTATTGAGGCACCAGGTACTGCGTCATCGGATACTGCGGCATCAGGTACTGTGGAGCCGGATAGTGCGGCATCAAGTATTGCAGCATCAGGTATCCTGGTACCAGGGGCTTTGATGGAGCAGAAGGTCCTGGCATTGGCCCAGCAGTTCAGGCATCGGCCTAGAGGGTGTCGGACCCGGAGTAGAGGGACCCACGGGAGGGTCCGGGAGCCTGGATGGTCCTGACGGCTGAACGGGTCTGTCATCAGGGAGCTGAATGCTGGAGGGTGACATTGGATTAGTGGGCGTCTGGTCCGGCATTGGGGGGGCACCCCCAATGGCAGCATCCCTGTGTCCTTGACCCCCACTGGGAAGAGGGAGCATAATCCCCAAGGGTAGTCTGAGGGGACGGAGGGACCTCAGAGGGCAACGTAGCGGTAGAACGTGCGGTGACTCCAGGGCATCAGGCATAGTCTAAGAGCCTGACGTGGGGTCATGGGCTGGGTAGTCATCACAGGGGTCAACGACCGGCTTATCAGCCTTGTCCAAGCGGGCGTCGGTGGATCTGGTGTCTGACTTACTGGACCCACTCTTACCGGCAGGCGAGAAGGTTAAGCGACCCTAGCGGGAGTGGAGGCCTACTTTGCCCCAGAGGCTGCTGGCAGGCCCAGGGGCAAGCCCTTTGAGGGGGGTGGTGATGCCGGCTTGGTAACCACCAAGGTGGCTGTTGAGGATCGGTGCCCAGAGAGGAAGATACTTGAAGGACTGCGACTCCAGCCAAAGTCGCAGCAGCTGTGGATGACAAGTCCTGGTCCTGATGTTTCTCCTTGTCCCTCTTCTTCTTATGGCCTTCAGGGGAAGTGGATGCCTGCCTCAATTTCTTCAATTCTGTCTCCATGGAGGCCATTTTCTTTTTAAGTAGGTGGGCTTCCAGTGACTGCTGCCTCCATTTACAGGTGGCTTAATTGATTTTTTGGCAGTGCTGACACTCCTCCACGCGGTGGTCCTGGCCTAGACAAAAAAGGCACAGGGAATGGCCATCCTTGTGAGGGAGCTGGGAACCGCACAAGTTTCACTTATTTTTATGTGATTTGGAAGGCATCAGGGACGACATACACAATGAGATAAGAGCACTGTATTTAATGAGAAATTCAGAAAATATAATCGAAAAGTAGTAATACTCATCCAAAATGGCAAGACGAAGGGTGCTGTTCTTCCATGAGGTATTTTCAGAAGTCGATATGAAAGAACTGGAAGGCGCGCAGACTGCCCTTTATAATGACATCGGCTGATGTCAATCACCTGATGAGGGGGTGGTCCCCCGCCAGAGACTGCTAGCTAGAAATTTTTCTGTGGGGTGCTGATGCCTGGTGGCCTAGTCCCATATGTGAATACCTACTTCAAGAGCCATCTCGAAGTAAGATCTTAGGGTTCATGCTCAAAGACACCCTGTCTTTGTGGAAAATCAAATGAAGAGGCTCACACATAAGAACCTGAAGCTCAGAAATCCTTCAAGTAGAAGTAATGGCAACTGAAAATAATGCTTTCCACGACAGAAAGCGAAGCTCACAAGTCACGGCTGGCTCAAAAGGAGCCACGGTCAGCTTCTCTAACACAAAAATCAAATCCTAAGGTGGGACTGGATTGCGGGTGGGATTCTTCAAGTTTAGAATGCCTCTCAAAAAAGTAGGGACCACATCCAGCTGGGCCACAGAACGGCCATCAACAGGTACATAAAAAGCTGATATAGCAGCCAAGTGCACCTCGATAAAGGAGTATTAGAGGCCTCCATCTGACAAGGACAGCAAATACTCTAAAATCTGATTCACTGGACAGGTGAAGGGATCCAGGTGGTGTGAAGCAGCCCACAGGGCAAAGTGCTTCCACTTCATGGAGTAAGCAGTCCTGGTGGAAGGCTTTCTGGCAGTCACCAGGACATCAGCCACTTTTGGGGACACTCCAGATCTTGCAATGGCTATGTCTTCAGCAGCCAGGCATGGAGATTAAGTGATCTGAGGTCTAGATGGACTAGGGTTCCCCGATCCTGTGCCAGCAATTCCTTGCACGGGGGAAGGGGCACTGGTGGCTCCACTGCTAACTGCTGTAGTAATGGAAACCATATCTGACAAGGTCAGAAGGGCACCACCAGAATTAGAGTGGCCCCTTCCATTTGGAGCTTGATTAACACCATCTGCATCAGACGAAAGGGAGGAAAGGCATAAAGGAACCTCCCTTTCCAAGAGAGGGACAACACGTCTTGCCAGAAAACTCCAGGCCAGGAGCGAGCAAACAGAAATGTGGCAGTTTTGCACTGAGTGGGCACTCAAAAAGATCCAACTCTGGACAACCCCACCTGTCAAACAGGTCTTCTGCCACTGAGGTCAGCAGCTCCCACTCATGCATTCTGGACTGTGACTTGCTTAACCTGTCTGTCAGGATGTTTTGGATGGCTGAAACATGGACTGCTGACAGTTCTAGACTATGTTCTGGAGTCTAATACCAGACCCTCATCACTTCCCAGCACAGGTGGTATGAATAGGTCCTTCCTTAGAAACATAGAAACACAGAATTTGATGGCAGATAAGGACCGCATGGCCCACCTAGTCTGCCCATTTTCCTACCTAACAGATAAGCTGCAGATCCTAGTTAACCAGCAGCTTACTTCCTCCTACCCCCCACTAGGACTGCCTTATGTCTGTCCCATGCATTCTTGAATTCCCCCACTGTTCTTGACTCCACGACCTCCTCAGGGAGGCTGTTCCATGCACCCACAACCCTTTCCTTGAAAAATATTTCCTCACATTACCTCTGAGCCATCCCCCCATTATCTTCAAATTGTGCCCCTTTGTTCTTGCACATCTCTTTTTCTGAAAGATGCTACCCTCTTGGACTTTGTTGATTCCCTTGAGGTACTTGAAAGTTTCTATCATGCCCCCTCTCTCCCTTCTTTCCTCAAGGGTATACATATTAAGCTCCTTTAGTCTTTCTTCCAATGTCTTCTGGTGCAGACTCTGCACCATTTTGGTTGCCCTCCTCTGGACAGCTTCCACTCTGTCTATGTCTTTGCGGAGATGGGGTCTCCAGAACTGCACACAGTACTCCAGGTGGGGTCTCACCAACTGTCTATACAGAGGGATAACAACTTCCTGTTTTCTACTATTGATGCCTCTCCCTATGCATCCCAGTATCCCCTCAGCCTTCCTTACTGCCTTCTCACATTGCTTGCCCATCTTTAGGTCATCTGATATAATTACCCCCAGGTCCCTTTCCATTTTTACTGTTGTCAGTATCTCACTCCCCACTGTGTACTCTTCCCTGGATTTTGTTTCCCAAGTGCATTACCTTGCACTTCTTTGCATTGAATCTGAGCTGCCATACATTTGACCATTCCTCCAACCTTGCCAAGTCCTTCTCATCCTTTCCCTCCATCTTGTGTATCAACCCTGTTGCAGATCTTGTAGTCTCTGCAAAGAGACATACTTTTCCTTCCAGTTCCTCTGCAATGTCACTTATAAAGACATTAAAAGGACCATTCCAGTACTGAACCCTGTGGTACCCCGCTAGTAACCCTCCTTTCTTCACTATGGACTCTATTTACTACCACCCTTTGCGTCCTGTTGTCTAGCCAATTTTTTATCCAGGCTACCATCTTAGGACCCACTCCAAGGCTGGCTAATTTGTATATTAATCTTTTGTGTGGGACTGTATCAGATGCCTTGCTAAAATCTAGGTAGGCCATGTCCACAGCCCCTCCCTGGTCTACTACTTTGGTCACCCAGTTGAAGAAATCTATTAGATTCGTCTGACACGACCTTCCCATCGTGAATCCATGCTACCTTGGGTACTGTGCCCCACTGGCCTGTAGGTACTCAACAATTCTTTCCTTCAGAAGTAATTCCATCATTTTCCCTACCACTGAGGTCAAACTAACTGGTCTGTAGTTTCCTGCCTCTGTCCTGCTCCCACATTTGTGAAGAGGAATCACATCCACCCTCCTCCAGTCCTCCGGTATCACCCCATCCTCCCATGATTTGTTAAAGAGAGTAGTAAGCGGTGTCACTAGTTCTACCCTTAGTTCTTTTAGAATTCTTGGGTGAATCCCATCAGGCCCCATTGCTTTGTCTACCTTCAATTTTATTAGTTCTTTCAGAACCCTTTCTTCTGTAAATGGACTGGTATTGACCCCCATCTTCAGAGTGTTTCTCTTGTTTGGTTTAGGTACCTCCCCCTCCTCTTCCTTTGTGAATACTGAGCAGAAATATTCATTCAGCATCCCTGCTTTTTCACTGTCACCCTCTACCCACATTCCTTCCCCTTTATTAAGCCTCAGTATCCCTCCTTTGGTCTTTCTTCGCTCCTTAATGTACCTATAAAAGGTCTTATCCCCCTTCCTAACAGAGTTGGCTATCCTTTCCTCGGTTTGGGCCTTTGCTATTCTGACTGCCTTCCCAGCCTCTTTCTGCTTTAATTGATAAAGTTCTCTGTCCTGCTCCTTCTGTGTTTCCTTATATTTCCTGAATGCTATCCTTTTCTCCTTAACCTTCCCTGCCACCTCTTTTGAGAACCATAGCGTTTTTTTCCTTCATGTGTTTTGTTGATTTGCTTTACACAAAGGCTTGTTGCCTCTGTGATGGCTGTTTTGATTACTCCCCATTGTTCCTCCACCCCTCCTTCTTGCCTGTTTGCTAGTGCTTTTCTGAGGCACCCTCTCATTTTCCCAAAGTCAGCCCTTCTGAAGTCCAATACTCTTGCTTTTGTATGACTTGACTGTATGGCTGTGTTTATCATGAACCACATTGTTTGGTGGTCGCTTGTTCCCAGATGGCTACCCACTTCTAAATCTGAGATTCTTTCTCTGTCCACATTTGAGAGTACCAGGTCTAAGATTGCTCCCTCCCTAGTGGGTTCCAATACTAGCTGTCTGAGGCATGCCCCTTGTAGGGCATCAAGGATGACCCTGCTCTTGGATGTACCTGCAGCAAAGGTGCTCCAGTTAATATCTGCCATATTCAGGTCCCCCCATCAACAATATCTTCCCTTTTTCTGCCATCCTAAGGGTGCCTCCTATCATTTCCTTGTCCATTCCGTCCCCCTGAGATGGGGGTCTGTATACAACCCCCATGTGGATTGTGGTGCCATTTCCTGTCTCCAGGGTGCCGCATCTGCTCCCTGTTTACTCTTTAGTTCTGTTGCTTTGATCCCTTCCTTTACATAGAGAGCTACTCCTCCTCCTCTTTTACCCTCCCTGTCCCTCCTGTAGATTGTGTATCCTGGTATGTTGACATCCCAGTCATGGTTCTCTGTGTACCATGTTTCTGTGACTGCCACAATATCCAGTCAACCCTCTTCCATCGAGGCCACTAGGGACCTTGTTACACAGACTGTGGGAATTGGTACTCATCACCCTCCACTTTTTGATGGCCTTACCCCTTTTAGCCCCATTCCTGTCCTTACTGCCTTTGCCTTTTTTTTTTTACATTTACCTCTGTCATGCTCCCTAATGACTTCTCTACCTTGATGTTTACCTCGCTAATTACCGTGTTTTTTGGGGGGAGGCTGGAATTTCCCTGCTCCTTTTCAGTGCCTCCCCCCCCCCTTGGCTAGTTTAAATGCTTGCCAGTGAAGCATTTAAACCTTTGACCTAGGATCCTGGCTCCTCCTGGACAGATGCAGACCATTGCGCCAGTATAGGTCTGCATCCTTCCAGGTGGCTCCCTGGTCCTCAATGAAGCCAAAACCCGGAGCTCCACGCCAGTTTTTCAACTATTCATTGAATTCCCTGGTGAGGAGTACCCTAGCATCACCCTTGCCATAGACAGGCAGCACCTCCGAGGAGGTTACTGTATGCGCTACTTGTCTGAGGCCCCCAAACTCTACAAACTCCTCTTGCACTGCTCTGGTCCATCCTAGCCGGTCATTTTGTTCCTAGGTGGACAATGACATCGGCTCCTCTGTGCAGCTGCTCCCATGATCCTGAGATTCGCTTCCTGTTCCTCCAAGCCATGGCGCCAGGCAGGCAGGCACCTTACCTCCTCTCCCCTTCCTCCCCCATTTCTACCCCCTAATGATTGAGTACCCCACCAGGAGTTGTTTCCTTCCCCTGTGGGATCCCATGCCACCCTCCTGTGGGTCTCCTTTGTGAAGGTTCCCAGCATCTTCCTTGGTCTCCACTGTAGGTGCCTCCATAGAGAAACCACTATCCACCAGAAGAGCTTATGAACCGTGGAGAGGTACAGCTGGAGGGATGCAGCTCTGTTCCACCACTCTCTCCCTCCCTGAGTCCACCCTGGTCCAGCCTCTCCTCTTTCTTGGCAACCTCCAAGGTAGTGGCATTGGCCCTGGTGGTCCCTGGGTGGGGGAGGAGGTTTCACAAATCCTAGCCAGGTCAGCCTGGAGACAGGCAACCTCCTCCCTCAGACCAGAGAGGTGCCTGCAAATAGGGCAGCATCGCAGCCTCCAGAATGTCTCCTGGAACACTGCCGCCCCACAGCCACTGCACCACTCCTAGCATATCTTATTTTGAGTCCCCTCTCCTGTTTCTCTGTATGCTTACTCTCTCCTCTCCTTACAACTCTCACCCTTCCTTTTCTGGGACAGCAACTTCCTATATTTTTTTCAGTAGCCTCCTTCTTCCTTGCTCAGTGTCAGACCACCAGCAGCTGGGGGGGAGAGAGAGTGAGCTACTTTTTTCCTTTAGGGTTGACAAAACCAATGTTTCTCTATGAGCCTTCCCTTCCTTGCTTGTTTATGTAATGGACTACACTGATGCTGTCCGTCTGCACCAGCAGAAGCCCCCAGGGCAGGTGGGTCTGGAAGGCTTGCAGGCCATACAGAACAACCCTCATCTCTAGGATGCTTATGTGGAGGGAACTCTCCACAGAGGTCCATCTACCTTGAGTCTTATGAGACTCTAGGTGAGTCCCTCCAGCCCATCATCGAAGCATCTGTGTTGAGGATCTGATGTAGAGAAGGGATAATGAAAGGGACCCCTTTGAGCAAATTGCTGGCGTCCATCCACCACTGAAGCACCCTCTTTACAGGCGATGTCACTAGAACCCTCTGTTCTAGATCGTCGATGCGTTGATCCCACTGGGCTCTTAATGTCCATTGGGGGATCCGCATGTACAGCCTTACCAGGGGAACTGTGACAATGGCTGCCATCAAGCCCAGCAGTGTCAGGAATGTCCTGGCTGTGACATACCTGTTGTTAAGTTCCTGGGCCTGAGCTATCAGGCATTCTGCCCTGTCCTGAGGCAGAAAGGCTGCACCCTGAGCACTATCCAGAATAGCTCTTATGTTTGGAGGTGCTGCCAGGGAGTCAAAACTAACTGGGACAGGGTTGACCATGATCCCTAGTATCATGAACAGCTGCCTGGTACATGCTAGGGTGTGAGAGAGTTGTTCCCTGGACCGAGCCTTGAGCAGCCAGTCATCTAAATAGGGGAAGACGTATAGTCCCTCCCTCCTGAGAACTGCTGCCACTACTGTTAAGCATTTTGTAAAGACCTGTGGTGCAGAAGGCAAGCCAAAGGACAATACCCTGAACTGGTAGTGTTCCTCCTGGAACAGGAATCTGAGGTACTTCCTGTAAGGAATGCAAACCTTGATGTGCAGGTAAGCATCCTGCATGTCTAGGGAACATATCCAGACCCCCTTATGTAGTAGGGGCAGCAGGCCTTGTAGAGTCACCATTGTGAATTTCTTGTACTGAATATGGAAGTTCAGATTGCACAAATCCAAGATGGGCTTCAAGTCCTCTGTGGATTAAGGGACCAGGAAGAAGTGGGAATAAAACCCTCTGTTCCTCTGATCCAGAGGAACTGGTTCTATAGCCCTCTTTTGCAACAATGTGTAGACTTCTTCCAGTACCACTGATATGTGGTCTGGAGGATAGGTAGCATAATTTGGAGGGAGGTCTGGAAACAGCTCCAGAAGTTTTAGGTGTAACCTTGCTGTATGAGTTGCAGGATCCAAGCATCTGTTGTAATCTCTCTCCAACTGTCCATGTGGAGAGAGAAACAACCCCCTACCACTTCCTGGGGTAGTAAAGGGTGGGGGCCTAGCAAGGAGTCAGGCTGAAGTGAAACCTGTGGCGGGAGCCACTCCTCCACCTCTTGGAGTTTTTCCTGTGGTGGAGATAGTGGTAGGCAAGGCTGCTCCCGCTTTACACTTACCAGTCTACTGTCTGGCCTCCAGCCTGGGTCTGTAGGGTGGCTCGATGAAAGGGTACCCGCTGCCCACTTTTTGGCTGGGTGTGGTAGAGAGAGAGTAGACAGACCTCAGGGTCCTCCCTGAGGCTTGCAGGTCGGAAAGGATGTCCTGCACATCTGCCCCAAAGAGATTATAACTCCTACAGGGGGCATTCAGGATGGCTTGCTGGACATCACTAGCAAATCCTGAGACCCTAAGCAATGGATGCCTCCTGAGACAGCAGCCATCTGAGATGTCATATGTGGACCACAAGAGGTGCTTACCTACATCAGCCCCAGTCTGGATGGCCTTGCACATTTCCTGTTTCTGGGGACCCTCTGGAAGGGCTTGGGCTGCTGCTTTCACCTTTCCAGATAGTATTCTGAAAGCTGACCATATGTGATTGGTAATTCGCTATTCTGATGCCCAAAGAGGCAAAGGTTCTTTTGCCTATGAGGTCCATCTTTTTTAACTCCTTATCTGGAGAGAGAGAACTGAGGTGCTGGAGTCTCTTAGACCTATCATGGGCTGCATTTATCACAACTGAATCAGCCTTAGGTTGCTTGGTAACAAAAGGCTTCCCATAGGGAGCCAAGTAAGTTTTATCTGCCTTTCAGGGCATGGCAGGGATCATACTTGGCCTGTACCAGGCAGCCATGGTGGCATTCTGTAGAGTATCCTGCAGAGAAGGAACAATGAGATGGGGAGAGTCTGGTAGTTCCAGAAAGTCTACCTGATTTCTTCTGGTAATATCTTGCTCCTAGCCTCAAACCCCATTGCTGTTTGCAGCTGCCTCATCATGGAGATGAAAGATGGGTCATCAGGGTGGTACCTTGGAGTGTACTCAGTAGAGTCATCACACCCTGAGGAAACCATGGAATTGGACTCAGATGGGCTTCTAGCCCCATCCTCCTTCTCATCCTCTTATGGAATGACATCAGGAACATATTCCTGATCCTCATCGATGGGCTCAGAGTAGTGGAGAGAGGGTAATGAAGACATCGACACCCGAGAGCAAGTATGGCATGTCATAGTAGTAGTAGTAGGTGTCGATGTAGGGGCACGCCTGGTAGGCCCCAGCATCATCGGACCCAGAGGAGGTACCAGACCTGAATGGCCTCCACAAAGGGGGAGAGCACTGTCTTTATGTCAACGGTGGTCAGCGGCGTTGACGGGGTGGCTGAAACCCAAGCGCTGATGAAACAGCTTACAGCGTCGATGGGGGAAGATGATGGCCTGTCTGCGGTATTGCTAGGGGAGGCTGAAAACTCAGCATCAGCAGAGCTGGTTGTGGCACTGGTGGGGGACACTAAAGTCCCAACATTGACTTAATTTGCGGTGTTGATGGGGGAGGCAGAACCCCCGATATCGAGGGGCCAGTGCCAGCCATAGAAGGTCCAGCAGAGCCTACTGCCAGCAGACCCTGAGGGAACTGGGGCCTTAGCTGCAGGGCTTGCAATTACAACAAAGGCATTAGGAGACCCAGTGTCACCGTGCTGCCACCGGCCATGGATGGACCAGCAATATGCTCTGCCAAAACTGACCCTGTGGAAGAAAGGATGGGGGCAGCAGGAGGAGGAGTCGAGGAGTCGCCTCCAGAGTGGACGACAAGGCTATAGCAGTCAGCGCGACATGGAGCGGTGACAGAGATCATACTGGGGGCGGGGGGAGACTTCTCCCTGCTCCGCTCCCTCTCCCAGTGTTTGAGTTTTCCAGAAGATTTGTCCTGGGCATTTGAGGAGGGGGAGCCCAAGGACATGGTCGGCGATGTGGAGGAGCTTCCTACCTGAAGCTCCTTCTCCATTCGGGCTACCTGCTGTTCCAGGAGGAAGGTCTACAGAGCCTTCAGGCGTAGTCTCTGGGTAGCCTGGTTAAAACCACAGCAGATCTCGCAGGACTGAAAATTGTGGACCTTGCTGAAACAGCGGATTCAAGCATTATGCTCATCATTGCCGGGAATCTTCTTACCACACTTGCAAAATCTGAAGAGTTTTGTGGCATTGGTCGACATATGCAGCAAGAGAAATCCCTTTCTAAAAAAGTGATTACTAGGGAGAGAAAAATAAGAAATTTGTAAATTTGGCAGTTGACTGAAGTGGTGGTGTCTCCATGGAGTCTGATGAAAATGGTCCACGGTGGGAACAGAACTGAGAAGGGTGCGGCACCACCCACATTTATGTAGAGTAGGGACGTCGGCATATTATGTCATCATGGGCAGCCCCTACAAGACTGCTAGCAAAAAAGTGTCCTTGTGGTCCTAACGCATGGTGGGTATAGTTCCAGTGGTGTGACCCAATGAAAGAGATGCCTGCGAAGATTTCAAACTGTAATCAATACCCAGCAGCAGTTTAAATGTAATACCAGGAATGTGAAGCAGTCACTAAAACAGATTTAGACTTTAAGTCTTGTGAAACAGGGTTGGGCGAAGTATTGCACGTTGAAGAAAGGCAGGGAGGGGGAGAGGGGGAAACACTAAAGTCAGGAGCCAGGGGTCGGGGGAGAGAGAACGGGCAACAGGTAAGAGAGATAGATGGAGAGTCGGGGGGACAGGAGCAGGGTGGAGTAGGAGGAGAGCCTGGTAAGAAGTTTTAGATGGTGGTGAGAGGGGGAAAGCTGGAAGGGATAGGGAAGCCGATTCCATAGGAGTGAAGCCAGTATGAGAAGGCAGCTTGGCCGGAGCATGTGAGGGTTTAGGGAACAGAGAAGGTGCAGGAGTCCCTAAAGCATAGAGACTTGGGGGGGAGATGTAGTGGAGAGGAGAGAAGACAAGTAGGGGAAAGAGAGCCAAACCAGTATTTGGCAATGAAGGGATTGGGGGGGAGGATGGAAAGGGATGAGTAGAGGGAGCAGTGATGGATGTGGGGAGGGGAGTTAAAGGTAAAACAACAGAAGGTATTGAAGAGGGTGTCTAGTCTGGAAGGGTGGGGGGCAGGAGACCTATATACTATGTTGCCATAATCAAAGGCAGGGAGGATCATTTTGGTTAACAGATCTTGGCAGATGGGGCAGTCCTTATTGCGGTAAAGGGCGCTGAGCTTTGGGCAAAGTTTGGTGTGTATGGCAGCAATGTGGACAGAGAAATCTAATTTGCTATCCAGCCAGACTCCAAGGTATTTGAAGGCAGGGACGGTTTCCAGGATGCTGCCATCCAGGGTGGTGAAGGTAGCTGGTGGTCACGGTGAAAGCCTTGCAAACTTCTGGGAGGATCCAAAGGCCATGTACACATTCCTATTGGTATTAACCTTAAGCTGGGTTGCCTGGAACCTGCATAGCACATTGAGGAAGTTACTTTGGAGTGAGGCTTCAACTGCAGATGGAGGACCTGATGAGTAAATTACCGTGTCATCAGCATACATGTGTATGTGCGAAGAGGCACAGGTGGAGGAGAGATCATTTAGAAAAATGAAGAACAATATGGTGCCTAGGTGGAGCGCTGGGGGATGGGGAGGACAAATCACCCACCTGGACAGACTGTTGCCAGCCTGTGAGGTATGAGCAAAACCATGCAACTGCTGGGGCAGAGAGGCCAGCTAAGCACAATTTATTCAGGAGGAGGGTATGAGAGACCCAGTCAAACGCCTTAGCAAGGTCAATGAAAATGGCAGCTGTGATGTGCCACTGATCCATTCAAGTGAGAACTGAGTCAGTGACCCACAGTAAGGAGGGGATGATGGAGTGGTTCTTTCTAAAGCCAGACTGGAATGGAGAGAGAAAGGACAAGGAACCTAGAAAGCTTACAAGTCAGAATGCATTAAGGACTCGAAGTTTGGCAAGGAAGGGAAGGAGTGAGATTGGACTGTAATTTCCTGGGGAGAAGGGGTTGCCTCTTTTGTGTAGAGGTAGTACTTTGGCGACTTTCCAAGTGCTGGGGACGGTACAGAGGGAGAAGGATTCATAGGTTCAAAAGGTGAGTAAGAGGATAGACAATGGCAGGGGCAGAAATATTGAGAAGTTTGGTGTCCAAGCCATCAGGGCTGTGTCTGGTGGCATTAAGAGACAGGAGGGCATGTAGAGAAGCTAAAGCCATCAGCCATATTGGAGAGGGGGCAGAGGAGGATGGACAGGGAAGAGCACAGGAGATGAAGAATTTGTTGAAGAGGGTTGCTGCGGTCAGGTGGTCAGACAGACCAGGGACATATCAGTTGGGAATGGGGGGACTAGGCAGTGGGGTTGAACAAAAGAGTGGATCGCTTTCCAGAAGTTGGATGGGGAGTTTAGGTTGTACTGAAGTTTGGATCTGAACTACAGGGCCTTGGCGGTGCAAATTGCCTTAGTGCAGGCGTTACGTAGGGACCTGTACAGTTGATGGTTAGCTGTGGACTGGGATGTCTTGAAACAAACCCATGCATTGTCCCGAGACCTGCACATTTTGATTAGATCAAGCATGATCCAGGGGTGGTAGGTACATTTTACATGGGTCTTGTGGGGGGGGGGGCATGACTGTTCCAGATTCTGGATTGGATGGTGGTGAAAGATAAAAGGGCAGAGTCAATGTCGTGAGCCATGTAAACAGGGGACCAGTCCGAGGAGGCCAAGCTTAAAAGGATGGCACCAGTGTTGAGTGACTTGAGGGACCTGTGCTGAGTGGACAGGGGGGAATCACACTTTCCTAACACAGTAGGTAAATCAGTCATCACTGAGGGCATCAGAGAGGGTGCCTACAGCCAAGATGCAATGGGGGTGGGAGAACAGCACCCAGTCCAGGATGGAGTGGTTGACTAAAGCAAGTAGAGTCTGGTGGGATCGGTGATAAGCTGTGAGAGATTCAGGGACTCGATGGAGTGGAGGAGGGGTTTAGATGTGGGACAGCCAGTTGACACTAAAGTCACCAAGGAGGATGAGCTTGCTAGGGGTGGACAGGGAGACATGGGAGGAGAGGAGAGGAGGGAGGAGTGTGAGGCCTTAGGCAAGGCATAGAGGACACCTATGAAGATGGGAAGGGTGAAAGGAATGGACAGCTTTACTAGCAGGAGTTCATGAGAAGCAGGGAGAGCTTCCTTAATGAAGAGGGTCTAGCAAGCATAGAGAACAAGGCCATTGCTACTTTTCCCTCTGTCTTGGTGAAAGAGATGATAGTCAGGAGGGCTAGCTGAGAGTCATGAATACTACAGGAGAGCTAGAACTCAGAAATGCTTATGTGTCAGGAGAGTGCAGGGAGATCCAAACTTTGAGTAAGTCAAGTTTAGGGACGCAACTTCTTATATTAATGTGATAGATACTGAGAACTTTGAGTACTGATGGGGGGGGCAGGGTTTGGTTCAACATAAGCTAGGAGGAGGAGGATAAGAGGGAAGAAAAAGGAGAGAATCCTTTGCCTTTTGGGAGGAGGGGGAAGGAAAGTGGAGGAGAGGTGTGAGGTAAGGGGAGAAGGGAGCGATGGAGAAATTTGTGGTTTAGTAAAGGGGAATATAGGAGACCGGGGTGGATGCTGAGAGAGGATAGGATATGTGATAAAGAGGTGGCGGGACAGGAAGGAGGGAAGGGAGGTGGTAGGTAGAGGACAGAGGGAGAAGCAGGGTAAGGAGAGGAGGGGGAGGGGGAAGAGGGCAGGGGTACTGAAAGAGAGACAAGTGGGGAGGAAGAGCGGGGGGAGGAAGATAGGATAGATAGATAGATAGCAGGGGGAGCATGGTGCAGGAGTGTAGGAAGAAGTGGATAAGGGCAGCTTGGGAACTTAGAGAGTGATGACCCAGAAAGGATGAGAGGCAGGGAGGGAGTACCTGAGTGCAGAGGAGGCACAGGAACAAAGGACAGGAAGGGACAAGGGTGAGCAGATGTACAGATAGAGGTAAGCAGCTAAGGGAAAAATAGTGGGTAATGACCAGACAGAACTGGATGAAGTACTGTTTGGGGCAAGTGGAAATCCTAGCTGGCAAACCTGCATGGGGACAAAAGTAGCCCAGGGCTTGATGCCTAAATAGAAAAGTAGGTAAAGAAGGAATAAGCAAGTAGAAAACAAGGACTGCTCCAACCTCGTTTTCTACTTGCTTGTTCCTTCTTTACCTATCCTGTACCTACCGCCCCCTTCTCTCCTGTTCCAGAAGGCATGCAGATAGTGTAGCAAGTAACTTGTGACAATGGCCCAAAGAATGGTGCCGCAGGCAGATGCCCATCTGGGCACAGTGGCACCATTGCTGGCACCAGCCCAGCCAACCCTGAGGGGTGAGGGCCTGCCCACAGAAGCGGCACCAAATGAGCTATACGCTGCAACAACTGCTCCATAAAAGCTGCCCAGTGATTTGAGCTGCCCACTGGGGCGCTCCTCAGAAGTGGGAGGCACCAGGATGGAGTCAAGAGTCCTTCCAGCCTTGGCATCTCCGTTGTCATCAGCAATGACAGTGGGGATGCCAAGCCCACAGAAGTCGGATGTCTCGCAGTAGACCCGATAGAGGGTAACCTTGAGCGGTAATAAGGTAGTAGTCCAGCTCAGTCAACCTCGATAAAAAAGAAACATTACTTACAGGGAGGAACTCAAACCAATCAAAAAATGAACTTCAATCCACACAACCAAATTGGTGAAAAACAGCCCACTCACCCATCTTTAAATATCTAAATGATTTTTACTTTTTTAATATCTAAATGATTTTTGCTCAGATTCAAATGTCTTGTATTTTTCTTTCATGGCACAAAACCACATGTGATACAGAACAATATAATGGATGTTTTGGATAAAAAATCCTTCCTCAGTGCTGTCCTATATCCCTAATATAAATAAAACATACATTTGTTCACTTTAATTTTATATTCTTAAATTTCTGGGTATTACTTTCTGTATGTACATATTAAAAATTTGGCACAGAAAAAGTCCACCATTTGGTTATTCTCACTTCAAATGTTTTTGACGGTATAAATGTTCGAGTGAAGAATAACCAATTAAAGTGAACAAATGTATGTTTTATTTATATTAGGGATATAGACAGCACTGAGGAAGGATATATGAAATTTGAATCTGAGTAAAAATCCTTCAGATAATTAAAAAAAAAGGTAAGAATCACTGAGAAATTTAAAACATTGGATGAGTGGGTGTCTCTGACCAGTCTGGTTGTGTGACCTTGACTGGTGCCATTTCTTCCACTTCATGCAAGAAGAGATTTTTTCCACTTCATGTGAGGAGAACAAGATGCCACAATCAAGAAATGCCAAGAGCCTGATGTTCAGTGTGTGCGGGATCTGGACCAGTTCTTTTTGTGCTTCCAGAAAGGCCATTTTCTTGCCCCCCCCAGAATGCATAATGTTGGCGCACCTGCCACGAGAGGGGTGTTGACAAGACATAGCAAAGCGGCCACAACAATCTGCCTCTTTTTTGCTCCATATTGTCCTACATAAGCGTCGACCGTTCACACGAGGAATGGTTTAATAGAGACTGAAGAATTTGTCACAAAAGCTAAACTGCCACAAAAATAACAAACTCTAATGTTAAACGCTAAAACTGAAGAACTGAAAGCTGTTGTATACAGTAGATGGTGAAGTTCTGTCTACTGACAGGCAAGTGACATAGTCACGGATGCGCACTCAACAGTGGGAAAAAAACTGAGGCCTTTGGTGGCTAGTGCTGCTGTAAACCAGCAGGAGTGTGCGTTGTTGCATGATGATGCGCACACTGTACCTACCACCTCACCTGCTCTCTAAAGTTCTGGCTTGTATGAGGTCATAGTGCCTCCATCTCAGACCCACTAGTATGAATTAATAGTGAAGATTCATTCTTGGAAGATCTGACTCACACTGTTTTCAAAAACACTGAGCTTAGTTCCACAGAGCTGCCACTGCCTCAGGAATTGCAGTGGTGTGAAGTGTAATAGCACCACATCTCTGCAGCTACAGTACCAGCAGTTGCATTTCAAAACTTACTTACACTACCAGTGGCTCAGGACATGCAGTGGTGTGAAGTGTAATAGCACTGCATCTCTGCAGCTACAGTACCAGCTGCTGAACTACAAAACTAATGTAACACTACCAGTGGCTCAGGACATGCAGTGGTGTGAAGTGCATTAGCACTGCATCTCTGCAGCTACAGTACCAGCAACTGCACTACAAAACTGACTTACACTACCAGCGGCTCAGAACATTCAGTGGTGTGAAGTGTAATAGCACTGCATCTCTGCAGCTACAGTACCAGCAGCTGAACTACAAAACTGACTTACACTGCTAGTGGCTCAGGACATGCAGTGGTGTGAAGTGTAATAGCACTGCATCTCTGCAGCTACAGTACCAGCTGCTGAACTACAAAACTAATTTAACACTACCAGCAGCTCAGAACATGCAGTGGTGGGAAGTGTAATAGCACTGCATCTCTGCAGCTACAGTACCAGCAACTGCACTACAAAACTGACTTACACTACCAGCGGCTCAGAACATGCAGTGGTGTGAAGTGTAATAGCACTGCATCTCTGCAGCTACTGTACCAGCAACTGCACTACACAACTGACTTACACTACCAGCGGCTCAGGACATGCAGTGGTGTGAAGTGTAATAGCACTGCATCTCTGCAGCTATAGTACCAGCAGCTGTACTACAAAACTGACTTACACTACCAGCGGCTCAGGACATGCAGTGGTGTGAAGTGTAATAGCACTGCATCTCTGCAGCTACAGTACCAGCTGCTGAACTACAAAACTAATGTAACACTACCAGTGGCTCAGGACATGCAGTGGTGTGAAGTGTAATAGCACTGCATCTCTGCAGCTACAGTACCAGCAACTGCACTACAAAACTGACTTACACTACCAGCAGCTCAGAACATGCAGTGGTGGGAAGTATAATAACACTGCATCTCTGCAGCTACAGTACCAACAACTGCACTACAAAAACTGACTTACACTACCAGCGGCTCAGAACATGCAGTGGTGTGAAGTGTAATAGCACTGCATCTCTGCAGCTACTGTACCAGCAACTGCACTACACAACTGACTTACACTACCAGCGGCTCAGGACATGCAGTGGTGTGAAGTGTAATAGCACTGCATCTCTGCAGCTATAGTACCAGCAGCTGTACTACAAAACTGACTTACACTACCAGCGGCTCAGGACATGCAGTGGTGTGAAGTGTAATAGCACTGCATCTCTGCAGCTACAGTACCAGCTGCTGAACTACAAAACTAATTTAACACTACCAGCGGCTCAGAACATGCAGTGGTGGGAAGTGTAATAGCACTGCATCTCTGCAGCTACAGTACCAGCAACTGCACTACAAAACTGACTTACACTACCAGCGGCTCAGAACATGCAGTGGTGTGAAGTGTAATAGCACTGCATCTCTGCAGCTACAGTACCAGCAGCTGCAGCACAAAACTAACTTATCACTACCAGTAGCTCAGGAACTGCAGCGGTGTGAAGTGTAATCGTACTGCACACTGGACCTACCATCAGTACTGTAAAACTGGCTCGCTCTGTGTTGTTAACTAATATGTGCTTACTTCCACTGAGCTAACAGTGGTTCAGGATGTGTAGTGCTGTGACGTGCAGCAGCACTGCACTCCTGGAACTACCAGCACCATTACAAAACTGAATCACACTGCATTTTCAAATAATGTTAACCATAATTCCACAGAGCTACCAGAGCCTTAAGACATACAGTGTTGTGAAATGTGAAGAGCACTGCACCCATAAATGAACAGCAGCAGCGCAAAACTGACTCGCATTGTGTTTTGGTTTTTTCATTGAATATATT
The DNA here is from genome assembly GCA_016271365.2 of Neoceratodus forsteri. Classification (NCBI taxonomy): domain Eukaryota; kingdom Metazoa; phylum Chordata; order Ceratodontiformes; family Ceratodontidae; genus Neoceratodus; species Neoceratodus forsteri. The sequence continues at coordinate 938,151,857 of CM028137.1, forward strand.
TTATTAACCTTCACACAATTACAAAAACCAAACAATAATAATACAGAACAACCAAGGCACTAATCTACCCCTCCAACCCCATACCCTTCTCCCCCAGGGCACACTCTGCAGCTAGAAGTAGCTTATGACACAAGGCAAGTCCATGGATTAGTACCCAAAGGCGCTCTGGTACAAGCAGGAAGAAAACAGGGAATAAGAGGCTGCACATGACCCTCTACAATTGTACCGGGATGGATAATAAGGCACATAATGATGCCCGTCTATCTCGGAAACACTCGGTCTGTTGATGTAAGGAAGCAATCTGCTTTTCCATAGATGAAGCCTGGAGAATCTCATGGTGCCATTCCCGGCATTGAGGGAATAGTGTCGCCTAACCAGTGCCTTAAGATAATTAATTTAGCAGTAATGGAAATTAGAGCCGTGTGTGCCTTTCGTATACCAAGCAAACCAGGTGGCTAAAAACCCATCAAACAAACCTCAGGTGTAAAAAGGGATTACACTGTGTTTTCAGATAATGTGAGCGTAGTTCTGCAGAGCTACCATTGGCTCAGGACATGCAGTGCTGTGAAGTGTAACAGCACTACTCCCCTGGAACTGCTAGCAGCACTACAAAACAGACTCGCACGGTGTTCAAATAATGTGAGTACATTATGACAGCTGCCTCACTCTGCAGCAATAAAAAAACAACAAATGACGCATGCATCATTGTCTGTGTGCAGCATGCGACCCTTGCTACAAAATGTTAAGATCCTGTTTTAGGTAGCCAGTTATTTTACAAGTAGCACAAATTTGAAAATCCAGCCCAATACACTTAGGTGGCTGCAGACATGCTGCAAAATGAAATTATGTCTGGTGTCAGTAAGGAATAACAAATGATGCTGTGTTAGCAATAAATACTTACTCTGGAGTCCAACATTAGAACCGCTGGGACTGAGTGATACTGAAACTTCACTAACGTAGTAGGAACTGTCCTTCTGCAAATAAAAATGAACCTGTTAGTTCCTAATCTTTACAGTTTAGCAATGATTCTAATCAAATGACTGAGAATAGAGCTTATAATAAACTAGTTTGTAAACTTATGTACAAGCAACCCAACCCCCCAAAAAACAATATATTTCTTTGATTCCTAAGTCAGCATGTTCTACTAAATACTGTACATTTTACTAATATTGCAGAGGGTCGAAACTGGCACCGGGCCCACTAGCCAAATGCTGGTAGATTCTATATCAGACTAGAAAGATTTTTCCTTAACTAGCCCAGTGGGCTTGTACTGGAGAAGATAACATTTCAATAAGTACACAAGCTGGGCCAGTGGAAAAGGTTGTGGGGCTAGTAGTTTTTCCCACTCACTAGCCCTGCTGGCTAGTTGCTGCAAAATGTAATTTCGACCTCTATATTAGTTAAAGGGACACTCCTATTTTGCCCCCTTTCAGCTAAGAGTTGGGGTAGACAGAATTATGAACACAGCCCCCCCCATCCCAGTCTAAATTAGGTTAACTGTTTGAGGGAAACACAGTTTAGTTAAAGTGGCCACAACTGACCCACTACATGTTTCCACTGTCTCTCTCATTTACTGAATGCAATATCCTGTGGGTTAACATGGTCTCAAGTTTCACAAATCGATGGAATTATGCAATACAGTCTTGCCCACAGTATGTTCTACTTCCTTAAAACTAATTATAAACAGAGTTGCAGAAATGCTGCAATCTGATTGGCTGTTAGGATTCCAACAGCCTTACATTAATCCATGTTACACTGTCATGTACAGCCTGATCACCATGGAACATGGATTCTTCCTGTAGCATGCGGTCCTCTAGTACTGCTGAATGGCTGTAATGTTACATTCTGATTTTGAACCAACATTCTTTAACTGTTGGTGGAAGAACTATTTTATTAGAAATCTCCCTCTAAATGAGGAAAACGTTCAAAAAGTATACTTTTAACACTTTTTTTGGAATTTTTTTTTTATAATAGCAATAAGGCACTCCCAGGAGTTAGATTAACAGTCAATCACCCCCTAGGGGCAGTATGGCACTCGGCTGCACCTTGTGCCGCATTCCACCCCTAGGGGTGATTAACAGACTGTTAACCTAACTCCTGGTCATGTCTTATTGCTTAATCAGTCCTTATAGTCTGTGTGTTGTCACTCATGACGTAGACTGTTGGTTATCTGTTGAACAAAAAAAAAAAAACATTAAAAGTACATGGATACTACTGAAAAGCTAGTGTAATTAACTTAAAACCATCCATTCTCAAGTCCTGAAAAAACACACAAAAAATAATTTTTTCATTTATTTCCTGTCTCCTATAGTTTTAAAACTTGAATAAAATCCTTCAATGGGAAAGTCCCCTCAACCTGTTTTCTGTATACCTGTGTAGTTTGTAGGGATGAGCAATAATTCCCTCTCTTACACCCCCTTCCCCAATTTTATCCTACTTTAAATTTAAATGAAGGTGCTTCACCCTGTTCTGCCCTGGTGTGAAACCTGTTTGACGCCATTGCAAAGGCATTGACCCCACTTATACAAGGCATCAAGGGAGCTGATGACGCATACATGCACAAGCCAGCAGATGTGCTGTCAGTTCTGTTGCATGTCTTCTGTATTCTTGTCTTCTGCTGTCCATCAAACTTTTTGAGGAAAGTTCACTAATGTTTTCTGTTGTTTAAAGTGTGTCTGAGTTGGAAAAATGCAGTTAGAAGGATGCTAGCACTTGTGAAGTTTTGTTATTCAACCAACTAATTCTTACGTGCTAGGAGCCCTTTGCTTACTCTCAGTATTTAATGCACAAATATGCATTATCGGCTGCCATGTTTCCTTTCATGGGTGGGGTCATGTCCTTTGCAATGGCATCAAACAAGTTTTCACACCAGGGCACAATAAGTGAAGCAACTTCATTTAAATTAGGGGGATGCAAGAGAGACAATCATTGTTCACGCCTACACACTACACCGGCAAACAGAAAAAAAAGATCGATGGGACTATCCCAGAGTATGCTTTACAGTCTACCGTACTATAATTCTATAAATGTACAGTACCATAACTATGTTATGGTCCATGAAGACTTAGCTGCTCGCTTAATTATCACTTGTACAAAATTAATACAGTTGTCTTGCTTTATCACAGTGAGCCTCCATGAAGAGAGTACAGCAAATGTCCAGAGTGGTACCCAAACCCTGTTGGGGAATACATGACACTGGGAGGAGTTTGCTCCAATCAAGCCCAAGAAAACCCCAGTAACAATGACTGGAAATTATAAAATGGGCCAGGAAAATCCTGCGATATCCTGTCAAAACACATGACATGACCAGCATTATTTTCTGACAGATGGGCACTTAGCCCGAACTTCAAAGTAAAAAAAAAATAAATGAAGTCCATTTTATAAGTGGATAACACATTCAGTGATGTGTGGTCATAAGGGAATAATGCACTTCTCAGGTGGCTGTGGCACTCAGACCCACCCCAGGCATGGTTTGTTTTCTCCTATAAAATGGCGTATGGTCAGTTCTAGCTCCTCATTGGTCAGGGCCCCTTCACACGGCACTGCATTAATGTAGCACATACTCCCGCATAGAAGATATAATAGGGTACCTTAATCAAGAGAGCAAACAGTTGGGGTCAAAAAGGTCACTACGCTAATAACGTATCCTCAGGGTCAGATAGGTTTGTTTGTTTGTTTGTTTGTTTATTCGCTTAACGGGTAAGCACACTGGAAACAAGTTCCTTTTACAGGTGCGACCCACGTATATTGCATACAGACAATACATAATCAAACATATATATACAGTACAGTAGATTGCAGACAAAAATGTCTTTGTTACGTATAAAATTCATAAAAAAATTCATAAAAAACAATTACAGTTAAATTGAGATTAGAAATACATCCTTAATGCATCGGCAAACTTTTTGACAAAACACAACCACCTAATATCTTGAGAAATTTCATTCCAAATAAGTGGAGCAATATAAGCAAAGGATCTTTGTCTACTTTTAGATTTCATAAAAGGAATCTCGAGAAACCTACTGTCTGACCTACGTCTAGAATAATGACCATCAATATACAGTCTCAAAAAATTTGAAATACTATGTGGAATTCCAGAGTCCATAACTTTATATATGAACTTGGCCACACAGTATTGGAAATTTAATGAAACCGGTAACCAGCCCATTTCTTTCAAAATCACACAATGATGAGATGACTTAGAACAATTTAAAGCAAACTTAGCTATCAGGTGAAGTAAAGTGGATTTCTTTGAAATCACTGTCATAGAAGCAGTGTCAGTAATTATAGCTGCATAGTTCACAATAGGAAGTAAGCAGCAATTTGAAATAACCAGCCTAGACTCAGGAATAAGAAATGAGCAGATTCTGTACAAAGAGCCTAGTCTACAATGTATTCTTGAGGTAACCCTCAAAAATGAGATTCATAACCTAGATGAGGATCTAGTAATACCCCAAGATATTGAAATGTATCAACATAGTCAAACAGTAATCCATCAAGAGATTTAACTTCCAAAGTACTAACCTCAGATCTCAGTCTAGGTGGGGTCCAAAACCATCACCTTTGTCTTAGATTTGTTTAAGAGTAATTTACAGGCCATAAGTGAAGACTGAAAATTACACATTTCCTCTGTTAAAGAAACACCTAGATCTCCAACTGACAAACCCCATATAAATTACTGCATCGTCAAGCGTAAAGTGTAAGAGAAGCATTATTAATCACACTTACTAGTTGATCAAAAACAAAGAAAACAAAAGTGGCCCCAAAATAGAACCTTGTGGAACCCGCACGCTTAACCATTACAGAGTCTGATACAGCACCCCTATATTTAACCCTTTGAAACCTATTTGTTAAATAATCCTCGTCCAGTCCAAGAAAGACTCACCAACTCCCAATGACTCAAGTCTAGAAATCAACAATTGGTGATCAACTGAGTCAAATGCCTTGGTCAAGTCCACGAACACGGCACCCGTCAGACACCCTTTATCCATGCCATTAAGTACCGAGTTCTGAACTCGAACAAGGCAGTCTCAGTACTCCTTCCTTTCTAAAACCATGTTGGTTCTGAGACAATAATCCAAAGCGATCCACATACCCAATCAACTGATTATAAACTATTCTTTCCTGAACTTTAGCTAAGGCAGACAAGATAGAAATAGGTCTGTAGTTACAAAACTCATGTTGTGAACCAGATTTAAATATAGGAGTGACCAGAGTATGTTTCCATATATTAGGTATAGTACCTGTAACAAAAGACAAGTTGAAAATAATACTAACTGGAAGTGCTATAACTGAGGCAGCATCCGCCAATAAACTAGGACATAAACCATCAGAACCAGCTGAGCTGTCCCTCTTAATACAACGCAACAACTTCTCTACCTCCTTCGTAGTAGTAGTCCTTAAGTACAGTTTAGGATTAACTGTAAAATCTTCAGTCAATCCCAAGTAGTTCACCTTGGACTGGTCACTAAAGGAATCAGGCAATGCAGTAAATTTCAAATTAAACTCGTTAGCTATCTTCAGTGGACAAGTCAACAAGTCACCGTTCAACCTCATTGAACCTAGTTGACAAACATTAGGCCTTATAAAATTATTAATTGTTTTCCAAAAAGTAGTAGCGTTAGATAACCCTTCACATTGTTTATGATGAATATAGTCTGTTTTAGCCTTCCTTATCTTAGCCTTACATTGGTTCCTTAAAGTCCTATACGCATGGTAACCAGAAGCAGAATGGGTAGGTCACAGTGCAACTCAAACATAGAAACATACAAAAACGAACTGTGCAAATTTAAAAAAGTGAAAAATTACCCCCCAAGCAACACTGTTCAAGAATCACAAACTGTAAAGGAAATCCATCCAACAACTTTGAAAAATAAATATACCATGCTTCCTACTCACAAATTCATAAAGCTTCAGTGCTAACGCAAGAAAAACATTTTATACACCTAATAAGAACACAAAATACATTTCAGAACTATGATTCTTCACAACAGAAGCATGCGTGCATACATCAGTAAACCATCAGAAAACAACTGCAAGCAATGCTTTAAAAGCTAATAAAATGCCTACATATCTAGCAACAAAGACAGCTGAAACCCTCTGCCTGCTTGAATCTCAACTGCCAAACAACACACCTGAATGAGATCACATGACACTGTATCAATATCCTAGGCTACCAGATCTGACTCAGACCGCATGCAAAGAACAAACACCACCCAGACTTGCAGTTTTGTCTCACAGATCACACGGAAAGTACAGGAAGTCAGGAATAACTAAACAAAACAAAACAAAAAATCCACTGCCTTGCACTGTCACCACACCCAATTAGTGCGGCATTATCAGCTGCAACCTAACCCTTGCCATATATCTAATTATGCTAATACCCTAACGGCAGCCACTTAAGAATACACCACCAACCTACAATATACTGCTAAAAACTATCATTACTAAACATTTTAGAATGGAGTAAGGCAATTCTATAGGGGTGATTATACAATGCTAATGTACCTCATGTTGGCTGAAGTCCTTCAGGCTCAGGACTCCAACCCATCACTTGGTACATTAACACAGCATAATCCCCTGTCATGCCTTATTCCTTACGTAACTGTACCCTCGCCACATGTTACATCTCACGTCACTACCCCTTGCCAAGAGACAAAGTTACAAAATGTTTAATACAGTCACTGAAAACTGTACATGGCAGCTTGTATATGCGCCAGTGTTTTGCCATGAGGTCACTTTCTCAGGGTGCATAAGCGTGTGAGTGGCAGCAACCCCAGCGCATGCTCTGCTGGCCACAAACAGGCTTTTTTTATAAGGAACGGACATACTGAATGAGGGTATGTACAGACATTGTGTTGAGGATGAACAGCTTATGCAGGGCCCATCCTGATGGCTGAGTGGCTGCTCATCGCGCTGCCATGCAGGCAACCCGAGTCTGGAAGCGAGCTCGGGGTTGCCACATCTGCATGCAGGCCTGGCCACAGTAGCTGCCACTTGGCACTGCGCTGTGGTCGGTGAGGAAGATGCTGAGCACCTGCACGTAGCTGAGGCTGACAGAGGCTATGTCCAAGCCTGGAGAGGAAGGAGGAACAAAGGAAAAAAGTGGCGGTAAAAACACCATGGCCGTCTGTATGATAAACTGGGCTGTGAGGACTCCTCTGGATACTGTACTGCCAGGTCCTCTCCCTTCCCCGAAGCCCCTCACCAAGGAGGCAGACCCATGGAAGACGTCTGGCTGAGCTGGGCCAGAGGAGGACAGGGGCTACTAGGCCTGACCAGGGCATATCCCTGATGACAACCAGGGCTGAGGAATAAGCTGAATAAAAAATTAAAAAGCACTGTTGCAGAAACACAGGAAGAAAACTGTACACTGATGATGCAGTTCACACAAGCTTACAACCCCCCAGGCAGCTGTCCGGTCACAAAACGTCAGTGCTTGTAAAAACTGACATGTACAGTTTCCTATGAATTTACTGTTTTCTGAATTTACCTGTCAGTGAGGGTGCTGTCAAGGCCTCCATGAAGTTAACCGATCAACAGATTTACCTGGTTCCAGGTCAATCAATTTGCATCTGTATCCACTCCTGGGATGAGGCCGGAAAATAGTGGTTGCTTACCTGTACCATAGTTCTACAACTAATATTCAGTTCACATCCACACTTGGGCAGTTCAGGTGGGCTCTACTCAGTTACCAGATGTCTTCAAGCTTGGCTCCTCCCACCATCCATGGTGTCATTCTTCAGCTTCGCCTGGTCACATGTCAGATCTTGCATGCTAGAAGCAGGTATCCATGCCCCACTTGCCAGGGGGGATCAGGCAGGCTGTGTGGATGTGAACTGAATATCAACAGTAGAAACTATGGTTACAGGTAAGGAACCTCTATGTCTATCAACTTAGATTCAGTTCACTATCCACACTTAGGCAGCCTCCTAGTAGTCCTCCAGGAGAACAGCGCAAGGCACACACTCCAACTACTTGGCATAAAGTGACTACAGGATTGAAGCCCCAAAAGCACCATAATGATGACTGATCACAGCAATGCTGTAGTGGCATATGAACGTATTTATGCTGGATCAGGTAGCAACTCTGCAGATCTCCTCAATCGGGAAGTAACTGACAGCAATATGTCTGGTGGAAGGAGCACTTAACCCCTTGGGAGACTCCCTACCAGCCAAACTGTAGCACAGATCAGTGCAGCATGTGGATCAATCTACGAATTGTCTGTTTAACTGTCAGTCTGAGATTCTACCGAGAGCATCTGGAGATACCTGTCTGGCTAAGGTGATAATGACCAAAAATGTGGTCTTCCAAGAGAAGTGTGACATCTCACATCTGTGGATCAGCTTGAATAGTTTACCCATCAACTTAGCAAGTACTAGCAATAACTCCCACTGAGAAGGGGGCTCCTGCCCTGGAAGGGATAGGTGGTCTAGGCCTTTGAAAAGGTACCTGACCACTCTTTGCTATGCCACTGTCAGCGTACCAGAGTCTAGATGGCAGCCAGATGCACCTTAAGGATTGTGACTCTTAATCTCTGTTGAGACGGGACCAGAGGGAGTCGAGGATCTGTGCCACTGAACAGGCAAGGGAATCGATATCCTTGCCCGCACACCAGAGCGAGAATGTGTCTTCCACTTGAACGAGTACATTTTCTGAGTCAGCACCTTACGGAATACACAAAATACAGTACCAGACACACAAATACAAATATAGAAAACCAGCTCTATTATTTATTTAGTTTTAGTTTACCACATAAGCACGCTAGACAGTCAAGTGCCTATTTTCAGGTGCGACCCGGGAGAATTACAAAGGCAAATAAATCAGAGACAAAGTAACATTAATCAGTAAGGTACAGTCAGGTGCTGGCAGAGAACCCAGGCAATAACAAATTAAGAGACAAGGTAGCAACAGTTAACAAGGTACAGACAGGAATAGGCAGCAAACTGCGGTCAGGTGCAGGCAGAGAACATATGCAAGGCAAGTGCAGTGATTAGAGCATGGCGACCACATGAGGTGGTCAGGGGGCCAAACAAATCTTAGCAGGGCCTTATCGAAGAGTGCGATATATACAACTGCACACGTACTATCGAAGGGGGCACAGGTGTACCATGGTGGGGTAGGTCAGCTAAAAGCAGAGGCTTGTTTTAGGTGGTCCCAGATGGAGGACGTGAAACAACTGTGGGAGTGGGTGGTCTGTACATAAGCAGGGAGTAGGTTCCAAGCTCTTGGGACAAGGGCTCCGAAGGCATGGTCCCCAGCGAGGGAGTGAGTTTTTGGGATAATGAGAGCCTGGGATTCAGTAGACCTCAGCCAATAGCCAGAGGGGACAGGTTTGAGCAGATCGGTGAGTGCAGGAGGAGTGCATGATCGGATGATGTTGTCTGTAAAGTTGCCCAAGATAAAGGATCGATGGTTACTAGGGGAGACCCACTCCAGCCTGGAGTAGAGTTGACAGTGATGGGTGAGGCGGGGGGTTGATAGGGCGAAGCGACATACATTGTTGTACGCTGTGTTCCATTTTGTGAGCCAGGTTTTGGGGGTGTTCACGAAGGAGGTGAGCCCATAACAGAGCATGGGGAGAAGAACCCCTTTTGCAATGGCAACACGGGGAGCAGGGTGAGGCAACTTTTGGCACTATACGCCAGGCCCAGTTTATAGTTTGTGGCCTTACAGGGAGAGGTTCAGCTGAGGGTCAAGGGTTACCCCCAGGTACTTGAAGGAGTCAACCACTGCCACAGGAGAGCCGTCAGCACCAGCGACTTTGAGATGTGCCGGGCACGCTCTCACCTTGGCAAGGGACCCAAATAGCATGGCCTGTGTCAGGTGAGGGTCGAAATCCCAACTGTCTAATTCCCGAATGTCAAAATCCCATTTTTTCCCCCCGAAATTAATAATACCGACGTGCTCTAAAGACAGAACGTCAGCATCCCGACATGACAATATAACACTTGCACAGCATTTTACTTTTACCAACAGCAGCATCTCTCGATAAATAAATGTAAACACATACCAGTACAGCCAAAGTTCGCAAGATAGGGTAGCACACTACGGTGGTCATGCTACCTGATGCACTGATGACGTGTTTATGTATGGCTGTTAACCTTTACCCCTTCTAGTGTTCGGAACAGCAGCATTACTAGTGAGAGAAAACAAGGTAAAGAAATCAGCTTACCTTACTTACAAACTTTGAATTTTGTCCGAAGTGCCATACTTTATTCAAAGCTACACAAGATTAAAAAAAGCTAAAAACTTTATTATTAAGAAATCGGATCATTCTCTCAGTTTTCCAGTGTCCCAGTCTCTTCATAGATGTAGATTGTATGCAATGCCTCTAACATACTCAATATTGCTCCGACTGCTCCTTTCCTTTACAGCATTTTCAATTTTTGTTTCTCGGTCCAGGTACCATTTTTTCATTGGAGACTTAGGCATTCCCCTGTTAATTTTTTCAATTGTGCTGTTGGTCACCAGTTGCTCTTTTTGTAATTCTGTGACAAACCGATGTACCCCTATGTGAGCACTACCAATCAATGCCCCCAACCTCTGGTGCCAAGCCTTCACATTATTTTGGGTACGAGGGTACCTACGCACCATTTGGTCATGCACTGACCAGAAAGAGGGTGGAAACAGTGGTGGACTTCATACTGTTGTGCTATTTCACATACAGCGCCTAATTCTCCCCAAAACATAGTTGTCCTCAAACCATTCTAACAAAGTAGCATTGTCGGTTGGCATTTCCTCTTTAATTTCACTGTAGACTGCAGCAATTTCTTCTGCAGGCATGAAGGCCAATGCTACCAGGTACCGCATTTTTAGTCTGAAATCTGCATATGTGCCGTACAGTGTAGCCATGCCCAAACTTTGAATCTTTCGCCAAACAATTTGTCCGAAACGGAAAAGGCATCCTTGTTCTGACAGTTGATAAATTCTACTTCACAGGCATTGATGGCTGCTTGTTCGAAGTTGGTGATAATCGTGGTTGGTGTTAGTGTGAGACTGTACTCACCAGCAATGTCATGCAAATCCTGGAACAGTCTGATTTAGCACTCCTGTGATTTGGAGGACATCAAGGCATATACAAGGGGTACAATGCGTGCAGTTTCAGGGGTCCCAACTGAAGCATGTATTGAATAAAGTTAGCGAAACATGGTTGGTACCATTTTGAACGTACCATCCATAATCCAAAAGTCAGCATTTGCTAGTTTCTCCATATCTATTCGTGTGGTAAATATTATAATTTTTTCTTCACTGAGAGTGGATTCCCTAGCCAGGAATCTCTGCCCCTTGACAGTTTGTAAATGTTCTGGGAAGTTCAAAGTGTCTAAAGACTGAGGCTCTGGTGGGGCGTTTTGTCTGCGAGCTCTTTTAACAACTTGCTGCAAAGCCTGCCGCGAAGGCATGCTCTGCAAAACTTCCTGGGAGACCTTGGGTATCTCAGCTTGAATTAATTGAGCTGGACTGTCATGGCTCGAGATTTTAGTGAGGCCAGTGTTGCAGTGATAGGTAGGTCTGTTGCGTTTGGGGAGTGATTGTGCTCGCAATGCTTACGGAGGTGATGCTGTCCTCCTACCAGTACTGTGGAAGCTCTACCAAGACAGCAAAGACTTTTCCGTGATTGGCAGCACCAATAAAATAAATCCCCACGCTGTTGTTCCTCTACATAAAGATATCCAGCAATACATATTTTATCCTTGCCCTTCTGAGACTTCACAATATCGCACACAACTCCAGCTTCTGCCATTCTGCAACTACAAAAACACTGCCTCAGTTTGGTATCTGATTTAAATAAGCTCGCATCAGCTAATCATTTAATTAGTCAGCTGTGCCATGGTTTTTTGGCATTTTACAGTCAAGACATGATTGGTTGACATTTTGTCAGTAGCTGTCATGGATAATTAGTGAGAAAGCTTTTACAATTATTCAGTAGCTGTCAGCTTTCGGTATTTCGGCATTTCAATATGTGGTATTCTTTCAGTCGGGTTTTCAGTGCAATCGGGATTTAGTGATGGAATTTTTTTTGACAGGCTTTGGGATGTCGGGATTTCGTACAGATCCCCCTGTGTCTTCTGAAGGCTGACAACAAGCTTATTTGTCTTGAGCCAAGACTGAATGCGGGTGAAATCAGAGCTTAGTCTGGTGTTTATCTCTGGTATCGTAGGAGCGAGCCAGAAGCACAAGGTCGTCAGCATAAAGGGTGACGTGCTCGGAGGCAGGGACCAAGGACAACTGGTTAATAAAGATGGAGAACAGTAAGGGGCCATGGACAGACCCCTGAGGCACCCCTCGAGTTACCGGGGCAAGCTCAGAGAAGGCTTGTTGGAACCTCGTGTACTGTTGCCTGCCGGAAAGGTAGTTAGTAAACCAGGCTAGGACGGGGGAGACCGAGGGACTGGAGGGCAGCCCCCAGAAGAGTGTAATCAACCAAATCAAAGGCCTTAGACAGGTCGATGAAAATGGCACCCGTGAGTTTGCCTTGGTCTGCCACAGTTCTGATTGTGGAGATGACCTGGGCGAGGGCAGTGGAGGTGCTATGCCTTTTTCGGAACCCATGCTGCACAGGGGAGAGGAGGTCATGGGTCTGGAGGAAGTGAGCAAGCTGGGAGGCCACTACCTTTTCAAGTAGTTTGTTCACTGCAGATAGTATCGCTATGGGGTGATAGTTATCAAGTATTTTATTGTTGCACCTTGTTATTCAGTGAACTTCAAACATAGTTACTACAGTAAATGCATTTTATATCAGCGGATGCCCTTCACCACTGCACATCATTCGTAACTGTTCATTTATCTTGTCCCTTATTTTTGCCAGAATAGTGGGGTGAAATCAGAGTGCTGCCTGACATGGGCTGGGAACATTTATCAAGTTCCCAGCAAACTTTTTTTGCCCCTTGTGCCATCATGGTTTACGTTATTTGCCTATTGTATGTACAGGTTAAATGGCAAAAGGACATACAAACCAGAGCTGCAAATCATTCTGTCTTGTCAGAGCACCAGCAGTTCAGATCCCTTTCTTTTTTGCTCATGAGAGGCACAATGTCCATGCCTGTTAGAATGCTCATGTGATCCATGGTGTGCCCATGGCCTCCTTGCACTGGCCATGCACTGCAAGCCGAAGTACCAGTGCCTGAAGTGTCATAGGTATCAATTGTGCTGCCTTCATTTCTGTCAGTGTCCTTGACTTGCACTGGGTCAGCACCAGGTTCATCTGCTGGTGGTGGCATTTCCTCAGCCTCACTGTCCTCAAAAAGATTGGCTGTTGTGTGCCCTTCCAAACAGTAGGTGCGCATGTCCATGGTGTTGGCACTGGCAGCTGTATCTCCCTCAGTTCCCTTCTCAGCTCTTGTATCATGGACTGCGGCTGGAACTGTCCCTTTATTTGTGACATTGTTTCCCTCAGCTGTTGGCGTTCCAGCTGTGCTCGTTTTATGCTGTTTCTCACAAAACATTCACAGTCTGTTCTCTTTCCCCTTCTCTATGTTATCTTTGCTAGTTTTGCAACTAACCCTGTTTGTTGGTGCTCTGGAGCTGCCCTTTCCTTTGAATTTCCCTGCTGCTGCCTTTCCTCATGGTGTGCCTCTGCTGCTGCTTGGGTGCAGCCCTTTCCTTTGTATTTTCCTCCTCTTGCTGCCATTCCTTGTGGGGGTGCTTCTGCTTGCTTCTCAGGTGCACCTCTTTCTTTGGGATGAGTCCACTCCTCGGTTGCTACCATTCCCCAGGATGTGGCTGCTGCTTGTGTGTTGCCCTGTTCACTGTCGGTGCCTCCGCTTGTTATTCTTCCTGCTCTTTATAAAATTAGATTTCATTGTCCCTGGCGATGCTATCACACTCTTTGCAAGTCAAAAATACTTCCTGAGAATACAGATGAGGACGATGTAAAGGAACTCATATTATTTACATTTTCTTTTTTAATTTTATTTACGTTTATACTTAGAAATAACCTACCAGTGAGTGAGATGGACTGGGGGAAACTAATGGTAAACTGGGAAACAAATGAGAGGGGTGCATTTATACAGCATTTATATATATAAATAAATTATTAATTAACTGTTTAAACCAATAATTAGAATAGTTTCTTACTATATGTTTTTGTGTCCTTTCTCAATTTAATGGCATGTTTTGTAGGTGTGACTTTTCCTTTTACTTCTATCTGCTCACTGGTGTGCCATTTTGCACTTGTAGCACCAGTGCGCTCCTGCTGACGAATCTTGCTGCCTTTGGCATCCAATAAAATTCACTGTGGTGCATCTGGAAGTCATCTTCAGTCTGATACACAGCATGGTGCAGCGCCATGCCTTGCAGTCTTATGTCTGTAATGGCAATCTTCAGTCTGCACAAGGGCCCCGATAAATACTGTTCCCTAAATTCAAGACATCCAGCACACAGCTGTTGACTAGTCACGCTTTTCACATCACAGCCACATCACGCCTACATAAGCTCCAACGTCGGACTGGATCGCTCCTGAACCCACAACCTTTGATTGGTTTCATTTCATGGATGAGCCTACTTAACCCTCTATAAATGCTGTACAGTGCAGTGCAGCGGCATTTAATCCAGTCTTTTGGAGAGCATTATAACCAAGAAGCTGGATGCATAAATGAGCAACGCTGTTCACGAAATGTGCAAAAAGGGGACTCCAATGAAGGCAATACAGAACTACCTTACAGTGGTCAGAATTCTGATGTGTCCCTCTCTGGCTTTTACAGTCACCTTTGCACAAGAAGACAGTGTGTACTGGGCGGGCATCTGTGACACCATGATACAGTACTGTTACTCACCTGACTCACTGGCCTTGAGCACGTTGCACTACAAGGCAGCGAGATGTTATTGGATGGTGTGCAGGATGATGAAAGCAGTGCTCTAGAGGTCCATCATAACTCGAAGAATGGGGGTAGTCAGTATCCAAATCATCAATCAGAAGAATAAGATGCATGAAGGGAAGGGATTGACTTATGGCCAAGCCTGGTATGGGCTGTACTCACTGTAAACCATTGGCATTTGTCTTGCTTATCACATGATGCTGGCCAGTGCCTGGTTTGGGAATATCTATTTATGTGTGTGAAAGTGTCAATTCCAGGTAATGTACTGAACAATAACACTTGTCCTGACAGCATTTTTCTCTGCCCTGCAGGCAAGGGTGCCGGAAGATGGTAAAAGCTGAGGGGGCTGAGAATCAAAAGGGCACTTATGAGGGAACAAAGGGCACTTTTTCTATACTAGTTTTTGCCATACAGAAATAAAAAGTGGAGTGGCTACCACCCCTTCCACCCCCCCCGGTTCTGGCACCTAGGCCTGCAGGACATGCCCCTCTTATCTGTGAGGCTAACAGAACTAAGCAGGTGGAGCAGGCAAAGGCATGGATGGAAGCCAATGAAAAATTCTCAGATGTGATTTTTACAGACGAGTACTGCAGCGATGCAATCCTTCTGCCTTATAGCTTTCAGGAAAAAAGACCTACTAGTACCAAAACCACATCCCAGACAGGCACTGATAACACATGTGGGATGCCATCTCATGCGAAGGGCCTGGGCCAATACTGCTCTTCACCAGCATAATGAAGTGTGATTTCTTCAGAGGGGAGATAACAGTAGCCCTCTGCTATAACGAACGAGTTAGGAGCTATAGTGATCATTCGTTATAGCAATGTGTTAGTTACATCGAGGGAAGCTGTTGTATATAGCACAGCTGAACAGACCAAGGCTTTCTGCTCTCTCAGCTACCCCTCTCACACACATACACACTGACATATTTTAAACCTTGATGAAAGTCTGCTACCCTTCCCCCCCAGTAATTACAGCATCAGTTACACTAACACTAGAATGCAGCTACAGCTGTTCAGAATCGGGAAGTAACTGGAACAGCTTTTTTTATTTAGTATACTGTGTATTGTCAGAACTGGAGTGTCCTGGATTTCAGGAGACTTTATACTGGGAGTTGACTGCTTTTGCAGTGGGAGGTTTTGAAATGTTTTTTCATTTTTCTTGACTTTCCTCCCTCTTCCTGACAGAAATCCCTACGTCCCTAACTCAGGGTTCTCGCTGTGTCCTAACTTGCTAAGTCTCACTATGTCTAACTATGTCTTCTTCTTGCTACTCTCAGCTGTCCCCCCCCCACCCACTCTCTCCAAATGCATCCTTCTATAACAGTTTATTTATATGGCTCACACTATGCAGGTCACTCCTATTCCTTCTCTCTCATTCTCTCCCTCTCACTACTCTCAGCCGCACCCCTCTAAATGTTCCTTCAACGGACACTGTAGTTGCAGTTGTAGCACAGTTAGGGAACTAAAGAAGTAATTAATAGAACACATTCAGGCACGGGACTGAGCAACTGGGAGGAAGTGCACAGTCAGGATGGAGTGGCAGTTGGGGGAGGAGGACCACAGGAACAGCTGTTGTTTGTCAGAAGCCATGCACCCCGTTCGTTATAGCCAGGATTCTTCTATAGTGAGGGGTTTCTGTAGTTACACTAGTGACCTTTATCCAGTGGGTATTTGCAGATGGGCAACTGCTTTTCCAAGGTTTGATAATAATGGGGATAGCAGTCTGCACTAAATGACATCTGTTACTAAAGCATTTATGTGGACAGTTACTCTGTATTCAGGGCGTCGATATACAGTGAAGTACTTTTCAGTGGGTTTTATAACACCTTTGTTCTTTTTATATTGCAATGACCCCAAACTGAAATTTATATATTTACCATAACTGTTGATATTCCAGGATATCTTCACCATTAATTACTACTCATGGGTCTGGGGTAGAGGCAGTAGGACCCTGTGGGAGCAAAGCATTGCCCAGGGGACCAGCTGCAGCTACTGAGCATGGCATCTGTGCAGCCTCATGTGGCACCCCACATGAGTCAATAACCGCTGCAAGCTCCCTCACCAAACTCAGTTCTGTTCGCCAGGAGTAAGAGAAACAAGAGTGGGAAAAAATAAGAGCATGCTTAAGGAATTCCCTCACCCAAAGAATATAAGAAATAAAATAAATCCAGAGTGCCAACCTCTATAAAGACAGATGGGGCACACTAGGTGGCACAGGGAGGTAAGCTGGTATGGATGGAGTCAGAGCCTCAACATCCCTAGCCAAACAGCAGATGGATAGTGATAGCAGGGCAGCAGTTCTGCAAAAATGTGGCTCTGGCAGGTAAATCAAGAGGAGTATGCTAAAGTAGGGTCCCATTGAAATTAAGATGGCACAAATGTGCCAGCCCAGTGGTGCTGAGGGTTGAGGCGCTAGATACCACACTTCATGGCACACCGGAGACCAGGGTTCGGGAGCGGACTCAAGTCATTGGGGGTGGCAGGGGAAAGGGAGGATCGAGCATCCCATGACAGCTGTCTTCAGTTTGGGGTGGGTTAGGGGTCTTTGTCACTCTGCAGTGGTAACTGGCAGAAGTCGAGGGCACTACCGCTAGTGGCGCATAGCTGAGGGTTGGAGCATGGCAGGCGTCAGCACATAGTGCACTGACGCCATTGCATGCCCAGCTCTGAGGGGAGGAAATCTAGGTGGAAAATTGTGGGGCGGTCGTGGCGGCTGATGGCCATGCACTGCGCCCCCGGACCTGAGAGGTGTGCCCCCAGGTACCAGGATCCAGGTCCCCATGGAGGGGGACTCTGCGTGCTGGCCAGTGTGGAAGAGAGCGTGTCGCTGGCCAGACCAGGTCCGGGGGTGTAGGTGCTGGTGGCAGGACAACCTGTCAGCCCGCTCCACAGTGGTAAGGAGATAAAGAATGCCATGATAAAAAAAAGATGGCACAGATGTGCCAAACAGCAGAAAAACTACAAATGACTCCAAAAAGGCAAACAGCATGACACCAGATGGTTAGCTGACTATAAAAACAGGCCATGTCCCCCTTCCCCCAGGGAGAATGGGGAGGAAAAAATCTGGTGTATGTGGAGGTGCAAGGCTGGACGGCCTATGGAACCGAGATGAGTCCATCTACCCAGCTGTCCCTCAGCCTGTTGGGGTTAACAACCGAGCTGGTATAGGGAGAGAAAACATGCCAATCGAGGGACCATCTGGGCAGATTGAGTGAGCCAAATGGTCCTTTTTCTGCCAAAGTTCTACGTTTCTGAGACAGAAGACAAAAAAGGCCTGGCATAGCAAGAAGACAACCATTAGAGAGAGACAGCTGACCTGCCTCTCCTGCAACAATAAGGATATACCCTGTACGAACGCTAATATAGCTTGACCCAACCCACTGCATATCACCCACCTACAGACAGGGCTACTGTCAGGTGTAGTTATATGGATAGAGTCCAGTTGACATAACTTGCATTTAGCAACTAATAGGCATACACCCAAGAAGAAAGGGATGTATGCCAGACAAGGAGAAGAAGGAAAGGAAAAAGAGGAATCGCCTTCCTTTTTTGGTTTTTCTCTTTTTTCGTTGGCATGGGCCCCTACAGAGGACCTTCACCCCAGTTTTTTTTTTTAAGTTTTTTTTGTTTGTTTGGTGGAAAGGGAACCCAATAATAGGTCCCAACCCATTTTTAATAATAAACTGTCCTACAGAGAGGGGAGAAACTGGGAAGAGACCTGTGGCATTTAAAGGTGCCAGCCAGCAGTAACAGAGTAAGCTGCCCAGAGACTCTGACTGCTACAACGGGGGATGGCAGGTGGGTGTGGTAATCAATGGTGAAGACATGCTGGAAGATCAACAGTTACGGGAAATACGTAATGTTTATATCTCCCAACAAACAATCTTCACCACTGCGTCCCATTTATGGGTCAGAGTACCAAGTTTTCATTTTTTCTGAGGGAGAAGCTGGCTCACTCTGTGGGTAAAGAAATATTCTCAGCCCTCTGTGTTAGGGAGAGCACCTGACAGCATGGACTCCTTACAGATCTGGTGAGACTTGAGACAGGTCATGGCCAGGCAGGGGCTCCTAAGGCACAGGAGCAGGTGTTTCCCTGAAAAATGAGCCCCCCTGGAAATAGGAATTAAGCACCTTATGCTGAGCCAAAGATGTCAGTCGAAAGAGGGAAAGCCACACTGTCCGCCTGATGCAGTCCGCTGTTCCCACCAGTCAGCAGGCCACTTTTTAGATTTGTAAGATACCCTCGACTGGTGCTGTGATACTTCCAGACCCTGGGTGGAAAGGTCAATGGCTGATCTACCTGACTGTGTCACTTTTTTGCAGCACAGCTAAGGGTATATTCAGTTGCAACCAGAGATGACAGTTATATTTCACTGTATGTACCTGGTGTGCAGAAATGCATATAAGAGCACGTACTAAGGTAAAAACCATCCTTCTAAGAGTATCTGTGTGAGCAGATTATGTATCTGGAGGCTGGTCATGCATTAGGCTTTATGGCCCTGATGGGGTCTGCAATACTTAAAGGCCCCGAGGTGGTGTGATATACCTCATCTGCAGACTGCGTGGGTGCGTGATACCATGTGAAGAGGTCCTGGGGATAGCTAAATTGGAGAGGTGGTGTCTCCACACTGCCTTAGATGCCCCCTCCATAGCTCCAGGACAGAAAGGGATGACCACATTGTTGACACTGGGAACCCTGAGGAGTCCCGTAGGGCTTCCAGACTGCAGCTTGTACAGGCCTGTAGGTCAAGCACCTGAAGCATCTTCACCAAGAATCATTGGTACACAAGAGTACTTGACAAAAAAAAAAAAGTGTCTGGATGATTCACTGTCCTTGGAAGAGGACAACAGTGGAGATGAGGCACCACCTCTGGGCATGGTCAGTGCCTGGATACAAGTCTGTACTGGGCCCAGTCAGACTCCCTGTACCAATCTTGTAAGAAAACAACCAACGACTGGTGTTGCTCCCATATTAATGGTCCCTTGAGACCTATGAATGAGGGCATCCTTTGCAGGAATCAGAAACCCCCTTCTAGGTAGGTTGAGACTCCTGGTCTTAAGGACCTTGGCCAGGGTTGTGGAACTGCACAGGGGGCCTCATAGAGTTACCTGAATGGTGTCCTTCTACATCCGAAGAATGAGCCAATTGGTGCCACTGAAGGGAACCCCCAGGTGAGGTGACTGAAGCTGTACAGGTCACATGGGGCAACCATGGTCTTCACTGCTGAGTGTGTCATCTATCAGTTCCAGAGAAAAGAGAACCTCCAGGCCATCACTCGATCCCTAGTTGGTGCCACCTCTGGCACTGCACTCAAGGTCAGCATCATCCTTGGAGACAGGCCTCTTTCCCTGTCACCGTGGTCAACACTGTTCTTGACCCTTTGTTCAGTGTCAACCTTGACGTCATGCCTGGCATCCTCACCTTACTTGGAGTTACAGACATCCTCTGAGACATCATCCTCATCGGCACCTTGCTTGGAGCCAGGCCCAGGACTGGCACCATTGCTGTCACCACCTCTGTCACCCTGCTTGGAGCCATCACCTTCCTAGGTGTCACTAACAACACCATGGATGGCGACAACTTCCAAACTGGCATTAAAACAGACAACAGTCTTGGTGCCAGTCTCTCAACTAACACCATGAACAGTATCAAGGGGGGGCCCAGCATTGTCCTTGATACATGGGAGGAGCTGACTTACTCGGTGGGTAAAGGTGACAGTGCAGGCAGCACTAGAGAGCAATGTCAAGGTGTCCTCTGGTGTAGACTGAGCATATAGCTTTATCGTCACCATTGGGGATGTCCACTGCTCAAAGCAGACTGAGGAAGGTTTACAGTCAACCGCCCAGAATGAGCCAACTGTGCGCCAAACTCATCCGTTCTCACACCACAGCACAGTGAGGTTGAGGAGACTCTGTACTTCCAAGGAACCAGAGGTCCCAGGATGGGGCCCAGGGGAAAGGGCCATAGACCTAGGCATGGAGCACACATGTGAAGCCTGCCTCTCAAAAGTTGGGATTGGGCAACTCCACTTTAACACACGGTTCTCTAGAATACAGTGATCCACAGAGAAGCAGGCATCTCAGACATCCATACTGTGCTCTGGTCCAAAGCAGTCTGCACAGCTTCAATGCTGGTCCATCATATCTATTTGTTTCCCACAAAGGCAACAACGCATGATGGGCGGCTGCTGGACTTTCTTTTCCGATGTGAACCATTTTGTTTCTCAGATTTCGGCATCGCACCAAAGCAAATAAAAGTTAGATGGCACTGTAAACAGAAAGAAAACACAAGGTGACACAGTTAGAAACTTCAACAGCAACAAGGCGAACTGTGGAGGGCTCCCACAATGTACTCTCAATGGCAGGAAGAACAAAACTGTAGTTGGTGAGCAAGGCTGCAGTGGTTATTGGCTAGCACATGGCACTACATGGAGGTGCACAGACACAATGACCAGCAGCCATTGCTAGCCCCCTGGCTAAAGCTTTGCTCCTCGTAGGGTCCTACTGCCTCTGGCCCATGGCTTCAGGAGTCTTTAAAAAAACGAAAAAGGTTTGAACTGGCTCAGGATACCACCCAAATCACCAGATCAGAACCCGACAGAGATGGTGTGGCATCAGATGAACCACTACATCAGGAAGTGGGTGAAACCATGGAACCATGCGCAGCTGATATTGGGCATCAGACACTTCTGGAGGAGAGTGTGTACAGTAGAAGACAGTGACAAACATGTTGACTGTGACATTCTTCCCCTTGCTTGTGATTATTGTATGATTTATTTATTTCAGTGTGCGAGGAATTTGGCCTGTAACTTTAAAAGTCAGTAGCTGGAACTACAGGAGGTAATTAAACTGACCAGGGGAACCATTTAATTGACTTCCTTGCAAAATGGTGCTTTATTACCTTTTTATGACCTGCCTAGGCTTTTGAAGTTGAAACAAAATATAATGTTTATGACATCAGGAAAGGTCGTCATTTAGCTGATTCCTGTTGGCTATCTCACACACCTGGGTGATGGACTGCAGGGTTGCAAACCTCAAAGGAACTGGTTGATCGAAGGCTGTCATATTTAGGAAATGTGTTTTCTTCTGATGTTCCATTAATTAAAGATACCTCCTGGTAGGAAATCATGTGTGTAGTTTTATATTCTAAAAGGAGGAGCTAGATGACTCATCAAGTGGGTGTGGAAATAGAGTTGAAAATGTATCAGTGTATCTGAAATTAGTCCTATCATCTTGGGCTCTGAAAGAAAACAGTAACATTTTTCTAACTTGAAAGCACTTCCAGGGGGTAATGCATTAGATAGCAAAAATCTAAATGTATTGTGGTAGGAATTTTGGTCCTATAATATTCCCTTTTTCTTTTATAGATTGTAAGCTGTATGATATATGGTTCTGTGTTTAATTTTACATATTTTTATCACCTTTTAGTAAATCACATTTTCTTGAAATACTGCCTGTGTCTTCCCAGTTCTTTTTGCATGTGAAGTGCCTGTATTTTAAGTCTGACAACTGTTTAAAAGGCTTGCTGGTGTTACTAAGCTTGGTAAAGGTAAGAATATACCTAAGGTCTCTTATAGAGTTTTAAGGGTTCATTTTGGATACCTGGTTAGGTGTCCTTAGGCGGAAGATATATTGCATCCCCTCGAAGAGAATATTATCTGAGCCTGTACATTTGGGTATGCTAGCATAAGGTTCACAGTTTGAATCCCCCCCAGAACTTGAGGCTAAAGGTGATTTGGACACAAAAGCAGACAGGAGGGTTACCCTGTCTGTTACCTGTTCATACTATTGCGCTCTGAAGTTGGCACTGTGGGAGCAGAGGGCCTGACCTGCAGAGTTTGTTTGTGACATTGACCACCTGGATAAGGTCATGCCATCTGTTGTTCATGTCAATGGTTGCACCACAGCAGGGTAAAGAAAACAGTTACACTAACACGGTACGTTTTCTACGAGAACACTGAATAAATTGAGACTCTGCAATTCAGATGTGTTATGTCCTTGTGTTTTTGTATTCCACACCATTGTGGTGTCATGTTCTAACACCTAGCTGGGCAGCATCCAGAGGTGTGATTTCAGGTTTGCTAATCCAGGCTGTGGGAGATCACTGTTTAGTCAGGGGAACACAGATTTTAGGAGGAACAGAGTAAAAATCTGAGGGTGAAATCAGGGACATCACTGAAAATCAGGACACTTGAGAAGTATGCTATGACACCCTCCCCCACAGCCTGTGTGACATATGTGATTACCCTGGGTGCCCTTTCAGACTCCTCTGGCCCTTCATCCCCCTTGGGGCCCGGGGAGAAAGTAACGCCCTTGAAGACAAGTTAGGGTTCACAGTGGGCGGTAGGGCGGCATAGGCGAGCGGAGAGGCCCAAGAGAGTTCCAGTGGCTTGGGGAGATAAATAGAATTGAAAAGAAAGAAAAAAAAAACATGTCCTCAGAATATCAGAATGCACCATCTCACACCCTTTTTCTTTAAAACTTCAAGTACATTATAGCTTTAATGTGTTTATATTTTAAAAACATCAATCAAAATGTATAGTGCTAACCAAACAGTTCCTTCTTAAACATGTTACTTGTTTCAGAGCACAAGAACAGTAATGCCTCCAAATGATCTGCATTATAAAACTACCACTGCTGTAGCACTCTATATTCATTTCTTAAGCTTAAAGGAAAAATTGTTATTTTTATGCCCCAGAGTGAGAGGCGCCATTTCACAGACACTGGTTGACATTATGTCCTCACAAGTCCCATGGCTGGGGTGGGCAGAGGACTGGGGGAAATGATGCATCACTTCTTGATAAAGAGCCAGTGTGGCTTAAAACGTAGAGGACTACTACTGTGGGAGTTTCTATGTGTGCGGTATGCTATTTTTGTAAATTTTTCTTACTAAATAAAAAGTTGTAGGAAATGGGACAATGAGTCTCTGGGTTTTAATTGTGAACTGTGGTGTTGAGACCAGCTCCCAGGATACTTGAAAATGATGCTTACCACCTGGCATAGGAGGTGGTATGCACCACTCCCCAGTTCCCTATCTCATGCCAATAGTGTGCACTGTGCACTACATATATGAGCATGTGGAGGTGGGGTTTGTCATACTGAACATGTTGACAAATATTAAGCTGCTTGAAATGAAACACAGTGCTATGATACTTGAAATTACTGAATGTCAGTATACATGGCTATATATTGTGTGTCTCAGTCTTTTTGTTTTAGATATATATTTTGTTTCACTAGCTAGCCTGATGTAATGCCAGGGTGTTTGGGGGGGGGGGGCACAGCACTTTTCACTGCTGCCAGATCTTTGCTCTCTAATCTCATTACTGCTGGAAACTGCTTTATACTTCTATACAAATACCATTTTAGCAACTTCTTCCATGATGTCAACACCAGCCTGGGGCGGAGGACTGGTGGGACATGATTCATACTACCTGGCATAAGGTAATAGAGTGGCACAGCCTGAAGTTGGTGGGGGTAGTTTCCAGAGAGAAATGAGGAGGCATTACTTCAAGGAGAGGGTGGTAAGGTGGTGGAACATGCTTCTTGAAGAAGTGGTATTTCTTAAAACAGTAGAGAGCTTTAAAAGGGGGTGGGATAGGGTCAAGGGTAAGATACTAGTCGGTGGGAAGTTGAGGGGGGAAGAGAAGGCAGCAAGGGGTGGGGGACAGCAACAGGAGTCTAACCTGTGTGCTACACGATCAAGCAGACATGATACACCATTTGGCCTGTATCTGCTTGTATTTTCATATGTTCGTATGGGGAAGGGGGCATACGGATTGCACAAAATGTTGAAAAATGTTAATCTACTTAAAAAAAAACAGTGCTACTGTACTTTAAATTGCTGAATAAATACAAAAAAATATGACAATGTATAGTGTGTCTTGACTTTTTTTTTTCACTTAAAGTTTAATAATACTTGGAGGCCAGAAAATATATGTTACAGGGTAAGCTGAGGCCACGTTTCAAACATTGGCTAATATACTGTTCAGTACTAATATTGTTTCACTTCCACCTTATCTTACCTTCTCGTAGACGCAATGGAATACATGTTCAAAACACTCACCGTTCCATCTACACCAGCCATTTAGCAGCCTACGGTAAATGTGTTCCTGCTTTACAAAGTGGTATAGTCGTCAGTGCCTTTTTAAACTGTATTGACGTAGTTTATGCCCCCAGTACATGAAAATAACAGGGACATAAACCACATGATACAGTTCTGAGCTGGTTGCTACCAGCAAAAGGCAAATCATAAACACCCACTAGGATACATTAACTGAAAAGCACTGTCGCAATGAAACACTAGCAAGAATCATTTAAAGGTGAACTACGCTGAACCACTAGGTGTGAAAACACATTAGGATGACAGGATGTGTGTAAGGGAGAGGCAATAAAAAGGTAGTATAGTGTTCCAATTCACAGCGCAAAAACACCCACCCATTAACTTTCCAGTCAGAGTGTGGCTCTTTGGCTGGGTGGCAGGGTAACAGATGAGAACATCAATTTTCATAGTTCTTACCAACAGCAGCAGTGCACAGTTTCTTTAGCAATACATTTTAAGCACTGGCAGTATAGTAGAGTCCATAATTGAAAGTGGTCACCGCTAAGGTGAGAAAGAAATGAACATTAAACAGGGGCAACTTTCTAAGGCAATACATTTTAAACAGTGGAACTATAGTAGGGCCCATTATTAAAAGTGATCACCATAAGAGTGAGACAGAAATACCAACATACGAAATTTTCCAGCAGATAAAGGCCTAGAGGTCTATCAAGTCTGCTCGAATGTGCAGCTAGCCCCCTTTATTCTGCAGCTGCCCTTCCCTTCCACCCTTCCCCTTCATTGACCCTCCCCCTTGTCCTGTCCCATCTCCTTTTGAAGCAGTCCACTGTTCTACTGGATACCACTTCTGCAGGTAACGCATTCCACCTAGCCACCACCCTCTCTGTAAAAAAGTGTCTCCTCATCTCCCTTCTGAACCTTCCTCCCTCCAGTCTCATATCATGGCCCCTGGTGTTCCTCCTCTCCCTTACTTAGAACAGCCCCTCTGTACCTGTCTTGTTTATTCCTTTCTTGTACTTAAAGGTTTCAGTCATGTCCTCCCGTCCCTCCTCTCCTCCAGTGAGTACATGTTCAACTCCCTCAGCCTCCTCTCGTATGATAAGCCCCCAGCCCCTTGATCATCTTTGTCACTCTGCGCTGCACCCCCTCCAGTAACTTAATGTCCCTCTTCAGATACGGGCACCAGTACTGCACGCAGTACTCCAGGTGCAGTCTAACTAATGACCTATACAGTGGCAGAATCACCTCCTTCCTCCTCGAGGATATATCCCTTGCAATACAACTCAGCATTTTGTTGGCCTTTGCAGCTGCCTTCCTACATTGTGCCGAGTTGTTCATTGACCCTGTAATGAGCACCCCAGATCCTTCTCCTCCTCTGTCTGGGCTAGCTGCACTTCCAGCTGGTAACTCCTCCTTGGGTTCTTCATCCAAAAATGCAGCACCTTGCACTTTTTGGCATTAAACCCCAGTTGCCAGGTGTCTGACCAGGTTTCAAGCTTTGCCAGATCATCCTGCAACCCTTGACATCCCCCTAGGTCATCCACCACTGCTCCTACCTTGGTACCATCAGCAAACAGACTGATCTTGCTCTTGTTGTCCAATGATATGTCTGCAATGAATATCCCAAACAACACTGATAAACATTAAACAGGAATGACTGGCCAAACAGTTGAAATGAAATAAGAAATGTGTTCCTCATTAGATGTCTAACTTAATATAGAAAAATTCTAGCTACCAGGGGTGAGATGCAAAGCTGCAGAGTCGGAACGATAAACACAGGCTATGTTTAATCGATTTTTTTTTAGGAAGCAAAACAGAGACATGACCGTGACAGTGCTGAAGCCTAACACATTAAGGCAGCAAACATGGAAGGGACTGCAAGGCACTTAACTCCTGGATGAACAGTAGTACTGCGGAAGCATAGGATATTTGTGTTTGGTTGCATGGAGTATGTATTGGGGTGTTTATTATGCTAGGTCACCTATAAGCTGGTGCATCTGCACACAGTTGACTTAGACCATATTGCAGGGTGACGCATGTGCTGTATAAACACCATATAAACAAGCCACGTAACTTTTCTCATGCCGGAGTATTCTGCAATGATGTAAGCGACCATTGTGCTATTGCCTGCGTCAGACGCTCCCTGCAAACAAAATCGGCCTCCACATTTAATTTGGTAAGAAACATGAAAAAGTTCCCCCAAAATAAATTTCTGAAAGATCTAAGTAATATCAGATGGCAGAATTTCTATCTAGCTCCCTCCCTTAGTGTGGCATTTAATAACTTTCACAACCTCCTGCTGAGTCTACTAGACAAACGTGCCCCATTAAGGTTGATCAGGTCTAAAAAAAAAGACCCCCTGGTTGGTTCTCTACCACCTTGAAGAGAGCGATCAGGGACAGGGACTACTGGTGGAAAAGAGCAAGGAAATCTCGCGTGGAGGCAGACTGGGTAGCATTCCGCACCTCTAGAAATGCCTGTACCAAGCTAATCAGATCGGAAAAAGCTAGATACTTTCAAGCAGAACTAGAAGCCAAAAAAAAAACAACCCTGCCAAATTTTGGAACATCCTTAGAGAGGTTGAAGGTTGTTCTACCGGCACATCAATCCCAGCCAAAATGTTGTCCGCTGGATCCACCTACACAGACAGAGCCGATATATTGGATCAGCTAAATGAGCAATTCGCCACCGCCTGGCTAGCGTTCAACACCTCAAAATGATTCCACTGGACAACCCTGCTACCAATCCTAACATTAACCTGACCCCTACCCCACCTTTTCCTACTATATTCAGCTTCCACACAGTTACATTTAAACAAGTAGAGGACCTACTACTATCATTGGATACTAAAAAGAGTGCAAGTGCAGACAGTATCGAGCCATACTTCCTAAGACTCAGCCATCTTTACTTGACCGCCCCCATCACCCATTTATTCAATATTTCGTTGAAACAAGGAGATCTGCCTACATTCTACCATTATTCAAATCCGGGGAGCCGTGCAACCTGAACAACTATCGGCCCATATCTATACTATCCGTCCTGTCAAAACTCCTTGAAAAAATCGTCAATGTCCAAAACAGAGAACACTTGGATTCACTTGATCTATTAAACCCGTCACAATCCTGATTCAGAGTCAAATACAGCACTGTAACTCCACTTACGAAGGTAACTTCAGATTGGCAAATTGCACTGGATTCTAAGAAATATGTGTTTGCCCTTTTTCTCAATCTTAGTAAGTATGATCAAAATTAAGTTAGTTGTGCTATTTAAAATGCATGTAAATTGCTGAAAACTGAACAAGCCTGAAATTTCATGGTGATCTGCATATATCCCATGATGCTTTGCATTATGGTAGTATGTGTGATGTTGTGTTTCTTTGAAACTTGGCTTATTGTCAGTGCCCTTTGGGGTAACCCTTGCTTCAGTGCTTCTGCACTGAGGTTCTTTGTCTTTAGCTTGTTTTTTTTTGTTTGAACCCCACTACCCAAGCAAACAAGGCCCACACAGGGGAGGCTGAATCTCAACTGATAAGTTAGATCAGAGATCAGTGAATCAGTAGGTGCTGGCTAAGTGTAGAGGAAAGACTTGCATAGTCTGTTACTACAAACTGATGTACTGAAGAAGGGATATGCCATTTCTGAAGGTTATCTACTACATTTTGAATAAACATCACACTGAGACTGTGTGTTGAACTTGAAGTTTGGTGTCTGGTCTATCTGTTATCCCACAACCCCTCCACAAGGACAGAGGGGTCTGGAAGGCTTGTAGAGCCTATATAATGGCCGTCACCTCTAGGACATTAGCATGGACCCTGGACCACATCCCTTGAGTTAGAGGAGGCCCCGGATGAGCTCCCCAGCTCAGTTTCAAGGTGTCAATGGTGAGAAACCTGTTGAGGGAAAAGAATTAGGGAGGGATCCCATTTCAAAAGGTTGCTAGGTTTCATCAGATTTCTGCACTGAGTCTATCTGCTGTGTGCACTACTAGTTTGGAGCGTGCCTTTAGCTTGCAAAGTCTGATAAAATCTGCAGCCGGAACCTAGGATTGGTGATGTGTGGGTGAAGACTAGCAAGAGATGCAAATGTTTTGATGTTGGGGGATGGAGCTAGGAAGGTGGTGCCACTGGACACCAGGGCAAACGTGAACATTTGGAAGGAGGGGTGGTGTCACTGGAACACTAGGGATGTGGTCAGTGGGCCACAAAATCTGTGCATTTGATTGGCCGAGATGCAGATCCAGAGATAAAGGATGACTGGGTGGGGTGAGAGAGGAATTCCAGTCACACTTCTAGTCACCATAAACTTGCAGAATGGCATAGCACCATGCGACTTGTGCTATACGATAGTGAGACTTCCAGCTGGTCAAGTCATTTCAATTGCAACATAGTTGCAAGAAGGAACACTCCCTCCCCTGGTGAAGGAACTTCTTATATAGCTCCAAAGTATGGTGATGCAACAGAGTGTCCGTTCCCCCCCCCCCCCATTTCATGCTGCCACCCTTTGTGGCTATAAATTGGGTCCCATGTATTCAAAATGACTTGGCTCGAGAATCCAGATGCTTTTTTTTTGCACTGCTTATTTGCTGAATTATAATGCTGGAACATGAAAATGAATGCCAATGTTGGTTTTCATCTGACTCTTCTGTCAAGATATGTACATGTATGTATCTTATGCTCTCTCTGTACATAAACACACATAGCTTTAACCAAACTTTCTTTTGCCCCTTCACCCAGATCCCTGACTTTCACTTGTGGCCTCCCAGTCCAATTCCAGCCAGCTCACCACTTGTTCTTCTGTTGTTTGCCCCCAATTTGGGGTCCTTAGGTTGGTTCCCAAGCCTGTCTGGATCTGGTGGGGTGGCGAGTCAGACGGTCAGGACCCAAGAATGTCAGTCATCCAGAATCATGACATTGGGGGTGCTGTCAGCATATCCTTGTCATCACTGGTGCAGTTCAGTGAAGAGTCCACCCCCCAGTGATGTCCCAGGCAAGATTTGGCTCCACTATGGGGAAGCACCACATACTGTATGTCATTTCTCTTGGCCCAGCTGCAAAGGTCACTATGGGAACAACTGAGGCAGCACCACCTCCCTGGTCCAAAGGGCTGTGCTGGCAGCACCATACAGCTGCTGAGAGCCTAACTGTAGCAGGAAGGAACAGTCTTGATCCTAAGCCCTGGGTAACCACAAGGTAGTATGTGGTGCTGCCGCCAGCCATCGTTTGACCCCCACTGTATGTACTACTTATTAACAGTTTACCACCTTCTTTTAAGGGCTCCTCAATGGATGCTGCTCAATGTGGAAGGGAGGCTGAAGCAGGCTGTTATTCTAACTCAATGCTCTGTCATGTCTTCTATGCTACTTTGTTCAATATAGTGCTAGTCGGGGTCTTTGGGCAGGGCTCCAAAAGCTTCACTGACCTGCATCACTATCTCAGGATGCAAGGCTGGGTGACTGACTGGACTAAGCCCTGCTGTTTCTGGATCTGTGCAAGTGTACAAAAAGACGTGAAAGGGCTGGTTCCAGGCAGTGCTTGTGTGTGCGGTGGAACAATCAGAAAGAAAGAAAAAAGGAATACGGCACTAGTAACCGAGATACAACCAAAGCACAGATACTTGCACTCAAAAGACACTTAATCTAATAGACGATATAAGTGAAAGTGCAAAAAACACTGCAATTAGAAGTAACAAACCATAGGACTCCAGTGGTGCAACTGGTTTGTGCACAGTACTTATACAGCAGTACAATGCAGAGCAGTGTCGAGGTTGTGAGATGGAAGGACCTGTCTCGCCATACTCACATGGCACTTTGTGAAATGTTGGGTGCCTCCATCTGGTGGGTTGTTGGAGAAGTAAAGCTCAACTCCTGAATAAAATGTTGTGTTTTTTAATGATCCACTCAAAAATCAAGAAGCCACTATTCCATGGCAATTCGCCACTTCATCAGGGCAACACAGTGGTCACTTTACGTAAAGCTTCACATTTCAACTCAGAATGGTCTCAAAGTTTGGGAAATATTTCATACTGTTACACAGGCAGGGGTCAAAATTTAGTTTTGCAGTCCCTAGCTAGCAGGGCTAGTGACTGGAAAATTCCACTAGCCCCAAAGACATTTCTACTGGCCCAGTTAGTGTACTTATTGAATTAATACCTTCTCCAGCACAAGCCTGCAGGGCTTCTTAAAAATTTTAATTAATAGCCCAATACAAAATCTACCAGTATTTGGCTAGTGGGCCGGTGCAAATTTCGACCTCTCAGGTGATACCTGGCTCTCCCAATTTGCAAGTGTATCTCACTATCACAGCCAGTATTTGTTTAGTCTGTTAAATGGTAGCACAGTTGGGAGCAGCTGTCTCCTTGGCTGACAGAAGCCTTCTTTCTTCAATGAACTGCACATTTACCTCCTCTGGAAGTTACCTCCTGTTACTTACCTTCTGGGATTAGTCCAATCAGGATCAGGTGCTTCCAGAATTCTGTCGCTTACCTTGTTGGCTTTCAGCCACAGAGGGTTTTTTTTTGCACTTGTATCTGCTATTAAATAAAATTAGTTTTGTGTACAAGAAGTCTGTGTTTAGCGTATCTCAGCTGTGAAAGTCGTGTGCTTTTTTCCCACATTTTGATTTGTCCTACTCAGACAGAGACAGACTGAAGAATCATGGCTCAGGACACGGTGGGGTTGGGGGGAGGGGGAGAATGACAAGTTGCTGACAGCACTGCTGTGATTTTTTGAAGGTGAAGAAATGAATTCAGTTAGTATTCCTGTACCATCACATATAATATGTTCTTGAGAAATCTACTGTATATATTAAAATACAGTGAAAAACAGCAGGGTTAAAGTTATGGCAGCAGACAGAATGAAAATCCGTACAGCTCCTTATTATGTAACCATGGCGACTCAGCTACTGCATCTTTGGAAAAAACACTGACATCTGCAACAGCAATAGCATACTTTATTATGGTCTGCTAACAGTTTTAGGACATGACTGCTTCCAAAGAGAAGGGAAGTGCAATTATTTGTATAATAAAGATAAGGGCTTCAAAAAGTAGCTCAAAGTCCAACTATTCAAATGTTCACAAGTTGCATGATCAGAGAAAGGGAAGTATGTATTCTGTGATGTGGCGCTTTCAGTTATTGCACTGGATTGATACTGGCTGCATTCACACATAAACTGATTATTCTAGTCTGCTTATCTGCTGCTCTGCTCTTGCAAAAGTCAGAACTGTGCTGTATGAAGAGACCCTGTGGTGTCAAGCAGCAGTGGACTGCTCGGCATTCTGGAGAGCAATGTTTGTGTCCCTCAGCCAGGGCAAAGGCTGGCAGGGATAATCAAGCATCCACTGGGATTCCCTCCTCTACCCCCAAGTGTGTGTGTGTTGGGGGGGGAAGGGGAGAAGTTTGCGGGAATGGTACATCCCACTACTTGGCTGCCTTCTTGTGTCAGTCAAAGGCTGTGCTTAGGGAAGCTACAGGTTTTGGGGAGTGGTGTAAGTGATGGTAGATATTGCTCAAGGAAACTCTTTGCTATCAGAGGTCCAGGCCTCCCAGAATCTGCAGAATGACGAGAGCTGAAGAGAAAATGTTGTCAGCAAAGATGAAGTGGCCTCCATCACAACCAAAGGAGCAGTTCTGGCCTCAGATCCCACACTTCGGACTGGGCGAGTACTCCTCCAAAGATGCACCTGCTCCGTAGATGAGAACCATGCCCATCTCCTTGGTAGCTGGGTGGGACAGTAAGTACTCTGAGTGCAGTCTCCTCTGTGAAGCATGCCTGATACTGCTGTCCCAGTCAACAGAGTGAGTAAAAGGAGAGGAGTAGATCCTCAGTGATGACTGGAGGGGGATAAGTCTGCCCAGATTTAGTGGAGCAGAAAACAGGATTTAGTGGTGTCCAAGTGGACATCAGAATTGCTGTTCACAGGAGGAGGAACCAGCCCTGGTGGATGGAATGAAAACTGTGTCAGTGCGGCAAGGCATACAGTACAGAGGTATGACACTGTAGACACAGGTCAGCACCTTCAAAGGTGAGAGCTCTTTTGCTGGAGAACAAGAACTAGCACTTTTCTGTTCTCCCAAGATGAGAATAAGTCAGGCCAGGCTGGTGGTGTGGAGGGTTGAGGTGCTGGATGCTACACCGGCGACCCCGGTTCAGGAATGAGCCAGGGCCACCGGGGGTCGGCAGGGGATGGAAGGGATCGCGCATCTGAAGGACAGCTCTCCCTTCCCTGGAGAGGGTTTCAGGGCTGCACCATTCTGTAGCAGCAGCTGGCGATAGTCGGGTGCAGCACAGATTCTGCAGCGCTACGCACAACAGGGGAGGAGCTTGGCGGACGGTGGTACGTAGTGCCCAGCTGCCATTGCACATCCAAGTTCCTCGGGGACTAAGCACCGAAAAAACCCTCTGGTGCTCCAGTGAGATGAAGGAGACCCCAGTGGTGCACCCACATCCCAACACCAGCCCAGCGCACCCAGGGCTCACCACGTCCAACCTGACAATGAGGTAGGTCCCTCTAATTACAGAATGTGCCACCAAGGGAGGGCGGGCCCTCCCCAGGAGGGTGATCTGGGGGGCTGGACCTGCCAAGTCGTTCGGGTGGGAGCCTGGAGAATAGTGGGGATTCAGGCAGGGAGTGAGAGGCACAGCCAAGTGGGTACTCCCAAAGAATGCCCACAGAGAGAAAACAGAGTTAAAAAAAAAAAAAAGATGAGAATAGGTCAATAATTAAGGCCTGCCTTTTTGCCATGAAAACCAGACCAAAAATAAACAGAACTGAAAATGGACTTTGCTATTTTTAACACCCCTGAAGAGACTATTTTTCATATAAAACAAACTGTACAACATTTACAACCATGCTGGGCAGCAGAGTTGTATAACCCCCCCCCAAACTTTGTGCCACATTTGCAGTGGAAAACACATTATCTTCACTCAGTTTTGAGCAAAAATGGATTTTAGGAGCTTGGAAAAGAGAACTGCCAATTTATGAAAACTGAAACTCTGTGGCCCTAAGTTATGTAAAGGTTCCACCAACTGAACATGAACATCAACAAAGGATGAAAAGGTCACTTGTGGGACTCTTCTCCAATTTACTGACGACTATCTACTGGAAAGCTGCTCACCTCTGCAAGATGGACAGCAATCAAATAACCTTGCCTTTCCCAGACCTTCGCAACTTCCACACATAGTCTGAAGACCTGGCACGCTTGCTCTTGTTCAGAGAGAACCCAGCTGACAGTGCTTACTTGCAGCACCTAGTCTTCTACAAGTGGACAATCCATGTTAGTGGCTCACTAGGTAGCAGCCTCTCCTCGGGGGCCAGAAAATCAGAAGGTCGTGGGTTCTAGACCCACACCCGGCATGTGGGGGAATACCCATAACTGACACTGTAGTGTAGTATGAGGGGGTGATGTACTGCTGAGGTGCTGTCCTTCAAATTGTACATTAAACAGAGGTCCCTTCTGCCCACCTCTGGTCACTGTCCAGGTGGAAATAAAAGATCCCATGGCACTTACCGATTAAGAGTAGGGGTGTTTAAAAGCAAATCAACAAAATACAACACGTTGAAAACATACAACTGGTACTTTCAACTTACAAGCATATCAGGCTCAAAGCACTTTATAACAACTTTACTTCATGCCATAATAAAGAAAAGGCGAACCCTTTCAGCCCTGGATGGAGAGGCATAAATGTTAATTATACAGCTCTGCAGCCCTGTAAGGCAACATCCAAAAGGAGAGCCCTCCCTGGAAAAATGTCAATTAAAGGAGATAAAGACGGATGAAGGGTTGGCAAAAAGAATGCCCACTCCTGAGCACCAGTCTTCCCCTACGGACCAAAAAAATAGACCTGATGACCAGAAGCGTTCTGCTTTTCTGATTTCCCCAGTGGGTGGTAGGGAGTCTGGCGTCCTGAAGAAAAATTATATCATTTGGGGAATGGGGTGCTTCATGCTGTTGGTGTTCAATGACCCAGCATTAAATTTGTGGATGAATCCCCCTATAAGACACTAAAACAGACACCCCAAAACCACATTATTTGGGTTTCTTCCCTCCTCCCTTCGTCTTAGACTTCCTTTTCTTAAGAAGACTGTGTTAGGGCTGCTCGGAATCTGCCGATACAAATCCAATATCAGGATTTAGGATTTTAGGAACCTCTGAATCCTTAATCTGATTCCGTTTCAAATCCTAAGAGGATCTAAAAATCGGATTTAGGATTCAGATTTGAAATCCTAAATCCTGTGTCAGTAACAATGAGCTTTGGCAGAAGCCAGAAGCCTGTCCAGGTTTTCCCCTTCCCCGTGTTCTCCATGCTGGATAGCACCCCCCCTTGAAGTATTCCAAGCTTTCAAGTACCTTGGTGTGAGGTTAGGTAGTAGGCTTGACTTCTCGGCCCACACTGACACCATCCATGCCAAACTCTGCCCCAAACTTGGTGCCCTCTACTGCAGTAAGGACTGCTTTTCTTCCCCAGTCTGCTGGGAGCCAGTCACCACAATGGTTCTCCCAGTTTTCGACTATGAGGATGTGGTCTGTGGTACTGCTCTCTCCACTCCCCTTGCCAGACAAGACACCCTCTGCAACGTCTTCTGCGGCTTTGCTACCAGCTCATCATCCTGTATCCACCAATGTTCCCTATACTCGTCTTTAGCCATCCTGCCTCTCCCCTCATGTCATCAGTCCCACTGTACTTCCATGATCTCTAAATATTCTGTTTCTGGGGAATCTTTGATATGAACAGCTAAAACACTGCTCATGTCACCTCTGTCAACTGCCCTCAAATGTTCCCCAGTTCTAAGTTTCATGGTCCTAGACATTTTGTCTAGGACTCTCAAACTTCAAATTTTCTGTTCATGTCAAAGATTCCCCAGAAACCGAGGATCTTGATATCAAATTTTGTGGCAGTGAGAGGGTATTTCTAGGTACACAGGGTGGAGATCTGGAGGCTTTACTGTTGCAGAGGGTGGCATTATGGATTTTTCAGCTAGGGGGCTACTACTTGCCAGGACTAAATGCTAGGCTTCATGTGATGCCACTTATTAAAAGAAAGGGGAAAATCTGATGTAATCTTGTGATACAAAGAGATGTTTTAGAAAATATGTGATGCCTTGATGTTCATTCATTTCTTCTCTTCTCTGTCCTAGGTCCCAATTAGTGGTTGTTATCACTATGTAATATATGGATTCTTAAAATAATACCCCCAAAAAAGATATAAAAAAATCCTTGTAATGGATTAGTTAGTTCAGTAATGGTATACTTCCAGTCCTCGTAATACTATACTTCTGGTCCAATAATACTATACTTCCGGTCCCCGTAATACCATTGTTGGGATTACAGGACATGACTACTGTACGAACCGTGTATTTTTGTGTTTTTTTTTTTCTCTGAAAGAATTGGGAATGGATGGGGAGCTGGGTGGGGTGCAAATGAGGAGCGAGAAACACTCGGAGTCTGACGAACTCTGCAGACTGCAGTAGCACAAGTAAGAACTTGGAAATTCCTTGCATCCATATATTACAAAAAATAACATATAGGTTCTGGTGTTTCAATGCAGAAATTCCATCTCGAGGTTCTGGGGACACAAGAAACCTCTTGAGCTTCACTCTCGAGGTTTTTTTGTGTCCCCAGAACGTCATGATGGAATTACTGCCTTGTAATACACCAGAACCTATGTATTATTCTATTTGTACTTGTGAGTGGAAGGTGATGACCAGCCAGAGGAGGCAGCAGGCACTTTCCTCATCACAAGTGAGGTCCTTGGAACTTCTTGGCTAACTGTATGAATATGAACTTTAAACAATTAGTGTAATCCTGTACTGTTTATGGGTTATGCTTTTTTTTAGGATGCAAGGCTGTGTTATACAAGTATTGTCTATTTGTTTGAGTATGATGTTTTTAACTGTGGTATGGTTTCACCTTTTTAAATACCAGAATTATCTGTAACTAATTTAGCACTGCACCTTTCATTTAGCAAACACGAACTATTGGTTACGAGCACTTTAAAAAGACTAACTGCCCCTTTGACAAGTACCCCTTGATAAAGCCTTCTCAGGCGAAACCAAATTGGGAGTGTGTCCTACTAGCATTGTTTTACCACCAAGGTAATGTTTTTTTAATTGTATTTATAATAAACTTGTTAACTTTGTACTGAACCCTGGTGCCGGTACTTTGTGATTTTGGACACTGGCATCCAACTATCGATCAGGAAACCTCTGCACCCTGATGTCACTGCCTAACTGTGATGGACCACAGAATTCTGTAAGCACAGTTCTCTCCCTCCCTGGGCCACCAGGGGGCAGCTGTGCACTGCAGGAACCCCCCACCCTCCTGGAGACATCCAAGACAGATGCTAAGAAGAGTCTCTGCTGCTTGAGGTGCGGCAGTTCAGGCTCGGGATCTGAACCCATGCTGCCTGCATGGTAAGAACTGTACTTACCCCTAAGGCACTGGGCTGCATAGCAAATTTTTAATGCCAAAATTGTTGTTTGCTTTTGCCCTGTTTTGATTATTGTGCTGTTGCTGCTCCTTTACCAGGACTGCACTAGAAATGGCGATACTGTTTTACATCAGGGCTATAACTAACTAACAACAGCAGTGTAAATATAGAGGCGTACACAGAAGATACTAGAGATAGAAATGCAGGGGGAGGATCCAGCTACAGTATGTAGGAAGGCATAACAACTCTTTTGTGTTAGAACAGTACTCAGTTATCTACCTTTGATCTTATTCATCATGACCTACTTCCTTACAGGCTAGAAGACAACAAAGGTTTTGAGAGGCTACCAGAGCACCTGTTATTTAAGTTATTTATTTAATCCATTACTTCCAATAACTCCCTATGAAGTCCAAACCATGCAGGCTTAACTTTCACCAGGTGAGCAATACAGACAGTAAAGTAGTCTCATTTACTGGTGTGACGGGGGGTCTAGGAAGGTGGATGGAGGTACAAAAATCAGGGCTGCGATAAGTCAGGAAAAGACATGGCTAATACATTAGTACTGTTGAACTGCTAAAACCTAACAGAGAGCAACAGAATATAATTGCATGCACGACTGTTGGAGGATAGAATCACTCAGGGCAAAACCAGGAGGTGACAAAGTGCTGCTGCTAGCTGCAGTTTTGGACATACTGAGGCGGTTGTACCGACAGTGGTAGTTTAGTGGCTGAGAACAGCTGTTCTTAGTCTTTCATGATCTGCAACAGATAGCAAGTTCTGAGAAGCAATCTAGAAGTGATGGAGAGAAGTCAAGGTGGCATGTTTGAGCAGTTAGTATTCAGAACAAAATGTCTGAAGGAGGAGAGGAGGGAGAGAGGGGATATGATAGAGACATACAAGTATCTTACAGGGAGGAACAGGGTGCAGGAAAACACTATTTTTAAGTGAAAAAGATGTTCCAGGACTAGAGGGCATGGGATGAAGTTGGAGGGAGGATGATTCAGGGGAAACATGAGGAAGAATTTCTTCACAGAATGGGCGGTGGACAAGTGGAACACCCTGCCAGAGGAAGTGGTGGAGGCTGAAACAATCACAGGATTTAAGAATGCATGGGATAGACAAAAAGGAATTCTAGAGGTCAGGGGTAAGGGGCAACAGACTTCTAGGAAAACATAAACTGAACTTACAAGCTCAAATGGGCAGACTGGGTGGGCCACAGGCCCTTATCTGCCGACACTGTCTATGTATCTATGTCTTTTTTTTGTTTGCTTGAGCAGAGGGATCTTAGAGAAGGGTGGTTACAGTAGGGTGCAGAGCTGCACTATTTTACATAATGTGACTCCACGGGACCAGAAACTCCATCGACTTGTGATTTATGGCTAAGCACTGTTTTTTTTATTGTGTCTTTGTTGTTTACTATTTTGCTGCATTTCTCCTGACCTATAGGCATGGTTAGAGGCACCTTCTGCAGTTTCTGTGAGTCGCATGTCGTTATTTGAATGGCACTGTAGTTACAGGTTTCCTTTCTCCTATATGTGATGTGCCATTTATATCTCCTCACCAATGTAGCAGGCTGATTTGCACTGAATGGCTCTAGGAGCAGCAGTGACAGGAATCCCATTACAGACAGCACCGTACAACCCTACAGCCACTCTATAAAGATGGACTTCCGTGCAATGCTTATTTTTTGGGGGGTTCTAATGTTTTTTAACCTCCTCTTGCTAAAGGTGGCTGAGAAGGGCACTGCAGGCAGAGATGCTACAAGTGAACAAAATTATTTTGTTCAGACAGGGGATATATATATATATATTTATTTATATTTATTATGGAATCTTTTTTTTTTTTCCCCAATTGTTTAACCAGGAGAGAGAGACACTAAGCTGAAATCTTGTTTGCAGGTGCGACCTGGGAAATTAAGTGACTTGCTCAGGGTCACACAGTATGCAAGTGGGGGTTGTGGGATTCAAACCCAGGTCTCCAGATTTGCAGCTTAGAGCCTTAAACCACTGTGCTATACTGCCTCCAAAGTTCAAAGAATCTAAGTTACTGGAAATATTTCATGTGCTGTTTACCCAGTGATACTCCCACTTTCAAGTGGTTCTACAAGTGGATTAAGCAACTCCTAGTTTACCGATTCTCCGAGACCAGTTAAAATCCCAACTATCTCGCTCTGCTGCTACTCATTATCGAGCATTACAGTGTACAGGCACACAGATCCAGTAAGTATACAGAAGAAAAACTCTTGACCTAAATTTTCAGTTGCTAGGCAAAGAGCCGCTCCCTCTGCAGTTTACTAAGTATGATTACTTTTTATCCCACCAAAGTAATGGACCTTAAATAAATTTTAAAGACACTTGATGTATTTGACTTTGTTATCTGCAATGCTGTTACAGATTCCACCACTGAGCACAATAAGT
This sequence comes from Neoceratodus forsteri, assembly GCA_016271365.2. Taxonomy (NCBI): domain Eukaryota; kingdom Metazoa; phylum Chordata; order Ceratodontiformes; family Ceratodontidae; genus Neoceratodus; species Neoceratodus forsteri. The sequence goes on from CM028137.1 coordinate 938,191,573, forward strand.
TAAGCAAACGTGATATGAACCCATCTGTGCAACCTTCATTTCAAATAAAGAAGGGAAAAAAGGGAATTTTGATTTTATATACTGCACACAATGTGCTTTACAAGCCATGAACATTTACATTAACCTTTAGGTGAGTACAGGAAAATTAGGCAAGAAAGCAAGAGGTTAAAGGGGAACTACAGTCAAAATTTACAAAGAAGTATAGTATATGATTAGTGCTTGTTATGTATGAAACTCGGCCACTTCAAAAATACTATTGTACATGTTCTAGAAAAGTTACTGTGCACATTCCAAAGCAATTTCCATTGTGTCCCTGCTGTTGTCGTCTTCCGTCGCACTGGAGAGCATCACCACAAATCAAAAGCCAAAGTGATGGTATTTAACCCCTCCCCCCAAAAAACAAATCACTCATTCAAAATCATAAAGACTAAACTGTGTCTGACCACATGCAACTCTACCTGTATTTCTATCTCGGGGCTAATATAACAGCATGGACCACTTGAGCGTTACTCCTGAGGTCCACATGCTATTATCTCAACCCCTTGACTGAAACACAGGCTTGTTGTATATGGTGGCCCATACATTATTTTTATATGTCATGCAGTGTTTTAATCTGTGTAAGTCGTAGTGTGCTGTCAGGATTTTTTTTTAATTTTTGGACTTGTTTTATGGACCCTAGAGTTCTCCATGCCAGTGTCTTTTATTGCCTTTCCTTTGCCCACAAGCCTCCAGTCCCATGTGACCGTGATGCATCAAAGGCCATGGATTCAGTCAATGGTGACTTACTGCTCTGCAGAGGCCTGTTGCTCTGGCCTCAAATAAATAACTCTGATCCAATCTTTTTTCTCAGGTGTACTCCTTGGTCTTGCCAGCAGGAGTAAATGTTTTCATTTCAAAGCTTTTCTTTTCCATCAAACTACATGCGGCCATAAAAAAAAAGCACACAAAATCACACCAGGGCATTAATGCTATAATCAGTGAAGACTAGCTGTTTCCTTAAAGGAGAACTATGGGTAAGCTTAATGGAGACATCACTGCACAGATCATGGCTCCAGTACCCCAGGCCCCCCCCCCTGCAGTCACACTATATACATATTGGCGTAAATACCTTATTGCTCATAAACTTTGACAGTTCCTGTGGTGCAGCCAGCATTTTGTAAGAAATGGTACAGACCACCAGAGCTCGCACCGCAAACACTGTGATATGCTGACACGGCTTTGCCACTTCCAGTACTATGCCCATATGTACAGAGATTTAAAAATCTCTTTATCGCCCATGCCTGGTACTATTTTTACATAATTTGCCTAAATGTCAGGAGGAGAGAGTCACCTTAGGGGTGTTCTGCAGGCCCCAAACAGTTCAGTAAAGACTGAAGCCAGCTGAAGGGGGAATTATGAGGGAAGCCAAATCAGATGCAGTGGTCATCCTGGGAGGGCTTCGATCTCCTGTGCTTAGATTGGCATCTTGAGAAGGTTAACAGCAGGGCTGAGACTGTCCACTTTCAAGAACTGATTTCTAGAACAGAATGCCCAAAAAGGGACAAGGTGTGAAGCCATCCTTGGCCATTTTCTCAGCAGTGGTGATGGAATCATCTCTAGTGCTGACATCAAGGAACCAGTAGGAGACAGTGACCACAACAGGGTAAAACTCTCCCTGAAGACAGGAAGGCCTAGTCTGGACTCAGCCACCAGGACATAGCACTTCAGAAAGGCAGGTTTTACCAAGCAGGGATCTGAAAGCCAAGAATCTACAGAAGCAGCGTGAAACTAGTATGCAGAACACATGTGGGGTTGTTGGAGAAGGTGCATGAAGCAGGTGAGGAGGTTTGCATCCCTTTAAGCAATAAGGGTAACCCCCCCGCCCCCGGCTCAATAGTGAACTTAAGGTAGTTGATCCCACACACAAATTTATATTTGCAATTTCTGACCATGAAAGGCACACTGAGTTGAAGAGGGTCTATGACTGCTGAAGAGTGACAAGTCACCACCAAGGTAGAGAAAGGTACAGTGCAGCACTGAGGAACTGTGCAAAAACAGAATTAACTAAAGAAACCAAAGAGGGCCCAGAAACCAGGACAGCAAAGGGAATTTCAGATAAGAACAAAGTCTTCTTTCAGTATGTAACCCCCCTTGCAAATGGGGGTTCCCAAAAGTCTCCTAGGAGCTGGCTAAGTACTCTCTGCCTGAATGGTGTTCGGCGTTTAAGGCGTTTATCTGTGAGTGCTTTTAGAGCCTCTGGTACTGTCTCTTTAAGAGCTGCCTGTTCGCAGGTCAAATTACTTTGAATGGGGGGAGACTGTGTAGTTAATGCTCAAATCCTGCCCCGAGCTGCCTTCTGATCGCTCCGTTTCTGCAGTCACTAAGAGCGCAGAGAGAGCCCATCTGAAAGATATAACTGTTTTCCTGAAATCATTTGGACCACTTGTAAGATTGCAGTTTGTCTAACCTGCCTCTATTGCAGCTGGGACTCTGTGTGTGTTGCTCCTCCATTTTGGACCTGACTGCTAATCTGGGCCAACTGGGTACGGGGAGCCCTAAAATGGAGACTGCCTGAGCCAACCAGAACTTGGACTCTCACCTGGAGCCTGCTTAAAGGGGGAATGTACGGCAGGTGCTTCTGGGAGCTGTAGTTTGGACCTTGGCCCTTTTTGCACCAACAGAAGGAGCCCTGCAGTGATTGACAGTTGAATCCTCCAACCAAACCAGTGTGGAGCCTAAGGGAAATGTCCAGAGCTGTTCCTGGAGGGCGAGATGCGAGTTGACTATGAAGGGAGTAGGAGTTCTGTTCTGCTGCGGCGTGCAGTTCGTGCAGGAAGCGTGTGTAAGGTCCTGAAGTCGGCCTGTAGCCATTAGCAAGTGCTCAATCGCACTGAATCCGAGTTGTGGAAAGAAAAGGAGGAAGTGTGCAGAACCAGGCTTAACTGTGGAAGACCAAAGATTTGCAGAAGTGCGATTGGCCTGTCGGGGACTCTGTTGCTGCGTGTGTTCTCGAGTTTTGCAGTATTTGTGATCAGGATTGAGAAGCAGCTGCCTGGTATAGTAATTTCCTTTACATATAAATGTGCCTAGTTTTTGTAGGGGATTGCGAAAACTTTTTCCCCTTGTTCTGTGAGTTGTGGACTGAAGCTGGAAGCTGGACTCAAAGCTAATCGGACTGCATCCGTCTGCTTTCCAAATCAGTTAGGCCTTGTTACAGGGGTCTTATCTCCATGCCCTGCTCATCCTGGCCATCCAGAGCCACCTTCTCAATTCAGCTCTCGGTTTGGGGTTTGTGAGTACAAATAGGGGTACCTCCCCTCACCTTCATTTAATTAAAGTGTGTCAATTTTTTGTTTTGTGTGCTTCTGTTTGTGGACTGAGCCATCTGGCTCTGGATTACAATTTGTTTGTGCATAAATTTTCTTCCTGCAGGGCCCCATCCAGCTGCACCAGCCGGCTAACCCCGGGCAACGGACCTGGCTATCCCCCTACCATCCTGGGTACCCAGAGTGTGACTTTTGAACCCTATTTGCTTGTACATTACCGTGATCTGAATATTGCCAATCAACCTGATTTCCTCCTCCCTTGTTCTAGTCCCCTGAATAAATCAGATTTGTTATTACTGAACTTTATACTGTCTGAAGTGTCAGTACATATAGAACCACCACTGCAATCCGTGTTTGTGTATGTTGCTTAACCTTTGTTTTAGAGGGGGTCCTCAGAGACATGCGGCAGGATCCGTCTCGAGGGTAAGTGGTAATTATATGTGCAATCAGTGTTCATATGTGGGGTATTGGGACGGTAACTCCTGTGAACTGTGTGAGCCACTAGTGGGAACAAAGCAGGGGTCACAGTGTCCCAGAGGGCTGTGTCCGAGCTAGTTTAACCACTATCAACCCTGACCTCTGGGTGGAGGCACTCGTCATAGAACCTAGGTCCCACAACCTGTCAGTAGCCAAGCAGACAGGAGTATTAGCCCTTAGGATAGCGCCACCTGGGGGTTACAAGTACATAAACAGAAAGAAGGACATGAAGGAGAGGACTGTACCCTTGAAAAAAACAGAAGTGGGAGGAACCTGTGCATAAGCTAGGCACAATGGTTGATATGCTCAATGAATACTTCACTTCTGTGTTCACTGACGAGCCCAGGGGGTGCTCACTGGACAGCCCTGTGGCATCAAGGATAACTATAACGCACCTGGGGACATTATGTGCACCCTAGTAGCAGACTACCTGACAAAAGTCAAAACAAGCAATTCTCAAGGGTCAGATTGAATACACCCCTGTGCAGGTAAAGATACAGTTGGCAGAGACTCCTGTGGTAACCTTTCTTGAATCTGTACAGAGGTGCCAGAGGGCTGTGACATGGCCACTGTAGTTACCGTCTTCAAGAAGGTGGCACGGTCAAACTTAGGAAACTATAGGCTGGTCATGGTTGCGACAGGTCCTGGAATCCATTATTAAAGGCAGAGTGATGGATCACTTGTTTAAAGCCAAGGTTCTCACCTCTTCTCTGTATGGATTCATATGGGGAAAATCATGCCAAACCAAAAGGATTACTGTAGAAAAGAATATGTTGGCGTCCGCAAGTGTTTACGCTACAAGCTCTAGTGACTAGACTGCAGCTTGAAATGTTTGCGCCGGCCTCTCCAAAGGTGCTAATGGCATGGCTAACATGGCGAGAACAGCAGCTGCAGTGGATGTTCTCTGCGTTGCAGCTGGCTGCTGTTAATTGCATTGGCTGCTGCACTGTAATTGATCTGGTTAATCACAGCAGTCAACTGCCACTTAAGTGAAGCCAGTCCTGACTGCAGTATGTGGCTACATTAAAAGTACTGTGTACCTCATCGACCCGTTGCTGGCTTGCTTTGCTGTTGTGCTCAGTTTGCTGCTTAATCGTTTCTGAATCACTGAAGAAATGTCCGTCTTGAGCTGGATTACTGTTTTAAAACAATTTAAATAAAGTCTGAAGTTTCATGTGTTAATCCTGGTTGCTTCATTCATTAGTGCTTAGTTGCCTATGATACAGCATACAGTAGTGCTGCCCGTGTCCGCTTCACTTGTTTGTGTTATTAAAGCAGTGGTAAACTTGTGCATAAATAATATGTGTGCCCCATTAATGTTCACGCTTATTTCTTTACTGTGAAGAACGCAATAATAAAAAGCGAGTGAACAGTTCCTAGAGTACAGTATATTCTTTGAGGGAGTGACCAGGGAGGAGGACAAGGAGGACAGGAGCAGGGCCAGGGCTAGTCTATTTGGACTTCAGCCAGGCCTCTGACACTGTGAAGCATGATAAGCATCTGGTCAAAGTTTACAAGGGCCGCATTTACCGTGCATGCATAAGGTGGACTGTTAACTGGCATGGGTGCAGAAAAAAAGAAGAGCTGTGCTTGACAGGTACTACTTGAAGTGGAGAAGGGGACTCCATGGCATCCCTCAAGAATAGGTGCTGGGGCCACTGCTTTGCGACATTTTCACCAAGGATCTGGAAGCTGGAGTCTCTAGCAGGCTGGTCATCTTCTATGATGATACTAGGTTGACCAGGGTGGTGGACTCCTTTGAGGTGGGACAAACATCATGAGGACCTGAAAAAAATGGATGACTAGTCAAGATGCTACACCTGGAGAGGTGAAACAGAGGTAGGACCCTACACACTGTGTGGGGTGGCTCCTGCTGCAGACAAGGAAGAGGAGGAAGAAGACATGGGGCTCATAGCAGACAAACGTGTATGATGTCAAGCAGGTTAGAAGAACACTGGGATGCATTAAAAGAGTGGTAATCAGCAAAGCAGGGGATGTAATCCTACCACATAACAGGACCCTGAGCAGGACCCTCCTGGAGTAGTGTGCAAGGACCTTGAGGCAGTACACACAGCAATGTAGGGCCACCAAAAGGATCAACAGTAGGAATGCTAAAAGCTACAGAGAGATTAGAGGCCCTTGTTAATCCTGGAAAAAAGGAAATGGGGGATGATCTCAGTCTTCCACAAAGTGAAGGGTGGTGACAAGCTCTCACATTTGGAAATGTCTGCTCTAGTGTGCTCCAGCAGAATGCAGGACACACCCTGAAGTTTAAAGGAGGTCAGTTCATGGGTAACATTAGGGGGCATTTCCCCGAAGGGCAGAGAAGCTATGGAACAGCCTGCCAGCTGAGACAATACTTCTAAACCTTATGTCGCTGAAGTGAGGGACACAGACCTTCAACATCAAGGTCAATGAGGCCAAAATCAGGGACAGTGAGGGACACAGACCCTCATAATGAGGGACGCTTCTTCAAACATGGAGATACAGAACACTGGAAACATTTGTATTTTTGCACAAAGTTTCATTTTCATTAAGTATCTTAGAATATTATGAAATCTTATTTAAAAGTCTAAATTTACAGCCCATTCTCTGTGACGGAAGTTCCTTTTCCATAAAGGACAGAAGAGGAACACAGCAATTTTGAGAGGTAAAATGAGGGACATCACTTGTAATTAGGAACAGTTAAGAGATATGACCTACACAGTGGATGCAAAGACAGTACAGGCCCTCAAGGTAAGCCTGGACTAGGCTTGTCAAGGTATGAAATTCTGACGGTATGATAACTGTCACATGTAATACCATGGTTATTGTCACACTGCTGTATTGCAGAACACAATTTTTGCACAAACAAGAAGCCTTCTCGAACTCTTGCATCAGGGAAAGTTGGTGTGGAAGGGACAGCTGTCTGAGAAAATGCAAAAAAAAAAACCTAGTTGAAAGGTCCCAGTGAATCATGCTTATCTCAATATTGAAAATTGCCCACAGTATCAATACCATGACTTCTGATACCATGGTATACCATAAAACCATGGTACCATGACAACCCTAGCCTGGACAAATGTCTGCTTTGAACTTTGCCTCCTCTCCCCAAGGCAGAATCTAATCCTACACCCAACCCAAATTTCCATTCTTTCAGTGGCCCAGCTACCAAGCAAACACTGCACTTCCTGGGACAAATGCTGTGGGAACTCCTCACTCATCCCACCCAGTGAGCATTCTATGGGATCCATGTGTCCCACTCCTGTTTATTTTTAATTATTTATTTCTTAGATCTAGGATTACAATACCTTTGAGCCAGGGCTCTTTTACAAAGGTTCCACATCAGGTTACAATTCAAAACATAAGACATGGAAGTTTGATTACAAATTCAGTACATAGGACAATGTTACAAAAGTGTGAGCTAAACAGAGTTACAAAGCATCTGAGAAACAAAACAAGTTTTGGAGGCTAGGTTACAAGGAGATAGCAGATGAGATGCAGAGAGGATAGAGGACAAGAGAGAGGAAGAGTAGAGGGGGGTGGAGAGCTATAGAGGAGGAGCGCAGCCAGAGGCATTATCATAGACGTAACATGGGGAAGTGTGTGCTAAGGGGGTAACCAAGTGCTAATAGGAGAAAGAACTGCATAAGGTTAGGGAAATGTTTGTCCACTGTCTAGACGGATCGAGATCCTGGGAGCAAATCTGAAATTACTGGCATGGTAAGCAGCTCAGCTACTACCCCCACGCTCTACTGGGCCTGTTTAACCACCCAGTCCCCAGGGGTTACTAGAATCCCCTCAGTAAGAGTGCTAGGCAGGGAGAAGCAGCTGGTGACTAACTAGTTATTTTCCACCTGCTCACTCTTCTTTTAACTTGGTTTCAGCTGAGATGGAAGTGATGAGCTCATTTGGAACTCTCACAGCGGCATGACCCTTGTGTCAGCTGTTGAGAAAGGAGTAAGAATGTTGAGATGGAGTCAGTGTGTGAGTCAGCAGTTTCAAGTTGGAGGAGTGAGAACTGCTCAGCTGTGGGCTCTGAGTTGAGGGCCCTGCATTCTCACCCTAGTTTTGGTATTCTCCAGCTTGCCAAGAGAAGTGGTGGAAACCGTTTCTACAGCAGGATCTCCTGATTTTCATCCCTGGAGGGTTAAAAAGGACTGCTAGTGGATGGATCCAAGGTGCATTTCCCCAGTTTCGTCCAGGATGCTTTGAAGCTGCCTGAATTGCCTAACAGTGAGTAGATCTGACTTTTTCTAAGGGAAGCAAGTACCTGTGCTGTTGTGTTCTCTGGTTAAAAGGGAAGGTACAACTTTTCTGTGAATTCAGAAGTATGAGACTGTTGTAATGTAAAGTTGGCTGAAGTGTGTGATGTCCAGAGGTATGACTATATCGCGTTATTCAGGACGTTAACTCTTCCACTACCAGTTGTAGTGATTTAAATGCTGGATGCTAAGTTTCATTCAATAAGCATTTCCAAAGTGTGTTTCCGAATGTTTAAGGTGTAACGCTGAAAGAATGGCTGAGTATGGATTTGGGAGCAAAGGGTTAGGAGAACCCCCATCTTGAGTAACCAGTTCAGAACTAGCAGGTTCAGTAAAGGCGTCTGCTTACTTCAGAGAAATGGCTAAATGTTTTAAGAGGATTTTTACCCCCTTAAGTGGGTTACAGTTTCTTCTCTGGTTATGGAGAATGTTGCTAGTGTCAGCAAAATGTTTCTTCAGTTGTGGCCACTGGAAGCAATGTTCTGTGTCCTACAACATATGGGAATACAAATCTAAGTTGTCCTATGTCCTACGACCTGTGGAAATACAAAGTACAAGTGTCCTGTGTCCTACTGTGGTGGGAATACAGAGTTTTTTGTCAGATACAGTCAATTTGTTGTTCTGCAAGTTCCTAGTGCCACGATGAGTAAATCTTGGAGGTCCACCCTTGCTTTAGAGAACATCTTTTTGGAATAAAGTCACACTCTAGAATCCCCGACTATGGTTTGGACAGTCATGTTATTGCTTCCCATATGGAGCTACTGGGTACCCCTCCAGAAGATAGGTCTAGCACATACCTAGCAAAAAGCTCAATCTCCTCAGGACCTGGTTTTGTAAATACCAAATAGGTTACTGTTTTTGTTCACCCCCACCCCTTGATCTCTAGAAGAATGAGCCTGGTATACATTCCTAAAGCTAGGGGTGGTACCATTTCTAAATGTTCTGAGTCTGCACCTAGTATGGGTGCCAGCAGTAGTTAACTGTGTAAAGTGTGTGTGTGTGTGTGTGTGTGTGTGTGTGTGTGTTGGGGGGGTGTTACAAAAAAATGGGGGCTTGTTTGGTGATGTTTTAATTTTGGGAGGGAACCAGAATTTGTTGCTGAGGGTATGTCTACCATCTTTCTGTCTGGCAGCGGTGTAGCCCAAACAGAGAGGAAGCTCTGGACAAGAGATTTGTACCCAGAAAATATCACCTAAATGTGCTGCTTGTGTGTTTTTAACTTGCTAATGTAAAGTAAAGCACTGAGGTGTTTGTGTCCTGGCCTCTGCATCAAAAAGTGATTAAAGTACTTTTAAAATGCAATTTTCAAATGCCAAAAGTATTGTGGGCTTTGAGGAACAAACTCAAAGTTTCGTGTGTTTAGTATGCAAATTGGGGGAGTCGCTAGAGAAAATGTCCAGAAACTGTGGTAAAAATGATCAAAACTGCACTCCCACTACTGAAATTGCAGCTGAGAAAAAAAGTTACAGTTTGCAGTTTAAATTTGCTTCTGCTCGATGATCGCCATGAAGGAAGAGCAAGTGAGGAGAGACAGAGAGAGAGGCTCATTTGCATGGCGTTGAGTGATTAGTGCGGCTGCATCTAATCCCGCCCCCAACCAGCGTGTGTGTGCCCCAGAGTGTTCACAGATGAGAAAAAGAGTGGTGTGCAAGCTGGTTAGACCAAGATCAACCATCGAGGAGCCTGTGAGCGTTTTAAACTTTAGTAAACAGACTTGTAAAGTGAAACTCTTATGACTCTGTGCCCCACAAAAGGCTGATCAGGAAGTTGGTGGATCTTGGGGTTGGAGAAAAGATAGCCAGATTGGTGGAAAACTGGCTGCGGGACTGCACCCAGAAGGTGGTTGTTGGGGGAAGAGTTATCAGGCACCAGAGAGGTAACAAGTGGGGTCCCACAGGGCTCAGTGCTGTGGCCGGTATTGTTCGATGTCTTCATCAGTGACACTGGGGATGGCATTAAGGGCAAAATGTGCCTATTCACAGATGATACCAAGCTCTGTGGGAGAGTGGACACAACTGAAGGGATACAGGACCTACAGGATTATCTAGAAAAGATGGGAAGGTGGTCCTGGATCTGGCCGCTTGGCTTCAATGATAAAAAATGCAAAGCTATGCATAATGGAGCCAAGAATCCCAGGACAGAGTACTACCTGGGTGGAGTCTGAGTACCTGCATCAGAGGAGGAGAAGGGCCTGGAAGTGATGATCACTAGTTACCTGAAGAACTATGCGCTGTGCAAGAAAGTAGCAGCAAAGGCAAGCAGGATGCTGGGATGCATATCTAGGGGGATCAGTAATGGGAGAGAGGAGGTCATATTGCCCTTTGACAGGTCACTGGTGAGGCCGCATCTAGGGTATGGAGTTCAGTACTGGTGCCCACACCTCAAAAAGTACATCAACTTGCTGGAGAAGGTGCAGAGGAGGACTACAAAAATGACAGCTGGTCAGGGTAAGGCAAACGAGGAGAGGTTGAGAGCACTGAACATGTACTCACCGGAAGATGGGGGGGGGGGGAAGAAAGATGGGGACATGATTGGGACTTTCAGGTACTTGAAAGGGATAAATAAGGTTGATAAAGAGAGAGTCTCTTTAAGCCAAGTGGCAGCCATAACACAAGGGGACACAGTCTTAAGCTGGAGGGTGGGAGGTTTAGAAGGGAAGCCAGGAAGCACTTCCTCACAGAGAGGGTGGTGGACACTTGGAATGCGCTGCTGGGAGAGGTCTTCTTGTTGAGGACAGTGGGCAGCTTTAAGAGAGGCTGGGATAGTCATAGGGGAAGGTAAGGATCATTGGTAGGGAGGATGGGAGCAGTGGGGAGGGAGGGCAGGGACATTAGCTCAAGCTGTGAACCCTGCAATATGAGCAAAGTTGATGGACCAAATGGCTTTCTTCTGCTGGTTTCTTCATATGTAATTTTGTGATCAACCTGTTTTCCGACCAACTTAAGAGTGATCGAGGCAATTGTAGCTACGATCGGTGGGAGCGCGAGCCCATTTCACCCCTCATGTCTTCCTCGAATCGGCAGCAGGCCGAAATTTTCCATCAGAGGGAACCAGCTACTGAATACAGTGAGTAAACAAGTAAACTATGCAAACAAACTGTGTGACTGCAAAGCCAGCTAAACCTGTGTGCAGACAGTGTGATTTATGTGCAAAGAATGACTGTGTGTTATAAAAGCAGTGCAGCAAACAGTAAATTCTGAGCAATAGACTGCGAGCAATGAGAAATGGGTTCAAGAACAGTAAATTTCTAAGCAGCAGGACTGTGAGTTGTTTATTTACTGGAATTTCAGAAACAAGCTTTGAGTAAGAACACTTTTACAAAGGGTTCATGGCTGTTAAAACAGTACAAATACAGACATAGTTGAATTATCAATACAAGAAGTAACAAAAACGTAGAAAACAGCTAAGAGTTACTTATGAGATTCATTAAGGGTTTAATACTAAGTGCTGTGTGGCATAAGGAAGTATATGAGGGAGAGGAAAATGTAGGATAGGGAGAAAGTGTTTCGTGAATGGAGTGTGGGGATAGAGCAGCCCAGAAGGAGCACTGTCACACTGCATTACAGCTTTGGATCTGAGGAGCTAGGGATGGTGCATGTGAGAGTGCACAGCAAGGTGGGAGAAGGGAGAAGGGAGAATAGAGAAGTGGGGGGAGAGAGAGAGAGAAAAGAGAGAGAGAGAGAAACGAGGGAGAGACCAAACTGGGGAGGGGTGATATCACAGAGTTGAGATTGATGGAGAAAAGGGGTGTGGAGGGGGAGAGTGAAGGGGGGGGGTGAGGCGTGAGACAAATGAGAGAGTGCAACCACAAGCAGAATAAGAGCTATAGAGCATGAGGTGCCAGAGTCTGGGGAGCAAGGGGTAGAGAGTGGGGAGGGGTGGACTGTGTGAGGGAATCCATGAGTAGTTGCTGGTAGGCAGGATTGGTGCAGGCTCTGGAGACCTGCCCTGAACAGTTTAGCACTCACAAACATTCTTTTGCAGTACAAACTGCTCAGGTTTGACTTTGAAGGTTCTAGGGTTAGCAGCATTTAGAGTGTTAGCTGGAATCTCTTTAAGCCACAGTGGGGCGTGGCAGGAGAAGGATCTTTGTCCAAGAGCTGTCCTTCAGAATAGGACACAGAATGGGTGTAGTTCCTTATTCCTGGTCCTGTACATAGAGTTGGTTAAGGTAATCAGGTCGGTTATACAGGGAGGAGTTACGCCTAGCATGGCTTTCCTACCTAGGAGACATGTCTGGTATGAGATTCTATTCTTGAGGCTTAATATGTTTGCTTGCTCATAGAGTACACAGGTGTGCGTGGGCCGGTCAGCATATAGTAACAGTCTGCAGGCCTTATTTAGAGCCGTGCCTACCCTCTTGAGGGCGGTATCAGTTGCTGCTCCGTAGGCCACCAGGTGTTGTATGTGTGGGATGCAGGAAACAGGAAATCCTGAGCAAAGAAAGACTGTGGGGCTTACAAGTGACTTTGAGCAGTTGTAGATATGTAAATAGAAGTTGCCTGAACTATAGTGATCGCAAAGTCAAGTAACCAGTTTTAAATCAGTATGGATATCCTGAGATATATCATCAGAGACAATCATTTGCAGATTAAATTAATTTCAGTGCTAGAAAGGTCAGAAAATCAGTTTCAGCAAGTTGAACAGACTGTGATGCATGAGAAAAGTTACAGGTGCCATGACAGGGCAGGGCCAGCAATGTAAACACAGCAGCAGGGAGCCATTTTGTGAGACCATATGTGACGAGTGAGCAATTCAGTAATGAAAGGTTTGTGTGTTTGCTTTCAGACATGGCTTCAGGAGCACCTCGATGCCCGGATCATGCCTGAGCTATGATCACCGAGGAGGTGGCAGCATTGAGATAGGTAGAGAGAGCCTACTATGGTGACAGGTTACCCCCAGATGTAGCGATTCCTAGCTATACAGTGAGACTCCACGTTGTGTGCCTAAAGGCTGGAAGGGATGTGTTTCTGATACTCCATTGCTTGGACTGCCTTGCAAAATTTGGAATGAACAGGGGTACAGCTCCAGAGAGGGCAACAAGAATTCGATTGGCTCCCACATGGACCCTAGCAGGGGATCCTGCCAGTAGCAGCATGCAGCGCCAGGCTGAACCTGTTGGGGAACGTTCTACCGAGTGTATTACAGAAAGAGTAAGTAAAACTGATGTCGATCCACTGCAAGGGCAGGAACAGAGAGAGGTTTCCATGCCTGTGTCCCAAATGGACAGTGCGATAGAGGGATCAGCTGACCCATGAAATCAGGGTCCAAGTCCTAGCCTAGTGGGGGAGAACGAAGTACAAGAGACATTGAATTGGGAGGTGTCCACCTCCGTGCCCAGTGAGGAATGGAATGTCTCAGGAATGAGGGCATTCGCTCACTCTTGGGCACAGACCATGAGTGAGAAGAAAAGAGGATGAAAAAAAGCATCTTCATGTTGAGGGCTACTGTGAGTCACCCCAAGCTTTTGCCTCAGAGGAGCCAGAGACAGCTGACGATGGCTCTAGCAACTTGTCCAAAGAGGTAGTGGAGGACAAGTTCTTTCGTTCTTTGAGTTTGAAACACTGGCTCAACCAGGACTGGCCACACCCAAACCAGGCCATGGGCCACAGACTAGTAAAGAGTGATGAGGAGGAGAGACTGATTCGTAGGAAGGCTGACACCACATATGGAAAGTCCTTTCCTACCTTTCCTCGCTGAGTCTGGGAGGAAATAGAACAGAACAGGCAATCCTGGTTTATGGAGGAGGCAAGTAGGAAATTGCTCCCAGAGACATCAGAATGTGTAAAGGGGCAACATCAGTACACAGATAGATACTTAGACAGTGTTGTCAGATAAGGGCCTATGGCCCACCCAGTCTGCCCATTTGAGCTTGTAAGTTCAGTTTGTTTTCCTAGAAGTCTGTTTTCCCTTACTCCTGACCTCTAGAATTCCTTTATGTCTATCCCATGCATTCTTAAATCCCATGATTGTTTCAGCCCCCACCACTTCCTCTGGCAGGGTGTTCCACTTGTCCACCACCCGTTCTGTGGAGAAATTCTTTCTCATGTTTCCTCTGAATCGTCCTCCCTCACTTCATCCCATGCCCTCTAGTCCTGGAACATCTTTTCACTTAAAATAGTGTTTTCCTGCACCCTGTTCCTCCCTGTAAGATACTTGTATGTCTCTATCATATCCTCTCTCCTCCTCTCCTCCAGGAGTACATGTTCAGTTCCTTCAACCTGTCTTCATAGGACTTGTTATGCAATCCATGCACCATCTTTGTTGCCCTCCTCTGAATCTTCTCTACCCTGTCTATGTCCTTATGTAGGTATGGTCTCCAGAACTGTACACTGTACTCCAGGTGGGGCCTCACTAGTGTCTTGTATAGTGGAATTATGACCTCCCTTTTCCTGCTGGTGATGCCCCTGCCTATACATCCCAGCATCCTATTTGCTTTACCTGATGCCTTGTCACACTGTTTCCCTACCTTGAGGTCATCAGAGATGACAACCCCAAGATCCCTTTCCTGCTTGCAGTAAGGACCACATTAAATTCTGGAGACTGGGCAGGACTCTCTTTATGGACACTGTGTGAATTGTTGATGGGGCGGGGAAAGAGACATTTCACAACATCAACCTGGAATGCCCAGATGGGGTCATAGTCCTCGCCCCACACCCAGAATGGTACTACACGTAATGGTGCCACTCCCTGTGAATGTGCCCAGCATGCCTAAAGGAAGCAAGCCGTGGCAGGTCAAATGTCTGTCATCCGAAGCAGCAGTATCTATGGAGGAAGATGCAGCTCTTCTGGTATTCCAAGGTTTCTTCAGGTGTATCCAGATTCGTCAGCCCAGCAGCTGTTCTGTTCCACCGTCTGGCCTTTCAGAAGCATCATCCTAGCACTTTTCCTGTTTCATGGTTTCGTTTTCCAGAAGACATTATTCCAGCAGTTTTCCAGTACCATTGTCTGGCCTTTCAGGACATCATCCCAGTATCATCCAAAAATGCCATCTGATCTGAAGGGAGAAGGTTCTCAGCTCCCAGAGTAAGAGAAAATGTTTTCGTTCTTCAAGGAACTAGTAAGAAAACTATTTACATTAACTGACTTTGCACAACACATCCTGTATCTGAAGACTGTCCAAGGAACTATAATGTTTTCATCAGGGACTCTCCCCATGGATTGCAGTACTATACAGGCCCTGTTCTGTCCCATAACTGTTATTCAGCAGGCTTTGGCCTAGGAGAGACAATTTAATGGGCAATGTCTACAGGCAACATGACATTGACCCCTAGTTTTGGACATTTTAGGGAATTCCATCCCCAAATATGCTGTATAAATGTCTTCTTTCCATTTCTTTTACTTTTATATTTTCATAAAAAATGTTTTTTTGGGTTCTCTAGTGTTGGGTGGAGGTTTAGGCACTGTGTGGAATGCAGAATGTTTTTTTTTTCTCTTGCAGGTGTTCCTGACGAAGAAAAGAAGCAAAGGAGAGGATGTTTAGAACTCATAGTGTATTTAGAAATGTTTATGGTAAACAGGGTGTTAACATGGTTTTCTTCACGGGTGTGATTTTTGGGAAATGTAGTGTATGTTTCCTTTGTTGTTCACAGGTACCCTGGGATGTTTTGAGAGATAGGTTTTTCCCTACTAGGTAGATTAGGTCAGATAGTCTTCCCTAGAGGGCTAGGGGGATAGACAAGAGTGGGGGTCCTGATCTGCAGTAAGGGTCTCAGTGCTAGTCTATTACGGCATGCTTCAAGCAGTTTTTCTTGGAGCCACTAGAAATCCATAGATAGACCGTAGGGTAGGGGGCTAAAGTTTCATCAGCTGGCCTCTGTTCCTTTAGTGTTACTTGCCTGTGCCTGGCATATGGTAGGGGAGGGCCTGATCACCCCTCCCCGTAGATAATACAAAGGTAGGATGGCCTAGTGCCAGACGGAGATATGACTGCAGACAATTACTCCTCTGGTATGCGGCGAGTGTAACCACTCAGTCCCCTGGGGTTACTAGAATTCCCTCAGTAACAGTCCTAGGCAGAGAGAAGCAGATGGTGACTAACTAGTTACATTGTTTTTTACCTGTTCACTCTTCTGATGACTTGATTTCAGCTGAGATGGAAGTGATGAGCTCATCTTGAACTCTCACAGCATAATCCTTGTGTCAGCTGTTGAGAAGGGAGTTAGAATGTTGAGACAAGAGTCAGTGTGTGAGACAGTGGTGTAGAGTTGCAGTTTGAAGTTGGAGGAGAACTGCTCAGCAGTGGGCTCTGAGTTGAGGGCCCTGAATTCTCAGCCTAGATCTGGCATTCTCCAACTTGCCAAGAGAAGTGGTGGAAACCATTTTTTACAGCAGGATCTCTCGATTTTTATCCCTGAAGCGGTGAAAAGGACCGCTAGTGGATGGATCCAAGTGGCAGTCCTCTGTGTGAAGCTGCCTGAATTATCTAACGGTAAGATCTGACTTTTTCTAAAGGAAGCAAGTACCTGTGCTGTTGTGTTCTCTGGCTAAAAGAGAAGGTAAAACTTTTCTGTGAATTCAGAAGTGTGAGACTGTTTTAATTTAAAGTTGGCTAAAGTGTGTGATGTTGAGATATGACTATATCACATTGTTCGGGACTTTAACTCTTCCACTATCAGTTGTGATGCTTCAAATGCTGGAAGCCAAGTTTCATTCAATGAGCATTTCCAAAGTGTGTTTCCAAATGTTTAAGGTGTAACTCTGAAAGAATGGCTGAGTATGGATTTGGGAGCAAAGGGTGGTTAGAACCCCATCTGGAGTAACCAGTTCAGGATTAACAGGTTTAGTAAGGGCACCTGGTTGCTTTAGCCAAATGTCTGCAAAGGATTTTTACCCTCTAAAGTGGGTTACAGTTTCTTATCTAGTTATGAAGAATGGTGCTAGTATTAGCAAAATGTGTCTTCAGTTGTGGCCAGTGCCAATGGAAGCACTGTTCTATTCCCTACAACGTGGGAATACAAGTCTAAGTTGTCCTATGTCCTACGGCATGTGGAAATACAAAGTACAAGTGTCCTGTGTCTTACTGCGGTGGGAATACAGAGAGTTTTCTGTCAGATACAGTCAATTTGTCGTTCTGCAAGTTCCTAGTGCCAATATGGGTAAACCTTGGGGGTCCACCCTTGCTTTAGAGAACATCTTTTTGGAATAAAGTCACACTCTAGAACCCCAACTATGGCTTGGACAATCATGTTGTTGCTTCCTGCGAGGAGTTACTGGGTACCCCTCCAGAAGATAGGTCTAGCATATGCCTAGCAAAACATTTTCTCCCTAGGACGTGCTTTTTTGTAAATATAAACATAGGTTATTGTTTTTGTACACCCCAACCCCTTGCTCTCTAGAAGAATGAGCCTGGTATGCATTCCCAAAGCTAGGGGTGGTACAGTTTCTAAATGTTCCAAGTCTGTGCCCAGTTATGGGTGCCAGGGGTAACTGTGTAAAGTAGCGGGGGGGGGGTGTCGCACCTGTATTTTTTTCTTTTATTTTTTTTAAGAATAACTTAGGGCTGCTGGCAGAAATGGACAAAAATGGCATGAATAGAGTGTTTTAGGAAAGAGAGATAAGAAAGTAGCAACACTGAAACAAGCATATTGGCTAAATTGGCTAAATCCTATGCCAAGCTGAAATAACTTTTTTTAAATTTGGAAATGTAATAACTAATACGAATTTCAAGTAAAAATAAAATACATTCTATATTTCGAGTTGCCATTAGTATTTTATGTGTAATCTTAAAGTTAGAAAACATCCGTTAAGTCTGGCTTATTTTTAGAGTCCCCTTCCTAATAATAGCCACATCATTGTGGGTTGGGGGTAGGGTGTTGACTCAGAAATCTGCACGACCACCTACTGTGCAAACAGGAAATTCTAACATGACACTTGTGAGGCTTTAAACTGCATTGAATAAAACTGGTATTCAGTTTGCAGGTTTTATCACTTTCAATAAATATTAAAATTTTATGCAATCTCAAATTGCTTAAGTCGAAATCACTCTGTACTTCATTGCAAAACAATTAGTAAGGACCATATGTTACTTTTTTGTTTAATTCTTTTTGTTTTAATCCACAAAATGGCTGTGCAGCCTTCAGCTTCTCTCCTCTCACACAGTGACACAACCAGCGTTTCCCACAGGACCTCCTTCAGATGGTTCTCTGGGACCGGGCATACTGTACCTGCACCTTTGCCCATTTACAGTGGGCCTTTCCTCACTCTAGAATTCTTGGTGGTGGGGGGGCACTGGAGACTGCCAGGTGGCCCTGGTGCGGGGGATGAGGAAGAGGTCCTCCCCATGCTGTGTCCCAGTTTTAGACTGCACATGGGGACGAACCCAAAAAATCCAGACTGGTTTAAAAGCTTTAAAAAAAAGTTCTATAAAAAAAAAAAAAAAGACTTCCTGCTAGACAGTTCGCTGTCTCCAGCTATAAGACAGATAGAAAAGTCTTGGGGTGGGTCCTCATCATCCTAGACTTCTCTGTCTGTCCCTGGTGAGAGGCAAGACAGTCCATGCTATCTGCAGCCTGCCCATAGGAGCCAATGCACAAACAAAGTTTCCTTAAGTGCAAAAATGGGGTGCATTTATTCATTTATAATTACTGGTGAGCATTTTTTCCTACTGAGAAACCTGGTTATGACTCACTGTTATAATCAGCTGGTTATAACGGCGAATACATGCTGGGTTTCCCTCTGTCCACACATGTGCCAGCTGTCACTCTTCCCTTCCTCAATGCCAGACACTTTTCTACTACTCGCACTCGGTGGTCTCCTTGTTATTATGATTAAGCTTCCAAAAAAAAGGGGACACAACCACTGCAAGCAAACTGTGTACCATGGTGAAACCATGGCTGCACAGGGATGTGTGTTTATTTTATATAATTGCTATGGTGAAAAAATGCTACCTAGCAATTATATAGAATAAAACATGGGGGGGGGTGTTTAACTCGAATTTTACACATTTACACACACCCTTGGTTTTGGATGCTTAAATAAACCCCTTAAACTTCGCCCCACGGGGTTTATGGAGCATCCAACACCTCAGCTGTGTGCAAAATCTTGTCACACACACACCATCCCATGTGTTATTCTGTATATGTATAAACAGTATACACAATCTGAAAAAGATACTGCAATACTTCTTCAGCTAAATGGATGTCAGTCTACTAAAAATAGAAAAGCCGTTGTTTTTTTAATATGGAAACACAGAATTTGTCAGCAGATAAGGACCGCTCCTTCCCCCCTTCCTTCCCACTAAGATTCCCTTACGCCTATCCCATGCAGCCACCATCGGCTGGCAGGCTGTTCCAGGAATCCACCATTCTTTCTGTGAAGTAGTTCCTCACATCTCTACTGAATCTACCCCACTCCAAGGCATCAGACAGGATGTGTATAAATGCACATATATGTGTGTATCTATTCATCCATCCCGACCTATGAAGCGGGGGGAGGAGTGTCGGGATGGACTTGATGGACCTAGAATCTCTTTCAACGTTTATGTAAATGCTATTCTTAGCACTTTTATTTCGTCTGAACAATTTTGTGCTGGATGTTGCCAATTTCCTCCAAGTTACCCATGTATAAATGTGGCATTGCCCCATGGGTTAGTCTTGGCATTTAAAATCTTAATAAATAATATGTTGAGGTGAAAGGTTCATCATACGGAAAAATAGCTTTAGAAGCAGACCTTAGTTTCATAAATGCAAGTGTGTCAGTGTGAAACCATCATTATATATACAGACACTCTATACCGTGTACCTCTTGCATGTTTCAGTGCACAATAAGTAATTGCTGTATTCACACTAAAAGTCTCGAAACTGTGTTCCCACAGTTACAGGAATATGTGATATTGTTGTTATGAAAAGATATAACACAGCTATATTAATAAAGTAGAATGAAGAAAAAGGAATACAGAAGCATGAAACAGTGGCAGTAAGTTGGAATCCATGGACCCTACGAGAGAGGGTCGTACCTCGGATGTGGTCCTGGCTGAGAGTGACCTAGTAAGGGACACTGAAGTGGGGAACCCCCTGGCTGGAAGAGACCATGCCACGGTTTGGTTTCTATTGGACCTGAGGGAGGAAAGGGCTTGCTCAAGAACGGTGTTAGTTAATTTTGGAGGGGCAGACTTTAGGAGAATGGGGAACTGCTCGAGGGTCGCTTGGAGGAGATAAAACCAGGCATGGATGTGGAGAGTAGGTGGGAAATTAACAATGGGATACAGGAGGCTACCAGGGACTGTGCAAAAGAGAGTCGCAAGCGGGGTAGGTCTAGGAAGCCATGCTGGTGGACTAAGGAGGCTCAGGAGGTGGTGAGGGAGAAGAGGGCTGCATACGGAAGGTACAAAAGCTTCTGTGGGGTATTGGATAGGGAGGAGTATATTCTGATGGCCAGGAAGGTTATCAGAGTGGTTAGAGGGCCAAGGCTAGGAAGGAGCAGAGACTGGCAGGGGATCGAGGAGGTGATGGGGCAGATCAGTAGGCTGAGAATAGGGGAGGTGGGTGGGCAGAGGAGGCTGGTGGACAGGCGGAAGTGCTAACCGAGTACCTTGCATCGGCCTTCAATAGGGAGGATGTTGAGGAGCGTCAGGGCAGGAGAAAATGGGGGGGGGTTGAAGGGGCAGAGGCCTGGTTTGATGGGGAACCTACTGTCACTCAGGGAGTTGAGGGAGTGGCCCCGAACAGAAGGGGGGTCTGTCTGCCATGGGAGGAGGGTATGGAAGAAGACATCTTTGTCAGCAGGGTGTGGGAATCCCTCAAGTCCCTAGAAAAAGGACAAAATCCTGGGTCCTGATGGTAGCCACCCACAGGGTACTATGGAAGTTAGCAGATGTCCTGGCTGCCCCACTGGTGGCCCTTTTTAATGCTTCTCTGCAGATACGAGAGTGCCCATTGGAGGCAGGTGCATATAGTGCCCAACCACAAAGTGGGCTCGAGGGAGGAGAGGGGAAATTATAGACCAGTCAGCTTGACATTTGTGGTGGGGAAGTTGATGGAAGCCATCCTAAAGGAGAGGCTGAGAACATTCTTGGAGGAGCAGGGACTCCTCGATGATAGGCAGCATGGCGTCGTCCCGGGCAGATCGTGTCAGACTAACCTTATGAAGTTCTACGAGGGGGTGACGGCAGCACTCGATCAGGGTAGACCGGTGGACATCCTCTTCTTGGACTTCAGCAACGCATTTGATTCAGTCCCTCACACGGGCCTGCTGGAGAAGCTGGTTGGGATGGGGTGGGGACACTGATGGTCAGGTGGATTGGAAGTTGGCTATCTGGACGCACCCAGTGGGTGGTGGTGGTAGGTTGGTCTCGCCTTCCAGGGGAGTCATGAGTGGGGTTCCACAAGGATCAATCCTGGGTCCGCTCCTTTTTAATACCTTTATCTCTAATATCGGGGGGGGGGGGGGTTATCAGGTGCGAAATGAGTCTCTTCATGGACGACTCTAAGCTGGTGGTGGTAGTGGAGGGGGAAGAGGGCAGGATGGCCCAGCAGGGGTACCTGGAGACCCTGAAGGGGTGGTCACACACCTGGAAACTGAAATTTAATGCCAGTAAATGCAAGGCGCTTCACCTAGGGTGTAGGAACCCAGAACATGTATACATCCTGGGGAAACATTCAACAGGCCTCGCCTAGGGAAAAATACTTTTTGAGGGGGGTTCAAGTGGATGTTAAAATGAATAATTCTGAACAATGCAGGAGAGCCATGGCCAGGGGGATCACCTCTAGAACTAGGGAGGTGATTCTGCCACTTTACAACAGCCTGGGTAGACCACACCTCGAGTACTGCGTGCAGTTTTGGAGACCGCACCTAAGGAAGAACATCTTGCTCCTGAAGCAGGTCCAGAGGAGGGCAACTAGGATGATCTGGAAGCTAGGGCATAGGACATACAAAGAGAGACTTGGGGAGCTCAACCTTTTTTCATTGGAGGAGAGGAGGGACAAGGGGATATGATCGAGGTGTTCAGATACCTGAAGGGAATAAATAAGGTAAGCCTAAGTGGTTTCCCCAAGAGGAAGGAGGGAGAAGTCACCAGGGGGCACAGCTGGAGGCTGGCGGCAGGAAGACTCCGGGAGGAAAGGAGGAGGCAGTATTTCACCGAAAGAGTGGTGGAACCATGGAACGCTTTGCCTGAGGAGCTGGTGGTGGGGTTCAAGAGGGGCCGGGACAGATTTAGGTGGTGGGGGGAGGCTTGTCTGGGGGGGGGACTTTGATGAAGACAGAGACGGTACCCATTCAGGGTACTGACTCCCTAGCAGACTCGACAGACCATGAGGCCTACTTTGCTGGCATGTTAGTATGTTAGTATTAAAGAATACCACCTTATATTGTGTCATTCTGAGTTCCTGACCGAAATAAAATCAGGCTTATATGATGTATCCCAGAAAGAGACGACATATTTCAAGTAAGTGCCTGGTTTCTGACCTGTTCACAGTGATACATTAAAGCTGACCTAAAAACTAACAAGTCTTGTAACATGACAGCAATGACCAACCTACAATAACGGAAACCAATTGGCCGAAACGCAGCAGGTGACCAAAGCTGGAGCGGGGATTAATCACTGGTAATGCCCACTTCAACTAAGCAATAATCCCTACCTCAAGTAATAGTACCATAGTACCTGACATTGACAGCATAAAATGCACAATGTGCAACTCGCAGAAACAGAGACCGCAGAGTACCAAAATCCCGACTTTTTAATTACTGCAGTAACTCAAAGCGCCAGATAAAAATCAGTAGCCAAGACATAATATTAGCCGAACAGTAACTTTCAGACTTACCAGACTGCGCTTTTTTTTTTTTTTGAATTCTGTTTTTCCTTCCAGCCAGTGGAACTCTCTCAGGCACCCTTTAGTACCCCCCCCCCGACTCTACCTCCATGCCTGAGAGGTCTCCTGAAACCTGGCACCAGCCCGGCTATCCCCCTGGTTCTGAGCCCACCCAAGGTAGGGCCACCCTATCCACCCAGGGCACTCTGTCTTCAAATTCAGGCCAGGCTGGGCTTGGCCCAGGTAAAGAGTGCCCGCGGCGGTGGAGTGTGGTCCAGGTGGAGACAGGTGCCATCGCCTATCCACTTGACTGGGTATTTTTGCTTTGTCCCCACCCCCTTCCTTCGTTACTCTCTCCCTCTCCCTGACAGAGATTGGCATGCAGTGATACCAGGGAAGGTCTTGCAGTAACTCTGCAACCCTCTATTTCTGGCCCTGAGCATTGTGGTACCTCCGGTCTCCACCAGAGATCACCGTGGTGTCGGGTGGAGAATCCCTGCCCACCCCCCCGAGGAAGTAGAACTGTCCTCCAGATGCGCAGTCCTTCCTCCCCCCCTCCCCCGGCGGCCTAGGCTCGCTTCCGAACCTGGGTTGCCAGCATAGCACAAGGTGTGGCGTCCAGCACCTCAACCCTCAGCACCACCGGGCCGGCACAGACTTACCAGACTGCTAAATGCCTAAATGCTAGCTTGCAAGCCTATCCTATGTAGCAGATGTTTTCCCCCAACCACCCACCCAGTGGACAGTGACTATTGCACAAAGTGGGGCCACCTGAAAAAACACAGTTTTCGGAAGAATTCTCAGTACCTGTAGCACTGGCTTAGGAGTCCAAAAGGAACAGTTTCAAGGATGATCACACTCCATTGTGCAGGGAGAAGTGTACCAACAGCAGCTGATTTGTGATCTCTGTCGGCACAGTTGGGGGATAGCGGGGCAAATGTACGAGCAGGTATAATTGTGCTGTTTCATAAGACAAAACAGAGCGACCAATTAGAGACAAGGAGATAGAGAGAGAAAAGGAATTTCTTTTGCATGTGCGAGTCAAGGTCACTGTCTCTCTCTCTCACTCTCTCTTTCTCTCATTCTCTCTTAGAGTATAACTATTATATATGCCTGCATGTGTTTCCCAGCATAACTATAATAATAAATGTTGCTCCGTTTCTGACGTTCTGTGCCTGTTGAACAGTAGTAAGCAGTAACACCAATGTTTTGCTTATATGTCTTGTATAAAAAAAAAAAAACTTTGTAATAATCATTCCTTAAGAGCACATGTCATGATACAAGCACACTAAGCTACTCCGAAGTCAGCTTCTACTGGGGAATTAATGCATGGTTGGGCGGTTGTAGGCACTCGGCCTACGGTCTAGTGCCACAACCCCCCTCATGCATTAATTCCCCAGTAGAAGCCTCCTTCATCATGGCTTATGCTTACTTGTGTCATGTGATTGTTTACTGTCTTAATTATCCTTTGGCATGAGGTGCAGAAAATTGTCTGTGCCAGAAATTATCACAGGGAGTAGCTATGCAGTGCTTCAAGGAAGGTGCCTAAATAAGCTTGGGGTGTACCAGGCAACAAACTGACTTACTAAAGTCTCACTCTACTACAATGTAAACCCTCTTGAGATGCAACACCTTACGGGGTTTTCCATCTTGGTGACTGAAAAGTGATTCAATGTATGTTGAGAAACTGAATGGGGAAGAAACAATACTATAATCTTTATCATTAACAGTCTGAGTTTGAGCAGCAGTATTTGTTGGGTACCACTTAGTGTTTCTTCCCCAAAAAATAATGTTCTAGCAAAGACATCAGTTTAACCATTTTTCTTTTTTATTTCATTCCTGAATAAAGATATGGGATTTTGAAAGTTGTATATATGTTTCCTCTCCCATGTGTGCCCACCATGTGACAATTATGTATCTCAGTACAGTGGTATGCTGTTTACCATCAGAAATGTGTTATCACCATCCTAATACAGCCACAGCATGCTGTAGTATGTACATTCAAATGGTAACCTCAGTGGAGCAGATTTTTAAAATTTGTGAGTGGCGGCCATCTTTAATGAAGTGAGTCTTTAATTGCAAAATTAGCTACAAAAGCTGTTCCAAAATATCTAAGGCAATTTAAAATACACAGACGAGGAATCAAAGGATGTCAGAAATACATTTCTGTGAAAAAACTATACTATGAGATTGTCTGCCGACTAACAAATGCAGTGGTTAGTACCGCACCAGTAACCCCTTTCCATCAATTATAGGTTCAGCAACTAGAGAGTGCAGAGACTGAATACTATTTCCCAGAGTCCCGTGAATAATATGCTTCCGGAGTATTCCTCTGAATACCGAATATTTTTTGCTGTTCATGGCATTCAAGGGGAAACCTGGGTAACAAAGAAAAAACATTTTTCTAGCCCTCAAACACTTGCTGGCAATACATAGTCCCTGAGCCAACCACTCCCCATGTTTATCATTTCCCATTCTCTACACAAGTTTTTTTTTGTGTGTGCATGTAGGTCTGCTCCAGGCTACCACTCTGTCAGGAGCACAGGGCATGATTTTAACAGACCCCCCCCCACCCTTACCTGATTCCCTCACTCCTCCAAATCGAATAAAGTACAAGTTGCCCCTCTCCTAACCCTCAATACTTGAATTCAGAGCGGGGGGTGGGGGCGGAGAATAACATTAAATTGAAGACTAGCTCCCTAACCCTATCCCACAAAATACCTAATCCCTTGCAGTCCTGTACATCAGTCCTCAGACTAAAAGGCAGGATCAGGCCTACGGCCACTATATAATGCCTGTGTCTGAGCACTACTGTGAATGTAGACCACTGTCCAGTTGGAAAAAGTTTCACCACCAGTGTACAAGACAAGCTTCTTTAAATATTCATTCTAAGCAGAAAGAAAAACATTTACCAGCATGATATGCAAAATAAAAAAAAAACAGCAGGCATGCTTTAAAACAAGCAATTTGATGCCTGAAGTGTTGGGACGACTGAATATACTAACCCTCTGGACTCACAAAATCACAGTTGCTTAGCAGATGGGTGAGTAGCTGCAGGTGATGTAATGCACTTTATTAATATGAAGGGCAAATCTGGCCACAGAAAGTGATATAGCAGTTGGAAATTCCACTTAGCGTCCAATTGTTTAAGCCCTAACCGTATAATGGAGAACTGATACTAACATCTGTAGTAGAAATACTGCCGCAGTTTGCAAAAATGTGTGTTATATTGCCTTTCAGCTAAATATAGCCTTTTTCCCCCCACATCTTCCTTTTCTGGTACACTGGAAGTCTCCCAGACAGGACAGTGCCACTAAGCCTATTATCAGCAACATGAGGCCAGGGAATTGAAATTATTTAAAAAAAAATGCTGGACCTCGATTCTAAGAATACAAACAAACTGTCTTTACATGTACTCTAGCAGCAAAGCACTAAGACAGGAAGTTGGGACCTGGGACCCTAACCCACAAAACCCAGAACAAATGAATCACCTTTCTATTACTCTGACAGGGCACTGAGTGTTCAGTTTTTGCTCAGAAGAGTAATGTGGTTTGAGACCACCCTTCTTCCTGCAAAGACCGTTTCTCATCAGTACTTTTTGTTTCCCACATGTAAAGCCATGACAGACTTAGTTCTACTGTTTTACCATGCTGTAGTACTTTGTGTGTGTCTAAAAAAAAAAAAAAACACATCCATTCCAAATTATACAGTATAGTTAACAATGTTGAAACAGTCCTGCTGTATCTGCAGAGCTATACTGGCAGCCCAGGTAAAGGTGTACAGCAGTGGCGCCTGAAATGCATGGCATACCAAACACCCAAGGAACTGCATAGGTTACACATGGAGGTCCCTCCTCCCCAACACGCACACACCTGCCATGGCCTGCAGACGCTCAAACCCTCCCAAGCTGAACCTCTGAATACCTGTTCCAGCTGACCTCTGTGCCATGGGATGCGGTCAAGACCGCGGCAGAATAAACGTGTGGTTGAAATCCACACTGTCATCCTGGCGGGCACAGATATTAGCGCGGTATGGACCGTGTCCATTTTCTGTGATCCGTGTGGCATGATTTTTGACCGCGCATTTACAGTGGCATGTTACTGACCTGAACCCCTAAGCCACAGAGTGCTGGTAAGGGTCAGCAGGGTCCTACTTGTACATCTCTTTCTACATCTTTATTCCTTACAGGGTTATGGAAATCTGGTCTGCCACAGCAAATGTTTCGTCTTAGCTGGGCTATGCTGGGTAAATAAATTTACTGATAAAATATGAGTTAAAAGCAGGTTATCACTTTTGGCAAATCCCTGGACAACATAATATTTAGACACATTTGAACTTACATTTACTGCTGTTCTCTTCCCTTTGTTCTGTATTACTAGTTCTACTTGCCCAGAAACAGGATTCTTTTCCCTACAGTTGATCTATTACTGCTACTTCATAGAAAAAGGCTAGAATGGCAATCCCACATATAAATTTAGGCAATCCTCATTGTGACGCAAGAAGGGCAATGATGATTTCCACTTCGCGCTCTTGTTAATGGCACTGGAAGTAGCACAGGTGCTGCCATAGAAAGCGGAAGCATGACGTGTTTGGACCAATCCAATCCGTCATTTTCTGCCATTCTAGTCTTATTACTTCAACGTGATACTTCAGTCATACCCCTCCATTTGGAACATGGCAGTCTGTTGCTGTGGAAATTATTATGATGTCACACAGAGGATTATGACTTCAGCAAAAGATTATGCAGCACAAGCTGGGGGACACGGATCATGTTTCCGTCCAAATGAACCTAACAGAAGTACAAGTAATCTGTTAAATATACCAGCCTCACAGTATTCTTTGACTGGGTAACTAGGACAATAGATAAGGGTCATGCAGTGGATTAAGTCTACTTTGACTTGAGTAAGACATCTGACTCGGTTCCTTTACAGAAGACTGACGAAGAAGCTAGAAGATCGATCTCAGTGCGGTGAAGGACATAGTTCTATCAGATCCAAGGAGAGGGAGGTCACCAGTGAGGTGCACAGGGATCAGTCCTGTGTACAGTCCTTTTCAATATGTTCATTAGCGACTTACAGTAGGAGAAAGAATTCAGGGCAAAATGTGTCTCTTCGCAGGTAAAACAAAGGTCTGTGTTATGGAAGGCAGCGAGGAGGTAGCAAGGGAGATGCAGAAGGACCTGCAAAGGTTGGAAGAGTGATCCAAGGATTGGCAGTTAAAATTCAATGACAAAAAATGCGAGTAATGCACACAGGGAACAAGAACCACAAAACAGAGCACAGAATGGAAGGGGTTAAGCTGGGCACTACTTCTGAGGAAAGGGACCTAGTGACAAAGCCTGCAGCAGGCCAAACAGGGTGCTGGGGTGTATTGGCAGTGGTTTGAGGATCGGAGTAAAATCTCAATAGATTACTGGTGAGGCCACATCTGGAGTACTGTGCCCAGTTCTGGAGTCAAGGACAGGCTGGAAGCGGCTAGGGTTACCACCTTTTAGGAAGCTCAAAGTGGGACATTTCTTACCAAAACATGATTTTTCGCAGGGCAGTACATAACCTCGACCAATGCAACAGACTTGTTTTCTCTATATAATCAGAATTAAGGCTAAGTGCTGCAGTTTCATAGTTGCTTCTATTGTTTCTTATCACTTTAAGGTATTTTAGTTAAGGTATTGTAGTTTCCTGCAACATTTAGTGGAAAGTTAGAAAATATTTGTTCTACTATTAAATCAGGACATGTATTTTTCATGTGTTTTTGTAGGACACAGTTGTCCAAATCAGGACTGTCCTGCGAAAATTAGGACAGGTGGTAACCCTAGAGACAGGGTAACCAAAATGATTCAAGGCTAGCAGAGCAAATCTTACGAGGATCTGCTTAAGGCACTGAACGTGTACTCGCTCAGGGCCAGACAAGAGATAGACTGATATGATAGAGACCTTAAAGTTCCTGAAAAGAATAAACAAGTTGAACTGTGAGGAATTATTCAAAAGGAGTTTCAAATCTAGAACATGAGGACATGAGTGGAGGTGAGTGTGTGTGTGTGTGGGGGGGGAGGGCGGGGTCAGGAGGGAAGTGAGAAAGTTTAATTTTTACAAACAGTGGTTAAGCCTTGGAATAGTCTACCAGTGGAGCTGGTGGATGCCTAAACCAGTAATGGTTTCAGGCACAGCTGGGATGGAGTTAAGGCTTAGTAGTTCCTCAGGGGGTAGTAGTAAGCCATGGAACAAGGGGGGTGGACAGCATAACTAAAACCTCTGTATAGACAAAAGGTCTTGGGTACGATAGGGTGTTATGGGAAGGCAGGATGGAACATTGTTGTTTTTTCTGCCGTCACTGTCTATGCTTCTAGAAGCTGAATTGCATCTAAATATTACGTTTTCAAAGTTTTCCCCAACACTGATACACCAGCTTTTAAGCCTTTCATGATTTTCTTGCATCAGTCAATGAGATTTCTAAACATACAACACCCATACCATGCAACACCCATAGACCCAAATTTGCAATGTATTTATATAACATACTAAATGGCTACAAAGGCAGGTGATGATATACAGTGTACTGACTGATGCAGTCAGGACAGGCTTCTTGGGTAACATGAATGCTGGCCTACAGGAAGTGGAAGAAGCATTTTTGCCCATGTTGCCACTGTGGTTACTGTGAGGACTAGTTTGCTACGTCTCCAAACAGCAAAAGCTGCAGCAACATGTATCTTCGAGATAAGCCATGTGGTACAATGAAGTGCTCAGCAATAATCATCAAAGGTTTCTTCTTGTTGCCTTTGCACAGTTTAAAAGAGGACTGGAGTATACCTTTCAACTGTCCCTGATTTTACCTCAATATTTTACTCTGTCTCTCCTAAAAAATTGTGTTTCCATGACCAAACGGTGGGAGTTGTAAGCATAAAATAATGTCAAACATTAATGTTACAGACGTGTTCTTCCTAAGAAAATGCATTTAACACTACACCACTTACTCTACCAGATTCCTGAGTGGATATCACCAAGTTTTAAGATGTGTCTCTGATTTTAAACCTTTGTCCCTGATTCTTTTAAACCTTGTCCCTGATTTATAAGGTGGGGGGTTGAGAGGTGTGGACTGGAGTATTTGTATCTTTTGTTGTCAAAAAGGCTCCCTTTCATTGGGGCGGATAACGAGCAAGACGGATGTTGAGAGCAGAAAACTCTCTTTGCCTGCTGCTGGAACACTGAAGGTCCCCAAATGTATACTACCGTCTGCACTAATATTCCAGAATGTTTTCCATGAAAGCACTGTACATCCTGACAATAAATTTAACTGCCATCACACAAGGGGGTATTCAGAAACAATGACCCTCCTTAATTAGGAGCATTCATAAAAAGACAAGGCAACAAAAGGTAGCACTCTGCCACTAATGAAGATGTTGCTAGTGAAGTGGAAAACTCAAAGCCGTACACGAACTGTCTCATTCAGGACATGAAGTGCTGGGGTAAGTGATGTGGTGTCTATATACTGTGTACGGCTTTGAGTATTTTTGATTTCACTTTGTTACTGATACTGGGTTCAGCACCCACACACTCCATGAGCACAGGCCACCTGCATTTTTTCAGCATTCATAAACAGATGCCATACCAGGTGGCATTTCTGAATACGGCCCTCTGGGCTGTGGAGTCACTGCAGCGGACGGGGTTAGTAAATATGGCCCTTCGAATCTGGGAGATGCTGCCGTGCCTCCTTCTGCTGTAACTAATGGGAGTGACGTTAGCAGAGGAGACCATTAGTAAAAGTAGCACCTTCATGGCTGGAAGCTGCCATGGGCAGCAATCATCTCAGATGCTAGGAGCCAACACATAGTTTGGCATTGCTGAAACAAGCCTCTCTTGGGCTGAGCCACCATGCTGAGTGTTTTATTTTACAGAAGCATTCAAGCCTCCATACCAAAGCCCTTCCACTTGTGAAAGAAGCTCCTCTAGGGCTCCAAGTCACTGCACCAGCTAATATCTGCTACAAAGCTTCTCTGGGGCTTGGGGCTTGGAACTGGCAGCATAACAGGAGAGCTGGTTTTACCGTCACGAGTCTCTGCCCCCCACCACTGCATTTTTTTAAATGTAACTTCTGTTAAATAGTCTGGGGGTAGAGCAGAGTCCCTAACAAACAAAATGCTATCAACTGACCCGATACGCACTGTTCAAGGGGGAGTGCAGGCCTGCAGTTCTAAAGGTAGAGCTTACTTCCAGGCCTGCCCTTTTCCACTAATGCCACTGCTACACTGACTAGCATCTGTAAACTTGGCTGCTCCTCTGCTGGGATGATACATCAGATGTAGTAGGAGCAGAGGAAAAAGTGGTAGCAGACATGTACTATATTTAAAAATTCATAAACTGGTTAACCCAAGTAAATTTAGTGAACAAAGACATGGGAGGGGGCCCACCTTTCAGATCATAATTATCCTCATTTGCGTTTCAATTATTCCTTACCTCTCATCTATCAGCTCATCTCTCTCTCTACCTCTCTCTCTCTCTCTCTCTCTCTCTCTCTGCTCACACACTCTCTCTCTCTTGCTCCCTCCCTAAACTGAAGGGACACCAGTTTTTGGTTAATTAGTACCCCTCCCTCTCTTTACTCAGCTCATTGCTCCTAAAACACAGAAGGACCCAAATTGGCATGCCGCCCCAATTCTTGTTATGCACAGAACATCAAATGAATGTAAATTTTGGACCTCATTATTGAAAACTGGCAACTGGGAAAGCTACACTGAGTTGAGACTTGTTTCACGTGTGACCCAGAAGAAATAAAAAGGCAAGGCAGTCAATTATGAATTGTTTCGCCACTAAGCTGTTACACTGGGAACAGAAAGAATTAGGGTGGTGTCAATGCAGACACCCCTGGGCATACCAAACCCATATCCTTTGGGCATGTTCAGCCTTGCAACCCTTACTGGAGAGAGTTCACCCAAGAGACTGAGAAAATCTCTGACTGCCCGGGTGCGGTTCTTTATTGCAGAGATTCTTTTATATTCAATGTCAGAATGTAAGTATATTATCTTACTCTGTGAGGTTCTTGATTTTATGAAAAAAAAAACATTTTTAATATAAAATAGAACGAATTAGGGTGAGCCTTGCCCTGTAGACCTTACCTGGCTTACACCCTTGCTGGACGGCTTTTACAAGTGGGGTGAATGGTAATACGGATTATGGCACGTGCATTAGGGCTCTGTGTTGGGGGTGGCTGAACTTGACTGTTTGGTTTTATAAAAAAAAAAATTGCCATGACAAGAAACTACTACACAAATTTAATAAGCCTGGGTTACTTTCAGGTTATGTATAATTAGTATATCTGAGATGATCACTGGCAAATTGAAACTAGTTTCTCATCATCTAAAGCTCTCACTTTTCATGGCGTTTATGATCCTGCAATTCATCAGGATGCAGAGGCATAATTTAACTGTGGAAGAAAACGTGAACTTCTGTTCACGTGTAGGAATATTACTGCAAGGCATCTTGCCAAAACACGCTCAGTAAAAAAAAAAAAAAAGGCAAGATGAGTAACTAGGGAAGCTTCAGTTTACCTTGTTCTGCTAGCACTAATCTCTCTTGCTTCTCCCTTTATATCCACACAGTCGCACACTTTATTGAATACACATTTAGGAAGTCCTAGATAAAACAAATACCATATATCTTTTGAGTTAATAAACAGCCACTCAGACTGCTGCAGCATTCAATGGTATAAGAAATGGTTGCAGATGTCATCTAATGAGAAGCATCATCAGTGGATTTTATTGACCTTTTAATTTTTTTTTTTTCAATTGAGAAATCAGAATTACATCCTTTGAATCCATGGACTCTTTCGCATGCATGGGACAGTCATAAGGCAATTCTAGGGGGTGGGGGTAGGAAGAAGTAGGCTGCTGGTTAACTAGGATCTGCAGCTTATCAATCAGGTAGGGAAATGGGCAGACTGGGTGGGCCAAGCGGTCCTTATCTGCCGTCAAATTCTATGTAAGGCTCCTCGTCAGCAATCACAATACAACGTTACAAGTACAGGTGCAGGACAACAAGACATCAAACAGACCATGTATTACATTAGTAGGTAAGAAAGAGCTGGGTAGCATATTATGGCAGAGGGCAGAGACAGCCCAGCATCATGTGAAAAAAAAAAAAAATTACAGAAAAAAAGATACAGATTGTAAGGCAGGTATTCAATCATAGTAGCTGATAAAAACAGTAATAAGTCAGAGTGAGGGAGGTGGCAGGACTGAAGTTAGAACAGTACTACTAGTCGCAAGTAGAAATGTTAGCGAGAAATTCCTTGAGTAGGGTTTTAAACGGGCCTATTTTTGTCCCAACATTCAGAGTAACAGGTAGGTCATTTAGCCAGCTTGGCACCCTGTGATAAAAGGCTCTCTGATCCATGGACTTCCTGCAGCGGGGAAACAAGATGGGGACCTTGGAGGTACTTCTGGCGCGTCCTTGAGGGAAGGAGGGTTGGATGAGGCCATGTAAACTGGGAGGTGTGAGTTTCCACTGGATTTTCTTTGCCAGGAGGCATGTGTGGTACTTAAGGCGACATTCGAAGTTTAGCCAATTAAGAGTGACTATAGAGGTCACACGTGTGGGTAGTTCTATCGCAGCCTGTCACCAGGTGACAGGCCTTGTTTAGCGCTGTCTTAATGCGACAGAGAGCAGTGTTATCGGCTGAGCCATAGAACACAATTCCATAGTCTAGCACAGAGAGGACTGAGGATGAAACAGCAAGGTGCAGCCCATCATTAGACAGACAGTGTTTGATCCGATGAAGGAGGCCAATTCTGGAGTTGATGGTGTTACAGAGGATATGGATATGTGCATGATAGCTAAGGGGGGGGAGTCAAGGGTGATGCCCAAGTATTTGAAAGCACTTACCTGCCTCGGGGGGCCTTGGGAGGTGTTGACAAGTAGTGTGGAGTTATGGTAGGGGTTTTGACGGTGTGCGAAGATCATGGTCTTAGTTTTCTTATAGCTTATTACTAGCCTGTGTTCTGTAAACCAGGTCTCAGCTTCTGTGAAAGACTTCTGTAGGGCATCCTGTAATGGTTGAGGCTGAGAATTGCTCCAGAAAATAACTGCATCATTGGCATAAAGAAGTATCCGACCGGAACAGGCACTGGGTAGTGAGTTCAAGAGGCTAAATAGAAGGGGGCCTAAAATGGAGCTTTGAGGGACCCCAGCGTGAACTGGGAGGTGGGAGGAGGGACCCCAGCGTGAACTGGGAGGTGGGAGGAGAGGGTTGTGCCAGTCTTGACCTGCTGTGACCTGTTGGATAGGTAGTTTTCAAACCAGGCCATAGTATCAGGTGACAGTCCCACGTCAGTCAGGGATCTAAGGAGAAGGGCATGATGGACCGTGTGAAGTGCCATAGTTAGGTCGATGTAAACCAACCCAACTAAGTGCCCCAGATCCATGGCCTTGTGGATGTACAGTAGGAGGTATATTCAAGGAGAGCTATGGTGGTGCTATGACCCCTGCGGAACCCATGCTGTTCGGTGCACAGAAGGTTATGTTTTGATAGGTGTTCAGAGAGCTGATCAGCTACTATTTTTTCAAGGGCCTTTTAGAGAGGGGGTAGAATAGAGATCGCCAGTAGTTAGAAAAGGTGGTGCGCTTGCCACCTTTCAGAAGCGCAGTGATGACAGCCCTTTTCCAGAGGGAGCAGTTTAGGACTTTAGTGAGGGGGACTAGGGCAGATTCGAGAGCTAGTTTGAGGAGTTTTAGTTCCAGGGAGTCACCACTATGGTGGCTCTTTCCCAGGACATTAGAAATGTAAGACTTAGCCTCTTTTAGAGTTATTACTCAAAACCTGAAAGGTGGGGTGGGTGTGTGTGTGGGGGGGGACATGTGAAGGAGCAGCTGAAAGGTTGGGGGGCAAAAAAGTTTGGGGGAATACACTGCTAAGGTCAGAGAAAGAAGAGTTTAAGGCATTGGCAATTTGTATGGGATCCTGAGATACGGTCCCATTGACTGAGAGTTGGGAGGGTGGAGGGGATAGGGTTTTGCCATTTAGTTCTTTGATAGTGTCCCAGAATTTATGCCCTGAACCCTTAGAGGAGGTGAGGACATTCTGATAATAAATGGCTTTGGCCTGACATAAGGTACCGGTACATTTGTTCCTAGCTTCCCTGTACTGTTGTTTGTTCTGAGGCAGACTTGAAGCTATTGCTCTATGCCAGAGATTATCCCGATGATACATGAGGTCAAGTAGAGTTTGAGTTAGCCAGGGGGTATCACATT
The DNA here is from genome assembly GCA_016271365.2 of Neoceratodus forsteri. Taxonomy (NCBI): domain Eukaryota; kingdom Metazoa; phylum Chordata; order Ceratodontiformes; family Ceratodontidae; genus Neoceratodus; species Neoceratodus forsteri. The sequence continues at coordinate 938,226,588 of CM028137.1, forward strand.
TTTTTACTACCTGCTTTGTAACTGGGGCAAAAAGGTCACAGGCATCGTTGAAGGAGGTTATGAAATAGCTAAGAGCCTCCTCTATTCTACTTGCAGTATCAATGGGAGACCAGTTGCAGTTTAAGAGGTGGTTTTTTTAACCTAGTTAAAGAACCTCGTTTTAAACATCTATAGTAAATGGTTTTGGGGGGGTTGGGGCCTTACAGGACCACCAACGGAGTACAGGCGAGTGATCACTGATGGCGTCCGGGAGCACTAGGACCTTCGAGATTCGGTTAGGGTGGTTAGTGAAAATCAGATCCAGCAAAGTAGTGGTCCCTGTCCTTTGGTTATGTCTTGTGGGGGATTGGACAACTTGAGTCAGGCCCATGGTCAATGCTGCATCTATATAATGGGCAGCTGATGGGGTTAGCCAATTTGTGTTAAAGTCACCCATAACAATAATCTCACTAGAGTTAGGCAGAGATGAGATGCAGCTAGCAATGGCTGCGAAAGCTGCCTTCTGATTTCGCGGTGGGATATAAACCACCAAAACATTGAGGGTTTACTCTGGGTTACCCAGAATCATCTTTACAGTGAGTACCTGGGCCCCATCCATGGGGGGGGGGGGGGACAACCATTGCTTGAAGGGTGTTTCGAAGATAGAGTGCACAGCCTCCTCCCTGTTTGCCTTGGCGATCTGATCAAAAGATGGAGTAGCCATTTAGGGCCACCTGTGAGTCTGTGGTTGTTTTGGAGAGCCAGGTCTCAATTAAAGCCAGGATGTCTGGCTTGTGCTGCATCATCCATCCTTGAAGAGAGTCACATTTTTTCAGTAGGCTACAGATATTTAGGGAGGCAGCAATGAGACCTTTCCTTTTATCAGCAATGAGCGTGGATTGTGGAAATGGCCCCGGGCTAGGGTGAACATTCCCAGATAAAAGAAAGAGGATGAGGAGGATGTGGCGGGTTATGGTGAGCTTAATGTGTTTGTGTTCCCTGGCAACAGCGGGTGTTTTCCTAATGGAGCACAGGAAATGAGAGGATAATTTTTGCCTCGAGGCGGAGGGGGCCAGAGAGAGAGGTGGGAAATATTATGGGCTAGGGTTGTAGTCATGTCAGCACTGGGAAGGACAAGTACACGAGAAATGGGTGGATATGGGAAAAAGAGAGGTGGGGGTAGGGGAGGGCGACAGTGGAAGAGGGGGAGAATGCAGTGGGCAAAAGACCAACAAGGAGGAAGTAGAGAGGTGCAGCCATTTCAGTAGACTGCCCAAGGGATTAAAACTGCAGCAGCTAAAAGGGGAAATGCACAGGGGAAACTGCAGCAGCTGAAAAGGAGAAACACACAGAGGAGGGGAGTACAGCAAGAAATTACTTACAGCAGCCTCTAGTGGTGATCGAGTATAAGCTGCTAATAAGAAAGTAGGGTGATTGGTTGTACACCGTCATGTGGCTCTCCTAACATAAGGAGATGTTAAGCAAGAGTGGTGGTGGGGCAGCAGACGCGAATGCGTCTGCGGGGCAAAAACAAAGACTCCAGCTGTCCATGAGTCACAGTGCCCGTTTGGATGGAGTTTTGCTCGTTGCTTGTACCTGCTGCAAGACTGCCTCTGACGATGCAGCGCAGCGGAGGGCTACCTCGATCTGTCCTCATGACCACCCCGGGAGCTGAAGGGAAGAACAGAGATGCAAGTCAGACAATTTATCCAGGCTGGAAGACTGCGGGGAGGGTTCAGGGAGGCGGACTGAAACAAACAAGGATTTAAACTGCTTTCTTTTAAATGCTTTTGCAAGGAAGTTGCAACTTTATAAGATGTATTTTAGAGAAGGTATATTTTAGAAATGGCTCAATTGACTTGAAACGCTCTGTAACGTCATGGTTTTAAGATTAAAAGGGGAATTTACTTGTGGCTGCAGCCCTTTTTTTTAAAATTAGAATAAAAAAAGAAAAAAAAATACTAGCACTGTAATACACGCAGGCACTGCTTTCATGCGAACCTTAATAAACACTAGCGGTATATGTAAAATAAATCATTGCGAGCCTTAAGGAACACTAGCAGAGTACATTCAAAAGTCCCATAAATCATAAAGGACAACAATTAAGATACCACGTTGTAGAGATGTAGTAGGCAGGCTTTACACAAAAATCAGCAGGAATAAACGATCTCCATGGCACTAAGGAGAGGGGAAAATGAAAATGATGTACTCACCGTAATTCTTGGCTTTCTAGGAATACCTTCACAACTGATTCATAGTAGTAGGGCTGACCTGGTGGTGCTAGGACCCCATGGGGGGGCCAGAACTTTTCAGGGGGACTGAAACTGAGGTAGGCTGTGTGCATGCATGGCTCCTCAAGACTGAGCTTGCGGGCACAGGCTTGCCTCAGCACCAGCCCTAAACCTCCACCGTTATTGTTTTCCCTGCCATCAAGTGTGCATCAGTGGCGACGTTGCTTGCCGCCAGGAGTCAGAACTTTATGTCTGTACAAGAACAGTGCTCAGTTCTTCTCCATCTTAGTGCCTGAAGATAGTTTCTTCTTTTTGTGTCAGTTCAGTGTATTTTCACAAAAATACATGTTTGTCAGTTTTTCTCAGCTCTACCAAGCGCCAACAGTTGAAGATCATGGAGAACAGTAGGAAGCCTGCTCAGACAAGCTGCCCTGGCAGTGGGGTCATGTCTGGTCAACTTTCCCAACTGGGGAAGGGTTCTGACTATGGGCAGTACAATGCTTGGGAGGGAGGACAGTCCTCTCAGAAGCACAAAATGAAGCGGGCCCATTCCCAATCCCAATCAGGTTCTTGGCACCTCTATCCCTTGATTTCTTCCTCTTCCACCTGTGCCCGCAAGGTCAGTCTCGCGAAGCTGCGCATGCGTGTAGCTTTTCTCAGTGCCATCCCTCCTGAAAAGTTCTGGCTCCCACAGAGTCCTAGTGCCTGTGCCCAGTTGTATCACATTTGAGAGTGAACACCCAACAGCGAATCCGGCATACAACGCAACCTGTTCGACATCCACAGTGTCGAACAGGTTGTCGCAGCAATGCGCCGAAACACCGACTCTGGGTGATGCTGCCTCCCGATATTCACCCCCGGAGTTGGGAATCGATAACTGATCATTGGTAAATGACTCCAGCGCTGTTGGGTCCATTGATTCTTTGCTCAGTGATGTGATCACTGTCGGCAAAGTGGTGTCACTGTGAAGTCCTTTAACAAATTTGTTGTCGAAGCGACTTGGCGTGGAACTATGTCAAGTAATGCTATTTTACTTGAAAGCTGATCAAGTGTCAGGATTTAATACTCAGTACTTCCACCACTTCCACTGAGAGCCTGGTCCCCAGTTTAACCACTCTGAGTTAAACAAATTATCACAAGAAAAAGAAAACGGAGAACTTGCATTTATACAGTGCTTTTCATGAATACTGTATCCCGATGCACATTATGAGCACTGTATGAAACTGGTAGTGAAATGGCAGACATTCCGCTCATCAGTACCCTCATATGGCTATGGACAATAACCTGCATCTCACCATAACCCATCAGTAGGGTACTGGATAAAGCTGTACACTCCATTCACTTTCTTCTTCTCTGGATAAAATACACATATCTGAGAAATGGAAGGGACCCTGTCGACATCCAAGAAGTCATTTTTTTTTTTGCATGTTTGGTCTTCATAAACTAGAGCACTGACAGTTTTCTAAACATAGAATTCATACTACAATTAAGGTTTTAAAAAAAATTCTAATTTTGTAAATTTCAAAACAAGAGTGGAACTGTCTGGACCATTGCTCAGCAGGGATGTTGCTGCTCATGATGTAGGCGATCCCAGGTTTAGACCGAGTCCAGAGCTGCAGAGGGCTGGTGGTAGGGAAGAGGAGAGACTCAGATGGAGGGAGGACTCCTGACATGCCTCATGCCAGCACACAGAGTGGGCTCTAAAGTCACCTCCTTTGGCGTCCCATGGGTTGGGGGGAAACGTGCTTTGAAAAGTGCATCAAGTCTGACTGGATGAAGTGCCTGGTGCTCTGGGGCCTAATTCCACCACCTGAGAGGCCCTATCAGGACAAGACCAAGCAAGGGAATGCTGACCTGCTGGTCCTGCAATGAGGGCAAGCCAGTTAGGAGCAGAGCTCCAGGTAAAGAGGTGTTGGGGCTGGGAGGATGCCATTAGGAGCAAGAGGCACAGGTTATATATTTAGATGGACAGAAGAGTGGAAATGGCCTAGTGGCCTGATGGCAATGCACTGAGCTGCCACATGTGAGACCCGGCTACTGGAGTGACTCAAGTCTCTGCTTCCTTGGAAAAGTGGAGAGTGGGTGCATAGATTTGTTCTCTTGGGAATGAGGGTCAAAGAACTGCATCACTCTGGGGTACCCTCTGCTGCGACTGAACATCAGGTGATGGCCAAGTAGAAAATATAACACCCCCCACAGGTGGGGGCGCGCGCACAGCCACACACTCAAGCAGTAAGAAATCAAAAAATATCCTAAATTATCGAAAGATTTTAAAATAAAACAAAAGTACAGGACAGACACAGAAAAGGCTGTCAGAAAGAAGGAGGCAGTAAGGCTGGCAAGGAGAAAAACGGGATGGAGAGGAGGAAATGGACAGAAAAAAACCGGCAAAATGTAAACTTAACGTAGGGGACAAGAGGTGAAATGAAAACGTAGCAAGTGGGGTAAAAATGGAATAGCAGAAAAAGGGTATAACAGGGAAATTGTGTGGACTCGGTGCCTCATTTAGTTAAACATTATGTTAACAAAATGCCAGCATCACACCCACGGTTTATTTAATCATATATCAAACACATGCTAATTAGTGCTAAAAGTCTTTCCAGCAAATTCAACTAGAAATGTTATTTTCTGAGCAGCGTAAATGTGATCGATTCTGAATTCCAACTGCCTTTTCAACATGTTTCGCAGGGGCATCCCTGTAAATGGGAATTGTTCTCTGTGGGCTTACCTGGTTACAATAAATAAATAAATGAAAATCACCATCAGCCTCCCCCCACCATGTTAGTTTAAAAGGGTTGAAATTGGACCGTAAGGGCTGAGAGTGTCAGAGACAGCTAAGACTATGGTTGTTTTACTTGGGCTATATTCTTCTCAACCTCACATCACTCTAACGTGGGAAAATATTCCCAAAATGTGAGAAAAGGTACCAAAAGGGGCAATGAGTCATCGTATTAAACTATAGAGACGCTCTGTTCAACGATGTTCTTCAGCTTCATTTCCCAGTGTAGGATATGACGAGGTCATCCTCTTAGAAGGCTATGCTGTAGTCAGTTTGAGTTTACAAAAAAGAGCACTCTGCATGTTGTACCCCTAAGCCTTATGCACGTTTATTGTGTGTGTGTTTAATACTGATTCTTTCCCTCCTTCTGCCCGACTAAGCCCGCACCACTCAGCTCACGGTCACCCTCATCCCTGCTAACCCAGAGTTGTCCGCAACTTTATATAAGAGAAAGGCTGTGAGTATCATGGAAGAGAGAAGGGACTGGGGGGACATGATAGTGGTCTTCAGGTACATGAAGGGGTAAATAGGGAGGAGCAGTCAGGGTGCTTCAAGGAAGGGGGCAACTAGAGGGCATGGGTGGAAGCTGGAGGGGAGAGATTCAGGGAGAAAGGAGGAGGTGATACTTCACTGAGAGGGTGGTGGATCCATGGAATCGCTGCCCAGGGGCTGGTGGAGGCAGAGACAGTGGAGGGGTTCAAGAGGGGGTGGGACAGGTACAGGGGAAGGGTTCTGGAAGCAAAATCCAATGCAGCGAGAATATCCGGAACTGGGAAGGGAGAAGCCAGAGAAGGCGAGGGGGGCAGTAAGGTCAGCTCCCAGGGTGGGGGCTGACCAAATGAGCAGATGTGAAAGACCGTAAGGCCTATTCTGCTGGCATTTTAGTATGTTACTATGTACAGGTAAATTTATATAAGAGAAAGGCTGTGAGCATAATGGAAATTACACTTCCGTGCCCAAAAGGTTTGCTCTTACACTAAGCCTGGCATACAGAAAGATCTCGTTGGAATCTTACACAAGAATCTGGAATTGCACCACTGAGAGTGTCATGCAGGATTCTGGGTGGCAAGTAGGGAAATATCCCACATGATGCTAGAACTGAGAGGTAGGGAAGCAAATGCAAATTACAGTACATGCTATACAAATACTCAAACTTTATTATCAATATAAGTGGTATAGTGTGTTATTGTTTCGTTCAAAGTTAGCTGAGCAAAAAGGTTTGGTTTATTCAGCAGGAATATTCAGAAACACCAAATTACGTTGCTTTGTAACTCAGAAAGGAACAGAAGCCTTAAGGCATTGTGGTATAGTGGTCAAAGCAGCAACTTTGGAATTGGGAGATCACAGGTTCAAACCTCACCAGAGCCAAATACCAGCTGGGAGACCTTAAAGTGATTTTATCATTTTATTTAGTTGGGACAACACTTGCATGCCTTGGAAGCCTTTACCAGCAAAAGTCTTCTGAGCCACATTTTCTATTTTTATTCCAAGTCTGTACGGAAGTGGAAGGAATCATAATTTGGCCCCTGCAAGGTAACCAGATGATCCCGTCACTTGATTTCTCAAATCCGGCTTTGCGCTCAAGCGCGTAATGACGTGCCAAGGGAGAGTGTGGGGACGCATCCCATTAAAGTCAATGGAGTTAGTTTTAAGTCCCGGTTTTACACAAAAGAATGGCCAGTCTGAGATTAACGAAGGACACCATTCGACTAATGAGGGCCGTCTTAGTTAAGCAGTGCCCTTTATTAATCTCAAACTGACCATTCTTTTGCATAAAAGTGGACTTAAAATGGACCCCACAGACTTTAATGGGGCACACCCTCGCGCTCTCCCTGGGTACATGTTATTACATGCCTAAGCATGGGGTGGATCTGGGCAATCGGGAAGTGAAGGGATCAGCTGCCTACCTTGTTGGGGCCAAATTATGATCCCTTCCACTTCCACACAGAGTTGGAATCAAAATATAAAATGCAGCTCAAAAGACTTTCAACGATACAGGCTTCCAAGGCATGTAGGTCACTGCAATATCTTGGTGAATCACTTTAAGCAATCACTTAACCTTGCAGTGCTGCAGGCCACCCAGCTATGGAAATGGGAAGAAGCAGGACTCCACTGAAAATGAGATGCTGCAGCTCAGCTGGGATACTTCCGGTAAACAAGTTGTAAAATTAAAAAAAAAAAAAAATTAACGTGTAATAAATTCTTACCTTCGTAAAATTGAACTTGACAAATCCTCCAGTGAAGACCAGGCCCAGTGTGGAACTTTCCTGCCCACAGCTCCCATTAGGCTTGACATCGTTGGGATCAATATTAAAGTAAGCCTCTTTCTGTGAACAAAAATGAAAAAGCCACTCAGCTGTGGTTTATAAATGCAATGAGGGTGGCTGCAACAAATCTGTGAGAACCGGAAGTGTATTCCACGGATGTGAACTGCTATCACACAAAAACGACAGCAATTTTCTTACAGGGGAAGGAGAGTACTGCGTCAGTCCCAATTCATAGTATCATACCTCCTGCTCTCTCCCAGTTTATGTCTGTGTTTTTTATTCTGTTTATCCTGCCATCGGAGTCGCCCCCCTTGGCCTGGCCAGCTTCCTGAGCTCCATCCTTCCCTTTTCTGTCTCTTGCTTGCCTTCATGGGGTCCATGGGGTCCCTTCCTCCTGCTCTGGCCTCCATGGTGGACTCCATCTGAGGATGGAATGACTCCCCCACCGCAGTTCTCAAGTACTGAAGGCAGTGAGCAGCCAGGTTGGTGTGGCCCAAGAGTACTGGCATCATACTAGCAGTGTTTTTCCTCCTGGTTATTCCCAAGTCTTCAGGATACAGGTGTGCTCCCTCACGCAAACTGCTCCAACTGCACTGCCACCTGTGGTCACCAGGTGGCAGTATAGATGCAGAGCCTGCACCCTTCCCCAGAGAAGAAAGAGCTCAATCCTTCTCCTGCTGGCCTCAAAATTTGCAGGTGGGACCACTGCCTCTGCACTGACACAGTGGCTCTCTCTCTTTTTTCTGACTTCCCAGTCTTTGAAACTTACAGTGTATGTTGTCCCACTGCTGCATTATTATAGAGAACACAGAAACACAGAATTTGCCAGCAAATAAGGACTGCTTGGCCCACGTAGTCTGCCCATTTTTCACTGCCTGTAGTATCACCATAGATCCTACTTCATCTTTGGCCCATTCAGCCACCCCTCCTTCACTTTCTCTAAGATTCCCTTATACCTACGACATGCATTCTTGAACCTGGCCACTGTTCTTGCCCCTACCATCACTGCTGGAAGACTGATCCAGGAATCAACCACTCTTTCCGTGAAGAAGTATTTCATCACATCTCTCCTAACTCTACCCCCCCCTCCAGCTTCTTATCATACCCACCTTGTCCTTGAGCATCTTTTTTCTTGAAAAATACTTCCTCCCTCCTGTACCTTATTTACCCTGTGAGGTGTTTAATGGCCTCTATGATATCCCCCCTCTCCCTCCTTTCTTCTAGGGTGTACATATTTAGATCCTTAAGTTTCTCCTCTTAGGGCTTCTGATGCAAACTCTGTACCATTCTGTTTGCCCTCCTCTGGACTGCCTCTGCTCTGTCTATGTCCTTCCAGAGATGTGGTCTCCAGAAATGGAACAGTACTCAGCGTTGGGTCTCACTAGCGCTCTATACAGAGGCAATAACACTTTCCTCTTTTTGCTGGTGATACCTCTTCCTATACACCCCAGTGTCCCAGCAGCCCTCCCAACTGCCTTGTTGCACTGCCTGGCCACTTTTCAGTCATCCGATATGATTACCCACAGGTCTCTTTCCTGCTTGGTGGTCAACAGTACCACTTCTCCCATTTTGTACTCTGCCCCTGGGTTTTTGTGCCCCAAGTGCATTGTTTTGCACTTTTCTGTGTTGAAACCCAGCTGCCACACCCTTAACCACTCCTTGACTTTTCTCAGGTCTCTGCTCATCCTTTCCATCCCCCATGGAGCGTCCACCATACTGCAAATTTTGGTGTCATCCACAAAAAGGCAGACCTTCCCTTCCAGCTCCTCTGCAATGTCACTTACAAAGACATTAAAGAGAACCAGTCCCAACACTGATTCCTGAGGCACCTCGGCACTCACCCTCCCTTCCTCTGAGTGAACTGAGTTTGCCACCACACTCTCCCACCTATCCCCCCTAACCAATTTGTTACCCAGTTTACCACTTTTGGACCCACTCCAAAGCCACCCAGCTTGCTTACTAGTCTCCAGTGTGGAACGGTGTTGAAAGCCTTATTGAAATCTAGGTAGGCCACACCCGCCACAGTGATCCAATTCCTTGGGAACCCATGACCTCCCCCCCCCGGCGAATCCATGCTGCCTCGGGTGTTGTAACTGGATTCAAAATATTCCAAAATCCTTTCTTTCAGCAGTGACTCCATTAACTCTCCTGCCACCAATGTCAAACTGACTGGCCTATAACTGCCAGCCTCTTCCCTGCTACCACTTTTTGTGAAGTGGGACTACATCTGCCCTCTTCAGTCTTCTGGAACCACTCCTGTTTCCAATGAGCTGTTAAACAAGACTGTCAAAGGTGCAGCCAGTACCTCCTTGAGATCCCTCAATACCCTTGGGTGCACCCCATCTGGGCCCGTTGCTTTGTCCACTTTCAGATTAGCAAATCCCTTCAGGACTCTCTCCCCTGAAAATGGGTTTGTATCCATCAACCTTCCTCCAATGCTCCTGTTACTCTTTTTGTGGACCCTCTCCTTCTCCTTTCCCGTGAACACTGAACGAAAGCATTTCTTCAGGATGTCTGCCTTTTTCTCGTCCCCCTCTGCACAGTCCCCCACTTCCCTTATTAATCTTAGGATCCCACCCCTGGTATTCCTCCTTTCAATTACATACCTATGAAACGTCTTGTCCACCTTTGTGACCACATCACCACCTGGGCTATCCTTTCTTTCAGTTTGCACCTTCACACTCCTCACTGCTCTCCCTGCTTCTCTCTGTTTCCCCTGATACACCTCCCTGTCCTCTTCCTTCTGTGTCTCCTTACACCTTCTAAATGCTTCCCTTTTAGCCTTTACCGTTTCTGCCTTCTCTTTTGAGAGCCACAACGATCTCTTTTTCCTCTTGCTTTTGCTCACTTGCTTGACACAGGTTTGTTGCTTTCTTTATGACCATTTTTAGCTTCGCCCACTGTTCCTCCACCCCACCCAGATCACCCATCCCCCACCAGGTCATCCCTGAGGCCTTCGCCCATCTTTTTAAAATCTGCCCTCCTGATGCCCACGACCCTTGTCCTTGTGTGGTTCCATTCCACACCTGTCCTTATACTGAACCACATTGTACAGTGATCACTGTTCCCCAGGTGGCCTCCTACCATGATGTCTGCAACCCTGTCCCTGTTAGTGAGTACCAGGTCCAGTACTCTCCCCACCACAAGTGGGTTCGCTGACTAATTGCCTCAGGAATGCCCTCTGCAGGGTGTCCAGGATGTCCCTGCTTCTAGCTCAAGCCATAGCTGTGAGGTTCCAATCTACATTTGGAAAACTGAAATTCCCCACCAGCAGACCTCCCCCTTTTCTTTCATCTTGTCACAAGCTTCCACCAGTACCTTATTAACTCCTCCCACTGTGCCAGAGGTCTGTAGATCAGGCCAGTATGAACAGAGGCTCCCTTCCCTGTCTCTGAGGTGACCCATGGTACCTCTGCTCACCCCTGTATTCACTGTATCTCTGTTGCCCTTATGCCTTCCATCACATAAAGCACCACACCTCATTCTTTCCTTCCCACCCTGTCCCTCCTGAACAGAATGCAGCCTGGTATGGACACGTCCCAATCATGGTTTTCAGTGCACCACAACTCGGTAATGGTCCCAATATCTAAGTCAGCCTTGGCCACTGTGGTCCTGTTTCCAATGAGCTGTTAAACAAGACTGTCAAAGGTGCAGCCAGTACCTCCTTGAGCTCCCTCAATACCCTTGGGTGCACCCCATCTGGCCCCATTGCCAATCTTATTTCCTAGACTTCTAGTGTAACCCCCCTGCAAATGGGGGTTCCCAAAAGACTTCCAGGAGCTTGCTTGAATGCTCCAAGCCTGAATGGTGTTTGGCATTTAAGCCATTTATCAGTGAGTGTTTTTAGAGCCTCTGGTACTGTCTCTTTAAGAGCTGTCTGCTTGCAGACATAATTAGTTGTATGGAGGGACTGTGTGCCTCTGAGTACCACTCGAGCTGCTGCCAATTCACTTCATTTTGCAGTCACTAGAGTGCAAAGGGAACCTATCTGAAAGATGTAACTGTTTGCCAGAAATTATTTAGAGTAATAATGAAATTACAGTTTGTCTAACCTGCTTTCTTTGCAGTCAGAACTGTGTCTGCTAGTTCCCATTCTAGTTTTGAACTGCTGAACTGGACCAATCAGTGTGGGTAAGCTAGCTCTAAAATGGTGCCTTGGACGAATCAGAACTTGGACTCATAATCTGAGCCAGCCACAAGAGGATTGTATGGGCAGTGACTCTGGGAGATGTAGTTTAGACTTCAGTGCCTTTTTGGACCAACAGCAGCAGTCTATTGTGAGTGACAGCCAATCCAGTCAAGAACTGGGAGGAACTCAAAGGAAGTGCCGGTTTTTGTCGGTTGGAGTTTGAGTTGAGCTTTGGCAGTGAAGAAGGAAGGAGCCCTGTGCTTTTCAGTGTGCAGTTTTAGTCAAAAACGTGTAAGGCCCAGAGTTCCGGTCTGCAGCTTGTTGGGACTGAATCCGTCCTGTGAAAAGAATCAAAGGATCTCTGAAGAGTAGAAACCAGGCTCACCCTGTAGAAGACTGGAGGAATTGCTGAAAATTACACTCGGTCTGTCAGGAACTGAATCTGCTGTGTGTTCTCCCGGTATTGTGCAGTAATTGCATCGGGATACAGATGCAGCCTGCCTGGTATAGTGCTTTCTTTTATATGGATGTGAAGAGGTTTGTGCACCTCAAGTGAGCCCTGCTGACATTGAAGGACCCTATCTTATTTGGAGGTCGTGAGTACTAATTCAGGGTCGCTCCTGTTGAATTGCCACATTAAATCCAAATGGAATTACTGTACTGCTGACTGTTTAATTCTCCTTTTCTTCTCTGTGTGAAAGGGCCCTACCAGCTGCCACGGTTTGGACTAGCCACTAGGGCTTGGGTACCCAGGGACAGTAACTGATAGGGATAGGCCTGTGCACAGAGCCATAAATAATTATTAGAGTGATAAGCTAGTTAACCTGATTTCCCCTGTCCTTGTTATATCCCCTAAATAAATCAGAGCTGCTTGTTTCAGCAAAGTTATACTGCCTGAGTGTTTGTCTATGTTAAAGTACTGTACTGTGATTGTTGCACTGTATCTCATTTCACAGGAGGTCCCAGTGCGGAACCAGACCTGGGGTAAGTGTATACTGTGAAGGTAATTCTGATATATTGTGTGGGCCACTAGTGGGAAGAAGGGGGTTGCAGTGTCCCAGAGGGCTGTGACCAAGTTAGTTTAACTATTGCAAACCCTGACCTCTGGGTGGAGGCACCCGCCATTGGATCCAGGCCCCTCAACCTGTTAGTGGCAAATCAGGCAGGGGTAGTAGCCCCTGGGATAGCGCCATCTAGGGGTTACACTAGCATTCATACACATGGCCTTCCAGATTCTGTTCCCACTCTGCCTGTTACCCCCCCCTTTCCTTTTTGCTCTCTCTCCTTCCTCCCTCTCTTTTAAGTGTTTACATCCCAACCCCCCTTCATCTACTACCACCCTTCTTCCTTTAACAATTTTCACCCTTGCAGTCTCCATGCCCCTCAGGTTATCCCTATGTTCTACTTCCGCCTTTAGAAGGGGCAGTTACTGCCTCCTCGATTTCTTCCGCCACCCCCCTTGGGTAGTTTAAACGTTCATCCAAGTAACATCTAAACCATCCACTGAGGACTCCGGTTGCCCCGCGGATGGACGCATTACAGCCAGTGACATAATTAGTTGCAATTAGATAGTGGTTCCTGATGCTGGTAGCGCGATTTGCATAAGTAGTTACGTCAATGAAAATCAAGCACACTGAGGTGTGGGACTCCTTTTCCATCCAGGTTGCTTCCCATGCATGTAACGGCATCAGCATTTAATTGCAATTGATGGCGTCACTGGTTGGAGCACCTATAACAGCACCCTAGGGGAGAAGAGACTACATAAAGAATTGTTATAAAGAATAAATGGACACAGAAGAAAAAAAGAGATACAAAAAATACAAGTGAAGAGAGGACACACAAATTTAAACTAGAGAATGCAGCAATGTTTCCTTTACCTTTTTTTTTAACTCAGCTTTATTGATATAAAAGAGAAGATGACAACACCAGGTGCAGTTACTAAAGTATGTGAACTAAATAAGTGCAAGGCATTGACAATGCCCTGTCCTTTACCCTTTAATCCAGAACGATACAAAATGCTTTTCAATTTCCTGCACTTTAAACAAAAGCTGTGCTACAACACTATGAAAGGACATCAAAGCGATTAGATGCTGGTTTTGCTGTAATCCCAGTGGCCTGTGCTAGCAGCATGAACCCGTGTCACTGACCACGGAAAGGACCTGCATTACCACAGGGCTATAACGTGTCTCCTGGACATTTCTGTTTTAGGAGGAGCTTTAGAGCACATCTACGGCTTTGCTGGAAGTTGATTCTGGATATGGAAAGCCTTAACTTCAGTTATCAGCTTAAAATACTGGATATGGTGTTTTGTAGTAATATTTCAGGTACAAAATCCAGGAGTCTGCAGTCTTGTAATCATTTAGTGTTTTTCCTCTACACTGAAAGAGAAGACATGACTTAAACAGAACATTTATGAATCTGTCATTTTTCGGGGCCTACATCACTCCCTGTAAGGACCCATATATTATAACAAATAAACTACACCCATGCCCTACAAATTAAGGATGCATTACTATTTCAGGATTCTGGAGATAAACTGAACCATAAGATTGAACATTTGAAAAATCTCTCCTAAGCACTGCACTGTAATATATGTTTTGGTACACTTTATTTTGTATTAGTAATTTGTTAAACGTGACAAATAATGAAGAAAAAAATAAAAACTAATCGTTGTACAATTCTGGCCACAGAAATCTACGTATTAATTTATACTTCTGTTTTGGACAGAGGATTCAATTTTCAGAAACTGCACAGGTATACTGGCTTTCTCCTATGCCATCTAACATTAGACAGAATACAAGAACTTTCATGGTAGTGCTAGAAGGCATAGCTAATTATAGGTATAACATAAGGATGGCACAAAACACCTTCTGCAAAAGGTTACTATTAAGCTGCAAAATGCAAATCTATGTAAACTTTTTATGTAAACACGAGAGCCAGTGCTCCAGATTATTCTATGCTAAAGGTACATTTGAACACCTGTAGTGCATCAACTGACTAAAATTTTCCAGATGTCAGATCCAGTAACATCCCCCCATTATGCCCATCTATCGCTTCCTTTTTCCTTCAGCCCCTGTCAACACTTTCTTAACTGTGCTTCCCACATATACTGTTAAAACCGCATAACCGAAAACTGCGTGGTCACTTTGAAAATTTTTTTATCTAACAAATTTTGCTAAAAACACTTGCAAATTCCTGCTTGTGAATTTTACTCTGATTTGGTTTTACGGCACTGATATCTGACTGTGCTGTTTTTGATTTCGCAGTTTTAACATGAAACCTCCTCCCCACACACTTTTACTCTCTCTCTCTCTCTCTCTACCCCTCTGCCCAGTGCACAGCATGAGATTTCCAACATCTACTCAGCACAGCAGAAATGTGTAGAAGCCCATTAATGTCTCAGAAGCATGCAGACATATTTTAGGACTAGAAGCAACATATTTAAGATATTACCGGTTGAGCAATATTCATATCTGGTACCATATGAAATTTCTGGACCAACAAGGATACCGGTGGATGAGTGGTCATTTATTTATTTGTAATTTTGACTGGAAAAGGCACACCCAAGCTGTGATATTTCATATCCAGGTACTTCCTGTGGGTGGGTTACATGTACTTGTTTTTGCTGATGGGGGAAGTTTTTTCCGTGACACTGAGAAAATTCCTCTACTCTCCAAATGTTAGGAAAAGCAGGATGAACCTTATAAAAAAGAATGCAACATACCTGCTAGTAAATAAGGAAGGTTTGGGAATGATTGGCCCTGTGGCTTTTTATTTTAGTATATTTCTCCATAAAAAATTTGGTCCCCTCCTTTTGTGATCCATAGAGTGGTGGGTGAATTCTGTGTGACCACAGATGGACCCACTACTGCTGGGCTGGCAACAAGGAATCCACTGTATGATTAAAAATACCCCTGTATATGCATTCATTGAGGTCATCTTTGTTAAAATATGAAAATGGGCTGTGTTGCAAAACATGATAGCCTTTAAAGGTGACCTGCAAACTGATTCCTGTAGCCCACTCCCATCCCACATACAGTACCTTTGTAAGCTGTGGCGGGAATCCAAGGTTGCTGTCGGTAAAATTTTCTGAATAATCACATTTTAAAATACTGCCGAAACGTTTCAGCGAATATGGAAGTGGCTTCCAGGTCACGATCAAGCAGACACAAGTTTACCTGGGTAGTCCACCCAGTTTTGTGATGTTGCAAACACCATTGCTCTCTATGGAGCAGCAGGGAAGGGGGGCTTAAAATGCTTATTGTATTACTTGCGTGGGGGTCTTGGTGCCTAAATTAATATCTACAGCAACATTGGAATGAGGCGTTACTATAGCTATTAATTTAGGCATCGAGGACCCCGTGAAATGCATTAACGATACCAACCCCTCTGCTATCATGAAACATGTGTTTAATGTAAACATCGAGTGGACTCCCCAAGTAAACTTTCTCGCTCAGTCCGGGGACCCGGATGACACTTCCGTATTCGCCATATTTTAAAAAGTGGAGATTATTCAGAAAATATTACTGACAGCAGCCTCAGACTCCTGCCACAGCTTACAAAGGTATGTGGGATGGGAGCGGGCTGCAGGGATCAATTTGCACGTCACCTTTAAACCAAAACAGTGTTTAAAGATTGCCCTCCTGCCATGTTCCCTTGGGCAGTTACACAACTACTGGATACAAAGGTGCCTGCTAGAATGTTGGATGTTGCCTAGTTCAGTTTACATGGCCAACCAGGTGTGCGTGCATACAAATAAAAGTGCACATGAAGGATTCTGCCCCAGGCAGTGCTGTGTAGCTGAGACTGAAACAATAACACACTTATCTTTAGAGTACCCACTTGTGAAGCTACTTTGAGACAATGTAGCTCATTAATGAGGGGGACCAGCCTTTTCAGTTTAACCGGAGCATGTTATGGTTCTGGAGAAACGCTGCTCAGTCTGCACCCAGCTGTCGTATTTGCCTGCCTCTTCTTCTGTAGTTGGCAGGTAAGATGATGTTTAGTGTTGCAGCAAGTGTTTACTATACAACAAGCACTAAAGGAAAACAGTGGTGATTTCCTTAAACAGCAACTCTCTACTAAAATAAAAAGCTTAAAACTATCAGAATTCCAACAATTATGTTTAACTTGAGTGTCTTCTCATTTTTTTACCTTCTTTTGTCCTTGATCTACATATAATGCTGTATATATTTCACTAGGTCTTTCAAAAAAACATCTGTCTGTTTCCAACTGACCTCACAATTGCTGTTTGTGACCTCACAGTCTGTTGTCATGGTGAGCAGTGTGGTGTCAGAATCAAAGGCACTATGAGGTCAGTGGGGGGGGTAATGCTGTTCTTGGGGCAGCACCCTTTAGCTCCTCCTTCAGCTTACTCCTGTTGGTAGATTTTGCTCACTGGCAGCACTTCTTCCAGGGCAGCACCCTCGCGCTCCGCCTCCCACCTATCTCTGTTGGTGGATTTGGTTTCCTGCCCCCAGGGCAGCAACCTTAGCTGTTACTTCCGAAGCAGTATACATGGCTGGGGGGAGCATTTCCATAACATTCTCATATACACTTAAACCCCTCAATTTCTCAGACTAGTGTCAATCAAATTTGTGAGAAGTAACAGCTACATGTTGCTGCCCTAAGGGCAGGGGACGAAATCCACCACTAAGGATAGGTGGGAGGCAGAGCATGATGTGCTCCCCTGGGGGCAGCACTGCCAGTGGGCAAAATCCACCAACAGGTGTAAGCTGGAGGAGGAGGAGCTAAAAGGTGCTGCCCTGGGGGCAGCACTGCCCTGAGAACAGCATTACAGGAACAAATCACACTCAAGCTCAGTAGGGGATATGCCAACACATTTTACAGTGGCGTTGTGGATAGGCTACCAACACGTGCTGTAAATCCTGGAAAAGAAATCTGAAAATTAAAAAATACATCTTCTTGTAAATTGATATTGCTGAAATATCATGTTTACGAGAAAATAGGCAGAAGTGTGGAGTTGCTCTTTCAAAGAACTCTGTGTGAAGGAACATGGTTCCCAACTAAGAAACAGACTTCTGATGTTATGGAAAAGTATGGAAAATATGTTTTATGTACTCTGAGAATTGCATTAGGATTTCTCTTTTGGGCTTACAGTGATCTCTTGACTAAGGAAGGAGCAGGTTTCCCCTTTTTGTATCTAAGGTGTGGGAAAGAACTCTATAGGACTTCATTGTATCAAATTGAGATCTTTAACATCTACCTTGAGTGACCAAAGATGGGCAGAAGGGATTTCAGTTTAACGCCTCATCCAAAGGACCAATTTTCAGCAGAGCAGCGCCCCACCACCTCCCCCCACATACTGACTTTCAGTGTCAGTTATGGGCATTATCTTTGTTAATGATCTTTCATAGGTTGTAAACTCCTGTAAAGTTCAGATGTATACAGAGGATAGCACTCTATTTACCTTTGATAATACCCATGCTGTCATCTCTGCTACCAAGCAATCTGACTTTGATAGCCTCTCTGATTAGTTTAGAGCAAACCAGCTAGCCCATAACCAGTCAAAAACAGTCTTGATGCTTTCTGGATAACAAATAAAGCCTGTTGAGCAGTCTTTCAATGGACATAAAAATGCTGGATGGTGTCACCCTGAAGTCTCTGACTGAATACATGTACCTGGATATCCTATCTGACCAATCCCTGGACTTTCTCCTTTACATCCAGGCTTTGGTGTCTAAGTCTTTTAAAAGGCTTGGATCCCTCAACAGGGTGGGTGACTGTCTCTCCCAAAGTTCGAAAAAGTTCTTGGCCGAATACTTGATTCTCCCTGTAACTGACTTTGGAGACGAGGTCAATGATGCTGACCCCCAGTGCCACTTATCAAAATAAGATTCATTACTGAATGCTCTCTGCAGGTTCATTCTCGCTGCCCTGTATGAACTCACTGCTGTACGCTTCGTAATCACATTAATTGGCCTTCACTGAAACACAGACGTGCAGCACCCTGCTGTAGACGGATTCAGGTGCTAGTTAAACAAACTCCCTAACTACCTAAAGTATTATGCTCACCCCTTCTGCCTCCCCCAGCCACACACCCCTTCCGCCTCCCCAAGCCACAACCTTTGCTCCAGCCTGGGTAACAGATTTCTTGTCCCCAAGAGTAAACACATTTTTGGCCAGCTAACTTTCAGTCAGAAACTCCCACAGGTTGTAACAATCTGGCCTTGGGAAATAGCCTACTCTCCAGTACTGCCTCAGCCGAACTCTACCTCAGAAATGTAAATGCTTCGCACTATGACCATACCGGACATTGACCCACTTTTTTTTCTAAAATCTACTACTACTGACTGTCCTGTCAATTCTGCAGCCGTGCGCACATTCTTACTGTAAATAACTGTATAGTTTTTGTACGTACTTAGCCAGGATAGCCTTGAGTTCAAATTAGGGCCCACTAAATATTTGCTCCAGAAACCCATCAGTGCCTGAAGCAAACCAGTGATATGTTGGAACATGCTAGCACACTCTAAGGCCCTGTCCACACTTATGTTCTTGTAACATTACCGGCAGTCTGTAATGTTACAAGAACGGCAAACATGGATCGCGTCCACACTGCTATGAACCGTGTTTAAATACCATGCTAAAACCCTGATTGGAGCAGGGTTTCAGCATGGTTTCAGACCAACGTGGTTGCTGGTTGTGAACTCAAGCGAGCAAGCATGGAGTCGGAGCGCAGTGTGGACGCTCTAACAACCGTGCTCAAATACGGAAATCAAACGTTTTTTTTAAAAAAAGTGCATAAACAGTATTGCACTTACTTGTAACAGGCAGGGCACCTGTAAAAAACTAAACAGGAGAGAGAAGACCGACTCTACCGGTTTTGCTTGCTAGCTTTTTCAAGACTCCTGGATGTACAGTGAGGTAATGCTTTTAAGTGTTGCAGTTTAAAATGACATTTACAGTGAATATGTGCAAAGTGCAGACAGGTGCAAAGCAACTTAAAAACAATGCACAGTAGTCCAGTAATGGGCTAGTTACATCCAAAATAAAGGTTACAGAAACTTTTGTAGCATTCTGCTATGTGCCCTACGTGCTGTAGCTTGGATCCAGGCCCAACTTCCCTGATTGTGGGTTGTTGTGACATTAGCGGCCTGATCCTGGTACAGATAGTCTGGTGCTCCCTTGATTCGGGTGAGTTTCCAAGCTCCCTGAAGGAGGCGGTGGTAACACCCCTCCTGAAGAAAGCTTCTTTGGACCCAGACTCTCTGGCCAACTACAGACCAATCTCAAACCTCCCTTTTTTAAGGGAAGGTTATTGAGAAAGTAATGGTGGTACAGTTGGAGAACCACTTGACCATCCATATCATCTATGAACCTCTCTAGCACGGTTTTTGAAAGAGGCACAGTACCGAGACCGTGCTCAATGATCTCCTGATGGCGACAGATCGGAGAAGCCATTCTATCTTGGTGCTCCTTGATCATTCCTCAGCTTTTGACACTGTGGACCACGGGGTGCTGCTTGAGCACCTGAGGTCCATCTATGGCCAGACATGTAGAGTCCCCAGGTGGTTTACATCCTTCCTCACTGGCAGAACTCAGAGAGTGGTGTCTGGGATTTTTTCCTCGGACCCACTCGCTCTGTCATATGGGGTTCCTCAGGGCTCAGTGCTGTCACCCATGTTGTTTGCAGTGTACATGCTGCCCCTCAGAGACATTGTAAGATGGTATGGGCTGAGGTTTCACTGCTATTCTGATGATACCCAGCTCTACCTGTTTTTTGCACCTGACCAGGATAGTGCTCTCCTGATATTTAACAACTTCCTCGCTGAAATCCAGGACTGGATGAATTCGAGCTGGCTAAAGTTGAACGCGAGAAAGGCTGAGGTAATGGTTGTGGATCTGGGTCCCTGGATACAGGGGATGAGGGCTGGTCAGCCCTCTGTACTTTGTCTGTGGGGCTCCCAGATCCTTACCTCTGAATGGGTGTGAGACCTGGGGGTGGTGCTTAACGATGGGCTGACTCTATGATCTCAGGTGTTGGCGGTCATCAAGACTTCCTTTTACCATCTTAGGAACATTGCCAGGATCAAGCACCTCATTCCGTCCGGGGATCTGCCCACGTTTGTCCACACCTTTGTGACCTTGCGCCTCAATTATTGCAACTCCCTGTACCTAGGGCTACCTGGGATTGATATCATTCACCTGAAGCCCATACAGAATGCTGCAGCATGATTGTTGATGGAGACTTGATCCTCTCATATCACCCCTGTGCTGTGCACTCTGCACTGGCTGCCGATTCGGTGGTGGATCACCTTTAAAGTTGGTTTACTGACTAACAAAGCCCTACATGGACTTGGCCCTGACTACCTGAAGGAGCTTCTTGTTCCCTACTGCCCTGAATGACAGCTCCATTCGGCTGACATGGGGTTGCTGGAGATTCCGAGGGTGTCCTTTAAATCTTATGGGACCCGTGCATTTATGTACGCGGCCCCTACCCTCTGGAATTCTCTACCCAGTCAGCTGTGGGAGTGCATGACTGTGGGGGGGGGGGATTCAAACAGGCGCTGAAAACTTTTCTATGGCATCAGGCCTTTAGTGGCATGGAATGAAGGGACCCGCTGGACTATTCATTACTGTGTTTGCTGATTTTATTACTGTTGTTTTAATCTTTTTGTAAAGTGCCTTGGTATTTTGAAAGGTGCTTAAGTGAAATAAAGTTCTTATTATTATTATTATGATGTATGAACAGCTGAGTGGCTAGCATAGCAGATGTCTGGTCGCCCCTATCCCAAGGTAGCCAGACAACAATTTTGGTCTAATCAGGCTGCTTCGAGACAACTGTGCTCAAGGCTCCTCTCATGTTGAAAAAAGGACAGAAAATAAATATTAAACTTGATCAATATCAAACAAACATAAGCACCACTGACTACCCTTTTTAACAAATCATAGGAGGATGGGGTGGTACTCAAGGACCGGAGGAGAGCAGATGTGATTCCCCTTCACAAAAGTGGGAGCAAGGCAGAAGCAGGAAGCTACAGACCTGTTAGTTTAACCTCAGTGATAGGGAAAATGATGGAATCCCTTCTGAAGGAAAGAACTGTCGAGTACCTAGAGGCCAGAGGAGCACAGGACCCTAGGCAGCATGGATTCACAGCGGGAAGGTCATGCCAGACGAATCTGATAGATTTCTTTGACTGGGTGACTAAAGTAGTAGATCAGGGAGGGGCTGTGGACATGGCCTACCTAGACTTTAGCAAGGCATTTGACACAGTCCCACACAAAGATTAATGTACAAGTTAGCCAGCCTGGGAGTGGGTCCCAAGATGACAGCCTGGGTAAAGAATTGGCTGGAGAATAGGACACAGAGAGTAATAGTAAATGGAGTCCACTCAGAAGAAAGGGTTACTAGTGGGTGCACTGCAGGTTCAGTATTAGGACCGGTCCTCTTCAATGTCTTTATAAGCGACATTGCAGAAGGACTGGAAGAAAAGTATGTCTCTTTGCAGATGACACAAAGATCTGCAACAGAGCTGATGCACAGGGTGGGGTGGAAAGGATGAGAAGGACTTGGCAAGGTTAGAGGAATGGTCAAATGTATGGCAGCTTAGATTCAGTGCTAAGAAGTGCAGGTAATGCACCTGGGAAACAAAACCCAGGGAAGAGTACACAATGGGGGTGAGATACTAACAACAACAAAATGGAAAGGGACCTGGGGGTAGTCATATCAGATGACCTAAAGGTGGGCAAGCAATGTGAGAGGGCAGCAAGGTGGGCTGGGGGGATACTGGGATGCATAGGGAGAGGCATCACCAGTAGAAAACAGGAAGAAGTTATCCCTCTGTACAGACAGCTGGTGAGACCCCATCTGGAGTACTGTGTGCAGTTCTGGAGACCCAATCTCCACAAAGACATAGGATAGAAGCTGTCCAGAGGAGGGCAACTAAAATGGTGCAGGGTCTGCACTAGAAGACATATGAAGAGAGACGAAAGGAGCTTAATATGTGTAGCCTCGAGGAAAGGAGGGAGAGGGGGGACATGATAGAAACGTTCAAGTACCTCAAGGGAATCAACAAAGTCCAAGAGGGTAGCATCTTTCAAAAAAAGAAGTGTGCAAGAACAAGAGGGCATAATTTGAAGATAGAGGTGGGGCGGCTCAGAGGTAATTTAAGGAAGTGTTTTTTCACAGAGAGGGTTGTGGATGCATGGAATGGCCTTCCGGAGGAGGTTGTGGAGTCAAAATCAGTGGTGGAATTCAAGCATGCATGGGACAGCCATAAGGCAATTCTGGGGTAGGAAGAAGTAGGCTGCTGGTTAACTAGGATCTGCAGCTTATCCAGTAGGTAGGGAAATGGGCAGACTGAGTGGGCCAAGCGATCCTTATCTGCCGTCAAATTCTATGTTTCTATGTTTCTACATGTACTGCTACTTTAAGCAGGTTACAGAAAATGTTACTTTTTCTGATTAGTGGCATTAGGTCGAATGTGTCATTAAGTCCGGGATGGTAATGTACTCCCAAATTAACCATCCGTATTGCTTCTCCTTTCAGGAGAAGTTCATCCCTGTTCCTACCCCTCCACCTCAGTTTTACCTTCTCTGCACTGCAAAAATGGAATACATGCTCCTCTGGTGTGGTTTGACAATACACATTTTGGGAAAAGGCACTGCTACAGCCTTTCCTCTGTATGGCCCACCTATGTTCTCCTATGTGGACCTCAAACTGGCATAGTGTTTTCCTTACGTAAGAACCACACGGGCACATGGGCAGATATACCATGACAGCACTGTCATAATTTATGAAATTTCTGTTTTCTGATATTTTCCTTAAGGTGAAACAAATGGAGTGAGTGGTTTTCTCCACTCAGCCACAGTACATGCGCTGTCTGCACTGAAAGTTGCCAGAGGAGGCAACCAGGTACAGTATATGGTGGTTGGGTTATGGGTGGCTGAAAGCAACACACAAGTTGATCCCCTAGGTTTTGTGCCCTTTTAGGCACCATACTGGGGCTGTGCATGGTTTCTCAAAATGGGATCAGATCTAGGGACACCCCAGTGTATCACTGGTATGTCTCTTACTGCTTTAGAGTGACATCCATACATAGTGACGAAATTAAAGGGCTGATCCCTAGAGGAAGCCCTCTTCCTGAGAATTAGTAGCTCAGTACAGGGTACATTCCTGGCAAGGTGCTGAGCCTCTTCCAGAACTCTTGTACACAGGGGAACATATGCGGGCCATACAGATGAAAAACTGCAGCAGTTCCTTGTTGCAACATGTATATTCTCAAACCACACCTGAGGAATATGTGTTCCGTTTTTGTGCTGTAGAGAAGGTGAAACTGTGGCGGAGGGGTGGGAGCATGGAGGAACTTCTCCTTAGACAAGAAAGCAAGGTGGATGGTTAATTTGGGTAGACAGTAGCATCTCGGACTTAATAGTAAGTTCACCTCATGCCACTAATCAGAAAAAAGTAACATTTGCTATGACCTGCGTGAGGTTCCCCTAAAGCATCAATGCATGGGGGTGTCCCCATCCTTTTGTTTTCAGCCCCTGTCCTTTTGTAACACCCCATCCTTTCCCCATGTTTAAAGCAGTGTTCTGGGCCCCAATACTATTAAAATTACAGCAGCTGAGTGACTTCAGAGAGTAAAACAGCAAAGGACAGGTAATGTAGGGATATAAGGAAACATGCAGAAAGAAAAAAAAGTGTATGAACGCAAAGAAAAAAGAGGTAAATAAATCAAGGAACAAAGAAGGGGGGTCTCACAAATCCTGCCCATTTTTTTCGATAAATGCCCCCATCCTTTCCATATTTTTCTAGGGGAAATACTATTGCTTGAAGTAGCAGTATATGTGCTATGCAAGGAATAAGACACAACAATGTGTGGTTTATGACCTGATAAGGGCACGCCCCAGGTGTGTAATGAGGCACAAGGCACTTGCACTGAGTGCCTTTTGTACCTGGGAAGTGCTCTTATCAGCCCATAAACCACACTTCGGAGTGTCTTATCCCACTTATAAAATGCCCCTTCCCCCATTAAAAAAGTTCATTTTAAAATCTACATAAAAGTGCGTATAAAAATAGTACAAAAAAAGATGATATACAAGGAAAAACAAAAAGTAGTCCTTGTCATTCATTGTACTGTAGTGGATATGTTTAATTAAAATTAAGTAGGGAGCTCATTGTATGTCTATGCCCCCCCGACCCCCAAATTTCTCTGGAATAAGTTGTTTCTTGAGAGGGTCTGTTCTTGAACAGCGAGTAAATCCCCAGAGGAGTGGGAACAAGCATGTCCATCGCCAGCCCCTGTATTTAGTGCTTTTTTGATAGCACTTCCTCGATGTGCTGAACCCAGCAATGTTTAAAACAAAAAGGACAAGAAAAAGAAAGCCATTTGAGAGAGTCAGCGGAGGAGAGAGTCTGATGAGCTAGAGGGAAACGAGTAAACATCCTGTGAGTTTGTCAGAGGAGTGGGAGTGAGCGTTTCCTCATCCATCTGCTGTATTTTGCATTTTCCCGATTGTGGTTTTGGCTGCTAGCTCTGCTATGACATTTGAAACTGGAAACAAAAAAAACCTCAATTGAAAAAGTCCATGGAGGACCACGTCTGTTGAGCCACTTCAGATGGAGATCTGGTGAGACCTGTTTCAGTAGCACATGATTTGCTGTGTAACTGTCACTGGAGAAAGGGGCAACACTGAAAATAAAATACTAGGTACTGAAGATGGAAAGTTTGGCTGTTGTGCGGGGTGAGCAGCGCCGGGGGAGGGGGGCAGCCCGGACAGAAACAGTGATGTTTCTCGTGGCACTGGTCTCCCACTGTAGCGCTTGTGGTTCCGTGTTTGGTGCAGAGCTGGAGCAGGACATAACTCTTGCAGTTTCATGCTTGGTGTGGAGTTCAAGTGAGACAATCATGTGGGGCATTGATTTCACAGAGTGCTGTGTTCTGGTTGGCATAAGTAGTGCCATTTGCCAATATATGTCCTGATAAGGACACGGCAAATGGTAGCTCTTAGCTAATCAAAACGCTAAAATTTTCTATCCATTTTATAAGTTTGTTTTATACTGATCATGTAAAATGTCTCTTTTCTGGCTTTTTGTTTTGGTATGAGAGGAGCCGTGAGCAGAAGTTATCTGGAAGCAGTTGGATTAGACTGACATTGTCATCTGGCTACCTGGGATAGGGACTACCAGAACACTGCTATGCTATCCAGTTGGCTGTTCATAAATCATAGAAGAATACTTCATAAGTTCCTGCAACCTCTATTTTGGATGTAACTAGCCCATTACTGGATTACTGTGCATTGTTTTTAAGTTGCTTTGCACCTATCTGCACTTTGCACGTATTCACTGTAAATGTCATTTTAAACCACAGCACTTAAAAGCACTACCTGACTGTGCATCGAGGACTTCTGAAAAAACTAAGAAGCAAAACCGGTCGAGTTGGTCTGCTGTCTCTCTCTCTCTCTCTCTCCTGTTTACTATTTTACAGGTGCCCCACCTATTACAAGTAAGTGCAGTACTATTTATGCACTTTAACTTTTGTTAACTGCATGCAGCACTTTGCACTTTAATAAAATCGGTCTGCTGCACTCTGTAGCTGGTGCCAGCTTTTTGTTTGCTTGTTTTCCGGATTCCGTTAAACCTAGCCAGTGTTTTTGTGTGGTTCTTAAGGTATAGTACCACCCCCTCACGCCAAACACTACCTTTGATAAATATTTAACAATATCGTGGTGGCTAATGGTCCCCCCCATATAGGAGTAAACATACCCTGATGGCTAGTGGCCACCTTGCACCCAATCACCCCCCTGCTATACCAGTAAACACACCTTCCCCCCCCATCACCCGCCATATTCAAGTAACTGCTGTGGGGCTAGAACCCACAACCTTTTCATCTTCTGGACCCATAGGTAAACATGTTACCTAGTGAGCCATTGGCCAAATACTCCCCTCAATTTGAGAATCATATAGTTCCATTCTTCCTCCTAAAACCAATAGGTCGATCACAGAAAAGTAGACATTCAGACGCAAAAATCATGTCATGCATTACAGCTAAAATTTCATTCTCCCACAAAAAGTTTCTTTAAATGTTAACTCATCAACTGCCGTATGAATTATCTGATCAGCAATTAGGTAATATTGTGATTTTCAATATGATGTGACTGATTTATTAAACTTAGTCACTAATTTGTGAACCAAGGTATGAGTGGTAGACAGGACACCCTACGCAGCATCCAGCATATACTACAGGGGTGAACACAAGCTCTCCCGTTGTTTTTTATGGAGCTTTCTAATACACAGGTTTAATTTAGAGCCCAATTAAGCACAGCTCTTAAACACAAGTACCAAAATGAAAAACACAAGTACCAAAATCCAATACACTACAACAGTCATTCAGGATGCAATGATATTTAGGCTGTTACGTTCCCCAGATGTGCTTCCATGCTTCAAAAAAATCTAGGATGCAGCCAGCCCGGTGGCACTAAGGGTTGAGGCGCTGGACACCATGCCAGCGACCCATGTTCGGGAATGACCTTGGGTCATCAGGGAGCTGGCGGGGGAGGGGAGTGAGGGTTGGAGTGGGTTTTCCCCTCCAGGGGTGGACGCCGGCTCCTCTGTAGTACCGCACCCATTGGGTGGAGGCCTGATAGATGCGCAGGTGGTAGGAACAGCGACACAAGTCTAGGGTGGGGAGGAAGGGGTCACCGGATCCTGGCGTGCACGCATGTACACATGTGTACGCCGTGACCCCGGGAAGGGGAGAAAACGTAAAAAGAAAGAAACTGTATAAGAAAAAAAAAACATCTAGGATGTAAGCCCTGCCGTCTACTCAGTTTGCTGACTGGTTACATTAAAACTGGAAGCAGGATATTGGGATCTTGGTCTTAGACCCAAAAATTGTTTCATTTAAGGAGTCCTGAATGGCAAAAATAGGAAAAGGACAGCCCTGATTAAGGGATCACAGAAAAGTAACAGTTACATATCCAAAAAGGACACTAGTGCTTGGCTAATAAGAAGGTTACTTGTAAACACTTGCACAGCTTGTTGTGGTACCTTGTTGTGGCAACTTATAATGTAGCAGCTGGCTCTGATAGGTCAAAAATGAATCCAGCTGGGGTCCTCCCATGGCCCGGCACTTGTTACTCAGGTTTGGAAACAGACGTTTTTCCCCCAAGATGGCTGCTGGGATGAGTAGGCCATTACAAGCTCTGCTTTCATGGCTCTATAAATGTACTTTAAATACCCTATATGTGGGGTACCAAACTGAAATGTTAATTGCATCTTAATATTTTAGTTAGATTCAGTAGTAGGGCTTGTTTTTTAGTGTAGTTAGCAATTTCAATGAGGCGGGACAGGAGTTTAGTTGCTTGTTATTTTCATAGAGCCCGTAGTGTGGTGCAAGTTGTTTATTACAGCAATAACACTGTAATACTACTGCGAGCTCATCATACTTCAAATAGCATTGGCAGTGTTTGCGGCTTACGGCTGTAGCTGAACATCTGAACTGGTAGACCTTATCGAGCTGCTATTACCAATCCTGTTTGGAGGCACCCCCCCTTTTGGGAGAAGATCTGGTAACAGCACTGAAGTGCAGACTTTGCCCTACCTGCAGTCTGCTGATCTGGAGAAATCAGCAGTTGTAGGAAAGACGCATCCTGAGGTCAGGTGACGTGAGCTGAGAAGCGCTGAGGAAAGAGAAGTGGTGCTGGCTAAGGGGGGGAGGAGGGGCCTACCAGAGGGGCAGCACACTGCTGACAGCAGAGTTTCTTGGTGCCAATGTGTGCAGCATGGAGATGTTGGAGGAGAGGCCGCTTCGTGCCAGTGGTTATGGAAAGCTCATGCTGGAGGGCTGTCACCTGCCCTAAGTTACTGCTGTCCCACTCTGTTTGCCTGAACTATTTAGAAAGCTCTGGAAGCCGAGGCTGCAAAAACAAAAGACTACTGCTAACCTCGATCCAACTCTGTGGCAGACAGCAGGGTCCGACGTATAAACCACGGGTTTTACTTCCTAGGTGACAGATGGGAGGCTGTATTTTGGATTCCAAGCAGAGCTGGATTTTCAGTTTATTAACTTCTAAGCTTTTTAGCTTAGGGACTTGGTGGCATCCTTGGGTGAGAGTCAAGGAAGCCACCCCTTGATTTTACAGCTGTGTGGACTTTTTCCCAGAGTTCTGTTCTGGGTACTGGACAATTTTTGGGATGCTATTATGCTGGACTCTTATTTGATTGCACCACTTCTCCATCCCTAAAAAGTCCTTATATTGTTGTATATATTTAATAATTTTTGTAACTTCTTTTGAGTGTTTTGGCGAGTGCCTCAGGATGTATGTAAATTAAGTACTGAGTGACTGGGGTATGGTTGGAGTGTGTAATTTGGCATGAATGGCGTAAAGGATCTTGGCTACAGTTAAGTGGTATGTTGATGTGATGGGGAGGATGGTTTCGGTGTTTTTTAAAGTTGTGAGGAAGTGATCTTATTTGGTTTACTGGGTTGGTGTACTGAGAATGTGTAATGTGCAGATTTCTAGGCTCAGCTACTCCCCATCTCTGCTCTGGGATCTAGGCCCTTTCTGTGACCGACCCCCGTGCTAAGTGTAGTGTGCTGCAGGGAAGTGGGAATCAGTAGAAAGCATGGACGAGGACAAGAGAGTTGGGGAGATCTAATGGGGAGGGTGTTATTAGGATTGTGAGGGCCAGGAAATGTCCTGGGATGAAATGGGGATATGAGAGAGGCCAAACAAGTTAAACCGCTATACCTTGGAAGCCCAACAGACTGCGTGAGCAGGTGGTTGAGGGGCCAGCCATCATGTCGCATCCTCTTTGGCTGGTTCTATACGGTGCCTGATCGATGAGTAAGACCACTGTTATTGCAGATGTATATCTCATTCCTCGGTCAGTCTGGCTTGCTTTACAGAGACTGGCTGGGTGGTGATGCTGGTCCCGTTTTGGAGGCAAAGGAATGTGATCTGGAGGATAGTGTGTTGGCACTCGTGGGTGATCTGGAGGTAGTTCTAGAATTTCCAGAGCATGACTTTGTGCTTTGAGTTCCAGGACCCAGGCATCTAATGTCACCTCTTTCCACTGATTTAGGCGGAGGCAGAGACACCCCCCTTCCCCCCAAGAACCACCCCTGGAGGTAATGGTGGTTGGGAGGTGCACAGGGAGTCAGGTAGAGCTTGTTGTGGTGGCTCCTGCTGCACCACCACCTCTAGGGGCTTCTGAATGGACCCCCAGAGTGGTTCCTGGAGTGGGCAAGGGTGCTGCTCCCTTGTCCTTACCTTGCTGTTTGGTTGTAGGGCAATGTCTAACACCAGCCGGAAGAAAAGGTATCCTCTGTCTATCCCTTGGTTGGGTACGACAAAGGGACTGTACTGACTTCAGAGCCCTACCTAAAGCCTGGAGGTTAGACAGGATATCTTGGACATCTGATCCAAATAACATGTATCCTCTAAAGGGGGTACTGGGAATGGACTGTTGTATATCATTTGCAAAGCCTACCACCCTGAGCCAGGTGTACCTCCTCAGGCATATTCCTGAAGCAGCAGCCCTAGCCGAAGCATCATAAATATCACAGGCTGTGCAAAGTAGGTGTTTCCTACATCAGTCCCAGCTGTGAGAGCTTTGAGAAGCTCCTGTTTGGGTGTACCCTTTGGCAAGGCTTGAGCAGCAACATTAGCCTTTCTCCAGAATGTATTCTGGTATGGTACGTAACCATATGGGCCTGGTAGTTAGCAATTCTGAGGCCCAGGGAGGCTGAGGTCAAAGTTTTCTTACCTAGCACACACAACCTCCTGAGCTCTCAGCAGAAAGTGAGCTAAGGTGTTTTGGTGCCCATGATCTAAAATAGGCAGCACCGATCACTACAGAGCCTGCCTCAGGTCAGCCAGCAAAGGAGGGTTTTATTGAAAGAACCGTATACATCTTGTCTGTCTTTCTTGGTATGGCAGGGATTACGTTCGGCCTATACCAGTCAGCAAAGGTGGCATCCTCCAGGGCATGGTGGAGGGGTGGTATCACTGTAGAAGGGGCAGCAGGTAATGCCAAGAAATCTATGAGGTTCTTCTTGGTGGTATCCTGTTCCTTCAAATCAAACCCCACAGCAGCCTGTAACTGCTGCATCATGGTAACAAAAGATGGGTTCCCTGTGGGGGACCGTGGGGTGTAAACCACCGAGTCCTCAATGCAAGTAGAGACAGTGGAACTAGTACTTTCTTAAGGACTCTCCACAGTCTTCAGTCGTCTCCTCCTCATTCTTCTCCATCATGAGGTCAGGATTAGACTTGGAGTCATCGTCGGACTGGTCAATGGGTCAAAGGGAGTGCATTGATGAGGCCAATGGTGCATTGAGGAGGCAGCTGAGACACAGGCCCAGGGTGCATTGGCATGGGGGCCTGAACTTCAGGCCCCATCACCAGACCTGCTGGTACAGGAGGAGGTAAGAGGCACCTGAGCATATCTGTGAAGGACTATAGCACCACCTGGATGTTGGCACCCCTGTGGTCAACGGGTACGCTGGTGAAAACTGATGGAGAGGGCAAAGCCCCTGACAGCAATGCATCAGCTGTATTAGGCCTGGTGGCACCTATGGCCTGCTCCGACCTGGAAGTTAGGTCAATGGTTAGGGTGGCATCACCGCCGGAGTGGTGAAAAGTGATGCTGAGGTCGTACCTGTGCGAAGGGGCAACTTGGCGCACACCGGGGATGCTTTCTCTTTCTCTCTATCCTTCTCGCAGTGCTTATGCTTGTGGGTCCCTGATGATTTCTCCCAGAATGTTGACAACCTGTTTCAGGAGGAGTGGCCCGGCAACATGGCAGAACTCTTTTGCTGGAGCTCCTTCTCTATGTGGGCTACCTGCTGTTTTACAATGTGCTTCTCCAAAGTGCATTTTCAATGTTGCTGGGTGGCTGTGTTGAACCCTTTGCAAACTGGGCAGGTTTGCATGTTGCAGCCTGGGCCAAGGCAATACACATAAACGTTGTGCAACTTGCCGGTGTAAATCTTTTCACCGCATTTACAATAACGGAACGGTTGACAGTTCCTTTGACAAAATACTGTACATGGCATTTATAATCACTTATAAAAATTACTTAACTATGGCAAGAAAAATAAAGAAAGCAGCAGCTATTGCGGTGGTGTTTCCATGCACAGTCCCGAGTATGGTCGAGAGTGGGAAAAGAACCGAGGAGGGATGGGGCCACCTGAGTTTATGTAGTAGCTGACGTCTGACATTGTCACGGGCAGCACTGGCAGACTGCTTGCAGAAGTTTCCATGTGGTCTTAGTGCCTGGCGGCTATAAGTCCCATAGGTGTGGCCTGATGAAAGAGATATCCTCGAAGAAGATCCTTTTGTAGTCTATAAACTGGTTGAGGCCATGAAGGTCCAGGATGGGATGCAAATCTCCTGTCCACTTTAGTGCAAACATGTACTGGGAATAGTAGTCTTGATTCATTTAGCAGTCGGGATGGGCTCTTTGGCTCTCTTGTGAAGGAAGACTCAAATCTCCTCCACAGAGTAGAGTAACGGTTTGGTAAAGGAGGACATACAGGAGGGACAGAGAGGAGATCTAGGGCGTGTCCCAGATGAACCACCTCCAGCACCCAAATATCTGTCCTGACTTCCCTCTACTTTAGGAGGAAGAAGGAGATGCAGCCACCTACAGGCATCCCCTGATCTGTTGGGCTGGAGGAGGAAGGGAGTCAGAAGGCTCCGGAGTGGCCAGTGTGCAGCCAACACCCACATCTTTGCTGACCCTGGCATGGGTACCTGGAGGCAAAGGGACCCTGGGGGTTGGCCTGGAGCCACTGGGAGCCTTGGACAGGCCTTCTAGAATAACCTCTACCAGGGCAAGCATAATCTACAAAGACTGAACTGCACACACGCACTACAGACTAATCTCAATGCGCATTCAGAGCCATCTGGCTCAGTCATCACTGATGAAGGAGCCAGCAGGTACCTCTGAATATGCATGGGGATCAGTCTGTAGTGCGTATTTCTTAATTATGCACTGATACACGTTGTATTTTTGTGAATGCACATTAAATATTCATGTGCAGTTCGGTTTTTGTGTCTGAAGCTTCCCATTTCGGATTGCACCTTCAGACTGGCAGTGCACGTGGTTACTTTTGTCTGTAGTACACGACAGGCATAGGGCATATGATAGGAATCCCTGCCCTGACCCCGATGTTTTGGACTGAGGATATTATGAAGGGATGTCTGCAGGTCCAAAAAAGCAAGCTGTACTTAGAAACCCCCCAAAAAATCTACTTCCCTCTAAAGGAAGCATTAAGGACTGATTGTTGGGACATCGATAACAAAACCAGGCACACACAGCCATGAATGGCAACATAGGCAAATGCCAGAAGAAGCAGCTCCAGCTGCTTCACATCAGAGTTGCCATCAGCTGATCTTAAGAGGTGTTTACCAGCCTCCAGACCATACGCAACAGTCTGCTGAACTTTAGTTTTGCCTGGGCCATCAGGCATCTTGTTGTCCATGGCAGCCACAGACCTTCACAGGCTACTCTGATATTTAATCATATAAACTTGGTACCTGGCAATCCTGAAGCCAAGAGATGCAGAGACATGCGTGTCCTCTTGCCTATAGCATGCAACTTCCTCGATACTTTATCAGGAAGAAGAAGAGAACTCATTTGCTTCACAGCTTTTGAATGGTCAAGCCCGAGGAACAGTTGGCGGCAGAAGAACTGAGGTATGATGGAGACTCCCACATTGGATGGGCAGTGATGATGCACATCGAAGTGGGCTGACCCAGCTATCAGAAGTTTCCAGGCGTTCCTGATGCTGACAGCTTACAGTTCCATGATTTGGTGCAATGGAGGGAAATATCCTCGAAGAAAATCCTCTGTGCCCTGAATCCTTTGATGTCTCCTGATCTGTGCACTGTGATCGTAATAATGAGTGTACCCAATGGGTTCTCTTTTTTTTTTTTTACTTCCTCTGCAGCCATCCAGGGGCTAGGCTACAAATGTACCCACTTGCTCGTTGTACAATATGTAAGTCCTTGTGCATAGTATTCCAGTAACAGACTGTACGCACTACGTATGATTTTCCATGCTCCCTTCACTCCCCAGGTCCCAACTGAAAACAAGCTACCCAGATTTTGTTTGTTCATCTGATAAAATACATTTTAAATTACAAAAAAAAACAAAAAACATCATAAGCAGGCTACAGCAAAATTATTTACACAGTACATTCTTGGGCAACCACAACAGTCGCGGACAGGTCGGGGTGCATTTGTACAGTACTGGGGCATGCACTCTTGGATCGAAACAGTCACTTCAACAATTTTAACTTTTAAATGGTTTATTAGTTTAAACATTGTCACCTGGAAAATGCAGGTCAGATGAGTGAGAAGTACATGCACCTGCTGTGGCTACCCTATGACACACAGAAAGAACACTGAGACTATTCATGCTCCTTCTTGAAGGGATACTGTCTGGCTTTTTACTCAGAATTTTAAAATTAAATCCACTGGCACCTCTTGCAACCTTTCAGTTGGCAGTATTCAATACTGCCAGTATCCAGACTGTTTCTCGAATGCTTTTCCTATATTTGGTTGAAAATGTTATTCTGAGTGAACCGCTCTCAACTCCGCTGGTGGCTCCTACTCCTGTGATAAACTTTTGTGACTGCGCACTCATTATTTCAAGCAGGGTAAGACCGTGCATGGTAAATAGCATGGCACCTGGTCACTCTCCTCTGGCGCTGTATTATACACAAGAGTGCAAAAAGTAAACCAACTTCACTAACTGTACTGCCTGGAATGGACAAGTACTATTTGACTAATGTATCAAAGTAAGCCCCACGTAAAAACAAAGACTGGAACTGCATCAAACAGACGTTTGAAAACTGAAGCCTGAATTTGTGAATGCGTGTCAGCGCTAATGTGTGTTCACAGCCTTGGCTTCAATTTTTTTTTTATACTTTATTTTTATCCCACCTTATTACCCACTCACCCTCACTCTTTCAGACATGACCATTCCCGGTGACCCTCCCACAGAATCTGCCCCTAGAGTGTCCGGAATACTCTTGTATCCCCCCTTACCTTCCTTCTGGAGTGCCTGCACATTGGGGTCTGTCCATAGTAGGTGATCCAGGAGATTAGGTCAGTCATCATCTTGGCGGCGAGCAGGGCGTTTTCCACTTTACTCCCTTCTTAACTCCCACTACCCCTGAGGATGTTGGTATGCAGGACTGATGTCCAGGCAGATGGCATGCTGACGCACGTCATTGCCAAGTGCCCACAACATTCTCCCCTCCCCGGTTCCGAAGAACTGCCTGTGCCTCGACGCCCATGCTTTAACAGGCACCGGTGCGTTGGGTGCTCAAAGCACCCCAGGAACCCACCCCTGGAGAAGGAGAGCATCCGTTAGGACGCTCGATCCTCCTCCGCCCCTCCGACCCCCGGTGGCCCGAGTCCGCTCCCGAACCCGGGTCACTGGCGTGGTGTGAGGTGTGGCACCCAGCGCCTCAACTCTCTGCGCCACCGAGCCGGATGGCTTCAATTTTCAAATGGCCATTTGATGCAGTTCCAGTCCTCCTTTTTACATGGGGCTTACTTTGAGACATCAGTTCAACAGTACTCTTCCAGGCAATACAGTTAGTGAAATCGGTTTACTTTTTGCATTCATGTGTATAATACACTGCCAAATGAGAATGACCAGGTGCCATGCTATTTCACATGCACACTCCTCCCCTGCTTGTAGCATTGAATGCATGCTCACAAAAACTGACTGCAGGAGTAAGAGCCACTAGCAGAGGTAGAAGCAGTCCAGATTAATATTTTTTAACCAAGTACGTGAAAAACATACGACATGCAGTCTGGATACTGGCAGTACTGAATACTGCCAATTGAAAGGTTGTAAGACGAGCCAGTGTATTTCATTTTAAAAGTTTGAATAAAAAGTCAGACAGTGTGCCTTTAAAGTCAAGCGAATTTACAGAATCCCACATGGCAGAGTAATTTACTATATATATATATATATATATATATATAGTCTATCTATATATATATTCCTATGCCAAAATAAACACCATACCTTATCACCAATCTTCACGATCAGCTCAGTTCCCATGTCCATCTTGATGCAAACATTTTTGTCTTTAACTTGGTAGTTTCCAACAACAGGTGAAGAAGGCTTAGGTGAAAGGGTAGGACCAGGACCAGGAGCAGGTGTTGTTTGGTTAGATGGAGGAGCTGTCGTAACATTTGGTGCATGCGTAGTTGTGTGGTTAGATACAGGAGTTGTAATGTTTGGTGCATGCGTAGTTGTGTGGTTAGATACAGGAGTTGTAATGTTTGGTGCATGCGTAGTTGTGTGGTTAGATACAGGAGTTGTAATGTTTGGTGCATGCGTAGTTGTGTGGTTAGATACAGGAGTTGTCGTAACGTTTGGTGCATGCGCAGTTGTGTGGTTAGATACAGGAGTTGTAATGTTTGGTGCATGCGTAGTGTTAGATACAGGAGTTGTCGTAACGGTTGGTGCATGCGTAGTTGTGTGGGGAGATACAGGAGTTGCAGCATTTGTTTCATGGGTAAATTGCTCTGCGATAGGTGACTGTGTAACACCTGCTGCTTCTCTTCTGTCTTCAGCTGCTGCATTGATGTGCTTTGCAAAGACTCCTGTAAAACAACAAGAAAATAAAATAAAATAAACATTGTACAGGAATGCCTAAGACAAATGTCTCAAGGAAGAAAATGTGTTCATGATGACATGTGTTAGGGTGCTCTCCATGTAAGATTACATAATTAATGAAGCATTATTTATTTATTTATTTAGCTTTTGTTTACCGGGTAAGTACACTAGACAAGTAGTATGCCTATTTTCAGGAACGACCCGGGAGAGCACAAAACATACAGTATACATACATGGCAACATTGGAGAAACCGCATGATACAGTAAAAACAGCTATAACAATGCTTGTATAAGGGCAGAGATACTGCCACACATTGTACAAATTGTTACAGGACATAGATAGACATTAGAATCACTGAATACATATTTCATAGACCATCATGGACTCAGAGTGGACAATAGTGGACTGCAGAGTATTACATTACAGAGGCTAGGAGAAGTCACATCTTGCCATTAGATCAAGTAATGCCCATAAAAGAAATAACAAAGGTAGGTGGGGATAAACCCTGGGTTACTGATGATTATACCATGGACATAAGTGAACAGCCAATGAAATGGTCAGGCTGGCAGTTTACCACCGGTGTAAATCCTCTGATAATCACTGGCTGCTGAGCAAATAAAGAAGCTGAGCCATCACTGTGCTGATTTTTTGGATCAGCATATGGCTCATTTTTTTCAGAAACAGATATACTGCCTCACTAAACATTTTTATTTTTATTTTTGTTTTAAAGTTGTATTTTATTATTGTAAAAGAATGAATCTTGGTATAATCATGGTAAGCACTCTGGGGATGTGGGTTGTTGGGGGATTCTACGGCGCAGGAGGATTTGCCTCAAACGGCTCGCCTCGTGGGCAAACCACTCCAGCCATGGTAAATCCCCCGATAATCCACACCCCCTCGTGGCTTATTGCTTAAATATACAGTAAAAAATTGATTACTTATAGGCAAGAAGCTTTTATTAATTTATTCAGTTTTTGTTGACGGGGTAAGTGCACTAGACAAATTCTGCCTATTTTCAGGCACGACCCGGGGGAGGGGGATACAGATGAATGCCAACTGACTTTGAACCAGATTAAGCTGTTGGTGGTAGTTTTAGTGAATGAGGGGAAATTTGGACGGGGCACCGGGGAAATGCCTCTACTCTTTTCGAGAAGTGCCATGGGATTTTTAACATCCTCCTGAACAACCACTGGAACAGGCAGATGGGACCTCAGCTTAACGTCTCATCCGAAAGACGGAACCTCAGGAGTGCAGCACCCCTCTCATGCTGCACTATAGTGTCAGTATTGGGATATTAACCCAAGTGCCTGGTGTGGGGATAGAACCCATAGCCTTCTGATCTCCTAGCCTCAGAGGCGAGTGTGCAACCTGCTGAGCCACTGACCCTGCTGATTTGCTTCCCGAGGGATCTGCTTTTAAGAGGAAGGATACTATAGTATATCATAGGATAAGGAATCTGGTAAATCATATGGGAAAGTGGTTAGGTAGGGATTAGTATGAAAAGAAACTGGAGGGGTTAAGGAAATCTGATCCACAAAAGTGGTGGAAAAGTACAAAATAATTTTTGGGATCAGGAAAGCAAATGGACCAAATAAAAAGATGGGAACAAACATGCAGTTTCTCTGAGATGGATGAAGGTGTTTCCTTTTTTTTTTTATACTTGTTTTATTATAGTTCACAGTTTTCAAGCACATCCCAATGTACATACTGTACATTTTACACAGTTAATTCATCTTTAGGTAGGATGACAAGCTAGAAATCCATAAACACATGATATCTCATCATTCCTCTCTGTGTTATAATATTAAGAGATATAGGTACATCTTTCTTTTTTTTACTGTTAACCATTAGCACTAACTAATGACCAGGTTATTACTTAAAGTAACTCTCCATCATCCTTACAGTCTTGCAAAAACGCCAGGTTCTTGTGGGGAAACCACTCCCCTTCACATGGTCAAGTTTTCCCTCCGCCCCTAACCACTATTCCTCTCTTGTTCCCTCCAGACTTATTTCATTACTTCTGTCCATTCTTTTAGGGTCAAGATTTCTGGTCTCATCTCTCTAATGAGTCTGCCATTCCTCCTTTCCCTCATATAGAAGCCATCTTGTCCATCTATTCTGGTATTCCTGGTTTAGTTGCCTGAGAGAAAAGGTGATTTTCTCCATTTCCATTATATTTTCTATTAATTTGGCCCATTCCCTCAGATCTGGGCTGTCTCTCTCTCGCCGCCTCTTAGTAATAGATTTCAAAGCAGCAATTACCAGTATAGACCACAAATACCTTGTCTCTCTGCCTTTTATTTTTTGTGGGACAATACCCAACACCATATGTTCAGGTCCCAAAGGTGTCTGGAGCTCAAATATTCTAGAAATGTGTCACCTGACACCCTCCCAAAATGAGACAATCTCCGGGTAGGCCCAAAAGATATGTGCCTGAGATGCACTTGTAACCCCCCTGCAAATGGGGGTTCCCAAAAGACTTCCAGGAGCTTGCTTGAATGCTCCAAGCCTGAATGGTGTTTGGTGTTTAAGCCATTTATCAGTGAGTGTTTTTAGAGCCTCTGGTACTGTCTCTTTAAGAGCTGTCTGCTTGCAGACATAATTAGTTTATATGGGGGACTGTGTGTTTCTCTGTTTGAGTACCACTGAACTACTGCCAATTCACTCCATTTTGCAGTCACTAGAGTACAAAGGAACCTATCTGAAAGATGTAACTGTTTGCCAGAAATCAGTTAGAGTAATAATGAAATTACAGTTTGTCTAACCTGCTTTCTTTGCAGTCAGAACTGTGTCTGCCTAGTTCCCCATTCTGGTTTTGAACTGCTGAACTGGACCAATCAGTGTGGGGTAAGCTAGCTCTAAAATGGTGCCTTGGACGAATCAGAACTTGGACTCATAATCTGAGCCAGCCACAAGAGGATTGTATGGGCAGTGACTCTGGGAGATGTAGTTTAGACTTTGGCCTTTGGACCAACAGCAGCAGTCTATTGTGAGTGACAGCCAATCCAGTCAAGAACTGGGAGGAACTCAAAGGAAGTGCCGGTTTTGTCTGTTGGAGTTTCAGTCTGCTCTGGCAGTGAAGGGGAAAGGAACCCTGTGCTCCTTCAGTGCACAGTTTTAGTCAAAAAAAACATATGTAAGGTCCAGAGTTCCGGTCTGCAGCTTGTTAGGACTGAATCCGTCCTGTGAAGAGAATCAAAGGATATCTGAAGAGTAGAAACCAGGCTCACCCTGTAGAAGACTGGAGGAATTGCTGAAAATTGCACTCGGTCTGTCAGGAACTGAATCTGCTGTGTGTTCTCCGGGTATTGTGCAGTAATTGCGATGGAGTACAGATGCAGCCTGCCTGGTATAGTGCTTTCTTTACCAAATAAATGTGTGAAGAGGTTTGTGTACCTCAAGTGAATCCTGCTGCCATTAAGTGACTTTTGCCTGTGACTGTTTACCATATAAATGTGTGAGGAGTCTCTTGGAGCTCAGGAGTAGCCCTGCTGACATTGAAGGACCCTATCTTGTTTGGAGGTCGTGAGTACTAATTCAGGGTCACTCCCTGTTGAATTGCCACATAAAATCCAAATGGAATTACTGTACTGCTGACTGTTTAATTTTCCTTTTCTCTGTGTGAAAGGGCTCCTACCAGCTGCCACGGTTTGGACTAGCCACTAGGGCTTGGGTACCCAGGGACAGTAACTGATAGGGATAGGCCTGTGCACAGAGCCATAGGTAGATGAGTAAAGTATAAGCTAATTAACCTGATTTCCCCCTGTCCTTGTTATATTCCCCTAAATAAATCAGAGCTGCTTGTTTCAGCAAAGTTATACTGCCTGAGGTATTTGTCTATGTTAAAGTATTGTACTGTGATTGTTGCACTGTATCTCATTTTACAGGAGGTCCCAGTGCCTGAACCAGCCCTGGGGTAAGTGTATACTGTGAAGGTAATTCTGATATATTGTGTGGGCCACTAGTGGGAAGAAAGGGGGGTTGCAGTGTCCCAGAGGGCTGTGACCAAGTAAGTTTAACTATTGCAAACCCTGACCGCTGGGTGGAGGCACCCGCCATTGGATCCAGGCCCCTCAACCTGTTAGTGGCAAATCAGACAGGGGTAGTAGCCCCTGGGATAGCGCCATCTAGGGGTTACATCTTGGAGGCTCACCGCTGGGATTGTGTGTCCTCTAGTGGCCATATTTACGAACCACTGTAAAAAAAAAAAAAAAAAAAAAATGGGTACCCCGACAGAAGTGGCTGTGCACCGGCTGGTGGAGTGGTGTACTGGGGAGGAGATTGACCCCCAAAATGCTATGCTTATCCTGGACATCCCCTGGTATCAATACGGACACTGTACAGGAGTACTTTCCAAGGTGGAAGGTTTACAAAACCCTGTGGTGGTGGGTCGGCATGCTAATCTGCTCACCCACACTTTCCTGGCCCTAGTAGAGTTTAAGGATCCCATAGATAGCTCCAAAGTGCCACAGACCATTACCCCAGAGGAGCCCTCACTGCCTGGAGAGTGATAACTAAGGACAGTAAAGACCGGGGGGAATGAGCCCCACCACTGTCTGAAACTTTGAGGAGAAATTTGCTAAATGGTTGCTGGGGAAGGGAAAACTGTGGAGGACTTGAAGAAACTATTCTTGCCACCTGAGGTGTTCCTCCCCAACACCCTCTCCGCTCCAGTACCTGTAATGGTGGCTGAACCAATGCAGACTCCTATTTCTGCACCTGCCATTAGTCACGACTCTTACCGAAGGTTGAGGATCTTCTCTGGCACCCTCCCACCCCCAAGGGAGGATGACTGGGAGACCTGGATAGACTATGTTGCCCCCAAGTGCTAGAATGGCAATGCTCGAAGCCAAAAGTGAAAGAGGGTTAGTGAGAGCCTCCGAGGTCCTGCCCTGGCTACCATCCGTGCTAAGCAGGCCCAGTAACCCTGAAGTGACTGCACAGGCCTATCTTGAGGCCTTGGAGAATGTGTATGGAGCCCAGATTCTGATGAGGATCTATGGTGGAGAGTAAGAAATGCACAACAGTACCAAGGGAGTTGTTGTCTGTGTATGTATCCGGCTGGAAAAATTGTTGCAAGAATGCCTCAGAAAGGGTAGTTTGCCAGCGATTGAACTGGACCGAACCAGGCTGGACAGGATCCTTAAGTCTGCCCCTTCTCAGAACTGCTGTTGCTTCAGTTACGCCTGGCAAATCGACTGGAATCCCACCCTCCTATGATGAGTTAATGAGAGAAATTCGAGGAGTTGAGAAAAAGCGACCTCGGGAGGGACCTGCACCAATAGCTGCGGCTACGACCCGAGTGACTGAGGGTGGCCCATCAAGTGAAGTTCAGGGGCAGAGGTTGGCAGTCAATGAGTGCTCTGACAAGGAAAAAGATATGCCACAATTGGGCGAACTGTTGAGAGAGATTCTGGAATTCAAAAACAGTCCCTTTATGAAGGCCATGCCTGCAAGTACGGGCCCCGACCTATATCCGACTGCATCTGCTATGGGGTTGGGGGTACCCACCCATGTATCTCCTGCTGATAACCGCTCCAAACTCAATTCCTTGACCATGGAAGTGGAGAAACTAACGAGATGTCTCCAAATGCTTATCATGCCGCAGACAGAGATGGCACCAAGGTTTCCAGTTAGTAATACCCCCGCCCTGGCTCCCAGTGTGGCGCCTCGGCCAGCTCAAACTCCAGAAAATATGTTTTGCTATAATTGTGGGAAGGATGGGCACATGAAAAGAGAATGCCGGTCCCCAAAGACACTGACAAAGTTGCATATAGGCTACAAGGAGAGCTTCGGAGAACAAATCAGTGGTTAAGAGGTGCAGAAATGATCCCAGTGAGGGCACCAAAATGCTAATTCACGCCCTTTTGTGGCAAGGTCAGTTGCCCAGGCCCCCTACCACCTCTCCAGACTGGTCCAGAATAGTGGGTCCCTCCATGGAGACCACTGTAAAGGTGAATGGAGTGTCTACAAGAGCTGTATTAGACAGTGGCTCCCAAGTGACAATTATGTACCAGGATTGGTATCAGAAGCATTTGTCAGATGTACCCTTACAACCATTAGAAGGACTGCATGTATGGGGGTTAAGTGAGAAGGCCTACCCCTATTCTGGGTATATCCAATTTGGCTGTCTTTCCCCACCTCCGTGGCTGGAGTGGCCGAACAAGTAGAGACCCTAGCCTTAGTGTGTCCCCCACTGGACTGTATGATGGTGTCCCTTTGTTGATTGGAACAAATGCTCATATGTTCGGAAGGCTGGCACAGTTGTGTTATGAAAACAGGGGTCAAGACTAGTAGAGCTTTAAGAGTTCCGGCTTTAATTAAGAAGGCCTATGAGGCATAGAGATGCTGAAAAATAGAACCAGAGGAACCGGTTGGAATTGTATGGAAGAAGGATCCTGAGTCTCTGATCCTGGCGCCAAATGCCCAGTGTACCTTCAGGGAGGTCCGTATCAGAAAGGATGTTAAGAATAAAATATTAATGTTGGATGCACCAGGCGATGAAAAATTGCCAGAGGGACTGCTGGTCAAGCCTAGTATTTTGCCGCTAGAGCCCATGCTTATGCCAGAAGGGTAATGGTCCAAGTTCATAATGTGTCTGAAAGAGACATTCGAGTAAATAGAGGTTGCATCCTGGCTAATGTGCATTGTGCAGATACTGCAGTGCTACCCAGCAGCAAGAGTTCGAGGAAGAATGACAGAGTAACGCCTGACTTGTTTGATTTCGCGCGACTCCGCTGCCAGCTGAATGGAAAGTGAGGATCAGTGAGAAGCTTGCCCAGAGACCAGGTGTTTTCTTTAAAGGAATGGGACGTGGGATGCGTGCAAGGAGCTGAGCACAATATCCGGCTGCGAAAAGACCATTTCGTGAGAGGTCTCGACGCCTGGCACCTGCTGATATAGATGATGTGAGACGGCATCTGCAAGAGATGTTAGCTGCTGGTGTAATACAAGAATCCAGAAGCCCTTATGCTTCCCCCATTGTGGTAGTGAGGGAAAAAGAATGGGACAGTAAGGATGTGCGTGGATTATCGCACCTTAAACCAGCGGACTATCCCTGATCAGTACACAATGCCCCGCATTCAGGATGCTTTGGACTGCCTAAACGGGAGCAAGTGGTTCTCTGTGCTGGATCTCGCAGTGGGTACTACCAGATCCCGATGGCCCCAGAGGACCGTGAGAAGACAGCCTTTATCTGTCCGCTTGGCTTCTATGAATTCATGAGGATGCCTCAAGGGATTTCAGGTGCCCCAGCCACTTTTCAACGATTGATGGAGCGTGCAGTGGGGACATGAACTTACTAGAGTGCCTGGTATACCTAGATGATGTTATTGTGTTTGGCAGCTCACTGGAGGAACATGAGAGCAGATTATTTAAGGTATTGGACCGACTGGAGGACTTTGGCCTTAAACTGTCCATTGATAAGTGTCAATTCTTTCAAACATCAGTAAAGTATGTGGGACACATAGTATCCACCGAGGGAATAGAGACCGACCCAAGTAAAGTTGAGGCCTTGACCACCTGGCCACAGCCCAAAAATCTAAAAGAACTGCAAAGATTCCTGGGATTCTGTGGTTATTATCTGCGTTTCATCAAGGACTATTCAAGAGTGATCCGCCCTTTACTTAACCTTACTCAAGGGTATCCCCCAACCCACAAAAAATACCAAAAGTCAGCGTCCCTCAAGACTGAAAGAGTGTATTTTCGTCCGAGTGAAGTATTTGGGGCTCGCTGGACTCCTGATTGTGAGACTGCTTTTCATGAGATCATATATCAACTTACCCATGCTCCAGTGCTGGCCTATGCCGATCCAAGAAAACCTTACGTCCTGCACACTGATGCTAGCTTGCAAGGGTTGGGGGCTGTGTTGTACCAAGAGCACGAGAATGGCCTGAGACCAGTGGCCTTTGCCAGTAGAAGCCTGACCCCATCCGAAAAGAACTATCCTGTACATAAGTTAGAGTTCCTAGCTTTGAAGTGGGCTATTGTTGACCAATTCCATGAGTACTTGTATGGGGCTAAAATACTAGTAAAACTGACAATAATCCTTTGACCTATGTGCAGACCTCAGCTAAGTTGGATGCCACTGGCCATAGGTGGCTTTCTGCATTATCTACATATGACTATGCTCTCGAATACCGAGCAGGTCTGAACCACATAGATGCTGATGCTCTCTCCCGGAGGCCTGTTCCCCAGAATGATTGGGTCCGAATGGCAGAACCTGACATTCGGGCACTCTGCCGGAAGTTTGACAGGGAGGAACAAATGTCCACGGACGCAGTGGACTGCATGGTGGATTGCTTGGGACCCTCTGAGAATTGCATACCTGCTGCTCATTGCCACTTTTCTGCAATAGACATTGGTGCACTGCCTCAGCTGGACAATGACAGTATCGCTGGCTCAATCCCATGATCCCATGATCAAAGCAGCTTTAGAAGCCCTCTATGCAGGAAAAGATGTGTCCAAATTACGCTCCACTGATTTGAGAACTGCACTGTTATACAAAGAAGGTCCTAAGTTGAAATTGATCAATAAACTGTTATACAGAGAAACAGTAGACAGAGGGGGACAAGTAGACAACAACAACTAGTGCTGCCCACTGCCTTTCGAGACTCAGTACTGATGTCCTTGCACAACCACATGGGGCACCTTGGTATAGACAGAACACTTGACTTGGTGAGATCCAGATTCTATTGGCCTAAGATGGGGGCTGATGTGGAGCAACACATTCGAACTTGTAGTCGCTGCTTACAGAGGAAAGCTTTGCCCCAGAGGGCTGCCCACCTTGTTAACATCACCACCAGTGCACCCATGGAGCTGGTCTGTATTGATTTTCTGAGTTTGGAGTCAGATCAAAGAAATATCAGTAATGTGCTGGTGGTCACTGACCATTTCACGAGATATGCCCAAGCTTTCCCCACCAAAGACCAGAAGGCTTCCACTGTGGCCAAAGTA
Source organism: Neoceratodus forsteri (assembly GCA_016271365.2). Lineage (NCBI taxonomy): Eukaryota > Metazoa > Chordata > Ceratodontiformes > Ceratodontidae > Neoceratodus > Neoceratodus forsteri. The sequence goes on from CM028137.1 coordinate 938,271,545, forward strand.
CTTGTAGAAAACTTTTTTGTTCACTATGGGGCTCCACAAAGAATCCATTCTGATCAAGGGAGAGACTTTGAGAGTCGTCAGATCAAAGATGCTTTCTCTGTGGGGAGTGCGAAAGTCCAGAACCACTCCTTACCACCCCCAGGGGGACCCACAGCCTGAACGTTTCAACCGCACTTTGCTAGATATGCTAGGCACCCTGCACCCAAAGGACAAGCCTAGATGGAGCCAACAAATTAGCACCCTGGTACATGCTTATAACTGCACCAAAAGTGATGCCACTAGGTTCTCCCCCTACCGCCTGATGTTTGGAAGAGAAGCTCGACTACCGGTAGATGTGTGTTTGGGGTCTCTCCTGATGGTGTTCAAGCTGACAACTATTTACAGTATGTGCAAAAGTTAAAGGCCCAGCTAACTCATGCGTATCAACTGGCTCAAACCATGGCTGCCAAAAGAAATCTGGCCAACAAAGAAAGGTATGATAAAAGGTGAAAGCACAGGAACTCCAGGAGGAGATCGGGTATTGCTAAGAAATCTGGGACTGCATGGCAAACACAAGATTGCTGACAGATGGCACCATCTCCTTCACATTGTAGTGGGCAAACTAGATGATCTGCCAGTGTACAAAGTAAGGCCTGAGAATAATTCAAAAGATGTAAAAACAATGCATAGAAATCATTTACTACCCATTGGACAAATCTTGATTGAGTCTGAGCCCCCAGAAGATGCCCCCTCTGGATCAGTGACTAGAGCTGTTGCTAAGAAAAGATCAAGAAAGTCTGTACCTACAGAAGCAGAGTTAAAGTATTCCCCTCCACAAGTCCCAGTTGAGCATGACTGTCAGTCCATATCAGAAGAAAGTGAGAGTGACTTTGAATACTATCCTTCTTACGAACTGAGTTAATTGTTTCGGGGCAATCCCCTAGTCAATACTGGAGACGAAGCTGGGCCTTCTGGACTGTCTAAGCCCCAGCAGTCCCTGAGCCAATGCTCCCAGAAAGTGAAGTGCAAAGCATCACATCAGAGGAAATGGAATCATTGTGCATGGTTGAACTGTTTGAGCTTTCAGGGGAGGAAAATGATGGATTGGGTCAGACTGGTGATACACCAGAACCAGAAGAGTATTTTGAGTGCCCTGACAGTCCACTGCCAGTGTCCGAAAGCTCTCAATGTGAGCCAAATGTTGTGGACTCATAAACTGTAACTCCTGAGCTGAAAGTGCCCCAAGTTCTAGCCTCTCTACCCCCATGGAGACTCCCCTGACAAGTGAGGACAATGCTGAAAATGAGGCTCAGAGTGCAGAGATTGTAACAGTTCCCCCTAGAAAGACTGGTCGAGCTGTAAAGCCTGTGGTGCACCTCAGTTATGATTCCCTGGGCCGGCCAGTGGACCTGCCTCTCAATGTTGTCCATAAAGGAGTGTATGTGTCCCCGAGCTCATTGCCCAAACTGAGCGTCAGTGCTAACTCCAAGTTACATGTGTTGCCCTCTAAGTATGGTGCCCTTGCCCTGTCCAGCCCCAAGGTAACTGATAGGGAAGGGCCCCCTCTCTTCAGGTTTCATGTACAAGAGGTAATAACTTGAGTTATGGTACAATGTGTGTAATACTGTGTAAAGAGTGACGTACTGCAATGTTTCAGAAATGTGTTCTTGGTAAAATGATATATTGACTGATGATTACATGTGTGAGCCTAATGCAAATGTATATGGTTGCAGTTAAAACTTATGGAGTACTTGCTTGGCCGGACGTCCAAGCTTTCCCAGGCCAGGAAGGGTGTAACCCCCCTGCAAATGGGGGTTCCCAAAAGACTTCCAGGAGCTTGCTTGAATGCTCCAAGCCTGAATGGTGTTTGGCGTTTAAGCCATTTATCAGTGAGTGTTTTTAGAGCCTCTGGTACTGTCTCTTTAAGAGCTGTCTGCTTGCAGACATAATTAGTTTATATGGGGGGACTGTGTGTTTCTCTGTTTGAGTACCACTCGAACTACTGCCAATTCACTCCATTTTTGCAGTCACTAGGAGTACAAAGGGAACCTATCTGAAAGATGTAACTGTTTGCCAGAAATCAGTTAGAGTAATAATGAAATTACAGTTTGTCTAACCTGCTTTCTTTGCAGTCAGAACTGTGTCTGCCTAGTTCCCCATTCTGGTTTTGAACTGCTGAACTGGACCAATCAGTGTGGGGTAAGCTAGCTCTAAAATGGTGCCTTGGACTGAATCAGAACTTGGACTCATAATCTGAGCCAGCCACAAGAGGATTGTATGGGCAGTGACTCTGGGAGATGTAGTTTAGACTGCGCCTTTTTGGACCAACAGCAGCAGTCTATTGTGAGTGACAGCCAATCCAGTCAAGAACTGGAGGAACTCAAAGGAAGTGCCCGGTTTTGTCTGTTGGAGTTTCAGTCTGCTCTGGCAGTGAAGGAAAGGAACCCTGTGCTCCTTCAGTGCACAGTTTTAGTCAAAAAAAAAAAAAACATGTATAAGGTCCAGAGTTCCGGTCTGCAGCTTGTTAGGACTGAATCAATCCTGTGAAGAGAATCAAAAGGATATCTGAAGAGTAGAAACCAGGCTCACCCTGTAGAAGACTGGAGGAATTGCTGAAAATTGCTACTCGGTCTGTCAGGAACTGAATCTGCTGTGTGTTCTCCGGGTATTGTGCAGTAATGCGATCGGGATACAGATGCAGCCTGCCTGGTATAGTGCTTTCTTTTACCATATAAATGTGTGAAGAGGTTGTGTACCTCAAGTGAATCCTGCTGCCATTAAGTGACTTTTGCCTGTGACTGTTTACCATATAAATGTGGGAATACTCTTGGAGCTCAAGTAGCCCTGCTGACATTGAAGGACCCTATCTTGTTTGGAGGTCGTGAGTACTAATTCAGGGTCGCTCCCTGTTGAATTGCCACATTAAATCCAAATGGAATTACTGCACTGCTGACTGTTTAATTCTCCTTTTCTCTGTGTGAAAGGGCCCCTACCAGCTGCCACGGTTTGGACTAGCCACTAGGGCTTGGGTACCCAGGGACAGTAACTGATAGGGATAGGCCTGTGCACAGAGCCATAAATAGATGAGTAAAGTATAAGCTAATTAACCTGATTTCCCCTGTCCTTGTTATATTCCCCTAAATAAATCAGAGCTGCTTGTTTCAGCAAAAGTTATACTGCCTGAGGTATTTGTCTATGTTAAAGTATTGTACTGTGATTGTTGCACTGTATCTCATTTTACAGGAGGTCCCAGTGCCTGAACCAGCCCTGGGGGTAAGTGTATACTGTGAAGGTAATTCTGATATATTGTGTGGGCCACTAGTGGGAAGAAAGGGGGGTTGCAGTGTCCCAGAGGGCTGTGACCAAGTAAGTTTAACTATTGCAAACCCTGACCTCTGGGTGGAGGCACCCGCCATTGGATCCAGGCCCCTCAACCTGTTAGTGGCAAATCAGGCAGGGGTAGTAGCCCCTGGGATAGCGCCATCTAGGGGTTACACACTACCCCCTCCACATTGCCTCCAACACTCTGAGCCTATCCCTGGGATACAGTGACCCAGCTGTACAGGAACCAGGAAAAACAGGGTCCTCACCTTCCAACCAAATTCCTTCCAGAATGGGGAGGACGTGGTACCCCAAGTGCTCCTCCGCACCTGGGACCATTGTCAGTCTGTAATAGATAGAAACATAGACTTTGACGACAGATAAGGACCACTAGGCCCATCTAGTCTGCCCATTTCCCTACCTACAGGATAGGCCGCAGATCCTAGTTAACCAACAGCCTATATCTTTCTGCCCCCCACAAGAATTGCCTTTTGTCTGTCCCATGCATTCTTGAATTCTCCCACAGTTTTAGACCCCACAACTTCCTCAGGAAGGCTGTTCCATGCATCCACTACCCTCTCTGTGAAATAATACTTCCTCACATTGCCCCTGAACCGCCCTCCTTCTATCTTTAAATCGTGTCCCCTTGTTCTTGCAAGTCTCTTTTTGAAAGATGCTACCCTGTTGGATTTTGTTGATTCCTTGAGGTCTTGAAAGTTTCTATCATGTCCCCTCTCCTTCTTTCCTCAAGGGTATACATATTAAGCTCCTTTAGTCTCTCCTCATACGGCTTCTCTTGCAGACCCTGCACCATTTTAGTTGCCCTACTCTGGACTGCCTCTATCCTGTCTATGTCCTTGCGGAGATGGGGTCTCCAGAACTGGACACAGTACTCCAGATGGGGTCTCACCAACTGTCTGTACAGAGGATAACAACTTCCTGTTTTCTGCTGCTGATGCCTCTCCCAATACATCCCAGTATACCCCCAGCCCTCCCTACTGCCTTCTCACATTGCTTGCTAACCTTAAGGTCATCTGATATGATTACCCCCAGGTCCCTTTCCTGTTTTGTTGTTGTTACTACCTCCCCACCCATTGTGTATTCTTCCCCTGGGTTCTTGTTTCCCAGGTGCATTATTTTGCACTTTTTTGCATTGAATCCTAGCTGCCATACGTCTGACCATTCCTCCAACCTTGCCAAGTCCCTTTTCATTCTTTCCACGCCTCCTTGTGTATCAACCCTGTTGCAGATCTTTGTGTCATCTGCAAAGATATGTCCATGTCCCTCTCCCGTCTTTCCTTAATATACTGTGAGGAGATACTAAGGTCATTTAAAAAATTCTTGCATAACATGGTGATCATGTGCCTTGCATTAGTTGCAATCCAAATCTGTTGGAATGGTAGCCCCCCCCCCTCCTGATCCCTCACCTCATTTCCTTTGCCCAGCTGATCATTTATATAGTCCCTTAACTGGTAGTATCTTAATCTATCTTGTGAGGCAATACCAAATTTTAACTGTATCATCTCAAAGGACATCAGGGAGGAGCCATGAAAAAGCTGATATGGTGCCCGAAATCCTTTTCTCCCCTGTTTTAGGAACCAGTTGTCCAGTTTTGCTGGTTCAAAATTGGGGTCAAAGGACCACCATGTGTATTTCCATAATTGTCTTTTGGTGTTACCTCTACTAATGCCCTTCTCCAATCCTCTAAAACCGCTGCCGTCCCTGAATAGGTCGTAGTTCCCTGTACCTTCCCCTCTGCAAAAAGGGCCACCTGTAGGGGGACCTCTCTAACCTCCACTAAGTCAAGCCTCTTCCAGTGGGATGTGTACTCCTGGTTGCCCCACAATAATGCGATCCTCATTTGGGACGCTATCCAGTATCCCTGCAAGTGGGGAATTTGTTTTTGGGGAGAAATAAGTTTTTTTTAACCCTTGGTCACATTGTTCCCCCCCAAAAAACTTATAAAATCTTTTGCCAAGATTCAAGATCCCTCTGGGAAACAACGCAAGGGACACATTCAAATAAGTAAAGGAGCCTGGGCAAGGCATTCATTTTTAATGCTTGATTTCTTACGTGCAAAGTTTGGGGGAGCAATGTCCACCTTATGAAATCTACCTTTAATTGTTGCACTTGTGGGGGATAATTCAAATTGAATAGGTTGGCCGTGTTTTTACTGATCTTGATTCCCAAGTACCTGATAGTTTCCATGTCCCATTTCATTGGGTATCTCTGCTTAATTTTAACAGATGGGGTGTAGAAAAAAACTAAGGACCTCAGTCTTACTCCTGTTAAATGTAAAGCCTGAAAGTGAGGCATAGGCCTCTATCTGTCCAAACACCTCTGGTAGTGAACTATCTGGGTCTGACAAATACAGTAGGACATCATCAGCATATAAAGCTAATTTCTGCTCTTCACCCCCCCCCCATTGAAATTCCCTTGACCCCTCCATTATGTCTTATACTCTGGGCCAGGGGCTCTATATAAAGAGTGAATAGCAGTGGCGAGAGAGGACATCCCTGTCTCGTCCCTCTTCCCAAAGGGGCTGCTTCTGAAACATGACCGTTTGCATGTATAAAAGCCAAGGGGGACCTATATATTTTAAACAGAGCCCTCACGAATTGCTGAGGGAAACCACACCGGGAAAGGACCTGGCCTAGAAAGGCCCAAGAGACCTTATTAAATGCTTTTTCAGCATCTAGGCTCATAAGGAGGAAGGGGGGGTCCTTGTATAGTTAATCCGATCTATAACGTGAGATGTTCTTCTCAGGTTATCCTGAGCTTGATGTTCTGGGACAAAGCCGGCCTGGTCCAAACCAATGAGACCAGGGAGGTATTGTATTCTTTTAGCTAAGATGAACATGAACATTTTATAGTCCGTGTTCAGTAAGGAAATTGGTCGGTACAAGGAGCATTTAGTAAGGTCCTTTCCCGGCTTCAGGAGTACCGAGATCACAGCCCTATCCCATGAGGGGGGTATTTGCTCATCCTCATTAAGCACAGCTTTGTATAGACCCAAAAGGCCTGGGAGTACCATCCCTCTAAATGTCTTATAGAACTCTGATGGTAACCAGTCTGAACCCGGGCACTCACCCGCTTTCAGTCTTGAGATTTCTTCGGTTACCTCTGCTTCCGTAATAGGGGTTAGCAATGACCTCCCCTGTTCCTCCGATAGGCCTGGTATCGCTAGTCCCTCCAAAAAGGCTTGTACTCTTTGTACACACGGTGTCTTATCTGGTGTATATAGCTTACCATAAAATAATTTAAAGGCATCTGTTATCTCCCTCACCCCATGGACCATTTATTTTCTCCGTGGGTGCCATATTGATGTTATTGTGGCTTTAGCCCTCTGGGCACGAAGCCTGCCAGCCAGTAATTTCAACGACCTGGGCCCTCCCTCATAATATTGTTGTTTTTAAAAAAACGTAGTTTTTTGTTCGACCTGATAGTCTAAGATATCATTCAATTCTTTTTTGAGTATCTTCAGCTGCGTAGTCCTTGTTTTGTCTATTTTACCTTTCTGGAGATCTTCCAAGTTCTTAATTTGTATAGATAACCTTAGCTTCTTAGCCTTCCTATCCTTTTTCTTTTTAGATGCTATCGAAATGAATTTCCCCCTCAAAACTGCTTTTGCAGCATCCCACCTTATTGCCTGAGAAGTATCTTGAGGTGAATTCTCAGCCATATAGTTATCAAATGTTTCCTTAATGCTCTCTTTGACCTCTTGATCATTCAGCAACGATAGGCTGAGACGCCAAAAAGTATTTCTCCTGACCTCTCCTATATCAGTCCTCATGAAAATGGGAGCATGGTCAGATAGACCTAAGTCCCCCACCCAACTCTCCTTCACTCGCTACATATCTTCCCCAGGCACCAGAAAGTAATCTAGCCGGGAATACATCTGATGTGCAGCCGAGAAAAAAATTTAGTTCCTCCCTTTCCCATTAAAATACCTCCATACGTCTTGGAAACCCAGTTCCCTCACCAATTTCTGTCTCTTCCTCGCTGTTCCATGTATTGCTCTCGGGATTTGTGAAGTGGTATCTAGAGCAGGGTTCAGTGCCAAATTAAGATCCCCCCCCCCACATATTATGGTGCCCTCGGCCCAACTCAAAAGGGGTGGTCAAAAAGGTCCTATATTCTTGATATCTTGAACCCGTTGGGAAATACGCAGAGGCCAAGGTGACCATCACTCCCCCCAATCTGCCTTTCAGCAGAGCGTAGCAACCTTCCCTATCTGCCAAAGTATCCATCTTTTCAAAATGAGTTTTGGCTGGAACCAGAATCACCGTCCCCCTTCTACCTTTTTTACAGTGGCGTGAAAAAGTATTTGCCCCCTTCCTGATTTTCTCTATTATTGCATATTTGTCACACTGGATGTTTTCAGGTCTTTAGTCAAAATATAATATTAGATAAAGGGAACCCGAGTGAACAAATAACACTTTTTTTTTTTACTTATTTCATTTATTTAATGAAAAAAGTTAACCAACACCAACTGGCACTGTGTGAAAAAGTAATTGCCCCCTAGTTAAATCAACCCAATTAAAGGGATAATTAGAGTCAGCTGACTGAACACAGCCAGGCTTGATTACAGCCAGCCCTGCTCAATATAAACCTCACTTATTTTGACCCTTACCATCAGAGTCACATTGCCAGCACAAAGATTCAACAAGTACATTATGCCATGATCAAAGGAAGTTCCTGAAAGATCAGAAAAAATTTGTTGCCCTCTATCAGTCTGGAAAGGATTACAAAGCTATTTCTGAGGCTCTGGGACTCCATCGAACCACAGTGAGAGCCATAATCTCCAAATGGAGAACACTTGGAACAGTAGTGAATCTTCCCAGGATGAAGTGGCCTGCCAAAATTACTCCAAAGAGATAGCGTAAAATCATCCAGGAAGTCTCAAAGGATCCTAAACAACATCCAAAGAACTGCAGGCTTTTCTTGCCTCAGCTAAGGTCAGTGTTCATGACTCCACAATCAGAAAGAGACTGGACAAAATGGGCTTCATGTGAGAGTAGCAAGCCGAAACCACTGCTAACCAAGAAGAACATAAACGCTCGTCTCTCATTTGCCAAGAAGCACCTGGATGATCCACAAGCCTTTTGGGAAAATGTTCTATGGACAGATGAGTCCAAAGTGGAACTTTTGGACGACATGGATCCCATAATGTCTCGCGTAAGCAAACACAGCATTCCACAGTAAGAACACCATACCAACAGTCAAACATGGTGGTGGTAGTGTGATGGTGTGGGATGCTTGCTGCCTAAGGACCTGGATGACTTGCCATAATTAAAGGAACCATGAATTCTGCTCTGTACCAGAAAATTCTTAAGGAGAATGTCTGGTCATCCTTCCGTCAGCTGAAGCTGAAGCGTAGTTGGGTCATGCAGCAAGACAATGATCCAAAACACAAAAGCAAGTCCACATCAGAATGGCTAAAAAGAAGTAAAATTAAAGTTTTGGAGTGGCCTAGTCAAAGTCCAGACTTAAACCCAATAGAGATGCTGTGGCAGGACCTGAAACGAGCAGTTCATGCTCGAAAACCTACAAATGTTACTGAATTAAAGCAGTTCTACGAGGAAGAGTGGGTTAAAATTCCTCCACAGCGATGTGAAAGACTGATATTGAATTATAGGAAGTGTTTGGTTGCAGTCATTGCAGCTAAATGTGGCATAACCAGTTATTAAATGTAAGGGGGCAATTACTTTTTCACACAGTGCCAGTTGGTGTTGGTTAACTTTTTTCATTAAATAAGTGAAATAAAAAAAAAAAACAAGTGTTATTTGTTCACTCAGGTTCCCTTTATCTAATATTACATTTTCTCTAAAGACCTGAAAACATCCAGTGTGACAAATATGCAATAATAGAGAAAATCAGGAAGGGGGCAAATACTTTTTCACGCCACTGTATATGAAGATGCCACCATGTCCCCAAAACCAAATTTCAGCAGTTTAGTATGTTTTTGCTTTGACAAGTGTGTTTCTTGTAAAAAAATAAAGTCAGCTGTAGTTTTCTTTACAAAGTTCATAACCTTGCTACGTTTAACAGGGTTGGTGAGGCCATTCACATTAAAAGAACAGAACAGCGAGCCCGTCCCAGCCATCACTCCTGTAAATGAGATACAGACTGGCTTTCATAAAGCCATTACCTGAGTGCCTTATTAAACTGTCCTCAAACTGGCTAAAGTCATTAATATGAGCACCATTGATACAAATAGGATGATAAGAGTTACCTGGTACAAAAATTAAACTTTAACATTTCATTAACATTGTCAGCCAACATGGCTTCTATCCAACATTTTAAACAAAAGATAGTTGACTTCCAAGGTAGGAGATTCATGGTATAGAATCTCTGGTTACTCTCACACCTCTTTCTTATAGGTCTTAAATGAAAGTGGAAGTAAGGTGAGTACAATTGCCCTGTGCCAGAAGCCCTCACCTGCAGCCGCCCTATTGGGTTACTCAGCTCCACAAAAACTATCAAGGGGAGAGGGGTGGAAGCCTCTCCCTTGACCTTTAATGTGTTGCAATAAACTACGATAACAGAAAGTTGTTAGTAAGTTAGAACCCCACAGTTTAGCAACTTAAAAGGTGTCAACACAGTAGGTGGGCTCTAAAAACAACAAAAAAACAAAGCGCAACACACAACCGTTATTGTTTGGTCTCTTATCCCAGTGGCAGACAACCTTTGACCTGTTTTGAGCTACATATATTCTTTCACCTTATGTGGGTATGGGCTAGGAAAGCAGAACAGTGCCTGAGTGACACCATTGAGCGCCCCCCCCACCTCCGGGCAAGTCACGCGTCATCCGCATGATAGGCCGCAGCAGCTGGGGCCAATATCCACATACCATCCATAGAGACCCTTTACATTCCTTTATTCATATTAGGGAGAGTGTACCAATGATACGAATGAGCCCTCTTCGTATGGGCCAGCCGTAGCAGAAATAAGCCTGGTTTCTAGTTCGGTGGGTTTCGGTCATCCCGAGAGCTGTCAGGCCCTTAGTGCAAACCAGCTCATTCCTTATGTTTTTAGTTTTTTTTACCTTTTTATGTTTAGGCCTCTGCATGGTCCAATTAGCCCCTGACCCTCCGAACAAGAAATGTGATCACAGATTAAGGCTCATACCCCTCTGAGCACATCACTCCCTGCTGTAACGTTGGTCTCCCAAAGTTATTCGGCCCCTAGTTGCTTGCACCAACATGCTTCAGTCACTAGCCTCCCAGGGGCGAGAGCCCCAGCAGCGCCCCCTGACACCAATCACTCCCCCATCCCCTCCCAATATATATCCGTTTGTTAGACCATTCTCAGTTTTTGAATACAGTCAACCCACATAATACATTTGATTTGCCACAGTTTCAGAGAAAAAGGAAAACAAAAAAGAGTTCTCTTTAGCCTCATCAGCAACTTGCCGTTTCAGTCCTAAAAGACCAAGTCCACCACCAGATCCCGAATGCTCAAGCCCCAGAAAATGACTGCCGTTTCAGGTGCCTCCCTCTTCTTCTATCCCATCTTGGAGCTGCAAAGTCAGAATGCCCCGCTCCTCTCGAACCCCCAGTTGCTCCGAGCTCCTGTCCATGTGTCTCTTTGTGCCAATCTTGTTCCACAGAGCAGAAGTGTCCCCCTTCTCCCTCGTCCCTCAACCTTTGGGGCCAACAACTGTCCATTTATTATTTTGTAGTTGTCTCCGATTTTATTCTGCAGATAAACGCGGTATGCTGATTTCTAAAGTATGTAGAAACTCCTCTGCTGCTTCTAGCTCTTGAAAATGACTTGGGCCTTTCTCTGTCATTATCTTTAGCCTAGCAGGGTATTCCACAAAAGCCTTATGGTTCTTCTGTTGCAACAACTTCACAACCGCTAAGACCTGCCTTCGTTTATTTAACAGTTGTGGAGCATAGTCCTGATCGAAGTACAAACGGACATCTCCAAAGTGAATTTCCTTTTTCCCCCAGGCTAACATTAAATCCTCTTCTTTTACCCTGTAGTCTAGAAAAGCTATCACTATGGAACGTGGTCTTGCCTTCAAGTCCCTAGGGTGAGGGATTAAGGATCTGTGGGCCCGAATTATGTTTAGTTCTTTCTCCTGTGGGAGGTTCAGGATCTCATGCAAAAAAGAACTCATGAATTCCAACATGTTTTTGGACTCTGTACCTTCTTGTAAGCCATGGATGTAAATATTATTGCGGTGGTTTCTATTTTCAAGTTCCTCCAGCTTTTGCTCCAATTTATTTGCCCTCTGGTGAAGGTCGAGCAGTGCAGTATTATTGGCATCTGTCATGTGGGTATAATCTGACATCACAGTCTCTAAACTTGTTGTCCTCTGTGCTAAGTCCAGTATTTCTTGTTTTTGGCTCGAGACATTTTTATCCAGGCACAGTAAAGTTTCATTCCTTTGCTTTAGGGTAGATCATAGTTGTTTAGACGTTATCATATACTCCTCCTCTCCGTGGCATGCCCCCTCCACATCGTCATGCTGCGTTTCCATCGTTAGCTGCGTCATCACTCGTGGGCCTAACTCTGTCATCGTTTTCTGTTGTTTGTTCGCCCTACCTGAACAATTTTCCTTCATTTTGTGTGTGGCCGGCACCAGGTAGTCCGTTATTCTGCATTTGTACGACAGGATGGGTTTTCTTTTTACTTAATTACAATGGATTTAGGTTGGGTTGTCGCGGAGCTAAAAAGCTAAGCTGCCATACAGGAAGTTGACCAGACCGGAAGTCCCGGTGTTTCCTTTTTGACGTGTTTAAATAGATTATTTGGTGAAGTAAGTAAGGATTTATCCCCCACTGGAAAAGAAGGATAATTCAGGAGTGGTTGTTCCAGATAAGTACAGCATTTAGTATCTGTTGAAGAAATATTAAAAGAATTGAAAAAGATAATGCTAAATAAGGCTGTGGGTCTTGATGCTGTTCCAAACTGGATATGGAAGGGAGGTGCAGACTTGGTTGCACCATGGGTATGTCATATTTTTAATAGGTCAATGTTAAAGGTGACCTGCAAAATAGCGTTGCAACCCCCTCCCGTTCTCACATACCTTGTAATACTGCTGCGGGAGTCCAGGGCTGCAATCTGCAATATTTTTTATATCCACATTAAATTTTTTAATAAAGTGCTGAAACGCAGAGGGGACCCGACTGAGCGGGCGCAAGTGTTCATGGGTATTTTACTCATTTAGTGACATCACTCCCACCACTACTCTTATTATAACAGCAGTGGTGGTAGTTTATTATGCTGGTTTTATTGCTTCCCTGGGGGTCTTGACACCCCAAATATTACAGCAACAGCCTGTCCAGGTGTTGCAGTAAGTAGTATTTGGGGCGTCAAGACCCCCAGGGAAGCAATTAAATCAGCATAATAAACTACCACCACTGCTGCTATTATAAGAGTAGTGGTGGGAGTGACGTCACTAAATGGGTATAATACCCATGAACACTTGCGCCCGCTCAGTCGGGTCCCATTTGCACTTCTGCGTTCATCCAAAAGTTTCAGCATTTTATTACAATTAAATGTGGAGATAAAAAATAATGCCGACTGCAGCCCCGGAATCCCACAGCAGTATTACAAGGTATGTGAGGATGGGAGGGCATTGCAATGCTATTTTACAGGTCACCTTTTAGTGGTGAAATGCCCTTACAGTGGAAGCAGACAAAGATTGTCCCTATCCCAAAGGTTGTGATGCCCAAAAATATGTCAACAGATTTTACACCAATTGTCTTAACAAGTACTGTGTCAAAGGTATGTGCATTTTTTTATTTGTAAATGGATTATGGTGCCTGTAGAGGGTATGTTAGATAAAAATCAGTTTGGTTCTTTGAGGGGGTGTTCAACTACTGATGCTGCTTTAAAACTTTTGGAAATAATTATGAGAGCTTGGGATAAAGGAAATAACGTGAGGACTGTGTTGTTGGATTATAAAAAAGCGTTTGATCCTATTGATCGTGGGACGGTAATACAAAAATTGCGGAGTTTAAATGTGTCGGAGTGTGTAGTAAATTGCGTGTTAAGTTTTTTGCAGGGGAAACTACAATGGACTGAGATGGAAGCTATAAAATCAGAGGTGGTGGGTGTTAGAGGTGGGGTCCCTCAGGGAACCCGATTGGGGCCTTTATCATGTCTGATTATGACAAACGATTTAGAAACTAGGGGTCCATGTATAAAGTATGTAGATGATACTACAGTATTGGATATTTGGGAAAATGTTGAAGATAGTACTATGCAATGCGACTTGGATTACATAAAAAAGTGGTCAAGGAAGAATTTCATGCAAATAAATCCCACAAAAACAACAGAAATACATTTTGGTAAGCAGAATAAATGGGCAGAAATAAGAGCTTTGTCTTTTGGGGGTGAGGAGGTAAAAGTAGTTAATAAAGTTAAGCATTTGGGGCTTATTTTTCAAAATGATTTTTCTTGGGCAGAACAAGTCTTAAGTATGGTGAAAAAAGCAAACAGGTTATATTTTTTAACTGTTATGAGACAGGCAGGTTTGAATCTATCTGATTTTGTTTATTATTTTACTACAGTGTTTAGACCAGTAGTTGAATATAGGGCAGCCATGTAACATAGTGGGCTTACAAAAAATGAATCTGAAGAATTGGAAAGTGTACAAAAAAGGGCACTTATAACAACTGTAGAGTGGGAAATTAGTTATAGGGAAGCCTTGATTAAATGCAGGCTTGATTTTTCCTCCTTATTTTTACAGGAGAAAAAAGATGGCGGCCAGGCTGTGCAAGCCATAAGCAGCAGCTTTTAGAGTAGCAGTATTTTATTTTAAATTGCTTTAAATTGTATAAAAAGAGTCTCTATTAGTTTGCATAGGTGGAGTAAGCTTTGCCGGAGCACTCCAACTGCTGTCCTGCTAAAGCATAGCATTGGCGAATGCAACTGACAACCCAATTTGACAAGCATCATTTGTAAACAGAAAGTCTCTCTTTTTTTTTTAACTTCATTTTTTATCTCAGGACCCTTGGATGGCACCCCCCAGAGGGACTGCCTTAGTACTTCACCCCCCAGGGTCCTCGGCTGGGCTCCAGCATACCGTGAGTCGCCAGCCATTTGCGGCTTATTCCCGGCGTACTGGGATCCCTGCTTCATACAGCCACCAAGGTCCACATTTTTCCCCCTTTGATGTGTACCATCCCATGAGGGTGCCGGCATGAAGGACAGATATCCAAGTGTACAGGGTGCAGAAGCATGTTGCCATCAAGCACCTAACAGTGCCTTCCCCTCCCGGTGCTCAACTTCAAGCATATGCCGTTCTGCCCAGCTGCTTCCATGGCCAGTGCGGCAAATGGAGCACTGCAGCGCCACTCAAGAACTCCCCAAGGGGATGCTCCACCTCCCCTCCCCTGGCCAGCCTCAACAACTAGAGGTCATTCCTAAACCCGGGCTGCCAGTGTTGGGAGCGGTAACACTTCCTCTGAGCCAAAGGGCCGGCCTAGAAAGTCCCTTTCAATTGGGATTAAAACAGACAGACAGTTTAGAGGCTTGTCTGTAGTCTCTGAGTCTATCAAAGTAGAATGAAAGATTCTCCGGCTGTCGAGAGAGTACAGCACCACTTCCCCTGGGTTCTCTGGTTTGGGAAAGAAGGCTGGAAACACAAAGGACTGACTGAGATGGAAGTCCAAAACCACCTATGACAGAAATTTAGCATGTGTTTGGAGTAGTACCCTGTCCATATGGGAATCAATTTACAGAGGATCCATCACCAAGGTCTGTAGTTCAGAAACGGCATACAGTGTTAACGACCACTAGAAACACTGTTTTCCAAGTCAAATACATCATGCCACAAAGTAGCAGCTGGTTCAAAGTGCTTACAGGTATATCTGTGAGATTCCAACTGGTGATTGGCTTCTTTAGAGAGGGTCATATGTGTGTGTGTAGGGTAACTGAGAAATCTCCTGGAGAAAGAGTTCAGCTAACGTAAGAGGTTCCACTAGCTCATGATAAGCCAAGACAGTTGGCAAGTGAACTTCTCCTGAGGAATACTGAAGGCCAGAGTCTAAAAGATCCAGGAGAAAATCAAGAACTCTCTCCAGCGGGCAGTGGAAGTGAGCTGTGGAGTCCTCAGAACACCAAATGGAAAAGCTCTTTCACTTCCCACCACAAACTTTCCTGGAGGATGACCTGTAGGTTGCCAGAGAAGTACAGTATTTGGTAGACCAACTGTAATACTTTAAACCTGCTCACTTCTGTCTTCTCAGGATCCACACCTGGAGATGCAGGGATCAGAGGTTTGGATGCACTAGATGATCCTGGAACAGAGACGAGAGGAGTGTCCTCAGGGTTGAGTGTGTGGTTGCTAAATCGCCAACTGGCGTAGCAACAGGTACCATATCTGCCTCGACCAGTATGGGCCCATCAATATAATTTTGCCCCCATGAGTCTCAAGCTTCAGAAGTAACCTTTGGATTGGGTGGTGGGGAAGTGGCAGGAAGACTTAATGACAGCAACTTGTCTAGTGCAGCCTGATAGCACCCCAACAAAAAGTGCCATGTCTCGATTTCTGGAGATTTCTCGTCTCTATCTCATTTATGTGGAGATGGGGTTCCCAGTCTGACCAAGTCCTCTGGGTATGAAAACACTGGTAATGTATACCCCAACCCAGTAAGGAGGTGTCTACAGCGATGGTTACCTCAGGCTACAGTGGGGAGAAGGGAAAGCCTTGAAGGAGTTTCTCAATTTAAGGATTACCTCAGGAAAGAGTGAGTCTGAGGCTTCGCCACCTGTACTGGACGGTTCAGGGGTTGAGATGCTTGCAACCCCTGAGTGGCGAACATCCACTGAAACTTACAAGCAGACTTAAGCAAAAAAATAAAGGTCCTGTGGCCTTTCGAGCCTGCCCTTCCCTACCAATCCAATGTTAAAATGTTCTATGTATTTCTGTCTAATGTTAATTTTGTGAGGGCCCTAGTGGCTCATTATTCCACAATTCCTACTCTCCCCTTTGCCACTGTCTTCATCCGCCTCATATGCCTATCCCACCGAGGCTCAAATCCTCCTCCTCACTGATTTCACCTAGGCTACCTCCCTTGGCAGCCTGTTCCACCCTCCAGCATCCTTTCCATGGAAAAATGTTTCCCAACATTTCTCTTAAAGGGGAACAGTCACCACCAAGTACCCCATGCCCAAGTATGGGACTGGTCCCAATGTATACATTTTTTTTTTATATTTCTTATTTCTACTCCTGCAGCTTGGTCTGCCTTAACATCCAGTCACTGTCCTCTCTCCATTCAGCCCGCAGGCTCACTCATATCCGGGTAGCATGCGACGTACTCACGGAGGGGTTCCCACTCCCTCTCGCTGGGCCAGGATCCAATACTGGAGTGTGATTCCTTTACGGACTCCCTGGGTGAAGAGGCACGGCCATTAAGCCGCCCTGACCGACTGCCATTTTCCTCCAGCTTCTCCCTTGAAATGCGGACGTGTGGTGCCCAGGCACTGTGTGCGATGTCCACTGTACTTCACCCTTGACTACAGCTCCTGCAGTGCCCGATTGCCATCGGGGCTGCTGCAGAGCCGATGCAGGCCCAAACCTCTCCCAGGGAAAGGAGAGCAGTCCGTCGGACGCCAATCCTTTCCTCCCAGCCAACTCCATGATTGCCCGGCTGCCGAACCTGTCGCGGGCGCAAGGTGTGGCGCCCAGTGCTCAACCCTCAGCGCCACCACGCCGGCGTAAGAATGTCTTCGACTGTGTGGAGTGGGGGGGTACATATTTCAAGTCCTCAAATGATATGGCATGGGCCCTTGGGCTTTGAAGGCCCGATACAAGTGCTATACTACTCCCCCTCTGCCCAGATCATGGTCAGTGGCTCCTTTACTTCTGTCTTTGAGTTGGCGAGAGGCACCAGACAAGGGTGCCCCTTGTCACCGCTGCTTTATGTCCTTGCACTTGAACCCCTGGCTGCAGCAACTAGAAATGCAGCAGATGTGGAAGGTTACGGGGGAGGTGGGGGTTGTGAACAGAACTGCTGGAGCAAACACAGAGAGAAACTGCACTCTTTCAAGAAAGTAAAAAACAAAGTTGTCGGTCCAGTTATTCCGCAGCAGTGACAGCAGCAAAAGAGCCCTGGTGGTGCGGGTCCTAGTGTGGCCCTGCCTCAGGGGCTGTGAAGACATAAGGCTGCATTATATGCAGATCTACTTCTCGATCAGCAGAACCCAGCGAAAGGATCCTCCGCAATTCATGCCCTTCTGAAAGAATATGGTCTCCCCTCCGGGCACTAAATTAACTGGACACAAAGTGAGATCCTGTCAGTGGGGAAGTTACATACAGAATGATTGCAAATAACACTATAGGCCTCAAAAGGAAAAATTAAGTGTCTAAGGGTGATCATTCCTTCTAAATTGAATCTACTGTTTAAAAGAACTAAGAGATAGGAGCAACTGAAAACACCGCTCCACAGATGTTTTGCTTGGCTCAGTAACCAAAAGGCAGTAGCAGAAACTGAAGAGAGTCAGCACCAGCAACAAATACTGATTCACCAGTTTTACTGTGTAAAATATGCAGAGAATAAATAACACTACAATAGGTAGGGCACCTAAAAAATAACAAAAAGGAAGAGAGCACAGAGAGTCGACCAGTTTCGCTTTCTAGCTTTTTCAAGAGTCACAGGTGCATAGTCAGGTGACCATGAAACATGTTAGCTGTTTGGATTTTACATTGAGAATGTCTAATTCTATTTTTTCTGCTTTTTTTCACCATGATAAGAGCTGCGAGTGTAGCTATCTAGATACTTCCTTTTTAGATATAAATAGGGGTTGCGCTAACCAGCGGCCACCAAAATAATGCTATGCTAGCCACCTCTGATACATATGAAAAATACATTAGTAGAAAAAATGACAACTAGGTTCTGTAGCACCCATTGCTGATGTATAGTCCATTTTGTGGATTATGATAATTTTAAATGGTTCTGCACTTTAATACTGAGTGTGTAATTTAAGCACTGTCATTTTAATTGCAGCAAGTAAAGCAGCACTGCAACTAAATTGGGCAAAAAATTTGACCCTACCTCTTTTCACTGTAAAAGATTCCAGGCATCTTCTAATTTCATTTGATGGTACAATTTTATAATTCCACCATAATTTGAGTATTTTGTAAAGGTTTTAATTTACTTTTTTTCCTCAAGAAAAAAGATGGCTGACACATTATTCATAGAAATAGCACTGTAGACCTAGCAAGGGTTAAAATTGAAAAAATAAAAATAAAAGAAGGCTCCTGGCACACAGGATAGGCGGTACCTACCTGACATAAGCGTACCGTGGAGATGGGCAGAGAAGGCGTGCCGCAGATCAAATAGGACCTGGGCTGTCAACACCGAGTAGGGAAATGGGCTGACTAGGTGGGCTGTATGGTCCTTACCTGCCGTCAGATTCTTGGTTTCTACCTAGACAAGTATATTGGATAGGTATGCTAATATTTTTCTTAATTGTAGCTTAAACTAGCTTTTTTGGAAAAACATTTTTCGTTGCACTGGTGCTTTAAAATCATCACCTAACTTTTCATTTAAAAGAGCTACAGACACCTTTTGAGTAAAATCTCTGAGGAATGTAAGCACTGGAGAGATTTACCCTATCCCTCCTAGGCAGGATCAGCAGTGTTAAAATGTCAATTCTCTCTAGGTGTCTTTACCTATATCTATCACTCCCGGTCCGCCTACCCCTTAGCCACTTCATGCAGCTGGATTCTGCCATTGATAAATTCTTGTGGAATGGGAAAAACACCCACATTCAGAGGAATATTCTGCAACTGTCTATGGAGGCTGGGGGCACTGCTCTGCCACACTTTCTGCACTATTATTGGGTGTCCCAGCTGGTCTCCCTGTCTGTGGGTGGGAGTCAAGCTCCTCTGTCCTGGGTGGCCCTAGAGGAGGAAGACATGGGCTATGACCTTTATTTATTTAAATTTTGGTAACAGGGTAGGCCCACTGAGACTTTGACAGCCCCTTTTTCAGGGGCGACCGGGGAATTAGTTACATGTACCTAGAGGGGAAAAGAAAATCAGTGCTTTTGATTGTACTACAGTACATGGTACATTGATCATGTACACGTGTCGCAGAGATAGACATTACGATAGTTGACATAGGCGAGTTTACGTACGAACAAACCGTAGAAGAGGATGTTTGATCCCAGCACTGAAGAGCCATAAGATGCCCCTAATTTATAACCCATTATACAATGGCAAGAAAGAATCTTTGACTGCGACTGGTCAGTTTGGGGATGGACCCATGGCATTATCCTAGCACTGAAGAGCCACAAGATGCCCCTAATTTATAACCCATTCACTGACAACACTGTGAAAATCAGGTTAGTTGCACACAAGTTTCTCTCCATCCCACCCGGTATCTCTCCAAATGCTACCATCATTGCTTCCTTGAGAAGCAGGGCTGGCTCAATTGTACAATTACACCAGGGTCTATGTCAATGCTCTAAAAAGTGTCTGAAAAATGTACGTCAACTTTACACAGGTGGGTGGCCGCTAGGTAGTTTTGCTTATCTCAGAGCCGCAAGGGGATTGGACGCAAGTGACTTGTTTACACACCTGGCTGTTGGTGGGTGCCTGGCAGTAGCCCTTGATGAATCCTGCAGGTGGGGTGAACCCTATGCTGTGGAGGAGGAACTACTCAGGCGCCAGCGCTATGCTAAGCCTTTGCCTATATTTTATAAAACACTCCAATGGGGGGGGGGTGAGCCCTCTGCTTACACACAGTGGGATCTATGCACTTAAGTGCACAGTGTCTATATACCACAGATCTGTGGCACGCAGGCAACCCTAAGTATGAATGCCGCACACTGGGGGTCACATGGAGCCCCTGTACACTTTCACAGAAAGGACACGTATCCCTTACACACTGCATCCCCCAGCCAGGCATGCAGTTACATGTGTGGCCAGTCCGGGCGTGCACCGCACTTCATGTCATTCACAAAGGTGCAGAGGGCCGGGTAAGGGGGGGCAGGATATACAGGCTACTCCCTCCCCCCCAAAAAAACCCACATGCTACAGGAAACCACCCCCCCATACACACACACACACACACACACACACACACACACACACACACGCACACAGTGCTCCCCAGCCCCCAGGTTAGAATGAGAGGGATGGGGCAGGCATTTGCCTGTCCCTTGAAAATGCAACTCTCCTACACCTTCTCAGAATCCCCCACTTGCATGGAGCAGGTGATAAACTTCGGGGCCCAGGACGAGTATTCAACTGTGTCCCTCGATCCACCCTCCATGTATATGCATAGTGCATACTGCATACCCTGATCCTGTTCGCTGGTGTGGAGCTATATGGGCAAGAGTGTGCAATCCGCGTGTACCCAGCCCCACAACAGTGTAATGTGCAAACAAAGGCAAGACTTGTGCACCCCCTAACTGCAATGATTTGGGCTGTAGCAGCTCAGCAGTTAAAATGTTCACTTTGTCCCAAATGTGCAACTTTTAGAGGGCGATGTCCTCCAGATGGTGCCCGCATGTCTCCAGATGATCTTTTTTGTGCTCTGTCCATACTATTATGTCATGAGTCCTGGCCAAAGCACCTCCTAAATCCCCTTTACAGCTCCTGCTGGGAACTGACCTCTATCGGTGCCTGGTGGAGGGTGACCTGCCCCAATGGCAAGCCACCCTCATCAATGCTAGAAGTCAGCTGCCAGAACTGGCTGTCTCTCAATCCACCCACCATACAGCAACGGGCACACAACATGGAGCTCTGCCTTAAGCTGAAGCGACCCACTTATCTGCCAGTGGAGCCATTTAATGATGTGTGGAGCCCTCTAAGGTAATTGAGGATGGTCTGTTCCCCAGAGGATGAATTCCACTGGACTGACCAGAGGTTGGGGGAGACAGATGTTGGTGCACCTGCTGCGGAGAGGGGTACATTGGCACAGGCAGGCTATTGGCTAGCTCTTACCCCATGCCCAGTACTAATTCATTCTACCTATAGCCCACCCTTGCCATTCCAATCAAATTGCTTTAGCTTCCACTGGATATTGGGTTGGGCTATAGGTGCACAATGGTGTAATAAACTCCTGTACTGTTTTCTGACCCATCTTTGTACGCACGGGATATACTGATTCTGAACCTCTGTACAACTCTTTAGATCAGTTCTGTATATTTTACTCAACTATGTTGCTGTGTTTTGTTGTTTGAAATCAAAAAATATTTTCTGGAAAACAAAAACAGTTTCTGGAGACTGGGTATAATTCCCATGGATATCCAAATCTGGCATTGCTGCTGTCTGTCTGATGCTTGGATGGGCTATTTATGAGTCTGTTGTCCACGTAAGGAAATACATGCAGTCCCTTATTCTGTGATGTACCGCAAGAACTGCAGAAAACATGGCAAAGACACATGATGCTGATTCCAGCCCAAAGGGCAGAACTCTAAACTGGTTATATTCAAGACCCCCACACAAATGGAGGTATCTGAAGTGGTTGGCCCTAATAGTGATATGCTGGTATGTAGTCTGTATATACAGGGATGCCACCAATGCTGGGATCTCAGAAATGGAAGGAGAGATCCCCGATGACACTGCCCTGAATTCTTTGCACGTCATATACTACTTGGTTCAAGTGCCTGAGATCCAAAATTGGGCGCATGCCGCCAGTCTTCTTGGGGTTCAGAAACTAGCTGGAATATTAGCCTCTGCCTCGGTCGGACTCTGGCACTTTCTCTACTGCCCTGTTTTGTAGGACTTTCGCTACCTCCAGGGGAAAGTAGGTCTGGCATCAGACCTGTTAGCTTATGCCAGTTTCCTGAAGGGTGGTACGGAGGATACTCTGTTAGTTCTAGATAGTGACCTCCCAGAATAATTCTCAAAGAATCAGGTGTCTATGGTAATGGTATTCCACTGCTAGTCATACAGGGTTACGCTGAACAAGAAGGTCTTCTGTTGGACGTCAAAGGCGAACCCTGCCATTTGTAGCCTGTATATTCAGGGATGCCAACCAAAACTGAGGTTTCAGATATGGATGGAGAGATTCCAGTGACACTGTCCTGAATTTTTTGCACCTCATGTGCCAATTTGTTAAGTGCTTCAGATCTAAGGTTAGGCGCATGCTGCTCATCTTCTTGGGGTTGAGGAAGTAGCTGGAGTACTAGCCTTTGCCTTGGTCTGACTCTGGTGCTTTCTCTACCACCCTGTCTTGTAGGACATCTGCTGCCACCAGGCCTGTTAGCTGATGCTAATTCCCTGGAGGGTGGTACAGAGGTTGCTCTGTTAGTTCTAGGCTGTAACTATCCCAAATAATCTTCAAGACCCATGTGTCTGTGGTAATGGTCTTCCATTGCCTGCTAATAGGATAGGGTTATACCGATCAAAGAGATCTTCTGCTGGATATCAAAAGGCGAACTCTGACGTTCGTAGCCAGGAATACCTTTGGATACAAATTTCACCAGTTTGCTGAATCAAAGGCATCCAAATCAGCTCTCAGTTGGTGGTTATTAGACTCAAACTCTTGTGAAATAACTGTCAAAATATCCTGCTTTGAGGAAGACTATGGAAGTCTCGCCCTGAGCTCTCTAAGCCTCTTCCTTAGGAAGTACTTGTACCTCGAAAGGACAGATTGGTAGTTTGCAACCATGACCTAGAGTAGCTGAAGCAAACACCCTTTTCCCCATAATGACCATCTTACGAGACTTCTTAGTAGGAGGCTGTTCAGTAAACCCTTTCAGAGTGACTGACTTTGAATTAGCCATGATACAATACTGTCCACTATGGACAGTGGGTAGTAAACCAGTTTCAGCTGGGGTGCTCAGTGTATATTCTTTTTTACCGAGGACCTGAAGGAATGCTGGAATAACGTCCAATTTGCTCCAGGCTGCCCCAGTGAGTCTCTCCTAATAGTGGGCTGAACAGGGGGCACCAGAGATACAGGTAATGAAGGTATCTTGAGATACTCTGCTTTGTATCTTATCCTTGCCCACAGCTACTGCCTCGAATTTTGAGCTCTATGTATGTTCTTCAGCAGTGACTGAAAAGAAAGAGCCTCCTGAGGAGTTCACTCTATCTGAGTAGACAGAATCTGGATAAACTGGCAAAATGGTCGGGAGAGTGGCAACTGGGGTTTAATGCAAAGAAGTGCAAGATCATACACGTACGGAAGAGAAACCCTGAAGCCATCTATAGGTTGTGAGGGGAGTTGCTGGCAATCACAAGGGAAGAAAGAGACTCGGGCATCATCATCACAGATTATCTGAAATCCTCCAAGCAGACCACAAAAGCAGTAGGTAAGGCTAGGGGGATGCTGGGGTGTATTAGTAGGGGTATCACAAGTTATAAGAGGTGGTAATAATCCCTCTTTACAAGATACTGGTTAGGCCCCATCTAGAGTACTGCATGCAGTACTGGAGGCCACACCTGCACAAGGGCATTAACCAAATTGAGGCAGACCAGAGAAGGGCAACCAAAATGGTGCAGGGACTGCATCAGAAGGCATATGAGGACAGATTAACGGAGCTCAATATGTATACCTTAGAGCAAAGGAGGGAGAGAGGTGATATGATTGAAACATTCAAACATCTTAAGGGCATAAACAAGGTGAAATAGTTTAACATGTTTCAATATAAGAAAAGTAGCAGGACAAGAGGACACAGCATGAGATTAGAGGGAGGCCAATTAAGGGGGAATGTGAGGAAGTTCTTTTTCACAGAAAGGGTGGTGGATGCATGGAATGGCCTGCCTCAGGAAGTGGTGGATATGAATACAGTGCAGGGCTTCAAACTAGCATGGGACAGGCATAAGGAAGCAATAAAGATGAGTATGAATAGATAGGCCATTGACAGAGTACAGGTCTATGGCACATTCATAAGGTAGAAAAAATTAGCAGACTGGATGGGCCTTGCAGTCCTTATCTGCCATCAACCTCTGTGTTTCTGTGTTTCTCCTCTGGGTTTAAAGGATACACTTCAAAATCCTGTCTCATCATCACTGAGAGCTGCATTGTACTTCTGCTCATCTTTCTATAAGGGAAAAGGAGACAGCCAATCCAAGGAACACTCCCTTACTGGCACTGAGGCTGGCCCCAGCACCAATAATGACATCCCAAAGGGAAGCTGTACCAGCAGTGAAGACCACCCCAGCACCAAATGCAGTGGTGACATTGATAGTCCTGATGGTATCAACATCAACCAGAGAATGTCCCAGGCACTGCAGAGGACACCGCAAGTAGAGAAGAAGGGGTATGGGGCATCCACTGCTCCAAGACAGCTGTTCATCAAACTGCTCATCAAAGACATCCTCTAAAGGCAGAGGGGGTGCTGGAGGAATTGGAGTTAGTCCTGAGGTCAAGAGAGGAAGTCTATTTTGATATCATCCTTTGATGGTATAGAAGGAGGGGATACCTGAACTCCAGCACCTAAGGGAACGTCTGCCTCAGGGCAGAGTGGTGAGACCTTGATCTAGGCCTGTTTCATTGCTTCTTTCCTTTCCTATGTAAGGACAAAATAAGAGGTCCAATGGTTCCTAGAACCTGACTGTGAACGTGAGCAAGGTCAGGATGGTTTCTTTTTGCAACACGAGGGCTGCCAATCCTCTCATTCATGCGCCTGCCCGGTACCAGAGCACTCACCCAGAGAGGAGTGGTGGTCGGATAAAACTTCACTGCAGGAGCAACTTGCCTTTTCAGGCATCCCCACATGCCATAATAGTTTTTGAACACAGTTAAACGAGGTAGAGCTATAAGAACACTTTATGTAAACTAGTTAAAACTGAAGCAAAAGAAATCCAAGTACAGATGGTACTGAGCGGCAGGCAAGCAGCCCCAAGCAGAGGCAGTACCCCACAGGAAATGAGATATGGCATTTCAGCTAGGTTAGTCTGTGTAAATATACTGCTTGAAAGTCACATTAGGGTACAGTATACGAAAAGCAGTGTGTTGTATGTGCTATTCTACAGGTCACACTATTCTACAGGTCACACTATTATCTGACTGAGTACCCATGCCACTGAGAGGTACTAAACTACCCTCACCTCTCTGTCTTAATTCCTTCAGTCCCTTCAACAGTTCTTTGCAAATGTTTCTCCATCACATTTTCTGATTGTGAGGGGGGCCATACTGAGAATTTATTTATTTTACCAGCAACTAGGATTAGAATCGGTGGCAAAGTCATATCACCTAAGAGGACGTAATAAACAACTGCGGGAGGAAACAGCAAGGACTGAATTGAGAAGAAATAGCTTTAAGTGTAGGACAGTTAGGATGTGCAATAGACTGCCACAGGATGTGGTGGACGCTGATAGCTTAGGGATTTTCAAAAATAGATTGAATAAATTCCTTACAGAAGTTGGTGACTTCTGTCACCACCACTGAATTGTGGGGGAAGTCTATATGGTCATTGCCTTTTTGCAAGGGTGTAGGCAGGCATACTCACTGTACACATTTGTGTACAGTACAGTTTTATTGAGTGCCTGTCTCAAACCATATGCCTTTCTGTTAACATTATCAATCTTATCTGAAGTATTTGAGTTAGTGTAGGCCACTGATGAGTGTCTCTGTTTAAACTTCTGTTGTTTAGGACTGGAGACAGATATATTTATAACCTCTTTAGAGATTAGAGGAATCATCTGACAACAATCTGATTTATTTGGAAGGGGCAGCATTTGGAAACAATGTGTAATTTTTTTAAATGGGGGATGGGTAGCTGTTGGAGAGTGTGTGTACAAAACAGAAATTTCTGGCTACACCCCTGCCTTATTGACTTCCTTAAACTTCCAGTATGAAATCCCGTATGAAACAACAGACTACATGAAGTAACCATCTCAAGCAACAAACTTGTGACGGTAGGCATGACACACAGGAGAAGCAAAAACATTCTGTGAAAAGGTCGCTATGTAGATGCTTAAACAATAGAAGAACAATACAGTACTTCCAAATAGGTTTATGTTTGTTTAAACTCTCTCTACATCATACAGTATTTGGGCATTCTACAGCAAAAAAGTACAAGCCTCACGGATATGCAAATCCATTGGTTGGGGAGCTATGTAAGAAATCTCTTCAACTGGCACTGCATCCTGCAGACCAAGTCCCTATTCATACCTCACTACAGCTGACCCACACATAGTAAACACAACAATCTTTAAACATTTGCACTCAACGGGCACATATGACAAAAATCATGCTCTACAGTAAACTGAAGTTCAGAAAGCGACCAGAGATCCCAAAGCAATTGTTCTAATTTTCCATATATTCTTTCGTTCCATTTTCCTGGTTTGTAGGCCCATACTGACTAATAATCTACTTCGTCATCAACAGAGGACAACAGTAAATGATCAGCTCTTGTAATCCCTGCCAGTCACAGAGAAGCAAGGCAGTATTTATCAAATATATATTTATTTTTATTTATTTAAAGATATCGGAATTACAATCCTTTGAGTCATAGACTCCTTCGCAAAGGCTCCACGTCAGTAAGAAACACATAACTAAGGATCACACAAGCTTATATATATATATGATTTCATTGTTTATTATACTGGTAAAACTTGTTAAATAATGCCCATTTTCACAAGCAACTAGATTACATTCAACAACTTAAGAAACAAAAAAATAATAAACAAGTACACCGAACAAGTATGGTAAAAATGATACATGAAAAACAGTTACAGACCAACCAAAAACTCCAGAGTGATAGCCTTAGAACCCCTCCACCATCACTTATTCTGGTCCACCATTGGCTCTTTGATAGTCACAAAAGATCCCACCACCCTGCCTTACATCTCAACTCCCCAAAAGGTCTTTTAACTGACCCAATACAGTTGCCAATGCCCTAAATGTCAAGTTCACTGACTTCTCAGTCTACCCAATAAACTGCCCACACCCGACCCAGCATGCCTGGCAAACCAGACCATGAACACACCTGTGGCCGGCACTGTACAGCCACCTTTCCACTTCAGGGCTATATCCACACAAGAAACCTACAAACTACTGAAGTGCCTCGCCAGCAGGGGCAAGTTCCAGTAGTGATGGACTATTCCCCCACTTCCTTAAACTTATAGCCCCCTGTATCGCCAAACTCCTGACCACAATCATCAATCTTGCCCTCTCAACATCAGCATTGTCCACCTGACGGAAAAATGCTAAGGTAGTCCACGTTTTCAAAACTGGTGATCCTCTGTCCACAGATAATTACAGGCCCATCTCAATCCTGCCTCATCTAAACAAGCTTTTCGAAAAGGTCATTCACCACCAACTCTCATAGCATTACAATAAATATAACCTTCTGTGTCCTCACCGGTGTGGTTTTAAGACATATCACAGTACTATATCTGCTCTGCCCATTTCACAAACCACATCTTCAGAAACATGGATATAGGGTATCTCACAGGCACCATCTTTGTTGACCTGACCAGGGTCTTTGACCTGGTCGATCACAGCTTGCTCCAGGACAAGTTAAAGAACCTTGGTTGCTCTGCAGGGATGACTGCCTGGTTTCAGAATTACCTCTCTGGCCAATCCCAAACGATCAGCGCTGGAGGTGCCACCTCCGTGGCTAAGATTGTGACCACTGGTGTCCCCCAGGGCTCCATCCTGGGTCCGCTCCTCTTTTCACTTTTCATAAACTCCCTACCAGCCAACAGCCTGTCATGTGAGGCCATCCTGTATGCAGATGATCTAGTCTTGCTCTAGGGCACCGAGTTACTGACTAGTCTCTCCGCTACACCAACACTAAACTACGGAGCAGCCCACAACTGGTTCCTGAGAAATAGGCTTCTAGTAAACTCAAGCAAAACTAAGGCCATGCTTCTGGGGTCTAAACCCAAGATCTCTTAGCTGACCAATACTCAAGCCACCCTGACTGTTCTATCTCCAGATGGCTCCCACCTTGAAAATGTACCCTGCTTCAAATACTTGGGTGTCACCCTTGACCCCTCCTTAACCTTCTCCATGCACATCAATAACACTTTGTAGCAGATCAACCAGAAACTGGGGGTGGACTTCATACTAGAAACACTATCTGACCTCTAAGGCCTAGTTTGCCATAACACAAGGCAACCTCCTTCCCCTAATGGATTACTGTGCCCCCGTCTATACTCATAACTCCTCCCTACTTCTCGCGAGGCTCACTACCGCCCACAATAACATCTGTAGATTTGCACTGATGGTGCCCTACTCCACACACCATTGCTCCCTATACCAGGCCCTGGGCTCCCCCCGCCCACAGAAACTGCTACTTCCTCAGCTGCACCATAGATAATGCCATCAGAAGTAGAAACCTGTCCCCTGTTTTCTCCCTGCTCAAACAGAAAACCTGGCCCCACAACCTTCAGAACTCCAGCGTCCTCCCCCCTAGGTTCTCCAGATATCCACCTGCCTGGGTAGCAAAGCCTTCTCCTTTGCCGCACCCAAACTGTGGAACAATCTACCTGCCTCCCTCCACTCTCTAGACTCGGACCAAGCATTCAAATCACACTATAGAAGCAGTCTTGATGGCCACCGCCACATGTGCCTACCCCTCAGGATGAAAATACTGTTTCACATTTCAGCTGTGGATTCTTCAACTTACTGTACCCATGTCTGTTTGACCCTGATGTACTGCACTGAACATTTATTGCTCTATAACGCTGTTGTACTTTGTACTTGCACTTTATAATTCTATTCCAACTGTTATCTTTTCTGTACCATCTTTCCCTTTGTAATTGCATTTCCTGTATTACCTATATGCCATCTTCATGGCCCGGGTTGCACCTGAAACTGGTCCACTGGATCAGTGCGCCCACCCGGTAAACAAATACATAAATAAATAAAACTGTAATTTAAAATTCTCTGGTTCTCTGCCCTCCCTACCCTTTCAGTTAAAGACCGACTACAGTCGGCACAACATGCATGAAAAGCAAAGGCGGCCTGCAAAAGGGGCAGCAGGCAGGATGCATGAACAATACAGGATCATTTCCAATTTGTTTCATTTTTGTAATGCTCTTAAATGCATATCATGTAGTCTAAAGAATAAAAACTGCAAAACATTGTGGGTATACAAATCTTTCAAGAGGTGCTATATAAACAATCCCTTCAACAGGCACTGTATTTTACTGCTCATGTCCCTACTCAACCCCCACCACTGCCAACTCACACACATACTAAGCGTGATGATAATCTTTAAAATCTGCACGAGTACTCGTGACAACAATCAGGCTCTACCATTTATCAGAATTCAAAGGGTGCCGAGAGACAACCAAGTAATCCCACTAGTCTAGCACTATATGTTTCATTCTGTTTCCTCATACTGACTTACTTACTACATGATCACTGACACAGGACAATGGTGAACAATTGGCTTCTGTTATCAGTGCCAACCACAGAAGTATCAAACAATGTACCTTCTTGTTAAAAGCAATTTGTAGCCTATTAAATTTCAGACCCACCACAGTCGACACAGCATGCATGAGATGCAAAGGCAGTATGCAAAACGGGCAGTAGCTAGAATGCATAAACAATACCAGAAGACTAATAATTGCCAATTTGTTTAGCTTCCATGACTCTCTCCAATGTATATGCATTTATCCAACGTCTATGAGGATATTTTGTGGCAGTTATTACTGATATTTTTTTCTTTCTCCCCATCCAAGAGTGAGAATTTCGAAATATTCTCAGTCTGGGTCCCCGTGAGAAAAAAAAATATCCTCACTGTAGCTTTTGATTTGTGGAAGGCAGCTGCATGAGCAGTACAGTTCTAATTTTAGAATTGAAGAGTTCGCTCGCATTCTGGCTCTCACCAACCAGTTTCGTTTCAGGACAGACACAGTGAAATCACTTTAATTATTTCTAACTTCCTACTAGACGTCCCGTTCATTTGAAAAATGAATAACGCAAACAAAATTCATTTTCTGACACTCTTAGTGTCACAGTACAACATGCAGCACCCCAGCATACTTTTCACATTCCCATATCTCTCCCTGCATTCCCAAACCTGTCGCCTTCACCCAACCAGCATTCCAGCTGTGCTCTCCCTCAGCTGGCACTCCAGCTTGGCTCGCCCCGATAATCAAAGTGCACTCATTGTCTTTCTTTCAGTCTATGCCCACTGTAGCTTGAGTCAGGAACAGCCGCTGAACCACAAATTCACCCAACACTGGCAAGCATGCACTGAACATAATGACGCATGCAATAGCACAGCATACATTGCACACCCTTTCTGAACTGCTCAGCCATCCAAACAAATGACAGGAGAAAATTAAAAAGAAAACATTTTCAGCAAGAAAGAGAAAAATTAAAAAACTACAAACAAGGTTTGGATAAAAGAATTGTGCCACGGCCCCAGGAAAATTATCACTGATATTTCTCACTTGTAGTGTTTAACCTTTGACATCACCCATGACCTTTGGCATCATTCACTCTACCATTCATGACGTCATAAGGTTAAACGGCACTCGTGAAAAATATCAGTGCTAGTTCTCCTAGGGCTGTGGCAGATCCCTCATGTGTTCTAGGGGATAAAAACCAAGTGTAGAGCATTGTATTCAAGCACTTCAGAAGGGCTGTATAACAAATCTCTTCAACACATGTTGGATTCTGCTGGCCATGTCCTTGCTCGGATCTTACCCAGTGTTTAAGCTGCTGCTCACAAAAGCACGTTTTATGAGATTTTCTGATTAGTGATTTTACGTCAGTGCAATTCACTAAATCATGATGAGCACTTTGAGCAGACACAACTGCACTGTAGTGGGAGAAATGCTGTTGTACACGCAACGAGCCAGGCATACATGGTGTTCGGGGATTTTTTGGTACGCAGCTAAGCATTTTTCAAGCAGGAAGAAACCACTTTCTTCAGGAGGGTGGACCCAGGATGGGACAGCATGCTTGAGATGAGGACTGGAGGAATCTAGGTCTGGAGGAGACATTGTCTCGGGCTGACTGGAGCAGCTGCCATCAGTCATCAGCTCTCCTCACTAAACACCCCTCCTTCAGTTGCTACATCGATGAAGCGGCACACAGTGAGCCCATTCCGGTCTCGACTTTAGGGCAGCCACAGCACCTGCACTTCCGAAATTTGTCAACAGACCGATAAGTCCTGGCTATGCTGGACGCCACTCAGCCTGCCGCACCAATGTAATGCTCACAGTGAGTGACGTGCTATTTTATGCAAATATTATCAGCAAAATGTGTGTGAAACAATAGGAGCTGCTATTACGGAAGGTGGGAAGGTGAATCAGAGTAACTCCTGCTGTTGCTGATATAAGAATATTGCTGTTTTTTTCCTGCATCAGTGCGAGCGAGCATTTCAATACTGACAACTGCTGCAGCTTCACTGCCAAAACTCTTCACTGCTGATAAAATGATGATGAAGAGCTTGTTTGTGACCCTGCCTGTCCCATGATCCTTGGACCCCATTTGCTGCGTTGGCTGCCAGAGAAGTATAGTAGAATTAAAGGGTCCAGGATAGGCAAGGGTAACAAACCAGCTTTTATTTAATTTTTATCGGCAACACTGTGACCACAGGCTGGAACTGCTGATTCTTGTTATAAAACAAATCTGACTCTAACAAGGCCACCATGATTTGCTCTCAGTTTTGCAGCCAAGGCATGGCATCTTCTAAAACAACCAAGAGTGCCAGGAATTTTAGGTAGCTCTTTAAACATTGAACTTTGCCCTGAATGTTGCAATGTTAGTGAAGACAAGTGACATAGAAATATACAGTAGACGATGGCGGCAGATAAGACCTCCAGGCCCATTCAGTCTGTCTATTTCCCTACCTACAGTGATGCCGCAGGCCCTAATCAGCTTTTGGTTCCCCCTTATACTTCAAGATCCCTTAAGTGCCCATGCTGCAGCAGCCACCAGTACATGTTATTATCTACAGTCTTTAACGTCAAACCACAAAATGGAAGTGGCACTGAAAGACACAGCTGTGTGCCTTTCCTAGTTTATGTATGGCGTCAGTTTTTATGGGGCATTTAATGCATTTGAGATGGTTTCTTTCCTAAATATACAGAGAATTAAATTTGTTGGTCTGGCTACAACAATTTGCCAACAAACTGCCATTTTAAACACTTCTACTTGAAACTCTGCTTACCACATCCCACACATGAAATGTGATAATAATCGTGAGAATCTGCACAAAGAGTACACGTGACAACAAAAATGCGCTGCCACTAACCACAGTTCAGAAGATGCTAAGAGATAACTCAGTAAACATGCTCAGTTTGTATTACATTTTTTCATTTCATACCCCGGTCTGTAGGCTCATCCCCTGACAAGCTGCTTGATCACTAACAGAGAACAATATTGCAGACACAAAAAACATAGCAGTATTTGTTAAAAACCCTCCCTACCCCTTCTAATAAACACAAAAGCCAAGTGCATAGCACCATGGGTATGCAAATCATTCAGGGGTGAGCAGTTGAAGAATTTTCTTCAAAGGTATTACATTCTGCTAGCCATATTCCTATTCAGACCTCATCA
Source organism: Neoceratodus forsteri (assembly GCA_016271365.2). Lineage (NCBI taxonomy): Eukaryota > Metazoa > Chordata > Ceratodontiformes > Ceratodontidae > Neoceratodus > Neoceratodus forsteri. Next base: position 938,304,244 of record CM028137.1, read on the forward strand.
CACTGGCTTACATGCACACACCCACACAAATACATAGACACACACTAAACATAATGATCATCTTTAAAATCTACACAAAAGAGTACACATGATGGCAATAAGAAACATAGAAATTGTCGGCAGATAAGGACCGCCTGGCCCATTTGGTCTGCCCGTAAGCCCTTGTACTGGATTACTGCTTCCGACCCACCCGCAGCTGTGCCTATATGGTTCCCCTATGCCTGTTCCAAGCATGCTTGAATCCATCCACAGTACTCACTCCCACCACTTCCTGAGGCAGACCATTCCATGCGTCCACCACCCTCTCTCTGAAGAACTTCCTCACATTCTCTCAACCTCCCACCTTCCAATTTCATGTCATGCCCTCTCGTTCTTGTGCTCCTCCTGTATTGGAAAATGTCTTCCCCCTGCACCTTGTTTGTACCCTTGAGTTACCTGAATGTTTCTATCATGTCCCCCTCTTTCCCGCCTCTCTTCCAACAAATATATACTGAGGTCCCTTAATCTCTCCTCATAACTCTACCATCTTAGTTGCCCTTCTCTGGATCATTTCCAGCCTGTTAATGTCTGTACGAAGATGTGGCCTACAGAACTGCACACAGTACTCCAGGTGAGGCCTGACCATGGTTTTATATAATGACATCAATACCTCCCTCCAGCAGAAGCTACTCCACACCACCTGAAAATGTACAGAAACACAAGCAGGTCTAGAAACCTTTTTGTATGCAAACTGGTGTTCTAATACTTGACAAAGAAAGCACTTATCTTCTATGGGGGAGAGATTCAGGCAGTTAGGGTCAACACCACTATATACTATGCGGGTGAACAGATGACGCCATGTGCTAGTGCTTCACACCAGCACAACAACCCCAAAGGTTCTTGGCCTTGAGATCTAAAACCAAAGAGTGGGTCTCAATGGTGCCATGCAATTTCCACTACACAATCACATACAGTACTTCACTAAACACACACACACACACACACACACACACACACACACACCATTATGGCCATGGTCACACATGCACACACCCCTACATACAGATGCATGCTCACCGCACCAACACACACGTACCCTTCCAATGCACAGATGCTCCACTACACATAAACTTCTTTATTAATTAGTGTTGAATCATGTATTGCCACTGAGGAACCCCAGCTTACAACCAGACTTCACACAAAACATCTCTCTCTCTCTCTCTCTCTCTCTTTCCATTAAACACAATTGGAGCCAGTACCACTAGCACTTCAAGTCAACCACTCTAACACACATTCATGCCCCACCCCCACCCCCAAAACCACACACACATACACAGCCTCTGCTTGCACAAAGACTAATCAGCCCTGACCAGATCAATGAACTCCTCCTCCTTACGTGACTCACAGCACCCAATCCCATCCTCCTCCTCCTCCTCCTCCTCCTCCCCCCCTGCCTCCAGACCTCACATTGCACCTTCTCGGTCATTTAATTGGCTGAGCATGGTGGTAAGCAGAGAGTCTAAGCTGGTCACTGTTCCAACTCAGATTTTGTAAACTGGCTTATTCTTAGTGAAATGGGGGTGAAGAGGATGGTATTGGGTGTTAGAAGCTAAGGTAATGAAAGGGTAGATGAGGTGTTACGAGCAGGGTGTGGAGCAGGAGGTGTCTTTTTTTCTGATCAGAGCAGAAGGTGTATTTATTTCTGGTGACAAAAAGATGGGGAAAGTGCTGAAACATTGATACACAAAATTCTTTGAGGAGTTCCATCAGTTTGCAAAGTGTTTGACACTCCACTTGGTGCAAACTGCCGTCAATTCGAACAGCAAATAGTGGCAAAGTGAGGCTTTGCTTGCAATGTTTTTACTTCTGCACTACATGTAGTATGAACTGACTACAGGGCCACCAAATGAAGCATGCTAGGATGCGCAAGAATCGAGGACTGTTATCGGGTGCAATCTCCCAGGGCTCACCCAGTAACAGTTGAAATCTGAATGTAAATGTCCATTCTGCCTCTGGAGCAACCACCACAGATGTGCTACCCTGACAGGGTAGTGAGTGATGTGTTATGGTAACAGATGCAAGAGACAAATGTAATTCTTAACATGGTATCTGGAGTTTTTTGTCTCATGGACGTAAACTAAAATCAAATGGTTAATCTCTGCACCATGGCAAGCCAAGGCAATCTCCATCAAAGATCAGCATGGCAAATCACGGCCATGCACAGAAGTCCTAATCTGGTCACAGTAGGGAAGCCCTCCCCTACAAGTAAGCGACAGTGCAAATCACCTGGGCAGCATACTAGTGGGCAACAGATTACAGCCTGGAAAAAAGAAGCACTCAGACAGCTGGGTATCCAGGCAACAATACACAGCATAACAGAGTCAAAACAAATATAAGGCCGAGTACAGTGACTGTACCGCCCATACCTTTGTTGATCATTAATAAATTCCATTCAAGAAGCCAATGTACTGTATGAGGTTCCCTACCACTTCAACATCAGAAGAAACAAAGAGTATAAAGAGAACCCCCCCACAGACACACAAAATGGAACAAAACACACAAAGCCTTACACATCACAGCAGTACGCATTAACATTGCGCACTGTGGCTAAAGCAGTAGCTGGCAGTATAGCCTAGAGGTTAAAGTAAAAAGTTGTGAATGAGCTTGCTCCATCCAGCAGGCCTGAGTTTGATTCCCACAACCTCCATTTGCATATTGTGTGACTCTGAGCAAGTCACTTAACCACCCCAGTGCTCCCGAGTTGCCCTTAAAAATAGGCACTTGTGCATAGTTGGCCTTACCTAGTTACCAAAAGAATAAAAAAGCCCTCAATAAAGTTGCTGCACCCCTTGTGCTGCTCTGATCTAAGCATTCTGGAGGTACTACTGGCCCCAAAATGTAGTTATTTCCTTCCTCGAGCTTGGGGACATGCAGAAGTATTTTCTCCCATCCATTCTGTTTATTGTTTGTTCATGGTGGTGGTGGTGGTGGGGGGGGCTTTCAAAAGCAAACAAACAGGAAGTGTGCTGAATCAAGCTATGCTATGTGCAGCACTACTGTGAAGTAAGTTCCCCTGCTGTCCTGCTTCTACTCATGTCTAAGCCATTTTCATATGTTCCTTGGTTCTTCTCCCCTAAAACGTTGCTGCCCTTTGCTGCCGAGTACCACCGCTGCGTCCTAACGCCCTTCAATGCTGTCCCCAACACCATGCTTCCAGCCCCTACCTCTGCCACTTCAACCAAGTTGCTCCAGTTTTTGTATTCTTTACCAAAGATGTTACTTTTGTCTGCACTGCAAAAACACAAGTACTCCTCAGATGACTGGATGGTCTTGATTTGAGCAGTCCACCACTGCACTCCCAAACCAGCTGTTATACTGTGACAAACTACCCAATTAACAGAACGGCACACAAAAACAGTAGTAGAGATGCACAAACTTGATAGATAGTGTCAGGATAAAATTTCATATGAATGGGATGTCAATTAATATTCTATTATAAAATGGGGTGTAAAAAACTGACCGAATCAAACATCTTCATCAGTTAAAACACATCACCTTACTGTTGAACACTTAACTAGAATATGCACAGTTCTTGACTAACCTGCCCTAATCTACCAGACAACAACCCAACTAAATGAAAACAAAATGTTTTTCCATTAAAATGACAAAGTTCCACTTTTTAAAAACAAAAACCCATACGAGGGCATAGGTTTCTTCAAAATAAATGCAGTTCTTGGGTTCACACAAAAGTGTACACTCTTTACAGGGATTTATTTAACTCTAAAAATTGATTAGCGTTTTGCTCATAAAAGTGCTAAATCTTGGTGAAAATGCAAAGCTCTTGCATCACTGTGTTTAATAAACACAGCACTTCTAGAAAATCTATATAATACTTTCTGTACAGTTAGTATAGTCCCAAGAAAAAAACTGCTAATCAATTATTTTAAACCCTGCTTTATTAAAAAAAAATCACCTATTCTACCTAGTAACACCCTAATTAAAGGAATATTCTAAGATTACTGCATGAAAAAAGTGGGCTTTTTTTTTAAACCCATATGTGCATACCTTAGTACATTCGAGCTCATCAATCAGTAATCCTGAATTTACAGTCCAGTGCCATTTAGGAGGGAAAGGATCATAAACTGGCCCAAGATGATGGCATCATGGCCAGCCGATGCCTTCCACTTCCCGGCATGCTGGCCTCGCCCCAACTCTAAGACATTTTGTGAACTCTAACCAGGGATAGCACAGAGGTGTGCTCCATTAAAATGAATGGAGCTATTTTTAAACTATGAATTCTATATACTGTAGAATTTGTCGGCAGATAAGGACCACCAGGCCCATCTAGTCTGCCCACATTTCCTACCTTTTACTTACGCTGTAGACCGTAGATGATCTGCGGCTTTCCCTCTCCTCTCCATCTCCAATGTTCCCTTGTGTTTGTCCCATGCCTTTTTGAATTCCTCTTCCGTTTTGGCCCCCACCACCCCTGCAGGGAGGCTGTTCCAAGCACCCACCACCCTTTCTGTAAAGAAGTACTTCCTCACATTACCACTGATTCTACCTCCTTTCAACTTCATATCATGTCCCCTAGTTCTTGTCCACTCTCTTTCCTAAAAGATGCTATTCCCTTGCACTTTATTTATCCCTGTAAAAGAGAACTGCACTGAATTTATGCCATTTTTCCCAGCAGAATCTGTTTTTTTAAGTACTAGTTCAAATGTTGTTGTGAAGAAATACAAAATCACACATACTCCCACAGTGCATTGTGGGGGTATGTGTGATTTCGTATTCCTTTGAAACTTAGCTTCCCGGCCAATGCCCCTTGTGGGTAACCCTTGCCACAGTGCTTGCGCAATGAGGTTCTTTGTCTTCCAAATATTGTTAGTGTTCCTTCTGTATGGACGTATTAGTAATTGAAGGCCCCACCCGTAGTTCAGTGGGCGGGGATTCCCTCTACAAAAATCTTCCTCGCTGCCTTGTTTGCTTACCTGCTCCTCTCATCTCCTTCCTCGACTTTTCTGCTGCCTGCTCCTCATTTGCTCCATTTCCTTTGCCGGTCTCGGCGCTCCCTTTGCCGGCAATTTACCGGTGCCCCCTCCCGTGTTGTGCCTTGTCATTTCTTTTTTTTGGGGTGGGGCATTTCTACACTGATTTCTTCTTTCGTCCAGGCACTGAACCGCCAGTCTCTCGCTCTCTCTCTCTCCCCCCGCTAGCTCAGCCTGTCCTAGTAGCAGTCCATGCTGCTTCCCGCATCAGGTCCAGATGATTTGTCTCCTACTAGCAATCCCTGCCTACATCGCACTACTGTGCTGCTCCCTTCAGCTGTCTGCTGGTGTACCCCATCAGCTGCTTACTATATTACACTGTACTCCACTTACTGGCTACCGTAACTGCCCTCCTTTGTAAGATGCACTCCTAATAGTGCGCTCCCTCTCCTTGGACATTGTTGCTACGTCATATCATCTACACTATTCAGTACCTGGATACTTATGTTTACCACCTAGTAGGGCCTGTGAAAGATTTATGTCAGCCCACCTGCCTGTGTCTACAATTACTGCTTATATTCCTTACTCATGCTGCCTCAGGGCACTCACTACCGTTATGCCTTTGTTCTTCAGCAACTCACCAAGGATTCACCAGCTCCGCCCGAAGGACCTACAGTAGCCCCCCTTATTCACAGAAAATGATCTGCCAAAACCAAACATTCCTTAAAGGACTGGACCGCTCCTCATCTTGCGTCGGAATTAAAGAAACTGGGAGTCCCTTTTCATGCTAACGCAAAGAAACAGGAACTATATGATTTATTACTCGAGCATCAGAACCGCAGTTCTCCTACACCACCTGACCCTCCTGCTGGTCCCGATACAGATGCTTTTGCCGAGTTGAAGGATATTCTTTCACAACTAGCTACATCCGTAGTGGACATTTCACATCGGCTGGATGTGCTTGAGAAACATCAAAACCCTTATCCTGTACCACAGCCTCCCGATGCCCCTATTCCTATTCCAGCTCCTGCTCCAGAGCCTCAGCCTCTACCACCTGTTCCTGATGCTCCTTCCAACCCAGGTACACCGACTTCAGATTCCTCTGTGCCAGCTGTATCACCTATTCATTTAGTACCTACTCATCCCCACAAGAATATCATTGATGGGAAAGCTGTTAACCTTATTTCATTACTTATATCTTCCCATGATACCACAGGAACAGGGTCACATCCTGTGGCGATTTCTCTGCTGTTCTTCGTTCCAAGGATCCCAGACTTTCCAAGACATTAACTATTCCTGAATTCGTTTTGGCCTTTAGTCTCTACAGAGACATCCTTAGTTCTGCCTTTCTGGCTCGTAGCGAAGAACCGGATGCCTACCTCTATCTGGTAGATGATCTTGGTGTCCGCTACGGCGGCACTCATTTCTTTGATTATCATAAGTCCTTTTCAGCCAAGGCTGCTGCTGCTCTATCTCACTTTAATGTACTCTTGCACTGTGGCTCCGCTTGATAACAAGTTGTTCTGCCGCCATTTTGCCAGACAACAGGCACTGACATGCCCAATTTGTGGCTCATTTTCCCATGCTGCTACTTTTTGCCCTTTATCCATACCTGTGCATCCGCCTCACGTACTACTTCTTCTGGCTCGACTATTTCTCAAACTATTCACAATCCTAATGCTATTCCTCATTTGTCCTATGATAAGTACGGTCGCCCAATTACCTTCTTTGCTGGTAGATCTGTCTGTAACAACTTTAACGCTATGGGTTGTACAGTTCAAACTTGCCGTCTTCTGCATATTTGCAGCCATTGGAGAGATGCTAACACCAAATCTATCTGCCCTGCTCTGAGGAGTAAATCCTGACTATTATGACATCCTTCAACTCCTATTGATGTCAAGACACTGTCTCAATTACTCGTTAGTCATCCATCTCAATCACTGGCACATTATCTCATTTCTGGATTTACCTTTCAGCTTCATACAGAGGTATGCTGTCATCCTCAAGATTCCTATGAATGTACTAATCTACAAACTGCTTTATCTCAACCAGTTGTGGTCAAATCACTCTTACAGTTAGAACTGGACAAAGACTACTTAATTGGACCATTTAAACATTCACCATTTCCCATATTTCGTGTCAGCCCTACTGGCGTTGCCACCCGCAAATTCTCAGGAAAGAAGAGGCTCATAATCGATTTGTCCGCTCCACATGCTACTCAAATACCCAGTATCAACTCACTTATTCCTTCTCAGGATTATTCTCTGGTTTATGCAAGAATAGACAACGCCATAGTGACTATTAAACAGCTAGGCAAAGGTGCGTGGCCCTCCAAAGCTGACATTTCGGATGCCTTCAAATTACTTCCAATCCATCCATCGCTTCGGCATCTCTATGGTATAAAATGAGATGAATTGTATTACTTTGCTGTGCGGGTCACCTTTGGATGCAAAAGCAGCTCAAAATTATTCAATATTTTCTCTTCTACTTTATGTTGGTTATTGTTGAGCCATTGCCAAGTGACTTCCGTAATCCACCTACTTGATGACTTCCTTCTCATTGAACCCCCTTTAGCACCTTCAGCAGCATCCCTTTCCGCACTATGCAACTTATTCCGTCAATTAGCAGTTCCTGTTTCAGAAGAAAAGACGACCGGTCCCATCACCTCGTTGGAATTTTTGAGCATCACTCTCGATTCAGTAAGCATGGAAGTCAAGCTTCCTGTTGATAAACTGCGTCTAATTAAGACCCTAGTCCAGTCTTTTTCAAACCGTTCATCCTGTACTAAACACAAGCTTTTATCCCTGCTGGGTTACCTTAACTTTGGTACTCGCATTATCACTCAAGGCTGTACTTTCATATCTTACTTGAGTTGCTTCCTTCTGTTTCAGCTCTGCATCATCACATTTCCCTCACAGCTACTGCAAAATCTGACCTTGCCATGTGGTTTCTCTTCCTGGGCCAATGGAATGGCTGCTTCATGTTCTACAAGGATCTTTCTCCCGGACTATCTCTTCACGTATACATGGATGCTTCACCTAACCACAGATTCGCTGCTATCTTCCAAAAGGCCTGGATCACTTCGACATGGCCTGCAGAATTTCTCCACTTGCCTGCAGCCACGACTACTTCCCCTTTATATGAGATATATCCCATAGTTGCAGCGGCTTTTTCTTGATGACACCTCTGGTCTTTAACTATGGTGTTGATATATACGGACAATCAAGCAACCATAGATATTATTAATAAGGGCAGATCATCTTCTCCTGCAATCATGCTATTCTTGCGGAGATTAACATGGCTTTCGCTTATGCATAACTTTCACATTCAAAGTTTTCATATACCAGGCCATCTCAAAACAGCCGTTGACCATCTTTCCCATTTTCAATCTCAGAAGTTCTGCATCCTCCAACCTACAGCGGATCTTTCGGCAACTCCGGCTCCTCACTTCCAGGATCTAATTATGCCATAAGCAGCTACCTCGAGACAGCTCAAGCCCTTATGCTGTCAGCCTTGTCTACCAGCACAAAATCAGCATATACTACAGCCTGGAGAAAATATACTTCATTTTGCTCCATGATGGCCTCTTTCACCTTTCCAATATCCCTACCTACTATTCTTGCCGTTATGACCTATTGTCATACGACTCGTAAGCTGTCATACTCGACCATCTGTCAATACCTAGCAGGCATTCTGTTTTACTCCTGCCAGCATGATCCAGCCTCTGTCTCCTTTATGTCTTACCCAGCAGTTCAAGTACTACTTACAGCAATCCACAAGCTTCGTTTAAACAATCACCATCATGTCTACCCATTGACGATACTATTTTCAAACAACTGATTAATCTACTGAGTTCTGAGCATCCTACCTCATATTCCACTATTCTATCAGCAGCTATCTGTCTCACATTTTATGGATTTCTACGCCCAGGAGAGTTCACTGTTTCAACGTCTTCTACAATGTACTTTCTCAAAGTTAAACATCTTACCAAACGTTCTGACCACTACATCCTTCATCTTCCTGTATCCAAAACCGACAGATTTAGGAAAGGCATAGATATACCCTATTTTTCTATGACTAATGCTTGGTGCCCTGTCTACTTCCTAAACCAGCTACTACTTCTCCATCGACAATCATTACCAGAATCTCCTCTACTACTATCCTTTAACAATTTACCTCTAACTACCAAAGAATTTGTGGACTCTGTTCAATTACTGCTACAACGTCTAGGATATGATCCTTTTGCTTATTCTGGTTATTCATTTCGAATTGGAGCCGCCACCTCTGCTTTACGGAAGAAAGTTCCAGCTCACATTATAAAACATCTGGGGAGATGGACATCATCTTGTTTTGAAACATACATTCCTAATCCCGAAGCAAAACTGCATTCAGAATTTTTTTCCATCTCCTCTTAGTATGCCCAGAAGGAGGGCAACTTGGTAGCCATGGTTCCTCAGAGGTTTCCTCTGTTAAGAGGGGGGGATTCCTTTTCTGAGTGCTACCAGGCATACTCTCCATGAGTAGGAGGAGGTGGATACCAATTATTTTTGGGCCTTCCAGCTATCAGCTCATAACAAAGGATGGGAACGAGTAAGGCCAAAACCAACAAATATACATACGAACAAGTGGCACCAAGCACAATTCATGAACTCTATATCCCCGCACAGTGAACCTCAGTGGGTGTTTCTGATTTACACTCTGGTGGAAGCATTTTTAGAACTGTGTGATACAGTTTATGTCCCTCTCAGCCACAGAGTTCCAGAACAGAGCATGGATGCATTGTGTCAACAACAGAAGGAATGAAAGAACAGGGACATAAACTACATCATACAGTCCTAACCAGTAGCATAGAAATCAGAAACACACTTGGATAACTAAAAAGCCTGTAACACTTGAGCAATAACAGAATTTGAACCAGTATTTTAAAATAACTTATACTAGAATAAACTGCTTATAAATTCAGTGCAGTTCTCCTTTAAGGTATAATTTGAACGTCTCTATCATGTCCCCCCTCTCCCTCCTCATCTCAAGAGTACATATTGAGTTATTCCAGCCTCTCCTCATATGGCTCCTGGTGCAGCCCCAGTACCATTTCTGTAGCCCTTCTTTGGACTGCTTCCACTCTATGTCCTTCCAGAGATGGGGACTCCAAAACTGAACACTGTACTCAAGGTGAGGTCTCACCAATGATCTCTATTGTGCAATCACCGCCTCCCTTTTTCTGCTGGTGAGGCCTCTCCCTATGCACCCCAGCATCCTGCTGGCCATTCTATCTGCCTTCTCACACTGACCGGCCACCTTTAAGTCCTCAGATATAATTACCCCTAGATCCCTTTCCTGCTTGGTTACTGACAGTACCTCCCCCCTTCTACCACCGTGTACTCCACCCTTGGGTTCCCGTGTCCTAAGTGCATAATTCTTTTTTTTTTTGCATTGAATTTCAGCTGCCATACATTGGATCATTCCTCCAGCTTGCCCAGGTTCCTTCTCATTCTTGCCCCGTGTTGATCCTACTGCAGATCTTTGTGTCATCTGCAAAGAGACATACTTACCATAAGTACTGCGGTAAGATATAGAAAACATAGTTAAAAATAGCTGTATTTAATTTAATGAGATACGCCCTTGCAGTATCCCTGGTTAGACATCACAAAATGTCTTACTGTAGGGGCAGGGCTGGTGCACCGGGAAGTGGAAGGCATCAGCTGGCCATTATCTCGGGCCGATTTATGATCCTTTCACTCCCAAATGGCACTTGGTTATAAATTTGGGATTATACAATGGGCACAAAACAAAATACAAAATGCTGCATTCTAATTGGTTGGCTGGCACCTTTTCACTGTGATAAAACCTCCAGTGTACCCACTGGAAAAGGTGCCAGCCGCCAACATGCCGAATCTCTAACTCTCCTCGAGATCACTCTGAGCATGCCAACCCCATCTGCCACAGTTCCTACTGCTCGCTCTGTCACATACAAACATCAAAGCAACTGCCCGTGGGGAAACCCGCCATACTAACTCGCCACTTATTTAAAAAAAAAGAAAAACTTCATCAACACACAGCACTATTGTAACTTTTTTTTTTCAAAGTCACCTCACCTCAATTAAAAATTCCCTCTGTCAGTTTCTCTCTCTCTCCCGCGCTTGTTCCTCATCTGCTTTACTCGTCGGTTCCACACATCAAATCTGCCGCCAGTTTTTATCTCTGTCCTCTCCCACGCAATGACCAAAAAAACGCAAAAAACCAAAAAAAAAACCAAAAAACAATATTAACATTATTTCCCCAACCTAGAAGTGCAAGCTGGCTGGGGAAGGCTATCATACATCACGGCACCACTGTACGCTGCCTAGAACGATTACCCACATCCCGAAGGAATGGAGCCAGCACTCCAGATGCTCCTGGAGCACTATTTGTTCTCATGGATCAACAAACTTAAGGAAAAATAACTTTAAATACCTATATTAAAAAAAGTCGTGGCCGATTATAAACAAACAGAAAAATGCGGGCACATTGTATAATAGCAATATACCCTTCCAGAGAGTGGGTATATGGGTGGATTTACATACAAACATATGAATGTGCCAACGGAAACAGACCACCCGGTCTATCTAAGTCTGCTTGAGTGTGCAGCCAACACCCCTAGTTTGCAGCTGCCCTACCCCCCTCCCCTTTGTCATCCCACTGCCACCTCCCACCTTCCCCACCCTCACTCTACCCTGTTCCCGGTCCCATGCCCTTTTGAAGCTGTTCACAGATTTACATGATACCACCCATTATGGTAGTACATTCCATTTTGCTACCACCCTCTCTGTGAAATAGTGTCTCCTCATTTCCCTAAATCTTCCCTCCTCTATTCTTAGCCCATGCCCCCTGGTGTCCTTCCCCCTTCTTAGCTTAAAGACCCCATCTGCCTCATCCTTATTGAATCCCCTCAGATCCTTGAATGTCTCTATCATGTCCTCCCATCCCTTCTATCCTCCAGGGTGTACATATTCAGGTCTCCCAGCCTGCTGTCATAGTCTCTCCCCTCCATTCCACATATCATCTTTGTTGCCCTCCTCTGCACCCCCTCCAGTAGCCTGATATCACGCTTTAGGTATGGCCTCCAAAACTGCATACAATACTCTAAGTGCGGCTTCACCAGCAACCTGAAGAGGGGCATGATCACCTCTCTTTGCCTGGATGAAATCCCCCTCGCTATGCACCCCAGCATTTTGTTCGCTTTTGCAGCCACTCTCCTGCACTGGGCAGTGTTGTTCATGGTTCCTGGTATTACCCCCTAGGTCCTTCTCCTCAGTGATCCCCAGCTTACCCCCAGACAGTATTCTCTCCTTGGGTTCTTCGCCCCACAGTGCATAACTCAGCTGCGCCTCGTGACCAAACCACACCAGGCATGGTAAATCCACCAATACACCTACTCCCTGTCATGGTATACTGCTTAATTATTGATGGACTCAGGATGTACTAAGGTATGCACATAATCTTAGATCATTCCTTTGAAGGAAAATAAAACCTTTTTCCACTAAAAAAAAAAATTCTCCATTTTATATGCACAATAACCCTCTCCAGGGCATGGGTTTCTTGAGAATTAATGCGCTTCGCAGGTGCACTGAAAGTCACTCAGCTGTTGGCCTTGTGCCTTCCAAGTCACCTGGGGCATGATTATGTCAACAGAAATGCATGCCCTGTTGTGATCCAGAAGCAAATGATTTGACACCTTTTAATGGACCAACATAGATGTAACAACAAGAACAAAGTGCTCTAGCTTTCGGACCAACCAGTCCTTCTTCAGAAGCTCATGGCAGTTGTTTAGAAAATACAATACTTATAACAGCTAGATAATGCAGAGAAAAACTGAAAAAAATCCCCATTGGTTTGTTGCCTTGTTGTGAGTTATTTCTTATATCAACTGCCTACCCAATGTACAAGTGGGCAGTACTTTCCTGTACCTTTTCATAACCCCTATACATCCTTCGTTGCTAAAACAGAGTCCTGGTTTCCAGTACTGTCTGTCACAGAGAAGAAGGTACTGGATGGGCCAAAGAGCGGAAAATAAGTTTGAAAAGATGGGGAGAGAGAAAGAAAAACTACATATTAAAAGAAAGACCGAGGGAGATGAATTGTTGAACAAGCAAAGAGGGTGCATGGCTTGTGCCCATGCCTGTCAAGCTTTCATCACCCACGTGCGTGACAAGATGTGTGAAAAAACGATCAAAGTGCATGACATTTCAACAAACAGGACACTGCAAGCTCTGAAGACTGTGGCTGTTAATGTCCTCATGTTTATAACTGTCGCCGATAACTCAACACTATAGATTATGATATGTTTGTGCTTTACTGTCTTAGTGGGGAATGTTCAATATGAATTTCTCCATGAGGGACAATGGGTTACAGTTCAAATGAGTGACGTGCCTCGAAATGTGTGACAGTTGAGAGGTATGCTTGTGCCTTTGTTGCTCAACCTGTACCACTACCGTGTAACATTTTTGTGGTGGATACACTGTATAAAGAAGGGGCCAGCTTTCATCCAGAACAAAAACTCTGCAGTAGAGCTAAGCATGTACTGTACTTTTCCGTATACAGAGCCTATAACTTATATAAAGCATGCCAATTAAATTCCTGCCATAACAAATCCTTCGATTCGTTTTGCGTATAATAGTCCTTACTTCTGCAATAATGCCAGCATTTAAATCTAGCAGTTCCTTGTTTACACAAGGTGTGGTACTGTGCTGGAAGTCGTATGACTTAATAACCCACTTTCAAGCAGCAGTACTAGTAAGCCAACAAAAAAGGCCAGCCTACCTTTTTTTTTTGGCAGCAACGTATTCCTTATAATCTCAGGATTCTTCATCCAGGTATTTTAAATTCAATCCACTATTTTTAAGACCGTATTTAATTACAATTTTGGTAATTTGTGTGGATCTACAATAAAGATGGCAGCTCCCAGCAACTTCCAAAAATCTTCTCCCCAGCGATCACATATTAACTGTATATACTGTACTTATAATGCAGATATAGCAGGGTGTTGCCAGCAAATGTTTCTGATGGCCAGCAGCACAGCATTACCCTGATCTGCTTACATCTATGATGCTGGGCCTGACAAAGGAGCAATATTTTTTAAAGGAAAGTTGTCATGCACTGAATCTCTGCAAACAGCACCCCCCCCCCCAAAATCAGGCTTTTCACAATGCAGAAATACCTGTTGTAGCTTTTTTAACTTACTTTTAATTTCTAGCTGTAAAATCTAGAAAACTATTTTTGCCTTGTGAAAAGCCTAATGGGGGGGGTAAGGCTTTGGAGGTGGGGAGATTCACTTTATGCGAGCTTTCCTTTGAAATGAGATCTACTGGCAACGGGGCTCGAGCCACTGATGCATAGATTGTGGCTCGAGCACCCTGATCTCCGCCCCCCCCGTCCCAGTATATATTTATTCAATAAATTACCTTGCCTCTTGTAACATTTTATTTTAGGTTCAGTGCAGCCGGCATATTGCTATATGAAGTGGTGGCCCCTGGGAGATCACAAAGGCAAAAACTGCAAGAAGATGACGCAGTTTTGACTCTTCCTCTGTACTGCCTTAATATACAGAGATATTAAAATCTCTGTTTTTTTCTATACCCATTTTTATTTGGGTGCACCCACGTGGCATATAAAAAAAAAAAACACCTCAGTATATTAAGGCAATACAGATGAAGAGGCAAAACCGCATCATCATCTCGCGGTTTTTGCCTTTGCGAAGAGAACACACCATATACAATATGTCCAGTTTCTCTAAAATAAAATTTTATGAGTGACAAGGTAATTTATTGAATAAATATATACTGGGACGCTGGGTGGGGTGCTCGAGCCACAATCTATGCATCAGTGGCTCGAGCCCCATTGCCAGTAGATCTCCTTTAAGAACCACAAACTCCTCTGTCTTGCCACAGGAATGAAACAAAGTGAAATGAAAATCTGATATTTAGTTTGACCTAACTGGCAACCAAATTATTTAAGTTTTTGTTAACTGGTATTGCTTCTTTAACATAAGAGAGCCTAGCCAATCCAATTATACCAAATATTTACAGTTTGAAACACTTTACCTAAAGGTCTTAGGATTCATAGTGGCCAACATCATTAAGAACTGCAAAACTGTGAAAAGTTTAATTAGACTGTATTGGAGAAAGTTGGGATAATGTCACAGTAGCTGTGCCATTTCTTTACCTTTTTTTTTTAATTACTATAACGATACTTTGACTTGATTGCTTTGTCTGGGAAGTGCATTAATTCTCAAGGAACTCATACCCTGGAGTGGGTTACTGCAATTATAAAATGTTTTTATTTATTTTTAAATAGGAAAAGGTTTTACTTTTCTTCAGGTTGTTGCTAGGTAGAATAGGTGAGTTTGGTAATGAACCCATGCCCTGTTGTGAGTTTTTATGTTTAAAAAATAAGGACAAATATTTGAATGAAAAAAAGTTTCATTTTTAATTAAGGTTTTTGTTTGGTAGATAGAGTAGGGCAGGTTAGTTATGAACTGTGCATATTCTACATAAATAATCAACAGCCAGATGTGGTGCTCTCAAAGATGCTGCTTTTGCCTACACCATAAAACAAATGCTATTGGCTACATAAAAAAGAAATGTTCTTTTAGTGCCTTTCATACACACTACATTCCACAGTATTTTACAAGCAATGAGCAGTTGCATCAGACTTTAGGGCAAGCATAGGGAGGTTATAGGAATACTACACCCTCTTATCTTGTGAATGTAATTTGCTTCCATGTCAACAACAACTCTTTTCATGTAGCTATTGGGTATATATGTGTTTGCCTTAGTTTACTACTTTCACTTTTCATACCAGTCCCTGTAACTGTCCTGGGGGTCTCCATTTTCTGGTTGCTGAAATCTCACTGTCCCTGAGAGCTGCATTAGCATGTGAGAACATGATGCATCAGCACCGTTTAGGCTCCGCAGTAATAAGTATGACTGGTGGCTTACTTAGAATTCAACAAAACAAGTTGCAGCAAGGTGTGAAATACAACATTTACCTTCAATCAGCTTTGCAAACTGTCTCAGATGCAATGCAGGGGTTTCTCCTTTAAACTGGATTCAATTTGTGTGTTTTTAGTAGACTTTTTTTCAGATTATGTGTACTTTCAGCATAGAGATACATGGCGTAAATGGGTGCTTTGTCATCATGTTCTCATATGCCAATGCAGCTCTCAGGGGCAATGAGATTTCAACAACCAGAAAATGGAGACCTCAAGGATAGTTGCAGCAGCTAGTATGAACCGTGGAAACAAACTAAAGCAAACACATCCCCAACAGCTACACAGAAAGAGTTACCTGTCGACAAGGAAACAAATAACATTTACAAGATACTAGAGTGTAGTATAGATGGAGATTACCAATAGCCCAGGGAGTTGAGAAGGAGAGAGGTGTTAAAGCACAGGGGGTTAGAGCAGCAGTCCATGTTATTATTAACAGAGTGCTTCTACTTCATCATCAGTTGAACAAGCATTAGGGTCTTTGTCACAAACAGTCACCCTCCCCATTAGTCCCATTTCCTTTTTTAGGGACATAGACTTTTGTACTGGGCCTTCTTTAGCCATTTTTTTCATTTTTGGTGGAGATAAGAATGTGATGGTTGAAATATCTGGCTAACAATCAGTCCTTTTATTTTGTCAATAATTGTCAATAAATACACACGTCAACAACACCTGAGTGTGGTCTGATTATTTCAGCAAGGTAGTAGGCAACATCTTTGGTGTTAAATTGCCCTTCCCTTGCCCCCTCCCAAACCTTGCAGTCACTCTCCCCTCATTATCCCCTAAAAGATTTTGGGGATAGTTCGGTTGTTTGCTCTGCTGTCCCACCAAGTCCTTAAAAGGGCCTACTGATCCACCCCTGCCCCATCTTCAGTCACGTTCACTCTCCCTTTAACTCTCAAAAAAGATTCAATATTTCGATATTCTATGTTGCTGCCTCCACCAAGTCCTTAAAAGGACATACTCATCTGCCACTACCCTTTTCTTCTTTTTCCCCATTTTAAGTCTGCTTTAATATTTTCTAAGATTTGAAATAATTAATGGTGATCATCATTAAACATGGCTGCCACAAGGTTTTCAATCAATTAATCAATCAGATCTTTATTTTACCAGGCAAAGCACCATTGATAAAAACTCATTTACAAGGCAGACCTGGATAGATCAAAGCATAAATACAGTAAATTAACATTAGTAAGTAACTTGAGACAACAATGTACATGTAAATCAGGGGTATCTACAGCACGTAGCTGAAAAAGAAATACGACACTTATATATTCATAATCTATATACATATTTACACACATTATAACCACATAAGTTCAAGATTCAGCATCTAGACAGATAATTATTGTAGCAAGTAATTGGTTCAGGAGTGACAATGGGGTGCAGCCAGAAGTGAAGACACAGTGGGAGCAGGTGAGAAGGAACAGTGGAGAGGAACAAAACTACTGGATGTGCCACTCCCGCGAACAGATCAGTATTCTCAGCTGTATCTGAACACCCAATGTTCCACCCTCTGTCACAACTGCAATGGTATACAGTGGTGCAAGTACTAGAAAAAAACCAAGGCCACTGGGTTTCGGTTTTTAATGGAAAATGCGGTGGAATTCTGGAATTTGAGCTGTCTGCACACCAGTGTAAAACAAAAATTTGCCTTGAACTTTGCTGTCTGCATCATCTGTTTAAAGTGCGCTATCTCTGAACACTTTCTGCGAGTTCTGGGTTAGTCGCCCTGATAGCAGTACCACTCCTATGTGGGATATGTGGCACCTGTGCGGAACAGCTTCTCAGCATCTAGGCTTAATAAAAGAAAGGGGGTGTTGGACCAGGTGGTGTGGTGAAGAATATGTAGGGATTTTTTAATGTTATCCTGTGTTTGTTGTTGGGCCACAAAACCCATCTGACCATTACTGATAAGGAGGGACAGAAGGAGCTCCAAACGTTTGTCCGTTATGGAAGTAAACAATCTGTAGTCCATGTCAAAGAGACAAATAGGCCTGTAAGAGACACACTGCAGTATCATCTTTTCCAGGTTTTGGTGTAGCCAAGATTGTTGCTGGTCTCCTAATTGGTGGAGCATGGCCTCCTTGTCGGACCCCTTTGCAAGAGCAGGTCAGCACTGCATCTAGGTTGTCCCTGAAGGCCTTGAGTTCACCTGTATACCATCTGGACTTAGGCTCTTATTATTTTTTAACAGCTACATTTATCTGTTCTATACAGATCTGACTATTAAAGCTTTGTGTCGCTGCTGGGGTAAGGGTAGGCAGGTGGAGTGGTTTTAGATAGTGGGCGATGTCTGTGGGGTTGGGGTGTACCTCATCCTGATATAATTGGGTGGAATAGATAAGGAGAACCTGTAAGATTGCTTCTGGCTCTTGAGTCATTTGTCAAGTAGTCGAGTGTTTCACTTGACTTACCGTATTCTGAGCTACCTTTCGACTGAGGCAACATGCTAGCACTTTAGTAGCCGTAGTGTCACCCTCATAGTAAACTTCTGCTGCAGAAATCACAATGCCATTTCAGTCCGCAACGCAAGTAACTCCTAGATTTTTTGTTTAACCTGTGTTAGCTGGGGTCGAATGGTGTGATCTCCCTGCATGTGAAAAGCCTGCAGTTTCCAGTTCCTGCTGCAGTGCCTGTAGTTTAGCCTCTCTAGCTTTCCATAGGTGGGAGGCATATTTAATAATGTCCCCTCTCAACACTACCTTTCAAGTATCCCACAGTATCGGAGTCATCCCCTCTGTATTATCTTTTAGCATTTGTGCAGTTCAGTCCTCGACTAGTTCTTTAAACTCAGAAACACTTACTGATGCACTGTTAATAGAGCAAATATTTCTTTTGACTGACCAGAGGACTTGTTTGCCCTCGCTATTACCTCACTGCAAGATTTACCTTACTCCAAGTTGGTTGTTATTACCCTAAGGTCCCTCTCTGTTGTTGGAACCAGCGATTTTTCACATAGTGTACATCGATGGGTTTACATTACTTGACACTTATCTAAGTTAAACCTCATTTCCCACGTTTGCACCCATACGTTAAATTTTGATTGTACGTCTGCTGTTTTAAAGTTAATCAGATGCGCATGGGCCTCCAGTTTCAAATCATCCACTTGCTTTATTGACCAGTTAGTGATGTTTCTGTCATGTCGGAAATAAAAATGTGTAAAGTTAATGGGCTGAGGGAGGATCCTGCTAGAACCCTGGTGGTGACATTACCGAGCGTAGACTGGTGCTCGTTTATAATTACACTCTGGGTTCTAGTGGTTAACCAGTTATTTATCCATCTGACTAGTCAGGGTTCATTTCAATACTGTGCATTTTATCAACAACTGCCCAGTGTGGTACCAAAGCTAAACCTTTGCAGAAGTTTAAGATTATGTCTACTGGAGTCTTACTGCTTAATGCATTATTTATGTTTTCGTAAAACTGAAGTAAGTTTATAGTGCACGATCTGCCGGTTGTGAAGTCATGTTGTTCGGAGTCAGTATTTTTTCAAGATAGCTGTGATTTTCTCATTTATTATAGATCCCAGAATTTTACCTGGTACGGATGTTAATCTGATGGTCTGTAATTAATAATGACACGTTTATTACCTTTCTTGTGAATGGGTACAATGTGTGCAGTTTTCCAGCACCACGCCTCTGTTAATCGAGGTTTCAAAAATAATTTTGAAAAGGGGTAGTCATGTGATTTGATATGATTTTTTTAGTATTTCACCGGAAATACTGTCCGGTCCTGGGGAGGAGTAATTTTTTAGCTTGGTAATTCTGTTTTTAATTTCATCTGTACTTATTGCAATTGGTATAGTGTTGCTGGTGTTGTTGATAATAGGAATGTTGGCCCTTGCTGCAAAAACTGAACAGAAACAGGTGTCGAATGCGTCTGCCATTTCTAAGCGGTGGCAATAGTATTACCAGATAAGGCAACAGGTCCCACGTTACTGTTTGTTGTTTTAAAGAGTTGACACAACTATAGAAGAAGCATTTACTATTGTTTTATTTGCTCTTTGCCAGTGAGTATTCCACTGCTTCTTTTTTCTGCATTTCTAATAGCATATTTACCTTTTCAAAGGTTTGCTTTGTAGTTGTTCCATTTTTTGTCATTCCTTGAGCCTCTGTATGCTTTCTGTGATTTGCCCTTTTTGTTTTTAAATTAATGTTATAATATGTTTGTTAAGCCATTTTAACTTGACACCTTTATTGTTATATTTTTTTAATCTGTGGAATATTATTGGTCACTTCCAAGGGTATTGTTTTTTAAATCTGCCACAATTGTCTGTCAGTAATGGGTTCCAGTCCAATTTCTTAGACGAGAACTCCAACATATTGAAATCTCCCAACCCCCCAAAGCCTCACCCCCTAGCTAGACGTTTAGCAATAAAAAAAAATAAAGTTCCTGTGCCCCTTTATTGTATTTTAGTGAAGTCCATCATCAGCCAACATGAGAGTGCTGCATGGTGCCATCTGGTGTTGTAGCACAGTGCCACATTGCTTGCTAGTACTGAGAAGCATACAAGTAAGCGTGTGTTGCCACCTGTGACACGCGAGACACCATAGCCCACCGCTCTATGTTGCATGACGGTGGACTTTACGTAAGATAAATTCATTTTATTTTTAGTCACACAAAGTCTAAACGGGGGACTTTGTGGGTTGGGGAGTTTCAGTTCAATGGAGTTCTCCTTTAATGGTGTCCAATGGTAATAGGTATGTTTGCCTTTTTTGTACAGGACTGCTTTGGCTGTTCCACCTGCACACATACCTGGTCTGTTTTGATAATATTATGGTCACTGTTACCTAGTGAAGTTGTAACTTCACGATTCTTGATGTAAGTATCGGACTAGAATAAGATAATGTCTAATGTGTTCTTCCCATCTTTTCGGCTATACAACATGTTGACATAAATCACATTGCTCTCTGTAATCGATTAGGGATCTACCTGCTTTGGTGCTTACTGTATCTGCCAAACAAATTTATGTTACTGACATTTTTTAGGTCGCCCATAAACAGTATCTCCCCAAGGTAGCAAGTTGTTTTTTATTTGTAATCTCTAGTCTTTCTTCTGATGTGTCTGGAGACCTATAGCCATATACCTACAATAACAGTTTTAGTGCTAGATACTATTTTAGTCCACAGTGACTCACTGATGAGATTTGCTTTTTTAATTTTGATTGACACCTCCCTTTTTGCTGGGCCTTTTCTGGTGGAATAAATTACGACCCCTTAGTGTTTTCCCTTAGATGTCCTGCTGTGTCCAGCATTTTTCTGTTGTTCTGATTAATCATACTGATTTTCTGAGATTAGGGCTTCTAGTTCTTCTTTCTTGTTTGACAAGCTCCCAGAGCCTGCTATTCAAAGGTTAGTGATGGTGCTGTTCCAGGCAGGGCCATATTAAGAAGTCCCAGGAGCACCCCTCCCAAACCCAGCAGCACCAAAATACCGCTTCGCCTATATAAATGGGAGTGTCCCCTCATGCATACTGGCACAGGATATTCAAAGGTTTGCTGCAGCAGTAAACAGCATAAACAGCTCTTTTTACTGCCTTCAAAAACCTCCTTTTAACTGGGCGCTAAGCTCGCACCCCCACCTCCGAAGGCAGGGTGACTTGTCAGCCCACTTCCCTGGCTGGCCCTCCAACAAATCAAGCTCATTCCTGAACCTGGGTTGTTGGCGTCACAAGTGGTAGCACTACCACTGCACCGCCGGGCCAGCTCGCCTATTCCCTTTTAACATACCCTGGTGGTTTAGTGGACCTCTGGGACGCTCAGTTCACCTTCCCTGGCCGGCAGTCATGGGCATCACCAGCAGTAGCACTGCCACTGTGCTGGCAGACCAGCTCACCCATTCCCTTTCATGTTAACATACCCTGGTGGTCCACTGGCACCCCCGCTCCACTCAATCACTCGTTCCCTTTCATGTCAACATACCCTGGTGGTCCACTGGCACCCCCACTCCACTCAATCACCCGTTCCCTTTCATGTCAACATACCCTGGTGGTCCACTGACACCTCCACTCCACTCAATCATCCATTCCCTTTCATGTTAACATACCCTGGTGGTCCACTGGCACCCCCACTCCACTCAATCACCCGTTTCTTTTATGTTAACATACCCTGGTGGTCCAATGGCACCCCCACTCCACTCAATCACCCATTTCTTTCCTGTTAACATACCCTGGTGGACAACTGGCACCCCACTCACTCAATCACCTATTCTTTTCATGTTAACATACCCTGGTGGTCCACTGACACCTCCACTCCACTCAATCATCCATTCCCTTTCATGTTAACATACCCTGATGTTCCACTGGCACCCCCACTCCACTCAATCACCCGTTCCCTTTCATGTCAACATACCCTGGTGGTCCAGTGGCACCCCTCGCCCATACCCAGATTGGCATCTGAGAACTCCTGCCTTCAGCCCCCCCACCACCCCAGGAACAGGATCCATGAACATGACAGGCTAAGAAGCAACACAACTAGCAGGGGGGAAATTCAAGAAGAATGTCAAGAGATTGATTTTTATTGTGATGGTGGTGGATAGGTGCAACAATGTACTCAACAACATGATCAATGCTAGAGCCATCTTGTGATTCAATACCAATGAGACAGTTTCAAGAAGTTACGTAATTAGAAACAAAAGGGAGAGAGAGGTGGGGAGAGCCCTGCAAGGGCAGAGTAAAGCTACTTTGGAAGGTCAGGGCAAAAGTGATCTACTATTCATCTCATTCAGTCCTTTACCATTTGCATTTACGTATCTGCAATCGAAGAATATAAAAATGCATTACAGTACTTTAAAACTAATAAAAGCAATTCTAAATCACCTTCACAATCAAGTGTAAACACATAAAGGGCTGTGACCCCAAGAAGCACTCAGGTGCTGTGCAACTGGTTAAGCAACCATGCACAAGCAGCCTGTGCTGCCACAGAAGGGTTCTGATTACACCGGACCTTAAAAGCGAAGCTGAACAGCTCCAATGTAATCAGAAGCCCGGGGTAGCAGCACAGGCTAGCTGGGCTTTTGAGAAAGGATTTTGTCCGAAACGCGTCAAGCGCATCTTGGTGTTCAATAAATGGATTTTAAAAGTTGCTCCGTGTCTGAATTTTAGTGGGTAAGCGTGTGCTTTAGCTTGTTGTAAACTAGCTGGGCATGTAGTTGCCCAACCTGTCCAACCTGATTTTTTTTTTTTTTGTTAATAGTGTATTTTTTTTTTATTTAAAAAAAAAGAAAGTGTTTTCACAGTGTACCGTGGAAGGCAGGCGGTTCATTTCATAACTTGAACTGGTTACTGTGCACATGGCAGCAAAAAACACCAGTTGCCACAAGGATTTTGAATCAGCTGGAACCTTGTTATACCGCAAAAGGGTACAACTGTGTTCCATGACCTTTGAACTGTGACATAACAAGGTTTCAGTTGGCACGGAAATCCATGCAGAACAAACCCTCACTACACACTATAATTAGCATAAAAAACACTCAACTGATGCTAGAGAACAGCTTGGGGGGGGTGTGTATGTGTGTGAGTGTATATGTTTTGTTGGGGGGGGGGGCTACAGCTAACCGGAGACTCTACATTTGCCCTGTGATAGTTTTTAGTGAGAAAAAATTCCACGATGCAGTCATTTATTGGTAATCTAGTCTTAACTTCCCCATTCCGTCTCTCTATTAAATTCCAACAATACTTTGTATCGAAAGTTAAAAAATACTCCACCAGCAGTGTTTGAATCTATTTCCCTGTGGTTACACCTTACATCCTAAACATGTCAAGAATGGCCTGCCTTAGTCACAGTTTCTTAGACTTTGCAGGTTATGCAGTGAAGAAAAAGATTTTGAGGAGCAGGCCCAAATAATTTTTTTTTTTATCAACAGGGGATACTCTAAAAGCACAGTGTACAGAGCACTCTCCCTGGTCAGTAACATGCCCTGCAACCTTGACCCCCACAAGAAGGATACTATCACGAAAGAACAATGGCAAATTCCACTAGTGCTTCCTTTCCATTAGAGTAGAGTACACCTTCTCTTCACAGGATCATCACCGGTAACTTTCCTATTTTGGAAACTGACCTCAACATTGGTGCTTCCTTTACAGAATCACCTATTGCCTCCTACTGCCGGCCACCCAACCTGCGGAATCTCTTTGTAAAAAGCAGCCGACCTACTCCTAACAGTTTCTCCCTACCAGGTTCCAAACCTTGAAACAGAACTCGCTGCTACACCTTCAAATTTGTTTCTAGTGTGACTGAAATTTGGGGTCCTACAGGTGTTTTTCACATCACCAAGGAGTTCTCATGCACCTCCACTAATGTGGTATATTATGTTCTTTGCAGGAACTGTGCAGCTATTTACACCAGAGAGACCAGTAGACACCTTGCTGACTGTTTCAGGGAACATTACAGGGCAGTCAAGAACGGAGACACTGATTAGCCCATTGTATCCCACTTTATCTCCAGGGGCCGTGTCAATGACCTTTCTGTTTGTGTCCTTCAGCAGGGCTTCTGGGAATCTGATCATAGAAAAAACATGGAAACCAAGCTGATCATACACCTTGGCTCCCAGCAGCCCTCTGGTTTAAATGATAGACTTATTTTCCACTAACATCTTTCAGCCACCCCTTGTTTTCCCTAAAGTCTGTTTGTATCGGTAGACATTTATTTTTCATTTTCACCATATGTCTCCATCTCTGTCTCCTTCCCCCACACTTGTCACCTTTCAACTTTCTTGCTAGGCCCTGTTAACTAGTCCCCACTTGGGGACTTCTCTAACTCATTCATTCCTATTTTGTCTTGTCTTCCCCATCATCACCTTTTTGCTTCACAGATTCTCTCTTAATCTTGCCATTTATCACTTCTTCTCCCTCAGACTCCCCCTTTTTTCTTTTCCCAGCTATATAGCCCTTATTTTACCCTCTACACTTTGTTTTTTTCTCTTTTAGATATTTCCTGAAGAAGACCTACGATCGAAACGTAGATTTTTAACTCTATTTTCTATTTTCAGTGTGCATTTAAAGATGACCTGCAAACTAAGTACAGGAGCCTGCTCCCATCCCACATACCTTAGTAAACTGCTACGGGAGCCGGGGGCTATCAGTAACATTTTTGAAACAGTCTGAACATTTTAACAAACTGCCAAAACTTTTCTCCAAATGAGGAAGTCTGCCAAGGTCCCGATCGAGCAGATGCAAGTTTACATGGGTATTCTTCCCATTTAGTGATGTTGTAGACACCATTGCTTTCAATGGAGCAGCAGTGGAGGGGGCTTAAATCAAAATTTAAATACCTGTAAATTTTCTTTCTCTGACGGCTAGTCTCTGGGCTTCCTTACGCCTGGGCTGTACCTCCTGATGCTGGATGGAGGCAGGATTAAGAGCTCTGCATGCAGGGGGACAAGTAGCCCTCCACATCTGGTTGTCTCCAGTTGTTTCTAACACAGTCCCCATGTGGCAGTACTACAAGAACTTGGAAACAAAAACACAAGAAATTAAGACATAAATGGCCATGAGGCCAGCTAACTATGTACATTCTGAGAGGGAATCCGAAGCCCGGAGACCAGTCATTGGAGAAAGAAAATTTACAGGTATTTAAATTTCGATTTCTCTCTCCTAAGCTGGGCTTCCTTACACCTGGGATATAGAAAAGCAGTGCATCCCTAGATGTCCTGGGTAGGAAGAATGTCAAGTGCCCTTAGGGTTCCACCACTGCCTGTAGCACTCAGCGGCCAAAGGATGCCTCCGCCAAAGACATCACATCCAGTTTGTAAAATTTTGTAAATGTATGAACAGATGACCAAGTGGCCACTCTGCATAATTCTGCAGGAGATGCTACTCTGAAGTTCGCCCATGAAGTGGCCATGGCTCTTGTGGAATGGGTTCTCACTGGTCCCGGTAGAGACACTCCAGCCTGATCACATGCCTTGGTGATTACTGATCTAATCCATCTGGCTATAGAGTCTTTTGAAGCTTTTTTACCCACATTTTGGCCTGCAGTAAAATGAACAAACTTGACGTTTTGCAAATAGTCTTTGCTCACTTGATCGCTCTTCTCGGGTCGAGTGTATGAAACTCCCTTTCCTTTTCATTTTTCGGGTGAGGGCAGAAGGAAGGAAGAATTAGCTGTTGGTTGCAATGGAAGGGAGACATGACCTTAGGTAAAAATCCTGGATCTGTACAAAGCACCACAGAGTTCTGATGAAAAAGGTATACGGCTCCTTGATAGACAAGGACCCCAATTCGCTGGTTCTCCTGGTTGAAGTTATTGCTACTAGAAAGGCCACCTTCATTGTCAGATGCATAAGGGAGACCTCCTTCAGGGGCTCAAAAGGTGCTTTTGTTAGGGCCTTGAGAATCAGATTACGTCTCCAAGGTGGTGCCATTAGCTTGATTGGGTGGCATTTTAATGTTGCTGCCCTTAGAAACCTCTTGACATGAGGGTGTGATCCCAGTGAGTCCCCTGAGTCTATCATCAAAAGTGCCCCCAGTGCAGAGACCTGAACTCGTAAGGTGGCTGGTTGCAGTTCTTGTCAAATCCCTCATGAAGAAATTACAAAAGCACTGGTAGGGATATTGGATGATCCTGAATATCTTCGGATTGGAGCCAGAACAAGAATTTTCTCCAAATTCAATAATACACCTTAACAGAGGAGGGACGCTGAAAATTCATCATCATTAAAATAACTGGAGCTGTGGAGCCTAATTCTTCTAAGGTTTGCCAATTCCCACTCAATCTCCAAGCCGAGAGGGACAGATTGCTCAGACTGGGGTGTAGAACTGGGCCCTGATGAAGAATGTCTGGGCTGAGCTGGAAAGTTAAAGGCGGTCTCTTTGACAGTTGAAAGAAAAGTGAGTGGGAACCATGGGCGTTGAGGCCACCTGGGGAAGACTAGAATAATCTCTGCCCTGTCCCGGGCCACCTTGTGCAGGACCCCGGATAGCAGAGGAATCGGGGAAAAGCATACCGGAGTCCGAAATGACCCCAGTCTAGGGAAAAAGCATACTGAACTAGTGCTAGCTTGTATCTGGCCAGGAAGCAGAACTGCTGTGCCTTGGAATTTTTCCGGCATGCAAACAGATCTACCTGGGGATTGCCCCATTGCTCTGTCAGGAGTTGGAAGGCTCTGTCCTTCAGCTCCTGTTCTCCCAGGAGGACGTCTTGGCCACTTAGCCAGTCTGCTGTGACATTTTCCTGTCCTGGTATGTGCACAGCTACTATACTTGTCCGGTGTTTTTCTGCCCATTGAAAGAGGATAAGAGACTCCCAAAACATTTTTGAGCTTTTTGGGCCACCCCAATGGTTGATGTAGGTCATGGTTGTTGGACAGTCTGTTAGAATCAATACATCCTGGTTGTGTACTTGCTGATGGAAGTGTACCACCCTCATCGCAAGGATGTTTATGCTGTTCCTTGATTCTATCAGTGACCACTTGCCTTGGACCGACATCTGGTCCAGGTGCCCCCCCCCCGAGGCTTGCATCTGTTGTGATTCTTGTTTGGTGTGGATGGCCTAGCTTTCACCCCCTCAAGACATTTGCCCTCAGAGACCACCATCAGAGGGAAGTTTTTATCTGCTGAGAAACTGGGATGAGCTGGTGCTGGCTGTGTCTGGACTGAGACCACTGCCTGATCAAATGCACTTGAATGGGTTGCATGTGCACTAGAGTCCATGGGACCGAATCTGCCAGTGACACTAGAGTCCCAATTAGTTGCATAAAAGGCTGGGCTGGCAGCTAAACGGCTGTTTGAAATTTGTTGTCGAGCTTCAGCAGGTCCCTGAATTTTGTCTCGGGAAGGGGGGAGACACCTTGTTGGCCTGCATCCTGAAGTCTGCCCCTAAATGGTTCAGGTTCTGGCTCGGGATTAGGGAACTCTTCCTCTGGTTAATGACAAAACCGTGTGCTGAGAGACACTGAACTACTTCCGCCACTGCCTGTACTGCTTGGCTGAGCTGCTGGGCTTTGATAAGGATATCATCCAGGTAAGGGAAAAGTTGAATCCCTTGGTTCCAAAGGTGAGCTACCACTGCTACCAGTACCTTCCAGAAAGTTCCTGGGGTTGATGAATGGCTGAAAGGAAGAGTTTTGAATTGGAAGTGTTGCCTCCATCCAGCATCAGGAGGTACAGCTCAGGCACAAGGAAGCCTGGAGACCAGCTTAGGAGAGAGAATACTCTTACTTTATTGTTTTCATGGGGGTCTTAATGCAGAAATACTTCTGTAAGTAATAATGTATGCATTGAGACCCCCGTGAAAGCAATAAAATAAGACTATTAAGCCCCCACCACTGCTGCTCCATTGAAAGCAGTGGTGTCTGCAACGTCACTAAATGGGCAGAATACCCATGTTGACTTGTGCCCGCTCGATCGGGACCTTGGTGGCAATTCCTTATTCGGCAATTTGTTAAAATGTTCAGACTGTTTCAAAAATGTTACTAATAGCAGCCTCTGACTCCTGTTGCAGCTTACTAAGGTATGTGTGATGGGAGTGGGTCCTGTACTTAGTTTGCAGGTCACCTTTAATATAACCATTTTGTTTTGCTTTCAGACCACATGCTGACACAGCACCTTGTTTTTGTTGTTACATTTTGTGTGACACCTTTACTGTGCCCACTAAAGCAGTGAACAAGTTCAAATTAACAGATCTTCCATCACATGCAATGCTGTGTACTCAAGTGAAGCCACAGTACGACTGGAAACTGCAACACAGAGCTGAACTACTGGCAGGCCAATGACAGGTGATGCTGTGATATTGCGTCACAACTGGATGGTAATGAGGGCTCATGCAAAATGCTCTCTACACATTTGACTTCTGAGAGCTCATTTTCATGTCTGCCTTTGTGAGTGGCATACCTGACTGTCAGTGGGAACAGTACCCAAATAAAGCCAATGATTTTCCGTTTTCAAAAATGGCCAGTTCGGTTTGGCAAAATCTTAAAATCTGTTTTTTCCATCTCCCCTTCCCCCCCCAAACTGAGGGAAAATCAGCAGGTTTTGTACACAAATGTGGCTTAAAATTGAGGGATTTCCCTATAAAGCAGGTTCAAAGTCAGTTTTTTATTATTATTATTAAAAAATGACTCTCAATAATTTTTGTTGAAAATAGAAAATCATTGGCCCAGTCCAATTAATGTGGCACCCTGCATGTGCTGGTATGCTTTTGCACAATCTTGTTCAGGGACCCTACTGCTAACTATGCCTATGCTTCAAACAAAACTGTGTAACACTACTGCAGTAGCATGGTCACGGCAAAGCACAGTTTATGACTAACTGCTGCCTCCAACTGAAAGTTAGACCCCCATAGAGTAGCAGCTCTGTTTGGGACTTAGAAGAAGTAGCATACAACAGGCACTGCTCCCCGACTTTTTAGGAACACTGTGGACATCAGGGCGAACTCCAGGCCACAGGACATTTGGTAAACAGTAAACAAATGTATCACAATATAAAATTATTTGGTGACAAAAAATAACCAGTAAGGATCACTTCCAGGGATTGCATGATGAAATACATAAAAATGTTTCTTAACATGTACTGCTGCTTTAAGAAAGTTGCTGAAGGTCACACACTGAGTATGCGGTGGTGGTTAGAATCAAACCGGTGTTTTCACATTCATAGCTCTAAGGTTAATGCGTCCTATTTAATAGTTACTGTGCAAATACCATTAGAAATACCAGTGGTGAGACATCTTCTCTGACACAGTTGTTTAGCACACTAGCTAACCTTCGGATAAGTATCTATTTAGGCGTTGGACATGTCACATCATGTTCCGTAACCTTGGAACAGAATACGGCCAATTAGAGGGAAGTTCTCGCAATGTTGATGACACCACAGTACGCCTGTGCAGCACTGAAGCCGGCTATTCAAATCACAGGAAAGTCAGTAAATCCTTCACATGAACAGATGACTTAGAATGTTTTAACTGTTCAACTGATGTTGCTGTAAATCAAATACATGATGGCTTGACTGAAATAACACAACTTGTCTCCACTTGTGAGGGAGCAAGGCTTTCATACGTCATCTGTGGCTCTCCCGCTCACGAGTTATATATGGCCTTACCCCCTCGCACTTGGAGATAAAATATCTGGAGCCGGACACTGTGTGCCCCCTGTTTGTTTGATTTCAACATCATTACATTATTTCTACTGTAGACCAAAAAAATGCAAAATAGATGGTTTAGAGAAGACCCGAAGAAATTCTATAGGGAGCTGGGAAAGAAAACAGCCAACATAAAAACTCCACCAGTAAAGAAAGAAATTGAGGAATTCTGGAGAAGTATTTATGAAGATCCAGTTGAACATAATAGGGATGCAAAGTGGATACAGGAAATAAAAGACAGCATTAGAAATGGTACTACTAGAGATATGGAGTGGCCTGACGTAACAGCTAAGAAGATAGAAATGAAGATAAGGAAGGCCTCCAACTGGAAAACCCCAGGTCCAGATGCAGTACCCAACTTCTGGTTGAAAGTATTAACATCTTTGCACCAAGATTTAGCTACCTCAAAAAACTATTTATACGCACATCCTGACTTAACACCTAGCTGGTTAACAACAGGGAATACCACACTTCTTATTAAATCTGAACCTGCCAGTCTCCCCAAGAACTATCGCCCAATAACCTGTTTACCAACAACATATAAACTATATACTGGAATCGATGGATAGAGTCTACAATCATTTAGACTGCAATAAACTCATGGCAATAGAAAAAAAGGTAATAAAAGAAAATCATATGGCACAAAGGACCATCTCTTGTTGAACAAAGCCATTATGGAAGCTGCAAAAATGCGAAACCTTAGTGTAGCATGGATCGACTACAAAAAGCATTTGACAGTATCCCACACTCCTGGATCGCTGAGTGCTTACAGATCTACAGGATACACCCTACACTGATAAACTTCATCACAACAACAATGACAAAGTGGCAAACCGCCCTGCAATTAAATCATGAGAAAGGTCAAATCACCATCCCAAATATAAGTATCCAATGAGGGATATTTCAGGGTGACTCTTTGTCACCGCTTCTGTTTTGCCTTGCCCTCAATCCCTTGAGTAACCTAATAAACAACCTAGGCTATGGATACAGCTTGAATCCCAGAAACAAAAATAATCAACAGCTAACATCACTTTCTATTTGTAGATGACCTAAAACTTTACAGTTCATCTGACAAACATTTGAAAGAACAACTACAAATTGTTAAGACCTTTTCTGATGACATACGGATGACGTTTGGCCTAAACAAATGTGCCAAAGCAACATTTGTAGCAGGAAAGTTAACTCGTAAAGAAAACATGAATCTGGCGGAGGTCTGTGACATAAAAGAACTTGAGCAAGAGGGAGTGTATAAATATCTGGGAATAGATAAAGGAGCAACAGCACAACATGAACAAATGAGAGTAAAAGTAAGCAAGGGATATTTTAGAAGGTTAAAGCTAATTTTGAAAACTGCCTTGACAACACGAAATAACGTGCAAGCTATAAATCAACTCGCCCTTCCAGTGATATCATACAGCTTTGGTGTGATAGACTGGCCACAGAAAGTGTGAACCAGCTGGATATAAAAACAAGAAAAATGTTTCATGCTCACCAATTAATATACAAAAATCAGTGCATGCCAAGATTATACATCCCAAGGGCAGAAGGAGGCATGGGCCTCATTGAGATTGATTACACATATAGATCCACAATAGTGGGGCTGCATACATACATACTGACATCCTTGGACCCAAATATAGCCAAGGTCTTACATCATGAAGAAAATAAGCCTAAAATGACTTCACTCATCAAATTAGGAGAAGCCTTCAAAGGGTAGCAGAGATTGATGTCAATCAAGGTAGATAAGGAATTGTCAGCAATAAGCGTAAGAATCAGAAAAAGGAGTGTAAGGATAAGAACCAACAGAAAAGAAAAAACAATTGGAAAGTCCATAATTATAGTGGAAAATACAGGGAGCTACTGGAGCAACCACAGGTCGATCAAGCCCTGACCCATGAGTGGTTAAAAAGAGGTGAATTTAGGCCACAAGATGAGAGACTAATAATGGCAGCCCAAGATAGTGGGCTATGCACAAGATGGTTCACAAAATCCATAGAAAAAACAGGAGAAACAGACAAGTGCAGGTTCTGTAGTACAGAATTAGAAACGGCTGCACACCTTGTGGCTGGATGTGAAGTACTCATGGCAGAAGGCATGTATACTGAAAGACACAACAATGTAGCAAGATTGATCCACTGGAAACTGTGCAAACACTATAACATACACGTAGCAGAGAGACACTGGAAACATGAACCGCAAAGAATCACAGAGAATGAAGAAGTAATGATCACATGGGATCACCCAATACCAACAGCCAAGAAAGTGGAAGCAAGAAAACCTGATACTGTAATACAAGAAAAGAAAACAAAGGTAGCATTACTGATTGAAATAGCCACCCATAGTGACTACAGTGTGCTGCGTACAGAGAGACACAAAATCATGAAATACCAAGATATGCAGTCAGAAACTAAACTGATGTGGAATAAGGACACACAGATTGTTCCAGTAGTGCTTGGAGCAATGGGACTAATCAAAAAGAACTTTCAGGCACATTTAAATATGTTACCAATACTTGTGACACCTTACGAACTTCAAAGGGAAGCTATTTTGGGGACGGTGCGTGTGCTGAGAAGAGCACTCTCAGCAAACATCAAAGATTAATACAGTACTAATTTCTTGAGTTTTGAATATGCCCTGGCTAAAGAATGGGGTCCATTCTTGCCACGGTACTAGAAATCCCTAAACATTTAGAGACACTAACCCCAAGATAGACCATCTTCTTAAAATTTTAATTTACTAATGGCACTAACAATGCTTGATGACACTACAAAGTGTTCAGCCCCGGGAACTCTGTGGGGAACAGCTGCTTCTGTATCACATGCACCCTCCTAGGTGTAAAAAGATAACATACTGTGGAGAAAAATGCCCCAAACCACCACCACCTCCTATCAAAGGAGGTGGGTCAACCCTGAGACATTTTCCGTTTCCACCACTACATATATACGTGACAACATTCGTGATGTGACATTCAGTTAACAACTTAGGCAGAGTATACTTGATGTGGGCGATTAGCTGCCAGAGGCCAAAGTCCAAGATATTTAATAAACCGCAGAAGCAGGTTATTCTGAGTATACGCCAGCTAACTGGATGTTATTACTTTTATACTGTTAGGAGTTTTGAAGCTGTGATTTTAGCAGCCCTGTGGCAGTTGAAGTGGATGGTGTCTGTGATGGCATTTTTCCCTTTTCTCTGTGGACTAGGAGGTTGGATAAACTATCATGAGCTGTCAAGATAAATCATGCTGTTCCATAAAAAACTCAAATATATAAAAAAAAATGGGGTTAGAAAATGCAGCAATCTAATTTGCTAGCAGCCATGCTTTATTACACTATAACCAACACCTAAAAAGTCCCAGCCACACTTGTCACTTTACCTACCATTCGGACTATTTCCTTCCTCATAAGACTGTTTCAATATACACAACAATTATTTTCTTAGATTTATTTTAACAATGCTACATCTATTTTATAAGCACAGTAAGACACCTCAAGATGTTTGTAGTGGTGCTGTGACCCTGTTCCTATGGTTTGAAGACATAAGACCACCTGGGCATGCATTAATGACACTACTGCCAACACACTGGTGTGTCTTATTACCTACATAATTGACTAAGAGAGTGGCTGTAGTAGTAAGTGGGGTATTAAATGACAGTTTTCCTCTATTCTAATAGGCTTACAACAGATATTAGTCATACAGTTAAGGAACAATACAGAACAGGGCATGATAGACTATGAGATATTATCATGCCTAAGGTGCACTGAGTGCCATGAGGGCCACAGTCCAAGTGACTCATACACCTGAGAAGTGGCAATATCCCGTGACATGCTACTCCCTGGAGTGTACTGTTACTATTACCCAAAGGTTATCTGTGTTGATAAAAAAAAATAGTAATACATTTTAGTAGCTTCTTACTGCATGCATACATTTAGAAAAATACTGGGGCTGGCAGTATAGCCTAGAGGTTATGAGCCTTACCTGGTTAACAACAACAACAAAAAAATAGCTCCCTTACTTGTTACACGGACAGCAGGTGGTGCTGTTGTACTAGGTTCTACAGAGGAGGAGGGAAGCAGCACGGTCAAGGAAGGGATCTAGAGTTAGGATGGTAGTTGGTCAGTCCATTCTTGTGTGGTGGCAGTCCAAAGCCTAGGCGAGTGTGCAGCAGCAGTGGTAATGGGAAGGGGGCGGGCTGGGGAAACTGAACTCTGGGAGTGAAATTAATAGTCAGACTTATTTCCCACAAAAAATGTGGAAGGACTGCTCCTGTGCTAAAATGTGCCCCCCAAAAGACATAACTTAACTAAATAAAGTGTAAAACTGCAACATATGCTGATGAAATGTGCCCCCATGCCTGTCAGGTATGTTCGATCCTACAACAAAGGTGGTGGGTTCCCAGTAAATACTTTTTGTTTCCAACACTGAGCTGCAGATTGTAAGGTGTATTGGAAACCTGGGTCTGGGAGAGTTGTGCAGCAGTGGTTGCACTGGCCAAGTCTGGGCCTTTTTTAAAAACACCGTGGTGAGGAACAGATGCCAGGGTAACCATATTATACGTGGGCAAAGGAAGGAGGAATACTACAAAGGCAAGTGAAAAAACTGTTGGCTAGCACTTTTTCCTGTGGGTATGTGCAGGGATGCCCACACCCCCCATGGCTGTTAGCTAATCAAGTCTGAATATTTGTTTTAGCTGCTGAATAATGAAAGATAACACCCAACCCTGTCAGATGATTCACTGCTGTAATATTAAGGTATTATTTGAATACTTAAAAGACAAGAAAAAACACTTCCCAGAACCGTACTTTATACAATAGCAGTGCATGCACACAACCCATGGAGTTACTGTGTGGTAAACTAAGCACAGCTATCAGGCAACTGCGAGGCGGGATTTGCCTCATTTGTATTTTAGGTATGGCTGTCTCACTATGGCCAATTGTATAGACCATTATTTCTTAAAGCCCTAAATATATGCGTATATATATATACTAGCTGTCTAATCCCTAAAGTTCATTACAATTTGCAGCATTTACCCTTGAACAAACTTTTTTAATATTTTAAATTCATGCATGGCAGTTAGGGAAATATACAACAGGCCAGCAAATGGTGAACTGCTACAATATAACAAGTGCTACTGTGATAAAATTACATGAGAGTAGAAAACAGCATTTTTATGTGTTCGCCATGCGCGCAAGCACAGCGAGCACTTTGGTATGAGAGTGCCTTTTGAGGGGTGTGGACACTGTCCACCCAATGCAGGGCAGTGCTGTAGGGGCGCGACAGTGCCACACCAGTCAGCACCCAGGCTGACTATGATGGAGTTTCTGGCTTGCTGGGCGGGGATGGTCACCAACTTCAAAAGAAGTTGCCGTCCCTTTGATCTGTGTTGCCTGGCAAGCCAGGCTGATCTGTCGTGGTCAGGCTGGAATGCGTGGAATGTGGGCCTGCCCAACCATCGACATCTGTTGCTGGCAGCCCTGATTCTGAAAGTTTTTCTATACTGTGACATCGAAGTCCATTCATGGCAGTAAATATCTACCTGCTAAGTGAAATGTTGTAGTTTCAAGTCTCTGACAACTAGTCACTCTGGCTGGGGCAGTACTAGTATACTGAAGTACTGCCCCAGCCAGAGTGACTAGTTGTCAGAGACTTGAAACTGCAGCATTTCACTTAGCAAGTAGATATTTGCTGCCATGAATGGACAAGGATGTCATGGTATAGAAATACTTCCAGAATCATAGCCTTTAGACAGACATTTTCTTTCAACAGAGATACACCGTGCATTTTCATAATCAATCTCAAGGTTAATGAGGGACAGATTCATACTGTACCAGACCAGCAGATACATTACGGGTCCCCTACGTCCGCTCAGGATCAGTAGCACTCCAACTCTGGCTATTCCACTGCAGCAATACCTTGTCTCAGTGCACTAGCTGACTTGGATGTTTGGTTTTCTGCCCAGACCCTTCCCTACGCCTCTGCGCTTCAGCTGCAGAACCGTCTGTTGACATCTGTTGCACCCCCACCACAAACAGAACTCCGTGACACTGAGAGCACCCAATACCCCAGTGTCCTCAATCATACAGTGTCCCTCCCAGTGACAGTGGGGGTGCCCAATCCCCCAAGTGTTCTCCATTAATTAGAAAAAAAAATTGACCCTGAAACAAAGGAAACTATCCCTCGTCATTTTTTTTAAACTGAAAAAAAGAAAACTGTCCATCATTGTCTGATGTGCCATTACCCTCCCCTACCTACTCTCCCACTCAAGATCCACCCCCACCTCATACTTACCCACCGGAGTTCCGTCACCATACTCTTCTCTGGATCGCAGGCACGTCTTCACTCTTCAAAGCCAAACCGCAAACTGAGGTAAGCACTTTAATGTACTTCAATGGGGGTTTTCAACTTAGTGGCATAACTTGGTCATTTTTTAGTATTTTTGCCCCAAATTTTCAACATACCTTTTTTGGGACTCCACCTCATGAACAATTAAGTGACACTAGGCAATTCTGTCCCATAAGGTGATTTTGCGGTCACTGGTGAAGTCATCTTTCAGGCAGGAGTTGAATTTTCTCCACCTTTGTTCATGAGGTGGGGTCATAAGATGGTTATTTCAAATATTTGGTGTAAAAATATTTAAAAACAAGTTATGAGCCTGCATTGAAATTTGTAAATGCAGGCTTGTAACTTTGGCAATTTTCAATATTCTGACCCCAAATTTTCAACATAGCCATTTCTTCACAACACCTCATGAACGTGACAGCTGTCATTATTCAGATCCTGGCCAAAATGTGTTTCTTCATCCAGACAGAAGATTCCGCAGTCACTGCGTGAAATCATTTTTTGGCCAGGAGTTGAAAATGTACTCTGCACTTGCTCATGAGGTGGGGTCATAAGAATGGTATGTTGAAAATGTGCACCACAAATATTAACAAACAAGACAGTTACACTGCCCAACATCATCACTTCTACTTCTTAAATTCTTAAATGTTAATAAATTGATTCCTTCACTGAAGCAATTTTCAGACACACACACCCTATGACATCAGTGCACATGGCAAACATTCGGCATTGACAAATGCTTGTTTTGTCTTGTGGCAGTCAGTTCTTTTTATCCACTGGGTGTCGCTGAGGCTTGTGTCAGGAACCATAAGTAGATCAGGATAAACTGTAAAATTCACAAGTAGCGTTAATATTAATAATTAGTAACAAGAGAATAAAACCAAAAAGGAATGTACAGACTGGGTTTCAGCATAGGCAGTCCAAAAAAAACAAAGTCCGATTTCCAAGTTCAGAACTGAAGTTTACAATCAATCAGCTCTCTGCAGCCTCTGGTCTCCAAACCACTAAATCCACCTGAAGGCACTTGCTTTTCTCTTTTCACACAAAATTTGGAACCTTGTTTTTTTTTTCTTTTCACACAAAAACTCAGAACCTTGTTTTACCCTTTTCACACAAAAATTCAGAACCTTGTTTTTCTCTTTTTCACACAAAAATTCAGAATCTTGTCAGGTTCTAGCTTCCACCAGAGCATTGTGATCCAGCTGCTAGCTGACCTCTTGACTCATCCAGCTTCGTAGTCATCCTCCCTGGAAGGAGTTGGGCTGGCACCAGAGAAGGTATGCAGTCTCATGTACTGTTCATAGGGCCTAGCCAAGTAAGGGGACCAGTCTTGTCCTCCAGCCTGGGGTACACCGGGGGGGGGGGGTTGTCTGTGTTGGATCACTTTCTTGGAAAATTTTTCTTACATCTTGAACAGTCTTTCCCTCAGTGACCAAAAGTGAGTGCAATTTCTGTTCAAAGTCCCTTTATTCTTTAGGGCCCACGGAAGGAGGATCCAGGCTTGCATGGGTGGCTAAGACCCAAGGGGTAAGGTCTCTATCAGCAGTGAGCTGATAGGGCACCCTTGAAAGATTAACATCCTCTTGGTACTGCATCAGAACACATAATACCTGCTGAGCAGAACTGTAAATCCTCCCATATACAGTCACTTTGCCCAAACATTTTATGCTGTCTGTTTGAGATGATCCCTTGGGGGTTGCATCAGGGATCCCTTGCACCAAAATAGCTTTTTTTCAGATCAATGTCCTCACCTTTGCACCAGTCTAGCAATAAACTGCAATCCATCATGACTTTGACATTTTTGGGGGGGGGGGGGTACCAGACTATTACCACCAAAAAGAGGGGTGCTAAAGAAATGCCCCAAAATCCAAGTGGTAGCCTCCAATTTTGTAACCACCCCTACCCTTCTGTCTGCACAACCACTCACAAGTGGTGCTGCCTAAGGGATGTAGGTTGGTGCCTGGGTTCATGGTTAGAACTAGATATGTAAATGGCGCGGTGCCTCCACCTATGGGAATCCTTATAACAGCGAACTGCCAGGGTGCTTCCCCACTGGAAATGAATAAAGCCCCCTCCCTTGTTGACAGGTAGATTAGTAACACAATCCCCTCCTCACTTATCACTCTAAACATACAAATATTACACTACACAATAACAGCAAATACTTCAACAGTTACAGATAAATAACCAAATGGGTTTATTATGGGGTTTGCAAAATAAGGTAGGGGACAAGGGAAACAAAAAGAGTAAAATATTCACCAATTAGATATGAATAAACACAGTGACAAATCGTACAGGAATAACAAATTGTACAGGAATAAACAGAGTAACAAATCATACAGGAATAAACACCGTAACAAATCACAATATCTTAATGTGCACACAACTAGGAGTTGCAGGCCTGTGACGAGTGGACACTGGGTGTAGCACTGCTGCAGTGGGTGGATGCTGCAGTTGCAAAATACAAATTACACTAGTAGATATAAACATACAGATTATCCTGGCTGTAACTATTGCTGTGGACTTAGCTTAAGGTCGTGCAGGAAGTCCAGATGGTAAACTAACTAGCTAGCTGGACAGTTAGAAAAACAGTTGTTTGGATAAACCCAGTACTCGCGACCTTTAGATGACCAGGTGGTGCAGGAGTTGGGGGACATCTCCCCTTGCTGGCAGTTGGGTAGAACAGTTAGGCTGGTGTTGATGATGATGATGGTGGTGGTCCTCTTCACCCCACAGAGGGACTTGTCTTCACCCACCTCCAAAAGTAGGCCACAGTTGTCTTCATCCCACGAAGGACTTGTCTTTACCCACCTCAGAAGGTAGGCCAGCAGTTAGGCAATCAATCTTCACCCCATAGAGGGACTTGTCTTCACCCACCTCAAAAGGTAGGCTTACAGTTGTCTTCACCCCACAGAGGGACTTATCCACACCCACCTCAGAAGACAGGCCAGCAGTTAGGCAGACAGGCAGGACCTCAGAGCACTGCTCCCCTGTCAAAACTCAACAGTCTTTTGTGTCAGGATCTGAGCGGCAATGAATCTTTCACCTCCCAGAACACAAATAATTCTCACAACAGTATCTGCTATCTTGGTTGCTTAATTCTAGGAAATTCAGTCAGGCTGAAGTAAATCCCCTTGTTTGTGGAATTTATCAGGCAGTTGGCAACAGATTCCAAAGCTCCAGTTTGTTTAACTACAAACTTAAAGGTTTCAGGCTGTGCCAGCACGAGGAGCTGTCAAAAATTAGATGCTTTCTCTTCAGAAGCGCACAGTCTCTCCCAGGGTTAAACTGTCAACCCTAGAATGTTGGTTTTTGAATCCTCAACATCTCATTGGCTAAAAGGAGTCATGAGCTTCATCCCGATTGGACTACTACAGCTACCAATTGGGTCCCTTGCTGTCTTCAGGCAGACCACCTCCAACATGGCTGCCCCATACAACTTATCCCTGTCTCAGGGCACCTTACCACCTATATGGAAGACAGCACATGTCATACCACTGTTCAAATCAGGTGACTGTGGCGATCTCAATAATTACAGGCCAATTTCCCTCCTTCCGGTCCTGTCCAAGCTCCTAGAGAAAATTGTAAATGCACAGCTGAGGACTCACCTTGAGTCTAGGGAACTGCTAAATCCTATGCAGTCCGGTTCAGAGCTAAACATAGCACTATCTCAGCCCTCGCCAAAGTTACTAACGACTGGCAGCGTAATCTTGAGAGCAAAAACTTTATTTGTGCTGTTTTCCTTGATCTAAGCAAGGCTTCGACACCGTCGACCATAGTCTACTCCTCTCGCCCTTCAAACCATGGGTGTGGACCCCTCCTCTCTCGTTGGTTCACTGACTATCTTACAGGGCGCCTTCAACAAGTTAAAGCCGAAGGAGGCCTGTCCCCATAAAAACTCTGCAAGAGGGTACCTCAAGGTTCTATATTAGGGCCCTTGCTTTTGCAATCTACATTAATAACATTGACTACTGTATAAAAGCCAACATCCATCTGTTTGCAGATGATACAG
This sequence comes from Neoceratodus forsteri, assembly GCA_016271365.2. NCBI lineage: Eukaryota > Metazoa > Chordata > Ceratodontiformes > Ceratodontidae > Neoceratodus > Neoceratodus forsteri. The sequence goes on from CM028137.1 coordinate 938,344,657, forward strand.
TTCTCAACGTGAGTCGCCCAACACCTGAAGCTGCCTGCAATGACCTACAGTCAGAATTCAACCTTTTGCAAAGCCAACTCCTCCAAAAAAAGCTACTCCTTAATGCCAAAAAAACTAAAGCGATGGTCCTCTCTCCTTTTATCCGTACAGCTAACCCTGTGTCCAGTGGGACAGTTCCCCAAATTACCACAGTTCTAGGTGAAAAACTAGAATTTGTTACAAAATTCAAGTATCTGGGAGTTTGGCTAGACCAAAGACTCTCCTTCATTGAACATATCGAGGACTTGCTAAAACGACTTCGGCAAAGGCTTGGACTGTTTTTTAGAATCAGCCAATTTCTCACCAGAGATGCCAAAACAACTGGCCCAATCCATTTCCTATCATTGGTTGATTACGCTGACTTCCTCTACAGCCAATGCCCCAACTCTTACATGGCTAAACTGGACACACTCTACCATCGAGCACTGGAGGTTTATAACGGGACTCCCCTTCGACACACATCACTGCACCCTATATGCGGCAGTGGGATGGACATCACTAAAGTTCAGGCACACAGAGCGCTCTCTGGACCTATAGAGCCATCTCTAATAAGCTGCCTTACTATATCTCCTGCTGTCTTCCCTGAGTATAATTGGGAAATGCGCATTGAAGTTACTCAGCTATTACACTTAAAGTACCCAAAGCAAAATCCAGCTTGACAGGGCAGCCATAAACCCGTGCTACCTACCTTATGGAGCGATCTACAAAAACCCTCAAATTAAGCACTCTAATTGGTACATAAATGCTTTAAGATGCTTTATTTTCCGTGCAATCAGAGAAGTATGTAACTGCTTCACCCATTCAGACCCAGTACGGTGTCTGCACTGGTATATAGCCATGCCTAGACCCAATTTTAAGTACTGACCCCCCCAGCTTGCTCCTCACCAGCCTAATTGTTCTCTCTCATATCCCCCTGTCTTATCAACACTAGGCCCATCCATCCCCTTATTCTTCCTTTCCCAACCTCGCATAGGAGCTCACTACCCTGGGTTGTGATATCCTACCATGCCCCGTATTTTATAGCATTCAATCCTGGGGCTCACACATACTCCTTTTCTCCATCCACCTTCTCTACATCCCGTTTTACCAGCTCCTTTCTGTGCACCGTGCCCTTCTAGCCTTTCTCCCCCTACTTCCCTCCCTCTCTTCCCCCTACCTTCACCTACTACCTGATGTATATTTTTATTTTTTCTTCGTTACTTCCTCCTGCAACCTTAGATAACCTGCTTTATCTTCCTATAGACACTTCTATGTATGTAAATACCGTGTAATCTGTACAATATCTGTATAATTCTATGTACATATGAACTTCTTTTTCTTCCTCTCTGTAAAGAGTATTATCTGTATTGCCTTGTAAATACCTGTGTTGACCTGTATATACAATTGTTCATGCTCCACCCAGGTCCATCTTGCAAATGAGCTTCTGCTCAACGATGAACGCCTGGTTAAATAAAGACTTGATTGATTGATTGATACAACAGCGTTCTACTCAGTCGAATATCTTTTGAATAAAAATTTGTTGGCAGCATCTGGCTGCAGGGTTAGGACCCTCTTGGTCCCATTTGGTGGTCACTAGGGCCAGGGGCACTCTGGGGGGGGGCAGAAGCCCCATAGGGAGCTCCATTTTGTTAGCTCCCCAGCAGGAGCAATCTCTAAAAATGGCACCTGGTGCCACACAGCATCATGGGACTTGTAGTCCCTAGCGCCATTTTGTCCCCAGTACTCCCCGACCCACTGGAGACTTGGATCAGGTCAGGTAGCTTTTTGCATTTATTTCTTTTTGTCTGTTCAGTTTTCCCCAGCTCTCTTTGGTGTCCAATGGGGATGGGGAGATGATATTTCTAGTGACACTCCTGCCGCATCTCTATCGGGCACTCTGGGGCAACAAAATCAACTGTGGCCTTCTTCCTGGCTCCCCACCCTGCTGTGCAGCAGTTCAAGGGGTAGGGAAGCAAGCACATAGGCGGCTCACTGGCCACATCCATATCAGGCACTCTGGGGTGCCAAAACAGTTTGGAGTGCTCCCCGGCCCTGGCAGCAGTCCAGGAAATGGCCGAGAGAGCAAGGAGGCAATCGGCTCACCAGCTGTACGGAATAGGCACTTGGAGATGCTGCAATTAAGTGAGGAGCAAAGCTGTGAGCAGCTCGCTGGCCACAAGAAATACTAAGGAGCAGCAGAAGGCATCCGGACACGGAGGGGCCCCAGGTAAGCTACCGACTTGGGAGGGGTACACACATATAAAGAAAGCAGCTCTAGCTTATAGAAAATATTTCATCATTTCTAATACTAAAACAACCAGATGTCATTGTATTATGCCTAACTCAACAGCACCAGTGTAGGACAGAAAACTCCACCTTACAATTATGAATTAGTGCAGCTATGCATGACAAAGTCCACCCATACGCTATAAAAAGTGACAAACAATTTTTCTTAATACAAACTCAGTAAATGTCCACTATCGCTACACTCATCTGTTGGCCACTGGGGCTTTATTTAAACTGAGAGACTTCCCTGAATGCACACCCCCACCCCATATAATTTAGTAATAGTGCATGAAGCTGTAGCTCTCATGAGAAAACTGTTGGGGGTAGAACTCCCCCCCTCCCAACTGGCCCACCAGAATACCTGGTAATTTCCAAATTGCACCCTCCACCCCACCCCTGGCTACCTTCTAAAATCTGAACAACTTTGGTGTTATCTTTTTTTCTAATTAAATGAAGTATTTGTAGCACTGTACGTAAATGTAAGATGCAAACAGGGAGCTACTGTATAAAATTTTAAGTGGAATACTGATACCAGTGTGTCACTCTGGGCCCTATTCTACTGAATTTCCAGATGGACCCCTGTGCTCCAGTTGACCCTGCCCCCACCCCTGCCTGCCTGCCTTTTATCATCATCAAATAATCTCAGAAAGACCTACACGTAGTCATATCTGCATTATCTGGCACCCCTATTCTATATTTATTTTCCACATACTTCCTTTTCTACCTTCAGTGCACAAAAGAAAATGAAGCAAATCCGTGGCTCATACAATAGGCAGAACATCTGTGAAGACAAGACAGGGGACTTCCTGCCAGTGTGAAGTTAAATTTCTGCAATTAAGATTTATAGTTGGAAGAAATTGTACATGCATCTACCCAAGTTCGAGATGAGGCAACCCAACACCTTATTAAACCTGTTTATTTAGAAGGCTGCACACATGCAAGAGCATGTTAAACTGTGCATGGCGCGGTTTAAGATGCGTCATGTAACTGCTGTATAGCTAAAAAGCACCCGACTATAGTGATCAGGGACGTCAAGCCAACAAACCTTCGGGGGGAGGCGGCCCAAAAGTAATGAATAATCTTTACGGGAGCGCTCAATTACACTTTAGTGGGCTGCATTAGTACACAATGCAGTAATTTACTATATTTTTGGGGTGGGTGGTAAGTGCCCCGGGTGAGTGGGTGGTAGGTCCCCCCCTTCCCCCCGATTCTGAGCATGACGGCTCTGTGGGCATAAGGACCCCACGACCTATGAAGTAACCTTTCGAAATTAGTTTATTGCGGGGGGGGGGGGGTTGGTAAACGAGTATAAAATACGCGAAGTTGTCAAACTTCATTCGAATTACGCGCTACAGCCTGCAACTACCTGGGTCGGCAACTGCTGTACCCACTCAACACACAGACAGGTCGGGCGACTTGGGTCCTTTGCAAAGACTCAAAGACTCCAAACAAGAGCAGCAGAACGGCTGCTGCATTTGCTGCCACCGGTGCCTTCATGGTTCGGAGTCGGATGTGTTCCTGCGGGAGGACGGCGATTTGCTTGAAGAGTAGCGCTGCAGAAGCGGTGACTGTCAGCGACTGCCTGTCCGGTCCGGGGCTGTCCCGAGTTGAAGCGAAGCGAGTAGGAAGTCTCGTCACGTGCGCTCTGAGCCCCCGGGCTAGCGGGCGGGCGAGCGGGCGGAGCGCTGACCGGGAAGGGAACGAGAGCCACGCGGTGGACTGCAGCTGTCCGCTCTTGTCATTGCTCAACGCTGTAAGGAAGGTTGCGCAAGGACAGAAACTCCTCCTAAAGTGCTGAAATACAGAAACGAAACCGAAAACCGCGAAAGAGGGTTATTATCGCTTATTTTCTAAAGAAAAACAAGTCTGTAACTTTAATGCTTGACATTGTTTTGTGCTTACAGTCCCCACTGTTTAGCCACAAAAACACAAATTTTAGGGGGGACAGAGTAAAATTTTGAGGCAAAATCAGGGATGTCCCTGAAAATCAGGGACACTTGAGAGGTATGGGGTGGGGGGTAGGAAACCAAGGGCAGACTTGATGGATGATAAGGGTCCCTCCCCATCTGCCGACAACTTCTGTGTTTGTAGCTTACTCAGAAGTGAGAAAGTTGTATCCAGAGAGAAATAAATGGTTGGGCTTCTCCACCCAGAGAAAGATTTGAAGTGGTCTTGATGTCTGGTCAGCACAACCCGCACCCAGGAGGCTGTACCTGCCCTCTGTAAGCTAACCTGAATGTGTTCAGACCAGGTCTTAAGTCCCCTGCTCAAGCATGGCCAGACTTGGATCCCTTAGGTGCCCTTCTCAGGCAAGGTATGCTAACAGGTTATAGGGGCTTCAGTTAACTAGGTCTGACCAGGAGCAGCCTTCACACTTAGCCTGCCCTCACACACACTGAACAAAGTATGTACTGAGAATGATCCTCCTCTACACGGGCCCGCTACCATCTCCCACCTGGTACCAGGGAAAATCAAATCATAGTCATATGGGAGTTCCCTGTGCACAGTTTCTGGGCGCCTAGGTTCGAATTGGTGTAGGCCTGATGATGATGTCAATACACTTACCTTGAACCAGATCAATGTTCTCAATTATACAATGGAGTAAATCGAATGTGCCAAATGCTGCACCCTGATTGGTTGACTGGTACCTTTCCCAACGTGGCAAATCCTCCAGTGTACCCACGGGAAAAAGTGCCAGCCAACCTAATCTTGTGCCAGTCCGGTTGCTTTCACTTTAATCGAAACTGCCGCCATTTGTCCTGTCGCCACTTCGCTAAAACACAGCGGTAAATATTTAAAAAATGACATCCTCCTTCCAACCATACGGACCTCAGTTAGTTACAAAATATCTAAAAAAAAGATGAAATAAAACAACATTTGCCATTGTATAATATCAATTTATTCCTCCAGGGTGTGGGTATACTGGGGGACTTAACACGACTGGTGTGGTTCGGTCACTTGGCTGCGCCTCATGACCGAATCACACCAGCCATGCTAAATCCTCCAGTATACCCACACCCTGGAGGGATAAATTGCTTAATTACACAATGGCTGTAAAAATATTGTATCCTGATTGGCTGGCTGGCATGATTTACGACGTGTAAATCATCCCATCACCCCACGGGAAGAAGTGCCAGCCAGTCACTGGTAACAAACTTCAAAGCCGCTGGCTGCCACATTGTTTTCTCAGGTAACCAGAAGACGTGCAAAACTCAAAAAAATAAAAACTCCACTCTCCTACTTTATTACCCTGTATAATTGCAATATACCACGAGAGGGTGTGGGTGATGGCAGGATTTACCCACGCTTGGTGTGGTTTCCTCACTTGGCCAGCGGCCTCATGAGCAAACCACCACACCAGGCGTGGGCACTGTAAATCCTGCCATCACCCACACTGTCTCATGGAATATTGCTGAAGTTTAAATCGTTTCCCAAAGACTGTACAGTAGAGTATTTATATATCTTGGCTCAATGGCCAAATACTAAGAACATATACCAACAACAATGTAATGCCCTATGAAACAGGGATGGCCCTGTTTTGGCCCTGTGGGCCTCTGAACCTCAGATCTCTTGCGGTACCTTGCAGTCAGCTGAGCTCCCTCATCAGTCTCACGCCACACTCTTTCAAGTGATGGCTTCTCTGTTTCCTCCTGAAGATTTGGCTGTCTCTCGAACCTGTGCTACTGCTGTTCTGTACCAACTCCCATATCCCCACTTCTGATCCCTCATGGCATTCACAGCTCAACACATGGCTGTAGTGCCTGCTTACGGAACTTCCGCAGCAGCTTTGCTGCAGCTTTTCCGCTTTCTCTGCACTTCACCCTGGTTTCCCTAGTATAGGCTCTCATACTGGCTAGCATGTGACTGTCACCTTTTCCTCACCAGGAACTGGCAGCTTGGACTCTGAATTCATGAAGAAACTCCAAACAGAATGTTGCACCAGGTTGGGGTGCTCGGATAAATTTAGATGAAATTTGTCAAGCAGTCCTGCACTCACCACCATCAAAAAGATGCTGCTAGCTGTAGTTCCATAAGTGCAAAATGTATTTATTAGAATTCCAGTGAACAGCACGTCATGACTAGTTTCGAACCATTGTGCTTTATCAAAAGACATGCTGCATGGAGTTTGGGAAGATAAGGGACTGTATGCCAAGGACAGGCTTCATCTTGCCCCATTAGGGAAGGGAGTCCTTAAACAGGGAAGGGCTGACTACATTCAAGAAAAGTGGGGTTTAAACTTGTGAGGGGGGGATAAGGGAGGGGCTGACCAGAAGCCCTCTCCTCCAGATGAGGGTAGCCTTCAAACCCAAGGGGAGAACAGACTGGGGGAGGGAGGAGCAGAGGGTGGAAGGAAGTATAAGGAACCTGGGTGGGGTTCGACAAAGGGGATCAGGGATAAGGGGTGGGGGTGTTGTTAGTAAATGCCAGGAGCTTGGGAAACAAGTTGCCAGAGTTCCAGGCCATGCTGTTCAAGGGGGGTGGATGTGGCAGTGGTCACGGAAACATGGGCCAACAAAAACCGTGACTGGGACCTAAACGTGTGGGGGTACACTATGCTTAGGAAGGTTAGAAAGGAGAGCAGAGGGGGTGGAGTGGCTATGTTCATTAGAGATGACATAGAAATTGCTAGGGTAGAAGAGGTAGAGGGAAACATGGAGGCCTTATGGGTCACCTTACGAACCCCGGCAGGAGGTAAGGTCAAGCTGGGTGTAGTATATAGACCCCCCTGGGATGGGTGATGTTCTGGAGGATGGTTTGCTGGACAACATCATTGCCCAGTGTGGACCAAAAGGGGAGGGAGTGGTGTTGATGGGGGACCTTAATATGCCAGGTACAAACTGGGGAACCATGTCCTCTAAGGTGGCCAAGGAGCAGAGGCTGCTGGATGGCTTCCGGGATGTGTTCTTAACACAGCACATGATGGAGCCCACAAGGGAGGGGCATGTCCTGGACATGGTTCTGGTGGATGGGTATCTGGTAAGGGACCTGGTTGTAGAGGATCCCCTGACTGGGAGCGACCACAATACTGTCTGGTTTCAAATAAGCATGGGGGAGGGAGAGATCTAGGACACTGGCAGTGGACTTCAGGGGGGCAGACTTCATGGGCATGGGAAATATTCTCAGGGATCACTTGAAGGGGATTACAGCAATGACAAATGTGGAAAAGAGATGGGAGATCATAAAACAAGGACTTCATGAGGCAGTCAGGACCTGCGCTAAGGTGAAGCGTAAGGGAGCAAGGTCACATAAACCATGCTGGTGGTCCAGTGAGGTTCAGATAGCGGTCAGAGAAAATAAGGCTGCCTACAAAAAATATAAAACAACGAGAGGGGATAGGGAAAAGGAAATGTACCATCTTGCATCTAGAAAAGCCACCCGGATGGAGCAGGAGGCAAAGTCCAGTAAAGAGCAGTGGCTTGCACAGGGCACATGGGGAGGGGGAAAAGGGGTTCTTCTAGTACATTGGGGAGCGGAGAAAAACTAAGGGCCATCTTGGCAGGTTGAGATCAGAAGGAGGGTGGGTGGAAGAGGCAAGGGACCAGGCAGAGGTATTAAATGAGTACTTTGCCTCTGTGTTCACTAGGGAGGTGAATGGGATATCTACAAAGCAAGGCACGATGGGGATAGAAGCGGTAGTGAGTGGGATCAGGGGAGCAGCAGAAATGGAGCAAGAGGGAGGGAGAGGTACCCCAGGGGTGTCACATCAGGATAAGGATAAAAAGGCCAGTAAGGTGGAGGGGATGGATTATGCTATCTCCACTGAAAGGGTGTGGTTAGCCCTTAAGGGCCTAAAGAAAGATAAATCTCCTGGGCCGGATGGCATTCATCCGAGAATACTATGGGAATTGGCAGACATACTGGCTGCACCCCTGGCGGAGCTCTTCAACAGGTCGCTTGAGACAGGGAGGGTACCTAGGGATTGGCGAGAGGCACATGTGGTGCCAATCCATAAAGGGGGGTCGAGGGAAGTACCAGATAACTATAGACCCATCAGTTTGACCTCGATGGTAGGAAAATTAGTGGAGAGTATACTAAAGGAATGATTGGGGGTGTACTTGGAGGAGGTGGGAGGTCTGGATAGTCAGCAACATGGGTTTGTGCCAGGTAGATCATGTCAAACCAATCTTGTGAAGTTCTACAAATGGGTAGCATCAGAACTGGACAGGGGAAAGCCTGTGGATGCATTATTCTTGGACTTCAGCAAGGCGTTCGACTCTGTCCCCCACAATGGTCTGGTGGAGAAACTGACGGGATTGGGAGTAGGCCTTTTGATGGGCAGATGGATTGAAAACTGGCTAGCTGGATGCACTCAGAGAGTAGTGGTTGGTGGGGAGCTCTCAAACCCTAGAGAGGTTGGTAGTGGGCTACCGCAGGGCTCGGTCCTGGGTCCAATCCTGTTTAATTACATTTTGGACATCAGGGAGAGTATAGGGTGTGAAATGAGTCTCTTTGCTGATGACTCGAAGATGGGAGCAGTAGTTGAGGGGGAAGAGGGGAGGTTGGCCCTGCAGTGGGACCTGGACATCATGGAAAGGTGGGCTCATACATGGAAATTAAATTTCAATATCACCAAGTGCAAGGTGTTACATCTTGGGCAGGGAAACCCTAAACACAGGTACACCCTGGGAGGGGAGGCGCTGGAGGCCTCAACAGGGGAAAAAGACCTAGGGGTCATGGTGGATGCATGTATGAATAACTCTGAGCAGTGCAGGAGAGCAGCTAGCAAAGCAAACAGGATGTTGGGATGCATTGTAAGGGGGATCACCTCTAGGAGCAGGGAAGTGATTCTGCTGCTGTACAATGGATTGGTTAGACTACACCTTGAGTACTGTGTACAGTACTGGAGACCACACTTGAGGGACATACAGCTCCTGGAGACGGTACAGAGGAGGGCAACTAAGATGATATGAGGACTAGGGGATTTGATGTATGAGGACAAACCTGAGGAGCTCTGCCTGTTTTCATTGGAGGATAGGAGAGCCGGGGGAACATGATTGAGGTCTTCAAGTACCTCAAAGGAATAAATAGGGTAAACACGGAGAAGATCTTTAGACTAAAGCAGGGAGGTATCACCAGAGGGTATGGTTGGAAGGTAGAAGGGTGAGGGGGGGAATAGGAGGAGGTTTTTCATTGAGAGGGTGGTGGATTCTTGGAACGTGCTGCCTGGTGAGCTGGTTCAGAGATCCACAGTGGAGGGCTTCAAAAGAGGGTGGGACAGACACAGAAAGCGGATGTATCAGATGATGGCCTGGCCCAGGGGGATGGGGATGGATGATAGGGGTTTCTGGAACAAAAGGGGGGGGCCTCAGTAACCAACTAGGAATCTGAGGTTCGAGCAGACTCGATAGACTGTAAGGCCTAATCTGCTGGCAATTAGTATGATAGTATGATTAAAAGCATTGCTTTATATAGGCACTTAGACATGACATCATCAATTAGTGTCTCCCAAAGCAAATAGTGTAGAGTGAATCACTCAGTATATAATGTGACTAAACATTTATATTGAAAAATCTTAAAACATACACATATAACACATAAAGGTTAGAATTGCTAAACTTGCATATATATTAAAATACTTCTAATATCATTTCGATAAATATCATCCAATAAACATGTACATATACTAACATATTCATATATAACATTTTATTTTTATTCTCATTTTTAGTATATTGCATCATCATTTTTTGAAGGTTTGGAGTCACACCATATATATACACATTATTGCTTCTTTATTTATATTTAATATTTGGGGTTAAGCTAATTTTCTCATTTAACCCAGGAAATTTATAAGCCCCTAAGGTATAAATCCAAAAACCTTCTCATTTTAAAATCAAATTTTTATAATCTCCACCTCTTTTCTCACTTACAACTTTCTCAATGGCCTGAAAAGTAAATTGATGTAAATCCTTTTGTATTTGATTTGTCACATGAAATGCCGTTGCATGGCTCTGATCCTCTTTTTTAATAGCCCTACAGTGCTCTCCAACTCGGCATTTGAAGGCTGTCTCTGTTTTACCAATGTAGAAGGCACTGCAGGTACACGTTGTCAAATATATTACTCCCTTCGTGTCACATGTAATTAGTTTTCTAATATTATAGAGCCGTTGATTATTAACACTGTAAAATTCATGACCTGATTTAATCACATTACAGTACATACATCTTTTGCATGGATAACACCCCACCATAGAACTTCTAAGCCATGTCTGTACTGTAGGTTTCTTTAATTCACTGTGTACCAGACTGTCTTTCAAAATACTGGCATGTCTATATGAAATGCGTGAAAGACGCAAAGAATATTCATTTAAATTGCTGTCTCCCCTGAGGACATGCCAATTATCACATATGATTTGTCCTGTTCTGCCTGCATGTATAGAATAATCTGTAACAAAATTCATCATATTTCCATCCTGTTTTCTTTTAGATCCTCTATCGAATACTTCACTCCTTGACATCTTTTGTATAGTATCTTTAGTATCTTGTATTTTATTTTTGTTATAATCCCTCTCAATAAATCTCTCCTCTAAATCATTGGCTGCTCCTTGAAAATTTGTTTCCGTACTGCAGTTATGCTTTAATCTCAAAAACTGTCCTTTAGGAATATTTTCCACTACATGACGTGGATGACAACTAGAAGGTAACAAAGGTGTGTTTCATTCACATTCTTTTCTATAAATATTAGTTTCTAAATTTCCCTGTTGATCTTTATAAATGTGTAAGTCCAAAGAATGAATATCTGTTTCACTACTTACATAATTAAAGCGCAAATGTGGATTGGATGCATGTAAATACATCACAAATTATTCCAGTTCTGTCTGTGAGCCTTTCCAAATAAGTATAATATCATCAATAAAACGTCTATATAGTTCTATCAGATGAAAAAAAGGATTAGAGTCAGAGTCTCTAATTAAAGTGTTTTCCCACATCCCCATATAAAGATTTGCATTGCTGGGGCCGAAAGTTGCCCCCATCGCTGTACCCTTGTTTTGTAAATAAAAACTGTCAAGAAATGTAAAGGTGTTGCACGTAAGGACAATTTCAGTAAGTTTAACTAAAAATTCTGTAGGTAGCTCCACCTGTCCTGTTTTTAGATTTAGAAAATGTATATAGTGATTCTACATCTATCGAGACTGACAATGAATTTCTCTCTATTTCAATATCTCCCAGGACATTTAAAATGTCTCCTGTGTTTCTAATGTAGGATCCTAAAGTCTCAACAAAAGGGCGAATAAAAAAATCAGTATACTGCGATATTGCTTCAGTAAGTGACCCAATGCCACTTACTATCGGTCTACCCAGGGGAGGGGGTGTTGAAAAAAACTTATGAACTTTCAGAAGAGTATAGATCGTAGATCTTTTAGGAAAATCAACTGTTAGAAATGTTTTTACATCATCTATCCATTTTTTTATCATATGCTTCCTGAATATACATATCTATATCATGTTTAAATCTCATAGTGGGATCCCCATTTAAAAGTGCATAAAAATCAGTATTATTCAGTTGTCTTTTAACTTCTGAAATGTAATCTGTCACATTCTGAATAACAACTGCACCCCCTTTGTCTGCTGGTTTAATTATAATATTATTGTCACTTTTCAAGCATTTAAAGCAGCTCTTTCATCCCTAGTAAGATTATTATAGGAGATGTCAGGCAAATTAGAAATGAAATGTTCCATCTCTCTTTCACAAAGTTCTTGAAATGTGCTAATAGCTGCTGAAGGAGCCGGGTAGAAGACTGATTTGTTCTTAAATTTTGATGAGGATGAAAGAGTGTCCACTATAGCATAGGATTCATTTAAAGTCTCTGAAGCAAAATTATTATATTCCCCCTCGGGTCGGTGGTGTTGTTTGGCAAAAAAAGATTTTAAGCTTAAATTACAACTCTAACTTCATCTTTGTAGGCATATGGTCTGTTGTGGCACAGCTCGAACTCTCCCTGGACAGCAGGTCCTGTCTCTCCAAGATCTCTCACAGATCTTCCAGCCCCTCTCTTGTGTAGCCCCTGGTTCTTCAGCAGGCAAAGTTCAGCTCCCAGTGGCTCAGCTGGCTGTCAGTCACATCTAGTCACTCCTTAATGTTCAGAGTGAAAAATCCATTTGCCTCTTCAAAAGGGCATCAGAATCATCAGTCCTCCTCCATCCCAGAGGCTGCAAGAAGCTGTCCTGCTATCCAACCCCTAACTGGCTGCCCTGAAGGGTCAGAGGTCATCAAGATAGTTGCAGCCATGGAGTCTTGGGGCACTGGCACAAGGTAGGAGAGCTCCTGTCCTTTTCTGTCAGTTTTCAGTCCTCTGGTTTAGATGGCAGGGTAGAATAAGGTATCTGGTGTAATCGGAGCAGTAATGGAGAGAATGGTTGGTCAGTGGTGGCCGCTTGCCTTTGATGTGTGGCTGAGGATGTGTTGCCACATGATGTAGAAGGCACAGAGAAAACATGGTCCCTGCAGTCCTCTGCCATCTTTTGACTGTACTCCATACATAGAATCTGGGGGCTGGAAGCATTGGCATCAAGCAGCAATGGACTGGTCCAGGGTCTGAGACCCTTATGTAACCCCACACTTTTGGGGTGTTACTCTCTTCCCCTAGGCTGAAGAAATTGCTGCCTTCAGTCATTAGGTACAAAATCCAACATTCCAAACATAAAATATTTACAACAGGCTAATCTAAACACCTGACTCTAACTCTAGGTCATTTCATTGTCTGCCTAGACAAATGATTCCTGGCTACCACATTAGCTGACTTTTCACACCTTTTCTCTGCATCACTTATAACCTGAAACACAGGAGAATTGAATATGGAGACGGAACCTGGGTGTGACATGTAGTCCCCTGTGCACTTTGTGTAGGAGAATATTAGTGGAGGCACCTGGGGCAACATAACTGAGTTTCAGTATAGGCTTCACAGACCCAGTAGAACCTCTCACAGGGGCAACCATTTCATCTTTCGCAGCCTTTGATGGTTCCAGTCCATCTTCCTCTTCCTCTTCCAATAGGTCTTGTTCCTCTTGTGCTTCTGAGCCTCTATGCCACCATCAACAGGCAACTCCTCTTCCTCGTGGATAAAGGGCTGGCATCTGCTGGGCCAAAGGGTTCCACTTTTGCATACAAATCACATCCACTCTGATGGTTGTCGGAGAGAGGCACATCTGCTAGGAACAGGGTGTGATTGGGAATGCCCTGAAAGAGTAATATGTGTTAAGCATCCTAGTCTGAAGACATACTCTGGGGTGTCTTGTTCCACATCAGCCCTCTGTCTATGGGGGGCTCAGGCCTGAGTCTTTGGCCTTCCAGGTGATTTGGGCACCACAGTGTCCATGGGAATGTCTATATGGCTAATTGGGAGCAGATGATTAAAAGTGCACTGTTTGGCTTTGTGTATAGTTGGGAAACTGTTCACCTTCAGTGTATAGGTGGGAAACTGGTAAATCCTGAATTTGCTCTACAATGACATGGTGTTGTTGCAACAATCAGCCTGTTTGTGTTTCCTAGGTAGAGTTAAGTTTTGCACAAATACTGAGTCTCCTGATTGGAGGTCATTTGCTTTTACTTTTTTGTCACGTCAGGTAGATTTCTTTTCCTGGCTATCTCAGAGGCTAGGGATTGTTCACTTGGTGTTTGGGACAATAACACAAATTGCAAGTAGGTCTTGAGTCAAGCACTGGTACCGAGATTCTAAAGCACAAGTCAAATTGCAGCCTAGACTCTAGCCTGCCTACCTAACATCAAGTAATACAATGACAATCTTGTGGTGCCACATTTGTTGCAGTTGTATGCATTCACCAAAACACTGACCTGCTGGTTCCACTTGGCCTTGTCTTTGGGGTTGAGGGCGTCTAAACATGTTAAAGGGACAGTGTCAATACCCCTAGGCCTCAAAGTGTCTCTAGTTTAAAACATACACAATTTCTAATTGGCCACATTCTGAAGACATTGCTCATATAGCTGGCAGTTTGATTCTGATTCCTTTTTTCTCAAAAGTGAAAGACAGATGGCCGACAATACTAGTGTTACCAGACAAAAACATGTTTTTTATATTACAGTCTTTGATCAACTATCACTGCATCCTTCCTGGACTTAGAGACATCCCCAGCACAACTGAGTGACTCATGATGCAGGTGGAAGAGAGGGCACTATTGCATCACAAGTGGCTGCACTGCTTGAGGGTGTTCCTAATGTTCAGAAAGTATACAAGAAGAGTAGATTAAGGATTTGAAACAAACCAAGCTTGGGTATAATTACACTATTAGCATTCATTTCAGTTTGACTAAGAAAGGAAGTGGATAAAACAACCCTCAACATTAATGAATTTAAGAGGTGGTAAGCAATCATATGATGTGGGTTTTCAACTAGAAATAATAAGATGCAGAAAGGGTTGCCTGTGTCCCTTTAAGCAAAGTTTGATTGAAATATTCAGGCTGGGGATCACCTTGGGGATGATGTGGAGCTATCCAGGACTTCCTTTTTTTTACAATTTAAAATTGTTATTGAAGGATTGTGCAGGTACACACAGAAGTTATACATTCATCACCATTAGTTAATTTATACAGATAATATTATATTAGAAGTATAGGTTCATATAAGAGATGGTATAGGTCTTAATATTGCAGTCTATCATTGTGGAATACTGTATACATGCTCCTTTCAAGAAAAAAAGGTGCCGCTATCCCATTTTGAGACCTTATATGCATATGGACCACTGATTAGGTAAGTACTGTTGAAATAATTTTCGTATGATAAGATGTGTAAGAGTAGCTTTCTCCATTCATTAGCAGGGAATACTTTTGCATTAGTTTCTTTCCAGTAGTTCTGAACTTAGCATTTTGTTGACATTAGTGTTATAGCTAGTAATGGCACTTCTTTTTCGAAAAACAGAATCTATCCTTAAGTTCTACTGTTAAAAATAATGCAAATTTGCAATAGGAGGTACCTCCTTTTTGAACATTCCATGTTTACCAGGGTTTGATTTATTCTCTTAAAAAAAGCCATAATATTGCTTTCTGTGTTATTTGAACATTTTGTATCTAACGAGATCAAGATTTTTTTTTTGAATTTGTTTCCCATTTTTGTCTGATGTGTTTAATTGGCAGGTGTCCAGATCTGTCAATACCCGAAACCGATTATTGACTTTTACATTATATTCCAATTTTTGTTGGTCACTTTGCATATTACCATTTCTTTGGATGGAACCTTGTCGGTGTCTTTGCAAATCACCATTTCTTTGGACGGAGCTTTGGTTCTGATGTTCATGTAACTGATTGAAACTTACAGTCAGGATACCCAAACTATCAAGTTTTACCTCTGCCTTAAGTATGTTAACTGCTAAAACTTGATTTTGCAGAGTTATATCAATTTGGTCTCCCCATGTCCAACTTATGAATAATCTTTGGACATCTACTATATCCTCTCTATAAAACTCAAGTCCCCAAAAGTTTCCACCTAAGCGACAAATCATATCTTTCAACTTTGGTTGGTTTTCAAAGCCTGTGTGGACAATTCCAAATATTGGGAGTATTATGTCTGGTGTAATATACTTTTTCCTGTACTTATATTGAAAACTTCCCAAGTCTGGGTACTTGGATACTTCTGCAGTCAGCTTAAATTTAATCATGTTTTCCTCTTTTTCCCCTCTTAATTTTGTTAGCAATTGTACAAGGTAATCCATTCTTAGTTGAAATTGTTGCAACTTGTGCGCATAACTCCAGACATAGTAAGGCACCCTTGCATGTTTGACCAAAATCAGAAGGTTATCCTTTGTTGTAAGAACATCATGTGTTATTACATCACAGACATGTATTTATTTATTTAAAATTTGATGACCAGGAAAGGCACACTGAGCCGAGGCTCGTTTCCAGGTGCAACCCAAAGGGTGGGGGGAGAAGAAGTAACAAACATGAAGAGCATTGCAAACATCAACAGTACATAAATGGAAAACAAAAAATTATAATGCGGATGGAACAGATATTATCGTACACAAGATCCGATCCCAGAAGATTTGTATAAATCATGTAGAAAAGTTTTTTTTAAGTATTTCTGAGTTCTCATAGTTTTGTGTACCCCTCTCAATCTAATTATTGCTTCCACTTCTGCTAAACTGTCTGCCTTTGAATGGTTGGTAGGAGGACATTGTCTATATGAAGATATGGCAGAAGTTGTCTTAAAGGTAATTTCCAGTATGAGGGAGCTTCTCACATACTGTGGTAGCTGCCCTCAGCGGTAGTTATTCTAGCCAGGTTTTTTACTATAAATAGCAGCTGGTACCTGAGTAATATTCCTCATAATGTTTATATAGTACCTGACACCCCAATCCATTCTGAGTGCCCCAGTGATGGTGACAGGGAGAACATGGGCACGTACTCCATTGAAATGAATGGGGCTTGATTTCTCTTCATTTTTTAAGCTCAAGAATGGCCACTGAGAAATTAATAAAGGGCACCACTCGACTAACAAGGGCCTTGTTAGTCGAGTGGTACCCTTCATTAATCTCTCAGCGGCCATTCTTGAGCTTAAAAAATGAAGAGAACTCAAGCCCCATTCATTGCGATGGGGCCCGCTCCCACACTCTCACGGGTCACACATCATTATATGCTTGTGCGTGGGGGCGTGTCACCATCACCTGGGCACTCAGAATGGATTGGGCTGTCAGGCGCTCTACAAACATTATGAGTGATATTAATCAGGTACCGGCTGCTATTTATAGAAAAAAACTGGCTAGAATAACTACCGCCGAGGGCAGCTACCACAGTATGTGAGTGGTAGCTGCTTTCAGCTAGATCAGAAAATTACTTTAAAGTCTAGATTTTGACCACCTTTGTCCTTATTTTTTTTTTTTATTTAATCATCATCTGACTTAATTGGGCTGTCTGTCTCCTGTAACTGTTCCTTTGGTTCAACATCTGAATTGTTGTATGTGGTATTTAGGTTCTTGATTTTTTTAATTCTTCTTTTCACTTTTTTCTTTCCCTCCTTTTTGGTAACACTTACAGGATTTATATAGTTGTAAAATCTAACCTCTGTGGCTCATCTTTGCCATTGACTCAATTATTTCTTCCAGTGGAAAAGATGTATTGAGGATTATTTTAATCTTTATCCTTTTTTGGGTATTCTAATAGTTCCTCCAAATGAGTCCCACTAATTACACCATCCTCCATCAGTGAAGCTGCTTAATTTTTTTAGTATAACCAGCTGTTCTAATATAGCTGCACTTGCCACATGTGGATTTTTTTAAAACTTTTACCTTCATTCAAAAAACGAGAATATGCAATCTGCCTCTCTGTTTTGGTTTTAACTTTACTATCACCTGCTTTCATTTTATCAGCAATCTTTTTTAACCCTGTAATGTTTTCCTGAAGCTCTTGCATTGTTCCTGCTATCTCTGTTATTTTAGTTTGTTGAAGACATTTTCTACTGGAAGCAGGTTTCTCCTGTATTTTGCTCTTGTCCATTGTTGGGACTGATAAATTCTAATAACTGTATATAGAACATCTTGGTCTATTTCCATAGCATCAATCTGGTTATCATATCAGCTATCTCCTTCGTGCTTAGTCTCTGCCAGATTTGATTTTATGCTGTTATTCTCTTGTAAACTATCACATCTTATTAAAGAAGGTTTTTCTAGGGCACTATTTTTGATATTCTCATTTGGATTTTTTTTAAAGTTCTAGTGCCTTCAAAACGTCAGTTGGTTAAATTTTTTTGTGTGTTCTTGTATTAATTATGGGGGTGGAAGTTCTAATGTTGGCTGCATGATACTCATCTTTGTTTTCCCTTTTATACCCTTTTATATGTGGCCAATCATTAATGATTGGCCAGACTCAATCACTTTGAGTTTATAGTTTTTGTTTTTCCCATTTTCCTTTTTCCTGTTTTTTGTTTTGGGTTCTTTTTTAGAAGTAGTCCTATTTTTTTGGATGTTCATCTTTGATCTCCACCATCTCAGTTTCATTTTCTTTCAGGATGCTGTCCTGTTCAGTATCCTTAATATTTTTTTCTTCTTGTCATCATTTTGGCTAGTACTAACAAAAATATGTCAGATGTGTGTTCTAAACAACTTTAAAGTGTGAAGGAAACTAATTACAAACTATTTTCACTCTGTTATATCACTAATCAGCAAAATTGTTAGCAGTCATCTATTAAAAAAATGCTAACTCACAATTTTATCCCTCTGCTATACTTACAGTATATATAGAAAAACAGTAGTCATACATCCCCATAAAACAATTGAATTAACCCTCGAGTGAATTCATAAGGTGCAAATCTGCTCAAAAAGGATCAGCTGGAGTGCAAATGCGTATAAAAATTAGGTTGGAATCCACCATTAAGAAATAAGTATGATCATGATTTATGCACTAAAAATAGCAGCACTGTAGCAAAATAAAAAATGTATAAATCGATATTAGGATCTCATGGGATTGCCTCGAATGTGATATAAGACAACTCAGTCCATATCAGGCTTGGCTTGGCTTTGCATATTTAGGTTCTATAGCTTTGGTTCTTGTAGAAGAAACTCAGGTGTAGTACAGGCTAATGTGGAGACTGTGCTCAGCTGCTCCACGTCAAAGGTTATGGGCTGGACTGCAAATGCAAATTTCCTATGAATTAGAATGTGATGTAATACAAGAAGAAGAATCAGCATTTATATAGTGCTTTTCATACACAGTGTATCCCAAAGCGCTTTACAAGCAATGCTAGACTGGTAGTGAAGTGACTGAATGTGTAGTGGCAGCCATATCGCACATCAACACCCACACACAGCCTGGATAATTGCATGAACCGGTTTATGGGAAGGGGAATGTTGGCCAGGACACCGGGAATGTCCCCTACTCTTTGCGAAGAGTGCCCTTGGTTCTTTTACTTCCACCTGGACACCCACCAGGACAACACCAGAATGGGTAGAAGGGACCTCGGTTTAACGTCTCATCCAAAGGATGGCACACCCCAGCAGTACAGCACCCCCCCCTCAATACAGCACTCGGGTGCCAGTGTTTTCGGTGCAAGTTCAATCCTGGTGTGGGACGATAATCCATGACCTTCTGGTCCAGAGGTGGATGTGCTACCAACTGAGCCACGCTGACACCTGATACAGGTATTAAATACACTAATGTGGTCATTAAAATCTATTTATGTATTTCAAATGTTTCAGCAGGAAAGGTACACTGAGCAGTGGATTTCTCGTTTCCAGATGCATCCTGGGGGAGAGGGGAAGTGGGATAAGTAATATGTAGGAATACAATTTTTACAGTTCATACATTGACAAAAGTAAATTTGGTTACTAGGGTATGTAGTACAGGATCTGAACACTAACAGTCATCTCTAATACAATTGGTGCAAGATATAAGCAGAAGAATTGTACAAGGATTTAGTGCTCAAATAAGTACAATAGGTAGCCAACAGGGACAGGTGGCAATACAGATATCGATGAGTGTCAGTATGCAAGTGAAAACCCAGCAAGCACTCATACACTGAACAAAGAGTGGGAAGCAAACCTGGGTACTGCAGAGCTAGGGGGAGAGGGCAACATTAGTAGGTAGAAGCAGGGCAAAAAAAGAGAAAAAAGGAGGGTGGAGAGAATCAGACACTGAGGTAAGGGGGGCATGAGGGGAAGGGACAGAGAGAGCAGAGGTGGGAAGCAAAAGGAGAGATGGGGAGGAAAGGGAGAGGGAGGATTAGGAGTAGCTGCAGGGGAGGGAGATGAGGTCAAAGGGGGGCAGAAAAAGCACAGAGAGAGGCATGACAGATGGGGGAGGGGGAAGAGTTCAGTAACTTGGGGAAACAGTGGGAGAAAGTAGCCTGTCCAGCAGAGGTGGACCTGGAGAGAATGGCAAAAGGTACGAGAGTCAAGGGAGTGAGGGGGGAGGGAGAGTGAGACAGAGAGAGAGAGAGAGAGAGAGAAAGAGAAGAGGAGAGGTAGGGGGAGAGATCCAAACCAGAATTTACCCAAGAAGGTAGCATAGTGGGCAAGGTGCCTGCCCTTGAGGGAGGGGGAAAGAGACAGATACTGGTAGAGGAGACAGTGGTGAGTGTGAGGAGGGCGGTCGAGAGCAAAATGACAGAAAGAGTGGAACAAAGTGTCCAGCCTGGCAAGGGAAGTCCTGAAGGGGGGTGTCACTGTAGACTACATTGCAGTAGCCAACAACTGGAAGGACGATTTTCTGGACAGTATCTCAATGGGCTGGCAGTGGGATGCATCCATGGTTCCTATATAAAGCACCTAGTTTGGGGTGCAGATCTTTGTGGATAGCATCAATATGACCAGTGAAGTCAAGATGTGGGACCAGTCAAACAGTGAGATACTTGAAGGAGGCAGTAACTTCGAGCTTAGTCCTGTCCAGGGAATGGAAGGAGGGGAGTCGAGATAGTCTCTGCCTGATGCCAAAGGTCATGGAGACTGTCTTCTTGGCATTCGGGAACAACTGATTTGATTGTAGCCAGAGCTTAACCTTGTCGAAGTTGAGCTGAAGTCTGGATGCCACATCAAAGAGGGTGGGACCAGAGGTATACAGGATAGTGTCATCCGCATACATCTGAAAGGAAGGGGAGCAGACCATAGGAAGGTCATTCAGGAAGATGGAGAATGGAAGCGGCCCGAGTATGGAACCCTGAGGGATGCTGATGCAGATAGGGAGGGGAGAAGATAGAGAATCACCAGTCCTAATGGATTGTGAGTGTCCCACAAGGTAGCATCAGAGTCAGTTTGTGGTCGCAGCCTGAGAGCCAAAAAATTAATATTTCATAAATTATATACTATGATAATAAACTTTCTTGGTACTATAAGCATTAAGATGATACAAGAAATTATGTGAAGTCTATTTGCACCTAAAAATACCTGAGAGTACACATATAATTAAATATTCTGTGCCAGGGAGATTCTGCTCCAAAAGGAGGAAAAAAAACTTACTTCATTTCTAAACAACAGTTAAACATGTTGGACATATCACTCAGGTAAAAGTCAGTTAGGTGAAAAAAAGTTAAAATTGTGTTTTGCCTTGCAGGCTTAAAGGAAAAAATACAAATACGTAGAACTGTAAATGCATTGAGATTTAAGCCTGCTCCCTAAATTAAAACATACTTAAAAAAAAAATCTCTTAAAAGATACTTACAAATTGTTCATATAGATATGTAAAAAAATCTTGAGAAAACAATTTGTACGAAGGTCACTGTCGGTGGTTTAACAGCAACAGCTTCTATTTGAGTTCAGTATCTGTCGCTGCTATATTTATAGAGGAGCAAAAGTCCTGGATGTATCATGTGACCCTTAGTGGTGTCAAAAGAATAACGTAAATTAAAACGTGTATTTCTTTTTAGTTAATATAAAAAAGTAAAATATAAAAACATGTTAAAACCTAATCGAGAAAAAGAATGAGCAAAAAAGACAAAACAAAGGGCTCCCAAGTGTGCCAGGTATACCAGGTTCGCGTCACGTTTTGTATTTATGTTTGTCAAGTTTACATTTGATTTTAATTAATAGTGCTTTTTGTCATGTGACTTAAACTGCAGTGCTTTAAAATCACAGATAGTAAACAAAAAATAAGGCATAGTGGATAAGTCAGTTTTCATGTTTTGGCTTTCATTGGTTTTTAGCAGCTTTCAGCGTTCATAGGGAAATCAGTTCTCCCAAATATAACCAGTACTCCAAACAGCACAGTAGCACAGAACCCCAATTTCAGTCTAAGTAAATGCAATCCTTTGTCCTTCATCTCCTCATCATCTCAATTCTCCATTGCACCAAATTCAATACAAAGAATATTTTTGGATCCACTCCACTCCAGCACAGGTCACCCACCAGTTCTCCTTAGTCCTTGACTCCCAACTCTTAGACAGCTCACCAACCATTCAGTCTCTCACCAGGCTACTGGCTTTGCAACCGCGTGCACACTGATCACGTGCTTCTATCCACCTGTCCATCAGGCTGAGCTGGGCTACAAAAAAGCAGAGAAACACTGGGAGAGACACTAGGAGAATGTCCGGTATGTTAGATATACTATTCAGCTCTTCCCTTGGGCAACAGTGTCATACCTTTTTAAAAACTTGGATAAGGTGTTCAAACACAGATAGCAGGAAATTCCAACTCTCAGCACCACCGCTGGAGAGCACATGTACTCCAACAGCAAGTGGCACAGTCAGTACTCTGAATAAACAGGAGGATGCCTTTGCACAAGCTGGTAACACCAAGGGTTTGACCAGTGGCCCGTAGGGGAGTCTGTGCTCCTCTGGGTCTCCACCATCAGGATCTGGTTGGTGGGTTTCATCCTCAACTTGATGACACCACTAATGGCACATTCAGCATTCTGAGGCAGAATAGTCTCCTCCCCATCTTGACATTATATAATGCCAGCCTCAACATCCCCATCCTTATGTACACTAGTCCATGAACAGGCAATGCCTCGTTGAGCCTCTCTCTATTCTCACAGAACTCCTTGAAACAGCCAAACATATTAGCAGTGGTTTTGATGATCATGGGAACATTGTCATGCATCCCAGATTCCAACACACCAAAAATTTCCATGGCTTCTCCAACTCCAGCCACATTGTCTAGGAAGTCAATATTCATGGCAGAACCACCCAAATAAGGATAGATTTTGTCACTGAGACATTAGTGGTCCAGCCCCTCCAGGGTCAACAGAAGGATATGTGTCAAGTGTTGGCCATAAAGGTTCTAGAAGAACAAAGTAATTGGCGTCACACTGTCAGACAGTCCAGGCCATTGTCCTTCCACTTTAATGAATATCTCTGATGAGGGGCTGATGACCTTCTCCATTAGAACTCTTGATCTATCTGTAGTTTGACTGTAGATCTCACAACAGTTTGCTGTGAGTGCCTGGCAACTGGGGCCTGGTGCATTCCCTTATTGAGTCTTGCTGATGTGTCCTTGGTTCATCACTTTCTTGATGAGTTTCTTGATAACCAGCCATGAGCTCTCTGGACTCCAGCAGTTCTTCCAGTGGTTTCCATACCTTTCATACCTGAAGCAAATATATATATTTTTTTTAATATTAGTCTTTGGTAACCAGGTAAGGCCAACTTGGCACAAGTGCCTGTTTTCAGGGGCGAACTGGGAGCACTGGGCGGTTAAGTGACTTGCTCAGAGTCACACAGTATGCAAGTGGAGGTTGTGAGAATCAAACTCAGGTCTGGTCTGCTGGATGTACTAAGCTCGTTCACACCTCATTCCTCTAAACTCTAGGCTATACTGCCATATAATCCTTCAGAGCCCATTGTGTCCCAGGTGTTGGTCCTGACTCCCATCCCCACATCTGGGGGACATATCCACAAGGGGGCTCAGTCCTTGTTTGTGCTGAGGGTCCTCCTACATCCTTACATCTCTCATTCTGTTCCTTTAGTACCATGTGAGTCAGAACATCAGTTATGCCCAGGAGGTCTGACATCCCTGAACTGTCCCAGTCTGCACCTGGGGTGCTTCCCATCACATGTCACTGGACACTTCGATAGGCAGTTACTCCTGATAGTCGACACAGATGGGATTACTTATGTCACTGAAAAATGTCACCGAGCGCTTAGTGAGGAGAGCTGCACAATAACCCACAGTCACATAAAACCTCATAAAATGCTATAATAATCGTAACTAAATGCTGTGTTTCCCTACAGGCAAGTAATGTGAATGCTTGACTTCTTTCAATGAAGTACAAAAGAAAGCTGCAAGATTGCATGTAGAGTATCCAGCGTGTTTAGAGTGTCCTGCTAAACATTGAGTTTCTCTCAAACAATGTGCCTTCTGGTAAAAAGTTTTCACACAAACCGCAATGAGGAAAACATGAGAGATAAGAGGATATGCTGGGTGCACGAGTGATTTAGTGTTTTACGCTTTGGCTATTTCATAACTTCAGTTTTATTGTGGCCAGCTAAACACTGTGGTCCTTTTAAACAATGTGCCAACTGGTGAAAAGTTTCCATACAGCTGCACTGAGGAAGAAGTGAGGGAGAAGAGGATATGCTGGGAGCACGAGTAATTTAGCATACCTTGTATGCTTCAGTTACTGGAAAAAAAGCACCAGAAAAAAAACCAGATATAACTTAAGATTAGAAGTATCTGGAAATGAGCAGTTGTCTGCTCAGTACGCCTTCCTGGTGAAACTTTTAGATAAATAAAGTAGAGAGTGGTGTTATGGGGACTTGTTTTAGCATTCCTTGTGTGCTTCAGTTACTGGAAAAAAGCTCCAGAACGAGATAACAGATATCATTTAAGATAAGAGAAGTATAGTGTGCATTATATAGATGAAAACGAAACCAAAGAGAAAGAAAGCCGTATAGCTAAACAGCTTGCTACCTATGGAGACAGACATCTGATGGTCACACAAGTGGATATGCAAATATACACATTTTTACTGCTTGTTTTTTTTTGGGGGGGGGGAGTCACATGAAATCTATAAAACATTGGTATTAGATGCTGTGAAGCTGACTTTCTTCTTTTCTAGTAGTGTGTGAAGGATATTAGAGATTGTTGGTGAACACCAAGTTTTTTTTTCCACATGTCAGAGACATAGGTTACATATTCTGTTGCCTCAAGTCCCGAAATTTAAAGTGACTTTAAAGAAGGGAATACTGTACTTTGCATTATTTGTACCACAAGTGTTTTGTGTCGCTTGTATCAGGGACTGTGTGGCTGTGAAAACGTAGAATAAAATAAACTGGAAATGGAATTGGAGAGTTATTTAAGCACCTTTCGATTTTCCTAATGTTAGCATAGAGAGAAACTCATGACACCCGCAGCAAATCTAATATGAACAGAGATTCTGGCATGGAAGAGGAACACAGTAATGGGCATAAAAAGAAAAAAAAAACATTATGGAGAAAAATAAAATCAAACTTTTTTTTATTTAGTATGCTTTATATCCTGCATGCATGCCTGCCTGTACAGATCAGCCCTGAGCCCCCTCTCACTCGGTTTTCCCTCCTCACCTCTCCGGGACTTACCTCCTCGTGGGTCTATATCTCCTGGCTGCCACCTCCCCAGCACAGACCCTCATGGAGACAGGAGAAGGATACTGGCAGAGTTGCCTACCGGCCTTGCCTCCCTGGATTGCCTCCCAGGGTGGGGCGTGAGGTAAAGCCAGATTGGCAGAGACAGGATAGGTTGGTCACAGGAGGGTCACAGAGGGTGATCAAAGCCAGTGAGATGAGGCATCATGTGTGGTGGCCACAGTTTATTTTTCTTGCAGATCCCTTGGGGCAGCGACATGCAATAATATCCTGTGTCTGCCCTGCCCCCATCAAGTGATGGCACCACCACGAAGGCCCCCCCCAGCCTCTGCCAGAGGTCCATAATGTGCCGGACACTCTACCCCCTCCCCCCAGAAAGGAGAGAAGGAGAGCAGTCCCTAAAACTCATACCTGACCCTACTAGAGCCCCTGTAGGCATTATGGTGGTGTACATCCCACCACGTAATCAAGCCTCAGCTTTGCAATCCCTGAACAACTACATCTCCAGCTTCCCTCCCAAAACAGAGCACATTATCCTGGGGGATTTCAATGTGAACTGGCTATCAACCTCTGCCTCCCCGCTAAAAGACAGCCTCTCTGCACTAGACCTAGCCCAGCTAATTAACCAGCCTACCAGAGTCAACCCCAGAAACGGCGTTGGCACCTACTCGACCTGCTACTCACCAATCATCCTAACAGAATCTCAGACCTAACTGTACTCCCAGACTCACTAGGCGATCACTCCTCTATCCTCTTCACCTGGTCATGCCAACAGCAACTACCCCAACCAATTAGCTTTACCCGACAACATTTCCAACTTGGTGGTCTCAGTAAACTTAGGCAATACCTGGCCCAATGTGACTGGTCCCCCATTAGATGCGCCACTTCAATAGATGTAGCCCTTGAGTACTTCACCCACACTTTCAACAAAGCTTGTGATACGTTTGCACCACTCACAAAGGTTCAAACAAAAAAGCAAAATGCCCCTTGGATCACACCTG
The DNA here is from genome assembly GCA_016271365.2 of Neoceratodus forsteri. Lineage (NCBI taxonomy): Eukaryota > Metazoa > Chordata > Ceratodontiformes > Ceratodontidae > Neoceratodus > Neoceratodus forsteri. The sequence continues at coordinate 938,370,898 of CM028137.1, forward strand.
CTCTGATCCAACAAATTAAGAACCGTGACAACCTCTGGTACAAAGCTGTTGCCTCTAGTGTGCAGGCGGATAGGATAGCCTATAAAATGGCTCGCAACAAGTGTACCTGGGCTATCAGAATGGCTAAATCCAACTAGTACAGATCCACCCTGGCATCATCCTGGGGGAATGCTAGGCTGTTCTGGGACAACCTAAAAGAGCTGAATGGAAAATCCAGAATGCCTCCCCCATCCCAACTAACGGTCAACAATCACATCACCTCGGACCCACTCACAATAGCCAGCAGACTAAATGAATCCTTTTCTGACCTGAGCACAGTTCTCCCTAACAACTTCTTCGACCCCACACCAATGACCACAGAACCCAGCAATACCTAACCCCCTTTCTACCTCAGGGTTATTAATATGAGTGAAGCAAGATCTTAACCTTAAAAAAGCCTTAGGGGCTTCAAACTACTGCAAAGACTCCTTTGATAAGAAAATCCTTAACTTGGTACTGGACTATGTGCTTCCCCCACTGACTGACTCCTTAATCTCTCCCTATGCCTAGGGCAATTCCCAACCATCTGGAAGGTAGCCACCATCACACCAATACTAAAGAGTGGGGACCCCACTTTACCTAATAATTACAGGCTGATCTCCATACTCCCTCCCCTCTCTAAAGCCCTAGAAAAAATTGTTGCCACTCAACTCACAGACTACCTGTCTGAACATGACATCTTGTGTAGGGAACAACATGGCTTTAGAGCTGGTCACAGCACAACTACTGCCCTCGTAGAGTTCTCCAACTCGCTGCACAATGCCCTCGATAAGAAGTTGCTAATGGGAACCGTATTCATATACTTGTCAAAAGCGTTCGATACAGTCTCCCACCCTCTGCTCCTAAATACTCTCCGCCGCACCGGCCTGTCCCCTGGACTCATAGCTTGGTTCACTAGCTACCTCACAGATAGATTCCAATGTGTGAAGATAAATAGCACCCTCTCACCCACCCTACTTGTCCGCTTGGGGGTACCCCAGGGCTCCATCCTTGGCCCACTGCTATTCAGCATCTTCCTGGATACCCTGCCTAAATCCTGTCCATTAAATCTTCTACTGTATGCAGATGATGCGGTAATGTATGCCTCCCACCCGGACCCAACAAATCTTCAATCCACCCTACAACGTGCCTTCAACCATGCTGAAAACTGGTTCACTGACCACAGACTCGTGGTTAACATAAAAAAGACAAAAACAATGCTCTTTTCCCATCGCCAGAGTAAGGACTATAATACCCAGCTAACAATTGTGTCCAAAACCCATCTCCCACTGGAACAGGTCCACACATATAAATATCTAGGCATTACCTTTGAAGCTAATCTATCATTCCACACCCACATTAGTAATCTTGCCTCTGCCATAAATATGCACACAGGTCTATTGTATCGGCACAAAACCTGCCTTCCGCCAGAGGCCCTTCACCTTGCCATCACCTCCTCTGTCCTCTCCCTTGTAGACTATGGGCTAACTATCTACTCGGCCGCTGACCACACTGCACTAAATAAAATCCACCTAGCCATGAATAAAACCTGTAGACTCCTTGCTGGTGTGGATAAGCGTACCCACAGCTGTACCCTATATGAGCTAACTAAAATCCTTACCCTAGACGAAAGAGTACACTACCAATATGTCTCTTAACAAAGAAAATCCAACTAGGCCTCACTCCCACTGGAGTCTCTGCCTCCCTCCGCACTGCTCATACCGCAGCAAACACCCGCGCGGCAGATAAGCTAACATGGGCTGTTCCTAGGGTCACAACCACCCTTGCACAATGGCCTTTCCCCCACAGAGCACCATCCTGGTACAATGAGCTCCCCCAGGCCATCACCTCTATTCCCAGATTAGGCCCCTTCAAAACAGCCCTCAAAAACCACATAATCTCAACCCATCACTGTCCCTAATAAGTATAGGAATCTGCCTATGAACGAGGAGATGCAGGGTTAGCAGATATACTCCTTGCCCTGCTGCTTTGTGTGTTAATGACAAAGTTGGTATCCCAGCTGCTTACACTACCTACCAGCATTCAGGCTACACCCTTATTACTGTTTTGTACTGCTCACTTACTTTTGCAAGCCCCTCTTAGGACTTGTATGGCTTCTCTACTATATAGAACTAGCAGCACTGCTCTTACCCCTGTTGCTATCTAAGCTTTGTCATCACTGTTATACTGTTAACCTTGTATATTGTCAATACCACGTCTGCAGTCTCTTACTGTGTTATGAATACCTGTTGTTGTGTATTGTACTTGACGTGGAGCCTTTGGAAATGAGTACTTGACTCAAAGGTTGTAATCTGATACTCTCAATAAATAAAATAAAAATAAAATAAGATGCTCAATCCTTCCCCCGGCTGGCCCTCCAATGTCCTGAGTCCATTCCAGAACCCAGATCATAGGCGTCGCAGATGGACACCCTGCCTCTGTGCTGGTGGACCGGCTTATAATACCAAAAATTTAATGAAACAAAAAAAAATATTTTTGTTCTGAAATCTATGCAATCTATGCGGGGAGGGGTCCTTGAACTCACACATAGAGAACACTGAAAAAAAGAAACAAAGTCAATGCTACCTTTACCAAATCCTTTAGCTGAAACACCAAACCCAATTACAATGGCAAATGTCTGTGAGATCCAAGAGTCATTTGGAGATAAGAATACAGAAAAAATGGTGAACATTATGCCTATAATGATACGGCGAAAGAGAGGAACCAAAAGAAATCAGAAATCCAGAATGAGGGCTTTGAAGGTGATAGGAAACATATTTTAACACCTCTAGATGCCCTCTGTTTTCCGTTGTGTGTTTATCCAGTTTTCTGATATGTTTTGATCTTTTTATGTTAATATTTTTTTGCCATTGTAACTACCCTTAATTCATTTCTCCTCAACAGCTGCTGCTCTCTCTTTTCATGCTGCCTGAGCATTCTATGACATCAGCATTCCAAACCATTCAGATGTATAACGTGGAGTGGTATAGTCAATGTTATGGAATGTCTTAGAAATGTGAAAAGAAAGAGCAGTAGCTGCTAAGAAGATTGGAACTGTATGCAGAGCTGAAGGCATACTAAAACTAGATTATTGATCAAAATTGGTCAAAGCATATCATAGTGCATAACTGGCATGAAAAGGAAAATTGGAGGATAGGTAACTGTGTGAAAATCATTTCCTATAATCTTTAAGGAGAACAAAGGTGAAGAGGAATGAGACAAGATGATTTTTATCACTGAGCAACAAAATACTACTACTCAGGGAATAGTCAGAGAACATGAAGAGACGAAAGAAGAGGAGAACAACAACCAACAGTATGAAGATTCTGGCGAGGACAGTGTAAATAGGAGTAAAAATTGAATAAACTTGATGGAAGAGATACTTATGAAGTCTTCAGCAGAAGGAGGACACGTAGCAGAATCTAAAAAAAAACAGATAAATGGTGGTGAAACTACAAAAGACAAGCAGAACAAAAATTTAAATAAGTGGTCAGGAGGAGATAAGAATGAAATGGACCAAAATACAGAGCAAAGCAAAGCAAGTACAAATGGGAGGAGCAATCGGTATCAGGAAAGGGAACAAAAAAATGAGAGTCATGATACCTCTCCAAGCCTGGCAAAAGGAGCTGTTAGGAGAAATCGGTGCAGTGAGGGAAAAACATTCAGTGTCTGATATAATAACTAAAGAAATGGAAAAGTCCCAAAAGAAAATAACAGAAATAAAAATGAATGTAACTAATGGAAAACAAAATCAAGGTGAAATGTAAAAAATAATTTTGGATATACAGTAGAAGACAAGATACATCCTGAAAGGAGAAATCTTTTGTCTCAAGACCAGGCTATTTTACAGACTTCCAAGAAAAAGGAGAGAATCTGAAATATGGGTTTGTAGAAAAAAATGTATGGATAATTGGCATTGCAGTAAAATGGGACACAACATATAATCTAAAAGAGATAAACAGATCCTTGCTGCATTGATGGATTGTCAGGTGTCGGAGCTTAAAGGAAATTTCTGATATAAGGTATTGGGCTTCATAGCCTAATACCTGATATCATCCTGAGCTGTCTGGTGGCAAATTTGAAATTTAAAAGTGCTTACTTTTTCATCTAGAAGGGATTGTAACTGCTTTGACCTCAGCCAGCGATCCTTCCAGCCTCCCTGGTGCCCCACTCCGTCCCAACTCCTCCCCTGCACTCTCAGAATTTGTGACATGTGGCCAGGGAGAGTGCGGGGACAAGCACCATACAAGTCTATGGAGGATATTTTTAAAGCCAGTTTTCAGTCATTTTAAACAGTCAGAGAGAAAAACTAAAGCAGTCTCTTGACTAGTAGGGTCCCTCTTAGTTAAGTAACTGCTTTAGTTTTTCTCTCTTTTAAATGACTAAACAACAGCTTTAAATATAGCCCCCATAGACATGTATAATGCTCCTGTGCTCTCTCTGACCATACATCACAAATTCTGAGAGTGTGGGGGTGGAGTTGGGGTGGAGTGGGGGCACCAGGAAGCTGGAAGCGATCGGCTGGCTGAGGCTTTGGCGCCAGTTACGATCCCTTCCAGAGGAAGAAGTAAGCACATTTAAATTTAAATTTTGCCACCAGACAGCTCACACTGCTATAAGGTATTGGGCTATGAAGCCCAATACCTTATAGTGCTAGGTCAGAACATCACTTTAACATGGAATTTGAGTAGAAACATAGAAGCTGATGGCAGAAGGAGACTGCTAGGTCCATCTAGTCTGCCCATTTGTTTAAGATCTGTTATGACACTCTAGTTGCCTTTTGTAGTCAGGGCTTCCTTGTGTCTATCCCATGCATTCTTGAATCCCACCACAGTGTTGACCCCCACAACCTCTTGGGGCAGGCTGTATCACAAGTACAGTATATTGGTGATTTTTTTATATAGAGCTTTAAAGCAATGCCCAGATGATGAAACCCCACCAAGACTGGTGATCTTGCAGTTTCTCAGATTGGGAGACAAGGACAAGAACATGCCTCAGGTTTTTAAGAAAAAATGGATTGATTTAAATTGCCAAACTATTACATTTTACCAGGATATATGCCAGATTTGGTGGCTAAAAGAAAAATGTTTGGCGTCTTGAGAAAAAAACTTTATGGCAAAATGAGATTAAATCGGTGCTGGCATTACTCTTTAAGTTAGATGTTATTCTAAATGGCCAACAATTAATGTTTAATGTAAAAGAAGCAAAACAAGAATTACAAAATGCATTGCCTAGTTGCAGGCAATGATGTGGAAGGTTGCTTCATCTGCCTTAAATGTGTTGTCACCGGAGATATTGTGTGATTTCTATATTAAATGCATGATAGGCTTAACTTTGTCATGTTAAACATTTGGAGTATTTGCTACTAACAGTACTGAAAAAAGAAGGAAAATTAGAGAATGAGGTAGTTGAGGGTGAGGGAGGGAGGAAGTGCTACTGAAATAGAAGTGAGAGCTCATGGGACCCACACCTGAGATCGTAGGGTGCAAAGATATTGAAATAAAGGGACACTGTCAACCTTTTTTTCACCATATTATTTTTAGTTAAAAACTCATATTTTATGATTGTTTGCTTTCTCTAAAATTCATGGATGTTGCTGATTATTTTTTCCGCCTTCTTGCTTATTAGAACCAAAATGCATGGTAATGTATAGCTATGCCCAGCTTTTTTTTTGTTCAAATCACTGAACTACTCTTAGTGTACACTTCTTGAACATTAGAAACACCCTCAAACAGTGCAGCCATTCATGTTGCAATAGTCTTCTCTACTCTCACTGCATAATGAGTAGCTAGATTGTGTTAGGGGTGGGTCCTGAGTCCAGGAAAGATGCAGTCGGAGATGGTTAAGCAATGTAAACAATCATGTTTTGGTGTGGTAACACCAGTATGTTGGGTAGTCAGTTTTTCACTTTTTAAAAGAAAAAAGGGATCTGAAACAAACTACCAGCTGCATCGGAAGTCTCTACAGAACGTGAACAATCATAAAATGTTTTTTTTGCTTTTTAACTTGGGACACTTTGAGGCCTAAGGGAGTTGACAGTGTCCCTTTAAATACACTGGGTACAATAGAGGTGTATTTAGAAAGGAAAGGTTTGTACTTACTAATACAGATGAGGTAAAAGGGAAGTGGAAGTAACAGAAAAAGTAGAAGATGGCGGGCGATTAAAATGATATTGGTGCAAATGTTAGAAACTGTATTTTTGTTATGGGTTTTCATAGTTATAATTTTTTATGGGTATAAATGTTTATGGGTTATTTAAGCAATAAGCCACTAGGGGGTGTGGGTTATCGGGGGAGTTACCATGGCTGGGGTGGTTTGCTCACGAGGTGCAGCCGAGTGGGTAAATCCTCGCCAGCTGTGTTAAATCCCCCATAACCCACATCTTCCGAGTGGCTAGTTCAATAGAATGAAGGCATTGGGACATCACACTGTCATCACATAATAATTACAAATATGGCATTTTACTGGCTTCTTCTACTCTCAAAGGCATACTAGTTATATGAGAAGGGCTGTGAACCTATAAGAAAAAGGCAGGAGATATGATCAGATGGTCCATGCTCAGCTAAGTTAATATTAAACCCTTCACACAGAGGTAACCATCATGTCACCGTGCAGGAAGAAGGCAAATTATAGTACTTATGAATCTCAAGTTCACAAACTGTGTAGTGTGTCTCATGACACTGATCCAGGGGTGTAGCCAGAAATTTCCATTTTGAACACAGTCTCCAACAGTTAACCCCCCCATTAAAAAATGCACACATCCTTTCCAAATGGCACCCCTTCCAAACAAGTCAGATTGTTGTCAGACGATCTAATCTCTAAAGAGGTTATAAATGTATCTGTCTCCTAAACAACAGAAGTTTAAACAGAGACACTCCTCAGTGGCCTACACCAACCCAAATACTACAGATTAGAATAAAAATGTTAACAGAAAGGCATATGGTTTGTGACAGGCACTCAACAAAACTGTACACAAATGTGTATGGTGAGTATGCCTGTCTACACCCTTGCACTGATCCATGGAAAGCTTTTATCCAAACAATAAAAATAAAGGCCAAGTAGGCTGTGCCACAAAACAACATCAACATATAACCTCATTATAATTTAATTTAATGCAAAGAAGTGCAAAATCATGCACATAGGGAAGAGAAACCCTGAAGCCACCTATAGGCTGGGAGGGGAGTTGCTAGCAGTCACAAAGGAAGAAAGAGACTTGGGCATCATCATCACCACTGATGACCTAAAATCATCCAAGCAGACCTCTAAAGCAGTAGGTAAGGCTAGGGGGGTGTTAGGGTGTATTAGTAGGGGTATCACAAGTCGTAAGAGGGAGGTAATAATCCCTCTGTACAGGACACTAGTTAGGCCCCATCTGGAGTACTGCGTGCAGTATTGAAGGCCACACCTTCACAAGGACATTAACCAAATTGAGGCAGTCCAGAGAAGGGCAACCAAAATGGTGCAGGGACTGCATCAGAAGACATATGAGGACAGATTAACGGAGCTCAATATGTATACCCTTGAGCAAAGGAGGGAGAGGTGATATGATCGAGGCATTCAAACACCTTAAGGGCATAAACAAGGTGAAAGAGTCTAACATGTTTAAATATAAGAAAATATCAGGACAAGAGGACACAGCATGAGATTAGAGGAGGCCGATTAAGGGGAATGTGAGGAAATTCTTTTCACAGAAAGGGTGGTGGATGCATGGAATGGCTTACCACAAGAAGTGGTGGCTATGAATACAATGCAGGGCTTCAAACAGGCATGGGATAGACATAAGGGAGCAATACAAATGACTATGAATAGATAGGCCACTAACAGAGCAAAGGTCAATGGCACATTTATAAGGTAGAAAAAGAAATGGGCAGACTGGATGGGCCTTGCGATCCTTATCTGCCGTCAACTTCTATGTTTCTATGTTTCATTAAAGTCTCGGAAACACAGATGGCTTGCTGTATGGTATCCAGCATAGTAAACCTAGTTCGAGTCAGCCATCAGTTACAGTGACCATAATCCAGCAGTGGGCACCAAAAAGAGAGGGCTAAATAAATCCATACAGGCTTACATAGACCAGGATAGCACAAGTCAGCCAGAGTCTGGGTCTTGCCGAAGAGGGTCCTCTGCTGATAATAACTTGCCCAAATAGGATTCTGCTGCTGTTAGGTCTGTGAAGATGTGCTTTTTAACCTGATGGGTGACTTGAAGTTGAGCAGGAAAAACAACTACACCATAACCCCATTCTCTATGATTGATTTTTTTAAGCTGACACAATTGCCTCTTTTTATCTTGTGTTTAGGAGGAAAGGTCTGAGATGAAATCAAGCATGCTGCCTTCTTATTCGATCTGCCCCAGGCTGTGGCGGCTTACAAGAGGTGAATTCGGGCCACCGGTGATGATAAGGTAATGATTGTGGTTAGTGGGTGTTCTGCCAAGCCTGCCTGAGACCTGGAGTGCATTGGGATCACGAAGGCTTTCAGTATCTTGATCCCCACATCACAGGGTAGTACCGCTAAGTCGATGGATATAAGCTGTTCCAGAGTGGCTATGAGTTCTAAGTGACCAGCCAGTTGAGGAGGGATGCCCAGCAATACAAACATTAGATTGCTGAGCCACATTCTCCAGAGGCTCAACTTTGGCCTGCAGGAAATGGATGTCTCTGGTCACAGCCGCACTCACATTGATATCTTCTTGCCTTTCCGACGACTGTTGCAGTTCCACAGTTACCTGCATATTTTTACTGATCCACTCCTCAAAGTCACAAAGTTTCACTTCCACAGTGGCCAAACGTTTATCTGAGTCTTCTCCAGTGGCCTGGATCTTTTGTAACGTATTTAATATTCGTGCCGTCTGGGGATCACTGACACCATGCAATGCAGGCCCGCCCGCTTTTCCTGTAGCTGAGACTCCAGGCTGCTGTAAAGTACATTTCCGTGCCCTGCTGATCCTGCTGATTCCTCTCTTTCAGTCCCATCTCTGGCCTGAAAAGGTTATCAATGCAGTATGCTCCGAAAGTTCAGTGAATAATAAAGTTCAAACTGTAAAATATCACTTTTTATAGTAAAACGCTACAGAGCTCTTTTAAGGCACACTTATGTTATTGGCTGCTCCACAGCACTCCTTATATTATGATTTTGAAGGATAATATAAATTTAAAAGTGGGATCTTGGAACAGAAATGTAGACAGCTCAAAGAAAAAATGCGCAAAATTACTGATGTTAAAAGTAAGGGACTTGATGTAATCCTTGTACAGGAGATGCATTTAACCAAAGAAGTCATGAACAGATTATGTTTGGGAACAGAAACATCATATCATTAAATTGGAGTGAATAAAAGTTGGGGTGTGGCTATTCTGTCAAGAAGAGGGGTGGATTTTGTTTTCAAAAATCTATTTATGGATCAAAAGCAGGAAGAATAATCCAGATAAAAGGTAACTTGAGGGTTAGAACCATTGTCACTGGCTCAGTGTATGTACCATTTAGTGATTCAAGATTTGTTGAATAAAATTAACCAGGGAATAGTGTAATTAGATACCAATTAGGTTATTATAGGGGGATTTTGATGCTTTATATGAACCAGAAGAAGACAAGACCCCAAAAAGCTTATCAGAAGATACAAACATATGAAAATGCCGGCAGAAAAAGGCCTAGAGGTCTATCAAGGTCTATCAAGTCTGCCCGAGTGTGCAGCTCGCAGTTTACTTTACTGCAGCTGCCCCAGCGTCCCACCTCCTGATCATCCCCACCTGCCACCGCCACCCTCCCTAGCTTCCCATCTGTACTAACCTTTCATTTGACCCTGTCCCACCCCCCTTTTAAAACTGGCCACAGTCTTCAGCGAGATCACCTTCTCCAGTAATTCGTTTCACCCTGCCTCCACCCTTTCTGTAAAACAGTGTCTCATTTCCCTCCTGAATCTTCTCCCCTCCAATTTCAGACTGTGTCTCCTCATGACGCTCCCTCCCTCCCTTTAAGCTGAACACACCCTCTGTACTAACTCAATTTGTACCTTTTAAGGATTTGAAGGTCTCTATCATATCACTCCTCTCCCTTCTGTCTTCCAGGGAATACATGTTGAGCTCCCTCAGTCTTTCCTCTTAGAGTTTTTCCCTGGTCCTAGGATCATCTTTGTCACTGTTCACTGCACTCCCTCCAGTAATTTGACATCTTTTTCTAAATACGGGCACCAGAACTGCACACAGTACTCAAGTGTGGTCTCAACAGTGACCTGTACAGTGGCAGGATGACTTCTCCTTCCTTGAGGTGATTTCTCTGGCTGTGCACCCCAGCATTTGGTTGGCTCTTGCTGCTGCCCTATGGCACTGCGCCCAAAGCTTCTTGTCCCCAGTGACTAGCACCCTTAGGTCCTTCTCCTCCTCCAAAATGGATACCTGCACTCCCCCAGCCAATAGCTAGCCCTGGGGTTTCTGGCTCCTAGGTGCATGACCTTGCACTTCTTAGCATTAAACCACAACTGCCATATACATACTTGACCAGTACTCGAGTTTCGCCAGGTCCTCCCTGATTTCTTGTCTCCTTTCTTCACTGTCCAGTGTCGCACAGATCTATGTGTTGTCTGTGAACAGGCTGATATTACTCTTGATCCCTTCTGCTATGTCCCCGATAAAGATGTTGAATAACACCAGTTTGAGCACCAAGCCCTGAGGTACCCCATCGGTTACAGGTCTTGGCTTTGAGAGCTCCCCCTTACCCTCTGCTGTGTGTTCTGCAGCCAGCTTCTGACCCACCCCATGAGTTTCTCCCTGACTCCCAGGTTCTTCAGTTTGCCCAGCAACCTTTCATGTGGCTCTGAGTCGAAAGCTTTGCTGAAGTCCAGATATAGGACATGCATGGCATGGCCCCCATCAAGTGCTTTTGTCACCTAATTGAAAAAGTCAGTTAGGTTGGTCTGGCAGAGACAACCTCATGTTGCCTTTCATCCTGGAGACCATTACCATCCAGAAAGGTCACTAATCTCTCTTTTAGAATGGTCTCCATTAACTTCCCTACAATGGAGGTAAGGCTGACCAGTCTATAGTTGCCCGGCTCATCCCTTGGACCAGTCTTGTGGAGAGGCACTTACAGTAAGTGAAACAATCAATGTGCTAGATTCTATGAAAAATTCTAAATCACCTGGAAATGGTTCTAGTCAAAAAAGAGCTATACAAAATACGCATGGTCCAAACCTGCGCATACAGAAACCGCACCGACCACCATGGCACAGGAGCGAGATGCTATGTTTTTTCTGCGGTGGGCACACCTCACCATTTTTATAACATACTCCAGCTTGGGGTGTAGATGGGGGGGATTAGGGTGGTGGGGCAATACCTGCTGAGGTGGGGGTGCCACTAGACACCAGGGAATGATACGTCATTATACAGGGGATCAGGGATAGGGAGGGGGGTCCGCCAGACACTAGGCAATGGTTTATCTTTTGTTTAATACATAGGGGATGGGGGTAGGGATACACCGGACACCAGGAAAATGGTGTCTGTGTGTCGGGTGGTTGATCACGCAGGGAGAGGGACCACTTGACACCAGGGAATATTTCTTTCTACATTGGGCATAGGTGCGAGAAGGGACCACTAGACACCTGGGAGACTTTTCATTGTTAACTTTGGGATGAAGATCGGTGGGGGAGGGGACCACGGGACACCCAGGAAACTTTCAATTTTAACCTCGGAACGGCGATCGGTGGAGGAGGCACCACTGGACACCCAGGAAACTTTCAATTTTAACTTTCAGTTTTAACTTTGGGATGGCGATCAGTGGGGGTGGGGTGGGGCCACTAGCACCAGGGAATCTTTCATTCATAACCTCGGGATGGCAATTGGTGGGGGGGGCACTATCACCAGGGATTGCTTTCTGGGACTGGGCAAGTGGGGGGCAGCGCCACGTTAAATTGTCGGGTTGCCTATGCAGATGAGCCCACAATGGGCATCTAAATGGCACCTAGTGCCTTGCATTCCCAATGAGCTCATTTGCATGGTCCATTTCAATACCAGAAATTTATCACGGGCGCAAGCCATTTTGGCTCCCTATTTCTAGAGTCATGCCTACCCAACGCTAAGTGGCTTAGCGCTGGGCCACCGTGGCCCTACAGTCAGTTGAATAACACAGGTGCGCTATTCCACTGAATATAGCATTTTTGGACACCCAGGCAAATGCAAGGCACAGCACTAATATATGCGCTGTGCTTTGTGCCTTTTTCAATATCAGCCCTTAGATGCCATGTGCAAAACTAATTCTGATTATATTGCTCTGTTTGATGTTTTTCAGTAAATGTTGAGCTGTTTTCAGCCTTTGTACAAAATTGAAACTTTTGTGTTGGCTAAGTTTTTTTTTTGAATGCAGCATTTTATGTTTTGATGCTTCAGTTACCTTTGAATTAGTCCATGAAGTGATTACCACATACTTTGTGCTAGACTCACCTTTAGGAGTTAGAGGGTGGAGTCTCCTACATTGCTGACAGGTACTGTAGTTTAACGGACCATGCAGACATTACAGGTTACTATCAACAAAGAAAACTGGATAGATATGTTTACAACCACACCTGCCAGTCACTAGTGGCAACTACCAGTTTGGGTAGGAGAGCCCCGTGGACAGCTTTTGAACTCAGGGAGCTCTCAGCTCCAATGTGGACAACAATCTTTGGGATCCCCTCTTTTGTCCTGGCATCAAGGTCAGTGGGTCTGAGCACCAGCCAGTTAGGATCAGAGGAGCCTGCACAGCATCATTGGCTCTTGAAAGACTGTATGTTACCTGGGGTTTTGCTGAGCCAGTTGAGTACAGCCAGACAACCCTGCCCTTCACAGCGAAGACAGAGAGAACAAGAGACACTTTTAGAGCAGCAAGCAGTCTGTACTTGACTGACCATGAAGACAGACCTGTGCTGAAACAGATATGCAGAAAGAGGCTGCCAAATGCAGCCACAGCAGTGTAATTAATAAAAGGGACCAAGCAACCCTGAAGTTATCTTTTTTTTTAATTTACTGTACTTTTTTGCTGCCACCAGACCTCAGTCCTCGCTGACCCCCAGATTCTGTGCCCACCACCACGGGACTTGCGGACAGGCGATACCCCCTGGATTGCCCATCAGGGCAGGGCCACCTCACCAGTGTGATCTGCGATGAAGAGAGAAGGGTGCTAGCAGGGTGCCAACTGGCATTGCCGTCCTGGCTTGTCCCCCAGGGTGGGGTATGGAATCAGCGGGATATGGCAGACAACAGGATACGTCATCCTGTTGGGAGTGCCAGGGGTCAAGCACCGGGGCCAGGTAGAATGGGTGGGGCATCATAGAGGTGGCTACATGGGATAGGCCATCCTGTTGGGAGTGCCAGGGGCCAAGCACTGGGGCCTGTTAGAATGGGCGGGGCATCATAGAGGCAGCTACCAATGTTTTCCCCTTAGAAGGAGGAGGCATGACATGCAATGACACCAGCATCCGCACACCTCCTATGATGTCTAGGTGCCTGTTGCTGCAAGACCCCAAGCCTCCGCTAGGGGTCCGACTTGCACTGGGCACACAACCCCCCTCCCCCTGGAGAAGGAGAGCCATCCATGGGAGGCTCAGTTCCCCCACCCCGGCTGGCCCTCCGACTTTCAGGGTCTGTTTCTGAACCCGGGACCTTGAAGTTATCTTAAGGGAGACGGTTGTGTGAGTAAGACACACTATTGCTGAAAAAAATCTCGAAGGTAAGGTGGGAAATTAACCATATTATGTTGCACACTGTGCCTCCAGTTCCCAAGGTGCCACCAAATGAGAAAAATAATGTTGAGAAACCCAAGATTAACTTCTCCAGAGTCCAAAGCTTTGTTATGATAGTTTTCTTTTTATTTCTGTTTATACTGCCCACTACGTTTCACTCTGTATAAGAGCTTGTTCACGGGGTATATCTGTTAAGAAAATAATAAACCATGTTTTAGTATAACAATTCATAAATAGAAATCATTTTCCTCTATTTTTATAAGTTTATAATACTGTGTTATGTTGAAGAATTGTAAAATTCTTGGAGTAAATCAAAAAACATAATGAATTCATCCAGCTTACAGCTACTTTCCTTCTGTACTTTGTTTTCCTCCTGCTTTCTCCTTATTACAAAAAAAGCCATGCCATCTGTGAATTGATAAAACATGTCCTGTCACTTATTTTTGCAAGAAGCCCCATTCAGCTTAATTTTAACAACTACAATATGCCTGTAACCACATAACCGCTAGGTCATTTACCTCGTAGCATACACAGAAGCACTCAGTTCAAACTCTTCATTTCATTCAAAGTCTGTTCATAAACCAGTTCCAACAGTTGGGTATAAACCCTGCAAAACACATAAAAACAACATTCTTTCACCGAATGAAACACTGTAAAATGCTCGCATAAGCCCTTTTTATATGCTTTATGGTTCAAACATTTGAAATCAGATAGTTTTTACCTTATTGTGGATTTTTTCAGACAGTTTCAAAGCTTTTGCATTCAAAAATGCCCTGTCTGTTGTCTGAACACTGCCGAGTGTGCTGCTCGAGGTGCAACCTACCTCTCAGACCAGCCTGTGTGCCCTGAGGGAATGAAATCACTCCCTTGTATACCCACATGAGCAGGAGGTTGCTAAGCAACCATACACCCCCTGAAAGGTGGCAGGTTCACAGAGGTTGATCCAAAAGCCGTGGGGCACTAAGAATTACTGGAACTGTTAGATATTTAAACAAAACCATTCAGACTCTGAGCTGGGCATTGAGTACCTCACATTCTAATCACTTTATGTACTTTGTTTATTTTAACCAAATGTGCGAGGTGGGGGGGGGAGGAAGGCTATTATATTGGACACGAGGAGAGAGAGAGTAAAAAGGTGGGGGGAGTTTTTCTAAAACATTTTTATTAGAACAAATTCCTTGTAGATTGTAAATCCTTCTTTACTACATCTTGAATTCTAAAAGCTCCCTGCTTGTCTATCTAATGTTCTGAGGTGGAAAATCCATCTAATTTCTGCCCGCTTAAGCATTTTTTTATAATTGTCCCCTCGTGCAACAACCTCCAATCCCCAAAACCGAAGTGAGGCACCATTTTGCCCTGCTTTATTGAAATGTTTTGCCACTGGTGACCTTATGTCATTTCGTTTCATGTCACCCTGGTGTTCTAAGATTCTCACTTTCAATGCTCTTTTAGTCTGACCGACATAAAGCCAGCCACATGGGCATTGGATGACATAAACAACACCCTTTGTGGTGCAATTAATATGCTGTCTGATCTTAAAGTTTTTGTTAAAATGTGGGTGCTTAATGATGTACCTCTTGCTGGCATGATTACATACCGAACACCTTCCACATGGATTTATTCCAGGGTGTACAGAGCCCAACAATAACTGTGCTGGTGCTGTCTGTGCAGATTTAAACTGTGCACGGGCCAATTTGTCCTAAAATTTGGTACCTTTTTGGCAACTATTATTGGTTGTTTCTGTAAAGCTTGCATGTGGGTGTTGTCTGTAGTCACCAAATGCCAGTTTTTGTTAATAATAGATCTAATTTCTCCCATTTTGTGATTATACTGTACTGCTAGTACCGTCCTTTCTTCCTTATTTTTCGTTTTTTTCTGAAATAGTGAACTTCTACCTTGTTGGTCTATTCTGTGGCCTCTCTGTTGTAAAACATATTTACTATAGCCTCTATTCCGAAATCTGTTCAGCATTTCTTGTTTGTGATTTTGATACTCTGAGTACTGCAATTTCTCTTCTCTCTGACAAGTTGTGAATATGGAATACTATTTTTCAGCTTACATTCATGGAAACTTAGCCCATACAGTATAGTGTTTCTGTCACTTGCCATGCGCTATAATGTGGTTTCAATTTGACCATTCTGTATCATAATCATTATGTCCAGGAATGCTATGCTATCCCAGGCATTAAGCTGTGTATGGAACTCCTGTAATGTTTCTGCAGTACCAGTCCAAATGCATGTTACATCATCAATATATCTGTACCAAAGTCCTATAATATATTAAAATTCTTGTCCAGTACTGTACTCATTTCAAAATTATGCATATATGAATTAGCGTATGCTGGTGCCATGGTGCTACCCATGACAGTCCCTGGGTCTTGTTGATAAAAGACCTCATTAAATTCAAAATAGATGGAGGCAGTATAGCGTAGTAGTTTAAGGCTCTGAGCTGTAAATCTGGTGACATCCAGCAGACCAGACCTGGGTTTGAACCCCATAGCTTCCACTTGCATACTGTGTGACCCTGAGCAAGTCACTTAACTTCCCTGTGCTCCCAGGTCGCACCTGTAAAAAAGCTTTCAGCTTAGTATGCTAGTCCTGGTTAAATAACTAACAAAAAAAAAAATAGTTATGTGTGAGAATGTACATAACAAGTTCCTGTAGTAATTCTGTCTTGGGCTTAGTTACAGCTGGTCTTATGTTTAACATACACCCTCTACTGGCTATGCCCTCTCTATGTGGGATGGAGGTGTACAGGCTGGCAACATCAAATGTCACCAGCATATGTCCCTCAGATCCGTTTGACTCGAGTAGGTCTACAGTTTTTGCATAATGTCCGTAGAGTCTCTTAGGTAGGTTTCAGTTTTTTCTATCGGGGTTGAACATGATAGTTAATATATTTAGACACAGGTTCAAAAACAGATCCAATACCCAAGACTATAGGTCTGCCCAGTGGTTTGGATCTATTTTTATGTATCTTAGGGATACAGTAAAAGGTGGGGGTTCTTGGATGTGCATTAGACAAAATTTCAACTTCCCACTGATTTAACCACTGCATGTCCACGTACTCCTGTAACTTCTCTTGTAATTCTATTTGTATGTTCTCTAAAGGGTCACAGTTCAGTTGTTGATAATTGCTTCTGTCTGTTGACAATGACATGCACATTTCCAAGTATCGTTCCTTACTCTGTATAACTACCCCCCATTGGCTGGCTTAATGACTAACTGTGGGTCATCTCCTAACTCTCTCAGTATCTGCCTCTGCTGTGGCATTACATTTTTATGTTTGGGAAAAATATCCTGTTTGTTGAGAAATAGATCCATAATCTGTTTCTCTGTTATTTTTCAAAAACTTTCTGTTCTGTAGTTCTACCAACTGGTGCTGAAAAATCTGATTTAATCTGTAACGCCTGCTTGACCTGTTGTTGTATCGTAATTTCACTGGGATGCTCCCCAAGCATGTTTTTAAGTCTAAGATTTCTGTACATTTTCTGTAATTGTACTTCTAATTCAAATAAATCGATGGATTCTCTAGGTGCAAATGATAGCCCCAGCTTTAAAGTATGGATCTGTTCCCGTGTTAAGTTTTTACCACTTAAGTTAAAGATAGGAATGATTTCATTCTCATTCATCTGGTCTGCTGGGGGTGTTATCCATTCCCTCTGTTGCCACCGTACCCTCCTCGATACCTTCCCCTGTCCTCTTCACCTGCCCCCCGACAATCCCACCTCTGTCCCTGACCCCCTCCTCTATTTCTTAAATCATATCTGGGTATCTGTTGTGTGGCATATGAACATTCCACAGGCTGTGACTCACGCTTCCTTATTCCTTCCTCTGCTGGTGCTCGTGCCTTTCTAGTGTAGCTATTGTCACTATCAGTGGCACTGTCCATATTATATTGAAAATACTGGGCTGTCCTTCTTTTATTATATGACTTGTAAGTGTACACTCTATTTTCTTTATACTCATTTCTGTCTCTTACAAACTTCCTAATTTTCTGCTGTTTCAAGCGTTCTTCATATTCCTGCAACTTTTTCTTTATGTCTTCTAAATTCCTAATAAACTCCTCAGCCTGTATTTTCAATTTAAGTAATTCTTCCACCTGAGTAGTTTAAGTGGCTATTTTTTGCCTCTTCTCAATAATAGCCTCTATTAAGGCATACATGATATCACAGCTTGCCCTGTTGCATATGCCATCCCATTTAAGTGCTAATGTGTTGAGCGGGCAGAAATGAGATGGAAATTAGATGGATTTTCCACCTCACAACATTAGATAGACTAATAGGTATGAATTTAGAATCTAATTGGCAAGCATGTCTGTAAATGCATAATTATGCTTGAACTAATGTGTACAGCTAGCCCTTTTCAATACTGGCAAGTATGTGAGGCAAGAAAGTAAGTCATAACTTTAGATAATGATAGTATAAATGTTGTGCAGCTTTATGTAATGTCTAGAACAGTCCAGTAGGGAGCATTTAGAATTCAAGATGTAGTAATGAAGGATTTACAATCTACAAGGAATTCAATTCTGATAAAAATGTTTTAGAAAAATTACCCCCTCCTTTTTCACTCTTGCTCCTTGTGTCCAATATAAACAGTCTTCCTTCCCCCCCCCCTCGCATATGTGGTTAAAATAAACAAAGTACATAAAGTGATTAGAATGTGAGGTACTCGATGCCCAGCTCAGAGTCTGAATGGTTTTGTTTAAATATCTAACAGTTCCAGTAATTTGTAGTGCCCAATGGCTTTTGGAACAACCTATGTGAACCTGCCTCCTTTCAGGGGGTGTATGGTTGCTTAGCAACCTCCTGCTCACACAGGGCTCCCATATCTACAGGGATTCCTGTATTTTACAGGGATTTGGAGGCATCTACAGGAAAACTCTTCCCATAGACTTGCATTGGTCATACAGGAAAACAGAGCAATTCAGCTTCCATAGGAAATAATGTAATCTACAGGAAAACCCAGGAATATCACCCTGGAGTTACAGGGAAAATGCCAAAACAATATGGGAGCACTGTGCTCACACAGGAATACAAGGGAGTGATTTTCTCCCCTCGGGACACACAGGTTGGTCTGAGAGGTAGGCCGCACCTCGAGCAGCACACTCAACACTGTTCAGACAACAGACAGGGCGTTTTTGAATGCCAAAGTTTTGAAACAGTCTGAAAAAATCCACAATAATGTAAAAACTATCTGATTTCAAATGTTTGAACCATAAAGCATATAAAAAGGGCTTATGTGAGCATTTTACAGTGTTTCATTCAGTGAAAGAATTTTGTTTTTATGTGTTTTGCAGGGTTTATACCCAACTGTTGGAACTGGTTTATGAACAGACTTTGAATGAAATGAAACGTTTGAACTGAGTGCTTCTGTGAATGCTACGAGGTAAATGGCCTAGCAGTTATGTGGTTACAGGCATATTGTAGTTGTTAAAATTAAGCTGAATGGGGTTTCTTGCAAAAATAAGTGACAGGACATGTTTTATCAATTCACAGATGGCATGGCTTTTTTTGTAATAAGGAGAAAGCAGGAGGAAAGCAAAGTATAGGAGGAGAGTAGCTGTAAGCTGGGTGAATTCATTATGTTTTTTGATTTACTCCAAGAATTTTATAATGCTTCGACATAACACAGTATTATAAACTTATAAAAATGGAGGAAAATGATTTCTATTTATGAATTGTTATTCTAAATCATGGTTTATTATTTTCTTATCAGATATATCCCGTAAACAAGCTCTTATACAGAGCGAAACGTAGTGGGCAGTATAAACAGAAATAAAAAGAAAACTACCATAACAAAGCTTTGGACTCTGGAGAAGTTAATCTTGGGTTTCTCAACATTATTTTTCTGGATGCTACTGTTGAACCCTGCAAGAGAAGAAACTTGTGATTCAGAACAGAAACTAAACTTGTGGCTAAATAGACCACAGCGGTCTGCATTCTGTGAACTGCTGCAGCTTGCCTTGGGCAACAGATCCACATCCACTATAGCCTGGTGACTGGCTCACGGTGCTGGAAATTGTCAAGTAGCAGCAGCAGCACTGGTTTGTGTGGTTTCTCTTCAGTGTGGTGCTTTGGTGTGATCGATGGGTGGATGGATAGATGCTGGAGCTATGCTGACTCACTAGAGTCACACCAAGTTGAACCATGGAGAGGAGCTGATCAAGTGATTGCAGCAGAGGTGTTTTCACCAGGTGAGGCTTGCTTTGTCTGGAGCTCTGGGTAACCAAACAGGGCCTTTAGATGAGGGTTCCATTGTGCTTACGCAACTGGATGAGATGTATGCTTGTGTGACTTCAATACATTGTGGCTATTCACCTCTCTATCCTTGGGATATACCACTCTGTAGGGGTACGATGCAAGGAACCCTAGAGGAGGGTCCCCCCCCCAGGTGCCATGGGAATAATTCCCTTGGCTAAAGGTAGCTTAGGAAGAAGCCCATGGAAAAGAGAGATGAGCCGCTGGAGGAGGAGGAGGAGTCGATGGTGGGGCAACGAAGAGATGAATCCTGGAACAGTCCAGGAGGAGTGGCCTTTTAAGGCCTGATGGGGGAGTGGCATAGTTGCTCCGCCCATTGAACCTTAGGCTTAAAGCCATCCCATTCAATTGTGCTTATGCAACTGGGTGAGATGTATGCTTGTGTGACTTCGATACATTGTGTCTATTCACCTCTTAGCCATGGGATATACCACCCTGTAGGAGTACGAGGCAAGGAACCCTAGAGAAGGGTTCCTTCCCTATAGGTGCCACAGGAATAATTCCCTTAGCTAAAGGTAGCTTAGGAAGAAGCTCAAAAAGAATACCCAAAAGGGTGTCGAGCATCGAAGAGGTGAGAAATCAGAAGATATCTAGACTGGAAATAAATATGACAGACATAGATAGGAAGGAGAGGAGAGGAAAAGAATGAGAAAAGGCAATGACAATGAACAAAAGGAAATCTGATGAGATGCAGGAGGGTGGACTTCCTAAGGAGAGAGGGAACAGCTGGGGCCATCAACTGACTCTGTCTGACAGCGGAACCTAACTAAGGAACCTAAGAAAGCACTAATCCTGACTAATATTATGACCATCGGCATGGAGGAGAGGAAAACCCCTTTTGAGGAGGAAACCTCTGGTGATCCAAGGCCTAAGTAGCCTTCCCTCCAGGCTGAAGGACGTTTTTATTAGGGATGGCTTCACTACAGCAATTTAAAGTAGAGAAGCGAGGAAGGAGGAAAAGTCCAATTTTAGATGAAGCTCTCACTCTGTCCTTCTAAATGGGCAGCCGGCAAGGGATGCAAGCGATGTCTCTGCAACCAGACCCTCAAAAGCAACAGGGGAAGTCCGATGATGGAATTAAGCTTTGAAGGCATGAATGGTTTAAGGTGAGATATGAAATGAATGATGTTTGATGATGGAGAGAACAAAGGGGCAATAGACATGAAGGGATGTCTCCGAGTGGAGAGCAGGTCGAGTCGAGGCAGCATGGACCCGAGAAAGTTATGCTCAAGTAGTCGATGGGAAAGAGTAGACCCACATAGAGGTCGGATGAGCGAGGGAGACCAAGATGAGGTCATGAGAAGACTGATGGTGATAATAACCGCAGGAGTGCAGCATTTTGATGAGGTAGCATAAAACCCAAAGAAAGGTATGCTTGATTAATCGATATGAATAAGTAGACCCTGAGGTCAGACTGAGTGAAGGAGAACTAGACTCAGGCACCTGGACACCAGATGGACTAAAGTAAGAGGAGGATATGAATAAGGAAGGTGATGGCAGGATAGGTAAAACTCCAAAAGGAAGCAAAGGTCACAGAAGGAGTGGAATGGAGGGTGGAGGGAATGGGAGGAGCAACAAGTGGAATCAACAGGGGTAGACACCCCCTATACAGGGGAGTGAGGGAGAGGGACCGAGTCAAGCAAGCAAGCGAGGTCGAGGATGGAACAGGGTTCGCGACCACGAGAGCTCCAACAATTGGGGGGGCAGAGGACAGAGAAGGAGAGGAGAAAGTGAGTGTTGAATCATATGAATGGCAGAAAACAGAATGCTACGGGGGTGGAATAAGGGAGCACTGAAGCACAAACTGCCAAAAGAAGGAGTGAGAGAAGGAACGATGGTAATGCTGCAGCAGAAGGAAACAGACAGAGAGACAGCAGTAGATGAAAACCAAGGTGCCTGCCCCTTTTAGACAGGAAAGTGGTCACTGGCAGAAAATGCATCCGAATGCAAATCCCTGTATCCCTGCAGCATGTTGAGAGAATGAGGACGATATGGGAAATGTGTACTGGACGAGGGGGCCCGTGTCCCTGACTTAGAAACCACGGGGAGTGGACTTAAGGCAGGGTCATCGTAGTAACAGGCACAGAGAAAAAAACAAGACACAGATCCAATAGCCCTTCCCTAAATCAAATCCAGTGAAGCCCTATGCTGTGGTATAGTCAAGCCAGCTGGAGAATGGCAAACCAGAGGAGGAGACCAGCAGGTAAAAGGGTGAGATACGAAATGTGAATATGGAAGGCATAAAATGAGAAGCGGGTCCAGAACGTGGATTAGGTGATGCTGAAATGAATAGGGAAAAGTAGAGGTAGAATAGGAACCCCAAAAAGGAAGCAAAGAGCGAAGGTGGGCCCGAAGCACTGACCAAAAACTGAGCAGTGGATGAAAATGGGAAGGTGGAACAAATGCGAAGGAAAAAGCGAGTCCCCGCAATGACCTGAGGCAGGGGCATAGCAAACAGACTGTGCCACAGAGCAAGGGGTTAATCAACTACGGAGGAGGAGCCAGCAACGGTACGAAGCAGCGGCACAACAACCAGACAGTGCAGCAAAATGCAGGGAAGGACCCCAGCATGAGATGGGGAAAACCATGGTCCAAGCCTGGACAATCCAACAGCGAGGTGGCCATGGGGAGCAGCAGGGATGACAGAGTGGGGAACAAAGGTGAACAGAGGAGACAAAGAGACAGGAGAGAGTGAGGCAGTGAATGAAGAAAGGCCGCAAGCGAGCAGCAAGGGGGGGACAGGCAGAACACTGCGGGGTTAGCAGCGAGGAAGGGACAAAACAAACAGCAGGAGAATGAGCTGTGGGGAAAGCGCAGGCAAATAACAAGCCCATGACCAGAGGCGCCGCAAAAATGGAAATAGCAAAAGGCAGGAGGAACAGAGAAGGAGTTAGGAAGAGTGGTGCCTCCGGCCACAATGAAGAGACGAATCCTGGAACAGTCCAGGAGGAGTGGCCTTTTAAGGCCTGATGGGAAAGTGACGTAGTTGCTCCACCCATTGAACCTCAGGCTTAAAGCCTTCCCATTAAATCACTTACTGTATGTTGGGAAAGGGACATTTGTGTTAATTAACCATCTGGGTGCCAGCCTGTTGGCAGAGAGGTAGTGCTACTGCTTGTGATGCCAACGACCTGTGTTTGGGAATGAGCATAGGCTGTCGGGGTTCGGCCAGAGGAGGAAGGACTGAGCATCCCAATGTCTGCTCTTCTTCATCGGGGGTGTGGGGGAGGGACACTGCTCTTGTTGCATGGCTGCCACCTGGTGGAGAGGAGGTGGGAGCACAGCTGGGAAGCACAAGAACTGAGATGGGTAGCTGCTGAATGCCTGGCACACGTGTGCATGCATCATTGCTTGCTGGCATTCTGGGGAGGGAAACCTGAGTTGGGGGAAAAATCCTAGTCTGGTCCTGTGGCAGTACCCCAGGTTGGCTCACATGTGACCGACCCAGCAGGCCGTCCACTGCTGTGCGGTTCTGGGTAAGTAGGGGATAACCAGTAAGTCCGTGAGAAGGTGGGGGATGCCATCAGGCCGAACCAGAAACAAGAAAAAGTGATTAAAAAATGATAATAAATCATCTGGACTTTGGATTACAGGTGAGGCCAACCAGCCATGGATATCACATGGTACTTCTTGACCCACAAGAAAAATGGGGAGTGGTGATCCATTTTGGGCTGGCAATATAGCCTAGAGATTAGAATAACAGGCTGTGAGCGAGCTTGGTATATCCAGCAGACAAGAGCTGGGTTTTATTCTCACAACCTCCACTTGCATACTGTGTGACTCTGAGCAAGTCACTTAACTGCCCAGTGCTCCCAGGTCGCCCCTGAAAACATGGACTTGTGCCTAGTGGGCCTTACCCGGTTACCAAAGACTAAAATAAAAAATGTTAGACCTGAAATATCTGAACAAACATAGAAACAAAAACATAGAATTTGATGGTGGATAAGGACTGCTTGGCCCACCCAGTATGCCCATTTTCCCCCATCTACTGTAATACCGTAGACCCTACTTGATCTCTGGCTTACCCCTCCCTTCCCTAATGAATAAGGTTCCCTTATGCCTATCCCATTCATTCTTGAACCCCGCCACATCTTTCGCCCCCTCCACCTCTGCTGGAAGGCTGTTCCAGGCATCCACTGCTCTCTCTGTGAAGAAGTACTTCCTTACATTTCCCTTGAGTCTACTCCCCCTCCAGCTTCATAGCATGCCCCCTTGTTCTTGAGCACCTTTTCTTCTGAAAAATACTCCCCTCCTGTACCTTATTAAGCCCGTGAGGTATTTGACAGTCTCTGTTTACCCCTTTTCTCTTCTTTCCTCCAGGGTGTACATACTGAGGTCCTTTAGTCTCTCCTCATTTGGTTTCTGGTGCAGACCCCGCACCATTTTGGTTGCCCTCCTCTGGACCACCTGTACTCTGTCTATGTCCTTCTGGAGATGTGGTCTCCAGAACTGGACACAGTACTCCAGATGAGATCTCACCAATGATTTATACAGTGGTATCACCCCCTCCTTCTTTCTGCTGGTGATTCCCTTCCCTATGCACCCTGCCATCTCACTGTCTCCCCACAGCCTTGTCACACTGGTCACATTAAGGTCATCAGATGTGATCACCCCCAGGTCTCTTTCCTGTTTGGTGGTCGGCAGTACCACTGCCCCCATCTTGTATTCCGCCCATTGGTTTCTATGCCCTAAATTCATGATTTTGCACTTCGTCACATTGAAACTTAGTTGCCACATTCTTGACCACTCCTCAAGCTTTCCTAGATCCCTGTTCATTCCCCCCCTCCCTGGAGTGTCTACCCTGTTGCAGATTTTAGTGTCATCTGCAAAAAGACACACCTTCCCTTCTAGTCCCTCTGCAATGTCACTAATAAATAGGACCGCTCCCAGTACTGATCCTTGTGACACCCCGCTGCTCACCCTCCCTTCCTCGGAGTGAACTCCATTTACCAACACCCTCAGACACCTATCCCTCAGCCAATTCCTTATCCAGTTTACCACTTTTGGCCCCACTCCCAGGCTGCCCAGCTTATTTGTTAGCGTCCTATGTGGAACAGTGTCGAAGGCCTTACTGAAATCTATATAGTCCACATCCACTGCTCCACACTGATCTACTCGTCACCCAGTCAAAGAAATCTATCAGATTTGTTTGACATGACCATCCCCTGGTGAATCCATACTGCCTCGGATCCTGTAAGTTGCTGGTATCAAGATATTCCACAATCCTTTCCTTCAGCAGTGATTCCATTAATTTCCCCACCACTGACTGGCCTGTAATGTCCAGCTTCCTCCCTGCTACCACTTTTGTGAAGTGGGACTACATCTGTTCTCTTCCAGTCCTCCGGGACCACTGCCATCTCCAGTGAGTGGTTGAACAGGACTGTCAGAGGTACAGCCAGCACCTCTCTGAGCTCCCTCAGAGTCCTTGGATGTATCCCATCTGGCCCCATTGCCTTGTCCACTTTCAGATTTGCGAGTTCCTTTAGGACTGTCTCCTCTGTAAATGGACTAACGTCCACCTTCCTTCCTTTGATGCACCTGTCACTTAACTGTGGTTCCTCACCTTCCCCTTCCTCTGTGGACACGGAACAAAAATATTTGTTCAGGATGTCTGCTTTTTCCTGGTCTCCCTCCACACTCTCCTTCCCTTTCACTCCTTAGCTTTACAATCTCTCCCCTGGTTTTTCTCCTTTCACTTACATATCTGAAAAAATCTTATCCCCTTTCTTTACTGCCTGTGTTTTCTCCTCTGTTTGCGCCTTTGCGCTCCTGACTACTTTCCCAGCCTCCCTCTGCATCTCGTGACACAATGGAGAACAATTAAAGAAAGAAAAATTCAAGATGGTAACACTGGGCTCAGTGGTTGCATCTTTGCAAAAATGAGACTTGATGGGGCCACTGGAGATGAAGGATGCCAAATTCCACATACCAGTCAGGCCCAGCCTCAGAAAGTAGCTCAAGTACAGGATAGGGAACTTCTGATACCAGTTCACAGCCCTTCCCTTCTGCCTCAGCTTCAAGAGTGTTTAGAAAGTGCCTAGCTGTGGTGGCAGCACATTTGATAAGGGAAGGGGTGGTGGGTTTTCCCTACCTGGACAATTGGCTGGTCTCAGAAAAAAACAGCAGGACGCGAAGCCCTCCATGCTGCTGACACGAGACACACTGGAGGACCTGGGCTTTCTCATAAATTTTCAAATGTCACAAACAGAACCGGTTCAGGTCCTGGACTTTATAGGTGCAGAGCTGAATACCCTGCAAGGAAAGGCATTCCTCTACCAAGCAAGGGTGGCAAACCTGATTTAAACTGCAGAGTCCTTAAAGGCAGGTCAGCCAAGACTCGCAAGGGATTTTCTACAGTTGCTGTGGCATGTGGCCTTCTCCAGTGCAGTGGTGCCCAGGGCCTGATTCCAAATGAGAGACATCCAATATCACCTAGGGGACCATTGGTCTCAGAGGTCGGACCCACTGTCCAAGCTGGTGCCTATCACAACTCTGGAAGTGGAGTCTGCGGACTTCCGGTTTTGCAATTTGGTAGTTCGATCTCAAACTAGGTTTAAATCAAGGTTTTACACTGTCAAAATCCCTAAAAACAGTCTGTGACTACACTAATGCTGTTGCTACAGGGCCAGGGATGTAGATCAAATTTTTCTGTAGGGCCTGTAAGGGTAGTGGGAGGCAGTCCTCCCAGTTCCCAGCAGGCTGTAGACACCACCAAGGAAGGTGATGAGAGAAAAGTTATTGGGTGGCTGACAGGCTTCAGTTTTAAAATGCCACAATACACATGCACATACACAGACTCCAATAAAAGTGCTGCAGGGAGTCAGTAAAAGGTTTTGGTGTGCATCACACATTCTCGCTACGCATGCACCGTCGAGCACTCACAGGCACTGGGTCTTATGGGTTCAAAACTGGAAGTGGCGTCTGCAGACTTCTGGTTTCGCGATCCAACAGTTAGATCCCAGACAAAGTTTAAATCAAGGTTTTGCATTGTCCAAATTCCCTAAAAGCATTCTGTGACTGCACTAATGCTGTTAATACAGGGAATTAAGCTCTAATATCTGTCTTGGGGCTATGAGGGTAGTGAGGAGGGCAGTCCACCCAGTTCCCAGCAGGCTGTGCACACCACCAAGGATTGTGATGAAAGGAGAGGATACTAGGCGACTACCAGGCTTACCGGCTTCAATTTAAACATGTCTCAGTACACATACACAGATTATGATGAAAGTGCTGCAGAGAGGCAGTCAAAGATTGTGGTGCGTGTCGCACTTTCTTGCTACCCAGACACACCAAGTCCTGCAAAATCTGAGCTTATTGGTGGAAATCTGTGAGCAAAACACTGACCCCCCTTCATCGCAGTCCTTGTAAGGTCAGAGAGCCTCTGCCTGTATGGATGCAGCCATGCTCGTTTACATTTGTTTGTGGCTGCTTTTGACCTCTGTGCAGCCTCCTACTGCACTCCTTCATGCCCCACAGAACTTTATTTTTTACATGTTCCCAGCCCTGCAAGCAGCCCTGGGCTGGGACTGGCACTGAAACAGCATCTGCAGCACTCAGTTTGCATTTTGAGCTGCGGCTCCATTTTCAGGGCTGCAATGCGTATATGTAAAGGTTAATGATGTACTGTACATTGCCAAGTTCCTCCTCTTTCCTGGCCTCTTATCCTGTGCCCAGTGGTGCTCCTGCTGTCTGGTCCTGGCTCAACTGCCTGCCCTGCAGGCTGGGACTCAAATCTACAACTGAAGCTACAGCTCCATTTTTTGCACTGCCGTACATGCGTGGTCAAGCACTGGCACTCCAGCCCCAACAATGCTGTTCTGATTCAGACCCTGCAGCCTGCTGTTAGGTCTAGAAGCTTCTGGGAGACCAATTGCTGTTTTCTTCTGGTCCTGACCCATCCCTGCAGTACAGTCCACTGGCTGGGTTCTTGGGACTGATGGTGTGTGTGCAAACTTGAACAAATGTGGTTGCCTCCGTGCAGCCAGAGGGTCTGTGACCTTGCAAAGAATGCAATGAAGGGGTCAGTGTTTTTTAATAAGTTGGCTGGGAGCCAGGGCTTGATTCCCACCCAGGGCTCCTGACAGCCACTGTTGCTGTGGCCTACCGGTCCCCACTTCCCTACAGTCCTGTGGGATTGGAGGGGGAGGAGTGTTGCTGACGCTAGAGTGATGGCTGGGGCCTGTGAGCTCAAAGGTAGGTTTTAGATATTGGGGGGCATACAATAGGGAGGGAACCTGTATAGTGGACAACCACTGGGTGTGGGCGGGCACCCTGCCAAAGCTCACTAGTTGGCACTTTTTCTTTGCAGTACTAAAAGTAGTTAAAAGAATGTAGGGTTCAAGCTCACAAAATTAGTACAGCATTTGCTGTGCGTGTCAGGCTGAGCTGTGCTAGTTCTGAGGTTTCAAGTAGAATACAGGAAAGGAGACAGAGCAGTGTGCAACAAGTGGTTGTGGGCTGGAACCTGCCAGTACCCACAACTAGTTGGCACTTTTTCTTTGCTGTAACGAAAAAATAATTAATAGAAAGAAGATTTCATATTCACAAAAACTTGATAGAGCATGTGCTCAAGTTCAGCTGTTCAAGCCCTTGAGGTTCACGGGTAGAATATAGGTGGATAACGCCATCTAGTGCTACCACAAATTTATACACTTGAATTCAGTGATGTGTAGAAAATATGCCAATTCTAGTGCCAAATGTTGACATGCAAGCAACCTTAATACATATAAAAATGGGTTGAGGGTGAGCTGGACATAGGGGAAAAGAAGAGGAAGAACAGAATCTACCAGCTCTGAACCAGGAGCTAATGAGGTGGATGGTGAGGGCTTCTGTGTCCATTAATTATGTTAGTACCATACATATGAACACATGAATGTGCCAGCGGAAACAGACCTCATGGTCTATCAGCGTCTGCTCCAGTGTGCAGCTAGCTCCCCTAAGTTGCAGCTGCCCCACCCCCTCCCCTTTTGTCTGCCCTCGGCCGTTGTCGGCCTCATCCACCTGTACTCTCCCCTATTCTCTGTCCCATGCCCTTTTAAAGCTACCCACAGTTTTGCATGATATCACCCTCTCTGGTAGGGTGTTCCACTTCAACACCACTCTGTGAAGTAATGCCTCCTCATCTCCCTCCTAAATATTCCCCCCTGTATTCTTAGCCCATGCCCTCTAGTGTCTCTTCCCTCGCTCAGTTTAAAAACCCTGTTGGCTCCATCCTTGTTGATTCCCCTCAGATACACAAAAGTTCCAATCATGTCCCCCCATCCCTCCTCTTCTCTGGGGTGTACATATTCAGTTCCCCCAGCTTGTTCTCGTAGTCTCTCCCCTCCATTCCCTGTATCATCCTCATTGACCTCCGCTGCACTCCCTCCAGTAGCTTGATTTCCCACCTCAGGTATGGCCTACAGAACTGCACACAGTACTCCAAGTGCGGCCTGACCAGTGATTTGTAGAGGGCCAAGATCACCTCCCTCCACCTGGATGAGAACCCCCTTGCTATACACCCCAGCATCTTGTTTGCCTTCACTGCCGCTTCCCTGCATTGGGCAGAATTGTTCATGCTCCCTGTTACCATCACCCCTAGGTCCTTCTCCTCCTCCTCCTCAGTGATCCCCAGCTTCACCCCCCAACCAGTATTCTCTCCTTGGGTTCTTTGTCTCGAAGTGCATAACCTTACACTTCTTTGCATTGAACCCCAGCTGCCACCTCTCTGACCACTCTAACAGTTTGGTTAGGTCCCCCTGCAGTTGCTTCCAACCCACCTCCTCATCCACTACTGCACCCATTTTGGTATAATCTGTGAACAGACTCACCCTGATTACCACTCCATGCATGAAGTCAGAGATGAAGAGTACAAATAGCACCGGGCCCAGCACCGAGCCCTGTGTCACCCTGCTCATCACTGGTCTAGATGTTGAGAATTCCCCCACCACCACCACCTATTGTAGCCTCCCGCGTAGCCAGTTTGTAATCCAGTTTGCTATCTTCGCCCCCACTCCCACACCAGTTAGCTTGCCCCCAAGCCACCCATAAGGTA
Organism: Neoceratodus forsteri; assembly: GCA_016271365.2. Taxonomy (NCBI): domain Eukaryota; kingdom Metazoa; phylum Chordata; order Ceratodontiformes; family Ceratodontidae; genus Neoceratodus; species Neoceratodus forsteri. The sequence goes on from CM028137.1 coordinate 938,400,912, forward strand.
CTGAATCAAAGGCCTTGCTGAAATCCAAGTAGAGGACATCCACTGCATGGCCCCTATCCAGCTCTCTTGTTACCCAGTCATAATATTGTATTAGGTTAGTTTGACAGGACTTCCCCAATACGAACCCATGCTGCCTAACATCCTGGAGGTAATTGTCCTCTAGAAATGACACCAGCCTCTCCTTCAGTATCGTCTCCATAAGCTTGCCCACTAAGAAAGTGAGACTGACCGGCCGATAATTGCCTGGTTCATCTCTTGGGCCGCTCTTGTGTATCGGCACCACATGGGCCATCCTCCAGTCCTGAGGCACACATTCTGTATCCAGGGAGGTGCCGAACAGATCTGCCAGTGGTTCCGCCAGCACCTCCACCATCTCCCTCAGCACCCTGCGGTAGATACCATTCATCCCTGGTGCCTTGTCCACTTTTAGTGCCCTCAGACCCTCTAATACTCTACTTCACTCAATCATTCCATCCATCACCTCTCCCCCACCCTCCCAGTACAAGGTGGTAGTGGTCCCCTTCTCCTGCCTGAACACTGAGCAAAAGTATTCATTTAGTGCTTCCACTTTTTCCCCTCCCTTTTCCACTCACTCCCCACCCCTCTTTATCCTCACTGTGTTATCCCTGCACTTCCTTTTCTCTCTGACATATCTGAAAGAGCATTTCTGTCCCCCCCCCAATTCCCTGTGCTAACCTTAGCTCCCTTGAGGCCTTAGCGTCCCTCACCCTCTTGGTCACTTCCTTGGACAATCTTGCATACTTCTCCCTGTCCTCCTCCTTCTTCCCAGTCCTTCTGAACCTCTGGTACGCAGCTCTCTTTGCCCTCACCCCTTCCCTCACCTTGCTGTTCAACCAGCATGGTTTCCTTGCTCTGCTCCTTTTACTGTGTAACTTGGTGCAAGCTTCCATTGCCTCCATAATCCCCCGTTTAATAGTGTCCCATTTCTGCTCAGCTTCCACCCCTGGCCCTATGCCCTCAAGTTTCCCTTTCAGTATCTCCCGCATCCTCCCAAAGTCTGCCCTCCTGAAGTCCACCATCTTTGTTAGCGAGCCCCCTGACTCCCTGCTCATTGTGATAGTAAACCACACCGTTTGGTGATCGCTATCAGCTAGTGGGTCCTCCACCCTTAATTCCCTCACTGCCTTGCCATTCAACAGTACCAGATCTAGTGTGTTACTTAGCCAGTGACCAGCTGTGTCAGCAGTCACTCCTAGATCGTGTCCAGCAGCATCTGCTCCCTAGCACTGGAGGTGACTGGAGTGCTCCAGTCAAACCCCGGCAGATTGAAGTCCCCCATGATGACAACGTTCCCCTTCCTACGTACCCTCCTGATTTGTTCTGCTAACTCCCTGTCCAGCTCCTCTGTCTAGGATGGCAGATGAGGTCATCTTTGTGCTACCCCTGCTGTATTTTCCTTTCCACTAGTTTGAACTGCAGCAACTGTCTTGTCAGACTCAGCGTTTAACTGGCTGCCATGACTTGGCGGCTCTCCTCCTCTTGCTGCTCACTGTTTTAGTAAAATTATTTATTCAGTCCTCAGTGCCTCAGACACATCAGTCTTATCTGAGACCTACTTGAATTTTTTACGATGTGGGCCTTGCCCTGTGGAGGCCGTACAACCCCAAGTCTAGCTCTTGGAGAGTGAGACAGTTTTTTTTTTGACTAGATGGACTAACCCATGTTGGGTGGTCTGTTACACAATAAGTACGATTAGATTATTCCAGATTTGTATCATGAGACCTTTTTGCAAGAATCTTTGCTGGCCAGTGGCCTATCACATATGGTCACCTTTCTTCAACCTTGCCATCATCAGCTATACAAATAATTTCAGATACTGAAATTTTTGGCAAAGTTGGCAAGCACACTTTGTTCAACAGTTATTCTTGGCACAGTGTTGAAGTCTTGTCCAGATTTGTCAAGATGACCTGATATAATTATTTATACCAGGAGCTTTCGCTGTGGGCCCCTGCACCATTGCCTTAAATTTTTTTGACTTAAAATCGTCATATAAATGTTGAATTTTTAGCAAATTGGACGAGTACACAAGCCCAACACGTATCCTTTGCATACTTTAAAACTCTAGGTTTGGCAGTGTCTGAGCAATAGAGATGTGCGAAATCCATGAATTTCATTATGTGAAATATTTTGGGAAATTCGTGCATTTCGCGAAATATTTTACGGGTGTGAAATGCAAAATTCCGCCGGCAAAATTGTGAATTTCGCCTGCGAGCAGCGGAATTTTGCCACTCTCAGGTGAAATTCTGCCACGAGCAAAATTTCCACATTTCGCAGGTGAAATTTGCGATTTAGCCAACAGAATTTTGCATTTAGCACCCGCAAAATTTGTCAGCGAAATCAGTGAATTTCGCAAAATGTTACACACAGTGAAATTCGCAATTTCACCGGAATTTCACTGGTAAAATTTAATTTTACTGCATGTCTTCTGAGCAGCCGGACCCAGTAGCTTTCACACACTGTGGGCTTTTACACTGATATCATCTTCCTTTTTTTTTGCCTTTTTCTTCACACAAGCCTTGTAAAAAATCAGAGGGGCAAAGCTGGACAAATATCTGTCTTTTCAAAATTTCTGTCACAGCACATCAGGTTTCTCAGTGAGCAATGGACATAATTTTTGGAACCCGTTCCTTTCACTGTGGACAGTGCACCATTCTGCTGTTTTCTGTGCTTGCTATGGGCTGAGAGAAAGGAAATACTCTCCCCAACACATCTAAAATCTGCAGTGCATGATAGCAATGAAAATTTTGACCTATACTTTTTTATTTTATTTTAGATTGCCACCTATCTCCTGACTTGTATGACACCCTTTTTTCCACATTTTTTTTTTGTAGTTATTACTTTTTCTCTCTTTTCTGCCGGCTTGTATCAGGAGGGTGTCCCCAGCCCCGTCCCCCTGGCATCCACCAGCCGATGCTGACCTAGCCCCAGGGCTTGCCCCTGGCAGGGGGTTGAACTCCCCCATGTGGACTGGATTAGGTGGCCAGTGCCATGGCCTCAGCCTCCGCCATCCTGCACAGCGGTATCTTTTTCCTCCTGTTCTCCCAGGAGTCGGGACCATGCCATGACATCAGCGGAGCGCGCACATATCCGCACATGCTCCCTCCAGACATCTGGCCCAACTCCTCCCCTACTTGTGGTGCGGCGCCCTGTCCTCCAGCCTCTGCCAGGGGGTGAGCAAGCATCGACCACCAAGGACCCCCCTCCCCAGAGAAGGAGGGCAGTCCATCGGATGCTCAATCCTTCTCCTCCCCTGCCGACCCCCAATGGCTCGTGCTCATTCCTGAACACGGGTCCCCGGCATAGCGCGAGGTAAGGCACCAACATCTCAGCCCTCAGCGCCACCGGGCCATCTCTTTTTTCCACATTTTGAGTCTGCTTTGCCACTTTTTTAACAGTTGAAAATAATAAAAGGAGCATTCCTTTGAATATCACCTGGACTAGGTTTTCATGTATATTCTTTGCTATTTTTGAATACCCATTGTTTAAGATCACTTGTTTCGGGACTATAATAAACCAGTATGCAGCAGACACTGTGCCCTGACCTTATGAGATAACATGTTCACAAAAACTGCTGAGAATGTAAATACGTACTCACTGGAAACCAGAAGGGTGAGGGGAGATATGATAGAGACCTTAAAGTTCCTTAAAGGAATTAACAAGGTGAACTGTGGGGAATTATTTACCCTGAATACCAACTCGAGATTCCGCAGTCATGAATGGAAATAGACAGGAGGGAGGTTCAGGAGTAGGGTTGCCGCCTCTGAATCAGGCAAAAACCGGACTGTAAACTCCACCCCATTCTGTTTATAAACCACACTCCTTTTTGGCCCCACCCCTTTCAAAACTGATGACTAACTGAAAACACTTAAATTTATTGTATCAGTGGAAAAGAAGGAACTGCACCACAAAACACCACTTATGGTTTAGGTGTGTAATATGCAAGTTTATTGCAGTTAGACAAAGATTGAAAAACACACTTTCAAATTATAAATAGAGCAAAATGCACAGATGAGCATGGGTGATTTTAACCTTCCACATATCAATTGGGACAGCTTGAAAGGCAAAAGTCTGCTGGATAATAAGTTCCTGGAAACCATAATACAACTCGGCCTGGATCAACTAGTATTAAAACCTACCAGGCAGAATAATATCTTGAATTTAATATTCACAAATGTTATTGATCTGGGGGAATCTCCAGTAGTCCGTGAACTGTTGGGAGATAGTGACCACTCTATGGTTCTCTGGACCTTTAAATACTATAACCCTGCTGTCAAGGGCATTACCAAAAGAAGGAATTTTGCCAAAGCTAACTATAGTGAAATAAAGGCATATCTCAAAAACTGGAATTGGGAGCATGATTTGAATAATCTTGATGTTAGTAACACCTGGGTAAAAATTAAAGAGAAAATTGAATATTGCATAAACAAATTGGTGCCTGAGCACATGAAATACAGTAGCTAAAGGAGACTACCTCTATGATATTCAACTAGGATTAAAAGATTAATTAGGAACAAAAAATGGGCCTTCAATAAGTACAAAAAACATAAAAGTGACCTAAATTGGAACAGGTTCAAAATCAAAGCCAATAAAACTAAATCAGCCATTAGAACTGCGAAAAAAGATCTAGAGTATAACTCAGCAACAGTTACTAAAGACAATAAGAAACAGTTTTTTAATTATATTGGTTTTCTAAAGTGTAATGTGCCGAACGTAGATCCCATTAAAATTAAGGATTAAGTTATTTCTGATGAACAAACTATGGCCCAAGAGTTCAACACCTACTTTACAAGCATTTATAAACCTAAAGAAAAAAACAGGCATACAGGATCTAACAGTCATGATTCTTCACTGATGTTTAGCATCTTGGAAACATATATGGCTATTAACGCTTTCAAAACAAATTCATCAGCTGGTCCAGATAATATCCCTTCCATATTTCTAAAGGAGATTTCCCATGAAATAGCAGGCATATTTACCTTCTTGTATAACAAATCTACATCTGAAGGTGTGGCTATCCAGGATTGGAAAATGGCTACAGTTATTCCCATCCATAAAGGATAATCTAAGCTAAATGTTTCACATTATAGACCTATTAGTTTAACTTCATGCATAGGTAAAATCATGGAGAGACTACTATAACAAAAAATTACAAGTCATAGCTCTGCTAATAATCTGATAAATTTGATACATTTTTTTGAACCTATCACCGAAGCACTAGACAGTGGATTGCTGGTTGATGTCAAGTTCCTTGACTATGAGAAGGCTTTTGATTCAGTCTCCCACAGGGTTTTAATTGAACAACTTGTTAAGATTAATCTGCATCCTAACATCATCATGTGGATTGAATCTGGGCTAGCGGGCAGGAAACAGCAGGTTAGCATAAGAGGGCATAAGTCTACCTGGAGTTCTGTGACTAGTGGGGTGCCCCAGGGCTCGTTGCTGGGTCCCACACTGTTTAATATTGTTATTGCCACCATGCAAACTACAAACGGTGTATGGTTAAACAATTATGCAGATGATAGTAAACTGGAATGCATTGTAAATGATATCCCATCTGTTAACTTATTGCAGGCTAATCTAGATAGTTTAACAAACTGGGCATTAGAGCACAAACTGGTATTCAATGTTTCCAAATGTAAGGTCATGCACCTCAGTAAAAACAATAGATGAAAGGGTTATTGCATGAATAGCATAGCCTTACAGGTAGTCACCTCAGAAAAAGATCTGGGAATATATATCTCTCATAACCTAAGTTTACTGAACATATAAATAAAACTGCAAAAAAAATCATAGACTGATTAGCTGTATTTTAAAAAAACATCAAAAGCAGAGAACCTTAGGTACTTTTGCCTATTTATTCCAGTTTAGTTAGATCACAGATAGACTTTTGTTCATCTTTCTGTGCACCTACTTCAGCACAAGAAAGAACAATCGTGGAAAAAATACAGAGAAGGTTGACTAAGAATATTACGAACCTGGAAACAGTCTCTTATGAAAACAGATTGAGGGCATTAAGATTATTTTCCTTAGAATATCGTTCCTTGAGAGGTGATCTCTGTCTGATATACAGAGCCACCAGAGATCCTACCCTGTTTGAGATCATCTGTTTGGAGTGGCATGTTTCCCTAAGTAACGCCAGGTCTCACAAGCTGAAACTAAAGACTAACATTAACAAAATTGTGAAAATTAACAGATTCTTTACCCAGAGAGCAACTCCAATTTGGAATTCCCTACCGACAGAGGTAATTCTAAATACTAGCTTACAGCAATTCAAGATGAATCTTGACACATACGTGGGAGAACACAAATATCGTTTCCACCTTTAGCTAAAGGTGGCGAGTTCATTATGGGCTAGTCCCTAGAACTTGTATTCAGCTGTGAACCTATGAGCAGGAATTTAAAAAGAAATTACATCAGAAAAAATAAATGCACCCATGATACCTTGTAAAATTACTGCTGCACACAATGTAGAACATGATCAAATACTGCACGATTCACATCTTTAAACTGGCAGAACTTCGGAAGCAATTCTTTGGTGGTTATTGTCTCATCATTAACTTAAACGTTCACTGGCACTGCAATTTTAATTTTTTTTTTATTTGATTTTGCTGCATCTAACAGCTCTGCATTTTTTTTTGATGAATGCATAGAACTTTAAGCAGCTATGTTCAAAGTTCAGTAGAACCTACAGTTCAGCCTTTACCAAATTGACAGACATACGGTTCCTCTCATGTGCCCAGCAATTCCCCATGACTGAAAAAACTCTTTCCACAAAGCTGTTGCTGACAGGTATTGATAAACCAAACTGTACCAGCTGTGACAGTGCTTTGCATTCTGGTGCCTTGGCAAAAAAATGTTAGCCATTTGTCTGCCACAGACCCTGTCGTACCACGCAGCACTGGCAGTGCAGTACTAAGCAGACGTTAGTCTGAAGAGCGTGCATCAGTGTCCAAAATGCTGGTGAGCTGTAGAACTTCTGCACAGTCAATCATCTAACGCCGTGACATTTCTGGCTTGCTCAGTGCCATGATCTGCATTGTGTAAAGAGGACTAGTTTCAAATTTGAACCACTTCTTTAAATATGTTATGGCACAACCGTAAAATCCACTGAAGTCTTTTAAAATTCTGTCTTTGATGTACCCTGGAAATGTCTGCAGTGCCGCAGTCAGTTTGTAGCCAAAAAAGTTGTCATCTAGTCTTTTTTTCCAGTTCATGTTTTAGGTTATGCATTATACCATTTACTTCTGTACTTGTCACACTTGCTGTCCAACAGTGGTATGGATTTGTGGAAAATTGCATACTGCAGGAAATGGATATAGCACTCTCCCTCAGTGAGTTAATCACTGTCACTGTACCCATCGTCATTTTCTGAAATGAACCTCCAAACGGCAGGATAGCATTCATCTAAACCCTGGCTGATGAAACAGGATGTAACTCCAGGCCAGCACTGGAGGAGCCTATTCATTGCTGGCAGGAGAGGAAGCCAGCGAGTGACCACATGGTGTAGCAGATCCTTCAATTCCAGCTCAACAAAAGCAGACATTCCCTTCAGTTCATGCATACTCTTAGCAGAGCTGGAAAACTCATTGTAGACTTTGATCACAAAGTTTTCCACATCACACCTACCCAGAGCCTTGCTTGCATTCCTGGCACAATTATGCATTGCATGGCACAGGCAGTTGGCAGACACAAGGCGGTCGACCTTTGACCTCAGGTTTTGAAAAACTGAATGATGTTTCCCATAATTTACAGAGGCGCTGTCCGCAGCATAGCCTGACAAGTTGTCTAGCTTTAAACCTCTGCTGGCCAGGAATTCAATAATTTTTGCTGTGACTGCATCTGCAGTTTCACTGTGGTCTTCATAAAAGTCCAGCAGTTTTTGCTGAATCTCTATTTTGGGGCCAAAGTACTGCACAGCAGCAGGAAACATTCTTTTTATTGCCTTTATTCGAAGAATCCGATGCAACCGAGTAAAATGAATTTCCTATTTCTTTTAGCAGCTGCTCCTCCCCAAAAGCTGCCAGGACATTGGTGACAGTGCTCTCTGGCTTTATTCATCCACAGCTTATTTTGGATGCAATACCTGGGTCTGTATAGATCTGCTGGGCTGTCTTCATTACACAGTCTATAGAGACAAGTAGGAGTGATGATGCTGGACTCCATGGTATAGCTCTGTAAGTTCGGCTCCCATCACACTATTACTTTCAGAACACTTTTCTGTAACAAGATATTTCTTCATAATGTGATTTTCTTTCTGAAGGTGTATCAGCTGCCGGTGTTTTCCTTTTTTTTTTTTTTTGTGGTTCTTCACTGCTGCTTCACCATCCCACATCACAGTAAAGGCAGAGCTGCAGACATTCCTGGTCCTTCAGATCTGATCCAAGACTGTTTGCTTTCCCGAGCCTTGTTGTAGCAGCAAAATATTTTGGTCTTCTTGGCAGGACTACTACTCCTTTCTTCGGAAACATCACCAACAGGCTGGATTTTTTTCCCACTAAGACTCATTCTTCTGTTCAGCACAGGAGAGAGGATACCAGGCAAAAAGAACAACAAAACAGAGTGTGGTAGCCACTGTCGGAAGTTCCAGCACAGCAGATGTCACAGGCTCAGTCCGTTGGCAGAACAGTAGGAACATTTTACTGTAATGTTTCAGAGATTGCAGTGATTGACAAACATGCAGTTGTGGTGGAGCAATCAGACTAACTGAAAACAATTGCCCTCCATGACTTGACAGTACCAATAACACAAGGCAAATAAAAGTTGCCAGAGCTTCTCAGAGATATTTTTTGATGGTTTTACACCTCTGAGCCAGTATTGAAAGAATATATATATACTAAGGGATGGCTTCTTAGAGGGTGATTAAGAAACATAGAGGATAATGTATGGTCCTCTATCGGTAACCGGTCTATTAACCGTCGAGAGGTCACCAGGGCAACCATGTAAACCTCAAGAGTGAAGCTCGAGAGGTTTACGTCATCATGGCAACCTCGAGATGGTTGATAGTAACCGGTTGCCGATAGAAGGACCATACATTATTTTTTATAGTGTATGGTCCCAAGAAAAAATGAAGACAGCTCTTAACCTTTAAAATAATAGTCATGGCCACGGCCATTCAGTCATCCCCTCACTGCTGTGTGCATCCATCAGTTCCTAAGAAAAAAAATGTGCGCACATACGCAGACCGTTCCCAGTTGTTAACCCATTGATGTGACATACCATCGATGGGTTAACAACGATGGAACGTTATATAGATGGGTCAACAACACTGGTAAACAATGATTTTTTTAGGTTAACAACGTTCTACCATACATTATAAATGGTTTGACCTGGTAACTTAACTATCTTGACGACTTTAGCAGTGCCAGTAGCATAGCCCCCAGTGTGAACAGCTAGATTGAAGGAAAAATACAGTGTATGTGTTTTAACTTGAGTAAGGATAACCCTAGCCAAGGAAGTTGTTAGGTATCAGCTAACTACAGGAGTTTTTCTGTGGCGCTGAGCTTATCACGCAGATTCAAGGAACCAAAGACATTATTTCAAATATTTTTTGAATGGAAACAAGAAAGCCACTTTGAGCTTTTGGGTGGATTTCTATTTTTATGTACTACCAAAAATATAAACAAAGCAAGGAACAACAAAAAACGGTACAACACTACACTATATTATAGCTATGTTAATAAATCTAACATACTTGGTGACTGATTTTAATTTTTTTTTAAACTTGTCTTAGTTGAGATGGCTAAGGGCCATTTCTCGCCCATGTGTTTTGAAGTGTACCCCCAAGAGATCCGTCCCACTTTCCTGGTGTCAAGCTTGATTTTGTCGACCTCGCCATCAGAAGTAGGATGGCAGAGCTGCAGAAATGTCCCCACCTCCTAGCAGGGAGCTGATTCCCCTTTGCTTACTAGAAGGGATTTCTGCTATGACAGACTGCAGTGCCAATTAATCAACCCTCACCAGCTGGAAGGAAAATGTTCATCCTGGCTATGATGCGATCTCTGGGATGTGGTTTGCCCAGTGGCCTCAGCCAATCCCTAGGTCTGACCTAGCAAGGCTGAATGGCCTGGGAAGGTCTGGCCAATGGCCTTTTGCCCTGGCCTACGGGGGGCTAGGAGTAGCCTTAGGGTGGGTGGAGTGAAAGGGGCTACTTAAAGAACAGGCAGGAGATAGTCAGCCTCTTTCTGCCTGGACATGGAGAGGAATGCAAAGAATGGGAAGCACTATCCCTATGTTCAGACAAAGGAATCCAGTTTAGGCAGGAGTTGGCAGTTTATTGCTGTCTCCTACAATTCCTAGTAAAGGCTAAGTTTGCCCTGGGCTGCATTCTGGCTGGCCAGGGCCACGCGGTCGTCGGGACAGGTATTCAGTCAACTGTACATGCTTTCTGTCTACTTTTCTTTCTATCTGCTAGCCAGTGTCAGGGTCCAGAATGTTCAGTTTACATCGCTGCCCAGAGAATTCCATTAGGTCACCAGGAAATCAGGCATTCCTCTTCTCAAGACCCCCCCCCCAAAAAAAAGGGGAGTCTGTGGGGGTCAGGTAGTATGCGGTAACAATGCAAGCCTTACAGCAACATGATTAGTGCTACCAACAGCAGTCAACCCCCAGTTCCCACTAATTCCAGGAAGAGATAGCGTTTACCTTCCTTATCAGAGGTGCCAGGCCACGCCAAGCAAGGTCTGGCTGGGGGACCCACACTGAGTGTCCGTTCCATGGCAAATTCTATAAAAGGGTTTTGCCCCCTCCTTTGACAAGGTAGCCACTACTTGGGGGGGTTTTCAGGCCATGGTCCCCCAGGGATTCATGCTGCTTCACCCGTCCCTTTGTTTGCCCAAACTCACATTCTCGGTACACATGCAAGCACAAAAATATTGCCCATGCAAACTTAATTAGAAATACCTCAAAATTCAATTATTTAACAGGACAATAGTACACAATTGTATATAACTATTTTGTCACGTCATACTTGCAAATTAGATATCGGAGAATACTTAACCACAGGACTTAGAATTCATTTCCCTCATACAAACCATCCTACATTTATGGATATTGCATTTGCGCAGGTTCAGAATTTGTTCCATAGGCATAGTCTTAAATGGAGTGGTGGAACTTTTTAAGCCAGCTTAGCAGTTATAGAAAGCCTCGATCTCTCCTTTTGTAATGTTGTGAGGAATTCTACCATGACCAAGGCTGTCCGATAACTGGAAAATCATCATTTAGTCAGTAAACAGTGTTCTAGGTGCAACTTGCTCCCCTTTTGAATTACAGTCCCTGGTGATAGTGCTGTGTGCTACTTAAATAGAACGTGAAAAATGGTGCCTCAGAAAATTGTTATTATTGCCCTCCCCCTGGATCCACAGGAATTGTGGACATGCCTTGCAATAAGAGTTTGTCTCTGTATCCCTTGTGAGTTGACCCTGGCAATAGGGTCAGAATACAATACTGTCGGCCACATTATCCTGTGGCCAGTACTTGATTCACTTCCTACTGCTCTAGCCATGGGACTCTCAGAGCAGTGGTCGTTCGGGCCCACAGTGTTATATACACACTGGGGAAGCCCAATCAGGTCATATCACATTGGCTACAGGAGAAACAATGTCTATGTACCCTGCCTGAGTTCTCTGCAATAAGTGCTTGCCTTCTACTCAGGTTCCTCCATAACATTCCTGTCACCTTTGTAGCTGCTATGCATATCATGTTTATATGCTTATTTTACCTGCCCTTGCCCCATCCCACTGGGTCACACCTCAAAATGAGCTTTGGCTCAGTGTACTTCTCCTGATTACCAACTTTAAATAAAGACAAAATAAGTATTTCTAAATGATATACTGGGAAAGAGATTGGGCCCCCCCTCTCCCATGCCAATGACCTAAGAGCCAAAAGTCACCCTGGAATACACCATGCAGAAAGGGTATGCATTGGTGACAGGTGCAGGGCATAGCTCAGTAATGGCAGAGATGCCACCACCAATCGGGATACTGGATAGATAGAGTCAAAATTTAGCCTGGTTGGCAACTGGCTTCCCCAACCATTCGCGGTTAGATGGGTATTTTATTTATTTATTTAAAAGTTGATAACCGGGAAAGGCATCATTGAGCTGAGGCTCATTTCCAGGTGTGACCCGAGGACAAAGGTACAAAATGAGATAGCAACAATCAGCAAATAAAAAAAAAATTACTAAAGCTTGGGTCAGGGTTACAAGACTCATAACATTGTAAAACAACAGACATAGCAACCAGATAACACAGCCCCAGTAATTCAGATAAGTGACAAGGAAGCAACTCAAAGGAAAAAAAGGTGAGGGGCTGTAGTGCACAAGCCCCCACACAACAATAGCAGTAGGCTTACTGGCCAGAGCCGGGGAACAACAAGAGAGTAAGAAAACATTAAGTAGGTGGGGCTTGGGGACACTGGTGGCATGGTTGGTGAGGGAAGGAGTCTGAGAAGCCTTTTGAGTTGGGAATGGGAGGAGGCTTGATGGGGGTCAGGGGGAAGTTTATTCCAGAGAGAGGGGGGAAACAGAAGGAGAAGGTTGATTGCCCAGAAACAGAGTGAGGGTGAGGGATAGAGAAGGAGCAGGAGTCTCTGTGGTGAAGGGAGTAAATGGAGGACGCAGCTTGAGAGAGGTGCGAGGAGACATAGGAGGGGAAGATTCCAAACCAAAATTTGGCAACAGAGGATGCAGAGTGAACCAGTCTCCTGTGGGGCAAGGGAGCAAGTGAAAGGGTAGAATAAAGAAGACAGTGGTGGGTGAGAGGAGGAGAGGCTGAGGCGAAATGACAGAAGGAGTTTAACAGGATGTCAAGCCTACCTATGGAGGCCTGAGAAGCAGTGCCGTACACCACATCAGCATAGTCAAAAATGGGTAAGATCAATTTGGTGACAAGCTCACGATGGGTAGGATGGGGAGGCAGCTCTTGTGCCGGTAGCGGGCGCCCAGTTTTGGGCAAAGCTTACCACAGATGGCATCAACATGGGTGGAGAAGTCCAGGTGTGACTCTAACCATGCCCCTAAATACTTGAAAGCCAAGACGTTCTCAAGGCAGGAGCCATCAAAAGTAGAGAAAGTTGGAGGGTGGCCAGCTTTTGTCTGGTGCCGAAAGTCATGGTCTCTGTTTTTTTTTTTTTTTTTTTTGTGAGTTTGAATTTGTTGTCCTTGAACCGGGACTGGACCCTGTTGAAATCATTCTTTGGTGGGGCCTGGTCACTATCAACAGAGGGGCCCGAGAGGAAAAGGATAGTATCGTTAGCATACATGTGTATTTCAGCGGTACTGCAGACTGAGGGAAGATTGTTTATAAAAAGGGAGAAGAGGATGGGTCCAAGGATGGAGCCTTGGGGGACACCGGAGAGGATAGGGAGTGGGGTTGATAAAGCATCCCCTATTTGAACCGACTGTACCCTGTCATGAAGATAGGAACAGAATCAATTGACAACAGGAACAGCAAGGCCGATGGAGCTAAGAGTTTGTAGCAAGAGGGGGTGTGAGACAGAATCAACAGCTTTTGCCAGGTCAGTGAAGATGGCAGCTGTAATTTGGCTCTTATCCATCACAGAGAGACTTGAATCTGTGACCCACGAGAGAGAGAGAGAGGATATAGTCGAATGGTGCTTCCTGAAACCTGACTGAATGGGAGAGAGTATGTTTGAGCAAGCGAGGAAGGGGAAATTGTTTAACCAGGAAAGGCACACTAAGCTGGAGTTTGTTTCCAGGTGTGACCTGGGAGCACAAGGATGTTAAGTGACTTGCTCAGGGTCACACAGTACGCAAGTGGAAGCTGTGGGATTCAAACCCAGGTCTGGTCTGCTGGATGTCACCAGATTTGCAGCTCAGAGCCTTAGACCACTGTGCTATACTGTCTCCTCAGACAGCCTAGCGTGAATGAGGGATTATTGTTGCTTGGCTAGGAAGGGGAGAGAGATAGGCCTATCATTACCAGAGGCTGAGGAATCACTGCCCTCGTGGAGGGGAAGGACTTTAGCTGATTCCCAGGCCTTGGGAATGAATGAAGAGGAAAGAGAATGGTTTAGGATGTGAGTGAGTGGTGCAGCAATGGCGAAAGCTGAGATGAGGAGGAGCTTGGGGTGAGGGAGGCAATATAGCACAGTGGTTTAAGACTCTGAGCTGCAAATCTGGTGACATCCAGCAGACCTGACCTGGGTTTAAATCCCACAGCTTCCACTTGCATACTGTGTGACCCTGAGCAAGTCACTTAACTTCCCTGTGCTTCCAGGTCGCTCCTGTAAAAAAGCTTTCAGCTTAGTGTGCTACTCCTGGTTAAACAACTAAAAAAAAAAAAAAAAAAAAAAGGACCATATCAGGCTAGGCTTAGAAGGGTTTAGGGCGAGAAGGGCTTTATAGACTTCAAGAGAAGTAAACAGGGGGCACTGGTAGTCACGGGGTTGGTCGGAAGAAACGGACTGTGCCAAAGGGGGTTCAGTAGAAGAGGGGGTGCAGGATTAGGGAGAGCTCAGGTGTCAAAAAAATGGTTGAATATGTCAGCAACTGTTACAAGGTTAGAAATTGGAGCCCCATCAACATGTAGAACCGGAGAGGAATGTTGGGCAGTGGGGTCAAGGAGGAAGTGGAGAACCTTCCAGAATGATGCAGGAGTGAGATGATCTTGCTGCAGGTGGCACCTTAAGTAGTTAGCCTTAGAGAGATGGATGGGCTTGGTGCAGTTATTCTGGAGAGCCTAGTATGCTTGAAGGTCTTCCTGAAGAAGTGAATTTTTATAGTGTCATCAAGCTTTATCCCTAGCCCTGCATTTAGCCAGTAGGTCAGCAGTGATCCAGGGGTGATGGTGTCTTTTTATCCTGTATTTCTTAAGGGGAGGCATGATGATTCCAAATACATAGAAAGAGGTCCGAGAAAAGAGATAAGGCCGAGTCGACATCACGTGCAGAGTAGATGGGAGACCAGTCAGCCTCATGTAAGTCATGTTGAAGGGCAGTAACATTGAGATTGTGCAGGCAGCGGGACCAAATGTACTTGAGGGATGCGCGGGGTGTGTGAATCGTTCTAATACAGTAAGTGATGCAGTGATCACTGATGGCATCTGACAGTGCACCAGCTGCAGTGATACGGTGGGGGTGGGAAGATAAGACCCAGTCAAGCAGAGTATGATTCTGGGAGCGGGGATTTAAGTG
Organism: Neoceratodus forsteri; assembly: GCA_016271365.2. Taxonomy (NCBI): domain Eukaryota; kingdom Metazoa; phylum Chordata; order Ceratodontiformes; family Ceratodontidae; genus Neoceratodus; species Neoceratodus forsteri. The sequence continues at coordinate 938,416,083 of CM028137.1, forward strand.
AGTGGATTCATGGATCAATTGAGAAAGGTTTAAAGTTTCTAGTTTGTGGATGGTGGACTTGGAGGAGGGGAAGAGCCAGTCGAGGTTAAAGTCCCAGAGAAGTAGCAACTCCCTGTTAGATGCGAGGGAAGAGATGGAGGAAATGGTGGAAACTAATGCACCAGGGGACGTATTCAGCGGGGCATAGAGGGCAAAGGAGGGGAATGATAGAAGTGCTGAAATTGCTTCATGAGAGGAGGTGCAGGCCTCCTGGAAAATGATGGATCCGGGGGCTCCAAGTGGGGTAACATTGTCTGCCCCTCCATTCAAAAAAAAAAAGGGAAGAATACACCTCAGTTGAAGAGCAGGAGACCTCTATCACGAAGGGCAGTGGGGAGGTAAGGGGTTCAGTATATGAAGATAAGCATTTCTTGCAGCACCCCTCCTGGACAAACAACAAATAATAAAATTAGGTAACTAAATAGCTAAAATACATAATAGTACTTTGAAACAATCAGCTACCAAGGAAGCCAGGTAAAATACCACAATTATCTGGGATGCCCAAATTAGAAGGGCGTAATCTTCCATCACATTCCGGCACTGCATCTTCAAATACAACCAGATGCCTCTGCAACTAGGGTGAATAACTAGTGCAAGAGCATGCAAGGGGACATTGCGCATGTACAGATCTGGGTCCAGCTGCGATGGGGTCCCATTCCTCCCTTTTCAGTAGCTAGGTTATGGGTACAAGTCTGCCAAGCTGTAATCAGCAGATCAGTACCGGAGTTCTTCAGGGTATTTACTGCCAGCAGTAGGTATCATTGGATTTTATCCATTTGGTAATAAAGACACATCACTTAGAAGCAAGTTTGGGCAACATGCAGATATCACATGCTCAGAGCCTGTGTTTTTGTTTTCAGAATGCAGCTAGCAACCGGTTCAGCTTTTGAATAGAATATCTATTCAGGAGCGGAGCTGTGCAGGAACACATGGGGTTTCTATAGCGGACACAATCTTTACATTTTTACTGGGCACAGCACTTATATAACCCCTTGCTGCTGCTGGACAATGATGCCTCTTTAGAGGAGATCATTCATTGGGTAAACATCCCGTACTCGCAGTGGCAGGGAACAATAAAGGGGAATGGTTTCAGTTAAGCAGTTAGGCAAAGCCATGAAAGAAAGTATAGCAGGTTGGGGCGAGTAATGAGAAAACATGCATCTAGTACTCCCAGCTGGGCAGGGGTGGTTTCACTTAGCACAGCATCGTGGACATAATGTGACACTATGCTTGGATCATTTAATCTATACATGGTGCTGGGGTCACCCAAGAAAGCATGCAGCCATGCTCCAGGGCTGGGTTAAAAACAAAACACAGCTGAACATGTTCTCTCCCTACCTTGCTGGCTTCACCTCACCGTTCCGCTATAGGGAGTTATTACAATGCTCCCATACTGGCTTGGCATTTTCCCTGTACATCCAGGGTGATTTGCATTTGTTTTCCTGTAGATTACATTATTTCCTATGAAGCTGTATGCTCCATTTTCTATGACGTGGAATGCTCCATTTTCCTGTACAACCAGTGGAGGCCTATGGGACCAATTTCCCTGTAGAAGGCTCCAAATCCCTGTAACATGCATGCAGCCCTGAAGACATGGGAGTCCTGGTAAAAATAAATATATAAATAAATAAAAATAATAAGGAAAAGAAAATGGGGAGCCCTCCTCCTTTCGGTCAGTGCAGGGCTGAAAAATAGCAGCAGTCACTGTATGTTTGGGTTAGACACCACCGTATGAGAGTAGAGCGCGTAGTCTACTCCATTTGGATGGAAGTCGGGAAAAGGTACAGAGCTGCAGTAAAGAGGACCCTCTTCTGCATCTGACACAATGTCTGCTACCCAAGGCAATAGGGTTACGGGGCTGATGCCTCTCACAAGAAAAGACAGGCAGGAATATTCCTCAATCAGTAGTAAGAGTAATCCAGGATCTTTTTAATTAATTAATTAATTAAAGAAATAAAATGAAGGGGTTTTATAGGTTGCACCTTTCTCCATGGATCTGAGCCAGTGAGTGCTATAAGAGCTGGTCTTTTCCTTTTATTTCCCCTCTAAATATACATATATTAATGGATATACATATAATTATGTCCATTTATACGACTGGAATGTGAGGACATCACAGACGGTCAGGATCATCTAAGGGAGGACAGGAACTTGGGCCATAGTAAGCCCATTTCAGCACATGCACGACTGTAGTTATGCCCACTCCATTTACGAGCATCTGGGCAGCGCAGGCGGCCACACAAAAAAAAGCAAAACCTTTAATGACACATAAGAATCATTGGACCAACAAGTCTGCCCCAAAAGGAAGAGATAGGCCTAAGTCATACAGACCTCAACCGAGATGTAGTCTTGGGATGGATGGAGGTCAAAAATTGTCACAGTAGACATGCATCACCCATACCAGGCAAGGGTCAGTGACCAGGTCTGCCAGACCAAGCCTTGGCTCTTTATACTTTCTCTGGTAAGTTGGAGGCTGTCAGGGGTGCAAGCTGGCAGGAGAAGAACACTCAATGCCTGTTTGTAGCCAGTATATCAGGTGGTTTCCAGTTTATACCCCAAAGTAAGTCTCAGCCACCTCCTCCTACATAGCATAGGATGGGAGACAATTTGTGCAATCCCAGTATAAGTCCAGCCCAAGACCGGAAAAGCAAGGTATGTGGCTCATGTGGGCAGTAGGCAGCAACAGCGAGGGACAGTATGGCATCGGAGGGGGGGCTCCAAGGGACAAATATCACCCTAGGAAAGGGAGCATTCCGTCTCCTATTTGACAAGGTAAAATAATAAATAAAAACACAGGATAATCATGGGCGAACAGCTGTTTTTTTGCTTATGGGAAAACAGAACTGGGCAGTACCAGTGGGAGCCCTGGGCTGCAAAGTGCGGGCAGGGTACTCACTGGAGTTTCTACCAATTATTGGTATCGCAGTTGTCTACAGTGGTTGAAGGCAGAGACTGGTTCCCAAGCTTGCCCCTTGCTAATGATAGGAATGTTCACCCTCTAACTGGGGTAGGCAAGGAGGTACTACTCGGGCAGATTATAAAATCATGTAGGTTGTAGGGCAGCTAAATGCAAGGGCGGTATGGCTGCCCTAGGAAGGGTCATAGCCCCGATGGACCAGCCAAGTTTCTGGTTTTACTATGGGTACCTGCTTGTCTCTCTGATTAGCCCACTCCTCTGGCAGTCATAAACAGAATGAACTGGGCTCATACAATACAAAGAATCTTAGTGCACAAGCACTGAGGCAAGGGTTACCCCAGAGGGCATTGGCCGGGAAGCCAAGTCTCAAAGAAATACAAAATCACACACAGCCCCATAATGCAAATCACCTCAAAATATTATGCTGGTTCAACTTGAAGCAGAAATGCACGGTGCCAAAAGGCCTCTCACACAGTCTGCAAAGGATTCCAACAGAAGACACACACACACATGTTTCATCCTACCAGGACTCATCAGTGTGCCTTGTCTGTATGACACCCCAGTGGAATGAACCAGCTACCCTAAGTTGGTCTGTCTGAGTTGGGTTGTGGTGAGCTTGGCATTATGGGGGTATGTGTGATTTTGTATTTCTTTGAAACTTAGTTTCCCAGCCAATGCCCTTTGGGTAACCCTTGCCTGAGTGCTTGCGCGCTAAAGTTCTTTGTGTTTTAGCTTGTTTTCTGTTTTTATTGCGTTAACCACAACCCAAACCCAATAGACCAGCTTAGGGTAGCTGGTTCATTCCACTGGGGTGTCATACAGGCTAGGCATACTGATGAGTCCTGGTAGGATGAAACATGTGTGTGTGTCTTCTGTTGGAATCCTTTGCAGACTGTGTGAGAGGCCTTTCAGCACCGTGCATTTCTGCTTTAAGTTGAACCAGCATAATATGCTGTGGTGATTTGCATATATAGCCCATGATGCTTTGCACTATGGGGGTTTGTGTTTGTATTTCTTTGAAACTTGGCTTCTTGGCCAATGCCCTTTGGGGTAACCCTTGCCTCAGTGCTTGTGCACAGAGGTTCTTTGTGTTTTAGCTTGTTTTTGGTTTTTTTTGGGCTTACCACAACCCAACTGAGATAGACCAACTTAGGGCAGCTGGTTCATCCCACTGGGGTGGCAGACAGACGAAGCACACTGATGAGTCCTGGTAGGATGAAACGTGTCTGTGTCTTCTGTTGGCACACTTTGCACACCGTGTGAGAGGCCTTTCGGTACCATGCATTTCTGCTTAAAGTTGAACCAGTATAATATTTTGTGTTGATTTGCATGTACAGCCCATGATGTTTTGCTTTATGGGGGTATGTGTGATTTTGTATTTCATACAATACACCATGCAACTGTGCAGGACACCACATCTTCAGTATTGAAACCCTTCCAGAGTGGGGGCCAAGTCTCACAAGCTAGGTAAGTTGGCTGAGAATTGTTTTGGACATGCACACCCAGTAAGCATGCGGGTTTGTCTTTACAATTTTTTAAGGTGACGGTTGGGTCACTAAATCAATGTAAAGCACATTAACTCGGCAGGCCTCTGGCGCAGTGTCTCTTGTGCACAGCGGGCAGAAGGTCATGTGTTCTGGGAGTTATTGATATATAAGGTTCTGATGTGTTTGGTTGTCTTACAGATTGGGCTTCCAAGCCAAAAAGTCACATGCCACCAACCAGATACCCCATGGTGGAGCAGGTTAGTGAAGAAAGCAAGCTCTGCACTGGAGTGGAGAACATAACACTGTGCCACAATGTTTGGGGTGCACAAGTCAGGAAGTCTGTTACGTCAAATGAGTGACATGATTTGTTCAACAGCAGTAATAAAAAACAAAAAGGTTTAATATGGGTATTCTCCCCAGGGCATTGTTTGGGAGATGTGTAACTCCATTACCCATCTTGTGTCGGATAATTCGGGCCTGTAAGAGAAATACTGAGGTGGAAAAGTGATGAGAAGGGGTGGCCCAGTGAATGCACACTCTGGAGTTGGTCGCTAGTGCATTGAAACGCGTGACGGAGTGGGGGGGTGATGGCGGGGCAGATGAGGCCCTGTGTGGGTAACGCTGCACAGCTATGGCCTAGTGTGTCCAGATCCATCAGTTCAAGCCTGTCAAGGGCTGGCCGACCCAGTGTGGGTTTGCTAGGCTACCTTGGCCTAAGGCTGGCTGGGTGCATGTAGAGGTATTTACATGTTTGTGTTGATCAGGCTGAAATTCGTCAGCTGCCCCAGGAGAAATACCCTATAGTTTTGTACTGTATTGAAGTGAATTTTATGTATATCCTTGATTAAATGGGGCGATCATGTATGCCTTTCAATGTGTCGATTAAACATTGTCCTTTCCCCAAGAATGGTGTCCTGTGTTTTATTGGGATTGTAAGTGGCTCTGTCTGGGCATGGGATGCCTTTACTGCATGACAACACTTCACCCCCAGCCTGACTGCAGGCTCACGTCTGAGTTTGCTTCTGCCTCCCATCCTGAACCAGCATGCACAGAAATTCCAGGCCAGCCACTGTGCAACCCAGGGTCCAGTCCACACTTGCCTTCCCACACTAAACAGTATAAATAAATGCTACACAATTACAGTGAGATGTGACCTACTCTGACAATTTGTTTCCCATACAGTATAAATAATATAACATACCAGATTATTCAAATAGGTGACTCTTACAGCATCCCAGTTAAAATTAAATATTTTCAAGCCCAGCCAAAATGAACTGCAGTAACAAAAATGGAAAAAAGAAATTATGTGTTATGATGATAGCATTTTATAGCTTTTGAAAATTTCAGGATGGGAAAAAGGCAACTTAATGTGTAAGACAAATGCACAATACAGTGACATTTTCTTTTATTAAAAAAAAAGTATAAAATAAAATCTGTATGCCATGTAACAGTTGTACCAATTACAGAATACAGAAATCACATTAATTTGTGGTTTGGGGAGCTCTCTGCACATCCTTTATCTCATAAAACAAATTCAAATTGCTCAATTGTTGTGATATATTAATTTACAGTGCACACTCAGGTGATGGAAATCTAATCAAATACCCCCCCCATCAAAAAAATAAAACACAGTGGAGATACAAGAAAGAACCTCATCTGGGAGCCCTGGACATGCACTGTTGAATTATTTAATGCACTAAAAAAGGGCAAGCCTACCTTGAAAAGTTGATCCTTTCAGTACAATGTCCTCCCTGTCTCCAGTCTCTTCAGGTAAGCAGTGGTGGTAGGTACAACGCATCCTACTGGCATCGCTTCTTCACTCCAAAGTACTTTCTGGTCCAACTTTGCTTCTTCCCTCTGCGTGGTGGTCCCTTGATAGTAGGTATGATAACAGGCAGCAGTGGTGGTGGTCGCAATGGCTAGGCATTGCAGTCAGCCCAGTAGAGGTTGTCTGAGGAAAGATGAAGCAGCATAGAGCTAGGGTATTTATTACCCGCAGAAGGGGTGCCGCCTTTTGTTTTCTTTCCCCGCTGCATATTCATGTTCTCTGCGGGCCAGATGGCAGAAGAACATGATTGGCCCTTTTAGAGGACCAATGAAAAATCAGTAAATTTTAGTAGGTGTGTAACCCCTAGATGGCGCTATCCCAGGGGCTACTACCCCTGCCTGATTTGCCACTAACAGGTTGAGGCCTGGATCCAATGGCGGGTGCCTCCACCCAGAGGTCAGGGTTTGCAATAGTTAAACTAACTTGGTCACAGCCCTCTGGGACACTGCAACCTTTCTTCCCACTAGTGGCCCACACAATATATCAGAATTACCTTCACAGTATACACTTACCCCAGGTCTGGTTCCGGCACTGGGACCTCCCTGTGAAATGAGATCAGTGCAACAATCACAGTACAGTACTTTAACATAGACAAATACCTCAGGCAGTATAACTTGCTGAAACAAGCAGCTCTGATTTATTTAGGGGATATAACAAGGACGGGGAAATCAGGTTAATTAGCTTATCACTCTAATAATCTACCTATGGCTCTGTGCACAGGCCTATCCCTATCAGTTACTGTCCCTGGGTACCCAAGCCCTAGTGGCTAGTCCAAACCGTGGCAGCTGGTAGGGGCCCTTCACACAGAGAAAGGAGAATTAAACAGTCAGCAGTACAGTAATTCCATTTGGATTTAATGTGGCAATTCAACGGGGAGCAACCCTGAATTAGTACTCACGACCTCCAAATAAGATAGGGTCCTTCAATGTCAGCAGGGCTCACTTGAGGTACACAAACCTCTTCACACATCCATATAAAAGAAAGCACTATACCAGGCAGGCTGCATCTGTATCCCGATCGCATTACTGCACAATACCGGGAGAACACACAGCAGATTCAGTTCCTGACAGACAGAGTGCAATTTTCAGCAATTCCTCCAGTCTTCTACAGGGTGAGCCTGGTTTCTACTTTTCAGAGATCCTTTGATTCTTTTCACAGGACGGATTCAGTCCTAACAAGCTGTTACACAAGCTGCAGACCGGAACTCTGGGCCCTACACACGTTTTTTGACTGAAACTGCACACTGAAAAAGCACAGGGCTCCTTCCTTCTTCACTGCCAAAGCTCAACTGAACTCCAACTGACGAAACCGGGCACTTCCTTTGAGTTCCTCCCAGTTCTTGACTGGATTGGCTGTCACTCACAATAGACTGCTGCTGTTGGTCCAAAAGCACTGAAGTCTAAACTACATCTCCCAGAGTCACTGCCCATACAATCCTCTTGTGGCTGGCTCAGATTATGAGTCCAAGTTCTGATTCGTCCAAGGCATCATTTAGAGCTAGCTACACACACTGATTGGTCCAGTTCAGCAGTTCAAAACTAGAATGGGAACTAGCAGACACAGTTCTGACTGCAAAGAAAGCAGGTTAGACAAACTGTAATTTCATTATTACTCTAAATAATTTCTGGCAAACAGTTACATCTTTCAGATAGGTTCCCTTTGCACTCTAGTGACTGCAAAATGAAGTGAATTGGCAGCAGCTTGAGTGGTACTCAATCAAAGAAACACACAGTCCCCCATACAAACTAATTATGTCTGCAAGCAGACAGCTCTTAAAGAGACAGTACCAGAGGTTCTAAAAACACTCACTGATAAATGGCTTAAATGCCAAACACCATTCAGGCTTGGAGCATTCAAGCAAGCTCCTGGAAGTCTTTTGGGAACCCCCATTTGCAGGGGGGTTACACCCTTCCTGGCCTGGGAAAGCTTGACGTCCGCGTCAAGCAAGTACCCCCATAAGTTTCAACTGCAACCACATACATTTGCATTAGGCTCGCACATGTAATCATCAGTCAATATATCATTTTACCAAGAACACATTTCTGAAACATTGCAGTACGTCACTCTTTACACAGTATTACATACACATTGTACCATAACTCAAGTTATTACCTCTTGTACATGAAACCTGAAGAGAGGGGGCCCTTCCCTATCAGTTACCTTGGGGCTGGACGGGGCAAGGACACCATACTTAGAGGGCAACACAAGTAACTTGAGTTAGCACGACGCTCAGTTTGGGCAATGAGCTCGGGACACATACACTCCTTTATGGACAACATTGAGAGGCAAATCCACAGGCCTCCCAAGGGAATCATAACTGAGGTGCACCACAGGCTTTACAGCTCGACCAGTCTTTCTAGGGGGAACTGTTACAGTCTCTGCACCTGAGCCTCATTTTCAGCATTGTCCACACTTGTCAGGAGTCTCCATGGGGGAGAGAGGCTAGAACTTGGGGCACTTTCAGCTCCAGGAGTTACAGTTTCTGAGTCCACAACATTTGGCTCGCATGGAGAGCTTCGGACACTGGCAGTGGACTGTCAGGGCACTCAAAATACTCTTCTTGTTGGTGTATCACCAGTCTGCCCCAATCTATCATTTTCTCCCTGAAAGCTCAAACAGTTCAACCATGCACAATGATTCCATTTCATCTGATCTGATGCTTTGCACTTCACTTTCTGGGAGCATTGGCTCCAGGGATGAAGCTGGGGCTTAGACAGTCCAGAAGGCCCAGCTTGTCTCCAGTATTGACTAGGGATTGCCCGAAACAATTGACTCAGTTCATAAGAAGGATAGTATTCAAAGTCACTCTCACTTTCTTCCGATATGGACTGACAGTCATGCTCAACTGGGACTTGTGGAGGGGACACTTTAACTTTGCTTCTGTAGGTGCAGACTTTCTTGATCTTTTCTTAGCAGCAGCTCTAGTCACTGGTCCAGAGGGGCATCTTCTAGGGCTCAGACTCAATTAAGATTTGTCCAATGGGCAGTAAATGATTTCTATGCATTGTTTTTACATCTTTTGAATTATTCTCAGGCCTTACTTTGTACACTGGCAGATCATCTAGTTTGCCCACTACAATGTGAGGGAGATGGTGCCATCTGTCAGCAATCTTGTGCTTGCCATGCAATCCCAGATTTCTTAGCAATACCCGATCTCCCTCCTGGAGTTCCAATGCTTTCACCTTTTATCATACCTTTCTTTGTTGGCCAGATTTCTTTTGGCAGCCATGGTTTGAGCCAGTTGGTACACATGAGTTAGCTGGGCCTTTAACTTTTGCACATACTGTAAATAGTTGTCAGCTTGAACCCCATCAGGAGAGACCCCAAAACACACATCTACTGGTAGTGAGCTTCTCTCCAAACATCAGGCGGTAGGGGGAGAATCCAGTGGCATCACTTTTGGTGCAGTTATAAGCATGTACCAGGGTGCTAATTTGTTGGCTCCATCTAGGCTTGTCCTTTGGGTACAGGGTGCCTAGCATATCTAGCAAAAGTCACGGTTGAAACGTTCAGGCTATGGGTCCCCTGGGTGGTAAGGAGTGGTTCTGGACTTTCGCACTCCCACAGAGAAAGCATCTCTTTGATCAGACGACTCTCAAAGTCTCTCCCTTGATCAGAATGGATTCTTTGTGGAGCCCATAGTGAACAAAAAGTTTTCTACAAGTACTTTGGCCACAGTGGATGCTTTCTGGTCTTTGGTGGGAAAGCTTGGGCATATCTCGTGAAATGGTCAGTGACCACCAGCACATTACTGATATTTCTTTGATCTGACTCCAAACTTAGAAAATCAATACAGACCAGCTCCATGGGTGCACTGGTGGTGAGGTTAACAAGGGGGCAGCCCTCTGGGGCAAAGCTTTCCTCTCTGTAAGCAGCGACTACAAGTTGAATGTGTTGCTCCACATCAGCCCCATCTTAGGCCAATAGAATCTGGATCTCACCAAGTCAAGTGTTCTGTCTATACCAAGGTGCCCCATGTGGTTGTGCAAGGACCTCAGTACTGAGTCTCGAAAAGCAGTGAGCAGCACTAGTTGTTGTTTGTCTACTTGTCCCCTCTGTCTACTGTTTCTCTGTATAACAGTTTATTGATCAGTTTCAACTTAGGACCTTCTTTGTATAACAGTGCAGTTCTCAAATCAGTGGAGCGTAATTTGGACACATCTTTTCCTGCATAGAGGCTTCTAAAGCTGCTTTGATCATGGGATCGCGGGATTGAGCCCATGAATACTGTCATTGTCCAGCTGAGGCGGTGCACCAATGTCTATGCAGAAAAGTGGCAATAAGCAGCAGGTATGCAATTCTCAGAGCTCCCAAGCAGTCCACCATGCAGTCCACTCGTCCGTGGACATTTGTTCCTCCCTGTCAAACTCCGGCAGAGTGCCCGAATGTCAGGTTCTGCCAATCGGACCCAATCATTCTGGGAACAGGCCTCCGGGGAGAGCATCAGCATCTATGTGTGGTTCAGACCTGCTCGGTATTCTAGAGCATAGTCATATGTAGATAATGCAGAAAGCCACCTATGGCCATGTGGCATCCAACTTAGCTGAGGTCTGCACATAGGTCAAAGGATTATTGTCAGTTTTACTAGTATTTTAGCCCCATACAAGTACTCATGGAATTGGTCAACAATAGCCCACTTCAAAGCTAGGAACTCTAACTTATGTACAGGATAGTTCTTTTCGGATGGGTCAGGCTTCTACTGGCAAAGGCCACTGGTCTCAGGCCATTCTCGTGCTCTTGGTACAACACAGCCCCCAACCCTTGCAAGCTAGCATCAGTGTGCAGGACGTAAGGTTTTCTTGGATCGGCAGGAGGCAAGCACTGGAGCATGGGTAAGTTGATATATGATCTCATGAAAAGCAGTCTCACAATCAGGAGTCCAGCGGGTCCCAAATACTTCACTCGGATGAAAATACACTCTTCAGTCTTGAGGGACGCTGACTTTTGGTATTTTTGTGGGTTGGGATACCCTTGAGTAAGGTTAAGTAAAGGCGGATCACTCTTGAATAGTCCTTGATGAGCGCGATATACCACAGAATCCAGGAATCTTTGCAGTTCTTTTTAGATTTTGGGCTGTGGCCAGGTGGTCAAGGCCTCAACTTTACTTAGGTCAGTCTCTATTCCTCGGTGGATACTATGTGTCCCACATACTTTACTGATGTTTGAAAAATTGACACTTATCAATGGACAGTTTAAGGCCAAAGTCCTCCAGTCGGTCCAATACCTTAAATAATCTGCTCTCATGTTCCTCCAGTGAGCTGCCAAACACAATAACATCATCTAGGTATACCAGGCACTCTAGTAAGTTCATGTCCCCACTGCACGCTCCATCAATGGTGAAAAGTGAGCTGGGGCACCTGAAATCCTTGAGGCATCCTCATGAATTCATGAAGCAAGCGGACAGATAAAGGCTGTCTTTTCCACGGTCCTCTGGGGCCGCCGGGATCTGATAGTACCCACTGCGGAGATCCAGCACAGAACCACTTGCTCCCGTTTAGGCAGTCCAAAGCATCCTGAATGCGGGCATTGTGTACTGATCAGGGATAGTCCGCCGGTTTAAGGTGCGATAATCCACACACATCCTTACTGTTCCATTCTTTTTCCTCACTACCACAATGGGGGAAGCATAAGGGCTTCTGGATTCTTGTATTACACCAGCAGCTAACATCTCTTGCAGATGCCGTCTCACATCATCTATGTCAGCAGGTGCCAGGCGTCGAGACCTCTCACGAAATGGTCTTTCGTCATGCAGCCGGATATTGTGCTCAGCTCCTTGCACGCATCCTACATCCCATTCCTTTAAAAAACACCTGGTCTCTCTGGGCAAGCTTCTCACTGATCTTCACTTTCCATTCAGCTGGCAGCGGGGAGTCGCGAAATCAAACAAGTCAGGTGTTACTCTGTCATTCTTCCTTGAACTCTTGCTGCTGGGTAGCACTGCAGTGTCTGCACAATGCACATTAGCCAGGATGCAACCTCTGTTTACTCGAATGTCTCTTTCAGACACATTATGAACTTGGACCATTACCCTTCTGGCATAAGCATGGGCTCTAGCGGGCAAAATACTAGGCTTGACCAGCAGTCCCTCTGGCAATTTTCCATCGCCTGGTGCATCCAACATTAATATTTTATTCTTAACATCCTTTCTGATACGGACCTCTCCCTGTAAGTACACTGGGCATTTGGCGCCAGGATCAGAACTCAGGATCCTTCTTCCATACAATTCCGACCGGTTCCTCTGGTTCTGTTTTTCAGCATCTCTCTGTGCTTCATAGGCCTTCTTAATTAAAGCCGGAACTCTTAAAGCTCTACTAGTCTTTGACCCTGTTTTCTCATAACACCTGTGCCAGCCTTCGAACATATGAGCATTTGTTCCAATCAACAAAGGGACACCATCACACAGTCCAGTGGGGACACACTAAGGCTAAGGTCTCTACTTGTTCAGCCACTCCAGCCACGGAGGTGGGGAAAGACAGCCAAATTCGGATATACCGGAATAGGGTAGGCCTTCTCACTTAACCCCCATACATGCAGTCCTTCTAATGGTTGTAAGGTCGTCTGACAAATGCTTCTGATACCAATCTTGGAACATAATTGTCACTTGGGAGCCACTGTCTAATATAGCTCTTGTAGACACTCCGTTCACCTTTCAGTGGTCTCCATGGAGGACCCACTATTCTGGACCAGTCTGGAGGCGGTAGTGGGGGACTGGGCAACTGACCTTGCCACAAAGGGCGTGAATTAGCATTTTGGTGCCCTCACTGGGATCATGTCGTGCACCTCTTAACCACTGATTTCTTCTCCGAAGCTCTCCTTGTAGCCTATATGCAACTTTGTCAGTGTCTTTTGGGGACTGGCATTCCCTTTTCATGTGCCCATCTTTCCCACAATTATAGCAAAACATACTTTCTGGAGTTTGAGCTGGCCGAGGCGCCACACTGGGAGCCAGGGCGGGGGTATTACTAACTGGAAACCTTGGTGCCATCTCTGTCTGCGGCGTGATAAGCATTTGGAGACATCTAGTCAGTTTCTCCACTTCCATGGTCAAGGAATCGAGTTCGGAGCTGTTATCAGCAGGAGTACATAGGGTGAGTACCCCACCCCCATAGCGAATACAGTCGGATATAGGTCAGGGCCCGTGCTTGCAGTGTGGCCTTCATAAAGGGACTGTTTTGAATTCCCGGATCTCTCTCAACAATTCGCCCCATTGTGACATATCTTTTTCCTTGTCAGAGCACTCATTGACTGCCAACCTCTGCCCCTGAACTTCACTTGATGGGTCACCCTCAGTCACTCGGGTCATAGCCGCAGCTATTGGTGCAGGTCCCTCCCGAGGTCGTCTTTTCTCAACTCCTCGAATTTCTCTCATTAACTCATCATAGGAGGGTGGGATTCCAGTCGATCTGCCAGGCGTAACTGGAAGCAACAGCAGTTCTGAGAAGGGGCAGACTTAAGGATCCTGTCCAGCCTGGTTCGGTCCAGTTCAATGCATGGGCAAACTACCTTTTCTGAGGCATTCTTGCAACAATTTTTCAACCGAGATACATACACAGACAACAACTCCCTTGGTACTGTTGTGCATCTCTTACTCTCCACCATAGGTCCTCATCAGAATCTGGGCTCCCATACACATTCTCAAGGCCTCAAGATAGGCCTGTGCAGTCGCTTCAGGGTTACTGGCCCGTTTAGCACGGATGGTAGCCAGGGCAGGACCTCGGAGGCTCTCACCTAACCCTCTTTCGCTTTTCACCTTCCGGAGCATTGCCATTCTAGCACTTGGGGGCAACATAGTCTATCCAGGTCTCCCAGTCATCCTCCCTTGGGGGTGGGGAGGGTGCCAGAAGATCCTCAACCTTCGGTAAGAGTCGTGACTAATGGCAGGTGCAGAAATAGGAGTCTGCATTGGTTCCAGCCACCATTACGGGCACTGGAGCAGGAGAGGTGTTGGGGAGGAACACCTCCAGGTGGCAAGAATAGTTTCTTCAAGTCCTCCACAGTTTCCCCTCTCCCAGCAACCATTCAGCAAATTTCTCCTCAAAAGTTTCAGATAGTGGTGGGGCTGATTCCCCCAGGTCTTTACTGTCCTTAGTTATCACTCTCAAGTAGTGAGGGCTCCTCTGGGGTAATGGTCTGTGGCACTTTGGAGCTATCTATGGGATCCTTAAACTCTACTAGGGCCAGGAAAGTGTGGGTGAGCAGATTAGCATGCCGACCCACCACCACAGGGTTTTGTAAACCTTCCACCTTGGAAAGTACTCCCTGCACAGTGTCCAGTATTGATACCAGGGGATGTCCAGGATAAGCATAGCATTTTGGGGGTCGATCTCCTCCCCAGTACACCCTCCACCAGCGGTGCACAGCCACTTCTGTCGGGGTACCCATTTTTTTCTTAACAGTGGTTCGTAAATATGGCCACTAGAGGACACACAATCCCAGCGGTGAGCCTCCAAGATGTAACCCCTAGATGGCGCTATCCCAGGGGCTACTACCCCTGCCTGATTTGCCACTAACAGGTTGAGGGGCCTGGATCCAATGGCGGTGCCTCCACCCAGAGGTCAGGGTTTGCAATAGTTAAACTAACTTGGTCACAGCCCTCTGGGACACTGCAACCCCCCTTTCTTCCCACTAGTGGCCCACACAATATATCAGAATTACCTTCACAGTATACACTTACCCCCAGGTCTGGTTCCGGCACTGGGACCTCCTGTGAAATGAGATACAGTGCAACAATCACAGTACAGTACTTTAACATAGACAAATACCTCAGGCAGTATAACTTTGCTGAAACAAGCAGCTCTGATTTATTTAGGGGGATATAACAAGGACAGGGGGAAATCAGGTTAATTAGCTTATCACTCTAATAATCTACCTATGGCTCTGTGCACAGGCCTATCCCTATCAGTTACTGTCCCTGGGTACCCAAGCCCTAGTGGCTAGTCCAAACCGTGGCAGCTGGTAGGGGCCCTTTCACACAGAAAAGGAGAATTAAACAGTCAGCAGTACAGTAATTCCATTTGGATTTAATGTGGCAATTCAACGAGGAGCAACCCTGAATTAGTACTCACGACCTCCAAATAAGATAGGGTCCTTCAATGTCAGCAGGGCTCACTTGAGGTACACAAACCTCTTCACACATCCATATAAAGAAAGCACTATACCAGGCAGGCTGCATCTGTATCCGATCGCAATTACTGCACAATACCGGAGAACACACAGCAGATTCAGTTCCTGACAGACAGAGTGCAATTTTCAGCAATTCCTCCAGTCTTCTACAGGGTGAGCCTGGTTTCTACTTTTCAGAGATCCTTTGATTCTTTTCACAGGACATGATTCAGTCCTAACAAGCTGTTACACAAGCTGCAGACCGGAACTCTGGGCCCTACACACGTTTTTGACTGAAACTGCACACTGAAAAGCACAGGGCTCCTTCCTTCTTCACTGCCAAAGCTCAACTGAACTCCAACTGACGAAACCAGGCACTTCCTTTGAGTTCCTCCCAGTTCTTGACTGGATTGGCTGTCACTCACAATAGACTGCTGCTGTTGGTCCAAAGGCACTGAAGTCTAAACTACATCTCCCAGAGTCACTGCCCATACAATCCTCTTGTGGCTGGCTCAGATTATGAGTCCAAGTTCTGATTCGTCCAAGGCATCATTTTAGAGCTAGCTTACCCACACTGATTGGTCCAGTTCAGCAGTTCAAAACTAGAATGGGAACTAGCAGACACAGTTCTGACTGCAAAGAAAGCAGGTTAGACAAACTGTAATTTCATTATTACTCTAAATAATTTCTGGCAAACAGTTACATCTTTCAGATAGGTTCCCTTTGCACTCCTAGTGACTGCAAAATGAAGTGAATTGGCAGCAGCTTGAGTGGTACTCAATCAAAGAAACACACAGTCCCCATACAAACTAATTATGTCTGCAAGCAGACAGCTCTTAAAGAGACAGTACCAGAGGTTCTAAAAACACTCACTGATAAATGGCTTAAATGCCAAACACCATTCAGGCTTGGAGCATTCAAGCAAGCTCCTGGAAGTCTTTTGGGAACCCCCATTTGCAGGGGGGTTACAGGTGGTTACTACAAGTTGGGCAGTAATCCGACTGGTAGAAAATGAAGTAACCAGTAATGGATGCCCCGATTGGTCAGACTTTCAAGTCTAACTGCTACCTTGAAAAGTATACCAAACTCCTGGAGGTCTAGCTGGGCAGGAGAGACTACCAGGAAGGGGAGGGTGGAGTCACTGGATGAATCTCCAGACTACCACAGATGCAATGTGCTGCTGCTAATCTGACTTGATTCCATGACCCAGAACAGTGCACCACCATCCTGGCTGCTCCCTCGGAGTCATGTCGCGACCACTGTATTGTAAGTTATGAAATAGACAGTGTGTGTGCCTGCCTTTTCCAGCTGTTCCTGCTGGTATCTCTTATCCACTCCAGAGAATCACCCTGTAGCTGCCCTCCCAGCATGTGAAAGCATTCTTCCTGTTATCCCCCTCTCCTACCTTCCTCTGCTCAGCATAAAGCAGTAGAACAGGAACAGACCCAAGTAAGTTTTCCTCCTCATTGCCAGGAGCCAAGACCGGTGAAGGGAGGGAGTTCAGAGATTAAAAACAAAAAGATGGCTTCAGGGTGGGCGTGGGGGGACAGGCATGGAGCCCAAGCGAGATCACTCCTTGTCAGTAGAAACCAAAACTGTAAAGGGAGGGAGACCAGACATTAAAAAAAAAAAAAAGATAGAGCAGAGGGGTAGGTAAAAACATAGCACGGAGCCCAAGTGGATTCCCCCCTCCTTTGACAGGAACCCCAACTAGTGAAGGGAGACAGCACATTTAAAAAAAGGACAGAATCAAGGCTGGGGGAAGGGAAAAAATATATGGAGCCCAAATGAGTTCCCCCTTGTTGAAAGGAGCCACGACTGGGGAGGGAGACCAAACATTTTTTTTCCACCTGAATAGGGCATATTTGGAGGTGCATGGTACATAAGTCACACAGACATGCGTATTGACAGGAGAGGAACTAGGCATTCTGTGTAGCATTGGTAGCCATTGGACCAGAGACTCAGCCTGCAGCTAACCTCCCAGCATATGCAAGCATGCTTCCTATTGGCCTCTCCTCCTCTCTCCTACTGTCCTGTGTGTAGCGTAAGGCAACAGAACAGGTAGGGAGCCCAAGTGAGTCTTCCTTCCTCATCAGCAGGAGCCACAACCAGCAAAGGAAGGGAGACCAGAGATTTACAAAAAAAAAAAAATAGATGGACTCAGAGCGTTGATGGGGAGAGAGAGTTTAAAATAGCATCAAGTCCAAGTGAGTCCCCCATCTTCAGCAGGAGTCACAACCAGGGAGGGAGACTGCACATTTATTTTTAAAGATAAAGTCTGCGGCATGCTGGTGACCCAGGTTAGCGCCCATGCCTGGGACAACGGGAGCAGAGTCTGTCAGGGAGGGTTAGGAGCATCCGTTCAGACACTCACCTCCCTGGGAGCAAGGGTGCGTGCCTGCAGCACTTCTAGAGTGGCTCCTGGCAGTCCATGGTGGAGGCATGCTTGGTGGCGTGGGTGACCACGTGCCACTGTATTGTGTGAGGGGGTGGAGGGGTGAGGGGAAAACAGAAAACTTCGCCCACTCAGCTGACCGGATAACATCGCTGGGGTCCCCTCATGTCATGCAGCCCTGGTGAGCAGCCAACATTGCCACTCCCCCGCTGTGTGCCCAACATGGATTTGGACCCTATCTCCTTTCTTATGGGCCCAGGGAGGGGGGCCCCCTCCAGCGAAGGGATATGCCAGGTTGGCTGTGGCATGGCACAATGGGGGACGGCGCGATGGAAGTGAGGGGGACTGGCAGGTGGAGGTGACCTGGTGACCTGATGGAGTGGCTGGTCGGGGGTGGGGTGGCGCAGGGAGGAACAAAAAAAAAAAGATTGTGTTGGAGCTGGGGGAGGAGGGAGAAGAGACATGGAGCCCAAGTGGAGTGCCACTGATGAGCACGGCTCCGTTGCAGAGGGCGAGAGTTGACGACATAGTGGTGACGATCGTGGCTCTGTTGCTGTGGGGATGGGCACAAAAGAATGCCACTGAAGGCAGCTCTGTGGCTGTGTGGGGGGAGGGAGTGGTAACTGGCAATGTTGGTGTTCTGAGGCAGAGGAACTGAGAGATCACAAAGTGCTGACTGGAGCAAAACACAGGTCAGAGGGAGGGAAGGAAAGAGAAGAAGCACAGGGAGTAATTATGCGATGAAACTCCGCTGCGGAGGCTAAACATGATTAATGTTGGATGGTGATGCACTTCGGCCTTGCTATCTCTCCTCCCCTGTTGGCAATACATCAGCATAGTTCTCACTATACAGCTGTTACAAAAATGTTTTCTAAAATATTGTTATACTTGTTCAGCATGTGATTAGCTAGTCAGAAAGTTGTGATTAGCTAGTCAGAAAGTTCTGTTTCTGTGAACCTTTTTATAATAGGAGAAACAATACCTCTTCATGTATGTAACTTCTCTAGAACAGGAAATTCTAATTTAAATAAATCAAAATATTACCACATAGAGCATGATACATTCAAGGAAGCAGCCACAGGGTCTGAAAATTATTAGTTATCTGTACCAATGTACTGTACCATGCTTTAAAGGGCCACTGCCACTAGATGGCAGTACAGGATAAAGAATGAAGGTGCTCTCCTCATTGTCTAGGATTAAACACTGAGAACCCTTGAAATTTTACTTGCTGAGACTTAAAGGGGCGCAGTCAGCACAAAAGGCCCTAAACTCAAGTGTGGGGCTGGTCCCAATGTGCATTTTGTGTTCAAAACCATTTTGGTTTACTCACTGTTTACTGTAGTACAGTAAATATTATCAGACTCATTTAGCGTAGTTCTAGGCTGACATCAGGGTTGCTTGGAATTTGTCCGTCGGAATCGGATACTTCAGGTTCCTTTTTTTTGCCCCAGAATTTGGATTTTTGGTATTAAGGGACAAAAATCCAAATTCCAAAAATTCCTTGGATAAACTGGAATCAGATTCCAAATCTATACTTGTACTAGAGTTACTACAGTACTGTCCTACTGGGCCTGTGAAACACACTGTAAATATGGCCTCCAGCTGGTGAATCCCCGTCCCCGATTCCCAACCTCATTGTTTCTGCCACCCCATAGCTTCTTGTGCTGCTGCTCGGTCAGGTGAGGTACTCCCAGTCCTCCCTCCCTCCCTCCCTGCCTCATGCTGTGTGAGTTTTGATCATGAACTGTCATTTCTGAGTCCACTGTGCCCCCACCCCAAAGTTATGCCCCAAGTAAAGCACTGAAGTACTGTGCTGTACTGCCTTGTCAAACTTTGTCCAGCTCCAGAGTCAGGACAGGCAGTGTTACGCAAAGTCTGCTAGGAAGGGAAAAGTGGAGGACCACCAGCACCCTAACCCTGGGTTTTGATCACACACAGACTCACTTGCTGTTAGTGTCTGTGCTGGGTAAACCAGGGTAAGGCGTTGGTAGGCCACCACAGTTCCCAATGGAACACAGTTAAGGTCAGAGGACATGGCATTCACAGAAGGACATGGTGGGCAACAGTAGCACAGCAGTACTGGCCTGGGAGGATGGACAAACCTTTGGACTCTGCCTGGAAGGATAGGCTGGATGGACCACACCGACAGAGACCAGAATGTCCTGGCCAATCTCCTGCTGAACCTACGGTGAGGTCTGTGGTGGTGGTGCTGAACTGGGTGGTGAGTGGCATAGTGCAGCGGAGGTGGCGGTAAAACAAAACTTTGTGCGAGGGGGAGCCTGCCCTGTGGAATGTAGAATGGACTAGGAGGACCACCAGACCACCCCGACCCAAGCAGACGTGGCTGCATGAACAGAACAAAGCTTCAGCTGTTGGTCAGACTGGGAAAGAGAGAAGGACTCTGCTTGCAACCAAACAAATGGATAACTAAAGTAAGGGATGGAGTGATGACAGAAGAGTCAGGCAGTTGAGTGGGGGGAGTCGGGAGGGGCAATCACTGCTGGAGGGCAGGAAGGGGGTTCAGCATGCCAGGGTGGGGGCAGCGTGGGCCACAGTTGTTTTGGAGATGTTGGCTAACCTTCTGCAATATGGGGGGTGGAGAGAGGTGCTTTGTTTTTTTCTGGTTTGCTTAAATTCAGAGTGAGGAACTGGATATTCCGATCCCATCTCCAATTCTGTTCCGGTACCTTTAGCTGAATCAGATTGGACTCAGACATGGATTCAGAGTATCTGTAATTCTGGAAAATGCATTAGGAATGGATTCCAGTGCATCTGAACAACCCTAGCTGACATCTTCTGTTACTACAAATCCCAGCATCCCCTACAGCTGCCACCAGAACAGTAGACATCAGTGTGCGATTCAGTAGCCTGCAGTGCATGTTAGCACTTTAATCCTCTCTGATTAGGTGATCTCCAGGTCTGCTTTACTCCAGGGGCTACGTACAGTCTGCTGTGACTGCATTTAGCTTAGGGAGGACAGTGGGACCTGCAAACAAAAGATCAGAGTTTTCATAAACTCTAACATACACTGCAGGCTATTGAATCTCCCACTGCTGCCTACTGCTCTAATGTCAGCTGCTGGGGATTCTGGGATTTGCAATAACAGAACATGTCAGCCTAGAACTGAGCAAAATTAGTCTGATACTGTACAGTCTACTAAACTGCAGTAAAAGGAAAAAAAAAGTTAACCGAAATGTTTTGCACACAAAGTGCACATTGGGACCAGCCCCACACTTGAGTGTGGGGCCATTTGCGGTGTCTGTTCCCCTTTAAATACTTCTAACTAAAAATGTTAGCAGTGAAGGGGAAAACCTCAAGTTTGATCAATTCTTCCTGAAAAATAATTTTGATAAGGTAAGGAGGTGTGCTGGGTATCATACTCTTTTCTCAGTCTCGCCTGGGTTAAAATACTAAACAATTAACTTACTGCAAAACTCACTGCACATGTTCGTTATTTGTAATCTCCATGCTTGCTACTGCACTTTGTAAAAATGCAAAACTGTGTCACTTTACTGCACCATGTCTTGTATTTGTTCTCCCATTATTTCTTGCTGTTGTGTCATTTACTGTAACATTATTCTGCTGTTTAATGTACCTGTGCCACCTTGGTCGTGACTGAAAGAGGCACCTAGCACCAGTGTACCTACCTGATCAGCAAATACATACATATGTATGTACTTACATATATATATATATATATACATATATATACACACACATAGATACCTACATATATATATATATATATATATATATATATATATATATATATATACACACACACACACACACATATACATAGATACATACTTTTTTTTTTATTCTTTGGTAATTGGGTAAGACCCACTAGGCACAAGTGCCTGTTTTCAGGGGCAACCTGGGAGCGCTGGGGTGGTTAAGTGACTTGCTCAGAGTCACACAGTGTGGTTCTGGTCAGTAACATCACAGAACAAAATGAAGTGGACAAAAATAAAGCGGCAAAAACAGTGCCACCATCAATATTGACAGCACAAAAGGTAGTGTGCCAGAACATTGCAGGCCACATGACACACAGGTAGCAAACAACGTCCACCGCATGGAGATACTGCACTGGAACACACAACGGCAGGCACCCGTGCACAGAAACAGCACAGAGGTGCAGGGAGATGGAACAGGGCAGGGTGCAATCACCACTGGGGGAAGCAGGCCACTGGACATCTACCATGGTAATCTAATGGCACAGGCAACCACATGGTGGGGTACCCCCACCCAGAATGCAGAGTGATGAAGAACGTGCACTGGGGCAACCACTGGAGGACAGGTGGACCATGGCCACCATGTGGAAGGCTGTGTATAATGCAAGGGGCCAGGAGCACATGCTAGCATGTCCCCAGCAACACACACAGCACACGGACAGGGGAGATGGCATGCTGGCTTGTGCTTCTGGACCCTGTGGTTCCAGTGCAGTGCCTCCAAGTGGTGGACATTGTTTGCTACCTGCATATTGTGTGGCCTGCAATGTTCTGGCATGCTACATTTTGTGCTACCAATATTGATGGTGACACTGTTTTTGCCGCTTTATTTTTGTCCACTTTATTTTGTTCTGTGGTGTTACTGACCGGAACCCCCATGGGGTTTAAACAATTTTTTCCCAGTGTTTATTTCACAAAACTTAACCACCATATTGGTTTGACTAGACAAGCTAGATTAGCAATCATCTTTTGAATTTAGAATATATATGCAAAACAATCTGGGTATAAAGAATTTTTCATAGCGATGAATAAGCAGACTACTAGAGTCTTGTAGCCAGTCGTAGAATTCTTAAGGAAACATACAAAGTACAATGGTGGTTCCTATAATGAATGAACTCCTCCAGAACTTAGGGGGAAATAGTATCCTATGCCAGCTTCAAGACTGAACTAAGGGATTTCCTAACATCTTAAACTGTACACACTTGCTCTGGATGATCTGTGATGGCTATTATTATTTATAAGGGCACATTACCTGAATACTCCTGATTGGCTAAGTGTGTTGTAGCAGGGTTTAATTAATTCCCATTACGTTTCCATCTCTACCCTATTCACAGACTCAGGTTTCTATGTTTTTATGATGTAAAGTCCCAGCTGTTCTGAATCTGTAGTGCTGTCATGCTTGATTGTGAATTTTTAGCTCCTGTAACAGCCTCTCTGCCAACATGTACATACTTCAATAAAACAGCAGTAGTACGTTTATAGTAAACTATCAGTAAAACCAACAGATTGGCAATGTTAACGAGGCTCACAGCAGGCTGCACATCCTCCCAGACAGAGATGCAGTAAATTAAAATGTTGCTGACAAAGTTGGTGTGAAGCTGGGATTTTTTGTCCTACGGGTAATGTGGCAAAGCTTCCGACTTCACCACCAATGCGTTGTGGCAACGTTTTTATTGTGTTAAACAAAGAACAGTGTTTAAACATAGCAGCCATCCTCACCCACTGAGAGCTACAGCTGCTGACCATTGGTATTAATTTAGACCCCCCTGCTGCTGGTGATTTTGCTGAAACCTGGACCCCATGTGTAAATCCTTACGTCTTTTTTACCTATTTGAGATATCATAATGACATTTTCAGAATATGACATTAGGTTCACTAGCTGCTTCTAGATGTAAAATTGTTATCTTCCTATTAAAAGAAAGTGAACAGTACAATCTTGTATACGTACCCCCCCAAAAAGCTACAGTATTTCCAATTTTTTTCTGTCCAGTCCATTTTATGTACCATGTGTTGAGAAAACGAGATGACTGTAATTCAGATCAAGTTTGTTTTAATAGTCTGGCAACTAATGTAAGAAATTAAAGTTATATTTCATGTTGTATCTTTTTTTTTTCCCTATAGGTGTTTATCTTCTCTGTAGCCTGGACGGGCTAGGCTCCCATCCATCCTGCCCTGCCAACCCTCACCATTCCCAACCTCCCCAGGATTTATCAGTTAGCCCATTTTCCCCCATGGTTTTCCCCCAGTGACGGGGTCAAGAGGGAGAGGGCCGCCCCCCTCCCCAAGTCCAAGTATATTGTTCCTGATGGCAAGGAAGGTGAAGGATCAGTGAGCAGGGCTTCATAGATGCCTCTCCTGCTGCCATTGTCCTCCATTTTTCTCCCAGGCCCTGTTGTTGGAACACACTCATCGATGTGTGCATGTGGATGCATGCTCATGCTGCAGAGTCCCCAGCACCTCCCACTGTCTGCTTCTCTCATCCCACACTACCACCAGGCCTCCTCCTGGTGGCAGTCATTCAGTGGAGACAGCAGTCCTCCTCCCCGGGAGAGGTGAGCAGTCCCTGAGACACTCCCTCCCTGGCCGACCCATGTTGTCCTGTGCTCGTTTCCAAACATGGGTCACTGGCATGGAGCAAAGTGTGGTGTTCAGTGCCTCACCCCTCAGTGCCACCGGGCCAGCCCGTTAGTTCTTTACATCTCACTACATCAATGTACTGTGTGCATCTGTTACAAAACATCGAACCATTTTCTGTCAAATGTCATAAACTGTGTATGCAAAGTTTTTTATTAAGGGGAGACCATTATAAGTGCAATAAAAGCATTGAATAACATAATACTTTCAAGAAAATGTATTTTTTTCATTCCTAGCTTGAAGTTTTATGATCATATATGTTATCATTTGCAATGTAAAAAGCATTTATAACCATAAACTCAGTGTAGAGCTTCAGAACTGGTCCAACACCCAGACTGAATCGCATTTTTGTACTACTTTTGTGATAATCTTCTCCTTGACTTGTTTGTGACAAATACCATCTGTATTATATTTAGGTTTACTTAGGCACATTGGAAGTGTCTTAGAGGAATGAGAACAACTTTACAAAAATAGTCCTGTTGATTTCAGTGAAGTATAAATTTAGCCATAATGAACATAGCCAATACAATTAGAAGAAATATCTTAGTGACTGACATGAGTACTTGGATAACTTTGATCAATATTTACAAAGCAAGTTATCCGAAAATGCATTTACAGCACGCATTCCAAGTAATGTGTCTATGCTGGAGACATACAACTGAGAACAAAAGTTTCAAAACTCTCTAGCATCTGTTACTGCCAACTGTGACACAGTAAATAGGGTCAAAAAACTAACCCTGGACCTCACTGGTTAACCCAAGCACCAGAAAAACAGTATTTGTAGTTTATGAAATAAGTTTCTTTACTTTGAAGTAGAAGATGATGGTTTGTCTGGTTGTCCATAATCCTTTACTGTGTGGCATATTTTGAGGCATCTTCCCACACAAAGTGGAATGTTGCCATCAGGACAGCAGTACCACATTTCAGAAGCTCCTCCATATGTGCCTCTGTCACGTTTTGAGCCACTGACTGTCAAGGAGCATGATGCTTTAGCAGAGCAAACCCTGCAAAGTCTGGTAGGGTTCTTCGTTTTTAGTGTAGAGGGGATTTTTTGCAAAAAAGCACCTGGCAACAAGGTGTATTCCTGTGTCTGCACTTGACAAGTACCTACAGTCTGCACTTTGCAGTAGCATTGCAAAGGTACGCTTCCACAAGCTCTTCCATGAACTTGAGCAACATGGTGGTAGTGAGTCTTTACCATCCTTTCTCTTGTAAATAACAAAAGAATTGAATACAGCAATATCAGTTAGGGGGAAGAACAATTTCTTGTACCACTTTTTGATTTTTCTGAATGCATTGACAGTTCTTCAGCATTTGATCACTGACATCTTCCCTTCCCATCTTACTATTGTACTGTGGTACCACATCAGGTTTGATCTTGGGAGTTCCATCGTGTTTGTTACCACATCGTAGCATGTCACCCTTATGCACAGTAGTTAGCTGTATACAGGCTGTGTTTTCTTGGGCCTTGCTCACAACACAATTGCTCTCATTTTAGGAGAGTCCTCCACAAGAAGTGGAATACTCTCTCTAACATCAAACTGGTCATCATGAGATCGTAGTAGTAGTCCTAATCCTGATTTGTTGACTGTGCCGGAGAATTCTGCTTTCCCTTCTTGCAAGTTCCACACAAGTTTTGAGCTGGAGTAAAAGCAGTCTGTAAAAAGAATGTACCCCTGTCCTGCAAGTGGATGTATCAACTGAATTACAATGTCATGAGTTGTTTGCTCTGTCTTTGGTGCTGCAGCATTGTTCATCACCTCTACTGTTACTTCAAGATTATCTTCTCTATCTGGATGAGCATTCTGTTTTTTTTTCAATAAAAATTGTTGTTGATTTTCCATTTAGACAGAGCAACAACACCATATAATATGGCACAATAGATCTAGGAGAAGAGTCAATTTTTAACATCTTACATGACATTTTAAAATAATGGTTACCAACATATCTCTCAACTGCACCACATTACGAGGAATGTTCCTCATTTTACTTCACAAAAGCTCCCTGTTACACATTGTGAGGACTTGTTCCACATTCAAAGCCAACATTTTAAAGCAAAAATCCATAGTAAATGATGCAAAAAATATATTATTCAATTAGTAACAGACTTTCTGAACATGAATACAACATTTTAACAGTGTTTTGAGCTTCTTAGGTAAACATTTTAGTAAGTGTTCCACATTTTACCCATTTGTTCCACATTTTGACAGGAAATGTTCCACATTTGGGGGACAAATGGTTGAGAGGTATGGTTACCAAACTAATCCGGGCATAAACCAAAAGTGATTTTTAGCAAATATGTAATATTTTTACACCTTCCACATTTGTAATGCACATCAGTGCCCTGTCTGTGTAACCTGATAAGCTTGACTTCAGCTTGATTAATTCTGTGTGTCGCAGATAGAAAAAGGTAGAAAAAGGAAAAGAGGAAGAAAGTAAAGAGTACATAGTATTACGTAGAGTGCCTGAGTGTGGGGCCAAGGCGGGAAGCACGGTCGGTCGGGGGGACTACTCCTAAGCTTGAGTACTTAGTTGACTTAATTTAATTCTGCTAGAATATGCAGGATATCCTTGTGTTCCCTTCGGGCTTTAAAGTGCAGCAAGGGCATCCATCTTGCTTTGAACTTCTCTAAACTTCTCCTCAATTTTGCTGTGAGATATTCCATCATGCGGATCTTTAATGAAATAGAATACCGTAGTTGCTCTGCAGGGGGATGAGCATCCTGATTGTTTATTTATTTATTTAAAGGTTTTACCAGGAAGGCATGCTGAGCAGACTACTGCTCAATTCCAGATGCGCTCTGGGGGGAGAGGGAGTACAGACAAAAATACATAATCCAACACATTGCAAGAATAAACATACAGATAACAGATATACATACAGAGTAGAGTGCATAACAATAGGTGTTTGTACAAGACCAATGACTGATCAAACTTATATGATAATCAAACTCATTACAAGATAACATACCAGATAAGCAAAACAGGGTAGAGTGCAGTTACAATAGGTGGTTGTATATGGCATATGACAAAAGAATAATTACAGGTTCTGTTAAAGTGACAAGACGTATGACTGGAAAGCGAAATTAGGGACACTACGTGGTAGGGGTTAGACCCTATTTCATATGGTTCAGGACACCTAGTAATGAGCTCCCATGGGGGCATGTGCAGCTGGGTAGAAGTGTATTTTGAGAAGGGAGTTAAGGTGCCGACTGGGGGAGGCGTGTTGGATATCTGAGGGGAGCGAGTTCCAGAGTTTAGGCATGCTATACTTGAAAGCTGTGTGGCCTGCCATGGTTACATGAGTGGAATGGCCAGTAGATGTGAGTCATTGTTCTTCAATGCATAGCCCTGGGAGGTATGGGCCGAGAGGACTGAGGCAAGATATGTTCCATATTGTCCTCCCCAGGGCTTGTGATGGTCTGGTCCAGTGTTCTATGTGGTACATTGTTTTTACCTACTGTATATACACCACATAAATCCACATATAGCTTCCCATCCCACCATTTTCTGAATAGCTTTCACATAGCTCACAGCTTTTGATGCCAGATCTGGAATGTTTCAAGGGCACGTACTGCTTAAATCCCAGCCGGACTTTGAATAGCAAAAGAGATTCCTCTATACTGATGTATCTGGCTGGGGTACATGCTGTCATAAACTTGTTCTGATGAAAATCTAAGATAGTTCTGATTTTCCAAGGTTTTTCAGCAGCAACATTCTCATTACCCACAAAATACAGGAATTTTAGAACATTCACAAACCTGTTCCTACTCACAAATGAGTGTACAATAGGTGTGGAAACAAATGGGTTTGTGGAGCTGTAATCTGAAAGTTGTGTTTTTTTTCTTTTTATTAACTCAGTCAACAGGAAAATACTATGAACACATAGATTATGGAGAAACACACTGGTTTCCATGAAGAAGTGAATGAAAGTTTGGTTTGAATATCGCTAGACAAAAATTGTTCAGCGTATTGTTTAGTTTCCATACAAATAATTATGTTTGCCGTGCATGCATGTACAGCGAACATTTTGTTAGGAGAGTGGCTTTTGAGGGGTGTGACACTGTCCATCCAATGCAGAGTGGTCTGCAAGGGGCTCGCCAGTGTCACACCAATCATCAGCCAGGCTGATCATGACACTGTTCTGGCTTGTTGGGTGAAAACCTCATGTATTTCAAAGGAGAGAGATGATCCAATCATAGGTTGGCTCTTTCTTTTGATCTACGCCACCCAGCAAGCACAGCTGATCTGTCATGACTCACCAGCAGTCGGCTAACCCTCTTTGCCTATGCAAAAGCCCCTTTTGAATAGGTAGATCCGGCACAAACCCTGGTTTGCGTGGGCAGAGACCAATTAGCGCCCAAGCAAACTGTTGAATATTGGGCCCCAGATGTTCTTAAATCAAGGGGATTGCTTAGTCGATTCCTTGCAACCAACATAATCCCAAAACAAACAGATGCTTCTAGCCCCCTCATCAGTGGGTAGTGCCCGATATGGCCATTGTAAATTTTATAAACACATCAAAAGGAGTAAACATTTTGAAAATCCCAAAACAGGAAAACAGTTTGAGATTTGATAGCTAATACCTTGCGATACTACTAGTATTGTCTATCTTGCCAATTGTGATTGTGCTTCATTTTATGTGGGGAAAACAGCACACCCCCTAAATCAAAGGGTGGGCAAGCATATAGCAGAAGAAGAAGAAGAAAAAGAAGAAGAAGAATCAACGTTTATATAATGCTTTTCATACACATTGTATCCCAAAATACTTTACAAACAATGCTAGACTGGTAGTGAAGTCACTGACTGTAAGAGACATCCAGTTGGAGGATGTTAAAATCATCTTAGCAGCCCACATAACATTCACCAAATATCTGCATAATCATGCCTGGACTTCAGGGGTATATAACATGTTTCCCTGGGTCTGGGGGGGATCTGAAAAATGCCCTACTCAGATGGGAGGCCTTCTGGATGTTCACTTTTGGTAGTCTAAATGCCCCTGGGTTAAATGACTGATTTGAAGTCTCAGCGATCTCTAAAAAAATGTAGCAATTTCCCCAGTCTTAAACTGCTGGGGCTTCTTCTAATGAAAGGATATTACTATGAATTATCTAATTATCTGGATTAAGATACTTCTAATATTTAGAGTTCCTCTGATAAATAAATATACCCATCATTTATTATATTCTCCATTTGAAATGTATACTGTACAGTGGCTGTTTTTGTAATATTGTGAGCAAATGAAGTTATGAACATGTGACTTAATGTGTGTTTTTTATCATTTAAATATGCAGCTTAGAAATTCCTTCTGATGTGTAACTGGACCAGGAATCAGAATGGCTAACGTACAGCCATGATACATCATGCTGTGCTCCGCCTTGGTGCTGAGCAACGGTCTGCTACATACCTCTCAATGCCACACAATCTGAACCAGCAAGCTAGAAATGATGAACTTTTTGTTCTTGGTCTGACTACTTTGTCTCTCTTTGCAATATTTCTTGTTAGGGCTCTATATTTTTATTGGAGATACATATAGTTGTATAGAATTATTAGTTTAGTTACAAATATAATTCCTTGTAACTAAACTAAGCACAGGTAACTATTTTTTAATCTATTTGTTTTTCCCCTCCTGCGGCTTGGTCTGCTATCATCTGGCTGCTGTCCTCCGTACTCCCAGTGATCCTTGTCGACTCACTCACCCGAGCTAGCACACAGTGCCCTCGGCAGGGGACCCCCTAACCCCCGGCCACCAGGCCTGGATCAAATACCCAGATGCTATTCCGAGGGGTCATGCAGAGACATGACCATGAAGCCACCATGACCGACCACCATTTTCCACCATATTTTCTCCCCTAGGAGTATGGACATGTAGTGACATCAAGGCACTGCATGCCGACGTCCACCATTCTCCTCCTTCTATATGCAGCCGAGAACTGTAGAACCCCCGATTTCCATTGTGGCCCACTGCAGCGCAGTGCAATCCCTTAACCCTCCCTAGGGAGCGGAGAGCAGTCAGCAGATGCTCAATCCTCTCCCTCCCCAGATGACCCCCCGACAGCTCGTTCCCATACCGCAGTCACTGGCGTGAAGTGTGGTGTCCAGCATCTCAACCCTCAGCGCCACTGGGTCAGCATAGCACACGTCACTTTTAATTTGTTTGGCACATATGTGACATCATCAGAGCTCCCCAGTATAAAAGAGAACCTGCTGCAATAATCTATACCCATGAAAAAGTGCCGCTTCCAGCACAAAACGGTGTTGTGTATTTTGTGTGTAGGCTGTGGAGGTAGTATTCATGGAGATATGCCCAGCACCTTTGTATTCTGTATGGTGGAGATATAAGTAGTAATAAATATAGAATAATACATGGGTGGGTGGGTGTAACCAGAATTTTACACATACCCAAGATGTGGGATGCTATATAAACCCAGAGGGTGAAGCTCAAGGGGTATATATAAGCATCCCACACTGAGGGTGTGTGTAAAATTTGGGTTCTATACACACCCACCCATGTTTTATTTTTTATAATTATTGGTGATCATTTTTAATCAGCATGTGTTCGCATGTTTGAGAAAGTGAAAGCAATTGTTTTGGTAGCGCCCGCGTCTACAGTATGTGAGAGCGAGAGTGATTGACAGGTGATGATTACAACCACCCTGTTGTGACGCAAAATAACAACCAGGTAGTTGTAATGCGATTTTAAGATCTGGTTATCCAGATATTAAAATGATCACCAGTATTTATAATCTACAGTAATTACACGGCATCTTTTCTGGAGTGGTGGTTTATACGCTTTTCCAGCACACTGTCGGTATGGAGTTTTTTATCACTGCATATTGGTCTCTTTTGTTCCAGAAAGCATGTTTCCAGTGGGCGACCCCATCTTTGCTCTTTGGGCTCATAACATAAAGTGAAGCATGCCACAATGAAACCCAGTTCTGCAGAATTCTGCAGCAGAGTTATGGCAGGAAACAAGGCATTTTCAATGGGAGTTAATCCCTTTTGTCATGCAGAAAAATGTTGACACTGTGCTTCATCCTAGCAGGCTCCACTGTATGTCAGTGCATCGTTTGGGGGTAGAGATGGGAAGTTTTAATTTAAGGCGCTTTTACTCACAGGTTTATGTAATGGAATAACGGTTACGGAAACAGTATTCCATTACATCCCTTGTGTGTAAAGTGCATTTGTTTCATTCCCTTGCTGAACGTTTGTCCAAATCGCAATCTCTGCTTCTCGCGGTTTGCACCAACGTGTTTAGTTTCATCTGGCTGTGTAAAACAGCCATTCCAGTAGCACTGCAGAAACTGCCATTAGAGCAGCAAACTCTGGGGGAGCCGAAACAGATGGAGGCGGGATTGGCCGGAATACTTGCAGGGTGTAAAAGGAAACCTGAATGCAACAGAGTACAACGGCACCACACAGGTAATGCTTATTTTGTTTTGAAAACCTGTGTGTAAAAGCACCTTTAGAGGCAAAGTTCTGGTGAAGTGACCAGCTTTCCCTTCATGAATCAGTTTGCGAATTTAGGCAATTTTCTGGCAACTTCACCTGGTTTCATTTCATCTGCATGTCACCTTAAGGTGAATTTGAGTGACGTTTTTCTTGGATTGAGGCTACTGGTAAACAAGAGCCTCTCGGTCACATGGAACAGCTTCTGCAGGTCACATGCTACAGCTCTAGGTGCACAGTTTTGTTTTGGCCATTGGCCCTGCTTTACCGTTGCCAGAAGAACCTGCAGGAGATCAAATCCCTGCACCCTGCATAGTACTGCTGCTGTGGGCTGATCCCCGTGAGGAGGAGCCCCCAAGACCATCCACCTCTGATTCCTCCCCTAGGCAGCAGCACAAATCCCTCATTTGGGACTTTTTTTTTAATGTAACCCAACTGGCAATGGCATTGTGAAATGCAAGCGTTGTTCAGCATGGGAAAAGGGGTAGCCACTTGGGCAGGGCACTGGTGGGCAGCACACCTACTTTAAAGTAAGGCACCGCCATGAATGGGAGGAGCACTGGAAGGCAGCTAAGAGGGGTGGAGGTGGTGCTATTTACTGGATTTACTGGATTATTTGGACAAAAAGAAGGCACAAGCCCCTTCAAGATTTGTCCCCCGCACTTGTGGGTCAAGGATCACAATGGAGAAGATTTTAGCCATAAATCTAATTTAATTTTAAAGTCTTAATTTCTAGTGGTCCTTCTGTACAATGGTGTGGGGGGAGGGGGGGCACAGCAAGTGAACACAAGGTGCCCAGTTGCCAGAGGGGAATGTGGCGGGGACTGGGTTTGGGACTTAAGCCGGTCTCGGGGGGCTGCTGTAGACAGATAAATATACCATCATGGTAAAAAAACTTTGTTGATAAATAAATTATATACAGTTTCTCCAATGATAAATAGGTACTGGCCCTTTAAATACCCAAACAAACACAGATTCAAACTTCATGCTGTATTTGTTAAAAAAACTCTTAACTTGTTTGTTAACATCTAACTTTGGATCTAACAATAGAGCTGAAAGAGTTTGTGAGTTGCTCCACTCAGTTTGTAGTATTTACAACACAGTGTTCTTGCAGTTTATTGTATGTAGACAAAACTATAAGGTTAGCAAAAGATAGATTTTTAGAACATATCAGAGACATTAAGAATGTTAGCCTCAATTCTGCTCTGGGTACTCATTTAAAAGAAAAACACTGCAGTGACCCCAGGAGTTTAAAATTCATGATTACTGACCATGTTAAAATGCCAGAGAGAAGAGGAAATAGAAAGCAACTTCTCTTACAGAGAGCATCAAAATGGATTTTTAAACTTAAAGCCCTTTCTGTGAATGTTCTCAATAGAGACTTGGATTTGATAGTTTACTTATAGTCCATGTTTGTATTTTTTCCAAATCCCCTTTCCTTGTGTGAACTGTATGGGTATTGGCATTAGCTTACCTGTGGAATTTGCTAGACATTGTAAAGCCAGTGTAATAACTTGTCCTCTCAACCACTCATTTTTATCTTGGCTCGCACTTGCTCAGCCAACATATTGCAGTAGTAGCAGATTTGGAGGAGTGGTCACTGTGTGCGATTGCAGGGCATGCATCAGTAGGTGCGTCCCTTATTCCCCAGTGAGGCAGCTGCAGGCACTGACACTAGCAACATGTAACGTGGCCACCAGATCAAAGAAAAGGTCCGCTGCAATGAGAACCAAGCTCGTCTTGCAGCAGCACCTTCTGACGTGCCTTTGCTGGTGAAGCAAACATGGCGGCAATGACTGCCGCCACTGCCTGCCACAATGCCGAAGTTCGGGGGGTGCCCAATCCCCCTGTCGGCATGATCTAATCAATTTCATGTGCTGATGTGGGAGCCCACTCCCCGTCAGTATAATGCCCCCCCATTTGTTGTGTGCCGAGGGGGTGCCCAATCCCCCTTGGCACTTGCTCCCCCCTTCGGTATGTGCCAGCGGGGGTGCCCAATCCCCCATTGGCTAGCCCTCCCTAAACACTCAGGTGTCATGCTGGGAGCCCACCCCAACATGCCAAATGCCCCTGTAAAACAAAAACCATCCTGAAATTTTTTTTTGTTTTTTTTAAACCTGTAAAAGAAGAAAACAGTCCCTTGTGGTCCCCCCCTTCAGTATATGCTGGCAGGGGTGCCAAATCCCCCATCAGCTAGCCCCCCAAACAGTCAGGTGGCATGCTGGGAGCCCACCCCAGCATGCCAAATGCCTCTGTGTAAAAAAAAAAAAAAAATCCATAATTTTTTTAAACCTGTAAAAAGAAAATAGTCCTTGCGATCTGTCCTGCTCCCTCCCAGCCTGCACCCACCCTCTGCACACCCTGCCTCCCCTCCCTCCCCCTTCACCCCATACTTACCTCCGGAGTCCGGTACGACAATCTTCGGTGGACCAGGAACACATCTGCACTCTTCAAAGCCGACCGCGAACTGAAGAAATGCCGGTAAGCTGTATAATGGCATAAATAGGGTTTTTTCAACTTTGGTGCATATCTCGGGCATTTTTAGGAATTTTTGCACCAGATTATCAACTTGGGGTTATTGGGGCCCCTCCTCATGAATTCAGTCACTGTCATGGCGTTATTCAGTCCCGAAAGGAGATTTCGTGGTCACTGCGCAGAATCACCTTTTGGACCAATTAACGAAATGACAGTACCACTGTTCATGAGGTGGGCTCTCAAAAAGCCTATGTTGCAAATTTTGTGAAAAAAATCTAACAAATGGCAGTTTCCACACACGCTCGTAACTTCGTGAATTTGTAATATTTTTACTCCAGATTTTCAACATTGCCATTTTTCCACACCTCCTTATCAATAGCACAGCTGTAATTTTACATATCCTGGCCTAAATGTGTTTTTGCCCTTCCAGCTCAGAATAGCGTGGTCGCTGTGCGAAATCAGTTTTGAGAACAGTTTGACAAAATGACAGTGACAGTCTTCATGAGCAGAGGTCCTAAAATGCATATGTTGAAAATGTGGTGATGAAAGTCCGTAAAATGACTGCGTTACAAGCATGCGTTGTGCAGTTTCCACGCACCCTTGTAACTTCACAAATATGCAATATTTTCAAGTTAGATTTTCAATACTGGCATTTTTTCACACCTCCTTATGAACAGTACAGCTGTCATATGACTCTCCTGTCAGCCATGCACTAGCTCACATGCAGGGCTAATGGGTGCACAATGCAATGCAATGAAGCTGGAAGGGAAAATTCGGGGGGGGGACGTGAGGAAGTACTTCTGCACTGAAAGAGCGGTCTATGCCTGGAACCGTCTACCAGTGGAAGTGGTGAGGATGGGAACAGTGGTGGGCTTCAAACATGCATGGAATAGGCACAAGAGAATCTTTGTAGGAAAGGGGGGGGGCGGATGGAGTAGCCAGAGATCAGGTAGGGTCTGTTGTGACAGTATAGACAGGGACAAACTGGGCAGACTTAGTGGGCCAAGCAGCCCTTTTCTGTTGACAAGTTCTAAGTTTCTATGTTATGTTTCTAATCAGCTGGCTTTGAAAATATGGCCCCATAATTTTTCTGCACGTCCCAGGGCTGAGCGTGACAGCAACATCAGCATACATAACCACCACAGCTCTTGGAAACCTAGAAATCAGTGAGCAAACAAAAACAGAAACTAATAGGAGACTCAATATAGCCTTGTAGCATATTAGAGGATATTGTAATTGGCTCTAAAAGTCGTTCTCCTAGCTTTACTCATTGTTTCCTGTTAGAAATAATTTCCAAAGTTTAGTCTAAACCGGTGTGAGGGAAACCCAGCTACACCTATTTCTGTCAATTTATGTAACAGCATATCATGATTTACCAAACCCAACACCTTGGTCAATTTCAATGAACACTGCACCAACCATCTGACTGATCAACCAGAGTCAACAGTGTTGTCTGATAACTGTTTTTATGACAACATGAGGTTAACATCAAGTTTGTGTCCAGCACCCGGACTGAGTGCATCCTATAACTGATAAATTATATAAATGTAAGAGAAAATGACCTTTAATTGTTCTGCATCTACATGCATTGGATTGGCACTACCCAGGTTGTATGCTAAGTGTACTTTGGCAATAGTGAAGAACATTGGACCACCGTCGACCTACGCTATTAGTGTAGCGTACCGATGAATTCTGTGACATGATGCCTTCACTTGCAGATCTGCCTTGCAGTTATTCTTTACAGTTACATGTTTTGGTTATTTTTTTATTCACTTATTTGAGTTGGGGGGTCTTCGCTCCCACACCCCCTGTGTTAAAAAAGACAAGGGGTGTGGGGGCAGAGTCCCCAGTTCAAACAGACAAAACCTAAATCAACACCAAACATGCAGCTAGTTTATTTGAGTTGACACCCTGTCTTAAAAAGACAAGGGGGGTGGGGCCCTCCCACTCAAACAAACTGACAAAACCTAAGTCAACACCAAATATGTGACAAAAGTAGCCTATTGCAGCTACAGTACAGTGCGGCAAGCACGCAACGCTGTATTCACATAGCTTTATGCTACACTAGTTGTGGTGGTCCGATATTCTCTACTATCACCTGTACTTTAATAGCTTGTCTTGATGTAGATATTACCTTATTCAGGATGTCCCTAGCCAATTCTTCTGGCACAGAATACAAGGGAATATTTCCATTAATTGGAGCACTGACACTGGCTTTCCTCACCAGCTCTTGGTATAATTTATTTAGCTAAACATACGTTACTGGGTGAGCAAGCAGAGTCCAGAAAGGGCTAATTTAGAGTTGCGATTCGGGGATACATTGGAAAAACAGTTATAGGAACTTGGTGAATGAAACAAAAGGTTTCACACACCACCTGCTTTTGCCTATAGAAACTCGGTTGCTTGCAAGTCTGTTCTCTAGCAGTGTCTTGACTTGGTGAAGTCCACTACTCCCTTTGCTATGGCTTTGAGCAACTCAGACTGTGTGCTGACCAACACTACAGAATTCTGCAAGGTTTTTCCGTATTCTAATAGGTCCTTTTCCAATTTTATAACCTGTTCTCAAACAGTAGCCATATCCTAGTGAAGGATTTTCGGTTCTATGTGATAACGGCAAAAGCCTAAAGGCGATTGCCGTTATCGCGCAGTCAGAGTGCCGAAAACATTTTTGGCACTCTGACACCCTAGCGCACAGGACAGTGGTACCGGGGACATAACTTTCCAATGCTTTCTGTGGGGAGCTGTGCTCCTCACCCTCCCAGAGCTTAGCCCCGCACCGCCTAAAGTTCTCAACTCCGGGGGTGCATGTCGGAGGGAGGTGAAAGCATGTAAAATTAAGGTCTGGCCAGGAGCAATAAAATCGCACCAGCGCCTGGACCCGAACCTGGTACCTCACCCACCCCAACCACAGGCCAACCCCCGATGCCATGACGCAGCTCGGCAACCCACTGCAGTGCCACCCCTACAGCTTCTCAGCCCACGCTCGCCATGCCCACCCCAGCGTGCGTACATATAGCGACATCCTATCGCCCATTCAACCCCTCCCCCAATCCGGTCACCCTACCCTCCCATCGCTGTGAGGGATTTCACAGACAATGAGTCACCGTTACGGACAGTGCCCTTCCCCATGTGCCCTCCTGATGGGCTACCGGATTTTCAAATTAGATTTTGGAGCATATTTAGAGGCTAGCAAGGCAACAGAAGTACTGGTGCCAAAGAGGTTGATTGGTTATGATCAGGACATAACAAAAAAACTATCTTTAATCATCGTATCTATTTCGACCCATGATGTGTACAGCAGTCCTTTGTCCGATCAGTTATACGACGATCACCTCTTTGCAGTGGTGACTAACATAATATAGAATAGCTGTCTGATTAGTTACTCAGTTTAATTCTTTCTCTCAGAAGGGCTGGTGTACAATTTAAACTGATGGGAAGGCTGTAACCGTTCAAAAAAAAAATATGGTCCCACTTGCTTACGGAGTCTTTCACACTTTATGGAATTTTGATTTCATAAGCCACAGGAGATACATTGCCAATTATCAGAAAAGGGACCACCAGCTTGGAAGGAATCATTGTTCTGACATCTTTAGTTATAATAGAGAATCTGTCACTTACCTGATAGTCCTAGGAGGATGTTTTCCTGTCATAGTCGGGTTTTGCAACCTTGTGTACTCTTTTTTCCAGGTTTTGTTGGGCAAAACTGATAACACCCTTTAGGTGTCTTTTCAGATCAGTGACATGCTGGTGCAAATCAGCTGTGACAGACTTATTCTCAGTAGGAAGTTGATACAACTGGTGTAAAGGCAGTACCACCTGTCTACCAGTCATCATCTCGAAAGGAATGAGTCAAGTTGGGCAGCTTGAGCTGGAACAGATTGCAAGAAGAATCAGAGGCTCCAATTTTTTTTTTATCTCATTGAGATAGTTCTTCATTTTCCTAACTTATATTTTGTTGCATTTTAACACAAGTACAATATGGCCAGCCTGTTGGCACAGCGGTATGGGCTTCTGCCTGTGACGCAGACATTCCAGAGTTAGGAACAGACCCAAGAATCAGCTGGCTGGGGGAGAAGGATCAAGTGTCCCAAGGACTGGACTCCTTCTCTGGGGGAAGAGGGGTTGAGTGCCAGGCGCACGACTGACCTCTGGTGGAGACCAGGGGGAGCAGCTGCTGGCACCTGCATCATTGCTGGAGGCAGGACAGATGTCAGTGTCTGTGCCTTGACATCATTCCATGTCCTGCCTCCTGGGGCTGAAAATGTGGAAAATTGGGCCGGTGGGATGCTGGACGCCTCAAGCTGCTGGCCCCGGACGACTGTCTGTGGCACCACTGGCGATGTATACCGGCATCTGGTGTGAGGGTGAGTCCCCTACTGAAGGCCCTGCCTTGGGGGGGCAAGCCAGGGTGTAATCCTAGGATGGAAGTATCCCGGGGCCACACACTGGCATCTGACGAGTGGTTGGGCTCCTACACATGGCCCTGCTCTTAGGGGGTAAGTCACAGCGTATCTCCGGCTTGGGTAAGCCTGCAGAGGGTGGGTGACAGGGCTAGGCCAATGGGGGCCATTCCTTGGAGGAGTGGGGAAAGTATAGCAAAATGTAAAACACAAGTGCAATTCAAGTTTGCACATCTGGAATAATACAGCATGAATGGAACATATATTCGTAATACAATGGCAAGATCATCATACTCCGCACTGAGGTACAGCAAGTGGAGTTACGATACCATTATAATATTTCATAATGTCCTCAGTGGTTAAGTATTGCCAAGTCTGCCAAGAATGAGAACGTGTCCATATCTTTTTGAAAGATTTATAAGGAGATGTTGTACCTTGCACTACTGTGGGATTAAAGTTCTCTATCTTTTTAAATATTAAAGGAGGAGTTAGACCTTGTTTTCTAGTAGAGTTGATAATTGCAAGTAAAATATTTAAACAGTAAGGTAAAAAAGCAGATTGTAAGAAGACAGCATGAAACATGTAAACTTCATCAGCTGGTACAACACAAGTACCATACTGCCATTATCAATTTCCAGACATTGACTGTTACCTTTATGCTGGAGGTGCATAGCTGCTCCGGTTATTAAGCGATGCACCAATACAAATTACAAATGCTGCTAGTGATCAGAATAGGCCAGACATGCTGTGACACTTAAACCTTGTCCAGTGCTGGCGGGAAAAATATGTGGGAGAATCCCAAGGAGGAAGCAGTTGGCTGGAGGGGGTTGGCCACGTGCATAGTGCCATCTTGAAATTTCCTATGATGAACTTTAATGCCTGAACAAACTACAGTTTTATAATAAACCGGAACAGTAACAATATCAATAACTTAGTAAGTGCAGAGAAATGAAACAGTTTATAACAGTCCCAACATCACCTTATTTATTACACAGCCATACCCCCTGCTTCCTCTCAATGTTAGAAAAAAACTCAGTATGTAGCTTTCATCCAAATCCTCTGTGGTACTGGGTCAACGTAGCGCTTAAAGAATAGCATTGCAAGAACCACATGGTGGAAAGCGTAAAAGAATTTACAGCGACAGGGAATTACCGCTACCCTGTTGCTGTGCACTATAACTTAGATGGGATCAAGTTGCCGTGTGTGCGGTGCTGGTTGAGCCGCTCCCATGGTGGAATGGCTAAAGCACCAGTACACAGCAGGGTCGGAGACCGGGGACTATGGTTTGGTTCTCCCCAGATCTCCCTGTGTTACTCTGTTTTTTGGTTTTTTTTGGAGAATTCAGTTTTTCCCCCTCTTCGAATTTATCCCCATCCCTGAAGTCCAGACCCCTCAGAGTTTATCTAAAGTCCAGGGGGTGTGAGAAGTGAGGGCTATCCATGTTGTTATTGGGGGGTATGAGGGGCAAAGCTCCCCTGCAAAAAACAAAAGTCAGTGTTTTCAATGGGGCGCACTGTATAATGTTGTGGTCAGCATTTTTTCTGACCTCAGTTGGGTGAACACTGTGTTGCTTGTGGCATTTTTTGCCACGCTGCTGTTGTCCATGACTTTATGATGCATGCAGTCATCTGCCTGGTCCAACAGACAAGTCACAAATTCAGATCAAAGTTTGGTAACAAGCTTACCAGCTGCTTGAGGGTCTGTGTGGATAGGTTCATCCCCTGTAGATATTCCTGAGTCTGGTTGGCATCATCAGCACATGTTGTACCCCCGGTGCTCATAACTGCTTATATACCCCATCAAATGACTTGCGTTTGAGTCTGGTGAGGTAGCTCAGCTCCAGGAACAGCCTTACATGGTGCCCATGGTGGTCTAGGGAGTCGGTCCTTCAAGCAGCATTTGAAAGCTCATCTCTTTTTCACATGTTTGAAAGAATCACCATGATGGTGCAAGCCAGGAAGTCTCCACCCATGGTGCAGTAGAGACTTTTTTCACTGTAATAGTAGTATTGCTAAAGTTTCTGCAAGCCAGGCCTGAATAAAGTGTTTTATCTCCTCCATACCCTCCAGCATGCTGACCACACAAATATTGGTGGATCTAGCTTGGTTCTTGAGGTGCTCTAAGCGGTGCCATAGCACAACGTTTTCCGTCACCGCTCCAGATACTGCTATAAGGGCTTTTGTTACCATGTTGGAGGCATC
The DNA here is from genome assembly GCA_016271365.2 of Neoceratodus forsteri. NCBI lineage: Eukaryota > Metazoa > Chordata > Ceratodontiformes > Ceratodontidae > Neoceratodus > Neoceratodus forsteri. The sequence continues at coordinate 938,456,741 of CM028137.1, forward strand.
TTTCACTTCTGTTTGGACCCCAGTAATGTTGGCATCTAATGTAGTAACCTTCATTACTAGTACCTCCAGCTTTAAGTCCATCAGCGTCATAGCCTCCAAGAGCACTGCATTTGATGGCTGTGCAGTCTCAGCTGCTGTGGAGGCGGCTGCTCCGTCTCTGCTACCTGTCTGCTGCAGAGTTTCCAGGCAAGCTCCTATGGGTGAGGTACTAATCTTAAGCATGCCAATTACCATCTGATTCTTGCATTCCAACTGACCTGAAGAGTAAAGTAGTAGGCTACATGAAGTTTCTTCTTAATTCTAAGGTCTCCAAGAAGTTGGTGAGCATGTCAGAGGTAAAATGAGAACGTCGCTCTGATTGTATCTTTTTTTTTGTAACTTATGTTTATTAATCAAAGGTCACATGACATTAAGGGCCCGATTCTAAAATGGGTTACGCATGTCACAAGGTGACCCAATGGCTCAAGTCATACTTTGTGACACGCGTTACGCTGTTTGCAGTTCTGAGAGGCAGCCTGCGCTATGGCGTGGGCGGCCTGTGCCCAAGAGGCCTTATGCCTGCTGCAGCCTCTACTGCATGACAGAAGGGGGGGTTACAGCATCAACTGTGCCCTATTCTGAAAGGGTGGCTGCTGTAACCCCTTACGATATTCAAGTCACATTGCACCACTGCTGGGTTAGACCAGCTGTTAGCTGGTCTAAGGGGCATCTGTCCAGGCCAAATGGCGGCTGTCCCCCCTGCAGTGCCACAACACACACACACACACACACAGCTGTGCTCCATAGACCCCCCATCTCTGTAAGGCTCTCCCCAAAACCAGGGTGCCACCCGCTGGCACCCGGGTCCATTTTTTACGGCGCCACCCTTGCGCCTCTGCCACACTGCTGATCCCCCCATGGCCCATGGGAGCTTGCAAGCTTTTTTTGTGGCTGGGGGAGTTTGGGGGGGCTGTTCTTTGCAGGTGGCAGCTTGCGGCACCCAGGTCTGTTGCACTATTCCCGTGGCACAACCCTGCGGCTGCTGCAAGTCGCAGGATGTAAGTGCCGGGGACCCAGCCTATTTTGGAATAGGGCACAGGGTCCCTGGTGTAGCGGCACATGTCACAACTCACATATGCCTGCAAGTTGCGACATGCATCTTAGAATTGGGCCCAAAGTGTATATTCACCAAGATGACCCGTTACAAAACCATCATGTATGCAGGAACTGCAGGTCACCTTGGCAATCCCATCACATCTATACAAGAACTAACTATATGTTACAGAACCAAAACAAAACTTGTGCTCATATGTAGTGTTTCATTTGGGTACTACAACTTATTATCTATCAGGTCTGAGGTTAGGAACCTGTGTGTGTGTGTGTGGGGGAGAGGGACTAACTCTGGCGTCGGGAAAAGTATGGAGGAAATCTTTTCCCTCATCTCCCACCTACAACAGTGTGTCACTTGTCAGTGTCCTCTCCTTCATCCATGTGGGACTGGGTCAGACACTCTTTCTGTCTCTTCCATTCGTCTAGATACTTGTCCCTCATTAGACGAAGGTCTGATGTTATTCTCGCTGTTTGGCTCATCTAGTACACTCTGGTTCTCCATTTCTGTAGGGATGGAATAACGACTAACAACCAGTGTATGGTGATCCCCTTTAGTGCTAGAATACATAGTGTGTAGAGCAAATCCCAGGAGGATGCTGTCCCTGGGATTGGGAGGCCAGAGGCCTAGGAGCAGATTTAGGGAAGTTAACAGAACTCTCAGGCTCCACATCCAGTCCAGCTCCGTGTAGATGCTGTGCCAGTAATCCCGTATTTTGGGGCAGTCCCAAAAATATGGGATTGATCTCCTCTAGTAAGACATCCCCTCCAACCCAGATTTGTTCTGCCTTGACCAAAATGGTCAGGGATGGAGCGTGTGTGGAAGAATTTTGGTAAAATCTTGCAGCGACATTCCCTCCACAAGGGGAAAGCTTTGATTTTCCAGCCCTTATCTAGAATGTTTCCGCAAGACTGCTCAGCAATCTCCATCCTGATTCCAACTCCCATCATCTCCCAATGCCCTCTAAAGTCCCCCTCTGACATTTCGCAAGAGTGCATATATCACTGAAATCTGATTCTGTCTTTAAGGGTAGATCCCAGTGCTGAACACATGCTTTGCCAAAAGAGCACCCATTTCTTTCATCTGTGTCATTTGGTGCAGATATGCACTCAACTCATTTGGTGACAAGTCACTGAACAAATGCACATTGTGGAGGCAGTATAGCGCAGTGGTCTAAGGCTCTGAGCTGCAAATCTGGTGATATCCAGCAGACCAGACCTGGGTTTGAATCCCACAGCTTCCACTTGCATACTGTGTGGCCCTGAGCAAGTCACTTAACCTCCTTGTGCTCCCAGGTCGCTCCTGTAAAAAAGCTTACAGCCTAGTGTGCAACACCTGGTTAAATAACTAAATTAAAAAAAAAAAAGAAATTTCCTCTGGAGGACCATGGAACCAGACCTACCCAGTCGATCAGGATATCTGACCAGGGAAAACTATCCATTTGGTCTGCAGCAGAGCTCTGGCTTTGATGCCTGAAATTTGCAGCAGATGAGAGAATCTTTGGTGTCCTTTGTGCAAGCAATAAAACCCAACAGGGTGGGCAGTATTGGGCTATACCCACCAGCCCAAGGTGCAGTGAGACCCAACACCACAGGTGGAGGGCCTTAGAGCTCCAGGAAGGGTAGGTATAACCTATACCACCCACCGTAGAGGATATTATTGTGCTTAGAAAATGGGTTCCTGACTAAATTTTAAATAAAATGTTTAAACAATTAACAAAAAAATAGAATCCAATTAAAATGATTTTTAATGTAAAGTAGTCCCTCCATCAGCAGAATTGTCACTAGATGGCATTGGTGCTTTTTTGTGTCATTTTGGGGGTAGAGATATGTATCCAGTTTGACTTCTACGCTTCGTTCTCCCCAACACACAAAGAAATTCACCCCTGCGCTTCCTGAGAACTGCACGCTGTGGTTTTAAACTTGCTGTTCACAGTTAAGAGCAATTGGGCACTGCAGTGCAGTGGAAACAGCAGAGCAGACAGTGTCAGAACAGGAGTGAGGTTGCGTGCAGTGATAGTCTAGAAGCCACAAAGTTTTGACAATTTTTGTTAGGAAACTGTTTTTTTGTTTTGTTACTGAAGCGCTGTGTGCACGCTCGGTCACTGCATTTCTGTTGATTTTGTTGTCGGTCAGGATCAGGTATGTGGAAGCAGCACTGGTGAGCAGTGTGTGCGAGCTAAGAAGCAGCGCAGAAGTGCAGAAAGGCATCAGGAGGAGACGCACTTGCCAGTAAAACAATGTTTTTCTACACTGTTGTGGAAACTGCCTCAGCGTGGTGCTGGTGGTGACGATGGTGGGGGTGTTGCCAGCAGAGCAACTCACTTAGTAAATGAGACAAAAAAAAAAAATCGGCTTAGAAGTTTGCATTTTGAACACGGCACAGGGATTTCACTATATAATGGGACAGGTGGCACAAGGTACTTGTCTTAGGTGGGCATTGTTGTCTCATAAATGCCCACTTAGACAAGTCTCTTAGTCATTCCGAAGCCTTGAACTGTTCAACCCATTTTCTAATACCTACTTATACATTCCTGGCTAATAAGCGACTTGTTTCAGGGCATAACAGGTGAACTGGTCACCTGGATGTCCTCTGCACCTCTTATAATAGGTGTGATGCTACATCATTTCCTTGTAGCTGGTGGGAAGCACACCCCGTGAAGACTGTCTTTTGTGAGAGTGTAAGGCAACAACTTGAGGTGCCAATGGAACTTGGTGCTTTGATCATCCATGATTTTCAAACCCTTATAGCGTGTCACATCCTCATCTGAAACAAGCCAGTTTACTGGATCTTCTATGTATTGTACATTTTGGACACCATCCTGTCTACCAACAGAGCCTACACCAGGTTAGAATCTGGTTCATGCCTTACTAACACATGAGTACCCTTCTTGGAGGGAACTTCAGTGGCAGTATGATTCTTGTCTCACTGTCTGTTTAGCCTCCTCTCCCATTGCTTGTCGCTGAGTGATGACTGCAAGGCTGGCACTAGGGCAAGGTTGGTGAGTCCATGGCTCTCCACTTAAGGCTCCTTCTCTGATCTGTGTGCAAGCCATGTAATTTACAGATTGCTCAGGACCCTTGACCCTTGGGTGACCCTTCACCTTCTTCCAGTAAATGCCCATTCCATGGTTATGGCTCATGTTGTCAGTTGCAGAGATAAAATCTTTAACCTGATATCTATCCTTAGTGGTCTTAAATCCCCCTTCCTATATATAAACTGTAACCTGCAGGTGGCGCTCCCCACTAAAGAACTGTTGAATAAGTGACACCAAATATCAGGTTGAGTGGCACTGGTTGAGGTCAGTGTGGTTTGGGGCTGTAGTATTTTGGTAGCTTCAAATAGCTCCGGTTTGGAGTCTGTGTACTTGTAATACCAAAACCAGGTACAGACTAGCAGGCATGCTAGCTGTCTATAACCGGTCTAAATATGTCGCAGCAGTACACTGGCTCCAAACTGGAGCTGTTTAAAAATAGAGCAATGTAGCAAGCATATGGAGACACCCCGGCTGCTCCCCGCCTGCCACGTCATCCTGGGTACAGCCGTGGGTGCTTGTGGGCGTGACGGGGAGGGTGGAGTTGGAACTTAAAATGCCAGCGGGAAGGGTGCAGGATCAACCAGATATGAATTTAAATTAAATACTCAGCAGTAAGTGGCAAATTTTGTAACATTTATGCATTTGCTAATCGGGCTCCACTTCACACGGAGGTGGGGCCCGACGGGATATGGACATTTCCCTCTAACTGTCTCTGTATTTATTCTGCCCATTTCATGTGTAATAATTAAACTGCACAGTTGCAACATTTGCTATTTTAGTGAATGTGAATGTGATTATTGTAAGGGGAACCAAGGACCCTTTAGTCTTGTCCCCAACCTCTGGCACTGAGGAAAAGTCTGGCAGTAGTCTGCCAAATCTTTAAAACTACTATGTCAGAAAAAGCTACTCATAAGTCACCTTTTAATTTGGCCAACTCTTAGGTGTCCTGGAAAAGAAACGCCAGGACCAGGGCTAGAAACTGATGTATTTACTCTTAGCAGCTTTAAATCTACCTTCCTATATATAAACTGTATCCAGCAGGTGGCGCTCCCTACCCATGAAGCATTGGAATAGTGACACCAGATGTCAGGTAGAGTGGCGTTGGTTGAGGTTGGTGTGGTTTGGGGCTCCTGTTTTGCATCCTTTGTTCTACTTGCACTTACAGTATCTCACTGTTTTGGAATAAAAGTACTGTCTGCAGCACTTCCTGGAGAGTATTGTGTCTTTATAACGCAGCTGGGCCATGTGTGCCAGCCCCTTTTGGTTTTCTGCTTTTAGCATTGTCTTTAACGTTATGCTCAAGCTTTTAACTAGCCCATTCATTTCAGGATGGTCTGACCAGGCCCTAAGCTGCCGCATCCCACACCTCGCCTACAAACCTGCCTTACACTTTTTGAAAGCATGTGTTAACAAAATCTGGTCAGATCCACCATGGCTGCATAATGAAGTTAATGAAGTTGTGTGGAATTGTTAAGGAGGTATGGAGAAATAACACAATGATTTGTAAGTAGTAAGATTTGTTTTAGTTTCTGTTCTAAGGAAGGCATACACATTATTAGGAAAATATATGGAGGTGTACATTTTAATGGGAGGAATAGGAAGCAATATAGGTTTAAAAAGAACCCCAGAGCAAATGCCACTGATGTATATGTTATCCGGATGATATTGGCTGGACAGCAGATTTTAAAGAAACACAATTGCACATACCCCAATAATGCAAAGCATCATGGGAAATATATGCAAATCCCCATGATGGTACAGAAGGTGGCAGTACATGAAAAAGTAATGGCTGGCATATGTTCAGCCTTGGGATTATTTACAGTTTTGGTTTTTTTAGAGAAACAGGGTTTTTGTCCATGGGGTGATACAAGTTATATTTAAGCAATGTGTTGATGTCAAGAAGTCAGGTGTAATGATGGACTGTTAGCAGAGAAAATCTGATAGTAACTTTCAGAGAGGATCGCTTTTGATAAGGGTAAGGTAGTTATGCTTGTGATAATGGGAATATTAGAAATGTATGAGGTCTGTGCAGAAGTGGAGTACAAATATGCACAGTTTCATAAGTATGTGCTCAGAGTGTAGGCAATTGTGATATGCAGGTTTGTTTTAGAAATAGGTAAAAACAGCGGTACATGCAATTGATAGAAAGACAGATAATTACATAGACATATAGATAGAGAGAGAGACACACACACACACACACACACACACACACACACACACAAACAGACAGACAGGCAGATTAGGAATGGCAGTGAGGTATTGAAGTGATGCCAACCCCACCCCCACCATTCAGAAATGGACAGGCATTGGGGTTTGCCTTTGGGTCATTGCCCATAACGCTCACGCCATTTCACCTCACCCTACCCTGCAGACAAAGACAAGTGTCGAGTTGTGCCTTGGGGTGTTCAAGCTTTACACTCACCCCATTCCATAAGGAAATACGCTGAAATGGGTACAGTACTGTATAAGAAAATGGAGTGAACTTTGGGGCTGAAGAGTCAAAGGCACACCTCAATACCTGCCACTGGCTGCAGGGTGGGGATGGGGGTGGGATGGCATGAGCATTACTGTTGACAATCCCAAGTCACACCCCTGATGCCTGTCAGTCCCTACAGGGCAGGGTATTATGGTCAGAAACCCTAATGCCCCGGGCGTTGTTATGTGACTTCTTAACCTAGCAACAGCATTTAATGCATTACATTATAAGGACAAGTAAATGTTTTTAATACATGGACAGGCATTGGTGTGTGCCTTTGGGGGGAGAGTTGACAGGGTGACATTCAACGGAGCTGCACCATGGCACAGCATCGTTGAATATCGCACCCTGGTCACCCACAGTGTGCATGGTGCAGTGGCACTGTGCCAGCGCAAGTGGCCAGAGTGGAGCAGGGGGATGCGCTAGCGCAAGTTCCCTTGTGCTATGAGCAACAACCGCGATATTCAAAAGTGTACATGCAAATGGGGCCATAATGTATGCAAGGCACAAATGGGGCCATTTGCATGTCATTAAGGCCCCATTGCATGCAGGTGCTCAGATCCTCGATGACTTGCACCTGGTGCCCTGACAGGCAGCAGCCGTCGGGGACTGCGCCCCTGCATAAGCGCAGCAATGTGCCCCACTGCCCGATTGCGGGCATATGTAGATGAGATAATCGTCCAATATCCCTGGTGATCCAGTGGACGCTCGCAGCCTGATCATGGGCTTCAGTATGACAATAATATCCAATACCCTGGTGGTCAATGGTACCCCCTCCCACCCGCCACTGAGCCTCACCACCCTGCTCCACCCTTTGGTCAGCGGCAGGCAGCAGCACCCACCTGCCTGCTGCCCCACCACTGACACTGGCAGTGGGGCTGTCGCCCATTGGTCCTGGCATGAACCAATGGGCATGCAGCTATGCCATACTACACAGTCCAGATCTGTGAATGGATCCATTCACAGATCTGGACCTGTCATCTGTCTGAGCTGCATGCCCATTGACTCATGCTGTGGACCAACATGAACGCCAGCTTTCCCTACTGCTGTGTCAGTCAGAAGGCAATGGGGCAGCAGGCAGGTGGGGTGCTGCCACCCGCCGCTGACCGAGGGAGGTGGGGTGCTGCCGCCCGCTGCTGACCGAGGGGGGGAGTGGGGCAGTGAGGCTCAGTGGGCAGGTGGGGGGGTAGAGCTGGACCACCAGGGATATTGGACATATTATTGTCATACTGAAGCCCGCGATCAGGCTGCGAGCGGTCCACTGGACCACCAGGGATATTGGAATGCTTATATTTTTACTTATGTCCGCAATCGGGCATGTAGCAGTCCACTTGACCACCAGGGATATTGGATGGTGTAATATTATACTTAAGCCTGTGATCGGGCATGTAGCCGTCCACTGGACCACCAGGGATATTGGACAGTGTAACATTATACTTAAGCCCGTGATCGGGCGTGTAGCTGTCCACTGGACCACCAGGGATATTGGACGGTGTAATATTATACTTAAGCCCATGATCGAGTGTGTAGCGGTCCACTGGACCACCAGGGATATTGGACGGTTTCAATTTATACTTAAGCTCGTGATCGGCTGTGAGCGGTCCACTGGACCACCAGGGATATAGGACGAATCTGTTAATCTACATATGCCCGCGATCAGGCTGCAAGCGGTCGACTGGACCACCAGGGATATAGGACGAATCTGTTAATCTACATATGCCCGCGATCAGGCTGCAAGCGGTCGACTGGACCACCAGGGATATAGGACGAATATTTTAATCAACTTATGCCCATGATCGGGTATGGGGGGGTGCTGCCACAAAGGTGCAGCCGGAGCTCGGGTGGACACCCACAGGTGGCAGCTGCCGTGTTGCGCCCTGCAATATGGCAGCTTACCTGTGGGTGGCCAGCCATTGTTCCTTTTTTGGCTCACCTGTGTGTGGGCGCAGTGGGGTTGTGCATGCATGGGCTCAGCGCATCCCGGGCTGAATATCGGGATGTGCAGAGTATGCATGGGCACACCCCCCCCACCTGCACCACATACATTACTGATGCGCTCTGGCACATCAGAGTTTGTGCCAGGCACAATCCCTGTTTGAATATCCTTGCGGCGCATCAGTGGGTTACGCATGGTGCAACACTGTTGCGCCATGCGCAACCCTTCTGAATATCTGGGCCTTTGTATATATATTTATATCTTTTAACTTCAAAGCACTAAACCTATTCAAATGCACAAAATGCAAGACTTTATTCTCTTCACACATTACTGCTAAACTTCAGGTCCCAGAGAGATAAAAATGTAGAGCTTTCCCTAGCTATTTGGGGTGGGTGCTTCAGCTGTGTGTGTGTGGGGGGGTATAACAAATCTTTTAAGAAACAGACACTCTAGTATCCAATATAGGATAGTCTTCTTTGGGTGACATATTTTACTCCTTTGTGGGCTTATACCTTAATTGTCATTCATGTGTTGCAAGTACTAGCTTTCCTCAAGTGCTGTAATTTCAGGATGCAGTTTCACAAGTGCTGTATAAGGATGTAGTTTCACAAGTGCTGTAATTTCAGGATGCAGTTTCACAAGTGCTGTATAAGGATGCAGTTTCACAAGTGCTGTAATTTCAGGATGCAGTTTCACAAGTGCTGTATAAGGATGCAGTTTCACAAGTGCTGTAATTTCAGGATGCAGTTTCACAAGTGCTGTATAAGGATGCAGTTTCAGGAGCTCCTTAATTACTTTTTCTTTCCTTCTGAACTTTAAGCTCTGATGCCCCAGGCAGCTCTGATAGTCAGTTGTTCCAACATGATAGATCCACCTCATGCCACTCCCACATGAACCAAAAAAAAAAAAAGGTGGTAGTGGATCTTTAGGAGCTTTTCAGGTGGAGGTGAGGGTGGATCTTACCCCCCCCAAAAAAAAAAAAACTAATGCTGCCTCCCACTACTCAGGTTCCAGTTCTTGTACCTCCCGTTTAAGAAAGAAAATAATGCCCTGCAACCATTGACTAACATGAAAGCATATTTATTTGAGTGCAGAAAGCATTTCTTGGAGGAGGGTAAGGCAGAGGAAACTATTTACACCTTCAGCCAGTTCCAAGGACAGAAAACATGACATCATCCCTTTTGTACATGCAAAACGTCTGCAGGCTCCGCCCACTGCAGCTGTAAAAATGACTAAAATCTAGTTTTTTTTTGTTTTTTATACACACTGGTTAGTGCAGTTGGTGAAAACAAAGTGTGTGCTAAAAACAGCATATTGCTTGTGTTAAAAGTAAGTTAACACCATGGTGTGTTACTTTAATAACACGCTGAAGAGTTGTTTCCACTATTTGTGTTACCTTTGTGTGTTAACACAGTCTGATGTTAACTATAGCACACTAATGTGACTGATCTACATTCAAAATGTGTTGATTTAACACATTTGTGTGTTGATGACGGCAACCTCATGTGGCAGGTTTTAACACTTTTGTATGCTAAGTTTGTAGCACACCAGTGTGTTATTTCTATACAATCCTGTCACAGTGTGTGTTGCAAATTTAACACAATAAAATGTCATATTAAAAGCATACTAGCACACATTATTTGTTGATTTAACACCAGTATCTGTTGTGTGTAATTAACTGGTGTGGTAGGCAACACTATAACATTTTGCAACACAATGATTCTATATTAGGTGCAACTCTGTATAGATCACCTACAATGTAATCAATGTGCACTTTATCATGCTTTTCTGTACTGTGTCGTAGCTGTAACTCTGTTTAGTACACTGTCCAAGTGCAATGTATTCAACAATGAGTGTGTCATCTTATTACACATTTCATGAACAAACATAAAACTGTGTTAATTCTTTAAACACTAATGTGTCATTAATGTGTCACAAAAACACGTATCCTGGATTTTAGGGGGGCAGACTTTGGGAAAATGGGGAGATGCTTGAAAGAGGCATTAAGGGGAATGGGACAGGAATCAGGGATTGAGGAACAGTGGGCAGTATTTAAAATGGGGATTATAAGAACAACAGAATTATGCATTAAGCAGGTTAGCAAGAGGAAAAGAAAGAGACCATTATGGTTTTCCAAGAGGTAGCAAAGAAAGTGAAAGTAAAAAGATTGCATTCAGGTAATACAAAAAGACACAGGCAGAGGGATGGGAGAAGTGCCAGGAGAAACAAAGGGAGGCAGGAAGTCAGTAAAGGAAGCCAAAGCTCAGACAGAGAACACATTGCAAAATCAGTGGTTAAAGGGACAAAACCTTTTACAGGTACATAAGTGAAAAAAGAAGGACAAAGGGAGGATAGTGAGACTGAAGGGGAGGATGGGAGCAGCGTGGAGGATGACAACAGTAAAGCTGACATATTGAACAGGTATTTCTGCTCAGTCTTTACTAAGGAAGAGGGGTAATGGGTCTGAAGGAGTACAAGGGGTGAGAATGGTGCAGAAATGGACACAAGTCCTTTACGAGAAAGGGTCCTGAAGGAACTGGAAGTAATAAGAGCTGATAAAGCAATGGGGCCAGATGGGGTGCACCCAGGGTCCTAAAGAACTAAGAAGGTGGTGGCTGAACCTCTGGCTATCCTGTTCAGCCAATCACTGGAAACAGGAGTACCCAAAGACTGGAGGACAGCAGATGTAGTCCCCTTATACAAAAGTGGGAACAAAGAGGAAGCAGGGAACTACAGACCAGTCAGCCTCACCTCGGTAGTGGGAAAGATCATGGAAGCACTACTGAAGGAGAGATTGGTGGAACATCTGGTTGTCAATGGACTACAGGACCCAAGGCAGCATGGTTTCACCAGGAGCGGTCATGTCAGACCAACCTCATTGAATTTTTGACTGGGTGACTAGGGAGGTGGATCGGGAGGGCAGTGGACATGGCCTATCTGGACTTCAGCAAGGCCTTTGACACTGTGCCACATAGAACTATTACACAAACTGGGGAATATGGGTGTGGGCAGGACAGTAGTGTGGTGGGTAGGTGAACTGGCTGGGTGGCAGGACACAGAGGGTGGTGGTAAATGGCTGTCACTCCACAGAGGAAGAGTGACCAGTGGGGTACCACAGGGATCAGTGCTGGGACCGGTCCTATTCAACATCTTCATCAGTGACATTGCACAGGATCTAGAGGCAGAATTTCACTGTTAGCTGATGACACAAAGCTCTGTAACAAGTAGACACACCAGAGGGTGTAGACAGAATGAGAAGGACCTGCAGAAACTTGAAGAATGGTCAAGGGTTTGGCAGTTGAAATTCAATGCAAAGAAGTGCAAGATAATGCATATGGGGCACAAAAACCCTGGCACAATATATCAGTTGGGGGTGAGGATATAGCATGCACCAAGCAGGAAAGGGATCTTGGGGTTGTCATCTCTGATGACCTCAAGGTAGGAAACAGTGTGACAAGGCATCAGGTAAAGCAAATAGGATGCTGGGATGTATGGCAGGGCATCACCAGCAGGAAAAGGAGGTCATAATTCCGCTATACAAGACACTAGTGAGGCCCCACCTGGAGTACAGTGTACAGTTCTGGAGACCATACCTCGTGGGACATAGACAGGGGTAGAAGGTTCAGAGGAGGGCAACAAAGATTGTGCATGGGTTGCATCTCAAGTCCTATGAAGACAGGTTGAAGGAACTGAACATGTACTCCCTGGAGGAGAGGAGGGAGAGGCGATATGATAGAGACATACAAGTATCTTACAGGGAGGAACAGGGTGCAGGAAAACACTATTTTAAGCGAAAAAGATGTTTCAGGACTAGAGGCATGGGATGAAGTTGGAGGAGGACGATTCAGAGGAAACATGAGAAAGAATTTCTTCACAGAGCGGGTGGTGGACAAGTGGAACACCCTGCCAGAGGAAGTGGTGGGAGCTGAAACAATCACGGGATTTAAGAATGCATGGGATAGACATAAAGGAATTCTAGAGGTCAGGGGTAAGGGGAAATAGACTTCTAAGAAAACAAACTGAACTTACAAGTTCAAATGGGCAGACTAGGTGGGCCATAGGCCCTTATCTGCCGACACTGTCTATGTATCTATGTATCTATGTATTAATTGCACAGAAACTGAATGGATTTTGCTGTTCATATGTGCGCATGACACTGTGGTCCATTGAATTATTGGCTAACAATGAACTGTGGAATTCTTTTTTTTTTGTCAGTAAAATTATAAATAGAATACAATTTAATAGGGCTTCAGAGTGATGTCTCTTATGGTATAAAAGACACTGAGTGTGAGGTTTGACACGAGGACCATGAAACTGAATGATTCTGTCTGTCTAAACCTCAAGAGAGATATCTCTTATATATAAGAAACACCCCTCGGAGGCTATATTATCTTATTATAAATCACTTGAGTTTAGCCTGAGTGATTTATAGGTTGAGTAATTTTTTTAATCAGATTATGTCATCCTCCCCCCAGCCCTTAAGTGCAGCACTGTCCCCTAATGCTCTCACATGAGAGCACACTGTATGCAGGATAAGATGTAGAGTGCTGAATTTATAATACTAGATAGGAAATCATCAGTAATAAGACTGTGATTCCGGCTACAAGATTCTGGCGACATTACAAACCACGAGACCAAAGCTTGAGTGGTTTTTGATGTCCCCAGAATCTGAAGGTGGAGCAAGTCTGCAAGTCTACGGCTGGTTTCCCATCTGTTTTTTTTGGGGGGTAAGATAATTAAGACTTGTGTTGAGGAGATGTCCACATTTGTTATTATTTTTTTGGGGGGGTTGTAAGTTGTTTTTATCGGGGGGGGTTGTAAGATATGTAAGACTTTTACTGTGGAGATGTCCGCATTTTTTTTTTTTTATAAGATATGTAAGACTTTTGTTGTGGAGATATCCAAATTCTGTTTTTGATTTTTTGTGAGTTATGTAAGACTTTTCTTATGGGGATATCCATATTTGTTGGATTTTTTTGTATGATATGTAAGACTTTTGTTGTGGAGATGTCACATTTAATAAACCTTTATACCAATGTTGAAGCATATGAAAAAATTAGCATATGACAATAGAGGTGTTTCAAACATTGTTTTTTGTATTTGCTTAATCCAGTCAGTTCAGATACATGTCATGTATAAAACAATACAGAATAAACATTTAATGTATAGTAATTAAAAAAAACAAACTAATCTATATGCAGCTGTAGAAAACTCAAGAGCCACACTTTATGAAATGTGAATTGCTATGTTAACATAATTTGATATTAATAGCATCAAACTATAGATGTGATATTTAAATAAATGGTTTGTTATTTCTTACGTCTTCTACAAAGTACCTGCTGAGTTGATCTTAACTGCCCTCAATCCAACACCCGACTACAATCGTACTGCCCCAGTTCTGGCGATGTTAAAAATAAACAACCCTGCTCATTTTTAAAAAATTCCTCAGACCGCACTTGAAGCTTGTTTGTTTGAGGGAAACTGCCCAGTTGCCCCATTTACAGAATTTTTAAGTTGTAAAGTTTTGGAGTGGAAGGAATCATAAGTGGTAATTACAGTCTGGTGTTTCTTTTTAAGTGGGTCGTTCTGAAGTTAAAGGCATGTTTCAAGATAATTTGTTTTAAAAAAAAATACTAGGGTTTTGAAACCCATGTCTCCTTAGCATAAGCTAGGGTGTATCATTTTATGAATAAAATTAAAATGTATTTCTAGCCCCCTTTGAGAGGGAAGGGATTGTAAATTGGCCCGAGCAAGCCGGCAGCCAATCCTTTCCACTTCCTTGTCTGCCAGCCTTGCACTCAGACATTGTGTAACGTCTACTCAGGGAGAATGAGTGTGTATGCCCCATAAAAGTCTATGGGGCTATTTTAAAAGACTTATTTCTATATGTTACTGCAACTTTACATATACATAATAACACTACCCCTTGATTACTGATATTCATCTTGGTCAAGTGGTGGTGTTAATATGTACATAAAGTTTCAGTAACATATAGAATTAAGCCATTTAAAAAAGCCCCACAGACTTATATTACTTACTTATTTAGGGCATGCCCCCACACTCTCCCTACTTAGATGTTACAAAATCTTTAAGCATGTGTGTGTGTGTGGGATCTGCAGACATGGAAGTGATCGACTGCCTGCTTACTTGGATCAATTCTAGGATCTCTTCCCTCCCAATGGAGGGGCTAAAAAAATAAAATTTTGTAGCTAAAATGACACGCAGAAGGTTAAGGTAAGGAGTCATGGTATTTCAACCCCCCTAGTTTTTTTTAAACTGATTTTCTTATGAACATTAATTGTATTCCCCTGTTTTGCATGTACATATGAACATACAAAATTGCCAGCAGATACAGGCCTTACTGTCTTTCTAGTCTGCTCAAGTGTGCAGCACCTTCGCCATTTAGACTGCAGTTGCCCCCCCAATCCCTTCCTTCCCAATGGGGGGGCTAAAAAAATAAAAGTTTGTAACTAAAACGATGCACAGAAGATTAAGGTAAGGAGTCATGGTATTTTAAAATCCCTAGTTTTTTTTAAACAAATTTTCTTAAGAACATTAATTGTATTCCCGTGTTTTGCATATACATATGAACATACGAAACTGCCAGCAGATATGGGCCTTACATTCTATCTAGTCTGCTCGAGTGTGCAGCAGCTTTGCCATTTAGACTGCAGCTGCCCCCCCTTCCCCCTCCCCATCTTTATTTCCTCCTGCTTCCTTCACCAACCCTCTCCGTCCACCCTCTGTTTGGACCCTCCCTTTGATCCAGTCCCACCACCTCTTCAAGCTGCTCACTGACCTCAAGGATACCACCTCATCCAGCAGCGCATTCCACCCTGTAACCCCCTTTCCATGAAATAGTGCCTCCTCATTTCCCTCCTAAATCTTCCTCCTTCCAATTTCCGACTGTGTCCCCTGGTTTTCCTTTTCCTTTTAATTTGAACATACTCTGGGTGTTTATGCCCTTCAGGTACTTGAAGGTCTCAATCATATCCCCTCTCTCCCTCCTATCCTCTAGGGAATACATATTGAGCTCCCTCAGTCTCTCCTCATGTGGCTTGTCTCCCAATCCCAGGATCATTTTTGTTGCCCTATGCTGCACCCTCACTAGTAACTTATCATATCAATATCATTTTTCAATGCATAAATACCATGTTTATCATGCTGGTATTGAGTCAGTAATAGACCTTTTCCACAGTACATGCTAACCACTGTCTGCTTGTAGTATAGTGATTTTGTGCACGTTTTAGTTACCAGCAAACAAACAAACTAACAAACAAACAGTAGGGGAAACATGCCCAACAATATTTTGAAAGACAAACAACTATGGTTATAAGTTTCAGAACCAGTATGTTATACTGAAAATACTCATTCAGAATAACTTTTTATTTGATTCTGGATGTTGGGTATAAAATGTACAGAAAGGATAGGGGGATGGGAAGTGGAAAATGGTGTTGTACCTAAAGGAGGGGATCATTTGCACCAGAGGGGAAGATGCGGAGAAAAAGCCTGAAGACATGTGGGCGCAGATCCAGTCCATTAAAGGGTGGAAACTAAAGATGGGAGTGGTCTACCGACCACCTTCCCAGGATGAGGTATTGGATAGGGTACTAATACACTATCTGGACTTCAGCAAAGCCTTTAATGTGAGGGGTGGAAGTGGTAGTAATGGGGGATTTCAGTCTATCTGAGGTGGACTGGAAAATCTCTGCCACATCCTGCACTAGGGAACAAGTACTGCTGGATACTTTCCTGACTCCAGGTGTCGTGCAGTCCACTAGGGAGAGGGTCATCCTGGGTCTGGCCTTGTCTAACTGTGCACATGTTTAGCATGTGAAGGTGGATGCACCGCTTGCAGGAAGTGAGCACCACTCAGTGTGATATCACCTGGACATAGGCAGAGGGATTGGTCAAGACCAAGATGAGGGTCTTGGACTTTTGGAGGGCTGACTTTGGTAGAATGGGAGCAGTTATGATAGGATACCTTGCTGGGATCAGAGTGGGGATGGATGGGAAACAGAACTGGCCATAATAAAGAAGAGATTGATGGAGGCCACTAGAGTGTGTGCCAAAATCAAAACTAAGAAAACTAAGGCCAAAATACCAAGCTGGTTCGGCAATGTGGTGGCAAAAGTAGTGAGGCCAAAAGGGCAGCCTTTAGAAAATACAAGTGTAACACCCCCCCACCATTGGGGGCTTACCTTGCTTGTCCCTCAGTCTCCTGTGCTTCCATTCCTGGAGCTCCTCCCAGCTGCCTGCTGTGTCCCCAAGTTTCAGGTCCTTTGGTGCCCTGCTTTCCCCCTCAAGCAGCCCCAGTGCCTTATTTCAGCCTATTTTGGGCTTAAAAACTTGTTTCATGAGCCACCACTGTTGCTAATGCTCCTCAGAGCAAGCAGCACTTGTGCGTGCGCAAAAGGCGCCTTTGAATTACCGACTGCCAGTTTTGTGGTCGAACGGGAAGTGTTCTAGCAGTCCCAGTGCCCCTGCTCTATTAATTGGGGACCGGTGACCAGAGCAAGGGCCAGGTGAACCCTCGATTCTTTGAAAACAAAGAGTGCTATGAGCGCTAAAATGAAGGGGCTAATGAATATTAATGTATGCATCATTAATATTCATGAGTAGGGCTGTCCTAGTGCTGATGGGCCTTTAAATAACGTTGGCACTACCGACAGTCAGCAGCTGTAAATAAAGGTAAATAAATATGAGTGTTTGAGAGGTATTAAATGGAGCTACTGAACAGAGGGAGCTAATATAAATAAATAATGATTACTGGCTGCACCAGACTATTAGAGTTGGGACCCTAACAAGATGCCTGTCTGCTGCCTAGGGGCACTGTGATTCAGTAGCTGTGACAGGCTCATGCGTGATCTGAAATGATAAATGAGGGCAGTGCTTATTAGAGCACTAAAGGAGTTATTGAACTGTGGGGCATTGGTGAATACAAATATATTTCCCTGGCTGCACCAGAACTTTCTTATTGGGACTGTGTTAAACTGCAAGGGGACTATAATTTTTAGCAGCCATGTTTGTTCAGCAGCAGCCAAGTGGGAAGCCAGGATTCAGTGCAGAGATTCTTAGGACAATGCCAGAGACTCTTGAGACATTGGTAAAGACTTGTGAGGAAATTGCAGGGACCTAATTCAGGTGTCAAAACAGGAAGCCTATTGAGCGTTGAGGAAAGCTAATGAATATTCATTTCCAGGATTGACAAGCAGATGCAGCCAATCATTTTGGGAGTAGCAAAGGACTTCAACCAATAAGGAGCCCCAAAAGAGCTCTATAGAACCCAGGGACATTGCAGGCTGAGTGAGTCAGAGTGGGAGCTCCTCCACAGGGATGGGGGCTCAGGTCCCCAGCTAAAAGAATGGGCCTAGTGTATTCTGTGAGAGCCTCTCCACGGGGGGGCTCAGGCCCCCAGCTAAAGGAATGGACCTAGTGTATTTCGTGAGAGTCCCTCCATGGGGGAGGGGGGCTCAGGCCCCCAGCTAAAAGAATGGACCTAGTGTATTCCGTGAGAGCTCCTCCACGGGGGAGGGGGACTCAGGCCCCCAGCTAAAAGAATGGACCTAGTGTATTCCGTGAGAGCCCCTCCACAGGGGAGGGAGGCTCAGGCCCTCAGCTAAAACAATAGGCCTAGTGTATTATGTGAGAGCCCCTCCACAGGAGAGGGGGGCTTCTGCCCTTTCATGTATATAAAGGAGAAAAGAAACATAAAGGATGACATTGTCAGGCTAAAAAAGGAGGGGGGATGGGCAGAGTGTTGTGAAGAAAAAGGTGGAGGTGCTAAGTGGGTACTTCAGTTCAGTCTTCACTCAGGAGAAAAACAGACCAGTACCACAAGGGAGTAGGGAGTGGGGACTGGGAGAGGGGAAGTCACAGATGGCACAATTGGAAACTGACAGGGTACTCAAGAGCCTAAGGTCTCTAAAGGTGAACATATCACCAGGGCCAGAGATGCAACCGAGGGTCTTTGGGGAACTGGTGGAGGTTCCAGACGGTCACCTGGCAGACCTGTTTAACACCTCTCAGGAGTCCAGAAATGTGTCCCAGGACTGGAGAACAGTGCATGTGGTGCCTCTTCATAAAAGTGGGCTGAAGGAGGAACCAGGGAGCTATAGGCCAGTTAGCCTGACCTCAGTAGTGGGTAAGCTGATGGAGACCATCCTTAAAGAGAGACTGATTGGCTTTCTGGAGGAAAATGGGCTCCAGGATGAGAGGCAGCATGGGTTTGACAGGGAGGTCCTGCCAAACTAACCTAATTGACTTCTTGGATTGGGTCACTAGCACAGTGGACAAGGGCCAGGCTGTTGATGTCCTGTATCTGGACTTCAGCAAAGCCTTTAACTCAGTGCTTCATAGGAGCATGGTCAGGAATGTGGAAGACCTGGGGGTGGGGACTTAGCTCACAGGATGAGACAGAAGCTGGTTGCAGGATAGAAGTCAAAGAGTGGTAGTCAAGGGAGAATTCTCAGAAGTGAGGCCTGTGACCAGTGTGGTCCCACAGGGTTTGGTGCTCTGTCCAGTGTTGTTTAACATCTTCATAACTGACATCACAGATGGGATCAAAAGTAAAATCTGCCTGTTCATGGACAACACCAAGCTCTGCGGGAGAGTGGACACAGAGGAGTGAAGACAGCAACTCAGGAAGGCATGGCTAGGCTGGAAAAGTGGTTTGGCATTTGGCAGCTGGGGTTCAAGGCTAAAAAGTGCAAAGTTATACACTTGGGGCAAAGAATCCGTGGACCAAATACCAGTCGGGCAGAGTGCAGGTAACCAGGTCAGAGGAAGCAAAGGACCTGGGAGTAATAATCTCAAGTGACCTACAACACTCCGTACACTGCAAGAGAGCAGCAGCCAAAGCAAATTGGATGTTGGGATGCATAGACAGGGGAGTTAACACCAGGAAGGGGAGGTCATTCTGCCACTGTACAGGTCACTGGTAAGACCACACCTGGAATACAGTGTGCAGTTTTGGTACCCCTATCTTAAGAAGATCGCCTTGCTGGATACAGTCCAGAGAAGAGCAACCAATGTGATCCAGGGCCACCAGAGCAACACCTATGAGGAGAGGCTCAGGGATCTTAACATATACTCTCTTGGGGAAAGATGGGAGACCTGATTGGGACCTCCAAGTACCTTAAGGGAATTAACAGGTTAAGCACGGAGGGCCTCTGCAGCCTTAGCAGGAACACGACCACTAGGGGACACAGTGTAAAGCTGGTGGTGGGAAGGTTTAGGAGAGAGAGGGTGGTTGCCAAATGAAATGAGCTGCTAGAGGAGGTGATATCCCTAAAAACAGTGGACCGCTTCAAGAGAGGTTGAAACAGGGTGAGGAGAAGAATTACAGGTGGAAGGAGGGCAAGAGGAGGAAGTCAGGGAAGTTGAGGGAGGTCAAAGGGGGAATGGGGAGGGGGCAGTTTCCTTTGTAAATACACAAGGAGCTGCACAATTGAGCAGACTAGATAGACCATAAGGCCTTTATCTGTTGACATGTTTGTATGTTTGTTTGCATCTGTCCAACCTTTCTGAACTGACTTTGTAGGTAAGGGAGGCATGGCAAATTGCTGATTATGTTTGAACATAATTTCATCACAATTTTTTTCAGAACATGCTGTGACACTTATATTTGCAAGTAATCAGTCTTCAATATCAGTTAGCAGTTGATCAATATATTATGCTACTATGTTACACACGTTGGAATTCAGTGGCATCATGTAGGACAGTGTTGATGATCACATAGTAATTGTGATGGTTTAGCTACTATTGCATACCACCGCCAACTATGCCAAAGTTCCACAATGGACCAGATCATGTGGTATTAAAAATCTGATTGCCCAACATGAAGAGCAGTGACTGACCAAGACTCTGTCCAAATCATATAAGTGAAATAAGCATCTGTGGTTTTGTTATTAAAGTTTAATGATCCAGAATGATTGATCTAGTATGCTATAAATTATAGTGACTGCTTCAGTGAGGTGATACGTAAAAAGTACAAAGAGTAAAGGAGTGTCGTGTAGCAATAAAATTATATGCATAAACATATGGCGGTGCACAATAGTTACCATGTAGTTTCCAAAAATGATCCTTGGTGTACATATAAAAACAGAATTATACGCATGAAGACATGCTGCAGTGCACAATATGAAGAACCAGGGAAGCACCAAGCCCGATGGTCCCTTGAGTATCATACACCAACAGTGCGTAAAGACATGCTGCAGTGGACAATAAAGAGAACTGGAGTGGCAACAGGACTGATGGTCCTTGGGTTATCGTACAAGAATGCATAAAGACATGCTGCAGTGCCCAATAAGAAGAACCAGTGAAACACAAAGAGTGAGGGTCCCTGGAGTATCATACAACACAATTTGATACATAAAGACCCTACCGGGTCATAATGTTGCGCATAATAGCGTACAACATTATAGCTAAACCTGCGCAGTGCTGTAGGTTTCAGCGAGTGGTGCAATACCGTGAATACTGCTGTACGTGGTATTTCACCACTCAAAACATTCCAGGATAAGACCTCTGCTGGGATGAGGTTCCACTGAGCAGCTGCCGTGGCTTAATGGACTGAGCCACTACAGCCAGGAACCCAGGCGCTGCATCTGTGACTGGGTTTGATTCCTGGTCTCAGTAACTTTTATTTATTTTTTTTAAACTTTGTGCACTCCCCAAGTTGGCCCCGGGTTGAGAATCTTTATTGGGGGGTTCAAAACAAACCCCTCCCACAAAAAAAGAGTTATGCCACATGGCGCTATTTTTACATGCAGCATACTGTCTTGCGACATTATGACACCGTGCCCATAAAGACATGGCTGTGCTCAATCTGAAGAACCAGGTAAGACATTGAACAACTTGTATGGAAACCAAATGTGTTTAACATTTCCCAATGCATATGATCTGATTAACACTAACAAAGTGTGTACCCCATATAAAATAAAGGAAAATCTGTATGTTGTTTATAATGGCAGAGTGACATTTATAAACATGACATTCAATATGGAGAAACTACCTAAAAGGTCCTAATGCTTGACTTATGTATTCCAATAGGTATGTTACTCTAACCTTGTAGATGAGTATACATTGCTGCTGTACCATTTTGAGCTATTTTAGACATATTTGTGTCTTGGACTGACATATAACATTTTCTGTTCAGAATTAAGATATGTTCTTTGATAGTTTAATGGACCGCAATCCAACAGGTCATCTGAGACAGTTGCCAGTTTGTAATCATTTGACTTTTCGATGAGATAATTAAAGTGCATATCAAAATCTTTCACTTTTACAATCCTAACGTGCAATATGATTGCATCTCTTTGAATGGGTAACATGTAGACAATCTCACCAAATTCCAGGTGTTGAAATTAAGTGCCAATGCAAGAAGCATTCCAGTTTTGTAGCTTGTTCCATGTATTTCTACTGAGTGTGACATAAACACATGATCAGATAAGACTATATCAACCAAAATTAATTGTTTTGTAGTTACAACAGAAAAAGCATGTGGCATAGAGGTCAATCCACCATTTCACCACTACAAATATTAGTCTTTTTCTTGGACACACAGATACCCACTGATACTGGTTTGTAAGCTGATGGTGAACAGCTAGAATTTTGCAAATGTTTTTGAAGTTAAATACAACATGTGATGATCTTTTAAATGGACTGTGCTTTGCTTCAAAGTGCATGCACCATAGTCTAACCAGTGAGCCAAACTGCAACATAATGACTGTGTAATGTGCCATGAAGTGATGCTTTGGAAGTAAATTTTCATTGGATATAACTTCCTGAATAGCGTGTGATGATCCATAATGAGTTGTTTAAAGTACATTGTAAAACCTGGTGTTATGACTGGTGCAAAGATGTAGAGAATAATGGATGGGGAATTGTGTGCCATGAGAATTTAATTCACACCCGAGGTGTGGGATGCTATATCAAAGCATCCCACACTGAGGTTGTGAATTAAATTCTCATATGCTCACATTTCCCTATCTTTTATTTTATATAATTTGCTGGTGACCAATTTTTTTGCAAATCAGTGCTGTGATTCCCATTCCCCCACACAGTCTCTGTCTCTCTCACACACACACACACACACACACACACACACACACACACACACACACACACACTCTCTCTCTCTCTCTCTCTCTCCCTCTCTCTCTCTCTCTCTGCACACACACACACAAACACACACTCTGTATCTCTCTCTCTCTCTCTATCTCTCTATACAGACACACACACACACACACTCTCTCTCTCTCTATCTCTCTCTCTTTCTCTCTCTCTCTCTCCCCCCCTCCCTCTTCCTGTATCAATCAGTGACACCTTTACTCAAGTTCTCTGCGGCACCCAGTAGCAGCTCCCTCCCCACTCTAAATTCCCCGGCTGAGCTGTGCTACACTCCACAGTCCCTCTGTCTCTTGCCTCACAGCACCCTCCTGCTCACTCTGCTCCAAGTTTAATTTTTTTTTTTTCACAATTTAAAATAAAATCACGATTGCGATTAGGATCATGCTTACCTGTGTCAGGCAGACACAGATTCATTGCCGCCACTGTTTGTTGCCCAAAGCTAGTGAAGCGCAGGATCAACCAGATACTTAAAAAAATGGTAGGGTCACTAAAATAGGTAAAAAAAATTTGGGAGGTAAGGATTTACCCATGGTGGCTCCTCACTAAGATATGGAGCCACCATGTTTTTGGAACTGTTAGCACGCCCACTCACAAAATGGGAGCCAATGAGGGAGCGCTCCCTTTTGATAGATGGAGTGTGTGAATGCCATAATAACGAACTGGTTATTATGGCAAATTTCAACTCAGTAAGCTCATTTAAAAAATTGGTCACCAGTAATTATAATACTATAAAGTTCGGGAAGCAAGCATTATCTTTTGGCATTAAATCATCAATTAGAAATGGAAGTTTTCTTGACAAACACCACATCTGAGAAGCTCTTTAAACTGTTATCACTGGAATGTAAATTCACAATGGCACTGTTTTTTTTTTTTTTTGCATCTGACTATCCGTAGTTAAAGCCACCAGTTTATGCATTGGAAGTCTCTATTGTGAGATGTCCTCGTTCGATTAACTCTTTCATCAATAATGTCACATCATACAGGCCAACACCATCTAAGACATCATGCATAATATCCGTGACAACATTAGTTGTAGTGTGAAAATACTGTAATGAATTTAAATTTGAGTCTTTTTTTTACATCTGTTTCACTTGGATTCAGGTCACTTATATGTTGGCAGTGACTTTCTATTTGTTTAATGTTTTGAGTTTCATCAGAGTGAGACTGGCTGTCATGTTTATCAATGAGACAGAAATTACAAAATATATTTGCACTGAAGCTTTTAAGGAAGCCACGCATGCTATCAATGCCTAGGTTATTTCCAATGATACAATATTTTGTACCACGATGGGTAAATGTTCCTTGCTCTTCCTCAGTTTGAATGCCAACTGTTTCCAGAATTAGTAAGGCATTGATTATTGGTTCTGGAATATTTTAAAAAAACATATTTGTCTCTGTCGAGTGAGGTAAACATGCATAAATGGCTGTTAGGAAGTACTGAATTTGTAACAAGGTGGGATATTTCAAATGATAAAATAAAGTACTCCCAGCTTATGTATTTGAGTCTTTGATCCAGGAGGGTTTGTTGTTTCTGCATCATCATAGTACAACTGGATTTGCAAAGCACCTGGTTGTTTTTAAAGAAGGATGCTTAAAATGTTGCCCTTCACAGTAATCATGAATTGTGCCATCATCAGTAATATTGTTTGCAAAGCACAGTTGTCAAAAACCTTTGTTTTGGAATAGCAGTTTTACTGTCTCTTGAGTGGAAACAAAATGGAAAGTATCCTAAGGCAATACTTGAGAGTGAACACCACTTGTTTGATTGTGATGTCTGTCTGCTCTTTGTCCTAGCTTGAGTTTTTAAGGGAGAATAAAACTGAAGTTTTCCAGCTGGCCCATCGGCACAGTGGTTGGATTTCTGCTTGCGACACTGGCAACCTGGGTTTAGAAACGGACCTGGGTTGCTGGAGAGCCATCTGGAGAGGAAGGATCAAGTGTCCCAGGGACTGCTTTCCTTCTCCTGGGGGGGAGGGAGGGGAGTGTGACCAGTGCTTGATGGACCCCTGGCAGAGGCTGGGGGTACCACAGCGACCGGCACTAGAACATAGTATGTGGGGTGGGGTGGATGCCAGATGTCATTGCACATCCCTGCCCCTGCATACAGGGGGAAAAACACTGCTGCCTGCTGCCTAGATGATGCCTGCCCCTCCACTCCAATAAGCTCCCAGGCTGGCTCCCTGACCCATCCCGTGTACTGCGGCACTAAGGAGTATTGGTGCCGCAACCCCACCCTAGGGGGCAAGCCATGGGGTTTCAGGTGAGCCGTGGCTAATATGGGAGTGGAGGGGGCCGAGGCGGAGGTAATGGCAGCAGGCAGCAAGATAAAGCATAATAAATAAATATAACAAAAATAAAAAATGAAGTTTTCCAAGAAATATTTATTCAGTTTGTAAGGGGGTGTCAGTGCTTGAAAATATGTTTGTGCTGCAGTTGAAGTCCTGCATTAGCTCTTCCCAAGTTTTTCATCTGATAGGCCAAATTGTTGAAATACATGACAGACTTTACTTTTCAGACCATGAACCACATGGCCAATCAGTTCTTTGGTGCAGCCAAAGGAATAATTTACATTTGAATATGTCAGGTTGGATGATGGAAACATTGTGGCTGCAGAAATGGCAGCATGTTTTCACACTTGTATGTAAATCTTCATTAAGCTCCACACTGCTGTTATTCATACTGTCAATTTCAGCTGTACAGTCATGATTTTGTATAACATCATAATGACAGACATCATTATTATTCATTTCAGAAAGAAGAGCATTGCTGTGTTTTTAAGATATTCTGCATATGAATTAAACATAAAACAAATTTAACGGGCAACCTTCTTGTGAGGAAATTATTTTCAAATCAGAGTAATCATACAGCTCACGCATGTCACACATATGTCAGAAAAGTTCTCTAGTGTGTCGTTTCAGAAACGTGCATTTGGGACAAGTGTACGTTTTTTGTGTTTGTCACTCCAATAACGAATTTATTTCTGATACAAGTTCCAGTACTTTAGATTCCCTGCTGTTGCTTGGAGTTGCTGGTTTGTCAAGTTCAAGTTCAAACAGTTTATTGTTAGGCACAAAAGCATTTACAAAACATATAATATGAATATCAGATATGTATTGACAGTACTAATTTGTCTCCATTTTACCCAGACTGTTATCAATCAATGGGTTAATATTCAGACTTTTCAATGGTTTCTCAAGCTCATACTCTCATATGGATTTCTGTATCCTTCATAGATGCACAGTTGCCAAATATCCAGTAAGTTAATTCAGCAACCCAAGATCTGTTGTTGTAAACAGATAAATGACTAACTGGCGGGGGAATCATGATTCCCCAGTATTTTTCCCAACCAGAACATCAGTAATATGTGTTTTAAGTAATCCTCCATCTCATATCCATAACCACAGAAGGGGCCTGCCACCCCAGCGCTCTTCTGTTGAAAATGTATGTATCTGGCTGTGCATAATTCCATTCTCAGTCTTGTTCAGAGGGTTGTGGATGCATGGAACACCCTCCCTGAGGAGGTTGTGGAGTCAAGAACAGTGGGGGAATTCAAGAATGCATGGAACAGACATAAGGCAGTCCTAGTGGGGGGTAGGAGGAAGTAAGCTGTTGGTTAACTAGGATCTGCAGCTTATCTATTAGGTAGGAAATGGGCAGCCTAGGTGGGAAAAGCGGTCCTTATCTGCTGTTAAATTCTATGTTTCTATGTTTCTGAGACTTCTATGTTGTGGATTAGAGATATTAAGTGAGTGTGATTCTAACTGATGAGTTATTTCCATTTCTTTATACCACCTGAAATGTTTTAGTTCTGAAGAAGACCCACTTTAGGGTTGAAGCGCAGGGCTAGGTCTGTTCTGCTGAAAATACATTTTGCACTGGTGCATTATATGAGTAATTTGTCTGCCTAGCCTTCCTTTCATGTTGTTATGTGAGTTGGCAAACTCGGCTAGAGCACCACCAAATTCTATGAGCGCATGATATATTTTTTGTTGTTCCTTCATAATTACCATGTCCCTAATTCTTGTTTTTACCTGTGCATTTATTTCCTGTTTTGGTCTCAGATATATGTTATATAATAAGTGACCCAATCCTAAGGAAAACAGTTCTTTTTTAATTCAGTGGATGGTTGGAGAGAGACATCCTTGAGTTGAATATGTTACCTCTTCTTCCAGACACCATCGAGGTAATCTGGTTTCCGGAAGTTAAAACAATCGTAACATACACATTACGAATTATTCTAAAGCCAGGTTTCAAGCGAAAATTGTTCTAATTCCAGTCTTATGACTTCAGAGGAGACTGATTCAGGCATCATTAGTATATAATGGTATAGTTTGTTTAGAATGCACTCCAGGTCCTTTAGACCAGTACCACCCCAAAACTCTGCAGCATATAAAATGCTAGTTTTGAGCTTTGCATTCAGAACCTTGAGTACACATTTAACAGTTCTCTTACCTAACTTTGAATTAAATATCTTTAGTGCATTGGATGCTGTTTTCATTTTTGGCTAAATAAGTGCACAGTGACTGTTCCATATGGTGTTTTGGGCGAATCGAAGTCCTAGGTAATCATGACATTTATCAGTTATAATTTTTTCATTATTAATAACTGCTTTTGGAGCTGACTTTGCCCTGTTACCAAAGATTACTACTGTAGTTTTTTTTCTTATTAATTAGTAGTCCGTTAACTCTGCATAGTTCTGTAAATCGGTCCAATAGATCATCTGCAAATGCAAGTAATGGTACTCTTTTATCTTTTATTTTGGGCAAATGATAATCAGTGCTAAACAAACCTTCAAGAATTGAATTTATATATAAAGTAAATAGTGTTGGAGCTAGGAGACAGCCCTGGTACACCCCAAAATTCATAAATACCCTCGAGGTTGTCATGCCTTGTTGATTGTATTGCACCTTAGTCCCATTATATTTATGCAGCCTGATAAGGTTATCTACTGGAGCACTGTCTATCCCATACTTATCCCATTTTTGCCATAATAGCATTCTGTTTATGCTGTGAAAAATAGCTGACAGGTCAACAAAGCAGCAGTAGAGTTTGCTTCTTTTCACCTTTACATATTTATAGATTAGATAATTTAAAACATAACAATGTTGTATTGTTGATTTTCTTGTTCTGAAACTGTTCTGAAATTCACCCAAAATACGTTTTTCACTGATCCATGATTGGAGTCTTTGTAGTAAAATTTTATAAAACATTTTCTGCGAGGCATTGGTAAGTCTAACAGACCCATACATCTTGAGATCCATAGGAGCTCCTTTTTTTAAATGGGATAGATAGTGCTTCCACGCCAGCTTTATGGAATATCCTGTTCTTGTGTTAATGAATTAAAAATAGTTTAAAATATTGGAAGCCACCACTCAGGGAAGGTTTTGTATACAGTATATCTCCCATGATAAAATCAGGTCCTAGGACTTTGTTTGAAGCTAATGTAGTTAGTGATAGATATATGTTTTCATTCTGTATATACATAGAGTTCGGATAGTATGTTTGATTCCTGTTCCTTCCCATCTCCCCTATACAAGAAGCATTGTCTGATTCTTCTTCTGAGTACAGTTTTTGGAAGTGCATTTCCCATGTTTTTGGTGTCACATAGGCTTCTATTCTTGTAGAGTATTGATCATATCCACCACTATGTTCCTCAATACTTTATCCTTTACAATGAGTGCATTCCTTAACTTTTCTCACTGTAGCATGTTATATTTATTTTTTTTACTCTTGCAACAATTTTTTATATTCTTTCATGGCCTTGTTTAAGTTTTGAATTTTTTTACGTGTTTTCTCTCTTTTCATGTCTCTAAATTTTTTATTTAGATTTTGCTTAGCTCTTTTACAAGTATTTTTGAACCATGTTCTTTGCCCTTGTTTTTGTACTGTGTTTGTATTTCAAAAAGGTCTGATATATTCATTAATAGACTGCCAGTTCTGAGTTATATTTGTATAGTCAGCGTTTTCAATAATATTTGAATGCTGACTATTTAGAATGCTGGCAGGAAACAATTCCTGAAATGTATCAGTTGTGTCTCCCTGCCATTTAATTCTTTTAAGATTGATAATTTCCATTGTCTTGTTATTGTTTTGAATGTTCACTTGTCTTTATTCTGTACTTAAAATTTGAATAGATGTTAATATCGTAAACTGGGAAGAGTTTGAACGATCCAAGACTGCAAAGTCTTGTATTATTTTTAGAGCTTCTATATTAACCCAGAAAAGATCAATAGTTGAGGACCCCATGTGCCCTATGTAAGCAATAAGACATGACAGGGTGTGCATTAGACATTTCTAATGCACAGCTAAGGGGCATAGTGAGACACAAGGCCGCAGGCCAAGTACATCCTGCCTCCTAGCCATGCATTACAACTGTGTAATGCATACCTTGGAGTGACTTATTGTGCTTATGAAATGGGCATCTAAATTGTAGATGCTTGTGGAAAGTAAAAATAATTGTATTAAGTACTAAAAACTTAAATCTTTGTCTTTATTTTTAATAAAATAGTTCCTTTGCTTTCTGTTGACAGTACTTTTTTTTGAGTTAAGGACTTCTGTCCTAGGAAGGCCGCCATAGCTGTAGTTTTTTTGAAGTTATGTGGTTGTTATGGCAGTTGGCAGTCCACCCCAGCCAGCACCACTCTTGTTTCCTTTATGTTGTAAATTGGAGTGAAGAAGGTGCCTGTTTTTTTGTTTTTTTTTTGGGGAAGGGGGATTTCGATTTTTTACAGCAGCAGGGAGCACACCAGGGAGTACATGTTGGTGACACAGGAAAAACGGGAACAGACGTCAAGTGAGGAAGGGCAGAGCAGTAGATGAGGTATAGGTTGTAGGTTGTCAAAGAGAGAACATAAACCCATTTGAGTTTTACAATAATGGAAAAATTGGGAGACTTTGTTAGGGAAATAGTGACCATCTGAGGTCAGTCGCTGTGCGTCTCTGTGTCCCTCCACATGCTAAGCATGCTAAACGGTGCCATGCTGCTCCAGGGTTGTTCACATTACTGCTGGTGCATCGGAACAAATATTAAGACACTGAAGTTCAGAAAAAAAAATCACTTGGGGTCTTAAAAGCCTAACTGGTTGGTTTCAGGTTGGGGGTGGTGAGAGGATAGGCATTCTTCTTTAACAGCTTCAACACTGGATGCCACAATAATAGTTTCTACAACATTCTCCTGTAATCACAATCATTACGCTTATTACAATAAAGGTATCACTCTCGCTAACTCAAGTGATTACTTTTATGACCTGGGCATGGGATGTTGTATGGTGAGAGACTCCCCACCCAGCGAGTTGGTAGGATACATTACTGTTAGGAAGTAGCACACAGGGGGATTCAGCAGCCCAGGCAGTCATTTAGATTGCTATTGTTTTTTTTCCTTGCCGTTTCCACCTCTCTGATGTGAATGTACTCCATTGGGTGGCCTTGCATGCAGGCTGCATATCCCCTGTGGCAAGAGCAAGCTCCATGGCTAGGCTGTAGGGGGCACTGTGGTGCCATAGCTCACCACCAGTCATCCCTGACACACTGTCTTTCCTGCCACATGAATGTGCGAACTCAGCTTGTTTCTGAATCCATGTCATTTGCACGGCAGCTCAGTGCCATATCAATTGGCCATCAGGGTCGCTCCTCTGAGGCACTATTAACTTAGCACATGATGACACGAAATGATACTTATATAATTATCATCACTGAATGCTACTTACTGGAACATTATCTACGAGGTAGGTAATGGCATATTATGTGCAGCATTTGGTAGGATCTTTAGCTCGACCACGGTCTGTAGGTGGCAGGAATTGAGTAAGTACTTTTCAACTACTTTATTATTTTTTTTCTTAGCAATTTTCATGATTTTGCATAGTGAGGTTTCCCATTTTCTTAAGAAGTTCTCTACTTTTCCAGGAAATATGTTCTCAATCTCAAATTCATGATCAATCTAGAAATATAAAGGAAAGCTCCTGTTCCATGATTACTAACATTAACTAATGGAGGTGGATCTATATCTGCTTGCACATTCCAGTCATAAGTACGTCTCTACAACAACTGCTGTGCTGTATGATTGCCCCTGTAGTTACTGTATTTATTGTATTTTGCCACTGTACTGCATTATCTGTGACTGTTGTAATTATCCTGTACCACGAAAATACAAAATCACACATGCCCCCACAATGCAAAGCATCATGGGCTGCATATGCAAATCACCACAGAATGTTATGCTGGTCCAACTTTAAGCAGAATTGCATGGTGCGGAAAGGCCTCTCACACAGTTTGCAAAGGGTGCTAACAGAAGACATAGACACGTGTTTCGTCCTACCAGGACTCATCAGTATGCCTCGTCTGTTTGACACCCCAGTGGAATGGACCAGCTACCCTATCCTGTACCACATCCACCTGTTGTACTTTACCTTGTATCTTTCATAAGGTGTGATATTTCCCACACCACTGTTTATACTTTGATGTCTGTACACTGTATGCTCTGTATTGTTTTCTATGACGTGGAGCATTTGTAAAGGAGTCTCTGACTCAAAGGTATTAATTCCGATTGTATTCAATAAATAAATAAATAAAATCTGGCTTTTCAGAACTCAGAATGAATGACATTCTCTCAACAACAGTCCAAATGTACATAAAAGTGTTAACTTACAATCCATATTTCTCTACCAGTTCTGATACAGCTACTTTAATTAGTTTTCTTCTTGATGCCTTGCACAAAGAGTTCTATTTCTCATATTCGGACATAATGTCAGATGGTTTCTTCATAGTGGTTTGCATTCAGTCACAGTAGCCACAGTAACCTGAAAGAACCAGTAAAAAAAAAAACACAATAAATAAGAGTTTTTTTGTTATTTTTTAGCAAAACAGGGATTTTCATCACAATAAAAGTATCACAAAGTAACACTCAGTATGGAAGACTGTGATGAATCTGTGTCTTGTATTGGGAAAAGTTGTATCATTTCCTGCTGCTTCGTGTTAACATTCTGTGCATTGAAGTACAAATAAAATCTCTCTTTATGCACTACAATATCATTGCTATCAGCATCTGCAGCAACATATTCTGAGAATTCCAGATCATATGTGTGGCTTTTTTCAACACTTGGGCTGCCTTTTAACCCATTAGTATCATTTTCAATCAGTTATTTCACTGTTCCAACTTCCTATGTTTTCTTGCTTACTTTTTTACAGTCCAGAAACACAGTTACTGGAACAATCACTGAGGGCTGGTGGACTGTCCAGAGAGGAGGGGATGTAGAAATGGTTCATACTTGCATTTTTGGGGGGCCACTAGACAGTCAGGGAGATGTATTGTACAAGGCAATGGAGGTTTTGACTGGCGATCAAGGGAGTGGTTTTTGCCACTGGCAGAGACTATGACAGCCTAAGGAATGCAATGTCTGACAGTGGGGCTGTCAAACCCAGACCGTGTTTCCACCACCCTCTAATGGGAACACTATGGGGGTGCCACAGGGCCGATCTCTGCTGCTAAAGGAGGTTCCCTGCAAAGCAGGCCACTCACCCCCCAAGGTAGGAGGAGGTGAGCAACAACTTCTGAAAGACACTCACCTGGCCTCCATCAACGGGAAGCCTAAAGAGGAAACCTTTGAGGGGTAAGGCATAGGAGTTGGGTCCTTGAGGGGCTGGGACTTGCATAACTGTATGATCTTCACCCTTGAGAGGCAGAAGAAGGGAAGTAGGTGGAGACCATGTGCACCTTAGCTTTCACAGGTGCTGCCAACATGGTCTGCACAGCTAAAGGAGCCACTGTGGACTTAGATGCCCCACCCTCTAGTAGCTGAAGTCTTAAAAGCTACATCAGGAGGTGCCACCACATTCATCTGCACAGCCAAAGCATCTCCTGGAGCATAGGACATCCTCACCCAAAGGACAGAAAGAGAAGGATCCTGGCCAGGTCAAGGGACCCACCCTCAAGATGCGGACTCCAAGGGAGCAGAGTGAGACTGTCAGCATGAAGAGCAGGGAACCCTGGAGTCATGCTATGGTCATGGCTGGCATGCGTCCAAGTGCAGGAGTAGTGGGAGGCCGATGGCGAAGCCTGATGGCTGCGAGCACAAGGTGGAAACAAAATGTAGGCAAGGCTGAACCACTGACTGAGACATCAAATGACAGCTAGGACACTATATGAAGCTGAATGACATATGCTTGATCTGAATGGCCTAGTGGCCAGTAATTAAAAGTAGTAGCCCAGGTGGCTGGAGGGTACATTTTTTTGTCTAGCAGCCCAGAACTATTAAAATAATTTAGCAGTGGTGGTCCACGGGGCTAGAGTTTTCCCAGGGAGATCAGTGAGTTATTTAATATTTCTGGTGGGCTAATGTGGAAGAAATGCTTAGGTATGTGTTTCACATGATCAAATTTTTTTTAGATCTTGCTCACCATGAACCTAAGTTGAATTTTATATATTTTTATGTGGTTGTCTATATATGGTTAAACAATGTGTAAAAGGGTATCTCTAGATGTCAAGATCTACCTCTTTTATCACAGACCAATTGAAGAAAGGATCCAGCTATAATATTTTAGGGCAGCCAACTTGCATCAATTAACTAAGTTATAAAGTATCAAAAGAAACAAATGCCAGCACAAGTTACAACCACTTCTTACAAACCACAAAGGTTGTCAATTTCACCGTCCATGATGAACAAAGGAAGCAAGAAAGACTTTTCTTTAGAGTACTATAAAGTCTTTCTTGCACCTTTCATTCATCTGAACAGTAATTGACAAAAGTGTGGTTTGTAGAAATGATTGTAACATGTACTGCACAT
Source organism: Neoceratodus forsteri (assembly GCA_016271365.2). Classification (NCBI taxonomy): domain Eukaryota; kingdom Metazoa; phylum Chordata; order Ceratodontiformes; family Ceratodontidae; genus Neoceratodus; species Neoceratodus forsteri. Next base: position 938,490,188 of record CM028137.1, read on the forward strand.
TCTTCCATATATTACTGTTGCCAAGCACAGTTCCTGGGTGCAGGCCTAAATCTCATTCATAAGTTATAAAGTACTATGCCAGTCTATAGATCCCTTTCAGTCACATTAAGCACGCTTCTTTGGTGCATAATTTATATTTTAAAACGTTATGGAAGAACTTTACCTCTGCATGCATTTTCCTACATGACCAGTTGTTACGTCTGCAGTGGGCGGAGCCTGCAGACGTTTTGCATTGGAAAAGGACATACGTCATGTTTTCTGTCTGCACAACATTATTTCTTCTGCACGGAGAGCCCAAGTACTATGCTGATTGTATAAGGCATAGAGCCCTATTTTTCTTGCCACTTCATGTCTCCAGAGGTGCCCTCCCCCACAGAGTATGTTTAACCTGCCCCAACTCTGCCCTACATGGAGTTTACTACGGTTTTAAACAAACCCTCCCGCAATCTCCCACTGTGCGCTGTACGCCTCCACCCCCTCCCCACACCCATTGCAGGCAGGTTTAACAATCCGTGAACTTTCTTTCTGGAAAAAAAAAAAAAACAAATCTAATGTGTCCCATAACAGTCTATCAAAATGCCTCTGGTTTTATCAAATGTTGCAACTGCATACTTATTGTCGATACTAGTGAAAAACCCAATGTGAATATGTTGCCAAAAATACATTTTTCAATAATTTTCTCCCGAGTAACACCAATAAATGCGGTAGTCATTGAAAATATCCGAGCCTGTGTGTCTTGGTAATTTCACTGCAAGACGAAATGGTTGGTCACTTTTAACTTAATTAGCCATTTTATGTCTACCAATAATCATGTATTCTGAGATATTAAACACTGCTGTCCTAATCACCTATAGTGCCCAGTTGATAACAGAAAATACTGGAAAACGTATGTTTCTGAAAATCCTAGGGTTCAACTGCATATTTGCTTTACTTCTTGTGTAATGGCAGAGGTGTCTTTCATCCTTGTTTTGTCTAGCTTTACACGTAGGCAGCTTCAGATTCCATTTTGATGTTTGGATTATTTGGGGTGGGAGGGAGGGCTCAGCTGTGGAGAAAATAAACATGGGTGCATACTGCATCTTTATTCCACTGCCTGTCATAGACGGAAAGAATTTTTCGAACCGAGGAGGGCATCAGAAACTGGAACCCTGCTAGTGACCTAGTCTATCCTTGGATGACCTCATTACTTTGAAAAATGGGATCCAGTCAGCACAACAGTACTATCAAACACTGAAAGGGGACTGAGCAGCAGTGATATTCTATGCCATGAGTAGTAGTGCACCAAAAATAGGCTTATGATCTTTGCTGGCATGTGTTGGCAAACTAAAGGGGCACTGTGACACAAAATGTGAATGGGTGGATCCGAATGCCAAAGAGAGAGAGAGAGAGAGAGAGAGAGACACACACACACACACACACACACACACACACACACACACACGGAGATAAGTTGCACCTCCCAGGTAAAGAGGGCAAATTGTTGTCTAAGCATGACCACATGACCAATGCTACATGCCATATGCACAGACGAAATAACAGACAAGAATTTGTACAAAGACATAACTAACTAAGATAGAATTGATTGTGATTTTCCCAAGCAGTTGGTGGTGTCCTGCATTAAGTCTCGCAAATAAGGACTTGTATCAGATGCAAATAAGGTGTGTCATATGAGTACTCTTTTGAAAGCAATTCATCGGTAGGAAATTGTCAAATTTCAATTAGTTTCATTTCATTAGTGGAAAATACACAATTTGATGACCATGCAGGGATGATAACACCAATTATAACAAAAGCATTATTTCATACACATACCAACTTATAATGGAGCTGCAGAAAGTTGAAACGGAATGTCAGAACACACAATATGCCAGGTTTATTAGCACACATAATGTATGGATAGTAAAGTATGATACCTGGTCATGATCAGTTTTTTTAAACCTTGGCAAGTCACGCAGTGAGTAGCGGAGCATCGTTAGATGAGTGATGCGCTGAAAACACAGATCAAGCATCACATGCTTCTAGCTATCGAACAATGCAATACTGAGACCAAAGGACCATCTCAAGCATTTGTAACCTGTGAAGCACCTAGATCACAAGCATTTTGTAGATGAGGTGCTAGCTGTATGGTGTTCCCTGTCAGGTCATTTGCATAGCATTGACTGCTTTCCAGACAGTGCTGACTGAGCTAAAGATCAGACACAATAGCATGACCGTTTAGGAGACATTTACTAGCAGACATTGGATGGCATCAATGGTCTTAGAAAAGCACTTTGTGAGAAGTAGACAAGAACTTTACTTTTTGTGTAATGGCAGAGGAGTCTCTTATCTTCGACAAGTCTGACTTTACAGGTGGGCAATGTCAGATCCCTTATTGTTGGTTGGGCGGGGGGGCGGCAGCGGAGAACAAAAGCTAGGGTGCATAATGCATCTTGATGCAATTGCATTCCTCAGATAGAAAGAATTATTTGATATAGGAGGGCATCAGAACTGGCAACATGCTTGTGTCCTACTCTACCCTTGGTTGACCTCCTGAGTCAGTAAAAAGGGATCCAACTAGAACCACAGTAGTGTGGAACACTCACAGGGGTCTGAGCAGCAGTGATGTTATGTGCCAGGAGGAGTAGTGCACCCAGCACTGGCTTATGGTCTGTGCTGACATGTGTTGCTAAACTAAATGTGCACTGTGGCACAAAATGTGAAAAGTACGTAGTAGATACCTGTCAATTGGGAACATGTAAATAGAATACCTATGTGAATAGATGGATCAGAATGCCGAAGACACACACACACACACACACACACACACACACACACACTGCCTTAGAGATAAGTTGCACCTCCCAGTTACAGAGGGCAAATTGTTGTCTAAGCATGACCACTTTACCAATGCAACCTGGCATATTTTTTTTTTGTTACCGAGGTCCATAAATGCAACTGGATTAACAGGATAGCTGTGATGCTGGAGCAAATTGGCCCAGGGTCTGACCCATATACACAGACGAAATAGCGGACAAGAATATGTACAAAGACCAAACTAACCTAGATAGACTTGATTGTGATTTTCACAAGCCATTTGGTGTGTCCTGCATTAATTCTCACACATAAAGGCTTGTAGCACATGCTAATACTCTTTAGAAATACTACACCCCATTCACACAATGGGAATGGAAAATAAAAAATGACGTGCCTAAGCCCTGAGAAGCAAGCACTTATTCGAGACAACTTTGTATATGTCAGAAAAACTGAAATCCTGCAAGTATAGTTGATTCACCACAATTGCCCCCCCCCATTGAAGTCAATAAGTCAGGTATAGCCCCATCATGGTTGTGCCATACAGCCTTGCCGTTCGGATTGTGTTGGATGATTGTCTCACTTCATTGACCGAAGTTAGTGAGTGAAAGACAGTGGACAGCCGGATGAAAGCAATACGTATAAATGTCATAGCCCAAAACAGTCTGAAGTAAATTAGACGTTGACACACACTGCTAGGAAAAGGCTGTTGAACATCGTAATTGTGATGTCTGAACATAACTGTTGTTGTGCGGCATAAGTCAAGATTCGTGCAGGGCCAATAAACAGATTTGAATTCCATTCTCTAATTGGACCCATTTTTACTGAAAGATAGTACAGCGACTACAAACGGGCACACTGCACTCACACCTAAAAGAATACCTTATATACAACTCCGGTGCACAGGTGGACGTAAATGAAAGTAGTCAGGCAGTGAACTAACTTTTGAGTGACACCAGGTGTGGATCATTGAGTGGCAAACTTTGGCACCGGGGCATAAGCATATCGTCAAGTGCAGAAGTATACCCTGAAATTGAGAAACACGTGAGGCTAGGAAGTCATTAAAAAGACCATGCCGTTGCAGCTGAGCACCTTTAAAAGAGCATATTTGTCCCTAAGGCCAATCTCTGTCGGCATGCTCAACAGTTATCAGGACATTTACATAGCATTCGAATTTTAGTGAGCAAGATATTCCGATAAGGAGATGCAGTGTAGCTCAGCTACTTATACACTTTTCCTGAAGAAATTGTCTCTCTGTCATATGCAATGTTGTAGATCTGTCTGTCTCTCTCATATGTAAGCAATAAGACACGATGGGGTACGCATTAGACAGTTCTAATGCACGGCTAGGGGGACGTAGTGAGGCACGAGGCCACAGGCCGGTGCATCCATAGTCCTAGCTGTGCATTAAAACTGTCTAATGCACATCCCCGGAGTGGCTTATTGTGCTTCTAAAATGGGCCTGTGTATTCTAAATGGGGGTTCTAGTTTTAGCTGTGCATTAGACACATCTAATGCATGGCTAACAACCAATCAGATTGCTTGAAATCCTTTGCCCATTTTATAAGTTATGTTTTCAGCATACACTATAGCAGTTATTCTTCACTCTCAATTAGACTAACACACTACCCAAAAAAGACATGGAACAAATGCCAGATCGGGTTGCAATCACAGGTATTTTGGTTTCCAGGGTTACAAGACTACAGCTTCTAGTGACACAAATAGGCAGGCAAATACATTTGTTCCCAAATGGAAAAGTGTTCAATTCAACCGTTACACAAGTTATAAATAGAAGTCTGTTTTAGTGGTGGTAATTTGTTGCTGAATCCACATGACACACCCATTCTTCTGCAGAGCTGAGTGTGCAGTTGTACAATGGACCTCCCGATTTCATCATGAAACTAAGTGGAATAGTGCTTTTCAGCACATACTTTTAAATTAGTGGTACACCGCTCCCATCAAAAATATAAAAAGCAGGTATTTGAGGAACAAGGAATATTGCAATATGGAATTGTGCCAAGCTTTCTTTCATGGTTGCAAACATGGCCGTGGGAACTTTACTGTGGAGCTTGTCTGATGGAGGTCTAAGGAAGGTTTACATGGCTATGTTTGATTGAGTGCATTTGTTATATAATTTGAAAAACTAACCAAGCACCCGTTTACATTGACTGTTAAATTAACCCCTCCCCCATTTACCTCTAGACATCTTGCCACTAAAATGCAGAGAATGTGAGACACTGCTTCCAGTAACCTGGCACACTACACTAACGTGAGGACATTTTTAGTTTGTATTTCTTTGAAAAGATGTCAAGGGTATAAGGTTATGGTCATCGACAATTCTACAAGCCCAATAAAATCGATGTCGCACACTACATGACTCCTTCGCCCCCCACCCCCAACAAATTCACAAGTTGGAAATTGTCAAATTTCTTAACATTATTCATTTTGTTTTGTTAGTTGAAAATGAAATATGTAATTTGATGACCGTGAAGGGATAATACCGACAATTATATAAAAAAGTATTATTTCACAGGCATACCTACTCATTATGGAGCGTCGGTAAGTGTACTGCCAATGTCACAACATGACTCATTTATTGATTTACATAATGTAGGTATAAGTAATATACAATACCTGGTCATGATCCATTTTTACGTCTGCAGTGGGTGGAGTCTGCAGACGTTTTGCATCAGAAAAGGGCCTACGTCATGTTTTCCGTCCGCGCAACATTATTTCTTCCGCACGGAGCGCCAAAGTACTACGCTGACTGTATAAGGCATAGAGCCCTATTTTTCTTCTTGCCTCTTCATATCTCCAGAGGTGCCCGCCCCCACAGAGTATGTTTAACCTGCCCCAACTCTGCCCCACATGGAGTTTACTACGGTTTTAAACAAACCCTCCCGCAGTCTCCCACTGTGCGCTGTACGCATCCACCCCCTCCTCACACCCATTGCAGGCAGGTTTAACAATCTGTGAACTTTCTTTCTGGAAAAAAAAAAGAAAAAAAAATCTAATGTGTCCCATAACGGTCTTTTTACACCTCTGCCAAGTACCTCTGCATTGCCACATCAGGCACCGACTCTCAATCCTGAACCATAGTTCACAGAGTGCTGGAATGGGTCACTTTTTCTAGGAACTTTGCGAGCGTGGATCTGGACTCTAAAGCCGCATGATTGTCTGCAGTCACTTCATTCCCCTTGCTTGTTGCTGCAGTAGTGATAGTAGAAGAGCGGCGTGGAGTTCTTTCGTCGGGTGAAGACCGTGACTGAGGAGAATTGAAAACTACTGGTGGGTACGGATTCCAGAACTAAGGCATCCCTTTATTCTATCAGCTTTCTGAGTAAATAGTGCCCGATTTTAAGATGTGTCCCTGATTTTTTTAAGCCTTGTCCCTGATTCATGAGGCAAGAGGTTGAGAGGTATGATGGTATCCTGGTTTGAGGATGCTTAAGCTCACAAACAGGGCTCTCCCCACCAATACACTAGTAAACCTGATCAAGGTTAGCTTTTGGAATTAATCGTGGACATGCCTCTGCAGAGGAAAGAGAAACTATTGCATTTTGAGTGTCTGATTGGTAAAGCTTAAAGTGGCAGCAGAGAAGATGAAGTGCTTAAAGTCTGCTTTTTAGGTGAGGAACATAGGTGGTAGTTAATCCCAACACGTGGTGAGGCAAAGGTGTGGAAATCAATCCTTAAAATGCATTATTCATGAAGAAGAGATCAAAACGCACTTATCCCACTGCAGTATACGGGACCTGCTCACAAATTACTTACAATAATATCCATCCCGTGATGGCTCCAAGTTTAATTGTAGGCAGCCCAATTGTCAATCTCCTTGATAATTAGCTGCTGATTGTAAAGGTTTCTTACTACCACAGTTAGTCATGCTTTTCTGAGATAAAAGCTAGCTGAAGCTTACTCTGAATTGTTCCACAGATCGTCCTTGACCAAGCTTTCTTTTGATCCCTACTGTATAATGTTTCGCACGACAGTCATCTCCTAATAGTCTTTGTTTACTGCCATTTTATATTTTTTAAGCTGAAATGCTGAACTACTGTGCCACTGCAGCTAGCGGTAATGTGGGAAATAACTCTTGTACAGTTGCATATAGGTGCATAACAAAGTTGTCTGTGGCGATCCTCTTCCCACCTCGAGCATCTCGCCATGGTGGTGTTGGATTGATTGACACTGAAAAATATAGGTATATGGAAGACAACTTGATGTCTACACATGTAGTAGGTGGCTACCGACTTTACTTACTAAAACGGGTCCCTGTAACCGAAGGAGAAGATGTTCCTTTAAGAGTCACTAATGATGTGCGAAGAGTGCAGGCTACACAGGCAAGGGACCTGGGGATGTTATATACGGGGGTAGCGATGTCTCATCAGAGGATCTAGAGGGAAGAGCGCTACCAGAGATCAGATTATTTGTTAAAAGGTACAACAGAAGTGCTGGAAGTAGCAATTAATGAGATCTCCTGCAGAGGCGTGCTTTGGAGGAAAAAAAGGGATGAGGATCTGTACTCTGCGTTCATGAAGCATCACATCCACATGCAGTGCATAACACTCGGTGCAAACTGATACAAAGGGTTTTCTTTCTTTTTTTGTAAAATGAAGGAAAGGTCAACTTCCAATCCGGCCCCACTTATTGTAGACTGGAAGGGATTAAAACACGGATTTCAGGATCAGCTGTCAAGAAGGAAAAGTCATCTGTGCCCCTTTTATTGGAATCAAGAGGAGAGTTCAAAGAGTTAATGGGCTGACCCAGAAAAAAAATCACACTGTGGATTTTTTTTTTTTTTGCGTAGCCAGTTCTGAAGGGACTAGGAGGTTATAAAAAATTGGGGGTTTTCATTCAATAGAGAAATATGATGAAACCAGCTTGGAGAGGACAATCGTCAACCTCGCCTTCATTTTTCTACAAAGGTTCTGCATGCTTCCTCCGAAAGAGATCTGTTGAGGAAGAAGATGGGAGCAGTTGCCAAATCCTGCAGCAGAGTGTGATGAACGCTGCTAAGTTTACTTGGAACTCCAACTAGGAGAAATGGGACTTACTGCATCCTTCTGTCTTGCCTTTCCCTCTCCCTCTCTGCTCGGGTCAAATTAGGTAGAAAACTGTGACACCAGCTGCTACAGAGGATGATGGTCTTGAGGGGAAAGATCAAGCCATACACTGCGAAAAGATCCCAGATTCTGTGACCTATGACATAAATTGAGTTAGCCCCTCTCAGATGCTGTTTTCCCAGAACTAAAAAAAAACCCTCCTGGTGCCTTGTCTTTAGGGGGAAAAAAAAAACACGTGTTTTGTTGTGAGTTAAGGATCCGGACGGTGTGAAAAACAAAAGAGGAAGAGAATGTGAGAAGGGAGAATAAAGAGCTTTTGGGTCCAGCAGATGGGAAAATAAGTTCATATTTTTATTCTTGCGGTCACTTTTCAAGTTTGTTGTAAAAAGGCTCTTCTGGCTGGCTCTTATGGGAATGAAACTCTCCCCCCGCTGCCTGCTCCTGAGAAGGAAAATGGCGGGGGCTGACAACACTGAGGTATGAATGAAAAGAAGAGGAGGTTAAATATACACTAACTGCAATAAATATCAGTTACACAGGTATTCACGGGTTGCAAGGAAGGTTGAATTGTGCACATAATTAGACTATTTCTCTCTATGTTGTCATTCTTTCTGCCTTCTGTGTGTGGTGTGCATGGGGTAAAACGCATGATTGAGCTCTGTAACTAGACATACCCATATAAAGCAGAGAACCTGATGTTGCCTTTCAATCAAAGTGAGGACGGGTTGTTGATTTTGTTGCTAAATTAAGGTGATGCCAGATTTGTGATACTGTATTAAAGTACATTTGAGATGTGCACGGCCCTCTCTGCATCTGAAGGCCTCCCAGAATTGAACTTGTTTTGGTTGTTTTCAAATATATATGTATAAAGCTTATACGTGAAGGGGGTTGATAAATTTTTGTGACATCCTACTGCTGATTGAAAATGCAAGTTTGGAAATTAAAGGGGGCACAGGGGATTAAGGCTAAGGCTTTGCATATTCAAACTCCTCAAATAAAATGAGGGAATGTAAGAGGACTCTAGAGTAAGCTGAGCCAATGGTGGAAGGTAGGCTAAACAGGTTTGGGCTATGATGCCGCACCTTATTTTCACCATAGAACTGCCCATGGTACTGCTCACTAGGATCGGTCCATCCCCTTTCCCCAGGTCTTGTGATGTCTCAGCTGCCATACACCACATAAGCTGGTTTATTCACTGGCTGTCTGGTTGTGTTTCTGTGGAGACAGATGGAATAGGTGCAGCAGGGAGCCTGGTCCAGGCAGGCATGTCACTGATCGGGAATTTTCTCTCATTAGCTGGACAAGGTCTCAGTTTTGTTGCTCTGCAGGTGAGTGGAGGGGGGGCCGCAATGGGAAGGTGAGGCCTGGTATTAGTCAGTACTGCTTGCTTTGCCTGCCTTGCTAACAGTGTGCCAAACAGCTCGGTGGTGCCGCTGTTTACTTTGCACTTTGACATGAACCTGAAGGCACCACAGCTGCAGCCCAGAGGGTGTCGCAGCCAGCAGCAGGTCTGAACACATCTAGTAGCATGGGTCATGCACACTAAATATATTCCTTATCAGGTCAAATCCTGCAGACGTTTTGGCTCTGACCAGGTCTTGTTATCTGTAGCATCAGCATGTTATAGTTTTTTTTCACAAATCAAAGGCAGACCCGAGACTGCAGAGGTGCTAACAATGAGAGGTGGGAACTTTCACTACTTTCACTTGCCCAGCAGAACTTCAAAGCATGCGATCTACGTGATGTGTAGCATTTGGGAAGCCCATTCATCGGATGTGCATTGTTTGTTTTAAGAAACAGGGTAGGGCAATTTCCTTTGATCATGTCCCTGTTGAATTATGCAAACAAATGTTCTCGTAATCGTTTCTAAGAACTTGACTTGTGCTTCCAGATTCCACCAACGTGAGGAAATGCCTGTCTTCCTTATTAGTAATATTTATGTTAATGACTTTAACAAGAGGGGGGAAGGAGAGCTCTTAGTTACCATACATTAAAAGGTCCATGATAATTCCTATACAATAATTTAGATGTGTTAAATAAACACACAATAATGACCTTCTACAATGCAGATTACACATAGGTTTATTTCGGCATGAAGTACCCTGGCCTTGGAACACCTACAGGACCAGTCCTGCCCCAGAAGTGTGTTTAAGCAAGCATATCCAGAAGATACATATATAGAACTGTCTAACTTTTAGGAGAAAGAGTAACGCTCCCCTTTACCAAGGCAGACACATATCTAATGAACCCAAAAAAGGGTGATGGTGCAGCTGGAGGCTGGTCCTCTGCTGGATATGGCCAGGTGAGGGTGGCAGTATGCCAGACTGCTGAGAGTCCACGTGGATCACCTTTGGGAATCAGTCCCCCATCTTTCAAGGGCAGCTGGTCCTCTACAGGATGGTGTTGGTCCAGTGGTGGGCTGAAAAATGGGGTGTAAAACCTCCACAGGGCACACAGTGATGTTAGGCTGTGCATCATCCATGTCCAATGGGCACGATGAAAGGATGGATCATGTTCGCTGACCATGGCATATCAATCCTGAACCTCCCTAGGAGTATACTGTAAGGGGGCAGATGGAAACAGGAACCCTGACCTGGGGGAGGGACAAGCCCTGGGCAAGAGCCATGGCCAGCAAAGGGATTGGGCTGATTAGGATGGAGACTGTAGACAGCCAGGGAGATGGAGGAAGGCTCCAGCTGAAGCACACAACAATGGAGAATAAAGCAAGTAACAAAAAAGGCAATGGCGAGTTTCCCATTGTAAGTCGATGGTGGAGTGGAGACGTGTGAGCTATGTGGGAATGAGCCCCTGTGACAGCCCACTATTCCCACTGGAACAGTGGGTCAAGTGTTCTAGTGCAAAGATCCTCCAGGCTGAGCAACCTGTTTTAAAACATATTTTGCTTTTGACTCTCAATCACAAATAAAGGAAGGTCTCCCCTTGTTTAACAGTTTTACTTGACACCTCACTGTTTTGACAGCAAAATGACATTCCACTGGTGCATTAAAAGTCCCATTCTTCTTTCTGAGCTTGTGTGCCTTTGGTGGTATCCCAGCAGGAAACAGAACCTGGCAAGTCTGACACAGACCTCAAGGTTGTTCCTAACAGGTCCATAACACACACACACACACACACACACCACCCTTTCCAGTGGCACCCCCCACCTACAGTACCTGCTGGTGTGATGACCTCCTCTTGCCCTGAGTCTCCCAAGTCCCAGTTTGAAGCCGTAGTCTATCCATTCTTTCTTTTGGTTGCCCGACCCATATGAGCCCTAGGACTATATGTTTGGCTCCTTTGTGCTTGTGTGTGTGTGTGTGTGTGTGTGTGTGTGTGTGTGTGTGTGTGGATCCTTTGTGTAGGAGGCCTGCCTCAGACCCTGTGTTTGTAGCCAGGCTACAAACACATAGCCTGAGACTGGCCTCATACACAAAGGGTCCACCCCCCACCACACACACACAAGCACAAAGGCTCCAAAGACACAGTCTTAAGGCTCATATACAAAATCTCCAAACATACAGTGTTGGATTGCAAACAAAAAAAAGATCAACACCCCCCCCTCCCCGGGGCCCTACAAGTTTTAACCCAGGATATTAACACATGGTTTGAGAGTTCCTGAAACACAAAAGCTACAAACACACAGTCCTAGACTGCATACAAACAAAAGATTTGCACACCATCCTCTGCCCCTTCCCGGGCTCCTACAAGTTTTAACCCAGACTAGAAGCACATGGTTCAATGGCTACTTAACAAAGTGTAACAGGATCATTGTGGGCATTGTGGTTACTGCCCCTGCCTTATGGGTTCAAACAAGGTTGAGGCCTGGGTTCTGATTTTTCTGAACGGGGGGGGGGGGTTAAATCCAGCTCTTTCAGGTTTAGTGTGCTGCCTCCACTCAGAGTAAAATTTAAGTGGGCCTGGCGTCAGAGCAGTACAATTCCCTGGGATGCAATGCCTTCCCACAGTGTCCCCCTACACATGAAAAATCATACTGCAATGTTAAAGTCAACAAAAATGCAATTAGTGACTTACAGTACCACTAATAAAGGGAAAGGGGGGAATTATTTAACCAGGAAAGACACACTAAGCTAGAGCTTGTTTCCAGGTGCAACCTGGGAGCACAAGGAAGTTATGTGACTTGCTCAGGGTCACGCAGTATGCAAGTTGGAGCTGATGGGATTCAAACCCAGGTCTCCAGCTCAGTGCCCTTAACCACTACGCTATACTGCCTCCTGCCTAATATGCTCACAAGACAGAACCTTCACATGCACCATACCACAGGCTACAACGCATGGTCCAGGGTAACCTCAGACATCAATAAAGGATCCACACACCCATCCCAACACCAACATACAAGCTACATCATGTGTTTTGTAGACTGGGGTAAACATTGTGGGGCCCCGGCGAGAGAAAGGTGTGGGAATCTTTTGTTTGTAGACAATCTAAGACTGTGCATTTGAAGTTTTTCTACATGAGCCCCAGGACTGTGTGTTTGGAGCCTTTGTGCGTGTGTGTGTGTGTGTGTGTGTGTGTGTGTGTGTGTACATGAGCCGGTGGTGGGGGCATGTGGATCCTCCGCGTATGAGGCCTACCTCAGACAATGTGTTGAGGTAGGCCTCATAGCATCGTATAGTCAGTTCAGGATGGGCGCACTTCCAAGCTTGTGCATACATCCTGAACTGACTGCTATGCAATTATGTTGTAACAATCTCTAATGTATTTACTTTATGCTGTTTAAGCTTGCTGTACTGTTGTACCCTGTATTGTTGTATATCCCTTATAATCTTGCTTAATTACATGTAAACCTTGTATCATGTTTGCATATTCCATGTAATTCTCCTGGGTTGCACCTGAAAATAGGTAAATGTTTGCCTAGTGTGCTTACCTGGTCAACAAAAGCTAAATAAATAAGTAGACAAAGAATACAAACACACACACACACACACACACACACACACACACACACACACACACATGCTCCAAACTCCTAGACCTAGGATTTATATACAGAGTTTCCAAACGCATGGTCTTAGAATGTCTACAAACAGAAGATTCACACACCTTCCTCCCCCCTGGGACCACTCAAGTTTTACCCCAGGCTGCAAACGCTTGTAGCTTGTGTGGTGGTGGTGGTGAGATGTACTAATAATAGACGAACAGTAAAATAACACTGGATGCAATTGCTCCAATATGCCACTAGATGGTGTGCTGTACTATATATACTGTGGAAAGCATTCATTTTATTTTTATTTATTTATTTATTCAATCTCGGATTACAAAATACCTTTGAGCGCAAAGCACCTCATTTACAAAGGTTCCACGTCAGCTGGGAGGGGTTACAAACAGACACAGGAAGAACTAACAATTGAGTTTCAAACATACAGTAACAGAGTATAATACATCATAGATAATTGGAACTATTCAAAATAGGAGACAGGAGTGGAAGTAAATAAAGGGAAGAAGAGAGGGAAGTAGGATTTTAAGAGCTAGGGAAGTGGGTAGCAGCCAGGGGCTTTGTCAAAGTTGCTGTAGGAGAAAGCAGGAATGTAGGGAGAGAGAAACAATGGAAGAAGAGAGGGAGAAAGGGTTAAAGACCAAAGGAAAGCAGCCAGGGGTCTTGTCAGTTTATCTCACAGTGTAATCGGGGTGAGCAGGGAAGCACTCAAGGGGATGTAAGGGGCGAGGACAACCTTTGATTAGGTGGTACTATCACATGAGCTTTCGGGTATGAGATGCAGATGGAGCATATGCTTAAACTGGCCAAGTCTGGGTAGATTGGTTAATTCACTGTGCAATCCATTGTGCATTCAATAAAGAATTTTTGCTGAGTAGACTGCATGGTGTGCAGAACAGCTATCATTACATTTATTTATGTCTTTGATAACCGGGTGGGTGCACTGATTCAATGGACCGTGTTCAGGTAAGACCCAGGCCATTTGCATGGTGCACTGAGCAGAGCAAAGACAAGATCTTACTTCCAGAGGGCTCTTGTAGTAGGTACTCACAAATGGGACTGAGTCACCAGGCGTCAGGACCCCACGGAAAAATCTCTAGGTAGCAGTCTCTGGCGGGGGACCGCCCCAACGTCAGCTGACTGGCGTCAGCCTACGTTAGTATAAAGGGGCGGTCCCCAACGCCCGCCTTCCAGTTCTTTCCCACCGTCGGCTTGCAAAAGTACCTCGTGGAAGAACAGTGCTACTTCTACCATCATTTTAGATGAATATTTCCTCATTTTTTCTACAAAACTTACCAATTTTTTCTCTAAATTGTTCTTTATATCTGGCTGTGTATGTCATCCCTGATGCCTTACGAATCACATAAAAACAAGTGCGAGTCATGTGTATCCCAACTCCCTCACAAGGACGGCCACTCCTTGTGTCTCTTCTGCCTAGGCCCGGACCACCGTGTGGAGGAGTGCTCCACTGCCAGAAGTTCAATCCAGTCACACGCAAGAGGCAACAGCAGTCCCTGAAAGCCCACAATTTAAAGAAAAAGATGGCCTCCATGGAAAAAGAACTGAAGAAACTCTGGAAGATGTCAAATTCCCCCTGAAGGCCACCATAAGCAGAAAAGGGACAAGGAGAAATATAGGAACTGGGATTCGTCGTCCACAACCCCTGCGACTTCGGCTGGAGTAGTGGCCTTACAGGTATCTTTCCCTTTGGGGGATCATTCTCTGATGGCTGCCCTGGTGGTTACCAAGCATGCATCGCCCCCCCACGTCCGGCTCGCACTCAGGCCCACCAGGAGACTCCGGGGCAAAGGAGGCCTCCACTCCCATTATGGCCGCCTCTATTACTGGGCCTACTGGTGCGAGTGAGTCCGATATGTTGGGTTCCAGCTCTGCCGTCACACGCCTGGACAAGGCTGCTAAGCCAGTCATCGGTTCGTCCGATGATCGCACAGCCTGTGACCCTGCATCAGGCACTGATGCCATGCCTGACACCTGGGAGTCACTGCAATGAAAGTCTGTTCCTTTGCCATCCAAGGCTCCTCATCCCCGCAGACTCCCCCATGGACTCTGCCCCTCTTCCCCTGCTGGGGTTGAGGATACCGGGACACTGCCATTGGGGGTGTCCCTTCCTTCTCCAGAGCCTCAGATGCTGGACTTGATGTTGGTAAACCCGCCATCACCCTCCGGCATACCAGTGCCTGACAACAGAGCTGCTTCGCCGCCAGAGCCTGCAGGGCACATCTTTCCAGACCCTCCCGTGGGACCTCATAATCTGGCCCCTACGCCTTCTGGACTGATGCCAGACCTGTCCGGTCCTCCAGCTGGGCCAACACCAGGTCCTTCGGCTCCTTTGGAGCTCCTGGCACCAGGATACCTGATGCCACAATATCCAATGCCGCAGTATCCAACGCCTCAGTGCCTGATGCCACAGTACCCGACGCCACACTACCCGGCGCTGCAGTACCCGACACCTCATTACCTGACACCGGGCCTACCACCATCAGGTTATGTGTACCCTTTTTACGGTTTCCCCAGTTACCTGTATCCATGTCCCCCCCCCCACAACCTCAAGTTGACCTTAAGGAGGTTTTAGCTTTCTGGTGGGCTGAGGCTAAGTCCCAGCTCACTAAGGAGACAGAAAATCATCAGCCGATGCCAGACCCTAATCCAGACCCGGTTCTTCGGTGACAAGTGACTCCTCCGCCTCTACCAGATGCCAGAGCAGAACCTTCTGGATCTCGTCCAAAGGAGGATACGTACTCTCGGGTAACCCCAAAATGGTCGATCCCCCACCTAATAAGGAGGACTCTTCTTCTTCTTCTTCAGCGCCTTCAGACACTGACTCAGAGTCTGAACCCTTCGACCCAGGAGACAAGCCCCACACTCCAGAGACCCCAAGGCCCAAGGATTCCCCCAAGTCCCCTCCAGAGGTTCCTTCATTCCTGGAGATGCTGAAATGAATCCAGGCTGCTTATGAATGGCAATCAGTGGAGCCAGATCCTCAACGGAAGAAACTGGCCATTCACCTGGATCTTCCCGAAACTTCTCCTACACTGATTCCCCCCTGGATTGAGCCTCATGAGGATCTTGTTTCCATGATTTGGAAGCACCCTTCCTCAATAGCCCCTCTTTCTTGCAAGGCAGATAGGCTTTACCAGGCTCCTAAGGGCAAAGACTTTCTTAGTCTTCACCCCAAGGCAGATTCAGTTGTCATTAGTGCTGCCCATGACAGACCTGCCAACCCTAAGCACCTCAGCTCATCTCCCTCCGACAAAGAATCCAGACTTCTGGACCAATATGGCAAGAAGATTTATGTATCTTCTACCCTGGGTTTGAGAGCCCTTAATTATATGGGACATATGGGGGACTACCAGAAGTCTATTCTGAGTCAGGGGGAATCAAAACTGGACTCTCTCCCAGATTCCCAGATGAAGCAGGAACTGGGAGATCTGGTCCATTCTGCTCGTTTGGCCTGTAGGCACATGCTCCGTGCCACTTACAATGCGGTGGACACTGCAGGTTGAAGCTCAGCTTTCACTGTAGGTTTATGTCATCATGCCTGGCTTCGTGTTTCAGATTTGGCCCCTGAGGTACAGATGGCTCTACACGACGCCCCTTTCCGGGGCTCAGTTTTGTTTGGAGGTGATGTGAAAGACATCATCACCGAATTACAAGAGAAGGGTTTAGCATTAAAGTTGGTCTAGACCATGTACAAATCTTCTCAGGGCCAGAAGCGTCCTTTTCGGCACCATAACCGCCGACAACAGAAGCAGACGCAGGCTAAGCATCCCAATAAATGCCGAGTCACGTCAGCGGCCAAAGCTCCCCCAAGTAAGTCTCGTAAGACTCCCGGAGCCCTGGCTGTCACTCTGCCCTCGGCCTCCTGACTCTCTGCCCTCTCTCTCTCTCTCTCTTCCTCTGGTACCTCCAGACAAACCAGTAGGGGGAAGATTTTCCTCCCATCTGCCGGGCTGGGAGAGAATAACTACCGATGCATGGGTTCTACAGTTGGTGGCAGTGGGACACTCAATAGAGTTTACCCAAAAACCACCCCACAGACCACCTCCTCCATTGTTGTACTCCCCTCTTCACATACCACTGGTGCTCGAGGAGATCAGTTCCCTTCTCAGAAAGGCAGCGTTGGACCCATCCGCTCCCCCTACCAGGGGATGGGTTACTATTCACACCTCTTCCTAGTACCAGAGAAAACAGGCGACCTGAGACCCATCCTGGATCTCAGTTCTGTAAACCAGTTGGTGGAGTACAAAAGATTCCGAATGCTCTCTCTGTAGAGTCTTCTTTCCCTGCTCCATTCAGGACTGTGGCTGTGCGCCCTGGATATGCAGATTTCTTACATGCATATCCCCATACGCCCTTCCCACCACAAATACCTCCATTTTTGTTTCCAGAGGGCACACTACCAGTTCAGGTCCCTCCCATTTGGCCTTTCCTTGGCCCCTCGAGTAGTCACTAAATGTCTGGCAGTAGTGGCAGCCTTCCTGCGTACCCAGGAAGTTAATGTTTTCCATTACCTGGATGATTGGCTCCTAGCGACTCCATCCAGGAAGGACCTCCAATGATCCCTTTCCCTTACCTTGGAGGTCTTTTCCAGCCTGGGTACATGGTCAACCAACCCAAGTCCCACTTGGCCCCTTGTCAACGGCTGCAGTTCATTGGGGCAGTGTTGGACATCACCCTAGGTAGGTCCTTTCTGCCCCTGGACAGAATTGAGACACTCCTAACCCAAGCTTGCCTTCTGTTCTGCCTCAGTCAGGTCAGAGCCCGGAAGGTCCTTCAACTTCACGGACTCATGGCAGGAGCCATCCCAACTGTTCCTCTGGTGTGACTCCATATGAGAGTCTTGCAGTGGACTGTCTGCTCTCAATGGGACCAATCCCAGGACAATCTGGATCATGAGGTCCTAGTGTCGGACCCGATTATGAGGGACTTGCAGTGGTGGACGATTCAGGAGAACCACAGTCTGGGGGTCCCTTTCTGCACTGATTATCCTACCCAGACTCTGACCATGGACACATCAAGTGCAGGTAGGGGAGTCTACCTAGGGTCTGACAAAACTCAGAGAACCTGATCTCACTTCGAGATGAGGTTACACATCAATGTTCTCAAGATGAGGGCTGTTCAGTATGCTCTACAGGCTATTCTTCCCTTCATTCTTCCCAGTCACCTTCTGATCCAGTCAGACAACATGTGTGTAGTCTGGTATCTCAACAGACAAGGAGGAGCTCGTTCCTATCCCCTGTGCCGGGAAGCAATGTCTGGTATTAGGCATCTCAGAACAATTGCATCTGATGGTAGTTCATGTGCCAAGCATGCAAAACACCCTGGCAGATACTGTCAGTCGCTTGTCAGCCAAGTCTCACTAGTGGGAATTCAAACAAAAGGTCATAAATGATATCTTCGAACAGTGGGGGACTCCTCAGGTTGACCTATTCACCTCCCCCGACAACGCCAAACTTCCTACCTTCTGCTCGCTCGCTCCAGGGCAAGATGTTTTTTGGCAAGACATGCTGTCTCTGTGCTGAAAGGGCAGATTTGTCATCCCCCATTCCTTTGATTCCGAGAGTACTGAACAAACTTTGAGCAGAAGGGACGCAAATGATTCTCATCACTCCCTTTTGGCTGAGGCAAGTTTGGTTCTCTCTTCTGCAACAGTTTTCAGAGGAACCTCCTCTTCCACTACCTCAGTCACAGGAATTGCTGACCCAGGATCAGGGGACCATGGTCCATCCAGGATTCAGATCACTGCACCTCCATGTTTGGCTCCTGCAGATGTAGCCACAGCTCGCTTCTGCGTTTCACCTCTAGTGGCGGACATTTTGGGTGGAGGCCAGAAAGTCTTTCGCCAGGTCTACCTATGCGATAAAGAAGCAGTTTTCCATTTGGGCAGGTTCCAAGGATCTGGAACCATTTTCATGCCCTGCAACTAAAATCCTGGAGTACCTGAGGCACCTCTATGATCTGCGCCTTAGCTACTCCACTTTGAAGGTTCATATGGCAGCCATTTTGGCCTACCACATTCCCTTGGGGGACAAGATGGTTGCTCAGATGGAGGTCTCCAAGACCTTCATTAAAGGGGTTCTTCACTTAAGCCCCCGATCCGTAATCCTGCTCCCTCCCCCCCGGGATCTTGATTTCATTCTGGAGAAGCTCACGCTGCCCCGCTTTAAACCGGCAGCAGAGACTGATTTAAAATTCCTTTCCCTGGAAGACTCTTTTTCTTGTGGCCATTACCTCTGCTTGAAGGATTTCCGAGCTTCAAGCCCTGATGTGTAAGATCCCTTACCTGATTTTCCACAGGGACTATGTGGCCATGCATACGAACCCTAAGTTTCTTCCTAAGGTGGTGGCTGAATCCACACTTAACCAATCTATTGAGCTCCCGGTGTTCTTTCCGGCTAACTCGAATCACGGAGAGTATCTTCTACATACTCTTGATGTTCATAGAATTCTGAGATACTACACTAACAGGACCAAGGATCTCAGAAAAACGGATCAACTCTTTGTTTCCTTTGTACCCAAAAGAGAAGGCAATGCTATATCTAGCCAGTGCCTCTCCAAGTGGTTAGCTAATTGCATCACTTTCTGTTATGACAAGTACAAAACCCTCTTGGGTCAAGTCAGAGGTCACTCCACAAGAGGAGTAGCTGTCTCTGCTGCTTCTTTCAGGAATGTGTCAGCTGCTGAAATGTGTGCAGCCACTCTTGGACTCCCGGCCATACCTTTATGAAGCATTACAGATTGGACGTTGTCTCTTGCTGCAGAGCAGGTTTTGGATTGGCTATGTTGCAGGGACTTCTTTCATGAATCCCTCTCCTGCCATTTTCCTCCTCTGTTTTATTATGGCTTGTTCCAGACTGCTTGGGACTCAGTCCTATTTGTGAATACCTACTGCAAAAGCCCTCTTGAAGTAAGATAGAACAGTTACGTAAGAACTTACTGTAACAGTAGATCTTCAAGAGAGGTTCTTGCAGTAGGTATTACCTTCCCTCCATCCCCCTAAGTTTCTTCTCTTTTTCTTAGGGGACATATCCTCTTCTCGCCTGTCATGCCCTTTCTGCCTCTGGTGGGAAAGAACTGGAAAGTGGGTGTGCTAGCTAGAGATTTTCCATGGGGTCCTGATGCCTGGTGGCTTAGTCCTATTTGTAAATACCTACTGCAAGAGCCTCTCTTGAAGATCTACTGTTATGGTTATTTCTTACGTAATTGTTGTTTACAGCAAATTAACAGGTATCACAATTTGGTTGCAGAAACAAGGTACATAACGACAGTACATACAATTAATTACAGTAGGGTACATGGTCTGTAAGCAAATCAGTAATCAGGTCACAACAACAATGTTAGAGAAGGGTTTACAGGCCATCTACATAGAAAACGTTCTGTGGTAAAGGCACAAAAGGGGAGAGTACAGAGCCAGGTAGGGTAAGGATGTCTCCAGAAAGGGTATGACACTGGTACTGGGGAGAAGATTAGAAGGGGATGTAGTCATTGCTCTGATGGGAAAAAGCATCTGGCTTCTGACAGCATCAAAGCTTTGAGGTAGGATTTGAAGGTGGTGTGATAGTTGGTTGAGTGGAGTGATAAAAGGAGCCTATTCCATAAGGGAGGGGGCAGAGAAGGAAAGGGCTTTACTGCCCATTGCAGAGTATATTCTAGGGACTTCTTGGGGGAAGGGGAGACAGATGATTCACGTAGACATCTTAATGCCACTCTGCCCTTGAGGAGGGGAGAGTACGGGGACAGGTGGCTGCCTCTGAGGGTGTTGTCTATAATACACCAAAGGACATAGTCAAACTGTCCTTGTGATGGGAGCCATCCTAGTGACTGGTACAAGTCACAGTGGTGAGTAGAGTAAGGAGACTGTAACACAAAGCAACAAATGCTGTTGTATACGGAGTTTAGCCTGAAATGCAGGGCAAAGGACACCTGGGAATAGATGGGGGAGCAGTAGTCTGTAAGGGGGAGGAGGTTATCATGGGCACTTGGAGTTAAAATCCATTGTCATGTGCTGAAAATATGGATGTCATTCAGCAACCAAATGAACTAACCTTAACAGGGAATGTGTATGAACTCTGGAGAGCCTTCAAAGAAAGTTTTGAGTTCTATATCGCAGCGACTGAAGCAGAATAAAAAGAGACTGGCAGAAAATTGCATTGCTGTTAAAGAGCTAGTGGAACCAAAACAGGCAGACAGTAAAATTATACAAATTTTAAGAAGTAGACAATTGTAGTTTTATAGTGTATGGTGGAGTGTTGTACCAACTCAGTTTTCCACCTTACTCAAAACTCATTCATCCACACAAACAAGAATGAATGGAATGTTGTACTGATCACATGTGCAGAACAGCATTCTATTCATTTAGATGGTGAAGCTAGAGCCAGCAGTAACAGAAAACTGCCGTGCGTCAGTATACTTTAAACACACAGAAAATGACTGCAGTGTTTTTTTTAAACAAGGGATCAGTTTAAAATTTTGTACTTACATGCTTCAGCCTTGGTACCCTTTCTTTCCTCACTAAGGGAGATGTCTGGCCGCCATGTTTTTTTTCTAAATCCTGCCCACAGTAAAGCGGCAACCAATGGGCATGTGTGCTGCTAAGGTAGGAATGCCCAGTCCCCAACAACCACTCAACACTGGGAGACAACAATTTCTTTATATATGATTAAAATACAATTTCAAAGGCTAAACAATTTTTTTAAATAATTTGAGGGGCACCATACACTGTAAACAATACAGGATAGGTAACCCTATACAGAACCTGTGTGTTCTGCCACCTCAGGGTCTGATTCCCAAGGACCTCTCTGTCACAAATCCACTCAGCAGGTCAGGCCCTCTGCTACCAAAGTGCCAACCTCTGAACACAGTCTTGTGAACAGTGTAACAGACAAGGTAAACCTCATGTCTGTTTTTGTGAGTTCGGATCAACCTTTGGTCTCAAGTTTTGGAGGGATTCAGACTGTGAACCTCTTGCTAGTGTACCCAATGCACAGGCTCAGATATTTCTGTCTTTGGGGGGCCAGATATCTTTGCCTATGGGCACCTAACCAGGTATACAGAGATGAACCCTTAAAAACTTTAATAAAGACCTCCAATTAAAAATGCTTCTCTGTCCAGTTTGGTACCACCATTCAAGCTTATGTTTAGTATCTGCAATAACCAAATACTTTTCTTACAACTAAAGAGAAGGCAAAGACAGACCAAGTAAGTTCTAAAAAGAATTTTACTAAAATAGTTAAAAATATGTAAAATGCAAAATACAGAACTGTTATATCCCCAGACATACAAATCTTTTAAAAGAAACAAGGTTTAAACAGTGCAAATTCCTACTTACAGTACTTAGATTTGAAATCTTTCTAAATATCTGTTTACAAGTGCTCCAAAGATCTTTCCTCAGTCAGAGTCTAGGTAAAAGTGTGTGTAAATAAAACAGAGTATTCCTTAAACAACTGTATGGGACAACCCATTTTTGTGTGAGGTCAGCTAGCTCCTCCTCTGTCAGATATGTATAAAAAAAATATATATCTTATACAAAAGTATTTCATTTTGCAACTTCAGCATAATTCATGCCCTTCAAATGACACTTCTTTTGATCTCATAATAAGCTTCCCGCTTCCAGGACAGGAAAGCATCTTTATGATTTCGCACTTCTATGTAATAACCTGGGTTTTCCTTCCAACGTCATAAAATGGATATGTTATAGCAACTATGGTTGTAATTAGCTCAGACAGACAGGATCCTTAATTAAGGCCTTACATGTAAAACATGGTCCCTAAAAACTGAGTGTGTGTGAACTCACATGCTCTCAGCATTTTTCTTATGGCTTTCATCTTTTAGCTAAAATCTGGGGAAGGGGGATGAGTGAGGTCATTCTAAGAGCACCAGATTTTTCAGCAGAGACAGTCAGTAATACATTTTATATTAAAAAAAAATGATACAGCACTCAGAGCTGGCTGTCTACGTCATACTCCTCCCCACATAGACTGAATTTTGGAGATCTATCCCCTACATGGGATGAGCTTCCCAAATCAGTTCACTCCTCATAGACCCTAGACAGCTTATCTGAGTTCTGGTTTTTTGCTCCAGCCCTATGTACAATTTTTAGATCATACCCTTGTAAAGCAAGACTCCATCTTAGTAATCTGCCATTGTTCTTTCCCATTTGTATCAGCCAAACCAAGGGGTTGTGGTCAGTCTGTACCACAAATTGCTGCCCATACAAGTATGGCTCTAATTTCTTTAGGACCCACACTATGGCAAGACACTCCTTTTCCACCGTGGAGTATGCTTGCTCCCTGGGAAGCAGCTTTCTGCTCAGGTACACAACTGGATGATCTGTCCCTTTGCTGGACTTCTGGCTCAGTACTGCCCCAATACCCACATCTGAGGCATCTGTCTGAACTGTAAAGGTTTTGCTATAGTCAGGACTTGTCAAAACAGGAGCACTGCACAATGCTTCCTTTAGTCTGGTAAAGGCTTCTTCAGAGGCTGGGCCCCAGGTAATTTTCTTTGGCATCTTTTTCTTTGTCAGGTCAGATAGGGGAGCAGCCAGGGCACTGTAATTGGGTACAAATTTCCTGTAGTACCCTGCTGTCCCTAGAAAGCTTCTGACCTGCTTCTGGGTTTCTGGTCTGGGCCACGCCTGGATCACCTCTATCTTTATTTGGTTAGGATGGAGCTGTCCTCGGCCTACCACATGCCCGAGGTATGCCACTTCTCCCATGGCCACCTGCCACTTCTCGACATTGACAGTGAGCCCGCTCTCTGTATCCTGCCCAGCACTTCCCTAAGGTGGGATAGGTGATCCTCCCAGCTGGTACTAACGATGGCAGTGTCATCCAGGTATGCCATGGCGTACTCCTCAGCACCATTTAACACCTGGTTCACCAACCTTTGGAAAGTGTCTGGGGTGTTCTTCATTCTGAAAGGCATTACTTTAAACTCAAATAAGCCTATCAGAATGATGAAGGCCGACCACTCCCTAGCTCTGTCTGTCAATTCTACCTGCCAATACCCCTTGGTCAGGTCAATAGTCGTAAGGTAAGTCGCCCCTCCCAATTTGTCCAGGAATTTGTCCATCCAGGGCATCGGGTGGGCGTTGGACTTCGTGACTGCATTCAGTCCATGATAGTCCACACAGAAACAAGTTAAGCCATCTGGCTTGGGCACAAGGACTATGGGTGAGGCCCAGGGGCTGTGGGATCTCTGGATTACCCCTAAATCCTGTATCTCCTCCACTTCCCTCCTAATGTCCTTTTGGACAGCCTCTGACACCCAATATGCTGTCCACCGTATGGGCATCTGTGTCCCTGTCTCCACATTGTGTGTCGCTAATGGGGTTAGTCCAGGCTTGGCGCTAAGCAATGGGGCAAAGTCTACTAAAACCTCCCTTACTTTCTGGACCTGGTCCGGGTTCAGCTGGGAAGACAATTTTCCTACCTCCACAGAGGACTCCCACTTACTTCCAGCAAATCCAGAAGGGGGTCTCCTTTGTCCATCTCCTCCCCATGACTACACACTGCAAACACCATGTCAGCCCTATTTGCATATGGCTTCATCATGTGGACATGGTACATCCTTTCAGTCTGTCTTCTGTCAGGTAACTCCACAATGTAGTTTACGTCATTTACCTTTATAACCGCTTTGTACAGTCCTGCCCACTCAGCTTGCAGCTTGTGTTTCCGGACCGGAATAAGGACTATGACTTCCTGACCCACCATGTACGAGTGAGCTCTGGCTCTGCGGTTTTACCACACCTTTTGTTTCTGTTGGGCAGCTGCCAGGCTGCTCTGGGATGTCTCCATAAGCTCCTTCAGCCTTTCCCTAAACCTAAAGATGTAATCCACAATGGGAGTTCCCTGGGTGGCATGCTTGCCTTCCCAGTCCTCCTGGATCAAGTCTAGGGGCCCATGTACCCGGCGTCCTTATAAGAGTTCAAAGGGGGAAAATCCTGTCGACTCTTGGGGCACCTCCCTGTATGCAAACAACAGGTGGGGAAGGTATTTCTCCTAGTCCCTCCCATACTGTTCAGCAAATGCCTGGAGCATTGACTTTAGGGTACCATTGAATCATTCCACAAGTCCATTGGCTTGTGGGTGATACAGTGTTGTGCATCTCTGCACCACCCCACACTTCTCCCATAAACATTTCATCAGGTCCGACATGAAGGAACCCCCTTGATCAGTGATTACCTCCTGCGGAAACCCAACACGGGAGAAAATCCCAAGTAAGGCATCTGCCAGTTTGTCCATCCTCAGTGAGGATAGGGTGACTGCCTCTGGGTACCGGGTGGCATAATCCACCACAGTTAGGATGAATCTCTTCCCTGAGGAGCTGGGGGTATTTAAAGGCCCCACAATATCCATTCCCACTCTCTGGAATGGCTTCTCCACTATGGGCAATGGAATCAGAGCTGCTTGGGTTTTCTTGCCCGCTTTCCCTGTTTCTTGGCACTGGTGACAAGACCTGCAACACTCCTTCACCTGGGTGAAGTTAGGCCAGTAGAACTTCTGGGCCAACCACTGCGTCATGCACACGATTCCCAGATGACCAGACAAGGGAATATCATGCACAATCTTGAGCAACTGCTCACGATACCCCTGGGGAACAACAAGCAGCCCGCCTAGCATCCCTCCCTCCCTCTGTCTGCACTGTCTGAATATAGATAGGTCCATTTTCCCAATGAACCTTATGTCAGCCGTGACCTCCCTGTGCTCCATCAGAGTCTGCCCAAGCCCTCAGCTTCTCTAAACTAGGGTCACCCCTCTGAGCAGCTGCAAACCTCTCACACATTCCCAAGGCATGGGACAAGTCCCCTTCAGTTGCTAAACTAGGGTCCCTAGCACTAGCATCAGGGCCCTCAGGATCACTGTCAATCTCAACCCTTGGACAATGGGTCACCCCTCCCTCTTCGGAGTAACCTTTCGTAGCTGTGTGGTCACTTGCTACCGGGGAAATTTCTACCCCTTTTTTATCAGTCTTCCCATCTGGAAACACAGGCTGGGGAACCAGCCTCTCAGTGGTTTCCACAATGGCTTCTGTGGGGTTCAGGGAACTACAATTTTCCCTTGCCGCTTGGCTATGGGTAACTGCATATACCATCCCCTGTTGGAGATTGTTACCCAGGATCACATCCACTGCTATTGTTTTGGCTACAGCCACCTGTTGCACAGTTCCCCCTGTTTCACCCCAGTCTAAGAGAACACTAGTGAGGGGCAATATTTTCTCTTCACCAGTGAACCCTTGGACAGTAACATATTTATTGGGTATAAGCTGACCAGGTTGTACCAGATCCCCTTTCACCAATGTCAGGGATTCCCCTGTGTCCCTTAACCCTTGCATCTGTACCCCATTCACCATGACTGATGCATGCGTTCCCTCATGTTCACTGGCATGCTTCCAGGGACACACAAACAACCCACTTCCTTTCTAGCACCCCGTTGTGTATTATTGCTTGCCTTTTTGGGACACTGTCTGGCAATATGCCCAGTCGCTTTACACAACAAACAGGCATTTCTTACTTCAGAGAAATCTTGTCTTTGAAACCTGGGGCTAACTGGTTTTGGTGGAGGCAGAGAGGGTTTTAGCTGCCCTGAAGGCACGCTTTCCCCTTTCTGTGCTGCCATGCCTGCCCCATTCACTTTCAGAGCAGGTCTGCTCTTGGCATAGTGGTCCGAGAGTTCAGCAGCCTCTTGCACTGTTTTGGGATCTCGGTCCTCTAGCCAGGTTTTTAGCTCAGCTGGGCAAGCCCAATAAAACTTCTAATAAAATCACATTTTCAGTTTTGTCAACAGAGTTTGCCTCAATTCCTTCCCACCAACGTCTTAAAAACTGATGTTGTTTCGTGGCTAGCTCCTCATAGCTCATATCAGGGCTTCTCCTGAGCTTATGGAATTTAGCTCTGTATGATTCAGCAGTTAAGTCAAACTTTTTTAACAGTACAGTTTTTAGCTTGCTGTAATCATTGCTGTCCTCATTGTCCATGTGACCCAATGCATCCCGAGCTTTCCCGGTAAGTAGCGGGGATAGCTGGAAGTTCCATGACTCTCTAGGAATTTTAGCCTGAATACAAACTTTTTCAAAAGAATTTAAAAAGGCATCCATGTCCTCCCCTTCCTTAAACTCGGCTATTAATTTTGAGTTCAATTTGTAACCCAGTCCTGCAGTCCCAGTTAAACCCAAGCCACTTACCTGCCCTGGTGCCGCTGATCAGAGTCGTAGCTTCTCCAGTTCGTGTTGCCACTGGCGCTCCTCTCGCTCTTCTCCTCTGCAGCTCTGCATTCTCACTCTGCCTTCTCTTCTGCAGCTCGCTGGCACTCACGCTCTTCATGGTCTGCCTCCCTCTGTTCTCACTCTGCCTCCAGTTCCATCCTGCACAGCTCAATTTGCAGTTTGAGTACCTCTGGATTCAGGATACTGGTGACCATCCCCTGCTGCTGTGGCCCTTCACTGACAGTGGCCCTGCTGTCCTTTTCAGCCACGGTTGGTGACTCACTGCTCTGGGTATCTGCTACCATCAGGGCCTCTATGAGGTTCTGCTTTTTGGCTGTCACCTCAAATGGGACTCCTCTGTCCCCGCACAACTGCTTTAAGTAATCTACAGTGTGCCTGCTGTAGTCGGAAGACATCTTCTTCTTCCCTGACTACGGCTACTCTGATTTGCACTTTAGAAAAAAAAATAAAATGGATAGGAACTGGACTGTACACCAAGTGATATATAGTTCTGTTTCCTTTTTAAAATTGAACTCTGCCTTTTTTTTTCTTTCTTTGCAAGAGAGCTTACGGTCTCAAGCTGACACAGAACAATAAAAGCTTGTGATACCAAAATTATGCCACCGCTGCCAACCAATCTGTCACAAACCCACTCATCAGGTCAGGCCCTCTACTCCCAAAGTGCCAACCTCTGAGCGCAGTCTTGTGAACAGTGTAACAAACAAGGTAACACTCTTGTCTCTTTTTGTGAGTTCAGATCAACCTTTGGTCTCAAGTTCTGGAGGGATTCAAACTGTGAACCTCTTGCTAGCATACCCAATGCACAGGCTCAGATATTTCTGTCTTCGGGGGGCCAGATATCTTTGCCTATGGGCACCTAACCAGGTATACAGAGATGAACCCTTAAAAACTTTAATAAAGACCTCCGATTTAAAACGCTTCTCTGTCCAGTTTGGTACCACCATTCAAGCTTATGTTTAGAATCTGCAATAACCATATACTTTTCTTACAACTAAAAAGAAGTCAAAGACAGACCAAGTAAGTTCTAAAAAGAATTTTACTAAAATAGTTAAAAATATGTAAAATGCAAAATACAGAACTGTTTTATCCCCAGGCATACAAATCTTTTAAGAGAAACAAGGTTTAAACAGTGCAAATTCCTACTTACAGTACTTAGATTTGAAATCTTTCTAAATACCTGTTTACAAGTGCTCCAAAGATCTTTCCTCAGTTAGAGTCTAGGTAAAAGTGTGTGTAAGCAAAACAGAGTATTCCTTAAACAACTGTGTGAGACAACCCATTTTTGTGTGAGGTCAGCTAGATCCTCCTCTGTCAGATATGTATAAAAATATATATATCTTACACAAAAGTATTACATTCTGCAACTTCAGCATAATTCATGTCCTTCAAATGACATCTCTTTTGATCTCATAATAAGCTTCCTCCTTCCAGGACAGGAAAGCATCTTTATGATTTTGCACTTCTATGTAAAAACCTGGGTTTTCCTTCCAACGTCATAAAATGGATATGTTATAGCAACTATGGTTGTAATTAACTCAGACAGACATGATCCTTAATTAAGGCCTTACATGTAACACATGGGGCCAGATATTCAAAACTTTGCCCTGGGGCTAAATTAGCACTGCCTGGCAGACAAACTTAGCCCGGAGCACAAAGCAAGCTATATTCAAAAGGGAATAGCCCAGTGCTAATCCTGCTGAATATAACAGTCTAAGGAAGCCGGGCAAACTGGTCTGGGAGTGCAGGGCAAAAATAGCCCGGGAATAAGACAGCACTGAATATAGCAACAGGGAAGTGCAAACTGCAACTGCAGCTCATTAGACTCTGTAGCAAGCCAGTGTTGCAGGTGGAGAACATTGTGTGTGATTGCACAGAGATGTCTCACAGCTACTGCAAACACACCTCTCAACCCCCTGCCTCATCATTCAGGGACAAGGCTTAAGAAAATCAGGGACAAAGGTTTAAAATCAGGGACACATCTTAAAAATTGGTGCTATCCACTCAGGAAGCTGGTAGGATAAATGGTGTAGTGTAAAATGCATTTTCTAAGGGAGAACACGACTGTGACATTAATGTTTGACATTATTTTATGTGTACAACCCCCACTGTTTGGTCATGGAAACACAAGTTTTAGGAGAGACAGAGTAAAACATTGAGGTAAAATCAGTGACGTCTGAAAATCAGGGACAGTTGAGAGACATGACTGCAAACAACAATGTAAGCCACACACTGCAGAACTGTGCTATGCTGAAGTGAGGTTTGCCCGGGGCTAAACTGATTGCACAGTGGAATCTTTTATTTTTAAAATATCAGAGGAAATGGACAAACACTATGGGAAAATGCCTACTATGAATCTTATGGCTGCCAGGATCCAGGCAGAGCCTCCAGTTGGTGCTCAGTTTGCTGACTTTGCTACACTAAGCAATTCTGTTGGTCCATTTGCAGCCTGTGTTTCTCTGGGGTAGTAAGGTAATGTGTTGGCAGTGCATCTTTCTGAGGATGAATTCAGATCTTCTGATCAGGAACCAGTGAGCTGCTGCATGATCCAAACACCTGCCATGTGGCCCCACTCAAAACAGCAACACCGTTGAGCCAGCCGAGCTACAGCTTAAATGCCACGGTTCTGGACTGGCAGAGAGCCTAAGCCACTGAAGGTAAATCAGCCTTCTTGTGGGCAGCCTACGGTTAGTCTATTTTAAACTCATTTTAAGTGCAAAATGAGTCAGACAAAAGACTGACCACTTGATGGTGTTATGCTTTGGGGGTGCAAGAAAGAGTGCTTAGTGTTGCTTAGGAAGCAGCGCCTGAACCACCAAGGCAAACAAACCTTCTGTTTGCAAATTTGTCTATTTTAAACACATGAAGTGCAAAAAGTGAGCCAGACAAGAGACTCGATGATGGTGGGCTTTAAAGGGTGACGGGGACACAAAGAGTGCTTAAGTGCTACTTGGCTTGTTTGGTGCACAGAGTAGAGTTGTGTTTTTAAAAAGATCACTAAGGAAGGCAGCACTTCTTCTGACCAGCCTAGAGGTTGAGGTTATTTGAAAAAAAATTAGACAGTGTTTCTATTTAATTGTGAGCCTGGGAAAGGTATGTGGGTGTCTTCATCAAGATAAGCAGGAGTTATGAATTACATGTATGAGATCAGAAGGGACCCATAGACCCTGGTCTGGCCTAAGGTTAGTAAAATAAATGAAAAAAAAAAAAGGAAATATTTGTTTTTACATCTGAGAGTTCAGTGCACAAAGTTGTGTGTGTGTGTGTGTGTGTGTGTGTGTGTGTGTGTGTGTGTGTGTGTGTGGGGGGTGCTTAGGTATGCCAATGAAAAACACAACAATACACTGAAACAATGTTTATTAGTGGAGCACTACAGGTACACATTGCTGTAGGCCCAATGCACGATTGGTGTGCAGTGGCTATGCACACATATCTGGGGTGAGTAGCTACTCCACACCCCTTCTGCCCCCCGCATGGCATGCACGAAGGGGGCACATGCAGACCCACCGCACCCGATCCCCCATGTCTGCAGACATCTCCGTGATGGGGACATTCCGGGGGTGTGCAAACACTACGTGTATTCACTAACCCATGTAGTGCTGGCCGCATGGGTGCAGAGGGTGGTGCAGAGTACACCAGGGAGACCCTGCCATAACCCACAGCATGCCCCCATGAACATAGGTATTCGGTCACTGGGGAACCAGGATAGTGCACACTGTGCTGCTCCCAACTGCTGGGCAGCAGGAGGCAGCAGGGGCAGCTGGATGGTTGAGCACCCAGAAAGTTTACGTGAGGCAGCACTGGGACTGGAGGGTGCTGCGCTGGTCTGGGTGCATGCTATCGGCATGCCCGGCCCCAGACCCATGCCATCCTATGTGTGAGATCCACTATGGGTCCCGGGGGGGAATCCCATTGGATGTCTGCCTGAGACAACTCCTCCCCTGGCCACCCTGCAGAGTCCTGTGCATTGAGGGAGGAGCCATGGATAGGTGGTCGGCATTGGTGAATGCCAGTATGGGTGCACCTGTCCATGGGGTGCGGGGGCAAGGGTGGGGTATGCGCATTTTGTGCATCCCTATGCCCCTTTCATGCATTGTGAACAGAACACAAAATGTATCAGTCTGTGATTAAGGGGTAAATCTGAAGTTAAGGCATTTCATACTATAAATAGAATACTGTATAAGGGACTGTATTATTACAAGCTTATAATACCTTCAAGAGGTTCTGAAGACATGTGAACCTTGAGAACTGAGCTTTATATGTTCCAACATACCCCCAGAACCTCAAGATGGTATTATATTGTTACATATGAAGTTCTTATCGTTGTAGAGTAGTTATGTGATATGTTGTAGGTGATTTTTTATATTTAAAATAAATAAGAACACATAAAACAGCTGGAACATTTGTCCTAGTGATTTTATTGACTGGCACAATGACACTAATTGCGTACTTACATTGATTTGTGCATACAGGAAAATCTACAGGAATTTCATCCCAGTTTACAGGGAAAATATAGGGAAACTTAGGGTGTACTACAGGAAAATGCTTTGCCTGATCTGGGAGCACTGCAAACTGGTCAGCCTAGGGAAAACGGGAGCTATATTCAAAACTCCCATGCAAATGAGCCTACTTAGGTAATCCGTGGGCAAACAGGTACATTTGCATCTCATTAAGTGCTGCTTAGCATACATTACCATGCAGTTTGCCCAGTGCGACTGCATGGAGCACAAAGCCCCCCCTTTTGGTCGGAATGGAAGTACAGGCTGGACGATGCAGGCCAAGGCATACCCACAGCATCCCCTGTTGGTCGGAATAGAAGTACAGGCAGAAAGCAGCAGGAACTGTGCCCAGGCACAGTCGTTGCATACATACCTCACAACCCCTTGTCTCCTGAATCAGGGACAAGGCTTAAATCAGGGACAAAGGACCAATATCAGGGACACATCTTCAAAAGTAAAGACATCCACCCAGAAAGCTGGTAGAATATGGGGCTTAGTGCAAAATGCAGTTTCTAAAGAAGAACAAGTCTGTAACTGTAATGCTTGACATTATTTTGTGCTTACAATGTCCACTGTTTAGCCACAGAAACACAACTGTGAGGAGAGACAGAGTTATATGTAGAGGCAAATTCAGGGACATCCCTGAAAATCAGGGACAGTTGAGAGGTATGCTCCTGACCCATTCACAGTACAATTACACTTAATGTCCCTGGTAGTCTAGTGGTCCCCCACCCACCCTGCATGACTCCTGATCCGTTTTAATAAAAATTCAATGTTATTTCCCTGGTAGTCTAGTGGTCCCCACCCCCTGCATGACTCTGATCCGTTTTAATAAAATCCAATGTTATTTCCCTCAGGGTCCTTCCACTGCAGTGATGCCTCGGCCAGCCCAGCAACATTTAGGAACAGAGCCGGGCGCATTGGCTCAGCCTCTCCTCTCACCACTTTCTGGTTGGTCATCGACTGGAGGTACCCAATGACAGCATTCGCACTTTCAGCCCGGCGGCCGCCGTGGTGGTGAGAGAAGGCTGAGCCGTCACGCCTCTGTTCCTAGAATGTTGCTTGGCTGAACAGGGGCATCACTACCGGGTGGGGGGACCACTAGACTACCAGAGAAATAACATTGAATTCTTATTAAAACGGATTGGGAGTCGTGCAGGGGGAAGGGGGGACCACTAGACTACCAGGGAAATAACATAGAATTTTTATTAAAACGGATTGGGAGTCATGCAGGGGGGTGGAAGGGAGGGACCACTGGACTACCAGGGAGTTTACTGTACTACCGTGGCTACGGGGGTCCACGATGTGGGGGGGGCACTGCCGCATTACCGCCAACTTTTGTTCGGCAGTATCTAGTGCTGCACTGCAGGTTGCGCTAATGCCTGTAGTGTGGCACTAGACCTTTGAATATGCCATGCTGCTGGCATTCATGGGCGGTCTCTAACCCCTTCCCCTGCATACTATTATCTATTAGCGTCAGCGCTGCCACACAGCGCTGGCACTAATAGAGCTTTTGAATATTGCAGCCTCGCGCAAATCCAGTGCTATTCCAGTACTATGGTTTTGCGCTAGGCACGATTGTTTGAATATCTGGCCCATGGTCTCTAAAAACTGAGTGTGTGTGAACTCACATGTAGTCAGCATTTTTCTTATGGCTTTCGTCTTTTAGCTAAAATCTGGGGGGGGGGTGAGTGAGGTCATTCTAAGAGCACCAGATTTTTCAGCAGAGACAGTCAGTAATGCATTTTATATTAAAAAAAAACTGATACAGCACTCAGAGCTGGCAGTCTACGTCACACTCGAGCTTCGCTCTCGAGGTCTCAGGGGATCAGACTCCTCTGTGGCAGAACACACTGGTTGTGCATGGTTACCCATCCAGTATTCTTTATTTCTTAAGTGCTTTTCTTTTTCCTTTTCCTCTTTAGAAAGTTTTCTGTGTGATAATATTGTGCTGGATGAACAATGACATCACAGGCTAATGACCTGGCAGCTACTAAGTGACTGTCCCTAAGCAGCAGTGATGTCACAGTCAGTGAGGTCACAACACTGAATATGTAATGGGGAGAATACCGCTAGATACAGTATGTCAGCTGCCTGGCAGAGTGCTGTTCCACACATCACACCTACTAATATCAGGTAAACAATCTTCTAATTACTCAAAGGGAAAAGAAAAATTTACTTGGATATAAAAGGCAGTGGCTGACTGCTTTTAAAAACTAATATTAGTTTTAGGCACATCACTAAGTCTTTAACAGTAGCAGGCCGTGCAGCTCCAGAAGTCTACAATACCTTTGAGTTCACAGAACAAGAGGAAGGTAACTACTCTGCTCTCTGGTGTGACGAGAAAGTCTGAATCTTACTGCACACCTACAAAAAAAAAAAAAGAAACTTATGAAAGGCAGGGACCCTGGTTTTCCATTTTTACCGGTAACACCGGTAACAATCATAGAATTCTGCTTGGTTTGCGGATTTTGAATTCTTGTACCGGTGCCTCATGGAAATTGCATGTCACTGCACAGAATCTCTAAGATTTCAGCATCTTTTTACAGTGTTTTATTTTCTCTTTCTATGTCCCCTTCTTACAGCACCAGTCTCCACTTTTCAGAGATCCCTAGGCTGTGATCCCTAGCTTCACCTCAGGTAATGCTCAGGAGCTCCTGTGTGCTTGCCCCAATCCTGCTTGGGTTGTACCCCTCCAGGTGGGAAGGGAGAGGACCCAAGGTCACCCTCCACACCTCCCTTAGTGTGTGTAGGTAGCCCAGTGTGTCCCTCATGGAGCTTGGTTATGAAGTCTGGGGCACCTGGGTCCCTTCAACCAGTGGCTGATGAGGGGTGATTGTTCCTGGTTTTCTGGTCTCTGTCCCTGAGGCACCAGCACTAGAGGAGATCCAAGGAGGTAGGTCACATAGAGACATGCCACTGCTCCAGATCCTGGCTAGCATCCTTCCTCCTGATCACTCTGCTGCACCATTACACCACCACCATGGTCACGCAGGTGGTGGTAAAGCAGCAGGACCTGCAGCCCACACTCCTCAGATGAGGAAAGCAGTCCCAGGTGCTCGATCCTACTCCCTGGCCAGACCTCCAGCAACCCAAGTTCAATTCTGACCCTAGGTCACTGGCATTGTACAGCATAGTACTGCAGCAAAGCCAGCAGGTCAACTAGATTTCAGCATCTTAAAATGAATGCTGCTGTGCTTCGCTTTTCTTCTGTTTTGCTGCATATAGTCAGTAAGGAAATCACCCGCACTGCTTTGTTGTAATCAGCCATTCAGTTTAACCACCCATGCTTCCCACCAACATCTCCATCCCCTGAGGACTGCTTTCCTTCCTGAAACCGCAGTTTTCATGTAGTATGTGCCTAAGACTCTACAAGTATCAGCACACATGGGCAGGGCCACTGGAAAATTGCAGGAAAAGTAACCTGAAATTGCAGAGATTTTTTGCAAAATTTGCTGGAAAATTGCAGGATTTCTATAGATCCTGAGTGCTTCACAATGAATCCTTACTGTTTTCTACAGCATATATTAGTCAGCATAAACTACTATATGAATACACTGACACTTGAATATGTTTTAAAATATGAAAAAAAAATTATATTTCTAACATGAATCCTAAACGGATAAAATGTGTTACATCTTCCAAAATGTAAAAACATCTGCCTCATACAGTGCTAGATTCTGTTTAGTGAGCCACAAAAAATCAATATTAAATAAATCCAGAATAAACATGTTATCTGTTTCTGGATGTAAAATAATGAAGCCTGATCAAAAGCTATTTACAGTGCTGTCAACTATTCACCGACTTTGGTGTAAGAACAAATAAGCAGATGGAATGGCAAATAGTTCAGTTTTAGTAAAATGTTGTAAAGTTTTTAATGTTCATAATTTGTACTGTAGGTACTGTGCACTATTATTAAAATCATATATTAAAACATTACATATGGGTGTTATTATGGCTGGCAGTATAGCCTAGTGGTTAGAATAACAAACAATGATTGAAATGGGTACATTCAGCAGACTTGGGTTTGATTCCCAGAACTTCCACTTGCATACAGTGAGACTCCAAACAAGTCACTTAACCTCCTCAGTGCTTCTAGGTCACTTCTGAAAACATGCAGTTCTGCCTAGTGGGCCTTACCTGATTTACAAAGAATATAAAAAAAGAATACCAATATATGTTTAGTACTACATCATAGAATAGTAGTCAGGGTACCATGTAATTTTCTTGAGTTTTACTTGGGCTGCAATGATTTTGTATAGGTAAAGATAAATGTTCAACTACATTTTATGTGTTTTATAAGCTTGTTTTTAGATTTTAGTCAGTTTTTTTGTATTCTTTGCATATAAGCATCTAGGTTGCAGATTGCTAAATGAAGGATCACTGTTACCAACTAGCTTATTCAAGTTTATAATCCGCAGAGCCATCCAAAATCCTCAGTTGTTTGAATGAAAACTAGTCTGAATGAAAGTATGTTCACAAGAAAAAAGCTGTCTTATTACTTATGAAAAGACTTCACAGTCAGCACCCCATTTAGGTGAATTGTATCATTTGCGCCTTTTCTCCCACCTGCTGTTTCAGTTTCTGTGACAACAAAACGTTTTCTGATAGATTGTTTCAACAAAAAGCAAATGTTAAGTATTTAAGTATACTTATGTTTGGCCAGTGGATTTTGAAAGCATATTCAATGACATGCAGAAGGTAAGACCTCAGGGGCTGTATGATGCTGGTGGGCAGAGTGGTGCTCAATTCACATCTGAGCTCAGACATGAAAACTGGGAGACACCCTTTTCATGGACACCAAGTAAAAAAAAAGCATCCACATATCTGGGAGATGCATGAATCCATTTGAAGGTCCTCCACTAATCACTTGTGGATTTTTTAGGTGAAGATACTTTATTTCAAAGAAGATTCAATATTTATTTTTTTTGCTCCTCCTACCCCTGGCCATCCACTCCTTCAGGCCTACCAAGGCCCCCACCGCTGCTGAGTCCTGACCACCATCCACTGTCCCTTACTGCTGTGCTACCAGGTAATCCAAAGTAACCCTTCATTGAGTGGGTCCCTACTCCTGTGGAAGGCTACTGGGGAGGAGAATTGCCCCCAAAGACCCTCCTGTATATCCTGGGCATTGCAGGGGTCAGAACGGACACATGTCTGGGGCTTCCGGCTTATGGAGGGACCAGCAACCATCCTTCGGTTGACCAGCGGATGTTTTCCCATTTTCTTGGGAGTGTGATAGGCCACATGATGTCAAGGCACAAGCTGCCGTTCATCATGCTCCCTCCTGCAGTGAGGGCCGATGTGTTGTTGTGCCTCTGGCCTCCACCAGGGACCAGAAAATGCTGAGCCGTGAATCCACCCTCCCTCCCAGGAGAAGGTGAGTGGTCATTGGACACTCAAACCTTCGCTCACCAGCTGGCCCCCAATACCCAAGTCTGTTCCCTAACCCTGGTCAGTGGTGTCACAGGCAGAAATCCAATTCAGGCAGTTAAATTATAGATAGGAAAAAATAAAGGTAGTCCACCTTAGTGGTGGTGGTTCAGATTAATTCACATCTGAGTTCTAACAAGCAAAGAGACCAAGTAATTTGTAACGTGTGCATGTGGGGTATGGGTGTTGAAGAAAGGGGATCTTAGTACTGTCACTACTGCCATCACCTCAGAGGGACATGGACTGCATTGTTGCTACTACTATCACACCGAAGGGGTGGGGGCTGTAGTGCTTCTGCCATCACCACTGGTGGATGGGAAATGTAGTACTGCTGTCTTCATACCTAAGGGATGGGGGCCACAGTGCTGCTGCTTCTGTCACACCTGAGGGAGGGAGGACATAGTGCTGTTGCTGCTGCCATCACACCTGAGGGATGGGGCCGTAGTGCTGCTTCCATCACACCTTAGGGATGGGGGCTGTAGTGCTGCTGCTGCCATCACATCTTGTACCTAAAATAACTTTAAATTGGTAGAAGGATAGAAGGATGTGCAATAGTGGAGGTCAAAATTGCTAAAATGCATGTTAGCAGAGTTAAAAATTGTTAAATAAAGTACACAGAACAAAATACCGGTAAAACTGGATTTTGACTCGGTAGACACCGGTGACAATACCGTATTTTAGAATGTGCAAAATGGAATGTGCCCTTTCTCAATCCCGGTAAACCAGTGTCCCTGATGAAAGGTATGTTTTTAGTTCTTGGTTCGAAAAAGAAACAGAATCTACTGAGCAGTATATTACTGATTTGCATCTGAACAGCCACTTGTGCTTGGCATCTGTAGTAACAGAGTTTGTGCTCATCTCTTCAGAGAAACTGATTTAACTTTAGCAAAAAAAAGAGGTCCAGATTTACCAAGCCTCAGAAACAAGAAAATTGCACATGGAAACCTTCAGTGAGGAGGGTGAGAATGCAGTCAATGTACACAGGGCCCCAGAGGAAGCCAAAAAGACACTACCTGGCAAGGGGAAACCTTTGCTGAACAAAGTCAGTGCGTCATGAAGTGGAAGACGTGAAAAAACATATGAACCAAAAAACTGTCCTGCTTTCAAATGAACTTGTCGAAAATGTGGTGGCGTGAACCCTTTTGCGAAATGTTTTTCCAAATAAAGAGTTCAGCTAGTGGGCCAGCAAGATATTGTAGATGACTCTGGCTTGAGAGAAGATCTGTTTATTGGGGCTGTGAGAGCTGAAAATTGCACCAAAGATGAATGGGGTGCTCCTTTGGAAGTTAATGGATCCATTAATCCTCTTAAGTTGGACACTGGAGCACAGGTGAATATTTTGCCAATGTCTTACTACAGGCAGCTTAAGGAAAAGCCAGGAATGTTCCAAAAGCCAGTTTCATTACATGCTTATAATAATGAGCCAGTTCCTACCAAGGGTATGTGTAGAGCCAAAGTAACTTGTAAGGGACAGTCCGCTGATCTAATTTTTGTTACTGTGGAAGGGGAAAGACTTTGTACCGATTCAAAAGATTTGAATAAGTGGGTAAAAAGAGAGCATTACAGTTTGCCCACCAGGGCCCACATATTCAAAAGAGATGCGCAGCACAAAGTGGAGATGCACAATGCATCTTGGGAAATGTGCAGATGCGCGATATTCAAACGGGAGTGATGTGTTGCGCATGTCTGAATGCGTGATCGTGCATAGATAATGTATGACGTGCAGAAATGGGCAGATACATGAATGTGATGCGCATGGGAATATTCAGCCAAAATGTGTGGTGCATGTGCAGCGCATCTCAGAAATATGCCACGCAAAGATAGGACAAAAAAAGGATGGCCTAAATTGGCCAGCCACCCACAGGCAGGCTGCAGAACTGCAGACAGGGCCTCCTGAGACAGCGATTGGATGTGCACCAGGATGTGCTCCAGGCATCCACACACAGCAGTCATACCAGGATGGCAGTACCCAAAGCCAAAGGTACTGTGACACCCCTGGCACCACCCAGATGGCCTCCCCCCCCACTACACCCAGGATGTAGACACCCAGCTGCTACTTGCCGGTGCCATCAGGTGCACCCCTGGCACACCAGCAGTGCAGATAGCCACAATGCAGCACATGTACCAGGGGCCATGGCCTCCACCCATGTGGCCTTCAGGACACCACCCAGTGGTGGCATGTGCCCATGATAAAGTCTGGGGTGACGGTGCCTAGGTGGCCTGGTGGTACTGGTGGCAGCATGGCGTGGTCCAGAATCTGACCAGTGGCATACGTCCATGGTGGGATACCACTGGTGCATACAGTGCGCCCATGCCTGGCCCACATCACTGGAGCCACAGACATGACACCGATGCTACCCATGCAGTGTGCAGTGCTACAGGGGCACTGGGGTGGGTCAGTGTGGTGTTCCGGTGGAGGACATTGCACAACTGTGGGCAGCACAGGGCTGGGGTGGCATCACCTGCAGCCTGGAGGTGGCATGGGCATGCCACACAGACACTGGATCCTTCTGGTGTTGGGCATGCTGCCACCACGGGCACATACTTGTCCAGTGTCGGGGTGGCCAACCAGGTTGCCTGGACAGTTCTGGTGGGCCCCACTCACTTGGGTGCCTGGTCACCGTCTACACCCTGGCATCCCTTGCATGTCTCAACCCTTTTCCATAATAGTGGGGTATCTGGGGCACTGTAGGTGACTGTATGATGCATACAGGGCTAGTATATCACAGTCATGTGGCATACTGATCAGAGTGCGTCACCCTGGGCCCTCCCATATTGCTTGTCCAAGTGGACTCCTGTAGCCACTGTCCAGGTGGGCCCCTTCTACCCCAATCTGACCCTGTGCATGGCCATGGGCAGAAGCACTGTACTCAGGCCCCTGCACACCACCCACACACATATACCTTCACACCAGCCTGCTAGGCTGCGGCACCTCCTGTTCACCTTTGTGGAGTGGTGGGGCTGCCCTGTAAAGCTGGATCTGCGCATGCCACTGGTATGCAAATGGCCTGACTACATTCCAGTAATGAGATGCAAATGTAGGGAATGGGTTCGGACTGTGCGATGAGTCCATTTGCATATCCTGTCTGAATATTGCACGTCTGTGCTCCACGTATATGGCCACCCATTGCGCATTTCTGTATGCCCCACATAGGTCTCAGGATACCTGCCATGCCATGCATCTCCCATTGCACAATCGTGCCCATTCAGGATATTAAGCAGGACATGTGCGACTGCATTCTATGGTGCATCATCTGACTATACCAATGTTTTGCGCCAGCAAAACTCAGATGCCTGGAACATGGACTTGTGCAATGCAGCCAGCCACTTTTGAACATGGAGCCTCAGGTCAGATATTACAAGTTCCATGGCAGGTGCTGCATTCTTTTCTAAATTGGATGCTTCATTGGATTTCTATCAAATTCCTCTGGATGAGGAAAAGGCAAAGCTGTGCACATTTAACACACCATTTGGCAGACATTGCTTCCTCCACAAACTAAGAAACTAAGAAAATTAGCCAGCCCGGTGGTGCTGAGTGTTGAGGCGTTGGATGCCACACCTTGTGCCACGCCAGCGACCCGGATTCAGGAATGGACTCGAGTCACTTGGGGGTTAGTAGGGGTGAGGAAGAATTAAGCATCCATAGACAGCTCTCCTTCCTCAGGGAGGGGGGACAGTGCAGCGTGCTGTAGCCTGACACCCAGTGGTGGCTGGGAGTCAACACAGATGTATCATCCAGCAGAGGGGAGGACTCATGCCCAGGGTGTATGGTTGCTTCCACAGAGGCAGCAGTCAGCTGCCCCGTCCAGTGCATGGTGCATGGCTCCAGGGGAGAAAAATGGAAAAATGCCGGGAGCTGACAAGGTCCATGATGACCTGACACATTGCCCCACAAGTTGCCGCCCTGATGTCTGGCATTGTGCTCTGGGGGGGAGTAGGCTGGCACTCCTCTCCTTGGCCCACAATGGGGAAGGGGCAATCCACTGGGGAATTAGGGGGTTTGGTTATGTGGAGGAGGGTGGGGTCGGAGATCGAGTTCTTCCATCATCATCATCAAATCTTTATTTATTCAGGCGAACATCATTGAGCAAGGTTCATTTACAAGATGGACCTGATAAGGTCAAGGTTCAATAGTTGATACACAACAGATACATCATATACTTATATAAGACAGTTATACATACAGGGGAAAATAATGTTTATAAACACAGTGATGTACAGTAAATTCACATGATAAAAAACGGTTACAGGAAAGTTAAGCTAATATTTACAGTATGTACAGTATATACATATCCCAGTGGGGGGCATGGCAGACACTCAACATAACGTAATACTAGGATGGTGAAGGTATTACTGGGTGCCATAAGATGGGGTGTCTGTCTGGAAGGAATATGCCATATATGGTTTGGAAGGGAGATTTGTGAGATGACAATGCTAGCTCTAGTGGTAGCAATTGCATTTCTCTTTGAAGAAGACTGTACAGTGCTGCTTAAAGGATGCAAATGGAATGATATTGGACAGTTTTAGGGATTTTTGTAGGGTGTTCCATGCTATAGCTAGAGAATAGCTGATTGCTGCCCTCCTAGCCTGGTGTTGAATTTGGGCAATTTGAGCAGGATGATGTTGTTGCTTCTTAGGGCATATGAGCTAGGAGAGGTCTGGGTGAAGCAGTCCAGGATATAGTTTGGAAGTTTTTTGACAACGCTCTGTAAATCCATAGTGCTGCATTTCTGTTCCTTCTGAGGTGAAGGAAACCCACCAACTGCAGCATAAAGAGAGCAATGATGAGTATTAGATGGCAGATCTGTAATGAACCTTATTGCTCTATGATATAAGGTATCCAACTTGTGATGGTAGGAGATGGGGCAGTGACTATAAAGGAAGTCTGCATAGTTAACAACTGATAGAAAAATGGCCTGGACTAACCTCATCTTTGAGTCTCTTGTTTAGGAAGGGTTTTAATCTATAGAAGGCCAAGCCTTTGGCGACTTTTTAACAGTTCTTCTAAATGATGAGCGAAGTCAAGTCTGTTGTCAATCCACACAGCTAGGTATTTGAAGTTTTCTACATACTCAGATTTTCTCCAAGTATAGTGCATAGCTGGGGAGAATGATTGGAGAGGATGTGCTGGTGCTTTGATTTGTGAACATCATTGCTTTAGTTTTCTTTGCATTTACAGAAGCTTTTCTCAGTAACTGATATTGTAGCAAGGAGAATTCTGTTTGTAGGACTTCATGAGCAGCTGCAGGCTAAGGGTTGCTGACATACAGAACAGTGTCATCAGCAAAGAGGTGTACAGAGGAATTGGTAAGGGTTGAATCAATGTTATTTATATAAATGGCAAAAGGATAGGACCCAGAATAGAACCTTGGGGACTCCTCTGACAGTGGTTTTAATGGGGATAGGTCACCTTTAGCTTTACCTGCTGTAACCTACGGTGAGATAGCATCTGAACCACTTAAGGGAGGAGGATGGATCTAGGCCAATGGAGTACAGAGATGAAAGTAGTAGCTCATGGTCCACAGTGTCGAATGCTTTGCTCAGGTCCAGGAATATTGCACAGACATTATTCTTTTATCTAATTGGATTGCCAGTCATTTGTGACCTTGGCTAGTGCAGTGATAGTGCTATGCTTGGCCCTGAATCCAGATTGAGCTGGGTTTAGGAGGTTAGCATTGTCAAGATACTCCCTTAACTGATTACTCACTAATTTCTCCAGCATCTTGGATAGCACTGGTAGAATGGAAATGGGCCTGTAATTATTAAGATCCATAGGGTCCCTGATTTTAGAAGGGAACCACTTGAGCTATCTTCCACAGTGTGGGAATAGAGCCAGAGTTTAGGGATAGGTTAAAGAGGTGTGTTGGGGGACTGCAAGTACATGGCATGCAATCTTTAGAAAGTAGGGGTCCAGAGTCTGCCCCTCAGCTTTTTTTGGTATCCAGTTGCCATAATAGATCCTCTACTTGTTTTAACAGTATAGATTTGAAGCTGAAGGAAGAGTCAACTCTCTGATCACCAGTGTAATGGGAGCTTAATTGTTCCCTCAGCAGGTTAGCTGGAGAGGTGTCAAAGGCAAGGCCAGCCATTGTGAAGTGGTTATTGAAGGCGTACAGAATTTCCATTTTGCCAGTGATAGGGCCATAACTATTGTGTAATTGAGTTGGAAGGGGGGTGTTAGCATCCTGCCCCACCATACCCTTGATGGTGCCCCAAAACCTAGCAGGATTATGATAGGAAGAGTCAAGTTCGGCCAAGTAGAAGGCAGCCTTTGCATCCCTAACTTTCTTGGTGCATCTATTCTGGCTTTCCTAAAGATCATCCAGTCATTAGCATTCTTGGTTTTCTTGCCATTTTCCAGAGTTTGTCTCTCTCAGCACTGCAGCTTTGAGGTCAGCTGTAAACCAACAACAGGATTTGTTTTTATTCGGATACTAGAGATTGGGGCATGGGTGTTGAGGCATTTATTATAATGTTATTTAGCACCTGCTGAGCTTTTCAACAGAATGGGCAAGATAAAACTCTTGCCAGTGTGGAGAGTAGCTAGATCATGCAAATATCCTTCAATATTGATGTTTTTCTTGGATCTCCTCATGAGGAATTTGCAGGGCTTGTTGTTATGCTGGTGGATCTTACCCCCATGATGGGGCAGTGATCACTTATATCGCAGAGAAGCATTCCAGCGTGTGTGAATAGATGTGGTTTACTC
Organism: Neoceratodus forsteri; assembly: GCA_016271365.2. Lineage (NCBI taxonomy): Eukaryota > Metazoa > Chordata > Ceratodontiformes > Ceratodontidae > Neoceratodus > Neoceratodus forsteri. The sequence continues at coordinate 938,533,880 of CM028137.1, forward strand.
ACTTGCATGATATCAAGTAGTGTGCTGTTATTACTATTCCTTGCATTAATTCTTGTTGGTTCATTAATTAGCTGGTGAACCCATATGTATCACAGAATGATACCAGAGGTTGCAGCTTCCTGGTAAGCCAGTTGAAATTCAGGTCACCTAGAATAATGACTTCTTCAGTGCTGGGTTTGAGCAGGTTCCCAGATGGGATAAGAGCTGTGTTCAGCAGAGGGGTCTGTAGCAACCAACTAGCTGAAAAGCTGCTGTATTGGGAGAGAGACTTTTAGGGATAGGCATTCAAACTCCTTGGGCATAGATGTTGCAGCAATATAGGATGCAAGCTATGCGGATTTTGCATATATAGCTGCTCCACCTCCTTGTTTGGTGATCAGCTCTGAATAGCTGATAGTTAGGTAGGTTAACATCCTGTCTGCTGTGGTGGGTTTGAGCCATGTCTCAGATACCACAAGAAAGTCTGGGCAGGTATGGGCAACCCAGGCTTGTATCAGTGTGAGTTTTTTCAGCAGACTGCATACATTAATATGCAGGAAACTGAGGCCTTTAATTGAGGTTAGGTCTGATGGAGAGGTGATACATTCAGGGGGTCCAGGGTTGATTTCCACGTTACCAATACAGAGTAATAGAAAGATTCCGAGGGAGGGCCGTAGCCACCCGTCAGCTCTGCGGAGGAGTGGATAAATTACTAATAAAAAAAAGAAACTAAGAAAATTAAAGTCTCTGCAGATGCCTCTGAAGATGGGCTAGGGGCAGTTTTGCTGCAAGAGCACCAAGAGCATCGGAAGCCTGTGGTATAAGCATCATGCTTCATAACATCAGCAGAAAAGCGCTAAGCTCCGCTAGAGAAAGAGACCTTGGGAGCAGTATTCGGATGTGAAAATGTCATGAATATATAATGGAATGTCAGTTTCATGAATACTGTCTGGATTGTCAGCATTACTAGAGACAGCTCACAAAACAACTCATTGCCATTTCACAAAAGAGCCTGGGGGATGAACCACCATGAATTCAGAGGCTTATGCTAAAACTTCAGAATTATGACTTATGTTTTGTGTACCCATCTGGAAAGCATTTACTGGTTGTAGATACCCTTTCTAGATCGTTTCTGCAAAGTCTAGCTAGCAGTACTACAGGATGTGATGTGGAAATTCACATAGACTCCATTGTAACAAACCTCTCGGTTTCTTAAGAAGATTGGAAACTTACTGCCACGGAAACAGGAAAATACAAGACCTTGCAATAAGTAATTGGCAGCACTCAGGAAGGGAAGCCTAAGACTGTCTGTGCACCTTATTCACATTTTCTTGGAGAACTCACAGTAGTTAAGGGAGTATTGCTTAAAGGACAGAAAATTGTAATGCCTGTCTTGCGGTGGTCACATGTGACTCACCTGGCACACGAGGGATATTTGGGTATAGAGAAAATTTAAAGGCATGCAAGGGATGTGATGTATTAGCCTAACATGAGGAAGCATATGGAGGAGTTGGTAAAAAATTGTGAGACATGCCAAAAGCGCATGTACACCCAGCCAAAAGAACTCCTGCCTCCTTCCCTGGCCCGGTGGTGCTGAGGGTTGAGGCACTGGATGCCACACCTCGTGTCACACTGGCGACCCATGTTCGGGAATGGGCACGGGCAGCTGGGGGTCAGCAGGGGAGGAGAAGGATTGAGCATTCGAAGGACTGCTGTCCTTCTCTGGGAAGGGTAGGGGAGCTGGTTCTGGTGTCGCTCGCCCCCTGGCGGAGGCAGGGGGCATGGTGCTGCACTGCATCATGGGTGGCGCTGGGATGGATGCTTGTCATAAGGCATTGAGCATCATTGCACGTTCCCAGCTCCAAGGGGAATCTACTCAGAAAATTCCTCCAGCCCCTGTGTATGAGACAGGGCTTGGCGCCTGACCCTCCAGCCACCTTTAGTTCTGCTTCAGCAGCCCCACTCAGGGGGGGACATCCCTGGGTGAGAGTCCACGTCTCCGAGCCCAGGGCGAGTCCACTTGCAGGGCTAGGGGTGCTGGCGGGGAAAAAGCATACTATAAAAACAAACAAAAAAACTCCTGCCTCCTTGCAGCAAACCAACAGGGCCATTGTAGAAGGCTAGCAGATTTGTTTCAACTGCAAGGGAGCGATTACCTACTGATTGTTGCCTAGTATTCTACTTACCCAGAGATAGTCTATCTGTCAGAGACTTCAGCAAAACAGTGATAATGCATGCCAAGTCAGTTATTGCAGGACATGGTACCCCGGTTATTGTGATTTCACATAATGGTTCATTGTTTAGTAGCCGCAACTTTGAACAGTTTTCGAAACAATATGGATTCACGCACAAGACCTTCAGTCCTTGCTATCCTCAGTCCAATGGACGGGCTGAGAAATGGGAGCAAATTGTCAAAAAAACTTTACAAGAGGGCCATGGACAATAAGGAAGATCCTTATTTAGCTTTACTGGCCTACAGGTCAGCACTGCCAGAAAATGGTTCTTCACCAGTGGAACTTTTAAAGAACTGCAAGCTGAGAATGAGAATGCCTGATGTACGTTTCCTGCCAGAGATGCCACAGGACATTGGCGAGAAAGATACCAGACAGAAAAGCTAAAGCAAACAGTAAACCATTTTTATCATCAGTATCTTGCTCTAAGGTTCCAAAGGAACAAACAGAATTATTGGATGCACAGATTACCGTGGAAGAGATTAAATATGCTATTAAGAATCTAGCACCAGGGAAGGCCCTGGTCCCTAATGGGGCTAGAGGGCGCTGTCTAGGCATCTTGCCAAAATAAATCTGCACTAAGCGATTTGTACACTAGTTCACAAGTGCTGAGCTTATTTTTGAGTTGTTCAGACTTCCACCTGGGCCCTCATGGCCTGCCAATCGATCTCTACAAACGTTAACCACAGGAATTATTTCAGGAACAAAATAAGGATCCATTAAATCCAGGTTCTTATAGACCAATTTCCCTAATAATGCTAAGATTTTGGCGAAGATCCTTGCCACCAGATTGGAAAGAGTGTTGCCCAATATCATTCACCAGGATCAAAATGGATTTATTAAGGGACGCATGCTTAGGACAAATATTAGAAGAACACTGAACACTCGTGACAAATACAAAAATAAAGAGTTATCTTTATTACTGTTGGATGCTGAAAAAGCATTTGACAGAATTGAATGGGATTACATTAAACAGGTGATACAAAAATATGGATTTGGTCAACGGTTTCAGACATGGGTCAATATTCTCTACTCCAATCTGGTGGCATGGGTCAAAACCAGCAATAACATGTCTTCATTTATACACTTACAAAGAGGGACTAGGAAGTTGTGCCCCTTATCCCCTCTTATATTTATGGCAGCTACAAAAACCCTGGTTATAGCAATACATGAAAGGATTTCAAGGGCATTAATGTTGGAGGCATAGATCACCACATCAGCCTATATGCCGATGATCTTTTCCACCAATCTTAACAAATACTACCCAGCCCTAGATAAAATCATGATACACTTCAGACAAATTTCAGGCTATAAGGTCAACTGGAATAAATCCAAAGTAATGGAAACTAAAAATCACTCAGATACTCCCCCCCCATGCTGCCTGGTACAAAGGATATCCAGAATCAAATATCTGGGCATAGCCATAGACAATGAGGTGGCATATTTGTTTTATTAAACTTTGAATCTCTACTAAGTGAAGCTCAAAGTGACAAATCATTGGCAATCTCTTCCCCTTACACTTATAGGCAGAAGTAACATAGTAAAAATTATTGTGTTACTGAAATTCCTATTTCTTTTCCAGAACATTCCGATAGAGCTGGATGAAGGGGTTTTCAAATGCATGGAGGTTTTAATTAAAAAAAAAAATTATGGAAGTGTAAAAAACCGTGATTAAAAATGTCTAAATTACATGCCCCATGGGAGGAAGGAGGTTTGGCCCTTCCATGTTTCAGGCACTACTGTTATGCAGCTAACTTTATTATTACACACAAGAGGTTTTGTTCTAATGATTTAGACCAAGCAACTATGATGGAAACATCATGAAGTCCTTATAAAAATATAAAACGTTGATTATATGTGGGAGCGGACAAGAAAAAAAAAACTCCCTTATACCAGAACCCCAATATATGTTTGGCATAAAATATTGAATTGGTCTAAACTACAATTCAAATGCTCAATTCATTCACCAATATATTTAAATAGCCACTTCATACCTTCATTAATGGACAACACCTTTAAAATATGGTATCATATGGGTCTAAGCAGAGTAGGTCAATTGTTAAACAATAACCAGTTTGTAGACTTTAACACACTTAAAATGCAATGTGATTTATCGAACAACCAATTTTATGATTATTTACAAGTCCGGGACTACATTACAAAGGATTTGCTTGGTCAAAATAACTCCTCATTGGAAGAATTACGAAATATTTTTATGTGTCCCAACTATTAAAAAAAAAAAACAATCTTGGCCATATATGGTTTATAGAATGTAATAAGCCTAACTTTAGCTCTCTAAAAAATAAATTGGAAGGAAAACTTAACATTAATTTCTGCAAGACTCAGTGGGCCAAATAATTAACATCAAAGATTTAGGACTCAAATTGGTCAGGATGCAGCAAATACATTTTAATATTTTGCATCAAATTTATCTAACATCACACCGTTTAAATGTGACAAATGCGACTGTATCTAATATGTGCCAAAAGTGTCATAACAATGTTGGCACCTTGAAACACATGCTGGTGATGGGCCCTCGACTGAATATGTAGTGGAGCAATATCGTAGGCACATTAGTCAACATTGCTAATAAACCATTACCTAAAAAACTACCATGACTGTCATGGGGCAGGGCAGACCATATCGGAATTTATTATTTGGATTACAAAGATTAATTAATACGGTTAGGAATAATCGCCACCTTTAAATGTATTTTACAGAACTGGAAAGATGGCAACCAACCGGAATATACCTAGTGGATTAATCTTATGGTAACCATCCACAGAATTGAAAAAATCCATTATAATATGGTTAGACAAATGAAATCCTATAACAATATGTGGTCTCCCTTTGTAGAAACTTTAAAATCGCCGGAGGTTTTGCTCCACTTGAACTAACTAGAAAATAAAAACATAAACAAGATGTAATAACTTCTGCCATGCAGTTCAAGGGTAATAAGATCAGGGAAGTAGAAAACGTATATATGATACTTATCAATCAATCAATCAATCAGTTTTATTTGTAAATAACGCTATTCTAAAACCATAGCGCTAGTACATAATCATAAAATACATAAAAACGACTACACTTATCAAAACATATAAAAACATCTGCAGTTGATCAAATAGCATCAGGAAATGCCAAATTAAATAAGTAAGTTTTTAATGCAGGCTTAAAACTCTCCACCGTCAGGCATTGTCGAATCCAATGAGGTAGAGAATTCCACAGGGATGGGGCCATGAATTCAAATGCACGGGCCCCAGATGACTTTAAGTGAACCCTGGGAATCTCTAGCAATCCCTCGTCAGTGGAGCGAAGCTGCCGGGGGGGGGGCAGTAGGGTTGAAGAAGATCTTGCAGATAACTTGGTCCCTGTCCGTGTAGGGCCTTGTGGGTCAGTAAACTGACCTTAAAGGTGATCTGCCACTGAACAGGTAGCCAGTGCAGACCATGCAGCACAGGCAAGATATGACAGCTACAAGGCTGCCCAGCTGCAAGCAGTGGATATCAACCCCTGGTAGCCCTAGGTACAGGGCGTTACAGTAATCAAGGTGTGAATCAAGGCTGGTAGGTCATCATGCGGCACTAGATGCTTGATCTGGGCTACATTCCTTAGGTGGAAAAAGGCAGTCTTGACAACAGATGACACCTGATGTTTAAGTGTCAATCCGTCATCAAGAATCACACCCAGATCCCGCACCTGTTCAGAGGTCGTCAGCTGGTGACCATCGAGCCAAAGACCCGAGGCTCGCCCTTCCAATGGCCCCTCTACACGATGGCCTGGGTCCACTGCCAACACCTCAGTCTTATCCAGGTTCAACCTCAGCCAACTGGCACTCATCCAGTCCTCAATTTCCAAAAAGCAGTCATTAAAACTCAAGACAGCCCCCCCCTTGCTCGGGCACAAAGGACAGGTAGAGCTGAGTGTCATCTGCATAACAGTGAAAACTCAGCCCATACCACCTTACAATGTCTCCCAACGGCAGCATATACACTGCGAACAAAATGGGGGACAGTACAGAGCCCAGCGGAACCCCACATGGCAGGGAGACCTTGTCAGAGGAGTAAACCCTGTGACAATTCTCTGAAACCTGCCAGTAAGGAAAGAGTGAAACCATCTGAGGACTATACCAGACAGACCGCAGATTAACTGAAGGCACTCGACCAACATCCCATGGTCCACAGTGTCAAAAGCTGCCGAGAGATCTAGAAGACCCAAGATGGAATGGCTCCTCCGATCTCTTGCTATTAGAAGATCATTAAGGACCCCAACAAGGGCTGTCTCGGTACTATGCCGTTTCCGAAAACCGGACTGGAGAGGATCGTAGATGCTGTGAATGGTCAAATGATCCTCCAGCTGCAGCGCAACCACCTTCTCAATAACCTTACCCATAAAGGGAAGGTTAGAGAAAGGTCTGTAGTTAGCAAGACAGTCTGGGTCAAGAGATGGTTTCTTAAGAAGGGGTATCACTACCACCTCCTTCAGAGTGTCAGGAAACACCCCGGACTCTAAAGAACACCAGACTATCTCTGCAAGCACCGGGCCAATGGTCTCAACACACCCCACAAGGAGGCGCATTGGGCCTGGATCTAAACCACAGCAGGCTGGCCGCAAGGACTGGATAATCTTCACAATATATGTGATCTCCGGTCGGCCAAAGTCAGACCAGACAGACCGTGGGGCTGCCACCCCCCACCGAACACCATCTGCTCCATTTGGGCATCGTGCGAATCTCAGATCTGATGTCGGCAACCTTATCGGCAAAAAAGCAATCGAATTAGTCGCATTTCTCTTGTGACAATACTCTCCGAGACTGCAGACAGACTGGATTGCACAGTCTATCTACAGTGCGAAAGAGTTGAGACGGTCGATTTTGTGCTGCAGCTATCTCCCTGGACAGGAATTCTGCCTTCTTAACATCATATCTGGTTTCATGATAAAACATTGTTAACCAGGTAATGTATAGATCGGACTCTGAATTAAGAACTCTAATGTATATTCCTATGATTTGCACTCTTGATATAGTGGGAGCTGAAATGTGAAATATAAAAACATAACGTGTTCACTACCTTCTCATTTGTATGTATGCATTTTAAAATATTAATAAAAAGGGGGGGGGGGGGAAGAAGGCAGACAACCATCTAATGAGATTCTTCCTGGTAGTTTTTGTAAGCATATCTGTGTGCCTTGCACATACACTGTAAATGCTGTTATTATAAAATTGGGTTTAGTGAAGAAAGTTTCATAAAAGGGTACTGAGATCATGCTATGGGTGAGACACCCTCTTATATGGTTATAAGACTACCTGGAATGTTTAGGAATAAACCAGCCTGGAGGAGTAGAGCTAAGAATACATCATGGTGGATGTGCGTAAGTTGTGCCCCTGAGCTTTGGAAAGAAGTGTGGGGCCCCATATAATGTCACAAGGGACTGTTGCTAAGTTGTTGTAGTGACCACAATTTGCAGTCTTTTGCATACCTCTCAACCTCTCAGCATTAAAAAGCATAGCACTGACCTTCAAAATTCAGAGCAAGTGGTCAGAAGGTGTAGCACTTTTATTTTAAAGAATAACATGTCTAGGAATAGTGGGCCCCATATGTGAAGTGTTAAAGAATGTTTTTGTCATATTAGTTCGATGTTTTAATATTTTGTGCATTCAGAAATAGTTCTAATATTATGAGGAACATTAGTAAGCCTTCACAGAGCAAGAGTAAATTTGAGTGTAAAAACCATAGCTCCATGAAAATTCATAGCAGGTAAGAGGTATGGTCCTTTGTCTTGCACCCATTGGGGCAGTCACAACAGGGTCACACACCTTTCTCTGCATGGTCGCTAATGGCATTGTGAACGTGAGGGGAAGGGGCAGAATCATCATGCGAAAAACCCACAGGGCCATGCACAAAGCATGGCAAGCCTGACACTGGCAGTTGCAGAGTATTGCAATGCCCCCTGCCTGTAGGACTACTACAAGCAGGAATTGGGGGGCTTGCAATTCTGCAACTACCCAGACTGGAACCAGCGATGGACAAAGATTGTCATGGGATTTTGCAGCAGTGAGGATTGTGGTTAGGCGAAAGGGATGGGTTCCGCTGGATGCTAGGAATAACTGAAAGGATAAGGAGCAGGTGGAGGAGGGATCCTGCACAACCAATGAAGTGAGGAGGACATTATGGAATATTGAAAGAGCTTTTGCCAGAAGCAGGCCTAAAGGTGAGGGTTGGGCTGGTGGGGTGGGGTGGGGCGACACTTCAGAGGAAGCGCTATTCGCTTCGGTCTTGGGGCATAGACTAACATTAGATGACTGGTGCTGTGCCACACCCAGACCTCTGTGGTGTTCAACGGCCAGCGTGTTGGCAGGTACACACCTCATATGCACCCACTAACATCTGGCTGAGTAATTTTCACTGAGACTTTATGCATGGCAGTTTTCAGATGCGGCACAACAGGGGGCCCTTTGCACCTCAGATTTGCACCACCCCTAACTGCAATTGTGCATCAGGCCCCAAATATTCATCCACAGTTTGCCAAAGCAGTTTAGTCAGTTTTTCTGGTAATAATCCTGCAAAATGATCAGAGCCCAAAATCAAAAATGAAATCCACAGCAAAAGAATTTGATCATATGGCAGTGGAACCCTCGTGCCCTTAGTCAGGTCTGGGCTTATCCAAGGTCTTGTTAGGTGTAAATTTTATGAAGTACGATCAACAGTGTGGGCATGATTTGATGTGTTAGTCATTATCTATCTTTTTTTTCCCCATTATTGCATTTTTTTGTGCAGGTCTGTGACAGGGTTGAATTAGGCCCTGTGCCATTTGTTGTTCAGGAGGAGCTTAGACATGCCCATCTTAATTTATTCACATTTGTGACACACCCACAATAGTTTATCCACATTTAGGATATGCCCATGATCCATCTTGTCCACAGAAAAAAGGGGGGAAGGGCACCTTGCACTTCAACTACCATCGAGCTTTTTAAATCCTATTTTCAAAAATCCTAGTCGTAAAATGACATTTGGTTAGCTGGTGTGCACTCAACATAACCTGCTTCTGCAAATGATTAAATACCTTGGCCTTCGGTCTCAGCATTTAATCACCCACATCAGCATGTTATTCCTTCTTATACTTTAGCTAACTGAACGTTATCACTTAAATGTAACATTTCTGTTGGGGTGCTCGTGTGATGATGCTGAAATATCACTGGGGCAAAGCGAAACACTACAATGAGAGTTTCCCTTTAGGTAGAAATCCTGTACTGGGTGCTCGATCTGCGTATTATCTACAGTAAAGCATGAGACACTGCAGCTATGATCTGCTGTTGCTGAAGACCGGAAAGAAAGCAACTCAGCAAAACAAAAAAAAACAACAACACATATTTGCATTGTTTCAGTGTAGTTGAAGCAGAGAAGAAATGAAACAAAGACTTTCAGTTAAGAAAAACCCAGTGTGTGGTGAAAACCAAAGGCCTCCTGAAACCCATCACATCTTTTTCATTTCACAGCACAACGGAGTCTTGCTGTCTGTACCCTACAGCATAGTTTTGTGTGGTCAACTGTGATGATGCCTTAGAATTTGCGAACTGAAGCTGAGCAAATCTGGGTTACCAGCAACTGCCTACAATAAATTATGTTTCCTGGTAGTTGCTGAGAAAGAAATGTATTGTATACAGTAAATGTCAGTGGTTACTTTTTCCGAACCTCTTTCCTTTTTGTGATTTGTTGAGGGCCGATATTGTACCTTTCAATCTCTAGTGGTGTCAATTTTCTTGCCACCTAATGACCCATGACCTTAATTATTAAGTTGGACAGCATGTCAAATTGTGAATTTTTGTTAATATTATCTCTGCGTAGTAAGAAAGGTTGCCAGGTCACAGACAGTAACCACTGGTCCAGGTCCGGGGATTGAGGTCAATATTTAATGTATATAAATAAATTAGTTAACTATGGGAAGGACCCTTTAATTCAAACTAAATGCCTGTATGCATGGACCACACAAACAGGTGACCCCAGTTCAGCACCAAGCCCAGAGAACCCATGATTAGGTGGCTGTGGTTGGAGAGTACTTCTGGAGGCAAGATGTTCTCAGTCTGAGGGCTGCATACAAACATATGAAGAAGCCAACAGAAGAAGGCCATTTGGTCTATCCAGTCTGTTTGTATTGCAGGATCCACAGCTTGAGCTACTGTCCCTGCCTCCCCTCCCCATTCCTCACATCCTCCCTACCCATGATCCTTACCTTAGCCCTATGCCTATCCCAGCCTTTCTTGAAGCTGCCCACTGTCTTCAACAAGGCCACCTCTTCCAGCAGCCCATTCCAAATGTCCACCATCCTCTCTATGAAGAAGTGCTTCCTGACCTTCCTCGTAAACCTTCCCCCTCCAGCTTAAGACTGTTCGCCCTCATGTTATGGTTGCCACTCAGCTTAAAGAGTCCCTCCTTATCCACCTCATTTATCGCTTTCAAGTACTTGAAGGTCCCAATCATGTCCCCTCTCTCTCTCTCTCTCGCTCCTCTCCTCCAGGGAGTATGTTTAGTGCCCTCAACCTCTCCTCATATGCCTTACCATGCTGACCCACTATCATCTTTGCAGCCCTCCTCTGGACCTTCTCCAGCAGGTTCATGTCCTTTTTGAGGTGTGGGCACCAGTACTGAACTCCATACTCTAGATGTGGCCTCAGCAATGACCTGTACAAGGGCAGTATAACCTCCTCTCTCCTACTACTGATCCCCCTAACTATGCATCCCTGTATCTTGTTTGGCCCTTGCTGCTGCTTTCTTGCACTGAGTGGAGTGCTTCAGGTCACTAGTGATCCACCGCACCCAGGTCCTTCTTCTCTGTTTAAGATACCTGGAATCCATCCAGGTAGTACTCCGTCCTGGGATTCTTGGCTCCAATGTGCAAAACTTTGATATTCTTGGCATTGAAGCCAAGCTGCCAGATCCCAGACCACCTCCCCCACTTTTCTAGGTCATCCTGTAGGTCCTGTATCCCTTCAGCTGTGTCCACTCTCCCGCAAAGTTTGGTGTCGTATGCGATTAGACACATTTTTCTCTTAATACCACCCCAATGTCATTGATGACTGTGCATCCCAGAGGCAGAATCCTCCATAGTGGTCCAGGGAGCTTACCTCTCCCCCACAAGCTATCTGCATGCCACTGAGGCTGATAGGTCAGACCTGCATGGTGCCATGTGGGAGGTGGGAGGGTGGAGGGGGAAAAACATCTGTTACTGGCTCAATGATGGCACCATCGCTCTCTGGCTGTGTGCCGCAGTTGCTGAACCATGGCTGTAAGGTCTGGGAGATTGCTGGTCTGGACCAGAAGGGGCTGTATGGTAACAAGCGTGGGGTACAAAACTTGATATTAACAAAAAAATAGCTGGCTGCATTTTGCTGCTCTTCCTGAACCCTCCAAAACCTTGATGTTGGTTGTATTTGTATCTGAGCATTTTGACAAGCTAACAAGTTCATCAACAGAAGCAGGGATTAGGGTTGCTTGTTGAATTAGCCTTACTTCAGAGCACTGAATCAGGTGTCTCTTCCTGGTATCCCTAACTCCCAAGTAACATGAGTAAAAAGTTTTGTCAACTCAGTAGGTGGATCTTTTTATTTATAAAGTATTATGTTGTGAACTTATACAGGCTAGTGGTAAATGACCCATCTACCATAATGCCTGGTAAGCTATTCCGTAGTCTGACTACCCTTTAAAAATAATGTTTTCTCAAGGCCCTCTTAATATGCACTTATCCTATATTAGTTCAAATACATCCCCTTTCACCATCTTGATCGTACACTTTTTGATTTAAAAACTACTATATCCTGCCTTAGCCTTCTTTCAAGTGTGCCTGGCTCATTTCTCATATCTTAATGGTCTCTCTCTGTACCCTTTCTATCAGAACTGAATATGGTGGTGTACTTCAGATGAGACCTAACCTTCTACATAAAAACACAGAATCATAGAAATGTAGAATTTGTTGGCAGATAAAGACTGCTTGGCCCCCTTAGTCTGCAGTTTGTCCCTGCTGTACTGTCACTGCAGAACATATTTGATCTCCAGCTACCACTGCCCCTCCTCACTTTTCTACTAAGATTTCTTTTTACTTTCTATTATGCCCCCATAAGTTCCAGCTCCTTTGCTTACCCTCGGGACCTCCAGGCACCTTCCAATCCCCTCCTACCTCCCACTTGCAGTCACTTACCTCCATTGAACACTGACTTTGCCCCCAGGTGGGTTTGGGGTGGGAGATTCCCCCAGACTTCTTGTCCCATCAGGTAAGGCACACACTGGTGAGGGAGGGGACCTGGATATACTGGGGCTGTCACTGTCATGAGAGGTGCTGGAGTCGTGATCTGTTGACCCTGTTAGTACCCCCTGTCGCAAATGCACTCAGCAGGTCAGGCCCCCTGCTCCCACAGTGCCAACCTCCGAGCGGGGTAATGTGAACAGGTAACAGACAGGGTAACCCTGCTGTCTGCTTTTGTGCCCGAATCACCTTTAGTCTCAAGTTCTGGGGGGATTCAAACTGTGAACCTTATGCTAGCGTACCCAATGTACAGGCTCAGATATGTACCCTCTTCGGGGGATTGCGGTAGTCTTTTACCAGGGGCACCAAGCCAGGCTTCCAAAATGAACCCTTAAAATTCTATAAAAGACCTTAGGTTTATTCTTACCTTTACCCAGTTTGGTAACACCATTAAGCCTTTGAACAGTTTTTGTCAGTCTTAACCCTCTATACATCATATGCAAAAAGAACTGACAGACACACCCTGGCAGTATCTTTCAAATAAAGATTTTACTAAAAGATGATAACAATATGAAAAATGTAAACACAGAATAATATATCAAAGAGCTCACAATCAAATAAAAGAACAAGGGAAGATTACAAAACAAAAACTCCTACTACAATACATTTAGACTTTTTCTATCTAATGTATTTCCTCTGTAAGTGCCTTTTTAGTTAGATATCTTGTTTCTTAAGAGTCCAAATAGATATGTCATATTCCCCAGTTACAAGGATACATTTCAAGCCCATCTCCCCACCCCCTTGGTGAGTCATCTAGCTCCTCCTTTTAGAATATAAAATTACAAAAAATGATTTCCTGAAGGAGATATATTAAAAAATGTGACATCAGCAAAAACTCCTTTCCCAAATTATGAGTCTTTGATCAGCCAGTTCCTTTGAATATTTACAACCCTGCAATCCCTCACCTGGGTGCAAGATATGTGGCAGCAATCAGCTTAATGATGTCCCATTTCTGAAGTCATAAAGATGTATATTTTAGTTTTCTAGCTTCAGAGCAGCAACAGGTCATAAAATGGCCATAAAATGCAATGTCTCAAGGAAGTTAATTACATTACAGAGATCTCCTGGTCAATTACACATCCTGTAGTTTTCACTGAAATCTGGGGGGAGGGGGGTCACCCAGGAGCACAAATGCTGTCTTATGTGAGACAATCACCTACTGTATTTTTATATTACAAATATCATACAGCAATCATAACCAGCTGGCCAAGCGTCACAATCCTCCCCACCTAGACTGAATTTGGGGGCTCTATCCCCTGCATGGGATGAGCTTCCCAAGTCAGTTCACTCCTCCTATAGATGCGACAAGCCATCTGTGTTCTGATTGATTGCTGTAGCCCTATGTAAAATCATCAAGGCAAGACTCCATCTTAATAGTCTACCATTAGTTTTTCCCATTTGCGTCAGCCAAACCAGGGGGTTGTGGTCAGTTTTTACCTCAAAATGCTGCCCATGTAAGTATGGCTATAACTTCTTTAGAGCCCACACTATGGCAATACACTCTTTTTCCACAGTAGAGTAAGCCTGCTCCCTGGGAAGTAACTTTTTACTCAAGTACACTGCAGGGTGATATTTCCCCTGGTTGGATGTCTGACTCAGTACTACCCCAATACCCATGTCTAAGGCATCAGTCTGGACTATAAAGGGTCTGCTATAGTCAGAACTTGTCAATACAGGAGCACTGCACAGTGGATCCTTCAGTCTGGTAAAGGCATTTCCACAGGCTGGTTCTCAGGTAATTTTCTTAGGCATCTTTTTCTTTACCAGGTCAGATAGGGGAGCAGCCAGGGCACTGTAATTGGGTACAAATTTCCTATAGTACCCTGCTGTCCCTAGAAAATTCCTGACTTGCTTCTGCATTTCTGGTCTGGGCCATGCCTTGATCTCCTCTATTTTTACTTGGTTAGGACAGAGCTGTCCCCCGCCTACCACATGCCCGAGGTATGCCACTTCAGCCATGGCTCCCTGGCACTTCTCAGCTTTGACAGTGAGCCTGACCCTTTGTATCCTGCCCAGCACTTCTCCAGGGTGGGACAGGTGTTCCTCCCAGCTGGCACTAAAGATGGCAATGTCATCCAGGTATGCCACGGCATACTCCTCAGCACCATTTAACACCTGGTTCACCAGCCTTTGGAAAGTGGCCAGGGTGTTCTTCATTCTGAAAGGCATTACTTTAAATTCAAATAAGCCTATCGGAGTGATGAAGGCTGACCTCTCTCTAGCTCTATGGTTAACTCTACCTACCAATACACCTTTGTCAGGTCAATAGTTGTAAGGTATGTCGCCTCTCCCAACTTGTCCAGGAGTTCATCTGTCTGGGGCATCGGGTGGGTGTCTGACTTCATGACTGCATTCAGTCCATGATAGTCTACACAGAAACAAGTAGAGCCATCTAGCTTGGGCACAAGGACTACGGGTGAGGCCCAGGGACTGTGGGATCTCTGGATTACCCCTAAATCCAGCTGGGGTGACAGTTTGACTGCCTCCACAGAGGACTCCCACTTGCTTTGTTCCAGCAAGCCCAGAAGGGGGTCTCCTTCGTCCATCCCCATCCCCAGGATTACATACCGCAAACACCATATCAGCCCTATTAGTATATGACTTCATCATGTTGACATGGTACATTCTTTCTGTATGTCTTCTGTAAGGTAATTCTATGATATAGTTGACATCATATACAGTACCTTTCTAACTACTTTGTACAGTCCTGTCCACTCAGCCTGCCGCTTGTCTTTCCAGACTGGAATAAGGACCATGACTTCCTGACCCACCATGTACAAGTGAGCTCTGACTCTGCAGTCATGCCACACTTTTTGTTTCTGTTGGGCAGCTGCCAGGTTGCTCTGGGCTGTCCCCATAAGCTCCTTCAGCCTTTCCCTAAACCTAAAGACGTAATCCACAATGGGAGTTCCCTGGGTGGTGTGCTTGCCTTCCCAGTCTTCCCAGATCAAGTCTAGGGGCCCACGTACCTGATGCCCATATAAGAGCTCGAAGGGGGAAAATCCTGTCGACTCTTGGGGCACCTCCCTGTATGCAAACAACAGGTGGGGAAGGTATTTCTCCCAGTCCCTCCCATGCTGTTCAGCAAATGCTTGGAACATTGACTTCAGGGTACCATTAAATCTTTCCACAAGCCCATTGGCTTGCGGGTGATACGGTGTCGTGCATCTCTGTACCACCCCACACTTCTCCCACAAACATTTCATCAGGTCCAACATGAAGGAACGCCCTCGATCGGTGATAACCTCCTGCGGAAACCTAGCAAGGGAGAAAATCTCAAGTAAGACATCTGCCACTTTTTCTGTCCTCAGTGAGGATAGGGTGACTGCCTCTGGTTACCGGGTGGCATAATCCACCACAGTCAGGATGAACCTCTTCCTGGAGGAGCTGGGGGTATTTAAAGGCCCCACAATATCCATTCCCACCCTCTGGAATGGCTTCTCCACTACATAGAGACATAGACTTTAACAGCAGATAAGGACCGCTTGGCCCACCTAGTCTGCCCATTTCCCTACCTACAGGATAGGTCACAGATCCTACTTAACCAACAGCCTATTTCTTCCTACCCCACACTAGAATTGCCTTATGTCTGTCTCATGCATTCTTGAATTCTCCCACAGTTTTAGACCCCACAACCTCCTCAGGAAGGCTGTTCCATGCATCCACTACCCTCTCTGTATCTCTGCATCATTGCCTATGGGGCCTGCGCTGTCGGCCATGGCAGAACCATGGAGTCATGATGGAGCTGTGGAAGACAGAAAGAGAGATGTGGTTAATGCACAGGATGCACATGGCACAATGCACAGCCAGCCACACACTGCTGGGTATGCACGCCTGTCCATGGCGGGTGCGGACAGGGTGCACAGCTACTCACCATGCTGTGACGGTCTGCCCCCCTGTCTGGAAGCCACCCCCAGGGATGCCATGCACAGATGTCCTTGACACACTGGTGGCCAGGAGGGCCTTGTTGGGGCTGAGCAGTGCCACTGAGCTGGGTCCACCCCCTGTCCGCCGTGGGGATGCCTGGATGCTGGCCACCCTCTCCTTGGCCCTCCGTCGCCCATCATTCCAATGCTTCCTGCACTTCTGCACTGTGCAGTTGTATGGTGCGACCATGTTCACATGCTGGGCCACCTCCTCCCAGCCCACTGCATGCTTCATCCTGCTGCCACCCCTGCCAGTGAGTACATTCAGGCATAAATGGCATGCCTCGATGAGTGCCCTCTCCTCATCCCATGTGAAGTTTGGCTGCCACCTGCCGGTGGCACCTGACTCTTCAGACATTCAACACACTGTGGGTAGAAGCAACCTTGTGTCAGACCTGCCCAGGTGTACACACAGTCCCACCCCAAGTTCCCACTGTTTGCAGGCTCTCCATGGTCTGTGGTGCCTGTGGCCTATGCTGTGGTCCATGTGTGGGCTGCCTGGCACAGGTGGACATGCACCATGGTGTGCGGTCCATGTGGGATGGCGCACGTGCCACACATGGCACACAGGATGCAGCAGAGGTACCAAGTAGCCACCACAGGGTGTGCAACACTGACTTGTCTGCCATGTGTGTGTGTCCCAATACCCCTGCTGTGTGTGTTCCACCACTATGGTGCACCATCATACCTGGGTGTCACCACTGTGTTGGCTGCAGGGCGGAGGGGGATTGCCATGTGGTGGCACGCAGTGATTGCACAGCGGAATTGTGTGTGCTGGCAGTGGTGACACTGTTCCTGCACAGGTGTTGCACTGTGCGGCGTACATACATGTGTCATAACGCTGCATGCACCTCACAGTGCAGTCTAAACCCAGCCTTCCATACCATCCCTGTGTCCCTGTGTACTACGTGTTGTCCTCTGTACTCGTTGAACCCCCCCACAGTGCACCGCCACGGTGCTCTGCCATCCATCGTGCAGCGGTGCACGGAACATGCTGTGCCGTGTGTGTCCCAGTGACACGGTCTTCTTCTGTGGACTCGTCAGGGACCCGTTCAAAGTCACCCCATGGAAATGTCCCTGCGGTTGTACAATGTGTGTTGCTGTGGTGGCCACCTGATGGTGGTCAGGTCCCACATGCGGTGTACTGGGGCTTCATCGGCTGTGCACACTCCAATGCAGGCACACCAGTGTGTGCTGTAGCCCTGTGACTGTGGCAGTATACTCACCCTCTCAGTACCCTGGTCTCAGCCTGCTGAATTGGGAGCATGTATGGAGCACGGCATGCAAATGAGGCCTGAGCACCTGTTAATGAGATGCTAATCCGCTGGGATGCCCATGCATGGATGATGAGGCTGTTTGGGGTGCATTCTCTCTGAACTGCATAACTGCTCCCAGCTCATCTCACTTTGCACAGTGCATCTGTGTGATGCGCCACCGTCAGTATGGCGCATCACCAGTGCATGCATGGTCTGGGTGGCGCATCTGCATGGCTGTAGACAGTCCATATGGTGCATCCCCCACGCATGCGTTGTATGTGTTGTACAGTGCATCTGCCATTATGCACCATTCCGCCATTGTCCGGTGTGCCATAGCATGCTTGACAATCGCGGTGCCATGTACCGTTTTGCACAGCTTGTCCCACAATGCGCTGGCCAGGCTGCGATGTCTTTCCCTCCCCACGGATCATGCACTATGCACGGTACACATTGCTGGCATATGACATACGCAATATGGCACCAGCACACGCACAGCACATGCGCGATCGTGTCCTTGCTGTGCGGCGCCATAGCGTGGTGGAATTCGCATGCACGGTTCCATCGGCAGTGGCCAATGGCACTTCATGTTCAGTGCCCGGTGTGCTGCATGTGTATCACTGTTGCACATGGCGCATAACGGTCAGTGGACGACGCATTCCCTGATTGCACCTTACCACTGTATGTACACAGTGCAGGATGCCTGGAGCTGGGAGAATGGTGCCTAGGGCCATGAACTGGTCACATTTGGAGCTGTTACACTAGTGGCACAGGTCATGGCTGTGGAAGGCCACCTGTTTGGTCAGGAGGACCTCCATGAGCCCAGGGCCAGGGTGTCGGCCACCATTGCTTCATGGATTGTGCAGCGTACTGGCATGCCATGCACAGGTGAGCAGTGCAGGCATCGCTATGGCGACTTCCAGAGGTGGGACCCAGAGAGGCTGGCATGACTGCGGCACCGTGTACACAGGGGTGCACTGCCATGGCCAGGTAGGTTTTATCCAGCTGTATCCTTCTGTGGCACATGCTGTGTGTATCTATCACTGCCCCCATGGTGCTCCTGTGCTGCTTTGTCCTGGTGCTGGGGGGGACGGGCATGGCTGTGTGCGCCCACTTACACCAGGTGCCTTGGACTCTGGCATCACTGTTTGCTGCATGGCCACGTGCTGGCAGGATGGGGTGGCTGGAGACTTGCATCCTGCACTGTGGCAGTGTTCACTCATGGTGCTGTGTGTTGTGTTTTCCAGGGCCAGGCAACATTCCACGGATGCTGCTGAGGAGCGTCGTTGTCGTTACATGGGTGCCAGGTCTGGTACCCCTCCAGAGGTGGGTGAGTACCGCTTTACATGGTTGCAGTCTTTCTGGTGTTGTGCAGGCTGTGGTGGGCAGGGTTATGTTCCGTGTTCTGGCCCTCAGTGCGTGTTCCTTCTGTCATTTTCTGTAGGTGTCCGTGATCGCCGTGCTGCTCTAGGTGGTGAAGGTGGTGGCGCCGTGCCTGTAGATGTGGACCAGAGGATCCATGTGGCCATCCAGGCAGCCCTGCGCCCTCTTACATGGACTGTTCAGCACCTGTCAGCTGCCCTGCGGGGCGTTGTGCTGCGCCTTCTGGACCATGCCAGGGTGCTGCGTGGCACAGCACGGCGCTGCTAGTGTCCCTCTGCCACTGACTGGGGGCCTTCCTGTGTAAATAGTTGCCCTACCCTGTTCCCTGTCCCTCTTCCCATCCTCCTACCCACCCCTGCTCCCCCTCATCCCCTTCTGTAAATGTCGTTGTTGATGTTGTTGTTGCTGATGTTCCTTTTCTGGCATTTGATCTGTACAGTTTCTATGGCCATTACGTTTTAAACCATGTTTTACTCTATGCCTGTATCCGTGGGTCTGTTTGTGTCAGCTCTGTGTTTGCTCTTCCTGCCCTGCTGTTTTGCTCCAGTTGTTCTGCTGGCTCCCCTGTGTGGCTGCAGGGCTGCCTGCCTACCCTGGGGCATCTCTGGATGCACTGGCACTTCTGTGGATGTGCCGTTGTGTCCTGTGGTGATTCACAGTGGTGTTGCGCTTGTTGCTTGGCACGGCGCATCCCTTTGTGAATGCCACCGCCTGGGCTCGGCACATCTGACTTGCGCCAGAGCATCTGAGATGTGCCAGGTGCATCTTCTTTGTGAATCCTGCCTGTGTTGTTTATAATTCTTGGTCTGTTCCAACCACATCCCACCTCAGTCTTTATTACTGAGGACATTTACATGAAAACAGGATATTTTTGTTTTAAACGTCATCTCATCTTTCTGCTCATCTTCTCACTAAACTAGTAATCCTCTGTGAGATTATAACCATTTCCATGGCAATAGATTATGGTGTCATAAACAGGAAACCTTCCACAGGGGGAGATATAGACAGCTGAGCTGAAGTAAATGATGTCATAAACAGTGAGGCCCAGATATTCAAACTGCGCCCAAAAAGTGCGCAATAGCAGGAGCAAGCACAAGTCTATTACGCCCATGCACAAGAGATGCGATATTCAAAAACAGAGCAGGCCAAACTGTGCCTACAGCCGATGACTGAATATCACACCACCTGTGCCATAGCGCAACTAGGGAGGGGAAGCTGAGCAGATCTGATGCGCCACAGGGCAACAAGGGATGTGCAGCTAAGCAGTCCAGAGGTGCCATAGTGCAACCAGGGACACCCCCCCCAGCAGTAGAGTACTATAACTGCATAACCAGGGAGGTAGTGGCCCACCACCCATGCCACAGATGGGCACAGGAGCACACAGCAGAACAGACATCGTCCCCCCACACCCCATGCACTGCACAACTGGGGGAGGGCCGGAATAACCACTGGCTCATGGAGACAAGCAAACAACCCACAGCCGGGCCACAGTGCCCCATCACACCTACCAACAAGGTGTGACTGGCACATAAGGAGGGCTGACCACCCCGTGCCACACCATCCCCCCCAATGCAGAGCACACCCTGCACTGTGACCCCCAGACACCCCTCCATGAGCAGTGACCACCACTGCAGGAAACCCCATGCATGCCACCACCCCAACTGTGACCCTGTGCACCACAGAACCATGCAAGCCAGCCCCACCACGAGCACCCATCAGCGGGTGGCAGCACACAGCAATGCAACAATGGCAGACACAGTACCACCATGCATAGTCCCCCCGAGGTACTGCTGAGAGACCAACCATGCGTCGGCACAAGAGGTACCCCACACGGGACAGGGCGTGCCCTTGACACCACCAACAGTGGTACAGCACCCTGCTCAGTAGTCCAGTGACACACCCCGACCCACCACTGGCCACAACAACCAGCACAGCCACCCACAGTGGTGTGTGGAAGCATGCACCACACCGGATGCCACACAGTGTACGGACAGACACCCACCCATACCCAAGGGCATAACAACACAGGGACACAGTGGTGGGGCAAACAAGCCCCCATTATGGGCCCAAGGAAACTGTGTACACACAACCCACAGTCCTCCATGGCACTGGAGTGCAAGCCACCCTGCGCAGGCACTGTGGACCCGTACACCACCAGCAGTCGCCTGGAGCACAAGTCACAGACAGTGGGGCACATCCCCTGCAACACACACAAGGCACAGCATGGAGGTGGGACAACGACTGTGGTGCCCACAGTGCCACCAGGCCAGGCATGCCACACCAGTGACAGGCGCAACTAGCAAGTGGCGAGTACAGTGGCCGCCCTGCAGGACTGCTACCACCGACATGCCAGCGCATGCAGTGGGTACAGACATGCATGTATCAGCTGCACAGGCCATGGACGACCGATGGGTGCACCGTGGACACAGAGCACGCGCCATGGACCACTGCACACAGTCAGCCAGTGCACAGAGAACAACACACACACCACAGACACTGACTGATAGCTACCCCCACACCATAGTCACCTCCACACTGACACACACACACACACACACCATGACCGCACCACCCCTGACGCCATGCACACCTCTGCAGCTGAGCACCTATAGCCTGCTGCAAATCAGAGACCACAACAGTTTTCATATCAAAATTAAATCTATTGAAAAAATATATAACCATCAACTATTTACAATAATACAAACTATATACAATAAAACAGTGGGACTATATACAAGGTTGGGGGGGCACAAACAAGGTGGGGTGGGTAGAGGCGAAAGTGGACAAATGGGACGGGGAAGGAGGGGCGTGAGGGTGGGTCCAGGGGGTTAGGGGAATACTGCCAGCGATCCACACTAGCGGGAGCGCCTCTCTCTGCTTTGGCTCTTCCGGGCCCTGTGCCTCCTCAGAACCCCGGTCTCGTCCAATCAATGCAGGATTTCCAGCAACACCCGTGCGACCACCAGGATCTACCGCAGTGCCTCCCGTGTCTCTCTAAGATGGCGGGTACCTAGGACAAGGGAGCACAGTCAATAGGTGTGAATGCACAACCCCATACAGCCCGCCCACTGTGCATGGCATACGGCTGTGGGACATACCACTGTGATGGTGTGTGACCACCCGCAGTGATCACGTCCACAGGACCTGCCCACCCAGATGCATACAGCCATGCGGAATGCTGCACACACCCACCGGCCAAGTCACTCACAGCACCACCATGGCCGTTTAGTGACATGGCTATGTGGTGCAAAGGCAGTGGCACAACCATGTGCCTGATGCACGCATGGACCACTATTGACGCACTCCCAGACATGCATTGCCACTGGACAGTGTTGACTGTAACAAGTTGCGTGCATGGCAGTGGTGTCGATGTATGGTGGCCATGCCCTGCTGCTCACCCTGTCACACAACATGCAATAGTAATCATGGATGTATGGCACTCGCCCTCATCGGGCCTGTCAGGTGGGCGGTGATGGCCCTCGCCCTGCCTGGCTGCACCTTCTTCCTCCCTCTGCCGCTCCTCCCTCACACGGCGGCATTCTTCTGGACCTGTGGGGCAAACAAGGAGAGAGGAACATCAGTACAATCTCGAAGCAAAGTCCCCCTGCCCCCAGGTGTGTGCCCTCCCACCCAGCCAGACCCACCCACCCCACCCTGTGAACACCACCACAGCCAACCCCAGACAGTCCCTCCCCTATGTGCTGGACACATACAACACTGTTACCCATATGGATGATAAAAGTGTGTTGACGGAACCCTTACCTGGCACGTGCTCGCAGTTGTGCCAGTAGCTCTGGCTGCCTCCTCCGCAGGTCCCCTTAGCGGTGCCTGCACTGCTCCTCACTCCTCCCCCATCCAGTGGCCTCCTCCAGGGTAGTGGCCACCTCCTGCCACACCTGGGTCCTGGCCCTATCCAGGGGCACCTCCCCAAAGAGAGACCCATGGTGTGGCTCCACAATTGGCACTAGATTCGCAAGTTCTATTGCAAACCACTGCGCTGCCCGTCTGTGTGCCATTCTCACAGTACTAGTTGGCAATATGGCACTCTGCAGCATGGCTCCCCATGTGCAGATGCTGTGCAGTACAGCGCTGCCATTCCCTATTGCGCTGTTACCGAACAGCACGATAGAGGTGCACCCATACCTGACGCATGGCACCTAGGGGGCAAAGGTCGGGCACAGGGTCAAGGGTCTCTGGCGCATGGCCATGCACAGCACCATTGGAACACAATGCGTGTAGTGCAATTGGCTGCCTGTGTGCCAGCACCATAGCGGCCTACCGCGCAGTTGGCCCATTGCGCCTATAACGGCCCAGTGCCACAGCGCCATGTAGTGACCATCGCTATAGTGCCACTGGCACAATGGTGGCCTTGCCCTGCATTGCCTACCGTGCACAGCACATCATCAGCGTGCTAGAGCGCCCGTCAACAACCGGGCATGCACGGTGAGGTGTGTACTACGCATGTAACAGAACTGCGCCATTGGCTCAGCACGTTCAACACAATTGCGCAAAGCGCAACAGCGTGATATTCAGCCGTCATATGCGAATCATCTAATCAGCCATTCAATGGTGCAGCACCGCAATTTGCATCTACTTAAAGTTGCTCCTCGCCTCATTTGCATGGGTTGCGCTATAAAAGTGCGACATTGTGCTGCAGTGGCCATAGTTGGTTACTGCAGTCTATTGGTGAGTTGCATGCTGTTTGGGAGTGTGGAGTGTGGACTGTGGATTCAGGGACATGCATGGGACTGCACAGTCACAGGTAATAACTGCCATTCTTACAGGCTACATAATGACCGAGCAGGTTGTTGGAGAGGAGGAACACAATGGCGGGAGGAGGAGGAGGCCTAACTTTACAAAGGCCAAAACCAAGGCCCTGTTTGAGGCCTACCTGGATCAGGAGCCACTTCTCAGTGAACGGCGGGGAACACCTCAAGCCTGTGCTGCTGCATGGGAGGAGGTGGCACGTGCTGTGAACCTGCATGGCAGCCACCAGCGCTCCGTGCAGGAGTGTAAGAAAAAGATGGGCACGGACAGGAGGAGGATAATGGAGAAGGTGGCTGCCATCAGGGCAGCACATGCTGCAACAGGTGGGGGACAGCCAGAGGTGGTACAGCTGACCCCACAGGAGGAGAGGCTTGCTGGAAGCATGCAGCGCAGTGCCATTGAGGGTGTTCCGGGTGGTGGCTTCCAGACGGGTGGTGGCCCATCACTGCATGGTAAGTCATGGTCTGTCTATGGGGGGCAGGGTAGGTCACACGCACTAATGCGACTTTGCTTTCCCTTACAGATCCTGAGCATCTGCATGGCTCAGCGATGGTGGGCCTGTCCACTGCGGACAGTCAGCTGGAGTTGGAGGAGGGACCATCCACCTCCACAGGTATATGTGGAGCATTGCAACATTGGGGCCGCCAGGCTGCCCACACTGATGTCATTGTAACAGGTGTGGAGGAAGCCTTGCCTGTGTCCCAGTGTGCTGGCATCCACGGATGCCAGCATGCTGACTGTGGCCGGTGCAGAGTCCGTCACCAGTGATGATGACACTACCGTCATGGGCAGTGACATGTGTGTGCCATGGGATGGCCACACAGCAGGGCAATTCACGCCCATGGCTGTGGGTGGTGCTGCTGTGGAGGCCTGCGTGTCAGCACAGTCCCATGCTGTGCCTGTCAGCACCAGTGGGGCAGCACTAGTGTCTGTTCAGGACAGTGGGACTGTTGCGGACACTGCGGCAGCACCAATGAGCCCTGGGGTGTGGCAGCCAGAGGGGCAACATCAGCAGTCACCCAATGGGCTTGGGGGTACAGGGTTCAGTGGTGGCATCTGTGCATTGCCTGTGGACATGCCCAGACCTGGTCCTGGTGCACAGCACCCACCCTAAAGGGGTGCTGATCATCAGGGCCATGCACACCCTGAGGGACAGGATGCCAAGGAGGCTGATGACCTCTTGGACGAGCACACCCGCCTACTGCAAGCATCGGTCCAGCAGCAGATGCGCCTTGTGACATCCATGGATGCACTGCGTGTGGCTCTGGAGTGGGCAGAGAAGCATCGCAGCAGGGACACCGCACTGATCCTGGCAGGGATGGACCGTCTGCGGGAGGATATGACCGCTGCCATTGACAGGCATGCACAGGCATTCATTGCTGTCATGGCCACAATGGGCACACAATCAGGTGCCCATGCATCACGGACACTACGCAGTGCACTATCCACCCCCCCATTCCTGGCATCATGCGACTCCTACCCTGTCGACGCCGGGTTCAGCTGTGGGCATCCCGAGCACTTCTGGTGCAGGCATGTTTGATGTGCTGCAGACCCCTGCGCGAGCACAGTCACGTTCACACAGTGGAACCCTTGGGGGACCGTTGGTGCCACCCCATGAGGCCAGTGGTCAGCCTGTCAGTGCTGGCAGGTCTTGGTGGGGCCGCCCACGCATCCATGGTGGCTGGGGCACTGTGTCACATGACTGACCTGTCTTCTAGCGTGGCTACTGTCTGGTGCTGCCCTGTGTGCATTGTGTGTTTCAGTGGGCAGTGCACGGGTGGGTACCCGGCCCTGCATGTGGACACACAGTCCACCTGCACACCCTCCTGGCTTCTGTCCGTAGTTGCATGTGCATGATGATGCCTGCATTGCACTGTACACCAATGTGCAATGGTGCTCAGCATCTGACACACGCACATGGACAGGCAGTGGGTGTGGTGGCCTGTGGACATGTGTGTTGCTAGGGTTGGCGTTCTGGGTTGGTGTGCCTCCTGCCCTCTGTGCACATTTGTTGCATTGTGTGTGTGCGTGTGTGTGTGTGTCCATCCGCATGGCATGTTAATCCTCACCTATCCCTGGTTGTGTGTATGCTTCTGTGCCCTGCCACTTCCCTTGATGGCATGCACCCCTGGTGTGTGTCCATGCGTGTTTGTGGGTTGTGCCTTAGCCACTGGTGGTTGCACATGGCCCCATGACTTACCTGGGTTGGCTGAAGTGCTCCTCCGTGATGGTGTCCCAGTGCAGTTGTGCCAGCTGGAGCAGTCGGGGGTCCCGTCGGCCAAGGGAGGCTGCCATCACCATCATCACCGGAGACCCCATTGTCCACATCGCTGTCCCCCTCTTTGACCTGTATAGCTATCCCATATTCATTGGCCATGTTGTGCAGGATGCAAGAGGCCAGGAATAGCCCACAGGCCTTTGAGGAGCTGTACTGTAGGGCACCACCAGAGGTATCCAGGCAATGGAAACCTGCCTTCAGCATCCCGAACACCCGCTCGATGAGATTACATGTGGTGGCATGTGCCTCATTGTAGTGTTGCTGTGATGGGGTCACAGGCTGCCAGTAGGGTGTGAGCAGCCAGGGATGGAGTGGGTATCCACTGTCACCTGTGTGTAGAGGGCGGAGGTTAGTTTTGTGATCAGCATCACCCTGCCCCAGGCCATGTAGGCCACTACCCATGCCACCTCTGGCCATGTCCCCCCCAGGCCCTATGATTGTCCATGTGATTTGCATACTCACCCACTAGGTGTCCTGTGGGGATGTCCCCACTCTCGAATCTGTGGCACAGTGCCGACTGGTGCCAGATGAAAGAATTGTGTGCTCCCCCAGGGTGCATGGCACAGACATTGATTATGCGCCCCCTGGCATTGCACACCACCTGGCAGTTGATGCTGGCATAGCCCTTGTGATTGATGTATGTGGCCCCCTCAGGGCCAGGTGGTGTGCGTGTGGCCACATGGGTGCAGTCTATTGCCCCTAGCACGCCAGGCATACGTGCTACCCTGTGGAGCTCCTGTATGTTTGCTGTGCGCTCTACTGCTGTGCTAGGGAAATGGATATACTCCGCAGCATGTGGCAGCAGTGCGCTGAGGGATTGGGTGAGGTGGTGTGACGTGGCCGACTGTGTTATGCCTGTGGTGTCCCCAGTTGGTCTCTGAAAGGTACCCGTGGTGAGCAAGCACATGCAGGCTGTTACCTTTGTCTCCACTGACAGTGCGTGACTCCGTCGTGAGGGTGCCTGCATCACATCACTGCACAGCTCACAGAGCCGCCTCAGAATTGCCCTATTCATGTGGTACCAACCCACAATCTCAGTGTCAGTGTACAGCTCAAAGCTGGTACGGGCTCAGTACTGCCTGTTGGGGGCATACTGCTGACGGGCCCTTCCATGGCCACGCCCCCCTGCCGCCCGCCTTCTCACCCCCCTCATAACGGCCTCCATTTGGAAGGTGGCACTTGCCATGTCCCTGGCTTGTGTTCACCCCCCCGGCAGCTGTTGTTGTATTCCCCCCGCTGTCCTGGCTGCTACTTCCCCTGTACCGGGTACACCTGCCTGTGCTGGCCTCTGTGCTGTGTTGCTCCCCACACCTCTCCTGTGCCTGGCTGTTCAGAGTGCCCTTTCCCTGGCCTGCCCTGTTTGTGCCTCCTGCCCGTCTGTCTGGCTAGAGTTCTGCCTCATGTGGCTTCCCTGTAGCGTTCTTGCGCCTCTCCCTTGCTCCTTTTTATTTTATTTCATTTCCGTATGGCTCAACTTCCGCTTGCTCCCCTATTGCGCATGGCGCAAGTCGTTGAATATCACACTGTGTCATTTATGCATGGTTCTTCCCCCTTTCAGTTGCACATGCCTTCATTATCATTGCGCTGTTGCTCAGCATGATTTTGGGGGCACAACTGCCTCCTGCTGAATATCGCAGAATGGCGCAATTTCAGACTTGCGCAGGCGCAACCCTATTGCACATAGCTCAACTCTTTTGAATATCTGGGCCTAAGCCTTTTGCTGGGGAGGTATAGAAAGGTGAGATGAAGTCTGGGGGACTAAGATAATGCTTTCCTGTAGATGTTCTCAGTAAAGAAGAATGGGGGGGGCATAAATACAGAAAATTAATGAAATATAAATCAAAATGTGTTTGAATATTGCATTTTAAAAAGATTTCCTGGATAATGGAAAAACACTGTAAGGATCCTGAATATTGCTCTTCCTGCAAACTGCCTCTCCTGTAAATGACGTCTGACTGTATTACTGTATTATATGTCTGTTTTCCTGTGGTGCTGACCTGGTACTTGGTTGATTTAGCAGTTGCACAGCACAGAGGCATCCCAACGGGACAAAGCGTGTCCGCAGTTTGTTGCCTACAGTATATGAAAACAAATCCAAAAGCCATTTTTTTAACTTTTTTTTTTTTATACCCCTTGCCTGTCTCCAGGACTCTTTTTGCTCAGGCAAACCCAAGGTGAACTTAATCCCCCATACTCCTACCTGAGTGCCAGCCTCCATGAACCCTTAACTGTATCTTCAGGTGGGGAAAAGATAAAGTAGATTTATTCCTTAATCTACAGAGTTGCCAGACAGCATCTCAAGTGGTGGCATGGGGCCTAGATATAACAGGTATCGATTGTCGTGGGTGCTGGGACCATTTCCTGTGTGTCTGCCACCCCCCCCAGGAGATCCGTGTGCTAGAAGCTCAGTGCGGTAGCTAGCATGATGGCATCAGCCATGCATCAGGCCAACATCTTCCCACCCACTCAGCCTAATGCCGCGCTACCACCTGTGATCACCTAGGTGGCAGCAGTGCAGCAAAGACATTGACCCTCCCTCCCCAGAGGAAAGCATCCGCTGGGATACTGAATCCTCTCCCCTTCCCCCAGGCCCAGGCCAGACAGACGGGCAGGAGGCACAAACAGAGCAGGCCAGGGAAAGGGCACTCTGACAATCCAAGCACGTTCCCAAAACCCAGGTCACAGGCACTGGGCAGACATCAGGTGCTGTCACAATAAGATACAACTGAATGTTTGAGGTACTGTTTGACTGTGGTAATGCTAAGGATTGGCTGTTACCCAAGGCAAGGTTTTTTGACTACGTGTTACAAACCCAAGACTTTCTGATTAGAAGTAGAATAAAAATGATAGATCATTAAGAACTGGTCCCCAAATTATTTTTCCAAGACCCTGGGGCTGACTGGCCTTTGTAGAGACTTGTCTATTCCAATGTAGAGAGGGTGGCAGCTTCATGTTTAAAACAGAATATGGAATAGGAACCCATGATGGGTATTATGTCTCATGGTGTTTAAAGGGAAATAAACTGGCAGCATACGAGGTTCAGTGGGTCATCTATATGTCTGTTTTAAATTGGAATACAAATGTTTCCTCTTCCTTCATGGAAACTATTGTTGTGGATTAGGCAGTGGTTATGCACAATTCATTTTTTGTTGTTTTTTACTTACATTTTCTC
This sequence comes from Neoceratodus forsteri, assembly GCA_016271365.2. NCBI lineage: Eukaryota > Metazoa > Chordata > Ceratodontiformes > Ceratodontidae > Neoceratodus > Neoceratodus forsteri. Next base: position 938,563,165 of record CM028137.1, read on the forward strand.
TCCTCTGTCCCTGGGTGTCCCCTTCTGACCAACCCCAGCCCATTACCCTGGCTCCTCCGGGACTTACCTTCACCGTGTGCCCTGCTGCCACTGGGGTGCAGCTGTGCCTGCTCACTGTCTGCAGAGCCTTGGGTGGGGTCAATTGTCATCTAGGCTTCAGGGGTTTCTGCCATTTTCTCCCTCCTCCCTCCCTCCCTCTCCATTGCTGAGGCACACACACTGGCATGCATTTGTGGAGGCACATGCTGTAGAAGTCCCACAGCACCCTCCCTTCCTTTGGCATCCCCGACCCATCCTACCCTCAGGCCTCCAGCTGGGGGAAGTCATGCGGGCAGGGCTGCCAAACCACCCTCCCTGGGAGAGGAGAGCCATCCTCCAGACGCTCGATCCTCTCCAACCCCAGCCACCCCCACCACCGACCTGCTCACATCGTGAACACAGATTACTGGCATGGTAGGAGGTAAGGCATGGATACCTCAGTCCTCCACCCCACCGGGCAGCCTGTGCACAATTAATTTCCGAGAAATGAAGAATCAACACACTCTGTTGATGACTGTATTTATAATTCCTAAATTTAAAAATATGCAGCAATGTACATCAATAAGTTGAGTGACATTATTTACAAAAATATAACAAACACGTTTTATTTAAATTAAATAGACGGCCTGCCTAGGTGAAAATCACCCAACAATTTCTGACTGAAGTGTCTGCCTTAGCGTCCTTCCTTGAACAAGATATACAAACACGTCATAAACAACTCTTTTACATAAAAACTACAAAGTGTACCAAATTGTACATATCATTCATATATGTCCGATCAAGTCATGAGACCTCCCTTCCCTGTAAAATAGATCCCACCCTCCAGAAAACTGTGTTCCAGCTGTGACTTGGACACCGCTAATTTAGTAACACAGCATCTTCTTAATGAGTTTGTGACAAAACTGATACCAACTCTGTCTTTCAGGTGTATTTAAGAGCCTAATGTGACAAAAAGGAAAATTGCTGTACTAAGAGCGTCTCCCACTACCTACTATAGTTGCAGCTCATGGCTCATGCTTAGGGATGCCCTTATGGACCCATACTGATGGAATTCCTTCCCTTTTATTTGAAGAGATTATTTTACACCAGTAAGTTTTGGAATTAAAATGGTCTGTGAAGACTACACACAGGATGTTATACAATATGAAAATATATAGAATAGTGGATGTGCGACCATCCACAACAAGGCCGTGTTTCCCTCGAGGGAGCTGATGACATCAGAGACCTCGAGCGCGAAGCTACAAGTTACAACTGGCTACTTAAAATTTGTAATATTTTCCTGTATGTCTGTTTTGGTTCCACTAACTCTTTAACTTTGCAGGTAAATTCTACGTGAAGGCTAAATGAAAAATTTATGAAAAAGTAACCCCATCTCCCAATTCACATAGCACTCCATCTCCCACCCTCCTCCCCATAAATCCAGTAAACAACCCCTTCCCCAATCTACATAGCATCCCATCACTTACCATCCTACATCCAACATGAATCCAGTAAATAACCACCCTTCCCCCAAATCTACATAGCACCCCATCTTCTACTCTTCTCCTCCCCAATCCAGGAAATAAGTGCACTTCCTCCCAACCTAGGTAGTAACCCACCTCCCACCCGCCTCCTTCTCCCCAAGAATCCAGTACATAACTGCCCTTCCTCCCAACCTACGTAGCATCCCATCACCCATCACACACCCTCCTCCACCCCACAAGAATCCAGAAAAAAACACCCTTCCTCCAAATCTACATAGCACCCCATCTTCCATCATGTTCCTCCCCAAGACTCCAGTAAATAATTGCCCTTCCTCCCAATCTAGGGAGTGACCCACCTCCCAACCTCCTCCTCCTCCTCCCCACTAAGGATCCAGTAAATAACTGCCCTTCCTCCCAACCTATGTAGCAAGCCATCTCTCACCCTCCTCCCCAAGAACCCAATAAATAAGTACCCTTCCTCTCAACCTAGGTGGCACCCCATTTACCACTCTCCTTCCCAAGAATCCAGGAATTAACCCCTTCTTCAAGTTATGTAGCATACCATCTCCCACCCTCCCCCAAGAATCCAGGAATTAACCCCTTCTTCAAGTTATGTAGCACACCATCTCCCACCCTCCCCCAAGAATCCAGGAATTAACCCCTTCTTCAAGTTATGTAGCACACCATCTCCCACCCTCCCCCAAGAATCCAGGAATTAACCCCTTCTTCAAGTTATGTAGCACACCATCTCCCACCCTCCCCCAAGAATCCAGTGACTAATCCCCTTCCCCAACCCACACAGCACCCCATGTCTCCCTGCTCCCCCCAAGAATCTAGTGAATAACACCCACCCTCAAAGTCTACGTAGAACCCCATCTTCCACCCCCCCCCCACAGGAGCAGATTTTTTTTACATTTACAGTTTCCTATTTATGAGGACGGTAACTTACACAAACACTCCTCACAACAATGCGGCCTTCTGCCATCTCAGTGAGTGTGATCCATTCAATCTCTAATTCCTTTTGCTGGTGGCCGGCCAATGTGTTGTGAAGAGGGCTTATAATGGTTGTCATCTGAATTATAAAGAAACTATTTTTTTTTAAATTTGCACCTCTGGGAAGGGGGCAGTGGAGGAACGGGAGATGGATTTTTTATTTTATTCTTTTTATTCTTTTGGTAACTGGGTAAGGCCCACTAGGCACAAGTGCCTATTTTCAGGGATGACCCAGGAGCACTGAGGAGGTTAAGTGATTTGCTCATAGTCACACAGTATGCAAGTGAAGGTTGTGGGAATCAAACCCAGGTCTGCTGGATGTACTAAGCTCTAAATAGGTTGGCTAGAAAGGGGTTGTAACTTATTTGCCTGATTATGGGGAGGGGAGTAGAAGATAGAGTGCTATTACATATGCTGGGGAACACAGTTATTTACTGTATTCTTGGAGGAAAGGGTTGGGAGATGGGATGCTACATAGGTTGGGGCATGGTGTTACAATTTACTGGATTCTTGGGAGGAGGAGGAGGAGGAGGAGGAGGAGGAGGAGGGTGTGAGATCAGATGCTACATGTGTTAGGGAGGAGTAGATAATTTTTTATAGTATGGATTTGCCCGTTGGGTCCTTTGCAAGTCGAAGGCATTTCTCGAATGTTTTCAAGAACTTTGGCTCACAGCCAGAAAATCTGTGATGCGGTGAAGCCACTACTTTAGCTCAACATTGCAGGCAAAGTTTTACTTAAATCTGGCAATGAGTACAATGATGCTAAGATCTTTTACGTGTGTTGCCCACCTCCCCAATTCTGGAATTCTCTCACATGACAGGTAAAAACTGTCCCTACAAATAGAAGCTTCCAGACCAGACCAGTTTCCTTTTTACTGCATTTGTATGTCTGTCTTTTTAATGATATTTAATCATACATGTACATTACTGATGTCTTCTTTATTAATCATGAACAATAGTGTACCTGTGTCATGCCTGAAAATGGACTTTTCGCCTATAGAAGAAGAATCAGCATTTATATAGTGCTTTTCATACCCAGTATCCTAAAGCGCTTTCCAAGCAATGCTAGACTGGTAGTGAAGTGACTGAATGTGTGGTGGCGGCCATATCGCACATCATCACCCACACACAGCCTGGATATTGCATGAACCAGTTTATGGGAAGGGGAATGTTGGCCAGGACACCGGGAATGTTCCCTGCTCTTTACGAAGAGTGCCCTGGGTTCTTTTACTTCCACCTGGACACCCACCAGGACAACACCAGGATGGGCAGAAGGGACCGCGGTTTAATGTCTCATCCGAAGGACGGCACACCCCAGCAGTACAGCACCCCTCAATACTGCACTCGGATGCCAGCAATTTTTAAGTGCAAGTCCAATCCCAGTGCGGAACGAGAACCCACGACCTTCTGGTCCAGAGGCAGATGTGCTACCAACTGAGCCACCCAGTCACCACCTAGTCACCTAGTACTTATCTAGTCAACCAAAACATAAATTAAATCCCCCCGACCACCCAGCTGCTGAATTTCCTCCTTCCCTTACCCCTTGTGCTTCCTGAAAATGTTGTGCCGAGCCACTGACTCAGGAGTCTGCAGCTGAGCAGGGCCAGTCATGTGTGTACGACCATGCACTAAGAAGGCGAGAGACAGAGCTCAGCTGGATGGGTGGGACGTTTGAGTGAATTGTCAATGAAGCGGAGCTGGGTGGTGGGCAAAAATGGTTGCTCATCCAGAAGTAAAAGTCTTGTGTGATGCGGGAAGAGTCGGTGTTAGTGACAAGGCCATTATGTATGTAGAGCTGTGAAGATGTTCTGTGATAGTTGTAAGAAAATATGACACAGTCATGTGATGTCTGTCGACCAGTTAGGTTATAGGGGTTTTTCATAGCCCTTTTTATAATTGCACGTACAGTAAAACAAGAAAGAATACTAGTGAATTCCATCAATGCAGGTCTCACAGAGTACTTTTTTAAGGATTAAAGGCTAACTGTGCAGAACCTGTATGTCATTTTTCCCCTGGAGATGCTGATTTTTAAGTACCCATTCCAATTCTGTTACAGCCATCTGTACAGACTTTTTGGTTATTTTAGCAGGTGTTTCTCACTTACACACAGGTAGTAGGTACAGTTTTATGAATTATGTGATGCAGTTCATGTCCTTGCTCAGCTCTTCCATTGTTGGCACAATGCATCCATGTTCTACTGTAGAACTCCGTGGTTGGGAGGGACATTAACTATATCGTACAATACTAAAATGGTATTTAACACCCCCGTGTAAATCAGAAACACCCAATTGTTAACTAAAAGGCCCACAGAGCCGGCTGCATGGCGCTGAGCAATGGGGCGTCACTCTGGCATGCTGGTGACCCAGGTTTGTGCCCTGAGCCCGGTCGATAGGAGTGGAAGCCAGCAGGGAGGGACTTAGAGCATCCTTTGGATGCCTCCCTCCTGTTGGGATGAGAGGTGTTGGTCCACTCGACTGGTGGCTCTTGGCGGTGTCTAGTGCAGGCGATCTAGGCAGTGTGCGACACCACCCATGGTGCTGGTCATCCCTGCCGCCAGGATGCTGCTGTGACCACACAAAGTAGGAGGTTGGAGGGGCCCCAGAAAAGAAGACGCTCACCCACCCAGCCACCAGATGTTGGCCACCTTGTTCCCCTGTACCATGCACTCTCACTCAGCCACGACCTTCGATCCTCCTGGCTCCTGCACCCAGTTAAGGTTGCGGAATAATCTCCTCTCCTCTGGCGCCCGAGGGTTTACTCTGAGTCTACTGGGAAGCGGGGCCTTCTAGAGAGGATGAACAGATGGCAAGAGAGGACGGCTGGTGGGCAGGAGTCACAACGCTGAGCGGCCTGAAGGAGTGGTGGCCCAGGGGAACAGGACAGAGCAAATGCAGATGGAACAATAACAGAACTGAAAATAATATTTTAAAAACAGCATCTGCTAGGAAAAATGACTTTCAGGTTCAAAACAGTTCTCCAGAATGACTTTTAAAAAGTAATCAGTCACAGATTACTGATTACTCTGTGTAAAAATAATCTGGTTACCGATTACATTTGGGTTAATCTTGCTTAAATGGGGGTACAGCCCAGAATGTAGTCAACGTCTTATGAAACCAATGGTTAAAACTACATACAGGATGGAAGGGCACTGTTGAGCCAGGTTTAGCTAAAAACAGGGCACTGCTAATTTTTTATTACATTGTTCTGCTCAGCCATGTACAGATGGGAAAAGTATATAAACGTAATATAGTTTATTTTTGCACTTGAAACATACTCTGATTACTTATTTGGGTTACTTTAGTAAGGGATCCATACTAAATCCCGACACCCATGTTCCCGACATTGAAAATCCTGTCACCTAAATCCCGACTAGTTAAGTGCCCGACATGTCAATTGACCGAATTACGAAATCCCGACAGTTTATAAGTGTATGAGCTGAGCTGAGGGGTCCAGCTTTACCACCAGGATTGGTGTCTGAGTGAATCAGACCTCAGAACTTGGAAATCAGTGGTTACCAGAATAAGATCTATCTGGGAAACTGTTACAGCATTCTCTTGTGTACACAATGAGTCAGACCGACACACACACAGCAAGTGGCTTACACATCTACACTGCTTGCTGTATGAACACAGAACCTGTCTGTCTCATTTGTTTTATCACTCTCTCCACACTGGCTTGCACTTCTCACAGTTGGGGGATCCCGCAACAATATGCTCACCCAACAGTACTGTCCTGACTTAGCACCGGCACTGTCCCTATGTCACTGTCACTGTGTGGAACAGTGGAAACGGACAGTCAGAAAGGTTCTGCATGCTGTCAGGCTCTGTACAACGGGGTCATGCTGTCCGTAATGCTGACACAGTGAGAGCGCTACAAGGTGAGCTCTGGCCAGATGAATGTTTTCAGGGCTATTTTGGGGGAGCCACTCAGTGCACGGCAGTAGCGCGCTGTAATTTTGGACACTGACTCCTGCTACGGGGGGGGGGGTCCATTTCGGGAACTGGGAACAAGCTGAACAGGACGACCTGCCAACCATCTCTCTTTGCCATATGTGTTGATCACTCAGGCACACAGGAACCTATATGGCACTATAGGACTGTACTGTTGGCCACTCGGGGCAAATTCACTGCATCTGTACAATGGTCAGAGGCATAAGGAGCCAAAGACGGTCAAAACATCAGGGGATATTTAGATCCATGGGGCGCGTGGGTGGGGAACTAAACACTAGGGCTGGACTATGTTGCTCGGTCACCGGAGATCCGTGGGCTTGTCCATGACCAAAAGAAACTGTACCAGCATCGGAGTAAGCATTGAAATAGCATTGTGAAGGCTTCAGCAGGCGCGCAATACAAAAGATGCCTACTCTGAGCAGCACATGAAGGTGAGGGAGCAGATCAGTTGTGGAGTATTCCTTAACTGAGTTTGTGGTAGATACTTCTGGTAAGTTAACTGAAATGTTCCTCTGTGCTCAGTGTGTTGTGTAGGGGCAGCAGAAATTAAAACATTTCAGGATTTCATAATTCAGTCAAGCGTCATGTCGGGCACTTAACAGGTCGGGATTTAGGTGATGGGATTTTCAGTGTCGGGAACATGGGTGTCGGGATTTAGTACCTAACCCTTTAGTAATAGTCCCTTGTTATAATCTGTTGCTTCCTAAGGCAATCAAATTACAAGTAACCACTGAAATGTCCTACTTTAAAGAACAGCAGTTGTGCTCAAATCTCTGAAGCCCTAAATGCAGTATAATATGCCTTACCTCCAGAACAGGTGGCAGGTTCCATGGTAGAATTCACTTTATTGCAGCACTTTAGGGAGGGAACAGACCATGTTCTCGCTTCATGGAGCATAATTCCTTCCACTTCCACATTCAGATGGCACGCCCCTCTCATTTAGATGTTTTATAACATCTGAGTTTAGGGGGTGCTCCAGTGCTCTCCATAGGCGTCAAGGGGGGAACTTTTCAGATGCATTCTTTTATACTTTAGAACGCGGTTTGTTTTAAATCAGAGCTTTGCTGGCTGAGTGATGGTTTTGATTTGAAACAAACTATACTCTGAGTTATAAAGAATGTATCTGAAAAAAAAAACAGTCACACCCATTGTGTCCTTAAACTCAGGTGTCATACAATGCCTAAATGCGGTGGCAAGACACCTGAATAGGTAGGTGGAAGGGATCAGGCTGCTAGTTCCAGGGAGCCAAAATATGATCCTTTCCTTCCCTAACGTGCTGCAGTTAAAATAATTCGACCACCAAACCTGCTTCATTGCCGGGGGTAGGGCATATTAAACTGCATTTCATTTGGAGCAAAAAGTGGTGTTCTTTAACAACCCTGACTTCATTATAAGTCAGCTGGGCCCTCTCTATAAGGCACTTCACAGGAACCTTGCATTAGGGCTCTTATAACAATATGCTATTACAGCGAGTGGTAAAATAGTTTTGAAAGTAACCCGGAGACCAGGTAAAGTAATCTTAAATCAGAGGTAACTTTAATACAGGGAGGTTTATAGTGAGTGTCCAGTGTACTTGTTTGCAGGGTTAAAGGGAAACATGTATTAATAATAGCCATCATAGTTTAAGCCCAGTGAAGGCTCTTTTAAATGAGGTATTGGGCTGGTCTATAGCTGGTAGCAATCCAGAAATATAGATAACTAAATCTGCCCTATATTGCTACCACATTTCCACCATTTGTAGAATCTTGTGATGTCAATGAGGTTGATACTGTGCCTAACCACATTTTAGTTAAAGCGGAAGTCCACTCAACCTATTTTTTTTCTGTATACTTGTGTAGTTTGTAGGCATGAACAATGATTCCGTCTGTTACACCCCCCAGTTTCATCCTAATTTAAATTTAAATGAAGTTGCTTCACTCTGCTCTGCCCAGGTGTGAAAACCTGTTTGACGCCATTGCAAAGATCATGACCCCACTCATGCAAGGCATCATGGGAGTTGATTATGCATACATGCACAAGTCAACAGAAGTGCTAATGTCAGTCAGTTCTGTTGTATGTCTTCTGAAATCCTGTGCCAGCCATCAAAATTTTCAAGGTACATTCCCTAATGCTTTTCTATTGTTTAAAGTGCATCTGAGTTGTAAAAATGCAGTTGGGAGGATGCTGGGGCTTGTGACGTTTTGTTATTCAACTGATTAATTCCTACGTGCTAGGAGCTCTTTGCTTACTCCCAATCCCTTTGATGCACAAATACACATTATCAGCGCCCACGTTTCCTTTTATGAGTAGGGTCGTGACCTCTGCAATGGTGTCAAACCAGGGCAGAACAGAGTGAAGCAACTTAATTTAAATTTAAATTGGGATGGCATTAGGGGGATGCAAGAGAGAGAATCATTGTTCAAGCCTACAAACTACACAAGTATATAGAAAAAATTTTGAGGGGACTTTCCCGTTGAGGAAAGCTTCACCCTCAGTGATGTCACGAAATTCTACAAATAGCGGCAATGTGGTGCTAAATAATAAGGGGCAGACACACTCATCAAAATCTCTGGACTACTGCCAGCCACAGGTAAATGTTTCCATTAGATTTCAAACTATGATGTGAACCATTCATAAATGTTCCCTTTTACAGGGGAATGCCAGTGTGAAAGGTCATTCAGTCTGAAAGCGGATGAAGAGGTCTTTCAGACAAGGTATTGGGCTTCCCTGTTGGCATCAGCAGTCCAGAAATATCCATGTCTAAATTAGATGTATACTGATTCAAGCCAGCACCCATTTCATTGAAACTTTAAACAGAAAGTGGCCCCACAGTCGGGGAGGCTGTACTTCCCCAACCACAACGTCTCTTTTTATCTAAGACTCCATGAAATGGATACTGCTTTGATTTATGATTGCGCAGACTTTGCTGTAGTCCTCTCTGGACTACTGAGACCTAAGAATGCATTGTTTTAAAGTGCTTTTCATGGTCTTTGTGACAGTGAGGGACATGGCTTACCTACATTCCCCTTTCAAAGTGGTAAAACAAGTCGACAATTTACTTTTTTTTTAATCTATTTTTGTGCTCCACAGCCAGAAGCTTGGTGGTATGTGTACACACCGATCCGGTTCCCCATCTGGGGATCCTTCAATGGGTCCTGCAGTGGGATGGGGGTTCACATCTTGGTTTATGCTTGCTTTCAATTGCGACAGATAATGTATGTCCTGAAATTGCTGTGATCTCTCTAGAGAAAGTCTTTGTCTGCCTGCAGTACCACAGAAGGGCCAACAGAGAGAGCCCCTTTAGGAATACTGCAAACTAGCTGGAAATATCTGACCACTTCTTTTGCTGCAACTGTAGGTTGGGACTCAATGACAATGAAGAATAGGTTGTCAATCACGTCATACTCTCTGGAAACAAACATGTGAACTAGGGTCCTTCGAATATATAACATTTTGGTTTCCAAAATAGAAAACATCCTTCATCCATACTAGTATGAACCCCAGTTGGGCCTAATACGCTGTTACACAGTTTATATATGCACATCACTAGTCCCCCACCCCCACCACCACCCCCATGGTTGACCTCTCCAACCGACTATAAAAGGAAATACTTTGCTTGAGTATTCCCCAGTTGTAAATCAAACGATTCTTCAGTTCATCTTCTACCATCCTCACCAAATTCTGAGAAGCTGTGAATGATTCAGCATTTCAAAATGCTTTCCAGCCTTAACAGTATCTCAACCTGATGTTCTTTTTCTCGCAGGGTTACTGGAAGGCAGGAGTGAAGACAACTTAGCTTTCTTTTAACCTGATTTTCAGACCACAAGAAGCATCTCATGGAATTAACGCAGTTGGCACTAAATACATTCTAGAACAGGAGTTTTGTTAACAGCTGCGTTATCAAGAGCAGGTTGTCTCCAGTATAGCAGAAAATGGACATTTATATAGCGTGCAAAAAAATTTGGAGTAAAAAAGACTGAAACCATGATTAGATCATACTTTCGCTTGTCATCCAATGGAAACAACGTACGTGGTGTTATGATGATGAATTTGGGATGCAGTTTGTGTCCAATGACACAGAGATTCCATATGGTTTCAATGAAATATTATGCATTTTGTAGTTAGCCTAGTATTTACTTCATTATTAATCAGTGCTTAACATTTGAGATTTTACAAAGCTTCACTGCAAACACTGAAGCTGGTTTGCATCATTGGTAAAGTTCCACACCATAGCACAAGATGTGTCAGGACAGCATGCAATCTGGACAGGCGCAGAACATCTCATGATAGAATGTTTAACAACTGTCAGCACCAGAAGCTCGGTAATGCATTACCCCCCACCCATTTGGGTGGGAAACTCAGATATTTACATGATTACAAAAAAGAACCTACTTTATATCACAGTAGTGTGTCTCAAATGTTCACCATTAAATGGTCAGAGTTGGCTCTTTGCTGCAAAAGGGCAACCATCTCTAGAAGATTCATAGAAATAACCAGTTCTGCCAAGAGCCACCAAGTCATGAAGTTTCTTCTGGCCTCCTGCTCTGTGCTTGAATCTTAAGGAAGGTGCAATGTTCTCATTTGCAGTCAATTTCGCTATTGACAGTGGAGATACTGTGGTTCAGAAGTAAGATGTATATAGAATTTGTATCAAAAGGCACAGCAACAGATCCAACTGAAAGCAAAAAGCACCATATTGTTCAGTTCCAGCTTGTCCCTTCAAACTATTGTCCAAGAGAAGCTACTGACATTTAATGCATAGATACTCCTCTGTCACCTAATTTAGGCATTTACAGTACAAAATAATTTAATATAATAAAAAGAAACAGATTGTTAATGCTGGATGTATCCCACGCTTCTCTTAATGTATGCTTTGGGCTTTTGAACTGGGTTTGCAGTTTCCCTTATGTCATGCCGCTTTCCAGTTGAGGTGAACTCACAAGATGGGAGCAACCTGCAGCTGTGGGAGTGGTTGTTTAAGCAAGTCAAAGAGCTGAGATGAGGACCCGGGAAACGTGTAGTGTTTCAACTTCCAACCTTGGTTTTTGTTGACAGGCTTCCTGCCATTTCATTTTCCTTCTCCATAGAGTTAGTCAATCCAGCACTGCACATGTCACTGTAGGAACCTGAAACAGTAATACATATGTTAACTGTGGATATAAATGAGAAAGTTGAAGAGCTCATTGGAACATTGGAGAAAACATACTTTTAGACACATTACAGCTTAAATTTTATATACATCTTCTGTACCAGTTTCCATTTTTACATACTAACATATGAAATTGCCAGCAGATAAAGGCCCTATGGTCTATCAAGTCTGTTCAATTTTGCAGCTAGCAGCCTTTATACTGCAGCTGCATCCCTTCCCGTGACTCTCCCCCTTACCTTGTCCCAACCCCTCTTGAAGCATTCACTGTTCTACAGGATACTACTTCCTCTGGCAATGCGTTCTACCTAGATACCACCCTCTCCATAAAAAAGTGTTTCCTCATTTCCCCCTGAACCTTCCCCCTGCCAATCACAGATCATGCCCTTGAGTCTTCCCCCCCTTAATTTGAGAAGCCCCTCTGTGCCTGTCTTATTTATTCCTTTCATGTACTTGAAGGTTTCAATCATGTCCCCCCTATCCCTCCTCGCTTCTGGGGAGTACATGTTCAACTTCCTCAGCCTGCTCTCGTAGGGTATGTCCCCTAGCCCCTGGATCATCTTCCTTGCCCTGCACTGCACCCCCTCCAGTAACCTAATGTCCTTCTTCAGGTGAGGATGCCAGAACTGCATGCAGTACTACAGGTGTGGTCTAACTAGTGACCTGTAAGCTCTCCTCTCCCGGGCAGGTTCTCACCCCCCCCCCATAGTTCCACTCCCATCGGGTGAAGGTCCAATGGGTAATGGAGGCAGGAGGGGGCAGCAAGTAGTGGAAGGGTGCCTTGAGGTGTAGCGTTCACGTGCATCCACACACGCGCATGCCTGGGGCATGGGCGAAAACAGGGGTAAAAACTCAAGATAAAATTCAATATGGAAAAAAAAAGGGAGTGGGAAGGTGAGTCACTGTGGCCAAGTTCTCTTGAAGGTCTACTGTTATGTACAACCTACAACTCCATCTGCCACTTTGTTCTCCAAGCACCCTACTCTACTCACCACTGCACACTTTACACAACCCTATGGTGGCCCAATCTTCAGGGGCATTTTGACTATGCCATGGGCAGCCTAATTGATAACTCTCTTAGGGAACACCGGCTGTCCCCTCTCTCCTTACTACTCATAGATAGGGTGGTCCCTAGAAGCCTTAGGGCTTCCTCCATTCCCCTTCTGGAAGTCCCATGCACCCATTCTGTCATGGGTAGTAAAGCCTTCTCTGTATCTGCCTCCTCCCTCTGGAACAGGCTCCCACTATCAATCCGCTCTTCCCCCTACCACATGTCCCTCAAAAATAACCTATGAGCCTGGTTCCTAGCTGAATCTTCCTGTAACTGTTCCCTAGACCATGCGTCGGCCCATGATCCACCCTAGCCTCCCCCCCGATAGCATGTTGCTATTACTGCCTGCCTCTCTATTACTGCCCTGCCTCTATCTCTGATCCTCTCCCTTGTCAGCATTCATGCCTGACTCCCTAGTCCTGTTTGCACATTTCTGTTGTCTTTTCTCTCCTTATCTCCTGGTAGATCAGGGCAGTCCAGGTAGAAAGGCTACCTGCAGGCTACAAATATATGTGACTGCCCTTGATACCTGATTTGCCACTGCCTCCTTACAAACAATCTATTTTAGCAGGTCAATGTACAAAAAAAAAAAAAAGGCATTTTCGAAACATGACAATCAGCCTCCGACAGAATCTCTCTCTTTTTTTTCCTTCCTCCTGGCTGTGCTAAAGTACCTAAATCTCTGTTAAACCTCCATAAAACAACCATGTAATCTGTTTTCTTTTTTTATTATTATTGCTGCTTTATGTACTGTATTTTTTTTCTCTGTATCACAATTCTCGTCCTTGTTCAATTTATGTGTGACGTGGAACCTTTGTAAATGAGTCCCTGACTCAAAGGTCTTTCTGAATATCTCAATAAATAAAAAATAAATAAAAAGACTGCTGTGCCTTTGTATAAATGTATTCTCTCTCTGATGAACCCCTATACTGTAATTAATCCACAGCATTAGATGAACTTGCTTGTAATTGCAACTCAGCTCTAGTTATATAACCGCTGTCTGTGTGTGTAAATACTGTTTTTTTGCTCTGTATAGTTAGTACTACGAACTGTTATCTACATCTACCTCTCTATATCCTTTTTGTTCCATCTACACGTACATGTACTTGTATTACTGCTTGGCTATATAAAACCGCTGCTGTTCACTTTGTTTGCCACCTTGTGGCATGGGTCATGGCTGAAATTGGTCCCTTGGATCAGCCCACCAACCTGGTTATCAAAGACATAAATAAATGAATCTTCATCAAGAGTATCTCCTCCATTGGACAACATCTCTGGAATGATTCCCAAGTAGCACAGATGGTACCAAGGGAGGAGGCCAGTGTCAATTATAAGATCATGATAGAAGGCCTTGATGTACAGCAGGGCCAAATCCAACACATCGGTGAGAGATGATGTCCAGACTGTAATATTTAGTGAAAGTATGAGCAGTACCCCAGTTAGCAGCAGTACAGATGTCAGATGCACTAACACTGTGAAAGCATGCCACAGAGGTGGTCATGCCACATGTGGGTTGACCACGAACAATACCAAGAAGCTCCTTACCATGCTTGCTATATCAAAAAGTAATTTGTTAGGCAACCATTTGGGAAGCCACTGTTCCGAGATAGGAGAACCCTCTTTATCAGGAGCAAAAAAAAAAAAAAAAAAAAGCTGAGGCCTTTCTGTACTCCTTAGAACGATCAAGGTAGAAACATAAGGGTCTATGTAGAGTCTGTAGCAGAGCTTCACTCTTGTTAGAGGTGGGTAAAGTAATACACAGGAAGGTGAACAGTCTGACTCAAGGAGCAATTAGACACCACCTTTGATGTACACTGGGGACTGGTTTTTAAAGAAACTTTACCTTGGTGAAAAATGAAAGATGGAAGTGCATACATCAGAGGCTGTGTCTCCGAGATCTTCCGAGAAGTAATGGCTATATGAAAAAGTGTTTTCCAGGATAGGAAACACATATCACAGGAAGCAGTAGACTCAAAAGACGCGCCTATCTATTTACTTAACACAAATTAAGGTCCCAAAGTGGAACTGGTTTGCTTATCGGGGGACACATATGGAGAATCCCTCTAAGGAATCTAGGGAATGCTTCCAATAATGCGACTGTTTTATCACTGGTGAGGGCATTAAAGACTGAAATCGCAGCCAAATGTACCTTTATCAAAGAATACCGTAACCCAGCATGTGACAGGGACAGTAGGTAGTGCAAAACAGCATTCACTAGACATGTATAATGGACTAGGAAATGTGATGTGCACCATGTCGAAAAACGTTTCCATTTTAAGGAATATGTGTGTCTGGTAGAAGGCTTACAAGCAGCAAGTTGGATGTCTGCCACCTTAGAGGCACTGTATATACCCAGGTGTAAGTCTACTTTTTGATGCTAAAAATAGGCCTCCAGGAAGGTGGAACCAACTTATCTGCGAGGTCAACCTATCTGCGGTGTTTGCCATGGTAAACCCTTTTTGTAATGGAAACCCAGTTTTGTATTCAGTTCTGGTCATAAAGACAGATTCCAAGCCTGATGTTGGTCACAAAAATGAAAACCACGTACTCCCCATAATTGCTGCTCTTCCTAAATATCTTCACCATTGATTCATATATGTGGGTCTAGAGCTGGAGGCACTAGGACCCTGCAGGAACTTTTTTCTTCTAGGGAGGGAGGGAGGTGACATCAGTTACTGATGCCGCTGCTGTGCAACACATACCCCCAGGGTGCTGCATCCCGGCCAATAATTGTAGTCGACGCCCTCACATACCCCAGTTCTGTCCACCAGGGGAGAAACAAAGTGGGGAGAAATGAAAGAGAGGACTAGATACTTTCTAGCCCAGAAGGATAGCAAAAGGATACAGGAAATCAAATAAACAACCAGTTAGAATCTGATTACCAACTTAGAGACAAATGAGTGGGCCTACTAGGTGGCACAAGGGTAGTGGGTCTAAAAAGGAGCCAGAGCCTCTTACCACAGCCAGATAAAGTGTGGCTAGTGATAGGTATAAAGACAGAACAGCAGCCCTAAGCAAATCGATCTGGCTGAAGTAGCAAAAGTAGAAGTCCAGTTTGGGACCCCTTGCAAATCAGATGGCACAAAAATGGAACAAATTACATCTGGACTACTGTAAATAATTGCTCCATGCTACCGTATAAAACTTGAGTAAACTTGACAGTAAACTCACAGTATTTAGGCGCAGACAGGAACAAAGCTGTGCACATACCAGACAAGTACCAGTTGCAGAAATTTATTGCAGAAAAACGTGCATGAAAGAGCCGGGCTGACACACCTACATATCGCCTCTTCACTGAGGCATCATCGTGGGGTGGAGTTAGCTCAAATTGACACCTCTTATATACCCCACAAAGTGACATGTGAGCAACTGAATGGCTAAAGCTTAACCAATAAAAAGTGCAGTCGTGGACAGTACAAACAAAACCAAAATAGCGAAATTCATTCATAAAAATCGTAACAAATAAAAACTATATACAAGAGTACTCATTTACACAGAGGTCTTACTATTACATAAACAGCATGAATTGGAGGCTAGCAAATTATTAGCTCTGTGATCACAGAATGGTGGTGGTGGGGTGGTGGGGGGGCTGACCAAAAGAAGTGGCTGTGAGGCACAGTGATCTATATATTACAGATCAAATGTGACAATAATGTATATACTCTTTTAATCAAAAAGAAAGGACCAACAATAAGCACACAGGAACACTTAGGGACAGATGTGCCATTCAACTTGGAGGAGATTTAACTCCTAAAATTTTTTTTAAAACAGGTCCACATATCATGTTTGTGGACAAAAAATATACCTCTAGGTGAAACCAATGCTAAAATGTGTATGGCCAAATTTGGAAATGGCGTGGTCACCCATTAACATCCTAACAATAGACTCTACCATGCAGATACTGAGTACTGGTTTAAACAGAAATCAGGTAATTTGTAACAGACCAAAAGACAAGTACAATAATTCAAGTTTTAGAACAAGATAAATACTGCTATTACACATTCTTTATCTGCACCATTTTACATGCTCTCCTGCAAGAACTACGTGCTTATTGAGTGTAAGTGATCTACAGGAGTCAAAATTCTACGTTACAGAGGCACAGGAACAGGCTAAAAGAACTGATCAATTATTGAAATGGTCGCAACCAACGAACCTGTTACAGAAAAGGCTTAAAATCAAGCTGATCATTTATTCCACCTGGTATTAAGACTCACAACGTTACTACCCATTTTGTTTCATGGTGTAACAAAATCTTCAGTCAGTCACCTCCTCTGGGCAAGGTTTTGACATGTTCTAGTGCCCTAAACCTCAGGTCTCTCGGATCTGCATCCAGCATCAGTGCCAGGCAAGAAAGCACCCCTGGATGGAGTGGAATTATGCTGGGTCTTTTGCCAGCACAGCCCTTCTTCAGATGTTACTCCTGTTCAACCAACCCTAACCATAGCCCTAATTTAGCATCACTCTACTCAGTCCCACAAACAGAATATAGGAACTCAGGGGTTCCATTCATTCATTCATGAGACAGTGGCCTGCCTAGGTGGAGGGAGGGTTGTGCTGGTCACCCACCAAGGAGCCATTTTCATTTTTGGGGACTGGGGGGTAAAGAACAGAGGGTGAAGGTAGGACAGCACACAGAGTGAAGTAGCAGGAGGGCATTGCTATTACTTGTACCTGGAATTATGAATGGGGGGGAGCACACTGCGGAGTGAGGGAGCGGGAGAGCACTGAAGTGGCCATTTGCATTCCTGAGAGATTCACAGTGGCACATCTGGTTCACCTGCATTCTTGTTAGGGCTCTTCATTGTATCACCTTTGTGGCCCTGAGAACTTTGACGCTTACCTGGCAACTCAGGCACACTTCAATTTATACCTAATCAAATGACTAGCAATAGTAAGAAAGAGAAGCCAAAACTAATAGCAATCTACACTACTCACTCCTCCATGATCATAAAAATTAACAAGCACCACATTCCAGTGCATTCCTTTGGCAAAGCTCAAAAATCACTTCACATCAAACACCTGAATTTGCTTCTGCGGCTGCTTGTGTATAGCCTCAAGCAGTTCTGCTAGTCACAACTCCTATTCCAGTCCTGGATCCTCCATCCTGCTGTTGCTCTGGTCCTCTTTCCTCTAGTCTTTGATCCTGTTGATCCTCCAGTCTTTGGCCTTAATGCTCGCTGGCTGTGGTCCTTTGTTAGTCAATCGTCTCTCCTGCTTCTATTGTCTTCTCTCGGGTCAGAGTAGCCCATCTAGCTCAGATGCTTTGTTGAAGTCTCATTGCAGGAGGCAGCAGTGACAGCTGAGGTGACAGCCCTGGATAGAGTGGAACTATATTGGGTCTATTTTTGGCAGCACTGCTCTCTTTCAGACATTACGTCAGTCCAACTGACCCTGACCACTGCCGTTATTCAGCAGCATTCTACTCAACCCTGAAAGTGGAACTGCCGGCATTTCCTGACCATGTATTTACTACAAAAATGCATGCGGTTCTGTTGAGAGAATGGTTGAGCTGTGGAATAGCCTACCAGCAGAGGTGGAGGGTGCAAAAACCATTAATGGGTTCAGCAATGGGTGGGACAGAGTTAAGTGCTTAATAGTTACTCAGGGGGAGGGAGTAGTAGTAAGACATGGCATGAGGAGGAAGTTGAGGGGAAACCCCATCTAGATGATAGCTCATGGGGTAGAGTGGGGTAAACAGGGAAGGCTGGATGGACCAATTGTCCTTCTGCCAATGTTCTCCATGTTCCATTCATCTGTCTCCTTGTGCACACTTCAATTTACACTCCGTCCAATGATTAGCAAGAGTTGGTGAGGGCAGCAGCAGCCAACAGCAAGCAATGCTAATCACTAATTCATGACTGTAAAAATTAGCATGTGCCACCTCTCAGTGCATTCCTATGGCAAAGCTCAGACTCACTGGTATTATTATCTGATCTGCTATGCAGATGAGCTCTAATTAAAAATAAATTAATAAAAGCAGCTTCCAGGTTCTGCATATGCAGCCACAAATGTTCACTCCATATGATTAAACATTTAACTTCTGCTGTGAAAAACAAAAACTGAATGGAACTAAATTTTGACTGCCAACCTTCAAAATGTAAACGTTGGTATTACCATATTTCACTGACTAGAAACTGCCCTAGAATATAAGCCACCCTCAGATAGAAGCCATGGCTTCTAATCAGGGTTGAAGTCATGTCAGGTAAAGCTCTGTAGGTGGGACTCTATTATTTTTAGCTCTGTAAATATGATTGTTATGATATTTCTTTTTAAAAAAGTTTGATCTTAGTTCATGTTTGTTGTGCTTATTTTACTTTGAAGTAGACCAGTAACAATATATCTGATCACATTCAGGATGTGTCATACTTTATTTTTCCTACTTAAAATAGGATTTTGCAATACAAGCCACCCTCAAATACAAGCCGCTGGTCAAAATAAAAAAAATCTAATAGAAGCTGTGGCTTCTGTTCGGTGAAATACAGTAACCGTGGTCATTTAAAGTTGATTTTATGCATCAAGCACCAATAACATTGTGGCTTGGTAGCACCACCTAGCACATGTGTTGCGGACTTGGGGTTTGGTTGTCATCTGTCCTCATGGTTAGCTCTCTATGGAATGTGTTTATTAGCCACGTAGCCCAGGAATGCCTCATCAAGGCAAGGATCCTGCAGGTGGGGCCCGAGGTCTCCAGGCCAAAGGTCAAATGGGTTGCAGGTGTGATCTGTGACTCTATGTAACCAAGGTAACCAAGAAATTCCCAAATAGCCAGATCATAAAGTGAGTCTCTCTCCTTCAGATAACCTTGTAAAAATATCTAGTTTAGGAGTGAAGGGGAGTTGCAGAGAGTGAACTTATTTATTTATTTATTTATTTATTTATTGAAATGTTTCTGGGAAAAGTAGCTAGACGCAAGCAAAGATGCTAGTCTCACGGTGCGACCCTGGGAGGATACAGAGGAGAGCAACAGTATACAGTTGTACATAGAAACGAATTACACAAATTAATTGCACATCAGAACATAAGTATAACACCTCAGAAACATGAAGCAGGAGTAATATAGGAAACATTGGAACAAGAAATTGTATACATTGTTACATGGAGTAAGAGAAAATTGAACAAGGATTTAAATGACAAGGGTGTAAAGGTATAATTACATACATGTCAGCAACTACTCTACGGTAACCACGGTAGGCGGAGAATCGAGGCTGGAAGTGCAGTAGGGAGTAAGTGTGGAGGTTGGGGGATATATGCTAGCATTTATAGCCATAGCTAAAGCCACTGGTCAGGCCACATGGGATATAGGAGAGGACAGTGGGGAGTGGGAGAAGATGAGGGAGGAAGGGAGAAGGAAGACAAGAGGAAGAGGGAAGGGGAGGGGTTGGTCAGCAACACTGGCAGTTTACCGCATAGTAATTTGTCAGGGCAGAGGAGATGGAATGCCTAGAGGAGGAGTGGCGGATTTGTGCTGGCAGGTCATTCCTTGTGGCTGTAATGAGACAAGAAAAAGGCTGGAGCATTCGAGCAGAAGCTAAAGAGAGAGAGAGTTGTATATTGAGACTGTCTATGGAACCGCAGTGTAAACTGAAAGCTGTGACATATACCTGTATTGTGTTCATCCCCAAGAACAACTGCACGTATCTGCTGTAAATAGAGTAGAATTATTAATTAATTCTGTCTCCGAGTGGGATTTCTCTGCATGCCTGATACCTGCCTTGGTAAGATGAAATGTGTCCACAAAACCTGCAGCCAGTACTGGTCCGATGGCGCACTGGGAAGGGAACTCTAGCTATAAGACCGAGGGTGAGGGGCATGACAACTAGTATTTGAAGCAGGATCCTGATTCTTCCCTTAGACAGGTATCTAAAGTGGAGAACTGTGATTTGAAGATGGACCTAGAGCAAACTGCAGCATGGCCAAGTTACATTGGCGCCTCTCATAGCTAAATTGAGGGAAAATTGGGAAACCTTGAAGGCGGAACTGAAAGCCGATTGTGAAACCTTGCATGCTGGACTACAGGCTGGACTACGAGCTGTTTTGGGGACTAAGTTTAGCACTGCTCTTTCTGCCTTGGATCAAAAAGGTCCATGAAAGTTGTGGCCATCCCTGGTCCTACAGTGCACTGGAAGCAGGGGACCCCACCCATAAGACCAAGGTTGAGAGGTGTGACATATGTGTTGTTCACCTTCATGATGTATCTACAGTTATACTACAAAAGCTTTGTTTTAAGCAATAAGGGATGATGAGGGGGTATGTTAATGTCCTGTTACTCACCCCCAAGGGGGCATAATATGGTGTGAGGTGCAGCCAAGAACAAGGCTAGAGCATTCCCATCATATAACTTCATGGCAGAACTTACAAAGTACAAAATCTTTGAAAAAATAACATTGTATTTTATTACTTTGTTTTGTCACTTGGGGAGTTATTTTTATATGGGCCGTGGTGGCAGTGCTAGCATGTTAACTCTTATGGCAGACGTACATTTGAGAAATAGAATGCAGATGAGATAGGAACTTTATCTTTTATATCAATGCTCGGGTAAACAGGTTCCACAAGTATATTAATTAAAGATTAACGTAGGGCTCTTGGAATGTTGACAACCAATCAAATGGCAGCATTTCCAAGACCCTTTTAATAATGATTAATGATGCACTCTTCAATACAGTTTCAGAGTTTTTATACAGCATGCTCTGCTCTGCAGTTTAAAAAGAAGATCTCAGAAAGAAATCCATGACGTTCATGCTGAAATTGTTTGATGCATTCTTTCATGGAGTTAGTTAAGTGATACCGCCAGAAAACATACCATATGTGAATTATATCTGCTGAAAGATTGAGAAAAAGCCATGAATTAAAAAGAACATTTCCACTGAAATACTGTATCAGGCAGAGCTGCGTCAGTGCGACTTTAGCTGGTATAGCGTAGTAAAACACTACCCAAATCGCGGGTAATGTTGACCACCTCATGAACTATGTTGTGGTTAGTAGACAGCTTCTCATTTTAAGTGCTTCTTTCATACAGGGGACATCATCAGTACATCTTTATTTATGGATTTACAACATTTTTTAATTTTGCTATTTATTAGTTAACTACAGCACAGTGTATTTTTAAAACTTTAGATTATTTATTTATTTATTAGCTTTTGGTAACCGGGTAAGTGCGCTAGGCAACAGACCTGCCTATTTTCAGGCACGACCCAGGAGAGCACAGGACATTGGTTACAATATGCAGAAATGCACAGACATAATATAGGTGTACAGCAGCAAAACAAGATATACATTGGGTAGCACAGTAATAGTTACATAAAAGTACATTTTAGGCATAGATCATAATAAGGATGTAAAATAAAGCAATTAGGGTAACCATAAGACAGCTGAGGACAGTAAAGACATCAAGGTTCATAGCCACCTAGACAAACGTATTGCATGGGAGAACATTAGTGTAGTACTCAGGGTCAGACCCGACAGCCTGCAGTGGGACAAAGCAAATTAAGAGATTTGCATTGGCCAGAGGCTAGGAGGTGGGTGAACAGCGAGTTTTTGAATTCTCGATGGGAGGTTGAAGTTTTCACCATAAGGTGGAGTGAGTTCCAGAATTTGGGAGCAAAATGGGCAAATGCCTGTTCACCCATTTTTGTCATGCAAGGTCTAGTGGAGAGCATGGGGACAGAGGAAGACCTGAGGGTACAGGTGTGTGAGGCAGGAGTCAGGAGGTTGGCAAGATAGACAAGGCCGAGAGGTCTAGACAGGGAGTCGATAAAGCAGCCCAGGGAGTAGGCGCGAATATCCTTAGGTGACAACCAATTTAAGCCAGCGTAAAGGAGACAATGATGGGTAAGGCGTGGGGCAGTTAAGGCGAATCTACAGATGTTGTTGTAGACAGTGTCCCATTGTGGAGTGTAGCAGAGTTTGCAGCAAGAGGAGGGGCAGAGCATATGGAGCTGGGGTAGAGAATACCTCTCGCAACAGAAAGTTTAGCGGAAGGAGTGAGGGAGTGGCGCATGCGATAAGCTCTGCCAATTTTAGCATTGACGGCACAGCACACCATATTGACATGTTGAGACAGGTCAAGTGTGGGATCCAAAGTGACCCCAAGGTACTTGAAGGATTCAGTGTTTGAGATGAGGGAGCCGTCAAGGCATTGAACCCGGAGCCTGTTCGCAGGGGCAGACAGTTTCTTAGAGGATCCGAACAGCATAGCACAGTTTTTTTCTAGGTTCAGGACTTGGTGGTTGCTAGAGAGCCAGGTCTGCAGGAATTGGAAGTCATTAGTGAGAGTGGAGTTGATGGCAGCAACCGATTTTGACCAGAGTAGAGAACAAGGTCATCTGCATACATAAGAGTGCAGCTATGCGGGACATGGTGGGAATATCATTTAGGAAGAGGAGAAGAGTAGGGTCAAGAGTGGATCCCTGGGGAACTCCATGGGAGATGTTTAGGGGAGGAAAGGGCCTTGTGAAATGCTACCGCCTGAGTCCGATTGTCAAGATAGCTATGGAACCAGGAGAGGCTTGGTCAGATGCTCCAATGGATTGGAGCTTCTTTAGCATGAGAGGATGGTGTACCATGTAAGGCTTTTAGACAGGTCGATAAAGACGGCCCCAGTGAGTAGGCCATGGTCCATATTATTTCTGATGTCATTTGTAAGTTGTGTAAAGTGCAGAGGTGGTACTGTGACGGGCTAGAAACCATGTTGTACGGGGTTTGAAGATTAAACATGTCAAGGTGAGCAGCAAGCTGGCGGTGGACTATTTTTCAAGCAGCTTACTGAGAGTGGGCAGAAGAGATATAGAGCGTAGTTGGACATGAGTTTGACATAAGCCCTTTTGTGTATAGGGATGGTTCTGTCAGTTTTCCAGGTGGATGGGACAGTAGACGTATGAATCGAGAGGTTAAAAAGCCAGGTGATAGGTCTGGTCAGCCAAGGTGCATACTGCTTAAGTATGCAAGGATGGATGCCCTCAGGCCCTTGACCCCCGTGCGGAAGGAGTTAAGTAGCTCGAACTTCAAGGTATGTGGTTGGAGCCAGAATGAAAGGGAGGGGTGGGAGGGGTGAGGGAGGAGAAGAGGGACAGTCAGGTTGTGGGCTAGTTAGAGTAGTGACTGGTGGAGAAGAAAAAAGGGCATTGAAGGCGTTGGCAATGGTGTCATGGTTGGTGCAGTGAACACCTTGAATGTTCATGTCAGCTGGATTCTGTTGCTTGCCGTTGCCGAGAATGTCCTTAATTTTGTACTTGTAATTTGTAACACATTTGGTGGGGCTTATCTTTGGCTCTGTGAAGTCCACCAGTCTGTTTTGTGTCTGCTGTCTCCTCCTCCTGCCCCCAGGGACTTGAACTACTGCAGTGGAACTCTAACGGGAGTAGGAGGAAGGAGTCCCAGAATCTTTGTCACTTGACACCATTCAAGAGCTGTGACTCTACTGCCACTCAGTCATGAAGCTTTCACCGTCGCTGATGGAGGAGCCTGACAGTACTCATTACTAGCAGGGGCATATCCCAAACTGCTGCCCTGACTGCAGTAGCATTATTTCAGAAGAATCATACGGGTTGGAAGGCACCTCAATCCACCAAATTTTATAGAGATAAATACCAGGGACCCCTTGCTTTAAGGGTTTTTAGAAGATACAATGGACGTCATAGGGGTCACAAAGAAATCATAGGGGTGTCCGACAATCCCTGGCTACTCCTAAGTGACACCCCTGCCTGACCGACCAGAACATCAACACAAACCTCATAAAACAAGTATGGGGGCAGAATATGTTTACAGAGGACAGGAACAATTATAAAAATAAAGACTTTGGCCAATGCATCTGGACACAACAAAGGGGCAGCCATTTTTGTCCACCCTGACATTCATCACTATAGCAACTGCATCACAGGTTAGACTAACAGCCAATCAGGATCCAGAAGCCTGACTGAGAGCCACAAGGGTCTCAAGGGGTGCCAGAGGACCTTATTAATGTACTTGGGAGTTGGGTGACCAAACAGCCATTGAGAAGCAGCAAGCCAGATCCTCCCCAGTGACTGACAGAAGAATTCAAACAATTGGTGGACTGTTTGCTCATGTCGTGTTAATGTTAGTATGAGAAACTTTCCAGCACATCTCAGTCTGACATGAGGCAAAGAAACAGCAGACCCACTGTCTGTGAATGTGAGCCCGCACTGTACAGACTGCTCGGAGGGAGCCTTGTGCTTTTACTGTGAAGGAGGAGGTTGCTATATACTGCACACCAGTGAGGGACACTGAAATCTACACCTGAGAGGACCAGTCCCTATAGATATGACCTTCTGCAGCTAAGCCCCAGTGTGAATACTGAGAGACATTTTCCAGAACAAACCTGAGGGGTCTGCAGTGGTGCCAGCCATCAGAGGGAACTGTAATCCACCCCTCAGACACCACAGTCAGTTGACTGGCTGTCAGCAGTGAGTTGCCTTTGGATTGACTGACAGAGATGAGCTTGCCAGACCAGGATTTACCTGACCATCCCAACAGATCAACAGAATGACCAGCAGAGGAGAGCTGAGGGAGCTGTTGGAGGTTAGCGAGAGAACTGTATGACATAGTAAATCCAGACAGAACTGCTGAGACTGGGAGAAGGCTGCTGGGCCAGAGAGTGACAGTGAGCCTCACAACAGGGCCTATGGGTCCTGCAAAACCCATCCTTTATAGTGAGATAGGACCACAGAGCTGAGCTTTGATTGGATAAGGCCATCCAGACAGGATTCACTAATTTGGGCTTTGTAATATTTGTTTCATTGTGCACCAATGCCAGCCGACCATGTACAATGCAGGCACTGGGCCTGCCATGATCTGCTGTAATACCTGGCTATCCAGCATTCATTAAGGGAGGCAGTATAGCTCAGTGGTTTAAGGCTCTGAGCTACAAATCTGGTGACATCCAGCAGACCAGAACTGGGTTTGAACCCCACAGCTTCCACTTGCATACTGTGTGACCCTGAGCAAGTCACTTAACTTCCCTGTGCTCCCAGGTCACTCCTGTAAAAAAGCTTTCAGCTTAGTGTGCTACTCCTGGTTAAACAACTAAAAAAAAATAATTTACAGTAACTGTACCGGTACCAGAGGGGATTGGGGTAGCAGCTGCAAAGTGCAGTTAGGCTGAGCACTGTGTTGGTTGAAAGTAGGCTTTGCCAGGGCAATAAAAGGCCTATTAACTAACCATAGCTATCATTGATGTTTTGTCTTTTCATTCCCCAGTGCGTTGATCGTGACCCCTAATAAAATACCTTGTTCAGTTACTTGCATTTCTGACACCCAAGCACATTATTTGTACTGTGATGAGTTACTGAATTCATGCCAGCCATTGTTGCACTGTGTGGGCAATGGGTGGGTTGAATTAGTTGGGGACCATAGTGGATTGGTACTGTTTCCCAGAGGGCAGTGCAAGCAGCATATCACCTAGCTTATTAAAATTTCCCTGGGTGCATCTTGAACTTTAACTTACACTTTTTGGATAACAAATCCTCACAGGAATTACTGACTCAGCCCCTCAACCATTGGTGAGACTACAAGGCAGGGATTGTGTACTGACATCGATGGTGACCCAGTAAGCACAAAATCACTAATCAGTTGTCATAGTTGTTTTCCACCCTCTGCATGAGTTACACTGTTTAAAGGTATGGTTTAAAAAAATCTCCATCTCTAGACAATTTTTATTTCTGCACTTATATAGCAGGATATTCTTATAAAAATATTAAAGAGACATAAGTTTGATTCTGTACACTTGTAATCAGTCTGTATATATTTTTTTTGTCTTACCAGAACTTCTGTTAATGTGTAGAGATTTATTATCATCTCCAGTAGATTGTAGAAGGCTGGAAGGGACCCACCCGCTCTTCTGGGAAATTAGGTTCCTTACAAACCTGCAAAACAAAAATGCATGAGAGCTAGACTTTCTTTCTCACACCTGAAAGAGGCATGTATTTTATAGCCATCAGAGATAAGGATAGGATGAACTACATGTTGGCCTAGTAATTAATTAACTTTATTGTCTTCTCCATTGAGACTTAGAAAGTATAAATGGATCAGGTTTCTCGGGGAAGTTTTACAAAAAGGGATAAGAGTGTGAACAGAGATGTTAAGGGCAAACTCAGTGATCTCTTTTATTGAATTATTAAAACAACAGCAGGAACCTGACTTGCATGACTGCTGGGTTGTCAAGTTGGTTGGGTGGGGGTTCATGCAGTACAGATTATATTCCTTAAATAATACACATTTTAACTTTATGTAATTTAAACCTCTGAAACCCAAGGCAGTTCTCCATCTGGATGTTCTTTCTCTAATAAGTTCAGTAAGAAAAGGGAACTGCAACTTTAACATTTTCTACCAAACACACAGTACAATATAATCGCATAGAAGTTTCACTTCACCTAGCACAAACACATGAACCTGCCGCAAACTTCAAGCCCACACTGCACAGACCAGCTCTTGTCTCCCTTCTCTAAAAAAACACTGACATAGTGGTTTTCCTTCCTGCTCTTAAAGAGGAACATTTATTTATTTTCTTAATTTAAATTTTTTGTTGCAGCAAAGCCAATACAATACATAAAGGCAATAACTTCAAAATAAGAGCGGTTGCGTGGAGTTACACATGAATGACATAGTAAGCATTATTCATACATCCTGTAATAGGGCTGAAGAGCAATATACAAGAACCCAACAGAAAGTAGCAAGATCTGTCAAGGGGACAACAGAGTCACCCTTCCCTCTCTCTAACTGGGCTAAGGACTTGAAGAACCCATCTGTTTAAATATTTATGGATTATCTCCCTACAACACCAAAGGTCCAACAAGGCCATGATCCCTGTGTCAAACTGAATTAAAGAAGCAATACTAGTTATCCAGCAAAAAATGTTATCCTACCTTTTTTGCAGTAATGTGACCCTGGTACTCTTAAATTCTTCATTGGGGTATTTTAAATTCAATCAGCTATTTTAAGACCATGTTTAATTACAACTTCTGTAATTTGTGTGGCTCTACAGTAAAGATGGCAGCCCCCAGCAACTTTCAAAAATCTTCTCCCCAGAGGACAGCCACTAACTGCACCCACTGTATTTATAACACAGAAATGTCAGGGTGTTGCTAGCACATGTTTCTGATGGCCAGCAGCACAGCACCATCCTGATTTGCTTACATCCATGATTGGTGACAAGGCAAAAGACCAATAACTTTTAAAGAAGTTCAAAATCCTTTATCTTGCCTCAGGACTGAAATAAAGCAAAAAGAAAATCAAATACACTGCTGTTTTGGTTTGTCCTAACTACCCACCAAGTTATGTAAATTATCATTAACTAGTACAGCTGCTTTAATGGCACCATCTTTTTTTTAAAGTTCAGGGAATAAAGTCAGGATCTACATGTGTGTAATACAGAATCCAGGACTGCCAAGTTTGAAATTAAGGGATTCTGTTGTGTAATGTGGCCATTAACCTTTCCATTGTGTATATTTCACCCACTATGGATTGCCATAATCCAATCGATGGAATGGCCGGAGACATTCATCGTCGGGTTACTGCTTTTTTTGCTGCTTTGAGATGCACATAGGTCATGGGGCCAGGGGAAAGAGAAAGTATGCTTGGTGGGATAGATAATAAGACCAGAGTGGAATTGACCAGTTGCTTGTGGGGAAGGAAAAGTTCCAAAAAATGGAGCTGTTATGTCTTGCCAATAATCTGCAAGAACTGGGCAAGACCAAAATACATGTGTGGTTGGCTGGTGTATAACCACAGTTTCTCCAACAGGCCCTGTAATTTGCTGGGAGGCATTTCATTAGAATTGCTGGAGTCCCAAAAAAATCTGTTCTGACATTTCCATGTGAATTCTCTCCAAATTGTGGAAGAGGTCACACCACTGCAGGGACTGTATGTTTTAACCATGTCACAAAATGAATGTCTGTTCCAAGTTCTGTATTCCATGTATATAAAATAGTTTGACAGGAGTCTCTCAACAAGTCCTGAAGTCCTTGGTAAAAACTGCTGATAAGGTGGGACCATGGGACATCCCGTAACACGTCTAGAAGTAGGCGTAAAAAGAGTGGGGTGGGATTAGGGAGTCTTGTGTAGACTTTTTGTTTATGAAGTATATACATTCATACTTGTTGGTACCTAAAGTCTTCTCAGCCAGTCAGACCATGTTGCCATTGTAGCTGCTCAAAAGGGAGTATACTGTGAGGATCTAGGAACTGAAATTCATTGGTAAGATCTAGTCGCCTCCAACAGGAGAAGGTCAGGTTAATTTGAGCTGGGAGGAAGTCTGTCTCATTGGAAAGAGCTCATGTAAAATAGAATATTTTAGCCGGTTTAGGGTGTTTGAGCAAACTTCTCCAAACACAAAAGGGAAGCAGTAGTGAATGTCTGAAAGCCTGTCAAGGGGGGAGATGTCGGACCTTTGGAGAATAATGTTGGACCTGTATCATGCAGGTCGTTGAGCACTAATTCTATCTGTTTCCACAGCTGTCATGCTGGAGGCAAAAGCCAGGTCCAGGTTAGACCTAGGTGAGTCTCATTCAGGTTCACTAAGAAGCTGAAAGCAGAAAAAAAGGACAAAGCCCATGAGGCTGCTCTGTTAGGACATACTGTGATAATTCAAATTGCCTTCATTGGCTATGTATTTATCCAAATTTCTTTTAAAACGTTGTCTATCTTGGCTTATAATTACATTTTCTGGTAACCTACTCCATAGGTTCACTGATCTCATCATGTAATATGATGCCCTGGCATAATCTGTTAAATTAGAAAGGTTAGCCCAGCCTGAGCTGAGAGGTATTTGCAATAAAAAGTATCATATACGTGAACAGAAAACCACCCCATAGGAAATGAAATACAAGTTTGTTCCATGACTGGAAATAGAAGAGGACTTGAAATATTGGAAGAGTCTGAAAAAAATATAAAAGTCTGGGGAGGATATTCATCCTAGTTACCTCAATGCGTGAAAAGAAGGTCAAGGGAAGGCAATTCCATTTACTAAGGTCGTCTGTTATCTGGAGTGACAGAGGCTTGTAGTGTAATAATTCAAGATGATCGAGATCCTTTGGAATTGTTATCCCTAAATATTTTATTTTAGTTTTTCACCAGTTGAAGGGGAAGGCTTGAGGTAATGAGAGGGAAGGAACAAAATGAAAAAGGAGCAAATCTGTTTTCTGCAAGTTAGAGGAAAACCTGAGACTACCCTGTAAGTTTGTATCATTGATCAGGTAGACAAAATAGATGTTTCTGGGTAAAGGGAAACATTTATGAACAGTGGTCAATGATTCTCATAGTTTCAAAGCCCATGCAAAGCTCTTTTAAATGACATACTTGGCTTATACCTGTAGCAGGCAGTAGTTCTGAGATATCAAAAACTATGTTTGCCCTATACCGATATGACTCCGGACCCTTTTTAGAAGGACAGCAATGGTGGTTTAACACTTTTCATCATAAAATCCATTGACTCTCCTTTTCAAAAGTATGCTTTCTCTATTGCCCCCCATTTTTTGGGAGGGCAAATATTCGATCACATAAACTTTAAATCTCCTACATATCTTCATTAGAGGCTGTAAGCCGAGGCGCTAGGGGTTGCCTGTGCCACTTCACTGCATTACTGCTTTTGTTTGGTCACACATTCAATAAAAAACTGTGATCTGAAATAACTTCTTTTGTGTGTGACTTCTAAAAAGTTCACTGGGAGTGCTTTCCACTGTTGCTGTCTTTAATACAAATGGGCTGGCTACCATGAAAGCACCCCCTCCAGCTGGGCTCGGAGCTACCTCCATTTGCTTTTGTTTCTAATCACCCCTTTTTTAGAATCCTGCTCTGACACGAAGGGTGAAGCTGTGTATAATCAAAGCTTCCCCCTTGACATCACAAGTTTTAATATGGTGGCAATATGCAGTAGCATAGATATAGGGCGGACATAAGTCACTGATGTCTAAGGATTGCTGCCTGCTATAGTGACTGTAAGCCCGGTACCTCATTTAAAAGAGCTTTTTCATAGGCTTTCAAACTGAAATGGCCACTGTAAATAAACACCCCCCTTTTATTAAACAGTCATTCAGGTTCTACATTTTTAGAACATTTACATTTAAGAATATTTAGATAGGATAACATGTTGGGAATACAATTAATGTGTTTTTGAGGAGGTCCTGTGCCAATGGGACTTCACATATTTAAAAAATAATGACCAAACAGTCGGTCATTTACTGGGGATTAATGACTGGCTGGGGGGGTGCGCCTCAGGGCCAACCTCACCCAGCCAATTGTTAATCCCCTGGAAATGACCAGTTGTGAGGTAATTATTGCGATTATAAGTCTAATCACAAGAATGACTGTTTTTTATAGTTTTTTTTTTGTATTTATCTTCTGACTTTGCTGCTGCTGCTGTTAGCGCACAGCGTTCGACCAGCTGGTGTTGTTGCCATGATGGGTATTTCTAAGAGATTTCAGACTGGCACAGCACCCAATCAGTGAGCTGCTTTAGCTCATTAAATAATTAATTAGACTTATAATATTTTTTACATTTATTTATTAACTGGGCAAGAACATTGGGCTAAATGGTCCATTTACAGGATCAGCCTATGCCAGAAGCAAACACTGAGTTACATGATCAAACACAGAGCAAAATACATAGTGCAGGAGGCTGGGTTCCTGCAGCTGAACAAGGAGGAAGCCACCTCTTGTGCTTATTTGACACTATCCTAAAATAACTCGGGGAAATAAGCTTTAACACATGTTTTGCAAACTTTACATTGACAACAGATAATGGCTGATCTTGAATACTTTAGCAGGTTATCAAATTTGCCGATGTTTCTTGAAAATCTGATCAATGGTGCACAACAATAGAGGTGCCATAGCAGGAGATTGGAGCAAGGCACGGGAGGAGTGAGCAGGACCCAGCAGTGCTGCACAACCATCAAAAATGCCCAGAGACCCTGCACAGTGGACAAGTGCAGCTCTACTTAAGGCCATAGAGGCCACAGATTAAATAATTGGAAGACTACGCAGCTAAAGTCGCATTGGTGGACACCAAAATACATTTTGTGCAAGAAGAATCAAAGATGACTGCTTCTATGGCTAACAAAACCCTCAGAACAGCTTCAGAGCTCATTAAGGAAGCCTGTTTGTTGAGGATGACATGGAAAACCACAAAAATTCAGTAAGAGCCATGTCAGAGTGATCTGATTGACACAGGGGGCTGAAGACACAAACCCAAAAGGTTTCATTCTGTGTTGGGTAAGTGATTTAATTTGAGAACCCGATACATGTGGTGAAAGTCTACCACATAGCTCCCAGAAAACAAATGGTCCAGACCTGTCAGATAGGACTCTCTTTGGTAGTCCTGACAAGTGCTGAAGAATGGGATGATACTTTGCAAGCAGGACCTCTGGAGTGCCAAGAGCCCTCTATTCAGCTTCACCCAGACCTCAATTATGTGACCAGCATGCGGTGAGAAAGTTTTGTAAAAGAGCTCAAAAGAGATTATGCTGTCCTTCTTGAAGGTGCACAAGTGACTAATACTGGCACAAACTTGAGAAAAAAAGGATCTTCACACACCAAGTAGATATTTAAACATTTGTTTACATATAAACACCATCGGTAGCATGTCCAACGGACCAACACTCCAGCGAACATTCTGCTGGTGACCCTTATAGTTAAATGAATGTGTAAATATCCACTTGGTGTGTGCAGAGGCTGTTTTGTTTTTCTTGGGTGGAAAAGTTTTGATGGGGTCTAAGGACAAGTGCATAAGCTTAGCATTCTCCACGTGCTCTTCTGTCAGCAAGATGATAAATTCCCTATTGAGGTAAGCAGCACCTCTTCTCAGATGTTGGTGAGATGGGTAAGTAGCAATGTCAACGTGCAGAAAAAAACAAATAAATTAGAGTCAGAGCCTGAATGATATGATTGTTAACATTTGTAAATTTTGTATGTGTAATTGATGAAAGGACGTTTGCTTAACATGGGAAATGGGAGACTGCACGATTTTATTGGTGAGCAATACTTCTTAGTACAGAAACTTTGGAGAACAAGCTATTTGCCATGCAATTTTTTGTTTAATATGACGTCTTTCCTGTAGTTGAGGACTCACAATGGTCTTCTTTATTCTACAAATCACTGGGATTGAGGAACAATTTCCTGCCGGCTGACATATGAATACTTTGTACTGGATACTTGGATGCTTTGCTGTATTAATTCTATATGCTCTGATCAAAGGTTACATGACTTGACTTTCTCTTTTGCAGATTATATGGATGCATAAAATGGGATATAAAAACTGAACAAATAGAACAACTTCATTGGTTGAAACACAGCACCTGACCATTGATTATTTACCTAGAAACAGCACAGTTTATAATTAACCTGCACTAATCTACCCAGCAACAGCCTAACTAAAACTCTTTCTGCATTAAAAACATTTTTTTCCACTTTTTAAACATAAAGGCACAGAACAGGGCATACATTTCTTCAAAATCAATGTACTTCCCAGGTTCAGTCAAAGGCACAAGCCCTTTGTTATCAAACTCACCTATTCTACCTAGCAACAGCATAATTAAAGGTGAAGAAAACCTTTTTCCATTAAAAAAAATTCCATTTTATAAGCACAATAACTCACTTCAGGGCATGGGCTTCTTGAGAATTAATGCACTTCCTCAGTGCAATGAAAGTCACTTGGGGACCCTCTTCTCCACTGTTCTCACACCACATTATACCACGTACTGTTGAGTACCTAGAGGCCAGTGGGGCACGGGACCCAAGGCAGCATGGATTCACGATGGGAAGGTCGTGTCAGACAAATCTAATAGATTTCTTTGACTGGGTGACCAAAGTAGTAGACCAGGGAGGGGCTGTGGACATGGCCTACCTAGATTTTAGCAAGGCATTTGATACAGTCCCACACAAAAGATTCATACACAAGTTAGCCAGCCTTGGATTGGGCCCCAAGGTGGTAGCCTGGATAAAAAATTGGCTAGACAACAGGACGCAAAGGGTAGTAGTAAGTGGAATGCACAGTGAAGAAAGGAGGGTTACTAGCGGGGTACCGCAGGGTTCAGTACTGGGGCCGGTCCTTTTTAATGTCTTTATAAGTGACATTGCAGAGGAACTGAAAGGAAAAGTATGTCTCTTTGCAGACGAGACAAAGATCTGCAACAGGGTTGATACACAAGATGGAGTGGAAAGGATGAGAAGGTACTTGGCAAGGTTGGAGGAATGGCCAAATGTATGGCAGCTCAGATTCAATGCAAAGAAGTGCAAGGTAATGCACATGGGAAACAAAAACCCAGGGGAAGAGTACACAATGGGGGGTGAGATACTGACAACAGTAAAAATGGAGAGGGACCTGGGGGTAATTATATCAGATGACCTAAAGGTGGGCAAGCAATGTGAGAAGGCAGTAAGGAAGGCTAGGGGGATACTAGGATGCATAGGAAGAGGCATCAATAGTGGAAAACAGGAAGTTGTTATCCCTCTGTACAGACAGTTGGTGAGACCCCATCTGGAGTACTGTGTGCAGTTCTGGAGACCCCATCTCCACAAAGACATAGACAGAGTGGAGGCTGTGCAGAGGAGGGCAACCAAAATGGTGCAGGGTCTGCACCAGAAGACATATGAAGAAAGACTAAAGGAGCTTAATATGTATACCCTTGAGGAAAGAAGGGAGAGAGGGGACATGATAGAAACTTTCAAGTACCTCAAGGGAATCAACAAAGTCCAAGAGGGTAGCATCTTTCAGAAAAAGAGATGTGCAAGAACAAGGGGGCACAATTTGAAGATAGAGGGGGACAGCTCAGAGGTAATGCGAGGAAGTATTTTTTCACGGAGAGGGTTGTGGATGCATTGAACAGCCTCCCTGAGGAGGTTGTGGAGTCAAGAACAGTGGGGGAATTCAAGAATGCATGGGACAGACATAAGGCAGTCTTAGTGGGGGGTAGGAGGAAGTAAGCTATTGGTTTACTAGGATCTGCAGCTTATCTGTTAGGTAGGAAAATGGGCAGACTAGGTGGACCAAGTGGTCCTTATCTGCCATCAAATTCTATGTTTCTATGTAACCTGCGAGCTACCTTCCAAATAGGATCCAAACCATTTCAACACTTCCTGCTCATCCTTTAACAACAGTTTCAATAGATTGTATCAAAAGCTTCTGTTAGAACCATGAACACTGCCCCCACATCTTCCTTCTTCTAGCACATGGGAGATAGTTCTCCTAGCATGCGGGAGACGGTGTCTTTGAAATCCATCAAAACTCTTTGTTTGGAGTGGAGCAGTCTGAAACCAGACTGTTGAGGGAAGAACAGATCATAAGATGTCAAATACTCAAAGAATTGCTTATGAACTTCCTTCTCCAACATCTTAGAAATAAGAGAAAGTAAAGCTATGGGATGGTAATTATTCATCTCAAGAGAATCTCTACCCTTGTAAACCAGAACAACTCTAACCATTTTCCACTCAACTGGGAAGGAGCCACAACTAAGACTTTTATTTAAACATTTTGCCAAGGATGCAGCAATCATGTCCACATCTTCCCTCAACAGCTTGGTCCCAATAAAATCCAGACCCACCTGATTTAAATATATTAACAATTATTCCCTGATGTCTTCTATTTTAATCAATTTAAATCTAATATAGGCTTCCTCTATATGGGGCATTCTGAACTTTTGGGCTCACTGTCCTGATTTAAATTATAATTAGTATTCTTGCCTATCGATAGGATTGTTGTGAAAAATATATTCATGGCTTATGCTATTTGTTTAGGGTCAGAGAGTAATTTATTTTTGATGCTTTACAATGCTAAATATGAAGACCTAACTAGAGACTAAAGCTGTTTTATTAACTTCCAAAAGTCATTGGAACTAGACACTGTTTCACATTTGTTTTTATAATACTTCTCCTTTGCCTCTTTTACAAGTCCCTGATACTGCCCCAGTTTGATTTCCTCACCTTCTTCTAAAGCCTATCCCTAATTCACATAATTTGTAAAATGTTTCCGGTTATCCATGGCAGACGTTTCTGTTTTCTCTTTACAGAACAAATAGGTATGTGCATATTACACACATTCAAAAATTCTGAAATGAAAAAGTAACCACATCATCCATTTCCAGTATTTGGTCTAGCCGATCCCAACGTGCCTCAGATAGATCATTCAAAAATGCCAATTTATCAAAATTCTTAAAGGACCTGAATTCACTATTTTCTGACTTGACATGATACTTTAGTTTGATCCTACAACCAATTTCATAGTGGTCACCTAATAAAAGTGGACCCACCTCTCCATTCTCAGTTTTTAAATTTTTTGAAACAATGATTAGGTCTATTAGATTTCTTGTGTGCCCCATATTACTAATTCTTGTGGGAGCGTCAATCTGTATTACATCAAGCAGGCAGAAAGTCTCATATAATCTATTTCCCTTTGATCCCCTGCAGTGGGCATAAAAATTCCCATCTGTTACAAGGTGTTCTAATTTAGCTAGGTGTTCAAAATAGAAGGCCAGATAATCAAACACAGATGAAATTATAGTTGGGGCTGAATATACTACACTTACCATTAGGTTAAGTCTACTCATTTCCACCAACACCTCTTCAATTCCTTTTATGCAAAATTTCTGTGACGAACCAGGGCCCAAATCCTCTCTCTAACCTCTATCATTTCTGAATACTTTAGAACCTTGAACGACTGTTTCAGCTTCAGCAATCTTAAAATCTAGCCAAGTCTCTGATATTCCCAACAATGCTGGTTTTACTTTTAAAAACCAAATCCTCAGCTCATCAATATTTTAATATACATATGTTAATGACATTGTGGTGGAATGACATGGTAAAGAAGTCTGTCCGCATATGACACTGAAACTGGTGAAAAGGCTGAGAGACCTGGGAGTTGGGAACAACTAAGCCAACTGGATAAGAAACTGGCTTGGAAATTGGATACAAAGGGTGGTGGTAAATGGATGTCACTTGAATGTTGAGAAGGTAATGGGGGGGGGCACCTCAGGGTTTGGTATTAGGACTGCTGCTCTTTAGTTAATTTGTTTGGTACACCAGTGTGGTCATACAGGGTAAGATTAGCATATCCACTGATGCTACAAAAAGTGGCAGGGCAGACACAGAAGAGGGGAATAAAGTAGTTGAGAAGTGATCAAGTGAAACTGGAGAATTTTACATCTGGCAGCTCTGATTCAATGTGAAGACATTCAAAGTTATGCATATTGGAATTAAGAACCCTAAAACCAAGTATCGGATGGGGGTTTCAGGGTAAACTAGACAATGAAGGAAAGGGGCTTTGGGGTAATTATCGGTGACAGCTTCAAGCCTTCAGCCCAGAGCAACAGGGCATATGGTGAAGGTCAACCAGATGCTGTGCTATATCAGTAGGGGGATCACTAGCAGGAGGCAGGAGGTGATCCTGCCCCTGTATATACCTCTTGTGAGACTGCACCTGGAATACTGTGTGCAGTTCTGGAGTTCCATCTCAAAAAGGACCATGACTGCTTAAAAGTACAGAGAAGGGCCATCAAAATGGTGCATGGACTACAGGGAAAGTTATATGAGGAGAGGTTGAGCAGCCTGAACATGTACTTTTATTATGATCGTCAACTCCATTGCATGGAGCAAACATTTGTGATATGTGCGGTGTCTGGTTGTACCATTCCAGAACCCCTATATTCTCTCCTCCTCCATTCACAAATACGTCAGCATCTCCCTATGCAGCCATAAAAAGTGAGTCTTTGGCCTGCTGTTAAACTGAGTTCAGTGTATGCTCAGATTGCCAACAGAAGTCCATTCCAAAGATAAGGACCATGGACAGAGAATGGTCTGTCGCCAAATGTGGCCAGTCTAAACGAAGTCCATCAGAAAAATGAAGTTGATGAGTTGGAAGATGAAAATGAAGTGTTGAACAATATTAGCCCCAGTGCCATTCCCCAAGGGCAGCTGTACCCCTCTCTAATCTCAATAGAGAGCATCCACTGCAACCCTCTGGTTCATCCACCCCTCCTCTCTCTTTAATCATACAATATCATCCTTCTTGCCCCTCTTTTTACTAATGTACTTAAAAAAATTAATTTCGTCCCTTTTTCAATCCCTTTTACTAGCTGCATCCCCTTGCTGGCCTTGGCCAGGTGGATTACTTTCCCTGCCTCTTTGTTTTTTTTTTTATGTGGTAGTCCTCCCTGTCCTCATCCATCTGAGTCCTCCTGAACTTCCTGTGAGCAATCCTTTTTTCACTGAACACCTGGACTACTTCTCTGCTAAACTAGCTGGGTACTTTGGCCCTAGAGTTTCCCCCCTTAGCCTGACATGCTCATTTGTGCTTGCCACTATTCCTCCTTTGATGATGGATCACTTCTGATCCACCTCTATCCTTTCACTGAGGCTAATCAGGTGACCCCTTAGCAGAACCCCCATCTTCCTGAGGTCTACCCTTTTGAAGTCTAGGACCCTGGTCTTGGTGTTAGCCTCCTCTCTCCCCATGTCCAACCTGAACCACACTGAGCAGTGGTCACCCCCTTTCAAGGGATGCATCAGAATCTCTAATGAGGAGAGAGTAAGGGATCTCAATATGTACACCCTGGAAGACTGGAGGGAAAGAGGGGATATGATACAGACCCATAAATACCTCACAGGGTTGAACAGGGTACAGGAGGGGAGTTTTTGCAAAGGAGAAGGTGCACAAGAACAAGTGGATATACAATGAAATGGGAAGGGGACATTTAGGAGGGACGTGGGAAGTACTTCTTCACTGAAAGAGTGGTGGATTCCTGGAACAGTGTTCCAGCAGAGGTAGTGGGGGCATTAACAGTGGTGGGCTTCAAGCATGCCTGAGATAGAAACAAGGGAATCATAGTTGGGAAATAGTGTGTGGGGGGGTTCCAGTTATTGAGAGTGTTAGTCTGCCCAGTCATCAGCACACCAAGTCAGGATTTCGCCAACCATTGTTTCTTCCCCCCCACACACCCCCTTTCTTAGGATTCTAACTCTGAGGGGGTTGCAGACCTTGGGAAGGGGGCATGAATCCCGAAATCAGTGCTCTGATGTGCCGCTCACAAATGCTGGCACTCTAATGCCTGGAAGAGGGTGAGGTACGGGACAGCGCAGCCAATCGGAACACGGGTGCTTCCAGCAAACCCACTCTGATTGGCAGGAGTTTTCCCCTGCTATAGACACCTGGCACTTTGTTAGATTTTCGATAGAACTAAGCACATTTCAACTGTATTATTAGGAGTTTTTCAACTGTATTAGCTGGATTGTAATTTCTACTACTGTTTTAAAGTGCTTACACCTCTTCTGTCTGACTGCTCTTCCTGCAGCGCCCCCATCCAAGCACTCTGCCTTGGCGCCGATAAGTCTAACTACCTTTTGGCTAGTTTTCCATTAGCAGGTTATACAGACCTGACACTAGAGGGATTCTTGGTCTTCTACATAAATCGCTGTATTCATTCGTGGGCAATATAGCCTGCATTATCATTCTACTTCTTTCCCGGTTCTGCTACAAGGGGACTTGAGTCTGAAGGGTGGATGGCCAATAACTAAGCTGCTCCTGCTCTCCTTGTTCCCCTTTCTGCTGTATTTTCGCATCTAGGTTTTAAGTGAGTACCTAGGTGGGCAAATTTCTTGCCTAGAAAATATTGCACTAATACAAATTACGAGACCACTCAATCTGGGACCATGGCTCTCCTTATTGTGTTTTATTGCTCCTAAGGTGCAGAGTTTTCAGCAATACAGTGCAATTCGAAGTACCTCAATGCAATTCAGTTCTCCAATGTACCTTATCAATACCTAATGTTATAACAGTCTACCGTGCAGACACTATGTCATTCTCCTCTCCCCTTTTAGCCTATTCCCCCCGGTTAGCCTACACCCCCTTGCTACTGTCCTCACCTATGTCCACCCAAGCACTTACATTGATCACGATCAACTGTCATTACAGTGGTGCCGCCTCTTGCGCAGCATGATATGGGTTGCCGCGAAGAAATAAAAAAGCAGTCTCCATTCTTATAAGCTCCTTAAAGAAAGTTATACTTCTGCTTCTTCTCTGCTCAGAAAATGTGGAGCTCAACCCTGGCCCCCTCTACAACTTACCTCGCCTATCGATTTTGCTGAGGCCACAGGTCTCAAAATGATGATGGTCAACATTTTAAGCCTGCCTAAAAAACTTGTACAGCTGCAAGCCTGGGCTGCACACGTTAACCCAGACCTTATCATAATTACTGAGTCGTGGTTAAAAAGGCGAACACTGATCAACAAATATCACTGCAGGGCTACAATTTATTTAGAGCAGATAGAGAGTCTAGGCGGGATTGTGGTTATCTCGCCAAATCTAAGTACTTGGTCACCAATATTAGTTGCAAATCTCTAGCCAAGGAATTTGAGTTAGTTTTGCTGAGCCTTCATCTCCCTCCTTGGAATGTATCACTAGCCTAGGTGGCTATAGACCCCGTCTGGTGGTGATGAAGTCCTTAATCTTTTGAAATCCATGTTCGTAGATGCAAAACTGAAACAATATTTCTAGGAGATCTAAATATGGACTGGCTGTCACCTAAATCCTCCGGCCTCAAATCCCTTTGTGACGAGCTGGGTCTTGGGCAATTAGTCAATGAACCTACTAGGAACAACACTCTAAATACTGCCAACAGTTCCATTCTAGATGTGGTACTAACCACCCATCACACAAAATATCTCATTTGGCAGTGTTTCAAGCGACATGAGCGATCATGGAATTGTTGCTTGCATAAGATCTCAAATTAAGGCCCGTCCAACCCATCTTTATAACAAAAAGATCCTTTATGAAATTCAGTGCAGTAAACTTCCTATCTGACCTGAGTATGATCAGATGGCAAGATCTTTACCTAGCCAAAGATATCAACAAGGCAGCTTGCATCCTTAATGACAAACTCACTACAATAATAAATAAGCATGCCCTTTCATCAAAGTAAAGTGCGGAACAATTCCAACCCTGGTTCACCTCGGATCTCAAGGCAGCCTTTATAGCTCGAGATAAGCTCTGGGCTAAAGCTAGACATTCAAAGAATCTTCAGATTGGCAGGCCTTTAGAACAGCCAGGAATAACTGTGTGGAAAAAACTTGGCTCTGCTAAAGCTAACTATTATATTTCTACTCTTGAACAAGCTAAAGGTAACCCTCATAAAATATGGAAGACTATCAAAGCTATAGAAGGACGACCCATGGCCCCTCTGTCCCAACAAAGATAGTTGCAAGTGGCAAGATTGTGGAAAACAAGTCCCTAATCCTGGAGGAACTTACTCCCACTTTGCCACAGCTGGATTAGCTTTTGACTCGTCACCTTATGCTGGTGCTGCGGTGAGCCAGCATACCCCTCCCGCCACATCTAGTCCTGCACCCAGCCCCTTCCAACTGCGCGAGATAACTTATAAAGAAGTAGAAGATTCTCTTCTTAACTTAGACACCAAAAAAAGTGCAGGGGACGATGGCTTGAAACCCTTTTTCCTAAGGTCAGGCTACGCCCATCTCACTGCCCCAATTCTCCACATCTTCAATCTTTCCATTACATCTGCTACTGTGCCGTCCTGCTGGAAATCAGCACATATCCTCCCTCTATTTAAATCTGGTGACCCATGCGATGTAAACAACTATAGGCCTATCTCCATATTGCCTATCCTTTCTAAAGTTCTCAAAAAACTGATCCATATTCAGTTAAAATCTCACTTGGAAACCTTCTCTCAAATTAACCCAGCTCAATCTGGCTTCCGGGCTAATCATAGCACAATCACTGCACTAGCAAAAGTAACCAACGATTGGATCTCTGCTATAGATGCTAAGAATGTAACTGGTGCAGTCTTTTTGGACCTCAGCAAAGCTTTTGATACTGTTGATCACAAACTATTAGTCAATTGCCTTGCAAAGTTGGGTGCCACATACCATACCACCCAGTGGTTCTCTAGCTACCTAACTGGAAGATTCCAAAAGTAAAGGCGAAGGCTTTTTCTGCTGCCTTGCCAGTTGCAAGAGAGTCCCCAAGGATCCATCTTAGGCCCTATCTTGTTTTCTCTGTACATTAATGACTTAGATGCTAACATATCTCGTCCAATCTGCACTTTTGCAGATGATACTGCGTTATATACTTCTGGCTCATCATTATCTGAAGTCAAGGAGTGCTTCAAGCGGACTTAGCACAACGAACATAATCTAATAAAGAGCAAAGCTTCTGCTCAATGCTAAGAAGACTAAAGCGATGATATTCTCCGCAGTGCTGTCTCAGGCCCCCCCAATACCCTTGCCCAAGACTTCATTGTCACCACGCTAAACGAGCCTCTAGAAGTTGTAACCAAATTGAAATATCTAGGTATCTGGATCGACAATAAATTATCTTTCAGAGACCACGTCGAAGATGTCTCTAGAAGGTTAAAAGCAAGGTTAGGTATCTTCTATAGAAATAGGCCCCTTTTCCCCCTTGAAACTCGAAACAAGCTTGTACAGGCCACTTTTCTCCCCCTACTTGACTATGGCGATGTAATCTATTCCTCCACCACTCTTGCAAATCTAAGTAAACTGGACATCCTTTATCACCGTGCGTTACGGTTCATTACCAACTCCCCTTACCGTTCGCACCACTGTGACTTATATGCAGCT
Source organism: Neoceratodus forsteri (assembly GCA_016271365.2). Lineage (NCBI taxonomy): Eukaryota > Metazoa > Chordata > Ceratodontiformes > Ceratodontidae > Neoceratodus > Neoceratodus forsteri. The sequence goes on from CM028137.1 coordinate 938,605,372, forward strand.
GTTGGTTGGACATCCCTTACTACTAGACGACTGCTCCATGCTGGGCTATGGACTCTTAAACTGCTCCTGCAGAAATTGCCAAGCTATCTCTCTTCCCTTATTAGTATCTCACATAGTGGATACTCGTTAAGAAAATCTGACTTTATTATGCTGACATACCAGGAGCGGACTTCCTATGGTAAGCGATGCTATTGCATATGCCCTTCCTCCATTTGGAACCAATTACAAACCGTACTGAAACTAACTAGCACAGTTTCAATAAACTTCTACAAATCGCTAAGTTCAGCCAAAATAAAAGACACCTGTAACTGTCATTAAGTCTCTTCCTTCCCCATGTTGCCATATTTATCCACTGGTAAGGTATAATTGATTTGTCATATTAACTGCTTTCCCTTCCCTTCTACTCCTTGCTTTATCTTTGCTTACGCTCCACTGCTACTCTATCAAATCCTCCTCCCCCATATCAGTTGTAGACTGTTGTTTGTTCTAGCTGCCAAAATACTGTATATGTATTGCACACACCAGTCATCATGTTTCATTTATCAGTATGCAACCTGTAAGTCGCTTCCCTGTCTCATATCAATGTTTACCACCTGCGGTCACCCTATGTGGTACCCTTGTATGTATATCCAGCCTGTATCAAGTAACGTGCATTTCATGTATATACTGTTATTACCTATCTGTGTTTGTACTTTAAGTACTTTAAGTGTTTATGTCACAGGACCTCCTTGTGAATGAGCTTGCTCAATGGAGTTTTCCTGCAATAAACCTGAACTTGAACTTGTACTTGAGGTAGGCGCAGATCAGATATGTTCTGCAGTAAAAACATAGTGAAAAAAGGGGCAGACTTGGTGGGCCAAGCAGTCCTTATCTGCCCACAAATTCTGTTTCTGTGTTTCCAAGGACTGCTCAATCTGGATGTCTTGAACATGGTCCCTATTTGTCATTACCAGATCAAGGATTACTCCTTCCCTAGTAGGTATCATGATGCTTTGGGTCAGGAATCCACTCTATACTGCATCCAGGATTAACTGACTGCTGGCTCAGGTAGTGGTGGGAATTTTTCAATCCATCTTGGGCAGATTAAAGTCACCCACAACTACCACCTCATCTTTGTCAGCAGCCATCCTGATTAAGGACCATAACTCTCAATCACTTTCCTCCTCCTGGTTAGGTGGTAGACTACCCCCAGCCTTACCTTCTTTCCCCTAGTAGATTGCAACTGCACCCCAGCAGCTCTGCCTTTCCTTCCTTCCTCTGCCTCTTCCCTCATGCAGGTTATTCCCTCTCTTACATATACCACTACCTCACCTTTCCCTACTCCCCTGCCCCTTCTGTACATTTTATAGGAGGCAGTATAGTGCAGTGGATTAAGGCTCTGAGCTGCAAACCTGAAGACCTGGGTTTGAATCCCACGGCCTCCATTTGCATACTGTGTGACCCTAAGAAAGTCACTTAACTTCCTTGTGCTTCCAGGTCACACCTGTAAACAAGCTTTCAACTTAGTGCGTCTCTTCTGGTATATAAAAAAATATATATATATAGTCAGTGTAGCCCAAGTTTCTGTGACTGCTGTGATATCCACCCTCCTATCTGCCACCATTACCTGCAGGTCATCCATCATGGTCAAGAAGTACCTAGAGAACAGGCCCTTCCCCCACAGTGAGGTAGGGACCTTTTCTATTGCTTTTGCTTGAAACAGTTTCTTTACTTCCAGTTCCAGCAGAATTCTTTCTGTTTTTGAGTGAGTTAGAAAGTTTATGGGTTGCTGCAGTTTTGGAAAGCTCTTGAACTGCAGGAACAATCCCTGATCTGCTGCTTCCAGGACCCACTTTTCTGTGGGCATTTTAACCCATTTCTGGAAATTGTGGGTCAACTCCCCCACCAATGCCAATGGTTGGGCGACCTGGACAGAACTGTCAGGGTTTTGTTTCTAAGAAGATGAACCCTCTGATGCGTGCCTTCCATCATCATTAGGAACTCCCTCAGAGACCTTATTGTGTTTAGGTGACATAGTGGAAAACTGAGAAGCCATGAATGCTTCTCTTTTTTAGCCCTTTTCTTTTGGGTTTTAGGGAAAGACTTTGTACAGAGCTCACAGTTGATAAAATTGTGATCTGGTCCCAAGCACCTTAAACAAAGCTCATGGCAGTCTGCCCTTGCCAGAAGCGGATAACAATTTGTAAAGCTGGTGGGTTCTGTTCCCCTTTTTACTAGGTGTGTCAGTCATGCCAAAGACTGAAAGACCTGTTCATTGACAAATGTGGTTCCTAGTGACAAGCACTTTGAAAAATATGATATTTTTTCTAAACAATGAGAAATAACCACATTAAAAAGGCATTAATATGTAGCGGTTTGAAAATGTAAACAGAAATTCAGTTTGGTTCCCTTCAGGTGTGAACTGCTTTTACTTAAAGCAAAAACTTATTGATTTCTAATTAAGCTTAGCAATTTTTAATTTGTTTTATCAAATACGAAAGGTTCCCTTCAAGTGGGAACTGTGTAATGCTCAGGGCCCCTAGTGCTCTGCGGCAGAATTTTCTGATTTCTGCGGCAGGGGTCCTTGGTTTCTGCGGCAGCATTTTATGATTTCTGCGGCATGATTTATTCATTTCTGTGGCAGAATGCAGTCCTGCCATTGGTTAACTATGATGTGATGTCATCAATGCCATCATATGCCGAGCAGAGAGGAGGGGCTTCAGGATAAACAAGATGGGAAATAAAGCCTGGCACTATGGAAAAACAGTATATTTTAATGAAAATTCACCAAAAACAGTAAATTCTGTGGCACTATATACATTCTGTGGCATGACTTGATTGGGAACCAGAGGAACTGCAAAGATTCAGTAAAAAAAAATATGAAAATACACCTAACTTATGCATAGTATCATTATCCTCCTAAAACCTTTTTAGAAAAATAACAAACACGTAATTTATCAAAAGTTTTGTAGGTCAAAAGGCTGGAGCTGTAGTTTGGTATGACTGCTCTCTTCTGGCGGAGAAACAAATCTAATGTTAGAACACTGGGGAGGGTGGCCACAGTACAGAGTTTGAACCTGGTTCCAATTCCCTAATAAGCATAAGTTCTATCTCTGCAACATCACACTCTCTCAGGAAAATTTATACTTACTGTAAAGCACCACTGATGGATTCCTGGTATTAGAATAACCCTGAACTGATTTTGCTCAGCACTACATAGAAACCCCACGGGCCACTTAACTGACAATGAATGGTGATATTTGATACTGACTCTATGAGCCACTCACACCCCACGCTGACTTGTTTTACTACATACAGACTAGGGATGCCATGATATGACTTGTTTTATGGTATACTATAGTATTGCTGTCATGGACAAGTTCTGATACCGTGATAACTGTAGCTCAAGGTGTACCATGGTTTTTAGGCCTTTTAAGTAATTGTTTTGCATCTTTAAGGGTGGCTGCCCCTTTTGCACCAACTCTCACTGACACAAGAGTTTGAGGACACTTTTTGTGCAAAAAATAACTACTTTTGTCCCTAGTATTATAACCACAGTATTACAGGTGATGATTATATCGTCAAAATTTGATATCGTGGCATTCCTAATACAGACCCCATTAGCCTCAAGTTGAATATGCATGGACTTGAGTAACTATATCCAGACCCCAGGAGCCAGTCCAACCCACAGTTGTTACTGTTGAACAGATTGGGCTCAATTCTCATAGGCCAATGTAGGGTTTGCACAAACCCTGAATTAAATCCTGTGCTGTGCTGACCACACTGGCGCACCTTGCACCCAATTCTTAAAGGTTGCACGCATTTTTAACACCTCACCTTTTTTATGATGGCTTGCGCCAAATATTTGGCGCAAATGCCATAAAGAACTCTGCAAAATTGGACCTGCAATAGTTGGTCTAACTCATGGCATGCAGTGTGTGTGGGGAAGGGGGGCTAGGGGATTGAGAATCCCAATTGTCGGCCACGGAATGCCACAAGCCCCATGCGCTGTGTGTTCAGTACCCCCGGGACTTGCGGCAGTCTAAAGCATTTGAGAATCAAGCCCATTATGTTCAAGGGATATGAATCTGTTTAGGTTTACATGGTCCGGTTCTGCAGTACTATTCCAGTTTACACAAACTGGTCAAGATCAGTTACTCCAGACTTTTCTGCGGTTGCGCATTTGCATACAGTTGCTATGTTTACTGAATTCCTTATCAGATAATTGGTTCTTGAAGAATAGATTGCTGTGACACCAGTTGTGATGCAGTTTGCATGCTCCTGGAATTAATGTCCATGGCCCAGACAAGAACAAATTAGGGGCGCATGCATACAGAATCAATCTAGCCCTTGCGTTGACTGAGAAGAATGCATGCATGGGGATGGATGCACTTCTGTTGTTGCATTTCAGTTCTTATCAGGAACTGGCAAGTCCAGAACTGATTCTGCCATTTATATGATCTTTTCAACTCAATTCCAAATGTATCAGTCTCATGTGAACAGAGTTGAAGGGAGCACATAAACAGGGAAAATGTTGCAACAGTGCAGAAATCCATCTGTGACTTTCCACAGAATTGGTAGTCCTAGTTCTGGTTTACAAGCAAAGCTGGACCCTATACAGGGCAACCAGATAATTTGTATTGGTGTATTACCATTTTTACATACAGCTCCTTTCTTTGCACGGAGATCGATGTCAGTGTGTCTGGTCACAGCACTGCTCTGTTTATATAAATGACTGATTCCAGTTCCAGAGATGCAATTCAGTTTATACAGTCAGACCTGCTTAATCCATCCCACTAGCCCATACCCTTTGGTTCAACACCATACTCCCAGCCAAGAGTTGAACTCCTCTATCCTTCCTTTCCTCGCCGTGCTTGCCCTGGGTACTGGGAGCACTTCTGAGAAGGCCACTGATCTCCCTGCCTTCTCACACAACTTCCTGTTTGACAAAATGCTGCCGGACTACAAATCAATGGATTAACAAGTCCCCATAAAAATTCACTATTTACAGATGCCTTTATTCAAAATGCAGCCATTGCAGTAAAAATGGAGTAAAAAACAAAAGAAATTTGTAGCCATCAACACAGGGCAACACAAGACAGACAGGACAGACATGACATTGGTGGTAAGGGAGAGGTTCCTCGAATCTCTCCCTTACCACCTCGATCGTATTACCCACCAAGTCATTTGTACTCAAGTGCACCACTACATGCGGTTTCTCCCTTCCTCTCCTTGCACACTTGAGAATAGTCTGTCCTGCCCTACCCACTGTCAATCCAGGTACTGATTCCATCCATGTTCTACTATGCCGTTCCCCTTTATTTCCCCATCTGACCCCTTTAAGGATTGAGTCCCCCAGCACTAGGACTCCACCCCCCTGCTTGCTGAACTATCCCTTCTGATATGCCCCCAGCCCCTACCCTAGTCTTACCCTTTCCCCTATTCCCCGTCATCCCCAATCCTCTCCCAGTATCATCACCCTCCTTGCCTTCCTTGTTGGGCCCATTCTTCCCTCCTGCCTCTGCTGCCTTACCCCCCTCACTCTCCCTTTTACCCCTATCCCTTTTCCCTTTACTACCCCACCACTGTCCCCCTCTTCTGCCTGACTGTTGTCCCCCTGGGCTTTCACTTCTCCCTTCTCCTCCTGCCCCCTCCTGGAGAGCCCCTCCCTCATCATCCTCATTTGAAGCCAGCATTGCAAACCTATTACCTGACCCTGGACTTCTATCGTTTGCTTCTCCACTCATGCCATCTCGAGGTCCCCCCTTACCATTTCTAAAATGTTTTACCCTGTTCCTTATGCCCTTCCTTTCCACTGGTTCTGTACGCCTGAATCCCCGAGGAGGTGGCCCTTCTGTTTCATTGACCGCACCCACTCTCCTAATCCTCGCTAACTCCCTTCCTAGCCACTATACCTCTGCCTCCAGTCCCCTTAGCCTGTGACAAATGGACCCGGCCCCAGCTTCCATAATGTGCCCATCCAGACAGCAGCCCCACAACCATTGCAACTCACTATTCTGCCCATCCTGGTTTGTCTGCGGTCCTCCTGCCCCTTGTACCAGTCCCCCATCTCCTGCTGCCAACCCTTCCCCTGCAATCCTATTCCCCCCCCACTGCCACCTTCACTGGTGTGCCGCATTGCTGTTCTATCAGCCTGTATTGCTTCCCTCAGCACCCCTTTCTACAGACCATACATAAACCTTCCCCTAGTATGTACCAAGTTCTACTTCCCCTTCTGATCACATAATACTGTCTATTTAGTAATTGCCTAAAGGAACAGTAGAACTATAAAATCACTTGGTTATAAGATAAACAACAAACAATAACTTGGCATCTTTGCACTGGGCCCACTCCCTGCCCACCTATCCTAGTAGGGTACCCTGCCTTACCCCTCTTTCCCAGGTCTCTTTCCTGCAGTTTGTACTCCTCCTCCTGCTTACCCGCCTTGTGGTTTACCCTACATTGTTTGCCCTGTTGCCACTGACCGTACTATACTGTATTATGCTGTTCACTACCTAATCGTCTAGTATGTATCTCATGCAGCTATCTAAACATTATCTGTTTGTGCCTATAGTCTCTTATGCTGTTAGCTACCTATTAATCACTGTTAATGCCTGATATTTTCTGTACGTTAACTTTGACTCCTCCTACTGTTCTTGAACATATGTACCTTGTAATCCTCCCGGGTCGCACCTGAAAATAGGCACTTGGCTGTCTAGTGTGCTTTCCTGGTTAACAAAAGCAAATACATAAATAAATAAATAAATAAATAATTGTTACCTCACCCAGCCCCCACACAAATCCTTCCCTTTTTATGTACTAAGTTCTACTTCCCCATTCTGATCACATACTATGGTCTATCTTGTAATTGCCTAAAGAAAGTATAGACTATAAAATCACTTGTTTTTAAGATAAACAAAAGAATATAGAAAGTCGCCTCAAAAAGTCAAAACATTTTTTTTCCCCTGACACTCCCCTCCTGTGCCCAAAATAAATTCCTCCCAATTGTCTCTATAAAGGCACTTGGTTATAAGGTAAAACAAAGACACGTCAAAAAGTCAATTTTTCTCTGTTTCTCACCCTCCTGTGTCTGATATAAATTCCTCCCAGTGGTCAATCCCCTTTCTGTAAGAAACTCCCCTTTTCTTCCTCTTCTGGTGTTGGTAGCCTCCTCTGGGAGGAGCCCAGGGATCCTATTTAATTAATGGAGAAGATGAGGGTTGCTCTCTTTGTTTAAATCATCTCTCCTTCTGGCAGTTTATAGCAGCCCTCTCTGTTTAAATCCTCTCTCCTTCTAATCTAACTGATGCAGTTCAATATATCTAAATTTTATCATTTGTATTGCTCAAGTGCCTTAAATCATTTTGAAAAAGTAACCCATAAACACCTTGTACACCCTGAACTTTCAAAATAGAAATTCTTTCCAGATGTCTAGATTGATGCAAAGTCGAGTCTGCCTTTCAAAAGTTGTAAGCCTAGTCATTTTGCTTCTTTTTATGTCATCTTTCTCACCGTGCTGTCTGCCTTTCTTATTGATTCTGAACAATGGGGTCTCTGTCTGTCTCTGTCTGTTTAAACCACGTGGATTTGCCTTTCTTCCCTTTTTCAGTCACTCAAACCTCAGGTTTCTGCTCCAAACTAACAACAAATAAGCCAGCATCTCCCAAACTTTCCACACCAAGACCTCACGTAAGTTGGGACAGGATGGATTTTTGCAGTCCTACTCAATATCACAAAGTGAGCAATTTAAGCTATTTCAGATGGGTTTTAAAGGTAGTTGGAGTCTACTCTCCCCAGGTAAAAATTTAAAAATATGAGCCCATAGAAAATGAGATACAATACAAAACAGAAGCACATTTAAGGAAAAGAAAGAAGGGCAGGGGAGAAACAAAAAGAAATACAATATGACAAGGTAGACTGAAATGCTGCAGCAGGAATTTCCTGGCTTTTGCTAGTGCCTCAGACATTCGAACAATAAAGAATAAGCAGAATGAGGGGAGGTAGAGAAGTGATCATGGGGGGAGTGCTGACACCAGAATATAGCACAAGAGCTTCTGCCCCAGGACAAGCAACAGGTCAGAAGGGGAGGAGGGATGGGGAACGGGGGGATGAGGAGCAGGCTGAGCATGACATCGCTCAGCTGGCTTCTGGGCAGCATCTTGTAGTTGAAAGGATGGAGCAGCCCCATTACAGGTGCGGCTAAGTCCTTTCAGCTACATGACATTTCTGCCCATCAGCCAGGCTAAACATCGTCAGAGTCAGCCTGCTCCTGGTTGGGCTGCCAGTGTCAAGCCTCCTGCAGACTGAACTGCACTGAATGCTACACTGACACACCTCTGCAGACCCTACCCTCCCGAGTATTGCCGCAATATGTTTGCATTGTGCTGAGCGCGCAAGCAAACATAAAAACAGCTTCTTCAGGAAAAAAAGAACTTAGTTTCATCGCAGTTCTTGTATCACCTGCTCTTGTTTCAACACACTAATTCAGTCCACTATTGATTGACATTCAATTTGTAGTTAAGATTTCATTGAACAAGTTTGAGAATCAGGCATTTTTAATGGCACATCTTGCGCGTTTTACAATATTCCAAAGCAAGAGATGTGCTTTACATTCCCAAGATTCTGGCCTGCTCCTGGTCCTCATATCCCAGTTTACAGTCATGGAAGATCATCCCTTTCACTATAAAACCTCTGTCATGTGGATCTGTGTCCCAAAGGATATTGAAAATGCACCATCAGCAGGAATCTTCAGATTAAGGGGTTACATTCCTCACCTGTGCATTTCCCAATACCGGTTCTCATTCTCTAAACAAGACACGATTGTATGATTCGTTTTGCAAGGTAACTTTTTTTGTAAACCATACATTGTGGCACTGCACTTGTAAAATGACTTGCATATTAGCATTACCTTACAACTACCTGGCCGAGCCTTTATTTGTAGATATCAGCATTACCTTACAGCTACCTGGCCGAGCCTTTATTTGCAGGTTACTTTTTAGGGTCGTTGATGTCAGAAATGCTGCATCAGCTTGTATCTTCAGACCTAGGCTTAAAGTTCCTTTTGTTCTCGTTGACTTTCCTCCCAACTAATTCAGTTGCTATTGTTTTCTTTTACTGGAAAGCACAGTATGACACTTGAATGAAGGGTGCCGCATCAGCACAATTTGTTCTCAGCTACTCCAACTGCTAACTGATGCTGAATGCCCTTTTAACAGGTCTGTATCATTCAGCATTTCTGACCTTCCTGAGACTACTGTGGTCTCCATGTACAGTGTATATATGATTCTGGTTTCAAAACTGTTGCAGTTTTTAGTTAAATAAATTGCATAGGTTTCATCATTATTAGAACTGCACCATATTGTTGTTCTGTTCTTTAGTTTTGGGTTTGAAAATATTTTTTCTTTTTAACAGCAAATTATTCTCCCTTAAACTAATAATAACTCCTTACTCATGTCAGAAGCTCAGTGGGGTCAAATAAGGTTCTTATCATGGGGAACCTTAACCTAAATTGACAGGGGTCAAGTTGCAGTCTTTTTGAGAACATGCAGTCTGAGCCTGGCCTCACTCAGACCATGTCTAACCCAACCAGGCTGTCCTTGGGGGAGGGTTCCACATGCTTATTGACTGGACCATGACAAACAGGAATGATAGACTCCTGCAAGCTGGTGTGCTTCCAGATGCTATCTCAGACCATTCCCCAGTCTACTGCATCTGGAAAATTAAATTAACTTAATGTGTCACCCAGAATCACAAGCCTCCAAGACTACTTGAAGTTTGACTCAGGGCTCTTCCTCTCAGATCTTGCAAACACCAACTGATGTTGTGTGTACTCCTCCCCCCTCTGTCACCCCGCTCTGGCTGCTTTCGCCCCAGGCCTTTGTCTCTCTTCAGGAGACTCATGCCCCCTTTATCAGAAGGACCGTAAAAGGTGAGCAACAAAATGGCTCCACAGTTACCTCCTTAAGCTTCTTAAGCAGAGAGACAGAAAGTGGTACTGCTGTAAGGCATGTCTGACCAACACGAGTACAGAAGGCTGTGGACATTTGCAAGTGTGAACTCTGCACTGCCAAAAGTGTTTTCTGCTGTGATGCCCTGCCTCCTTCTGCCAAGATTCTAGGTGTTTCTGGAGAAATATTATGGGTCTGGTAGGAAGTTCCTCTAAGCAGTAACCTGTTGGCATACTGGTAGGTGGAGTAAACTGCAGAAACAAAGTGACGATTGCTGATGCTTTCAACCAGCAGTTCATGGACCTTACAGCTTTCACCTCTCATTTCCCATCCTCCAGTGAGGCGGACTCCACTGGCAGCTCGAGCCCCAGTAATCCCTGCTTACACTGCCCTCCTTTTTACTTCAAGGTTGCGAGGACCAGTGTTGTCTACAAGCTCCTGTCCAGCCTCTCCACATATATCAGCATTGGTTGTGATGGCCTTGAACCTAAACTACAGAAAATCCTACATAAATATATTAAATTTGATATGTATAGATTGATGCAGGTGAAAATCCTACACAATATGTATTATACTCCTGTTGGGTTGCATAGGACACAATGACTCCAGTCAGATCACTGCACACACTTTACCGCCCATGTTATGGCAATTACCCTAGTAGAATCATTCTGGGCAACTATAAAGGATAAACTGATTCCTCTTCTTGGCCTTGATGAGAATGTTTGCCCAGAAATTTTTTATTATAGGTGACTACTCTTGCCATCTAATTGGTCCACAGAAATATTATATGGCCTTAATTTTGGCCTGTGCAAAAAAAGTCATTATGAGGCATTAGACGGACCAACTCCTACCCGCTTATCTGAAATGGTATACAGAGCTTTTGTTCGTGCTCCATGCGGAGAAAATGACTGCTAGTATTAACAGTAGATTTGCTGGCGATTATAGATGATGGGATCATCTTTATATTCTCATGCAGCTTGCTTCACTGCTACCTTGAACCTTTTTGTCCCTTGATAGTATTATACTAACGTGGATGTACTGTATCTGGGGGCCTTGATCTTTGAGTCCAGGTTCACAGATCTTGATCATAACCCTGCCTGGCAGCTGTATTTGACTTTTTTTTTAACTTTATCATTTGCTGTGCACGCCTTACTTCCCTTATCTGGCTTATATTGCTATTGCTTTATCTCATTGTGCTGGGAAGAGGTTTTTTCCCCCCCTTTTTTCTGTACAGTTGTAGATATGAATGAAACAGAAAAAGAGGGCACTGAGCATCTGATGATGCCCAGCAGTTAGCTGGGTGAAACGTATGTTTTTTCCCGATGACTACCTACATCAGCCTTCTAGTCTTCACCGGGTGTAGTTTGCCGCCACAGTGTAACATAAATATTTATTGACACACAAATGAAGTGTCTGTTTTTGTCCGTGAGATGGGTGCTTAGTTTTTCTGACTGTACAGTTGTAGATATATTGATTGTTTTGTTTGTGTCTGCCTTTTTCTTGCAAAATGTTAATAAAGTACAGCTCATAAAAAAAGAAATTAACTACTAAGAATCTGTGCCCCCATCATAGCTTCTGTGGTCAAGCACATCTTAAATCTCTTGCTTGTGTCTGACACTGTTTCTGACAACTGGAAGCTTGCCAGAGTTGTCCATCACAAAGGCTGGGAACAAAAGACGTTACCAAACTTATCGCTCCTGCCCACAGCAAGCTACTTAAGGTGCTGTGACCGACCAACTTACTGAATACCTCTACACCCATGATAATGTAACATCTGAGCAGCACAGTTTCTGTAAGGCCCATAGCACCACCACTGCTCTCTCAACTGTGATCACCGACATTAAATCTGCCAGGGATCAAGGACAGTTCCCTGGGGTCATTTTTGTTTATCTGTCTAAGGTTTTTGATTTGGTCAACCACAGCCTCATGTGTTCCAAATTGCATGCCATGGGCTTGTCCACTCACGCTGTTGCCTGGTTCAGGCACTACCAGTCAAACTGACAAGCGGTCAAGTTCAATGGCTCCATCTCTGAGTCAGCCCCTGTTAAACTTGGGGTCCCCGGGGCTCGATTCTCGAGCCTGTTCTCTTTTAATTGTTTATAAACAGCCTCCACACCATAATCACATCTTGCAGCACCACATTGTATGCTGATGTACTGGTGCTCCTTGACAGTTTAAAGAACATACATCTTATCATCTCCCATCTTACAGAGGACTTCCACAAACTGCAAGCCTGACTTTTCAAAAACAAGTTCATAATGAAAGCTAAGAAGACTCAAACCATGCTTCTGGGGTCCCCTGCCAAACTGTCCCACCCCCTGTCCATCAGGTGCACAGATAGAATCACCCTGAAGGTAGCATCCTCCTTTAAATGTCTTGGGATTACACTCAGTCCGCATCTTGATTTCTCCCTCCACATCCACAGTGCCTGTATGACTATCAATGCAAAACCTGGTCTGGCATATCAGGTTAAGAACTGCCTTATGCCCAATGCTCGCTTAGCCCTTGCCAGGGGAGTCCTACTCCCCCTCCCTCAGTCATGGGCTTATATCCTGCACTAATGCCTTCAAGTCACTGCTCTCCAAGTGGGAGACCACCTGCAATAACATTTGCATATCTGCCTTCTCACTAAACCAAGCAACCCATCACTGTGACCTCCACAACCCTGAGGCTGGTTACCCCCTGTCAATAGTCGTCACTTTGTTCTAGGCTGTTTCCCTGACACAGTAATGAGGACTGGGACCCCTGCTTCCACTGTGACCCTGCTCAAGTCCTCCCATCTGTCCTACCCCTGAGATGCAAGGAAAATTCCCTTCCCATTGTCCCCAAAACATTCACCCTCATGGGACCAGGCCTTTAGTATTACAGCACCTAAACTTTGGAACTCTCTGCAGTTTGCAGTCCGTTGCTCCCCCTCCCATCTTCAACTTAAAAAGCCTCTGAGGGTTAACTTTAAGGCCAACTCTAGCTGGACCTGCGCATGATTTTTCCAGGCATCACAGCGCACTCATGCTGTTTAGCCTTGCCATCAGCACAGTCTAAGCTGAACTGGTCTAGGCACTTATCTCATTTCTAGGTCAAGTGTGCTAACTGATTATACATTTCACGTGTTGTCTCAGTTTTGGTTCTCTCTACACCCGAGCTGGCCTGTAGGTAACCAGCTCTATACCCACATTTCTGTTTCTAGCCAGCTCATGGATTTTTTTGTATCTTAAATTGTGTTTTTAATGTTTCTGTTCCCCACGCTCTGTTGTATTTGTTAATCTGCTGCATTCCTCTTTATTTTATTGTATCTTGCTTGTCGTTATTGTACTGCTTGTCTTGTAATTTCCCGGGTCGTACCTGAAAATAGGAGAACATGTGTCTCGTGTACTCACCTGGTCAATGAAAGCTAATAAATAAATAAACAAATTCGTGTTGCATCCTACTCACCACCGTCCATTGTCTCCTTCCTGTGGCAGCTGTACCACGTCACCAAGCTGAAGTGTGAGTGCTTCTGAGAATTCAGCTTTGTAATTACCTTCAGCTTGAAAGAGACTGCCATCCTAAATTGGTAAGAACATGCATACTGTGGATTAGCGAATTCATAGCAGAGAACTTAGTTACTCCAAGAACTGTAAAAAAACATTCAGGGGAAGGGTCACAGTGATGGGATGGTAGTGCATTAATCTGCTGCTTGGGTGATGGCATTCATGCGCAAGCCCCAGAATCTAATATTGGGGTTGGCCTGAGATGATGTGTTAAGCTCCCTGGGGAGGCCCAGTGTGGACCACCCATTGTGGATGATCATGGGGTGGCAATGGTATCGGTTGCAAAGTCACTTGCCTGCCCTCCAGACTGGAGCAGAAGAATGGTCAGTGTCAATGGCTCAGCAGGTTGCACACTCGCCTCAAAGGCTGGAAGATTGGAAGATTGTGGGTTTTAGCCCCACACCAGGAGCTTGGGGTAAACTCCCGATACTGACTCTGTCGTGCAGCATGAGGGGGAGTGCTGCAGTCCTGAGGTGTTGTCCTTTAGATGAGATAGTAAACCGAGGTCCTGTCTGCCTCTTCTGGTGGTTGTTCAAAGGGATGTTAAACAGGACATGATTCTTCTCGAAAAGAGAATGGGAATTACCCTGGTGTCCTGGCAACATTTCCAGTTCACCAAAAATATACCAACAACCTTAGCTGACTCAGTATCTCAATCTGCATATGTATCCCCCCCCCCCCCCACAAGGCTGAAAATAGGCAGAATTGCCTAATTCACCTTCCCCGGTCAACAGACATAAATAAGTAGTGCAATCATGACTACTCAGTTTGCCAAGGCAGGAAACGCCAAAAAAGGGGGGAAATCAGTTAAAAAAAATTAACGGGCTTCAGTGGTTATGAGGACTAACTGGTGGTTGTAATGGTGTTTAAAAGTAAAACTGATGCTGTAAGGAAACCGTTGAAAACCTGTTACATTTAGGCACATCTCTGCGTATACTGAATGAGCTGTCTGTCACTTGTTTATCCTGACAGTGACATTCACCAAAAGGCAGGATCCTTCTCTCTGTCTGCATTCATCTGCCCTTTCTGCTGTCCTACACCTGCAGTCAATAGCCTCTGCTTGGATGGCACCCCAGTCTATTGCCATGGAAATGACTGATGTTGCAAGCAGGGGTTACAGCTTGATGTGTAGACAAGTGGCAGGCACAGATGTATTCTGAGGAACAAAAATCCCACTTTCATGCTAGTATACTCAGTAACAAAGTAAATGGGAGATTGAAAATATAAATTCAAACAGGGTCACTTTAAAATATTTTTTTTCCTGCTGTGTTTTCAGTTAAACACTGAGGACCCTATTCACTATACAAGATTTGTTACTGGTGCCCCGTGTTCCATGCACCACTGCTCCTTATAGGCTGTGATGGGATGGACATCCCGTGTCTATAGAAGACAGAAAAGTGTTACTTTCTGAACATACAGAGCAATCACCAAAAAGCTTCCTCAATATTTATATTGAACTGTCTTCCTCTATATACGGTAGGCAGGTACGCACTGAGAAGTGCCTCCTATATCCTACTCACCATTCCAAAAGTCAATACGTGCTTCGGTAGATCTTCCATAAGATATGTGCTAGTTTTACCAAGGAACAATTTACAGAAAGCCTTAAAACTGATTTACCCAATCAATTTCTCTGCACTTAAAATACTTTATATACGGTCTATTAAAGAGTCCCATAATTACTTCCCTTGACTGACAACATGACACCATGTCGCAGCGTCACTGAGTCCTCCTGGTATCTGTTATCTTCCACACCCCTTTTCTTTATTCCTCCCTCTATATAGGTTCCTATAATGTATCACAGGTGCTTAGTCTTGGAGACAGAAATATTACTCTGATGGTCTCACTCATCACTTACCTTCTGAGGCTCACTATACAAGCCCCCTTCTTCAAGTTTCCTTGTTTTTGCCTGCCCTTTCCCCTGCTTTGTATGCCCCAGTCCCTACTACTCATCATCTTCCTCTCTTCTTCACTCGTTAGGCTTCACCAAATTCCTTATCAATGTTATGACATTCTAGGTACCTGCCTGTATTCTCTAGCAGTACTGTATACTGACTGCCTGAGTTAGTCTAGCTTTATACTAACCCCTGTCACTTTTCCTTTCAAGATCCTATTTCTCTTTATACTGAAATGAGCATTATCTGACTATGTGTGTGCATTAGTTTTCTCTATTCGCATGTATATTATGAATAGAATAAAGTATGGGGTGTTGTGTGTAATGAGAAGTTTACACACACCTGAGGGGTTATTTATTTATTTATTTTATTTCATAATTCGGATTTACAATCTTTGAGTCAAAGACTCATTTACAAAGGCGCCTCGTCGCAGGGAGGATAGACAACAATTGGTGGTGGAGTACAACAATGGAGAACATTACAGGTGAGATACAACACAAGAACAAACAAAGCAATTCCAGTAATACAAAGGTGTACAAAGGCTTCAATTAGTTACAATTAGTCTAGTATATAAATAATAAGGTACCGCTAGGGGTTCTAGGAAGCGATACCGGGGGGGGGAGGGGTGGTTGCTGGGGGAGAAGGCAGTCTGGAAGGACGTTGTCTGTAAATTGGGCCAGGCAGAGCTCTAGATATGGGCCAGTCAGGGGCATTTACAGCTTCGAGTGTCAGTGAGGTGGTTTCGGAGGGCGATTTTGGAGGGGCCGATTTTGGGGATGTTTGTGATATGAGTGGGGAGGGAGTTGTACCAAGAGGGGGCTCTGTGGTGGGATGATCTTTGGGTGAGAGATGCTACAATAAACCCCCGAGAGCGACGCTCGAGGAGTTTATGAAAAGCATCTAACCCCAAGGGTGTGTGTAAACTTTGAGTTTACACACAGCACCCCATATTTTATTTTATATAATTGCCGGGTCTTCCCTTTTTTGCCACAGCAATTATACAACATACAAGATATTCCCCCAGACATTCTGGTGCCGCCATGCTGTGATCTGGGTTTTTTTTTTCAGTAACCTGGGAGATTTTCTAGTTTGTTGCTGTTTTGTTTCCCCCCTTTATGGGGAAAAAAATATCACTTTTTAAAAAGAAATAACTTACTGTCAAGTTCTTATGCCGTGGCAGCTGTGTTTTGCCAAAAACAGAAGCAGTGAGTGGCGAACTGCAAGCGGTGTGAAGAGAGCAACTGTGGCGGGCGCATGCGCAGACAGAGGGAAACTGTGCGCATGTTTGCAGTTATAAACGGTCCTTTATAACGGCAAATTACGCCACGGTCTCCCAATGGGAAAAAGGGGAGAGCCATTAATTATATGCATATTTTACGCAAAGTATTGAACTTGAACATGTATATACTATATATTTAAAAACTTACTTGTATGAATACATATAGCTATGTATGTATATATGTCTGTGTACTGAGTATGTACATTGTCCAGGTCCACCTCGAAAATGAGTTTTTCTCAACTGTGTTTCGCCTGGTTAAATAAAGATTGTGCTTGCTTGCTTGATTAATATATGTTCACATTGTGCATACCTGGCCTGTGTAACTTTGCACCAGTGATGCTGCAGGGCACACCTTGTGCACTAGTGGCATACTCTGCACAAGGCAGCCCATATTAACCCCTGCTGAATTCCTCAAAATGGGTGGGGGCAGCCAGTGTGGTGGAGCAGTGCCACCCAGTGGATTCCCCCTGGAACATACCTGCAAGGAGTCATAAGATGGGGCAGCCCACGGATGGCTCTGCCATATCCCTTAAGGACTGGCAGTTAGAAACATAGAATTTGATGGCAGATGAGGACCGCTTGGCCCACCTAGTCTGCCCATTTTCCTACCTAACAGATAAGCTGCAGATCCTAGTTAACCAACAGACTACTTCCTCCTACCCCTCACTAGGACTGCCTTATGTCTGTCCCATGCATTCTTGAATTCCCCCACTGTTCTTGACTCCACGACCTCTTCAGGGAGGCTGTTCCATGTATCTGCAACCCTCTCTGTGAAAAAATACTTCCTCACATTACCTCTGAGCCTTCCTCCCTCTATCTTCAAATTGTGCCTCCTTGTTCTTGCACATCTCTTTTTCTGAAAGATGCTACCCTCTTGGACTTTGTTGATTCCCTTGAGGTACTTGAAAGTGTCTATCATGTCCCCCCCTCCCTCCTTTCCTCAAGGGTATATAATACAGTTATGTTAAAACACTGCAGTGATTGCCCACACTGTGTTTGCAGCTCACCAAAGAGGAGGCAAAAAGGAGAGCTGGTCTCAGGCCAACATTTGAGTTGGGGTGTTCCTAGCCCCAATACCCGCAGCTCCAGGTGTCTGACCACTATAATATATGCAGTCTTCGGGCATGCTCAAGCCAAGTGAAAGTGCAGTGAGAGAGCATATGGAGTCTGCTACAATGGCAATCGGATGCCTTTTCAGGTAGTTTCTCACCAGCACGTTGATTTATAGGGTCAGACTAGGGTACAAGGGCCCACCTGGAAAATCAACACAGGATGGCCCAGGGTGACACACTCATATAGGTGTTACACTTAAATCTGATACTGTAGCTCTGTGTTTGCATATTACATTTACCTACAGTGCCCCAAATACCCCATTTAATTAGAAAAAAACAAATGATGCATGCAAAGAATTTCAGAGTTTAGAAGGTAGCCAGGCACCCAACTGAGAGGGGCCCACCTGAAGATTTCCAGGTATCCTGGTGGGCTAGTCCAACTCTGTTGGTTTCTATAACTAACATTTATGATTTTACTGCTGTCCATAACTTTCTGTAACCATCTGAATGAGCACTGCCTGCTGCATTAACGTACGTGAGCTGGAGAGGATACAATGATGGGAAATCTGAGGAAACGAGAAGGGAGCCACCAAAGGATTGCACCCTCGCATAGTGCAGAGAGTGACATTTCTAGAGAACAGGACGCAATGTTAGAAGAAGTGTTGATGGCAGTTAAAGAACGTGATGAAAAGGTGATTGATTTTCAGACCCTGGTGTCAATGGTTGAACTTTGGTTAGAAACAGTGAATACTGTAGTCAAGGGAACTAACAGTGTGGCAGTGAGGGCACTGTCTATGACTGAAGACCTTGTTTTCAGTAGAGCCCTGCTTTTGATCACTGTTACTGCTGGGTAGACTGAAGCCCTGAGTGGTTAAGTGATTTACTCAGAGTTACAAAGTGGGTGAGGGGCTCTGGTGGGAACTGGACCTGAGTTTTCTGGTTCTGAGTTTTAGCCACTAGACCACGCTGTTTATACAATTCAGTCGCTTTAACGATCTCTATTACATTCCACTTGCATGTAAAATATCCTTCACTGCATAGTAGTGGACGCCTTCGTTCTGTTAGTGCTGGCATGTTGCTCATATTTCATCACTTTCAGAAAGACCCTTCCGAACTAATTAAAAATCTTGAAAGCCTTTAAAATGGAAAGTAATCTGAAAGACAAAGAACCTTAGACTTTGTTCCCTGTCTCTGCCTGGGAATTGTCTCCTTGCTGACTTACCAACAGCACTGTCATGTTTTGTACGTTATTAACTGTAAATTGTGCCTTTTTGTCTGTTTTGTTCCTATCATACTGTGTGATATGTACCTCCTCTATGTACTATGTAACTTGCACCTCTGTATAACTGTTTGGAATCTCCTATTGTACAACACTGTAAATGTATTTGTTTTTACCTGTTCCTTGATTTGTACTCTCCCGGGTCATGCCTGAAGATAGGCAGTTCTGTCTAGTGCACTTACCCTGTTACCAAAAGCAAATAAATAAATAAATTAAATAAATAAAAGCACTGAAGCAATGTTACCCAGAAAGGGCACTGGCAATAAAGCCGAGTTTCAAAGAAATGTAAAATTATAAATATCCCCATAATGCAGAGCATTGTGGGAAGTATATGCAAATCACCATGAAAGAATGTAGACTGTTTCTGCTTTAAAGAGCTGGTGATGCATTCAGGTGAACTTTAATAAAACCTGATATTTAGACACAGCCCAGTTTGTATTTCCCATTAGTGCTGTATTTCTCCTCCCCCATTATTTATTTCTGAGGTCATTCGTATGAAAACAGGATTTCTACTCCTGAAGAGTTTGTCTCTTCCTGCTGCTTTCTCCCTGCCGGAAGTCATAGAGCACTGCTTGTGACATCACAGTTACTCCCATGGCAACAGATTGTGATATCACAACAGAGGATTATAACTTGGAGTAGGGAGTAAGCTATAGAGGCACATGAACTCAAAACAGACTGTAAGGGACAACAATCATATATTCATACACATTTCCTTAGTAATAAATTATGGGGAGGAGAAATATATAAAATATAAATGGAACGCAAGCAGAATTGTACCTAATTATTATGTTTTTTAAAGTTTTCTTTGAGGCGTCAGTAGCTCTTTAAGCAACAGTGTACAGTGCCAAATGGCCTCTCATGCCAAGAAAAACAAAGTAATGTTTTTCCATCACCCTATTTCTTCAAGTTCTCACCCCAGTTGCTGTCCCCCCATACCTATCACTACCCTTCTTGATGACACGCTCGAAGTTGTGGACAGGTTCAAGTATTTGTGTTTCTTGTTTTGATTCTCATCTCTCCTTTTCCTTTCACCTCAATGCTTTAGCTAAAAACTTGAAACTGAGGCTTGATTTCTTCTTCAGAAACACAACTCTTTTCTCCCAGACCTCTAGACTGAGATTAGTTCAGACTACCTTTCTGCCTCTCTTGGATTATGCAGATACCATATACAAAATGACTGTGCAATCACCTACATTCACAAACTGGACACATTCTACCACTGATCTGTCCACTTTATTGCCGATGTCCCAGCCAGAACCCATCACTGTACCCTGTATGAAGAGATGAGTTGGACCTCCCTGGCTGCTGGGAGACTTGTACATACCTACATATGGGTATGTAAAGCTCTCGTAAACAAACTGCCTCCTTATATTACTACTCTCTTCGCATCGCTCACATAGTTTGTATGCGGTAAGGAAGATCGCATATATTTCCCTACAGGAACCTAAAATTCACACACATTGTGGAAAAGCTGTCAGTAGTTACGTACTCCCTACAGTCTGGAATAAGCTTCAAACAATGCTAAAGCTACATACCTTAATCCCTTTAAATGCATTCAAAACCCTTATCACCAAAATCACTACTGACTGAAACCTGCCACTGCTACTAATCTTATATCCAGTACCCACTATATCCTTCCTCTGCTTTATTTTTCATCTCCTATGTTATGGGCACAAACGAGTCAGCGACTTTTATGTTTGTATATTTTCTTTGAAGGTATTCTCTGTTGAATGCATTGACACAGATGTCACTATTGTACATATTGTAAATACCATATATTTATCATGTTGAACTATGTATCCTTGTGACCTCTGTTTTGGTATTTTGTACTATGCATTGTCTTGTTATTGCTGTATAAGGGACCTCCTTGCAAATGAGCTTGCTCAAGGGGTGTTATCCCTACACAATAAACTTGAACTTGAAACATACACTGTTCAATCTTTAGGGGCAGTGTACTTCCTGTTTAGTGGTTCGGAGGCAGAAGCTGCTGAAGCAGGTTTGCTCCAGACCACATCAGACAGGGTCTCAAATGTGGGCGGAATATGAGGGACTGAATTACTGACCAGTGTGGTAGGAACATTTTGCACTGCAGATGGAGACGTTTACCTGGGTGAATGGCTATGGGCTCAATGTTGAGCACAGAATGAATATTTCTGAGCTAAGCCTGGAAGGTAAGATCCTTCTGAAGAACAGAAGTTAGGCCTGATTCCAAGGAATCCAGGCTAAAGAAAGGGAAATGGAACATTGTTTAACCAGGAGTAGCACACTAAGCCGAAGCTTGTTTCCAGATGTGACCTGGAAGCACTAGGAAGTTAAGTGACTTGCTCAGGCTCACACAGTATGCACCTGGGTGGCTGTGGGATTCAAACCCAGGTCTAAAGATCTGCAGCTCAGAGCCTTAGCCCACTACACTATACTGCCTCCATAAGAAGAAAGAGTCTTTGTCGCTGCCTGCAGAAATTATGAGGTCAGGATCAGACTTGTCCTGCTTTGCATCCTCCCGGGAGGGGGGGTTTAGAAGGAGGGTGAATCACAGGCCCTGTAATCCAGAATGTGGCCTCAACAACACTAGTAACACCAGCCCCAAAGGACAAGGGGCCAGAGTCAGGGGTGGTAGCGGAATAGGAACTGAATCTGGCACCAAGGAGATCCCAGCACTAAAGGTGCCAGAACTAACACTGGGCCAAACCCATTGCCAGTACTGGTACCACCCCCAGTGCAACAATCCAGCCAGCACCCTAGTGACTGGCAATGGTACCACAGCTGGTCACACCATAGACATGTAGGATGGGGATGCAACCAGTGGGACAAGAGTCAGCAGTGAGGTCACTGGCAAGAAACAAGAGACAGCTGCCAGACCCAAATGCTCTACCCAGCTTGACGGCCCTGCCTGCAGTTCCAGGTCTACTGACCCTGAAGGGTCAGGGACCGGCTCCACTGGCAGAGGTAGCATCTTTCAAGAACAAGGGGGCAAATTTGAAGATGGGGGGGTGGCTCAGAGGTAATGTAAGGAAGTATTTTTTCACAGAGATAGTTGTGGATGCATGGAATGGCCTTCCGGAGGAGGTTGTGGAGTCAAAAACAGTGGTTGAATTCAAGCATGCATGGGACAGTCATAAGGCAATTCTAGGGGGTGGGGGTAGAAAGAAGTAGGCTGCTGGTTAACTAGGATCTGCAGCTTATCCATTAGGTAGGGAAATGGGCAGACTGGGTGGGCCAAGCGGTCCTTATCTGCCATCAAATTCTATGTTTCTATGTTTCTATGGTGCCATCAAATATCTGAAAGTGATATACTTGACAGCAGCTTTGTTAAAATGTACTGGTTAGCATCTACGATTTAAATTTTGTTTTATTCAGCAGTAGTTTGATCATATTGCTCCAGGTATTAAGACTGAGGGAATAACGATTTCGTTTTTTTCAGATAATGTGTTCACATAAAAGATCCATGCTGGACTCGCATAGTGCAGTCGATCACATTACGGTTTAGTATGCCATTAGTTTGCATTTTCTGTGTTAACTACCAGCCTGGTTTAACATTAACTACATTAGATGTTCTCTGCAGCTCTCAGCTTCTTAATCTCCCATGAGCTGTCATTTAGTTCCCCATGGCAACCCGTTCCCCTCCCTCTCCCAGTGAATTAACTTGCAATGCAGACTGTGGCAGACCAGCCGTCGGGTCAACAGTGTCGAGATCCAGCCAGCCTTGCTTCTGATGGTAGGGGGTTCTGCACAGCAGAAGTCTGAGCCTTATCTATGGACAGGTTATGTATTTTGCTGACCCTGATATGTGGGCACAAGGCCTGTAGGAGTTTGGGCTCAGGAAAAAGACCGTTTCTGTCCCAGGTGTGAAGAGGCAATCGTGGCCAGGGATTGCAGGCTAGTAACATAAAAAAGAGACAGAAACATTGAATCTGACAGCAGATAAGGGCCACTTGGCCCACCCAGTCTGCCCATTTGGTGACGGACTGATGTATGGGTGGTCAGAATAAATAGTAAGATAGTATAAATTATGTGAGGGACCACAGATAGGTGACAGGAGCATTGAAAGAAGGGAGGTGGACAATAATCCATTTACAGAGGAGAGAGTCCTGAAGGAACTCACAAATCTGATAGTTGACAAGGCAATGGGGCCAGATGGGAAACATCTAAGGATATTGAAGGAGCTCAGAGGGCTGCTGGCTGCACCTCTGACAGTCCTGTTCAACCACTCATTGGCAATGGGAGAAGGCTCCAGATGACTGGAGGAGAGCAGATGTAGTCCCACTTCACTAAAGTGGTAGTAAGGGAGGGGACTGTCAATTACAGGCCAGTCAACTTGACTTCAGTGGTGGGGAAATTAATGGAATCATTACTGAAGGAAAGGATTCAGGAATATCTTGAATCCAGTGGCTTACAGGATCCGAGGCAGCATGGATTCACTGGGGGGAGACTATATCAAAGAAATCTCATAGATTTCGTTGACTGGGTGACCAGAGAATTAGATCAGGGTGGAGTGGTGGACGAGGCCTACCTTGATTTCACTAACACCTACAACACTGTTCCACATAGGAGACTCATAAATAAGCTGGGCAGCCTTGGAGTGGGTCCAAAGGTAGCAAACTGGGTAAGGAATTGGTTGGGGGATAGGCGACAGAGGGTTGTGGTAAACGGAGTTCACTCTGAGGAAGGGAGGGTGACCAGTGGAGTGCCATGAGGATCAGTACTTGGATCGGTCCTCTTTAATGTCTTTATTGGTGATATTGCAGTGGGGCTAGAAGAGAAGGTATGCTTTTTTTGCAGATGACACAAAGATCTGCAATGGGGTAGATGCTCGGGGGGTGAGTGTGGATATGAAGAGGGATCCAAGAAAGCCTGAGGAGTGGTCAAGAGTGGGGACAGAAGTTTACAGGGAAGTGCAAAATCTTGCACTTGGGCAGGTGAAACCCAGGGGCAGAACATACAAGGAAGGGGGGCACTGAACCACTAAACAGGTAAGAGACCTGGGGGTAATCATACCTGATGATCTAAAGGTGGCCAGGCAGTGTGACAAGGCAGTGGGGAGAGGCAGTAGGATGCTGGGGTGCACGGAGAGGGGTATCACCAGCAGAAAGAGGGAGATGGTGTTACTGCTGTATAACTCATGGGTGAGACCTCATCTGGAGTACTATGTCCAGATCTGGAGCCCACTTCTCAGGAAGAACATGGACAGAGTAGAGGTGGTTCAGAGGAGGACAACTAAAATGGTGCAGGGTCTGCATCAGAAACCCTATGAGGAGAGACTAAAGGACCTCCATATGTAAAACCCTGGGTGGAAAGGAGGGAGAGGGGGATATGACAGAGACCTTCAGATACCTCACAGGTATAAATAAGGTACAAGAGGGAAGCATTTTTCAGAACAAAAGACGCTCAGGAACAAGGGGTCATGCCATGAAGCTGGAGGAGGTTAGACTTTGGGGAGGGAGTGAGGAAGTATTTCTTCACAGAAAGAGTGCTGGGCACCTGGAACAGCTTCTCAGTGGAGGTGGTGGGGGCAAAAACTGTAACAGGATTCAAGAATGCATGGGATAGACATAAGGGAACCTTATGGTTCATAAAGAAAGGGTTATGCAGGAGATCAAATAGGGTCTACGGTATTACAGTAGGTAGGGGAAATGGACAGACTAGGTGGGTCAAGTGGTCCTTATCTGCTGTTAAATTCTGTTTCTATTATGTGGACGGCATAAATAGAGATTTTGTTCATATTGCTCTCACTAGAAAATGAACAGGTAATGGAAAAGGGGCTCTATCTTGAGTGATCTTTTGAAGCAGATGTCCATTTCATTACCCCCCCAACCACTCCGAGTATCACTACCCAGACACTCAGACAAGTAGATTGTAATGCTGGAAATACCTGAGTTTAGTAAAAGTCTGCACATGTTATGTACTAAACATGATATCCTTTTTAACATATGATTAGATAAGTTGTAATGACAGTGTGACTTGGTAACCAGCCTGGAGAAGCTGAGGGTTGAGGCGCTGGATGCCACACCTTGCTCCACACCAGCAACTCAAGTTCAGGAATGAGTTCGGGTGCCAGGGTTGGCAGGGGAGGGAGAGGAAAGAGCGTCCAATGGACTGCTCTCCTGTCCCTGGGGAGGGTTTAGGGGTTCCCGGATGCAATAGAGACCCCCGGTGGGGCCGGTACTACCTGTGCCTGGTGTGCATAGGGGAGGAGCGCGGTGGATGCCCACGTCTCCTCCGCGCAGGCGTCATTGCATGCTGGTGCTCCTAGGGGGAAACAAGCGAAATCCCCGGCCTCGGGAATAGGCGATGGCACCTCCTGTCCCGACCACACTCCCACCGTCGGGCTTGCTTCCCAGTTTCCTCCCCTGACTCCAGTCTGGCGCATTAGACTATAGACAGAGCACCAGGGCATAAGGCTGTCCCACCTTGGGGGGCTCAGAGCTGGGGGATTTGCTGGGCTGGGTGAGCCTGGAGCAAGCCAGCTTCAGACAGGGAGGTAGAGCCTGGGCTGTGAGGTTGCTGGAGAGAGTTCCTTGAGGACTGGCAGAAAAAGAGTCCACAAAAAAAAAAGTGTGACATGGTGATGAAACATCATGATCATCGCTGCAGCTCTCAGATAAAATTCATGCAAATTCCTTATCTACTTGCTATGCAAGCTCAAGTGACAGCGGTCATATGTTGCTGCTGTAAAATCTTTCTCTCCCTCAAAACAAACATTAGCTATCACAAAAACAGATTATGTGAAATATTTCATGTCACATACTGTTAATCTAAATTGCAGTGGGATGTTGAAACAGATGTTCATTTCATTCACCTCCCTCCAACCACTCCCACTAGCACTACCCAGACCTTCAGACACGGAGATTGCAATGCTAGAAGTCCTTGAGTTTGGCAAAGGGCTACACAAGTTATGTATCAGAGTCAGACTGGCACACCCAGATACCTGTAAATTTCCAGGTGGCCCCCCCATTGGGTATCTGGCTACCTCCTAAAGTCTGCAAATCTTTGCATTTGTCATCTGTTTTCTATATAAATGAGGTTGTTTGGGCACTGCAAGTAAATGTAAGATGTAAATATAGAGTTAATGTATCAAATGTAAGTGGGATACAGGTAAGAATATGTCACCCTGGGCCTTCCCTTATTGATTTTCCAGGTTGGCCCCCTGTACCCAAGTCTGACCCTGACATCTTTGTTAACATACTTTTAGCAGGGGAGTAGCCAGGCTGTAACTTGACGGCCTAGGCCTTCATTTGGATTAAAAAATTATAACTAAATCTGCCTTACGTTAGCTGACACACAGCATGTACCGATGCTGGGGTCTTCAGGTTTTGACATCCCGGTTACTTCCCTGATTAGATATGCTAAAATACAAGTGTGGCTTCATGAGGAAACATCGTGATCAGTTCTGAAACTTTCATATGAAATTCAGACACATTCCTGATGGAGTCATGTGCTTGTATAATGACTCAATAAGAGGCAGATCATAGCATTAACTTAGTATGTGATCATGTGAAGACCCCCTCGGCTGTGGCTACCCCACATTAGTTGCTCTCCCTGGACCCCCTGGATTGCCCCCAGGGCGGGGTCGTAGCACCTGGCCCAAGATGCCACGAATGTCGGGATATGGTGGGAGTCGGCCTGGGGAGCTGACTGCAGCCAGGGGGGCAGGCATCATGGAGATGGTGGGCAGGCTTCTTTTCCCCCTGTTTTTGTGGGCAGGGGCAGGAATGTGCAATGACGCCAGCGTCCATCCCACCCCCTTGGGTCCTCGCTGGCGCCATCTGCTGTGGCACCCCTGGCCTCCACTAGGGGTCCCCATGCACTGGCAACACACCACACCCTCCCCCCAGAGAAGGAGAGCAGTCTGTGGGACGCTCAATCCATCTCCCCCCGGCTGGCCCTCCGACGACTCAGGTCCGTTCCTGAACCCGGGTTGCTGGTATTGCAAGCGGAAATCCAACTGCTGTGTCGACCAACAGGCTGGCCTTCAGCATTAAAATCTAACTGCTCAAGTGTCTAGGTAGTGATAGTGCAAGTGGTGGTAGTGGTGGTGTGGGGGGGGGCTGAATGCAATGGATATCTGCCCCCCCCCAAAAAAATGCAATTTAGAGTAACAGTATGTGACCTCAAATAGTTCACATAATCTGTTTTTGTGATAGCTAGTGTTTGTTTTTAGGGAGTGAGTGAGTTTACAGCAGAAACATGATCACTGTCACTTTGAGCGTACATATAGTAGCAAGCAGATATGGAATGTGCATGTATTTTATCTGAGAGTTGCAGAGCTGATCACAATGTTTCCTCACTAAGTCACGCTTTATTTTAGCATATATCTAATGGTATGTTAAAAAAGATATTATGGTTAGTACATAACTTGCATAGCCCTTTGCTAAACTCATGGATTTCCGGCACTGTGACTACATGTCTGAAGGTCTGGGTAGTGAGAGTGAGATCGTTTGGTGGGGATGATGTTTGAACGGAACGGACGCCAATTTCAAAATACCATTTGAAATTACAATAACCGTATGAGATCTTCAAGTGGTTCACAAAGAACAGTGTTTTTTTATATACTATAGTTTTTACTGGAAAAAAAATTCAGTGGTCTAAAACACTTACATCATCACTTCTTACAGTTAGTAAGTAATGTGGTTATACAAGGTAAATTGAAACATCCAGTTCTGAATAAGAGATGACCATATCCTTCCCTTGTTTGTAAAATGAGAGGACAGTGTTCTGTGGCACAGATTAGATGAGTCCCCTTTTTGAGGGAAAATTCTACTGTACTATTTGGGGGGGGGGGGTGAACCCTTTCTATCTATAGCTGTACTGCAGCTGGGAGGGAGGTCACCAGAAGAAGTAGTGCACGGGGTTCCACAGCAGGTAGAGTTTAGGCAGGGTACACTTAGTGCTATATTGTTGTAGGGGGCTATAATTCACTTCCTGCCATACTGGGTAGGGATATACTGAGAGGGGAGTCACCTCAACTACAGTACTGCAAGTGACAGGGATTACCAGTCCCAGGACAGTATAAAAGGGTTCAGGACACTATGGCTTGGTCTTTAGTCATATCGCACATGTGCCACAGATTCCATTTGGAGGAAAAGGAGTCCGAATGGTCTATCAGAGAACAAGTTATTTTTTTCCATGGTGCATATTTGTCTAACGAGTTTACGCCAGGAGGGCATACCTGGGGGTTGTGCAGTGAGCCAATGGTGGGTCAGTAGTTTCTTGACTGCTGTTAGCAGAATCTCCAGCAGGTATCTAGAGTTCAGGTCCCTATATCTTCTCCGATATTGTAGTAGTAAGAACAATTCCCTGGTAATGGGGAAGCTGGGAAAGGTTTGCAGTAGAGCTCGGATAAGTCCCTCCTCCAATTCCTGGAAAAATGGTCAGGGGACTTGGCATGACAACATAATATTCATTTGATGTGCTTGATTCTCCGTACAGTTCCACCAGCAGGAGGAAGAGTGGGCAGCTCCAAAGTGAGTGTTGATGAGTGGAGACTGGAAGCATCTGACAAGCTACTTCTACCCATACTCCCTCTGCTGGTGTGAACCCGTTACTTTGGCAGCAGCCGCACAGGCACTTTCCACTCCTCCATTTTCTCTTCCCATTTATGTGCAGTTTCCATGGTGCCTTCACCAGCGGTATCCTGGAACGCTCTGCATATCTGCAAGAGCATGTGTGCTGATGGTCCATTTTGGATAAAAGCTAGAAAAAGGTAGCTAATCGCTGGGTAGGAGGTTGGGGTACAAGCATCCAGTGATAATGCTACATATAAGGTCAAAGTTGGAGGAATCTGTAGAATTCCTGCTGACGCTGCCCAAATTCTGCCGGCAGCTCAGTAAAGAATGTTATCCCAGAGTCTTGGATTAATTGTGATAGGCATTGCAGGGGATATCTACTCTAGTTATGAAAGCCAGGGTCTTGCATGGTTGGCAAGAAATTTTCCAAAAGGGGGCTCAGGCATAGTAACATAATGAAGGGAGTGAGAGGTAGGGTCCTTTGAATAGACAGCCATATCTGATTTTGGTGATATAGCCAGGGGTTACCTCTCTATAGTGCCTTGTGTGGGGTGGAGGAGTAGTATACGTACCATTTATAAAATACTGGCTGAAATGTTATTTTGCATCACAAATACACGCATTTTGGCCAGGATTTGAAAAATGACACCTGTCAGGTTCATGAGGTAGTGTACAGAAATGGCTATGTTGAAAATCTGAGGTCAAAATATAGAAAATTGCCAAAATTCTGAATGGGTGTTGAAACAATTTAATGTACCTTCATAGGTTTGTTATTCCTTAATACTCTGACCCCAAATTGTCAACAGTCATCTTATTCTCCCACCTCATGGACCTGGTAAGTGAAAATCTTAAAATCCTACCCGAAAGGTGATTTTGTGGTGCCCTTTCAGGCTAGATTTAAAAAATGTTATCTAACTTGTTCATGAGATGGGTTTCCAAAAAGACCATGTTGAAAATTGTGTTGAAAATATTAAATAAAATGACCAAATTTTGAGTACAAGTTCAAAATACATTGACACACATTGATCAGAATACCTGATTTCCTCAGTTCTCGGTCCAGCAATGAAAAGCGAAGATGTATCTCCAGTCCAGAGAGGATTATGGCACTGGACCCCAAGTAGGTAAGTAATGGGTGGGGAGGGATGCTGAGTGGGAGGGTAGGGTGGGGGAGGGAATGGCAGCAAGGAGGTGGCGGCAAACATTGATGAACCATTTTCTGTTTTAAAGGGTTAAAAAAATAAATAAATAAAGACACTGAGAAGTGGGCATTGGGCACCCCAGTGTCAGTTTTATCTTTAAGGGGCATGGGATGCAATGTAGGGGTGGGAGGGATACTTGGCAGAGGGTGGGATATTGAAATGGGGCACAGGAAGTGATGGGGAAGTGGAAGGGATACTTGGCAGAGGGTGGGATATTGAAACAGGGCACAGGAAGTGATGGGGAAGTGGGAGGGATACTTGGCAGAGGGTGGGATATTGAAATGGGTACAGGAAGTGATGGGGAAGTGGGAGGGATACTTGGCAGAGGGTGGGATATTGAAACAGGGCAAGGGAAGTGATGGGGAAGTGGGAGGGATACTTGGCAGAGGGTGGGATATTGAAACGGCATGGGAAGTGATGGAGAAGTGGGAGGGATACTTGACAGAGGGTGGGATATTGAAACAGGGCACAGGAAGTGATGGGGAAGTGGGAGGGATACTTGGCAAAGGATGGGATATTAAAACGGGGCACTGGAAGCAACAGGGTGATTGGAGGGATGCTTGGCAGAGGGTGGGATATTGAAACAGAGCACAGAAAGTGATGGGGAAGTGGAAGGAATACTTGGCAGAGGGTGGGATATTGAAATGGGGCACAGAAAGTGATGAGGAAGTGGGAGGGATACTTGGCAGGGGGTGGTATATTGAAATGGGGCACAGTAAGTGATGGGGAAGTGGGAGGGATACTTGGCAGAGAGTGGAATATTGAAACAGGGCACAGGAAGTGATGGGGAAGTGGGAGGGATACTTGGCAAAGGATGGGATATTGAAACGGGGCACGGGAAGCAACAGGGCGATTGGAGGGATGCTTGGCAGAGGGTGGGATTGTTCTTACTGTTGGGGAAGAGGATGACAGCAGGCTGATCATTACGTCGCTCAGCTGGCTGCTGCATGGTGCTGTGCAGGTGAAAGGATAGAGCTACTCTACAGTGAAGCAGCTCCTTCCTCTCACCTGCACAGTGTTCCCACCCTGCAAGGCAGGGAAGAGTTTTATGATCAGCCTGGCTGATCACTGGAGTGTCAATGTTGAGCCCACTGCAGCCTGAACCGCACCTGACTCGACAGTGACACACTTCTGAAGTGCTGTTCTCATAACAAGATGTTAGCTTTTGTACATACAGTAGGCAAACATAAAAAGCCCTTGGGTTAGTTAACATCACCTCTAGCCAGCTTAGCGGCCTGAAAAACTACCAAATAAGCAATACACTGAATTCACTGTCCAAACAATATTTTAATGCTTTCAAAAAGTAAACAGTTTGGTTCTAAGTTTCAGTGCCTCCATGGGAGAGAGGTGGGTCTCCTGCAGAAAGCAGACCGAACATCTCTTCCGCCTGAGGAACTGCAGAATCTGTCTCCTCTTAATGGGGTTAATGATCCCATTTATGTTGTAGGAAATGGCAGTCAGACTGTTCCTAGCTATGGCAAAGCCCTTTAGAACTCAACTGTTTGTTTTTAAGCAACTATGAAACTCTGTTTCACACATTAGCCACTACATTACTCATATATTTGCACCCCTTATTAAACCTAGTAACCATAAACCTTTCTGTCAATTGTATGATAACAAATACAACATTAACATTAAACATCACTACAATATTTAACATTTCATCACTGAGAAATAAGCTCAACTTCACCTGCAATGAGGTGTAGCAGTTGTACTAAAATCAATTTTTACCTTTGACTTCCTAGGCCGAGCTGGGTTTCCCCTGCTCGGGTGGCGCATCTCCAGTTGCGCCTTAACCTACAGAATATGGTCCGAATTTAAGATCTTGGGAGCAATCTGGCCTCTACATTGGTTCACCTGGAGTGGAACATTCTTACCCTCTAAGCTGGACCATACGTTCCAGCACTGGGCGAATTTGGGATTCTGTACTCTGGGACAGATGATGGAGCAAGGTGTGGTGCTCTCCTTTGAACAATTAAAAGTATCAAATGCCAAGGAAAGATTTGTTCCGCTACCTTCAAGTAAGAAATTATATCGAAAAAACTCAAAGAGAGAGCCTGGAGGGCCCTCAGGTGCAAATCTTGTTGGGGGTTTTCCAGGCAATACAGACCCAAACATTGCTGAAGGGCCACATATCCGCAATATATAGAGCTCTTACAGGTCTATATCAAACCCCAATGCAAACTGTTAGATCCAGGTGGGGGAAGGAAGCAGACCTTCAGCTAACCGAGGTGGAATGGGGGAAAATATTTAGCTCCTTGGGGGAAAACAACGTATTCACCTATGTGGCAAGAATTTGCCTGGAAAATCAGGGTAAGATTCTTCTACACATCGGCAGTTCGGTGAAGATGGAGTAAAGCAGGATCCAGGAAATGCTGGAGGGGGTGCGGGGAGCAAGTTGCCCACCATTCTCACATCTTTTGGCAGTGCCCTTCTCTACAAAACTTTTGGGGACAAATTGAAAAGGCATTAATGGAGATCTTTGGGGTAGAATCAATTGGATATGTCCCTGCCACATCTGGTCTTAGGCCTACTGCCCCTGGGGATCAAAGGCAGAGATGCTGTATACCTCTGGAATATACTAATAGCTGCGGCAGGCAAGGCTATCACTAAACCTTGGTTCTCTGCAGACCCCACCCCCAGGAGTGGAGCAGTGGCTGGAGGTGGTCCAAGAAATACAAAATATGGAAGAACTGACCCATAAAGTTAACCAACAGATCTCAGTATTCGTTCATAGGTGGACAAGGTGGGAACTGTGGTACCAGGAACTGAGAGGCGAACCTGGATGAACCAAAAGGGATGGGGGGGGGGGGCCCAGGAACTCAAGGTGAGCCTACTAATGTGGAACATATGTAATTGAATATATATCCAGACACTGCCCACACTGCGAGATGATGATGCAGTGTTGCCTCTTCCTCTCTATTGCCCACATAGTCGGACATATTAAAATCTCCATATTTTGTATACATGGTGCTATTTTTACAAAAGGAGCATATATGTCATGTGGGTGCTGGCACCCACATGGCATATATCCACCTTTTGTAAAAATAGCACAGGGTATACAAAATATGGAGATTTTAATATCTCCGACTATGTGGGCAATAGAGAGGAAGAGGCAACACTGCATCATCATCTTGCGGGTTTTGCCAGCGTGATCTTCCAGGGGGCTGCATTCCCATTATCAGTATGCCAGTTGCACCCCCTGGGAGATGAAATTTTATGAGCGATAAGGTACTTTATTCACTAAATAAATATTGGGATTCCAGAGGGGGGATTGGGGTGCTCAAGCCACAATCTATGCACCAGTGGCTCAAGCACCCTTCCCAGTAGCTCTCCTTTAAAGGGGAACTGTCATCAAAAGGGTTTCTTAATGCTGAAAGACCATAAAGAGCTAATTTGAGAGAGCTATTGCCTTTATCTGTGAGTCTTTGCAGTCCAGAGTCATTCATATGTAAATCAGTCTGTAATTAAGGGCTGGGGGCAGCCATATGTTTTAGGCTTCTGACAAGAAATGATGTCGCTGAGGATCTTGGCCCTCCATTGACTGTAGGTAAATAGGAAATTGCCCGTTTTATTAAGTGTGCTAAGTACTGGGGTCCCATACTGTATCAGGATTTCTAAACCCTGGGTGTGTTCATGTCAATGCAGATTTCTGGGGCTGCCACAGCACCAACTTCTGTCTTTTTCCTTTCCCTCTCTTACAGCCTTTTCTCTTACAATTTTGGGCGTGAACTCAGGTTTACAAGATGCAAATGTGGCTACATACCTACTGGACTGGCATCATGGGGCCAGCCTTGAAATGTGTAGTTTTTAACAGCTGGCAGTACAACCTAGACCAAAGAGCTGTGAACAAGCTTCATTCATCCAACATAATGGGGTTTAATTCCAACATGCTGTACTTGTATACTGCGTGATCAGAGTAGCCTTCCTGTGCTCCCAAAACTCACCCGGGAGCAAGCTGTAGCTGTGTGTCTTTCCTGGGCAAGGACAGTAAAAACAATCTGAGCATGTGTTATGATTCTGAAAATATTATGCTCTTTCTATCCAGATTTGACTTGAAAAACCAAAAAAAGGACACCATTAATTGTTTATTAATTACAAAAACACATGGATGGACAACATTGTTTAAAAAAAGCACAATCTGAACTGCATTATTAAAATACAGAATAATATATGTATATGTGTGTGTGTGTGTGTGTGAAACCCAAATTTTACATACACCCAAGGTGTGGGATGCTATATTAACCCCGATGGCAATGTCCGAGTGGTTTAGAAAAGCATCCCACACCAAGGGTGTGTGCAAAATTCTGTTTTTTTGCACTCACCCATGCATTATTTTATTTAATTAATAATAATTTGTTTTCCCTTTCAGCACAGTTCAGTTAGTGCAACACTTCTGTCAGAGATACACACGGACACACATGCACATTCACACACACACACACACACACACACACACACACACACACACACTTGCACGCTGTCTCTCCCTTTGTTTTTTTTCTTTCTTTTTTTACACTACAGTGGGAATGGCATTCTGGAAAGTTGTGGTCCTTCGGCATAGGTGTGGAGTGTAACACATGCTCGAAGGCATGGGTGGCAGGATCAATCAGACTAATTTTTTTTGTTTACAGTAGAAAATTCCTTTCCATCCAAAGATAGATCCAGAAGCAAATGATTTGATACCTTTTAATGGACCAACATAGATGTAACAACAAGAACAAAGTGCTCTAGCTTTCGGACCAACCAGTCCTTCTTCAGAATATCACAGTTGAGCTGTCTGAAGATGGTAATCAGCAAATCTTACATCTAGTTGATCCGATAAAAGTATCAAATCATTGCTAATCTATTCTTGCACGGACCAATACGGCAACTACTAAATCTACTTTCCATCCAAAGTATTTCATTAAGAAACTGTTATACGCTTAACTTCATCAAAAGAAGTAAAATACTCTTTTAATAATGCATTTCAGATTATGCATGTTTTAACTGTGCTGTCCATCTATGTGTTTTTGCAATTAATAAACAAGTAATGGTGCCCTATTTTTTCTTTTCAAGTCAAATCTGGATACAAAGAGCATTATATTTTCAGAATCATAACACATGCTCAGATTGTTTTTACTGTCTTTGTCCAGGAAAGGCACACAGCTACAGCTTATTCCTGGGTGTGTTTTGGGAGCAGAGGGAAGATAAGTGACTTGCTCTGGTCACACAATATACAAGTAGAGCATGATGGAATCAAAACCCATTCTGCTGGATGAATGAAGCTTGTTCATAGCTCTTTGATTTAACCTCAAGGCTTTACTGCCAGCTGCTAATCAAAAATTTCACATTTCAAGGCTGGCCCCATGATGCCAGGCCAGTAGGTACGTAGCCATATTTGCATTTTGTAGATCTGAGTTCACACCCAGAATTGTAAGAGAAACGGCTATATGAGAGGGAATGGGAAAAGACAGAAGCTGGTGCTGTGGCAGCCCCATAAATCTTACTGACATGAACACAGACAGGGTTTAGAAATCCTGATATGGGGCCCCAATACCTGTTGGCACCACAGAGCAAGCTTTGAGATGTGTAGTTTTTGATGATCAGCTGGTAGTATATCCTAGAGATTAAAGCATCCCTAAAGATGGATTATTTTTACTAACAGTTTGAAATGTAAAGGTGATAATTCACTAGTTTCAATGCACATATGAAACAAATATTATAAATGTAAAAAGTGTTGTAATAGCACATTGAAATACACTTAATAAAACAGACAATTTCCTATTTAACCTGCAGTCAATGGAGGGCACAGATCCTCGGTGACATCATTTCCTGTCAGGATCCTAAGACATATGGCTGCCCACAGCCCTTAATTACAGGCTGATTTACATATCAATAACTCTGGACTGCAAAGACTCACAGATAAACACAATGGCTCACTCAAATCAGCTGTTTATAGTCTTTCAGACATTAAGAAACCCTGTTGATGATGGTTCCCCTTTCATAGAAAGGGGTGGGCTTTGAGGACTCATTCATCTTTGCCCATGTCCAAACTCTCACATGTCCTTGTGTTTTTTATGTCTTTTTTTTAAACTGAAAAGTATGTTTGTAGGTGTTTGGGGTACAGATATCGCTGAAACAGAGTTTACTATGCTGTGATAATAGTATGCTTTATACATATGCAAGAGCGAGTGGTTTTTATCTTTTGATCTCTGTATGCTGAATTTGTCAGTATTTTATTACTTGTAATTACGAATTTTGAAATGTACGGAATGTATGTATGTTCTTGAGTATTATGTATTGTATTATGTGCTTCACTATGAAGT
Source organism: Neoceratodus forsteri (assembly GCA_016271365.2). Classification (NCBI taxonomy): domain Eukaryota; kingdom Metazoa; phylum Chordata; order Ceratodontiformes; family Ceratodontidae; genus Neoceratodus; species Neoceratodus forsteri. The sequence goes on from CM028137.1 coordinate 938,641,343, forward strand.
GTGAGTTGCCCTTTGTATTCTGGTGGACGGATCAAGGTAACAAAAATAAACAAACAAAATCACAGCTTTAGTATTCACTCACATGTAGCAATGGGATAAACAAGCACTTTTCAATGCCGAAAGTTCGCTGTTGGTACATGCTGCATTTTGCTGTTGTACATGCAATGTTTCTTATGGTCTCCCAACACTGGTTACTGTCATCAGGATTCTGAATCCCATGTTTGGACCCAAAGCAAGGACTGCTCCACTACATCACTGCTCAGCCTGATTTCTGTGACTGTTAAATTTCTTGTGCTCCTTCCGCAATCTCTCTCTCTCTCTTCTCTGGATGGTGCAAGTCAAAGATTTATTTTGCTAGCTTGTCCTTGCCCTGCACACACAGCCACTTTGAAGCCAGGAAAAAAAAGAAACTTTTATTTGGGATTTCTGAGACTGTTATGTTTCTCGTGCCCCCCCACCCCACAATCTCTCTCTGTCTTTTGGATGGCACAAGTCAAAGATTTATTTTGCCAGGCTACCCTTGCCCTGTGCACACAGAAGCCATGAGAAAAAATAACTTTTATTTGGGATTTTTGGGACTGTTAATTTTCTAGTGGGTCTCTCTGTCTCTCTCACTTCTGGATGGCACAAGTCAAATATTTAATTTTGCCAGCCTGCCTTAGCCCTGTACACACAGCCACACTGAAGCCAGGAAAACAAAGAAACTTTTATTTGGGATTTCTGGGACTGTTAAATTTGTCGTGCAAAGTATAATGCCATTCCGCACTACAGGTGCAAACACAAATTTTGGACAGCATTTGAAAAATGACAGCTGTGACATATAGAAGCCTGGGTAATAAGAAGGCTATGTTGAAAATCTGGGATAAAATATTTAAGATTTCCACAGTTACGAGCATGCATACTGAAATTGCAACACATGGGCATAACTTTGTCATTTTTTCATATTTTGACCTTAAATGTTGAATATAGTCTTCTTATCAGCCCAACCTGTTGATGAAAACTTTCAAATCTGTGGAAAAACAACATTCTGGGCCACAGGTGCAAAAACACACTTTGGGCAGGATGTGAAAAATGACAACTGTCCTATTCATGAGGCAGTGTGAAAATATTGGCTATACTGAAAATTTGGAATGAAAATATTGAAAATTACCAAAGTTACGCACGTGTGTAGACAATTTTGAAAGCCCACATGTAACTCGGCCATTTTTAGGATTTTTTTTCACCAAATTTTCAACTTGGCCTTTTTGGGATCTCACCTCATGAAAAGTGACACTGTCATTTCATTCATTGGTCCCAAAAGGTGATTTTGCACAGCGACTGCACCATTCTGCACCACAGGTGTGAAAACACATTTCGAGTAGGATGTGAAGAATGACAGTTGTACTGTTCATGAGATGGGGTGAAAAAAATGGCAATGTTGTGAATTTGGAGTGAAAATATTTTGCTGAAGTTATGAGTGTGCGTAGAAAAACTTCAAAGACCACGCATAACTCAGTCGATTTTTGGTGTTTTTGTACCAAATTTTTTAACATGGACTTTTTGGGACCCTACCTCATGAACACTGGCACTGTCATTTTGTTACTCAGTCCTGAAAGGTGATTCTTCGCAGTGACTGCAAAATCACCTTTCAGGACTGACTAACAAAATGACAGTGCCAGTGTTCATGAGGCGCGGAGTCCCAAAAACCCCATGTTAAAAATTTAGTGCAAAAATATAAAAATATGGGCAAGATATTAACATGAAAATGCCATTGACAGTCATTATATGGCAGTTGCCTTGATTCTTCAGTCCACAGTTCGGCTTTGAAGAGTGCAAACTTGTCCCAGTCCACAGAAGATGACAGCCACTGACCTCAGATGGTAAGTATAAGGGCAAGAGGGTGTGTGGGGTGGTGGGTTGCTCAGTGAAAAGGTCAGGATGGGGGAGGGGAGACGACGAGGGACAGTTTTGTATTTTGCAGGGAAAAAAGGACATTGGGGACCATTTCCTTTTTTATACAGAGACGGATTACTGGAACATTTCGGGACACTGGGAGTGGGCTCCCCAGTGTCCCATAGTTACTGTGAAGGTGGGGCTCCTAGCGTAACATGGAGATTGGGCCTCCCTGTTGTTGAGTTTAATTTGCAGGCAAGGGCAGAGCACTCCCCGAGGGGAGAAATGATTGAGGAGCCGCACCATGGCTACAGATGAGCCCTGATGGGCTGTATAATGGTGGGTGGTGGGGAGTGCACAAAAGCAAGCAAGGAGAGCATTTGGACATCACTGATCAGCTGTTTGCTGGGTGGTGTTCATCCCGCACATCAAAGAAAAAGCCGCCATATGATTGATGTGGCTTTTTCTTCACAAATAGAGGATGTTTCCGCCCATGAAAAAAAAACAACAACATCACAATTAGCCTGCCAGATGATTGGTGTGGCACTGTTGAGCCCCTTGCAGAGCACTCTGCATTGGACAGACAGCGTCACACCCTTCAAAAGGCAGATATAGCAAGAAGTTTTCTATGTGTGCACACACGGCAAACTAAAGGACATAGTAATAGTAGTAAAACATTTTTATTTATACAGGCAATCATTTGACAAGCAAATGTTTACCATAAGACCGATAAGACCCTGTTTTCATGGTAGTCCTGTAGATGTCATACTTCAAGTTACAATTCTAGTAATAACAAAAAACATAAAGATCCACAATGTAATAGTTACACAGCGCAATCCTATTTGACATGTAGACTATCTACTCACAGGCAAAAACACTAATAGCATTTACATTCATGTATAAAATTCTGACTCAGTTTGTATTTAAAATGAATCTACAGACATGTTCAAGTCCCAAAGATGATCTAGGAAATTATTCCAAGTGATTGCAGAACGATATCTAAAGGTCATTCCAAACTTGTTTCTAACTTTAGGTATCATCAATGTATTTCTGTTCCACAGACACAATTTATTGTTAGTCTACTCTAATGATTTTATTAGTCGCTGGGGTTGTTCCATTTTAAGTATTTTAAAAAGCAAGATGGACCATACTCAGTCCCTTTTGTGTCGTAATGAGTTCTAGGCCAAGTTCTGGTACAGTGCACAGTGGGGAGAGTACAAGTCACACCTTAACGTATATTTAGCAATTTTATGGCAGGTCACATCGAGTTTATACAAAGTCTTGTTTGTTCCATTTATCAATCAATGGTTCCCATAATCTAACGATCAAATAAGTAGTTGATTAGCAACTAATAGTCGATCACTTTTAGTTAGGCAGTGAAAAATACGCCATATAGCTCCCAATTTCCTTCCTATCTTTTTTGTAAGATTATCTACATGGGTCTCAAAGCTTAGGCAATTATCAAATCCAATACCAAGATATTTGTACGTTAATGCCTGGGTCAAAATGTGTCTATCAGCATCTCTAATTTCAATTGATTCATTTTTTTTTATTTACATTACTCCTACCCAAATGAAATAGCTTTACTTGTGTTTTCTTTAGGTTCATTAATAGAAATTTGGACTTAAACCAATTTTGCACTGTATGAAAATCCACCTGGAGCTTAGTTTCGACCTCATACTTGTCTAGTCCTTTTGCCACCAGTACCATGTCATCTGCATATAATGTAACGTGGGTATGGTGTATTAATTTAGGGAGATTATTCATATACACAAAAAACAATAGTGGACCCAAAATTGATCCTTGGGGAACACCCTTTGTTATTGGTGATAGAGATTAATTACTTCCACCTACTGAAGCTAATTGATATCGATCTTCCAGATAAGACTTAAACCATCAAAGGGGTTCTCTTCCAACTCCTATATCTATTAAACAATTTAGCAAAGTATTGTGTTCTACTAAATCAAAGGCTTTAGACAAATCCATGAAGACTGTGCCCATGGACCTAACTTCTCTTAATGGGGTACAAAGTTGGTCAAAAAAGTCTGTGAGTGCTGTCTCCGTGGAGTGCCCCTTCTGAAACCCAAACTGTGTTGAAGTTAATTTATTGTTTTCTAAAGTTTCTGCACTAGGAGGAATATATAGAAAAAGGGGACATACATGTGAAAATCTGTATTTTGTGGTTAAAGGGATCCTCCATGCCTGATAAAGTGGGAACATGTCCTTGTGCATCCCAGCAAAAAATGAAAGTTACGTACTTACCATAACAGTTTACCTTCCTGAATATCTTCTCCATAAATTACCACTAATGGGTCTGAGCCATTGGCACTAGGACTCTGTGGTAGCCAGAATTTCGGAGCCATTGGTGCTAGGACCCTATGGGAGCCAGAACTTTTTTGGAGCACTGATGGTGCTAGTAGACCCCACATTTGCATCACCATATGTACCCTCTGGTATACAGTAGTGCCAGCCCCTACCTGCCTCAATACCTTTTTTTTGTCAAAACAAATGTCCATTGCCATACTGGTCTTTGTACAAGGAGATGCACAAAATAGGTGATTTGATGCTTTTTATTGGACCAACAGAGATTTACAGAAAATACTTTTGTAACCCCCCTACAAATGGGGGTTCCCAAAAAGTCTTCCTTGAGATTGCCTAAATGCTCCCTGACAGGCTGGTGTCTTGCATTTTAGCAGTTTAAATGTGATTACCAGAGCCTGTATAGCCTCTGTGTACTGTCTCTTTAAGAGCTGCCTAATTGCAGGTTAAGTAATCTGTAGGAACTTTAGTTTGGAGCTTTTTGTGCCTTTTTTGTGCAACTGAAGGGGGAGCTCTTGCTTCAAGTGACAGCCAAATTAGCCAACCAAATCTTTTGGATCTTGGGGAATTCCTGGGCTGCTTGTAGTTTTCAGTTAGTTCTGAGCTGGGAAGTGAAATGACAGAAGCTGAAGTGATTTTGGGCAGCAATCCTGAGTGGATTCACATGGCAAAACTATGAGAGGGCTAAGAGTTTGGCCTGCATTTCTGCCTGCTGCTCCTGAGAGGGAGAGAAGATAATTATTTTGGACTAAATCCAGTTTGTGTGACTAAAGTAAGCTACTGAAGTGGGCCAGGCTCAACCTGAAGAAGACCGAAGATTTTGCTGAACGCGATCGGCCTGTCAGGAGTTCCAGTTACCTCTAAGCTCCCGGTATGTGCAGAGACTTTGTGATTGTGACCGGGGAGCGCTTTGCCCGGTACAGTAGAATTCTCGTACATGTAAATGTGCTATGAGCTGCTAGTGGGTTGTGAGTTAGTTCCCCACTGTGTGAACTGTGTTCTGCTTGCTGGAAGCTGTATCCAGCCCAAAACAGACTGCTTCTGAACTTGTCTCCATGTGGTCTTGGCTTTGCCAGACTGGCCCATCTAGACTACCCACTGTACAGAGAAGCCATTGACAAGAGATCTGCCTGGGGATCAGCCCCCTGCTCCACGCTTGAACAGGAATGATGCTTCTGCGACTTGTGTGGGTCCTGCTTCTCCTGGCATTCCAGATCAACCACCTGCAGTCTCGATTTTCATCCAGCCTGTGTCCAGTCTTGGGTATCGTGAGTAAATACCAGGGTAGCTCCCTGCAACAACAGCTTAATCTAAGTGTGTCATCTGACTGCCTTATTGTTTAGTTTCTTTTACAAACTGAGCCCCCTGGCTCCAGATTACAAATATTGTGTACTGTGCATGCTGTGTTTTCCATCACAGGGCTCCAACCAGCTGCGATGCCAGCCAACCCCGGGCAACAGTCCTGGCTAGCCCATCTCTTCTTCACCTGGGTACCCGGGTGTGACTGTGTGGGGGGCTCAAAGCGCATGCATAACTGCTTGATTGATATAACCTTTAAGCTAATTAACCTAATTTTGCCCCTCCCTTGTTCAAGTCCCCTGAATAAATCAGATCTAACTTTTTCTGCATGTAATCTAACTGTGGTTCCAGTCTGTGCTCAAAGTACTGTACTGTTGCTATTTGTTGTGCATAACTTTGTTTTACAGGGGGTCCCCAGGGTTCAGCCAGAGAAATCAGCCCTGGTGGTAAGTGCAAACAGTGTGGGTACTTGTGTGGTGTACCAGGGGTATTGTGAAAGTGATTATTGTCCAGTGTTCAGGTCACTAGAGGGGAAGGAGAGGGGTTACAGTGTCCCGGAGGGCTGTGCCCAGGTTAGCTTGACCACTACCAACCCTGACCTCCGGGTGGAGGCACCCATTTCAGAACTCAAACCCCTTAACCTGCTACTAGCCAAGCAGGCAGGGTTAGTAGCCCTTGGGATAGTGCCACCTAGGGGTTACTCTTTAGGTTTCAGACTACACAGGAGTCCTTCATCAGAAAATGGCAGTTAATTGATGAAGGACTGTGTTGTGCAGTCTGAAAGCTAAAGTTTTTTTCCTGTAAAACTTTGTTTGTCGATTAAAAGGTAGTAAATCATCTATTTTGTGCACTTTCTTTTTGCAATTTTTGTTTATGCCTCCTGTACTCTGCCCCCAAAGTCCCTCCAGACCCACATGGATATCTCCAGTCATCTCTTACCTCTCTCCTTCGATGCCATCCTCCACAGAGCTGCGGCTTCTGCCCCCCAGGGGTCAGGGTGGAGGGGGTTTACTTCTGAACACTTCTATGTCTTATTAGGATGCATCCATGGTAAGAAAGGGGACTGAATGGTGCTGGGAGCCCTTCATCTTTATTGGGCAAAGGATCTGATGTTTTTGAACTTTTCTCCCAAGAGCCCCTCAGAAACCACATGTGTAAGGATTGCAAGGGTGTGTACACATGTGCTATCACCTGCAGCCAGTACAGTTCCTCCCACCCAGAGTCTCACCATGCTCTACCTTCCTGTGCATCCAGGAGGCAGTATAGCAGTAGCAGATGGGACCCACCCTCCCCAGGAAAGGACAGCAACCTCTGGGACACTCAATCCCCCCCACCTGCTGCCCCCTGACGACTCTGGCTCATGTCAGAACCCCGGCCACTGGTATTATGAGTGGTAGCACTACTGCTGCACTGACAGGCTGGCCCTCAGTACCTTTGTTTACTGAGGAGGTGAGCAGCATGAACCTAACGAGTAACTTGTGCACTTAAACTCAGGGCATAAGATAACCCTGATGTCCCACATAAGAAGGGCCACCAAATCCAGTAACACAGTGCCTTGACAGCCCAAACCAATTACAAAGGGGTGAAGACCAACACAACAGTAGTGACCAGACTTTAGGGGATGGTGGTCGGGAATGGTAATCTATGGAGAAGATATTCAGGAAGATCAACAGACACAGTAAGTACATAACTTTAATTTCTTCGAAGAATCAATCTTCTCCATAGATTTATGTTAATGGGTCAGAGTACCACTCTCAGTCAGAACTGTCCTGCCAAAGGTAGTACACTGCCTGGCATGGACATCCAGGACATAGTGCTTGGTCAAAGTATGCACTGTACTCCAAACTACAGCTCTGCAACCTTCTCCAGTTGGCACAGAGCGTAATTTCTGCCTGGGAAGCAGCAACTGTTCTGGTGGTGGGCATGTACCTTGCCCTCCAGTTTAACCTGAGCCATGGCATAACAGCGGTATAGGCAATTTGAAATCCAGGCTGAAGTGCACTTGATTGTGACGGAATGTCCCTTTTGATTAGGGGCGAAAGAGACAAAGAGCTGTTTTGACTGTCTGTAGTCTGTAGTCCTGTCCAGGTAAACCCTAAGGCACTCTGAGCATCAAGGGAGTAGAGGCTTTTCTCCCTCATTCTGGAAGTTGGCAAAGTAGGTAGGCAGGATTATAGCCTGACTCAGATAGCACTCCAACACCCCTTTAGGCAGAAACTTGGGGTGTGTGCAGAGAACTACCTTATTTTTGTGGAAAATGAACAATCTCTGCAGAGACATCTCCTCTGCACCTAAGCTTGGTCCATTCAAATCCAAGCTCCGCCTTCTCCTCTCTGCCTCTAGCGCCTGTGACTGTCTTCCTTAAACTGCCCTACTTTATCTATACCAAATCCTTGCCTCACCTCCTCTCAGCATAGCACTTCCATTATTCTTCCCTAAACCCCTACAACCCACTCCCCCACCCTTCTCCCTTCCCCCTCTTCTCTTTATTTTTTTTTTTCCTTTTCACCTCCCTTTGACACCAGCACTTCGCTCTGTGATGTGACAATGCCTCTGGCTGCTCTTACTTATTGTCCCCTCCCATGTCTTGTTTTCTGTTTCCCTGTCAGTACAACTAGCTGTAGTCTACCCAAATGTCTTCTTCACTTATATGCAACTGATTGTTAACCTGTTATCCTGCCTTTTGTTGCTGATTGTCTTGCCTTTTTTGTATCGTACTGCATTTGATGTGGAACCTTTATAAAAGAGCCTTGGCTCAAAGGTACTTGTAATCCTAGATTCAAATAAAATAAAAATAAAAAAAAACAGTAAACAGAAAATCTGTGACCACAACATGGATTACAGATACTTTGCGTGCAGAGGTGACAGCTACCAGAAATGCTGCTTTCCAAATTAGAAACTTCTTGTCCCAAGCCACAATAGGCTTGAAAAGCTTGCAAGGGAGCATATCCAGCACACAGTTGAGATCCCAGGGAGACAGCAGCTTCCTGAAGGGAGGTCTTGTGTGCAGGATACCTATGAAGAACCTCTAATGCAGTGGCAGCTGTGCCAAAGAAAAGGTACCTAAAGGGTCATGATATGCTAATATAGCATATAGGTGGACCTCAATTATGGAATACTGCAAGCCAGCATCAGAAAGGCCCGGCACGTACTTCAAAACCTTTTCATATGGACACCTGAAGGGATCTATGAGGGTTTTGGAACACCGGATGGACATTTTTTTTCACTGAGCTGTGTATGTCTTCCTGGTGGAAGGTTTACACATAGCCAACAGTATTGCAGGGACCCTCTGTGACACTTCAAACCAGTACACTTCAGTTTTTTCAGGAGCCATTCCCAAAGGTGAAGGGAATGCTGATTGGCGTAAACTAGCTGACCCTGGGTCAATAAGTCCATTCTGGGTGGCAAAATCCTCAGTTTGCTGGGATTTATTACGAAAGACTGAAAGTTGAAATACCGAATGTCAGGATCCCAAGACTGATCGCCCGAAACTTGGAAGCCCAACACTCAGTATTTGCTCCACGGCAGAGTTTTTTTTTCCATGTTTTGGGGGGCTTCGCCCCTGCATCCCCCTACTTTAGATAACAAACTCGACCATGAGGCAATTACCGGGTGTTGAGATTCCGAGTTTCAGGCAATCAGTCTCGGGATCTTGGCACTCGGTATTTTGATTTTTAGTCTTTTGTAGTGATACCATTTGCTGATAGTCGATTCAACAGAGAAAACCATATCTGCTGAGGTCAGCAGGGGGCTACTAGGATCATCTTACCCTGTGTGCCTACAACTTAAACAGCACTCTCTGGATGAGAGGGATTAGAGCGAATGCATACAACAATTTTTGCCTTGGCAGTCTGAATGTATCCTGATGGAAAATGCCAAGACCTGGGTTTCTGAAGCAGAAGTGAGGCAGTTTGCTGTCGAGTGGGTACACAAAAAGGTCACATCTGGGGCCCACTCATTGAATAATGATCTCAAGATGTCTGGTACTAGTGAACACTTGTGATGATCAGCCTCTGTTCGACTTCATGTGTTTGCCAGCGTGTTCTGGATTCCTGACAGACAGATCACCTGGATCAAGATCCCCTGCTCCAGACACCATTCCCACACTCTCACTGCCTCCCTGCAGAGAGGGTCAGGCTGTGTTCCAACTTTGTTTGATACAGTACATGAAAAACGTGTTGTCTATCTGAAGGTGCATTGTCATTTGGCCTACTAGGTCCACAAGGCTTTCAGTCCACACAGAACTGCACGCACCTCTAGAAGATTTATGTGAAGGTGTGTTTCTAATGAGTTCCAGATACCCTGCATCTGGAAACCCTGGCAGTGGGCTTCCCACCCCGGCAGGGAGGCATTTGTGGTGAGAGTCACGCTTGGCTCTGGTAGGGAGAAGGGGAAGCCCTGGAAGAGATTTCCTTCACTGACCATGACCAGAGGTTTGGTCACCTGAATGGGGTGCTTTTGAGGGTGTGATGCCTGTGATGACTGGGTATTGGGCATCCACTGAATTGTCCTCATGTACAGCCTTACTAGAGGCACTGTGAACACTGAGGCTTTGAGGTCCAGCATCTTTTGTATGGAGTGGGCTGGCACAATATTGCATTCCATGACGTGGCATGCCATCTGCAAGCTTACCTGTAGTTTGCTGTCAGGAAAGAAGGTTGAATCCCGGGTCCTGTCCAGAAAAATTTCTATGAACAGAGTTTCTGACAGAGCTTCAGCTGAAACTTCGCAGGGTTCAGCTGGACTCCTGTGGACACTTTGAAATGGAGGCTGTGGCCACTGCCTGCTCTGTCTCCTGTTTGGAGGGGCTTGGAATCAGCCAGTCATCCAGATATGGGAATATTTGGAGCCCTAGACTTCTGAGGTGCGATGCAAGTACTGCAAAGCACTTTGTAAAGATTTACAGCACCAAGGAAAGCACAAAGAGTAGGACTCTGAACTGGCAATGTTGCCCTTCCATGCAGAACCAGAGGTACAAGTGGGGTTGGGGCGCACCAGTATGAGCTGGTATGTATCCTGCATGTCTAGTAATGCTAGCCAGTCCTAATGCTTCAGGTAAGGTAGCAACAATCCTAAAGAAATCATTTTGAATTTTTCTTGATCTATGTACTTGCTGAGTTTTCTGAGGTTGAGAATGGGGTGCAGGCCCCTGATTTCTTTGGCAGCAGGAAGCAGAAGAATGTTGTGTTCCATTCTGACCCTCGCACTATTTGCACTGACCTGTTTCTCAGAAGTCCCACAATCTCCTGTGCCAGAAACTCTGACATGTAGGCTGACAGGGGGAGTTGCTTTCTGGGAGGATTGTACAGGGGGGGGGTTCCACAAATTCCAGGGAGTACCTCTCTCAGATGATCCTTAGAACCCACTTGTTCATCGAGATTGATTCCTACTAATGGTAAAACTGGGTGAGACATCCCCCAACTAAGGAGGAGTGGTCTACCTCAGGCTGCCGAAGTGGACCTGAGGTCTGAGCTTCAGATGGTGGCGCTGAGTGCTTTTGACAACAGCATCTTCTTCAGCTGTGCTTTCTTTGGGACCTGGGGAGGCTAAGATTTATTGTTTGGTGCTCCCCTATCATAACCATGAAAGGACTACTTGTTGTGAAAAGAACCATATCGTCTACCCTTTGTGGGTCACAGGCAGCCAGCCTGAAAGTTTTAAGAGGGGCAGATCAGAGGAGACGAGTGCTGTTTTCTTAAATGCCTTCAAGTTGAGTAAAAATCTTACTTTATCTCACCAATGCCTGAAGCTTTCATTTGTGTGTGCTACATGATTCTCTGGATTTGCTGCTTGTGAGGGGAGCTATCTCAAGTGAATGCGCACTGGCCATACAAGCTTGTTCACAGGGTTCACCTTTTTGTTGTGGTCTGTTGTTGGATGGCCAGGGTGAAGCCAGTGGTCTACACCCAGAAGTAGTACCATCTGATGCATGTACCTTGCTGCAGAGTGAGCTGCTGCCTCAAAGGCATCCATAGAGGCTTCAAGCTGGTGGCTATTAGATTCAATACTTTGCTTAACAGCAAGCAGCATCTCTTGTTTTGCCTCTGTGTTTGGCAGGGTCTCAGCCAGAGACTTAAGCTTGCACCAGAAGGCATACTCATACTTAGAGAAGTGGCCCTGATAGCTAGCTGTACTCATGCCAAAGGTAGCCAAGGCACAGACTCGCTTGCCCATGATGTCTACCTTGTGTGCCTCTTTGTTAGTGGGTGCATGGTGACCTCCTCGGGCACCATGGCTTGGTTGTTCTTGGTCAGAATAACAATGGCATCTGCTTTTGGCTGAGTGAAATACATGGAGTTGGATTTAGGAACCATGTATTTCTTGTCTGCCTGCTTGGGGACAGTTGCAACAGTAGCAGGCCTTCTCCAAGTTGCCTCAGACAGTGTCTCAAGGGCTGGCTGGATGGGAGGAACTAGAAAGGCCAGGATATAGGGCACGTTCAGAAACTCCATTTGGAAGCACCTAGCCTGGTCTATGGCTGTTGGCATGACATTCAGTGCAGTATGCTTATTTCTGAGCAGTGCCTGAAAGGAGAGATCCTCCTGAGGTATGGTGACAGAAACCATTTCCTGGTTCTCTGGACCATAGTTGAGTCATCACCATCGAAGATGATGAGGTCAGGATCTAACTTGTCTCCTTCTACGTTCTCTACACCCAGAGGGTAGCAAAGAGGAGAGGGTTAAATGGGCAACAGTGCAGACTGTGGTCTCTGCAACACCAGTGATACTGGACCTCCATGGGGCCAAGGGAGTGGCACCATCGGCAGTACCAAGGGCAGCCCTGGGATTGTTCCCAAAGCAAATTATCCCAGCAGCAAAGGCCCATGCAGCACCATTGGGAGCACTAGCTCTAAGGTAGACCATGAAAAGCCAAACCCTGGTGCTGGATGCAGCACCAACAGTGTCAATGAACCCATTAGCCCTGAAGGAACCAGTGGAGGCACATGGCTGCCCTGTCCCCAGAGGAGTCAGAGGCGGCAATGCAGGTGCGACAGGTGTAGACAGCATCAACAGTAACCCCAGCCCGGAGGCTGGAGCTAGAGTCACTCACACACCAGGTCAAGTACCAAAGAGTAGGCACTGGCTCAGCCAAACCCAAAAGGTCAGGAACTGGCACCAACAATAGCATTGTTTCATTTGCCGCACCCACCACTAGATAAGAACTACCTAATGGTTAAACTGCCAACCGAAGTCCCCTCTATTGGACAGAGAGGGGCTCTGAGATGAAGAACTCAACCTTGCAGGCCCAGGCATCACTGGTGTCATTGGTGAGGATAGTGGGGTCCAGGTCCACAGAATTTTAGAGTCTCAAAGAAGAATGACCAGAGGACAACCTCGGCTAGTGCCGTTTCTTTTCTTTATGCTTTTTGCGAGAAGAGGTTGAGTCTGAGTGGTGTAAAGATCTCAGTGTAGAGTATGTGTAGGAACTAGACCATTTCTTTTAGTGATTCTGAGAGGATTGTCCATACTCCGGGGTGCCGGACTGTCCATTGCCAGAGAACCCACCCAGAGAGAGGTGGTGACCAGACACAGCCCCACTGGCAGAACAACTTGCCTTTTCAGGCTCCCTACCATCTTTCTTATTTATTGAGGATGAGGTAGGACTGACCAGAAACTGAATAATGTTGGTGTATTATGATATGGCCACACTGGAACCCAGAGTTGGGTTTTGTCTTAACATGTATGCCCTAGAAGAGAGATGAGAGAGAGGGGACATGATCAAAATCTACAAGTACCTCACAAGGATGAACAGGGTGCAGATGGGAGTCAAGCACCAGAACTGGGGGAGGGGCATGAAATGAAACTAGAGGGGGAAGTTCAGGAGAGATGTGAAGAAATATTTCTTCACTGAAAGGGTGGTAGATGCCTGGAACAAACTACCAGCAGATGTGGTGGAGGCTAGAATGGTGGGGGGCTTTAAGCATGAATGGGATAAACAGGGCTATATTAGAAAACAGGCAGGGAGAGGGAAGGGGAGGGCCACCGGGGACCAGAAAGGGTTTGCAGATGTAGCGCATGCAGGGGACATTTGGGCAGACTGGGTAGGCCAAGTATTCCATTTCTGCTGAAGATTCTATGTTTTTATGCTTCTAATTTTTATGTTATTGAAACTAAACTGACACAAAAATAGCAAACTCTAGACTGTATTAATCTCAAACCAAAGACCTGAACACTGTCATCCCTCTAGATGGTAAGGTTTTGGCTCCGATGTGGAGAGTGGTGACACTACAGCTGCCCACTTGCTGGCAGGGAAAAGGAACTGTGGCAGTTGGGGGCTGGCACCAATATATACCAACATGTATATCAGCGGGCATGGCGCAGATGTGGGGTCTTCTCACGACACCAGCCCTCCAGAAAAGTTTTGGCTCCCACAAGGTCCTAATGCTTCCAACTCAGATCCATTTGTGGGAATCTATGGAAAAGATGGATTCTTGGAATATCTGCCCTTGTGCTGAAATATAAAAAGCATTCTGGCTACTCAGCTCCTGGTATTAACATTACAAAATGTCTCACGTTTTTTGTGTTCGTCTCTTCTTCCATGTCAGAGGATGTAGAGAGTTCTTCAGCACTGGAGGGAATGGCTGCAAAATCTTCACAGGTATCCAGTGAAGGCATCTGTCTGTTTGTCCAACCTAAAAGAATCAGAAGTAGATATATAATTTCTACCTAGGTCTTGGCTAAAGGATTTTCAGAGACTGACAAAAAAGAAACAGCTCCACGGCTGGCAGTGCCTTTTTTTAACACTTACAGTGCTGCTACTCTAAATATACATTCAGAATTTGTATTCAGTTAAAAAAATCTGAACATTTACTAGAAAGTAGAAAGCAGAACCAGCCCAGTGATGTGGGAGGTTGAAGGGCCAGTGCCTCGCCTTCTGGGTTCGGTGACGTACTTGGGCTGTTGGGGGTCGGTCATGGTGGGAGAGAATTGTGCATCTGCAGACTGATCAACTATCTGGGAAGGGGGATCTACCTCACTGCTCAGATTCTGCCATCATGTGGAGGCATGATGTCAGGTCAGCGAGGTGCACTGAGCATGGTCTGGCGTTCAGCACGTAGTGCCTGTGTACCTCTTCGCACATGCATGACTGTGTCAGCACATCCTTGGCTAAGTGGGAGAAAAAATGGAAAATCAGGGCCCGCCACACAAAGAAGTCCCCCTCGCCTACTCTGGCCCTGATGGTCACCCTGGGACCCTTCCACAAGGAACTGAATCTGGACTCTGAGGGGATGGCTATCCCCATCCTGGTCCCACCAGGGGGTGAGGGGACAAGCCTTGCGGACTTTGAGAGGCAGGCGAGTCCCGGGGGTAGATGGGAGCAAGCAGAGGCTGAAGAGTCCTGCCAGCGCTCAGGGAAAGGAAGAGCTCTGTACAAACAGAAGAACGTAGAAGGCAGCATTCACCGCCCCCTTTTGTACAAAACAGACATCTTCCACAAAACTAATTCATTCAACAGGATCTCTTCCTTTATTTCATCTTAGGTGCAGAACATCGCCCATGAAGTACAGAGTTCAGAGCATCAGAGGTATCTGGCAAAGCAGGATGGTGCAAAACTATAAGTAAGCTGATATTTTGACTCTGCTTTGCATCTTACTCCTTACCTCATGAGTGACAGTCTGCGCCTACGGTGAAAAGAAGGCAGAAATGTTATTACCTCATTACTTCCAATAGGTTCATATAAAGGCCAAACCATCCACTGCTTAATGTGACACAAAATGGATGCCCAGGACAGAATGAGAAGAATTTTGCAGAAGATGCCCATTTTGTACAAGAGGGTAATGTAAGTGCTACCTTCTACTTTCCGTAGATGGGTTTTCAGAGATATTGATGACCTTGGGTTTCTAGAAACTTCCAGCCTAGTCTGAGGAGGTTCCCCATCCTGTCTGCCAGTCTTAGCCTTTGTGATCCTGATTGGATGGACTATACCTTGATGAGTAACTTCATGACATCCTGATGTCACTTTGGAAGTCTCTGCCCAGCTCAGCGATGCTCCTTATGGCATTTTCAGTGGCGCTCAGCAGAGTTAGTGAAATAAAGTGATTAGAAAACAACATGAGCTTCAAAAGAGTGGATGACGTGCTCTAGTCATGGCTGGCAGCCCCTAAGAGAAGGAGCTCCTGAGTCATCACTGGGATTACTGCAGACTATGGCTGACTCTGTTTCAAGACTCATTGTTTGAATTCAGTAACCTTTTTTTTTGCATCAGAATGCATAATCAATGCAGAGCAGGTCTGGAAATCCTTAATCTGGACAGGCAGAACTGTCCTGTTTCACGAGACAGGTATTGGATAACTTCTCAAGTCTGCACTGATTTTAATCTCATAGTCCTTGGTGCCCTAGTTTAGAAACTCTCACAAGTATGAATTTGAGCAACCCGCTGATGTACTCGTGCTTTCAAAATGGTCATTATTTGAACCAGTGGATGACTAGCTTTAGCCAACACAAATAAATTGCAGTGAACTCCTCCAGTTGACACTGCCTACTTTTAGCAACCAGAAACTTATAACAGGACTATCACCAACTTTGAAAGCAGTACTCCTTTTTGAGAAACAGTGTTTTTGGACCTTCAACTTTAATAACTCAAGACAGGAGCTCGGGGGGACATAATACCCATGTGCTGACTTCTCATTAGCCTTCTCTGTTATCTGACTATAGCCTGACTAGCTGGACAAAGCCCCTTCCATGTGCATCCTCCCATACATCTTCAAAGCTGAGCCTTTGAATACCATATGTCAGACTGTCCACATAAGGGATGTAAATGGTGATATGCGCATACAGAACTCATTTGAATGACTGTAAAGCATTTCTTTTCTTATCTTATTTTATCTTATTCAAGTAAATAGGAGAGGCTACAGCACAAGAAGGTCACGTATACAGCCAAGAGGTGCCCTTCTCATGCTGCAACAGGTAACCACAACCATTGGATGATGAATGAGGGATGCTCTGTAAATGCAGGGTGGACTGGGGCATAAAGAACAGCAAGCACCAGTCTACAAGCAGGAACTGGCCCATGGACCCAGTTATCCTAAGTGCTCACTTGGAAGTGTCGGGTGGTCCGTGGTGTGCAGTTATGTGGGCCGCTATTGTCCATTTCATTTTTTTAAATGTACTGGCCATGACAGTGCTGCAAGTGAGGAGGGTCGACCAGAAGCACGACATTGAGAAGCAGTGAATACTGAGGAGGAGAGCTGACCTTGGCGGGAATGGCCAGAGAGGGCTATGCGGAACAAAGATAAGTGGCTTCCAGGGCATTTTCAAATATTTTGAAGAACCATTGAATATATCTAAGCATAGCCAAGACTGCCATACTGTATGGTTTATAATGATGACAGTACTATAAATGACGATATCACCAGTCAGCCACTTTAATACTTACATAAGTCACAAGAACACGACAATCTGTAATCATAGGAGATGACAAGAATTGCTAAACTGGTGCTGGACTGCGAGGAGTCAGGGTTTAATTTTTCTCTCTGCATAGAGGTGAGGAGGAAAATGTTCAGCCTCATGAATTAATCCAGACAATTAGGAAGACTGACAATAATAAATAAAAAGAATAATGGATAGGTTAGTGTCCATTACCGGGGAGTAATACCATCGAGAGGTTCTAATGTGTCCAGAACCTAGAGATGGTAGGACTCACGGTAATGAACACTAAGCTGTCCATAATTTTTTTTAATATATGGATCTGAGGTGTGCATTGAACAAGTTACACTGACCTCGATGTATGCGGCATGGGGTCCTGAGTGAAGAGACAAGAGAATGCAGCTATGGCACCGGCTCTGCAGTTCCTCAAGTTTGTGGTGATTTTCAGTAAGTGGGCCGGCTTGGTATGTGAACCAGGCGCCTCGTGGATGTACTCATTACAAATAGATTTGTAGAAAGGAGAAAAAGGACGGTCATCAAACATTGTATGGTGAGGGTGTAATTTTTTTTAAAAAACAGCACTGCTAGCACCGGAGAGTTCTCTCGCTAAGCGAGAGAGTAAGCCACCATGTTTTGTGAGTGTTTCTGCCTAGTCTCACAGGAAAAGCAACCAATCGCAAGGCACGCTTAGGAAGACGTCGAGGACAGACTTGCTGTTGCGCTGCTGAAGCTTCGTGATAATGGTATCATTCAGGTATGGAACAGTAGTATTACCATATCTAAACGATACTATTATCAGTGGTGAAGTGTAGTATTATTGCTGTGGGACTGATAGTATTACCGTGAATTTTTTGTCTGCTTTGCAATACTATTAATTTCGACATCCATATATTAAAATACAGTAACAACCCTAAACTATTTTACAGGCTCATTCTCCATATGAAATGCCACTATTAATCCCTCAGCGTAGTCAGGTGATAAAGCTTTGCCACAAGGCAGCTCCAATGCATTTTGCAGATGCCATTCATTTTAGTATTTTGTACACAATAAGTACACTGATAATCCAGTTTTCTTGACTCCATGTCTACTTGAAACAGGGTGTTTAATTAGGAAAAGGTGATTAATTAGAGGTGAATGGAGTTAATTAGACTCTCGTAACACTCTTTTGTTCTCTGAATTAAGACATTTTAAAAGACTTGCGTTTATGCTGTCTTTCATAATCTCCTGATGAAAGTGATTGGATAGTGGTCACGAAACCAGAATTGCATTGGCCCAAACACAATCCAAATCGTCTGGCATTACTGGATTGCTCAGCTGTGTTTAAATTATGTTGACGCAGTTCATGGCAGTGAAAAGAATAATATTGTTCTGGCTGTAATACACGCAGGTTGTTTCCACGTCAGCAGTGATCTAAAATGATTTACCAGTTTCCAGCAAGAACCTGTGATTGTGTCAGTGGGACTCAAATCTCGTAATGTTTCAGGACATTCCATTCTTCACTGCTAAAGACATTTTCATGACAGTGGGCAATTGTCCAATAGACTTAATCTATTTCTGCTCCTTTCCTGCCCTGAAATCCCAGTCATCTGCTTTTGACATCATAATTTCCATGACACTAGGCTGTGATGTCGTAAGAAGATGACCGTGGCTTTACAGCAGGAGTAAGCAATGTAAAAGATGAAGTCTACTCGGAATTTATACGGTTTCAATGAAAATATCTTCAGTAGTACAGTATTGAAGGTTCTGAAATTCTAAATGCCGTAGTATTTTGTATGAACTTTGTTAATACCAACTGTGAACTGCTTGCTGAAAACCAGAAAATCTCTTCCAGTTCCATGTTTTACTTGGAGATGGGGCCGTTATTATAGATCAATGACAATGTATATTCTTGACCGATTTGAGCACCAATTTGCATGTGAGTAAAATATTTATTCAAGAGTGGATCAGGCACAGGAGTCCTATTGCCACATAACTTTAGTGCAGCACACAAACAGAATTTAGAAACATTAAATTTTTTTAAAACCTGCTATGCAATATGGTCATAGGGTCCTCAAAGACACTCTAATGGTTATAAGAGGGATCTGCTTTATATAGTTATTGTGTGAGAAGTAAAATGTATGTGTTTAATGCCCATCCAGTGGAGCTCAGGGCACTCTGCACAGGCAAAGGAAACAGAATATGGTATCAACAAATTAAAACCAGTTTACGGAAACACATATCGACTGAGATAAAACAGCAGCCAGTGTAGGGGAGTCCCTTAACTTTACCCAAAAAACGTGAAATGAAGCCAAGTGAATATGGCACCTGAAATATGCAAAATAGACCACTCTTAAGCATTCAAGACCACTTCTATAACTGTTCACAACAGGGACCCAAATAATTTATATAGCAAATGTCCTTTTTTCCTGATGTCAGCAACTGGGGTACAGAAATGAGCCCCAAGCATCAGTGGCTTGACCATGGCAGAGAACCATTGAGTGTCCCAGAGGGTGCGCTCCTTCTCAAGTGAAGCTGGTTGCCTACAGTAGCTCTCTGATTGCACTGCAACCTGGATCACCTCAGGGAAAGTTCAGGCAGAGAAGTGAGGGGAGGAAGACATTCACCGGAGTCACCACATAATTGCATGCACATGTGCACTGGGGCTCTCGCATCCGATCATCCTCGAGGAGGGACAAATATGGGAAAAAATTCCCTGCAAGCCACAATATGATTTGTGGGACATGCAGGCCTCGAGCTGCTCACTGTACCCCTCACTACCCATATGTGCCTGTAATGAGTGGACGTCCCCTCCTTTGGCCCCACCTTGGGAGGAAAGCCGGTGGAGCTGGAAGTTGGGGGTCACAAATGAGGGGATGAAGCTGTATGGTTATCTGGGCTGATGGGGCAGCGGCACAGGAGGAAAACTGTACAGATAAAAAAGTAAGGGAGCTGCACTTGTATTAAATGGCAGCAGCAATATTAACCTGACAAAGGGACTTTTGTGGCCCTGAAAAATTGTCCGCTATGCTGTCTTTGTACAACACATCTGTTGGTCCAATAAGAGGTATCAAGCCATCCAGCAACAACATATAGAACAAGCATTTGTCAAAGCCGAATGTTGATTGCATTGGTCTGTTGAGCTCGCTCACTGGCCGTGTCACTCGCTCCTTCTGTTTCTCCCGGTGCTGCAGGCTGCTCTTTTGTACCAGGCTCCTGCCTGAGTTGGCATGTTTTTCTGCCCACAAAAAAATCTGCAGCTGTCCCGACAGAGCTCTGTTGAGGTGGCTCACTCCCCCTCTCTCACTCGCTCATTCTGTTTCTGCTGGCGCTGCAGGCTGCCTTTTTGTACTGGGCTCCCGCCTCTGTTGGCAGCTTCTTCTGCCCACAAAGAAATCTGCAGCAGTCCTGACACAGGTCCGTTGAGGTAGCTCACTCCCCCCCACTCTCGCTCGTTCCGTTTCTGCTGGTGCTGCAGGCTGGCCTTTTGTACTGGGCTCCTGCCTGCGTTGCCGCCTTTTTCTGCCCACAAAGCAATGCGCAGCAGTCATGATAGAGGTCTGTTGAGCTCACTCACTCCCCCTCTCTCACTCACTCATTATGTTTCTCACAGCGCTGCCCTTTTGTACTGGGCTTCTGCCTGCATTGGCACCTTTTTCTACCAACAAAGAAATCTGCAGCTGTCCCGACAGAGCTCCGTTGTGGTCGCTCTCTCCACCTGTCTCACTCACTCATTCTGTTTCTCCTGGTGCTGCAGGCTGCTCTTTTGTACTGGGCTTCTGCCTGCATTGGCACGTTTTGCTGCCCACAAAGAAATCTGCAGCTGTCCTGACAGAGCTCCATTGAGGTGGGTCACTCCCCCTCTCTCACTCGCTCATTCTGTTTCTGGTGGCACTGCAGGCTGCCCTTTTGTACTGGGCTTCTGCCTCTGTTGGCGGCTTTTTCTGCCCACAAAGAAATCTGAAGCAGTACTGACAGGTCCGTTGAGGTAGCTCACTCCCCCCCCCTCACTCGCTTGTTCTGTTTCTGCCAGCGCTGCAGGCTGGCCTTTTGTATTGGGCTCCTGCCTGCGTTGCCACCTTTTTCTGCCCACAAAGTAATCCACAGCAGTCACGATAGAGCTCCGTTGAGCTCGCGTAGTCCCCCTCTCTCACTCACTCATTGTGTTTCTCCCGGCGCTGCAGGCTGCCCTTTTGTACTGGGCTTCTGCCTGCGATGGCACCTTTTTCTGCCCACAAAGAAATCCGCAGCTGTCCTGACAGAGCTCTGGTGAGGTCGCTCACTCTGCCTGTCTCACTCGCTCATTCTGTTTCTCCTGGTGCTGCAGGCTGCTGTTTTGTAGTGGTCTCCTGCTTCTGTTGGCACCTTTTTCTGCCCACAAAGAAATCTGCAGCAGTCCTGACAGAGCTCCGTTTGAGCTCACTCACTCCCCTTCTCTCACTCGCTCGTTCCATTTCTGTCGGCGCTACAGGTTGCCCTTTTCTACTGGGCTCCTGCCTGCATTGCCACCTTCTTCTGACCACAAAGAAATCTGCAGCAGTCACGATAGAGGTCCATTGAGCTCGTTCACTCACTCCACCTCTCTCACTCATTCGTTCTGTTTCTTCTGCCGCTGCAAACTGCCCTTTTGTACTGGGCCCCTGCATGCATTGCTGCCTTTTTCTGCCCACAGAGAAATCTGCAGCAGTCCCAACTGTGCTCCACTCACCCCCCCTCCCTCACTCACTCATTCTGTGTCTCCCACTGCTGCAGGCCGCCCTTTTGTACTGGGTTCCGGCCTGCGTTGCCGGCTTTGTCTGCCCACAAAGACATGTGCAACAGTCCTGACACAGCTCCGTTGAGGTTGCTCGCTCCCCCTCTCTCACTCGCTTGTTCCATTTCTGCCGGGGCTGCAGGGTGGCCTTTTGTACTGGGTTTCTACCTATGTTGCTGCTTTTTCCTCCCACTAAGAAATCCACAGCAGTCATGATAGACCTCCGTTGAGCTCGCTCACTCCCGCTCTCTCACTCGCTTGTTCTGTTTCTCCCTGCGCTGCAGACTGCCCTTTTGTACTGGGCTCCTGCCTGTGTTGGCACCTTTTCCTACCCACAAAGAAATCTGCAGCTGTCCCAACAGAGCTCCGTTGAGGTTGCTCACTGCCCCGTCTCATTCACTCATTCTGTTTCTCCTGGCACTGCAGGCTGCCCTTTTCCACTGGGCTTCTGCCTCTGTTGGCATTTTTTTCTGCCCACAAGTCCCGACAGAGCTCTGTTGGCCTCACTCACTCCCCCGTCTCACTCACTCATTCCTTTTCTGCCAGTGCTGCAGGCTGCTCTTTTGTACTGGGCTCCTGCCTGCGTTGCTGCCCTTTTCTGCCCACAAAGAAATCTGCAGCAGTCACGATACAGCTCTGTTGAGCTCACTCACTCACTCCACCTCTCTCACTCATTCGTTCGGTTTCTCCCACCTCTGCAGGCTGCTCTTTTGTACTGGGCCCCTGCATGCATTGCTGCCTTTTTCTGCCCACAAAGAAATCTGCAGCAGTCCCAACAGAGCTCCGTTGAGCTCACTCACTCCCCCTCCCTCACTTGCTCATTCTGTGTCTCCTGCCGCTGCAGGCTGCCCTTTTGTACTGGGTTCCTGCCTGTGATGGCAGCTTTTCCTGCCCACAAAGACATCTGCAGCAGTCCCGACACAGCTCCGTTGAGCTCACTCACTCCCCCTCTCTCACTCGCTCATTCTGTTTCTCCCAGCGCTGCAGGCTACCCTTTTGTGCTGGGCTCCTGCCTGCATTGGTACCTTTTTCTGCCCACAAAGAAATCTGCAGCTGTCCTGACAGAGCTCTGTTGAGGTCGCTCACTCCCCCTGTCTCAGTCGCTCATTCTATTTCTCCTGGTGCTGCAGGCTGCCCTTTTGTACTGGGCTCCTGCCTCTGTCAGCATTTTTTCCCACCAACAAAGAAATCTGCAGCAGTCCTGACCGAGCTCCGCTGGCCTCACTCACTCCCCCTGTCTCACTTGCTCATTCTGTTTCTGCCGGCACTGCAGGCTGCCCTTCTGCACTGGGCTCCTGCATGTGTTGCCACCCTTTTCTGCCCACAAAGAAATCCACAGCAGTCACGATAGAGCTCCATTGAGCTCGCTCACTCCCCCTGTGTCACTCGGTCGTTCTGGTTCTCCCACTGCTGCTGGCTGCCCTTTTGTACTCAGCCCCTGCATGCATTGCTGCCTTTTCCTGTCCACAAAGAAATCCACGGCAGTCCCAACAGAGCTCCGTTGAGCTCACTCACTCCCCCTCCTTTCCTCGCGTGTTCTGTGTCTCCCGGCGCTACAGGCTGCCCTTTTGTACTGGGCTCCTGCCTGCATTGTCACCTTTTCCTGCCTACAAAGAAATCCACAGCAGTCTTGAAAGAGCTCATTTGAGCTTGGTCACTCCCAGTTGCTCGATGTTAATCTGTCCCAAACACTGATTTCCGACAGGCACTGCGGTATTCTGCGCCGGAAACGCGGAAACACATTTCGGCCAGGATGTGAAAAATGACAGCTGTACTGTTCATAAGGAGGTGTGAACAAATGCCAGTGTTGAAAATCTGGCATGAAAATATTACTAATTTGCAAACTTACAAGGGTGCATGGAACCTGCACAACACACGCTTGTAACACAGTCATTTTATGGAGTTTCATCACAAAATTTTCAACATAAGCATTTTGGGACTTCTGCTCATGAACAGTGTCAGTGTGATTTTCTTAATATGTCCTGAACACTGATTTCCCATAGTGACCGCGTTACTGTGCGCCGGAAGAGCGAAAAGACATTTCAGCCAGGATGTGAAAAATGACAGCTGCACTGTTCATAAGGAGGTGTGGCAAAATGGCAATGCTGAAAATCTGGAGTGAAAATATTGCAAAGTTGCAAAGGTACGAGCATGCGTGGAAATTGCGCAATGCACATTCGTAACACACTCATTTTATGGACTTTCATCACCAAATTTTCAACATAGGCATTTTAGGACCTCCGCTAATGAACAGTGTCACTGTCATTTTCATAATGTGTCCTGAACATGGATTTCCTACAGTGACCATGCCATTCTGTGCCGGAACTGTGAAAACACATTTTGGCCAGGATGTGAAAAATGATAGCTGTACTGTTCATAAGGAGGTGCAGAACAATGGCAATGTTGAAAATCTGGCGTGAAAATATTGCACATTCGCAAAGTTACAAGCGTGCCTAGCAACTGCGCAATGCATGATCATAATACAGTCATTTTTTGGTTGTTTCCCACCAAATCTGTAGAATAGGCTTTTTGAGAGCCCACCTCATGAACACTGGCACTGTCGTTTCGTTAATTGGTCCCGAAAGGTGATTCCGCACAGTGACCACAAAATCACCTTTTTGGACCGATTAATGCCATAACAGTGCCAGAATTCATGAGAAAGGGTCCCAAAAACCCCATGTTGAAAATGTGGTGCCAAAATTCCAAAAATTGCCTGAGATATGCATCAAAGTTGAAAAAATCCTATTTATTCCATTATACAGCTTACTGGCATTTCCTCAGTTCGCGGTCAGCTTTGAAGAGTGCAGACATGTTCCCGGTCCACTGAAGATCATCCCGCCGGACTCCAGAGGTAAGCATGGGGTGGGGGGTGGAGAGACTGGGTGTGCAGTGGGTGGGCGTGGGTTGTGGGAGGGGGGCAGGGAGACTGCTGAGGGACCGTTTCCTTCTTTACAGGGTAAAAAAAAAGACATTGCGGGACTGTTTTTTAATTTTACAGGGGCATGTGGCATGCTAGGGTGGGCTCCCAGCATGCCAACGAAGTCTTCTGTTTGGGTGGGGCAGCTGTAGCCGACGGGGGATTGGGCACCCGCGTCGTCACACAATAAAACGGGAGGAGGTGACATTACGCAGATGAGGATTGGGCACCCGTCGGCGAACAACATGGGGGGGAATTAACCTTATAGCACTGAAGTCGACAGGGATTAGGGCCCCCCATCAGCAAACAAACAAATTGGGGCACATGTGCTGCCGAGGGGGATTGAAACCCCCTCGGCAGGTGGGGGGGGGGTTAATATTGTTTGTGAACATGGTGGCAAGCCGCTGCCATGTTCACAAACAATATCGGTGTTTCGAAGTTCCACCCTGCAATGACGGGTCGCAGCGAATGGCTGACATTGCAATGATGAGGTGGCCTGTGATTGCAGTGGCTAAATTTTTACAAGTTGGTGGCACACTGGCTGAACTAGTGTCAGCAGCAGTGTGCCATGGCATTGGGGGAAGCAGGCCAAGCCTTTACAGGCTGTGGGAGCACTGGCCACAACAGTGCCACGCCTCCACAACCTGCTTCTGGAAAAAGCTACCACAATATGTTTCTTGCGCATGCATGCAATCAACATAATAAATGACAGGTAACTGTGAGTTAAGAGACAGTAATTCCATTGAGAGGGTTCAGGTGACATCATAGTCCATGGGAGAAACGCTTGAGTAGATTGGTTGTTACCAGAACCACAAGAGGTAATTTTCATCCACGTAATTCACAGTTAGTTATGTTTTTATCCATAAGGTTCCTGTACTGACACAGGCTTTTCATTTAACCACCAAGCAGGAAACAGACATTTGGGTAATCCTAGCAGATAACCCAAAGGTGGACAGGCAGTGCGACAAGGCAGTTGGGAGGGCTAGTGGGATACTGGGGTGCATTGGGTGGGGTATCAGCAGGGCCCTAATTCTTCTGCAGCACTCTGTGACCAGGTTCTGTGGCAGGATTACCATTTGCCACAGAACTCCCACAGTGGTGGTTTGTAATTTCTGAGGAAGTTCTGCAGCACCAGTGAACTGCCACATCACAGCATCAGCTTGCCATACTGACACCATGTCCATGGCAATGACAATGGCAAATGAGATGGGGGGAACGCACAATAAAAAAATAAACCCATAAACTTTTAGAAATAACATTTAAAAAAAAGCTAAAACAAACCTGTCACTTATGTTCCTGTTCTATTGCATAAATTAAATTTGCAGAGGGGACCTTGTGTGATAAGTGATTTATCTGTTCTCATGTTGTTTATGCCACTCATTAGGTCCCCACTGCATGTCATTTATATTTTATATGCAATCTGTAACATAGTTTTAAAAAAATAAATTTCCTTTTTTATGATTGTAAAATAGTATCCCCATTCGTACAGATCCCTTTGGAAATGGAATAAACAGAACAGTGGAGATATTTCAAGACTCATTTTTCATGCCAACCCACTTCTTCTGATGCACTACATCACCCTGTCAGGCCATGACATGCCCATGAGCCCACGTGGAGGCAGGAGCCACAGCCCATCACAAGGTGTCACCTGTGGGACAAAACACTGCGCCATATCTTCCCAGGCGCGGAGCAATGGCATGCAACAGAGCTGCCCCCTCCCCCATCCTCATGCAGCTCCATAAGCTTGTCCCCAAACTTCACTTGCCGGCACAGGAACACAGCATGCTACCTGCTGGTGCAATGGTCAGCCCTACTCAAAAAATGTCTTCATAACGTTTAGGTAATTCTATCAACTCATAATACCACGTAATCAATAACACTTGCAAAAATGTGTACAGAACAGTTATTCATTTAACAGGCCTGTTCTTTCAACAGGTCTGCACATCATCATTATATTTCACCTTTCTGGGCATAATTCCCTCAGAAAGCACATGCCTCTCTCAGACTATTTCATAGCGATAAAGCCTTAAGAAACACAGCATCTTACTCAAAAGATAGCATTGCCTGTAGAAGCATTCATGAGTGGACTTAACAGGAGTGAGCATGACCAGGACCAAAAGGGAGGCAGGTTGAGTGACTGGAACCAGGAGGGGTGGAGGAAGCAAACGATGGAGCAGCCTGTAAAACAGGTCATACTCAGCAGTCCGAGTGCAGGAACTGAAGCTCACTGTGAAACTGGATGGGACATGTGATAGCTTCAGATATGACTGAATGTTTGAACTTGTAAACTTGAACTTTTGAGGTGTGAACTTTTTTTTTCCCAGTCTAATTCATCTTGGGGTCAGTATCACAATAAATACAGTGTGGTTAGAGAGTTTTCAGTCTGATGTTAAACATGCCCTCAGCATGTGATGCTTTAATAAACCCCTCGAGCTTCCTTCTTGGGGTTTATGTAGCATCACACACCGTTGGTGTGTGTAAAATGTAATTACACATCCTTACCCATACATTATTATCTATATAATAACTGGGTCCCATTTTTTCCCCATAGGAAAAGCTTGCTGTAATTCAGTATTAAAACTAGTTGGTTATAATGGCAAACACACCTCACTCTTTCTATGGGAAAACCACATGCCGGACTGTGGCTCGCACTTCCACTGTCTCTCACAAGCGCTGGCTCCTTTCTTGCTGACTGACAGAGATGAGCAAAACAAAGTGAAACAGTATGCTCTGTGTACTGCCATGGCTACTGACAGCAAGAGCCAGTGATTGTTTGCATTGGGTATAGTCACGCAACCCCAAAGACCATCAGGTTTTTGTAAATACAAAATAAATAATACTGTAGTAAATATATGACCAATCAGCAGAGCGGGTGTGTGAATGAGGAAGTGGGCAGGGGAGCGAGTAGCAGAACTGGTGAGTGAGTGAGCAGGCTGACCTATTGGATGAGTATGGGGGAATGGAAACACTGTGTGTTTTAGTGCTAAGATACGGAAACAAAACAATGATATTATGCAAGAAATGAGTGATCAGAGGAACAGACCAGGTGAGTCAGCCAGCGGGCTGACAGACCGAGTGGTTCAGCATCAGCGGAAGAATATTGCTGAGGTGAAAAAGTGCAACCAGAGCAGTTATATAAAACAATACATGAGGTAGTGTGTAAAACTCTAATTTTACACACGCTTGGTGTTGGAAGCTTGGATAAACCCCTTGAGCTTCATTCTCTGGGTTTATGTAGCATCCAACACCTTGAGTGTGCATATAATTCTCATTATACACACTACCTCATGTATTATTCTACATATAATACATGGTTAGCTTTTTGTCCCCATAGGGAAAATTAAAATTACGTTCTTACCATAATTCTTGATCTTCCTGAATATCTTCATTGATTCACACTAGCTGGTCTTAGACAGAGACACTAGGACCCAGAGGGATCCAAAACTTTTCAGAAGGCTGATAACACGGTAAGCACTGCGTGTGCATCATTGCATGATGACACACACACCTGCTGATATACTGAGGCAGCAGCCCCAATGTTTCAGTAACTTTTTTTTGTAGATTTTTTTTCCCTTTGTTCGCCGGCTGCCAAGACATCTCTCGGGTGAGAGCCACCCGAGCGGCCTTTACCGCTCTGCCTGAACCCTTCCCGACTGAGGAACTGGGTGCTGGATCCTCTCCCAATGTAAGCCCTTATAGAGGGAGGGGATCACGAGAGTCAAGTTGAGTTGGGGCCAGCGATGGGCATGTGGGCTGGTCACTTGGGTCCGCCATCACCACCCTGGCAGCCAGGGATTTTCCTCCTTGGCAGGTCCCCCGAGGCACAGATGTGCAATGATGTCAGTGCATGGAGGGCATGCTCCCACCCCATCCCGCAGACATCCACCACCACCTCAGCCCCTTGCACAATCTCTGCCAGTGTAGTTCTCCCAGTCTCCACCAGGAGTCGCTACATGGTGGAGGTTCCCCTGGATCCCATCCCAGGAGAGGAGAGCAGTCCTCTGGATGCTTGATCCTACTCCTCCTCCTCGGCCGACCCCCGGCACCCGGGTCCACACCTGAACCCAGGATGCCGGCATTATGAGAGGTATGGCATCCAGTGCCTCAACCCCCAGCACCACCGGGCCGATCTCAGTACCTTTCTTTAAGAGGAGATGAGCAGCGTAACCTAAAACCTATGCACTTAACCTAAGAGCATAAGATACCATGGCATCGCCCTCTGAAAAGTTCTGGCTCCTGCGGGGTCCTAGCACCTCTGGCTCGGACCCACTAGCATAACTCTCAACCTCCTGCCTTATAAATCAGGGACAAAAGACCAAAATCATGGACACGTCTTCAAAAATGGTGCTGTCTACTCAGGAACCTGGTAGAATAAGGGGCTTAGTGTACAATGCATTTTCTAAGAAAGAACACATTTGTAACTTTAATGTTTGATATTATTTTGTGCTTACAATCCCTACTGTTTGGTCACGGAAACACAATTTTTAGGAGGGACAGAGTAAAATTTTAAGGTAAAATCAGGGGCATCCCTGTAAGTCAGGGACAGTTTAGAGGCATGCCCACTAGTGGGAATCAATGGTGGAGATTGATTCTTGGAAGATCACAACTTTCTCAGAAAGTGAGGAAATACATTGAACTACTCCGCTACAGATTTACCAAGACTCATGATACTTTAAACCCTACGTTTTTCATTTACTTACTTCTTTATTTATTTATTTATTGCATTTCTTGGATTAAACCTTTGAGAACAAGCTCATTACATTAGGTTACAAGTCAAGGACAAACAGCAATATTACAAAACATCAATTTACAGTTAGGTTTTCAGCAAAGTAGTTACAGTGCAAAGAGACTTAAATAACAAGAAATATATACTAATATGTACAAAACGCAGGGAGAAAGAGGGAGGGAGGGAGGGTGTCAGAGGGAGGAAGCACAGGGAGGTGGAAGTAGAGAAGACAGCTACAAGGGCGGGGATAGTGCATGGAATAAGATCAGCCCAGGTTGTGGGCCTTGTCAGGGGAGAAGTAATAGCTTGCTTGGGGTGTCATGCATTAGTGATGGAGCCAAGCCCAGCAAAAAACAAGCAGGTACTGATTTCCTGGGAGGCCTGGTGTTGGGTTGTGGCAGGACCAATAGTTAGGGACCGGGGCAACGAGTTACAATAGTGATGTGGGTGAGGGGAGAGGATGTGGGGGGCAGTACAGAGGGGGATATTGGATAGTTCTGTGGGGGAAGTGAGGGAGCACAGAGGCAGCACTAGGTGGTGCTAGGGAGGGTTTACAGTTAGGTAGGCCAGGGGCCCCGTGGGAGACAGCTGCAACGAGCAGTAGCAACCAGATGAGTTTATCCATTTTGTGTTTTTATAATGCTGATGTATACAATAACGTAGTTTCTTTGTAATAAATTATATTTAGAAAGCAGCAGCAAAATCTCATAAGTATGTCCATCTGAAATACTAAACGCCTGTCATGACATGCTTATCCACTGGAATGATGCTCAGAGTACAAGAAGTCGTCTGTACTTTACCTGTATGGGAAGTGGATCTAGGCACTGTTTTTGTAGCCATAGTGCTGTTACGATTAGTCTGGACAGGCAAAGAATCCTGAAAAGAATCTGAGAAGAAGGAGATCTCTTAATAATAACAAGGGGGTATACAGGGCATGGATGAAATGTACAGCTCATAAAAGGTGCTGTCCCAAATGATAATTTTCTATTTGTCTACAAATTAATACAGTATCAGACAATACTGCAGGCTTTTGCAAAATTTTGTTCCAGCAAGCATCACAAAATGCTTCACAGCACAAACAGGTTATGTGGGGGAGACTGGACAACCTCTTCAAACCTGTATGAACTCACACAGACACGATATGAAAAAGAAGACTGAAAAACCTGTGGGACAACATTTCTCTCAGTCTGGTCACCTCATTTCTGGTTCTCAAAAGTCATTTCAAAAATACACAACAAAGACAAGCACCTGAGGTCAAACAGAGTTTTCTTCTGAATATGGTACAGGATGGCATGACTATAGACACTAGTTTCATGTCACATTATTTAAAGTGCTTTTGCTCTTTCTTGTTTCAGGTACACACATGGACAGATGTTTGTTTTACATGTTGCTAAAATGCTTATATATAAAATGGTTTTGTTTAATTTATATAACTGTGTATTTAAAATTTTGATTCTAACTGGCAGGTGGTGATTACATGGCTTTTAGATTCACACATGCAGAACTACTAATTTAAGTGTTGAGCACTCAGACACACACACATGCATGTGTATACACACACACGCACGTACACAAACACACACGCACATAAGCGTACACACACACACACACACACACACACACACACACACACACACATATGGTCTCTAGTTTCTCATTAGTTAGATACTTGGCATCAGAAAATGTATAGACCCTCTTCTACAGAACATTCCTGCTGTGCCATTTGACCTACACAGAACTAGACTGTTTTCTTATCTCTGGCTGTCCTTTTTATACAATTACTTAACTAATCTGTGGCATTCACGTGTAGAATGTGTAAGTTCTGGGGATTTTAAAGAAAGCCCTTTTAAGATAACTGCCATTACCTTTTGAAAAAGGACCATGTAGGTTCAAAAGCTTGAGGATTTTCTGTAAATCTCTGTTGGTCCAATAAAAGGTACTGTATCATATCAGGTTGTCTGAATAGCCACAATTGTTACAGACTACTCCCTCAAAAAAGGTTTTGTGTCCTCTATTAGGATGATATGCTGGGCCAGACAAGCCAGGATTTGCTTGTCTATACCTGACATCATAATCTCGTACCATAAATTCTAGCACTCAGGTGCAGTGCTATGGGAATGCTGTACTGTCATGGTTGACACACAGATGTCACCAGTGCTAAAAGATGGCAAGCAATTCGGGACTCTTACTTGGCTACAGGGGAACAGAAGAACCTTGACTGCTGCAGGGCCAAGATGGGCAGCTTGGACACTCCCTGCACCACATCTGAGGAGCAGTGATCAAAGCATGGGCATGGTCATGGACCAAAGTGATAGTACTGGACAGAGAGACTGGCTAGAGAGGTCCAGGAAGAGGTTCCAATGCAACTGGGTCATGCCACACTTTGGAAATTGTAAGGTCAAATGAGACTGTAGGGGTGATCCAGGAGACAGCTCCAGAGCAGGTTTCACAGAAGGTACCAATGACCCAGCTTCAGTTTGATGGGATGGAACACAGGGACCCATAAAAGGGACTCTGTCACATAGACACATAGAATTTGACAGCAGAGAAGGACTGCTTGACCTACCTAGTCTGCTCATTTTTCCCTAACTACTGAATTACCGCAGACCCCCCCCTCAGTTTTATCACTAAGGTTCCCTTATGCCTATCCCATGCTTTCTTGAAGCCCATTACAGTTTTTGCCCCCACCACCTCCTCTGGGAGACTGTTCCAGGCATCCACCATCCTCTCCTTGAAGAAGTACTTCCTCACATCTCTCTTGAGTTTACTCCCATCCAGCTTCATAGCATAACCCCTTGTCCTTGAGCCTTGAGCATTTTTTTCCGATAAATGCTTCCCTCTTGAACCTTATTTATTCCTGTGAGGTATTTGAAAGTTTCTATCATATCCCCACTCTCCCTCTGTTCCTCCAGGGTATATATATTAAGGGCCTTCAGTCTTTCCTCATAGGAGTTTTGATGCAGACACCACTGTTTTGGTTGCCTCCTCTCAACCACCTCTACTCTTTCTATGTCCTTATGGAGATGAGGTCTCCAGAACTGGACTCAGTAGTCTAGGTGAGGTCTCACCAGTGAGCTATACATAGGTAACACCACCTCTCCCTTTCTGCTGGTGATACCCCTACCTATGCGCACCCCGGCACCCCGGTAGCTCTCCCGACTGCCTTGTCACACTGCCAAGCCATTTTTAGGTCATCAGATATAATAACTCCCAGGTCTCTTTTCCTGTTTGGTGGTCATCAATACCTCTCCTCCTATTTTGTACTCTGCCCCTGGATTTCTGTGCCCCAAGTGCATGAGTTTGCACTTTTTTGCACTGAAGCCCAGTTGCCACACCCTTGACCACTCCTTTAACCTTTTCAGATCCTCTCTCATTTTTTCCACCCCCTCCTTGGAGTGTCCACCCTGTTGCAGATTTTAGTGTCATCCACGAACAGGCAGACCCTTCCTTCCAGCCCCTCTGCAATGTTACCAATAAAGACATTAAAGTAGTATATCTGTCCCAGCACAGATCCCTGAGGTACCCTACTGGTCACCCTCCCTTCCTCAGAGCAAACTCAATTTACCACCACCTTCTGTCTCCTATCCCTTAGCTAGTTTCTTACCCCGTTTGCCACCTTTGGTCCCATTCCTAGGCTACTCAGCTTGCTTACTAATCTCCTATATGGAACGGTGTCAAAGACCTTGCTGAAATCTAAGTAGGCCACATCCACTACTCCTCCATGATCCAATTCCCTGGTCACCCAGTCAAAGAAATCTATTAGATTAATTTGTCAAGGCCTCCCCCTGTCGTCCCCCCTGTGAATCCATGGTGTCTTAGGTCCTATAAACAACTGGATTCAAGGTATTCCACTATCCTTTCCTTCAGTAGTAATTCCAGTTATTTCCCCACCACCAAAGTCAGGCTGACTGGCCTGTAGTTGCCAGTATCCTCCCTACTAACACTTTTGTGAAGTGGGACTACATCTGCCCTCCTCTAGCCCCCCGGAGCCTCTCCTGTCTCCAATCCTGAGTGAGCAACAGGTGCTGAGAGCCATGGCTAACCAATGATCCAAAGCAGAAAGTTGTGCTCTTGCTGGCAAAGCTGATAGAGTACTTAATGGGACTGCAATACCCACAGGTGAACAAAACAGCACTGTTGTGGTTGGCACTGTAGGCTGCTCCGGTATCAGCACCACAGACTGCACCGGGGATGCTATCAAAGTAACGCCAACACTCAGCGCCAAGGATGGCACCATGCTCAATGAATGTGTGCATGAGGCCACCCTGGCAGTGCCAAACAACTGGATTAACTCATGTGAGGTGGAGGAGCATGACCTTGGAAGGGCACCAAAAAGGATCATTATAAAGTTTATGCTAATGAGAAAAGTGAGAAATTAATTTGTTTCTCAAAGTGTACAAATAGAGCAATAGTGCCTCAAGTGTTAGGTATTATTGCATGTTCATAGTATCAAACAAGTTATTGCAGTGAATAAATATAGGGGATATGCCATGGACTGGCTAAAAATATCAGATTTATTTTTATCAGAAGGTCTTGACCTCTATGAACTCATGAGTGTTGGAGCCATGAGTGAGGTCTATAGAGGTCAAACTCTTCAGATAAAAATAAATGTGATACTTGTACTTAGCCCATGGGAATATCATTTATACAATGACAGTACCTCTGTGGCTAGATTAGTTGTTTGAAAGAAGATTAAGCTGTTTCTGTTTGATTTCGCTGCTCTGTTTTTAATTACAGCAGATGCTGGGATGCCATCAGGCATTGTGGAGGCTGTTCTTCCATTGGTTAAGAGCTCCATTGCGACCATCCTCAAGTGGAAATAAATGCTGATGACCCACCTAATATTGAAATAAATGATTTATTTCCACATTTGGACTGTCATACATGAGAATAACTGTAATTATTTGAACAGATCCAGAAACAAATGGTTTAATACCTTTTATAGGACCAACATAGATGTTACAACAAAAGAACAAAGTGCTCTAGCTCTCGGACAAACCAAGTCCTTCTTCCGAAGCTTTAAAGCCTCTGACAAAGGACTTGGTTGGTCCAAAAGCTAGAGCACTTTGTTCTTTTGTTGTAACATCTATGTTGGTCCGATAAAAGGTATCAAACCATTTGCTTCTGGATCTGTTCCTAATAGGACCACTATGGCAACTACACTATTTGTTTGTAATTATTTGAAACATTTTATTCTCATAGTCATTGTATAAATATAGGATATGGAATATGAGATGAGCTGATGTAAGATATCAGAAATATCTTTTTGAGTTGTACTTGACCTCTGAACCCATGAGTGGAAAAGCCACAAATGAGGTCACAAGAGGTCAAGTACAATGAAAGAAGATATTTCTATTGTACACTAGTTCATCTCATATTTGATGTATACAACAGGACCAGGTGGTGGGGTGAAAAAAGTGGTGGGGTTCAAGAATGCATGAGAGAAGCAAATGGGAATCATAGTGGAAAGAAGGAGGGGGAGAAAGAGCTGTAGATTGGGCACGGTCTACACAGTAATAGTGTAGGTAGGGAGAAATGGGCAGATTGAATGGGTCAAGAGAGGGTGGGACAGACACAGAAAGTGGATGTATCAGATGATGGCCTGTCCTGGGGAGGTGGGGATGGATGATAGGAGTTTCTGGAGCACAAGGGATGGGAGGGTCTCGGCACCCAACTAAGGATCTAGGTTCGAGCAGACTCGATAGACCGTAAGGCCTAATCTGCTGGCAAATAGTATGTTAGTAAGTGATTCTTATCTGCTGTCCAATTCTATGTTTCTGTGTTTTACACACACACACACACTGTAACATTTGAATTTAAATTCAGTCTTTAAATAATGGCATTCCTTCAGATTCACTATGAAATCCCGACATTCAATCTCCAGAACTCCATAAGACCGAGTTCAGGAGACTGACTGTCGGACAACCGACAGGGTCTTAGTGCAATGTGGGGGACAAGCCCCCTGCACCCCCTGTAACTAAAATAACCAACTCCGTGGGGGAGCAGACCTCAGAGTAGGTTAAAAAGTTATGGAAGTTATGTCAGAATTGTCTATTGTTACATATAATGTCAAACATCTGAATGGCCCTATTAAGCGTGCACGCATTCTACAGGCACTGGGTAGGCTAAGGGTTCTAATCACCTTCATATAGGATACCCACCTATCAGAGGATGAACACCAGAAGCTTGAAAGATCTTGGGTGGGGGAGGTTTTTGCGGCCCATTGGCCCAAGCACCCTCACAGGAAGGGCACTGCTTTCTTGATTAGATGAGACGCCCCCCCTCAGGGTCACAAGTCTTGAGCTGGACTAGAAGGGATGCTATGTGAGACTCCATGCTCTATTATTTGAGGTGAAATGTATATTTCTAAATATTTATGCCCCAAAT
This sequence comes from Neoceratodus forsteri, assembly GCA_016271365.2. Lineage (NCBI taxonomy): Eukaryota > Metazoa > Chordata > Ceratodontiformes > Ceratodontidae > Neoceratodus > Neoceratodus forsteri. Next base: position 938,676,958 of record CM028137.1, read on the forward strand.
GAGGAGAAGGAAAATCAGTTGTTCCTCAAAAAAGCCCTTTTGCAATCTATCTCTGGCTCGAATGCCTTATATGTGATTGGGGGAATTTTAACATGGTGATGTCACTGTGCCACGATAGGCGGGGCCCTCATCATTTGGAAGGGAGCCCTGTCTCTGCCAGCTTTCTATGTCGTCTCATGGGAGAGGTTGGCAAGGTGGACGCCTGGAGGGAGAGTAATCCCTCTGAAGACGACTACACCTTTTTCTCCCACAGGCATAACAGTTTTTCCCATATAGACATGTTTTTGTTTGCCAGGGGAGATGAGATCTACGGTGCAAGACTGTCAGATCCTGCCTATGACTTGGTCGGACCACTCTCCGGTGCCGCTGAAATTGTTGATCTCCCCCTCTCCTCGCAGTTCAACTTGGTGTATGAAAGTAGGCCTATTACATGATGAGGACTTTAAACAGGAGGTAGAGTGGGGCCATACAGGACTTCCTTTCATTTAACCTGCGGACAGGGACATCTCCCTCAACTAGGTGGGATGCCCTGAAAGCAACCCTGACGGGGGTCATTATCCGCTATAGTGTTGATCAAAAAAGGACATGGCTTCAACGTCAACAACAGCTAGAGGCCGACCTGAAGGAAGCAAGTTTTTGTTACAACCTTTCTTTGCATCTGGAGGATAAGAGGCTCAGGCTGGAAAAGAAAAAGGGTCTGGAGTCTGTACTAGCCAGCCAAGTAGATGGCCTTTTGAAGAGGGCATCTCAAAAATACTATGAGGGTGGCAACAGGGCTTGGAAACTCTTAGCTCTGATCCTAAGAAAAAGATAATTTCCAGGGCAGTACTTAAGACACAAGACCCTTGGAGGGGGAGGGAGGGCATTGGTCTCTGACCCCTTAGAGATCTGTAGCTTTTGTGGCCTATTACAAGGTATTATACTCACAAGATCAGATATATCAGTACAACAGCAAATTGGAGGATTTTTTGGCTAGGTGGCTGTGCCAGCTCTTCGGGAAGATGATAGAGCACTTCTACAGGGGGCAATCACAGCCCAGAAGTTGTTAAATAAAATTAAACAATTGAAAGTGGGTAAATCTCCTGGGCTGGATGGTCTACCTTTGGAATTATATAAATAGTTTGTGGAGAGCTTGGTACCACCATTACTAGACTGCTTTCACCATATCCAATTGAGAGGGGAGATCCTGGCCTGATGGAGATTTGCACAGATCTCTGTTATACCAAAAAGAGGGTAGGAATCCTGACCTCTGTAGTTCATATCGTCCCATGTCCCTACTAAATGTAGATATGAAAATCTTTACAGGGACCTTGGAAAGTGCCTTCAGCAGGTGGTATGGAAGATGGTTTATTCGGACCAGACCTGTTTTGTTGCCGGAAGATACCTCTCCGACAAAATTAGGAGGCTGTTAAACAGAGTCTCCTCACAGCGGGGATGGGCGGACTTTCTATTAGCAATCTCCATGGATGCAGAAAAAGCTTTCAACCAGGATAATTAGCAATTTTTACGAAAAACCATGGAGAGGATGCAATTTGACTCTAAATTCTCGCAAATTATCTCAAGCCTTTATACCCTCCCCTATGCGCAGATCAAAATCAACAGTGTCAACTCCAGTAGATTCCCCCCTGCACAGAGATACTCATCAGGGATGCCCCCTGTCCCTGCTGCTGTTTGTGATCTGTCTGGAGCCGTCCATCAGGATATGCAGATAGTGGGGGTCATGGCAGGCAGCTGGGGACGTAATGTTGCCCTTTACGCCGATTATTCGATCTTCTTCTTTGGTTCCCCAGAGACCTCAGTCCCCCATTTGCTAATGTTTCTTGAAAGCTTCTGAGCCTTGTCAGGGTACAAACTCAGTTTTGAAAAATTAGACGCCCTCTGGCTAAGTGGGGACTGCACCCCCACCTTTACCTCAATCTTCCCATTTATGTGGGATAAAAATAATCAGATTCATTATTTGGGGATCCAGATTAATGTGGACATCAAAAAACTCTTTGAAGTTAATTACAAAAAGATTTGGGGAACAATGCAACAAGATCTGGCTAGATGGTCGCTATTGCCTTTATCCACTGCAGATAGGACTGACTCTGTTAAAATTAACCTGTTACCCCGTCTCCTCTTCCTGTTCAGTAATCTGTCCCTACCCATACCTCTTACATTTTGGCATATGATTAACACTGGTATTAATAAATGTATTTGGGGTGGGGGCAGATCACACATCTCACAAGGGATTCTCCAGCTGTCTAGGGAACTGGGAGGGTTGGCCATGCCAGACCTATGCACCTACTATCTAGCATGTCAGATGCAGGTGGTATGTACATGGGTAACCAGACGTGAGGCTTCAGGTTGGTATGCCATTGAGGATTGGGACTGTTCTGACACCCCCTTGTTCTCACTAGCTTTGACAGACTCCAGGGATTCCATTCCCACCTTAACTCGTAACCCCTGGACTCAGCACACCTTGAGGGTGCTACGGTGGGTCAGGCATACCCTGGCCTCCACAGCAGCTCTGGGACAATTGTCCCTAATTCGGCATCCCCCCCCTCCTTTCTTCCACCGAGGTTAGATTCAGGATATGCAGCATGGGAACTCAAAGGCCTGATTTGCTTTGCACAACTATTGGAGGGGGTTGCATGCTGTTGATTTCCACAGGTATCTTTAAGTGTGGCATTTTATTAGAGAGGCCAACCACATGACCCTTATAACTCGATCGCTTACTCCATGGGAAAAGTTTATCCAAACAGTGTCCACCTCAGATGTAAAAATCAGATGTATTTCCCATCTGTATCACCTCCTGAGACCCGCAGAGACCAGGCCATTGGAAAAAATTAAGACTGCGTGGGAGAGAGAGATTCCGGGCAAGATATTTTGAGGGGACTGGCTCTGCAGGCTGAAGGCGGGGTGGTAGGTTACTTTCTCCCCAACTTGAAGAGAATTTTACTGGAGGGCCCTGGTTCATTTTTTCCAGACTCCAACAGTGACCAAGCACTTTAACATCACCAACACAGCAGACTGCTGGAGGGCTTGTGGAGCTGTGGGAAGCCACTGGCATATTCGATGGGGATACCCAAAACTTGCCCAATTCTGGTTGGAAGTAAGAATGGCAGTTCAACAGATTTTATCAATAAATATACCTAATAATTTCACTGAATGTGTATTGGGGTTCCCTACTATGGTAAGTCTTCCCCCGTCCATAAGAAAGCTGGAATTAATTCTTTCCACAGCAGCTCTAAAGTGGATTACAGCACACTGGCTAAGGAAAGAACCCCCAGACACGCAGGAATGGGTAAAGAGTTAATAACATCGTAGATCTAAAGTCAATAACAGCCAGGTTGCATCTTCGACAGGAATCATTTAGAACCATCTGGAACCCATGGATAAGCATGGGAGGCCAGCTGGGAGGAACCTGACACTAATTAGGCTAGGCGCTTTCCAGAGCTCGCTCAATGAAACCTCAGGGGAGGGAAGATCTATCCCTCCTCTTGCTTGGTGGAACTTGCCTTGTTCTGGATAACATTCTGGATAACACCTGGTATCCCCATTTGCAGATCATTTGACCCTACCTTTCTCCCTCTCTGTTCCTAATGTGCCCCTGTTTTGTTATTATGCAACAGTTTTACTAGTACATAATAGTTTTATTATAAAATAGGCTTAACTAGTATTTCCTCTTCCCTTGTCCTTTAAAAGCAGCCTTCAATTAACTGAACATTGGAAGTGCCTGTGCGGTGCATTTGTTTATGTTGTTTAGTTACATGATTAAAGTTTTTATCCTCTTTCTCCCTGTTGAAATTTGTCCTATCTGTCCAAGCTTGGGAGGCTAGTCAGATAAAGGGGGAAGGGGGAAGGGAGAAAGAGAATGTTGTTATAAAGTTTCCTATTTAAAGATACCTTTTTACACTCAGAGGTATTTAGCAGTAAGGTGGAATGAACTGATAGAAGTCGGACAGTACCTTAACTACATCAAACTTTCTCTTTTTATGCATTTTAGAGGACTTTTACACTGCTGTGCTATACTGTCTGTTTGTACTTCATGTAATGAGATGGCTGTTGATTTTTTCCACTGTACTCAGAACTTTACTTTTCTGAATAAACTTGAGTGAAAAAAAAGCTACAGAGGCAACAACAGCGCGAACAAAAATGTTTCCCTCCCAGGAACAGAACCCAGGTCGAGAGCACCATGCTGGCTGAACTGCTTGTGGCCTAGCCCTCCACATCATGGGAACAGCTCAGCCAGCTTCTGCATTTTCTCCTTCCTTGTAGTGCCCGACTAGGGGTGGGTAGCGGTTCAACACATCCGCTACCTTATCCCTGTCGGCACCAGTTTCCCTTCTGTCATGCGGGTGTGTGTCGGGCTGCCGAACTCAGGATCCTGAATGTTGGGATGCTTAGTGTCGGCATTAGGCAGTACTCCCCATTCCTTCAGAGATCATTTCAAGTTCTTCACTGTCATGTGAATTGACTCAACGATTAGTTTCTTTCTTTTTAATCTTCTCAGTTTTTTCAGGTTTTAGACTTTTATCAGACTCACACAAAAGCAAACACTTTGCAAAAACTGGTTGTTTAGAAGTCACTCCAATCTCCTCAATATCATCTTTATATGCCAAAAATTGCTTCCTACAAAGTTGTGTAAGAGAAGAAATGTCCAGAAGAATATGACATTTTGCATTATTAATACACTAGGCTTCCGTTGTGCACCCTTCTGTTTGTAGGACAGTTTCTCTGTCTGTATCAAAAGAAAGTGTGATGGTGATGATGGTAGATCAAGGTCCAGGTGTAGATACTGGTTTATTTGTCTGTGACTGTCCATTCCATTCCATTCTTTTTTTCTTTTCTTTCCGTAAGTACTTTACCGGCTTTTCTCCCCTTAGTTCCACTCCAGCACATCCCTGATGTGATGCGTGCGTGTGGAGGCATGTGTACACACACACCTTACGGGATGCCCCATCCTACCGGTCGCCTGTTGCCACCTGTGCATATCACTGGACCTCCATCTGGTGACGGCGGGACTACGGGTGGGTGGGTAACCCCCACCTTCCTGGGAGAGTAGAGCCACTGCTCAATCCTGCTCCCACCCACCCATGCTGGCACCCCGGCGACCTGAGGTCATTCCCCAACCTGGGTCACCGGTATAGCGTGAAGTAAGGCATCCAGTGCCTCAGCCCTCAGTGCCACCAGGCCGGCTCCATTCCATTCTATATCTGTAGATAACTGTTCAGGGATACTTGTAGCACCATATCAGACAGACCTGATAGGTTTCTTTGGATAATTTTTTGACTTTTAGCTTTTAGGTGCCAACAGCATAGCTGTGTGCACTTAGCGTGGTCATGCATACTCTTTTCCATTTACTCCCGTTCAAAGGTACATTCAGTGTAAGTAATTCAGCTGCATGATGTCATTGATGATGTCAGTGATGGGGCTTTTAGGTCTTGGCATAGGGTTTCAAACCTACACAATCCTGGGTTCAGTCCCCAGTGCGGAACCTTTTTTTCTTTCTCACTATAATTTATATAATATGAGAGAAATTGATAGATGTTATTGCTCATGTTAGTGATACAGTTTCAGAAAGGTTTGACATTCTATATTGTTGGTAACGTGAAAAGTTTCAGCTCAGATTCAGAAACACCACTTGAAACAGGCAGACTGTTAATTATGAACATTCTCTGCAGCTGTGTAAGGGAGGTCTGCACTCACTGCTGAGCGTCCTTTGCCAAATCATGCATCTCCCATACAGAAAGCTTAGTATAGTGGTGGAGTTGTAGGCTGCCAAGCTGTGTGCGCGTGTGTGTGTCTGTCTGTTTTGGGGGGGTTCCTGAGTTTGAACCCCAGAGTGGAAATGAATATTACATACTCATCGTAATTGTTGATCTTTCAGAATATCTTCACCACTCATTCCCACTTATGGGTCTAAATTGGAAGCGCTAGGACTCCGCAAGAGTAAAGCCTTTGCAGTCTAGGGGACCGGTGTTAGTGCTTGCACCACCAATGAGTCAGACATAGTGGCGCTGCACTTATGGGTTGGCAAGTAACCATTGCCAGCCCCCTCCCTTCCCTAGTTCTGTTTGCCAGGAGAGAAAATATATGGGAAAGAGAGAGTGAGAGGTCTATAGACTCCTAGCCCAAAGGGATAGGAAAAGGATATAGGATATAAAATCATTAAAATAATAAAATCCAACTACTAACTTAGAGAACTAAGGGATGGGCCTAAGTGACACAGGGGTAGCAAGTGCAAGAGCTACAGCCTAACACTGCCATCTGGATAGGAAGTTGGAGGAAAGGTAGCAGCCCTGGCAAATAGCTCTGGCTGGCCTAAGAGAGACCCAGAGGGAATCTCTGAAGGTTTGGACGTCAAAAGACCAATTTAGAGAAGGTCTTGTACCCCAGAGGACAAGAACCAGGGGTTAAACAAAAAAACCTAAAATAGATAGTAGTAGTAGTAGAGAATGGATAGTCCAAGAGCATAGCTAGTATCCTCTTGAGACTCCAAGAGAGTGAAGAAGAAAGGAAAGGAAGAAAGGAGACCCAGCACTTAGGTGTGAGACAGCATACAGCTTGACAGACTGAGTATATAGAAAAAGCAACTCCCCCCTAGCATCGCCCTCTCCGAGGCACCAGAGGAGAAGGCAGACCCCTGTAGTGAGGCTATGCTGCCAGTTGGCAGAGGCTGGAGATAATTTGCAAGGTGGAGAAAGATGTATCAGCAGCTGTAAGAGGTATCATCAGAAACCTCCCAGAAGGAGAGACAGGAGTGTAGGAGTGAAAAAAAAAATACAAAAACATAAGTTTTTTTTAAATTAAAAAGGCCTTCCTTTTTTTATGACAGAGGGTGGAGACCCTCATTCCTATATACATAGCCATTTCCCTTTTCATTGCCAGGGGACACCTGTCAGCCTTCTTTCTGGCCACATCATTATTTCATATAGACCTTCTTTGGTGCCTTGAGTATCATTAGTACTTTGATTTTATTACTGCTCCGAGTAGGAATTCAATATCCCTTTGAAATAAATAGCAGGTTTTCTGGCGGCAACCCAGGTACCGAAATATAGAGATCTTTGACAAGTCCCTAGTTATTGGGTACTTCAGATGCCTTCAGAACCCACACTGTTCTCAAGTTCTTGTAATAAAGATAATTTTCAAGAGAGTCAACTTGTCTTTTCAATGCAATTATTGCTTTAACGTTGGTCATTGGGAGTGCGTCTAAAGTTGCAAAATGTTATTCATACTTCTGTGACTTTGTATGTTTCCTTGTGCACTGATTTTAGTTTTTCAATCTCTGAACAAATCTCTGTATGCTGACTTTACATGTTATCTGATTTCTGGATCAGAATGGGCAACTTTTTGTCAATATTAGAAAATTTGCAAAGCCCAGAAAAAGCTGCAGAAACCTCTTTCAAGTTTTTCAAATCCTTTCTGACTACTGGAGTATATCGTAATGATGTAGCAGTACCTTGGAGTAATGTAGCAGGTAAATGACTTCAGCGCTGCATACCTCTGCAGCAGTCAATGGGATTGTACCTTCTGAGACCCCAGAGGCTGCAGATAGGTTGCCAGCACCAGTGCTCATGTGTGCTTTGTCTGCAGCCTTCCCCCATCCACCATGTAGGAACAAATGAAACTCTTCCCAGTGTGGCTGCTGCTTAGTCCCCATCTGGATCCCGCAGAATCTGGATTCAAATGGATGATGTCTGTTTCCACTCAGTGGTTACGACTACCCAGGTCAGCACACATTGGCAACTGAGGGAGTGGGCACTGATACCTCTTTTCCCTCAACAGAGAAGGAAGAAGAGAGCTTTTCCTGTTATCAAAGACACAGTCAACACCTTAGTCAGGGAGCCACACCAGACAAGTCACCAGCATTTAATCAGCAGGCCTGTTCCTTGAGGTTCTGGGTCATCGTGGCCTGATAGGATATCATGGTAGGGTCCAGGGTAGGCCAGACATACTTTGGGAGAATCAGTCAAGTGCATTGATCTTATTTCCACAGCAACAAAAATGAAAAGGTCTACTTTTTGACAACATAACAAGACAACAAGTTGAAACCGACAAAACTAACATGAGAAAACGGCTGGTCTGCACCGTCAATGGAAAAACTGTGAAGACAAAGCCCTGTCCCGAGGTTTGCATGTGATGGAGAGAAAAATAAACTGATGTGTTCAGGGACAGCCTTATTTATGAACGGCAATGCATGCATAGCATGTGTGTTGGTACTGTACGTTGACGTCACTGACCCTACTTTTAATTCCTACTCCCATAAAACTTTTGCCTATGCAGATGACCTTCTGACCCTCACAAAACCTGCACAATCCTATAAGGCTCTTAAAAGTTTGCTCTCTCATTCTGAATCTCTCTCAGGACTTCAGGTGAATTGGGACAAGTCACAAGTTTTGTGTCCTAACCCAACGCCCTTGCTGACGAATAAGCTTAAGGAAATGTTTGAAGATAACTGGGTCCAAGACCAAATAACTTTCCTAGGTCTACAGATTTCAATGAAGCTTGACACCCTGTTGAATGTTAACCTTTTGCCCCTACTACAGAATATTGAGCTAGATCTGAACAGGTGGAGTCATCTTAATTTGACTCTTTGGGGGAAAATTAACTCCATTAAGATGATTATTGCCCCCAAGCTTTTTTATATATTTCAGAACATCCCTATTCTATTAAAAAGGAGTTTATTAGCTAAGTTAAACTCACTCATTAGAACATTTCTGTGGGAATCCAAACCTCCTAGGCTAAGTCTGAAGAAACTCTAGGCCTCACATGATGAGGGTGGATTCGCTCTCCTGCATTGGGAGTGGTAACAGTGGGCATTTATATTTAAACAGGCATCTTTGCACATGCAACCCTCAACAAGAGACCACTTGCTAGACCCACGCTGGCTTCAGATGGAACAGGCAATGATAAACCCCTATAAAATGTCAGATTTCATCTACCTACCAACACCTCCAGCTATGAAAAATAACACCTATCTTTCTGATACTTTTAGAGTTTTAAGAAAAATTAACAAGATTATAAACCCAAACATACTTCCTCTGTGAAACATGCCCCTTTGGGCCAACCCTCAGCTTAAACAGGGCACTAGTACCCTAATAAATGCTGATTGGGCACGAGCAGGCATTAACAGAATAGAGGATATCCTTAGTGTTAATTCTAATTTTGTAATGTCTTTTGTGGAGATAAAAGAGAATTTTAAACTACCTAACCATCACTTTCATTATTATCTGCAACTGAGATCAGTCCTACATGCTCCATTCTGCAGCCTGGCTTCCCTTTACCATCAAACAGTAGCTGGGATCAGATAATTAAAATAGGTCCAATAGAAAAGGCTTCACGTTTTATTTATAAAATACTAATTAATTCCCTCTCCTCTGCATCTCTAACCTCCTCAGCCAAGTCAAAGTGGGAAGTAGAACTAGAGATCTCCATTTCCGACCAAGAGTGGAGCTTATCCTGGAAGCAAGCCTGCAGAGCTAACTGGGAACTCCAAGGTAAGCTCATACAGTATAAGATTTTGAGTTGTTTTTATTTCTCGCCCTGCAAACTGCTAGAAATGAGCCTTGTACATGACAGCAAGTGCTGGAGATGCCACCAAAATGATGCAGGCTTAGCCCACATACTTCGGAGTTGCCCTTGCTTATCCAAGCTCTGGGCAGATATACATGAAACATGCAGCTCTGTACTTTCTGCTTCTCTTTTCTTCTCCCCAGCCATATATGTTTTGGGAATTTATCCATCTAACTCACCTCTTTCACCTCAATAAAAACTATGGCTCTCAGCTGGCACCCTAGTAGACAAAAAGCTAATTCTCAGATGTTGGAAAAACCCTCACGTACCGTCACTAACTGAGTGGTTCACCCAAATGAGCTCCACAGCAAACAATGAAAGAATAGCACACACTGTTTTGGATAAACAGGATAAATTCTTAGAAGTTTGGGGCCCCTTTATCCAGATGAATATCTAGAAACAGCTTGTTTGCATAACTAATTTTGTTAATTATGTAATAAACGGATAGGGATATAGAATATATTATTTGCTGGACTTGGATTATAATCTCTAGGCATAGGAATACCATTCTCTTTTTCTTTTTTTTTCCATTGCTGTTTTTGCCTGCCGGCACCCCTAGCCCTGCGAACGGGCTCGCCCTGGGCTCCACGACCCATACCCCCCCAAGTGGGGCTACTGAGGTGGAACTGAAGGTGGCCAGAGGGTCAGGCCACCGGAGTCCCAGCTCATACATGGGGGCTGGTGGATTTGTTTTTGTAGGATTGCCCCTGGAGCTGGGTACGTGCAATGACTCTAATGCCAAAGCAAGCGTCCATCCCAGCTCCATCCACAATGCAGCGTGACGCCATGCCTCCCAGCTTCCACCAAGGGGTGAGCAATGTCGGACTCAGCTCCCCTACCCTCCCTGGAGAAGGAGAGCAGTCCTCCGGATGCTCGATCCTTCCCCTCCCCTGCCGACCCCTGGCAGCCCGTGGCGCGAGATGTGGCATCCAGCACCTCAACTCTCAGCACCACTGGGCCAGCAGACCATTTTCTTTGTCTGACACAGCCCTAGTAGTTTGTATTGTAGAAGCAGCAGATATACCTGTTTGCTTACTGTTGGTGTTGAGTGATTTATTGTAAAAACTGTACTCTATATCAATATGTTATGTATTGCATGTTTTAAACGGTATTTTATATCTTAGTCTAATCAAAAATAAATAAAAGTTTATTATGGCAAAAAAGTAAAAAATAAACAAACGACCCTAAAAGTTCTAGTCCAGCAGGGTCCTCGCACCTTTGGCCACTGGACCAATGAGTGAGACTCTAAGGAAAAGACTGACCCTTAAAAGATTTGACCAGATTAGCTATTGAAATAAAGAAATAGTACTGTCTATGAAATGTGATTATTAAGCACTGGCTCTGCCTCGCCTAGGTGTTCATCATGCAGTATCTGTTAGATCTACTGCCCATTATACCATATGGTAAAAGAATATAAAATGTGTTAATCACTGACACAAAATATGACTTTAGCTCCTGAAACAAATCATGTTTTCCTAAGAACTGTAGTTTATTAGTGCTCCAGCAGCGATGTCTATTACACAGATATAAACAAAAAAATATATGTATTGCCCATTTAAATGTGCAGCATCCTTTTTTTATTTTAAAAACTTCAACTTATGCAGTAAAGCCATATTGGGTTAAAACTTCAGAGGAGTCTGACATTTTGGTTTTTATTTGCGCAATGTATTTTACATTTGCAAAAAGGAAACTGCATATTTTTGGACTCATGCAAGACAGTAATACAATAAGAAACTCTTTGCACATGTCACAAGAGGCAGGCAGTGGTAAGAGGACAGGCACAAACAAACACACATGCTCCACCAGGCACATAACCTGCATTAGCTCTTTGTATTTATTGACTATACTGGAACACCTCAGCAAGAACAAAGAGCGAAACATGAGAACTGCATGCAAATTTTAAATATCACATGGTGATGAATCTGTACCTTCAAACCCCAGAGGGGTTGGGTCACTCTTTATTTCATGCCTCTTAGCTTTGACATCAGGACACAGCGGACCTACATGGTGTGTACAGAGGCACAATAACAAAAGAAAGTTTTCAATAAAAGCCTCAGTTGGGTGGAAAAAAAGTGTTTTTCATGATCTTAGAAGAATGAGTGAAACTTTTTCTAGAGTAAAAACTTCTGAGCCTCTCTAAAGTATGTGATCTGGAAAATGTCTCTATTTTAATTGCCTGAGGTGGGCTGCATGCAGGACCCCAAGTGGTCAACTTGTGCCCCCCCCTCATCCATCCAAAAATGCACCAGGAGCTCTCTGTGCAAAGCTAGACAAGGTAGATAGGCCGAAGACTGTGATGGACATGTTATATATAGCTCGTTTGTAATTCAAATGTATCAATTTGGCTTGTGACTGTGATAAATGGGGGTATTGCATCCCTTGGGGGGTGTTTGAGGGCAGCACCTGTGGCCCTCTGATTATCTTAGGTTGCCCACCCTTACTCTAGAGTCTCAGTGGAGACTTATTCCACCCACAGTCATCATCAACCATCAACTGAATTCCATATTTGTAGAACAGAACATCACATAAAACAACCATATCTTCCATTACCTGGGACCTGTTTTTACAAATAACATAACAACTATATCACCTTATTTTACTTATTGTACCCAGTGAAGTAACGTTCAGTTTCTAGTTTGCTTCATTTTGCATGGTGAACTGAGCCTGCTGTTTTATTAACCGCAAACACTCCAACTCGTTAAGCAGGTAGCAGCGGGTCTGTTTGAGGATCTGGACTAGCTATGCATTGTTTTTTTCCTGTTATAGTTGTCTTAAATCAGACACTGCCCTGATTCAGTTTGAAATTTCTCAGCTCAGCCTAAGGCTGACACATTGGATCAGATTTTCAGGCTCATTCTTCCTGATGCCGCATAGTCTAGGTGCGTTGGAATTTACTTTCCTGAAGTACAGAGATGGATTGACGCTCATATCTTAGGAGAGTGTGGTCTCTCTGGCTCAGGCTTCAGGGGAAGTAGTACAGTACTACAATAGGGGAATCCTGTTTTCCTTAAAGCAGCAGTGCAACAAAAAAGTTATTCCAAAAAGCTAATTTTCTGCTATGGTTGTGAAAAATATTGGCAGAACTGTTGACTTAGGTTTTCTGGATGCTTCCTATGATGTGTACTGTACATCTGAATTTTTGCCTGGACTCTTACCCTACTTGGGTCCTCAATATTATTTCTATGCAAAAATGAGGCGGACATCTTTTTTCCTTGAGAAATAATTATTTAAGAATGTTCATAAAATTCTGAAATGATAATGAAAACTAGAAACTTTACCACCAAAATAAATTGGAAGACACCTGCTATTGATTAGGAAGAAAAAAAGGTGAGGTCAAATTTGAACCCATTTTCGTTGCACTGCTGCTTTAAGTTTTTTTTTTTTTTAACTCTCTGGCCCCCAGGTTTTCATTTTTTTGGGTCCTCTCACGCTCACTCCTTCTGCTTGTTGGTCTCAGCTTCATGTAGGAAAGCTACAGCCAACTCCCAGTGTCCCCTCAACCCTAAAGTCTGCATCTTTCCCTCATGAGGGACCCCCCCACCACCCTCTGTGGTAACTGGACAGTTGAGTGAAGCACCCTGTTTGTTTTTTTATGGTTCAAGGCTGGGTGATGAGTGTTCCGCTGTGGAGGGTTGGGTAATGTGGGGGAACATACACATGGAGACCTTCATCTATAGTCTACCAGCCAGACCAACCCAAGCAGCAGTGGGATCTATAGGTTGGAGCACCAACTTGGAAACCAGGAGATAGCAGATTCAAACCCTACCATTGTCAAATACTCACTGTCTGACCTTGAAAAAGTCAGTTGACCTCTTAGTGCTCCAGTCCACCAAGCTGCTGTAATGGGGAGAAACAGGACCCCACTAGAAACAAAATGTCACATCTCAGCTGGGCTATCCTGGGCAAATGAACTGTATGAAAATAAAAACATTTCCTCATTCCTGATTCCTCTCCTCCACCACTTTTGGAAGCACACATAACATCAGCATCCTGGGGGATGATACCAGCCAGTGGTTACTCGTGTCAGCTACACCACCACTACCATGCCACCACTAGAAGGCAGTCTCCAGGCAGTGCACCACTACTGCCTCCCCTGGGAGGAGAACACTCTCACAGATTATCTTTTACTCTCCCTGCTGGCCTACACTCCTAATGTCCCAAACTCGGGCGTGAATCCAGGTCCCCACCGTGCCAAGTGGTTAACCCACTGTTTGGCAAATTTTTTTTTAATTTTATTATTAGACACACGTACCACTCCACTTGGCTGCAACAGAAAACAAAGGCACAGAGTCAGGACATGTTAAACCCCTGCAGCACATGGAAATGTGTATTCTTATAGGATCTTCCACTTGTGTATTTCTTCCACCTGTGTATTGCAAATGTAACTATGTTTGTCCACAAAACTCAAAAGTGCTTAAAGTTACCCTGGTTCAGCTCTACAGATTTTGGGGTCTGGCTAAGTAGAGTGGTATGAATGTGCCTACTCTTTGCTGTCATTTAATATTATGTTCCCATCAGATCAAGCATCTGCTATGTGAATTCTCTTAAAAACATTATACCAGTGAGTGTACTTGCCATTTTTCAAAAGAATTTTGTTAATTGCTTTTTCCCAGAGGTCTTTCTGCAACCAAAAAACCTCAGCCCTGGAATTTCAAACAAGGTATACACATTTCTAGCCAGTGAGGCATATAGATGTTTCCAATTCTGTGTCAGTAGTACCCCATTGCAAAGCTTTTGGCAACATGATTTTGTTACTATTTTGCACACAACATGCTAAAAAAAGGAACTTCCTAAATTAACCTGGCAGGATAACTAGGAATAATGTAAATGCACAGACCCTCTGAAGAGAAGGAACACAGAACTGGTTTTGAGTAACAGATTAGAAAGCAATGTTTCTAGGTAGCTACATGCAAGCAAGGGGGAGAAAAGACCTATTGTTACTGCAGAGGTACCTTTTCCCCGTCTAGTAGCTGAAGCGCTGACAGAGGAGGCTAAGGAGAAACGGCGGGTGACGACTTCTGTTCCCTTTGAATGAGCATCTGGGAGAAGAGAGAGGGGAGGGAAAGAAGCAATGCATGGCAGGGTTAGCAGTTAGTAAGCAGGGAGGTAAGGAAAAAGCAAGCCAGGCACGAATAACAAAAGGTTAGTAAACCACAGTCCAGGCAATGTACTGTGTATGCTACTCTAGGTTTGTCTGGAGTGCGATTAACCAAATTGGATTTCTCGGAATTCTGATTGACATCCTAAAAATGGTGAAATTGGACTCAGAATAGGAATCAGTTTCTGAAATCCGATTCTGAAACTCAAAACCCAGTCTTGAATGCAGGCAAAAGGTACTTCTTGGCTGCTAGAATTTTTAGGATTTTGAATTCTGACTCAGAATCAGATCTTCCGAAATCCTAAAAAGTCCTATCAGAATGTATTTAGGTGAAAGTAAGCACCTTTAAACTGGCTTATATTATATGTTGATAGGCTGCCAGAAATCTCTTATGGCTGTTAGCATCTATTCCTGCATTTTTAGAGTGAGAGAACTACAAGCCAAAGGTGAGTGGTTCTGGCATGCTAAGGATGCAGGAAGGGACCCTCTTTCATCTGTATGAGACTGTCCAGAAACCCTATAAACAGAGCATAAATCATCAAACTGGTATGCACAAACAGTTTCAAAAATTAACTTATACCGCCATCCCATTGGCACTGAGCATTGATGTGCTGGACACCTTACCTCACACCACACTGGCGACCCAGGTTCGGGAATGACCTTGGGTTGTCAGAGAGCCACCGTGGGGAGAGAGGGAGGGAACAGGACTGAGCAACTGAAAGGTAGCTCTCCTCTCCTGGTGGAGTTGTCACCCCCCCATAGTTCTGCTCCCACACTGGGTGGAGGTCTGGTGGGTAGTGTAGGCAGGAGAGGGCGGCAGTGTAGTGGGAGGGTGCCCCAGGGCATGACGTGTATGTGCCTCCACACATGGAGACGGGAAGAAAAAAAATGGGGAAAAAAGCTAAAAAAATCCTTATATAAAAAAAATAAATTAACTGACACCCCTGTTTCAGAAGCGGCACATTCCACTATTTAAACGCTGCATGTGAGGCCCTCTGATGACTATGATTTGTTTAATTAAATTTTTCTTGTGGAAGAAGATGCTGAGCTCAATATGCTTGTCTCCAGATGTGACCTGAGGGAACAGTGCCTTGAGGTCAAAACACAGATTTATAGCAGCATCAAAGCAATCAGTAAACAGAACAAACAGAACAATCAATATAAGTACGGCAGACAGAACAGATGGGAACACACAGAAAAACACCATGGATGGGATGAGCCAATAACTGGTTACAAAACAGTAGCAATGGTAGTGAATTCTGTTCTAGGATGTATATATTAAACAAGAGAACCTCATGAGCAGGCAAAAAAACTCAGTGCTGATTGGTTAAATCTACACTGATGGTTCATAAAAAGAATATGCAATGTGATTCAAAGAACCTGCCCAACAGAATAGATATTTTTAAAGTGGGGGGTCAACCAGCGGAAACACAAGTTACAGATGACATTAACATAGCTCATGTACATACCATAGATCCAAGGACTCAGTTTTCAAAGGCTGACGGAGGGCTTGGGTCAAGCCCTGAATCAACTCCATTTTTTGGTGCAGCTGTGCCAAACTCCTTTGACGCAACCGCACTCGATTTTAGTGCATCGGTCGCAGTTGTGACAGTTTTCATACTTTACAGTGGCTTGTGGCTCAAGCCCCGTAAAAATGGTCTGCAGCATGCCACAAGTTAGACCAGGGGAGAGCTGGTCTAACTTGCAATATTTAGTCTGTGAGGGTGAAAATCCTGATTGGAGCCGGGAGAATACCTCAAGCCCCCGTGCGCCATATGATCAGCGCACCAGGGGCTTGCCGCATTCTCAGGCTTTTGAAAATCGAGCCTCAAGTCTCTCACAACTTTTTATGCCAAAACACTGGGCAAAAAGTGCATCCTGTTCCACCAGGGTAAAAATCTGCTATGCTAAGAAGCAAGTATTTGAGCTGGAGGTGGAGACTCCAGCACAGATACTAATATTTAAATTAAGGTGCCCAGATGTTACTGTACATAAACATAGCTTCAACAGCAGCACTGATTATTATCCTACTCACATATGAGCATGGTGTAATACATTGTACACAAGTGTGTGCTGTACCTACACAAAACATGTCCCCCGCCATATCTCAATCCATAGTTTTGGACTGTTTGTGGGCACTGTTAGCTTTAGTGTCTTCTGGTCCCTTGTCATCTTCCCCCTCCCTAAACCAAGCCCATATGTGTCCATGGTAGTCCAGTGGACCACCTCACCCTCCAGACCCATTCATTCAAAAGTGTCATCTGATGTTCTGGTCAGTAGTGATGTATGTCCCCCGCTGGCTCTTACATAACTGTCACACTGTTGCAAAAATCCTACTGCCTGCCCGTTTCAGTTCTGCATATATGAGCTGTCACAAAAGTACAAAAGGTGTGTGTGTGTGTGTGTGTGTGTGTGTATCACCATGCCCTTTGAGTATGGTACTGCTTGACATTTCCATGCTGTCTCTATCCCCTGCTGCCTACCAGCTCACTCTGTGATGTGCACCAGCACAAAAAGAGTTTGCAAACCACTTTGAGCACAGCTGGGGGACACACATGCAATGAACGGCCACACACTCAGCTTTGCAGCGAGTTGGGGACGGTTCCTTACAACTGAGAATCAGGCTACGTGTCTTCAATAAACTGAATTTCAGATCCTTCCATGCTTTGGTGCTAAACGCATTTGCAAGAAAACAGGATTGGGTCCCTTTAGAGTTCATCTGCTCCTTCTGCTCATTTCGACTTTAGCAGAGATCATAATTCTCAGCCTGGGACTCCAAAGTCATTTCCACTGCTACAGAATGAGCAAGAGGGAGACGAAGCCTGGTTTCATACAACTTCCACCGACTATAAAGAATGAAATAGCTTGACATTCAAAATATTTGGGTGAGTTCTGTAAGTGAGCTCTGGTGATGTCAGTGATCACTGTTTTGCTTGGAATTAGATCCTTGTAAATATTTACAGGGAAAATTTGTATGCACAGTACATGTGGTCACTATACAGTATGATCTGCAACCACCATGGTACATGTATTTCAATCATAACCTAAACAAAACTGCTAGGAATTTGGGAGTATGCTTTGACTCTGAACTGTTCTTTGCAACCTACATAAACCACACCTGCAAAATAGCATTTATCTACAATCTGTCCTACTGTATAGTATATCCTACCTTGACATTACCTCAGCACAAAGCCTCATTCTTAACTTTGTTAAAACTCATATCGACTCTTGAGATTCCCTCCCCATTGGTCTTCCTTTCTCCAAAGTCCCTTGTCAATAAGCTTCAATGTATACAAAATGATGTAGCTCATCTTGTAAGGGAAGGTAAGTGGTCTCACATTTCTGTCTTTCTCCAGTAACTACATTGGATTCCTTTCCGACAATGCATTCAGTATACTACACTCAAATTTCTCCACGGTTAGGACCCTGCCTACTTTGTTTACCTTGTTTTCCCTTATATACTGTATCCAAATAATGTCTTCGCTCTTTTAACAGAAACCTCCTTGGAAACGTGCTGCTAAGCTGGTAAAAGTAAGTGGCTATGCTTTCTCCTGGGCTGCACAGAGCACATTGAATGGCCTTCCCCCGACACTGGTTCTATAGTACTGAATCCTTTACCCATTAGCAGCCCTTACTAAACACCTATCTTTTCTTCACTGCCTGCAAATTCTTAGGGCTGATCTTTACTGCTGTGTACATTAAATGTGCGTACCTACTCCAAACTCATAGCTGTGTCTGATTTATAAATGTTGGATTTACTATGTGTTTAATTGATATACCTGGGTTGAGTATCTCTGTAACTAGATTTTGAATGTATCCCTTGTACCTGTCTTTCTGCTCTCTCTAAAGCATTTTGTGATGCACAGTATATATAGAAGAGAGTTTGGGAACCCATACACAACAATGCTGTTTTTCCACTGAGTGGTTATCATGACAACAAGGATCGCGAGAGCAAGCTTGAGAGGTCCGTCTGTCGTCATGATAACCACGAGGTGAAAAAATGGCCTTGTTGTGTATTGGAGCTCCCATGCACTATTTTACTTAGTGCATGTTGGAAACAAAACACAGTAGTATCCGATCTGAGTCAAGTTTTTTTAATTATTTTTTAAAAAGCCTGTTCACTGCACACTTTAGTACAGCGTGAGTGGTGGTAGCGTGTCTGACTGTTGGCTGAGCAGCTGCATTGTCTTGTGATGTCCGTACTGCAGCAGAACGAAAAGTCGTTCTGCTGCAGTATGCGTGTCACTGCTGAAGCAGAATGACTTTTTACAGAGTATGGATTTCCATACTCAACAAAGCCTCACCATATACTGTAAAAGAAACTATATATATTGAATTGAATTGAGAGAGAATCATGGAAGGTGTAAAAGTTATAGAGGCTAAACTTGTAAGAAAAAAAAAACGAAGTACCCTTCTGAAGCATTTGTCAATAAGATGGAACCCCATCTGCCACAGAGCTTTGTCCAACAAGAATGCAAGATGAAAGTATCTTTGCTTGTAATAACTTCTGCAGACAGAGGATCTACATTAGGTACAAACAGTAGCAGTGCAGCATTACCATGAAAATAGAGGACCTTGCAGTGATTCCCTCTTATAAGTAGCATCTGGAGATTGTACATCAGATAGTCAACACAATTGCATTTACTCATTCATAGAACCATAGAAATTGATGCCACAAGAAGTCAAATTGATCTATAGTATGCCCTTATTCCTGCCTAACCCACAAGACCATGCCCCCAATTGGTTACTCAAATCTTCCCTCCTCTTCTCCCCTCTTGTCACCCACTAAACCCCTGTGCCTGTCCCACCTATGCTTAACCCTACTACTGATTTTGCAGAAACCACCTCATTGTGCAGTTTTATTTCCACTTGTCCACTGCTCTCGCTATAAAAAGTACAGTACTTCCTGATTTTTCTTCTAAACTTGCCCCTTACCAGCTTCTTCTAATTTCTTCTAGTGTTTGTGTTTGCACATAGCGTAAAGAGTGCACTGCTGTCCCCTTTGTTTACCTCCTGTACAAACTATCTCCTGTTACCAGCAAGTTCCTCTTATGGTCCACCAGCCTTTCTGTGTAGGATCTTCCCTGCTGTCCTTGAATCATCTTGCTGGCCCTCCTCTGGAATGACTTAATTGTATCCTGATTTTTCTTCACGTGTGGATCCCAGAACTACATACAGTACTCCAAGTGTGGCTTCACCAGGGAGGACTTTCACCTAGTTGTGCCTACAGCTGATCCTCCTGCCTATGCATCATAACATTATGTTACCATTGTCCAAAGCTTTATTAAATTGCATGATTTCTTTACGTAGTTGCATAGAGGTGGCTCCCAGGAGTGGCAAGGTGTGCACAGTAGTGCTGTGCAGAATTTTTAGATTCCTGCAGAATTAAATTTTGTTGAATTTTCGAAATTCCACTGGAAACGGAATGGTGGAATTCCATGGCAGAAAAATGTGGAAGGAGTTTTTCCACTGCATTGCATTCTGCAGACTGCAATATTTTCCATAGAAATGTTGTGGAATGATTTTCCGTGGAAAAAATGCTGTTCTGTGGGATATTATTCCACAGATTGTGGCAAGCGGAATATCGCAGAAGAACCAGTGAAATCCCAGCGGAGTTCCGCATTCCACATAGCACTAGTGCAAACACTCTCCTACTAAAAAGACAGATCCTTCCACTCAGGTAAAAGTATCAGAAATGATTTATTAGATAAATACCAAGATAAAAAACTCAAGCAGTAGTAGCAGCATATAGAGACCTCCCTCCAGTGCTGATGTTTTGGGTGGCTCTCGCACTTTTTGAAGGCTCAACATGACTATACAGTGTCCTTGCTTATATAGGAAAATTCCTAACAGTGACAGTGCATATCTGTGATTTGTTTATATAAATAATTAAATATTTTTGTGTTTAAAAGGCATGTGACACATTGTGTAGTAGCTGAATAAAATACTACCCAAATCAATACAATACTGATAATATAATAAATGATAATACTATTATAGTACTAAATAAAGAAAAAAGGGTGTGTGTGGGGGGTGTTGGGGGTGTTTGGGAGAATAAAAGAGTAAGGGGTATATGGGAATGTGTGGGGATACTGTATATAGGATGACGGGTAGGAGTGAAAAGGAAGGGAGAATTAGGTAAAAAAGTACTACAGATGGTTAAAGAGCAAAAGAGGACATGCTAACCCTTTGATAATTTTTTTTTTAATGTCAGAACAAGGTGTAAAGACTAAATGAATTTGCTGAGGTATTCCAGATATGTAGCCAACACCTGAAATATATACTTATGATTCACCTTGTCTTAAGCCTTCTCCTGGTCCATGGATAATAGGAACCCAGAGATCAGACCCTTGTTACCTGTCTGGGTTACTTCCCTTAATATAAACAAGCTGTCACTGTTGGTCCAATGTGATACTGCACATATTTGATTCATAGAGATTCAGTCTTGTGCCACAGCAGACAATCTTATTACCCAAAATTTTGGATGTAATTTTTTTTGGTCCATATTAATAAGACACAGTAGCCTCCAGTTTCTCAGGTCCTCCGTGTCCCCTTACCTTATAAAAAATGATTAACAAGGCTTGGGTCATGGAGTTTGGTAATTTGCCAGATGTCAATACGGCATTAAAGATTTGAACCAAATCATGTCCCAATAGGTGGGGAAGACCTCCGCTAAAACTCAGAGGTGAGCCCATCCGTTCCCCGAGCCATGTTAAGTCTGAGCTGTTTGATGGCAAACTAATTTAATAAGAGCAGATAACTGTGTAATCATATTGTCAGACAAACATGGTAAATGTAGATCTGTCAGAAAAGAGGAAACATCTTTATCTTCAGCACAGCAACCAAATGTACTTTTTACATAGTCTTCCAATATGGACTGAGGGCCAGAAACTTTCCCCCTGCTCTAAATTGTTGACTAGTGCCATGTTTGTGGATCTGACCAAAGCCTTTGCTTTAGTGGACCAGGACTTGTAGAAACTGACTGCGCTAGGGCTGGGGGACTAGACAACTATGTGATTCTCTAACTACTTTCAAAACAGGTCACAGATTATCAAAGATGGTAAAGACTTGTCCCAGGCTAATACAGCTCATAGTGAACTGACATTTAGTGAACGCATACTGTATACAGTACATGTTCATTGAGAGCTCAGTTAGTGGCCAGCTGTGATGGTCAGAGGAGGGCTTTGTTGACCACCAGCTGGGGTTCAGGCTGGGGGAAGTGGGACACTACCTGCCAGGATGGGGGATGCTCTAGACCACCTGGGAACTATGGACCATATGGGGGATCGGGATCGGGATGGGGGACTGCTAGTCACCATGGACTTGTATGTCTATATCGGGCAGGGTGTCGGGTGGTGGGGACCACTGAACACCAGGGACATCATTTAGTTGTGATATTGGGCTGGCGATTGGGGGGGGACCACTAGACCACCAGGATATATATTTAGTTAGAGTGGGTTGCTGATCGGCGACCGGGGGGGACCACTAGACCACCAGGAATTATATTTCTTTGAAGTAGGCTGGCAATTGGCAAGGGGGGAGGACCACTGGACACCAGAAAATATTATTCTGGATGTGGGGAGAGGGATCAGGGGCAGGGAGGGACCACTAGACTACCAGGGGAATATTTTGATAACAATGGGATGCCAATTGGAGAATGGGGAAGGGACCACTAGACTACCAGGGAATTTATTTTATTATACGGGGATGGCGATCAGAGCATGGAGCAGGTGGTAGGGACCACTAGACTACAGGGGAATTTATTTTATTATGTGGGATAGTGATCGAAGCATGGGGGAAGGTCGAGGGACCACTAGACTACCAGGGAATTTATTTTATTATACGGGGATGGCGATCAGAGCACGGAGCAGGCGGTAGGGACCACTAGACTACAGGGGAATTTATTTTATTATGTGGGATAGTGATCGAAGCATGGGGGAAGGTCGAGGGACCACTAGACTACCAGGGAATTTATTTTATGATACAGGGATGGTGATCAGCAGCCAGGGAAGGGGAGGGACCACTAGATCACCAGGGTCACTTTTTTTACATACTTGAAATAGTGATCGGCGAATGACAGCAGGGGCACTAGACCACCAGGGACTGGGACTGCATCGGGCAGGGGCTGGGTGTGGGCTGTGCTAAGCTGCCCACAGTCTATATAAATGGGCCCATAATGGGCATTCAAATGGTCACACAGCACCTTGCTTGCCCAATGGTCTCATTTACATGGGAGATTTAGTGAATAGGAAATAGCGCACCTGCGCTATTCATTGAGGGGCCATTCTACTGGTTGGATGTCAGGGCAGTGCTAGTAGGGTTGGCGGTGGCTTTCCTGGGTTAGCGCTGCCCTGTTTTGACCCTATTCACAGTTGGATTGCACGGTGTGCTATCTAATTGCGAATAGCAAGATTTCACACCTGCTCAACCGCGAAGCGCAATGCAACGTTTCGCACTGTGTTTTGCAAGTTTTTGTGAATCCGGCCCCTGGTCTCATATTCTGTGACATCAAAACAGAACCCATACAGAAGAATATTTAAACCAACAAAAAAAGGACTAAATGCATCTGGTCTCATATTGTAGGCACCACAATCAGGCAACATGGCAGGTGCTGTGCACTGCCATCTCTGTTACAGTACAGCGCCACACTACTCGTTTGTATACGTTCCAGAACAAGCAAGTGGTACAGAGCAGCAGTGTAACCTGAGATGGCACCACAAAGCACCTGCCACGTTCCCAGATCACGGTGCTTACAAACTTATAAAATTAAAATAAAATAAGTAGTAATGCTTTCAAAAATGTTTTGATTTGTGAAAAGCCTAATTGGGGGGGGGGGCTTTGGGGGGTAGGGAGTTTTAGAAAAATAGTTTTCTTTTAAGAAAAAGAAATAACATATTTAAAGAAGCAGTGCAAAATAATTTAGCAAATAAAAAGTGACTACCCTTTTTTTACTTTAAAATATTCCAGACATCTTCCAGTTTAATGCAGTGGCAAAGGGCAGGATTCTCGAAGAGCTTGCACGCGGCACATCTTGGATGCCCCATCACAAATGAGATGTGCCGAGTACCAACTGCGGTACTCACAGAAGATGCACTGGGGGATGCTCCCAGCACATCCCTTCTGTGAATACCACAGTTGTGCACAGCCCGGGATGCACCGGCACAACCCCCTGGTTGGGCTGGGAATCCAATGAGGCAGCGCATCTCATGATGCGCTGTGCCCAAAGTTGCCATTCAGAGCCATTAACACACAAATGTGGCCATTAGACATGTAAGGTGAAATGGGGCCATTTGCATGTCATTACGGCACCATTTGCATAAGTAGTGCAGGAATGTGCCAGGTGCCCTGCTTGCGTGTCAGTACAGTCGTAAACCCAGCACCCCTGTTAGTCTATTGCCCACCCTCAGTGCCCAGAATCCCAATTGCGTATGTACAACCCCATAAACAGCCCTGGTAGGATCGTGGTACCCCCCTCCCTGCCTGTAGCCCCGTATTGCTGAAATAATGATGCTGCACTGCCCTGGTAGGCTATTGCATACCCCTTCCTGTCCCAAACCTGATTGTGGTGTACATGGTGGTACAAGATGCTCCTTGGTAGTCTAGTGGACCCCCTTCCCTCCCAGAACCCCATCCATACAAATATCCTATGGCAAAATTATCTGGTAGTCCAGTGGTGCCACCCCCAGCCCCGATCGTAACATAGATGGAAAGCCCACGTTTCCCTGGTAGTCCAGTGGACCCCTCACCCCCTCACCCACTGAGGCACACACACCCTACCCTGCTTCCCCATCCCAGCATGGCCAAGGAAACTGGTGGGCAGAAAAATCCACCCATACACCTCCACAGCTGCCCACCAACTGCGCTGTGTGTGAATGACAGCGTACTGTACAACTGTAAGCACATTGGTAGACCTTCTTGACCAATGGGCTTGCAGCATGTACTGTACGCTGCCATTCACAACTTTGTGAATGTGTCATTCACAAAGTTGTGAATGTCAGCATACAGTACATGCTGCAAGCACATTGGTTGACACGGTCTACCAGTGCATTTACAGTTGTACAGTATGCTGTCATGCACAGACAGCACAGTTGGCGGGCAGCCATGGAAGTGTGTGGGTGTGTTTTGCTGCCCCTGGCTTCCTTGGTCATGCTGGGATGGGGAGAGTGGGGTGTGTGTGCCTCAGTGGGTGGGGGTCCACTGGACTACCAGGGAAATGTGGGCATTCCATCTATGTTATGATCAGGGCTGGGGGGCACCACTGGACTACCAGGTTATTTTGCCATAGGATATTTGTACAGATGGGGTTCGGGTTGGGACGGGGTCATCTGGACTACCAGGGAGCATCTTGTACCAATGTGTACACCATGATTGGGTTCAGGGAAGGGAGGGGGTATGCAATAAACTACCAGGGCAGTGCAGCATCATTATTTCAGCAATACGGGGCTACAGGCAGGGAGAGGGGTACCACGATCCTACCAGTGCTGTTTACGGGGTTGTACATACGCAATTGGGATTCTGGGCACTGAGGGTGGGCAATAGACTAACAGGGGTGCTGGGTTTGTGACTGTAGAATAGTTTTCTTTCAAGAAAATGAAATAGCATATTTAAAGCAGCAGTGCAAAAACATTGGGCAAAAAACGTGACCTTTTTTCACTATAAAATATTCCATACGTCTTCCAGTTTAATTTAGTGGTGAAATGTTCTAGTTCCACCAATATTTGTATATTTTGTAAAAAATTTCAGACATCTTCCAATTTAATTGGTGGTAACATTTTCTAGTTCCACCAATATTTGTATATTTTATAAAAAAAAATAGACATCTTAGGCCGGCCCAGTGGTGCTGAGGGTTGAGGCACTGGACGCCACACCTTGCACCACACCGGCGCCCCGGGTTCGGGAATGAGCCCGGGTCATTAGGGGTTGGTAGGGGAGGACTAGGATTGAGGGTCCACAGACCGCTCTCCTAGTCCTGGGGTGGGCTAGGGTCATCCATCGCGCTGTAGCGACCTCTGGGGACACCCAGAGGTATTACCAGCATCGGTATAAGTATGGGGGAGCATGGCAGACATCGGCACATTGTGCCTGGACATCATTGCACATCCGTGCTCCAATGGGGAACTAAATAGGAGCAAAATGGGCTGAGTGCAACCTTGCAGCTAGATGGCCGCACTCTGTGCTGCCCAGAGGACTTGTGAGGAGTCCCGTCGTGAAGGGTTCCGGGGCTGTCCCGGCTGGGAGAGGCATAGGGGGGCCCTCCAGCAGGATAGCAAGACAGCCATTCTGGATCCTCCTGGTTGTGGTTAGAGCCACCCAGCTCTCTGGGCAGGCGGAGCTGGTGGCTGGATGCCCCATGCCGGACACGCTGCAGCTGGCAATAAATACAAAAACCACAAAGGAGCTTGCACTAGGATGGGGTGCCATAGAAAACTAAAAGTCAAAAACACAAATCCAGGCACTCACCACCACAAAAGAACTTGGCCCAGAAGGGAAACATTTTAAAAAGATTTATTGAATTGCCTGACGCGTTTCTGGTCCCACTGGACCCTTTATCAAAGGCTAAATGGGGCAGAAAAAGCACACACATATATAACCCTAGAATAGATCACATGACAAATTACATAATAAAAACACAAATAAAATGTGTCTGACAATAAAGCAGTACTACATTCCTCCATGAAATTCTATATATCTAACAGGCAGAACACTAATTAGCTTCAAACATTCAATGAATAAAAACAGCAGTACTGATTTAACAATTATACAACATTAGAAAACTACATTCCTCCATGGAATTCCATGTCTCTTGCATGTGGACTTTAGGTACTAATGATATCATTATTAGACATGTTTGATTTGATGTGTTTTTCTAATGATGTATAATTGTTAAACTAGTACTTCTGTTTATTTTTATTCATTGAATGTTTGAAGTAATTAGTGTTCTGCTTGTTAGATATATTGAATTCCATGGAGGAATGCAGTTTTCTAATGATGTATAATTGTTAAATCGGTACTGCTGTTTTTATTCATTGAATGTTTGAAGTAATTAGTGTTCTGCCTGTTAGATATATAGAATTCCATGGAGGAATGTAGTACTGCTTCATTGTTAGACACATTTTATTTGTGTTTTTTAATTGATGTAATTTGTCATGTGATCTATTCTAGGGTTATATATGTGTGTGTTTTTTCTGCCCCATTTAGCCTTTGATAAAGGGTCCAGTGGGACCAGAAACGCGTCAGGCAATTCAATAAATCTTTTTAAAATGTTTCCCTTCTGGGCCAAGTTCTTTTGTGGTAGTGAGTGCCTGGATTTGTGTTTTTGAGCTGGCGATAAATACAGTGGTGATAAAAAAAAAAAAAATCCCAGACATCTTCCAGTTTAATTTGGTGGTAACGTTTTCTAGTTCCCCCAATATCTGAGTATTTTATTAATGTTTTAAATAATTCATTTTTTCTCAGAAAAAAAGATAGCCACCACATTTTGACTAGAATTATTATTGTTGACCTGGCAACATTTTAATAAAAACTCAGTGCGCTGCACAACAAGTACCTAGAAAAGTAGATTTAACAGGCATGCTAATATTTTTTTATTATTTGTAGCTGAATCTAGCTTTTCAGAAAACACTTTTTGTGTTGCACTGCTGCTTTAAAAATGATCACCCATTAGTGCTGATTATTTACATAATTCCAAAAACTGTGTTCCCCTTTTGGCTGACCTGCAGCATTGGGTGTGGGCTCACTGACAGATCATATGCCATGCTTCTCAGATTTCTTTCCAAGAAAAACAACAGCAATCCTTTGTACATGATACTATGCAGGTATTGAGGAAGTCTGACAAATTTGCCTGGGAAAAATTTCATGCTTTAGTTAAGTTTAGGTGTTGTATCCCTGTACACTTCCATCCAGCATGTTGATAGCTTGACAGCAGTGGAATACTACAAAAGACCAGCAGTGTAAAAGGCCTCCTCCCTAGTTTTTATTAAAGGGGAACTAACATGAACAAAGAAAGATATTCAATACTGTTGCCAAGGGGCATCTGTTTTAATGGGCTACTGGCCAAAACAGTAACTCTTTCAGGGACAGACATCTAACACATGTTGTTCACCATCCCTTAACCACTCCAGGAATCCATTTTATAACTCAGTAGCATAGGAAATGACATCACAGCATGGGAAAACAGAGGTGGTATACAAAGACCCCGGAGCTGAGCATGTGCGGGATCTGGACTGTTCCTTTTTGCGATTTCGAGAGGACTGTCCATCCTCCCGGGCACCAGGCTGCCTGTTGCCAGAGCACCCACCCAGACAGAGCTGGTGACCAGACACGGCCCTGTTGCTGGAGCGACTTGCCTTTTCAGTCTACCTACCTTTTTTCCAAGGTCATCGACTGTAAGCACAAGGTATGGCTGAGAGAAAACTGTGAAGATTTGTGTGTTAAACTAACTAAGACAGAAATAATGAACTCTAGTGAATTTTAAACTAAAACTGAAGAACTAATGTTGCTGTCGGATAGATGGTGATGTTCTGGCCCCAAAGTGGCAAGTGACAATGCTGCTGTGTACTCGATGGTGGGATAAAAGTAACTGAGTTGTGGGCTAGTGCTGCTGTATACTAGAGATGTGTGCAGTGATGTATGTGTGGGTTGTATTCATGCCACCAGTCCCCAGAAAGGTTCTGGTGCCTGTGGGTTCCTAGCACCACCAGCTCAGACCCATTAATGGGAATTTGTGGAAGAGATCAATTCTTTAAAGAGTAGCAGATTATTTGCAGGTTGTTAGTGCAGGGGTTTGTTTTATACACCAGTGAGTTGTGAACAGGACTTAGTCCCCTAGGCCTCTCTTTGCCATTTGTAAATGTTGCCACTGCTTTTCAAAGAAGTCATTAAACAAAGGGAAGGAGCTGGTGTTTCACAGCACAGAAGGTGCTAGTCTAGGAGGGGCGTGACCAGCAGCCGAGCCGAGAACAGCTTGGTTGCGGAGCTCCTCTTGTTGCAACAGAATTTCGACAAAAATAACTTTCAAACATTGAAACCATCAGTTTGCATATTTTCATTCGACAGATCTAGGTAAAAGCTACAGGATGATACCTTTTTTGTCCAGCTTGGGACTGGCCTGCTTCAATTATCGGATGAAACAACAAGGCGGCAGGGAACTTGGAGGGCACCCAGCCCAAAGAACTGAAGTAGGACAGCAGCAATACCAAGGATGGGGACACCGTACAGCCCTCTAATGCTGCACTCCTCAGGACAATCCAGAGCCTAGACAAAAAAGTGGAAGACTGTGCTACACAATTCAAACAAATGGATACCAGGGTAGGAGTGTTAGAGGAGGAAACTAAAAACATTACAGAAACAGACGATAAAGCTCTTGCGGTCTCAGCTGGCCTAACTAAAGAGAACACTCTGGTTCGAAGGCGGCTGGAAACTTTGGAGAATACAGCCCATGCATCTCATGTGCAATTTTTAGGTCTGCCAGAGGGTTCTGAGGGAGAGACTCCCAGAACTTTTTTACAAACTTGGCTAAAAGAGTTATTACACCCAACCAAGGATGTGGAAGTGCTAAAAGCCTACAGGATTGTACCGCGTGGTGCAAGATTGAGAACTGACTCCAGAGAACAACATCCCCTGACTCTCCTAATTGAATTGAGATCATATTTGGAACAGGACTCTGTTCTCTTGGTGGCTAGAAATCTGAGCCCTTTACAGTGGAATGATCATAATTTACTTATCTTTTCAGACCTGAGTTACGCTACCTGTATGCGGCTAAAAGGCTTTGATGCAATTCGGGCATGACTGCTATCTCTGGGAGTGCATTGTGTTTTGCTAATGCCGACAAGTTTGAAAATTAAGTATGGGGGTAAAATGTTCCAGTTTTCAGAACCATCAG
Organism: Neoceratodus forsteri; assembly: GCA_016271365.2. Lineage (NCBI taxonomy): Eukaryota > Metazoa > Chordata > Ceratodontiformes > Ceratodontidae > Neoceratodus > Neoceratodus forsteri. The sequence continues at coordinate 938,706,495 of CM028137.1, forward strand.
ATGCCTCTAAACTGATAGAACAAATTGGAAGGCAGTTTGCTTTGAGGGAAGAGGAGTTGTTATCCGAGGCAGAGGTAGATCCCTAGACCGAGGTACTGAAACATATTATGTCAAGAGAAGATAGGGAGAGATATTTGCTGCTTTCCATACTAATGTTTCACATTGCAGGTGCAGGCTCTGTTTATGCTGGCATACATCTTTGGGCTTCAATAGCTTTTACTGACTTTTATTGCACAGTATAAGGCTTACTTTATATTAAAGATGGCACCTTGATGTCTCTGGGACTGACTGGAACAGCACCTCCCCCTTTCTTCTCCAACAGGAGTGATTCTTTTTCACGCCTTTTGCACTGGAAGGCTGAGGGCATATGTTGCTGACAAATGGAACTCTTTGTGCTCAATGACTTCAGTGAGTATAATTCCTCTTACATGCCAGCACTTCACTTGATACTGTTGTGTACTTTTAATACCGTTTACCTGTTTCATGTTTTTAGCTCTTATGGGTCACTGGCTAATTAGTGAGTTAGGAATCTATAGAAACTGCGCTACTAGTTCATAGTTTAAATTGTTAAAAGTTTGTGCCAGATCTGTCAGTGGAAAAGTTATCATTAATGAGCATAGCCATTTAATGAGGAGTAATATACACACTAGTTTTTCTTTTTTTTGCAATAGTTTCAGTGTTGCCCACTATAGCTTAATTCGGGCAGCTGCAGTGTTCTTGCGATCAAGTGACAATCATTATTGTTGATATTACCTGTGTTCTAGTAAGGGGGGATGATTAACCCTACATAATGGGCGAACGATATTAGTACATTTTGGTGACATCCCTGCTCATGGCTGCAACAGCCACTTATTTCTTTTGTTAATTATGGGAATTCTCTGTTTATTATAATAATACTACATCTTTACTGTAGGAAATGTACTGATCTCCCCAGGTGATGTAACAAGGTACAGGGGTATGATAACGCATCAGTTACTGTAACAATGTCATATTTTAGCTGGATACGCTTATAATTTTTAATTGCTTGTCTGTAAGTAAATGTTTATGTATTTATTGCATAAATGGTAATAAAATATAATTTCAAAGAAGGTGTTGGTCTAATAAAAGGTACAGTGTTATCCTCCAAAGTATATGCTAAATTTACATAACCATCTGAGGAAATTATTCTTGGAAGTGTAAAATACACTTTTTCTTTATTATGGTTGTCAGCAAGGTATATTAGGGTCAATTTACAGAAGCTACAATATCTCACAGTATGGTATCAGATGTATGACCAACCTGTCCTGTGCATCACATCAACATGCCTACACTTCCCCTGGAAACAAAATCACCTTTGCTGAGTTAATGCCTGATGTGTTATTTGGAATAACGCACAAATCACTTTTTTTAATGCTTTAGCCTGAGCGTTTTTTTCTTTCCATTCCCTGCTGCAGCACGTCTCCACAGCCCCGAAGAATATTTTCCTTTCTGTTGTCTGCCATAGTGAGTATCCCCAGTCCCTCAGGGCTTGCCTGCTGCAGCAGGTCTCCCCAGTCCCAAAAGGCTTCCTCTTTCAGTTACCCACCATGGCAGGTCTCCACTGCTCTGAAGGGCCTTTTCTTTTAGTTGCCCACTGCGGTGGGATTCCACAGCCCTGCAGAACTTTTCCCTTTCAACTTCCCACCACAGCAGCTGTCCATGGTCCTGAAGAGCTTTCTTTTAATTGCCCACCGCAGCAAGTCTTCATGGCCCCAAAAGGCTTTTTCTTTCAATTGCCCACTGTGGTGGGCCTCCACAGACCTGAAATGCCTTTTCTTTTGATTGCCCTCCATGGGAGGTCTTCACTACCCCAAAGGGCTTTTCCTTTAATTGCCTGCTGTGATGGCTCACCATAGCCCCAAAGGGTTTTTTCTTTCAGTTGCCCACTGTGGTGGGCCTCCAGAGACCTGAAGAGCTTTTTCTTTCAGTTGCCCACCTTAGTGGGTTCCAACAGCTTTGAAGAGCTGTTTCTTTCAATTGTCCACTGTGGCTGCTCTCCACCCTGTGAATGACTTTTTCTTTCAATTGCCCACCCACAGCAGGTCTCCTCGTCTTGAAGGGCATTTTCTTTTAGTTTCCTGCTGAGGCAGATCTCAAGAGCCCTGAAGGACTTTTCCTTTCAATTGTCTACTGCTGCAGGTCTCTATAGCCTGAAGGGCTTTTTCGTTCTGTTGCCCACTGTAGCAGGTCTCCGTAGCCCTGAAGGGCTTTTTTTCATTTACCTGCCATAGTGGATCTCCACTGTCTGAATAACTTTTTTTTTCCAACTGCCTGCAATGGCAGGACTCCACAGCCTCAAAGTGCTGTATAGTCTTTCAATACTTCCCACCATGGTAGGACCCAGCCCCAAAGACAGCTTTGATGTTGCCAACTGAGCCCACCTGAAATGCTACAAAGCCCCATCCAAGCCAGCCATGACTTCAGTGATCCTTTTGCTATGCCCCACCCAACACAGCTCACTCTAACTTCAGCAGCCTTGCTGCAATGCTTCACCCCACTCAACACTCCCCAGCCAGCTATGACCTCAGCAGCCCTGCCACTATGCCACACCACACCCAACCCTCCCCAGTCCACTATGACCTCAGCCGCCCAGCTACTGTGCCTCACCCCAGCATGTTATAATTTTAGCAGCCCTGCTGTTATGCCCCCAACCTACCCCATCCAGCTATAACTTCAGTGGCCCATCTGCTATACCCCACCCCACCACTCTCAACCCAGCCAGCTATGACCTCAGTGGCCCTGCTTAGGTGTCACATCCCAGTCAGCTGTAATTTCAGCAGTCCTGCCACCATGTCCAAACCCAGTCATCCATGACTTCAGTGACCCTGCTGCTATGCCCCTTCCCAATCCTCCAAGCCTGCAATAACTTCAATGCCCTGCCACTACATTCTACCTCACCAGTCCCAGCCAGCTATGACTTCAGGAGCCCTGAGGCTATGCCACACCTCACACACCACAGCCAGCTATGACTTCAGTGGCCATGCTGCCACATGATGGTGATGGCTGCCACTATGTGTGAGAGGCTGACAAGTGTCAGAAGCATAGTGATGGGAAAGAACAAGGTTGGGTCTCCGAGATTGCTAGAAGATACTGTAGAGTAATGGGCATGATGTGTTAATCATGGACGGTAGGAGTCCCAGAAAGTATCAGGGCTAAGACTTGTTTTCTGCAGGAATAAAAGTGTGGAGTTTGGGGGGAAACTGACACTTTGTCAAATAGATCACAAATCAGAAGGGAGAGTTTTCTACGTGGAAAAGCATTTGGTTGTACTGTTGTTTTATATGTAACCTTATTAGAAATTCACATTACATACAATAGTACACCATATACACAAATTATGTAATCTATAGTATAAATAATTTAGTTAGCAATTTATGCAATATTCTGCTTACAACGTTGGTAACCAAGGGTATAGTACAGATTACTCACAACACAAGGGCAGTATCCCTATATTTTAACAGTTGTGGTATACACTCCATCCACTATTTACCCACACAATTGTCTGGAACATTTCTGACAGAATAAATTTCCCACTCACTATTAAATTAAGAAGGAGTTGTCCTTCTCACCCATATACAGACAATAGGTCCCGGGGCAGATAGGGAACTCCAGGCAGACTAGATGGGCCTATGGTCTTTTTCTGCCACCATTGTCTCAGTTTCTAGATTTAAAACACTTGATAATAAGCCCCATTTTCAAATGGTCAGCATGGCACAAACTGGGGTTGTGCCGCTCTATCCTGGAAAAGTGCCAGCTGTTGGGGGCGTGCCACATTTAAAGGACACATATGCGGGGTGCACCCTCAACAGCACCATCTCACAAAATCTTGTGCTGCACCTACGAAAATGAGGGTTCCTTCATGCATATGCATCGCAGCACAATACTGAAAGTTTTTAGAAGCACTAAACAGCCAGTGGTCCCTCTCTCCTCCCCCAATCTCTGATTGCTATCCCGACCCAAAGAAATAAATTCCCTGGTAGTGTAGTGGCCACCACCCCCATTCCGGCAGGTAACGACTCACCACCCTGCTCCCCTCCAACCCAATCTGTGCAGCGACTGGCACAGCCCTCCTCACACCACCCCAGCCAGCCGCCGACTGAACTGTAAATAAGCATGTACAGTACATAGTATGTGCTCATTGGCTGACCAGTCCTATAGCCTTTGTACTCCTCCCCTACTCTATCTTTCCTCTCACCATTCATTTCTCCTATTATCTAAACCTATTTCTCATTTATTACTACAGTTTTGTCATGACGTCAGCTGTCTACCCATCAGATAAATATCCTTGAGTATTTATTTCCTCCACTCTAGTTCACTCCTCTTGGATTTCTAACCCTATGTGTTTCCTCAACTTTTTGTTATCTTTCTTTTCAGGCACCCACCGGGTTCCCCAGTCCTCAGGGCTTCCTGACTCCACTGGAGCAGGTACGTCCTTATTTTAATTAATTTCTCCTCCATCACGTTAAGTGCAATACTTCTCTATTGCAAACTGCAAACAAACGTTATTGACATTGTTCATAACTATGTATGTTAACATGAAAACCAGGTCACTGTCTGTAATACGTTATCTGTTCTGACTGGTTGCCTATATCTGACATTATAATCATCTACTTGTGACACTATAATTATCTGAGTGGCACCAGATTAGGAGGTGACAAGTAGAGGGTTGGGATGTCAGGTGCAGACAGATAGCTAGAGCTGATGAAGTCGACGGCACAGTGATCAAGTTTTCCTGTTAACATACGTTGCTATAAAGTAAAAGGGGAAGCTAAATTCAGGCGACAGATGAAATGTAAGCTAAAATGTGCCTAAATGTCATTGATTTTTTTCCACGTGCCTTGCTGTTTAAGGCACTCTGTGCTAGTAGACAAATGTAACCTCAATCACATACCTCCCATATAAACTGTTGCAAAAGCTGGCAGTACCCCAGTGGACTGCAGGAAGGCATCTCTGTGTGAATGTGGGGTGTTTTACTGGGGATAGAAAGGTTTGCAGCTTTCCAAATTAGTATCTGTTTACCACCCTCTTCTCTGATTGTCTAGGTCTCTTGTTTTTCTATTCTGTCTCCCTGGTTTTTAAAACCAGCTCTGTGTGCGATCCCCCACCCCATAGACTATGGGAGACTTGTCTTAATTTTTTTTTTTGTTTGCTTTATAATTTATTGTTCCTCTACTTGTCATACCTTGGCCCCCATCCTCTCAGGTCAGGCCCAGCCCCCACCACACAGAAATCAGTACTGCTTACCTGGTTCAGATTTCTGGACAAGGAAACAGGTGTTCTTAGGGTTGGGACCCTGAATGTGTCTGGACTTATCCTGCTTGAAACAGGTTTTTTCATTTGCAGTCCCAGTCTCTGGGATGCCAGGGCACTGGAAGGCCCAAGGTGATGCATGCTGACAGCATGTTTTATGCGGGCCCTGTCCAACTTCCCAGTGACCACTCATGTACATTACCACCTGCAGTCACCCAGGTCGCAGTGTAGTAGCTGCAGCCTCATCCCTCCTTTCCCAGTGGAAAAAGAAAACTAAATGGTTGGATTGAGTGCACATGGAAAATAAAGTCAGAACCAACATTTTTACCATCAGTCTTCAGTAATTATCTGTATACAGAAAAGTAAGTATACCTATATATAATCAAAATAATGAATTAATGTGCTTCTTTTATAATGATTTTTGAAGGACAACCATGGCTGTAACATTAATTCGAACTTTTTCAATTTTCAAAGAACATTTACTTGAACCCCGTTGCTTTATTTTTAACCCACATGATGACGCAATGCTGTTTTTTTGTGTTCTTTAATTTAAAACTAGTCCTCCATAGTTCTGTATGGTAATTGCTGTAGTGTTCTTCATTCAGTGCATTTTGATAGCTACGAAGATTGATACCCTGGGGTTTCCCCAAATCCCACAATACCAGGAATAACATTAGACTGTGTAAAACTTGCTAAGTTTCATTTTTAATGACATATTAATTATAGATTGCTCAGTGCTCTTGAAAACCAGCTCTGTATGCAGTCTCCAACTAGCCCACTATAAGTGCTTTAGCCAATGCAGTCAGTCAGTATCGCCTGAGCCCAATATCAATACCTTTTCTGCAGCTTTATTTATCTCCCCCACACACTGACCAGGGCCTCCCTTGGCTGCTGTCTGCTCTACAACCCCATCCATTGAGGCTTCCTACCTGGGTTCTACAAGCTTGGACTATCCATGACACACTGCTGCATGGACCCTACCCCCAGGATTGACCTCATGGCAAGGTTGCCTTTGGCTCCTTGGTGATTCCATCACACTTTCTAGTCTCCATGGGATGGAGGTGAAACATGGAACTAGACCCAGGGTCAAGTTGCAGAGGCCCTGTAACAGATGTGGGGGGGCAAGGTGCGGGCGAGGCTCCATCTGCCTGGTTGGATGCCATTTTCCCCTCTCTTCTCACCTTGTGATGCCCATGCAATGACACCAAGGCATGTCTGCATGCACGCCCACATGCAGTGTGCCAGTGTCTACAGCACCCCCCTTTCAAGGGAAGCAAAGGTTCTCTACCAACTAGCCTCCATTAGATGGTAGTCATGCACTGAGCGCTTGAACCCCCCCCAAGAGAAGAACAGTCCCTGAGACACTTAATGCACCTCCCCAGCCAGACCTTCGATGACTCAGGTTTGTTCCTGAACCGGGGTTGTGGTAGTAGCAGTAGTGTTACCACTGTACCAGAAGGCCTACCCTCAATATCAGCTTAATCTGGTTCAAGGTCAGTTGGCATTCATCTGTATCCCCTTCCCCCGGTTCATGCCTGAAAATAGGCAGGATTTGTCTAGTGCACTTACCCGGTCAACAAAAACTAAATAAATAAATATCGCTACTTGTAGGAGTTGCCTCTTTGATGAAAATTGATCACATAGAAGAGATACTCTAGTTTCATCAATGCATCAATCCATGCAAGTGAAGGCACCAGCATTAGGAAGAGCTGGCTGATTTTAACTCACGATGTCACTGGTTTAGGTACCATTAACAGTGAAATGTGGGGCTACATACTGTATAAAGCTCGTTGTAAACAGCTGGGAGGCAGAAAACAAAAGCAGAGACATATATAGAAAGAGAACACGGAGTAAGCAGAAATGAACTGCAAAAGCTATCATTATTTCCATCCCCTTTAAAGTAAAAATAACTTGAAGGGCTTTGATTACTTTTGAAACTAAATCCGACATTGCAGAGCTGCTGAATCAACATGCCATACCAATTCCATTGAAAAAAAAAAGAAATTTTCTTTGATGAATATTTTTCTTTCACAAAATTAGGAAATGAAGTTCTTTGACCTTTTTTTTCCAGGAAAACCACAGACAAGAGACTAGCATCAACACGTGAAACAGATAAGCACTTCTTGACAGGACAGACTACACTTTCACAGGACTATGGATGGAGACAACGGAGTAATGAATGCCTTGACAGGTGCTATGGTGTGGGGACACCAAATGCTGCACATATGTTTGGTTTTTTTTACCTGTGGGTGGAGGTCTGCGGTTAGAAAGGCCCTGTAATGTGAATCGCTTTTTAACAAGAGCTGAGCGTTCAAGGTTAAGACTGGCACAAGCATCAGCTAGGAGAGAGTGAGAGGGGGGAAGATAAGACTAGATGAGCAACATTACGGAGTTGGAAGGTTGAATGACATTCCTGTGGTGGAGGAAAGGTTTATTGGTGATGTAAGTCATTGAAAAGCACTGTAGCATTCAGACTGGGCAGAAATGGAATGCAGTCAAAATATGGCTGGCTGTCAGTATTCACCAAATAAGAAAAAAACAAACTGAAATGGTCAGAAGGTACTTATTTATGTCATTTGTTTTACCAAGAATTCCTCGCTGAGGGAAAACCCTTTTATGGGGGATTCCTGGCCAAAATGGTGGTACAAGGTTACAACAGCCCTTCAAGCTGTTTCTCACATTTTTTTTTAAATCTTATGTTTCTAGTGTTCCAGGTCTGCCCAATAGCACTCCCCCCAAGCCCCGTCACTGACCTTCTCACAAATTTACCAGTTATTCACCACTTACGTTGAACCTTATGGGTGGGTGGCCAGCTATGTCAGTTGCAGGACAGCTTGGGGCGGGGATGCTGGCAAGGAGCAGCCCAGCATCCATTCTTCTTCAGACTTTCTTCCCTGGGCGGAGTCATCGGGACGTGCGCACCAGTATGTCACACTCCAGCCCTCTCCCTCACTAGCATACTCTCCCATTGCACTACGCCCCTGGCCTCCGCCAGATGGCAGTCCCTGCAGTGGAAACTAGTATCCCCCCCTCACCAAGGAAGGAGAGCCGACATCAGGCATTCGATCCTCTCTCACCCCACCAGCCCATAGAGCAACCCATGCCTGTTCCAGAACCTGGGTCGCCGGCTCGGAGGAGGGAAGCGCAACTGCTCATTCTCTAGGCTGGACGTCTTGTTGTTTCAAAGTACAGTCAGTTATGAATTACTTGATTAAAATTGGGAGTTGCATTATGATTAAACCAAGTCTTTGATGCATTTCAGAGATTGAGATTAGTAAGGCAACATGGTCATTCGATTGGAGTTGTATGGAGATAGTGCCGGGGCTGTAGCATCAGGAATAACATGCAAGCAGAGTATGCTTTCTTGCTGAGATGTAAACCAGAAAAATGCCCCATTTGATAGCTGCCTCACTTACAAGAGGGTATTTCACCAAATGCGTGCCCATAAGCATACACTTCTGTTCATAAATATGAATTTTTCAGTCATGCGGAATACCTCAAAGAAAGTCATGAAATGTTAATAAACACTTCCAAAAAAGTTAACAAACTCAACATTTGCTACTTAACTACCAACTCTTTCATCAAAAGCAATTGTCAGTGATGTGCACAATTATTCAGTGGTGCTTGTCTCTTTTGATCGAAGCATTCAGGGGTCATCAAATTCCATCATGCTTCTCCAAAGATGTCCCCTGCTTAGCAAGAACTGCCTAGCTGCTCTGTACTGTGATTTCAACTATGAACAGAAAGTTATTTTTGAAAAACGCTACCAACGCCATAAATGTCATGATGTGTTTTTATGTTTAGAGGCACATAATCAAGCCAGAACCCAGTTTTCGCTTAAATTATCAGGATTCTTAAATGGAGGAAAACAGAAAATACTGTAGCTACAATTATTTTCTGATTTTTTTTATCCAGCCCTTCTATTCATAGTTTTGACCATTGCCTAAAAAATGCTCTTCATTTTGACAGCCTGAGAGCAATTCAGTATTTATTTTCAGTTTTAAGATTTTTGACCAGATGTCAGAACGCATTACTTTGTTTTTGCTTCTCTTTGTTTTTATATTTAAAATGTGCTAACTGGGTAAGAACCCAAGGGCAAAAATGCTCTACTTCATCTTACTCAAATAGGAGTTTTTCTATTTTGTTTACACATTCATTGTGCTGATATTAAAGTTTTGCATTTTTTGTTTAATATCTGATTAAATTTTAAATGAAATTTATATATATTACACTACGACATACGGAGCCAGTTTGTTTCAGTTTGCTTTTGTATTAATTGATGATGTCATAAGTGGTTATTTTAAAGGTTCCTCGTCTCCCAGTTAGTTGCCTCCTGACGAAGCTCTGGCAAGCGAAGTGCTGAGGCTTCTGGGTAATGGCTGCTAAGCTGATGTTCTTTGTGGTGGATCTACTACCTGTGTGTTCCACACACTAAATACTTGAGTATCGTTTACGGTTGTAGGTGCCATTTATTTAATCTGTCATACTGCCTCTGGAGTGTGACTGTTGCATGTTTGTTTCCAATTTTCAAGGGTGACCCGGAAGTATAGTGTAGACAGGCAGTTCCTGCCAACCAAGGCCCATCTTTGGAGAAACAATATGTAATCTGATTACTCCTGAATGCTTATATTAAAAGAAACAAGCACCATTGTAAAAGCTTCTGTTGATTCTATCTACATTACTTCTTACCTTCTTGATTTTGGGGATCCTTTTTTTTTTTGTTTATTCTTTGGTAACCAAGTAAGGCCCACTAGGCACAGGTGCCTGTTTTCAGGCATGAACTGGGAACATTGGGGGAGGTTAAGTGACTTGCTCAGAGTCACACAGTATGCAAGTGGAGGTTGTGGGAATCAAACCCAGCTCTATCTGCGGGATGTACCAAAAGCTCATTCACAGCTCATTACTGTCTAGGTTATACTGCTAACCATTGGAACATGCAAGGCTGTGAATTATTTTGTGGCCAATAAATCCTACATTTTGAAAATTCAAGGCCAGCGTGGGTTGCAGCAGTATAGAAATGTGGATTGCTGTTGCTGCCTTTGTTAACTTCCAGAACAACAGAGAGAGTAGCTGGCTGAAACCTCTACATTTGAGCCAAGCCAGACCTGAGCCAAGGGATCAGATTGGTGTTCTGTGCCAAAATACGAGCCTATAACCCTCACAGCTCTAAAATCCATATGGCTCCATATTGGTAGGTCTGGTGTAGGTGCAAACCCTTTAGATGTGGAGCCCTTACTTATCAGACAGAAATGTCCATTTTCTGAGTAATCAGCTCTTAGGTTATCTCCCTGGTGATCAGCAATGGGCAGCTGCATGACATCAGAGGCCAGATATTCAAATAGGTGCAAAGTAATTTGTGCTGTGGCCTTGCACTTGCCCGGATGCCTAAAAATGCTATATTCAGTGGAATAGCACACCGACTCTATTTGACTGAATATAGGGGCATGTCAGCCCAGCGTTAAGCCACTTAGTGCTGGGCAGACATGGCTCCTGAAATAGGGTGCCACAATGGCTTGTGCCCACTCTAAATTTCCGATATTTAAAAAGACCCGTGCAAATGAGCCCACTGGGCATGCAAGGCACTAAGGGACCATTTGCATGCCCATTGTGGGCTAATCTGCATGGGGAGTAGAGGCTGGAGTGTGTGGCATTGCCCCCCCAATTGCCTGGTTCCAGAGAGCTATCCCTCTTGCTAGTGGCCCCTTCCCCACCGATCGCAGGCCCATTCTTTAAATAAAAAGTATCCCTGGTGGTGCCAGTCCTGTGGTGCTGAGGGCTGAAGCACTGGACACCTTGACTCACACTATGCCAGTGACCCAGGTTCAGGAACGACCTTGGGTTGTCGAGGTGCCAGCATGGGGGAGGAGGGGGAAGCAGGATTGAGCATTGGTTCTCCATTCCCAGTGGGTGGGTCACCCGCCCATAGTCCTGCCATCACTGGATGGTGGTCTGGTGGCAGGCATAGATGGCAACAGAGTGACTAGTAGGGTGGGGCATCCCATTGGGTGTGACAGGCACATGCCTGCACACGTGTGCATCACATCGGGGATGTATGGACTTGGGGACTGGGGAGCAAAAATGAAATAAAAAAATGTGCACATTACCTATGGGGGAAAAAAAGGACCCTTGATGTTGGGGTTCCCTTCACCGATCAGTGGCCCGATGTTAAAAATAAATCTTTCCCTGATGCTAGTGGTCCCCCCGCCTATTGCTGGCCTGTTCTATTATTAAATATTATCCCTGGCACCTCTTATTTATAGGACAGGGTGCATTACCCTGTTCTATATATAAGAGGCATGTTCCCTGGCTGTACATACAGTGGCAGGCCAAGGAGGTGTGAGGAGGGCTGCGCTGGTCACCGTATGCATTCGCAGCACCACTGCCCATGGTACTGTGAGTGGGGAGGGTGCCCGGTGCCACTGGGGGTGACCTCTGGATGCCAGGGAGAGGTTGTGTGACCCTCAGGGTTGGCAATCAGGGGAAGGGCACCACTAGCACCAGGGATAAAGGACATTAGGCTGGGGCTTGGATCGGAGAGAGGGGGGGTTACCACTAACATCAGGGATAATATTTAATAGTAGAATGAGTCAAGGATTGGTGGGGGGATGACTAGCACCAGGAAAAGATTTATTTTTAACATCCAGTTGGTGATCAGCGGGTTGGGGGGGTGTCAGGGACCACAGCGGGTGGGTGTGCTCCCTCAGTGACCAACCAGCTAGGTGGCTGCATTACCTCTACAGCCACTAGGGTTGCCCGGAATAACTCAGGGTTTTGTTCAGCTGTATTTGCACTCCACCAAAAGACCACCCTAAACCCTTTTTGCAGTGCAGATCCATTGAATATGGGGTTGCGCACATATTCATGGCCATGCCTCACCCCTTGCCCAGATGCATACATTACTTTTTGCGCAAGTGGTAACCCTCTTTGCCCGCATAACTGCACCTTTTGAATATGGGGCTCTAGCACAAAACCCGGTTTGTGTGGGCAAAGACCCATTAGCGCCTACGCAAATGTTTGACTATCGTGCCCCAGATGACTAAAACACAACTGAAAAATGAATATCCATTCTTTTCTCTTCTCATTGCACAATCCAGTTCATTGTTGATTTATTTTTTTTTTAACATCTTTTTTCTGGCTCCGCTTGGCCCCAGAGAACTCTCTCGGGCATTTGAACTTTTCTCGGCTCTACCTCCAAGCATGAAACCCTTCAGCCTTCCTGGCACCAGCCCGGCTATCCCCTCAGCTCTGAGCCCTCCTGAGGTGGGGCCGCCCTATCCACCAAGGGCGCTCTGCCTTACAATTCAGGCTGGGCTGGGCTTGGCCCAGGAGCTGGATGGGTCCGGCTAGTGGAGTGTGGTCGAGGGTGCAGTGCCATCGCCTATCTCCGGAAGTGGGGATTTTCTTGGCTGTGTTGCTTCCTTCCCCCTGGTGGAGCTCGGTTGTGCAATGGCGCAAGGCACGCCCGCCACAGCTCCGCCTCCCCTCTAGCTGAGCCCTGCGTGTTGCAGTGCCTCCAGTCACCACTGGGGGCTGCTGCGGTGCCAGGCAGGAGCCTGGATCCCCCTGAGAGAGGAGAGCAGTCCTCTGGATGCTCAATCCTCTCTCTCCCCTGCCAACCCCTGGCGGCCCGGGCTCGTTCCCAAACCCAGGTTGCCAGTGTGGCACGAGGTGTGGCATCTAGCGCCTCAACCTTCAGTGCCACTGGGCCCACATTTTTTTTTTAAGTGTTTAGGACAGGGAAACAGTGACAGTGTACTTTCACATCCTCAAAAGCAGCAATAAAACCACACCAAAAGAAGGGTGAATGTGGAAGCTCTTGTGGGAATACTGACACTGGCTTAGCTCCACCTTGAGTCATGGTAGCTTATGAATACCAAACCAGAACCAGGTTATGGGCTATAATTGTCAGAAGGCTTCTCTTGGCTTGCTCACCTTTACAAGACAAGCTGAATAGAGACAGTCTTTTTTTAACTTTCTCTTTGTCTCCTTTGCTTACGGCATTAACCTCGCTCAGGAACTCCCATGGCCCACACCAAACCTAACATACCTTACCTGCTGACACCTGTGCCCTCCATGGCACTTTGGCATATCCCCCAGGTGGGAATGAGAGTAGGAGGCAGCTACCCCAAGTTTCTGGTTTCATCTGAAAACACCTCTGGTGGTTCGGTGGCCCAGATGTGCCAGGGTCCATCATCCACCATGCGGGAGCCCATTTTATGATTACCATCTCCCCACCCTGTGGAAATCAGCATGTATTGGGCTCATGTGGGAGCATGCACAGTGGTGTGCTGACCCTGAGCCCAGCTGACATCCCTCCCACTCTACCTTCCACTGCCCTACCACATATAATCACACTGGCAGCAGCGCTGCAGCAGAGGTCGTGACCCTTCCACCCCAGGGACAGTAGTGTTCTCTGGGATATTCAGTCCTCCTTCCCTAGACAGCCCTCCAATTACCCATACATGTTCCCGTACACAGATTGCCGAGGCCGCAAGCAGTACCTCCAGAGCTGCGTCTGCAGACCAGAGAGAAGCCAGTCTCGAATACCATAAATGAGTGTTTTTGTAGTTGTCTAAATTTCAGATACTGATTTTCCATCATTAATGCGGCTGGAAATGATCGTTTGAAACAGTGAGCACATAATATATACGATAGCTACATAACAAGAATACTGGGGCTACGATGTCATCTACAGCTCTTTCAAACAGCTTTCAAAAGACGACTCCATAAACATTACTGGCTTACCATTTATTTCTATGTATTGGTGGATCCATACAATTTCCGCAAATAGTAAAAGGCTGCAGACAGTAAAACCGATAATATAAGGAAACAATTGCATTTTAATATTCCTTCAAACCCAGAATGAGCCTGCCTGTCTTGGAATTTGTGCTTGCATAATGAGTCTCTGTTTGATCTAGCCTTTAAATGCTTAATATTCCCAATGAAAATATTAGCAATATTTCATTTTTGGTCGGGTCCCATCTTATGGGTAAGGGTTTATTCTCGGCTATAGAAGGTTCAATAAACATTTATTTATTAAGGTATATCTATTTAATAAAGATTTTGTTCTTGAGTTACTGTAGGTTCAGTAAACATGTAAACAGATGTTCCTTGCAAGTACAGCATAGGGTTCTCTGGGCACATTTTCCCAGTGTTTTCTCCCTGCCTGGTCTATTGCAGTGACCGCTCTATCCTCTTGTCCACCCCACTCCCTCATCCCTAAGTGACTTTCCATTATACTCCCATTTCCCCTTCTTCCTCTCCCCTTCCTCTCTCTCCATGTTACACTACCATCACCACATGATCTACCCCTAGTCTGTATCCCACACTATCGTCACTCAACAGTCCCTGCCCTTATCTACAGCTATCCTTTCTTTACCTTCTATCTCTCTACCTCTTCTCCCCTTCCTCTCTCCATGTTACACTACTATCACCACACAATCTACCCCAGTCTGTATCCCACACTATCATCACTCAACAGTCCCTGCCCTTATCTACAGCTATCCTTTCTTTACCTTCTATTCTTACCTCCTGTCCGCTTCCTCTCTCCATGTTACACTACTATCACCACACAATCTACCCCAGTCTGTATCCCACACTATCATCACTCAACAGTCCCTGCCCTTATCTACAGCTATCCTTTCTTTACCTTCTATTCTTACCTCCTGTCCGCTTCCTCTCTCCATGTTACACTACCATCACCACACAATCTACCCCTAGTCTGTGTCCCACACTATCATCGCTCAACAGTCCCTCCCTGCCCTTATCTACTGCTATCCTTTCTTTACCTTCTATCTCTACCTCCTCTCCCCATCACCTCCATAGTGCCCTTGCCCCAGCCAACATAGCCACCCTGTTATATTCATTTTTCCCACCCCCTCCACCTTGTTGTCTGCCCCCTCCTACCTCCATCCTACCATCTTCTGTCCCCCTTCCCTCTGACCTTATCCCACCCCACCTGTGCCACTATCTTTACTTTCCTTGCTGGCCTTGTAATTCTACTTCCCTCATGAGGTACAATCTTGTTACCCAGAGCTAACCATTTATTTAACTCCTAGCTTTAGTGCACCTATGTATATATGCTGTAAATATTATTGTCCTATTTTCTTCTCATGGATTATTTATGTGTTTAATGCATATTACTTTGTATATGTTTGTGTAATGTCCTCATTGTTAATCAGGACTTCCTTGTAAATGAACGGGCTCAACAGAGTTTTTTCCTGCCAATAAACTTGAACTTGAACTGCCCACACAGTCAGTCTGAGTTCAGGCATAACAGGAATAATAATAATTCTTCTGGAGCTTCCTCCTGTGAAACACGCAGACTGCATAGCAAATCAGCAAAACAACATGAAAATCACCAGCCATGTAATAAACCAAAAGAAAAGCACAAATAGGGATGTTAAAGCACAAGCAGAGAAATGAAAGTTACATACTTGGGCCTCATCTCCTTTAATTAGGGCTACCCTCATTTTATCGAGGAAGGTTAGCTCTGTAAATAGGGTGCGATCACATTCTCTCTGAAGCCGTGGAAATGGATCTCCAGCAACAGTCCCTCCTGCCGCTGATACTGATAACCTTTAGCAGCCTTATTTACCCCTAAAGCTGCCATGAAACTGCTCTGCTCTAACTCAAGGGTTAATGGCAAGCTGCACGATACCCCTGGCTGCGTCACTGAGAAGTTTGACGCCTCAGTCCCAGTGTTAAGCCCATTTGGTGGGCTCCCATTAAGCTTCAGAGATGGCTAATCACCTGCTCCACTGTAACATATCTACATCTGACCATTCCCCTTAACCTCTCCATTCAGCACAAGAAAAGAAAAATATTCACATTGCCTCAAAGGAAGTGCAAACTCAGCTACAGGCTTCTAAAAGCATATCTTCTTTGACTCATCCTTTTGCTCCTGCTACTATCAGGCAATGTGCACCCTAACCCTGGCCCAACGGGGGAACCCATGCCAAATACTACAAAACAGCTGGGAAATTTAACGATAGCCTCCATCAATATCTGCACTTTGATCAAAAAGTTTGATGACCTTCAAGTCTGGGTCACACAGCACAACCCGGATGTCCTCTCAGTTGTTGAGACATGGCTCATGCCGAAAATCCCGGATACTGCTGTCCTGATACCTGGATTCTCCCTAGTCAGGCATGACAGGGTTACTAAAAGAGGGGATGACTGTGCCATATTCTTCAAGGACACAATTAAGGGGTATACTCTTCCTCTACCCCACCTAGGCAGTGCTGCACAGATTCTCCCCATAAACATTCTGCTGGGGGCACATAACACGGCTCTTACTATCCTCTTGGTATATATCCCTCCAGGAGAGCAATTCATGGGGTTCAGCGAGGTCATGGTGCTCATAAGAACTCAGCACCTTGTTTCTGAAACTATCGTCTTGGGCAATTTCAGTGTAAATTGGATCTCACCTTGTGTTGGCTCCTACAAGGACACAGTCTCAGCACTCCACCTAACCCAGCTCGTGGACTCACCCACCAGAACTAATTATAAAAATTGGGAACAAGCACCCTGCTGGACTGGGTCCTTACAAATTGCCCAGAGTGTATCTCTAATGTTACCATTCACCTGGACTCTCTAAGTGATCACTCCCCTATCACCTGCAACTGGACTAATAAATTCAACAAGCACCCCCCCAGACAGTTCTTTGCAGAATCTTAATGAGGGATCACCTCAAGCACCAACTCTGAAGCATCGACTGGAGCCTAATTGATATGGTGATAGATATAAACATAGCCCTTGAGCACTTCATCAATCAATACAATGCGGCCTGTGATACCCATGCACCTGTAAAGAAGACCAAGCTCAAGGGTATAAACAACGCTTGGATTATACCTGATCTGATTGATCACATGAAAATCAGAGACCACTCATGGCACAGAGCAAAAACTACTGGTAAACAAGTTTACTTACAGGAATACAGAAGATCAAGAAACAACTGCACCCGTGCCATCCGCTCTGCTAAAAACAACCACTTTAGGGAGGCGTTAAAAAAACTCCTGGGCAACAGTAAGAATTTTTGGAACAATTTAAAGGATGCCACAGGGAAAGACCGTAAGGAGGTTCCAAGTACGTTTAACATTAATGGTGGTCCAACTTTAGACCCATTGACCATTGCTGATACATTTAACAAACATTTACTGATTTGAGTAGTGTCCTTCCACACAACTTCTTTGAGGAATCCACTTCCATCAAGGACCAAGGTTCAAAACATAAACAATCGCCCCCCCCCGCCATTCTACTTCAAAGCAGTCCCTCTACATCTGGCTAGAAGGTATCTTCGCAAGGTACTTGGGAAATCAAGGAAGAGCAGGGACACCCTTAACCTCCAGCTTGTTGCCCTCACATTCAAAGAGATTTTGGTTCCCTTACTAAACTACTGAACTTATCCTTATGATTGGCTCAATTTCCCCAAGTTTGGAAGTCGGCTCTGGTAACACCTGTGCATAAGAGTGGTGACTGGGCACTGCATTCTAACTATAGGCCAATTTCTATCCTTCCCCCCACTGTTCAAAGCTCTGAAGTGTATCATTGCGGATCGGTTAGTGGAATACCTTGATATATACATGATCCAATGCCCGGAACAGCACGGATTTCGAAAAGGACACAGCACCACCACCGCATTGCTGGAATTCACCAGTATCATTCAGAACTCGCTTGACCGGGGAGCCTGGTTGGTGCAGCCTTTATAGATATAACTAAGGCTTTTGACACTGTCAATCACTCACTTCTACTACAGCAGTTTACATCCATTGGCCTTTCTATGAAACTACAAAGTGGTTCAAAAGCTACTTGTCGGATCACTCTCAGCAGGTGAAATTGCTAATGCTACGTCTGAACATCTGTCTGTTCGCTGCAGGGCACCACAGGGATCAATACTTGGACCCCTTCTCAATATTATTTTTCTAAATGACCTACCTTGCTCCGGCAATCAACAGATTCTTCTTTATGCGGATGACGCTGTCATCTACACCACCCATCATGACCCTCCCCACCTTGAAAATCAACAGCAACTTGCTTTAGAGCAAGTCGAGGACTGGTTCAGAATGCATGAACTGGTGTTCAACTACAAAAAAACAAAGGTGATGCTGACTAGCAGTGCTAGAAGTAAACACAAATCCTACCCTCTTATTATCAGAAACTGTTCAGGTGTCCCTCTTGAATAAGTCGATCATTTAAAATACCTGGGGGTAACTGTGGACTGCTTCCTTTCCTACTCCAAGCACATTGGGAATGTGGCCAGAACAGTTAACATCAGAATAGGGCTCCTTCAAGGACACAAGCAATGCTTGACACCCGAAGCCCTACGAACTGCAATCAATAGCGCAGTCATTTCCATCATTAATTATGGTCTGATCATCTACAGTTCTGCACTCCCTACCTCCCTCCACAGGATAGCAGTGGCTCTCAACAAAGCCTGCAGGCTGCTCACCGGTTCCCCCCACCTCATGCACACCTGCGACCTTTATGAACAATCTGGATGGCTACAACGTAACAATAGAATTCACTATCAAACCTTCCTGTTAGCCAAAAAAAAACTCTACTTGGATTTGTACCTCCTGGAGTTGCAAACCTTCTAAATGTATTCTCAGGCACACAGCACACCAGAAACTCCATCCATCAACTACTCATTGTTCAAAGATGCAGAACTACTCAAGGGCAGCAGTCCTACCCTTACTGGGCTCCCCTTTGGTTCAATGACCTTGGTGCAGAACTCACCACCATACCAAAACTGGGCCCTTTCAAAAACCAACTATGACAACATCTGCTAGAGAATATTAGCTGTGACTACACCTGAGAAAGGCTCCCTATTTCCCTGTTTCTGACCTGCTCCCCACAATGAAACCCCTCTGCCCCTCACCTCCAACCTCTCCCTACTGTCCTAATCCTTCCTATTGGTCCCTCAATCCCCTACTTAAGCACCTGCATCCCTCCACTTCACCCCTGCCCTCCTCTGTCCTCCCCCTTCCCCGCCCCTCACTGAGCTTCCTCTGTCTCTTACTTACTGTGCAAGTATCCTCCTCCTTTTGATATGACAAAGCCACCAATGGCTGCTCCTGTCCTCACTTCTGACCAGGCTTTTGCCAGGACTATTGTTAAATGTGTTGTATATTATTCTTCTACCATACTGTATCATACTGTTGTTGAATGCTTAAATCCTGTTATTGTATAATCTGTTTAGCTAGTGACTCTTGTACTGCTCTCATTGTATGTTTCCACATCCTTTTGACGTGGAACCTTTGTAAATGAGCGTTTTCCTGTTCAAAGGTATTGTAATCCAAGATATAAATAAATAAATACTTACCATAACTGTTGATCTTCCTGAATATCTTCTCTATAGATTACCACTAATGGGTCTCAGCAAGCAGTGCTAGGACTCTGCAAGACCCAGAACTTTTCTGGAGGACTAGCAACACCAGGGTATCCTGTCAAAGAGCGACTGAGAATGAGTGACTCAAATAAGAGTGACTCAGTCTCAGCACCTGTGTTGTGGGCTACCCTGGAAAGGTAGCGACGGGTGAAAAGGAAGCAGACGAGGGCGACCGGATCCACACCTGTGGGGGAGGGAAGGTATGTGGGAGGCAGTGCAGTGGAAGGCTGCCTAGCTGGCCATGTAGCGTGGTGGTGAGGGTGGCTGGCTACGGTTGGGAGGGTGCAGAGTTAAGGTCTGGGAAGGTACAAGGGTTTTTTGTTGTTGCAATGGTTTTTATATTTTTGACATGCACCTCCCTGGAGTTGAGAATCTTTAGTTAGGGGGATGCGGAGGGCGTAGCCCCTCCTGCATAAATAGAGATCTGTGTCAGTGCAGTTGTTTTTGCCGCGAGTGTACATTGCCATTTTTATTTTCGCAGAGGTACACTTGCCTGAATGACGATCATCGTTATGACATAGAACCCAACACAAGTAGATTGCATGAGTGCATCGTTGCACACACACGTCTGCTGGTATTAAGCTGCATCAGCGCCAACTGCCTCAGAACCTTCTCCCTGGGAAGGTCAGCAGCATGAACCTAACAAGTAACCTATGCACTTAACCTAAGGGCATAAGATAGCCCCGATGAGCCATGTAATAAGGGCCACCAAACCTAGTAACACAGTGTCTTCACAGCCCAAACCAAGTACAAAGGGGTGGAGTCCAACACAAAAATACTGGACTGGATCTGGGGGATGGTGAGTGGGCATGGTAATCTATGGAGAAGATAGTCAGTTACCCTAAATATGCAACTTCCAGATCTTCCAAGAATCAATCTTCTCATGGATGCTGCCCACCCAATTTAACCTGAGCCACAGCATAGCAGTGGAGAAGGCAATTCACAATCCAGACAGAAACACACATGGTTGCAACAGGTTGTCCCCTACGATTAAGGTCAAAGGAGACAAAGAGCTTATTTGACTGTCTGAAGTCCTTGGTTCTGTCTAGGTAAAACGTAAGGACCCTCTTAACATCCAGGGAATGGAGAATTATTTCTCCCTCATTCTGAAAGTTGGCAAAGTAGGTAGGTAGGAATATGGCCTGATTAAGGTCAAACGTCAACACCACCTTGGGTTAAAACTTGGGGTATATGCGTAGCACTACCTTATCTTTAAGGAAAACACTATAGGGAGCAAATCATGATTCAAATACTCTGTGTGCAGAGGTGATAGCCACCAGAAATGGGGCTAAGTTAGGAACTTAAAGCCACAAGTTGCAGTAGGCTTGAAGGGCTTGTGAGTGAGCATATCCAGCACAAATTTTAGATCCCAGGGAGCCACCAGCTTCCTGATGGAAGGCATTGTTTACAAAATACCCTTGAAGACCCTCTTAAACAGTGGCAGCTGTGCTAGGTAGAGGGTACCCACAGGTTCATGATATGCATAAATAGCAAGTAGGTCAACCTTAACTGTGAAATACTGCAGGGTAGCATCAGAAAGGTCCATCAAGTACTCCAGAACCTTGTCAGAAGGACATCTAAAGGGGTCCATAGAGGTTTGGGAGCACCAGACAGAAAATATTTTCCACTGGTTGTGTATGTCTTCCTGGTGGAAGGTTTATGCACAACCCAAAGTATTTCAGAGACCCTTTGAGATACATTTTTTCCTGTACAGGTCTATCTATTCAGAAGCCAGGCCTAGAGATAAAGGGAGGGAAAGTTGGGATTAACCAACTGACCCTGAGTCAACAAGTCCTTCCTGAGTGGCAGAAGCCTCGGTTCACCAACTGAAAATCTATTCAATGGAGGAAACCATATCTGCTGAGGCCAGCAGGGGCTACTAGTATCATCTTGTCCGCATGAGCCTCCAGCTTGAGTAACATTCCCTGGATGAGAGGGACTGGAGGGAATATATACAGAAACTGATTTTGCCATGGCAGTCTGAATGCATCCTGACAGAAAGTGCCATGTCCTGAATTTCTAAAGCAGAACTGAGGCAGTTTGGTGTTGAGTTAGGTTGCACAAAGGTTAAAAAGTGATCTCACGAAGTCCAGTGCTACCGACCACTCTTGAGGCTTGGCCTCTGTTCTACTGAGCTCATCTGTCAGAGTGTTCTCAACTCCGAGAGATTACTTGAATAAAAATCCCCTGTTCCAGGCACCAATTCACAGTCTCATCACCTCCCTACAGAGAGGGTGAAGCCAGCAGACGGTATAATCAGGTGGGCTGCCTAATACAGACACCTGCAGCTCTAGAGCAAGCTGCTATATCAAAGGCATCCATGGAGGCTTTGAGCTGGTGACTGTTAGATTCAACACATTGCTTAACAGCTTATAGCATCTCTTGTTTCACCTCTGTATCTAGCAGAGCCTCTGCCAGAGACTTAAGCTTGATCCAGAGGGCATACTCATACTTAGAGAAGTGACTCTGCCAGGTAGCTACTCTTATGCTGAAGGTAGCAGAGGCATAGACTCGCTTGCCTATAGTGTAAACTTTGCCTGACTCCTTGTTCATGTGGTGCACTGCAACCTCCTCGGGCACTATGACTTTGACATATTCTGCAAAAATAATTACATCAGATATAGGTTGCGTGAAATGCACTGGCTTAATTTTAGGTGCAGCATATTTCCTGTCTACCTGTTTGAGGACAGCTGCCACAGTAGCAGACCCCCTCCAAACTGCCTCTTTAAGTATACGAGCTGATTGAATGGAAGGTATTAGGCAGACCTGAATATTAGGCATGTTATAAACTCCAGTTGGAGGTCCCAAGCCTGGTCTATGCTTGCTGGTTCAAAATTTAATACTGAATGCATATTTCTAAGCAGAGCCTGGAAGCAGAGGACGTCCTGAGGCACAGAGACATGAACTGGGTCTGAGGCCTCTGGACCATAAAATGAATCATCGTCCCCACCATTAGAAATACTGTCAGGGTCTAACTCATTTCCCTCTATACCCTCCTCATTTGGGGAGTACAGAGGGAGGGCCGAAGAGTCGGCCGTGCACTGTGCAGTTGCAGCAGCACTGGAGACACTAGACCCTGCCCCAGGAGCCTGAAGAACTGTGTCAGAGGTGGCGCCATGGCTAATGCCATGAGAAACACTGGGAGAGCGCCCATGGGACATGGAATGTTGCAAACAGCACTGGGGCAAACCACAAGGGGCCCGACCCTGAGTCACACCTGATGCCGTGCACAGCACTGACTACCCAGCTGGCGCCATCCAGCACCGAAGCGACTGGCAGTGGCACTGCGGCTGCCTCCATCCTTGAAAGGAATAGAGGTGACCTCACAAGTGGGTAGGCAGAACCACCCACAGCACCAGCCTGGAGGCTGTCATCACAGTCAGCCACACACCTAAATCAAGCAGCACCACTAGCAACTCTAGCCCAGCTGACTCCAAAGGGTTGGGGCTGGCACCAGAAATGGCACCACCTGACTTACACACTGCACCCTCTGCTACATAAGAACTGCCCAGTGAATAAACGGCCTGCTGGGGTCCTCCCTAGAAGACAGAAGGAGGCTCTGGGACAGAGACCATAACCTCACAGGCCCAGGTGCCCCTGGTATCATTGGCAACAACAGTGAGGAACCCACGCCTGTAGAGGTTGGATGTCTCACAGCAGATCTGTCAGAGAATGACCCTGAATGATGTTGTTTCTGACTCTTCTTATGAGAAGAGGTAGAGGCTGAGGTCGAATGGTACAAAGACCCCCCCATGCTGAGCATATGTAGG
Source organism: Neoceratodus forsteri (assembly GCA_016271365.2). Taxonomy (NCBI): domain Eukaryota; kingdom Metazoa; phylum Chordata; order Ceratodontiformes; family Ceratodontidae; genus Neoceratodus; species Neoceratodus forsteri. Next base: position 938,729,922 of record CM028137.1, read on the forward strand.
ATGTGAACCATTTCTTTTTGTGTTGTCAGGAGGACTGTCCTTTCCCCTGGGTGCTAGACTGCCCATTGTCAGTGTACCCACCCAGGCAAACTGTTGAAATGAACGTTTCCGGCGTACAGATGGTGAATTTCTGACCCTGATATGGAGAGCAGCAATCCTACTGCTGCACACTTAGCAGTGGTGAAAAGAGGAATGAAGGTGGTTGAGGGCTGGTGCCACTGGACACCAACGGTCACATGCAGTGAGGCGTGGGGGGGGGCATACTCACGTGCTAGCCTGCCAGTTCTGGCTCCTACTGGGTCTTAGTGCCTCTGGCTCAGGCCCCTTAGTGGAAGCGATGAAGAAGACTGATTCTTGGAAGATCATGACTGTCATGCAGTAACCATAATTAGGGCCACTGATGATGGTTTTCACCAGAAAAAAATGGTCAAATCTTGGAATCTAACTATCTGCACACTGGTAAAAATCCCATAATTTACTGGAATTTTTCATTTTGGAACCATTCATTGCTTAGCCCAACTCAAAATGGCCACTGAGATAGAATGAGTTAACATTAATACAGGACCACTGTCCCCTGGTTGTCATGCTTAAGCACGTGTTAAAAAAAACAACTTTACATTTTAAATCCTGAGTCTCCGAGTGCAAATCCAAACTATTTGAACTCAAGAATTGTGGATCAGCTTTTCCCGTCCCAAGCTGTCACACGTTATAGTAAGCACACAGATACATCTTGCAATTTATTCAGTTGAGAAACAGAAGAAATGTACATCATCTGTGATTCTGAATTTATGCTGGAGCTGCTCAGGCACTTTGGGAGCAGCCCATTTACTGACAAATGATACTGTAATTCCAGATAATTCATATAAATGAAACAAAACATACTACTGACCAGATGACTGCTCAATGGAATCCAGTGTATTACTGTGTTAATATGTTAATCAAAAGGTGAGATGGTTTTATTAGTTCAGTTAAGTCAAAATGTAAAGATACTCTGCTATTCTGAACAGAGAAACTGGACTAAAGGAAGTAAAAATATTTCTGAAGTGCACAAAGGCATTTAATACATTTCAAATATTTTCTTCAAGGGGAGCACACTTCGACCTAGCCCACAACTACTGCGGGATTACTTCCTTTTTTATTAATTAGCCCTGTAAAATATTTCTAAAAATGTAAACTGAAAACAGGAACCTCATTGAGTCTAGTGACCCAGCCACCCTCTCGTCTCAATTTCACATGGTTTGCAATTTCATAATTCCAACTGGCTGATGATACGGTGGTAATGAGTCATGGGAGAGTCAAGAGCTCAGTTACTGTCTGGCCCTCTGCTGATCTCACTAATGTGCTCACGTGAAGCCAAATACTGCACTTATTAAGTGGATAAATACCTTGATGAGAAACACATTTTTGCATAATGTAACTGTAATGATAGCAGAAAAGGAATCTAGATGGCAAAGTCATCCCTTCTTGCATTAAATTATCTCTGTTCTCATTTGTTTTTAAACATGTTGGCATACAGTTTGAACATAATTCAGATGCAAATGTATACTAAGAATTTTATTTGTATTCTAAACTGAACATACCTTTTTTAGGTTAAAGGGCAGGATATTCAAAGGTTAGTGTCCATGCTAACATGTTTAGCGTGAGTTACTGTGAGTGACAAGCCGGATCTGTGTGAGCCTTCCCAGCAGGGCCATATTCAGAGGCCCTGGGAGCACCCCTAAACCTGGCAGTGCCAAGGCACTAAAATACCACTGTGCTTATGAGGATGAGGGGTCCACTCATGCGTAATGGTGTAGTGGTATATTCAAAGGTTTGCAGCAGCAGTAAATGGACCCCCAAGCAGCGTTGATTACCACCGCTGAAAATCACCTCTTAGCATGGTGCTAAACTCACACCCCCACCTCCATGAAGGCAAGGTGGCTGTACTACAGCCACCCACCCCTGTTATCTCATCCAAACACCTCAGTGTTATCACTAGTGGTCCAGTAATTCCCCTTCACCCTTCTGATCATCTGTTCATACTGTTTCTACAGTACATATGCTCATTGACAGCTCACACAGTGGCCAGCCGAGGTGGTGAGACGAGGGCTTTGCTGGTCACCGTACATAGCTGGTAGGAGTGCACATGTACTGGAGTATGGGGGTTGCAGAGAAATGGGATATCAGCAGGAGGCTCAGATGAGAGGCTGTTAGGGGGCCTTTGGATCACAAGGTGTGCTATAATAATGTACACTGGGGAGTGAAGGTGGAGGGAACCACTGGTGTACCATGGAATGATAGCAATTCATGGAACAGGTGATCGGTGGGGGATGGGGGAATCACTGGACCACCAGGTAGAATTATGACTAGTTAGGGTGAGCGGGGATAGGGGGAATCCACTGGACCACTAGGTGCATTTATAACTAGTGTGAATAAACAATGGTGGGGGGGGCACTGGACCATCAGGTACAATTATAACTAGCATGAACGGGTGATTGGGGGGTGGGCAATCACTGAACCAGCAGGTACAATTGCAACTAGTGTGAATGGACGATCGACGGGGGGTGGAGGGAACCACTAGACCACCAGAGAATCTTATATACAACCTCAATGGACAATGGGTGGGTGGGGATCACTGGATCACTAGGGAATCATATACCATATGAATGGGCGATCGGGGGTGGGGTGGGGGGACACACTGGATCACCAGGACTCACTTTCCTGTATTGAAAGTGGTGCTTAAGGGGCTTCTGCTGTGTCCCATGGAAATGATCCCATAATGGGAATGCGAATAGCCCCTTAGTGCCTTGCATGCCCATTGGTCTTATCTGCATATTGAGGCTGAATATAGTGCACAGAGGTCTTAGCACTATCCCATTTTGGGAAGTGCTATTCCCCTCTGGACTATATATAGCCCTGAACCATGTTGGGGCAGCATAAATTCACTCAGCGCTGTGTCAACATGGACTGATATTCAGTTGGATAGCGCCGCTTGCTATCTGTCTAAATATCACAGTAGCTGGAGAATTGCAGTGCAATAATCTGCATTGCACTTGCCCCGTTTTCTGAAAATCAAGTTCTGGTTGGAAGGGGAAATTATTCTTCAACCCATTCACCCATCCTTAAACAGAAATCAAATTCTCATACTGCATAAACACGACTTCGATAGTGCTCCACACTGCAGTATGTTGCACAGTACCTTCATCTCAACACACCTTCTGCTGTAGCAATGTGCAGTAACTTATCAACTATACTTAATGTACACTTGTACAATTGTTCTTTGTTTATGACTAGCCATTAGGAATGAGATTTTACACTTTTTTGGGTAGGGTAAGGGATAGTATGTTCTTTTTCCTTTTTCTTTCTCTTTTTTTTTTTAGGATTTAGATCCATACTAGTACATCATGTACAAGCTTGATTTGTACTCTCAAGTACTATGAATCTTTGCCTTTCAGGAACTGCTATAAATCATCATCTTGTGGTGCCACTCGCATCAGCCAATAACCATTGGTGGCTCCCTCACACACCTCAGTTCTGTCCACCAGGAGAGAAACAACGTGGCGAGAAAATAAAAGAGAGGACTAGATACATCCTAGCCCAAAGGGATAGTAAAAGGATATAGCATAGCGCACCAATTAACTCTACTGGAGAGTTACAGCTGATGAAATGATTTTTAATTTTATTTCTGTTTTTTCTATTTGTGGTTTTGCAGCTTATCTTATGTATAACTGTGGCTATTTTGGTCATATTCATGTATTCACTCCTTATTTTTTTTTTATGCACTGTATCTTTAAATTGTTGCCACTATAAAAGTGTTGTCAAGGTGTGGGAATGGTCTCCCTGAGGAAGCATGGATGCGTGAAACAGGTCAGAACCTTGTGCATTGCTAGGTGTTTCTCAGAAGAGCAGCTCCTTGGAGTTTTATTTAATTCTATGTACTGCACTGCAACAAAAATCAGCTGGTAAGCCTGTTGTAGCCTGCCTGATGTGTATGATGTGCCACAAAACACATCATGGCATGTGCCAAGCTGAAAACATTTCTTCCAAGGGCATCTGCCTGAGCATAGTCAGCCTCAGAGGGCAGGTCATGCACAGGGTATTTAGGTCCTGTCCAGGTCTACAAGACCACAGTCCTCGATGTGAAGTGAGGTGAAGTACTACCCCTGCAAAACCTGTGGGTGCACAAAACCAAAGCTGGATGTCCCCAGGGGCTGGAAGGCAAGAGAAGGGATGTCTCCAAACTGTCCTTGAAGATTCCTCAAAGGCTGTAGGCCAAGGAGGAATGACTGAGCCATCACTGAAAGTTCTTAGAAGTCCCAGCCACAAAGACACAGGACTGCAACTGGAAAAGGAGCCTACATCCTGTGCCTCTAACATGTCCACCAGGAATCTCAGGTACAGATTGTACTCAGAGGCCTAGAACATATACAATGAAAACTCTGTGTCCTCAGAGGAGAACATTGATGGAGAAGAGCTGCTGGCCACAAAGGAGGTAGAACCTGGGGAACTGGTTTAAACAGAACCCTGTCAACATGTCTATGGGACTGGTGCAAGGCAACAGCTGTCCCTCCATTCTGAGTCAAGGGGAGTGGCCTCAGAGGGCCTATGATCCCTGGAAGCTTGGGCAAAGGTCCCAGAGGTCTAATAGGGAAATGGGAGTCAGGTACTGCAGGGCCTCTGCTTGGGATGTGGGGATGTACAGGGGACCTTGCCTGAAGGGAGAGCCTGGCAGGACCACTCAAACAGGGTTGACCTACATCAAAACAGCAAGCAATCAGTGCCCATAAGGGGATTCCCATAGGTGGGGACAACAGAGTCATACAGTCCCCGTAGGGTGGCCCCCAGCTCCCACCAGTGATGGGTTCAGCAAACAAGTCCAGGGAGAGCTCCACCTCCTAGCAGTCATCTGACCCTGAGCCGGGGTTCCTCTGGCACCAGTTCAGGGTTGACAACTGCCCTAGAGACTGGCTCCTCCCCATCTCCATGGCTGTCACCATCCTTGGTGCTGGGCCTGATGTTAGGTTCGACATTGACTGCAGGACCATCCTCATCCCCAGTGCCATGAGCAGCACCAGGAACCATCCTGGTGCTGTGAACAATGCCCAAACTGGTGATGGCCCCTGGGGTGGCACTGGTGCCATGCCCAGTATCAGGCCCAGGCCTGACACCATGGCCATAGCCATGTCCATCTTTGGGGACAGTGTCGGCCTTCCCCCCGGCACTACAAGGGCCACCTGGGGAAAGGATCACCACCAACTCGGCAAGCTTATGCTGCATGGCTCTGATGTCAGTCCCTCTCCTGACACCTCAAATGGTGTCAGAAGGGGATAGAACATTGTGGTCGGCACCACCCTGCAACCAACACTGTGAACGACATCAGGAGCTGAGGGGGCACCAGGCCATGACACTGAGGTGTCTGCTGGGGAAGACCAAGTGTATAGCTAAAGCCTCAGCATGTCAGACACCTGTTGTCCTGGACAGATGGACTGGGGGGAGGTTTGCAGCCGGTGACCAAGATAGAGCTGGCTGTCCTCCAGACCCATCCCCCAGGGCCTCCGACACCTTGGCACAGTGAGGTAGAAGAGGACCCTGTGCTTCCTCATCACCAGAGGTGCTGGGAAGGGGCCCAGGGAAAGGCCTAGAGACCTTGCCTTGGCCTTATGAATGCAATGCCTGCCTCCAAAAATGGAGATTGGATGACTTGACTTCATTGCACAGACTTCAAGGGCATGGCAGTCCACTGAGAAGCAGGCATTACACTCATCTAGATTGTGAGAAGAGTCAAGACTGGTACAACAAGCATGATGATGGTCCTTCACAGTGATAGGCCTCCCACAGGGACAAGATGCATGATGGGAGACTGCCTGACTTTGTTCGACTTCTTGGCACCCTTCATCTCTTTTAGAGGCTTCGGCATCATGGCAAAAAAATATAACCTAATAGCAGACACCGTGATCAAAAACTTAGCAGTGATGCAGAAAGAAATTTAGTCACGCTGATGAACTGAGGTGCTGTCACTAACATGGTGAGCACTCAACGAGAACAGAACTGAGGTGTGTGAGGAAGCTGTAGGCAGTTATTATTTGGTGCAAGTAGCATCACATGGGGTGTGCAAGCACCATCAGTGCCTCAAGTCGGCTCCCTCCTGCAAAAAATAATTTACTCCTGCAGGATCCTAGCTCCTCCTGCCCCAGACCAATCAGTGGGAATCAGTTCTTGATTCCTAGCATATCTAATGTTTTTTTATCCTCCCATCGACCTGCTGACCTGGACCCTTCAGGATTGCCAAGGAAACATCCCTCTGCCAATCGCCTTACCTGGACTGACCTCCGGATCCCCATGGAGCCGAAGCTTACCCCCCGGCCGGGGATGACATATCTAATGTTTTGATGATCTTACTGTAAAAGCTATTAGATAAAGATATTAGATTGGTGTTGCAAGACCTTTTCTTAACAAAACCACATTGGTTTATGTATCTAAACTTGTCTGCGTGTAGTTTATCCGTAATCTGATCTTTTGTTATCCCCTCTGCCATTTTCCAGTTGCAGATGTCAGGCTAATGGGCCTGTAATTCTAAATGTTTGAATGACTTCCCTTTTTATGGACTGCCACCACAGTGGCAACTCACCAGTTAGCAGGAACCTTGCCATTGTTGATTGGTGTATCATGTACGGTGCTTTGGCAATTTCTTTAGATAATTCTTGTAGCCGTCTTGGATGTAAGCCGTCATTCCTCTCGCATTTATTTCTGTGCAACCTGCTTACCCTGCATTCTACTATGTCTACTGTAATAATCTGACCGTTGTTATTACCCAGGTGCAAAATTAGTTGATTTGCATCAGTTATGTTCCCACAGTCATTAAAAACGGTACCAAAATAATCATCGAGTACTTCAGCCATAGCATCTGATTTATTTACCATGTTGTCTTTGAAATTTAATGGTCCCACCATTTCTACCCACTCCCTAAGCCTATCGACAGAGTCAACCTCAGTGTATTTTTAGTTCCCTCAGATATTCTAAAACCAGCATTTATAGCTAATTTTGTAATTAATGATTCAGATCATTAATGATGGTCACCGCTCACAATTTTTAAAAATCTGCTCTGCTAAGGTTACCTGTTGAATGTACATAGTACAGTAATACTGCGGATGTATCAGGATCATATTATCACAGGGTCCCAGTGATAAACTGTACAGCGCCGCTTAAAGATTTTTTATTTTTTCATGGCGGCCATGGCACAGGAGTGGAACTTTTAACAAAGTTAAAATCTCATATATTAATTCAGGAACAAAATAAGATGAAAAGAAAAATGGGTATAGGTATTTTTTATTTCAAGAAAACTTTATTGCTGAAAAAAAAAAGACATGGTGGCTAACAGATACAGCCACTTAAAACAATATCTGATTAGTCTGTTGTTAAAAGATAGTCCTTTCATCTCTGTTCAGGTTTTTACCAGTGCTCATGTATTTTAATCAGGTTCCCCAGCTGTCCTTTAGGTTTCTTAGTAGTGCAGTAGTTTTTGTTCTTGTAGGGCATTATATGTATTTTATTTATTTATTTACTTATATTTATTTATTTCTTGAATTTTGATGACCGGGTTGGCCCACTGGGCCCCGAAGGTCCCTTTTTCAGGGGTGACCCGGGGAACAGAAGCAATACAATACATACAGTCAGGTGATCCAGAAGCAATACAATACCTACAGTCAGGTGATACAGGGTTACGAAAAGTAGACAAGATAATGAGGATAACAGTACAGGCAATTATTCAAATTGTAGACCATAAATGCAACACTTGAAAGATTTAAGGATTTAAGGCATGATTTAATGTAGGTTAAGGTGAGAAGAAAGGGAGGATGGGTGTTGTGATTAAAATTGGGGGTGATTATCCTATACCCTCACAGTGGCATGAGCTTGTCCTGAGCAAATAGGATTTAAGTCTAGTGCAAAAGATTGGTAGCGAGGGGGCTTCCTATATTAGAGGTGGGAGAGTGTTCCACAGTTTAGGGGCTGTGAGAGTGAAGGAATTGCCTCCTGAAATTATATTCTTTTTATTTCCTTGGGCGACTACCCATTTCTGGCAGAATGTCAGTTCTGGGTCATGTAAACTTTTACCTAACAATTTACTACTGTCAGTCCTTATTTGTTTATACCATAAAAATGTTTATCCAAGAGTTTACACTTATTTTGTAGTTGATCAAAGGACATGAAATTCTCATTACCATATAAAAACGCTATTTGCGATATTCCCTTCACTGTTGATTTTATGTAGTCTATATTTTGCTAAGGGCATGAGATCCTTATTTTGATAAGTTGGTGTGCATGTATATTTATTCTCAGGTCTTCCTTTGTTCTTCTGTGGTATGTTCGCAGTGCTTTTAATGTTACTTGAGTGAAACGGTTCCAAATCTTATTTATTTCAGCTCTAGACAAATTTGCAAATAACGTATAATATAATTTACTTTGACAGACTGTGTTTCAAAATAAACCAGCCAAGACAGATTTTGTTCATATAGTTATGAAGTGTGGTTTATCAAGGCAGCGTGATGCTTATATCAGAGATTAGTAACTTTAGTCCTGCTTGGTTGTAAGAGGCCTGGGTGTTTATGGACGCAGAAATGTTATGGTGACCATCTAGTCTGCAGGTATTATTTATTTTATTTAATTTTGAAAAGTTTCACTGGGAAAGGCATGCTGAGCTACAATAGCTCCTTTCTAGATGCATCGTGGGAGGGGAAAAGGAGATACATTTTTGCATGTTTGAATACGAGATCCGCATAAATTACATAGAGCTAAGCCAGTTCATACAGTCAAATACATTTAAACAGAAGGCAAACCTTTCGTGGGGAATTGGCAGGCAGCACTAGTCATCCAAATATAGCCTATGTACATATAGCATTAATATATATATATATATATATATATATAGATATATAGATATACACACACACACACACACACACACACACACACACACAATCATATGCTCATACACTGTACATAATCATATACATCCACTCAAAATACTTCAACACAGATAGGTGAGAGTTAGGAGAACCATCACCCCTTTGGGATGCACACCCCACAAAAGGGATTGTTTGGTAATAGAAGATGAGTGAAGAGGTGGGGAGGGGCAAGCCTTCCCTCAGGTGCGGAAACCCAAGGGCATGAACACTACTCGATATAAACCCAACTACTGCTGTAGGCTTTCAGTATGCCTAGGAAGTGGTAGAGGGGGGGGTAGAGTAGTGAAAATAGAACAGAAGTAATGACAGAGTGGGGTAGGGAAGGAGATGTGGGTCAGGTGCAGTTGCAGGATGGGGAAATGTACTGCCGAAGAAAAAAGGACAATGAATGAATAGACGGGGCAGAATGGCTATCGAAGGGGAGGGAGTTCCAAAGTGACAGGAGAAGGCAGCTCTCCCTGAAGTGGAAGTACAGGTTGGGAGGGTGAGTGTCTTGTAGTGGGAGTTGTGGAGGGAGTAGGTCGGGGCAGGAGGGATGGAGAAGAGGGCATTGAGGTAGGGTGGAAGGGAGCCAAGTCAGAACTTACCAACAAATGAGGCACTTTGGGCAAGGCATCTGGCCCCCAGCGGGGGGAAGGAGAGGGTGGTGTAAAGGTCACAGTGGTGTGTATGAGGCAGACAGGCAAGTGCAAAGCAACAGAAGGACTTGAATAGGGTGTTCAGTCTGGCAAGGGTGGTCTTAGGGGCAATACTATAGACTATATCATCAAAGTCAAAGATTGGGAGGATCCTCTTCTGGACGATATCTCGGCGGGCCGGCAGGGGCAGGCAGCTATGGTGTCTGTACAGAGCTCCTAGTTTGGGAAGTAGCTTTTTGTAGATAGCATCCACATGACCAATGAAGTCAAAGTTCCTGTCAAGTCAGAGACCAAGGTATTTAAAGGAGGAGATATCCTCTAATATGGACCCCTCAATGGTATCGAAGGTAGGGGTAGCAGTAAGCTTGGTGAGCTTTTGCCTGGTGCCAAAGGTCATAGAGACCTTTTTTTTGGCATTTAGCGACAACTGATTTGCACCAAACCAACATTAGACATTATTGAAATCCAGCTCTAAGGGGAGGTACTGGAGGCATACAAAACAGTATCACCCACATACATGTGAATGTTAGCTGATGAGCAGGCAGCAGGTATGTTGTTTAAAAAGATTGAGAAGAATATAAAACTTAGTACCAAACCTTGAGGGACACCTGTGTTAATAGGATGGGGGGGGAATGGAGTTGCCAGTCCTGACTGATTGGGTCCTACCCATAAGATAGGAACAGAATCAGCAGGTGGCAGTCTCAGAAAGACCAGTGCCGCAAGATTGTTGAGGAGAAGAGAGTGATCAACAGTGCTGAAATCTTTGGCCAGGTTGACAAAGATAGCAAGAGGTGATGCATCCCTGATCCATGCCAAAGAGAATGGAGTCGGTTAGCCGGAGAGGGGAGGCCGTGTTGGAGTGGGCCTTATGTAAGCCAGACTGGAAGGGGGTGAAGAAGGAGGTGGTGTCAAGGAACCGAGAAAGCTAAGCCAGTACCAGGTGCTCTTGGAGTTTTTCAATGATTGGGAACAGAGATATCAGGCAGTAGTTACTTGGGTTTGAGGAGTTGCCACACTTGGGAAGAGGGACAACAGTGGCACACTTCCAGGTGTCAGGAACAGTGGCAAGTACGGAGGAGAGATTCAGAAGGGAGGAGAGTGGGAGGGCAGTTGTGTGGGCTGAGAGGTGCAGAAGCTTGGGATCAAGCCCATCTAGGCTTTGCCCTTGTTGGAGTTAAGGGCTAGAAGAGCTTGCAGGATGTCAACTGGGCAGACTGGTAGGAATGAGAAACCGGGGGAAGAGGAAATATGTGTTGAAGGAGCTGGTGGGAGAGGAGCTGAGGGGGTAGGGATGCTAGAAGGGTGGAAACACAGGTGGTGAAGAAGATGTTGAATTCAGTAGCTACAGATGGGGTGGGGTCTGAGATGGAAATGCCACCTACCTTTAGGACTGGGACAGAGGAGTTGGCTTGGGGGGGGGGGAGAATAGGGTATGAACTACCTTCCAGAATTTGGAGGTGCTGTTAAGGTTCCCTTGGAAGGTGGAAATATTCCACTTTGGCAAGACAGATAGCCCTAATGAAGGCATTATGGAGATTTCAAAATCTAATCAGATCTCCAAGAACACCTGAAGCTTTGTACGTCATCCATGAAAGGTCACAAGCATGCAGACAGGCTAGCCATTCTGCTGACATCTGCGGGGGTGCACCTTGGACCCTGGTCTTGCCAAAAAGAGCATGACGGTCCCAAGCATTTAGGAGTTGTGTTTTGAAGTAACTCAGGGCTGAGTCAACAAAGGAGGCATTTGCAATGGGAGACCAGTCGGTTCCAGCAAGTTCCTCATGAAGGGAGGACAATTCTAAGGACCTAAAGGAGCAGAGATGGAGGACATTTGGCAGGGCTTTGGGGCGATAGATGTGACGCACGCAGTAGATCATGTGGTGGTCACTGAGTGCATCCAGCAGGATTCTTGATGTAACTACACAGTGGGGGTGTGTGTCACTAGAACCCAGTCTAACAGGGTATGCTAACCTGACTTGTGGTTTAAGTGGGTTGTTTCAGAGATCAGTCATGTTAGATACAGGGAAGAGATGTGGTTTTAAATTTTGGATTGGGCGCAGGGCGGCTAGTTTATGTTGAAATCACCAAGGATGATGAGTTCACCAGTTGAGGAGTGGGTGTTGAGAGTGGAGATGAGGTCTGTGATAGAGAAGGAAAGGAGGAAAGAAGGTTAGGGCAGCAGTAGACACTGCCCACAAAGATAGAAAGGGATCAGGAAAGAGAGAGAGAGAGTTTTGGTAGCAAAAGTTCATAGGCAGAGGGGGAGGAGGAGGGTGAGAGGTATATTACCCTGTCATACCCCAGGACATAGTATCTCTGTGGGGCCTGTGCTTACCCTAGTCCCCTTTTGTTCTTTATGTTTCTACCTCCATCATCCCACAGAGTAGCTGCTACATCCTTGACTCTATCACAGCCATGTTTGAAGCCATTTATGGTTCTGGCAACTGGCACCTCTGCTGGCACACCATTCCATGACGCAACCACTCTTTCTGTAAAATAATACTTCCACACATTCTTTTTAAACCTTCCCCAATAAAGCTTACTCGTGATCCCTTGTCCTACCTTCACTGGTCCTGATAAGTAGCTCTTCACACTTCATCTTGTTTATTCTTTCAGTCACTTGAAGGTCTCTGTCATATCCCCCCTTTCTCGTCTGGTTTCAAGTGAATATAAGTAAGTGCCTTTAGTTGATACTCCCAGGATCTGCCCTTCCAGCCCTGAATCATCTTGGTCACCCTGTGTTGTACTGTTTCTAGCCTGTCCCTGTCTTTTTTTAGGTGGGGACTCCAGAACTGGGCACAGCACTCCAGGTGTGGCCTCACCAGTGACCTCTACAGAGGTAATAGTATCTCCTGCTTCCTACTTTAGGTAAATGGAATCTGCATTGCAAGCAGCAATGATCTAAGGCCAAGCATGCTGCTGAACCCTTAGTGAGCTTCAACTACACATTTGGCGGTAATACTTAGGGCCAGGGAAGCCAGATTCAACCCCATACTTTTATATGGGGGAGAAGTTTTGGGGACCCAATCAACTTTAAATATGGAAACTCTACTTTTATATTTTTTATAAGTCATTATTGCAAGTCCCCTCATCAATGCCTTCAGCCATAGTAAGATCAGAATTAGGTAGAATAGAAATAGCAACCCTGATAGATCTTAGAATTGCATCATATTGGCTTTGTGTTATTAACAACCCGTCTAACATCCTGCCTATGGATTGTTTAACAGAAAAAAATGAACTGGCTTTCCAAATGCTGGCGAAAAAAGCTTTTAGCCATTTGAAAAAAAAAACATATCACCTTTGGAATGATTTTAAGAGAAATATAAATATCTCTCCACAATATAAGATCACCATTAAAAAGAAATTGTTCTGGTTGGCACAAAGAATATATTCTGAACTAGTTAAATCACAGAAGCAAGTATTATGGTACAGCACTAATAAATTAGTACATGGCATAGAAGACTATCTATTAATTCCAACTAGGCCACAATTTAAGAAACTTGTCCCATGGGCAAGATGCGGGATTATTACATCTGAATATACTTATTTTAGCAAAAATAGGAACATAATACATTAACACCTAACTCTTGTCTCTTCAATAAAGGATTTCAAAAAACTATAGTTCATATTGTTTTCCAATAGTTCATATTGTTTTCCAATGTCCCCCGTGCAATGCTCCTAGAAATAAATTAGTGAAAGATTTTTTTATGAAATATGTGGATCTCAACTATGACCCGGTGTTTATTCTTTTGAATCCCAAAACAGAAATGGAAATAGAGATGATTGAAAATTTTTTATCGCTGTTATTAAAAGCAAAAAGATGACTTTTTAACACATATCTCCTACAGCATAGCTACACTTTTTTACATGAGTATGTAAAAACTTTTTGTACTTTTAGTGTACCTAAGATGTTCAAAACTTTTTAAGAAAAATAATACATACATGTATAATTTTTTAAAATTGTTTGTTTGATTGTAATTGCCTTACTGTTTTTTTGGACAAACAATAAACTTAACACCCTAGTATCCTTTTAGCCTTGCTGAAGGCCTTTGTTATACTTGCTGGTTTGTTTAAGACAGTCTCTAATAATGACTCCAAGGTCCCTTTCCTTAGCTGAACCGCTCCCATCCAAACTCTCTTCTGGGGTTTTTGTTCCATAAGTGTATCGCTTTGCACTTCTTGGCACTGAATTTAATTTGCCAGACTTTGGATAAAATTTACAGCCTTTGCAGGTCTCTCTACAATTCCCTTATCCCCTCCACATTATCAACATTACTGCAAAAGTTAGCGTCATTTGCAAATAGACTCAACCTGCCCAGATTCCCTCTCCTGTGTCGCTGATGAGTATATTGAAGAGGACTGGGCACATGACAGATCCCTATGGTACTCCACTGGTGGCCTCTCTTTTCACTGACCTGACCCCATTCATTACAACCCTCTTTCTGCCTCCCCTCCAATCAACTTCCTACTAACTTTACTCTTTCTCTAACTGTACCCAGATCCCCCATCTTATTCAGCAGTCTTCTGTGTGCAATGTTTGTCCCTGATCTTTTATTTTTCCGGAGGCATGTTTTAATGACTGTACTGTATCTAAATTGTTAAAACAATTTTTAGTGATCATTATAGGTTATGCCTTCAATGAGTATGAAATTCTTGGGAGGATTGTCAGCTTAATAACCCAAACACTACTGGTTAAAGTCAACACCAATTATCCATCCATTTATGTAAGTCTATTTCTATCTTCTGTATTAGAGGTTGAAAGTTTTCATCTATCAGGAAACATCTAGTACAAGTGAGGTTGGCACCTAAATATTTAATTTTATCCAGGGGTATTTTGATCTTGACCCATCACAGTGACAGCACTTACCTCTCCTTTGTCTGGCAGTGGGGCTTGATGTTTGATTCCTTCTGTTGACTGCTTCAGGGCTGGAGGATTCTGATCTGTTCTCTTCCAGCAGCAGACTGGCTGATTTCCTATTGTATCTGTGCAAAACCAGGGTATAATCAGCCAATTAGCAAACAGCATAGCAAGACATTAACCTTCTGTACCCATTACAATGCTACATGGATAGGTAGATGAGGCAGTGTCTCTTCCACTTGTGAGTCTCCCAAGGCTCCTTTTAATTTTGTTTATATTTTTTATGTTTTTCAAAGAAATAGACAGGGGAGTGAGACTGTACGGATAAATGTAATGAAGTCAAAAGGAGAAAGTCTCACTCTACCCTTAATGAATCAAACTGAAAATTGTTTTCTTTCTTTATATTTTATTGTTTCTTTCCATTTTCAGTTTCATATGCTCCTGTATTTTCTTTTCTGTAATGTCTCAGAACTTAATCAGTTCCTTCATCAGACCTGGAGCTTTATCTTAAATGTTCTAAATAAAAATAAAATACATAAATATATATGTTATTGCTTGTATTGTTTATTTTTCTTTTTAAATATTTATATATGTACAATGATCAATGCATAATTATGTTTATATTTCTGAGGCAGTACCCAGATCAGGGTCTCACAGCAAGATACCACATTATTTTTTTTCCAATTGTTTAACCAGGTGAGACACACTAAGCTGAATGCTTGTTTACAGGTGCAACCTGGGAGCACAGGGAAGTTGTGACTGGCTCAGGGTCACACAGTATACAAGTGGAGGCTGTGGGATTAAAATCCAGGTCTCCAGATTTGCAGCTCAGAGCCTTAAACCACTGTATTATAGTGCCTCCATTAAACAACAAACATTTGTCAAAGTCAAATTTTTGCATGCATGCTGTTATACTGGGTCCTGTTTGGACACATCGTTACTATATATTTACCCAAGATAGACCAGATGACGTGATATGCCATTTACAATGGGGTCCTGATTTTACACATTTTTATGCTACATTTACCCAATGACTGGCCTTTGCTCCTCCAGACTCCTGTCACAGCAGCCTGCACAGCAAGCTGGGGGCATCTTTGGCACTGGCAGGGGAATTCTGTAAATTTATATTTGTTCAGTGGGGATGTGGCAGTCCTGGGAGGCTGGCATATCCTACCATGCCTTGCATCCTGCATAGGCCGGATCCACTTGTGGGCCAGTACAGGCATCCCATTGGATGCCTGTGGCCTGAACCCACTCCACCTGTGCTTACCAGCCCCTGCCCTAATGCACGGCTATGCACCAGCTAGCTGTGGGAGGAAGGGGGTGTGCACTCCAGCAGGTGTGCAGGTACCTGCAGCTGCAGAGCACTGCACTCCAGATACATGCATGTTGCATAGACTTAGGGTTCCTTTGAGAACTGCACCCTATGTGATGAAGGGTCCGACCAAGCTATAATGTTTCTAACACAATTCAAAGCAGTCTTTTAAAGTGTCAATCAGCCCTGACAGTCTGCTTCACCAGATAATCTACTTTAGTTCAATGCAAAGTCATTGTGGCTGGGCCACATCTTAAGCCTTATCTCAGGGCTCCCCTTACTGCCTCCCCTGCCCCCCTGTGACCAGCTTTGCTACACGAATGATTACAAACTCATCTTATCTCAAGACTCCAGTTACTGACCACTCTGCGACCAGCTTTGCTACATTCACGTGCTAACTAGAGTAAAATGATTACAAAAACAGCAATGTATGTAACATGCAATGTGATGGAACAGTTACTGTACATAAAAAGATAATGTCCCAAATCAGGAGATGGACTACTCGATATTGGTTTTCTTAAATAAATAAACTCATTAATTAATTAATCAATTAATTAATTAATAAATAGTGACAATACTGAACACCAAAATTGGAAACTTTTAAAAGTACAGTGTTTGCCTCACAATCCTATCCCCTGCTCAAAGCACATCAAAAGTAGAGACTGCTCTGATTCTGTGAAGTCTGACAGTCCACATTTCTTGCCACCAATTAACCAGCTTATGATTCAGTATTTAGTCTAGTCTGCTTGTTTAGTTTTTCTTCCCTCTTCCTTGAAAAAATGAAGGCAAACAGCCGTGAAGAAAGCAAACTTGAACAGTGTACATCAAGCCTTTTTATAAAATAGGTTGGGAAATCCTGCAGTCTGGTGGATCCACAGCTGTGCGTGGCTGGGCCACTACTAATAGCAAAACACAGGTGCTGCCCACCTGGGCACAGCGTAGGTCAAATCAGTTTGCTGTAACACCACCTTTAGAATTTCAGGTTGTAAACTGTGGCCATTTCTTCCTGCAAGCAGATAGCACACAAACAGTACACCTGCCAGCTCCCCCAAGGGCCTCCCAGTGAAAGAGGAACTATTTCTTGGAACTCTCTCCCCCTGACAATTTTGTCCTGCTCCTCTCTCACTCTGTTCCAATCCAAGCTATCTGCCTCATTTTTCCCCCTCTTCAACCTGTTTCTGCTTCTCCTGAATAGGTGCCCCCTTCTCCCTTCCTAATGTACCCCTGATGTGCACTTTACTACTTAATGTCACAATGTAACTATTATCATGTGCCAACTGCCTAATCACTGTTTTATCTCTTACCCTGATGAACCTTGTCTAAGCCTTTAATCATTGCTTTGTCTTTTTTGTTTCCTCTAAATGTCAAATGTAACCTCTCTGTAAATTTGCACTATTACAGTAATGTCCATTTTTTTTAATGTCCAATTTATTACCACTCTCTTAATGTTGCTCTGCTTCTGTATGTAATCCATACCCGGATCACCCCTGAAAAAGGGACTGTGCTGTCTCAGTGGACTCACCTGGTCACTAAAACTCAAATAAATAAATAAATATTTCACATTACACATCTTTTTACAATGATTCTAACTTGTTTATTATGACACTGCAGTGTGTTGGTAATTGTGCCATAACCATATCCGTAGATGTGTGTTGCAGCACAACTACCAACACCCTGCACTGTGTTGCTGCACACGTATAGCAATTCCTGTTTGATAATCATCATGACAAATTATGTTAGTAATGGGGACAGTGACCTGCTTTATCGAACACTTTTAGTTATACGCACAGTTTCCTTGCCCAATAGGGATGCAGTCTTCGTTTCATGTTAACGCACTTTGACTCTTTTGGTAGATTTTGTTTTTCAGCACAATTTATTTTACCCAGGTGCAAGAGTCATTTTCAGTGGGGGTTCTGCATCTATCAAATTTTGCCACTGGGTAAATTGCAGTACATGGAGGTCACGAGAGCTCCTCAAGGTCACACAGTAAACCACTTAATAGCGGAAGGGCTGTCCTGTTTCACAGCTCAGTTCCCTTGAACCACACTATCTGCCCTGTGTCTACATCTGGCTGACTGGCTGCCCATGGAAATTTAAATTGTACAACAGGATACCTTGCACTTACTATTAAATAGCATGGATTCTAGTTGCATTTGTCTGTTTATTATCCCTTGAAAAAGAACTGCACAGGTGTCCTCTCTGCCCAGTGTTGGGTGGGAGCTGGTGGGTCTGGGATCAGCATCGCACCCACTACAGAATTTAAGGGGGGGGGGAATCACAGTGGATCAGCATCGGACCCACTAAAGAATTTTAAAGAAGAGTGGGGGGGTGCAGTATTCAGTGGGAGCTGTTGAGTCTGGAATGAACAACAGATTCACTGAAGAATAAAAAAAGGGGGGGGCAGGAAGCGAAGTGTTGAATAAACTGAAGTAGCAAAACACTGTAAATCCACTACAGACGAGAATGGAATTCATCTGTTTTTCAGAAAGGACAGTATTTGCTGAACCACGCATTTCACTGAGAAGAAGGGAACTTTGGTTTGAACAGAAAAAGATGAAAGCCACCCACTTAAAAACTTGGTGTATTTCCAGTAGCTAATTTGAGATATTTGTTGCTGAGTTTGGGTAACTCTCATTGCTCCTCAGACTTGGCCTACCTCACTGCTGCAACTCAGGATTGACTGCTCCTTGGGGAAGCCTGCCTCTCACTCCTCCTCCTCCTCTATGCGCAGTGTCGGCGAGAGTTGGTGGGTCCGGGATGGGCACTGGACCCACTACAGAATTTAAGGCAGGGGAATCAATCACAGTGGAGGAGCATCAGACCCACTAAAGGATTTTGAAGGAGAGTGAGGGGAGGGAGCAAGCACAATGTCAGGTGGGAGTTGATGGGTGCAGAGTAAACAATAGACTCGGTGAAGAATTTAAAAAAGGAGATAGGTAGGAAGTGATGTGTTCAGTGGGAGATGATGGGTACTGTTATGTGGTTGGGCAGCAATGAGAAAAGAATGATCTGTGAACAGGTTTACTGTCTGCCTGCCATCTTTCCTCCCACGCCCCTTCCCTGGCTTGTATAAAGAACAGACTGTTCCCTCTACAATCCAAGGAGGGGGCATGGGAGGAAAGATGGCAGGCAGGCAGCTAACCCTGCCCAAACTAGTTTCTTAGGACCATGGTGTCTCATTGCAGTGGTCAGTGACTTTGCCGCCCCCATATCTGTTCCCTCTATAAGCCCGGGAGACAGCATCTGAGCAAAGATGGCAGGCAGACAGTAAACCCTGCTTGGACTAGTTTCCTAGGACTATGCTGTCTCACTGTAGTGGCCAGTGACTTTGCCTCCCTCCCTTCAAATACCTCTTCCTTCTACATGCCAGTGAGTGTGCATGAGAATAAAAATGGCTGGCAGACAGTAAGCCCTGCTCACAGTAGCTCCTCATATATGAAACTGCTTGAATTTTAGGACTATGGTGTCTCAGTGCAGTGGTCAATGACTTTGCCCCCCGATACCTGTTACAGGTATGGGGGGACACAGTCACTGACCACTACAGTGAGACACCATAGTCCTAGGGATGATAGTGTGAGCAGGGTTTACTGTCTGCCTGCCATCTTTCCATTGCAAAGACTTTATTTTTATAGTGCTAAGTCATCCCACTAATGAAAAAAAAAATAGCAAAAAAACGAATCAGATATGTGGCATAAAAATACTGACTAATCAAGTACACTTGCTTGCTGCTGGAGGATGGATCACTTGAAACACAAGTTTTCTGGTGAGCTCAGTACTGGGCTCTGCAGGGACTCCTATGAAATCTGCCTGCCTTGGATGGTGGCATGGTTTGGTGATTTCCTTTTTTTTTTTTTTTAATCATCACATCTCTTTTTTTTTTCTCAACTTGCAGCCACAGTCCTGCTATTCATCCAGCCACGGCTCCTTCCTTCACCACTGACCCCGAAGCTGACATGCCCAGCTGGCATATGCAGCTACAACTGTCGAGAGGGCCCCCCCCAAGCCCCCACACCCGGCGAGGATCCAATACCGGCACATGCCTTATTTCAGGCATCGTTGGCCAGTGAAGCTAGCGGCTATCAAGCTGCCGCGGACTGTGCTGCCATTTTACTCTTTTTCTCCCCAATGGGAGAGCACGGATATGCAATAATGTCAGAGCACAATGTGCAGATGTCTGCCATGCTCCCCCCACCCCTGGCTTAGCACCCATGCAACTGCAGTTCCTCCAAACGTCCCCCGGGACCACCAGAGTGTGACGTGCACCCACCCCTTTCCCCAGGACTAGGAGAGCTGTCATCAGACGCTCAATCCTAGTCCTCCCCTACCAACCCCTGATGACCCAGGCTCATTCCCAAACCTGGGTTGCCAGTGCAGAGTGAGGTGTGGCGTCCAGTGCCTTAACCCTCAGCACCACTGGGCCCATCTCGTTTGGTGATTTCTGAGGCTAGAGGTGCTGGTCTGTACAGCATTAGTCAGTGTGAGTGAAACAGCTGGGAGAGGCAGCAGCAGTGACATATATTCAGTTCCTGTTCAAGAGGCAGCAGTAGTCCGTAGCTGTGCCTGAAATGTTTGGGGAGAGAGGCGTGTTGCTCTGTAGGAGCATGTGGCTAAAGACAGGTGGCTCCGAGTTGGCGTTTCCATGGGTTCATTTTTTTGTTATTCCCTGTCCACAGGCTCCACTGGCTGAGCTTCTGAATTGCAGAGGAAGTATCCAAGCTACATTATTTATCACGCAGCACTGGATCTGAGGAGGAGGAGCAGAGCAATCAGCGCAGGATCGGCTCTTGGCTTGCTGCGCATGATGTCAGATGTGCTGTGCGTAGTACCAGGAAACAAAATAAGATGTCAGGAGGCAGCCACAAAATGGTGGCCAAATATCAGGAGTGTTTCTCCAAAAGAAATGTGAGACTTCTGGTAACATTCTGAGGAGCGGATAACCTTTGAAGTCCACCACACCAGCCTGGCCAGGTTTATGCAGATCAAAGGAGTGTGCAGATCTGTGAATAGAAGTGGTTGGTTCCTTTCAAGTATGCACATTCAGCCCATTTTTTTCCCTGCCTATACTGTCACTACAGATCCTATAGTACCTGATTTCCAGCTACTCCCCCCTCCCCCACTTTTCTACCCAGATTCCTTTGTGTCTATCCAATGCATGCTTGAAGCCCACCACTGTTTAGCCCCCAACACTTCTACTGGAAGACTGTTTTGGGCATTTACCATCCTTTCAGTGAAGAAGAAGAACTTCTTCACATCTCTCCTAAATCCCCCCCTTTCAGTTTCACTGCATGCCCCCTTATTTTTGTGCCCCTTCTCTGCTGACAATAACTCCCCACTTATACTGTATTCACCCCGTAACACTCTTCTAGGTCTCTGTCATGTCCAGACCTCCCGCTGTCCTCCAGGGTGTACATACTGAGATCCCTCAGTCTTTCCTAATAGAGCTCATGATGCAGTCCCTGCAGTGTTGTAGTTGCCCTCATCTGGACAGTCTCCACTCTATGTTCTTCCTGAGATATGGTCTTCAGAACTGGACACAGTACAGCACATGGGTCTCACCAGTGATCTATACAATGGTAACACCACCTCTCTCCTTCTGCTGGTCCCCTCCCTAGACACCTCAGCATCCAGCTTGCCCTGTCTACTACCTTGTCACATTGCTTTGCCACATTGAGGTCCTCAGGTATGATAAACACAATGTCTTCTTCTTCCTGTTTAGTGTCCATTAATGCCTCTTCTGCCATTTGAAACACCTTCTCTGGGTTTCTGAGCCCTAGGTGCATGATGTTTGCATTGGAAATCCAGCGATCATACCCTCAACCACTCTTTGAGTTCTCAGGTCTCTACTCATTCTCTCCACCCTGTCTGGAGTATCTACTCTATTGCATATGTTGCTGTCATCTGCAAAGAGGCATACCTTCCCTTATAGCTCTTCTGCAAAGTTGTTTATAAAGACACTGATGAGGACAGGTCCCAGTACTGCCTTGGGGTACCCAACTTGTCACTTTCCCCTCATTAGAGTGAGTACCGTTTACCACCACCCTGTCGCCTAGCCATCAACCAGTTCTGTACCCAGTTTAACACTTTGGGTGCCACCCCTAAACTGTTCTGTTTCTTTTCAAACCTCCTATGTAGTATGGTGTTGAAGGTCTTGCTTAAGTCTAAGAAGGCCACATCCACAGCCCCACCCTGATCTATTTCCCTGGTCACTCAGTTGAAGAAATCGATCTGGTTCATCTGACATGACCTCCCCCCATGAATCCATGCTGCCTTGAGTCCTGCAGCCCACTGGATTCAAGACACTCCCCTAGCCTTTTCTTTAATAGGGTCTCCATTAAGTTCCCCAACACTGATGTTAGACTAACAGGTCAATTGCTGCCACTCTTCTCCCTGCTTCCACTTTTATGAAGTGGGACTATGTCTGCCCTCCTCCAGCTCTCTGGAACCATTCTTGTTTCCAGTGAAGTGCTGAATAGGGCTGTCAGTGGTGTAGCTAGTATCTTCCTCAGCAGCACTGGGTGTACCCCATCTGACCACA
Source organism: Neoceratodus forsteri (assembly GCA_016271365.2). Taxonomy (NCBI): domain Eukaryota; kingdom Metazoa; phylum Chordata; order Ceratodontiformes; family Ceratodontidae; genus Neoceratodus; species Neoceratodus forsteri. The sequence goes on from CM028137.1 coordinate 938,752,210, forward strand.
TAGCCTTTGCCGCTTTCAGATTCACAAGTCCTCTCACCTGTAGTGTATACCAGCAGCTGGAACCAGTGGATGACATCCAACATTTTTAAATGCTGGTTTACTCAGACATTCATTCCCTCAGTGCGCACACTCCTTAGATGGCAGATATTCCCCCAAAGCATTCATTCTCTTGGATCAATGTCTAGCCCACCCACCACTCTGAATCTGAGCTTCATTCACAGGATGCCAAAATTTGGACAATGTTCCTCCCAAAGACTACAACCTCCCGGATTCAACCACTAAATGGAGGCATTATCGCGACCTTCAAAATACTGTATCGTAAGAGGTTGCTGGGTGATTTGGTAGTGACTGAGAGAGGAATCATTGATTTCCTAAAGAAGCTAAACCTCAGAGTTGTCACACACCTGTTAGGAGATGTGTGGGCAAATGTGTCTGAGAGCACAACTGCCCACTGCTGGACCATCTCAGACTCCTGTTAGATTTTCAGCAAGATGTACCTGAGGAGCCAGAGGTGGAGGACATGAAAGAAATTGTGGCAATGACATCCATACTGCAACTAGCACACTCAGCGCAGGACCCCAAAGCAGAGGACTTAACAGAGGAATGGCTCACCCTTGATGACACAGTGCAGACCAGTGAAGTGATGTCCAACACAGAAATCATAGGTGCTCTACTAAACAAAGTGGACAACTGGGAAACTGAGTCGTTAGCTTCTGAAGAGGAAGAGGTTGCACTTCCAACAACAAATGAGACAATACAGGGGCTAGAACATTGTCTGTTCTGGCTGCAAAGTCAAGAGGCAGATCCAATCAAGGTAATTCAGCCCAGACAGCTGATATCTTGTGCAGAAGATGTCGCAGGAAACGTAGCACAAAGGCAGGTCAAAATGACTATTTTAATACTTAATAAAGTAAATAAAGAAGATGAAGTTTTAACAGTGAACACAAGCACAAAAGTCAAAGAACAAAGACCATAACCCGGGGGTCCAAGCCCTGCTCTGTCCAAGTAGTAACTCCCGCCATACTAGAAGCTCTGAAACCCAACTCCTGATGGTCTCGCACTGCAGAACCTCTCTGGGACAACGGTCATTTGCCTACAGGGCCCCTAGCTGGTTGAATAGTCTCAATGTTGAGATCGCCTCTGTTCCCAAACTAGGCCCATTCAAAACAAGGCTCTGACTCAATATGTCTCTGCCATCAGCACTTGTGACTGTCTCACCTAACCAGCCCTCCTTACTACTCCACAGTTCCTACCTAAGGTTTTCACATCACACTTTCTCTCCCCTTATCCTTCCTCCTCCTCCTCCCTCCCTCCCCTCCCTCATCCAGCCCTCCCACCTGCCCCACCACATGCACTTCTCTAGGTGTTGTGACAATTGCCCCAGGCATGCTACTACCAGTGTCTTACCCATCCTTGTAACCCTATTGTATTCCCTCTGCTGCCCTGCCTGTCTTATCCAAAATGTATGCATTTATGTACATGTAGCTGAGTGTTAATCTGTATAGCATGCCTAAAACTCATCTGCTCTGTTGTACTCTGTTGTACTGTCCCGGAATTGACGTGGAACCTTTGTAAAAGAGTCTCGGCTCAAAGGTACTTGTAATCCTAGAATCAAATAAATAACCCTGCCACAACCCTTACTGCCTTAAAAAAGCAAATGTGACACTTCTAGAGGTCAAATAAACCACATGACTGTGAAGTTGTTGGTGATAGTAAGGGAATACTATGGTATGTTTTGGGTACTTTGGTACACATTAAGTATGGCTTGTTCGGCAAAGTTTTGATGCATGATATAGACAAGCTAGAAAACATAGAATGCCACTCCATTTAATCAACCTAATTCTCCTCCTCCATTGTTGGTCCCACAAGCCCCGTGCCTTAGGCCTTAAAAAATGCATTGGTGGCTGTCTGTGTCACATTTTGTGTTGTTTTCAATAACAAAATCAATATATCCCTTTTCTCGTACCCTTCGGTGGCCTATCAGTGGATTTTCTGTTGTGGTCATTTAAAACTGTTTTGTCATACCTTATTGTAGCCAATCAGCTTGTACATTAACCCTCACTTTGATAGCCCTTTGGGAAGCTCTTTAATTGATTCCCATAAATTCACAGAAGTGTAACAGTTAAAGTGGAACACAAGCACAGCTGCCCTGCATGAAAAGGAAACGCATAATGCCTGCATGGCAGTAAACTATACTAAAGTCAAACGCTTATGCATGCAATAACCATTATTATGAGAGGGTTATCTTGCAAGGTCCATCTTGCAAATGAGCTTCTGCTCAACGATGAACGCCTGGTTAAATAAAAACTTGATTGATTGATTGATTGATTGATATCTCTTGGGTTAGGTCCTATTCCCCCTCCTAGCATTTAAGTCACACTTCCTCCTACTCTTTCTCCTCTCTCTTTAAATCCCTACAGCCTTATCCCCCTTTCTGTCTAGCCCCATAGCCCCCTTGCAGGGTTCCTCACATCCTGAAGGGGTCTCCAGGGACACGACTCTTCCCCTTCCCCTCCCCCCACCTCTCCCTCACCCTTTCCTCTCCTTTTCCCCTTTCATTTCATGTAAGCACTTGTTTACTTACTAACCCAGCACTTATTATTGTCCACTCTTTCTACATATTATGTGCAACACTGTTTTAACACTGTTTGTAACACCTGCCTTACAACTGTATGTTAATGTTGATCTTGTAACTTGAATGTAACTTGAACACGACTCTTCCCCCTCCCCCACCTCACCCCTCCCTCTCCTTTACCCTTTTCTTTCATGTAAGCACTTGTTTACTTATTAACCCGGAACTTCTTATTGTCCACTCTTTCTACCTATGATGTGCAACACTGTTGTAACACTGCTCGAAACACCTGCCTTACAACTGTACGTTAATGTTGATCTTGTAACTTGAATGTTTAATGTCTCACTCCTGTTGTACCCCATCCCCACAGCTCGCACCGGGAGACAAGCAACTTGTTGCTCAGTGTGCCTTTCTGGTGAAACATTTCAATAAATAAATAAAATCATTATGGAAAGACAAGAAGAAAGATTCCTAGAGCCTGCAGATGGTAAGAAATCTATACCTGACATGCATAGCAGTAGTTTCATAAAGGAAATTCAGAGTATAGTAAATCATGTAGAAAATCAGTGACAATGCAGGAGGCACATTTCCTGGTACTTAGAGAATGAGCTCAAAGGCCATTATTGTTCAGATTTAGTAAGCTGAAAGGTGCAGTGGTGCTCAGTGACAAATTCTGTCCTGTTGCAGCATGTCAATCACTAGCTAACAGTAGTTCTTGTTAACAATGGTGTATCCTGCCAAACTGGGTGCCACCCCTTAAACTGTTCTGTTTCTTTTCAAACCTCCTATGTACTATGGTGTTGAAGGTCTTGCTTGAGTGGAAACTAAATTTAACAGAGGTAAAGTGGGTACTTGGAAACATCAGTGATGACAACACATGAATAAGTATCGTACATATAAGTATCAAGAAGCCCCAAAAACAAAATTGTTCCACTGGAGCTAGGTGTGGAAGAGAAGGACCTGGATGTTGACCAAGGTGAGGAAGTAAAGGAAGGTTACACAAGTCTGCTCTCTTGTCAAAGTACAACCAAACTTTCCATTTCTCAGTTATTTTATGACTTTAACTTCCCCACTGTGGCTTGTAAAGAGAACATCATCCGCCGCCCCAGTGACACCAGTCATAGTGGCCATCAAATGTCTCTGAAACAGTCTTTCCATTGGGTCACTTAAATACAAAGCCAGCAGGTCTGAGGCAAAGAGATTGACCAAAAGAAGTATCGACTGCAGACCAGATGGAGTCAGCCAAGGCAGCTGATTGAGTGATTGAAATAGATGAGCAGGTCGAGACAGGCATTGCGGACCTGAGAGGTACATGAGCTCGATTGATTGATGTGAATAAGCAGACTCTGAGGCCAAAAAGACCTGCTTGGAACCAGATGGCATGCACCCAGATGGGTGCAGACCGATTGAGCAAAGCATGGTGATTCGATGAGGAGCTTGATTATGCGATGGGAATGAGGAAACCCTGAGGTCAGATGTGATGTAAATAGAAGAACCATGAGGTAAGGGAACCAGAGGGAGTCACGAAGCCATGCGTTGAGGAGCCCCGAATATAAGACTATGAGGGCAATAGCAAGCAAAATAGGAAAGGAGTCGAGGAGGAGCAATTTTCTTTTTCTTTTTTTTTTTGTTTATGTGATCTCAGTTTCAAAGATAAAATACAGGGCAGGCACTAGAACTGTATCCAACAAAGAGAAGCCACAAACTACAGCTTAAAATTCAGATGGAAGAATAAATCATTGCAACATTAGCATTACACAAATGTCAGCATTATGCTGTGACACTGAGCATAGGACCACGATATTGCAGGAATGTCCTATTGTGTAGCAAAACAGCCCTCATCACCTCTGTATGTCAGCAACAGCAGCCTTGTTATAGTAAACTGAGCTGTTAAAAATTAACATATCATAGTTTTGATTATTGTGGAAAAGCGCCAACCCCTTGCCAAAAGTGCGATCTCCCTCAGAATAGTTCTGAGCTGCCCCAGTTTCTTTCAGTACCAAGAGCACAGAAAACAGTAGAAGCAGGCTGTAGTGAAAGCACATACGAGGAAAGATGCCCAGAAGGTAAAGAATCCCTCACGCTGAGCGCCAGGTGAAATGAAGAAATGTTTTTGTTTTTTTGTCAGGGAGAGCACAGCATAGAATAGGCAAGGTAGAAATGGCTGAGGGTCGATGGTGCATCCCTTACCTCCCGCTGTATGAGAGCGACTATACACCAGTGTAGTACTGACATGCAGCCAAGTGGTACTGCTAGAATGAAATGGCCATGCTATGGTCGATTGTGGCTATGCTGAAAGGAACAAACTGACGGCGGCACATAATGGATGTGAGAGGGAGAGAAGTGTGTCGCTGTCCGAAGCGGGAGGGGAATGAGAGGTGCTCTAAAATGCAGATAGAGCATAGAGTAAGGCAGCATGGTTGAGAAGAGGAGTGCCAAGGTGCTGAGATAGGGAGGGAGCCCACAATGAGTGGGGAGGGGGTGGCAGGATAGTAGGCAGAAGCCAGGGGAATGAAAGAGATGGCAGCACAGGTGCTGGGGCAAGCCATGAAAGTGGACAGTAGCAGGGTCCCAGGACAGAACAGGCCAAATCCAGCAATTCCTGCTGACTGAAAAACAAAATGGGCAAAGCTGAGGAAAGCAAGCAGGCAAACTCAGAGCTCCAGTGGAGCCGTGGCAAAGCAGGTGAGGAAGCAGGAGCGAGAGACCCTGGAGGGGGCAGAAAGGATGCAGTGGTAGCCAGTATAGGTACTGAAAATAGATGCCAGATCCCACAGGAACATCAAGAAAGCTCCTACAGTAGATGCAAACATCCAAAACAGGTAATAATTCAGAGCGACATCAGGGTTGCATTGCTTAAAAAGAAAGGTGAGCACAAACGAGGAAGTGGGAGGGCAGTGCGGAGGACTGAGCCTCTGGTTACAAAGAGAAATGAATCCTGGGAAGGCCCAGGGTGAGTTACCTTATAAAGCCTGATGGGGGAGTGACATAGTTGCTCCGCCCAATTGAACCTCAGGCTTTCAACCTTCCCAATATCAAATTTAAAACATTAATCATAAAATAAAAGATGGCAGTAGGCTAACCCACACTTGCATCAGGGAATGCTATAGAAAATAAGTAAGTTTTTAGGGCAGGTTTAAAACACTCAACGGTCAGGCACTCTCTTATCTGACAAGGTGGAAAATTCCACAGGGTATGGGGCCACAAAAGACTGAGTCCCAGAGGTCTTCAATTGAACCCTGGGAATCTCTAGCAATCTCCCATCGGAGGAACGGAGTAAGCAGCATTTTTTTTTTTAATTGTTTAACCAGGAGTGGCACACTGAGCTGAAAGTTTGTTTACAGGTGCGACCTGGGAGCACAGGGAAGTTAAGTGACTTTCTCAGGGTCACACAGTATGCAAGTGGGGGCTGTGGGATTCAAACCTATATGTTATATATATGTTGAGAAATGTTGTCCCACTAAAGTTTCAGTCTTTTTTACCTTTATGTTGTGTCTGTGTGAGTTAATTCAGGTTTAAAGGGGTTTCCCGGTTTCCCCCATACAGCCTGTATGGGGACACTTCCTGCACTGGATGTAATAGACAACATTCTGGGATCCACATGTATAACTCTTGTATCTTGAATTGCTTGTTTTTTGGTTTTTTTTGTTGGGGGGGTTGGTAAAATTTGTAGTGGAACCAAAATGAACTCACACAGGCATAACATACTGTAAAGGTAAAAAAGACTGAAACATCAGTGGGACACCATTTCTCTCAATCTGATCACTCCGTCTCTGATCTCTGTGTCCTAGTTCTTAAAGCACACTTCAGAAATACACAAGAAAGGCGGCCAGCAGCAGTGGTGAAGGCAGAAACTGGGGGGCTTCAAGCATGCGTGAGATAAAGACAGGGGTATATATTAGGAGGCAGTATAGCGCAGAGGTCTAAGGCTCTGAGCTGCAAATCTGGTGACATCCAGCAGACCAGACCTGGGTTTGAATCCCACAGCTTCCACTTGCATGCTGTGTGACCCTGAGCAAGTCACTTAACCTCCTTGTGCTCCCAGGTCGCTCCTGTAAAAAAGCTATCAGCTTATTGTGCTATACCTGGTTAAACAACTAAATAAAAATATTAGAAAACAAGCAGGGGAAGGGGTTGCTGGAGACCAGTTAGGGTTTGTGGAGACAGATTAGGCAGGGAACATCTGGACCGAGTGGGAGAGCCAAATGATCCTTTTCTACAAACAAATTCTGTTTCTGTTTCAGCAATCACAATTCTGGATTTACCCAGCCTATTTAATAATGGGAATTTTTACACATGTCCCATGCTTTGCACAAATTTAACATGGTGCTTTCCTTTCCTCTGGGTGAAAAGATTGTTGATAAGTACGTTTTATGAGAAATTAACTGAGATGAGAGGCATCCAGGACCTTGGTGCTCAGATTCAATAAGTAACAGTCACTTAGCAGCTAGAGTAAGGAGTCGGCGCTGGTAAAAAAAGAGGAAAAGAAATGAAAATGACGTACCTACTATAATTGTTAATCTTCCAGAATCTCTTCATCATTGATTACAGCTTATGAGTCTGGGGCCAAAGGCACTAGGATGCCACGGGAGCAAATGTTTTGCAAGGAGGGACCCATCGCTGACCACTGAGCATGGCGCCTATACACCTGTCGCTGGCTCCTTAACGTACCTCAGTTCTGTTTGTCAGGAGAGAAACAAAGTAGAGAAAAACAGAGAGGACTAGAGACTTTTCTAGCCCAAAGGGGTAGGGAAAAGACACAGTAATAAAAATAAACAATAAAATAACACCTGACCACCAACCTAGAGAAAAAGAACAAGGTGCACTAGGTGGCAGAAATGGGTAATTGGGTACAGAGCCACAGCCTCACACCACTTACCAGACAGGAGACGGACAGTGGTCTTTAGAAAAAAGGACAGCAGCCCTGAGCATGTGGCTCTGACAGAAACATGAGGGGGATACCCATAACTAGGACTCCCTTTCAAATGAGATGGCACAATGTGCCAAAAAAGGAATGAGACACACAGACTCTGGGGAAAAAGGGGACAATCCTACACCTCCAAACAGAGGATTGACTGAATATGTTATTTAACTATGTGCCTCTTTCTCCCATTAGGGAAGAAGAAAGGGGAAGTCATGGTGCATATGAAGCTGCAGGACTGGACAGTCCAAGTGAGTCGAGATGTGTACATCTCCCCAAACACCCTTAACTCTGTAACGAAAACAACCCACTTCTTCTGCAACCACAGGGATGTACCCTGTGTAAGAGCTAGTGTAGTCGATCCAGAAAGGTGCATGGCACCTTCCACATGCAGTGCAACTGCCAAGTGGAGTTGGCGTGGATAGTGCCCAGGGCACATGTTGCATGTAGCCCCTAATAGGATATACCCACAGAGGGACTAGACCCTGAACAAGGAGAAGGAGGACAAGAAATAATGTGTGTGTGTGGGGGGGGGGCACCTTCCACAAAAATAACTTTTTTTTTTCTTTTTGATTGGTGGTAATGCCCCGGAGTGGACATCCTAGGGAGGTGCAACTGGGGAGATGCCCAAGTGTCAGTGGTTCTGCTGGCACCAACAGGGTGACCTTGGTCAGGGGCCCTTGCTCTGTTAGCATGGAGGATGGTGGGTGGAGTGTGGGTAATCAATGGTGATAATATTCTGGAAGATCAACAATTATGATAAGTATGTAATTTTCATATCTTCCAGGAGTCAAGCTTCACCACTGATCCCCACTTATGGGTCCGAGTACCAAGCTGTCCTTACTTCTGAGGGAGGGGCTAGTTCATGCTGAGTGTAACAGATACACTCATCTCTCTGTGTAGGGGAGAACACCAGAGGACAGGGTCTTCTTACAGGTCTGGCGAGACTTGAGACTCTTCAGGGACAGGTGGGGGGCTCCTGTGGCACAGGAGCAGAAGGGCACTCCAACAGCTGCCACCTAACCCTGGGGGAGAAGAAATGAGCCCCCTGGAAATGCAAGTTTATCGTCTTATGCCAGGCTAAAGGTGCCAGTCAGGAAAAGGCAAATACATGCCATCTGCCTGAGGCAGACTGCAGTTCATGCTAGCCTGGAGGCCACCTCACTGGCATCATACAATGTCCTTGACTGATACTGAAGTATCTTGAGGCTCCAAACAGAAAGGCTAATGGCTTGCCTGACTAACTCCCTTTGAGGCATGGCTGCTAAGAACTGACCTAGCTGCAATCACAGGCGATGACTGAAGACTGCCTGATGTGCAGATGTGCACAGGGAGGAGCATGGTGAGGTAAACACCTTCTTGCCAAAGACATCCACATGAGGAGAATCTGCCTCTGGAAGTCAATCATGCATAGTACGATGAGGCCCCAATGGGGTCAGCAATGCTTCTAGCTCTGAAGAGGGTGAAGCACTGTACCTGCAGACCCTGTGGGTGTGCAATACCACAAGTCCCTGAGGGCTGGTGGATAAGAGAAGGGACATGTCCACACTGCCTTTGATGCCTCCTCAAAGGTTCTAGGCCATGGAGGGATGACTACTGTGTCATCACTGGAACTTCAAGGACTTCCAGGGGCAGGACTGCCAGACTGCAGCCTGTGTAGGAACCAGTGTCAAGTGCTTGGAGCATCTCCAGCAAGCATTCTGGTACAGTGAGTACTCAGCAGCCAAGGACAGGTGAAAAGATGATTCATTGTACTCTGAGGAGGATGTTGATAGGAATGAGGCACTAACCTCAGAGGCTGTTGGTGTAGAGGAAGAAGGCTGGAACTGGATCCTGTCAGAGTCCCTGTGAAAGCTATCTAGGGCACAGACTAGCTGTCTGTGTTGCTCCCATGTTAGTGGCCCCTCAGGGCCTATCGGCAAAGGCAATCTCTCTAAAAAGCATTGTGGCCCCAAAGGTGGATGAGACTCAGGTTGTCAAGGGCCTTGACTTGGGCTGTGGAACTGTGCAAGTGGCCTCACCTGAGAGGATGGCCTGGCAAAATCACTAAAATGAGTCATTTTATATCAGAGGAGTGACCTGATTAGCACCCATTGGGGGAAGCCCCCAAGTGAGGAGAGTGGAGTTATGCAGTCTCCATAAAGTGGCCCTGATCCTCACCAGTGGCAGTATCATCCAGTGACTCCAGGGAGAATTCCACCTCCGGGTTGTCATCAGACTCCAAGATGGCGCTGCCTCCAGCACTAGGCTCAGGGTCAGCAATGTCCTTGGAGAAGGGCTCATCCCCATTGCTGTGGTTGGTATCACCATAGGTGCCAGACTCAGTGTTGGCTCTGGTACCAACCTTAATCTTACCCCTTACCGTGTACTGCAAACAGTGCCAGGGTCTACCCTGGTACCAGGAGTGGCACCAGGGTTACAGACAACCCAGGAAATGACAACAACAGTATTGTGCCCAATGCCAGGCCCAGGATCAACATTATGGCCATTGCTGCACCCATCACCGGGGCCAGAGTTGTTACCCCCCCAATGCCTCTAGCAACACCAGGGGAAAGAACAACCTCCACCTCAGCAACTGGACAACCAATGGCCACGATGCCAGTCCCTCCTCTGACACTTCAAACAGTGTCAGAGTTGGGCCTAGCATGGTCCCCAGTGCCGCCTGATGTGTCATCACTGCAGATGGTTAAAACACCGTAGGCAGTGCCAGAAGACAACACTGAGGTATCAACTGGTGTAGACTGAGCACATAGCTTCAGCCTCACCACTGGGGTTGTCTGCTGCTTTGGGCAGGCAAACCCTGGTGGGGTTTGTAGCTGGTCACCCAATAAAAGTCACTGTCTACCAGACCCACCTACCAGTGCCTCCAACACCTCAGCAGGATGAGGTTGAGGAGGGGGCCCTGTGCTTCCTGGGAAGTAGAGGTCTCAGTAAGTGGCCCAGGAGAAAGGCCTAGCTTCTGTGCTTTAGATGCACATGTGTGGTACATAACTCCATAGGTATCCACTTCATATCATGCAGATCACCAGGGTGTAGCAGTCCATACAGAAGCAGGTGTCACACATATCCATACTGTGTTGGGGGCCAAGGTAGGTCACATAGCACTGATGCCAGTCTGTCACAGCTAAGAGCTTCCTACATGGGAACCAAAACATAATGGGAGGCTGTCAGACTTTCTCCAACTTCCTAGCCCCTTCTTCTCAGACTTCGGCATCCTGCCACGAAAATAATAAACAGAGAAGGTACCATAAAGAAATTTTGAGTGGTGACACACTTAAAATTAGTGGCAATGAGATTCACTGAGATGCTGTTGCTCCCATGGTATGCACTCGACAGTCTGAAGAACAGAACTAAGGTACATGAGGGAGTTGGCAACAGTTACTGGCTGGCGCATGGCACCACATGGGGTGCGTAGGCACCATGCTCATTAGCCTCCCTGCAAACAATTTGCTCCTGCAAGGTCCTAGTGCCCCTGGCCCCAGACCAATAAGTGGGACTCGATGGTGAAGACTGATTCTTGAAGCTCTTGCCTTGTTGCTCATTTAATTCCAAGATGGGATGAGTAGTTACATCACAACAGCAGATATATCAAAAACAGAAAGCCCTCGACCAATCTGTGAAATGGGCAGCAAGACAGTAATTGATCTTCGGCACAGAGAAATGCAAGGTGGTGCATTTAAGAAGAAAGAATATGAACACAAAATACTAACTCAATGGCATGGAGATTATTGAAATCAAGCAGGAAGAAGACTTGGGAGTGCTGCTCTGCAGCAACTTCAGGCTGGAGCATCAGTGTGAGGCAACAGTTAGCCAGGCAAATGAAATCCTGGATTGCATTAAGAGATACTCTCATTAGATCCAGTGATGTTACAATGCCCTTGAACAGATCCCTGCTCTGACCCATTTTGAATAGATCTCCACACATCTGAGAAGGGATATTGACGTGAAAGTGAAGGTACAGAGGGCAACATAGAAACACAGACAGTGATGGCAGGAAAAGACCAATGGCCCATCCAGTCTACTAGTAACACCTTATCATACCCAAGACCTTTTATCAATACGTGTTTTTGTCTACACTTACCTGCTCGCTCCCTGTCATTCTACTACCTCCCTGTCCAAGCTGGTCGCTAGCTTGGAGAATTTGGGCTATGGGCACCTACTGGCAGAACTGGGACCATTTTTCCTGGAAGGAGAAGACTCAGTGGAGATATGATTACAGGGTTGCACTTAAGTGTTCATAGGGTTGCAGTTGAGTGTTCATTTCAATGTAACTAATCATTAATTACATGCAAGAGGGTAATTACACAGTAGTTACATGTTTATTGCATGCAACTACAGTGCAATTGCCATGCAGGTTATAGTATTCAAGCATCTAAAAGGGTTTACTCCGGTAGACTGCAAGTGCGGCTCTTTATGATGGATAAAAGGATGGGTAGACAGTGTCATGGAAGGGTGGCATATTTACAGGAAACACCAGTAAGAATTACTTCACGGAATAGGTGAACACTTAAAATAGACTGCTGCAGTTTGTGGTATCAGGCATCAATTGATATTGTAATTCAACTGATATTGTTATAACTTTCACACTCAGATGAAGCAAGTATTCTGAAGAAAATGGAGTGGCAGGGTATTCTCACTGAGCTAGTGGAAAGGAGGAACTCAGTGGACTACTGATCGTCTTTTCCCCTAAATATATATGTATGTATGTATGATGGAAGCTGGCAACACCACCTACCTCCTGCAGTCCCTCACCCCTCCTTTCCATCAACAGAACACAAGGTGCAGGTGTGGCCTACCAGCTCGATGATGACAAAGACAGAGGCTGAAAACAGAGTGAACTAAAGTTCATCAATTGCCCCCTAGAGATTTATAGGTATTCTGCCCACCGAAAACATAGAATGTGACCTGTTTCACTGTTGGGGTCAAATCAAACTTGCAGCTATACTTCTGTAAACAGTTACAGAGGATAGAAATATTTTTTTTTAATAATTAAGTTTTTTTTTTTATTTTTAATCTAGTTTTTTCTCACCCTCCCAGGCTTGCTCTAAGGGCACACCCCCAGCACCGTCACAGACCTTCTCATGGGCTAACTGGTTATCCAGCAGTTTGCCAGTGGGAGGTTGTGCCAATAAACTAGACTGAATTCTTTGATTGTGTGAGAAGGACTGTAGATAAGCATTGGGCAGTGAACATTCTGTATCTTGATGTCAGCAAGCCCTTTGGCTGTGTTCCACATGGGATGGCTGGTTAAGAATTGGGTGCCTAGCAGTTGGACATAAAATAATTGGGTGAGAAATTGGGTGAGTGGGAGGGCCCAGCAGGTTGTCCTAAATGGAGAGTATTCAGACTCGGGTAGGGAAGGTCACAAGCAGCATGCACCCAGGATCAGCTTCGAGACCGGTCCTCTTTAACATATTTATGTGTGACTCAGGGGAGGAGGTCCAGGGGATATGCCTCTTTGGAGATGATGCTAAGATGTTTGGCAGGATGGAGAATGAAGGGCCATGAGGGTGCATCTGGGAAGAATAGAGAGGTGGTTAAGGGCGTGGCAGCCAAAATGCAATGCTGAAAAGTGCACCCAAGAACAGAATACAGGGTGGGTGGAGTAGAGGTGGAGAGAACAGTGGAAGAAAGGGACCTGGGCACGTTAATAATGGTGAACTTGAAAGCACCGGCACAGTTTACGCGGGCTGTGGTCAGGGTAACTAGGATGCCGGAATGCATAGGAAGAGGGATCAGCAGCAGGAGGAGGGAGGCGACACTGCCTTTGTACTGATCCCTGGTTTAACTGCACTTTTAAGAACTGCGTGCAGTTTTTGGGGCCCATTTTTGAGGAAGGACAGAGGGAGAGGCTGGAGTCATTTCAGAGGTGGTTAACCAAAATGATCCAGTGGGAGTCATAAGGTAGTGGTTGGGGGACCACGATATGTACACGTTCAAAGATGGGGGGCACATTATAGAGGTGATCAAGTACTTCCATGAGATAAACAGGGTAGAGAGCAGAGAGTTTGTTCACACTGACTGGAAACACCAGCACCAGGGGAAGGTCCATGAAGCGGGTGAGGTCAGAAAGGACATCTGGAAGTACTTCCTTATGGAAGGGTGGCTGAAAAAAATGGAACAAGCTCCCTGAAGAGGGTGTATGTGCTAAAATAATAAGGGGGGGGGCAACAGAGGGTGAGACAGGCACAGAGGAAGTGTGCAAGTGGGGAAGCAGTGGGGAGAGAGGGAATTATTTGCTTGGGACATTTTTCAGTACTAGGCAGATTCTGGGGCAGAATGGATGGGCTGCAAGGCCGTTTTCTGCCAAAAGTATCTATCCTTCTCTTCTGACTAGCCCTTACCTGTTTGATGAGTTCATTGGTGCATGGTACACATTCTCAGTGATCCGCTGGTGCAACTGACTTGCCTCTGTTGAAACAATACAATAAGGGGTTACTCAGGAAAACTGTTGATTGGCATTGGGGGCTGCTTCCTAACGTGGCAAAGCAAGTCAACATTGTGAGTAAGTTCTGTTCTATAAAAGAAAACTGCTATGATGAATATTCAGTACTAAGTTTACATTGAAAGAATTAACAAATAAAAATGTTTGTAGTCAATCAGCTAATTTTTTTTTAACATGCAAAATGTAGCAAATGCTTGATATTTTTTGAAGCAAGTGCTGTTATAATATTGCAGGCTACTGTTGACATGGGTGATGGAAGTGAGGAAAAGTGAGGGGGGGGGTAGGCTGTAGTGATTACAAAAGAGACCATGATTGCTTCCCATTTAACCTTGAATGTATTATAGTGGCATTTTAAAGTATCATGGGTGAAAGTGTGTGTGTGTGTGGGGGGCTACCACTACCCCTCACCCATAACTTCCGGCACATATGGCTATAGAAAGCATTAGGTCAATCGAACTCTACTCGAATGCTTGCAGGTGAATCAGTGCATTCCAGATATTTGTTTTTGGTTAAACAGACCCCGACATCACTGGGAGAATTTTAAAAAATATGTTTGATTCAGATACACAGTTCAGTTTATGGTTCTTAAATTTCTGTAATTCTTTCTCCCTTTTTCTTTGTGATGGATAATGGTTGCACGAAAACAGGATCTCTGTCACCTAGACTTCATCTGCTTTGGCCGCTTGTTTGCACGTGACATCATAATCCCCTGTTAATCAGGTAATAATTCTATCCACAGCAACAAGTTGTGATTGAAACAGAACTCTACCAGGTGCAGTCAGGGCCAATGCAGAATAGTTACTGTAGGTACGGCAGACTGAATGGGCCTTCTTCTGCCCTCATTGTCTGTGTATCTAGGTGTACACAGAAGCCAGGGCAGAGACGCTGGTTTCAAGCAAATGTCTTTGGTAATGAAGAAACAATAGTGAAAAATTACAGAAAGAAACATGAAGTGTAAGCTACATTTTGTCAAAATATTACATCTTTTTTTAAAAGTTGTAACATTGTTATCAGGGAGTCTTTAAGGAACAACACTGTATAGTTTTTCTAGAGGTGGGAAACTCCATTTTGATGTAATTCAGAGCAGACAGTTAATATCCAGGGCAGATAGTAACCATCCAGTCAACTGTGTGCTCCACATTTACACTAAGTCCAATAGCCACACCTAGCTCAGACACATCTCACCAAAAATGAGATGTTGCATCTGAGTTGGACTAGCATGGGTGTAGGATCTTGATGCTCCGAGGGGATACCCAAATGACAGAGAACGAAATCCAGAGTTCATTATGAACTTATTAACATAATTCCATTATGATGGAGATAGATCACAACCTTTAGTGAGCAGGACACCAACAAGATGGGTCAGGTACTAAATCCTGACATGTTAAATCCCAAAAATTGTAATCCTGTCACAGATTGCCTGACTCATCTTGTGCCTGAGAAACAGTCGGGCAAACGGTAGGTCAGGATTCCGGGTGAAGGAATTTAGATTGTCGGGATATTAGATGTCAGGATTTAGTACAGATCCCAGCAAGACACACTGAAAAACTAATTTGCCACTAAAATGACTCATGAGCAGGTCCGGCCCATCGGTGCTATGATAGGGCTACCGTTTGCAATGCAGGTGACCCGTGTTTGGAAATTAGCTCAGGTCATGGGGGGGAAGGCTGGGGGAGGAGGATTGAGGGTCCCAGAGGATGCTGTCCTCCTCCAGGGTGGGAGGTGCTGTCTTCCACCGCAATACTGCCACCTGGGTGACCACAGGTGGCAGTGGGGATGGAAGGGCAGTGGCAGGGAGGAGATGTTGCTGACGCCTGTGACCGAATGCACACACGGTGTGGGCAGGTTTGTCTTGTTGGTCACATATGTAACGCCTCCTGGGGTGGCATGAAAACTGAAGAAAATGGCCCCAGCACCTCCATGATGACAGCCTTTGGGAGCTCCCAGGGTCTCCACCTCTCCGGATCATGGCACCTACCTGATGAAATGCACAATTTCGGGGGAGGCCCCCTACCCTGACCCTGCCTGGGGGGGGCAAAGCCAGAGCTCCATGGAGGTACATGACCACAACAGGGGAGGCTTGGGAGGTTGCTCACAGAGCCTGAGGGACTTGAAGGGGCCGGAGAGACAGGAGCATAAACAGAAATCTAAAAAAAATTACTTATGAGCACCATCAGAAAAATTTAACAAGCCAGAGCAAATTAAATATGGATATACTCATAAGGATAAAGGTACCATATCTACACAGTAGTTTGACAGACTCCCATGTTTGTAGAAGCATAGACACGTGCATAAAGTCAGGTCATATTACACCAGAATTATCGAAATAAAGAGAGCGGACCACCCTGAGCCCTACATCTGCATCAGCTCAAGCAGCACCCCAGAAGATCAACACAGACTGGTACATGGTATCCAAACAGGTAAACCCACCACAAGGCTCAACTGGAAGCTCCATCACTTCCTTTGACATATATTGCTACAGCTGACTCTCAGGCAACAGTAATAAAATTCCAGTTGCACCCCACCCTTGCATGGCTCAGTCAAAGAAGGAAGTCTTTAAAGCATTTACAATAAGGTGGGGGGGGGAGATTTACTTGACTTAAGTCAGACTGACCCCCCCACCCTTCTTTGACATAGGCTGCTGCCTGCTTTAATTGAAAAGCATCTAGGCAGCCCAGGCTACATCAAGTTGTCTGATAAAGCAGGTCATCAAGCCAGGAATTGTTCACCTAGAGTCAAGCCAGTGCCGAATGAGGGGCTTGGTTTGACTCTGAGCCACAGCATAAGCTGAGCCACGGCTGCTGCTGGCTCTCCTCTACATTAGTGGCAGAGTCCTTCATGAGCTGCATGAGAGGAGTTGAAAGTTTCAGCCACTGCACTAACTTTTTTTTTTCATATAGCTCTTTGGTCCCGGTCACCTCCTCCTCACCAACTGCCGATGGGGACACAAAGGTATTTTACTGTTTTTCTCCCGTGGCTCTCCCAAGGCCCTAGCACATGGCCATGCAAGCATGTGGAGGCATGCTACACACACTGTGATGCCAGCTCAACCCCTTCCACCTCCCGTAACTGTTTTTTGCCACCCCCTCTCCACCTATGCTACCCACTGGACCTCCACCCGGTGGGAGCGGAACTACATGGGGGTGCCAACCACCCTCACCACCCTCGGGAGAGGAGAGTTGCCCATCGGCATGCTCGATTCTGCCCCGCCATCTCCCCCGCGCCAGCACCGCGATGACCCGAGGTCGTTCCTGAACCTGGGTTACCGGCGTAGTGCGAGGTATGGCGTCCAGCACCTCAACACTCAGCACCACTGGGTAGGCCAACTGCACTAACTTTTTAAGCTAACAGAAACACTAACTTTGGTCATAACTGGCTTGGCTTGACATTGACTCTCAACTGCTTATAGACAGATCAAGCCAAGCTCAGCAAGGCACTAGGTTCGAGTCAGGCTTGATCCTGCCCTGGCTTGCTTACCTCTATCTATAGTATACAGTATCTTGTGCACTGTGATGCCATGCCTCTCAACCTTTTTGTCAGTGAAATGAGGGACACAGACACTCAAAATGAGGGAATGCTGATCCTTACAATGAGGGACACATCCTTTAAACATGGAGATACAAGCTCAGGACACTGAAATCATTGTGTTTACTTATACAAGGTCTATTTTTGATTTTGCATCTTAGAATATTATGAATTTCTGCTTTAAAATTTGAATTGGCAGCACATTCTCTGTGTGGGCAACACCTTTAGCATGAGAGACAGATAAGGGACAAAGCATTTTTGAGGGACAAAATGAGGGACGTCGCTCGTAATCAGGGACAGTTGAGAGGTACTGTATGTGCAGTGCTGTTGTATCCTAACCGGTAATAAATAAACCTTAAAAGCCTCTTAACTGACACAGAGTTGCAAGTTAATAACTACACTGCACATAAACAGCCTCAGTCACTCAGCTTACTGTGCTGCTGTGGTCACGTATTTAACTCTTGCTGTGCCATGGACTGATATATCAGTCCCAGATCCCTATACGTTCTAATTCTGTCGGCAGCCTAAGGGTTAAGTTAAATGAGTGAGCAGTCAAAATAACTGATTGGCTCTTGCACCTTCCCCTTCAATGCACTTGTTTTAGTAAGCACGGCATCAGACTATAACTGTTGTCTAACAAGATGCTACAGTGTAAATGTTTAATTAACATTGTAGCAACTGACAGCTCTACAGCCCAGATATGCATCGGATCTGGACCACTTTGTGCCACAAGCTGGTCCACAACTGGTAGAATTTTGCAGGTGAATTTCCAGGTTACTGTTTAGTGTGACATGTAAAATAAATAAATAACTAGCAATAGTTGGTTGGTATGGTCTCACATCAATCGGGTCATAATGGACTCTGGTGCGGGCCTGAACAAGTGGTCGTCTAAGTGGCCAGCCTGACTCAGCCAGCCCCTGGACAGTTGGCGAGTCTTCTTCTCAGTTCTGTTTGCCCTGCCTTCAGTCACTCAGTTACTGTTTTTGAGGGGGCGGCGGGGCCTGGCTGTTGGGTCTGGGTGGGTGACTGGGTCAGAGAAACACCACTGGTCTGCCAGCTGGAGTTGGAACATCAGTGGAGTGTGTAGTTGGGTGGTCACCAGGGTCCAACAAACAGTAGTAAGAACTGAACCTAGGAACTGTCATGTCATGGGCATGGCTCACAAATGTGATATGAGTGCCTGTAACCAACCAGACTGGCAACAGTGGCTGGTATGGACTGGTAGACAACTGTACTCTCCAAGTGATGAGCTTCATGACAGATTTGCAGGCAGAGAGACAGCACAGCAAAAGTAACGCAAAAAGGCTTAAAAGCTGCCTGTCTGTGATCTTCTACTACTACTTCTGCCTGCTGCTCATTGTTTGTTGCACTTGCCCTGCTGCTGCCCAGTGCTGATGAGTCGACCATGCGCTGCTACTGCGACAGATACTAAATCCAGAACAGCAGCAGTCAGTTCATCAAGCCTGGGTGGCACTGGGTGCAGTGAGTGGACTGGACTAATCATTACTGCCAGTGCAGAGGGGAAGAGTGCGTAAGAAAGGGCAGAGGAGCCACCGCCAATGTGAAATATTGATATGGGGAAGCCTTAGTCACCAGCTGGGAGTCTGTTGGACAGGTCCTTCATAGACTCTAGCTGAGAGCAGGGTGAAAAGAGGAAAAAGAATACAGATGAAACAGACATGAACATGTTCAGTACTATGCAGCAGTTGGGGGGGGGGATCAGATTTGTGACCCCCCATGTGGTTGACCATGACCACCCAGGGTTTGACTCCAGTTGAGCTGGAATAATCTGAAAAAAAAAAATTTAAATGTGCTGTGTATACACAAATGTTCTCCTCCCCTAACAAACAGAGCACAGGAAAAATGTGCCCAATGCCCTCCCACTAATTTGGCTTTGCAATCATCTGTGGCTTACCTGGAACTCTCTGGGTAATGAGAGTGATAAAGTTTAAAGGAATGAACAAGGAAGACTGTGGGGAAATAGACTTCAGATTTTACTAAAGCATTGGAATTACAAACCTTTGAGCTAGGAGCTCACTTAGAAAGAGTCCTCACCAAACAAAGGGAGGGGACAGTTACATCAGTTGGGAATATCAAAAGCTGCGAACAGGTATTGTCATAAACATATAAATAACACATTAACAGATTGAATATGGGGAACTGAGTAGGAAAGACAGAGGTACATTGTTTAACACAGTCTTACTACAAGTACATAGGAGCAATCCAACACAGGCATTACAGATAAGTGCCAACAGAGACATACTGTATAACACAGTCAAAACACTGAGTTCATAATGAGCGGTCCAACACCATCTGTACAAATAAGTGCTAACAGTTCAGTTAGGTACTCACAGATAGTGACTAATAGGCCTTGTCACAGACTAGAAGATGCCAATTTTTGAAATATCTTAGAGAAAGTGTTGTGGGCAGTGGTTAAGAGAGGTGGGGTCCATTTCAGTGGTTTCCGTAAGGATATAGTCTAGAGGGTGCACAGGTAGGCTCAGGGGTTAGGTGGCAAAGAAGCAGTGTGCAGGTGGGATGATGGAATTCCAAAGTTTGGATTTGAAGTGACTAATGCTGGTGAGGTTTGTGATGGCTGGGAGGAGCTTGTTTATCCAGGCGGGTGTTCTGACTGCAAATGCATGACTCCCTAGTGCAGTTCTCCTGAAAGGCACCGCAAGTGTGTTGTTTGTCACACTTCTTGTGACATACTTAGAGGGGGCAGGACAGAATAAAGCCTGCATTGAAGGAGGGGCAAGTCCAACCTGAACTTTCATCCCCAGGAGGCAGGAGTGGAGTCTAATCCAGTACTTGAGCAGAAGCCATCTTGTTCTAATGTACAGCTCACAGGTGTGCATAAGGCGGTCAGCATCTAAAACAAGTCTGCAGGCTTTGTTAAGGATGGTGTAGACTCTGTACAGGCTGGTGTCAGAGGCTGCACTGTAGATCACTATTCCATAGTCTATGATTGGAAGGACTGTGCCTCTAACAGCTTGATACCTAGCCTCTGGAGTGAGGCAGGACTGAAGCCTGTATAGGGCCCCTAACTTCCTGTTAGTGGTGGTGGTAATTGCATGAATATGTTCATCAAAGGTAAGGGACTCATCAGTAATGATCCTCAGGTACCTAAAGGAGGACACTGCTCAAGGGCAGACTGACAGCTGTCATGTATGGTAAAGGGAGCAGTGGTTCTTCTCTTTTGACATCCAGCAAGGAGCATCGTCTTTGTTTTTTGCTGTTGAGTACTAGTAGGCTGTCTTCAAACTAGTCTTGCAGCATGTCACACTTGTGCTGCAGGTGTCTGGTGAGAGTCTCCTGACAAGAGTCATGCAGGAAGACAACCATGTTGTCTGCATAAAGCAGGACCCTAGGCAATAGGCAAGCAAGAGCGGGCCCAGTATGGAGCCCTGGGGGACCCCTACAGTCACTTCACAGACCTGTGAGACCACACCGTTAATTTTTATCCACTGGGAGCATCCAGTTAGATAGCTAGCGAACCACTTGACTGTGCCCGGGGACGGCCCCATGCAACCTAACCTATGTAGCAGCAGCTGATGATCCACAAGGTCAAAAGCCTTTGTAAGGTCTATATAGATAGCTCCAACAAGCTGCCCTTGATCAAAAGCCTCTTGCACATACCCTGTGAAGTCAACTAAGGCAGTATTCGTGCTATGCAACTTATGGAAGCCATGCTGCTGTGGGCAGAGGAGGTTGTATTTGTGCAGGTGGTCTGAGAGTTGGTTAACTATAATGCTCTCTAGGGCTTTGGAGAGTGGGAACAGTATGGAGATGGGCCTGTAAATAGACACACTTGCTGGATCACCTCCTTTTAGCACCGGGGTTACAAGTGCAGAGTTCCACATAGAAGGGAATGCAGACAAGCAGTGGAACAGATTAAACAGCTTTGTTAATGGTATTACGACCTCGGGCAGAGCAATGGCTGCCAGCTTCATGTCGACAACATCACTGCCCATTCTGGTTTTACCTAGCACTCTAGTTAGATATTTATTTTGTTTCCGTGGCAGTTACCTGTTTGAAGTAGAAGTTAGGGCCTATATTGGTGTCAGGTCCCGAGTTAGAAGAGGAGGTGGTTGATACCCCGGTGGAGTACATAGCCGGTCTGGGAGGAGGACTGAACTGTATTCTCAAAACACAGTATTAAAGATATTGGCCATGGTACCATCCTCTAATATTACCTCACCGCTATGCTGAATCATGGGGGGGGCCCTGTCACCTGACCCTAGGAGGCTCTTTATTGAGGTCCAAAACTTCTTCCCATCACCCCAGCATTGCACCTGTTGGTTTTTGTGATACGTGATCTTGGCCTGCCAGATTTCCCACATACACCTGTTATGGGCTGCTTTGTACCTTTGAATATCCACAGTTTCCCCATCTCCCTTTCACGGTGCCGGAGCGTGTCTCACTGTCGCATCAAACCGAGCAGTTGAGGGGTGTGACTCAGTCCATATTACCTCCCTTTATCATTTTCTTGCAATAAGGAGTGAACTTGTCCGCAGCTGTGCTGAAGTGGGAGATGAATAGCTGGAGTGCTGTATCAATAGAGGGACATATATCAATGAAGATCAGAGCAGTGCAAGAGAAGTTTGTAGAGTTGGGGCGGGGCCTTAGACAAGTAGCGCATACGGTAACCTTCTTGGAGGTGCTGCCTGTCTATGGCAAGGGTGATGCTAGGGTATTCCTCACCAGGGAATTCAATAAATGGTTGAAAAACGGGTGTGGAGCTCAGGGTTTTGGCTTCATTGGGGACTGGGGAGCCACCTGCAGGGATGTAGACTTATATTGGCACGATGGTCTGCATCTGTCCAGGGAGGAACCAGGATCCTAGGTGAGAGGTTTAAATGCTTCACTGGCAAGCATTTAAACTAGCCAAGGGGGGAGGCACTGAAAAGGAGCAGGGAAATTCCAGCCTCCCCCCACAAAACAATTAGTGAGGTAAACACCAAGGTAGAGAAGTCATTAGGGAGCAGGACAGAGGTAAATGTAAAAAAAGGCAAAGGCAGTAAGGACAGGAATGGGGATAAAAGGGGTAAGGCCATCAAAAAGTGGAGGGTGATGAGTACCAATGCCTGTAGTCTGTGTAACAAGCTCCCTGAACTAGTGGCCTTGATGGAAGAGGTTGCCTGGATATTGTGGCAGTCACAGAAACATGGTACACAGAGAACCATGACTGGGATGTCAACATACCAGGATACACAATCTACAGGAGGGACAGGGAGGGTAAAAGAGGAGGAGGAGTAGCTCTCTATGTAAAGGAAGGGATCAAAGCAACAGAACTAAAGAGTAAACAGGGAGCAGATGAGGCACTCTGGGTCACCCTGGAGACAGGAAATGGCACCACAATCTGCATGGGGGTTGTATACAGACCCCTATCTCAGGGGGAGGGAATGGACAAGGAAATGATAGAAGGCTTCTTAGAATGGCAGAAAAAGGGGAGATATTGTTGATGGGGGACCTGAATATGCCAGATGTTAACTGGAGCACCTTTGCTGCAGGCACATCCAAGAGCAGGGTCATTCTTAATGCCCTACAAGGGGCATGCCTCAGAAAGCTAGTATTTGGAACCCACTTGGGAGGGAGCAATCTTAGATCTGGTACTCTCAAATGGGGACGGAGAAAGAATCTCAGATTTAGAAGTGGGTAGCCATCTGGGAACAAGCGACCACCAAACAGTGTGATTCACGATAAACACAGCCATACAATCAAGCCATACAAAAGCAAGAGTATTGGACTTTAGGAGGGCTGACTTTGGGAAAATGAGAGAGTGCCTCAGAAAAGCACTAGCAAACAGGCAAGAAGGAGGGGTGGAGGAACAATGGGGAGTAATCAAAACAGCCATTACAGCGGCAACAAGCTGTTGTGTAAAGCAAATCAACAAAACACAACAAAGAAAAAAAATGCTGTGATTCTCAAAAGAGGTGGCAGGGAACGTTAAGGAGAAAAGGATAGCATTCAAGAAATATAAGGAAACACAGAAGGAGCAGGACAGAGAACTTTATCAGTTAAAGCAGAAAGAGGCTAGAAAGGCAGTCAGAATAGCAAAGGCCCAAACCGAGGAAAGGATAGCCAACTCTGTTAAGAAGGGGGATAAGACCTTTTATAGGTACATTAGGGAGTGAAGAAAGTCCAAAGGAGGGATACTGAGGCTTAATAAAGGGGAGGGAATGTGGGTAGAGGGTGACAGTGAAAAAGCAGGGATACTGAACGTATATTTCTGCTTAGTATTCACAAAGGAAGCGGAGGGGGAGGTACCTAAACCAAACAAGAAAAACATTCTGAAGATGGGGGTCGATACCAATCCATTTACAGAAGAAAGGGTTCTGAAAGAACTAATAAAATTGAAGGTGGACAAAGCAATGGGGCCTGATGGGATTCACCCAAGAATTCTAAAAGAACTAAGGGTAGAACTAGTGATACAGCTGACTATTCTCTTTAACAGATCATAGGAGGATGGGGTGTTACCTGAGGACTGGAGGAGGGTGGATGTGATTTCTCTTCACAAAAGTGGGAGCAGGACAGAGGCAGGAAACTACAGACCAGTTAGTTTGACCTCACTGGTAGGGAAAATGATGGAATAACTTCTGAAGGAAAGAATTGTTGAGTACCTAGAGGCCAGTGGGGCACAGGACCCGAGGCAGCATGGATTCATGATAGGAAGGTTGTGTCAGACGAATCTAATAGATTTCTTTGACTGGGTGACCAAAGCAGTAGACCGGGGAGGGGCTGTGGACATGGCCTACCTAGATTTTAGCAAGGCATTTGATACAGTCCCACACAAAAGATTAATACAAGTTAGCCAGCCTTGGTGTGGGTCCCAAGGTGGTACCCTGGATAAAAAATTGGCTAGACAACAGGACTCAAAGGGTAGTAGTAAATGGAGTACACAGTGAAGAAAGAAGGGTTACTAGCAGGGTACTGCAGGGTTCAGTACTAGGACCGGTCCTTTTTAATGTCTTTATAAGTGACATTGCAGAGGAACTGGAAGGAAAAGTATGTCTCTTTGCAGATGACACAAAGATCTGCAACAGGGTTGATGCACAAGATGGAGTGGAAAGGATGAGAAGGGACTTGGCAAGGTTAGAGGAATGGTCAAATGTATGGCAGCTTAGATTCAATGCAAAGAAGTGCAAGGTAATGCACCTGGGAAACAAAAACCCAGGGGAAGAGTACACAATGGGGAGTGAGACACTGACAACAGTAAAAATGGAAAGGGACCTGGAGGTAATTATATCAGATGACCTAAAGGTGCGCAAGCAGTGTGGGAAGGCAGTACGGAAGGCTGGGGGGATACTGAGATGCATAGGGAGAGGCATCAATAGTAGAAAACAGGAAGCTGTTGTCCCTCTGTACAGACAATTGGTGAGACCCCCTCTGGAGTACTGTGTGTAGTTCTGGTGACCCCATCTCCGCAAAGATATAGACAGAGTGGAGGCTGTCCAGAGGAGGGCAACCAAAATGGTGCAGGGTCTGCGCCAGAAGACATATGAAGAAAGACTAAAGGAGCTTAATATGTATACCCTTGAGGAAAGAAGGGAGAGAGGGGACATGATAGAAACGTTCAAGTACCTCAAGGGAATTAACAAAGTCCAAGAGGGTAGCAGCTTTCAGAACAAGAGATGTGCAAGAATAAGGGGGCACAATCTGAAGATGGGGGGTGGCTCAGGGGCACAGAGAGGGTGGTGGATGCATGGAACAGCCTTCCAGAGGAGATAGTGGGGTCAAAACAGTGGGGAATTCAAGAATGCATGGGACAGACATAAGGCAATTCTAGTGGGGTGGGGGGTGGGTAGGAGGAAGTAGGCTGTTGGTTAGCAGCTTATCAGAAAGGTAGAGAAATGGGCAGACTGGGTGAGCCAAGCAGTCCTTATCAGTCATTGTAGTCTATGTTTCTATGTAACTACAAAATCAGACATGCCCGCATAATGCAAAGCATCATGGGCTGCATAAGCAAATCACCACAGAATGTTATGCTGGTTCAACTTTAAGCAGAATTGCATGTTTCTATATATGTTATTCATACAGTACTTATAAAAATACCCTGGTAGCTGGCAATTCTCATACCCAAGGTAGCTGAAGCATTGGTATGCTTGACCATAGTGTCAAATTTGCGTGATTCCCAGTTAAAAAAGGGTGCAGAGACCTCTTGGGGAACAATGGTTTTATCATTCTCAACGAGGGTACCAAGAGCATGAACTATGAGTTGAGAATTATACTATGGCTAATCTCTGGAGGAAATGTATTTCTTGTCAGTCTGCTTGCAGACCACTGCCACTGAAGCAGGCCTACTCAAGGCTGCATCAGACAGAGTTTTGAGTGCTGAAGGAATAGGAGGAACTAGACGGACAGGTACACTGGGAATGTTAAGCCACCCCAGTTGGAGATGTTTACCCTGGTCAATGGCTGTGGCTCAAAAGTGAGTGCATATTTCTGAACAAAACATGAAAAGTTAGATCCTTCTGAGGCACAGGCACATGATATGAACCAGAGGTGTCTAAGCTAAAGAGTTGTCATCGCGGCCCTCAGAAATTATGAGGTCAGAGGCAGACTCATACCCTCTATACCCTCCACAGAAGGGGAGTAAAAGAGGGGTTTTGGTTGTAGGCTCACCAATCCAGAATGCAACTGCTGGAACACCAGAGACACTGGCCCCAAAGGATGAGGGGCCAGTGCCAAGGGTGGCACCAGAACCAAATCTGGCACCGGGGGATTCCCCAGCAGTGAACCAGATCCCAAAGAACCCAAGCCCAGCACCGGAACTGACATCACTGACCCAGCCAGCACTGGAGTTACTGGCAATGGCACCATGGATGCCCCCTTCCCTGTGTGGGATATTGGGTGGTCAGTGTGACAAACATCAGTGTCACAGTCACCAGCAAGGACCCTAAGGCTATTGACAGAGCCAAACACTCTACCTGGCCTGACAGTCCTGCCTGCAGCTCCAGTTCCACTGACCCTGAAGGGCCAGGTACTAATTCATCAGCAGAGGCATATGGCCCCAACACTACACCCACTGTTCCATAAAAGCTGCCCACGGGTGGAAATGCCCACCAGAGTCCCCACTTATGGACAGAGGGGGGTTCCAGGCCCAAGACTTCAACATTCTGAAACCAGAGGCTCTCAGTGACACAGGAAGTGACAGTGAGGGCTTCTGGTTCTTACAGACCAGAGATCTCATGGCAGACTTCGCAGAGGTTGATCTCGACCGGTGCTGCTGCTTCCCCTTATGGTGGGAAGAGGAAGTAGAGAAGGCTGAGTGACGCCAGGATCCCAATTAGGATCAGTATTGGGACCACTTCTTTTTGTGCTTGTGGGAGGATTATCCTTCTTCCCAGGAACTAGACGTCCTATACTCAGAACCCTTCCCCAATAGGGAAGTGGACCAGACACAGCCTTTCTGCTGGAGCAGCCTGCCTCTTCGGGCTGTCTACTGTACTCTATGGCCTTCGACCACTGATGTTCGGTAGGGCTAAGAGAAACTAACAAATGTTTTTGTGACGAATGCACTAAGCTGACACAAAAATAGCAAACTCTAGCTTTAAACACTTAAACTGAAAAGAACTTAACGCTGTTGCTGTATAGATGTGAAGTTCTGATGTCATGATGGAAACGCTCCCAAAGGTGGGACAAATGAAACTGAGGTGCATGAGTGCTGGTGCTGAGGTAGGCCTGTTCCTGCAAGCTCAGTCTCACGGAGCTGCACATGCATGCAGCTTGCCACAGCGCCAGTCCTCTGAAAAGTTTTGGCTCCGACGGGGTCCTAGCACCTGCAGCTCAGGTTCACTAGTGGGAATCAATAGTGAAGTTTGATTCCTGGAAGATCTGTAATGCAAAGCTGAGCAGCTCTGGCACATAAAGGACTTGAGAAGAAACTTCTAGAACCATGAGGGACACAGGAAATTGTCATAGAAACATATTATAAAATTGTGATGAATATTTCTGTTTTTAAAGAATGGAAACTATCTACTTTAGTAGTGTATGTTTATCAAGCACAGAAAAATGTTACAGGCCAGTTAAGATGAAATGTAGTCCCATTGACATTCTTAAAACATTACAATAACTTAAAATGCAATGCATTTAGTTTCATAACATCAATAATCTTCAGATATAAGTAGTACAAACATTTCCGCATATTACATCCACAGTACAAAGCCAACATGATTTATTGCATGTTGCCCTAGACTGCACAATAAATCAGTTTCTCAGTAAGTTTAAGCTTGGCATTCATCCACGTCTTGGTCACCTTTAAACGGGGAAGGATTTCAAAGTGATTAGCTCAATAAATGCAAAGACACAATGATGTTGTAACCTTTGGGAGCCCCAAATAGAATAAGCAATGTTATCCGCGCTGTTGCCAACTGTCTCTGCTGACTGCTGTTGTCCGCTCTACTAGCACTTCGTCAGTCCTATACCCATCAATTGCTCTTACCCCTTGTCTGCCCTGACAAAGCCCTTTAGGCTGCTATACTCAGTCCTACTCCGCCCATGCCCTCTCCTCCTTTCAGCCCCTTTCCCTGCGCTGCCTGCTTCCTCCTAGTGTTTTCATGTACTGTCGGTATAAATGTGATTTATGACTACTGAATTTACTGTTTGTTATTCTGTACCTTGAAACCTGTTTGATCTTTATTGTCTGTACTTACTGACGCAGAACCTTTTTAAAAGAGCCTTGGCTCAAAGGTATTTTGTAATCCTAGACTCAAATAAATAAATAAATAAAATAAAGACATATGGCTATTAATTAAGATTGCATATAGCAAACCAAATAAAACTTGCTGATATATGAGGTGGCATTAAAAAAAAAAGAAAAAGTACTTCAGCATAAATCGTATCAAGCAGCATTTGCTTCTGTTCTCCAGGGACAATTAACCCTGACTGTTTAGCAGTAAGCAACGAGGGGTGTTCCAAGAAGCATTTAGGACAAGCCTAGTAAGCTTGCAGTGAGGCACTTCAAGTTTAACCAGTTCTACACCTGCAGCTCATCCTTGAACAGAATCTCCATCATCTGATGGACAGTGTCATGGAATGAACTAAGTTTCTCATAGAATTTGGGGTACAACTAGTCTTTGGACTATACAGGTTTCTCTTTAGAAGGTAATTCATATGGGTACCCCCCCTCCCCAATCGGATGAAATGTTTTTATCTAATGCCGCAGTTTCTAATAGACTACCAATTACTTTAACTTGTGAACTGAACCAAATAGCATTGTTTGTTTTTTACTGAAGAAAAACTACTTTATTCTTAATAAAATCGTATGGCACACGATTACAGTGTGCATCCTACCTGCTGAAGACCCAACCCCAGTTCCTTGAACTTACCCTACACTACCCCCTGCTCCATCCCTCGCCTGGTTATTAGTCTCCAGGTGAACAATGACATCCAACTCCCTCCTGTGACCTGCCACACTAGCAACCCTCAGAATCCAGTCTCCATCCCTCCAAGATGAAGCACCAGGTAGGCACTTTACCTCCTTCTCCCCTCCTCTTCCTCCTCTGAAGTCTATCCCCCTGATAACAGAGTCCCCCACCAGTTGCCGCATCCTGCTCAGCTGGGGACCTTTTCCTCCCACCTTGAGGCCTCCCTTTCTGAGAACCTCCATATTCTCCCTTGTGTGGCAAAGTGATTTTGTAGTGGCATAGGCTGTGGAGTGTGTACCCTACCCACTACCCTCACCTTCCCGTAGCCCACCAAGGTCCAGCCATCCCACCTCTGTCTAGGCATCCCTTGATGCAATGGTGGTAGACCTGGTGGCTCCTGGGAAGAGCAAAATGTCCTCTAGATCATTTGCAGCTCAGCTCAGAGTCTAACAACCTCCATCCTCAACCCAGAGAGGTGCATGCAAATGAGGCAGCACCTCAGTCTTCAGAATTTATCCCAAAAGACTGCCACTCCACACCTGTTACACTGCACCACTCCAGTGTTTTCACCTGCTTTCTTTTATTTCTTAGCCTGTCCCCTTATGCTTCCTTCCTGTACACTTTTCCTTTCGTCCACTCCTTGCTCAATTTGTATTTAGTTTATTGCCGTATCTCAGATAGGATGTTACCTGCTTTCCTTTCTGTTAGTATATCTGTCATCTGAACCCTTCCCAATATCCCACTGCCTCCTTACTCTGCCTTTTAACATACCTTCTCTTCCCTTACCTTCCCTTCCCTTTCATAGCTGGACTGGCTAAATCACCTTACCCCAGAGAGTGTGTCTCCTGTTTTCCCTCTGTTAGTAGCTACATATACCTAAGTTCTGCAGTGTTTACTCTTTTTCCTTCAGCCCTCCACTTGTAGCTATCTGCTCTTTCTCTTTTAAAGTAACTGTACACAGAGCTTCAATTTACCCTGTTTTGACTTGTGTCTCCCTGGCAGAGCCCCCTGCAGACTACAGCCAACGTGCAGATTCCTGCTACCTGTTCTGCTTCTGCTATGTTCCACTCATGCTGTGGGACATGAGCGTGAAGGGACATGCTGGGAAGATATAGAATTTATGCTTGTTTCCTGCCAGCTCCCTCCTGATTGGATGATCTGCTCTAGTCCTGCCTTCTGGTCTTCCCAGCCTCATGTAGTTAAACAGATCAGAAACAGCCCCAAAACATCATCATTTTGCACTGTTCAGCTCTTTGATGTAACACTTGCCTTATTCTCTGAACCTCCTCTGTTAAGTGCCGCTCCAATTTATAAGAATATTTTATTGAAAAGGGCAAACTCAGGAGCGTGGCCAGCAGCCAGACAGGACAGACACACTCTACAGGAGCGCCTCCAGATTATATCTAAAAAGGCATAAATAATTGAGAAATTCTTACTTTTGTGCCATTAAAGTGAAAGCTGGTATTAATGCTGTTAGTCAAAATGAATGTCTACCAACCAAAATGGGGAAAACTCACCAGACGATGCAGCAGGACTCTAACAAGGCGAGACAGCATGCAGAGATGCCACATGGCAGTGGCCTAGCAGCGGAGGGGAACAGAGCCTCGGAACCCTCCATCAATGCGGTGCTTCAAGCCATACAGGATCTTGACAGAAAGGTCGATAGTTTGGGCACCCGTTTCACCGCAATGGAGTCCCAGATGGATGCCGTAGCTTTGGATGCCAAAATAGTGGTAGACTTAGCCAACACATCGGTGGCAGCTGTAGCTGGGATCTTAGCCGAGAACAAGACCACGCAACTCAGGCTCGAAACCCTGTAGAACAACATGCGGGCTAGTAATCTTCTGCTCTTGGGGGTCCCGGAAACCATGGAGGGTAATGCCCTACAAGAATTCGTCCGGGATCTACTAAATAAGCAGCTCAACTTAGATCTACACGGGCAACTCATCAAAGCTTACCGTTTGAATCCATGAAGGAAACTGACAGTTGAGACTCCCCACACTATCATAATAGTCATGGCAGGGGCACATATTTGGGACACTGTACTGGATGCAGCCAAATCTTTGGGTCCTCTAAAATTGGAGATTGGTGAACGCATCGACTTTTTTCCAGACTTGAGCTACTCGATGAGGCACCGGTGAAAAAGCTTCAGCTCTGTTCGTGCTGGTCTCCATGCACTTGGGATCAATCACTCGTTGCAGCTACCGGTGAGACTGAGGCTTTATTATGCCAGTAAGACTTATATTTTTTAGGACCTGGTAGAAGCAGGCAAACGACGGGAGTTAATCAAACAGGACTTTGAACACCATCCTAAGTCCACGAATGAAGAAGATGATGGAGACTGAAGGAGTTTGTGACTCTTTGCTATTCTTTTAAAACATTATTGTTTCACTCATTCCTCCTTCGCAGCTAGATTTTTTGCCAGTATTAAAAGTTTATCTTGTAACTGCTGTGTTTTTAGGATACCTGATTCTCCTAGAGTTTAAAAGTCTAGCATCAGCTAAAGTTTACCAGCTTTTACTGGTTAGGTTTAAAAGTAGCTAAGTTTTTATCCTACTACATAATATTGGATCTAAGGGGTTCATTTAGGCATAATAGAGTTGCTGTTAATCATTACTTGGTGCAAAATACTTAAAGCCCTTGTATGTTTCTTATTAGACTTTAGCAAGGTAGTAGAATGGGATTAAATAATCTGAGGAAATAATGCCTTTGGAAACTGAATTAGAGTACCAGATATGCCAGGAGTTTGCTCTGTAATAGTGCAGTCGTGTACTTTAATGTTATTTTCACTTATCGAATTTATATGGACTCATAAAACACTTGTTGCGTTAGTGGGTGCTTGCGCCTAGGTGATTATTAGGATGTTCTTATCGATTTTGGTCCATGAACATACTGCAGTTGGGCTCTTCATGGACTCTACTGTATATTAACCTA
This sequence comes from Neoceratodus forsteri, assembly GCA_016271365.2. NCBI lineage: Eukaryota > Metazoa > Chordata > Ceratodontiformes > Ceratodontidae > Neoceratodus > Neoceratodus forsteri. Next base: position 938,783,976 of record CM028137.1, read on the forward strand.
AATATAGTGAACGGAGACCCCTCATTATGAGTAACTACAGTGACAGTACATAACTCCTGTATTTGTATTACTAATGCTAATGTGATTGAGATTGCTATTACTCGGATGTAGTTCTCTTGTGTGTTGTACACAGTAAAAAACTGAATAAAAATAAAGTACAAAAAATAAAAGAGAAGGGCAAACTCTGGAACCATCAAGGCTATAGATTATCATTTTAAGCAACAGCTTGGAGTCAGGGCAGCATAAATAAGATATTTTATATAGCTGTTCTATCCAGCTGTGCAGGGAGAAAGCAAGGGTCCAGTGCCGGTTTACATAGCCATCTGGCTCCTTTCTGATTACGTTTCTGAGGCTGGAGTGTTCTCCGTGTTTTGAGTACTCCCTGCATGACTGTGAGGAGGGTGGAGGGAAGTTCCAGCTGGGCTCGATAACTAAAAAGGGTTGCCTGAAAGTCTATCAGAGCAATATCAGATTCAAGACCTGTCCGTGGTGGGCTGTAGATGCTTTTAAACATTCTGCTGTCCAGCCACACTCACCGTTAAAAAGAAAACATCTTGCTGTGGTGCTGTGCTGGTTGCCATCACAAAAGTGTGCTTGCACCATCTTAATACACCCACAGCGTAAATGTAATATGTGCAGTGAAAAAGCTACCTTAACAGAAGAGATTTTTAAATGTAACCTCCCGGTGTCTGTACATGTTGTGCACACCATAGGTTCTTGTGGACCTGTAGCAAAATGGTTAACATCCTCTGTGGCACGGGTGGGAAACTCCGTAGGTCAGAGATCACCAGCGGTGCACAGGATTATAAATTTGGGTTTTGGCACCTGCGGAAGAGCGAGATAGTGAGAGATCGTGAGAGTGGGGCCAATTGCCTACTCCTGGGAGTTTGAGCATTTTGGTTATTTTGTGGGGCATCCGTAGAATATGGTGGTGGATGTGGCAGTTGCCATCAAGCTGACTGCTGATTGATATTCAGCTGGCCACCCCAGTGTAGCCTGTTTTCAGCTCTGGAAGAAGAAGTCAGCAGGGATAGTAGCGAGAGCAGAGATGGAGCAGAGATGACAGGTGGTAGGCCTTCGTGAATCTGGCTGCATATGACGTGCCTCCATGGGGAAGAAGAAGGAGAAGCTGAGGGTCCAGTGGGCTTCGGGGATACAGCACATGCCCCAAAGTCAAGTATGCCCTGCCAGAGGGTAACGCTGTGCAGGGATGTGCAGCTTGGAATTCCAGTGTGACGTCATACACCGAGATGGCTGTCTGAAGCAGAGCTCCACGAACCTGGGTGCTATTTATACTTAATCAGTCACCATCAGTGGTGGATAACCTCAACTTTCTTCACCTCTTTTCCAAAGCAACTACTGTAGAGATGGAAAAAATTAAAAAATCGACTTTTACTGGTACTCACAGACATCCTAGTGTCCTGATGGATCATCGGCCTACCAGCCCTTCCCCATCCAGATCCTCGGCCCTCACAGTATCGGCAGATGAGGAGGATGACTCAGGATTGGATACTACAACTAACTTCACCAAGGTGGACGGACAACAAATGCTATGAATATTGTATAGAATCGACTCCAAAATCAGCAGGCTGCAAAAAAATTTTAAACTACTTGAAGCCCGCACCACTGTAGTTGAATCCCGAATGGATGTGATTCAAAATGAACACGTGGTGTTTGGCATATCCCTGGCTTATTTACACAAAAGAGAGCAGGACTTGACTCTGCATGCGGAGGATGCCAAGGCCCGATCCCGCTGCAATAATGTAAGGGTATTCGGGATACCTGAAGGTGCAGAACAGGACAATATGGAAGAGTACTTGGACTGCTGGCTCTGGAAGGAGCTCGAAGTTGAGGATGACTTTGCACTGGAAATTGAGAGGGCCCATAGGGCGGTTGCCCCTAAACCCAAACAGGGCACCCCCCCAAGATCATTCCTCATTAAATTGTTACGCTACCCGACAAAAGAAAAAATCCTGAGGTTGGTGTGGGGTAAGAAGCACCTTAATGTAGATGGCCAGAGGGTGTATGAACACCAAGACCCCTCCCCCCGCTATGCTGGTACTTGGCCTCCCTCCTTGTGGATTTTGGCTTCCCAGGAGTGGAACATATATTCTCACAGAAAGAGTTTACTTGGTACTTCCTGTTGGGTAGGACTGAATTAATGGTGCAATGTATTTTATGCCCCCGAGACCAAGGATCTTCCTTAGCAACTTCCAACCATGCCTAGGAGAGACTTTTTGTGGCCCCTAGTTCACCGGTACAAGTTTAGAAATGGGGCAAGTACTTTTTCCAGACTTTTCCTGTTTTATTTTCCTGTTCATTCTGTAAGGGTTATGGATGGACTCCCCTACCTCGTCTTGCGCCTTTAGTGTCTGCGATATAGAGGGGAATCATATCATTACACACTCGTAGGATCTAGTCTACTAAAAGACTGCAGCATATATTTTATATATCTGATTTTACTTGGTTCAAGGTTTGGAGATCAGTTCTATATTTTGGAGTGCTGAATTCAGAGTTGCAAAGTTTTAATTTATATAGTGTAGTATGTGTCAAATGTTAAGATTATTTGGAGGGTATAATACTTCAGAAAGGGGTTGGTTTCAGGGACGCAAATGAACATTTTCAGAGGCTGATACAACCCTACTTGCATCGCAGAAAACTTTTTATTTGAACTTATTAATTTTAAAGTGACCCATTCAGTTCAAGTTCTCATTTTCTCTCTTAATGAGGCAATTGAATTCATTTGTCTTATGGAGAGAAGGGACAGTTCTTTTTCCCTCTCCTTATACATATTAAGGTGACTGAGATTTCTAGCTGATCCTGTTCTCCCTTTTTTCCTCTCTTCTGGTATTTTCCCTGCTGGGATCTCGGACTATCTCACCGACCCCATACACAGTAGGGCATGCAACCCAAGAGTTTTTTCCTTTATTTTTCTTGTTCTTGAGACACATGTAGAGCTTGCTATTAACTCAATAACTGCTCTCAGGGTTGGAGTGACCAGGTTTCTTTTTGTGGGGGAGATTAGCACATTTGTAAGTAGAAGCACCTGGGGGGGGGTTCTCGGCTGACACAGCCTAACACCGTGGATTAGCTTGCCGAAGGGTAAGGCTCATCTGCTCTGGCATAGGCTGGGAATTTCAACCTTAGCACACTAGAGAGTACTCCCCTTCACTTGCTCTCTCACTGCCAGTTAGTGAGATACCTGTGATCAAAGCTCGCTTTTACCTTGGGCTTCCTCAGCAGAGGCTGGGTTCCTTGACCTCTGCTGTCAAGAAGGACTAGTAGATTCCACTAAGACTTTTTGAGTGTCGAATATGTTATGTCACTTTACTTTTTATTTTTTTCTATCATGAATTTGTGTTGTTGTTGCATCCTGGGGTTGGGGAGGGGAGGAGGGGTGAAGGGGTTATGTGAGAGCAAATTCAAACATACTTTCAGATGGTATCTCTTAAACTCTGTTCAATTAATGTGAAAGGCATTAATAATGTAGCTAAAAGAGCAAGGATGCTGCAGGGGTTTGCTAGGTTGCATTGTGACATAGCCTGTATCCAGGAAACAAGACTCTTTGCTGGGGAACATAGCAAGTTACGTAGGTCTTGGGTGGGATCGGTTTATTCATACTGTCTTCTGGATGCTACTAAATCTGGGGTGGCAGTACTGGCAAAAAAGGGTCTTCCCCTCTCTATCAATAAAGTGTAGGTTGAGGGCACAGGCCATATGGTCCTTTTGTCAGGGGAATTCAGAAGACGTCCCCTACATATAGCATCTATTTATGCCCCCACCCCCCCCCACAGGGGACTTTTTTACATACCTGTTCTGGGTCATTTCAGCCCTCCCAGAAGGCCAAATTATTTTAGTGGGGGATTGGAATTGTGTAGAGAACATAGCCCATGATAAAAACTCACCCAGACGTGGAGGGGAAATTACGAGTTCAAAATTACTGCATACACTTATTTCAGAGGCAGGTCTGGTGGACCCCTGGCGTCTGCAAAATCCCGGGAGCCAGGATTTCACGTTTTACTCCCCTGCTTCTAACTCCTATTCTAGAATTGATAGATTCTATACACAGAAGGTATGGGCTCATTCCTTCCGGGAGGTACTGATTCAATCAGTTACCTTCTCTGACCATGCAATGACCCTGGCGAGATAGGATGGGACCTGGAGGGGGGAGGGGATGTTGGTGATTTGATCTGGGCCTCCTAAAGGATAAGGCCTTCGGGGACTCTTTGAAGCAAGAGATTAAGCATTACCTTAACAAGAATCTGGAATCTGATTCTTCTCTCAAATTCATATGGGATGGTTTAAAGGCTGTCCTTCAGAGGCATATCATTTCCCATACCTCCTTTAACAATAGGCAATATCGTCTCAAGGTCAATACAATTTTAGAAGAAATTAGTACAATTGAGCAAGAACATAAAAGGACCAGGGATAAATACTTAATTCCTAAGCTTAAGAAAGCATGATCAGAATATAATGACTTAATGCAGCATCGCACAGAAAACACTCTTAGGTTCACCAGACAGAAATACTATGAGTGGGGGGAGAGGGCGGGTAGACTGCTGGTCCTTCGCCTATGGAAACAGGAGACTGATAGATATATCCCCAAATTACGCAGCAAAACAGCCCCAGGGGGTGTGGTGTACCAACCCTCTCAGACTGCAAAAGAGTTTTTATTTTTTTTTTGCATTATCTGTTTTTCTGCCCTGTGCTCGCTGGTCCTCCACTCCTTCAGGCTCTGCCAAGTTCCTCTCGACCTCTTTTCTGTCCTTGTCTGGCCCTCCTCTTTGTCCCCAGATCGCAGCCGACCCCCGGGATATCCCGGTGTATCCATTCACTGGGCGGGTCCCTCTCCTCCGAGAGGGAAAGCACCAGGGGGAGGAAGGCCCCAGCACATCCTTCTAGGGCCCAGGGATGCTGCTGGGGAACAGGAGGCACCGGGAAGGCACTGGAGGCCCCCAGGAATGGACAGCCATCATCTGGAGGGCCAGCGAGCGACTTTTTCCGGCTTTCTGTTGGGGGCAGCGTAGTGACGTCATGGTATACGCCGACGTCCGCTCCTCCCCCGGTGAGTATTAGGTCGTGCATCCTGTGATGCTCCCAGCCTCCGCTAGGAGCCAGCAGGTGCCGGACCAGTCCCCTACCCTCCCCCTGGAGAAGGAGTGCTGTCCCTAGGACGCTCGATCCTTCTCCCCCCGGCCGGCCCTCCAGTGACCCGGGCCCATTCCCAAACTCGGGTCGCTAGCGTCACAAGCGGAAATCCAACCGCTGCGCCGACGGGCCGGCAAAAAAGAGTTTTTTAAACTATTACACCAGCTCTACAGGAAAGACAGAGCACCTGATCATAGTCAAAAGTTGTCTAATTTTCTAGAAAGAATTGACCTATCTGCACTAACCCTGGCACAAAAGGAATTTCTGGAGGCCCCATTCACAGAGGAAGAAGTCAGAATGGCAATCAAATCTCTAGACTCAGGGAAAGCCTCAGGCTCAGATGGATTTACAACGGAGTTTTTTAAGTACTTCGCTGAAGATCTAACTCCCCAGTTGACCAAAGTATGCAATGAAGCGCATACAGAGGGAGCCACACCAGACTCCTGTGGTGCGGCTATGATCACTATACTACCTAAGCCAGGAAAGGATCCCCTTGAGTGCTCAAGTTACTGACCAATCTTCCTGCTAAATCAGGATGCAAAAATCTTTTCAAAAATGTTGAGTCTTCACCTTCAATCAATTATCACATCCCTAGTGCACACAGATCAGATGGGATTTATTCCCGGACACCACATCCAGGACAATATCAGACTTCTTTTGAATGCCTTGTCTGCCTCCAGATCTTTCCCCACTCAAACTTAAATGCGGTGGTTTCTCTGGATGCAGAGGAGACGTTTGATCACCTGGACTGGGTGTTCCTGGACTGTACCTTAGATAAATTTGGCTTTGGGAATAAGTTTAGAAGCTGGATCAGGAACTTATACATGGAGCCATGGGCACAGATCAAGGTGGATGGTGTCCTCTCAACCATATTTAACACTGAAAGGGGCACCAGGCAGGGTTGCCCACTCTCCCCTCTTATTCGCTCTTAGTATGGAACCCCTGGCCACACTTATTCGACAATCAATACCTATAAAGGGGTGGGTGGGTGGGTGGAGCTCAGAGTGTCCATGTACGTGGACGATATGTTGCTATACATCAGAGATCTGGTACAATTGATCTCCTCCATTATCTTCCTACTAAAGGATTTTGGTCATGTGTCGGGATTTAAGATCAATGAATCAAAAATGGAGATGCTTTCTTTAGGCCCGGTGCAAACCCTGCCGATAGTGGGCCAGTTCAAATGGGCAAGGGAAAGGATTAAATATTTAGATATTTGGATCCCCAGAGACTTGGGCAGGCTGTACCACATGAATCATGGTAAACTCTTGCAAACTATCCAGGCAGACTGTATATGCTGGAATGAACTCCCTCTATCTTTATCAGGCAGAATAGACTGTATCAGTATGAATGTGCTATCTCATTTCCTGTTCCTTTTTCTTTCTCTGCCATTAAGACCCCCAAGTTCTTTCTGGAAAACCCTCAAGACCCCAATTTCTAAATTTATTTGAGTGGGGAAGGCACCCAGGGTCTGTTGGCAGACCCTATTAAGATGAAAATCCTTTGGAGGGTTGGGACTCCCAGATATGCATAAATATTTTTGGGCAGCACAGTTACAAACCCTGCTATCACTACTGACAAGTGGAGACACTCCATTGTGGGTGGAGGTAGAGCAATCTTCCTCTTCCATTCCCAGGATTGGGGACCTGAGTTTTATGGATGAGGCCAGTCTTCGGTGTCGGGTCCTTGGCAGCCTCTGGTCACTGGCCCTAAAGAAGGTTTGATTAGAAATATGTAGAAAATGCAAAATTGAGATAAAAATCAGGCTCAATACACCAATTGGAGCCTGTGTAGGCTTTATTCCCTGTAGACTGGACTCAGGATACAGGAGATGGACCAGGTGAGGTCTCACAAAGGTGGGGCAACTCTTTACGGGTAATACTTTTAAGTCATTCCAGCTGCTAACTCATGAATTTGGATTGCCCGTGCAAGACCATTTCAGATTTCTTCAAATCAGGCATTAGTTAATGGACAAAGACAAAATATTCCACCTAATGGAAGGAACTAATCCATTGGCAGAATTCCTTAAATCCCTGGTGTCCCAAATGGGAAGAAGAGGTCTGGTCTCTAAAATTACATCTTACCTCTTGAGTTTAGACCCTGACCCATTGAATTATCTTAGACATATCTGGCACATGGAAGCTGTACTTCAGCTGAGGGAGAGTGATTGGCTGCAAATTTGGAGGGGAGTTCATTCCACCTCAGCTGCCAGCTTTTGGAAGGAATTTAGATGGCAAGTGGTGTTGTGTTATTTTTGCACACCGGTCATCACGAAATACTATGGGAAACACACCTCTGACCTTTGTTGGAGGGGATGTGGAGAGATATGCACACACACACACATATTATGGGCTTGTCCTAAACTGAAGGGCTACTGGGACTGGATTACTGCAACGATGGCTGGCATGTTAGATATTCCAGTCTTTGCAGACCCTCAGTATTGCCTCCTGGGGCTGCCACCTCCAGGTATCAGGACCAAGGCCAAGAAATACCTCTTTAACATCTTCATTGCAGTCTACCTCAAGGCTATCACCCAAAAATGGTTACGTTCAGAGATACCCTCACTAGACTCCTGGTACGCATTATGCATTCAAATATTGGAAATGGAAGGACTCACAGCTAAACTAAGACTCCTGAAAGAAAAATTTATAGCCCATTGGATGCCTTTCTTCCATTTCCAGGCGGAAAAAGAAAATAGAGATATTTTGGAAATACTGGCTGCACAAGGCTAGTATGATCTCTTTTGTCCTGTCCCATTAACTTTTGGTATCTTGATAAAGTATTTGTATAAGATCAAATCTTCCCCCTTTGCCCTTGCTCTAGGATGCACTGTGTTTTAAATTAATGTTTTAAATTAATTCTTTATGTTTGTTGCCTCTTTGTACCTTTACTTTTAGTTGCTAGAATTGTTAGGTGCTTGTACTTTCTTTTTCTTTTATGCTGTAAGCCTCAGGAAGTGTAATTTTACTGTCTGTATTTTTGATAATGTGAAGCAAAGCTGGAGTATAAATGAGGAATTGTCTTGTTCGTTTTGCATATTCCATGAAATAAAAATTGTGATTTAAAAAAAAAAAAAGATGGGATGGTAGGCCTGCCACTACAAGAACCGGAGACACTGGAATGCAATAGTGAGTTTGAGGAGGAAGCTACCTATACTACAACATCTAAAAAATGAATTTCAAACAGCACAGGGTTAGGGGGCTCACCGGATTATATTGCTTGTGGTAAAGTGCACATACCTGGGAGTGTAGTAATCAGCAAGGCACAGAACTCTACTATGTGGAGCGAGGTCAGCACGTAAACACTGGGCGACAGGACCTCACTAATACAACAAAGGCTTTTTATTGTGTTACCAAGCAACACATGGGTATACACACAGGACTGGCTGTAAAACTCACCAGTACAGCTCAAACACGTATCGGATGTACAACAAAGTACTCGTCAGAATGCACAATCATTATTAGGCTCACCTCAGGAGTAAGGGTTACTTTTTGTCCAAATGGCCGCTCGTGGCACCAAAGTCCTCACCACAGACTATAGATTGCAGTGTTCTGTCCCAAACTCGAGTCCTCACTAAACTGAGTGGCACTGTAGTCATGTAAAGAGTTGAGGATACGCTAAGCAACGTTTTCAGCACTCATTCGAATATACAACGGTGGCCGTCTGTCCCATCTGTTCCAGGTGGAGAGACACGTACTTACATTTCGACATGAATAGTGTGAATAGTCCTCCTGTAGTTGCATTTAAATAGGAATCCCTTAAAGACATATACACCTTAAGTGCAAACAATTACCATCCAAGGTGTAACATATAAAATGAGACATATAAGGTGGGGAGGAGGACACGGACAGTGATACATATAAATACAGAAGGACATACTGGGACAGAGCCTGCAAGTCATGTCCCAGAAAAGTAAAATAAAAAAATTTCTGCGGAATTCTCCGATCTTGCATAGCAGATTTCCAAAACAACCAGACGGTAATAATGCAATGACCGGGCAGAGCCATAAAGTTGTGCCCGGTCATATACAGTATACAGAACCTTGTCCAACAGAAGATAATTGTTTTCTGTAGCAGAAAGTGGAACAGCTGCTTCAGCAGAGCCTGCAAGTCATGCTGAGGTCATATAGCGTCATCTAAGGAAAATCGCCACTTGAGGTCCTCGTTTAAAATATCTTGCGGGACTAACAGCAGGATTTGGGGTTGGAGTGCACAGAGGTAGAGCCGGCAAGTCATACTTACTGCACTACCAACCCTGACAGATTTTAAAATAGTATCCATCTGTAAAGCTAGTAGAGAATACAGTGTTTCCTCCATATTCAAACAGATCTTATAGGAGAGTTGTTCTAGCAGAGCCTGCAAGTCATGCTAGTGGGTTCCATGTCAAGTCCACATAATTAATTTTGTTGCGGACAACCACAGCGTGGCCATTTCACTGCATGATGTGTCAGCGCTGTCAAATAGCAGTGCTTGTCATTACAGCGTGAGACTGTTCTCGCAAAAGAACCACTACCCTGGTAGTGGTACATCAACAAGAGCTGCTATCACTTGCTGTTAATTGTTGATAATTGCAATGAAATAGGCTGCTGTGCAATTCTGTTACTATCACTGGGGTTGCTGTAGGTCAACTGGTGAAACATGTAATTAATATCTAGTTACAGTGCAGGTGCCACTCTGTTGTTAATACTGTGGGGTTACTGTAGGTCAATTACAGTGCAGGTCTCAAAGCTTAAATGCTATGCTTAGCTTGTGATCTGATTGTCCTCTTGTAGTGATAATATAATCAAACTCAACAGATAGCGCCAGATTCATCTGATAGTTTTAGTTTGCAATAAGACTTGCCGGCTCTGCTGTAAATGTCTACTATACCACCATCAATGAGCCACGCATCATAAAAATGTTCTGAAGAGGACATATAAGGTGGGTATACATATGGGCTGCTTTTTTACAGTAGTGTGACTTGCATAATAACTAGTTGGAAAATGACAGCTAGACACGACATGAAGAGAATTTTAATAAGAAGGCATTTCTGTTTTGGATGTATATCAGCTTATAAGTAAAAAATCTGAGACTTGGAGAATGTATGTGCAATGAGAAATGGTAATGAGCAACATCTGACTGGGAGATGGAGTGAACACAATTAACATACTGAATGTACTGTTTTTTATCTTGTTCTGGATTTCAACAAAGCTGAGTTAAAAAAAATAGGGATAAGCTGGGAACAATTGGGGCTAGAACTTCTTTTTTAAATAAAAGCTTGAAGTCAGGGAAACTTAGAATAGTTTAATTGATACAATTTTCCATTATCAATAATTTATTATATTACTGATCAATTATTATCGATACATACAGTATTTTCCATGGTATTTTTTTGGAAACATAGAAGTTACTGGCAGAAATAGGCCCTGCAGCTCATGGAGTTTTCCCAGCCCTGCCCATCAAATGTTGATTTTATGAGGGCCCCACTCTTCCCCCCCCTCGTGACACTGCCTACACCTGCCCCATATGTGTACCCCCTAACCTCCCTATGCTTGAGTCACCTCACTTATTTCATGCAGACCACCTCACTTGTGTAGCCTATTCCACCTTCCAACCACCCTTTCTGTGAAGACATGTTTTTTGATGTTCCTCTTACATTACCCCCGCTCCAACCATGTCAGCTTAATTGAGTTCCTCCAGTGTATTTTTTTGTCATGGTCATTTTAGTTAATTTGTATAACTTTTTATACTTTATCATTCATATTCAGAACAAATAAATAAGTTTCCCTTAATGTTTATAAACACAGTTCATTTTTAAAGTGCAACAATCATGTCATGAAAACTGCAAAAATCCTCATGACATGTTTTGTGATACCAAGATTTCCCTTGCTGAAAGCCGTGGGAGGTACTAATAAAAGAAAATTCACATGACCTAGGAAGTTAGACCGTTCTTTTGACCTTCCATTACTTGCAACATCTCACAACTAGAGGGCTCGGTTGTTACCATGTCTCAACACTATATATGGGTTTGTTAGTTGCTGCTTTCATATCTAGAGGACACTATATTTCTACATATGCAACACTACTTCCCCTATTTTAAGGGGGAACACATCCCATACTTATCGTCACTGTTATGTCAGTAACCCCTTTTTACCAATTAAGGACTATGTCATGTGGTATGGAGGACTAACCATTGATGATGTCACACCATTCACCATCCAAGATTTACATACAATGACATCCTCATGATTAGACTCAGTTCCTTTGCAACAGAAACATTATGACCCACCTCATGAAACAGCATAGTAGACTATGTTCGCAACAGAGCAGCATAATTTTAGAATATTTGGCACTGTAGTTTACATTTGTTAAGTGTTCAGAAATGTCTTGTTTTTCGTATAGCTTAACAAAGTACACATTTCTTCTCATTGCAGCTTAAAACAGGATGGCGCCCTGAGCCTCGGAGATGGATAAAATTTAAAAAAAAAAGTTCCATTCCAAAAGAACTAGAGAATCGTGGGCCTTTCTGCAGGCTAAACCCTCTTCCCTGTATTACATCAGTGAGTAACTTGTGCCAGAAGAACAAACATTTCATGTGCAAGAATGGTGTAAAGGTACACAGTTCTTCCATGTGAGCATTTAGTGACTGGGGCTCTTAGTATTTACCTCGGCAGGCTTCCAGCTGTCCAGTTAAAACTTTCCTGATTTCAGAAACCCAGAGGTTTTTTTGCTCTGAAGATGAAGCCTGTAATAAAGGGAACACAAGAACAACCAAATGTAACCAGGTGCTGAAAGCTCTGTGGCCCATTTGCCCAAGATTATAAAACTATTGCTTGGGGCTACTGAGGTTTCGTTAATATCATCTTCACTGGGGCACCTTACTGCCTGGGCCTGAGACTCAGAACTTGTTCATTCCAAAGAAATGTAAACCTACATATGCCTTGCACGGGTGAACTCCACGGTAATGTTTAACAGCAGTGGACTGTCATTCCATGGACCTCTGTCCGAGTGATATTTTTACCTTTACAGCAGAATGGTTCCATACAGGAGCTCTCCTTTCATATTCAATTATTGGGGGGTAATATAAGCCAATTATATTTACAAAAGAAAGCAGAAACAATAATGTCTGAAAAGTATTGCATGCTGCTGCTTCAGGAAAGTAAGAGAGCACTAATTGTGTTTACTTTGACAAAAGCCCACAAAACCCATGATGCTGGCTTACCTTAGTGAGATTCTAGCAGTACAAGTGCCAACATTTCTATTTGTAGCCCATGTAGGAAGCAACCAAAGTCTCAAAAAAACAATGAAGTTATGAATCAAAAGGTATTTCATTGTTGGCGTTAGCCAACTATTGTTTTTTTAGGTCTTTATTTTTTTTTAACTTTTGCTCATAACTTCATCATTTTTTGACATTTTGACCCCAAGTTTTCAATGTGGCATTTTTTTTCATTCTACCGCATGAACCTGACAGCTGACAATTTTCAAATCACTCCCAAAATGTTGTCTTTCATTACAACTGCAAAACAGTGTTTTGGTGAGGATTTGGAAAATGACAGCCATCAGGTTATGAGGTGGGTCTAAAAAGGGTCATGTTAAAAATATGGTTGGGGTAAATAAGGTACAGGAAGGGAGTATTTTTCAGAAGAAAGGTACTCAAGAACAAGGGGACATGCTATGAAGCTGGAGGTAGTGGATTCAGGAGGGACATGAGGAAATTTACTTCTTCACAGAGAGAATGGTGGATTCCTGGAACATCTTCCAATGGAGGTGGTGGGGTTCAAGAATGCATGGGATAAGCACAAGAGACTCATAGAGGAAAGGAAAGGGGAGGGAGAAAGAGCTGTAAATCAGGTACGGTCTGCGGTAATCATGGAGGTAGGGAGGAATGGGCAGACTAGATGGGCCCAGTGGTCCTTATCTGCTGTCAAATTCTATGTTTCTGATTCTATGTATATCAATCAATCAATCAATCCTTTATTTAGCCAGGTGATCACCATTGAGCAAAAGCTCATTTTCAAGATGCACCTGGGCAAAATCATATTGCTACAAGGAATAAGACTTACAAAGTATGCATGATCGATAACAACAGGCTGATGCATACGTAATAAACATGTTCTGTCACAGAGAAGGATAAGCAACAGTATACAGAATCAATACATAGGGAAATTAGCCTCACAGTGCATGTGTTCAACACACTGGGTTGGTATACATACAAAATTCATAGTCGGCATTCAGGGTACATTCATTATACAGTAAACATGAGCGGACCACAAAATAGACTATACTCAGTCAGTTTACAGCTGGATAAGGTCAAAAGAGAGACTTTGACCAGGGACTATGCATCATGAGCAGGACCTATAGAGAAGACTGGTACCAATGGAGTAATATATACAGACAACCACAGGAATTATAGGGAGAACTGGTACCTAGGGAGTAATAACTAGGTAGTATATGCTGCGACACTACACTTCGCAGGGGCAAGCTATCATCATTGCATTCTACAAACACCTTTTAACATATCAATTATTTGTACACAGTTAAGCGACCACAACACAACAGTGCCATCGTCAGCTGTGATGATGTACTTCACTGGACCCCACTCCCATTAATTCATTAAATAAATAATAATACACTAATAATCATAAACTATTTGCACTGTGCGGTAGGCGACATGGGGGGGGCGGGCGCAAGCAACCTTCTCTCCTTTTCCTGTTTGACTCTTTTTGTAAGATCATGGCCTACACATGGTGTTAGTCCATGCATTATTTCTCTGTGCCATCCATGACTCTATCATTGACTTCATTTATGAAGCCCTCTTAGCACCAGCATAACTGTGCTCAACAAACAGTCATCATCATCCTCCTCCTCTGTGTTTTATCCTCCTCCTCCTCCTCCATGTAAACTCAGTTGCTCCTCTTTCTATGCAGCTTCATCCAATCACAAAACCAGACTGACGGCAAAATTTAAATCTTATCACAGCATGGTAATACCTGCACTGCCTGCCTGCTGGCCTTCCTACCTTGGCATGTGTGATCACGGGTGTTTGTCAGCACATACTTTATTTTGATACTTTACCACAAAAATAAACTCACTGTTGATCAGTTTATCTTATCTGTTGCCCATATGGCTGAGACAAACAAAACAATGACAACAGATAATTGGAGACAGGCCACATGTAATCATGAATATTTGCCTCAGAACAGATCTACCCCAATAAGGTTAACCCCTAGACAATGGAAAGCTCTGTTAGAGCATACACAGGGTGGTGAATCCACTAGCTAAGCAACTCAAATGACGACATCAATCAGAACGCAACAAGGAATGATGCTCTGTCTCCAGCATCTTGCAGTTTGATTATTCACTTTTAAAATAAGTGGTGTCACATGGTGAACTCCAGTAATGCTTCTTCTCTCCGCAGTAGTTCCTCACTCGTTTCCCCTTCAAACTGTGGTCAACAGACTCCCTTCCTTGTCTCAAGTCCCTGCTGAAAAACAGTCTCATTTATCTTACTTTCAAGTGCACAAACCAGAGAATGTAATCCCCGACCTGCCTTAGTTCTGCTGCAGCAGGCTGTTTAAATTCACTGATGACACTGAAGTGACCAAGGAGAGGTAAACTCCCTTGAGGATGGAGACAGACCTCTGGAGGACATGAAATTAAAACTACTGTATATATCTTACCATCATTCTTGATCTACCAAAATATCTTCACCATTTATTTATACAATGGGTTTGAGCTGGAAGCACTAGGACCCAGTGGAAGCCAGAACTTTTCAGAGTGCTGATGACATGGTAGGCACCAACCTAAGGGCATAAGATAGCCCTGGTGGCCCATATAAGAAGGACCACCAATCCCATAACTTAGTGTCTTCACAGCCCAAACCAAGCATAAAAGGTGAAGACCAACATAACCATACTGGAGTGAGCCCGGGAATGGTGAGTGGGCATGTGAATCAATGGTGAAGATATTCTGGAAGATAAAAATTTATGATAAGTATGTAATTTTAATATCTTCCAAGAATCAATCTTCACCATTGATTCCTACTAATGGAATGGGTCAAAGTGCCAAGCTCAGAAAAAGTCCCCCAGACTAGGATGGTTGGAGCTGAGGGCTTACTCAGGATAGTAATGCTTTCAGTATTGTCTTTCCAAATTGGCATGCTGTCTGACATGGACATCCATGGCATGGTGCTTGGTAAATGTGTGCACTGTGCTCCAATGTGCAGCTCTGCAAATTTCTCCGATGAGCACAGAGCATATCTCTGCCAGGGATGTGGCAACTGCTCTAGTGGAGTAGGCACGTACATTGCCCTCCAGTTTAACCAGATCCACAGCATAGCAATGGCAAAGGCAATTCAAAGTTCAAGCAGAAATGCACTTGACTGTAACATGCTGTCCCTTCCAGTTCAGATTGAAGGAGACAAAGAGCTGCTTGGATTGTCTAAAGTCCTTGGTTCTGTCAAGGAAAAATCCAAGGATCCTCTTAACATCCAGAGAGAGTGGAAATTTCTGTCTTCCTCATTCTGGAAGTAGGTAAAGTAGGTAGGCAGGACTAGGGCCTGATTAAAATGGAACCCCGACACCACCTTGGTTACAATATACAGTATATGGAGGACCTGTGACAGAAACATGGATTTTAGATACTCTGTGAGCAGAGGTCATAGCCACCAGAAGTGATGCTTTCCAAGCTGAAAACATCAAGTCACATATTGCAGCAAGCTTAAAGGGCTTGCTTCTGAGCATATCCAACATAAGGCTGATGCCCAGGGAGCCACTGGCTTCCTGATGGGAGGGCTTGTGTGTAAAATGCCCTTGAGGAACCTCTTAAACAGTGGCATTTGTGCTGGGTAGAAGGTACCAACTGGCTCATGGTATGCAGAAATAGCACACAGATGAGCCTTTACTGAGGAACACTGAAGGCCAGCATCAAAACGGTCCACTAAGTACTCCCCAAACCTGAGATGGGATCTGTATGGACTCTGGAGCACCGGATGGAAATTTCTTCCCATTTAGCTGTGTATATCTTCCTACGTACAGCCAAAAGTATTTTAGAGACCTTCTGAGATACTTTGTACCTGTTCACTTCTATCTCTTCAGGAGCCAGGCCTGAAGGTGAAGGGAGCACAGGTTGGGATGGACCAGCTGACCCTGCATCAGCAAATCTGCCCTGAGTGACAGAGCCCATAGCTTGCTTACTGAAAGTATGTTCAACAGAGGAAACCATACCTGCTAAAACCAGCAGAGGGCCATTAGAATCATCTTGCCCCCACACGCGCCACCAACTTGAGCAACACTCTCTGAATGAGAGGGATGGGAGGGAAGGCATACAGAAACATACTTTGCCATGGCAGCCTGAATGCATTCTGACAAAAAATGCCATGTCCTGAATTTCTGGAGCAGAACTGAGGCAGCCTGGCACTGAGTGGGGATGCAAAAAGGTTCACATCTATGGTGCCCTACTTGCCAAATAGTGGTCCACGATGTCTGGAGCTAGCAAACACTCATTAGCATTGTCTTCAGTGCTCATCTGCCAGAGTATTCTGGACTCCTAGTAGATAGATTGCCTGGAGCTGGATCCCATGGTCCAGGCACCATTCTAATTGCATCCCTGCAGTGAGGACAAGAGTGTGTTCTCCTTGTGTGTTGACATAGTACATGACAGACTTCTTGTCTGTCTGGAGGAGGACTATTTTGTGGCTTAACAAATCCACTAAGGCTTTCAGCCTGCACAAAACTGCTTGCATCTTCAACACAATGATGCGGTAATGCATCTCTGATGGGTCTCAGATACCTTGGGCAGGACTTTCTAAGCATGGGGCAAGGCTTGCATCCAGCTCTGCACCATGGCACTTAGGTTCTGGTAATGCACCTGACCCTTCGCTGTAACTGCATCCAATTTTGCAATCTCAGGTGCAGTTGCGACAGTTTCCATGAATTAAGGCAGCTTGAATCAAACATATGGTGCAAGCTCCATAAAAAATGGCCCCCAGGATTGCCGCAAGTTAGACTGGAAAATGTTGCTCTAACTTGCAGCAAATGCCGCATGGGACAGAAATTCCCGTTAGATTGCCGCAAGTCCTGTGCACCATATTGTCAGTGCACCAGAGCTTGCGAAGATCTAGGACAATTGAAAATCCTGCCCCTTGAGTCTAAAAGCCCTGGCAGTGGGCTCCTCACCCCAAGCAGGAGGCATGTGTGGTGAGATCCACTTCTGGCTCTGGTGGGGAGATGGGGAAACCCTGGAGGAGGTTTTCCTCCACTGACCACCACATGAGGGACCTCAGAGATTTGGTCACCTGAATGGAGTAACTCTGGGGGTGTAATGCTTGTGACCATTGTGCACTGGACTTCCCCTGGGTTGTCCTCATGCGTAGATATGCCAAGGGAACTGTAAACACTGAAGAGGCTAATAGACCCAGCACGTATTACCTGGAGTGGGCTTGCACAGTTTTGCATTCCATGATGCACTATGCCATTTACAGAATTGCTCATAGTCTGCTTTCTGGAAGAAAGGCCCAGGCCTGGGTCATGTCCAGAACAATCACTATGAACAACAGTTCCTGGGAGGGTTCCAGCAGAGACTTTGCAGGGTTCAGCAGAACTCCCATGGATGTTAGGAACTGAGAGACAGTGGCTACTGCCTGTTCTAGCCCCTGTTTGGACAAACTTGAAATTAGCCAAGTATGAAAATACTTGGATTCTCAACTTTCTCAGGTGCACTGCAAGCACTGCAAAGCACTTTGTAAAGAATGGAGCACAGAGGAAAGCCCAAGGGGGCAGGACTCTGAACTGATAATACTGTCCCAGCACAACAAAACAAAGGTGTTCGTGGTTGCTGTGGTATACCAGTATGTACTGGTATGAATCATGCGTATCCAGGGAAGCTAGCCAGTCCTGAGGTTTTAGGTATGGTAGCACAGAGCCCAGAGTAATCCTTCAGAATTTTTCTTGATCCTTGAATTTGTTCAGATTCCTGAGGTTGAGAATGGGGTGCATGCCCCCTGATTTCTTTGGAACTAGGAAGTAGTGGAAGTAGAACCTTGTGTTCTGTTCTGACTCTGGCACTATCTCCACTGCTCTGTTGCTCAGAAGGCCAGCAATCTCCTGTGACAGAAGCTCTGACATGTGAGCTGACAAAGGTGGTTGCCTTCTGTGTGGATAGTGCAGAGGAGTTTCTGTGTAATCCTGGGAGTACCCCCCTCGGATAATCCTGGAGACTCACTTCTCTATTATGATGAATTCCACTCCACTGATGGTAAAACTGGGTCAGCACCCCCTCACTGAGGAGAAAAGGTCTAGTTTGGGCGGCTAAGGCAGGACCTAGGCCAGAGTTTCAGATGGTGGCACTGAACGCTTCTGGCACCCGTGTTTTTGGCTGTGCTTTCTTTTGAGGCTGGGGAGGCTGGTTTGAAATATTTTGAGATCCTCTCCCACAAAAGGACTGCTTGTTGTGGAAAAAGCCTCGTCCCTTACCTCCTTACCTCCCTGGTGGTTACAGGAAACTGGCCTGGTGGTCTTAATTGCCATTCTAGTTTCAGTATTCTTTAAGAGACTGTTCCACCAGCTGTCCAGACAGGTAAGTGTCATCAAAGGGCATGTTCATCACCTGTTGCTGGACATCCAGAGTGCAGCCAGCAGTCCACAGCCAGGAATGCCACCTGATGTAAATACCTGCGGCCACGGAGCAAGATGCTGCACCAAAGGCATCCACAGAGGTTTTAAGATAGTGACTGCTGGACTCAATACCTTATTTAATAGTAAGCAGCATATCTTGTTTGGCCTCTGAGTCTGGCAGGGCCTCTGCCAGAGACATCCGCTTGCTCCAGAGGGTATATTCATTCTTGGAAAAATGATTCTGGTAGCTAGCTAGCCTCATGCCAAGTGGGGTGAGGCATAGGCCTGCTTGCTCATGGTGTCTGTCAGTCTTGCGTGATTCCTTGTTGGTGGGGTGCACAGTGACCTCCTTGGGCACTATGGCTTTGTCATTATCTGCAGGAATAACAATGGCATCAGCTATAGGCTGAGTGAAATATTCTGGCCTGTTTTAGGTATAGCATATTTACTTTCCACCTGCTTGGGGACAGTTGCAACAGTAGCAGACCTCTTCTAAATCGCATCTGACAGTGTCTCTAAAGCAGGTTGGATAGGGAAGATCAAACTGACTGGGATATTAGACACATTTATAAACTCTATTTGGAGATGCCTAGCCTGGCCAATGACTGCTGGCTCGAAATCCAATGCTGAATGCATATTTCTGAGCAAAGCTTGGAAGTTTGTCCTCCTGAGAGACAGACACAGGAACTTGGACTGAGACCTGTGGACCATAAAGAGAGTCATTAACCCCACCATGAGAAATATGAGGTCAGGGTCTGACTCATCTCCCTCTGCACCCTCCTCACAAAGGGGATAGTATAGGGAGGGAGGTTGCAGAGTTGACAGCGCAGTGCGTGGTGCGGCAACACTGGCGAGTAAAGGGGAGGACAAGAGGCACTCTGGGTCACGTTGGAGACAGGGAATGGCATCACAATCCGCACAGGGGTTGTATACAGACCCCCGTCTCAAGGGGAGGAAATGGACAACAAAATGATAGAGGACATTCTCAAAATGGCTGAAAAAGGGGAGATACTGTTGATGGGGGACCTGAATATGCCAGAAGTTAACTGGATAACATGTACTGCAGCCACATCCAAGAGCAGGGTCATTCTCAATGCCCTGCAGGGGGCAGGCCTTAGACAGCTAGTATTGGAACCCACTCGGGAGGGAGCAATATTAGACCTGGTACTCTCAAATGAAGAGAGGATCACAAATTTAGAGGTCAGTAGACATCTGGGAACAAGCGACCACTGCACAGTGTGTTTCACAATGAGCACAACCATGGAGATAAGCCATACAAAAACAAGGATACTGGACTTTAGAAGGGCTGACTTTGGCAAAATGGGTGAACACCTGAAAAATGCACTAGCAAATGACCAAAATGGAGGGGTGGAAGAACAATGGAGAAAAATCAAAACTGCTATCATAGAGGCAATAAGCCTGTGTGTGAAACAAATAAAGAAAAAAAGCGGAGTAAAAAAGCACTATGGTTCTCAAAAGAGGTGGCAGGGAAGGTTAAGGAGAAAAAGGCTGCATTCAAAAAGTATAAGGAATCACAGAAGGAGTGCGACAGGGAACTGTATCAATTAAAGCAGAAAGAAGTGGGGAAGGCAGTCAGACTAGCAAAGGCCCAAACCGAGGAAAAAATAGCCAACTCAGTTAAGAAGGGGGATAAAACCTTTTATAGGTACATTAGGGAGCATAGAAAGGCTAAGAGAGGGATAGTGAAGATTAATAAAGGAGAGAGGAGGTGGGCAGAGGGAGACAGTGAAAAGGCAGAGATACGGAATGAATACTTTTGCTCAGTATTCACAAAAGAAGATAAGGAGGAGTTACCTAAACCAGACAATAGAAGCACTCTGGGTAGGGGGGGGTTGACACCAGTCCATTCACAGAAGAAAGAGTCCTGAAAGAACTCCTAAAACTCAAGGTGGACAAAGCAATGGGGCCTGACGGGATTCACCCCAGAATCCTAAAAGAACTAAGGGAGAACCTAGTGACACGACTGACCACGCTTTTTAACAAATCATGGCAGGATGGGTTGGTACTTGAGGACTGGAGGAGGGCAGATGCGATTCCCCTTCACAAAAGTGGGAGCAAGGCAGAAGCAGGATACTACAGATCTGTAAGTTTGACCTCAGTGGTAGGGGAAAATGATGGAATCACTTCTGAAAGAAAGAATTGTTGAGTACCTAGAGGCCAGCGAGGCACAGGACCCAAAGCAGCATGGATTTACAGCAGGAAGGTCATGTCAGACAAATCTAATTGATTTCTTTGACTGGGTGACCAAAGTAATAGACCAGGGAGGGGCTGTGGATATGGCCTACCTAGACTTTAGCAAGGCATTTGACATAGTCCCGCACAAAAGATTAATAATCAAGTTAGCCAGCCTGGGAGTGGGTCCCAGGGTGGTAGCCTGGGTAGCAAACTGGCTGCACAACAGGACACAGAAGGTAACAGTGAATGGAACACATTCCGAAGAAAGGGGGTTACTAGTGGAGTACCTCAGGGCTCAGTACTGGGTCCAGTCCTCTTTAACATCTTTATAGGTGACATTGCAGAGGGTCTGGAGGGAAAGGTATGCCTCTTTGCAGATGACACAAAGATCTGTAACAGAGTTGATACACAAGAGGGGGTAGAAAAGATGAAAAGGGACTTGGCAAGGTTGGAGGAATGGTCAGACATATGGCAACTTAGATTCAATGCAAAGAAGTGCAAAGTAATGCACCTGGGAAACAAAAACCCAGGAGAAGAGTACGCAATAGCAGAGGAGGTACTAACAACAACAAAAATGGAAAGGGACCTGGGGGTAATCATATCAGATAATCTAAAAGTGGGTAAGCAATGTGAAAAGTCGGTAAGGAGAGCCAGGGGGATACTGGGATGCATAGGAAGGGGCATCACAAGTAGAAAAAGGGAAGTGGTTATCCCTCTGTACAGACAGTTGGTGAGACCCCATATGGAGTACTGTGTGCAGTTTTGGAGACCTCATCTACGCAAGGACATAGACAGGATGGAAGCAGTCCAGAGGGGGGCAGCTAAAATGGTGCAGGGTCTGCATCAGAAACCATATGAAGAGAAACTGAGAGAGCTTAATATGTATACTCGTGATGAAAAGAGGATTGGGGGGCATGATAGAAATGTTCCAAGTACCTCAAGGGAATCAACAAAGTCCAGGAGGGTAGCATCTTTCAGAAAAAGAGATGTGTAAGAACAAGGGGGCACAATTTAAAGATAGAGGGGACGGCTCAGGGGTAATGTGAGGAATTTTTTTACGGAGAGAGTGGTGGATACATGGAACAGCCTTCCTGAGGAGGTCGTTGGGTCTAAAACAGTGGGGGAATTCAAACATGCATGGGACAGACACAAGGCAATTATAGTGGGGGGTTGCAGGAAGTAGGCTGTTGGTTAACTAGAATCTGCAGCTTATCCAATAAGTAGGGAAATGGGCAGACTGGATGGGCCAAGTGGTCCTTATCTGCCGTCAAAGTCTATGTTTCTATGTTTCTAAGCAGCTCTGGCCCCAGGGATTTCAGGAAGGGAGCTGGAGGCAGCATGGAGGTCCACCTTGAGGGCAGCACCAGGAGGGCTCCTGGCATTGCAAGATGACCTGATGCTGAACCCAATACTGTATACAGCACCATGCCAGGCCCCAAAGATAACAGATAACATAACATAAAATTTACAGATAGGAGGGAGTATTCTGCCAATCACATCTCTCCGCCACTGTATCAATGGTATTGTCCACCAAACCTGTCCTCTTTAAAATAATGGTCCAACCTGTATTTAAAGATATTTCAATTTTCATTAATTACCACAGTCTCTGCAAACTGTTCGAAAACTGTACCACTCTCTGCCTGAACCAATATCCTCATTTAGCAGTCCTGTTGTGTTCTGCCTGCAGTTGAATCTTATGGCCCCTTGTTTCCCTGGTTAATGATCTACGTTCCAAACGTACACAGCTTCTTATATCTTCATTTCCCAGTGTTTTGTGCACAATAATAAGATCACCCCTTAATCTTCTGTTTTCTAATGAATACAATCCCAGACTAGTCAGTCTTTGCTTGTATGAGTCGTTCTCTAAGCCCTTGATTAATCTGGTAGTTTTTCTCTGACAACGGAACATGAAAAGCAGCACTCCCAACAGGGAGAAATAAAAATACCATAGAGATGCAAGTACCAAAGAAAACCCCACAGTTTATTACAGCAGCACTTCCATTAAAACCTGTGACACTAAACCCCAGCACTTTGGGTCTCCACGTGACACTTCATCAAGGGGTGTGGAATAAAGAGCACCCAAGGCTTATAAAGTGCAGAATTAAAGAAGCACAACGATACAAGGGTGATCTTTGCCCGGTATTTGCCAGACTCAATCCATAGTACAATAATGTATTGAAAGACAAAATCAGTAGTGAGTAACATAAAAAAAAAACATAACCTAGGGAAATAATAATACACACAACACAGTATTATTCTTGTTAAGGGCACATAATATAATATAAATATACTCTAAAAACAGCATGACCATTGGAGGGGGGCTGGAAACTGGAAAATTAAAATAAATGAATATAGGATGGTGAATCAAAATAAACTGAATATAAGAATATAACATACAAACATATGAAGAAGCCAGCAGAATAAGACCATTAGTTGTATCTAGTCTGCTAGTATTGCAGGGTCCACAGCTTAAGCTACTGTCCCTGCCCCCACACTCCTCCCATCCTTTCCATCCATTTATCCCATGGCCCTTATTTGACCATAATCGTAAAAAAAAGAGAGGTGGTGTTGCTGTTTATTTTAGAGAGTGCTTGCAGTTGAATATATTTATTTGTGCTATGGAGATGGAGATAAATGGAGTTCCATAAATCTGTTTATTTGAGTAAATGTGTGGATAAATTTATTTATCCACATAGTTACTCATTTATCCACACACTGCCGCACTACTTTCGGCAACAAAGAAAAAAAAACAAACACTTTAACTGGCACCAGTCTTGCCACCCGAACTGCCATGAGCTGGCACGAGACACAAAACAAAAATTCTCATGCCAACACAGTCCTAAAACACCAGCAAAAACACACTCGCACCATCGAGCAGCACTCCTTACATGGAACCACGGTAAGCAGAGGAACACACGCAAGAGAGAAATTCAGGCAGCAAAAAGGGCTTAGTCTCTTAAGCTACTACAGAAATCGACCAACGACGTGCATGGGTTCTGAAATCATAGTAAGACTTTCTTGGGACAAGGTAGATGCTCAACAATCACTGATATGACTGTTAATGGTGCCAGCTGCAATAACACCTATACCATTGCGAACACTCTAAACATCCACTTCTCCGATCTCTTGGACTATGAGCGGCTGGCCAGTCAACTCTCTGTCTCTCCAACTGTGTCCCCAGCCCAGGCCTCTACTTCACTTAGTTTTAAGCAGGGTGCCACGCTTGAGGTTCTGAGACTTTTGAGGAACTTACCTGAGCATGGATCAAATGGTCTATTACCAAGACTCTTTAAACTAGCGGCACCTGTTATAGTGGTACCAGTTACCAAGATCTACAACCTTTCCATCGGTACACGGGAAGTACCATCTCTGGAAGACAGCGTGAGTTGAGAAAATGACACAGAGCCTTTAGTAGACCCTCAGGAGCCCTCCACCTCTGAGGTGAACCAAGGCCAGCCCACAGACCACACAGCAACTACAGTACAACGGACATCACATCTCCTGCAGAGCCAAGCACAACATTTAGAAATCCAGTCGACGTGGAAGTAATTGACATCATTATCGATAAAGCTAAGAATATTAATACTGCTAAAAAAATGCAGATAGACATAGCCATGTTTTCCAGGTACCTTGCAGAGAACTTTGGTATTCAGGTACCACTGCACAATATAGAACATATTGAAATTAATCAATATGTATGTCATTATTTTATGTGCTGAAAAAAAAAAGATGGTACTTTATATGAACCCCTCACCCTACACTCCATGTTTCAAAGCCTTGAAAGATACTTAAAAAACAAAAATTATATGCACTCTCTATCAACTTCACCACTATTTCAGAAAGCAAGTCAAATCATACAAAGTAGTCAAACAAAACCTTAAAAGTGAGGGAAAAGTGTGTAAACCCATGGCAGCTGATGAACTGCCTGACACAATCATAGACACCTTGTTCATGGAAGAATTACTAGTCTCAGACACCCCTGAAGCATTGCTGAACACCACGAGGATGACCATCAGTCTGTACTTCTGAGTAAGAGGAAATACAGAGATGCAACATCTTAAATGGAGAGGCATTACCCTGAAAACCAACAAGGAAGGCAAATGATACCTGGAATATTCACAAGAGAGACAAACAAAAACGTGCACAGAGGTAAACCCGAAAACTGCCGTAAGGTTAAGCCAAGGGCTTATGAGGTACCACAAAACCCTAAAAAATGCCCAGTACAGAATTACCTGGTCTACTCCAAACTAAGATATCCACAAGCCCTGGAACAAGACTAACCCCTCTTCCTGGCAATGAATTATCATGCTGCAGGCAACACAGAGAGTTACTGGTTTAAAAATCAACCAGTAGGAGTAAATAAAGTATCCATAATCGTGAAAACTACGATAGAGAAAACAATCACTACACAAAAACAACTGACAAATCCCTCTGTTCATAAACATCTTCTACAAAAACTAACTGATGCTGGTGTCCCCCCAACAGACATCATACAGATATCGGGGCACAAACAATTACAAAGGGTCAACGACTATGCCAAGATAAATGAACAGCAGAAAAAAAAGATTTCTGCAATACTCCGCTCAGAAGCTCTGCCCTCAACATCAGAGCAACAAAAGGAAGCCACTCTCCACCATGTCTGGCGAATACTCTGCAATACTAGGCTCCTGCTTCAACAGACCTACAATCACAGCAAAAACAATCACCTTCAACATCGTACAAGGTAAGAACTGATTCTTTGCTGATAACCATTGAAGAAATAAAAAAAAACACAACATAAACAGGCCCACAGCTGCAAGACAAAAACATATTGGAAACGGGAGATGGGAAAGAGGAGCTACGAAGAGAAGCAAACAACAGAAACAACATAAATGCATCCAAGCTAATAAAAAAACACAAATGTGTGTGTGTGTGTACAACTAGGACAGAAAAATGGGTGCGGGGGGGGGGGGAGGCTTGCAACTCAAGACCCGAATTAAAAAACAACCAGCATACACAGTAAAAGCTAGACCAAACATGCAATGAAAAAAAAATACACTGTCCCATTATTTCTCCCCCACAGGCCAGATATGACAAATAAAAAAGAAAAAGACCACAAGTCATCTCTTTTGACAATGACACCTACTAAGGTGAGTCACTCAATACACACAACAAAGATAGAAAATACTCATTCATCTTACCAAACCAAAGTACTGAAAGCCACAAAATATAACCAGTTTCCAAGCACACACAAAAACATACCATTTCATTCTCAAAACCATCTTATTAAAGTAATATTTATTTGACTTCCAAACAGGACAGAGCATATGAAGATTCACCACTAAACAATTTCAGTATTTTTTTTTTGTAACCCCTACAGGGAAAAATGATGAAGATTGATTTGAAAACCATTTCTTTCACAGGTCTCATACCAATGTAACAACCTACACCTTAAGAATGCCCATCTTCTGTAATTTCAGCAGACCTCATACAGTATCCACAAGAACAACAAATTCTGGTCAGAGCCAATATGGCTGTGGAAAGCTTTTAGCAGTGGCAAGAGTGCTGAAAAAATAATACGTGGTACTCTTGCTGCACCGGAGTCAGCCTGCCACCTACTGAAGGATGTAGCACAGCTGAAGCAGCTACAGCAAGAAAACCGTAACCTTGACCCCCGCAGGAGGGATACTGTCACACAAGAACAACGTCGAATTCCACTAGTTCTTCCTTTCCATCAGAGCACACCTTCTCTTCACAGGATCATCACTAGTAACTTTCCCATTTTGCAAACTGACCCTAACATTGGTGCTTCCTTTACAGAACCACCTATTGCCTCCTACCGCCGGCCACCTAACCTGCGCAATCTCCTGGTAAAAAGCAGCCTACACACTCCTAACAGTTCCTCCCCCCCAGGTACCAAACCTTGCAACAGGGCTCGCTGCTACACCTGCAAATTTATTTCCAGTGTAACTGAGATTCGGGGGCCTACAGGTGTTTCTCACATCACCAAGGAGTTCTCATGCACCTCCACTAATGTGGTGTACTGTATTCTTTGCAGGAGGTGTTCAGCTATTTACATCGGAGAAACTGGTAGGCGTCTTGCTGACCGTTTCAGGGAACATTACAGAGCAGTCAGGAATGGTGAAACTGCTAAACCCATTGTATCCCACTTTATCTCCAGGGACCACAGTGTCAATGACCTTTCTGTTTGTGTCCTTCAGCAGGGCTTCCGGGATCCTGACCTTAGAAAAAACATGGAAGCCAAGCTGATCATCCGCCTTGGCACCCAGCAGCCCTCTGGTTTAAATGATAGACTTATTTTCCACTAACATCTTTTCAGCCATCCCTTTTTTTCCCTAAAGTCAATTTGTTTTTGTACTCATTTATTTTTCATTTTCACCATATGTCTCCATTTCTGTCTCCTTCTCACACATTTGTCACCTTTCAGCCTTCTTACAAGGCCCTGTTAATCAGTCTCTACCTGGGAACTCCCAGCTCTTTCTCTCCCATTATGCTTTATCTTTCCCATCATCACCTTTTTGTTTCACAGATTCTCTCTTAATCTTACCATTTATCACTTCTTCTACCTTAGCCTCCCCCTTCTTCTTTCTCCACATATATATCTCTCTCATTTTACCTCTCCTCTACACTAACTTGTTTTTTTTCTCTTTTAGATATTTCCAGAAGAAGACCTAAGGTCGAAATGTAGATTTTTAACTCTATTTTCTATTTTCAGCGTGCATTTAATATAACCATTTTGTTTTGCTTACAGCAAGAGAAGGTGGGGATGTGACTGATGTCAGTATAAGACACTCATGAGATCACAGCTGGAATACTGCACCCAGTTCTGAAGGTCCCATCTGAGTAAAAAACTCAGACAAGATGGAGGTGGTACAGTGGAAGGCAACTACAATGGCGCAGGGCATATGGGATAAGACCAATGAGGAAAGATTAACCAAGTCGATATTTAAAATATTTATTTCATTTGGGTAAAGCATTTCAACCATTTTAAATACTGAATTTTTACAAGATATGCCAGTTGAGATTCAATATATGCTATATTGAATCTCAACCGGCAAATCCTGTAAAATATCACTTACAGTGAGGTCATGCTTTACCCATCATTTCTAATGAATTTGCACAATGCAAATCTGCAGAGAGACAGCTTCAATGTGGGCTTCCTTTTATGCAGTTTTATAATGTATTTTCCTAGAATATGCCTGCAGATTGGTATATATTGTATTTAAAGAAAACACAAATTGCACATACCCCAAGAATGCAAAGCATCATGGGAAGCATATGCAAATGTCCATTAATTAATTTGGATTGGCTCAGCTTTAAGCAGGATTGTATGGGGCCAGAAGGCCTCACAATACAATCAGCAAATGCTGAGACCAGCAGACACAGACACTTGTTTCATCCTCATTTGGACTCATCAGTGTGCCATATCTGTACCTCAGCCCAGGAAGAGATAGCCAGAGCTACACATGTCTGTCTGCTGTTCTCAGCCCTTACTGATTGTATTGTGAGATGTGTGTGTGTGGTGTGTGCATATGCGTGTTCGTGCATGCATGTGTGTGGTGTGCATGTGTATGTGTGTTTGCTGTATATAATAAACTATGTCTGAGACAGTGCTTATCAGATAGTGCTTATCAGATAGTGTCTTAAGAAGTTAAAAAAGCATTGAATCTCAAGTGGCATATCCTGTAAAATGTCACTTACAGTGTGGTCATGCTTTACCCATTATTTCTAATGAATTTGCACAATGCAGATCCACTGAGAGGCAGTTTCAGTGCACTTCCTTTCTACACATGCTTACAGTGTGTTTCCCTACAATAAACGTACTGATTGCTATATACTGTATTTAGCCTGGCTAGCACACAGAAGATGTGGCATCTTATTTTCACTGGGGCTCTACATCTACACAATATTATGATGCATTGCATAAAATCGGAACATGCTGAAAAGAATATTTTACATCTGGACTAGACTACCCTGAATAAATACATCATAAAAACTGTAAAATCATGACCCCACTGAAAACACCATATTGCATCTAATCTGGGATATCCTGAGTAAATACAGTGCAAACATGTGTAAAATGAAGATCCCCATGAGAATGAGATGTAGCATCTCCCCTGTGCTATCAAGGATACAAAGTTTATAATAAGAAATACAGTATGTAGGCACTAATGAGCAAGCTGCTGTGAGGACATGTTTTTCGGAACTCCTGGGTCCCAGCAGTGAAATCCACTGCAATCCTAGTATTAATAAAGATATAATCAACATATCTCTTGAGCAAAAGGATAAATCTGCAAGGATGGATGAGTACCTGACTGGCAGCTCGAGCAAAACCAACAAAGGAGCTGGGAAAAGTGGTCGGAGGCAAGGGGCCGGTGCCCAGGACCTGGCAGGGGACAAGATCTCTCTTTCTGCAGCCAAGATGACGTCCCTGGGCCGGGAGGTCACAGAAAGTACAGTTACATAGGAACTTACCATAACAGGAGATCTTTGAGAGAGGTTCCTTCAGTAGGTTACCACATATAGGACTGGCGTCGGGCCGCACGGTAGACTTTTCTAGCAATACCTGATGGGGGACCGCCCACCCAGTGTCACGTGACTGACGTCAGCATGACTGTATATAGTGGGCGGTCCCCATGCCCGCCCTCCAGTTCTCCAACCGGAGCCAGGAAGAGGCCATACAGCAGGAGCGAACAGGGATTGGAGTCCCTGTAATATATAAATGAGGGGAAGGAGGGAGGGGGAAAATATGACCTACTGAAGGAACCCCTCTCGAAGATTGACTGTTATGGTAAGTTCCTACGTAACTGTACTATCTTACTTTGAGAGGGTTCCTTCAGTAGGTCATCATATATAGGACAGAGCCCCAAGCAGTCCCTCCAGAGAGAGAGACTGGGAGAAACTAGGGAGGTAGAAACCAGCTCCAGCAGAACAACTAAAGTCCAGAAAGGACCCAGCTTAGGACAATAGGCCTTGCAGGATGGCTAATCCAAAGCCGGCCCTCCACCTTGAAGCAATGTCCAGACAAAGGTAAAGGTGTGGACAGAACTCCAAGTAGCAGCAGCACAAATGTCTGCTGCAGAAACGTTCCGAAGGAGGGCCGCTGAGGCAGCCATGCCCCTAGTAGAATGACCTCTTATGGAACCCGGAAGAGGTTTGTCATACTTTTGGTAACAGTAACAAATGCAGTTTCCTAACCATTTGGAAAGGCACTGCCTAGAAACTGGTTTGCTCCTAGACCTAGGGGCAAAGGAGATGAATAGCTGATCACAAGAGCAGAGCTCTTTAGTCCGGTGAGTATAGCACCGGAGGATCCGATGGACATCCATCATGTGAAGGAGTGCCTCACCCTTGTTGGAAGGGGATGGGTAGTAAACCGGAAGCTCTACTGATTGATTCAGTGTGGATTCTGACACCACCTTGGGAAGGAACCTCGGGTGCATCCTAAGGACTACCCAGTTCCTATGGAAAATCAAGTAGGGGTCCTTGCAGACTAGAGCGTGAAGCTCCAAATCACTTCGGGCTGAGGTGGTATACCAGAAAAGCGTCTTCCATGAAGAAGAGCAGATCACAGCTCGTAGCTGGTTCAAAAGGAGGGAGGGTGAGGTTTTCCAGGATGAAGTTCAAGTCCCAAGGTGGAGTTGGGCTGCAGATGGGGGGTTTCAGATGGAGGATGCCTTTCAGAAAGGTCTTTGAGACCTCCAACTGAGCCACGGGTTTACCATCCACTAGCTCGTGGTACATGGAAATGGCCAAGATATGGACCTTCAACGAAGAATAGGACAGACCAGAGTCTGATAGATGAAGGAGATATTTCATGACTTTAGGGGCTGAACAGGAGAAAGGGTCCCAACCCTGAGCAGATGCCCAGATTGAAAACCGCTTCCACTTCATAGCATAAGTGGAATGGGTGGACGATCTCCTGGCCTCGATGAGAACCTGAGCCACTCTAGAGGAGACCCCAAAGTAAGAAATCGCTATGTCTGAAGGAGCCATGCATGAAGATGCAGGGTTCTGAGCCCTGGATGAACCAGCCTGCCCTGATCCTGGATCAGGGGGTCGTGGGTCAGTGGAAGTGGAACCGGTGGTTCCCTGGAGAGCTGCTATAACAGCGGGAACCAAATTTGTCTCGGCCAGAGGGGAGCAATGAGGATCATTTTTGCTCCTTTGGCCTGAAGTTTAAGGAGAACTTTCTGTAGAATGGAAAATGGAGGGAAAGTGTACAAGAATTTCCCTGTCCAGGATAGAGACAATGCGTTGTTCCAAAAAGCATGTGGCTCTGGAACGAGCGAGCAAAACTTGGGAAGTTTTGTGTTGGATTGGAGGCGAAGAGGTATTTCGGACGCTTCAATTCGGAAGATGGAGTCCACCACTTCCTGATGTAATTCCCATTCATGGGCGAGGGTTCGAGTTCTGCTGAGACTGTCCGCCAAGATGTTTAGAATGCCTGGTACGTGCACGGCCACCAGGACCAGAAGGTGCTGGACTGCCCAGTTCCACACCCGAGTCGCTTCCCTGCAAAGGGGGTACGAATGGGTTCCTCCTTGTTTGTTGATGTATCAAACTACTGACTTGTTGTCCATTTGGATTAGCAGAGTTCCCTTGGGTAGCAGGGTCTGAAAAGCCTGGAGGGCATATAGGACCGCTCTGAGCTCCAGAACATTGATGTGGAGAGAAGCCTCCAGGCCTGTCCAAAGGCCTTGCACTTGATGATCCCCCAGATAGGCCCCCCACCCCATGTTCAAGGCATCCGTGGTGAGGGTAGCTGCTAGTGCAGGGTTTCGGAACGGAAGTCCCAGGGAAAGATTGTGGGGATTCTCCCACCACTGTAAATCCCTTTGGACCGCTGAAGAGACCAAGACTGGATGGTCCAGGTCGTCTAGGAGCTGATCCCACTGCACCCTTAATGACCACTGCATGATTCGTATGTGCAGCTTTGCTAGGGGAACGGTCATGATGGAAGCTGCCATCAGCCCTAACAGTCAAAGGACCTCCCGGGCAGGAATGGTCCTGAGAGAGGCTACTTTGTGAACCTGACTGATAAGGGTCTGTACCCTGTCCGGAGGAAGGATGGCTCTGCACTGAACTGTATCCAGAACTGCCCCAATAAACTGCAGTCTCTGGGATGGTACTAGAGACGACTTGGGGACATTGACCGTTATCCCCAGTCGATTGAAGAGGTCCAGTGTGAAAGTCAGAGATTCCAATAACAGCCCTGGATGGAGCTGAGATCAGCCAGTCATCCAGGTAAGGGAACACCGCAATACCCCTGCAGTGTAGAAACGCCACCACCACCGCCAGGCATTTGGTAAAAACCTGAGGTGCCGAACACAGACCAAAAGGGAGCGCATGGAACTGGAAATGCTCCCAGTGGAAACAAAAACGCTGGAAATGGCATGGGCTGGGGAAGATAGGGATGTGCAGGTAGGCATCCTGCATATCCAGGGTGCAGAGCCAATGATTCTCAGGAGAGGAAGTAGACTATGGAGCGTCAGCATGTGGAACTTCTTGTACTCTACATACTGGTTGAGGTGACTCAAATCGAGAATGGATCTGAAGTCCCCGGTCTTTTTTGGAACCAGGAAGAAATGGGAGTAAAACCCTTTTCCCCTTTGCCCGAAGGGGACTGGCTCGATTGCTTCTTTGAGCAAGAGCGCATTGACCTCCTCACGAATGAGGAGGGCCTGGTCCCGGCAGTAAGAGGACCTCCGCGGAGGAGTATCTTGGGGGGATCTCCAGAAACTCGATGGTGTGTCCGACGGACCCTAGTTGCAGGACCCTCTCGTCTGAAGTGATCACCCTTCACACCTGGGATGTGGAGAAAGCCAAGAAATTTGTGGCAGAGCTAAAGAAGAAGGCAGGCTGAGCAGGCTGCAAGGAGGAAGATACACCAGGATATGCAGGAGATTTGTGGTTTCTGCATTGTGAAAGGACATTATAGAACGCTAAACTTTTTGTTGTGACTCATTTCAGTCTGGTACAGTTGGTCAGACTCTTGGGACGGAGATGCTTTGGAGATGTTTCCCACTTCCCCCATGGACTTTTTGTCTTGCATTTATCTGACCCCCAACTGCCCCGGATGTGGCACAGAACAGTATTTGTACAGGACATGGCCCGGTTAGCAGCTGAAAATAGGGAAGGCAAGTGGTCCTGATGGTTACCCTATAGAATTTTATAGAGCATTGCAGGGTCAGGTGGTTGAACCTTTTTGAAATTCTCTTTTTATTAATTTTCAACTGTAGATACATCAGTTTGATCAGTAACATCTGAACATAATACAGACTTTCAATACATTCCAGAATTGGATATACTATATTAACCGGGCAAAGAAAGAAAAGAAGAATAAAGGTACCAAAAGGAATCAGAAAACAGTAAACAGGATAACCCAATCACTATCCCCCCAATGAGGGTGTCACCACTAAGGGAGAGATATAATAAACTCACTCTAGTAGCTAGGTGTCCCAAGAGTTCTTAATCTAAAATATCGACTGGAAAACTAGTATCTGCAAATCCCAGGGTGAGAGGTTATGAGATTATTACAAGAGGGAAACAGGGGAGCTAGGGAACTCCAAATCTTGAGGAATGTGTTTCTCACTCAGATTCATTATATGTCAAGGAATCCCTGTCAGTGAAGGTACAGAGCATATAGTTTGCCCCATTTCTTCTGAAAGGCCATTGGAGAGGATCTAAAATTAGCAATCAGTTTCTCCACTTTGAAACATTGGGACATTTCTTCTACCCAATCCAGGTATGAAATCTCAAGACTGTCTGTCCAGTGTCAGAGGACCAGCCTCTTAACCGCCATAGAAATGAGTACTATATGGTACTTCCTTTCTCTGACCTTGATACCTGTGCAGTCTCCTATGATATAGGTCTCTAGTGTGAAAAGGTTTTCCAAGCCTAGTATGGGATCTAAGTTATCCTCAATTATCTTCCAGAGTGGAGCAATTTTAGGACAGTGCCAGAAAATATGAGGAAGGTCTCCCTGCTCTTCTCCGCACCTGAAACATTTTGAGGGAGCAGAGGGCCAAATTTTGATTTCCGCACTGGTGTGAAATACATGTTGTTAATTATGAAATACTGAATCATCTATTCCTATCTAGAGTATTGTAGATATACAGATCTTTCCAGATTTGATCCCATGGAGCTGAGGGAACCTGAGGGGATAGTGCCCAGGCTTTGGAACCAGTTAGAGGAATGGGATGGGCAAGTTTCAGGAGATAGGTGTACAGCCTAGACACCCGTGGGGTTTAACACTTACAGCCCTTAACCTCCTCTAGTAGTGGTTTAACAGCTGAGGAGGTACTGTTATTCGAACTCTTTGTCTACCAGGTGCTTTAATTGACATATTTTAAACAGGGCATTAGTGGGAATGTTCAAGACAAGTAGAAGATCCGCTATTGAGCCTGCCTACCTTGCACATAAAAGTCTTCCACTGAGGCCCTGAATTTGGGGTAGCCATTTAGGAACCAACATTTTGTCCCCTATCCTGATATTAGGGTTACACATCAGTGGCTGACCAGGGTCCCTAATATATCTGATTCTAGTGGAGGAAAAAAGTTGGTTAAGCACTTTAACTGTGACACCCACTGGGGAGTCTTGGATCGCTCGGGGGAGAAATGTGAAGCCACAATAAAAAAGGCTGGAGGGATTTATATTATGGCATGTGATAAGGTCCAGATCCAGGTTTAGCCATGCAGGGAAGTAAGCATCTTTCAAATCCCCTAGCCATTTCCCTGCTTTGATGAGATGACTAGACCAGTAATAGAGTTCGAAATTCGGTAATCTAAGACCCCCATTTCTTTGGGAGACATAGTTTATCGAAGGCCATCTCGAGTTTATGATTCCAAATAAAATCAGTTAAAAGCGAATGAATTTTTTGAAAAAGGACCTGGGTAGCCAGATGTCTAGAAGATTTAGGGGTAAAAGAGCAGGGAAGAATGTTCATTTTAATAATGCTGATCCGGGCCCCACTGGTAATAGCAATTTCCCCATCTTTGCAAGTCAGACTTAATTCTGTCAATAAATCCTCTAGGTTGAGCTTTCTGATTAGGGAAGGGTCTCGTGCCAGGTAAACACCAAGATATTTCAAATGGGATGGGGTCCACTTCATGCCCAGGTGAGATACAGAAGCCGGGTAAGATGTACATTAAGTGGGAAGATCTGGTCTTTGCCAAGTTAAGTTTATAATTGGATAATTCTCAAATTGTGTAATTATCTCCATTACCACCCATGAGGAGTCAGTCGGATTAGCTAACTGTAGCAGAATATACGTCCATACACTGAAATCCTAGAGGTATGGCTGAGGATAGGCATCCCTGGATCCCTGGGGCAGCTTTGAGGCTGAACAGTAATGGTTCCAAATGAGATTAAATAGGAGCGGGGATAAGGGGCAGCCTTGGGTCCCAGAGTGTAGCTGTATAGAGGCGAGAGGATCCCACTGCAATAAATCTTTGCCGTGGGGCCTATATAGCTCTGATCCACCCTATGAACTCCCCGAAGCCGAACCTGGACATGGTATACCATAGGAACTCCCAATTAACTCGATCGAACACTTTCTCCGCGTCCAGGGCTACCAATGCCATAGGAACCAGAGAAGTTTGAGCTGCCCTAAACACGTGAGAGAGCGATCTAATATGATCCATCACTGACCTACCCTGTACAAATCCTACTTGCTCAGTACTCAATAATGGGGTCCACACTTGTTTGATACGGGAAGCTAGAATCTTGGACAGGATTTTAATATCACAGTTAAGCAGCGAGATTGGTCTGTAATTGGCGGATTCGGGAGGGTTCAGCCGTCTTAGGGATCAGTATAATAATGGCCTCCAGTAAGGAAGAATCCAGGGTATCTGCTGACAACAAATAGTTATATAGGTCCAGAAGCAGGGGAACCAAATCCTGGCGGAAGACCTTATAGAAGTTGGCTGGAAACCCATCTGGGCCAGGGGCTTTATCTGACGAGAGACTGTGAATGGCTTGTTCCACCTCCTCCTGGGAGAGAGGTGAAGAGAGAAAGGCCACTTGGTCCTCCGAGAGATGCGGGAGTGTCAGTGACTGGAAAAACTCCTCTAGCCCTGAGTGGAGGAGAGGGGATACTTTAGTGCTGTATAGATTTTGGTAAAAGTCTTTAAAGATTGCTGCTATATCTTTGGGCTCTGTTTTGATGGATCCCTCTTGGTCTTCTAGAGCGGGAATCAGCCTAGAATTCTCCACTTCTTTCAGTTTCAGTGCCAGGAGTCTACTCGGTTTTTCTCCCTGATCCAGATATCTAGCCCTAGTTCTCAATAAAGCAAACTCCGTCTTCTCCCGAATCAGTCCTTCATATTCATTTTTAAGTTTGTGGAGATGTTCTAAGCTATTCAACGAGCTAGAAGTGACCAATATATTCTCTGCTGTTTTAATCTGGTTTGAGAGGCGGATGAGATTCTGAGACCTGATTTTCTTTCTCCTAGAGGAAATTTTGATAAGTTCCCCTCTCAGGAAGCATTTTAAAGAGCACCAAAAAAATATCCATCCTGGTCACTGAGCCCCGATTGGTTTCCAGATAATCTTTAATAAGGGATCTAATCTGAGTGAGAGAGTGTTCTTCTTTTAATAACTGGGTATTGAGTTTCCAGACCGTGTCACGGGAAGTTGAGGACTGGGGAGAGAGTTTAAACCAGACTAGCGCGTGATCCAAAATTACTATGGGCTCAATACCTGCCGAGAAGACCTTAGTCAAGAGAGAGGTAGATATTAGGAAATAGTCTAATCGCGACCAGGAATTATGGAGGGGAGAGAGAAAAAGGTATAGCTTTTGTTGAGAGGATAAAGGGTTCTCCAGGGGCCCACCAGGCCTAGCATATTACTCATATCGTTCATCGCCAATTGTGGCGGAAGCAGTGATCTTAGTGGCCTAAAAGTTTTATCCAGCTCCTGGGTTGGAGCTATGTTCAATCTCCTCCTAGAATCAAGGGTGGGTAGAGGGAGCTAAGCTCGATTAGCTGCATAATAAAGGTCACATTTCCTCCAACTGGGCCATAAACTGAGCCTAAGACAATAGGAAAATTATAGAGATCCAGACACCAATATATCTACCTTCTGAGTCCGGATAACCTTAATCGGGTTAAAGGTATACTTTTCTTTATCATAACAGATCCTCCCTGGCTTCAGCGAGTCCCCAGCCACAAAAATTTGGGAGAAGCCTCTGACTCTTAACATATTACTTTCAGCTACTGTAATATGGGTTTCCTGCAGACATAAGATGTCGGCTCCCAGTATCGAGCAGTTAATCAAAATCAGGGACCTCTTCTTAGTATCTCTAAGCCCTCTCACATTCCAGCTAATCAGTTTAACAGTGCTACTAGCCATATTTTAGGACAAAGTGCATACGACACCCATTGACCTTAGCAATCTCATCTCACACCATGCAGTGGTGACACCCTCAACCCCCAACACACCCCAAAATTTCTCCTAATAAAAATAAAGCCGGAGTTAGTAACATTGACAGGCTGCCCAACTCTAGTATTAAACACCAAGCAAATACAATCTACAGAATTAAGTGGCAGCACCCACAAAAGGTATTATTATTTCTATGAACAGTGTCCCTCCCCCATAACCTTATCATATGAACTTTATAAACTTCAGTCCAAGTATGGTCTCCAAACATCAACAGTAGTATAAGCAGTATCCCTCCTCTCACCCCTTCATTGCAAAACAAAACATTATCTACACAGTACCACAGACCTATTGCCATAGTGTCAGAAACCGTTCTGGTTGCTCCATACATCCTCCTCCCAGGGTACTTTCAATCTGACTCTTATAATAAGAAAATCATCCAAAACCTCGAAACCAGAGACTGCAGCCCACCTCAGCAGTAGTCCGATCAGTAAGAAAATAATTTTCATAGCGGTGTAATATCTAAAGGGTACCCAATAACTCCTATTTGGATGAAGGCATGGCACAGCTCTGACCTGCCTATAAGCCCCCGCCCCCTTGATGAAGAGGCACTGCCTCTATGGGAGAAATAAATGAAATCGCCCCAATCTCCAAAAGGAAAAAAGCAGTAGGCAGCATTACATGTGAGCAGTTCCAGTGTTCTTGTCCTCTCGATCCAATCCCAGTGGAGACCTGGAAGTGAAGGGGGAAATCACACGGGGACCGAAAATGCTGACAGACCGAATCGGTCCGACCGCAAATAGGTCCTCCGGAAACCGCACCCCTCCACTTAGTTCCTTCTGATGGATCGAGATGCTAAGACACGAGGAGAACAAGAGGCAGGCCGACTAGGCCTCGCGGCCTACTACCACCAGCTCCATCACCACGCGGGTCCCCGGAGAAGTTCCCCAATGAAAGCGGAGGCGATCGACCCCAGGACTACCCACGACCCAGCAGAACATCGCGACTGCACAGTAAGTGCTAAAATAGGACCAATCTAGCCCAGAACTTGTAGGAAACAGGGAATTAACTGCAGGAGTCTTTAATTTCAGCTGGTAGTCTATTCCAGTTTTATTCCTGGCCTAGATTTAGCTTCAGTCACTTAATTGAGAGTCCCTTGAACAGGTCAGGCAGCAGTTTGGATAGGTCAGTTAGTGCTTCTTCCGGGGTATCATAGGAGTGCCAGGTGTTTACCACTTGTACAGACAGCTTTGCAGGGTAGATCATGCGGAAGGGCTTTCCAGCAGCTATCAGTTTGCTCACTACTGGGTGGAAGGCAGCACGTTTCAGACGAACCTCTCTGGGCAAGTCCTGGGTAATCCTCAGCTTAATTCCATTCCATAGGATTGCTTCCAACTGTTTGACTTTATCTAGAACGTGTTGTCTGTCCAGGTAACTTAGGAATCTGATTATCAGAGGTCTGGGGGGGGCGCTTGGGGGAGGTCTGGGTCGAAGAGATCTGTGAGCACGTTCCACATGATATTGCTGGTGGACAGGAGAAGGTCCCACGACCTTGTTTAAGAATTGCTGGACAAACTTGATAGTGTCTCCCCCTTCCTCCAGTTCTGGAAGACCCAAAATCAGGACGTTGTTTCTTCTACTGCGCCCCTCCAGGTCTTCAGATTTTAGTTGTAGTTTTTGTATTTGCTGGCGAAGTCTGACTATCTCGGGTCTATTTTCTGTTGCCATCTTTCCACTGACCCTATTCTGGATTCTGAATCCCCCATCCTTCTTGAGAGGTCGGTATAATCTTGCCTCATTGATTTGATTTCATTGGAGATCTCTTGCAGGGTGTCTTTAAAAGGTGATAACTCCTCCAAAAAGCGCTCCTCCGTCAAGGTAGTGCCTCCTGCAACATTAAGACCTCCAGTAGATGAAGTTTTGTTGGCTAAGGAAGGGTTGAAACCAGAATTTTTAGCTTTCTTTGAGGCTTTTTCTGGCGTTGTAGGTGGGGTGTGCCTGACTCCTGAGGCCTTCATTTCTGCATCAGACATCGCGATGTTCCAGCAGGCAATATACACCTCCAACTGCTTCCACTGTCGATTCCTGGAGTAGCAATGGTGTTTAGACAGTGTTTGGTGGTGGATTGGTGGTTTTGGCTTAGCAAAAGTTGAAGATTAAGAGGGGAGAAACGGGAGCTCCAAACCAGGCAGCCACTCAGCACCACTGCATCACGTGACCTCATCAGGTGGTTGAACCTCTGCAGAAGAAGGTGTTTCAGGAGACCCGGGAGGGTGGGACCCTACCCGGCTCTTTCTCGGAGGCGGTGATCTGTCTAATACCCAAACAGGGTAAGGACTTATCAGATTGTGCCCCGTACCACCCAGTCTCCCTCCTGAACTGCCATGGCAAGATCCTGGCCAAGGTGCTTGCTGGTAAACTAGACCAGCTCTTGCCGAAATTGATTCACCCGGACCAGACAGGGTTCATCTGTGGAAGGCAGTCATATCATAACATCAGGAAACTACTGAACATGGTGTGGCTGGCTTCCAGGGTAAAAGGGGAAACTGCAGTGCTGTCGATTGATGCTGAATAGACCTTTGATAGGATTAAGTGGGGTACCTCTTCATGGCACTTAAGGAATATGGGGTGAGGAATGAGTTCCTTAGATGGGTGCGCACCCTTTATGCTGCTCCCACAGCCAGGGTCCTGGTGAACGGTTCCGGGATGGGGCAGGTTTATTTGCAAAGAGGGACACGAAAGGGGTGCGTCTCTCATCATTACTGTTTGCCATGGCAACTGAGCCCTGGGCAATCAGTATAAGAAATGAATGTAGAATTCTGGGGGTTACTGGTAGGAGTGGTCAGCAGTGTAAAATAACCTTATATGCAGATGATGTGCTGCTGTATGTCAGAGAACAAAGATTATCTGTACCACCCATACTGGACCTGATTGCCCAAATCACAGTATTTTCGGGTTACAAAATTAATATTGTGAAGTCAGAGGTGAGTACATGGGGTAGACCTGAAGGTGACACTAGAGGTGAGAGCTGGGGCCTGAAACAGGTGGGGACATCCTTCCAATATTTGGGAGTTCATATAGGCAAGGACTTAAACTCTATGGGTTGAATTATACTCCCTTGATTAGAAAAATTGAGGAGGACCTACGTAGGTGGAGGCAATTGCACACATCTTGGCTAGGCCAAATTTATGTAATTAAAATTAATATCCTCCTGAGGATCTTGTACTTGATGCAGACATTACATCTTGGGCCCAATAAAAAGGGACCACAGGCGTCTTGAGAGGGCATTTTCTGAGTTCCTTTGGAAAGCCAAAAAAACCAGGGCAAGCTTAAGAAGACTGCAGGGGGATCGGATATCGGGGGTATGAATTTCCCCAACTTGAGACTTTATTACCTTGCAACTCAACTTAGCAATATCAGTGACTGGGTTCATGGGTTGGACGTGGCAGGATGGATGAACTTGGAGGGAGACAGACCTGAAGGGTAGGCTGGCAGCTTACCTATGCAGAGACGGGTTAAAGAAGTATAGGAGCAACTCTGACCTAAATCCATTAATAGAATCAGGTCTCATTGCATGGGAAAAGTTAAAGAAATTGACGGGAGCCCTTCAAGATGAGATACTGCTGCTACCGGTCGCTGGGAACCCGGCCTTCCTGGTAGGGCTGGAGGACTCAGAATTCAGGAAATGGGAGGAGAGTAGGGTTAGGTGCATTAGTGATTTTTATGTTGGGGACCAACTGGCCTCTCTGACAGAGTTAGGTAATGGGGAAGCAATGCCTATGGGGAGGTATTATAGATTGCTCCAGGCAAGGTCTTATATTAAAGGACTGGGCAGAGAGAAAGCTTTGGACTCACCTTTATTTTAAGTGGAATGCCTGGTTGCATGAGCAAGGAAGGAGATGATGGGCTTGATAGGCAAGGTGGTTAGGCTGGGGAGAACATTCTTGCCAGACTACACACATAAGGTAAGGGGCACTGGGAGGCTGAATTGGGGAGGGAAATATCGGAGGAGAACTGGAGGCAAATGTTAATACTACACAGGGGAATTCTTATTTGTAGTAAGTATCAAGAGTCTACATATAAATTCCTGCATAGACTGTATTGCCCCCCCCCGTCCTGGTCCATAAATTCAACTCAGCGGTTTCCCCAATATGTGGCAGATGCAACAGAGACCTAGGCACATACATTCACTATTTCTGAAGCTGCCCTAAACTGAGACCATTTTGGAGGGATATAGCAATGGACATAGGTGGAATGATGGGTGATAATCTGGAGGTAGACCCTCTGACATTACTATTTGGAATGAGGGTAGATGGCTCTGCTGACTAGGCTCCCCTACCCAGATGGGTGAGAGTCTTGCAGGCCCTGGCAAGGCAGTGTGTCTTAAATACCTGGGTATCAGCTGCCACCGCGAACGTGGAACAGTGAAAAACCCTGGCAGTCCATGCCCTGGCTCTACAGAGATTGACTTTTGTACTTAAAAACAAAGAAGAAAGATTTTGGCAGGAATGGGGGGTGTTCGTAGGTTTGCTTTCCCTGGGAGAGATGCAGATCCTTCAAGAGGAGCTTCTAGACAATTGTGCTAAAAGCACATAAGAACAGAGGGACCCTTGTTTCCCATAAGTTTGCGAGTGACCAGTAGACCCAAGGA
Organism: Neoceratodus forsteri; assembly: GCA_016271365.2. Lineage (NCBI taxonomy): Eukaryota > Metazoa > Chordata > Ceratodontiformes > Ceratodontidae > Neoceratodus > Neoceratodus forsteri. The sequence goes on from CM028137.1 coordinate 938,825,942, forward strand.
CATATGCCACAAAACTGATATTAACACTGGATGGTAGTGTATAAACGCAGGATGTCTTGTTTGTTGTGTTTGTCTTATTTTATATTTTTTTATTTATTTATTTATTAGAGAAGTCGGATTTACAGCTTTTGAGTCGTGGACTCATTTACAAAGACACCTCATCACAGGGAGGGTAGACATTAATACAGTGTGAGAACAACAGTGGTAACATACAGGTGCAGTACAGAATAACAATAAAAAACTAATTTACAGCAGTGGTTTACAGATAAGTTGCATACAGAAGTTACAATCGAAATAAAAATATTACAATAATAGAAGGTACAACCCTGGACGTACCAGGGAGGAATACCTATGTGGGAAGAAGGGGGGGGCAGCAGTCCAGTGGATGTTGTCAGGGCTGAGGGCCAGGTGGGAGGGACCCCATTATTACATTACTTAGGGGTAATTACAGCTTTGGGCATCAAAAAGGAGGTTACGGAGAGTGACTTTGAATGGACCAATTCTGGGAAGATTGGTGACAGAGGGTGGGAGGGAGTTGAACCATGTGGAGGCGTGGTAGTGGAAGGACCTTTGGGCTAAAGAGGTCTTGGTACAGGGCACCTGGTAAGTGGCCTTAACTGTGCTGTGGGTGGCAACAGATGTGAATGCACACCGCAAGGACACAGTTACCCCTGGGGGGGAGAGATCTAGCAGAGATTTTTTGTCAAGTAGGCAGGTTTGGAAGCGCAAGCATTCCTCAAAGGTGAGCAGGTTAGTGGTAGAATAGAGTAGGCAAGTATGAGTGCGGTGGGATGCACTGGTCAAGAGCCTGCAGGCCTTGTTTATTGAGGTCTGAATTTTGGCGAGGGCAGTGTTCTCGGCCGCAGCGTAGATGGGTAGACTGTAGTCCACTAAGGACAGGACAGAGGAATTTATGGCCAGCTGGAGGGCGGTTTGGGGGAGGCAATCTCTATGTCAATAGAGAAGACCAATCTGAGAGTTTATGGCTGAGGAGAGGGTATTGATGTGGGTGTGAAAGGTAAGAGCCGAGTTGAAGGTGACACCCAGGTATTTGTAGGATGTCACCTGTTCAAGAGGGAGTGGGTTACTGGGGAGGATGCAGAAGGGGGCATTTTTGGCCTTATTCTGGTGGTGAGAAAAGAGCATGGATTTGGTTTTCTTGAGGTTAATGACCAACCGGTTGTCAAGGAAACTACACTTACGTAAGAACTTACCGTAACAGTAGATAGTCAAGAGAGGCTCTTGCAGTAAGTAATTACATATAGGACTGAAGCCAGCAGGTGTCAGGACCCCATGGAAAAATTTCTAGTTAGCAGTATCTGGCGAGGGACTGCCCCCAACGTCAGGTGACCAGCATCAGGAGATGTCGATATAAAGGGGTGGTCCCTCACGCCTGTCTTCCAGTTCTTTCCCGCCAAAGGCAAAAAAAGACGAGAGAGAAACTGCTATTTCCCCTCACTGGAAAAGGAGCTGAAAAAGCTTAGGGGGATGGAAGGCAGGAAGGTACTACCTACTGCAAGAGCCTCTCTCGAAGATCTACTGTTACGCTGAGTTCTTACATAACTGTACTATCTCACATCGAGAGGGCTCTTGCAGTAGGTAATTACATATAGGACTGAGTCCCAAGCAGTCTGGAACAAAGAGAAGCACACGGGAGGAGGACACTACCCATAGGGGATCCTCTGGCTGAGAAGGACTTAAGAAAGAAGTCCTTGCAGAACAGCCAACCTGAAGCCGGCTCTCCGACGAGAGGCAATATCCAAACTGTAGTGTTTCTTAAAGGTATGGATAGAAGTCCAGGTTGTGGCAGCTCAAATATCAGCTGCTGACACATTCTTGAAACAGGCAGCAGAGGCCGCGACACCCCTGGTGGAGTGACCCCTGACCTGACCTGCCAAGGTCTTGTGATACTTGTCGTAGCAGAAAGTGATACAATGAGCCAAACATTTGGACAAACATTGTTTGAAAACAGTGTTGTCTTCTCTTTTGCTGGCAAAAGAAACAAATAGTTGGTCAGTCTTTCTGAGATCCTTCATCCTGTTAGTGTAGTATCTCAGAATCCGGTGAACGTCCAGGGTATATAAAAGATACTCCCCGTGATTGGACTGCTGCACGAAAAAGGCAGGCAGTTCAATGGACTGGTTCAACGTAGATTCTGCTACCACCTTAGGAAGAAACTTAGGATTGGTGCACAGAGCCACATGTTCCTTATGGAAAATCAGATATGGAATTTTGCACATCAAGGCCTGAAGCTCAGAAATTCTTCGAGTGGAAGTAATGGCCACTAGGAAGAGAGCCTTCCATGAAAGAAACTTAAGTTCTGCTGAGGCTGCCAGCTCAAAGGGAGGCAGCATAAGCTTCTCAAGAATGAAATTCAAATCCCAAGGAGGGGCAGGAGCCCGAATGGGGGGTCTCAAATTAAGAACTCCTTGTAGAAAGGTCTTTGTGACCTCCAGCTGAGCGAAAGTTCTGTCCCCAAAGGGAACATGGTAAGCGGCCAGAGCCACCATGTGAACCTTCAAAGAGGAATGACTGAGACTCAGGTTAAAAAGATAAGTAGTTCAGTAGCCACCCGACGGGGCAGGAGAAAGACTCCAAGTCTTTGGACGAAGCCCAAATAGAAAACCTTTTCCATTTCATGGCATAGGTGGAGCAAGTGGACGGCTTCCTGGCCTCCACCAAGATCTCTGCCACTTGACGGGAAACCCCAAAACAGTCTTGTGCTATGTCTGTAGGAGTCAAGCATGCAGCTGAAGGGACCTGAGGCCCGGATGGACCAGGGATCCTCAATCCTGGGTCAACAGAAGCCGCGAAGAAGGAAGAGGAATCGGAGGTTCCTCTGAGTACTGTTGCAGAAGAGAGAACCAAACTTGCCTGGGCCAGAAAGGAGTGATGAAAATCATACGGGCCCCTTCTGAGCAGAGCTTGTGCAGGATCCTTGGAATCAATGGAATTGGGGGAAAAGCATAGACAAGTCTTCCCTTCCAGTCGAGAGACAAAGAGTCTCTCCAGAGCCGCCCGTGCCCTGGAGCGAGCGAACAAAAGGTGGGCAGTTTTGCATTTAATGGGGATGTGAACAGGTCAACCTGAGGGCTTCCCCAATGTAGGAAGATGCCATCTGCTATTTCCTGGTCCAATTCCCACTCGTGAGGTTGTGCCGAGGATCGGCTCAAGTGATCTGCCAACAAATTCTCTACCCCCGGGACGTGGACTGTCATGAGATGAAGGTTGTGAAGGGTCACCATTCCCAGACCCGCATCGCTTCCCGACAAAGGGGGTAGGAATGAGCCCCCCCCATTTGTTGAGGTACCAGACTGCACTCATATTGTCAGTCTGGACAGCCAGATGACAGGGAAGCAGAAAGGGGTGTAACGCTTGAAAAGCGTACAACACCACTCTGAGCTTGAGCACGTTGGTGTGAGATGTCTGCTCGAGTATGGACCATGAGCCCTGGGTGCGCTGGGATCCCAGATGAGCTCTCCAACCTTTGCCCAAGGCATCCGTTGTCAGGGTTTGGGAGGGGGGGGAGGAAGGCAGAAGGGAACTCCCCGGCAAAGGTTCTCCTGAACCAACCACCAGTGCAAATCCTGAATCACTGGGGTCAAGACTAGCACTTCTTGGTCCAAGTCGTTGACCAATTGATCCCACTGAGACCGAAGAGTCCACTGAGAGATTCTCATGTGGAGCCGAGCGCGTGGAACTGTCAGAATTGCAGCCGCCATGAGCCCCAGGAGGTGAAGGACTGACCTGGTGGGAATCCACCTGTGAGAGGACAAGAAGCTTGCCTGAGCCTGGAGTGTGGCCACCCTGTCTGGGGGTAAAATGGCCATACTGGTGGTCATGTCCAGAATCGCCCCAATGAACTGGAGGCATTGAGATGGGATTTGGCCTGGTTGATGGTAATACCTAGGCTGGTAAAGACCTGCCTGGTAAGGCAAAGGGAACGTAGGAGCTCCTCCCTAGATGGGGACACCAGGAGCCAATCATCCAGGTACAGGAAAACCTACACTCCCTGGGTACGCAGGTGGGCCGCCACCACCGACAGACATTTGGTGAATACTCGGGGGGCCAAGGAAAGACCAAATGGGAGGGCCTCGAACTGGTAGTGGAGCCCCTGGAATGCAAACTGGAGGTATTTGTGGTGGGAAGGGTGGATAAGGATATGCAGGTACGCATCCTGCATGTCCAGAGCGCATAGCCGCAGTCCTGGCTGAAGGAGGGCAGGAGACTCTGTAGGGAGAGCATCCTGAACCTTTTGTACTCCATTAACAGATTTAAAGAGCTGAAGTCCAGAATGCACCTCACGTCTCCTGTCTTCTTGGGGATCAGGAAGAAATGTGAGTAGAAACCCGTCCCCCAAAGAGGAGGAGGGACGGGTTCTATTGCCTCCTTCAACAGAAGGGAGGAGATTTCTTTCTGAACCTTGAGAAGATGTTCAGGGGAGTAAGACAACTTGAGTGGGGGTTTCTGGGAGGTTTCTGAAGAAACTCTATAGTGTGGCCCTCCATTATGAGCTGGAGAAACCAAGCGTCAGTAATGATCCTCTCCCAACCCAGCAGATGAAGGGATAATCTCCCACCTACCAGTTCCTCTGGATTGACCAGAGGCTGTGGGAGAGGGAGGGAGTCAGGAGGTGTGGGGCAGTGCCACGGCTGGAGCTCCTGCAGCCCGTTTGGGTGGGGGGCTCTCGCAGCTGGAGGGGCCCGGTGTTTGTTGGCCTGCTTTCCTTGTGGTTTCACCTTAGGCCGTGCGCGACAGCAAAAGGAATGATGCTGTGCTTGAGGGGCTCTGTACGTGGAGTCGACCTCCTTGAGCAGTTCCATTCTCTCTCAGTCCGGTAATGATGTCCTTGACATCACCACGGAACAACACCGAACCTCAGAAGGGGGCGTCCTGAATGGCGGATTGTACTTCCGAGGCCAAACCTGACACCCGAAGCCAGGCATGTCGCCGCAGAGTCACGGCAAATGCCAAACTTCATCCAGAAGTGTCCACTGCATCGTAAGTAGTGCACAGCATGTGCCTACTGGCCGAACGTGTGGAGCGGACTAGGTCTGCCACTTCCTGTTTAGTCTGGGACTGAGGAAGGGTGTCCAGCTTGGCTTCCACCTCACAGAGGATAGCCTTCTGGTAATCCTCTATGTGAGCCACATAGTTCAAGGCTCTGATACCCAGAGTGGAAGAAGAAAAGACCTTCTTGCCGTACTGGTCCAGAAGGCGGGATTCCTTATCGGGTGGGGACGAGCTCAGGTGTTTCAGGTTAGCCGAACAGCCATGGGCAGCGCTGATCACGACTGAATCAGCCTTGGGGTGTGACGAAAGAAAGTCAATCCCCTCGGGAACCTGATACAGCCTATCTGGCTTCCGAGGAAGGAGGGCTAAAGCCAATGGTTATTTCCAGATAGTGGAGACGAGGTCAGCGTGAGGCTCGATCCAGAGTGTAACTAATGTGGGAGTGACCTCGGGCAAATCCAAATGGGCAGCTAGCTTCTACCTCTGTGGATCTGGCTCCAGAGATTTCCCCTGATGAAGAGCCTGGATTTTTCTCAGCAACTCCATAAATGATGGATCCTCCGGAGGGGGACTTCAGAGGAGTCCTGGTCCTGGGCTTGTCAGAAGTGCGAGGCTCATCCAGATTGGAGCTATCAGAGTCATCCGATGAGTCCGACGAAGAAGGAGATCCCACTCGGGGGAGAAACACGGCCCCTAGGGGGCAAGGTGTCACCCCCAGCCCTAGACCACGTAGCAATGTCTCTGGGGTTGGGTGAGAAGAGGGGTCTCTCGCCCCCTGCGATGGGGATCTGGGACCGGGTCTGTCATTGGGAGGCAGTTCTCCACCTCCCTGATGAGCTGAGCCTTGGTCTCAGCCCACCAAGAAGCCAGAGTCTCCCTCAGATCCACTGGTGGTTGAGGAGGCAGTGGAGGAGGGGGATACGGATACTGGGGGTATCCGTAGGGTGAGTATCCATAGCCCGATGGTGGGAATCTCAGTGTCGGGTACTGAGGCACTGGGCACTGCGACGTTGGATACTGTGGCGTCGGGTACTGTGGTGCCGGATACTGCAGAGCCAGATAAGATTGCATAAGATCCAGCATCAGGTGCTCTACCAAAGTAGAAGGTCCTGGAACAGGGGGCCCGGTAGGCATCAGGTCCGACGTCGGGTTGATTTCCAGCAAGGGGACGTTGGCTGGCAACAGGGCCGGCATCCGAGAGTCCGACATCAGGCCATCCAGACCTATGGGAGGAAGGCCTGACGGAGGTGCCAAAAAGTCCCCAGTGGCATCCCGGGGGAGGGCCGGAGGAATCCTCCAGGTCCAGCTGGGGAGGCACAGGGGCCTCAGACAACAGCGGCGAAGGCAGTGGGGAGCCAGCGGCGATGGATGAGATCAGAGGATCCGGCATAGGCTCCTTCGCTGAGCGATTGCTGGACAGGCCGGTGGGCGTCTGACCAGCGGGATTCGGGTGGATGTCGGAGGAGCCGATGTCCGACTGATCGGACCCAGCGCCCGAAGAAGGCCGAGCAGGGGAGGCAACCTTGACGGGCGGCTTGACAACTGTGTGCTGCCCTGCAGGGTCGAGCGACTTAGCGGTCAGCTCCGGGCAGATGTCGGAGGAGCCGACGCCCAACTTACCAGAGAGGATCGAACCAGAAGGCTGTGCAGGACCAGCCTTACTGGGAGCGGATGCTTCCTTTGCCCCGAAGGCTCCTGACTGGCCCAAGCGCGAACCAGCCAGGGGTAGTGACGCTGTCTCAGACACCACCAAGATGGCCATCGAGGAACGGTCCCCCAGAGAGGATGTTACCTGAAGGGCGGCGACCCCAGTTGAAGTCACCGCAGCCATGGATGAGGAGTCCCGGTCCCGGTGCTTTTCCTTCTTCTTCTTCTTAAGGCCCTCGGGAGAGGTGGAAGCCTGTCAGAGCTTTTTCAGCTCCTTTTCCATGGAGAACATCTTCTTCTTTAGTATGTGAGCCTCCAGGGACTGCTGTGGGTGGCTGCATTGAACTTCAGGCAGTGCTGACAGGAATCCACGAGGTGGTCAGGGCCGAGGCAGATGAGGCACTGAGAATGGCCATCCTTGTGCCAGAGTTGGGCGCCGCATGAGCCACACTTGTTCTTGTGCTCGGACATGGTAGGGGATGATATACATGGCAGGTAAAAAAAATCCTGACGAAAATAATTGAAATCGAAGAAAAACCAACGGTATAACTACTGGCGACGACTGACTGACGAGCAGAGGAACTTAACCGCGATGTGCTGTCGAAAGCAAATGGTGGGAAAGAACTGGAAGGCAGGCATGAGGGACCGCCCCTTTATACCGAAGTCTCCTGACGCCAGTCACCTGACATGGGGGTGGTCCCTCACCAGAGATTGCTAGCTAGAAATTTTTCCGTGGGGTCCTGACACTTGCCGGCTTCAGTCCTATATGTAATTACCTACTGCAAGAGCCCTTTCAAAGTAGGAGCCACTTTTTGGCTTGGTTGAAACTATGCTGAAGGGGTACCTGTAGAGATGCGGGGTCAGGGTGGGAGGCAAAGAGGACCGCATCATCGGCATAGAGGAGCATATTGCCCACACAGGAGCTGGGGAGACTATTGAGAAAGAGGCTGAACAGAACAGTGCCCAGGATGGAACCCTTGGGGACTCCGGAGCGAATGGGCAGGGTGTTGGACAGGGTGTCATTTACCTTCACATGCTGGGATCTGGTGGAGAGGTAACTGGTAAACCAAGCAAAGGGGCCAGGGGAGAAGCCAAGTTGGTGGAGGGAGTCAAGGAGGAGTGGGTGACAGACAGTGTCAAAGGCCTTGGAGAGGTCAATGAACAGTGCACTGGCAACATGACCAGGGTTGAGAGCAGAGTGAAGGTGCTGGGAGAACTCCAGGAGGGCTGTAGTGGTACTGTGTCCGGGGCAGAATCCATGTTGTTCCAGGCACATCAGGTCATATTTGGCTAGGTACTCGAAAAGCTGTACAGCCACTATTTTTTCAAGTGCCTTGGAGAGTGGGGGGAGAATGGAGATGGGCCTGAAATTGTTAGGGGAGGTTCTATCACCACTCTTATGGATAGGAGTGATTTCTGCAATTTTCGAAGCACTCGGGAACTGGCACAGACAAACAGACCGGTTTAAGAGGTTGCATGATAATGGGTTTTCAGTTGTAAAAACCTCTGGGGTGAATATGATATGGAATATGGTATGTACAAAACGTAGTTTGCTCCAATAAAATCTTTTATGCAAATATAAATAAATACACTATTTAAAGGAAATCTACTGAAAACTGAACTTCAGTGTGTTCCACATAACCAGTTGACATAGACAGTTTCTTTATTGTTTTATGACATATTAGATTGCAGTATTTATTTTGAATGTTGTGGCCATAAGGATGGTGTGTGTGTGTGTGTGTGTTTGCTGTATATAATAAACTATGTCTGAGACAGTGCTTATCAGATAGTGTCTTAAAAGGTTAAAAACACAGCGTAAATCTTGGACATTTCTTGCTAAGAATGGGTGACATTTTTGAGGTATAAATCTTTCTTGAAAGAGAATACCTGTCCAACTTATGCAAGTAGCAAGAAAATGCTTAAATGCTAAGTATTGAAATGAAACTTGGCTTCCCAGCCAAATGCCCTTTGGGGTAGCCATTGCCTCAGTGCTTGCACACAGAGGTTCTTTGTGCAAGTTGTTGCATTTCTAAGGGAGTAAAGAAATCTCTAGTTTAACAGGCAACCAATATTTAAGACGCTGTTTCCGTTTCCTAATGGCCATCTGATATGTAGCTGTGAGTTCTGTTTGGAATGTTGGAATCAGAAAGAAGGGATTATTTAACTGTCATGGTGATTTGCAGTTATGGAAGGATACACTGAAAACTCCTAAAAGATGTGTTCCACGGAAACACCCTTTTTCAAGGGAAAGCAGAATGGCTGTAGGCTCCGCCCACAGCCATAAAAAGTATAAGTGTTCTATTTTCTATTCTTCCATTTAACAAAAAAACAGGCTCTTTGTTGACAACAGCAGCATATACCACTAACTTTTTCCCCCAAACTCAACCCCCAAACAGGTTTTCCTAAAATATAGAAACATCAGCTAACCCATCCTCCCCTTGCTAAAAAAAAAAAAAAAAATACCATGGCAAAACAACTTAATGTTTTTTTCTCTTCTCCATCCCCAACAGGTTTAACCACAGAAAAACAGACCAGAAAGCAACTCCGAAGATTGACAGCAAATCAACAAGTGAATGAACCCACAGAATAAGAAAGACAACATCCAAAGGAGGCTACAGAACAACACAGACAGTACAGTGACTAAAATGTGTGCTTAAAAGGTAACTAAACAGCTAGTGAAAAAAATGTTGAATCACATCAAAATACTACAGGGCATTTCTAAAATAAAAGTGAAGTAATAAAAAACTTTAAAGTTTTAAAACAAAGTTGCAAGACAAAACTGTTACAAAGTTATTACTACCACTACATGAAGGCACTGCAAAATCTGTTAGTGTTCTTAGTGTTTTATCTCTATGGTAGCAAAACAAAAAAAAGTTCTATTGTCACACTGTTTTGTTTATTTAATAGCACAGCAAAGTCATTATTGCCAGTAGCACTAGAAATTGCAAAACATATTCGGTGTTTTTTTTCCAGATTGTTTCACATTGCTTTTACCAAGAAAAGAATGCATTTGTACTTGTAACTGTTTTAAATCTGAAGATACTTGTCCTGTTCTACTCACATCAAAGTTCCATAAGTTACCCAATTGTTTGTACTTATGAAGTGCTTTAATAAAGCATTGAAAACTTCACATACCTTGTCTCCTCTAGCACACACATCCAATCTCAAAAGAAATAAATTCAAAGTGTATGCTTATCCCAGCAAAAAAAGCCCCAAAAGTTACGACACTTTAAAGTCGTAATCTAATAGAAAATCCCAAGGAAACTTCAAGCAAGTCCACCGAAGCATGAAAAGAAATACAGAAGAGATGCAAGTGAAGAAACCCGAAGTAAACATCATTGCCCATCCCAGACCATCCAAATAAAATCCACATCAACAGTTACATCCAAAAATAGACAAGTCCCATATATCTGAAGTGCTTGACATCCTCAACCCAGAAAATGGCGAACTTCCTCCACCACGATGTAGTCTCCACACTGAAAAATCTACAAAGGCTCCGGCACACAAATCCATCCCTGACAGGCCACAAGCACCAACTACAGTATGTAGTACAGTCCCACGCCATTTCCTGCCACTCCTCTTTGGCCTCGCACCACACTGACGCGACTGCAACTGCTCAATGCGCACCCCACGAGCACCGACTATGCCATACAATCCCACACCATCTCCAGAAACTCCTCTTTGGCCTTACACCATGCCAACACTGCTGCAACTCCACAGTGCGCACCCCAGAGATCCACACCCCACGACAACTAACTGCACAATGAATTCAAACTATGCCACAAAAGGAAACCCCACCCCTCGACCAATCAAAACCAAGAATACACACCCAAACCCCGCCCCACCACTAATCACATCCCACCAAAACCACACCCACCATACCATGCAATCAATCACAACAATTTCTGCCCCATTCACAAAAACAACCTAACCACCAAAATTCACACAATGCAAAAACACAAACACTGAAACTAGTCCCACAAACAAATAAAAAGAAAAACATTAAACAAAAACATACACAGATAAAAGCCTCCAATTTATTTCCACCCCTACTGCATAAATCAAACATGCAGGGGGGTGAAAGTATGATACCTGATTCATTCAGTGCAGTTTTCAGTGATTTCTTATAACCATCATGCATGGCTCTGGCACTCGTGACATTACTTGAGGTCACTGGAAACTGCATTAAATAAATCACGTATCACACTGTTAACCACCACTTACACTCCATTTATTTATTTATTTGTTTGTTTTCAGATTACAATATCTTTGAGCCTGATGCTCTTTTACAGAGGTTCCACGTCAAAAGAAAAGTAAATTAAAATATAACATTATGCAGTATAATACAACGATTAGCACTAGAGTGTTACAATAACAAGAATACAATGTTCTGGCAGGCACTAAAGGGTAGGCAATAAAAATACATTTTGGAATAAGTATAAAATAGGTGAACATAGAGCAGTCAACAATGGCCTTGTTTAACAGCGAGGGGGATAAAAAGGAATGGGGATGGTGAATGTCAGGGGGGATCAGGAAAAAAGGACAGGAGGTGGGAGGAGGGCCATGGGAGAGGACTGGTCTAGGGAGGCATGGACAGTGGAGGGGAGAGAAATGAGAGTGGAGAGGGATGGGGATGGTGGATGGGATGCAGGTCTATGTTTACAAGGGGGTGGGATGGTGGACAGGTACAGGTCTATGTTTACAAGGGGTGGGATGGTGGACAGGGTACAGGTCTATGTTTACAAGGGGTGGGATGGTGGACAGGGTACAGGTCTATGTTTACAAGGTGGGATGGTGGACAGGGTACAGGTCTATGTTTACAAGGGGTGGGATGGTGGACAGGGTACAGGTCTATGTTTACAAGGGGTGGGATGGTGGACAGGGTACAGGTCTATGTTTACAAGGGGTGGGATGGTGGACAGGGTACAGGTCTATGTTTACAAGGGGGTGGGATGGTGGACAGGGTACAGGTCTATGTTTACAAGGGGGTGGGATGGTGGACAGGGTACAGGTCTATGTTTACAAGGGGGTGGGATGGTGGACAGGGTACAGGTCTATGTTTACAAGGGGTGGGATGGTGGACAGGGTACAGGTCTATGTTTACAAGGGGGTGGGATGGTGGACAGGGTACAGGTCTATGTTTACAAGGGGGTGGGATGGTGGACAGGGTACAGGTCTATGTTAACAAGCGGTAGGGAGATAGGCAGTGGGGCTGCAGTAGCTTAACAGAAGGGGTAGGGGCTACAGAGAAATAGAGGGTGACAGGCACTAGAGGCAACAGGGTGAGATATATTAAAAACTAGTGGCAAGAATGAAACATTGCTTGATTGATTACTTCTTTGTTCAATACTAGGTGGTTGGAAACATGTACTTCTTGGCTGCTTGTACAACCTTCCTCAATTGTGGTCTGCCAGGCTTCTATGAATTTCTCATTAATGCTGCTCCCTTTATTAAATGTCATGACTTTGTGTTAGTTGAAGATATTCATCTGAATTTGTTACAGACTGATGGAATTGGCTTTGAGTCTTTATTACAATCTTATAATTTAACCCAATTAATAAGTGAACCAGCTCGCTTAAATTCACTCACTTTAAATCATTCTGTACTGGATTGGATTGGTAATAACAATTCAGTATGTATGATTTCTGTTTTTTTCTATTTGTACTTTATGTTTTTACCCATTTCCTCCCCATAGTTCCTGGGGCCCCTGGCAAACATAGCAGTGCATGCACGTGGAGGCATGCACGCACTCTGAGCACTGACTCAGACCCTTCCGCCCCACCCATGGCTATCGCCAGGCTCCCCCATAGCCCAAACTGCCATCCGTCCTCCTGCAGGTGGCAGCCAAGAGCAGGGAAAAAACCCTCATCCCTGCTCAGGAGAGGAGAGCTGCCTCATGGCAGTTCAATCCTGCTCCTCGCCCTCCACCCTCGCCGATCTCCAACAACTCGGGCTTATTCCCGAACCCAGGTCGCTGGCATAGTGCAAGGTGTGGTCTCCAGTGCTTCAACCCTCAGCGCCACCAGTCCACCTATAGTATGTTTGATTTCTGCCTCTGGAGTTTTAGCTCATTCAGTGAGTGATCACTCAGCCACATTTTCCTTTTTCAATTTTAAACGACCAAAAATTCCTTCTCATACTATTCAAATTCATAGTTTTAAAAATGTAGATAATGTTGCATTAAGTGTTTGTCTGTCTTCAATTGATTGGTCTTTTATAGATTCAATTCCCCATGTTGATCTACCCTTGATTTCTTCTGCAGGCAATTAATTCCAATCTAGAATAAATTCTTTCCAAAGCCTACTTTAAGAGTTCTTGGGGCCAGTAACAAGTGGTTTTCTAGAGATATTAGAAATGTTTAAAACAGAGAAATTTAACTTGGAAAGCCTACAAGAACTGTCCTTCTGTTCCCTTATTGAAAAATTATCATTGTTTAAGAAACAAGGTTTTGAAATTAGTTAGAATGTCAAAAACTAGTTTGGTTGGTTGCAATTTGAGGCAAGTTGGTCTAATCCTATGCAATTTTTGGGACAATGTGACTCTGTTATTATCCCCAAAGTCTAGAAGTACTATCAAGAAATTGAAGGTTAATGGTGTTCAGTTAACTGACTGTTTAGAGCTAGTTAATTATTTTAATGTTAAATTTGTGGATCTTTCCAGTTATAAACTAAATACATCACACGTAAACATTGTTGATTCTGGTCTTGATGTTCTTCCTGTGGGGAGCCCAACGTTCTATTTTTAAATATAATGTTTTAAAGCTTATTTGTTCTATTCCTAATAAAAATAGTGACTGCGGTGATGGGTTAGACGGGCATTTCCTAAGGTTATCTGCACGTTATATTGTTGCTCCTCTCTGCTCTATTTTTAACTTATCTTTGATGTTTCAATGATTTCCACCTGGTTGGAAATGTGCAAGGGCTGTACCTGTCCCTATGAAGTCCAATGCTGAATTTGTAGAGAACTTTAGACCTATTTCTGTTTTACATCCTCTTACTAAAATGTTGGAGAAAATTGTGGCTAATCAAATCAATATTTACTTGGACTCCTATAATGTTCTCTGTTTTCAACAACATGGATTCCATAAGGGACATGGTATGAGTACTGCCTTGGTCAGGTTCACAGATGCAGTTCTGAGAGGATTTGATAATGGTCTTATGACTGGAGCTATGTTTGCGGACCTGACCAAGGCATTTGACCTAATAGGACATGATTTATGTTGTTCTAAACTCAGCTCCTTGGGTATTTCTGCTAATGTCATTTCCTAGGTTAAAGATTATTTGACTGATTGATTCCAGTTTGTTGATATTGGGTTAGCCAAGTCAAACATGAGATGAGAAAGGGGTGCTTCAGGGGTCCATTTTTGGGTCCTTTGCTGTTTTCTCTTTTTGTTAACTAGTTGCCTTCATTATATAAATTTGTGATACTCCTTTTTATGCAAATTATTTGATAATTTTTTCCCATGCCAAGTCCCTAACTGAGTTAACTGCTAATCTTGATAATTTTTTCCCATGCCAAGTCCCTAACTGAGTTAACTGCTAATCTTCAACAGGACTCTTTGATGCTTGTAATTGGTTCTCCAATATTTCTATTATGTTGAACTCTAAAAACAGAAAGTCTATGCTATTTGGTACTACCTATATGTTGGATGGCAATCCTTACCTAAAGCTACAAGATAATTTTGGTGCTCCTATTGACAAGTGTATCACTTTAAATATCTTGGGGTGGCACTTGATCCAAGCCTTACTTTTTCTGCCCAGATCAGATTGGTAAGCTGGACCATTATGCAAAAATGAGGTCCTCTTTATAAATTCAAAAGCTTTTTTCCTACCTGCATTAGCTAGCAAACATTTCCATTTTTGTTCTAGTCTTTTGTCTCTATGATGTTAGTTTTATTAGGTTTTCCAATATTGTTATTATGGCTGTTTGGCATGTTTCCCTTCCCCCCTACTTCGTCCCTGTTAGTTTAAAGTGATTTTGTGATCTTTTGGCACAGACTTATTGTTTTTGGTAGGTAATGTTGGCGATGCCTGTTTCTGTGGTTTTTAAGCTTTTATTTTCACCCTATATTTATATGGAAGGGACTGCAGTTTGGCCCCGACAAGGTGACCAGCTGATCCCTTCCACTTCCTGATTGATGTACACCCCCCCACACTTAGGCAGATTATGAAATGCAGCAAGGGAAAGTGTGGGGGCATGCTCCATTGAAATTAACAAGACTCGATTTTTGTTCCAGTTTAGTACCTTATGATGGTGAGTTGAAGATTAATGAAAGCCACCGTCAACTAACAAGGACCTTGTTGGTTGAGCGGTGGCCTTCCTTAATCTCCGACTCACCATCATGAGATACTAATAGGAATGAAAATTGAATCCTATTTTTTTTTAAAGGGCGTGCAACCCCACATTTTTCCTTGTGCACATCATAACATGCCTGAGCATGGAAGTATGTACATCAACTGGGAAGTGGAAGGAATTGGCTGGCCATCTTGTCAGTGTCAAATTACATTCCCTTCCACATAAACATAGGCTGAAAATAAAAGTTTAAGAATTATAGAAACAGACTATTATGAACCTAAGGTACCATATCCTGAAAGTGGTACCTTAGGATTGGAAAAATCACTTTAAATATTTGTGAATATACTTTAGCAGTATGTCTCCCAATACTCTTGACTCAAGTCTATTTAGATGTAATCCATCCCTCTTGTACAAATCTTTCTGTTTGTCAAAGACCTTCCAGCTCTGGATAACTTCAAAATCTTATTTCTCGGTCCAGTTCTCAAGCAATCTATAATTTTTAATACTTCCCCTTGTTTTACCCATTCCTGCCCTGGGCACAGGGAGAATTTCAGATATTATGACCTTACAAGTTTTGTTTTTCAGAACTCTGCCAACAGCCTCAGAATCTGCCTTAATGTCTTCTTTGGTTGTCCGTTCTATATCTTTTGGCTGTAAGTGTAGCACCACAGTAGACGCCCTCTCCCCTTTTAATAGGCTATTCAGATTTTCGGTGTCATCTTAAATTCTAGTACCAGGTAGGCAACATACTATTGCCCTTTCTTTCTTCCCTCTACATATAGTATAATAGCGCATCAGGTCATAATGTCATATGCTTAATAGCGTACGGCATTATGGTGAAACCCGGACCTATGCACACTCCAAGTTGGACTCCCCCAGAGTTGGAATCTTTAGTAGGGAGAGTCCAGGGGCTTTTAACCCTCATAATGAGGGGTGTGGGGGTGGCCCACAGAACAATAAATAAACAAAGCAATCGCGCAACGCGATTCTGCCGCACGGCATTCTGCTATGCGACATTATGACCCCAAGCCTATAACAGTGTCAATGTTCTGTATTATTGAATCTCCAGTAACTATCAAGTTCCTCTCAGAAGCCTGTATTTCAATATATTGTTCACCTATTTTAGGTGGTTGGCCCTCTAATACCTGATGTCAGTTACTATCTTGCCCCTTATTATTCACTATTGACCTATTCAGTTGCAGCTCCTCCACATTTTGAGTTATGATATTCCCAACTCACCATGTTGTTCCAAGACTCGGAATGTATTTGATAGGGGGCCTTTCTATACTCCCGCTACCCTACCTCTCTCCATACTTGGTGTCATACTCGGTTTTTAGACAGAAGAAGGCGAATGTCCATCTGGTCCGTCACCCACGATGGTGAGTCCATCGTGTCAGTATTATGAAAGCAAAAACTAATTTCGTTTTAATTTGAATAAGGTCAAAGTGTTGGCATTAACTACCTCTCCAGGAAGATTATTCCACATATTTATGGCTCTAATGTAAAGACGCTTTATCTACTCTTTTCTCTTTTGCTTATTCAATGTACAATTGTCTATTATGGCTTCGTAGTTCAAACTCACTCATCTTAAACGTAAGACCTGGTTCTTCCATTAACTCCTTATCTCTAAGAATTTTTAACAACATTAGCATGTCTCCTCTCTCTCTCCCCTCCCCTCCAACATATACAGACCCAGTTCCTGCAATCTCTGCACGTACGTCCTGTCTTTCAGTGTCCTAATCATCTTGATAGCTCTCTGCTGAACCCTCTAGATATTATTAAGGTCCTTTTTTAGGTAAGGGCTTCACACCAAAGAACAATAGTCCAGGTGGGGTCTAGTATAGTTTTTGTACAGGGGCATAATACAAGTCTTATCTCTGGACACAAATGCCTTTCTAACGCAACCAGCTGTTTTATTTGTGGTAATGAGGGTCTTGTTGCAGTGATCGCTGAAGCAGAGGTTTTTATTGATGTGGATATCTAGATCTTTTTCACTGTCCATCTTTTAAGTTTGTGGCCATTCAGCCTCTGCATTTTGTACCGAAATGTAAGATGACACATTTATCTAGATTGAAAAGCACATTAATATCCTGGACTCATTTTTCTATATTTTCCAGATCCTGTGTTAGTTGTTTTGTTTGTTCCTCAGTATGGACAGGTCTCCCCAGTTTTGCTCTCCTTCTTCCTTCAACAAGTGTCCATGATGGAAGTTCTTCTAAACTGCCCTCTTTCTCATCATTTCTTTGGTCCCTTTTTCTTTTCCCCCTGCCCCCTTATTGTTCCTATCCAGGCTCTGACTATTCTTAGTTTAATCAAATGTTATTGCAATAGCTTCCTCCCCCTGGTACAACTCATTCCCTCCCTGTAAGTCATTACTCATTAGCTGTGTGCTGCAATTGAATATGTCTGGGTTTTTAAGGGCATCATAAACATTGTCTACAGAGGTTTCCTGGTTGACTACACTTCATTTCTATTGAATCTATCTCTTTTATTTCTGATTTCTTCCTCTAATGCCTTTATGTAGTTACATTTTACACAAAGTGGGCCCTATTCACATATGGGCAGGTAATACGTGCCAGAGGCGCGTTACCGGCCCATGGGGTTCCCTACCTACGAACAGGTGCATACCAGTCGGTAGTCACTACCGGTCACCACCTATCCGTAGCCCTGCCCTCCTGGTGCACATATGTGTGGAAGACATTTCGGCTGACTGGGCACGTATCCAGTGGGATGCCCGGACCTGGTCCATGAATGGATCACTTGTGCCCACAGGGCACAAAAGACATTGGAGGGCGTGATGTGCATTGCAAGCTTGTGGCAGGAGGGTGCCCAGTCAACTGCCCCCAGCCCTCCACGAAGATCCATGAGCTGAGGCGGCATGTGGGGAGGGGTCTGCAGTGCCCCCATGTCAGCACTGCTGCCGGAGGTGGCATCCTGGGGGGCATGTATCCCTTCTGGCTGGGTATTACCCAGCATAAGGTGCACCCCTGTGCCCAGCACTGTTCACTTCTGTGAATAGCATGGAGTGCAGGCACACCCCTGACATGCCCACCGCCCATCCCTGGTGTATTGCTGTCCGCAGGGAAGATTGGGTGCCAAGGGGCTGCGCACCCTGATTGTTGAATGCAGCATGGGGGGTGTAATGGGTGCGGAGTGCCGACTCATCCCAGATACATGCATATAGCCACTCCACCTCATTCATACATAGGGCCCAAAAAGAGAGAGACACAAAATACCACATACTCCACAACATTGGAGGTCACTGATCTATAGTAATGCATAAATGATGTCTGAGGGTATAGGGACAGTTTGTTGGTCAAATTGCAAGACCAAGGTCAGATGATCCATCTTTTGTGGGATCGGGTGGGAGATCTGGAGATTCTCTTTACACAAGTAAAAATAATATCAGAGTCACCACCCTTACCCAATGTAAACATTTTGCACCCTACAAATTCCATTAACAGTGTAACGTCTTCCATTTGATTTGAAGTTCAGGAAGCAGACAAAAGGACATGTCAATTATGACAGGGCTTTGTGCAACTAGTAATGGTGTCAACAATTTGTGGAATCTTTACAAGTGTTGAACTTAGACCACAGATAACACACAAGTGGAAATGGCCGAGTCCTTAAATGTTCAGACAGTGATACTGACTGGCAGTGATACACAGGCCTTGTTTATTTTATTCAGGCTAAATCGCTGAGATAGTAATTTCTTGTTACACTACCTGAAAACTCCTTTTGGTTACAGAGTGATTTGCTACTTTCTGATTTGCTGAATTAGTTTGAAAACCCCTCAGGATTGCTGTGATCCTACCTTGAAAACGTATTCTCCGGCTTGTGATTCAGAGTTTCGCTGCCTTCTTGACTTCTGTGGCTGACATGGCAGACAAATGTCTCTGCCCATGTTGGTCTCTGCTCCATGCTCATCACCATTCACATGGAGACCTGATTTAAAGGTCCTAGTGACCTCTGCCCTCGGAGTCCAATTTTCTATTTCACTATATGCGATGCCTCATGTGGCATCAATAACCCAGCCGGCACCAGAATGACTGGTAATGGCACCCTGGCTGTTCCTGTCCCCTGATATGATGGAGGTGACAAATCAAGGAACATAGGCAAGCATCCAATCGGATGCCTGTCCTGGGTCCTGAAGTGGATGTCCTGCTTCATGCGAGTGGAGGATTCTGGGAAGGTGCAGGAGGGTTGAATGTGCAAGGAATGGGCAAATGCCCGAATACCAGCCCTTTCTACCCAGAGGGCTGGGGCAGCATGGGGGGTGCTTTCCAGCAGCCTGCAGGGTTTCCCTGGGGGGTATGCAAAAAGGTCCCTGTCTATGTAGCCTAAGCCCCCTTTGCATGGCACTCTGCACCTTTGTGATTGGTGCAGAGTGCAGACACATCCCCAAACATGCCCCTGAACTATCGTGTGCATAGCTGTGCGATTGGCATGGGGATCTAGTACAGAGGACACATGTGCCTTCTGCAAATGCACACAGAGGTCCACGGAACCCCTGGTATGTGGCATTCAGCCCTAAGGTTGCCTAAGTGCTGTGGATCCACAGCACACATGTAATCTGCACACAAGTGCATAGACTCCATTATGTGGATTATCCAAATATATTTACCTTATTCTGTTACAGACTGTGTTTCGGGGTCTGCTTGAACTAAGAGTATTCTGATGCTGGGGTTTGAGGGGTGGATGTTGCAAGTTATTAAATCCTGCTGTGCTTGTGTCATTCAATATTAATATGACGTGTTACAAATATGTCCTAGTGCATTAGGCATTGTTACAGTTTGACGTGTAGGTTAGCACTGCTTAGTCAGTAAACTTTTAAATTGTCCTTTGCATACAGTAATCTCCCTGCTAGGCACTTCAGTTGCCTGACATGGCGTGCGTGTCACATAACTTAGCTGAGTCCAGGACATCTTTGAATGGTCTGGCCTTATGTCAGGGCATACCAACCATCCCACTGGACTTCTGACCCATGAGGAGTGGAGAAAAATGACATAAGTACTTCAGAGTTATAGCGAGGGTGACAGTGGCAAATATCTACATTTTTACTGGACTTCAGTCCTTCGATATTAAATGTTGTCCTCTGTACTTGAAAGAGCGTACTGGAAAGTAACTGTGTTATTCTATATATTTCTTTATGAACCTTCGTGTACAGGGCTATGTAATGCAAGTTATTTCAAGTATGATGCATATTGTATATCATATAATGCATAAATAAGACTTGGGGAAAAAATCCTAATCAAGGGTTTCTACAGCACACGGCACAATAACAGCTGAGTGTGCTGTTTTTCTTTAAAGTGCACTTTCATTCTTCAGTATAAATTACTGTACAGCATTTTGTGATACTATGTGTGAAAGTGTGGTTAAAAATACATTGAATTACATTTAATAAATAATGAAATGTGGTTAAAATTCTTTGGGGCTTGGCTGAATTGTTTCAGTACCTTTTGACTCCCAAAAGTCTTTTATATCATTGACCCTGGTTAATGAAGTTTGTGCTAAATTTCCAGTATTTTAGTGGAACGGCTGATCCGTGTCTGCAGAGATAATACTGTCAGGGAACAAAGTCAGTCAAGATGGACTTGGATGCCATGATCCAGAACTCAAAATCCTTACCTGAATAATATAGACTTCTTCCCTGCCGTTGTACCAAATCTCAAACTTCTTGTTATCACCCTTGACATTTTCTGTGATACCGACAGCACTCATCTGTAGCAAAGAGCAGACAACGACATGTTATTTTAGATGGTAGGCAGTTATTCTGCACTTTTATCAGCTAGACAACTCACACAAACTGAAGGGAGAACGACACCGAAATGAGACTTGAACTCAGGTCCAAGGAATACAGCGTCCCTGAGGTGAGATGAGCATGTCCATTTCAACTTCAGTTTATTTGTTTCACCAGGAAAGGCTCTGTTGAGCAAGCTCATTTTCAGGGAGGTCCTGGGTAGGACAGCACACAAATTAAAACAGTGAGTCACAGAGCATAGAGATAGATTGCTTACAAGATAAACAAGGATTTACAGAGCACAGAGGTATATAGGTATAGTGCAGCCAGCTAAAGAATACAATTACATTTAGTGCCTGTGTATCAATTACATTTGTATGTTGTCTTGCACCTGTGCAAGAAACATGTTGCAGTAACTTCAGAATAGCAGGTTTTGGAGGTGCTGTCCTGTTGTGGCCTGTGGCGCCACTGCTTTTTGGGGCTGGGCTCTGAGGCACGAATTAGATTGCACGCTGTCTATGACAGCAGTGCAAAAGAGTGTCCACCACCTTGAAAGGTTTTAGCCGCTGCAATGAGGGAGCTCCACCTCATTGCAGGGCGTGCCATTCCCGGTGTAAGTTTCAGTGTGACATGATGGCGGCTGTGCCACACGCCTCACACAGTTCCCCAGAAAAGCCGATTTGGGGGGTGCCCAATCCCCCTGTTGGCATCATATGCCCCCTCCCCATTCACCTGCCGATGGGGAGCCCAATCCCGTCGGCATCATCCCAACACGTTTTATTTGCCACAGCGGGTGCCCAATCTCCGTCGGCTCCAGTCCCCAAAAAACATGCAGGTGACACGCTGGGAGCCCACCACAGCGCACATCATGTACCTGTAAAACAAAAACCTTCCATGATGTTTTTATTTTCCCTGTAAAGTAGAAAATGGTCCCTCGCAGTCTGCAGCCCCCTCCCCAACCCGTGCCCATCCTCTGTGTACCCTGCCTCCTCACACCCCCCTCACCCCATATGTATTTCTGGAGCCTGGCACGGTGATCTTCGGTGGACCAGGAACATGTCTGCACTCGTCAAAGTCTACCGTGTACTGAAGAAATGCCGGTAAGCTGTATAACGGCATAAATAGGGTTTTTTCAACTTTGATGCATATCTTGGGCATTTTTGGGAATTTTGCCACCAAATTTTCAACATGCGGTTATTGGAACCCCTCCTCATGAATTCAGTTACTGCCATGGTGTTATTCAGTCCTGAAAGGTGATTTTGTGGTCACTGCGTGGAATCACCCTTTGGGACTGATTAACGAAACAACAGTGCCACTGTTCATGAGTTGGCCTCTCAAAAAGCCTATGTTGTAAATTTGGTGAAAAATAAAAATAATTACTGTTTCACGAGCGTGGGTTGCGCAGTTTCCACGCACGCTCGTAACTTCGCAAATATTTTCAATCCAGATTTTCAACATTGCCATTTTTCCACACCTCCTTATGAAAAGTACAGCTGTCATTTTTCACATCCTGAACGAAATGTGTTTTCGCACTTCCAGTGTAGAATAGCGTCGTCGCTGTGGGAAATCAGTGTTCAGGACACAGTAAGAAAATCAAAGTGACACTGTTCATGAACAGAGGTCCTAAAATGCATATGTTGAAAATGTGGTGCCGAAAGTCCATTAAATGACTGTTTTATGAGCGTGCATTGTGCAGTTTCCACACACGCTTGTAACTTCATGAATCTGTAATATTTCACTCCATTTTCACATCCTGGCCAAAATGTGTTTTCGCACTTGCGGTACAAAATAGCATGGTTGCTGTGAGAAATCAGTGTTCGGGACAGAGTAAGAAAATCACAGTGATACTGTTCATGAGCAGAGGTCCTAAAATGCCTATGTTGAAAATTTGGTGACAAAAGTCCATTAAATGACTGTGCTATGAGCGTGTGTTGCGCAGTGTTCATGCACCCTCGTCATTTTTCACATCCTAGCCGAAATGTGTTTTCGCACTTCTGGTGCAGAATAGCATGGTTGCTGTGGGAAATCAGTATTTGGGACAGATTATGAAAATCACAGTGACTCTGTCCATGAGCAGAGGTCTTATGTTCTAAAATGCCTATGTTGAAAATTAGGTGACAAACGTCCATAAAATGACTGTTTTACAACTGTGCGTTGTGCAGTTTCTATGCACACTCATAACTTTGATAATTTTTAATATTTGCACTCCAGATTTTCAACATTGTCATTTTGGCACACCTTCTTATAAACAGTTCAGCTGTCATTTGTCACATCCTGCCCGAAATGTAGTTTCGCACATCTAGCGCACAATCACACGGTCACTATGGGAAACCAACGTTCGGGTAGATTAAGATAATCGTAGTGCCACTGTTCATGAGCAGAGATCCCAAAATGGCTATGTTAAAAATTTGGTGAAATAATTCCACTAAATGACTGTGTTACGAACGTGCGATGTGCAGTTTTCACACACACTCATAACTTTGAGAATGTTTAATATTTTCACTCCAGATTTCCCATGTTGCCATCTCTTCACACTTCCTTATCAATGGTGCAGCTGACATTTTCATGTGGTGCAGAATGGCTCAGTCACTGTGGGAAATCAACGTTCAAGACAGATTAACAAAATCACAGGGGCACTGTTCATGAACAGAAGTCCCAAATGCTTTCATGAGGTGGAGTCACAAAAAGGCCATGTTTTAAAATTTGGAGTGCAAATACCAACACACGTCCAGGGCATTAGGGTTTCTAACCATTACATCTCACCCTGTACAGACTAACAGGCATCAGGGGTGTGTCTTTGGATTGTCTGCTGTACTGCTCATGCCATTGGTCCTCCACCTCCACCCTGCAGCCACTGACAGGAATCAAGGTGTGCCTTGGACTCTTCAGCCCCAAAGTTCAACCCATTCTCCTATGCTGCACCTATCTCAATGTACTTCCTTATGAAATGGGGTGACCATAAGGCCAGATGACCCCAAGGCACAATGCGACCCTTGTCAGACTCTGCAGGGTAGGGTGAGGTGAAATAGCATGAGCAAGCGACCCAAACACACACCCCAATCCCTGTCACTCTCTACAGGGTGGGGTGTGGTTGATGTCAGTTCTATACTTCACTACTACTTCTTTTATGTGTCTCTCTAACTCCTGCACTACCAATGCCAAAACCAACAAGACAACATTCGGCATTGAAAAATGCTTGTTTTTACAAGCTATAAAAACAGAAAAGTAATAGAATTAAGCAATAGTGCATGACAGGGTGTGGTACTATATATCATAGGATATCATCACACCCTGTGTGCATTGTGCGGTATGAGGCTGCAGGCTGTGTGCCTCGTGCACCTGGGAAGTGATGATATCCCATGATATACCACACCCAGGAGTGCATTATTGCTATTGTGAACTGAATTACAATTTTTATCACAGAAAAATAAGAAATTAAAAAAATGGGAAAAGATGATGTTTTGGGGGTGTTGTAGGAGTACATTTAGATAAAATAGTTCTCTGTTGGGTGTGTTTAGCATTGTGGTCAGCAGGTGGCATTGTTGCTATAGAGGTCATAGCAGGTACGGCAGTGTTGGCTTGGTAAATGTTTTATTGGGGCTACTCCTTTTGAAAAAATTTCTTTTTACTTCCCCATCCCCCAAACGCAGATGTGCTTATAATACGGACACAGCAAAGGCAAACTCTGTGGTTACATGCCCCCTTCCCCTTCATAGCAGGCAGGAGTGTTTTCCATTATTAGGGAAATGGAGTGTGTTTGGTTCCCAGGTTTGGTTCCCTGTCCATCGGTCCCCCCACTCATCAAAGCTCGCAGGAGTGTTTAATAATCCAACGGTGACCGACATTTCCCTGTACCTTGAACAGTGAATGGCAAATGCTTGTGTGCTGCGAAGATGCAAAGCTCAAAATCAGTGGCTTGTCGAGTGTGACTGGGAGGAGCGGTGCGCATGTTTGAAGTGGGTGTCAGTTGCAAAAGTGAAATTAAATGAAAATACAGAGATGGCGGGTGATGTGGTGAAATTTAAAAAAGAATTGGTTGCTGTGGTAGGAGAGTGTTTGTTTATCTCTGTACTTGGTGGCTGGTAAGTTGTTTTTTTTTGACTGGGACTGAGGAGCTGCTGTTACTGACCGTGACTTCAGCATGGCTGTCTGGCTCCTGAAATGTACAGGCGGACAGATTTGGAATAGGTAAAAGGAGCTGTTGGCTGACATCTTTTCTTACCCGTGATTATGTTGTTCAGTTTAATCACAGGTAAGAAGAGGGCTCAGCCAATCAGGCTTTAGGATTTATAGTGCTCAGTTCATAATATACAGTACCCCGGAACTTGCATGTGAGTCAAAATGTTCTATGCTTAACCTTATTCAAAATGGCTGCCTAGGGCTGAGTGAGTGCCACAGAAAATACACACTACTAAAGTCAAGCGTTAATATATAGGATTTGGATACTTCATCTTGTGATTCCACATAATCTGGGTAAGAACTAGCCACACAAACAGGTATCAACATATACTTTACCAAGGAGCTTCTTAAAGGAGCTTGTGCTTACCAATGCTGACAGTTTTAGAGTGGACAGTAGTTGGTTCCAGAGGGTGGGAATGGAACAACTAATGGCAGTCTTCCCTATCTGTGTGGCACATGCTGGGGTATCAAGGAGTATGTAGTTGTTTTCTGGGGCAGAGCAGTCGCTATGAGATGTTGTATAGATTTGTGATATATCCGGACAGGTCGTTTAGAAAAATCTTCTATTCCCATGCGCATGAATTTATTAGTCTCCTATTTATTAGTGAGGGCCAGCTGATGGTCTTCGGACCACGGAGGGTGGGGGTGGGTGGGTGGGTGGGAAGAGGAGCACGTGGTCTGTCTAGTGCCACTGAGTTATACAGTACCAGGCAGATTGTAAGAGAGGACCAGATTCAAATCCATTGATCCATTACATCAATGAGAACTGGGTCCTCTCTAATAGTCTGGATTGAATAGGGTGAATACTTTTTATTGCACCAACATTGATTGGATACATACTGTATATGTTGTAGTACACAAGCTTTCAGTGACAGAGAGCTCCCTTTATCAGTTGTCTGTGGTGCTTCACCACTCAGGATATTGGGTTCTACTCTTACATGTGCAGGTAAATATAATTATCAAAGTGCAACCCCATTTTGTATCCATGACTGCTACAGTACTCTCCCAGTGTCACTATGACATACATACTGAAGCAGTAAAATATTTACTTTTGCATTAATGTAATCAATTGACAGGGTTGTTAAAGCAGCAGTGTATGTTAGTCATTGTGTCATTTGTTATCAATAATTATGAAATGGGTAGGAAAAGTTATCTCTACTGGTTGGTTGAAACACATCACATGACCGTGCGTATATCAGAGCATGACTGTACACCTGCACTTTCACACCCCCAAAACAATTTTGCCATTTTATAAGATAGATAACCTACTCTAGGGTGTGCAGTTGCGCTCTGATATATGCACGCCTTGGGTGGCTGACGCACGAAACTGCAACACACACCAAGGCTTGCATATATTAGAGTGAGACCGCACACCTTAGAGTGGGTTATCTATTACTTAATGTACAGTATGTCTGGCAAAAACCTCAATTTACAAATGTTTCTTTTTAATTTGCAGTGTTTCAATCCTGATCAGGGATGCATGATTTAGAATTTTTAAAAGTTCTTCTTCCTTGCGGTGCTCCCATAAAAAAAAAAAAAATTGTTTTAAATAAACACCTTGGTGAGGTGAGGGGTTACTTAGCATCAAAAACATGTGCTACCACTATCATAATACATACCCAGTAAAAACCCTACAGTCTAAAGTGGTATGCCACCCTTATGGCGACACCAACACTGCGAAATACATACCTGTCGGCAAAATCTACACTTTGTTGACAGGTCGCTGTGTTGGTGTACCTGAGACAGGGCATGCTGTCTGCCAGTCCTGCACTCTGCCCTGAATCAAGTCTGACTGGAGTTGAGAATCCAAAGAGACGGGGTGAGGTCGAGCCCCCATGATGGGGTCGGGCAGAGCCCCCGATAAAAACCAGGACTGGGAGACACACAGAAATCATGTAGACCGCAACTTGCCATCAACATGATTCCTGTCGGCATAATGCTGATTAACATAACGAATGTTGAACCAGCATGGTAGAGCTGTCTAAACGTACCATCGACCGAACAGATTTTTAAACTTGAGAGTGGTGACCATCATAAATGACTTGCATTATTAATTACACATATAATTATGAAAGCTGCTTTCCAAAACATCTGCAGGAGTTACAGTTATACTGATTATGAATCTAAGGATGTCAGAAATACATTTGTGCTATATATAAAAAAACTATAGTGAAAATGGTTGACGATTTTTAAAAATACTTCTGCTTCATGATCAGTTTTGAAAAGTAATCAGTTATAATGTAGTAATGAATTTGCAAGAAAAGATATTTACTGATTACATTTGAAATTGTTGTGGGTAATGACAGAAGCAGACACCCCCTGTGGGGTACACTTGGGTTAGAACAAAGGATGGACATTATAATCTACATACTTTGGCTGGAAAATAACAAATCTGGTTTGGAACAGTTTTCCAGAGAGGTGATCCATTAGAGATCAAAAGAGATGTCTGAGCCTGTGATGTCAGAGTGACATGCACAGTGATGCAGCGTGGTGGGCGGGTCACTGAAAGTTTTTGGCGTCTGTGGTTAGACCTCCCATAGGAGTAAGGATTGAGACTCTGAGTGAGCAAGGGGTTAAGTCTGCCTTTTCTCACTGAGTTCCCAGTTTGAGTAAGAGTCTACTCTGCTTATCAGACAGATGTTAGTGAGGCTATTCTGTGTGTTTTCTGTTTCCTAAAACCTTTCTGTTTTACTTCTGTAGATATGCCATCTTCCCCATAGTCTTAGTGTATATTATCCTGTAACATATATATGTTTCTTGGAGAAAGCCGGCCTGGTGGTACTGAGGGTTAAGGTGCTGGACACCATACCTCGCACCATGCTGGTGACCTGTGTTCAGGAAAAAGCAAGGGTTGCCTGGGCACAGCTGGGGGGGGAAGAGGACTGAGCACCCAAGAGGCTGCTCTCATCTTCCAAGGAGGGAGAATCGCTAGGTCCACCAAATGACTGCCACCAGGTGGAGGCCTGGTGGCAGTACTGGTCAGGAGTGACAGACATGGGAGGTGCTGTGGAACCCTGTGGTGTGCCCGCACTTCCATGCATGCACACCAACGTGAATGCCCTAGAAGGGGGAATTGGGAGAAAAAATGATGAACAATGGCAGTGGGGCAGGCATATATCATGCTCTGTCTGCTGATCCCCCCATGACTCCACTGCCGGAACTCAGTCCCATGGTGGTGAAGGAAGGTGGGGGTTGTTGGAGCAGGGCTGATGGGAGCCTGAGCCTGCCCCGGCCAGAGGAGTCTAAAGTACATATTAAAAAATATTCTTGTATTTAAATCTTATTTTTATATAGTTCAAGCTTTCTAGGATGGAAACATTGAAACCCAGAATTTGACGGCAGATAAGGACCGCTTGGCCCACCTAGTCTGCTCATTTCTGGACCAGTCTAACCGGGGTAATTGACAAATCTGTGATTTGGCTTTGAAAAGTAAGGCTACGATTACCATGTCTTAAAGTGAAGTGTCTAAGCGTGACAAAAGGGGCAGGTCATTTGCCTTTTGACAGGGAGCACTGTACTGTGTGGGCAGTGGCTTGGGTGGGATTCGGACCTAGAGATACACAGAGTGTGGGTCACGTTGAGTAGTGGCAGCATCCAGGTACCCTTGCAGGTGTCTGAAGGGCTGAGGAAACTGGAAACAATCGCAGGCTGGGTTAGGGGACAGGTCCAGTTTGTGACAGCCATAGACACCACAAAACAGTCAGCCCAAAGTTTGCATCTTTGATACATCATGGCTCACTGATATATTCAGCATCAAATGACAGTGCGCTATCCAGGGTGAGGGTCCTCTATAATAATATTTGCCAATTCATACAGGACGTTGATAGAAGAACACACCATTGTGCTCTCTATGTCAATTTGCACTGGTTATCTTTTGAGAAACGTTATAATTATTACTCCATGTCATATCTATTGAAAAGTTTGGTGTTGGCCTAGAGTCTGTAAGGAATTTGTTATGTGTAGTCTGCTCTAGTCGCAACACAAGGTTGTTAGACCGTTTGGTCCTGTAAATTTCTTTCAGATGCTCAGCTGCTGGTCAAATGGTTTTTACTGTAATTATAGGGCATCTAAGCTGTTGAATGCTAGTCCTCACAGTTTTAAAGAAGTCAGCGTATATTCTCAGCTCAGAACACAATGTAAACATTTGCAGCTCAAAACACAACATAAGCATTGTTTAAAGCACATTTCTTTGTGTAACTAGATTACTTGAATGTCACTATGTTGCATGCATTTATATATTGTGGTAATAGTACATGTTCTGCGTGACCTTTGAATATGGGTATTATTTGTCCTTGGGTTCTTACTTGGTTATCAGAATTTTTAATTAATAAAATACTTTTCTGCATGTGTGTCATCTGTCCCAAATAAAACTTTTTATCTTAACCACTGTTTCATCACTTGAGCTGCGTACAATAAATATATATTTGTCTACGCCTATTTGTGGGAAGTTGGGGAAACATTCTGCTTGAAACTGGCAGTAGCCAGCTGTGTTCTTGCTGGTTGAAACTCAATCTGGGTTGTCTGCGAAGCTGGTGAATGCAGGTGTTCCTGTCTGGTGGATTGTACAGTATCCTGACCTTTACTTCTACCTGGAGGAGTTGCTTGCTTCCTCTCTATGAGAGCTATTGTTTCGAAAGCTGCATTTCTACTTATAGTGAACATGATGCACCTGTAATATTTGTTTTTCAGTTTAGAATGCCCTTTTTCTCCTGTTTTTTAAGATGTCTTCTCTCCCCTATATTGAGTCTGTTTTAATGTTTTTATTTTAGATTTAAAGGACATGTAAATAAGTAAATTTGGGGGAGGGGTAAAAGAATTCACAAATACTCCTGTGTATTACTAAAATAAGGGATGCTAAGTTACCTCATGCCACTGTTTAGTTGTATTTTGCTGCTTTATAAAGAGTCGGCACAGTTGAAATATTCCCTGAAATGTAAACAAACCCTCTAATTATCTCCAATGCCAAGCTGCCGCTTGGCTCACAAAATGGCGACATGCCTAGGTGATCATGTCGATGAAGTGAGTCCGCACCGCTTCTTCCATAAAAACCTTTGAGCAATTAAAACTGCTGGATATTGGCAGTATATGTAGATCTCAGGATATGTATTGCTACTTAGCTTGTGCACCAGACTGATGCACAAGCTAAGTATTGATACATATGCTGATATCTACATATACTGCCAATGTCCAGCCTTTTAAAACAGTGCACATAGGTTGTTATGGAAGAAGTGGTGCAAACTCACTTCACTGACATCATCTTCATGTAGGAATGTTGCCATTTTGTGAGCCGAGTGGCAGTTCAGCTTCATTCGGACATAATTGGAGGGTCTGTTTACATTTCAGGGAATATTTCGTCTGTGCCGACTCTTTATAAAGCAGCAAAATACAACTAAACAATGGCATGAGGTAACTCAGCATTCCTTATTTTGCTAATACACAGGACTGTTTGCTAATTCTTTTATTAAGAATTTACTTATAGTGTATAGTAGAGCATTGTTCAATATAGAAATCCATCATTTTCAAAATGCTGTCGTACCACAGTTCAAAAGGTCATGGAATGTGATTGTACCCTTCTGTGGTAGAACAGAATTCAAGAACCTCTAGATACTGCACAAGTCAGTTTCATTGTGAAAGAGAAAAAAACACAATGCACACATTTCACATAATACTATACACTATAAAAAAATCAGGGCTAACTCCAGTCAGGAAAAATAAAAAATATGTATTTACTGTAATAGTTGACTTCCACAATATCTTCACCATTGATTCATACTTACGGGTCTAGGGCCAGAGGCAAGGGTGTAGACAGGCTTACTCACTGTACACATTTGTGTACAGTTTTGTTGAGTGCCTGTCACAAACCATAAGCCACTCTGTTAATATTATCATTCTAATCTGCAGTATTTGGGTTAGTGTAGGGCACTGAGGAGTGTCCAATACATGTATAACCTCTTTAGAGAGTAGAGGAGTCATCTAACAGCAATCTGACTTGTTTGGAAGGGGGTGCCATTTGGAAAGGATGTATACATTTTTTAATTGGGGGTTGTAACTGTTGGAGATTATGTACTAGGCACTAGGATCTCACAAGGGCTTGTTATTCTATAGGGAGGGAGCCAACGATGGCTAGTGATGTCACACACACACACTTACGTAGTGTTGCACGCACTAGCCAATAACCGTTGTCAGCTCTCTCATGTACCTCAGTTCTGTTCGCCAGGAGTGAAGCAAAGTGGAGAGAAAATACAAGCGAGGACTAGATACTTCCTAGCCCAAAGGAATAGTAAAAGGATGTAGAAAATCACATAGAGATCCAAGTGAACCCAGCTACCACCTTAGAAATTAAGGGTTGCGCCTACTAGGTGGCACAATGGTAGGGGTTCTAAAACATGCCAGAGTGTCTTATCACTAGCTAGAGAGAATGGGGACAGTGATAATTAAAACGATAGGTCAGTAGATGCTTTGGCAGAAGAGGCAAAAGGGAAAGTCCGATTTGGGACCAACTTGCAAATGAAGCGTAAAAAAATGCCAAAAATGGAAAAACTGACATCTGGACTCCCAAAAAGTAACAGCTCTATACTACTAAACAGAACATGAGTAAACTTAGAGTAAACACATGCCTCTGTTTTCTCCATGATGGACAGAGGAAAAAAATAGGGATGAAGAGTATAGGAGTTGTTAGACTAACATCCCTAGAGAGATAATGAAACCAAAGGTATCTCACACTTGTCTCCCAAACAAGCCACAGTGACTCACTAGCTTTGTGGCCGCTAGTTTGGGGGTTTGTGTTCCTGTTTTTAGCTTTTCTACTTTCACTGAGACATATTACATCTTATCTTTGTTAAATAAACTTTATACTTTTTAGTACTACAACCGTAGTCTAAGTGAGTCACTGAGGCTTGTTTGGGATGCAAGGGCAGCGTATCTTTGAGATCATTGTCTTCTAGTTTTTACCTTTACACACTGCAGGTACTTGAGGTAGTCCTCTTTCCCTTTTGCATTCCTAGGGAGGCAAGATGTGGTTATCTCCTCTGGCATGCTCCAGGTGGAGTGGGTGAAGCCCAAAGTACAGAGAGAAGTGACATGGGACACCAAGCAATAATTCCAACATGAGAGGAAGAATATGCCCTGCTTCTCCCTGCAACCACAGGAATGTGCACTGTGTGAAGCTTATACATTAATCCCAAACAAGTGCATAGTACCTATTCAGAGACAGCATCTACTCAGTGGAGTTAAACTGGACAGGAGTGCACAGGGCACGTGTTGCATGTAGTAACTAACAAGAATTTTATTTTTTATTGAATTTTGGTAACTGGGTGGGCCCACTGAGACAAGACAGTCCCTTTTTCAGGGGCGATCTGAGAAGTGCAGTACATTGACAGTGTCTTGCATTGAGAACAATACATTCACTATAACACCTCAGTAAAAACAGCACAAGCTAACAAACAAAACAGATGCAGGATACATTTGGAACAAATAATACAGTAATTTAGAGCAAATACAGTAATAGCAAATTTAAAAACAGGTAGTAGTTAGAGAACACAGATACCTTGTGCACGCATTATAGGTTAAGTCAGGCTTCCACTAAATATCATACACTAAACACAATTAGCAAATAAAACTTGCAGGATGTACACTAACAAGAATATACCCTAAAGAGGACATACCCTGGGCAGGGAGAAGGAGGACAGGAAAAATTGGAGGGAAGGGGGTGACCTACCCACTTCACAGAAAAAAATGCATGTGTGTTTTTGTTGCTGTTGGTGTGGTGGTGACCCCACCTCCTTTTTTTGGGGTGAGTGTGGCCAGCCCTCTTTTAAACAAACAAACAAAAAAAAAAAAAACAAGATCACCCAGCAAAGGACCATGGCATAGGAACTATATGCAGTGATCTGCTGCCAGCAGCCACAGGGGGAGCTCCCAGAGGCTCCGCCTCTCAGCTGAGTGGGGGATGGTGGGCAGGCTTGTGAAATAATGGTGAAGATATTCCGGAAGATCAACAATTACGGTAAGTATATAATTTTCACATCTTCCAGGAGTAAATCATCACCACTGAGTCATATTTATGGGTCTGAGTACTAAGTGTTCCAAAAGGGGAGCAGCTGGCTTGCCCTGGGGGTAACAAATTTCCTTAGCCCTTTGAGCTGGGGAGAACACCTAAGGGCAGGGGCTCCACACGGGTCTGGTGATATTCGAGACCATTCGAGGTTAGACAGCTAGAAACATAGAATTTGATGGCAGATAAGGACCACTTGGCCCACCTAGTCTGCCCATTTCCCTAACTAATGGATACACTGCAGATTCTAGTCAACCAACAACCTACTTCCTCCTACCCCCCCAACTAGAATTTCCTTATGTCTGTCCCATGAATTATTGAATGCCCCCACTGTTTTTGACTCCATGACCTCCTCAGGAAGGCTGTTCAATGCATCCACAACCCTCTCCATGAAAAAATACTTCCTCACATTACCTCTGAGTCATCCCCCCTCTATCTTCAAATTGTGCCTCCTTGTTCTCGCACATTGCTTTTTCTGAAAGATGCTACCCTCTTGGACCTTGTTGATTCCCTTGAGATACCTGAAAGTTTCTATCATGTCCCCTCTCTCCCTCCTTTCCTGGAGGGTATACATATTAAACTCCTTTATTCTGTCTGCGTATGTCTTCTGATGCAGACCCTGCACCATTTTGGTTGCCCTCCTCTGAACAGCCTCCACCCTGTCTATGTCTTTGCAGAGATGGAGTCTCCAGAACTGCATGCAGTACTCCAGATGGGGTCTCACCAACTGTCTGTACAGAGGGATAACAACTTCCTGTTTTCTACTGGTGATGCCTCTCCCTGTGTATTCCAGTATCCCCCTAGTCCTCCTTACTGCCTCCTCGCATTGCTTGCCCACCTTTAGGTCATCTGCTATAACTACCCCCAGGTACCTTTCCATTTTTGTTGTTGTCAGTATCTCACCCCCCCATTGTGTACTCTTCCCCTGGGTTTTTGTTTCCAAGGTGCATTACTTTCCACTTCTCTGTGTTGAATCTAAGCTGCCATACATTTGACCATTCCTCCAGCCTTGCCAAGTCCCTTCTCATCCTTTCCACCCCACCTTGTGTATCAACCCTGTTGCAGGTGTTTGTGTCGTCTGCAAAGAGACATACTTTTCCTTCCAGTCCCCCTGCAATGTCACTTATAAAGATGTTAAAAAGGACCAGACCCAGTACTGAACCCTGCGGTACCCCACTAGTAACTCCCCTTTCTTCACTGTGGACTCTATTTACTATTACCCTCTACGTACCGTTGTCTAGCCAATGTTTTACCCAGGTTACCACCCTGGGACCCACTCCCAGGCTGGCTAATTTGTTTATTAATCTTTTGTGTGGGACTGTGTCAAATGCCTTGCTAAAGTCTAGGTAGACCATGTCCACAGTCCCTCTCTGGTCTATTACTTTGGTCTCGTAGTCAAAGAAATTGATAAGATTCGTCTGACATGACCTTCCCACTGTGAATCCATGCTGCCTTGGATACTGTACCCCACTGGCCTCTAGGTACTCAACAATTCTTTCCTTCAGAAGTGATTCCATCATTTTCCCTAGCACTGAGGTCAAACTGACAGGTCTGTAGTTTCCTGCCTCTGTGTTGCTCCCACGTTTGTGAAGGGGAATCACATCTGCCCTCCTCCAGTCTTCAGGTACCACACCATCCTCCCATGATTTGTTAAAAAAGGTTAGTCAATGGTGTTACTTTTTCTCCCCTTAGTTCTTTTGCCCAGAGCCCAGATGAGCAAAGGGGCATCCCAGTAGTTCAAATCTGACCCTAGTGAGCCCCTGGAAATGGGAGGTAAGCATCTTTCATCTGACCATAGATGCCAGTCATGTAAGGTGAAGCCACGCTGTGTGCCAAGTACAAACTGCAGTTTCCACCAGCCTGGAGGCCACCTCTTTGGCATTGTATGATACCCTTGACTGGTACCTTGCCAACTCTAGGCCTTTGGCAGAAAGGCAGATGGCTTGCTGACTAACTCTGGGTGTAGCACGGCAGCTAGAAGCTGACCTAGCTGCACCCACAGGCTCTTGTTGTAAGCTGTCCAGTATGCCTGATGTGCAGCAATGCACATCATAGCACAACCCATGATGAACACCTTCCTACTTAAAGCATCTGCCAAAGCAGAGTCAGCTTCAGGAGGTCAGTCATGCACCAGGTGCTATGGGCAGGTCAGGGTCTGCATGACCTCAGTCCCTGAAGTGGGGTGAAGCACTGCTACCTCAGGGTGCACAATACCATTGCTGGACATCTCCAGACCACCCTTGAAAATTCCATGAAGGGTCTGGGCAAGGCAAGGATGACACAGTTGACATCACTGAAAGAAGTCCAGCTGCAAAGACACAGCACTGCGAGTAGCAATTGTGACAATGTCCAGCACCTGCAACATGTCCAACAGGAATATCTGGTACAGGGAATACTCAGAGGCTAAGGACATGTGAAGGGAAGATTCTGTGCCCTCACAGGAGGACTGTGATGGAAAGGAGGTGCTGGACATGGAAGTGGATGGTGCCAGGGGGTTGGGTTGAAACTGGACCTGGTTGGTGTGTCTATGATACTGTTACTAGGCACAAGTCACACTTTCATGCAGACTTCAGATTATTGGTCCCACAGGGCCCAGAGGTGGTATAGACCCAAGACAGAAGTGGGAGCCAGGGGATAAAAGGTCTACACCTGGGCTGTGGGGAGTCTCAGAAGACCTTGTCAAAGGGGAGGGTCTGGGAGGACCAGCTGAACAGCTACAAAAGAGGAATGGCCAAGTTAAGTCCCATGGAGGAGTCTTCCAGGTGAGGACAGTGGAGTCATACAATCCCTTCAGGGCACCTATGGTCCTCACTGGCGATGGGCTCAGCCTGCAATTCTGGAGAGAACTCTACACTCCACCAGTCCTCTGACCCCAAGCCTGTGCCACATCTTGCACTAAGCCCAGAGCCAAAGACTGACAGACATGGGTTCAGCTCACATGCCACAGCTGGCACTGCCCTTTGTGCTGGGCCCTTTGTGAGGTCTGATGCCATCCCTTGGTCTATCCCCATTCCTGACACCACAAGAGGTGCCAGAAACAGCACCATGACTGAGAATGGACCTAGGGGTGGCACTTTTACTGGCACCACACCAGTGTCAGGCTCAGGACCAACACCATGGCCTGTGCATACCCATCACCAGGACTGGCATCAATTCCACCTCTAGAGCCACGAGGACTACTTGGGGGAGAGGCCAACACTAGCAGCTCTGCAACTGGACACCGCACAGCCTTGGTGCCTGACTCTCTCCCGACACCACAAATGGTGTCAGGAGGGGACCCAATGTCATGACTAGCACCAGCCCAATCACTGAAACCATGGACAATGTCAAGAGGTGGAGGGCACCAGAGCACAACACTGAGCTGTCCACCGGTGTAGATCAAGCATATAACTTTGGCCTCACCCCTGGGAACATCTGCTGCCCACGGCACAAAGACTTGGGGGAGGGTGTGCAGCCAGCCACCCAGAAGGAGCTAGCTGTCCATTTGACTCACCCACTAGGGCCTCTGAACCTCAGCAAGGTGAGGTCAAGTATGACCCTGTGCTTCCTTAGCTTGAGAAGTGTTCAAAAGGAGCCCAAAGACTGCACTACGGCCTCACGTGTGCAATGCCTGCCTCCAAAGGTAGGGATCAGGCGATCTCACTTCAAAGCACAGATCTCTAACTTACAGCAGTTCATAGAGAAGCAGGCATGGAACGCATCCACATCATAGGTTGAGCCAAGGACGGTCAAGCATTGCAAGTGTCCAGTAAGTTGGTCTAAATTTGCTTAACATGTTGTGTTAGATTAAAGCCAGCTGTTGCATATTAAGTACAATAACCAGTTGAGCTACGTTGTTAGGGCAAAGCCAGCTGCTGAACACTACATAAAGTAACCAGTTGAGCCATAAAAAGTTAAATTTATTAGGGTGAGATGTAGCCTACTGTAGTATACTAGATTTAGCAGTCAGCTGTTTTTTTTTTTAATGAGGTAGTGTACCGAAAGTGACTTATAGTACTGCTGTCCTCCCAAGCTGTGAACTGTCAACTATATGGTGGTTTAGTACTTATTTGGCGGTTTGGCCAATTGTTTTTTTAATGTATTTATCGTTGTACATTGATTCCATGTTTCAGGTTGTGTTGGGCACAGTTCTTTGCTGTGAGCCCTAGTTGTGACGTAGTTGGGGGAACAATGTCATAGTCAGTCACATGTGACGCTAAACAGACCTGCTTGTTAGACTGAAATTGGTTCCTCACCTGTCATCTCTTTTCATACAAGAACAAGTTTTCTTCAGGTTTTTTTGTTTAACTTAACTCCCTGATCCCCACCATCCTAAAGGAGCAGCTCTTATTTTTAAAATGAATCTGTGTCTGCTGGCCACCGACCCCGCTCCTCCCCCATGTCCTCACCACTGCTGCAGCCCCCCTCCC
Organism: Neoceratodus forsteri; assembly: GCA_016271365.2. Taxonomy (NCBI): domain Eukaryota; kingdom Metazoa; phylum Chordata; order Ceratodontiformes; family Ceratodontidae; genus Neoceratodus; species Neoceratodus forsteri. Next base: position 938,863,278 of record CM028137.1, read on the forward strand.
CCCTCCACTTCCCCCCCTGTAGTTGCCTTCACCTCTCCAGGGTGACTGGCACAGTCCCTCCACTCACCTCCATGGCTGGCCGGCCGCCCTTTGAATGACTGAGTGTGATTATGTTGCTAGTCTTACCTAGTTTTCCAGATGACTGGCTCATATTCCTGCTCACCAAAGATGAGTCTAGCAAATTTCAACCACAAACAAGCAGAAATTATGAAACAAGCTCCGGGGGGCTCTTTCATATTACAATTCATTTTTGAAAAGTCAAGCCGTGACATCTTGCCGTGACTGTATTGCACATGCACAAGTATTCTCACATGTGCAGCACAGTTCAGTGGCCATCTTGGACACAGCAGACTGTGCTGTGTTCTGGCATGACCTCCGATAGGTTATTTCTTATTTGCTGCTGTAGGATCCGCAGTTCCACACCTCTGCCTCCGGCCCCACATCTATGACCTATGCTGTAGCCCTATTGACTCTGGCCAGAGCGTGTTTCTCTTTCGAATGGGTTTTATTCATTTAGCCTAAACACCTGCACTGCTATGGCTCTTTCAAGCTAGAATGTATAATCTTTGTGTTTGCTAAATAAATAAATACAAAATTTCTGTTACATAAATGTGGCACCCTTTTCAGGAGCTATAGGAGAATATTTTTAGGAATCAGAACCATGCTGTAGAGGACAGGACCTTCGATAAAACTTCCAGTACCATCCAACATGCATGCATGGAAAAACTAGCCATGTGTTAGATTTCATACCAGTCACTGATCAGATTATTTACAATTATTAAATCCCCCCCTCCCCATTTCCTTCCATTCATTGTCACGTCACGTTCCATGGCAGCTGCATATTGTAATTACAGTATGAACCGAACAACTTTTCAAGGAAACCCCAGAAGTGTTGACATACTCCAAGTTCTAAGAAGGGAAACGATGGGAGAATCATCAGCACTACTGATCTTGAACAGCCTTCGACCTGACATCATATGGGGCTGTGCCAAGTCTGCCAGCCAAAACTAACATGCCTATTAATATCCTGACACACAGATCTTACCGGTCTTTCGGAATAGTTTGCTAGGTGGAGGGCCTCTGCCAAATCAAGGGCGAAGGCAAACATACAGTAAAAGACTACCTATAGTATGTTTGAAAGTTTCCAGTCAGACTTCCTTGTTAATCAGAACATGCAGTAGAAACAGCACATTTTTTCAGGTCATTCACTGTTGAATTTTTTTTCATTTTTCAACAACATTCAGTGCATCACTACATTCACAGAAACAGCACTTTTGCAGCATTTTAAATGTCTTGTTCCCAAAGCTAGATGCTGGATATGACTCTGTTTTAATAATGCTTGATTTGAGTGCTACAGTCTATCTGACACCTTTAATTATTATTTAGAAAATGGGCAGAGTTCATTCTAAATTCTGATTGGCTAAACTCACCAATCAGCCAGTTGGGTGTGAGACAGTAGAGACCGAGAAATAACTAGTCCCAGTCTGTATTGCCTCATTTAGTTCTAATACAAATGGGCCAGTAGAACTTTGAAAAGGCAACTGCCGCCATGTTGGTTGCCTCACTAATGGAGCTCTAAACTGTCTGCCGATCTCTCCCTGATTCCCTTGAAAGAGCTTCCGAGTTACTCAATTTAAATCTAAACTGTAAAAGCTCACACACAAGCAGCTAAAATAAATTTGGGCCTTAAAATCCCACAGTGAGTTGAGTGACAGTTCTTTTTAAAAATTAATTTGCACTGTAGAATCACGGTTTCGATCTCACCTACAGACTGAATTGAACAGCTGCCTCCCTGACCTCGCTCAGTCTCCTGATTCCGCTCAAACTGCATACGGCATAAATATTTTCTCTCTGTTGCCCCTGATGGGAACTACATCAGTTCCTTGTCATAGAATTGGATAAAAAAAGGAACAGCTCTTATTTATCCTGCTCAGTCTACTGACTGCTCTCACACTCTCTCGCTCTACTGGTTTCATCCTTCGTGGTAACATCTGCCATTCTGGTAAAAAAAAAAAAACTTGTATTGCCACCGTAGGAGGTGGTGGGTGGGGGATAAATGTTTGTCTTACAAAAGAAAATATTTTTTTCTCCACAAAGTCGTAGCACTGAAAGAAAATAAAATATGTAAGTTTTGCTAGCTGATCACCGGTGCCGCTTTCAGTATCCTGTTTGCTCTCATCTTCTGCTCACACACAGAATAACTGCCACAGCTGAACCAACCCTAAATCAATCTACCTCAATAACTTCATTGCCATTCATCCCCCTCCCCCCACACACACACAGTGTTTAACTTTTCCCCTAAAATGGATGTTAAAAGCTGGTGTGTAAGCTGCTATCACACCCCACCCCCGCGCACTGTGCCGTATCAAAAAAACTTAAACTTCACTGTAAATTGCAGGCTTTGAACCTTCTGTCCGTACTCGTCTGCTCCAGTGCGGCCACCTGCCCAACACTCTGCTCCTCTCCCGAGTTCCCTGATGCAGTCAGTTTTTAAACTTCAGCCCTCCTCGGTAACCTGGCTCAAAAGGGAACATAAACTGCCCGGTAAAGCATGGAGATGTACTGATATATAGCAGGTTTGTGGGTTTTTTTTTCCTCAAAGCTTGCCGACCACCACATCTGCTCCTCTGCCAGATTCCCCAATGAATAAATGAATCAGGGAAGTGATGTATAAATTAAAAATGAATGAAAAAATGACTATGAAACAAAAGTGTTATAACTTAAGCTATGTGTGTGTATGTGTGTGTGTGTGTGTGTGTGTGTGGCATGGGGATAACCATGACAGCCAGCCAATGTAGGTGGAGGGATTATTTAATTACAAACTAAATCAAACAGCTAAGAGTTTTAACAATTAAAATTAAAAATATATATTTTTTAAATGTATTTAATACAGTGGCCCATTTTCTAAGCGCAATAATACCCTCCAGGTTGGCGGTATGGGCAATACCGGACCCGTCCAGGGCTATAAGGCCCTCTGCCTGTGGCGTCAGGCCTCATTATGCCCCTGGCCAGTCCGGTATTGCCCAATACCGCACACCCTGTTGGGTGTTATTGCTTGCATAGTGTATAGTGGAATGCTGCTATGCATGAAATTCCATGCCTGGAATATGCTTGTTCTGCTGCCGTACTGATGCCATTACGTTGTTCTGCTGCACTAGTGATGTCATTACTGCAGCAGAACCACTTGGAATCCTGGTACATTGTTGCTTTCCTCTATTTAATTCTCTGGTGACAGTATTCTAGAACCTCTAGAGACTTCACAAGTCAGTTTCATTATGAAAAAGAGAGAAAAAACCTACAATGCACACATTTCACATAATACTACTATACATTATAAAAAATACAGGATGAGCAACTTTATGCACAACCTATGTGTTCTGTCACCTCAGGGTTCTGATTCCCATGGACCTCTCGAGCTTCGTTCTCAAGGTCAGAGGGAATCAGAACCTCTCTGTGGCAGAACATACTGGTTGTGCATAGTTGCCCATCCAGTATTCTCTATGTTACACTGTATCATCTTGAGTTTGAGACTGGTAAATTGAGTTTAGTTTTGGAACAGTTTAAATGTAACCTTTTAAGCAGATTTTTTTAGTAGTCCATTATTCTTCATGACTTCATCTACCTTATTTGCGATTACCTGGCTCAAGGCATGTCAGAACACGGCACAGTCTGCTGTGTCCAAGATGGTCACTGAACTGTACTGCACATGCGCAACTACTCATGAATGCCCAATACAGTTTGGTGGCCATCTGGGACATGGCGGACTGTGCCGTGTTCTGCCGTGACCTCTGCACTTCCAGAGAGCAGAAAAATATTGCCAATGAGAAGACTACATTGACATAGTGGAGTGCTTCACAGACTACAGAGGTGACTGTGATGCAATGCATAAACTGTTATTTGGTCGAAAAGTGTGACTCTTTTTTCACTTGCAAGAGATCTGCAGGGCTCCACCCACTGCAGCCCTAAAAAAAGCCTTGTGATTCCTCTGAACCAATACCTGCCCCATGGGGAGGGCTCCTGAAACAGGCAATTGTCTTTAACTTTATTAAATGAAAGTCCACTCATGAATAACAAAGCTCCCACTGCACAACATCTGGTTACCAAAATGTATTTTATTTGTGTTTTTCATAAGGGATACACAACAGGGACCTGTGGAATTAAATTACTTATTTTCACGAGTGCTATTTGATCTTGGGTAACCTCATGAGTGGCATAAGCCATGAGTGATGTGCCCAAAGTCAAACAGCACAAGTGAAATAACTTGTTTATTCTACAGGGTCCCTGTTGTGTATTTCATTTATGCAACTGACAGGGACCTTGTGATTGTGTATTTTTCTAAAAAGATTTTTTCTGTTATTTTTTTTTTTAATTTTAAAGAGTTGTGGGTTTTCTTGGTGAAATAAATTCTCAGCCATTTCCAAGGAGTGCCATTTTCATGTATTCCACATCATGACACCAGTGCTGATATAGAAGCATTGTCTCTGACTGGTAGAGGAGCAATTTGCTTGAAAAATATTGAAAAAAATAGCATTTCGGTTTAGCAAGAGAGTGAGCCCCTCTAGATTCTATCCAGTGAGTGTATTGCATGTTGGTGCAGTGAATTCTTCAGTTTTATCTGTTTGGGATTTTATTTACAAAAGTATTGAGGAAGGCGTTAGTACTACGAGTGAGTGAGAGGGATTTTGGCCTGGCAGGCGGACTGGTAAATTGGACTGCAGCTTGAGTGGGAGCGCTGCAGTAACTGGTACACTACTACAACAAAACCTTCTTAACTAAAAACTACTCCTAAATGCCACAAAAAACTAAAACCATGCTCTTGTCACCGCTAACTATGGCCTCAAATCCCTCCATGTCTGGCCAGGTGCCATTTATCAACACACTGCTAGGTGAATCACTGGATTATGCAGCAAAATTCAAATATCTAGGGGTGTGGATTGAAACAGACTTTCCTTCATTGAGTATGTAGAGGAACTCTCAAAAAAAACTGAAGCAATGGCCAGCCCGGTGGCACTGAAGGTTGAGGCACTGGACGCCACCCCTCGTGTCACACCAGTGACCCGGGTTCGGGAATGAGCCCAGGAGATAGGGGTTGGGAGGGAGTAGGATCAAGTGTCCGGAGGACAGCTCTCCTCTTCCTGGGGTGGGATCCAGGGGCATCCCGGCACAGTGGTGACCTCCGGTGGAAGCCAGAGGCATTGCTGCTGCGGGGAGCATAGTGGGGGACGCACACAGCTGACATCCACGGTAGCTCCGTGTTGGCATCATTGCATGGGCACGTGCATAGGGGCAAGGAAAGAAGGGAAAAATTCCTTGGTGCGCTGCTTGATGGCCGGCCTCGCAGCACCACTTGGCTTCAGCCTGGGATGCTCCCCCTGATCGAGACCCCCCCCCGGATCCCATGGTGGTGGTTGCATGCGTGCCGTGGTGGATCGCTGTGCAGGACCGAGGAAGGGGTAAGAGCTTGGGGTGTGGGGAAGAGCAAGGCTTAGAGGTCAGGCTGGACTGGGGGAACCATAGGTAACACCCCCCCCACCCGGATGAGGATCTATAAATAAAATAACTAAACAAAAAAAAAAAAAACTGAAGCAAAGGCTTTGCCTGTTTTATAGAATTAAACATCTGCTTACCCAAGAGGCTAGGAAGAGGCTGGTACAAACCACCTTCCTAGCACTCTTGGATTACACTGACTTCCTCCATGGTCAAGTTCCAGGATCAACCCTAGCAAAACTCAATATACTGTACCATAGAGCCCTATGATTCATCTTTGGAACAGCCTACAACACGCATCATTGTGCACTTTATTCTCTAGTGGGTTGCTCATCCCCCATGTGCGGGGGACAAAGGAATGCTATTCTCTGAACCTACAGAGCAATCATCAAGATGCTCCCCCTTTTTATCTCTGCCTGCCCTTCTGTACCTTAGGTAATTACACCCCGAGAAGTTATTCTTACATCTTGTTATCTGTACCAAAGGTCAAATCCCATTTTGGTAGAGCTTTCTTTAGCTACGTGCTACCTCAGCTATGGAATAAAATCCCAAAAACCTTAAAATGGCCACTCCAATTAATCTTGCAGAGTTCAAAACACTTTATGCAAGATCCTTCACTGAGTCCTATACGTGTTTTTCCTGACCCTAATAGTACTGTCGCCACTACAGTGATACTAGTGGCACGCATCTCTACTCCTACCTTTCATCCCTCCCTTTCCTTTATTCTATGCTCCCCTTACATTTCAGTCCCATTTCCCAGCAGGTCGATTCCAATACTTGCCAACATTGAATATATTAAGTAATTGTTGTTTTTATATGAGAGCCTAGTGTATATATGTTCAATATTTTTGGTGTATTCTGAATTGTTTTATCACCCTGTGCTTTAACCTTACCCAGGCTATCCATGTTATACCATTGTACTGACAATGTGTTTCTGTTATTCTGTTGTATTGCGTATGTGTAGTCACCCAGGGCCACCTTGCAAATGAGCTCACTCAATGGTGTTCCACCTGGTTAAATAAAGATTGATTGATTGAAGAGCCTTTGGGAAACTGAGGGAATACAGTGGTTTGAGCTAAACAATGAAAAAACAAAACAAAAAGAACAGGTTTTGATTTGTGAGTACATAAGAAGGCTAGATGCAGTAACGTAAGCTATTTGCAGTGTTGTTAAAGGAGGTGACAGTGATGCGAGTGAGTGGACCGGGAACAGCTTAGCACTCAAGTGCAATAATGAGTGTAAGGGGAGAAAATAAAATGTCCTGTTTTAAAATATGTGCCGTGTTTCTGTTTTTCGTGCAAGTAGTCCTGATAGTGGAGGAACTGCGTTGGCTACAAAATTAACTGCATTCGAGATGCTGTGTGAAGGAGTGGGTGGTTGTTTAATACTGAAACAGTGCTGTTGTAATTAGCGCCGGCCGGTTGGTGGGGGTGACACGTCATGGTGACGTATCCGCTATGTACATAAACACATCATGAGGTGTCTACTATGTACATAAACACTGATGATGTGTCTACTATATACATAAATTACATTTATGCACCTAGCAGCTCAAATATTGGCATTTATGTGATGGCTTTTGTGTTCACGCCTATTGCATAAATATAGATACATAGAAAACAATGGCAAAAGGAGACAGAAGGTCAATTGAGTCTGCCCATGAGATCCCAGCACTTGCTAGTGACTCTGAATATGCCTATTTTCAGGCATGATCTGGGAGAAAAAAATTATTACTACAAGTGGCTATCAGGAGAACCTGAAACTGCAGCCAGTCTATACGTAAGATGTGCCCACTATGAAATATGTGGCTTGGTTTACTCCACAAACACAAAGCTGAACTACTAAATAAGAGCAAATATTTACATGTGACACCAGCAGTGTGTGTCCTTTGTGGTCAAGTATCAAGTACAAATGACTATAGTACATTGATAAGCCCAAGGACAGACACTTAGGTGAACTTTTGCCGTGGAATTGCCATTTTCTAAAGGCCCTTAATTCAGGGGATTGATAGTGCATATGCAGGGACAGGGTGCAGAGATGGGAGGTGAAAGGTGGGGGTGATGGGAACATAAGGTACATTGATCACCTATTCTGGCAACAGGCCAGTAAGGTGCAGGTAAGGTTTTTGGGCAGAATGGCTGGACCTTGGGTCTTTAGCTACTTCATTCTTCTGTGTTTCTAGGGCTGGCAGTATAGCCTAGAGGTTAGAGGAATGAGCTGTGAACAAGCTTAATACATCCAGCAGACCAGACCTGGGTTTGATTTTCACAACCTCCACTTGCATACTATGTGACTCTGAACAAATCACTTAACTGCCCAGTGCTCCCAGGTCGTCCCTAAAAAACAGGCACTTGTGCCTAGTGGGCCTTACCTGGTTACCAAAGACTAAAATAAATAAACAAATGAAATGTTTCTGTTTCTATAGCACTTGCCTTTTTCTACATTTCTCTCCTTGTTCCCTTGTTGCCCTTGCTCCTCTGCTATGAAAGTCCGTGCCATCATGGTGACACCCTTCCTCCAACTAGGAGGATGACTGATCAACTGCCCTTACAACCAACATTAATGCTGTTCTGTTATCAATCAGCAGGGAGTGTGCCTGTTCTGGTCATTGCACACTCATCACCTTTGACAGCTGAACCCGTAACCTCTATAACGCACATTCTCCCAGATAAACCCAGTGGACAGAGCTCTTTCAGCTACTGGCAATTTTCAAACATATATGTTGGGGATGTTTAATGGCATATATGGCAGTCTAAGGAAACACTAAAACCCTTCAGAAAAGTGTGCTCCGTGAAACAATATTTATAATGGCCTTAAGAATATAAAACTGCAAAGCCTTTATAAAAACCTAGTACAGTACTCCTTACGTGATACCATATGCTCAACCAACAATTTCTCAAGTTCTCCACCAACATCAGAAATCATTTTAAAATGGGACGAATGACTGAGATGCCTCCGCACTTAACCCTTAGACTGCTCTAAGCTCAATAACTCTTTTTGCATTTCTTGCCAACTATAAGATTTGGTAGCCCTTCATGCTTTTCGAACATACCGTTCTTCAAGGTACTGTACCTCTTGGGTGATATTATCTTACTTGTGTGCCTAATTTTTCACATTAAAGAGCTAGTACTTTGCCTAAAAAAACATTAACTTTTAAAGGTAGTTAATTGTTACTTATTGTATCTGAAGTAATTTTTCTTTTCTCTTTTGGTAATTGGAAGATTTTCTACCTGACAATACTACTGTAGGTGTGATTTGTGGAAAACTACTCTATCTGGAGGCTGACAGACAGTATTTAGTTCTGTTTCCCTTCGTGTCTCTCAGGGTTGGGGCCTCACTGACTGGGACATCAGAATCGACCATAAAGAGCCACTCACCTTCTGCCAGACTGCGCTGTAGTGGTAGCGCAATGATGAATGAGGTCACAGTGCTGTTGAGGAACGAAGGGAACTATCTGTAGATCTGTCAGCTCCAAGTGAAAGAGCTATTCTGTGTTGCACACCTAATACTAACAGGTAGAAAGCATTCTGACAAGTAAAATAAAAAAAGGAAAATACTTCAGCTATAAAAAAAAAGTAATAACAGGTGCCTTTAAAACATGGAAAACATTTTCACTCTTCCCTTTTTGGCTCTACTTTTGTGGCAACCTCAACAAGAACCACTTGACACAGTGGTAGCCAGCCCCAGTAAGAGTAATAGCATGCCATCGCACCTCTTACTGCTATACCTATATCAGACAATTTTGCTAAGAATGCATTCCATTACATATAGTGATAGTGTCCAGTATCACATGATGGGGTGCCATCACCATCGATATCATTAGTGATGGTAATGGCTCCCACTGTTAATGCACCTGCTGGATCAGTAGCATGGGCCCAATACTCCAAAGTCTCAGTTCGATCCTTGCAAGGGTCCTAAGCTAGGTACCAAGTAGTACAATGCCCTAAAATTACTATATTAAAGCAAATTCAGAGCACAATGTGAGTGTACTAAATGTAATTGAATATAGCCCTCCACAACGTTGTCCTAATAAAGGACCAAATTGTTGTTCTTGGCACAAATCCGAAGCTAAAGCTGGCCACAGAGAGCTATGTGCCTATAATGACCCTTGAAGATGTAAACGTAGTTACAGAGTTCCATGCCTGTTAGTGCTCTTGCAGTAATTTGCTATCTTCAAACATGCCCATGCAAATAAACTCTTTGTCCCTGCAGGATGTTAAGAACTAATTTGCATGTCATTGTAGCCTTATTTCCTGGCTCCTGTTTCTTCTCTGTCTGTAAACACGGTAATATTTTTATCAGCCTATTCCACTACCGGTTTCTTGTATTATTGACCCAAGTAATTCAACTCAATTTCACATTTAACTGTATCTAAGCACCTTGTGCTATTACATACGTAAGCAATAAGACACGATGGGGTGTGCATTAGACAGTTCTAATGCACATTCCTGGAGTGGCTTATTGTGCTTATAAAATGGGCCTGTGTATTCTAAATGAGGGTCTAGTTTTAGCTGTGCATTAGACACATCTAATGCATGGTTAACAACCAATCAGATTGCTTGAAATCCTTTGCCCATTTTATAATTTATTTTTACATGTGTACCCCATTCCCTTATCCCCAGGTTCACCCCTGAAAATGAGCCTCAGCTCAGTGTGCCTCTCCCAGTTACCAACATTTTAAATAAATAAATAATTAACCAGTGAGACACAAGCATGTGGTCTTTGCATTTGCATAGAGGGCTAATCCCTCAGTTTTGTGTGGTTACACTACACCCCCAGCTGTATGGTGCCTTGGCACAGCTAAGTCGAGTTTGCATGGCTGCAATAATCCCACTAGCAGTTCGCTCCAGTACTGCCCCTACATCTCACGCCAGTGCAGCCTCATGTCTACACAGCCCTTCTCAGCATCAATGTAACCAATGCTGGTGAGGGGCCACGAGTCTCGGTGTGCGGTCAGCTGGGCTGCTTGGCAACGTCAGACTATTCAAACTTTTTGACTTTTACATGCCCTGGATGCGAAAAGCATGAAAAGAACTTTATTTGGCACAGAAACCAAGAATCCAACAGAGTCCCTTGTTTCTCTGGAAGGTAAAATACCTTTGTGCTTTTCTAGAGTTGCAGCAAAATCCAAGAGCTCACATATAAATGCACTTGGCTGCAATAGGTTATACCTCCGATATTACTAGAAATCTTTAAAAAAGTTTTCATCCATTGCCATTACTTAACGGAGGGCAGACGAGGATGCCGGGCATTGTCTGTTGTGCTTTGGAGTGAGCAGTGCAGCCTGTCTACATGGATACGTACACCTCTTACTCCCTGAACATGACCTCAGCTCCAGGAGAGGAGCGAGGGCTGAGTTACTGCAATCTGGTAAATGTCTACATGGTCTCATTTGCACCACATCAACCCAAGTGCTTGGCTTGCTGCGTCACAAAGGTGGACATGTAAACTGCCCTTTAGTAAACTCACTAAACACGTGCCCAGTTCCCCCTCCTGCACCCAATCCCCATGCCTGTAGTTTTATTTCAAAAGTCTGTCCCTGGCAGCACTCAGTCCTGATACTGGGCATATCAGCCATCTCTGGTAGTCTAGTAGTCCACCCTAGCCAGTCCCAATCCAAAATGTCAACCCCCCCAGTCCTGAGAGAGTGACCAGCACTTACCCTCTGACCACGTTTACAGCTGGATGCCATTTGAGTCACACAAGTAAATTCCACTTCTGTAGAAGTGACTTTATTGATAGTGTGCATAGGTAAGTGCAATATGGACAAAATGACTTCTACAGACCCGGAATGTACATGAGTGATTGACGCATGGCCGGCAGTGGAGGTGAGCACGAAAAGTAAGTGCCATCTGCCATCTCAGGACTGGGGTGTGCATTTTGGACTGTTTACCGGCACCAGGAGGAGATGGAACACTGGACTAGCAGGAATGGATTTTTAAACTACATCTATTGGCACAGGAATTGGTTGAGCGAGAGGGAAGGAGAAGGTTTGTGTTTTAACAACGCACTATCGTTAGCGCATTGTTCGAACATGATTCCTGGAGCATGAAAGAGGAACAGTTGACACAAAGAGCCCCACGCCCAAGTGTGGGGTTGGTCCCAATTTGCACTTTCTGTGCAAAAAAATCTTTTTTTTTTACTTCCTGTTTAAGTTAATAGGGCCTTTGTGCCTTTGTGTTTAAATTATACTCCCTGGGTGTGGGGCTTTTTGTGGTGACTGTTCCACTTTCACTAGTGCTGTGCTTGCAGTCTGTTAACGCTTTCAGAAGCCACTGGAAATTAGGGATGTATGAATACCTTTTTCTGAATATTTGGCCAAATATTCGGCTTTTGACAGTCAAATATTTGGATATTCGGTATTCAGGAGCCTTGCAAGAAACAGAAAAGGAAAAGGAAAAGAAAAAGAAAAAGAAAGGCCCCCCCCCATCCTCTCCAGCCCAAAACATAGTAAAATGTAACCTCTGTCCCCCCACCCTTTATCAGCAGTCCAATCCCATCCTCCTCCTTCAAGCACCCACCAGTTTGTTATATATAATTTATTAGTTAAAGGGATTTTCCACTATTCCCCCCTACTCACGCATTCCAACACTGTTGCTGGTGAGTGTCATCCAAGCTACTTTTCATAAGTATATCTGTGGTCCTTAAGTTTATGGAAGGGATCATAGTTTGGCCCTATGAGGTGCTTAGTCGATCTCTTCCACTTCCTGATTGCACTGACATGCCTCCGCGCTCAGGCATGTAATGACGTGTGACCAGGGAGAGTGCAGGGACACACCGCATTGAAGTGAACGGGGCTCCATTTCAATGTTATTTTTATAAATGGTCAGTTGGAGACTAATGAAGGCCACCGTTTGACTAACAAGAGCCACACCTCCCATTACAATGTTATCCTATGGGAAACAAAGCAAAATTTAACCCCTCAGAACTCCAGAGCAAAGTAATATATTTTCACAAAACTAGCAAATGGCACATATCTGGTCCATGCCCTTTACACCCTGAAAATTTCAGATAAAAATTCCAAACCATTTGTTTACTGTGAAGTGACAAAAAATAGCTACATAAACATTCTTTTTTTCACAGATTTGCAAAAAAGAATCCTTTTCCGCAGTTCCTTTTTCACAATTTGTGGAAAAAGAAAATCTCGTTTTGCAAATTGCAAAAAAGGATCCTGTTTTGTGGAACTTTTTTCTGCGGTTTGCAAAAAAAGATTTTCAGCATGGTCAGAAAGTACATTTTTAAGTAAGTAATCCAAAAACTAACCCCTAGAATTCGATTCTACGGGCCTCGGTTAGGTAAACACAACTGTTGGCATTTATTAAAGCCCTCTGTTTTTTAGTAATTTGTTTGTTTTCACTGCTAACTGAAAACAAGATGGCAGCAGCACAAAAACAAAATTCCACATTTGTGGCAAAAGATCCCACGTTTGCAAAAAAAGATTCCGCATTTGCAATTAAGAATCTTTTATCAATGTGAATATCTAACTTTTCCCATAGAAAATAATGGGAAACTTTGAAATTTAATAACTTTGGAACATATTAATATTCTTTCACCAAATCTTCAAAAGGCACAACTGTGACCCAAGGCCTTTCTACCCTAAAAATTTCTGACCAAAATTCCAAGCTGTTTCTGCACAGCGGTGTGACAAAGCATTTGACAAAAAATGGTAATTTACACGTTGTTTGATGTTCCATATCGCCGTACCCACACATCTGGCTGGGACAAAACTTGACACATCAAGAGATCCTTAGTCTCTAATGCCGTCTGCATAGTTACACGCGCATCGCTTGAATAGTTGCGAAGTTATTAAAGTGCAAAATTTTCAGTTTAATATAGAAGCGACGACAACCCTAATATAGGGGTGCGACCACACCTCCATAATATATAGATATACAGTACATATAAATATATAGGTATAGATATATTCTGAGGCTAGTTACTGTAGCTTTCATTATACCTGTTAAGGGACATTAAAAGGTTTCAAAAGCTTGTAGAAACATTGGTTAGTTTAATAAAAATTGTTGTCCCAAAAATGTGATGGTCCAGTACTGATTAACATGCCACCACAGATCAACAGCTACAAAAAGAAGGAAGCTAATCCCATAGTAAAGGTTAAATCAGGTAGAGTTTTAAAAAAAAATAGTTTTGAAATCCTTCATTACCTTCAGTGAATGCTTAAAACTGTATGAAGGTGATTTCTCGTGGCCATCGGTATTTTCTTCCGGTTTCTTGCAGAAAAGTAGCATCTTGGGGTAAAGGAAGAGGTGTCTCTGCATTGGCTTGAAGCGGGCCAAATCCTTCACTTTGTTATGGCCCTTCTTGTGGTCCGTCCAGACATTGAACGACCCCTGCATCGACAGCTTGCCAAGGTCATTTAAGTTTCCCTTTTGAAAGAGATGCAAAATGCAGTTTAGGAGTTGTGGAGGTCAGGTCAGTTTTGTAGCATCTCAACTATAGCCACAGGAACATATTAAATATGTAAATGCACACAACATCACATCTCTGTCTTAAAACCATTTGGTAGCAGTTAATACAATATACTAACAAAAGTAAAAATAACTCACCTTAATTCTTAAACTTCTAATAATATCTTCACCATTGATCACCCCTAGTGGGTTTGAGCTGGAGGTGCTAGGACCCAACAAGAGCCAGAATGTTTCAGAGGGCTGGCGCTGAGGTAAGCAGCATGCAGGCAAGGCTCCATGAGTGTGCACACACAGCCGCCTGGCTACATCACTGCCAACCCCCAACCATCTCAGGACCTTTTTTACCGAGGAGGTGCAGCATAAATTAACAAGTATCTATGCACTTTACCTAAGGGCATGAGATACCATGGAGGCCTGTGTAGGAAGGCCTCCAAATCCAGCAACAGAGTGTCTTCACAGCCCAAACCAAGCATAAAGGAGTGAAGACCAATGGAACCACTCTGGAGTGAATCCATGGGATGGCGGGAGGGCATGAAAATCAGTGGTGAAGATAATCTTAGAACATCAAGAATTATGGTGAGTACATAATTTTCATATCTTCAAAGAATTAGTCTTCATCATTGATTCCCACTAGTGGACCAGAGTACCAAGCTCAGACAAAGTACCCCAGACTAGGGCAGTAAGAGATGAGATGAGTAATCCATTCAGGAGTGTCCTCCCAAAGGTGGCGTGCTGCCTGACATGGCTGTCAGAGGCATAATGCTTAGTAAAAGTATACACCATGTTGTAAGTTGCAGCTCTGCAAATATCTCCAGTATGCACAGAGCAAATCTCTACCAGGGACATGGCAACCCCTCCAGTGGAGTGGGCTCATACCTGGCCCTCCAATTTAACCTGAGCTATGGCAAAGCAGTGGTGTGGGAAAATCACAATCCAGGCACAAATGCACTTAATTGTAACAAGCTGTCCCTTTTGATTAGGATCGAAGGGAGACAAACTGCTGTTTGGATTGTATGAAATCCTTGGTTCTGTCCAAATAAACCTAAGGACCCTCTTAACATCCAGTGAGTGGTGAGTGCACATTTTCATTCTGGAAGTTGGTAAAGCAGCTAGGCAGGACGAGGGGCTTATTAAGATGGAATTCCAACACCACTTTTGGTAGAAACTTGGGGTGTGCACGGAGAACTACCTTGTCCTTTTGCAAAAGAGTTTACAGAGGATCTGTGACTAAGGCATGGATTTCAGACGGTCTGTGAGCAGAAGTAATGGCCACTGGAAATGCTGCCCTCCAAGCTATAAACTTGAAGTCACATGCTGCAAGAGGCTCAAATGGCTTGTGTGTAAGGTATCTAACACAAGGTTGATGTCCCATGGAGATACTGGCTTTTTGATGGGAGGCCTTGTGTGCAAAATGTACTTCAGGAACATCTTAAACAGTGGCAGATGTGCCAGGTTCAAGGCACCAACGAGCCAGTGGTATGCAGGTATAGCACACAGATGGACCTTTACAGTGGAATACTGTAGGCCAGCATCAGAAAGGTCCAACAGGTACAGCAGAACCTTGTCAGGTAGGCACGCAAAGGGGTCCATGCAAAATTTGGAGCACCAAATGGAAAATCTTTTCCATTTGACTGTGTATATCTTCCTTGTGGATGGTTTACATATAGCCAAAACTATATCATGGATTCTCTGAGATACCTTGTACCTGTTCACTTATATCTCTTCAGGGGCCAGGCCTGAAGGTGAAGGGAGTGCAGGTTGGATTGGACCAGGTGACCCCGAGTCAGTAAGTTCACCCTGAGTGGTATAGTAAGAACATAAGAACATACGAATTTGCTGGCAGAAGGGGATCTCTTGATCCATCTAGTCTGCCCAGAATACCTAGCCCCCTCCTCTTAGACTATTTCCTTTTTTGTGCATAGTGTTTATCCCATGCAAGTTTGAATTCCCTTACATTTTTTGAGTCTACTACCTGTTGCAGTAGGCTATTCCAAAGGTTGACCACCTCTCAGAAAAAAGCACTTCCTGATGTTTCCCCTAAATTTACCTCATGCCAGTCATAGATTGTGGCCTCTTGCATGACACTCTGATTTCATCTGAAACAGGTTTTCCTTCCATGCTGTGTTAAGTCCCTTCATATACTTAAACATTTCAATCATGTCCCTCCTGTCTTTTCTCTGTTCAAGTGAGTACAGCTGTAGGTCAGCCAGTCTAGTTTTATATGGCTTATGGTGCAAACCCTGCATCATCTTTGTAGCCCTTCTCTGCACCACCTCCAGTCTGTTGATGTCCTTCTTCAGGTGCAGCCTTCAAAACTGGATGCAATATTCCATGTGTGGCCTGACCAGTGGTCTGTAGAGCGGCATTATCACCTCTCTTTATCTGCTAGTTATACCCCTTCCAATGCATCCAAGGATGCCATTTGCTTTATGTGCTGTCCTTTAACATTGCTTGCTCATCCTAAGGTCAACTGTAATGATTATGCCAAGATCCCGCTCCATCTGTATTACTTCAAGCTGGTATTCTAGCAGCATGTATTCCTTCCTAGGGTTTCTTTTACCCAGATGCATGATCTTGCATTTTTTGGCATTGAACTTCAATTGCCAATTTTTGGACCATCCTTTCAGCCTATTCAGATCTTTTTTCCATTTTTAAGACTCCCTCTTGGGTGTCCACCCATTAGCAGAGTTTTGCGGACTGAAAGTCTGTTCAACAGAAGAAATCAAATTAGTCAAGGCAAGCAGGGGGCCACCAATATCATCTTGCCCCCTTGCATCTCCAACTTGAGCAATGCCCACTGCACAAGAGGGATTGAAGGGGAATGCATACAGAAAATTATTTTGTAATTGTAGTCTGTATGTATCCTTATAGAAAGCACCACGTCCTGAATTTCTGATGCAGAATTGTAGCAGTTTGGCATTGAGTGGGGACACAAAAAGTTCCACAGCTGGGGTTCCCCATTGATCGAAGAGCAATCTCACAATGTTTGGAGCGAGTGCCCACTCGTGAGCATTGGCCTCTGTTTGACTGAGTTCATCTGCCAGAGTATTCTGGACTCCTCGCAGATAGTTTGCTTGGAGCAGGACCCCCTGTTCCAGGCATCATTCCCACACTCTCGTGACCTCCCTGCAGAGTGGGTAAGAGTGCACGCCTCCTTGTTTGTTGATGTAGTACATGACAGACTTGTCTGTCTGAAGGAGGACTGCTTTGTGGCAAACAAGGTCCACTAAGGCTCTCAGACCACACAAAACAGCTTGCATCTCCAGCACATTTATTTGGAGAGGAGTCTCTGAAGGGTCCCAGACACCTTTTGTTTTGAGGCCCTGGCAGTAGGGGGAGCTACTGCAGAGCAGAGAGACATCTGTAGTGAGAGTCACCTGAGGCTGTGAGAAGGAGAAGCTCTGGAGGAGGTTGTGCTCCATGTTCCATCATGTGAGAGACCAAACCAGAGGCTAGGTCACCTGAATGGGGTAATTCTGAGGGTGTGATGCTTGTGACCACTGTGCATAGAGAATCCACTGAGTTTTCTTCATGTGCAAATGTGTCAGAGGCACTGTGAATACTGAAGATGTTACCCAGACCCAGCATGCATTGCATGTAGTAGGCTTGCACAGTCTTGCGCTCCATGATGTATCATGCTATCTACAGAATTACTTGTAGTCTGCTCTCTCGAAGGAAAGCCCAAGCCCGGGTTATGTCAAGAAGATCTCCTATGAACATCAATTGCTGTGAGGTCTGAAGAAAGCCCAAAAGACAGGACTGTGAACTGGCAGTGTGTGCCTAGGGTGTACCAGTATGTGCTGGGATGCATCCTGCATGTCCAGGGATGCTAACCAGTCCTGAGGTTTCAGGAAGGGTAGCAAAGAACCCAGAGAGGTCATTTAGAATTTTTCTTGATCCATGAATTTGTTCAGATTTCTGAGGCCAAGAGTGGGGTAAATGCCCCCCTGATTTCTTTGGAATGAGGAAGTAGTGGGAGTAGAACTCTGTGTTTCATTCTGACTCAGGCACTATTTCCACCCCCGTGTTACTCAGAAGGCTCACAATCTCTTGTGCCAGAAGCTCTGACATATGAGCGGACAAAGGGGGAGGTTGCCTTCTGGGAGGATAGTCTGGAGGGGATTTCTATAAAATCCAGAGAGTATCCCTCTCGGATAATCTTGAAGACACATTTGTCCATCATGATGGACTCCCACTGATGGTAAAACTGGGTCAGGCGCCCCCATACACTGGGTAGGAGGTCCATCTTGGCCAACTGAGGCAAGACCAGGGCCGGAGCTTCAGACAGTGGCACTAGGTGGTTTTGGCTCCTGTGTCTCGGCAGTGCCTTCTTGTGAGGCTGGGAGACTGATTTGTGTTTTTGGCTCCCCTGCTTTTGCCACAGAAGGACTGATTGTCTTGAAAAAAAAAGTCCCTTGCCCTTCTGAAGGTTAAAGGGTGCTGATCCGGAAGTCTTTGGAGCCGTTATAGTTTCATTTAACATCTTAAGAGATTGTTCCACCTACAGTATTGTCTGAACAGGTAAGTTCCATCAAAAGGAACATTTATAAGCTATTGTTGAATGTCTTGGGTGAAGCCAGAAGTCCACAACCAGGAATGCCGCCTGATACAAATGCCTGCAGCAGCAGAGCAGGATGTAGTATCAAAGGCATCCATAGGGGACTTAAGCTGGTGACTGTTGGACTCAATGCCTTGCATGGAAGTCAGCAGAATATCTTGTTTAACCCCTGATTCTGGCAGAGGCTCTGCCAGAGATGTCAGCTTGCTCCAAAGGGTATACTGATACTTACAAAAATGCCCTTGGTAGCTAGCAGTTCTCATGCTCAGGGTAGCTGAAGCAGTATAGGCTCACCTGCCCATAGTGTCAGTCTTGGGTGACTCCCAGTTAATGGGGTGAGCAGTGACTTCTTTAGGGATAATGGCCTTATCATTTTGGGTAAGAATGACAAAGGCATCAGCTATTGGTTGAGTGATGTACATTGTACTTTTTTCTTTAGGAGTTATGTATTTTCTGTCTGCCTACTTCAGGACAGCTGCCACCAAAGCAGGTTTGTGCCAAACCACATCAGATATGGTCTCAAATACAGTGGGGATAGGAGAAACTAACTGAATAGCACATAGGACACATATAGGAACTCCAGCCAGAGGCGCTTACCTTGGTCAGTGGCTGCTGACTTGAAATTCAGTGTTGAGTGCATATTTATGAGCAGAGCCTGCAAAGACAGACCCTCCTGAGGCACAGACACAGGAACTGGGTCTCTGGTCTCTAGACTGTAGAAAGAGTCATCATTACCGCTTTCAGAAATAATGAGGCCAGGATCAGACTCATCACCCTCTCCACCCTCCTCAGAAGGGGACTGGAAGAGGGGTTGGGATCACACACTTGTGACACTGGTCCCAAAGGATGAGGACCGGCACCAAGGGTGGAATCAGAACCGGATCCAGCACTGGAGAGGTCCCTGGCACCAAGGGCTGTGCCAGAACTGGCACCAGATCTGGCAGTGGGCTAGGCCTCGAAGGGCATGAACCCAGCATCAAACCAACACTGGAACCAGCATCAATGACCAGCTGCCACTGAAGTGACCAGCAATGACACTGTGGCTGGTCACATCCCTACGCAGGGCAGGGGGTGGGCCACTGCTGGGAAGGACGTCGGTGGTGCTACTCCCGGCAAGGACCTTAACACTGTTGCCAGATGAGAACATGCTTCCTGGCCTAACAGCACTGCTGTGGTACCAGTTCCACCAGTTCTGAAGGACCAGCGACTGGCTCCAGTAGCAGTGTCACTTAGGCCAGACGCTACACCCACTGTTCCATAAGAGCTGCCCAGTGGTGGAACTGCCCACAGGAGTCCCCACTTATAGACAGAGGAGGGACTCTGAGCCTGAAACAATGATCTCCCAGAACCAAAGGCCGCCAGTGACACTGAAGGTGGTGGTAAGGACCTCAGACTCTGGGAAACCAAATATCTCATGGCAGACTTTACAGAGGGAGACATGTGCAGTTTCTTCCCCTTCCTACGGGAAGAGGAATACATTGAGGTCAAGTGGTGCCTGGACTGTGACGTGGAGCATGAGTGGGATTGGAACCACTTCTTTTTGTGCATTCTGGAGGACTGTCCTTCCTCCTGGGCACTGGACCACCCATCATTAGAACCCTTCCCCATAGGGGAAAGTAAACATAACATGGCTCCGCTGCCAGAACAGCATGCCTCTTCAGGTTCCCTACTGTCTTCCAAGGCCTTCGACCATTGACTCTCAGTAGAGCTGGGAAAAAAACAATGATAAATTTGTGACAAAATACACTAAACTGACAGAAAGATAACAAACTCTAGCTTTAAACACTAAAACTGAGAAAACTGAATGCTGCTGTCGTATAGATGTTCTGTTCTGACTCTTGCTGGACAAGTGACAAAGCACTTATGCACAACTGACAGTGGGGGAAGAGGAACTAAGGCAGTTGGGAGCTGGTGCTGACGTAACCAGGCACCAGTGTGCATTCACTCATGGAGCCGTGCATGCGCACTGCTAACCTCGGTGCCAGCCCCCTGAAAGGTTCCGACTCCCCCTGGGTTCTACCACCTCCAGCTCAGACCCATTGGTAGGAGTCAGTGGTGAAGAATGATTCTTGCAAGATCAATATTTTCCAGAAAATGATCTCATCCTAGGGAAAGGCAATTCAGCGCAACGTTTATTTTTTATGGTGTCCTAGATATCAGGTTCAATGCACCTTACAAGGGAAGGCGAAAGATAAATATGTTATAGAACATAAATAATAAATATAATTTAAATAAAAATAACACTAAAAGTTTAGGTAGCAACGGGTAACTGCCACAGCTTTTATTCAATCTATTTGTTTGTGTGTCAAAATCTGATTCTCATTTTCTGTGACAGAATACAGTACCATACAAATAATAACCAAATTATAGTAATTAAAACTTTACAACTCTTCGATTGGGAGCAACCATCTCTTTCTTTTTCATGATACAAGTGACATTTAGACAGCCAGTTCTTTTTGTTTTTGGTATCTTAGTACAAACTAGTTTCCCCACTAAGGAGTGTTACCCATGAAATACTGTTGAAAAATAAAATACAGGGGTATTTAATTCACATCAATGAACCATTCTCAGTTCAACTACCAGTTGTTGGAAGCTTTTCTAAACTCAAAACCATAACCTGTGTCTTTGTGTAAATTCCAGAATTCTGCTTTCCATAACTAATCTATGGTTCTCATGAAGGAAAACTGTCTTCAAATGAGGCTCCCGCAAGGTTTACCCCCAGTTTAGCTTTTATATGAAAAGCGGCATTTTTCTCGTGCAGCAAACTACTCTATTTTAACAAGGAAAAGTCCGCTACCTGAAAGTATGACAGACACAGAGGGGCTCCATTAACTGTAAAGGTACGGCGCTGTACCACTTGCTTCAATCCATTTGTATTGAAGCGAGTGGTGCGGCACTTCGCAAATATTTGGTGGAAGCTGCCGTAATATAGGTGAACTGTCATAACTGCGCCAGTCTTCTTGAATTGGGCATGGTGTGCAGTGAAGTTTTCAGTACAGCTTTGTCGACCAATGGGTTTGGCATAGAGCTTGATGCAAACCCTCTGCTTCCTTTTGTGAATCTGACCCATAATACTGTATTAAGGCAACATTCTATGGACATTTCACACAGTTTCTGTACCGCTGTCCCTTGTTCATCTTTTACTAAGCACAGCTGCAGGAAAGCAGGATCACTGTGCTTCAGACTTCATCTGATCAGGATGCTTATCCACACCTGAGGGCTAAATCCTCTGCGTGTGACATCATAATAATTTTCATGGTAATAGACTATGATGTCACAAGCAGGGGATTATGACGTGATACAAACCTATTTAGCCCTCCAATTTTAACACTTGTTAGTTTCATATGGGGATTCTGAATGCACTAAAATTCAGCCATGCAAATGAGAGATGAGATGCTAGAGTTGGGCAGTGTGTACCTCGAATCCAGTGATGGCAATCTGGTGCATCGAGTCGTTCACAGATTTGATTATATCAAGCATTGTAGCCAGGGCTTCCTCCAGTTCCGCCGTCCCTTCAGAGTTCTTACTGCATTTCAGCATCTCCTAGACAATTAGAAAGATTAGATTTTAGGACACAAGACTTTGTCTCCAGAAGTTAAATCCATCCCCAAACCTTTACAGACAAAGTACACTTTTTAATATCAGGGCCAGATGTTATATGTCCTGGTTTTGGCATAAGACATATCAATACAGTAACATTACTAACCCCTCTGGTTATGCCTAATTCATATGAGATTTAAACAGGCTTGCAGAATTTGTTGATAGTAATTTTTAAAATATACCAACTACTGTTATGTTTGGACCTTCTGTGGGAGAATTCCACATCAGAATGTTGCACAATGGCTAGAATTGTGTTAATTTAGGAAATCTTATTACATGTAGTATCACCTGCTTTAAGGGAAACATTGCTGTGCTTCAAAGGCAGAGAAATGTTTGTTTGCCAGGTTAGAGCTTGAGAGAGATTCAGGGGATATTGAACACCTGACCCAAATGCAGATTTTTCAAAGCCTGGATGAAGACTCATCTCTGCCATGTGCCTTTGTCTGGCAACACCCACTGCATGTATTGCCCAACTGTACAGAGTGGGCACTACTTTCAAAAAACAACATCCAATTTAAGAGAGTTTATGCCATTTTGGGAGGCTGTCTGGCACCCTGTATCTGCCAATGGGTGCACTGATGCACCTGGGCTTTTATTTCTTCTGACTGAAAGCTGAGACTGGGAGCACTACACCAGCACAGTCTTGTTGAAAATATGCCTGTGCCCAAGGCAGATTCAGGACTATAAAAATCTAGCTCCTGCTCTGCAGGGAGAGGAAGACATAGGTTACTCACCTGTAACCATAGTCTTAGGGGTGGTATACAGTTCACATCAACAATCTGGCAGTTTCCTTGATCATGCCAATCCATCGAACATCTTCAAGCTAAACTCCTCCCATCACCTGGTCAGTATCTCTTCGGTCTCTGTCCTGTGACAACAGATCTCTGTACGCTGAAAGCAGGGATCCATGTGCCACTTGCTAGGGGATGCCGGGTGAGTTGTGTGGCTCACAACTGTGCACCACCCCCAGAACTATGGTTACAAGTGAGTAACTTGTATTTCTAAGGGTGTGGACACAGTTCACATCCACACTCTGGCAGACTCCAAGCAGTCCTCCAGGAATAGGGTGCAAGGTGTGCATCCCTATTTGGTGAATAGAGACTGGAGGACCAAGGATCCAAAGTCAGCATCCCAATGGCTCATAATGTCAATGCTGTAATGGCAAATGAAGACGTATGCTTTACCTCAGGTGGCGGGTCTACAGATCTCCTGGATAGGGATGTCCCTGGAAGCAGCAGCCAATGCAGCAGTATGTCTGGTAGAAAGAGCTGTAAGCACCTTGGGTGGGTCCCTACGAGCCAGCCTATAGTAGAGGTTGATGCAGGATGTAATCCACTCGGCAATCATCCACTTAGCTGCTGGTCTTCAGCATAGGTTATGAACATTTGGCAAGCCTCGCTCAGAACTCCAGCAGTGCACGCTTTGTTGTAAGAGAGCACTCTTCATAGGTCCAGGTTATGGAACCAATAGTAGGCCTCTGAAGTAGGGTTGGTTAAGTATACCGGCACGTTAATCACCTGGTTAAGGTGAAACTCTGATACAACCTCAGGATAAACTTTGAATAAGGGCAAAGGATGCCCTTATCATTGTAGAAGGTCAAGTAAGGAAGTTCCACTGAGAGTACCTGAAGCTTGCTGATCCTTCTGGCTGACCTTATGTCCACCAAGAAGGCAGTTTAGACATCTTATGCCTGGCACAGGCTCAAATGGCTCATCCACGAGTATAGCCAGCACCAACAGTAGGTCCTAAGGTGGCAGAGGCTCATGCACTGGAGGGGACAAGTGGTTCAGACCCTTGAAAAAGTGCCCAACCACTTTTTTTCTGGGCTGTCAACTTACCAGCCCACGCCCGGTAAGCAGAGATTGCTGCCAGGTGCACCTTAAGGGTCACTGCACACAGGCCTGACTGGGAAAGGGACCAGAGGTAGTCAAGGATGCTTACCATGGGGTAGACAAGGGGATCAAGCTCCTTGCCCTGGCATCAGATGGAGGACCTCATCCACGTAAAGATGTAGCATTTGCAAGTCAGTTTCTTATAGAACACCTCCACAATGTGGAGGACATCTTCGGAAATGCCCAAAGGCTGGAACTGTAACCAATCAGGAACCAGGTTGAGAGTTGCAGGGAGCAAAGGTCTCAGTGCAAGACCTTCCCCTGTTGTCTGGTCAGCAGGTCTGGCTAGAGAGGCAGCCACTATGGATGCTTGCTGCTGAGGCTGAGGAGATCTGGTTATCAGAACTGTCTGGGCCAGTCTAGAGCTATAAGGGTCATCCACCCCATGTCCTTCTGGGCCTTGATCACCACCTTGTGGATCAAGGGAAAGGTCCAGAAGGCGTACAAGAGGCCCGTGGGTCAGGACCTCATGAAGACATCCCCAACAGTGTTCTGGACTGTGGAGGGGAGGGCAGAAAACAGCTTCAGCTTTCTGTTCTCCCAGGAGGCAAATAGGTCCACCAGAGGAGTGCCCCACTAAAAGAACAGGTGGCTTACCATATCCTGATACAGGAACCACTCATGTGACATCTCTGTGACCCAGCTGAGAGCATCTGTCAGTTGACTGTTCACTCCTGTGACATGAATCAACAGGAGATATGCACCTATGTTGCATGCGAGGGTACAGCTGTGGAGAGCCTCCTGACACAGTGGAAGGGAGTGCATTCTGCTTTGTCTGTTCAGACAAAACATGGTCATGGTGCTGTCCATCTGGACCTGTATGACATGACTCTCAATTAGAGGAGCAAACTACATCAGAACTAGGAGCACTGAACAGATCTCCAGCAGGCTGATCTGTTGACAGGAGTCCTGGGGTGACCACAACCCGTGGGCTCTGTGGCCTCCCAGGTGTGCTCCCCACCTCACCAGAGACACATACGTCATGCACATGATGGATGGCTCTGGGCAGACAAATGGAATTCCTTCCTCCAGATGTTGTGGGTCCCACCACCATTGGATGGCATCCCACACCAGGTAGGTCCCTATGACTGGCTGGTCCACGTGACCTTGGCCCTGAGATCACTGATGGCCCAACTCCCACTGCAGGTGGAGGACCTGTCAGCAAGCCCAACTGATCACATTAGTGGAAAATGCCATGTACCCCAGCAGCTGCAGGAAGTCCCGGACAGGGGAGAAAGCCTAACCTGAAATGATCAGGCAAAGAAGGAAAGATCCAATGCCTAGTCTGTAGGGGTGTGGGCCTTGGACCACAGTGAGTCTAGTTCTGCACCAATAAACTTGATCACCTGTGAGATGATCAGCTCGGACTTGTCTGAGTTGACCAAAAGGGCCACATTTTGACAGGTCTGGAGGGCCAGATTTCTGGACCTCTCTATGATCTCCTTGGATGACCAAGCTATCAGCCAGTAATCCAGACAGAGATATACCCTGACTCCACTGCACCCCAGGAAGACTGACACCACTGGCATGCAGTTAGTGAAGATCCTGAGCACAGATGAGAGACTGAAGGGCATGACCTGGAATTAGTACACCACCACCCTCCCATGAAAAACTAAAGGTACCGGCAATGGGATGCGCAGATTGGGATGTGGAAGAATGCATTCTGGATGTCCACAGAGCAGAACCACATGCCCTGATCCAATGATGACATGATCTGCTTCAGTGTGACCATCTATAACTTGTGCTTCTGCAGGAACTGGTTCAAATTGTGCAGATTCAGTACGGGGTGCCAACCTCCCATCCGTTTCAGTAACAGAAAGTACCTGGACACATACCCCAGACTGGCCAGGGCATCTGGGACAAGGGCTGTTGCCCCTTTTTTGAGGAGCTGAGCAATGTCTAACCTGAAAGTGAACACTGCTGAGACCTTTTTCACTGCATGGTCAGTCTTTCTGGACTCCTTGCCCTGAGGTTCGTCCATGTCACCTTGCCCATCAGATTTCCAGAAAGCAAAGTCGGATATCACCCCTTCAGCCAAAGGATGAGGGACCATATACTTGCAGACCATTCAGGCGGAGAGTGCCAGGCAGGATGCTGGACACTGCTAAAGCTCCAGGGCCAGTCCCAAAATGGTCTGGTCCATGGAAAAGGCAACACTCAGGGATTCTTTTTTTTTTTTAACTTTGTTTCACTCCTGGTCACCGGCCACTGAGACATCTCTCAAGGGGGACCCACTCAATCCCTACCTCTACCATCTGCCTGAACCCACTCCACCATCTAAGGAATCGGGTACTGGTCCCCGCTCTTCTGCTGGCACCTTTTGGGAGGAGGCAGGGACCATGGAGATTCAAGTCGGGTCAGGGGCCGGCACTGACATGTGGGCAGGGATCCCTTGAGCTCCGCTGTTGCCTCCCCAATAGCCGGGGGTTTTCCACCTTATGGTTGCCTCCTCGAGGTGTGAATGTGCAGTGACATCTATGTGCAGAGTATGTCATCACCCTCCCACTGATGTCTGACATCACCTCACCCCATCTACAGCACACCAGGGGCTGCTACAGAGTGGGGAACACCCGTCAGTGCACCCCAGGAGAGGAGAGCAGTCCTCCAGATTCTCAACTCTCTCCTCCTCCTCCTCCTGCCAACCCCTGGCACCCAAGTCTGCTCCCAAACCTGGGTCACTGGCGTGGTGTGAGGTGTGGCGTCCAGCGCCTCAACCCTCAGCGACACCGGGCTGGTCACCCCCAGGGATTCTTACCTATCTAGCACATCAGTGAAGGGGTAGTTAGTTAGCTCTCTTCTGTACTGGCTCCAAGGGCTCATTCATGGACTCTGACGTGAGTTGGTGTAAAGTCCCAAATGACACTGGCCCATGGTTAGTAGTCAGCTCTTCCAATGACCCATGGTCAAATGTGTGAATCTTAGAGGAAACCATGGATGGGCCCTCAGAGTCATCCGAGGATTCTTCAGAAATGGTCCTTGACCATATTCTGCCATGGACCACAGTAGTGTCCTTGGACTGAGTGATCCCTACCGATAGCCAGCCTGACAAGACAGCAGCGGCACATGACTCCTTAGAAGGAGCACCCACCAGAGGCTGCGGCAGAGGCAGCTCCACCTGGAGGGTTAGGAGGCAGATGCTGGGGAAATCTGGGTGGTATGGACTGACATGGGCATCACAGGGCTGTCAAGAGACCGTAGGTCCAGGGGGCAGAACCTTACCTCATCCAGTAGTACTTCACTGCTGCCTGAGAAGCTCCTTGTAACACCAATGCATCTTGCGTCGATGCTTCTCCTCAACCGAGGATCAGGAGGTCCAGGAGTGTTGACGGCAGCGTACCCTGGTCAAGCTGGATCAACACGTGCCTCATCTTCAACTTCAACCATCGACCCAAGGATTGATGTTGAAAAGGGTCCTCTGGTGGGTCATAGTAGACGACATGCCTCACCATGTTCAGTAGGAGAAGCTTCAGAGGCATGACCATCATCATCTGAGGCTGCACCTGAGATGACCCAGTCAGTGACACCAACTGGGCAATGTCATCCTGGGTGAGGACTGGGAGTCCCGGGTTCTGGGAGAGCAACTCTTCATTGAGCTCCTCCAGCAACCAGTCAACAAATTTAAGAAAAATCTCATCTGCCTGCTCGACCAGAGTCGAATTCAAGAAACACAATGGGGATACCAAGGAACTCTTGATCTTTCCCACGGCCAAAGGCAGCTTGACCAGCATCGAGCAGGTGGGGGAGTTGAAAGAGTAGGAGGAATATGTTCTTTCCCAATCCCATGACATGCACTGATGGCACTTGTGCTTTTTGCCATGGTGAGATGGTCTCTTCCCAATGATTGGGCATACCAAGCACACTTCTCGAAAGTCATCTGAGAAGGATCCTCTGGTGCTGTCCCCTACCGGGAGCATCGCCAAGACCAAGGAGGAACTCACCATAGATGCCACCACTTCCTCTTCCATGGCTGCAAGCTAGGAAGTTCACCTTGCAGCCAGTGAGGCTCTTTTGCGTTTTTTTATGGTCAATCGCATTCTAAAGGTCGACTGAGGGCAAGACAGGCCTTTTGGTTCTCGATGGCTGAGACTAACATGGCCTGACAAAGGACACAACCTACCATATTGTGCTGCACACCATGGCAGTAGAGGCATGTGTCTTGGTGGTCCATTATTGACACTGGGTGCAGAATATAAACCCGGGTTTCTCCACTTCCACTGTTGATTGCATCATGAAGTCGGAGTTGGACGATGTACTAGGAACGATCAAGACTAAAAAGTTGAAGAATTATAATAACTGGTGAACCCCTATAATGACTGGCTAGCCAGTCCTGATAAAATGCCATAATAATCCGTTGAATTCCATAATAACTTGATAGCAGGTTATTACACCATTTTCTTCTTTTTGCTCTCACTTCACTGAAGCACAATGAAAGCACACTGTATTTGTGTGACTACAGCAGCTGCTCAGAGACATGCTCAATCACACAAAACAGCTTACAGTTTTTGTCTCTGTCTAAACCTTGAACTAGTTATTATAAAAAAATAATGCCTGCAAAAGGTTTGTCTGCTGAGAATTTTTTACACACCCTCGGTGTGTGATAATCTCAAAAACCCCTCGAGCTTTGCTCTTGGGATTTATGGATTATCACACACCTAGTTTGTGTCAAAAATCCTCATAACACATACCTGCACAGGCATTATTCTCTGTATAATAGCTGGAAATAAACACCTGACAGGAGGAAGTTAAAGACTGAGATAATAAATAGATTTACTAAAAAAGTGGACTCTTCACCTGGATTAAAAGGCATTTACTTTTCAATATGCAGAAATGATATAAGAAAACTCTAGAATATCATTAACAGGCATGCAGTGGTTCATACAATGCCTCTGACTGGTGCCTCGCTAACTCCAGTGGAGGTCCTTGGTGGAAAAGCAAATGGCTTGCCCAACGAACTCCGAGTGAGCACGGCAGCTGGGAGCCACCAGGTGTGCCAAAGAAGCTGAATCTGAATCCTCAGCCAAATCCAGAGGGGGATTCTGGAAAACAGAAAACTTATTGCGCAGGAGAAAGGGATCCCCTTCAAGGGGCAATTCAGACTGTTGCTGTGCAGACAATTTCCCCTTCTTACCCGTAACTCCCTGAAAGCCAGAATCCAGAGGGGGTGCCATGAGGGGAAGGGAAGAGGGGACCATAGCCTCCAAAGGAGGTTCAGACAAAGGAGCAGGGACAGACATAACCACAGGAGTGGGATCCCCCCCAACTCCCGATTCAGGCTGATTCTGAGGAGCAGGCCATATCCTCAGACCGAGGTTCACGCCCCAGAGGATCACCCCGAGGGCTCACCTAAGGTCGTTTAAGGGCCATTCTAATATAACAATCCTGCACCCCAAAATCAGGGAATTCTCATTATTCGTTGCAGCCCAGGGGCAATCCATAAAGTTATGCCCCAATTCATCACAGAGGTTGCACTTAGGGGGCCTTAAAACAATGAGCACTAGGATGACCCAAATCCCCACAATGAGTACATTTCAAGATATCACAGTTAACACTTATATGTTGTGTAGAACCACACTTAAAACAAGTGTGAGGCTGTCCAGGATAAAACAAAAAACCCTTATCCCGACTAGTAAAGAAGCAATTCGGTAAATGAACAATATTCTGGTCCTTATGCTGTAACTTCACTTTAATCTTCCAACCCCCGTTCCAAAACCCTTCATCATCCATAATAGGAGTAGGATTCCCCTGGATGGAACATCTTTTCTGCAACCAGTAATAATATCAATAATGTTAACCCTTTCATTATGGAAGAGGATGGTAATCACACGAAAGGGTTGTTTAGTAAGGGGAATAACCAAAAACTTGGACCACAGAGGATTAGTTTTTACATTAGCATACTTGCACCACAAACGTTCAAGAAAAGCAGGGGTGCAAAAGCTCATATCAAAGGTAATTTCTCTTGGGGCATGAATAAGGGCATACACCTCCGAGGATGTGAAGCCCAACGACTGTTTGAGTAACGCTTTCCCAATAAAGAAATTATCAGGAGGGTCATCCTTGTTGCCAATAAACCACAGACGGACAGCATGCAGCCTCTGAGATAGCTCTATGGGCTTATGAAATAAACTAGAATAAGACTGTGGTTCAGCCCCACCTGGACCCAAATCAGTTGTCTGGACCGGGACCCCCCATATCCTGTGGGGCCTCAGTCGGAGGCACCACCGCCTTAGCCAAGATCTCGGAAATTGGAACAACAGAAGACAAAATGTTAGAAGAAACAGTACTGAAGTAGGCAACAAATCATCCAGAGAAGTCGTGGGAGAAGTCGTGGGAGAAGGCAATGCAATCAACGGGGTTCCTCCGTCCAATGGAACTCCTGATAAAGTAATAGAAGAATCCGGCTTCCAAGCACCATCTGCCACCGGAATCCAGCCCACCCGCTGTAAAACGTCTTCCATGGAGCAGGATTGAACAGGGTCAGCACTCCAGTCCAACTGCAAGGGCTCCACTGAAAGTGGGTCTAGGCCGGCAATGGATCCACCACCAACAGCTTCGCCGGTCCCACACTACTAGGCTCAAGGGGGGAAGAAAAAGATCTCTTGAGTTTCCGTTCAGCTTCCAAAGAGAGCGATTCTTCCTCCACTAGCTGTGTCACTGCTTCTAATTCGACCGACAAACAACGCTGCTTTTGGGCCAAGGTCAAAGTAACGGGGAAAGTCAGTAGATAAATCCAGAGGAACATCCTGAGCAATTATTGTAGCAGCCATAGAAGAGGGAGAAAGCTGGCCATCCAAACGGTGCATCCCAGCCGCCTTGGTATGCAAAACTCCATTAGAACCCTCCACAATCGCAGAAGAAGAGGAGAAGGACTCCTCAGATGTCCTTCCTCCACCAGCATCAGCCATGATCTGAACCAGCCGATGTGGGGAACTGCAACAGCGCCCCCTACCACAAGAGTAGGGGAGTTTTTATTGAAATAACAAACATAACAGAGCAACACAGTAAACTTAAAAACTAATCATACAATATAGATGCAAGCTACTGTGAAGTGAAATACAAAAATAAGCAATAAATCCTATAAAGCAAAAAGAAATTCATTAGAAAGGAACAAAACATTACTTAAACTTTATAAAATGAAGAAACCACTTTCCACCACTTCAGGAGCGTAGCAGGAGCTAACCTCTGTGCATCCTGGGAATAAATTTTGAAAGTTCATTTGTAACTAAGATGCTAAAACAAATATAAAGCATTTTCCTTTGGTATATTACCCATTGGCATCTAACTTGCCATAAATAAAACCGTAAGCAACAAAAAATAAAGACAATGTCCCTCATGAAAATAAAAGAAGGCTGCAGGATAACATCCTAGGATCAAAACATCATATGAAAGAAAGAGTAAGCCATTTGAAGCCCCATAAAGTTGCCAAATAAGTCCACAAACCTTTGGAATAAGAACACTGTAGGAAAAATGCTCCATTGACTCCTCCAAATTTATGCAGTCCAGATAGGGGCAGTTCCTTTCTTCTATTGCCTTATATTTGCATTACCCGAACATTCAAGCGGCCATAAACAATCAACCACTCAGTTTCCCATTGCATATGAGGCAATCTGAAATTATTCAACTGGGCCAATAACCTTAGAATTGAGGGTTGAAGGACAATTCTTAAAAGCACGGATCTTGAGGGTACAAGTTAGCCATTATTAATTGGTAAAATCCTTCATGTTATTATTCAAAATTAACCCTCTTGTTATTCCCCATCTGTACAATTTTTTAGCAGCTGGCCGAAAATATGGGGGAATAGGGATACGAGGGTGCAATTTAGGGGCTAAAATATGCCAATTCATAAAATATTTGCCCAGAGATCTAAAAATCCATTTTCCCTCAATCCCTTTTACTACGCTTAAACCACTCTTAACTGTACACATAATAAATAGGGAATGTACAAAAACAACAGGGTCCACCATCCCAAGTCCTCCTGTTTTTACATTCAAACAGGTATAACATCTCTTTACCAGATTTAAACAGTTACCCCAAAGCATTTGAAAAAATAAACAATAAACCCTTGTT
Organism: Neoceratodus forsteri; assembly: GCA_016271365.2. Taxonomy (NCBI): domain Eukaryota; kingdom Metazoa; phylum Chordata; order Ceratodontiformes; family Ceratodontidae; genus Neoceratodus; species Neoceratodus forsteri. Next base: position 938,895,305 of record CM028137.1, read on the forward strand.
TCTAAGTTAACTGTGAGGGAAAATCATGGCTATATACTGCAGACAGGAGCAAAAACTGTTTAATCACATGTATGCGTTTAGTTTTGAAAGTTTCCCTTCTTCCATCTATTTACCTTATTTTCCGCAACCTGAAGGCCGATTCCCAGTTTTCCTTGACATATTCTGAGGACCAAACAGGATACCCAAAATTTTAAGGGGGTTAATTGTAATATGGATACTCTCCAGCATAACCTCAGCTGGACCTATTGCTCCAATAAACAACCCTTTGTTTTATGCAAATTCAATTTGGCATTAGATACTTTTGAAAAGTCATCAAAAGCTTCTAAAACATATGCACAGAAGTCGGATCAGAAAATACAAAATTAAATCATCGGCATAGGCCTGTAATAAGAGTTGCTGATCCTGGGATAAATTATCTGAAATTCCAGTCCATTGTTGAACAGTGATTAATTTCTGCAATAGTGGATCTAATGAAAATATATAAAGCAGAGGGCTGAGAGGACAACCCTGATGCACTCCTGTATGTATAAAAAAACTTTCAGCCGTGCTACCTTTCAAAAAGGGAAAGACCGCATTATGTTTGTATAACATTTTAATTATATTAATTATTTGCGCTGGAACCCCATAATGTTCTAAGGTTAAAAACAAAAAGGGTAAATGTACTCTATCAAAAGCTTTTTCTAAATCTGCTACGACCATACAATTAACAATGCCCGATACAGAGAGGTGTTCAATGACATCACGCACAATCATTAGTGCTGATTGAATCCTTCTTTCTGGTATCCCACTAAATTGGAAGGGGGAAATCACCAACCTGGCATAGTTTTTTAGTCGATTATTCAAAATACTGGTAAAGATTTTGTAATCTGAATTAAGGAGGGTAATAGGCAGCCAAATCTTAATATTATGTTTATCCCCCGATTTAAATAAATAAACTAATAATCCATCAGAAAATGAGGGAAAAAACACAGTATTCTTAATAAAATACTGGAATAAAATAAAGAGACATTGAACCAGCTCAATAGAAAAGGCTTTATACAAATTATTGGATAAGCCATCCATTCCTGGTGAAATGTTTGGTTTTAAATTCCGTATAACATTTAAAATTTCCTCTTGAGAAATGGGTTCCAATAATTTAGAGGCTTCTGTTAACTCAGAGGGAGCGTTAATGACACTCAAATATGAAAGCATGGATTTATCCAAAATCGGGAGGGAAGGTTCTAAAGACCGAAAATGACTTATAATTAATTCCCTTAACTGTGGAACAGTTATAGCCATAGAATTATCAGGCTTCTTTAATGAGTCCATATTAGAGGAATCCCTCAAGGTTTTACAAGCTTCAAAGGGATCCCCCATAGGGGATTTTTTTACACCATTAGTGAGGATAGCTTGCAACGTCTTAGCTCTATTGTACTGAAATACCCTCATTTCTTCCTGCAACTTAACAATTTGATCAGAATAGTCACCTTGAGAAGTATATGCAATCGTAGAGAGTCTCTGGAGCTGCTAAGAGACAAGTATTTTAAAAAATTAGGATTTTTCGTTTTTACCCCTTGTTTTTAAACCAATTCCGTAAATCAGCCTTGGTCTCCAGCCACCAGTCTCCTAAATCAGAATAAAGGAAGACCACTGACAATCTGGCTTTTAAGATATATTTCACCCCGACTGTATATGGGGTAAGTCTAGGATGGAATTATTAAGTTTCCATCTAATCTGCCTATGCTCAAGGGAACCTGGTAACTGGCATTTGCATAATAAAAAGGAATGATCCGAGAATTCACAAGGAATCATTTCAAAAGAGTTAATTTGCATAGAAGGGGAAACCAATATATAATCTATTAAAGAAAAAATCTTCCCTTTTCTAAAGGAATATTGAGGTCCTTGGGAAGAAAAGGAAATGCAGTTGAGTAGACCAGCCAATTTAACAATGTTAACTAACGTATGTGAATCACAATATATTTTTTTATTCTGTTTGGGCAAATCAGTAATTGTGCAATTAAAATCCCCACCCCATAGTACCTTAACAGATGTCACCAAGAAAGGTTGTATGGTTTTGAAACAGGTCACTCTACCGGCTTTTGTTTGAGGGCTATAAATATTAATGAAACGATAGCATGTACCATGCCATTTCCCGTCCAATATCAAAACTCTACCCGGTATAAGGTCAATTAAATTATGCAGTGTGAAAGAAAATGAAGTGAAAATAATGCCTATGCCATCTGCTCTATCTATTCCAAAGGACCAAAAGGAAGGTCCCCAAACCCAATCCCGCTTGAAAGAAGTTAACTGTTCTACAGAGTGCATCCATGTTTCCTGTAAAAAACACACAGATATATGTTGATCGTGTATATAATGAAAAAGAGCCTGCCTTTTAGCGGTATTTAGCAAGCTATGAGTATTTAAGGAGCCCCAGAAAAACCTTATTGTAAGTTACAAAAATATAGTCAGACCCTCTATTTTTTCCTTTTTTTCTTTTTCTTCTCTTTATAAGTATCCACTGTTTGTGACAGAGTGGAGAAAGAGGATTTTTGAGAGTCTGAATCTCCCAATTCCATCTCTGTATCCCCCCATGGGGTAGAAAGGGCCGCATATGGATTACCGGTTTCTGTGACGGGAGCAGAATGGGGAGATTTGGGATGCAAATTCCGAGCTGATCTTCGTCTAGGCAAAGGTGACCCAGGGACGGGAACCCAGACTCCTTTCCAGCAACCTCAGATACCTCCTCAGTGTAGCATACCGGAGGAAATTCTAAAGGGCCAGATGAACCCATGCAAGGTTTTTTTTCCTCCACTGGTCCAGAGTCCGGTATTTGTACTACTTTGTCAGGTTTCTTGGAAGAAATAAAGTGGTAGACTCCGTACCAGTAGACTCTTTTTTTTTATTAAGGGAAGGAGATGGTAACAGCGGTAAGGAAGAAAAAGGGGGAGGGGCGGGGGGCAGCCGCATCCTGGGCCTTCTGAATTAGAAGGTCTGGGCTTATGCAAGACACCTTGTTCTTAGCAGCCCAAGAACATTCACGAAAACTGTGGCCAGACTCTTCACAGAGATCACACCTAGAATTATTAACACATTGCATGGTTACATGCCCCACTTCCCGGCAATTGTCACAACGTGGCTGATCACAAACACTTGAAAGATGTATCCTAGACCCACATTTATAGCAACAGGGGCTGTCCTCCATAAAACAAACCCCCCTATCTCTTCCCAACAAAAAGGAATTCAGAGCGTGTTCCACCTCAGATTCAGATTGCCTCAGCTTAATTTTGTATTTCCAGCCCCCTGTCCAAAAACATTCGGAATCTAAAATAGGTTCCAGGCTACTTAATACCTCACATTTCTGAGATAACCAGAAGGTGATGTCTTCCACATGGACCCCCTCATTCCTAAACATAACTGTAACAAATTTTATTAATGGCTTAGAGAGAGGTATAACCAAAAAGGGGGTCCATGTGGGAGAGACCTTCACCTGACTATATCGATCCCAAAACAAACCATGAGGTGTCCGAAAACTGATATCGAAGTTGTCCTCTCCAGAAATGTTAATAAAAGAGAAAACATCCTGTGGAGTAAAATGCAGAGAATCTTTTAGTAGCGTTTTCCCCACATAGTATCTGTCCGGCCTATTTTCCAAACCCCCTTTATAACGTATACGGACTGCATTCCGTCGAGGCACTGCTTCCCTCTTTGAGGTGGAAAATAGTTCTGACGTAAGAGGTTTCTGGAAAGGGGGTTTTGGTAAGGAGGACTCCTGTGACGAAGAATCCTTCTCCCGGGGAGGTAAGTCTAATTTTGAAGTGGAAGGTAATGAAGCCTGTACCACAGGAATTTTAACAGCAGAAGGAGGTCGTGATGTCTCAGCCATTTCTGTTATAATGTGGAAACTGTCAGTCAAAACCTTCTGCTGGGTAACTGGTTTCCACTAAGTGGAGTGCTGTGAAAGGGAAAAATCTGTATCCCAGGCCGGATCAGGCTTCCAAACGCCTGTTGGATCCTGTGTCCAGCCGGCCCCCATAAGAGCTTTGTCTGGAGACCAGGACTCCTGAGTCATTTCACTAGTTATAGAGGAAGAGACTGTTACAGTAGGTTGTGTAATATTTTGTTTTGGCTGTTTAGATATAATCTTATCAGAAAAGAAAAATTCAGTCGCCCCAATTTGGGAGATGGCTGAGGACTGGTAAATAATATTAGGCTGCCCTTGAGTTTCCACAGCAATAGGGTTTTTCAACACAAACTCAGCTGATTTGCTTAAAGGTGCAGACTCGTTCTGAGTGAATGCAGTGGAAGAAAACCCCAAAGGAAAAGTTTGTTGTTTAAGAGTAAAGAGGCTTTTTTCTTTTAAATCAGGCAGTGGCTTCTCAGGCTGTAGGCACTCACTAATATTCGCGATTTTACTGCCAGCCTGCAGAGAAGCAGCTGAAGAAGTCGGACACTCCCGGAATGAGAGTGAGATTATCTGAATGTGACCGCGCCCTCAGGGCCTTTGAGTCTAATACTGGAGTCAAGAGTTTGACAGAAGTTGAGTTATTGTTGTCAAAGCATTGTTTTCCTGCTGGAGTCTATCTGGAAAACACTCTGCAGTCGCTTGAAGCTCCACACTATTTTCCGTAAGCAAGCCTCATTTATCACCCTGCTACTTTTACAAGAGGAGCTAGTTTGGTAAGGGATGAAGCTCTGAAAGCCGTGAACTTTCGTTGGAGTGCAGAGCCCTTGGTAGTCATCACAAGAAGCAGCATCAGTAACACCCAAAATATCCGTGTTAGATGTCAATAACTCATCCAGCCCTCAGAGCCTCCTGAAGAAGCTAATTCAGCCATAGGTATACAGGAGCAGCCTCGCTGCTGACAGGGATAATAGCGATCGCCAAATGCATATCAAGCTTCACTGGTACTGACATGAGCGCTGACCCTTCCTTCGTAGCACCAAGTTCTTGTACATTGTCAGGTTTAAACAAAGTAAATGACTTCTCCTCTTGGTATTCAACAAAAGTTACTGAATCCTCCCAAAGAAACGATGCATCCTGAAATTCGGTATCAGAGTCCATATCCACAATATTAGCGGTGACAGCCTCCTTAGCATTAACAGTGGGAGCAGAAGCCAGCTCTCCCACCAAGCAGACGTCCTCCTCCTTCGGCATCCCACTCAGAGTGGCCATCCTGACAATGGTCTGTCTCCCTACTGGCAGCAATGCAGCAGCAGAGATGGGGAATTTCCCCAGTGTCCTGGCCAAATTTCTTCCATTCACTAAAAATACCACAAACAGCTTAATCTGGTTCAATTTGAGTTGCTTACCATTTGTATCCCCCCCCCGGTCGCCCCTAAAAAAGGGACTTATGGGCCCAGTGGGCTTGCCGGGTCAACAAAATTCAATAAATAAATAAATAAATTATACTTGCCCCATAATCATATTTTATTATAGTACTTCACTGGTCAAGCATATAAGGAAGTTACACAGATCAGAAGTGAAATTTGTGGTAACAGACCCCTTGCACAGAATATACAGTTAATAATTAGTAGACATATTTTGACACAGCCAATATTACAACTGGATATGACTTATTGCAATGCCTCAGCTATTTTTCAGTTGTACTTGTTTAATAGCAATACAATTTGCCTAATGTAAAATGTGAAATGACATGCACCTGGAGTACAGTTTACAGTTCTGGAGACCTTACCTACGTAAGGACACAGACAAGGTAGAGAAGGTTCAGGGGAGGGCAGCAAAGATGGTACAGGGATTGCATCACAAGTCCTTTGAGGACAGGTTGAAGGACTTGAATATGTACTCCCTGGAGGAGAGGGAATATGATAGAGACATACAAGTACCTCACAGGGAGGAACAGGGTGCAGGAATACACTATTTTTCAGCAAAAAAGGTGTTCCAGGACTAGAGAGCATAGGATGAAGTTGGAGGGAGGGTGATTCAGAGGAAATGTGAAGAATTTCTTCACAGAAAGGGTGGTGGACATATGGAACACTCTGCCAGAGGAAGTGCCGGGGGCTGAAATAATCACAGGAGCTAAGAATGCATGGGATAGACATAAAGGAATTCTGGAGGTCAGGGTTAAGGGGCAACAGACTTCTAGAAAAACGTAAAGGGAACTTGCAAGCTCAAATGGGCAGACTGGGTAGTACTGGATAGGTCCTTATCTGCTGACAGTGGTATCTATGCACATACTTGGCATGCCATTTATATACAAAGAAAAAATAGAAGAGGGCCACTGTGGAGTACTGAGACACATCATAGAAATGTGGCAGAAGATCAGACTTTGCTTGAAATCTATACAAATGCAAATGGACACACAGGAATAGAACCAATTAATCACCAGGGTACTGATGTGTAGGCACAGAATGGGAAGTTTAACATCAGCAAATTCTTTTTAAAGATAAGAAAACAGGGTTCCCTGAATCTAATTTACTGGACATCAAACCAGAAAGTTCAATCAAAGCAGAGATGAGATCTGAATTTTTTCTGAAACCAGAAACATTTGCCTTCAGGCCAGTTTACATGACTGCATTTGTACCACAGCAACCCCAAACCTCAGGCTGCTGCAGTGCGAATGCGGCTGTGTGGATGCTTATTGGATCGTGGTAAGTCATTCACTAAACTGCATCCCATGCTGCGGCAATCTAGGGAATGTATTCTGGAGTGAGTGGCATAAGAGTGCACGTGGACAGGCTGTGCTACTTGTTCCAGTGCAAAATGCACACCGTCACTCCTGTGTGTTTCAGGAAGTGTCCTCCCACTCGGCCCCTAGACTACTAGCCCCTCTCCAATGTGGCTTGCATTGGCACTGAGAGGGGCCATGTAACCTTGCAGCAGGACCAGCATGGGTGGTCAGGGCAGCAGAGAAGCAGTCACAGAAATTAAATGGATGCAGCTTTGTAAATACGGCTGTTCAGCAGAGGGTACCACTTCAAGCGTGCAACAGCCTGTTGATGAATGATACAAGGTAATATTTTAGATAAAGATGATAAGACTGTTTGGGGTGAATAACCAGTCGGATTTACAGTAAATAAAGGACAACATGGATAGTAGGCCAGGTTTGTATTATCTCTACAGAGGTTAAAGATTAACAGTGCTGAGTTGATTCATTCCAGAGGTTAAAGATTAACAATGGCATGCACAGGTAGATTTATTCCACTGGGAGCAACTGCTACTGTAAATGGCTGACAAACCCATCCAGATCTATACCACTGAAGGCGGAGTTGAACAAATGCAAATGATAGGCCCCAAACAGAAGCGGATATTGTGCTTTATGCACGAAGGGGTGGAAAGTGCATGCTGAAGTAACATAATGCCTGTGTGAAGCTACGTGGCATGCAAGCCACCCCAGGAACACACCATGTACAAACGGGCTCGGAGAGCATACAGATGTGGGTACGTGTCCAAGGGACATGTGCAGGGTGCCCGCAGTGCAACCTGGGTGGTCCTGTAATATGCAGACCAGCCCCGTAGCCCCACCCTACATGGGCAACAGCGTCACCCCACATGGACCTGCAGAAGTAACTACTGCTGAAGAAGGTAGGGCGCAGGTAATGGCAGAGGCTGCCAAGCCACACAAAACCTACTCGATCCTGCACTGGGGAAGGATGCTGCTGGACAGAGTGGCAGACCATGCTGTGGACGTGTCCAGACCCAAGGGGTGGTACAGTCATACTCCACAAACCTTTCCAGAGGGCAGGTGGTGGCCATGGTGTCCAACATATGGGCCCATTACGTTATCCTCTATGGGACACAGTCCCTGATAATGCCTGCGGAGATGAAGGCCCACCTGTGGCTCTGTATACAAGCTGCTGGGAAAGCATTGGCCCTGTGGCATAGACACTAGTAGCCATTAAACATAAGTGGTTTGATCTGCGGTCAGCCATAAAAAAACCTGGCAGCCAGCACCCTGGCACAGCTAGGGATTGGCGGTGGGCCACCCACACAGAGACTCACCCTAGTCCCCATGGAGAGGGTGGTAGTGGACACCCTCACCAAGGTGGCCCTGCACGGGGAGGCGGATGGCATGGAGGAGACAGCGTCAGGTAAGTAGCACCATGCAGGGACAGGGGCCAGGAGGGCCTGGATGCCACAGAAGTGCTAACCCACATGTGTTACTCCCCACAGACACTGGGACACTGGGGCACACCCTCAATGGGGTGACAGCATCCACTGTGGAGCACCTTCTGCACCACATGCCACTCACAGAAGTGCTTGTAGCAAAGGACAGTGCAAGTGGGTGACCCCTAGGGTGCTTGTACCATGCCATGGAATGCCCACAGCAGGCCTGCTGCATGTAACACATGCCCCTTATCTCTCTCTCCCAGCTACACAGCTGGAGGCAGAGGCACTGGTGGACACAGAGACAGACCTGGAGGCCACACAGATGTGGATGGTCGACAGGTTGGAGAAGGATGACAACCCCATCCCCATGGACAGCCAGTGCCCCCCAACCCTCAGAGCCACTCAGAGCCACCAGAATGCCAGAGGCGTAACAGGAAGCACAACCAACACACACCAACACCCAATGGCCACACATGGTCAGCACGGGGGCATGGACCCTCACCACAGAACCACCCTGTGATAGTGGAGACCATCTCCAGCCTCTTTAAATCAACACCTTGCACATACTCACTTAGGAAATATGATTATATCTCGCTTGATACCCCCCCCCGGGTAAAATCTCGTTTTGACACCATATCCATTAGCCACGCCCTACCAACCTTGTGGAACTCCCTCCAAATTACCCTAAAACTGACTCGCCTTGTTAGAATATCCTCCTTTAAATCTCTTGTGAAACCTCTGTTGAAGGAAAGCTGCCAGTGCTATGCCTAGCTTCCCCCCTTTTGATATTTTATTTGGCACTTACCGCTATATTTGCCCCGGCTCTCCCTGCTCCCCTCCTTTCTTTTGTTTTGCACGCCTGTCTGCCTATGCCCTGCTAACTCCCTGAGCCTTTCTCCCTTACACCTTCTCCCCCCTCATCCTACTTCTCTTCGACTATACCTACCTCACCTTGTGGATCATGCTCTACCTTCCCCCTCACCTTCCCGGGGCAAGCATAATTATGCCACCTGTCCAATCCAGGCACCAGAACCTCATCTTCATCTTCCCTATGGTTCTCTTGATGAAGGCACGTGTCTTTCTGTGGGCATCATTGTATGCCTCTTCTACAGTGCTGTGTGGCTCCAGGTACAGTGTCATCAGGTAGGGCCATAGCGGGTAGTCCATATTACCTATGCAGAGGATAAAGAACAGACCCTTTAAAGACCTGTGGTAAGGCAGCCGCATGGCTGGCATAGATGCCACAGGCTTATACTCACATACCAGCCATCCCTTTACCCTGAGTGCAGTGAGTAGGGCACACATTCTGGACCTGTTGAAGGCGTATGCATCATGGAAGGAGCCGGGGTACTTGGCAGTCACGTTGGTGATGATACCTGCCATATCACGCACTACCACTGCCACATGGCAGTTAATGTTGTGGTACCCCTTCCTGTTCCTGTATGTCTCCTCATCCACTGTTGGTGCCACAATTGCCATGTGGGTGCTGTCTATTGCCCTCCAGTACATTTGGTATGATATGCATGGCATTAAATGCTTATTTCGTGGTCCATAAGTGTACAGCAGATGTTGGGAATATGATGTGGTCATGCAGCAGGGTGTCAGTGAACTGCACCAGTGCTCTGGACACTGATGGCGGATGTTGGGAATAGGATGTGGTCATGCAGCAGGATGTCAGTGCCCTGGACACCGATGCGGATGTTGGGAATAGGATCTGGTCATGCAGCAGGGTGTCAGTGACCTGCACCAGTGCCCTGGACACCGATGGCGGATGTTGGGAATAGGATCTGGTCATGCAGCAGGGTGTCAGTGACCTGCACCAGTGCCCTGGACACCGATGGCGGATGTTGGGAATAGGATCTGGTCATGCAGCAGGGTGTCAGTGACCTGCACCAGTGCCCTGGACACCGATGGCGGATGTTGGGAATAGGATCTGGTCATGCAGCAGGGTGTCAGTGACCTGCACTAGTGCCCTGGACACCGATGGCGGATGTTGGCAATAGGATGTGGTCATGCAGCAGGGTGTCAGTGAACTGCACCAGTGCCCTGGACACCGATGGCGGATGTTGGCAATAGGATGTGGTCATGCAGCAGGGTGTCAGTGACCTGCACCAGTGCCCTGGACACCGATGGCGGATGTTGGCACTAGGATGTGGCCATGCAGCAGGGTGTCAGTGACCCGCACCAGTGCCCTGGACACTGATGGCGGATGTTGGCAATAGGATGTGGTCATGCAGCAGGGTGCCAGTGAACTGCACCAGTGCCCTGGACACGATGGCGGATGTTGGCAGTAGGATGTGTCAACAGCAGGGTGTCAGTGAACTGCACCAGTGCCCTGGACACCGATGGCGGATGTTGGCAATAGGATGTGGTCATGCAGCAGGGTGTCAGTGAACTGCACCAGTGCCCTGGACACCGATGGCGGATGTTGGCAATAGGATGTGGTCATGCAGCAGGGTGTCAGTGAACTGCACCAGTGCCCTGGACACCGATGGCGGATGTTGGGAACAGGATGTGGTCATGCAGCAGGGTGTCAGTGAACTGCACCAGTGCCCTGGACACTGATGGCGGATGTTGGGAACAGGATGTGGTCATGCAGCAGGGTGTCAGTGAACTGCACCAGTGCCCTGGACACCGATGGCGGATGTTGGCAATAGGATGTGGTCATGCAGCAGGGTGTCAGTGAACTGCACCAGTGCCCTGGACACCGATGGCGGATGTTGGGAACAGGATGTGGTCATGCAGCAGGGTGTCAGTGAACTGCACCAGTGCCCTGGACACCGATGGCGGATGTTGGGAATAGGATGTGGTCATGCAGCAGGGTGTCAGTGAACTGCACCAGTGCCCTGGACACCGATGGCGGATGTTGGGAATAGGATGTGGTCATGCAGCAGGGTGTCAGTGACCTGCACCAGTGCCCTGGACACTGATGGCGGATGTTGGGAATAGGTTGTGGTCATGCTGCAGGGTGTCAGTGACCTGCACCAGTGCCCTGGACACTGATGACTGGCTGATGCCCATGACAACCCTCGCCACCCTCTGGAATGAGCTGGTGGCATAGTAGGAGAGTGCACAGAGCACCTCTGTCTACACAAATATCACCTGGGACTATCAGGTGCATGGTGCCACGGAGTCCCGTACAAGGTCGCACAGGTGGGCAATGGTGGTACGGTCAAACCGGACTCACTCAATGCAGCGCATGTCATGCATAGAAAAGGCATACAGACATGGCCTGAAGACATGTGGCCACAGACCAGCTGCTCCAGCCACTCTTGCTCCACCGTGGCCTCCAGCACGAGGACATTCATTAGCATTCCCGGACACATCCTGCAAAACATGGAGGCTTACCTGATGGCAGGTGTGCAGATGTCAATGTGGCTACATATGGCAGACAGCCCTCCACAATGTACACGTGCATCTTTACATGGGCGTGGGCACACCACACCTGCACAGTGCGCAACATGAATGGGTGTCACCGGGCCACACCTGTTACATTTAGGTAACAACATGGAAGCAGCTGGGGATAGCAGCTACTGCTGTGCAGCCGAGATTGGCCGTGAAAACTGCAGAGGATGTCCAAGGAGTCCTATCTTGACAATCCTAGGGTGGAGGGAGGCAGTAGCGCAGTGGTTTAAGGCTTTGAGCTGCAAATCTGGAGACCTGGGTTTGAATCCCAGAGCCCCCACTTGCATACTGTGTGACCCTGAGCAAGTCACTTAACTTCCCTGTGCTCCCAGGTCACACCTGGAAACAACCCTCAGCTTGGTGTGTCTCTCCTGGTTAAGTAATTGGAAAAAAAGAAAAGAAAAATCCTGAGGATGGAACGATATGGGAGGTGGAGGTACCATTTCAAGTGGGTATACAGCCTGCAGGGTGTGTGCTGTATGCATTATATGTGAAGTGTGGGATGTACACCTAAACTTTTGCTTCACTTTTTTTTCCAATAGGAACAAGGTAGCCGTTCAGATGAGCTGGCCCTGGTGAGGCGGAATCAGCCAGATGGTGCCAGGGAGGAGGGGTGGTGCCATGGAGGACACAGTGGTGGCAGCTGATACAGTTCTTTTTCTCTTTGTGGGTCAGGAGCAGAGATATTCACTATAAGGAGGAGGTGGGAAAAATGTGGATGATGGTCAAGCCCTCACAGGTAGGAGCAATGGATGGTAGGGTACCCGTGTGTGGTACCTGTACATGTCGGACCCTGCATGTGTATCCCCGCTCATGCCTGTCTTCCCTCTGTGTTCTGCTCACTGCAGGGCTACTGAGGTCCATTGCATTGGCTGGCACTGGAACAGTGAGGCTCAGCCTGTACAACACTGCCAGGGATCCAGTGAAGACTCAATGGAGGAGGGGGACGCCTAGTTGCAGCCCATCATGCCCCACCATCCGCTGCCATGCAGCTATTGTCCACTGGCTGTGCCTGTGTCCAGTGCCATGTCATTTTCATGATCAATGCATGTTTGTTTTGTGATGTATACATTATCCATGGGCTTTTTCCAGTGTTGTGTATCTTTGCACCATGTTACGTTATGCAGTGTGCCAGTAAATTGTTGTATGCATATCCCCCGTGTCCTGGTCCTTATTTCAGGGTGGCATTACTGTGCTGTGGTGGTGGGGGGGCTGTGGGGGGGGCTGGGGGTGTCATCTAGGTGTGGCCAAGGGTGTGATCAGGATACCTACAAATCATTCTGACCCCTCTGCTGTCCATTGCAAGCCCTTGGCACACCAGAGACATGGTGTCTCTAGCATGTGTGTCCCTGATATCTGGCAGGTGGCTGTGCTTTGCAACACCTGTGCTGCTGCTGACATGGCGCGCCACTGGCTGTGGCCCATTTTGAGGGGAGGTTACTGTTCCTTTTGTGGGTGGGTGGGTCATGGGGGGTGGGGTCTTTGGCAGTGCCAGAGGCAACATGTGCTGCTGCGTTGTCTGCACACCTGTCAATGGCAGGCAGGTGTGGTCACTGAGATGTCCACAGCACATCTGGTATCTGCCCTCCAGTGTATGGCAGGTCAGTCACTGGCAGGAGCATCCTGTTGTGGCAGACAGGGGTTGTGACTGTGACTCTTTTGAGCATGTTTCACATGACCTGTTGTCCCCATGCATCCCCTGGACATACCTGTTATGGAGGAATTCCCTACATGACTGCTGTGTCACGTGTGGTGCGTGGGATGCTTGGCATCCCCTATGCTTGGGAGCACTACAGCTACGTGACAGTGTTGCAACACCCCTGCCTCTTTCCTTGGCATCTACACTCTGTGTAGTGCATCCTGCAGCTAAGCTGTGCAAGTGTACGGCAACCCTCCACCTGCCATAGGGCTCCATGCACTGTGCCATGCACTGGACTGCTGTAATTGCTGCTGTGCATGCGCACGTGGGGATGGTGTACACGCTGTTATGTGGCCACGCCCTCTACCCATGCATAGCACAGCCATGGCACAGCTTTGCACAGGCTGCCTAAAATGCAGCTTTGTGTGGTTTGTGTGTGCTACTCAGACTTGCCGTGCATGCCTTCCGCATGTACATCTGTATGCACCCCTGTTGCGTGCAATGTGCATGCTGCATATTTGATAGGATTGAGACCAGTGGTAAACTGGAAACTAAATTTGATACAATGGAGACACACTGTTTTTCTTTCTGCAGCCCAGTCCCTATTTAAGGCTAGTACTGGGCTTGACTGGGCCTCCCCTTACAGAGGAACAGACAAGAATGGAGCACTTTGCTCCCTGTCAAGGCATAAAAATGGGGCACCACATGTTAGGAAATGGTTCTTAAGCTGGCATTCTCAGTAGGGTATTGCACAGCTGGAATAAGGAGCAGATTCTCAGCTGGGCTGACAAGAGGGTCCTCAGCTGTGACTGAGTAAGGCCAGGCTGGGTTGGGTAGGAGTGATCCCTCTACTGTGTCTCTGTGGGGCCAAGGGCAAGCGTTAAGCTGAGGTGCTCCTCGTGGGCTGGGTGCCCCAGTGATCCACTGGCTTAGATGGCCTGAGGGGTTTCTGGTCTTAGAAGACCACCAAGGGAACTAATCTGTTTGTGGATCCTTGAGGCAAAGGAATGAATCTGCAGCTGTGCAGAGCTGCTAGTAGTATGAAAAGTATGAACCAAGATCCTGCCAGAGCCCAAGAACTGGACTATGAACAAGTTTGGTAACCTATTGATGCTGCCCTGAGGACAGTGCTATGTGTGTCTGGCAGGGATTCCCCTGTTTTCTACCATATGGCTGGCAGTGAAAGCAAGGTCACCTGGAGTCATACTCTCCCCTCAGTCTCCTGCTACAAGGATCACTTTGGTCCAGAAAGAGTGAGATTTGCTGTAGGGACATAAAGTATGTATGGTCTCTGGCACTGTGTAAAATGGGAATTTAAATCAGGAACTAGCCTGTGTGCAAATGAACTCCTAGGGCTCACGGAATGGGTTCACTAGCATCCATTATGAATAGAACTGTTCTGAATGACTACTGCTATTGTTTGTTTGCGTACTGTTGTTATTGTGTGTCCTAGTCCAGGATACTACCAAGGTTCAATTTTTAGTTTTCCTCCATTCTAAGACTGATCTTCACGTACCAGTCTGGCTTTAAATAAATGTGTATCATGATCTGTCTCTCTGCACCCTACATGGAGTGTGGTGTCTTCCATTTCTGCATGCAATGCTGGCCTGGACACTTACATTCCAGGGGAGGGAGGGGAGAGAGTGTTGCTACCATTTGTTGTATAGCCATGTTTAATTAGGGAAGGTAAATTAGACAGAGATTACAGACAGGTTAGGCATGGGGAGATGAAGTGAGTTGCTCGGGGTCACATAATGATTACGTGGCATTTATGGGCTTCAAACCCACATCTCCAGGTTCACAGCTACTGCACCAAAAGAACATCTAATTGTCATACTGATTATTCCTAGTTACAGCATATGCAATACCAGAGAAAGGAACTGTGCCCTGGAACCCCAGGTGCAACCATGTGAACCTGTAAGTCAGTGGTTAGAGCAGTGGGATGGTATTCCAGGGGCCTGGGTTCAATTCTCAGTAGGTCACACTATTTATTTTTCACTACAATTTGTGGTTCACAGCTTTATGTTTTAATCACAAAGCCAAACTGCCTCCTTTTAGGGCACTGCCCGCTGTAAAATTCAGAAATACTAAATATTTGTAATACATTATCAAAGATCTACAGGAACTGATCAGAAGTTAACTGTAACATGCATTAATACTATTGAAGCTGGGGAGGTTTAGTTGGAATTGAAAGGTTCTCAGAATAGCACCTTGGAATTCTAAGCTTAATTAGCAAGCAATAAGACATGACACGGAATCGGTTAATCCATACCCAGATACACACTGAGACACACTTGTGCCAAGCACTTCCAACACCTGGAAGCACATTAACTCCAGACAACTAATGACTTGGAGAGTTGTACTGCACTTATAAAATGGGTAAACTAAGAAACAATTTGAAAATGTAAAAAGTCATTTTTTTCAAACTAAAAACAGACTTTTTATTTTGCTAAACATAATTAGTAATAAGTAGCCCATCCTCACCTGTTAGTCCTCTGTCTTTCCTCACATTCAATAGATTGAATGTTTATTACAGAATACAGGAATTCAAACTGCTGCAGAATTCCCCTGGCAGAATGTTCACCCCCTCGCACACAACAGAAGGCCTTAAAGGGGACAGGAAATTAGTCCTAGTTTTGACTGGATACAAACCAACTGAGCTAGTGATTTTTTTAAAGATTCAAATGTGGTTTTGCAGCCATAGATTTGTCTTAAATAAAAAATAAAAACTATGGTATTTTATAATCATAGAAAAAAATTAAGACTCAGAGCTCACTCTATCGCTGCATTCTGTTACTGGAGCTGAGCTAGAGCAGGTTAGTTGCTTTAAATGTTTGGGTCTAACTGTTGATTCAAGCTTGAGCTATGAAAACCATATTACTAATCTGGTTAAAACTGTACACCTGCAGCTTGGAGCGCTTTATAGAATGAAGTCAACATTTATTCCAACAACTATTTTTTTTTTTTTTTTAAATTTATTTAGGGATTCGGATCATACCTTTGAGCTCAGAGCTCTTTTACAAAGGTTCCACATCAAACAGCGACAATGACAGCAATAACAAACAGTTTACATACAATACTAGAATAGTAGGTAGCCAGTACACAATAAGGTTACAATGTCATTCATAGTACCAATGGTGATAGTACAGCATCAAGAGCATTCAACTAGGGTAAAGGACAATGTTTATATGTAGCGAAGGAGATAAACAGGTGTGACACCTAGTGTGAGAGTCTGAGGAGGAGTCAAGGTGAGGGGGAGGGGAGACAGGGGGGGAGTGGGCAGCCCGAAGAAGTGGCTTTGTCTAGGAGGTTGGGGAGGTAGTGGTAGTATGTTGGTTTTAAGGTTGATCCAGTGGGAGAAAAGGCACAGGGGGAGAGGAAGACAGAGAGATTGATATCACAGAAGTTTTTGCTTTCTACAAATAGATTATGGTTTAATATTTTATTACAATGCCTGTAACAGATTACTTGCAAAGGTTAGAACACTTTTAAATCAGGTAGCTTGATTTGCTACCCAGCTACCAACTCAAACACACCACTGTGTTCTTCTTAATCAAGCTGAAATGCTTCCCTTAAAGCTAAGATTTAAATTTCAAATAGGCCTGTTTCCTAAAAAGACAACCATGAATAGGGTACCCATTTGTTTTCTTTCTTTATTTAAAAAATATGCAAATCCATTTCCTATCTGAACATCTGATCACAGTTACTTCTTTACACCGAAGATGAAAACTACATCTGGACAGAGGACTCTGTTATAGTGTATGGTGGAATGCGGTTGTGTATGGAAATCCATACACTGAAAAAGTTGTTCTGCTGCAGCAGTGACGTCCTCGCTAATGCAGAACAACTTCTTGTTCTGCGTTAGTGAGAATGTCATAACACAAGGGACTCCAGCAGATGCTGTGATTCATCCCTTGCTGTGTGAGAGTGGCATGCGGGTGTGCTGGGCAGCGGCAGTTTAATCGATGGTGATTGGCAGAGCGGATTTAAAATATAGAAAAGTGAGGTTTTTTTCTTTTTCTTTTTTTGTCGCCATACACTATATAGAACAGTGTATGGTTAACCATACACTACAAGGCTATTCTTTCACCTGGTAGATACAATGCCGACTTGGAGTCCTCTCGAGCTTCGCTGTTGAGGTCATCAGTCGGCACTGTATCCACTCAGTGGAAGAAGAGCCTTGTAGTGTCTGGTTACCCATACACTATCCTATATGTATAAACTACCAGTGTTTTGCAGCTTACTCATGACTAGGTTGGGTTGTCTCTCTGAACCACAATGCGTAGATACCTGCTGAGAAACTATTTGCTAAAAGACAGCGAATGTAGATATACTGTGTAATTTAAACTTTGAATGCATACTATATATGTTTTTGATTGAGATGTTGCGTATGAATGGTCCTGTACCTTGCTTTTATATGTACAGTATTTATTATGGGCTATGTGTCTCTTTGTACTCTGGTCGACCATGAAAATGGGTCTTCAGCCCATGGACTAACCAGATTAAATAAACAAATCAAATCAAATCAAATTTGTGCTAATTGGCAGCAGTTAGTAATGTTCCTAGTAAGTGAAATGAAAGACTGGCCTTCACATGAGCCATATTTAACTGTACCTTAATAAGCACAGATGTGAAAAAACGTGTTTTCAATAGTTTTCCTTTTATGGACAACATTCTGAATATTTATTTATTTATTTAGTTTTTGTTGACCGGGTAAGTGTACTAGACAAATTCTGCCTATTTTCAGGCACGACCCGGGGAAGGGGGATACAGATGAATGCCAACTGACCTTGAACCAGATTAAGTTGTTGGTGGTATTTTAGTGAATGGGGGGAAATTTGTCCAGGGCACTGTGGAAATTCCCGTACTCTTTTCAAGAAGTGTCATGGGATCTTTAACATCCACCTGAACTATCACCAGAACAGGCAGATGGGACCTCGGTTTAACGTCTCATCTGAAAGATGGCACCTCAGGAGTGCAGCACCCCTCTCATGCTGCACTACAGTGTCAGTATTGGGATATTAACCCAAGTGCCTGGAGTGGGGATAGAACCCACAGCCTTCTGATCTCCCGGCCTCAGAGGCGAGTATGCTACCTACTGAGCCACTGACACTGACAGAATAGTTCTCTTCTGTTCTCATCATGGAACCAGTAATTTGGAGTTTTTACTATTTTACGTTTTGTGTACAGAATGCTAAACATGAGCTATCATCCTATTAGAACCATGCTTAGAGATCTTTGCTCAAACCATGACATAGTTAAAATGGTAGCCATGATATCAAGCGCACAGGGATTTAGGCGCCTACAATGGTGACAACCCAATCCCCAGTGCATAGCTCAAACTAGCATAGGGTAGGGCAAACGGATGGGGGTCATTGAATATAGTGATGGGATGTCGCTATACATATGCTCGTGGGGTAGAGCACGCTTTGGCGGAGGCAGGAGGAATCACGGTGGTGCCGTGGTGGGCTGCCAATCCGACCCTGTGGTGTGGTGGGTGGGTTGGTGGCGTTGGTTGGCAGGACACTGGGTTGGGTCTGGGTGCTGGTGTGTTTTTGTGCCCGGCCCGAACCTTTTTTTATGTTTTCATCCCCCGACATGCACCCCTGGGTTGAGAATCCTTAAGTGAGAATTATTGGGAGGGTGCAGCCCCATAAACCATTAAAAGCAAGAAGTCCCCAGTGCCATTTTCTATCACGCTGGGGTGTCAAATGCCGAAATAAATTTTTGGCACTCTTGACTTCTTGATAACGGCGATCGCCATGAGGCTTTCGCTGTTATCACATGTAACCATTAAAACTCCAGATCACTGGTTCCATGAAGAAAATTGTAACAGAATGCTGCCCATAAAAACAAAAAAAAGTAAAATACAGTTTTTCACATCACTTTTTATTCCGGTACAGTTAAATATGCATCATTTAGGCTTTTGGTTATCATATCTGTAAATGGGAACATTATAAACAGCTACCAATTAGAAATCATTTCCTGTTCTCTTTAAAGAGCTACAGTATTGTACTGAGACTTTGTAAGCATACTATACTTACTGGAGTAGTGAACTGCCTCCATTTTCAGTGTAGTTCACTTTTTCCTTTTAGAGTGTAATAGTTTTATCGCTGGTGTCAAACCCTGATCTATCATTATGTCTATCAGGCTGTAAAGCAAGCAAAGTTATGGGAGAAAAGCTGACAGCCTGAGTCACTGACTGGGCACTTTAAAACAAGTTAAAATTGTAATGTTTTGTTGCTGTATATATATTTTTTAAGACTCATTGTATTGATTTGACTAATAGATGGTTTGGGTAGGATTTCTATACGATACGTTGTCTCTTTTTCTTAATCTTTATTTGAACTGAGCACAGCAAAGTGAGCGAGAGAGGCAGTCAGTCTCAAAGACACTAGTACACTGTTACTTACTGAAGTAGGGACAAAAAATGAAAATTACGTACCTACAGTAATTCTTGATCTTCTCTTGTAGCTTCACCATTCATTACTGCTGGGTGTAAACTGGAGGCGCGCACCCGCCACGGGAGTTTTTGGAGTCGGCGCCGATAGCGCCACCCACGAGAGTGACACACAAGTATGGTGCATGAGGGGCGGCCATTAGGCACCGCAGACTCCTCCTCCATCCCCGTTCTGTAAGCTCGAGAGGCGAAATAAAGAATTAGAAGGATAAGAGTGAGGCAAGAGAGCCGAGGGATAGATAAAGGAAACAAACTGAAAAAGGAATAAGCTGAAAAGAGGACAGGAAAGAGGAGAACCCTACCCTAAGGAGCCGGAGGACCTCATTCCTTAGGCGGCTCTGAAGGAGGAACAGATAAAGGGAAAGGAAGAAAGAAGGAAGAGGAAGAAGAAAAGGGGATAGTGGAAGGAAGGGAAATGCTGCCATGAATTTTGGGTGAAATTGGCTTGAAGCTTATCAGCTCAGAGCTAAAAAGCAAGGGAGCAAGGATCCCTTCAGACAACACTGGTTTAGATGGTTCAACCGAACTTTCCACTCAGTTTGGTTCGAGAGAGGCAGATTTCTCTACACATCCCACTATCCTATGGCCCATCACTCAAGCTGAGAGCTCACAGATTGCCAGAGGCAAATAATCTGTTCCGGAGAGGAAAGAGCCCCAACTAGGTGTATGAGAAAGAACCCCACTAGTACCCAGCCATATAAAGTACTGGGGGGGGGGGCCCTACGATAGAGCAACGTGTTTTGGAAAGATGAACAGAGACAGAGAAGGAAACTCCTTCTGACTCCCTGGTAGAAGGCAGGGGCCAAATGGTACCAGACCAACAGCTGAAAGATGGTACTTTTTGAATAGGGCTATAATTGACATTGACTAGTCCTGGCCTGGCACTCACAAGGCAAGATTCAAGGACACCAGCTAGGTCCGAAGACCAAGTTAGAGGACTGTCTAAGAACTAGTCCTGATGGCTGGTGATTGAACTAATCTGTCCTGAAGGTAAAGTCCCCAAGGGAACACCTTCCAGGAGAAATCAGAAAGAGTTCTCTCAGATGGAAAAGACAAAACTGCACTCGCTCGCCTCCTTCTTCAATCCCTCACAGTTTTTAAAGAAGAACAGAAGTCCCGAGGACCAGGGGATGTAACCCCCAATGGCCTCGAGGAGGAAGGGAGGAGGGCGAGCAGGGCGGGGAAGACACCCATGAAATGAGAACCATGAGGGGAAGGTGGGCGGGATTCAGTAATGAATGATGAAGATACACGAGAAGATCAAGAATTACGGTAGGTATGTAATTTTCATGTCTTCCCTTGTCAATCTTCACCATTCATTACTGCTGGGTGAGTACCAAGCTCCCCCGGAGGGGGCCTGATGTTCAGCCCTGAGGGAACAGATCCCTCAGCCTCCTACTTGTGGAAAGCAGGAGGGGGAGACCCTAGCCAATAGACTGGGGCAGTCTAAGGTTGCTGAGGGTGAGGGGGTGTCCCCCGTGGCTGGGGGGATTTAGGATGCCCCTGAAGAATCCTCCTGACCCTCCTGGAAAACAGACGGGTCCCCTGGAAAGTGGAGGAAGTCACCCTACGCCAGGCAATGGGTGACAGTCTGGACAGACAAAGCCATGCCATCCACCTTATACAAATCACTGTCCCTGTCAGTCTGAAAGCACCTCGTTGGCGTCATAAGACGCCCTTGCCTGGTGCCTTGCAAGCTCCAGACCCTGTGCAGAGAGGGCAATGGCTTGTCTGGACTGCTTCGCATCAGGCATAGATGCCAGAACCTGTGCCAGCATCGACCACAGATGCTTGTTGTAGGCAGTGTGCTGTGCCTGATGTGAACTTATACACATCAGTGCACGAGCTGAAGAGAAGACTCTCCATCCCCACCGGTCAAATTCTGTGGAATCCGGATCCCGGGGTCAATCGGGTACCAGGCGCTGAGGCCCGGAAGGAGTGTCTAGGGACGTCAAGCCCGAGGGTGAGTGAGGTAAAGAACCTAGAGACTCGTGGGGGGCACAATACCATCCCTTGCAGTCTGCCAGGGCTGGAGAAGGGGCGGCTGGAGACTGCCAGGTGAGGTAAGATGCCGCCTGGTAAGGGATTGGCCAGAAAGGCACCACGAGGTGGTGAGCACTGACTTCACTAAGGAATGCACATGTCTGCCACTCGGTATTGTCCCTGCAAACAATGAAGATATGAAGCTTCGAGACCAGCCTCGAAAGGAACCGCTGATATTCTGTAAAGTCAGTGTGGGAGGATAGGCGAACAGAAGGTTCCTCTTCCTCAGAAGATGAAGACAAGGAGGAAGTGGAGCTCGAATGGTCAGAAGACTCCTGTGACGGGGGGGGGGACAGGTGGAAGACCTGTTCATCTATGGCCCTGACATATGAAGGGAAGGCCGCCGCAGTAGCTCTGAATGTCTCTTAAGTTAAGGGCCCAGTAGAACCCACAAGGCCTGGGAGGGGGGGTTGCTGAGGGATGGGCAAAGGGCACCTGAGAGTACATGCCCAGCCTCTGCCAGGACTCTGAGATCCAGAGAGCGATGCCACCATGACTGGGGACCCTGAGACCATACCGGGTTGCAAAGAAGTAACTTGAGAAGGCAAACTTCGGAAGAGCCCAGAAGGGGAATATCCCCTGTGATGCGACTGAGGTTGCATGTGTACAGAAGGGCAACACTCAGTACTGCCACTAGAGGGCACTCTGGAGACTTTGAAGGAAAGGCGGGATTCAGCACTGCGACTCCTCCCCACACCCTGCAGGGCAGTGGGAAAGCACCGCCGGTCCTCACCCTGACCTCTCAACCGCTCCAACTCCGAGGCAGCCCTCTTCCTCAACACCAGTGTAGGAACTCCCCCCTCTGTGTGCCTCTGGAGGGAGGCCACAGTAGCAATGCTCTCCGCCCCTTCCCGAGGAGCCCCAGTAGCATCAGAAATGGCAGCTGTCTGGGCCCTCTCAGAAGAGGGCACCCTTTCCTGAATCCCAGAGCTATTGCCCCTAGGGGATCCCAGGCCACCCCTAGCCATGGGACTCCCATGGTGAACCTGCTCCAGGGACTCAGGAAGAGGAACACTGGGCCACCTGATACCCCGGCCTATAGAGAGTTCCAATCCCGAACAATCGTGCTGCCAGTCCGGGTCCACCTCTGAGTCATCCTCCTCCAAAGAGGAGTCGAACAGAGTGACCTCCAGAGAGGCAACCCTGAAACATCTCCAATGATGACACTGGGAAGGGCACTGACATAGGCTGCGATATTGCCAATAGCGCTGCTCGAGTCCCTGGCCCCGCAGATGGCACCGGAGCCCAAAGTGGCAGTGCCAATGGCTCGCTCAAGTCCCCAGTGCCATGGACAGTGCCAGAACCCAAAGCAGCCCTGCTTGGTGGCATTGAGGGTCCACCAGTGCCAGGCCCCTCAACTGGAGGCCGCGACATTGGGGGAGCCTGCACCTCCGAGGAGGTGGCTGCCGGGATGGCGCCAATGATGCGACCCCGGGAGGAATCGCACCGCTGCTCCAGCACTGAAGAAGAAACCTCCTCCTCAGCAAGGCTGGAAGTGGAGGAGGTCTCCTCCTCACTGGGCCATATAGACCTGGAGGAAGGGTCAAGAGATCTGGCCTGGGAGGCCCGCAGGCGACGTCATCCTCCAAAAGTCGGCAGAGCCCTGCCAATCTTAAACACGTGGATTTCCAGTACATGGCGGTCCATGGAAAAACAGGTGTCGCAGTGATCCATATTATGGTTGGGTCCCCGGCACCGAAGGCAAACATCATGTCGATCTGAGATGGAGAATTGCCGGCCACAAGGGCACCGACCCATAGGGGCACGGCCCACCTTGGATTTATGCTTGGTCCCCGAATCGGACATGATGCAAAAATATTTTACAAAACAGGAAAGATTCCGGTGCCATCAAAATATAAATAAATGAAATGGTCTTACTGGCTTCAACAGCGTCGGAATGGAGAACCTGGGATGTAGGAGTCAACGAAATGGCGTGGAAAATAAAAAGGCCTAATAGCACACTATAAAACTTTTTCTCACTCGCGCAGCAGGTGTAGCCTTGACAATGGGAGAAACAGAACTGGGATAGAGGAGGAGTCTGCGGTGCCTAACGGCCACCCCTCGCACACCATGCTTGTGTGTCACTCCCGTGGGCGGCACCATTGCGCTTGACTCCCTCCCCAAAAAAAACTCCTGCTGGCGGGGCAGCACGCCTCCGCTTACACCCAGCAGTAATGAATGGTGAAGATTGACAAGGGAAGATCATTAAACTGATGAATACTTAAGATCCCTTTTCATAACAAATACTCTGGTCTATCACCATATCAGCTGTTTTCATTATACAGTCTGGGACAATCTGCCCCCCCCCCGCACCGCACACACACACACACACACACACACGTATATGCGAGGATGCACAGCAGGTTGCACTCCAATCTCTCATCTGCCATTTGTACTGAAAGTTGGATCTGCATGGTTTATCATTAATGGTAACTTTACTGTATTCATTACAAACAAATGTGATAGTATACTGGTAGCCTGATAGTGATCAACCATTTTTTTCTACAGTCCAATATAACCATTGTTATACACACACACACACACACACACACACGCTTATATGCAAACTTTGTATTTGATGCTGATCTCTAAAGCTGGAGTCTGCGTTCATATATATATATATATATATATATACATATATTATATATATATATATATATATATATATATATATATATATATTCACAAACTAATGTATGGCCTGTTTCATAACAGCGCTACTCTACTGGCAACTCTTTCTATTCTGACAGTTCACAACACGGATACTTGTTTTACGGAGGATTTTATTGTGTTAGTATGGAAGGCACAATTTCTCAAGCTGCATATTATTGAATCTTGTGATGCACTACATATTGTCACATTTTATCTACAGTGTGCGGCCATACTGTACTTGCAAAATCAGTACGCACAAAGTCATTGCAGCTCTAGTTGATTGCATTTGTCACACTCGTGTTCTGTTTGTGTTGTTCGCAATAATAGCAGGTCCCTGTGAAATGCAAAGCACTTGTCTGTTTTGGGAATGCATAAATGTGTTACCTTTGAAGCCTTCGAGGAATTACTGTGCCGTTTTCATAGACGTCGAGCCTCTGCATGTTATAACATTTTCATTGGTAGGAAAACCTAACATTTTACTTCCGATTAATGAAAATAGGTAGAAACTAACATTTTGCTATTTAATTTAACATTTTACAGTAGAAACAGGATGGTATTTGATTTAGTATAAATAGACCAGAGTTGTGCATTCATTTATTTATTGTAATTGTTTCACCAGGAAAGGCACACTGAGCAACAAGATGCTCATCTCCCGGTGCGACCTGGGGGGGGGTTACACATGGATACGATGACACGCAGGTTATCAAGTGAACAGTTAACAGAAGCAAATAAAAAACAGCATAAGGATACACGATTGCATGACTATACAAGCAGCGCACATTGAATGCTTAGGATATTATAGTATCAAATAATTTTTGTGACAAGAAGCAGCAAACAAGGTAAATTAGCACAGTAGTAACAGCTGTAAACAACAGAGGACGTATATCACAGTTATACAGTTATACACAGTACATAGGGCAAAATAGACCCAGGACATAAGTGCCAGGTTGGGGTTATATGCCAGCTTCTGTAGCAAGGCTAAGGCTGCTGGTCAGGCATTGGGGAGGGGATAGCGGGGCATGGCAGGTTCAGGGACAGGAGTAATTTGCAGTAAGGAAGTTTGTTAGGGCGGTAGACAGAGAGTAGGAAGAGGAGGAATTTGCGGTGGGAGGGCATTACAGTGAGCAGAACCAAGAAATTCTCCCATAACATCTCAAGACATGACTTACACTCTGTAATACTTACAGTAGATTAAAACAGTAATGTAATATTAGGACTGCTACAGATTGCAGTTTTAAACTATTAGGTATGTGTACTGTTATAGTTTCTGGTCTTGTGCAGACAGACACACTTTTGAAGTCTGATCTGCAACACGATTCATCCTGTTGTGAGATAGAATTGCCAGTATCACCCCCCCCCGTCAAGTAGCCAAAACCAAAGAAGAGTTGCCTAGCACAACTTAAATACACAACCACAAGATAATAAAAAAAAATACAAATCAATTTTATTTGAGGTCTCCCCAAAACCATTACCTTGGACAGGATTCACAAAAAAGTGCAAAGTCCAGCACAAAGTTTTGCGATGAGCCTTGTAATTGCTTATGGTCCAAAAGCTATTATTCCCAGTTGGATAGCACACTGCACTATCTGACTGTGATTAGGGGCGAGGTTGAGCCATCGCTTACCCCTGTAGCACTGCCGTGGCTTGGAACCAGGAATATACCACTGTAATGGACGGCAATGCTGCGCTATAGTGCAATTCACAAAGCCAGCCATGCATGTAAGGCACTAGTAGGCTATTTGCATGCTCATTATGGGCCCATTTGCATAGGCTGCAGGGACTTAGTGTGACCCCCCAGCCCACAGATGACATGCAGACACAGTCCATAGTGGCCAGTACCCCCCCATTGCCGATGATCATCCTGTAATACAGTAATAGTATCCCTGGCAGTATAGCAGTTCCATCCCTCTTTCCCATCCTCCCATCACTGTCCTGTAAATTTACAAACATTCCCTGGTAGTCTAAAGGTGCTCTCCCCCCACCCAGTCCTTCGATCGCTGTCCCGTAAATTTACAAATATTCCCTGGTAGTCTAGTAGTGCCCTCCATCCTCCCCATCCTCTGATCGCTGTCCCATACATTTAAATATATTCCTAGGAGATGGGGGAGGGACCACTGCACTATGGAAAAAGGTTTATTATTCTGGGATTGGTGATCGGGGAGTGGGGAGGGAGCACTCCACTATGGAAAAGGTTTTTATTCTGTGATCTATGATTGGGGGTGGGGAGGGACCACTACACTATGGGAAGAAGGTTTATTATTCTGGGACTGGTGATCAGAGAAGGGAAGGACCACTGCACTATGGAAAAAGGTTTTTATTCAGGGATCAGTGATCGGGAGGGAGCACTCCACTATGGAAAAGTTTTTATTCTGTGATCTATGATTGGGGATGGGGGAGGGACCACTACACTACAGCAAATGTTTTTATTCTAGGATTGGTGATCGGAGGACACTACACTATGAAAAGGGTTTTGTTTATTAGAATTCGGCCAAATGGGATGGGGCTGCAGTACCTTCGCGTATCACAAAGGTTGCACGGATTACCACCAGGGTTTGGTTGGCAGTAATTACTCCACACAAGGGCCTTTGCAAAAGGCCCTTGCGTGGACCACAACCTTTGTGAATTGCACTGTGGGGATATGCAGTTTGCATTGTGGCCCCCTTCACATCTTTGCCCAGGTGCAAACCCAGTTTGCATGGGCAAACTGGGCTTTGTGAATACCAACTCTGGGCAAAACCCAGTATTCCTCTGGGCAAACTGGGTTTGCGCCTGGGTAAAGTTTTGTGAATCTGGCCCCTGGTTACCAAAGAATAAAAACAAAACAAATAAAATACAGCCGTCAACATAACAAATACAAACACATTTACTAACTAGGGTGAATATATATTTTTTTTATTTTTCCATCCAATGGGAAAAACTCAGTGACACCCTGTCATACGCAATGCATCGTTTTGGCATATTTAGGAACAACCTATTTACATACAGTCAACCTACTGTACATACAGACTTATATCAGTTCCTAAATAAAAAAAATATACTAACAGCTTGAGAAAGAGCATGGTGTATCACAGTTCTCAAGATAGATAAAATATATTTCTACCTGCCGAACAGAAAAACAAGCAATCTTTTCAAGACACATGCGTACTATATTAAATCCCTAACAAGCAGGCATTCAAAAAGCAATATACAGTACAGTACATAGTAAAATGAACCATTCGGCAGAGTTTTGGCAATATCTTACACAAGGAAATTCAGTGTCAGTTTGACTTGCACGTCAGGCAGGCTTCTCTCTCTCAGTTGGAAAGAAAAACAGCTGACTGACACCGTTCCTCCCACTATGTCAATTCGAATACTCCATTGTGAATGGTGCCAGACAAACACAGAGACATGGAAATGTAATAAAATTATAAAAATACCGAAAAATGCTTTATAAAACAACTAAATAAGTACAAAACGAACATTAGCTGGGCAAGTGAGCACTCAGAGATGGGGTCAGGAATTCTAAATGGCTACTACGGTACCGTAGCTCTTTAAAGAGCCAAAGAGCCACACCCTCAGTTTTATCTGCGTTGAGTTAAACGGCAGAGTGTGCTCTGTCAAGCACGTAAGGATAGGAAGGGGAATGGTCACGGTCACAAAAGAAACACCAGAAATCCTTAAAACTGACTAGTTCTTCATTTTTATGTTTGCTTGCGCAGTAGCAAACATTTTAATTATGATGAGTGGCATTTCAGAGGTGCGTCACTGTTGGGTCCAATGCAGCTCAGACTGACAAGGGGCTGCTGACAGTATAATCAACTAGGCTGATCGTGATACATTTTCTTTTGAGGGCAGAAACCTCATATAAGTGAAAGGAGCAAACTGCTCCATTCTCAGAGCAGTTGGTTCCTTTCATTGGTATAAACACGTGCAGCTGTAGCAGCAGCACTAATCCATTTCCCCTCACTGATCCTCTCTTTTAAACCCCAGCACTCTGCTTTAAGCAAAATCCCCACACCAATTCTCTGTCTTCTTCATGCCTCCCCCTGGTAGCACTGCTGTTGGTCAGTAAATCAGTCAGTTTAAATTTGTAAATCTATATTCCATCTGTCATAATAGACAGTCAAAGACAGTTTCACACTAACTGCATTGCGGGGGAAGAATTTCATGCATGCACAGCAAGATGAAGAAGATGCCAGTTAAAAGGTCTGAATTCCAAAAAGCTGACTGTTACAGTGATAGCACTAATTAGTTTTCCCTCGCTGAGCCTCTCTTCCCAACCCCGGCACTCTGCTTCAGATAAAATCCCTACACCACTTCTCTCTCTTCTATGCATCTTCTTGTTCCAGACTCAGCACTGTATTATTTTCACAAATATGCAAGTTACAGAGTGAATGGTAAAAACAAGAAACATAGCTTTTGAACAATGCTCACTCCTTGAATATGCATTCCTTCCACTCTTACCCCCCCCCCATCTCCACCCCCTCATATCTGTGTGCAAGTTGCTACATTTAATGTTCCCCATAGCCAATCCCCACCAGTTTCAGCAACATCTGCCCTGGTCCCCAATTCCACCTGAAAAGTGTACTTGCAGGTGGAATTGGGACTGGAGCAGATAATGCTTAAAATAGTGTGTGGGGGCTAAAGGGAACCCTGAATGGGGTAACTTGTACATAGATTGGGGTGGTGAGAGACAGAATGAGTGTGAGCTGGAGGGATGCATATTCCAGGTGTGAGAATCATCTAAAAAACTATGTTTTGTTTCAGTTCAGCAATATTTAACAAGTTACAGTTCATCACGTAACGTGTGTATTAGTAAAAATAATAAAAAGTGATGAGTTGTATTTTTTATTCTAAATGCACAGGAAACAGATTAGAAATACAGCAGTAAATGATTTATCAGCGCTTACTGTAAGCTGGGTTTTAAACATCTCTGCTCTCTAACCATGCCCACTGTGAATCAATTACTAGATACACAGACTTGAGGGTAAAAAGGGCTCCAGGCCCATCCATTCTTAAAACGTTTTACCTGGAAAGACATACTGAGTTGGTAGTAGTTCATTTCCAGATGTGCTCATACTATTCACCCTAACTATTTTGTCTAGTGGCAATCTTTTTTTATCCTCCCCTTTGTTACTCTGGTAAAATATTTATTATGTTTACATATGCACGCATGTGCATTAAACGTTTTGTTACAAAGAACCGCATTTAAGAGGTTTGTTACTGTCAGGTCCAATGTAGCTCAGGGTGCAGTGGGCTTGACAGTCATAGCCCAATGATCAGTGAGGCTGATTATGATGCAGTTTCCTGTTTGTGGTGTGGAAACTTCTTGTTGTTGAAAGGAGCAAACCACTCCATCCACAGAGTGGCTGGCTCCTTTCATCTGCATAAACCCTGCCCAACTGTAACAGTGGCACCATTAGGGAAGGGCACGCCATGGCCATTGCCTCACTGCTGTAAGAAACACTAGTAGTCGGGAACAACAGCTTAGAAAATGTGAGTTGCTCACACACACACACACGCCCCAATTCTGTCTTTGCTTAACACAAATGCATTCCCCCTTGCTGATTTCTTCTTCCCAACCCCGGCACTCTGCACCATCAATGTCACACAGCCAAACATTCGGCATTAACAAATGTTTGTTTAAAAATCAAGTGTGTCACTGGGAACCGTGAACAACATCCATCAGCACTCAGAAAGATAACATGGGAACAACTTCAAGCTCCTTGGTGCATAATTGTTTTATTCAGAATCACCAAGTACAGCCATCCCAGTGGTGTAGAGAGCTGAGGCACTGTGCACCTCACCTCTCACCATGCTGCAAGTTTGGGAACGAGCGCGGATCGCCATGGGTCAGCAGAGGAGGGAGAGGGTTGAGCATCCAGTGGACAGCTCTCCTGTTCCAGCATAGGGAGGCTTGCTGACTCAGCCCTTGGCTGTCCCTGGGTGGAGGCCAGGGTGTAGCACCAGCAGCTCGAGTGACACCAAGTGAGGGGGGGTCACACTTCTGTAGCATGTGTGCACTTCCACGTGCACACACTTATGTGTCACCACAGCAGAGGACAGAGGGAGAAGATGGAAAACAGGGCAGGGCAGGCTACACAAAGTACTGCCCACCTACCTCCATCTTACATCATCACCTGGCCACCAGCCCAATTTGGACCAGAGTCACTGGGTGGGGGGAGGATGGTCTTCCACTTCCCAGCCCTGCCATGGGGGGGCAATCTGTAGGGGATCTCAGGCCTGGCGATCTGTAGGAGGTGAGTGCTGGACAAGAGAAGGCACAGATAGGGCTGAGCACTCAGCTGTGGCAACTAGTGGGGTAAAAAGCTTTAAGAAAAAAAAAAAAAGGTCACCGAGTACAAGTGAAAACTTTTCAAGCTGTACACACAGGTAGTCTGAATTGTAATACTCTACGTGGCTCAGTTGCCTAATCCATAATATGGTGTCTCCTGTTTAACAGTACTACAAGCTGCTGACACCAGTCAAAGTTCAAATCGACTTAGAACATTACGGGGCAAAAACACTTACACGGGCTCCTCGGGCCAGGGGCAACTATTAGGAGCATGTGTACCACCCACCGGTGTCCAGAATGTGTTGATTTTTCAGAGTGATGTCACTCCTTCCTCAGAATTAGTCTGCTGTGGCTACAGGCAGGTATTTAATTTATTTCCATCTCCATGGAGACCAGCATGACTAGGTCATCCTAGCAACCTGGTTGTCTGAAATAGGGACTCCTCCAGCCTTTTAAAATGACCAACTCACTGTGGCAGTGCTAGAAATGCACAGAGATTAGCAAAGTGCAAAACAGTGACATCAAGCACCACGGCATAAGAAGCCAAGGGTAAATAAAGAAAAAATACAATTCGGCAGAGTCCCTGTATAGAAAATTCATGTCTCCCATATTTATAAATAGCTACAAAAACATTGTGTAAACCATGAAAAGTACATTTTCTGTCCCTGTAAACTATATTTTCAGGTTTAGCAGAGATTTTATATGCAAAACAAAACAATATAATTTAACATTTCAATATATAACCTAAATTTTTTTTACAAACTGCAGTAAAAAGTTTCAATTTAAGTAAATCCACAAAAAGGTATTACTAAACTAGGAAAACTAAGCTGATTGGTTTAGATTTTATGCACACTACAGCAAGAGTATTACATTTTTATAAACATCTAAAAAACATATTACTGAACTAGCTAAGTTGGGACTTCAGTGTGGCAAGGGAGTATTTATAAACTCAGTTAGTAGGTTTTAGATAGAATCAAAGGTAACTAATAAAGCTGCTGTCGTCATTAAGTCCCCATGGATACAATGTTTCTAATTCATTGCATCCAAAATGCCTCTCTCTGCAATAATTCCTTCTGAAGGTCCCCACCTCTTTGGATACATTTACTTGTTCAATAACGATGTCTACGAGTGGCCTTTATCCTTGTAATGCCTTGCCATTGCATAGTTTGGGTTGCCCACATGGATTGCTGTTTTATGCTCGCTGATTTTGCACTTAAGAGCTCTTTTTGTCTGTCGAATGCAGGCATGTCCACAGGGGCATAACAGCATATATCACCCCCACTGTATTACAGTTATAAAATCCTCAACTTGGCATTTTTTCCCCAGTCCGGGGGTGACAGTATTACTGGTACTTCCACACTGTGTGCAATTACTGCATCAAAAATTGCTCAGAGGCCACACAAGCATCCATTTCAGTCTGATACTTTGTTTCTCTTAAAACATCTTGGAGATTTGTTCCTCTTTTATATGCCAACCTTGGTCCGGTCTGGGCTAAATTACTCAGAGCAGGTTAGGTTCCCAGTACCTCCCAACATACCTCTCAACCTCTTTCCTCATAAATCAGGGACAAGGCTTAAAAAAATCAGGGACAAAGGACCAAAATCAGGGACACATCTTCAAAATTGATAATATCCACTCAGAAAGCTGGTAGAATAAAGGGCTTAGTATAAAATGCATTTTTAAAGGAAGAACAAGTCCCTAACTTTAATGTTTGACATTATTTTGTGCTTACAACCCCCACTGTTTAGTCATGGAAACACAATTTTTTTGGAGGGAGAGAGCAACATTTTGAAGCAAAATCAGGGACATCCCTGAAAATCAGGGACAATTGAGAGGTATGCCTCCCAATGTTTTTTCACAACTGTATTGATCAATTTCCTTTGAATCCCTAGTATATGTTGTACTGGAGGATATTTTATTGTCTGTGTCTTCTGATTAGGATTTCTTTTTAAGCAGGTCACCTCTGTTAAGCTTATTTACTTTGTTGAGTCCTTTAAAAATTACTTCTGGTTCTCCACTACTGATTTCCACTTATGGGTCAGCATACCAAGCTTCCCTTTTCTTCTGAGGGAAGAGTTGGCTCACCCTAAAAGAAACAAATTCCCTCAGCCCTCTGCTTGGGGAAGAACACTGGATGGCAGAGGTTTCTCGGATCTGGCAGGATCAGAGGCTGGTCAGAGCCAGATGGTGGTTCCTATGGCAGAGGAGAAGGAAGGCGCTCAGACAAGTCTCACCTGACCGTGTGAGAGAAGAAATGAGCCCCTTGGAAATGTGAATTTAGCACCTTATGGTGGGTCAAAGGTGCCTCTTTAGAGAGCCAAAGCCACACCATCCACCTAAAGTAGACTGTAGTTCCTACAAGCCTGGAGCCACCTCATTGCACGATGACCTTGACTGGTGCCTTGCCATCTCAGACATCAAGGAGAAAGACAAATGGCTTGCCAGAATAACTTGCACTGAAGCATTTGAGCTAGGAGCTGACCTAGCTGCAACCACAGACTCTGGCTGAAGGTTGCCTGATGTGTCTGGTGTGCTGCAATACACATTATGGTGCATGCTGAGGTGAAAAACATTTCTGCCCAAGGCATCTATCTGAGCAGAATCCACCCAGGAGACTGGTCATACATGGGGTGTTTTAGCCCCGATGGGATCTGCAACACCTCCAGCCCTGAAGAGGGGTGAGGTAACGCACCTGCAGATCCAGTAGGTGCACAATACCAGAGCATGAGGTCCCTTGGGGCTGGAGGACAAGAGAAGGGACAGCTCCATGCTACTCTCAATGTCTCCTCAAAGGCTCTAGACCATGGAGTGATGGCAGAAAAGCCATCACTGGGAACTCCGAGGCGTTCCAATAGCAGGGCTGCCAGATTGTGGGCTATATGGGATCTAGTGTCAAGTGCCTCCAGCATGTCCACAAGGAATTGCTGGTACAGAGTGTACTCAGCACCAAGGACAGGTAGATGGAGGAATCGTTGTCCTTTGTGGAGGGTGTTGATGGAGAGGAGATGCTGATCCCAAAGACTGATGGTATAGGGGAGA
This sequence comes from Neoceratodus forsteri, assembly GCA_016271365.2. NCBI lineage: Eukaryota > Metazoa > Chordata > Ceratodontiformes > Ceratodontidae > Neoceratodus > Neoceratodus forsteri. The sequence continues at coordinate 938,928,864 of CM028137.1, forward strand.
AGGGCCAAAAGTGGGCCCTATCAAAGTCCCTATGGACTTGCTCAAGGGCAACAATGAACTCTCTGAGCTGTTCCCAAGTAATTGGCCCCTAAGGGCCTATGAACCTGCGCAACAGTTGCAAAAGATGGAGAGGCATGGGAGGGAGATGAGATGCAGGGTTTATAGGGCCTCTGCCTGGGCTGTGGGGTTTCACAGGGTACCTTGCCTGAGGGGAAGACCTGGAAGGACCACCCAAACTGGGTCATCCTACATCAAAGGAATGCCCTGGTTGGTGTCCTTGGGGATTCCCACAGGTGGGGAGAGCAGAGCCATACAGTCCCCATAAGGCAGCCCCCAATTACAGTGTCAGCCAACAGCTCTGGGGAGAACACCACCTCTGGGCCACTATTACACTCTAAGCCAGCACCAGCTCCACCTCCAGTGCTGGGCTTAGGGTCGTCCTCAATGCTGGGCTCAACGTCAGCCTCAGTGTCAACCCCAGAGGCACGAGTGGAATGGGGCCAAGGATGACCACAAGGACAACACCATGTCTGCCATTGTGCTTGGTGCTGGGCCTAGGACTGACACCATGGCTGGTGCCATGTCTGTCATCAAAGGCAGTGTCATCCTCTCCCTTCACATCACTAACAACACTGGAGGAAAGAACCACTTCTGCCTCAGCAACTGGACATAGCACAGCCCTTGTACTGTACCCTTATCCAACACCACAAATAGTGTTGGAGGGGGCCTGACATCATGGATTGCACCATGCCATTCACCAACATCACAAATGGTGCTGGGAGCTGGGGTGGCATCAGGCTGTGACACCAAGATGTCCACCAGTGAAGACTTGGTGTATAGCTTTAGCCTCACCACTGGGGATAGCTACTGCTCAGGGCAGACAGACTGTGGGTGGATCACAGCTGACAGCCCAGAAGGAGCTGGCTGTCCATCAGATCCACCCACCAAGGCCTCCAATGCCTCAGTAAGGTGAGGTCAAGGAGGATCCTGTAGTTCCAGGGAACCAGAAGTCCCAGGAAGGGGGCCAGGGGAAAGGCCGAATGTTCTTACCTTGGCCTCACGTGTGTGACACCTGCCTCCAAAGGTGGGACTCAGCTGACCCCACATCATCGCATGGATCTTGAGGGTATGGTAGTCCATGGAGAAGCAGGTGTTGCACTCATCCATGTTGTGTTGTAGGCCAAGGCAGGCAATGCAGCATGAATGCCTGTCTGTCATAGACTGCATCCCACAGGGGCAATGATGGGGGGCTTCCACATTTTCTTCATCTTCTTGGTCCCCTTTTTCCTCTGACTTCAGCATCATGGAAACTGAAGTAAAAACAATGAAGAGGAAAAGGTACCATGACTAAAGTCGATGGTGTCGCACTTCGAAAACGCGGACGAGAGATCTGAGGTGCTATTGCTCCCATGGTGTGCTCTCCAGTGGGAAGAAATGAAAATTATGTACCTACCATAATTCTTGATCTTTCTGTGTATCTTCACCATTCATCACTGTTGGGTATGAGCCGGAAGATCAGGACCCCGCAGGAACTTTTTTTTTTGTAGGAGGAGGAGTCGACATCGGGACAGTGCCACCCTCGCAGCCGACATACTACATGGCACTCGCGGGTTGGCCAGTAACCAACGCCAGCTCCTCCTCAGCCCCAGTTCTGCATGCCAGAGAGAGAGAGAAATAGGGGAAAAGAAGAGGTTGGGGCAAGGGCACACGAGGGATAGTAAAAAGAAAAAGATATAAACTAAAAGGAGGAATAAGGCCATGGAAAGGACAGAAAACAGAAGAAAGAGGAGCTGAAGGGGTTGGAACAACAGGCTGCAACCTCTGGGTGGGTAGGGAGGAAAGAAGAGTGAAAGAGAAGAGAAAAAGAGAAGGAAGGAGGGAGGACAGTGAGATGTCACCCCCAAGGATATAGCCCCAACTGCTCCAGGAGAGGAGGCTCAGACTTAATTAACCTGAAGAAAGACAAGCCAAGGTTGAAAAATGGCTGTCAAGGTCCAAGAGTTGCTATTGTAATCCATGTTTTAAATATTGCCCACTGTTCCTCCACCCACTAGTCCCTCCCCATTCCTATTAGTGCCTCTTTCAAGGATGTCCCCATTTTCCCAAAATCTGCACTCCTAAAATCCAGGATACGTGTTTTTGTGCGGTTTGGTTCTGCTCCTTCTGTGATTTCAAACCACAGTGACTGGTGGTCACTGTTCCCCAGGTGCTCCCCCACTATTACCCCCATCACACTGTCCCCGCTTGTAAGCACGAGGTCCAGAATTGCCTTCTGCCGAGTTGGTTCCATGACCAGTTGCTTAAGAAAGGCAGGAAAGGGAAGTCCAGGATAAATCTGCTCCTGGTTCATGCTGCTGCTGGGAGGCTGTAGTCCACATCTGGAATATTGAAGTCTCCAACCAGCACCACCTCCCCCTTGTCTGCCATCCTTTGGATAGCTTGCATTAACAAAACCATTCACTGAAAAAGCCACCAACAGCTTAATCTTGTTCAAGGTCAGTGGGCATTCATCTGTATCCCCTTCCCCCAGGTCGTGCCTGAAAATAGGCAGAATTTGTCTAGTGCATTTACCTGGTCAACAAAAACTAAATAAATAAACTCCTTATCTGTCTCTTCCTCTTGGGCTGTGTTCTGTAGACCACCCCTATGCGGATGGCTGACCTCATTTTCCTTTCCAGCTTAACCCACAGTATCTCTCCCCATGTTGTTCCTCCTGGATCTCTATGGCCTTTATACCATCTTTCACATAAAGTGCCACTTCTCCTCCCTTTTTACCTGCCCTGTCTCTTCTGAATATGTTGTAGTCTGGTTTGGCCATCTCACAGTCGTGGTTATCATTATACCAGGTCTCTGTGATGGCCATGATGTCCAGGTCCGACTGTGCCATGGCAGCCTCCAGATCCTCCATCTTGTTGCTAAGGTTCCTGGCATTGGCACACATGGTTTTTCATGATGTTAACTCCCTAGACTGTTTAGCTGTTCTGCTCCAGCCCACTCCCTGGTTGTCCTTTATCCCTGGTTCTCCCTGCTGCCTGCCCTTCTGTTGAATTTTGCCCCCTTTCTGCCTATCCACCCTTGGGTGCCTATCTCCATCTTTTGCACACTGCTTTGTCTCTACATCTCCTCCTATAGAGCCTATAAGTGTCTATATCTCCTCCTCCTGTGCACTGGTTCCACTGCTAGCTATGGGGGGTGGGAAATTAGGTACCCTTCTAGCTGGCTTGCCACCCCTCTCAGCTAGTTTAAATGCTTGTCCATGCAACATTTAAACGTATCATTGAGTGCCTGGATTCCCCTCCAGGATGGATGCCGGCCGTCAGGTTTGAATAAGCCCCCATCCCTCCGGTTGGGCCCCCAGCCACCAGTGAATCCAAACTCTTATACAATGACTTCTGTGTTTACACCTATTGCACAAATAAGGATGATCTCATGAGGTAGCTCCAGATATGTAAATTATCTGGTTTGGAATGTTGTTCTTATTACACACTCACATGAGTGGCGCAGCCTTGAGTGCACAGTAGCAATAACAACATTTCAAACCAGATAACATGCATATCGGGAGCTACCTCATGGGATAATCCATGTATACCATGGGAGTCCCCAACTTTATTGGTCTGTCTTTGTTTATTTCAATGCAAAAAAGTGATATGTCAAAAGAAATATAAAGAGTTCCCTCTTTTGTTTTTGGGGGTGGGTGTTGCAGTTCCTATTTCTACTAAATAAAAGTAAAATAAAAATGTGCGTCTCCTGCAGGTAAAAAAAAAAAAGCATGCTGTGTTATGGGACTAGATTATTTTGTTACACGTGTTTTTCTTTTGCACTTTATTAATGATGTAAAGCTGAGACTTTTACTTTTATAGTCAAAGGGGCAGCCGCACGGCTTGATGTGCTGCTCACGTGGCTCCAGTTTATGAGAAAAGCAAGGGATGTGGCTACTATGCAAATAACATAGCTACTGTGCAAATAACATGTTATTTGCATGGTAGCTATTATGAAAAATAACAGCTTTTATCTTCCAAATGTATTTGCACTCCCATTGTGTACATTCACACATACAACAGGAGTGGGGTTAATATGACAAGATAAAAAAGATAGCTCTAGTGATATCAGTAATAGCAACATATCGCACCAGTATTGTTGATACTCTTGTCAGAGTGGATATTTTCAAGGTCACTGTCATCAGGGTGGAATACAGAACCAGAGAGCAGCTTTCACAATGCTGATGATATCACAGTGCCTAGTCCAGTACTGACGTCAACTGTTAAAATCAAAGAAAAACGGCAAAATCTTCAAAGAAACCACAGATTTAAAAAGCTATAACTTGCAAACTACCTCGTACTACAGTCAAATACACAACAGCCTGACTCAAAAAGGGTAATTTATCATCACTCAGACTAGGTGGGCAAAGCGGCCCGTATCTGTCACCAGAATTTTGTTTCTATGTTTCTACTTATGAGTGGGCAGCACTTTCAGAACTCACTCGTGGCTGTGTTGCTCATGGGGTATGACCCTGCCCCCTCACAGTTAAAGATTACTGCACTTGCCTATTTTGAGTGAGCCTGCTGCACATCCCTACATACCTTCATTTTTATATCCACAGGCTGCCACCCTAAACCACCCCCAGCTGATTTATAACATCACCAGTTGAAGCTATTATCCTTTCGCACAGCTGCCTGAGAAAGTTTCCTGCTCGACTACATTTGCCAGTAAGGGTTTAATTCACTTTGGGTAATCTCTGTGACAGAAAAATGTTTGCACAGGGCTTTTAATGCAAAGTCTTCACCTACTTACCAAACAGTTTTTTTATTTTGTTTTGTTATTTTTAGAAGTGTTGTCTTATCTGTAAAACCACCAGTGCTGCTTTCTCACTTTGATACTCACACAGGAAACATAAAATGTTTCAGCAGAAAAGAACCACCAGGCTCACCCAGTCTTCCCAGCATGCCTAGCATGCCTCTAGGACTTCACTCTCACCTCATGCACCCCCTTCCCCAACTGTAACAGGCTCTTGTATCTGTCCCATGCTCTTCTGAATTCCCCCACAGTCCTTGCCCCCACCACCTCCTCTGGGAGTCTGTTCCAGTTTTCCACCACCCTCTCCATGAAGTAGAATTTTCTGATGTTACCCCTAAACCTCCCTCCTACTATCTGCGACCCATGCCCCCTTGTTCTCGGCTGCTCCCGTAGTTGGAAGATGCCCCCTACTGGCACCCTGTTGATACCCTTCACATATTTGAAGGTCTCACTCATGTCCCCCCTTTCCCTTCTTTGCTCAAGGGAGTTCATGCTGAGGTCCCTTATCCATTCCTCATAAGACAGATGGCTAATTTCCCTTACCATTTTTGTTGCCCGCCTCCGGATTCTCTCCATCCTGTCCACATTTTTTTGAGGTATGGTCTCCAGGACTGGACCCCATACTCAAGGTGAAGCCTGACAAGCTGCCTCTACAAGGGCATTAGGACCTCCCCCTTGCTGCTAGTTATTCCCCTGCCATTGCATCCCAGCATCCTGCTGGCCCTTGGCACCACCTTCTCACACTGCTTCGCTACCTTCAGGTTCGATGAGATGATTATACCAAGGTCCCTGTCCAACTCTGTCACCTCCAGGGCATGCCCACCCCATACGATATTCCACACATTGGTTATTTCTACCTAAGTGCACGATCTTGCATTTTTTTGTGTTGCAGGACAAAATTGCCATTCCCTGGACCACTCCTCTAGTTTCTCTAGATCCCTTCACATGCTCTCAACACCCTCCAGCATATCAGCTCTATTACAGACCTTTGTGTCATCTGCAAATAGACACACTCTTCCCTCCAGCCCCTCTGCTAGGTCCCTGATAAATATATTGAAAAGGAGTGGCCCCAGCACCGACCCAGAGGCACCCCACTCATGACCACACCCTCCCTTGAAGCTACCCCATTAACAATTACCCTCTGTCTCCTGCCCTCCAGTCAGTTTTGCACCTACCTAACCATGAGAGGCCCCAGCCTTAGGCATGTCATTTTGTGCAGTAGCCTCCTGTGTGGCACGGAATTGAATGCCTTTTTGAAATCTAGATAAGTTATGTTAACTGACCCCCCTCCCCCGTCGAACACCCTGGTGACCCAGTCGAAGAACTCTACTAAGTTAATTTGACACAGCCTTCCCTCAGTGAACCTGTGTTGCCACTGGTCCTGTAGTCCATTGGCTTCTAGGTGGCTCGTGAATTTGCCCATTACCGATGTCAAGCTCACCAGCCTGTAACTGCCTGCCTCGTCCTCATCTCCCCCTTGTGAAGGGGAACAACATCTGCCTGTTTCCAATCATCCGGTACCTCTCCTGTTTCCAATGACTTCACCTGGAATGGACTGGAGTCAACCCCCCCCGCACACACACACACACAAACACCTCGTGTTCCCTGATTTTCGTGAATTCCCCATCTTTCTGTAAGGTGAATATGGAGCAGAAATAGATGTTTAGCATTTCCGCCTTCCCCGGTCATCTTCCACAACCCCCCTTCCCCATTTTTCAGTCTGATTATCCCTTCCCTTGACTTCCTCCTATCACCCACGTAACAGAAGAATATTTTATCCTCCTCCTTAACTGTATTGGCAATCCTCTCCTCTGTTCTTGCCTTCACCCTCCTGACCTTCTTACCCACTTCCTTTTGCTTCTTTTGATATATAGTCCTGTCTTCCGCCGTCTGTGTCTTCTTATATCTCCTAAACACCTTCCTCTTTGCCCTGACCATATGTGCCACATCCCTGTTCATCCACACAAAAATGTTCATGCACCATCCTGCTTATCAGAAATAAGGCAAACTAGCAGACCAATATTTAAAGGGGAACTGTTAGCAATAAGAGCCTCACACCCGATTGTGAAGCTGATCATCGTCAGCCCTTTGTGTGCAGAAACGCTTTCAATTACTTACTGATTACTGCACTGCAATAAATAAATCCGGCTAATTTCATTGACTTTAAGATGCCATTTTGTGTAACCAGACATCCCAGAATCCCCTGCTGCTGACATCAGATGAGAACTGCAGAGCTGGGAGATTCAATTGCCTTCAGTAGCCTGCAGTGAATGTCAGAGTTTTTTAAGCTGTAATTTTCAGTTTGCTGGACTGCTGTTCTCCTGGGGCTAGGTACAGTCAGAGGACTGTACTAAGCCCCATGAGCACAGCAGGACCAGCAAACATCTGATTTTAGCTTACAACATCTTTAACATGTATACTGCAGGCTATTGAAGGCTATTGAATCTCTCAGCTCTGCAGTTCTCCTCTGATGTCTGCAGAAGGGGATTCTGGGATGTCTGGTTACACAAAATGGCAACTTAGAAGTCAACAAAATTAGCCTAATACATTCAACTATGCTACAGTAAGTAAAAAAAATGTTTTTGTACACAAAGGCCCGGATATTCAGAAGGGTTGCGCCGTGCACAACCCACTGATGCGCCACGGCGCAATATTCAAACAGGGATTGTGCCTGGCACAAATCCCAATGTGCCGGAGCACATCAGTAATGTATGCGGCGCAGGTGGGGGGATGTGCCCATGCATACTCTGCACATCCTGATAATCAGCCTGGGATGTGCTGAGCCCATGCATCGCCCTAACCTACTGCGCTGCGCACCGTTGGTGAGTCAAAAAAAAGGAACAATGGCTGGCCACCCACAGGTGAGCTGCCATATTGCAGGGTGCAACATGGCAGCAGCCACCTGTGGGTGGCCACCCGAGCTCCGGCCGCACCTTCGTGATGGCGCCCCTCATGCCCAACTGCGGGCATAAGTATAAAAGTAAAGTCCAATATCCCTGGTGGTCCAGTGAACTGCTCACAGCCTGATTGCGGGCATAAGTAAAAAAGTAAAAGTATTCCTATATCCCTGGTGGTCCAGTCGACCACTCGCAGTCCGATCGTGAGCATAAGTAAAATAAAAGTATTCCTATATCCCTGGTGGTCCAGTGGACCACTTGCAGCCCGATCGCAGGCATAAGTAAAATAAAAGTATTCCTATATCCCTGGTGGTCCAGTGGACCGCTTGCCGCCCGATAGCGGGCATAAGTAAAATAAAAGTATTCGTATATCCCTGGTGGTCAAGTGGACTGCTTGCAGCTCGATCGCGAGCATAAGTAAAATAAAAGTATTCCTATATCCCTGGTGGTCCAGTGGACTGCTTGCAGCCTGATCATCGGCATATGACATATAAATAAAAGTATTCCTCGCCCATTGGCTCACGCCAGTGACCAATGGGCGAAGCCCTACCAGACAGTGTCAGTGGGCAGGCAGGGCAGCAAACGGGTGGAGCTACCCACCGCTGACCGGGGAGCGGGCTTAGTGGGTGGGTGGGAGGGGGCATTGCTGACCACCAGGGTATAGAACACTTTATTTATACAGCATATGCCCGCGATCGGGATGCAAGCAGTCCACTTGACCACCAGGTATACAGAATACTTTTATTTCACCTATGCCCATGATCGGCTAAGCAGTCCACTGACCACCAGGGATAGTAGGAATACTTTTATTTTGCTTATGCTCGCGATCGGCTGTGAGTGGTCCACGGACCACCAGGGAAGAGACTAATGTAATATTGAGGGTATGCCCACGATCTGGCAGTAAGGACATTGCTGCGCTGTGCAGGGGTGTCGGTCCCGACGGCTGTAGCCTGGCAGGCGTCAGGCACAAGTCGCCGAAGCACCTGCATGCAAATGGGGCTATACGACATGCAAATGGCCCCATTTGCACCTTGCATGCATTACGCCCCATTTGTATGTGTACTTTGAATATCATAGCTGCTCGCTTTGCATGAATGGAACTGTGCTAGCTGCGATCCCACTGCTCCACTCTGGCCACTTGCACTGGTGCAGTGCCACTGTGCCACGCGCACTGCGGGTGGCCAGGGTGCGGTATTCAACGCTGCTGTGCCATGGCGCAGCTCTGTTGAATATCACCCTGTCATCGCCCCTGCGCAGCCAAGTTGCGCTGCACCCAGGCTTGCGCCACAGCCTGGTGCAGTCTGAATATCTGGGCCCAAGTGTAAAATGGGATCAGCCTCACATTTGGGTGTGAGGCTTCTATTGCTGACAGTTCTCCTTTAAGTAGTGCTCATAGCAGCAAATTTATTTTGCCAAACAGACACAGGGTCAGAAATACATCCTACCTCCACACAAGGGGGGGGAACACCAGACAGCAATCCCATCAGACTAGCTCCAACCGGTTTCACCCTAAGGCTATAGCACAGTACTGGGCAACGGACAAAACCTGTTCTGGATCCCGGGGGGGGGGGGTGGACTTTTGATATTTTAACAAATCTGCCCTATTCATTCAAGTGACACAGTCCCTTGCATGCAAAATCAAGGATTGACCGTACCCTCTTTTCATAAAGCGTTTACTAACTCCATCACATCTTCAAAAAACTGGTCCCTTGAACAATTTCTCCTAACTCTCATGAATTGAGATTTAGGGATGTTGTTGATGGTTTGGTGGGGGTGGAAACTACTAGCTAACAGTAAACTGTGAATGTCTGTACTTTCTAGAAATCTGTCTCCACTGTTCCATCATGCATACATATGATGTCAAGATCCAGAAACTGGACATTTTTCTCACTATAATGGACCATAAAATTTAAATTTGGATCAGATTGCTCCAAGTAGCTGATTAACTGAAAATAGAGAACACTGGATGGGCAACCATGCAGAACCAGTGTTCTGCCACAGAGGGGTTTGATTCCCTGTGACCTTGAGAGCGAAGCTTGAGAGGTCCAAGGAATCAAACCCCAAGGTAACAGAACACAATAGTTCTGCATTAGTTACCATCCATATTTTGTATAGTGTATGGTGCCTTGTATCCTATTTTAGGTTTTCTAACTAAATGTTTTAATTGAAAAATAAACTGTAGTCTCCCATTTTCGTATTTGGGAGCTCTGACATTCTTACCAAGTTGTGTGGTTGCTAGGGATTGGGCGTCCCTATGTTAGCAGCGCACACTCCAATTGGTTGCTGCTGTAGTGTGGGCGGGTTTTCAAATAAAAAAAACATGTTGGGCAGATGTCTCGCTTAGTGAGCTTATCCACGAACTGGAGGCAGAAACTTCTTTTTTTATGCTGGTTCTCATCACGGAGAATAAACTGCTTCTGAGCAGTGAGTGTTTTTAAAAAAATGCCACACACAGCTTCTGTGTTTGAAGCAGCTTACACTGGCTTTCACACGGGTCTTGAGCTTTTCACTCTGAATGAATGGAATGCTGTTCTGCACATATGGTTAGTACAGCATTCCATCCATTGTTGAGCGTGTGGCTGAAAAGCATTTCAGTATGGTGGAATTCCCAGCTAGAACAGCATTCCACCATACACTATAAGTTCCTCCACCCCACCCTGCCACACCATTAGCACATCATCCAAAAGCACTTCCAAAGTTCTATCTGATCATAGAAAGGCTTGGTGGCCTGGTTATAAATCGCCTGTTCCTCCCACAGGCCAAGGTATATATTTGCGTATGTGGAGGAAAATGTAACACCCATTGCAGTTACCTTGACCTGAAAGAAGCACTGGCTGTGAAAAACGAAAGAATTCATAGTAAGTACAAACCTAGATAAATCACACAAGAATTGCATAAATTCCACAGTATAATCTGTCTTAGCTTCCATCCAATACACTAAAGATGCAAGCCCCCCGGATAGGGAATGTTAGTATATAGGGCCTGGATATCCAAAGTGACCAGTAGCTACCCCCTTTCCATTTGTAGATCCCCCAGGATGCCCCAAATATGTGTGCTGTCTTTTATATGGGACCAAAAAGTAGGTACCAAATGACTTATATGTTGGTCCACAAATCTGGACAGTGGCTCTGTTAGTGATCCTAAACCAGACACAACTGAGCGTCCTGGGGGGTCAACCAATGTTTTGCGTACCTTTGGCAAGCAATAAATGGTCTGTCTAACTAGATAAGGCACAGTAAGAAATGTAAATGTGGTGTCAGAAATAATACCCCTTTCATGGCATCTGCCAGATTTTCATGAATAATGCTTTTAAACACTATAGTTTGATCAACCTTTAACCCCACATAAAAGTCAGTGTTTGCCAGCTGACACAATGTTTCTTCTTTATAGGCCTTAGTTTCCAGAATGACAATCGACCCCCCCTTTATCCGCAGGTTTGATTGTAATATGTGGATTGCAATTCAATTCTGTTACAGCAGATCTTTCCGCAGCACTCAAATTAGAGAAACAGATATTTCGTCTTTGGGCTTGGCTTTTTTTCAATTTAATTTAATAAAGCTTTCTGAAAAACTAAAACTGTAGGTATATAGGTAGGGACAAAGGTTGATGGGTTTCTTAAAGTTTCTACAGTTTGTTGCTGAATCCGTTCAACTGATAATTGTTCTGCCATTTTACTGCTTGAGCCATTGGGCATGTTATTTATATCATCAGTACTTCCTTCACTAACAGTACCTTGTTTGTGCTTAGAGAAATGTATGATCAAATTCAACTTTCTTGAAAACTTTTTAACATCTATGCACAAGTCAAAATCCCTAGTTTTGCATGTCGGGACATACCCCAGTCAGTGGCGGAGCCAGGCTTGGGAGCGTTTGGGAGCTGGGAGCGGGGGGCAGTCAGTCAATCATAGGCTCCACAATTGACACTAAACAGTGAATAAACATAGTGGTGGGGCACCACTACTCACATTGGGGCAGCCAGGAGGGGCCATTGCCCCCCCCAGCCCTCCCTTCCGCTCCGCCACTGACCCCAGTCCCTTTTGTAGCACATTGATTTGCTGCATGGTTAACTTATATGGAGATAAATTAATAATATTTGTTACCGGTCCCTGCTCCTGTTTCTCCCTCTCCCACATCTTCTCATTCCTGGATTGTATCCCCCACGTTTCTGGCTGACCTGTTTGTGGTAGCTGCGTTTGGGCTGTACATCTGATTCTCCTGGCTCTCTCACCACCACATCTCATTCTCTTCCTGTTTCCTGAAACTGGACCGACCAGATACAAGGTCTCTGTTTCAGAGTGGCTGCTGACTGTTTTGGATTTTGCGGTAATATTGGTTCTTCCTCCTCCTCTGTCTCTACTAAAAAATCTTCCATAGAGGATTCTGACACAAAATGGTCCCGGGAATCATTCAAAGAGGCAACTGGTTTTTGTATTGAACAGGTTGTGCCAGCAGTTGAGTCACTGGATGTCTGTAAGTCCTGTCTCAAACCCTGATTTTGTTTATTTTTGCCCCATCGTTTGCTTTTGCGTGTCTTTTGATGCCAGGTAAAGACACAATCCAGTAAAATAGTCCTGTTCATTCTACTCCCATTCAATCATCCTAGCTTGTTTAATTTACTCCTCTGCTTTCTTTATGGTTTCAAATAATACAGCCTCAAAATCAGAAAATCCAGATTTATTAATGTTTTTATTTACTGAAGATATCAGATAACGTACCTTTGAGTCAAAGACTCCTTTACAAAGATTCCACATCATTGAGAACAGAGACATCAGGGACAATAGCAAGAATTAGACACAATAGTTACAGAAATGGTTACAAAATGGTTACAGATAACACAGTAAAGCAGCTGGTGATACAGAGTGTTGCCAAGCATAGGTGCATAGTACAGACAGTAGCAGGTAACAGAAACATATACTGCAGGGCAGTGGCGCCAGCCAGGCCCTGGTGGTTATTTGCAGGCCTAGGCTGGACTGAGGTGTCCATTGTCAAATATAGGTACGCCCTGGGGTGGCTGGACCAGAGTTAAGCCCATAGTCATGGAGGGGGGGAATGGGTAGGGCTAGAAATCAAGGACAGTCACAGACTGAGTCATGAGAGAGTAGGTCTCTTAGCTGGGACTTGAACTGACCAAGTTTGGGTTCTGTGAGGAGGGAGTTTGGGAGTGAGTTAAGCTAGCTAGGGGCCAGGTACCTAAAAGTTCTTTGACCTGAGGTGGTCTTGCAGTGAGATACCCTGAAGTGGGTTGTCGCCAATTGCCAAGTGAGGCGGGTGGACAATGGTGCCTGGAGTAGGGGGATGAGAGCAGGTGGGAGTAGCCCTGCTGTTATTTTTTTAGCAAAGAGGTAGGTCTGATGTTTGAGCCTCCCGTCAAAGTTTAGCCAGTTGGTTGAGGCGTAAAGGGTGCAGGTATGTGTGAGCCTGGTGCAGCCAGTAGCTAGTCTACAGGCCTTATTAAGGGCCAGCCTAATTTTGTCTAGGTGTGTGTTGTCGGCTGCCCCATAGATAATGTTTCTATAGTCTATGAGTGATAGTATTGATGCTGCGACAGCTAGGTGCAGGGCATCTGGTGGGAGGCAGTGCTTGTACCGGTGAAGCAGGCCAATATGCACATTGACAGTGGTGCTCAGTTTTCGGATGTGGTCATGGTAGGTGAGCCCAGAGTCTAGGGTGATACCTAGGTATTTGAATGAGGTAACCTGCTCAAGGGGGTCATTTAGAGAGTTCAATATGAGCAGGGGTTGTCTTATGTTCTTATTTTGGGAGTGTGCAAACACCATGAATTTAGTTTTTTTGTAATTTAAGACTAGCCTATGTTGAATGAACCAGGATTCAGCTTCCGTGAAAGATTTTTGGAGTTCAGAACGGAGGGCTGTGGGATCGGTGTGGGAGCTGTAGAGGACGGCATCATCCGCATACAGGAGTAGTTTCCCAGAGCAATCCTTGGGCAGGGAGTTGAGGAACAGAGAGAAAAGTAGGGGGCTGAGAATAGAGCCCTGTGGGACCCCCGACCTGACTTTGAGGGGGGAGGACAGGGATTGGGCAAGCCTGACTGTCTGAGTTCTCTCAGACAGATAGCTGGCAAACCAGCCAGTGGCCTCCGGAGACAGGCCTATTTGTGTGAGGGAATCCAAGACTAGTGTGTGGTGCACCATATCAAATGCCTTGGAGGGGTCTATAAAAACAGCACCAGCAGTGTGGCCAGTGTTCAGAGATGTGTGGAGGGCGTTTGTAAACTCCAAAAGGGCTGTGGTGGTACTGTGGTTATGGTGGAAGCCATGCTGCTCAGGACACAGGAGGCTATATTTGGAAAGGTAGACCATAAGCTGGGTGGCCTCAATCTTCTCCAAGGTTTAGGAGAGGGGGAGGCAGGATTGAGATGGGGTGGTAGTTCCCAGGCAGAGTGCAGTCACCGCTTTTAAGGATGGGTGTGATGAAGACAAATTTCCATTTAGAGGAAACTGGCCCAGTGATAGGAGCGGTTCAGAAGCATGGTGGGAGCAGGGAGGGGGAGAACTTCGTTAAAGGTGAGCCTAAGCAGTTCAAGATCTAGTGTTGCTGCTGAAATGTGATTTGCTGAGGGCCTTGAGTAGAAGGGGCAGCTTTGTGCAGAATATTGCTTTAAAAGCGGGCAAAAGTGGAGAGGGAGCAAGGTGGTGCTGGGGGTGGGGAGAAGAAATTGGGGGGGAGAACATTACTAAGGTTGGAGAAGGAAGCATTGAATGTATTTGCAATCAGGGCAGGGTCTGTGGTGATAGACCCATTGGCCCTGAGTTGTGAGGGAGGTGCAGTGGGAGGCTTTGCCACTGAGCTCTTTGAGGGAGTCCCAGAACTTGTGCCCCAAGCCCCATGTGGCAGTGAGCGAGGTTTGGTAATAGTCAGTGTTTGCCTTATGAATATTCCAAGTATATTTATTACGCGCTTCTTGGTAGTGATGCCTATCAGCGGGTATACCCGTATCCAGAGCAATGTGCCATAGATTGTCATGTTCGCGCATCTGGTCCAGCAGGACTTGTGACATCCAAGGTGTGTCAACCCCTTTGACTATCTTTTTGCTTAGGGGTGCATACCGGTCATAGGCAGAGTTTTTGTTTTGTAATTATTGTATTTATTCCTCCTCTCACCCCCTTGCTCTGGTCTCCTTGGGAGCACCAAGGAGTCATCCCCCAACGGTCCGCTCCTACCTGGTCAGTCCTCTGTTGCCCATGTAGCCTCAGTTTATCCCCTGGTGGGGACAAGGTGGGCCCCAATACCCCGACAATGCAGTAGCGTCAGTTGGGAGGGTGCCAGGAGGGTGGCCGCAAATCGGGGGGCAAGCTCTGGTGCTCCATCCCCGCTGGATCCGAGAGGCATTTTCCACTGTTCTGGGAGTGGCTGGCACCCTGATGTCAAGGCGTTGATTCCAACGTCTGCCACTCCCCCACTCCTTCTTCTGCTCCTGAGCGCTTGCTGTGTCTCCGGCTTTCGCCAGAGATCAGCCGAGCGCCAAACAGGGACCCCTGTCCCTTCCCGGGAGAGGAGAGCTGTCCTCGGGATGCTCAGTCCTCTCCCGCTCCTACAGACCCCCAGCAGCCTGGGCTCATTCCTGAACCCGGGTTGCTGGAGTGGCACGAGGTGTAGCATCCAGCGCCTCAACCCTCAGCGCCACCGGGCCAGCAGGTCGCTGGCAGAGTTGAAGATGGCGAAGAAGTGGTCAAGGGCAGAGTCAATGTTCAGTGCAGTTTTGATGGGGGACCAGTCACTAGCTAAGAGACACTGTCTAAGGGACAGAGGTTTGTCAGGTTTGAGGCGGTGTTGGAGGATAGTTTTTGTGGGTGGCTTTCTAACAATATATGACCAATGACAAAGCACAGAGGAGTGGTCACTCAGGGCATTGGGTAGTACCCTGACCTGGGTTGCTTTGTAGGGTGCATTGGTGAGCACAAGATCAAGGAAGGTGGCAGTACCAGTCTTCTGGTTGATTCTAGTGGCAGTGGTCATAAGCTGGGACAAGTTTTGAGAGGCTGCAGCATCCCTGATGGGAACTGATGCGTCAGCTAGCCAATTTATATTAAAATTCCCAAGGGCAATGATTTCAGCCCTGTCAGGAAGTGTCTGGAGGTGGGCGAGGACAGAGTGGAAGGCACAATTCTGATTTGGGGGAGGAATGTATACGGAGGAGAGGAACGGGGGTGGTCTGTTAGGTGCAAAAGTGATTTTCAGAGTGAGAGCCTGGGCCCCATGTTCGAGAAATGATCTTTAAATTCTAACATTTAATTTTCACATGTTTTTAAGTTCTCTTCCAATTCTTCCCTAAGATAGATATAGTCCTTTATTAGACAATTTGACATATAACATGGAGGCTTGTTGCATCTGTTCTCTCCAGTCATTCATTAAGGTTAACTGAATCAACCTTTGGTCTCAAGTCTTGGAGGGATTCAAACTGTGAACCTCTTGTTAGCGTACCCAATGTACAGGCTCAGATAATTCTGCTCTTCAGCGGGCCAATTATGATGCTTGTACAGCTGGTTCTGATTAATCTATGATTTTTGCAATATAAAAACGTGTTACTGAGTGTCTCTCATGAGAGATGCTGACAGCCTGGTGAATGACACCCCCTCCCAGGTTTTAGCTACAATGTGTTACCTGGAAAACCAGGAGATAATTACAGACTAGAAGAGGCCTAAATTAAGCATCTCCTGTTTATCTAGCTTATTTGTAGCTGGCCAGCTGCTAAGATGGGAAATCATAAACTTTTATAACGTTTAGAGGAAGAAGAGCAGGTTATGACGCTTTAGTGCAAAGTCATAAAAAATTCTTTGATGTGTCCTGGGAAGAAGAGACACTTGAGATCAAAGAGGGGATGTTATTTAAAGAAAGTCATGTGGAGACATGAATTTTGCTGAGGTCACCTTTATTAATTTACCTCCTGCTGGATAGACATCCTGATTGTATATTTTTTATATTCTGACAGGGAGGAGCTAGGTGACCTCATGCAAAGAGGTTGGCAAAGCCAGTTTTAAAACAGTATTATGTTTTCCTGTAAGACACAAATGTTTGGACTCTGAAAAAGCAACATCAGGCACTGTTAGAAGAATATACCTTAGAAGAGACAATTCTAAGAGTACTGTGGTAGGAGATTTTGTCTGCACTTTTAAACCTGTTTTTTTTAAGTGATTTGTATGTTTTGTGATATATGGTTCTGTATTTACATTTTACATTTTTTTTCTATCTTTAAGTAAACCTCTACTTTAGAGACTACTTGGTGTGCCTTTGAAATTATTTTTTTTTGACAAGTGAAGCATACATGGTTAAAGTTGACACTGTACAAAGCTTACTGGTTTTACCAAACTGGGAAAAGGTAAGAGTTTATTCTGAGATCTTTAATAGAGTTTTGAGGGTTCATTTTGTATGCCTGGTTAGGTACCCATAGGCAAAAGATATCTGGCCCCCGGCCAAAGAGCAAAATTATCTGAGCCTGTACATTGGGTACACTAACAAGAGGTTCACAGTTTGAATCCCTCCAAGACTTGAGACCAAAGGTTGATTCGAACCCACAAAACAGACAGGAGGGCTATCCTGTTTCTGTTTCCTGTTCACAAGACTGTGCTCAGAGGTTGGCACTCTGGGAGCAGAGGGACTGACCTGCTGAGTGGGTTTGTGACACTGCTCAGTTTCTCAGACTCACGTTGGGGTCTGATGATTGTTTAAACTAACCTACATGGAGGTTTAGTCTTCTTTTGTGCTTGATGAATAGCGTGCATGACCTACATGAGGCTCCACCAATGCTTCACAGTTGAATTCATGCTTTCCTTTATAATTGGAGGCATGGTAGCCATGGCCATTAATTACTATGGCTCAGGGCCTGACCTGCAGCCAACGGTCTTACTCTGCAGTCACAAAGTCCACATTTTGAGCATGTGAAACTCGGGATGGGGTCCTTCCTATCTGGCTCATAGTGGGAATGTCCTCACTCCAGGCAGAGCTTCAGCTGTGCATAGGTATCGGTGGCACCTCCTGATGCAGAATTTAAGATTTCAGCTGTGAGGGATAACGGCCCTTAAGCCCAAGGGGATTCCTTTAGCTCGCTGAGCAGGTTCGGAGACACCTTCTGAGCTATTCTCCCTAAGACCACCTCTGCTTCACCTGGTCTGTTCTTAAGCTCGTGTAGGCCAGCTAAGTTCCTCAGCAGTCATTGCTCTCCTCCTCTCGCCTTGGACGATGGTACTCCTATGTGGGAGTACCCCGTTGCTGCAGAGTGCACTCACAGCCCTTCACAACATTCCCATTAGAGGGATAGAGTGAGAGCCTTCCTGAAAATAGACTCTCCCCTGAATTGGGTTTCTAAATTGCAGCAGCAGAACTGTCACTAAACAAAATATCCTAAGATTGGAGGGGAAGGCGATCTAGGCCTTGGATTCCTAGAGGTTTCCTCCTGTCCTCTGTGACAAAGGTCATATTATCTAGTTAGTTGTTATAATAGCATGTTCCCTAGATTGCTTAGGTAGGTTTCCACTGTTTGCTGAAGATGGATGGTGGCCTTCCTTTGCCATTCCCTCTCTCCTTAGGAAGTCCTGTCCTCCTGCTATCTCATCGTTCAGTCCTATGTGAAGGTTGCTATACATTATCCGCTATCTCCTGCTGATCTATGTGAAAGATCATAAATACATGATACCTGCTTGTTAACCTTCTGCAATGCTTTCTGCTCTACACTCTTTTTTGGGGCTTCTTCCTAAGGTACCTTAGCTTAATGAATCCTTCCCACAGCACCTCGAGGGGTGGTACCCTTCTCCAGGGTTCCCTGCCATTGACATCCCTACAAGGTGGTATTCACAAGGAACAGAGAGAGGTGAATGGCCACAAAGGTTTATTCAACAAGTTGAATAAGCACAACAATACTTCAAGTTGCATAAGTACATTGAGTTGAAAAGCTAAGCCTGTGGTTCAATGGACTGAAACAACTAGACTTGCCCCCTACCTGACCTATTTAAAGCCATCCTTCCTACTTCACTCAGAATAATTTTTTCTTTGCCCACTATCTTCTCCTCCTCCTCCTCCTCTAGTGGCTTGCCTCTCTCCTTGGGGCTCCTTCCTGAGGTAGCTTTAGCATAAGGGAATCTTTCCCACAGCATCTCTAGGGGTGGAACCCTCCTCCAGGTTTCCTTGCCTTCGGCATCCCTACAGGGTGGTATTCCTGAGGAATACAGAGGCAAACCTGTCAGTGTCAGTGGCTCAGCAGGTTGCATATTCGCCTCTGAGGCTGGAAGACTGGAAGGCTGTGGGTTCTATCCCCACACTAGGCACTGGGGTTAAATCCCAATACTGACACTGTAGTGCAGCATGAGGGGGGTGCTGCACTCCTGAAATGCCATCTTTCAGATGAGATGTGAAACTGAAGTCCCATCTGCCTGTTCTGGTGGTAGTTCAGGTGGATGTTAAAGATCCCATGGCACTTCTCGAAAAAAGTAGGGGAGTTTTTTATTATGACAAATTTCTCATACAAGGTATACAAACCAAACCAAACAATACATTAAAAAAAAAAGAAATCAATATAAGTGAAAACAGTATGAGCTAAACAGGAAAAAAAAATTATAACAAAAAGCCGTAAGGGATATACGGTACAAAGAATAAATTAAGGAGGCTCAAACCACCAATTCTCACAATTCTTCCATAGAGATGTCAGTCTGTTATGAGAAACACAACCTAAATCTCGAGCACGTAGATGTCTCAATTGTGTTAAAACAAGGTGAATCACTTCTGCTAGAGTCAAAAGAATCTGCTGGAAAATCCATTTACATCTTGTCAACCAGAGATAATATTTTAAGACATCAGAAAAAACGCCTAATGCCCTAGGGTGGTAATTTATCCAAGAACCAGAATATTTCTCCAAGACAAGGGTATCATAATCAATGTGACAAAATTTAGTCCTACCCAAAGTCTACGCTAATACTTTCCAAAACGTAACAGCAAAAGGGCATTCTAGAAATAAATGTGACTGAGTTTCCAGTAAGGTGTTACAAGTATCTCTGGGCCAGTATCTCTCACTTAACTGTGTATGCTTATAGGAACTACAAACACCAAGTCTACCATGACTGGATAGCCAGGTTGTCTCCCACATATACTCAGGCAGTCAAGGATCTGTTAATAATTTATTTTTTTTCTCAACTCTTCTTTTGCGCTCGCTACCGGTGGGGGCATCCAGCCGCTGGCCCTGCCCATGGGGAGAGCAGCAGGCTCACTCGCATGATGGTGGGGTCTGGCACGGCTGTGGACAATCCACTGGAGAGCTCCCCCATCCCTGGTAGCAAGATCAGTGCCGAACTCCCCCCACCACAGCGCGATTCCACGACAGTCCTCCCTGCATGGCAGGGCACGGCCATCAAGCTGCTTGGTCACGCCCAGCCTTTTTCCATTTTCCCCCCAATGGGAGCACAGATGTGCAATGATGTCTATGCACAGCTGTGCAGCTGTCCACCGTGCTCCCCATCTCCAGACACCTGCGTATCTGCAGTACCACCGGGCATCCCCAGGGACCACCAGAGCACGGTGTGGATCCCATCTTTCCCCCAGGACTAGGAGAGCTGTCCTCAGATGCTTGATCCTAGTCCTCCCCTGCTGACCCCCAACGATCCGGGCTTGTTCCCGAACCTGGGTCACCAGCGTGGAGCAAGGTGTTGCATCCAGCACCTCATCCCTCAGTGGCACTGGGCTGGCAGGATCTGATAATAATTTAATAGTTAGATCAGCAGTGTCCTGAGTCCCAAGAGGAAAAATGAAAGGTTCCCAAACATTTCTATCAAGAAGGTTCTGATACAACTCCTTCTTGTTAAAAAGAACAACCATTTCTCTAGTAGCACGCTATTGTTTAACTTTCTTAAAAGTAATAATCATATAATGTGGAACAAGTCCTTTTTTCCAGATAGTCTGAAAATGTGATTTCCCATAAGGTAAGTAGAGCTAAAAGATAAGTGTGAATCCAAATATGCCATGTTTTGGTAAGCAGTCTGAGAAGGGGTCTGATGTTATAGAAAATAAAATGCATCATAAGGAAAGCTACCAGATTCAGCATCCCCAGGCCCCTCTTTGTCAATATGGAGATAAGTAAAATTTCCTTAACAGGATGTAGTTGGTGTTGTTTCTGGGAGCCCCTTGCCTAGCCATCTGACATCCCCCCTTTGCGCTGACTGGGTATCAGACCCCCTCCCCTTCAGCCCCATGACTTACCCCTCATGGCGGGGGGTGGAGAGGTACTCACCTACCAGTCCGGATCCAGTTCGGGGGAGGTGCCCTCCTGGCGGCGCAGTAAGGGGGGGACCATCATCATCCATGGCAAGGACTCCATTTTTTCCCTGTTCTCCCATGACATCTGCGGTGTGCAATGACGCCAATGGTCAGGAGCATGCACGCTACCACACAGTCTCCTTCCCTGGCATCAGTCCCAGCACGTCCCCCAAGTCTTGCCAGTGTCCTGCACTTGCCTCCAGGCACCGCTAGAGGCCACCAGAACACTGATGACAACTCACTCCCCCTCCCCAGAGAAGCAGAGCAGTCCTATGGATGCTCAATCCTTCTCCTCTCCTCTCCTGCCAGCCCCCAATGACCCAGGCTCATTCCTGAACCCGAGTCACCAGCGTGGTGTGAGGTGTGACGTCCAGCGCCTCAACCCTCAGCGCCACCGGGCCAGCTATCTCTTAACAGGATTTAACCTGCTGCCCCAGAGGGCTTGAAAAAAAAGGCTATAAAGTCTAGTCTCCATATCCTAAGATAATGGAAAAACTGCACCAACATAAAGAAATAATGGCAAAAGTAAAGTCTTGATCAAAAGGATCCTTTTCTTCTTTGAGATTTGCATGGTTTTCCATTGATTAACCAGAGCAAAACCACCATTCATTTTTAAGAACCAATTAAATTTTTCCATGTCCGATTGCCCAAAATGAATGCCCAAAAGTTTAAGTCTGGCACTTGGGTTAATATCCCAGTACTGACACTGTAGTGCAGCATGAGAGGGGTGCTGCACTTCTGAAGTGCCGTCTTTCAGATGAGACGTTAAACCGAGGTCCCATCTGCCTGGATTGGTGGTAGTTCAGGTGGATGTTAAACAGCCCATGGCACTTATCGAAAAGAGTAGGGGAAAGTTTTATTGAAACAGAGAATCGTATAAGAAACCAACAAAAATAAACAGACAAAAACAAACCATAGAAAACATGCCAGAGACCAAAAAAAAAAACAAAGGCAATTCAATAAAGCAAACACCAAAAAAAAAAAAGCTAAGAAATAGTTCACGTAATGGCAGCATCCGTATTCATGATCCAGGGGAGAGCCGTCCAGAGTTCCAGGATCTTATCCCTGTGGAAGGAAGCACATTCGGAGTCGTAGATTTTCCGTAAATCAGATGCTATCTTACGTGCCAGTTCAAGAAAAGTACATTGTTTTTGTTATAGAGTAAACAAACAACGAGACATCCAGATATTCCATTTAATAGCCACGAAAACAAGGTTCAGAGTATCCAGATGCCAATTATTCCAATGCAGCGGGTAATCACCATACATAAGGACTGAATACGTGACAGTCTGAAACAATGGAACAGCCCATGTTTGTGCCAAAAAAGACCACCAATCCTGAATGAAGGAACATTTAAAAAAATATGGGGAATAGTTTCAGGCACAGTAAGACAGGATGGTCTAGAACAGAAATGGTCCTGCAATTGCTTATATTTATGATTAAATTTGACATTTATGCGGTCATGACAAGATAACCAATGAAAATCCCACATATGGGCCAGCACTCTAGTACATCTCAGAAGAAGCAAAAGAGAGGAGAGATGCTGAGTCGGGCATTTATCAAAAGTTTGCGGTACACTACATATAGTCGAAAGTAAACTTTTATACCGTGTCTTATGGGAAGAGGACAACACTAATTGAGCAGTAATGTTCCATTGTTTCAGGCATAAAAACATATGCTTCATGTAAGATGGAACACCTACTGTTGTCCAAGAATAGATAAAGAATTATGTTCCCATTGATGGAACCACACACAACAAGAATCATAGAACCAGGGTTCCCATCCTTTGTGCGTGTTAATCAATAAAAGTCTCAAATTAGCAACAAAGAATATACTGGAGAAAAATAACAGGGGATTAATCATGGATAGGCCTCTCTCAATGATGGGTAGATATGTAACATTCCGCCTAATGGGGTTCAATCTACTGCCCCAAAAAGCCTGAAAAAAGAGACCAAACACACGAGCCTCTAAAGTCTTTGGAATGGGGAATATGTAGCTCAAGTATAAAAAGGTCGGAATTAAATAGGATTTAATCAAAAACACACGCCTCTTTTTGCCCACCTGCCCCCTATTCCAATGTGTCACCCAAGCAGCCCCTAGTGCCAGTTTAGACTCCCAATTCAATATATCAGAGTTACATATCTGGACTGCCTTGTACGGTATGGGATGCATGCCCATTGGCTCTTACTCTGAACCAATGGGTACAGCTCTACCAGGCATGTCACCCGGCAGCTGACGAGGCGGCAGCAGGCGGGTGGGTGCTGCCGCCAATCGGGGAGCAGGTGGTGGGGATCCATGGGTGGGTGGGTGGGGCCACTTGATCACCAGGGAAATTGGACCTTGGGTGGGGTTGACTCGTGATGCTCGTGATCGGGCTTCGCGTCCACTGGACCTCCAGGGATATTAGTCGTTGGGGGTTGAACTCCATTCTGCCTGCGTCGGGCCAGCCAGGGGGTTCAGTTCTGTTTGCCTTGATCGAAGCCAGTCGGGGGTTGTTCATTTATATTATGCCAGCGATTGGGCCAGTTGGGGGAGTGAGATCTGCCAGCGATCGGGCTAGTGGAAGTGTGTTCTGCCCGTGATACGGGCTACAGGGGTTACTATTATGCCCGTGATCGGGCTGCAGGGGGTGCACAGCGAAGAAGTGGAGGGCCACCCATAGGTGGCAGCTGCTGTGTTGCACCCTACAATGCGGCAGCTCACCTGTGGGTGGCTCTTGACTTAATCCTTTTTTTTTGGCTCAAAGTTGTGCAGGCGCAGGTTGAGGGTTGTGCCTGCACAACTCTGCACAGCCCGGCTGAATATCGGGCTGTGCAGTTTATGCATGGTTCCTCCCCCTCCGGTTGAGCATGCCTTCATTAGCATTGCGCTGTTGCTCAGCATGACTTGGGGGGGCGCAACTGCCTCCTGCTGAATATCGCAGAATGGCGCAATTTCGGTCTTGCGCTGGTGCAACCCTATTGCGCATGGTACAACCCTTTTGAATATCCAGCCCATTATCTATAAGCATGCAAATAGCTTTATTCGTTTGTTGAACATCCGGTTAAACGAAGTTTGAAAACTTTCCAGTCAAAACTATATTTAATACTGTTGTATCATCACCTGAGAATCAGCTGGTCTCTAAAGTAGGATGGCTCCGCCTACTGCTAAACCAGGTATGGACACTTTTAAACAGACTACGGCCACTAGCTCAAATGCAGCAGTTGTCGCTACCAAGTCTGATATACAAGAGGCTAAAGATTTAGTAGCCAACCTCACAACAGCTATTTTAGACATGAAAGAAGGCATGGGGCTTTTAAAACTTGATAATGAAAAGATAACTGAAAGGACAGATGTATCCAAAATTAAAATTACTCAGCTGGAAAACACTATTAGTTACCTCGAAGAGAAAACAGACCATCAAAGTGATCAAATACAATATCTAATGAAAAAAATTGATGACATTGAAAATAGAGGAAGAAGGAATAACATCAGGACAGTGGGGGTCCCAGAGGAGGTGGAGGGCAACAACATGTCAGACTTCCTAAAATATTTTATACCAGAATTATTGAATTACCACTGGTCATGGCCACTTGAAATTGAAAGAACACATAGGGCTATGTCATCTAAATCACAATCTGGGAGTAAACCTAGAGCTATTATCACAAACTTTTTAAGATACTCCATCAAGGACAAGGTAATGAGGATAGCTAGGGGCCGCAAAAACCTGACCTGGAGAGGGAACAGAATTAACTTTTTTCATGATTTTTCAGGGGAGGTGGTGGAAAAAAGAAGGGCTTTTTACGAAGTGAAGTCACAGTGGCAGAAAATGGATGTGCATTACTATTTCAAATACCCCGCTATATTAGTGGTGCTGGTTCCAGGTGGCCATCCACAAAATTGTGATTATCCTGAACAAGTGTGGGACATTATCAAATCCTTATCAAATAGAGCCTCAACGCAAACTGCCAGCACAACTTCAAACAGTTCTAAACATTCTATCTCCCCCCGTGCTACTTCACCTAGCTGTCAATCTTCAGGATCAGTGGAACAAACTCCTGTACATGCTCAGCCTGCACAAATGCAAACTCCTCAAAACACGATCCAGGAGCCTCAACGAGTGAAGATTTGTACTCCTATACCATATGCTTCGGCAGTAAAGGTCAGGGCCCCTGGTGTTCTGCGGCAGAATTTTCTGATTTCTGCGGCAGGGCTCCTTGACTTCTGCGGCAGCATTTTCTGATTTCTGCGGCATGATTTATTCATTTCTCTGGCAGAATGCAGTCCTTTCATTGGCTAAATATGATGTGATGTCATCGATGACATCATATGCTGAGCATAGAGGAGGGGCTTCAGGATAAACGTGCTGAGAAAGAAAGCCTGGCACTATGAAAAAACAGTATATTTATATGAAAATTCACCAAAAACAATGAATTCTGCGGCACTATATATATTCTGCGGCATGATGCAAATTCTGCGGCAAATTCCGCAACCGCAGAACCACAGAATTCCAGGGGCCTTAGTAAAGGTGAAGAATCTCAACACCCCTAAGACTGCTATGCTTTCTTCCTCCATTAACAGGAAAGTAACCCACCCATGAAACAGTTCTTTTCTCACCAACAAATGCAGCCCAAGTTCACTCCCAAGAAATGGCAAACAAATCCTGTAACAGAACAAAAAGGTTCTCTGGTCCTCCTGACTAAATCTCTCAGCAAGACAAATAAAAGTAGTACACCTGAAGCTGAATAGCCTCCCAACATGATAACGGACTAGGATATGATGAAATGGGTCTAATGTTACAGGAAATGCAGGATGGGATTTTTTTTTAACACCCACATCCAGAGGTGGTGTTTACTGACTGATTAATAAGATGAGTGGTTAGTTGTATGTCATCACTCTATGTCAGCACTTCAAATAGTTCAACACTTGAGCATTCTTGCTTCATTTGAAATCTTATTACATTTATTTAGTTTCTCCTGATATAGTCTATGCTTAACAGAGTCTGCACTGAAACGGCATGTAGTTCTTAATGATTTCTATAGGTATGCCACTAGTTAGGAAAGTCAAGGTGGTCTCAAGAGTTCTAAATATTTCTTTAGCAGATAGTTACAGTTATGCTTGGTAAGTGTTAAATACCATGATTATTCCACATTTATAGGCCCATCACTGTATAGGTAACATACAAATGAGGTATTTGTATATTTAGTTCTCACTGAGCACCAAATACTAATGCTATGGAAACATATATATATTTTTTTTTAAGCCAGACAGTTCAAATGCGGCAGCATTCAACGTGTTATGATAGCTATCCCTTAGTAGTCGTTTGACCTCGTCCTGGTTATTTGGCAGATGCAGCACTACAATACCAATATGCTATATACCACAATAATTATTGGCATTGATTTCTGTAGCGCAACGTGTAGTCTCTGGATGTTGCTCGTCTAACTGTATGTGCTGTTTCAAGTGTTGAACATGATAGCCCTTACAGTGCTTTAGTTGCTAGCTCTGGCACTTGCAGGATTTAATGCAGAGCTCTTGTGGGGTCAGTTGTATCTTCTGTGTCATAGGGAGCTATGACAACATATGGAACATTGGACCTTAAGCAGGAGTACACCAATAATGAAGTCTATATGTGCCATCGGGTCATGGGGAACCGTGGCAGCATTTGGATCAGCAGACTAACTGGTCTGAATGAAACTGAATTGATTTGCAAATGTGGGTCATTTTGTATCTTATGGGTTACAGGGAGCTGTAACAACATAGGGTTCATCTGACTTTAGCATATAATGAAAATTTACCAACAGATACTAGCAACAGGGAAAGCCAAACAGCTTTGTGTTTATGTTGTCCTGTGTTCTTGTCTGGTTTGTATTTATGACAACCTGCTTCTACATGTTTTAATAACAGGAGGTTTGTTACTGGACCCCTCAACATAGTGGCAAGGTGCTGAGGTGCTGATTCTGCTTAATTACAGCTATGTCCTTTCAAAAATGGCTTATATGATGTTTTTTTTTTTTTGGGTAAAGGGTAATACTATATAAGATCGCTAGCAAACCTTTTTATCAAGCTGAATCTTATCCATTTGTAATTTTAACTTTACTGTGCCTTGGTGTCAGCTGAGCTAAAATCTAACGTGGATAAGGTACGAAAATAAGTGGTGAGGTGACCTCTGATGGAGTCTATTAGTTTTTTTTAAAGAAAAATGGAAAAAGAGAGCTCACAAAGGTGAGGAGGATGTTTAACCTGTTGCTGTTGATCGTTTGTTAAATAATTGCTATTTGCTATTTTCTGCTTTACTCAGTTAGCGTAAATACTCTACAGTGTTAATGAGTTTTTACACTTACTGTATAACCAGAACATTACACTTTATCATTATGCTTGCTATACATTAACAAAGCATTGTGTGTAACTATGTAAGTTTAGCTTCTTACATTAATCCTTAAGTTTTATTAGGTGTTCGGTGGTTAACAAGGTCACTTTCTAGCAAACATGTCAAATGTGAACAAAACATTTTTTAAGATAGTCTCATGGAATATTAAGGGTTGTCATAATCCTATCAGGCGGACTAAGGTTCTTGCTTTTCTTAAATAATTACAGACAGATATTGCATTTATTCAAGAAACACACCTTACAGAGGAAGAACTAGTGAAATTAAAAAAGACCTGGGTGGGTACAGTAGTAGGTAGTTCATACAATTCTTAAAAGTAGAGGAGTTTGTATCCTGTTCCGTAAGAACGTGAACTTAGTAATTAATTCCAAGCTAGAGGATCCTGAAGGCAGATTTCTTATTATCAGCACTCAACGTGATGGGGTAGATGTCACACTGGTTAATTTATATGCTCCAAATGTAAACCAAGGTGATTTTTTTGCCACTATGGTGGGCAAACTTGGGTCTGTTGATCCAAAATATGTTACTCTGGTGGGTGATTTAAACTCCACATTTGATAATTATTTAGATAGAAGCTCAGGAATGACAACTGAACAAATAAGTTCCTCTAAGGCTCTTACAAATTCTGTGATGAAATGGGCCTTATAGATTCATGGAGGGTGATACACCGTAAATATAGAGATTACACATTTAAGTCCTGTAGGCACAACCCATATTATAGACTGGATTACATTCTAATTTCTAAACAGTTATTAAGTGGCCTAACTAGTAGCAACATAGGAAACATTGTCATTTCGGATCATGCACCAGTGTCAGTTGGGATCCAGATAGCGGAGCTCCCTAACCATAAAGGGATGTGGAGATTGGATAGTAGCCTACTGAAGGACAACAAATGTGTTAAAATGCTAAGCTTCGAAATCAAACAATACCTTGAGCTAAATGATAATGGGGAGGTGACTAATGGGGTTCTGTGGGATGCTTTAAAGGCTTATTTAAGAGGTCGCATTATTTCCTATGCCAGCCATAAAAACAAACAAACTGCAAAACAAAGAACTGTCTAAGATGGAAGCTGTACTTAAGCTAAAAGAGTCACACTATGTGCACTCTGGTTGTACAGACTCACAGTTATTCTCAGAAATAGTAGGTTTAAAATACTCGATTAATACTATTCATAATCGCAAAGCTGAATTTGCACTATTTCGATTGAAGCAGAAATACTGGGAGTCGGGTGAGGCATAAGGGAAGTTATTAGCACACAGGCTCTGTAAAAGTACAGAGTCCACAAAAATTGCTTCAATTAGAATTAACAAACATAAAGTGGCAAACTCAGCAACTCAAATTGCCGAAAGCTTTGACAAATTCTACATTACTCTGTATCAGTCTGAAAGATTGCTTAACTCTTTTTTAGATAATATCAAAATACCATCTATTTCTGAGAAAGACAAAGCTGTACTCGATAAACCATTGACCAAAGAGGAGATAGTTAAAGTAGCCATGTCAACACATATGGGCAAAAACGCCAGGCTTAGATG
Source organism: Neoceratodus forsteri (assembly GCA_016271365.2). Lineage (NCBI taxonomy): Eukaryota > Metazoa > Chordata > Ceratodontiformes > Ceratodontidae > Neoceratodus > Neoceratodus forsteri. Next base: position 938,957,710 of record CM028137.1, read on the forward strand.
GATTTTCAGGGGAATTTTACAAGGCCACAGTACAGGATATTGCCCCCCTTTTACACACATTGTTCAAGGAGTCCTTTGAATCAGGTATTTTACCTACTTCCATGAGGGGGGCAACCATAAGTGTGATACCAAAAAAAGGCAAAGATCCTACTAGATGTGATAGCTACAGACCTAAATTTCTGGTTAATGTTGATTGTAAATTTTTGGCAAAAATGATTGCAAATAGACTCAACTGAGTCATTCCCCAACTAATACACCCTGATCAAGTTGGACTTGTGAAGGGCCGAAAAAATAGTGCTGACCTGATCAAAAAGGCCTTGCATATTATTCATAATGCCAAAACTTTGGACCATAAACCTTTTCTTCTATCCTTGGATACTAACAAAGCCTTTGATCGGATAGAATGGGGGTACTTACAAAGCATTTTGCCTAAGTACAATTTAGGGGATCAATTTTGTGGATGGGTGAAACTTTTCTATAACCACATATCTGCTAAAGTTAAGGTGAATGGGTACTCTCAGGTAACTTTGACATTTATAGAGGGACTAGGCAGGGTTGCCCCACTTTCACCTTTATTGTTTATATTGGCCTTAGAACCTCTATTAATTAAAATTAGGTCTACAACTGAAATAAAACACATGGGAATAGGTAAGCATAATAAACTTCTGGCATATGCAGATGATCTGCTATTTACCCTCACAGATCCAAGGAAATCAATTCAACCTCTTTTAGAACTTATACAGTCATTCACATTATTCTCAGGTTTTAAAATAAACTTTGAAAAATCAGAAATACTCCCAGTTTCTATAACAATTAACAATATGGACTTCAATCAGTTTAAGTTTAAAGTCTCTTCTTCTACAGTCAAATTCTTAGGCCTGGATTTATGTGAAGATATTAATAAGATTAGTCAGCTAAACTTTAATAACTTTCTAGACTCACTGAAATTGGATCTACAAAAGTGGCGTCCAATGCTGGTGTCTTTTTGGGATAAAATTCAAGCTATTAACATGATTCTAGCACCTAAGGTCTATTATCTTTTACATCATATGCCAGTACAGCTGCCTGAAAAGTATTATAAACTACTAGACTCTACCCTACTAAAATTTATGGGAAGACAAACCTGCTAGGATTTCAAAACTAAAGTTACAACAACCTAGAAATAGGGGTGGATTTACCTATCCAGATTTCAAAATGAGGCATGAAACCGTTTTAGTATCTCAAAACATCCAATCCTTGTGGCGCCAAGATTCTAATCTGATTCTGGGATGGGTAGATTTTGAAAGATGTTTATTGAAAGGAGCGAACCCCAGGGTCATTTTATTTGCAGACCTTCCAAAAGAAGTAAGATCTCACCCCATCCTGAGAGCTACCTCAAGCGCTTGGTCTAAGACTGCTAGGTTGTTAAACTGGAATCCAGTCCTTTATCCACACTGTTCAATCTGGCATAATAACATATTTCAAATAGAGGGGAAAACTTTAGATTGGTAGATATGGAAGGAAAACTCATCAACTTTGATGTCTTTTGCAGACTTAGCTGGAGAATACAAGTTACCTAGAACAGAATGTTTTAAATACTTGGAACTCCTGCAAATCCGAAAGGAAAAAGTTAATGATTCAGTCACATTACCCCCTTCTCATTTCATGGATAAGATATTCACTACAAACAAGGGATGTAGAACTATATATAATATGGTTATAGATTTTAAGGATAATCCAATTCAGTCAATAATTCGGAAATGGGAAATGGAATTGGGTACTTTTATTTCACTAGAGGAATGGGACTGCAGCTGGAGGAATGCTCTCAAGGCATGTAAGGATGCAAAAGGTAGGCTAATACATTACAAAATAGTTCACCGTTGACATCATACTCCAGACAAAATGTTTAAACTAGGTCTGTCAGACAATAACATATGCTGGAGATGCTCTAATGATGTTGATAATATTTCACATATAATTTGGTCCTGTCCACTCCTGCAAAATTTCTGGGATGAGGTTTTAGGAGCATCTGAAAATATTCTGGGCAAACAATTTTAACATCTGAAAAGTTAATAATATTGGGAATCACTTCTGACCTGGTAGGTTGGTCTCAGGCTAATATCCTATGGCTACTTACAGCTCTGATCTCAGCTAAAAACGCAATCCTTAGACACTGGAAACAAAACAACCCTCCTACACTGACTGAATGGTTGGATGATATCTCCACCAGATCAAGTTATGAAAGACTAGCTTTCTGCTGTAGTGATTGCATTGAGAAATTTTTAGATATTTGGAAACCTTTTCTGAATTCTGTTTTTTGTAAAAATGCTAAACAAGTTTAGAATTTTGCCTGATGACAGTTATGTTCATTATACAGATATCTCTTACAATTACTAGTTTTACTAGTGTATTTAGAATTTATTTTATATACAGTTGTACAATGTATCACTTATGTCATCATTTTGTTTACCTGTCTCATAACTGTATCATTTATACTTATTTGAACTCTCAATAAAAGTTTAAATTATAAAAAAAAGAGAGACTGTCTGCATATTGTAGCATACAATACAGGTACTGAGTTTTGCTTAATGTTGCAATCCCTTCCTCAGTATATGATACTAAACCACTCTCTTTAAGGTTTTGCTGTCCCTTACAAATGTTAAGTTCCCTGTCCCAGTGGTGACAGTTTGCTGAACTCAAAAGCAGGCAGCAGCATTAATTCTTGGAATTGTTCAAACATATCAGAATATTGTAATATGATTTGGTGATCCAGAGTGAGTCTGTGGGCCAGACAAGCCTGTTGCCCATCTTGAGTCAGGGGCTCTTTTCCAGTTGCACACAGATGCAATGCACAACTGGTCCAGACTAAGTATCCACGTACGGAATAGGCTACCAGTAGAAGTGGTGACAAGTGATAACATGGAAACTTTCAAAATAAGATTGGACAACTATCGTACAAATCAAATGTCAGTGACTTAAGGATATATCGGGCAGCCACTATGGATGAAAGTCTTCTATAGCTTGAAATTACCTACATAACCTATGTCCCATGCTGGATGCAGGGGCCTAGGGACTAAGTCTGCTGATCTAATCTGACTTAGTCAATAATGGAAGATGCATTCAGCCTTTAACTATCAGATATGGCTTTTAATATAGCACCTACTGAGTTCCAGTCAGCAACAAATGCAGTGGGGTCCACCAGTCTCTGGTAGCAGTTGCACCCAGTCTTGGACTTTTAGATACAGTTTCTAAAATAGCCCCTGCTACAGTAAGTTCAACTGGTGACAAATGCAGCTGGAGTCACCAGATGCAGGTGCATCCGTTCAAAACTCCAACCCCAAGGGTTTTGGAGTCTTGGGAATTAGCCCATCCCTTCTGGCACACAAAATATGATGCTTCAAACCCAAGAGCTAAGAAATAATTACATCCTGCCGTCATTCCATCCCTGTCCTTTTAGCTGTGAAGGAACAAAAGATAAACCAAAGTGTAACATCAAGATACAAGATAAGGGTTACAGAAGAATAACTAACTGTTCAGATTGTGTCTGTTTATAAAAGCAATCTTTTTTTTTTTTTTTTTTGGTCTCGCTGTGTGTGGTGTTGTTTACCTTCAAAAGCAGCTGGTACTTGGTGATCCTCTGGACAGGTTTCAACAGATATGCATCCAGAGAGAGTTTATGATCCAGCTTGCGTTGGCATTCCTGTTTAAAGAAGAAATCTAAGTTTAGGAGTGCTTTTACAAAAACTGGCCATTTTAAAACATTATACTCATGTTCTGTTCCTTCTACAGGAGGAACAAAGTACAGTAATGATATTTTTCCATTTTTGTGGTAGTCCATATAAAGTGAACATATTTAGCCAACCAAAAAACTAGATTTGTAACATCTTTTAACAAACAAACAAACAGTGAGTAAATAAGATCAAATAAACACACATTTGTATTTGGTGTTCTAGCTGGCCAGAACAGTCCTGTAGGACGTTGACACTGGTATCACCTCAATACACGACAGTACCATGACATGACCTCTGCTCCCTTGTTATGCCTGATATGCTTGCCAAGGCAGCTGTTACCCCAGCAGTGTGATACCGCATGAAATCGGGGGAGCATAACTTTGGTTTTCTCTGCTTCCCTGTGGCATGTGAGCTGAGATTCTCTTCATGAAACAGAACAGATTCCTTGGCTGGCATGATTGTGACCGAAATCTTGCTGCACTAATCCAGAGGCTACGATTACAAAGCCAACAGCATATTGATATGAACTTGCGACCCTTGGGTGTAGACAGTCAGTCTGCTGTAGTACACAGAGCAGCCAAACTGGTTGAAATCATTTATCTCCATTCTTTTTTTTTTTTTTGTTACACTTTTTCTCCCGTGGCTTCTGGTTGGCTGTACATCCCAACTGTCCTCCCGGCCAGCACCCCAAAAACAGGCTGATTTCCCCTACATCCCCTATGGCTTGCCCTCCATGGCAGGGTGGTGAGGAGCCCCCCCAAGCTCAACTCACTTTGGAATGGCTCCAGATCGGAGGAAGCGCCATTTGGGGTCAGGCCGCAGAGGTCGAAAGCTCATGCTGCCTGACCAGGAGTCCTTTTCCTTGTTCTTGTGTCCCCCCCAGAGGCGGAGGTTGCAATGATAGCAATGATGGCACTGAGCATGCTCCCACGCGTGCACCCCATCAGACATCTGCTCCACCTCTACCCTTCTAGGTGCAGCGTCGGTGTGCCAGCACCCGGCCACAACTGGGGGCCAGGCATGCACCAATGTCTGATGACCCCCTCCCCAGAGAAGGAGAGCTGTCCCTGGGATGCTCAATCCTTCTCCTCCCCTGCCGACCCCCTGTGGCCTGCACTCACTCCCGAACACGGGTCATTGGCGTGGCATGAGCTGTGGCATCCAGTGCCTCAGCCCTCAGTGCCACCGGGCTGGCTTATTTATGTTCATTCTAAAGGACATCACAACAGTTATTATGGCTGCATGGACAGAGCCCTACAGACATTTTGTTAGGAGAGTGAAAAGGGGCTCTGGAAGCACATGATCGGATACCTCAGCTCTCTGCTTCCACAGTGCTGCTGTCAGTGCTAATGGATTAGTTCTTCCCGGCCCCCCCCCGTGGGCAACCCCCCCCCCGAGGGGCACTATTTTGTTTCCAAAAGACACTGAAAGCTGCATTATGGAGATGAGAAAGTGTTTGTTTCAAAATCTTTCCTATAGCACCCACCAGAGGAGAAAACAGTTCAATGGCATGAGAAGTCACTTGCAGCTTCTAAAAATCAAACATCAATTGCTGCTCCCCACCAAACTGACTCTTGTTCAGTTCCTCTTCAGTAGGTCTAAAGACATTAAGAAACTACTCAACCTGATTTGTAGTGAAATGGAGCAAGACGCCTCATCTGACAGTGATTACACCTGCCTTTAAGACTAGTGTGTGTGCCTACACTTTAATTAGACTCTAATGCCTGTATAATCAAATGCATTGTAGTATATAGTCAGCATCTGTTGTGCACAGAATTCAGCTGGTGTCAAAACCTTGTTGTACCATCGATCTGACATTAGACAGTTGTTGTACCATCAATGTAACGTCAGATCGATGGTACAACAGCAAGCTGACATCACGAGATGTAAAAATACTCCTAACCTACGTGGAGAAGGTAGAAGAAAAACAGCAGATGATTCAATCCCTGTTGAGGAGCTCAATCACATTCTGGCAGACTTTGTGTTCTCTTTAAAAAGAACTGATGGCTCAGAGTATGAGCCTAGCATGATTGGGGGCATACTTGGCAGTGTAGACAGACACTTGGTAAAGTTAAATTACCAGTGCTCCATGTACTATGGCAATGAGACTGATTTTAAACAAACGTTAGCTACATTGCTAATGAAGCAGAAATACTTGAAAAAGATGGGTAAGGGTAATCGACCACACCAAGCCGAAGCATTGACTGGTGAGGACATAGAAAAGCGGTATTCTAGTGGTGCTAGTGGTCTGTACAACTCCACATCTCTACTCCATGTTTGTTTTTAATGGGCTGTATTTCGCACTGTGGACAATGGAGCAATACAGTTTAAGGTGGGGCAACTTAACACTTGGGCATGACAATTCTGTCACAGAATTTTTAGAGTGTAATGAGCGCCAGACCAAAACCCGCACTGGAGTAAATTCCTGCAACGTCAGACCTGTGAAGTTGAGGATGTATCATAACACACAAAATCCTGACAGGGACCCAATTAGGGCCTACACAAAATATGCTTCACACAGGCCACCAGAGATGCTGGACTAGATTCTAGAAGGGATACGCTGGCATAAAGGCGAGAATCATAAACCCCACGACGTGTCGCTACTTCACAGCGTCGCCTAGCCCCTATTACAAGAGGTGAGATGCATCATGGCATATGCGGGCTGTGACAATCACAAGATACGACAACACGTATGCCGCAGACCACATGCCTGGTGCAACTGTGGGTTACAACTGCAACATAGTCCAATTCCAGTAGGGCAGCTGTCGTAACCCACAGTTGTGATTATAAGAGATGCAGTGGCGTACCTAATGTACAACAGCTCAGACCTGTCTTAAGTGGCATCCGACGGCTAGCACTGTCGGATGCCGCCATACAGCACCCCAGCAATGGCACTAGGTTAACCCCCAAGCCCCCACTGACACACTCCTGCCCCAACCCCCCAATTTGCCCAGACCCCTGAGGGTCTGTTTCTGGTGTGCCCCCCCGGATGCCTGTGTCATGCGTCCTGCCCCTCCCATGCCCCCTGGTGTCTGCTGCAGGGGCTGGGGGTGCTTCGAGGGGATGTCTGTCACTTGCCACGAGTTGTGACATGCAGCTGCGATACACCATGTGTGGGCTACTGCCACACGCACGGCGTATCCCGCATGTCGCAAGTGCCGGGACCCTGCAGCTTCTGGAATGTGGTGTAGGGGTGACTGGCGTAACTTGCAACTGTGTGCAAGTTACGCCAGTCATCTTGGAATCTGTCTCACTGTCCCCAGACCCCCCCCCCTTCTATCTTGCTCCCAATTTAAATATTAAGCCTGGGGTCTCATTATGGTATAGAGCAATGATATGGGGGAGAAGAAAATTCATTCAATGTTGAAACACTTAAAATCTGTAGCAGTCTTATTTGAAGGGAAGAAAATCACAGATTATACAATGGGGTATGAAAATCCTGTAACCTCATTGGTCAAAACACCTGACCATGGTATATCCTGCAATAACCTATGGCTGAGAAATGGCATTTATAAAAAACATACTTAAACACATTTTAAATGTATTTTACACATGGATCCATTGTATAATCGCATTAAGGCACTCCAGGCTGTGGGTTATTGGTGGATTTACCCACTTCTTGTGTGGTTAAGTCACTTGGCTGCACCTCGTGACACACCACACCACACAAGGTGTGGGTAAATTCCCCAATAACCCACACCCTGTTGTGCCTTATTGCTTAATCATTCAACACACAAGACCTGCATTCAAAAAATTAATTGACCACAACATCCCTCCCACAGACATAGCACAAGTGTCAGGACACTGAAATATCCAGAGTATTAATAATTACAGTGTGCTTTCTGAGGAGAAACAGCACCACAACTCCACCATTTTCTCATCGGCAGGAAGCACTTCCTCCTTAATGTAATTCCTGCCAGAAATGCTGTCATTTATATCAGAGCCCAACACCTCAACAAAACCTAACCTGCAACCTGTTCATCAACCGGCACCCACCTAGTACACTGCACAGGAAACCACACCCTGCAGACAACCAACCCAGATCCCCAGAAAACCGTTGGTGCCCCTCACCAATTTCAGTTTATTTGGTGATAATTGTGCTTTTCAACAGGGAATTTCCATTAAAATCTTTAATTATTCCCAACCAGAGAAGAAAAGAAGAATCACCGTAATCGAGGACTCTGATTCGTCTTCTGAATAGAAACTGACGAAATTAAAAAAAAAAAGTTTCCTCCCATTGCTGCCTGTTGCGTTTTGTTGCAGCTTTTAGTTCTTGTGCGTTTTTTTAGTTTTAAAACGCTGTTACATTTCTGCAACTGTTAGTACTTATATTCAAAAGCAAGATGACAACAGAATCTATTTAAAAAAAAAACGGAATCAGCCTCTGGACCTTTTCCCGAGACACCCACTGAATCCTAAGACACCATGTGAAATGTAAGTACCTTCGGTCTTTTGGATAATTTTTTTACAACACATGTTGACTTTATACAATAAAAAACAGTAGATAGGATATCATTTACAACAAGGCTAAATTTCCATCTCAGTAGTTGGTGACCTCATTGAGACCTCTCGAGCTGCGCTGTCGAGATCTCTATGAGGTCACCAACTACAGAGATGGAAACACAGCCTTGTTTAAGATGGTGTCCCATCTACTATTCTGTTTGTTTTTGTTGCTAATGCTATTGGTGGGTAGGGGGTACTTTTGGTCTAAAAACAGGTTTCGGTTAATTTCTAGTCCAAGACTGCATTTGTTGAAAATGATGATTTCCACCTTATCTTCTTCTTCTTCTTGTTTTCCCCTACCACTAAACCTGTCATGGTACTTGTACCTCAAAAATATGTATCTCTCAGGTCCAGAGGTATGAGGGAATGACTTTGTGTATGTTTCTTAACAATAGACAATGGTCTGGGACGTACTTACCTCTATGTGGCATGCTACTAGAAAGTGATCTACAAAATGTTACTGATTAAACTTTTACCTTGGTCAAGCTATACAAATGAGCACCTGTTGATCAGTAAACTTTTTAGTTGCCCATTAATATGAGCCTAGTTTATGAGGCACTGTAATATCTTCTCTGGGGATTTGAGGAGAGCCCTCATGTGTTAAAATTAACTGTTTAACATTGGGGATTATTCTTTGTAAGTGATCTGTATTTCTTGCTGACTGTCTATGTGCTATCTACATGTGAAACGTTATGTAAGTTTTCTTGCAAAACTCAATAAATAAAATGCAAAAACAAAATACCAAATTAAATTCCTAAAATTTGAACAGGGAGATCTCTTACCGGTATAGTTTCTATAGTATGATTTAGACTGATACAGACCTAATTAAATCACATTACTCTTCGAGGAATTGACTACTGACTTCAAAACTCTGGCAAATGCTTGTACTACTTGTAAAGCATGTATTGCAGAATCCTCTGTTACCATAAATAAGCATTAATCATCTGCATATGCTTGGACCTATGGGGTACAGAAGTTACATCACATGCTAGTCCTCTAATAGCATGCAAATAGTCAAGCAGTCCCAATAAGGGATCCAGAAAATGTATACAACAATGGGCTAAGGGGGTAGCACTGTCTAACCCCTCTTTTGGTCTGTATAGGCTTCCCTTTAATGCCATTTACAATCAACCATATCGGAACTGATCTATACAGGATCTTGATCCAAGCTATAGAGCATTCAGGAGGACCAGAATATTTCAGTTTTTCAAAAAGGTACTGATGGGAGACATGGTTAAATGTTTTCTCCTGATTCAGAGAAAGCACAAACCTATTCTTTTTCACTGTTCTACTCCTCTGAAATACTTATCTGGTTATTATTGGGTTGACAGATATTTCTGCCTTTGACAGCAAAAGGCTGGGTTTCAGAAATAGGGGATATCACAGGCTAAGTGAAGATATTATATTAATCTTCATTCAAGGTCTTTGCTATACTTATCCTTATGAGTGGTGAAGCAATGAGTAAGGATAAGGATGACAAAGACATTGCATGAAGATAACTATGATATCTTCACTCACCCTATGTGATGTGCAATTTATACAACAGACAAAGAACCTCTGTGTACAAACACTGAGGCAAGGTTTACCTCAAAGGGCATTTGGCTGGGAAGCCAAGTTTCAAGAAAATACAAAATCACACATGCCCACACAATGTGATCGGGCTCAGTGCGGTCCACTGGACCACCAGGGATATTGGACTTGTGGGAGGCATTATAGATGCCCGCGATCGAGGCATGGGGGGGCACTGCCAGGTGCATCAGGAACTCGGGTGGCCACCCACAGGTGGCAGCTGCTATGTTGCGCCCTGCAATGCGGCAGCTCACCTGTGGGTGGCCATCACTTGTTCCTTTTTTTTCGGGTGTAACTTTGTGCAGGCGCAGGTAGGGGTTGCGCATGCATGACTCTGCACAGCCCGGGCTGAATATCGGGCTGTGCAAGTTGGCCATAGACGCGCCTCCCCTACCTGTGCCTGCATACCCCCATACTGATGCGGCTAAAGCATCGGGATTGTGCAGTGCACTTCTCCCTTTTAAATATCGCACCGGGGCGCATCAGTGGGTTGTGCATGGTGCAACACTGTTGCGTCATGCGCAACCCTTTTGAATATCTGGGCCCGTGTATTCTACTGTTCAGTGCCTAGAGCCTCCGGGGATGGGTGCTTTAGAAATAATCTTTACTTATTTATTTTCAGGTATGACCCAGGAAGTTACAGAGATATACAGGGGAGACAAACTTTAAACAGTTAAAAGACAACAGCAAATAGGTAAAGTAACAAATAGAATGATCACAGCAATTTAAACAGTATGTACATAAGACACAGTTGTACACAAGCATGGACCTGAATAGACCAGGTCAAGCACTGTACCCTGCCACTCACTGGAGGAAGGGGATAACAGTATTAAGTACAATAACAGGCCAAATTAGGTTTTGGGTGCTCCCACAAGGACCTTATAAAAATGTAGTGGGAGGTGGCACTGCAAACAGGTACTGGGAGGGAGTTCCAAAGCCTAGATGCACAGACAGCAAAGGCCTAGTCCCTCATAGCCATGTGGGTTTTTGGAACGGAGAACAAAGACGACTCATTAGACTTGAGGAGGTCAGTTGAGTTAGCAGTCCTCAGTTGCTCCGCCAAGACAGGAGGGGTGGCAGTTCTGACAACTTTAATAATAAAGCAACTCAGGGTAAAGGTGTGATAATTCCCTGGGGACAACTATTCTAATTTATTAATGAGTTCACAGTGATGTGTAAGACAAGTGGCAGAGAAGGTGAACCGACGTACAGTGTTATAAACTACATCCCACATAGATAAAGTGGACTTAGCAGCGTGAGTGAAAGTAAGAAGCCCAAAACTAAGGGTGGGAAGCAGCACTCCTCTAGCAAGGGGGAGATGCGCAGCTGGTGAGAGGATGAATCTGGCCCTATAAGTGTGGCCCTAGTTGCAATTCACTGCCTTACATACATTACAGATATGCAAGGAGAGATCTAGTTGAGGATCACGAGTGACTCCCAGATATTTGAAAGAGTCAGCAATAATCACAGAAAATCCATCAATACTATTAATATCCAGGAGCTCAGAACAAGTTCTGATTTTGGCCCAAGAGCCAAAAAGCATAGATTGTGATTTTCCTGTGATTAAGGACTAATTCATTTGACATAAGCCAAGATTGCATTTGACGGAAATCAGCCTTTAGTTGTGAGCTGATGATTTTGATATCCTGTGAACTAATTAGTAACACCAGGTCATCAGTGTAAAGGGAGGGGCTACAATGCTCAGGCACCTGGCTTAGGTAATTGATAAACAAGGAAAATGAGATGGATCCCATGATGAACTTACCCTGTGGGATACCAACCTTGACAGAGGTAAGCTCAGCGAGCATCCTGTGGTTCTATGTGATAAGGGCACGGTAACATCAAAACATAAAAAGGGAATTCAGTTACGGTGAATACAATAACCATGTATACAGACAAGAGTGAGGTACATAACAGAGACTCCAATACAAAACAGACATGCTCCCCTTGTAGCAGCACTTCCCCCAGAATCTCCCACAACAACGCTACTGCCACAAATGGCAACTCCCCAATCTCATGCACTCCAGCAATAATATGCACCTGCCAATGGTGACAGCTCCTTCACATCACCACGTGCACACACTCCAGTTGCCATTTGGCCCCAGTGTACACACACTACATTTCACGATATTGCCCCCCGCACTCACTACTTAATTATAACTAACTCAGAGCCACTCATTGACAACCAAAATTGCTATTATCACACTGTCGCTCACAACGTACAGTCGCTCAAGTTGCAGGTGCTCAAATTGAGTCGCTCATTTTGAGTCACTCAATTTGAGTCACTTATATTATGGGATATCGCATCCTGTTGTACCTGACCAATTGCTGCCTACCCTGCAGGTAGCCTGTGAACCAGGCTAGAGTAGAGGCTGACAATCCAAGAGGACGTAGCTTAGAACAGAGGAGTTTATGGTCTTCCAGATGTAAAATCTTAGCGAGATCTACAAATACAGATCCAGTCAACTTACAGTGATCCATGATGACCTAATCTGTGAGGTAACTTTAACAAAGGCAGTTAAGGTACTATATCCCTTTCAGAAGCCATGCTGCGCTAGGGATGGCAGATCATATTTATGGAGGTGCTCTGTTAAGTGAGACTCCACAACTTTCTCTAGTAGTTTGCTGATAGCAAACAGTATAGCTATGGGATGATAATTTTCAAAGGATTTCAGATCCCCTTGCTTGAATACCAGGATAACTCTGGCAATCTTCCCTAGGTCGAGGATAATTCCATTGGTCAGAGATGTGATAAAACCTTTGGGAGATTGGCAAGGCAAGGAATGGGGCACCCAAATGCATAACCTTTAGTTCCATACTATTGTGACTAGCGTTAGTAAGGGGGTAGAGGCTGGCCAAGAGTCTGCCAGTTTCACCCACTAATACAGTTTTAAGGTAAAAGGGGGATGAGATACTGGGGCAAGTGAGGGGGGTACAAACTCATCCTGTAGGTTAGGAGCAGCAAACAAGGTGGAGAAGGCTGAAAAGTCAGAAAATTGCAATTGTTTTTTCATTGTTACAGATTACTCCTCCAATGAGCCTGTCAACAGTTTGATATTTAATGGAGCCACCCACTACACTTTTAATATTATACCAGAAGCACCTGGAATCCCTAGCAGAGGCCAATATGATAGATTTGCAAAAAATCACTCAACTGCACATGTTGCTTTTTTACGGGCATTGCGAAATCATCTATATTCATGAACGTCAGACAAAGCTTGGGTAGCCTTGAACCTTGCCCAGCACTTATTCCTAGATTTCATGAGTGAAAGCAGGTCACTGTGGAGCCTTTAGTGACAGAACCCCTTACTCTTCTCTTTATGAGTGGGGCATGCTCATCTTGTGGGGAGGAAAAGATATTAAGGAAATTATTTAGGGCAACAGAGGCATCAACAGCAGATAAGACAGAGGACCAATTAAAGAGTGCAAGGTCTCTGTGAAAGGACTCCAGGTCTAATTTGGATAAGTATCTCATAAGGATAATCCTATGGGGGTATTTTAGGTGAGGACACCCTCCAAATGCAATAAGTGGGAGTATGATCAAAGATAAATTCAGGGAAGGTTTCAGCTTCTGTGATCTTCTCAGCCCTGTTTGTCAGAATCCAGCCATGAAGGGTGTTCTGGCCACCTGACATAGTGGGTTCAGAAATAAGCTGCTTACAACCAAGATCATCCAGTAGGGGTTCATACCGCTTAGCATTTCTCCCTACCCAGTTTAAAGTCACCTAATATCAGCGGCTCTTTAGAGCCCACCATTTTACCAGTGATGTCATAAAGGTAGTTTAGGCCATGCACTCCACCAGTAGGAGGGTTATAGGCACAGACTACATGAATGTTTTAGTATTACCTAGCAGGAGTAGTGTATGAAGGAACTCACAGTCTGGGGATGGAAGGTACGTATGGGGTAAAATGGAGACACTGAAGCGGCATTTATAGTATAACAGCAGGCCCTCCTACTTGTTTCTGGCCAGTACGATCTCAAGCCCTAATAAAATAAAACCAGGAAGGGCACACACAGAATCAGGAATTGAAGGTTTAAGCCATGTTTCCATTAGATCCCAAATGTCAGGTTTATAATAAGTTACCCATGCCGTAAGTTCAGCGTGATTAGGCAGGAGACTTCGGACATTTAGGTGAGTGATTTAAAGGCCTTTTACATTAAAGAGAGACGGAGGCCAACATTTTTGGCAGCAATAAATTCAGAATTCGGATTAGCATATCCTCAATCAGCCTCATGCCAAAAATCAGATCTGTAAGTTACTTTGTTTTTAAAGTTACAAGTCATTTTGTAACCTTTAACTCACTGCCTGTTCAAAAAAAGCCATTTTCAGTGAAGAACTCCTGCAGATGTCATCTCCTGAACTCACAACCTATTCCTTCCTGCAAGCTACCTTATATGACTTATTTCTTCAATGTTACCTAAAACTGCAGGTGTAGTAAACATCTTAAAAAGGAAAACTGACACGGTGTGAAACAGGCACTCCATGATATAGGTGCAGTACTGAATGTGATAGGGGTGGAATGCAGTGGCAAACATGGCTTTAGAATGACAAAGTTGTGTGTAATTTTTAAAATACTGCAGGTATGAGATTTCAAAATGTCACTAGGTTGCAACCGTGGAATGCAGCGATGACACAGTCTCAGAAAGTAACTGGAACACATAATTTCAGAATGTGGCAGTGACGCACAGTTTTGCAATGTGTCAGTGATGCACAACTTCTGAATTTCACAATTTCAGAATTTTTTGGAGCTACTCTGAAGCAGCTCCAGAGGTGATCATGAGGGCAGTCGGAGGTAGCCCACCACTGCACTGAAGTTTTTGGAGCTACTCTGAAGCAGGTACAAGCAAACACCCTCAATCAAGCTGCGTGGTGAGCCACGGTCACGGCCGACTACTACGTGCACCACGAGTTGCATAGGACAGCTCGAGTCTTTGTTTCTTCATTTTGGTGCCAAGTTCAAAATTGTGCTCCTGGCCCACAGTGTGTCGGCCAACAAATGGAGATAGTTTTTCTCTGCTAATGTTTTTTTGTTAAAAGCCTTCCTGCTACATTTCTGCAGCATGGTACCTTAATTGACTTTATATGATTTCCTGGGATTTGCAACTGCTTCTAGTGTTCCTTAAGGAAGCTTTCAAGAAAGCTATGCCACTGTACAAAGGAACTTACTAATTCCTGTTTTAAAGTTCTAGTTTTTATTCATTTTTTTAACTGCATTTCAGGCTGTAGCTACAGGTAATTCTGGTGATAGAGTTAGCTGCACCACAAGGAGCGTTTCTAGCCAAGAAGCCATTTTTAAAGTTAAACTTTCCATCCATACAGCAACAGTGTTAAACGTAGTAATTTTGTTACCAGGGTTAGATGCTCCTCTAGGAGCATTCTGTTCAACCTCAGGAGCCATTTTAAAGCTAAAGCTTAAGCAGCCCAAATCATTGCTTTCTCATTGTGCCCCGTTAGAACCCTCCCCCAGTTTCCAGCCTGGGTAAAGTCTCACCTGAATCTCTCTCTCTTCCCTTCAGCTCCCGAGGTGGTTGTGAGGGCAGCTGGAGGTAGCCCTCCCCTGCACTGCAGTTTTTGGAGCTACTCTGAAGCAGATATGAGCAAACACCCTCAAACAAGCTGTGTGGTGAGCCACGGCCACGGCCGACTACTGCGTGCACCACGAGTCGCATAGGACAGCTTGAGTCTTTGTTTCACCCCGCCGACGCTTTGCGTAAGCTGATCCATCACCCCACCACCACTCGTGCTGAACATTTCCTTATATTAACAGAGTCATGTGGTGGTGAAAACCAATCACCCAGCTTTTTCCTTAGCACCTTATACTCGGTCACCACTAGAGGCTGCGACAAGTGGTTCTTGCTGTACTCTCCTCCTCTGTGCATTTTCCCTTTCAGCTGCTGTAGTTTTAACCCATTGCGCAGACTGCTGAAATGGCCGCCCCATCTACCTCCTCCTTATCAGTCTCTTGCCCACCGTATCCTCCCCCCTCTTTCAAAGTCGCCCCTGCCCAACCCCCCTCCTCTCTCACATTTACACAGTTCTCTTGTACTTGTCCTTTCCAGTACCAACACTCTAACAACCTACCCAATAATATCATATACTGCCGCTCTCTCTGCCCCCTTCCTCCTCCTCATGGCACCAATCATCCTCTCTTTTTCTGTACCAGTACATAGCCCCAGTATGAAAGCATCTGCTGTTGTCAGGGAACACAAACTCATTAATGTCTCTTTGCAGATGACACAAAGATCTGCAACAGAGTTGATGCACAAGGTGGGGTAGAAAGGATGAGAAGGAACTTGGCAAGGTTAGAGGAATGGTCAAAATGTATGGCAGCTTAGATTTAATGCTAAGAAGTGCAAGGTAATGCACCTGGGGAACAAAAACCAAGGGGAAGAGTACACAATGGGGGGTGAGATATTAACAACAATAAAATTGGA
This sequence comes from Neoceratodus forsteri, assembly GCA_016271365.2. Classification (NCBI taxonomy): domain Eukaryota; kingdom Metazoa; phylum Chordata; order Ceratodontiformes; family Ceratodontidae; genus Neoceratodus; species Neoceratodus forsteri. The sequence continues at coordinate 938,973,928 of CM028137.1, forward strand.
AATGGACCTGAGGGTAGTCATATCAGATGACTTAAAGGTGGGCAAGCAATGTGAGAGAGCAGTAAGGAGGGCTGGGGGGGATACTGGGATGCATAGGGAGAGGCATCACCAGTAGAAAACAGGAAGTTGTTATTCCTCTGTACAGACAGCTGGTGAGACCCCATCTGGAATACTGTGTGCAGTTCTGGAGACCCAATCTCCTCAAGGACATAGACAAGATGGAAGCTGTCCAGAGGAGGGCAACTAAAATGGTGCAGGGTCTGTACCGGAAGACATATGAAGAGAGACTAAAGGAGCTTAATATGTATAGCCTCGCGGAAAGGAGGGAGAGGGGGGACATAATAGAAACTTTCAAGTACCTCAAGGGAATCAACAAAGTCCAAGAGGGTAGCATCTTTCAAAAAAAGAGGTGTGCAAGAACAAGGGGGCACAATTTGAAGATAGAGAAGGGGGCTCAGAGGTAATGTAAGGAAGTATTTTTTCACAGAGAGGGTTGTGGATGCATGGAACAGCCTTCCAAAGGAGGTTGTGAAGTCAAAAACAGTGGTGGAATTCAAGCATGCATGGGACAGCCATAAGGCAATTCTAGGGGTTGGGGGTAGGAAGAAGTAGGCTGCTGGTTAACTAGGATCTGCAGCTTATCCATTAGGTAGGGAAATGGGCAGACTGGGTGGGCCAAGCGGTCCTTATCTGCCGTCAAATTCTATGTTTCTATGTTTCTAAAACCCACCACATCCTCCTCCTCCTCCTCCTCCTCCTTCTTTTATCCGGGAATGTTCACCCTAACCTGGGGCCAGTTCCCCAGACCACTCCAACTGGTGATAAAAGAAAAGGCCTTATTGATGCTTCCCTAAATATCTGTAGCCTACTGAAAAAAATTGACTCTCTTCAAGGATGGATTGTTCAGCATAAGCCAGACATCCTGGCTTTAACTGAGACCTGGCTCTCCAAAACCACTATGGACTCACATGTGGCCCTTAATGGCTACTCCATCTTTCGATCAGATTGCCAAGGCAAATGGGGTGGCGGCTGCGCACTCTATATTCAAAACTCCTTCCAAGCAATGGTTGTCCCTTCCCCTCTCTCATGGATGGGACACAAGTACTCACTGTAAAGCTTACTCTGGGCAACCCAGGTAACACTCTCTATGTTTTGGTGGTTCATATTTCACCGCGTAACCAGAAGGCAGCTTTCGCAGCAGTTGGTAGCTGCATCTCATCTCTCCCTTATTCCAGTGAGATTATTGTTTTGGGTGACTTTAACACAAATTGGCTAGCGCCATCAGCTGCCCACTATAAAGATGCCTCATTGGCCATGGGCCTGACTCAAGTTGTCCAATCCCCCCACAAGACATAACCACAGGATATGGACCACTACTTTGCTGGACCTAATTTTCACTAACCGCCCTAACAGAATCTCAAAGGTCTTAGTGCTCCCCCATCAGTGATCACTTCCCTGTACTGTGCTGGTGGTCCTGTAAAGCCCCTAACCCTCCCCCCAAAACTGTATACTGTAGGCGTTTAAAACGAGGTTCAGTAGCCAGGTTAAAAAACACCTCTCAAACTGTGACTGGTCACCCATAGATACAGCAAATAGCATAGATGATGTACTTACCTGTATCATAACCTCCTTCAATTCTTCGTGTGACCTTCTTGCACCAGTTACAAAGCAGGTAGTAAATAAACATGATACTCCTCTGGCTATCTCAAACACTACTTGACCTCATGCATCACTGGGATAATCTCTGGTATAGAGCCCTTGCTTCAAGACTGCCTCAGGACAAACAACGGTACAGGGACTCTAGGAACAAATGTACCTGTGCCTTGCGTCAGGCCAAAGCCATTTATTATTGAAATGTCCTCACCTCCTCTAGGGACACAGGGCATAAATTCTGGGATACTATCAAAGAACTAAATGGCAAAACCCTATCCCCCACACCTTTCCAACTCTCAGTTAATTGGATCATATCTCAGGACCCCATACAAATTGCCAATGCCTTTAACTCTTGCTTTTCTGACCTTAGCAGCTTCCCCCCTAACTTTTTGGCCCCTCACACCCTACAGCTTCTTCATCTTCATATGTTACCCCCACATCCACCCCTCCTTTCAGGTTTTGAGCAATAACAATAAAAGAGGCTAAGTCTTACATCTCTAATGTCCTGGTTAAGAGCCGCCACAGCAGAGACTCCCTAGATTTAAAACTCCTCCACCTATCTCTCGAAGCTGTCCTAGTCCCCCTCACTAAAATCCTTAACTGCTCCCTCTGTCTGGGGGAGTTCCCAACCCCCTGGAAAAGGGCTGTCATCACCCCGCTTCAGAAAGGTGGTGAACGCACCGCCTCTACCAACTACCAGCTGATCTCTATTCTGCCCCCCCCAGGCCATTGATAAAATAATAGCCGATCAGCTCACTGAACACCTATCAAAATTTAACCTCTTGTGCTCCGAGCAGCATGGGCTCCGCAGGGGCCACAGCACTTCCACAGCTCTCCTTGAGTATACCTCCTACATCCACAAGGCCATGGATCTGGGGGACTTAGTTGAGTTGGTTTACATTGACCTAACTAAGGTATTTGACACTGTCCATCATGCCCTTCTCCTTAGATCCCTGACTGACATGGGACTGTCACCTGATACTAAGGCCTGGTTTGAAAACTACCTATCAAACAGGTCACAGCAGGTCAAGTTTGGCACAACTCTCTCCTCCCACCTCCCAGTTCGCTCTGGGGTTCCTCAAGGCTCCATTCTAGGGCCCCCTTCTATTTAGCCTTTTCCTAAACTCACTACCTGGAGCTTGTTCCGGTCATTTACTTCTTTATGCCGACGATGCAGTCATTTTTTGGAGCAACCACTGCAGGATACCCTACTGAAATCTTTCACTGAAGCCAAGACCTGGTTCACAGAGCACAGGCTAGTAATAAACTATAAGAAAACTAAGACAATGATCTTCGCACACTGTTAGAACCCCTACCATGACTCCACTCTACTTGTCAACACCTCCCAAGGCTCCCCGCTTGAGCAGGTAAATGCATTCAAATACCTGGGTATCACCCTTGACTCCTCCTTCTTTACCTATCATTCACATATCCATACCCTCTGTAACACCATCAACTCCAGAACTGGCTTCCTTTATCGGATCAGACACTGTCTGCCTAATGATGGGCTGCGCCTTGCTGTGTCATCCTCAGTCCTCTCTGTGCTGGACTATGGAATTGTGTTCTATGGCTCAGCTGATAACACTGCTCTCTGTCGCATTAAGACAGTGCTAAACAAGGCCTGTTGCCTGGTGACAGGCTGCGATAGAACTACCCACATGTGTGACCTTTACAGTTGCCCAAACTGGCTAAACTTCAAATGTCGCCTTAAGTATCACACATGCCTCCTGGCTAAGAAAATCCAGTGGAAACTCACCCCACCTAGTCTACAGGGCCTCATCCAACCATCCTTCCCACAAAGATTCACCAGAAGTACCTCCAAGGTCCCCTTCCTGGTCCCCTGCTGCAGGACATCCATGGGTCAAAGAGCCTTTTATCACAGGGCTCCTAGCTGGCTAAATGACCTACCTGCTGCTCTGACTGCTGGTACACAAATAGGACCTTTTAAAACCTCACTCAAGGAATTTCTCACTAGCAACCCTACTTGCGACTGCTCCTAGTAGTACTATACTAACTCAGCCCCTGCCATCTCCCTCACACTTACTAATTTTTCTTAGAGTATTTATGTCTTGTCATTTTGCATCATGTAATATTAGTGCACTTCCTCATTTACCTCTCTACTGTATTATCTCCTTGCATTGAAATCAGTTATTATGATGAACCCCTGCCTTACAATCTGTAGCTTTGTTTTTTGTATTTTTGCTTCTGTTTTGCACACGACTCTGGGCTGTCTCTGCTCTCTGCTATGGAATGTTATTCAGTTCTATATCTTCCCTACTAATGTAATATATGGACTGATTGATGTCATACACCTGTACTTGTGATGTTTTACTATGTCTACCGACGAGGAGCCTTTGCAAAAAGAGTCTGTTGACTCAAAGGGTGTAATTCTGATTCCCCAATAAATAAATAAATAAATGTGGTGGCAATGCACAATTTCGGAATGTGGTGGTAACGCACAATTTTGGAATGCAATTGTGAAGCACAATTTCGGAATGCGGTGGTGACACACAATTTTAGAATGCAGTGGTGACAAGCAATTTCGGAATGCAGTGGTGACACACAATTTCAGAATATGACAGTGGTGCACAGGTTTGGAATGTAGCGGTGATATACAGGTTTGGAATGTGGCGGTGACGTACAGGTTTGGAATGCAGCGGTGATGCACAATTTTGGAATGCAGCGGTGATGCACAATTTTGGAATGTGGTGGTAACGCACAGTTTTAGAATGCGGTGGTGATGCACAGGTTTGGAATGTGGTGGTGATGCACAATTTAGGAATGCAGCAGTGACACACAGTTTTGGAGTGTGACGGTGACACACAGTTTTTGGAATGCGGCAGTGATGTACAATTCTAGAATGTGGCGGTGATGTACAGTTTTGAAATGTGGCGGTTATGCATATTTTCAGAATGTGGCAGTGATGCATAGTTTTGGAATGTGGCGGTGCCACCTAGTTTCAGAATGTGGCGGTGATGCATATTTTCGAAATATGGCAGTGATACTCAATTTCAGAATGCGGCAGTGATGCTCAATTTTGAAACGTTGTGGTGGCGCATAATTTTGGAATGTGGCGGTGATGCACAATTTTGGAATGTGGTGGTGACACACAGGTTCAGAATGTGGTGGTGATACACAATTTAGGAATGTGACGGGGATGCAGAGTTTCGGAATGTGGCAGTGACACAGATTCGGAATGTGGTGGTGATGCATAATTTCGGAACTCGGCAATGATGCACAGGTTCAGAATGTAGCAGTGACACACAATTTTGGAATGTGGCGGTGACACACAGTTTTGGAATGTGGCAGTGATGCACAATTTCAAAATGTGGTGATGTACAATTTTGGAATGTGGCAGTGATGCACAATTTTGGAATGTGGCAGTGATGCACAGTTTCAGAATGTGGCAGTGACATATTTTTGGAATGTGGTGGTGACGCATAATTTCAGAATGTGGCATGACACACAATTTGGGAACATGGCAGTGCCAATTTTGGAATGTGGCATTGAAACACAAATTTGGTGAGGATGTGCAATTATGGAATTTGGCGGATATGCACCATTTCAGAATGTGGCAGGGATGCACAATTTGGGCATGGGGAAGGGATGTGCAATGTCAGAATGTAGCAGGGATGCATAATTTTAGAATGTGGATGGGACGCATAATGTTGGAATGTGGTGGGGATGTGATGCAGAATTTTGAAATATGGTGGGTGTGTGCAATTCTGAAATGTGGCAGTGACAAGCAATTTCAGAATAATATGGTATGTCCTGTAACATTCCGACAGCGTGCATCCCCCACAAAATTCTGAAATTGTCAGTCCCCACCAAACTCCTCAATGTGTGTCTCTGTCGCATTCCGAGATAGATTATCCCACCACATTTTGAGATGACACATCCCTGTCACATTCTGAGATTGCGTGCGTGTCCCCCCCCCCAACATTTTAAATCGTGCACCACCTTGACATTCTATGCCTTGGTTCAGCGCTGCATTCCAAAACCACATCTTGACATGTTCTAAAGTACAGTGCCATGCATCTGAACATTCTGGAAATGCAAGCACTGCAGCCAACCCTATGTCATTTTTTTTAAAAGGATTACTACAGCTACAATTTCTTAAACTTTGGAGAAGCAGGTCCTATAAGGTTGCTGACAGGGAGAACTAGACTGTGAGTTCAGGAGATGGCATCATCATCAACTCTTCACTGAAACTGGCTTTTTTGAACAGGTAGTGAAATCAGGGGTTACAAAATAGCCCATAACTTTAAAATGAAGTAACTTAGAAACCTAATTTTTGGTATGGGATTTATTGGGGTATGCTTATTCTAATTCTGCAATGTACCACTTTTGGTGGGAGTCCCTCTTTAAGCCAGACAGGAGAACTAGCATGCTGAAAGGTATCAGGACCAGGGTTTGGTTCTATGTTATCCAGCAGAGCAATTCACAGAGGGGAGCACTAATGGAGACACGAGAGAGCTAGCCATTTTACAGAGATTTTAGGGCAGCCAAGTTTACGCTTAACAAAGTGGCCAATTAGTAGGACTGTTCAATAATTAAGGAGCCAGACTGGAGGTAGGTACATTTATCTATCAGCAATAAGATTAGAGAAGGCGTAGTCTGCTGGAGGGGAGTTTGGCTGTGGGCCTTTGGATGTGGTAGATAAGGAGCGATAAACAGAGGCAGCTTGCTGCATGACTAGGGTCACCATGAGACCAGCTAACACATACATTTCAACAGCTCTACAAGCACAGACATGCAGGGTGACAATTAATCAGGCAGTAGAGACATTTATAAGGCCAGCCAAATGCAGAGATAAGTCAGTCACACAACAGGAATAAGACAAACCTGGTATATTATTAAACAGTCACCCACGTATCTGTGTTCTTTTCGGAGCCCTATGACACCTGTAGCACATAGCAGCTCAATGAGGGAGGCACGCTGTCACAATTAGTGCAAGATCTAGCAGGCTGTGTAGACTTGTACATATTTGTTTAATTTTATTTTATCAGAGCCCCTGAAACACATCCAGCACCTAAGAGGTCAATAATAGACATGCAGCCACAACGAAATACAAAACCTAGCAGATTAAATAGTCATTATAAGTGTTTTTTGTTCTCTCTTTTCAGAGCCCTAACCACATCCAGCACATAGTAGTTTACTCACTATTTCAGCACTTTCTGTGACTTTAAACATTTCAGAAAGCTACCTTAATACCAGACGACCCAGCATACAAGTCCAAAATGGGCTATAGTACTCTGTTAATGGTCATCGCTCACCCCACCCTCTGAGCTAGCATGGTGGGCTGAGGATACACTCTCAGCTCGATTCTCAAAGTTTAATACAGGGCTTGCACAAGCCCTGCATCAAACCATGCTCTGTGCCGAACTGATTGACACAACGTGCATTCCATTCTCGAAGGTCAGATGCATTTACAACACTGCGCCCTTTTTACGGTGGCTTGCGTCAAACATTGGGCACAAACTCCATAACAGAGTCCCAGGAATGGTGCATAGTTAGACTAGCATAAGCTGGTCTAACTCATGGCATGCGGCTCAAAGGACTGAGAATCCCAATTGCTGGCCAGGGAATGTTGCAAGCCCATGCACTGTGTGTTGGGCGCACCCCAGGCTTGCATAGTTTCAGATGTTTTTAAAATTGAGCCTGCTGTATTCATTTCAATGACAATGCTGTTTTGGGTAAAGTAGTCCTTGGAGTACTGCCACATCCCACAATCTCCTGCCTTGTGTGGAGGAGGGGATCCACAATGGAGGCACTTCAGACATCTGATTGGATACCCGCTGTCAAACCTCACTCCGCTTTGCCCCCCCCCCCCCACATTAGTGTCATGGACTGAGCAGTGACTGGGGACTATGGATCACAACACAGGTGTACCCTTCCATGAGTGCCAAACGCCATGGTCCATGCCCTTAATGTTTACCCAGTTATAGGCATACAAGCCCTAGGCAATCAAAACAACATCGTTTGCAGGTACAGATCTGAGGGGCACTCAGTCAAGGCACGTCTTCCTCAGTTATAAGTTACAGGTGGGCACTAAGCAGGGATAGCCTTATTAGACCAGCTTCTTAAAAGCTTCATGCTGGTGGACAGATCTACAACTGATTAAGGTGGCCATGCCTTTAGCAAACCAATTAATGTCATGTCTGTAAATACAGTATCTGAGCTTGTCTTTGTTCTGTCATCAAATTATAATATAGGTGTTTGTATAGATCTATATACTGTAGGTAGAATGTTTATGTGTATGAAATTGCTGATTTTTTGCTAATTCCCTATGTACCTGTTAATTAATAGAATTAACTGACCAGGTGGAGTATATAAAAGGGTAGCTGGGAGATGAGGAGATTATTCAGAAGAGACAAAAGGGTAAAGAGAAGAGTGAGAGGAGGAGAGAGAGAGGGTGAGGACAGAGAAAGGGGAGGAAAGAGAGAGGCGGGGAGGAGTGGGGAAAGATGTGGTGTTAAAGAGCTGAGCTCAGTGCTATGTGGTGGGATCTACACAAGCAATAATACCCAACAAGGTGGACGGTATTGGGTGATACAGGACCACCCCAGGGGTGTAATGAGGCCTGACGCTGGAAGGTGGGGGGCCTTATAGCCCCTGGAAGGTCCAGTATGGCCCATTCCAGACACCCTGGAGGGTGTTATTGCATGTAGAAAAAGGGTTTCTCTTTGAGTTTTAAATAAAATGTCTTTTTTTTTTTAGATTATTTATCCTCCTGGGCCGCCTCTCTGCCCCGTTAGACCTCGCATCCTTTTTTTTTTTTTTTTGCGGGATCCGGCTGCTGTCTGTCTCGATCGGGACCGCTGGCACCCTGAAACCCCTGCGGCTTACCCCCCACAGTGGGGCGGCAGGGAGCCCCCTAACTCCCCACCCTCATGGATCCAGTTCGGGTACCAGCTTCCCAATGTACACTCGTGGATGGCCATCAAGCCATGCGAAAGGTGCCACATTTTTCTGTTGTTCACTCCGTCCCCCCTTTACTGGAGCCATAGGTGTGCAATGACACTGACAGAGGCAGAGGCGCATGCATCCACATGTCTCTCCCCAGGCATCTGCCCAGACGCCACCCGACGCTGTCACTCCGGGCCCTGATCCCAGCCTCTGCCAGGGGGCAATTGGGCATCAGGAAGTAAGACCCTCCTCCTCAGAGAAGGAAAGCAGTCCTGCAGACGCCTATCCTTCTCCTACCTGCTCAACCCCGTGACCCATGCTCTCCCCGAACACGGGCCAGCGAGGCTGAGGTAAGCAGTCCATGCCTCAGCCCTCAGCCACTGGGTCGGTTTTAAATAAAATGTCTTTAACAATTTTCAAAAAATTATAAAATACATAAAAATAAATAAATATAAATGTAGTGTACAGTTACCAGTAGAGGGTGCTGGTGTGTCTCACGAGCGTTTTCTTTCTAGTGTGGGCACTTTTCTCTTACATTTTTTCCTCCCCCCAACACACGCACACAAACGTAAATGTAAACACACACACACACACACAGACACACAGACACACACGCACATGCTAAAGTGAATGAAGCATCTTGTTCCCGGACACGAGTCAAGTACCACAGTCTATGCGAGTAGTTGTATTTTTCTGATTTCTGTTCCCACAGATGGAGACACACTGGCAGCTTGAGGGAAAAGAGAAAGCAGGTGAGTGGGCAGCTGGCTGGCCGGCCATAGATTGGCCAAATAGCTAGCAGCTATGGAGTGAGTGGTGGGACAGCAAATAATCACTTTAATGGCGTTACCTCAAGTGACTCTTTCTTTTTTTTATTTATTTAAATTAAGTGAAAGTTTTTCTGTTAAAAAAGTGAACAAGGGAGTTACAGGAAACAAGGGCATAGTACAATGCTCGTGAGTGGGAAATCATTCACAAAGGAACAGCGACCTGAATTATATGCCAAATAAAATAGAATGCACATTTTTAAAAGTGTACAAGCATCTTAATTTTTCAACTTTTCAGTGTCCAAAGGCGACTGGGGGTTCTGTTGGAGATCTTGCTAAGTGAGTAAACAAATATGGTGGCCAGGCAGAATGTGAAATTCAGGGAGCACATTAATATCATGTGTGAGAGGGCCGGCTGGCACCAGGACTTTTTATTTCCTGGTCTTTATCAGCACATAAATGAACCCCTTTCCAGGAGTCTTGGCCAGTCAGAGGCTGGGAAATCTCCCTACCCATTTTCTAAATGGGTTTGTGAAAGACTACTTCTGAGCATTGGGCAGAGAGGTTCACAGCATTAAAGTTATTGCTTTGCAAGTTCCCACTCCTGGGTCAGCAAAACTGTTGATCCAGGAAAGGGGCTACACAGTCCGAGACATTAGTTCTTGAAGTCTGCACGTGCACTAAAAATAAAGTGCTCTGAACAACCTTTGTACTTGAACGTGCCCTGTCTGTGTCCTCGGTACCACCCAGACCTTCACTGGAAGACCCAGCAGAAGATATGACAGAGAGTTAAACATTACTTGAGTGCAACAAATTGAACTGGGGAGCTAGAATGTCAACTAAGCACATCAACACCAGCATGCTTATCTAATATTATTTCTTTTAATTTACACCCTTCTCCATGACTCACCTTACAACAAACACTTCACTGTGAAATACAGCAATCAGTTAAAAAAGCTAACATTTCCCTTCCTAACACTAACTTGCACTAAACGGCTACCTGAAAATAAATATCTTACAAAGTCCTTTAAATATTAACAGTGCGGAGACTGCCTTTCTCTCCTTTGGTAAGCATTCCACAGATGGGGTTGCAACAGCCAATGCATAACTGCTAGATGATTCATTCTTGAGGAAAATACAATCTGCTGTTACAACTCCCAGTTGCATTGCATAGGAGGTCAGATCATTAAAGGGGACAGGACAGGATTTTTACATGGTTAACTGCTCTTTCATCTTCCATTCCATGCCATATACTGTATATGCTTTGATCATTATTTTTTTTTTTTATAAATAATCAAGCTTTGGGGTGCTCACAATGCTACTTAGAGTTCCACTCCACTCATCAGCTAATGCTCTTTCTTTTCATATTTCTAAGACAGTCTATGACATCATTAACTCCCATTCCATGATATTCATCTGAATGGCCTGGAATGGTATTATTGATGTCATAGAATGTTCAGACAGTAGGAAAAGAGAGAGCAGCAACTGCTGAGGAGAGAGAGGGCTGCATAGTAGTTACAAGGACAACAAAATGAGGTTATTATTTTAACAAAAAAAGGTCTATAACATACCAAAATATTGGATAGACACTAAAGGGACAACAGGAGGGCATCTAGCGGTGTAAAAAAAAAACTGCTTCCTATCACCTTTAAATGAATTTTTCTGAGATATATGATTGGGTTTCATAGCCCTATACCTTACGGCAGTGGTAGCCCATTCCTGGAAAAAATGGAATTTTTTAAGTATGTCATTTTTGGAAGGGATGGTAACTGGAGCTGAACCTATGGCCAGTTGATCCCTTTCACTTCCCAGCCTGCCGGCCCTGCACCCACGGCTCAGATGTTTTTGTGATGTCTAAGCAGGGAGAGTGTAGGGGCACACCCCATACAAATCTATGGGGACATTTTTCATTGCATAAGAACATACAAAAATGCCAGCAGATACAGGCCATATCGGTCCATCGAGTCTGCTCGAGTGTGCAGCTCCCAGTCTAATCCACTGCAGCTGTCCCCCAGACACCTGTGTTATCCCCCCAGACTGCCTCCATCCCCTCCCCGTTTCCCCTCAGTGATGACCTTACCTCTGAGCCTGTCCCACCCCCTCTTAAAACTGCCCACAACTGCCAGTCAAATCACCTCCTCTGGCAGTTGGTTCCACCGTGCCACCACCCTTTCTGTGAAATAACTGCCTCCTCATTTCCCTCTTGAACCTACCCCTCTCCAATTTCAGACTACGCCCTCTCTTATCCCCCCCTTAGTTTGAACATGTCTTCAGAATTTACCCTACTTATGCCATTTAAATATTTATAGGTCTCAATCATATCTAGGGAGGCAGTATAGTGCAGTGGTTTAAGGCTCTGAGCTGCAAATCTGGAGACATCCAGCAGACCAGACCTGGGTTTGAATCCCACAGCTTCCACTTGCATACTGTGTGACCCTGAGCAAGTCACTTAACTTCCTTGTGCTCCCGGGTTGCACCTGTAAAAAAGCTTTCAGCTTAGTGTGTCTCACCTGGTTAAATAACTAAATAAAAAAATAAATAAATATCACCTCTCTTCCTCCTGGGAATACATGTTGAGCTCCATCAGTCTTTCCTCATATGGCATGTCTCCCAGGCCTAGGATCATTTTTGTCACCCTACGCTGTACCCTTTCCAGTAGATTGATGTTGTTCTTTAACTCTTTCGCTGCCAGGGGTATTTTACACTCCTGTGCCAGGCAATTTATGTTATTTTTGCACAATATTATATAAAATTAAAATATCACTATGTTCCCTTCAAGGAAAAGTAGGGAAACCATGGATGTTTTTTATTGTCAGACTCTGAGCTTTTTATAGGTAGTAAGGTTTTGTCAATATCAGGTCATGTGGCCATGAAACACTTCCTGAAATGTAAACAAAATGCTATTTTTACTCAAAAATGTTACAGAAAACATCCCAGAAAACATATTTAACTGAGAATTATGGAGAGCTATACGGTGCTGAACTTCTCAGTGTCTGTGCTATATACTCCCCAAAAATCTTTGTTACAGGCAGAAACATATTACAGCAGTAGTACTATATTTAATTTCTACTTGCAGTGCCTTCAATTCTAATTTAATGCACATCATTGCTTCTTTTGCTTGTAGAGACCAAGAACTTCATGTTATTTTAGGAAAAGTATATATTTTTGAAACTACACAAAATACTGTTTTTAAACATGGGTAGCATAGCCCACTACCCAAATATATACTACACATTATTACTCTTTATATGTCTTGCAACAATCAAAAATAATTTAAATTCACAGAATTTTCATGTTCTAACAAAGTAAATGCAAATGTAACATAAGAGGCAGGTATATAAACATCCTATTTTTGGATTCTGTGGACACCACTGGTTACATCAGTGCCTAATTTATGTACCTATACCAAAGAAGTCTAGCAGAAATAAGCCCTATACGCACAGGTTGCTAAGTGCATTTTAAAGTGGAAATATTTTCATCCATAACAGTAAATGCCTGGCATTGCTTCTCTGGCATGTAGACATTCAGGACACCGTGTCACCATACAAAAAGTTTATATTTTATGAATCTGCACGAGATACTGTTTTTAAAAATGTATGACACTGCCCACTATCCAAATGTTTACTACCCATAATCCTCCTTTGCATTTGGTGGATCTATGCAAAATGATGGAAATTCACATAGTTTTCACACTTTAACAAACCAATTGTCTATGGCAGATTGGATGGAAATACGCAAACTCCACATTTGTGGATTTCACTAAGAGTACTGGTTATAATGATACCACATTTATGTACCTTCACCACAAAGATTTGTCTGAAATAGGCTCAAAATCTATAGAGTGCTAGGTGTATTTTAAATGGGAAAATATATGCCCACAGTGAAAAATGCACAACATTGATTCTTTGGCCTGTCACATTTATGTATCCCTACCACAAAGATTTGGTTGAAATAGACTTGAAACCTATAGGGTGCGATGTATATTTTAAAAGAGAAAATGTAGACCCACCATAGAAAATCTACAGCATTGATCTCAGGACACCATGATATCATAAGAAAACTATATATTTTCTGAAACTGCACAAAATGCTGGTTTTAAAAATGTATGACATTGCCTGCTGTCCAAATATTTTCTACCCACAGTCCTCCTTCACATTTGGTAGAACTATGTAAAATTATGGAAATGTGCACCATTTTCACAGTTTAGCAAACCAAATATCTATGTAACATAGGATGGAGGTACACAAACACCACATTTGTGGGTTCTGCTTAGAGTACTGGTTACAATGATACCACATTTATATACCTTCACCACAAAGGTTTGGTTGAAATAGGCTTGAAACCTATAGGGTGCAATGTATATTTTAAAGGAGAAAACTTTGGCCCACAATGGAAAATCCACAGCATTGATCTCGGGACACCAGAATGCCATAAGAAAAGTATATATTTTCTGAAACGCAATAAAATACTTGTTGTAATCATTGATAAGACTGCTTGTTACTAAAGTATGTGCTACCCATAATCCTCCTCTACATTTAGTACAACTATGAAAAAAGAATGAAATTTTGCATAATTCTCTCATTTCAGCAAGTTAAGTAGGATGCTGGTATAGGAAAACTTTTTTTTATTCTCAAGAGGGTACTGCTTGATGTGGTATTAAATTTATGTTTCTTTACCAGAGTCTGGCAGATGTAAGCCCAACACACAGGTGCTAAATGCATTTCAGATCCATTGAATGTACAGTGTTAGCAGGTTTGGAGAATTTTGTACCAAGGGTCCTTTGGTGGAGGTATAAGTTTGTGGTACCAACACAGTTAGTATTCCCCAAAGAAGCCCAACATGGTAGGAGTTTGTACTTGATAAATGAGACAGCCAGATAATTAGGTAGAAAAGGGGCCACAATATTGCATTTTATTTAGTATTTTTAGCTGTGGAGCTTAATTCACTAGAAGATTATAGTTAGTAAACATGTGGGTAGGACACTTTCTCAGACATCCTTAAAATCTTTATTTTGTAATCCTTAAAGCAATATATATTGTTCCCTGGGTAATACAATGCACTGAAGTTTTCTGGAGGTGGGAAATGCAGGCAGGAAGGGGCTGCATGACAAAGGTTTCTAAAAAGCATATTGTAATAGGCAGGTCTGGACAGAATGCCATGGTAAGATTGCATGTGTTTCACATTTGCATTACCAAAATACTCTAGCAGAATCAGAAATAAAGTGAGTTTGCCCATACATCGTAAAATATAACTATATCGTAAAGGCCCTTGAATAAAGGGCTGACAATATAGCCTAGTGGTTAGTGTAATGAGCCATGATCAAGTTTGGTACAGCGCTGGGTTTGATTCTCACCACCTCCACTTGCATACTGCATGACCCTGAGCAAGTCACTTAACATCCTCAGTGTTTCTAGGTTGCCCCTACAAACAGGCATTGTGCTTCGTGGGCCTTACTTGGTTACCAATAGAGTACTAACAACAGTTTGTGGGTGCTTAGATAAGAAAATAGTTCTCCCAAAATGTTTTTAGCCTAATAACTGCTTTGGCCTCATTGTCCTATTCAAGATGAATTTTTACACCCATCAGTCATTCCAGTAAATGAGCTTGGTGTGGTATTTCTCAAAACAGTTCTCCAGGCACAGCCCTGGCTCTGTGGGACAGTGTGGACAGTAATATCTTGAGTCTCTCCTAAAGCCTTTTTTGTAGCAGACTCTACATCTCCTCTGGGGCCTAGTCTTCCTTTCAGTAGGTGGCAACGTTCTGCAGAAATGTCTTTCAGTTAGTCTGGCTACACCCTCATTTCTTTCTATTTCTGGTATTTCTGCTGAATCAAATAGAAGACTTGAAATGACATCTGTTTGGAAATCTAGGAAGGATTTTAAATGACCAGATGACTTTGCCCGGTACAAAATAAAAGCATTATACATAGCCAGCTGAAACAGGATGAACAGCTAATTTTCTGTACCAAACCATTGTTTTCCGAGTGGCATCATAGGGCTCAAGCATCTGATCTGTTTTGTCCACACCTCCCATATGTTTGTCATAATCTAGGACACACTGAGGCTTGCTTATCAATTTGTCCTGACCACAAACTGGAACTGCTGCTGTGGATTCATCATGAATTGTACTGAGGAGATACACATCTTTTTTATCTGTGAATTTTACAGCCAGTAGTTCATCACAACGGAGAGCACTGGTCTCACCACGTTTTTGCTTTCTGGCTACCAACTCTTTGGGAAAACGTTACCTGTTAGATCTGATGGTGGCACAAGTTACTGTATCAAACTGATACAGAATATTAAACAGAGGAATCCCAGTATAGAAATGATCAACATACAGGTTGTAGCCAGAGCCTAGCAAGGGAAGAATTAGGTCCCACACAATTTTCTCATTTGTGTTTAGACATGGGGGGCAGCCTGCAACATTCTGTGTGGCATTCTTTCCTGTGTAGATTCTGAAATGGTATGTGTACCCAGTGGAACTTTCACGAAGTTTGTACAATTGAATTCCATATCGGGCACGTTTCAGAGGAAGGTATTGTTTAAATATTATTCTCCCTTTGAAAAGCAGAAGAGACTCATCCATTGAAATGTTTTGGGATGGGGTGTACACCTCAGAAAACATTTTAAAAAGATGATCAATAATAGGCCGTAATTTAAAAAGCCTATCATTCTCTGGATGGTCCCTTGGCAAAGCCTTGGTGTTGTCATTGTAGTGCATAAATCTCAGCAGAAGCTGAAATCTGTTCCTGTTTATTATAGCTGGAAATAGAGGGGTAGAATGAGCAGGGTGGGTGGACCAGTACATGCTGATGGTGGGCTTTTTCACAATCCCTATTAAAAATGTCAAACCCCAGAACCTTTTCATTTCCTCTAAGTTTGTGGGAGTCCATTGGCAAACCCTTGCATGTGGTTTTAGCGTGTCCCCATACTGAGTCAAAAACTGATCTGCATATAAATTTGTTTGAGCCACTATGTGAGAAAGTATTTCCTCACTGAAAAATATGAAAAATAAGAGAAAATATTCTAGGGGGTAACTTCCTTTGTGCCAACCTGGACACCTGCATTACCAGTAAATAGTGGAACACATGTTTTTTCCATATTTGGGTGATTCCATTGGTAAACTGGGGAATAACCACTATTGTGCCTGCTATGGCCTGTAGCTAGCACTGGGGCCGTAGTTTCAGACTCAGGCATTGCCAAGGGATCAGCTTTTTCTGAGAAAGCGGCACTGGAGGTGTCTGGCTCAAACAGTGCATTATGCTCAAGCTGAGTGTCTCCCTCAGGTAAGATGCAGGACTTGGGCAGAGTGTCAGGCTCAGGCAGTGTGTCAGGCTCAGGCAGTGTGTCAGGCTCAGGCAGTATGTCAGGCTCTGGCAACATGTCAGACTCGGACAGAGTGTCAGGCTCAGGCAATGCGTCAGGCTCGGTCAGAGTGTCAGGTAACATGTCAGGCTGAGGCAATGTGTCAGGTTTAGGCAGGGCATCAGGCTCAGGTGGGGAGTCACATGCAGGCAGAGAATAAGGCTTGTCCAGGGAGTCATGCTCAAGCAGGGTATCTGCTCTGGGCAGAGTTTCAGGCTTGGGTAGTGTGCGAGTGTCAGACAGCTGCTTGCACCTTAGCTTATGCCTTTTGGGTTGAGATTCTTGCCTAGGCTGGGGCTCTGATTCTGGCTGAGGCAGATGTTTGCACTTTTTTTGTGCTTTTTGCATTTCCCCTCATCCTGTGTTTTAGGCACCATATCATGAGTAAATGGCAGGTGCTTCTGCTTACATGTATGCGTCATGTGACTTCCCTCTGCCTGCATTGTGGCATCCGGCTCCATCAAAGGCACACAGGGGGCCTCTTTCTGGGGAAATATCTCCGGCTCTGGGATCTGCACAGGCTTAGGCAGGTCCCCATGCTTCTTCTGCTTTTTATGTTTGGATGCTTGCTTGGGCTGTGAATTCTGCTTTTTCTGTTTATGCTTTGACTGGTGCTCGCTGGTGGGCACACATGTGCGCTTGCATCCACGTGGGGACTTCAACTTGGTCTTAGGACTGTATGGACCACCCTCGTCGGCATCACTCGATATTGCATCATCAGTAGGAGTACTGCTTGGAAAGTAGTCACTCCCAGACTCTGGATCAATAAAATCATCCAACTCTGAATCAGAGCTGATAATATAGTTTACGATCTCCTCTGCAGTGTATTTCTTTGGCATGATTAGCAGCCAGTATGTCTTAGTGGCAGAGATACTCTCTTTTCCCCCCTCCCTCTCCTGTATTGTAAAGCACTTTGGGATAGTGCAAGTAAAAGGCACTAAATATTTTTGCCTAGTGCTTGAAGCACACAAGTAAGAACCAGAGGTCAAGGTTTGAATCTCACCAGGGACACTTAAATTGTGACTAGGTATAATTGCTGTATAATATCTGGATTGTTTTCTGAATTTTATTTATTTTTTGCTAACTATGTGAGAACCTAGAGCCCTAGGTTTGTATCCCACTACAGATACTTCCAGCGTTGCTCTATAATAGCTCTGATTCTTTTATGCTATTTTTTTGGGGGGGGTATCTAGAAAGGACAGCAAAAGAATGGTTGTCTCAGAGTGACAGTGGTGTATAAGGCCCCAAACAACCAAAACTAAGTAAAACAAAAGACACACACTCTTCACCAAAAGCAGTAAACTATATACAACTGCGTCACACTATGAGCACTTACAGCATCACTATTCACTAACTCAAAACTGATTTATGCTATTGTTTGTAACTAAAAGAGATCCTAGAGCCCTAGGCTTGTATCTTACTATAGACAGAGTGACACTGTTTTTTTTTTTAACCAGGAAAGACACACTAAGCTGGAAGCTTGTTTACATGAGCAACCTGGGAGCACAAGAAAGTACTGCAGTATATACAAAATATCAAATTCTTTATATGTATATATATTTTTTTATTTATTCTTCCTTAGTAACTGGGTAAGACCCACTGGACGCAAGGTTCGTTTACAGGGTTGACCCTGGAGCGCTGGAAATGAATACAAATCAAAGCAAATGAAAGGCACTTTGTAAAACAAAACTTAATTTCAACACACCACAAAACACCAGTTAAAAACTAATAAGTTCTAAAGCAGTTGTCTGCAAAAGGAAAAAAAAGTAAAAAAAAATGTATTGCCAAAATACAAGGCAAAGGCTGGTGAAAAAGAGCAATGAATTTTTAACTTTTTTTTTTTCTACTAAATGAGTCTGTCTAGCACACATGCTTGCTTCAGAAACACAATAAATCTCTTCCAGAACAACTAAGGATCTAGGTTCGAGCAGACTCGATAGACCATAAGGCCTTATCTGCTGGCAAATAGTATGTTAGTATGTTAACACTGCAGGTCCTTAATTTACAACTTAAAAGCAAGTTATCAAGTAGTTTTATTAGCAACTGTAGCAACCTCTGTGTGCTCTGATACACCGTTGCTTCTCAGAGTGGAGCCCAAGAGAAACTGAAAGCAGACAAACCCAGACAAGCCATGTGTTTGCATGCTTCTGCAAGCACATGCTGTCTGCTGCATTCCAGACCCCCAGGATCGCGAGACTACCATCTGCTCTCGTGACCCCAGGGGTCAAAGCTTGAAAATCTCATTGGATCCCAGGTGCACCAAAGAGATTTATGGCCAGATATACAAAGAACGTCTCTATGGCCATGTGCAGCTGTGCCCTGTGTCGTACACAGTACGACATAGGGCACTAAAGGGGTTAAGTAGAGGTGCCTGAACTGCACACTGTACTCTACGTGTGGCCTCGCCAGCGACCTGTACAATGGCAGGATGACTTGCTTCCTTCGAGAAGAGATCCCTCTGGCAATGCACCCCCCAGCATTTTATTAGCTTTAGTTGTCGCCTTCCTGCACTGCACAGAATGATTCATGTCCCCTATAATTAGCACCACATGATCTTTCTCCACTCCTGAGGTGGATAACTGCACTCCCCCCAGCCAGTAGCCATACCTAGGGTTTCTGACTCCTAAGTGCATGACCTTTCACTCCTTAGCATTAAATCTCATCTGCCAACTGTCAGACCAGTGCTCAAGCTTTGCCAGATCATCTTGCAGAACCTGTCTCTCCTCCTCACTGTCCACCACCCCACCAATCTTAGCATCGTCAGCAAAAAGGCTAATTTTACTCTTGATCCCATCTGCTATGTCTCCAGTGAAGATGTTGAATAACACTGGCCTGAGTACTGAGCCTTGTAGTACCCCACTGGTGACAGCACGGGAAGATGAGAGCTCCCCTAACACTTACCCTCTGATGCCTATCCTGCAGCCACCTCCTAACCCATTCTACCAACTTCTCCCCAGTTCCCAGGGCCCTCAGTTTACTGATCAACTTTCCATGAGGCACAGAGTCAAAGGCCTTGCTAAAGCACAAATACAAGACATCCACCGCATGGCCCTTATCAAGTGCCCTTGTCATCCAATCAGAAATGTTGATCAGGTAGGTCTGGAAGGATCTACCTGCGACAAATGCATGTTGCCTATCGTCCTGGACCCCATTCTCTTCTATAAAGATCACCGATCTCTCCTCGAGACTAGACTCTAACAAAGGTTTAAACAACCTTGAAGAAAAATGAAAGCCATCGTTCAACTAATAATATTAATTGCGCACTGGCTTTCATTTTTCTGCAAGATTGTTTAAATGTATAGAAAGAAGCACTGAAAAATGCCCCCATGACTTGAATATGGCACGCTCCCAGACTCTCACTGCTTATTAGTCACAAAACATCTGAACACAGGGTGCGGGGGTCAGTGGACAAGGAAGTGGAAGGGATCAGCTGGCCATGGGCTCAGCTCCAGCTATGATCCCTTCCCTCCCAAAAATGATGTAGTAGCACTGCCTTAAGGTAATGGGCTATGAAGCCTAAAGTGATAAAACAAAATTGCAATTGTCTTTAAGATACTGTAGCTGGGAGCTGAGTATATGGTCTAACCTACATTATAACGTGCACTGACCTAATCAATTTTATCTCCCAAAAGCACTGGAAGATTTGGGGATTACCGTAAGGGCAGACGAGACCTTTATGTAATATGATTAGACTACTTTAAAAACACATTTTCAGAATAAAAATCAGACCATTATTATTTGTGTTGCTTCTATATGAACCAAAAATCGAGAAAAGATTTAAAAAGTGTTGTTATCATTTAAAAAGGACATTAGAGAGCCATCCTCCAGGCAGGAAGCATTCTTAGAGAGCTCTCCACCATCAACTTACTTAACTCTATATAACTTGCGCAAGAGTGGAAATTTCAGAACAAAACCTCTGTGTGCATTGGCATGACCTTCTCCCAAGTCAGTAGATATTAAATTTATAATGAGCCAACCAAAGAATCAATCATCCAATCCATCAAAATTCCTGCAAAGGAATGTCAGTAAGACCACAGAGATATTGGGGAGCGCTGGAGACAGCAGCCTGACCACAATGACAGAACCTCCGTGGCAGATGTTGCTTGAATGCACACAGGCTTTGGAGTAAAAAAATCAAAAAACTTTATCAAAACTGAAGGACCGTGATTTGGCTATCAATGGGCTTACCGTTTCAGTTGCCAAGTCGGATAAAAGAACAACATTGGCTCTTGCAGCTGTGGCAAACCTGACTAAGGAAAGTGGACAGCTCCAGGATCACATGGAGGCCCAGGAGAACAAGATCAAGGCTTGCAACCTTAGACTTGTTGATGTCCCTGAAGGCACTGAGGAGACTAACTTATTAACACAGAAACACATAACATCAGCAGAAAAAAGACCACTTGGACCACCGAGTCTGCCCAGTTTTTCCTCTCCCTCTTTTGTCCAAGCAGACCCTAACGGTTCTTTGCCTACCCTCCCCCCACCCATATTATTCACTAGTATTCCACAATGTATATCCCATGCATGTCTGAAACCCCCCACTGTTCTTGCCCCTACTACTTCTTGTGGCATGCTGTTCCAGGCGTCTACTTTTTCAATAAAGTAGTATGTCCTCACAATATTCTGAAATGTCCCCCTTCTAGCTTCGATGCATGCCCTCTTGTTGCAGTGCAACATTACCTGGCTGTGGGGTGCGATCTCTGTTCCATATCACTTCAACTGGAATCTGATAAAAAAAAGGCCTACTGAGTCGACCCATGTCAGACCAGAAAATGACAATTAAGTACTTACTGTAACTGTTATCTTCCAGAATATCTTCGCCATTGGTTACCACTTATGAGTTTAAGCTGAAGATGCTGAGACTTCTGGTTCTGCCTCCAGCCCATGAGGACATGAATTATTTTACCCCCCCTCCCCTCCCAGTGATCAGTGGTGGATACAGGATTTTACGATGGATGGTGCTGGGGTGGTGTACATGCTTGATATGCAATTTATTTTAATGCTTTGTTTAATCCTTTATATTGTCTGCTATTATCTTTTTCATTACATTTTCAACAGAAAATACAAATGTAGGAGGCAGTATGGTGCAGTGGCTCTGAGCTGCAAATCTGGAGACCTGGGTTTGAATCCCAAAGCCCCCACTTGCATACTGTGTGACCCTGAGCAAGTCACTTAACTTCCTTGTGCTCCCAGGTTGCACCTGCAAACAAGCTCTCAGCTTAGTGTGTCTCACCTGGTAAAATAATTGGGAAAAAAAAAAAAAAAGGTAATTGATAGTTTTGAATATAAACTTGTGTACACTCAATAAATCAGACTTCTTCAGCAAAGGGAAATGTAGCAGCAGCAAGCAAGTTACAATGGATGGTGCGGCTGCACCGTTCACCATGCCCTAGATCCGCCACTGCAGGTGATTGAATCCATTTAAATCCACATGGTCTAAGCCTCTATATAACGAAATTACAAAAAAGAAGTGTGCAGTGCCAAAATGTTGGCCAAAGCCAAACTGAAAGATACGGTCCTAGACTACCTAAAATAGCTTAATGCAGCAGAGACTTATGAAACCAAAGCCAACAGCAGAAGTCACTTCAGGTCAACTGCCTCAGGCTATACCAGTGATGGGAGTGAGGACAAAGGGGAGGAACTGTTCACCATAACCTCTAAGAGACTGTTCCATGAACTGGCTAAGTTTAATGCCAACATGGACAGACTATAGAAAGCGGTGGGTGAAACAACGAAGGGCCTCATCGAGATCACTCAAAGGACCATGCATCTTGAGGCAGGGCTCACTGAGGCCTCTGAGACAACTGACAAGCATGACTCAGCCCTCTGCTACCTCCTAAAGCAGGAGCGAAAGCTCTCAAATGAGATGATCTGGAGCTCCACTCCCACAGAGATAATTTAAGATTTTGCAGCTTCCCAGAGGGAACAGAAACTGGGTCAGTGGAGGAATTTCTGGATTCATTCTTCAGGAAGATATTCAGTGTTCCGCTGGATGAGTCTCTGAATGTTGTCCATGCCCATAGAGATTTGACAAAATTACCGACAGACTCTAATGCAAACCCAAGGTCTATCATGATGAAATTTACGGACTACAGGACCAAAACGAAAGTGCTGAATGTGGTCTGGAGCAAAAAAAGGAATCATCTTTGGAGATCAAAAGCTGTATTTTGATCATAACCTCACCTCTGTGATGTAGCAGAAGAGCAGGACCTTGTTGGCTACAAAGAAAAATCTAGCCATTAAAATGCATTTGTTTGCCCCAGTCCAGTGGTAGTGGAGGCTAAACTGACCCTGAAGAAACTGAGAGTTCCTGCAGACTTGTACCCCCATCCCAACATGGTGACAGAGCAGCTGGTGCAACTAACCCCATGGAAGAAGGCCTCACGTCCGCAAAAGAGGAACCACCCATTTACTCCTGCTCCTCAAACTCAAAATGAGCCTCTGGCAGACTCAACACCCAGTGGCTCTCAAGGCCAGAAAAAATCACAATCACCAAACAAATGAGTACACAGGCTTACCACTCTGAGACAATGATATTATTGCTGTGAAACTCGTTGTAGTCTATTGGTAATGGTGCCAAGCTGCAAACTGATATCCTTTTCTCATTGATGAGTATCATAAACATTCACAATTTATTTTTATCAGTTATTGGCTTTTGGGGGTGGACGTAATCAGGGCAAAACCAAGTGTTTGTTCGATGGAGAGGGTCGAGTCTCAAAGGTTGGGGTCTGTACCTGGGGCACTGATGCAGGTCAATGGTGCATGCTTTTGCTACTCCCCCTTAGGTTCATGTGTTGTTGGGCAGCTCTAAATTGACCCCTCATTATAGGGAAGATGACCAACCAGAACTGGGTTCCAATTTTGGGTAGTGCGGGGGGCTGGATGGATCCTTGGCCAAGATGGAGCATGGAACAAGAGGTCAGTGACATGGTGCCACAGCATGCTTTGATTTTTATGGTGGGTGTTCTCTGACCTATTCCCTACCCTATGGCAGCCACAGTAGTAATTGGCCCTGGCCTCAATCAGCCACTAAACAAAAAGACAGGTAAGCATAGCCTACTATCTAAAGCCGTGGAGTAACTGCAGGGAGTAGTGTGGCCTTAATAACTTAAGTACACACCATGGAGGGCAGTGACTGCTGGAAGCCTTGGGAAAGGAGCAGTGGGCAGTCACAACCTGACTGATGCCCCGAGTACACAGATGCACACAGCAGGCTGCAGGCCTACCTCTCTAAGAAATCTGACAATACATGGTTGCACAGGCTTATCAGAACCCAGCAGGGAGGTTTACTATGCCCACTGGGAAATATAGATCTATCCTATGTACCTTCTTAAATGAGTATGCACCTACTAATGACACAGCGAATGCTGAGTTTTCAAAGAAGGTCACACTGAAGGCTGCCCCCGAGCTCAGGAGCCATCTTCATAGTCAGGGAGGTGACTTCAGTACAATCCTTGAACCAAGCCTAGATAAGTCAGCAAAAGGGTCAGCACCCCACAATCAGGCAGCCATGGGACTGGTAAAGGAACTGGATCAGGTGGCAGCATGGGGATATGCAAACCCAATTGTTAGAGATTATATCTGCTGGTCTGCCTCTCAGCAGGCCAACTCCAGGTTAGACTTTTTTCTCAATTTAGTAGAATGTTTACATACCTTAGAATGTTTCTTTATTAAATTAAGAACAATATCTGACCATGCAGGGGTGGTAATGGAACTATCTCTAACCCCCAAAATAAAAAATTCCACCTGGAAACTGAATGCATCTCTCCTTAACAACACGGATTACAAAGAAATGGTAGAGTAGTAGTTACACTGTCACTAACCCCCCACAAGATACATCAGCTGTGATGTGGTAGGGTGATTTTAGGGTGACGGTGACAGGGAAGACAACCAGCTTTGCTTCCAACCCGAAGAAAGAAAGGCAAAAAGAACAAATGTATCCAGAGGCCCAACTATTTGACCCTGAGTTAGAACACAAGATTTTCCTGAACGAGGAAGTGAAGAATAAATTAGTAAAATAAAGAAGAAGAGTGTAGAGCTGAGCTTGATAAGTTGCTAGATGACAAGATTGAAGGGGCCCTGAGATACTCTTGTTGGAAATACTATGAGGCAGGCAGTTAGGTGGGGAAATTACTGACGTGGCAGCTCCAGAAGGAAGCTGCCAGCAGAATGGTCCTGCGCAGTAAGGGGCCCAAGCATAATCAGTACGACTGACCCACAAAATATAACACAGGAATTCACGGAATTCTACAGAAAAACTTTATTTACAGGAAAACATAAAGAACCACCAAAAGAAACTAGATGCCTTCCTTCTTAGAGTGAGGGTCAAAAACACACACAAGAGGCAATAGATATCTCTAGAGGATGTCTAGATCACCCTGTGGGACTTAAGACAGGAATGTCCCACCCCCCACCCAGATAGGTTTACAGCAGAATTCTATGAAACCTTTAGGAGGAGTGCCTCCCACATCTGTACAGGGTGATTAGGGCAGTGCAGGAGGGAAAGGGGGCACCCCCAACTTGGCAATATGCTCTGATCTCCATCATGCCAAAGCTGGGTAAGTACCCTACACTATGTGGTTCATACAGGCCCATTTCCTTGCTGAACGTGGACCAAAAGATTTTCACTTCAATTTTGGCTAACAGACTCCAGGATTGTGTGGGGACTGTAGTCCACCTGGATCAGATGGGCTTTATCCATGGTAGATTAATTCATGACAACATAAGATGCCGCCTCAATTTAATTTCTTGGCAACATAAATCCCAAGGGTCAGCCCAGAGGTGCTGAGGGTTGAGGCATTGGATGCCACACCTCAAGCCACACTGGTGACCCAGGTTCAGGAGCAGACTTGGGCATCAGGGATCGGCAGGCAGAGGACAGGATTGAGCATCTGAAGGACTGCTTTCCTGTGGTGGGTAGCAGGGGATTCCCCGCTCAGCAGTGGCTCCTGGTCAAGACTGGGGGCACTGCACCTGAGCGGAGATGTGCATGGGGCAAGGCAGCAGCCGACATCTGTGAAAGGGTATGGGAGTGCGCCCTCCACATGCTGACATCATTGCACGTCCGTGCCTCAGGGGGAACCCGAAGGTGGAAAACCCCAGCTACCGGGAGGCAATGGTGCAACTCCGGAGATTGAACCGATGCGCACGCTGCTGGCCGGGAACCCGACTTGACCCTCTGTGGTCCCTACCTCCTTCTGTAAGGGCTGGTGGGAGAGGGGGGACCCAGCACCTGATTCCTCAGTCAGGGGATGGGTTCAGGCAGGGTGGCAGAGACAAGTTCGAGTGGGTCCGCCCAAGAGATGCCTCTCTGGAGGGGAAAAGGAATTCACAAAAAAAAAAAGCATAAATCCCAAGACCTAATTCTGTCCATTTTTATGGATGTGGAGAACGTGTTTGACAGGGTGGAGTGGAGATTCCTACACAGAACTCTGGAGCAAATGGAGATGGGACCAAAATTCTGCAGCAGTATTAGGTCTCTATATGTCTCACCCAAGCAACAATTAAACTGAATGGAGTTCATTCTAACAAAGAGATTCTGACTGACTAGGGGCACAAGAAAAGGCTGCCCCCTCTCCTCTGCTCTTCGTATCTTGTATCGAACTGCTGGCCATTGTGGTGAGGAGAAATGCTAATGTCCAAGGGATAACCACAGGAGATACTTTGAAAATGAACATCCTACCACATTTCCTATTTATTTTCCTGGTCCTCCCAATTAATATCTTGCATCTAAAAAGAATTCAGCATCTGCCATCTACTCACCAAACAGTGAAATTACAACTGCTCAATAGGACTACTGTCATTTCTTTTTCTCGCTTTTTAAAAAAAAATGTTTTGGCATTTTTACGTTGGTGGCGCTTGCGCAAACCAACGTATTGTGTCAATACGGGACTTCGGGGGATGTCACTGCTGAGCCCACTGCAGTTCACAGAACCAGGGGCTTGGCAGTCTACCCCAATGACCACTAGGAGTGGTCCTGATGCAACTTTCTGCTGGGTGGGCTGAACAGTCATGCACTTCAAAGGACCGGAGCCGCACTAATCCAAGAAGGCTTCGGCTCTTTGATTTGCATGACCATTCAGCCCATCCAGCAGATTGGCTTTCAACCACATTATTTGATGAACAACACGCGCACCTAAGACATGCAGCGACGAATAAGAGAGGAGCCGAAGAGTGCACTTTAATTTGGGGAACAGCAGTCGGACAGGGACGGTAAGCCCCAACAGGAGCAGAAAGTACTAATAAAAAAAACTGTATTTATATATTGGTTTGTGTAGTGGCATGTCTTTAGTGGCAAACTGATTCTCCAAACCACTGTCACTGGTGGCTTGTGGCTGCAAAATGTGATTTCAGCTCTTGTGATACCGATCTGACGCTCACCTAAACATATGGGAAAAGGAGAGCAGTACGCTCTCCAGTCAACCACAGTACCTCACACACAGACTGAATTCTCAGCCAAGTCTCGGTGAAAGTATTTACAGTCATTTCTTTAATTTCTTTGGCCCAGTCATAAGGAGCAGGTCATGGTACCAGTGGTGGACATCTGGTTAACTCTGCATAAAAAATGATAAACCACTGACCTGGCCAAAATGGAACATATATAAAAATAGCAATATGGTAATGACAGCTTTTCATTTATAACCTGTTTTATATTCAGAGCAGAGATGGAAATAGATGGCATGGAATTGCAATTTGAAAACCAGCAGGCACGGTGACTTGGTGGCACTTCTACCAAAAAGGATATTACATGGAGCACACTCAATGTGCTTAGAAACGAACATACCAAAAGCTTAAAATATGAGGGCCATTTCAGAATTGCAAAAAAAAAAAATGTTTAACAAGCAACTAGCGTTCGGCGTTGACAAATGCATGTTTTTTACTAATTTAAAGGGGAGCATTCGTAAACTGTGTCCATAATAGTCTGAAAGTCCATGTAAAGCTCTTTTAAATGAGGTAGTGGGCTTACCTGTGGCTAGCAGCAGTCAGGAGATACCCATGACTGTGTCTTCCCCATACTGATACTAAACTGCCACCATTTTTTGAACCCTGTGATGTCACTGGTGATCAAACTGTAACTAACCAAACTGCAGTCAGGCACAGCTTGATTGTCAGTGACATTACAAGGGTCTAAAGATGGTGACAGTGTAGCATAATATGGGGAAGACATAATTATTGCTGTCTCTGGACTGCTGACAGCTACAGGCAAGCCCAATATCTCATTTTAAAGATGTTTTCATGGACTTTCAAACTATAATGGGCTTTAACCATAAATGTTCCCCTTTAACTAAAACTTTTTTATTATTTCTTTACTAATCCTAGTGGACCCAGTTTACAATCTCAGCAAGGCACTCCAGGGCCCACTTTATGCTGGGATAACAACACTTCTTAGGTGGGGAAGCACTCAGCCTTTGGCCTTCTGCTTAAACCTACACAAGGCTTGCCATTATCCTAGCACAAAGCACACTCTGTCATGCCTGATTGCTTAAATATGGTAAAAAGTATGGCAAACTTCAAAAACACTTACAGTGAAATACATGGTTTCCAAATAAAAATTCAGCAACTTAGATTCAAAGGCTATAACAATCAGCAAAAATGTAACATCACTTAGAAATATGCAACACACTAAATAGCATAACATAACCTTTAGAAGAATATACAGTATAATCGTGAAGCGGAGCATGCCAAAGCTTGCAGCTTGGTTGCATGGTCGACGGGCTCCACTAACATTTAGTCTTACCTGAAAGAAGAGGCTTTCTCCGCATTGTCTCCAGAGTGCTTCCGACCGGGGTTTGTTTTGGCAGTATTTCTCATACACCTGGAGCTCTTCTTTCTAAAGGAAGAGACAGACGTTTAGAGCACTAACATTTTTTCAACCCAAAGGGAAACAAAGAAACAAACTTACTATATAGGAAGCAAATACCAAACTAAAGGGATTAGAGGGCAGGGGGCCCATACACATTCACTAATGTGTGGTGCACAGTGGTTGTAAGGCCCTGTGTACTCTACATTTCTACCTTGCACAACATTGTGCTACTGTGTGCACAACAGGGTCACAAGGACATCCCTGCACCAGGGATGGGTCAGTGTATTACCTCAGGGAACAGAACGGGGGAGACCTGCTAATCAGAGGGCTAGTATTCATGGAGGGGCTGTACCATCCACCCCATTGCAAAGCCCAGCAACCCCTGCTGAAAGCAGTTCTTCAAAGGGTTATAGCCTTGTGAGCCAGAATGTTTTTTTCTGACGGGGGAAAGGTTCAATGATATCTAGTAGCACTGACACCTACGTGACCAGGGATGGAACTGTGGGTGTGATCCACTGGATGCAAGTGATTAACCTTGGGTAAGGGCAGTGGGTTAGGGGCCACTGGATCACACCAACACAGACTGGCGAGGGACCAAATTAATCAAACTCAACACTGTCCACAAACGAGCTATTGGGCACGGGATGGAGGGAATACATCAGTGGTTGTGCTATGTGCCTAGTGCATGATGATGTGACATGACACTGTGAGCCTTGCGCCATGTCATGGACTGACCACTGTTGCAGCCACAGTTCCTGAATGGTAGTGGTTGCACAGCCTATATGCGACTACTAACATCCACAACTGCAGTCAGCATATGCAGTGCCTGTGTCATAGGGGATTTTGAGCCCATTGAAGATGTTAGCTTTCCTTTGTGTATGGCAGTTTAGGTGGATGACAGTACAGGGAGCTCAGTGCACTCCTCAAATATCACTAGCCACCACTGCGACTGTGTATGAGACCCCCAGAAATCTACAAAAATAAAAGTCTTTAAATGTTTTCTTTTTTTACAATTATGTTTGATTAATATTTTTCAAGTTTTCTTACTTTCTAAGTCTTTTGGAAAATGCAAGCATTTTTTCATAATGTTTATCCAAAAGTATCAGACTGCCCCCAACTGACCGCACCATTGTTGTCTGTGATATCAAAGACTTGGTCAACTTTTGGATTTTATGAAAAAGTACTATGATGTCAGTTGGGGACAGTATACAGACATCTTGGATATGCTACTAAGATATGCTCTAAACCCTGAAATGGAAAACAGAAATTTAAAAACTAATGTCTGTATACTAGCTGAAACATTATAGCTATGAAAGTACATATTGAAGTAGATATTGGCTCTTTAAAGAGCACCTCTCTTGGTGTAATACAAATTCATCAGGGGGCTCCCTTATCTGACTGGGAGTTCCTCTGTAGAAGTTGTAAAATTTTCTCTAGCCCTCTAAGAAATGGAAAGGATCATATTTGCCCCAGAAGTCTTGATCTTCCACTTCCTGAGGTCTCGATTTGGCCCCTGCGCTTCCTTGTTTTCTGATGTCATTATATGACTAGCGTGGGGACGTGCTCCATTCAAGCCTATGGAGCGTTATTTTAAAAGTTATTTTTACTATTTTAAACCGACTTTTAGTACAAATTGGAGACATATTCAAGTAACAAGATCCTTGGTGGTGCAGGTGACAATGCACTGCTGGCCAAGGGCACACACTTAGGACAGGCATGGTGTAGCGTCCTATGCCATCTGGTAGTGTGAGGGAGAATGGAGGAAAAACATAGCTCTTGGTGCATTGGCTGACGGCTGCCCCAGCCTCCCAAACTGTCATGGCCTCCAGTATCTGTGGGTCCTCCAGTCAGCCGCCGCCACCATGCACATTAATGCAGAGGTTGACTTTTGGAGAAAAAAATGGTGGCCACTGGGCCAGTCCATGGGACAAAATTGCTGGCCCACATGAACTTTTGTCGGCCTGATAAAAACTGGAAATTCTCACTTTGGTTCAAGGCTAGCACCTAATTTCAATGGACTGCTTTTGTGCAGAACATCAAAGCACCCTGGATTATTTTCCTGCTTTGTTATTTTGTTTTGTTTTTGTTTAATTAATAGCAGGACACTAGAACTAAGTGCAACAATTTAGGCTGCACACAGAACAGGACTAGGCTCTCAGTCTTGTAGTTTATCTTCAGTTTATCAATGTTATCTTTTATTGTTTTGTTCCTATTCAAATAACGAGTGACTTATAACACCTTCAGGCTACAAAATCAGCAATCTGCTTTGGAATAGGCCTCTTCCCACACATTAGAACTTGTGCCAGTTGTCCAATTCTCAACAAAACAGTAGCTAACTTTCCCTTGGCAGACTTCTTGTTTGTTTATGATCTCTGTCTCTAAGGACTATCTCTCTGAAGTGTTGACTTTTTTTCAGACTGCACACACAGCAGTCGGCTCCTTGATATGGGCACCTCCCCCACCCACTTTCGAACCTGCTGTGCCCAGAGTAGTGTCCCTTGTAATTTTTTTTTTTTTTAATCTCTGGCAAACTAGGTAATTTGTATTCATTTTTCAAAAAAACTGGGTGAACTTGGCTTGGTAATGCAAATGTTGGTCCCCCTTTCTCCACTCCAGATACTGTCTCAACCCCAAATGCTGTGTGTGAATATGCAAAAGTTGCTAAGATTCTGGCAGAGAACAACTGTAATCAGACACACATCATGAGCATATGGATGGTAGAGGATTCATTATAGTCAGTCTACTTAACTATGTTAGTTTTTCTATTTCAGAACCAGCATCAGCTACGGACTTTCTTCAACTCTGGTATAATGGAGATTATATAACACTGCGAGTGTTGCTTGGATGGACTCTCTCCTGATGTCCAGGTTAGTGTTGGAATTACAGAGGGGCTTGCCAGGACTCAGCCCCGGTAGCTCTGAAAAATAAATCTATGTGGTGGGGCTGGGGCTATGGTCCCGGCAGCTCTTCTTTTAGTGAGATCTCTCAGGTTAACCCCTCATACCTAAAAAATAGCCACTTTTGAGACCTGACTCTATGCAAGGCTATGGCTGCAGTGGGAATCAAGACATGAATGGGTTAAGGTCCCTAAACAGTTGTAAGCGGTGTGAAATGAAACACATATGATTTTGTCCTGTAAAGTTAAAGATTTAGTTCCGTCTTTGGCCTACAGCAAGACCAGCGATAAGACAGACACTCCCTCTGATAACACATCAGGAGGATTCATTTAACAAGGTTCATGTTTAACTTTTTTTTTTTTTTTGCGCTTGTCAAGCTCAGAAAGTGGCACCCACTTTGCTTTTCAAACCATAACGTTGGAAGAGAAAATATGACTTTCTGCCATTTAGTTTAGTTTTTAAGTACTTAAAACCCTTCTGGCAAGTACTTATTTTCAAAGGATTCAGTCAGGTATACAGACATTTAAATATAATACATACAGAGCTTATATATATCTGCACACATATTTTGGATGAAGTTTGGTGTTTAGGCAAATCAAGTGCAGTATACAAGAATTCATTGTCAAAAACACAATGGCCCAGATATTCAAACTGTGCCAGGCTGTGACGCAAGCCTGGGTGCAGCGCAACTTGGCTGTGCAGGGGCGTTGACTGGGCGATATTTAATGGAGCTGCGCCATGGCTCAGCATCATTGAATATTGCACCCTGGCCACCCGCAGTGCACATGGTGCAGTGGCACTGTGCCAGAGCAAGTGGCCAGAGTGGAGCAGAAGGATGTGCTAGTGCAAGTTCCATTGCGCTTCGTGCAACAACTGCGATATTCAAAGATGCACATGCAAATAGAATATAATGTAACACAAAGAGCACAAATGGGGCCATTTGCATGTCGTCTCTTCATTACCATGCAGTGTGCGATCCTCGGCGACTTGCACCTGGCACCCTGCCAGGCAGCAGCCGTCGGGGACCGACGCCCCCTGCAGCATGGCAATGTGCCCACAGCTCAATCGTGGGTATCTGAAAATCAAAAAGAATCCAAAATCCCTGGTGGCTCAGTGGACCGCTGTCAGCCCGATCACAGGCTTAAGTAAAATAAATAAGTATCCAATATCCCTGGTGGTCGCTGTCTGCCCGATCGCGGGATTAAGTAAAAAACAAATGAATCCTATATCCCTGGTGGTCCAGTGGACTGCTGTCTGCCTGATCACAGGCTTAAGTAAAAAAAGAATCTTCTATTCCTGGTGGTCCAGTGGAACCTCCCACCCGCCACTGATCCCCACCGCCCACTCCCTGCCTCGTCAGTGGCAGCGGCAGCACCCCACCCACCTGCCGCCCGCCGCCGCCTGCCGACTGACACTGTAGGTAGGACTGTACGCCCATTGGTCCACAGCGTGAGCCAATGGGCATGCAGCCCCTACCGTACTACACATTCCAGATATGTGATTCCAGCACTAGTACCCCCTCTGGACTTTCTCCTTTCACTGATGTATCTATAGAAAGTCCTGTCCCCTTGTTTTACTGTTCGCGCTAGTGTTTCCTCGGTTTGGGCCTTTGCCTGCCTTACTGCCTTCCCTGCTTCCCTTAGGGAAGTTTGGTATGCCTCCCTATCTTCATCCTGCTGTGTTCCCTTATATTTCCTGAAGGCCGGCCTTTTGGCTCTGACTTTTCTGCTACTGTTTTTGAGAACCAAAGTGGTTTCCTCCTTCTTTGGTTCTTGCTTTTCTCTCTTACACAATGGGATGTCCAGTTTAGCCTCTGTCATTGTTGCCTGCAGGTCTGGGATCTTGTTTCTCAGACTGCAGGCATTTGTGTACATGATTTTCCATTGGCCAGATTTTGATGCGTTAGTCGTTGGGCGAGGTCTGGCATTTCTGCACATCGTATGAGGAGCTGAACCTTTTTCCTTACCTGGTGATGCAAATGAACTACAAACATACTGAACTCCTGTTTGATCACTAGCTGGGGGGGGGGGCGGTGTTCTTTCCATTCTGTGCTGCACCCCTCTCCCCACAGACCCTTTCTTCATGTGTGTGCCAAACCTTAGTTCTTGGTCCAGAGATTTAGCTGTATCATACTGAATGCTGAACATTTGTTTCTTTATTTCTTTAATTTGTACACTATAATTCCTTTTATTGATATCTGCTTGTGAAATTCATTTTTGTAATTGATTTACTTGTAAATATTTTAAATAATCTTTATTTGCTGTGTTTTTGCTCGAGTCTGGAATAAATTCTTCCAAGAATATTTTGTTTCCTCCAACCAAGTTGCTAAATCTTCATACGTTCCTATAACTGATAATCTAGCATACCATTCTTTTTTCCAAGCCTGTCTGATCGTTTCATTTTCTAATATGGTGCTATTTAATCTCCAGTTGTTCATCTTGCATCTGGGAGACTTGTCCCAGCTAACTTGTACTGCTATGGATCTATGATCTGTGAACTCCCATGCGTACAATTTTAAATGTAATACCTGTAGTGCAGATGATAGAAAGATACAATCTATTCTAGTGGATATTAACCCTCTAAAATATGTGTGACCCCCTGTGGAAAATGTTGTTCTACATGCGTCTACTAGATCAGCAGTATTAACTATATTCTGAAGCGCTAGTGAGTCACTGAATAACTTTTCTGTCTTAAGGCCCCTGCCTGTCTTCGCCAGCCCACAATTAAAGTCACCAGCCCAAATGACTAAATGTGAGGTATGTAAATAGAGCTGTACTTCTTCAAAAAGAGATACCCTCTGGGCCTTGGTTTGTGGTACGTAGATAGAAATTAACCTAAATCATTCTCTGTACAAATTAATGTCCAGAAGCAATGCTCTGCCTGGCTGAATATCAACCAATTTTGAGACCTTAATGTCTGGATTGGTGAAAAGACCCCAATACTGTCACATAAATCATCCCCGGTAGACCAGAAAGAAGCTCCCTTAGTCCATATTCTTGTGGCCTGCTGCAATTCAAACTGAGTTTTTATCACTACTTCCCTCCTGCAACATATCCAAAGTAGTAAGCATTTTTCTGTGACTTTTAATGCTATTAAGCAATGAGGCATGACCACGAGTTAGGGTAACAGTCTGAAAATCACCTCCTATGGGTGTAATGTGGCATGAGGCATAGCCTAAGAATCTCCTGGTAATCCCCACCCACCCACCCCTTGGTCCCCCATTCCCTCCACCCACTTAGTCCTCCTGACCTCCATACCCCAACGCCCACACCCACTTAGCCTCTAACCTACAAGCTATCATTCACCATTGTGCTCTCCTCACTCATCTAGCCTGTAGCCTACTCTCCCTTAATGGCTGCACTTGTCAGTGGTCACATTAATTAGCTCTGCTTTGGAAGTGCGAAAACACATTTCGGCCATGATGTGAAAAATGACAGCTGTACTGTTCATAAGGAAGTGTGGAAAAATGCCAGTGGTGAAAATCTGACTGAAATATTAGAAACTACGAAGTTACAAGGAAGCGGAAATCATGCACGGTCGCTTGTAACACATTTTATGGACTGATTTCACCAGATTTTAACACAGCCATTTTAACACCTCTGCTCATGAACAGTGTCACTGTGATTTTGTTAATCTGTCCCGCACATTGATTTCGCACACCAACTGCACCATTGTATGCTACATGGGCGGAAACACATTTTGGCCAAAATGTGAAAAATTACAGCTGTACTGCTCATAAGGAGGTGTGGTAAAATAGCAATGTTGAAAATCTGGAGTGAAAATATCGAAAATTCGCGAACTTACGAGCGTGCGTAGGGACAGCGCAACACATGCTCGTAAAACAGTATTTTTTGGGAATTTTTTCACCACATTTTTTATATAGCCATTTTAACACCTCTGCTCATGAACAGTGTCACTGTGATTTTCTTAATCTGTCTTAAACATTGATTTCGCACACCAACTGTGCCATTATGCGCCACATGCACGGAAACACATTTTGGGTCAGATGTGAGAAATGACAGCTGTACTGCTCATAAGGAGGTATGGTAAAATGGCAATGTTGAAAATCTGGAGTGAATATATTGAAAATTGCAAACTTATGAACGCAGATAGGAACAGCACAACGATGCTTGTAAAACAGTCATTTTTGGGAATTTTTTCACCAAATATTCAACATAGGGTTTTTGGGGGCCTACCTCATGAACTGTGACACTGTCCTTTCATAAATCAGTCCCAAAAGGTGGTTCTGTGCAGTGACCCTGAAAATCACCTTTCGGGGCCGATTGACGCCATGACAGTGACAGAATTCATGAGGTGGGGTCCCAAAAACTCCATGTTGAAAATTTGGTGAAAATGTTCCCCAAAATGGCTGAGATATGCACTAAAGTTGAAAAAAACCTATTTATTACATTATACAGCTTACCGGCATTTCCTCAGTTCGCGGTTGGCTTTGAAGAGTGCAGTCGTGTTCCCGGTCCACCGAAGATCGTCGTGCCGAGCTCTGGAAGTAAGTATGGAGTGAGGAGGGGGTGTGGGGCAGCAGGGTGCGCAGAAGGTGGGCATAGGTGGGGGGAGATTGGGTCAGGACAGTCAGCGAGGGAAGGTTTTTTTTCTTTCAGGTTTCATTTTTTTTTTTAACTTAGATGATGCGGGACTTGTGCCATGCTGGGGTGGGCTCCCAGCATGGCAGCTGGAAGGCTGTTTGGGGGATGGGCCATGGAGCTGATGAGGGATTGGGCACCCCTGTTGGCCATACGATCTGTTGCCACACTGGGGTGGGCTCCCAGCATGGCACCCTGTAGTCTCTTGGGGGGGACAGTGGAGCCGATGGGAGATTGGGCACCCCCATCAGCCATATGATCTGTTGCCATGCTGGGGTGGGCTCCCAGCATGGCATCTGGAACTCTGTTGGGGCGGGAGCACAGCACAGCCGAAGGGGGACTGGGCACCCCGGTCGGCTATACAGTGTGTGCATGGGGGGGGAAGCACGAGCACACAGTGCATGTGTGTGTGTGTGTGTGGGGAGGAGCTTGCATGAGCACATGATATCTTATCACTGCTCACTGAAGTGTAGCTCTGCCTTTCAACTGTACGGCCACAGAATTTTCAACTGCTGTCATAGACAGCTGCAGCATTCATTGGAGAACTGTGGCTGTGCTTGCAAACACACTGACTGAATTGGAAGATGGATGACACATTTCCAAAAACTCGAATGATGGCACTATGTTTCTTGCACATGCTTGCAAGCAAACATAAAAATTATTCAAAAAAAAAAGTGTTAACAGTTTCAGTGCAATCTTCCTTTTGCACATTTTTACAGTGTGTTTTCCTAGAACATGCTTGCTGTTTGCTATATACTATGTTTAGCCTGGATAGTTCACAGAAGATGTGGCATCTTATTTTCAGTGGGGCTGTACATCTACACACTATTATAATGCATTGTGTAAAATCAGGACTTGCTGAAAATAATATTTCACATCTTGACTAAGCTACCCATAATAAATACATTATAAAAATGGTAAAATCATGACCCCACTGAAACTGAGATATTGCATCTAATCTGGGACATCCTGAGTAAATACAGTGCAAAACTGTGTAAAATGAAGATCCCTATGAGACTGAGATGTAGCATCTCCCCGGTGCTATCCAGGATGCAAAGTATAGGCTACGAAATACAGTATTTAAAGTAAATCTACTATAAACTGAACTTCACTGTGTTCCACATAACCAAGACTGACATAAACAAACACATTTATTTATTGTTTTATAACATATTAGATTGCAGTATTTATTTTGAATGTTGTGGCCATAAGGATGGTGTGTGTGTGTGTGTGTGTGTGTGTGTGTGTGTGTGTGTATGTGTGCATGTGTGAGTATGTGTGTGTTTGCTGTATATAATCAACTGTCTCAGACAGTGCTTATCAGATAGTGTCTTAAGAGGTTAAAAAAAGCATTTAATCTAATTGGCAAATCCTGTAAAATGTCACTTCCAGTCTGGTTATGCTTTACTCATTATTTTCTAATGAATTTGCAAAATGCAGATCTGCTGAGAGGCAGTTTCAGTGCACTTCCTTTTTACAAATGCTTACAGTGTGTTTTCCTACAATAAACTTGCTGATTGCTATATACTATGTTTAGCCTGGATAGTACACAGAAGATGTGACATCTTATTTTCAGTGGGGCTCTACATCTACACAATATTATGATGCATTGTGTAAAATCAGAACTTGCTGAAAATAATATTTCACTTCTGGACTAGGCTACCCTTAATAAATATATCATAAAAATGGTAAAATCATGACCCCAGTAAAACCAAAATATTGCATCTAGTCTGGGACATCCTGAGTAAATACAGTGCAAAAATGTGTAAAATGAAGATCCCTATGAGAATGAGATGTAGCATCTCCCCTGCGATATCCAGGATACAAAGTATAGAGTAAGAAATACAGTATTTAAAGGAAATCTATTAAAAAATTGAACTTCACCGTGTTCCACTTAACCAAGGCTGACAAAAACAAACAGTTTCTTTGTTGTTTTATAACATATTAGATTGCAATATTTATTTTAAATGTTGTGGCCATAAGGATGGTGTGTGTGTGTGTGTGTGTGTGTGTGTCTGTGGTGTGTGCATGTATGAGTGTGTGTGTGGTGTGTGCATATTGGAGTGTGTGTGTGTGTTTGCTGTATATAATAAACTATGTTTGAGACACTACTTATCAGATAGCACCTTAAGAGGTTAAAAAAGCATCAAATCTCAGCTGGTAAATCCTGTAAAATGTCACTTACAATCTGGTCATGCCTTTACCCATTATTTCTAATGAAACTGCATGATGCAGCTTTGCTGAGAGGCAGTTTCGGTGCAGTCTTCCTTTTACACATTTTTACACTATGTTTTCCTAGAACAAGATATTGTATCTAATCTGGGACATCCTGAGTAAACACAATGCAAAAATGTGTAAGATGAAGATCCCTATAAGAATGAGAAGTAACATCTCCCCTGTACTGTCCAGGATACAAAGTATAGATAAGAAATACAGTATTTAAAGAAAATCTACTGAAAACTGAACTTCACTGTGTTCCACATAAGCAAGGTTGACATAAACAAACAGTTTCTTTATTGTTTTATAACATATTAGATTGCAGTATTTATTTTGAATGTTGTGGCTATAAGAATGGTATGTGTGTGGTGTGTGCATGTGAGAGTATGTGTGTGTTTGTTGTATGTAATAAACTACGTCTGAGACAGGTCTTATCAGATAGTATCTTAAGAGGTTAAAAAAGCATTGAATCTCAACTGGCAAATCCTGTAAAATGTCACTTACAGAGTGGTCATGCTTTACCCATTATTTCTAATGAATTTGCATAATGCGGATCCACTGAGAGGCAGTTTCGGTACAGTCTTCCTTTTACAAATTTTTTCAGTGTGTTTCCTAGAATATGCCTGCTGATTGCTATATACTGTATTTAGCCTGGATAGTTCACAGAAGATGTGGCATCTTATTTTCAGTGGGGCTGTACATTTACATAATATTATGATGCATTGCGTAAAATTAGAACATGCTGAAAAGAATATGTCACATCTGGACTAGGCTGCCCTGAATAAATACATTACAAAAATGGTAAAATCATGACCCCACTGAAAACAAGGTATTGCCTCTAATCTGGGACATCCTGAGTAAACACAATGCAAAAATGTGTAAAATGAAGATCCCTTTGAGAATGTGATGTAGCATCTCCCCTGCGCTTTCCAGGATACAAAGTATAGGATAAGAAATACAGTATTTAAAGAAAATCACATTGCATCTAATCTGGGACATCCTGAGTAAATATAATACAAAAATGTGTAAAATGAAGATCCCTTTGAGAATGAGATGTAGCATCTCCCCTGTGCTATCCAGGATACAAAGTATAGGATAAGAAATACAGGGCCGGATATTCAAAAGGGTTGTGCCATGCGCAATAGGGTTGCTCATGCGCAAGTCTGAAAATGCGCCATTCTGCCATATTCAGCGGGAAGCAGTTGCGCTACCGAAAACATGCTGAGCAACAGCGCAATGCAAATGAAGGCATGCACAACCGAAGGGGGTGGATCCATGCATAAAGAGCGCAATGCGATATTTAAAGGCTTGCGCAATGCACAACAGTGGATCAGCCGGAAAGTGCGCCACGGCGGAAGTGAGCCAAAATAAAAAGTCTCAAGGAAGAGGCGCAAGAACGCTACAGGGAAGCCACATGAGGCAGGGAGACAGACAAGGTGACAGTGGCAAACAGTGCAGGCCAGGGAGTGCACAGGAGAGAAGAGGGACAAGGGAGGGTGTGTGGGGCCACAGACTGAAGAGGCCAGTAGGTGTACCCGGTGCAGTGGAGGTAGCAGTCAGGACAGCGGGGGCAACAGAGCAACAACAGCCAGGGGGGGAACACAAGCCAGAGACATGGACAGTGCCAGCTTCCTCATGGAAGCTGTAATGAGGGGGGTGAGAAGGCATGCTGCAGAGGGACGTGGCCGTGGAAGGGCCCGTCAGCGCTACGCCCCCAACAGGCAGTATCTTGCCCGCGTCAGCTTTGAGCTGTACACGGATGTAGAGATTGTGGGCCAGTACCGCCTGAACAGGGCTATACTGAGGCGGCTCTGTGAGCTGTGCAATGATGTGATGCAGGCACCCTCACAACGGAGTCATGCTCTGTCAGTGGAGACAAAGGTAACAGCCTGCATGTGCCTGCTCACCACGGGTACCTTCCAGAGGCTGACAGGGGACACCACAGGCATAACACAGTTGGCCACGTCACGCATCCTCACCCAATTCCTCAGCACACTGCTGCCACATGCTGCGGAGTACATCCATTTCCCCAGCACCGCGGCAGAGCGCACAGCAAACATGCAGGAGTTCCACAGGGTAACACGTATGCCTGGCGTGCTAGGGGTGATAGACTGCACCCATGTGGCTATTCGCACGCCACCTGGCCCCGATGGGGCAGCATACTGAAACCGGAAGGGTTTCTCGAGTGTCAACTGCCAGGTGGTGTGTGATACCAGTGGGCACATCATCAATGTCTGTGCCACACACCTGGC
Organism: Neoceratodus forsteri; assembly: GCA_016271365.2. NCBI lineage: Eukaryota > Metazoa > Chordata > Ceratodontiformes > Ceratodontidae > Neoceratodus > Neoceratodus forsteri. The sequence goes on from CM028137.1 coordinate 939,014,391, forward strand.
GGAGCACATGATGCTTCATATGGTACCAATCTGCACTGTGCCATCGATTCGAGAGTGGGAACATCCCCACTGGACATCTAGTGGTGGTATGCATGTGGGAATTGCAAAGTTGGGGCAAGGGTGGGAAAGCCACAGGTGCCACGGTAGTGGCACACAGGATATGGGCAATATGGACCTGAACATGATACTTATCTCCACTATCTCCACACAGGTGACAGCGGATACCCACTCGTCCCCTGGCTGCTCACACCTCACGGCGCCCATGACCCCATCGCAGCAACACTATAATGAGGCACATGCCGCCACCGCAAACATCATCGAGCGGGTGTTTGGATGCTTAAGGCATGCTTCCGATGCCTAGACACCTCCGGCGGTGCCCTACAGTACAGCCCCTCAAAGGTCTGTGGGATATTCCTGGCCTGTTGTATCCTGCACAACATGGGCAAAGACTGTGGGATAGCCGTACAGGTCGAGGAGGGGGACAGCGATGGGGATGCCGGTGATGATGGGGATGAGCAGCCCCCTTGGACGGCAGGACCCCGACTGATCCAGCAGGCCCAGCTGCACTGGGACACCATCACGGAGGAGCATTTTGCACGACACAGGTAAGTCATGGGGCCATGTGCAACCAACACTGTCTAGGCGCAACCCACAGGCACACAGGGTAACACACCAGGGGTGCATGACGGCAAGGGAGTGGAAGGGTCCAGGCGACAGACACACCATCAGGGAGGTGAATAGTCATGGACACACACACACACACACAGAGGCACAAAGCGTACATGGGCAGGTGCACAGCAGAGCAGGAACAGACATGGCAAACACACGGATCAACGGACCACCCCCACCACCTGTACTGTCAAAGTACGTGTGTCAGATGCTGGGCACCCTTGCACCTTGGTGTACAGTACAATGCAGGCATCATCATGCACACGCACCTGTGGACAGCAGTAGGGTGGGTGTACAGGTGGTCCGTGTGTCGGCGTGTTGGGCAGGGCACCCACCAGTGCACTGCCCACCATGACACACATTGCACACAGGGCAGCATCAGACAGGGCCCGCACTGGGAGACAGGTCACTCAGGTGGCACTGTGCCACGGCCACCTCAGATGCGTGGGCGGCCCTGCCGTGACCCAGCAGCACTGGCAGGCTGATCATGGGCCATATGGGGTGGTACCGATGGACCACCAGGGCTCCCACTGCGCAATCACGACCTTGACTGCACAAGGGTGTGCAACATCCCGAACATACCTGCAGCAGGTGTGCTCGGGATGCCCACAGCAGAACCCGGCGTCGACAGGCTGGGTGTCGCAGGACGCCGGGAATGGGGAGTGGAGAGCGTACTGTGTGGGGTGTGTGGTACAGGGGCACCTGACTGTGTGCCCAATGTGGCCACGACAGAGACCACTGCCTGGGTCAGCCTGTCAATGGCAGCGGTCACATCCATCCACAATCTGACCATCTCTACAAGGATCAATGCATTGTCCCTGCTGTTCCACTCCACAGCCACGCACAGTGCCTCCACAGACATTGCAACCCGCATCTGCTGCTGTACTGATGCCCGCAGCAGGCGGGTGTGCTCGTCAAATGGGTCCTGTGCCACATCGGCATTCTGTCCCCCAGGGTATGGAAGGTCCTGATGCTCAACACCCCTTGAGGGTGGGCGCTGTTCACCAGGACCAGGTGTGGGCATGTCAACAGGTGGTGTGCATGTGCCACCGCTGGACCCTGTACCCCCAGACCTGGTGGATGACTGCTGCTGCTGCCCCTCCAACTGCTGTGCCCCAGGGACCACTCGTTCCACTGCTGTGGCCGCAACAGTGCCAGGGACCTGCACAGCCACTGGTGCTGACAGGCACAGCCTGGGACTGTGCTGACGTGCTGGCACACACGTTGGAACCAGCTAGGTCCAGGGGCACGTGCTGGCCTGCTGTGTGTCCGTAATGAGACACACACGTGTCACTGCCCATTGCAGTCCTTGCATCATCAATGGTGCAGGTTCATGCAACAGCCACAGTCACAGCGTGCTGGCATGCTTGCATGCCAGACTGCTGAGACACAGGCTGTGCACCCCCCACACCTGACTCACTGACAACAGAGGTGGCAGCCAGGCGTGCATGCTGGTGCAGTGCATGCCGGCTGGCAGCAGAGGTGGATGGACCCTCCACCAACTCTGACAGGCCTTCCACACTGCATGGTCCCACCACCACCGTCCCCTGCAGATGAACAGGATCTGTAACAGAAAGTGAGAACATGTTAGTGCATGTGATCAACCTTCCCCCAACACCACCACCATGTCATACCGTGCAGTGATGGGCTTCCACCTGTCTGGAATCCACCTCCTGGTACGCCCTCTATAGCACTACACTGCATTGATGCAGCCAGATGGTCCTCCACCGGGGTCAGCTCCGCCACCTCTGGCTGGCCCCTGCCTGTGGCAGCGCGTGCCGCCCTGAGGGCTGCCACCTTCTCTTTGACCCGTCTCCGGTCTGTCCCCATCTTTTTTTTGCATTCCTCATGGAGCGCTGGTGGCTTCCATGCAGGTTTACCTCACGGGCTACTCCCTCCCATGCAGCAGCACGGGCCTGAGGGGTGCCCCGCCGTCCACTCAGTAGTGGCTCCTCTTCCAGGTAGGCCTGGAAGAGTGCCTCTGTCTCTGACTTGGTGAAGTTGGGCCTCCTCTTTCGCCCACCATCTTCATCCTCACCTGGTCTTTGCTCGGTCATGTTGGTCTGTATGGGTGAAAGTGGACACCTGTCACTGTGCAGTCTACAGCGTTATCCCATGACCATTGCCCAGAACATCACACAGCATGCAACTCACCTCTCACCTGCAGTAACCGAATCTGGCCAGCGCTGTCCACTGTCGCATACTGATAGCGCAATGCATGCAAATTAGGAGTGGCGCAACTGTAATGAGATGCAAATCACGCCACTGCGCCTTTGAATGGCTGATCAGCTGATGTGCATGTGTCAGCTGAATATCGCGCCGTTGCGCTTTGCGCACTACGGTTGAGCCGACTGAGCCAATGGAGCATTTCTGTGACTACGTAGTACACCGCATTGCACATGCCCAGGTAGCTTACGCAGGCATCTGCCGCGCTGATGACGTACTGTGTGCGATCAGCAATTCAGGACACGGCCACCATTGTGCCAGTGGTGCTGCAGCGCTGGTCACCAAATGGCGCTGTGGCACAACTGCGCAATAGTCCACTGTGGCACTAGCACGCAGGTGACCCGATCGTGCAGGACATGTAGACATCCGATGGCACTGTGCGGCCTTGCGCCACTGACCCATGACCTTGTGCTGACCTTTGCCCCCTGGCACTGTCGTCTGGCAGTGTAGCGGCTCTATCGTGCTGTTCGGTGACGGCACGATGTGGATCAACGGCTGTGCGAACAGCGATAGGGACTCATGGAGCTGTATTGGCGCAACATTTTCACGGGCTGCTAATGGAGGCCATATTGCCACCGTGCCAACTGTAGAATGGCACGCAGGAGAGCTCCACAGTGGGGGCCTTGGAGCTGGCAAACCTGGTGGCTGTGGTGGAGCCTCACCATGGCACACTGTTTGGGGGAGTGCCCCTGCAGATGGCACGCACCTATGTGTGGCAGCAGGTGGCAACTGCCCTAGAGCAGGCCACTGGGCAGAGGAGGACTCCTGAGCAGTGCAGGCACCGCTATAATGACCTACAAAGGAGGGAGCGTGCTCTGCTGGAGCGCCTCAGGTCTCGTGCCAGGAGGGGCATTGTGCCTAGGCCAGGTGGGTGTGCTGTGTATGCACCGGTGTTGTCTGCATGGGTGACACTGTGTAATGTGACCTGCGCATGGGGGTGGGTTGAGCTATGGTTTGCTGTGAAGGTGTTTGCAGGTGTGTGCTGTTTGGGTCTGGTTGTGTGGGCAGGCACACTCAATGGGGCAAGGGTCTGTCTGCTTTGGGATCTCACTGATGTGTTTCTCTTCATTTGTCTCCCACAGGTGTGGAGGAGTGGAGGCGGGCACAGGCTGAGGCATGGGATGGTGGTGCCGGGGTGGCTGGCAGAGGTGGTGTGCCACAGCCACAGCAGCAGCAGCAGCCACAGCCACAGCAGCAGCAGCAGCTTTATGAGGGTGAGTGTCATTACATCATGGATGCTATTGCATGCTGGGGGAGGCACGGCCACCGTCCATGGACAACACTACCATGCACACAACATGTGACAGTCATCACTGTCCAGTGGCACTGCATGTGTGTGTGTGCGTCACTGGTGGTCCATGCATGCACTGGGCACATGGCTGTGGCACTAGCATCCCACCACATAGCCACATCACTGGGCAGCCTTGATTGTGCTGTGATGGACATGGGCAGTGTGTGTGTGTGCAGTGGTACACATGGCTGTTGCTGCCTGGTTGGGCATGTCTTGTGCACGGTCACTGTGGGTGGGTGCAGTCCATCACAGGAGCAGGGCACTTGGCTGTATGCCATGCATGATGGGTGGGATTCAGGAATGTGGACAGTCACAGCCATTTACTCTGATCCCTTGTCCTAGGTATCCAGATCCTGCGTCGGATCGAGCGAGCACTGCGGAGGCTCACACAGGTGGCCATGGATTCCCACGCCATCCTTCTAGACATGCAGCGGCATGGGATACGGCACTGGAGGAGGCCCCGGGCACAGCACCAGGTGGAAGGAGGGCAGGCTGCCGGCCGGTAGCTGCCCATCACCACACCCAACCTTCCCTCTCCCGGTTGTTCACCCCTGCCCCTTACCCACCCCTACCTTATACCCATACCCCCACCCTGCTTTGTATATATGTACATAGTTGCTTTGTTGTTCTTGTTATTCTTCTTCATTACATTTATATTTGATATGAATACTGTGGTGGTCTCTGATTTGCAGCTGGCTATAGGTGCTCAGTTGCAGTGGTGTGCATGGCATCTGGGGTCGTTGGTCATGGGTATGTGTGTGTGTGGGGTGGTGTCTCTCGTGTGGTGTGGCTTCCACTCAGTATTGTTGCGTGCTGCCACCCACTGCTGGCTGCTCATGGTGGGTTTGGCTTGTATAGTTCTGTGGTTCACGAGGTTGCAGTGTGCCGGGGGGGGGGCCTGGGGATTCCTGCAGTGCTGGTCACTGCACATGGGTGGTGTCTTGGGGTCACAGTGCTGGGTGTGCTGTGCACACAGGGGGTGGGCTGCTGGACACTGGGGTGGTCTGCCCCCTTTGTGTGGCACTCTCAGCTTGCCAGTGGGTGTGCTGCAGTAACACGGCCAGGATGTGCTTTCTTTGCTTGTCCCCATGGTCCGGTGGCTGTTCCATCCCTCCCCCAGTTATGCTGTGCTTGGGGTGTGGGGGTACATTGTTGGTTCTGCAGTGTGTCCCTGTGTCCATCTGTGGCATGGGTGGTGGGCCCCTGCCTACCTCCCTGGTTGTGCAGTTCCATTGCTCTGCTGCTGGGGGTCTCTTTGCTTGCACTATGGCACCTCTGGACTGCTCAGCTGGGCTGCCTTTGTTGCGCTATGGCGCATCATCTCTGCTCAGCTTCCCCTTCCTGGTTGCGCTATGGCACAGGTTGTGCGATATTCAGACGTTGGCTGGTTGCACAATTTGTCTTGCTCCATGTTTGAATATCGCATGTATTGTGCATGTGCGCAATTGACTTGTGCTTGCTCCTGCTGTTGCGCACTTTTTGGGCGCAGTTTGAATATCCAGCCCTTAGTATTTAAAGGAAATCACATTGCATCTAATCTGGGATATCCTGAGTAAATACAGTGCAAAAAGGTGTAAAATGAAGATCCCTATGAGAATGAGATGTAGCATCTCCCCTGTGCTATCCAGGATACAAAGTATAGAATAAGAAGTACAGTATTTAAAGGAAATCTACTGAAAACTGAACTTCACCGTGTTCCACTTAACCAAGGCTGACAAAAAACAAACAGTTTCTTTATTGTTTTATAACATATTAGATTGCAGTATTTATTTTGAATGTCGTGGCCATAAGGATGGTGTGTACAGAATGTGTATGTGTGTGTGTGTGTGTTGTATATAATAAACTATGTTTGAGACAGTGCTTAAGAGGTTAAAACACAATGTAAATCTTGGACATTCCTTGCTGAGAATGGATGACATTTATGAGGTATAGATCTGTCTTGAAAGATAATACCTGTCCAACTTATGCAAGTAGCAAGAAACTGCTTAAATGCTATGCATTGATATGTGTAAGTTGTTGCATTTCTAAGGGGGTAGAGAAATGTCCAGTTTAATAGGTAACCAATATTTAAGAAGCTGTTAGTTTTCTAATGGCCATCTGATAAGCAGTTGCAAATTCTGTCTACAACATTGGAAACAGAAAGAAGGGATTATTTAACTGTCATGATGATTTGCAGAATGGAAGGATACACTGAAAACTCTTAAAAGATGTGTTCCATGGAAACATCTTTTTCAAGGGAGAGCAGGCTCCGCCCACAGCCATAAAAATGACTTTAGATCTGTTCACATTATCAGAGCTGCGTTGGTTTAAAATACTTGTCCCAGCTGAAGTAGAGGGAGAAACTTCAGACCTTTGAGTCTCTTTTCTCTGAAAATTACTCTCAGCTGGAGTGGAACTTTCACTAATTTTCTTTGTTGCACCAGAGGGCTGGTCTAGGCCAAGCCTTAATTTGCTCCTTAATGCCATTGCAAGAGAAGGCCCTCTGTTCTTGTCTTTTGGCTCTCGGGAAACACAACCTGCAGTTATAAAGAGCTGCCAGTCGAATGATGTTCCTGACGACTCTTTGACACATTACTGTTCAGACCAGTGGCTGTCTTTGATGTAGCCACATTAGAGTTCAGCTGTTTGCATGAATGTGACTTAACGAGGCAAGGGCGCGGTCTGCAATTCTGACAGTTCAGCCTGCAAAGCTTCTCTTTGTAACTTGCACCACAATTCCTTTTGTTAATTTTGTCAACGAAAGTTCTTTCTCTGTTATGCTGATATCTTTTTCCTTAGTAACATTGGCATTTCATACCTCGACATTCTCCACAGCAGCAGGAAACAACTGCTAGCGCTCCACCTCCACGTCCACAGTTTCAAAATACTCTTCAGGTATTTCCGACACATCAGTGTTATTTTCAGTAGCCTCCAGCATAGCAGAGACAGGGGAGGAGGCTTGCTCCCCTGCCACTATAGCACCCAGTTCTCCTCCTGGATCCACCAAAGTGGCCGTCTTGGAAGGACAGCCAAGAATTCCCCCCACTGTCACAGTAGGGGAATTTCCCCAGTGTCCTGGCCAAATTTCCCCTATTCACTAAAAATACCACTAACCGCTTAAGAAGATATATTCATTTCCCCAGGTACCCCTAAGGATAGTGGGCTAACTGCCCAGCTGATGTAAGGGAAGAAAGCAGACATACCAACCAAAAACAGTCTGACATGGAGGAAGATATGAGAGGAAAGGAGCTCCTTCTCCTGCAACCACAGGCATGTACCCTGTGTAAAATCTAGTGCACTTGATCCAATACAGTGCATTACATCTCCTACAGACAGTGTAACTGTCAAGTGGAGTTACAGTGTATAGTGCTCAGAAGCACAGATTACATTTAGCAAGTAACAGGAAGGAAGAAGGAGGACAGAAAAGAAGAAGGGAAGGGAAGGGAAGGAAGGAAGGGAAGGAAGAAAGGAAGGAAGCTACCTCTTTCTTTCTTTCTTTCTTTCCTTCTTTCTTTCTCTCTTTCTCTCTCTCTCTCTTTCTTTCCTCCTTCCTTCATGGGGAAGGGGCCCAGCACTGAGTCTTCAACTTCCTTATTTTTATTTTTTGAAGGCCACTCCAAGGAAGTGCAACTGGGGAGATGTCCTAGCACTGATGGCCCCAGCCAGCACTGAAGGGTGAGCTGCCAGGAGGCTGTCTCTGCTAGAGTGGAGATGGTGGGCATGTGTGGGAATCGATGGTGAAGATAATTCTGGAAGATCAACAATTAAGGTAAGTATGTAATGTTCATTTCTTCCAAGAATCAATCTTCACCACTGATTCCCACTTATTGTTCTGAGTACCAAGCCTTTCCTTCTTTCTGAGGAAAGAGCTGTCTCACCCTGAGGATAACAGATACCTTCAGCCCTCTGTGTGAGGGAGAACACCTGAGGGTAGGGGCCACTAATGGCACCATGGTTATGGACGACCCTTGGGATATCACCAGTGTCTCAGCTGAAGCTGGGCACAGGACCAGCACCATAGCCATCATCATGTCCATCATCACAGCCATCGTCGTCATCCTCCTCAGTGTTGCTAGCGACGCCAGGGGAAGAAAAAAACCTCCCCTAAGCTTGCAACTATGGTGAACAATGACAGCAGTATGGGCAGTGGAAGAAGACAACACTGAGATGTCCACCGATGTAGACAGAGCATATAGCTTTGGACTCACCACTAAGGACATCTGCTACTCAGGGCAGACAGACTTTGGAGGGCTGTCAGCTGGCCACCCAGATGGAGACAGCTGCCCCACAGATCCAGTCACCAGGGCCTTCAACGGTCCTAGCCTTGGCTGCATGTGTGTGATGTCTGCCTCCAAAGGTGGGGATCAGATGAATCCACCTCAATGCATGGTTCTCTAAGGTACTATAGTCCATCAAAAAGCAGGTGTCACATACATCCATATTGTGCTCTGATTCAAGGCAGGCTGCACAACACTGATGCCAGTCCAGAACAGCCATGGGTTTCCCACTAGGGCAGTGATGCATAATTGGAGGCTATTGGACTGTCTTCGATGATTTAGCCCCCTTCTTTTCAGACATTGGCATCATAGAAAATAACATACAAGCAACATCGTGAAGGTAAAGCAAATATGATAACGCACCTAGAAAAGTGGGCGATGAGAGAACTGAGGAGCTGTTGCTCCCACAGTGCGCACTTGATGGTGGGAACAACAGAACTGAGATAAGTGAAGGAGGTGACAATAGTTATTGACTGGCACGCAGCACCAAGTGGGGGTGTGCAGGCACCATGTTCAGCAGCTGTGGCCATCTCCCTCCTAGCAAAAAGTCTACTCCCGCAAGGTGGTAGTGCCTTCGGCCCCAGACCCATAAGTGGGGAATCAATGGCGAAGACTGATTCTTGGAAGATCATGTGATGGACATACAATGCAACAAAAATGTTGTCATCAACAATGAAAGGTGCACAGTGTTTGGGCATGGTAGTTCCTTTTTGTTCTTGCTTTAAAGATTTTATTGAGTTATTGCATTATTAAAGGTAACAATACAATTAAAGAAACTGAATTAACATTAGAAAATAAAGTATATACAAAGAGGAGATAATCACAATATATGTCTGGTCTCAGTCTAGGTATTACCTCTAAATTGCTCAAGTAATTTGCATTAAAATGGTCACAGATTACTCAAATGAGGTACATAAATTACCACAGCCACTATGCGGTAAGATTCAAATAATTTAGAGTTAGAGATAAAAACATACAACACATCTTCTACATGTTTAAATGGATAAGAAAACACTTAGTGAATGGATTGAAGGGATAGTGGTATAATCTATGTCTTGCCTAAAGAAGTTAGAAATGGGGCCCATAATTTTCAAAATATATTATTTATTTATTTAGTTTTTGTTGACCGGGTAAGTGCACTAGACAAATCCTGCCTATTTTCAGACACGACCCGGGAAGGGGGAAACAGATGAATGCCAACTGACCTTGAACCAGATTAAGCCATTGGTAGTATTTTTCGTGAATGCAGGAAATTTGGCCAGGGAACCGGGGAAATTCCTCTGCTCTTTTCGAGAAGTGCCATGGGATCTTTAACCTCCATCTGAACTACCACCAGAGCAGGCAGATGGGACCTCGCTTTAATGTCTCATCTGAAAGACAGCACCGCAGGAGTGCAGCACCCCCCTCATGCTGCACTACAGTGTCAGTATTGGGATATTAACCCAAGTGCCTGGTGTGGGGATAGAACCCACAGCCCTCCGATCTCCTGGCCTCAGAGGTGAGTGTGCTACCTGCTGAGCCACTGACACAATACAAAACTGACATATCTCTTTTCCCAATGGTTTGTAGGGCTAGTCTCTCATTATTAACCCACTGTACCCATTAGCGCCATATGGCATCAGAACCATGCATTGATTAACCTGACCTAAAATGGCGGCATCAGACAGACTGAGTTAATCATTTCACTCAATTTAGTGCTCCATTCCTTAAGCTCAGGGCGAAACTGGAATTTCCAATGAGAGAGAAAAATAACCTCTTAAGTGTCAAAGCCACAGTGCACACACCAGAATTTTGAAGTTTGGCTAGCTGAACTGATTCTTCCACTATCCCCAAAATATGAAATTTCAGGGAGAAAGGGACTCTTACTTTACATGTCGATTCACAGATATTGTGTACCTTAGTCCATCTTTCTCTAAACAGAGGGACAGGACCAGAGCATATGCAGTAAATCTGTGTCATCATTCTGACACCTCCAGCATCTGCCCTCAGATTGGAAACTAATCTTTTCGGAGAATAATAATAATAGTGTAAGATTGTATACTGAATTGTTCTTCCCTGGACTTCTTTACAACTGCTATAGGCATTATTCCATGCTGAGTCCCATTCTGAGTCCAATATTTCAACCTTGATGTCCCTCTCCCATTTTAATTTGGCTGGGGCAGTCAAGAGGGAATGGTCCTGAGTATTCATTAGACGCTTGAAGCTTGTAGGTTAGACTTACTCCTTTTTTTAAGATTTGCAACTTTAACCACTGAGTCCCATTCATTGACGCCATTCCATTGTAAATTTGGGCCTAAAACAGAATCTTGTAGTGCTTTCCTTAACTGTAAGTAGTTAACAAACTGAAATTTGGGTAGTTTAAATTTTAATCTTTGCTGTTCAACGGAAAGTAATTCTCCCTATGATCCTAACAAATCCTGTAGATTTGTTATGCCCAACCTGCTCCAGCCAAAATCAGTAAGGTTATTTCCATTAAATTATACTTTTGCATTTACCCCAAATCGCCATCAATTGAATAGGAAGATTTTCAAATTGCATCAATCCTTTTCACCAGAGGCATCAAATTAAGGGTCTCTAACCTTTAGATCTCTCTATGAAGTTTAATGCCAAGGTATGTTAAACACTTCATGCACTTAAGTTCTGTCTGAAATATCCCCAAACTGTCTCCTGGTTTAAGGTAAGAATTCACTGACATAACTTGTGTCTTGCCCTAATTAAGAGTAAGGCTAGAGAATGAGGCAAAGTCAAATAAGATTTTGCCCAGCTGAATTATTGACGCCCTTCAGTTTGAAAGTGTGACAAGCTAATTATTAGCATAGGCAAAAACCTTATTTACAATATTGTCGGTCTTAATTCCTTTCATCCCTGAGCACTCTGTAATTCTCCTAATAAGGGGTTCAATAGCCAAAATTAAAAGACAGGGGAAGAGGGGACACCATACCTTGACCCTTTACATAAGGGAAAATGATTCAAGACATACTCATTTGTAATGACCCTTGCAATAGGATTTTTATAAAGAGTTTTAATCCAAGAAATAAAGGGTACTCCCAGTTGGAATTTAGAAAAGGCCTAGAACAAGTAGTCCCACCATAAGGAGTCAAAGGCTTTACTAAAATCAAAGGCTAAAGCTGCTGGATTGGACAATTTATTTGCCTTCCATATAATGTTTAGCAATCTGCACACATTATCAGAACTATTTGTACCTGGGGAAAAAAACAACTTGTTCATCTCTAATAAGTTTGGTAATAAGAGATTTAAGTCTAGAGGCTAGAATTTGGGTCAGAATTTTATAGTCCACATTGAGTAGTGAGATGGGCCTATAATTATCGCATTGTAAGGAATTTTTACTATCTTTTAAGATCAAAGTTATATATGCCTGGTGCAAAGAATTAGGTAAAGACGCTGCTGAAAGGGAGTAAGTGAGAGTATTTAATAGATAGAGTTTAACCTTGGGACTTGTTGCCTTATAAAGTTCTCTCGGAAGTCCATCTGGGCCTGGAGTTTTATTTGGATGACGGCCATGAATGATCCCATGTAACTCTTCTAGGGTGATAAGGGAGCTTAAAATACCCCATCTGTCTCATCTAACCCTGGGATTGTTACTGAGTTTAAAAAAGACTTTGAGTCCAGCAAATCCTGAGTAGTCGAGTTTGAGTACAGTGTTTTAAAAAGGGACTCAAATTCTAGGCTGATTTTTTTATTAGAAACTTCAGTTGTACCAGCTTTGCTGGTGATACCAGCTATTAAATTCTGTCATGCTTTCTTCTTGAGCCTGTGGGCCAGACGTTTCCTGACTTTCTCCCCAGCTTCCCAGAAGGTCTATTTAGTCCTATATAGAGAGTATTCTGCCCTAGCCAAATAAATTCTATTTATTTCATATTTGAGTTTGATGGTATTGTAAAGTAAACTCACCTTCCTGTCAGGTCTTTTTTTTAAATAATTCTCTAATTTAAGCAGGGCTTCAATTCCTTATTTATGTTCCTCTTTTTTATTGGTGAGAAGCTGTTGATTCTTCCTCTTATGAATGCTTTAAAGGCATCCCATAGACAATTTGATGACCCTTCCCCATTATCATCCAGCATGAAGAATTCTTTAGCCTCTTGATTAATCCAAAGTAAAAATTTAGGATCATGTAACAGTGAAACATTCATTCTCCACTGGAAGCAGTTACTTTTAAAACCCTCAAAGAATGTCGATACCTGCATGATCTGATAATGAAATTTCTTTGATATTTGAGGAGATAAGATTTGTAGTCATCTGTTTTGACATAAATATCATATCAATTTGACTGAAGGAAGAGTGTCTTGAAGAATAAAAGGTATAATCCCTATCCGCAGGCTATAGCAGATGCCAAGCATCCACCAGATTAAGGTCATTAACAAGTCTGTGTAATGCATGCGGAACCTGTGAGGGTCTTAGAGAAATAGTTGCAGAGCTCCTGTCTAATAGATTATCCAATACTTCATTAAAATCACACACACACACACACACACACCCACCCCAGTATTAGGTCTTGGGAGCTAGTGGTGCTCAACCTTAGATTAAGGTCATTCCAAAAGGAGGACCGGTCTGTATTAGGTACATAAACATTACAAATATTTATGTATCTTCCATCAATTGAACCCTTTAGTATCTGAAACCTACCGTCAATTGAACCCTTTAGTATCTGAAACTTACCATCAATTGAATCCTTTAGTATCTGAAACCTACTGTCAATTGAACCCTTTAGTATCTGAACCCTACTGTCAATTGAACCATTTTGTATCTGAAACCTACCATCAATTCAATCCTTTAGTATCTGAAACATACCATCAATTGAACCTTTTAGTATCTGAAGCCTACCGTCAATTGAATCTTTTAGTATCTGAAACCTACCATCAATTGTAAAGCTAAAGTTAGGAGTGCAAAAAAATTGTTCTTCCTCTCTGAACAAAGAAATGTGTTTGGGGATCCTAAAAAAATTTGGTGTACTTTGAATAAATTGATTGGTAGGGAAAAAAGATGACTGATATTACTTTACAACATAGTGGTCATCTTGTTAGTGATTCTAATTCAGTGGCAGAACTGTTTAATCAATATTTTGGTGATCTTGGTAGTTATAGAGTATCAGGTAATGGGCAAAGTCGACTACAAACCAATTTGAAATATTTTCATAATGAATTTAATTTTGAACCTGTTACACCAGAGTTAGTAAAGGATTATATCCTTAAAAATTACCCTCGACCTAGTGTGGGATATGATGGAATTGATTATAGAATTCTTAGGTTAGGAATCTCTTTATTTTCTTATCCCGTCTTTGATTTTTAACAGTTCATTAAAAGACTGTGTTTTCCCTCAAAGTTGAAAATGATCCACTGTTAAACCAATTCTGAAAAATGGCAACCTACAGATTGTGTCCAACTATCGACCTATCTCTTTGTTGAATCCATTATCTAAAATTTTGGAAAGGATTATCTTAGATCAAACTTTAGAATATCTTACTAAATATCAAAAATAACTGATTGTCAGCATGGGTTCAAACCAAATCATAACACTGAAACGGCCTTGGTGAGGTTCACTAGCCACATACAGTGTGCCCTTGATAAAGGGCACTCTACTGGGGCTTTATTTGTGGACCTCACCAAGGCCTTCGACCTAGTTGATCGTACTTTATTGCCATCAGTATTAACAAATTTGCATTTTTCGGCTGAGGCAGTCAGATGGTTTTCAGACTAACTTACAAATAGGACCTTTAGGACACTGACTGGTGATAGCTTTTCAAAAACAACCGTGATGCAGAGTGGGGTGCCCCAGGTTTCTATCCTGGGCCCCCTTATTTTTTCTCTTTATGTTAATTCTGCCCCAAGCGTTTGTTCAAAAATGTCTATGATTTTATATGCAGATGATGTGGTTATTTATAGTGATGGAATTAACTTAAGTGCAATATTAAATCATGTTCAGATAGATTCTGATTTTCTTCAAGATTGGTTGATTTCGAACCATATGTTTCTGAATTTAAAAAAAAACTAAACAATGAAGTTTGAACCATGCGCCCATTTGTTTTGATACCACCACAGACAGGCTGCACCTCAGTTGAGTCACCCTGGGTAAATACATTGGCCTGATTTATAAACGAGGATGCAGAGCTTGCAGCCAAGCCCTGCAAAGTTTGCTGCACCTGCGTCCATCACAACTGGCACCAAAATTTCTAACCTTGGACGCAAGTTGTGACAGTGCCCTCATTTTACGCCAGCTTGCACCAAAGCTGCGGCGCACACTCCATAAACTGGCTCCACCACGGACGCAAAGTTATGCCAAGGGGGAGCTGGCACAAGTTTGCTGTGTCACCTCAAGGGACTTGCGGTAGGGGATTTGCGGCAACTGGCTTACAGAATCACACTTGCCACAAGGTCACCACTTGCGGCAAACTCTGTGCCGCAAGTCCCTTGCAGTGGATGCAGCCAGTTTGAAAATCAGGCTCACTGTATTACAAAAAAAGTCACAGTTTACCAAACTGAGTGTTAAGCAATATCTGTGACATTTTATCAGATAAAGCGGGCATACAGCTACTGTAGTAGCTATGAGCAAATTGTGTGTTATCTATTGCTTCTCCACCATGATTGAACTACCATGCCCGGGAGCACGTGCCAAGCGCTGAAGAGTATGGCTGCCTGACGCCATTGCTGCTGCTTCACCCAATATATTTATTCATAAAGAATCACAATCACATGTAAACCTGTTCAATTTTACTTCTTTTGTTATGGGTAGTGTTGAAATTAAATCCACTGAAGTTTTGGCATTTCTGATGTAAAATATTAATTTTCTTCTATCAAAAACAAAATCACGGCTTCAATGATGGCACTGACAACTGTTGAAGCGTCCGACAGCACCAAAAATCAGCTGAATTCTTCTGTGGCACCAAATAGTAAGTCGGACCTTGCACAGATTAAAGAAATGTTTGCCAATATTCAAATGGTCGTTACAGATTTAAAAACTACTACGGGGACACTACACAAAGAATCTGACAAATCTGTGTTAAAATTGAAGAAACAGAGTTTAGTTGTCTGGCACAGAGAATACTGTTAAATGTTTGAGGACAAGCAGGAAATGCAGTCAGAACAAATCCATTACATTTTGGAGAAATTGGATGATTTGGAAAATAGGGGAAGAGAAAAAATATCAGATAAGTAGGGGTTTCCGAGGGTATGGAAGGAGACAACATAATTCATTTTATACAGCAATACCTACCAGAGCTTGTAAACTACCAACGGCCCTGGGCATTAGAAACAGAGAGAGCCCATCGCGCCTTAGCTCCCAGACCCCAGCCTAGTTCAACAACAAGGGCCATTGTTAGACATTTCTTGAGGTTTTCAATTAAAGACGAGGCCATGAGAGTGGTGAGGGAGAAAAAACACTTGGCTTGGAATGGGGAGCGAATCTTTTTATTTCAAGACTTCTCATCAGAAGTCGTGGATAAGAGAAAGAATTTTGACATGGTTAAAAGAGAACTTCAGAGACAGGGCTACTCTTAGTATTTTAAATACCCAGCAAATCTAGTGGTGCTCGATTGCAATAATTGCTCGCATTTTTGTGATTCTCCAGGAAAGGTATTGGACTTGATTAGTGAAACTGGAGATCTACAACACAGACAAACTGCTTCCCAGCATTCAAATACAGTCCAGCATTCTGATGTGCCATGCACTGAGGCAATGGTGATCTTGGGACCCTCCAAACCCTCCCACAAGCTTGCCTACAGCTTCTACATTTGACAAGGGAACTGTGATTCAGAGCACTACTGAGACAGAGCCTGTACCATGTATATCAACCCCCTTTCAATATTCTAATGTGGTCAAAAATAAACTCACTCCTCAGACTGCTCTGTACTCCACAGACAGCCTTAAATCCAAGCCGACCACCAAAACATACCTCTCACCTCATCAGATGCAGCATGGAATTTTGCAAGAGAAGAAAGAAACAGGATCTTTCCCTGTTCCATATTCCTGTAACGATTATCATGGATATAAAGTCCCTGAACAACAGGCTGGGGGGGGGGGAGAGCTCTGATTAAGTGCATCCACTGCTGAAAGCACTTCCTGATTGCCCCGATTACTTCCTGTTGAATCTCTATATGCTCAGTGTGTGTGTGAGCCATGCAATTGCTACCTCAGCCCCTAATTTTTTTCCGAAGCATCAGGCTGATGCCCTCTGAGCATCGTTAAATTCATGATCGCTTGTAACCTTTGGTGACCTTAACTCTGTGAGTGTCTCGTACCTTAAATGTTTTTCCCCTTTAGAAATCCCTCTCTACAGTTATTATCTCTTCATGGCTTTAGGGCCACTACACCTTACTCACCCTGCTGTCTTTTACATATTGCTTAATCTGAGGCTCTTATTCCCCCTACCCTGTACCATTTAACTACCCTATTTAATCTTCGTATTCCCTTTTCACTGCATTCCACTCTTACTGTCCCTTTCCTTTGTCTCCTAACTCTCTTCCCTGCCATAGACTAGCTCTTCAAGGGCTCCCTACTCCTCAGGTGAGAGAAATGTGGATACCGGGTGGTTGTCGCTTCCATAGCTGCCACCTGAGACACCTAGACCGGACTCCTTACTAGAGAGGTGCAGCATTGCCGATACCCAATTGGAACGTGAGTGCTTTTCTGCTCTGGCATCTGATTGGCTCCTGAAGTCTGCTCCTGTTTCTCCCTCAATACTAAGCTAAAGTCTGATTTTTCTGTCTAAAACTTGCACAAAAAAGAGCTGTGCTTACTTACTGCCTAACAGTTATGACCTCTATTTTTTCCTGTTTGGAGTGTCAAGAGTTGGGACTCTGTTTGATTATACTCCTTTCTGAATTTCTGGGACTCTGTTTGATTATACTCCTTTCTGAATTTCTGTGGTTGGGCCAGTCTTTAGGCATCAAGGAATAACCAATTCTGTTGTCCTGCTGTTTTGGTCCTCCCGCTGGTTCAGATGTTCCATTGTCCGTGGCCCAGTACTTAATATCATCGACCCCTTCCTCCATACCCTGCCAAGGATATGCTCTCCATGGGCTCCCTGCCCATGTGCGTGGGAAACCTGGGCACCGAGTGGTCGGTGCTGCCTCTACCGCCGCCTGAGAACCTAAGCTCGGACTGTCCATTAGCAAAGCATGGCATTAGCAGCCATCCAATCAGAACATAAGCACTCTTCGGTGTTGGCTTCTGATTGGTTCCTGCAGTCTGCTTCTGTGTCCATTCTAAACCAAACATAAATCTGATTTCCATGCCAAAATTTGCCAAAAAAGAGCTGTAATTACTTTTCTCCTTGACTGTTAAGACCCTTATCCTTCTGTTTAGAGTGTTACATTTATGGATACTGTGTAATTACACTACTTTTGAAATTATGTGCTTGCATCAGCTCCCTATATGAGCGGCATATCACTTCTCCCTACTGAAGTTCCTACTAAGCCTCATCTTATGTCCTCCTTAAATATTACAGAAGCACTCTGAACTGATATGACTGATGTAACATTGAGTACTTACTTGCATTAATTGCATTACTTGTTCTTTACTTGTGTTATTTGGCTCTATTGTAAATATCTCTGTATGCATTGTACCATTTGACCCGGAGCTAACCAGGTCCATCTTGTAAATGAGCTTGCTCAATGATGTTCACCTGGATAAATAAAGACTTTGATTGATTGATTGATTGAAGTCTTGTCAAAGGTTCAGGTACTGCCTTCTCGACAAAATAAAATAAGCTGGTTCCTGATCATTGATAACTGTATGACTGCAAAGGTGTTTCAAAGAAAATGTATCTGGGCACGTACCCTTTTCAGAAAGCATGTCCCAATTAATTCAGGATTTTCTGCACAATTTTCCAATTCTTTTAGAAAGGTTCTAAAAAGACAGAAGAAAGCAAAATGAGTATTACAAAAGTTACAGTCGTACTCATGTCGAGGACAGTGGCTGAAGTTCAAAGCAATAGACATATAATACCTGGTATATGGCTTTACCATTTTATATTACCCCTCTATGCCCATGCTTGCAAACATATGGGATATGCCATGGGCGGACTAAAAATATCACATTTATTGTTATCTGCAGCTTTTGACTTTTATAAACTCATGAGTAGCAGAGTCACGAGTGAGGTCTATAGAGGTCAAACCCTGCAGATACAAATAAATGTGATATTTTTAGCCAGTCCATGGTATATGTCAGTTATACAATGACAGTGCCTCTCTGGCTAGATTAGTTCTTTCAATGAAGATTTTACTGATTCTGTTTCATTTCACTCCTTGTTCTGTTTTTAACTGCTGGAGATGCCACTGTGATGTCATCAGGCATTGTGTAAGCTGTTCTCCCATTGGTTAAGAGCTCCTCCGTGACCAGCCGAAAAAGTGGAAATAAATGCCAATGTCCCACCTAAGACTGCAGTAAATTGTTTATTTCCACTTCAGGTCTGTCACACATGAAAATAAATACATTTGTTTGCAAAATGTTATTATCACAGTCATTGTATAAACACATGTATACCATGGGAGTGCAAATACATTTGGACAATAAAAGCTGTTATTTTTCACTGGAGTCGTAGCTGTTGTGCAAATGCCATGTTATTTGCACAGTGGCTACGTTATTTGCATAGTAACCACAACCCATGCTTTTCACATAAACTGGCTTCCTGTGAGCAGCACATGAAACACATCAAACAGTGGCGCTGCCACTTTAACAATAAAAGTAAATGGCTCAGCTTATCATCATTAATAAAGTGGAAAAAAAGAAAATCTGCAAACAGATAATCCATTTACATACTACAGCATGTTTTTTACCTGCAAGAAACACACACAAAAAAAGTATCCATTGATTCTCCCATGAGGTAGCTTCAAATATTCATATAATTTGGTTTGAAATGATGTTGTTATTGCCACCATGTTATTTGGGGTAAATATGCTGCAGAGGTAAAAGGGAAGCCTATGACTAAGATGGAAAATCGATTGCAATTTGCACGTATGTAAGAAGTGAGAGTGAAAACGTCACTGAGTAAGAAAATAAAGGCTGAACATTGCATCTTCCTGGGAAGCACATTTTATTCATCCCACCTGAAAGAAAATTTGTGCTGACCTCACAAGCCTGCAACTTTGTAACTGACTTTTTCTACTTGCAATGAGGGAAACCATTCATTATCACCATCCATCTATATGTGCTAGATGTGATAACACATGGAAGGGGTCTAGACTGTGCTACAATTTAGAATTTTTATTTTCCTACCGAAATAAATGTAATAATATTTGAAGGTGCAGGATGCATTGTTCTCTTTTTCTGTTTATATTTCATTGTTAAATAAGATATATATATATATATATATATATATATATATATATATTGCTGTTATAAAGACATTTGGGGAGACAGATCACATGATCTGTGGTTCAGCACTTTCTCCTCCATTTGGGTCAGTCACAACAAGAACAAAGTGCTTTAGCTTTCAGACCAACCAGTCCTTCGTTAGGCTTCTGACAAAGGACTGGTTGGTCCGAAAGCTAAAGCACTTTGTTCTTGTTGTCACATCTATGTTGGTCCATTAAAAGGTTTCAAATCATTTGCTTCTGGATCTGTTTTAACTTTGGAATGTTTTTGAACTATGCAGCCTATGCTGAAGGGTGTTATGTTAAGATGTTTTTAAACCACAGGGCATGTTGAGTATGTACTGTACATCAAAAAAACAGAGTAAACGCACTCGGATGGAGGTGCTATAGACACAAAGCGCATATTACTACAAAAAGTTAGTCAAGCACTCATCACCAATTGTTTTGGATATCAATCCTTTGTCAAAAGGCTCAAACACATCAAGGTATTGTGTGTGGCACTCTAAATAAATTTATGGGCATTTGAACACATTCTCAGAGAGCACCGTCTTTTATCACAATTGGTGGTGAGTGCTTGACTAACTTTTTGTAGTAATATGTACTGTACAGTTTGGTATGGTGTGTTATATTATGACTAGATAGGAATGAATTATTCCTAGATTACTAAGGGAGCCCTGGGATGAAGCTTCTGGTGAGGGTGGGTGGAAGCTCCATTCCTCCCGTTGAGTAGTAGGAAACTAGTTTAGGAAAACTAGCTCATTTGCACTATTTCCCCCTCTTAATCAGGGTTGTGTGTTAGGGTAGGACCCTATCAGACCTGGAAGGACTCTGTACTATCACCTCTTTTCCAAAGTCTGTTGCAGCAGCACCAAAAACCCTTTACTGTCCTTTTTCTATCCTGTGTTTTCACCTTAGTTCTGTCAGGTTGGCCACCTGTAGAGCCCCCCCCCCCCAAATCTCTCTTGCTATCTGCATCCACTTTGTTTTCTGCTTGCCCTTTCCATGTCCTTCCAGGAGTACAAGAAAGAAAATATACAACGTGTCAGTATCAAAACAAAGTAGGCATTGTGTAAAGTACTATGCCTCCGGCTAAAATGAGACTAGCAAAAATTTCAGCCAATTGGAAACTGTCATGTAGCAAAGTTGTTGCAGAAGCTGTTGCTGTTTAAAAAATTATCAAAAACAGTTCTTAAATAGATAAAATGCACAGAATGCTAGCTTTGCTATGCTAGTGTTAGTAGCACTTTAACACAAACTTTGTTGAAGCTGTTTGTGGCTGTGTAACTTTTTATTAATTGATCTCTATGCTCAGGGAAAAAAAACACTGTTTTTGTTCCATTTTTTCATTATAAATCAAGTACCTCTTTCTAAACGTATTATAAGCCTGAAACCCCTTCTTTTACTTTGACTGTATACAATCATTCAAAGCCTGAATGTTCGACATTCTGAATCAAAACACACAACTCATTTTATTTTCTTCATGTTAAAACCTAAAAAAAAAATGCTTTCTATTAAAAAGGGAAACTACTATAGTGCATAGGAGCACACTGCATGCCATTTATTTTACTCTGTGAGCTGGTTTGCTCTTTTTGTGGTTTTACAACTATCTAGAAAAATTACCTGCATTCTGTGAGACCTCTTTAGGAGCCAGCAGGCCCCAACTACAGTATTATTATCATGGGATATGCGAGATGTGACATCATCCATGGGAGGGTAGCATGTGCTACAATTCTGTATTTTTATTTTCCTACGGAAACAAATTTATTAATATTTGAAGGTGCAAGATGCATTGTTCCCTTTTTTCCTGTTTATATTTCATTGTTAAATAAGATATATATTGCTGTTATGAAGACAATTGGAGACAGATCACATGATCTCCTAGGAGAGGGTTTATAAACCATCAAATTGTGATGTCATTCAGATCTGTGGTTCAGTTGTGACTGACCTGAAAAGGAGAAGGACGTGCTGCCTTCAAGTTCTGAATTGTTTTTTCCTTTTTTTGTTTCCTGTAAATATTATAAATAAAACCAGACTGTGGGTGTGTTGTACCATATTACTTGATGTGTCTGTCTGTCTGTCGCCCACTAACTACTGCAGGTGCATGCAGAGAGAGCAGCACCACAGTTTCCAGAAGGTTTCTCCGAAAACTGCTGCCCCACATTCTCTGCATTGCACCACTCCTAGCATTCTCAGTTCCTACAGTTCCATTTTATATTTGGAAATTCTAATGTATCCTTACCCCTGCTAGGGTGTTACTAGTTTTCCCCTTTTGTTGTTTCTTATGCTTGTACACCTACCAAGACAGAGTGTTTCTCCTGTTCCCAGAGTTGGCCTTCCCTTTATCCTCCACCCATCCCTTATGTACCTTTATCCTCAATAAAATGTTTCTAGTTTTTCTGCTTCTGATGTTTGTTATGCCCTTTTATGCTTACCCTAGAAAAAGTGTTGCTCCAATTCCCTATTTTGACCTACCCTTTACTTTCCACCCATCCCTTATTTACCTTTACCAGAAAGGGTGTTTCTAATTTTTCCCCTTCTGTTTGTTATTCCCCTTGAACACCTGCCCTAGAAGAGGGCGTTGCTCCTATTCCCTGTTTTGGCCTATCTTTTACCTTTTTGATTTTAATACACCTTAACACTTGAAACTAAAATGTAGTGTGGTGAAAGGTGGTATACCAGGGGTGCAGCATCTTCTGCTGACTGCCACCCCACTCTGTCACCCCGAGTGTGTTGCCCTTAAGCTTGGTACTTTAGCTGGAGGACCACAGCGGAGGACTGCTTGGCCAAAATGTAGAAAAACATGGTATAAACTGCACCCACCAACTGTAGTCCCAGCTCCCAACTGGAGCGCAGAGTTTAGAGGGATAGAGTCACACAGAAGGAAGCCTGAAGCTGTTGGAATGGCAGGCCCTCTAAGTCCTTTGTAAATCCTGTTGTTGTGCTGCTGTAAGACAGCCTCAATGGCCCTTTCTGTCTCAGACTGTTGCTGACTCACTGGATCAGTTGATGGAATATGCTGGCAGCATTTAAAAACTGCCCATTCCGACTGACAAATTAAG
This sequence comes from Neoceratodus forsteri, assembly GCA_016271365.2. NCBI lineage: Eukaryota > Metazoa > Chordata > Ceratodontiformes > Ceratodontidae > Neoceratodus > Neoceratodus forsteri. Next base: position 939,037,218 of record CM028137.1, read on the forward strand.
CTCTGGCCACCAGCTGCAGTCCCAGTTCCCGACAGGAGCACAGAGTTCAGAGGGGCAGAGTCACACAGACGGAAGCCTGCAGCTCTTGAAATAGCAGGCCTTCAAAGTCCATTGTACATCTTGTTGCTGTGCTGTTGTAATAGAGCCCAACTGACTCTTTCTCCCTTAGACTACTGCCGACTCACTGGATCAGCTGATGGAATGTGATGGCAGCCAAAACAGACAGACTGTTAATTATGGATATCCACCACAGTGGTGTGGGGGGGGGTCTGCTCTCACTGCTAGATATCTTTTACCACAGCATATTTTTTCCTGTATAGGAAGCTTAGTACAGCAGTAGAGAGTCAGGGCCCTGGGTTTCATCCCCCGACTGGAACATTTTTTCTTTCTCAATAGAATTTATTCAGCATGAGATAAATTGTTAGATATTATTGCTGATGTTAGTGATAGATGTACAGCAAGGTTTGACATTCTATATTGCTGATAACATCAGCTCAGATTTTTAGGCTTAAATGTAACTTAGGAAACATTACTTCAAACAGACAGACTGTTCATTATGAAAATTCATTGCAACTATTGGGAGGGGTCAGCACTCAGTGCTGGATGTCCTTTGCCACAGCATGCATCTTCTGCCTAGGAATCTTATACAGTGGTAGCACTACAGACTACCAAGCAATAAAGAGTAGAGGGCCAGGGACGACTCTCAGACAGGATAATTACTTTCTTTCTCACTGTGATATATGTAGCATGAGAAAACAATTGTTAAATATATTTTCTGATGTTAATATATTTTCTGCAAGATCTGACATTCTATAGTGCAGATAACTTGAAAAGTTCCAGCTCAGACTTTGAGATTTAAATGACACTTGATAAACACTACTTCAAGTAGAAAGACTTTTCATCATGAAAATTCACTGTAACTGTGTGTGTGTGAAGGGATCTGCACTCAGTGTTAGATGTCCTTTGCCGCAGCATAGATTTCTTCTCTAGGAAGCTTAGTACAATGGTAGAGCTTCAAGCTACCAAGCAGTAGACAGTTGGTGGCCTAGGTTCGAGCCCCAGAGTGGAACATATTTTCCTTTTTCATTACAATTAATTGATGCTGTATCTCAGACCCTATTCCCCAAGCCATTTCCCTTTTCATTGCCGGAGAAGCCTGTCGGCCTTCTTTCTGGCCACATAATTATTTAATTCCAACCTTCTTTGGCACCTTTAGCACTATTGGTACTTTGATTTTAAAAATGTGCTTAGCAACTCAATTAAACATGTTTTCATTTGTAAAAACTAGCAACAATTTTATGCAAAATAGTCATTCCACTGACTGGAACTTTGTTGCTTTCTGATTGACAGAGGACATTTGTCCTACTGTACTTACCATATTTAAACTTTTCCTATGTGAGTGACTTTCATGCCTGCCCCTCCCAACACACATTCACACACACACACACACACACACACACACAGGCATCTCACAGCCAAATAACTCTGATCATGTGTTTAAATAAAATATTATGAAAGGATATTGAGTTTCTGTCTTAATGTCCATTGCGACGTGTTGCCAATATGCAGTGAGAGCAAGAGAGACTGTTGCATTTCAGTGCCAGGGATGCAGATAAGGAGATACTGCTGGCCCTCAGCTTTGTTGCCTTCTGTACCCCCCTTTCCTGGTCTTACCTCCCCCAATGACAAACACAGTGAAACACAAAGCTACTAACTGTGTCAAAAAATGAGAAATGTATGTTTATTTTCATTCTGGGTAACATCATGGAATACTGTGGTGAAAGTGATGTAAGTCACAAGTGGCATGCTTCTGATATCGTATCAGAGCAGATCAGGACAGTTGGGTGTGATGTACTGCCTGGGGCAGATCGGTAGTGCAACAGATTACTTGCCAGAAATTAAAATATTTATTTAATAGTGAGACTTTGAATGTTTAACGCTGTGATGACTTGAGTAAGCCTGGTGGATGCAAGTGAGATGCATGGCTGTGACTGTTGTGAATGGAATCTTTGGGCTAATAGTATGATGTCATGTTTATATATATTTTTGTTTAGAAAATGGGTAAAAACATCCTTGGGCTCTGATTGGCTGATAGGCCTCCCAAGGTGGTCGTCTATCAGACAACAGAGCCCAGTCATTAACAGTACCAGCTAAACACAAGCCCTAGTACACAGATCAAACTCCAAATAGAACATTAGTTTTTAAAAGGTAGACTTTTTTTTCTCACTTCTCACCGACCTAGTTTGTGGCCTTCCCATAACCCCAAACTCAGTGCCATCACATCAGCCATCTAAAGCCAATAACAAAATGCCAGAACAGTGAAATCAGTAGCAACATTCATGGCGATTGCCCGTGATCACTATAAAAACCTCCACAGCCACCTTCTTTACCTTGTATGCTTGCCGTTTCCCAAGTCGCTCTCCCACCCCCGAAAAGCCGGCAGCTCAATTGAAGTCTCCGAGCCAGCAGCAAACATAAGTGAGCCCTCATATTGATCGGCTTCATGGAACTGCCTGTCCTCACTTTGATTTTTAAAATGTGCAGTGCGTGAAAGCGCGATTCACAGAAGCTAGTCAGAACACAGCTTACCCAAAACATAGCTGTGACTGACCATCGCAGGCGCTAGGGGGGTGAGGATCTACAGTCCATGGTTGGCACAGACGAGGCTCTGTAGTCCATCGTTGCTGGGAGTCACGCTCACCCCATAACTTTGGGGAAAAAACAGAAAGCCCCCTGATTCGTTATCGTGCTCCTGCTGCCATCTAGTACCTAATTACTCCTGTCTCTCTCTTTACAGCCACCCCCCTCACTTTTACTTTTGCCGCGGGAGCGGCTTCAAGTGAATAGCTGCTCCTTGCTGCTCTTTGAGCTTCATAGGACATGATTTCACCCCGCGGGAAACGCTTCCCTTCCTTGCCTGCATTCCAGGCAGGCTTTTAAATGATAATATTTTGAATTTAGTTGCAGCACGCGCCGCTCTCGCTGTTGCCTCCTTACTCCTCCCTCTCTCTTTACAACCCCCCCCCAAAGGTGTTTACTTTTGCCATGGTGCTGCTTTATTACCGGGCCCACTCTTCTCCCCCTGCTCTACTAAAGCAAGAGTAGCTTCACTGAACAGCAGCTCCTTGCTGCTTTTCCAGCCCCTGCCATAGGGAATAAATGAAACTGCCGGTGCTGCTCTTTAATTAGCGCCTCCCTGCCTTGCCTGCATTACTGCAGGCTTTTAAATTAAAAAAAAAGGTTTTAAAGTTTGCCCCTCGATAATTTATTCTTCCAGTTTGATGCAGCCGCCGCTCTCGCTGATGCCTCAAGACGTTTAGTTTAATGTGGTGGGAGCGGCTTCACTGAATAGAGGCTTCTTACTGCTCTTGTTCCCATAAGGCATAAACTAAACGACTGGAGCAGCAGTTTGGGAAGGTGGGAGGAGGTGCTCCACTTGGCTTTGTGTTGGGGGGTGGGGTGAGTAGGTAACAAGCTCAAAAAAAATTCAAATGCAGGCGGAGGAACTATTTTATTATAAAAACTAGTTTACAACTAATGTTTAACATTTTTTATGAAACTTATTTTCTTTTACAGTGCCATTTTCTAAGTGCAATAATACCCTTCCAGGGTGGCGGTATTAGGCAATACGGACCTTCCAGTGGCTATATAAGGCCCTCCACCTGTGGTGTCGCCCTCATTGATGTTTCTGTGGTCCGGTATTGCCTAATACTGCTCAAATTCTGTCAGGTATTATTGCTTACTTTAAACATATCTTAACAGAGTTGTTTGTGCAGTTGTAGGTAGGACAAACAGGGGTTAGGGAGAAGTAGTCAACCTAAGTATAAATGGCACATAAAATTGGGTTCCTGTGATGTAAATAAGAGAAACAAAATGGCTGCCATTCATTTTTTCAATATCCTGGTCTGGTGTAGTGATTTGTGAGAAGGCTGAATGCCAGGACAATTGTGCATTGTGCTATATCAGTGTACAGTAAGGTAAATGGTTTTAGCCAATGAAGTTTATAGGACTTTTTGCCAATTTTATAAAATGCTATATATCTATACTGTATATATATATATATATATATATATATACAGTATATATATATATATATAGATGGATATGGAAATATCCCTCTCAGTGGTATGTAATAAAATACAGATAGAAAACCTTTCCTAGCAATGTTCTTAAAAGAAGGCACAATGGCTTTAAAAGAAATTAAACATCTGAAAAGCATAGCTGCACTACTGGTGATTTTGAGGATCTATACCCCATCATAATGATCTGCCCATAGTGTAAAATAGTACGACAAAGGCATCTTACACCCATTTGGAGTAAATGTATTGTACCCCATACTTATAAACTTGATCTGCTCTTGAACTCTGAGGATGAAACTTGTCATGTAAAAGTGGCTGAGTTTTTGCCACTTGCTATGAAAATCAGGGAAAAAAAGATATGCTTTGGATCATAAGGGATAACCTGTGAATTTTTATGGATTGCTAACCAAGTGTGTTTTATGAAAAACTCATGTTATCTGAAGAAAACTTTATGACGGGGGAGTGTATATCTGCAAACGTTTTTGCTGATCAAAATGAACTTAAACTACTGTGAACTATAATCACTCCCTTCTAGCACAGGTGCTGCACATTCTGAGAATACAGGCAGCCCTTACCCAAAAAAGCCCTTTACTTAGCCCCCCCAAAAAAACCCTACCTCTTGCATCAGATCAAGAATCTGCAACCTTTTCAGGGCTGGGAGCCACACATCCACTTGCTATGACTGGTCTGATCACTAAGGAGCCCTATGAGTGTATGCACAGCAGATGTCCATTGCAATACATAATTTTACTTGCATCATTTAAAAATGCTGTTTTAGTAAACTGCATGTTAATTAATTGGAACACCACACAAAGCAAAATACTTTAACATATAATTTTTTTTCCCTACCACTGATGCAAGACTGACTGGTCTATAATTGCTAGCCATCTCCCTGCTGTCACTTTTATGGAGTGGAACTACATCAGCTCTCCTCCAGTTCCTTGGACTTGGATGTATTTCATCTAGTCTAATGGCCTCATCAACTTTCAGGTTTGCAAGTCCCTTCAATACTCTTTCCTTTGTAAAGGGACTCGTGTTTATCTCCCTTCTTCTGTATTCCTACTGCTCCACGTCTCTTAATGTTTTTTATGTTTGCTGGGCACGCACGCACAACTAATATTTTGTTAGGAGAGTGGCTTTTGAGGGGTGTGACACTGTCAGTCCAATGCAAAGTGGTCTGCAAGGGGCTCATCAGTGTCACACCAATCATCAGCTAGGCTGATCATGACACTGTTTTGGCTTGCCAGGCAGAAACTTCATGTATTTCAAAGGAGAGATCTGACCCAATCATAGATCGGCTCTTTCCTTTGATCTGTACTGTCCAGCAAGCACAGCTGATCTGTCTTGATCAGCCTGCTGAGGTTGAATTACACCCTGTAACAAGGAAAAACATCCGTCGACGTCTGTTGCTGCCCCACCCTTACTGTCCCCCCACCTAACCCGCCCACTCAGCACCCATCACCCCCCATTGTGTACTCTCCCCTTGTGTTTTTGTTTCCCAGGTGCATTACTTTGCACTTCTTTGCATTGAATCTAAACTGTCATACATTTGACCATTCCTCCAGCATTGCCAAGTCCCTTCTCATCCTTTCCACCCCACCTTGTGTATCAACCCTGTTGCAGATCTTTGTGTCATCTGCAACATCAACCCTGTTGCAGATCTTCATGTTGTCTTCACTCTTCACTGCCAGACTGCAAACTGAGGTAATCAGGGGCAGGATTCATAAAACTCCTGAAATTCTCACAGCTGTGTGAAAAACCCAGCACATGTGGGCTGCCACTTGCAGATCCGCATTTTTCCTGCAGCTGTGGTTATTCACAAAGGTGAAGTCGGATTATGACCGGCTCCACGACTTACAGCAGCTTGCAGGTGGTGTTGCCAAGGAAATCCCCACAGCTAAGGAAAACTGTTTTAGCTGGTTGGACCAGCCATAATGTCTTCTGCAACTGCTGTGGCTGTGAATAACAATCTCCACACCTGTGGAGATTTCAGCCCATAACTGGAGTTGCGGTATGTGACTAAGTCCCAAAAACGTTTGAGAATCCAGCCTCAGCTATGCGGGTCAGTAAATGTAAATGGGGTTTTGAATTTAGTGGCATAACTTGGTCATTTTTGAATATTTTTGCTCTAAACTTCAACATGCCTTTTTTGGGATCCCACCTTATGAACAATGGCAGTGAGATTAGGCAAATCTGTCCTGAAAGGTGATTTTGCCGTCACTGCATGAAATCACCTTTCAAGCAAGAGCTGATCATTTTCTCTGCATTTGTTCATGAGGTGGGATCATAAGAAGACTATGTTGAAAATTGGGGGTACAAATATTAAAAAAACAACAAAGTTATGAGCCTACATTGAAATTTATGATCACAGGCTCATAACTTTGGTAATTTTAAATATGATGACCCCAAATTTTCAACATAGCTATTTCTTCACAGCACCTCAGAGAAGTGTAACAGCTGTTATTTTTCAATTCCTGGCCAAAATGTGTTTTTGCATTCTGAAAGGTGATTTCATAGTCACTGTGTGAAATCACTTTTTGGGTTGGACTTGAACATTTTCTCCACCTTTGTTCATGAGGTTGGGTCATAAGAAGGCTATGTTGAAAATTTTGGGTAAAAATATTAAAAACAACAAAGTTATGAGCCTATGTTCAAACGCAGGCTCATAGCTTAGGTAATTTTCAATATTTTGACCCAAATTTTCAACATAGCAATTTCTTCACAGTACCTCATGAATAAGACAGCTGTTATTTTTCAATTTCTGGCCAAAATGTGTTTTTCACACTTGTGGCGTGAAGTCACCCTTCGGGCAGGATTTGAACATTGTCTCCACCCTTGTTCATGAGGTGGGCTCATAAGAAGGCTATTTGGGGTCATAAGAAGGCAATGTTGAAAATGTGGGGTATAAATATGAAAAAAAACAACAAAGTTATGAGTCTACGTTGCAATTATGCAATGCATACTCGTAACTGTGGTAATTTTCAATATTTTGACCCCAACTTTTCAACATAGCCACTTTTTTCACATCACCTCATGAATGTAGCAGCTGTCTTTTCTCAAATCCTACCCAAAATGTGTTCTAATACTTCTGGTGCAAAATTACGTTTCAGCAGTTGTTTTATAAATGACACCTGTCATACTCACAAGGAGTGGTCATAAATAGATTATGTTGAAAATTTAGGGTAAAAATGTGAAAAAACTACTAAGTTATGAGGGAATTAAATTGTTCCAACATTTACTCATAACTTTATTTTTTGCAGATTTTGGCCCCTCCTGTTTGGCATATCCCTTGAGTTATCCCACCTTCTGAACATGTCAGGTGTCATTTTTCAAATCTCTTCTGAAACCTGTTTCTAAAGTCACACAATGAAATCACCTTTTGGATGGGATTTTAAAAATTCCACCTGTCTTCATCATGCCAGTAGGTCATAAGAAGACTGTTGGACATTTGGGATCAAAATGTAGGAGCCCAATTAAAAGTAGAGCATTACCTCCTAGCTGCCCAATCCTGGGGTAATTACAATCTAACAATGCGTCAAAGCAGGACACCACTGAAAATGAGATACTGCATCTCATCTGCTGTATCCTGGGCAAATATATAGTAAAAATGTATACAAGCAAGACCCAGTACAACAGTAATACCAGCGGCAAACATTCAGCATTGACAAATGTTTATTTAGATTAATTTGTATCTCAATTGTTGTCTGGAGAGATCTCAGTTCAGTTTATGCTTCTTTGTTATTGCAGTCTTATCAGGTACTTCTTCTCACATCAGTTTTTTGCATTATTACAGTCTAGTCACACTTTCAAAGTGTCTCCCGGCAATGCAGTATTCCTTATGCGCCTGGGCACTTCACTCTACCAGGCGGGGCACAGCCTTTTTCTTATCTTTACCCCTGGCCATACTGGATGGTAATCTGGCAGTTGCAGTGCATGCTGACATGCATGTAAGGCATACCAGCCCAGTGCACAGAGAAAAATCTATGTCCATCCCCACCTCAGAGAGCCCACTGCTGCACTACCATCTGTTGCCATCTAGATGGTGGAGGTGCAGCAGAGCTCAGAACCCTCCCTCCCTCCCACAATAGGGAAACCCTCTGTCCTCCTTTCAGCACTGGCCCTGTAACAGCCCAGGCTTAATTCCTAGCCCTGGTCACTGGATTTGTGAGCGGCAACACTGCTTCTACATTGATGGACCAGCTAAAAGCTTTCAAGACCCTAAGGTCTCTTCAGCAGAACTTCTAAGTCTTGTCTTCATTAAATACCTGATGAATAGACCTTAGAGGTCTCAAACAGGAGGCTGTATAGCGCAGTGGTTTAAGGCTCTGAGCTGCTGACCTGGTGACATCCAGCAGACCAGACCTGGGTTTGAATCCCACAGCCTCCACTTGCATACTGTGTGACCTGAGCAAGTCACTTAATGTCCCTGTGCTCCCAGGTCACACCTGTAAAAAAGTTTTCAGCTTAGTGTGCTACTCCTGGTTAAAAAAATAAACAGTTGTGCACCTAAGCTATTTATTGGTCCGATAAAATCTCTGCTGAACAAAAAGATATTCTACTTCTGTGTCTTTTGCACGCTAATATGGCACCATCCAAGCAGTGATAATGCACCAGAAAAATCTTCTGTACACCAACAGCGACTGCATATTGTAGCTGCCAACATACCTCAGATACATATTCTGCCTAAGTGCTCATTGCCCAGTCACAGCGCCAGCGTATCCCTCCTGTGGCACATTCATTCTTAATTTCTGGAGGTACTGCTGCTTAAAAATGAAGAATATAAAGGGGTCTGGAGAGATAACCAGAATATAGCCGAACGAGGGGGCTGACCATGGCCTATGCAAGTAAGGCTGAATTCCTCCTTGGATGCACACGTACTGTTGTTTGGAGACTTGAAACACCAGATTCTCAGCTATTTATTATTTGTTTTTGGCACTAGTCCAGATGTTAAGATTTTTTTTTTAAACCCTCTGTACCTTCCCAAGTGACTGGGGCTAGGCCAGTGGCCACTGCCTCACCCGCCCCACTCACTTTTCTCCCTCTACCATCCTCACACATGCTCCCCTAGACTGATTTGTTTTTTTAAATAAACTGCCTGTTCCTGGCTAGTACTGTGATTAAAAGTAATCCCCCTCCCTAGACTACCCCTCCCCAATGCTCAAAAGGTCATAATATCTCACAACCTTCATAGTCCTCCAGAAAGCCTCACAAGTGGGTATTCCCTGTCCATACACAAGTTGATGCACACTACAATCAAATAAACAGGATGACTGGGAGCTTCTTCAGCAGCCCAGCCTATGCTCTCCAGTTTTACATTGTGCATACTTAGGGGATGGTAAATATCCCAGCCCAGTCTCACCTCTCTGCTCAGCTACGCCAGATATTTAAAAGATGCCTCTCTTTTTCCTTTAACTGAACTGTCTTCTCTTTTCTCCTTAGTCCTTAGGCAATTGTTGTTTGCTGGTTTGGCACATAGAAACATAGAATTTGATGGCAGATAAGGAGCACTTGACCCACCCAGTCTGCCCCTTTTTCCCTCCCTACGGTATCATCATAGACCCTACTTGATCTCCGGTTCTATTCTCTCTCTTCCCCCTTCCTTTCCCCCTAAGACTTCCCTATGCTCATGCACATTTTGTAGCAGAGTGTATGCAGCACCTTTTTACAGTATTGGCTAATTCCTTGCAAAATATATGAAAGCCAACCCATAGTCCTTGATTCCTGCTCAGCATTCGGGCCAATTGGGTGGGCTGGCCCAGGCATCTTTAGCCCCTCTGGAGTAGATTAGGATAGTCCCACACATACCAGGTGGGAGGGACAATAATGGTAGTTACAAGCCAAGCTAACGCAGTTCTCCACCCCCCACCCCCAACCTGTAGTACACCATCCCCCCATTAATACTGTTTTCTGGCTTATTAGCACACTTGCATGTGACTGGCAGGAAGGATGTAGAATGAACTGTGTCACCGATGACACTAGGCAGACTAACCAATGAGTATGTCTAGCATTGTCAGTGATGCATACCACTCTGTTCTCCCTCCCTCCCTCCCTTCCAGTTTTCATGCATGTGTGCTAATACAATGACAGGCTTTGGAGAAGAGGTGGTCACATGACCAGTCCTGGCCACCTGGGGAATGAAAGAGGGTTTTTTTTAATGTTTTTTTATTCTTCCTGAATACCACTAAATAAGGAAAATACTCAATAGTCGATTAAAATGCTGAATACCCTACTATTTGTGACATTTGGGAATTAATATTTGGGGCTTGTACACCACTAATGGCCTGGTTAGGTGCTTACATTTCTACAATTCAATGATTTATCATTACCAACCCAATTTACAAGAACTGGTTTAACTTTTTTTAAACTGTACCAACTTTGGAAAAGAAGAAGTTTCCGTGCTGCAATGTCTTGGAACTGGAAACTTTCCCTATTTGCCAAAGCACAGCAGAAATTCTGGTCCCATCAGTAGACCACATCAGAAAAACATAAACAGGAATGTCTGTGAACCAGCCATCAGTTGAGCCATGACAATAACAGGACTCTGCACCCTCACCCTTTCATTGCAACGCTTTAACTGTTTTAACAAAACTGGAGTCGCCTCCAGAACCCTGACTCGACTCTCTACAGCAAGCTGCTAGAGCTCTACATGGAAGACACTTTCAGACACAAAAGGTGCTTTTACACACAATGTTTAGAAACGGAGCAAGAGTTACCTTTGTAGTGCCATTGTACTCTGTTGCGTTCAGTGTTCCCTTTACACTTCGCGGGTATTCCAGCAACCCCTGCCTCCATTTGTTTCGGCTCCCCCACAGAGTTTGCCTCTCTATAGGCTGTTTCTGCAGTGCTACCGGAATGGCTATTTTACACAGCCAGTCGAGACAGAACACATCGGTGCAAACCGCAAAAAGCAGAGATTGCAGTTTGCGCGAACGTTCATGAAGGGCGGAACAGATGCACTTTACACACAAGGGATGTAACGGAAAGCTTTTTCTGTAACAGTCATTCCGTTACAGAAACCTGTGTGTAAAAGCGCCTAAAGAGTAAGAAGGACTACCACCTTGAAGTGGGAATAGCTGCGGAATTGTCAGTGTTTAATGGGGAACTATGATGTTACTAAATCACTTTTAAAAACAATTGACGTGCAGTGGTCATTGAGCAGCTTTCGGTCTTTTTGTGTTGTGGAATCTATTTGCCATAGTAAATATTTACAGATAAGAAATGCAGCTGGAAAGTATTCCATTAAATGAAACTGTTCATTATGAGAATTCATACATATTATTTACCTTTTATGAAACTCGTATATCTCTGGAAGGTTTCCAAAAAGTACATCCTTTTTGTTCTGCAGGGCTGTGGGGATGAGATGCGCCACTTCGGGATTGTCTAGTTCGGAAGCATAACCCTAGTGAAAGCAAAAAATAAAAAGAACTCTGTCTAACAACTGAATATCAGTGTACAAAAAACATTTTGTTTACAAGTTGCACAACTTTCAGAGTTTTTCATTTATTTATTTCACATTTTTATCATGCTGATGACAGGATGGTCCCTGTGATATAATATATCATTTTCACATGGGTCCCCTGACATATGGCACAAAAGTACAAGGTATAATATGAAGAAATAAATAATGATATCTATATTTGCCACAAAGGGAATTCTAGATGGAAAACATTAAGAATCTGGCATAGTAAATGAAGTTCTTTATGCCCCCCTCCCCCATTTCGCAAGCAGGAATTAATAAGTATGCTACCCAAATGTAAATGAATATATATATATATATATATATATATATATGTGCATGTATATATTTTTTCTTATTCACTTATTAAAGTATTGGATACACCTGTGAGTGGATGCTTGTTGAGAGGTTCCATGTCAAATACATTAAACAAAAAGGCAAAAAAAAAAAAAAGACTGAGGACGATTTACAGATAATACAATGAGAGTTCAGCAAACAGATAATTAGAGTATTAGACATAACGGGTACATAAAATCCAGCCAAGAACAGGTAAGCTACGGCATTGTACAAAGTATGCCTGCGTCAGTAGAAGGAGCAGGAGAAGGAAGGGGGAAAGAGGGTCAGGGTAAGCACGGCAGTGTGGGAAGAGGCAGGGGTTTGACTGGGACAGGATAGGGGTACAAGAGGTTGGGGGGGATTGCTTAAGTGCCAGGGTTTGCCTATCCCAAGGGATAGGGACTTGGAAGTGCTGGTGGTAGTCAATCGGTGCATGGGGTGTCTAGTGGTGGCACCTTCAGGACCTCTGGTCAATAAGGTATAGGTGCAGTCTGAGTTTGAAGGATCCAAGAGTAGTAGTGCCAGAGATATCAGGTGGTAGCGCGTTTGTCCATATTGATGGCCGGTAGGAGAAAGCATGTTGTGTCATGGATATGCGGCATCTGGGCACATGGAAGGTTTGTGTGGCAGAGCTCCTGGTTTGTCTGGTGTTTAGCAGTAGGGACCGTAGGTTCTGAACTCCAGGAGGAAGCTGATTTAGTGTAGTCTTTTTGGCAAGAAGGCAGGTTTGATATCTTTTTCTGTTGTTAAGTTGGAGCCAGCCAGCACAGGTATAGAGTTCACAGGTATGGGTTAGTTTAGGTGTATTTGTAAGCAAGCTGTAGGCTTTATTTAGGGAAACAGCGATGCGTTGGAGTGCCGTGTCAGTTACAGATCCATATATTACCAGACCATAATCTATAAGGGATACAATCAAGCTGTTATACCAGATTCAGCACTTCATGCATGAGACAGTGCCTGTGTCGGTAGAAGATGCTGATTCTGGTGTTGATGACTTTAGCAGTGTTGTCGATGTGTTGTGTGAAGGACATGGAGGAGTCGATTGTAACCCCCAGGTATTTGAAGTGTGGGACGAGTTCCAGGGTGCTTCTACTGTCATTCTGTATTGTCAAGGGGTAGTTTTTTAGATTGTTTTGGGCTGTAGTACAGAGCATGGTTTTGATCTTTTTGTAATTCACGACCAGCTTTTGTTCTGTGAACCATTTTTTGGCTTATGTGAAGCCGCATTGGAGATCTGTTTCGAGGAGTTCTGGGCATGGGTTGCTGGCAAAGATTATCGTGTCATCAGTGTACACGAGCATGCAGCACTGGCAAGCAGACGGTAGGTTGTTTAAGAAGACACTGAATAGCAACGGTCCCAGTATTGACCCTTGTGGTACATCAGATCTGACAGGTCGGCTATTAGATGGGACATTCCCAATCCTAACTTGTTGGAAGTTGAGGCTCAAGAAGTTGCTAAAACAGTCCACGGTTTCTGTTGCAAGTGCAGTTTCAGAAAGCTGCTCAAGGAGAAGGAGGGCATGGTGAACCGTATCAAAAGCCTTTAATAAGTCAATGAAGGACACCCCTACAAGGTGGCCTTGATCCAAGGCATTACTGATGAACCCAGTGAATTCTAGAAGGACCGTGATAGTATTGTGGCGGCCCCGGAACCCATGTTGCTCTGGGCAGAGGAGATTGTGTTGTTTAACATAGTCCACCATCTGGTCAGCCACAATCCGCTCCAGTGTCTTGGAAAGTGGTGGGAGTATGGAGATTGGCCTTTAATTGTTGTGTAACGTTTGGTCCCCACTTTTATGTACAGGAGTTACTGTGGCAGATTTCCATCTTTGAGGGAATTGAGAGTGGCAGAGGGAGAGGTTAATTATTTTTGTTAGTGGTCCAATTATTTCGTCCAGTGTCAGGCGAATGAATTTGAGGTCCAGTGATTCCCCATTATGCCTTGACTTTCCTAGACCTTCTGTAGGTATTTTCTTGTGTCTGCCTCTGATACTATCTTGAAGCAGAAAGGTGGTTGGTGGGGAGGTGGTGTAGACACCCTTGCAGTGTCTCTTGGGTTTGTGGCATTGAAGAAGTCCGCTGGGAGAACACTACTGAGGTCAGTAAATGCCTGATTCAGTGAGTTGGCAATGAGTGGGGAAGGGGTCTAAGGTTGAGACACCATCAACAGTGAACATAGCAGGGGGTGTTTTGGGATCCTTCCCTGTAATATCCTGCAGGTTTGCCCAGAAGGACTTGTTGCTGTTCCATGAGTTGATGAGGGCTTTTTTGTAAAATTTACTCTTTGCCTGTCTGATTGCTTTTGTACAGTTATTGCATGCCTTTTTATATCGCTGGATGTTTGCTACAGAGCCCTGTGATTGAGCTTTTAGCCAGTATTGATTTCTTGCGTCAAGCAGTGCTATTAGATCAGGGGTAATCCAGGAGTTAAGAGGTCCTTTGGCTTTCCTTGTTTTGGCAGGAGCATGTTTGTCACAGACAGTGTTAAATTTTGCAATAAAGAGGTTGAGTGCCGTGTCCACATCATTGGAATCTACGAGGTCTGACCAGTCAAGGAGTTTGAGGTCAGCTTATAGTTGTGGCAGGTGGCCCTTTAAGAGTAGCCAGTTTTTTATGATTCTGGTGGGGGGCTTACAGTACTTGTTGTTCCATAAACATTTGACAGGGGAGTGGTTGCTGAGGGCATCAGGGAGAACGGTAAGGTCAGAGATATGCTCTGGGCAGTTTGTGAGGACCCAGTCAAGTAGTGTGCTGATGGCAGTCTTTTAGTTGAATCTGGTCGGAGTCTCCACCATTTGGGAGAAATGGATTGTGGAAAGGGGATCTTTGATAGTGGTAGATGCAGGTAAGAGCCAGTTGATATTAAAGTCTCCTAACAGTACTATTTCAGTGTTTAGTCTCAGTGTGTTGATATAGTCCAGCAGGTTGTTGGCACCGGACAGAGATAGTTTTGGCAGAGTATAAACTGAGAGTAGGGTGCACACTGTGTTATGGGCCCCTAGTACCAGTTTGATGGCTAGGGCTTGTAGGTTATCACTGCTACGTGGTGAGGGTATTACATGACCCTGGAGGTGGTCTTTGGTGTAGATAACACAGCCCTCGCCTCATTTCGATTGTCGGTCCTGTCTGTATAGAGTGTTGTGGGGCAGAGAGATGGCCATGTCAGGTATCTTTGAGGATAGCCAGGTTTCCATGACAGATAACACATCTGGGTTATGCTAAGTGACCCAGGCCTTCAGGCAGTCCAGTTTGGGTAGCAAGCTGCAGATGTTTAGTGAGGCAAGCACAAGTCCAGGGGTTTTCCGTGGATAAGCGCAGTGGTTAGGTGTAGGGCCAGGGTTGGGATTCCCATTGCCAAACATCAGTAGTAGGAGTAGTATCAGTAGACAAAGGAGAAGCTCCTGAATTATTGTTTCAAGGAGGAGTCGCTGACTTTTGCTGGTCGCTTTGGCTTTAGTGCGCTCTACGTGAATTACGAGACCACTGGGTAGTGGCACCTTGGCCAGATCATAAGTTGGGGACTCATTCCATGACATATCGGATGGTAGCTGATGAAGGTTGTGGGAATCTTCAGTTGGCACTGAGGTTGTAGTTCTATATAAATTTAGGACTACCTTCTCCTGAGTAGTCAGGTAGGATTTGTTGGGCCCACTATAAATGTCTGGGATGGCAATAATGGTGATTAAAATGAGGCTTTGCAAGGCTCGAGCAGGAGTAGGTGTCATTATTGGAAACACAGTGATGTTACGTATCCATGTTAGGGTAGGTGTAGGGTTAGCAGCTCTATCGGTGAAGGTGGAGATGATAGACTGGAGACCAGCCAGGGAGGTACAAAGTAGTAGTAGTTATTTAACAAAAAACAGATTCATGTTAACTGGATTGATAGTGGAGAGCAGAGGCATAAGAGGGGGCTTGCATATTAAAACCACTCTGTGAGAGGGAGGAGGGGGTGTTGCACCTTTAAGAGCAATGTGTGTGCCTTTAAGACAGTCAGTGAGAGGGAAGAGTGGGAGGGGACTAGTGAGAAGTCTATTTAAAAGAGTGTCAGGACACTGAGTGGGAGGGTGGGCCGAAAAACTGCCATGAGAAGCAGCTCCAGAGAGATTGGAGAGATTAATTAAGCTCCAGATCTCCCGCTTCTGCACAGCTTAAAACTTAATTTTATATAAGCTGCAGATCTTCACTCTCAGCAAAGTTTAAAGCTTAACTTTATTCAAGCACCATATCTCCCATTTCTGCAATGCTAAGACTTAATTTTACCTAAAAATTAATTGAAAGCAGCCAAATACAAAATTAAGCTTAAAGCTTAATTTTTCTTCAAAATAATTTAAAGCGGCCAAAATACAGTAGTTAGAAATTAATCTCCCGGTTCTGTAAGTGTTAGTTAGTTAGTTAGTTAGTTAGTTATATGGATCCTCTATCCACTTTACTACCCAGAGCAGTAGATGTGTTGCCAGGTAATTTTTCACCAGTAAAGATGTGACAAAGTGACAGACCTCACCCATTTCAAAAGGTCTGTTGTTCTGCTGGCAAACTGGGCATTTCACCAAAAACCCATTTATGAAGTGGTGAAGTGCCCTTCTTTGGCAAAGCATTACCTAAATGTGCCCAGAGATCCCACTGTCAAACTCAGTGGACCCTGCAGATGAATATCTAATAAACAAAAAAAAAGTTATTTCTTTCCCCCAACTCTTGTAGCATCCAATCAACCACCCATCTCCCTTCCCTTCTGGCCATCTGTGCACCGGTCTGAGTGTGCCTATTAATAGGGCACCAAAATGTCAAATTTGCCACCCCTTCCCTGAGGTCTGCCCCCTGGAGTCAGAATACTTAGTAAGGGGGGACGGGGGGGTTCAGGGGGTACAACCCCCTGCCTTAATATATGGCAGCAAAATTAAAATCCTGGCACCTTAATGATGGGTGCATGCAGATGGGCACATTCCATCTCCCCCCCAGCACCAATGGTTTGAAAAAATTATCTCTTTCCACTCAACCCACTTAGCACTCTCATTCTCACCTCCTCCCCTCGGGTGCGCGGACTTAGGAGAAACGATACAGTGGGATCTGAAGATGGCAACCAGTGCTACCCTCCTCACACAACCTCAGCCAGCCACTATCAGAATGAATGAGAGTGAAAACACCCTCAGTTCAAATGCTATGAGTGCGCTCATGCTCTCATTAAATCAGATGACAGCTAGCAAAGGAAGTTTGAGGAGAACTGCACTGGTTGCCATTTCCATATCACACTGTATCTTTTTTTGACTAAGTCAGCGCACCCAAGGGGGGGTGCTACGGGAATTGTGGGGAAGTGGAATTTTCCTACTACTGGGGCCAAGGTGGAAAGAAGGGACTTGACTTAATTTGGTGCTATGAGGGCAGGGGGAAGGGTGTTGTGTTAAAAATACCTTACTGGGACTTTGAGGAGGAGAAAGGCAGTTGCTAAGTGGGTTGGGGAAAGAGGGAATTTATTAGCAATACCACTAGGACCATAGGATGGTAGGAGGGTGGTTAATGAGATGCAACAAGGGTGGAAGGAAAGGTTAACTCTATTGCTTTGCAGGCAAGCTGCCCACCAAGCTTGGTGTAGCAGAATTCTCTGGCAAAGTGCTGGCTTCCCAAAGTTGGCTCTTTGAAAAGGATGAATTTCATAGAATTTTACTCCATGGACCTTGCCCTTATTTTATAAAATGTTCAAACTTTGCTGCACAGGCTTTGGAAAGCATAGTGGGTGGACCTCACCCATCCTGACAGGGTACCTGTGATTCCCTTGGTAAACAAAAATATGTCCAGGCTTACCTTGAATACCTGTGCTGTCTTCATGTCCACTGTCTCTACTGATAAGCAGTTCTATAGGTTCAACACTCTTCGGGGGGAAGATGTGTCTTCTAACGTTACCCTAAAATGTACCACCTTTGAGCCTCAAGGTATGTTCCCATGTGCTGCAGAAGGACCCCATATTAAAGAGGAACAGTCAGCATTAGGCCGAGTTCCCATCTGCCTGGATTGGTGGTAGTTCAGATGGATGTTATCGATCCCATGGCACTTATCGAAAAGAGTTGAGGAATTTTATTGAAAAGTGGAGTTCATTACAATCATACTCCACAAGCAAGACATTTGACTTACAATGTAAAATGCAATTTCGTAACACCAAATGCAACAAAAGAAAAAAACAAGAAATACATTCAACATGACTCCGATATCCACGTATCACAGTTGGCCCATAAATGTTTCACTTTTTCTGCTGAAAAACGAGTCCATCCAACTGCATGGTGCTACCTAAAGCTTTCCTTATATTGTACATTAATTCCAAATGTGTAACCACTCTTTGTTGTAGCACCAACATACATCTACCTTGCCACATAAAATACCTTAAAAGAACAAAAATAATATATAATGTATCGAAGTGATATTTCGAAAAGGCTGTATCAGCAGGACCATACATCAAAGTCTGATAATTTAAGTTTGCAAATAAGGTCTCCTCCCGCGTTGCAGCCACCAAACCCAAAAACGGATAATGTAGTCACATACCAGAAACAGATGCAGCTGTGTTTCTAAATTGTTCCCACAACCCTCCCTGGGACAAAATTGGTCATCAAGCAACTTATGCTTATCTCACACTTAATCTACCATGTACCCCTAACCAGGCACAATCCCAAGCCCACAGGGGCACCCCAGGGTTTGCCAACTGCTTCAATACCCCGGCTGTCTGTTCTAATAAACAATCTGGAAATCTAATCTCTGTCTGACATTCTGCCCGCAAAATACTGTGATATATCTCTTTCCTTTCAAGAGTCATAAGGTGCATTGGAACAATACCCCATTTTATCACTAATTTCACACAGTCCACCCCATATTGTGGGACCCCACTTTTTGGAATTTGCTGTACAGTACCACTTTCCCAACTAGCCAAACAAGGCAACAGCCACTGTTCCACCATTTCTTTCCAAACTCTATATCCAGGTTTTAATACAGGCCCCAAATTATAAGACATGAATCAACTAAAAAAGAAACCTGTTGGGTGCACCATGCCTACTGCCCCCCTATCAACTGACCTATATGTGAATTCCCATTTGATCGGGTTTAAACGAGATCCCCAAAAAGTTTGAAAAAAAAAATACTATATATGGCCACAAAACATTGTTGCGGTGGGGGGAAAACATAACTTAAATAAAGAAACATGGGAAGTAACAATGTCTTTATCAAAACTACTCTATGCTTCTTCGAAAGTTGCCTCCCCTTCCAACCATTCACCATCCTACTTGCTTGAGAAATTTTCTCATCCCAGCTCAACCATGCCATATCCCCTGGCCCAAAGTCTATACCTAAGATGGTAATGGGGTCATTAGCTACCAGTACTCCCATAATAGCTCTCCCCGTTGGCATGACTGAAGACCCAAACGATACTCCTTTACTCTTTAAGAAATTAATTTTAGACCCAGAAGTGTCTGAGAATGTCCCCAATACTCCAGTAAAGCCTCGGAAGAAACCTCAGAATTCAAAACTATTACTAAGTCATCCGCATACGCTAACAATTTAATTGGAGGCCTGGAAGGATAAACAGAAATCCCTTCAATACTTAAAGGAGCTTCCAACATTCTAATTAATCTATCTATACCAAAACAGTACAATATAGGGCTAAGTTGGGCAACCTTGCCTAACCCCCCGTTTCACCTGTATCTTTCTACCTATCCACCCATTCACATTTGGGAGCAGTAGAGCACCCTTATATATTTGTGCTATCCATTCCACAAATGTATCTGGGAACCCAAAAGCCCTAAGGGTAACAAGAAGAAACTGATGGGACAGCCTATCGAAGGCCTTTTCCTGGTCTAAGCTTAAAACCAACCCTTGAACCTGCTGCTGTTCCCCTCCCTAAAAAAATCTTCTCTGAGAAGAATTAAGTTGTCCTGCTGCTTTCATCCTGGTATTGCACAGGTCTGTACTGGACTAATCAAAAAGGGTGCTACATTCATTATTCTCGCCAATAAGATCTTACTAAGAATTTTCAAATCAGCATTTAAAAGACTCAGTGGACGCCAATTCCCTAACAAATTTTCAAGCCCTTTTTATGCAAGAGCAGAAGGACTGCTTCCTGCATAGAAGGTGCATAATTTGCTGAATGCAGAATGTCATTAAATAAAATAACTAGTGCAGGGGTCAATTCTTCACAAAAAGATTTATAAAACGCTGTACCTAATCCATCAGTCCCAGGAGCTGAATGCAGGGTATGTTGTGAAATAGCTTGCCTTGTTTCTCCAGGGGTCACATCTCTTATCAACAGCTCTTTAACCTGTGGACCTATTTGTGGCAACTGTAAATGACTTAACAATCCCTTAGGGTCAACAAGCTGAGACCGTGTCCCAAAAGTATCTGCCACATAATCCTCTACCACCTTCAGAAGCTCTACCGGTGTATACACCGGTTGGCTCAAGGGGGATATTAGTTCTGTTAAAATCCTATCCTTTACTCATTTTTTGCATTCTATAAAAGGGTCTAAAGACCCCCTATGTACTCATGTACCAAAATAAAGCTCTTGTTGTAGTGTCTTGGCCCTATTATACTGCACGCCTGCCATCTGTTTCTTAATATTGCTAATAACAGTGCCATAAATCTCTGCTGATTTCTCAGCCTGTGAAATAAAATGTAGTAGTTGGCCCCGGAGTGTTAAATACTGAAGATACTCTTTATTTGAAATATAGTGAGCTTGCTGCTGAAAAACACCCGCCATGCCTTCTTAGTATCTTCCCACCATTCCTGTACTGTATCATAAAAATCGATGACTGATAATCGTGCTTTCCAAGACTGTAACCATGCTTTCTTAACCCTAGGATTATCTAATAACGTCTCATTAAGTCTCCATTGACCCTTTCTACACCTAGGCGCAGTAGCCCCGGTCACTTGCATTTTAATCAGTTGATGATCTGAAAATTCAAAGGGGAGAGTTGTAATATTATCTATCTCCAAAACAGGGCTAATGAATATAAAATCTATCTGAGTCCTAATATTTCCCCTAAAGTACATAAATCCACCCTCAGAATGAATGTTCGTAAAGGCATCCAAAAGCCCTGCCGTACTAAGGATCTGCTGTAGTGTAATAGAGTCACAAAAAGGTTTTTTCTGTTCTCAGTCCACTATCCATTCTAGTAAGGCCACCATTGAAATCCCCCAGCCACAGCAACAATCTAGAAGTATGCCAATATGGCTGGATTTCTTGGAAAAGTGCTACTCTCAAAGCCTTAGTTTGTGGAGCATAAACTGAGATGACTCGGAATCTTTCGCACATAAATGAAAGATCCAAGAGCAGAGCCCTACCAGGATGAATATCCACCAATCTGGAGACTTTGATATCGGGATTGGAAAAGAGAATTCCAACCCTGTCACAAGAATCTGTACCTGTGGACCAAAAGAACGGACCCAATGCCCATAACCTTGAAACTTGCTGCAATTCAGTGATAGTTTTTAGTCTTGTGTCTTGCAGACACAGCATATCACTCTTAAGGGCTTGAATGGATACTATCTAAGCTGCTTTTTCCTGTTTTTTAATACTATTTACATTTAAAGTGGTGATAGTTAATGAATGCATTTATAAAGGGGAGAGAAAACAAATGTTTTAACTCGTTAAGGAGTTCTAGAAGCCCTGTGCTGCCTCGTCCTTTTAGCTATGGAGTCTCCACCTAAGTCACCTCAGTCAACGATGTGACAGATGAATTATCTGTTTCCTCTCCCTCAGTGTCTCCATCTGTCCCCTCCAAAATGAGCACAGGAAATTTATTTCCAACTGGTACTGGGGACTGTAATTGCTCTGATCCCATCTGTTTTATGACCTGTGCCACTGTGTTCCCCTTTCTTGTCTGCTTTTTTTGAATCACCACTTTAAAAGGAATTTCCCTCTCTCCTGGTGGTGGGGGGAGGCATTTCTGTGACTTCTGCTTTGTCTCCCTGACTCCTCACAAGTTCTGGTCCTGTACTCTCTTCCACCCTTGTCTCAGGGATAGTGTCTGGATTCACCGTCTCTCTACCTACAGCCCCAGAGGTCTCAATGTGATTTGAGGGAACCTCCCCTTGTTCTCCTGTGCAGTTACCCATCTGGCTTGATGATGTTGGGCCAAATTTATCAGGCCCTCATATGAAGGGCAATCTTATCCAATCCAATCCAACTTTATTTATATAGTGCCTTTCAAATCCAAGGCGCTGTACATAAAACATATACACAATATTAAAAATTTTAGCAAACGTTAAAATATATCATATAAGAATATATCCTCCCTATTATGCCATGCCGAGGGACATCTGCCATATATGTGCCCTGTTTGCTCACATAAATTGCACTTGAATAGGTTAACACAAGTTGCTTATAGATGACCAAACTTGAGGCAGTGATTATACCTAGATGAGTTACACGCCAAACTCAAGTGGGCTCGAGAGCCACATTTGTAACATGATCTAGGCTGACCATTATAGAAAATGGGCCCTCTGTCCTTACCTAGATGAAAGGTATCGGGAAGGTGAACAGGCCCTGTGTTCGATGACAAAAGCTTAATCTTGATCCTCCAACTCCCGTCCCAAATTTGTTCACTGTCTAAGTTGGGAGTGGGTTACCCCAAAATTTCACATCTCTGCCTCAGCCAAAACATGATGTCCTCTATGTTAACCCCCTAATTTTTGAACAGGATCATGATAAACTTTACTTGAGGCCTAGTGAGGGGGATTACATGAAAAGGGATCCACAAGGGTTTATCTTTCTGCGTCTGATATAAAGACCAAAATCTGTCCAAACTAGAGACATTTTTAAGACGTAAATCAAAATTCCCATTTCCCAAAGAGATAAGTGCAAAAATCTTGGAAGAAAAAAACTTCATAGAGCTCTTAATTAACTTTTTAGCTATAAAGAGCCTATCTGGAGTACTGTACTCTCCAAGCCTCCCTTGTATAAAATGCGAATGGCATTACGCCTAGGGGCTGGTTCCCCCTTATTAGAAAATAACTCTGACATTTTAAGCATTGGATGCCCAATGGGGTGTAAATCATGCTCTTTTAACATTTCTGGACTAGGCCCCAATCTAAGAGGTTCCATCTCCTTAACTGCTAAAATGCCCCCTAAAACAATACAGTCAGTGTCTTTCTCTACCACCCCAGTGCTTTTATCAGAATTAACAAGAAGTTGTTTACCCCGAGGTGAGTTGGAGCTCTTATGTGGGTCCTCAGTGGTGGCCACCATAAAGTTCGAAATCAGTCTGCAGAAAGAGGAATCCTTGGTATCCGGAGACCAGTTCCCTGTATTAGTTTTTAGCCATCCTGCATTTGCAAGCGCCTTCTCCGGCGACCAATCCACTGAAGTTGTAGCCATATCCAAATCTTTTGTCTTTCCCTACTGTTTGCTCTAGTCCCTGTCCCAAAAAAGAGAATGTCTGTTCCTTTGCACACAGATCTCCTTGTAGTTGTTGCCAGTGTCTCCCCGGTTTGCCGGGCCCCAGCTTCTGCCCACTCTTCTGAGCAGTCTCAGTAACTACCAGGGAGGAAATTGGCTTTTGGCACACGGGAATGTCTCCGCTTTCACTGCCAGCCATTTCACCCTTACTCCTCACCGGCTCCAGTTCCTGAAGTGCTGAACTAGGAGGAGCAACTTCCAATGTTTCAAGCCCCTGCTCTGGCAATCCTGATGCCGGACTGAAAGCAATGTCCTGAGAGGCGTCCTGACCGATGCCTGTTGCACACTGAGACAACATCAGCAATGCCTTATCCAGCTCATTTACCTCTGCCAACAATCTTTCTTTCTGAGACAATAACTCCATTCTAGTCTTTTGTTCAGAAGCACCATGGTCCTCAGCATTTCCTGCTACAATGACATGCAAACCCAGAGCAAAATCTTCTCCTTCCGAAAATTCAAAAGTTACTAGATCTGGGTCTAAGACCTCTTGTGAAGACATTGCAGGGGAGGAGGCCTTCCCCCCTACTGTCTCGACGACCATCTCCTCCGCTTGCAACACCGAAGTGGCCATTCCAATGACAATGGCCAAGGGTTCCCCCTCGCTGGAGAGTAGGGGAATTTCCCCGGTGTCCTGGCCAAATTTCCCTCATTCACTAAAAATACCATCAACTGCTTAATCTGATTCAATCTCAGTTGCTTACCTTCTGTATGTCCCCCGCTTGCCCCTGAAAAAGGGACTTCTAGGCCCAGTGGGCTTACCGGGTCAACAAATCTCAACAATAAAAACATAGGACCTACAGGTCCCAGTAGTCTAAAATACATGGGCTGTAACTGTTTGAAATACCTGAGACTGCTGAAATCTTAAGTTCATTTGGTTGATCCTTTGACCCTCCATCCACCACTACTGTGCCAGAGTCCCCCACAGTCAGCCTTCAGATGACGCGACTGATGGGCTAAGCCATGGGGGACTCCTATGTGACAGCATAGTTGCCGTAAAATATTAACAGATAAGAAGTGCATGTTTATGCTTTTAAGGATGGTACCGATCAACCGAAGAAAGCGCTTTCTTTGGTTAATTGGTACCAGCCTTAAAAGCGTAAACATGTGATTCTTATTTGTCAATATTTTATAGCAACTATGCTGTCACATAGGAGTCCCCCATGGCTTAGTCCATCAGTCGTGTCATCAGAGGACTAGCCACCAGGGACTCTGGGACAATAACGGTGGGTGGAGGGTCGCAGGATCAACCAGATAAACGTAAGATTTCAGCCATCTCCGCTATTTCAAACAAGTACAGCTAGTGTGTTTTAGAAAATCGGGACCTGTAGGCCCCACGTTTTTAATTGGGGAGTGCTGACTGCTCCCCTTAAAACATCTCAGACTGTTCGATCTTGTCAGTACCCTTGAATATAAAAAGACTTGAGATCACGTCCTTCATCAGCCTCTTCTTCTCCAGCGTGAACATGTTAAGGGCCTCCAGCCTCTCCCCCTAGCGTCTGTAACCCATACCCCTGCTTACTTTCATGGGACTTATTTTGTACCCTTTCAATGGCCTCATTGTCTTTTTTGAGTTTAGAAGCTTAGAACTGGACACAGTACCCCAGTGGGGTCAGACCCGGGCCTTGAAAGTGGCAGGATTTCCTTCCCTGAGGGAGTTTTTTATTTTCATTCATTTTTGGAGTTTGTACAAAGGTGCCCAATAATAAGGTCTTATTTATATTTATTTGTTTCACCAGGAAAAGGCTCTCTTGAGCACGCCCATTTACAAGGAGGTCCTGGGTAGGACAGCATACAGAGTTTAGGCATTGATACAGGTTACAGAGCTGTTACAGAAATATACAAGACATAGCAGTATTCACAAGGAAGCAACTCATAGAAGTCATTTTTTGAACAATGGTATGTGCTGTGGAGGGTACAGGGTATAGCAGAAAGTTTAAAGTAATAAGAGGTTCTATTGGGTTCCACAGCTTTTAGAGATCCCAGTGAGGGGCTTCACCATATGATTGGATATCAGTCTGGTGAGCTTAGGAAAAATGAGAGCTTGTTTTGCCACAAGAACAGGATATAGTGTGTAATTTTTCAATGAGCACCTTGAAGGTGTAGGGACTGACTTAACAAGGTGAGTTTTAGAGAGGCTTGCAGTGAGTTCCATGATAAGGGGATGAAACAGCTGATTGCAGATTTTCCTATCTGCATGGCAAATTTTGGAATATCCATGAGTATATAATTATTTTTTCTGAATGAGTAGCCACTGTGGGATATACAGAATAGTTCAATGATGTAACCTGAAAGATTCATTAGAAGTACCTTGTATGCCCATGTGAACAGATTCAGAAGTCTCCTGGTGACTAGTGAGGGCCAGCCAATGGCAGCACACAAAGCACAATGGAGAGTCCTGGTAGTCTTTTTTTTGGATTTGAGAATGAGGTGGTTTTCATTTAGTCAAGCTTCCACTGCCATACAGTTGGATGGGCATCAGTTCTTTACACAATCTAAGGTAGGGCAACTGTAATAATGAACTGTATCATAAGCATACTTACGTATCTTACGCGGGGCCCCCAGTGCTTGTGGCACTTTGTCCTGATTTCTGCAGCATGACTTATTAATGTCTGTGGCAGAATGCAGCCCTGCCATTGGCTAACATATGATGTGATGTCATCAATGACATCACATGCCGAGCATAGAGGAGGGGATTCAGGGTAAATGAGGTGGGAAAGGAAGCTGGGCACTATGGAATATAAGTATATTTACATGAAAATTCCACCAAGAACAATGAATTCAGCCGCACCATATATGTTCTGCAGCATGATGCAAATTCTGTGGAAAATTCCATGGCCATGGAATCGTAGAATTCCAGGGGCCTTGATCTTACTTTGAACATATTTTGTAGGGACTGTACAGTATGTTGTTGAGGAGCAATGAGAAAAGCATACAACCTAGAATTTATTTCATTTCTGTTGACCAGGTAAGTGCACTAGATAGTAAAATGCCTATTTTAGGCACAACCCGAGAGATTACAAAGAACAACTGAAAAATTACAAAAGCAGCAGAGTCAACAATATTACAGAATAAAAGAAAAACAGCAGATATAAAATGTGTCATATGACAGAGTCACAAGGAGAAGACAAGGATCAGCAAGTAGAAACAAAACAACAATGACAAACAGTGCAATAATGCAATACAGCCACATATCCGACATCCTGCAACTGCCGTGTACCCTAGTTTTCCCACCTCATGCCTATCCCGCCTCCTTCACTCTCACCTCCAACTTCAGGCGTCACCACTGTCTAGCTAGCCACCTGAAACTTATGCTCCCCCTTTCCCATTGCACCTCCTGCTCTTAATTCCTCTCTGTAATCCTTTAATTGCATACTTACCTACTGTAGTACGTTACTGCTATACTCAACTTATTCTTGTTCTGCTGTAAATGTATTAGACATAATTATTAGTCTATTTTACACTGTATCTTTTTGTTGTGTCTTCTCCCTTTGCTGTATTTGTAAACCCTTGTCCCCGGGTTGCAAAGGGAAACAAGCCTCGGCTCCGTGTGCCTTTCCTGGTTATCAAAATTTTAAATAAATAAACAAACATATCAAAGTTACAAGAGGTGAAAGGCCATAACAGCAATAATAATGTGGGGAGAGATATACAAAGTCTAAAGGAGTATGACTTCACAAGGCAGTGATACAAACACAGTGTCAAGCACAAGAGCATAGTAATCTGAGGTATGCCCTGTTTTATGTTCTCAAAGAGCAGAGACCAGATTTTCAAAGGCCAGACAATGACGCACCGTGCTTGCATGAAAAAGAAACGATGCAAGGAACAGTATGAGTCATGACTTGCGTCAGTTCTGATTTTCCGACAATGCTTGCATCAGAAACAGGTCTGCATGCGCCAGACTGGCTTGCACCATGCTTGCATCACAAAAAATGTCTGCCCTACATTGAAAGGGGTGCCTGCATTGCAGAAATGATGCACCATCCCCTTATATGGAATTTATCAAGAAATTTAGGTCTTGTCGTTGTGCCTAAGATGCATGCCATAACTGACACTGGAGCATATACAGAGGCCTACAGCAGGCAAGCGGATCTGACCGTGTCACTATGAACAGCATTCTGTTGCTGCAAGAGTCCCATGTTATAGACACTGTAATGCGTTCTCAAGCACTGTAGCTTTTAAATATTACTTCCAGTGGCCATTTCATCCGCCATAATTTTTTACTCGGATTGCATCTTTTTTTCGTTCCATGCATTGTATTTTTGACCCAACATGCATCAGTTTTGCTCAGTCCCACTCTGAGCATATTTTTGACTCAACTTGTGTCATTTTTTTTTTTTACTTGCATTTTTATCCTCCCCGCTGCTCCCCGAGCCATGCACCATTGGGGGTCGCTATGGTGTCTGCCCTGCTTCTTCACCTACCTGGAGCCTGCAAGTACCCCCATGGAGTTGTGGTTCTTCCCCCCAGGTGGGGATGAGGTAGGGCCCATACACCCCGAACTTTCTGGTTTTGTCGGGTCCGACAGGACAGGCAGGAGAGAGCTGTAGGGTCTGCATTGAGCGCTCCATTTTCCTGGTGCTTGGGGGGCTGATTTTCCTTGTTCTGTGGACATGATATATATCCCAATGACAAGGCATAACTGCTGATGTCCATCGTGCCTCTCTCTCTCTACATGGCTGGGAGCTTGCTGTACCCCAGGCCTCTGTCTGGAGCCAGTTAAGTGCCAAGCCTCTGTCCCCCCTCCCTCCCTGAAGAAGGCAAGCAGTCCCTTGGAGACACAGCCTCCTCCCCGGCTGGCCCTCTGACAACCCGGGCTTGTTCCTGAATCCAGGTCACCAACATTGCGAGCAGTAGTGCTACCACCGCTCTCCTGGGCTGGCTTCAACTTGTTTCATTTTTGCTCCATCTTATTCCATGCATTGTATTTTTGACTCAGCTCGTGTCATTCTCAGCTTGTGTCATTCTCTCACCATGCATCATACTTTTGAGGCAGTGGTCCTCTTGCATCATTTGGAGGGACTTTGTCACAAAGAATGCTTTTCTTGCAAAATATGGTACACAGGATTTGGTGCACCAGGATTTGACGCAAAGTGGTCGATTGACATGTCTTGCGTTGGTCTAAGGGCCCTTTAAAAACTGGGTCCTAGGTGTTTATTTTAATAAACAGACAACTGTATAATTTATTGTATTTTGATGTGTTAGTATTTACTTTCTACTTTTACAATAAAATATTTGTGCAGTAAAAAAAGTGGATTTTCACCTTTGCTTTTCACACTGCTAGTAAAAAAGAATTAAATAGAATTCTGGTATTGTGATGTGAGAAACTGCCAGTTACTTAGGAGCACGTTGTATTTCAGTGAGAAACAAATTATAATTATCTATCTTTTTCAAAAGTAATAGAAACTTATTATTTCAGCAACAAACAACTTTGCCTTTTATATGTTTTCACTGTTGTGATACATCTGTATAATCTCACACTTTTCAAAACAATAATTGGCTTCTATTTTCTTCTTCTAATGTAAAATCTGGTTATGAAGAAAACGGCACCTGCTAAATTATATAACAAAAGATCACAGGTTATTAAAAATTACATATTTCTATTAAATATATCATATTTTGTGATTGAAAATGTTATTTCTCTATAAAAATCTGAAGACAGGTTTGCAGTTTCCCATTGAAATACACTGTCTGCCTTGCCGGTAAAGTGTTTCTGCCATCATAATATAAAAATCCCATTGGATTCTATTTTATGCTTGTAGTTGGCAAAATATAAACAAAATGATGAAAAGACAAAGAGACAAATAAAAGCAAACTGAATGATTACAATGGCATCTAAAGTCCTCAAATCTTCATTCTTTAAGACACACATCCTTACTAAGTGTAACCCCCTTGTTCCCCAGGGTTACTAGAATCCCAGCTAGATCATAGCAGGCAGGGAAGGCAGCTAGTGAAATGCCAGGTAAATGGGTTTCACACGGTCACATGCTGTTTTTCAGTCTCAGCTGAGCTGGAGTGGTGATGTCACTTTGGAACTCTTGCATCAGCATAAGCCACATTTGTCCAGCTGGCTTAGGCCCTGTCCACACTAGGGGTTTTGTAATGTTACAGCTGGTCTGTAAAATTACAAAACCTGCAGACACAGCTCGGGTCCACACTACAGCATGCTTTTTCCGTGTTCTGAACTGGTTTAAGAAACCGTACTTAAAACCTGATCAGAGCAGGTTTTGAGCACGGTTGCAGCCCAACACGGTTGCCTTAAACCATTTTAACAGTGGTGAGGACGCACACCGAACTGTAAAGTGGTTTAGGGCAACTTCCTTGGGCTGTCTTGGCAAATGTTTGCCTCCTTAAAGAAAAGGGGATAATACTACTTACATCCCTGTCCTCTACATGGGATCCCGAATCGATCGGTGCTATTTTTAGCCCGATCAGTTGACATGCCCATTCCTGAATATCCTGGCATACACTGGGTGCTCATGGGACTGCCACAAATATGCCTGTGAACTCAGAGGGGCATCCTCCAAAGTCGGCTGTAGTGTGGACGGAGGGACAACTGTTCTGAAAACCGGTATACAATTGGTTTTCAAAACGGTTTCCAAAAGCACTGATGGTGTGGACAGGGCCTTAGAGAGTGAATTGGAATGCTCAGTGAGTGCTAGGAGTGAGTCTGCAGTAGGAGTTCAAGGAGAAGGCTGCAGCTGCCGGGCAGCTCCTCACCTAGCTCTGATAAAGAGCTACCCCCTTTTCTTTGGTGGTTGTTTGTTCTCACCCTAGAAGAAGAACAAAGGAAGATAGTAGTTGAAGTGGTGGAGACCTTGTTTTTGGTTTTCCCAGTGCCCCATCCCAGGAGGGATGGGGGCAAACTCCAGGATTCTGGGGCAATCCCCTTGATCCATTTTCTTTGGTGAAGCTGCCATGAACATCTTCATTTGGTTGTGAGTACAAATCTTTTGTTTTGTGAAAGCCCAGGGGCATCTGCAGACCCAGTTGGGTGAATTTCTCTGATCGTGGGACCAGTCACTCAGTTTTAATTTAAAAGTTTCTGCCTACATTGGAGTCCAAGGATGAGACTGTCCAAGTACAGAACCTTTTAGTTGGACACCCAGAGGTGTGTCAGTAGTATGTTAAGTGTGAAAAACATTTTAAGATAGCATCTACAAGTTTCTTCTGTGGGGGTGTTATTAACCAGATGAATGGCCGAGTATAAACTTGGAAGCAAAAGGTGGGAGACCCCCCCCAATCTGGAGTAACCAGTTTACCTCTCTGGGTTCAGTTTGGGCACCAGTACATTTTCATTCAGTGCACGTGGCCAGTGTCTAATGGAAATAATTACCCCGAGATGTGGGGTTGGATTCTCTGTTTGTCAGTTTACCCCAGTATAGTGGGTGCTGGAAGAGTTTTGAGCCTAGATGTGCTCAGTGTGGTCATAAGTACAGCTTCCATCTCTGTGGGAAATGGGGACAGTACTAGTTCAGGCAGCTGTGCCAGCCTTTAGTTTCAGAACCAGAGAGTTCGCTGTTTTGTGTCTTCACCCTATGCTAAATGGGAATGTCAGGAATCTCTGTACTCTGGCAAATCTGCAATACCAGTATTTGTAACCCTGTGGAGTTCCATCTTCGCTTTGTGATTGTTCCTGCTCTGTTATGAGAACAAAAGCCATGCTCTAGAATCCCAGCCTGGTTTGAACAGTATTGTTATTGCTTCCGTGAGTGTGGTTATACTTGGGTGCCCCTGTCCTGAAGTGCAAACCTAGCATGACTTTGAGCAAACAATTTCTCCCAGGGACCCGGGTTGCTGGCCATGGTAAATGGTCCCACCAGGTGTGTGCCAGGTAGTAGCCACACCTGGCTGACTGTTTCTTTAAATAACAGTCTGGTCCACCGAGTCTAATGGTGGCCACCTTCTCTATTCCAAAAAGTGTAATATAACTTATGTAAACCCCACCCATCTCTTTTACCCCTAGATGCTTGTGGTGAGAGGAGTAGCCCTGCTAGTTAAATGGGGGGGCGAGGGGGGGAGTCACACTAAGCACTTGCTCTCTTTAGATTTGGCACAGTGCCACAAGCAACTATGTGTGTCTATAAACACAATTTGTGAGCCATGTTATTGTAAAGATATCAAGACTCAGTTTTCTCAGTTTTACAAGGAGGAACTTTTTTTTTTTTTGGTTAGTTGTTTAACCAGGACTAGCTTGTGACTAACCATATCAAACATTTTTATTAGATCAGTACAAAGTGCTTCAGGGATGTGCTCCGACCCCGGTGCCCCATGACTATCACTTGTCCCTTTGGCAACAGCCATAACAGTGGAAACAGAAACCTTACATAGCAGTAAATAGCTGATTATGGAGAAGGCATGTTGAGACTTGAACATCATTAAAGCTCTACAGGAGCTTGGGAGAGAGAGCAAACTGGGTGGATGTGGGTCAATAGTTGTTTATATTTTGCCTTTCTCTGCTCTTGGACAAGAAAGTAAGCTTAACACACTCTTTTAGACTGAAGGTAGGCAGCCTGTGGAGAAAGTTTTAAGAGGGTGGTGATAAGTAAGACAATGGCCAGGGGAAGCATGTCTACAGAGCTTGGGTCCTAGGCTACCTGGCCTGCACACTTATTGGTCTCCACTTCAAAAAGTAACCTTAGGCAGCTCTTCTTTGATGGTGTTCTGTTTTTTTTAATTTACTTATTTATCAAGTCTATGATTACAAATACCTTTGAGCCTTGGCTCTTTTACAAAGGTTCCACATCAGAGAAATACAAACTATGGGGAACATCAAGACAGACATTACAACAATGTGGACATTGCAAACAGAGTACAGATTAATACAATTCAAGGGTAGCATTGTAACAAGGCAGCCAGCGGCATTTGTCAGAGAAAATAGACAATAGATAAGAAGTGCCATAGTCATAGGGAGAGGGAAGAGGGGAGGGGGAGAAGGAATGTAGGAAGGGTGGGGAGAGGGTGAAAAGTGCAGCATTGGGTATACCAAGATGTGAGGGTAGAATCCAGTGAGGAGGGAAGGGGGGGGACCACTAGAGCAGGCAGGGAAGTGGAGAAACAAGGTTAAGTTG
The DNA here is from genome assembly GCA_016271365.2 of Neoceratodus forsteri. Classification (NCBI taxonomy): domain Eukaryota; kingdom Metazoa; phylum Chordata; order Ceratodontiformes; family Ceratodontidae; genus Neoceratodus; species Neoceratodus forsteri. The sequence goes on from CM028137.1 coordinate 939,069,585, forward strand.
GGCAGTCACAGGAGCTGTTGGTAGTGAGATAGTCCCGGAGCCTAGTTTTAAACATACCAATTGTTGGGGCAGAGGAAATAGTGGAGCTAAGGCCATTGAACCAGAGTGGTGCTCGATAAGCAAGAGAGCGTTGACCCTGTGAAGTGTGACAGTGGGAGACTTTCAGTAGCTGTAGCTGTTAAAAGCTGTAAGGGTAGTTAGCAGCCAGAGAGCAGCACTTCATCAATTAGAAATTTATCCTGACAAAGCCCCTGGGTGGCTGTCTCCCCACTCCTTGCTCCACCTCACCCCCTCTTTTCTACCTATGACAAAGCCCCCTCCCGCTACAGTTCACCCAGCTTCGGCTTGCTCCCTTGATGCCTTTCGAGGCCTCAACAATATAGTGATCTGTATGTCAAAATGCACTTCGAGTACTTGTTACAATATAGTCAATATAATAGCCTACCCGCCTACTTGTACGGCCAGTCAATATTCTGTCTTCCTGCAATGTTCAACAAACTTCCTCTGCAATTTAGTCTCTTGTCCTATTGTTATGGAAGCCTGCTTGTACAGCCAGTCAATATTCTGTCTTCCTGCAATGTTCAACAAACTTCCTCTGTAATTTAGTCTCTTGTCCTATTGTTATGGAAGCCTGCTTGTACAGCCAGTCAATATTCTGTCTTCCTGCAATGTTCAACAAACTTCCTCTGTAATTTGGTCTCTTGTCCTATTGTTATGGAAGCCTGCTTGTACAGCCAGTCAATATTCTGTCTTCCTGCAATGTTCAACAAACTTCCTCTGTAATTTGGTCTCTTGTCCTATTGTTATGGAAGCCTGCTTGTACAGCCAGTCAATATTCTGTCTTCCTGCAATGTTCAACAAACTTCCTCTGTAATTTAGTCTCTTGTCCTATTGTTATGGAAGCCTGCTTGTACAGCCAGTCAATATTCTGTCTTCCTGCAATGTTCAACAAACTTCCTCTGCAATTTAGTCTCTTGTCCTATTGTTATGGAAGCCTGCTTGTACAGCCAGTCAATATTCTGTCTTCCTGCAATGTTCAACAAACTTCCTCTGTAATTTAGTCTCTTGTCCTATTGTTATGGAAGCCTGCTTGTACAGCCAGTCAATATTCTGTCTTCCTGCAATGTTCAACAAACTTCCTCTGTAATTTAGTCTCTTGTCCTATTGTTATGGAAGCCTGCTTGTACGGCCAGTCAATATTCTGTCTTCCTGCAATGTTCAACAAACTTCCTCTGTAATTTAGTCTCTTGTCCTATTGTTATGGAAGCCTGCTTGTACAGCCAGTCAATATTCTGTCTTCCTGCAATGTTCAACAAACTTCCTCTGTAATTTAGTCTCTTGTCCTATTGTTATGGAAGCCTGCTTGTACAGCCAGTCAATATTCTGTCTTCCTGCAATGTTCAACAAACTTCCTCTGTAATTTAGTCTCTTGTCCTATTGTTATGGAAGCCTGCTTGTACAGCCAGTCAATATTCTGTCTTCCTGCAATGTTCAACAAACTTCCTCTGTAATTTGGTCTCTTGTCCTATTAGTTATGGAAGCCTGCTTGTACAGCCAGTCAATATTCTGTCTTCCTGCAATGTTCAACAAACTTCCTCTGTAATTTAGTCTCTTGTCCTATTGTTATGGAAGCCTGCTTGTACGGCCAGTCAATATTCTGTCTTCCTGCAATGTTCAACAAACTTCCTCTGTAATTTGGTCTCTTGTCCTATTGTTATGGAAGCCTGCTTGTACAGCCAGTCAATATTCTGTCTTCCTGCAATGTTCAACAAACTTCCTCTGTAATTTAGTCTCTTGTCCTATTGTTATGGAACCTTTGTAATTCTTGTCTGTAGTCTACCTGACATGGAACCTTTGTAAAAGAGCCTTGATGGCTCAAAGCTATTAATCTGCAACTGAAATAAATAAATAAAATAAAATAGAAATCACTTCTGTGATTTCAGCCAATCAGCACACAGAGCCATGTACCCCATATCCTCTGTAGAGCTTTCTCCCATGCAACAGCCTTAAAAGTGAAGCACTCCATTTCAGAGTTGGAGGGAGGACTGCTACATAAACCTATGAATGTTTAAATGCATTACTTAAAAATTATTATAAACCTCTCCAGCAAACTCAAGTGACTTCAGGGCTCCCAGACTGATCTGGCATTTTCCCCGTAACTCTGGGGCAATTAAAGTCTATGGGAATACGATTCCTCTAAATGGCTCAATTTGTCTGTAAAATACAGGAATCCCTGTAGATCTGGGAGCACTGTGATTTATAAGCAGGGACAGTGAAAAATTGCACCCACAGTTGTTTTGCGTAATCCACAATTTTCACCATTCTCCACAAAAAACATGTTCCACAATTTCTTGCAATTTGGGGGGTTTTACTTTGAACAGTGTAAAAAGTATTACAATTTTCAATACAAGACTCTCAGATATATTGACAAATTTCATGCAGACTTGGATTTGGCTGAAACAATGCAGTGCAAAGGTGTGGAAGAGTTTTATGTGACGCTACCTTCTTTTGAATCCTTGTCTGGTTTGGTTTCAAAATCCACTGGCCATGCATAAGTACACTTAAGTCACTTTTACAAAGTGCTTACTTTTAAAGATTGTTCTGGCATGCAGTTGTTCCACTGCAAGTGTAGCGTTCCTCGGTCCCGTTTACACACAGTTTATCTTTCATTGCCATCTCCCTCCCACTGCATACTGGCACAGAAACAGCAAGCGATATGTCTGTGGTAGAAAAGAGTAGTGTACCATGATGATAGACACGGCATGTTTACATACCAGATTACAGCGACACAGAAGCCCACAAACCAAGAAAAACAGGGAACCCGTTTTAAGCGAGTGCTCACTATGTTGCGGTATGGATCAACTGTTCACGCAGAGACAGGTAATGTCACAATGTATCTGTACCAGTCATTCTGATACAGACCGCTCTGCTCCTGTCACTAAATATGGCCGTGATCTCTCCACACTAGACAACGCCCACTGGGTGGCATTCCACTGCACCCCCCCCCCATTTCTCCCCAGTTGCATACTGCCTCCGTTATGTCCAGCATGTGCTCAGCTGTATCACTGTAACTGCTACTAAATCGTATAAATGTATGAAACCATTCTGTGTAACTTTAAGTCAGTTGACTTGTATGCTGTAACCTAAATTTGTTTCTGTCTGTCCTCAATGTGACGAGGTACCTTTGGGAATAAGCCTCTGGCTCAAAGGTTGTAAACCGATGTACAAATAAATAAATAAAAATAAATAAATAAATAAAAAGGCACTTAACATTTGATTTGTGTTGAAGCAGACCATCAGAAAATGTTTTGTTGTTACAGAGAATGAAACAGCAGGTGGGAGAAAAGGTGCAAATGATCCTATTCACCTAAATGGGGTGGTAACTACGAAGCTTTTTTGTAAGTGGTAGGGCAGATTTTTTCTTGTGAATATACTTTTCATTCAGACTAGTTTTGATTCAAGCAGCCAAGGATTTTGGATGACCCTGCTGATTATGTACTTAAATAATGTAGTTGATAACAGTGATCCCATGCTTAGCAATCTATTACCTAGATGCTCACATGCAAAGACTACAATAAAAACCTGACTAAAGTCGGAAAACAAGCTCATGCAACACATGAAATGTATCTGAACACTTATCTTTAACTAAACAAAATCACTGCAGCCAGAGTAAAACAAAGGATACCCTGACTACTGTATGATGCAGTAAACATATATTGGTATTTTTTTATATGTATTCTTTGGTAGCAAGATAAGGCCCACTAGGCACAAGTGCTTGTTGTCAGGGGTGACCCAGGAGCACTGGGGAGGTTAAGTGATTTGTTCAGAGTCACACAATATGCAGATGAGGTTCTGGAAATCAAACCCAGATCTGCTGGATCTATCCAGATCATTCAGTTTGGTACTCTAATCTCTAGGCTAGACTGCCGGACCCAATAACCCCCAGATTTCATATTTTATTATGTGATTTTACAAATAGTGTTCAGTTCCTACAGTGCAAATTATGAACATAAAACACTTTAACAGCATTTACTAAAACCTGATTATTCGCCTCTCTATCTGCTTATTTTTTCTTGCACCAGAGTGAGTGATTAGTTGATGGAGCACTGTGAATAGTTTTTGGTCAGGTTTCATTATTCCACATCCAGAAGCAGACACCACTATAGTGTATGGTGGAATGCGGCTGTGTATGGAAATCCATACACAGCAAAAAGTTGTTCTGCTGCAGTAGTGACGTCCTCACTAACACAGAACGACTTTTCATTCTGCGTTAGTGAGGACATCCTAATACAAGGGGCTACAGCAGATGTCGTGATTCGTCCCTTGCTGTGTGAAATCGGCGCGCAAGTGTGCTGGGCAGTGTCAGTTGTGAACTGGGGGCATTGGCAGAACCGAGTGAAAATATAGAAAAGTGAGTGTCTTTTTGTCTTTTTTTCAGGCACCATATACTATATAGAAGAGTGTATGGTTGCCCATACACTACTCTGCTATTCTTTCACTTTGTAGATACAATGCTGACTTGGAGACCTCTTGAGCTTCACTCTCGAGGTCATCAGTCGGCATTGTATCCACTCGGTGTTTATGTAACCATACACTGTTCTATATGTTATTCATATCAATGAGTATGTGGATTATCTCCTTCTCCCCTCAAATGGTTTTGTGCTTTGAGCACACATCTCCCCACTCTTATGTCTTTTAGGACTAGTGGACCTGGATCTTCTCTTGCTTTGTAGAATAAGGGAGGAAAAAAATCACTGCCACTGTATTAGAGGCCACAAAACAGGAAAGAGATCTGGGGGGGGGGGTGATCATATCTGGTGACCTAAAAGTGGCCAAACAGTATGCCGAGGCAGTGGGGAAAGCCATTGGGATGCTGGGGTACATGGGGAGAGGTATTACCAGCAGAAGAAAAGAGGTGGTGATGCCACAGTACAGATCGTTGGTGAGACCTCATTTGGAATACTGTGTCCAGTTCTGGAGGCCATATCTCAAGAAGCACATAGACAACATAGAGGCAGTTCAAAGAAGAGCAACAAAAATGTTGCAGGGCCTGCACTGAAGGTCATGAGAGAAGTTTGGAGGAACTCAATATACATACCTTGGAGGCGTGATAGAGACTTCAAGTACCTAGAGGAATAAATAAGGCACAAGGGGCTGCATCTCCCAGAAGAAAACATGCTGCAAGATAAGAGGACATGACATGAAACTGGGGGGGGGGTAAACTAAGGGGCAATGTGAGGAAGTGCTTCTTCACAGAAAGAGTAGTAGAGACATGGAAGAGCCTTCTGGAGGAGGTGGTGGCATCAGAGTCAGTAGGAGAACTTAAAACTGCATTGGATAGGCACAGGGGAACCCTAGCAGGTCAAAAGAGAAAGTGAAGCCAGAGATCTATCAGGATCTGTGGTATTTTTAGTAGGTAGGGAAAAGGGGCAGACTGGATAGGCCTGGCGGTCCTTATTTGCCATCAAATTTTATGTTTCTATGTAGAGCAAACAGTGGTGGAGGTGGTGGGAGAGACAGGAGGGGCAGTCACCGCGAGAGCCTATCTATAAGCAATAACCATGATGGGGAGGTGGTTGTCATGGAATAGACACCTGACCAGGTGCATAGTTAGGCGCCGAGAGCCTTCAGCACCTGTGAGGATATTTATCCCATGACATACACAAGAAAGTCTTATTGAGTTGATAAAATGAGTTTTGTAAGGAAAATATAAAAAACTCAAGAAAGTGTTTGACAAGTGTGAAAGTAGTCCCTTAATTTGTGAGGCCTGCCACTTAGGGGCATGCAGACCGAGCTGTATTTGTTGTTGTTTGACCATTCTTTGTTTATTGTGCTGTGAAGTATTAGAGTGGATCTGCTTTCTGTAATCCCCCCCCCCCCATCACCGTTCCCATGTAGCCTTTCCACTCTCTCACTGGAAGTAAACTGATTTTTATGTTGTCTTGCGCGTGCAGCACAGACAACACATTGTGGTTGCTTGGAGTGGATAAGCAGGTTCTGGAGGTACGGTCCTGCTGCAGCCAATGGTGCCACTACTTTTGTGGCTGAGCTCTGTGGCACCAGCGGCATAGCCTGTCTATGACAGCAGTTGAGATGTGCCACTAGCGAAGAATTAACCGCTGCAATCAGGGAGCACCACAGGGTGGTCCCTGATTGCAATCAACAATGCCTCCTCTGGTGTCCCCATCAAGCAACATAGGCGGTAGCACCTAGCTCTCACAGTCCCCATGGAAGCTGAGGGACAGCCGCCGCCTCACAATCTCTCTGAAAGCGATGGGGATGCCCAATCCCTATGACATCCCCTCCTAAGTTAATTTGCTGGCGGGGTGCCCAATCCCTGTTGGCATAATGTTACCCCAATTTCTTGTGTGCCAAGGGGCCCAATCCCCTCGGCTCATCACGACCCCTCCCACACACTCTGCTTGTGTGTAGCAGGGTGCCCAATCCCCGTCGGCTACAGACCCCCCCTCCCATCAAACACACTAGACTTTAGCTTGCTATTCTGGAAATAAATTTCTTTTGCATGTGATTGTACTTTAACTGATGTATTTCATTGTATATTGTGCTTGAACTGATGCATTACATTGTATATTGTACTTGAACTGATGTGTTACATTGTGTATTGTAGTTGAACTTGATGTATTACATTGTATACTGTACTTGGACTGATGTATTACATTGTATACTGTACTTGAAGTGATGTGTTACATCGTGTATTGTGCTTGTTGAATGTATTTTATGTGTCTCTCATTGTTCATTGTACTTTGTACTACTGTAATTTTGACCTATGCAGGATGATCCTGAAAACAGGTCTTGTACCCAGTGCTCCTATTCTACTAAAATATAAGTATCAATAAAAATAAATTCATCCATGTCCTATACTTGGACTTCTGCAAAGCCTTTGACTCTGTGCTGCATGGGAGGCTGGCGAACAGCTATAAAACCTGGGGGCGGAGAACAGCTTAGACAAGCATATTTGTTCGGTTATAAGACATAGATGGTAGTGGTGAATGGGAGCCCCTTGGGGGCCAGAAAGGTGATGAACAAGGTGCCTCAGGGGCCTGTCCTCAGACCAGTACTCATCAATATATTCGTCTGTGACTAGCAGTGGGAATCCAAGGTAAGATTAAGTTTTACACAGATAATACAACACTATGTGGCAGGGTAGTCACAGAGGAGGGAATAAAGGAACTGAAGAACTATCTAGTGAAACAGAAGAAATAGTTAGGGATCTGGCAGCCCAAATTCAATGCAAAGAAATGCGGAGTCATGCATATTGGGTTCAATACACCCATGCTATGTAGGCATTACACACTGTGTTACATGGGTCTCGAGATGTGTAAGACAGGAGCAGCTTGCCACAACCATTATACTACATGCCCAACCCCCTGCACATGTGCATGTCATATGTGGCACTGATGTAGGAGACAGAGGTGTGCATCTGAAGTGGGCATGTCCAGGTATACTGTCCAGCTACATTATGTGTAGGCACAAAGGTGTGGACAGCTAGTGGGAGGCATGTAGCATGGTGCAGAACCCCCCAGGCACAATGCAGCCCAAGGGGCAGTGATAAAGGTGACTGCACACATCACCCCAAAGAATGACCTGGGACACAAAATGAGTGTTTGACACACTGTTTACTGCACAGGTGGTGCATATAAAACATGTCATATCCTTTATCAGAGAATGTAATATGGTACTGCACTGAAAAACATACAGTCAGTTTATACAGCACATGCCGGAGTCCCATAGTCTGTGACGCACGACCTTAGTGGTAGTCCATGGCTGTGCCACACCTGTGCCTGTATCCCATGGCACAGTGCTCATATGTGGTGGCCAGGTACCTACTAGCCGTAGGCACCACCACTGTAAATGTCAGTGGCCCCTGGCCACTATGCTGTCCAAGTCTGCATGATTGTCACCCAATAATACATGGTACATGTTGCCTTCTCCCACTCCTCCAGAGGCTGTCATGTGGGTTCAGGATTGGTGTTGACAATGTTGGGTCCTTCCTTCACAAATGTATCACCGTCAGTGGCAGCACGGTATCCTGCAGGGAAAAAGGTAGGCATGAAATGGATGCGTCCACATCCTAGACAGCCCAGCCCCTCTTGCCAAATGGCAAAGTTCCCCCAATGCATCTCCCCTACCTCAATTCACCCACCTACCCTCATGCCCCCTACTGTGGCTGAGGTCTTTGTTCACCACAGTAGGTTCAAGGATGAATTATACCATCCTGAACTTGTCTCAGTAATACTCCCCAGTGCATTCAAGCCTCTCAGGCAGTCGCATGGCACTTGCTGGGGTGGTCTGGTGCCACAGTCCATGGCTCAGCTGACTCCTGTGCTTTCTTCTGTATTGGCATGACAACTCCACCTACAGATAGCTGTGTAGCATCCGTAACACCCTGTTACATGCACAGTATGCTCCATGCTGTGCACAGCAGGTATGTGCCATGGGCTGTGCATGGCTGTTTATGGTACAGTTATGGAGTGTTCCTGGCTCTGGGAACCACCAGGTGGCCACCCTTCCCTTATTTGCGATTTCCATGCTCGCCTATGTGGCAAGGGGTAGGCCCAAGTAGCCAACCCCCACACTTTTGTGCATGCCACGGTGTGGTTCCGTACAGCCATTACACCACATCACAGTCCATAATGGACCCAATAGTGCATAGAACCCATTCAGAATAAGAATCCCAAAACAAAGTATTGAATAGGGGGTGTTACTGTAAAGTGGTCTACAGGGAAAAAAGACCTTCAAGTCACCATTGACTGGTGGCCAGGAACAAAAAAAGTCAGGCCATGCTGAATGCACTCCAGAACTGTCTCCTTGAACAGCTAGTTAAGGACCCTAGCAGACAGTCTGCCATCCTTGATGTGGTGCTTACCAACCTGGAGGGGGTAGGAGCAGTGAGAGTAGGGGAGCTACTAGGGAACAGTGACCATAACTCCATTTAGCTCAAACTGGCCCTTGGGACTGGAAAGTCCCACTTAAGAACTGAAGTCCTTGATTTTAGGAGAACAGACTTCAACAAGCTGAGGGAACTAGTCAGAGAAAACTTAGCCAGGGTAGACATTTTATGGGCATGGGGTCATTATGTCGCAAGACATAATGCCACATAACATAATCGCCTTACCTGATTTATGCCATGAGGCATATGTGCTGTTCTGTGGGGCTCGCACCATCCCAATATGGGGGGCTACCCCTGGACCTCCCACTAAAGATTCTCAACTCCAGGGGTTCCAACTCAGGAAGTGCACAAGTCCGGGTTCGTCATAATGCCGTACGCTATTAAGCATGCGACATTATGACCCGGTAGACATTTTACGTGGAGTGGAAGAGAGATGGGGGTAATAAAGGCAGGCATTCTCAAGGCATCTAAGTTATGATGAGAATGATAACCAAAAGGAATAACTGCAAAAGACCATTATGGTTCTTTGCAAAGGTTAGTGAAGCAGTGGGGGTAAAGAAAAAGGCCTTCCATGTGTACCAAGAAGAGCAAGGGGAGGAAGAATGGGGAAGTATTTACTGAGAAATAAGGAGGCAAAGAAAGTAGTTAGGGAGGCAAAAGCAGACACAGAGCTGTGTATTGCAGAAGGGGTCATGGGCAGAGAAAAACATTTCTTCTGATATATTATGGAAAAATTAAAAAAGAAGGGGGAATAGTTAGGCTATCGGGGGTGTAAGGTGATAGAAGAGGATGAGCAAAAGGCTGCTGTCCTTAATGATTATTTTTACTCATTTTTCACCAGGGAAGAAGGTGGTCCCTTGCTTGAGAGTGGCATCAAAGTGGCCGATAAGGGGGTCCTGGAGATGAGACAGACAATATTTACAAGGGATGGGGTCCAGAAAGGGCTGGCAGTCCTAAAAATAGATATGGCCCCAGGACCAGATGGCCTGCATCCAAGGATACTCCAGGAACTGGTGGCAGAACTGGCTGAACCTATGGTAGAGCTATTCAACAACTCACTATGGATGGGGTAGTTTTGAAGGACTGGAGGCTGGTGGACATCATTCTGCTCCATAAGGGGGGAGAGCAGGAACAAGTGAAAAACTACATACCTGTCAGTTTGAACTCCATCACAGGGTAACTGATGGAGTCACTGGCCAAAGATCTCATGGACTACCTGGACAGCAACGATCTCCAGGATAGTAAAGAGCACAGGTTCATGACAGGGAGCTCCTGTCAGATGCAAGTGATAGTTTTCTTTGGTTGAGTGACTTGAGAATTGGGTAAGGGCCATGCTGTGGATTTGCTCTATTTGACTTCAGCAAGGTTTTTGACTCGGTGCCCCACAGATGCTCGCTGAAGAAGATGGGGGATCTGGGTGAAGTAGAGGACATAGTTAATTGGGTAGAAAACTGGCTAACGGGTTGGCAGCAGAGGGTTGTAGTCAAGGTGGTCAAATCAGAAGACAGGGAGGTCATAAGTGGTGTGCCACAGGTATTGGCCCTGGGCCCAGTCCTCTTTGATATGTTCATCAGTGACATTGGGGAAGGTATCCAGGGCAGGTGTGTCTCTTCGCAGGTGACACTAAGCTCTGTGGGAGGGTGGATAGTGATGAGGGAATCAGGGAAATGCAGAGGGACTTAAAAAAAGTAGAGGAATGGTTTAAGGTGTGTCACTTGACATTCATGCCAAAAAATGCAAGGTAAGGCACCTACAGAATAAGAACTTCAGGACAGAGTAGTACAAATTGGATGGGGTAAGACTTAGCACTATGGCTGAGGAACATGACTTACGAGTTATCGTCAGTGACACTGTCAGACAATCAAGCCAGTGCAACAAAGCCTATGGCAAGTCAATAGGATGCTGGGGTACATAATGAGGGGTATTAATAGCAGGAGGAAGGAGGTAGTACTGCCCCTTTATGTCTCTTTAGTGAGGCCACACCTGGAGTACTGTGCCCAATTCTGGAGCCCCCACCTGAGAAAGAATAGGGACAGGCTGGAGACAGTACAGTGCAGGGTAACAAAAATTACTTGGGGCCCCCAGGGCAGGTTTTATGAGGAGTGCCTCGATACAATGACCACATACTCACTGGAGACCAGAAGGGAGATGGGAGATATGACAGAGACTTTCAAGTTCCAAAAAGGAATAAACAAGTGAACAGTGAGGAACTGTTTATCTTGAATGCTAATTCAAGGTCACAAGGGCATGAGTAGAACCTGACAGGAGAGAGGTTCAGGAAGGATATAAGAAAGTATTATTTTACAGAAAGGGTGGTGAAGCGGTGGAACAGAATACCAGCCAGAGTGGTGCGTAGTAAAACAGTTAATGGTTTCAAGCACAGTTGGGCCAGAGTGAAGGGTATAATAGTTACTCGAGGTGACATAATTGAAAGGGAAAATGGTGTTGGGGGAAAGGGGCTAGGACGCTGGATGACAGTAAGTCACAGGGTTGGATAGGAAACTCAGGAAGACTGGACGGACCATTGATCTTTTTGTACCATCATCGTCTATGTTTCTGTGTATCGTAAGTGACAGTGTCACTTCATCAGCGCAGTGGAGCAGAGCATTTGCAAAGGCAACCAGATGGGGTGCTGTATCAGTAGGGGTATCACCAGGAGGAGCAAGGAGATGATCCTGCCCCAGTATATCTGTCTGGTGAGTTGGCACCTGGAGTACAGTGCACCACTTTGGAGCCCCCACCTCCAAAAAGACCATGACTGCTTGGAAACAGCACAGAAAAGGGCCACTGATATGGTGTGGGGGTATGAAAGTAAAGTCATTCATGGAGCAGCTGAGTAGTCTAAACATGCTCTCACTTGGGACAAGAAGAGAATGATAGGAAATGACAGACACCTCAAAATATATCCATGGGGTCAATAGAGTGGACTGGTCAACACTGTTCAGTCAAAGCAATGGGTCAAGCACCAGGGGCCATGAGTACAAACTGGTAGGAGGTAAATTTAAGTGGAATGTAAGAATGTACTTCTTCATGGAGAGTGGTGGATGACTGTAATAGACTGCCAAACAAATGGGTAAGATCTCAGACTGTCCACTTGTTTAAAGTTGGATGGGATAAGTACAGGGGACTGGTGACTGTAGGAATGCTCTGCACATGGTCTATCTTGTCTGCATGAGTTGTGTTGGGGTTTTGTATGTTACCCCATACCATTGCCCCTACTACCTCCTGTCCTTCCCCCTTCATTTTTCCTATGTCCCACAACTTCACTTTGTGTTTGTCCCAAGCTTCTTTGAATGATCCCACTGACTTGGCTGCCACAACCTCTTCTGGCAGCTCATTCCAGGCCAACACCACCCTTTCTCTGAAGAAGTGTTTCCTCACATCCCTTCTATATCTTCCTCTCACCAGCTTTAGGCTGTGTCCCCTTGTGGTGGTGTTTTCTCTCTTGTTGTCGACACCCTCACACTCTACCTTGTTTACTCCCTTCAGGTACTTGTATGTCTCTATCATACCTCTCCTCTGCCTTCTCTCCTCCAAAAAGTACATCCTCAAGTCCCCCACCCTCTCCTCATATGACTTGTCCTGAAGTCCTGCTGTCCCCTGATCATTTTAGTCACACTCCTCTGCATCCCCCCTAACAATTTAATGTATTTTTTTTAGGTATGGGTGCCAGTACCTTACTCCATATTCCAAATGAGACCTTACCAGTGATCTATATAATGGCAGAATAACCTTGCTGTGTCTGCTACTGAAACCCCTTGCAATGCAACCCAGTGTCCTGTTGGCCTTCACCACTGCCTTTTTGTATTGCATGGACCGCTTCAGATCACTAGTAATTGCTACCCCATGTCTTTTTCTTCATGTGACTCAGCTGCTTGTACTTTTCCTATGTAGTACTCTGCTCTTGGGGTTTTTTCCCCTATGTGCATCACCTTCCGCTTTTTGGCATTAAACTCCAACTGCCAAATCCCTGACCATTTATCCAGTTTGGCTAGGTCCTCCCTTAGCTCTTCTATCCCCTCCTGAGTGTCCACCCTCCCACAGAGCTTGGTGTCATCTGCTAATAGACACATTTTGCCTTGAATGCCCTCCTCAATGTCGCTTATAAATATATTAAATAATACCAGGCCCAAAACTGACCCCTGTGGAACCCCGCTGGTGACCTCTTTTATACTGGAGGTTATGCCCACTGCCACCACCTTCTGTGTCCTACCCTCCAACCAGTTTTCAACCCATCTTACTATTTTCTCCCCCACCCCAGCCCCCTCAGTTTTTTTATCAGTCTTTTCTATGGCACTGAATCGAAGGTTTTACTGAAGTCCAGATAAATGGCATATACTTCCTGACCCTTGTCCACTGTCTTCATGATACAGTCAAAGAACTCTACCAAATTCATTTGACATGATCTGCCAGACACAAACCCGTGTTACTTACTATCTTGCAGGCCATTTTCCTCCATGTACCTCACCAGTCCCTCCTTTAGTATGATCTCTATAAATTTGCATACTATTGAGGTCAGGCAGACCGGCCTGTAGTTGCCCAGATCCTCCTTGGGACCACTTTGGTGGAGTGACGCAACATATGCTGTTCTCCAGTCCTCTGGCACTACTCCTGAATTCAGGGACCTATTAAATAGAATTGTCATTGGACCTGCCAGTTCTTCGGCCAATTCCCTGAGTACCCTGGGCTCATCCAGCCTTGGGGGTTTATCCACTTTCAGAGCCCTCAGTCCCTCCTTCACTCTTTCTACCCCAATGACCCCTATTGGATCTGCCCCTGTTCCCTCTTTTCTTATCGCTGCCTGTGGCATTGGTCCATCCCTCTCTTTTGTAAACATGAGCAGAAGTATTCATTTAATACTTCTGCTTTAGTCCTGTCCTCCACCACCCATTTGCCCCCTTTTTTAAGTTTTACAATGCCATCATTCTTGTCCCTTTTTTCTTTGATGTACTTGAAGAAGGTCTTTTCTCCCCTCTTTATTCCTTCCGCTGTCCGGAGCTCTTTCTGAGCCTTGGCTTTCTGTACCTCCTTTTTATGCTATTTTGGCCAGCCTTTAGTATTCCTCATCCTTCTCTATCCTAACAGTTCTTCTACTTTTCCTGTAGGCTGCCCTCTTTTCCCTTATCACCCTAGTGACCTCCCCACTGAACTAACTAGGCTGTCTTGCCCCCTTCCTCTTCCCTCTCATTTTTATGCAACTGTCCATGGTGTTTTGAATGTCTCCCCTGATGGTTTTCCAAAGTGTTTCCACTTCCATTCCCTTATCTATGTTTCCTAGTTGCTCCCTAATCAGTTCCCTCATTTTGTTAAATTTCACTGTCCTGAAGTCCAGTGCCCTAGTCCATGTTGGGATATCTTCTTTTCTCATGGCAGTCTTGAACCACACTAAACTGTGATCACTTCCACCCAGGGGTTCTCTGATGTCAACCTTCTGAACCTGCTCCCCATTAGTAAGCACCAAGTCCAGGATTGCATCACCAATTGTGTCATGAAGCCCTCCTGAACTGTGTCAAGGATCACCTGACTTCTGGCACAGGATGTTACTACTACTCCCCGCCATGTCATTCAATTGCACACTCAGCACCCTGCCCATCTCTTCACCCTGGTTAGGCAGTCTATATACCACCCCGCCCTAATTTCCTTACCCCTATTGCTCTGGAGCTGCAGCTACAATGCTTTACTGTTCCCCTTTTCCATTTCCTCTTCCCTTGCACACACTATCCCTTCCCACAACCCCGCCCCTCTTTCCGGCCTCTCTGTCCCATCTGTAGAGCTTGTACCCTGGGATCAAGAGGTCCCAGTCATGATGGGCTGTGGCCCAGGTTTCTGTAATGGCCGCTATATCCATTTTACCTTCGGTGAAGAGGGCATGTAAGTCCACTATCTTGTTCCCTATGCTATGTGCATTCAGTGGTACCACTGCCCACCTTCTCCCTTATGTACCATCTTTTATTTGCTTCTCTTGGTTGTCCCTATCCACCCCCCACCCCATTATTACATTTCTCACACATTTCCCCACCCCTCCTGACTTCATGGGGGGAGATTTTTTCCCCCCTTTCTGGCCCCCCTTAGCAGTTTAAACCCAGTTCTTCTGCCATGCATTCACCTAGCTTATCCTTTAGTGCTCTTTTCCCTTCCCAGTTAAGATGCAGCCTGTCCTGGCTGTATAGTCCTTTATTTGACCATGCTTCTTCCCCTTTTCCTATAAAGCCATACCCCTCCTCACTGCACCAAGATTAACAAAATCACAGTGACACTGTTCATGAGCAGAGGTCCCAAATGCTTTCATGAGACAGGGTCACAAAAAGGCCATGCTGAAAATTTGGAGTGCAAATACTAATAAACACCCAGGGCATTAGGGTTTCTAACCATAACGTTTCACCCTGTACAGACTAACGGGCATCAGGGGTGTGCCTTTGGATTGTCTGCTGTAGTGCTCATGCCACTGCACCCCCCCCCCCACCCTGCAGCCGCTCACAGGCATCAAGGTGTGCCTTGAACTCTTCAGCCCCAAAGTTCAACCCATTCTCCTATGCTGCACCCATCTGAACGTACTCCTTTATGAAACGGGGTGAGCATAAGGCTCGATGACCCCAAGGTACAATGCAACACTTGTCAGACTCTGCAGGGTAGGCTGAGGTGAAATGGCATTAGCGTTATGGCTAGCGACCCAAAGGCATACCCCAATGCCTGTCACTCTCTGCAGGGTGGGGTGGGGTTGACGTTGGTTCTATAATTCATTGCCATTCCTATTATGCTTCTCTCTAACTCCTGCACTACCAATGCCAACACCAGCAAGACAACATTCAGCATTGACAAATGCTTGTTAAAATCTGCACCCCCCCCCCAATTGCTCATGTAGTACAGCATGTTCAGTCTCCAGTATTGAGCATAATTCAGTTTATAAAACTATGCTCAATCTGGCAAGTTCTTTGCGGTCTTACAATTGTAGAAGTCTTTTTCACCCCTTTTATTCATTTCCACTATCTAGCTGGGCTGTTGGCAGCATTATTAAAACAAATACAAATCCTTTGTTCTTATGAGGTATGGGAGCTGGCATGGCTGTGTAGTTTTTATCTCCCAGAATGGTTATATTTCAGTGCAACAATGTTTGACTATGAAAAGAGAGACAGCGTGTCGATCAAATGGTTTGTCAGGTAGGCAGCAAGCTATTTGAAATGACCTGGGGTCAGGGAATTTGTTTGGGCACAAGTGGGAGTTGAGGGGGAGGTAGCGACAGAAATAAATGTCGCCAGCAGACTTTACTTTAAAGTGCTGTTAATCTAGCATAAAGTGTGGCTGAATCAACTTTCCGATTTGCGACTGCCCACGAAACACGCTAGGGACTTCTTCTTTAAACTAAATGTACTGTATTATTTCATTATTGTACATTTGAAGGCTGTGCAGGGGAAGCAAGGAGCAGGACCGAAAAGAAGGAAGACTGATCAAGACTGATTATCAACACAGGACTGCCTTACAAACAGAATATAAAAATCCTTATGACATGTATTTTCTGTATAAAAAAAAATGTATCTATCTTTCTATGAAAGCCAGACACCAACGTGTGGACCAGAAGGGGGATGTCGTTGTGAACAAGGCTAGGGGCTCAGTCCCATGGAGAGAGATAAGAAGCAGAGACAAGGATTTACAAGCCTAAACTAAAGAAGACAGACAACAAGCATTTGTCAATGCCGAATGTTGCTTGCTTGTATGTGCTCTTTAGGTATTTGGAAGTCATTGGAGTGCAAATATTGAAAATTCACAAACTTACGAGCGTGCATACGAACTGCGCAACGCACACTCGTAAAACAGTCATTTTTAGGAATTTTTTCAACAAATTTTCAAAATAGCCATTTAAGACCTCTGCTCATGAACAGTGTCACTGTGATTTTCTTAATGTGTCCCATACATTGATTTAGCACACCGACTGCGCCATTGTGTGCTACATGGGCGGAAACACGTTTTGGGCAGGATGTGAAAAATGACAGCTGTACTGCTCATAAGGAGGTGTGGTAAAATGGCAATGTTGAAAATCTGGAGTGAAAATATTGAAAATTTGCGAACTTACAAGCGTGCGTAGGTTTCTGCGCAATGCATGCTCGTTAAACAGTCATTTTTAGGAATTTTTTCACCAACTTTTCAACATAGACTTTTTGAGAGCCCACCTTATGAACACTGGCAGTGTCATTTCATTAATCAGTCCCAAAAGATGATTTCGCGCAGTGACCACAAAATCACCCTTCGGGCCCGATTAATGCCACGACAGTGCAAGAATTCATGAGGAGGAGTCCAAAAAACCCCATGTTGAAAATTTAGGTACCAAATTCCAAAAATGCCTGAGATACTCAACAAAATTGGAAAAACCTATTTATTCCATTATACAGCTTACCGGCATTTCCTCAGTTCGCGGTCAGCTTTGAAGAGTGCAGAGCGTGTTCCCGGTCCACCGATGATCGTCACGCTGAGCTCCAGAGGTAAGTATGGGGTGAGGGGGTGTGTGGGGAGGCAGGATGCACAGTGGGTGGGTGCGGGTTTTGGGGGGAGCAGGGAGACGGCGAGGGAACGTTTTCTTGTTTACAGGTCTTTTTTTTTTAATTAAGGCACCCCGTTGCTATAACATTTTGCCACGCTGGGGTGGGCTCCCAACATGGCACCTGGACAGCTTTTGTGGGGGCGTGGAGCCGATGGGGATTGGGCACCCCATCGGCCATACATGTGTGTGCATGGGGGAGGGCGCATCAGCACGCCAATGTCGTGATTGCGTGTGTGGGGGAGAGCTCTGCTCACTGAGCGGAGCTCTCCTTTCAACTGTATGCCACTGCATTTTCGACTGCTGTCATAGACAGCTGCAACAGACATTGGAGAACTGCGGCCATGCCTGCAAACTCACTGACTGAATTGGAAGACGGGTGCCACACCTCCGAAAACTCGGATGATGGCACTATGTTTCTTGCACATGCATGCAAGCAACATAAAAATGGGTGAGACATGAAATAGTGATTTTAAATCACAGATTTTAATAATATGCATGTAATTCACTGGATTTCAGTGAAGAGGAGTCAAAAAGAGAAATCATTTTTTGTTGTTTTTTTCTTTTAATTTATGGCAAGTAACAGTTTATTTATTTATTTATTTGCTTTTGTTAACCGGGTAAGCACATTAGACGGCCAAGTGCCTATTTCCAGGTGCAACCCTTCATATACTTTACTAACATGGCTGCCAGAAAGATTTTTCTAAAACCTTCTTGGAGGCATTAATACCTACAGTATATGTGCCGCGTCCTGGATGCTGAAAATTTCTGGGACAGGTGGTTGTCCCTTGTAAGTACTGTATCTGGGTTCCGAACCCTCTCAGCCAATCCAGATAGAGGATTTTCCCTACCCATTTTATATCAGTTCAGTGATTTTGGATCGGATCCCATGGAGGGTCCACCGGTCATGAAGGCCTGAGTGCAGATGCCCCAACCCCTCCCAGAACCTGAACTCGAGCAGCCAGTCTGGTGATTTTGGATCGGATCCCACAGAGGGTCCACCAGTCACGAGAGCCTGAGTGCAGATGCCTTCCCCCCCTGGAACCCGAACTCAAGCAGCCAGTCCGGTGATTTTGGATCGGATCCCATGGAGGGTCCGCCAGTCGTGAGGGCCTGAGTGCAGACCCCACCCGGAACCCGAACTGGAGTAGGTACAGAATGTGGACACACAGCACTGTGGCGCAGTTGAAACCAGTGTGCTCTGGCGCCTTTTCTGTAACATTTTACGTTGGCCTAGCAGTGGAGATAGTTTTTATTTCAGTAAAATCTCCACTGCCTTTACAAGATCGCCACAACATTGTGCCTTAAGGAGTGTCTGGAACTGCTCAAGCGTGTTCTTTTTTATAAAAAAAAAAAAGTTACATTGTAATTACTCCAGCCATTTCAGGTTTAGCTTTAATTAGTACAGCCATTTCAGGGTTTGTTTAAATTTTCACAGCTATTTCAGGGTTTGTTTAAAAAACAAGTAACCTCTGCAGTTGCAACCAGTGAATAGATACTGTCTTTGGGCAAGAAAAGGGTTGTGCATGTCTTGATAGAGCTCTCCTACCTTGCATAGAAAATTAAGTCTCCTCCCCCGTTTGCTCAGCATAAATAACGCTCGCTTCCTCTCCACAGCCAGTCTGGTGATTTTGGATCAGATCCCACGGAGGGTCCGCCAGTCATGAGGGCCTGAGTGTAGATGCCCTTCCCCCCACAGGAACCCGAACTCGAGCAGCCAGTCCAGTGATTTTGGATCGGATCCCACGGAGGGTCTGCCAGTCGCGAATATAAAACAGAAACCAAAAACTGTGATGACTGATTTACACCCCAACTAGGTTTAAGGGCCATGCTTTTGTCACTGCTTTTTGGTTTCTGTTTTATATCCAGTTATTCACATTATTTATCTACTTAACTGCCACATGGATGTGTAATGGTACTTTTGGGGTGATTTCTTGTATAACTGCCATTTTATGACGAAAGACTCTGTTGTGTAATCCGAAAGCTAAAGATGTTTCCTGTAAAACTTTGTTGGTCCATTAAAAGGTATCAAATCACCTATTTTGTGCATCTTAGTGTACAAGGACCAATACAGCAACAGACATTTGTTTTGACTTAAAGAAAGGAATTAAGAAAAAAAAATGAACTTGAGAGTCCGGGGTCCTATGGTCTCACCACACGTGGAGGAAAAGGCACTTAGAGATATGGAAGCCTTGTCTAAAGGCAGTGGCCTGGAGGTTCATAAGAACCCACTCCAGGTTTCAAGGTGGCAGAGAAAGACAGACAAAGCCATGCATGCATGCAGAGTCATGGGGAAATTCAGGAGGAGTCCTCTACCAGCAGTCATTGAGTTTAATCCAGTTGCGGGGGGTTGCACATGTGTGCTGAGTGTGGCCTGCCAAGCTATGTGTCTGTGCCCCAGGAGACTCGAGAAAGTTTGCCCCACAGTAAGCTAAAGCTAAGGGTAGGTTGCAGGGAAGCCTGAGGAGAGGTACCCAAGTAAATTCAGACCTTCTAGAAGGCAGAGTAACAGCGACGCCATGTACTACAACACCAGAGGGTGAGTGGTAAGAAGAATGGGTACATCTCTAGGATACATGTATTGGGTGACAGGGAGTAGTACTTTTTAGATAGGGTAACCTAGTACAGGGATTCCTACTGAAGTACCCCTCGGAGCAATGTGTCCCATGTCTGAAAAGCAAGACTGAAGGTAGAAGTACTCTAGAGGGAACCCACCTGGGGCCCAATGCTTGCTCCCAGCTAGGCATCCTGAATGTTTGCATACTGCCTGTTGTTATTCATGGTATGTTACACTGCTGGCTGTTATACGTGTTTTGTATTTATGGCAGTCCTCTGTTAATGTATTTTGTACACAGTTCCACTGCACTTACCTGATTGTTTGTCACTGCTGTTATGATTTTGTACTCTGCTGTATTGACATATTGTACTCTCCCGGGTCGTGCCAGAAAATAGTCCGGTTATGTTGCCTAGCGCACTTATCCGGTTACCGAAAGCAAATAAATAAATAAATAAATAATCCATGTCTGTATGAATCTGTAAAGAGCTTTGCCCCATCTTGTATGTGGAGCTAATAAATGTAAGTCACTGCTTGCCTATACCTCCTCTGGTAGACAACAGCATTTGTATCTGTGTAACTAATCGCAGCAGAGTAAGCCAGCATGCAGCACTGTTTGTTTTTTTGTAATTTAGCATGCTTTATCTCCTACTTCACTCAGCCCTGCCTCCCATCAGCTGCTGTCTCTCCCCCAGCCTCAGTACTCACTGCCTCTGGGACTTACCTCTGATTATACAGTGCCCCTCCCCCATGGTAGAGCCTCCTGGGTTCCCCAGGCCCAGGAGAAATTTAGCTCAAGTGTTTGCTGGCTGCCTAGTTAGTGGTACTGGGTCTGCAAACAGAAAGAGGAGCATCATTCTGTGGGTTGAGGGTTTTTTCTTTTTACGGCTGCATGGTGACATCTCCATGCAGATGTATTGCTGTGAGTAGGAGAGAGAAAAGGGACTGTGGGAGCACATGACTGGATAATTCTACTGTGGCCTTCCACAGTGCTACAGTCAGTGCCATTCCGTTGTTTCCATACCGGCCATCTCCTCCATGGCTGCAGTAGTCCCTCCTCTCCTCTCGAACGGTACACTATTTTGTAGCCACCTGTCAGTTCCGCAAGAGCCTGCCATGCCCAAGATGGAAGATGTGAGCTCAGTGCTCATGCACGAGTATCGCGGCTGTGATGCGCATGCATGAGAGAGCCCGCTGTGCCCAAGATGGCCACCATGAGCTCAGTGTGCATGAGCGAGTATCATGGCCATGATACACATGCGCAAAAGAGCCTGCCGTGCCCAAGATGGACATCATGAGCTCCATGCGCATGTGCGAGTTTTGCAACTGCGATGCACATGCATGCTAGGTTAATGTATAGCAGCTGTCTTGGCTCTGACTAGAGCTGGTTTCTTGTTTAGGAACACTCTGCTGCCTCCAGTACCCAGACTCAGTTTAGAATCATGACCAGTTCCCCACCCTTGAAGGTGGAGTCTGTTTGTACCCAACATTTGGAGACCAGCTACATCAATATATAAACCCCACATATTTTAATGTTTAATTATTTCTTTTTAAATTTCCATCTATTTTATAAGAGGGATAACACGCCAGCATGTGTGATCTATATTACAGAATATGAATTTCTTGGTTGACTGAAGGTACTTGATATAAATGCTTCATGCCTCACAATGTATACAAAGTGTACACATATTGAAGAAGAGCCCCACACCTGTGTGTGTTATTTTTTTTTTTACCTATATACTGTATACAGTGAAAGAGAAGGAGAGAAAGGATTTAAGGTAATTTTCCAGTTAAGTAACATGGTTTCAGTCATGCTTCTCAATTTTTTTTTTTCATTTCAAATGCTTTGGGGAAATCTGCCTGAGTTTTGAATCCAAGCTCAAATCTAAATCTGATTTTAAAGACACAGGTGACTGTTGTTTCCTGACAACACTGCTGCTATATGGTGTGGGGAAGGGGGTGGCTATCAGTGCGGGTGGAAAGCAAATGGATTTGGCAACTGAGTACTTTTCCTCCATGATTCACTCTGCCCCCCCTGATCTGGAGCTGAGAGTCCCAAGTTCTCCTCCAAGATCAGCCTTATAAATTCTGCTACAAGGTGTGACTGTCAGGGCATCGGGCTGCTGCTGTCCTTCCATCATCAATATAAACATGGGTTGTTGTGCAGACTGCTACTTAAATATTAATTACAAACTGGCAGCTCTGCAGTTCATGATACCTCCGTCCTAGCAGATCACCTTACCTCGATGATACTCTGAAGTTCTTCTACATACACCCGCTCTGTCTCAATCAGTTCATTCATTATGTGGCTGGAAAGGAAGAAAAAATACAGTCTAGTAAGGGAAACAAAATCAAGGATTTTCTCTTGTTTTTTTTTCAATTAAAATATCATCTAGAAAGTATTGTAAATAGTTTTGCCAAGTGTCAGATAGTCGGTGTTTCACCACATTTACACAAGAACAGACGTAAGTGTACAACTCAGCACTGAAATTAGGAACGTCACAGAGATCATTTTACTGCAGTCTGCATAAAACTGGGTTCTGATACTTGGTAACAGCTCAGAGTGGTAAACTTTAGGGATGAAAAGAGGCTTCCTCATCCACCCTCGCCCTGAAAACTGCTACACACAAAGCCCTAACTTAGCCGTCAGGGGAAGAGTCTCTATCAGCAGCTAAGCCGTAGTGCAAATGATAGACACCAGATGGCACCACAGATGGGGTATTCAACCACAAACATCAACACTGCAACCACCATGGACGTCTGCGTAAGTCACTGTGCTAGTCACATGGCTTCCCACAGTTCCACAGGGGTCTGACGTGCTGTGGCGTGCCACCTATTGAGAAGCGTCTGTGGCTAGCAGAGTGCTTCCTTTGCATGCTGGCTGTGCCCATCTGCCTTTGTTGGTACACTGTCTGTTGCACTGGTGCAGGAAAAGGTTTGCAACCCCTTTGTGCAAATCTGAAGAGTCCTTTTTGCCCCACCACCATGCGACTGTGTATGGAGCCCCAGTTATTTACTTCAATTGTTCATCTCATACATGTGTTTATTACAATTGATAGCAGTAGAGAACACGTTTGTTTAAAAAGAACTTCCTTGCCTTTGCCAGGTTTTGCAGTTCAGTTTGCCCATTTTTCCATGAATACTGTGTGAACGACTTGCATCATAGTTTTCTGACTTCATAGTGCACATATTATTGCATCCCAATGCGTACCATAACAACAGACTGATGGCACAAATGCAGCAGTCATGAGGCCAGTTGGTGCAGATCGATGATTCTGAAACAAGTGCTACTACTTGCGATACCGGCGTTCCAGATTCAGGAACAACCCAGTGTATCAGGGGCTGAGCAAGGAAGTTGGAGCGTGCGCTGCCGAGGATGCTTCCCTCCTCTGAGGTGGGGGATGGGTGACAGAGGCCACTGTGCCACAATTCCCGTTTTCAGCAATAGCGAGATTCAAAAAGTAGCACAACTCAGGGAAGCAGGCAATGCGGAAAGAGGTGGCCAGCCTTAACACATCAAGGTACAAAAGCTGTAGTCGGTAGTGTTAAAGAAAATCATTGAGGCAAAACTAGCAACGCAAACAGGATTTAGTGGTTCATCAATGACAACTAGCTCCGGTGCTTCGACCTAAACTGGTCTTAATTAGGGAGCGTTTTCAGCTATGCTTGGTATAATATAAAAAACAAGACATATAGTATAGTTTGATATACAGTACAAAATTCAATACATATCACATTCTGTTATAACAAAGACAAGTTGAACGTGTCTACATGGGCAGTTGGGTTAGGGAAGGCATGGAGTTGGGGTAGCACTTTGTGTGACCCACAGAATATTTTCTGCTGGGGGGGAATAGGCACCGACGGTACATTGGGGGGGATCCTGCTGATGCACTTGCGTGCCTACCAGTATGTCCATCCCGAACATTTGTGAGGTACAACTGCCCTTCCCACCTCTTACGTCAAACCTCCAAGATGACGTGGAGGGCTGTGGTATAACTTTCTTTACAGAGTGTATTTCCATACAGGCATGTACCCATATCCTACAATTCCCTCTGTCATGGGGAGCAACAGGTCCACTTGGCTTCCAGTCTGGGCATCTGATTGGATGCCTGGTGTCTGGCTTAGCTGTGTCCCTAGAAATTCCTTGGCCTCCCATGTAAACTTCTACGCATGCAGATCGGGGTGACTGGGTGTGGTGGATTGATTCTCGTGTGGCCTACTCTGGTGGTGCAGAGAAACTGTAGGCTAGTTTGTTTTGTATACAGATAGTAACATGTATTTCCAATACCAGTCAATGAAAGTTTCTCATGTGTGTGTTGACATTTATTTTTAATGTAAGCAGAGAAAAACATTAGAGATTGCATTAAATGTTTTTGTTTTGTAATTAGACCGTTTTTTCCCTGTGCATTAACAGTCCCCTTCATGTGGGCACCTTTGCCAGGACTTACAGGTGTGCAGAGGTAGTCTGTCCTTGGTCATCTGGTGTGGGACCCAGTGGTTGGAGTCATCCTGGCATCAGTGCACCTCTTTTTCAATGTTCTCCCTCCCGTCACAAAGGAGCAGGTGTGACGTGATGCCAATGGCGGTGTGATGTACGCTCTCGTGTGCTGTACATTGGGTGTCTGCCCCTCTTCCAGTCAGCTCTTGGGGTCTCAGCATGCTGCCCCCCAGCCACCACTAGGGGTAGTCAAGTGCTGAGCTCCACACCACTTCCCATCTGAGAGAAAGGGAGGAGTCCAGAGGATGTGCAATCCTCCTCCCCCCCTCCGGCCAACTCTGCGACTACCGAGCTCTTTCCTGAACTCGGATTGCCTGTGCTGAACACGGCAACTCTACGACTGCACCAGCAGGCTGACATAGAGACTGCATTGAAAGTTTGATTGCTTTCACAACAAAAAGGGCCGTTAGGGGCAGGCGTAGTGGCTCAGCAGTAGGACACAGTGCAGTCTTGTCAGAGATCATTGTTCAGGACTCACCCCTGGTTTCTTGCTCAGTTGCTTGGTAGTAGGATATTGTACTATCAGGTGGGAGATCATTCTTTAGGATTGACCTCTGGTCTGACCCTCAGTGAAGTAGCAGTAGGACACTGAACTGCCAGGTCAGGGATGACTAGGATTTCCCTCTAATCTCTCGCTCAGTAGCTTGGCAGTAGGACACTGCACAGCCATGTAGGTGATTACTGTTTAGGATTTAACTCTGTCTCTCTCTATTTCTCTCTTTCTGTCTCAGTGGCTTGGCAATAGGACATAGCGCAGTCATGTGGGAGATCACTGTTTGGGATTTTTCTTGAGTCTCTAACTCAGTGGCTCAGCAGTAGGATACTGAACTGACATTTTGGACATGATAGTCTAGGACTGACCTCCTGTCTCCAACTTAGTATCTTGCCAGTAAGACACTACATTTCCATATGGTAGTTCTTTTTGGGGATAGACCTCATGTACTACTCAGTGGCTTAGCAATAGGACGTTGCACTGCAATACAGAACATTGTTTGGGATTAAACCTGGACTCTGGTAGTGGCTCGGCAGTTGGGCCCTGCATTTTCACATGAAAAAAACATTTTTTGGACTCGACCTCTGGTCTCTCTCACAGGGGCTTGGCAGTAGAACACTGCATTGCCACATGTAAGATCATTGTTCAGGACTGACCTATGGATCAGTGTCTCAGCAGTAGGGCACTCTGCTGCCATGCCGGAGAGATCACCGTTTGAGACTGATCTCTGGTGGCTTGGCAATAGGATGCTGAGCTGACACTTGAGAGATCATTGTTTAAGATTAACCTCTGAATTCATGGTCATTGACTCAGCAGAAGGACACTGTGATACCACGTGGGATATCATTGTTCAGGATTGGCCCTTAGTCACTGTCTCTCAGTGGCTTGGCAGTAGGACACTGCGCTACTACATGGAAAGCATTGTCTGGGACTGAGCCATGGTCTCTCACTCAGTAGCTTGACAGTAGGACACCATGTAGCCACACTAAAGGTCGTCGTCTGGGACTGACTTATGGTCTCTTTCTCAGTATTTATTTATTTATTTAATCATAAGAATTACAACCCATTGAGTCATAGACTCATTTACAAAGGCTCCGCATCAGCATAGTCATACATTCAGAGACAGCACATTAGTGGGACATCATATTTCAAGTAATTACATATAATAGCCAAGGTGGCTGAAAGTCTATATGTGTACTAGCTAGGGTATTGATATTATTACAGTGGAACAATTATAATACAAGTGCAACCTCTGGGTTGTCGTATAGTAGTAACAGTGATCTATACAATAGTGAGACAACACAGTTTTAATGAAGTATTTACATATAGTAGCCTGGGTGTCCGTTGACCTATACATTTAGTAGCATGGCAGTAGGACACCGTGTAGCCACACTGGAGGTCATCATCGGGGATTGACTTCTGGTCTCTTCCTCAGTAACATGGCAGCAGGACACCATGCAGTCACACTGGAGGTCATCATCTGGGACTGATTTCTGGTTTCTCTTTCTCAGTAGCGTGGCAGTAGGACACCATGTAGCCACACTGCAGGTCATCGTCTGAGACTGATTTCTGGTCTCTTCCTCAGTAGCATGGCAGTAGGACACTGCACTGCCATATGAAGGATAGTTGCTTGGAATCAACCAACCTCTGGTCTCTGTTTCACTGGTGCAGCAGTAGGACTCTGCTCTGCTGTGTCGGAGATCTTTGTTTGGGATTGACCTCTGGTCTCCCACTCGATGGCTTGGCAGAAGGACAGAGAATAGCCACATCAGCTATCATTGTACAGGACTGGCTTCTGGTCTCTTGCTCAGTGACTCAGCAGTAGGATACAGTGCAGCCACATCTAAGATCACTGTTCAGGACTGACCTCTTGTCTCTCTTTCAGAGACCCGGCAGTCAGACACTGCGTTGTGATGTAGGAAGTCACTGTTTGGGATTGACCTTTGGGTTCTTGCTCAGTGGCTTAGCAATAGGACACTGTGCTGCCACATACTGATCATGGTTTGAGACTGATCTCTGATCCCTTACTCAGTGGTTTGTTAGTAGGACACAACACAACCATGC
This sequence comes from Neoceratodus forsteri, assembly GCA_016271365.2. Lineage (NCBI taxonomy): Eukaryota > Metazoa > Chordata > Ceratodontiformes > Ceratodontidae > Neoceratodus > Neoceratodus forsteri. Next base: position 939,096,635 of record CM028137.1, read on the forward strand.
CTGAGATCATTGTTTGGGACTGGCCTCTGGTCCCTTACTCAGTGGCTCAGCAGTAGGACACTGCACTACTATATGGAGATCATTTTTGGGGACTAAGCATCGGTGCCTCACTCAGTGGCTTGGCAGAGGCCTGGCGTATCACAGATGGGGAAGGAGCTTGCACCACAGGAAGGGCGGGAGGAAAAGAGGGAGGAGGAAAAGGCTGCAGTGTGCTGCTTTATAGAGACTTTACAAGCATGTCATTGCGGTGAAGTAACAAAGCAGAGAAACAAAGAAATAAATAGCAAGCAAAGCCCCCCCCCCCAAAAAAAAAAAAGTGGGATGTTGTTGAGAAGTCTGAGTTCTCTGATACTGAAGTCTCTGTGGAGAACTCATGCTGGCAAGTAGCACCAAACAAAAAATCCTTCATAAAAGAAGAAACCTAACTATGAGGGCAGATTAAAAATAAAACAGTTAAGGAAAACAGTGATACGTGGCTCGGGATCACAGACTTTTTAGAGCGAGTTGCTGGAGAGCTTTTTGGGGTGACTTGCTTGAACCAGCGGAGGAGAAGATCTGACATTATGCTGCAGAATGCAGTGGTTTGAATTTAATTCTAAATTCCATCCTCGTGCTCCGAGGCACTTCAACCTGGCTGGCTGCATGCATTTGTTGAGCATAATGAGGGATTACTGGGGCTTGAAGTTGGCAGCTACTCCCACTGATTAGCAAAAAAAATGTTCATACCTTCCAACTGGCTCTTCAGTGTGGTGCTTACTTTTTGCCATCTGGCACGATGTGGAAAGTGTGAAAGCCTTCGACCACCACTATGATAGTGTTATGAGTGCAGTTTTACACAGCCTCATTAAAGGTGGCCACCCACTTCCCTTTTGGCTGGGGCCAAGTGCTGTAAGGTACTCAATTAGCACAAGGAAAAGGGACAGGCCCATATCAGGGCAGGAAGATATGTTTCAGGGGAGAGTGGGGGCAACCTACACAAAGACAGTAACAAGTTATTAGGTAGCCATGCCATAGGGAGATTAGGTTTTCCCCATCTATTTATGCTCTTACCAGTTCAAAGCTCATAAATTATCACCTAACCTCGTTGGGAATTACTATGCCCCACCTGAAACTATTCACCAAAGATGCAGATGTGCAAAAATCTCTATCCAGCTTAGCAGCGCTACTATAAACAGCCAAACAAGGGGTGAGTCACAGAGGCAGCAGGCTGGTTGCCTCCATACTAGTGAAAGTCCTACCAACTACAGGGGGGAGACCCAAAGATTTGAGCCCTAGTCTTGCACATATGGTTCTACTGGTTTGCCTTTTCTTGATAACATTTGGTACAAACTCCAATATGGAAGCAAATTTATTATTATTTTTTTTCTTCTTCTGTCCACTTGGTTCCCCAAGTCTCCTATCTTAATGGATAGGGTCACTGGGGCTGTGTCCTACCTCCTCTGAGACAGCAGTTAACCAACTGCCTTCACAGTCAGTGCGAATGCTGCACCAAGGTTGGCTGTCTGGGAAAGGGGTGCACAAATATCGAGTGGTCAGCACTCACCCTCCCTTACAGACGAACACCTCACTGCCATGAAATGATCTGCCCCAACTCAACTCAGTGCAGGATTGTGGGGTGTGAACACAAACTACAGACTATCAGGTGCTAGTGACATGCCTTACCGCTGCCCAGTGTGCCAGGCTAGGAAAGCACATCGTAGTTATTGATAAATTCATGACATAACTTGACATATCCCTAAGATGGCTTAGCTCTGCTTAGTGTATCGCCATGTATCACTGCTAACATTGTGGGATTCTCCGGTTTTTTGGCACTGTGTACATTACCATTTTCATCTGCAGCTACAGTAAACTGTTTGGTTCAAGTGCCCCTGAAGTTTTGAAGAGGCTCTTAATTTTAATTTATAACCTAGGACCCTTGGCTATTCCCTTTCGTGTTCACTTCATTCATCAGTTCACTTCATTAATCAGTTTAGTTTCCAGTACTGGTGCTATTGTGTGTTGTCATCTATAGTCCTATACTACTGTTTTATCTTATTTCCATTGATGTTCTTGCTGCCAACTTTTTAGGGCTGCAGCGGGCATAGCCCTGCAGGACTCCTGCTATCAGAAAAGGACTCAGCACATTCCTTCCGACTAAACAACACGTTGGAGTTGCATCACAGTCGCCTCCGCGTTCATGAAGCACTCCACTTGTTGTGTCTGTTGGAAGTTGCACTGCACTACTTTCCTTTTTGCTGTGGTGGTCAAGGCAGAACACAGCAGACTCTGTTGTGTTCCAGATAGCTGCCAAACTGTACTGCATATGTGCAACTACTAAAACATGCGCAATGCAGTACGGCGGCCATCTTGGTCATGGTGGACCATGCTGCATTCTGCCATGACTGCCGATTTTTTTTTTAATACCCCACCCAACTCTCCCTCTCAGCATCCACCACCCCAGACCCTCCCCCGAAACATAACAATGACACTGGGGGTGCTCAATCCATCAGTGTTGCACTCGTGTTCCATGACCTTTTTTTTTTTTATGTTTTTTTCTCCCCACCGTCAAACCCTCCCTCTCAGCATCCAGCCCTACCCCCCAGAAACATAACAATGACACTGGGGGTGCCCAACCCCCCAGTGTCATGATGGTGATTCCTCTGTCTTTCTTTTTTTTACATGCTGTAAAAATAAAAACGTTCAGCGATGACTTCTGTGCCTTTACCGTTCCTCCACCTGACCCTCCCACTCAGCACCCACAACCCCGCACCCCCCTAAGCCATTACTTACCCATCAGGGGTCCAATGCCATAATCCTCTCTGGACCACAGACACATCTTTACTCTTCAAAGATGGACTGTGAACTGAAGAAACAGGTATGCGGTTCAATGTATTTCAATGGGATTTTGAACTTAGTGGCATAATTTGGGCATTTTTACATATATTTGGTCCAGATTTCAAAATGCCTTTTTTGGGACCCCGCCTCATGAACAACTGCACTGACATTAGGCATATATGTCCCAAAAGGTGATTTTGCAGTCCCTGCATGAAAGCACCTTTCGGGCAGGAGTTGAACATTTTCTCTGCCCTTGTTCATGAGGTGTTGAAAATTTGGTGTAAAAATACCATATTAAAAAACAATAAAGTCATGAGCCTTCATAGAATTTTGTGAATGCAGGCTTGCTACTTTGGTAATTTCCAATATTTTTACCCCAAATTTACTATATACCCATATTTTTACAGCACCTCATGAATGTGACAATGGTCATTTTTCAAATCTTGGCCAAAATGTTTTTTCACATCTTGAAAGGTGGTTTTGTGGTCCCTGCATGAAATCACCTTTCAGACAGGAGTTAAAAATGTTCTCTAACCTTATTAATGAGGGAAGGTCATAAGAAGACTATGTTTTAAATTTGGTGCAAAAATATGTAAAAAAAAAAGTTATGAGGCTATGCTGAATTTTGCAAATGTAGGCGCTTAACTTTGGTAACAATCAATACTTTTGCCCCAAATTTTCAATGTAGTCCTTTCTTTAAAGCACCTCATGAACGTGACAGCTGTCATTTTTCATCTCCTACCCATAATATGTTTTTACGTCCTGAAAGCTGAGTTTGCTGTCCCTGTGCAAAATCACCTTTAGGCCAGGAGCTGAACATTTCTCTGCCCTTTTTCATGAGGCAGATTCATAGCAAGGCTATTTGAAAAATTTGGTGTAAAAACATTAAAAAACAAATTTTCAATATTTTAACCCCAAATTCCTCAGCTGCAGCCCTAGTGGCTCTGTCCAGAGATTGTTTTACTGTGTACTTGTGTTTTTCTTATTGAGGATACCATTATTGTTTACGAACGCTGCTTACATGTTGACGATGCTGTAAGGTTTGTCTTTGACTGCTACTGTAACTCTCACAAGGCGTGCCTGAAGCCAGACTTCTATGTGTCTAGTGTATCTACCCCATTATCAAAAACAATTAGACAAATATGCAAAGAGTTTTTCATCTTCAGAAACTATTTTGTCCTTTTCTAGGGAGTACTCCTTATCACTGGCTCACTCAAACCAGAAAAAAAAGTAGTGATTTGTAGAAAGCAACCCATTATTGACAAGATCATATGTCTTTCTTAGGTCAACGAAAATCATACAAAGGATAATTCCATTATCCAGGGCAAAGGACATTTATCTGCCAGATTGTATCTATGCAGTGTGTGTGTGTGTGTGTGTGTGTGTGTGTGTGTGTGTGTGTGTGTATACCTAGTCTATAGCAAGAGGAAATGTTGACAGTTTCTTGAGTTTTACAAAATAGAAGAGCAGAGGAAACATTTTTTTCCACAGATCTAGCTGGCTGTGGGAAGAAAAACAAATGGCATTGAAACTTAATTAAAAAGGATCACATTTCTGTAACAAGGCAATAACCTTTACAGGGAAATATTGTAGGGAAGACTTGGTTTGCTGGCCAAGGCACCTAGCTTCACCTGAGCTCTTTCCTTCTAAGACTGCTTGAAAGGCAGAGTAGAGAAACTTACCAGAGCAAGGAAAAAGGATTAAGACTTAGTTTGGCTAAGCAGATTTACTGTGTGGTGGTGTTTTTATTTTTTACTCACAGGGATTGCTACTGTTTGTTGCTAACATTTCATTGCTTTATTTTTTTCTGATTCAAATTGTTGTTGCTGGTATACCTTCTTCTGCATTATTACAAGGTTGCCTACAGGTGTGTGCTAACAGATTACTCCTGTAATCTTCTGATTCAAATTGTCTTTTGCAAGGTATATCTTCTGTTACTGCTTTATTTTTCTCTGGAGCAAAGTGTTTCTTACAGGGTATATCTTCTCTGAAATTACTGTATTACAGGTGGAGCTTACATTTTTGTGACTTTTTTATCATTGGGCTAAGCAAAATTACTGTTTGACACTGTGTTTTATTTTATTCTTGTTTGTTGAAAAGGTTTGTTGTCTCAGAGGTGTTTCAGTCTCCTTCTCACATTGAAGGAGCTAATTGCTTTTCCTCCCACAGCTCTTCCAAAGGATTAGGTGTGTATGTGGGGGGTGGAGCTGGCAAACTGTCAGTAATTTCCAACAGAAAGAAGGGTTAAAAAGTCAGGTTAGTTGATATCTTAGAGGTAGAAGACTTGGTTTGCTGGCCAAGGCACCTAGCTTCACCTGAGCTCTTTCCTTCTAAGACTGCTTGAAAGGCAGAGTAGAGAAACTTACCAGAGCAAGGAAAAGGATTAAGACTTAGTTTGGCTAAGCAGATTTACTGTGTGGTGGTGTTTTATTTTTACTCACATGGATTGCTACTGTTTGTTGCTAACATTTCATTGCTTTATTTTTTCTCTGATTCAAATTGTTGTTGCTGGTATACCTTCTTCTGCATTATTACAAGGTGTGCCTACAGGTGTGTGCTAACAGATTACTCCTGTAATCTTCTGATTCAAAGTGTCTTTGCAAGGTATATCTTCTGTTACTGCTTTATTTTCTCTGGAGCAAAGTGTTTCTTAAGCGTATATCTTCTCTGAAATTATTACAGGTGGTGCTTTACAGGTTTTACAGTTTATCTAACATTAGGATAAGCTTTCAGGGTTACTGCATTTGTTGTTGACTGATTGTTTCTGCTCTTACCTCCTTGTTCTTTCATCCGTGGTTCTTCTTTTTAGGCAGGGGAAGGGCCCAGCCACCCCCCCATCCCCAACCACCCCACACTACACTCCTTTTATAGGGTACCACAGTTGTGACATTTCCTGTGACAGAGCAGGAAGGGGCGGATCAGTGGGGCCTCCACAAGGTGATCTAATTTACAGGGGCACTAGTAATTTAACTTGTTATAACAAGTTAAACAAAGCACAATTAAACCATTACTTGCATTTTTTTCCTTTTTTTTCCTTCTAATTACTCTGACTAGGTTACAAACCCAGCAACTTATTTGTAATGGATTTCATTAACTGCAGGTACTGTGGAACAATTTTCAGAAGGACAGTCTTACAGGATTTAGGACACTGTCCTACATGCTGGGCCTTTGGAGATCTTAGGGCTCAGCTCTGGGCAGCATGGGCAGAGATTGCACCTCAAATTTCATATTGAAGAGGAAATACATTATAAGAACCACCGCCCATTTCCCCAGCATCCAACAGAAAAACCTCGACCGCAGAGGGTAGTTGGTCCAGGAGGTTGGCAGGTGGTTAGGAGGAGCAAATCAGGTGCCCCATCACTCTCTGCTCTCCAACACATTACCTCCAAAAACCATATAAACACTACAGACAGGTATCTGCCTCTATCTCTGAAATCAAATAAAGAGGCAGAAGACACTGCAGAGCAGGACACTGCGGCACAGGAGCTAGCACAACAAAACTCACCCAAATCAGAAACCAAAACAAAACAAGCACAAAGGAAATCCAAAAAACTTCTGATCATAGAAGACTCCATGATTCGGGGAGTTGATACCCATCTCCAGCCAGGGGTGATGGTCAGATGTCTCCCAGGTACATCAGCATGGAGAGACACTGACCGCATTGCTAAAACTGTTCACAAAGCAGGAGAAAACATTGATGTCCTAGTACACATAGGGACTAATGATCTCGCCAGCCGGTCAGTTGTGGAGACCAAGGAACACCTGACTAGGCTGGGTGACAAACTATCATCTATTTCGTCGGCATCTCCTTCTCTGAGATCCTGCCAGTCTGGGAGAGGGAGCAGATGGACGGAAGATCAGAGAAGGGAGATAGGGAGCTAAACACGTGGCTCAAGGGCTGGTGCCAGGAAAAAGACACAGATTTGTAGGAACTGGCAACAGTTCTGGGAGCGAAAGTTCTTTAAATTTGATGGACTGCATCTGACTAAAGAGAGTCAGTGCATTGGGGCAGAAGTTTGACGTCTTTGCAGAATATTTAAACTAGCAAATGGGGAGGGTGCAGCACCCCATCGTCGAATGGGAAGAACACCCTCCCCTCAGCTAGTGGTCAAACAGGAATTCAGCATGTTTGCCGTTCATTTGCATCACCAGGTAAGAAAAAGGTTTGTCTCCCCATACGATTTATTAGGGGTAATGCCAAACTTCACCCAACAACTAACACACCAAAATCTGGCCAATGGAAAATCATGTACACAAATGCTCACAGCCTGGGAAATAAGATCCCAAACCTGCAGGCAATAATGTCAGAGGCTAAACTGGACATAGTAGCAATTAGTGAGGCGTGGTTTACCAGTAACCACACTTGGAGACTTCAGTACCTGGCTATGTATTGTTCAGAAGAGACCGAGGTGCAAAGGGGAGGAGTGGCCCTGTATGTTAATGAAAATATCAAAGCTACAGAAATTCAGAATACACATAAGGAGCCAGAAGAACTGTGGGTCACCCTGGAAACAGGAAATGGGACAGCCATAAGAACTGGGGTTGTCTACAGGCCCCCAGACCAGAGGAGGACATAGACACATTACTGTTAGAAGATATACAAAACATGACAGCTAAAGGGAGGTTCTGATAATGGGAGACTTCAACATGCCGGATACAGATTGGTCAATACCAGCAGGAACATCTGCCAGAACTAGACTCATAGTGGATTCCCTGCAGGGGGAGGGCCTCAAACAACTGGTACAGCAACCCACAAGAGACAGGGCTATCCTAGATCTAGTACTGACTAACAAAGAAGGGATTACAGATCTCCAGGTAGAAGGTCACCTGGGGCCAGTGACCATCACATGGTATGGTTCAATTTGGCTACTACATCTAAATCATCCCATTCCAAGGCAAAAATATGGGACTTCAGAGGAGCTGACTTTGATAAGATGGCCAACAGAGTTAAGCTAGCCCTGGCAAAAGAAACACAGGTGAGGGGTACAGGCAAAGTGGGCAAGCATTAAGGATGCAATACTTGAAGCAACATCCCATTGTGTTAGACAGAAAAGGAAGTGCAAAAGAAGAAGGAAACCACTTTGGTTCTCAAATACAGTAGCAGAAAAGGTCAGAGCCAAAAGGCTGGCCTTCAGGAAATATAAAGGGAACACAGCGGGATGAAGATAGGAGGCATACCAAACTGCCCTAATGGAAGCAGGTAAGGCAGTAAGGCAGGCAAAGTCCCAAACTGAGGAAACACTAGCACGAACAGTAAAGAAGGTGACAAGACTTTCTATAGATACAATAGTGAAAGGAGAAAGTCCAGAGGGTTATTGCTGCTTAATGGAGAAAAGGGAGCATGTGAGGAGGAGGACCCTGTAAAGGCATCTATCCTAAATAGATACTTTTGCTCAGTATTTACTGAAGAGAAGGTAGGGCAGGGCCCACAGCTCAGCATCATGGACACAGGGGAGGAGGTGAGCACTACTCCCTTCACAAAAGAAAGGGTCCTACAAGAGCTTGCTAAGCTCAGGGTGGACAAGGCAATGGGACCTGATGGCATACATCCCAGGGTACTTAAGGAGCTAAAGGAGGAACTAGCAGAGCCATTAGCAGAATTGTTTAGTGAGTCTCTGAGCACAGGAGAGGTCCCAGAAGACTGGAGAAGGCTTCATGTGATCCCGCCTCCACAAGAGTGGTAGCAGGGAGGAGGCGGGAACTACAGACCGCGTCAGTCTTACCTCAGTAGTGGGCAAGATTATGGAGGCACTCCTAAGAAAGGATAGTGCAACACCTGGAATCCATAGGGGCACAGGATCCAAGACAGCATGGGTTTACAAAGGAAGGTCCTGTCAAACTAATCTCATAGATTTCTTTGACTGGGTAACCAGAGTGGTGGACCAAGGGGAGCAGTTGATGTCAGCCTACCTTGACTTCAGCAAAGCTTTTGACACTGTTCCACATAGAAGATTGATAAATAAGCTGGGTAGGCTCGGGTGGGTCAGAAGTTGGTCAACTGGGTGGCAAACTGGTTGACGGGCAGAAAACAGAGAGTGGTGGTAAATGGTATACAGTCAGAAGAGATGCAAGTCACAAGTGGGGTACCTCAGGGATCAGTCCTGGGGCCAGTCCTCTTCAACATCTTCATTAGTGACCTTGCAGATGGACTAGAGGGTAAGGCCTGTCTGTTTGCAGATGACACCAAGATCTGCAACAGAGTAGATGATCCAGATGGGGTGGGCAGAATGAGAAGAGATCTGGATAAACTAGCAGAATGGTCAGAAGAGTGGCAGCTGGGATTTAATGCAAAGAAGTGCAAAATCATGCACATAGGGAAGAGAAACCCTGAAGCCACCTATAGGCTGGGAGGGGAGTTGCTAGCAGTCACAAAGGAAGAAAGAGACTTGGGCATCATCATCACTGATGACCTAAAATCATCAAGCAGACCTCTAAAGCAGTAGGTAAGGCTAGGGGTGTTAGGGTGTATTAGTAGGGGTATCACAAGTCATAAGAGGAGGTAATAATCCCTCTGTACAAGACACTAGTTAGGTCCCATCTGGGTACTGCGTGCAGTATTGGAGCCACACCTTCACAAGGACATTAACCAAATTGAGGCAGTCAGAGAAGGCACCCAAAATGGTGCAGGGACTGCATCAGAAGACATATGAGGACAGATTAGCGGAGCTCAATATGTATACCCTTGAGCAAAGGAGGAGAGAGGTGATATGATCGAGGCATTCAAACACCTTAAGAGCATAAACAAGGTGAAAGAGTCTAACATGTTTAAATATAAGAAAAATAGCAGGACAAGAGGACACAGCATGAGATTAGAGGGAGGCCGATTAAGGGGGAATGTGAGGAAATTCTTTTTCACAGAAAGGGTGGTGGATGCATGGAATGGCTACCACAAGAAGTGGTGGCTATGAATACAGTGCAGGGCTTCAAACAGGCATGGGATAGGCATAAGGGAGCAATACAAATGACTATGAATAGATAGGCCACTGACAGAGCAAAGGCCGATGGCACATTTATAAGGTAGAAAAAGAAATGGGCAGGCTGGATGGGCCTTGCGGTCCTTATCTGCCGTCAACTTCTATGTTTCTATGTTTCTATGTAAATATGTGTGAAATCAAAAGTTCACCTCCCTGGGTTACAGCAGAGCTCAATGACCTTTGCATTGTATGTGACGCTGTCAGGTATTGTTCTAAGCTGTCACATTTCCCCTGGACTTTCTGAGTTACAAATGACTTAGAAACTGTACTAAGGCTTGCCTCCAACCTCCATGTCACCCCCCCAACCTCCATGTCACCTCTCCCCCCCCCCGAGAAATAGGGACATCATTTTAGTGCATTGGGATGTGTACCATTTGGGATAAGTGGATGGGGCATTTCATCCCAGGACCTGTAAGAGTTAATAGTTTTTGTTGCCCCGGGTGACTGCTGGACATGCAGAAGTGCCCAGGGGCAAGCCAGGTATAGAAGGAAGTGTGCGAGAAGAGATGGGAAAGAGAGTCAGAGAGAGATTGATGGTGGGTTAGCATGAGTCGAGCGGGGCCAATTGCCCACTCAAGTGGCATGGTAGTTTTCCTTTGGGATAGTGGGTGAACAGCCAGCATCCTGTTGGGACATGGTGGCTGCCCCAAAGGATTCCAGGGTTGCAGGGGAAATGCTGAATGAAACTAACACCCACAGGAGGATGTGGTCGCAAGAGTGGGATGCAAGGGAGGAGAGCAAAGCGATCACAGACAAGATGGGGACGTGCTGCCATGCTTGACAGGGATCACTGCCCTCAGTGAGTTGTTTGCCCAGAGGCAGGATGGAAACCACTGGCCCCAAAATGAGAGGTTGCCCGTTCAAAGCATCAGAAGATTGCCAGCTGGGAGAAAGGATTGGTAGCCCTGAGGTGAGAGGCTAGTGTGCCCCGCTCAGAGAATTACTTTGACCTTTTGGGACAGTGCAGCAGTGGCCTTGAGGTGAGAGGCCAGTCTGAGACAAGACGATGGGAACAAGTGGGTATACGGGACTGTGAGAGGAAGCAGCCCTGCGGCATTTTGATTTTGGTTTCAAGATGACCTGAGCTGCCTGAAAATTGAGGGTGGTTTGGATCACATCCCATGGAATGGACTTTGTGTGATGGGGTATTGGGGACTTGTGTGATTATGTGACCACAATGGTCCAGTGTGATGTGTTCTCCCCCATGTATACTTTTTTTTCAACTTTCTTTATCTCCTCTCTGGTCCCATAAACCTCTTTCCAGTGGGGTACATGGAGTGTCTTGCTCCCACCCAGCCCGAATGCCTCCTGGAATGGTCTGCTGCTCCTGGGAGCTCTCCTCTATTTCCACTGACAACCCCAACCCCCAGTTCTGAGCCCCCAGGGTCAGACCACCTTTACTCCTCCAGCAATCTATCTACAATCTAGAAAGGAAGCCAGGGAGAGGAGGAGATAGACAGCCACCAGCCAGGTTGGACCCAGAGGTGGGTGTGGGGGAGGTCCTCTGGCCCCACCTTCGCCTGTCCAGGTGCCAGTGCTTTTCCTGCAGTTCGTTCCCAGATGCACAGATGTACAATGATGGCTGGCGTGCTCCCGTACCCACCCCCAAGCCATCTGCCACAGCCTCCCTACCCCAGTAGCATGTGTCCCACTTGTTGTGATGACCCCAGTCTCCACTGGGAGCCGCTGTAACAGAGGGAGATGCAACCCACCCACCCCCAGGAGAGGAGAGCAGTCCTCTAGATGCTCGATCCTCTCCTGCCACAGCTGACCACCAATGACCTGAGCTCGTTCCCAAACCTGGGTCTGCGGTGTGGCGCAAGGAGTGGCATCCAGTGTGTCAAACCTCAGCACCATCAGGCCAGCCTCTCCCATGTATAATTAACTGCTCTTTTGAGTGGCATCATAGATACATAGATACATACATAGACAGTGTCGGCAGATAAGGGCCTATGGCCCACCTAGTCTGCCCATTTGAGCTTGTAAGTTCAGTTTGTTTTCCTAGAAGTCTATTTCCCCTTACCCCTGACCTCTAGAATTCCTTTATGTCTATCCCATGCATTCTTAAATCCCGTGATTGTTTCAGCCCCACCACTTCCTCTGGCAGGGTGTTCCACTTGTCCACCACCCGTTCTGTGAAGAAATTCTTTCTCATGTTTCCTCTGAATCGTCCTCCTCCAACTTCATCCCATGCCCTCTAGTCCTGAAACATCTTTTCACTTAAAAATAGTGTTTTCCTGCACCCTGTTCCTCCTGTAAGATACTTGTATGTCTCTATCATATCCCTCTCTCCCTCCTCTCCTCCAGGAGTACATGTTCAGTTCCTTCAACCTGTCTTCATAGGACTTGTGATGCAACCCATGCACCATCTTTGTTGCCCTCCTCTGAACCTTCTCTACCCTGTCTATGTCCTTACGTGGTATGGTCTCCAGAACTGTACACTGTACTCCAGGTGGGGCCTCACTAGTGTCTTGTATAGCGGAATTATGACCTCCTTTTCTGCTGGTGATGCCCCTGCCTATACATCCCAGCATCCTATTTGCTTTACCTGATGCCTTGTCACACTGTTTCCCTACCTTGAGGTCATCAGAGATGACAACCCCAAGATCCCTTTCCTGCTTGGTGCATGCTATATCCTCACCCCCAACTGATATATTGTGCCAGGGTTTTGTGCCCCATATGCATTATCTTGCACTTCTTTGCATTGAATTTCAACTGCCAAACCCTTGACCATTCTTCAAGTTTCTGCAGGTCCCTTCTCATTCTGTCTACACCCTCTGGTGTGTCTACTCTGTTACAGAGCTTTGTGTCATCAGAGAACAGTGAAATTCTGCCTTCTAGATCCTGTGCAATGTCACTGATGAAGATGTTGAATAGGACTGGTCCCAGCACTGATCCCTGTGGTACCCACTAGTCACTCTTCCTCTGTGGAGTGACAGCCATTTACCACCACCCTCTGTGTCCTGCCACCCAGCCAGTTACCTACCCACCATACTACTGTCCTGCCCACCCATATTCCCCAGTTTGTGTAATAGTCTTCTATGTGGCACAGTGTCAAAGGCCTTGCTGAAGTCCAGATAGGCCATGTCCACTGCCCTCCCTGATCCACCTCCCTAGTCACCCAGTCAAAAAATTCAATGAGGTTGGTCTGACATGACCTCCCCCTGGTGAAACCATGCTGCCTTGGGTCCTGTAGTCCATTGAGAACCAGATGTTCCACCAATCTCTCCTTCAGTAGTGCTTCCATGATCTTTCCCACTACCGAGGTGAGGCTGACTGGTCTGTAGTTCCCTGCTTCCTCTTTGTTCCCACTTTTGTATAAGGGGACTACATCTGCTGTCCTCCAGTCTTTGGGTACCTCCCCTGTTTCCAGTGATTGGCTGAACAGGATAGCCAGAGGTTCAGCCACCACCTCTCTTAGTTCTTTAAGGACCCTGGGTGCACCCCATCTGGCCCCATTGCTTTATCAGCTCTTTACTTCCAGTTCCTTCAGGACCCTTTCTCGTGTAAAGGGACTTGTGTCCATTCTGCACCATTCTCATCCCTTGTACTCCCTTCAGACCCATTACCCCCTCTTCCTTAGTAAGAGACTGAGCAGAAATACCTGTTCAATATGTCAGCTTTACTGTTGTCATCCTCCACGCTCCCATCCTCCCCTTCAGTCTCACTATCCCTCCCTTTGTCCTTCTTTTTCACTTATGTACCTGTAAAGGTTTTGTCCCTTTAACCACTGATTTTGCAATGTGTTCTTCTGTCTGAGCTTTGGCTTCCCTTACTGACTTTCCTGCCTCCCTTTGTTTCTCCTGGTACTTCTCCCTATCCCCTTCTGCCTGTGTCTTTTTGTATTGCCTGAATGCAATCTTTTTGGCTTTCACTTTCTTTGCTACCTCTTTGGAAACCATAATGGTCTCCTCTTTCTTTTCCTCTTGCTAACCTGCTTAATGCATAATTCTGTTGTTCTTATAATCCCCATTTTAAATACTGCCCACTGTTCCTCAATCCCTGATTCCTGTCCCATTCCTCTTAATGCCTCTTTCAAGCATCTCCCATTTTCCCAAAGTCTGCCCCTAAAATCCAAGATACGTGTTTTGTGTGGTTTGGTTCTGCTCTTTCTGTGATTTCAAACCACAATGACTGGTGGTCACTGTCCCAGGTGCTCCCCACTGTTACCCCATCACACTGTCCCTGTTTGTGAGCACAAGGTCCAGTATTGCCTTCTGCCGAGTTGGTTCCATGACCAGTTGCTTGAGGAAGGCACCCTGAAGGAGTCAGGATAAATCTGCTCCTAGTTGATGCTGCTGCTGGGATGCTCCAGTCCACGTCTGGTATATTGAAGTCTCAACCAGTACTACCTCACCCTTGTCTGCCATCCTTTGGATGGCTAGCATCAACTCCTATCTGTTTCTTCCTCCTGGGCTGGTGGTCTATAGACCACACCTGTGCGGATGGCTGGCCCCATTTTCCTTTCCAGCTTAACCCACAGTATCTCTCCCCAATTTGTTCCTCCTGGATCTGTGGCCCTTATGTCATTTTTCACATACAGTGCCTCCTCCTCCCTTCCTGCCTGCTCTGTCTCTTCTGAATATGTTGCAGCCAGGTATGGCCATCTCCCAGTCATGGTTATCATTACACCAGGTTTCAGTGATGGCCACAATGTCCAGGTCTGACTGTACCATGACAGCCTCCAGATCTTCCATCTTGTTGCTAAGGCTCCTGGCATTTGCACACATGGCTTTCCATGATTTGACCTCCCTAGACTGCTTCACTGTTCTACTCCAGCCCCTTCCTTGGTTGTCATTTATCCCTGGTTCTCCTTGCTGTCTGCCATTCTGCTGAATTTCAATCATGTTCCATTAAAATGGGATCCCCTGTTTTACTCTGAAGAAAGAGCTGACTCCTTTTTATTAATAGGCTGTTAAGGCTACTAACCACAGTTTTTCCTCCTAGCCCAGCACCGGGGAGCCGGGGTGCACCCCACATGTAAGGACCTGGCAGACGTAAGTCAATCTTGCGAAGTTTCTGCTGTGGTCACCTCCTCCCCATGAACAGTGACAATTACCATACTCCTAGACACCAGGGAAGGGGTGGGCAACATCCGGAACAATCTTAAGATCCAAGCAAAATTCTGGAAGGTGATCCAAACCCAATTTGATCCCCACCCCAGTCTTTCTCCACAGTCCTTTTGGAGAGTAATTACTTATTTCTGACCCCTCAAGTTGCCTCCTACTTTAACAAATTCTTCACCACCCCTTCTCTCTTGAGTCTCCCTAAGCCCTTTATGCCTCCCCTCCCACCACAGCTTCACTCCCCATTGCCTCATCTAGCTCTCCTTTCACCTTCTCACCCATCACTCCTCAGGAGACTCTGAAGGCTCTCTGGTTACTCTCTACTTCTCTAGGGGTCTTGGCCCTGATGAGTTGTGCCCCATAACTCCTACACCTTTCTGCCCCCACTATAGCTACTCCACTTGTCTACCTTCTCAACCTCTTTTTAAAAGAGCTACTGACACCTCAAAGAAAACTTTAAAAAACTTTACACCTGCGTCACTACCCTTTGTCTCACTGCCCATTTAGTTACTCCTCTGTTTTCTCTCTCCCTCCCCTAGATCTCCAGCCTCTGACCGGGCTTGTCTGAGCCGCCGGAGCGGCCACGGCTTATGAAGCCAGCCGCCCACCCACTCCATCTCCGAAGCAGCCTAGGAGCTCTGCCAAGCCGGGTAAGACCCCAGGCCCGGCCGGTGAAAGCCGACAGAAGCTCCGATTAGCCAGCGGTCCCTGCTGCCACCTCTGATGGGACTGGTACCTTACGCTTCGGCCCCTGATTGGACTGACTTTTCTCTCTCTCTCTGTCTGTGCTTTCCGAGGCCTCTGCGCTCATTCGAACTGCATTGAAAAAGCCAAACTTTGCACCCGCCCCCACCCAACCTTTATGAAATAGTCCTTAACCCTCCACTGGCTGTGTTACCTCCCTTAATGCTTGGGCCTCTCACAAGGACCTCCCATACCGGTTCTTGCTCTCTCTCAACCCTGCCTCCTTCTCTCTCTCTCTCTCTGCGCAGCACTGTCTGACTCTCTAACTCCTCCTCTCCCCACCCTTCTAGCACTTTTCTCGGTAGACTCCCCCCTCCTGCACCCCTCCCTGCTCAGCCAGCCTCGGCTGCTGCCAGTTATGTCTCACTCCACCATGCTTCCTCCACTACTTATTCTCGTGTCATCTCTTCCCCTTTTCTACCTCCCTGGAGCCTGTTACCCTTCCCCTCTATCTAGTTTCCAGTTTGACTTTGTCCACTACCACCCATGCACTCTACACTCTTTGCCACACTCCCTCCCTTTACCCTCCACGTATTATGAATGGCAACTCCCAGATACCCATGACTGAGGGCCACGGACTATTTCATCTCCCTACTCACTCTTGGTACACATGACATCACTCTGGGATCAGTGCCATCAGCCCTCTCCACCCATCAGTATGAAACACCCCCGTAAACTCTCCATCAAGGAATTATGCATATGTACCCTGAAGCTACTGCTGCTTCTGTCTGGCAACATCCACCCCAACCCTGGCCCAATAACTCATGGGTCGAACAACCAAGTTAAGCACTCTGGAGCACTCTCTCTAGCTTCTCTAAATAGCTGCAGCCTTCTCCCAAAGTTTGATGCCTTCAAATCTTCTCTTGCCAGTACAAACCAGATGTCATTGCAGTAGTCAAACGCTGGCTGTCACCTAAAGTCCCTGACTATAGTGTTTTTAGGCTAGATTGTAAGACTAAAGGAGGAGGAGGATGCGCCATCTACCTCAGAGAGACTCTCACGGGCCATCCCCTAAACACTCCTCTCTCGGACTCATCTGCACAGATCCTTCCTATTCGTATCATCCTAGGGGCTCATGGCAAAGCCCTCACAGTTGCTGCGGTGTACATCCCACCAAAACGGCAGGTAAAAGGCCTCAATGCCTTCCTGGACTTTGCCTGTACATAACCCCTTGGTTCTGAGATAATCATGCTTGGCGACTTTATCATTAACTGGCTCGCCCCTGATAATGGGAGCCTCAAGGATGCCCTCACCTCTGTAAACCTCACACAACTGGTCACCTTCCCAACCCGATGCAACTACAAGACAGGAACTAGCTCCCTCCTGGACTGGGTCCTAACCAGCCAGCCCACCTGTATCACCAATATCTCTGTCCTTCCTGATTCTCTAAGCGACCATTCCCCTGTCATCTGTGAATGGTCTAACAAATTCTGCAAACCCCCACCATCAGTCACCACCAGCAGAATCCTTCCCCGAGGGAAGCTGAAACTCCTCAAATCCCTCCTCAGCAGCAGGACTGGTCTCCTATTTTCATTGCTACAGATATTAACTCAGCCCTGGATTTCTTCATCACCACCTTTAATGCAGCCTGTGACTCCTACGCCCCTTTCAAAAAAACGTAAAGTCAAAGCCCTCTGCAATCCTTGGCTCACTGCCAACCTACTTGTGCAACTAAAATCAAGGGATCACCTCTGGCTTCTGGCTCAGGCTTCCGGCGCACAAACCAACATTCAGAATTACAAACATGCCCGTAATGCCTGTACACACAGCAGCATGGTTTCAGAAAAGGACACAGCACCAGATCAGCCCTCTTGGAATTCACCGGAGCAATTCACAGCTGTCTGGATAACGGTCTCCTAACTGGATCAGTCTTTATAAATCTAACTAAGGCCTTGGATACCGTTCACCACCGTCTGCTTCTGAAACAGCTCTTAAATGCAGGGCTCTCCCCAGATGCCACAGCTTGGTTTAAAAGTTACCTGAAGAACAGATTGCAAACAGTGAAAATTGCAGGTGTCCTCTCCAATGCACGATGCACTCTGGAGTACCTCAGTGTTCCATACTGGGTCCCCTTCTTTTCAGTCTATTTCTTAATAACCTCCCCCAGTCATGCCCGGAACAAATCATACTCTACGCTGATGATGCCGTAATTCACACCTCCCATAAGGCTCCACTGCCCCTACAGAACAAACTCCAGCTTGGTTTCACTTCCATTGAGAACTGGTTCAGCAAACACAGACTCATCCTTAACTATAAAAAAAACTAAATCCATGCTCTTCAGTAACTCCCACAATAGGAACCAGCAGCACCCACTGACCATCACAAACTGACTTGGAGTGGCCCTTGAAGAGGTGCATTCATTTAAATATCTTGGGATCTCGCTTGACAATAATCTGTCCTATGGGGCCCACATTGACTGTGTAGCCAAGGCGGCTAACATGCGGCTTGGTCTCCTCTATAGGCATTGGGCAAACCTAACCCCTGTAGCCCAAAGAGTCACTGTCCAAAGCTCGGTAGTCTCCATTATTGACTATGCCTCATCAAATATGGCTCTGCCACTTCAACTGCCCTCAGACGCATTTCCACCTCCCTAAACAAAGCCTGTCGTCTTATAACTGACGCCCATCACCTTACCCACACCTGCGACCTATACGCCCAAACTGGCTGGCTACAACTATCCAACTGTCTAAAATACCAAACCTGCATTATGGCAAAGAAGATAACCTTGAGCCTTGCCCCCCCTGGTGTCCAAGCCCTCCTCAGCTCAGGAAGTAACTCCCACCATACCAGGGGATCTGGTTTACAACTCCTGCCGATTCCTTGCTGCCGAACATCCAAGGGTCAGTGTTCATTTGCCTACAGGGCCCCAAGCTGGCTGAATAGCCTCAACAGAGAGATCTCCTCCCTTCCCAAGCTTGGCTCCTTCAAATCAAGACTCCGCCTCGCTCTCTCTGCCTCCAGTACCTGTGACTGCCTCATCTAGCCAGCCCTCCCAGCTATCCTATCAGTGCTGTCTCAGCACTCCCTCTAGCACTTTACCCCCCTTTTTTCCCTTGTTGTCTCCTCTACCCCCCTCCTTCCCTTCCTCCCACCCTCCCCCTCCCTCCCTGTCTCACCCTATCCTCCTACCCCTGCAACCTGCACTTCTTTATATGCTGTGACAATGACTCTGGCAGCTCATACCGCCCTGTATCCTACCCATGTCTTGTATTGCTGTTGTACACTCTAAACTGCCTTTGACCGGTCTTCTTCAAAGTGTATGCATTTCTCTCTGTAACTGATTGTTAACCTGTTCTACCTGTTTATCCTGCCTATAATTCCTTGCCTTGAGGTATTACCATGCGATGCTGTGGATGTTGTACTGTCCTCAAACTGACGTGGAACCTTTGTAAAAGAGCCTTGGCTCAAAGGTACTTGTAATCCTAGATTTAAATAAATAACACATAATAATTAGGTACAATTCTGCTTTCATTCCATTTATATTTTATATATTCTCCTCCCCATAATTTATTACTAAGGAAATGTGTGTGAATATATGATTGTTGTCCCTTACAGGCTATTTTGAGTTCATCTGCGTCTGTAGCTTACTCCCTACTACAAGTCATAATCCTCTGTTGTGACATCACAGTCTGTTGCCATGGGAGTAATTGTGAGGTCACAAGCAGTGCTCTATGACTTCAGGTAGAGAGAAAGCAGGAGGAATAGATGAACTCTTCAGGAACACAAATCCTGTTTTCATGCAAATTACCTCAGTAATAAATAATGGGGAGGAGAAATACAGAACTAGTGGCAAATACAAGCTGGACTGTGTGTAAAACATAGATTATTCACCTGTAACAGTAGTTCTAGGAGTGGTATATGTTGTTCATCCACACTTGTTGGCAGATCGCCTTTCCCTTTAACTGCTGCTGCAACATCTTCAAGTTGGCTCCTACCACCCACCCAGGTGGTATAACCCTCAGCTCCGCCCTATGATGCCAGATCTTACCCGCTGGAAGCAGGGGTGTGCGTCGAAGCCGGGGAGGTCAGGTGGGTCAGTGTGGATGAACAACATATACCACTCATAGAACTACAGTTACAGGTGAGTAACCTGCGTTTCTAGGGTTGTGGATATGGTGTTCTATCCACACTTGTTGGCAGACTCCTAGCAGTTCTCTGGAAGGAGGGAGGCAAGGCGCACACCCCCTACTTAGGAAACAGAGATTGGAAAACTGAGGCCTTAAAACCAGCATCCCGGCGTGACTCTAGGTCAATTTGGTAATGGAAAATAAAGTTGCTTGCTGACTTCCAGGTAGCAGCCCTGCAAATTTCCTGGATAGGGATGTTCCTAGAAGCAGACACCAATGCAGCAGTATGGAGGGTGGTATGAGCCCTTAGACCTACAGGAGGCTCCCTACCCACCATCCTGTAGCAGAGATCAATGCAGGAAGTGATCCACCTGCCAACTGTCTGCTTGACTGCAGGTCTGCCAGGTGCGGCTTCAGCGTAGGTGACAAACAGCTGTCAAACCTCTCCCTGAACTTCCACCATACGATCTGTGTAGTAGGCAAGCGCTCATCTCACGTCCAAAGTATGGAGCCTGTACTCTGCCTCCAAGGTGTATTTAGGGTAGTACACTGGCAGAGTCAACACCTGATTAAGGCGAAACTCCAACACCACCTTTGGAAGGACTTTCGGTTGGGGGTGCAGAACAACCTTCTCCCTGTAGAAGACCAGGTAAGAAGGCTCCATCAAGAGCGCCTGGAGCTCCCCAATCCTTCTGGCTGACGTAATAGCCACCAGGAAGGTGGTCTTCCACGACAGGTGGGAGATATCGCACCTGTGCATCTGTTTGAATGGCTTGCCCATGAGCTTTGCCAAAACCAGCAGTAAATCCCACGGAGGTGGTGGTTTACACACCAGAGGGGATATGTGATCTAGGCCCTTGAAAAAGCATCAGATCACCTTCTCCTATGCCACCAACTGCTGACTGGCCTGCGCCCGGTAAGTAGAGATGGCTGCCAGGTGCACCTAAAGGGTCATCAACCGAAGTCCCTGCTGGGAGAGGGACCATAGGTAGTGTCAGTGGCTCAGCAGGTGGCACACTCGCTACTGGGGCCAGGAGATCAGAAGGCTGTGGGTTCTATCCCCACACCAGGCACTTGGGTTAATATCCCAATACTGACACTGCAGTGCAGCATGAGGGGGGTGCTGCACTCCTGAGGTGCCATCTTTCAGATGAGACATTAAACCGAGGTCCCATCTGCCTGTTCTGGTGGTAGCTCAGGTGGATGCTAAAGATCCCATGGCACTTCTCGAAAAGAGTAGGGGAAGTTTCCCTGATGTCCTGGCCAAATTTCCCCCATTCACTAAAAATACCTCCAACAGCTTAATCTGGTTCAAGGTCAGTTGGCATTCATCTGTATCCCACTCCTCCGGGTCATGCCTGAAAATAGGCAGAATTTGTCTAGTGCACTTACCCCATCAACAAAAACTAAATAAATAAATAGTCCAAAATGCTAGCCACTGGATAGGATGAGGGGTCCAACCCTTTGTCCTGACACCAAATAGAAAATATTTTCCATTTGAAGGCATAGCATTTTCTGGTCGATTCCTTACGGGATGCCTCAACAACTGTGAGGACCTTGTCGGAGAGACCCAAAGCCAGAAACTCTAGCCGCTCAGGAACCAGGCTGTCAGGTGCAAGAATTGAAGGTCCAGATGGAGTACCTTTCCGTGATTAATGAACAGCAGGTCTGGGCATGCTGGAAGATGCCTCAGGAGCCTGTTGCTGAGACTGAGGAGATATGGATACCAGAACTGGTGTGGCCAGTCTGGGGCTACTTGGATTACCTGTGCCTTGTCCCTCCTGACCTTAAGGAGAACCTTGTGGATCAAGGGAAGTGGAGGGAAGGCACAGAAGAGGAGTGGGGTCCATGGCCTCAAGAAGGCATCCCCCTGCAGTGAGCCCTGCTGATGGGAGTAGGCATGGAACAGCCTCAGCTTTGCATTCTCCTTGGAGGCAAACAGGTCCACCTGAGGGGTGCCCCAGTGGGAGAACAGATCTTATGATACCTCCAGATGGAGAGACCACTTGTGAGATGCCTCGCCCATCCGGCTGAGAGCATCGGCCAGCTGATTCAAGGCTCCTGCCACATAGATGGCTAGGAGATCCCCCCTTAAACTGAGCATGAGTGTCCAAGTGCAGAGAGCTTCCTTGCACAGGGGCAAGGAATGCGTCCCCCCTTGCTTATTGAGATAGTACATGGTCGTGGTATTGTCCATCTGGACCTGGACCACTTGACCCTGAATGAATGGAGCTAATGTGGTCAGGGCTAGCCAAACTGATCAGAGCTCCAGCAGGTTGATGTGACATCTGGACCCCCGAGGGGGCCAGAGCCCATGGGCTCTGTTCACCCCCAGATGGGCACCCAACCCATGAGAGAGGTGTCGGTCATCAGGATGACCATCAGCTTGGGGTGGACAAATGGGATGCCTTCTTGCAGATGAGCTGGGATGAGTCACCACTGGAGGCCATTCCACATTCTCTGAGTCACAGTGACCAGCTGGTTGAGGTGACCTGAGCGCTGAGACCACTGGCTGGCCACTCCCCATTGAAGGAGTGCATATGCCAGCAGGCCCATTGGACTATCCTGATGCAGGCCACCATGTAGCTCAGGAGGCTCAGGAAGCCCTGGGCAGGGTACAGTTGCCCAAGCAGAAATGACTGGGCAAAGGAGGAGAGAACCTCTGCCCTGTCCGCCGGAGCCGAGCTCTGGCTCGGCAAGAGTTGAGCTCTGCCCCAATGAAATGAATCACCTGCGAGGGCACAAGTTCCAACTTGGCCTTGTTGATCAGGAGGCCAAGCTTGAAGCAAGTCTGGAGGGCCAGATCCTTGGACCGCTCCACCTCCTGCCTGGAGGGACCTGCTATTAGCCAGTCGTCCTTTGGCACCTCAGGAAAGCTGCCACCACTGCAATGCATTTGGTGAAGACCCTGGGGGTGATGAGAGGCCAAAGGGCATGGCCTGGAACTTGTAGAGGGTTCCTTCGGCTCAAAAGCAGAGGAACCTTTGGTGGGATGGCCGGATCGGGACATGAAAGGACGTGTCCTGAAGATCCAGGGAGCAGAACCACTACCTTGCTCCAAGGATGGCACAATTTTTATTTATTTATTTATTTAATGATATCTTGGAGAACACCTGTGAGCAGATGCTCATTTGTAGGTTCTGTGTCAGTTACAAGAAGAAAGTGAACAGGTACATAGCATTACATACAAGGCATTACACTACAAGCAAGTACAAATTGTAGTGGTACAAAACAATACATTACAAGCTAGGCAGACAATAAATTGGTGTGGATTACAAGTTTGGGATAGCATTTAACTTAAAGTATAACATTTAGACATTGCTTCGGCATTGGTTAGAAAATGTCTCCGGCAGAGAGTTAAGCCTACTTGTGGGGGGAGAAACACAGTGGAGAACAGGCACAGCTGTGGCATAGTGAAGTATATGACTGTGTAAGGGGTTAAGAACAGATTTTAGTAAGGATGGAGACAGTGGGGCTAGGAGAGCAGCAGATAGGGGGACATTAAGGTGGGGACAGAGAGGGGGAATGGGTGCCCAGTAGGGAGGGAACGGGGGGGTAGATGGGGGGGTGGGACAATGAAGTGCTGTAAAGGTAGGTGCCCCTAGGATTAGGTGGAACACTAAATGCTACTGCTTTATGGTAGTCCAAATGTAGGAAAGTTGTTTTGGTCATCATGAATGGCCAACAGAGTCACAATTGTCATCTGTGGCAAGACGCTGCCTGAGCTTTCGCTTGAAAGCACCAATGGTTGTGGTATCAGAGATGTCTGAAGGAAGTGTGGTGCACGGTAGTAGAATGCACGTTGACCCTGTGCAGTGCGGCATCGCGGTTCACTGAAAATTTGGCTGTGGATGCTTCTGGTCAGCCTGGCACTTACTGTACATGGCGCGTGAGCAGATTCTGGAATCCTGGTGGGATCAGATTTAGTGTGATTTTTTTGGCAAGTAAACAGGTATGGTACTTAACTCTGCTCTTTAGCTGCAGCCACCCTGCCTGTGAATAGAGCTCACAGGTGTGAGTGAGACGTGCAGCACCTGTGAGGAGTCAGCAGGCCTTATTATGGGCCAGAGAGATGCGATGGAGGGCTGCGTCTGGTGCAGAACCATAAACTGCTAGGCCATATTCAACGAGTGTAACAACTGAGCTGGTGATGGCCCTGTTAAGTGCTTCATGTGTAAGGCTGTGCTTGTGGTGGAGGAGTATCTCAATTCTGGAACTGATGGCCTTGGCTATGTTGTCTATACGCTGTGCATAGGACAGGGTGGAATCAAGGGTGATACCCAGGTACTTAAAGTACTGCATGAGGTCTAGCACATCACCACTGTTGTTCAGGATGGATAGTGGGAAGGTCTTGTGTTTGCTGTGGGTGCTGGAGTAGATCATAGTCTTAGTTTTCTTGTAGTTAAGATTAGTCTGTGTTCCTTAAACCATGTTTCAGCAGCAGTAAATCCTAGTATGAGGCCATTTTGAAGTAGTTCGGGTTGGGGTTGCGGGTGAAAATGACAGCATCATCAGCATACAATAGCATGTGACTGGTGCAAGAGCCTGGAAGTTTATTTGAGAAGGTACTGAAGAGAAGAGGTCCCAGTATTGATCCCTGGGGAACCCCTGAGCGAACAGGTTTGCTATCCGAGACAATGTCCCCAATCTTGACCCACTGTGAGCAACTGCTGAGATAGCTGTTAAACCATAGAACTGTATCAGAAGAGAGACTGGTGTCAGCTAGCTGTTCAAGGAGGAGTGTGTGGTGAACTGTATCAAAAGCTTTAGATAGGTCAATGAAGGTAGCCCCCACTAGCTGCCCTTGATTCAGAGCTTGGTGGATATAACCAATGAATTCCAACAGGGCTGTGATAGTGCTGTGTCCTGCTCGGAACCCATTTTGTTCTGGGCATAGGAGTTAGTGCATGTTTAGGTAATCCACATGCTGATTCGCCACTATCCATTCAAGTGCTATGGAGAGTGGTGGGACTATGGAGATCAGTCTGTAGTTGTTCTGTAGTACCCAGTCTCCACTTCTGTGAACTGGTGTTACAGAAGCCAACTTCCAGAGCTGGGGGAAACTGAGAGTGGCTGAGGGTTAGGTTGATGATGGTGGTCAGGGGGCTTAGTACTTCAGCAAGTGCCATGGTGATGAACTTGAGGTCCAGGTTGTTTCCACTGTGCCTCGTCTTGCCCATCACCTTCTCAGGGTACTTTGTAGCCTCAGTAGCACTGACTTCTTTAAAGTAAAAAAGTGGATGGTTCCCTATAGGGGATTGATCACCCACTGGGTTCTTCTGGACTGGGGGGTCAAAGTAGTCTGCTGGGAGCACTCCACTTGGGTCCATGAAGGCAGTATTTAGGGCATTTGCTATTTGGAGTGGAGCCATTGCTGGTACATCATTGACCAGAAGCATGGAGGGGGCTGTTTTGGGATCCTTGCCAGTAATGTCGCTGAGGTTGGCCCAGAAGGATTTGATGCAGTTCCAGGAGTTGGAGGGAACTTCCTTATAGTAGAAGCATTTTGCTAGGTGGATAGCTTTTGTGCACTTATTTCTAGCTTTTTTATATAGTTGGATATTGGTAACTGTACCATGTGCGCGTGCCTTTATCCAGAGTTGGCCCTGAGCATTGAGTTGTAGCAGGAGTTCTGGCATTATCCAGGAGTTGTGGGGAGCTTTAGATTTTCTTGTTTTCAGGGGGGCATGCTTATCACAAGTGGCATTAAATTTTGTGATAAAGCATCCGAGTGCGATGTCTACATTGTGTGTTTCATTTAGGTCAGACCAGTCTAGGCCTTGAAGGTCTGCCTTGAGTTGTGAAAGGTGCCCTTTGAGGAGTACATGGCTGGTTATGGTTCTGGGTGGTGGCTTGCTGAAGTTCTTTTGCCAGGTGCAGGCAATGGGTGAATGATCACTCAGTGAGTCAGGGAGGACAGTGGTGTTGATGATGTGTGCTGGTCGGTTTGAGAGGATCCAGTCCAGCAGTGTACTAGTACCAATTTTGTAGCTGATCCTAGTTGGGGTTGCCACCATCTGGGAAAAGTGGATAGTCGCTAGGGTGTCTCTCACCATGGCAGCTGCCGGAGAGGGACAATTGATGTTGAAATCCTCAAGAAAAATGATCTCGGAGTTAAGGTGCAGGGTGGTAATAAAGTCCATGAGGTTGTTAGCACCAAGAATTATTGTTTTAGGTGGAATGTAGACAGTGAGGATCATACGCACTTTGCTGTGAGCGCCCAGAAGGATTTTGGTGGGTAGGATTTTCAGATTGGTGCTTCTGTTGGGGAGGGGAAGGATATGCCCCTGAAGTGTGTCCTTTACGTAGACTATGCAACCCCCTCCTTTCTTTGAGGTACGGTCCTACCTAAAAAGGGTGTATCCAGGCAGCACGGTGGCAGAGTCTGGTACCTTGGGCGATAGCCACATTTCCACGATCAAGAGGATATCGGGGTTATGTTCGGTAATCCATACCTTTAGGTTGTCCGGTTTTGGCAGCAGACTGCAGATGTTTAAGGTGGCAAGGGTGAGTCCTGTAGATTTTTGTTGTGGGCTGTTCTGAGAGCAAGAAGGGCCAGGGTTGGGGTGTATGTTACCTGATAGCATTAGTAGTAGTAGTAGTAGTAGTAGTAAGCAGGTAATGTGGTTCAGAAGGAGTTTATAGCTTCTAAACCAGAGTTACCATCCGGAAGGTGCGTGACCTCAGAAACCTGTTCAGGTCATACAGATCGAGAATGGGGCAACAGCCCCACATATATTTTGGTACCAGGAAGTACCTGGAAATGAACCCTGGGTCTGATGGAGGTTCTGCAACTCTGCGCACAACCTCCTTGCAGAGAAGCTGAGCGATGTCGTCTCGAAGAGCTAATTGAGTGACAGCAGACACTAAATCCTCTCTTGGTGTGTGGACTTGACTTGGGGAGTACTGCTAGGCAAGGAAAATTTTATTTAAGAAGATGCCCATGCCGGAGGCTCTGGGCACCGAGCACATCATAATAAATACATAAACAACATACTATTAAATATATATATATACAATGTTCCGGCAATTCAAACAAGATTTTATATAAATACTACCCTCAACAGCGGCTGCTAAACTCAAAATAACCAAATGTTAATTTCAACATAAAAATCTGCTCAAATTCCAGAGGCAGACCCCAGCCGACCACTTCCAGGACCCACCTGTCTGTGGTGATAATGGACCAGGCGGAAAGGAAGTGGTGGAGCCGGCCCCCGTGGGAGGACCCAGGGGAGGCGTGACGGGATTGAGGGTGGCACCCCAACCCATCACTGAGCACACTTGGAGGAGAAGCGAGCCGAGGAACCACCAGTTCCCTTCCCTCCAGGCTTTCTGACTGATGAGGCCACAGACTTGGCCCGCGGTCACCAGGTTTAAGCCTGCTGGCCCTGCTGCTGCTGGGCTGGTTTTGCCGCAGGAGTGGAGGACCGAAAGGGCTTACGCTTTTGGTGCTTGGGGCCCTTGTCTTTCTGGGCAGATGTCACAGAGTCCAGGGTGACACTGGACTTTTCAATGCACTGGAGGTGACATTCCACACTGGGCCCGAACAGGTCAGTGCCCAAAAAGGGGACATCCGCCAGCTTGTGTTGAGTATCTGCCATAAAGGTCGAGATCCTCAGCCAAGCCCTGTGGCACATGGCTACTGTGGCCGCAACCAAGCGAGCACATGAATCACCAACATTCAGAGCCATCTGGAGTTGTTGCTTCACCACTGCCCTTCCCTGGTCCCGGACCTGCTTGACCCTGGTCTGGAGGTCCACTAGGAGGTGAGGAATCACCTCATCCAGGGAGCCCAAAAGGGCATGGGAGAAGTGTGCCATCAGCATGGCTGAGCTAGCTTGATGCAGGTGAGCGATGAAGCAGCGTAGACTTTTTAGCCAAATGGTCCACCTTTTTGGACTCTACCCAACTGTCTACTGATGTCTCCTGTATTGCCTGAGTGCCGAAAAACATGGAGTCAGCCACCGACCCCTCAGCCGAGGGATGCTCCAAGAACCCTGAAAGGGAGCCAGTTGGTAACGCATATTTGCAAGCCATCTGGGCCAAGGGTGCAGGACAGGAGGCGGGATGTGCCACAGATCCAGGACTTGGCCAACAATGGCCTCAGCCACAGGGAAGACCTCTGTAGGAGAGTCCCCTTTATCCAGAATTTCTGTAAGGGGATATCGAGTCCAGTTCTGGACCAGCTCAAGCTCCATCCCCATGGACTCAGAGATGAGCTAAAGAATGGCCATGAATGAGGTGGGTCCCTCATCCACGGAAAGGCCCCCCAAATACTCCAGGTCAATGGGACATGAGTGCAATGAGGAGTTTTTGGATTCTGAAGAATCCGTGTAAAGAGGGCATCCACACGAGTCACCCTTGGCCCACTTTGGGCAGTCAGGAGTGAGGGTGACCGACAGCTGATGGGGTAACCCTTTTGCAAACTGAGAATGCTTGGTTGGGGCACCAGACTTCGGCTGATCAGGTGGCAGCTCCACCACAATTGGCAGAGAAGCCTGCTTTGGCTGAGTTGGCTGGGCATGAGCCGGATCCTCCGAAGGGGTGATGGTGGCGGGAGTTGATGTTGGCCGTTCGGGCGTCAGCCACTTGAGAGCGGGGTTGGCTTCATACCAGTCAAGACCAGCTGCTGCCACATCAAATCTTCATAGTGATGACTCAATTTGTGCCAGAGCCTCTCCTCAGCTGAGGAGACTCAGAAGAGTAGTGGTGGCACCGCCTACCGTGATGCGATCGCTGATGTCGGCGAGATCTGTCCGACTCGGTAGAGGAAGACTGACACCTTGATTCCAACCATCAGCATGACCGACGGGGAATGTCAGAAGGAGTCGGGGAACCCAGTGGCACCTCCAGGTTAGGGTCTTGGGTAGGAGGGTTCAGCCCAGTGGGCTGAGTCGATCTGTCTGAAGACGCCAGAAACACCAAAGTCCAAAAGAGAGAGTTGTCAGCCTCGTCTTGTGACAACCTGTCTGTCAGTTTGAGAAAAATCTTGGCCACATCCGCAGGTGTCTCAGTCAACTGGTTTGACAGGGGTTCTGTGAAACCAGTGGCCTCAGCCGCGATTTTGATTGAAGTCGAAACCGGGGTCTCCTGAGAGTGGGACTGCTACTGATCCCAAGAGCATCAGCATTGAGTCTTTTCTTTCTTTAACTCCTTCTTGCGAAAGCGCAAAGCATGTGACCCAGAAGGGCCCTCTCCCTCTTTATAGAGAGAGACTGGCAGAGCTCTTTGAAGGAGGCCAAATAGGTGGAGCCCAGTTGGAGCAGAATGAAGGCCGAAGCCAAAGAGGAACTAGCTGAAGCGTGGGCCACCACCTCCTCAAAGGCCTTGAGTTGTTCAAGCTGCTCGGTGGACCCCGCAGCTGCAGAGACCACCCAACAGGCATTCTTAGACTTGATTGGTGGGTAACGCCTCTCCTGTCACCCCAGCTGGAGTCAGGCACCACGGTCGTCCAGAACTGACGGGTGACAGGACCGACAAAAATCGTAAGCCTGCATATTGTGGTCATGTCCCAAACAGTACACGCACCTGGTGGAGGGTCAGTGCGCAACATCTTCTGCCTGCAGGGGCACCAATGAAACCTGGGATTGGTCTTTTTTTCAATCACAGAAGCAAGAGAAGATGGAACTCTGATGAGTTTTAAGGTAAGTTTTGGGAGCAAATCTGAAGATTCAAGAGCCAGGGCCTACCACTCGTGGGAGAGCTAAGGAAGGAACCTGAACCTTCCAGTGGAAAGGAAGATCTGGTGTCATTGGGCGGAGCAGAGGGTTAAAGCACCTGGGTGGGTGGGAGGAGCCAGCTTGAAGACGTTCTGGCAACAGTTAAAGGGAAAGGCGATCTGCCAACAAGTGTGGATAGAACAACATATCCACATCCCTAGAATATCAGGTTTAGTTAAAGTCTACCTGAACAAGTCACCAGCTCTTTAACATCTGGTATGTTCCTCATTTATGGAAGATAGCCAAATTTCTCCCCCTCCACAAAGAGTGTGACATTACCTCTCTCAGTAACTACCAAACTATCTCTCTCCTCCCAACTATTGTTGAGCTAAAAAAAAAGTGTACTCCAAGTTTACAGCATTCTTTGACTCCAGCAATTAACTCTTCTCTTTCTAGCCTGGATTCTACAAACCCCACTATAATGTTTCCTTGTTCCTCTGTTTCACTGGCTCCATTCTCAAGGAGTTGGAGCAGGGAAAATCACAGTAGCCATCCCAGTCCTAGAATATGGTGCTATATATATATATATATATATATATATATATATATATACATACTGTATAAATATGTATGAATTCTACCCAGAAAACATTAAAAAAGGTAAATTAAACTTAAAACAGATTGGGTAAATTTATTTCTAGAAGTTAGTATAAGACCCATCATTGTGTAATCCATAATCAGTTGAGGTGGCTTCATCCAGAAGGGCAAAGAAAATTTACATGGCTTATAACATGCCATGAGTTACTTTATGGTGGTAGTAGAATGTAGGTGAGTTCTCAATATGTTGTACGAGAACTCCCAGGTGGACAAAAAGTAGCCACAAGAAACTCTGATACAAGAATCCCAATGCATAGATCATTTAATAAAATGAGAGATATAACATTACAAAATAGCATAGCAAGACATTGAAACAAGGTACCAAATGAACTGAAGTCCATTACCAATCTGACAATTTTTAAAACTAACATATCCGAATACTTAAGGATTGTATGTGCATGTTATAACTAATGTTTGTTTAACTTTTGATATGTTACTAATTAAGTCCTAATTGTTGTATAAGTTTCAGTTTTTTGTGTTTTTATTATTTTGTATTTATCATACAGGATTTTGTTGAAAATGGGACATATGTCCTAACGAATTGTTCCTGTATAAAAATAAATTTTATCAAATCAAATAAAAAATCAAAAGCTTCATGCACCCTGCCAAAGCCTCTAATGGGGTAGCTTATACCCATCGTTCTAAACAAGCTGAGAGGTGTGGGTTTTTCTGCTTATGTTGTTGAATGGTTCAGATTCTATCTCTCCAGCTGTCCCTAGTTGGTCCACATTGGCAATGCCTTGTCTCCCTCTCTCCATCCACTTTGGGGTCCCCCAAGGCACCGTCCTAGGTCCCATTCTTCTCTATTTTTCCTTAATGATCTCCCCTTTGCTTGTTTCAGCATGTACATTTACATACAGTATATGCTGATGACATCATACTAGTTGCCTCTAGTATCTCTCTCTGCCTTGTAAATGTCACCACAGCATGACTTCAACTATGTCCAATAATGGTTCCAATAATACCAACGTATGCTAAGTATCAAAAAGAGGTTTCAATGAACTTTGACACAAGCCAAAAGCTTGCAGGCTTCCCCATCAGTCTTCTCTCTCTCTCTCTATGTCTTGAAAATTTTCCCCAGTTCAAGTACCTTGATGTATCTGGATGGAAGAGGCAACTTCTCAGCCCATACTGATCCCACCCACAATAAAATCTACCCAAAACTTGGTGCGCTCTATTGCAAAAAGGCTTCCTTACCGTTCCTAGTCTATCAAAAGACCTTCATCAAGATGAGCAAGGGTTACAACGTCACCTTACTGCTAATGCCCCTTAACACTATTAATGATAGTAATATTATAGTCCTGGGTGATCTTTAACATTCACCTATATTGTTTATGGTATTAACCCAATCCCTGTGTGGTAGTAGAATGTAGGTGAGTTCTAAAGCTCTGTTATGTTGGAAACTGCTGGAAAAGTATTACAGGTAAGTTTTATTTTTAGTTTAGTTTTATTTTGTTATCCAGGTAAGTGCACTGATGCTGAAACACCTTTTCCAAGCATAAGTATCTCACAGGGAGGAACAGAGTGCAGGAATACACTATTTTTCAGCGGAAAAAGATGTTCCAGGACTAGAGGGTATGGGATGAAGTTGGAGGGAGGGTGATTCAGAGGAAACATAAGGAAGACTTTCTTCACAGAATGGGTGGTGGACAAGTGGAACACCCTGCCAGAGGAAGTAGTGGGGGCTGAAACAATCACAGCATTTAAGAATGCATGGGATATAAAGAAGGGAATTCTGGAGGTCAGGGGTAAGGGGCAACAGACTTACTTCTAGGAAAACATAAAGTGAACTTACGCACTCAAATGGGCAGACTGGGTGGGCCGTAGGCCCTTATCTGCCGACAGTGTCTACGTAAGTCACTATACATTAAAGTACAAGCAGTTAACTAACATGAATTTGCCAATGCCCAATGTTCGCCACTGGTATTGTCCTTGTACCAGGTCTTGCTTGTGCACATTTTTATTATTATTATATATTTACCCAGGATAGAGCAGATGAGATGCAGTATCTCAGTTACAGTGGTGTCCAGCTTTGACATATTGTTAGATTGCAATTACCCAGGTTAGGGCAACTTAGAGGTAATAGTCTACTTTGAAGTGGGATCCTTCATTTATGCCCCAAATGTCCAACAGTCTTCTTATGACCTGACGTTATGATCAAGAACAGGTGGAATTTTTAAAATCATATCCAAAAGGTGATTTCGTTGTGTGCAACTGTGGAAACTAGTTTCGGAGGGGATTTGAAAAATGACACCTGCCATGTTTAGGAGGTGGGATAACACAAAGGATATGTTGAACATTAGGGGGCCTAAATCGGCAAAAATAAAATTATGAGTAAATGTTGGAACAATTCGTTTGCTCACAACTTAGTTGGTTTTTCACATTTTTACCCCAAATTTTCAACATAATCTTTTTACGACCACTCCTTCTGAGCATGACAGGTGTCGTTTATAAAACAATGGCTGAAACATCATTTTGTGCCAAAAGTGTTAAAACACATTTTGGGTAGGATTTGAGAAATGATAGCTGTCGCATGCATGAGGTGGTGTGAAAAAATGGCCATGTTGGGTTCAAAATACTGAAAATTACCACAGTAATGATCGTGCATTGAAAAACTGCAATGAAGACTGATAGCTTTGTTGTTTTCTCCTATTTTTACACCAGATTTCCAACACAGCCTTCTCATGACCCCACATAGCCTTCTTATGAGCCCACCTCATGAACAACAGCAGAGAACATTTTCAAATCCTGCCCAAAAGGCTATTTCATTCCACAAGTTCGAATACACATTTTGGCCAGGATTTGAAAAATGGAAGCTGTCATATTCATAAGGTGCTGTCAAGAAATGGCTATGTTGAAAATTTAGGGTCAAAATATTGGAAATTACCAAAGTTACGAGCCTGTGTTCATATATTTCAATGTAGGCTCATAACTTTGTTGTTGTGTAATATTTGTACTCCACTTTTTCAACACAGCCTTCTTATGACCCCTCCTCATGAATATGGGTGGAGAAGATGTTCGACTCCTGCCCGAAAGGTGATTTTGCGCAGCGATTGTTTTTATCACCGAATTTTCAACATGGGGTTCTTGGGGACCCACCTCATGAATTCAGTCACTGTCATTTTGTTATTCGGTCCCAAAAGGTGATTTCGCAGTCACTGTGCAGAACCACCTTTCGGGACTGAGTAACGAAACGACAGTGTCACAGTTCATGAGGTAGGCCCCCAAAAACCCTATGTTGAAAATTTGGTGAAAAAATTCCCCATAAATGACTGTTTTACGAGGGCACGTTGCGCAGTTCCTATGCATGCTCGTAACTTTGAGAATTTTTTATATTTTCAGTCCAGATTTTCAACATTGACATTTTGCCACACCTCATTATGAACAGTATAGCTGTCATTTTTCATATCATGCCCAAAATGTGTTTTCGCACATGTAGGGCACATTAGCGCGGTCGGTGTGAGAAATCAATGTTCGGAACACATTAAGAAAATCACAGTGACACTGGTCATGAGCAGAGGTAGTAAAATGGCTATGTTGAAAATCTGGTGACAAAAGTCCCTAAAATGACTCTGTCACAAGCGTGCATTGTGCAATTTCCACGCACCCTCGTAAGTTCACAAATTTGTAATATTTTCAGTCCAGATTTTCAACATTGACATTTTTCCACACCTCCTTATGAACAGTACAGCTGTCATTTTTCATACCCTGGCCGAAATGTGTTTTCGCACTTTGGAGCAGAATAGCGCGGTCACTGTGGGAATTTAGTGTTCGGGATAGATTACGAAAATCACAGTGACACTGTTCATGAGCGGAGGTGCAAAAATGCCTATGTTGAAAATCTGCTGTAAAAAATCCCCAAACTACTTACATTATGGGTGTACGTTATGCAGTTCCTACGCACGCTTGTGACTTCACCAGTTTTTGTATATTTTCACTCCAGGTTTTCAACAATGCCATTTTTTACACCTCTTCATGAACAGTACACCTGTCACTTTTTACATCCTGTTCAAAATGTGTTTTTGCACCTGTGGCACCAAATGGCGCTGTCGCTCTGCAAAATCACCTTTCAGTAACGAGCTGATAGTGTCACTGTCCATGCAGTAGGGTCACAAAAAAACCCATGTGGAAAACTTGGAGTAAAAATACCAAGAAACTCCAAGGGAGTTAGGGTTTTCGACCATAACGCCCTACCTTGTAGGGACTGACAGGCATCAGGGGTGTGACTTGGGATTGTCAACAGTAATGCTCATGCCATTTCACACCCACCCCCACCCTGCAGCCAGTGACAGGCATCGAGGTGCGCCTTGGACGCTTTGCCCCCAGAGTTCACCCCATTCTCCTATATTGCGCCCATTTCAGCGTATGGAATGAGGTGAATGTAAAGGCGAAACACCCAAAGGCACACCTCGACACTTGTCAGTGTCTGAAGGGTAGAGTGAGGTGAAATGTTGTGACTGTCATGGGTGACGACCCAAAGGCACACCCCAATGCCTGTCCATCTCTGCAGAGGGAGGGTGGAGTTGGTGTCAGTTCAATACTTCAATGCGATTCCTATACTGCATCTGTCTAACTCCTGCACTTCCACTGCTAATCCCAGCAAGCAAACATTTGGCATTGATAAATGCTTGTTTAGCTAGGGTTGCTGGTACTGTACCCTGTACTCCAGGTCTGTCTGCACCAATGATCTGTATAGCGCCAACATGACCTCCTCCCACTGGCTAGTAATTCCCCTGGCAATGCATCCCAGCATTTTGTTGACTTTTGTTACTGTCGTCTTGCAGTGTGTGTAATGCTTCAAATCACTAGTGATAATCACCCCTAAGTCTTTCTTTTCATCGGATTTCGTTACCAGAACCCTCTCTAGGCTGTACTCCATTCTCAAGTTTCTACCTCCTATGTGCATGACCTTGCACTTCTTTGCACTGAACCAGAGTTGCCATATTCCCAACCACTACTCCAGCCTCGCCAGATCCTCCTTAAGGTCCTGTATCCCTGTGCTGTATCCAACTTTCCAGAAGGCTTAGTACCATCCACAGAAAGTCAGATCTTGCCCCTTATGCCATCTCCAATGTCATTAATGAATACATTGAACAACACTGGGCCAAGCTACCGAGCCCTGTGGAACGCTGCTGGTGACTTCCCTTGAATCAGAAAGCCCCCTCCCCCACCAACTACCACTCTCATGGTTCAACCATTCAGTCAGCTGATTGTTTTGATTTATTTATTTAGTGTTTGGCAGCCTGGGTAAGGAGGACTAGACAGGATGGCCTATTTTCAGCTTTGCCTGGGGGAGGGTATAGATGGAAACCAACTGAAATTGAACCAGATTAAGCTGTTGTTGGTAATTTTACAGAGTAAGGGAAATTTGGCCAGAACATTGGGGAAATTTCCTACTCTTTTTGAAACGTGCCATAGGATCTTTATCATTCATGTGAACAACCACAAGAACAGGCAGCTGGACCTCAGTTTAATGTCTCATGCAAAGGATCGCACACCGTGACAGGTCAGCATCCTTTTAGTACTGTGCTTGGTTGCCAGCAATGATGGTATTTATGGTATGAGCCCAAACCTGGTGTGGGACTAGAACCCATAACCTTCTGACCCAGAGGCAGATGTGCTACCAACTGAGCCAGTACCCTGCACTACTACCCCGCTGCTGAAGTTTGTCCCCCCTCAAAAAAAAAAACACTCACACAATTAATAATATTTTAGTCCTGGGTGATCGTGGATGCCACCCCCACCTTTTCATGCACACAGCATTCAGTATGTACTCATAAAAATCCTTACCTTATGTTATTTTTTTTGGGGGGGTAGCATGGGTGGGGAGAAGCAGATAATAGTGGGTGGGAGCTGGGACAGGGCTGATAGCTGGCCCAGTGGCTCAGCCGTAGAGCTTCTGCCCAGCATGCCAGTGACCTGGGTTTGGGAGCAGACCCAGTTGTCGGATGAAGGGGGGGAGAGAGGATTGAGAGTCCCAGGGACTGCTCTCTTCTCTCAGGGAGGGAAGGCATGCTGTCTCGGCCTCTGACTGCCACACGGTGGAGGCCTGGTGGTACTGCAGGTGCAAGTGGCATAGATGGGAGTACTTCTGTAGGACGTATGTGTGTCGCAACATGCATGTACTTATGTGTCGCCATGGCTGGGGAAAGGGAGAAAACTGGAAAAGGTGCCAGACAGACTTCTTGAAACCTGCCTGCTTCCCCGACCTACACCATCACCCAGCTGCTGGACTATCCGAATGTGTGCACTGCTTGGGGTGGACGGACTTCCTCCTCAAGCCCAACCATGGGGGGCAATCCATATGGGAGTGTTCTAGTGGGAAAGGATAGATGGTTGCCAGCTTGGGGGGGGGGTGAGAACAGTGCTGATAGTCTTCCCACTAAGGGAGAAAGAGCATTCTTGAAAAACAGAAAATACTGCGATGTAAATTTCCTGATACAGAACTGTTTCCATGCAGTTTGTTTCACCAACCCTCTAGTGATTAATTCTTCAGCCTATATAGTACCTACCGCCAAGGCGCATGCCTGCTGTCGTCATCTTCAGCTGCATCAGGCAAGCCATTCCTGACTGGTGGTCTCTGAGCTGCATGGAGAGAAGGCTTCCCTGATGCTAGGCATTCCTAGGCCCAGTCACTCATCCATCGCCGACGCCATCTGGCCATAAACTAAGTTAGCATATACATGCAATGCTCACACCGTTGGCAGGGACAGATGTCAGCATAGAAATAGCAGGTCCCTTTGATTTCTATGCATGCTGGTATTCACCTGTTTGAGAGCACGCACACAGTGCAGGCACTGCTGATGGGGAGAGATGCTGGTGTACTGGGCAGGGGCAGAAAGGAGGTGGGGGAAATGCCACTGTTTGGTGGCATACGCACAATACACACACTGCTGGTGGGGAGAGATGCTGGGGTACTAGCCTGGGGGGAGACTATAACTAGTGTTCGGGAGTGGGGGAAAGAGAGGTATGGCCATGGGAACAGTTATTCAGCATGTTTACTGGGAAAACACAGGAGAGCTGTTGTGTTGTTTTTTTTTAAAAGAAATAATTGGATAAGATCGGCAGACTCTTGTATTTGTTGATTTCACCCGGAAAAGGCTCCTTTGAGCATGTTCATTTACAAGAAGGTCCTGGGTAGGACAGCATGCAGAGTTTAAGGCAGTGATATATGCTACAGGAGTACAGAGGTATACAAGACATAGCAGTATTTACAAAGAAACAGCTTCTTGTAATCATGCCTCTAACAATTGTATATAATGTGAAGGAAAACAGAATATAACAGGATATAACAGGATACAACTAATCCGGTTCTATTTGCAGCAGTCAGCAGAAACAAGAAGGGAGGGCTCAACCAGTACAACGTGTTTTGTGTTTTAAATTAAATTAAGTGTACTTTATTTGATCTTCATACATTAAACACAAGACATACTTCGATAAATAGATAGAACATACACCCCTGCGTCAAGCACTGACGTGTTACTTTACAAGTGGATATAACTTTTGCTTATACAGATATAAACCAAGTAAACAGTTAGATAAGCCCAGAGGGCTTTTGTTAATCCTGTCCTATTTGCAGCAGTCAGCAGATACAGGAATGGCGGGCTCAGCTGGTACAAGGTATTTTGTTTTTTAAATTCAATGTACTTTATTTGATTTTCATAAACACAAGACATAGTTCTATACAAACAGATAAAGCATACACCCTTAGGTCGAGCGCAAACGTGTTACTTTACAAGTGGATACGCCTTTTGTTTATACAAATATAATTGGTTCTGACAAGTCTCGTTCGACATATTTTAAACAAATCATAGCACATATGGCCATGATACAATACAATTCATTCAGCATGCCTCCTCTTGTTATATTGCTGGGTTTGGGCATTATTTGATATATTTGTGTAATAACCTTTAGCCGTGTAAGATCATAAGGGTCTGTAGCTTTTCCCACTTATTTCAACATAACTGGAGCAAAAAAGAGAGCAGGAATCAGCACCTGGAATCAGCAGCTGAACTAACATGCTCCCTTGACCCCAGGAAACCACAATCAACCACTAGTCAGCCACGCAGGAGGGAAGCAGAATCGGCCGGTCCCCGATCGTCACTGTAATCAGGACCTGCTGGTTCTTGTTGGAGAGCAGAGATGATCAGGAGCAAGGAAGGAGAAGGAGCCGAGGGAAACCGCTTTTCATACCAACTGGGACCTGGGACAGGAAGCTGGTCCCACTTCACACTGTGATTGCAACTGGGGCGACATGGGAGAAGTGTTCTGTTGTTTTTCTTTAAATCGATCGAAACCTGGGAAGGTGCAGCTACAGTCTTTCAACTACACAAAGTTTCTGCCCATCCACCAGGCTGGGCACTGTCACTATCAGCCTGCTCCTCGTTGGGCTGTTACTGGTGAGCCTCCTGCAGCCTGTGCAGCACTGGATCCTACAGCGACACGTCTCTGCAGCCCCTACTCTTCCAAGTCAGCACAACATGTTCGCTTTTTGCGCATGTGTGCAAGCCAACATCAAAAGGACTTCTCAACTCCTTATACTGTATGTAAAAAAAGTTTTTTCATTATTCTATGGGCCCCATATTCAGAGCCATCCTGCAGCGCATGCACACAGGTGCATCACGCGAAACAATAGAGCCAACCAGCTCTAGTGTCATATTCAAATAGATAGTG
The DNA here is from genome assembly GCA_016271365.2 of Neoceratodus forsteri. NCBI lineage: Eukaryota > Metazoa > Chordata > Ceratodontiformes > Ceratodontidae > Neoceratodus > Neoceratodus forsteri. The sequence goes on from CM028137.1 coordinate 939,135,289, forward strand.
CGATCTGAACAGATCGTACTACCTGTCTGAATATTAGGCCATGGTAGCATGGTGCACAGCAGGTAGTCCCCGTGCTGTGTGCCATGCTACCAGAGCACTGGACCCAAGAACGCCCATAGGGGTACAACGCAACACACACTGGTTAGCGCTGCGGCCCCTATGGGCGATATTCAGCCCAAACATGCAAATGAGCCCATTGGGCATGCACGGTGCAAACTGGCCCTCTGCATGCCCATTATGGGCTCATCTGCATTCTGCGCATTGGCCAAGTGCACTGGGCTAGGTCCCCCCACCCTAGCCCCGATCCCTTCTCTAGTATGTTGTTTTATTTGTTTAGATCAGCCTCATGAATATTAACGAAGCATAGTAAATATTAATGTGCAAGCCTTCCTGCTGCCTGGGACAGTGAATTTCAGCACCAGAGACAGGGGACTGAATTTTAACAGTTAGCTCTGCAATTGTTTTACAGGGCACAAGGACTGTTCTAGGACTGTGGGGGCATTTGATAAATAAAAATATTTATTCTGGCTGTACCAGGACTTTGAAGTTGGACACTGTATGGACTGCAAATAAACTGTTTTCCCTAGCAGCCATGTTTGCAGCCTTTGACCTCGGCTTAGCCAATTGGAAAGCCAGAATTCTTGCCAAGGACTTGTGGGACTGTGTATTGGACTTGTGGGGAAAAATACAGGGACAATTCTTGGCACCCATTTGAAGGACCAATCAGGCATCGAAAGAGCCTGATGAATATTAATTTTGTCAAGGGACAATCATTTCAGCTAATCAGGAGCTGCCAGAAACTCCCAAAACATAAGAGAGTTTTGATTCTGAGTTCAGTTTGGCAGGAGCCCCTCGCTAGGGAAATGTGGCTGCAAGGCTTAAAAGTGGCCTGCCTGGGGGTTGCCAGCTACCTGTCCTCCAGGGCATGCATTTACCTTTCCACATTTGGATAAATTTGTGTAAAGAATCCAGATTTTCCACTTCGGCTATTAGAGAGCTGTAAGAATCCTGCAACTTCAGCTGTGAGAGAGCTGTAAGAATCCTACAACTTCAGCTGTGGGAAAGCTGTAAGAATCCTGCAACTTCAGCTGTGAGTGAGCTATAAGAATCCTGCAACTTCAGCTGTGAGAGAGCTGTAAGGACCTGCAACCTCAGCAGTGAGAGTGCTGCAATGACCTGTAACTTCAGCTGTGAGAGAGCTGCCTGAGCGATTCCCGAGTGAGGAAACCTTCTGTGAGTATTAAGTAAGATGGAGACCTGCTTAGGGGCTGAGTAGCCACTAGCTCCAGGAGGTGCTCAGTTCTGTCTGTTACCCTGCATTGACTCAGTGCCAGAATAGGGTGGACATCTGTTATGGCTGTTTGATGGTCCTGGTTTATGGAAAATGGTATGGGAGTCTCCCTTGAGAAAGGAGCTCAATAGTATTGCCTGTGAGAAGTTGACTCCTGCTTGGGGCTGCAGAGCCATGCCCGCCAAGAGGAATTGTTTGCCTGTGTTTCAGTGGATGAAAGCTAAAGTGCAAAGTGTAATTGCTAAATGTGAGAATCATCCAGTTTGGTTGGGAGACCTGCTTTAATCTCCAGTGTGTATCTCTAGAAGTGAGAAGAGAGACCCTCTTCTGTTTCCTGAGAACCTGCACAGTGAGGAGAGTGATATCCGTTATCCCGGGACTGTTCAAGAGGAAGGTGTGTGCCTTCAGTACAAGTTCAGTGGTCTTCTGTGAAGCCAATGGGATGTGCTTGAGTCTTTGGACTTGTTGTTCCACTGAAGAATCTGAAGACTGTGTCCTGACCTAAGTTAGCTATGGCTGCTCTGCTGGCAGTTTGGCTGAAAAGCCAATATAGCCAAATGTAACTGAATTCGAGAGAGAGAGAGAAACAGACTGCCATTTAAGGTTAGCTTGGGGAATCAGCTTGGTAGTATCACCAGCTTGGCACTGCCATTGCCCCTTCCCCTGAGGGGTCATGTCCAGACGTGGGGGTTGAGGTGTACTCGCCAAGGTACCTGTGCTGGTCTGTTTCCAGATGTGACTTTAACCTAAAAAGATGTTCAACAGCTAGAGGAGCTCAGGAACGTTTCCAGCCTGCTAAAGCTGCAAGAGCCTGCCACTTGAAAGGGGGCCTGCCTCAGGCCCTTGCTATGCACCTCAGCCAAGTTCAAGTTCTACTAATTGTGTCTATCTCAATTCTTCTGACTACAAGACTTATGTTGCTTTTGCAAGAGACTGACTGCAAAACCATGAATAAAGCAAGCAGTGCTCTGCATGTGGAGGGATTGTAAATAGTTGACATCAAGTGTGTGCAAAGTCCTGTAGTAAAACCAATTTGCTGCTAAACGTTTTGGGTTTGCCTGCTCAGCTAAAGGATCACATTCTGCCAAGTAGTTAATGCAGTCGACTGAAAAGTAAACTTTTGATTTGATTTCCGCCAGCCAACCAGCTGCACCAACAACAGGCCAGCAATGTTTAGTACTGGGTACCAGGGACTGACAAATTTTAAATTTACGTGGTAGTCCCACTGTCGTTAGTGGTAGTCCAATGGCCAGAAGCCCGTATTTTAAGGAAAACTTATTAAAATGTAGCAACAAACTAGTAATTGTTGTGTCATTGTATTATTAATATATGTGATGAAGGCTATACAAAACAGTAAAAATGAAGATTTTTTTTCAAATTTTTCTGTTAATACAGTTCCAGTTTGGTGATTTAAAGAAGTCTGGAGTCAAATGGTGTGGTGCCATACTCTGAATGTCCTGTCCAGCCCTACAAATGCCAGAACGAAGCAGAGAATAATTAGCACAGCATAATTAGAAGAACTCAGATTCAGAACTGTCAACAACATCAAGTGATGATGGAGCAGCAGCAGTGCTAGTATGGGACACAGAAGCATCAGACTCAGTAGTACCAGCAGCAGCACGCCCATAAACATGCCAAGTGCCTGGACCAGACAGCAGCCAGTGGTTTATTGCTGGATCTGGATCAAAGTCACATAGATCTGGACCTATCTGAAGAAGTGGCTGTAGTGTGTCATCTGCCAGACGTGTTCTTATTTTTGTCTTTATCAGGTTTTGAATGGAGAACACTCGTTCGAACTTTGCAGTTGACACACTCATCGCCAGTATTATTTCCACTAACTCTAGAATGTGAGCAATCCGGGGGATTTTTTCTTTCAGCAATCTTGTATACATCTGCAGATAGGATTTTTCAACTGCTGATTTCAGCATAGCCTTAAATGCAGCGTATTCTGATGTAATATGTTCCTGCTGCTCTTCAGTGAAAAAATTAAGTATGCTGCCAAATTAGAAACTTCATTGGTCCCAAACTCCGCAAGTTGTTCTCTTGGTAGATCAAACTGTTTAAAATCCAGACATTTAAACAATTTCAGAGGCACCTCTGAGAAAGTTTGAAATCTTACATCAATGTAATCTATTGCTGCATGTACTAAAGTCTGCAGTTGTGTATCAGTCCCAAAATTTATTTCAGGACAGTTGCCTTTGACTGTGAAGGGCACAGTCTTCTCAACTCCCTTCTGTGAAATGACATAGTCCAATCTGTTTTGAGGTGTGTAATGAGCTAGGAAAGCAGTCATGTATTTCCCTGGCTTTGATTTCAGTTCCATCAGCAGGAGAAGGCAGGTCTCGATGAGATTTGGTACTTCAAGAATTATTAGGTCATCTCTTTGAAACTGCAGTGAAAGATTTCTAAGTATGGGCAAAAAATCTTGAAGGATATGAAGAGATTTGACAAAGTGAACAGACTGTACCTCTCTTAACAGCACCTTTGCTTTTGAACCATCAGCAGAAGATGAACTTTGTTGCAAGTGCTGAGCAACCGTAGGTAGGTTCACCTGAACTGCGTGAACTGACCGTGATCTGCTGGCAAGCCATCACACCTGTCTAATTGCACTGAAGTGTGTCAGATCACTATCTATTACTTGTGCAATTTCTTGTAGCTCTCTCATCTTTTTTTGGACTATAGTGTTAAAATTTAAATATACCCTTTAGAGTATGTTCAAGCTTTGATATGAAGGGGTTTGTTTTCATTACATCGAGAACCGCCAACTCCAGCTTATGGGCAACACAGTGCATGCCAATGATGTGAGGACAGTGCTCCCATAACTTTGCAATGGTTCCACCCTTTTCACCCATCATTACACTTGCCCCATCAAAATTGGAAGAAATCAAAAGAGGCCCCGGATTGCTCACATTTGATAAGTCAGTGAGAGGAAAATACAGTGAATCTAATGCAATTCTTATTGCATTAAAACCACCTTCAGCATGTGCGAATTCCAAAGGCACAGCCTGGATCAGATACGTACATATATATGTAACCCCTAGGTGGCGCTATCCCAAGGGCTACTACCCCTGCCTGCTTGGCTAGTAGCAGGTTAAGGGGCCTGGGTAATGAAACGGGTGCCTCCAGCTAGAGGTCAGGTATGTTAGTAGTCAAGCTAACCTGGGCACAGCCCTCCGGGACACTGTAACCCCCCTCTTTCCCTTCTAGTGGCCTGAACAATATACAATGATTACTTTCACAATGACCCTTATTCACCAGGCAATTACCCACACTGTTTGCACTTACCACCAGGGCTGGTTCCTCTAGCTTGACCCTGGGGACCCCCTGTAAAGCAAGGTTAAGCACAGCAAATAGCAACAGTACAATACTTTTGGCACAGACTAGAACCACAGTCAGGTTAAATGCAAACAAAGTTAAATCTGATTTATTCAGGGGACTTGAACAAGGAAGGGGTGTAATCAGGTTGATTTGCTTAAAAGCTATATTAATCAGACAGTTATGCATGCAGTTCAGAGTCCCTACACAGTCACACACTCTGGGTACCCAGGTAGGAGAACGGTGGGCTAGCTAGAAATGTTGCAGCTGGTTGGGGCCCTGTGAAGGAAGAAAGCAACATGCAGAACACACACTATTTGTAATCCGAAGCTAGAGGGTTCAGTTCATGAAAGAAAAGGCAACAAGACAATCAGATGACAACACTTTTAGATTTAGCTGTTGTTGCAGGGAGCTACTCTGATGTTTACTCACGATACCCAATACTGGGCACAGGCAGGATGAAATCAAGACTGCAGACTGTTGAGCTGGAGTTCCTGGAGAAGCAGGGCCCACACGAATCACCGAGGTGTCACATCAAGGTGGCATTGAGCAGGGTGCTGATCCCCAGGCCAGTCTCTCATCGATGACTTTCTCTGCATAGCAGGTATTCTGGCTGGGCCAGTGTAGCAGGGCCCAGGCAAATGGAAATGGATACGGATTCAGTCCGTGGAGCTGGATACAGCCTCCAGCAAGCAAAACACAGTTCAGACACACAGTGGGGAACCAAATCACGACCCACTACAAGCATGCAGCACATTCGCATGTAAGGAAATTCCACTGTACCAGGCAAATGGCTCTCCGGTCACAATTACAGAGTCTCTGCACAATCCGGGAGTTCAGAGGTAGCTGGAAGTCCTGACAGGTCGATTGCATTCAGCAAATCTTCAGTCTTCTTCAGGTTAAAGCCAGGTTACAATTCAGTGGCTTAATTCGCTCTCCAAGTTTGGATTCAGTCCGAAAAAAAGCACAAGTTCCCTCTCAGGAACAGCAGGCAGGCATGCAGGCCAAACTCAGGCCTTTCCACAGTTCTCCCACACAAATCTACTATGGATTGCTGCTCGAACTATCTTGAGCTGTTACTTCTTCACTTCCCAACTCAGATCTTACTGAAACTGAAAGCAGTGTGGGACTTTCCCCAAGATCCTAAAGGTTCGGTTGGCTGATCTGTCTGTCAGTCACAACAAGGGCTCCCCCTCCAGGTTATTCTAGGCACCAAAAGCCCAAAACTACAATTCCTACAAGTTTTTGCCCCACTAAACCCCCTGTAGGCAGGCTCCAATTTAGAGTCCCAAATGTAATGGTTGGCCCATTCTGCAGTCCAGGACCAAGATGATGGAAACAAACAGAACAGTCCATGCTGCACAGAAGGCAGGTTAGAACAAACTGCAATATTATTACTACTCTAACAAATGATCAGCAGACAAGTACATCTTCTAACAGAGATCTCTCTCAGATTACTTATGACTGCAATCCAGGAAGCTCTTAAAGAGACAGTACACAGAGGCTATACAGGCACTCTCTATCAATCACATTTAAACTGCTAAAACGCAGGACACCAGCCTGGCAGTGAGCACTTAGGCAAGCTCAAGAAAGACTTTTCGGGAACCCCCATTTGTAGGGGGGTTACACATGTTTTGTGTTAGGATCTACAAAACGCAGAAAGACATGTTCCCATTCAATTATAGCCACATCAGTGCTGCCATCAGCAAGAACTGTCACATATTTTGCGTTTTTAAGAGTTTGTATCTGGGTATTGGACAGAACAGCAGATACAGTTCTGCAAAAATCCCTGGCTCGCTTATCATTGGTGTAGTTAATACCAAGCTTAATACCATTTTTCTCTTGCAGTTCACATAGCCAATCCATGTCAGAAAAAATACACAGATTTTTTGCAATGGAGTACGTTGTGTTGAACAGACGTCTCATTTTCTCTTTTGTAGCTTCTTCCAACACTGCAAAGGCTTGATAAAGTGGTGACTCAGTAATATCACACTGAACTGCATGCTGGCCACTTTCCAGAATAGGTTGGTTCTGGCACAGCACATGCAGATTAGATTTTTCATGTGCATGTAGTGACTCAACCCTAAAATTGTTAGAGCCTGTGGCAAACACATTTGTTTTTTTGAAAAGGCTGGTATTGCAATAGTGGGATACTTTTCGTAAACTGTGCAGTACGTCAGTCCCTTTTTTTTTTCATTGTATCACAACCATTTATAATTGTTCAGCCAGTGAGATTGAAACATTCTGGCCCTTTTTTCCTGGTCATATTTATTTATTTATTGGGTTTTGGTAACCAGGTAAGTGCACTAGGCAAACAACCTGCCTATTTTCAGGCACGACCCGGGAGAGTACAATACAGCAGTCACAACACACAGTTACATAATGTTGGATTGCAGTAAAAACAGACAAATTACATCAACTGAATACAGTTACAGCAATTAGTAAAGCACCTTGATAACAACAAGAATAGTGACTATGGGGTAGAAATACCAGGAATTGTATAAAAGCACTATTATAGCATAATAGCAAAATAGAAAAGTGATATAACCTTACAAGGGGAGAAAAAGAATAGGTAGACACACATTCACAAAAGGCTAACATAGGAGTGGGCATACACCGCAAGCAGATTAGAGAGACAATAAAAGTTAAGTGCAGTCACAGGTATCAAGTGCATTAAGGTGACAGAACAGAGCATGCTTAAATGTTAGGTGAGATGCGGAGTTCTCAACATGGAGGGAGAGTGAGTTCCAGGACCTAGGAGCAAAATGGGAAAAAGGGTGCTCACCCATTTTAGTGGAGCAGGGCTGAACAGTGAGCAAGGAGGAGGAGGAGGAGGAGGAGGAGGACCTAAGAGAGCGGGCGTGAGATACCGTGATGAGCATTTCGCCTAGGGAGGAGGGGCAGGAAGATCTAGTTAGGGAGTCAACAAAACACCCAAGGGTATAAGATCGGAGGGCAGCAGGAGACAGCCAGTTCAAGGCTGAATAGAGTTAGCAGTGAGGGGTTAGGCGAAGAGCCAATAAGGCGAATCATATTTTTTGTCTTTAGAGATTATGTCTCCTTGCTGTTGGTGATCCAGCAAAGTTAATTTCTCAGGAAAGGAAGAGGAAACAGATGCTTCCATTTCATGGTTCAGTTCAATTGATTGATGAACAGCAGCATCAGCTGCTGTTATATCCATTACCACAGCAGAAGACTCAGTGTCACTTTTATCTTGAGAAGACTGTATTTGTGTTTGGCTAGTAGTGGCAGCTGCTGCTGACCACATAGAAAAAAATAGCCTGTTGTTTTTTATTCTTTTGCATAGCCATATTTTCTATTTGTCATATAGTGTTTTCTCAACACTTGTCTTTGTCTTACTTTCCTGCAATAAAAATATACTTTAAATAATTATGTGTGAGTGAGTGTGCTTTCTGCTGGGTGGGAACTGGAATGGGAAGGAAGATGGGGGGTGGTACTGGTGGTAGTGTAGTGTACTAGTGGTGGGTGGGGGTGGGACTGGGTACTAGCAGGCCAGAGTAACTAAACGCAGGATGATGAACCCCTGTTTGCTTTATGCTCAAACTCAGTTTAATAATAGTTTTGTTTAATTCAGTTTCTGCTTTGCCGATGCTCTCTCTCCCCCTCCTGTCCCTCAGCAGACACACACTGTCTAGCACTGCAGGCAGTTGATGAGGACTGGATTTATTCAGTCACAGCTGCAGCAGATTTCTGTTTTTTTTTTTAGAGTATTTTTTTTTTTTATTTCTGCCTCAGCTTGCTCTCAGTCTCTCCAGTCCCTCCTGTCCCTCGCAAAGTCAGGCACTTGTGTGGCACTAGTGTGGGCTCACTCTCAGTGCCCCGGTGTAATATATCTAAGGGATATGCAATGAGAACTAGTGGAATAATCATTTATTTCAGACAAGTTGTTGTTTTGCCTGCTAGGTAACCTCACAAGTGGCGTAAGCCACGAGTGATGTGTCCGAGGTCAAACTGCTCGAGTGCAGATAAAACATTTATTCCACTGGTCCCCATTGCATGTTCCATTTATGCAACCTACGTTTTGCGTAGGTTTTATTTTTATTTTTTTATTTTAATTGTTTTTATTAATAAACTAAGTGGGATTTTTTATGGTGTTCTCTGTGTTACTGCACGTTTGAAAGCTTGTTGCTTGAAGTTGCTATGATTGTCATGCAGGCGAGATCGCAAGATTACGTGTGTACCTTTTCATTGGCTGTTGCATTTATTTGGACAGGTCATACATTTTGAAAAACATGGCGTCCGTTTTTGTCGCTTAGTGAAAACTTGTTATTGGGTTAGTTTGTGGCATTATTTTATTTTAGTAGTTACTGAGTAATTGTTAAATAGGTGGTTGAGCCTGTGTTTTCTATTTTTTCGGTGGGTGAAGTTCCGTTGGATTGTTTTTATTTTTTTGGTCCCGTGAAAGGAAGAGAAGATGATGGATACAGCTGGGCAAGATGGTAGGACTGCGGGCGGCTGGAGAATGAAAGGAAAAGGAGATAATCGGTGAGGTGGCAGATGTGAAATATTTAAAAAAAAGGTAATCTTACTTTGGAAACTTGACATAATGAGACAGGATTTTTTTAGAAGTCACCGGGGCAGGGGGCGGGGAGCGGAGTCGAGCCGAGCTAAACAGATTGTGCAGTAAGCTGAAGGAGCTTCTGATTGATGTAGATTTAGAAGAAATAAGATCAAACAATCTGCTAAGAGCTTGAACATTGCAGTATTAAGAATCAATGTAGGCAGGTGTTTCTTGGTGTCAGCAGCGGTTTTCATTTGTGGTGGGTGTGCGGGGTAAAATAGTATGAGATGAGCTACTGTATGTGACAGAGGGAAAATGCAAGTGTGTCAAACTAGGAAGTAGTCCGGCACTGTGTGGATAAATAGGAACTGTGTGGATAAATGAAATTTATCCACACAGTTACTCAGATAAACAGATTTATCACACTCCATTTACGTCCACCCCATTGCATACATTTTTTTATTCAATTTCTGCTTTGCTGATCCTCTCTCCCCCTCCTGTCCCTCAGCAGACACGCAGTGTCTAGTACTGCAGGCAGTTGAAGAGGACTGGATTTATTCAGTCACATCTGCAGCAGAAGTCTGGGTTTTTTCTAAAGAGTATTTTTTTTTATTATTTCCGCCTCTCAGTCTCTCCAGTCCCTCCTGTCCCTCGCACAGCCAGGCACTTGTGTGGCACTGTGGGCTCACTCTCAGTACCCCAGTGTAATATATATAATTTTATTCAATTTCTGCTCCCCCCCCCATCCCTCAGCAGACATAGTCAGGCAGCAGGCAATTGATGAGGACTGGATTCAGTCACAGCTGCAGCAAACTTCTGTTCTTTTTCTTGTCTCTACAGTAGTTTTTTTCTTTTCAAATTTCTGTCTCCACTCTCTCCAGTCCCTCCTGTCCCTCACAGTCAGGTACTTGTGTGTGGGCTCACTCTCAGGGCCCCGCAGTCAGACTGAACTCTTTGTCTCTCTCTTGCTCTAACAAAGAGTCTCACAACTTAGTAACACATACATCTGTTGTCCAAAATCCAACTTTTTGCCTTTTTTCTTTAATATTTTTTTCAATTTCTGGGTCTCACTTTCTCCCCGTCCTGTCCCTCAGCAAAAGACACTGCTGGCAAATGATGAGGACTGAATTAAGGATTCAGTCACAGCTGCAGCAGCTTAATAAATGTAACAGAACTGTTATTTTCTTTTTTAAAAAGAGTATTTTTGTGTTGCTTGCACCCATGTGCAAGAAACACATTGCGTCACATTTTTTCACAAGCAGGTTGTGGAGGCGTGGCAGTGTTGTGCCCAATGGCAGCAGCTCATTCAGGGGCTGGTCTATGCCTGGCCAATAGAGGAGCATGCCCTGGATCACCGCAATTAACAAGAAGGCCACTACATCAAAGAAATTGAACCACTGCAATCAGGGAGCGCCCATCAGTACGCAATTGGCTGTTCGTACGCGGGGCCTCCCTGACTGCAGCAGCCAATTATAAAGCTGCAAGCCGCCATCCTCCCCCCATTAGGGTGCCTTCCTGGTGAAATACTTCAATAAAAAAAAAATAACGGGGTAGCCCACTCCCTGTCAGCATAATGCTCCCCCTCCAAATTTCTTGTGTGCCGAGGGGGGGTGCCCAATCCCCCTCGGCTCTTGCCACCCCCCCGCACCTCTATGTGCAGACAGGGATGCCCAATCCCCCTGTTGGCATGCCCTTCATCATCATTTTGCTGACAGGGGAGCCCACTCCCCGTCGGCATAATGCTCACCCTCCCCCAATTTCTTGTGTGCCGAGTGGGGTTTCCCAATCCCCCTCGGCTCTTGTCTCTTTCCCCTGCACTCGACAGGTGCCGACGGGGGTGCCCAATCCCCCATCAACTACAGCCCCCCCAAACACTCAGGCGGCACGCTGGGAGCCCAACACAGCATGCCCAAACAAAGTGTCCCTGTAAAAAAGAAAATCTTCCTGCGGCGTTTTTTTTTTTAAATAAATCTGTAAAGTAGAAAATGGTCCCTTGTCGATTCCGGTAGTCCCTCCCCAACCCGCCCACCCTCTGCGTACTCCCACCTCCCCACACCCTCCTCATCCGATACTTACCTCCAGAGCCTGGCACAATGATCTTCAGTGGACCAGGAACACGCCTACACTCTTCAAAGCTGACTGTGAACTGAAGAAATGCCGGTAAGCTGTATAATGGCATAAATGTTTTTTTTTCAACTTTGGTGCATATCTCGGCCATTTTGGGGAATTTTTTCACCAAATTTTCAACATGGGGTTCTTGGGACCCCACCTCATGAATTCAGTCACTATCATTTTGTTATTTGGTCCTGAAAGGTGATTTTGCAGTCACTCACTGTGCAGAACCACCTTTCAGGACCAAATAATGAAAGGACAGTGTCACAGTTCATGAGGTAGGCCCTCCAAAACCCTATGTTGAAAATTTGGTGAAAAAATTACAAAATGACTGTTTTGTAGCGTAAGTGGTGCAGTTCCTACGCACGCTCGTAAGTTCGAGCATTTTTAATATTTTCACTCCGGATTTTCAACATTGTCATTTTACCATACCTCCTTATGAACAGTACAACTGTCATTTTCACACCTCACCTGAAATGTGTTTTCGCACATGTAGCTCACAATGGTGCGGTCGGTATGCAAAATCAATGTTCAGGACGGATTAAGAATATCACAGTGACACTGTTCATGAGCAGAGGTATTAAACTGGCTATGTTGAAAATTTGGTGACAAAAGTCCATAAAATGACTGTGTTACTAGCATACATTGTGCAATTTCCACGCACCCTTGTACGTTCACAAATTCGTAATCTTTTCAGTCCAGATTTTCAGCATTGGCATTTTTCCACACCTCCTTATGAACAGTACAGCTGTCATTTTTCACACCCTGGCTGAAATGTGTTTTCACAGTTCCAGCACAAAATAGTACGGTCGCTGTGGGAAATCAGTGTTTGGGGTAGATTAAGAAAATCACAGTAACTCTGTTCATGAGTGGAGGTCCCAAAATGCCTGTGTTGAAACTCTGCTGTAAAAAATCCCCAAACTAATTACATTACTGGTGTGCTTTGCATAGTTTATACGCACACTCGTGACTTCACCAGTTTTTTTATATTTTCTTCCAGATTTTCAACATTGACATTTTTCACACCTCTTCATGAACAGTACAGCTGTAATTTTTCACATCCTGTTTGAAATGTGTTTTCACACCTGTGGCGCCAAATGCTGCAGTCGCTGTGCAAAATCATCTTTCGGCTAACAAACTGATAGTGTCTCTGTTCATGCGGTGGGATCATAAAAAGCCCATGTTGAAAACTTGGAGTAAAAATACCAAGAAACGCCCAGGGTGTTAGGGTTTTCAACCATAATGCCCTACCCTGTAGGGACGGGCAGGCGTCAGGGATGTGACTTGGGATTGTCGACAGTAATGCTCATGCCATTCCACCCCCACCCGCACCCTGCAGCCAGTGACAGGCTTCGAGGTGCGCCTTGAACTCTTTGGCACCAGAATCTATTCCATTCTCCTATACTGCGCCCATTTCAGCATATTTCCTTATGGAATAAGATGAGTAAAGCTCAAACACCCAAGGCACACCTCTACACTTGTCAGTGTCTGCATGGTTCGGTGAGGGGAAATGTCGTAACCATTATGGGCAACAACCCAGAGGCACACCCCAGTGCCTGCCCATCTCTGCAGGGTGGGGGTGGGGTTGGCGTCAGTTCAGCACTTCAATGCCATTCCTATTTTGCATGGGCCCGTTTCTCATAGGGGCCTGCATCTGGCACAAGCTGTGACAAGCAGCACCTTGTACCAATGCCTGGTGCACCAGGGACCCTGCACATGATTGAGGTACAGGAGGGGTCCCAGCAGCTAAGTCCCCATGCTAGCACTGGCTGGAACCCTGCAGCAAACCCCTGGTGCACTGCACAGGTCCACCGCAGGCCACCAGAGACTAACACAGGACCCCCAGTCCCACTAGGTAATGGGAATGTGGACCCAACCTGGTGGGCCGGTGTCCCCCCACCATGTTTGGTGCAATTGGCACCTGGCCACGGAGGTGAGTGGTGGGATGTGCTGGGTATTGGGGAGTAGTCTGGACTGGTGTACGGGGGGTTTGGGCACTACCTGCTAGGGCATGAGTGGGCACTGCACCACCATAAGTTGGTGCTGCAGTAGCATCAATGGGGCAGGCATCGGGGATTGGGAGAGCCGCATCAGGACGGGGGTACCAACATGGTACATAGGTGGCATTGGGGAGCTGTGAGGGGTGCCATTGGACCACTAGAACAGGATCACACATACGGGGTCACACTCTGGGGTGTACGGTGGGTGGCCCATCACCCATGGTGTGCCACACACAGGCATGTCACCCAGGGGAGAATGTCTAAGTACACGTAAGGCTCCCTGGTTGGTCTAAGGACACTTAGAATTTCTCCTGCCAGGTGAAGTCTGTGAATCGCAGGATGCAGCTTGCATTGCCCGCAGTCCCCTTACCGCCATGCCACAGTGCATTGCAGGTGCAAGCCCTGTTTGGGGCAGATGGACTGCGGTCGACGCAGGCCACCTTTGTGGATTGCATGGAGGGCAATCATGGACGCAAGGTGCACCTTGGACCATATCTGTTCACCGCAGGCACCTTGCGTCCGATGCAGGGCTTTGAGAATCCGGCCCTATCGGTCTAACTCCTGCACTTCCACTGCTAATGCCAGCAAGTAACCATTCGGCATTGACAAATGCTTGTGTAGTAAGGTCTGGCCCATAAGAGGCTCACAGGTAACCAGTGGGAAGCTCATTAATTAGCAACAGACTGCATCTCCTTTTTTTAATGTCTTTATAAATGACATTGCAGAGGGACTGGGAGGAAAAGTATGCCTCTTTGCACATGACACAAAGATCTACAGCAGGGTGTATACACAAGGAGGTGTGGAAAGGATTAGAAGGGACTTGGCAAGGTTGGAGGAATGGTCAGAAGTATGGCAGCCTGGATTCAATGCAAAGAAGTGCAAAATAATGCACCTGGGAAACAAAAACCCAGGGGAAGATTACACAATGGGGGAAGGGGGGTAGTAACAACAGCAAAAATGGAAAGGGATCTGGGGGTAATCATATCAGATGACCTTAAGGTTAGAAAGCAATGTGAGAAGGCAGTAGGAAGAGCTGGGGGGATACTGGAATGTATAGGGAGAGGCATCACCAGCAGAAAGCAAGAAGTTGTTATCCCCCTGTACAGACAGTTGGTGAGACCCCATCTGGAGTACTGTGTCCAGTCTTGGAGAGCCCATCTCAGCAAGGACATAAACAGGATGGAGGCAGTTCAGAGGAGGGCAACTAAAAGGGTGCAGGGTCTGCAAGAGAAGCCATACGAGAATAGACTAAAGGAGCTTAATATGTATACCCTTGAGGAAAGGAGGGAGAGAGGTGACATGACAGAAACTTTTAAGTACCTCAGTGGAATCAACAAAGTCCACGAGGGTAGCATCTTTCAGAAAAAGAGATGTGCAAGAACAGGGGGATACAATTTGAAGGTTGAGGGGGAACAGCTCAGAGGCAATGTGAGGAAGTATTTTTTCACAGAGAGGGTGGTGAATGCATGGAACAGCCTTCCTGAGGAAGTTGTGGGCTCTAAAACTGTGGGAGAATGCATGGGACAGACATAAGGCAATACTTGTGAGGGGTAGGAAGAAATACGCTGTTGGTTAACTAGGATCTGCAGCTTATCCTGTATGTAGGGAAATGGGCAGACTAGGTGGGCCAAGCAGTCCTTATCTGCTGTCAGGTCTATGTTTCTATCTCTCCTGTCTGCAAGCTCAGCCCAGGCTAATGTACAGACTTTATCACATTCCTTATGAGTCTTTCTTAAACATGTTTTATCTGTTTACAGGAGTGCACCTGATTTGAGGCCAAAATCAAAAGCTAATAGTTATAGTAGCAGGGCCCCCTCCCCCCCACACACACACACATATATGCTCATGCCCTGAAAAGTTGCTTCAAAGCCTGAAATTCATTCAAATCAATTCAATTTTCTTACTTAGTTGGGGGTTCAATGCCAACAAGTGTAAAATCATGTACCTAGGGCATAGGAACCCCGATGCTGGGTATAGGATGGGGGGAGGTACTGATCCTCACTAGACATGAAAGGGGCCTGGAGGTTATTATATCAGAGGACCTCAAGGTGACAGTAGAGTATGACAGGGCTATGGGCAGGGCAGATTGGATTATGGGGAGCAGAAGGCGTAGCATCTCCAGTAGGAGGAAGGATGTTGTGTTGCCATTGTATCACTCCGTACTATACCCCCAGCGGGAATACTGTGTCCAGTTTTAGAGTCCACACTTCAGAAAGGACATAAGGTGGAGATTTTCCAGAGGAGAGCAACTAAAATGGTTCAGGATTTTCACAGGAATCCCTACAAGGAAAGGCTGAAGAATCTCAACATGTACACTCTGGAAGAGAGGAGGACGAGAGGTGACATGATCAAGACCTACAAAGTGCCTCTTAGGGGTAAACAGGGTACAGTTGGGGAGTTTCCTTCAAATGAGGCTGAGCACCCAAACCAAGGGACATACAATGAAGCTAGGGGGGCAGTTCAGGATAGATGTGAAGAAATATTTATTTACTGAAAGGGTGGTAGACACCTTGAACAGACTGCCAGGAGAAGTGGTGGAAGCTAAAATGGTAGGAGGCATGAAGCATGCATGGGATAAACATGGGGGTATATTAGAAAAAGGAGAAGGAGGGGGTCAACGGAGATCTATTGGGCTATGGAGGTGTAGGAAAAATCCATTGAGCAAGTTTATTCACAAGGAAACCCTGATGGAAGCAGGCAGAATAAGACATGCAGTAACATATACATGCAGGAGTTACAAGTAGGTAGAGAACACTTGGGCAGACTGGGTGGGCTGAGAGGTGCTTTTCTGCTGACAAATTCTATGTTTCTGTGGCATCATGTGTTCATTCAGCTGCAGTGTTTATTTAAAGTTGGGCCTACCATACATCCAGATATAAGGTACAGTAAATTACCAAATTAGATGCAGCCCACTTACAGTAGAATAAACAGAATCCCAGTGCTTCGATCGAGAAGCTTTTACTCTTCATAAGGCTGCTTAAAGAGCTGAGGTTCTATTTGCAGTGTCCACACCAGTATGCTGATCTTAAAATCGACACTGAATCTGAATGAGTACTTGATTCTTGCCCACTCCATTTATTCCCCACTTTGAAAGCTGCTTGTCCTGAGTTAGTTTTGGGGTGGCAGCGCCTTGCCTGTGTTGGAAGATGACCAATAGGCGGCACTGAAAGACGTCAGACTTTACAGACTGTGAAGGCAGCTGCTCACCCATCTTAGCAAGAAGAAGGCTGCAGCTGTGGCACTGATGACCGTTGAGGTGTGGGGATGGGGGACCAAAGAGGACAGACATAAGAAGATAAAATAATAATAAAAATTGTGAGACCTTCACCAGCTTTCCAAAATGCTTACCAGTAAAGGAACACTCTGAAGTTTTTCAAATGGCAACACAATCTAGTGAGCCCTCTGTCTGCCATCTGACACCAGGCATCAACCACCATAAAATTGCCTAAAGAAGGCAGTGTGGTTATGTGGTTACTGAAATACTGGAGATTACAGATTTATAAGAACAAAAAGAATATCACACAGAAGCTGGCACATGTGTCTATAGCAACTTTCTGCTGCTTCTCAGTAGTTATACTTATACCCTTGAGGTACCTGAATGTTTATATCATATCCCCTCTTTCCCTCCTCTCTTCCAGTGAGTACATACTGAGGTCCCTTAATTTCTCCTCATAAGTCATGTGTTGCAAGCTCTGTACCATCTCATTCGCCCTTCTCTGGACCATCTCCAGCCTGTTGATATCCTTATGAAGGTGCAACCTCCAGAACTGCACACAGTACTCCATGTGAAGTCTGACCACGGTTTTATATGATGGCATCACTACCTCCCTCCTTATGCTGGTGATACCCCTGCCTATGCACCCCAGCATGTCACTGGCCCTCCCAGCTGCCTTACCACTTTGACATTTTCAGGTCATCTGAAATAAGAACCCCCAGGTCCCTTTCCTCCTTTGTTAGTTTTTTTTTCCCCTTCTCACCGCCTTGCTTTCTTTCTTCAGGAGACTCCATAGTGGCCTTGTATATCCCTGCTCCTCATGCCAGGTGTCGGTGCAGTCCATCCTCCCCCACAGAGCTTTGGTTGTACCCCCCAGGTGGGTATGGGATGGGACCCCTTACTGTCCTGACGTGTCTGTCTTTCGTCGGGAGGGGGATGCTGTCATCAGGTGCTGGCAGGGGCACTGGGATTGGGGCCTGGAACTCCGTCTACAGGGAGCACTGCAGGGTTTTTTCCACTTTTCTATCCCCTCCCACAGAACATTGGCACATTAAGGGAGCCTGGGGTGGCGCATGTCGAGACGTGTGAGCGCTCCAGCCCCCGGCCCACGTCCCACCTCCCTTCTTCCTGCAGTCCCGCTGTACCTCCACCCGTGGTCACCCAGGTGGTGGTAGAATGGTGGGACATGCATCCCACCCCACCCTGGAGGAGGAGAGCAGCCTCTGGGCACTCAATCCTCTTCCCCCCGGCCGAACCCGGGTCGCTGGCTCCGCAAGCGGTAACCCTACCGCTGCGCCATTGGGCCGGCCCTTTCCTACTTTGTGACTGTCAGCAACTCCTTCCCCCCATCCTGTAGCTTTCCCCAGGGTTTCTGTGTCCCAGGTGCATAATTTTGCACTTTTTTGAATTAAACTTCAGTTGCCAGTTCTCGGACCATTTTTCAAGCTTTCCCAGGTCCCTCCTCATTTTCTCCACCCCCTCTGGGGTATCCAGTGTGTTACAGATCTTGGTGTCATCTGCAAACAGGCAGACCTTTCCCTTCAGCCCTTCTGCAATGTCACTAATGAAGACATTGAACAGGGCTGGCCCCAGGACCAATCCCTGCGGCACACCACTGGTCACCCCCTCTCCCCAGGCTGCACCCCATTTACCACAACTCTCTGCCTCCTGTCTGTTAGCCAGTTTCTAACCCAGTTTACCACCCTTTCTCCCATCCCCATCTTACCCAGCTAGTTTATCAACCCCCTATGTGGGACGGTGTCAAAGGCTTTGCTTAAATCAAGGTAAGCGTTGTCCACTGCCCCACACTGATTTACTTCCTTTGTCACCTAGTCAAAGAGATCAACCAGATTTGTCTGACATGACCTCCCCACTGTGAATCCATGTTGCCTATGGTCCTGTGCTCTGATGGATTCTAGATGCCCCACTATCCTTTCTTTAAACAATATCTCCATGATCTTCCTCACTACTGAGGTGACGCTGGCTGGCCTATAGTTCCCTGCCTCCTCTCTACTGCTGGATTTGTATAGAGGGACTACATGTACCCTCCTCCAATTCTCTGGTATCACCCCTGTGTTGAATGACTCAGTGAACATGGCTGCCAGAGGTACTGCTATCTCCCTTCACAGTTCTCTTATTATCCTTGGGTGTATGCCATCTGATCCCATTGCTTGGTCCACCTTCAATTTAGTCACCTCCTGCAGGATTCTTCCACCTGTGAATGGACTATTGTCCACCTCTTCATGCCTTTGCTGCTGCTGTACTGCTGTGGCCCTTGCCCCTCCCCCTCTTCTGTGAATACTGAACAGAAAGACACAGTGGATGTCTTGGGGAAGGGGGGGCACATGACAGTTCTTAGGCATGGTACTATCACTTCCAAATACCGAAACAGCACATATGAGCAAGCAACATTCGGCATAGACAAATGCTTGTTTAGTTTCTGGTTCTCTGCCTGGTGCCTCCTGTTCCTCACTAGGCAATAGGAAATGGCATACAACAGCCAGCACCAGCAGCAGTTGTAGTTGGAAATAATGAGGACTCAAGTCTCTCAATCTCACACAGCTGCTGCTAGTAATTAGAAATGTTGTGTGAAGAAAGTAAGAAACTTTTGTTTTTTCCCCCTTTTACTTTTCTCCTCCTGAATCTTCCCCTCTCCCTCCGTCCCTCACCCAACAAACCCAACGATTGCTTTGTGGGCTCTCACAGACAACCCACACGTCATCCCTGACTCTGACCTTCCCTCTTTCAGCTCCCCCCTTCCCTGCTTTTTCCCTTCAATTTATCTCTTTTTAAATCTTCTTCCCCTGCTATATTCTGTGCTTCAGTGCACAGCAAGTAATGTCCCTAAAATATATTAATTGTAGTTGTTGCAATCCGAAAAAGCTCCTCTCCAAAACTGCATCTGACTCCAACACACAACTCGTGCCTCTCAGTCAGAATCGCCCACACACCCCTCGCCTCATCCCCTCCCGCTTCATTTACTCCACCTCCGTACTAGTCAGTTAGCCTCAGCCAATTGTCTGTACAGCAAGGAAGGACTCATGTCAGATCATGCAGTCCTCTGTCACTTGACCCCTCCGCCGGAAACACCCACATTCTCCTCTTATGCTCCTGCACTGCCTCCCAGCCCTTACCCTGACTTGCCATCACATGACTGGCAGAAGAAGCATCATGTGATGACCTACCTCACAGCGCGCACCCGACCTTCGGGCACTGGCAGACTGACTGGCAGTGGTACGCGCCGCAGCCCTCCTTCTTCATAGTGGGGCACCCGCACCTCGGCTCTTGCTCGGCATGCCTGCTGCTGCCTCCCTCAGCTCTGCGCCCCCTCCTGGATCGATACCGAAACTGCAGGACCAGGTATTTAAAAAAAAATGTTTGTTTTGCTCAGAAGAGATGGTTGTCCGTGGACAAATGGTCTCTTTAAAAATACTTGTCCAAGGGAGCAAAAAAGGTAGCCTGGGACGTCGGGCTATGGGATTTGTCAATCTCTGCTGGGTACCCAATGATAGAAGTGCAGGGTTCTTCTCTGGCCTGGGGCCTTCCCTCCCCTCCATCCCATATTGGGCTTCTTCAGGGGATGAGGACCTTATGTATTCATAATGTGTGTGTCAGCCTTCAGACAGTCACACTTCCTGATGGCATCTGTTCGCCCTTATAGGGCTTTTCATTAATTTTCTCTGCCTAGGGATTTCCTGCCACCAAGAGAGGGTGGCATGTACAAATGATCTAGCCCAGATCAAAATGGAGAAAATTAATGAAAAGCCCTGTAGGGGAGAACAGATGCTACCAAGCAGTGTGAGTGTCTGAAGGCTGACACAGACTTTATGAATATATAACGCCCTCATCCCCTGAAGAAGCCCGATGGATGAAATGTTGGGCCAGGACCTGAGGGCCCTTGTGATATCTACAGTAAATTTCATACATCAGTGGACCTTCACTCTTTGTTTTGGATGGGCTGGCATATTGAACTGTTTGCCTGGAGTATCTTCTGCCTGCCAGCCTCGACCTGAAGCTTTGAAAATGAAATTACATGAGAGGAGTACTCATCTGGATCCTGTGAATATACCATACCTGTAGCAGCTCCCTGTGGAGGACCTGTAGCGGCCCCCTGTGGAGGACCTGTAGCAGCCCCCTGTGGAGGACCTGTAGCGGCCCCCTGTGGAGGACCTGTAGCGGCCCCCTGTGGAGGACCTGTAGCAGCCCCCTGTGGAGGAGATGGAGAACTGTCTTCTTGGTCCATGATAGGGATCAGTGCAGGGGTGCGAGTAGGATGCCACCTCCATGGTACAAATACAATGGCGCTGGCAGGACGCCTGATCATGGGGTCACAGGACTGCCAAGGTATGAGTTTGCTTCTGAACCTGAGTTGCTTACATAACAGCACAAGCTATCATTCACTGGGCCATCGCAGTGCCCCTGCTCGGCTGAGTTCTGTTTGGTGGTGCTTATAGGAGTTTGTTTTTTCTCCTTCCGCTGGCACTCCTGCTCCTCACCTGGGCAACATAATCCCACCTCAGTCCATAGTAAACTCACCTGGTTCCAACTCCTCTTACTTTTACCAGACCCTTTTCGTTGATGTTACTGCCAAATACCTTTTACAAATAAACGTTATTTTTAGGCTACATCTCTTTATTGGCTACCCATACCACTGCCCCGTCTCTACCTTCTTTTCATTCTCTGAAACTACAAATATGTGTTAGCCAGCATGATGCAGTCTGTGGCATGCAGTTTAAAGGAAAGGCCCCTTCTGCCTTCCCCCCTCCCCCTCCACACACACACTCATTGCCCACTCTTGGCAGAATACGGTTCCACCAAGTCTCGACAACAACAAAGTTGTCAACAGACTTTACAGCGACACTGATTTGCCGACAGTGATCACATCACCCGGCAAATATGTCGCCCAACTGCCACTGACTTATAGATAGGGCCACGTGTTTTTTGCGATTCTGCAGTTGCAGCGGTGGCTGCAAAAATCAGGGCTGACCGCAAAAATCAGTATTGGCCACAGAAATAGGGAAAACCAGCCATATGGCCGCAGAAATGCTAACTATGCTATGCGATGACACAAGGCAAGGGCATAGCTACTGATATGTTAAGTATGCCATGGCATACACACTCATTAGAAGGGGCAACAAACTGATGCTGCCTGCTACAAAGCCGAAAAGCTAGTGGCCGCATAGCATCTTCACTCGTGCTGGCTCTTGTTACATAACTCCGTCCAGACAGTATTGTGGGAGAGTGACGCTAAAGCAGCAGAGCTTGATTAGGTCCACAGCAGTTATGATTTGCTGCTGTGTAGGTATGGTTAGCTCAGCCATGTTAATTTTTCATTGTGAGGCTACACACGGTGCATGCTGAATCCCTGGAAGATGTATTTGGAAGGAAGAACTCGTAGGCGAGCAGTAGACACAAAGTGAGAAGATTCAGTGGTGTCCATGGATGTGGAATTGATCTTGGTGTGGTGGCAGGTGTCTGAGGAGGAGGAACTGATTGCAGAAACATGTGGCTGGCAACAGACTGAGCAGAGGACCCGGTCCCCACTGATGGACATCGATCACAGTTTTGATTTGTGGGCTGCAGATCTGTACCTGCAAGTGTGAGAGTAATTTCCTGGCAGATTTGAACCTGTAGCCTAAGTGGTGGCATCAAGCTCAGTTCTTAAGGAGGGTCAAGTTGCCCAGCTGCAGCAGAGTTGGGGACCAGGGTATACTAGAACTGGAGCGAGCAGATAAGGAAAAAGATCAGAATGGAGAATTGTATTGGTTGCTGCTATACATAAGTGAAATGAGGATCACTGACTGAAGAACACCACCACCCCCTGAGTTGCTGGGAGAAAACATGCTAGCCAAGGTTACTCCAGCTTAATAAGAATGACTCGCTTGCATTTTTTAGTGTGTTCCCCAAAAGAAAAATCAGGAGTCAGCAAATCCTACAGACGCTGCAAGTTACACCGTCCATCACTATTACAGGAAGACAACACCCCTCCACACACACACACACACACACACACACACACACACACACACACACACACAGATTTGCACACTGCATTCAACATGTTTGTTGCAAGACAGTTGGGGTATTCCTAGTTTAAAAAAATTATAATCTAA
Source organism: Neoceratodus forsteri (assembly GCA_016271365.2). Taxonomy (NCBI): domain Eukaryota; kingdom Metazoa; phylum Chordata; order Ceratodontiformes; family Ceratodontidae; genus Neoceratodus; species Neoceratodus forsteri. The sequence goes on from CM028137.1 coordinate 939,157,856, forward strand.
AAGAATGTTGATCAAAATCAGAAAATAAATAAAATGGCTTTCAAGTTGGAATCTCTATTTCTGCTAACTGTAAATATAAACTAGAAGAAATCCAAGCAGATTTTGCCTTCTGTGTAGTTTTAGCTGAGTGTTTATGTCCTCCTCCAATTATAACCTAGGAGAACAGCAAAAGCCACCAATTTCCAGAAGAACAACAGATGAGCCTTCAAATTCGGGGTGGGAATGAAAAGTCATTAAAGAGAACACCAGGTTTGATTATTGCAGTTTAATATCTGTGATGACTACATACTGTTAAATGGCCTGCTGTTCCATTTTCAGTGTAGCGGAGTGGTTGCATGAAGGCAGTCAAAGGGTAAACTCAATTCAATCAACTTTATTTAACCAGATGTAAACTAAGACTTAATCCCCTTGAAGGCATGCCGTTTAACCACAATTTATCTGTTGCAGAATGGCCGCAGAATCAGCAGTTTTCCTGCCGCAGAAAGTACGAGGTCCTGCTGCAGAATATAGGTCCACTTTGCCACAATAAAACAGGGGCCCTGCTTATGATGATCAACTCGGGGGGTTACAGGGGTGAGTGGTCAACATCAGGAGCCACTGCATCTGTACAGCGCCCGACAACTCGCTTGACACTGGATGTCAAAAGGCTGTGTCGCTGTGTTGGTTTCACTCTGCTGGTGTCATTGTAACAATAGTATAAAGATAGAACACTGGGCCTAAACACAGAGTTGGGGAGTTTTGCTGCTCCTCCTTATTTATCTGCTTCAGGAGAGTGGAACAAAAGGACTCCCCTTGGTTCGTTTAGGGGTGCGAGCATGTGTAAACAGTAACATGACAAATCAGGTGCTGTGCATTTGCAGAATTTCAAAGGTGGATTTGTAGTGTGGTGGGTGGCGAGTGGGCTCTGCAATTTTTTTCCGGGGAGGGCTTTGATTTTTTGCAATTTTTATGAAGAGGGTATGATCTGTGATTTTCCAGGGATGGTGTGTATTGTTTTGGCAGCTACGTGATTTGGTGGCATTTATGGGGGACACAGCCTGGCACTGGGTGTATGTGGGGGAGGAGAGAAATTCACCCAACTTGAGGAAGCTTTCAGACATTTTTCTAAGGTTTGTCTTTTAAATATCAGAAAGATGATTCAAACACAATTTTCTCTACATAGTTGTAACATGTTTATACCATTCAGTGGACACCACACTTTCCAGTCCCCAGGCAACCTCCTAGGCCCAAAAAAGGTTGCACCAAGAGCGCTCAGGTAGCAGGGGGTCCCAAGAACGTTGATAGGAGGGGCTGTCACTCATGCAGCCCCCAGGATTGTTCTGCCTAGGTCATTTTTCGCTCTGCCCTTCACTATCGCAGCACTCCTGCAACATACCTGTGTTCCGTACTGCAAATGGAAGGTGTCCTGCTCACCTGCTTGGACTCCCATGGGGGTTGCTGTGGGAGTGGAATGGGGGCACCTCCATCCACGGACAGGAAGGGCTGCCTGCTTTCAGCAGCACCACCAACTCTGGGGCTGCCCGACAAGTGTCGACCAGGGCTCACTTCCAGACCTGAGTCACCCGCACGTCAGTGCAATGTGCTAGTGCTGGACTATCACAGCGGTCCCCACAAGAACATCCAAAAACCTTTTTTGGTTTGATGTCAAACACAACACAGTAGAACTGGCAGGGGTTCTCCCATGCCAGCTTCTGTCCCAGAAGCCGAGTGCTACCAACAACATACATGGCGCATATAGGATAGGCAGGTTTATTATTTTTAGTCTCTATAGTAACAACGTGCTACTCGTCTTGTGTTTTACTGGGGGTCACCCAACTGAGGCGCAATATTTCGTTGACACCAGTGCAGTCTGAAAGTTTTTTCAAGGCATGAAAAATTGTGCGAAAGGTCTGAATTTCCTTTTGAGCAGTTTTGGGAACTTACGGGTAAACAATTCAGTCCTGCTTTATCTCGAAAAAGTGTCAGTTTTTTTTTCTTTTTATCATTGGTCTTTTTAAAAATGTGCACTTTCAAGTTAAAGCACCCGAATATGAAACCTCAGTGGAAACCATTTTAGGAAACAAAAAATGGAACAATATACACTTTCTAGTTAACCTGCAGGCCAAATAGAAACATAGAACATAGAAACATAGAATTTGACGGCAGATAAGGACTGCTTGGCCCACCTAGTCTGCCCATTTCCCTACCTGATGGGTAAGCTGCAGATTCTAGTTAACCAACTTCCTACTTCTTCCTGCCCCCCACTAAAATTACCTTACATCTGTCCCATGCATTCTTGAATTCTCACTGTTCCTGACTCAAAAAACCTCCTCAGGAAGGCTGTTCCATGCATCCACTACCCTCTCTGTGAAAAAATACTTTCTAACATTATCTCTGAGCCATCCCCTCCTCTATCTTCAAATTGTGCCCCCTTGTTTTTGCACATCTCTTCTTCTGAAAGATACTACCCTCTTGTACTTTGTTAATTCCCTTGAGTTACTTGAAAGTTTCTATCATGTCCCCCCTCTCCCTCCTTTCCTCAAGGGTATACATATTAAGCTGCTTTAATCACTCCTCGTATGTCTTCTGGTGCAGACCCTGCACCATTTTGGTTGCCCTCCACTGAACAGCCTCCACTAGCGTTCCCCCCCTTCTGGCACATCAGTAAGTTATCCTTCCTGGTGCATATTGGCCCCAGTATCATCAAAAAGCCTCACAGCGCAAAGTACCCCCCCCATCACTGATCAGCAGCCTCACTATCACAACACATCCCATGCTCAGTGCCTCCCCCAGAATTGATCCCCAGCCCCGTACAAAGTGGGACACCCTGGTGGCCCATTGCCCCCCCCAGACTCCAGTTTCTGGCACTGGTACAGCTAGACAAGGCCACTAATGCGGCTACTACCCCTTCAGATATGACACATTTGGAAGGAATCACAAAGTCATGCTGAAATTCCCTGGCGTCCAGTAGAACCCCCCACCTTTCAATCCCTGATCCTGTTGCACTAACATAGTCCCTGGTATCTAGGGCCTCTCCCCACAGTGGGCATTGTCAAGGAACCCTCCCAACCTCTGCTCCCAACAGTGCCCGTACCGCAGTTACATATGGTAACTGGCATAGCCCTACTCTCACCTCCTAGACCATTCACTGCATGGCAAGGCAGGGAGTGCATGACCTATGTGTGGCAAAGGGTGCATGTCCTCTGTACTGTTCAGACTGTACAGAGGATGCATGCCCCATGCCATACGTAGGTCACATTCTCCCAGCCTTGTCATACAGCAGATGGCCGATGAGGTGACCGGTGGGCCGTGCAGGTTGCCATATGTGACCGTAGGACCAGCGCTGTCTGCAGGGGGTTTGGGACAGTGCTTTAACAGCGCCTGCAGTAGGGGGGGGCCTAGGTGAAAGAGACTATTTTAGTGCAACAGGACCAGGGATCGAAGGGTGAGGGGGTTCCACTGGACACTAGGAAATATTGGTGTGACTCTGTGGTTCCTTCCAAATGTGTCATATCTGAACAGGAGGTAGCCACAATGGTGGACTTGTCTATCTGTTCCCAAGCTGGGAATTGGAGACTGGGGGGGGGGTTGCCAATGGGCTCTAGGATGTTCCAGTTTGTATGGGACCAGGGATCAAATCTGGGAGGGGTACTGAGCACGGGATGTGTTGTGACCATGCTTGGGCTGTCGATCAGTGATGTAAGGAAAGGGAAAGGGGAAATTGTTTAACCAGGAAAGGCACACTTAGCTGAAGCTTGTTTCCAGGTGCAAACAGAGAGCACAAGGAAGTTAACTGACTTGCTTAGGGTCACACAGTAAGCAAGTGGGGGCTGAGGGAGTCAAACCCAGGTCTCTCGGTTTGCAGCTCAGTGCCCTTAACCACTGCACTATACTGCCTCCCTGTGATTCGATGTGGGGGGACCTGTGCACTGGCCTTCTTTTCGATCATCCTGGGGCTGACAACTGGTAGTGGGGGACAGGGACTGTGCACTATGCTTCTGTTACATCATACAAGGGCTGGTGATCGGTGCATGGGGGGGGGGGACATTAGGCATCAGGGATGTTGCTGGGGTGTCCAAAGCTGGCAATTAGAGGGTCGGGGGGAACCACTAGGCACCAAGGATGACTTACTAATGTGCAGGGAGGGCAATCACAGGGAGAAGGGGCCACAGGACAGCAGGAACACTTTGCTTATTTTTTTTGAATATCAGGTCCCAGAGGATCTACTCTCCATCTCTATATATTTATTTATTTGTTTACTTATTTATGTATTAGCTTTTATTGACAGAGTGAGTACACTAGACACCAAGTGCACCTATTTTCAGGTAACAATGCGGGAGCTTACATGAGAGGTAATACAATACAATAAATGGAACCGTGAAAACCATAAACAACAGGAGTACAGAACCATGAGAGAAAAACATTACAACCACGTAGTAAAGCATGACAACACCTTTCAATGTCAACAGGCTACAAGATATATGTGCATGATAGCATTATGCATTTTATTTAACATTAGGAACAGGAATAGTTAAGTTTGTCAGTGCTGCATGTCCGCACACAGTATGAAGTGAAACCCTGCAGCACTCTGTATTCACTCAGTTCCTTAGCTCTGTAGGACAGCATGCTGATTGGTTGCAGCTCTCCTCAATTAGACAGCTTAGCTGGTCTGCTTAGTTCAGTGAGAATGAGTTGGTGATGCAGCTAGTTCTGCTGCTCCAGGATTTGCTGGGGGTTTTATGTTTTTCACAGCACTGCTTTTTCTCGGTTTTTTTTTCTCTGCTGTACGTCAGAAAAGGATGTGACCCCCAACACTTTTCCACTATGTCTCAAAACTCAAATGGTTTGTTCTGCTCCCATGGACTATAGGATTAATGGTTTCAAACTGGTAAGTTACAGATGGGTTCTCGAAGACACATTTTCTCCTTGTTTGTCTATGGTTTGTTTCAGTGACATAGCTCAACTACACCGGCAAGTGTAAAATTATGCCATGTTAGCAAAATAAAAGCAACGGTCAGCACTATTTTGGCTTCATTTTTAAATAAAATAAATTTGTGCTTACCAGGATAAGTTCTTGAAACTTTGCAAGAAGGGCTTTTTGTGAGACTGAGCTCTTCAAACACTGGCAACTTCTTATGCTCAGTTAACCGCAGTACTAAATGTCAGTGTGTATTTCTGCTGAGATACAGTAACAAATGTGTAGAAGCCCAAACCCTAGAACTCTGTTCATTTTTGTTTGTTAGCTATTTCACACTGAACTCCTCTGTAGTTTGTTCTTCCCTCTTTAACCGAATGTCTTCCAAGTGCTGCTGTTGCTGCCACACTACCCATTCCCAGCACACGTTAATCTTCACAACTTCAAGCCACAAAACTGACCATTTGCCAGCTGTCACCCTTATCAGATTTAGAGTTCATCAGAGATATTCTGCCTGTTTTGAGGTGTGTGTTTTCTTCTTTCAAGAGGTGGGTGCTACCACACATTTCTGTTGGTCAATAGCAGAGCGCCCTACTGTGATGTTTTAAAAACCTCAAAAAGTACATATCTTGATACACAGCTGAAAAGAAATAGTGATATATCAATATGGTTGCCAGAAATGCATTATTACTGAAAAGAAACCTATTTAGTGACTTTTTTTTTCTAACAAATACTGTTGCTTTTAAAACTTTTTGAAGCACTTGAAAGAGTTTTACCAATGGAAGGTTACTGTGTGTGTGTGTGTGTGTGTGTGTGTGTGTGTGTGTGTGTGTGTGTGTGTGTGTGTGTGTGTGTGTGTGTGTGTGTGTGTATAAAAATTTCATACAAAGAATATGGGAAGGGCTGACATCTACAGTAGATACATTATAAGCCATAACATTTTGTAAAAGGAAAACTCGATTATGGTTCCCTAGATTTTTATCTGTGCTGCCACCTTGTTCACACCTGACATTATAATAATCTGTTTAGGACATTTATTAGTTTTTGTTGACCAGGAAAGGAGGGCTAGACAATTCTGCCTATTTTAAGCCTCATCTGGGGGAGGGGAGGATACAGATGGAAACCAATTGAATGAATTTTAACTAGGTTAAGCTGTTGGTGAATGGGGAAATTTTACCAGCAGTCAGGGAAATTCCCCTACCCTATCTTACGGGGACCCATTGGGCTTGCAAACCTAGCTTAACTGATCTATCGATGAATTAAAACAAATTTATTTTTATACAGGATGTACTGTTAGGATTTTACTCCTATTTTCAACAATGTCCTGTTTGATATACAAAGAAGAAAAAAAAATACATTCAATATTTACATACAAATACAAACATCAAATACATAGCTATATAAAAAGGTAAACTATAGCATTAAATACAATAACGTACATACATAGTCTGTTACTGAAAACCAGTGCATTTTTGATTTACAAAAAAAAAAAAATTTCAATTGAGTTTTAAATTTTACTATTGACTGTATAGCTCTCAAATCATCTGGTAATGAATTCCAGGACTTAGCCAAAGTTATCTGCAGAGTAAAAGGGTATCTGAGATGCAAGGCGTTTTTGTAGGAAATGGAACATTTTCTTACTAAGTCTATGGAACTTGAACATTGTTCTCTAGAACACACATATACTATGCTGAACTCACTTACTTTTGATGTATTATCTGCAGATTAGGAGAAAACAAATAGTTATTAGCCCCTGTTTCAGTTTCTGTGGTCATCTGTATCATTATTTAAAAGTTTGTCATCTCTTGGCCCTTGGGGAGGTTACCAAATAAACTATGTGTTGCATGTGTGGATAATCTCTCAATTTCTAGCTGTCATCTTTCACCTTTTTTGGACCCTGGGACTTAAATGCATCCTTTGGACTTTTTAAATTAAAAAGGATCAAGAATCCCTCGTAAATTGGTGACCCATTATTTCATTTATTTATTTAGTTTTTATTGACCGGGTAAGCGCATTAGACAAATCCTGCCTATTTTCAGGCACGACCCGGGGGAGGGGGATACAGATGAATGCCAACTGACCTTGAACCAGATTAAGCTGTTGGCCATTATCCTTTTGGATTCAAATTTTAAGGTTCTGACCAAATTATTACGTAAATGTTTACAAGCTGTGGCTTACTATTTGATCAGGGTGGGACAGACCTGTTCCATGCCAGATGGTTCTGTTTCTGAATTTTTTTTTTCTTACATTTTAAAGAGATGTGGTAGAGCTAGGTACACAGGGGAAGGATACGGGGTGGGTTTTGTCCCTGGACCAGTAAAAAGCTTTTGACCATATACTGCATGATTACTTTTTTTTTTTTTTTTTTCCTGCCTCGATATGGTATTCCTGCTGAATTTATTACGTGGATTCGGACTTTGTAGGTGACTGCTGTTACTGTTTCTACTATTAATGGGCAGAAAGTAAAGGAGCTTACTGTCCCATAGAATTTAGCACAGGAAAACTGGAATGATGACTGGATACTTCTAATAGCTGGACATTGTCCAAGTTGAAGAGAATGTCTCTAAGGTTTCTTCCAATTTTTTTTTATTAGATTTATCTTATGTTTCCCACTGACACACCAGCAGCTGAACCATGTTTGAGTCTTTTTTTTATGTTTTTAATTTTTCCAATTACTATGAGGGAGTCGACTAATCCTGATGAGAACTGAGGTGACAAACCTGTGAATTAAAGGAGGAGACCTTACTGTGATTTCACCCAGTAGTGTTTTTTTTCACACCCTGTTGTGTGTCTTTTTTTTTTTTTTAACTTCATTTGCCCCAGCAGGCCATTCTTTAAATAGTGTATGGCTTCCCTGGTGGTCTAAGGTTAGGAAGCATTTTTTTTTTTTTATTTATTGAGATGGGTAAACTAGGCCCCAAATGTGACTAAATTATTATTTCTTCCAGATTATGTTGTGCCAGCAGTCAGGAAAATGGAGATCAGGAAGTTGACGAAAACACCAAATTCTGACCTGTTTAGGGCTGTGCTTTATGATGAGGTGGTGAATACTAAATTTTGTGCGGAACCAAATTTTAAACCTTGCTGACCTGCCCAGTTTCAAAGTGCAGTAACAGTTACTAGCTTCTTGTGTTCCTGGACAAATGAGGGATGGGAACTGGCCGCGTTGCCATGAAAGACTTCCATGAGAGGAAATGACAAGCATAATGGCACTGAAGAACTGATGTGTCCTAGATGTTCTGATCAGCTGGAAACCATGGAACATTTTTTGTTAGACTGCGATAATGGTAAAGGTTTTGGCCCTTTGTCGTACTTCGGTGCGAAATACCATGGCTTGAGAGACTCCTGCATGAAAATGTTGTTTTAGGGTGGTTTTCAACACACTTCAGCACCTATAATTGGAGCATTCTGACTGTTTTCTTTGCTTGCCTAAAAATGTTATTTTGTGGCAGGAATGGTGCTAATTGGCATTACAACAGATAGATGGCTCATATCTTTCCATTGCTCAAGTGGCAGAGAAGGCTATGCATGTACTAAAACTGAGGAAAATGAGTATGCTTTCTAGTAAACGTATGGAAAAACTGTGAAAAGTTTTCTTGGGCTGTGACAATATTACTTGATTGATGCGATTGTGTTTTATCTTGTTAATCCTATTTCACCATTTGGTACTTTGTATACTGTACTGCTAATATGTTTAAGTCATGTCATGTCATCTTTTCTTGTATTCACTTGTTGTTGTAATGCATTCTGTCCGACTCAAGACCTCCTTGCAAATGAGCTCACTCAATGGAGTTTTTGCTGGTAAAATAAATAAATGAAATTAATTAAATATCAGTGGTATTTTTGTAACCTCTGGACCTACAGTCAGCATATCTATATATTCTTACTGTAGGTCTCCTCTCAGTCGAGGTCCCCATGCCAAAAAAATATCTTCCCTGTAGCGTCTGATTGGTGGGAGCCAGCAGTATGATCAGCGGAGTTCTAATTTTACAGCTCTAATCTTCACTTGTGTGCTGGCTCCCACTGGCTGCTTTCATTTAAATAGTATGCCTAGGTGGGAGTGCATGCCCTACCCATAATTACAGACATGTGGCACAGGCCTAGAGGCATTCTAAGCAACCCTCGTAACTCCTCTTTGGCAATGTCTCAATAACCGTAGCAACTGCAGAAAAAATTATTTCACAGTTGTATTTATGACCTAGCCATCTCCATGTTTTCTTAGTGTACTACTAAGCTGCTCTTAGCGAAAAATCCGTATCTCGAACCATTTTCAAGATATAGGCGCCGCGGCCGTCACAGTGTTATCCTATGGGAAAATTCGCAACTTTGGAGTGCTGTAACTCTGGAACTGGTGTAAATGTATTCACCAAACCAGCAAAAGGCACATCTTTAGTGCAATGGCTTGCCACCCTGTACATTTCATCCCAAAAGTCCAAACTGTGTAGTGGCAGTGAGGTGGCGAACTCTGGTTTTGGTGGATGCCACAATGTTATCCTATGGGAACATTCGCAACTTTGGAGTGCTGTAACTCTGGAAGCAGTGTACATTTTTTTTTTTTAACCAAATCAGCAAAAGGTACATCTGTGAGGCAAGCCCTTTCTACCCTGTAAATATTGGCTAAAAAGTCGAAACCACTTAGTTGCAGTGAAGTGGCAAAGAAATGTGTGTTCTGGGTGTTTTGGGGCACCGGTACTCTCACAAATTGCAACAGTGGTCGTGAAATGATGTCATGATTTTCTCTCTTCTTTTTGTTTAGAGTTTGTTTTGTTCCTTACAATTTATTTTCCCCGACCCCCCCTGATGTTTATTGTATGTTTGTATATGGTTTTCCGTTCTGATCCTTTGTGGTGCTGTTATGTTGTTAACACCCCAAGCCTTTTCACGAAGTACCACAGGATCTTTTAATGTCCACCTAAACAACCTCCAGAAAAGGCAGACAGGACCTTGGTTTCATGTCTCATCTCATCTGAAGGATGGCCCACCCCGACAGTACAGCATCCCCTTAGCACTGCACTTTGGTACCAGCTTTTATGGTATGACCTTAATCCCAGTGTGGGACTAGAACCCACAGCCTTCTAGCCCAGAGGTGGATGTGCTATCAACTGGGCCTCATTGACACCTTGTATTTTACACACATCCTACTTGTTTCTGCAGCAACAGATTGTACATCACAGAAAGGCAATTGTGGTGTCGGCGGGGGGGGGGGAGAGTTAAACATTAAGCCTAGGGAACCGCAAACCCATTAAAGAAATAAAGGGGGAGGCTAATACAGACTATACATGAAATAAGATCATGTGTGTGTGTGTATAAAATTGTTTCTGCAAGATTTTCTTTGTGATGGGCTCTTTAGCTGCTCTCTTTCACTTCTTCACTGATGGCAATAGCATCAAAATCTCTGAACCGAAATGTGAATAAAAAAGAAAAATTAAGGGAACTGCAGTCAGTTTAAATGGGAATGTAGTCACTTTAGAAGTCTGAATCTGGCTCGCAAATTGCCAGTTGCCTTTTTGGATCTGGAAGTGAAGAACTCAAAATAAGAGTGCTACAAAATGGGGAAACATGACCCTTCAGCTATAATGCACTCTGAAATAGTCTAGTTTTGTCTGTTGTATCATGACGTACAGTAATTTCTTTCCCAACAGTTGGAGTTCCCCCCTCTTCAGTCTGTGCAGCAACCTCACAGCCCTGACTATGCAGGCTCTACAGTGTGTTCCGACTGGCACGGGGCCCAAGATTACTGGCGATTTTTTCATTCTGATAAGGCTGGCTGTTTCACCTGCCCACTCCTCTCCTTGACAATACTGCATGGAATACCACTGCCAGTCATGTAGACACACCACTCCTGATTGACTTCTGGGATCACTGTGGCCTTGGAACACAGAACCACCTTCCATGGTTAGTAGGGCACTGCCACTGACAGAACTCTGCTGCTGGGCCGTCATGCGGCTCTGTGATATACATTTTTAACCTGCTATATGAGAGACTTTGTAAAGACATCAGACTGACTTGACTATTTTGAAACACACAGTAATTTGCAGCAAGTAGTAATGGATTTTAATATATACATTTGAGTTTGAGTAACCTACAGTAACTACCTACCTACTTGTTAAAACACTTCTTCATGCTTGCCTTCATTTAATCATAGCTTAATAGCATTCAAAAGCTGTGTAAAACATTATTTGGGGAAAAAAAAAATGTTTAAGCCAGAAGTAATTTAATTTGCAGTTGAATTTACTGGTGATCATCCTACCTCATTGGAAATCCGCCTGCCTTATGTCTACCATCAAAAATAATACACTCTACCCTTTTACCAGTCCTAATACAAACATATTTATGCTTATTGAAGGGAGATAAAGCCATCAAGCCAGGGATCCTTGCCGGTGGTATCCCTTACAAACATACAAATAAAGTGCATATGGACATTCAGTGACATCAATAATGAGACGTTGTCTCATGCTATTGGGTACAGCAGGTAAAGGCCAACAAAACAAATCCTAGGTTTTCACATTTTTCCCTATTGAAAATGCTCTTGGAATGGACTGTGTTATACAATTGCTGAAAATATTTATAACTTTGATCAACAACAACAACAACAACAACATCTACTAAATCATGTCAACCGACACCACAGTGACAGCAAACTGCTGATGGCAACGGGTGTTGCCCGGCAATCACACTGCTCGACCGCGATCATAGCAAAGCACCAGGGCACATCCCTACTGTTTTGAGGGGGAGGCTTTGCCCCATACAACCCCCCCCAAAAATAAAAAATATAATCACCTCCAGGTTGGAGAGGTATAGGGAATTAAATGGCACAACACGCTGGGGTAGCAAGGCAATGGCACTGCAAAATCCCAATCATAATGACTGTCTGGTGTTGCAGCGCCCACATTTGCCATCAAGGTAAGGGTTTCACTGCACTAATGGCAGAGTGTGTGTGTGTGTGTGTGTGTGTGTGTGTGTGTGTGTGTGTGTGTGTGTGTGTGTTACAAAATAAACAAGCCATTAAACTAGTAAATCTGTTCCACTTACAAACCAATGAAGAGTGACAATGCTTAAGTACTACTATCACTTGCTGTACCATACCACACTTTTTTTTTTTTTTTTAGTCCCCTAAGTTTACTCGCCATGAAATCCCCCACTTTTCATTTTGCTGAACAGGCTGATTTGCTCAGAGTACCTTGGACTTACGTCACTGTTTAGCTCCAATACAATGAAGTTCTACATTCAGTGGCTACTATGCAGACAAGAGTTGCGTCACTAAATCTAGGGTGTTTTTGCAACCCCAGTTTGTGTTTGAGCTGAAGCGATTCAAGAGGCCTGGATAACCATCTACATGTGGCAACAGCTTATCAGAACACACACTTCCGCTGTGCTGTTTAATGCTGAACTTCCTGGAAATTACATAAATAGCTTTATCCACCAACTCACGATGGGGTACTGAAACACAACAGAAGGGCTTGGCCCATGATTCTGCGGAGCAGCAGGTGACCTTGCCAGGCTCTTGCTGAAGAACACTTAAACCATGCATGCTAAACAGTCTTCAGACACCTGATCTTGTTGCTTTTGCTAAGCGGCTGCTAATTCAGCTCCTCCCTTGCCTACCTGACATTCCACTCTCCTTACACATTTTCTGCTGCTCTTTCTTCTATCTGCTGTCTCCTCCTGGGTCCCCATTGCCCTTTTCTGTCTCTTGGTGCACTCCCCTTCTGTCCCCTCTCCTCCCTGTCCAAGCTATTGGTTCTGGGTAACAGAGAAACGTAGAATTTGATGACAGATAAGGCCCACTTGGCCCACCTAGTCTGCCTATTTCCCTACCTAATGGATAAGCTGCAGATCCTAGTTAACCAACAGCCTACTTCCTCCTACCCCCCACTAGGACTGCCTTATGTCTGCCCCATGCATTCTTGAATTCCCCCACTGTTTTTGACTCCACAACCTCCTCAGGAATGCTGTTCCATGCATCCACAACCCTCTCTGTGAAAAAAATATTTCCTCGCATTACCTCTGAGCCGTCCCCCCTCTATCTTCAAATTGTGCCCCCTTGTTCTTGCACATCTCTTTTTCTGAAAGATGCTACCCTCTTGGACTTTGTTGATTCCCTTGAGGTACTTGAAAGTTTCTATCATATCCCCCCTCTCCCTCCTTTCCTAGAGGGTATACATATTAAGCTCCTTTAGTCTCTCTCCGTATATGTACCATAAAAATAAATAAATAAATAAATATACATGACATGGCAGCTAAAATTCAATGGCAAAAAATGCACAGTGATGCACAGGGGGTGGAATAATCCACAAGCAGGTTATACACTCGGGGTGGGGGGGATGAATGCTACTGAGAAGGATCTAGGGATCATAATCACAAACAACCTTAAGGTGGGGACACAATGCAGCAAGGTGGTGGGCAAAGCGTGCACAGTGAGAGGGATAACTAGCAGAAGGTGGGAGGTGCTGATACTACTCTACAAATCCATGGTGAGGCCCCATCTGGAGTACGGGGTTCAGTTCTGGAGACTTCACCTATGCAAGGATATAGATGGCATGGAAAGAGTACAGAGAAGGGCCACTAAGATGGTGCATGGGCAAAGTGGGAAGCCATACAAAGAGAGGTTGAGGATGTTGGCTTTGTACCTGCTGGAGACCAGGAGGGAGAGGGTGGATATGATAGAGACCTTCAAGTATATGAAGGAGATTAATAAAGTGGGAGGGAGCTTATTCACAGGGAAGGTAGGCACTAGAACTAGAGGGCATGGACTGAGAGTGGAGGGGATAGGTTTAAGGGAAATGGGAGGGGGCATTACTTCACTAAAAGAGTGGTGGCACCCTGGAACAGTCTGCTGGAGGAAGTGGTGGAGGTAGAAACTGTGAAGGGATTCAAGAGGGCATAGGACAAACATAAGGGGTTGACTAGGAAGGGGGGGGGGGAACTGGGCAAACTCGATGAGCCAGGAAGGTCCTTTTCTGCCGACTCATATCAATGAGTCTGTTTTTGTTTGTTTGAAAGGATATTACAATTTTTTTGCAGTTGATGACACAATGAGAGGAGTAATGTGTTGTGGTTTGCTTGTAATCCATTGTACATGAAGGATCTAAACACACAAGCCAGGAGCAGAAATGAGGGGCTCTGTGTTGCTAGCCGTATGCCATACAGAGTCGGACAGGGGTACAGAGGGCCCTCCTGGAAAATATCAATAGCAGCAGGCTGAGGGGGTGACACACTCATCAGTATTCCACTTCAGTATTAAAGACTTTTTTTTTTTTTTTTGCATTTATTTACAGAGCCCATGTTGGTAGTAGTAGTAGTATAATATAAATAAAACCAAAGATACTCAAGAGTTTAGAAGGTGACCATTAGGGGCCCACCTGGAAATTTCCAAGTATCTTAGTGGTTCAGTCTGACTCTAAATGTAGTAGAATAACAATGGTGTTCCCTATGGCACAATACAATATATTTTGAAGCTCTTTATAAAGCAATGAACTAAATACCGGGGGCAGCAGGGAGTCTCTGCAGTCGAATAGAACAGTCTCTGGAAAGGAAGAATTTGGTTTTATATGGCGTTCTTTCATACACGCTGTTTCCCAAAGTGCTTTACAATCCATGAAGTGCTGCAGACCTGTACGCGCGGGGGTCCAGGGGTTCGGACTACCTCCCCCAACAAGATGGATAGAGTTCTGCTTGGCCAGACTTAATAAAGTCTTTTTTTTTTTTTTTTTAAAAGCTTGAAGTCAATTTATCTAAGTCAGGCAGGGGAAACAAATGGAGGAAAGCTATTGAACTGGGCTACTGCGCAGATTTACCTTTTTTTTGTGGTTATTAATTTCAGAATTGGATCTCTGAGTGTGTACAGTGCAGCCAGGCAGGGAGCCATCCTGGAAGCAGTGACTGAGTCAGGGTGGGGGTAGAGGCAACATGCCATAAACCACGCGGTCCGTACAGTTCAGCTTTTCTTTGTAAAACCTGCCCTGACCTGTCTGTTTTTGTATGCTTAAGTGCTAAGTGTGTGTGTGTAGCAAGTGGTGGCTGGTAAGAGCAGGTCATAACACTTTAATCTTATCTTGTCTTGTGATAAGAGGGGCAACCCTCCCTTGTTGCCCTGTGTAACTATTGTGTGCAACAGTTTGATAAACAGTGTGTCGGGGTTGTCTTCCCTTTGTACGCTGGGTCAGGTAGTCTTTCCTTTGTGTTGCCCAGTGTTTCAGAAGCTGGTTTCTTTGTGCTCTGTTTAACTCGTGTGCATGACCAGAAGTAGCCAGGAGTTTCTACTGCAACTGGCAAAAATTTGTATCCAACTGTCTGAGCCTGATGTTGGCTAGCTT
The DNA here is from genome assembly GCA_016271365.2 of Neoceratodus forsteri. Taxonomy (NCBI): domain Eukaryota; kingdom Metazoa; phylum Chordata; order Ceratodontiformes; family Ceratodontidae; genus Neoceratodus; species Neoceratodus forsteri. Next base: position 939,173,066 of record CM028137.1, read on the forward strand.
CGATTTTCTGCCATTTTCCTACTTTTTTGCTGTTGTCTTAGAGTTGGTACAGCTTTGGGGATTTGGGACTCCTGTTTGCATCTCTCAACTGTCCCTGATTTTTCAGGGATTTCCCAGATCTTCCTTTTTTTTTTTTTTTGACTGAACAGTGGGGATTATAAGCACCAAATAGTGTGAAACATTACAGTTGGACTGTTTCCTTTTTTTTTTTTTTTCTTTGATTCTACACTAATCCCTTATTCTGCCAACTTTCTGTGCAACTATTAGTTTTTAAGATTGTCCCTGATTTGTGGGATCTTTGCTCCTGATTTTTAAGCCTTGTCCCTGATTTTTATAAGGCAAGAGGTTGAGAGGTATACCTGTTTGCAGCAATAGCCTCTCTCTAATGGTGGAATGACACCTCCCAGCATGCTACTGAGCAAGATGGGGGTGGAAGGTCTCACACTCGCTGTACAAGTTTTGTGTGTACTAGAGTCCCAGTGCAGGCTGTGCCCCAGAGGAAGGAAGCATTCCATTCCATTCCATTATCAAGACCCACGGGGAGTGGCGTCTTTTAAATGAAACCTGCCATCAGCCTGTTGACCCACCTGTAGTAGTCACTGACGAAAGTGGTATGCCTAGAATCCTTCTGCCTTACAAATTAGGACTGGGTAAATTGAACAGCTCGGGGACACAACTTACAAAATGGAAGTATCTCTTCAAGAAGAGTGCTTTATGGCAGGGCTTAGTGTGAAAAGTGTTTTCTAAAGGGAAACTGGACTGTAGCAGTAATGTTTGGTATTTTGTGCATCAAATTTCTACTCCTCAGTGTCAGAAATGCCAAATTTGGGCGGGACTGGAGAACATTTTTGAGGCTAAATCAGGGACGTCCCCTGAAAATTGGGAACAGGTGAGAGTACACTGCATGAGCTGGCAATTGCTACTGGGGTGGACGGAATGGTGACCATCCGAATAAAGGGGGTGGCAGTGGGCTAGGAAAGCAATGCCAGTGTATTGAGACACTGGGGGTGTGTGGTTGTTGATGTTGGTGTGTTTTTTTATAAATGTGTGTATGTACGTAGACACACCCACACATTTTGCTAGCTGAACCAAAATTCAAACTACAAAGACCATTGCTGTCTCCCTGTGTGCAGAAAGTCTTACTCTATATCCTTGAATGACATTGTTAATATCTATGCACACTTACGTCCATGGTGCATGGAGCGGGATTCCCTCATCAAACCATAGTTACTTACCGTGTTATGGTTTCCTCAAGATCTGAAGAATATTTTTGTCCAAACATTCTTTCAAAAGTGGTTACTTGCAAGTAATGCTAAGTGCTAGTAGTCCACACGGTTGTAAGTATATAATATTACAATCTTGTGACTTATCTCGTTGAACTCTTATTTTTAAATCAAGCATGCCTCAAAACCCCTCTTGTTCTCATTCTTACTCTCCTATGTCAGCATGTTGTGCTGCCTGCACCCCCGCCCCAATTTTCTGACCTGCGTATGGCCTGGTGCTGGCAGCAGTCATTAGGTGCACACAGAGAGGTTAAGGGAAGATGAAGGTATGGGGGGGGGGTGTGGCAGATAGAAGAGAAGAAAGCCCTGGGAGGTTATGTGACTTGATCAGGATCAAACAATGAGTAAGTAGTGTCTCAAGGTGGTTCTTAGCTTTGAGCTGTAGGTTTCACTACCTTTATGCTGGATGTTCAGTACTGGTACAGTATAATGACAAGGTGTGTAGAAGCCATCCTGCTGACACAGCAGTGATGCTCACAACTCAGGTTCATATATGAACCCGAAGCATTGGAGGGCCAGCCAGGAAGGGAAGGGGGGGGAGGAGGTTGGGGCATCCGACTGACAGCTAACCTCCTTCGGGATGGGTGGGTGAAGGCAACAGTCTGACTCCCTACTGGCACCACTAGCACTTGAGAGACTGCTCTGACTCGGAAAAGATGTTCAAGACTTTTTGCTGTTAAATACATTTATTGATCATGTATATCCCTACCAAGGTTAGTGTCCTGGAAGACGGTGGGCCGTTTCAAGATGGGTTGGGACAGACTAAGGGTAAGGGATACTGGGAAGAGGGGGTGGGAGGGGCAGCTGCAAGATGAGGTGCTAGCTGCACACTCGAGCAGATTTGATAGACTGTGAGGCCTGTTTCTGCTGGTAATTTTGTATGTTCGTATTCTGTACTTTTTGCATACCCTGCCAATTTCCCCTTCAAGGATGTAGTTTACATCCCAGGATAGGATGATATCCAGGTTCCTGTGGGGGGGGGGATTTAGGACACATTAAATATACTCTTCTGCAGTTACCAAAAAGATGAGGGGGGGATGTCTGAAGGTCTGAATCTACCGAATCTGAAATGGTACTCAGACTCCCCACTTAAGGATTGTACACATGTGGTCTTTCCCTTCTTGTACAGCCCCCTGGAAACTTTTGGAATTTCATCTTAATGATTTTATTTGAAATTGACGGCTACCTTTATGTGAATCCTAGAGGCACTGGTAACACAGGGTGGTTTGCTAGATACACAGCTATAACATTCCAGCAGTGCAGTCACTATAACAGACTACTGGTGGTAACCACACTTCTGGTATTTTGTAAAGTGATAGCCAGGGATTCCGAATTCAACCCAGCCCAGATAGACCACATCTTTCACCAGTTAGACCACACCTTTAACCAATGGTCGAAGCAGGGCCTAACATATGTAGTTCAGTTTTGAACTCTGCAAGGTGTGCAAACATTTCAGGACAGGGAGTCTGATCATTGCCTGTGTACAGGAGATAATTTCTGGTACCTTCTAACTCCACTCCTATCTTACATTACTGGGCCCTAACTACAGGCAACTCCCTTCCCCTTATTAAGTGTTTGTTTGTTTGTTTGTTTGTTTGTTTTTTAATAGGGGCTTTCTGGACAGAACAGTGGGGGCTCCTTATTGGCAACATATATAAGGGGTTGGTGCAGCCTGTGGTAGCAACCAAGACTGTAATAATATTGACTCACAAACTTCGACCCGCCTACTCCAGTTGTTCCTGCTTAGCTATAAAGAAGTCGAAGATTCACTTCTTAACATAAACATTCAAAAAAGTGCAGGGGACAATGGTCTAGAACCTTTTTTTTCTTAAACTAGGCTATCTTGACCTCACCGCCCCTATCCTCCACATATTCAATCTTTCCATTTCCACTGCCACTGTTCCCTCCTGCTGGAAATCTGCCCACATCCTCCCATTGTTCAAGTCAGGGGACCCATGCGACCTAAACAACTATAGGCCCATTTCAATTTTACCTGTCCTCTCCAAAGTCCTCGAAAAGCTAGTTTACTCCCAAATTTAAACTCCATATCAAATCATCTTCAATCCTCAACCCTGTGCAATCTGGCTTCCGGCCCAACCATAGTACAGTCACCGCTCTAGCCAAAGTTACCAATGAATGGATCACAGCCATGGACTCCAAGAAAGTTACTGGTGCAATATTTTTAGATGTCAGCAAAGCGTTCAACACTGTCGACCACAATCTGTTAGTCTCAAGCCTAATAAAAGTAGGCGCCAACCCCCTTGCTGCCCAGTGGTTTACCAGCTACCTATCTGGAAGGGCCCAGAAAGTAAAAGCTGGTGGCTTCTTTTCTGCATCCCTTCCAGTTGTCAGGGGAGTCCTGCAAGGCTTCAGTTAGGTCTCATCCTCTTCTCCCTATACATCAATAACCTTGACGCACATATATCCCAGTCCCATCTGCATTTCTTTGCTGATGATGATGCTGTATACATCAGGCCCTACACTGGCTGAAGTAAGGGATGTACTCCAAGCCGACTTTGCACAATTAGAAATCAACCTACTCAATGCCAAGAAAACTAAGGCCATGATCTTTGCCCCAAACACCACCTTCACGTCCCTTGCAAACACGCACAAAGAATTCATCACTCCTCCCTAGGTGAACCCCTTGAAATCGCCTCCAAATTCAAATATCTTGGTATGTGACTGGACAACAAGCTTTCCTTTCATGATCACCTCGACAATCTGGCAAAGAGGCTAAAAATTAGGCTAGGTTTCTTTTTTCATAACCAGTTCCTCTTTCCATTGGATACCAGAACTAGGCTGGTCCAGGCCACTTTCTTGCCGCTACTCTACTATGGAGATCTAATCTATTCCTCCGCAGCAACCTCAGGACTCGGCAAACTAGATGTCCTCTACCACCGTGCCATACGGTTCATAACAAACCTACCCTACCAAACCCACCACTGCGATTTGTACCTACCCACTGGCTGGACATCACTCTTGACTAGACGTATGCTTCATGCTGGTATCTGGACTCTTAAGCTACTCCTGAACAAGCTCCTGAACCATCTCACAACCCTGTTCTTTATTTCCCATAGCACCTACTCTCTCTTAGGAAAAATGACCTCCTCCTCCTCCTCCTCCTCCATCTCCATGTGCCGAGAACTCACACCTTACTCGGCAAGCAGGCCATATCGAGCGTACTCCCAACTATCTGGAATCAGCTCCAAGGTATACTGAAACATCCTGGTACTATCCCTGTTGGCCTATTTAAAAGGTTGGTTGCAGCAAAAGTAAAAGATATGTGCAGCTGCTTCTAAACCCTAGCCCACTGCTTCCTCTTACTTAGCTAGAAATTAGCTGCCTTGTTACTCTGAAGCAAGCACTTAGTACATTTTTTTTCTGTACTTGTATTTTTCTGTCATTTTTATGCAACATGTTAATGCTTGCCCATAATTCTGTACTTGAATTTGTACTGTTTTTTCGATTATGCAATCCGTAACTACCTGTCTGTGTCAAAGGACCTCCTTGTGAATGAGCTTGTTCAATGAAGTTTTTCTACAATAAACTTGAACAAAACCATTCCCAATGCCTCTGAAGTGCTCTACAGAACTAGAGGTAACTATGCCCCCGGTATATGGTTGATATCTGTGATCTCTTCTCCAAAGTGACCTCTTGTCCCCTGGCAGAAATTTGCCTGGAAGTGCCATAATCTGTATTTCCACACTCCAGATATACAAGCCCAGTGCACAGCATGGGATATGTTGGAGGCACTGTGGTAAGCAGAAGGCTAATTATACTCCCACATGTTGATCCTGGGCCATTCTCCAACCCTTCTGGGAGGCTCTCTCAGGGGTACCTTTGGAAATATATATAGTACCACACCCCTCTTGACACCACAATTGACCCTTCTCTCTATTTTTAGTGGTGGATGTTCACACAACTCTCCCCGTAGTCTGCTGTTCACCAATATACTAATGTATCATCTCCCTCTGCCTTTGGCAGAACCCCCCCCCCCGCCAATCTCTGACACTGTGGCAAGCCACAGTAAACTCTGTCTATACTATGGTGCATTTGGCTTCCACCTTACAGGGGCATCTATCACAGTTTAGGGTGGCAACAATGGGTATTATACGCTGGATCATGTCTCTTTGTCTCATAATGCCTGTCAGGATGTTCTATGGTCCAGGGAGCACGGGACCTCTCAGACCTTTTCCTTCCAACACCCACTTGAACTGTACATGTGAGGACTTTTGCTGCTTCCTTTTGGCCTACAAAAGTAACTGGGCTTGGACACTATACCAGAAAGAGTTTATTACAGTCTTTAGCACTTTACTGTATATAATCATGGCTGCACTTACTGTTGTCTGTTTGTTTGGGTGAGGCATTACAATGCAAAGAAGGAACCACACACACACACACACACACACACACACACACACACACACACACACACACACACAAAAAGGAGAGGGCTTCAACTGTTAGTTCTTCATTAGGGGACATGTCTCTTGATCAGATTATTCACCTTTTAAAAATACACCAACTTAAAGTGATAGTGCATATTATTCATACAGCGTTAATATATTGTAAATAAGTGTCTTACATTTATCACAGATAATGCAAAATCTCATACAAAAAGTGAAGCAGTGCATTTATAATAGGGACTGGCAAATGAGAAAAGGAGAGAGCTGCTCGAGACTTGATTCATTCACCCTAGTGTTGTAGTACAGGGACACGGACTCTTTAAATAATTCCTACATTCAAAACCCAGAGCGCTTATTCTTAAGGGCTATATTACAAGATGCATGTAATTACTGGCGCTGTGGTGCCAGCATATTAGGGTTGAGTGCAAACTTCTATGTTAAACCTGAAATTTTGAACCGTTCAACAGAGTTGCATAACATTTGTCACGCATAATCCCTAGGGTAGATTCATTAACATGCCACATTTCGTGTGAATCTGTTGTGAGGTGCTTGAGATAGAAATTGTCAACAAATCCTACATTTACCAGTTTTTTTTGTTTTTTTTTTGTTTTTTTTTGTTTTTTTTTTTTTTTTTTTTTGTTTTTTTTTTTTTTTTTTTTTTTTTTTTTTTTTTTTGTTTTTTTTTTTGTTTTTTTTTTGAACCTTTCTTTGTCCACCTGTATCTCAGAAATGCCTTTATGGTGTGGTTTAAATTTTTCAGGGTAGAAAACCTTTGTGTCACAGATGTGCCTTTTTAAGGTTTAGTGAAAAAAAAAAATATATTAATCCATTCAAAAGTTATAACAACTTTAAGCTTCCCATTATTTCCTATGGGAAAAAATAGATGTAAAAGAGAGTACTTTTCGCACACTGTCATCCAGTTTTGCATACTTTGCACCTTAATAACTTTGCCACCCTTCAACGCATTTCCATGAAATTTGGCATACATAAGCTCTGGGGGTAGAGCACATGCTGTGGGAAATTTTATGTGAATCTATTGCGCCTTTTCTGAGATACTGTGTCTCAAACCTCCTTAAACTTACATGTTTTATTCCCATTTTCGCAGTCTTCCAGTTTTGCATATTTGCACCTTAACAAGTTTAGAACCCTTACACAGATGTGTATGAAATTTTGCATGCTTAAATTCTGGGGGTATGTCTGTTGCTGTGATCAATTTCATTTGAGCCCCCTTGTGTGATTTGTGTGATTTGTGAGGTATTGTGTCTCAAACATCATTAAACTAGCATTTTTTTTTTTTTTCATTTTTACTGTCTTTCAGTTTTGCATAATTTGTTCTTTAATAACTCTGGAGCCCTACAACAAATGTGCATAAAATTATGCATGCATAATTTTGTGGGGTTGGTCTGTTGATTTTGTTTAATTCAATTTGAATCACTTTTGTCGTTTTGAAGATACTGTCTCAAATATCCTTAAATCTACGTTTTTTTCCCATTTTCGCATGTCATCCAGTTTTGCATACTTTGCACTTTAACTGTGCAACTGTTCAACGGATATATATGAAAGTTTGAAAGCATATTTTAGTAAGGTAGGTCTGCTGATGTTGCTAATTTCGTTTGAATGACTTGTGTGGTTTCTGAGATGGTGTGTCTTAAACATCCTTAAATTCACAGGTTTTATCCATTTTCGCAGTCTTCCAGTTTTGCATACTTTGCACCTTAATAACTCTGCAACCCTTTAACGGATGTTCATGAAATTTTACATGCAAAATCTCGTGAGGTAGTTCTGTTGATGCAGCTAACTTAGTTTGAATTGCTTAATTGCGACATTGTTTGCCAAAAGAACAAGTGCACTGCCGCAGTTTGCGACACTACTTTTTTTTTTTTTCAGATATGTCTGTTTCTTTGTCACTCCATAACTAAAAGCCCGTTTTGGGGTTTTGGGCTGAAATTGTCAGGGTAGAAAGGACTTTTCCCCAAAGATGTGCCTTTAGCTAGTTTGGTGGAAAAATGTTACTGTGCGGCAGAGTTGTAACACTTTGAAGTTTCAGAATTTCTCTTAGGGTAACATTGTGATGGTTGGGGTTCTTTTCAGATGCTATATCTCAAAAATGCTTCGAGATACAGCTTTGGCGCTATGGGTAGTTTAATATGCCTTTGGGTGTACTAAGTTCTTTTGCATGTTACCTGGCATTGTTTCAAACTGTTGGTGAATTATAACAAGTGGGGCACATGTGGCCTACAATATACTGTGGCATGCATTATCAACATGGCAGCGGTACCGCCTTGCAGGGCACAGTGGTACCCCAACACACTATGCACGGATGGGATTAGGATAATGTGCTGCATTTATTTTGACAACAGATTTTTGTTATATTAGACTTAATCAAGTCATTTAGTTCTCCAGCAGTTATGGCCAAACGGAATGATCACTCACTCATTATACTTGTTCCGGGGACTTGAATACATTTGAAAAAACAGTATAAAAGAAAATGAAGAGTATAAATAAGAAAAATATAAAAATGGTTGGTAAGCAGAAATTTGAACTGGTATTATGAACTAAAATATATGCCCTGTCTATACAAACAAAATTATAGGTGCCGCTATAGCCTAGGGAATAAACTGGCAGCCCAAAGTTTGCTTTTTAAAACCAGTTTATAACTACACCCAAACCTAAGGAAAACCTACTTCATATTGCAGCCAGAAAAAAAAGTCAAACTTGCACTTATTTGTTCTCAGAAACATTTTGGCTTATCTGTAATAATAACCCCCAGCAACCTGCTCTTATTCCTGAACCTGAGTTGCCAGAGTGGCAGGAGGTACAGTGGTCAACACCTCAACTCTCCATGCCACCAGGCCGGCTATGGTTGGGTAAATTTTTTTTTTTCTGGTTGTTGTTTCTTTCAAATCTACATTTTATTTTTCATCCCCTTTGGGGAGCTGGCGGGCAGGGTTCTGGCTCCCCCTCCCCCCCCCGGGGGTCGCATCTGATCCCAGCTGGCTTCCCCATCACCAGGAATGTCACCGGCCCATTATAGAGCCCATCAGCTCAGTTTTCTCCCACCCATACGCATGTGGTGGCACTTGCATGGTGCGCTTCTGCAGTGTCCTCCCTATGCGTGCCGCCCCCTTACCTGCACTACCCTCAGACCTCCACCTGGAGGCAGTTGTACTGCGTGGGTGACAGGATCCCTCTCTGGGAGAGGAGAGGAGAGCTGCCGTGCGACTGCTTAATCCTGACCCCCCCCCCCAACAACCCAGGCTCACTCCTGAACCCAGGCCGCTGGCATAGCGCAAAGTGTGGCCTCCAGTGCCTCAACCTTCAGCCTCACCGGACCAACCTTCTTGGGTAATTTTATATGAAATGTTTACAAAGCTGCTGGAGAGTAGAACAACACTGAAAACCTTGCAAATGGTTACGTTAAATGCAATGGCAGGAAATATATATTATTTTAGTAGTTATCTGTTCTTTAACAGTACATTTAGTTTCTTCTTTTGTTGTTCTGTCCTACATCTTAATGAATGTCTATTCTTTATCAGGCCAGGATTCACCTTTAGCGAGACAAAGTTTAGTATTTCTGTGCCACCAAAAAATGCCAAGGGCAGAACAGTTGAGAGGAGTTTTTATTCCATGGAACAGTGTCACATTATGCAAAGTTGGGTTGGGCACGTTCAAGACATAATTGGTGGTATGTCTGTAGCCAGATCTGTTTCTCAGCCCTATCGCATATCTGCAACACTACGTCAACATCTTAAGTTACCAGTCCTCTTTTCATGTCCCAGTGAATGAAACCTTAGCCCATCCATTCGGTGCTCCGCCAACCTGCTAGAACGTATGGCAGCAGTGAACTGTTAGGGAACTGCATAGTGTAAGAAATCCATTGGGGAATAGTGTATTCATAAGGAACTGTGAATAGGTGGTAAAAACTATCACAGCCAAACCTAGGACTTGACCTTTTCAATGGGCTCTACAGATTTCTTTTAGAGATGTGCAGTAACTAAATATTGGAGGATTCATATGCTGTGCAGACTTTCACTACAGTAATAAGACAACAGTTTAAAGTCCTTGTATTATATCCAGCTTTATTTTAGTCTAGCTAATTGCCTTTTTTACACCGTGGCAGTAACTGAACATCCCCCCCCCCCCAAAAAAAAAATCTGTCAGTTATGTCCAATCTAGCCGTGAGTGCACTCTTCCATAAACTGCATTTTGGGACATAAAAACAGTGAGGAGTCAGTTTTAAGTGACCCCCCCCCCACCACCACCACCACCATCACGATCAGCTACAGGACGTCTCTGCTAGTCTGCTGTAAAGGGGATGGGAAGCAATGCAGCACTCCCAAAATTTGCTTAACTCGAGACTCCTCCTGTACAAGAAACTGTTTTTCTGTCTCCCTGGTTATATGTAGCCCCCCCCCCCCATTTCATCATTATAGAGGTCCTAGGGCATATCATAAGTTGTAGATGTTCAGCGGCTTCTGATGCAGATTAACCTACAAAGGTTGTTACTTCTATGACAGAGCTAATGTACTGCCTGAATAGTGAACTACTGTTACTACTTACAGTATAGCTGATTTTTTTTTTTTTGTTTGTTTTCCTTTCTGCTTATTGGAAGATTTTCTACCAGACAATACTTGGTGCGATGTGTGGAACAAACTCTGCATGGAGGCTGACATATCTGACTCTATTCCTCCTTGTACATCATCAGCCGTGTGACCTTGCTGTCTGTGTGACATCACAACTGACCAAGAAGCACCAATCGCCTACTGCAAGATCAAGTCACTGGTGATGTCACAATGAGTGAGATCGCAATACTGAAGGCATGAAGAGAAATACAAATAGACAATGTCTGCATCCCGATGAAGTGCTGCCCTTTACTTCACACCTACTAGAAACATAGAATTTGTTGGCAGAAAAGGACTGCTTGGCCCACTCAGGCTGGCAGAGTGTTCCCTGTCCATTCTTAAGGAGGCAGTATAGCGCAGTGGGTGAAGGCTCTGAGCTGCAGATCTGGAGACTTGGGTTTGAATCCCATAGTCACTTAGGTGCATATTGTGTAATCCTGAGTAAGTCATTTAACTTCCTTGTGCTCCCAGGTCACAGCTGGAAACAAGCTTTGGCTTAGTGTGCTACTCCTGGTTAAACGATGTTCCCTTATCTGCAGACCCTATCTGGTCTCCTACAAACCTCCCCACTCCCTGCCTCTTATCTAATACAGTATACACCTATATTTATCTCTTGTATGCTTGAAGCCCCCCACTGTTTCAGCCTCCATAACTTCAGCTGGCAGTTTCGTTCCAGGCATCTATCAATCTTTCAGGGAAGACCTATTTCCTCGCATTTCTCTGGAACTCCCCACGTATCTTACGCACCACACACACACACACACACACCTTCTTCACATGCCCCCTGCTCCTGGTGCTCATCCTTATTTGAAAGAGACTCCGCACCTGAACCCTGCCCACCTCTTTGAAGAACTATGCCATAGTACTATACGCTATATCCATGCCAGTGTACATATTTTGTTTAACTGCCTTTCACTTTTTGCACTACAGAGGCTCCCATGATATTCGCAGACACACCAGAGCCTCAACTCGGTCAGCTTGCAGAAATGCAGGCATATGGGGGGGGGCAGGGCTACACTCTACAGCATGCCCACAGGCAGGTACTTTTTTTTTTTTTTTTTAGGCTGATAGAAGGGTGCACATGTTACAGAGGGTGGGTGGGACAGGTTACCCTAACCCTAATGTGCTAATTGACCTCTCCCAATGCAAACAATGCTCCAGGCCGCCTCGCACATTAGACCCTTCCCCGCCAGGGTCCTCCTCCAGCCTGGCTAAGGCATGCAATACTTGACAGAAACCAGATCAAAGCACATTGTGCAGGGGAGGTGTCAAGCTTTCAGCTGCCTCATCAAGTGATTGGAATTTGTCACACAGCCACCAGTAGGGGATTTTATTATTGTGTGTGTGTGTGTGTGTGTGTGTGTGTGTGTGTGTGTGTGTGTGTGTGTGTGTGTGTGTGTGTGTGTGTGTGTGTGTGTGTGTGTGTGTGTGTGTAGGCACTTTTACACACAGATTTATGTAACAGAATAACTGTTACGGAAACAGTATTCCGTTACATCCCTTGTGTGTAAAGTGCATCTGTTTCGTTCCATAGGCGACCGTTCATCCAAGCAGCAATCTCTGCTTTTCGTGGTTTGCACCATTGTGTTCTGTTTTGTCGGGCTGTGTAAAATGCCCATTCTGAAGTGGTGCACAAACGGCAATAGAGCAGCAAGCTCCGTGGGGGTGCCAAAACACACATGGAGGTGGGAGCTGCTGGAAAACTCGCGGAGTGTATAAGGGATCCTAAAAATGCAACAGAGTACAACAGCGCCACAAGTAATGCTCATTTCATTTTAAAAACCTGTGTGTAAAAGCACCTTGTGTGTAGACACACACATATTTGTCCTGACTTCTTCTCTTGTTGACTGAGCATGTTTGCACCACTCCTGAGGAGGGTGCCAGGCATCACAGTCACTTGTGTCATCCAATGGCATTAAAATACTACCAAGCCTCCCTAGCTGTCCCTCCAGGAGTGGAGCTCCAAACCCACTCACCTCTGGAAGAAAAGCATACAGGCGAAAGCTCAGAATCCTTCCAGTCAGATTCTACTCTTGCCATCCCAGAACAGTGGATCAGACCTGGGTTGCCCAAGTGTCAATTTTACATATTGACTGATTCAGATTCTTAGGCCCAAAAGGGGGGGGGTCCTCAAAAGACAAGTTACACCGTAACTTCCCCTCAAATTTGTTATCTCATATATACTAGACCAGAAAAGTGTTGCATCTCAACTTCCTTCCCAAACATGTAAGGTCAAACACAGAATAAGACAGGCATTTGAATACAACATTCCCCCATAATGATTTTCCCAAACATTGTCTTCCCATGTGTCACAAGTTCCGTACAATAGGATACAAAGCTCCAAAGTCCCAAAAATAAGGCTTCCATCAGTCCCTGTGTAGACGAACTGGAAAGGCCCTTTAGTGGCTTGATATCCCAGCATCCCTCAGCAAACCCAGCATTACCCTAATGTGCAGGGCGGTCCAAATGTTATAGTACTCATACCGATTTTACGCGGTTTGAAAAATTATATATCCTGACACCCCAAAAAAAAAAAAAAAACATAAGTGGTGATATAAGGCCTATACTTTGTCAAATCATTGTCTCCAGCGGATACAATATCACACTTTCTTTATTTTTAAACTTTATTGGGCATTCAAAATTTGAATTCAGACAATCATACATCCGCATTCATTGTCCAGTGCATTATATACACTAACCTTTCCAATTTGGGTAAAATGAGCATTCTGTTACTTTAGAAACTTGTGACCTGCTTTTAATAAATAAATAAATAAATAAATAAAAATCTCAGCGAGTCCCAAGATCCCACGATGGATCCAGGCCTCTGAGAACATTGCTAAGGTTTGTTGGGCCATTTGGGTCTTTATTTGCTGCACTGTAGTTGGCTCTATAAAAACTGAATGAATAGGTTACAGTGAAGAAGCTGACCGCTGTAGCACTGTAAGATAATGATAAGCAATTACTAGTTGTCCCACAACCTAGTCATAGGTGCGAACAGCCCTGAGCACACAAAGTGAATGCCTTCTCACACATTTTCAAATGTAGTTTTCAGATGTGATCCTTTTTGGAACTGTTGGCTCCATTTTGATGTTACTGTTCTGACTAGGATGCAGCATCAATCAACCAAATTTATTTATAGAACGTTATTCACCTTGATCATAGCGCTTAACAATAAAATCTCAAATGTCATATTAAAATACCATACAATGCAGTCAATAGTCTGGAAAAGCCAGCTCAAACAGGTGGGCTTTTAGAGCACCTATAAAACTCTCCACGGTCAGGCACTCACGTACCTAATGAGGTAGAGTTCCACATGGTAGGGGCCACAAATGAGAAGGCTCGGGCCCCAGATGTCTTCAGCCAAACCCTGGGAACCTCTAGCAATCCCTCAGCTGGTGGAGCAGAGTGGTTGGAGGAGGCAGTTAGGGACACAGGAGTCCTTGCAGGTAACTCTGCCCCTGTCTGTGTAGGGCCTTAAAGGTCAGCAAACTGACCTTAAAGGTGATCTGCTACCGAACTGGCAGCCAGTGCAGACTACGAAGCACAGGTGTGACATAATCTGAACGAGGCAGCCCCATCAACAGCCTGGCTGCCTCATTCTGCACCAGCTGCAGGCGGTGGATGTCAACCCCAGGTAACACTAGGTACAGGAAATTACAGTAGTCAAGGCAGGATGTCACAAAAGCGTGCATCAATGTCAGAAGGTCGCCAGGAAGAACAAGGTGTTTAATCCAGGCAGTATTTCTCAGATGGTAAAAAGAGGATTTGATGATGGCTGATACCTGAGAGTGATGCATCAGCCCATCATCAAGAATAATGTCCAGATTTCTCACCCATTCAGAGGTCAACGGCCAAAGCCCAAGCCAAAGCCCAGAATGAAAACCTGCCACCAACCCCACTCACCCATGACCCAGATCCACCACAAGAACCTCTGTCTTGTCTGAATTCAACTTCAACCAAATGGCATTCATTCAGTCCTGGATCTCAGCGAAGCAGCTGTTGAACACCGAGACCGCACTCTCCTGCTCAGGCACAAAAGACAGAGTTTGGTATCATCTGCATAACCATGAAAACCCAACCCATACCACCTTACAGTGTCTCCCAATGGTAGCATGTACACCGCAAACAACATAGGCGACAGCACAGAGCCCTGTGGGACTCCACAAGGCACAGAGAGAGAATAAGTCAGAGGAATAAATCCCAGACACTACCCTCCGAGATCTGCCAGTGAGAAAAGAATAGAACCATCGGAGGACTGTACCAGACAGGCCACAGATCATCCGAGGGCAGTCCAGAAGCACCACATGGTCTACGGTGCCAAATGCTGCAGAGAGATCAAGAAGAACCAAAATGGAACGGCCCTTCCAGTCCCTCACTATCGGGAGATCATTGAGCACCCGAACAAGGGCAGTCTCCATGCTATGCCTCTTCTGAAATCCTGACTGCAGAGGATCATGGATATCATGGATGATAAGATGATTCTCCAGCTGCAACGCCACAGCCTTCTCGGTAATCTTCCCCACAAAGGGGAGATTAGAGGCTGTCCTGCATGTAGCAGGACAATCCAGGTCAAGAGAAGATTTCTTAAGGAGGGGGTCACCACAGCCTCCTTCAGGGAGTCTAGAAACTAGCCTGTCTCCCATGAACACCGGATGATAGTATAGCTCCACTAATATGGGTTGGCAGTATAGCCTAGAGGTTGGAGGAACGAGGTGTGAACAAGCTTGGTACATCCAGCAGACCAGACCTGGGTTTGATGCTCCCAACCTCCACTTGCATACTGTGTGACTCTGAGCAAGTCACTTAACCGCCCAGTGCTCCCAGGTCACCCGGGAAAACAGGCACTTGTGCCTAGTGGGCCTTACTCAGTTACCAAAGACTAAAATAAATAAATATCATCAAACATTGCTAAACTACTTTCCCACTGGTTAAAGTAAATTTCTAAGATTATTATGGAGACACTGTTCGCTTTCTTTCTGAATTTTATTATTATTCCTGGATCAAAAGGTGCTGCACCCACCCATATACCTTGTGATGGCATACATAGTCACAGACTGCCATAAATATTAATTTACTGAAGTTTTAATACTATTTAAATATTTTAGTCGGACCACGTTTTTCCCTCGCTGTCCATTGCTTGAGTGTGTTTACGTGCCAAATGACACTGAAGCACCGGTAAACTTGTTCATGGATAAGTTTAATGATTTTTCAGGCAGTAGAAGTTGAAGGCATTTTCTGATGGGCTGTGAGCTGGTCTTGAGAAGGTAACTCTTTCTTTGTTTAAAAATGAGCTATGTAACATAGTGAAATTATTGTTTGCAAAGTTATGCCATGACTCTGAGCACGTGTATAAGTGTTGAACAGCACACCAGCCATGCTTCCATGCTGACTCCATGTCATAGGCCCAAGGGGATCCATGATCCCTGGAAACTCAGGAAGGGCTGGCGTAGACCCAAAAGAGAGAGAAGGGCCATAGGCCTTAGGTTTATACCCAGGCTGCAGGAAAACTCATCGGACCTCACTCGAGGGAAGACCATGGCAAACCTACCCGAACAACGTTGAACTACTAAAACCAAATGACCAGGTTGCGGTCTGGTGAGGAGAGTGGAGCTGTTCAGTCCCTTCAGGGTTTTTCTGGTTCTCACCGATGATTGGTTCTGCTAGTGGCCTCAGGGAGAACTCCTATATCCCCTCCATCCTCCAGTTCTAAGAATGTAGCACCTCTGACACCAAATTCAGAGTTAATGACTGGCTCTCCTCAACTCCATGGGCAGCACGGTCCTCCAAACCAGTACCAGTTCCAACCCCATGCTCATCCCGGCCCCACCAACCCCGACACTACTAGTGGGATTGGAGACTGTCTTGGTACACAAATGACATCAGAATCCGGGACGGACTTGGAGGCGGCACAGTCATGGGCACCATGCCCAGTATCAAGACCAGAGCCAGGGCCACAGCCTATGCCATGCCCACTGCTAGGACTGGTGTTGACCCACTCCAGGAGCCACAAGGGCTACATGGGGAGGAGAGACCAACATCACCTCAGCTGCAGGGCACTGCATGGCTTTGGTACCAGTCCCTCTCCTGACATGTGAATGGTGTCAGGAGGGGGCCTGATGCCATGGCTCACACTACCCCACACTCACCAATACAATGAATGGTATCAAGAGCCGGGGCAGCACCAGGCCATGATACCAAGGTGTCCACTACTGTAGACCAAGCATATAGCTTTGCCTTACCACTGGGGACGTCTGCTGCCCAGGGTAGACAGATTGGGGGAGATGCTTGGCCAGCTGTCCAGAAGGAGCCAGCTGTCCATGAGACACACATCCCCAAGGCCTCTGGTGCCTTAGTAAGGTGAGGTGGACCCTGTGTTTCCTCAGTACAGCAGGTGTTGGGAAGGGGCGGCCCAGCAAAGGGCTCAAAGACCTGGCCTTTGCCTCACTGGTTCACTGCCTGCCACCGAAGGTAGGAATTGGATGACACAACTTGTGTAGGAACTTCAAGGGTACAGCAGTCCACTGAAAAGCAGGTGTCCTATGAATCCACATCATGACTAGGCCCAAGGCAGGTCCAGTAGACATGGTATCGATCCTTTGCCACAGTTGGCTTTCCGCATGGACCATGACGCATAATGATGTCCTGTTTGATACTTTGAATTTTTTTTTTTCCCATGTAGATTTTTTATCCCTTGTCCCTGTGCCCTAGGGTGATGGAAGCATACACACCATGGCTCGGGCACTCCTTCCTCTATGCTGCCACCCCCTCCTGCCTACATTACCCCCGGACAGCAGAACTACGGGGGATAACCACCCTGGGAGAGGAGAAATGCCTATCAGCTGATCAATCCTGCTCCACCCTCCCTGTGCCGGCTCGCTGATGACCCGAGGTCATTCCTGTACCCAGGTCACCGGGGTGGCATGTGGTAAGGCATCCAGCACCTCAACCCTCAGTGCATCTGGGCTGGCTTGATTTCAGTATGTAGGGAAGAAGCTTCCTTTCTCAACTGACATTAGCCACAGAATCGTAGAGTTTGTAGACAGCAGTCTGTGGATAAAGAACACCACCTATGTAGATAGTCTAGAGCTGATTCTAAAGTATATCATACACTGTCTGTCCATCTAGCCATCCCTCCTTCCCAGTGCAAAGCACCAAGGCAAGGCGACGGTTATGCATGTATTTAAAATAACTTTATATGTAACGTTTGACTCTCGCCTTATGTGCAACTATACCTATTCAGTTCAGAAACCAGTCTCTTTCCTCATAGAATTCTAGAAAAGAACCTACCTGCCTCCAGGGAGCCATGGTTTTCCTACTAGGTGGGGCAGGGTCGGGTTATATCCCTGGTAGTGGCTGTTCATTAGGCTGAGGCAGGATGAGGGTGTGAGTGCCTCTGGATATACTGTGGTCCCTCATCCTGAGTGCTGGGGGCCATTTTCCTACGATCTTTCTCCTTTCAACCCTCGAGACACTGATATCCGTGACACTATGCACTGGCACACAAATGGCATTGCTGCAGCTGGGTCACTCTGCCTCCCATCACCCAGAGAAAAGTGTTCCCCTGGGGGACACTGTTCTCCTTGCCCCAGCTGTCCCCCAGTGGTCCAGGCTCACTCTTGGATGCAGGACATCAGCATCATGAGTGGTAACCTTACTGCTCTGCCAATGGGCTGCTTGATGAACTACCTTTCATTGTAAGTCTAATTATTCATAAGCCGAACTGGGCTCCTGATTGGCTATTGGATTGGTCATTAATGCCTCAGAAATTACCGATGCAGCTGCCAACTGACAATGTGCAGTATGTATGGCTTGTACCACCCTACTTTAAACCTTAAATAATGGGGGGAGGAGATCATTGTTACTGCAATTAGACTTATAATCACAATGACAACCTTGAAGCTGGTCTTTTGCTTGGATTAATGACTGGCTGGAGAAAGATAGCCCTTGGCTGCACCTTGAGTCACCCATAACCCTACCGGTCATTAATCCCTCAGAAATAACTGGCTTCTCGGTCATTATTGCTTTAAAAAAAAAAACATGGGCCCCAGGGTAAGTTTTGGCAAACAAGCTTGGAGTGCCTGATAGATGGAATTGGGGACATGGGGGAGGAATGAGTTGTCTTGTTTATTTTAGAAAGATGGTTTTTCTTTTGTTATGTTTTTAGACTCGAGACTGGTATGCAGATGTTATGCTACTGAAGGTCTGTGATCACGATAAGTGGTGCTAGTTGTAGCTCTGCAAAGGAGAGAGATGTATATTGCGTTACCGATGCTTATGATGTGAAATGTTTTCAAAATAATTTGACGTAAATAAATTGTGAGCTGATTATGTGTGCACACACAGAGGAGATTATGTCTGATAAGATTTAAAAAAGGGGGCGGAAGGTTGCGGAAAGGAGGCTACAAAAAATAAAATTCTGCTATTGCAAGTACAACTGCCACTATTAATCTTGCGTATGACTAAACTGTGCTCACAAATGTTGAATACAGCTAAACCTCACAGACAACTGCTGCATCTGGCTAAATAGAATCATAGAAATGTGCCATCAGAAAAGGACCTACTTGGCCCATCAACTTTTCCCATTACCCTCCTCCCCCATTGATCCCCTGTTACCCACCTGCCTCTCCCTAGCCAGCCCCTTGTGCTTATCCCATGCTGTCTTGAATCCCTCTACCATTCTGGTCTCGATCACTTCATGAGCACAAATCTTGGCTACGAGTAAACCAGGCCCACAAATGTTGGATGTTGGATAGCCGTATACTGCCTCCACAAATGCTAGATATGGGCAAACCAGGTGTAGTATTTGTAAACACAGGAGGATGGTATTGGATTGTATGTGGGCTACCAAATAAGTCTGATTTAACTGCCCATGAATGTATTTAGAAATTGTGTGAGGCTACTGTACAAATGGCACTGTGTTGTAACAAGTGTATCCTGTGGGACCACAACCGATTTTGTAAATCCAGCCTGAGAACTCTGGTCAGTAGGGTAGGACTGCATGCAGCAGCATGTTTTCAATCAAACCTGAGCGATAAAGTCCAACCTGTTCTCCCCTCTTACCCCCACCCCCAAGAGAAAGTTGGTATAATTTTAATCAGGAAGGGGGACATTTTGATGGGTGCTGCATAGAAAATTTGGCACAGAGTACAAGCCACAACCAGGGACTGCAATTAGTGCTGGATGAAATGTCAGTAGTGCGTGTTGGGCCCTGTCCACACTATACCTCTTTAACATTACAGAGTGCCCAAACCATTAGCGCAAAGGTTTGCATTTACACCTGTAACATTACAGAAGGCGTTTTCGTAACCGTTGTTGAAACCACATATGAGGTGGTTTCAACGGATATATTGATCCACCTCTTAACATTACCAGCGGTAGTGTGGATGGGCGGTAGGGTCCCTGCGGGGCCCGTAGCGCAGCGTGAGCTGCATTGTGGGATTGGGTGCTGTGGTAACGGTCGCCCAGTTCCCGAGGTGTGGACTGGCGGTACCGGTCTCGTACCGGTCACTGCTGCAGTGTGGACACACTGTAGCGCTCCCCGGCTGTAATGGTTTCTGTCCTTTACGGGGTCTGAGCAGTGTAGTGTGGACGGAGCCTTAGAGATGCCCTGTATGAACTGTGTGTTCTCTGCCTGCAGCCTGCCCCGCTGCACTTTATGTAACAGTGCTGCTATCTGGTTTTAATCTGCAGCCCTTGTTTCAGCCTTAGCCACAGCTAATGGACACAGCTGACGCACTAATTGTGGTGGGTTTTTGGTTTTTTAAATGGATGTGGGTGTGCGGTCTACTTTAGAGAGCACTTGCAATTGTACATACTAATAACTAGCAATGAAAATAATGTCTTGTCTGACTGGCTACTTTTTCATTTAATTCTAGGTGGTAGGAAATATGTAATATTTGGTTGTTTGTATACCCCCTTCCCCCCCCAAATGTGACCTACAAGGTTTAAAATAATTTTGGGAAAATTCTGCTCCCTTTATTAGATGTCACAATTTTATGCTAGTTGGAGATATTATCTGAACTGGTTACTGAGTGATGATTTGATTTTTGAAGTCTTTCTTGCATTCTTTTAACTTAATCGAATTAATAAGTGAACCAACTCATGTAAATTCACTTCAAATCACTCAATGTTTAGATTGGGTTGTTACCAATAGAGTAGGTATGATCTCTGCGTCTGGTGTCTTGGCTGACTCGGTGAGTGATCACTTGGCTACTTTTTGTGAGTTAAATTTCAAAAGTCCTATAATCCCACCATGCATTACCCAAATTCATAGCTTTAAAAATGTTGATTTTGATGCACTAAGTGCTCTGTTTATCCTTACTTGACTGGTCTTACTTGGAGCCAATCTTTTACATTGATTTGGATCTCTTTTGCCATCAGTTAATCCCAATTCAGAATAATTTTTTTCCATTACGTACCTCAAGACCTTGGGATGCCCCTAACAAATGGTTTTCTAGATATATTAAAATGTGGATAAAGCAGAGAAATCTAGCCTGGGAAGTTTATAAGAAATGTCTTTCCATCTCATTATAAACTATAGTTGAATTAGAAATATGGTTTATAAATTGGTGAGAAAGGGAGTTTTACAAGTCACAATTTAAGACTTGTTGGTTTGACACAAGGAAGTTTTTTGAAAATATTAATTCCCTGCTGTCTCCCAAGTCAAGAAGCGCCATAAAGAAATTAATGGTCAAGGGATCTGACTTTACTGACCCCAGTGAGATTGCTAATTCTCTTAATGTCAAGTTCTCTGATTTTGTCCAGTTACAAAGTGAAATCGTCACAGGTGCCTACTCTGATCTCTGTCAGGACGTTTTTCCTTTTGGGAGACCAACTTTTTATTTTAGGGAGGTTACAAGAATAAATGTATTAAAGCTTTTTTTTTTTTTCCCTATTCCCAACAAATTTAGTGACTGTTGGAGTGGGTTGTGTGTGTGTGTGTGTTTTCTCACGCTGTCAGTGCCGTATATTGTTGTTCCTGTTTGCTCTATTTTACGTTTTGTCTTTGATATCTCGTCAATTTCCATCTGATGTGTAAAGGTAGAGCCTGTCCCAAAAGAATCTAATGCTGAATCTGAGGACTTCAGACGTATCTGAAATTTAAATCCTTTAAGTAAAATGTTAGAGAAGACAGTGGCTAGTCAAATTTAATACTGTAGTTATCTTGAAACTTACAATGTTCTCTGTCCTCAACAACATGGATTCTGCAGGAATCGTAGAACAGATACTGCCTTGGTCAGGTTCACAGACTGTTCTGAAAGGTTTTGAAAATGGCCTTATGACCGGATCAGTTTTTGTGGACCTGACCAAGGCATTTGACCTAATGGAACATGACTTGCTCTTGTTCTAAACTCAGTACTGTTGTTTTTTCTGATAATGCTGTTTCTTGGGTCAATGACTATTTGTCTGACCATTCCCAGTTAGTTAATATAGGGTTAGACAAGTCAAATGTTTGCTCAGTAGGATGCGGGGTACCAAAGGGGTTCATCCTGGGCCTGTTTTCATTTTTTGTTAATCGGTTGCCTTCACTATGAAAATCTTATGACTATTGTTTTTGTGCAGATGATGAAATCTTTTTTTTATTTTTTCTCTTATGCCAAGTCATTCACTGAGCTAACATCTAATCTTGAACGGGACTTTTTTGATGTTTGTAGCTGGTTTTCTAATGATTCTCTGGTTTTGAATGCTAAAAAAAACAAAAAACAAACAAACAAAAAAAAAACAAACAACAAAGGCCCCCATATTCAAAAGTCCCCTGCAAACTCACGCAAGTGCCTGGGCCGCGCATCTGAGATGCACCGGGCCAAAATAATGAGATATTCAGAAGATGCGCTGTGAGATGCACTCGCACATGTCCATCTGAATATCCCAAAGATGAATGATTGCGCAGTGGGAGATGGGTGGCGCAGTAAGTAACCCCCCCATGGATCATGGGGAAATGCATGATGCAAAGCCACTTGCGCGGTGCACAAAGTTGCAATATTCAGCCTGGATAAGCAAATGACCTCATTGCACATTCCAAGCCCATCTCCCACATGCGCAGCTCATTATTGGAATGTATTCAGGCCATTTACATACCCCGGGCATGCTCAGTTTCAGCTGTGCAGGGCTGCCCCACCACTCCACAAAGGTGAACAGGAGGTACTGCAGCCTATCAGGCAGGTGTGATGGACCGTTTGTGTGTGGGTGGGTGACCTGCATTCGTTTGGGTATAGTGCTATTACACATAGCCATGTACTCAGTCAGATTGGGGTACAGGGGCCCACCTGGACATGCAACAGGGGAGGGCACAGGGTGACAGTCTGATCAGTATACCACATGCATGTGACGTACCAGCTCCATATGCAGCATACAGTCGCCTGCAGTGCCCCCCCCCCATATAAGTGGAACATGGTGATGACAGTAAGGATTGGCATTGTGCAGAGGGTGGCCAGGTACACTAGTGGGTGGGTCTCACTTACTTACACCTGTGGTGTACCACCGTGGGTGTGTGACACAGGTCAGTCTCTGGCCTGTGCCAGGCTGCCACCCATCCACCAGGCTACCTGGGTACCATTGCCGCAGATGGCAAGCAAGGGTGCATGCTGCCATCAGGTGGCACCCTGCAGGCCACATGGGTGCAGGCCACTGTCCCCGGTACATTTATTGCATTGTGGCTGTCTACTCCGCTGGTGTGTCCGGGGGGCACCCAACAGCACTGGGCATGTGGCTGCTGGGTGTCTATGTCTAGGGTGTGGTGTGGGGAGTTGCTCCCTGGACGGTGCCAGTGGTGACATGGCACCTGTGCCTCAGGGTTTATCCATGCTGGCATGACTGCTGTGTGTGGGTGCCTGGAGCATGTCCTGGTGCACCTCCAAGGGCTGTTTTCAGATGGCATGCCTGCAGTTCTATGGCCTGCTTGTGGGTGGCTGGCTATTTAGACATGCTTTTTCCATGCCTAACTTTGGGTGGCTCATCTCTGAGATGAGCAGCAGATGCACCACACATTTTGGCTGAATATAGGGACATGTGACACATTCATGGACATGCCCCCTCTACATGCACCGCATACACTGTAGATGCATGATGGCGCATCCAGAGATGCACAATGCATCTCTCCCTTTTGAATATCGTGGTTTGCTCATTTTCTGAGATGCACAGTGCACCTCCACTTTGCGCCATGCATCTCCTTTGAAAATGTTGGCCACAGTCTGTGGTATCCCTGTTTACTGCTGTGAGATAATGCTGGTGCAGGTGTACCATTTTAAATAACTTGGGGCACTAGTTGATCCTGGTCTGACTTTTTCCTTGCAGGCGAGTTCCGTAAGTTGGATAATTAATCAAAAATTGGGCATTCTTTATAAATTTTAAATGTTATTTCACTGTGGAAACTCAAATACATTGCTGTGGGCTTCCTCCTCCCTCATTTTTAATTATGTGTCTAATCTTTATTTTAATTTGTGTTGTAAGAAGCTTAACATCCTTTCTGTCACTTAAAATAATATATAATATATATTTTTTTTTTTATCACTGCATTCTTTTCTCTTATCTCTGCGGAGTGGGTCAATGATTGATTGATTGTCTGGCACCTGCATCCCTGAATATGGTATGGAGAGTGACATGCTCTCCTCCACACAGGCCAGCACACAGTATCTCTTCCCCCCCCCCCATGGGGATCTGGATCCTGATACCTGGGGGGCACACCTATCACGTCCGGGGGGGGTGACACACGGCAATCAGCTGCCATGACCTCCCCACAATTTTCCACCTGTATTTTTTTCCCTTGGAGCTGGACATGCAGTGGCATCGATGCACTTAGTGCTGGCGCCTGCCACACTCCACCCTCTGCTGTACGCCAATAGCTACAGTGCCCCTGATTTCCACCAGTTGCTGGCACAGAGTGACGTAGATCCCTTACCCACCCCCAAAGGGAGGAGATCGGTCACTGGACACTTGATCCTTTCTCTTCCCTGCCGACCCCAGCAGTCTGAGTCCATTCCCGAACCCAGGTTGCCAGCATGGCAACAAGGTGTGGTGTCCAGCGCCTCAACCCTCGGCACCACTGGGCCAGCACAATATTTATTTTGTCTGCCACTGTCTGAACTCATTATTGTGACACTTTCTCTCAACTGGGTTGGTTATCCCCTAAATCGAGAATTGCGTATTCTTTTGGATGTACGACTTTTAAATCAATTTTTCCGAGTTTTTCTATTTTTCCCCGTCTGATTGTCTCCTTCAGATCTATCTAAATTAAGATCAGCTAAGGGCACAGTAAAGACCCGTTCCTATAAGTATAAAGCCGACTCGCGTGTTTTTTCCATTGCAGCACACCTCTATATTGCAATGGCTTTCCTGAAGCACTTCGATCTGCAGTTTCGTTTTTAAATTTTAAACATATTTTTAAGCTATTTGTATTGGATAATGATGTTTTGTAATTGTGTTATTAACTAACTGATGTTGTTTTGCACTTTGTTCTGCTTGTATTTTGTATTGCGTTTCCAGGTTGGACCTGAAAAAGGACCTCTGGTCCAGTGTCCCTTCCTGGTTAACAAAATTTAAATATAAGCAGAATGATGATTCCGCTTCTGCAAAAGTTTGTTTTATAAATGTTAGTAAAGTTTATAAATGGTTAGCTTAATTTCGCCACTTTTTTCAATTTCACACTTATTTATTTATTTATTTATTTATTTTTTTAAATACTCAACACAAATTCACAACATTTGACAGATAAGAGCCATACCAACAGGGCTTGTGTGCCAAGCAATGGGTCTCTAGTGCAAAGGGCACCTGAGCTACAAGTCACAAAATATTTCACAAATTATCATACAAATTGCAAATAAGTAAATTGCATCATTGTGAGACCCTGTAACTTCACAACAACTCAGTAAAATGTGGCAATCACTTGGAAGATTCTTGGGGCCTGATATTCAAAGGTTGGTGCCCCCACTAACATGGTTGGCACAGGTGCTAACCCAGGTTTGCATGAGTGATCCAGAAGGGCTGCATGAAGAGGCCCTGGGATGACCGCCCCCTCCCCCAAAACCTGGCAGTGTCAAAGTACTAAAATACCACTACACCTATGCAGATGAGGGGGAACCCTCATGCATACCAGTGCAGTAGGATATTCACTGGTTTGCTGTGTGAGTAAACACCCCCTCAAGTGGAGCTGTTTACCACCACCAAGACACCTCTTAATGTGGCGCTAAGCCTGCACTCTCAGCCTCCCGAAAAGCAGGGTGGCTGTACTGCAGCCACCCACCCTTGATCTCACTGTATAGTATTTCAGTATTACCTGGGGAGATCCCAGTGGTTACCCCAGCACCAGGTGAATAGGCAATCAATGTAAAATATGCCCTGTGGTCCAGCACATCCCCCACCTCAATTGCCCATTTGAGCAATGTATAATATTCCCTGGTGGTCCAATGGGTCCCTCCATCCCCCTCTTCCCCAGTATGCAGAAATATGGCATGTCTTAGTGGTCCAGTGCCCCCCCACACCTGACCTGCTCACTGACATCTTGACTCCCCACACTCCCTCTTATCTCGGTTCCTGGTACTTCTGCCAGCCACATATCCTTACAGAAATTATGCGATAGTTTTTATGAGCACAGCATGCAAAAAAAAAAATCCATGTGGCATTCGTGCTGCAGACATGTTTTTTATGCTAAACTGGCAAAGATTGCATGCATGTGGAATGTGTGTGCAACAAGCAAGTGGTCACTTACAATTGCACAAATAAAAGTTAAATGATTAGCTCAGGATCATACCCTATACAAGTGGGGGTCAAAGAGATTCAAACCCAGGTCTCCAGGCTTGCAGCTCAGTGCCCTTAACCCCTATGCAATACTGTCTGCATACATGTGGCTTGCTTGTACCTAGGTACAAATCTGCGTACATATGGCATGCTTATAGCCACTGCCATATTTTTTTTTAGCTTTCAAGCGCCCACCCATCTCAGCTGCACAGTTGAACTGTAGCACACATACTATCAGAAACGCATGTAGTTCTTCCCAGCCTCTGTACACACACTGATCCACAGAACTACTTAATCACTTCTGTCTGCCCTGTACTCCTACTATTTTTTCTCCATAGTTTTGAAGACTTCCACACAAATAGACTTTAAGGGGCAAACACAAAAGTAACAATAGCTCTGCACCCAACCACCCACACAGCCTGCCTTCCAACATATAGCAGGTGTGTGTGTGTGTATAACACATATACACACACACACACACACACACACACACACACACACACACACTGTAACAGATGTGGCCATACCATTACAAACAACCCATCAAGTATAGGTATAAGTCGAGAGTCTCTTACCCAAGAATTTGAAAGATGGCAGCTGTGAGTGAGCTGCCTGCTTTTTAGCTTGGCCCTAATACCATTTTTATGTTGACTTATTTTAGGTTTTTATCTGTTTAGTAAAATATTTGTATCTGTTTTGTAAGATACTGGTTATATTCTTAGTTTAGTAATAGTTAGGGCTCCTAAGTAAATAAGTTAGAGAGAAGCATTTTTCGGGCTGTAGTCAGGATGAATTAGTTTGGTGGTTTTTTTGTTTTGTTTTTTTTTTTTTAGTTTTACTGGTTTTGAACACCAAATTGCTAGCGTTATATATTGTTGCTAGCACTGTTTTGTCTTTCTCCAGAGCTGATTATTTACTCCCTCCTGGCTGTGGGAGTTTTATTCCATCTGCTTTTATGCTCATAATGGCTGGTTATCTGTAATCCCCGACTGCAATGCCAACAGTTTATCGGAGTTGGCAGAATCTACTGGAGTTACCTGTCTGGCTAGCTCTGTGTTCCATCAATTGTTGTTTGGACAGAGAGTGCGGAGCTGGAGTTGTTGCCGGTGCAAGGAGCCTAAGACTGTGTGAAGAGACAGGAGTTCCTCAGAGATTCCTGAGCATGGAGAGTGGAGCTTCTGTAGTGGTGCCTTGCTTTTGTTTTTTGGTGTGGTGAGAGCATGTCTTGTTTTCAGCAAGTGGACCCTGCCATTTGTTACTGTTGCCCTCAGTTTCCAGGTATTAACCTTTATTTCTTACCCCTGGATTGACTGCTGACTGGTCAGGTTGGACTGGGATTTTCCTGAGTACACAGTGGCTGTATTTTGACTGAAGGGTCAATTCCTGGTAGCTGGACAGGCAGGAGAGATTTTGGCCTGCAGACGGCTGAAATTCCGGTGTCCCTCTGCTCTGGGGACCTGTCACAGCTTTGAACTACCACTGGTTGCCTTTTTTAGGAGGGGAGAAGATGGCACTCTGGTGTTCCAGGCTGCAGTGCTGTACAGGGGGAAGAGATTGTTTTGGACCTGCTTGGGAGTGACTGCTGAGGGCACAGTCTGGTGAGTGTGTGCACCTTTGGGGTGTTGAGGGTTTTTTCAGTGGTGGGAGCCAGTGGGCTTTCTCCTTGGGGTCCCAGATTTCCGGCAGCAGGACACTAGGGGGGCTATTTTGTGTCCCAGAGACTGGGGTTTGGTATCCTAAAGAAGATCATTGGAACTATTAAGCTCTAGACAGTAGCCCACTTTGGCAGCGACTTGGCAGACCATATTATTTCTGGGGGAACTTTGGATATGTTTCAGGGAGGTAGTGGGAGTATCTCCTAGGACTATATTTGAACTGTACTAACTCTGCTGTCTGCTGTTGGCTCAAGCCCCCCACTCAGTCCCAGTGGTTATGAGTCCAAGTTCCTTTGCCTCTTATAAGCAGGAAGACTAATTTTTTCACTTTTTAGAAATGTTAATTAATGGTCCAGGGTCAGAGTAAAATTAGGCAGCCCTTTGCTATTACAAGTTGATCTCTTCAACAGACACACTGCAGTGAAAATTAGGCTTCCTGTTTGTAAGAGGTGTAAATTGACTGCAATACTTTGATCTGTAAACTGCTAGTCTAGGTTCTGAATCCACATCCAACCTTTATATCTGTCATACTGCTCAGCTGTTTTCATTTTGACCTGAGGAAAAGAGTTTAACCCTCAAAAGCTAGTCTTAAAAATAGTGTTGTTAGTCCAATAAAAGGATCACCTGCAACATATTTGTTGTTTGTTTTCCCTAAAAATCATATTTATTTAATTTTGCTTTCTCCATCAACTGGTACGGATTCTACTGCTTCATTGGATTTTTAACTTATCCGATTTTAATGTTTATTAGTGTATTATTGTTAAAGCACTTTGATTTTATGAACTGCACTCTAAAAATAAAATTATTATTATTATTTTTAAGATGCCAGAGGTAGGAGTCTTTAAGAGATGATGACCACAGGACAGAGTGTGGGGACGCGCCCCTTTGAAATTAATAGAATTTTTTGAATTACTTTTTTTACATTATAATGGTGAGTTGGACATGAATGAAGGCCACTGTTCAACTAACATGGCCCTTGTTAGTCGAGCGGTGGCCTTCATTAATCTTCAACTCACCATCATAATGTGTAAAATAGTAATAAAAAAAAAACAACAAAAAACATTCATTTCAACAGGGTGTGCCCCTGCACTCTCCCTTGCCCGATGTCATAAGCTCATAACGTGCCTGAGTGCAGGCATGTGGAAATCAGCTTCACGAGGGGATACGCCTGACTACAGTGGGGCTCCAATGGTCTGTGCATGGATTTACTATGAAAGACAGAAATGCATTTTCCGACAGTCAGAATCCTGACATCGAAATTCCGACCCACAGTTTCCTGACATTGAAATGTTGCCCGCCGTGGCATGTTTTTGGGGGGGCTTCACCCCCCATACCTCCCTTAATTAATATAACAAACTCTGCTTCGGGTAAAATCTCAATGTTAGGAACCGTGGGTCTGGATTTCAGCGTTGGGATTACGATTTGGCAAAATGCATTTGGTCAAACAAAATATTTCCCTGTGCATGTCCTCTCAACTGTCCCTGATTGTGAGGGACATCCCTCATTTTACCCCTGAAAACTGCTCTGTCCCTCCGCCCATCCCTCATGGAAAACATACTGCTCACACAGAGGATGTCCTATAAATTTAGACTTTAGAGGCACCATTTCAGATTCCATTGGGGAGGGGTCAGCAACCAGTGGTGGTCAGGTGCCAGTTAGCCCCTAGAAGGTAAGTTCTTGCCTAGTGGGAGATTGTAAGGAAAATGGTCCTCCCTGTCTTTGACTATGGGGATGTAGTCTATTGTGCCGCTCCCAATGCTACCCTAACTAGACTGGACATCGTCTTCCACTCCTTCTGTCATTTCATCTTGACTGTAATCCCAACACACACCACTGCAACCTTTACCAGGATTTGCACCTCCCCTCACTGCAGGATAGGAGATTGTCCCACTGTACCAGGCTCATGGCCAAGTATTGGACACAGTCTCTGCCCCTGTACTTCTCTGGTGCCCTGTCTTTGTCTCCCTCACCTTCACACGCCCTCCAAAATTACGACACCTGCTCCCTGAGTGTCCCACATATGGCTACAACTGCAGGACAGGCAGCTTTCTCCTGTCACATGCCTAAGCAGGGTTTTATTTAACTCTAAAAATTGATTAGCGTTTTGCTCATAAACATGCTAAAACTTTGTGAAAATGCATAGCTCTTGCCTCACTGTGTTTAGCAAACACAGCACTTCTAGAAAATCTAAATAAATACTTTCTGTACAGTTAGTATCGTCCCAAGAAAAAAACTGCTAATCAATTTAAAACCCTGCTAAGCTGTGGAATTCCCTACCACTGGCCATTTGGCCAACCAACTCTGCCCACAGACTCAACTCCCTCCTCAAAGCCCACTTCTGCACCTCCTGTGCATGCACCAAGATGTCTGAAAACTCATAAAAGTGACTAATCAATGACGGCTAACCCACCATCAGTGTGCAGCTATGGTCCAGCAGTTAACTGGCCATCTCACTCCTCCTGCCTATATCCAACTATACGCTCTTTAAGGCTATTGTTGTAACCACATTCCTGATGTACTGTATATGAGCTGTAACTAGTCATTTTAGCGGTAGGGTACATGCTGTGGTGTTATATTCTGTGTTGCCCCCTGCTCTCATACCTGACTATTTCTACCAGTATTTCCTTCCACGATGCAACAGACTGCCTGTATCTAATTCTCTGACTGTACTTTTGTACATAATGTGATTTGTACTCATGCATTACTGATGTATTTATACTCTGTACATATAGTCTTTTTGTAATTGAGCATTTATCTGATGTACTGTATTATGCTCTGTGTTTACTCCCATGCTCCCTGCCCCCCAGGATGCGTCTGGAATCGAGTGGTGGTCTGCTCAGTATGCCTTCCTGGTAAAACTCTTAAATAAATAAAATGCTGAGGCAAAATTGGGAACATCCCTGAAAATCGGGGACAGTTGAGAGGTATGGGGGTGGCATTTATTGTGCAAAAGATTAAATCCAAATTCGGTGACATTACTGCCACACCATAAGAACAACCTAGGCACAAATGTGGGGGGGCAACTGCCCCCTCTGCCCAAATGGTGCCCCTGCTTTATGGTAGAAATGTATTCTCTGATGCTAATATTTGCACAAGTAAACATAATGTTTCTATCATGTTCTGAGGTATGTCCATGTAACCCCCCTCTGGGGCTTATATTAATTGCCCGGTTCTCCCACTTTCTTCTGGTGTCCCTGACCCTCTTTGGGAGCCACCTTCATAGCCTGAGTTTTTGGTGCAACCCCCCAGGTTCCCTGAGCATTGCAAGTGTTATTCCAGCCTGTTGGGCTTGGAGTCTAACCTGTGAGCTGCCAGCATTCTCTTCCATGCCGCCGACACTCGCACATTCACGAAGGTACTCTTTCGTCTTGCCAACTGCCATCCTTGCGATTAAGACAGGGAGTGTTTCATGGTCCTGGTGCCCCTCTGCATCATTCTTGGTACCAGTGACCTCGAGGAGGCACATAAAAAGCTACCTTAATGTAAACTTGGGCCCATAGTAAGACTCATGAATAATTCATGAGCCCTCATGAATATTAATGAGATGTTACACGCTGCTTGGGAGGTTGTATTGCGGCGGCAGTAGCAGGGAAACTGTGGGGAATTATTAATTAAGAGTGAGCTGGGTTAGTAGTGCATAGTTGTAGCTATGTGACTGTGGGGTTTCTGCTGGTAAAGCAGACTTCTCTTGGCTGCATCAGACCTTGGAAAATGGAGAACTGTATTGGACTGCATAGAACTGGAATGGGGGCTGACATACTGGTGTAACTTTAACCCCAACCTGCAGCCAATCACCTTTCTAGACACCTAAAACTGAGCCAAAGGACTTCTGGGAGAGGGAGTTTCACTAATTCAGGTACCTAGATCATGATTCAATGAACAATTATGAAATATTGATCACTACGGTTATTGGTGATTGATTGGCTTGAACAGCCAATCAGGAGGCTGGATTCTCGAGAGAAAACCCAAAGACTTTCTGGGTTTGAGGCAGAGGCCTTGCTCTGATCTCTGTTGTGGACTGAGATACAGATAGACAGACAAACCTCTATCTGACTGTGCTGCTAGCTCTGTCTATATATAGACAGGACAACTCTCCGTGAACGGTGCTCCTTTAACAGGAGAAGACACCTGTTGCAGAAACCCTGCACTGGCAAATTGACTGTGCTGCTAGCTCTGCAGTCTCATTTTGAGATTAATCGGTGGCTGCAAAGGAGTTGACTTGCAGATTGGGATTTTGAAAGTTCTTCTGAAGAAGTGACTCATCACTGGTTAGGGTGCTAGCCCAGTTCTGTGACTTTGCTGTGTGGACTGACTGAGAGCTATCTGAAGCTGAAAGGAACCTTTTGTGGACAGTTGAACTGCAAGCACTGAAGAAATTGGGGATCTGACTAGTCTTGGACCACCCCCTTGCAGAGTTTTATAGTCCGAGTGAAAATTGGAAGGCTAGCACCCATTTGGCACACCGGTACTGCTGTTTGACTGGAAAGGGAAAGGGAACATTGTTTAACCAGGAGTAGCACACTAACCTGAAGCTTGTTCCCAGATGTGACCTGGGAGCACAAGGAAGTTAAGTGACTTGCTCAGGATCACACAATATGCACCTAGGCAGCTGTGGGATTCAAATCCAGGTCTCCAGATCTGTAGCTCAGAGCATTAATCCACTGCGCTATACTGCCTCCCATTGGAAGCACTGCCTAGTTACCACCTCAGTGCAGAGACTGTATAGGGCTCCTGCTTCTCGGAAGTCATCCTTCAGAGCCAGGGAGGGAACCAGTTAACCCCTTCCAAGTGGGACCCACTGCCTAATGAGGTCACCGGTATTTTCTGGGGTGCTAGGGCACCTACGACCCTTGTAGGGAGCCAGGCTGTGGAGTCACTCCCGGGTCTGGGCCTTCTGGGGCTGGTGTGGACCTGTCATTGAGCTCTGCAATGGACCAGAAGCAGCTGAAGGTGGTAAGTTACCAGGCCTTCAATCAAGGGGACAAACTGCAGGACCTCTAAGCAAGATCCAACCTGTCAGGAGAACTGAGACCATCCTCCCCTTCTGCCTATTGCTGTGTGAATTGAACAGAGCTCCACACACCAGGACAGCAGGAAATCATTATGCCAGCCGTTGTTGAAGTCTACAGACTGTGAGTACCCAGGACCTGGTTCCTGGATTCTGAAACAGGGCTGTGATTCTCTAAGAGGCCAACTGACAAATAGGGAATCACGGGCTGACTGGATGGACTATCTGTCAAAGTACAAATTAAATTCAATCGCGTCACAGAGCATTATGCAGGGCTAAATTGTTTTTGCAAATGTAAGCAACTGGCAGAAAATAAGTTTATTTCAAGGCTTATAATGACCAGTGTCCTGAAAGTGGTAGCAGAGTTGACTAAAAGTAAATGCAACAAAGCCATCTGATTATTCTCATGTCAATTGGCTCAGACCAGAACAAACCTGAATACAAGCTATTTTATCTGCACACAGCCCATCTTTCTCTGTCTGATGGCTCCATGTTTGTCTCGTTACATAATTCCAGTTTCTACTAAACATCTACAACTGCCGCTACTTTTGCCTATCTGGAAAACTACCACCCTTCCTCATGATGAATGTTACTGTTGCCATGGACTTGGGCAATTTGCCATAAATGTCACAGAAGCAGCCCCCCCCCCCCAAAAAAAAAAATACCCCAACTGATCATTATAACCACTGCTTCAACTTTAGGCCCAACAACATGAAGTGGTAGTGTGAACACGGAAAAGAAGAAACATTGGCCCATCAAGTTATTTTACCTTACCAGCTCAGTGGGAACACCTACCACTTCAGTTTAGTTTTATAGTCTGAACTAGAAATGTTATTTATTTATTTAAATTAGCATCTCATACTTGATGGGTAGTAGCTGAACAGCCATTCTGTTTAAACATTATACTGGTTATACTGGACAAAAGGCCATTGTGGCCCATCGAGATTGTCCCCTACAATAGTGGGTCAGTTTCTTTCATTTTTTGTTAACCAAATATCCAATTTGTTTTTAAAAGATTCAATGGTTTTTGAATTTACTATAAATTCAGGAAGTTGATTTCATTTCTGTGGGGCCCCAACACTAAAAAAGTTGTCTCTTTTATTAGTATTAACCCTTTCAACACTTAGTTGTTTGTTATGTAGTCTACCAACTATGCGTTTTTTAGCATATGACAATCCGCATTGTCCAAATGAAATAAATCCAGACAGCAAATTAAACACCTAAAATTTCCATTGTGTTTATGCTAACTTAACACTAGCTGCAGATTCTATGCCACTTAATAAAAACACAATTCAACTTCTATGGATAGAACCAAAAGCAAAAAAACAAAAACTTTTATTTTCTTTCTTAACGAATTAAAACAGCACTGTATGGATAGAATGCCTTTTTGCTGTGATTGCAAAGTGGCTACTGGCCAACACAACGTGTTTATCCCAATTATAGCAGGCAGGAGCACAGCCGTCCTGGCTAAAGCAACCAAAACCAGTTAGGCTATCAGGGAAAGTCCCCTACCATTGCTAGTAAAATAGAAAACCATTTCTGTGAACAAATATTTGATATCCAGTCCCAAAGACACATGGACTTAAAACACACACACTCTCCCTGACACGCACAGTCTCTTCTCACTCACTCTCTCTCTCACACACACACACTCTCTCTCTCTCTCTCTCTCTCTCTCTCTCTCTCTGAAAAGGCAGTTAAACCAAACTCATCCGGTGGAGACACAGACATGCTGCTGCACTATTGTTCAAGCCTTACCAGTTGTATTTGTTGCGGCCACTCTAAGCTGGGTGTTCCTCCACGCTGCGTCTGTCTCTGTGTGTGTCTCTCTCTTTCTCTCTATCAGGCTGAAAAATCCTTCTGGGGTTCTGAAAGTCTTAGTGAGATGTGGGAATGACTGAGACTGCGTAAAGAATGGAGACAGACCTTGGCACTACTCATGAACCTGGATACCCTCATAGAGGGAAAGCAGGTGGGCAGCCCCTAATATGCACCATACACCAGTTTAAAGTTGGCGCGTCGGTGCATACACCAATATGGGGCACAGCGGATTGGTTGTCTGTGTGCTTGGCTGACATCAGATGCCAAAGGTGTCTCGCATGTGGAAATTAATGCCAGTGACTGGTGCCAAGCATGCTGGGGCTCCGCAGTTCGGGAAATGCTTGCACAGCTTAGGCCATACTAGGAAAAACATCAGCTCCTCACATTCCTCAAAACTGCACTGTGCAGTCAGCCTCCTGTGCCTTGGTTGTGCTGCACCCCAAGTGGCTGCGTGGTTCACGTGTACCAAATGCTGATACTGTGCCCAGGACATAACAAGAGCCCTGGTAGAGTGAGCCCTGATTTTTAGAATGGGAGCTTTCTTCTGCTCCACCACATGTGCGTTGGCAGTGCAAACTGTCACCCGCCTAGCTAAAGTGAGCTTAGAGGCCTTTTGACCTTTTTTTTTTTTTTTTTTTTTTGCTCCTAACAGGATGAACAGATTTTCTGAACTCCTCTTTTCTTTTCAGATAAACTGGACTTGTGCAGGGCAGTTAAGACTTAATAAATTCTTTTTTTTGGATCGGATGGCTTCAGGCAGAATGATGGCAGGCAAGCTTCCTGGTTTACATGGAAGGAAGTAGGATCCTTGGGTATAAAGGACATGACTGCCTTCATCACCGCCTTGTCTTTGTGCATTATAAGGTATGGTTCCTTGTGTGGAAGTGCCTGAAGCGTACCCATCCTTCTTGCTGAGCAGCTAGCGATCAGAAAACACACCTTGTAGGACAATATGTCCAACAGAACTGAAGCAAGCTGCTCGAAAGGCACCCTATACAAGGCATTTTGACACCAGGCTCAAATCCCAGGGTGGAACTGATGAATGGAAGAACAGTTGGCTCCTGCCAACCACCCTGAAGATATATATCTATATCTCATTAGTTTTTGTTTTGTTTTTTTTTTTAACCAGGGAAGAACCTATTGATATTCCCAATGCCATACCACGTGTTGACATGTGCCCCACTAGAGAGCTCAATGCCAGACCATTGCCTACTCCTGCTGCAAAAAATCCTGTATCTGTGTGACTTTAGTCTGAGCGGGTCTGATACCTCTATCTCCAGCCTAGCCAGAAAAGGTGTTCCATAATTATCATAGGCCACTGAAGTAGCAACTTTCCTGGAAGCCATCATTTTGTCCATGACTCTCTTGGACAAACCCTGCTTCAACAGCCTCTTCCTTTCAGGAGCCAGGCTGTCAATCACATTGATTCTGGCTTTGGATGCAGAATGGGGCCCTGAACAAGGAGATCTCTGCAAGCTGAAATAGGGGTTGCTGTGCTAGGTTCACTAGATCTGAGAACTAAGACCTTCTAGACCACTCTGAGGTTATCAGAAGGTAAGCCTTTTTTTTTTTTTAAAAGTACCTTGGGCATTAGCCAAAGCAAGGGGAATAGGTATGCTCTGTGGAACTCCCATTTCTGAGACAGGGCATCCACTGCCTCTATCTGAAGGCACCAATATCAACTGAAGAACCTTGATACCAGAGTGTATCCCTATGATGGAAAAAGATCGATTTTGCAGTCAACCAAATCTTCTGCACAGTAGATCGAACATCTTTGGGTTTACAGACCAGACTCTTGGATAAACCCTTTTGTGACTCAATCAGCTCACCTGCCCATTCAGTTCTCCACTAGATGAACCATTGAGTGCTACAGAAGGTTGGCTTCCATCCACTGCAGAACCTTGGTCGCTTCTGTTAGAATACTGCACTCCTGTTTTATGTAAGCCATGGTGATGGCATTGTTTGACTGCACCTTCATGGCTCTGGCCTGAACCCAGTTCTGAAAGTGAAGCAAAGTGAGGTACACTGCCCTCATTTCCTCATTTCCAGCATATTAATCTGGAGCATCTGGTCCTGGAGGCTCCAGATCCCTTGAACTGGGATTTGGTCCAGCACCACCTCCCAGTCCAACATGCTGGTGTTGGTCGCCAAAATCATTTCTAGTGGTGCCTCTAGGAGTGCCCCCTCACTAAGATTTTTTTGGGTTTTCCCACCTTGCAAGGGAATGCCACACAAACCATGATGGCAGGATCAGGGCCTAGTAGTCCTTCGAGGTCAGGGATCCATATCTCCATCTTGTTATGCAGAGGTCACATGTGGAAATGTTCCCCACGTCACTAGCTCTGTTGCTGCTGTGATCAGGCCTGTAATCTGTTTGCAGAGACTGCCAGCTAGACCTTCAGCCACTGGGGCTCTTGAATTAAGGTTTCCTTCCTGAGCGCAGGGAGGAACACTCTCTTCTTGTGCATCTGGAACACTGCCTCTCAATGTTCTAACCTTTTGAGATGGCACTGAGTAGCTTTTCTTCTGACTGATGATCCAGCTACATGTTTCCAAGGCCTCCAAAGTCCTTGCCACTGTTCTCTCTGCCATCCTTGTAGTTGGGGTTTGGATGAGCAGATCATCCAGGTAGGGGTGTATATGATGATCCTCCTGTCTCGGTTACATCACTAGCACAACGAGGAGCTTCGAAAACACCCTAAGGGCTGTTTCCAGATTGAAGGGCCTATACCGGAAATGTTGTCCCTGAATTGCAAATCTGAGGAATTTCTGGTGTAACTGGCCGACAGAGATGTGGAAATAGGCATGTATCAGATCTATGGACATTAGAAAATCCCCTGATTGGGTTGCTCAAATGATGGACTGCAAGGACTCCATTTTGAAGGTCATGTGGCGAACAAACTTGTTTAAATGGGTTGATTACCCCCCTCCCAGACTTCTTGGGGTACTACGAAATAAATTGTGTAGAACCCCAAATCCTCCTCTTTTGGGGGAACAGGTAAAATTGCCTCTCTTTGTCTCAAGTGATCCAAGGTCTGGGCAGGGATGTCCCACGTACCTGTATTGAGAGGAATCTCCCCTCCATTCAGTATCTACATTGTGTCTGTGAAAGGCACCTCTGTTGCTGTTGCTTTTGAAACCAGAATTGGTTCCTCTTTTCCTTCAGTTTTTCAAAGATCCAAAAGGGATGAAAACCTCCTCTGGCCTGTCACTCTCAGTTGAAACCCCATCCTCTCTGGGCTGGGTTTCCCTTCTGAGGTTACCTGGACACCAGCAACTGTGCCCTTTTTTTGTCTTGGATGTCCTTCAGAATGTTGTCCAGTTCCAGTCTGAATAACAACTCCCCAGCAAATGACTAGTAAAATAACTTTGTCTTGGATGCCTAGTTTGTGGACCAGTAGCAAAGCCACACACTTTGCATAGCTGGCACAATACAATAGCCTGTGGATGTCTGCCCACTCAGCTTATTAACTGCTGCATCCCCTAAAATAGGCAGAAACCATGGACACTAGCTGCAAAATATGTGACCCCTTTAATTCCTCAAACAGATCAGCCTAAGGCAGTCACTGAGGTATTTAAAGCCCTGGCTACAAAAAAGGATGTGTAGATTGTCGAAAGGTTGACCCCATTCAAGGCACAGGCCCACCTGCATAATGTGTCTGTCCTCTTGTCATTAGCATCCAATTGTGCCATCACACCTGCTAGAAGTATGAGCATGTGTTTGATGACATTGCACACAGCCTTTTCAGTTATTGGTGGAATATCCCACTTCATGAAACTACCCTCCAAGAATGGGTAACATCTCAACGTCTGGTTAGGGAGCTGCTTCCTCTTATCAGCCCAGGCCCTTCCCGCTCAATGATCGCTTTGCAGTGCTGGAAGTTCTGAAAACACTTCAGGACTGAGGCGGAGACTGACAAGATAGGATAAACATCCAAAGTCTCCACATCATGGATCTCCTTCAACTGTAATGTGTACTATAGGCTTCTCTTATGAGATAGGACAATGACTTCACATCAGACAAGGGTGGAATCAGGATATTTTTCTTTGCCTCCATCCACGCCCCTTCTTCTTAAGAAGGATCCTCCTCTTCCTCCATCACCACCACCACCACCACAACATCTGACCGATCCAGACCAGTCGGGTTAGGATTCTCCTCAGACCCCTCTGCATCCATCTCTTGACCTTTCAAGCAGTCGGGATCAAGGTTTGTTTGCAGTTCTGGGTGAGCAGGCTCACTTTTCTCTGGTGCCCCTTGATGTGCCTATATGGCCCTCCCATAACCTGAAAGGCATGCCTCTGCCTCAGGTGTATTAATGGGGATGGCCTGCAGATTACTTCCACTGAACATCTCATTAAAGGAAAACTCCACCCTCATATCTTCTAAATGTTATTTGTTTCCATGTCAATAGGCAACTCTTTTTTTTTTTTTCTTTCATGTAGCTGTTAACGATGTATGCAAATGTTTTAGTCTGTTTTTACAGTTCATACTAGGCCCTGTGACTGCCCTGGGAGTCTCCATTTCATGTTTGTTGAAATATCATTGTCCCCAAGAGCTGCATTAGCATATGAGAACATGGTGCGTAATCACCCTTTAAACTCTCTAGTATGCCTGCCTGCTTAATTAGTCTTAAAAGAAACAAGCTGTAAAAATGTGTGGAATACCACATTTACCTTCAGTGAACTTTGCAAACTGTCTGAGTTATAATGCAGATTTTTTTCCCTTTACACTTTCCTCAGTTTGTTTCCAGAGAGATTTTGCAGAGTGGTAGATCCTCAGGGACAATGCAATTTCACCAACCATGAAATGGAGATGCCCAGGGCAGTCACAGGGCCTAGTATGAACTGTAAAAATAGACTAAAACATTTGCATACATCCTTGACAGCTATATGAAGAGTTATCTATTGACAAGGAAACAAATTACATTTAGAAGATATGAGGGTGGAGTTTTCCTTTTAGTAGTAAAAATGACTTTCACAATTCAGTTTTACCACTGGTGTTCCCAGTTCAGAGGTGTGGCTGGGGGGGACAGGCAATATAGATGTGTTAGATTGGGGTTGTATTGTTCTTACTGTGTAATGCAGAGGAGAAGGTCTCATCGTCCTCCTGCAGGTCTTGCATCTTTTAAAATATAAATACATAAAAAATACTCATCTTCTATGGGCCACAGTGGCACTATGAAGAAAGCAGTCTGCTTAGAATAGCAGTCGGCTATTTGAAGAAGCACTCTAATCTCTCTCCACAACAGCCCATGCTGTAAGTTATCCCTGCACTTACTGGTTCTTCCACTTGCTAATCAAAAAAGTGCAGTGCTATTATTACAGCCTACAGCTGCAGACAACACCCTGTAGCCACTCTCCTTATACCAAGTACAAAACGGAGTTGACCAGCACCCTGTGCTCTTACTGTAAGATGCACATGCATCTCCCTTTTCCTGGGACTGGTTGGAAGCTCGGACCCAAGGTGGGCCTTGCCTTTAATTCTCCCTTTCTAGTTAAACCAACCGCCATTGGTCGGATACCTGGCAGTTTGGGTTCAATACCAAAAAGTGCAAGCTGCTACATTTCGTGGCAAAAAAAAACCAAGAAGAAGCTACCAGCGGGGGGAGGGGGGTTAGCTAGCCATGACAGAGAAGGATCTGGGGGTGGTTATAATGGGCTCAGTGAACAACTCGGCACAATGCAGGAAGGCAGCTGCAAAGGCCAACAAAATGCTGGGTTGTATTGCCAGGGGTATATCTTCAAGGATGGGGGAGGTGATCCTGCCATTGTATAGGTCACTGGTTAGGCCACATCTGGAGTACTGCATGCAGTACTGGTGCCCATACCTGAAGAGGGACATTAAGTTACTGGAGGGGTGCAGCGCAGGTCAACAAAGATGATCCGGGGACTATCCTTAGCCACCCTATTTGCTCATATGGCAGCCCTGCTGTACCCCACTCCTCTGTAACAGAAGTATAGGAGGATGGGGAAGGAAGGGGACAGGGAGGATTATGCAAGATGGTCCAGGGAGCTGACCAGAAAAGTGAGAGAAGCCAAGGCCCAAAGGGAGCTGAGATTAGCGCAGGGAATTAACAGTGGCAGAAAGACTTTTCAGATGCATCAGGGAGAAAAGGAAGTGCAAGGAGACAATAGTGAGGATAAAAAGGGGTGGGGAGTGGACTGAAAAGGGTGAGGAGCAGGCAGAAGCACTGAATGAATACTCTTGCTCAGTGTGCACGGAAGAGAAGGGGGCGGCTACCACCATGGGCTGGGAGGGTGGGGACAGGGGGAGAAGCGGCAACAGATGGAAGAATTGAGGGAAGTAGAGTCCTAGAGGGACTGAGGGCACTGAAGGCAGACAAGGCACCAGGGCCAGATGGTATCCACCCCAGGGTGCAAAGGGAGATGATGGAGGTGTTGGCGGAGCCACTGGCAGATCTGTACAGCATCTCACTGAAGTCGGGATGTGTGCCACTGGACTGGAGGATGGCACATGTGGTACCATTGCACAAGAGCAGACCAAGGGATGAACCGGTAAATATCGCCCAGTAAGTCTCACCTCCATAGTGTGCAAACTCATGGAGACAATACTAAAGGAAAGACTGGTGTCATACCTGGAGGACAGTGGCCTCCAGGATGTGAGGCAGCATGGGTTCATTTCAGGGAAGTTTTGTCAAACCAACCTGATACAATATTATGACTGGGTGACAGGCAAGCTGGATAAGGGTCATGCGGTGGATGTTCTTTACTTGGACTTCAGCAAGGCCTTTGATACTGTGCCTAATAGGTGGCTTTGGGGGGGGAAGCTAACTGGTGTAGGGGTAGGGCAAAAATTATGAACTGGATTACAAGCTGGCTGAGTAGGAAGCTGCAATGGATGGTGGTGAGATGGGAGCTCTCAACTCCAAGGCCAGTGATGAGTGGGGTGCCACAGGGCTCTGTGCTGGGGTCGGTATTGTTTGGGCCATTCATATCGGACAATGCACACAGGGTGGTGAGCAAGATAAGTCTGTTCGCTGATGACACCAAAATTGGAGCAGTTGTGGATGGAGAGGAGGGATGGAAGCAGCTGGAGGGGGGACCTAAGAAAGGTAGAGGAGTGGTCAGAGAGGCAGCAGCTGGGGTTCAGTGCAAAGAAGTGTAAGGTTATGCACTTTGGGGTGAAGAACCCAAGTAGAGAATACTGGCTGGGAGGGGTTAAGCTGGGGATCACTGAAGAGAAGGACCTAGGGCTAATAACAGGAACCATGAACAACACTGCCCAGTGCAGGAGAGCGGCTGCAAAAGCGAACAAAATACTGGGGTGCATAGCGAGGGGGTTTTCTTCCAGGCAAAGAGAGGTGATCTTGCCCCTCTACAGGTCACTGGTAAGGCTGCACTTAGAGTATTGTGTGCAGTTTTGTAGGCCATACCTAAAGCGTGATATCGGGCTACTGAAGGGGGTGCAGAGGAGGGCAACAAAGATGATATGTGGAATGGAGGGGAGAGACTGACAGCAGGCTGGGAGACCTGACTATGTACACCCTGGAGGATAGAAGGGATGGGGGACATGATAGACATTCAAGTATCTGAGGGGAATCAATAAGGATGGGGCAGATGGGGTTTTAAGTTAAGGAGGGGAGGGACATCAGGGGGCATGGGCTAAGAATAGAGGAGGGAGATTTAGGAAGGAAATGAGGAGACACTATTTCACAGAGAGGGTGGTAGCAAAACGGAATGCCCTACCAGAATGGGTGGTGGTATGTAAATCTGTGAAGAGCTTCAAAAGGGCATGGGACAGGGAACAGGGGAGAGTGAGGGTGGGGAGTTGGGGGTGGCAGTGGGATGACAAAGGGGAGGGGGTAGGGCAGCTGCAAACTAGGGCTGCTAGCTGCACACTCGAGCAGACTAAGATAGACTGGGTGGTCTGTTTCTGCTGGCACATTCGTGTGTTCAGCTAGTGTCTGCTCTCTGTAGTGGCCACTCTTCCCTCCATTAACCTACACCTTGCCCCCTGAACTGACACTAGGTATCCACTCCATTTTCCCTGCCCCCCCCCGGTCCCTCCTGCCCCCTACCTCTTCTGACATGCCTAGAGCCAACCCCACCCCATGTGGCTTTCAGTGGTCAGCCTCCTGCTGTTCCCCCGAGTACCTCCCTTCATCATAACTCCATCCCCACACCACTTCCCTCCTCGTTTCCCCTGCATGACCATTTAGTCGAGCACTTTTCCCCTCTGGTGCCACCTTCCCCTCCCTAGCACCCACCAGCCACTATTTTGCCCTACTATTTTTGACAAAGCCCCAACATGAGACTGCTTACCCTTCCTAAGTTTCCCATCAGCTCAAAAGGGGGTCCTCTCCTGCTTTCCCCACGAGGCTCACCACTGCTTTTCTACATCCTTTACTGAAGCTGTACTAATTCCATGGTACTAGTGATAACATTGTAATATTATAACCTATATACGTTCTATACCTGCTTGATGTAATATTAGGGGGCAGTATAGCGCAGTGGTTTAAGGCTCTGAGCTGCAAATCTGGAGACCTAGAGTTGAATCCCACAGCCTCCAATTGCATACTGTGTGATCCTGAGCAAGTCACTTAACTTCCTTGTGCTCCCAGGTCGCACCTGTAAACAAGCTTTCAACTTAGTGTGACACTCCTGGTTAAACAATTGAAAAACAAATAAAAAAAAATAGGTCTATTGTCTGTCAACCTAACGTGGAACCTTTGTGAAAGAGCTTGTGCTCACAGGTCTTCTCTGAATCCAGAAATAAATAAATAAATAAATAGGGGGCGTACCCTTTGTGAGCAGGCTGAGGGAGTTGAACATGTACTCACTGGAGGAAAGACTGGAGGGATATGATTGAAACCTTCAAGTACATGAAGGGAATAAACAAGATGGGCACGAAGGGACTATTCAAGTTAAGGGGGGGTAGGGACTCTCAAGACCACAATCTCAGATTGGAGGGAGAAGGTTCAAGAGGAAAATGAGGACTTTTTTTTTTTTTTTTTTTTACAGAGAGTGGTGTCTGGGTGGAACGTGTTTCCTGCGGAAGTGGTATCCTGTAGAACAGTGGACTGCTTCAAAAGGGGATGGGACAGGTTGAGCGAGAGGCAGCTGCCGTATAAGGGTTGCTAGCTGCACACTCGAGCAGTCTCGATATACCATAAGGCCGTTATCTGCTGGCAAATTTGTATGTTCATAAATGGGAGGTTAGAATTGCTTTGTGAAATTAAACCTCAATCCAGTTGCTTTTAAACTTCAAACTGAGCTGGTGAACTGACCTTCTGGCTAGATGGCCATGTACATGTAGTGCTTTCCAACTACCACACAGTTTGTAAGTTTCAGGGGGCAAGCCCTGAGTTTACTCAAGATTCTTGAACCAGGGGATCTCCCTGTTCAGGGGTGATGTGCGCCCTCTCTCGTCGATGACTTTCCACTCTCCAGTCTCACTCTTTCTCTTTTGTCTGTGATAGGGTATGGTGTCACAGTGCTACAGCTGTCCCTCCAAAGCAGGTCTGGCATCTTCTGACTCCAATAGTCCACAGTCAACCCTTCTGGTTTAC
The DNA here is from genome assembly GCA_016271365.2 of Neoceratodus forsteri. Classification (NCBI taxonomy): domain Eukaryota; kingdom Metazoa; phylum Chordata; order Ceratodontiformes; family Ceratodontidae; genus Neoceratodus; species Neoceratodus forsteri. The sequence goes on from CM028137.1 coordinate 939,217,123, forward strand.
AGGAAAATCTTTTTGTGGCATTCTCTGTGCTTCTGCCCCACCCAGCATATCTTGGCATCCACTTCCTGCTGTGTATTCCCTCTTCTACTCCGTTCTACTCTCCAAATTCTGAACAGGTGTGTGTGTGTGTGTGTGTGTGTGTGTGTGTGTGTGTGTGTGTGTGTGTGTGTGTGTGTGTGTGTGTGTGTGTGTTATAATATGATGTGCAGTTTTATTATTAATACATTATGATGACCTAGCCCTTTGTATTTGGACAGCTAGTTATCTTTAACACATGTTAAATGTAAACATTGTCTTCTCACGTAGCATGATGATTAGCTTTGAGACAATTGCCACTGTATCTTCATAAACCCACAGTGACAGCCAGCCCGGTGGTGCTGAGGGTTGAGGTGCTGCCCGTCGCACCTCACGCCATGCCAGTGACCCGTGTTCAGGAATGAGCTCAGGCTGGCTGAGGGGAGGGAGGGAGCTGGATGAGCAGCCGACAGTCATCTCTCCTCTCCCGTGGAGGGAGATGACTTCTCCTTGGCTCTTGGCTGCCATTGAGCAGAGGCTTGGTGGCAGCACCAAGCCATATAGGAGGAGTGGTGCTAGGCCAGGGGGGAGGGGTCATCACTAGGTTCTCGGCATGCATGTGTGCCTCCACGCATGCATGTGCATGCTCGCATTTTGCCAGGAGCTCTGGGACAGAAGGGGAGAAAACCAGAGGGAAAAGGTGGGGGACGCCACAGGCTAGATGATGCCCCAAGGGGCTAAGTTGAGTTCTCCATGGAGAGCCGTATCAGCCTGTGGAACCCTCAAAGTGGAGCATAAATGCATAGATTAAAAATAAACTCACAATACAGCAGCACCACTGCGATGACCATTCTGTTTTATGCAAGTCCGTAGATAAGATGTTAAAGGTGACCAAAGGAAGAGTGGATCTTGGAGCTTATAAATTAGAGCTGTATTTGTATGGTGCACAAAACCATTGCTCTTTTCAGTTGCCAGTGGTTTACTTGGTCAAAATGATCATGCTGTAGCGGTGGTAAACAATGGGATTTCCAGTTTAAAGGAAGAAGTAAATGTAGCCTTTCAATTACAGGTTTATGTTCCACCTACCTTGTAAATATGTTTTCATACTGTATCTTCATCAGGATTATTGTGAGTATGGGCATATTGCTGGGCTGTCATATCCTATCTGTTAGTCTAATTCTGCTTTATATTTCCGGATTTTGTCCTGTGTATTTCCATTCAGACAGACCTCTACAACATCGGGTTATACAAAGGCTACAAAAACGAATGCGTCGGATAGGATGAGACAGTGATATGGACAGACATTTACTAAATCTAATATGCCAAAGATAGCAGTGTATCTGAGCCCACAGTCTGTTGTGTAATATTCCACACTTCTTGTACTTGGTAACACGCTTGTACTTCATGTCATGCACTAATGTTCACAGAATAAAACCCAAGGTTGGTTTATGTTCTTTTCTTCATTTACGGATCTTGTAGTTGTAAGACCTTTAGGAAGACTCTTATTATGTACTGTTCCAACAAACCAATGTAAACAAGAGCTCCGAACACTGACTCTTTTGATGGCCATGAATTGAATGTTTTATGTAGTCCCCTATCAATATATTGTCATGTGTCGCTGGTTGAATGTTTCACCAGGTGCTGCTGAATATAATTGCTCTGAAGTACTGAGCCTGAGAGGCTTCTCAGAATAAGTTGACATATAGTGGGTAAGGTTGTTGGATTACGGTGTATTAACACTTTACTTTATACGGGAATTATAACATTGGTAAGAGAAACCAAGGTATATGATTGGTTAAATGTGATTTCATGTCCATGCATTATTTTAACACGACTGCACAGGTCTGATATAATGTTAACCTCATTGGTCAGTTTTATAAGTGATAATAGATTCCATTCTATAATCCTAGTAAAGCACTCCAGGGTGTGCTTAATTGTGTGAGCACTCTCTGGTATGTAAGGCATTTGACTTCAATGTGTGCCCAACTTCACAAGATGCGTCCGAGTAATAAACACACTACCATGCCTTCTTTCTTAAATGACCACCAAAGAGAATATTTAGTGATCCCAGTCAGTATCCGCCTTACTGTATGGTGACCTCTTATTGCAGGTGGGATAGGTTAAACACTTCTACTGCCGTAATGCTTCTTGCACAAGTTTTGTCCAAGTAGGTGACACTAACCTGACTAATGGCACCCAGACTAGTCTATGTGGGCAGATGGTGTGCGTACTGCAAACTCTATTTGTAGAAATGTAAACACCTCCTGTACATGGGATACTGTTTGCCTACCATGTAATCCCAAAAACCCAAGGACTGCATCTCTAGCTCTGTTAAATGAAAAACATTATAGATTGAGATAGTGCTCCCAGCCAGTGGGAGGGCTCCTTTCCCCATATGCCTGGGATAATCTTATTCTGTAATAGTATCTTCTATGCATGTACTCTAGAAACCAGCACATTTGGGTGATTTTTTTTCTGCACTTCGCCACTCTTTCAGGTGAGCACACTAGCCCCATCACCCCGACCACCACTGGGACTTGCTGCCAGCTGTCTTTCCCCCTAGGGCTTGCCCCCCCACCCCCACCCTGGTGGGGTCGGCAGGGGTCCCCAATCCCTGCTGAGGACCAGATCCAGTTTGGGCTGGTGAGTCCAGCTAGTCGGGTGCAGGATCTACAGGCACCCGCCAGCATCCTGCTGCCGGCATTTCCCTTGTTCTAGTCCCCCGGGAAGGTGTGGTGTGCAGGGAAATCTAGGCACAGGAGCAGCAAAATTTGGCACTACTCAAGAATACTCACAAAATTCAGCTTTAATGTTTAAAAGCAATAATCCGCCATTCATTAATGCTGATCACTTGACAATATTGGTTCAGTACTGTTGATGCCTGCAACTAACCCCAGTGTGTTGTTTTCTTTCTAGGGTGTGGAAGATTTAAAATACCTTGGGTACCTCAAGCACTGATTACAAAAGGCACTTGAGAACGGGCATGCTCTTCGCATTAATGGGTTTGCATATTTTTCAATAGCCTATAGAAGCATTGAAAATGTATGTATATTTCATTAGTCTATAGTAACTATCTGGTTTTCCAGTTGTTGTTGGCTTTGAGGGGGTTTTACATATTTGTTATATGTTTGATATCAGTAAGCTCTGTTTTGCACTGAATCACCACGCACTTTGACAGATCGAGCACTTTACTAACACTGTCACTTTAAGAAATTTGTATTTAGATCCTGCTATTGTAATTGGCTGTACCTCCTGATGCGTAACTAGTGTGGAAACTGGCCGAGGTTTTCACGTACCTGATGCTCTGAATGGTGGATTATTGATTTCGAACATTAAAGCTGAAGTTTGCGAGTATTTCCGAAAAGAAAAAGTTAGTGTTTAAGCCTGTGTCTACCCATCTTTCATTTTGTGCCATTTTGTTGCTAATTTAAATGTTATTGTTCTCGCATATTGGCTGTTCTAGGCTGAATCTTGTGTTCAGGCCTGTTTCTTTCATGATTTTAGTCAGTATTTCAGATGTCCAAGTGATGGAGGGACAGTACTGTATGGTAAGGTGTTTATGATGTTTATTCTGACATCCTTTTTTTTTTTTCTTTAAATTTTTATAACTAGGTAAGACACACTAAGCTGAAAGCTTGTTTACAGGTGCGACCTGGGAGCACAGGGAAGTCAAGTGACTTGCTCAGGGTCACATAGTATGCAAGTGGGGGTGTGGGATTCAAACCCAGGTCTCCAGATTTGCAGCTCAGAGCCTTAAACCACTGCGCTATACTGCTTCCGTAACTTACCAGCCCGGTTGATGTGCATGTTTGTGTTTGTTTGGGGTTCATACATGGCTATCCATTCATTTGCTGACTTTTCTCATCTGTAGTGCATAACAGTATTTGGACACATCTAGTAGATTCAGACCTCCATGTTCCACCATTCTAGTAAGTTTTGCAAGATAGGCTCTTACTTTTTTACCTACCCAAATGAAGTCACTTATTTTTTGTATCTGTTTTATCCATTATTTTGGTATCTTTCAGTGCTGCATGCTCATAACAAATAGGATTCTGGGTAAAAAGTTCATTTTTATAGCGTGAATTCTCTAACACATCTCAATTGGCAGTTTATTCCACCTTTCATGTCTGGGTTTAGTTTTTGTGGTATAGTTTTTGTATTAATTGCCACTGTGCCTTTGCCTGTGGCACGGAGTTCTATTCCCAGGTACAACACAACTGTAAGGTTTCCACTGGAGTCCTAGTGTCTCTCTAAGATTTCTTCCACATAAATAGTTTATTGGCATTACTTTGGATTTGTCGACATTCAACTGATATCCGGATAGTTTTCCAAATGCTTCAGTAACTTTTAATAGTTGCGGTACTGATTTCTCGGACTGTGTGACTGATAGTCACATCATTGGCATATGCAGCTAGCTTATGATGTTCTCTTCTGTATTCAATTCCAGAGAGAGAGAGAGGCCATTTTGGTTGGCTCTTGGACTGTGCCCACCCAATATTCTCCCCAAGCCACCAGACGGGTGGCCTGCAGCTTTCCCCCAGCGACTGGGCTCCCCGGAAGGAGAGACCAAGATCAACCAGAGGCCCGAGCTGAGGCTTGCCCCTGGGGCGTCATTCAGGAGGGTGCCCAGGGAGCGTCATCCTGCTGCTGTCCCTGAGAATTTCCTGCTTGTGACTTCCCCAGTGGGTGTGGATGTTCAGTGATGTCGACGTCTGAATGTGTGTGCTCCCATGCAGTCTCGTAGATGTCTGCCTTTGCCCCCTCCAAACGTGGTTCCAGCTGGTGTACACCCAGTCTTCACTGAGTGCCACTCATGCACCAGGAGCTCATGGCCTCCCACCCCTGTGGAGGAGCACTGTTCATGGGATGCTTATCCAACCTCTTTCCTGGCCAGCCCTCTGATCCTCTGGGTTCATTCCCAAACCTGGGCTGCCAGCATTGCCAGAGATAGTGCTACCGCTGTGCTGGCGGACCAGTTTATTACAGTGATCTTGTTATCCTTTTGGATTTTGAGTAATAGTGGCTCCAGTGCCAGATTAAACAAGGCTGGGAAGAGGGAACCCCCTTGTCTCGTTCCTCTTTCAAGAGAGAAAGTGGTAGCTTTGAGACCATTTGTGGTGACTTGCCTGTGGCTTACTGTACAGTAGTCTGATCACTTTGAAGACTGGGGAAATACCATGTTTCTCTAACATATTAAATAGGTATGGCCATTCCAGCAGGTCAGATGTATTTTCAGCATCAAATGTAACAAGGACCGCTGGTATTGTCGGGTCTTTGGCAATTTCAGTAAGGTATGTCATTTTCCTTGCGTCATCGGATAGATTGCTTCCTGCCTCCTACCAAAGTTATTAATCTGTAAATTGAGCATTTTTCTGTATTTCTATTTGGTCTGAGAATGAGTGTTCTATCTCTGAACATTTTTGTAATGATTCCTTCTCTAGAGATTGTCAGCGCTTCTTTTAGCACTGGAGCCAGATTCCCTGTGAATGCTTGGTAGTGGTCTGATGGCATGGACACTGGGAACACTACAGATGCCATGTTTGTATACCTGGCAAAGGCCTTTGACTTGGTCGACCACAATCTTCTCCATGTCAAACTGCTAAACCTTGGCTGCTAAGTTGGCACTGCAACTTGGTTCCAGAGCTATCTCTCGGGCAGATCCCAATCTGTGACCATCTGGGCAGCTACCTCTGTGGCCATGGTAGTATCCACTGGAGTTCCCCAGGCTCTGTTCTGGGCCCCCTGCTGTTTTCCCTCATTATTAATTTCCTACCTGCTGATGGCCTCTCATGGCAGGCCCTACTGTATGCTGATGATCTAGTATTATACAATGTCAAGAAAGAATCCTGGCTTCTGACTGGTCAGTTGGCCATCACAGCAGGGATGTTATCCGGGCATAAGCTCCCTGCTGATTGTTTGCCTTGCATTTGATTTCCTAGGATTTGTCCTTAAAAAATACAAATATTTTTACACACTAACAAAAACATTCTTTAAAATTATTTTTTCTTATAACACAACAAGCCATTGCATAATAGGAATAATGCCCTCCAGGGTGGGTGTTATGCTGGGATAACATCCCTTCTCGGGTGTTGGACGCCCTCAGCTGGTGGCCTCGGGCCCAACCACCCGAGGTGGGATGTTATCCCAGCATAACACCCACCCTGTAGGGCATTATTCCTTTACTATATCACCGCGAGAAATCTCAGCCAAACCTATCTGCCACCCTCGCCCATAACTACGGGGCAGCCCACAAATGGTTCCTGTCCCATAGGCTCCTAGTTAAGAAACAAAACTAAAGCCATGCTTCTGGGATTCAAACCCAACCTCTTAAAACATGCTAGAACAAACTCCTCCCTCACAGTCCTCACACCTGATGCCCCCACCCCTGCAGAATGTACCCTATTTGAAATACCTTGGTGTCGCTCTAGACCCTTCCCTATCTTTCTCAGAGCACATCAACAGTACTGTAAGATGGATCAACCAGAAACTTGGGGCTGCTTACAGAGTCAATAATTGCCTTTCCCCTGAGGCATGCCTAGACATAGCCCAAGGGAATCTTGTCCCCCTATTATATTACTGTGCCCTGATCTGCTCTCATGCTTCCTCCTCCCCCCATGTGCAAGTCTACATACAGCCTACAATAGCATCTGTAGGTTTGTCTACTGACGCCTTACTCCACACACCACTGCACCATGTACCAGTCATTAGGCTGGCTCCCCCTGCAACCAGGGCCGGCTTTAGGGTTTTGGGGGGCCCCAGCAGATTAATGAAATCATGGGGCCCCCCTACTTACCCATCACCCCATATGTTTAACTGTAACCAATACACACATCATGTTATTGTATTTTCAGTACTAGAGGCATCTTAAAAAAATTTAAAGGGAGACCACAGTGTCAGTGCATACTGTTCCTTCTCTCATATCCATTGTTACCTATCTGCCTCTTATTGCCTGGGTCATAGCTTAGTAAGGCTTTTCATGAAATCAAGATCCCACATCAAAATCTGCACAATCCTTTATTGCTGTTTTAAGAAGATAATAAAAAAAGATTTAAAATAATTAAGGTAAACTGTTTTAGTTGGGGGCCCCATAAGCAGGGGGCCACCAGTGATTGCAGGGTTTACTGGTGCCTAAAACCGTCCATGCCTGCAACTAAGGTACAACTACGCTCTTGGCTGCATCATAGACAATGCGATTAGAAGTGGTAACCTGTCCCCCTACTAGTCTCTGATCACACACAAAACTGTGCCCAGGTGTCTGCGTCAATCCTTGGTCCCACCCCTTGAAGTTCCTAGCATTTCCACCTGCCTAGGTAGCAAAGTCATGTGCATCGCAGCTCCCTCACTTTGGAATAATATCCCTTCCTCCCTTCGCTCCCTTGACTCGCTCCTTGCTTTTAAGACGCATTTCAAAGCTTGGCTGCTGGCAGAAGCCAATTGGATGTGTTAAGCCAGGCAGCCAATGGCTAAGCGCCCTTCCCCACTCCTAGGCCTAATCGTTCATCATGCCTTGCGCCCATTTTTCCAGGACTGGCTGTCCTGTACCTTTAACATCATGCCCTTGCACCTAACATGTACTGCTTTGTATTCAAGTTGTGTATCCTGTATTCCTATATCCTAATGTATTGCTTGCACATTTTCTGCTTTGTCACAGTATTTGAAGCATTACATGTGTTTTAGTTTGCTTTTCTCATCTGTTAGCATTTTCCTAAATGAATGTAAGTGTATTGTACATTTCAATGTGCTGTCTTTATGGCTCGGGTCATGCCTGAAAACGATACACTGGATAAGTGCACGCTCTGGGTAAACAAATAGGGAGGCAGTATAGCGCAGTGGTTTAAGGCTCTGAACTACAAATCTGGAGACCTAGGTTTGAATCCCACAGCTCCCACTTGCATACTGTGTGACCCTGAGCAAGTCACTTAACTACCCTGTGCTCCCAGGTTGCACCTGTAAACAAGCTTTCAGCTTAGTGTGTTTCACCTGTTAAACAATTTGGGAGGGGGGGAATACCTAAATAAATAAATGTCCCTCCAGCTTCTCCAGGTGCCTTTCCCCCTTGGGTTGATTTTGTATTGCAGAGATTATTTCTTCTGTTATTTCCTTTCACTAAGGGTGCCGGCTGCTCCATGTTTAGTTTCGGTAAGCTCATTTTGTTGAGGAATTTACTGAGCTCTTCAAGTGCACCCATGTTCTCTGTTTTATGCAGATTTGTATCAAAATCTTTCAAGCTTTCACCGATCTCGTAAGGGTCTGTTGTCATCGTGTCATTTCCTTTCCCTTTTATTGATGCAATTTGTGATGTGGCACGTTCTTGCTTTAGCCTTAGTGCCAAGGGTTTGGTTGCTTTGGGGCTATTCGAAATATCGTTGTCTTTAATCTTTCTACAAGTGTGCTCATCAGCTTGTCACTTGCCTTAGGCTTTAATAATATTTCTTCTTGGCTGTGGTCCAGTAACCCCAGGCTTCCTGAGTCATCTTATGCAATCCTTTCTTTATGTCGTGTGAGTTCTTTTAGCAGTTTTCTTTTTTTCTTCCAGTTGTCTTTTTTTTTTTTTCCTGGCACTGCATATAGCTATGCATTTACCGCGTATCCTGCCCTTTGGTGCTTCTCAAATTATAGAAACATAGAATTTGACGGCAGATAAGGACCGCTTGGCCCACCCAGTCTGCCCATTTCCCTCCCTGATGGATAAGCTGCAGATTCTAGTTAATCAACAGCCAATTATTAGCCAATTAGTCTCCGTTGGTCGGTTGTGACTGAGGAAGTCTTATATTGTGGTGTGTTTTTTTTGTTTGTTTGTTTGTTTGTTTTGTGTTTTTTTTTTTTTTTTTGCATTCTTCACTTTGAAATATGAAATTGTTAAAGCTCCAACTAGGAGTGCTAGGTCCTTGTACATCTAATAGCAATGTTAGTTTTCTGGGGTGCGGTTTGATCTTGTTATAGGTAGTATCTCTGTTCCAATAATTACTTAGTATTACTCGGTGAATAACGGTGGAAAAAGGCCAAGGCCCATCGAGACCACCTTCCCCGCACCTGCAGGGTGTATGTTAAGTCCTATTACCAATTCAATATTCATCCAGGGCATTTTTGAACATTTCAGGAGAACTTACGTTAACCAAGTGGTTGGGTAGGAAATTCCATAGTTTACACATTTTAATAGTAAGGCTCTACAATACCAGTTCGACAACCCTTTTGTCGACCGGCATCTTGCTGACAGGAATTGGTCGACCGCAAGTTGCGGTTTACATGATTTCTCTGCGTCTCCCGGTCCTTTTTTTTTTTTTTCTGGGGGTCTTTGCCCCAGACCCCCCTCCATGTGTGAGGCTGTGCCCCCAATCTTTAGGATTCTCAACTCCAGTTGGAGTTGATTCGAGTTGGGGGTGCAGGACCAGAAGACAGTGTGCCACTATCTCAGGCACACCAACACAGTGACCTGTTGGCAAAGTGCCAATTTTGCCAACGAGTATATTTCACTGTGTTGGCGTCACCCTACGTGGCTGCTACTCTAATAGTAAAGAAGTTATTTCTCTTATTAGTATAAACCTTGGGAATTTGAAGTTATTTATTACGGCATCTGAAGCCGTCTGGTTTGGTTGCTCATGTGAGGTTGCAGTTCTTGGTGAGATATGGGCCTCTCAAGATATTAAAGGGCATTAATAAATCGCCCCTAATTCTGCGTGTTTTGAGGTCATACAAGTTTAGGGCACTTAGTCTGTCTCAATAAGAGAGACTGTTAATGGGTGAAATCCCTCATTTTGGGTAAACCAGTAATCCATGCTGGAGGCAGTTTTGTGCATGTGTTATCTGACCATGTATTCCTTGTCATGAGGGTGTACTGTCCTCCATGCATCTATAAGGGGGTATTTCTCTAGGATGTCTGAAACCACCTTCACACTCTGAGCGTTCTCTTAGATTCGTGCTATTAAGAACCAGGTTTAGTACTAGGTTCATGTTGCCACGTATAATCCACTTGTATTCAGTTAGTTTTATTATGTGTTCTGTGAGACCGTAAAAGAACTTATGGTCATCTGAATTTGTACTGTTCACATTAATTAGGGCTATTTTTGAGCACCTCATTGTTCCATGGTCACAGCCTTCTGATCAAGTGCACACACTGCTGTCAGTCCTCAAAGCCCAGTCCCAAAGAATGCCCAAGACTATTAACGATATGTTTCCTTAACTTTCAAGATGAGCTCTTTGTCTACCAGCAGACATATTGTCTGCAGACCGTCACCAGCAATGGAAATCCCGCTGCAACTATTCAATGGTCTCACAAAACCATGACTGGGACATAAACATACCAGGATACACTGTCTACAGGAGGGACAGCGAGGGTAAAAGAGGAGGAGGAGTAGTTCTTTACATAAGGGAAGGAATAAAAGCAACAGAACAAAAGGGTAAACAGGGAGGAGAAGAAGCACTGTTGGTAAATTTGGAGACAGGCAATGGCACCACAATACGCACAGGGGTTATATACAGACCCCCTTCTCAGGGGGAGGAAATGGACAGGGAAATGATAGAAAGTATACTTAGAATGGCAGAAAAAGGGGAGATATTGCTGATGGGTGATCTGAATATGCCAGATGTTAACTGGAGTGCAGTTGCAGCTGCCACTTTGAAGAGTGGAGTTATTCTAGATGCCCTACAGGGGGTATGCCTTAGACAACTAGTATTGGAGCCCACTCAAGAGGGAGCAATATTAGACTTGCTTCTCTCAAATGGAGATGGAGAGAGGATCACAGTTGTAGAAGTGGGTAGCCATCTGGGAACTAGCGACCATCGAACAGTATGGTTCACAATAAACACAGCAATAGAGTCAAGCCATACAAAGACAAAAGTACTGGACTTTAGGAGGGCTGACTTTGCCAAAATGGGTGAGTGCCTAAGGAATGCACTAGCAAATGGGCAGGAAGGAGGGGTGGAAGAACAATGGGGGAATAATAAAAACTGCCATCACAGAGGTAACGAGCCTTTGTGTGAAGCAAATAAACAAAACAAGACAATGTAAGAAACCACTATGGTTCTCAAAGGAAGTGGCAGTGAAGGTTCAAGAGAAAAAGAAAGCATTCAGGAAGTACAAGGAATCGCAGAAGGAGCAGGACAGAGAACTGTATCAGTTAAAGCAAAAGGAAGCTGGAAGGCAGTCAGAACAGCAAAGGCCCAAACCGAGGAAAGATAGCCAACTCAGTTAAGAAGGATAAAACCTTTATAGGTACATCAGGAGGCGAAGGAAGACCAAGGGAGGATAGTGAGGCTTAATAAAGGGGTGGGAGGGTGGGCAGAGGAGACTGTGAAAAGGCAGAGATACTAAACAAATATTTTGCTCAGTATTTACAAAGGAAGAGGGAGGTACATAAAACAAACAGTAGTAACACGCTGGATACAGAAGTTGATACCGGCCCATTTACAGAAGAAAGGGTTCTGAAAGAACTCTTAAAACTGAAGGTAGACAAAGCAATGGGGCCTGATGGGATTCATCCCAGAATTCTAAAAGAACTAAGGGTAGAACTAGTGACACCACTGACTACCCTTTTTAACAAATCATGGGAGGATGGGGTGGTGCCCGAGGACTGGAGGAGGGCAGATGTGATTCCCCTTCACAAAAGTGGGAGCAAGGCAGAAGCAGGAAACTATAGACCTGTTAGTTTAACCTCAGTGATAGGGAAAATGATGGAATCCCTTCTAAAGGAAAGAATTGTCGAGTATCTAGAGGCCAGAGGGCACAGGACCCTAGGCAGCATGGATTCACAGCGGGAAGGTCATGCCAGACGAATCTGATAGATTTCTTTGACTGGGTGACCAAAGTAGTAGATCAGGAAGGGGCTGTGGACATGGCCTACCTAGACTTTAGCAAGGCATTTGACACAGTCCCACACAAAAGATTAATATACAAGTTAGCCAGCCTGGGTGTGGGTCCCAAGATGACAGCCTGGGTAAAGAATTGGCTGGAGAATAGGACACAGAGAGTAATAGTAAATGGAGTCCACTCAGAAGAAAGGAGGGTTACTAGTGGGGTACCGCAGGGTTCAGTATTAGGACCGGTCCTCTTCAATGTCTTTATAAGCGACATTGCAGAAGGACCGGAAGGAAAAGTATGTCTCTTTGCAGATGACACTAAGATCTGCAACAGAGTTGATGCACAGGGTGGGGTGGAAAGGATGAGAAGGGACTTGGCAAGGTTAGAGGAATGGTCAAATGTATGGCAGCTTAGATTCAATGCTAAGAAGTGCAAGGCAATGCACTTGGGAAACAAAAACCCAGGGGAAGAGTACATAATGGGGGTGAGATACTAACAACAACAACAATGGAGAGGGACCTGGGGGTAGTCATATCAGATGACCTAAAGATGGGCAAGCAATGTGAGAGGGCAGCAAGGAGGGCTGGGGGGATACTGGGATGCATAGGGAGAGGCATCACCAGTAGAAAACAGGAAGTTATTATCCTCTGTACAGAAAGCTGGTGAGACCCCATCTGGAGTACTGTGTGCAGTTCTGGAGACCTAATCTCCATGAAGACATAGACAGGATGGAAGCTGTCCAGAGGGGCAACTAAAATGGTGCAGGGTCTGCACTGGAAGACATATGAAGAGACTTAAGGAGCTTAATATGTATAGCCTCGAGGAAAGGAGGGAGAGGGGACATGATAGAAACTTTCAAGTACCTCAAGGAATCAACAAAGTCCAAGACGGTAGCATCTTTCAAAAAAAGAGGTGTGCAAGAACAAGAGGGCACAATTTGAAGATAATGGGGGGGGGGCGGCTCAGAGGTAATTTAAGGAAGTATTTTTTCACAGAGAGGGTTATGGATGCATGGAACGGCCTTCCGGAGGAGGTTGTGGAGTCAATCAGTGGTGGAATTCAAGCATGCATGGGATAGTCATGTAACCCCCCTGCAAATGGGGGTTCCCAAAAGACTTCCAGGAGCTTGCTTGAATGCTCCAAGCCTGAATGGTGTTTGGCGTTTAAGCCATTTATCAGTGAGTGTTTTTAGAACCTCTGGTACTGTCTCTTTAAGAGCTGTCTGCTTGCAGACATAATTAGTTTGTATGGGGGACTGTGTATTTCTTTGAGTACCACTCGAGCTGCTGCCAATTCACTCCATTTTGCAGTCACTAGGTGCAAAGGAACCTATCTGAAAGATGTAACTGTTTGCCAGAAATCATTTAGAGTAATAATGAAATTACAGTTTGTCTAACCTGCTTTCTTTGCAGTCAGAACTGTGTCTGCCTAGTTCCCATTCTGGTTTTGAACTGCTGAACTGGACCAATCAGTGTGGGGTAAGCTAGCTCTAAAATGGTGCCTTGGACGAATCAGAACTTGGACTCATAATCCAACCAGCCACAAGAGGATTGTATGGGCAGTGACTCTGGGAGATGTAGTTTAGACTTGAGCCTTTTGGACCAACAGGAGCAGTCTATTGTGAGTGACAGCCAATCCAGTCAAGAACTGGGAGGAACTCAAAGGAAGTGCCGCTTTGTCTGTTGGAGTTTCAGTTGAGCTCTGGCAGTGAAGAAGGAAGAGCCCTGTGCTTTTCAGTGTGCAGTTTTAGTCAGGAAGCGTGTGTAAGGCCCAGAGTTCGGTCTGCAGCTTGTGTAACTGCTTGTTAGGACTGAATCCGTCCTGTGAAGAGAATCAAAGGATATCTGAAGAGTAGAAACCAAGCTCACCCTGTAGAAGACTGGAGAAATTGCTGAATTGCACTCGGTCTGTCAGGAACTGAATCTGCTATGTGTTCTCCCGGTATTGTGCAGTAATTGCGATCGGGATAGAAGCAGCCTGCCTGGTATAGTACTTTCTGTTTTACCATATAAATGTGTGAAGAGGCTTGTGTACCTCAAGTGAATCCTGCTGCCATTAAAGGACTTTTGCCTGTTACTGTTCACCATATAAATGTGTGAGGAGGCTTGGTTAGCTCAAGTGAATCCTGCTGCCATTAAAGGACTTTTGCCTGTTGCAGTTTGCCATATATGTGAGAGAGTCGTGGAGCTCAAGAGTAGCCCTGCTGACATTGAAGGACCCTATCTTGTTTGGAGGTCGTGAGTACTAATTCAGGTGCTCCCTGTTGAATTGCCACATTGAATCCAAATGGAATCACTGTACTGCTGACTGTTTAAACTAATTTTCTTTTCTCTGTGGAAAGGGCCCTACCAGCTGCCAGGGTTTGGACTAGCCACTAGGGCTTGGGTACCCAGGGACAGTAACTGGTAGGGATAGGCCTGTGCACAGAGCCATGAGTAGATGAGTAAAGTGATAAGCTAATTAACTGATTTCCCCTGTCCTTGTTATATTCCCCTAAATAAATCCGAGCTGCTTGTTTCAGCAAAGTTATACTGCCTGAGGTATTTGTCTATGTTAAAAGTTGTACTGTGATTGTTGCACTGTATCTTATTTTACAGGAGGTCCCAGTGCCTGAACCAGCCCTGGGGCTAAGTGTATACTGTGAAGGTAATTCTGATATATTGTGTGGGCCACTAGTGGGAAGAAGGGGTTGCAGTGTCCCAGAGGGCTGTGACCAAGTAAGTTTAACTACTGCAAACCCTGACCTCTGGGTGGAGGCACCCGCCATTGGATCCATGCCCTCAACCTGTTAGTGACAAATCAGGCAGGGGTAGTAGCCCCTGGGATAAGCCATCTAGGGTTACATCTTGGAGCTCACCACTGGGATTATGTGTCCTCTAGTGGCCATATTTACAAACCACTGTTAAGGAAAAAAATAAATAAATGGGTACCCGACAGAAGTGGCTGTGCACCGGCTGGTGGAGTGGTGTACGAGGAGATCGACCCCAAAATGCTATACTTATCCTGGACATCCCCTGGGTATCATACGGACACTGTGCAGGAGTACTTTCCAAGGTGGAAGGTTTACAAAACCCTGTGGTGGTGGGTCGGCATGCTAATCTGCTCACCCACACTTTCCTGGCCCTAGTAGAGTTTAAGGATCCCATAGATAGCTCCAAAGTGCCACAGACCATTACCCCAGAGGGAGCCCTCACTGCTTGGAGAGTGATAACTAAGGACAGTAAAGACCCGGGGGGGAATGAGCCCCCACCACTATCTGAAACTTTTGAGGAGAAATTTGCTAAATGGTTGCTGGGGGAAGGGAAAACTGTGGAGGACTTGAAGAAACTATTCTTGCCACCTGGGGGTGTTCCTCCCCCAACACCCTCTCCCGCTCCAGTACCCGTAATGGTGGCTGAACCAATGCAGACTCCTATTTCTGCACCTGCCATTAGTCACGACTCTTACCGAAGGTTGAGGATCTTCTGGCACCTCCCACCCCCAAGGGAGGATGACTGGGAGACCTGGATAGACTATGTTGCCCCAAGTGCTAGAATGGCAGTGCTCGGGAAGCCGGCGAAAGAGGGTTGAGTGAGGCCTCCGAGGTCCTGCCCTGGCTACCATCCGTGCTAAACGGGCCAGTAACCCTGAAGTGACTGCACAGGCCTATCTTGAGGCCCTGGAGAATGTATGGGAGCCCAGATTCTGATGAAGACCTATGGTGGAGAGTAAGAGATGCACAACAGTACCAAGGGAGTTGTTGTCTGTGTATGTATCTCGCTGGAAAATTGTTGCAAGAATGCCTCAGAAAGGGTAGTTTGCAGCGATTGAACTGGACCGAACCAGCCTGGACAGGATCCTTAAGTCTGCCCCTTCTCAGAACTGCTGTTGCTTCAGTTACGCCTGGCAAATCGACTGGAATCCCACCCTCCTATGATGAGTTAATGAGAGAAATTCGAGGAGTTGAGAAAAGGCGACCTCGGGAGGACCTGCACCAACAGCTGCGGCTCGACCCGAGTGACTGAGGTGACCCATCAAGTGAAGTTCAGGGGCAGAGGTTGGCAGTAAATGAGGTGCTCTGACAAGGAAAAAGATATGCCACAATGGGCGAACTGTTGAGAGAATCAGAATTCAAAACAGTCCCTTTATGAGAGGCCCACACCTGCAAGTACGGGCTGACCTATATCCGACTGCATCTGCTATGGGGTGGGGGTACCCACCATGTATCTCCTGCTGATAACAGCTCGGAACTAGATTCCTTGACCATGGAAGTGGAGAAACTGACCAGATGTCTCCAAATGCTTATCACGCCGCAGACAGGATGGCACAAGGTTTCCAGTTAGTAATACCCCGCCCTGGCTCCCAGTGTGGCGCCTCGCCAGCTCAAACTCCAGAAAGTATGTTTTGCTATAATTGTGGGAAGATGGGCACATGAAAGGGAATGCCGGTCCCCAAAGACACTGACAAAGTTGCAATAGGCTACAAGGAGAGCTTGAGAACAAATCAGTGGTTAAGAGGTGCATAAATGATCCCAGTGAGGGCACCAAAAATGCTAACTCACGTCCTTTGTGGCAAGGTCAGTTGCCCAGGCCCCCACTACCGCCTCTCCAGACTGGTCCAGAATAGTGGGTCCCTCGATGGAGACCACTGTAAAGGTGAATGGAGTGTCTACAAGAGCTGTATTAGACAGTGGCTCCCAAGTGACAATTATGTTCCAGGATTGGTATCAGAAGCATTTGTCAGACGTACCGTTACAACCATTAGAAGGACTGCATGTATGGGGGTTAAGTGAGAAGGCCTACCCCTATTCCGGGTATATCCGAATTTGGCTGTCTTTCCCCACCTCCGTGGCTGGAGTGGCCGAACTAGTAGAGACCCTAGCCTTAGTGTGTCCCCCCCCACTGGACTGTATGATGGTGGTGTCCCTTTGTTGATTGGAACAAATGCTCATATGTTCGGAAGGCTGGCACAGTTGTGTTATGAAAACAGGGTCAAAGACTAGTAGAGCTTTAAGAGTTCGGCTTTAATTAAGAAGGCCTGTGAGGCACAGAGAGATGCTGAAAAATAGAACCAGAGGAACCGGTCGGAATTGATGGAAGAAGGATCCTGAGTCTCTGATCCTGGCCCAAATGCCCAGTGTACCTTACAGGAGAGGTCCGTGATCAGAAAGGATGTTAAGAATAAAATATTAATGTTGGATGCACCAGGCGATGGAAAATTGCCAGAGGGACTGCTGGTCAAGCCTAGTATTTTGCCCGCTAGAGCCCATGCTTATGCCAGAAGGGTAATGGTCCAAGTTCATAATGTGTCTGAAAGAGACATTCGAGTAAATAGAGGTTGCATCCTGGCTAATGTGCATTGTGCAGACACTGCAGTGCTACCCAGCAGCAAGAGTTCAAGGAAGAATGACAGAGTAACGCCCTGACTTGTTTGATTTGGCGACTCCCGCTGCCAGCTGAATGGAAAGTGAGGATCAGTGAGAAGCTTGCCCAGAGAGACCAGGTGTTTCTTTAAAGGAATGGGATGTAGGATGCGTGCAATAGCTGAGCACAATATCCGGCTGCATGACGAAAGACCATTTCAGTGAGAGGTCTCGACGCCTGGCACCTGCTGACATAGATGATGTGAGTCGGCATCTGCAAGAGATGTTAGCTGCTGGTGTAATACAAGAATCCAGAAGCCCTATGCTTCCCCATTGTGGTAGTGAGGAAAAGAATGGAACAGTAAGGATGTGTGTGATTATCGCATTTAAACCGCGGACTATCCTGATCAGTACACAATGCCCCACATTCAGGATGCTTTGGACTGCCTAAGCGGGAGCAAGTGGTTCTCTGTGCTGGATCTCCGCAGTGGGTACTACCAGATTCGATGGCCCCAGAGGACCGTGAGAAGACAGCCTTTATCTGTCCGTAGCTTCTATGAATTCATGAGGATGCCTCAAGGGTTTCCAGGTGCCCCAGCCACTTTTCAACGATTGATGGAGCGTGCAGTGGGGACATGAACTTACTAGAGTGCCTGGTATACCTAGATGATGTTATTGTGTTTTGGCAGCTCACTGGAGGAACATGAGAGCAGATTATTTAAGGTATTGGACCGACTGGAGGACTTTGGCCTTAAACTGTCCATTGATAAGTGTCAATTCTTTCAAACATCAGTAAAGTATGTGGGACACATAGTATCCACCGAGGGAATAGAGACTGACCCAAGTAAAGTTGAGGCCTTGACCACCTGGCCACAGCCCAAAAATCTAAAAGAACTGCAAAGATTCCTGGGATTCTGTGGTTGTTATCGGCGTTTCATCAAGGACTATTCAAGAGTGATCCGCCCTTTACTTAACCTTACTCAAGGGTATCCCCAACCCCACAAAAATGCCAAAGTCAGCGTCCCTCAAGACTGAAGAGTGTATTTTCATCCGAGTGAAGTATTTGGGGCCCGCTGGACTCCTGATTGTGAGACTGCTTTTCATGAGATCATATATCAACTTACCCATGCTCCAGTGCTGGCCTATGCCGATCCAAGAAAACCTTACGTCCTGCACACTGATGCTAGCTTGCAAGGGTTGGGGGCTGTGTTGTACCAAGAGCACAAGAATGGCCTGAGACCAGTGGCCTTTGCCAGTGAAGCCTGACCCCATCCGAAAGAACTATCCTGTACATAAGTTAGAGTTCCTAGCTTTGAAGTGGCTATTGTTGACCAATTCCATGAGTACTTGTATGGGGCTAAAATACTAGTAAAACTGACAATAATCCTTTGACCTATGTACAGACCTCAGCTAAGTTGGATGCCACTGGCCACAGGTGGCTTTCTGCATTATCTACATATGATTATGCTCTCGAATACCCGAGCAGGTCTGAACCACATAGATGCTGATGCTCTCTCCCGGAGGCCTGTTCCCCAGAATGATTGGGTCCGATTGGCAGAACCTGACATTCAGGCACTCTGCGGAAGTTTGACAGGGAGGAACAAATGTCCACGACAGATGGACTGCATGGTGGATTGCTTGGGACCCTCTGAGAATTGCATACCTGCTGCTATTGCCACTTTCTGCAATAGACATTGGTGCACTGCCTCAGCTGGACAATGACAGTATTCGGCGGGCTCAATCCCGTGATCCTATGATCAAATCAGCTTTAGAAGCCCTCTATGCAGGAAAAGATGTGTCCAAATTACGCTCCACTGATTTGAGAACTGCACTGTTATACAAAGAAGGCCCTAAGTTGAAACTGATCAATAAACTGTTATACAGAGAAACAGTAGACAGAGGGGGACAAGTAGACAAACAACAACTGGTGCTGCCCACTGCCTTTCGAGACTCAGTATTGAGGTCCTTGCACAACTACATGGGGCACCTTGGTATAGACAGAACACTTGACTTGGTGAGATCCAGATTCTATTGGCCTAAGATGGGGGCTGATGTGGAGCAACACATTCGAACTTGTAGTCGCTGCTTACAGAGGAAAGCTTTGCCCAGAGGGCTGCCCCTTGTTAACATAACCACCAGTGCACCCATGGAGCTGGTCTGTATTGATTTTCTGAGTTTGGAGTCAGATCAAAGAAATATCAGTAATGTGCTGGTGGTCACTGACCATTTCACGAGATATGCCCAAGCTTTCCCCACCAAAGACCAGAAAGCATCCACTGTGGCCAAAGTACTTGTAAACTTTTTGTTCACTATGGGGCTCCACAAAGAATCCATTCTGATCAAGGAGAGACTTTGAGAGTCGTCTGATCAGAGATGCTTTCTCTGTGGGAGTCGCAAAGTCCAGAACCACTCCTTACCATCCCCAGGGGACCCTCAGCCTGAGCGTTTCAACGCACTTTGCTAGATATGCTAGGCACCCTGTACCCAAAGGACAAGCCTAGATGGAGCCAACAAATTAGCACCCTGGTACATGCTTATAACTGCACCAAAAGTGATGCCACTCTGCTCCTCCCTACCGCCTGATGTTTGGAAGAGAAGCTCGACTACCGGTAGATGTGTGTTTGGGGTCTCTCCTGATGGGGTTCAAGCTGACAACTATTTACAGTATGTGCAAAAGTTAAAGGCCCAGCTAACTCATGCGTGCCAACTGGCTCAAACCATAGGCTGCCAAAGAAATCTGGCCAACAAAGAAAGGTATGATAAAAAGGTGAAAGCACAGGAACTCCAGGAGGAGATTGGGTATTGCTAAGAAATCTGGGACTGCATGGCAAGCACAAGATTGCTGACAGATGGCACCATCTCCCTCACATTGTAGTGGGCAAACTAGATGATCTGCCAGTGTACAAAGTAAGGCCTGAGAATAATTCAAAAGATGTAAAACAATGCATAGAAATCATTTACTGCCCATTGGACAAATCTTAATTGAGTCTGAGCCCTAGAAGATGCCCCTCTGGACCAGTGACTAGAGCTGCTGCTAAGAAAAGATCAAGAAAGTCTCGCCTACAGAAGCAAAGTTAAAGTGTTCCTCCACAAGTCCCAGTTGAGCATGACTGTCAGTCCATATCGGAAGAAAGTGAGAGTGACTTTGAATACTATCCTTCTTACGAACTGAGTCAATTGTTTCGGGCAATCCCCTAGTCAATACTGGAGATGAAGCTGGGCCTTCTGGACTGTCCAAGCCCACAGCTTCGTCCCTGGAGCCAGTGCTCCCAGAAAGTGAAGTGCAAAGCATCAGATCAGATGAAATGGAATCATTGTGCATGGTTGAACTGTTTGAGCTTTCAGGGGAGGAAAATGATGGATTAGGTCAGACTGGTGATACACCAGAACAAGAAGAGTATTTGAGTGCCCTGACAGTCCACTGCCAGTGTCCGAAAGCTCTCCATGCGAGCCAAATGTTGTGGACTCAGAAACTGTAACTCCTGGAGCTGAAAGTGCCCCAAGTTCTAGCCTCTCTACCCCCATGGAGACTCCCCTGACAAGTGAGGACAATGCTGAAAATGAGGCTCAGAGTGCAGAGACTGTAACAGTTCCCCCTAGAAAGACTGGTCGAGCTGTAAAGCCTGTGGTGCACCTCAGTTATGATTCCCTGGGCTGGCCAGTGGATCTGCCTCTCAGTGTTGTCCATAAAGGAGTGTATGTGTCCCCGAGCTCATTGCCCAAACTGAGCGTCAGTGCTAACTCCAAGTTACTTGTGTTGCCCTCTAAGTATGTTGCCCTTGCCCCATCCAGCCCCAAGGTAACTGATAGGAAGGGCCCCTCTCTTCAGGTTTCATGTACAAGAGGTAATAACTTGAGTTATGGTACAATGTGTATGTAATACTGTGTAAGAGTGGACGTACTGCAATGTTTCAGAAATGTGTTCTTGGTAAAATGTATATTGACTGATGATTACATATGCGAGCCTAATGCAAATGTATATGGTTGCAGTTGAAACTTATGGGGTACTTGCATGACGCGGACGTCAAGCTTTCCAAGCCAGGAAGGTGTAACCCCTGCAAATGGGGTTCCCAAAGACTTCCAGGAGCTTGCTTGAATGCTCCAAGCCTGAATGGTGTTTGGCGTTCAAGCCATTTATCAGTGAGTGTTTTTAGAACCTCTGGTACTGTCTCTTTAAGAGCTGTCTGCTTGCAGACATAATTAGTTTGTATGGGGGACTGTGTATTTCTTTGATTGAGTACCACTCGAGCTGCTGCCAATTCACTCCATTTTTGCAGTCACTAGGAGTGCAAGGGAACCTATCTGAAAGATGTAACTGTTTGCCAGAAATCATTTAGAGTAATAATGAAATTACAGTTTGTCTAACCTGCTTTCTTTGCAGTCAGAACTGTGTCTGCCTAGTTCCCCATTCTGGTTTTGAACTGCTGAATTGGACCAATCAGTGTGGGGTAAGCTAGCTCTAAAATGGTGCCTTGGACGAATCAGAACTTGGACTCATAATCTGAGCCAGCCACAAGAGGATTGTATGGGCAGTGACTCTGGGAGATGTAGTTTAGACTTCGGCGCCTTTTGGACCAACAGGAGCAGTCTATTGTGAGTGACAGCCAATCCAGTCAAGAACTGGGAGGAACTCAAAGGCGCCGGTTTTGTCTGTTGGAGTTTCAGTTGAGCTCTGGCAGTGAAGAAGGAAGGAGCCCTGTGCTTTTTCAGTGTGCAGTTTTAGTCGGGAAACGTGTGTAAGGCCCAGAGTTCCGGTCTGCAGCTTGTGTAACTGCTTGTTAGGACTGAATCCGTCCTGTGAAGAGAATCAAAGGATATCTGAAGAGTAGAAACCAGGCTCACCCTGTAGAAGACTGGAGAAATTGCTGAATTGCACTCGGTCTGTCAGGAACTGAATCTGCTGTGTGTTCTCCCGGGTATTGTGCAGTAATTGCGATCGGGATAGAGAAGCAGCCTGCCTGGTATAGTACTTTCTGTTTTACCATATAAATGTGTGAAGAGGCTTGTGTACCTCAAGTGAATCCTGCTGCCATTAAAGGACTTTTGCCTGTTACTGTTCACCATATAAATGTGTGAGGAGGCTTGGTTAGCTCAAGTGAATCCTGCTGCCATTAAAGGACTTTTGCCTGTTGCAGTTTGCCATATAAATGTGTGAGGAGTCTCGTGGAGCTCAAGAGTAGCCCTGCTGACATTGAAGGACCCTATCTTGTTTGGAGGTCGTGAGTACTAATTCAGGGTCGCTCCCTGTTGAATTGCCACATTGAATCCAAATGGAATCACTGTACTGCTGACTGTTTAAACTAATTTTCTTTTCTCTGTGGAAGGGCCCTACCAGCTGCCACCGGTTTGGACTAGCCACTAGGGCTTGGGTACACAGGGACAGTAACTGGTAGGGATAGGCCTGTGCACAGAGCCATAGAGTAGATGAGTAAAGTGATAAGCTAATTAACCTGATTTCCCCTGTCCTTGTTATATTCCCCTAAATAAATCCGAGCTGCTTGTTTCAGCAAAGTTATACTGCCTGAGGTATTTGTCTATGTTAAAGTATTGTACTGTGATTTTTGCACTGTATCTTATTTTACAGGAGGTCCCAGTGCCTGAACCAGCCCTGGGGTAAGTGTATACTGTGAAGGTAATTCTGATATATTGTGTGGGCCACTAGTGGGAAGAAGGGGGTTGCAGTGTCCCAGAGGGCTGTGACCAAGTAAGTTTAACTATTGCAAACCCTGACCTCTGGGTGGAGGCACCCGCCATTGGATCCAGGCCCCTCAACCTGTTAGTGGCAAATCAGGCAGGGGTAGTAGCCCCTGGAATAGCGCCATCTAGGGGTTACAGTCATAAGGCAGTTCTGGGGGGGTGGGGGTAGGAAGAAGTAGGCTGCTGGTTAACTAGGATCTGCAGCTTATCCAGTAGGTAGGGAAATGGGCAGACTGGGTGGGCCAAGCGGTCCTTATCTGCCGTCAAGTTCTGTGTTTCTATGTTCTCAGTCAAGGAGTCTGAGGAAAAAAAAAAAAAAGAATGTTATGCTGGTATTAAAACTAACCTCCATAAGACAGGTACACAATTTCACTTCATGTACCTAGCCTGCTTAAGGTTACTGCTCCGATCTAGTCAAAAACTTTTCCTACCCACCGGGGAGGCTGAAAAGACTCCATAACTACAAGTTTCCCAATGTTTTCTCCTACAAGTGCCCAGGCACCTGGACAGACCACTCTGGGGAAAAAGTAACCACCTGATCCTCTCCAACATTTGAACTTGTTTTAACCCCCCTCCCCACAATTTGGTTGACAGACAGCCAAAGACTAAGTACTAGAACAACACATTCTTTGGAACTCTGGACTGAGGATGAGGGAACTGTGACCTTTATGACCCCCCGAATGGTTACAGTTCATGCAGTGTGGCTAAAGCAATCAACTGCTGAAGGTTGCTCTGCCAAGCCACCCTGACTATCATCACTCTGGGACACTGGGCCACAGCTCCCTCCACATCATCACAGTGGGAAGTTGGTTTGATCAGCTGCCTACCCAGATGTATCCTCACCATGCAGTCAGTGACCCGATTCTACAGTACCTTGGGTACAGTGAGTAAACTGTGGGTCTGAATATAAATGGGAGGGAATGGAAGAGAATAGACTATGTACCACGATTTCTGGAGGTACCGGGCAACCATCACCTCTGAGGTAAAAATAAGTCTGCCACACTCTGCGGCTGCATCCTCTTCCCACCTAACATATTGAGGTGACACTTTGCCCAAAGGCACGATGCACAGTAGGGCACAAGAATGACTCTTGACATTAAAAACTGTATATGACTTTAGGCTGCCTACTGCAGGGCAGTGTGTGGGGATTGTTCACTACTGTTTTTTGGTGGTGGAGGGTAGTATAGGTTTGTTTTAGCCTCATCCACTAAACCAAACCCACATGGTCCAATCCTGTCTGTATTATCAATATACAATCCATGTAATGCAATGGCTTGTACAAACTAGCGAGAGGAGCATTTTACAGTCCATACAGTGTAATGGCTTGGACAAACTAGTGATGCAACCCCCCTGTGGGGCTTACCTTATTTTGCCCCGTTTCTCCTGTTTATCTCCTGGTGCCTGTGATGTCTTTCCCTGATTTTCCCCCAGTACTTTACTGACTTCTGGCCTGAGTCCAAGAGTGTCCAATGGCCCCCGAACAGTCCCTTCATTCATTTTTGCCCATTGTGGGCTTTCTGAGCAGTTGCAGAGCTGCCAGCTTCTCCCCCATGTGCTTCATGACCTGTTGGCAGCTTGCACATGCACAGAATTGCGCTCTGATTTCCGACCATGATTGCGGTCAAACAAAGGGCTTCCCGGTGGTCCCGGTCCCAGGAAAAGGTAAAGTGTGGACTGGGGACCAGAACAAGGTCCAAGAGAGCCCGCAGTGTAGTTTAAATAGAAAGGGTCAATTGTGCTACGTGTTTGGACTCTGGGCTCATAAATATTAATGAAGAGACCCTCTGAATATTAATGAGCTGCTTGTCTGCCGCCTAGGGACACTATTTCAGCAATAGGCTAGGGACTGCAGTAGAATACAGTCCGCAGCAACAGGCTAAGGACTGCAGTAGAATGTTTGTTTGATAATGACAGCGCTTAAGAAGGCACTGAAGGGGCTATTGAACAGTGGGGTTATTGTGGATAAAAAAGTTAAATAACCTGGCTGCACCAGAGCTTTGTTGTGTGGACTACTATGGACTGCATGGGGACTGTAAATGCTAGCAGCTGTGTTTGTAGCTTTTTAGCCAATCAGAAAGCCAGGATTTCTTACAGAGACTCTTGGGACTGTGCCAGAGACTTATGGGACTAAGCCAAGGACTTTTGGGGGGGGGGGTGGCAGGGACTAAATTTAGGCACCCAAACAGACTAAATTTAGGTGCCCAAACAGGGAGCCTATCTGGTGTCATGGAGGCCTAATGAATATTCATTTTCAAGACTGACATTGGAAATCAGCCAATCAGGAGCCTCACAGAGCTCTCAAAACCCCAGAGACTTTTCAGTTTGGGTTCAGTTCGATGTGAGCCCCTGTACAAGGAGGGGAGCTCTGGCACCTTGCGAGAGAATGGGCCTAGTTCAGTTCTTTGGGAGCCTCCCAGCAGGGGAGAGGAGGGGGGGGCTCTGGCCTTTGCAGTGAGAAATGTGGCTGCAGGGAATCTGAGTCGCTGGCCTGGGGGTTGCCAGAATTTGACCCCTAGGACTAGCATTTTTGCCTTTTCACATTCTGGAAAATGTGGGTAAGAAACCTGAACCATCTTCAGCTGTATCAGAGCTGCAAGAAGTCTGCCTGCAGTTGCGAGAGGGTTGCCTCAGCGGTGAGAGAGATGATGAAATCTATGACTTCAGATAAGGGAAAGCTGCAAGTAATTCCTGAGCGAGTAAACTTCTACCAAGTGTACAAGTAGCTGGTCTGTCTGCACCCTGCATTTGATCAGTGACTGGTATAGTGTACACACCTGAGGCAAGAATGACCATGAAGGGTCCAGTGTTTGAGTATACTTCATGTGACTGAGTAATGTGCCTAAAGAAATGAAGGGAAATGTATTCTGAGGTCAGAGCTTTGCCTGGAGTTGCCCGAGAGGACTTCGCAAAGTGAGGTTCTGTTTGGAGCTGCAAGATGCCAGCTGACCAAGGAACTGTTTTGGTCTGCTTGTGAGAAGCTTGAGAAAATAAAGTGAACTGTCTTCAGCTCTAAATATGTTTTTGAGAAGCATCTGTGAAGGGGATTTTGCTGACAAGTAAAGTGTCCAAAGTGGTTGGGAGTCATGCTCCGCTTGCTGACCTGGTGAGGAGTCATGCCTTAAGCTCCTGTTTGTTTGAAAAAGAGAATGAGATTTGCCTAAAAAACTGCCTTCTGAAAAGTCACAGCAGTTGTGCTAATTGTCTGGCTGGAAAAGCCAAGTTAAATGAATGCACTATAATGTGTGAAAAAGAGACAATGCTAGATCTGGGTCCTCCCTAGCCCCAGGGGAGGCACCCACGTTCAAGACTGTATCTTGAATGTAAAAGGACCATGGCTGCTATGCCAGCAGTAGTGGCTGAAGAGCAGAGTGTCCAAAGTATCTGAATTGCCTAAAACTTGTAAGAGACTGTATTTGAGACTGGTTTGGGAGTCAGCCTGGTAGTGCACCAACTATGCACTGCCATCTGCGTGTAGGCTTGAGGGTCTGAGGCGTGATGGCCCCAGTCCCAGTCTGGTCTGTTCCAGAATGTGATTTCAAGCCCAGAGAGAAGGGGCAGCTGTTCAAAGATGAGAGAGTTCCAGCCTGCAAGCTACAAGAGCCTGGTAAAAAGGGGTCAGCCAAAGCTCCTGCCTGCACCTCTGCTAAAGCGTCTCTACACCTGATGATGACATCCAAACTAAGAGTAGGCACAGTCATCTCCACCATCCAAAAAGAAAGTGTAAATAGTTAATCCAAGTTCTGCTAACTACAAACGTCAGGCCTAGAATGTTAAAGATTAAAGTTTTGCTTTCCAAGAGCAGCCAGAATTATTTAAAGATAATCGGAAGAAAGAATGTGAATTTGATTTTCTTTAAGGGCTCCAGCGCCGGTCAACTTGGCTGCAACTGCATCAGGCCTGCACCTAAAAACTTAGTACTGGGTACCCAGGTTAAAGTGTAGAATTGCAGGGTTCTGTAGTAGTCTGGGACTGGTGCCAGTGTAGGGAATGGGTCAACTAATTATAGTGTATGATGGAACGTCGTTCTCCACCGAAATCCATTGCTGTCGAAATGTTGTTCTCCTACACTAGTGACGTTCGCAGCACAGCAGAAAGATTGTTTTCTACTGCACTGCAAACTTCACACACTGTCCTCGAGCAGCATTTGACAGTTAGGGCTCACTCCATAGACAGGACACACTGCGAAAGCAGCAATGTCGGAGGCAGTACTAATGTTTTAGTGTTAAAACATTCAAAATGTAAAGTTCTTTTTTCCTTCTAGTAACCCAGTAAAATGTTTTGAAGCAGAAACATGCTGTAGTGATTCCCCCCCCCCCAAAAAAAAATGATGTTCCACCATACACTATAAAGAAAAGTGCAAGGGGGACAGTTGACAACAGGGCATCTTTCACCTCGTTGGCACTATGACGACAGATTAGCTCTCGAGGTAATCCGTCGTCATAGTGCCAACTCGGTGAAAGAATAGTCCTGTTGTCAACTGTTCCCCATGCAGTATCCTATATACTGTATATATGCAGCTAGATAGATGGCAAGAATTATGCCCTGAATACATGAGAAGGTTGGTGGGTGGCCATAGTGATTAAAGTCTAGATTTAAGAAATGCAAATTGATTACTTTGATTCCAATTGCAATGCCAAGAATGCCAATCAATGCAAATGTTTAACCTCTATTTCTAATTCACCCTTCCTAACCCTCGCCCCTTGTAAATAAATGTTGGTTAGCCAATTTTTTTTTTTTTGTATAAATCTTGGTGTGTGAGCATATTATTAGAGCGAGCCTTTAATACAAAATGTTGAAATGTGGGGTTTTGGTATTTGATCCACGTGTGGGGGTGACTATATGGTAATGTGGGTGGGTGCAGAATCCCAGGGGGTGGTGCCAGGTAATTTCTAGACCAACTTAAAAGTATACTCTAGGTGGAGGCACTGCACAATAATGTTACCTAATGGGGGGGAAAAAACTGTTTAATATCCAAAATAGGAATCTAGGCCCCTCAACCTTGGTTAGGCCTACAAGGCAGGGATATGTAGCCCATTGGGACATGACATCTGGGTTACAGTGACATGAGGATTTTCTCTTATATGGGGAAGGGCACCTGATTCATTCATGAGTCAAGAAGCAGGGAGGCATCACTGCCTCATCAAGCTTACAGACCCCCAAGTTCCTTTTTTTTTTTTTTCTGGTTTACGGTTAATTGTCACAGAGGTATGTGCTGCATTTTTCAAACATATTTTACCTGTTGCCTTGTTATGAGCTTTGAAATTACAGAAAGCAGGTTAATCAAGTTACAGTACGTGCTGGTAAGTGGTTGGAGTGCAGGACATGTGGCCACCACCCCTAGTGTATCGGGAGTTCCAGACTACAGAATGTGGTATACTAGTTCACAGGTTTTCCCTATTTTAGATAAGTTGACTAAAATGAGATTACCATGCTCTCACAGGCTGTCCCAGTGGCGCAGAAGGTTGATGTGCTGGACACCACACCTTGCACCACACAGGCGACCTGGGTTTGGGAACAAGTCATCGGTCGGCGGGCGAGGACGTTGATTAGCTACTGGTTGGCAGCTTTCCTCCTTGGGAGGGTTAAGGAGGGCTTCCTCAGAGCTTGGTTGCCCCCTGGTGGAGGCTGCATCGCATCAGAGGAGCCCTGGCACTAGGCCAGGGAGGGTGGATGGGGCTATCTACTGGAGCTGCGGTGCACATGCGCACCTCCATGCACGCATGCCTCCACTCGCATGCATTACAGCTTCTGGGGCCCCAGGTAACTAAGGGGTGAAAAGGTGGAAAAATCAGGGGTCCCTATGGGATGACTCCTCCGGGCCGGCTCTGGAGTTCTGCCAGAATGCGCATAGTGCCCAGAAGTTCTGGAATGATCCTGAGTCAGGCAATGGTGGCAGACTGGAGCAGTGGCCCACTGTAGTGGATAAAGAAACTGTACCAAAAAAAGAAATACATGCTCTCACAGCAGGGACCACACTTCACACCACTACCAGGTAATGTCACAGTACCGGTACATAGATAATGGGTGACACAGTTATGAATATGCTCTCCTGGAACACGAGTTGCATGCAAGTCTGGGCCAAACATCAGCAAGCCTTACTACATTCAAAAAGGAATGATGTAAAAATCGCATTCCTACAACGAGAGACTCTTATGAAAACCAATGAGGCAAACATGATGATACACACACACACACACACACACACACACACGGTAGGGGATGTATACAATGCTAGGTCTAGCAACAAAAAGGTGTAGAAATCCTGATCCATGGGGTGGCAGACCTCAAAAAGGAATCTATCTGGAGACACCAAGACAGCTGAATCTCAATCCTGACAGGACATCGAAATATAACCAAAATGGTTTTAATGAACATTTATGGCTCAGACTCGAACAATTCCGTATACCGTTGCTGCAGCGACGGAAAAACAGTGAAGACCATCACAGTGACAATCGGCTGTTTGCTGTGATGGCCTGTGGGTTTTCAGACACTGCTGTCTCCGGGCACTTCGCCCCCTCCCCAAAACAACTCGGACTCTGAGTTGGTAATCTATAGTGTGGGGGGGCTAAGCCACCTGCAAAAAAAAACACTTGTTTCCACTGATGGCACAATGCCGGCTGTTGGCACTGTGCCATCGCTGTAATGCTGATTGACAACATTCCTGTCGATGCGGCTTGGCAGAACCGAACAATTCAGACTTCTACACTGAGCTGAATAATACTCTGCTACAGTACCAAAACCATACCATCTGGATAGGTGAAGATGGGAACCTTGTCATGGACCCGAATATGGATTTGCTCCAGTTCTAACGCAACTCTCTCAAACTCTGCCAGAATTATGACCGGATTACTCATGGAGAATCTTCTATTTGATATATGGTGCATCCTGAACCCCACAAGAGAGGGACTATACTTTTTGTTCCGGCCTTCACAGAACAACATTCTACACAGCCACAGGAATTACACCACCACCACCATTTCAGAACGTGCCGTGATCAGCCTTAAGCTTAAGTTGGAAGATAAGAACAGATCCGCGCCCCCAAACTGGATGCTGAATAACTATATTCTCCACCAGAAACGATGCCTTGATGATGTACAAGATCACATTCAGGACCTCCTACAACATAATCAACCCACTGACATAACCTGGGCCGTGGCATGGCAGCCCTTAAATGCAGCCTACCAGTCGCACTTATTGCCATGGGTTCAAGATATAAGAAAATAGCAGAGGAACTCTGAACAAAATTACTAGCAGACATGTTCCATGCTGAACAGCAACTTTATACCTCTGCAAGTGATTAAGTATAGGCAGCCTGGGTGAAGTTCTAACAGGTTTGGTTCTAGTGTCTTAATGCATTGGGTTATTGAATTCATTACCACGTTGCTTCTATCTGGGGTGGTCACTTGCAGTGCCTATTGGCACACTGAAAAAGAATGCGCAATCCTAGCAGACACATTCTGCATGCATGCTCTGCCAATCTCTAGATCTTCTTCAGGGATTCCTCCCTCCAGTGAGCAACACCTATGGAACATAGATGCTATCAGCGTTGGACCTATCTGGAAACTTTTGCCAGTCACGCCACTCGTGACGATGTGCATCTTTGGCACCTATATAATGTGGGTGTCCCCAAGCCTCCTCAGTTCCTTTCTTTTCCACCATTGACATCACATTGGGCTGAAGAACTCCCTGCTTGGACTTCATTGCTACCTGCTTTGCCATCCATCATCTCCTGTTTTCGGCAATGTGGGCCTGTTGTTGTTCTTCTGCTTCCTGCATGATCCTCATTTCTGTGCTGCCACCGCTGCCTTGTAACTAGATGTCAGCTGTTGATGGTCTCACTTTTAATGGCATCCTGCTGGTTTCCCACTGTTGTCTGGGTTCCTGCTGCCAGCTTGTCATTTCACCTTTTCTGGCATGGATCTCTGCTGGTTGCTGCATTGTTGCACGGAGATGGTGAGCTCTGGTCATATATGTAACCTTTACTGTTGTTCCGACCACCTTTGGATACCAAGGTTGGTTTCTAGCTGGATAACCCAGCCCCCATTACCGTAGGGCTTGTGGCTCCCTTTTGGCTCCATTTCCTGGTTTTGCCTCGGTGACAGCTTTACTGCTTGGGCTGGGGTTGCAGTTTTTCTTTTTTTTTTTTTTTTTGGTGTTCTCCTTTGTGCTGGTTATCACCTGGCTCTGTCTCATTGATGTTACCACTCTGTGTCCGGTCCACCGCCTTGTGCATGGCTGTGTTCATGTTTCCATCATTGGCTCTGACTTCAACATGGTTTTATGCTTAATCTGGCTTAATCTTCTATGCTTAATCTCAACAGCTTAATCTGGTTCAAGGTCAGTTGGCATTCATCTGTATCCCCCCCTTCCCCCGGGTCGTGCCTGAAAATAGGTAGGATTTGTCTAGTGCACTTACCCGGTCAACAAAAACTAAATAAACAAATAAAATGCTTGGTCTGGCCATCTTGTGGGCATCTCTGTCAGTTACTGGCTTCCTGGACAGTCCCAGTTCTGTGGGGCCCGCAGCTCCCTTCAGAACCATTGATGCTTTTCCTTGCCCCTTCCAGGCTCTCTCTGTTGGGTTGGGTTGGGGTTCACCGTTTTTTGGTGCTCTCCCTTTCTGATGGGCTTTGCCTGATCATTGTCTCTGCTAAGTGTGCAGTCTTCTGCTTTGTGTAGGACTGTTTTTTCATGTTTTTCTGTCATCAGTTTTGCCTTTGACCTGGCTTTCTGGCTGGTTCAACCATCGTCCTGGATGTCTTGGTTCTCAATCTTGTTGCCCAGCCACTGTTTCCTACAGCTTCATCTCCAGGACTTGTTCCATTGATGTGTTCACTGACTGGGTCAGTGTTGTTGTTGTTTCAGATTCTCTGCTTTTGGCAGAGCTGTTTGCATGTTGCCTTCACTGGCTTTGCATTGGCTTTCTGTTGCTGGCTGAGTCGGCTCCTTTGTTATGCTGTGGTCAGTTCAGACTTCATTGCCTAGCTTCACATGGCTGGTGCCCCTGGCTATGTGCCTTGCCTCATGATGATTTTGTGCTGTTTGGAATGGGGTTGCTGTTTGTTGGTTTCCCTCTTCTTGCTGTTTGTCGCTTGGATTTCCCTTGTTGACATTCCCTTGGCTTCTTGTGTGGCTGTTTCCTCCCGGGCCCCGTAGTCAGCTTTCCATTCTGCTATGATTTTTGGCTGTTTAAGAGATCCTTCAGGCCACTGACCTCGGTATCTTTGCAGGGCCCTCCATGACTGTGGGCCTTGGAGCTTTCTTGGGTTTGTCTTACCACCCTTTTCATGTCTGGTCGCTGCCTGGCTTCGCCTGTACAATGTTCTTTTTTTTGTCAAGCTTCCAATCAACATTGTGGTTTGTGGGACCTGACCACATCGACCTTCCTTGTTCATACCATCTCCATATCTATACACTTGCTATAGTATATCTGCCATCATCGGCTGGGGCTTCTAGCTGTCTCGTTCCCATACACCCTGTTCTCTTCTGGGATCCAACTATAATGGCTCTCTTCTGTCTGGACTATGGGATATTGGCCTGCATGTTGGTTGGCTCATATTCCTTCCTGCTGCCCCCACCCCCCCAAAAAAAAATTGTCTAGCTACTTCTTCAAAATCATTCCATAGATGTGGCTCACTGGAAGGAACTATCCCGAAAGAAGCTAGGACACTTGTGTACCAGTAACATTAGATCTTCGAGGGAATCTCCTCTGCTTAACCACAGCACATCCTCCCGCCTTCCTCCATGGTCTAGTGGGGGTTTAGTGTAGGTTTTTGGTGTCAACATTTCACCTGTTTACCCTGTATTATGTTTCCTTTGTTGGTTGTTGTCATTTCTTTTGGGGGCTTTGACATGGTTGTCTTTACCTTTTGTCAGTCTGGCATGACATTTTCGTAGTCTGCGGTAGACAGGAAGAACTGAGGAAGTTTGGGGCCGCCCACATTATATAAACGCTGATGATGCAGATCATTGTGGACGGCCTGCTAGTCAAAAGTTTCTGGACTGATTCGATGCTGATGGCGTCTTTTTCATAGGTGTGGTTCACTGGAGGAAGGTTCCCTCTAAGATCTAGTGTTGCTGATAAGCAACAGTCCTTTCTTCATTGGTCCAAACTTTGTCGGCAACACAGCAATGGAAGCTCCATGAGCCTTTACTAGGAACCAGCCTCCATCTCTGAAACCCTGGTGCTTCACTTGTCCTGAGCTTCATCGGGCATGGTTTTACACTATGTTGTTATGGCTGTGTGGGCAGAGCTCCCCAGACATACAACTAATGTTCTGTTTAGGAGCACTGTGGAAGCACGTGACTGGACCACTCTCTGGCGTGCTTCCACAGTGCTATGGTACAGTTCCACTTGTTATCTTTTAGCGGCCCTTCCCCTCTGCTGGTCTCATGCACACCCCCTTCGTGGGGAACTACTTCTGTAACTGCGGAAGTGACTGCTGCTGTGCCCAAGATGGCCACCAAATCAAACTGCCTACGCATGAATTTCCCACATAGGGTTGTCAGAACCCTCTGAAGTTATGCGTTCTAGTTCTAGTCTAGAACTTTTGAAAAAGTTCTAGGGTTCTAATCTTTTTTAGAACTTTTTAGAACTCGAACCCTATTTTTTTTTTTTTTTTTTTTATTGTGTTGCCAGTAATGAAGATAGTAATAAAATACATGTAAAGGAAAAACTGTTCAATATAAGGAGGAGAGAAATTATCATGTGTGACATTGATAGGAATACAACTAGGTTTCTCTATGGTTTCTTCTGTTTGCTAAAGCCAGCAACTTAATACGTAACAGGCCCACTCACCCACCCATATGTTAAGTTTTCCTGCTGCAGCTGCATCATAGTTCCTTAGTGAAAGAAAGAGGCACATTAGCCATTCATGTGCTCAGTTATATATACTCATCGTCATGAATTATTAGAAAAAATAACTGATATTACCTAATCTCAGCTATTTGCTGCTTTCTGTTTTAAATGAGTAAATCAAAAGTTGCTATGTTTAAAAGAAAGCTTTTATAACAAAGTCGAGCCAAGGTACTGCAGTAGCAGCACATGGAACTGTTGCAAAACATTTTATGTCATAATGTAGTCAGTCAAGACATTTGAATAAAAAAAAATATGCCAGTCATTGTTGCTGGCAAAAAATGCATGCAATTTTCTAAGATAATGCGTACATATACCAACATTCTTGCTGGCAAATTGAAGTAATACATACAACTTTCTAAGATGATGCATTTTTGCAGCTGATACATCAATAAAATCTGTATTTCAGTCACATAAAAAAAAAAATGGCTTCCTCACCACATACTAACTTAAGGAACATTTACTGTAGCTGCAGCAGTTGGCATGTGATGTTTAAGGGACAGTGTCTGTCAACCCCATTATGTATCAAATTATCTCTACTTGTAAAGCAAAAACACTTTATGATAGGTCACATTCTGTGAAAACTGCTGATGCAGATTTTCTTTTATTTCTGATTCCTTTATCCTTTTTTTAAAGGGAACAGGACAATTGTGCTAGGTGGCAGCAGTCTGCAATGTATTTAATAATAAAAAAAAAATACATATTATATGTATAGTAGGTTCGGTCTGTCATCATTTTTTTTTTTTCCTCACCATCCCCAGCCGATCACGAATCTGTAAATGAAAGGACTAAAACAACACCCACCTTTCACCCCATCACCCATTCCACTTTTCTTCCACCACCCTCATCTGTGCAGTAGCACCCATACCACCCTTACACCCATGTTAAAACCAATCCTCAACCCTCACCCCCGTCAAGCATGTATTCCACCCTCCTCCCTCACCCAAATGTTTAAACCATCCCCACACTTAGTCATGAACTACCATTCATGTCACCCTTCTCCGTCCCTCACCCATGTTATAACCCAGTCCCCCCAACCATCACCCATGTACTAGCATCCATTTTGGTTTATGGCTAACATTTCTGTAATTGAAAAAATAATAAACAGCAACCAATTAGAACTCATTGTTTTGTCCTCTTTAAAATTGAAAAATAAACCGCCCCCAGTCCCAGCCCATACTGATGCACCACAAAGTCACAGAAGGTAAATCCAAAAATATATGTTTGCACTTTAACTATAAATAAATTGTTACAGAAAGGATTGACGTGACAGTGTCCCTTTTATGCCAAATTTGGGCCTGTTCCCACTGATGTTAAAATTGCCCTGTATATAAAACTTGTTTACTTTAGTTTAGACCACAGCTACAAAGCAGTTTGCCATGAAATGGTGAAAGTTTTGGGGGGTATATAGTCCAAGGTAGTAGATCGAGAAAGGAGAGAGACAACCAAAGTCATCATAGTCTGTAAAAGTTTCCTTTTTGGTGCAGAGAGACTCTGCCCCACACAGTATTTACCAGCCACCACCATCTGAGTTATCACCATCAACATCCACAACATCAATCACTTCAGGATCAGTTTGTATACTCTTGAAGAGGTACGAAAATCTTGACTTATTAACTTTAATAAAAGTTAACGTGTACATTTTCTGGCAGCAACCTATTTCTGGTGTCTGTCACAATATTGCCAGCTGTACTAAACATGCGTTCTGAAGAGACACTTGCTGCAGGACAACCAAGATATTTAGAGGCTTCATCATACAGCTCTGTCCAAATCGTCTTTTTTGATCTCCAGTATTCAAAAGGGCATGCATCAATAGGAATAGGCAGTTCTTGCAGGTAACTGTCTACCATGATGGACAGAGACCGCTCAGAAGAGGAATCAGCAGAAGCTGGTATGGCAGCAATTTGGGAAAGGTTTTGCCACAGATTTAGCTTGTTACTAAGGGTTGAAGAAGTGGCAGTTGTGGAACAACTACTGTTGATGTTTGGTGGCTTTTCCAGTTCTGTAACCCTTTGTGAAGATGAACCTGCATGTTGTGGTGATGACAACGTGAGGGTACTGTGCATGTCTGTGTTTGACTCCTGTGAGTGCTGCAGCTCATCTAGCAACAGACATTTGTACTGCTCTATATCATCTGTTTTTGGAAGATGTATAGCCTTGAATCTGGGATCTAAGAGAGTTGCAAGGATGTAGTGTTTTGATTTCATCATTGCAACTAATTTGTCATTGGTTTTGAAGCGCTCGCTCATTCTCTTTCTGAGATTCCCATGATACAGGCAACATGTTTTGTCTGAGCTTCAGATCTGTCTTTCTATTTGTAGATTTAGAACACTAAGATGATGTGAAATTAGCATTATAGTGGGATAACCTGACTCACAGATGCGCCTTCAGAAGACATGTCCTTGTAGCTGTCTCAAAAGGAGCTAGGATGCAGCACACTGTCTCCATTAATTTCCACTGCAGCACAGACAGCATAATGCCATCTCCAATAATGTAACTGGAGCAATACTCATGTACAGCTTGCTTTTGCTCCAAGAGGCACTGCAGCATATAAAGCATTGAGTTCCAACGAGTGGAAACATTTTGAATCAGCTTTTGCTGGGGCAGCTTTTTTTTTTTTTTTGCAGTTTGGACAATGTCCATATAGCCTTGGTTGAATGTGAAAAGTGAGTCACAATTTTTTTGCAAACAGCAATCATACCATCCACTTGTGTTTTCATTGCTGAGAAATCCCGTGACAATTAAATGTAAGCAATATGCAAAGCAAGAAGCATGCAGAAATCCTCCATCCTGTACTGCTTTCAAGATGTTGGCTCCATTGTCACTTACTGTGACGCCATATTTTAGACTGTGAGAATAAACCCATTCGTCAAGGAGATCATTTAGTTCCTGCAAGATGTTTGCAGCAGTATGACTTTGCCCAAACTTCTTTATATGCAGCAGCGCCATCTTTAAGGTGTCTTTGTTTTTGAAGAAGCACAAGCGTGACCCAATGGTAAGGACATGTAATCTATGTTTTGAGTGCTGGTCCACATATCTGTTGTGACATGAATAACCCCACCCTCTGCAGTTTTACGTGCAAGCATCACTGTCACTTTTAAAGCCTGATAAATGTTTGGTATTTCAACATAGGAAAAGTACCTTCGATGAGGAACATTGTAACGAGGCTCTGCTAATGTCATGAGCTCCCTAAAATCCTCATGATCTACCAAAGAGTATGGGAGAAGGGCTCCGGCTAACAGTTCACCAATTCTGTGATTAAGATGAAGGGTCTTTGGATGATTTCTAGTAAAGGTATTCTTCCTTTCAAATGCCTGAGACAGTGTTAGCTGTTTACAACATGTCCCTGCTGGTTTATTATACACCGTGCTTCGATGGGCAGATGGATGCTGAGATGGTGGACTAGGACTTGTACATTCAGTGCCATCACTGGATGTGCAACTGGTACTAATGGTGCTGGCATTGGTGGTAACAGTGATCCTAGGGCTGGCAGTGGTTCTGTCCGCATCAAGTTCAGACAATTCAGTATCCATTTCAGATTCCTGACCATTCTCACGTGTGGTCTGGAAGATGGAGGACATGGGTTTTGGACGATCAAGCAAAATTGAATGCTTTTTTCAGATGGCGTTTAAGAGCTGTAGTACCAAGGCATGACACAACTTTACCACGGCTTACACTATGTTTACACAGGGAACAAACTGCTCTGCATGGATCAGTTTTACTGACAGAGAAATAATTCCACACCTCAGATGTGACAGATTTTGTTCGAGTGCTAGGAAGATAGTTAAAGACTGTTTGTGTCTTTTCACCTGTCCTAACAGAACCCAGGACATGCTCTTTGGTGCTAGAAGAGTGGGCAGAAGACTCTGATGGATTTTCATTGCTGGCTGACACAGAAGTGGTGGATTCAATGGATATGTCCTTTTCATTGCCAACAGTGCTGGATGTATTTGCAAGTGCACTACCCAATTCATTGTCAGCAGACTTGCTCATTTCACTTTGTTGAGAAAGTAATGACACGTCACAAGACACAACAGTGTCAGACTGAGACAAAGAGCTACTGTCTGAGTCAGAGAGGGACTCACTGTCACTTGCATTATTACTGTTAGTCACAGGGATTTTAACAGCATGAATGGCATACCTTATGGTGCATCTCCATGTGACCCCAGCAGCTGCACAGATTTTCTTAAAAGGTCCCCCTTTACCACACTTCGCTGTTGCTCTTTCGCTGTTTGTTGAATTTTTATCACATGAAACATTTTGGTTTTCTGCTAGCACCAGGATTACCACTACCATCAACACCTGCTCCAACACCAGCACTAGATGCTTCATCTATGTTGGTCTCAGCCATAACAGAACCAGTATACTGCAGTGAATACACCCACACAATTCCTGTGTAAGAAAGCAACGTGATCTATGATCACTGGCTACAACTACAAAATTTTATTTTGGCTATGTGACACTGTGATGCAGTGGACTGAAAGTAATTGAAGAATATGACGGTTTGCAACTAAAGGATCCCAGGTTCAAGGCTTACAGAATGATTGGGCTGCTGAGCATAGGCATACGCATAGCAGTGAAGGGGCGCACAGCAGCAGGGTGATGGGCTGACCACAAGAGATGGAGTTACACACACAAACTGAGGAAAGAGATTTTTCTGTCTCTCCTCCCAACAGGGAAATATATTTCTAGGCTTTTGTCATGTATTTAAGGATAATGCCACCACACGACAACTGGCCACTGGGCCTCTCTCGGTAACACACACTGGGTAGGGTACAGTGCAGTCAAAAGGCACACAGCAGATGAGCTGACCACAGGAGACTGAGTCACGCACACATATACAACCCAAGGAAAAAGATTTTTCTGTCTCTTCTCCCAACAGGGAAATATATTTATAGGCTTCTGTCATGTATTTAAGGATAATGCCACCACACGACTGCCCAACAATGGGCTTCTCGCAATAACACACAATGGGTAGGGTACACAGTCTGCAGCCGCAGCAGGGTGATGGGAACAGGAACACCACAGGAGAATAGAGAGATACAGTGTAGTGGAGTCACACACACAACACACAAGTAGGGAGTACTGTGTGTGGGGGACAGCCTGGTGGTGTTCTAATCAGGAATTTTATAGGGTGGAATAGAAGAACGCTCAGCAGCACAGTACTACAGAATCCCCTCCCCTCCGTGTCCTCCTGATTATTTTACTTTGTTTTGTGGAGTAGGGTAAAAAGTAGTAAGTAAAAATGCCATCAAATTCAAATGTTTCAACTTCTCAAAGACTTGCACATTAAAGTTAAACTTAATTTTCCTCACAATCTGTTTGTTTTAATTTCTTCACCCCTCCCTAGCCATCTGATGATCGCTCCTTCTTCCCAGTGTGAAACAACTACGCCACGCAGAAATGACGTTTTTGAACTGTTGTTTGAGACTACGATAAAATTCTCTGTTTCTCAGTTTTACTCTAATACTCGGCAACTTTAACTTCCCTCGCTCTGTCCGTCTCGTCCTGAGGCTGAGCCTCTCACCAACAGTTCCAAAGTTCGGGCCCTTTCTTTTCCTCGGTTCCCACTCCCAACCCCGAGTCCCCCCTGGCCCCTACCTTTAGTTTTCACCCCACCCACCCTTAGCTTTTTTATTTATTTTTTTAGTTTGCGCAATACACACACAACAATTTCATTTCACAATTAGCAAGCAATTGCCAGAGCCAGAGAGCAGAGCTAGCCCAGACAGAGGGAGCGAGTGAGTAGCACAAGCTGCTGCAGCCTGCAACTCCTTTACGGCACTGGCTCTGTAAATGAACGGAGCTGCAACCGCGCGCCGGTTTATGTCTACCATCCACCATCTGACCACAGAGCAGGTGGTAACACGGACTGTGGGGGTGAAGTATGCAGGCACGCAGTCCGACACCAGTCCACACCATTCAGCCCCCACAAGTTTGTGCATGCCATCATGCACCCTTCCCTTCATTCCACCCTCTTCATCTGCTCCACCCTTTCTGCCTCCTGTGGCACTGTGCTGCCTCCCAATCCCATCCTGCTTCAACCTCTCTCTCATCCCTTTGGAGCCGAAACTATAGGGCTAGGCAAGCTTGGGTTGCAATTGCGGCTTCTTAAGGCATTAAAAAAAAAAAAAAAAAAAAAAAAAAAGATTGATTCGAACCCGTTTGCGAACCCACTAGTGTTCAAGTTCTGAATTAGAACTTGAACACCAGGGTTCGTGATGGGTTCGAATCTTTCCCAAACTAGTTCTGACAACCCTAATCCCACATGCGCAGTTCTGGCACAGCCGCCATCTTACAGCAGACTTTGGCGCGGTGAGAGCTCTGAGTAATCTTTTACTCGGCCTTGCCGATCTTGGCAGCTGTACCGGCTGTGACCAAATCTTGTTTATTTTATAGTGCTACAGTTGTCATGGTGACACCTCTCAGTACTGGAGACCCTTTGTAATTCCAGACTGTAACTACAGTTTCTATTCACAGCGCTAGTACTTTCACACACTACTTTCACACACACGTGGTTTCCATGTGAAATAGCCTACCTAGGGACATGGTAGAAACAAGCACTTTCATGCTTTTTAAAGGAGGACTAGACAGATTGCTGAGGGAGAATGGCAGTTGCACAGAATTAGTAGGAAAACATTACGTCTCTTTAAAAAAGAATCTCCATGCCCCAAAGCCTCACACCAATTGGTGCGGCTGCTCCCAATTTGCGTTTTGAGTACATGAATTCATTTTTTGACAAAACAAAATTAAACCACTTATCATCTTATCTCACGGATCCTGCTGCCCTCTTCTCCCACCCTGATATTACTGATGGCCACCAGCCCATATGGCGTCCCAGAATCTCACACTCCTGACTTCGCCGCTGGAATCCGCTGTGAGAGGATTAATTAAAAGGACCTCATATCCCTAGAGACATGGCTGTGTAAGAGCAGAATGGTACTTAATGCAGACAAAACCAAGGCGATGCTATTCGGGCCAAGATCATTGGGCCTTGACAGGACCACATCCCTGCAACTTACTACACTCTCTGGCAAAAGCATCAAAGTAGTTCCCTCCCTAAAATACTTAGGCCTAACTCCTGACCAATCAATCACCTTCAAGGACCACGTGGACCAGGTCACCAAGACCCTACACCACAAACTTGGAACCTTGTACCGACTCAAGGACCAGCTCATTCCTGAGGCCAGGCTCTCTACTGCAACAAGTGTCCTGCTCCCTACCCTGACCTATGCTGCTCCGATTTATACAGGGCATGGCAAAACAAGAAGTCTCCAGGATGCAAATCCTATACAACAAGATAGCTCGGTTCACTACCAAAGACCACCTGCGACGCCACCACTGTGACACACTGGCCCAGCTCCAGTGTCCCTCATTGGCCATTCGTGTACAATACCCGTTGCTTGTCCAGGCCTACAAGCTACTCAAACCTACCCACTCCACCAAGCATAGCTGGAACCATAGCAATTAAACACAACCCTAGGAGACTACGGACATCTGAATGTACACTACTGAAAGTCCCCCGAGTAAGGACCAATGCTGGCGGCAGATCTTTCTCTTGCCTAGCCCCAGCCTGTGGAACAAGCTCCCCCCTCTGGTGCAGGAGGCCTCCTCAATTAGGAACTTCCGCACCAGACTTAAGTCCCATATGCTGGACATAAGCACAAGCCACTGCCACGGCTCATAAGGTATCCCCCTCTCCTGCATGAAACCCTCCCAATAGTGAGCCGACCTAGGTACCTCCATCTAGATTCAGGACACCTAGGTACCAATACAACTTCATGTATAATACTATGCTATGTAGCACCAAGGCAAAACTGTGTCATGATGATAACCATGTCTGTAACCACCAAATGCCTGTATAACCTTGTGACCAAAAGTTTTCTCCACTGCATCATACCATGTATTGTTGTCCCGGGTCGCCCCTGAAAAAGGGACCTTCGGGGCTCAGTGGGCCTACCCGGTCACCAAAATTTAATAAATAAATAATATAAATAAATTATGCAGGCTGTGTAGCAGAGCTGTTTAAGGCTTTGTTTTGCCAGTCACCAGTCCCACTGCTCTCCCTAAATACAGGTCACGCATTGGGTGTGTGTCCATAATTGGGTACAGTCCCTACCGTGCGACGGGAGGAGGGGGACAAGATGAACCCAAAGTTACTTCTCTCATCGCAGTACATTATTGTGTTACTGTTTTACCCAGGGTAGCCCAGCCAAGATGGCAACATCACCTTTTCAGTAAGACCTGCGTCAGCCTGCTGAAATGGAGAAACTGAAGTGCAGTGGTGATAAATGACTTACAAGTAGTAGGATTCAAGCCTTGGCTTTCTGCTTTACAGGTCTGGGCTGTTACCCACTGCACTTGAGTTAGGAGGAAAAGGGATCAAATTGGGCAAAGAGGTTATGGCTTTTGGAAACACTCCAAGAAGCTAAACATTTTAACTGCCCACCCCCCACCCCCAAACACACACACACACACACACACACACACACACACACACACACACACACACAGTACACTGAAAGCTGCAACATTCACCTAGCAGCCAAATACCTTGGAGATCATGTGTGAATTGGAGTCATGATGTGCACACTTTCATTTTCAGATGTAAGCAGAAATGGTAACAAAACCGTTGCCAGTTCCACGGTGTTGTGGAGAGTTGCTGAATACAGCATTGCTCTGGCTGTGTATTGTTTTCTACTGCTCTCAGCAGTTCCCAGAGAAACTGCAAGTTAAACTTTTTGTTTTGTTTTTTGCTTTCTGAATACATATAGGCAAGCGCTGGGTTTGCATTTGCATTGAGTCACTAAGTTGCAGAAACTCTGGCCAAACTTGTTAAATCCACGTGTAGTATGGGCCCTTTCATACTGGGACACAGAATTTGCAGTTAAAACTTGCAACTTAAAGAGATTGTGTACTGCCTAAAATTAATACAGATTTTTAAAAGCAGTCAACTATTAACTTTTTTTTTAACTGAGGTATTTTTCTTTTCTTGTTTTTTACCTGATGTTAATAGGTGTGGTATGTAACAGCACTCTGCCTGGCAGCTGACATACCTAGCTCTGTTCCTCCCATTACATCATCAGCATTGTGACCTCATGGAGTGTGACATCACAGCTGCTCAGTTAGAGCCCCTTAGCAGCTGCCAGTCACCCGTGATGTCGCAGTCAGTAAGGTCACAGTGCGGATAATGTAGCGGGAGGAACAGAACTAGATAACGTCAGCTGCCTGGCAGAGCACTGTTCCAAACATCCAACATAATACTATCACTCAGAAAATGTTTAAATGAGCAAAATTAAAAAAGGAAAAATACTTTAGAAATAAAAAGTTACAACTGACTGCTTTTTTTTTTTTTAATTTGTAATGTTTTCCTGTTTGCTATTTTTGGTTCTACAACCTTTTTAGAACACTCCGCTCTCAAACTCTGGACAATATAGGTCAGGATAATGTTGGCAAATATATCTTTTGTTACTATTTTCCACAGGCATAGATACCACCCAGACCTTTTCCTACAGCTTTTTTTTACCTTTTTGGCTTGTAATTCTCACTACCATTGGAGCATATTACAGTACCACTTGTTCATTGTCAAATTGATGTAACAATGGTATTTAATAGAGCTAAATCAGAGTAATAAAATGGCGGTCCTCAATCTAACCATTAACTAGCCCATGAAGATCTCAGCAGCTCTCCGAGGGTTAGATTTTTTCCATCATTCAGCCTCCTGGGAAAACTCACAGTGAGCTAACCCCAGTTGTGCCTTATTTAAGAATTTGCAAAGTTCTGGAAGTTTGCTTTGCACGATTTCTCAGAGACATTTTGCAATTTGTGAATCTGGCCTGCTTCCCAAAGTGCACACTTTGTGGAAATGAAATATTAAGAAGTGTGGATTTTTCATGGAAATCGCACGAAAATAGAAATGCATGCTTGAAAGTTTTTGTGGGGGTTTTCTCAATACAGGACATCAAAGAAACTCCAAAGTCTGTTTCATGGAGACATGGATGAACTAATGCACTGGACCTGTATGAGCGGAGATCATCCCTCCAGGGTTTTCTGTGATCCACCACCTAATGCTAGCATGCAGGAGTGGCAGAGTGGCCTTTTTCAGAGCCCAGTTGGGTTATGTGATGGCTCCAGTTGGGTAGC
The DNA here is from genome assembly GCA_016271365.2 of Neoceratodus forsteri. Classification (NCBI taxonomy): domain Eukaryota; kingdom Metazoa; phylum Chordata; order Ceratodontiformes; family Ceratodontidae; genus Neoceratodus; species Neoceratodus forsteri. The sequence continues at coordinate 939,260,971 of CM028137.1, forward strand.
CAGGGTCCTTTGAGTGTGATCCTTGAGGATGTGGCTGGCTTCAGTTGCTGATTTGTTCTGCTTTATTGTTCTCCACGCAGTGAAGTAGACGTCCTACAGGAGTTTACTGACTGGCTGTCCACTCGGGAGTTAAAATCGCCTAGACTTGTGGGGCTCAGTGATTTGCAATGGTTGGGTAGATGACCACTCAGACTAATTTGTTTCAGGACACTTCCAGCTTACTGATGAACTGGGACTTAAGCAGGAAGCAGCCGCACAGAAGAGGCCATAGACTAGAATGTGTTTTTCTTGTGCTGAGTTGGCTGTTGACATCCCAGTAACTCCAGTCAACTGGTTGGACCACTACATCATAAAATGCAAAATCCGGTCCTATATAAGCCACCTTGGGGTTATCATATCTGAGGACTTGAGAGTGGCAGAGCAGTGTGACAAAGCAGTGGGTAGGGTCAGTGGGATGCTGGGATGCATAGGGAGAGGTATTGCCAGCAGGAGGGGAGGTGGTGTTGCCACTGTATTGCTTACTAGTGAGACCCCCACCTGAGTATTGTGTCCAGTTCTGGAGGCCGCACCTCAGAAAGGACATAAGACAGGGTGGAGGCCATCCAGAGGAGGGTACCTAAAGTGGTGGAGGGGCTGCACCAAAAGCCCTACAAAGAGAAACTGAGGCGTCTCAACATGTGTACCCTAGAAGACAGGAGAGCAAGAGGGGACATAAGAGACCTACAAATACTTCACAGGGGTGAACAAGATACAGAAGGGGAACCTCTTTCAAATGAAGAAGTGCACCAGAACCAGAGGGCATGTGATGAAACTGAGGGGTAGGGCAGTTTAGGAGCAATGTGAGGAAGTACTACTTCACTGAATGAGTAGTTGATGCCTAGAACAGACTGCCAGTGGAAGTGGTGGTGGCAAAAAACAGGAGGGGGGGCTTCAAGCATGTGTAGGATTGACATAGGGGAATATTACAAAATGGGCAGGTAGGAGGGAGGGTCAGTGGATAGTTTTTAGGGTCTGTGAAGATGGACTAGGCAGGGACCATCAGGGCAGGCTAAGTAGGCAAAGCGGTCCTTTTTTGCTAACAAATGTTATGCTTCTACTGTATGTTAACTCTGCGCTGGCCTGTGCAGTGACTCCCTGGCACCAGTTCCTTCCTGCCTGATACCTCGCACGAGGCACAGTTTAGTTCACTGCTGAGCTTTGATAGCTAAAGACACCAGGCAGGAAGTTACAGCACATGTGGAGAAAGTCAATGATACATGCAATAAGCGTTTCCTGGTGGCCCACTACGATGTCTACCAGGAGGCTATTTATTTAGTTTTTGTTGACCAGGAAATGAGAGCTAGGCAATTCTGCCAATTTTCAGTCTCGTGCAGAAGAGCAGAGAAAGATACAGATGCAAACTGGCATACAGAACAAAATTAAACTGTTGGTGTTATTTTAGCAAATTTGGGAGATGGAATTTGGTCAGGGCACCAGACAAAATTCCTCTACTCTGCTGCAGGGGACCTGTAGCTTCTTGTCAGGAGAGATGGAGGTTCCACACCTGATGGAGGAAGGAGACGGAGGAGCAGAGGGCAGCAGGCCCCAGCATGGAAATTCAAACAGAAGGAGTACAAAATCACCAAGAAAAAATCTGGAGTGCAACAAGAAAGAAGGAGATGACGAGGTAATTTTACAAGAGGAACAACTGCAAGATGAACTGCAAATGAAAAGCAACTCTTAACAAGACCAAATGTCTGAAGCAGAAAGAAACTATTTTGCAGCAAAAACTAAGCAAGAGGGAGAGAAAGAAAGTGAGCAAGAGAAACAAGCAACTCACTGAGCAATTCAGAGAGAAAAAAACAGAGTAATGTTTTTCGCTTTTGTGCTACACAGAATTCCCCAGATTCAAACCCAAGCACTGCTGAAAAAGGCTCAATTATAACAAACAGAAAGTGGGACAAAATGGATGTCGGAGGCTGCACTAACACATGCTGGCTGGATAAAAAGATCAACAGGGAACTGGATCCCCAGTCCTACAACTGCAGTTCCTGGCACAACAGTTCTTTCTGAACACTCGGAAACAGTCCATGGTACAGAGAATGGAACAAAATGTCCCAAAGATATCGCAGTATCACGTATAAATACGGATGACCCACAGACTGCTACATCAGGTACCCTTTCTTTTTCACCTATTGACAATACAGGAGAAATATTTTATGAAGCATTAACTAATAATGTACAACCAGAGCATGACAGCATACAGGCAGTAACTCGAAGTAAAAATGCTACGGAGTTGTCAGATGTACTATTGGGAACACACTCGATGGACATGAACAGTGATACTCGTAACACAGCAACCTATGCAAGTCTCTTCCACACTTTCTAAAAGACGGCATGCTATAAGACTAAGGGACTTGGGAGGTATGGATCCCCCAAAAAAAAACCCAACTGATTCTGTGTAGGAAAAACTGATCAAACAAGCATTAGGATTTTTACCAGCAGATGTTTATGCACTTATACATACTCCAGGAGAGAACACATTTGATTTCCATTTTTTTCCCCCCAATTGTTTAACCAGGTTAGACGCACTAAGCTGAAAGCATGTTTACAGGTGCAACCTGGGAGCACAGGGAAGTTAAGCGACTTGCTCAGGGTCACACAGTATGCAAGTGGGGGCTGTGGGATTCAAACCCAGGTCTCCAGATTTGCAGCTCAGAGCCTCAAACCACTGTGCTATACTGCCTTCCAAGCTGCCTCCAGACGGCCTCCCTCTTAGACAGGTTCTGGACAAAAGATTCGGCCCCAAAAAATTTATAAATCCCCTATGGACCTCCTTTTAAATCATTCCATTAACTAAGCAAACCTTCAAAACCATAACCATATTTTCAGAAATGAAGGGGTGAACTGCTTGGATATTATGTATTGGCTTGACGAGCACTGTGATAACCAGGGAACTCCAGACCCAATTATTGATAGTGAGGGACTTAGGAATGAGGGATGGAAATTCAGAATAAAATTGAGGCAAAATGACACAGGCATCCAACACCTACCAAACAATTTTATCTGTGTAGGGATAAAGGATTACAGTTTTACCAAGACCAACCCAGATCCTGTTATAAATGTGGCCCCCCTAGACACGAGTAACAACTGTGAGGTATTGAAATGTACCCAGTGTGGGGCATTTAGGCCTATCCTGTTTCCACTGCATGGGTACTCCAAACTGTAACCTACGGTATGTGAAGAAAGCGGTTACTACTTTACAGATTTACATAACACGGCTAGTGCAGACTATGGAGAACAGGACCTAAAGCTACTAGAGCGACTACAGCACATCACCAAGTTACTATCAGCCTACAGGAGTACCTAAACAAACTGTGGTAACACACACCTCAGAACCCCTTATTCAGTCAGAAAATATGCACTCTGATAAACCTTCTGTTGCGATGGAACCAACGGAACATGAAGTAGCACCTACCCCAGGCACTTCTCACAAGGAAGTGAGAAACGCATCAAAACTAATGGATATGCCCCCCTCCCAATTCCAGAGGAGAACTTTCAGGTGGTGTAAAAAAGAGAAAAGTAGAAAAAAAAAACCTTAGCCTATTCCACAACCTGAACCCATACAGACCAAGAATAAATTTTCCACACTTCTATGAGGAGAGACAAACATTGAAGAATTGGATGATGCCTCAATTCATTCTTCCCAAAAAGACACGATATCCAATATTGAAGAACATCAAATTCCAGGAAAAAATAAACCTAAGTGGAAATGCTATGGAACAAAATGAATGTGAAAAAGGTCACTTGAGACTTTAACTTGGAACTATGGCCTTTTCTCTTTATGAATATCTGTCGCACCTCTGCATGTGCATACTTTTAGGTCTGAGAAGAGCACTGCTACTTATGCTTTATTTGAAAAATGGATGTATGACCGTTTTCTTACAGGACACAAGAATTCATTCAGTACTAGATATGCAAACAGCCCGTGCAGCCTGGATTTGGGGGTCCACATATTGATCCCTCAGTAAGGAAACTTGCAGTGGGATAGGAATTTGTATAAGTAACCCAATTTTTGGGGACTGATTTTGAAATGGGAGATATAGCCTTTCATAACTGGGGAAAAAATGCTAACCACGGGCCAAAATCGTGCGGCTCAGTGGAACAAATGGAGCATGATGACATCTCTGGGCCGGTCACAAGTGGTTACTACCGTGACTCACCAGGGTGGTCACATGCTGGTCTTGGTCTTCTTGCTGGGGCTTGAGATTGATAACCTCAAGACTAATCGGGTTGTTTGGTCCGATCACTGCACAGTGGAGTTATTGCTCAGGGTCCCCCATGAGATTCCCCCCCTCTGCAGAGATGGTAAGCTACCACCCTTTGAGGGGTTTGACCCCGGAGGGTTTTTTGATGGTAGTAAACCTATCTAGTGTGGACAGTGCATGCAGGGGGGTATGGGTGAAGCAGTCGCTGCCTGTAATAGGTCGATGGCTGGGGCACTCTACTCCCTTGCACCAGTCCGTGTACAACCCAGATCCTCTCACTTGAGGTCCCCATGGTTTGATGGGGAGCTCAAGGCGTTGAAGATCAAGGGTCGGAAGGTTGGAGTGCTGCTGGCGGAGGACTGGGCTGGAGGTGGACAGACTGGCCCTGTGTACACACTATGGTGTGTACCAGGGGGCAATCGGCCATAAGAAGGCAGAGTTCCTGTCCAGGGAAATTGCTGCCAGGAAGAACCGACCAGCTATGCTTTTTTGGACTGTGGACAGGCTGCTACATCCAGCTTGTCTACAGTCAAAAAAAGCATTTTCTGAGGTATTGTGTAATGAGTTTGCTTGGTTCTTCTCAGTCAGGGTGTCTGCCATCAGGCAGGGAATTCCGCCAGTGAGCCATAATATGGCTGACAGTGATCGCCCGGTTTGTCAACATGGCACTCCACCTGGTTGGGGGAGTTTAAACCAGTGGAAGTGGCTGATGTCATTGAGGTGGCCTTGAGGCTGAAGCACACACATTGCAAACTGGACCCAGTGCCGACTTGCTTTTTAATGGGATGTGTTGACACTGTTGGCTCGGTGTTCACCTTGATTGTCTGGTGTTCTTTGTCAGAAGTGGTCCTCCCAGATGACTTGAAAAAGGCACTGGTGAGACCACTTCTGAAGAAACAATCATTGGACCCTGACATCAAGGTGAACTACCGACTTGTCTCCAACCTGCCTTTTTTGGGAAAGGTTGTTGAGAAGATTGTGACGCAGCAGCTGGGATAACACCTCATGTCCTTTGATATCTATGAGCTGCTCCAGTCTGGATTTCGTGCCGGACACTGTATGGAAACCGCATTAGTTCAGGTGCGTAATGATCTCCTCAGGGCGAGAGATCAAGGAGAGAGGACAATTCTCGTTCTCTTCTTTCTCTCTTCAGCCTTTGACACGGTGAACCATTGTGTGTTGCTTGACCACCTGAGGGAATTTTGTGGACTCACTGGCATTGTCATCTGCTGGTTTTGAGTCCTATCTGACAAACGGGAGGCAAAGGGTGGCAATGGGAAATTTTTCCTCCTCCCCTAGCCTTCTGTCTTGCAGAGTACCTCAGGGTTCAGTCTTGTCACCAATGTTGTTTGCCATGTATATGCTATCCCTGGGTGAGATCATTAGGAAGTACAGCTTGGAGTTTCATTGTTATGTCGATGATACTCAGCTGTACTTATCCTTTGCCCCTGGGACATACAATGCGGCAGAAGTAATAAACAACTGTCTAAACAACTGTCTGGCTGAGATTAATGACTGGATGGCCTCTAGCTGGTTGCGATTGAACCCCGATAAGATGGAGGTACTGGTGGTAGAGTTGAACAGGAGGTGTGATAGGATGGCATCTGGGGCAGATACTGGATTAGTGCTGGGGTCTGTCCCATTGAAGGCCTCCTCCAGAGTGCGTGATCTTGGCATTGTTCTAGACAGCAGATTGACATTTGAACATCAGGTGCCGTCCATTGTCAGGGCTAGTTTCTTCCATCTTAGGAATATTGCTAGGATCAAACACCTGGTTCCGCCCCCGGACCACCCCACATCGGTGCATGCTTTCGTTCCATCTAGGCTTGAGTACTGAAATGCGCTGTACCTCGGGGTCACTGGAGATACCCTCCATTGGCTGCAGCTAGTGTAGAATGCAGCTGCCAGGTTGTTGACAGGACAGCCTAAATACTATCATGTCACCCCAGTGCTGCGTGAACTGCACTGGCTGCCTGTTATCTGGAGGGTGCTCTTCAAGGTGGGCTTGCTCACCTTTCAGGCCCTGTATGGACTGGACCCTGGCTACCTGATGTACCTTCTAACACCCGCTGCCTCGGTCCGCTCCCTTCAATCCTCCTCAAGGGGCCTCCTTGTGATTCCCAGGACGAGGTTGAAAACTGCCAGTGACAGAGCTTTTAGTGTCGCCGGCCCTGTCCTGTGGAATTCGCTTCCTCCATCAGTAAGGGAGGCCCCTTCAGTGGAGGCATTTAAAGCCTGCTTAAAAGCCTAATTATTTAGCCGGGCATTCCCGGACACAGAATGGTAGTTTGACAATATCAGTCAGTCTTCTGTTTAAGTGTTGATATTGGACCTTATTTTATTGTGTTTTGTGTTTATCAATGTTATCTTATAATGTTTAATTATTTTATATGTGATTGTACGGTGCCCAGAGCCTCTGGGATTGGGCGCCAGAAAAATAAAATTTTGCCTTGCCTTGAGAAACACCAAGAGCATTTATATGGTTAAAACGTACCTCATACCAGTGTTCCTTCACCTGAGTTACATTTACAGACACACACACACACACACACAGACCTACACCTCAAACAACTGGAAACCAAGTTATACTGTTGTTTGTTTCCAATATATTTGGGGTAGCAGACTGAAATTAAGAGGGAGCACGTATCTGGGGGTAGCTAATGGAAGTTTACACATGATAAACCCACTAGTGTTCTTTTCACAGTATATTTATGTACTTTATTGTTAAACTAATATTCATAAATCTAAATACTTTATGGACTCTGTAGGTAAGTGACCAGATTGCACAATCTCTACACAACTGGAATTCACACACACCGGTCCCTAAACATGTAAAAATCACAGGACTACTTGGGGGATGGAGTAACAGTGGAAGGAGACAGAGGGCTACGGTACCCAATCAGGGTGCTGAAGCACGAGCAGACGTGATAGACCAACATGTCTACTGTGCTGGCGTCTAGTATGTTAGTATGTTAATATTTCCAATACAGCTTTGGGAAACAGAAGCAATGGGGAGTTACCAAACGGGAAATCCTCAGACCTAACGGACGGGAATTTTATGGAAAGATTATCTTGGATCATTTCTTGGAACAACCAACCTTTTGGAACAGACCCAGTAATAGAAAAAAAAACAAAACAAAGGAGTTACATGTTTACAGACCCAAGAACACCAGATGAAATGTGGGATGTTCTGTGGCTGAGTTCCTATGATAAGCTGAATGTGGAAAAACAACCTAAAACCTAAATAAATGAGATATTGTCCCAGAGCTTCAAGTTACAACATGCCAGAAACCATGGACAATTTACAGTATATTTTGAATGTCTACATTAAAATGTTTTGGGCATTATTAAAACCCAAATGGGTTAATTCCCCTTTAAGGACACTTTCTCCAGAAATATTATGCTTAGGAATTCTCCCTACACAGTGGAAAACATTCAACTGAAGCACAATGATGTTAATATTACTATGTTTTGAAATGCTGTATATGGCAGACGAGATGCAAACTAACACTGCAATAGATTGAGATAACACAAGATCAACTATTCCAATCCATTTGCTTCCACATACAGGAAATTCAGGATATTGAAGGAGCACATACGCATTGGTTGTGTTTTTTTTTTTTTTTTTTTTTTAAAGAATGAAAAAGAATTATGGCATTAGAGTAAGGGTGTGAATTAAGTAAGCAATAACCCACGACAGGGTGTACGTTTTATTGGGGATTAATCAACACCCCGGGTGCATTGAGGCATGAGGCCGAAGGCCAAGTGTCCTCACAGCACCCGGGGTGTTGATTAATCCCCAATAAATGCATACCCTGGAGTGGGTTATTGAACTTATAACATGGGCCACATATCCAGAGAAATGGATAAAAAAAAAAATTCTGGATTAACGGGGCACAAACCAAGGGGACTACTTGGTGTTCCTACACTAGTTTTGGCCACAGTACCACATCCATCTGTGTTCTGCCACAGGAAAATGCTTTTTTTACACAACTTTGTGGTAAAAGGGATAACATTGTAGTATCAAGGGGCACAGTGCTTTGTCTTTTCAACTTGTGATTTCATCTATACGTTTGAAATACACAGGGAGGGGGAGACAGACACAGATATACGCTTGTAGCATGCTGTGTCTGTCGTTCTCATTTACTGTACCATATGGTGTTGTTTTGTCTACTTTATTACTGGGTTCGGGTACTTACTGTTTGATATGCATTGTTTGAAGAGGTATGCTGCAATTGACGCAATGTGCTCCGATTGCACTGCCACACAGACTGCCACTCTGCACACCAACATCGCTGAACGCCCGCAGCACCGCACTTCACTGATGCAGAACACCACTTCTGTGTTGCAGAACTCGGTCGCTCGCTGTCTGTCATTATGCGCTCACTTGTGGGCTTGCGCACCGGAACGCAAGCAGCACGGACACCTGCTGTGACACTGAATGGCAGCTGTCATTGGCTTCCCACTAAATGCGCTTACTATGCGGGTCAGCTACACAGATTACCACTCTACGTATAACTATCACTACTGGAGCCCATGACAGACCGCACTTTGCATCACAGCACACTTTGTTTTTGGGGGGGGGTGTCTGTGTCTCTGTCTTCACAAGAAACACTTCTTCTACAGTTCTTAATATGGGTACTGTAGCTGACAGTAGTGGACATGGGAACACTGGGGATTGTGTAGGGGGGCTCGGTTCTGTGTGTCTGTTGATCGCAAAATAGCTGTTTACATAATGAAGCAGTAAGTGCGATGCTGACCAGTTCTTGTAATGAAGACTACTATGTGTGATACATTGCCGACCGTGCGCTGGCAACTCTTTTCATGCTTTCACATACACTGGCTACACACAGTGGCTACGACCTCAAACTTCCCCAGGTGGGTGGGTGGGTGGGGAGGACCTAAGCTGTCACTGTTGCATAGGGTGCTTCACTGCATGGGGCATCCTAGCTAACTGCGAACAACGTCTGCCTAAAATAATTATTAGGCTGTGCCAGAACAAGATCCAGAGGGCTGCTTAATTTCTTTCTATGGACTGATCACCACTTCCACTTACTGTGCATGTCTAGGGAATTAATGTATGGTCATGTGGTTGCCGTGCACCAATCACTTTTCTCCTTGTTGCAAGCAAATGTTATAATGCTTTATGACCGATATTGTTTAAAAAAGACTGTTTTCAACATATTTGAGTATTTTGTTTAAATGTGACATTTTGATTCTTTAATTTTCTTTGTTAGCAATTTCTGTTCTATTTTCATATTTTCAATTTTTTCTTTTATGGAATTTGTATAACAAAGTTTAAAAATGTTATGTTCTCATTATTTAATAAAAAAAAAAATTCTCCTACTGTTTTTGAGAAATGCCATGGGATCTTTAAAGTCCACCTGAACAACCCCCAGAACAGGTAGACGGGACCTCAGTTTAATGTCTCATCTGAAAGCCAGCACCTCAGAAGTGCAGTACCCTCTCATGATTCACTACAGTATCAGTACAGGGATTTACCCCAAGTTTCCAGTGTCGGGCTACATACACAGAAATGAAACAGTAATCGGCTGTCTGGCGCAGTGGTGGAGCTACTGCCGACAGTGCTGATGACCTGTGTTCGGGAGAGAACGCAGGGCGTTGGAGGGACAGCCAGGGGGAGGTAGGATGAGCGTCCCATGGACAGCTGTCCTCCACTGGGGGGGGGTTGTGGTTCCCTGGCAAGTCAGCGACACCCAGTGGAGGCTGGATGTGCAACAGCCAGGGCCACTCTTCAGTGGGGAGGTGATGGCAGGCATCTGTAGGTTGAGTGTGGGAGCACGCCGCCCAACCTGCTCTGATGTCACTGGACATCTGCACCTCCGGGAGAGCTAACAAGGGAAAATCACCTGAGCCAGCAGCATTGTGGTACCCCAGACCTCCACCTGAATGACGCTCCAGGCGCTAGCCTCAGCTGGAGCCTCTGGTAGATCTGTCTCCCCCCCCCCCGGGAGCCCCACTGCAAAGAGCAAGCTGTGGGCCTCCTGAGTCCAAGGCAGGGGGTCCGGGTGCTGAGAGGGGGGTACCCATACCAGGCACAGAAATAGAAAAAAAAAAAATATATACATTTCTAGGCTAACAGCTGTGGACAGTACTAAGGAATAGGATGTGTCCACTTTTCCTCACTGTGGACTGACTTTTGCAGCGACTTGGGCTTTGTCGTCTGTATCTGTGGCAATTGTCAATTTTCCTTTGCATTTGGTCCTCCTCCCTGTACCTCTGAAAAAGGCAGTTGTGAGGCTCGTACTCGAGAAGCCTTCTTTAGATCTGGATGATCTTGCAAATTATAGACCCGTAATTAACCTTTTTAAGCGAAGGTTGAGCAGAAAGTGTTTGCAGTTCAGCTGGTTGATTACCTAGAGACTAATGTCTTTGAGATAGATCTATTTTTTACAGATATCACAGCACGAAGCTGTTCTTGTCCAGATTTGTAGTGATCTCAACCTTAAGATATTGCTTATCCTGACCCGGTCCAGTGGCGCTGAGGGTTGAGGCACTGGACGCCACACCTCACGCCACACTGTCGACCCAAGTTTGGGAGTGAGCTCGGGCACCAGGGGTCAGCAGGGGAGGGATTGGATAGAGAACCCGCTGAGCTGCTCTCTGATCCCGGGGGGAGGATAGTGGGATGCTCGGTGCTCCGGTGGCCCCTAGTGCAGACCGGGGGTGCCACAGAAGCGCTGGCGGCACGTAATAGCGTGCCTGACACTGGCAGGGTTGCCATGAGCCAAGCATGACTGTATACCATTTACCACCGCTCTGTTTTCTGCCCGCCAACCAGTTTGCCACCCAGTTGACCAACCTCTGACCCACCTCGAGCCTACCCAGCTTATTAATCAATCTTCTATGTGGAACAGTATCGAAAGCTTTGCTGAAGTCAAGGTAGGAGACTATCAACTGCACCCCCCTTGGTTCACCACTCTAGTTACCCAGTCAAAGAAATCTATGAGATTAGTTTGACAGAACCTTCCTGTTGTAAACCCATGCTGTATTGGATCCTGTGCTCCTATGGATTCCAGGTGTTGCACTATCCTTTCCTTAAGGTGTACCTCCATAATCTTGCCCACTACTGAAGTAACACTGGCTGGTCTGTAGTTCCGTGCCTCCTCCCTGCTACCACTCTTGTGGAGCGGGATCACATGAGCCCTCCTCCAGTTTTTTTGGGACCTCTATTGTGCTCAGGAACTCACTAAACAGTTCTGCTAATGGCTCTGCTAGTTCCACCCTTAGCTCCTTTAGTACACTGGGATTTGTGCCATCAGGTCCTACTGCCTTGTCCACCCTGAGCTTGTAGGACCCTTTCTTTTGTGAAGGGACTTGTGCACACCTCCCTCCCCCCTGTGTCCATGCTGCTCAGCTGTGGGCCCTGCCCTACCTTCTCCTCAGTAAATACTGAGCAGAAGTATCTATTTAGGATAGATGCTTTTCCTTGGTCCTCCTCCACTCACTCTCCCTTATCCCCATTTATCTTAGCAATACCCCCTCTGGACTTTCTCCTTTCACCAATGTATCTATAGAAAGTCTTGTCTCCTTCTTTTACTGTTCGTGCTAGTGTTTCCTCAGTTTGGGCCTTTCCCTGCATACTGCCTTCCCTGCTTCCTTTAGGAAAGTTTGATATGCCTCCCTGTCTTCGTCCTGCTGTGTTCCCTTATATTTATTTCCTGAAAGCCAACATTTTGGCTCTGATCTTTTCTGCTACTGTTTTGAGAACCAAAGTGGTTTCCTCCTACTTTTGCTCTTGCTTTTCTCCCTAACACAATGGGATGTTGCTTCAAGTATTGCATTCTTAATGCTTGCTTACTTTGCCTGTACCCCCTCACCTGTGTTTCTTTTTGCCAGGGCTAGCTTAACTCTCTGTTGGCCATCTTATCAAAGTCTGCTCCTCTGAAGTCCCATATTTTTTGCCTTGGAATGGGATGATTTGGTTCTAGTGGCCAAATTGAACCATACCATGTGATGGTCACTGGCCCCCAGATTACCTTCCTCCTGAAGATAATGTGATCCTTTCCCCATTAGTCAGTACTACATCCAGGATAGCCCTGTCTCTTGTGGGTTGCTGTACCAGTTGTTTGAGGCCCTCCTCCTGCAGGGAATCCACTATGTGTCTAGTTCTGGTGGATGTTCCTGCTGGTATTAATCAATCTGTATCAGGCATGTTGAAGTCTCCCATTGGCAGAACCTCCCCTTTAGCTGTCAGCTATCAAGGCTTCTGACATATGTTTGGAATTCGGAGTGCATCTTATCATTGTTGGTTTTGAACCGGCTGCCTATTTGACAGATTGACTACAATGTTCTTTTGTTAAACTTATCAAGCATTGAATGAGCTGGAATCTAAGTATCTGTGAGCTCCTGACCCCCCTGCAACCAAGCAAGGGTAATGAGATGCATGGGACAGTGGTTTCACCAGGTGCCAAAAACCCATTTAAAGTCCACAGATGATCAGTCCTCTGAGGATGCTACTCCTGTCCTTTGGAATTCAGTATCTGACTTTCCCTATCCATTGGATTTTTAAATCCAAACTGAGAAAATACCTAAGCCCTGCCCCAGTGCCTCCGAAAACCCCTTCCCCCAGATGGTGACTGGTTCAAACTCCTCATTTTTTTATTTATTTAGTTTTTGTTGACTTGGTAAGTGCACTAGACAAATCCTGCCTATTTTCAGGCACGACCCAGAGGAGGGGGGATACAGATGAATGCCAACTGACCTTGAACCAGATTAAACTGTTGGTGGTATTTTTAGTGAATGAGGGAAATTTGGCCAGGACACCGGGGAAATTCCCCTACTGCATTGCTGGCGGTAGGGGGAGCTGTTGGCATTAGTCTGCGACTTGGCAGACTGTGCTCAGCCCTCGATGGAGAAGGACGCTATGCCTGAGGAGGCTGTGGAGTTTTCTGGGGAATTGCCTGAGCAGTAAAATTCTCGGGTTGCAGTTCTTATTGCAGATGTCTCTATGAGACTGCCTGGAGATATGCGCGGTTCAGACCGTGCAGCGGGAGTACACTTTGAGGAGTCGTCTGCAGCCTTATCCCCAAAAGAGCTACTGCTACAGCCTGCTTTGCTACAACAGATGCCTGGAGCTAGCGGCATTTTGACGCAGGGTTCCACAGATGTGACAGTGGCTTGTACTATGACTTGCTCTATGATGAATCATGCATCAGCTGTTCCAAGTCCAGGAATGCGGAAGTCGGGTCTCGCTGTTGGCTCTTTCCCTTCAGAGGATTGGAGTAAAGAATCAGTGCACTCTGAAGCTGGATGGACCCTCCAGGATGGTCGCTGGCTGCCGAATTTGGATTGGGTTTCTTTTTCCTCACAGGAGGCTCCTGCTTTGGGACTTACTGCTCATTCAGTGAATTTGGAGCCTTCGGTTGCCGGAATTTCAGGTAAAGATGAACAACCTTTGATTTCTTCTGAATCGGTCCCTGTTTGGGGTAATGGAGCTGAGATTCCAAATGCCTTCCCCCCGCCCCCTCGGAGAGAACAGTTTTATACTGGTTCTTGTTTCTCAGACTTATTTCGGAACAACAGATTGGATCAGGCCCCTCGACAAAACGCTGTACGCCTGAGGTGCGGGGGGGGGGGCTTCAGGAGCACCCAGACCATTTCTTTGTTGCAAGAAGACTGCTTAAGAACTCTATGAACTTTCAAGCGTCTGATATATATGCCCTCATTAACATTAGAGGGGAAGACACTTTTAGCATCAGTTTTAGGTCTTTTACAGGCCTGGATAAATTTTGGTTAAAGTACAATGCCTTAAAGTCCACTCCTCTCTGGACTCCGTTCTGGGCTATCCCATTACAAAACCTCTGTTTAAGACTGTCAATATTATGTTCCGAAATGAAGGGGAAAACATGGGGGATATTTTATATTGGCTGGAGAGTAAGTGCACTGTGTTGGGGCCTCCCGAGCCCATTATTGATGAGGAGGGTATATGGACTGGGAGCTGGAAGTTTAAGGTTAAGCTGCGTAATTTGGGGGATGTCGTCCAACATATTCCTAACAATTTTTTGGGGGGAAGGATGGGGGGTATGTTTCTACCCTGGTCAGCCCAAAGCTTGTTACAAGTACGGGAGTGCTCGTCATTTAAGTAGTGCATGTGATGAGATTAAATGTGCACTTCGTGGAGAGCTGGATCACGACAGTGGCACCTGTCGAAATATATTCCATTGTAATCTTTGTGATGCTCAAGGCCATGCCTATCATCAGTGTCCCTGTGCTGGCCAAAATAATTTGGGGGGAGGTTTGGATAAGGAAGTCCTCATCTCTGAAGCACAAGACAGGTATAGGCCTAGATCGGATGACACTGATTTTCATGATCCGGACCCCCTTACCCCAGAAGCTTCTGCTGGAGCCCCTCCTGGAGGCCCTGATTCTAGGCCTCCTGAAGATCCTCCTGGGGCCAACATTCCAAAGACTCACCAATCATCAGTGAGTGTGGAACCGTCACATCCCAGTACCTCCACTGCTGACCCCCATCCCCATTCAGATTTTCAAAAACCACATCCATGAAGAGTGACGAGGTCTCACACCAAACAATTGGTTACCGTTACCACTCCCCCTGTACATAATTCTTTTCAAGCATTACAGGATCAGGATGGGGATTCAGAATCGGATGTTTCTATCCAATCTGGTGTCTTGTCAGGTATGGAACTTGATGATGAAGGGGGAGCCTGCTTTATTGGAGTCTAAAAAGAAGTCTGGCCGTAAGCGTAAAAAGGATAAACATTAGCATTTAGATTACTCTGGCTTCTTTAACTCTTCTTTCCTTGAATATCTGTAGTATTAAAAATTCAAGGAAACATTTGGGGCTCTTGCATTTTTGTAAATCTCAGTCCGCAGATATTCTTTTTTTGCAAGACACCAGGTTTACGTCTTTGGATATTAACCACACTAAAAAATTGTGGGTTCAAGGGACTTCCTTTTGGTCCTATGGCCAGGATGTCGCCGACAGGGTGGGAATTCTTTTTTTCATACGCATGTTCAAGTTCTATGGTTGGTAGATTTAGTTCCAGGCAGGGCTCTGCTCCTGGATTGCTTCTGTAGAGGTTATCCCCTTAGACTGATTAACATTTATGCTCCCCAAGTCAAATCGTCCAGGATTGATCTTTTTCATGAAATTGAGCATTACCTTTTTACCCCTAGGCACATTATCTTGGGGGGGATTTTAACTCTGGATTGGACTTCAAATTTAAAAACCAGATACAACTAAAAGTGGATTGTGATTCCCATGCTTTGCATAAACTTATTACAAAGGCCTCTATCAGATGCATATAGAGCCCTTCATTCTGACCTTGGGCCTACTTATAGACGTAGAAGCTTGGCCACTAGGATTGATTTTGTCTTTTCCTCCCGTTATTTTCTTCCAGTTAGCTTTTCTCTGGCCCCTTGTGAATTTTAAGATCACAATTTATTAAAAGTATGCTTTTCTCTCTCCCTCATTCCCCCACGTTTTCCTGCTTATTCAACAAGATAGAAACTGGATCCTGTTTTACTTACACAGGTTCAGTTTCAGCAGACTCTACTTCAGACACTGGACAGACGGAAATCAGTAGTTGATATGTATGATTCTTGGAGCACTTGGTGGGTTGACACTAAAGCTGAGTTTCAGTGGGTTTCCACTTCTTTTGTTAATACTTTACAGTCTGTGGAGTACATTACCTATCTGGGGCACCAGGCTCAGTTTTATAAGTTACTATCCCTTCCCATGTCTTCGGATATTAGAATCCAAGAACAAATTTTGGTTATTTGGAATAAAATGAGAAATTTTCACTATGGGAAGGCCTGTCGCCTTCATGATAATTTGGTTTATGGCCTTAAGTCCTCTCCTGTGTCTGACCCATTTTCTGCCTGCAAACAGGCTTTGGACAAAAAGCTTATGGACGGTCTGTATGACTCCACAGGCTCCTAAAAATCTACTGATGTTGAAATGTTAAATGTAGTACAGCACTTTTTAATGGGGCAACATAGTTCGGCTTTTGAACCTCAGTGTAATTGGGACGCACTTTTTTCCTTCAGGCCACCTCAGGTGACTCTTTGTCAATCACGGGCTGTGAACCTGCCAACTACTCAGGTTGAGGTCAGGCTGGAAATTGGGCGTTTAAAACTGGGCATTTCCCCAGGCCTGGATGGCCTTGTAAATGAACTATACAGATTTTTTTTTTTTGTGGATGATTCTTGTTTCATCTTAACCCAATTATATAATGAGATCCTTTCCACTATCTCTTTACCACCTAGTTTTTCGGATGCTCTGACTATCTTTTTATTCAAAAAGGGGCACAAGCGTTTTGTTGGCAATTGGAGGCCAATTAGCTTATTGAATACAGATTATAAGATCTTCTCTGCTATTTTGTATCATAGACTACAACGTATTGCTACCACTCTTATTCATCCTGTACAAAAATGTTCAATTCCAGGACGGAATATTCAACAAAATGTGACCCTCCTTAGAAATGTCTGCGAATGCAGTCATCTGGGATGTCTCACTGGGTATTTACTTTCATTGGACCAAGCTAAAGCTTTTGATAAAGTTTCCCATGGGTTTTTATTTCAAGTTCTCCAGCGATATGGGTTCTCTGAGAAATTTAGGACCTGGGTTGGGCTTTTATATTCTAATGCTCGTAATTTTCCTTTGGTTAATGGCCTACTGGGGGATGGGATTGATTTTCATTGGGGAGTTAGGCAGGGCTGTCCGATTAGCCCTTTATTGTACACCTTTTGTGTTGGATCCTTTAATTCAGGAGCTCCTTCATCATCAGAATATTTTAGGTCTTATGCCAGCTTCTGATATCCCTCCTCAAGTTATAGCTGTTTATGCTGATGATATGTGTCATTTGTTATGCAATCCGGCCTCTGGCATCATGGCATTGGGTATTGTGGCACCATTTGGTACAATTTCCGGGACTTCTGTGAATTATGACAAGAGTACCGGGATTTTTTTTTGGGTATGGGATCTTTTGAATCCTCTATTGTGCAGATCACTATTACGCCCGGTCCTATTAAAATGTTCGGGTGTTTTTTTTGCCTCTGGTGATTTGGTGGATTTGAATTGGAAACCATGCATTGAAATAGGTGAAGGTAAAGTTCAACAGTGGAAATCTTGGACCCTTTCGGAGAAAAAAAAAAAAAAAAGCATGTATTGATTATTAAGAAATTCCTTTTACCTTTATTTTTATATTTTAGTTTGTTTTTTCCTTTGCCAAAATGATATGAAACCTGTTTGTACAGTATTTTTTTTTTTTTTTTTTTTCAGATGTTGTGGGGAAGCCGATTGAACCCAGTCAAACGTGATTTTACCTACCTGAAAATTAAGGATGGAGGCCTCAGTATGATAAATCCCTTATTTTTTATTATTTTTTTTTCTAAAATCTGCATTTAAGGAACCGGCACAGTATCAATCCCATCCTTGGGACTTATGGACTTTTTTTTAATCAAGGATTTTTTGACTAAGTGGTCTGATGAGATTCCTATAATTAAGTCCAATTCTAGAGCACCTTCTTTTGTTTATTTGGTGTCTGCTAAATTACATCAATGGCACCTGACCCAACCTGTGGTTCATCGGCTTACTCGTAAAGCATTATATGCTAAAATTATGTCACTAACTTTTCGATGATGCTTGATTTTCCCAACTGTTTTCCTTCTAAAGTTCATTTGGCTTTGAAGATTCTTACCGACATACAAATACCTGATCGTATGTGGGATGTAACTTGGCTTAGTTGCCACGGCAGACTCTGAGTTAGAGGGAATTTAAAACCTAAGGCTGTTTCAGAAAGACACTGTCTCCGACCAGAATGTATAGGCTTGATAGAAACCATGGATCATTTTCTCCCTTCATATCATTATGCTCTACTGTTTTGGTCACATTTACTTACTAAATGGGGTTGGGTGGGTTCTTGTCATATTTTATATGAATGTCTAGTGCTTGGGGACTATTCGGGTTTCCTTTCCCGATACTGCCCAAGCACACTTACGGTGATTTTTTTGCATGCATCAGGTTTTACATGTGGCAAGCACGTTGTTCATTTTCTTTACAGCATACTGACACTTTGTCTTCAGTTGTTCTTGGTCACATCGAATCAGCTTTACGGACTCGGAAGGACTTTGAATCACGGGCTTTGCCTACTCATTTGTTTCATGAATATTGGAAACATGTCTATTGGATTTAACTGTATATTTTTTCATTCTTCTTTCTTATTTTTGTCATTCTTGACTATTTGATTTTCCTTACATTTTATGGTTCTATTCTATGATGTTTTGTAATTTTGTTGCTTTTGTCTTTGAGATTATGTATTGATGTTTTTGTTTATTTCAATAAATAATTCCCCTACTCTTTTTGATAAGCACCATGGGATCTTTAACATCCACCTGAGCTACCACCAATCCAGGCAGGTGGGACCTCGGTTTGACATCTCATCTAAAAGACTGCACCTCAGAAGTGCAGCACCCCTCTCATGCTGCACTACAGTGTCAGTACGGGGATATTGACCCAAGTGCCAGATGTGGGAACTGAACCCACAGCCCTCTGATCTCCTGGCCTCAGAGGCAAGTGTGCTACCCACTGAGCCACTGACACTAATACATGACAGAGAAAGGTTGCAACACATAGGGAATCAGGAAGGCAATCAACAACCTGCAGTAAGAACCGAGGCCCCCAAATAGTGATATGTCAGATCCATAAGAATTTATAACCTATTTAAAAAAATCTATTGGAAATTTGGAGAGTTTTGTGGGGATTTTATTTTTCCAGATACTAGTATCCTATCTTTAGGGTCTGGTGGGCTTACAGAGTCCAGCATCTCAGTCCAACCTCTCCCGAGTTTTATTGTGCAAGAATCCCTGTCAGGCAGACCTTGGGTTACTTGAACAAAATGACAAAAGTAAACAAAGTGGGAAGGGATGCATTTATTAAAATTCATGAAACAAATTAGCGTCTGCCATGTGTACTTGTCTTTGTCCTTTTCTTTCTTCTCAGTCTCTCCCTGCTGCTCGGAATTAGGCAATCAAAAAAAAAAAAAGTCAATTATTATATCTAAAATCTATATATCTATCTCTCTCTATCTCTATATATAATATATGACATCTAAATCATGGCTCCACTATATAAATGTATACATATATTGTCTAACGTTTAGGAGCAAGTCACCTATGATCAGTTTACAGCACATTTAAATAACTTTCATTTACTGACACCAGCTTGGCATGGCTTTACAAAGGACATAAAAAAAAAAAAAATCCTGTAATCTGCTAGGGCGGCTAAGGTCTTTATCCATGGATGAATTCTGCAATAACCAATGGCTGAGGAAGGGCAGTTATATTAACAAATAAATAAGTACATTTTGAAAGTTATTTTACACATGCCACATGTTTGGGACCCCACTGTAAATGAGCCTTGGCTCAACTGGGCTATCTTTTTCTGGAATTACAGAATAAACTATTTTATTACTTACTTACTTACTTACTTACTTACTTACTACTACTACTACTACTACTACTACTACTACTACTACTACTACTACTACTACTACTACTACTTCTGATCAACTATGTGCCAGTTTAATAATCTCAATAATGCATTCTAGGATGTTGGTCACTTCTCTTGTAGTTAAGCTACTCAGCTGTGCCTTATGACACACCACATGAGGCATGTGTAAATCCTAAATTATACAATGGGTATGGAAATTTCTGCTTGCTGATTGGCTGACTGGCATATTTTACTCGTGGTAAATCCTATGATATACCAATGGGAAAAGGTCCCAGCCGCCAGTCAGCCTCATCAGGAAACCATGCACAAATCACTCCAAGGATGCCAAACCCTGCAGTAGCAAACACGGCAAGAGACAATGAGATCCTTAGTCACAGTACTCTGCAGTTCACAATACAAACGGTTCCCAAAAAAACATAGAGACGCAAAACCCACATTGGGTCTAAAATACTTTTATAAAGTGTTTCTTCCATAATCCCTATTCACCTCTTAACTTTGCCACCCAAAACTGTTTACTTACTTACTTACAGAATGACCGTGCCAGCCCCCCGACAACAACACTGAACCACTGCCAGCATCATGGTCTGCTCCCACCATGACCCTTCAACAAATTAAATTTCTTTCAGTTTCCCAAATGCTCAATTTGGGAAAGTGGTTCTTATTTAAAAACAAAGCTTAAAACATGAATGAAACACAGTCGAAAAGCCGACCCGTGATGCCACACGTGCGCCTATGCATATAGTTACGTGCATGCCCAATATCGCAGCTCACCTTTTCAGCCATGATTTTGCAATGTTTTACCCCTTGTTTTTTATATATAATATATATAAATGCACTTCTCTGATGACTTCCTTGTTATTTCACAGCTTTTCCTTCGCATTCCATCTCCTGATGGCAACTATTCATAATCCTTATTTCTGTCTGATTGGAAACTGACCACTCCTCTGCAAGACCATAAACTGCCAGCAAACATGAGAAAAAACCTAAAATTGGTACACTCACCGGCCAAATTAACCTTGGCTTTCAACTCCTCAATGTAAACCTCCGGGGGGAGGGAGTATAAAACTAAAAAAAGATGCTAGGAAGCCTCCCACCTCAGCTCCATTTCCCTAGCAACATGGAACTATTTTATGTGGCAGAGCAATAAATGGCATAAGAAATTTTAAATTAAAAAAAAACAAAAAAAAACAAACTTTTTTTCTCACAAAAAATTAAACTGACCATTTTGTAATCGCAGTATACCACTCTAGGGTGCAGGTCATGGCAGGATTTATTACTTGGTGTGGTTTACTCACTCGCCTGTGGCCTCATGGACCAAACCACACCAGGCGTGGTAAACCCTGCCATGACCCACACCCTGTCATGGTTTACTGCTAAAACAAAAACCTGCTCTGTCACGGCTTATTGCTCAATTATTTCATAATTGTAATACTCTGAATGTTCTAACAACTCTTACAGACTTCCTGCACATGGCTATGGACCCTAGAGACTTAACAAAAGCTTTTGCTTGGTGGGTCACAGAGGGAGGGGGGAGTGGGGAATGTAAAAAAACAAAACTGTAGCCCTGGTGCTGCTACCGGTAGTAAATTAGAACATATTCATAGTAATAGATGGTGCACCTACACATGACTGCCAATTTTGCATGACTGTGATGGTATCCAGTATTAATAGCACCAGAATATGGGTGACCACAAAAACGGTGACTCATATTCGGCACTTTTATCACAGGGCAATCGCAAGGGTAGCGACTCACTGCGACGGGGAAGGAAGGAGAGGGTGACTGGAAAGGGAGGTTAGCGAGGGAAGGGATAGGGAAGTGGTTTAACAGCATGTACTAGGTCTGCTGCTGCTGAGCCAGCCATGTGGTGTGGTGGTGAGAGAGAGGCTGGCCCTGGTGTAAGGCTGGTGCCGGAAGGAGTGTAATTTTGCTGGTGCCTGCGGCTGCAGAACTTCTTGTTGTTTTTTTTTTGTTTGTTTTTTTTGTTGTTTTTTTTTTGTGGGTCTGGACTGTACCTCCCCCCCCTGACATGCACCCCTGGAGTTGGGAATCTAAAAGTCGGTGGGGGGGGCAAAGCCCCCTACAAAATACTCGTAATGCCGGATGTCTGGCTGCCATCAGTGCATATCGCCGATTTGGTTTTCGATGATATGCACTAGCCATCTCCATTTGGCCATCACTATTATGACATAGAACCATCTGTGACAAATACTTGACAGCTCAGTTTTAGAAAATGTTATTTTTCCTTAACAACTTAGTACATACAAGTGAGTAAACTCCGTTGAAACAAGCGCTCAGAAGTGCAGCAGTACAGTTAACTGGGATGGGCTTTATCAAAGAAAGTGATAAACCACAGTAGCCTGTTGTCAGGCTGCAGGATTTGATCTATCACCAAATGTTATTTAATAAGATGCAAATCCTGTATAACAAGGTAGCCCGGTTTGCTACCCAGGACCACTCGCGAAGGCACCATTGTGACACACTTGCCCAGCTACGCTGACCCTCACTGACCTCTCATCTCCACCACCCCCTGCTCTGCTTGACCTTCAAGCTACTCAGCCCTTCAGCTCCACCCAGCATCGCTGGAACTATCGCACTCAAACATAACCCTAGGAGCCTATGGACATCTGGACATACACTGCTTGAAGTTTCCAGAGTCGAGACTAATGCTGGCAGCAGGTCATTCTCCTACTCAGCCCCCTACCTGTGGAACAAACTCCCACCCCTAGTGCAGGAAGCCTCCTCACTGATGAACTTCCGCACCAGACTCAAAGCCTATATGTCTGATACTAGCACTTGTCATTGCCACGGCTCATGACCCCCCCCCCCACTTGCTTCTATCCTCCTAATACCCAGATCCTCCAAGCACCTTATCAGGTTCCACGGTGCTTCCCTCTAGGCATAGTACCACAGCTAACTTTCCACTGAACCATGCCAGTAGTAAACAATGGGCTTGCTATGTAAAATTACATTTCTTCTGCACCTTTTGTTAATTCTACTGTCAACATATTTGTAAGGACTGATGCATGATTATAACCATGGCTGTAACCTGCTCACACACCTGAAACTACTCTGTAACCCAAGTCTTTCTCTGTATGAAAATATGTATTGTTATCCCGGGTCACCCCTGAAAAGGGGACCTTCGGGGCTCAGTGGGCCTACCCGGTCACCACATTTTTTAAATAAATAAATAAAATAAAAATAAAAATTATACTTTTTTATTACTTTAAGATGGAGCCGAGTACAAGACTGGAAAATGTTTTTTTTTCTTCATTCACAAAGTTTAATATAGGAGTTTCCAAGCAGGGGTGTCATTTAGGGGTAGCCAAGGGTTGCAATTTCTTTGCAAACCCTGTGATGTCTGGTGCAGTCCCTAAAATGAGGTTTTCCTAGCATTTTCTTGTATAAAATTTGCCAGCTGGAGGAGCATTGCAACCCTTATGATTCCACTGAAACAGGCTTTTGCAGTCCCCATGATTCTGGTGAAATTCTGCTACTGCGCCCAAGGGCTCGGTTGTGGGCCCATTGTTTTAAATAAGTGTATAATGATTTCCCAAATGTATTATTTAATATAGGTATGCTATAATGTGCGGATGGTATGCTCTTGTTCTGTAGGGTACCAGCCTCATTAAACGGATTAATTTAGCCAAATATTTACAACATGTATTCTTGGCTTTTACACAATGAGATGCTATTATATTGAAAAAAACAAAGACCATGACATTCAAAGCCCAGGGTTTTTATTTATCTGTAGTTTCTCTACCTCTCGTGTTGACCGGCCCCCTTCCTCCGGTTCTCCCCATCCCGTCACCTGTTTTCTTTTTTCTGCCCCACCCCCTCCCTTTCGCGGGCGTGAGCATGCACGTGTGGAGAGACATGCGATACCACGACTGCGCGCCTGTGCCTCCCTGACTCGAGGCTGATGCTGCCCTCTGGCTTCCACTAGGGGCAGCCAAGGACCAGGACGACAACCTCCCTCCCCGGGAAAGGAGAGCAGTCCATTGGATGCTTGATCCTCTCCCTCCCCTGCCGACCCCCCAGCAACCCAAGGTCACTCCCAGCCCTGGGTCCAAAGCCCAGGTTTTGTGCTCACTATAATTTGCTCTGGGAACAATATAGTGACTGGAGCAACTACAGGCACTGTATATTGATTACTGGAATATGCCTAAGCACACTGCAAGTGCTAAAACATGTGTTCCAATATACCAACCAAAGGAGACTGGCACTAACCCAGTTGCTCCTCACAAACCCCAACCCCCTACTGGTTGCATGAGGTATGTGGCCAATAGGGAGCTATAGGGATGCCAGGAGCAAATGTGCCGTTGGTGTTCACAAATGGAAATGGCTCCACAGGAGGAGTCTACCATATTTGACCTTATCCATGCAAACAACTGCATGGCACAGGCAAGGTGCTGTGGGGTCACTGCATCTCATCACAGGCCTGGAGCAAAGAGTTGCTCTGGAGCTGGCGCTGCCCCCTGCCTGACTGCCATTCTGATCTGTTTGAAACAGTTCACTGGTAGACAAGTGGTGTCCCCACCTCCGATTGCCAGTCTGAGTGGTCTGCAGAACATGTCTGGGAGTCTAGTGGTCCCTCCACAGCACATGTCTGGGAGTCTAGTGGTCCCTCCAAAGCACATGTCTGAGAGTCTTAGTGCTGCCCCCAACCCTTCCTGCTCATCAGTCTAACACTCTACATTGGTAATCTAGTGCACTCTACCCCCCAGTTACCAAGCCAACTCCCCATCAACCCCAGCACTGGAACTCACCCATCACTTACTGCCATTTGTTGTCTGCAGACAGCCAATGCATACTTTACCAAGTCCAAAAGAACGGTGTTCTGTGAAGGGTGTGGTAGCTATGATACCCTCCAGGTTTGGTGGCATGCCACCATATGGTGC
The DNA here is from genome assembly GCA_016271365.2 of Neoceratodus forsteri. Classification (NCBI taxonomy): domain Eukaryota; kingdom Metazoa; phylum Chordata; order Ceratodontiformes; family Ceratodontidae; genus Neoceratodus; species Neoceratodus forsteri. Next base: position 939,285,613 of record CM028137.1, read on the forward strand.
AATAGATGTGCCTTAATCTTCAGAATCCATTAAATTCAAACTAAATCCATGAGCTAGCACAGTAGTAATACTTTTTGACGTGGTCAGTTGTGCAGTGGTTGTAAGTGGCGGACAGCGGTTGGTGGTGGCAGTGTGTGGCAGGTGACTGCCAGCTGCCATCACTTTGCATGGAGGGTTGGCACAGTGATTGGGGGTGTGGAAGCCCTGGACTACCAGTGCTGGGTGTTGGATTACTCTGACTGCAGATCAAGGGCCTCTGGTCTGGGCGTTGGACTACTCAGACCGGCAATCGGGAGGTATGGGGAGAACCACTAGACTACCAGGGATCTGCTGTAGACTGCTTGGACTGGTCATAGGTGTTTTGGAGTGCCACTAGTCTTACAGGAACAGTAATAACAATGTTGATAATGGCAATTTGGGGGGGGGGGAGTGCAGTGCCATGTCCAGATTTATTACGGCATTACATGGCGCAGCAATAACAGCTGTTTAATGCCTCCACAAACTCTTGAGTATGCCAGTGCACCTGTATGTGAGCGTCATCTGGTGATTTGCGTAGCGGCACTGGCATACTTTAACACTGCTGGCTAACGTGTTAGTGCCTCACTAACTGTGCCTTTCAGTATGCACATTTAGCAAGTCTCCTGCTTTCAGGGTGCTAAACACTTAATGAGGCATTAATGTGGTTAGTGCTTGCAAAATGACTTCCAATATCCGGCTCTAAATGTGTGTGTAGGTCTTTGTTACCAGGAGTAAGAAAATAGTGCTGGCTGTCTGCCCCTGGGTATCAAGAGGCTAGATTAAAGTGAAGTAGAGACTGTGACTTCTTATAACTATCTGGGTTTGGTGCTGGATAGCACACCATTTGTTGACCATGTTGACACTTTAGTTGTCTGTACATGTGTTTTTAGGTTTATTGTGCTATACTTGTAATTGTTAAACTACACACACACCAGAAAAATAGAAGCTCGGAGTTTGCCAATATGATACAGCAAGGCATATTAATTGACAAATGATCGTATGCTATTCAAGGTAAGAGTTCTTGATACTATTTGCCATTTCGTATTGGATGCTGATCATAGAACTCGCCTTTGTGTTGTCAAAAGTTGAATTCCTTTATTTCAGAAGTTTTGCCAGAAAAGATTTATTGAGCTGCTAACAGCTCGTTCCCAGTTCCGTTCTGGGGAAACAGGAAAGGGAGGACAATGAGGAACACAGAGTGATAATACAATAATAGGTGAATACGCATCATAAATAACAGTTGTGCAAGGACAAGTATTGCATGAAGTAAAATACATAGCAATACAATACGGTGTTGGAGGATAACAACATTAGTGGTCACAATAAAGTGCATAATTTACAACATGTGGAGGCAATACTGAGTTCAAAGGAGCAAATGCTGTCAGTTAGGGAAGGTGGAAGGGGCAGCTGAAGTAGGAGTACAGAGGTGTTCTTTATGACATAAATGAATTGGTTATCCTTTGAGGTCAGATATAAATGTTATGCTGTATCCAATTTATGTTAATTACAAAAAAGGTCTCAGAAATGCTGCAGTCTGATTGGCTGTTAGGATTCCAACAGCCTTATATTAATCCATGTTACACTGTCGGGTACAGCCTGATCACCATGGCACATCAATTCTTCCTGCCAGCATTTCATCCTCTAGCACTGCTGAAATGACTGGAGTGATGCATTCTGATTTTGAACCAGCATTCTTAAACTGTTGGTGGAAGAACTATTTTATTAAAGATCTCCCTCTAAATGAGGAAAACAATCAAAAAGTATACTTTTAAAATGTTTCTATGCGTGGCACTCGCACAACCTCCTACAGAAATATGGTCCACAGCGGGTACTGGTGATGGCGGATCCCAAACATGATCGCACCATTGCGTCTGTAAGCCATATTCAGCCAGGGTATACTAAAAAGCCCATAGGGCATGCAAGGATCTTGCTAAGGGGCTGTTTATACACCATTATGTATTCATTAGCAGGCTGCACAATGCTGCCATGCAGGAGGTCACAGAGGTACAGTGTGCAGCTGTGTCCCCCTCCCTACACCTTATCACTGTAGATATGCCCTACAGACTTGTGTTAATAAATCCCTGTCATTCAGTGGTCCCTCACCCCCAATTGACACTCTAGTGCATCGGGGGATGCTGCACTCTGGAGGTGCCATCTTTTGGATGAGATGTTAAACTAAGATCCCGTCTGCCAGTTCTGGTGGTTGCTCGGGTGGACGTTAAAGATCCCATGGCACTTCTCGATAAGTGTAGGGGAATTTTATTAGAACTCAAAAGATAACAGTCATGCAAGGAAAAATACATTTCATTAACAAAAAAAGGTTATTCATTTCATAACCTACAATTGAATATCTTTTGTATGACATTAGTAAATGATGAGTTCATAACATAAAAATGAGAAGCAAAGCAACAAAAAACTGTCCATGCACAGTGTCATCCTACTCTAGAAAAGGTAAAAATACTCAACTTAAGATCTCCAAAAATAAAGCCAAATCAAAAGAGAAAAACAAATACATATATGCAAATCTATCTCAAAGTATTCCTGCAAGATAATTCTGAACAATAAATAATATTGTCTTCTATATGTCCCCCCTTTTTTCCAGCCTTAAATCCATGTTGAAATATCAAGAAAAAGGAAAAAATACATTAAAAATTACAACATGCCAATAAAATAATAATTAAAACTGACCTAATATCAAATCCCAAATTCTGTAAACAATAGTTCAGTCAATCCAAGCAATTCTACGTCACCAAGCATCAGCCCTAATTTTTAGTAAGCTTTTATAATCTTGCGTTTTTACCTGTTTGAGTGCAGTTTCTATAGTTCCAGCAAATGTGAACGGGAATGTATTCAGTGTGTGTGTGTCAGAAATTGACATCTTGCTTGCCAAAGATAGAATCTGAGGTAAGCAAAGAGAAAATTAAGCGTGCTAGGGTGATACAATTTGAGAGACCCTGTATAGTCCCCCAATATGAGGGTCTCGTATATGTTGTTTTATATACGGCCATTGCCATCTAGTGGCCAAATATGATAACAATGCTTGTGTGATGGGGCACTCCAAAAATAAATGAGATTGGGTTTCCTCTATTTGAAAACACTCGGTCCGAGGGCAATATCTGTCCTCAACAGATTTATGTTTTAGGTTGCCCCTGACCCCCTAACCTACCATGACTATTAAGCCAGAGAACATCCCAGGTTTTAGCTGTAATTCTTTTATCATTTAACACAGTTAAAACAACAGAACATTTAGATGGTAAACATTTAGGAAATTCTACTTGAACCACTCCTTGAGTATTCATAATTTGAATTGTTTCCTAGAAAAGGTGACCAGAGTTTGTTTACTAACTTTCCAGTGTTTCATTTTCCTTAATGCGGAATCCACATATTCTGGAATACTGCATGTTTTCAGGATTTTCGGAGGAACAGCTTCCCTATTACTATAATAATCTTTCAACAAGGTACATGCCCATTGTTGCCAGTGTTGTAGTTCAGTGCCCCACCCAAGTGTAAGTGTAGATTTACAGAAAAAAAAATGGAAAAAAAAACCAAGGGGATTTATCATGCCCAAACCATCTAATTTCTGTGGTAAATAAGTGTAATCTCTTTTTATGGGGTTCAGTCTATTGCCCCACAACATTTGAAAGAAACAACTAAACAATCTTGTTTCAAAACATACTGGGGGATAAATAAAATGTAAGTGTGAATATGGGAAGTAAAACCTTTTTGATTGTCAAAACTCTTTTTTTTAATGTCCAGTTCTTCCAAATTTGAACTTTACATTTGCAAATCTTGATTTTGTTTTCCCAATTCAAGACTTGCAAATTTCCCTCTCCAAACTGGACTCCTAGAATTGGGATGGTGGGAGAAGCTAAAGGCATACCCACTGTATTTGTTATGGCATCTTGTTCTATAGGAGGTCTATCCGAAGTACCTTACTGGTATCTGTATTAATTACAGCCCCTGAAATCTGGACATATGATGTGAATTCCTGCTGTAATTCATGTCGAGCTTCATGTGACAAGATGAAACAACATATATCGTCGGCGTAAATCACCACTTTTTTTGCCTCCAGTCCTACTTTAGGTGAGAGGCCAACTATTCTCTGGTTATGTACAATATTCTGTATTGGGGGATCCAAAGCAAAAGTATATAAAAGTGGGCTTACTGGGCAGACCTGTCTAACTCCTACCTTCATTTTAACTAATTACTCTAAAACCCATTGATAAATGGTGTTAGTTTGGCTCCAGTATAGAGTGTTTTCAACCATTTCAGCATAGGATTAGGAATCCCATATGCTTCTAAAACCTGGAATAAATAGTTATGAGAAACTTTGTTGAGCACCTTTGCCTGGTCGACTGAAAGCAAATATCCTTGTAATTTATTTTGTTTTCCGTATTCAAAAATGTCTCTTAAGAGCCAAATTAACTGAGATGTTTCTGTCTGGGATCGAGCAAGTCTAAGCTGAATGCATCAGTGTACTAGTAACATGCTGGAGTCTATTGCATAATACTTTAGACAATATTTTGTAATCTGTAGTAAGGAGACTAATGGGGTTCCAATTATTGAGGCTTCCTGTTCCTCTCTTCTCCTTTTGTATAAGAAAATCAAGATAGCTTCTCCAAAATTAGTATTCATAGTTGTGGACAGCAACATTTCATTATAAAGCTGTTGCAAAGATTCAATTAACTCTTCTGTAATTTTTTTTTTTTTTGTTTGTTTGTTTTTTTTTTTTACAAAAAAAACACTGAGCAGCCCATTTGGCATTGGGGAAGAGTCATCTTTTAATGCTTTAATTGCAATCTCTAATTCATTCTTGTGAATGGGCCACTTAATGCTGGTCTTTGGTTATCAGATAGTGCTGGAGGAGGTTTAATTACAAATTCCTGAAGTGAGGCTGTTGTAGAGTGTTTGGATGCAAAATTTACAGTTAGGTGTTTATTTAATACTGAAGACTCTACATATCAAGGGTTTTTATATACCCATCATCAGCCTGCAATTCAGTCATTAAAGTGACATCTAGCCTTTGCTTACAAGCTGAGAACGGATCAGAGCTAGGTTGTATCTCTGTCCCAAATCTCGTCTCGGCTTCTAGTGTGGCAGCCCTGTTGTACTGGTATTGGAACATCTTATTTTTTAGTTACGTGATTTGTAGATGAAACTGGTGTCTTGAGTCATGAGATAATGACATGTATTTATACAGTTTATTCCTGTGTTACAAGTAACACCTATATTCAGTATTTGATTTAACTTGTCCTAGATGAATGATCAAGTTCCTGATATCTGTTTTAGTATCTAGCCACCAGTCCCAAAGACTGTCATACATACACTTTAACAGACTGTTTTAGTGTAAACAAGTATTTAAGGTCCAAAAACACTTGCTCCTGATCGAGAACAGAGCTGTTCAGTCTCCTTCTTTTTGGGGATGAAAGAAACCTAGGAGCTATATTCTTTAAATTGAAGATACACTTAAAGGGGACAGGAATTGATTACTTATATGTGCCGCTGTTTGAAATGTTAATATTTTCATAAGTTATATTAATACCTCTAAAGGAGCCCTGTTTAACTCTGCCTGAATAAAAGCTGAAGTTGTCTGTTGTATTTCGTGTTGTTTTCTTTGTATGGACAACATTCTGTGTGGTTCCTTTCATAGAATCAAGAATTTGGAATTTTGACTGTCACTTCATGGTTTCAGAAATGTGAGCATGAACTTATCAGTATAGTGCCCAGTGCCTTTAAAGAGACTGTGCCAAAGTTAGAAAAATGCCAGTGTTGCATCAAACGATTATTCTAATCCACTGAAGCTCCATGTGCCAGATTATTAAAATTTGATACACCAGGGAATCCACATTTAGTTGTACACCTTTTTTCTTCAAGTGGGTCCAAGGGGAACTGATACAGCAGCAGGGTATTATCTACTCTCCTACGGACTTTCATTCTATAACCACTTAATTTCCGCCACGTGGATCCTTCCTCCCTCCCTAGCTCTCCCCTACTTGTTTTAACTATCGACATGGTTTTCGCAGCATTATATGGTCTTGTGTGTAAATTTATGCCAAGACCAAGCACATGTATTGATACGTGTGATTTGTTTCTATGTTTTACATTCACTAACAGCACTTCTCTTCCATTCTGCTAAGTGTATGATATTAGCATCATTGTCTTTGCTCATAGTAATTCTCTACATTCTGTATATATTGTTATTCTGTATATTTGCTGCTATGTCCCTCCGTTTACCCTCTCCCCCCAGGGCGCACCGGGAGACGAACAATTTGTTGTTCAGTGTGCTTTTCTGGTGAAACTCTTCAATAAATAAATTAAATTATCTAACATTTCAAAACTACCAAAGTGAACAAGGTGTGTGTGTGTGTGTGTGTGTGTGTGTGTGTGTGTGTGTGTGTGTGTGTTATATGTATGTGTGTGTGTGTGTGTGTGTGTGTGTGTGTGTGTGTGTGTGTATATATATAATGTGTGTGTGTGTATGTATGTATATGTATACACTAACACAATTATGCAGTAAAATGCAAATGAGAAACATAGAGGGTAGAGGTTTGAAGGGGACATTCGCTTAGCTGGACTGCAGAGTCTTAGAGGTTCTGGCAGCAGAGGAACCCTAATGCACCCCAGCCTCCGTGAAAGCCAACACCCACATGCTGGTTATGTTTGCCATACTGTATTTTGTGAAAATGTGACTTCCCAGCTTGCTGAGCCCCAGGGAGTGGAGATGGCGATGTAACTCACCCAGGAATGCTCCACAGGTACCAGTTTCCCACACTTGTGACCATGGCGGTTTGCCCTAATGATGAATGAAGTGCTGATTTTTCTCTCAGCAGATTTAAAGTGACAGCTCAGAAAAACATGTATACAAACTAAAAATATATTTAACAGTTCAGAATCCTCTGACGTAGCATTTAAGCAATACATAAAGGTACAATCGACCACCAATAAACATCAGCACTTGTGACCATGGCCACACTCCCTGATGATGAACTGGGAAATTGGTAATTGTGGTGAGTTACACTTCCATCTCCACTCTTTGGGGCTCAGCAAGCTCGTACATCAGCTTTCTCACAAAATATAGTACAGAAAACTTATACAGCGAGTGGGTGTTCACCTTCACTTAGGCTGTACTGCTTTTAGACATAGGTGCAGGAACCTATGGGTGCGGGGGTGCTGCAGCTCCCCCATTTTTGCCAATGAGCATTTAAAGTGTCCCTTTGCTTGCAGAAATTACCTTTTTTTTTTTTTTTTAACCCTGTGCCCTTTCTGAACTTCAGCACCCCTACTTTTTCCCCTATTCCAGCACCCATGCTTTCAGAGTTTAAGTTGGATTGGCCTGAGTGTGAACACCATGCGACTTGAGCTTTTTATGTTTGCTTGCACGCATGTGCAAGAAACATAGTGCCTTCATCGGAGCTTTCGGAGGTGTGTCACCTCCTCCTCCAATTCAGTCAGTGGGCTGGCAGGCGCGGCCCCTGTAAGCCAATGCATTTTGGAGCTGTCTGTGACCGCTCAAAATGCAGTGTTGCTCTGATTGAAAGGGAGCTACGCTTGAGTGAGCACCGATTAAGATATCTGCTGCTCACGCGCAGCTCCCCAAGCACAGACAGGCGTGCGCGCCCCGTGCTGTATAGCGGCGGGTGCCCAATCCCTGTCGGCTGTGCTGCGCCCCAGTTGCTGAGCTGCGTCCCCACCCCAGTAGTAGGTGCCACGCTGGAGCCCACCCCAGCGTGGCAAGCACTGTAGTCCTTTGGCCAGCCGGGTGCCCAATCCCCCATCGGCTGAATGCCCCCAAGTCCTTGTGCCATGCTGGGAGCCCACCCCAGCGTGGCAAACGTCCCACATCTTTCTTTTTTTTTTAAACCTGTAAATAAAAAACTGTCCTGCGGTGCGTCTCCCAACGCCCTCCACAACCCGCACCCACCCACTGCGCACCCAGCCTCCCCACACCCCCTCACCCCATACTTACCTCCGGACTCCGGCGATGATCTTCGGTGGACAGGGAACACGTCTGCACTCTTCAAAGCCGACCGCGAACTGAGGAAATGCCGGTAAGCTGTATAATGGGTTACATAGGGGGTTTCAACTTTATTGCATATCTCTGGCATTTTTGGGAATTTTTGCACCAAATTTTCAACATGGGGTTTTTGGGACCCCTTCTCATGAATGATGTCACTGTCATGGCGTTATTCAGGCCTGAAGGGTGATTTCGCACAGTGACTGCAAAATCACCCTTCGGGCCCGAATACCACCATGACAGTAATATCATTCATGAGAAGGGTTCCCAAAAACCCCATGTTGAAAATTTGGTGCCAAAATTCCAAAAAATGACTGTTTTACTTAGGGTGCTCTGCAGTTCCCATGCACGTCAGAAGGTCGCAAATTTTCAATATTTTCACCCAGATTTCCAACATTGCCATTTTATCACAACTTTATGAGCAGTACAGCTGCCATTTTCACATGTCACCCAAAACGTGTTTCTGCCCATGTAGCACACAATGGCTTAGTCGGTAAAAGCGTAGATCAATGTAATGACAATTAAGAAAATCACAGTGACACTGTTCATGATCGGAGGCACCAAAATGCCTGAGTTGACAATCTGCTGTAAAATATCCCCAACCTAATTATATACGGGTGTGCGTTGCATAGTTTCTATGTACGCCATGACTTCACCATTTTTTAAATATTTTATTGCAGATTTGCAACATTGACATTTTACACTCTCCCCATGAACAGTACAGCTGTCATTTTTACATCCTGTTCGGAATGTTTTTGCACCTGTGGTGCTAAATGCCATAGTCGCCAGCATAAGCAGCTTTCGCTAACTGATATTCCCCTGTTCATGAGGTGGGGTCACAAAAACATGTTGAAAATTTGGAGTGAAAATACCAACGAATGCCTGAGGTATTAGGGTTGCCAACCATAACGCCCAACCCTGTAGAGAATGACAGGCATCAGGGGTGTGACTTGGGATTCTTGCCTGTAATGCTCATACCATTCCACACCCCGCAGCCAGTGAGAGGCATCGAGGTATGCCTTGGACTCTTCAGCCCCAAAGTTCACCCCATTCTCCTATATCGCACCCATCTCACCGATTTCAACGAATGGGTAACATAAGGGCCAAAGACCCTAAGGAACACCGCAGACACTTGTCAGTGTCTGCAGGGTGGGGTGTGGTGAAATGGCGAGGCCGTTATGCCTGACGACCCAAATGCACACCCCAATGCCTGTCACTCTCTGCAGGGTGGTGGTGGGGTTGGCTTCAGTTCAGTGTTTCACTGCCATTCCTATTACGCAGCTCTGTAACTTCTACATTACCACTGCCAATGCCAGCAAGCAAACATTCGGCATTGACAAATGCTTGTTTTTTATCCTAGTAAACGTTCTGGCAGCTGACCAGAAAATTGATAATCAACCAAGGCTCAGGGGGACTTTTTTTTTTCTTGTTACCCTAACATCGCATTTCCTTCCTTTACAAACATGAATCCATCAATATGTGCCTCGTGAATGCTATGTGTTCGAAAAGAGGATAGGTGTATATAAAAACAGTATTTCTCCATTTTCAGATGATATAATGTGCAAATTTAAAGCAACAGACTAAGAAGAACCTTTAGAAGAAATGAAAAGAAATACAGTCGCAGTTGTCAAATTAAAGAGAAACCATCAAAAATCCTACAGTAAGTTCAGCATTGCTACATTCAGATCAAGCAGTATGATGATGAACTAAATGAGCAACTCAAAGGAGTAGTACTAATTTGCAAAAAATTGAAATTATCCAGTCGGCAGTTAGACCAAGCAAAAGCATCAATATATCCAGATTTCTTTTAGCATTATTTGACTCCTGAGGCAAGATAAGAGGACCTTGCAGTTCTTAAAAGATTTCGCTCTTTTGCAGGACTGTCATTATGGATGTAAGCAGCTGAGGTTGGTACTGAGCTGCTAATAATCAGAAACATGTCCTGGCAGCACTCTGACATATATGCGTTATGAAAATGGTGGATACAGTTTAAAGTGTGATTTCTGGGGGGGACATTTTTAAAAGATACTGGGTGCTGCCATCTTTATTGAAGATCCACACAAACTACAACATTTGTAATTAAACACTGTCTTAGGAATAGTCGAATGAAATCAAAGTGCCCCAATGAAGAATCTAAGAATAACTCAGAGTACTGCTAAAAAAAAAAGTAGCATGGCATTTTTTACCGACTAATTAGTACTGCTGCTTTAAAATATAGACTGCCTTAAAAACTGTACATTTCTTTTTATGCAGTATAATTCATGAAGTGTTAGAGTTGAGAACTGTAATTTCAGTTACAGGAGATTTTACAAAAATGTCAAGGCAGTTACTAGAAGGGAAAAGACTCCTTTGCTGCAACCATAGGCGATGGATGTTGGGTCACTTTATGTAGCTAGTGAGCAGAAATACACATTAAAGCACATGCGGAAGAGAACGCTTTTCTGCCAAAGGCATCCATTTAAGTGGAATCTGCTTCTGAAGGTCAGTCAGTCAGGGCTGAGGCCATTATGGGGTCTGCAGTACCTCAAGCTCTGAAGAGGGGTGATGTACCTCACTTGACAACCTGTTGGTGCGTGACACCACAGAAGAGAATCCCTGGGAAAGGCTGGACATGAGAAGGGATGCCTCCACACTGCCCTGGATGCCTCCTTGAAGGTGCTAGGCCATGAAGAAATGACAACTGAGTCAACATTGGGAACTCCAAAAAGTCTCTGTGGCAGGGCTTCTGGGTTGTGGCTTGTAAATTAATTCAGGTAGAGTACCTGAAGAATCTCCACCCAGAATCTCTGGTACATTTAAGCAATCATGCCTGACAGGGGGTGTGTCATGCTGGGATAATGTTGTGCCTCAGGTGGTTGGGCACGAGGCTGCAGGCTGAGTGCACCCAATACCTGAGGAGTTATCCCAGCATGACACACACCCTGGAGGGCATTATTGCTGTTATACAATGGCTTGTTGTCATACAAAATAAAACAAAAATCATTTTAAAAATGTTTTTGTTAATGTGGAAAAATATTTTTGTTTCTTAAAAGAAGAGATAAAAAATTCAATGCAATCAGTCAGGAGGTTCACAGTGAGGCCAACACTAGACTTGTGATGTTGTACTGGGATAACATCATGGGTCCGGTCCCATACTGACCAATCAGAGGCCAGCATTCTTTTTTGCCATTGTATAATGTGTACTCAGTGACTGAAGGCCAGTGAATTAATGACTCATTGTCTTCTGAGGAGGAAATCGATGAAGATGAAGTGCCCACTTCAGTAACTGTTGGTGCCAGGGTAAGCCCCTGAACTGTGCTCTATCAGACTCCCTGTAAAAATGTCTCAAGACACCAACAAATTCCCTCTGCTTGTTCCATGTTAGTGGGCCCTTGGGGCCTATGTACAAGGACAAGAAGCAGTGAGGCACTGCTAGAGGGGGACAAAACTCCTGGTATCAAGGGTCTCGACCTGGGCTGTGGAACTGCACAGAGAGTCTTGCCTGAAAGTAAGACCTGGCACAATTGCCAGAAGGGTGACCTCCTACATCCAAGGAGTGACACAGTCAAAGCCCATGGGTGGGGAAATCCCCAGGTGAGGAGAGCAGAGCCATACAGTCCCTGAAGGGGTGCCCCAGTCCTCACCCACGACAAAGTTGCCCGGAAGCTCTAGGGAGAACTCCATGCCACCATCTGAGCCAGAGCTGGTGTTGCCTCCAGCACCAGGCTTAGGCTCAACAACAGCCTCAGAGATGGGTTTACACCCATCGCCATAGTCCATACCGCCCTCTGTATCGTGCTCTGTGTTGGCTTCAATGCTGACCTTGGAGTCATCACCACTCTGGCTGCAGGCCCAGTGGCACGGAGGGGTAAAGTGCTCAATGCCACATCTCGCACCATGCTGGCAACCCGAGTTCGGATGCAGACTTGGATCATGGGGGGGTCAGCCATGGAGGGAGAGGACTGAGCATTCCTCACCAAGGGAGGGAGGGAGGGTTTCAGTGCCCGGCACTCACATGGCCTCTAACATTGGCTGGGGCTGAGGCAGGCTAGGGCTGACGTCATAAAGGGAAGACAGCGGCAGCTACCGATGTACACGCATGGCAGTGTGCACGGGGAGGTCTGAATGGGTGGCACTGCATGCTGCCTTTCTGGGAAGAAAAGCAGAGAATGGAGATTGACGCTGCTGCTGAACCCTGCCGCATGGCAGCCCTGGACCTCATGGAATATCCAAGCCCTGCTCTGCTGCCTTCCCAGTGAAGATGAGTCCTGGAGGAAAAATGGGGGAGTGGAGCTTAGGTGGCCTGTCCTCAGAGGGCGGTTTGGGCTTGGGGGGGGGAGCACTAACTGGGGGAAAAAAACACCCCCTCTGGTGCTGGGAACATCACCAGAGTTAGGGATGATGCCTAGGGATGACGTTGTCACTGGTGTCTCACCCGGGCCCAGGACCGACACCATGGCCACCACGCATTTGTCAGAGCAGCCAGCGTCATCACCCTTCTTGGTGTTACTAGTGACACCACAGATAGTGACAACCTCCAACTTGGCAACAGCACAACTGCCCTTGTTGAAAGTGGCCAGTGGCCAAAGTTTAGTGACCAAACTTTTATCAACAATATGTAATTGGCTAACCAAAAGGTTGAAGAGAGAGGTGTAAAATGGCTAGTGTAGAGGCAGAGAGATTTTGTACAAAACCTTCCTTCAACCAAAGGTCATAGCCAAAATAAGGTTCAGCTGCTTCAAACCACTGCAGCTTAGATACAGTTCTTCATTTTATAATTTCTTGTGTTTAAAAAGAATGTGTAACAGAGAGTTGATGGGAAACTGTTATGTCCTTGTTTTGGCCACTGTCTAGTCAGCAAGTTATTTAAAGTGAATGTGAAGTCCCCTCATATGTTTTCTGTATCCTAAAGCGAGTTATTTTTGATAAATGTAACATCTCCTGATCACTTGTTTTTCCGTCTAAGAATGACCACGTCTCGGCAAAATGTCAAATGTATCTTATCACTGAGGTATCTCATGGCCACTATATTTTTACACCCTTGTCTCATGACTCTACTCTCTTGCCTTTTATGGTCAGTGTCTAAACTGGAAAATTTCCCTTGTTTTGTAATTCTTGTCAAACACTGTATAAATATCAGACAGACTGTATGTCCAGTGTGTCCAAGGGGAGTAGCAAATGTGGCTGCCATAGATACTTGGGTCACCCAGAGGAATGAGGAATGTTGCTTCATTCCCTCTGAACACCTGTAGCCCTGGTGGTAATAAGCCATCAGCTGTTTAGATTTGATCATGTTGGCGGTAAAATTGTTAGGGCTTATTTGGTATTAATAAATTGCAACTAATTTAAAACAACATTTGGTATCAGGTGGCTTTATTGGATTACCAGGGACCATTAGCCAAGAACCTTGTGTTTTACACCCTGGTGCCAGTCACTCTCTGGACACTGTGAATGGTGTCAGAAGGGAGCCTGGCATTATCTCGGTTGCCATTCACTGCTTCATCACCAGAGCAATGGCAACAAAACAGGTGATGCCAGAGGACTGATCGTATAGCTGTGGCCTCATCACAGGGGATGTCTGCTGCTCAGGCCAGACAGACGGTGGTGGGTTCTCGGTCAGCTGCCCAGGAGGGGCCAGCTGTCCTGCAGACCCAACCACCAGTGCCTCTGATACCTCTGCATGGTGAGGTCAAGGAGGACCCTGTACTCCCATGGAACCGGAGGTCCCAGGATCAGGCCCCAAGGGAAGGGCCTAATGACCTGACCTTGGATGACAAGTGCGATGCCTGCCTCTGAAGGTTAGGGTTGGACTACCCAAACACAGCACATGGTCCTCTTGGGTGTGGTGATATGTTGAAAAGCAGGCATCGCACGCATCCATGTCATGCTCTGGTCCAAGCCAGGCTGCACAGGAGCAATAATGCATTATGGGAGTCTGTCAGACTTTTTTCAATGATTTAGCCCCCTTCTTGTTGGACTTCAGCACTGGGTAAAATAATAAAGAAAAGCAACACCACTAAAAAGTAGAAAAAATAGTGGTGATGCAGTAGAAAAAACCACAACGAGCTGAAGGTGACCAACTGAACTCAGGTACTGTAGCTCCTATGGTGTGCACTCTGTGGCGGGAAGAACAGAACTGAGGTGACTGAGGGATCTGACAATGGTTATTGGCTGGCACGCCGCACAACATGGGGGTGCACAGGCACCATGCTAAGCAGCTGTGGCCGGCTCTCTCCTTGCAAACATGCTACTCCTGTAGGACCCTAGTGCCTCCTGTGCCAGACCCATTAGTGGGAATCAATGGTGAAAATTGATTCATAGAAGACTGAAAGTTATATACTCACTGTAACTGTTGATATTCCTGAATATCTTCTCCACAGATTACCACTAATGGGTCTATGCCAGAGGCGACAGGACCCTGCATAAATAGTACCTTTCTGGAGGACTGGCAGTGTGAGTAGACCCCGCACGTGCATCACATGCACATACCAGCTGGTATAAAGTGACGCCAGCCCTCAACCATCTCTGTACCTTTTTTTTTTTTACTGAGGAGGTGAGGAGCGGAAACTTAGAGGACAGGAAATGATTTCTAATTAGCAGCTCTTTATAATGTTCCTAGTTTCAGAAATGATATTCATACCCCTTAATGATCAACATGTAACTGTACCTAAATAAAAAGAAATGTCAAAAACTATATTTTCCATTATAGTGTATGGTGGAACGTTGTTCTCACCAGAAATCCAGCCTTTCAAAAACGCTGTTCTGCCACAGTCCTCAAAATGAATGGAACGCTGTACTGACCGTACATGCAGAACAGCGTTCCATTCATTTAGATTCAAAAACTCAAGCAGCGGGTTGAGATACTGAACAGAAAACTGCCGCATTTCAACATTATTCACAACAGCCTGAAAAACTAATGCGGCGGTTTTCTAAAACGGGCACTGTTCATTTAAATGCAGGATCAACCAGATATCATATGTTGCTTACAGTTTTCTTGGCCACAGGACAGTAGTTTTTCTTGCTAAGCGAGAGGTTCCTCCGACATGTTTTTGTTAATCCCACCTACAGCAGAGTGCCAACCAATGGGCATATGCGCTGCAACGTTAGGGAAGCCCAGTCCCTAGCAACCACCCAACTCTGTCTCCTAGCGAGGGGCGACAACAATTTCTTTAGCCATAAGTTAAATACACGTTGGAAGCCTAAACATTTATCAAAAATATTTTATGGGGCACCATACACTATAAAAAAATACAGGCTGGTTAACCCAATGCAAAACCGTGTGTTCATCCACCTTGGGGTCTGATTCCCAAGGACCTCTCGAGCTTTGCTCTCGAGGTCACAGGAATCTGACCTCTCTGTGGCAGAACACAGTGGTTCTGCATGGTTACCCATCCTGTATTCTCTGTGTTTTGCTTTTATGGGCAGCATTCTGATACAGTTCTCTTCATAGAACCAGTGATCTGGAATTTTAACTAGGTCATGGGTGGAGCTCAAAACGGTGAGAATGGTTCTGATAGGACAATAGCCCATACTTGGCATTCTGTACACAAACATAGTAACATCGCATGCACAAACATAGTAAAAACTCCAGATTACTAGTTCCATGAAGAGAACGGTAACATAATGCTGTCCATAAAAGCCCAACAATTGAAACTCAATTTTTCACATCACTGCTTGTTCAGCTGCAGTTAAATATGGATCATTGGGAGGCGTGAATTTCATTGCTATAAATAGGAACATTAGCTGCCATTTAGCACACACTTCCTGTCCCCTTAATGAGTAACCTATGCACTTAACCTAAGGGTATAAGATCTCCCTGGTGGCCCAAGTAAGGAGGGGTCACCAAACCCAGTAGCATAGAGTCTTCAAAGCCCAAACCAAGTACAAAGGGGTGCAGACCATAATACAGCAACAATAGAGTGAGGTCAGGGGATGGTGGGCAGGCATGGTAATCTATGAAGAAGATATTCAGGAAGATAAACAGTCATGGTAAGAATGTAACTGTTATATCTTAAAAGAAACATGCTTCTGCATATATTCCCACTGATGAGACGAGTACTAACCTCAGTGAAAGCCCACCAGACTAGGTAGGCTGGAACTCGGGGTTCACGCAGGATGGTAATCCATTCAAAACTGTCCAAGCAAAGCTGGCATGCTGCCTGGCATGAACATCCAGGGCATAGAAACATAGAAGTTGACGGCAGATAAGGACCACAAGGCCCATCCAGTCTGCCCATTTCTTTTTCTGCCTATGAGTGTGCCATAGGCCTTTACTCTGTCAATAGCCTATCTAGTCATACTCATCTGTATTGCTCCCTTGTGCATATCCCATGCCTGTTTGAAGCCCTGCACTATATTCATATCCACCACTTCCTGAGGTAGGCCATTCCATGCACCCACCACCCTTTCTGTGAAAAAGAACTTCCTCACATTACCCCTTAATCGGCCTCCCTCTAATCTCATGATGTGTCCCCTTGTCCTGCTATTTTTCTTATATTGAAACATGTTAGACTCTTTCACCTTGTTAATGTCCTTAAGGTGTTTGAATGTTTCAATCATATCACCTCTCTCCCTGCTTTGCTCTAGGGTATACATATTGAGTTCAGTTAATCTGTCCTCATATATGTTTTCTGATGCAGTCCCTGCACCATAGCACTTGGTAAAACTATGGCCTGTGCTCCAAGTTGCAGCTCTGAAGATTTCTCCATTAGGTACAGGGCATATTTCTGCTAGGGAAGTGGCAGCTGCTCTGGTGGACTGGGCACGTACCTTACTCTTCAGTTTAACATGGGCCATGGCATAGCGGTGGTGCAGGCAGTTCACAATCCAGGCTGATATGCACTTGACTATGACAGGCTGACCCTTTTGATTAGGGTTGAAAAAGATAGAGCTGTTGTGACTATCTCTAGTCCTTAGCTCTGTCCAGGTACCTCCTATGGACCCAATGGGCATTCAGTGAGTGGATAGTACTTTCTCCCTTATTCTGTAAGTTGACAAAGCAGGTTGGCCAGATTAAAGCCTGATTAAGATGGAACTGGCTATAGGGAGAACTTTGGTCCGATTTTTCTTTTTTCAGAGATTGCCAGGTCATCTCTTGGGGAAGGGATTTTCCCTACTGACTTGAAAAAGACAGTGATGAAGCTCCTCTAAATAAACTCTCTTTAGAGCTAAACATTCTTTTGAATTGCAGGCCTGTCTCAAACCGTCCCTTTCTGAAGAAGGTAACTGAAAAGATGGAGGCAGTGTAGTGAAAGACTCGCCTGAAAAGGTGTGACATTCTTGAGCCTCTCCAGCTGATGATTCTGCTCTCATCACAAGACGGAGACCACACTCATAAAGGTGTTGAATAATCTCCTCACTGTGAGGGGACAGAGGGCATCATTCCATTCTTGTCCTTCTGGATCTCATTGGTGTTTTGCACGGATGACCATGAGGTACTTGTGGAATGCCTGAGGTACTACGTGGGACTCACTGGAACAGTTTGGGGCTGGTTTGAATCCTACTTTACCAAAAGGAGGCAGTAGGTTGTCTTGAGTGATTTCATCTCTAAGAATACTGCACACTACTGTGATGTGCCTAAAGGTTAAATTCTGTCCCCTTCATTTGCTGTGTACATGCTGCCATTGGTGAGATCATTAGACAGTTTGATCTGAAGCTTCACACTTCTGCAGGTGACACCCAGCTATTTTTGCCATGTTCACAGAATGAGACAGACCCATGCCCTATGCTGTGTCACTGTTTGCAGGAGACGAACAGCTAGACTGCCTCCATCTGGTTAAGTCTTAACCCAAGCAAGACTGAAATAACGATTGTTAAATCTGGTTCCCATGGATCATCAATGATGAGGAGTGGCGCCTGTTTACCATGTCTCAATTATGTCATCCTTGGAGCCATGGATTCGTTGAAAAAAATATGGGAGCCACTATGGATTATAGGCTGACACTTGGCCATCGGATGTTGGTGGTCATCCGTAGTGGCTTTTTCCATCTTTTAAATAATGTCCAGACTAAACTATAGCTTGTGCCTGGTGACTTGGTTACAGTACTCCATGCCTTTGTACATCCAGGCTGAATTAGTGTAAACACTCTCTACCCAAGGTTATCTGGGAGCCTGATAAATTGCCTGCAGCTGGTCATGAAAGTGACTGCCTGATAGACATCTGGTGTCAGTGACTCTCAGAGGGATCAGATCACCCTGGTACTGGACAATCTGCAATGCTGCCTATTCAGTGCAGAATCAGCTTCAAGATAGTCTTGTTGGTATATAAGATCCTAAGCGATATGGAAGCTAACTGTCTTAAAGATCTCTTGATCCCACACACCTCTGCCAGCCCTCTCTGCTCCACTGAAGCTGGCTTACTAATGAGGCCCCTGTCAAGACTGAAGTCTGGGGACAGGGCATTTATGGTCACCATACCACTACCATTGAACTCCATGCCTTGTTCCATTTGATCTCCCAGCACAGTGTAGGCCTTCAAAGGGTCCTAAATGTTCCATCTGTTCAAACTGGTGCCTGACCAGATGCCTTTGAATTTTCTGCTTGTAAGCTGTTCTGTTTGTCGAAGCTATTTATTTATTCACTTAGTCTATCTGTCCATGTATCGATTCGGACTGTTCATTTGACCATGTGTTTGGCCCTGAGCCTCTCGGTAAGGCTGTCTAAAACTAAAATTGCCTTGCCTTGTTCCTGGAGCACCACCTAGGGTGGCTTGATGGCGCTGCTAGCAGTGCGGGTGTCCATATGCTGCCTGGCACCACCCTGGTACAGTCTGATCACAGTCTGTAGCAAGGAACAGGAGTAGATGGATGGGGAATGCACTCCGCTGGCTGCCAAGTGACAGTGTTCATTCCCCTCCCCTCCCCTCACCTCCCAACAGGCCACACAAATGCATGGACCCTCCCTTCACTTCCATTTACTGGATCTGCAATCGCCCAAAGTAAACCTTGTCAAGGCTGGGAAAGGTAATCTGTCTCATAAGGTGGGGGGTGGGCAGGTGGTGTTACATGGTAGGTGGTTATGGGGAGGGAGCAGCTGAGATGTGTTACATGGTAGGTATTGACAGGAGGAAGTCAGTTTGTGGTGTGGCTGGTGGTGACTGAAATGGAGGAAGCCAGATGCAAGTACTTAACTGAAGTCCCAGGGATGATTGCAAATAAGAGTCAGAAACCAGAAGGTGAGCCCAGAGGGGGCCAAAATCTGAAGTACAAATAAAATGTAATTGTTAATCAGCCGGCGACACTGGGGGTAGCACGTTGCTCTACCTTGTGGGAGACCAGGTTCACAGTGTAATTTTAGCTCCCAGCCCAAGTGTCAGGAAAGTGATCTTCTATTGTGGGTGATTATGCAACCTTGGCCCTCCCTCCCATGAGGGAGGTGTAGGGCGGGCTCAGTAAGTGTGGTGGGTGAGTGGCAGAAAATAGAGGAAATTGGGTTTGCCAGGATGAATGATGTTAATGCTTCCACAAGCCTAGTGGTCCAACTGAACTCTCATCACCCCATATGCCCCTCAGTTAGACTCTGGGGAGGTAAGGACTGTTGCAAAGATGTGAATGCTGGGACATGAAGGAGGCAGCCGCAGCCGTAGCAGCAGAGCAGAGTCTGAGCGGGACTGGACAGCAAGACTAAAGCTACACCAGGGCCACTCTGGGGGATAAATACTGTTATTGTAAAAAATGTAATTATTGGCCACTAGATGGCCTAGCAGGCAACAGTATAGCTAACTATGAAGAGGCTGGATTTCTGTCTGTAACACTGAAAACCCAGGTTCGGACATGGACTCTGAGCGTAGGAGGAGGAAGATCAAGAGTTCTAGGGACTGCTCTCCTCCTCTGGTGGGGAGGGTGTGTGTGATTGGTGCATGATTGACCCCTGGCAGAGGCTGGGGGGGAATACAGCTGCTGGAGCCGAGCTGTTAGGGAGGCATGCTGGTCGTTGTGCATAGCGCTTTACACGATTGCACGTCACGCCTCCCCAGGAGCTTACTGAACAAACTGTTGCCAGCTCCTTAAATGACACCCTGCTTCACTGGCACCACTCTTCCTTCAGCCTGACCAGTGACCGAGCCATACAAGTCTCGGTCAGACTGTCCTGATCTGCTGCCCCGCCCTGGGGGATAAGCCAGGGAAACTTCCCCAGTAGATTCCTCTACTGGGTCCATTACAGGCTTCCACAGGACCATGCCCACCTGGCAGACCCACACGGGGGGTAAGCCTGGGTGGATCATCATTCAGGTAAGTCTTGGAGGGAGGCGGGGGCCCAGGGAGTGGGGGCTGAGCCCTTGGGAGAGGTCTGGCACCAAAAAGCATAGTAAATTAAAAACTTTTATTTATTTTGTCATTCAGACATAACCTTTGAGCAAAATGCTCTTTTTCAAAGGTTCCACGTCTTGACAGGAGGACAACACAGAAAGATAGTTACAAAGTATGGGTACACAAGAAATAACAGCAATTGGTCTGACTATTTACAATTATAAAAAGGATCTGAGAAATGGAGCTTTCTGATTGGCTGCAAACATTCTAACAGCCTTATGTCAATCTTTTATTAACATACATGTAGACCTTAACCATATGCTGAACAAGGTTTAACACTGTTTAAAAACATGTTTTATTATAATAGCAATAAGGCACTCCCAGGGATTATGTTAATGGTCAGTTAATCACCCTCTAGGGGCATGTAGCACTTGGCTGCACCTCGTGCCACAGTACACCCCTAGAAGGTGATTAACAGACCATTAACATAACCCTTGGTCATGCCTTATTGCTTAATTGTAAGCCATATCATATAGAGAGGTACAGCATATTGCACTTAGTATAGCCCAAGGTACGTGGTTAGTGCTGTGGG
This sequence comes from Neoceratodus forsteri, assembly GCA_016271365.2. Lineage (NCBI taxonomy): Eukaryota > Metazoa > Chordata > Ceratodontiformes > Ceratodontidae > Neoceratodus > Neoceratodus forsteri. The sequence continues at coordinate 939,306,464 of CM028137.1, forward strand.
TTTAGGAAACTAATTTAGCAGGAGGTAAAGCAGCCAGGAGAGGCATTGTCATTTCATATAAAGTTGGGGGGGGGCAACATAGGCTTTCACACCCTGTATGTTAAGACAGCCAAGAGGAGGCTTTATCGTTAATTCTAGTCAAGGGTGGGGGCGTGGTAACTTTCTGTGCAGGACTGACCTAGTAGGAACATACTAGAGAGCAATGTGAGGGAGGACCAGACACAGAATAAGCTGGGGAGAAGACAGGTGCTTTGAGACAATCACATTTGTGCAGGATCAGTGGCAGGGGTGGGACTTAAAACAGAGTACTGAGTTAAGGACAGTAGATAGAAGACTCGTCGACAGGCTGTGGCTATGGAAGGCTCAAGTTCGAGGGCTAGCAAGTAGTAGGATGAAGTAGGAGTTTAAACTCAGGGTTACTGGGCAGCAGAGTAACAAATTGGAGAATGCAGCCCGGGAGCAGGCTGACTCCAAGCTACCGGGTGATAGTGCTACAGGTTACCTGCAGCTACAGACCTCAGCCTTGGCCAGGTGACGTCTTAGTTACACCTTGAAGACAGGGAGGCTGTTAATGAGTAAAAGGCGTGCTGGGATCTCATTTACCCAAGAAGGAGCCCTGTATGCAAAGGACTGTTGGCCAAGCACCATATAAAATAAAGTATAGCGGACCGTGTTGATGATCTGCATTCAGTCAGGTCAGGGGTGTAGCCAGAAAATTTAAACTTGTACTCAGAACTGATGCCCTGTTGCCCCCATTATGTAAACATAAACCAAAATATGCACTGCCACGCCACACCACTGCCCCCCAGTTTGCCATCTCTGAGTTCAGTAATCAGTTTCCTCCTGTAATACTCCTTCCTTTGTTTTTTTTGCCTGCCTGGTAAGTTGTTCTTGTCTGTGTATTTGGCTGGTGGCATCAGTGCCTCATAGCAAACAACAATAAAGGCAAAAGGGCTCAGTGTGACACGGACACAATGTGACTCACAATGTCCTTGCTTTCCTCTTTTTGTTGCCCCTGCCTGATTTGTTGCTCCCTGCTTGATTTTTTTTTTTTTTTACTGTACTCTGCTGTGTACAGTGCGTATGCCTGACGACACCCCTGAGTCAGGTGCCTGGGTTTTCACGCATTGCTGTAGAGGCAGTGTGGTGTGTCTCTTGCACATCTCTTGCCACAGGGAGAGAAGGTGGGTGGGTGTCTTCAAGTATTGGGTGGGTGTCTTCTAGTATTATATGACTGACTCCTTGTGACTGAAAGGGGAGGGTGTCATGGGCAGGACTAAAAAGCTTCAGATTTGGGGAAGTGAGTAAAAACCTGTCACTTGTGTGATGCAGAATTTTGACATATGGTGTGGTTGCAGTGTATGTCCAGCCCCGTGTTAACTAGTGTCAGACAGCCTATGGAAGGTAGGTCTGGTCCCAGCTTACTTCTGACTGGACAGAAGAAAGGTCTCTTCTCTCAGCCCACACCCAATGAAGTCGGGTGAAACGTGGGAGGGATGAATAAGAGATGGAACTAGTGGATACTGTCAGAAAATGTCAAAACTGGCCCACAACGTGAGTGTGCCCAATGCTTAGAGTGACAAGACTGCCTAATATAATACACAGTGCACGCATCTCCTTGGAGTGGTCACACACCTGCATAAAGGTCCCAATTAAGAGTTCATATGAGGTTGCCTAATATAAAGAGTTCAACAGTACCTCCTGGGCTCAGAAGTAGAAAACTGCATAGAAATGTGTTTTCCCAGAGAAGCTTTCAGCTTGTAGAACTTTAGAACTCTTAGAATTCTATTAGAATGTTGGGAGATTTGAACTGCAGTTCAGTTGGAAGTTGATACATAGTCAGCTGCCTGCCTTACAGTGAGGACACCCTGTTTTTGGCTGAGGAACCTGGTCTGGTGTGACTGAAAACATTTTGATTCTTTTCAAGATTCTTTTGAAGATGAATGAGACCTTTATTGGAGGTAGGGGAGTGTGTGTGTGTGTGTGTGTGTGTGTGTGTGTGTGTGTGTGTGTGTGTGAGAGAGATTCCAGTGGTTGATTTTTAATTTTTTTAACTTACGGTACTTATCTTGACTGAAAATGGAAAGGGAACCATGTGATACACACTGTTCATCCCTTCTTGTCTGTGATAATGAGTTTGTGATGGTCTCCACTACTCATTATTTCAGGTTATAAATGGAGTTCATGTCTCACAGCAACTCAGATTTCTTGTGTCACAAGAATTTGCATTTATTTACACTATTTGTGAACTGAATTACCAAAAAAAAAGTTTAAAATGAAAATGTTTTATTTTTTAGTTACATTTTGCCCTAAAGGCTGAATGTTTTAAGCTATAAACATGTCATTTTAAGTGTGTATGTATGTATGTGTATATGTTGTTGATTAGATAAAAAATGCAAGGGCCACCTGTTTGCCAAATCAGCAGCTGGGGTTTGGAGTAGACTTGGGTTGTGTGTATGGGCTGCGTGGGCCACTGGGCTAGAGAAGGTGCTACAAATGGCATTGTCTCCTACCCCGGGAGGGAGCGACATTGTCTTCCATCTCTGTAATCCCCTCTGTGGAGGGTCAGGGAGCTTACTCTCCTCAGAGAAAGCTGGGGGCATGTGAGGGCACTGGCGACAGTGTAGAATATCAGGGACACCTAGGAAGCTTGCCATGAAAGCTTCCTGAATATAGTGCTGCTTTGGTCACGCAGGCGGCATAGGCATCATAGGCACAGGCCTAGGGGCCCCCCAGCAATCCCCAACATATATTTACTATGTATCCTTTTCTTTCTGCCTGGGCAGCATGTTTTTTGTAAAGGACTCTGCCACGGAGTAAGGCAGGGGCTGAACTGTGATATGACTCCACCACCCTGATTAGGTCTTAAGTGCAGCTGACCGCTTCAGTGGCCCCAGCCAGGATGACCTTTAAGGTGTGAACAAGCCAATTTCCTTTGCCTTCCACACCCATTTAATATCCCAGTTTAGAATCTTACTCTTAACTATAAAAGATTAACAGTGCAATTCAGTGTGTATGCGTTATATTTAATCTCGCTCCTAAAATTAAGAAATCTACGATAAGTTTACAATTAAAAATCATACTCTCTTTAATTCTCTCATCTCGCCCACACTGAAGTTCTGACCTTGATACAGCTCTGTTTTCAGGGTGAACAAATGAATGTATATTCAGATTCCCATCAGTAAATCTTGCAGTTTATGGATCCTGGGGGCATACGAAGAGAGAGTAAAGGAGCTTAATATGTATACCCTCGAGGAATGGAGGGAGAGGAGACATGATAGAAACATTTAAGTATCTCAAGGGAATCAATAAAGTCCAGGAGGGTAGCATCTTTCAGAAAAGAGATGTACAAGAACAAAGGACACAATTTGAAGATGGGGGGACTGCCTGGGCAATGTAAGGAAGTATTTTTCACAGAGATTAGTGAATGCATGGAACAGCCTTCCTGAGGAGGTTGTGTGGTCAAAAACAGTGGGGGAATTCAAGAATGCATGCGACAGACATAAAGCAATTCTTGTGGGGGGGTAGGAGGAAGTAGGCTGTTGGTTAACAATGATCTGCAGCTTATCCAATAGGTAGGGAAATGGGCAGACTGGTAGGGCCAAGTGGTCCTTATTTGCCAACAAAGTATGTTTCTATGGCTTACTTATCAATAACAGAAATGTTTGGTCCTGGGAATGATTTCAAATTCTTCCAATAATCACTATCTTTGCAGTATAATCTCTAAAGTTCATAACCCCCCTAGTAAACCACAAACTTAACCCCTACACCACCCAGGACCTAGCCTCTTTTAGAGATCGGTCCCTACTCAACCCAACAAAACTCCCACATCCTGGTTCATACTGCCTGACCAGGACAATATGAGAACACCCAGACAGAGAGTGCACATATGTGTGTTTGGGGGTGGGGTGCTTTGGAGAAGTGCAAACCATGACATTTCGCATAAAAAAAATTATTTTTACCAGGCCCATTATTAATTATTTTCTGTAAATTATCAAAACTCAGGCTATTGTTGTTTTTCCATACTGACAATATTAGTTTCATTAATTCTGAAGCATGTTATGCCACTTTTTAGGGACAGTAAGAACACTGTTCATGTTTCAGTAACTGATGTGCGGTCATAGCAAAGAGGCATGGTTACAGGGAGGTGGGACTCAGATTTCTCTTGGGCCTAGGGCCCCAGGTTTGCATAATCTAGCCCGGTAGTCGCACTATACTTGGCTGTCAGTTTATTTGAGTAGGGGGCTCACCCCACACCTTTTTTTTTTTTTTTTTACAGGGTGGTGTGAGGGAGAACCCCAACCCAAATAAACTAATAAAAAGTAATGGAATGGCGACTGTATCAAATAGCGTAACTTGAGCGCTACACTAATAGCGTAGGTCCTATGCATACCCAGTATTCTACACTATCACTAGGTCACCTGTAGGCTGTGAGGTGTCACCCTGGGGGAGGATGGGGAAAAATACACTGTCCTTTGTACACTTGACTGTTCTAGTGCACTAGAGCTACACACCTTAGAGCCTACCACCTCACCAGATCTTATTCTAGGGGAGACTGGCCTACTGCACTGTGTCTGTGCGTCTGTCTGTCTGTCTGTGCGTCTGTCTGTCTGTGCGAGCATGAGTGAAGCCATGGAGAATGTAGCAGTGGTAGATTAATGGTTGAGGAGTCTTAGTGGTCACTGGGCCACAGAGGGAAATCTACATGTGTGGGCAATTGTGTAGAACATCAGACCACCGCTATTAGTGTAGGGCAAAGTTACAAAGAATACAGCCAAATTTTGTTGCATGCTTGTTGCGCTATACTGTAGCTGCACCATGCTACTTTTGTCATGTGCTTACTGTTGATTTTGGTTTTGTCCATTTATTTAAGTTGGTGAGCTTTGCCCCCTACCCCCTTTTTCTTTTTAACATGGGTTGTGGGGGGGCAAACCCCCCCCCCCAACTCAAAGAAACTAATTAAAAATAACAGACAGGCCAATGCAGCACAAACCGTGCCGTAAGTGGGCAAGTAGCGTAACTTCGGTGCTACGCTAATAGCAGTGGTCCAGTGTTCTACACAGTCACCAATGTGTGCAGTGGAGAGAAAAGCTAAAGTATATCTTAAACAAACAATCAATGCGGTGATCGTGTAAAACAGCAACACTTTCTGTGAAAGCTTCCGGAATACAGCACTGCTTTGGTCACATTCCTCACTTAGTTGTCAGTTTATTTAAGTTGGGAGGCTTCACCCCCACACACCCCTTGTTTTGTTCTTTTTACAGGGTGGTGTGGGAATGAACCCCAACCTAAATAAATGAATACAAAGTAAAGGAATGGGTGACTGTACCAAATAACGTAACTTGAGCTCTACGCTAATAGCGTAGATTCTATGCGTATCTGATATTCTACACCATTACCAAAAATGCTACTGTCAGAGCTTTTACATTGCACTATGACTTGTGACATTGACGAGCCGGGTTTGGGAACAAGCCTAAATTGTTGTTGGGCCAGTCAGGGAGGAGGAGTGAGGTGTTCCAGAGGACGCTCTGCTCCTCTGGGAAGGAGAAGCCAGCATCCACTGTTCTGCCGCTACCTGGGTGACCACAGGTGGTGATGCAAGCCACAGCTGGTGTGTTCAAGGCAGGGAGAACATCAGTAGGCTCTGATGCGCACTGCTGTGTATCTGTGTGCATGCATATCCCTGGGCCCACTGTCGGCATCCTAAGAGAAGGACAGAGAACCCCCCCACACACACACACACACACACACACACACACACACACACACACAAAATAGTATGAAGCCATACACTGCTGACTTGTACTGACTATGTTTCAACTCTATAGGGTGGAAATCCCCATCCCACCTCTCGGTGGCCTCACCTTGGGGGGAGGGGGGCAAGCCAGGACGGACCAGGTGGTAAAGGTGTCCGAGAGAATGCAGGTGATATAGCTAGGTATGGGTGGCTACGCTGAAATGGAGCTGGCTGGGAAGATGGAGAAGAAAAGTATAGTAAATACATTTTTTAAAAAAATAATAAAAAAGTAGCAATGTATGTTAGTGGTGAAAAGGTTGACCTATACATTCTGATTCCATTTTAGATAACTGCTTATCTCCTAACTTTGTAAAGAACCCCCCCCCCAATTGTGAAACTGCTTTAACACTTTCTTTACATTTGAAATAGTAAAAGGATGGCTTAGCAGGTTTTCATTAGTATTCTTACAGTACCTGTGTTTTGACACCCATTGCATAACATCACTTTTCATATGAACATGTAAAGAAGCCAGCAGAAGAAGGCCATTTGGTCCATCTGGTCTGCTCGTATTGCAAGCTCCACAGCTTGATCTAAAGTCCCTGCCCCCTTCCCCACTCCTTCCCATCCTCCCTACCCATGATCCTTCCCTTCCCCCTATGCCTAGCCCAGCCTCTCTTGAAGCTGCCCACTGTCTTCAACAAGACCACTTCTTCTGGCAGCACATTCATGCAGCAGAAAATGGGCAGACTGGATGGGCCTTGCAGTCCTTACCAGCCATCAACTTCTTAGTTTCTATTCCAAGTGTCAACCACCCTCTCTGTGAAGAAGTGCTTCCTGATCTCCCTCCTAAACCTCCCCCACCCCAACTTAAGACTGTGCTCCCTCGTGTTATGGTTGCAACTCAGCTTAAAGAGACTCTCCTTATCCACCTTATTTATACCTTTCAAGTACTTGAAGGTCCCAGTCATGTCCCCCCTCTCTCTCCTGTCCTCCAGGGAGTACATTTATTTATTTGAGTTTTGGTGACCGGGTAAGTCCATTGAGACAATTGTAATCCCTTTTTCAGGGTCAACCCCAGGGGTTACAACAAGCAGTACAGTACGGTGAGATAGACAGAGTGCAAAAACAAAGTTAGTAGTAAAAATATACACTCTGAACCTCAAAACATTATATACAAAACATTGGCAAAGACAGATGATATATACACCTCAAATAAGACAGACAAAACGTTTACAAGGCACTTAGACAAATTGAAGCTACGGAAAAAAGTCCTAGGGCTAGGGAAGGGTAAGGGAACGGGGTTCAATAAGGGGATGGGGAGAGTAAGGGAAGCGAGTAGAGAAGATGAGAACATGTTCAGTGCCCTCAGTCTCTCCTTGTATGCCTTACCCTGCTGACTAGCTATCATCGTTGTAGCCCTCCTCTGGACCTTCTCCAGCAGGTTAATGTCCTTTTTGCGGTGTGGGCACCAGTACTGAACCCCGTACGGTAGATGTGGCCTCACCAGTGACTAGCATGCAACAGACTCTGCTCCCTAGCATTATGGGGCAAGGAGTGTTTTAGGAACGGCTTCGGATAATAATGCCAGTGTAGGGATAGCCATAGTACAAGGAGTGGTCCTGTGATTTGCAGCATCAACTAAACTGGTTTTACTTGGAATCCTTGACTAAACTGAACTGGGCTATCAAATGAAAGCCCCTCCTGGCTTTTTCACTTCTTCATCCCCCTCATAGCCAAGTGGTACTTGAGGTCACAGGATAAAAAGCTCCTTAGCATCCCATTGCTAAAAACAAACTGGGGCCAGAAATCCCTCAGCTAGGCCCCCGATGGTCCAGCAACAGTGCATCATGCTACCAAGCAAGTGAAGGTAAGCGCCACACATATGGGGAGGGGGAACAATACCACAGCATAAACTACATAACATAGTTCTGAAAAGGTAATGACCACCATTGTGCGAGTTGGAAACACCCACCGTGTTTACCAAAAGGCCAGCAAGGACTGAGCTATAGCACAGAAACGTAGAATCTGTTGGCAGATAAGGACCATACAGCCCACCTAGTCTGCCCAGTTCCCTACTCACTGCTGCACCCCAGATCCTGTTTGATCTGTGGCTCTCCTGCTCTGCACATTGCCACAGTACCCTTATGTTTATCCCATGCACTCTTGAACCCCTGAATTGTTTTCGCACCCACCACTTCTGCTGGAGGGCTGTTCCACTGCTCCACTACCCTTTCAGTGAAAAAATAGTTCCTAACATTACCCCTGAGCCTTCCACCCTTCAGCCTTATAGCATGCCCCCTTGTTCTTGTGCAGTTTTCTCTGAAATATGCTTTCCACCTGTACCCTGTTTAATCCCCTAAGGTACTTGAAAGTCTCTGTCATATCTCCCCTCTCCCCTTCTTTCCTCCAGTGAATAGATATTTACGGTCCCTAAGTGTTTCTTTGTAGGACTTCTGGTGCAGTCCATGTACCATCTTCATTGCACTTCCCTGGACTGCCTCTATTTTGTCAATGTCCTTCCAGAGATGTGGTTTCTAGAACTGGACACAGTACTCCAGCTGAGGCCTCACCAGTGATCTGTATGGAGGCATCCACCACCTCTTTCCTCCTGCTTGCTATGCCCCTCCCTACGCACCCCAACATTCTGTTTGTTCTCCCCACCGCCTTTTCACACTGTTTGGTCACCTTCAGGTCGCTAGATATGATAACTCCCAGATCTCTCTCCTGATTTGTGGTCAGTAGATTTGTATAGCAGAATGAGAACTAGTGTTTAAAGAAAAAAAAAAAATGTTTCTACAGGAAAAAAAGCACTTGAAAGTTCCATGTGGTTCCCTTTAATTAGCAACCTTTCAGAGGTTCTGATTATTGGGACAAAAAGTAAGCTATTTAATACTTGTAAATCGGTCTGCCTGATGGAATCACAATGAAAAGGAAACATGTCAGCCTTTTTTTGTTCTCGTTGTAGCACCTGCTAGTGAAAGCCTGCAATGGGACTTCAGCCATCACGTGTGAGCTTTGTCAAGCCTGTTGAGTGTGATTATCTTCTATTTTCCCAGGTAATCTGCTTGTTTGTCAGTTATGGTTTCCTACCATTTGAGGACCTCTCAACTCAATTTTTTTTTTCTTTTTTTTATTTGCAAGCCACATATTTACTTACTGCTTTGAGAAGTTTTGTTCTCTTTTGTCACTAGAAGTCTTTAGAGCACGCCCATGAGGTAGTGAGCAAAGTTCTCATTTCTGGCAGTACTGTGGGTATGTGGTTTTGAATGCTGTTAAAGCAGCAGTTCACATACAGCCTGTCTTTGCAATGGCAGGGCTACCACTCAGAACCTAAGTTTGGGAAAGAGCCCAGGATGTTTGAGGATGGCTCAGGAAGAAGGACAGAGAAACTGAGTGTCCCAAAGGATGCCTTTTTTTTTTTTTTTTTTTTTTAACCGAGCTATTTGGTTCTCGTCATCACCTCCTGTCATACTTTGACAGGGACACATGAGCGGTGCTGGCAGGCAGCTCCAGTCCCACCCTCGGCAGGGTTCAGTCTCTGGCTCCTGTTCCCCATGCCCAACCTTCCCGGCAATCCCCCATGGGTTACATCCCCCCATGGCAGGGCAGACGGCAAGGCGTCGACTTTCCCTTCCCCGGAGACCAACATCTAGACTACGAGGGGCCGACACGGGTGCTCAGAGTCTATCATGGAGCCTGCCAGCTCAGTTACTAAGGTTTCCTCCTGCCCCTTGCCGCAGGTGCCCATATGCGTGTGGAGGCCGCGAGCACGCAGCAACCCACAACACCCTCCCTGTTCGAGTCGCCCCCGACTGCACTACAACCGAGCCTCCACTCAGGGGCAGCCCTGCAGCAGGAATGGCTGAGTCACCACCCGAGAAGGGAGAGCTGCCAGACGGCTGTTCAGTCCATCTCCCAGTCTCCTCCCCTCGCCGACCCCTGATGACCTGGGCTCATTCCCGAACCCGGTTCACTGGCATAGCACGAGGTGTGGTGTCTAGCGCCTCAACCCTCAGCGCCACTAGGCTGGCTTAGGATGCACTCTTCTGGGGAAAGAGGATCATGCTTCTCTGTGGTCTACTGCCGCCTGGTTGCAGGTGGCCGTACAGCGAAGACGCATGCGTGCCCTTGGGGAGGGAAGAGCGCACGTACACTGGTGTACAAGACATGCTGGCACGTAGCAACCGGAGTAGGAGAGAAAATCGGGGGAACAAGGCCAAAGTCTCTGGCAGGCAGGGTGAAGTTGCACCTGCACTTGCCTCCAAGCCCCAAAGCCAACATGGATTCTGCTGCCCTGTCTCGGGGAATGCTTTCACACTTTCAGCTCTCCAGGGCTGTTGGACGAATGTGTGAAAAATGAAAATTACAAACTTACTGTAACTGCTGATCTTCCAGATTGTCTTCACCATTGAGTCATACTTATTGGTCTAGGGCCAAAGGACCTCATGGGGGTTTTTTTTTTTTCTTATGGCGAAGGAGTCAGCAGTGGCCATCGGCGCTGCATTTGCGCCTGAGGTGGTGCTGAGCGCACTGACTAATAAGTCATCGGCTCCCTCACGCACCTCAGTTCTGTTTGCCAGGAGGGAAACAAAGTGGAGAGAAATAACAGAAGTCTAAATACTTTCGAGCTCAAAGGGACAGGAAAAGAATATGGGATATAAAAAAAACAACCAATTAGAACCAGACTACTAACATAGAAACCAATAAGTGGGGCTAAAAATGAGCCAGAAACTCTTGCCACTAGCCAATGTGGGCAGTGATAGGTAAAGAAGGGGCAGCAGTCCTGACCAAAGGGCTCTGGCAGAAGCAGCAAAAAGGGAAAGTCTACTTGGTACCTCCTTGCAAACGAGATGGCAAACATGCTGAATATGGGGGAAAAAAATGACATCTGGACACTCAACAATACTAAATCTATGCTTTTTGATAGATGTTTGAGAACCCACAACCCTCTTTTCTGCATGATGGATGAGGAAAAGTAGGGCTGAGAGCATAAGACTTGCAGAACTGGCAGTCCTAGGGAGGTAAGATGTGGTCATCTCCTCTGGCATGTTCCAGGTGGACTAGATGAAGCCTGAAGTGCAGAGAGAAGTGATGAGAGATACCAACCAAAAATTCCAGCATGAAAGAACATGCCCCGCTTGTCCCTGCTATCACAGGGTTATGTACAGTATGTGAAGTTTAGTACATGGATCCAAGCAAGTGCATTGCACCCTTCCACAGGCAGAGCATCTGCTCAGTGGAGTTAGATTGGATGGTGCCCAGGGCACATGTTGCATATAGGCTTAGCAACTAACAGGGATGTACCCTATAGGGATATACCCTGGGCAGGGGAGGAAGGGGGGGCTAAGGGAGGGAAGATGGCCACCTACACATTCCAATCAAAAAGTTTTTTTTTTTTTTTTTTGGTTGGTAGGGGAGCCGCAAGTGACCCTCACTCCTTTTTTTTTTTTGCTTTGTTTTGTGAGGGTTGGCACCGAGTGTTCAACCCTCTTTGTTTCCAACAAAAATGACCACCAGTAAGGACCATGACAGAGGAGATGAGCTGACAAAAAGTGCTGCTCGTACCCACAGGGTGAGCTGCCTGAGACCCAGGTTTGCAGTTGAGTGGGGAATGGTGAGCAGGCATCTGAATCAATGGTGAAGACATTCTGAAAGATCAGCAGTTATGGTAAGTATGTAATTTTAATACCTTCCAAGAATTAATCTTCATTATTGATTCATACTTGCAGGTCTGATTATTTATTAAGCTTTCCAATGAGGGAGGAGTGGGCCCACCCTAAAGGTAACAGGTACCCTCTGCCTTCTGCGTGTAAGAGAACATCGGAGGTTGGGGGCTCCTCACAGGTCTGGCATGACCCAAGAAGGTTCTAAGGCAGACGGAGGAGCAGGATAGTGCCCCGAAAGTTTCTGTCTGACTCGATGAGGGAAAAAAGTGAGCCCCTAGAAGTGGGAGTTAGGAACCTTTCACTGAGCCATAGGTGCCAGTTGAGAGAGGCAAAGCTAAGCCATTCACAGAATACAGATTCTAGTTTCCACCAGCCTGGAGGCCACTTCACTGGCATCAACGATGCCCTTGTCTGGTGCCTCGTCAACTCTGGCCTTTGGCAGAAAGGCAAATGGCTTGTCCAACAAAGTCTGAATGCGGCATGGCAGCCAGGAGTCATCCTAGCTGCACTCACAGATGCCTGTTGTAAGCTGCTAAGCATGCTTGATGTGCAGAAATGTATATCATCATGTGAACTGAGAACACCTTCCTACCCAAACATCTGTCTGCACAGAATCAACTTCAGGAGACCAGTCATGCACTGGGTGACGAGGCCCTGCTGTGGTCTGTATGACCTGAAGCCCCAAAGTGGGGTAAGGTACTTTACCTGCTGTGCCCATAGTTGCCCGATACTGCTGATAGACATCCCTGAGAACTGGAGGAAGAGCGAAGGAACATCTCCAAACTGTTCTGGAACACTTCTTGAGGGCTCTAGGCCAGGGAGGGATAATAGAGTGGGTACTGCTGAAATCTCCTATGAATTCCAGCTGCATAGGATGTTGAGGGTGGCAATGGTGTCAGTGTTCTGCACCTGCAGCATGTCTGTCTGGAATATCTAGTATAGGGAGTACTCTGAGGCCAAGGACATGTGGAGGGAGGATTCCTATTGCTCAAAGGAGGATGTGAATGGAGAGGAGGTGCTAGACCTTGAAAGGTATGGTGCCAGAGGCTGGGATGGGGCTGGACCCAGTCAACATCAATGTGATCATGGAACAGCACACCAGCCTTGCTACCATGTTGACTCTGGGAGACAGACCCAAGAGGCTCCATTATCCTTGGAAACTCAGTAAGAGATGGCATGGACCCAGGAAAGAAGGGTCAGAGGCCCTAGGGTCTACACCTGAACTACAAGAATGTATGGCAGATCTTGCCTGAGGCAAGGCCATGGCGATCCTGCCCAAACAAGGTCAACCTACAGAAGAAGAAGAATGACTAGGTCAGTGCACATGGGGCGGGGGGCCAGGCAAGGAGGGTGTAGCTGTTTGGTCCATTCTGGGTAGCTCTGGTCCTCACAGTGATGGGCTCAGCCAGCAATTCTGGAGGAAAATGAAAATTATGTACTCACCGTAATTCTTGATCTTCTAGGTGTAGCTTCACCATTGATTCACACTAGTGGATCTTAGCTGGAGGTGCTAAAACCCCATGGGAGCCAGAACTCTTCAGGAGAGTGGACACTGAGCTAAGCTCCATACATGTGCAGCACCGTGAGGAGGGGCTTACAGCACAAGGTTTACCTCAGCACCAGCCCTCAACTACCTCAGTACTTTTTTTTTTTTACCGAGACGGAGCAGCACAACCTAACAAGTACTTATGCACTTAATCTAAGGAAGGGGTAAAAATTAAGAAAAGAATCTGGTGTGGGAGATGGAATACCAAAAACCTAAATTTGGTATTCTGTCTCCGTCTTGTATTCCACCAATCCAGATTAAACTGCAGGGTGACCGCATGGAGGAGTGGTATTCCATTTGAAAATCACCATAATGAAATTGGTATTCTGCCTTGAAAACTGGTATACAAACCAGGGTGGAATTCCATTAAATTCAAGCCCTCTTAAGAGCATTCGGTAGCCCTTGTAACCCGTGAAAGAAGGGTCAACTAACCAATAACACAGTGTCTTCACAGCCCAAACCAAGAACAAAAGTGGGAGACCACTAAAACTATACTGGAATGAGCCCGGGGGATGTCGGGCAGGTGTGTGCTCAATAGTGAAGATATTCATAGAAGATCAAGAATTACAGCGGGTAGGTACTTTTCCGATCTTCCAGGATCCATACTCACCATCGATTCACACTCGTGGGTCAGAGTACCATGTTCAGACAAATTCCCCTGTAGCAGGGCGGTAGGAGCAAAGGGCTCACTCAGGACAGAAGTCCCATTCAGGATTTTCCTGCCAAAGGTGGCATGCTGCCTGACATGGACATCCAGGGCACAGTGCTTGAGAAAGGTGTGCACTCTGCTCCAAGCTGCAGCTCTGCAGATCTCATTGATGGGTACAGAGTGTGAATCTGCTAGGGAGTTGGCAGCTGCTCTAGTGTAATGGGCACATACCTGACCTTCCAGTTTGACCCGAGTCAATGCACAGCTATGGCGTAGGCAGCTCACAATCCAGGCAGAAATGCATTTGCTTGTAACAGGCTGTCCCTTCTGATTAGGGTGGAAGCAGACAGAGCGGTTTGGATTTCTTGAAATTATTCGTTCTGTCCAGGTAAAATGCAAGGACCCTCTTAACATTCAAGGAATGGAGAGTGCATTATGTTGGCAAAGTTAGGTAGACCGCACTAGTGTCTGGTTCAGATGGAAGTCCAACACCACTGTAGGTAGGAATTTAGGGTGTGTGCCGAGAACTACTGTATCTTGTCCATATGGAAAAAAGTATATGAAGAATCTGTGACCAGGATATGGATTTCGGAAACTCTGCGCACAGAGGTGATGGCTACTAGAAAAGCTGCTTCCCAAGTTAAAAACTTCAGCTCACAAGTTGTACGAGCCTTAGAGTGTTTGTGAGTCAGCATGTCCAAAAGTTGATGTCTCGGGCAGCCACCAACTTCCTGACGGTAGGTCTTGTGTGTAAGATGCCCCTAAGGAACCTCTTGAACAGTGGCAATTGTGCCAGGTAGAGGGTACCGATGGGCTTGTGGTATGCAAATATAGCACACAGATGGACCTTGACTGTGAAGTACTGCAGACCAGCATCTGAAAGGTCCAGCAAGTGCTCCAGAACTTTGTCAGGTGGGCACCCAAAAGGGTCCATGTGGGTTTTGGAACACCTTATGGAAAATCTCTTCCACTTAGCTGTGTGAGTTTTCTTAGTGGAAGGTTTGCAAGCAGCCAAAAGTATTTCAGAGACCCCCTGAGATATCGTGTTACCTATTCACTTGAAGATGAAGGGAGCGCAGGTTGGGATGGACCAGGTGATACTGAGTCAGTAAGTCTGTTCGGAGCGATAGCAGTTGAAAAATGCAGTGGTCGTACAATTGAAAGGGAGAGCTCCACTTCAGTGAGCAGAGCTCCCCCCCATACATATACACACACACACACACACACACACACACACACACACACACACACACTGCATGCTCATGCGCCTACCCCCCCCACACTCACACACTGTACGGCCGGGGCTGCCCAATCGCCAGTCGGCTCCACGCCCCAAAGCTCCAGGTGCCACGCTGGGGAGTCCACCCCAGTGTGGCAAAATTTAGTTATGGCCGGGGTGCCCAATCCCTGTCAGCTCAGCCCCCCAAACAGTCTTCAGGCTGCCATGCTGGGAGCCTCCCCAGCATGGCAAACGCCCCTTGTCGCCTTATTAAAATAAATAAATAAACCTGTAAATACAAAACTGTCCTCGGCCTCCTCCCTGCCCCCCACAACCTGCACCCACCCACTGCACACTGCCTCCCCACACCCCCACCCTATACTTGCCTCCAGACCTCAGCACAGCGATCTTTGGTGGACCGGGAACACGTCTGCACTCTTCAAAGCCGACTGCAAACTGAGGAAATGCCGGTAAGCTGTATAATGGGATAGATATGGTTTTTTCAACTTGGCTGCATATCTTGGGCATTTTGGGGAATTTTGGCACCAGATTTTCAACATGGGGTTTTTGGGACCCCTCCTCATGATTTCTGTCACTGTCATGGCATTAATCAGGCCCAAAGGGTGATTTCGCGGCCACTGCGCGAAATCACCTTTCGGAACCGATTAACAAAGCGACAGTGCCAGTGTTCGTAATGTGGGCTCTCAAAAGCCTATGTTGCAAATTAATTGAAATCTAAAAATGACTTTTTCTGACGCACGCGTTCAGTAGTGTCTCCTACGACACTCATAAGTTCGTGAATTTTAATATTTGCACTCTGGATTTTCAACATTGCCATTTTACCACACCTCCTTATGAGCAGTACAGCTGTCATTTTTCACATCTCGCCCAGAATGTGTTTCCGCACATGTAGCTCACAATGGCACAGTCAGTGTGCGAAATCAATGTTAAGGACAGATTAAGAAAATCAGTCACACTGTTCATGAGCAGAAGTGTTAAAATGGTTATGTTAAAAATTTGGTGAAACAATTCCCAACAAGCATTTGTCAATGCCAAATGTTGGCTTGCTGCCATTGGGAGTGCAGGAGTTAGAGAGATGCAGCATAGGAATGGCAGTCAAGTAGTGAACTGATGCCAACCCACCCCCACCCCGCAGAGAGTGACTGGCAGTAGGGTGTCCCTTTGGGTGTTTGGTAGTGCAGTGCGGGAAAACATGCTGGGCAGGATGTGAAAAATGACAGCTGCACAGTTCATAATGAGGTGTGTGTGTTTTTAAAAAAAAAAAAAAAAAAATGCCAATGTTGAAAATGTGGCATACAAATATACGAAATGTGCTGAGTTACAGGGGTGCATGGGGAATATGCAACGCACGCTTGCAACACTGCCATTTTATGGGCGCTTGATACCAAATTTTCAATATAGGCATTTTAGCACCTCTGCTCATGTACAGTGTCACTGTCATTTCCTCAGTGTACCAAGAAGTGATTTCGCACAGCGTCCACACTATTCTGCGCCGGAAGTACGAACACACATTTTGGGCAGGGTATGTGAAATGATGGCTGCACTGTTCATCAAGAGGTGTGGAAAAATGGCAATGGTGAAAATCCAGAGTGAAAATATCACGAATGCACGACGGTACGAGCGTGCATGCAATCTGCCAACGCACGCTCGTAACAGTCATTTCATGGAGTATCAGCACCAAATTTTCAACATAGGCATTTTAGGACCTCTGCTCATGAATTGTGTCACTGTCATTTTCATAATCTGGCCCAAACACTGATTTCCCTGGCGACTGCATCATGTGTCGCCGCCCGGAAGTCGGAAACACATTCGGCAGGATGTGGGAAATGACAGCTGGAATGTTCATAAGGAGGTGTACAAAAATGCCAATGGTGAAAATCCGGCATTAAAATATTGGGAATGCGTGAAATTACGAGCCTGCATAGCAACTGCGCAACGCACCCTCGTAAAACAGGCATTTGTTGGATTTTTCCCACCAAATTTGGAACATAGGCTTTTTGAGAGGCCACCTCATGAACACTGGCACTGTCATTTCATTAATGGGTCCCGAAAGGTGATTTTGCGCAGTGACTGCGAAATCACCTTTTGAGGCCGATTAACGCCATGACAGTGATAGAATTCATGAGGAGGGGCGCCAAAAACCCTGTGTTGAAAATTTGGTGCCAAAATTCCAAGAAATGCCTAAGATATGCAGCAAAGTTGAAAACACCCTATTCACTCCATTATGCAGGTTACCGGCATTTCCTCAGTTCGCGGTTGGCTTTGAAGAGTGCAGATGTGTTCCCGGTCCACGGAAGATCGTCGCACCAGACTCGGGAGGTAAGTATAGGGTGGGGGGTGAGGAGGCAGGAGTGCACAGTGGGTGAAATGCTGGTGGGGGAGGGGGCACTCCCGGACTACGAGGGGCGGTTTCGTTTCACAGGGAAAAAAGGAAAACCATCGCGGACAGTTTTCGTGTTGCAGGGCATTTGGCACGGTGGGGTGGGCTCCCCAGTGTAGCCACCTAACTATTTTTTTTTATTTTTTTTGGGGGTGTCAGCCGGCGGGATTAGGCACTGTCTCGGCACACAACACAGTGGGGAGGGAGTCATGCCGATAGGAGTTGGGCACCCATGCAAACAAAGAAAGCGGGGAGGGCGAGCCGAGGGATTGGGCATCCCTTGGCATTCAACAATTGGGGGTGATGCCGACGGGAGTGGGCTCTGCCGGCACAGTAACACAGTGTGGGAGGTTACTGACAGGGGATTGAGGCACCCGATGTCGCATGGGCTTAGCCGCTTGTCATTCATGCTCATAATGGCGCGAGCACGGCATGCAAAGGACTGCATGTAGGACGAGCTTTGCTCGAATTGCAGTGGACCTTTGCTAGATGTACTACCATTATACATGCATGGTGTGTGCATGAGCATGCAGGCTGATTGGAGAATGAGGGACGCACCTACTGATGAGTGCCCTGCATTCGCCCAACAGTGGCAGCGCCCCCCAAACCCGTACTACCGCAAGATGTTGCTTGCACAAGCCAACATAAAAATGACTTTTACGAGCATTTGTTGCGCTGATCCTACGCACGCTCGTAAGTTTGCAAATTTTCAATATTTTCAATCCAGATTTTCAACATTGCCATTTTACCACACCTCCTTATGAGCAGTACAGCTGTCATTTTTCACATCTTGCCCAAAACATGTTTCCACCCATGTAGCGCACAATGGCGCAGTCAGTGTGCGAAATCAATGTATGGGACACATTAAGAAAATCACAGTGACACTGTTCATGAGCAGAGGTCTTAAAATGGCTATTTTGAAAATTTGGTGAAATCATTCCTAAAAATTACTGTTTTACAAGCGTGCGTTGCGCAGTTCCTAGGCACGCTTGTAAGTTTGCAAATTTTTAATATTTGCACTCCAGATTTTCAACATTGCTGTTTTACCACACCTCCTTATGAGCAGTACAGCTGTCATTTTTCACATGCCACCCAAAATGTGTTTCCTTGCATGTAGCACACAATGGAGCATTCGGTGTGCGCAATCAATGTTTGGGACAGATTAAGAAAATCACAGTGACACTGTTCATGAGCAGAGGTCTTAAAATGGCTATGTTGAAAATCTGGTGAAAAAATTCCCTTCAGACGTTCTGCAATGTTATTAATGAAGACATTTAACAGGACTGGCCCCAGTACCGATCCCTGCAGCACCCCACTGGTCACCCCCTCTCCCTAGACTGCACACCATTTACCACCACTCTCTGCCTCCTGTCTGTTAGCCAGTTTCTAACCCAGTTTACCACCCTTTTCCCCATGCCCATCCTACCCAGCTAGTTTATCAGCCTCCTATATGGGATGGTGTCAAAGGCTTTGCTGAAATCAAGGTAAGTGTTGTCCACTGCCCCACCCTGATTCACTTCCTTAGTCACCCAGTCAAAGAAATCAACCAGATTTGTCTGACATGATGTCTCGACTGTGAATCCATGTTATCTACAGTCCTGGGCTCCGATGGCTTCTAGATGCCCCACTATCCTTTCTTTAAGCAATGTCTCATGATCTTCCCCACTACTGAGGTGAGGCTGAACGGCCTATTGTTCCCTGCCTCCTCCTGTTGCGGACTTGTGTAGAGGGACCACATGTGCCCTCCTCCAATTCACACTGTGTTGAATGACTCCATGAACATGGCTGCCAGAGGTACTGCTATCTCCTTAGCAGTTCTCTTAATAACCTTGGCTTATGCCACCTGGTTCCATCGCTTTGTCCACCTTCAATTTAGTGAGCTCCTGCAGGACTCTTTTGCCTTTGAATGGACTATTGTCCACCTCTTTACCCCCTTGGCAACTGCTGTACTGCTGTGGCTCTTGCCTCTCCCACTCTTTTCTGAATACTGAACAGAAAGACGCAGTGGATGTCTTGGGAGGAAGGCATGGAACCATCACTTACAAATACCTAAACAGCACATACAAGCAAGCAACATTCGGCATTGACAAATGCAGGTTTCTTCTAGTTTCGTAAGGCTTATTAAGAGACTGCTCCACCTGCTGTCCAAACAGATAAGTGCCATTGAAAGGGCACATTCATGATCTTATGCTGGACGACTGGGGTGAAGTTGGCAGTCTGCAGCCAGGAGTGTTGCCTGATGCAAATACCTGCAGCCGCGCAGTGATCTGCTGTATCAGAGGCATCCATAGAGGCTTTAGGATGGTGGCTGTTAGATCACTACCTCGCTGAACAACAAGCAGCATCTGTTGTTTAGCCTCTGTGTCTGGCAGGGCCTCTACCAGAGACTTAAGCTCGCTTCAGAGGGTATACCCATACTTACAGAAGTGACCCTGGTAGCTAGCAAGCCTCATGCCAAGGGTAGCTGAGGCACAGACGTGCTTGCCCAAGGTGTCTACTTTGCATGAACCCTCGTTACTGGTGCATGCTGTGACCTCCTTGGGCACTATGGCTTTGTCACTGTCAGCCAGAATAACAATGGCATCTGCTATAGGCTGAGTGAAATACACAGCCTTAGTTTTAGGCACTGCGTATTTCTTGTCTGCCTGTTTGGGGACAGCTGCCACAATAGCAGACCTCCTCTACATCACCTCTGGGAGTGTCTCTCGGGCTGGCAGGATGAGAGGAATTAGAGACCGTGAAATTGGGTACATTTAGAAACTCCAGTTCGAGATGCCTAGTGTGGTCTATGGTTGCTGGCTTGAACAGCAGTGTGGAGTGCTTATTTCTGAACAGAGCCTGGAAAGAGAGGTCCTTCTGAGGGCCAACCACAGCAGCTGGATCGGAGTTCTCTGGACCGTAGTAAGAGTCATCCTCCCCATCATCAGAAATGATGAGATCAGGATCCGGTTCATCCACCTCTACACCATCCTCACTTGGAGAGTAGTAGAGAGGAGGGGGTTGGAGAGCCAACAGTGCAGCGTACGGCCACAGCAAAACCAGCAGCACCAGTCCCAGCCTTGGCCCCAGGACCAGGGGAAATGGGCACAGGAGACGACATCACGGGCAGCACCACCACCGATGTCCCCAGAGTGAATGCTCTCAATGCCGTAGGCTCATGTGGCACCACAAGCAGCACCAAGGTAGGCCCAAGGGACCTGATCCCAGTGCCGACGACCCTGCCAACACCAAAGTGACCAGCGGTGGCACAGTGGCTGCCCCTTTCCCCAGAGGGGATGGAGGAGATGCCACAAGTGGGCAGACATTGGCAGCACCACCTGTGGCACCAGCCCAGAGGCTGGCACCATGGTCAGCCATGCGTCTAGGTTAAGTGGCACCACAGGTGGCACCTGCCCAGCTGATACCAAGGGGTCAGGAGCCATCATCAGAAACAACACTGCATGACTTGCATGTTGCACCCACTGCTCCATAAAAGCTGCCCAATGGCTGAACTGTCACTGGGATCCTCCCTAAGAGACAGAGGCAGGCTCTGGGACACAGAGACTGACCTCACATGCCTGGATGTCCTCTGTGTCATTGGTGACAACAGTGAGGAACCCAGGCCCAGGGAAGTCTGGTATCTCACAGCAGAATGACTAGAGGATGACCTCAACCAGTGACTTTTCTTTCCACTTCTTACGAGAAGAGGAAGAAGCCGAGGCTGAAAGGTGCAAAGATCCTGACACTGAGCGTATGCAGGATCTGGACTATTTCTTTTTACATCTCTGGGAGGGCTGTCCCTCCTCCTGGGCAGTGGACTGCCTGTTAGACCACCTGCTCAGAGAGATGTGGTGACCAGACAGCCCCACTGCCAGAGCAACTGGCCTTCACAGCCTTCCTACCTTCTTTCTTGATCGCCGACTGTTAGTGTGAGGTAGGGCTGTGAGAAACTGTGCATGTTTTTGTCTTAAACTAACTAAACTGACACACAAAAAAAAAACTCTAGTATGGTATATTAAACACTAAAACCAAAGAAGTGAATGCTGTCATCATATAGACAGTGGAGATCTGGCCCCAATGAGGAGAGCGACGCTACTGATGTGCACTCGACGGTGGGGGAACAAAGGAACTGAGGAGGTTGGGGGCTGGGGATGACATGTGCGTGGTGCCTACTGTGTCACCAGCCTCCAGTAGAAAACATCTAGCCCCATAGGCTCCTGACACCTCCAGCATAGCCCCACAAGTGGGAATCAATAGTGAGAATCGATTCTTGGAAGATCTGCAAACTTTAGTTACAACTCATTTAAGCTTGTACACCTGTACAGTAGGGGAGTTCTGAGAAGAAAGCATCCTGATTTGAACTACCACAAGAGTGATGAGGGGATGCTAGAGAGTGCTGAGACGCTATATTTGCATATCAGCAAAGCACAACTGGCCTCTTCATCATAATTAAATAGTAGGCCAAACATCTACACTTTATTATTTATTTATTTTTTTAAACCATGAGATAGCAGTGATATCTTTATCTCAACTGAACGGAAAGAGTCAGAACTGATTTGAAATTGGAGGTGAGTGCCAATCCTAGCTGCCAGTGGAACACTCACTCCCAGGTGTGTGTGTGTTTTTTTTTTTTTGTTTTTTTGACCCCTGTCACCACCTGCTGCCTACTTGGCGATGGGAATACATACTGTTTTCTTGCCATTATCTCCCCGTACACCCGGGACCCAAGCACACGGTCGTGTGTGCCATTGGAGGTGCACATGCACCCCATGGCGTTGGCTCAGCCCCTTCCGCCCTTCCCCAGGCTAGTGCCGAGCTCCCCCATAGCCCAAACTGCCATCTGTCCTCCACTGGGTGGTAGCCAAGGGCCGGGGGAAACTCCAGATTCCTCCACGGGAGAGGAGAGCTACCTTAATTCAGCTCAGTCCTGCTCTGCACCCTCCTCCCCCAGCCGACCCCCAGCAACCCAGGCTCACTCCTGAACCCGGGTTGCCGTCGTGGCGCGAGATATAGCATCCAGCACCTCAACCCACTGCACCACCGGGTCGGCTCCACTCCCTGGTTCTTATATTTGATGTAACAGCTTTGGAGCTCATAAATGTGTATAATTGTTGGCTCCTACTTGGATGGCACCACGTTTACCCAGCAGTAAATTAATTTCCCAGAACTAACAAAAAAAGTTACGGTTAAATCTGATTTAACAATAAAATGTAACTATTACCCTGTTGCTAATACATGCTTAATTCAGGAGCATTACAAAACAATGTTCCTTAACTGTGATTTGCAGTAGTATTAAATCTATAATTTTTAATCGGAGTACATATTTTACAGAGCTTTAACTTCCAAGTACATTGTTTTAAGGTTCTAGTCTCAGAGAGGTGATGGATGTTTTCTGGTTGCCTCCTTTATACTGTCCTTGGATTACACAGATCTGTTTTACACCATTTCTAGGCCTGTGTGGACCTGACGTTCAGAAAGCAGAATGTTTTCACTGATTAGTTCTTTTTGTATATAGTAATGCACAATTTACAAAGTGCGCACTGGGGAAGTGGTGCTCATGAAAGAAACATGAAATGTCTTTGCCTGTTCAAATTCGGGCACTCGCCACCATATGCAAAAGGACACCAACTGCATTTGAAGATCAGTTTTATCATCTTGTTTATTTACAGACAATCCACATTGACCAACAGACAAACACCAGTTGCCCATCTGACGCATTTCAGACAACTGTCCTTTATCAGAGGCCTTGATAATGGACAGTTGTCCAAAATGGCATCAGGTGGGCACTTGGTGTTTGTCTGTTGGTCAGTATGGATTGCCTGTAAATGAACAAGACAACAAAACTGATCTTTGAATGCAGTTGGTATCCTCTTATATATGGTAGCGAGTGCCTGAATTTGAACTGGTAAAAACAATGTATATATACTGTGGATTCAGTTTCTGCAAACTTCAGGCAATCTGCAGAAAGTTAATTCGCAGTTCACATGGAAATGCTTTTTGGAATTTCGTAGAGTTTAAACAGAAATTCTGAAAAGCATTTCAGTAGCAGAATTTTCATTGTACATGAATCCCACTGGTGGACATCTGCATTCTGCACAGCTCTGCTTTACCGTGACTCGCATCCATAAGGTAAAACAGTGGGATCAGTTGGTTGGGGGGGGGGGGGCAGCATCAGTGCACAACACTGAGAGCTGCACGCTCAAGCAGACTTGATAGGCCGTTAGGCCTTTATCTGCTGGCTTCATCGCGTGTTCGTATCCTGAAGAATAACAAAAAGCTCTCAGTTTGACAAACTAGAACAAATAAGTAACAAAGCACTGAGAATCCTGGGAAATGTCAAAAGAAATGTCTGCAGTAGACACAGGAATGTTCTCATGCCATTGTATGGATCTTTCACTAGCCCTCACCTCGATTACCGTTTGCAGTTTTGATTACTCACATGCAAGGGGCAAACTGGATCACAAGAAAAAATGCAATAGAGACTAACCAAATGTATATATGGTTTGGTGGGGCAGAGTTACAAAAAAGATTAGAATCATTAAGTTTGTTTAGTTTGGAACAAAGAAGAAAGAGAGGTGATCTATGTAAGGATATTGCTGAGTTTAAAAGGCAAGAAGGACCTCTAGGTCTTCCTAATTAACCTTAGTAACCAGTGCTCTTCTTACCCCAGGAGTCCTTTAGCATCAGTAACTTTAGCAGTTAGCTGGCTAGGTGCAACTGCCCCAGAGGTATGCTTTTAAGATAATTTTTATGTAAATTAGCTTAGGCCCATAGCCAATCAAAAGACAGGGTAGTGAGCTGAGTGAGAGCTGCTGAAGGCCTCAGAATTTTTTCTCCACTGGACTAGGCAACATTGCCCCTGAGGTGCCTCTCAGCTTTCCTTGTTGACAGCCTCCTAGAGCTTATCTGGTTAAAGTATTCCTCATACTCCAATTTTAATAGTGCGCTGAGTGAAAGTTTTACATTTTCGTTCGCGCCACACTCATTTTCTATTTTTCAAACATGAAATCTTGCTGTATTCTGACTTATTGCAGTTAGCCCCAGCACTTGAACCACTCCGGAGAGGAAAGAATTAAATTCTATGCAGGGCATAAAACGTTGAGCTTCAGCTCGATTCAAATCTCTGTCTGCTGCACTTTGAAGTGTAACCGTCAGATTCTTTACTCCGCCTAACTGAACAGTCGCTCCGGAGATTTCTCCTTCGATCTCAGTTTGGTAAGTTTAAAAATAGTCGGTTTACTGATATTTACTGATATTTTCGCATTTGGTTTTTGGTTCAAATCCCTGTCTGTGGTACAGTAAGTGCATAGGTAGTGGACTTGGTTAGAAAAAGTGTGTGGAAATTGTAAAGTGAATTGTGTGACCGGTTCAGCTGAACCAGTTCTGGTTTAGTGATTGTTTTACTCTTACAGGAAATTTAGTGTGAGGTACTGGTCCTTATCAGTTTAAAAAAACAAAACAAAACAAAAAAAAAACAAAAAAAAAAGTGTTTTTGGTTATTTTCAAATACCAGTAACACGGTTAGAAACCGATAAGGGTGTCTTGACTGGCGGTTGCCATAAAAAGGGTACGGGTTTAGTTATGGCTGTGTCTGAGAAACCCAAGGAAAAAAACAGGCCCACTGGGTTTCAGCACTGCAGTGAGTGTGGGGAGGCCTTTGCTAAGGCCAACCCCCACACCACTTGTGTTTACTGTCTGGGTTTTAATCACCTAGAGTCAGACTGCAAAATTTGTAAGAATTTCCCTAAAGCCACCCTGGACAAAAGGTTGGGCAGGCTTAGTGAAAAGGAGGCCAAGAAGTCCACTGACCTGGATGGCCAGCCTGGGTCGGTTCCAACTGAACCAGAAGGAGTGCCCTCTGAGCAGGGTGAGACTCCTTTAGGCAAAAGGAGAGACGATTCTGAGGGATCGGGTTCATCAAAAGGAAAAAAAAGACAAATCGGCTGGTTTGGATCCAGAACCGCGCCATCTGACCGCCGAGGAAATTGCCAGAGCACTTCGCATAGTGGAATCGCTTAGTTTGGTTCTGACTGATCCGGCGCCTTCTGGCAGGCATTTGGTCCAGTCGGTTCCTCCGGTTCAAGATTATACCCCTAAAGATATTTATGAACCGGACTTGGAGGGGGATGATGATGATGGAATTGAAGGTCTGGATGAGCCTATCGAACCAGACATCTCCCCAGACAGGCCTTCTGGCATTTCCCCTCCCAGACTTTGAGTCCCCTTTCCACTTTATGTTCTACAGGAAAGTGGCAGAAACCCTCCAGCTCCCTATGGAGGAAGCTGTTGAGGAACAAGAGGAGCCTGACTTTGTGGAGATGATGGACATCCCAGAGTGCAAAAAGTTGTCTATTCCCCTTCACTAGACTTTTGGGAAACAGACACAAAAGCTGTTAAAAACTCCAAATCCATTACCTCCATGGACAGATGGATGGACAAGAGGTACATGCTGTCAGGCTCAGGTACGGAGTACTTGTACCAACAGTGCAGCCATGTTGGGGTCATGCAGGCTGCAGCCTATGATAAGGCTAACATTTCCTTGGCTTCACACCCCCCAGATAAAGACTCCAGGAAATTGGATGCCATGGCAAAAAAGCAGTACATGGCATCCTCTTCGGACTCAGGCAGGCTAATTACATGGCCTATACAGCCAGGTACCAGAAGTCCAGGTGGGACACTGTACTGGCACTGGCTAAGCAGGCCCCTCCCCAGCTTGCCAAGGAGCTGGAGAAGGTGGCTGCTGATGGGACTGAGGCATCGAACATTCAATTTCATGCTGCTGTGGACTCCAATGATGTTTCATCTAGAGTCATGGCTACTTCTGTGTCTCATCGGAGACTGGCTTGGCTCAGGTATACTAGCCTTTCTCAGGATATCCAGGCTAAGGCTATGGATTGTCCTGTGGTTAATAATTCTCTGTTTGGGGAGCAGACAGAGAATTATATGGAAAAAAAAAATGGATGAATACAGGACCACCTATAGGAGTGCACAGGCTATAGGAGTGCGCAGGCAGGCAACTCCTCAGAGGCAGCAAGCTAGGGGCAGGCCTTTTCATAGGCTTTTCTACCAAGCACAGGCCTCCTCTCCTTTTTCTCAGAGGGGGTTCTTCAGAAGGAGAGGCAGAAGGTAGATGAGCAGGGCTGCATCCACCTCTCAGCCTAAGGCTCCTGCCAAACAGACACCCTGAGGTGTCTGCTCAGGTTGACTCCCCCATTCCTGTAGGAGGCAGGCTGGCCTACTATTTCCAGGACTGGAAGTCTGTTACCTCAGACGAGTGGGTCCTGGAGGTAGTAGGCCAGGGACTGGCTCTCGGCTTCAAATAATTCCCAAAGCTGAGAGCCAGATCTTTTCCACCTGCAAACTTCTCAGAAACCATTGCCCTAGAGGCAGAGGTTTCATCTCTTCTGGCCTTAAGGGCCATAGAGAGAGTTCCTACAATACACAGAGGGAAAGGTCTGTACTCCAGGTATTTTCTTACCCCGAAAAAAACAAAACAAAAAAACAAACAAACAGGGGAGTGGCGGCCCATCCTAGACTTAAGATACCTAAACAAACATCTGTTAAAGCCAAAGTTCAAAATGGTGACTCTGGGAGTAATTCTTCCCTGTCTAAGGCCAGGGGATTAGCTAGCCTCCCTGGACCTAAAGGATGCCTACTTTCATACTCCCATCAGGTTCTCCCACAGAAAGTACCTCAGGTTCGAACTGCCTTCAGGCCATTACCAGTTCAAAGCAATGCCTTTCGGCCTAACATCAGCTCCAAGGATGTTCACAACATGCCTAGCAGTAGTAGTGGCTTTCCTAAGGAGAAAAAATATCTCCATATTTCCGTACTTGGATGACTGGCTCATAGTGGGTCAGTCTCCAGACCAAGTCAAGTCAGATCTAAAAGTGACCCAGCAAATACTCATGTCTCTAGTTTTCCTTCTCAGTCTTCCCAAGTCAGTTCTCGAGCCAGTACAACTGTTGACTTTAATAGGGGTAGAACTAGACACTGTCAAACCAAGAGCATTTCTCCCCTTGGTAAGGTCGAAGGCCATCGTGGAGCTGGCTTCTTCCTTCCACCTTCTGGTTTCTCGACCAGAAAGACACTTTCTTTGGCTTCTGGGCCACATGGCAGCTTCCACTGCAGTGGTCCAGGGGGCCAGATTTCAGATGAGGGACATTCAGTTTCATCTAAGGGCTTGTTGGTATCAGAAAAAAGATCCTCTGACCAAACTGGTTCTAGTGACTCGGACTCTGATCCAGGCTGTTCAATGGTGGCAGGATCGGGACAATCTCAGGCAAGGGTTCCCATTCATTACTCAGTCTCATTCTGTGGTTCTAACCACAGACGCCTCTCCTGGGTTGGGGAGCTCACTTGGGGACTCTCACAGCCCAGGGAGTGTGGTCCACTCAGGAGTCTCTTTTCCACATCAACCTTCTGGAGCTCAGGGTGGTTTACCTGGCCCTGCAAGCCTTCTCACAATCAGTACAGAACAAGGTGGTTCGGGTGAGGACAGACAACACCACCACCATGTGGTATATCAACAAGCAGGGAGGCACTTGGTCTACGGCCTTGTGCACGGAAGCCATGAAAATACGGTCCCTGGCCTATTCCCTACAGACTTCTCTGGTAGCAGTCCACCTCCCTGGAAAGCACAATATGCTTGCAGATGCATTGATCAGGATTTCACAGGGCCATCACGAATGGTCCCTGGATCCCCTAGTGTTCAAAGTGATTTTTTCAAGATGGGGCACTCCAGAGATGGATCTCTTTGCAGCCCCAGACAATCACCAACTTCCTCTTTTCTGTTGCAGACTCTCAGTCTTGGGCTCAGTCCCTCTGGATGCTCTGATTCTGAATTGGGAAGGGCAATTTCTGTATGCCTTCCTTCCTTTTCCTCTACTGTTAAAGGTTCTGGTCAAGATAAGGTCACAGTCTTGCAAAGTGATCCTGATTGCTCCAGATTGGGCCAGGTAGCCTTGGTATTTCCTGTTGCTGTCCCTAGCAGTCCATCTTCCCCTATTTTTTCCCAGGAATCACAATCTGTTAACCTCCTCTCGGGAGAGGATCTGGTATCCCAACCTTCAGTCTCTCAGTCTCAAGGCATGGCTCTTGAAGACTTAGAGTATGCAAATTTGCATCTGTCTCAAGGGGTTCTGGACATTCTCAAAGTCTCTCAAAAACATACCACCAGAAAAACTTATAACTCCAAATGGAAATGATTCAGCATTTGGTGTTCTAAGAAACATCTTTCTCCAGATACTGCTGACTTGTCTAAGTTCTGGATTACATGTTTCATCTTAATGGCCTCAGCCTCAAACCAGCTGCCCTCAAAGTGCATTTGTCAGCTATTTCTGCATTTCTGTCAGTAGGGAAGCCTTCCTCACTGGTGTCTCATCCTGTTTTCTGTAAATTTTTCAAGGGATAGCTTCATACCAATCCTCCCTTTAGGGATCCTGCCCCTGCTTGGGACCTTAATGTTTGCATTGCCCAGCTTATGCAACCCCCTTTTGAGCCTTTGTCTTCAGCAGAGCTTAAGTACTTGACTTGGAAAACTGTGTTCCTGGTAGCTATTACCTCTGCCAGATGTATCAGTGAATTACAAGCTCTGTCAGTGGAGCCTGATTTTTATCTCATTCCATAGAGATAAGGTGGTCCTTGGAACCAATAGGAGGTTATTACCTAAAGCGGTTTCAGATATTCATTTGAACCAATCCATGTCTCTTCCTGTATTCTTTACTGATCATTCTTCTTCAGGAGAGAGATGATTACACAGTTTGGATGTTAAAAGGGCCCTTAGTTACTACATTGAACGTACTAAAGCACACAGCTTTGACTCCCTCCAGTTGTTCCTCACTTATGGGGAAGTGGGCAAGGGCAAACCTGCACTAAGAGAACTGTTGCTAGGTGGATTGTCTCTTGTATACAATTCTGCTATTAGAAGCTAGGCAACATGTGACCCTCAGGCCTGAGGGCTCATTTGACTAGAGGTACAGCTGCTTCCCTGGCTGCTGCCAGGGATATTTCATTACTAGAGATATGCAAAGCAGCTACCTGGAAAACAGTCCATACCTTCACCAAGCATTACTCTCTGGATATCCAGGCTAGGAGTGATGCTCGGTTTGGTACAGCAATACTGCACAGCCTATTCCCAAAATAGGTTTGATTCCCTCCTCCATGGAGGTACTGCTTGGTAGTCCACAATAAGTCCGAATACAGCAAGACTTCATGTTGTTTGAAGAAAAAATTACTCACCTTAGTAATTGTGTTTCTTCTAATGGAGTCTTGCTGTATTCTGACCTCCCTCCCTGCCTACCCTCTCAGAACCTGGTTTTTGGGAAGTGGCTTGGCAGGTGCAGTGTTGCACCCCAGGGATGCATTCGGGTGCTCCCTCTATTTTAGAGAGGGGGAGTGGGTTATGTTTCTTCATTTTAATATCGTAAGTTATTCACTACCTGGTTTTGATTTTGGATTTCTTGACCTGAGTCTTTTGGGGGATCCAAAATATTTGGTTGGCATTTGGCTAGTAAAATTTTACAATTTCCACATAGTAGGGTTAGTTAGTATCCGCTCATAAGAATCTGACAGTTATACTTCAAAGTGCAGCAGACAGAGGTCTGAACTGAGCTCAAGCTCAACGTTCTATGCCCTGCATAGAATGTAACTCTCTCCTCTCCAGAGCAGTTCAAGTGCTGGGGCTAACTGCAATAAGTCAGAATACAGCAAGACTCCATTAGAGGAAACACAATTACTAAGGTGAGTAATTTTTTCTTAGCGCACCCATGCCATTTTAACTTTATTTTTGCCACAACTGTTCATTCAAACACCATGAAGTCTTGCTATATTATAACATTAGCAGTCAGTCACTGCAGCTGAACTGCCCCGGAGAGGAAGGAGTTAACTCCAGAGGATCTGGAGTTCTACAGCGCGAGGGCTCTGTGCCCAAAGCTCTATCTGGCAGTTTCAAATGAAACTGTCAGATTCTTTACTCCGCTTCACTGAACAGTCGCTCCGGAGATCAGCTCCTTCAGCTCGGTTCATTCTCGGTTCAAGCGAGTATTTTTCGTTCATTTGAACCGGCAAAAGTCATTATTTTTACCGCATTTCGGTTTTAAAGCTCTATCTGGTAACCGTAAGTACTAAATTTTAAGTCTGTGTGGAAAATTAATTATCGGTTCGGTTTTGAACCGATCGGTTTGTTATTTCTACATTTTAAAAGTGTACAGTGGGTTTTAGAGTGCGGTTCCTGTTCTTATCGGTTCTAAAAACAGAATGATAACGTTTTTCAAATACCCGTGACACGGTTAGGAACCGAGCATGGGTGTCTTGCCTGGCACTGCTATCAAAGGGCAAGTTTTGGTTAGGCTGGCATTATGTCTGAGAAACCCAAAAGAAAAACCGCCCACTGGGTTTCAACACTGTGATGTCTGGGGAGGCCTTTGCTAAGGCTGACCCACACACCACTTGTGTTTATTGTCTGGGGTTACCACCTCCTGTCAGACTGCCAGGTGTGTGTAATTCTCCTGCAGCCACCCTGGAAAAAGAGATTGGGCCGCTCAGGGAACGAGAGCCAAAAGTCCGTGACCCGATGGCCAGCCGGTCCAGTACCCACTGGACCAGAGGGAGTGCCCTCTGACCAGGCGACACTTCCCGGAGCAAAGGAAGGCTGGTTCAGAGGAACCAGTCCCAGTAAAAAGACAAGGAAATCAGTAGGTTTGGGGTCCAAAATTGTGTCTCCAACTGCTGCAGAGATAGCTAAAGCCATTCAGATTGTCCAGTCACTGTCTCAGGGATCTGTAGAACCACCAACAGTTGGTAAAAGGTTGGTTCGTCTCAGTCCCAGTGGTTCAGGATTTTCAGTTAAGGATTTTTATGAACCACAGGAGGGAGGAGGAATTTGATCAATATATGTGGCTGGGGGGTCTGACGTGCCCATTGAACGGACATTTCTCCAGACAGACCTTTAGAATCTCCTCCTATTCTGTCTGAGTCCCTTCTTTCTTTATTTTTACAAAAGGTTGCAGAAACCCTCAGCTTCCTTTAGAGGAGGCTGTGATGAGCAAGAGGAGCCTGATTATGTGGAAATGATGGATATTCCAGAGTCTAGAGGTTGTCTATTCCTTGCATAAGTCATTTAGGAAGCAAACAACAAAGATTTTAAAAATCCTCATTCTGTCCCTCCTGTAGATAAAAAAATGGACAGAAGGTATACTTTGTCAGGCTCGGATACAGACTTCCTTACTGAACAGTGTAGTCATGTAGGTGTGGTACAAGCTGCAGCCTGTGACAAGGCTAATATTCCTCTGGCCTCACATCCTCCTGATAAGGATTCCAGGAAGATTGATGCCATGACGAAGAAACAGTATATGGCAGCTTCTTTGGGACTCAGGCAGGCAAATTATATGGCTTATGTGGCTAGATATCAGAAATCTAGGTGGGACACAGTATTGCAGTTAGCCAAGCAGGCCCATGGCCAGCTGGCTAGTGAGTTGGAACAGGTGGCTGCTGATGGCATTGAAGCCTCTAAAGTTCAATTTCATACTGCTGTTGATGTTAATGATGTTTCCTCTAGGGTCATGGCCACTTCTGTAGCTTTCCATAGGTTGGCATGGCTCAGATGCACTAATCTGTCCCAAGATACCCAGTCAAAGGCTATGGATTTTCCTGTAGTGGGAAATTCTCTGTTTGGGAGCAAACAGAAAACTATATGAAAAGATGGATGAATACAGAACTACCTACAAAAGTGCCCAGGCTAAGGAGAAGCATGCCATGCCACAAAGGCATGCTCCCAGAGGTAGGGCAGGCCTTTTCCAGGCCTTTACCACTTCAAGCCTCCTCTGCTGTCTCGCAGAGGGGTTTCTTCAGAGGCAGGATTTGTGCACAAGTAGACCGTCCCCTCCCTCAGCCTAAGGTTGTTGCTAAGCAGGCACCCTGATGGGGTGCCCAGGGCCGATTCTCCTGTACCAGTGGGGGGCAGGTTGGCTTATTTCAGCCGGAACTGGCTGTCCCTAACTACGGACAGATGGGTTCTGGAGGTAATTGCCAGGGTCTGGTTCTCAGCTTCAAACACTTTCCAAAGATGAGAGCCAGACATTTTCCACTGCAAATCCTTCAGAAGCCCTTGCTTTGGAAGCAGAGGTTTCTTCTCTTCTGGACTGCAAAGCAGTGAAAGGGTTCCTCCTGCCATCAGGGCAAGGGGCTTTATTCAAGATACTTTCTTACCCTAAAGACAGGAGAATGGAGGCCCATTCTAGATTTAAGGTACCTGAACAAGCATCTTTTGAAACCAAAGTTCAAAATGTTGACTCTGGCAATGATATTGCCTTCCCTAAGGCCAGGGACTGGCTAGCTTCCCTGGACCTCAAGGATGCCTATTTTCATGTTCTGATCAGGCCTTCTCACGAAAGTACCTCAGGTTCGAACTGCCCCAGGCCACTACCAGTTCAGGGCAATGCCCTTCGCCTGACCTCTGCCAAGGGTATTCACAAAATGTCTCGCTGTAGTAGTGGCTCACTTAAGAAGGCAAAAGGCGTTGCTGTGTTTCCCTACCTGGACTGACTGGCTCATTGTGGGTCAGTCTCAGGTCAGGTGAAAACCCATTTGCAAGTCACCCAGCAGCTTTCACTTCCTGGGTTCTGCTAAACTTACCAAAGTCAGTTCTGGAACCGGTTCAGGTCCTAACTTTCATAGGCGCAGAATTGAACACAAGGTTAGCCAGGGCTTTTCTTCCCTCGGAAGGGTGGACAGACTCATAGCCTGGCATCCTCCTTTACCCTGCTGGGTCTCTCGACCAGTAAGGCATTTTCTGCAACTCCTTGGCACACATGGCTGCTTCCACAGCTGTCGTGCAGGGAGCAAGATTCCAGATGAGGGACATTCAGTTCCATTTGAGGGCCTATTGGTCTCAAAGGAAGGACCCCCTTACCAAGCTGGTTCCAGTTACTCAAACTCTGATCCTAGCCCTCCACTGGTGGCAGGTCCAGAGCAATTTAAGACAGGGGGTTCCCTTCATTCCCATTTCTCACCCCTCACCTCACCACGGATGCCTCCCTGTTAGGGTGGGGGGCTCACTTGGGCGATCTTGCCACCCAGGGGGTGTGGTCTCCTCAGGAATCTCTGCTCCACATCAATCTTGTTGGAACTCAGAGCTGTCTTTTTAGCTCTTCGGGTGTTTTCAGATTCTGTCCAGAACAAAGTGGTTCAAGTCAGGACAGACAATACCACCACAATGTGGTACATCAACAAGCAAGGGGGCACTCGGTCTTCAGCCTTGTGCAATGAAGTTGTGGTCTCTGGCCTACTCCCTGAACACCTCCCTGATAGCGGTTCACCTCCCAGGGAAGGACAATGTCCTGGCGGACGCCCTCAGCAGAATTTCTCGGGCCATCACTAATGGGCTGTGAATCCACAAGTGCTGGGGTCCTGCTCTTGCCAGATGGGCACTCCTCAGATAGATCTTTCGCAGCCCCAGACAACCATCAACTTCCTATTTTCTGTTGCAGGCCTCCAGTACTGGGCCCAGTCCCTCTGACGCCTTTCTGTTGGACTGGAAAGGAAGTTCCTGTATGCCTTTCCTCCCTTCCTCTTCTTTTCAGGGTACTAGTAAAATCAGATCTCAACCTTGCAGAGTGATTCTGATTGCCCCAGATTGGGCCAGACAGCCCTGGTACCCTCTGCTCCTGTCCTGGCAGTCCACCCTGCCCTGAGCCTACCAGAGTCCACGACTTACTGGCCTGTGCACAGGGGAGAGTGTGGTATCTGGACCTCAAATCCCTCCACCTCAAGGCTTGGCTCTTGAGGAGCTAGAATTTGCTGACTTACACCTTTCTCAAGGTGTCATGGATATTTTAAAGGCTTCTAGGAAGCCTTCCACTAGGGCCACTTATAATTCTAAGTGGAAGAGGTTTTCCATCTGGTGCTCTGAGAGGCAGATTATCCCAGAATCTGCTGATCTTCCCATTCTACTGGACTATTTGGTCCATCTGAATTCCCTAGGCCTTAGACCAGCTACCCTGAAGGTTCATCTGGCAGCTGTCTCTGCTTTTGTGTCAGCAGGGAAGCCTGCCTCCTTTCTTCTCACCGGTGTTCTCAAGTTTTTAAAGGGTTACTTATACTAACCCTCCTTTTTGGGAACCAGCTCTGCCTGGGACCTGAATATTTGCATTGCTCAGTTAATGCAACCCCCTTTGAGCCTCTGTCTTCAGCAGAGCTCAAGTATTTAACTTGGAAAACCATTTTCCTAGTAGCTATCACCTCTGCCAGACGCATAAGTGAGTTACAGGCCCTGTCAGTGGAAGAAGATTTTATCTCTTTCCACAGAGATAAGGTAGTCCTTAGGACTAATAGAAAGTTTTTGCCTAAGGTGGTTTCTGATTTCCACCTGAATCAATCTATCTCTCTCCCAGTATTTTTCACTGAGCATTCTTCCTCAGGTGAGAGGAGACTGCACAGCTTGGATGTCAAAAGAGCCTTAAGCTACTATTTAGAGCGCACCAGAGGTCATAGGTTCATACTCTCCAACTGTTTCTTACCTATGGCGAGGTTGGCAAAGGAAAACCTGCCACTAAGAGAACAATTGCAAGGTGGATTGTTTCTTGTATCCAATTCTGTTATCAGAAACTAGGTAGAGTACCCCCCTCAGGATTGAGGGCCCACTCCACCAGGGGTACAGCTGCATCTCTAGCGGCTGCTAGGGACATTCCCATTCTGGAGATTTGTCAAGCTGCTACCTGGAAGACAGTTCACACCTTTACCAAGCATTATTTCCTGGATGTCCAGTCCAGGAGAGATGCTCGGTTTGGCACAGCTGTGCTTCAGAGCCTATTTCCTAAGTAGGTTCTGACCCTCCTCCATGGAGGTACTGCTGTGTAATCTGCTAATGTTATAATATAGCAAGACTTCATGGTGTTTGAAGAAAAAATTACTCACCTTAGTAATTGCTTTTCTTCTCATGGAGTCTTGCTATATTATAACCACCCTCCCTCCTGCCCCTCTCAGAACCTCTACTTGGGTAGGGGTGGCGAATTGGTGCAAGCACTGTGTCATGCCATTGTAGTTATCCCTTTACCCTCTTTCCTTTGGGTTAGGGATCTGGTTGCTTTCATTTAGGTTATTTATATTGCCCCTTCCTGGACTTGAGTCCTGGGGAAGGGGGTTCATAATATGCTTGTCAAGGGTGGTAAAGCGAACCATAATACCATCAATTTTTGTTATTATGGTTCTGGGTGTTTCTTTGTTGTTTATATTGTTGTTACTACTACTAGTAGGTAGCCATGGGCTAGTGTAGTTTTTCCACACAGACTTTCTGTTCTTTGATGTTAGCTTAGAAGATCTGACAGTTTCATTTGAAACTGCCAGATAGAGCTTTGGGCACAGCGCCCTCGCGCTGTAGAACTCCAGATCCTCTGGAGTTAACTCCTTCCTCTCCGGGGCAGTTCAGCTGCAGTGGCTGACTGCTAATGTTATAATATAGCAAGACTCCATGAGAAGAAAAGCAATTACTAAGGTGAGTAATTTTTTCTTCCTGATGCTATTTTTATAGCGAGTGCTTAATTTCAACCGTTCCTCCTTTTTTTTTTTTTTTGTGCATTATTTTCTTTTATCCCCTATGTGCTCCTGGACCCGCCACTCCTTCGGGCCACCATGGTCTCCAACAACCCCTACTACTCCCATGAGCCTCCTTACCTCATATTTCAGCCTTCCCCAGGGTAACGAAGCGCAACCCTTCGCCAGGTGGGTCCCTCTCCTACGAGGGGGAAGGCAATGGGGTGGGCATCCAGCACACACTCTATTTGTCCCCAGGGTGCTGCTGAGATGGACATAGCTCCATTGGGAGTTTTTGTAGGTGTCGGCGGACCGGAAGTCGTCATCTGGCCAATCCCAGAGCGGTTTTTGCTTTTCTGGTGCTTCCCCTATTGCAACCCTCATGCAGTGTTCCCGGTCTCCACCGGGGACCGCTGCAGAGCAATGCGGCCCTGCTACCCTTCCCAGGAGAGGAGAGTAGTCCTGCAGACACTCAATTGTCTCCTCCCCTGCAAACCCCCAGCGACCCGAGTCTATTCCCGAACCTGGGTCTCTGGTGTGGTGCGAGGTAAGATGCCAGCGCCTCAGCCCTCTGCGCCACCGGGCCAGTTTATTCCTCCCTTTTTTGACAAAATTCTTGAAGGAACCATCAAAGTAGGGGGTCAGTTGCCTTGTTTTTTACCTCAGACCTCATCGGTTTTACCGAGAGGCATCCCACTGGAATTCAAACCTCAACAGTGCCTGGCGGTTTCTCCCAGGATTGGCAATTATGAGAAACCCATAGATATATAAGGAACCTGGACCTAAGGTATCATCTGTCACAGCACTGTCTGTAAGGGTTCAACAGCAACCTGTGTGCAGTTGACCAGTATTACTGGGTTTTCTATTAAGACTGGCACTGGTATAGATCCCAGAACTACAAAAAAAAAAAAAAAGCACTTACTATAGACAGAGTTAATTAACTGGGGCAGGACTGGCCGGTGGCATTTCAGAGAAACCTGCACTCAGTTCGTAAGGTCCAGGACTGGTTTGCATTGCTTAAATTGGCAATATTGCAAACCTTTGATTACTATGGATAAGGATAAATCTGAGCTTCTGACGAGGGACCATCTAAAAGGAATAAAAAATGTAAGCAGAGGTGTTGAGGAACCCTCCAGATCCCAGCCAAGAAATAAAGCTTCCAAAGATGAAGTTCCTCACAAAGAAAAAAGGAAGTTTGATTCAAGCAGCAGTGGCTAAAAAGAAATTCTGTCAAACAAATGCTCTTGTTGCTCCTGGGAAAGCCAATAGTGAGACAACAGGCAGCCCAACACATACTGAAAAAAACAAAATGCATACAACCAAAGCCTGTGCAGTATCTTCCATCTGTGCAAGATATGGCAAAAGCATGGCAACTGTTCCAGACCCTTCAAAAGATGGGTCCTATACTTACTGGGACTGGCAAGCACTCTTCCACAGTTCTCTTCTCAGTAGACTGTGAGGGTGATGCAGATGATGAACAACATTTTTATGATGCCCCTGACATGGGTTTTGAGGGCCTTTAGCCCCATGAGTCCCCAGATTCTCCATTTGGGGACCCCCCGGATTACCAGGAGGATCCCTCCTCTGTTTACATTTATACAAAATATGCTAGACACCCTGGACCTTCCTACACAGGAGCCTAACCCGGATGTCTATGAAGACAAAGATTATAGGGAGATGACCGATCTTTCAACCCCCAAGACTCTGGTTGTCCCTACCTATAATGCGTTCAGAAGAAATACCATGAAAGTACTTCAAAACCCCACTTTGGTGACAGGGGTTGACAAGCAGTTTGAGAGAAAATATAGATAGTCTAGAAGTGGTACCAAGTTGCTGTCTGCACACCCTAGCCATGAGAGTATACTGCAGCAGGCAGTTTGTGACAAAGCTGGAGTCTCCCTGTCCCCCTTACCTCCGGACAATGACTTCAAGAAAATTGACTTTATAACAAAGAAAATGTACGCCACAGTCTCCCTGCTTCTCAGACTTTCTTTGCACATGATGTCCACAGCTAAATATCAAAAAGCCCTGAGGAAGTTTGTCCTGGCCATTCCCAACAATGGGTCTGATTCTATGGTGCAGGAGCTGGTGGATACGACAAAAACTGCCCTAGAAACTACCAAGTACCAATTCCACGTGGCAGACAACAACAATGATGCAGCCTCTAGGGCGATGGCCCATTCCATTTCTCTGAGATGCTTCGCCTGGCTTAGAACAAGTCTAACCATAGACACCCAGACCAAGGTGATGGATTTCCCCTGCGATCAAAACATGCTGTTTGACTACAGAACCACTAATAACATGAAAAAGGTTGATGAGTACAAGGCCTCCTGGCAGAGCCGCTCGTCCAAACCTAAGCCTCCCACCACTCATAGATCCCGTCCCGGGGTGGTAGGGGCAGAAGTTTTGTTCCCAGGCCTTACAATCCCTATTCCCAATCTGACTTTGGTCAGTACAGGGGGTCTTTCAGAGGCAGGGGCAGAAGGGGCCAAAGAAGAGCCACCTCTACCCAGCCAACTGCCTCGCAGTCTAAGTCCTGATGTGAGTGTCCAGGTAGCCTCCCTGCTTCTGGTGGGAGGAAGACTCTCCCACTATCTTCAGCACTGGTCCCTCATTACGTCGGACAAGTGGGTGCTGGAGATAGTGGAGAAGGGTCTGTCATTACAGTTCAAGCAGATGTCAGACCTCAGGCATACCCAGGTGTCAAGACCTTTGTCATCTACACAGGTCCCACTGTTGGAATTGGAGGTACAAATCCTTCTGGCTTTACGAGCAGTGGAGAGGGTCCCCACCCACGAGAAGGGCAAGGGACTCTATTCCAGGTATTTTCTGACACACAAGAAAACTGGGGAGTGGTGACCTGTCTTAGATCTCAGATATTTAAACAAACATCTGAAAAAACCCAAATTCAGAATGGTCACTCTGTCACTGGTCATACAGTCCTTACAGCAGGGCAACTGGCTAGCCTCCCTGGACTTAAAGGACACCTGCTTCCACATACCCATAACGAGATCTCACAGGAAGTTTCTCAGATTCAGACTTCCTTCAGGTCACTATCAGTTTGCCGCAGTGCTCTTCAGTCTGTCCTTGGCCCCAAGAGTCTTTACCAAGTGATTTGCAGTGGCAGCATCACACCTCAGGAGACTGGGAGTTGCTCTCTACCCCTATCTGTATGACTGGCTCATAGTAGCAAAGTCCCCTTGCCAGGTCACGGA
The DNA here is from genome assembly GCA_016271365.2 of Neoceratodus forsteri. Lineage (NCBI taxonomy): Eukaryota > Metazoa > Chordata > Ceratodontiformes > Ceratodontidae > Neoceratodus > Neoceratodus forsteri. The sequence goes on from CM028137.1 coordinate 939,345,404, forward strand.
GTCCCTTTCCCTTACAGAACGCACTCTGGAGTCTCTGGATTTTCTGGTAAATCTAAAGAAATCTCACCCAGAACCAACCCAGCTGGTCACCTTCATAGGGGCCCAGATGGACACTCAGAAAGGATATGCTTTCCTCCCACAGGAAAGGATTGTTTCCTTTCAGTGGCAGATTCTTTCATCCAGGGACAGCCAAGACCAGCCAGACATTTTCTCAAATTCCTGGGACACATGGCTTCTATTAACTGCAGTGGTCCCAGGAGTCTGGTACTGGATGCAACTCCTGCAAGCCTACCTCTGAGTTCGCTGGTCTCAGAGAAGCAACAGCTTTTCAAAGTTGATACCAGTGATGGAGCAGTTCCTCTAAAACCTGCTACGCTGGCAGAACCCTGCAAATTTACAGGCAGGGGTTCCTTTCCAAGCTCCGCTTCCCACAAAGGTGATCACCACAGATGCCTCCCTCTTGGGTTGGGGATTACACCTGGACTCTCGAAGAGTCACAATTGGTAAGGTAAATCTCTTGGAACTCAGTGCCATCTTTCTAGCTCTCAAACTTTTGCTCACAGTATAAAAGGCAGGCGGTTCAAATTTGAACAGACACCACTGCAATGTTTTACATAAATAAGCAGGGTGGTACTAAATCAGGAATACTCTGTTCAGAAGCTCTGAAGCTCTAGTCTCTGGCCTTCTCCCTGGGAGTCAGCCTCTCAGCTATTCACCTCCCAGGCAAACACAATACCCTGGCAGATGCTCTGCGTTGCATCAGTCAAGGCCACAGCAAATGGACCCTGAACAAGTAAGTACTAGCCACAGTGTTCAGGTGATGGGGCACACCAGAAGCAGATCTGTTTGTCTCACCCCTCAATTTTCAGTTTCCTCAGTACTGTTGCAGGTCCCCAGTCCCTGGAACACTTCCTCTGGATGCCCTGATCCTGGACAGGTCAGGGAGGTTCATATACACTTTCCCTCCTTTTCCCCGATACTCAGTTTTGCTGAAACTCTGACAACAGCCTGCATCAATGATCCTGGTGGCTTTGGATTGGCCCAGGCAAGCCTGGTACCCTCTTCTTCTCTCAATGTCCTGCAGCAGGCCCATTCGCCTGCCTCCAACTCACTCCCTGCTGACCCTTCCTCAGTCAGGAGTGCAGTATCCAGACATACACTCTCTTCACCTCAAGACCTGGTTCTTGAGAAGTTAGTTTCCATCCTCACAGTAGTGGAATAATCCACAAAAATTAAAATGCAAGTTGCAAAAAGTAGAGGAAGATTTGCGAGGAGTCAAAGTGCTGGGTGGCTAGAGGAAGCTCTGATGTTGATAGTCCTCAATAAATCTACTTTTTGCAACTTGCATTTTAATTTTTATGGATTATTCCATTATTGAAGGGACCTGAGTGACACCAATCTTGAGGAGACTGGATTATTCTATTACGAGCTGGCAGCTCGTTTCTGGTGAGCACCAAACACTAGTGCTTGTCGCAGCTGTACTTTTCTTTGTTGTCTGTCCTCACAGTACTCTGAACAGGTCCTTCAGATACTGAGGATGGCTAAAAAATGAGCATAGAGAAGACTTATGCAGCCAAATGGAAAAGTTTTCCCTCTGGTGCAAGAGTGAAAAGGTCTAACTCCTTTTAGCTTCAGATCCTCAGCTGCTAGATTACCTTGGTACACTTAGAGGTGTCAGGCTTGAAACCATCTTTCCTCAAGCTACACCTGGTGCCACTTTTGGCCTACCTTTCGGTGGGAAAGAAAAAATCATTTTTTTCCCCATGCCATTTTTAAACAGTTTTTCAAAGGCCTCTTGCACCTCCAGCCTCCAGTCAGGGAGCCCATTCCTCCTTGGAGCCTGAACCTTTGCATAGACAGGCTTATGAATCCACCCTTCAAACAACATGAAGTCTTGCTGTATTCTGACAATAGCAGTGAGTCCCAACCTTGAACTGCCCGAGATGAAAATTAACTTTCCATGCCAGGCATGGAACGCTGAGCTCGAGCTCGTTGAGACTCTGTCTGTTGCTGTTTGAACTCAAACTGTCAGATTCTTTACTCCGCCTCACTGAACAGTCGCTCCAGAGATTTTTCCTTCTGCTTGGTTCAATTTGTCGGTTAAAGTACCGTTTTTCTCGGTTTTCGACCGAATTTAAACCGCAACCTGTCGGTTCAGTCTCTGTCTGTGGTATTTGTGAGTACTAGATAGATTTATATTATTTTCTATTCTGTGTGGAACTTGTAAACGGTTCATTGGTTCGGGTTGAACCAATCAAGTTGCTAAAAAATCTTTATCTGAACTTTTAGAGTGTGGTTACCGGTTCTTATCGGTTCTTAAAAAAAAAAAAAAAAGGATTTTATTACGTTTTTTTCCACGACCCGTGACACGGTCAGGAACCGATAAGAGGGTCTTGCCTGGCGGATTGCCATTAAAAGGGTAAGTTTGGTTAGGACTGGCACAATGTCTGAGAAACCCGAAAGAAAAACCAGGCCCACTGGGTTTCAACACTGCAGTGTGTGTGGTGAAGTCTTTGCTAAGGCTGATCCCCACGCCACCTGTGTTTATTGTCTGGGGTTTGACCACTTCAGTGCAGACTGCCAGATTTGTAAAAATTTTCCTGCAGCTACCCTAGAAAAAAGAGTTGGTAGGCTCAGGAAAAGGGAGGCCAAAAAGTCCGCTGAACCGGATGGCCAGTCCGGTTCGGTTCAAACCGAACCAGAAGGAGTGCCCTCTGACCAGGGCGAGACTTCTTCGGGCAAAAGGAGATCCGATTCTGAGGAGTCGGTTCCAGCCAAGAGAACAAGAAAGGAAAAATTAGCTGGTGTGGATCCAAACCTTTCTTCTCCAACCGCTGAAGAAATAGCCAAAGTGATAAAAATTGTGCAGTCGCTTTCCCCGTTCCAACCGAACCGGCACCATCAGGGAGGCGCTCGGTTCGGCTGGTTCCACCGGTTCAAGATTATGATTTAGAGGAATATTATGAACCAGAGGAGGAGGAAGAGGAGTATGAGGAAAGTGAATGTGGTTTTGAAAGTCTAGATGTGCCCATTGACCCGGACATCTCCCCAGACAGACCTTCAGGAGTGTCTCCTCCTAGGCTTTCTGAGTCCCCCTCCCATTTCATGTTTTATAAAAAAGTGGCTGAAACCCTCCAGCTTCCTATGGAAGAAGCTGTGGATGACCAGGAGGAGCCTGACTATGTGGAAATGATGGATATCTTTTGGGAAACAAGACATTTAAGATTTTAAAGACTCCTAACACCATACCTCCTGTGGATAAAAGAATGGACAAGAGGTATACATTGTCAGGCTCAGATACGGAGTTCCTTACACAACAATGCAGCCATGTTGGGGTAGTGCAGGCTGCAGCCTGTGATAAGGCAAATATTCCCTTGGCTTCACACCCCCCAGACAAGGACTCCAGGAGGACTGATGCCATGGCAAAGAAACAGTACATGGCAGCATCCTTGGGACTCAGACAGGCCAACTATATGGCTTATACTGCTAGGTATCAGAAATCCAGATGGGACACTGTCATGGCTTTAGCAAAACAGGTCCCTGGCCAGCTTGCCAAGGAGCTGGAGCAGATGGCTGCTGATGGTCTTGAGGCATCCAAGGTGCAATTCCATGCTGCAGTGGACTCCAATGATGTGTCATCTAGAGTCATGGCTACATCTGTGGCACTTCGTAGAATGGCTTGGCTCAGATGTACTAGCCTGTCACAGAATACCCAGACTAAGGCCATGGATTTTCCTGATGTGGGTAATTCTCTGTTAGCAAACAGAGAATTACATGAAGAAAATGGACGAATATAGGGACCACCTATAGGAGTGCCCAGGCCAAGGAAAGGCAGGCCACTCCTCAAAGGCAGCATCCCAGGGGCAGGGGCAGGCCTTTTCATAGGCCTTTCTACCAAGCCCAGGCCTCCTCTTCTGCCTATGCTCAGAGGGGGTTCATTAGAGGGAGAGGCAGAAGGGGTACAAGCAGACCTGCTTCCACCCCTCAGCCAAAACCCCCTGCCAAACAGGCACCCTGATGGGTTTACCAGGGCCGATTCTCCACCACCTGTAGGGGGCAGGCTGGCTTACTTTGTCCAGGACTGGAAGTCTCTAATATCAGACAAGTGGGTCCTGGAAGTGGTAAGCCAGGGACTGGTTCTCAGCTTCAAAAAATTTCCAAAGCTGAGAACCAGATCTTTTCCACCTGCAAATCCCTCAGAGGCACTTGCCCTAGAGGCAGATGTCTCTTCCCTCCTGGCTCTCAGAGCTGTGGAACGGCTTCCACCCCTACACGAGGGCAAAGGATTGTACTCCAGGTACTTCCTTACCCCAAAAAAGACAGGAGAATGGCGGCCCATCCTGGATCTCAGATATTTAAACAAGCACCTTTTAAAGCCAAAATTCAAAATGGTGACTCTGGGAATAATTCTACCCTCTCTAAGGCCAGGGGACTGGCTTGTTTCCCTGGACCTCAAGGATGCCTATTTCCATATTCTCATCAGAAGCTCCCATCGAAAGTACCTCAGGTTCGAGCTGCCCTCAGGCCATTACCAGTTCAGAGCAATGCCCTTCAGTCTAACCTCTGCTCCAAGGGTGTTCACAAAATGCCTGGCAGTAGTAGTTGCTTCTCTAAGAAGGCAAAGGATTGCCATCTTCCCATATCTGGACGACTGGCTCATAGTAGGCCAGTCCCCAGACCAAGTCAAGTTACACCTACAGATAACTCAGCAACTGCTCACCTCTCTGGGTTTCCTTCTGAATCTTTCAAAGTCAGTTCTAGAGCCTGTTCAGCTCCTGACCTTCATAGGTGCAGAGCTAGATACAGAAAGGGCCAGATCCTTCCTTCCCCTGGACAGGGCAAGGACCCTTATCACTCTGGCCTCCTCATTCACCCCACAGGTGTCTCGACCAGCAAGGCATTTTCTGCAGCTCCTGGGGCACATGGCTGCTTCTACAGCAGTGGTGCAAGGAGCAAGATTTCAGATGAGGGACATTCAGTTCCATTTGAGAGCCTTTTGGTCTCAGAAAAAGGACCCTCTGACCAAACTGATCCCAGTGACTTGAACCCTGATCCAGGCCTTGCAGTGGTGGCAGGATCAAAACAATCTGAGACAAGGAGTTCCCTTTGTCACTCAGGCTCACTCTTTAATCCTTACTACAGATGCTTCCCTCTTGGGGGTGGGGGGCTCACTTGGGCGACCTGACCACCCAGGGGTTGTGGTCCCCTCAGGAATCTCTGCTTCACATCAATCTGTTGGAACTCAGAGCAGTATTTCTAGCACTTCAATTTTCCAAGTTTGTTCAGAACAAAGTTATTCAGATCAGAACAGACAATACCACCACAATGTGGTACATCAACAAGCAAGGAGGCACTCGGTCTATGGCCTTGTGCACAGAAGCAATGAAGTTGTGGTCTCTGGCTTATTCCCTGAACACCTCCCCTCACAGCATTACACCTCCCAGGCAAGGACAATGTCCTGGCAGATGCTCTCAGCAGGATATCTCAGGGCCATCACGAATGGTCACTGGATTCCCCTGGTCTTGGAGGTGATATTCTCCAGATGGGGCACCCCACAGATAAATCTTTTTGCAGCCCCAGACAATCACCAACTTCCCCTTTTTTGCTGCAGGCCCCCAGTGTTGGGCTCAGTCCCCCTGGATGCCTTAGTTCTCAACTGGGAAGGGAAGTTCCTGTATGCTTCCCCCCTTCCCTCTCCTGTTCAAAGGGCTAGTCAAAATCAGGCCTCAACCCTGCAAAGTGATCCTGATTGCTCCAGACTGGGCCAGACAGCCCTGGTATCCTCTCTTATTGTCCTTAACAGTCCATCTTCCCCAGGCTCTTCCCAGGAATTGCAACCTGTTAACCTGTGCTCAGTGAAGGGTTTGGTACCCCAATCTCAAATCTTTCAATCTCAAGGCCTGGCTCTTGAAGAGTTAGAGTTTGCTGATTTACACCTCTCCCAAGGTGTTATGGACATTCTAAAGGCTTCTAGGAAGTCTTCCACCAGAACTACTTATTCCAAGTGGAAAAGATTTTCCATATGGTGCTCTGGGAAGCATATTTCCCCAGAGTCTGCTGATCTGCCCACAGTCCTTCACTATGTGGTCCATCTGAATAGCTTGGGACTCAGACCAGCTACACTAAGGGTGCATCTGGCAGCTGTTTCTGCTTTCATTTCAGCAGGTAAGCCCTCTTCTCTTTCAGCTCACCCTGTTTTCTCCAAGTTTTTCAAGGGATTGCTTCATATCAATCCTCCATTCAGGGATCCTGCCCCTGCTTGGGATCTTAACGTTTGCATTGCTCAGCTTATGCAACCCCCTTTTGAGCCTTTGCCCTCAGCAGAGCTTAGGTACTTGACTTGGAAAACTGTGTTTCTGGTGGCCATCACTTTTGCCAGGTGCATAAGTGAGCTACAAGCCCTGTCAGTGGAGCCTGACTTTATGTCCTTCCATAGGGATAAGGTGGTCCTCAGGACTAACAGGAAGTTTTTGCCTAAGGTGGTTTCAGACTTCCACCTTAACCAATCTATGTCTCTTCCTGTGTACTTCACTGACCATTCCTCCTCTGGTGAGAGGAGGCTGCACAGTCTAGATGTGAAAAGAGCCCTTAGCTACTATATAGAACGTACCAAGGGTCATAGGTTTGACTCCCTCCAACTGTTCCTCACTTATGGTGAGGTTGGTAAAGGAAAACCTGCCACTAAAAGATCCACTGCCAGGTGGATTGTCTCTTGCATCCAATTTTGCTATGAAAAATTAGGTAAGGTTCCACCCTCAGGCCTGAGGGCTCACTCTACCAGAGGTACAGCTGCTTCCCTGGCTGCGGCCAGGGATATTCCTGTCTTAGAGATACGTCAAGCAGCTACCTGGAAAACAGTTCACACTTTTACCAAGCATTACTCCCTGGATATCCAGGCTAGGAGTGATGCTCGGTTTGGCACAGCTGTGCTTCAGAGCCTATTTCCTAAGTAGGTTCTGTCCCTCCTCCATGGAGGTATTGCTTGGTAGTCTGCTATTGTCAGAATACAGCAAGACTTCATGTTGTTTGAAGAAAAAATTACTCACCTTAGTAATGTTGTTTCTTCTAATGGAGTCTTGCTGTATTCTGACCTCCCCCGCCTTCCCCTCTCAGAACCTCTGTTTTTGGGATGTGGGTGGGCAATGGCTGTGTTGGCACTCAGGAGGTGCCCCACTTTTTTTGTTATCACCCTTTCTTTGGGTGAGTGGGTGTTGTGTTATTTCATGTTTTGGGTCTCCTGACTTGAGTCTTTGTTTTGGGACCAAAAAATGTGTCATTATGTTAGTAGCCAGTTGGCTAATGTAGGTTTACAGCTTCCACACAGGACCTCAGTGAGTTTAGCTCGTAAAGATCTGACGGTTTGAGTTCAAACAGCAACAGACAGAGTCTCAACCGAGCTCGAGCTCAGCGTTCCATGCCTGGCATGGAAAGTTAACTCTTTCATCTCCGGGGCAGTTTGAAGGTTGGGACTCGCTGCTATTGTCAGAATACAGCAAGACTTCATTAGAAGAAAAACATTACTAAGGTGAGTAATTTTTTCTTCAAGCCTATGTCCACTGCCTACATCAAGTGTGTAACTTGGGAGACAGTCTTCCTGGTAGCCATTAGCTCTGCCAGGAGGATTTCAGAGCTACAGGCCCTGTGCACTGAGCCAAATTACATCATCTCTCACAACGATAAAGTTGAGTTCAGAACAAATAGGAAATTTCTGCCATAGGTAGTTTTGAGTTTCACTTAAACCAGTCCATTACTATGCCTGTCTTCTTTACTGAGCAGTCCACTCCTGGCAAGCAAAAGCTCCACTGCTTGGATGTCACAAGAGCCATCTTTTACTACCTAGAGCATACTAGACAGTCCAGAGGCTCTGCCACTCAGTTGTTCCTCACCTACGGGATGTAGGCAAAGGAAGACCAGCTACCAAGATAATTATTTCTCGTTGGTTGGTCTCTTGTATTAGATTCTGCTATGAGAAAGTTGGTCACCAATGTCAAGTGGGACTCGGGGGTGGGGGGGGCATTCCACCAGGGGCACTGCAGCCTCACTTGCAGCAGCAAGAGACATTCCCCTCCTGGATGTCTGCAAAGCAGCTACCTGGAAATCGGTGCACACCTTTGTGAAACACTACAGTTTGGATGTGCAGACCAGATCCGAAGCCAGATTTGGCAGGGCAGTTCTGTAGAGCCTCTTTCCTAAGTAGGTTCTCTGCTCAGCTCCCACTTGGTACTGCTTGGTAGTCTGCTAAAGTTACTGATGCTAAAGGACTCCTGGGGTAAGAAGAAAAATTACTTGCCACAGTAATCTTTTTTTCTTCCAAGGGGTCCTTTAGCATCAGTAAGCTCCCACCCTTCCTCTCCAGTTCACCTGTCAGAGAAGAGCTCTTTATCGCATCTTTGACCAAATGTGGAGTTTATTATTGATGAGTTTTTTAACTTGTGTTGTCATCGTCGTTTCTGTTTCCACTTTTTTGTGGACATTTTCGTGTTTTTTTGAATCCGGTTGATTCTTTTTCGGGGCATGCACCCTCGTTTCCTTTGGAAAAAAAACTCTAAGCCTTCAGCAGCTCTCACTCAGCTCACTCCCCTTCCTGTCTTTTGATTGGCTATGACCCTAATCTAATTTACATAAAAACTTTCTTAAAGGCATACCTCCAGGGCTGTTGCACCTAGTCAGCTAACTGCTAAAGTTACTGACGCTAAAAGACCTCTTGGAAGAAAAAAGATTACTGCAGTGAGTAAGTTTTTCTTATCTTCTGTCTAGACGCCTCTTGTCCTTGATCCATTGATGGTTAAAGGCCAAGGAAGATGATCATGCCTCTCTCCAGCATCCCTGTTAGATAGCCAGGCAGGAAGCCATTCACTGCCCCTGTTGTAAGGCAGCGAAGTGAGAACCTGTACTTCAGTTGAGGAGGAACTGAGGTTTTACTGAGCTGTCAGTACGATTGGCAACTGTAGGCATGCAGACAATTTGAGGGTCCCACTAAATAGGTCAGACACTGGGAGTTGTGGCCTCACATCCCTACTAGATGGACCTGATTTACAACAATATCAGTATCAAAGGTGAAGGAAGTCGGTGATCTGCACAGGGGAAGAGGGGGGATACGAATGGCTGTTACTGTCTAAAGAAATGGTCTAGTCCTAATTTTTGTACTTGATTGTAAATCCTGGGTTTTCTCTGCTTTTGTTTTCTAGGTCTCCTGGACCCTGGAAACTAATCAAGAATTACCAGCAATAAATGTAGATGAACACCAGAGACATGAACTAGGGAAGATGCTACCACAGAGAACTATATTTCCGTGATGATGCCCTTGTATCTATTCATCCTTAGGCTAAATAAACAAAACAAGCAACATCATTTAACTGCATCTAACAAGAAGGACTACCTTTTAATGTAACATGCACATCCACACTTTACATGGAGGCCCCAGAGCAATGTCCCTTTACAAACAATCTTATTATGATAGTTACATTCCAGACTGAGAAGACTAGCTTGCATTTTTTGTCCTTGGTCTGACCTCATCATAAAACAAAAAAGGAGGACACTACAGAAATGTTTACTGGTCCTAGGAGAGGCAGAAAATGCCAGTTTGTTCAGCTAGTTGCTACTTGCTTTATAGTGTCCCTCCTTATGATCTACTGGGAACAACTTGATAACCATGTTGTGAGCCACATGAAGTCCTACTCTTATCGGTACCTGATAAATCAATACAATTTTGTAAACAACAGCCTATCTATTAGCAAAGAGAAGGCAGATAGCCTCACAAACTATCAGTACTTGATCAACCCAGAGGAGAAATGTCAAAGTCAAGATGTCATCCTCCTTGTGCTTGTCAAAACATCCCCAGAGAACAGACAGCGGCGTGATGCCATCCGAAAGACTTGGGGTGATGAAAAGTATATCAAATCAGAACTGAAAGCCAACATTAAGATTGTTTTTGCTTTAGGAGTACATAAAGATCCCTTGCAGAGGGAAGAAATGCAGAGGAGACTATTGATGGAAAATGAGACCTACCATGACCTCATACAGCAGAACTTCCTTGATGCTTTTCATAATCTTACCCTGAAGTTCATTTTACAGATTAAGTGGGCAAATGTCTTTTGCCGGCATGCCAATTTTGTGATGTCTGCAGATGATGATGTTTTTATACACATGCCAAATCTCATTAGGTATCTCCAAGATCTTCGCACAGGCATTGAAGACTTTTGGATTGGGCGCGTCCACCGTGGAGCACCACCTGTGAGGGACAGACATAGCAAGTACTATGTTCCTCATGAATTGTACCAGTGGCCTTCTTATCCAGATTACACAGCAGGAGCTGCCTATGTCATGTCTAATGATGTGGCAGCTAAAGTGTACGCTGCTGCACAGACGCTCAACACAAGTCTCTACATAGATGATGTTTTTATGGGAATTTGTGCAAACAAAATAGGAGTGGCTCCACGGTATCATGTATATTTCTCTGGGGAAGGGAAGACTCCCTTATCACCCATGTATTTACAATAGGATGATTACTTCTCATGGGCACCTAAAAGACATGTTCTACCTTTGGAAGGAAGCTACAGATCCAAAAGTGGAATCTCTTACCTCTAGGTTTTGGGGTCAACTGTACTGCAGGGTGATTAATATTATTCTCCTCTGTAAACCCTATTATGTGGACACATACCCCTGTATGGCTGCATTCTATTAGTACAGGGACACTCTGAAGCCCTTCTTTGAGCCAAAAAAGTTTTAAATTCATAGTGAACAAGCAATCAAAACCACAGAATGTCAAAGTTGCTGTGTCCCTTTTCCCTGCACATGTTAACCATTCTGACTTTTTTCTAAAGCTGATTAAGGAACTTCATGGTAACAACTTGAAGAGCACTTGCATGGCTAGTTTTCTTCAATGAAATCTATGCATTTAAGCATCAAACTGTTTTCTTCTTTCTTTTATTCTGTTTGCTAGTTTTGACTGGGTAGCATTTATTTAGTTTTCTTCTGTTCCACAGTAACAGAATATCAGCCCTGAAGGTAGTTCAGAGACTCCACAAAAATAGCTTTCCTTGCTGTTTTAATACAGATCTGTGTGAAGCTATTTAGCGAGGCCAGTATTTGATGCGTTTGACTTGTGACTTCAGTTTACAGAGCTCTTGGGTAGATTGTAATGTGTATAACACGGAAGGCAACAGGCAAAACTATTAGTGCTGTCCTTTATCCAATGTTGTGTTCATCTGCTCCTTTTGATTTAATGGTTATCATTCTTCAGGGGTACAGGCAATATTTTACCTCCTTTTTTTTTTTTTTCACTCCAAATAAAATTGATTATAAAACAGATTCCAGAAAATAATCTGGGGTTTGTTCTGGAAATTTCCATAGGGAATTATTTAAAAAAATTGCATCAAAAATGATGTAATGAAAAGGGATACATCATCTTGAAATATGTGACAAACCATTCTGTGGCAACTTGTAGCATACGTCTGCACTACCGAATGACTGATGTGATGGCATATGCAGTAGTACAATGAAGAGCAGAGTGCAATGCTGGATGTTAGGGCACCAGTCCCCTTCCCCCTCCCCAGTATAGTAATGCACTTAAAGGGACACTGCCGGCCTGTTTTGCATCATATTATTTCTAGTTAAAAACCCACATTTTATGATTGCTCACCTTCTCTAAAATTCATTAATGTTGCTGTTTGTTTTGTCTGTCTCCTTGTTTAGTAGAACTGAAATGAATGCTAATGTATATTTATAAACAACTTTGTTTTGCTTCACATGCTGAATCTATTCTTATTGAATACTTCCTGAAAATTAGAAGCACCCCCAAACAGTGCTATCCTGAACATTAGAAGCACCCCCAGACAGTGCTGTCACTCATGATACAGTAGTCTCCTAAACTCCCACTGCATCATGAGTGGCTAGACTGTGTTGGAGGTGTTCCCAAGTCCACGAAAGATGCAGTGGGACTTGATCAAGGAATGTAAACAAACCTGTTTTGGTGTGGTAACACCAATATGGTGGGCAGTCTGTTTTTCAATTTTTAAAAGAAAAAAAAAGAATCATAATCAAAATACCAGCTATATCAGCAATCTTTACAGAATGCTGGCCATCATAAAATGTGGTTTTTAAACAAGGGACACCTTGAGGCCTAAGGGGGTTGACGGTGTCCCTTTAACATACCTCTCAAGCAGGGCAGGGCTTAACTGATTTTTCTCCCACACTGACTTCATTTAATGAGTGGCTGTTAAACGGTTCATGACCATCTAAATTTGGGTAGTTGTGCAAACTATTGTGTTTTGATTTTTTTCCAGGTAGCGAGTGTTCATTTCAGGTTGTTTCCCTGACACAAGAGTACTTTCCACCTTTTTCTTGTATTATACAGTTAAGAGGCCTCGAGTGCACTTGAAGACTGCCTTTCCTTGTGTCTGAACCAGCCCCTGAATCAGCGTTGTCTGCGAGTTCATGTACAAGCTGTACACAAGATGTTTTTGCTGAACTGATGTGCCCACTGCCCTTCACTAAACATGGCAGCAAGAATATATCACACTGTGCATGTTCTAAGCCTTTGCTCAGTGTTGATTATACGAGCCCATGAAATTTACACAAGTGGCTCTTGATAATAATCAAGCCACTTCACAGCAGTATTTATAGGAATGCAAGGTTTTGTTCTGGGTGCCAACTTTTCTACAGTCTTTTTTTGATTTGTTATAACTCTCTTTGGAAAGGAGCCATTGCATAGTGTAAATTTAATTTTGTTTGCCTGCTGAAGTTACTTAAGATTTTTTTCGTGTCTTTTTATTGATTCTAATGATGACTATATTAGGATACGTCTGGTAACTGAACAAAATGGAAAAAGTGCACGATATATTTTCAGGGTTGCAGCCATCTAAGTATGGCTCTAGAAGTACTGTTAATCAGCATTACTTTTTAATGGAAGGGGTATCACCACACTTTTAGACGACGCACAGCAAAATGGTATACTTGAACTATTTTTTTTTTTTAACTCCGTTCTTGGTGAAACCAGAAATTCAAATAGAACCCCCCCCCCAGCACAATATTTCATTGCCCTGTCCTTACAGAGGTTCCTAAATGGGAAGCTTGGAACTTGACAATGCTTATATGAAATTGTTTTTGTTTATAATTCTGATTCAAACAACATGAAGTCTTGCTGTATTCTGACAACTGCAGTTAGCTCCAGCACTTTAACTGCCCTGGAGAGTGAAGGGTTAAAATTCTATGCCCGGCATAGAACATTAGGCTCGAGCTCGGTTGAAAACTATCTGTGACACTTTCAAACCAAACTGTCAGATTCTTTACTCCGCCTCACTGAACAGTCGCTCCGGAGATTTTCTCCTTCTGCTTGGTTCAAACGCAGTTAAAGTGTCGGTTTTAGTCTGCTGTTCATTCTGTTTGTTGGTTCGAGATCCTGTCTGTGGTACCGTAAGTATGTAGGATAGTACTGTGGACAGTTATTGTGTGGAAATTGTAAATTTGTCTGATCGGTTCGGTTGAACCAATCCTTTAGTCAAAATCTTTCTGAAAAGTTAGTGTGTGGTTACCGGTCCGTATCGTTTTAAAAAAAAAAAATGATTTGAACTTTTTTTTTCCCCCCAATACCCATAACACGGTGAGAAACCAATAGGGGAGTCTTGCCTGTCGGTTGCCAAATAAAGGGTAAGTTTACAAGGTTGGCCATGTCTGAGAAACCCAAGGGAAAAAAATGGGCCCACTGGGTTTCAACACTGCAGTGTGTGTGGGGAGGTCTTTGCTAAGGCTGATCCCCACACCACCTGTGTTTACTGTCTGGGGTTTGACCACCTCGATTCAGACTGCCAAATTTGCAAGAATTTCCCGATACTACTTTGGGAAAGAGTAGAGCCAATCCTGAAGGATCAGTTCCTACAAAGAGACAACGCAAGGATAAATCGTCTGGTTCGGATACAGAACTTCATGTTCCGACTGCCGAAGAGATAGCCAGAGCAATTCGGATTGTGGAATCGCTTCGTCCAGTTCTGACCGATTCGGCACCTTCTGGCAGGGGTTCGGTTCAGTCGGTTCCCCTGGTTCAGGATTATTCCCCTGAAGATTTTTATGAACCGGAGTTTGATGGGGAGGGAGATTTTGAAGAAGATGATTACGACGGTGAAAGTCTGGATGTGCCTGTGGAACCGGACATCTCCCCAGACAGACCTTCTGGTGTTTCCCCTCCTAGGCTTTCTGAGTCCCCTCCCCACTTTCTGTTTTACAGAAAAGTGGCTCAAACCTTCCAGCTTCCTATTGAGGAGGCTGTGGAGGATCAAAGGAGCCTGACTTTGTAGAGATGATGGACATCCCAGAGTCTGAGACTATTTCCCTCCATAGTCCTTTGGGAAACAGACACAAAAAATTCTTAAGTCTCCCAACTCTGTACCTCCTGTTGACAAGAGAATGGACTAGAGGTACACCTTGTCAGGCTCAGATATGGAGTTTCTTTATCAACAATGCAGGCATGTTGGGGTAGTGCAGGCTGCTGCCTGTGACAATGCAAACATCCCCTTGGCTTCACACCCCCCAGACAAAGATTCCAGGAAGATAGATGCCATGGCAAAGAAGCAGTACATGGCATCATCGTTGGGACTCAGGCAGGCTAACTATATGGCCTATACAGCCAGGTACCAGAAGTCCAGGTGGGACACTGTACTGGCACTTGCTAAACAGATTTCCCCCCCAGCTGGCCAAGGAGCTGGAGGGGGTGGCTGCTGATGGGATTGAGGCATCAAAGGTGCAATTTCATGTTGCTGTGGACTCCAATGAAGTGTCTTCAAGAGTCATGGCTACATTTGTGGCTCTTCGGAGGATGGCTTGGCTCAGATGTACTAGCCTTTAGCAGGATACCCAGGCTAAGGCCATGGATTTCCCTGTAGTGGGTAATTCTCTGTTTGGGGAGCAGACAGAGAATTATGTGAAGAAAATGGATGAGTACAGGACCACTTACAGGAGTGCCCAGGCCAAGGAGAGACAGGCAACTACTCAAAGGCAGCAAACTAGAGGCAGGGGCAGGCCTTTTCACAGGCCTTTCTACCAAGCGCAGGCCTCTTCTTTCTTTTCTCAGAGGGTGTTCTTCAGAGGGAGAGGCAGAAGGGGGATGAGCAGGGCTGCATCCACCCCTCAGCCTAAGGCTCCTGCCAAGCAGACACCCTGATGTGTCAGCCCGAGTCGACTCCACCATTCCGGTAGGCAGGCTGGCTTACTTTGTCCAGGACTGGATGTCTGTTACCTCAGACAAGTGGGTCCTGTTGTAAGCCAGGGGCTGGTTCTCAGTTTCAAAAAATTTCTGAAACTGAGACCCAGAGCCTTTCCACCTGCAAATACATCAGAAACCCTTGCTCTAGAGGCAGAGGTTTCCTCTCTACTGGCCTTAAGAGCCATAGAGAGAGTTCCTACCCTAAACAGGGGCAAAGATCTGTACTCCTGGTACTTCCTTACCCCAAAAAAGACAGGGGAGTGGTGACCCATCCTTGATTTGAGATATCTAAACAAGCGCCTGCTAAAGCCAAAATTCAAAATGGTGACTCTGGGAACAATTCTTCTCTCTCTGAGGCTAGGAGACTGGCTAGCCTCCCTGGACTTCAAGGATGCCTATTTTCACATTCCCATCAGGTGCTCCCACAGAAAGTACCTCAGGTTCGAATTGCCCTCAGGCCATTATCAGTTCAGAGCAATGCCCTTTGGCCTAACTTCAGCTCCAAGGGTGTTTACAAAGTGCCTAGCAGTAGTGGTGGCCTTTTTAAGAAGGAAAAGGATTACTATTTTTCCATACCTGGATGACTGGCTCCTTGTGGGCCAGTCTCCAGACCAAGTCAGGTCAGATCTGCAAGTCACCCAGCAAGTTCTCACTTCCTTGGGGTTCTTTCTCAATCTTCCCAAGTCAGTTCTCAAGCCAGTACAGCTCCTCACTTTTATAGGAGCAGAGCTGGACACGCTCAAGGCAAGAGCTTTCCTTCCTTTGGAAAGGGCAAAAGCCATCGCTCAGTTGGCCTCTTCCTTTCTCCCTCTGGTTTCTCGACCAGCAAGGCATTTCCTTCAGCTTCTGGGCCACATGGCAGCTTCCATGGCAGTGGTCCAAGGGGCCAGGTTTCAGATGAGGGACATTCGGTTCCATCTGAGAACTTTTTGGTCCCAAAGGAAAGATCCTCTTACCAAGCTAGTTCCTGTTACTCAGACTTTAATTCAGGCCCTTCAGCGGTGGCAGGACCTGGACAATCTAAGGCAAGGTGTTCCATTTGTCACTCAGACTCACTCTGTGGTTCTTACCACAGATGCTTTCCTTTTGGGGTGGGGAGCCCATCTGGGGGCTCTCACGGCCCAGGGACTTTGGTCCCCTCAGGAATCCCTTCTCCATATCAACCTCCTGGAACTCAGGGCAGTACTTCTTGCTCTACAAGCTTTCTTTCAGTCAGTACAGAACAAGGTGGTTCAGGTCAGGATGGACCACAACACCACCATGTGGTACATCAACAAGCAGAGAGACACTCGGTCCACGGCCTTGTGCATGGAGACCATGAAAATATGGTCCCTGGCTTATTCCCTGCAGACCTCTCTAGTAGCAGTCCACCTCCCAGGAAAGGACAATGTGATAGTAGATGCATTGAGCAGGATTTCCCAGGGCCATCACGAATGGTCTCTGGATCCTTTGGTGTTGAAAGTGATTTTCTCAAGGTGGGACACTCCGGAGATAGATCTCTTTGCAGCCCCAGACAATCACCAACTTCCTCTGTTTTGTTGCAGACCCCCAGTCTTGGGCTCAGTACCTCTGGATGCTCTGATTTTGAACTGGGAAGGGAAATTTCTTTATGCCTTCCCTCCTTTTTCTCTACTGTTCAAGGTTCTAGTCAAGGTAAGGTCACTACTATGCAAAGTGATTCTGATTGCTCCAGACTGGGCCAGGCAGCCTTGGTACCCTCTGTTGCTGTCCTTAGCAGTCCATCGTCCCGTCTCTTCCCAGGAATCACAATCTGCTAACCTCCTCTCAGGGGAGGATTTGGTACCCCAGTTTCCGGTCACTCAATCTCAAGGCATGGCTCTTGAAGAGTTAGAGAATGCAGATTTACATCTGTCTCAAGGGGTTCTGGATATTCTCAAAGCTTCTCAAAAGCCTGCCACCAGAAAAACTTACAACTCCAAATGGAAAAGGTTCATTATTTGGTGTTCCGAGAAGCATATATCCCCAGATACTGCTGAGTTGTCTACAGTTCTGGATTATATGGTTCACGTTAATGGCCTAGGCCTCAAGCCAGCTACTCTCAAAGTTCATTTGTCAGCTATTTCTGCTTTCCTGTCAGTGGGGAAGTCTTCCTCTCTGCCATCTCACCCTGTATTCTGTAAATTTTTCAAAGGATTGCTTCATACCAATCGCGCTTTTAGGGATCCTGCTCCTGCCTGGGATTTGAATATTTGCATTGCTCAGCTTATGCAACCCCCCTTTGAGCCCATGTCCTCAGCAGTGCTTAAGTACTTCACTTGGAAAATTGTGTTTTTGGTTGCTGTTACTTCTGCCAAGCGTATCAGTGAATTGCAAGCCCTGTCAGTGGAACCTGACTTCATTTCATTCCATAGAAATAAGGTGGTCCTTAGAACCAATAGAAGGTTCTTACCTAAAGTGGTTTCTGATTTCCACTTAAACCAATCTGTGTCTTTTCCTGTGTTCTTCACTGATCACACCTCCTCAGGGGAATGGAGGCTACACAGTTTAGATGTTAAAAGGGCCCTTAATTATTACATAGAATGTACGAAGGGTCACAGGTTTGACTCCCTCCAGTTGTTCCTCACTTATGGGGAAGTAGGTAAGGTAAAACCTGCCACCAAGAGAACCATTGCCAGGTGGATTGTGCCCTGTATCCAATTCTGCTATGAAAAACTGCACCCTCAGGCCTGAGGGCTCATTCCACTAGAGGTACAGCTGCTTCTCTGGCTGCAGCCAGGGATATTCCTTTGTTAGAAATTTGCCAAGCAGCCACCTAGAAAACAGTTTATACCTTCACCAAGCATTACTCTCTGGATATCCAGGCTAGGAGTGATGCTAGGTTTGGCACAGCAGTGCTTCAGAGCCTATTCCCAAAGTAGGTTCTGTCCCTCCTCCTTGGAGGTACTGCTTGGTAGTCTGCAATTGTCAGAATACAGCAAGACTTCATGTTGTTTGAAGAAAAAATCACTCACCTTAGTAATTGTGTTTCTTCTAATGGAGTCTTGCTGTATTCTGACCTCCCTTCCCTGCCTCTCCTCTCAGAACCTGTTTTGGGAAGTGGGTGGGCAGGTGCAGTGTTGCACCCCAAGGGTGTCTTTAGCCCACTCCTGTTGTGTTGGGTGCTTTGTGTTTGTTTAGTTAAGAGTTTTTGGTTCTTACTGCTTGGTTTTTGGTCTTTGGGTTTCCTGACTTGAGTCTTTTGGGAATCTAAAGTCTTGTTGCCAGTTGGCAAATAGGAATTTTACAATTTCCACATTATATAGTCAGTGAGTTTTAGCTCGTAAGAATCTGACTGTTTGGTTTCAAAGTGTCACAGACAGAGTTTTCAACCGAGCTCGAGCCTAACATTCTATGCCTGGCATATAATTTTAACCCTTCACTCTCCGGGGCAGTTCAAGTGCTGGAGCTTACTGCAATTGTCAGAATACAGCAAGACTCCATTAGAAGAAACACAATTACTAAGGTGAGTAATTTTTTCTTTCCATCTGTGCAATCCAACTCAACACTGGGACTGGGACTGTGATGTGTTGCATTACTATTGCTAGAAGTGGAATCATTCAATACTTCGTGCTAAATTGCCATCCATGGGCCAACATACAGTATTGGGCAGCTTTCCATAATGCAGGTTACATACTACAGATTCATAATTATTATTTTGTTTACAACTGTGCCCTGCTGGCAACGTGGACTATACCTCTCCTGGACCACAGGGCATGATTGGGGGGGGGGCAGCATTTACAGCTAATGCCATTACTGCTGCTTGGTCGTCCAGCAGGGGCTATATGAGTGCTGTGTGGTTGGCACCATCTCCCCTCAGGAGCCAAGCACACCCCCTCCATGACATTCCTTACAAGTCTTAAACATCCTGTCATTTTCTGGATACTCGCTCATCTTTGGTAAAAGCTTTCTTTAAGATGTCACCTCAGTATCCTTCATTCTTTACTTTTAAAATGTGTATATGCTAATAAATGTTTGGTTTTTTTTCCTGCCCCTGCCTGAGCAGTGAGAGAGCTTGTTTGCCTTTATATGTAAGCCTTCTCTGATGGTTGGATTTGGTGTGTGTTGGTTGTTTGAAGCAAGTCTTAAAGCAGCACTGCATGTTAACGGTGAAAATTTTGGCCTATGCTTTTTTTAATTTTATTGTAACGTTCCCCTCATTTACTATCTTGTATGATATCCTTTTTCTCACTTACGAGTTTTTTTTTTTTTAAATAATGAAAGGATTGCTCTTTTTAATATGGCTCAGTCAGGGTTTTTATCCTTACTCTCCATCACTGAACACCTATTGTTTAATATCACTCCTCCTGTGACTAAAATGAACAAGCATGCAGTAGACACTGCCCCCTGACCTTATGAGACAAATAGGTGCACAAAAACAGCTTAGAATACGAAGTAAAACCTGGTCTGAGCCATATTAAAAGAAGTGCTCCTTTTACTATTTCAAAGATTAACAAAAGTTCTAACGCTGTCTCAGAATCTTTGGGAGGTAAAGGGCAATCTAAAATGGAATACAAAAGTATAGGTTAAAATTTTCACCATAACGTGCACTGCAGCTTTAACAGCAAAGGTGTTGACTTTTGTTTTCTTTGCTTCACTCTCTGATCTCTGCTAAAGATGCCATGATATCAGATTTTGAGAACTGTGATATTTAGAGTAAAAAAAAGTCACAGTCA
Source organism: Neoceratodus forsteri (assembly GCA_016271365.2). NCBI lineage: Eukaryota > Metazoa > Chordata > Ceratodontiformes > Ceratodontidae > Neoceratodus > Neoceratodus forsteri. The sequence goes on from CM028137.1 coordinate 939,365,273, forward strand.
GTAGAGAATCACAATAATTTGCAGCTTTTCAAATTTCAAGAAAAATGGGACAGGGAAGAAAGGAAATCAGGAAGAACTGGGAAGAATATGATGTTGAAGCAAGATTGAGAAAGTCAGGATGGTTTATCACGGTGTATTGCGAGTTACGATAATCGCAGTATTTTTTTTACAATGAGTTATTGTCAGTAAATATTATCGTGATCATCATATCATGACATCTCTAATCTCTGCAATGTAAATAAACTACAAAATGCAGTTAAGAGACATGGTTGTAGAAAATCTGAGCCACCTGTCACCTGGATCACCAGGTTGCTGCTAATAAAGTCTTATTTCAGACTAAAACTATAAACTACAACCCCACTGCTTCTTTTTTTACTTGACTGACTTGTTTTTGGAAACTGCAGTCAGCAACTCTGTAGGTTTGTGCTTTAATAATGCTGCCCAATGTTCACAATTTGTCAGTATCAAAAAGTGAAATCTATGCCGACCCGATGATGTGGAGGGTTGAGGCACCAAGCCTCGCCTGTCACGACGCTGGTGACCCGGGGTTGGGAGTGATCTCAGGGGCCAGCTGGGGAGAGGAGGGTTGAGCATCCGAAGGACAGCTTTCCTTCTCAGGAGGGAGGGAGGGATGGGAAATACTGGCCCCGGCATTCAACTGACCACTAGCAGTGGCTGGGGGTACAGGCAGCCAGGACAGCAATGTGGAAAATGGAGGAGTGGCGGTCGTCGACATCCTTCGCACGGGAGAACGCCTAGGCACGTTTATATGGTGCTGTACTTCCACTCCCCTGATGGGAGGAAAAAGCAGAAATTGGTCTGCGGTGGGGAATGATGATCCCGACCCCTCGCAGGCTCCGCACCCAGACTACAGGGCCCTCTCCCCAAAAGCAGATCCATTCTGTCAGCAGGTGGGAGCTGCCGACCCCTGCCCTTGGGGGAAAGCCATGAGAGAAGACTGGGATTGAGGTAAGTCCCACCTGGGATGCCGGGTGACAGGGCTGGGGGTGTCAGTGGTAGAAGCAGCCCACCCTGGCAGGGGAGAAAAAGAGATTAAAAAAAGGTGAAATCCAGGTGATTGACGTCTGTTGAAATATCCATACCTATTAAAAGTTTTCCTGTATGCAGCTGACAGGGAAAATTTAGGGGTTGTGGTGTTTTTGTCTGTATTTACACAGAACATTAGATATTAATACTGTCACAGACTGTTTCGATTGCAAAATCTTTTGTTTAGCTCTGCTTCGACATTTACAGAAGTTTTGACGTGTGAAGATCCACAACATAAAAATGCCTAAGATTTATTTATATTTGTAACAAGATACTCCAATAAAATGAATGTTGCACTGAAGACCCATGGTAGTGTATTTTTATCACCCCCTCCGCCCCATATTACCCAGTTCTACAGCATTCCATGAGAAGTGACTTGCTGTCATTTAAAATAGCAGTGTCGATTACATTTTCTGTTTAAAATAATCTGGTTGGCAAAAATAACAAAAACCATCAGCACACCTGTTTTCTATTCTAGTTTGTTTCTGAGATGAGATCGGTGGATCTGAAGTGTAACAAAACAAAAAAGTCCTGCTTCCTAGCCAGTCCACCATCATGCAGGAGGAGAGAGCATCCTATGAGATGTTCAGTCCTCCCTCCACCCCCGCCGGCTGCAGACAACCCTGGTTTGTTCCTACACCCAGGATGTCAGCGTTGCGAGTAGTAGTGCTACCACAGCATCAGTGGGCAGGCAGTGATTCTGTTTTTTTGTGGGAGGTTACCATTTTTATCCTCTTGTCATCCCCAACTGACCCGCCAGCCCCATCACCCTGGTTCCCCTGGGACTTACCCTCACTCATGCCCTCTCTCACAGGGCTGTGGGTGTCATCTGGCCACCAGGTTTAGGGCCTGTGAGGGGTCAGTCAGCATGTCGTCACTGCGAGGAGTTTTCCACTGTTTTCTCCCCGGGCCCACGAATGTGCAGTGGGTGGAGTGGCTGAGCTCTGCTTCTGCAGAGACACAGATGTCCTGGATGTGGGGTCCATCCCAGTTCTGGTGGCATGCATGGGCTGGCACCCAGCCACCATTGGGTGTCAGCAGCGTGTCATGCCATTCCCCCTCCCTGAGGAAGGAGAGCTGTCTGTGGACACTCAATCCTTCTTCTCCCCACTGGTGCCGAGCAACCCAAGTCCGTTCCTGACACCGGGTCGCTGGCATGGTTGCACGGAGGCATGGATGCCTTTACCTGCCACTGGGCCAGCAGTGATTCTGTTTTTGAATGAATTTAACTAGTGATTATGAAATCAAGGAAGCTTACACCTATGAAGATATGTAATAAAAGCAGAAATGTGCCTAAAAATCATGCTTTTACAAAGTCTCCCCAGTGACGTCTGGGGTTTCTAACATTTAAGTGTTCTAAACCTGGATACTGTCCCACTGTCAGTCTTTAAAATATTTCAGAGTTAACAAGTACTTATTTTATTACCTGTTTACAAAACCTTTGACTGTCCCCAACTAATCTCACAATTGATGTGTTTGTGCCACTACTATGAGGTCACAACAAGTGTTCTAGGAAGAGCTTTTTTATACGGCGTTCAGAGATGACGGAAACCAAAAAAAAAATCTTTAAAACCTGAGAAAGACAAGTGAAAGTAACAAAAAATAGCCTGTTCCTGCAAGTCCCTTCCCCCCCCCAATCATCTGCCCCTCTGGCAGCATGACCCGCTTGCTGGAGACAGAAACCGCCAAAGACTAAAGAACTGCTGCACTTCTCAATTGTTTGGTATCCAACAGCTCTCCACGCACTGGCTCTCAGGTAATTCTCCCATTCCTCTTGCTGACTGCTCAGAGTATGAACCTTCTCTTGACACACTAAACTTGCCGCCATTCGCTCTGGCTTGCAAATTTTAAAAGCATGGAGGCCAGCTGTCGTTCAGTCTCATTCGATAATAAAAAGAAAAGAAAATATATAATGACCGGCTGCCATTCGCTCTCACTTGATCCCTTAGTAGTCAAATACTGCTGCTATTTGCAGTCACTAGCTCAGTACAGTACCTCATGCTGAAGAACAAACGGGTACAATTTTTTTTTTTTTTTTTTTTTTTTTCCTGTTGGAAAACAGTTCTGTTTGAGGGGAATCCAGCCTGTGCAGCAGTTTGAGAGGGCACAGTACTTTTGGATCGGGGGGGGGGGGGCACATCACACCAAACATCCTGCACAGCACTTGTAGTGGGAAGGGACTCTTGGATGTGTAGGAAGGGGGCATGTGGTGTTAGACATCCTGCACAGCACTTGCAGTGGGAAGGGACTCTTGGATGTGTAGGGAGGGCATGTGGTGTTAGATAGACATCCTGTACAGCACTTGTAGCGGCAGCAGAAAGGGTACAGCCTGTGAATACAGGACATTGTATTGTTTATAGTCTGAAGACAGTTTGTGTTAAAATATGACATTTATTTCCATGAGCAAGGGGGGAAATAAATGGCATATTTTAACACAGACCATTGTAAATCCTCTGTCTATACATTCACTATTAAACTGAGTGATTGCAAGTAAGTTGTGATTGCAAATTAATAGAACACTTAGAACTGTCTCGTTAACTAATTGTGCCATGGCTAATTTTAGTCCTGTTTGTGTTTTAATTAACCTAACCTACAGGGGTATGTATTTTAAAATGTATGCGGTTAGCATGATGTGTATAAATTGTAGCACGAGGTTTGTAAAGGCATCTCTGATGAAGCTCAGCAGACTGCTGAGTGAAACGTAAGATTTTTTTTTTTTTCTAACACCAGTAATACTCCGGTAATTCATAACTTTATGCAGTAAGCCTTCTGGGAAGAACTGCCCAGAGAAATGGAACATACGCAAATGATGCAATCTTGCATGACCCACTTTTCAAATGCTGCATTCTACTATCTGCCTTAGCTCTAATCCCCTCAGATTTCTCTCTCCGCCTGTCAAGACTAGATGCTCTGAGATCTCTCCTCATCATCTTGTTCTGACTTGAGAAAACGTATAAAATATACATATATATGTATTCTTTACATTTAAATTTGCTGCCTTTTACTTTTTGTAATTTTAAGTAAACCCGTAGTTTTAGTGTTTAAATTGTAAGTTTTCTTGGTTCGGTATAATCTGGGGTAAACCGAGGTTCATTTTTTATTTATCGGAGTTTTCTGACTAAAAATCTCCATTAGTTATGTTTAATTTTATTAAATTTAGCTTGTTTTAAGAACTGCTAAGCCCAGTTCCTGAACCGATAGCCTCGGTTGATTTTACCTCAGTTCTGGGTTCCCGATCGGTTCCTCATCGGTTCCGGAACCGACCGCAACTGTTAAATAAACTTTAAATTAAAACATTTTTTAGCAGTTGCGATTTTTATGGGTTTTACTTTGTAAATGTCAGAAAATCTGAAAAGAAAACTGGCGATCCCAGTTTCAAACCATGTATTGTGTGGTGAACTGTTACAAAGCAAACATTCTTTGTTTTGCCTATCTGGACATGAACATTAAAAGCAGAGTGAAATCTGCAATACATGTCCTGAGAAAACTATCTAAAAATGCCTGAATAAGGCTAAAGAGAAAACTATCGCCACCTAAGGGTCCCTCTAGCTCTGACTAGCTGACACCCTAAATTATTGTGGGTGAAACCACAATTCAAACACCATGAAGTCTTGCTATATTAGGACTTATTGCAGTTAGCCACTGCACTTGAACTGCCCCAGAGAGGAAAGAGTTAACTCCAGAGAATCTGGAGTTCTAAAGCGCGAGGGCGCTATACCAAAGCTCTATCTGGGCAGTTTCAAATGAAACTGTCGGATTCTTTACTCCGCTTCACTGAACAGTCGCTCCGGAGATCAGCTCCTTCAGCTCGGTTCATTTCTCGGTCAAGCTAGTATTTTCGGTTCATTTGAACCAGCAAAAGTAATTATTTTACCGCATTTCGTTAAAGCTCTATCTGGTAAACCGTAAGTATAAAATGTAAAGTCTGTGTGGAAATTTAGTTATTGGTTCGGTTTTGAACCGATTGGTTTGCTTATTTTAACGCTTTTAAAGTTTTGGGCTTTTAGAGTGCGTATCCGGTTCTTATTGGTTCTAAAACCTTGATTTTAAATAGGGTTTTCAAATACCCGATGAAGCGTGTTAGGAACGATAAAGTGTCTTTCTTCTACTGCCATAAAAAGGGCAAGTTTTGGTTAGGCTGGCATTATGTCTGAAAACCCAAAAAGAAAAACCGGGCCCACTGGGTTTCAACACTGTGATGCTGTGGGGAAGCCTTTGCCAAGGCTGACCCACACACCACTTGTGTTTATTGTCTGGTGGCTGACCACCTCCTGTCAGACTGCCAGGTGTTTAAAATTTCCCTGCAGCCACCCTGAAAAGAGATAGGGCCGGCTCAGGGAACTATTGGCCAAAAGTCCGCTGACCCGGATGGCCAGCCCGGTCCAGTACCCACTGGACCAGAGGGAGTGCCCTCTGACCAGGGCTAGACTTCCTCGGGCAAAAGGATGGTTCAGAGCAACCAGTTTTAAAAAAAAAAAAAAAGAAATAAGAATATGACAGAGAAATCAGTAGGTTTGGAGTCCAAGATTGTCTCTCCAACTGCTGCAGAAGTAGTTGAGCGTTACAGATTGTCCAGTCACTGTTTCTAGGTCCTGTCGAACCATCTACAGTTGGTAAAAGGTGGCTCGTTCAGTTCCAGTGGTTCAGGTTTATGATGTTGAGGAATTGTTATGAACCACAGGAGTGGGAGGAGGAAATTTGATCAATACATGTGTGGCTGGGAGGGTCTGGACATGCCCACTTAAGCGGACATTTTCTCCAGACAGACTTTTAGAATCTCCTCCTTTTCTGTCTGAGTCCTTTTCTCAGTTTATGTTTTACAAAAAGCTTGCAGAATCCCCCCAGCTTCCTTTAGAGGAGGCTATGGATGAGTAAAGGGAGCCTGATTATGTAGGAATGATGGGCTAGAGGTTGTCGCTCCTTTGCATAAGTCATTTAGGAAGTAAACAACAAAGATTTTATAAGATTCCTCTTTCTGTCCCTCCTGTAAGATAAAAAATGGACAGAAGGTGTATTTCGTCAGGCTCTGTTACAGACTTCCTCACTGAGCAGTGTAGTCATGTAGGTGTGGTACAAGCTGCAGCCTGTGTCAAGGCTTAGTTCCCTGGCCTCACATCCTCCTGAATAGGATTCCAGGAGGATTGATGCCATGACAAGAAAACAGTATATGGCAGCTTCTGTGGGACTCAGACAGGCAAGTTGTATGGCTTATGTGGCTAGATTTCGGAAATCTAGGTGGAACGCAGTATTGCAGTTAGCCAAGCAGGCCCATGGCCAGCTGGCTAGCGGGTTGGAACAGGTGGCTGCTAATGGCACTGAAGCCTCTAAGTTCAAGTTCATACTGCTGTTGGTGTTAATCTTGCTTTCTCTAGGGTCATGACCACTTCTGTAGCTTTCCGTAGGTTGGCATGGCTCAGATGCACTAATCTGTCCCAAGATACTCTGTCAAAGTCTATGGATTTGTTTCTTGTTGTGGTAATTCTCTGTTTGAGGAACAAACAGAAAGCTATATGAAAAACAGGGATGATTACCTACAAAAGTGCCCAGGTAGAGGCTCAGGCCTCCTCTGCTTTCGCCAGAGGGGTCTCTCTTCAGAGGCAGAGATAGACGGGGCACAAGTAAACCGTCCCCTTCCCCTTAGCCTAAGACTATTGCCAAGCAGGCACCCTGATGGGGTGCCCAGGGCCGATTCTCCTATACCAGTGGGCAGGTTGGTTTTTATTTCAGCCAGAATTGGGTGTCCCTAACTCGAACAAGTGGTTCTGGAAGTAATAGGTCTGGTTCTCAGCTTCAAACAGTTTCCAAAGATGAGAGCCAGACAGGTCCACCTGCAAATCCTTCGGAATCCCTTGCTTTGGGAGCAGAGGTTTCTTCTCCTCTGAACTGCAAAGCAGTAGAAGGGTCCCTCCTGCCACTGGGGCAAGGGGCTGTACTCATGATACTTTCTTACCCTATAGAAGGCAAGAGATTGGCGCCCATCTCAGATTTAAGGTACCTGAACAAGCATCTTTTGAAAACAAAGTTAAAATGTTAACTCTGGCTGAGGCCAGGGACTGGCTAGCTTTCCTGGACCTCAAGGATGCCTATTTTTCATGTTTTGATCAGGCCTTCTCTCACAGTACCTCAAGTTTTACCAGTACTAGTCAGGCAATGCCCTTAGGCCTTACCTCTGCGCCAAGGGTATTGAAATTCTAGCTGTGGTAGTGGCTCTTTAAGAAGGCAAGGGATTGCTTTGTTTCCTTTCCTGGATGACTGGCTCTTAGTGGGTCAGTCTCCAGATCAAGTAAAATCCCTACAAGTCACCCAGCAGCTTCTCACCTTTCTGGGATTCCTGCTGAATTTACCAAAGTCAGTTCTCGAACCAGTTCAGGTACTAACTTTCATAGGGGCAGAGTTGAACACAAAGTTAGCCAGGGCATTTCTCCCTCTGAAAGGGTAGGCAGTCTCTTTGCCCTGGCATCTTCCATTACTCTGCGAGTCTCTTGACCAGCATAGCATTTGCTACAACTACTAGGGCACATGGCTGCTTCCACAGCTGTAGTGCAGGGAGCAAGTTTCCAGATGAGGGACATTTAGTTCCATCTGAGGGCCTATTGATCCCAAAGGAGGGATTCCCTTTCCAAATTGGTTCTAGTGACCCAATCCCTGATCCTGGCCTTACACTGGTGGCAGGATCAAAGCAATCTAAAACTAGGGGTCCTCCTCATTCCCTCACCATGGATGCTCCTGTGTTAGGGTGAGGAGCTCGCTTAGGCGACCTGTCCTCGAGGGGAGTGTGGTCTCCCTAGGAATCTCTGCTCCACATCAATTTTTGGAACTCAGAGCTGTATTCTAGCTCTTAGGAGTTTTCAGCTTCTGTCCAGAACAAGGTAGTTCAAGTCAGGACAGACAACACCACAATAATGTGGTACATCAACAGGCAGGGGGGCACTCTGTCATCAGCCTTGTGCACCGAAGCAATGAAGTGGTGGTCTCTGGCTTACTCCTGAACACCTCCCTGATAGCAGTTCACCTCCCAGGAAGGACAATGCCCTGGCAGATGCCCTCAGCAGGATTCTCAGGGCCATCACGATTGGGCTCTGAATCCTCAGGTGCTGGGTTCAGTCCTTGCCAGATGGGGCTCATTTTCAGATAGATCTTTTCGCAGCCCCAGATAACCACTAACTTTCTCTGTTTTGTTGAGGCCTCCAGTGCTGGGATCAGCCCCCCTGGATGCTTTTCACTTGGATTGGAAAGGGAAGTTTCTGTACACCTTTCCTCCTTTTTCCCTTTCTTTCAGGGTACTAGTAAAAATCAGATCTCAGCCCTGCAAAGCGATTCTGATTGTTCCAAACTGGGCCAGACAGCCCTGGTACCCATTGTCTCTGTCCTTGACAGTCCACCCTACCCTGAGCTTGCCCAGAGTCCACGACTTACTGGCCTTTGCACAAGGGAGAGTGTGGTATCCAACCTCAAATTCCTCCTTCTCAAGGCAGCTCTTGAGGAGTTAGAATTTGTTGATTTACACCTTTTCAAGGTGTCGCGAATATTTTAAAGGCTTCAAGGAAGCTTTTTCACTGGGGCCACTTACAATTCTAAGCGGAACAGGTTTTCAGTCTGTGCTGAGAAGCAGATTATACCACAGTCTGCTTATCTGCCCATTTTCTGGACTTTTGGTCCATTTTAAATTCCTTAGGTCTTGGGCCAGCTACCTTAAGGGTTCCTCTGGCAGCTGTCTCTGTTTTTTCTGCAAGCAGGGAAGCCTGCTTCCTTTTCTTCTCAACCTGTGTTTTCCAAGTTTTTAAGGGGTTGCTTCACACCAACCCTCCTTTTTCGGGAACCAGCTCCTGCATGGAGCCTGAATGTTTGCATTGCTCAGTTAATGCAAACCCCTTTGGACCTCTGTCCCCAGCAGAGCTCAAGCTTCTCACTTGGAAAATGTTTTTTTCTGGTGGTTTCACTTCTGCCAGACGCATAAGTGAACTACAGGCCCTGGCAGTGGAAGAAGATTTTTCTCTCCCCACAGGGATAAGACAGTCCCTAGGACTAACACAGGGTTTGTCCCTAAGTGGTTTCAGGTTTCCACCTGAACCAACCCATCTCTCTCCCAGGATTTTTCACTGAGCATTCTTCCTCAGGTGACAGAAGACTGCACAGCTTGGATGTCAAAAGAGCCTTATGCTACTATTTGTAACACACCAAGGGTCACAGGTTCGAATCCCTCCAACTCTTCCTTACCTAGGGTGAGGTTGGCAAAGGGAACCTGCCACTAAGAGGACAATTGCAAGGTGGATTGTCTCTTGTATCCATTTTTGTTATCAAAGACTAGGTAGGAGAGCCCCTCAGGACTGAGGGCTCACTCCACCAGGTGTACAGCTGCATCTCTAGCGGTTGCTAGAGATATTCCCATTCTGAAATCTGTCGAGCTGTTACTTGGAAGACAGTTCACACTTTACTAAGTATTATTCCCTGGATTTCTGTCCAGGAGAGATGCTCGTTTTGGGCACAGCTGTGCTTCAGAGCCTATTTCCTAAGTAGGTTCTGACCCTCCTCCATGGAGGTACTGCTGTGTATCTGTATTAAGTCCTAATATAGCAAGACTTCTTGGTGTTTGAAGAAAAATTACTCACCTTAGTAATTGCTTTTCTTCTCATGGAGTCTTGCTATATTAGGACCACCCCCAACCTGCCCCTCTCAGAACTTCTACTGGGGTGGTGGCAAATTAGTGCAAGCACTGTGTCATGCCATTGTAGTTCTTCCTTCACCCTCTTTATTTAGGGTTAGGGAACTAGGGTTTTCTGGTTGAGTGATTTGTTGGCCCCTTCCTGGACTTGAGTCTTTGGGGAAGGGGGGTCCTATTAGTGCTTGTCAGGGGGGAAAACTAATAATACCATTATTCATTCTTATTATTGTTATTGTTGTTCCTATTGTTGTTTATATTGTTGTTATTACTACTAGTAGGTAACCATTTGGCTAGTGTAGAGCTTTCCACACAGACTTGTTGCTTAGTGTTAGCTTCATAAAGATCTGACAGTTTCATTTGAAACTGCCCAGATAGAGCTTTGGTATAGCGCCCTCGTGCTTTAGAACTCCAGATTCTCTGGAGTTAACTCTTTCTTCTCCGGGGCAGTTCAAGTGCAGTGGCTAACTGCAATAAGTCCTAATATAGCAAGACTCCATGAGAAGAAAAGCAATTACTAAGGTGAGCAATTTTTTCTTACTGTAACTGCTACCCCTGAAATGGGTATACAAGCAGTTCCTAAGAGGCTTGCCGAACCAGCTGACTCACTGGTTCCCTCAAAGAAATCAAACACAGAACCTCCTGCTGGACAGCATTTGGGGACTTCTGTGCCTTGCTATAAAGCCTGACAACTCCTACAGAAATTGTACAGTGAAAATCGTAAAACTTTTCAAGGAGAAAGTGTGGAAAAATGCCTGGAATGGCTAAAGAAAAACCTTTTAGGCTTATAGGTGCTGTCTGCTTCGCAGCAGCAGACCACTGCAAAGCAGTTTGTCTCCTCTGCTCAGTCTTCCTATTATTTAAGAGGAAGAATATGTGATTATGATAAAATAGAGGAAGGGGAACCTATTGAATCTGAGGTTTTCCCTGAACAGGAATTGGGCTTTTCCCACAGAGCATCTGAGGATTATTCCTCACTTTTCATATTTGTGAGAAATGATTGGGCTGACACCCACTAAAAGCTTCTCCTTCATATGAATACACTCTTCAGGAAAGATACTTTAAAGATTCTATAAATTCCAAGCTCTCTTTCCCCTCTTGAAAAGAGGCTGGATAAGAAGTATCAGCTGGACAGGGATGGAGCTGAATTTTTATTCTCCCACTCTGTCCACCAAGGAGTAGTACAAGTGATAGCCTGTGACAAGGCAAAGATACCCCTGGCATCCCATCCTCCTAACAAGGATTCCAGAAAAATTGACAACATGGCTTTCAAGCCTCTGATGCTCAATACCAGAAGTCACTATGGCAGTCTGTCCTTGCTATGGCAGTCAAGGCTTAGACTCCCCTGTCAGATGATCTAGCTGAAACAGTTGAGTTTGGTATGGGAGCAGCCAAATACCAGTCAAATGGCTGCTGACTTTGTGACACTGCTGCCAGATGGATGATAAATACAGAGGTTCAAAGGGGGTTTGCCTGGCTGAGAGCCACAAAACTCACTCAGGACACCCAAACCAGGGCTATGTATTTCCCAGTTGAGGGTAATTCCCTCTTGGAGGAAAGATAAAGGCTTGCATGAAAAAGGTGGATGTATACAAAACTGCCTATAGTAGCAATTCCACAAAAGAAAGCTTCCATGTCCACTAAAACATATGGAAGGGGAGGCTGAGGCAGATCACTTCACATCAAGCCTTTCTTTTATCAGGCCAGGGTTGTGCCTCAGTATCAGCAGTACCCATAGTAGGGGTACTTCAGGCACCTCAGTGAGTCAGGGATTGTCTGAGTTCAAATCCCTTCCAGCACTTAAAAAAATAAATAAATAAAAGTTTTAAAACCATCTACAGATGTAAAGAGAGAACTCCTGGAAAAGGAGGTTCAAAACCTGTTACTGTCAAACAGTGGAGCCTATCCTAGTACAGCAAAAGGTACCACAAAGAAATTGGGGCGTGCCGGCCTGTCTTGGACTTCAAGGTACTAAACAGGGCTTAACAAAGCCAAAGTTCAAAATGATAACTTTGTCACTGATTCTGCCAACACTCCAAGCGGATGGTTGGCATCACTGGACCTAAAGGGTGCTTATTTCTACATCCCCATAAGGGAGTCTTACAGAAAGTACCTCAGGTTCATACTCCCATCAGGTCACTCCCCAAGAGTGTACACAAAGTGCTTGGCAGGGATTGTGGCACACCCTCAGAGACAAGGTGTCACAGTTTTCCCACACCTCAATGACTGGCTGGGGGTTGTAAAATCAACCCAGCAAGTGGGAGCATCTGCAACTTACCCAGGGGCTCCTAGAGTCTGTAGGGCTCCTGATAAATCTAAAGAAGTTCTGTCCTTCAGCCTGTTTAGGCACTACGGTTCATAGGAGCAGAGCTAGATGCACTGCAAGGCAGGGCAAGAGGTATTCCACTGATAGCGGGCTCATTCAGCATGAACAAACCAAAAGCTGAACGTCAGTTTCTTCAGCTACTGGCCACATGGCACCTGTCACTGGCATAGTCCTGGAATTCAGGTTATAGATGAGTCATTCAGTTTCACCTCAGGGCTCACTGGGAGAAAGGACCCTCTTTCAAAACTAATTCTGGTAACAAAAAACATTGTTCAAACAACATGAAGTCTTGCTATATTATGACATATGCAGTGAGTCCCAACCTTCGAACTGCTCCGGAGGTGAAAGAGTTAACTTTCCATGCCAGGCATGGAACCTTGAGCACGAGCTCGGTTGAAAACTCTGTCTGTTCTTTAAACTTAAACTGTCAGATTCTTTACTCCGCCTCACTGAACAGTCGCTCCGGAGATTTCTCCTTCTGCTCGGTTCGTTTGTCGGTTAAAAAGTCTTATTTTTCGGTTTCTTGACCGAAATTAAACCACAACCGGTCGGTTCAAGCTCTGTCTGTGGTATTGTAAGTACTAGATAGGCTTACATTTATTTTTCTTCTGTGTGGAACTTGTAAATGTGTTTTCGGTTCGGTTTGAACTGATCAGGCTGTTTTTAAAATCTTTCTAGTCCTTTAGAGTGCGGTTGCCGGTTCTTACTGGTTTTAAAAAAAACAGATTTCATTACGTTTTTTTCCACGACCCGTGACACGGTTGGGAATCGATAAGAGAGTCTTGCTTGGTGGATTGCCATTAACGGGCAAGTTTGGTTAGGCTGGCACTATGTCTGAGAAACCCAAAAGAAAAACCGGGCCCACTGGGTTTCAGCACTGTGGCCTCTGTGGGGAAGCCTTTGCTAAGGCTGACCCACACACCACCTGTGTATATTGTCTGGGGTTTGACCACCTCAATGCAGACTGCCACATTTGTAAGAATTTTCCTGCTGCCACTGTGGAAAAGAGAGTTGGTAGGCTCAGGGAAAGGGAGGCCAAAAGTCCGCTGACCCAGATGGTTAGCCCGGTTCGGGTTCCAACCGTACCTGAGGGAGTGCCTCTGACCAGGGCGATACCTGGGCAACAAAGAGCCAGCTCTGAGGAGCCGGGTTCCAACTAAAGGACTAGAAAGTCAGCTAGTGTGGAGCCAAAAGTTCTTTCTCCAACCGCTGAGGAAATAGCTAAAGCAATTCAAATTGTCCAGTCTCTTTCTCGGCTCTGTCCGAACCGACACCCATCAGGGAAGTGCTCGGTTCGCCGGGTTCCACCGGTTCAAGATTTTGATTTTGAGGATTTTTATGAACCGGAGGAAGGGAGGAGGAGTATGGGAGAGTGAATGTGATTTTGAAGGTCTGGATGTGCCCATTGAACCGGACATCTCTCCAGACAGACCGTCAGGGTTCTTCCCCAGGCTATCTGAGTCCCCTTCTCATTTTATGTTCTATAAGAAAGTTGCTGAAACTCTCCAACTCCCTGTTGAGGAAGCTGTTGATGACCAAGAAGAGCCTGATTATGTAGAAATGATGGATATTTCAGAGTCTAGGAGACTGTCTATTCCTTTGCACAAATCTTTTAGGAAACAGGCAGTAAAAATTCTAAAAACTCCTCACTCTATCCTCCCTGTTGATAAAAGGATGTACAAGAGGTATGCATTATCAGGCTCTGATACGGAGTTCCTCACTCAGCAATGGAGCCATGTGGGGGTAGTGCAGGCTGCTGCCTGTGACAAGGCAAATATTCCTCTAGCCTCTCACCCTCCTGAAAAGGACTCCAGGAGGATGGATGCCATGGCAAAGAAACAGTACATGGCAGCATCTTTAGGACTCAGACAGGCAAATTATATATGTTTATGCTGCTAGGGTACCAGAAATCCAGGTGGGATACGTGCTGGCTCCTAGTAAAACAGGCCCCTGACCAGCTTGCCAGGCAACTGGAGCAGGTGGCTGGATGGTGTTGAGGCATCCAAGGTGCAATTTCATGCTGCAGTAGACTCTAATGATGTATCATCATGGGTCATGGCTATCTGTGGCTCTACAGAATGGCTTGGCCTGATGTACTACCCTGTCACAGGATACCCAGTCTAAGGCTATGGATTTTCCTTTGTGGGCAATTCTCTGTTTGGGAGCAGACAGAGAATTATATGAAGAAAATGGATGAATATAGGACCACCTATAGGAGTGCACAGGCCAAAGAAAGGCAAGCACTTCTCAAAGGCAGCAGTCAGGGGCAGGGCAGGCCCTTTCATAGGCCTTTTACGAAGCCCAGGCCTCCTCTTCTGCTTATGCCCAGAGGGGTCTTTAGAGGGAGAGGCAGATGGGGCACAAGTAGCTTTGTGCCCCCCTCAGCCCAAAGCCCCTGCCAAGCAGGCTCCCTGATGGGGTGGCCAGGGCTGATTCTCCACTACCGGTAGGGGACAGGCTGGCTTACTTGTCCAGGATCAAAGTCTTAACATCAGACAAGTGGGTCCTGGAAGTAGTAGCCAGGACTGGTTATCGGCTTCAAAAATTTCCAAAGATGAGAGCCAGGTCCTTTCACCTGCAACCATCAGAGGCACTTGCCCTAGAAACAGCAGTTTCTACCTCCTGGCTCTCAGAGCTGTGGAAAGGGTTCCACCCTCACACCAGGGCAAAGGGTTGTACTCCAGGTATTTCCTTCCCAAAAAGACAGGAGAATGGCGGCCCATCCTGGATCTCAGATACCTAAACTAGCACCTTTAAAACCAAAATTCAAAATGGTGACTCTGGGAATTATTTTATCCTCTCTAAGGCCAGGGACTGGCTAGCCTCCTTGACCTCAAGGATGCCTACTTCCATGTTCTTATCAGAAGCTCCCACCGAAAGTACCTCAGATCTAACTGCCCTCAGGCCATTACCAGTTCAGAGCAATGCCCTTCGGCCTCACCTCGCCCTGAGGGTTCACAAAATGCCTGGCAGTTGCTCACTTAAGAAGGCAAAGATTGCCATCTTTCCTTATCTGGACGACTGGCTCATAGTAGGCCAGTCTCCAGACCAGGTCAAACTACACCTTCAGGTAACTCAGCAACTGCTCACATCTCTAGGTTTCCTTCAATCTTCCAAAGTAGTTCTAGAGCCTGTCCAGCTTCTCACCTTCATAGGCGCAGAACTGAACACAAAAGAGGCCAGAGCCTTCTTCCTCTGGAAAGAGCAAGGACCCTGGTCTCTGGCTCCTCTTTCACCCTGCAGGTCTCGATCAGCAAGGCATTTTCATAGCCCTAGTACATGGCTGCTTCTGCAGCAGTAGTGCAGGGAGCAAGATTTCAGATGAGGGACGTCCAGTTCCATTTGAGAGCCTTTGGTCCTCAAAGGAGAGACCCTCAACCAAATTGATCCCAGTGACTCGAACTCTGATCCAGGCCTCCTTCATTGGTGGCAGGACCAGAGCAATCCGAGACAGGGGGCCCTTTCACCCCCAGTCTCACTCCTTAATCCTACTACAGATGCAGCCCTCTTGGGGTGGGGAGCTCACATGCGCGACCTCACTACCCAGGGATTGTGGTCCCCACAGGAATCTCTGCTCCACATCAATCTGTTGGAACTCAGAGCAGTTTTTCTAGCACTTCAAGTTTTTTCCACATCTGTTCAGAACAGACAACACCACTACAATGTGGTACATCAACAAGCAAGGGGGCACTCTGGTCTACAGCCTTGTGCACCGAAGCAATGAAGTTGTGGTCTCTGGCTTATTCCCTGAACGCCTCCCTTACGGCAGTTCACCTCCCAGGCAAGGACAGTGTCCTGGCAGATGCTCTCAGCAGGATTTCCAAGGCCATCACGAATGGTCACTGGATCCCCTAGTACTGGAGGTAGTATTTGCCAGATGGGGCACCCTGCAGATAGATCTTTTGCAGCCCCAGACAATCACCAACTTCCCCTTTTTTGCTGCAGGCCCCCAGTGTTTGGCTCAGTCCCTCTGGATGCCTTCCTTCTCAGTTGGGAAGGGAAGTTTCTCTATGCTTTCCCCCCTTCCCTCTCCTGTTCAAGGTGCTAGTCAAAATCAGATCTCAACCTTGCAAGATGATCCTGATTGCTCCAGATTGGGCCAGACAGCCCTGGTACCCACCCTTATGTCCTCAGCAGTCCACCTTCCCTGTGTCTTCCCAGGAATCACAACCTGTTAACCTGTGCCCAGGGAGAGTTTCATATCCAACCTCAAATCTCAATCTCAAGGCCTGGCTCTTGAAGAGTTAGAGTTTGTTGACCCACACCTCTCCCAAGGTGTATTGATATCTTGAAGGTTCTAGAAGCCTTCCACCAGGGCTACTTATAATTCCAAATGGAAGAGATTTTCCATATGGTGCTCTGGCAAGCATATTCCCCAGAATCTGCTGACTTGCCCAATCCTGGATTATATGGCGATTTGAATTTTGAGCTGAGACCAGCTACCCTAAAAGTGCATCTGGCAGCCTGTTCGCTTTCTTATGCAGGTAAACCTTCTTCTTTTCAGCTCATCCTGTATCTCTCCATGTTTTTCAAGGGTTGCTTCCACACCAACCTCCATTCAGGGACCCTGCCCTGCTTGGGATCTTAATGTTTGCATTGCCCAGCTCATGCAACCCCTTTGAGCCATTGTCTTCAGTAGAGCTTAAGTACTTGACTTGGAAAACTGTGTTTTTGTAGCCATCACTTCTGCCAGGCGCACAAGTGAATTGCAAGCATTGTCAGTGGAACCTGATTTTATCTCCTTTCATGAGATAACGTGGTTCCTCAGGATCAACAGAAAGCTTGCTCAAGGTGGTTTCAGACTTCCACCTTAATCAATCCATGTCTCTTCCTGTGTACTTTACTGACCATTCCTCCTCAAGCAGAGGAGATTGCATAGTTTAGATGTCAAAAGAGCCTTTAGTTACTATATAGAACGTACTAAGGGTCACAGGTTTGACTCCTCCAATTGTTCCTCACTTATGGTGATAGTTGGTAAAGGAAAACTGCCACTAAAAGATCCATTGCCAGGTGGATTGTCTCTTGTATCCAATTTTGTTATGAAAACTGGGTAAGGTTCCTTCCTCAGGCCTGAGGACTCACTCTACCAGAGGTACAGCTGCTGCTCTGGCTGCTGCCAGGGACATCCCTATCCCAGAGATATGTCAAGCAGCTACCTGGAAAACAGTTCACACTTACTAAGCATTACCCTGGACATCCAGGTAGGAGTGATGCTCTGATTTGGCACAGCTGTGCTTAGAGCCTATTTCCTAAGTAGGTTCTGTCCCTCCATGGAGGTACTGTTGTGTATTTCAGGATATAAATATAATATCAAGACTTATGTTGTTTGAAGAAAAAATTACTCACCTTAGTAATGTTGTTTCTTCTAATGGAGTCTCATATATTATGACCTCCCCGCCTGCCCCTCCAGAACCTCTACTTTTGGGTTGTGGGTGGTAGTAAGTCGCAGCACTTAGTAGATGCCCACTTTATTTTTCACTCTTCTTTAGGGTGTTTGGGTGTGTATGTTTTAATTTTCTTTCTTGAACTCTGACTTGAGTCTTGTTTTGGCATCAACAAAAAATGTGTTGTTGTAGTTAGTAGCCAGTGGGCTAGTGTAGGTTTACGGCTTCCACACAGAACCTTAGTGAGTTTTGCTCGTAAAGATCTGACAGTTTGAGCTGAAAGAACAGACAGAGTTTTCAACCGAGCTCGCACTCAAGGTTCCATGCCTTGGCTTGTCTGACTGTCCCGTAGTTGGGTGAAGGGTGTTAATTGTCTGGCCTCTGACCTCAGCTACGTGATAACTGGAGGTGGGGCTTAGTCAGAGTTAAAGTAGCAAGCAGAGGTTTATTTTCTCAGAAGAAGCCAGAAGGGGAAGGAAGGAAACGTATTCAATTCAGTGCTTTAGAGTAACTGGTAATTGCTATTTTTCTTTTAAACTTAGATTGTGGGCTTGTAATGACACTATACTTTCTTTGTTGTCTTTACTTATAATTGTTTTTGGGCAGTTGAAAATTTAAAACATAGTGGTGGTGTAATTCTGTGCTGTCTTTAATTGCTGCAAATTTTCACCCCCCCCTCCCCTTTCCCCAACACTTAATTATATGCCCTGATAAATCTGATTGACAGGAGCTAAACACAGGGTATAGTAAGAGGTGTGAAGTAGGAGGCATGAGTGGGGAAGAAGCCCACCCTCAGCACGACAAGTGTTTTGACTCATTTATTTATTGGTTTCTTTTTCCTTAAAAAAAAAAAAAAAAAAAAAAAAAATTATCTGAGGATCAGTGACAGGATTTTTAGTACAGAAAATTAATAAAAAGAGAACTAGGAGAGCTTCAGTAGCAGACAAGTTGTGGAATTGCAGTATAATGTGGGGAGTGGTGCAATGCAGTGGCTGTGGGGCAGCTATATTCAGGCAGACCTTCTGGACACTGAGGTGCTGCCCTATCTGCATGCATCTCTCTGACTGCGGGATGAGGTAGCCAGACTCAGAGCGGAAGTAAACTGGGCAGGAGTACCATCACCCCTATCCAGGGACCACCCAGTCCAATGCAGCTGCCTCAAAGGATGCCAAGAACGAGGAGCACTTGATGACAGTGGGCTCAGGGAGGGTTAGGAGCAGTCAGGCAGAGGCACATCCCAGATCCTATTCCACTCAAGAACTCATATGCCACACTGGCAAACGAGGACAACCAAATAGAGGTACCTAGAGAAGTGGAAGGAAAGGATGGAGGTTAGCCAAGGAGGTGACCTCAGTGGGGAAAAGCAGTGGACCCCAGAGGAGGAGGAAGCAAATCCTGGTGGGGGACTCCATCGTAAGAGGGATCCAGCTAGGAACACAGGAGGGGAGGACAGGGAGGTGAGGTGCCCACAGGGTGTCACGGCATGGAGGGATGGAAGGAAGATCCTGGGGATCACTGGGAAGGCAAGACAGGAGGGTGAGCTGGATGTCATTATCCACCTAGGTACTAATGACTTGGCAAATGGGGAGCCAAAGGAAGTTCAGGAAGAGTTTAGGAACTGGGGAGGGGTCTCAAGTGCAGCTACTTCTGTCACTTTCTCAGAAGTACTACCTGTGAGAGGCAAGGAGAGCATAGAGTGCATGCACCAGGAACTTTAACTCATGGTTGAAGAACTGGTGCTGTGGAGAAGGGTTTGGGTTCATTGGTGACTGGGGACCCACCTGGAGGGATGGAGGTTTGTTCAAGCTTTGATGGCCTGTATCCATCCTGAGGGGAATCCAAGCACTCAATGATAAGTTTAAATGCTACATTGATAAGCATTTAAACTAGCAAAGGGGGTGGCAGGCCAGCAAGGAGGGTACCTACTTGCTCACCCCCACAGCTAGCAGGGAACCAGTGAACCAGAGGAGTGGCTATCCTGCAAGGCAGTGTGCAAAAGATGGAGATTAGTGCCCAAGAGGTGGATAAGCAGAAAGGGGCAAATTCAGCAGAAGGGCAGACAGCAAGGGAGAACCAGGGATAAATGACAACCAAGGAAGGGCTGGGAGAGAAACAGTGAAGCAGTCTAGGGAGGTCAAATCATGGAAAGTCATGTGTGCAAATGCCAGGAGCCTTAGCAACAAGATGGAAGATCTGAGGCTGTCATGGTACAGTCAAACCTGGACATTGTGGGACATCACTGAAAACCTGTTAATGGATAACCATACACTGGGAGATGGTCATACCTGGCTACAACATATTCAGAAGAGACAGAGCAGGCAGGAAGGGAGGGAGGAGTGGCAATCGTATGTGAAAAATGACATAAGGGCCACAGAGATCCAGGAGGAACAAAACGGGGGAGAGATACTGTGGGTTGTGGTAATGGAAAGGGCAGACAGTTTATCCACAGGTGTGGTCTATAGACCACCAGCCCAGGAGGAAGAAACAGATAGGGAGTTGATGCTAGCCATCCAAAGGATGGCAGACAAGGGTGAGGTAGTACTGGTTGGAGACTCAATATTCCAGACGGGACTGAGCATCCCAGCAGCAGTATCAACTAGGGAGCAGATTTATCCTGACTCCTTCAGGGTGCCTTTCAAGCAACTGGTCATGGAACCAACTCGCAGAAGGCAACACCGACCTTGTGCTCACAAACAGGGACAGTGTGATGGGGTAACAGTCGGGGAGCATCTGGGTAACAGTGACTACCAGTCATTGTGGTTTGAAATCACAGAAAGAGCAGAACCAAACCACACAAAAACACGATCCTGGATTTTAGGGGGGTGACTTTGGGAAAATGGGAGATACTTGAAAGAGGCATTAGGGGAATGGGACAGGAATCAGGGTTGAGGAACAGTAAGCAGTATTTAAAAATGGGGATTATAAGAACAACAGAATTATGCATTACAGGTTAGCAAGAGGAAAAGGAAGAGGAGACCATTATGGTTTTCCAAAGAGGTAGCAAAGAAAGTGAAAGCCAAAAAGATTGCATTCTGGCAATACAAAAAGACACAGGCAGAAGGGATAGGGAGAAGTACCAGGAGAAGCAAAGGAGGCAGGGAAGTCAGTAAGGGAAGCCAAAGCTCAGACAGAAGAACACATTGCAAAATCAGTGGGTAAAGGGGACAAACCTTTACAGGTACATATGTGAAAAAGAAAGACGGAGGGATAGTGAGACTGAAGGGGAGGATGGAGCCAGGAGGATGACAACAGTAAAGCTGGACATATTGAACAGGTATTTCTGCCTCAGTCTTTACTGAGGAAGAGGGGGTACTGGGTCCGAAGGGGGCAAGGTAGAATGGCAGAAATGGACACAAGTCCCTTTACACGAGAAAGGGTCCTGAAGGAACTGGAAGTAATAAGAGTTGATAAAGCTAATGGGGCCAGATGGGTGCACCCCAGGGTCCTTAAAGAACTAAGAGAGGTGGTGGCTGATCCTTCTGCTATCCTGTTTAGCCGATCACCCGAAACAGGGAGGTACTCAAAGACTGGAGGACAGCAGATGTAGTCCCCTTATATAAAAGTGGGAACAAAGAGGAAGCTGGAACTACAGACCAGTCAGCCTCACTCGGTAGTGGGAAGATCATGAAGCACTACTGAAGGAGAGATTGCTGGAACATCTGGTTGTCAATGGACTACAGGACCCAAGGCAGCATGGTTTCACCAGGGGAGGTCATGTCAGACCAACCTCATTGAATTTTGACTGGGTGACTAGGGAGGTGGATCAGGGGGGCAGTGACATGGTCTATCTGGACTTCAGCAAGGCCTTTGACACTGTGCCACATAGAAGACTATTACACAAACTGGGGAATATGGTGGGCAGGACAGTAGTGTGGTGGGTAGGTAACTGGCTGGGTGGCAGGACACAGAGGGTGGTGGTAAATGGCTGTCACTCCACAGAGGGAAGAGTGACCAGTGGGTACACAGGGATCAGTCCTATTCAACATCTTCATCAGTGACATTGTGCAGGATCTAGAAGGCAGAATTCACTGTTCGCTGATGACACAAAGCTCTGAAATGAGTAGACACACCAGAGGGTGTAGACAGAATGAGAAGCGACCTGCAGAAACTTGAAGAATGGTCGGTTTGGAGTTGAAATTAATGCAAAGAAGTGCAAGATAATGCATATGGGGTACAAAAACCCTGGCACAATATATCAGTTGGGGGTGAGGATATAGTATGCACCAAGCAGGAAGGATCTGGGGCTATCATCTCTGATGACCTCAAGGTAGGGAAACAGTGTACAAGGCAGAGGGTAAAGCAAATAGGATGCTGGGATGTATAGGCAGGGGCATCACCAGCAGGAAAGTGGGAGGTCATAATTCCGCTTATGCAAGACACTAGTGAGGTCCCCACCTGGAGTAACAGTGTACAGTTCTGGAGACCATACCTACGTAAGGACAGACAGGGTAGAGAAGGTTCAGAGGAGGGCAACAAAGATGGTGCATGGATTGCATCACAAGTCCTATGAAGACAGGTTGAAGGAACTGAACATGTACTCCCTGGAGGAGAGGAGGAGAGAGGATATGATAGAGACATACAAGTATCTTACAGGGAGGAACTAGGTGCAGGAAAACACTATTTTAAGTGAAAAGATGTTCCAGGACTAGAGGGCATGGGATGAAGTTGGAGGGAGGACGATTCAGAGGAAACATGAGAAAGATTTTTCACAGAACGGGTGGTGGACAAGGGAACACCCTGCCAGAGGAAGTGGTGGGGCTGATACAATCACTGGATTTAAGAATGCATGGATAGACATAGCGGAATTCTAGAGGTCAGGGGTAAGGGGAAACAGACTTCTAGGAAAACAAACTGAACTTACAAGCTCAAATGGGCAGACTGGGTGGGCCATAGGCCCTTATCTGCCGACACTGTCTATGTATCTATGGAAAGTTAACTCTTTCACCCCCGGAGCAGTTCGAAGGTTGGGACTCACTGCATATGTCATAATATAGCAAGACTCCATTAGAAGAAACAACATTACTAAGGTGAGTAATTTTTTCTTACAGGCCCTCCAAGGATGGAAAGAAGAAACCCAGAACAAAGGGGTTCCTTTTTACAGCAAGTTGTTCTGCCAACAGATTCATCTCTACTAGAGTGGGGTTCCCATCTGGGGGTTCACATCATCCAAGTGCAGAGTCTCTCCTGCATACAAACTTGCTGGAGCCAGATTAGTGTTACTGGCACTAAAGGCTTTCACATGACTAGTACAGGGAAGGTGGTACAGGTCAGAACAGACAATACCACCACAATGTATTACACAAGCAGGGATGGATAAGGTCAAGCCTTCCCTGCACAGGACTCATGATAATATGGAGTCAGTCTAGGATGCTCCATGGGGGTTCCCCTGCAGGCTATTTATCTGCCAGGCAAGGACAATACCTTGGCAGATACCCTGACTCAAATCAACTAATCCCATCATGAATGGGCCTTGGACAGTCAGGTGGTGCAAGTAATCTTTAGGAGGTTGGGCACCCCAGGAGTAGACTTGTTTGTGTCCCACCAGAACCACCACCTGCCATAGCACTATGGCAGACCACCAGATATGGGAACAATTCCCCTGGATGCTCTGGCTCTGGATTAGTCGGTGAAACACCTACATCCTCTTCCTCCTTCCCTCTGATGTACAGAGTATTTCTTAAGCTCAGGTCCCAGGTTAGCATCAATGATCTTGATAGCACCAGACTGGGCCAGGCAGCCATGGTACTCTCTGTTACTCTCCATGTCTGGGTCCAAACCAATACACCTTCCTCAGAGGGCACAATCTGCTAACCTCCAGCCAAGGGAGGCTCCTGTACCCAAACCTCAGGTCACTCAGGCTCGAGGCATGGCTCTTGAGGGCCTACACTATGTAGACTTGTATTTTTCTGAAAGTGTCTTGGACATTTTTAGTGGTTACAGGAAGCCCCCTATTAAGAAAATCTATACTTCAAATGGAAAGGTTTTTTTTTTCTATTGGGTATTCAACTAGGAACTGGTACCAGCACATGCTGGGGTCCCAGCTGTGCTTTATTATCTTTCCTATTTATATTCATTGGACTTGCAGTCCAGCACCCTTAAGGTCCACCTAGCTGTAGCATCTGCCTGCATATCAGCTGGACAGAATGTTTCAAGTGGCTCCAGATCCTATCTCCAAAATGCTCTTTAAGGGCTTGGCCCATAACAGTACAGGCTGGTGTCCCAGCTGTGCTGGACTCTCTTACCTATTGGCATTTACTGGGCTTGCAGTCCAGTACCTTAAAAGCATATACTTACATTTCAGTGTACAGAATGTTTCTGTGGCCTCAGACCCTGTCTTCAAAAGGTTCTTTAAAGGCCTATGCCATTTGCACACACCCTCACAGGGAACTGGTGCCAGCATGGTACCTAAATGTGTGTATAGTTAGGCTCATGGGTTCCCCTTTGAGCCTATGTTTTCAGCTTCTTTGAGATATGTCACAAGAAAAATAGTTTTTCCTTATGGTAATGACTTCTGTCAGTTGAATCGGTGAGCTTCAGTCTCTCTGCATTGAACATGACTACATTTATTCCATAGAGACAAAGTGGTCCTGAAAACAAACAGGAAGTTTCTTCCTAAAATGGTTTTTGATTTCCATTTGAACCAAACCATTACCTTACCTTTCTTTTTCACTGAACACTTTGGTTCAAGTGAAAGGAGTCTTCATAGTTTGGTTGTCAAAGAGCCCTTAGTTACTACTTGACAGCCACTACAGTCCATAGGCAGGACAGAAAATGGCTGTTCCTGACCTACGAAATGTGGGAAAGGATAACCCAGCATCAAAAGGTCAATTTCTTGTTGGACAGTATCCAGTTTTTATTACTCTAAGGCTGGAAAGGAGCCCTCAACAGGGCTGAGGCCCCATTCTACAAGGGGCACAATTGCTACCATGGCAGCTGTGGGGAATGTTCCCATGGTTGGATACCTGTAAAGCAACTACCTGAAAAACAGTACTCACCTTTACGAAGAATTATAACCTGGATATTCACTCCAAGGGTGATGCTAGGTCTAGCACAGCAGTCCTGCAGAGGCTGTTTCCAAAATAAAGTTCTGTGCCCACCTCCAGTGGTACTGCTTTGTAGTCTGCATAAAGTTATGAATAACCTGAGTTTTACTGGGGTTAGAAGAAAAAATGACTTACCATAGTAATCTTATTTCTTCCCAGTGATATTCGGGTATTCATAACTTCCCACCCTGCCTCCCCTTCTAGAACTTTTAGCCTCTGCACTCCTGCATACTGTGCTCTCAGGGCTATAAATGCAATTTTTGGCATATATGTTGTGATTCTGTTCACTATTGTTGTTCCCCCTTGTCAGGTGATTCTGACATTCAGGGGTATTCTTTCATATGTTATGCCCTCCTGTTGGAGGCCTTTTCTGTGTGTTAAGGGAGTTCCTACTAGAATTATTATTATTATTACATTCAATATTGTTATTTTTACACTTAGTCCTCGTGGGCCTGTCTTTCCTGGCTTCTAGGAAATCTGAGGGGTTTAGAGCTAAGGCAGTTAGTAGAACGCAGCATTTGAAAAGTGGCTCATGCAAAAGATTCCATCATTTGCATATGTTCCATCTCTCCGGGCAGTTCTACCTAGAAGGCTTATGGCATAAAAGTTATGAATACCTGAGTATCACTGGGAAATTTTGCTGGTTCACCAACGATCTCAAGGCTGCACTACTGTCCAGAGATAAGCTTTGGAAAACGGCCCGCAAATCCCAAAAAGAGGAAGACTGGTGCCTCTTTAGAACAGCCAGGAACCACTGCACCAAGATGATTAGGGAAACCAAAGCTAGATTCTACCAAGCAGAACTAGACTCTGCATCCAATTATCCCTCCAAATTCTGGGCCACACTAAAAGAACTGTCGGGTTACACGTCACAAAACACACTTTCCTCAAAAATCAATGATAAAAAAGAGATACCGCAGGCATTCAACACACACGTTGCCACAGCAGGCCTAGCCTTCGACAACTCGCCTGCATGCAACTTGCGCACCCAGCTCGATATGGCCCCCCCAAATTCTGGTTCTGCAAGCCAGCTCTTCTCTTTCACACCTGTTTCCCTCAAGGACGTGGAAGACCTGCTTCTCCAACTGGATACTAAGAAAAGCACCGGCGCAGATGCATTTGACCCCTACTTCCTAAAGATAGCAAGTCATGTACTGGCTACGCCTATCACTCATCTATTTAACCTGTCCCCATTACAAGGTACCCTCCCACAAATGTGGAAAATTGCACACATTATTCCGTTATTCAAATCTGGAGACCCCTGCAACCTAAATAATTACAGGCCAATCTCTCTCCTCCCGACACTCTCAAAACTCTTGGAAAAAATCGTGAATGGCCAATTGAGATCCTTCATTGACAGCGAAAAACTATTAAACCCCTTACAATCTGGCTTCAGAGCCAACCATAGCACGGTCTTGGCATTAGCCAAGGTAACTAAAGATTGGCAACAAGAGCTGGAGCTCAAAAAGTTTGTCTGTGCTGTGTTTGTTGACCTAAGTAAAGCATTTGACACAGTTGACCACAGCCTGCTCCTCGCCTCTCTGAAATCGATAGGGCTGGACTCTACCTCTCTAAACTGGTTCCGTGACTACATGACCGACAGATACCAGCAGGTAAAGGCTGATGGCGAACTTTCTGCCCCCAAACTGTTACAAAGAGGTGTCCCCCAAGGATCTATTTTGGGACCTCTCCTCTTCACCATATACATCAACAATATAGATGTGGGAATCAAGGAGGCAAGTATTCATCAATTTGCGGATGATGGTGCTTTACCTGAGTCGCCAAACACCTGAAGCGGCATGTGCTGATCTAAAAAAAGACTTCAACCTCCTGCAACTTCAACTAATCAACAAAAAATTGTTATTAAATGCCAAGAAAACAAAAGCTATGTTATTTTCCCCTGCCATCCATCTGGCTCACCCAACTACAATCTGCCCCCCCCCCCCAATCACCATGATCCTGGGAGAGAACCTAGAGTATGTTTCGAAATTCAAATACCTGGGGGTTTGGATAGATTATAAACTTTCCTTCGCTGACCACCTGGACGACCTGTTGAAAAAACTAAGGCAAAGACTTGGCCTTTTCTATAGGATAAGACGGTTCCTAACTGCAGACGCAAAGAAACAGCTAGTCCAATCTACGTTTCTGTCCTTAATTGACTACGCGGACTTCATATATAGTAGCTGTGCTGCCTCATACCTTGGAAAACTGGATACGCTTTACCACAGAGCTATACGCTTCATCACCAAACTCCCCCTCTCTACCCATCATTGCTCACCATATGCCGCTATGGGCTGGACCTCTCTTCAATACAGGCGCAACATGAATGCGGCACTCTGCACACTCAGAACTATTACTGGCAAACTCCCCCAGTACATAGCTGACTGCCTGACTCCGATTGTGGCCAGAAACTATACCCTCAGAAGCTGATCTCTCTATACATACCTAGGGCTCACACACGCTTTGGGAGAGCCGCCATAGGCTTCTCACTCCCCTCACTCTGGAACAAAATCCAGAAATCCCTAAAGCTGAGGTCTCCAGTTAGTATTCGCTTGTTCAAAACTCTCTACCTTGATGGCATAATGGAAACCTGCAACTGCTTTGCTCGGCGCTAGCTAACCATCTTCCTCCTACATGGTAGCACCTTCGCTATACTTTTACTGTCTCTTGTGCTTCTGCCTCAAGTTATTCATATGTTCACCAATCCTCCTGCGGTTCCCACCTCCAATCTGCACAACCCCAACCGGTCGCGTACAGCACACAAAAACCCTGCAGCTCGTACCACCCTCCCCCCTCCGATGCTGCAACAGGTATCAGTCAGCTGGTATTCTCCCGACAGTTCTTTGCTTGCCCCTTTCTTTCTATCCCAACCCTCAGCCTGCCATACTTAATTCACCTTGACTACCTGCCCTCTGATATTATACAGTACTTGCCTCTTTTTATCCCAAGTGCCTGCCAATTCCTTAACAAATACTCTCAAAATTGCACAGTTTTGGGCACGGATCCAGCACAAGCACTATACTGATGTCTGTTTTCTGATTTATGTATGATGTCTATTATCTGTATATGCGTATTATTACTGTAAAAGCTAGCGTCTTTACTGCTCCATATGACTGTATCTTGTCCAACTGTATTATTGTTTGTATGCCACAGGTCCACCTTGTAAATGAGCTTGCTCAATGGTGTGTCCGCCTGGATAAATAAAGATATTGAAGATTACTATGGTAAGTAATTTTTTCTTTTCACTCACTCATACCAGAATGGTTTCAAGCCAGTAGTAAAGCACACACACTTTTCTAAATAAAATATGTTTTAATACTTAAGTCTTTGGGGTGCTTATTGTTTTCTGTGGTTAATTATTCATAAGGCCAACAAGCACTCTTAGCTGCTGTACCAGGTGTTAATCCCTTAGAAATGCCTGGTACAGCTCAGTTCAGTATGTGAGTTGGTAAATTTTCCTTATTTTTCATTTTTTTCAATGAGAAAAGTGCCTCCTTCTCCCTTTTGAACACAACTAGACTTAAAATCGCAATAATGCCTTTACAGCTCTGCATTTCCATATGCTTAACACCCCTACTGGGATGAATCCCTATGAAATTCCCTGTTGTTCAAGCATTATTCTTTTTTGAAACTTCGTTTATTGCAATTTCCAAAAATCGAAGAGTACAATAATACACTAATAATTATACATGATGGAACATACAATCTGAGCATAATTATAGAATGGTGTCATGCATCACACTGGAACTTAGAGTCCATCAGTCAAGCAATAAGACATGACAAGGTGTCCATTGTGGTGGGATAATGGCACACCTTGGGTGTATTATGAGGCACAAGGCATCACTGAGTGCCTTCAACCACCAGAGAAGTGCCATCATCCCAGAACACATGCCCTGGAGTGTCTTACTGAAATTATAAAATGGGTCCAAGATTTTTTTTTTTTTGAGGGGGCGAATAAATGCTCCAAAAATCAAAAAAGAAGCCTTTTTATTACTTTTTTTTTTTTTTTTAAAGTTCATCCACCTCAGCAAAATAGTCACAGCACATTCCAACACTGACATGCCATCTCAGGTTTAAATATTATGCACAGCAAAATACATGTATTGTTAATAGAGATGTAACCCCCCCTACAAATGGGGGTTCCTGAAAGTCTTCCTTCGGTGTGCCTAAATGCCCACTGCCAAGCTGGTGTTCTGTGTCCTAACCATTTAAAAGCATTTGTGAGTGCCTTTATAGCCTCTGTCTCTTTAAGAGCTGCCTATATCACAGTATATAATTAATCTAGGTGGGGGCCGAGTGTTTCTAAGCTCAAGTCCCACCTGGGCTGCCAGATAATTGCCCCATGCTGCCATCGCTAATTGCGCAGAGGGAGCTCTGTTAGAAGCTGTACTTATTTGCTGATTATTCTCATTATAATGATATCATAGTTTGTCTAATCTGCCTTCTTTGCAGCACGGACATTTCTATGCATCACCACCATCTTGGTTCTGGACTGCTGTTATGGACCAATCAGTACCTTTGGGGGCCCTAAAATGGAGCCTGCCCCCAGGGGTCTTGTGGGAGTGAATTTCTGTAGGAATTATAGTTTCAAACAACATGAAGTCTTACTGTATTGCTTTATTGACTCATTGTCCAGACCCCCCCGCCCCGTTTATTTGGCCAACCTGCTGACTCCCGCCTCCCAAACTCGTATCCTCAGGTCTTCCTCTGTCCCTATGCTGTCTGCCAGACCTTGTGCAACAAAATGGGAGAACAGGCATTCTCCCACTACGCTCCCAAATTCTGGAACACACTCCCCCTTCAGCTTAAAAATTCAGCTTCACATCGTATTTTTAAAAACTCGCTCTTCTCCCACCTCCAAGCCCTTGGACACTGCAAATGCTCCTAAAATGCTTTTCATCTGCTTCTCCCCTCAGCAGGCTGTCGGTACAGACCCCTGTTTAGTGTTACTTACGTTTCCTTTTGCTCTGTATATGACTTTGCTGCTCTGTACCCTGATGTTTGTTAATTTGCAGTTACTGTCTTGAGTGTACCCTGACTGTTTTTATGTACAACTTTGATGTTCAATGTACTACTGTACTCTGTAACCACTGTCTTGTGCTCTTCCGGGTCGTGCCTGAAAATAGGCAGGATTGTTGCCTAGCGCATTTACCTGGTTACCAAAAGCTAATAAATAAAATATGCAGTTAGGTCCTGCCTTTCAACTGCTCCGGAGAACAAAGAGTTAAACTTTCCATGGCCAGCATGGAATGTTCACCACAAGCTCGGTCGAAGCCCCTGTCTGCTGCTGTTTAAACTGCAACCGTCAGATTCGTAACTCTGCCTCCCTGAACAGTCACTCCGGAGATTTCTCCTGTTGCTCGGTTCAAAAAAGTCGTTTTTTTCAGTCGGTTTCTACCGAATTGCTGTTACCGCTTAGTCTGTTCAAGTCTCTGTCTGTGGTACTGTGAGTACTAGATACGTTTTCTGTTTAGTTTCTGTGTGGAACTTGTAAATTGTGGATCAGTTCGGCTGAACCGATCAGTTTGAGGTAAAAAAGTTTGTGCTTGATTTAGAGTGTGGTAACCGGTCCGTATAAGTTCTAAAAAAAAAAAAAAAAAGGATTTTATTACGTTTTTTTCCAAGACGTACACGGTCAGGAACAGATAGGGGAATCTTGCTCAGAGATTGCCGAAAAAAGGGTACATTTTTGGATAGGATTGGCCATGTCTGAGAAACCCAAGAAAAAAACCGGGCCCACTTGGTTTCAACACTGCAGTGTGTGTCGGGAAGTCTTTGCCAAGGCTGATCCCCACACCACCTATGTTTACTGTCTGGGGTTTGACCACCTCGATTCAGACTGCCAAATTTGTAAGGATTTTCCCAAATCTACCCTGGAAAAGAGATTAGGTAGACTAAGGGAAAGGGAGGCCGAGAAGTCCGCTGACCCGGATGGCCAGCCCGGTTCGGTTCTGACCGAACCAGAAGGAGTGCCCTCTGACCAGGGCGATACTTCTCCGGGCAAAAGGAGAGCCAATTCTGAGGAGTCTGTTCCGTGAAAAGAAAGAAAAGATAAATCGCTCCAGTTCGGACCAGAAATTCATACTCCGACCGCCGATGAGATAGCCAAGGCGATAAGGATAGTGCAATCACTTACTTCGGTTCCGACCGAACCGGCACCATCTGGCAGGGGTTCGGTTCGGTCGGTTCCCCAGTTCTGGATTATACTTTGGAAGAATTTTATGAACCGGAGGAGGAGGAAGGAGAGTATGAGGATGATTATGGTGATTATGAAAGTCTGGATGTGCCTATTGACCCGGACATCTCCCCAGACAGACCTTCAGGTGCTTCTCCTCCTAGGCTTTCTGAGTCCCCTTCTCACTATATGTTTTACAAAAAAGTGGCTGAGACCTCCAGCTTCCTGTGGAGGAAGCAGTAGAGGATCAGGAGGAGCCTGATTTTGTTGAGATGGACATCCCAGAGTCCAGGAGACTATTTCCCTCCACAAATCCTTTGGGAAACAGACACATAAAATTCTTAAGTCTCCTAATTCTATACCACCTGTGGACAGATGAATGGACAAGAGGTACACTCTCTCAGGCTCAGATACGGAGTTCCTTTTCCAGCAATGCAGCCATGTTGGGGTCGTGCAGGCTGCTGCCTGTGATAAGGCAAATATCCCCTTGGCATCACACCCCCCAGACAAGGACTCCAGGAAGATTGATGCCATGGCAAAGAAACAATACATGGCAGCATCTTTGGGACTCAGGCAGGCTAACTATATGGTCTATACAGCTAGATACCAGAAGTCCAGGTGGGACACTGTGCTGGCTCTGGCTAAACAGGCCCCTGACCAGCTTGCCAAGGAGCTGGAGCAGGTGGCTGCAGATGGGATTGAGGCATCTAAAGTACAGTTTCATGCTGCAGTGGACTCCAATGATTTTTCATCAAGAGTCATGGCTACATCTGTGGCTCTTCGGAGGATGGCTTGGCTCAGATGTACTAGCCTCTCACAGGATACCCAGGCTAAGGCCATGGATTTTCCTGTAATTGGTAATTCTCTGTTTGGGGAGCAGACAGAGAACTACATGAAAAAGATGGATGAGTACAGGACCACTTACAGGAGTGCTCAGGCCAAAGAAAGGCAAGCAACTCCTCAAAGGCAGCAGTCCAGGGGCAGGGTCAGGCCTTTCCAAAGGCCTTTTTACCAAGCTCGGACCTCCTCTTCTTTTTCTTAGAGAGGGTTCTTTAGAGGGAGAGGCAGACAGGGGATGAGCAGGCCTGCATCCACCCCTCAGCCTTAAGGCCCTGCCAAGCAGACACCCTGATGGGTCTGCCTGGGCCGATTCTTCCATACCAGTAGGGGGCAGGCAGGCTTACTTTATCCAGGACTGGAAGTCTCTAATATCAGACAAGTGGGTCCTGGAAGTAGTAAGCCAGGGACTGGTTCTCAGCTTCAAAAAAATTTCCCAAGATGAGAACCAGATCCTTTCCACCTGTGAATCTCTGAGACCCTTGCCCTAGAGGCAGAGGTTTCTTCTCTCCTAGCTCTCAGAGCTATAGAGAGGGTTCCCACACTACACAAGGGCAAAGGATTGTACTCCAGGTACTTCCTAACCCCCAAAAAGACAGGAGAATGGCGGCCCATCCTGGACCTAAGATATCTGAACAAACACCTTTTGAAGCCAAAGTTCAAAATGGTAACTCTGGGAATTATCCTTCCCTCTCTAAGGCCAGAGGACTGGTTAGCCTCCCTGGACCTCAGATGCCTACTTTCACATTCCCATCAGGTGCTCCCACAGAAAGTACCTCGGGTTCGAGTTGCCCTCAGGCCACTATCAATTTAGAGCAATGCCCTTTGGCCTAACATCAGCCCCAACGGTTTTCACAAAGTGCATGGCAGTAGTTGTTGCTTTCCTAAGAAGAGAAAAGATCTCCATCTTCCCATACTTGGATGACTGGCTCATAGTAGGTCAGTCTCCAGACCAAGTCAAGTCACATCTGCAAGTGACCCAGCAAGTGCTCACTTCCTTAGGATTCCTTCTCAACCTTCCAAAGTCAGTTCTCGAACCAGTACAGCTCCTCACCTTCATAGGTGCAGAACTGGATACAGTAAAGGCAAGAGCCTTCCTTCCCCTGGAAAGGGCAAGGAACCTCATGGAACTGGCCTCTTCATTCACCCTTCAGGTGTCTCGACCAGCAAGGCATTTCCTTCAGCTTCTGGGCCACATGGCAGCTTCCATAGCAGTGGTCCATGGGGCAAGATTCCAGATGAGGGACATTCAGTTCCACTTAAGAGCCTTCTGGACCCAAAGAAAGGATTCCCTTACGTGACTTGGACCCTAATCCAAGTCTTGCAATGGTGGCAGGATCAGGACAATTTGAGACAAGGGGTTCCATTTGTCACTCAGTCTCATTCAGTGATACTCACCACAGATGCTTCCCTGCTGGGCTGGGGAGCCCATCTGGGGGATCTTACCACCCAAGGACTGTGGTCACCTCAGGAATCTCTGCTTCACATCAATCTCTTGGAACTCAGAGCATTGTTTCTGGCACTGCAAGCTTTTTCCAAATCTGTACAGAACAAGGTGGTTCAGGTCAGAACAGACAACACCACCACCATGTGGTACATCAACAAGCAAGGGGGCACTCAGTCTACGGCCTTGTGCACAGAAGCAATGAAGCTGT
Source organism: Neoceratodus forsteri (assembly GCA_016271365.2). Classification (NCBI taxonomy): domain Eukaryota; kingdom Metazoa; phylum Chordata; order Ceratodontiformes; family Ceratodontidae; genus Neoceratodus; species Neoceratodus forsteri. The sequence continues at coordinate 939,398,399 of CM028137.1, forward strand.
TTTCCCTGGCCTATTTCCTGCAAACCTCTCTGATAGCAGTTCACCTCCCAGGGAAGGACAATGTCCTAGCAGATGCACTGAGCAGAATATCCCAGGGCCATCACGAATGGGCCCTAGATCCTCTAGTTTTGAAAGTGATTTTCTCGAGATGGGGCACACCAGAGATGGATCTTTTTGCAGCCCCAGACAATCACCAACTTCCTCTCTTTTGTTGCAGACCCCCAGTCTTGGCCTCAGTCCCCCTGGATGCTCTGATTCTGAACTGGGAAGGGAAATTTCTGTATGCTTTTCCCCCCTTCCCTCTCCTGTTCCAAGTGTTAGTCAAGATAAGGTCACAACCATGCAAAGTGATTCTGATTGCTCCAGACTGGGCCAGATAGCCCTGGTACCCCTTGTTGCTGTCCCTAGCAGTCCACCTTCCCCTGTCTCTTCCCAGGAATTACAACCTGTTGACATCCTCTCAGGGGAGGATTTGGTACCCCAATCTTCAGTCTCTCAATCTCAAGGCATGGCTCTTGAAGAGTTAGTTTGCAGATCTGCATCTTTCCCAAGAGGTTCTGGATATCCTCAAGGCTTCTCGAAACCCTTCCACCAGGAAGACTTACAACTCCAAATGGAAAAGATTCAGCATTTGGTGTTCTAAGAAGAATATTTCTCCAGACTCTGCTGAATTGCCTACGGTTCTGGACTATATGGTCCATCTTAATGGCCTAGGCCTCAGACCAGCTACCCTTAAAGTACACTTGGCAGTTGTTTCTGCTTTCTTGTCAGTAGGCAAGCCTTCCTCTCTATCATCCCATCCTGTATTTTGTAAGTTTTTCAAGGGATTGCTTCACACCAATCCCTCCCTTTAGGGGATCCTGCTCCTGCTTCGGACCTTAATGTTTGCATTGCTCAGCTTATGCAACCTCCCTTTGAGCCTTTGTCCTCAGCAGAGCTTAAGTACTTGACTTGGAAACTGTGTTTTTGGTAGCCATTACTTCTGCCAGGCATATCAGTGAATTGCAAGCCTTATCAGTGAAATCTGATTTCATCTCTTTCCATACAGAGAAAGTGGTCCTTAGAACTAACAGAAAGTTCTTACCTAAAGTGGTTTCAGATTTCCACCTCAACCAGTCTATATCTCTCCCTGTTTTCTTCACTGACCATTCTTCCTTGGGAGAGTGGAGGCTACACAGTTTAGATGTTAAAAGAGCCCTTAGTTACTACATAGAGCATACCAAGGGTCACAAGTTTGACTCCCTCCAGTTGTTCCTCACTTATGGAGAAGTGGGAAAGGGCAAACCTGCCACCAAAAGATCTATTGTCAGGTGGATTCTGTCTTGTATACAATTCTGCTATGAAAAACTGGGAAAAACTCCACCCTCAGGCCTGAGGGCTCATTCCACTGGAGGTACAGCTGCTTCCCTGGCTGCAGCCAGCGATATCCGTCTCTTAGAAATTAGTCAAGCAGCCACCTGGAAAACAGTCCATACCTTTACCAAGTATTACTCTCTGGATATCCAGGCTAGGATTGATGCTCAGTTTGGCACAGCAGTACTTCAGTGCCTATTCCCAAATTAGGTTCTGTCCCTCCTCCTCCTTGGAGGTACTGCTTGGTAGTCTGCATCTGTCAGAATACAGCAAGACTTCATGTTGTTTGAAGAAAAAGTTACTCATCTTAGTAATTGTGTTTCTTCTAATGGAGTCTTGTTGTATTCTGACCTCCCTCCCTGCCTCCCCTCTCAGAACCTGTTTTTGGGAAGTGGGTGGGCAGGTGCAGTGTTGCACCCCAGGGGTTCTCTTTGTTTACACCCTCCTCCTTTTTTGTTTGGGTGTTGATTTATTACTGTTATTTGTATTAGATTGTTTTTTTGGTTTCCTGACTTGAGTCTTCCTTGGGAATCCAAAACTTTTTATTGCCAGTTGGCTAGTAGGAATTTTACAATTTCCACATAGAATTTTTAGTTAGTTGGGCTCGTAAGAATCTGACGGTGTGAGTTTGAAACACTCCAGACAGAGACTCCAACCGAGCTTGAGCTCAGCATTCTATGCTCTGCATAGAAAGTTAACTCTTTGTTCTCCAGGGCAGTTTAAAGGTTGGGGATCACTGTATCTGTCGGAATACAGTAAGATTCCCTTAGAAGAAACAAGATTACTATGGTGAGTAATTTTTTCTTTCCTCCCACCATCCTTCTTATTGGGGGCTCATATTCAGGACCTGGCTGTCTGCTGTTTCCATTATTAATTTTAGAGCCAGGTCCCTAGCTCCTCTCAGGTCCCCAGGGAGCCAGCCTTGCTCCCTTCATCTCTGGAGGGAAAGAATTAAAGAGGGCGCAGTGCCACCTACATAGGGTTGGTGATGTTGGCTGACGTCGGCGGTGTGGGCAGCCCCAGTACTACTGCTGAAAATCTTCCATATGGATTCCCCATTCACCGATGGCAAAGTTCCTACGGTGTAACCTGATAACCGAGATCCACTCGAAGATCTACTATTGGTAAGTTTTTACATAACTGTTCTATCCTCATTGCCTGTGGGAGCCTGCACTCCTATCCCTCCATAGATGCAGACTTGTATGTTGCTGTGGGGGACCCTACACTTGCATTTGTAGCAGAACAGCAACCAAATTGTCAGCATAGCCTTCTTATTACCTCACCTCACGAACCCAGTACTAAAAATTTTCAAATCCCTGCTGAAACATTCTTTTGTGCCACCAAAATGTCATTGCACATCACAGGTGTGAATACACAGTTTGGGAAGGATTTGTAAAATGACAGCTGTCACATTCATGAGGTGGCGTAAAAAAAAATTGCTAGGCTAAATATTTGGGGTCAAAATATTTTAAATTACCAAAGTTATGACCGAGCATAGGAACATTTCTACAGATGTGCATAACTTTGATATTGTTGTTTGCTTGCACGCATGTGCAAGAAACATAGTACCAGTATACAAGTTTTCATAGGTGTGGCATCCCCCCTTCCAATGCCCTGAGGGTTTTTGCAGGCACAGCCCCACTGCACCAATGAATGTCCCAGCTGTCTATGACAGCAGTTCAGATGCAGTGGAGTATAGCTGAAAGCAAACGACCACTACAATCAGTGGTGGTAACGTGTAGGCAATTAGCATACTGCCGTGCCATCAGCAATATGCAACTTGACCCACACATCATCATTGCCGCTGATTGTAGCAGTGGTTGTATGCACGCCCCGCCCCATTTGTTGTGTGCTAAGGGGGGTGCCCAATCTCCTCGGCTCATGCAAACTCTCCCCCCCAAGCACTCTGTATGTCCAGGGGTGCCCAATCCCCATTGGCTCCAGTGCCCCCCCAAAAACACAAACTTTCAGGTGCCACACTGGGAGCACACCTCAGCGTGGCAGAAGTCCAGCGTCCTCATGGTCCCCCCTCCCAAGACTGTATGGCCAATGGGGGTTCCCAATCCCCCATTGGCTCCACTACCCTCCCAAAACTTCCAGGTGCCACGCTGGGAGCCCACCCCAGCATGGCAGAAGTCCCACGTCATCTATGTAAAATTAAAAACATCCTGTAACAAAAGAAAATGGTCCCTCATTGACTCTCTTAATCCCCAACCTGCACCCACCCTCTGTGTACCCCACCTGCCCACATCCCCCTCACCCCATACTTACCTCTGGAGGCTGGGGCGACGATCTTCAGTGGACCAGGAACACATCTGCACTCTTCAAAGCCGACCATAAACTGAAGAAATGCTGGTAAGCTGTATAATAGCATAAATAGGGTTTTTTTTCATCTCACCTCATGAATTCAGTGACTGTCATTTGGTTATTCGGTCCTGAAAGGTGATTTCGCAGTCACTGCGTAGAATCACCTTTCAGGACCGATTAACAAAATGACAGTCACTGTTCATGAGGTGGGCTCTCAAAGAGCCTATGTTGCAAATTTGGTGAAACAATTCCCAAATATGACTGTGTTATGAGCGTGCGTTGCGCAGTTTCCACACACACTCGCAAATTTGTGAATTTGTAATATTTTCACTCCAGATTTTCAACATTGGCATTTTTCCACACATCCTGATGAACAGTACAGCTGTCATTTTTCACATCCTGGCCAAAATGTGTTTTCGCACCACCAGTGCAGAATAGTGCAGTCGCTGTGGGGGAAATCAATGTTCAGGACAGATTAAGAAAATCGCAGTAACACTGTTCATGAGCAGAGGTCCCAAAATACCTATATGGAAAATCTGGTGCAAAAAAGCCCCCAAATAATTGCATTATGGGTGTGCATCGTGCAGTTTCTATGCACGCTTGTGACTTCATCAATTTTTTTTAATATTTTTGCTCCAGATTTTCAACTTTACCATTTTTTTTACACCTCCTCATGAACAGTGCAGCTGTCATTTTTCACAACATGTTGGAAATGTGTTTTCACACCTGTGGCGCTAAATGGCGCAGTCACTGTGCAAAATCACCTTTCGGCTAACAAACTGATAGTGTCACTGTTCATGCGGTGGGGTCACAAAAAGCCTATGCTGAAAACTTAGAGTAAAAATACCAAGACACAACCAGGACCTTAGGGTTTCCGATCATAACGCCCTATCCCTGTAGGATCTGACAGGCATCCGCCCTACCCTGTAGGGACTGACAGGTGTCAGCAGTGTGACTTGGGATTGTCGACAGTAATGCTCACGCCATTCTGCCCCCACCCTGCAGCCAGTGACAGGCATCGAGGTGCATCTTGGACTCTTTGACCCCAGAGTTCACACCATTCTCCTATACTGCACCCATTTCAGCATATTTATTTATAGAAGGAGGTGAGTGTAAAGCCTGAACACCCCAAGGCACACCTCGACACTTGTCAGTGTCTGCAGGGTAGGGTGAGGTGAAATATCATGACTGTTATGGGTGATGACTCAAAGGCACACCCCAATGCCTGTCCATCTCTGCAGGGTGGGGGTGGAGTTGGCGTCATTTCAATACATCACTGCCATTCCTATACTGCATCTGTCTAACTCCAGCACTTCCACTGCTAATGCCAACAAGCAAACATTCAGCATTGACAAATGCTTGTTACATATTTTGACCCCAAACTTTCAACATAGTCTTCTTATGACCCCACATCATGAACAAGGGCAGCAAAAAATTTTAAATCCTGCCTGAAAGGTGATTTTGTCAAGCAACCACAAAATCACATTTTGTGGCAGATTTGTGGAATTCATGTGATGGTGTTCATGAAATGGGGTCCCCAAAAGGCTGTGATGACAATTTGGTGTCAAAATATGCCAAGTTGTGCATGAAAGTTGAAAACCCCATTGAAATACATTGCGCCGCATTTACCTTAGTTTCTCATATTGCAGTTCCAGCAGTAAAACGTGTCTTCTGTGGGAGAATGGATCTTCTCCCAAGGACTTGTTCAGGTGAATGAGGGTGTGTGGGGTGATGGGTGCTAAGTGGGTGATGGGGTTGGGGCGGTCAGGTCAGCGAGGGACTTTTTTTTTTTTTTTCCCCCCAGGACTGAAAAAAAGACATGAAGGAACAGTTTTCTTTATTACAGCCACTATGGGGATAGTGATTATAGGAGAGGTGCAACTAGGCACCAGGCAAACATTGCTAAATATGGGGATGGCGTTTGGAGGGTGGCAGGTGCCACAAGACACCAATACATACAGTTAATGGGTACAGCGATCATAGGGTGGGGAGGGTGCCACTAGACACCAGGGAAATGCATAACATTATAAAAAGGGTGCACAAAATGCTGCAATACCATTGGTTGTTGACGTTCTCAGAGCCCTACGTTGATCTCCGTATTATCATATTTGTAGAGCCTAATCACTGGAGAATTGATTTCAAAAATGCACATCTTACTTTTTTCAGAGATTCCAGTATTGGAACTCAGAGCGGCCATTAAGACATGACACCAAATATACAAAGAAATACAAGAACAGTGAAGTAAACATAGCCAAAAGTTGTATTCATTTTGTAACCAACAGTTTCAGAAAAACAGCTGAGTGAGCTGAAGTGCTGACAACTTTTAACACAACCATAATAATCACAGTCCCTTTTACAGCAGTGTTTTGGACATTTTCCCAGTGAAGAATTCCAGCGTTATTGTAAAAAACACACTTTGGTTACTAAACTCGTTAACCTGAATGTGCTTTTACATCTGTAGGGTTCAACATTCATGCTAAGTCAGAATGCTTGATCAGAAGTGCACCCTATACTTTATATAAAAAAAAAAAAAAAAAAAGGTATAAATGAAGCAGCAAACTGTGACACTCACTTATGCCAGGAACATAAACACCATTAGAAGTCCACTAGATGCTCGAATCCTTTATTGTTGTTTAAATGACGTGATCGCTATTTAAACATGAGTGTGGATTAATGCAATAGTCTCTTGACAAAGCGCAGTGTGTCTGCACGAAACTCTGAGATCTTTTCTGGGTTGGTGTGGTTATGGTGTTGGTGGTGCTGATTTTAAATACAGCGCACTCCACTTATAAGTAACGGACACTGTTATAATGGACAATCGGTTATAGTGGACAAAAAGTGATTTCCCAAACCTACTATAACAACTCCAGTGCATTTTTCTCTGGTTATAATGGACAGAAACATTGGTTATAATGGACTCTATGAAGCTTTTTATATGCATTTGTAGTGCTTTTTTGTGGGGGGTGGGGGGAGTGCAGAGATGGTGAGATTTGGCAAACGTAGAATTTAAATAGCTGAGCTAAAGAGATTAAATTTAAAACAAAATAATTTTCCACACTGCATAAACTTTTTTAGTTGGTTAATTTCACTAAAAGGAAATTATCCTATATTTGAATAAAATCCTTATAGTACAATTGCCTTTGTTCTTACTGCTCTAGAACACCAACACGTAGCTAGTAGAGTTACTATCTTCTTATCTTTTGCAATAAACTTCCTTAAAAAGTCATGTTCCTTGACAGTTAAATAAATTAACAGACTACAGAAATATATATGCTGGGCAGGATTCTGAGTAATCTATGAAGTTTTAGAAGAGGTTCTCATTCACTTTGAGCCCATGCTGACATACATAGACACACCTAACCCATAGGCTCCACCTCTTCCGGATATAATGGACACTGGATACAACGGACAAAAGTTGTGTGCACAAATGCATCCATTATAACAGGTTTGCACTGTAACAATAAAGGATTCGAGCATGTAATGGACGTCTAATGGTGTTTATGTTCCTGGGGTAAGTGGCACAGTTTGATGCTTTGTTTATGGTTACTTTGTACTGTCAGCACCATGTACTGAGCAGCAGCTCTGTTCTGACTACTTGCATTAAAAAAAAAAAAAAAAAAGGTACACCACAGCATTGAGACTGAGAATCAGGTTAATGATTTTGGTGTGTTTTGGGAAAATGTGGCTTAGTGTGTTATACATGGTGTGGTCAACAACAGATGCACTGATATTTTTAACCAGTATGGCAGCAGTGTACATCAGTGTAACAAAGGGGGGGGAGTGATGCTAAGCACCATGTATAACAAATCCTGCAATTACATCTTCACGGATTTTAAGTGAAATGACCAAAATTTCTATGAAAATGAACATTTCACAGAAATGCTCATGCAAATTTTTCGCAGGATGAAAAAAAAAACAAACTGCAAGACCCTAAAAATCCACTGCAACATTTTTTGCAAGTTTTTCAAAGACAACTTGTTTTTCCATATTAGAAGAATTAAACAAGCCACAAGGAGAAAACAAGTCTGCAAGGTGGTATTGTCTTCTGTAAGAAATAGCAATTATGCAAAGCAAGATCTTGCAACACTTTACCAACCATTTGGGGAAAATTCCACACATCGCACAAAAGTACAATTCTGTAAACTACACTTGCAGTTGTTTTTTTTTTGTTTTGTTTGGCAGAGCCTTACTCCATAATACATCAGGCAATACTGTCCACCATTTAAGTTAAACACAGCTAAATCTGATTTATTTATTTATTGAAATGTTTCACCAGGAAGGCAACTGAGCAACAAGTTGCTTGTCTCCCGTTGCGACCTGGGTGGGAGGGCTACAATCGGACTGAAACATTAAACATTCAATTTACAAGATCAGCATTAACATGCAGTTCTAAAGCGGTGTTACAAGCAGTGTTACAACAGTGTTGCACATAATAGGTAGAAAGAGTGGTCAATAATAAGTGCCGGGTTAATAAGTAAACAAGTGCTTACGTAAAGGAGAAGAAAAGGGGGTAATGAGAGGGGGGGAAGGTGGGAGGAGGAAGAGTCATGTTCAAGTTACAAGATCAATATTAACATACAGTTGCAAGGCAGGTGTTACAAACAGTGTTAAAACAGAGTTGTGCGTAATATGTAGAACAAATGAACAATAATAAGTGCCGGGTTAATAAGTAAACAAGTGATTATGAGAAAGAAAAGGGTGAAAAGAGGGGGAGGGGTGAGGTGGAGGGATGTAGGGGAGTAGATGAGGGATACAAGCCACTTGGGGGGTAGGAGTAGGAGCCATAGAGAGCATTCGGCATCTCTTACATTCTGTGAGAGATCAAGGGAGGCCAGGAAGGGGGAGCAATTTGGGGGAAGGGGAGAAGAGCTATAAATTTTGAGGGGTGAAGGTGTATAGGGTAAAATGAAGGTGACGGCAGAGGGCTAGGGTATATCTAGGGCTTATATTAGGGAATTAGGGAGGGATATGGCAGGAACAGCTAGATGCAAGGTAATTTTTGAGCGCAGAGCTGATGGAGTAGGTAGAGGATGAGTGCCGAATTTGAGGCTGGGAGTGAATTCCAAATTTCTGGGAAGCGGTGAGAGTAAGTGGATTGGCTGATTAGGGTGGATCTGCGGGGGACTACCAGATCTCTGAAGTCAGTTGATCTAAGGAAATGAGAGGATGGGGGGTTGTTGTTATAAAGGAAGAGGTTAGGTAGGAAGGGAGCTCACCTAACCAGTGCTTGGAGGTGAATTTAGCACAGTGGGAGAGTCGCCTATTTGTAAGAGAGGGGAAGGATAGGGCATGATAAAGATCACAGTGGTGGGTGCGAGGGAGGGCATCCAGGGCAAAACGGCAGAAGGAATTGAAGAGGGTGTCAAGTCTCACCCGGGAGGACTTAGGGGCAGCACCATAGATTATGTCACAATAGTTGAAAATTAGCGGTATCATTTTCTGAACAAATTCAGGCCTAGCCATAGGAGGGATGCAACTACAGTTCCTGAACAGGGCAACAAGCTTTGGGAGCAGTTTTTTCTGGATGGCATCAATACGTCCAGAGAAGTTTAGGTGTTGGTCCAACCAGACACCTAAGTGCCTGAAGGAGGCTGTGTCCTCAAGTAAAGTCCCATCAAGGCTGTGGAAAGTTGGTAGGGAGGGAAACTTAGAGAGTCTCTGCCTTGTGCCAAAGGTCATGGAGACAGTCTTCCTGACATTTAGAAAAAGTTGATGGTTAGCAAACCAGAGCTGAACCTTGTCAAAGTCTCGCTGTAAGCTGGTTGCGACCTCAGCAGGACAGGAGCCAGATGCATACAGGACTGTATCATAGACATACATATGTATAGTGGTGGAGAGGGAGCAAACAGAGGGAAGGTCATTTAAGAAGATGGAGAATAGGAGGGGCCCTAATACAGAGCCCTGGGGGATGCCAGTGCTAATTTGGAGGGGAGGTGAAGTGGCATCCAAGAACTGATTGGGTTCTGCAAATAAGGTAGGCTTTGAACCAGTTTGTGGCAGAGGGAGACAGGCCAGCTGCAAGGAGTGAGTCGAAGAGAAGGGAGTGAGAGACGGTGTCGAAGGCCTTGGCAAGGTCAACAAAAGGTAATTTAGCTATTGTCCATCCCGGTTAGGATGGAGTCTGTGAGTCATAGGACAGAGGTGGTGGTGGTTGAGTGTTTTTTCCTGAAATCAGACTGGAAAGGGGTGAAAAAGGAGGCATGAGATAGAAAAGAGGTGAGTTGGGAGAGGACAATGTGTTCTTGAAGCTTGGCAAGGGTAGGGAGGAGAGAAATGGGGCGGTAGTTGCCAGGGGATGAGGGGTCACCCCCTTTGAGTAGAGGGAGGACCACTGCATGTTTCCATGAAGAGGGGACTGAGGCAGTAGAGAATGAGAGATTTAGGATTAATAAGATGGGGGTAGGTGATGACTGGAGTGGAGAGAGAGAGAGAGAGAGAGTTTTGGGTCTAGGTCATCGGGGGAGGCACTTTTAGAGGGGTTGATGGTTAGGAGGGCACTTAGGGCATTGTTTGTGGTTACAGGAGTGAAACAGAAGGGGAGGTGGGAGGGTCATGGAGGGGGCACACCAGTAGAGGACAGGAAGGGTGATGGGTAGGAAGGGAGGGATTTCAGTAGCTCAATGGCGCAGGAGGTATAGTAGGAGTTAAATACCACTGCTATGGCTGGATGGTCAGACACTAGTGAGCTATTTACTTTAAGTACAGGGTGGGGTGCGCAGGATGATGGGGTAATTAGGGCATTGACCACCTTCCAGAACTTAGAAGGGGAATTTATGTTAGTGATGGTGGGCAATTTGAAATATTCAGACTTGGCTAACCTCGTAGCCCTGGTGCAAGCGTTTCGGAGCGTACGGTAGTTTGCGAGGTCACTAGGATGTTGGGTGGCTTTACGATGCTTCCAGGCTCGATCTCTAGCCCTGAGACAGGCCAGACATTCAGGGGTTATTCAAGGTAAGTGGTTACCTCTGACTCTGGTTTGTTTTAGTGGGGCAAAGGCATTGCAGTTTACAAGGAAGATTTCTTTGAAGTAGGCAAGGGCCTTATCAACTGAGGGAAAGGCGGTTAGGGGGAACCAGTCAGAACTGGCAAGGTTACTCAGGAGAGGTTCAAGGTCAAGAGACTTGAAAGAGCATAGTTGTATGGTTTTGTGTGGTGATTTAGTTCTGTGGACTTTTCTAACTATGAATACTGGGTTATGGTCACTGAGAGCATCGGGGAGGATACCAGAGGCTATGACATGGTAGAGGTGGGAGGTAAGGGCCCAGTCAAGTAGGGAATGTTGTTATGTTTTGTGGTTTGGATGGGTAGGTTCAGAGATCAGTTGGGAGAGGTTCAGGGCTCCAATTTCATTTTCAGTTTTTGTAGTTTTAGGTGACAATCAATTTATATTGAAGTCGCCTAGGATGAATAATTCCCCAGAGCAAGCAAGGGAAGTGATGGAGGTTAGGAGGTCTAGCGCGACTGAAGAATGGACATTTGGGTGGCAATAAATGCTGGCTATGAAGATTGGGAGAGTAAAGGGGAGGGTCACATGGATAGCTAGGGCATCATGGGTCTCAGGAATGGAGGATGAGTAGATGATAGAATATTGAATGGAGGCTAGGACATAAATGGCCACACCACCACCACCCCTGCCAGCACGGTCTTGCCTTAGCAGTGAGTAACCAGGAATGGAGACAGAGTGGTCAGGGACAGTGCTCTTTAGCTAAGTTTCTGAGATGATTAGACTGTCTGGTTTTAGAGTGCACACCATGGTCTGAACCTGGTCTATTTTTTGCAACATGCTGCGGGTGTTAATAGAATCTTTAAGCCCTTTGGGAGGGGTGGGCAAGCTCTGTCCCATGAAGTGAAACCATCATTTGTCATCAAACGGGTTTCAGTTCATCTTTCTATTTTTTTCAGAAACCAGTTCTGATTTGATTTCCTTCTGTCGACACAAGCCACAGTTTCACCACAATGGCAGAGTACATTGAAACTGTAGGAAGATTACTATAGTAAATCAGAAAGGTAACGCTTCAAAAAATGAACCTTTCTTTGGTAAAATGTACTATACAGTGGTTGCACCAATTGCTAATTAGTGTTATGCAGTCCTTACCTCCTCCTTGAACACAGATTTTCATCACTTTCACTCATTACCAGGATCCGACTAGACCCACCCTGGCTGGCTTTGTGCATTACTTCAATCTGAATGATGTTAGAAAACAAAAAGGAGAGCTGTTTTGTTGTGTTAAGTTTTTCACACTTTCACAGATTTCTTTTTCACAATTGTTTAGCATGCTGATCTAGTGAAAATAAAGAAGATTACAGATCACTGTCCCCACCAAACTGCAGAACATGTGTGGGTCTTAAAGGGACATTGCCAACCTTTTTTTGGAGGCAAAAACCTACATTTTATGATAGCTTATGTTCTCTAAAATTCACTGATGTTTCTGGTTGCTTTATCTGCTTCCTTTCTTGGTAGAAGTGTAATGCATGCTAGTGCTGTATTTCTACCCAACCTTGTTTTGTTTCAAATCCTTGATCTACTTTTATTACATACTTCCAGAACATTAGGAAAAACCCCAAACAGTGCAGTCACTCATGATTCAACAGGTTCCTCTCCTCCCACTGCATCATGAGTGGCTAGGCTGTGTAGGGGGTGTTCCCAAGTCCAGGAAGGATGCAGTGGGAGTTGACTGAGGGAATGTAAACACACATGTTTTTTGTGTGGTAAGACCAGTATGCTAGGTACTGTTTTCACTTTTTAAAAGAAAAAAGGACTCAGAATCAAATTGCCATAAATATAAGCCAGCTACAGAATGTGACCAATCATAAAATGTTTTTTTTTTTTAAACTCTGGATATTGTGAGGTCTAAGGGGGCTGACGCTATCCCGTTAAGGACTTTTATATTAGCGGTCCTGAAATGTGCTCCTCAATTATTTAAGAATGATAATGAATGATGCTGCACCTGCAGTTATACTTCAGATGTGTGTGCTTCAGTAGAGTTCTAACAACAAAGCTGGTGTCACGGTACGGTATTACAGCTGAGATTTTACTTGGATCTGTGTATCACTTGTCTGGTATTGTGATATGTTTAGTGTAAAGGCTTTTCTGTCCCTTACAGCCAAGATCATCCCTGTAAACAGGTTCCTGTATCCCTGTGGAATTACTGGTTACCAGAAATAAAATAAATGAGAATAAATGATGTAAATCAAATCTGAGAGCTTGATGAATTACTTGCCAAAGTACCCAACTCATACATTCACCTGAACAACAGAGTGCACACCCATAGACACTGCTAGCACCACGGCTGGCTGCACAATGAGGTTCAGCAGCCTTTACAAAAAAAACATCAAAAAAGTACTGTACGGCCAGAAAATTTTAAACATAACAATTTATTGAAATGGGGAATGGCTGAAGGCTGGCCAGCTGGTGCAGTGGTAGGGTTACCGCTCATGGCGCCAATGACCTGGGTTTGGGAACAGACTAGGGCAGCTGGAGGGTCAGCTAGGGGGGAGGAGGATCGAGCGCCCAGAGGCTGCTCTCCTCTGGGGTAGGTGGGTCGCTTGTCCCACCACTATACCGCCACCTGGGTGACCACGGGTCGAGGTACAGTGGGAAGAATGGAGAAAAGGAGGGATGATGTCTGCTGGGAGCCGGGGCGTATTCACGTCTTGATGAGCTCCGCCCCTAGGCTCTCCCAGCGAGCTGATATCCTGGGAGGACCAGAAAACCAGGAAGCATCCCACAGCGCTCCCAGTAGATGGAGCTCCCAGCCCCAACCTCCAATGCCCCTACCAGCAACAGCATCCCTGACGAAATACAAACACGTCAAGGTTTAAGGGCCCCACCCTGTACCTACCTGGGGGGTATAATCAAGGCTCTGTGGGGGGGATGGACTGCACTGATAGCTGGCTATAAGAGCGGAGACGTACAAGGCCACAGGAGTCTCCCAAAGAAGGGGAGTACTGCGTCGAGAAGGGAGCATAAAGAGAAAATAAAAAAATAAAAAAATTGGGAGCAGCTCAGAATGTGCCCGACATCCCCAGCACTCTGTGCCATTGTGGGACTTCATTAGGGGGGCCTGTAGGAAGTGCTATAGCAGCGCTAAGGGCTGGGGGTTTCCTGGCATGCTCTGAACTGTTTCCTGCTTCAATAAATTATTTATTACTGTCTGGCTGTAATACCCATCTTGTAACCTGCATAGCAGAATGGATGGGATATATCTTTAAATTAGTACATGTCAACAAAGCATACTTGCTGTTTTCTGCTTATGAAGTGGGGTGGTGGAGGCTTAATAGAACTAGAGCCTTCTCTGACCTTAACTGTGTTACTGTGAATTCTGTTATGCTTAAACACTGATGCTGTGCGCAGCACATCTTTAGAACAGTGGGATCACTAAATCACAAGGGATTCGTAACAGACAATAGATCAGGTTAGCCAGAGCATTATATTACATTTTTTTTTATTTTTTTTCTATTTATTGAAATCTAGGATTACAAATACCTTTGAGCAGGAACTGCTCGTTTACAAAGGTTCCACGTCGAAGGAATGGGGGGTTTACATACATACAAAGGTCAACATAATAATACATAGTTACACAATAACAAGAAGTAAGAGACTGAGGCTTAAGAAATTCCAGTAATTCAAAATGTGCCAAATGTTAGGTAGCATGACATAACCAGCCAAGGGCAATCTTGGAAATAAGCGCTGCAGGTGAGAGGGAAGGGGGTATGCAGGCAGGAAGGCCATTGTCAGAGGGTAGAGGGTGAGGGTAAGAACTCTAAAGGGGAGGGAGAGGAGGGATAGAAGTCAGGAAATGCCCCGGGGGAGGAAAGGGAGAGGGGGCAAGGGGGTAGGCAGGTAGAAGGAGGGGAGAGATAGCTTTCAAGACTGAAGTGGAGGGCAGTGAACGGTGGGCCCCCGATTAGGCGAGGCAGTCACAACGACTAGTTGAAATTAGATGAAGTTGGAGTTGTCTCTTAAAAGGGGTGGTTCTGTGGTGTGAGAAATAGTGTTCGCAATTCAGTCATCTGCATTCATATATGTGATGCTGCACACATGAATAACAGTGTGTTAACTGTGAAACCAACTGCATTCTGTTCTCCAAGTGTCTTAACACTCGACTCAAGCTGGCCTGGTGGCACTGAGGGTTGAGGAGCTGAACACTGCACCTCATGCCAGTAAGCTCAGGCCACCAGGAGTTGGCAGGGGGAGGGCTGGGAGATGATTGTAGCAGCCGCTGACAAATCAAAGAAGGTGAGGACAGGAATAGGCGGTGCTTTAGCTAAGCAGCCAGCTTTTAGTTGCAATACAGAAAGAATGCTCAGCACTCATGGTTCAATGGTTTTCAAGCTTAGTGCAAGATTTTATTTTGGCAAGGTGCCTAGATTACACCCTATAGTGCCAGCGCTTCAACTATTCTGCTTTCAAGACACAGTCTCTGGACATGGGTGATTTCCCCTAAGACCAAGGTGGACCAAAAACTTGCACAGTCCATACATAGGCAAATTCTCTTTTTTTTTTTTCTCTCTTAATGAACGCTACCAGATAATGGAAAAATCAACCTGTTTGCCATTGATGATGCCAGTAGCTAGGATTTACAATTTTGCTATAATGTCTTTATCGTAGTTATTTTCTCTTCTGCTATAGTTAAGGTTAAATGTAAAATATCACTGAAATATTACTTTATGTATTGCTGACTTTTCTTAAATAAAGTTTACAAAAACAAAAGTTGCAGATGAAGCTTAAGGCATGGCTTCCAACCACTTTAACCTTCACGTGTCGGCAAATTCACATTCTCAGACACTTCTCAAAGCACAGGTCACACTAGCAGAGTCCCTCTTGTCTATGCTGGCAGTTGCAGCTCCAAATGGAGACTTCTCTGTCCTCACAGGCAATGTCAGGAAAATCTTTGTACTCAGGATACTCCCCTTCCAGTCCTTTAGGCACTTTCAAACACTCACATTAGGCATTTCACAAAACTGGACCACCCGCGGTCATTTTCAAATCAGATGTCCACCCTATCTTAGGCGCTGATCAAACACAAGGTGCAGACAGAACTTGAGCACCTCTTGGCTTTCTGGGCTTCTCGGACCCCAAGCAGATCTCCAGTAACTTGAACTTGTAAGCAGAAGTTTACTCACTCAGAATGATTTAGAAGGCTTTTCAGTTCTTGAAGTTACAGGCTTCATCGGCACTCTCACTGCTGAGCAAGAACATTCATGCAGCTCTCTCACAGCTGAAAATTAATTTAAGTTTCTCCCACATTTTCCCCAAAACATGGAAAGGCAAAGGCTAGCCTTGGGGGACAGTGTTTGGCAACCCCCAGGCCAGCGACTCTATTTGCTTGTAGCCACTTTCTCTCAGGAGACAGAGCCCCCTCCTCATGGAGGGCCTGCTGAACCACTAGGCCCATTTTCTCTAGCTGAGGGCCACAGCCCCCCTCCCTATGGAGGGGCTTGCATCAAACTGAACTCGGCCTCAAAAGTTTCTAGGTTTTGAGGCTCTCCCCGAGGATCCTGACTGGCTGAATCCCATTGTTTGTCTTGAAAATGAATATTCATGAGACTCCCTTGACATCTGATAGGCTCCCTGTTTAGGCACCTATAATAGGTCCCTGCTTTTCCCTCACAAGTCCTCTGCAAAGTCCTATACGTCTCTGGTAAAATCCCAAGAGTCTCAGTAAATAATCCTGGCATTTTGATTGGCTGGCATGCTGCAAATATGGCTGCTGTTATACTCAGTCCATAGAAGTCCCAACAATATTCTGGTGCAGCCAAGATAATTATTTTATTTATATTATTGCCTCACTGTTCAATAGCCACTGCTGTGCCCTTTAAAATGCTGCCAAGTTTAAACACTTTGGCGCAATCCTTAGCCTGTCACCGCAGTCGAAATCAACAGTCCCTAAGCAGCAGCAGGCATGTCATTAATATTCAAAGTGCTCTGTTTTTATATTTATGAGCCCTGTTTCTAGCGCTCATAGCACTTTTTATTTACAATTTAATGAGGGCTCTCTTGGCCCTTGTTCTGGTCACTGGTCCCCACTGTCCCTTTCCCAGGGGCTGGGACCACCGGGACATCATCCATTTGACCGTAATCATGGTTGGAACATGGGGCATGCTTCCGCACATGCACTCCCTCCACATGCACGCACACACGCATATTACGTGCTCATGCGCTCCCCCCCACGCACACACTGTATGGCCGACGGGGGTACCCAATCCTGCGTTGGCTCCAGGCTCCCCAAACAGCCTTCCAGCTGCCACATTGGGAGCCCACCCCAGCATGGCAAACATCCCGCATCGTCTAAGAAAAAAAAAAATCTGTAAACAAAAAAAGTTCCTTTGGCGGTCTCCCAGCACACCTGTGCCCACCCACTGTGCACCATACCTTCCCACACCCCACCCTCACCCCAAACTTGCCTCCAGAGCTCAGCGCGACGATCTTCGGTGGACCAGGAACATGTCTGCACTCTTCAAAGCTGACCACGAACTGAGGAAATGCCAGTAAGCTGTATAATGCAATAAATAGGGTTTTTTCAACTTTAATGCATATCTCAGGCATTTTTGGAATTTTGGCACCAAATTTTCAACATGGGGTTTTTGGGACCCCTCCTCATGAATTCTTGAACTGTCATGGCTAATCGGTCAAGGGTGATTTCCGCAGTCACCGTGCGAATCGCTTTTGGGACCGATTAACAAAATGACAGTGCCAGTGATCATAAGGTGGGCTCAAAATGCCTCGTTGCAAATTTGGTGAAAAAATCTTAGAAATAACTGTTTGAGCATGCATTGCGGTTTCAATGCTGCGCTCCATAGGTTCGCCAAATTTTTAATATTTGCACTCGGATTTTTCAACATTGCCATTTTATCACACCTCCTTATGAGCAGTACAGCTGTCATTTTCCACGCCACCCAAAATGTGTTTCCCTGCATGTAGCACACAATGGCGCAGTCGATGTGTGCAATCAATGTTTGGGACAGATTAAGAAAATCACAGTGATACTGTTCATGAGCAGAGGTCTTAAAATGGCTATGTTGAAAATTTGGTGAAAAAATTCCCAAAAATGACTGTTTTAGGAGCGCACGTTGCGCAGTTCCTACGCACGCTTGCAAGTTTGTGAATTTTTAACATTTGCACGCCAGATTTTCAACATTGTCATTTTATTACACTTTGTTATGAGCAGTACAGCTGCCATTTTTCACATCTCACCCAAAATGTGTTTACGCACATGTAGCGCACAATGGTGCAGTCGGTGTGCGAAAGCAATGTTTGGGACAGATTAAGAAAATCACAGTGACACTGTTCATGAGCAGAAGTCTTAAAATGGCTATGTTGAAAATTTGGTGACAAAAGTCCATAAAATGACTGTGTTATGAGTGAGCATTGAGCAGTTTCCATGCATCCTCGTAAGTTCATGAATTTGTAATATTTTCAGTCCAGATTTTCACCAGAGGCATTTTTCCACACTTCCTTATGAACAGTACAGCTGTCATTTTTCACAACATGGCCGAAATGTGTTTTCACACTTTCAGCGCAGAAATGCGTGGTGGCTGTGGGAAATCATTGTTCGGGACAGATAAAGAAAATCACAGTGACACTGTTCATGATCAGAAGTCCCAAAATGCCAGTGTTGACAATCGACTGTAAAATATCCCCAAAAATAATTACATTACTGGTGTGCATTGCACAGTTTCTACGCACACTCGTGACTTCAGTTTTTTAATATTTTCACTGCAGATTTTCAACATTGCAATTTTTTACACCTTCTCATGAACAGTACAGCTGTCATTTTTCACATCCTGTTCAGAATGTATTTTTGCACCTGTGGTGATAAATGCCATAGTCGCTGTGCAAAAGCAGCTTTTGGCTAACAAACTGATATTGCCACTGTTCATGAGGCGGAGGTCACAAAAAAAACCTTTTGAAAATTTGGAGTGAAAATACCAATGAATGCCTGAGGCATTAGGGTTTCCGACCATAACGCCCCACCCTGTAGAGAATGACAGGCATCAGGGGTGTGACTTGGGATTCTCGCCCGTAATGCTCATACTGTTCCACACCCTGCAGCCAGTGAGAGACATGACTGTCAGACTATGCTATGTAGCTGCTGATGTATGTATGTTGCTGACTGTCCTCATCCCATGATGTACTTGCCTGTATACAGTAGTTTTTTTTCCTCTGCTCAGACAGAGTGAAGATTTTCCACCATGTCTGGTAACAGGATGGGCCCTTGTTGGTTGTTTTTTAACCAGCAGCTAGCCAGGAGTCAGTCAGGACTTGGGAACAGATTTTCTTTCCCTCCAATCACTGGAGGTGAAATTGGTGAAACGCTGATCATATAATTTAGAGAGAGACTAGGCTAGTTAGTAGCCTGTAAATAGTTTTTCCCCGTCTCACTTTCTTTTTGTGTGTGGACTGGTGACTGGTCTCCTTCTTTCACTGGTCTGGAGTAGACTGTTTGCCATTTGAGCCTAGGTTTAAAATATACATTCTTCTGTTCCTCTTCACTATCAGTCTCCCCAGTGACCCAGTCCCAATTACATAATAGTTTTTAAAAGTGGCTGTGACTTGGTCTGGGTTACACTTTGTTTTGATTGGTGCCACCATGCATGTTTTCCTGCTTTTTGGTGCCTAAAATAATGGTTATGTAACCCCCCCTACAAATGGGGGTTCCTAGAAGCCTTCCCAGAGCTTGCCTAAATGCTCCATGCCTAACTGATGTTCGGCTTGAGACCGCTAAATGTGGGCGTTGTGAGTGCTTTTAAAGCCTCCAGTACTATCTCTTTAACAGCTGCCTGCTTGCAGGTTTGAGTGGTTGGAATGGAGGGGGACTGGGGTTTCTCTGCTCAAATTCCATCCTTGGCTGCTGTCTGATCGCTCCATTTCTGCAGTCGCTGAGTGTGCAGAGGGAGCCCATCTGAAAGATGTAATTGTTTCCCTGAAAACATTTAGAGCATGGGTAAGATTGCAGTTTGTTTAACCTGCCTTTATTGCAGCTGGGACTTTGTGCTGTGCCTCTCCATTTTGGACCAGGACTGTTCTGAAGGGTCCAATAGCAGCCAGGGAGCATCTAAAATGGTGTAACTAGTGACCAACCAGAATCAGGACTCTAACTGGCACCAGTTGACCAATGGGGATACAGCTAGTGATTCTGGGAAGTGGAGTTCTGGACCATGGCACCTTTTTGCACCAATGAGGGCTGTATTAAGTGACTGGCATCTGCAGCCCTCCAATGAGAAGGCTACACAGTTTGGATGTTAAAAAAAACCTTAGCTACTACATAGAGCGTACCAAGGGTCTCAGGTTTGAATCCCTCCAGTTATTCCTCACTTATGGGGAAGTGGGAAAGGGCAAACCTGCCACCAAGAGAACTATTGCCAGGTGGATTGTGTCTTGTATACAATTCTGCTATGAGAAACTAGGAAAGATTCCACCTTCAGGCCTGAGGGCTCACTCTACAAGAGGTACAGCTGCTTCCCTGGCTGCAGCCAGGGATATCCCTCTCTTAGAAATTTGTCAAGCAGCCAACTGGAAAACAGTCCATACCTTTACCAAGCATTACTCTCTGGATATCCAGGCTAGGAGTGCTGCTCGGTTTGGCACAGCAGTACTTCAGAGCCTATTCCCAAAGTAGGTTCTGTCCCTCCTCCATGTAAGTACTGCTTGGTAGTCTGCAATAGTCAGAATATAGCAAGACTTCATGTTGTTTGAAGAAAAAATTACTCACCTTAGTAATTATGTTTCTTCTAATGGAGTCTTGCTGTATTCTGACCTCCTTCCCTCCCTGCCTCCCCTCTCAGAACCTGTTTTTGCGAAGTGGGTGGACAGGTGCAGTGTTACACCCTAGAGGTACTTATTACACACCCTCCCTTTATTTGCTTGGGTGTTTTTTGTTATTGTTGTTATCCCTTAATGGTGTTGGTTTTTGGTTTTGGGTTTCCTGACTTGAGTCTTTTTTGGGAATCCAAAACTCCTTGTTGCCAGTTGGCTAGAAAAATGTTTACAATTTCCACACAGGATGGTTAGTGAGCTCATAAGAATCTGATGGTTGAGTTTCAAAGGGAAACAGACAGAGACCTCAACCGAGCTTGAGCACAGCATTCTATGCCATGCATGGAAAAGTTAACCCTTTGTTCTCCGGGGCAGTTTAAAGGCTAGAGCTAACTACAATTGTCAGAATACAGCATGACTCCATTAGAAGAAACATAATTACTAAGGTGAGTAATTTTTTTCTACTACATCTGCAAATTATATAATGCTTTGTACCCCGGCCCCTCTCTTTTCCCCATGACTATGGGAGGTGAACCTGCTGGTTAAATAAGGGTCCGTTGGGGGGTTACAAAAGCTTTTGATATGATCTTCTGCACCTTCTTGAAAGGGGACCTTGTGGGGTTTGGTTTTTCTGATCTTTTTGTATACTATATCTCTGCAATATTCAGGGACCCCACAACATACATAAGGGAATGTATCAGACCATTTCCTTGTGGGTAGGGGCACCGTCAGGGTTATCCCTTATCCTTGATCCTATTTCCCTGTATATATTGAGCCTCTGGCTCAGCGTATACACCTTAACTCACAGGTTCGGGGCATACAACTGCGAAATACAGACCTCAAATTGTCCCTTTACACTGATGACGTTCTTTTATATTTAACTGACCCAGAGCCCTCTCTACAGGCAATAATGCAGGAAATTCAACATTTCACAAAACTATCCGGCCACACTTTATACACCTCCACAACTGAGGTACCAGTCTTTTCACATCAGGTTACACCCCAGTTAAAACAGCCGTTCCCCATAAAATAGGACTAAAGTGCATTGAAGTACTTGGGAATCACTCTGGGCCTCCACACCAAGACACTGAGAGGCCTTCCTTTTTCGTGGGCCACACGGACTTTCTATCTGAGGATGATCTAGCGAGCTTTGTGAATCTAAATATGATCCATGAATTTACAATCTGCTAGACCACATGGTTTGTGTACCAGTTCTGCTGTGGTTTTTTGTATGGTGACTGGTTGTCACCTTGTTGTATTAACTGTATAAATGTGTTTTGTTTTCCATTGTAATGATTTTGCCACAACTGCATACAAATAACAGACCCGCATATATACATTGCACCAACTATATGGTTTCTAGGTCAGTGGTGTTATGCTGATTATCAATAAAAAAAAAAGTATAACAAAATCTCATGATCTGTAATTCTCCCTGTTCTAATGATTGTTTATTAAAGCTGTGTGACTGAATGACCCCCTACACACACACACGCGCACACACACATGCACGCACATACACTTATGTAAATGACACATTCATGAGGTTATGAAATAATCTTAAAGCCACAGTACAACAAATACTAGCTTTTTGGAAAAAAACATTTATCAGCTACAGTTAATAAAAATATTAGCATACCTGTCCAATCTACTTTCTGGGTACCTCTCATAATGTGCACCATCTTTTTTTATTTTCTTAATCCTAACTCTTACCAGTTCTACAATGGCATTTCTAAGACAAATGTGGTGGGGGCCATCTTTTTTTTTTTCTTAAGAAAAAAATCAATGAAAGCATTTCTAAAATGCTCCGATTTTGGTGGAACTAGAACGCATTACCACCAAATAATGCTAGAAGATGCCGTGAACCTTTTATAGCGAAAAAAAAAAAAAAAAGTAGGGCCAAATTTTTTGCCTGATTTCATTTGCACTGCTGCTTTAAATAAAAAAAAAATTAATATAAAGCCATGCTTGTTCCTATGTGCATTGGACCCTATCATTTCTGCTGAATGTTTTAACTGAGCCCACACCTCTATTGCCAGTACAACCAGCACAGTCCCTACATAACTGTTTAGCTGGTATGGAGTGCAGCGAGTTATTTAATAGTAACTATAACAACCAGTCATGCCCTTCTTATATTATTAAAAGCACAGCCTTCAGTCACAACATTATGTTATGTGGAGCATGATAGAATGTTGCATTAAATTAGTTATGAGCTGCAGTAATTGTTGCAGTAATCAACACATTGTCTGCCAAAAGTTACATCTGAAACAAGTTCAGCTGCTCTCAGGTTTCTGTTATGAATATTTCATACTGAAAATATTTCTTCACTGAGGCTTCCATCACTGTTTGGACAACTACTTCTGCCCACTTGTTTATTCAAGAGTGTGAAATCAACCACAAGCGAGTCCATGATATCCTCACTAGCTGATCTCGGAGTGCCCCCTAGTGGACTGCTCACACTAATGCAGTGCACAAACTAGGCTGTGGAACCAGGGGTGCATGTACAGAGTGAAATGAAAATTATGTACTCACCATAATTATTGATCTTCTAGGAATCTCTTCACCATTGATTCACACTAGTGGGTCTGAGCCAAAGGAACTAGGACCCCATGGGAGCCAGAACGTTACAGAGGGCTGGCGCCGAGGTAAGCAGCACGCATGCACGGCACCATGAGACATAGCACACAGGTGCATGCTTACTTTGCCACCAGCCCTAAACTGCCTCAGAACCTTTTTTAACTGAGGAGGTGCAGCATATTCTAACAAGTACCTATGCATTTAACCTAAGGGCATAAAATAGCCCTGGTGGCCAGTGTAAGAAAGACCACCAAACCAGTAATACAGTGTTTTCACAGCCCAAGCCAAACTTAAAGGGGTGAAGACCAACACAGCATACTGGAGTGAATCTGAGGGATGGTGGGCAGGCATGTGAATCAATGGTGAAGATATTCTATAGAAGATCAAGAATCACGGTGAGTACGTAATTTTCATATCTCCCAGGAATCAGTCTTTACCATTGATTCTCACTAGTGGGTCAGAGTACCAAGTTCAGACTGGACTGTCCTGCCAGAGGTGGCATGCTTAGGGAAGCAATATCCCGCACCCATAAAGCACCAGCGAAATCAAATATCACAGTGTAGCAACTTTACCAGTAGCAAAATAATAAACTGCCAGGAGGTCTCTGAAATAGCCCCGGCTCTTTGGCCACAATCACTGTCCTTCTTCAGGGGGCATGTCAGCTCCCAACCCCCTCGCCCTTCTACTCTGCTACCAACAGAGTTGCTACACTGTGATACTTGATATTCCAGGTGCTTTTTGAGTTCAGGGTATTGCTTCCCTACTCGTGTATTGGGCATGCTGCCCATTCCTAGCACCCTAAGCACTTCCTGAGTCTCACTACACCTACGTTCCTCTAGTTACCTTAGCCTTGTTGCAGCTGCTGCTGGATGCTCTAGCTGAGCGCTATGTACTGAGAGAAGCACCGCTGTTTATCAGCCCACACGGAAAACTCCTTATTTGGGGTGCATAAGCAAAATTTACAGGAAACTATTACAAAAACATTTTGGGAGCAGTGTTTTTTTCCTCTTTTTATTACTGGTCCCCTTTCTCTTCATCGAGAAAGCACTGAGATTCTGGGAATGAGTCAAGATATTAGTAGGACCAAGGAAATTTCCATGGATGGAGCCAAGAGGGGACTTTCATCGGAATTTGACTGCCTGGAGGATCAGACTGCAGCCCTAAGCCACAGAGAATGCTTGAAACAAACTCTGCAGACACCAGTACACACAACGAAAATACCGGTGATTTCGAGGACCTCTTTTCACGCTTGGAAAAAGGCCAGCATTTCTGAATTAAATAAATTATATAATAAAATTACATTAGAACAAAACATTGAAAAGAGCTGGTCTCCACGATAATGTTTCAGATGTTCTGAGTTCAGGACATTACTTCCCTACTTGTGTATTGGGCTGGCTGCCCTTTCCTGGCACCCTCAGCACTTCTTGAGTCACACTACATCTATGTTCCTCAAAAGTGACATGCCATCTGGTATGGACATCCAAAGCATAGTTCTTAGTAAAAGTGCGCACTCTGCTCCAAGTCGCAGCTCTGCAAATATCTTCAATAGGCACAGAGCCAATGTCTGCCAGGGAGATGACAACAGCTCTGGTGGACTGGGTACGTACTTGGCCCTCCATTTAACCTGTGCCATGGTATAGCAGTGGTGCAGGCAATTCACAGTCCAGGCAGACATGCGCTTCATTGCAACAGGCTGTCCCTTCTGATTAGGATCGAAGAAGATAAACAGCTGTTTGGATTGTCTGAAGTTCTTGGTTCTGTCCAGGTAAAAACCTAAGGATCCTCTTAACATCCAGAGTGTGGAGAAGCCTCTTTCCCACATTCTGGAAGTTGGCAAAGTATGTAGGCAGCACTAGTGACTGGTTAAGATGGAACTCTGACACCACTTTTGGTACAAACTTGGAGTGTGTACACAGAACCAATTTGTCTTTATGGAAAACAGTATATGGAGACTCTCTGACCAGGGCAGAGATTGTGGAGACACTGCAAGCAGAAGTGATGGGCACTAGAAAAGCTGCTTTCCAAGTTAAAAATTTCAGCTCTCAAGTCACAAGGGGCTCAAAAGGCTTGCGAGTGAACATATTCAACACAAGACTAATATCCTGGGCAGTCACTGGCTTCCTGATAGGAAACCTTGTGTGCAAAATGCCCTTAAGGAACCTCTTAAACAGTGGCAGCTATGCCAGGTAGAGGGTACCAATGGGCTTGGGGTATGCAGATACAACAGACAGATGGTCCTTTACTGTGGAATACTGCAAACTAGCATCAGATAGGTCTAGCAGGTGCTCCAGAACCTTGTCAGGAGGGTATCCAAAGGGGTCCATACGGGTTTTGGAGCACCAGATGAAAAATCTTTTCCATTTAGCTGAGTATGTCTTCCTAGTGGAAGGGTTACACACAGTGAAAAGCATTTAAGAGGTCCTCTGAGATACTTCGTACCTGTTTACTTCTAGGAGCCAGGCCTGAAGATGAAGGAAGCACAGGTCATGATGGATCGGGGCATCCTGAGTCAGCACATCCATCCTGAGTGGAAGAATCTTAGTTTGGTGACTGAAAAACTGCAAACAGAGGAAATCAAATATGTCACAGCCAACAGGAGGCCACTAGTATCATCTTTCCCACTTACGCCTCCAGTTTGAGCAAGACCTTCTGTATGAGAGGGATTGGAAGGAATGCATAAAGAAACCAATTTTGCCATTGCAGTCAGAATGCATCCTGACAGAAAATACCATGTCCTGGATTTCAGGAGCAGAATCAAGGCAGTTCAGTGTTGAGTGGGGACACAAAAAGGTCAACATCTGAGGCAGCCACTTGTTGAAGAGCGACCTCATGGCATCTGGAGATAGTGACCACTAATGAGGCTCGGCCTCTGTTCCATTGAGTTCATCAGCCAAAGTGTTCTAGACTCCTGGCAGATAGATTGCTTGGAGCAAGATCCCCTGTTCCAGGCACCAATCCCACACTCTCATCGCTTCCCTGCAGAGCGGATAGGAGTGTGCTCCTCCTTGTTTGTTGACGTAGTACATGACAGACTTGTCTGTCTGGAGAAGCATTGTTTTGTAGCTGACTAGGTTCACTAGGGCTCTTGAGTCATATAAAACGGCTCATATCTCCAACACACTAATGTGGAGATGAGTCTCTGATGGGTCCCAGACACCTTGTGTTTGGAGGCCTTGACAGTGGCCCCCCCCCCCACCTCCACCTCAAAAGGGAGGCATATGTAACGAAAGTCGTCTGAGGCTCCAGTTGGGAGAAGGGGAAGCCCTGGAGGAGGTTGTCCTCCACTGACCACCATGCGAGAGACCAAACCAGAAGCTTAGTCATCTGAATGGGGTAAGTCTGAGGGTGCCATACCTGTGACCATTGTGGACTGAGCAACCGTTGAGTTGCCCTCATGTGCAGTCATCCCAGGGGCACTGTGAATACTGAGGAAGCTATTCAACCAAGCATTCATTGCATGGCATGGGCTTGCATGGTCTTATGCTCCATGATGTAACAGGCCATCTGCAGAATTGCTTGTAGCCTGCTCTCTGGAAGGAAGGCCCAGGCCTGGATTGTATCCAGAAGAACTCCAGTGAACAGCAGCTACTGTGACAGTTGAAGCTGAGGTTACCCAAGGTTCAGCAAGACCCCCATTGAAGTAAGAAAGTGAGAGACAGTGATCACTGCCTGTTCTGTTTCCTGTCTGGATGAACTGGAGAGTAACCAATCATCCAGTTATGGGAAGATCTGAAGTCCTAATTTCCTTAAGTGTGCCATAAGTACTGCAAAGCACTTTGTAATGACTTGTGGTGCTGAGGAAAGCCTGAAGGGCAGGACTCTGAACTGGTAATGGTGCCCAGCACAATGAAGCTGAGGTATCTGTGGTGACCAGGGTGTACCAGTATGTGCTGGTATGCATCCTGCATGTCCACTGATGCAAACTAATCCTGAGGCATCAGGAAGGGAAGCAGACAGCCCAAAGAAATCATCTTGAATTTTTCTCAATCCATGAATGTGTTCACATTTCCGAGGTTGAGATTGGGGTGCATGCCCCCTGATTTCTTTGGGACTAGGAAGTAGTGGGAGTAGAACCCTGTGTTTTGCTCTGACTGGCTGTATTTCCACTACCCTGTTGCTCAGATGATCTGCAGTCTCCTGTGCCAGGAGCTCTGACACATGAGCCGACAAAGGGTGTTGCCTTCTGGGTGGATAGTTCAGAGGAGGCTCTGTAAAATCCAGGGAGTAGCTCTTTCGGATAGTCATGAGAGCCCACTAGTCCATCGTAATGGATTCCCATTGATGGTAAAACTGTGATAGGCATCTTCCCCCCAACACTAGGGAGGAGAAGTCCACCATAGGTCCCTCCCCCCCACTGGGGGAGAAGAGGTCCGCCTTGGTAGCCAAGGCAAGACCGAGGCTGGAGCTTCAGACAGTGGCACTAGGTGCTTTCAGTGCCTATGTCTTCAGCTGCACCTTCTTCTGAGTCTGACTTTTGTTTTGGGCTTCCCTACATTTGCCATGAAAGGGATGCTTGTTATGGAGAGACTCTTGTCCCTTGCCCTTCTGAGGGTTCAAGAGAGCTGGTCTGGAAGGCTTAAGGGTTGTCCTAGTTGCATTTGATGCCTTAAGAGATTGCTTTGCCTGCTGTCCAAACAGATAAGTTCCATTAAAGGAAACATTCATAACCTGTTGCTGGAAATCTTGGGTAAAGCCAGAAGTCTGAAGCCAGGAATGCCACCTGATGCAAATGTGTGCAACAGCTGCAGAACAAGATGCAATATCAAAGGCATCCATGGAGACTTTGTCAGTGACTGTTGGACTCAATACTTTGCTTGACAGTCAGCAGAATATCCTGTTTAACCTCTGACTCTGGCAGAGATTCTGCCAGAGACTTCCGCTTGCTCCAAAGGGTATACTCATATTTAGAAAAATATCCTCGGTAGGTGGCAGTCCTCATGCCCAGGGTAGCTGAAGCACAGGCACGCTTGCCCATAGTGTCAGTTTTGCATGATTCCTTATTAACAGTGCGCAGTGACCTCCTGGGGAATAACAGCCTTGTTATTCATGGCGTGGATAACAATAGAATCAGCTATAGGTTGAGTAACATCTGATGGCTTATTTGTTGGCACAGTGTATTTTCTGTCAGCCTGCTTGCAGATGGCCGGCACAGAAGCAGGCCTACTCCAGACTGCATCAGACAGGTCTCACATGCGGGAGGAATATGGGGAACTAAACTGACCAGGATATTGGCAACGTCAAGAAACTCCAGCTGGAAACATTTACCCTGGTCAATGGCTGTAGGCTTGAAACTGAGTGTTGAATGCATATTTCTGAGTAAAGTCTGGAAAGTTAAATCCTCCTGAGACACAGAGACCAGGTTTGAGAGGTCTAGACTAAAGAAAGAGTCACTGTCACTGCCTTCAGAATTGATGAGGTTGGAGTTAGACTCATCCCCTTCAGTATCCTCCTCAGTAGGGGAGTGGGAGAAGCTGGGGTTGCAGGCTCGTCAATCCAGAACGCTACTGTGGCAGTAGCGGAGACTTGAGCACTGAAGGACTAGGGGCTGGTGCCAAGGGCAATGTCAGGACCAGAACGGAAGTCAGTGCTAAGGAGATCTCCACCACCAAAGGCGATGCTGGAACTGGCACCAGGCCAGGCCCTAAGCCTGGTGCCATAACTGGTGCTGGAATCAGTGTCGATGACCCAACCAGCACTGAATTGACTGGCAATGGCATTGTGGCCTGCCCAATCCCTACATGGGATGGGAGGCCAGCCAGTGGGAGAGACATTGATGGCATAATCACAGGCAAGAACCCAGAAGCTGTTGCCAGAGCTAAACACTCTACCTTGCCTGATGGCCCCACCTTTAGTTCCAGTTCCACCGACCCTGAGGGCCAGGGATTGGCTCCACTGGAAGAGGCATACAGACCCAATACTGAGCCTATTGCTCCATAAGAGCTGTCCAGCAGTGGAAGTGCCCACCAGAGTCCTCACTTACAGACAGAGGGGGACTCTGGGCCTGAGACTCCAACCTCCTGAAATCAGAAGCCCTCGGTTACACTGAAAGTGATGGTGAGGACCTCCAGCTCCTAGAGACCAGAGATCTCACAGCAGACCTCACAGAGGGCAACCTCAATCTGTGTTGTTTCTCCCCTTTCAACAGGAAGAAGAAGAAGACGATGAGGCAGAGCGTCGCTGGGACCATGATGCCAAGCACGTATGAGATCGGGACCACTTCTTTTTGTGCTTCCAGGAGGAATGTCCTTCTTCTCAAACACTGGACCACCTGTGGTCAGGACCCTTCCCTGACAGGGAACGTGAACCAGATATGGCCCTGCTGCCAGAGCAGCCTACCTACTGTACTAGATGACCTTCCACTGTTGAATAATGCTCAGTAAGACTGGGAAGAAAACTGACAAAGTTTTGTGACAAAATTCACTAAACTAACACAAAAATAACAAACTCTAACTTTAAACTCTAAAACTAAGAAGAACTAAATATTGCGGTCATATAGATGTGAAGTTCTGACTTCCAGAAGATGAACAACATTGTCATTGATGTGCATTTGATGGCGGAAAAAAAGGAACTGAGGTGGTTGAGGGCTGGTGCTGAAGTAAGCACATGCCCACGTGTTGTGTCTCCCAGTGCCACGCATTTGTGCTGCGTACCTAAGTGCCAGCCCTCTGAGAAGCTCTGGCTCCTGTGGGATCATTGCTTCACCAGCTCACACCCACTAGAGGAATCAATGGAGAAGATTAATTCCTGGAAGATCAGCGTGCTCCTATCAGTGGCTGGTTACCTCCATTCAGCTGAGGGGCAGGTACAGCACGTATCTATATGGTGACAGGAGTAAACATTCTAGTAATCGCAGCTGTATAGAATATTCAAGCTAGGAAACAGGCAATAGAGGACCCAAAGAAAAAATTTTTTTGAAAGCTGTCTTCCTCTAACGGGAAAGAAGTTGAACTGAGGTATATGCCACAGGTGCCCGCTGATTCTGTGTCAATCAAGTTGTGTCCCTGCTTCATTGGCAGGCTGTAACCCATGGTATACAGTAAACTTCTGTACAGGGGATACACTGAATGTAACAGAACATCTTTTCACAGCTTGAGAATTTGCATATATAGAGTGTAGATATATTTTCATGAAGTAAAGACCATCAGGTCATTGAGTGCTTCCCCTCCCACCAGCTCCATGGGGATGAACACCAATTTAGTCTGGTTCTGTAAATGCTTTAGGATTAAAGTGACACATCTATATCCCTTGGTCATCATAGTTTGAAAGCCCATGAAACGATTTTTCAACCGCGGTATTGGGTGTAGTGCCCCAGGAAAATTGGGGGCACCACAGAAAATAGGGATCATTGGGGCAGCAGCGAAAGTAGGGGATCCCTAGGAACATTAGCGGTCAGGTAGCTGTGGGGACACTGACAGCTTTGTGTGGAACCCTGGAATAGCTTGGCGGACTGCGGACCCCTTTGGAACATAGGACAGGCTACCTTTCCAGCAGACAGCCCTAGCAGTTTAAAAAAACAGTTTTAAAACATAATCAACCCTTTTTTTCCCCCTCCCTTTGTTCTCCCTTCCCTTTGCCTAAGGCCGACACCTAGTCAGGCCGGGCAAAACCAGATTGGACATATTTTTGTCCCAGCAGAGGAGCAGGAGGCCAGGCTGGGTTCTTTCAGCCAATCTGTTGGCCCAGTTTAAATTCAGACTTTGAGATTTTTTTTTTATTGGGCCACTGACCCAGCCTCAGGAGACTGACCCCTGGACAAAGGACCCAACCCCTGGCAAGCAGCCAGGATCGCCCCAGTCTAAAAACGGCTGTGTACAGCCAGGAGAGAGCCAGAACGACTGTGACCAGCGAGGCTGGAAGACAGAACAAGGGGGACCTTGGCTTCCCTTGTAAGAGGTTGAAGTGAATCCCTGGGCTCCTTTGGTGCAACTCCCCTCCAGAAGCTCTCCAGCAGCAGCTTCAGCCGGTCTGCAACAGAAATCTGATGTCTAGTTGGGTCATCCAGTGCAGCGAATAAGTCCATGTGGCCAGGTAACAGCCCCAGTGAACCTTCTGTGCTGCGCTCTCCAGCAGAAGAGGTTCTATCTCTCCTTTGTGATTGCACAGTCCCCAGTGTACAGGAATCCTAGTTGAACTCCAGCAGGGGTGAGCAGGCTTGTTGGTCAGCATTCCTTTTATAAACAGCCAGCCCTGATCTAGCCGGGGGAGAACTGCTTGTTCAGCTAGTCCTCCAGGCAAGGGGGGTGGGGGTTGCTTACCCTGTCCAGTCGTATTGGGAGAGAGAGACAGAGGGAATCAATGAGGCAGAAGCTAGGAGGGGTGAAGCCAAATGATTTTTGAAACAAAAATAACGATGCTTGTGAACCCCACTCATGGAGGTATCCCTGTTATTCTAAGCAGGCAACAAGGAGACCGGGTTGCTAACTTATTCCAGGCAGTCTGTGCTCAAAACAGGGACACTTGGGCACTCACTCTCACAGCCCAGCGCCAGGGGATTGCTAGGTAAAGCTAGCTCAGAGCACTGTTGGTGTGAAGCGGATTCTTCACGCTGAATTTTCAGCTGTTTAACTATAATGGGCTAGTTCTTGATGTGCAAAGACAGAGCCTAAGGGCATTCTTCTCTCGGAATCCCAAGCCTTGGTGTTTATGTATTTCCTTTGCCAAGGGGGAGAGGGAACTTTGGCCTCTTATCAATATTTAGTAGATAGGTGAGGCAGCCCATTGCTGGAACAGAGACTTGCGCCACCCGCCCTCCTTAATATTCAGAAGGCACCCACAGCTGATCAATATTAACAAAAGGGTGCATCATCCCCTGGCTGGTGCAAAGGATATCCATGACCAAAGAGTTATTTAAAGGCCCAGCACACATTTGGAGGTTTTCATTATCAGACCGTATAAATGTCCACTGAGTGAACTGTGTGGTGTTCCCCAAGCTTTGCTTCATCTGCCTAGCCTTGAATTCATTTTAGTGTGTCCGTCCTTATCTCCCATTGCTCTAAGCCACTGCTTATTGTGACTGAACTGCCGTATTCAATCAAACTGCTTCAAGTGACTGAACTGCCTTATTTACTCGACTGCTTATTGTGAATAAACTGCCCTAGGTGCATTACTTGCTTTAAGTGCCTAGCCTCCCAGCTGCTTAGCTTTGCTCTGTAACTAACCCCGCCCCCCCCCCTTAGTGTACCTACCTTGGTTGTGAAAGGGATGACACCAGAACCAGAAGCAACCTTTATTACTCTCCACCTGGGGACCACAGGGAAGTAAGACCCTTGCTCCATTCCAGTGTTCCAGCTACAGAAGATGTCTCCGCTGTCACCTGGTCCAAGCGGATTCCATCTGATTGCTTATTCCCTTCCAGACATCTGGAACCAGTCATAGTGTGAGCTAGTTGGTAGTGAGGGTCTCCCAAAGTGAGTCAGCATAGGAGCCGCCCTGGCCAAGTGATAGGGCTCTCAGTCATAAAAGAAGGGGATTGCCTTTCAGGTTTTTTATTTTTGTTCTCTTCCAGGTTTTTTATTTTTGTTCCCTTCCAGGGTTCCTGCACACACCATCGAGGGTTTCTCCAGTGCCTCTTTGTCAACCCAAGGAGAGTCCATGGAAAGCCCAGAATCGCCTGCACCCACCTCCAACTATATCCACCAACTCCAAGCCTT
Source organism: Neoceratodus forsteri (assembly GCA_016271365.2). NCBI lineage: Eukaryota > Metazoa > Chordata > Ceratodontiformes > Ceratodontidae > Neoceratodus > Neoceratodus forsteri. The sequence continues at coordinate 939,431,042 of CM028137.1, forward strand.
CACCACAATATCCCAGGTTCGAGTTGCTAGTCGTAAGTCATAGTTAGCTGTTAGCCAGCACCGACCAAAGTGACTCAGGTTTGGAGCCGCCTCGACTCTAGTCTGAGGGACTTCAGTCATCCAGTAAACTCTGAGTCACATTGCCCAGTCTTCTGCGTAGATATTGTTCCAAGGTGACAATAATACCGGTGGCACATATTGAGGCCTCACTAAGGATTGACAGGCTCTTTGCTCTTTCCAAGAGGTCAAAGTAGTACCAGTGGCTTGACAGGTCATGCTGAGGATTGCCAGGCTGTGTGCCCTGTTCCCTGAGGTGGCATAAGTACCAGTGGCCCATGCAAGAGGCCACACTGAGAATCACCATGCTCGTGATCGTACCATCAATAGGTGGCTCGTGTTCCAGTGTCCCAGCCAGACATCACAACAATGACTGCTGGGTTCTTAAGCTGCAGTGGTAAGGGTTCTGGGGACCTACCCAGAGATCGTCCAGTGGATCATCACACCGGCATCCTTTCCTCGACTGGATCTTGATCTGCCCTCCAGCCCACGGTCATTACAGCTAACAACTCCACCTTAGAATTCTCCTCATCCATGACCAGGCTTCGACACCTGTACTCAATCAGGTGCTTCATCTTTGACATCACCTTAGTGACACCAGAAGTCATCTTCTTCCTGGGGCCAGGAGGTCTATGATGCTGTTCCCTGTTTTGGGTTTATTGAGAGATGCCCCATTTTATGGCCTGTATAGGAAGTGCTTCCCTGGGCTCAGATCCAATGGTCGGCTGACCAACACTCTAAAACCCCCAAGCTCGGTGCATTGGATTACCATGTCCTCACTTGTGCTTCAGAAAGAACTATCCAGATGCCGTCCCGGTGGTGCTGAAGGTTGAAGTGCTGGATGCCACACCTCGTGCCACAGCGGTGACCCGGGTTCGGGGACGGACTCGGGTCATGCGGGGGTCAGCAGGGAGAGGAAGGATAGAGTGTCCAGAGGACTGCTCTTCTTCATCAGGGTGGGGTGATTTGTGCTGCAAGCTGTCGACTGACACCCACCAGTGGCTGGGGGTCAGCACAGGTGTGCAGCCACATAGCAGGGTTGACCCATGTCCAGGGTGACTGGCTGCTTCTGTGGAGGTGGAGGCAGCCTCCCTGCCAATTGCACGGATGTGGGTGCGGGAGAAAATGGTGGAAAATCCAGGACTGATAGGACCCGTGATGGCCCGATAACTCCGATAAGTCCACCCCGATTCTAGATATGATGTACCTGGGGATGGGGAAGCACACCGGCACTCCTCGTCCTGGCTCTGCTATGGAGGGGGGGATCCACTGGGGAATCCAGAGGACGGACGAACCGGGCTATCATAGGGGCCAGATGATGTCCCCTTCTGAGAGAGGGGTCATAGCCCCTGTTGGGTCTGCGGCAGCTGAAAAGTACATATGGGGAAAAAAAAGAAAGAACTATCCAGGACTCAAATTGCCTGAACTTCCACATGACATTAGCAAGGCCGGTTTGTGGTCCCAGTAATCCTTCTTTCTTTCTCTTGTGTAATAGTGTAGTGGTAGTGAAAAGTAAGTGCTTTCGCTGTGTGCTGCAATTAGTTGTAATAAACCGTGCATCTTGGCTTTAGAGTATGCCTCCTGCTTCTCCCTCCAGATTCTCCCAGCATCACCCTAAACCATACGGGTATGAACCATCACAGCTCATCCACCACACTGGGTTATCTGTAGTTGGAAGCAGTTTAGAGATACAGATGACTGAGTCTGTTCAATATTAAGGCTACAGTGGAGTCATTTTTTAGAACATTGTTTTGTTTAGTTTAGTTTAATTTATTAGTCTAGGAATTAATACCTTTGAGCCAGGGCTCTTTTACAAAGGTTCCACGTCACAAAGAACATTTAACAAAGCATGATACACATTACAGGTAAAACCAGACAGGAAAGTTACATCATAAATTTGCTATTAACATTTTAAGGCAGTAACGTTTTTAAGTTTCATAGAAAAACAAGCTATAACAGGTTCAAGTGAGTAGACAATTTCGAGGTTAAGGAAACTTCCAGGGAGAGGGTGATCATTAGGCGCCAAAAGGAGGCTAGAGAAGAGGGAAAGGTGGTGATGGGAGAGTAAGTGAGAGGACAGGAAAAAGGGGAGTGAGTTTGGTGGGAGACAGGAAGTAGTAGAGGTACCAGAGGGTTCATTAGTCAGGGAGGAAGAGGCCTCAGATGTGAGGATGGACATGAGGAGTAGTAGTCTTTATCTAGCGCAGTCACAGTTGCTAGCGGTGGTGAGGTAGGCATAGAGCATGGATTTGAAAGCTTCAAGCGAGGTTGAGGATAGAGTAGGTGGACTAAGCGCATTGAATCATGTCGGGGCCCTGTATGCGAAAGATCTTTGTGATGTAATTGAGCAAAAGCCTATGTACACTGGGTCAAGTACAGCTTGTTGCTTGATGACATCACAATGTTCTAACAAGCATTTGTCAATGCCGAACATTTGAAGCTTGTTCAACAATTAGTTTTTTTGCAATTTTGACCCCAAATTTTGAAGATACTTGTTTTAGGATTCGCTTTATAGACGTGACATGTACCATTTATAATATATTGGCCGAAATATAATTTCACACCAGAGGTGCAAAAATACATTTCATCCAGGATTTTAAAAATGACACGTCTTGTTTATGAGGTGGTGTGGAAAAATGGCTATGTTGAAAGGTCAAAGTCAAAATATTGAAAATTAGCAAAGTTATGAGTGAACGCTGAAATATTGTAACGTTCAGTCATAACCTGGACATTTTACCATATTTGTACACCAAAGTTTTAGCATAGCCTTCTTATTACCCCACCTAAATCCACTCCAAAATGTCATTCTGCGCCACCGAAACGTCATTCCGCACCACAGGTACGAAAACACATTTTGGCCAGGATTTGAAAAATGACAGCTGCCACTTTCATGAGGTGCTGTGAAGAAATGGCTATGTTGAAAATCTGGGGTCAAAATATTGAAAATTACCAAAATTACAAGCCTGCATTTGTAAATTTCAACGTAGGCTCATAACTTTGTTGTTTTTTAATATTTTTGCCCCAAATTTTCAGCATAACCTTCTTATGACCCCACCTCATGAACAAGTGCAGAGAAAAGTTTCAACTCCTGCCTGAAAGGTGATTTCATGCAGCAACTGTGAAATCACCTTTTGGGACATGAAAATACATTGTGGCCAGGATTTTAAAAATGACAGCTTTCGCATCCATGAGGTGCTGTAAAAAAATGGCAGCTGCCACTTTCATGAGGTGCTGTGAAGAAAATTGCCAAAGTTATGAGCCAGCATTTGCAAATTTCAATGCAGGCTCAAAACTTTGTTGTGTTTTAATATTTTTACACCAAATTTTCAACATAACCTTCTTATGACCCCACCTCGTGAACAAGAGAAGAAAGAATTTTCAACTCCCGAAAGGTGATTTTGTGCAGTGACTGCAAAATCATCTTTTGGAACTGATTTGCCTAATTTCACTGTAATTGTCCATGAGGTAGGGTTCCAAAAACAACATGTTCAAAAATTGGGGCAAAAATATTTAAAAATGGCTAAGTTATGCCAATAAGTTCAAAACCCCATTGAACCACACACCTGATTTTCTCAGTTCGCAGTCCAGCTTTGAAGAGTGAAGATGTGTCTGCAGTCCAGAGAAGATTATGGCGTTGGACCCCCAGTGGGTAAGTAAAGGCTTGGGAGTGGGATGGTGGGTGCAGAGTGGAATGGTCAGGTGGGGGAACTAACGGCGCAACAGACACTGATGGATAGTTTTCTTTTTTTCAGGATTTTTATGGGAAAAAACAATGAGGAATAGTTTTCTGTATTACAGGTGAGGACACTGGGGGATTGGGCATCCCCAGTGTCGGTGTTATATTTGTGGGGGGGTGCTGTGAGGAAGGACTGGGCGAGAGGGACAGTTACGGGGTACCAGCAACAGACACCAATGGATAAATGGTCAGACTGGGTGGGCCAAGCGCTCCTTATCTGCCATCAAAGTCTATGTTTCTACGGATAGTTTTCTTTGTTGCAGACTATAATATAAAATAAAAATATGAGGTGGTGACAACTTAGGGATTGGGCACCCCAGTGTCATTGTTATCTTTGGGATGGGGTGGGTGGGTGGTGCTGAAAGGGAGGGTCGGGTGAGGGGGACAGTTACAGGGGTGCCAGCAACAGACATCGATGGGCAGTTTTCTTTTGTTGCAGGCTATAATAGCAAAAAATAAAATACGAGGTGGAGACACGGGGGGATTGGGCAGCAAGTAAAACTAACCAATTAATAGCATGAGTTATAACACTGAATTTGTCATAATTGAGAAATGAAGAAGTTCACACAGAACACTGCTGTTTTCTCACGCTGTGACTGCAAATTTTCAAGACAGTATTTTTTTATTACTCCAGAATATGAACATGATCAGTGTCATTTATGAAATGCCACCCATTATCTGATTTTGTAGAATGAATATAAAAACAGGTTTCGGAGGGGGATTTGAAAATGATACCTGCCATATTCGTGAGATGATGTAAAGATGACCATGTTGAAAATGTGGGTTTAAAATGCAAATAAATTGCAATGTTATGAGTAAACGCTGAAACATTTCAATGTTTTTTCATAACTTTGTTGAGACTTTGACCCCAGATTTGCAACACAGTGTTTTTATGACCCCACCGTATGAGCAAGATGGGTGGGATTTTTTTAAACGCCATTGGAACAGACATTCAAGGAGTGACTGTAATTTGAAAAATTACACATGCCTTGTTCATGAAATGTGGTTAAAAAATGGTGATGTTGAAAATTTGTGGCAAAATTGTTAAAAAAAAATTCAAAGTTATAAGTAAAAGTTCAAAATTAATTGAAACGTCATTAGCCAAGTTATGCAAATTAATACGGGAAGGAGGGTGGAAGAAATGAAGGATGATGGGAGTGGGTACATTAAAAAGAGAAAGGAGAAAGAGGGGAAGGAAAAAGGGGGTAACAAACAGAGTGGTAACAAAATCTGGAAAGCTAGAAGTCTAGGAAGTAAGATTCCAGACCTAGAGGCCACAACTGCAGAAGCTGAGTTAGATATTGCAGCCATTACTGAGTCACGGCGCACTGTGAACCATGACTGGGACATGGCCATATCAGGCTATACTCTGCTCAGGAAGGACAGGGCGGGAAGGAATGGGGGAGTGTGATACTTTATGTGAGGGAGGGCATTAAAGTGACATAGATAAATAGGTTATTCACCTGTAACCGTAGTTCTAGGAGTGGTATATGGTGTACATCTACACTTCTAGCAAAATCCTTTCCCTTTAAGAAGAGGCCAGAAGATCTTCAAGCTGGAACCTTCCACCCACCTGGGCGGTATTCTCCTTGGCACCACCATGTGACATCAGAGCTTACCTGCTGGAAGCAAGATACAGTGTGCTACTTGCCAGGGGAGATTGGATGGGTTGTGTGGATGTACACCACATGCCCCCCCCTTGCCCATCACTAGGCAGGCTTGGTGGTGGCTCTGGAGCCAGTAGCTGGGGAGGCCCCCAGGCCTCCTAGCACCAGTAGGGTTTGGCTTGTGCTTAGACCGCACAGCCTGATGATGCCTCGCTTGGGGCTGCGGTGGGTGAGATGGAGGCATGGAGTAGAGTCGAAACTGAAAAGGCTTCTTCCACTGTTGCTGCCACTTGACATCATTTTGGGAGGGAGGATTCAAGGAACAGTCTGCCAGTGGAGGTGGTGGGAGCAAAAACAGTGTTGGGGTTCAAAAATACATGGGATAGGTATAAGGGAGTCTCAGGGAAAAGGAAGGTGCGTGTGTGAATGGACCAGAGATCAAGTAGGATCTGCGGTCATTCTGTAGGTTGGGAAAAATGGACAGACCAGATAGGTCAAGTGGTCCTTACCTGTTAGCAAATTCTATGTTTCTATGTAACTAGACTTATCTTGTTTTCAGTCAGTTTGTGGTCGGCCTCGGTAGGAGCAGGACATTTAGCGCTCAAGAGAGGGGTTTAGCGGTGGACCATAGATAGGAAGTGAAAGGTGGTGGTGGGGTGGTAGGTGCTGAGAGGGGGGTTGGGGATAAAAGACATCGATGGACTTTTTTTTTAAGGTTTAAAAAACTAAAAAAAGGATTGACGTGAGAAAGTTTTCTTTATTTCTGGTACCTGTCACTTTGGGCATCCCAGTGTTGGTTTGTTGTTTGTTGGCACCAGGAGTGGGCACCCTGGTGTCACATTGTGTGTGTGTGTGTGTGTGTGTGTGTGTGTGTGTGTGTGTGTGTGTGTGTGTGTGTGTCTGTGTGTCTGTGTGTGTGTGGGTGTGTGGAGTGGGCACCGCAGTGTTGGATAATGTGTGTAAGGGGGTGTTGTTACTTGGCCCTGGAGTTTGGCACACCAGTGTTGGATGTGATTGGCTGGGTCAGGCTGGCAGGAGAGCGTGATAACCAGTGGCGGAATTGAGCACCACCACCGTTTTATTTGGGTCAGAGAGGCAGGGGCAACATATGTGATTGGGTGGGCGAAAGGGGGTGATGCCTGCAGTGGATTGAGCACCCACCGCCAGTTATGTTGTATTTGTTAGGGTGGGTGGGAAGAGGTGAACACCCGCTGGCGGTTTGAAGTCTTGTCTGAAGTGGAAGTAGGTGATCCTGGCGGTGGTTTTGTATAAGTGCTAGGTGGTGGATGTTGACATGGAAGCCACAGACAAGAAAACCTGTGGTCATTGTGCAAGAAACAAAGGAGTGGACAGCCCTAGTGTGAAAAAGTACATATGTGGAATGAACAGCAGGAGAAATGTTTCGAGCAGGATTTGGGGGTTGCACAAGAAAACCCACTTCTACCTTGCATTTTCTAGCATTATGATTGGACAAGGACCTCAAAGTGAAAAAGAGGAGATGGGTGGAGAGTGGGGGAAATTAGGGAGGAGATTCATATTCTGAAATTGTGATAGGCGGAGGAGGGACACGCCTCCAAGAGCCCTCCCAAGGCTCAGACTGACTCAATATGTGCACATGCTTTGCAAGCAAACATAAAAATGGCAATAAACTCAATTACTCACTCATTCATTTTTCTTCAGAATTCTTGTTGAGTTTCTTTCAAGTATTTTATAATTTGAAAACAAATTAAAAATCGTAAACTCATGAGCTGAAAACACATTCTTACTTACCTTTATACCTCCCTTTGTTTTCCTGACATTCTTCTTTCTTGAGATCTCTGTTTCTGCGGTAGACGTTGGGGTACAGGGACTGTCAGATCCTCTTCTATTGGAAGCTGTGGACCCAGCAGAGAAAAAAAAAACTGTCTTGAGGAACTCCAAAATGTTGCAATAAAAATGAAAACTCTTGCTGGGATAAAACATTTGCAGTAAAAGTAGAACCCATTGAGAAAAGAACTCAGAATTGCAAGCATTTCAGTATTGCACAGTATAAAAAATGACTCTGGCATTCATAACTGCTGACCGCCAGCAGGTTAACATTTTTCTGTGACCAAATCTCCTTTGATGGTGACCATAAGGTACAATGTTACATAATTAGCCCCTAAAAGATGGTAGCAATTCTTTTGTGGCCACTTCTGATCTTGGCCATTTGCAACATTGCCACTGGCATTTTTATGGCTGCAGTGGCATAACCCTGCAGACATCTTGCAATTTCTTTAGAGAAAAGGGATCCCACTGGATACCAAACAGACTTTTTAAATCATGGAGGTGAACGGCAATAACTGCACATTCACTGCAGTATTTTGTCCTTCAGTATTGGCGGAGCAAGGCACTGTCCACAGTGTTCAAGATGGTGACATGGAGTTTTCCACACATGCGTGATGGCTCATGCATGTGCAGGAACTCTGGCGACACTGCAGCAGAGTCTGCAGTATCCAATATGGTCGCTTGAGACCCATGCACATTCAGGAGTCATTGTGCATGTGCAGAGAACTCCAGACGACCATCTTGGATATAGCAGACTGTGCCACCATGCCACCAGAGTTAACCGCGCATGTGCGAGTTGTCACCCATGCATGGAAAACTCTGTGCCGCCATCTTTGACATGGTGGCATAGTCCGTCTTGTTCTGCTGGACCCCAGCTGCCTCGACCTCAGCTGCAGCCATAGTGGCTCTTGCTAGATTTTGTTTACATCCTGCTATTTTGTCTGTTTCACTCTAATGATTCTTAGGCAAGGTGAGATCTGACTGAAGAATACTGGGATCTCACAGAGTCCAGTATTATGCCACTTACGGACTTATCATTATTTAACACGACAGGCACCTCAGCTCTACACACAATACTGTTGTGCTTAAAGGGTTATATTTCAGATATAGTGATACAAATTAATCTAAATTGAGTGTGTGTGTGTGTGTGTGTGTGTGTGTGTGTGTGTGTGCGTGTGTGTGCGTGTGTGTGTGTGTGTGTGTGTGTGTGTGATATACTAAAGCAGCTATCCTTCCAATGATGATTTCTTGGCAATGAATGTGGAAAATGTTTCTGGACGTGTAAAGGGAAGAATGACAGAGTTGTCAAAATGAAACCTATTTTATTTAGAACATAGTAGTATATGTGCATATAATTTATTCAAGTGCTTTAAAACGTTTAACTTTTTTTGCTTTCTACTCCAAAACAATGAAAATGTAAAACAGGTGCTCATACACATACTCTCTTGGAATTGTGTGGTCAAAACCTTAAAACTTCCACTTATGCCTTGTATATCTCCCAGGACCTTCAGCCCTGCAGTGAAGCATGGATTAGAACATGGATGCAGTTGTTTTAAATGAAGGCTTTTTCCTGTGACTAGATTGTCCTGAATGAATGGTAAATGGTATATAGTGTATAGCAGTGCATTGTTCTGTATAGAATTCCATCACTTTCAAAATGCTGCTGCACCACAGTTCAAACGTCATGGAACATGATTGTACCCTTCTGTGGTACAACAGCATTCTGAAACCTCTAGAAACTGAACAGGTCAGTTTAGTTCTGGAAGCAAAAGAACTGTCACATGCACATTTTGCATAATACTATACACTATAAAAAATATGGGATGCACAACTTTATGCACAATCAGTGTGTTCTGCCCCCTGATTCCCATGGACTCTCGAGCTTCGCTCTCATGATCAGAGGGAATCAGAACCCCTCTGTGTCAGAACACACTGGTTGTGCATAGTTGCCCATCCAGTATCTCTCTCTCTCTCTTCTATATATATATATATATATATATATATATATATATATAAAATATGTGTGGGTCCGTGTGTGTGTGTTACTAATATAATTATTTTCTTATGTTTAGTATACACTCAGTTGTACATACTGGGCTAGATATTCAGACTGCGCCAAGCAATGGCACAAGTGGCAGCACAGTGTAGCACAACCGAGATGTGCCAGGGGCCAGACAGGAGGATATTCAAAGGTGATGCACCATGGCGCATCACCTTTGAATATAGCATAGAATGTGCATGGCGCATATACAATGCGCCAGCACATTCCCCAGACAGGGAGGACTGGGAATGCTCCAGCACAACTGTAGTTGTACTGGGCGCATTACCCGAGATATTCAGACTTGGGCATGCAAATGAGGCCATAATGTATGCAAGGCGCAAATGGGGCCATCTGCATGCCATTATGACCCCATTTGCATGAGCTGTGCAGGGCAGCCCGGCAAAATGCGCCTGGCTCCCTGCACATAATGTTGTGTGGACTGAGGGGGTCCTGGGGCACTGCCCACCCGGTAACCGCAATTGTGGTAAAAATGAATAAATGTCAATCCCTGGTAGTCTAGTGGTACCCCCCTCCCTACCCATAGCCCCAATCTGCCAGTAGAAATGTAATGGATGCCCTGGTGATCTAGTGGATCCCCCTTCCCTGCCCATAGCCCCAGTCACTGGAATCCATAAAATAATACAAACCCTGGTAGTCTAGTGGTAACCCCCTCCCTCCTGTAACCCTGATTGCGGTAAACACGAATAGATTCCAGCCCTGGTAGTCTAGTGGTAACCCCCTTCCCTCCCCATAACCCGATCGCGGGCAATGGTGAACAATAGACAAGCTCTGGTGGTCTAGTAGTCCCCCCCCATCCCACCTGATGCACTGATCGATGTAAAAAGACCTATTTCCAAATCCCTGGCAGTCTAGTGGTCCCCCACCCACCCGATGCTCTGATTGCCGGTGCCCTTTATTGCAATATATCCCTGGTGTTCCAGTGGCTCCCTCCACCCCACCGTGGGACCCCCCTGCCCACCCATCTCTCCCCTGTCATCGGCGGGCAGCTGCAACCTGCCCATGTGCCACCTGGCCACCCGCCGAATGACGGCTTACAGTATGATCTGTAAGCCCATTGGACCACACTGTGAACCAACGGGCTTATAGGGCATACTGTACCAAACAGTCATAAATATGTGAATGAAGTCCATTCACATATTATCGACTGGCAAGCCCATTGCTCCACAGTGTGGTCCAATAGGTTTACAGATCATACTGTAAGCTGTCATTCAGTGGGCAGCTGGTGGTATGCGGGTGGGTTCCAGCTGTCTGCTGATGATGGAGGGGGAGCTGGGTGGGCAGGGTGTCCTGAGTGGGTGGGGGTGCCACTGGTCCACCAGAGATATATTGCAATACAGGGCACCAGCGATCAGAGCATCGGGTGGGGTGGGAGGACCACTAGATCACCAGGGCTTGTCTATTGTACACCATTGCCCATGATCGTGCTATGGGGGAGGAGGGAGGTTACCACTAGACTACCAGGGCTAGGACCTATTTGTTTCTACCGCGATCGGGCTATGAGGTGGGAGGGGGGTACCACTAGACTACTGGGGATAGCCCTTATGTCCTATTTCCCGCAATCGGATTGTGGGAGGGAGAGGGGTGCCACTAGACCATCAGGGACCATATGAGTGCTTGTGGACAGTGTTCTGGGTGGGCGGGTGGCAACCCATGGCTGGCAGTTGCTGTGTTGCGCACTACAGTACAGCAGCCCACCTGTGGGTGGCTGGCATTTGAGCCTGTTTTTTCTGGCTCAACTTTGTGCCCCAGTATGTGGCGCATCTAGGGTTTGTGCCAGCAGCTGCGCTGTCAGGCTGAATATTGGGATGTGCCACATGTATGCATCACGCCACGCCTGCAGATGTGCCACATACATTACCAATGCGCCCCAGTAGCATCGGGACTTAAGGTGCGCAAGTCCCCCTTTTGAATATCGCACCAGGGTGCATTGCAGGGTTGCGCCGGCACAGCTCGGTTGTGTGAGGTGCAACCCCTTTGAATATCTAGCCTTTTATGTATATGTAACGTCAGATATGTATCATGTAACTTATGTAATCATGCAGAACCACAGCATGTGAATTCACTGTACCAAATTCTGTCTTCATGTTTTTACCCAAGTTTTGCACTTTGTCTCTTTGCACTATTTCGGGGAGGGGGGGGAGTTTAGAATCTGTATTTATAGTATGCTGTTTTACACCTTTGCTTAGTACCATGAGTCTCCATTTATTTAAATTTATTATTTAACTACTGGAGTTCTACATTAATTCATCATGGGTGCCTACGTGTGCATTGCCTCTTTAGTTGTTATCTGCCCCTTTAAACTTCCCATATAAAAGCATTATAGGCCATCCTTTAGAATGCACCATTTCCCAGGTGTGAAACACGTCAAGGGCTTTTTACTGAGGGTAAGCACACCAGCATGTACTGGCTGGTCTCTATGCGCTTTAATAAACTAAGTGCATCTTATTTAGTGCTTTGTGTACATTTTGTGGGGTTGGGTAGCTGGGCGCAGGACTTTTTCCTTTTGTAATGATGCGGAACTGCCTTGTGAATAGAGCTTCTAGCTTTCAAGGTGTTTAGGTCCTGTTGAAAAATAAAATTTTACTTTTTCTAATAGGCCAAATTAGGGCAGCAATGCTAAAATTTATTTATAAATTAAAAAGATTTTGCCATTGCAGTCGGAATGCATCCTGACAAAAATACACCATGTCCTAGATTTCTGGAGCAGAATCATTGCAGTTTGGTGTTCAGCGGGGACATAAAAAGGTCCACATCTAGGGTGGCCCACTTGTTGAACAATGATCTCACAACATTGGGAGCTAGTGACCACTCATGAGGCTCAGCCTCTGTTTGGCTGAGCTTGTCTACCAGAGTATTCTTGATTCCTGGCAGATAAATGGCTTGGAGGAGGATCCCCTGCTCCAGGCACCATTCCCATACTCTCACATCTTCCCTGCAAAGAGGATAAGAGAGTGCTCCTCCTTGTTTGTTGATCTAATACATCATAGGCTTGTTGTCTGTCTAGAGAAGGATGACTGTTTTGTGGCTGATGAGATCCACTAGGGCTAGCAGGCCATACAAAACAGCTCACATCTCCAACACACTGGTGTAGAGATGAGTCTCTCATGGGTCAGAGACACCTTGTGGATGGAGGCCCCGACAGTGGGCCCCCCACATCAACAGAGAGGAATCCATTGTGAGTGTCACCAGAGGCTCCGGTTGGGAGAAAGGAAAGCCCTGGAGGAGATTGTCCTCCACTGACCACCATATGAGTGACTGAACCAGGGGCTTGGTTACCTTAATTGGGTAGGTCTGAGGATGGGATGCTTGTGACCACTGTGCACTGAGCATTCACTGAGTTGTTCTCATGTGCAAGTGTGCCAGGGTCACTGTGAATACTGAGGAGGCTATCAGTCTCAGCATGTGTTACATGGATAGAGCTTGAACAGATTTGCACTCCATAATGTAGCGTGCCATCTGCAGGATTGCCTGCATTCTGCTCTCTGGAAGGAAGGCTTATGCCTTGCTCCTATCCAGAAGAGCCCCTATGAGCAGCAGCTGCTGTGAAGGTTGGAGCTGAGACTTCTTTGGATTCAGCAGAATCCCCATGGAGGCAAGGAAAATACAGTTACATAAGAACTTACCGTAACAGCAGATCTCTGAGAGGAGATCTTGCAGCAGGCAACACCATTAGGACTAAGCCACCAGGTGATAGGAACACATGGAAAACATATAGCTGCAGTCATTACAGGTTTGCAATGCAGATGACTACCACCATGCCTTCCTCAGCAAAATTAAGATGGCGGCCACGCTGCGCTAGCCGTCGGACTGCAGTATAGTGTGTTTGCGTTTTATGTTTTATTTTAAAGCTTTTAAGTTTCTTTAAGTCTTTTAAGTTTTCTTTTGTAGTGTATTTTTTATTTTATACCTGGGCTGTGGAGAAGCTACTTCGGCGTTTAGCTGTTCTTGGTGTCTCATATCGATGATTTTTAGTGCTCGAGGCTGATTCCCTGGATGGTCCGGATTCGGGATCCACGGTCATTGTGTAGGGTCCTAGTGTGTTCTGGGTACTGGACTGTCTTTCGGGACTTTGGGGCTTATGGCCCAATCTGTGTCTCTAACTTTATGGGTCTGAGCTTGCTTAACGACTTTCTCTCATTCCTCGAGGAGGAGTTTATCTTTGCGGGACCTGGAGAAGACCAGGAGAAGACGGGATCCACCGTGATTGGGTTTATTAAGGATTACTGGGCACTTTTTGGTATCTTCAAGGCTGTGGTGACTAATTGGGTTTTACGTTTGGTCCGTTTGGAGTGGTATTGTCATGTCAGCAGAGACTTCTACGACCTAGGGTCCTGTTTTCTTGGAGTCTGGGATTTGTTCTTATTTTTGGCTCTAGCTCTGGTGACCTGCACAGGGGCTGGGGTCAGGGCCTGTTGGAGAGCTGGCCTTTGACCCTATTCCCCTAGACTCCCGGCGGAGTCGGTCGGAGGGCTGACCCGGCCTGGAGTCGTGGTGTTGGGTCACCATTGTAGCTTGGTAGCTGCTGCTGAATTGATTTAGTTGAACCTGCGACCTGATATGTGGCTTCCTTTGGAAATTTGGAGTTCCTGTTCCCTGCATTCTATCTGGAAATTCTGGCTTTTTGGATATACTAAGGATCTGGGGCCAGTATCATCGATTTCTTCAGTGTGCCAATTAAGCGATTGGAGAGTGCCTACAAGATAAGTGACTGTGGAAACATTAACTGTTTATATTACATTATTATTTTTAAGATATTGTTTTTTCAGCCCAGGTGGTTGATGCATATGGTTTACTGTATTTGAATTGTATTTGTTTTGAGGGATAATTTAGCAGTGAGAGTGCTTGTTTCCAGCTTACAGCCCACCCTTCTTGGTTCAGTGAGAGTGTCCTGGAGGGTGGTCTTTAAATTATTCCCTCTTTGTATTTTTATTTACTTATTTAAGTGTTAGTTTTGTGTTATTTTATTATCCCCTGGCCGTGAGAGGGCCTGTGGATATAAGATAGTTTAATTTAGTATATTATTTGTTGTACTAGATTATTAGTTTATTTTATTTCTTCTTTGTGGTGGGTGGTGGTGTTGTTTATTTTATTTTATTTGTGGTTTTATTTTTTTAAGGTAGCCTGATGTGCTGGCCAGCCTCACCTGCTGTTCGTTACTCGGCCTCCACTCTCCATGTCCTCCGCCCCTTTTTCTTGCCCCCCTTGCCAGCCCATGTTTACCATCGGTGTCGGGCATTAGGGATTGCGTGTAGGGGACGGAGGAATTGGGGGGTGTGTGGAGGGTTGTGGACAGCGGAGGGAGCGGTGCTCTCCCATAGGGGTGGTTAGGCCTCGAAGATGCCCTGGGGCGAAATGGTTTCTGGAGCGTGGTAGTCCCGTTCTGGTTCCCATACCCAAGGGCACCTCCAGTACTGGAGGGCAAGTGGTTGGGACAACTCGTCAACCTCGTCTAACCCGGGCGTTGTTGTGCAATGCCAGATCTGTCTGTAATAAGACCGGTCTTATTGTGGACTTTGTTGCAGGGGCAGATCTGGCTTGCATTACCGAGACCTGGTTGGATGGGAATGCGCCCGCGTTTTTAGAGGCCGCTGTTCCTACCAGGTTCTCGGTTATACATCGCCCGAGATTAGATCGGGGGGGGGTGGCGATCTGTTTCAAGATCGGATTGGGCCTAACTGGTGTTCCAGTTGAGGAGGCCAGATCATTTGAGTGTACTGTGGTAGCTGGGGTGGGGTGCAGGATTGCTCTCATCTACCATCCACCCGGGGATGAGAAGCTTTTCCTGCAGGAAATGGCAGATTTTGCCGCCGACATGGCCTTGGAATCGCCCAGATTGATGGTGCTGGGCGATTTCAATGCATGGGTCGATGACGAATCTTCACTTTTTGGTCAACATTTCCTCCAGGTGATGACATCGCTGGGCTTCACACAGGTTGTTTCCACAGCCACCCATAAAGGTGGTCACTCTCTTGATCTTGTTTTTCTCCTGGGGATCGAGGCGTCCGATTTGGTGGTGGAACCAGTCGGTTGGTCTGATCATTACTCAGTTGGGTTCAATTTTGAGGCCCCCCTGGGTAGGTCGGCCCCTGTGGAGTTGGTCAAGTACCGCTATTTGCGGGATGTCATCCCTGAAGACCTGATGGCAGTCCTTGACTTCTCATTGTTTGACGAATTGTGCTCTGATCCTGAGTTGCTAGTGGTGGCCTATAATGAGACCATCTCGGCTGCCCTCGATCAGATTGCACCTGCCCGTGTTCACCCCCTTCCATGCCGTCCCGTCGCTCCTTGGTTTGACGAGGCGTTGAGAGGGCTGCGGAGGTTGGGGCGTAGGTTGGAGCGTCGTTGGAGGAAGACTGCCTCGGATGCCGACCATCTTATTTTGTTAGAGCATTATAAGCTCTGTTAAACAGAAATTTCCCATAAGAAGGCAGAATTCCTGTCCAGGGAAATTTCTGTTGCTCGGAGTCGACCGGCTCAGCTCTTCAGAACTGTTGACAGACTGTGAAACCCAGTCTGTCAGCATATCCGTCGAGTTTTTACACAGACCGACTGTGAGGAGATCGCTCGGTTCTTCGTAAATAAGGTGGAAGACATCCGGAGGCAGTGTCCCCGACCTCACTCTAAGGTTGTTGCAGTTGATCAGTGTTTTGTCGCGGAGCCTGGAATTTCCCAGAGTACTTTTGATCTGCCGGATTTCGTAGACACTATGAGGATTGTCTGCGAGATGCGCCCAACGTGCTGTAGGTTGGATCCGGGTCCTACTTCCCTGATTTTGGGATGTAGCGAGTTTATCGTCCTGGTCCTCGCTCGGATTATCCGGTGCTCCTTGGAGACAGGAGTTTTCCCTAGCTCTCTGAAGGAAGGGGTGGTGACTCCCCTTCTGAAGAAAACTTCCTTGGACCCGGATGACCTAGCTAACTACCGCCCGATCTCTAACCTCCCTTTTGTAGGGAAGGTTATTGAAAAAGTTGTGGTGGCTCAATTAGGCAACCATTTGACCATCCATAGTCTATACGAACCTCTCCAGTCTGGTTTTCGTAAAAGGCATAGCACCGAGACTGCTCTGGTTCGGGTGCTCAATGATCTCCTGATGGCAAGAGATTGGAGACACCGTTCTATTCTGGTTCTCCTTGATCTGTCATCAGCCTTTGATACTGTGGATCATGGGGTTTTGCTCGAATGCCTGAGGTCCATCTGTGGACTTTCAGGTATGGTCCTCAGATGGTTTTCATCTTACCTCGAGGGGAGAACGCAGAGAGTGGTCTCGGGATTGCATTCTGCCGGGGCTTTCTCTCTGCCCTGCGGAGTACCACAGGGTTTGGTGCTTTCCCCCATGTTATTCGCAGTATATATGCTACCCCTCGGAGACATTGTAAGACGGTATGAGCTGAGGTTTCACTGCTATGCTGATGATACCAGCTCTACCTGTCTTTTGCAGCTGATCAGGTTAGTGCTGTCTCGGTGCTGAATAAATGCCTTGCAGATATCCAAGACTGGATGAATACCAGCGGTTTAAAGCTGAATCCGGGAAAGACTGAGGTTATGGTTGTGGACCCCGGCCGCAGGGTTGGGGGTTTGGGGGTGGGGTCCCCCTCCGGAATAATTCTGGGGGGGACCAGATCCCCATTTCTGAACGGGTGCGTAACCTGGGTGTAGAGCTTGACACAGAGTTGACCCTTCGTTACCAGGTGTCTGCTGTTGTCAGGACTGCATTTTTCCATCTTAGAAACATCTCCAGGATTAGGCACCTGGTTCCTCCTGGTGAATTGCCAGTTTTGGTCCACACCTTTGTGATATCTCGCTTGGATTACTGTAACTCCCTGTACCTAGGACTTGCTGGGGTTGATATCTGCCGCCTGCAGCTAGTGCAGAATGCTGCAGCACGTTTGTTGACGGGGGTTTCAAGAAGATCTCATATTACCCCAGTGTTGCGCTTTCTGCACTGGCTGCCGATACAGTGGTGGATCACCTTTAAAGTGGGTCTTTTGACCTACAAAGTCCTACATAGGTATGGTCCTGACTACTTGAAAGAGCTTCTGTTGCCTTACACCCCTCTGAGACAGCTTCGCTCGGCTGACGAGGGGTTGCTGGAGATTCCGAGGGTTAATTTGAAGTCTTCTGGAGCCAGTGCTTTTGGTTTTGTGGCTCCATCCCTCTGGAATTCTCTATCCCGTCTGCTCCGAGAAAGTACAACAGTGGATATTTTTAAAAGGGCTTTAAAGTCCTTTTTTTGGGATAAGGCTTTTCCATCTATATTGTAATCCGTTTTATTTGCTGAAACTGTTGTTCTGTTTTACTGTATTTTGATGCTTGGTTTTATGAATTTTTGTACAGTGCCTTGAAAACTTGAAAGGCGCTTAATTATATAAATTTTATTATTATTATTAGTGGGGGACCGCCCCCGACGTCGATCACACCCGACATCCGTCTATGGCATAAAAGGGACAGTCCCCCAGCCCAACCTCAGTTCTCCTGCCAGAGACCCTGGCATGCTCAGAAATGTGGAGAACCAAGGTGGTTCCTCAAAAACTGAGAAAAGCAGAGTAGCTGTGATGGAGAAGCAGTCATTAGGGGGATGGAGGGAAGGAAAGCAACACCTGCTGCAAGAGCTCCTCTCGAAGATCTACTGTTACGGTAAGTTCTTACATAACTGTACTATCTTACTTCAAGGGGGCTCTTGCAGCAGGCAACACCATTAGAATTGAGTCCCAAGCAGTACAGGAACTAACCCAGTCAGCTGGGAGGAGGAAGGAAACAGCAGAAGGCGTTCAGGAAAGGAGGCCCTGAAGGACTGCAAGTCCAAAGCCTGCGCTATGACCAGAGGCAATGTCCAAAGTGTAATGCCTGAAGAAAGTGTGGAAAGAGCTTAAAGTAGCAGCTGTGCATATGTCTGCAGTGGACACATTCCTGAAGGAAACAACAAAAGCTGCCACTCCTCTGGTAGAATGTCCTTTGACTGGTCCTGCAAAGGCTTATCGAACCAGTGGTAGCAATAAACAATACAGCTGGTTAACTACTTAGACAAACACTGTTTGGAAACAGGAGCCCCTTCTCTCCTGGGGGCAAAAGAAACAAACAATTGATCAGTTTTCCTAATAGTACGGGCACGATCCAAATAGTAACAGAGCACGCGATGAATATCCAGAGTATGAAGTAAGGCCTCCCCTGATTAGAATACTCAAGAAAGTAAACAATTAGGTGGGTGGATTGATTCAGCGTAAACTCAGACACCACCTTAGGTAGAAACTCAGGACTGGTCCACAAAGACACCCTGTCTTTGTGGAAGATCAAATAAGGCTCTTTGCACACCAGAGCCTGGAGCTCAGAAATTCTCTGAGCGGAAGTAATGGCAACTAAAAACAATGCTTTCCACAACAGAAAGCGTAGCTCGCTGCTTGCGGCTATCTCAAAGGGAGGTACAGTAAACTTCTCTAAAATAGGAGTGAAGGCTGCTGGTGAAGGAAAGGCTGACCTCCCTTGGGAGGGAGACCCAGAGTCGGACACCGACTTATGTGGGGGACTGACTGTGGGAAGTTGACCGGGGCCAATCCTTATGCTTGTCCCGGTGCTTGTGCTTGCTGCTGGATCATCTCTCTCTGGGAGGGGGAAGAACTAGAAGCCCTGGAGGACGAGAAAGAAACGGTGCTTTTGCCCTGGAGCTCCTTCTCCATCACAGCTAACTGCTGCTGCAGCAGCAAATTTTAGATGGTCTTCTGACAGTGTCTCTGTGTGGCCTAGTTGAAGTTCTGGCAATGCTGGCAGGCCTCGATGTCATGGTCTGGGCCTAAGCAGAGCAGGCAAGAAGACTGACCATCCTTGGATGGAAGCTGCTTGCCACAAGCACACTTTGTCCGCCGCTCAGATGAGGAGGATGGAGAAGACATGCAAATTCGATGAAAGACCAAAAATAAATGTACTGGAAAGAAAAATAAAGAAGCTTGGGTAAATTACAGAGAAAATGGCAATCGACTGAAGCAGGCATCTGTAGAGGTCCGACTTGTGCAGGTCGACACCGGGAAAAAAACTGAGGTTGTGCTTAGGGACCATCTCTTTTATACCACAGGCGGACATCGGGTGTGGTCGACGTCAGGGGCGGTTCCCCGCTAATGACTGCTAGCTAAAAATTTTCTGTGTGGTCCTAGCACCTGGCGTCTTAGTCTTAATGGTGTTGCCTGCTGCAAGAGCCCCCTCGAAGTAAGATCTGAGAGGCTATAGTCACTGCCTGTTCTGTTTCCTGCCTGGATGGACTGGCTATCAGTCAATTGTCCAGGTAAGGGTAAATCTGGAGTCCTCGTTTTCTCGGGTGTGCTGCAAGTACTGCAAAGCACTTTGTAAATTACAGACTCAAGCTGCTGAGGAGACCCCAAAGGGTAGCACTCTGAGCTGGTAATGCTGTCCCAGCACAACGAATCACAGGTATCTGTAGTGGCTGGGGTGCACCAGTATGAACTGGTATGCATGACCACAGAGAACTCAATTGAATCTTTCTTGATCCAGGAACTTATTCAGGTTTCAGAGGTTGAGAATAGGGCGCATGACCCCTGATTTCTTTGGTAACAGGAAGTAGTGAGAGTAGAAGGCTGTGTTTCATTCTGACTCTGGCACACTGTAGAATCCCATTCCTGGTTCTGGACATTACAGTTATTGCTTTCTGTGTTCGGATTTACTTGGGTGCCCCTGTGCAGAGTAGCCAAACCTAGGTCCCCCTGTGCCGAGTAACCTCATCCTCCCCGAACCCAGTCCCCACCAGGTACTGCTGTCAGCTTCAACACCATGCCACCTGTCGTTTTGCAAAAAGACAGGGGTCCTGGGGTTGCAGATAGACAAAAAAAAAAACCTCAAAAATGTAAGGTGGAGAACTGGCCATGCTAACTTAAATACTGTTTTTTTAATTTTTATCAGGTTTTAGGGCGTTAATGTTTTGTTTGTTGCAGCCAAACTGCATAATTTTACCGGCTAGCGAGAATTCAGTCTAGCCAAACTATCCGATCTGTAGTCAGATCGGAAATCTATAATGGCAGATAACGCAAGTATCTCTTGGATCATATATTACAGTTTCTGAGCATCACCACTCCTGGCATCTGTCACTTAATTTCTGTGGTCCTAAAGATGCAAGAGGCGACACTCTTATATCAGTAAGAGGCCCTACAAATTGACCCATAAAATTATTAAAGATCACTAAATAAAACCTTTTTTTTTTTTTTTATTTAACACAGTTAAGGGCACAAGAGGTCAGCAAGAAGTCCATTATAGTGGCTCAGCATGTGAGATACTCTTACAGTAATAAGAGTACCTCACTCGCAACTGAAGGGAGGCCTGTGATTGGTTGGGGACGCTTCCGCGATCTATAATGGAAAACAAAGGATTTTAACTCGGTGAATCTTTAGCACATACTAAACATAACTGGAACTACAGTTCCAGTAGCACATATGAATGATTCATGCAGTGACTCTTCCGTGTATCCTACAACAGAATGTAAGATTTATTTTTACTAGGACTGGGACTTACTGGTGCATGTCTGGGACTACATATACTTGGGAAATAAAGAGAATATTGTAAACTGAACATGTGGTTTTCCCCTTGGATTCTGTACTATCTGTAGTACTATCATCTTACTGCACTCAGTCACCTTTACACTGTTTAGTGACCATACCTTGCTGCTAATCTTTGCGTTTTACACTTGCATTTTGTTAGTCCTGTACCTTAAATGGGCTATGAGCAATATTACGCCACACTAAAGATTTCCTTGAAACTACTTCTGTGCAAAATGTGTCTCAGTATGTTGTACTCAATCTACGAGGCCAGCAAGCTCTGAATATGTGTATGGAGGACCTTGTTAATAAATTATTTAACTGACGAAGTATGTGCGTATGCTCTAACTTATTCTAGGAAACAGTTGCAGGATTGGCTGTCACTGTTTCAATGACTGCCTCCTCATTCTGCATTAAGCCACATATGTTAAGATCTTACCTGGAACAGAGGGTACGGTCGTCTTAGGAGAAGCACGTTTTGGTGAGGACTCGGGGTGTGGTGCAACAGATTGTACAGGACGGGTCTGCTTAGCAGACAATTTCTTCAAACTTCCTTGTCGTTTTTCAAACATTTCGTGTACATCTTGTAGCTTCTGAAGGACTCTGTGGACATGTTCCTGACCAAACAAAAAACAACAATGTACAAAAACAAAAGAAGACAGATAGCAGCCTGGAAAGATCAATGACATATCAGCTAGGGTTTTCACTCTTACACTGCAGCTTCTCATCGTACCTTCTGAAGTATTTTAGGCTTGTATCGGGCTAAAAGGAACCCAGCTCTAGATATCATCTGTTTGATCCTAGTCATGCTAAACATATCACTACAGTACACTACAAGACATTATTCAGAGAAAGGAATTGCAAATATTGGGTCCATTTCATGTGGTCACAGAGGCCTTTGTGCTGGTGAGACCTTTGCAACCCAGTTTCATGGGGGTCAAAAACAGAGTGGCAGCCATAACATGAGGGGGCGCAATCTTAAGCTGGAGGGTGGGAGGTTTAGGAGGAAGGTCAGGAAGCACTTCTTCATAGAGAGGGTGGTGGACACTTGAAATGCACTGCCGGAAGAGGTGATCTCATTGAAGACAGTGGGCAGCTTTAAGAAAGGCTAGAATAGGCATGGGGGGAAGGTAAGGATCATAAGTAGGGAGGATGGGAGGTGTGGGGAGGGAGGGAGGGCAGGGACAGCAGCTCAAGGGCAACACGAGCAGACTAGATAGACCAAATGGCCTTCTTCTGCTGGCTTCTTTACATGTTCATATGTATGTATGTTCATACATCATTCACAGTTCATAGTGCCTCTCACAGGCTATCCCGCACTCCATTGTACCTGGCTGGGCATAGCAGATGGTAAAGGATTGCAGGAGTGTGGGTGAGCGTAACAAGCAGCTGCCCAGCTGTGGAGTGGGCCAGTGCTAGGGGAGGGGTTTACAGAGCCAACTGGGCATAGGAACATAGGGGAACCATTGGGCCACTAATGAACTGTTAAATGGGGGGGTATAGAGTAGGAGAGCCACTGGATCAGTGGGGAACCCTTGACTTGGGGGAAGGAGAAGAGAAAGGAAAACACCACCGGGTACTTGGTACAATCTCATATTTAGCCACAAATGTGGGCACACACTGGAATATTAGCCATGAGCAAATAAAAATGGGTTGGTAGTATAGCCTAGAGGTTAGAGAAATGAGCAGTGAATGAGCTTGATACATCTAGCAGATCTGGGTTTTATTCTCACAGCCTCCATTTGCATACTGTTTGACTCTGAACGAGTCACTTAGCCTCCCCAGTGCTCCCAGGTCACCCCTAAAATCAGGTCTTGTGCCCAGTGGGCCTTACCTGATTGCCAAAGAATAAAAAATAAAAGAATAAAACTTTGTTTTGTCTGGATATGATAATTAGGTCAACCTGCCTTACAATGTCATCCAGAAATCTCTAAAGGTTTCTTTACATAAAAATAATACAGTAAAATACAGTATGCATCACATAATTTAGACATCGATAAAAATACAATTGGGAAATAAGGGAGTGGTCCCCTATTTCCCAAGCCCAGCACACAGATGATGCATTGCACTACTTCACCACCACCTTTAATACTGCCTGAGATGCTTTTGCATCGACCATCAAAGTGACCACTAAGAAACGTAGTGCCCCCTGGATCACCCCAGAACTCCTACAACAGTTCAAAATGCATGACAGCCTCTGGCATCGTGCCACTGTCTCTGGTTTGCTAAGCGATAGGCAGGCCTATAATGCTGCCCACAATAAGTGTACCTGGGCAATCCGCAAGGCCAAAGCGGAGCACTACAGAACCGATCTAGACACCTCCTGGGGTAGCACAAGAAAGTTCTGGGATAACATCAAGGAGCTTAATGGTAAATTCTACTCTCCCCCCCCCCTCACAACTTAGTGTTAACAGTACTACCTCCACAGACATACTTCACATAGCTAACTGCCTCAACTCCACCTTCTCAGACCTCAGCTCAGTCCTCCCTAGTAACTTTTTTGATCCAATTCAGCTTACCTCACCGCCTGAGCTCCTTCACCCCCCCTTCAAACTCAGAGTCATTACCCCTACAGAAGTGTAAGCCTACCTGTCCAAAGCCCTCCAGCGCTCCAATTACTGCAAAGATGCCTTCGATATGCGTATCCTATACCTCGCGCTAGACTCAGTTATCTCCACACTCACGGGCCTTCTAAATCTGTCCCTGCGCCTGGGCCAGTTCCCAACCTTATGGAAAATGGCAGTGATAACATCAATATTGAAATGTGGTGACAGCTCCCTCCCAAAGAACTACCATCCCATCTCAATTCTCCCCCAACTCTCTAAAGCCCTTGAAAAGATCATGGCCAATCAACTCACTGACTACCTCCTCGCACACAATCTCTTATGTAGGGAGCAGCATGGTTTCAGAGCTGGTCATAGCACTATGACTGCCTTCACAGAATTCGATAACTCCCTGCACTCCACGCTTGACAAGGGGCACCTCGAAGGGGCCGTGTTTATAGACCTCTCAAAGGCCTTCGACACAGTTTCTCATCCCCTTCTTCTTAACACATTACAACAAATTGGGGTCTCTCATTGTCCACTCTCATGGTTCTCCAGCTATCTTTCATCTAGAACCCAATGTGTTAAAATTTATAATACCATATCTACTATGCTGCCTGTGCGCGCAGGAGTTCCCCAGGGATCTATCCTGGGTCCCCTACTATTCAGCATCTACATCAATGCCCTGCCTAAATCCTGCCTCGGCAACCTTCTCCTCTACGTGGACGATGCTGTTGTTTATGCCACACATCCTGATCCTCTCACTCTACAGCGTACCTTACAAAACTCCTTATCTCAGATTGAACACTGGTTTGCTGGTGGTCAACATTAAGAAAATTAAGACAACGCTCTATGCCCACCACCAAAACAGATCAAAGGATTTCCCTCTGGAAATACTCTCCGCCTCTCTCATCCCACTGGAACAGGTCCAAAGTATAAGTATCTAGGTATTATATTTGACTCTCTCCTCTCATTCCACGATCACATAAAAATCCTCACCTCCGCCACCAACACCCACATTGGTCTTCTTGACAGACATAAAGACTGCCTGCTACCTGAAACACTTCATCTAGCCATTACCTCCTCATTCTTATCGCTGGTGGACTATGGCCTCACAATCTATGCTGCCGCTGACCCTACGGCACTTGATCAAATACAAGTAGTCATTAATAAGGCCTGCCGGCTCCTCTCTGGTGCTGACAGAAATACACATACCTGCACTCTATACGTGCTCACCTATATCCTCTCCCTTAAGGAAAGACTTGTAACCCCTAGGTGACGCTATCCCAAGGGCTACTACCCCTGCCTGCTTGGCTAGTAGCAGGTTAAAGGGCCTGAGTTCTGAAACGGGTGCCTCCACCCGGAGTTCAGGGTTGGTAGTGGTCAAGTTAACCTGGGCACAGCCCTCCAGGATACTGTAACCCTTCTCTTTCCCCTCTAGTGGCCTGAACACTGTACAATAATCACTTTCACAATACCCCTGGTATACCACACAAGTACCCACATTGTTTACACTTACCACCAGGGTTGGTTCCTCTGGCTTGACCCTGGGAACCCCCTGTAAAACAAGGTTATGCACAGCAAACAGCAACAGTACAGTACTTTGAGCACAAACTGGAACTACAGTCAGATTACATGCAGAAAAAGTTAGATTTTATTTATTCAGGGGACTTGAACAAGGAAGGGGCAAAATCAGGTTAATTAGCTTAAAGGTTATATCAATCAAGCAGTTATGCATGCGCTTTGAGTCCCCCCATACAGTCACACCTCTGGGTACCCAGGTGGAGAAGAGATGGGCTAGCCAGGACTGTTGCCCGGGGTTGGCCAGCATTGCAGCTGGTTGGGGCCCTGTGATGGAAAACACAACATGCACAGTACACAATATTTGTAATCCGGAGCCAGAGATCTCAGTTCATAAAGGAAATGAAACAACAAGACAATCAGATGACACACTCAGATTAAGCTGTTGTTGCAGTGAGCTACCCTGGTATTTACTCACAATACTCAAGACTGGATACAGGCTGGACGAATGTCGAGACTGCAGGTGGTTGATCTGGAATGCCAGGAGAAGCAGGGCCCACATGAGTCGCAGAGGCGTCCTTCCTGTTCAATCGTGAAGCAGGGGGCTGATCCCCAGGCAGGTCACCTCTTCGATGGCTTCTCTGTGCAGTGGGTAGTCTGGCTGGGCCAGTCTGGCAAGGCCAGACCGCATGGAGACAAATTCGGATGCAGTCCGTTTTGGGCTGGATACAGCTTCCAGCAAGCAGAACACAGTTCATACAGTGGGAGACTAACTCATGACCCACTAGCAGCTCATAGCACATTTACATGTAAGGGAATTCTACTGTACCAGGCAAAGTGCTCCCTGGTCACAATAGCAAAGTCTTTGCACACACCGGGAGTTTAGGGGTAGCTGGAACTCCTGACAGGCCGATCGCATTCTGCAAAATCTTCGGTCTTCTTCAAGTTGAGCCTGGCCCACTTCAGTAGCTTACTTTAGTCACACAAACTTGGATTTAGTCCAAAATAATTCTCTTCTCTCCCTCTCAGGAGCAGCACACCGACATGCAGGCCAAAAACTTAGCCTTTTCACAGTTCTCCCATGTGAATTCACTCAGGATTGCTGCTCAGAATCACTTCAGCTCCTTCTTGTTCAGCTTCCAGTTTAGCTCTGACTGAAAACTACAAGCAGCCTGGCACTTACCCAAGATCCAAAATATTTGGTTGGCTGATTTGGCTATCAGTTAAAGCAAGAGCTCCCCCTTCAGTTGCAAAAAACTCTAAACTACAGTTCCTACAGATTTTGAATTCAGACAGCTCCTGTAGTCCAGCTACAATTTTATGTCCCACCAGTACTGTTTGGTCCAATTTGCAGTCCAGGTCCAAGATAGTGGAGACAAACAAAACAGTCCTTGCTACAAAGAAAGCAAGTTAGACAAACTACATTATCATTATCACTCTGAATGATTTTCAGTAAATAGTTACATCTTTCAACAGAGCCCCCTCTCGGATTACTTAAACTGCAATTAGGCAGCTCTTAAAGAGACAGTACACAGAGGCTATACAGGCTCTGGTAATCACATTTAAACTGCTAAAACGCAGGACACCAGCCTGGCAGTGAGCATTTAGGCAAGCTCAGGGAAGACTTTTTGGGAACCCCCATTTGTAGGGGGTTACAGACTATTATACCAGACCTGTTTCTTCACAAAAAAAATCCACCTGGGTTTAACCCCAATAGGCGTCATGGCTTCTCTTCAGGCAGCCACCATCTCAGCATCCACACAGATTGCCCCAAAAACTACCTGGAAGGTACCTAGGGTCAGGACCACCCTGGCCCAGCGGTCCTTCCCCCTTAGAGCTCCATCCTGGTACAATGCCCTCCCACCGACTGTCACATCAATCACCAATCTAGGTAAAGCTGCCTTAAGGACCCATATCCTCTCCCCATGTCAATGCCAGTGTAACCGGTAACCTGTGGATCCTGCACCGCCATGCACCCACCCTTGGCCAGGCAGTGGAGAGCCCTCACTATTTCTAGCCTACAGGCTCCTCACCTCCCTCAGTTACCATACAGTTGCACTGAACTATGACTGCATTGTATTATGTATAAGTCAAGGCCTCCCTGAGGTGGCTTACTACCAACTCACGTCATGCATTGCTTTAGCTACCAAATGTATAGGCATTAACCCGGGCTCATTGTACTTATACTCTGTATGATGGTTCACCCACATTTATTCTGTGTATGTACTGTATGGATGTCTATGTTTTATTCTGACGTGGAGCCTTTGGAAATGAGTCTATGACTCAAAGGGTTGTAATTCCGATTTCCTAAATAAATAAATACAACACACACACACACACACACAAAGCAATTACAGGTGTACACAACTTCTGAAGACTGTCTGGACATAAACTGCTTACAAGCTGGGAAGGATCTGATATCTTGTTTATTCAGTTCTATACTCTAGCTGCATCAAATTGCAAAGTCATATCTCCATAACAAGTTACAACTTTATGTATAATGAGTCCTGATATAGGCACCAGATCTCAGACTGAAGGATGGTGTAATGTCCTTATTTAATACCAACATTTCCTTTTTTTTCATCTACTGTTTATCCTCCTAGGACACCTGAGCAGCTGCTTCAGCCTCTGCCCCGCTCCCGCACCACAACCAGCCATCTTCCCTGGTACTTACATTGGCCTGGTCCCCATGGATTACTCCTCCGTGGCAAGGTGGAGAGGGGAGGACCATCCTTCCCCCCAGGTACTCATCCAACTTTGCAAAGGTGTCCAGGGTGACATCACTGGTTTGCGGAGAGTGAGCAGGGCATCATGTAGCACAGGCTCCATTTTACCTCCAGTGTTTTCTTCCTACATCCCTCCCACCATCCCATGATGGCAAGTGCAGTCTCTGTTGATCTTGAAAGTGCAGTCTGGGCATGCACCACCTTTTGTGAAGGAGCAAGTTTCCCATCTCACTGCATGGGGTCGCTGCTGCGCTGGATTCTAGCAGTCTTCCTCCCTATGCCTCAGCCTGGCCATCTGGCTCGCACTCCTGTCAGGAACACTTTCCAACCTGGCCGCTGATCCCAGCAGGCTCGCTTCTGAACCCGGATCACTGCCATGGAAGAGCTCTGCACTTCCCTGTAGCCATTGGACAGCCCCAGATATCAACATTTCTGACAGACAGAATTGCTGATGTATTTTGATTTTAATAGCTTAGAAACCATTGAAAGGCATTTTTGTCTCTGCCTCTCTGCACATGGAGAGGAATCCAATTTACTTGTTTTAACAAATGGTAAAAGTGGGTGTCCATAGGGGAAGACAACACGAATGTAGCCATTCTGTTAGAAGTTTAATCTAATTTTTGAAGAATTGTTTTCAGTGTATGCCTAAACACCAGCATAAGGTGTCATCCCCTCCAAGATGCAGTGGATTTGATCACACCATTACTCGAACCGGGGGGGACTGTAACATGAAATTTGAGAAAGAATCATAATTTGATATTTTCACCCATCCTGCTGGTCTGTTTTCTGCTTTGTGTCAGTGTACCTTTGCATTTCTGTTGCTCGTACTGCAATATTTATGTACTCTGTTCTTTGTTTATTGCCAGGATCGCTCTCGTATCCCTGGCGAGAAATTTGCACTTTGCACTGGTATTTCTGTATTTATTGGTTGTTGCCTTGTACAGTCCTTGTAGGGGTTTATTGACAATATCAATAAATTCTTATAATATATGTGCTCTCATTGTTCGCTATTTTGTGCTCATCCTGTTCACTATTTTGTGCCACCTTGATGGCCTGGGTTGTGCCTGAAAATGGTCCCTGGGACCAGTGCACCAACCCAGTTAACAAATAAAAAAATAAAACAAATAAATGGTAATAACCAAGACAGATACTAGATAACAATTGTCCCTATATGTTTGAAAGCCGTACTGATTTAAGAGACCCACTCCCCTGATAGAATGGCAGCGGAGGCCATCAAATGTTGGGTGTTTAAAGATGGCCAGAAATAACACAAAAATTAACTGAATTAACCTAACTAGGCGAGAGTGTTTCCATTCCTTCCTTTGCTTGTCAGGGTGTGACAGTTAGGTCCAGCCTGTTGGCAGTATTGGATTGGAATGTCATACCTACACATGTTGTCCGTCAGTCGCTTTGGGTATAATGAGTCCCCAGATTAATTGACTGTGTGATGTCATTATTTAACACCTACTTTACTGACTGAATTGATGATTTATTTTATTAAATTTCCTAGAAGCTGTAGAAAGCCATGTTTCCCTCTGTACATGAAGAGAAATCCAATTTAACTGTCTGAACAACTGACAAAAGTGAATGTCCATAGGGAAAGAGGGAACGATAAGATAAATCCAGCTAGTCTGTTAAGTATTTTGTCTAATTTTTGCAAAATCAATGTCAGTGCATGCTTATAGCTGTCACTGCCATAGTCAATAAAGGCACCAGAAGCTGACTATCTGTCTTAAGGGTCACATCTTTACCTACTGTACAACCTAAGAAGTTCTAAATGCACCAACCCTGGCATTTTTCTTTTTACATAAATTTCCAATGTGAGGCGGGCCTGTCAGCACAGAGGTAGCGCTACCGTTCATGACGCAGGCAATCCAGGTTAGGGAATGAGTTTAGACTGCCGGGGGCCAGCTGGGGGGAAGGAGAAGGAGTGGGACACTTAATCCTCCTCTGGGGCAGGAGGGTCACTGTCTCTGCTGCAGTACTGCCACCTGGGTGACCACAGGTGGCAGTGCAGCTCAGGGGCGTCGTGGAAGGGGTGGGGAGGATGTCAAACGAGATCTGGAGCGGCAGCATGCCTTACATTCACATGCTCCTTGGACCTCCATGCATGGCAACATCCTCAGGGATGGGAGAAATGATGGAAAAAGACCCCAAAGCTGGCCCAACGATGGCCTCTGGTACTGCAACAAAAGACCGAACCCGGAAACCCATGGACACCGCTTGACAAACATTTGTGCAGATGGGGGGGAGAATAGAAAGTGGGTGCTCTCTCATTCCCTGCCTGGGGGGCAATCTGAGGCAACGTGGAGGCAGAGTACCAGGGAGTAGTATGGTAGTACGCCTAGCCACAGGTACTTTGGAGGACCCTGAGGGAGTGGCTCAGATGTGATGTAGAAGAGGGTGCGATAAACAGAGTTTAAAAAAATATTTCCAATATGCAAATTATACGTGAGAGTTTTATCGAAGTTGACACTTGTAAACCCCCCCCCCCAGAAAACAGGGTTTATCTGGGCTTCCCCACTGCTGGACCCAACAGGCTGTTGACACTTGCCGATTGCTCTGGCCCCACCTGATTTTTTTGGATGGGGGCCAGCTGGAGCATGCAGACCCTGGCAGGAGTTGGAGTTTGTAGGCATCTTCTGTGCATTTGAAAAAACTTGCATTTTGCAGCTTGCACAGTGACTCCCACCACACATCAGAGGCAGACAGCTGCCAGGTACAAAGCAATCTTCTGCCCACCACCCTGTCGCAACCAGTGACTATTCCTACCCCCGCCAACTGAACCAGGGTATGAGCAAGTACAATGAGGGCAGAAGCCCTCCAAAACTGCAACTTGTGCCAAAGTTCATGGATGACCTGGACAGTGCCATCTTTGTGAGCCTTGGCCCAAGGGACCACCAGTCAAGGGACTTTGGGCTCACAGCAGGCTCCTGGTAGACTCTGGAGAGGGAAGGACTGCAAATTCTGGCACCCTTTCTCACACCTATAGGGCATCGTAGATCTAGAATGTCAGCAGGTGCACCAGTTGGAGCTGGACTGAGAGTGTGTTGCATCCAGTACAGGAGGGCCATTACAGTATCTGTGGTCTTGAAAAAGTGTGAGGGTGGCAAAAGTGTGGCTGCACCTAGTGTGGCTGCACCTAGTTGTGCCTTGTTATTGGTGGCCAAAGTACCAACAGTTGTGCCATGCCCTTTCAGGGATTAACTATCCATGGCCTGAGTGAGGGTGGTAGTCAAGACTCTGCCTAGAAGGGCATTTAACCCAGGTCCAGCCCCTGATTAAGACCAATGTGTGATTGAAGCACCGGGGCAAGCTGTCCTTCAGCAGTCTTGCAATAAAAACTGTTCATGGGCAATTCACAGTGAAGAAACAAATACTGGCACCATATAGATGAAATACAAAAACGACTTTATTAGGTGACAAATGTTCAAACGCCCACAGCTCGGGGATAAACCTCGATTGATTTCGCAGTGCCTACTGCATCATTTGTTCCTGCTTCAGAATGCAGATTTTGCTTCAATTCATTTGGTTTGGGGCTGGCTGACCCTCTCTGCACTGCCTGCTATCCTGGGATGCACTACTTTTGTATTCTCTGGTACCATGTGGGCCTGCTGAGTAAAATAAAGTTGAGTTTTTGCTGTTTAAATCTGTTGACAGGCGATGGTCCTCATAACTTTCAGGCAACCTGTTCCCAAGCTGCATCTGGCACCTGCCCATCCCTTCTTGCATCATGTCATACCCTGGGGCTTTGGCACCTGGAAGCTCTGCGAAACTACTCCTGGTCACCTTGCTCCGTGACTCTTCCTTGTGCCCCACCCTCTGACTTCAGTCCCAACGGGGCCTTTCATTTCAGTCCCCCCGGGGTGGCATAGCTGGGGTCTCACAGGGCTCAAAGTTTTGGACACCATCACGTCCTCCCACAGGCTATCTCTCATTCCTCTCTGTGGCCTAAAAACCTCTGGCAAACCGGAGCAACAATCGCCCCCACTCAGTCCCATTCCTATCATGATCTCTTCCCTCAACTATGTGCCCATGCTTATATCCAGAACCACCCGTGGTGACCTCTCATCCTGCAGCAGGTATCAAAGAGTGGCACGGAGTTAACCCTTAATGTACTAGGCTGACTATCCCCACTACTTATCTACTGGGGCACGAACTGTACCCTGTCATAGGCTCTACACCCCAAGGGGGGTATTACATGCTATATTTATTTGTTGCAATCATAATGTACATTGTCAACTAGAGGAAACTGTTGCATTTGTATGGGGTCTGCTGGAGATGTGACCACAATGAAGAAGTGGGCAGTGTCAAGGAGAACAAAAAATCTTCACCCGGTACCACATGTCCATTAAAGTACTAGCAGGAGAACAGGGTGAATTGAAAACCAGCCCTGCTGATATCTGGCCTAGCCCTTTAAAGGCAATTGGCCTGGAATCCCTGCATGGGGAAGCGCACAAATGAGCCTCACCTGAGATGCCTAATAAGGAAGCCAGACAGAGCAAGAAGGAGAATTTGGGAGCTTGTACAAGAGAGAAAGAGAGAGAGAGAGAGAGAGAGAGAGAGAGAGGCAGACAGACAGAGACACTGTGAACTGGAATGAATCAAACTAAACTGATTGTCTTGTTTTGTTTTTGCTTTGCCAAAGTGAGCTGCTTTTGAATGCTGGTTTTGTGCTGAAGTAAATCAACTTTTTGCATACTTGAACTTTGTTTGCCTGGAGTCTCTTTTCTGAGGGTTCCCCTAAAAGTTTGGGCTTGCTACAATGCTGTTATATGTGATTGGTTTCAGCAGTGGGATTGAACTTCTCTTCATCTAAATAGGGGTAAAATGGACTCGGACAAAGTGCTTGAAATGGCTTGAAGAACAGCAAGCACAACAGACCCAACTACAAGCACTGGATAGTCCAGCAAGCACAACTGCAGGCGCAGAGAGACTAGCAGCAAGCACAACTGCAGCTGTAGAGAGACTAGCAGCAAGCACAACTCCAAGTGTAGAGAGACTAGCAGCAAGCACAACTGCAGGTGTAGAGAGACTAGCAGCAAGCACAACTGCAGGTGTAGAGAGACTAGCAGCAAGCACAACTGCAGGTGTAGAGAGACTAGCAGCAAGCACAACTGCAGGTGTAGAGAGACTAGCAGCAAGCACAACTGCAGGCGCAGAGAGACTAGCAGCAGGCGCAACAGTAGGCACAGAAAGACCAGCAACAGCAGAAGTTCATGAAGCAGGTACTACAAGCATAGAAAGTAACTGTACCCTAGCTCCAGATCACAGGGAATTCAGTTGCTATAAGATCACACCCCATGCTAACAAAAAATGGATCCTGAAGAAGACCCTGTGGTCTAGCATATGCCTTTTTAGAGTGTTGCCAGTACCACTGCATGGCCACAAGAGAGTTGGGCCACTCACATTGCACCACAACTGACTGGAGACGCACAAGCTGCTTACTGGAGCCTAGACAGTGCTGCTGTTGGACACTTTGTCCAAGTAAAGGCGACTACCATCAGCCAGATTGGGATAATTTTAAGAGAGCTATCAGTTTCAAAGCTGGAATGCAACTCAGGGTGGTTGCTCAAAATTTGGAAGATTTGGCTACTCAGCGGTTAAAGTCAGAGGTATACACTAAGAGGACATTTTGGATTAAATTGTGTTGTAGCAGTACCCAAACATTTTCCAAATTGATTGACTAGGTGAATTGTCACAAGCAAACCACCCTGGCTGGTGCCGTCAAGATCACAAAGCATTATTTGGAAGCAGAGAGACCAAATACTGCTAAGAAGAGTGGAACCAACGATGAATCTCAAGTAGCAACCCGAAGTGAAGATCCCCATAGAAAAGGGAAGAAAGCCAGCCCAGTGGTGCTGGGGGTTGAGGCGCTGGTCACTACACTGTGCACCACGCTGGTGACCTAGGTTCTGGAAAAAAGAGCCTGGCAGGGCTCCATGATGGTCTGCCACATCCAAGGGCCGACCCTGACCTCTGGAACCACCTCCCTGGCCCTGCCACCGGGGGCAAGCTGTGAGGGAATCATCAGGGTTGGCAAGTGCGGGAGTGGTGGAACCTGAGAGAGTCCTCTTCAGGAGGGCTGAAGCCCCTGCCAGGGATAGGAGGGAGAAAAAGCTGAATAAACAAAAAAAAAAAAAGAAGAGGGAAGAAAGGACAATAGGGGGATGGGAATAAGTGTACTGGTTTGGTAAGTGGTCAAATGGTGAAATAATAGTTACCCCTCCAAGTCCAAAATGTATAACACCAGGATAAAATGTAATTCCCCCAGTGCTAAGACCCCAGTGTGCAGTCACCCAAATGGGGGTGGGTGCATGGGTGGGCACAGATCAATAACTTGATGGTACCATTATATGTTTTTGTTGTGGTAAAGTGTGGCATACCTGTAAGGTCTGTGCCGGTATGGGCTGTAACTTTGTGGAATGTTTTTCTATGGACCACAGCAGTGGACCCCACTCCAACCATCCATAGAAGGTCCCAGTGCAAGTGGGGGACTAAACATTGGTGAAAGAGTCTGTGGTAGGACCCAGTTTAAGCCACAGGGAAGAACCCATAAGAACTGCCTGTGTACATGGGGATACCCACACATAGCCCGAGTGTGGTTAAAAGTGGACAACTGGGTAGGAATAATAAAGATGGAAATTTCAAAAACCCTATCTTGGCCAGTAGTCCTGTGCCAAGACTAGAAAGGTTGTCATGCCCTCCTACAAGTAAATTCTGAAAGTGTATGCTCATGGGAGGCAGATTAGAATAAATCCTTCCCTTGATTGATACTAAACTGTTTGGCCAAGAAGAGAAACTCAGGAAGTCCCAGGAACAGAAACAGAGGGAGAAAAACAAGGAAACCCCTCTGTCCAAGGTTGTAGTGGTTAGGGATTGCAAGTGCCTTAGTTAAAAGAAGGTCAGAAGTGACTCTGGTGAATTGGTATCCACATCTACAGAAGGTCACAAGGCACTTCTGGAGGTCAGGCCAGACATGTTTCAAAATCCAGTCAATATAATTTCTAAACAAGAAAATTATGAGGTTTCCTAAAAATGATTATCAGAACCTAGCTATGGTAAATGGTAATGTGGCTTATACACAAAACTAACAAATATTTCCAAGGTTTATACTGAAAAATTAAATTCTGTACAGGGTGGAACAGGAAAAACAAATGCCAACTATGTGCCACCAGCTTTTGGTTCACTGGTCTTCAAGAAGGGAGGTATTAAGACTTGCTCATATCAGCTGACCCAGTGGTGCTGAGGGTTGAGGCACAGGATGCCACACCTCGCACCGCACTGGCGACCAAGGTTTGGAAACAGACCTGGGCTGTTGGGGGTTGGCAGGGGAGAGGGAGGATTGAGCATCCAGAGGACTGCTCTCCTCCCCCGGGGTGGGTTTCTGGGAGTGCCTGACACAGTAGTGGCATCTGGTGGAGACCAGGGTGCAGTGCAGATGTTGGGCCACAGAAAGGGGGGTGGGACAACAGCAGGTAGCAGCGGCGGAGGCGCTGCGCACGATGCCACTGCACGCCGCGCTCAAGGATGAAATGGAAGGAAAAAAACCTTGCTGTCTCGGTAGTCGATGGTGGGGACCATTAGCAGGTCCCCATGACCAGTGCTGGGCCTACCGGATCATGCTCCTGGTTGCTCTCCACCCTCCGGTCGCTTCACTAGATTGATAGAGCACCAGAGAAGTTAGCAGTCCCACCCCAGGGGACTTGGAGCCGGGGGTTTGTGGCAGTAGGAGGTTGGAGGGCTTGGGGAGCCCAGAGGGTGCAATCAGGAACTTCAGGTAGGCAGCAGAGACCTGACAGTGTGCCCTCATTGGAGAGAGCCTGAGTCAGTAAGGTGATAAAGAACACAAAAAAAAAAAAGACTTGCTCATACCATGCCCATTGCGGGTGACTTGACCTGAGAGAAAACCATGAAGCACATACTTGTCTGTTTTTTCTGGTGAGGTATATGGAAGGAAGTGGCATATTTTTGTGCTTCCTGCCCAGTGTCAGTCTGTTGCCCCCAGAAGTATGAAGCAGGCCTCATTGATCCCTATGCCCACTATAGGTATTCTGTTTGAAAGAACTGGAGCTGACATGGATGGACACCTGATAAAAAGTTCAGCAGAGTATCAGTATATTATGGTGAAAATGGATTAGGCAACCCGGTACCCTAAGGCTATTCCCATGTGCTCCACTACAGCCTGGTCAGTAGTCAAAGAACTACATAAGATATTTTATGGAACTGGGCTGCCAAAGGAGATCCTAACTGATCAGGACACCAACTTTATGTCAAAGCCTATGAGGAAGGCACGTGCTTTGCTGAAGTTTAAATCCATCCGGACATCAGTGTACCACCCTCAGAGCGACAGCTTAGATGAAAGACTGAATAAATCCTTAAAGGGTATGCTGCCTAAATTTTTTTAAGCTGAAGCAACAAACTGGGATGAATTGTTACCTTACGTAATGTTTGCAGTTCAAGAGGCACCACAGTCGCCTATGGGTTTCTCGTCCTTTGAACTGTTGTACAGGCGACAACCTTGAGGTATGCTGGATCTCATAAAAGAAATATGGGAAGAACAGATGCATTGTCCCTCTAACACACTCCAGTATGTAATGCAAAACAGAGAAAGATTGGACATGACTGGCAGATTTGCCAGAGTAAATTTATTCAAAGCACAGCAAACCCAGGCAGGACACCACAACCAAGGGGCAAGGCTACAGGCATTCAAACTTGACAACAGAGTACTTCTGCTCCCTAGTTTCGAAAATAGACTCTTGGCTATATGGCAAAGACCGTATGAGGTTGTAAGTAAAGTGGGGCCAGTTGATTATGAGGTACTACAACTCAATCAAAAAAGGAAAAAACAATGTATCACATTAATTTGTTGAAACAATGGGAAGACAGAGAGGTTATGCTAGTTGACCCAGAGGAACCTAAAGGAGCCCCTAGTCAGGTGACGGATGAGAACACTGAAGATGGAATACTTGACTTAGGCCCTAAAATTTTATTTATTTATTTATTTAAGCGTTTAACCAGGAAGGCATACCGAGCAGGCTGCTGCTTGATTCAGAATGCGTCCTGGAGAGGGGGTGGAACATACACAGTTGAGGAAGCAAATACAAAGTATAATTAGGCAATAATCACTACAGGTGTGGGTTATGGGATTTACCATGCTTGGTGTGGTTTGACCAAATCCACACCAAGAATGAGTAAATCCCAGCATAACCCACACCCTGGGGTAAATTATTGCGATTATACATATGGTTAAATGCATTTGAGTAAGGAAGAAGGAAACTTATGTAGTTTTAAAATGATTTTATTCTTGTTTTTATTACATTATAATGTATTCATCCACTTCATTAAATAGTCCATTGTTTGAATAGATATTCATATTGTAAAACATGCAATAAATAACCATATTTCTTACATTTCTTTAAAATCTATTTGCTTTGTAACTGTAGCTGTACTTTGTTGAGTGTAACTTTAATTAGAACTTTAACTGCTGCTGTAATGTTAACTAAGATTGGAACAATTGTAATAGTCACTGTTGAAAGTAACTGCTAGAAATAACTTTTTTTTTTGCTCTACTGCTGCATGTATAGATTTATTGTCCCGTGATTGATGAATCGGGTTAGTAGAGGGCCACTTGTGGGTGTTGCTGTTTCAGGGCGAGATCTCGCGGGCGTCTGAGATTTGGGAGCGAGAACACGTGCAGCCATTTTTGGGTTATCCGTATGCATGGAGGAGAGATTTTCGGCTTTGGTGTTCGTTGGTTGCGTTTCATCATTGAAGAAGACTTGTTTATCGTCGTTGATGGATACCAGTGGCTACATTTCTGTGGTATTTAGGTAAATGTCATCATTGGAGACTTCCAATTGTAGCTTTTCTGTGGCTTTGTGGTGCTGTTCTGCGTCATTGCTTGGGGCATCATGTTTCTTTTTTTTGTAGGGAATTAGATTCATCTGGGCCGGTGTTTCATTGTTTTTACACTGTTGTTGTTCAGTGAAGTCAGCTTTGGTGTAAGTTTGCATGCATTCAGCATGGGTAGTACTCCTGCTGCAGAAGTTCGATTCTGGGGGGTGACCTGTGGAGTAGCTGGTACTTGCCTCTGTTTCTTGCACTGATCTGGGGGCTAAAATGTTGCTCCACTGCTGCCTTTTTTCGAGATTAGGCCTCCAGTAAGATCTTAGTGAAGCTTTGTTTTTATGTCCAGTTATGGACATGATTTCTCTAGCTTCGAGACCGGCTAAGCTGAGTAATGTAACGGCGGTTGCTCGAAGAGAATGATTTGTGTATACTTTGCCTAAGCCGCTTCTTTGCACAGTCTTGGGGCTCATGGAACTGAGGTGGTTCATACCCATGGGCTCAGTTCAGTACTAGTACTGTTTTTTGTCAAGCTGGTCTTGGGTCAGTCGCTTTGGGTGGCAGAGAAGGGCTGGTGCGTCAGGCGGCAGTTTTGACAAGTATTTGATGAAACTTTTTTGGGGCACAGTGGGTTGTCTGGCTGCTCAAATAAGAAGCCCCTGGTGTTCTCTTTGTTAGCATCGCTGACCTTTTTATGATTCTTGGTCTCCTCATTGAATGCTTTAGTTAGGTATTTAACTCCACTGACTGTTGATTTCACTTCGAATGACTGCCTGGTGAAGGACCAAACTCCTTCTCTATCCCAATGTGCCATTTGCAGCTGCACATCTAACCAAACCTTTTTTACAAGGCCAGCTGCTGTGTTGGGGGACAGACAAGGCGAGTTTCTAAGACATTCCAGCTCTTCGAGGGTGAGAGGTGGGTGGTGGGTAGCTCGATCTTTGCCCTCCCTTCATTGTCTCTTCATGACACCCTTAAAAATGTTGTTGCTGGTAGTGAACTCTGGGTTTGTCATTAGATTAATAGCACGGCTGGGGGGGTCATTTAAGTGTCTGATAATTCTGGAACGCAAGCTGATGTAGCTGCTTAGACAGGATTCACTGCTGTTTGTGTTTCATACTGTGCTGTAATATTTGCTCAATGTGTCATTTAAGTTGGTCACTGGGATTTCTTTAAGGTTCATGCTTACAGCCTTCTCCGTACACCAGTTTAAAAAGACATTTACCGCCCATTTTGTTTGCTTTAGTGTAGTTGGCTCATTGCATTCTATTTCTAGCTGTAATATTTCTTTGTCAGTAATGTAAGAATGTCTTACTGGTATTTTACAGCTGGTTTTTTTCCCTTTTTCAGCAGTCGCCTGCATTGAAGAGGCTTCACCACTGGGGGGATCCAGCGTGACTGTCAGTGTTTGACAGCTCCTGGGACATTTCTGTCACTTCAGTAACTTCCGTCAACCAGGTAGGTGAATCAGGCTCATCGAATGAACTGAAAAGCTCCTCTAAGGTTTCCAGTGTATCGAGTTGGAATGATGTGTTCACGTTGCTCATTTTTGAAGTTTTTTTTTCTATGCTGAAACTGGTGTTGCGGTGCTGAGGTAAATAGCTTTGCAATATGGCCGCCGTTTGTTTATGTTTGGAGTTGCCATGGAATACTTAATGAGGTGAAAAGGTATGGTGGCTGTCTGGTACTTATTCCTGTGACTGATGCGAGGATTTACTCACGGTGACAACTACCTCTTAGCTCATCAGATTTCTTGATTTTTGACTGCCATTGTATAATACTTAATACATAGAGCATCGTATCTACTGGGGACAGACACAACACATTAGGTACTGATACAGAAACAAGAATAGCAGGAGAGACAATTGATGATAACATTTTAAAAGAATCAAGCCCCATCCCATTGGATGAATGGCTCATCCTGACCCAGAAACATGACGCCCAACAACTGGTAAGATATTTTGGTGATGTGTTTTCCCTAAAATCAGGATAAACCCACGTGATCCAACACCACACAGACACAGACACAGACCCAGGTGTCCAGATCTGCCAACAGCCAAACAGGCTCCCAGAAAAAGTCTGAGAGATGGTATTGGAGGAGATTTGCTCTATGCTGGAACTGGGAGTCACTGAGGAATCTCAGAGTGACTGGTCTAGCCCTACTATATTAGCCCCAAAACCAGATGGGTCCACTCGGTTTTGTATCAGCTGCTGGAAAGTCAATGCAGTCTCCAAGTTTGATGCATAACCTATGCCTACAGTAGATGAAGTTCTGGATCGACTAGGTAAGTAATAGTACATTACTACCCTAGACCTGACCAAGGGGTATTGGAAAATCCTACTAACTCCTGAATCCTGGGAGAAAACAGCCTTTGTCACCCCATTTGATCTGCATTAGTTTACTGTGCCCCCTTTGGGTTGCATGGCACTAGTGCCACATTTGAAAGAGTAATGGATTATATGTTTCAACCCTGATAGGTCATATGCAGCAGCATACCTGAGCGATGTTGTCATTTTAGCTCTGAGTGGGACACTCGCCTGCAGGATGTGGCTGCGGTACTTCAGTCATTTAGGGAGGCAGATCTCACGGCCAATGCCGCAAAATGTGCCCTAGGGTGACAGGAAACTAAATACCTTGGATACATGGTTGGGAATGGCCATGTACACCCAGCTGTTGATAAGATAAAAGCCCTTGCTGATTGCTGAATACAGACTACCAAAAAGCCAGGTCCTTTCTTGGCCTAGTGGGGTATTATTGTCAGTTCATTTCAGAGTTTTTGACACTTGCTGCCTCACTAACTAACCTGACTAAAAAGTCTGCTGTGAATAATGTTCAGTGGTTCTCAAAGTGTCAAACAGCCTTCCAAGCTATCAAAAGTGTGTTGTGTAAGGGACCTATCATACAAAGTCTAGATTTCAACCACCCATTTATTTTGTACATGGACGCCTCAGCAGTAGGGCTAGGGGCAGTCTTGTCACAAGAATTTGACAATGGGATTCACCGCATCCTCCATTTGTCCAGAAAATTATTTCTCAGGGAACAATGTTGTAGCATATTGTAGAAAGAATGTCTGGCAGTGAAGTGGGCAGTAGTAGCCCTGTGTTACCATTTGTTGGGAAGACACTTTACCTTGGTCACTGACAACACACCCCTTAAAATGGTTGCATGCCATGTGGGGTAGGACACTCATTCCCAAGTCACCCAAGTGGTGCCTGGCTCTGTAGTCATTTTCATCCCAGGCGCACTACTGGGTGGTTTCCCCTGCATAATAATGCTGACTTCTCCCAGGAGGGCAGCTCAATGGTAGCCAGTGCCAAACATGCCACAGGCACAGCTCTAAGGGGGAGGGTAGTGAAGGAGTCTGTACAACCTTCACCTGAGACCACCTCTCCATGGGTGAACTGAAACTCAGCCCTGCTGATTTCTGCAACTTTCACTGTGGTGGATGGGAGGGTAATGGAAAATGGCTTCACTGCAGCCAAATTGTAAAATTCACATATTCTTTTGTTTCAAAGTCACACAATGTACCACTCAACATTTCGTCCTCAATTAATGGGCTCCTTCCGGAGTACACCTTAAAAAACAAAATACTTGTGTGGCAAATATTATATAAATGCATTTTATATATAGATTATGCATGGGGTACCTAGGTCAGCACGTGGTTACTTACTGACTGGCTGGGCTATAAATACCTTAAGTCAAAGTTATTCACCATCACTCTTTCTCCTAAAGTTAGGTAGAAAATATATACAAATAATTTTGAGCATCTATACTCAAATATTCATCAATTCAAAACACCCAGTACACTTCACGTGTTCCCCAAACTCTGCACCACCATGCCAGCAAACATAAACTTGGAACTTTGCTCATATCCCCATTTAAGCAACAATCCATGATTGCAAATGCTCCTACCTGGCTGCTAGCATTATTAGGAACTAAGTTTCTTGTTCATTCATGTAAAATGCACTTCTGCTAAAAAGACATATGAGCTGAATTTGAATATTCATGACTATGTCTTTCGATGAAATCTATATATTTTGTGCTTCCCAGTTTAAACTTATCCAGGCTCTGGCTGGCTGCATACACTGGCGAGGAGACTGTGAAACCAATACAACAGCTTTACGTGAGTAAGCCTGGAAAAGTCTATATTGGGATGCATGAAATATATAGCTTTCGTCAAAGGACGTCATCATCAAAAGGTGTACTCCGGAAGAAGCCCATTAATTGAGGGCAAAACATTGTGTGGCCCACCGTGTGATTTGGGAATAAAAGAATACGTGAATTTTACAATTTGGTTGCAGAGAAGCCTTTTTCCAGTGTTCCCTCCTCCACCCCACCCACACAGTGAAAGCTACAATTACAAGCATCCGAGGCAGCAGCTCACACCTACCTATTTCATGTTCTGTGGCAACTGTCTTTAGGAAACTTTTTCTGTTGATTTCTGGCTTGGCCCTTTAAAGGGCCAGATGCACTGAATGTATGCAGGCCTGGAAATCTCTGTGGGGAAAGGCACAACTGAGCCTCACCTGGTATGTTTAAAAAGGAAACCAGATAGAGCAAGACGGAGAATTTGGGGAGAGAGAGAGAGAACTGCTGTGAACTGGAATGCTGATTCAAGCAAAACTGATCATCTTGTTTTGGTTTTGCTTTGCCAAAGGAAGCTGCTTTCGAACCCTTGTTTTGTTTAGAGATGCAGCAAAGTTATACTTTGTCATTGAAGTTGCTTCGAAGTTGTGAAACTTCAACTTTGCGAAGCTTCACAAAATTCCCACTGTCATCACCAACTTTGACTTTGCTGACTTTGCAACATTTTTCCAGATGAAGTGGGACATTACCTCTGAAGCTGCAACTTCGCAAGTGAAGTCTGGTCACTTCATGGGGAAAAAATGCCACTTCACCTAGTAAAAAAACATTGCAAAGTCAGCACTTAAGGCTTCTCAAAGTTGGCCAACTTTACTTAGTTCTGTCGAATCGAAGTTTTTTCAACTTCACACGTCTAGTTTTATGCTGAAGTAAAGCAACTTTTTTGTTTTATTGAACTTTGTTTGCCAGGATTCTCTTTTCTGAGGTTTCCCCCCAAAGTCTTGGCTTCTTACAATGCTGTCACAGGCAGGTACAACATCCCATCGGGGTTGTACTCTTACAACATCTAGCCCCACTTTAATCTTTCTTTGGGTGGAGGCACCACACATTTCTGTTGGATACAAACCCCCTCCACTGCTGAGTGAGAAAAGAACCCAGGAGCCACTGAAAACATCTACAGCAGCTTGGTGGCAGTGTAAGGTAGTGGCTTTTCACCCCCCAAGGCAGTTGGGCGGAGCGTCCACCCTACAGGGTTCTTACAACACCTAGGTATTTATAAGAATTTGTAATTTCTCAATCTGCCCTTGAATAGACAAGATTTGCAATGACATCTTTGTTTTGCTGACTAGACCTAGACCTAGGGGCGAAAACAATTGTTTATTTTTTCGTAATATTTATACGTAACTTAGAAGCCTCAAACCAAGGCTGCATTAGCATAAAATTCTTCCTGCAATTTAGTCTGAATTTTAACTAACTATATGCTCATGGCCAAAAGGACAGTGTCGTTTGCAAAAAGACAAACCTGGGAATTTTTTTATACCAGAGGACAAGGGGTTTACCTAAATTAGAAATAAAATAGAGCCCAATAAGGATCCTTGCAGTACTCTATGGTACACCCCCAGGTACAGGTCTAATCTCAGAAAGTGTGACAGAAATCTACATAATTTGTTTTCTATTTTCCAGGTAAGAAATGAACCAAGTTAATGCTTCTGATGAGACACCAAATACAGTGTGATCCACCAGGTTGAAGACCTTGGTTAAATACAAATACTGCCCCTACCTTCTGTGTTCATTCCAGAGAGGTCAGCACAATGTTAGTGAAGTCTATGGGGGCCATTTTTGTGCAGCATCCAGGCCTAAAACCTAACTGGAAGGGGGTTAATAATTCATAGTATCCAAATATTGGCTGAGTTACGGATGTACCTGCCTCTGCATTAGTTTGGCTAGGACAGATAATAAGACAATATTTCTATAAATTGCCACACAAACTGTAACTCCTCTTTGGTATTGGGACTATTTTTTATATCTAACATGATGGAAAGCAGCCTTCT
The DNA here is from genome assembly GCA_016271365.2 of Neoceratodus forsteri. Classification (NCBI taxonomy): domain Eukaryota; kingdom Metazoa; phylum Chordata; order Ceratodontiformes; family Ceratodontidae; genus Neoceratodus; species Neoceratodus forsteri. The sequence continues at coordinate 939,474,615 of CM028137.1, forward strand.
GTTTTTTTTTTTTTTTTAACTCCGGTTTACTGCATATTCAAAGTCATAACAATACACGTGACATCTCAGGAGCTGAAGAGGGACAATTCCACCACCCCAGTTGTACTTTAAGTGTTGATCCAAGATGCAGATGACTGACTTGAAGCAAATATATTGTGTCTTCAGTATACAGAGTTTACATCTATGCATACAGGCTGATACGCAGTGTGTCTAAACAAACTTCAATAACTAGCATAACAGTGACACGACAATACTGACAAAGTAGGTCACTTTCATAAACAAGTCACTTATAGTCTGCAGTGAGGTGCACATACTGGGTGTGTCTTCGGAATGATGATTTCCAACTGGGTTCGGCCCAGCCCCTCCCAGTACAGTGTCCCTTCCCCACCCCTATTTCATTGACATTCGCCTGTACCTGCAGCATATGCCGATCCCACCTTGACCACAATTCGGTATGTTTTTCCATGGTTAGTCTTAGGGAGGCAGCTATCCCTTCCATTCTATTACTCTCATTTATGCTGTCTTTCCAAAAAGCTAGTGAAGGGGTTGTATTCTGCAGCCAGTGGCTAGTTATGCCCTTCAAAGCTACAGTGCACAGGAGCTATACCAGGTTTTGCTGCCGAGATTTCCCACTTCACTAGTCTTGGTTCCTAAGATCGTATTTTTAAACTCAAAAGAAACAGCACCATCCCATAGCCTAGACAATACTCCATGGATCTGCCACCAGTATGTTTGAATGATTGCCACAAGGAAGGGGGAAGGACTAGAAAACCCAAGGTGGACCGCCACATTGTCAGATAAGTAGAGAAGGGATTTTCTGCTATAACTGCTCGGAAGATGGACAATTTACAGAGAGGCTGTACCACACCAGAGGAAGTGAGGAAAGTGAACGACTAGTTGAAAATGAGAGCAGCAATGCAGCCCAAAGAAACTCATCTTACTATACCTTGGCAGCAAAGGGAGCCTTCAGGTACCAAGATAGATGTATGGAAAGCTTTTTACGAGAGAGGCAATGGAGGGAAACCAATGGCAAGCTTGAACATGGACCAAGATCATCATTGGAGGACACAGCAATCATGATGCCCTATTTTGGGCTGTTCATATTTTACATGGAGAAGGAGATGGTGCAATTGAGGAAGGTTGTCCACCTGGCCTTGGGCTTGTAAACTGTGATGATTCTGGTATTGTGAAAAGTCTGCTCACTGCAGCAGGTCCCCACTCGGTTGTCACTCTGAAAGTAGTTTCTCCAGCTGTGGGTGGCACTGTCTGTCCCAAAGCCCTAAAACCAGCTCCATCTTTTGGTGTATCTGCACCTGCAGATCACTAGTACTTGGCCCACTCCACACTGATATGTAAGATATTCACGGGCATGGCACTGAGAGTCACCTCCTGGGGTGCTTGGGGTGTCTGTCAATCAGCAGTCAAGAGACAGCCAGGCAGACCATCCCAAGTGACTGACAGGAAGACTTAGCCAATTGGGAGACAGTTTGCTGGCATCTATGTGGAGGAACCTTCCATGTTTTGTAGTCTGCCCTGAGCTGGAGTAGAGAGCAGACTTACCATCTGCAGAAGTATGAGATGGCCAGATAATTTGAAGGGAGAAGTGTGCTTTTACAGCAAAGAAGGAGGAGGAGGAGGCATCTATACACAGCACAACAGAGACACTGCAATGAACAGCTGAAGGATTCAGCCTGCATGACTGAGCCACCCTGCAAATGAACTTCAGTGTGCATCCAGAGAAATATCCTTTCTAGAATCAGATCTCAGAAGCTGGCAACTGCAAAAAATCACAAGAGGCCTGCAAACCACCGCTCAGTCACCCGAGCCCAGTGACTGCCTACATGGGAGTTGCCTTGGGGTTGAAGGAGGTGAGCTTATGGGCCAAGAGTTACTTGACCACCCCAAGAGACTGAAGAAGTAAGAGCTCAGCCGATCTGAGTGAGATGGCAGAAAGTGACTGGCAGAGGAGAGCTGTGGGAGCCACCAGTGGTGGGCTAGAGCACTCCAACATGAAGCCAAACATCCAGCCAGGACTTACACAGAAACATAGAATATGCCAGCAGATAAGGCCCACCAGGCCCACCCAGTCTGCCCATTGGCCCTACACTTGTATGTGGCCCCTGACCCTATCTGGTCAGTGACTTTTCATCACTCCCTCCCACCTCAAGGTTCCCTTGTGCCTGTCCCAGGCATGTTTAAACACTCCCACTGTGGTTTCTCCAACCACCTGCTATGCCAGACCATTCCATGTATCCACCACTCTCTCCGTGAAAAAAAACTTTCTCACATTTCCACTCAATCTGCCCCCTTCCAATTTCATATCATGACCCCTTGTTCTTGTATTCCTTCTACATTGGAATATGTCTCCCCCTTCACCTTGTTTATTCCTTTGAGGTACTTGAAAGTCTCTATCATGTCCCCCCCCACTCCCTCCTTTCCTCCAGTGAGTACATGTTGAGGTTCTCTTTTGTGATGCAAGCCTCATACCATTTTGGTCACTGTCCTCTGGACCATCTCCACCCTGTCAATGTCATTGCACAGGTGTGGCCTCCAAAACTGCACACAGTACTCTAGGTGAGGCCTCACTAGTGCTTTATACAATGGCATCACCACCTCCCACATTCGGCTAGTGATACCTCTGCCTATACACCCCAGCATGCCACTAGCCCTCCCTGTAGCCTTTGTGCACTGCTTTGACACCTTGAGGTCATCAGAAATGATAACCCCGAGGTCCCTTTCTTCCTTGGTGATAGTCAGCACCCCCCATCCTGTAGTCTTCCTTAGGGTTCCCTCTCCCCCTCCCTAAGTGTATTATTTTGCACCTCTTTGCATAGAAACTCAGTTGCCACTCCTCAGACCAATTTTCCAGCTTCTCCAAGTCCCTCCTCATTTTCTACACCCCTTCTGGAGTATCTACCCTGTTGCAAATCTTGGTGTCATCTGTAAACAGGCAGACCTTTCCTTCCAGCTCTTCTGCAATGTCACTGATGTAGACATTGAACAGGAGTGGCCCAAGGACTGATCCCTGAGGTACCCCGCTGGTCACCCCCCTCTCTCTGGATTCGATCCCATTTGCTACCACTGACTTCTTCCACTGACTGAAGGTATCACAGCCAGAAGGGAGAGCAACTGAAGAGGGCCTACTGGTCCTGCAACACCCATTTATAGTTAGCTAGGGCCACAGATTTGGGGCTAGTATTTTATGGCCAAGGCCATCCAGCTCCAATTACTATTCTTGGATTTTGTTCATTTGACTATAAAACAGTGCACCAATGCCAGTCAACCATGTGCTGTGCAACCATCAGGCCTGCCACGATCCAACACCTGGTTACCCAGGCTTCCCTGGGAACTCCTTAAAAGAGCTGAGGGTATATTGGTACCAGTGGGGATTGGTGTAGAGACCCAACAGTACAGTTGGGCTGAGCACTGTGTTGGTTGCGGAGTGTGCTGTTCGGTCAGATAGCCACTCCATTATTGTTTTACCTGCCTAACCCCTTTTCTTCCTTTCCCAGAGCCTTGATCCTGACCCCCAATAAAATCCCTTGTCATTTGTTTGAATTCCTAACTCAAAGCCGGCCCAGTGGGGTTGAGGGTTGAGGTACTGGATGCCACACCTCACACGACGCCGGTGACCCAGGATCAGGAACGAGCTCGGGTCATCCGGGGTCGGCAGGGGAGGACTAGGATTGAGCATCTGCTGACAGGTCTCCTAGTCCTGGGGTGGGCTGGGAAGCACACCGTGCTGCAGCAGCCCCTGGGGACACCTGGGGGGTACTGCAGATGCAGGTGTTAGCAGAGGGGGAGCGGGGCAGACGTCTGCACGTAAGTGCATGGACGTCATTGCATGCCCGCGCTCTGTCGGGGAACCTTAATGGAGGAAACATGGCTGGGCGTGACCATGCAGCCTGATAGCCGCACCCTGCTTCACCTGGAGAACTCTCGTGCAATACGCTGGGGGGCGGGACTGGTCCAGCTGAACAGGGTACAGGAATGCCCTGCGGCAGACTGGCAATGGCTGTGCTGGATCCCCCATCATGCGAGTGAGCCTGGTGCTCTTCCGGTGGGCAGGGCCGGCAGCTGGATGCCCCCGCCAGTAAGTTGCCGCAGCAAGGCGGAAAAATAGTGATATGATGAAAAATAATTCCTAACTCCTACCCATATTATTTGTACTATGTTTCTGAATTTATTGAGATTTTGTTGTGTGGGAAGCAGGTAGGCTGTTCCAGTTGAGATAAAAGTGGGCTGCTATTGTTTCACAAGGGATAAGACTGACTTTCTCCCAACTAAATGAAATTTCTCTGGCGGCACTGTACCAATTTCATCACAACTGTTATCATCAGGCAACGAATCCCCACGGGAGTTATAGACTGTCCACTCAGTGGTAGCATAGCAAATTCCCAGAGGGCCTGGGTGCAAGGTGAAGTTACAGGGCCCCTCCCCAGTTTTAACTAAACATCAAAATTATGATTTGGGCCCCTCAAACCTCATGGGCTCGGGTGCCACTGCACCCCCTGCACCCTTGTAGCTACGCCCCTGCCTCTCAGCCTTATTTGAGCCTGTAAGGCAGGGATAGTATGCTGACATCTACGATGACCCAGTAAAGGTAGGCTTCTTGTTTATTTTATTATTCTAATCTAAACTGAGGTTTCAGTTAGTCCATCATAGGCTCATTATCCAAGGTAAAAACTTCACGTTCACTATTTAGGATATTTTATGTCTGTAAGGGTTATGAAATACACATAATTAGCTATTGGTTCAGGCGTCTCAAGCATCCCATCATCCTGCTGGATAAGGATTCTAACCTTGGGATTTTGGTTGTGTGCTTAACGTCCCGCATCGTACCTGAAAATAGGCACAAAGGTGTCTGATGTACTTACCCGACCAATAAAAGCGAATAAAAAAATAATTACATAAATACGATCTGCGATCTTTTTCATTGGTAAACTTGCTATTATAGAAGGCAGCTTTTTCTTCCCTAATTATTTCCTTTTTTTTGTTTATTTTTTGCTGTGTGTTCCATTTGCTTACATTCCATTTCATTGCATTCCTTCACACTCTTATTAAAACTGCCTTGACAATGTTATCATCTGTCTACTGGAGAAGATCCTTTTTCCTTTTATACGTTTTGTACGTGGTGCGTGTTTGCATATGCTTTGGAAAAGTTCAGCAAATTAGTGGATTTCTGTTTCCGAACTGGGTTTCAGATAAACCTTTCCCCATGAGATTTTGCTCGAGTCACAGAAAAAAATGGTGCTAATTGAATGTTTTCAAATACCTTTTCTGAAAAATGTGTTGAACATTCTTCGGTTCATGGACCACGTCTAGATAACAAAATATTGTGGTATGGTAACCTAAATTAGTGGGGTCAGCCCTTGTCTCCATAACTTTCAAGGGCAAAGATAGAAAAAATAAGTCTAAGATAGTTGACTGATCAGGGATCCTTCCTTCTCCAGTCACAGTATTTATTAACTGAGTTGGTCTTAATGGGTTAAGACTCTCTTGTAATCTAGAACCACATTAGTTTCCCCACTCTGCATTAAAACCACCAGTTAAAAACAATTTCCTATCTCCTACATACAGTATATTTCTAATATCTGCGTCTGTTTGTCAAAACTTGTTTTGTTTTTATTCTGAGAGGGGATATCATTTACACCTACCTTAAATTTGAAATTTGCAACAAAAATTAAAAAGCCATTAATTCCTTTAAAGTTATTAGCATTAATTAGGCTTGCACATCCCAGTTCCTGTTTTATATATAAAATTACCTCCTCCCCATTTTTCTGAATCCCACATTGTGTGGTGGCAACCCTCTTTTTATGGCTGCAGTGGGCGTAGCCCTGCAGACATCTTGCAATCACTATAGAGAAAAGGGAGCTTACCGGATACCAAACAGACTTTTTAAATAGTGGAGATGAACAATCACTGTGCGTCCACTGCACTATTTTGTCCATTGGTACCGGTGGAGCACGGCACTGTCCACCATGTCCAAAATGGCCACTGGAGTTTTCTGCGCATGGGCAAGGACTCAAGCACGTGCACTGAACTCCGGCAGCATGGCGGCACAGTGCGCCATATTCAAGATGGCTGCTGGAGCCCAGTGCACATGCACGAGTTGTCGCGTGTACACAGGGAACTCTGGCAGCCATCTTGGAGATGGTGGACTGTGCCAGCATGCTGCTGGAGTTCAGTGCACATGTGCAAGTCATCGTGCATGCACAGAAAACTCCAGCGATCATCTTGGACATGGCAGACAGTGCCGTGTTCTCCCGAACCTTGGCTGTAGCCGTATTTGGTGCTTGATAGAGTTTGTTAAATTCTGTCATTGAATTATGTTTCAGTCAGTCCTACTATATCAAAACTCCTTATTTCAATCCTTATTTGTGTCCTGTCACTTCCACTACCCATCCAGGCTGGGCTCCCACAGGGCTCTATCCTGGGTCCCATCTTCCTAAATGACCTCCCTTCTGCCTGTACCAACTCACATATTCACATGTATGTTGATGACACAGTCATCTTCACCGCCAGTCCCTCTACCGCAGCTATTGTAGGTCTACTCCAGCAGGTCTTCAGCAATGTTCTATACTGGTTTCAGTCAAACCAACTGCAAGTCAACACTACAAAAAGGCGTCAATGGCCTTTGGAACCAGCCATAAACTGGCCAGACTCATGGCCCCCTTGGCTTTTACCACATTGTATGGCACTCCTTTGAAGCAGTGCAGCCCTTCAAGTACCTCGGTGTGTGGCTTGATGGTACACTCAACTCCTCAACCCACATTGATGCCATTCATGTTAAACATTATCCCAAGCTTGGTGCCCCATATCGCAATAAAGTCTGCTCATCTCTGCAGGTCTGCAGGGACCTTGTTCCCTGTCTTTGACTACACAGATGTATGTGTATGGCACCGCCCTCTCCACTTCCCTTGCCATATTGGACACCATCTGTAACTCCTTTTGTCACTCTTCTACAAACTCTCCCCCGTACTCACCACTGCTCCCTCTACTTCCCCCTTTCCATCCTCTCTCTGCCCTCATGTCTTCAGGCTCACTGTACCCCCTTCATATCCAAATATTGGTTTGGTTCTCTTCCCTCCTACCACTCCTCTGTAGGGATTTAAATATTTAAAATAATGTCAGCCATTAGAGTTACAGTGCAGTTCGCTAAACAACATACTGTACCCAGCGTCTGGGGCTGTTATTGCTATTTTTTGAGATATGTCCCTGATTTTGGCCATTTGTCTCTGATTTTTTATGCCTTGTCCCCGATTTGTGAGGCTTCAGGTTGAGAGGTATGCCCCTGCTCCTCTGCTGGGCAATCTGACTTCTCTTATCAATTTCCCATACTCTGCAACAAACTGCCCTCCTCACTCTGCCTCTCCTCCCTGGCTCCCTCAGCCACCAGTGGAAACTCCAACACCACCCCACCTGCTCCTGTTACCCTTCCTCCTGACAGCTGGCCTTGCCTCAAACGTCCTTAGTTAGGCCTCTGGGTGGGTCTCCGCCACCTGCCTACTGGTTGTATTTTCTCACCACCACTGATTTTTCCTCTACCCAGGAGGTTAGGCATAAGCTCATTAACTGGCGCCTTGTCTGTGTCAGTTGAGTGACTGCATGCTGTGTATTGCAGTTTTACTTCACACTTGGTCTGGCCTCTCATACTGAGCAGTGACCGCACTTTATTCTTTTCTGTAACAATTTTAATTTTGTACGTACTGATTTTTATTCCAATTTATTTACCAAATGTTGATCTATGTGGCTTGTTTCATGTATTGCACTGCCGTTACTCTTATTCCCCGCCCCTGGGTCGCATCTGGCAACGAGCCGTTCAGTGTGTGCCTCTCCGTTACCAATTTTCAGATGAATAAATTAAATGATAAAATTCCAAGGGAATTCATTTTCTATAAGTCTTCTGGCATTACTGTGTGCTATATTTAAATAATTTTTATTAAACTCTGTAGGCCTGGGTTTGTTTCGCTATCCCAATAAACTAATGAAAGAAACAATAATGTTTGTGCATCATAGAAGGGCTGCACCCAGAATTCACCACATACCTTGATTTCTGGGGTCAGAATGATATCGAACTGGTTGTAGAACTCCGTTGGATTGCTGAGCCCATGCTCACTGGCAGTTTCCATGAACTTCTCAAGGTCCTTCAGTGCAGCTTCAGCACCCTCTTGCGACTGGCATTTATCCACCGCCTGAGATGCCAACAGGTAGATGCCAGCTTCACACCATTGGCTGGCCTTAAAAGAAAGAAGCACACAATCATTTAAAAAAGTAAATATAACAGTAAGGCAAAGTAGTAAAGAATCAATTACAATAAAAGTACATCAAGTATAGCCCAATATTTTATATTAATTGATTTCTTTTTAAAGAACAGACAGGGAAATTCCATGGGCATAAAAGTATATTTTTTGCAGAGGCTCTGGGGCATTGAGGCTTCCCATATAAAGTAGCACGTGACTGTGATACAGTTAGGTAAAATGTTCATCACACACAGTGTTACACATAAAATGCATAATTTACATTTACCTCTTAGTCTGTGTACTTTTGCCTCCTTGTGTTGCACATTTTATGAGCTCACTTCCGATTTTTCACAGGCTGTGACACCGCTCGCTCTCATTCCACACAACCTGTCACAAACTTTCTCAATGCAAACCCCACAAAGAAAAAAAGCAAACAACTTTTTCTCTCGTTAATTCATTTAAAAACCATCTACAGCCACCACACAACCACACCAAACACCCTTACAGCCTCCACACCATCACAGTGAACCCAGAGAGATGCAACCTTACTGTTTGTATCCATAGTAGATGGTGTCAGATGTTGTCCAACATTAGGCAAAACCACTAACACACAGAGGAACTGCAATTAAAAACAGTAAAAAAAGAAATACAACAAAACAGTCCATAAACAGTAGAGCCAGCCACAATGGAGTGCAATAACATGCAGTAAATGACATGTCACAAAATACTGCAGTAGAAGTAGCTTAACTACCATTGAATGACACTGTTCCCTGCAGCATACTGCAGCATTTTGTGATAGATTGCAGTATTACTGCACTGCATCCTGCATGGCACCACTGTCCATATTACTGGTGATCCATTTGCATAAATTATGTATATGGTTATTGTAAGGGTGGTCTTTTACAGTTTAACAAGGGTCTTTTGCTCAACCAGCATGAGAGACCCTTGTTAAACTTTAACAGACCACCCTTACAACATCCATATACACAATAGTAAAATGTTCATCGCACAAAACAAGTACAACATACATTGTTGAAGTTGTACAAGCAATAACATAGGACAGAGTGTGCATTGGTACTGGGATATACACACCCACCATCCCACAACTCGTGCTTCAGCCACTTGGGAAGTGCATATAAATGCCAGTATGGACATGCATTCTGTAGTGTATTATTGTGCCTATAAAATAAACCCTTAATGTTACCAACCCTTAAAGTTGCCAACCTGTTTCCCAAATGGGTCAATATTTAAAATTCAGCTGATTCCCACCCGAAATCCTTCTTTCAGTTTATACAAAGTAGTTCCAATACATTGACATTTTGAAACAAGAAATTCACTATGTATCTATGTAGTCGTTTGTTTTGGGAATAGAGTAGAGAGCATTCATTGTGGAAATGGTGGGTGGGGTAGAATATGAGGATGGGGTGGATGTCCATAGTGCGGGGTGAAGATACGAGGGGAGAGAAAATCTGAGGAAGCAGGTGTTGGGGTGATCTTTAAAAGGGGTGTGGTTTGCTGTATCAATATCAGTAGTGGTGAAGGGTGTCAAATTAGATGAAGAGTGTGGGTGCAAAGTTTGGAAGGGGAGAATAAATTTCAGGAGATGCCAAGGGTGCACGTTCTGCAGGGGCTGAAGGGGGAAAATTTTGGGAGGGGTTTAAGACAGTGCATTTTACAGATGATATTATGAGAGAGGTATGGGCAAACATTTTAGCAGGAGAAAGGATATAACTTTTTAGGAATTTATTGATTTATTTATTTCATAAATTCAGAATGTAAAAAAAAAAACACACACACACACATTTTCAGGAGAGATCCAGTGCCACAGGCAGCAAGATGCCAAATAATGAATGTGCAATACGCAGGTGCAACATGTTACCATTATCAACCTATGATGCGGGGAAATAAACAATGCAGGGGTCATGTCAATTATGAAAGCCCATGAAAAAAAAAATCTTTCAAATGAGGTACTTGGCTTACCTGTAGGTGTCAGGAGTCTGGAGATATGAATATCTAAATAATTTGTAAATGAACTCAAGACAGAAACCATTTCCTGGGATCTTGAAAGAGAAAGTGATGCCACTGACAGGTAAGCTGTAATGAACAACATACTAGTTGCCCCCTCCATGACATCACTTCCTATCTCAAAAGTTCATGCAATGGCTGCTGCCTTGTTTTGATTTACAGATGCTTTAGATATTCATGTCTTAGGACTCTTGACATCTACAAGGAAGTGCAATACCGCATCTGAAATATCTTTTTATGGGCTTTCACAGTTTGAGTGGCCCCTGCAGTGTTTACTTCCCCTTTGAAAACAATTACAAGCAAAGTTCATCAACAAATGTTGTTGCAAGTGGTCCTTAAGAAGTGAATGACTAGACATTAGCAGCAAGTTGTTCCGTTGCTCTGGATTAAAAAAAAAAAAGAAAAAGCTCTTTGCCACTTATAAGTGGTGACACGCCTCTCAGAAGGAGGCTTAAATTGAAAGATCTAAGACTTCTCCAGTATGTATTAGGGGGCTAAGATCAATTAAGGGCAGGTCAGATACAAGCCCTTTAAAGACCTGTCAACCCGGCAATATGACCTAAAAGTCCTACGGGCATTGGGAGATAACCATCCCAAAAGAGAACATACAGTAGCTATCAATGATGTTTGTAAACCTCGCCAAGAACATAGCAGTAAATGTGGACCATGAGGAAGGGAAGGGTCAGTAGCTTAAAAGTGGTGCTAAGCAGCCTCAACCAATCAGGCTGCCTAGAATCACTTTGAAGCTACTGACCCGCCCCTTCCTCATGATCGCGCACCACCCGCTCACCCCATTAGGACACTGGCTGCCAGCAGTGGCTGACACTACAAAGTGGGCAGCAGGATTCTGCCGTGTTAATGGAGAGGGTCTGACTGACCTAGCCAGGACTGAAGGTACAACCCCCCCACCCCCATTCATAACTCAGAGCAAGGAGAGGGCGTTCATAATTAATATACTGCTTTTGGGGAATGGGGCTTGTCAGAGGAGACAGGTTGGTGTTGGCTCCTGGTAGAGCTGGCAATAATCCCAATTTTTAAATATTAAGTTGACACAGAGTAAATAGGGGGAATTTAATGTTAAAGAGCCTTGAGGAGGATGGACAGGAGACAGGAGACAGGAGACTAGCCCTAGCTCTCTGGAAAGAGGGGAAAGGGTTTTTTTTTTTTAAACACCCCAGTCTAATACCAAATACCACTCGGACAGTGGGCTATTCGTTATTCAGTCCCAAATATTTGGATAGTTCATTATTCATGGTAGTTGGGAAATAACATTTGGCCCCTGCACAGGCCTACTTAAAATGTGTTAGGTTTCTCTTCTTAATTATATTATTTCAACTATTACTGTATACAGCTGTTCCTGCACATCCGGTTTGCTGATATGTCACATCATCTGAGTTTATTCCTCTTTTTGTCACAAAAAGTACTGACAATGCTAATCAAAGGTATCTTTCCTCTGCCCAATCTTCTTTGCCCTTTCACTCTGAACACACTTCTCTGCCCCTTTCATCTGGAAACACTTCTCTGCCCCTTTCCTTTACTGCCCAGTTCCTCTGGATACCTTTCAATGCCCCTTTTCCCAAGACACCCTTTCCACCGGGCACCCTTTTCTGTACCTTTCATCTGAACACTCTTCACTGCAACTTTCCTATGGGCACCCATTTCTGCCCCTTCTTTTGGGCACCCTTCATTGCCTCTTTCCTCTGGGTACCCTTCTCTGACCATTTCCTCTGGATATCCTTCTTTGGTCCTTTTCTCCTGACAACTTTCACTTCCTCTTTTCTCTGTGGATCCTCTTCCATGCTCCTTTCCTATGATTATTCTTTTCTGTCCCTTTCCCCTAGGCAGCTTTCTCTGCCCAATTACTCTAGACACCCTTCTCTGCCTCTTTTCTCTGGCAGTCTTTCCTATCCCTTTTCTCAGGCACCCTTCTCTACCTCTTTCCTCTAGGTGCCATTCACTGCTTCTTTGCTCTAGGCACCCATCACTGCCCATCTTCTCTGACACCCTTCACTACATGTCTCCACTAGACACAATACTCTGCCTCATTTTTCTGGGCAACATTTACTACCACTTTTCTTCAGTACCCTTTACTGCCTTTTTACTCTAGACACCCTTCACTGTTCCTTTTCTCTGGGCACCCTTCACTTCCCCTTTTCTCTGTCAATCTTCACTGTCCCATTTATTGGGTGACCTTTGCTATCTCTTTCCTCTAGACATCCTTCTCTGACCCTTTTCTTTGGGCACTCTTCATTTCCCCTTTTCTCTGGCACCCATGACTGACTCTTTCTAATAGACGCCCTTCTCTGCCTCTTTTTTTTGGTTAGCCTTCACTGACTCTTTTCACTAGCACCCTTCACTTCCTCTTCCTCTAGACAACTTTCTCTGCCCCTTTTCTTTGGTTACCCTTCAATGACTCTTTTCACTAGCACCCTTCACTCCCCCTTCCTCTAGACACCCTTCTCTGCCCCTTTTCTTTAGGAACCCTTTACTGCCTTTTTCTCTAGCAGCCTTCACTGTCTCTTTCCTCTAGGCTTCCTTCACCGCCCCTTTCTCTGGAACCCTTCACTTCCTCTTTCCTCTAGGCAAACCTCTCCGCCCTTTTTCTTTAGGCACCCATCGCTACTTCCTTTTTTAGGCATCCTTCACTGCTCCTTTCCTCTGGCACCTTTCACTTCCCCTTTCCTCTGGTGCCTTTCACTGCTCCTTTCCTCTGGCACCTTTCACTGCTCATTTCCTCTGGCACCTTTCACTGCTCCTTTCCTCTGGCGCCTTCACTTCCCCTTTCCTCTGGGGCCTTTCAATGCTCCTTTCCTCTGGCGCCCTTTACTGCTTCTTTCCTCTGGTGCCTTTCACTGTTCCTTTCCTCCGGCACCTTTCACTGCTCCTTTCCTCTGGCACCTTTCACTGCCCCCTTCCTCTGGCACCTTTCACTGCTCCTTTCCTCTGGCACCTTTCACTGCCCCTTTGCTCTGGCACCTTTCACTGCCCCTTTCCTCTGGCGCCTTTTACTGCCCCTTTCCTCTGGCACCTTTCACTGCTCCTTTTCTCTGGTGCCCTTCACTGCCCCTTTCCTCTGGCAACTTTAACTGCTCATTTCCTCTGGTACCTTTCACTGCCCCTTTCCTCTGGTACCTTTCACTGCTCCTTTCCTCTGGCACCTTTTACTGCCGCTTTCCTCTGGCACCTTTCACTGCTTGTTTTCTCCAGGTACCCATTGCTGCCCCTTTTCTCTGGCACCCTTTACTACCTCTCTTCTCTAGACACCCCCTTGCCCCTTTTCTCCAGGCAATATTTATTGCCCCTTTTCTTTGACACCCCTCACTCATCTTTCCTCTAGACACCCTTCACTGTTCTTTTTCTCAGGACACTCTTCACTGCCCTTTTTCTCCACCAATCTGCACTGCCTCCTTCATCTGGCATTGCTCACTGTCCCATTTGTCTAATGCCCTTCATTGCTTCTTTCCTGTAGACACCCTTCTCTGCCCCTTCTGTCTGGCACCCTTTACTTCCTTTTTCCTCTAGGTAAACTTAACTGCCCCTTGTCTTTAGGCACCCTTCACTGACCCTTTCCTCTGGCACTCTTCACTGCCCTTTTCCTGTGGGCATTCATATATTCACTAAAATACCACCAATGGCTTAATCTGGTTCAATGTCAGATGTTCGCCATCTGTACCCCCGGACCAGGTTGAAAATAGGCAGAATTGCCTAGTCCTCCTTTCCCGGTCAACAGAAACAAATTATTAATTAATTCATTCATTCATTAATTACTGCCCTTCTTCCCTGGCACCCTTCACTGCCTCTTTCCTCTAGATACCCTTCACTGTCCCTTTTCTTAAGTCACCCCACACTGTCCTTTTTCTCTGGGCACCCTTCAGTGCCTCTTTTTCTCTGCCAACCTGCACTGCCTCCTTCATCTAGCATTGCTCACTGTCCCACTTATCTGATGCCTTTCACTGCCGCTTTCCTGCAGACACCCTTCTCTGCCCCTTTTGTTTGGGTACCCTTTACTGCCCCTTTTCTCTGGCACCCATCACTGCCTCTTTCCTCTAGACACCCTTTACTGTCCCTTTTCTTAAGTCACCCTACACTGTCCTTTTCATGGAACACCACTGACTGACCCTTTCCTGCAGACATCCTTCTCTGCACATTTTCTTAGGACACAATTTTCTGACACTTTCCTCTTGCCTTACTTCTTCACCCCTTTCTTCTGGGCACACTTCACTTCAGCCTTCCATTGGATACCCTTCATTGCCCCTTTTTGTTGGGCTCCCTTCAGTTCTAATTTCTTCTGGTTACACTTCGCTGATAATTTTCTTAGTTTTTCTGAATGATCTCTGCTGCCCCCACTCCCTGCCAGGCCTCAGGTCTCTGCCCACCATTATTCTCCTCTGCTTCACTATGTCAGTGTGCATGATCCTACCCATTCAGCACTAAACCATGAAAGGAAAAAAATGGCAATAGTAATTCTCATAGTATTTCATCAAGGCACCCTGCAGAAGAAGATGGAAATGCCATAAGATGCTGGTACTGGTATTTTGCACTGTTCCTATAACAAAATGAAGACACGTTTGCAGTCTTGCTTTGTTTGGAGTTGTGAAATCTTATTCCCCAATGCCAGGGAGAGACTGATATGGCTGAGAACTGCGCCTCCCATCACAGCTAGTAGTCTGTATGGTGAACCATGAGTGCAGGTTCATTATGAGTAGGAGAACTAAAATGAAACGATAGTACAATAAGATCAGAGTAACTCTACCAGCACAACAGTGACAATTCTGCAAGTCTGGCATGCTGCATTACCTGGTCCAGCTGCTTGTGTAACTCAAGAGACTTCCCCAATATGTCATACTTCTTCTTGGTCTCATTGCTAAAGTCATCACATATGCGCCGCAGTTCAATGCACTTTGGTCGGATGGAGTCCACTGCATAATGATTGCTTTGAATGAGCTGGTCTCCATTCGTTGTAAGCTGCTGTGCCTGCTCCAACGATTCCTGTAATGAAAGGTACAGTAACACTTTATCACTCAAGTGGAAAAACTTAGTTGGAACAAGCTGTATGCTCTGAAATGTTATTTGTAATGTTTAAAGAGCAAGTGCTTGCTCTGAAAATACTTAGTACCCCAGACCTGATACTTCTACATGCACAGACTTTCACTGGTGGTCTAGTCTTGGGCCACCAGGTGGGGGTATGACCACTCTCCATTGTGCTCCACAGAGCAAGACACATGCTGCAAAGGGTTCTGGGAGTGCAGAGAGCCTACACCAGGGGATCCCTGACATAAGTCCTCTGTGCCCTTATGCCGTGCCTGTTGGAAGTCTTAGGAGTCCTAAATACCCCTGCACCTCAGTCCTCAAAAATAGCATAGATAAGCTGGCTCCATGGTGCCAAGCAATGGCGGTGACTCTGGCATGCTGATTACCCGGGTTTGTGCTCAGTGCCCGGGACATCGGGAGCAGAGGCTGGCAGCAAGATCCATGCTTTTCTCTGAGGGAGGGGGGTGATGCTGCATTGCTCTGCAACTGCTCCTGGTGGTGGCATGTGTGGGTGCCTCTGACAGCGTGGGTGACTATGCGCCATCAGGTAACCCTCCCCATCTCAACAGCAGAATGCGCGTACTTGTGGGTGGTGGGCAGAGTCAAAACAGGAGGAAACTGCCACATTGAAATGCTGGATGATAGCCACTGGGTCCCTCCCACACCAACTGACCCCCAGTGCACCTGCAAAACAGTGTTCCTCAGCCACTACCCAACACAGTTCATTCCTCCTCCTCCTCTAGATGGTGGGGGAGGCCCCCAGCCGGGACAAGCCAGCAATCGGATCAGAGGAGGCCCCCGGCAGGGACAAGTCAGCCCCAGGGACAGATATCTGAAAATGGACTCCGGGGACTGGAGAAGTAAGGGTGAGCCTGGTGGGTATTGAGGTGGCGTCAGTGGCCCAAAAGACTGGGATGCCAGTGGGACCAGGAGGCACCAAAAAAAAAAAAAGCATGGATGGCTAGGAGGCATGGTTCCCATTTTTTATTAAATGCCCCTCCTGTTGATCAGTAGGGGGACTCCGCTAGACAGCCGATAGAAGAACAGTGCTGGCTCAGCTCCACCACCCCCAGATTACCTCCTGTCCCCTAGCATAGATCCACACTTGTGGATGGGGGCTGCAGAGGACTGTGGATGCTGTTTATTGGGAGTGGATCATGTGTATGCCAGTCAGGCTGTGGGTCGGGCCCTTACTGTACATCAGCTATTTTTTTTTTTTGTAAATATGTATTTACTAGAAAAAATGTTAACAATTTTTATAATGCATTGTTATACAGTAACACAGTCTTCACAGTGCATTGAGATAATTAATTCAACCGACAATGACATATTGATTACGATAAAATGATGTAGCTTCAGGATTTGCCCACCCTGGTGCAGCAGTGGGGAGGCTAGGTCCCTGCTATTATTGCTCTGGAATTATGTCCCTGTCTGTATTCAAAATGCCATTGTGGCGGATACATGATTTACAGGGTAGGGAAGAAAGTCTCAATGCCCCATGCCCACCAGTCTCCTTTTCAACCCATCTAAGCACTACCCACCCTACTCCTGGCTACAGTTCTCCTAATTAGGGTATATAGGTGGGGACATGTTGCATAACATATAAAATCCATTTAATCTGGACAGACGAGAACTGCTCAGCCCTATCATTTAAATTAAAGGTGATTCTCCCCAAGGTGTATATGCTATTCACTATGCCCCATCACTGCTGAAGGGTGGGTGTTTGTGACGTGAGCCATCTCCTGGTAATACACTCCAATGTAGCCACTATTATAATGCCCTGGAGGTATTTTATCTGGTGTCCCTTGAATGGCGTAGGGTATTGAAACAGCAGACAAAGCTTGGGACTCAATCTGATATCTATCCCTAAAACTTCTGAGATGGCTACTTCCAGGTCACTGTAACAGGCCAATAGGAGTGGGCATGCCCAAAGCACATGCGTGTGGGTCGCCCTCTGCATTGGGGCCCTGAGTAGATTTGGCTGTGATCATTGGGGTCCTAAAGTACCTCACTAAATGCTTCCCCCTGTATTGTCTCCAAACACGGGAAGAGGTGACTCTACCTGCCTCCATACAGCCTCGAACCTCTGCTTTAAGATCTAATTCCCATCCAAATATGTACCCCACTTAACAACTAGGTAATATGTGAAGTGTAATTGTACTTAATTAATGGCCTTATGAATAAGAGAAATAAGCTGTCTGTTAATCTGCAAGGTAGGCGGGGTTTCTAAGAGGGAAATCAGGGGAGGGAGATTTGGGTGATCTCTTTGAGAAGGGGGTCTGCAGTCCAGGTAATGTCGGACCCATAAACAGCAGAAAAAAAATCTCCCCACTCCAGCCCAAGCTGAGTCTGTAATTCCCAAAAATACTTTTTTCATAGACTGTCAAAGAACTGTGTCAAGTAGATCAAGTTCTTTCTCCACCATTACTGAAAAGTAGGGTCCTGCAATGCTGGGGCAAAGCCCTCCTGGAGAGCAACCAGGCAAATCCCAATCACTGGCAGAGAGTCTCAGTGTGGAAACTGTTTCCCTCCACACCCTCCCCACTTCCATTAGCCATGGATTCTGGGGTTGCAATTTGGAGTCTCTCGGATGTGTCCAGTAAATGAATTGGGACCTGTCCCAAAAGGGCAGGGCCTTCCATTCCAGATCCAGCCACTGCAGGCCCAACTCTTGTGCATGCCATTGGAAGAGGACACGGAGCTGGGCTGCTGCATGATACAGCCGCAGATGTGACAATGATAATCCTCACCCCCCCCCGTCCTTGGAAGCATCAGGGTACTGAACCATATCCTGTGGTGTTTTCCCGCCCATGCAGATCTCAAGTAGCCATCTGCCATTTCCTTCTGTCCCACACAGAAATTGGGACCGGAACATTCAGAAAAATGTTAACAGTGCGGGACCATCACCATCCTCACCATGTCAATTCAGAACATTATGCCAATCCTGGAAATCTGCCATTAGCTGTGTGGATAGGGGGCCGTATATTCACATTATACAGTTTATTAAGGCAGAGCCTAATTCTGATACCAAGATATTTAATCGCCGGCAAATTCCATTTGAAGGGGTATTCCAATTTCTGAGAAGTATTCAGGGACCAATAAAGAGGGCCTCAGTTTTGGTTGTGTTAAGCCAGTAATCTGATACCTTGCCAAAGGCCTCCAAAATGTAGAATAGCTCAGGCAGGGTATTGTCCGGGTCTGTTATTTATAGCAGAACATCATAATACATATAATGCAATCCAATGATCCCCGCCCCACCCTCCCCAAATGTCATCCCCTTTGCTACAGCACTTTCTCTAACCACCTGCTAAGGGCTTGATATATAAAGCAAAAAGAAGAGGCAACAGGGGACATCCCTGATCGGTGCCCCTGCCTAACCTAAAAGATGGCCATTGAACTTCACAAAGGCCTGTGGTGAGGCGTATATCCATTCCAGGAGAGAGAGAGATGACAACAGCTATTTTGTGAATCTCTATAGGTGCTTTCATTTAATTATGCTAAACCCCATCTTGATTTTTCAGCTGTCATTTACAAAAGACACTCACAAAGGGAAGCTTCAGCTTCCTCTATGAATCAGTGAATCAGTTTTATTTCGGAAATGGTCTTTCATCTGAACAATCTGATAATAAATATAATATTAGGGTATATGGTTAGCCTTCGTTCTGTATAAAAATCATTCTGCTCAAAATCCTTGTTGTGCACATTCTAAACTGTTGTGGGCATTTCACAGAGTTGTTATGCACATTTGTCATGTTTGATGTTTTATGTGACAGATAGATAGATTTTAAATATTGTTAAATACTCTGCAAGGTATGGTTGTAAATTTTGGTTTGCAATTTTACTGGGATGTTGTTTTAATATGCTGTACAGCACTCTGAGCCTCTGGGAAGGAACGCTTTATAAATAAAGTTTCTTTCTTTCTATCTATCTATCTATCGATCTGTCTGTCTGTCTGTCTATCTATCCGAACAGTTGTTCAGCACAGTTCAAAGGTCATAAAATTTAAAATTTATCACGCACCCCAATCCAACTGCTTACTAGCCCTCCAGTGCCCAGAGTTGTAAATTGTGACTTGTAAAAGTCTGTAAATTAAATTTTTTATCATGGAACAGAACAAAGAAATGGCAAGTTTTTATTGGTTTTACTTGGGGGGGGTACTTCTGTTACTTTTGTCTGAAAATAATATATACTGCATAAAATAAAACATGGGCAGTCACACAAAACTCAGCGTGTGTTTCCATCTTGGGGTTAAGATGAAAGCTGAAAGCATCAACCTTTCTTTGCTCTTGAGGTTCAGATGCTGTTATCTCGACCCTTGATGGAAACAAGAACGCTCTCATTCATTGAAAACTCAGCCAGGCTGCCGGCCATGGAGGTGAGTGTTGGTGAGTGTCAGTGGCCTGCTGGGGTCATGGGTGGGGGCACTACCTGACGGGGGGGTGGGGGGTCCACTAGACACCAGGGAAATTAGGGATTTGTTTTTATTTTGTACATTTGGCAATGAGAGAACGGGGGTAATGCTGAGGGTCTGGGGGGAATACTTCATTCTGAACTGGCGATCGGTCAGGGGGTGGGACCTCTAGACACCAGGAAAATGAGGGATTTTTTTTTATTTTATACATTTGGGAATGGGGACTGTGGGGATTGCTGAGGGTCTGGGAGGGATTCTTCATTTTGGATCCGCAATCAGCTGGGGGGGGGGTAGGACCACTAGACACTAGGGAAATTCAGGATTTTTATTTTTTTTTATTTCATACATTTGGGAACAGGGGTATTGCTAAGGGTCTGGGGGGTGGAATTCTTCATTTTAGACCGGCAATTGGCCGGGGGGACAACTAGACACCAGGGATAAAATATGTATTTAATGCTGGCCAGGAGGGTGGGAAAGGTTTTTTTCTCTCGTGCACTGCCAAATACTGAATACCAGCCGAATAGTGGACTATTCGGTATTCGGTTCCAAATATTCAGACAGCCCATTATTCGTGGTATTCGGAAAATACTATTCGGTATTTGCACAGACCTAATGCTCAGGGTAATAAACAGGAAGGTGTATCGTTTAATTCAGTGTAAATTCAGATACCACCTTTGGTAGAGATTTAGGATTTGTACGCAAAGAGGCTCTGTCTTTGTGAAAAGTCAAATAAGGAGGCTCGCACATTACAGCCTGGAGCTTGGAAGTCCTTCAAGCAGAAGTGACTGCAACTAAAAATAATGCTTTCCATGATAGGAAACGTAAACCAATGACTTGTAGCTGGCTCAAAAGGAGCCAACGTTAGTTTCTCAAGCACAAAATTCAAGTCCCTCGGTGGAACTGGATTACAGATAGGTACCAGGGTATGGGGAGGTAGGGTTACATATACAATAAGAGAACCTTCTGTGATATGATTCATGGGAATAAGTTTCTCTTCATTTCTAATGAGCATTTAGCATAATTACATGTGATAATGAATAACTATTTTTTCATTGTGTGGGTTCATAGCTAATCATGTTGCAGTGAACAACGTGTAGAGCAAGAGATCAGGGGTGCAAGCCAGATTCAGGATACCTGACCAAGTAAAACATTTCTCCCTTGGCCAGTGGCCCCAGTATAACACACACTGCATTGCCATCAGAGCAGGGAAGCTCAAGAGGTTCCAACGGGCTCCCAGGGTGCGTAACACTGAAGGGGGATGAGAGGATGCAGATCTGTGACATCTGTAGCATTGTAGGAACTAGTAAGAATCCACTGTGCCAAATATACTGGCAACTGGGCCACCCTTCCACAAGGGACTACAGTACAACCTCAATTATCCAAACTCACTAGAGGACATCAGATTAGTTCAGATAATCGAGGGGTTCATAAAAACAAGGGTCCCATTGAAATGAATGGAGAGTGCCAGTCACAGTTTGCACTATACTATATATTTACAGTTTTGATGCTATCACCCATCCACAAAGCAAATAACCTTTACAAACTGGAGAGTGCCACCTAAACAAATTAATTTTTCAAAAACCCAGACTGTTTCCTGTTTTATATCCAGTTTTCTCTTTAACTTATAAGCCATGATTTTTAATCTATCTGGTCCCGATCCTGACCCCCCAACACTGCTGCCTACCACCATGAATGGCCACCCCAGCAGCACTGTTAAACCCTGCGCATAAACACCTTGCAGTCTGTGCAACTCATACATTTTCATACCTCTAAACCAATCACATTCATTTTTCTTGCCAGCATTTCCATTAATCCAAAGTCGCTCGCTTAACTCCACTGCCATTTCTCCATCAGGTTTTGATTTTGGTGCTCGCAATGCCAGTCAGCAGCCACGTTCCGATTACAGTGCATCATGCTCATGGCACAGCCGTAGCAATGGCCACAGCAACCTCACATTACAGGTGCAGTGAAACCAATTTGTCACAAATGAAACCAACGCAATCAACTCCCGCTGACTGGGTGCCAATTGACCACAGTATAACCACAATTAAAAACAACTATTAACTTAGGGGGACATGGTACAAGTTTGGATAATCTGGAGGTTCAGATAATGGGGCAGAGGGTCGGATAATCAAGGTTATACTGTACATGTATCATTCCCAGACCCATAACACTTACAGCAGACCAGACCTCCTCCTGGCTCCGGGGCTCCTGTTCAGGGATGCTCTGGATACCAACATAGAGTCACTACTAATGTCTGACCACCTTCCAGTCACATTTGTCTTTCAATGGGGGGAGGACAGAGAAAATAGGATAACAGCTGGTGCTGCAATGTGTCCTTATCAGAGAATGCCAATTTTAAGATGAGGCTATGGCAGGAGGTAAAAGATTATCTTCGGCACAACACAGAGGAAGTGGACACTAAACGGGTGCGGGAAGGTTTGAAAACACACATTAAGGGATCAATAATAGCCTATGCCATGGAACAGGAAAAGCCAAAAAAAGAAGGTGGAAGGGCTCATGCAGGAACTGGAAGTGCTAGAAAGGCAGCATAAAGAAGGGGACAGTACACAGTACAACACATGAGAGCAGTTAGGTACAAGCTTGGCACACTTAACACACAATAGGCAGAATCTGGGCTCTCCTGCATGAGACAGGCATACTGGGAAGGGAGTGAAAAGGCTGGACAGCTGCTGGCCTATCACCTTAAGAAAATGGCAGCAGAGGGTAAAATCCCAAGAGTCGGAACACAAATGGGGGTACTGGTAGACCCAGACAGGGTAAACAGAACTTTTAGAGATCATTACCAGAAACTGTACTCCTCCCAGATAGACAGGGGACCCATTCAGGTAACTACCATTAAGGGATTCTTATAGTCAGTAAGCTCACCAAAGTTAGGGGAGGAACATAGGAGAGTGCAGGAGGCAATCTACAAACTGTAGTGGGGAAGTACCTGGTCCAGGCGAGTTCCCTGTGGGGTAAGAAACGTCGAAGATCACACACTTCTGGGAACAATCAATAAATCCTCTCAAACAATGGCAATGCATATTAAAACTTTATTTAAATGCCCAAGTTAAGCTAGATAATGGGGGTATACTCCCTTAACTTGATGACTAATGTGATTGTTTATCCACGTTTGCACACAGAGTTTTTTACAATGTGGGCATCTATACAAAGTTTTGAAATGCATTGCCATTGCTCGAGTGGACTTACTTATTGTTCCCAGCAGTGCAGCAGTCTTTGGACTCTGTCTGTTGGTGTTTGAGGACAGCCATTCCTCGCTGTCTGCACCCTCCTCACTTTCCTGAGCGCAGTCAAGGAAGTGTGGAGGAGCCATACAAAGAAATGGGAGCTCTGATTGGTCCTGTCTTGGCAGATACCTTCCAAGATGCTTGAATGGAGGGGGGCTTGCCCCAGACAATGACAAATGCTACCATTACACTCCTGGCAATGCCAGGGAAAGACCCTCTCCAGAGCTCTAGGTATCACCCCATCTCCCTCTTAAATGTGGACTACAAACTTCCAGCCAAAGGTTTAGCAACTCAGCTAAATAAAGTACTGAACTGTTAGTCCAACCAGACCAGATTGGATCTGTGGCAGGGACAGATGGGGTGGATCACATTAGGAGGCTGGACAATCTGATGTGGGCTTTGGAATCCTTGCAGGACTCTTGACAGCAGTAGCACCAGACATGGGGAAGGCATTCAACTCATGCAAATGGCCCTATCTAATGGAAACCTTAGGAACATTTGGACTGGGGGAAGGCTTCATAAAATGTGTGTAGGCTATTTATTCTGCCCTGCAAATATCAGTTCTGACTGAAAAGAGGTGATCTCTGAGACTCAAACTGGGCAGGGGTAGTCATCAGGTCTGTCCCGTCACTAGGCTTGTTTGTTCTGACCTTTGAACCCCTGGCACAGAAACTGAGGGAATCATCAGATATACAAGGGATAGAAGCAGGTAGAAATCATTTGACTGTTTTTCACAGATGATATTTTAATAACAGTTAGGAAGCCCAACACCTCAGTTCCAGCCCTGGTCAGTCTACTGAACGACTGCTAACATATCAGGCCTAAAGAACAATTGGGGTAAAACTTGGGTAGTGACTATGAACTCCAAGTGTGAGGGACTTAATCTACAGGGACAGGACTCCATTGGGTGCAAAAGAGGTTAAATACCTGGGCATCTTAATCTCCCTGTGCTGGAGGAAAGAGCCAGTTGGCAATTTCACGCCCCTCTTTATATAGCCAGATAGCATTACCTTCACCTCCCTCTGTGGGGTAAAGTACAAACCTTACAAATGATTGTATTGCTAAAAGTACTCTACATGCTGTGATATATGACCACCCACATCGCTAACATGCTCTGGAGGCAAATAGATACCTTACTGCAGGGGTTCCTGTGTGACAGAGGGAGGGCAAGACTGTGATTTGCATGGTGGCTCTTTGGTCAAAAGGAGGATTTCAATCTCCATGGTTCAAGGGTTATAGGCTGGCGGTGGGGCTTAGATCTCGATGTGGCTGCATGCTGATCAAATAAGGGCGGTGACTCTCTGGGTCAATTTAGAACAACACTTAGAGGGAGAGAAAAGGCCTGAAATGATACTATGGTCCCAGAAGAGAGAGGAGCACATTCATGCAATACAAGCCTGTATTATACAGATCTGGAAAGAAGTCGTTAACACTGTCAAAGCACCACTTGATGTGCCACTTTACATGTAGCCACTATGATGCAATCACAAACTACAAATAAAGGGCAAAACCCTCAACTGGCCAGAGTGGGTGCCGGGGGGGGGGGATAAAAAGGGTGGGAGATTTGTTTCCCCCAGGAAATCGATTATTTAAGGACTTTGCAGACATACAAGTCTAGGTTAATCTGTTCGGAGATATATGCATTACCTGATCACTACCTTTGTAGGAACTCAGCTTAAACTACCTTTAAAAGGCAGCTGAGAAGATATCCTAGGCTTAGCAGGAGCAAGGAAATATTCAGGGACCCGCCCAGGGTGGGAACAAACTCCTACGGCACTACTAGAAGAATACACACCAAATATCCTGAAGTTGCCTGCTAGATGGTAGAGACTATTGGGCCGCCAGCTAACAGCGGAAGAGTGGGGCTGCTGCTGCTGGGCTAAGATCCGCGAGGCGCGCAAGGATGCCACAGGAAGACTAGTGCAGCTAAAGACATTGCACCTGTGGTATTGCTCTGCAGGTATACTATATAACATGAATCTGATGTCAACCTCGGAATGTTAGAGGTGCAAAGGAGGGGAGGGCACACTGTTTTACATACTCTGGCAGTGCCCAGTATTGCAATACTGGTGGCAGTCGATACTGGATAGTGTCCAGAGGGTGTTGCATTGTAAGGTGCCTCAAGATGCATCACGAGTGGTTCTAGGAAATACGAACAGGCTACCCACCCACAATACATCCCCACATAGTCTTTGGTTTATGACAGCAATGACAGAGGCTAAGAGGTTGCTTCTAAGGCAGCAGTGAAGTGTGGAGATTCCCCCACTAAAGTGCAATAGGAGGATAATCTGTTTAAATTAGCAGGTTATGAACGCCTCTCATCCATAGCAGTGGGTAAGCAACACCTATATGAGGAATTATGGGGCCCATATGTGGGCACCAGACAGGTGTGTGGTAGTGCCCTGCCGGGAAGGGGGAGAAGGTGGGTGTAAAACATTATCCTACGCACTCCATGGGATGAAAAAATAGTAACACAAATTATTTATATATGCACTCTTCCCTTGCTCCTATTCACCACCCAAGGACTGAAGTAAGCTAAAAAAGGGAGGTTACCTCCTTACTGTCCACAATATCAAACACCAATCATGTTATAGTAATATTTTCTCTGAACGTTTTTTTTTTTATTGCTCATGTTCGATGGGGTACTGATCCCTCCCATGAAAGAGGTATCATAGCTGGAGGACTGAGGAGACTGTAACCAGAATAAGGGGCGGAGAAGGATCAGAACCTAGAGGTATCACAGAGCACAGTTTGACGTTTCTGGTACATTATGTGAGCAAATCTCTATGATATGCACTAATCTGTAATCAAAGGATCAAATTAATTCTGTGTAAACTCTGGACAGGCAATGAGATTGAGATGTAACTTTTACAGTCTTGTGCTGTATGCAAAACATTTTCAATAAAATATAAATTAAAAGAAAAAATATTTTTATTTGGGCAAGTTACAGTATTTGTAGAGGATACCTTCTTTTGAGTATAGAGGATAATGTATGGTTGGCTATCCATAACAAGCATGGGTAGCCATCAAGAGGTTATCAGTGGTGACCTTTGCTCTCGAGGTTTTGGTCGCCATGGCAACCTCAAGAGGACTACCCACGCATGTTATGGATAGCCAACCATACATTGTCTTTTATAGTGTATAGGCCACTATCCTATGTAAACTGACTAATATTAAAGCTGTTTTTAATCTAATTTCTCGTTACTTTGTCTGTTGTTTTTCTTTGTGATGCTCTCCCTTGGTCTGTCTCTCACTGCCGCAGCCGAGTCAAACAGTGGAAGTTCACGTATCGCACATGCATGACTGTGTTCTAAGTTGTTATACTGCACTAGCTACGTAGCTCGTGCAGCATAACAACGTTTTAGTAGGGATGGATTTCCATCCCTAACAGCGTTCCACCATTTACTACATCTTAATTATACAAAATATCAGTTACATTCTACACATATAGTGCTGTGTAGGAAGTAGCCATGTGTTTACTGCAGGCCAGCCCCACTGTAGTAAATGGGAACTGTCAGCAATAAGAACCTCACACCCAAGTGTGAGGCTGATCCCAATTTACACTTTTTGTACAAAAACATTTTTTTCCATTACTGTTTACTGCAGCATAGTAGAATGTATTAAGCTAATTTGTGTAACAAGAAATCACAGGATCCCCTGCAGCTGGCATCATAGGAGGGCTGCAGAGCTACGAGATCCAATAGCCTTCAATAGCCCGCAGTACACATGTTAAAGATTTTGTAAACTAAAATGAGAAGTTTGCTGGTTCTGCTGTGCTCACTGGGCTTAGTACAGGCCTCTGTGACTGTATATAGCCCCAGGGGAACAGCACACCAGCAGACAGAAGATTACAGCTTATAAAAAATTCTGACATTCACTGCAGGCTATTGAATCTTCCACTGCTGCAGCCCTCCTCTGATGTCAGCTGCAGGGGATTCTGGCATTTCTGGTTACAGGAAATGTCAGCTTACAAGTCAATGAATTTAGCCTGATACTAAACTGTAAGTAAAAAAAAGTGTTTTTGCACACAAAGGGCTAAGCCTCACACCAGGGTGTAAGGCTCTTATTGCTGACAGTTCCCCTTTAACGTATTTGTAACAAACCATTTGTCATTACATTGTTAATTTGCACAGTTCCCTCCATGTTCTTAATTAATCTCCTTGCTCGCATCCTTCGCTGTTCAGTGACTTTTTAATTTGCCTGCTGTTCTTAAGTTTTCAAGAGAGTCTCATAAAGGGAAACTCTCACTGCATCAGCAGCAGGGTGCAGACTCACTGGACACAGTGCAATATGTCATCTTCCTTCTTGAATTTTGCTCAGATGAAGAGCGATACTAAACGTACCTTTCCCTTCTCTTCCAGCTGTTTGAGTTCCTTCAGAAGTTGCTCGACACGAAGCACGCTGTCCCCAATGTCAGAGAAGGCAGCCTGGGTCTCCATCAGATTGTCCAAGGCAAGCATGACCTTGTAAAAGCACAAAAAGACCTGATGAACATTAACCAATCCCCACACCACACTCACCAGCCACTGCTGTATAATTACAGAGCTTTCATCGTCCACACTAGGGTGGGGCATCCCCTCCTAGTTCTGTTTAGAATCTACTCTAATTAGAATGTTTATCGTTCTTGTTTTCAAACCTCTTTTTGAATACAGTAATCTGCATGCATTTGCATATTGGGTATATACAGTCATGTAGGGCAGCAGGGAGTAATGAGTGTTTTACACATCCATGGTGTGTGAGGCTCACATAAACCCAGACAGCAAAGCTTGAATGGTTTATTTAGGCTTATAAAAGGGGCCATGAAAATCCTATAACCTCATTAGTCGAAACACATTGCATGACCGTTGAATATTTTCTGACAACTGCACACCTCGCCTGAACTATATATCATTTTTTTTTTCATAGAGGTGTTTTCTCCCCAGCCATGTCCGTTGTGTCAAGGATATAACCTGGTGCCAGGGAGATACCCTGTTCAGGCCAGCATGCCCGATCTCTCTCTCTGGGCCCTGGAAATCTGCTGGTTACCCCCTCAGCTAAGCCTCCATGGCAGGGGCTTGGTGGGGCACGATCCCCTAAGGCAGTCAACTATATGGACTGCGATCCAACACTGGCAGGCTCTAGGACCCAGGGGAATCCAGGAGCCCATCATTTAGACAGCTATGGTCTTTTTTCATATTGGTTGTTTCTTCCTGGGTGCTGTGGGCGGATGAGGTCAGCCTCATCCCTGCCTCCCAGGTCCATCTACCGCCTCACCGACTGTGCTGAACCCCATTCCCCCACAGATCCCCCCCACCATGGTGGGGCTGAGAAGGGTAGGGTCATCTCCACCCCCCCAAGAATCACAATCCAGTTCAGGGTATCAGCAAGCTGGCAACGGAGCGGGATAAACGGAAGGTAGGCAGGGCTTCATTTAGCCCATGGTCGCCATTTTCTTCCATTTTGTTCTCCCCATGCCATGGCGCTGTATGTGCATACATGTGGAGGTGTATACATGTTACGTATTTGTGGCCCTAATTGCTACTTAAACTCCGGCAATGCCCCCCCCAGCCTCCTCCAGGTGGCAGCCAAAGAGCAAGACAGCCGATCCCCTTCCCCTGGAGAGGAGAGCAGTCCATCAGACACTCGATCTTCCCTCCTCCTCTGCAAACCCCCAGCAACCCATGCTTGTTCCCAAATATGGGTTGCCGGCATGGCACAAGGTGTGGTGTTCAGCGCCTCATTCTTCAGTGCCACCGGGCTGGCTGGCTATGGCCTTTTTCCTTTTTTTCTCTTGGTCCCTACCAGCTCCCAACATGAGTGTAATCTGCAAGGGGCCTTGCACAAGTAGCATGTTCCCCATGGCAGGAGCAAGCTTACCATCGACTCTCCCTGAGGCACATTGCCACGTGGCACCTACCTCAGCCTGGCGCTTCCCTATGTGGCAACTTGAGATTGCTCTTGAACCCAGTCTGTCTGCACGGCATCACAATGCGTTGCTGCTGGCCCATTGTGGAGTCCTACATTATTGTTCTTAATATATAAAAGCCCATTTCATGATAGGAATAATACTCACCAGAGTGTGTGATCACAAGGATATAATGCACTGCCTGGCTGGTTGCAGGACTCAGCTATGTCTTGCACCTAACAACTCCACAAGACATACATTATTCTCTTATACCTAAACACTGTGTCTTGTGTCATTCCTTGCATCGCACACCCAGGGTGTGTCAAACAAAACAACTTTTTTTTTTAAACTCTCTTTATACTCTGGACACCCAAGGAACTCTCTCCAGCTACCTCCTATGACAAAGCTCTACCTCCCTGTCTGAAACTCACCATTGCCAGGCCGATCCAGCACAGCGGATCCCTCAGCACTGAGCCCCCCGAGGTGGGGCCACCTTATGCCCTGGCATTCTATCTATATTCCAGTGCACCAGGCTGGAGTCTGGAGGAGGCCCTGGACAGCAAACCTGATGGCGGGAGTGTGGCCAAGGCACAGGAGGTGCCTTCGCCTATCCCCGAGGTTGGGGACTTTTTCTTTCTTTACTTCCAGGAGCACAGCCATCCAATGAAGTCATCACGGCTGCCCATAGACGTATGCCACACTCCTCTCACGTTGTTGCTCCTGCACTAGAATTATCCCTAGTCTCCACCAGGGGTCTCTACCGCACTGGAGAAACCTTGGATCCCTCCCCAGGGAGAGGAGAGCAGTCCTCCAGACACTTGATCCTCTCCTTCCCCTGCTGATCCCCCAGCGCCCAAGCTCATTCCCAAACCCGGGCCACCGGTGTGGCGTCCAGCGCCTAAACCCTCAGTGCCACCGGGCCAAAACAAAGCAATTTTTAACTGCTTTTCCTATTTCATTGTACACAAATACTGGTTTTCCCATGCTGCCCAAGGCAACCAATTGTCTTTTGATCAGATATGTGTGAGCCACATCACATTCATGTATAATGAGAATTAACGACACTGGCTCAGATTATTATCGACCCTTAGCAGTAATTATATGCTTATTACATGCCATCGCCTAACCTGCATTTTGAGATGATCATTTATGGGGATTTTCTAAATTTTAGAACAAGCTAGGCTCTAAAGGTTTCTCTTTTGTTAGAACTTGTTCTGTCCAACCCTAGTTAAAAACCAACTGAGTGTTGAGCAAGGAGACTAGAAAGATAAAGCTGTATAATTACTGGTGACCCCCGTTAATAACTCGTTTTACTAGATCAATAATATATTACGGCATTTTAGCTGAACTTCGCTCCAATGCTGAATAAATACCCTAGAAACAGCTCACGTGGCCGCCACTCACAGCTGCACGAATACTCATCCCTAAACACAGCTGTTAAGTGGCTCGCGCTCAGCACAGTGTGAGCACCACTTACTGTGTTCCCCAACAAATACCTCTTCACAGACTTCTCACACTTTCTCACAAAACATTCTTTTTCCAGCCCAAAAATGGATATGAAATACTCAGTTCTGAGAAGCTCCCTAACGTTTTCCTGTCCTTCTTACCCGCAGATCTCTGCAACAACCCTTGACCGACGCTGCTGTTACCTCGCTTGCCGACATACTGAAGCCCTGACTTGAAAGCGAGTAAGTAAGCAAAAACAACTCTGCAGAAATTACCAGCAATTATAAAAAATAATGTATATGGAAGTGTGTATCTATGAATATTTTTTTCACACCCTCAGTGTGTGATGACTGCACAAACCTCTCGAGCTTCGCTCTCGAGGTTTATGGGTCATCACACACCTCGGGTGTGAAAAAAATATTCATAACACACACTTCTATTATCCATTATTCTCTATATAGCACTGAACCAATCAGTCAGCAGCTAGGAGAGTTCTTACCACGCCAAACTTCTGGTTTCATGCCCAGATCTCTTAAAGAACAGCTGATACCTCCAGAAGAACTTTGAAAACAATAATATTTGCACACAAAGCAGCTTAAACTCCTCACTAGCTCTGTAGTTTTTCTCCCCATTATTTACTGTTGAGGTCATATGACTTAAAACAGAATGCTTATTCCTTGAAAGCTCAGCAGCTCCTCTTGCTTATTCCCAACCTGATGTCAAAATACTCTACTTGTGACATCACATTTATTCCCATGGCAACAGACTCTGATGTCACAACAGAGCATTATGATTTTAAATACAGAATTTGCTGTTGGGGCAGATGGACTCTGAGGGATAAGGATCTTGTTTTTGTGCAGATTTTCTCAGTATTCATTAAGGGGTAGGAGAACTCCACAGAGATGTATGAAATGCACGCTAAATTGCATCTAGATATTATGTTTTCCAAAGTTTTCCTGGAGGCATCAGCAGCTCTTTAAACATTGCTACAGCTGTTAAGAGAAGGAATAAGCCTTCCACAGGCTGCCCTCCTTCTCCAGGAATGGAAGGTTTCATGTCTCGCTGCAATATGCAGCCTGGGTGACCACAGATGATGTTACATTAAGGAGGAGGGTATCCAATCAGATGCCACACCCTAACAAAAGTCCGCAACCCACTCCCAAGCAGGGCTTCCACACAGGTGCCACCCCTGAGGAGGAGGAGGAGGCTGTCTACTTGGATGCCAGATACTGACAAAATTCACATGCCCACCCCAACACAGACACCACATCTTCCCTTCAGTCTGTCATGGAAGATATGGGTCTCCTGCTTGGCAGCAAAATGAGCTACCACCAACACCATGGGCTGTCTCCTATGTGTGTGTCATTTAAGTAAAATCATAATTTTAGACAGACACGCTGTGCGCCCTCATAAAATACATCATGCAGTATCATTCAGGACAATCTGAGACAAGTATCTCAATACTCCTACTACTAAACGTTCTTCTGTTGGAGACAAAGGACTTGATTCTATATTGGCTCGTAAACTGGTGCAAGGTGTACCAATCTACAGCTGCGGCAAACTCCAGGTACATCAGGGGCCCTGCACCCTATTCTAGAGAAATGGGTGTCCATGCGCCAAGGTCCCAAGAGTTGCCACAGCCACAGGGTTGCATCAAACCATTGGTGCACCGGAGGACTTGATGGAGGGTCCTGTCAAGCCACCCCCAGCCCATCCGCAACCCTAGTGGAGCTGTGAAAATGGGAGGGGGATGTGCCTGCAAGGTCACGGTTAGGGGAAGAGGGACCAGTGGGAATGTCATAGGGGGCAACAGGTGAGTGGTAGCAGTGGGAGAAGTCAGAAGTGGCACCTGGCGGAGGTGCCATGCCTACAGGTACAGAGCTGGTCAGCACGGATGAACCCTGTTCCAGACCCCAGGTGGCAACAGCCCTAGAAACTGCCTCAGAGGTGCAACAGTGCCCTACTTGTGGCGGATGGCACTGGCTGCAGGTTACAGGGTGAGTCAATGGTCAGGATTGTTTCCTGGACACCGTAGCAATCCCCAGTACACAGCCCATCACGTGAAGGCAGGCTAATGCCTGACTACACTGTCAGGACTATGTCACCTCTGTGGCAGGTACCAAGGCTGTTGCCATCTGTGGTCCAGGACAGGGTCCATCTGTGCTGACCCCATGTACCCAGGCCAATTGGTTCTGTCCATGTAGACATGGCACCTCTGCCAGGTGACGCCTCTGACTCCTCCCACTGCTGCTGTTCCCCAATTGCCCCCTATGGCAATCCCACTGGTCCCTCTGCCTCCAGCCCTGACGTTGCACCCCTAACTCACCTCCCTCTGAGGCAGAGGCGCAGGGCCCTTAGATCAGCTTATGGCTGGTCTAAACTCAGTCTCCTCTTGTGACTATGGCGGGGCTTCTAAAATCCCAAATAAGGGGATGTTGCAGCCCCACCATAGCACAAGCCCCCTTGGAACCTGGCACTTCTGCCACAAGAGTGTCACATGGCAGCTTTAGCACAAGGCATCCCAATTTCAACGTAGCTTGCATTCAAAAATCGGGATTGATACAAACTTTGGCGCACAGCGCCACTTGCATCAAATTCTTTTGGTGCAAGCAACTTGTACCAAGGTTTGGGCTTTTAAAATCAAGCCTGAAATATTTTCTTTATCTGCCTAGCAACTCTGGAATGGTCTTTCCATTAATATTAGACTATGTCAATCCTGAGGCCCATGCAGAAAAGTTGTGACGACCCACCTTCTCTCACAGCTTACCCTGGCAGCTGGGACAATCATATCATTTCCCACTGACTAACGAGATACTATTATTATTTGTGAAGCACTTCACAATACACTGGGCCCAATTCTCAAATGTGTTAGAATGCCGGGAGCCCTGGGTGTGCCAAACTCATGGCGCATGGGGTTTGCGGCATTCCCTGGCCGGCAATCGGGATTCTGGATCCTATGTGCCACATGCCGTGCATTAGACCAACTTTTGCGGGGTTTGCACCACATATTTGACACAAGCCACTGTAAAGTAGGTAAAATGTCACAAATGCATACAACCTTTGTGAATTGGGTGCAAGGTGTGGCAATGTGCCTTGCGTCAACCTTTGAGAATCGAGCCCCTCGTGTGAAAGGCACAGTATAAAATGAATTGTCGCTCCGAAGATGAATGACAGTATCGGCTATGAGGCATAAAGTAAATTACCTTCCGGAAGTCTTGTTCAAAATGTCGTAGCTGTAGGCATTGCTCTAGCTTTAGGTGATGTTTGGACCAAAACTGGTCAAAGGCATTTGCTGTTTCATCCAGCTGGACCAGTAACCTGTTTGCAGATACAATTTGATCATTGGTTAAACGCTTCTGTTTCTCAGGACAAAGCTCAGTGCAAGAACAGTGGTGCTACAATTAGCCATAGGCCGCATCGAGCAAAGACAAACGTAGGGGGGAAAAATCATCAAGTTACTCCAATAATCCATGGCATCTGCCCAAAACCTCAAGTTATAGCCATTGTCCATTCTGGTTGCAGATATCAGATAATAAAATATCCCAGGTCATTATCTGGTTAAATGACCTGTCTTAGCTAGGATTATGAACTCAGGTTACTTATTTATTCAATTGGGAAAGCTTTGGGCATCAAAGGTCCATATACAAAGGTGACCTACTGTGGATCGAGCAGAAACAAAGCTGCAGTTCCTGTTAACTCCAGGTATTCAATATCCAGGTCTGTGCAGCTGGATAGGGATACCAGAGCTATCTGGCAGTTATTGATCTGCATTGGATAATGCACAATCTGAGCAACTCTAAAAAAGAAAACATCTCACCGCAGTGCAGCGTATCATGGGTAATATATGAAAATCCCAATGTACAGGGAGTTTAAGAAGGCAAGCAAAGTAATGCTGAGAGATGCGGGTTTGAACAATCAGCCAGGGCTCTTTATTTTCCCTTTTAAAATATTTATTGCACTTTTGAATGGTTATGATATAGTATCTCTACCACTGAGATGTGACAGCTTGTTCTAGGTGTGTGCTGTTGGTGGGGGCGGGTTGCATGAACCTATTTGATTAATGGGGGTGCTGGCCATGACACAGGGGAAATCCCCTGTTCTTACTATAAGTATCATGGGATCTTTTGCTTCCACCTGGACAGCAACTAGAGAGATGGACAGAAGGGACATTGGTTTAATGTTTCATCTGAAGGACAGTACCTCAACAGTGCAGAACTACCAGGTACAGTACTGTGGCACTGCCATTGGGTAGAAGTCAAAATTCTTTTTTTTTTTTTGTATTCTGTTTTGCGACCCAATGCCAGACAACCCACATTCAGGAGGGCACCCTAGCCCCATTCCCCCAATGTCCACCAGGACTCTCCATCAACCTTTCTATCCCCAGGGCTTTCCCCCTGGTGGGGTCGGTGGGGGGAGGCTCTCGACCCCCACCGTGCACAGGATCCGTTTTGGGCTGGTGAGCCTAGCTGGTTGGGGGTTGGGGCCTGCGAATGCCCTCCTTCATCCAACTGCTGGCATTTTCCTCCAAGTTTTCTTTCACCGCAGATGGGTGTGTGCAAGGTGTTGCATGCCAGGTGTCTGCCCCATCTCTGCCCCAAAGTCCTGCAGTATTGGTGTGCCAGCCCCTAGCCTCTGCTAGGGGCCAGGCAAGCACCGATCGCTGTCCTAGGAATGCTTGTTCCTTCTCCTCCTCCGGGCCAACCCCAGTGACCCACTAGCACCGCAAACACAGGTCGCCAGTATAGCAGGAGGTAAGGCACTGATGTCTCAGCCCTACATGCCACTGGGCTGGCGAAGCCAAAATTCTTGGTGTAAAACTAGAATCCACGACCTTCAGACCTTCTGGCCCCAGCGGTGAGCATGATATCTACTGAGTCACTCACATTAACAAATGTTGGTTTGTTTAATTATTGTGTTTACCAGGCAAGACCCAGGAGTCAGTGTGGACATTTTTACACTATTCTAAACCATTCTTGGCATTTTGGAAAAACTATTTCAATGATTCAATTCACTTTTTAATGCTAATAATCACACCAAGAAAAAGCAATGTAGCTTTGCAGCCTGCGTACCATGGGGCATGGATCTCCGTGGGAACTATAATGTCCCGCTGTGGAAAGCGTTTCAATGCTCTCTAAACAAGACTCTGACATGCTGCATTTTAAATTACATTTTTGTATTTTAGCACTGGGACCAGCAGTCACAGCTCTTCATACAGTGACATAACGGTTGTAAAGGAGATTTGTGCTCCAGTGCATTCTGAAAGACATCCTGTTTCTGGGCTTTCTGTTTAAGAAGTCAATCTATGAATTGATATACTTTTCCAATAATCAGAAATGCGAAGGATGTGATATTCCAGACATTTACAATTAATAAAATATAGGTGTTCCCTGCAGGGATTCTGGCCACATGTTTTTTAGTGGGGAGGGGAAAAAGTGTTTCAAAATTTGCCAGAGCAACCAGGTCACATGTGTAAATGCTTTAAATACTTGAACTAGAATGCTTTTACTGTGGTTATTTGTTTTGAAAGATTATATTCAGCCACAGGGGGAGATTTACAGATAAATGGTCCAGCAGTTTTTTGTTGTGTTACCACTAGAGTCCAATATTAGTCTATAAATAAAGCATGTAAATTATTATTTTAAACATGTCTCGATATTAAAACACTCCTTCTAAACAAAAGAAATAGAGTATTTTATGTTGCCACATGGTTGTTCACATCAGTAATAGCTAAACCATGTTTTTAGTTCTAAAATGGTTTGGCAATATCTCTAATAGTATTCCCAGTTTAACACAGAATTTAATTTAGTGTTTAATTATTCTCATTTTATTTATTTTTTTATTAAGGGTAAACAGTTAAGACATACAGTGACATTCACCAGGATCAAGCGCAGTATAGCAACTTTTGTATGTACAGTATATATATATATATATATATATATATATACTGTATGTTTTTACTGAGTTTCAACATTCGGTGACAGGACATTACAACAACTGTCACAACAACAGAGACAAGTACCCAATACAGAAAATGTTCACACACAGTACATTTCAAGTACATCAAAATTCTTAGACAGTAAGTGCATAAAAGTACTTCATTTTAGCTATAGGCTTCTTGCCGGTTGTATGATAGTCGGATCTGCCCTCACCCCAGTGCACACAATCATTTCATGGTATAAATCGTGATGAGTCCTTATTCATAATGTATAAAAAAACACCTATTTCATCTATTACTTCTCTTCTCCACCTGTTACCTCACCGCATAGTTCAGGGTTTCAATCTTGTATGTGCTATTCACTAAGGCAGTCCAGTCACCTATCCTTGGGGCCTCTGTGGTAAGCCAGCATTTTGTTAAACAGTTCTTGACTCTTGCAATAAGGATCCCCAACAACTATTTATTGGTTAGGTCATGCACGCCCTGTAGGTATGGGGGAACAGGAACAGGGGTTTTGTTGGGGTGAATTCTGTGGAGAAAATTTCTTTTAGGGCTTCCTCCGTTGCTGTGGGGAAAGGGCTCCACTGTGGGTATGCCCAGAAATGTGGTGATGTTCCATCTGTTCCTCTCCACAATGTCCCCGACAGTAGCTGCTCCATGCCATGGCCCTATGCACCTGTTGGACTGGAGTCAGTAAATAGCGTACAAGATATTTCCAACTGAATTCTCTACAAGCCATGGAGGAGGAGGTTCTGAGAGTACTGGTGCAGGCCACTTGCCATTGTTGTGTCGACAGTGGTTGCCAGATCTTTTGGTTTCATCTGTCCAGCACTTTAAGAGGGGAGATTTGTTTTAAGTGTAGAAGTGTGGCATATAGCTGTGATATGAGGTAAGGTACAGTGTCACCTCCTAGGGCAGAAATTATTAAGAATATCAGGGGGTTTCTGGAGTCTGGTATGGGGCCTCTATGTATCCAGCTCACAACATAGGCACAGGCCTGGAAGTATTGAGAAAGGTCGGTCTGTGGGAGACATAAGCTGTCTCTTAGAGTTTGGAGGGTCTTCACCTCCCATCCTTGTAGGAGCTGATATGGGTATCTGAGACCTCAGAGGTTCCAGGTTTTATAACCAGCATCCAGCAGGACTGGTACGAAGTCCCTATAGAAGCGAAGTATCAGCAGTTATAACAGTCGGTCTCTCAAGTTTGCCCGGGTCGTCCACTGGCTCCATATTCTAAAAGCAGTGGAGACAAAGTGGGATTCACAGTTTGCCAGCGTGGAGCTTGCACATCAGTTCAAGATTCCTGTCTCTGGGAGAAGATGTGGGGAGTGCTACTCTTACAAGCTGTGCCCACTGCTGCAATGGAGCATTGCAGAGCCACTGTATAATTGGCTGCAGTTGCACCTCATGGAGAGGTCAGGGAGTGCAAGCCCTCCCTGGTCTCCGGGTCTGCAAAGCATGGCATAGCTTACTCTAGGGGTCAGCCTTGGCATAAAAAATCTCAACAGCATTTTCTGCCACATGTTCCAGTGTCTGATGTCTATAAAGGTAGCCAGTGTTTGGAACAGATATAAATATTTAGGTTAACGCCATCATTTTGATGGAGTCCACCCGTCTTGACAACAAAAGTGGCAGCACCAACCACTTATCCAGGTCAGTTTGGAGATGGAGATGTGTCTGCAGTGGGACGAAGTTAGCCTGGAAGAACTGTGAGGCCAAGTCAGTGAGGTATATTCCTAGGTATTTCATTTGTTATGTCACCTGTCTAAAGGGGAATTGGGCCATCTGGGTCACCGAGGGCACGTAGTCAATGGCTAAGGCCTCAGCTTCTTTTGTATTAGGTTTATACCCTGACAGGGTCCCAAAGGTTGTTAAAAGGGGCCAGGTTGCCAAAAGGTCAGTTTGGGGGATGGAGAGGTACAGCAGGACACTGTCCTTACATAGCGTGATACGATGCTCTGTCCCATCCTGTGCCTGATATCACTGAATATTGCCCATGCTGCCTGCTGGCCTGCACTAAAGGCTCTATGTAGAAGATGGAGAGACAGGTGAGAAGGGAACAACCCTGTGGGATGACCCTCTACAGCTCAAAAAGGGAGGAAACGTGGCCATTAGCTTGACTTGAGGTGTGCTGTAGATGCAAAAAAAGTTATATGAAAGAGAGGGGAGTCAAATCTCACCAGCAGTGCAGAGAAAGGTCCAGGACACTTGGTAAAAAGCTTTTTCTGTATCCAGACTGAGAGCAAGAAGAGGTGAGCCAGTAGATGTAGTGTAATGAAGAATGGAGAAGGATCCTTTTACAATATGCATTGTTTGTCAAGCCCTGACAAAACGCATCTGGTCTGGGTAGATCCATCTGGGTAGAAGGGGGCCCAGTCCTTTTGTTAGAATACAGAGCTCATAGTCAGTATTTAACACTGAGATTGCTCCATAAGGCTCACACAGGTGTGGGTGTTTCCCTGTCTTCGACATAACGGGAATACTGGCAAAGCTCCACAACAGTGCGGGGGGGCCTCTCCACCTAACAGTGAGTTACCCACTCTGAAGAAGAAGTGGGGGAGAGCTCCTGGGAGAATTTTTTTAAGAAATTCCAGTTATAGCAAATTAAAAACATTGCTCAATAAATGCCTCTAAAATCTAGATACACCAGCACTGGCCCAGTGCCACTGAGGGTTGGGGTGCTGTACGCCACACCTCGCGCCACAACTGGCAACCCGGGTTTGGGAATGGACTTGGGATGCCGGGGATTGGCAGGGAAGGGGGAGGATTGAGCATTCAGAGGACTGCTCTCCTCTTTAGTGGGGGTTGCAGGACTTACTTCACTCCATAGTGGCCCCCCAGTGGAAATCAGGGGCACTACATGGAGTGGTGCTGTTTGAGGTGGAGAGGCTGCGGACACCAGCACTACATGCACAGATGTCATTGCACGTCCGCGCTCCAGGGGGAAACCACAGAGGAGGAAAACCTCAGCTACTGGGGAGGCAATGACAGGGCTTGAATGCTCAAGCCCGCACACTCAGTGCTGGCCCTGGCCTGGCTTGAGTCTCCCTGGTCCCTGCTCCTTCTGTGGTGCGGGGGATGACCCTAGCAGCCAATTCCTCAGTTGAGGTCAGGGTTCAGGTGGGCGGCAGAAGTGAGAGCAAGTGAGTGGGACCCTGTCTGAGAGATGTCACAGTATCCAGTAACCGGGAGGGGAAAAAAAAGAGTCTACAAAAAAATCTCGTTACACCAACATTTTTTCAAGTGAGTTGTTTTGTGATTGGATTAAAGTGAGCGGGGCTGACTATTTTTGCAGTCATGACTGCGATGTGATAGCACTTGATATCTCCAATTAAACATACTCAGTGAGGTCCTTCTCAAAAAATAGTTTTGACCTAGACACACAATGGGCCCCTCAGTGAGTGAGCAAATCAAAATTGTGTTTAAAGCAACAGTATTTGTCAGTTGACAAAAAATGCCTTCATTTTTTTTTTTAGTAAAAATGTATTTGTGATATCCTAAGATTTTTTTTTCCCAGATATTGTTAAAACAGCTTCTACAGCTCATTTTGTAATTAATGACTCACGTCATTAACGATGCTCACCACTCAATTTTTAAAAACCTCTTCCGCTGAGGTTACCTGTTGAATATACAAGTATATTCAGTTTCTGTTTTCAGTTTATTTTTTATACTGGAAAGGCATGTGAGCAAAATTGCCAATTTTCACAAGTGTCCAGTAGGACAGACAAACAGAGGTTACAGTAAATATATACAGAAGTTGCAAGTACAAATGAGGCAGCATTAAAGGAAACAAAGTGCAATCATTGTGTGTAAATACAACATTAACAGTTAGTAGCATGGACAAAAGTGCTTTCAGAGGGTGCAAAATAAAACAACCAAACAGAAGAGGAATATTAGTCGGGGGCAGCACAACCTCAACTAGGGAGGACCAGATGGGATAGACAGAATCTAGTATGGCCCTGCCGATCTCAGCACATGTAACCAGCTGACTGTACACCTCTGTATAACTTGTATCATAATTGTATTTTCTACATTTACCGCATTGTGATGTATCCTATGTTATGTAATCCCGGGTCGCCCCTGAAAAAGGGACCTCCGGGGCCCAGTGGGCTCACCCGGTCACCAAAATTTAATAAATAAATAAATGGCCAGTTAGGGCCTGGGGCATTTGCATGCCAGAGAACAGCGAAGTGAACCTTAAGTTTTTACCTGAATGAGGCAGTAGAGGGACATTGGATGAGCGCAGGGGGGAGATTGTTGAAGGGTTTCACACCTTTGTAGGAGAGGGTGTTTTAGCCTGTGCTGGTCCGACAGAAAGGGACAGTAAAGGTGAGGGAGGAGGAGCGTCTGGTGGGCCGCATAAGGGTAGACTTTGGGAAGACTCACACTGTGGATATAATAGAATGGTACTACCACATGTTTCTGATAGTAAATAGCACAACAGTGTATCACGATATTTACTGTAATTTTTCCATGGTAGGCACGACATGGGAGCGGGAACTTTTTAAAAACTTTAAAATATCATATCTTGGGTCTGGAATGAAAAAAATGAAAAGAAGAATATGTATCCTGGATATTCTTGTCAGACAAAGATTATTGCTGAAAATACTACATGGTTACTGACAAATACTGCTGCTTTAATATTGGACGTTCTCTTTAACATATCATTGTGCTAAATTATAGCCGAAGTTGCCACAGTTTAATCAAATAACAGTAGAAAACTGGAATGCATCTGAAGTTGTTTTCACAAATGTTAGAAAGGAATCCTTACAATACTGCAGGAGTATATATACATCAGGGCAAATCTAAAACAGATGGCCACCTCCCCCCATGCTCTCGCCTAGGGCAATGCACCATGGAGAAACCTGGAGGAATGGATGACTCGAGCACAGGATCTGAGTCATCCCCCAACCAGGTCTCCATGATGGATACCAGGTCTGCAGAGGTATCTGCAACAAATGCCTCCATTATAGCCAGTTTATTGCTAAGACACATGGTGTTGCAGAGAACTATCCTAAGGGAAGTGGCTGAGTTGGCTGGTCTCTTAGCCATCTGTTGAATGGAAAGCTCTGGAGCCCAGGAAACAGGGATCAGGCAGGGGAGGATCCCTTTCCAGATAATGTCTGCTTCCTGGGTGCCTCCTGGAAGCCACGCTTCTGATCCTACCCCCAGAGTCCATCCGCAGAGCAGATTTACATTTTTAGCAGCGCCCTCAGAGGATCTCAAACCCCCTGCAGCAACTCAGCACAGATGCAGGCAGGGTACAAGGAACACTTATGAATGGTGGGAATAGTAGCTGATAGCCAGTAAGCTGTAATCCCCTTAACCACCGCCAGGTACATAATTCTAAAAAATGGTTTGGTATCATTGGTAGCCTAAGCCTGGAGATGGCAGGCCTAGAATATATGTTTGGAATTCTGCCCTGATGTCTATTCCCCAGATTTTGCTAAACTCCTCACTTATTTGGGTCTAATAGGACACTATCTTTGAGCAACCCCAAAATATGTGGTTAATGGTCCCATAGGTCCTGACAGCCATACCAGCATCTATCCATGGGATTAGCCCCTAAGAAGTGCCTGGTAGTACTGTATGTTCGAACATATGCTGCACTCTGAGATATGCATCATCTGTACAGAATTAAAAACGGCACCCTAGCTACAATATGTTTCTAGAGGTGTTACAGAAGCCAGACTGTAGGCACTCTCAGTTTTGTCACAGACCTTTCAACCGTAGCAACGTTTTCCAGTTCATCGGGGTTAAGGGGGTAGCTGGAGTCTCTCGTCACAGGTTCCTTAATGCAGGACAGCAGCGTGGTTCCCTGTTTTACTGCTAGCTTGAGCTCATCCTAAAACGACAGAAAATATGTCATTAAATTAGCAGGCCAAAAAGCATTGTATGGCTTTAGTAGTAGGAGAAATGTATGGCAACCAAATATTACATGTTAAATTATTTAAAAAAAAAAATACAAGAATTACATATAGTTACAAACACAAAATAATGTACTCTCTATTCCTCCCACTCTCTCTTCCTTCTCTCCTACAGTGCTGCCAGCTCCATGCCTCCACCCTTATTTCCAAATTGTGGCTTGGGTCTCCCCCCACCCCATACCTCTCCTTTCAGCTTCATCCCCCTCCTCCTATCAACTCTGCCCCAGAGATCCCTGTAGCTTCTCTCTTTCCCATCCCTGCTCCTGTTCAGAGCAAGCAGCATTCTCCTATCATCTCTCCCCCACCAGAACTTTTCCAAGCACCGTTCAACTATCTCCATCTCTGCACTGTGTAAAGCGCATTCATTCCCAGTCTCTTTCCACTGTCTGCTCTTGCCCTTCCTCCTGCTGATTCACCGTCTCTTGGCATTCTCATGTCCGCCACTACCCTGTCTGTTTACCCTTGTATGCTATTCTCCTCCCTCCCCTCAAACACCTGCTGTTCATAGAAACCTTTTGACCTTTTCACTCTCCACCCCATCACTGTTAACCCCCATAATTTGATGGATATGCTATCTTGTTGTGACTCTGCCTCTGTAGTACTAATTCTGTTAATATTAATCAAGTTGTTACCTCTTGTTATATCATTTTTCCTGGCTGTGCTTTTCTTTGTTGTGAAACTTCCTCATACTGTTTCTAGTTACATTGTCATTTAATAATTCTTGCTACTTGTAAATGCCATATTTTTATTGCAAATACTCCTGGTCACCTTATTTTACCCTACTTTCTCCACCTCCCCTTCCCCCGGGTCACACCTGGAAACAAGCCCCAGCTCAGTGTGCTTCTACCAGTTACCAAAATTCTCAATAAATAAATAAAAATAAATACAAAAAAACATGCATGCAGGTACTCAGGACAAAAAAAACAAAAAACATTTATCACATCAATAGACAAAACACAGAGTCCCGCTATCTGCAAATTTCAGTATAATACGTTAATCCTCTATTTCTCTATTTACTAACTGCAGTTTTCACGTGTAATCCATTTTTGATTTAGGTATAACCAACCCAATATTTAGAAAGATTTGATGCTCTCTTTCCTCATTTAAACTGACAAATGTTCTGTGGAATAAAACTGCTGTCATATCTTTTAGTCTGTCCAAGCTTTGTTGCTCGTTTTTCTTTACTTCTCATAATTTATTGACTAACAGGATTTGGCCAGATGAGATGATTTACTCTACATGTTATTAAGATAATTTCCAAGAAAAACTTCTCGCATAAGAATTCCCTTTTATTGGCTAATCATACCAGAATTAGGACATCAAGTCTCTGGGCCAGATATTCAAAAGATAGCGCTCATGCTAACATGGTTAGTGCCGGCACTAACCTGGGTTTACACTAGCGCTCTGGATGGGGCCATATTCAGATGCTCCTGGAGTGCCCCCCCAAAACATGGCAGCGATAAATACCATTGCGCCTGTGCAAATAAGGGGGTCTCCTCATGCATACCAGCGCATCAGTATAATCATAGGTTTGTGGCAGCAGTAAACAGACCCCCAAGCAGTTCTGTTTACCAACACCGCATACCTCCTCTTAACTGGACACAAAGCTCACACACCCTTGAAGCCAGGGCAACTGTATGGAAGCCACCCTCCATCTCACGGTATATCTTATTACTTCTCTCTGCCTAGTGGTCCTCCCCACCCCTGATCCCCCAGTATGTCTTTTTACATCTGTGCCTGGTGGTTCAATGGATCCCCTCAACCACCCCCAATCCCCCAGTATATTTATTGCTGCAGTCCTTGCTGGTCCCAAGGTCCCCGTGCTGAACATCCTCCCACCTAACCAGCCTAATCCCATCCCACCTCCCCACACCCCCCGTCTTACCCCCCTTTTCTGGCACTCCTCACTGCTATGTTTGGCAACTGGTGCAGCCCTCCTCTCACCTTCATGGCTGGCCACTGTATGAGCTGTCATTGATTGCACATACTGTAAAAACAGCTACTTATACAGTACACACTTTCCAGCCT
Source organism: Neoceratodus forsteri (assembly GCA_016271365.2). Lineage (NCBI taxonomy): Eukaryota > Metazoa > Chordata > Ceratodontiformes > Ceratodontidae > Neoceratodus > Neoceratodus forsteri. Next base: position 939,518,795 of record CM028137.1, read on the forward strand.
GAAGAGGCACCATCTGAAACTTTTTGTAGCTGAGGAACAGGTTTAGACATCTGAGGTCTAGTACAGGATACAACGAATAGTGTCAAACCAGCTAGTCGAATACCTGGATAAATATGATGTCCAATGCCCTGAACAGCATGGCTTCAGAATAGGGCACAGCACCACCACGGCTCTTCTGGAATTCATGAGTTTCATTCACTACACGCTCGACAAAAGGACACTGTGGTGGTGCAGTCTTCATTGACCTCACGAAGGTCTTCAACACTGTTAATCACCCTCTACTTCTTAGGCAACCGTCCTACATTGGGCTCTCTAATGATACCCTTCAATGGTTTGCTAGCTACCTCAAGAATTGGACCCAAAGGGTTAGGATTGCAGGTGTCATGTCCGATGTCAAGTCTGTCTGCTCTGAAGTCCCCCAGGGGGCCATCCTGGGACCTCTACTCTTCTCCCTCTTCCTCAATAGGCTCCCTGGTGTCTGCCAGAAAAAAATTCTACTCTACGCGGACGATGCAGTACTATTCTCCTCTCACCATGACACTAATCTCCTTGAAACACAGATGCAACTTGACTTCAAGCGTGTTGAAGATTGGTTCACCTCATATAAACTCATCATGAACTATAGCAAGACCAAAGTTATGACATTCTGTAATCCGAGGAGCAGGTGCAAATCTCGGTCACTCAGTATCATGAACAACGCCAGACTTTTGTTCAAACACGTCCTGGAGTTCAAATACCTTGGTGTCACACTGGACAGCTCCCTCTCCTATACGCGGCATATTGACACTGTTGCCAATGCTGTTAATATGCAAATTGGATTGCTACACAAACACAAGTCCTATATGACTGTGGACGCCCTTAGACTGGCCATATACATCTCTGTCACCTCTATCATTGACTATGGTCTGGCAATCTATGGCTCTGCTTCCTCAACTGCCCTCTGTAGAATCTCATTCTCGCTCAACAAAGCCTGCAGACTCTTCACGGGCGCTGCCAGAGACACGCACACATGTGACCTCTATACACAGACTTGTTGGCTACCACTCCTCAGCAGGACTCAATACCAGACCTGCCTGCTTACCAAAAAGATTCTCCTTGGACTCATGCCTCCTGGAGTTTGTAAGCTCCTCTCTGCCTTCAGTGGTATACAGCAAATGCGTAATGCCCAATCCCAAACCTTTCAGGTTCCTAGATGCCGTACCTCTTTGGGTTAGCGGTCCTTCTACTATAGGGCTCCTTATTGGTTTAATATCCTCAACAAAGAAGCACTTTCCTCCTCTATAATTGGACCCTTTAAAAAGAATCTCCAACTTTACCTCACCTCTACCTCCAAATGTGACTGCTTCTCCTAACTGACTGGTCCATTCTCTGACAAGAAGATCTTGACCTGGGCCCCGCATCCCTCCTGGCACTACTCCCACTCTCAAATGTCTCCCTGTGCTCCTTTTCCTTCCCCCATCATTCCTCCCTCCTTCCCTTCCCCCTACACTCCTCCTCCTCCACTGTTCTAACCCCACCTTTTCCTCTGTTTTGATCCCCTGCCACCTTCCTTTTCCCCCTCATGACAAAGGCCCCTCAACCTGCCTCATCTCTCTTGCAATTATCAGGCCGTTTGTCCCCGTTCTTCTTAATTCCCTTACTCTGCTGTATCTTCTATCTGCCTACCTTCATTGCTCCCTACTAATAACCTTTATCTCTAAAGTAGGAATTGTCAACTTTGTCTATATTATGCCTGGCTACCATTACCAACCTTTGTATGTATGTTTCCCATTACTTTGACATGGAACCTTTGTAAATGAGCAACTCCTGCTCAAAGGTACTTGTAATCTGAGAGTTTAATAAAATAAAAAATAAATACAGATCTACTGTCCACTTAGGAACCAGGAAGTATCTGGAATAGAACTGTTTGTTCCTTTCTTGGGGACAAATGGGTATGATAGCCCACGTGTGTATAAATGACTGAACCTCCTTGAGAAGAGGGGACAAGTGGCCCAGAGGATAATGATGAGGAAGTGGAGGATGACCTAGAGAAGTAGAAAGCTACGCCAGAGCATGCCCCTTTACCACTACTTCCAGGACCCACTCATCAGTCCTGGTCTCCCTTCACTTTGGCAAATAGAGAAAGATCCATTCCCCCACCTGCACCCATGGAGATAACAGTGGAAAGGGAGGAGGAAGAAGAGAGTCAGAAGGTACCTGGGGCAACAGGGGTGCCACCTTGACTGATATCTTTGGGTGCTTTTGCATGAGTGCCAGGAGGTTTTGTGTACAGGGCTGCTGATGGGAGGCATGACCACTACGGGCAGCAGGCCTGCAAATTAAGCCTCACTCAATTTCAGCTGGTTGGTCAGTCTGAATGGCCTTAAGGTCATTCTGGAGGATTGAAGCTCACATAGTGCATTTTCAACATCACTCTCAAACAGCTTGGAGCCTCAGAAAGGGGCATTCAGCACAGCCTGCTGTACATCAATAGCAAATCCAGCTACCCTAAGCCATAAATGTCTCTGAAGCCATATGCCTGAGGCAGCAGACCTGGCAGAAGCATTAGAAGTACATATGCAGAGCATAACAGATGCCTTCCAGTATCCACACCAGCTGAGGCAGCTTTAAGCAAGTCTTTATTGGCAGCACCATCAGACAGTTTCTGAATGGTAGACGGCAGACTTCCACACGCTCTCCTGATATTTAACCAATGTATGCCAGGTAGTTAGCAATTCTTAAGCGTAAGGATGCAGAGGCATATGTTCTTTTGCCTGTAACATCCAGCCTCCTGGATTCTTTTTCAGGAAGTAAAGTGCTCATGGGCTGAATTTTCAAAGGGTGGAGCAGGACTTGTGTCAAGCCCTGCACCACAATACTTAGTTTCTGCCACCACATCAACCCATTTTGCTGCAACTGCACCCAGTTCTCAAAGGTCAGATGCAGTTGCAACAGTTTTCCCGATTTATGGCAGCTTGTGCCAGATCTCAGGCACAAGTGCCATAAAAGCAGTCCCCAAGATTGACACAAGATAACCATAAAAGATGGTCTAACTTGTATCTTACCCATGCAACTGTTTTCATCCCCCGTGAGTTTTCTGCCTTTGAAATCTCTCCTACCAGTCCCACTCTTTCAATTTCTCTTACTACACCTCTGTGCAGACATAATGTATCTCTACTCCCCCCTCCCTCTCTATCCTACCTGTCTTTCTGTTCCCACTCTCTCTCTCTCTCTCTCTCTCCATATATACATATATATATATATATATATATATATATATATATATATACCTTTCTGCTATACCTGTTCCAATACTACTGGCACTTTTATTTTCAGAATTGCTAAATTTTGATATTCATAATTACCTGATGTTGTGTTTTGATGCTATGTTGCTCGCTAAGCTACTGTTGTTTTGAAACTACCACGCTATATGTATTCCTAGTCCTCACAACCTACTTAAAGGAAAACTACACCCAAAACTTGAAAAAATATATGTTGTACAGAGTGTTTTAATTTGTATGTGAAGTTCTAGTGTTTCCTTCCCTCCGACTGGTATTAGGAGTTTTTCCCAAATTAGCCTGCTAGCTTTATGCTAGTTTTACGACTTCTGGGGATCTTCATACCTGACAGAGTAATTGTATTTCTTGTTCCCACAGTGCATCTTGTCTCACGTGACTGTGATGTAAGAGAGACCCAACATTCAGCACACACATGCCAAACAAACTAAATATTTTGGAAGCTTTACAAGCCGCTCAAAAATTACCAGCAGCAAAGTTTTTCAGGACAGTAAAACCTTTAGGATGAGGGTGGTCACCAAGCTGAATTCTACAGATTTTAAAATATAGCCATCTCTATTGTTGTGAACTGATTGTAATGCAATGCTTTCTGCTGGATTTATGGGCTCTGCCACATCACCATTACATGAAACAAGGTGCATCGTAGGACAAAGAAATGCAATAAACCCATTTGATATGGAGATCTCCAGGGGTCGTAAAACTACCCTAAAGCTAGCAGGCTAATTTAGGAAAAACTCCTAATACCAGTCAGAGGGAAGGAAACACTAGAACTTCGCATACAAATTAAAACACTCTGCACAACGTATATTTTTTCAAGTTTTGGGTGTAGTTTTCCTTTAAGGATATTGTCTGATCTAATGTGAGGTGAGATGTGGTTACAGCCAGGGATCGCTCGGCACACCAGCGTGATGGATCTGCCTGAGTGGTCCCAGGCCAAGCAGTGGACCAGAAGTAGAATTCATATGGAGTACCCCACCGCAAAATATTCCTATGTTGCTGAGCGCCTTTGGGATGTAATCAAGGAGAAGAGGTCTGACTGGGTGTTCAGAGGAATGGTTACCAAACTGCAGTCGAGGCCTGGAGGGACAGGGCATGCCACTCAGTAGATCATTCAGAAGGCCAGAGCAATGTGTTTCTGTATCCCCTGGGCCAGTCTGACCCTGTTTAAACATTTTGCCTTAGTACAAGATCTGTCTGGATGCCAAGTTAAATATTATGTGATCTCGAAGGACTCTTTTCATGATGAGACTGTAAAACCAGACCCATATTACTATTTCCCCTGGGGCGATGGGCCCCCTATGTGAAACAGACTAACTGTGAGTGATAAGTGTTTGCCAGGGCTGTCTCTTTCATTGAATTGCATCAGAAGAAATGAAACTGTTTTGTTGCAACTGCATGCTGTTTTGATCCAAAGAAATCCAGAAAGAACTGTGCCCAGGGGAAGATTTTCAATGCCCGAAGACCTGATTTTGATTACTTGTTTGCCTCTGAGACTCAAAAAGAACCAGAGTCTTGTTTTCTTGGGGAAAAAAAAAACACACCATCATTTTCTCTTTTGAAAGCTAATGAATAATTAAACATCTGAGAGAGAATGCTATATATTTCTACCTCGGTGTGAGTGGAGAGTGATTGAGAGAGTGAATGGAGTGTGAGTGGGTAAGTAAGCTACATAAATGTTTACAGATTATAATGACAAGGGTTATCTAGTTACTTGTTGGTATTAGTGTTAATAGACAGCCTGTCTAGAATAAGCTTACTAATTTTAAAGAAGTGTTTTATCAAGTTTTATCTTATGAGTATAATGCATTCTGGACCAAACTCGCTCCACTGAGCAGTTAGGTAGGTACTTATGAGTTGGGGGTAGGCATGCCCAGTGGAGCCTGTAGGCTGGGTGGGGAGTGCACATACCCACTTGGTCATGTAGGGCTGCTGGAAGTGACAGTACTGACCCATTTCCAGGAGGAAATGGTTTTAAAAGATGGGAAGAGTGTAAATCCCCCCTCGGGGTGGGTTTACTTGCCTCTGGCTGTATCTTCCCCCTTTTTCTGATGCCCCCTAGCCTAGGAAGTGTTTTGGGTCATTTCTATCTCACTGCCACCTGGGGCAGTGTTTTTTGGATGATATTTATGCCCTGGTCCCCCGGGGTGGGAGGGAGATGAGAAGTCAGTGGCTGTGAGAAGGGACAGTGTTCCAAGGCCCCCCCCCACCCAGAAGTCAGCAACAAGTAGTGTCGGTGTGATGTGGAGCCAGATTTGTCTAAGTACTAGGCCTTGAGATAAAATCTAGCTGCTGTGCTGATTTTCAATGCCTGAAAAAGCCACTTATACTCTGTGGTCATCTCACAGCCCCATGAAGCTGCTCCTAGCTAATTATTAAAAAAAATTTCCTTGCACGCATTTTCCTATGTCAAAGAATAAAGTTCTACAAGTTCCTGTTAAGATGTTTGTGGTGATTGATTCTTTGATTAATGAAATAAGATACAATGAATTTAACTTAACCACTCAGAAGTGTTGAGGATAAGGGGTCGGTTACATAACCATCTTGTACTCTCCCGGGTCATGCTTATGAGACCATCACATAGCCAGGTGGTGGGGCTGGAATACCAGCAATTAGACAACACACATCCCATATTCAGAGGCTGAAAGCATCAACTCAGCAATGCCCCATAGCATTAGTCAACATTACATGACAGTTCTTGATCTGGCATCCAAACCCAGATCTCCCACATGACTTTGCAGCCTAATTTAATTTATACTGTACCATCATCTAGGAAACTTGGTTCTGCATGTGAGCCCTGGAATCCAACACTGTGGCCAGCTGGGGGCTGAACACCTTTTGGAGATAAAGCATGTAGACTGCGCTGTCACCTAGGAGACTGTGGTTTGCATGCAAGTCCTGGAATCCAAAACTGAGGCCAGACAGGGTCTAAGCACCTTGTGGAGGTGAAGCCTAAAATCTCTGGGGAAAGAGGATGCAGGCCACCCAGCATCCCCTCCTTCCTGGCTAACCAATAAGCAACACCGGTGTTGACTTTGAAGGCAGTTGCTTGCCCACCCTTCTGGCCAGAGAAAGCACGTAGCTGTGATGGCCCAAAATACAGGGGTGGTAGATGGGAGAGGGGAGGGATGGGGAAGAGGGATGGCACATTTGCTACAGATCTGCAAGTTTAGGTTAACGCTGGTGCGCATCTGTCCTTTACCTTTAGTTTGTTCTGTTTGTCAGTGTGAGCTGTGAGAAGTTCCTCTGTGCACTGCACGTCATTAGGAAGCTCTGTCTCAGCCAGTTCCGTCCCGAAGGCCTGCAGCATCTGGGCTGTGGTTTTTACAGTCATTGCAAAGTTTTCAATGGCCTGGGAAAGCAAGGAAGCAAGAAAAAGTAAGTAAGCCATTTTTATTTCTGTAATGCCTAAAGACCCACGTTTTTCCTAAATAAGAAATAACTAGAAATTCAAGGTATAAAAAGAAATGCCAAAACCAAAAAATATGAAAGAAAGTTAAAAAGTTAAAAAATTGCTTGCTTGTTTTTCTGGCAAGAACTAAATAAATGCTTGCAGCAGTTATTGTTTAGGTTTCGTTGTTATCACAGAGATGGTCCACAAGGAAGTGGCAACGGAACTGTCTGATTCACAAAACCTTTCGAGACCATAGTATAAGTAGGTAGGTAATTTTTTTTATTTTTGTGCAGGATGTCACATGTCATTAGGGATGAAATCCCTGTTTACAAGACAAGGCCTGTTTGATGTCACAAAAAATAAAACTTGTATATTACAATACAAGTACAAAGAATATACAAAATCTCTGTTAAATACATGCACATACAGCATACAGAGACATATTTCAGACAATGAAATACCTTGGACAACTAAAAATAACAAATATACTAGCGGGTATAAATGCAATGAGTCACATAGAAGAAATTACTACAGGCGGCATGCAGGCACAGTGCTGCTTAACACAATTTAGTACACTAGGAATGTGATTTCTAGTGTGTATAAGGTCATTCTGAGGTATTTTATTAATGTTAATGTGATAAGAAATAAAACTACATTTTCAATGAATAAAAAGAAATAAGAAATTTCAGAAAAAGAAAAATTATGAAAAATAGGTTCTAATAATGTCTATCCTGGGTCCAAGATGCTTTACATTTATAACAAACTTCTAGAATCCAGGACAACTTTTCAAATATATAATAGACACAATTCATTTTATATTTGAATAATGTTCTGTACTTATCTCCCTCTTGCATCTCATGCTTCTGCTTTTCCCTTCGTAATGTTCTGTTTGTGATGTCACAGTCATTTATTTTATTTATTTAAAATTCGGTGACCAGGAAAAGAACACTGAGCCGAGGCTCATTTCCAAGTGCAACCCTGGGACAGGGTAACGGTACAAACACAGAGTTACAAAAAGTACATAAATGCAGATTAAAAAATGCAGAAATAACAATAAAAACAAGGAAAACAAAATAATTTTTAAGTGTTTGCAGGTCAATTAATTCAAAGCAGAGTGAGAAATGGAAACATGTGTCGAGAGCAGATAACAGGGTAGCAGTTTAGAGATAAGAGGATGGCAGAGGCGAGTACAGAGGCTTTAGTACAGTATGCGACATTAGCTGAAGTCATTGCCGCAACAACAGACTATGATGCCACAAATGAAGGATTCTGAGGGAAAAGGAGGATGAGATGAAATCTGAGGGACTGAGATCCTCTGTCCATGCAAATGTCCTCAGTTAAAAGAATAACAGAGATATACAGGAAATAAATGAATCTGAACTGTGTCTGAATATTATATTTTGAAATGTTTCCTTTGATACTGGAACATCACTTTAAGGAGGGCTCAACAGAAAAATGTTGCATTATTTACAGATACACTGAAACATGAAATGAAACTTGGAACAGTCAGAACAGTACATTAATGCAAAAGCAAAATAAGTCCGCAAACAAAGCAGGTAACTTTTACTTGTTCCGTTTAACCTGAAGACACCAGGTAGTAAACGCCTTTTTTCTCAGTAGAACTGTTATGCACCCCAGTGTCAAGATCAGTTCCATCTGGATCCTGAGAAGCAGTGGATTTGATTTGTTCATGGAAGCTGGCACGTGTTGAAGAAAATGGCCTTCTACCATCACTACATGTTTGATGGGAATCCCAAGGCAGGGGAATTGGAAAGTTTAGCTTTGCGCTGTGGAAAATCACATTTCTAAGCACAGCGTAGCGCACGACTCTAAATGTGCAGTGCACAGTTTGAGTGACCTACTGTATATTTGTTTGAATGTAGCCCCCTTGAGTGCAGCCCTGAGAGACAAGCCGCACAAACAGGTTTACACAGCACATAGCACAATTTCCTGCTGGCCATAGTGAGGTATGTACCTATACTGCACACAGAGGAGGTCACAGAGTAAAAACAGCAATTAGTACCTAACATTAGCAGTTAGCAGGTAGCACTTAAACATGTTAGCTCTATTACACTAACTCGCTATATTTGAAAGTTCTTATGCAAACGACCTCTTCACCTATGTAAGGTGCTCAGGGGTCAATTGCATGCCATTATGGTCTCATTAACAAGTGAGGCACAGGCATTTGTTTTGTTTATTGCGTGAAGGGATGTCCCTCTTATAGTGTGTGGACCTGCACCCTTCACCCAAAAGCAGGCCTATTTTATGCCATTCTGTTAAAGAAAGAAAGCAACCCCTCCTCCTGCCCTGATCCCCAAGCCACTGTTATCAGTCTATTCCCTGGTAGTCTAGCAGCTGCCCCACACTGATCAAAGACCAGAATACACAGTCATAACATTCCTGGAAGTCTACTGGATCCACCAACATCCTCAGAGGAAGCTCGCAGAAGCAAAGCACCGGCGTAGTGTGCCTGTCAGTAATTACTGACTACATTGGATCTTGCATGGCAAGGTAAATAAATACACTTTAAGTTTTAAAAAATGTATTTGTGTTTTCTTGGGACATTGAGTCTGCTGAAAATGAGTGCCAGAATCCTGTTGTAGTAGTTTAGTGGACTGTACCCCCACCATCACCTGAAATATATAGTTATAACATTCCTGGTAGTCTAATACACCCCACCCCCCACCTGACCCTGATCGCTGTAATCACCACCCACCTTGAGCCAGTACCCCCCCCAAAAAAAAAAGCAGTTACATCCTCTAAGTACTGTGTCCAGTTCTGGAGATTGCACCTTATAAAGGACATAAACCGATTAGAGTTGGTGCAAAAAAGAGCTAGAAAGATGGTCCAAGACCTCCACTATGAACCTTATGAGACTAGACTTAGGCAATTAAACTTGTACTCCTTGGAACAGAGAAGAGACAGGGGAGACATGATAGAGACTTTTAAATACCTCAAAGGAATCAGATCAGCACAGTACCAGAGCCTCTTCAATGAAAATAAAGAGGCATGTGCCAGAGGGTACAACAGACGTTTGGTGGGGGTAAATTCCAGAGCAATGTCAGAAAGTTCTTCTTCACAGAAAGGGTAATGGAGTCTTGGAACAGACTGCCACAGGAGGTGGTGGCGGCAAAGATGGTTAGGGGGACGCTGGAAAAATCTGTGGTCTGGCAGCTGAAATCTAATGCAAAAAAAGGGAAAGTTCATGCACGGTAGGGGCAAGGAACCCAAAAACAGAGTACATGATGGAGGTGTGGAAACTGAAGATGATAGCTGAGGATAGGGACCTTGAGGTGACAAGTACAGTCAACCGGAAACAATCAGCTTGATGTAATAGAGCAGTGGCAAGAACAAATAGAATGTTGGGGTGCAAAGGCAGGGGCATCAGCAGCAGAAACAAGGGGGAAATTCTGCCCTCATTCAGATCCCTGGTGAGGCCATTGATCAAGTAGGGCCAGGGGCTGCAAACAAGGGTAGGACTTTTGGGCAGACTTGATGGGCCTAGCTGTCCTTATCTGCCAACAATTTCTATGTTCCATCGCATCTCCCTGGCCCTTAATAAGACCTGCCAACTCCTCACAGGTGCTGCAAGGCTTGCACACACCTGTGAGTTCTATTCACGGGCAGGGTGACTCCAGCTGAAGAGCAGAGTTAAGTACCATACCTGCCTACTGGCCAAAAAAGTAACACTAAATGTATTGCCACCAGGAGTCCAGAATCTGCTCACACACCATGTAAGTGCCAGGCTGACCAGAAGCACCCACAGCCAAATTTTTAGTGAACCTAGATGCCGCACTGCACAGGGTCAATGGGCATTCTACTACCATGCACCACACTGGACCAATGCCCTTCCTTTAGCCATCTCTAATACCATAACCATTGGTGCTTTCAAGTGTAAGCTCAGGCAGCACCTTGCCGCAGAAGACAACTGTGACTGCGTTGGCCATTCATGATGACCAAAACAATTTTCCTACATTTGGACCACCGTAAAGCAGCAGTACTTAATGTTCCAACTAATCCTAGGGGTACCTACCTTCACAGCACTTCATTGTTTCACCCCTGACTACCCCACTCCCCTCCCTACTAGGCACCCCTTCCCCTTTCTGTCCCTACCCTCATGCCCCCCCATCTGATGCACTCCTAGCCCCATTGTCTCCAACCTTCCTTAAGTCTGTTCTTAACCCCATACACTGGCATACATTTCACTATGTCACAGCTGTGCCTGTTCTCCACTCTGTTTCTCCCCACACAAATATGCCTAACTCTCCAATGTGGGCACCTTCTCACCAATGCTGTATAAGTGTCTAAATGTTACACCTTAAGCTAAATGCTATCCCAGCCTTGTAATTCACACCAATTATTGTCTACCTAGCTTGTAATGTATTGTTTTGTACCAGTGTAATTTTGTACTTGTTTGTAACGTAATGCCTTGTAATGTAATGCTATGTACTCGTTCCAATTTTTTCTTGTAACTGACATGGAACCTACAAATGAGCATCCGCTCACAGGTGTTCTCCACTATATCAATAAATAAAAATAAATAAATAAAACTGTTTCTATGTTTCTACACTTAGAATACTGCACACAGTTCTGGAGTCTCCATTTGAAGGACAGGGATAAGGAGGATGAAGTGCAGAGGAAGAAAGGAAAGGCAGGAATAACTCAGTATGTACATGCTGACGGACAGGAGGGAGAGGGGTGACATGATAGAGATTTAGAAGTTTTACATCAAGTAAACAGGGTGAGCAGCAGGTCATTGTTCACAATAAGTGAGTGCGGATACGGGCACAAGAGAAACTCCAGGAAACTGGCAGATGGGAGATTTAAAAAAGGGACATACAAAAGTATTTCTTTATGGAGAAGGTGGTGGTAAAGTGGAATAAGCTGTCTAAAGAGGCGGTCCATGCAAAAACGGTAACGGTATTTAAGCAAAGGTATGACAGGCATATGAAACTGGCAAAGGTCGGTGGGGAGATGGGCAAAAGGGGCATAGGAATGAAGGGTGGTTATGATATTTGCAACATATGACAGTTAGAGTTTAGTTAGGGCAGATTAGCTGGGTCACAAGATCTTTTCTTGTTGTCATTTTCTATTGATAGAATGTACTTCCATGCTAAATCCTGTCAATACTGGACTTGCAGGGCAGATAAGAGCCAGCCGTACATGTGAGAGGAGGCTAAGTGCTGCACCCCAGGGAGGGGAAATCACTGGTGTTGAGGGGGGCTACTGGTTTTGAAGGGGATCACTGGCTCTGGTGAGGTGGTGACTGCAACTATCAGGGTCTGGTGAGGGTGGGGTTCCATTAGAATACCAAGAATATTATAACTGTGTATTTCAGTTGAGGTGGCCACAAGAATACCAAGAATATTATAACTGTATATTTTGGTTGAGGTGGCCACAAGAATACCAAGAATATTATAACTGTATATTTTGGTTGAGGTGGCCACAAGAATACCAAGAATGTTATAATGGTATAGTTCAGGTTCGAGCAAAGGAGCCACTAGAATACCAAGAATTTTATAGTTGTATATTTTGGATTCAGGTGAAGGGGCCACTAGAATACCAAGAATGTTCTAATTGTATATTTCAGGCTCGGGTGGGGGGAGCTGCTAGACTACCAGTTAATAGACTGGCAACACCTGCATGAGCATCAGGGCAGGAGGGTGGAACCTTGCACAATGGCATCAGAGGTGCCTGCTGAAGGGGGTGCTTTTCGCACTCTGTTAAAAGGCATTGGCAGTATTGTACGTTTATAACTTACACTGTTTTTATTACTGTGTGAAACTTTATACAGGCAAATGTTCCTGTAAGATATCATCTAAAATCAGCTTTGCTCCATTATTCCATCCTAGTTAATAAACAAAAAGGTGCTTTATGCATGTGGTAATCAGCACTAATCACGAGGGGTACTGGAGCATACAAAAAACTGCCAATATCTCACTGTGCCCCATGTCATGTCTCCACCTCTCATTTGCATGTCCTCCTGGGGTACCTTTGTGCTCGCAGACAAATGACTTTGCTCCATGCACAGTGAAGCTTCCAATATGGTAAGTGCAGCACTAACTGCTTAACCATGACACTAACTGCTTAACCATGACACAAACTGCTTAACCATGGTGCAGACCTCACTTTGCAATGAGCAAACCCCGTTTCTGGGGCACAAATTGTTTGAATATGCTGCCACCTCATACAGTAACATGGTTCAGCTAAAACACACGCTCCTGCATTAAAGTCAAATGCTTATTCCTCTGATGGTTGGTCCAGCCCTTCCATTGCTATTTCGTATTTGCTAACTACTATACATTACTGTATCATTGGCATGGCGCCTTTGTGTGCTGCCTAAGATTATGTCTAGAATGTAATGTCATTGTTTTGAAGTCTTTGTTTACTCTGTAATCTTCCTATGACATGGAACCTTTGTAAATGAGCACTTGTGCTCAAATATGTAACTCAGAATGTATTAATACATAAACCTGAAAAGGTCGACTGTTCTGCTGGCAGAAAGAGAACTGAGCTTCCCAGAAGATACTTTCCTCATCCAAGGTGTGGGCTAAGGCACAACATTGGCCCCCAATGGCAAGAGGGGCACAGTGGCAGCTGAAGAGCATGTTGTAGAAAGGTAGAGATGGTGGCCCAAGCACCCAGTGGCACAGCTTTGCTTGTGCGCATTTTGCCTTAACGCGCCACATCTCTAGGAAGTGTGGCTGGGTGGATCACTATAGGATGAATATAACCCAAGGCTATATGCAGCATTTTATTCCCCCCCAAACTATATTTTAGCATCATTTTCCTTCATAGACGATAGTTTAAGGGGTTGAAATGAAGTCTTAAATCTACAACAAGTTAAAAAAGGGTCCAGAAATTATGATACCACTCAAGTAACTATCACGGCTTATCAAAGCCATTCAGAACCTTTTGCGGTTCTTCTCCCATCCCATTCTTTGGAATAGGATTATAGTAAGTATTCCTCTAGCGCGGGAGCTGGACTAACATTGTCTGGCCTTAAAGATCCCTTATCTCCACTAGGGTACATGTTTTTGGAACTTGCACTGATTAAAAAAATTATGTCATGGCCATTTGTGTCATGTCGCCAAAACAAAGGCCAATAAAAGATCAGTACTCACAGTTCGATGATGAATCCACTGACTGTGGCAGTATTCCATGGACCCGTCGAGCTCTTTGGTAAGCTGACATCTGTCGATATAGCCATGTAAGTCAGACACTGAGTTCAGCATAATGATCTGAAAGAGAAGCAGCTGAGTGAGAGAGAGAACCTGTTTTGCCCTGAAATAAATACAAATATCATATAGAAAATGATACCCGAGAGAGCAGCTTTTAAACTGCCATGCCATGCCCCATGCCACTACAAGCCTCAAGCATCTCGGACACTTCAAATCCGAGCTTGGTAAATTAATCCCCCCCATACACTGCTACTGTCTCATCTAAACCCAACTAGCGCCAGCCTCCAGGGGCCCTGTGAGTATGTTCAGGATCAGCTTGCCCTCCCCAGCAGGGCATTTTAAGCCCCCCCTTTTACTCCCACCACCACCACCTTTGAGGCTCCACCTCCTTTTCCCTCCCTATCCCACCACACTGCATGTCCAGTTTATCTCAATCTTTACAGTCTACCACTTTCTCTCACCCTACTAGCCTACAGCCTACCCCCCTACAATCAGTGTGGCCCTCCTCTGCTTCACCCTCTTTACCCTCTGGGTTATGGACAATGCTATCTTAGCTGCTACTAATGAATTCCTGAACATGATACTGTAGAACTTGCGATTTTCACTGTAAAATAATTTTCACTATTTTTGCTGAAGCACCAATTTGCTTGACAATAAATTTGCGCAATCACTTGTAGTATTTTTTTTCCATTCTAGTGTATGTGGTGATTGTGACTAAGCGTGAAATATATTTACGCAATTATGGTTGCATTTGCATTTGCACTAGATTTACTTTGCATGAAAATAACTAGTTCTACAGCATTCATTCTGAGTTGTTCCTGGTTACGATTACCTGTACTATGGTTTCATTATGTTACATGGTTGATTTCTGACAATGCCTCCTAGCTGCAACTGTCTACGCCTGTCTATGTTTCCCCCTCCCTTTACAAGTATCCTTTGTAAAGGAGCTTTTAGCTCAAAGGTTGTAATTCCTATACTTTCAATATATAACATAAACTGAGGTCATTATGTAGCTTTTATTGTGTCCCAGTCAAAGGGAGTGACGTTGAAGGCTATTTTCTTCCATTTAGCATGCCCAGTATTTTTTCCCACTATTGATCAAGTGTAAGTAAGCAGTAACACACAACCGGGCATGCATTTCTAGAAAATTACTGCACACCCCAGGTCAACTGGAAGGCACAAGGCCATTACACAGAGATGAGATGTTAAACTCAGGCCTTTGCTGACCACTTCTGCTGGTGTTCAAGTACAAGAGAATGATCTTATGGCACTGTTCAAAAACAGTAGGGGCCAACATTCCCTCTCTTAATGAAACAGGTTGCGATGCAAGTGCCTATTACTCCATGTGTGATGTTGTACAGCACATAGGCTAGCTTCCATGTGTCTGCATACAGTCACTGCACTACCAGTATCTACATCACTGCTCGCCTGGCAACACATTTTGAGATACGTTTTGATGTGTTAGAGTCGGCATACACAGCCAGACTATTCTACTCTTAATGGCAAGCTACTGTTAGTTGTCACAGTTAGTTAGGTAGTT
Source organism: Neoceratodus forsteri (assembly GCA_016271365.2). Lineage (NCBI taxonomy): Eukaryota > Metazoa > Chordata > Ceratodontiformes > Ceratodontidae > Neoceratodus > Neoceratodus forsteri. The sequence continues at coordinate 939,534,182 of CM028137.1, forward strand.
ACTTAGTTTAAATTAGTTAATCTTAGCATCTAGACTGAGATAAAGCCTAATTTTCAGTGATGTCTCGCACAAAATGGACAACAGCAGTGGTAAAGGTTTACACAACAAATTACAACACAAATCACAACTAAGTTTATATGTATGGTCATTAGTTACACACATTTTTACAACCATTGTTATCAGTCGTCATACTAAGGACATTTAAGGAGTAAGAAGGCCAAAAAAGTCCATAATTACTCCTGCCAGTTAATAATTGTAATATTCCATTGAATTCCTTGTTAATAAATAGTTGTCCAGTCATTTTTTGAATTTGGTTTTAGATTTACTAGCAATTATTTTGACTGGTAATTTATTCCGGGGATTAACCACTCTTAAAGTAAAGATGTAGTTCCTATTTTTATGATAAAAATGTTGACCTATAAGTTGCAATGGATGCCCTCTAGTATTATGGGATGTGTCGTTAAATTTAAGTCCCAGTTCAGTCATTTGCCGCGTGTCATCAATGATGTCAATAAGTAACAGCAAATCTCCTCTTAGTGTACGTGTCTCAAGAGACATTAGTTTTAGAGATCTAAGTCTATCGTCATAAGTCAAACCATGAAATCCATATATTCTTTTTGTAAATGTTTGCTGTACCCTGTCATGCCGCAGGCAATTGCTATTTTTAATAAGGGCACCAAAGCTGAGAGGCATATTCTAAGTGTGGCCTAGCATAAGATCTAAATTGTTGCATTAGAACTTTTTCATTTTTGGAGTGTATATTACGATGAATTGACCATATCACTCTGTTAGACTATCTAATGGCATCATTAATTTGTTTTGAGTTCTCAAAATCATTTGAAATAATGACTCCTAAGTCTTTTTCATTTGTAATTGAGAGTAGTTGATAGTAGTGCTGAACCACCAAGCGTACATGTAATTTGGGGGTTACGTTTACCCAAATGCATAATTTTGCATTTTTCATGATATCAGAAGGAATTGCTGCCGGATGTGGCTTAAGTTGTTCTTTTAACACTTGCTTGAGTTTATTTATTTATTTAGTTTTTGTTAACCAGGTAAGTGCTCTAGTCAGCAAGTGACTGTTTTCAGGCACGACCCGGGAGGTACAATTACAATACACAAAGAGTACGGCCAGATTATTAAGACAATGAGTACAAAAAATGCAGAGAGAAATACATATGGCAATGTAACATACATTAGTAAACAAAACTATACTTTAGCACTTGATCATGGAACATACTCAAAAATGTGAATAGTAGAAGGCAGAAAATAAGAGAGGATAGGCATCCGTAGAAAAGACACAAGGAAGGGAAAACTGGCAAAAGGACGGGAGGGAGAGATTAAGTGGAAAGGAGGTGCCGTCAGATACGGCAACAGCGGGGTGAGGTACCAACCTGCGGCCGGGTCTATGGAGCCGAAAGACGGCAGGCGAAGAGAGGGTGGTAGGGGGGAGCGGCAGTAGACGGCAACAGCGGTAGGAGGTAGGAAAATACAGCCAGGCTGGTGGAACCGATAGACGGCAGGGCGAGAGTGAGGATGCCGGTGAGAGGGGGATAGAGGCGGAGGAGTTACGGCAATAGCGGCAAAAGTGTCAAAGTCAAGCCGAGCCAGTGGAACCAAGAGACGGCAGGACAGGGAAGGGGGGGTCGGTAGACGGTGGGAGTAGGCGGTAGTAGGTGGAGAGAGGTGGCTAAGCACAGCCAGGAGGGTGGGGACTAAGGAGGGGCATGGATGAGGTAGGAACAGGTAAAGGTGAGTTTGGTGGGGAGTGGCAAAAAGGGGGGAAGAGGATATAACAGAAGAAGGGGGGGAAGAGAGCAGCAGTGGGGTTAAGTGAGGAGAGGCTGTGAAGTGACGATAAGAATGCCATGGAGTAGAATAGCGACTTACAATTGTCAACAGCTAACATTAGGCTTATAAAGAAACAGGTTAAGGCAACATTAATTACAAGGCACAAAATAAAACATTAATTACAAGGCACAGTATAGAACACCCATTTGGACAGGCAAAAGTGCTAGCAATGAGGAAACAGTACAAATGCAGCGGATCAGGTAGGGTCAAAGCAAACACATTTGTCCATAGTAGTGAGGAAAGTCCTGAGTTTGCTCTTAAAAGTCACATGAGTGGAGACATCTCTTAGATCCTGAGGTAGTAGGTTCCATAGGTGGGGGCAGCATGATGGAAGGAGCCCATGCCCTTTTAGTCCGCACAAAGGGGATGGATAGTAAGGTCTGATCAGCCGATCTAAGATTCCTTGTGGGAATGGCCGCCTGAGGAGATCAGACAGGATAGCAGGCTTGGACGTCCTTAGGATGGAATCAACTAAATTGTACAAGTAGTACTGCCTGGTAGAGGAAGGAGAGAGCCAACCAAGGTCCTGATATAAGAGACAATGATGCTGCAGCCGAGGTGCTTTGGTTGCATACCTGCACACATTATTGAAGGTAGTATCCCATAGTTGCAGTGAAGATTTGGTGGCCAAGGACAGGATGGGACACCCATATGTAAGGGTTGGCAATAGAATGCCTCTGGCTATCGCCAATTTAGCAGCAGGGTGAGCAGGTATTTGGTTCTATAGGCAGCCCCAATTTGCAGTTAATTGACTTGCAGGTTTCCTGTATATGTGCTTTCAGGTCCAAGGTTTGATCCAGGTGGATGCCAAGGTAACAAAAGGAAGTGACAGTTTCTATAGGGTCCCCATCGATATCAGAGACAGAGATGGTCAGAGGACAGGATCTAAGCTTGTGATTGGAGCCAAACATCATAACTTTTGTTTTATTTGTATTTAAAACCAGGCGTTGAGAGTTCAACCAGTGTTGTACAGCATGAAAATCTGCAGTGAGGGCAGCATTTAGATCTAGGACCTTATCAGAGTGATAATAAATTACCAGGTCATCCGCATAAAGAAGTGAGTGACCTGTGGTGACCAGCTCAGGAAGTTTATTGATGAATAATGAGAATAGAAGAGGGCCAAGTATAGACCCCTGAGGGACCCCAATGTTGATAACAGCACTGTCTGACATGGATGAATTAAACTTAACAGCCTGTGTTCTGTTGGAGAGGTAGCTTTTGAACCAGGTAGTGACTGGGGGAGAGAAGCCCAAGGTACTGAGGGTGGATAGTAGCAGAGAATGGTCAACCAGATCGAAAGCTTTGGTTAAGTCAATGAAGACTGCCCCTGTTAACTTTCCTCTATCCATATTGGTAACGATATCTGAAGTGAATTTTGCAAGTGCTGTCATGGTGCTGTGATGCTTTCTAAAACCATGTTGTGCTGAGCTTAGTAAATTGAATTTCTCAAGGTATTCAGTGATTTGCATAGATACTACTTTTTCCAGGATTTTATTCAGAACAGACAAAATAGCAATAGGTCGGTAATTTGATATGTCATTTTACTGCCTTTCTTAAATACAGGAGTGACTCTGGCTGCCTTCCAGACTTCAGGGACAATGCCATTGGAGAGCAATAGGGTGAAGATGTGTGCAGGGGCCAGAGATGTAGTAAAGCCATTTTAGTAGTCTTGGTTCTAGGCCATCTGAGCCAGTACTGGTGTTTTCAGAGAGTGACCTGAGCAGCTTTAGGACCTGATGCCTAGACACTTCCCTGAAATAGAAGGGGTTGGTTAAGTTTGGGGGTCCTTCAGATGCTGTGGGGTTAAACTGTGAAGCAGAGGATTGTGATGGGAGGAAGCTGTGTAGGCAGATAAGTCAGAAAATTGTTGGTTAAAAGCATTTGCAATGGTAGTAGAATCATTATAGTGTACACCATGTAGGACCATATCTGAGGGAGTGACATCTTTAGCAGAACCCAAGAAGGACTTAATGTGACCCCAAAACTATGCGAGGGTCATTGGAAGAATTAATCAGCAGGTTTTGGCAGTATTTACTTTTGGCCTGCCTGATGCATTTTACAGTCATTTCTGTATTGTTTATACAGAATGAGATCTGACTGCAGTCCAGTTTGTTTGTACTTTTTCCATTGATTGTCTCTAACTTTAACTTTTGAAGCAGGTCTTTTTCAGCCACCTCGAATGCTGGCCCCTCACCTCGCTTTGACTGTAGGGAGGTGCTTCTTTTGGATGTTGCCAAATTCAGTCAGAAATTAATTGAGGGCAGTATCAACATTGGTTGCGGTATAAATGTTAGACCAGTCAACACAAGAGAGGTCAAATAGGAAGGCTTGTTTGTCCAGGGCAGCATAGTTTGAAAACCTAATCGACGTGGTGGAGGAGGAGGAGGTAGACAGGATCGCCATCGACAAAGTGTGGGGAATGATCAGTGATTGAGTCAGCAAGCACTGTGGCATCTAGTACATGATCAGGTCTGGTGGTGAGGATCCAATCAAGTAGGGACCCTGAGTGCTGAGTAGTAGTTCTGGTAAAGCCTGTGATAGTTTGGTGTAGATTGTGCTTCTGTATTAGAGATTCAAGGATGCTGTGCTGTGGACCCAGCCAGTTAAGGTTCAGGTCCCCAATGAGTAGAGCCTCATTTGATTTTACATTCTGGGAGACATATTGTAGCAAATTCTGGAGACCACTCATCCCGCTTGTAGGTGGATTGTAGACACAAATGATGTGCAGCAGTTTTGAACCCAGTGCCAGGGTAGCGTGCAGAGTTTCACAAGGTGTTAGGGAATCAGTGCAGGGTAGGATGTTCAGGGATAGATGATTTTTGTACATAATCGCAACCCCCCCTTGACCCAATACGGTCTTTCCTTAGAATGCTATAACCAGGCACAAGACAAGTGGCATCAGGCACCCAAGGCTTCAGCCAAGTCTCTGATAGGCATAAAATGTCAGGGTTAATCAGTTTAGCCCAGGCTTCGAGCTCAGCCAGGTGACTCGTGAGACTCCGGATATTCATGTGGGCTATAACCAGACCCTTTTTTGTTGCAGCCGTTGCAGGGGGTGAAGCGCAAACCATAGGGCCCGGATTGGGTTCAATATCTCCGGCAAGCATAAGGAGCCGCCGGGCAAGGTGAGAAAGTAGGTTGGCAGAGAGAGAGTGCCTAGCTGGCGTTTGGGTCTACGATAGTTCAAGAGATAGGAGTGGATAGACAGATAGATACAGCCCTTTTTGATGAGGATAGAGTGAGCAGGGGTAGAATTCGAGTAATAGTACAGCAGGATGTTAGAAAACCTGAAGTCACTATCATTGTTAGCGCAGGGATAAGTAGCAAGAGATGTACAAGTTGTTAGCCAGTTTAGACATAACAGGAGAGACAGGAGTATAAGTGGTGAAGTTTTAGAGGTGAGAGGAGAGTTCATTAGGGGGAGACTGGGGTGCAGCACCATATCTGAAGTGGCCAGTTTCACAGAAGAAACTATGTTGCTATCTGAATACCCTGATCACGTAAATGACCTAACCTAAAAGTTAAACTTCAGCATGATTTGTAATTTGTCGACTTCCAAAACGAATATTAAAACTACGATGCTGACGAATATTTAATTCCATCAGTTCCTGCCAGCCCCTCCTGTGCTCTGCATGGCGGGGTCGGCGTGAATTTAATAGTTTCAGGATACTGCTTAACAGTCAATAACAGAATAAATTATTTAACAAAAGCTGTAGTAATGACATTTTGAGAGTGCTGAGGTGGCCCTGCTTATATATACACACTGAAAACTAAATGGCAATTAATGCTCTAATGCTTTAAAACAGTTATGAACAATCTTATTTGCTAATATTAAGATTTTCCAGAAGCAGTAGAATTTTGAATGAGAGAAGTTCGTACTGTAGAGCCACGGCATTTCAAAAGAAACTGGCCAATAGGAGCACACAGTCAGGGAGACCAACCAATCAGGTTGCAGAAGTAAGAAAGCACTGCTTTCCGGCTGGTCAAAAGTTACCGTACCTGTCATTGTTGCTGGCTGGAGAGGGTGGGCGTGGGTGTTGCTTTGAAGGTGCGGTCGCCCGCTAAAAGGTCTTGGAGGGCTGTGGTTGCTTGCAGGCTTTTGTGGTCTCGGGTTTGGAGGTGCCACTGGGCTGCTGGCAGAGGCACAGTTAGGAGGGAGCTTGAGGGCTTGTATGGCAACGGAATGCCCGCTCAGGGATCCTCCAAGGAGAAAGCAGCAAATGAAATAAAAGATAGATCCAGTGGAAATGATGAACTGAAGAGGACAGAGTCACAGAAAGTGTTAAATTCCTTCAATGTGATGAACTTTGGCCTGGGCATATGCAGGATGGAAACCTTTGTCTGTCTGTTTCTTTGTTTCAAAGTTGTTGTAGAACAGCCCTTTAGAGACAAGTACATTTAAAGTTGATTTAAAATGAAAATGCTGTTACCTGGTAGTAAATTTCATCCAGTGGAAACGATGAACTGCTGAAACCCAGGGTCACAGAATGTGTTAAAATTCCTGAAAGGTGATAAACTGCGCTCTGGGCATATGCAGGATGTAATCCTTTGTCTGTATGTTTCCTTTGTTCTTAAAAATGGTTGCTGAATAGCCCAAGTAAAATTCCTTTGGAGCAGGTCAGATGAAAATGTTGATTCAATCGCAGGGCCCAGCATCACCGAGTTTGTCAGACTTAGTTGCTAGAGTTATTTTTCCTTGGGGTGGCTTCCAAAAAGTTGATTTAAAATGAAAATGCTGATACCTGGTGAAGATATTTTGCAGAAATTCAGTCCAGGAGACATTCACAGACGTTGAGTGTAAGAATGGCGGAGTTACTCCAAGTTACTCCAAGCAGAAAAACATGTAAATCCACAAAAACTAACCTACAGACACAGACAAACACAAACATCCAACCACACAGTTTGTATCAAGCCTGGTTATGTTTCTAACTTTACATGAAATGTTAGTCCATAAATAGGTACATAACACTTGGAACCCCGTTTGGCAGAATTCAGATGGAATTTGTGCCATGATTGTAACCAGTGACTGGAGGAACAAAAAGCATAAACATGATCTCTGAATATTAATAAATTACAAATTATATCAAGGTGACACCTTCTCAGCCAATCAGATTATTTGTCTACAGTATCATTGTCTGACTACAAAGGCACCATATATATGCAAAAGAGGATAAAAAGAGGTATTCAGATCTGGTATACTGGCACTCTAGGTATTCAAATTAGGTGAAAATGGCATTCAGCGTATGCAAATTAGGTAAAATGGCACTCTGAGTATGCAAATGAGCTACAGACACAATGCCCCCCTCAATGAACATTCAGTCAGAACCTCACAGGAAAAAACAGCATCAGTGTCATGCTTTTTGAATTATTTCTAAGCAATAAAAGTTGTATTTTTTTTCTTTCTTACAACTATTCCTGAGGCAGTTTATTATAGTAACAATAATGGTAGGAAGTGAGGGTTGATACTCAGTCATAAGCAAACTGACAGTGATACATGTTCTTATGACCTTGTACAACTGCCTTCCCTTACCACTGCTGCAATGCTAAAAAGTGAAGTGGGAGCTTTTATTTTCCTTTATAATCCTTAAATCTTAGGTTTGAAATATTTATAATGTGCAAGCAAGTTCCAGAAAATAAAAGTATGTTTTGATTTGGAATAAGCAAAGCTGAAGTTAAAGCAAAGGTGCATGCTTACCGGTACCTTCATTTTAAAGTCATCTCGATGTAGCATAATGCCAATGTCAGCAATAGTCCTCTGAATAAAGCGGGAAGGCCGCAGGACAAACACCAGCTGAAGGTTCCTTGGAAATGCTCCCTGCAGGGCAAACCAGAACATCAAGTTACCGCCATGTCACCCCACATGGGCACAGTCTCCGGCATGCAAATGTGACTTTTACATTAACAGTCCACACTTAATATTGATCTGAGTCCACAGAGCTCGGCAGCAAGATTTCGGGCATGCTTTGGGGATTGGATGTATTACCAAGTATGCATCTGACTTGCTTAGCTAGGGGGATGACTTGACACCAAAGGATCTGGTACTTTTAGATTTCTACTTGACTTCAGGGGCATCTATCTATGTAGGCTTGCCTCCTCCTCCTTTGAGGCTACCCCTGTATGGTTTATTTTTCTTTAGATACCTGATTGGAAGGGGTAGAGCTGTAACATGAATTGGGATGCTTTATATGGCAGGTGGAGCTGACATAAAGACCTACAACTGCCCCATGGTCAGTTACAGTACTTACAGAATGCATTAGCATTAGCATTCTACATGGAAAGCTCTGGTGTTCTGGAAGTAGGGAGCCATCCAGAAATAAATGATTGTGAATGTCTGTGTCTTCCTGATTAGATGGCACTTACTGTAACTTCAGCAATAGCATAAGAAAGTGACACAAGTTAATTTTTGATGCTTTTTAGGTGGTTTTGCTGGAGTAACCAAAGGAAATTTCATACTGGCCAGTGTAGTAGGGACTGGTGGATCCACAGGACGTGATCTCCAAGAGTAAATCATAAGTATGACTTGCTGGTAGAAAAAAGTAGGGAAGGATAGCTACAGTGTAAAAGGCCCCTCCCACAAGAAATAAATGCATGAAATATACCAAATAAGAAGCAGCCAGTAAGAGCCAATACTGTAAGTTTGCTCTGCTGCTACTTGGTCGTGTTTATTAGATGCTGCTCGTCATGCTGTTGCTTTGACAGCTCTGTTGTGAGTTACAAATTGTGCATTTCTAGGCGACAGAGCTTCGCAGTGGTGGTCTGTATGCTGTACTAAAGCTACTAGGGTATAGTATTACTTCAGGAAGGTGCCGAGACAGTTTGCAAATCGTGCTCTGGATCAGTGCCAGTCAACAGGATGAGAACCTAGATATACTCAACCAAGATCATTCACAAAAGTCAGACTCAGAAGAGCACTGCAGTTCCCGGGGAGCAGAAAATCTGTACAACCACTCATGCCAGCTCTATGAATAATTCTTCCCAATTTAAATTTGAAAAGAGCTCTACCTCTGGCTCACCCCATGAACTGAACTGAACAGAGAACTTATCAGAGAAAAGGCCTCTTATGGGATTCAAACCGTGGACCATAGGTACCAAAGGCCACCACTTCACAAGTCAGCTGAAGAAGAAGAAGGCCATGTAGTCATGTAATGATCAGCCTATTTGTGGCATGTTTAACTGTTCAACAGTAGTGAGTACATGATTAAACGCCCTTCTGCTTACATGGCCTACATGCCTGAAAAAGGGACCCAATGGGTCCTGAAAACTCATGTAATATTTTTTTAGTCAGTGTAGTATTATCCATAAATGACATTCACAACAAAATACACATACAGAAATACATAAACAACAGTGCTTTATAGGCTGATCAAAATAAGTTACTTACCTGTAACCATTGTTCTAGGAGTGGTATACAGTCATATTCATTTATTGGCAGTTCCACTGGAATTGCTGATTCATCGGACATATTTAAACTAAGTTTCTCCCACCACCCAGGCAGTATATCCTCTGGCTCCACCCTGTGACTTCAAATCTTTGCATGCTGGAAGCAGGGATCCATGTGCCACTTGCCAGGGGAGGTCGGGTGGGTTGTGTGGATGTGAACTGTATACCACTCCTAGAACAACAGTTACAGGTGAGTAATCTACCTTTCTAGGGGCATGGATACAGTTTACTATCCACACATTGGCAGGCTCCTAGCAGCTCTCCCGGAGTGGGCAAGGCACGCACCCCTATTTGGCAAATAGGGATTGGAGAACTGAGGTTCCAAAAGCAGCATCCTGGTAAGACTCATGGCTGATGCCATAGTGTGAAATAAATGTGTGTACTGACTTCCAGATGGCAGCCCTGTTGACTTCCCGGATAGTAATGTCCCTGGAGGTAGCCACCGAGGCAGTAGTATGTCTGGTGAAATGAGCCCTACAGGAGGCTCCCTACCAGACAACCTATAGCAGAGATTGATGCAGGATGTTATCCACCTCCCAAACATCTGCTTAGCTATCAGTCTTCCAGGTGTGGCTCCAGCATATGTTACAAACAGGTGGCGAGCCTCACTCCAAACTTCAAGTGAGTGCCCATCACAGGTGCAGTATATGGAGCCTTCAATCAGCCTCCAAAGACGGGTTCAGGAAGTATACTGGAAGATTAATCACATGGTTATGGTGAAACTCCAATACAATCTTCAGGAAGAACTTCAAGTGGGAGCAAAGGACGACCTTGCTCTTGTGCAAGACCAGATATGGAGACTCCACCAGGAGAGCCTGGAGCTCAGTGATCCTTCTGGCTGACATGAAGGCCACCAAAAAGGCTGTCTTCCATGACAGGTGTGGCATCTCACACCTGTGAACAGGCTCAAATGGCTGTCCATGAGCACAGTCAGCACCAGCAGTAGGTTCCATGGAGGTGGTGGTTCACACACCACATGGAAAAAGTGGTCAAGGCCCTTAAAAAAGCACCCAACTACCTTCTCCTGGGCCACTGCTGGCATACCAGCCTGTTCCCAGTAAGCAGAGATGGCAGCCAGGTGAACCTTAAGGGTCCTTACTGCAGTCCCAGCTGTGAGAGGGGACCAAAGGTACTCAAGAATACTAGCCACAGGATAGGCTAGGGGATTAAATTTCTTACCCTGGCACCAAATGGAAAATCTTTTCCAAATAAAGGCATAGCACTGGCGACTCAACTCCTTATCAGAGAAATCCACAATGTGAAGCACAGCTTCTGAAAGACCCAAGGCCTGGAACTCTAGCTGATCAGAAACAAGACTATGAGGTGCAGGGATTGAAGGAACTGGTACAGGACAGTCCCCTATTGCCTGGCCAGTGGTTCTGGATTTAGAAGCAACTGCCATGGAGGCCTGATGCTGAGAAGCTCTGGGTACCAGAACTGCCTTGGCCAGTCTACAGCAATCAGGATCACCCATGCCTTGTCCTTCTGGGCCTTGCTCACCACCTTACAGACATGGAGAAGGGAGGGAGGGCATATAGAAGACCTGGGATCCAGGGTCTTGAAAAGGTAGCCACCATCAGTGTCCTGGACTGTGGGGGTGGGGTACAAAACAGCCTCAGCCTTCTGTTCTCCAAGAAGGCACAGACCCACCAGATGGGTTCCCCACTGGGAGAACAGGTGGCTTACCACCTCCTGATGCAGAAACCACTAATGTGACATCTCTCCTATGCAGTTGAGAGTGTCTGCCAGCTGATTGTTCACTCCTGTGACACAGATTGCCAGGAGTGCTGCACACAGGCTATGCATGAGTGTCCAGAAGTGGAGGGCCTCCCAACACAAGGAAAGGGAATGAGTTCTGCCCTGCATGTTCAGATGGAACGTGGTCATGGTTTTGTCTAACTGGATCTGCATGACCTGACCCCTGATTAGAGGAGAAAATTCTGTGAGGATCAGCCACAGTGCACAGAGCTCCAGCAGGTTGATGTGTTGGCGGGACTCCCTTTGTGACCAGAACCCATGGGCACTGTGGTTCCCCAGGTACATTGTCCACTCCACCAGAGATGTGTCTGCCATGACAGTGATGGTCAGCTCTGAGTGGGCATATGGGATTCCCACCTCCAGATGTTGAGGGACCAGCCACTACTGGATAGCATCCCACATCAGCTGGTTCACAAAGACCGTTGGTCCAGATGACCTAGGCACTGGGACCACTGATGACTCCGCTCCTACTACAGGTGGCGCATCTGCCAGCATGCCCAATGGACCATGCTGGTGGTAGATATCATGTACCCCAACAGCCACAGAAAATCTTGGGCAGGGCATGAATACTCAACCAGAAATGATTGGGAAAAGGAGGTAAGATCCTGAGTTTGGCTGCAGAGAGATGGGGCTTGGCCTGCAGGGAGTCAAGCTCTGGCTTGATGAACTTGATGACCTGTGAGGGAATCAGTTTGGACTTGTCCAGGTTGACCAATTGGCCCAAGTTTCTGCAGGTCTAGAGGGCCAGATACCTGAACCATGTAATGCCCTCCTTAGACAACCAGACTATCAGCCAGTTATTGAGGCAGGGATGCACCCTGATGCCCTTACGCTGAAGGAAGGCTGCCACCACTGCCGTGCACTCGGTAAAGACCCAGGGCATGGATGAGAGGCCAAAGGGCATGACCTGAAACTGTTATACTGTAGAACCCCTTCTGTGCAGAACTGAAGGCACCACCAGTGGGATGGGTAGACTGGGATGTGGAAGAATGCACCCTGGGGGTCCAGGGAGCAGAACCACATGCCCTGCTCCAGGGATGGTATGATCTGGTTCAGAGTGACCATCCTGAACTTGCAACACTGCATGAACTGATTCAGATCATGCAGATCCAGTATGTGGTACCAAGAAGTAGCTGGACATACACCGCTGACTTGCCAGGGTGTCTGGGACATGGGCTATGGCTCCTTTCACGAGGAGCTGAGTGATGTCCTCCCTGAGGGCAGACAGCATGTCCTGCAACATTAAGGACTCTAGAGGAGCATGACATTAGTTAGGCAGGAGAGCCTAGAAACTGAGAGACAATCCTCTGTCTATCACCTCTAGCACCTACTTGTCCATAGTATTGCTGGACCAGTGTGACCAGATGTGATACAGCTTACCTCCCAAAGGGAGCTGTGTAAGGGACTGGACAGTTGGGGGTTAACACCCCCCAACCCATCACTGGGCAGCTTTGGAGGGTGCATTGCCTGCTGGCACCAGAGGGGCACCACTTCCCCTAACCTCGCTTCTTTTCAGACCCTGGCTGGAGAACTTGGCCTTGGGATGCCAGGCTTGGTTGGTATCATCCCTGCTGGGGCTGCTGCTGAGGCTGAAAGGACCAAAACTGAAAGTTCTTCTTTTCAGGCTTCTTGGCCTTAAGAGTCCTTTTGGGATGAAGTCACTAAATTCAGAGTGGTGCTGAACTTTACAATCCTGGTGAGGTGTCCTTCCACCCCCAGGCCAAAGAGGTTTATGCCCAGGAAAACGACTTCGGCCAGCTTGTGCTGAGTATCCACTGAGAAAATGGATATCCTCAGGCAGGCCCAGCAGTGCATCATATGAACATACGTACAAACATACGAATCTGCCAGCAGAAACAGGTCTTACGGTCTATCAGGTTAGTCTGCTCAAATGCACAGCTGGCACCCTTATATTGCAGCTGTCCCCCCTCCCTCTTAACCCCCCCCCCGCACCCTGTCCCATGCCCTTTTAAAACTGTCCACTGTGCTACAGGATACCACCTCCTCGGGTAGAGTGTTCCATTTCTCCACCACCCTCTCTGTGAAAAAATACCTCCTCATCTCTCTGTGATATCTTCCACCCTCCAAACTGAGACCATGCCCTCTGGTGTCCCTTCCTCTCCTCAGCTTAAATATCCCTTCTGTGCCCATTTTTTTAATGCCCTTCAAATATCTGAAGGTCTCAATCATATCCCCCCGATCCCTCCTCTCCTCCAGGGTGCATATATTCAGCTCAGTCAGCCTGTCCTCACAGGTTTTGCCCTCCAGCCCCTGGATCATCTTAGTTGCCCTACACTGCACCCCCTCCAGCAATCTGACATCCTTCTTCAGAAAGGGATGCCAGAACTGCACGCAGTACTCCAAATGTGGCTTGACTAGTGACCTGTACAGCGGCAGGATCACATCCCTATTTCTGGGTGAGATTACTCAAGTAATACACTCCAGCATCTTGTTGGCCTTAACTGCCATCTTTCTGCACTGAGATGAGTTGTTCATGTTACCCGTTATGATCACCCCTAGGTCCTTCTCCTCCTCTGTGACCTCTATCTGAAGCCCTCCCAACTGGTAGCTCCTCCCTGGGTTCCTTGCTCCGAAGTGCATAACTTTGCACTTCTTCACACTGAAGCTCAATTGCCACTTTTCTAACCACTCCTCCAGTTTGATCAGATCCTCCTGTAGCCCCTGCCACCCCTCCATGTTGTCCACCACCACCCCTATCTTGGTATCATCTGCAATCAGACTGATCTTGTGCCTAACGCCATGTGAGAGATCAGATATGAATAACCCAAACAACACTGAACCCAGGACTGAGCCCTGTGGCACCCCACTTCTCACTGCCCTTGGGGAAGAAAGTGCCCCACCACCACCTGTTGTTGCCTCCTCTTTAGCCAGTTCACAATCTAGTTTACTATCTTTGTCCCTTCCCCCAAATATTGCAATTAACCCCCCAGCCTCCCATGAGGCACTGAATCAAAGGCCTTGCTGAAGTCTAAATACATCACATCCACTGCATGGCCTTTATCCAGTTCCTTCATTACCCAGCCATAGTATTCAATTACTTTGGTCTGGCAGGATCTTCCAGAGATGAATCCATGCTGCTGACTGTCCTGGAGTCCATTATCATCCAAAAAGGTCACCAGCCTCTCTTTCAGGATTGCTTCCATACGTTTTCCTACAATGGATGTGAGGCTTACAGGTCTGTAATTGCCTGGTTCATCCTTTGTGCCACTCTTGTGGAGGGGCATTATGTGAGCCATCCACTAATCCTGTGGTACGCAACATGTATCCAAGAAGGTATTGAATAGGTCCACCAGCGGCCCCACTAATACCCCCGCCAGCTCTTTCAGCATCCTGGGATGAATGCCATCTGGACCCGGTGCCTTATCCACCCTTAGTGCCTTCAGACCCTCCAGCACCCTGCCTTCCATAATTACCCCATCTGTCACCCTTCCCCTATTGCCCACCTTCCCCATCCCCTGAGGTAGCTGTCCACCCTTCTCCTTCATGAACACAGAAGTACTCATTTAGTGTTTCTGCCTGTTCTGCCCCTTCTCCACCCACTCCCCATCCTTCCTAATCCTCATCATCTGGTCCCTGCAGTGCCTTCTCTTCCTTATGGATCTGAAAGGGTCTTTCTCCCCTTCCCGGATGCCCTGTGCCAGCCTCAGCTCCCTGGAAGCCTTGGCTGCCTTGACCGATCTGGCTACCTCCTTGGACTTCTTCGCATACAATTCCCTGTCCTCCCCCCTCCCGGACTTCTTGAACCTCCGAAAAGCAGCTTTTTTAGCCTTTACCCCTTCCAAAACTTCCTTGTTCAGCCAGCTTGGCTTCTTAGCCCTACTCTTCTTGGTACATGATCCAGTAGCCTCAATCAGCCCAAATTTGATAATATCCCACTTCTGATTTGCATCTATATCAGACCTAATTCCTACCAAGTGCCTTCCCAGAATTTCCCCCATCTTGATAAAGTCTGCCCGCCTGAAGTCAACCACCCTGGTTCCTGTACCTACAGTCTCTGCCCATGCTGAGTGTGAACCACACCAATTGATGGTCACTCCCAGCTAGCAGGTCTTCCACCCTCAGATCCCTCATAGCCTCCCAGTTAGTTAGCACTAGGTCCAGAGTGTTTTCCAACTCAAGTTGGCCCACTGACCATCAGCACCAGGAAGCTATCCTGGATTGCATCCAGTAGCACCTGCTCCCTTGTGCTTGAGGTGGCTTGGGTTCCCCAATCCACTCCTGGTAGATTGAAGTCTCCCATGATCACTGTGTTCCCTTTTCTGCATACCTTTCTAATCTGCTCCTCTAACTCCTTGTCCAAATCATCTGTCTGAGCTGGTGGTCTGTACACCACCCCCATCCACAGTATCCAACTTTTATAATCAAGGAACTGCATCCATAATACCTCTGTTTTACCCTCCTCCCCCTCATCTCTTGTACGCCTTATCCCTTCTCTAACGTAAATTGCCACTCCTCCCCCTCTCCCCATTCCTCTGTCTTTTCTATATATCCTATACCCTGGGATCATCAGATCACAGTCCTGGTATTGTGTGGCCCAAGTCTCCGTGATGGCAGCAATCCACCACCCGATGGCCAAGAGAGCCTGTAACTCATTTGTTTTGTTCCCCAGGCTCCATGCATTCAGGGAGACCACCCTCCACTCAGTTCCCTTCCTTACCGTAACCTGTTCCCCCTCATCCTGATTCCCCCCCCCATGGCCCTACCCTTATAGCATTGGGGGGGTTAGCTCGTTCAGCTCCATTATCCGGCAGCCCTGCACATCTGCTGCTCATTCGCCTCCCCTCCATACCTAGTTTAAATCCACCCTGGATGCTATGTACTCCCCCAGCCTTTGTTTGAAGACTCCCTGACCCACCTTACTCAAATGCAAGCTGTCCTTCACATACAGATCACTGTTGTCCCAGATGTTTCCCCAACTTCCCACCAGCCCATATCCTTGAGTTTGACACCACTCTCCCAACGAAGAGTTAAATTCCTCTATCCTTTCTTTCCTTGCCGTGCTTGCCCTGGGTACTGGAAGCACTTCTGAGAAGCCACTGAACTCCCTACCTCCAAACACAACCTCCCCAGTTCCTCAAACCTCTCCCTTACCAATTCAACCATACTGTCCCCAAGTTGTTTGTGCCTTTGTGCACCACCGCATGCAGTTTATCTATTCCTCTCCTAACACACTTGAGCAAGGACTATCTTGCCCTAACTGCTGTCCATCCAGGTACTGGTTCCACCCATGTCTGACTATGCCATTCTCCCTTCCCTCCCCATCTGACCCCTTTTAGGATTGAGTCCCCTAGCATGAAAACCCTGCCCCCCTTCTCCCCACTGTTCCCTGTACTGCATTACTATCCCTACCCCCAACCAGACATCCACCCTGTCCTGCACACTTTGACAGTCTGCCCCTAAGCCAAGCCCCCACCCCTATCCTGCAGGGTCAGCTCTCCTGCTATACTCACCACCCTTCCCCTATTGTCCATCTCACTCCCTATGACTCTCCCTGCCTCATAAACCTCCTTCCCATCCTCTCTGGATCTCCTCTTTCCTTTTGACTCCTCTGCCCTTCCCCCCATGCCCTCCCTGCCATGGCATGGGCACAGGAGTCGCCCATGTCCAAGGCTGACGGGAGCTGGTGTTTATCCAGCACTTGACCCTGATCTCTAACCACTTTCACCAGCAACTGCTTGTTGGAAGGAAGAAGAGGGATAATTTAATCAAGTGCTCCCACCAGGGAGTGACCAAAGTTGGCCATCAGGGCAGCATAGCTGGTCTGATGTGGACCCAAGAAGGAGGCAGTTTGGACCTTCTTGGCCACATGGTCAAGCTGTTTTGACATCTTGTCAGGGGTTGTCCACATCCCCTTGGTCTCCAGACTTGTGGAAGGCAGAGTCCGAGACCAGTCCCTTGGCTAAGGAGTGGTCCAAGAACCCAGAAAGAGACCCAGCAGGGACCACGTACTAGCAGATCATATGGGTAGAGAGTCCAGGCAGGATGCTGGATGCTACCAAAGTTCCATGACTGGTCCCAAATGTAAGGCAAAATCAGGGGAGTCATCCTTGTCCAAAATATCTGTGAAAGGGTGTTTGGCCCTCTTGTGGGCTGGCTCCATGGAAAAACGCATAGACTCTGACATCAGGTGGAGGACAACCCCAAATGACAATGGTGTGTGCTTGGTGGACAGGTATTTGACCAAGATGCGGTGGAAGGTTTGGGCCCTCAACAACAGCATGGGTGACCCTTCTGAGTCATCTGAGGACTCCTCAAAAATGGCCCATGGCTGTTTGCCACCTCAGACCACCCTGGTGTCTTCTGACTGAGTGATCTCCACTGACAGCTGACCTGACAAGTTAGCTGCAACACGGGAGTTCTTTGTAGGGGCTCCCACCAAAGGATGCAGGGGATGTAGCTCCATCCCAAAGGACAGAGGGGCTGATGGCGGGGATATCTGCTGAGGTTGGACCAGCGTGGGCATTACTGGTGCCTACCAGTAGACCATAGGTGCACGACCCCTTTCTGCAGTGGTCCATTTCTGCCAGGGGAGTTCCTAATAGTGCCACAGCATGCTGCAGTGGTGTCTCTCCCCACCTGAGGATGAGGAGGGTGAGAAACATTGATGGAGGTCGAAACGGGATGGACAGTGTGAACAGCATCTTGACCATGGCCTTGGCCATCAACCCAAGGGCTGACATAGAGGAAAAGCCACTGGATGATTGGTATAGACCACATGCTGAGCTACATTGATTAGCATCAACTTCAGTGGCATGACTACTGGCGAAGGCCGGTCCTGAGTGGAACCAGTCAGGGACACTGACCAGTCCACATCCTCCTGGGAGAGGACCAGTAGATCTGAGGATCTGAAGATTGAGTCCTCATCAAACTACTCTGGCAACTGGTTGAAAAATCTCAAAAGCCTGCTCAGCCAGTGTCAAGGTTGATAAGCCCAACAGGGGCACCATAGAGCTGTTGACCAACCCCTCAACCAGGTACAGCTCAACCAGAATCAAGCACTCAGAGTAGTCGAGGAAGTGGGAGGACCCCAATCTCTCCTGATCCCACAACCAGCCCCAGCATCACTTGTACTTTTTACCATGATGGACATGGGCTCTTCCTGAAGGTCTGGAGGGCCTGACACATGTCTCAGAACCTGTCTAAGAAGGACCCCCTGAAGCTGGCTCCAGCCAGGAGCAATGCCGATGCCAACAAGGTGCCCACCATGGCTGTTGACACTGCTCCTTCCAGGGCTGCAAGCAGGGCAGCAGACACCCCCCCCCCAGCAGCTGAGGCCTTTTACAACCATTAAGCTAGAATTTTGGATCCCTGTCAGGCAACCAACTGAGAAGAAGCCTGGCTGCATGATCTTCCAAAGAGAAAGGAAGAATTGCCTGACAGAGGCTGCAGCCAGAGACATTGTGGGTTGCCCCTAAGCGATAGAGGCAAGACAAGTGCGGATCTGTGATCGATATTTTCTTCCAATACATGATGTAAAACTTGAAGCCGCGGGTTGACTCCTCTTTCTCAAAGTCCATCTTCAGTTGTTGAAGGCAGAGCTGGAGCAAAGGAGAGGGGAAGCAGCTGAGGAACAGGTTGAAAAATCTGAAGAAATCACCAAATGCACACTTTGGTAGCCTTAAATGCTGTAGAGCTGTGAAGGAAGGGGCCTGACTCTTCCAGTGGAAAGGAAGCTCTAACATCATGGGGTGGAGCCGTAGAATACACTGCCTAGGTGGTGGGAAGAGATTAGCTTAAAGACATCCAATGAATCAGCACTTCCAGTGAAATTGCCAGTATGTAGACAGTGAACTGTATCCACACCTTTAGAATTAACCCTTTCAGACAGTTTTTAGGGAATGCACTTGATATCAATTTGGCAAATCAATACTGTGCTTTATCATCATTTCAAAGGCTGGAATCTACAGTCTAAAGAACATTTTGATTTATTGACAAAATTGTGGAGCACTCATGCTGTACATTCACAACATTTTCAAGATTACATACTGTAGTAGTAACACTGTCATTAAAATTGGCAGGGACTCTAGGTTCATCCTGTCTGTTCTCATGCTTCATAATCAGGTATGAATAAGTATGCTACGCAAACACATACTAAACTGAAGGTGTTTCCTAAGGAACTAAGGGCCAGATGCATGATCGCCAGGTGTGGGATCACAAAACTGAGGCCAAACAAGCGCCCTTTTGTAACCACCTACAGTACTTAGCAGCTCTCCTTACAGGGCTGATTCAGTTACCAGGGGAAGGAGTTCTCCCTGTAGCTGAATCACAGTCCAAAAGAAAGTCAACAGATGTTAGGAAGTGCAAATGGGATTTGTGACACCCATAGATTTCTGTGCACGGCACAGAGCCAGTTACATGGTACAGTGCTATGCATGGAGACCGTGGCACTGACACTGATGTCCAAGTGTCCCCCCCATCCACATAACCCTTACCTTAGAGTTCACTTGTGGGCTAAAGTCAGAGGCCATCTTTAGACCAGTCTATGTATGCTAAGTGTTCTAGAGGCCTCCTATAATTGCTGTAACACCTATAATTTCAGAGAGGGTACAGTGAACCCCATAGCTGGGGTCTCATTGGGAATATTGAACCATCATAATGCAGTCAACATATTCATTTGAACCAATATAACCCTCAGTTACTTACAGCTATCCGCATCAAAGATGACTTCACGGCGCTCCATTTGTCTCTCCGTCTGTCTATGATGATGATGAATCCGATGCTGGCAGCTTCCAGACTGCAAAGACAGCAGAAAGAAGAAGCTGTTAGTATTACTGAGGTTTACTGCTTTTCCCTGGGACCACAGTATGCCATGCCCTAACATCCATCCTGGTGGCAATCTCAGATGTTAGGTTAGTAATGAAAAGAGTCACTAGGGTCTAGTGGTTAGATCACTGGCTTGGGAATCGAGAGACCATACGTTCAAGCCCTGTCAGAGTAAAAATACTCACTTTGTATCCTTGTGCAAGTCATCAGGGAACAGTCAAATCCAAGGGCCCCACACTCAAGAGTGCGTCTGGTCCCAATGTGCACTTTGTGTGCAAAAACATTTTGGTTTTCTTACTGTTTAATGTAGTATAGTAGATTGTAACAGACTAATTTTGTTTACTTCTGGGCTGACGTCTTCTATTACTACAAATCCCAGCATTCCCTGCAGCTGATGTCAGCGCAATAGGCAGCAGTGGGAGATTCAGTAGCCTGCAGTATTTTCCTGTCAGATACTTCCTAGTTCTGCTTCTCTCCTGGGGCTAAGTACATCCCTCTGTGATTTTACTTAGCCAGAGAGGACAGCAGGACCAGCAAACAAAAGATCAGAGCTTATGTAAACTCTAACATGCACTGTAGGCTATTGAATGGCCCACTGCTGCCTATTGCTTTGATGTCAGCTGCAAGGGATTCTGGGATTTGCAATAACAGAAGCTGTCAGCCTAGAAGTAAACAAAATTAGTCTTATTCACTCTGCTATACTACAGTAAACAGTAAGTAAACCAAAATGTTTCTGCACTCAAAGTACATATTGGGACCAGTTGAATGCTTAGCGCTAACTGGTCCCTTGTAACTCTCAGTGTTCCAGTCTATCCAGCGGTGGAAATAGGTAGAAGCAGAACCCCCTGGAAATCGCAATGTCACACCTCAACTGGGCTATCCTACATAGAAACATAAATTTTGTCAGCAGAACAGAACCTTTAGGCCCATACAGTCTTACCCTTTGCCCCCACCTATTCCGTCACCACTGATTCTAGCTGGTCACTCCCTCCCCCGTTCTTCTACCTAATATGCCCCTGTGCCTATCCCACACAAGCCTGAAGCTCCCCAAAGTAATTGCCCCTACTACTTCCTTAGCATGCTGTTTCTGTCATCCATCACCCTCTCTGTGAAGGAATATTTCTGCACGTCTCCTAATCCTTTCCCCCTTAGCTTCTTTGCATAACCCCTTGTTCCAGTGCCTTCCTTTCTGTGAATCAGACCCTCCATTTGCATCTTATTCACTTCTGTTAGGAACAGCAAGGAAAGAGAAGCCCTGTGCAAGTAGGCTGGGCCTAGGAGAGCCCCCAAAAAACAGCCAAGGGATTGTATACCACTCTACCTGTGTGCTAACCCCCTTTTTCCCATTTAGGGCCCAGATCCCTAAACAAAGTTCCCTGTTTGTGCTGTTTAAATCTTTCTGTGAGCAAATATTGTTTACAGAGTAAAAGTGCGTGCTCATTATGGTGATTTGTATTGCACTTCATAAAATGGGGAAAATACTGCATCCTAACAGGCTAGGACTTGTGCATTGAGAACACAATGCATGGGTAAAGAAAGTGCTGGCAATCAGGACACAGCACACTAACATCTTTTTTACAATCATAGTTTACTGGAATTTTGTACAAACAGGATAATACAACATACACACATTGTCAACAGCATAGCAGTCACAGTGTATGACAATAAAGTAATATTTCACGATGCAGTTGTTGTGATCTATTTGCTGCATTTCTGGGCACACTAACAATATCATTGCCTTTTTTCAAAAATTCCTAATTGCCATTACAAACATGTCGGCCACCTGTGTTCACTAAAAAAATCACTTTGGCCCAAAAAAGTAAATCACTTCAAAATAAAAGAATAAATAAGATGATTAAATGTTGTTTTCCTTTATCTTTACCTCCTTGCACACATACAGAAATTATAATGAAGTACTACTCACAGGTTTAATTTTAGAGCTTTTTTTTTCTGACCACGTACCCTTCCCCCCATTCTTACCTGCCTACCAGGAAGTTCTGCTTATTCAGCCCCAGGCTTTACTGGGGTTTTCTGTTGTGTGTGCTTGTGTTTGGAGAGGTGATCATTCAGCCAGTAGAATTCTGCAGAAGTTTGAATTCCTGCATTCCATGATAAACATTCCATCTACTGAGTGTGTGGTTACACAGATGCTCGACAGCTGTGGAGGGACTACCTTTTACTTGTTATTTTTAACAAGAGAAAATACCAGTTTTTAATAAAAAAAAGTTGGCTTTATTTAATATGTTGTAAGTGTACGTATTTTATAAGCGCAATAGGACACTTCGAGGTGAGAGTTGCGCTGCCACAATGCACTTTCAGGGGCAAAAGGCACTCCGCCTGTGGCATTGTGCCTCCCTATGCCACTGATCTGCATTATGAAAGCACAATGCACACCTCGTTGTGTATTGTTGCATGGGTGGGGTGTTAATGTGGGCTGGTGAGTTGGTACTGCATCCCAGGCTGTTGCACCATACTTCCAGGCCCACTTAAATCCTTCTCTGGGTGGAAACACCATGCAATTCATTTAAATCTTGGATATGACCCCCCCCCCCACAATCTGGAGTTCATTGAACCCTGCCACTCAACCTTGTTTAAGCACACAAGACAGGACTTGTAACCTGCAACTTTCATGGTGTCTGGGTTACAGAGAGATTCCCTCTCAATGTGCTATTCTTAATACATTTTAATCTGACCGATAAACATTATAAGAGCACCTGAAATTTTTGGAAATAAATAATCTTGATTGGCTAAGAATGATGTTATTTATGATGTAAAGTCAAATACTTCGATTAAAGTATATAAATTAGCCATATACGGTAGTACATGAAAGTCCAATGAAACCCTGTTCCAGGGAAGTCTGTCTCCTAAAATTTTACCACAGCAGGAGGCGGCATTTCTGAGCTCAGGTGGTCATTTTGTAAACTCAAAAATGTAAACACTGTTTTCAATATTGAAAGTTAGTGTAAATAGTGCAAAACTGAACTTGGTTCTGTAGCAGTAGATATGAAGCACAAATGCATGTTCAGAAAATGTCAGGGTCAGTGTTGCCAGAGTAACATGACAAGAGTGTACGTACTATGACTGTGGTTCAAAAGGTTCTGTCACGGTAGTTCTGCAGGTATCTGCTGCACTGTAACAGGACTGACTGCCCACTAGAATGGAAAAAGACTGGGACATGAGGATAACTTCACTACAAACAGAAATGTACTGTCATTTCCCTTAAAGAAGGTCCCACTGTCATCATTTTTTACAGGTAACCATTCAACAGGATATGAAAGCTTCAGGTCTGCAAAATTGGATCAGACAATTGTGCATGGCTGTGTGTGTGTGTGTGTGTGTGTTGTTGAGCAGAATAACAATACACATTTTAATCACTACACTACACTACATTACAAGTCTTGCATTGCCCGTAAAACACTTTTGGATATGGATATGACAAGAGCTACGCGAGGAGTAAACAATGGGACCAGCCCACTAGCCAAATGCTGGTACTGTAGATTCTGTATTGGACTAGTAAAATGTACCTTTAACTAGCCTTGCTAGTTTGTATTGAAGAAGGTAACATTTCAATAAGTATAGCAGTTGGCCCCTGGAAAGATCTGAGGGGTAATGGATTCTTGCAGTTAAAATTTAAAACCCTGCATATTCCCCTGCAAATTTGTCTTTGAATAAAGGTATTAAACAGTAATACATCTGTAGAATGATTACTTCAGATCCATTCAGAGTTCCACTGGCCCTCACAGGAACAGCTCTGTTCAGCTACTCTACACCACAACACAATTTTATGTAGCATCTTTCAAATAAACATACCCTGCAACTACATACATGTCTGCAGGAATACTCTCCCTCAGCGACCTTTAACCTCCATTACTGTTCTGTGCTTGAAAATGTCGCAGACCACAAAACATGAGCCTTGGAGGCTTGAGCCCAAGTATAAGCAGCATACTGCTTACAGACAACTGAAACATCCAGTCAAATGTAGATCTTTCTATTCCTGTATTTGAATCAACACTAGTTATTCAGTTATTCGATGAGTGGTGATCATTCAGTTTCCCTCTGCTCTGCAGTCAGTCCTCTGTTTAAACCAGCTTTGAAAGTTATACTGTAAATAACTTCCAAAGTTAAGGGAAATAGACTTGCTAGATGGTGCAGTGCATTTTATTGTACAGACATAGAATATTGTCAATAGATGTAACGCAGGGCTGGCTTTTTTTTTATTTATTTAAAATTTGGTGACCAAAATAGACACACTAAGTTGGAGCTCATTTTCGGGTGTGACCCAGGGCTGGGGAATCAGATACAGGAGGCTGTGAAACAACAATATCAAAGGGACAACGGGTGCATATACAGGCACAGTAAAAGCAAGGCACAGGTGTTAAAGGGACACTGTCAGCTTCATTAGGACCTAAAATTGTCCTTAGTTTAAAACACATATTTTATGACTGGCCACACTCAGTAGAGATTGTTGATATATCTGGCATTTTGATTTTGATTCTTTTTTTCTTTTTAAAAGTGAAAAACAGACTACCCACCATATCGATATTGCCAACCAAAACATGTTTGTTTACAGTCCTTGATCAACTACCACTGCATCTTTCCTGGAGTTGGGAACACCCCCAACATAGTCTAGCCACTCATGATGCAATGGGAAGAGAGGAAACTATTGCATCATGAGTGACTGCACTGTCTAGGGGTGTTCCTAAAGCTCAGAAATTACGCAATAAGAGTAGATCAAAGATTTGAAAGAAAAGGTTGGGTGTAATTACACTAGTAGCATGCATTTCAGTTCTACTAAGAAAGGAAACAAACTAGAAAAGAACGTGCTTATTCTTAGAACATATACTAGTATCTTCTGACCATTTCTGAAAGTAATATTATATTTTTATAGAACTTGAAATGACATTTTGAAAGCTGTAACATTTAAACAGTTATTGCAGTTCTCCTGTGTTGCTATATACATTTACATGTCAATACAGTATGTTAAAAATAACAGGACCTTAAAAATGCAGTGAAACATTCTATGTTTTTTATACTGATGTATCGTCAGTGTAGTGTTATATTAATGATATATCTATTTAGCTGATTCTAAGCTTTCATTTAAAAACAATTAAGTCTCTAACCCTAATGGTTCTCAAGTTATCACATTTTAAAGAAAATATATCTTGAAAGGTCTAACTCGGGAACTGTTACGGCTAGAAATGTAATTTTTTTAAATGAAATCTTGGAGCTCAGCCATTAAGAAATAGTGACTTTATATCAGTATTATGTAACAATAGTAATCATGTTATCGATGTAAAAACATGTAGTTTTCTGTAACTATATCAATACATATATTTATATCACAACAGAAGTGGTTTTTTGTGTGAAATAAATGTTATCAATATACTTTTTCTTTAACGATAAAGTACATCAATTTACTTTTTTAATACCGATGTGGAAAATTTCATGATGTTTTTAAAAAATACATTTAAGAAAAATTGTTAAAAATAAATTTAAGAACATTTTTTGTTGCACTTTTTCTGAACTTTGGTATTAGTCCTCATAATTTAATTGGTATCTATATAAGTGTTATACCCATAAACATTCATCTTATAGCTTAAATCACATCACTAGCATTTCACTCTCCTGTCCAGCAGTGCCAATTGCTCCTCGCTTTCACAGGCAAAGCCTGTGAAAGTGTCAGAAGATAATTAATACTACCAGCAAAAAAAAATGTATTTTAGAGAAGGTAAGCAATCATAAAATATGAGTTTTCAAATAGGAATAATAGGATGCAAAAAGGGTTGACAGTGTCCCTTTAAATTCCCGAAAAAGAGAAAACAATGTAGGAAGTGTGCAAAGTACAGTATATGCTGTGAGTTTAAAGCATGTTGTAATAATTAATGATTTGACAATTTTATTGTGGGGATGAGTCTCTTATTTTAACTTATGTATGCCATAACTGGTTGCACCCCATGAGAAAAGCAATTTAAAGTTTGTGAAAGCACATGGGTTGAGTTGTTAATTCTGGATATGTTTTATATTTGGGAGACATACTGCTGTCTCCATTAGCTGGCTCCATGCTAATCACTAGTACATTGTCTGGGGACTGCATCTTATTTAAAATGAGCCAATGAGGCAGTGCACTATATATATATATGTATATGTTTTTGTAAATATAATTTTTATTAGATCATTTTATCATAATACAGGGGTATGGTAGTCACAATTTCATCAGTTATACAAAAGTTGAGTTAATCAGGGCTACAGTTAAGTAAGCTGAGCCAGCACGTAGTCCACAGGTTCCAGTCTTATGCAAGGATGAAAGGTAATCACTCTAGTCGCTCCACACTACAGACCAAACATAGAGCCCCACTCCTCCCCCCTCCCAAGTCCATCAGCAGCAATTCCATCTCACCAGCAAACAACAGTCCCCAGCCCCAGTATACCAAGCAATCCAGCTTCCTAAGGGACAACATTTGAGTCTATAGACATAATGTGTAAAAGCCATCTAGTCCACTTCAGTGAACAAAGTTCAGAAAAATCATTTAAATGGGTAGATATCTTCTCTGTTCTGTTGATATAGTTCATTAACTCTTTCCACTCAGAGATCGCAGGGACCATGGCTGTAAGCCAGCATCTGGTCAGGGCTTTCTTTGCCGCCATGACGGTTATCCCTAGGAGGTATCGGGTATGGGAGTCTCTGAATCCCTGGGGAAAGATATGTAGTAGAATAGCGCTTTCAATTCCTTATGTAGGGATACTAAAAATGGTTGGATTCTGGGGCATAGCCAGAGTACATGTGAGCAGTGTGCCAGTGGGTCACCACACAGTGCACTGTATTTTAAAAAGGGGCCAACTCTGGCAGTTGCATTTTTAGAATAGGGGCTTCAGCCAATGGGAGGTCCACCGTGACAACTTTTGTCTGGGATGACTTTCACTTCAGAGCTCTAAAGTGAACACTAAGAGACCACTACTCCCCTTTAGGATGTAATAAGTGAGGAGCCATTTGAGGCAGAAAACACATTGTAATAATTTAATGATTTACCATTTTTTGGGGGGGAGAGTTGTATTGGGTCTCTTGTTTAAACGTATGTATACCACAACCAGTTGACCCCCCCCATGAGAAGTTTGTGAAAACGCATGGGCTGAGTGGATAAATGTGGACTTGTTTGATGATTGGGAGATAATTGGCTGTCTCCATTAGCTGGCTCCCCACTTTCCACCAGTACACTGATTGGGGACAGCACCTTATATAGAGAAAGACAATCGGTAAGTGAACCATATATTAAAAGGGAACCAACTCTAGCAGCAGCATTTTAGAATAGGGCCTCAGCAGATGGGAGGTCCACCTTGATGACTGGCGGCTGAGTTGACTTTCACTTCAGAGCTCTGAACAGAACACTAAGAGAGCCCCACTTTCCTTTGGGATGTAATAAATGAGTAGCCATTCAAGGCAGAAAACTCATTGTAATAATTTATTGATTTGCCAATTTTTGGGGTGGGAAGGTGTGCACTGGGTCTCTGGTTTGAACTTATGTATGCCATAACTGGGTGCATGGCCATGAGAAAAGCAATTTTTAAAGTTTGTGAAAGCACATGGGCTGAGCTGCTAATTCTGGATTTGTTTTATGTTTGGGAGCTATATGGCTGTCTGCATTAATTGGTGTCCCACTGATCATCAGTACATTGGCTGGGGACTGCACCTTATTTAAAGACAGTGCACCCCATTTTAAAAGGGAGACCCGCCCCTTGATGAAGACCCAGCTAGGACTTAAGTGGCAAGGCTTAGGGTCCTAGTTAGACTGTTCTTCCCCTGGATGCCACATGAGTGAGGGGAGAATGTGTGCACCACGGTCTCTTGTTTTAACTTATGTATGCTATAACGGCTCTATGATGCCGGTTTGACAACACTTCCCCAGGCCATGATAAAGCATTAATATCCCAGGCAGT
Organism: Neoceratodus forsteri; assembly: GCA_016271365.2. NCBI lineage: Eukaryota > Metazoa > Chordata > Ceratodontiformes > Ceratodontidae > Neoceratodus > Neoceratodus forsteri. The sequence continues at coordinate 939,561,947 of CM028137.1, forward strand.
AATAAAGGATCAAGATCCCAGGCTGTAATAAAGCATTAATATCCCAGGCAGTAATAAAGGATCAAGATCCCAGGCCATGATAAAGCATTAATATCCCAGGCAGTAGTAAAGGATCAAGATCCCAGGCCATGATAAAGCATTAATATCCCAGGCAGTAGTAAAGGATCAAGGTCCCAGGCCATGATAAAGCATTAATATCCCAGGCAGTAGTAAAAGATCAATATCCTAGGCCATGATAAAGCATCGTTGTCCCAGTCAGTAATAAAAGATCGATATCCCAGGCTATAAGAAAGGATCCAAATCTCAAGCCGTGATTATGGCTCAAAATACCAGGAAATAATCAAGCATACTTCAAGTATTGTGACCCATCTTACCTGGGAATACTTGTAAGGTAGGTGATTACATTTAGAAAATCTTCATCAGGAAGGTCGTTAAAACCTGGGTATTCTGGGAATGTTATGATCGGTGCCCCATCTTTTCCTCTTCCTCCTGTATAAAGGAAAGATCAAAATATGTTGTTAGAATTATTAAAATGCCAAATTTATAGCAAAAATTGAATGCCACAGTTTAAGGGTATATAAAAGTCAAAGAACCTCAGCACAACAGCACTGAGGCAAGGGATAGCTGGAAAGGGAATTGGCAATAAAGCCAGGTTTCAAAGAATTTTGTTTTTTAAATTACACATATCCCCATAATGCAAAGCATCATGGGATGTATATGCAAATCGCCATGAAAGAGTTTAGACCGGTTGTGCTTTTTTTTGTAACCTTCTTTATTGAAAAGATCAGGTATGCAGTTGCACAGAAAATTGGCATCCTCATCAGTATAGACATATGAGCTCTCCATTCTTCCAGTCATTAAAATGTTAGTGTATGGTGGAACGTTGTTAGGGATGGAAATCCATCCCTTCAGCAACGTTGTTATGCTGCAGTAGCTACGTCATCATAGCTGTTATACTGTACTAGCTATGTAGCTACTGCAGCATAACAACTTCAAACGTCTGCGAGCATGTGCAGTTAGAGAGTTTCCAATCTTCCTCAAATGGCCGCAGCGGTGACAACGTCCATCGAGAGAGCCTGGCATAAAAAAAAAAATGGGCAAAAGTAAGGGAAATACTTCGATGCACAATTGACCATATGCTATAAAAGACAGTGCATGATCAGTCATCCACAACTAGTTTTTTTTTACTTTCAAGGTTTCCATGGTAACGAGACCTCTCAAGCTGTGCTCTCAAGGTCTCCTGTTACCATGAAAACCTCTCGAGTGAAAAACAACCTTGTTGTGGATGACTGATCATACACTACCCTCTATAATAGTGTATAGTACAGTATTGTTCTGTATAGGATTCCATCCCTTTCAAAATGCTGTTGTACCACAGTTCAAAGGTCATGGAATGTGATTATACCCTTCTGTGGTACAAAAGCATTCTGAAACCTCTAGATACTGCACAAGTCCATTTCATTCTGAAAACAAAAGAACTGCCACAGGCACATTTCACATACAGTAATACTCTACACTATACAAAAATACAGGATGAGCAACTTTATGTACAACCATTATGTTCCGCCCCCTCTGGGTTCTGATTCCCATGGACCTCTCAGGCTTCACTCTCAAGGTCAGAGGGAATCAGAACCCCTCTGTGGCAGAACACACTGGCTGTGCACAGTTGCCCACCTAGTATTCTCTATGTACAGAGGAACATCTGATTTAATGAAAGCTTTACAAAGTACCAAGATTACAGTATGTACCATGTATTTTATTACTGTACCCTGCTGATTGTCCTAATGTTAACAGAAGAAAAAAGAGAACCTGTACAATTAAAAACAAGCTTCAAAAGAACATAAAAAAAATCAGAAACAACTGTTGGCGTCTGTACCTATCATTGATTTAGTCTCATTTTCTAACAATACTTCAAATATATCTAGGTTCCCTATAAGACAGCTGACTCGGTGAGTCCATGTGCCTCCCTCCCACATATAATATCATACACATCAGATCTCCAAAGTGGTAGTCCAGAAGGACAAAGTACACTGCTATCAGGTGGCATCTAGGTTTGGGGTGTCTAGTAGCCCCAAATGCAGTCATGGAAGGGTGTACGCATGCCACTTAGCCCACTTTTCTGTAAACGTTTGTAAAGTAGGATTGAGGACAGCCATGATGCATTCCATAGAAACAACTGCATCCAGTCAGTCCCTCCATTCATGGCAATGGCAATTTTATTTATATGGCGTTGAATCCCTGAGGGTCTGGGAGCTCTGCAATAAATAAAACAAATGAAATAAAAGTAAGCAATAACCCACTTTACGGTATGGAGTTACTGGGGGATTAATCAACACCCCAGGTGCATTGTGAGGCATGAGGCCACAGGCCAAGTGCCCTCACAGAACCCGTTGTGTTGATTAATCCCCAATAACCCCATACCCTAGAGTGAGTTATTGCACTTATAACATGGGGTGCGTTAAAAAAGAAAATTAGTGCACAGACACTGGTTTATAATATTTAAAATACATTACATGTTACTGTATCCTGCCAAGTGGTAAAATAGTCCCCATCCACTCAATCAGCACTGCAGCTTGTTCCCCTCTGTCTCTGTCTCTGTCTCTCTGTCTCTGTCTCTGTCTCTGTCTCTGTCTCTGTCTCCACACATATGCTGTCTCCTGTTGTGGGCTGTCTGGCACAGGAGGGAAGAGATGAACACAGCACAGAAATCTGACTGGACATAAATAAGATATGCATGACTGTGTCTGGTTTCAACGGTGCACCACTGACATTCTCTCTCTCTCTCTCTCTCTCTCCATTCTCTGTCCGTGGTGGGATACTGTGGATCATTGGGCGGGGGGAATGTTGAATTGGGCTGCAGAACACTGACCTCTGTTCTTGGTCACTCTCTCACTGTCTCTAAAGTGACCCATCGAAAAACGTAAGCCACACATGGGAGCCTGCAGGATGCTTGCTCTCACAGTGTGCCTCTTGCTGGATTCCATTATGGTGTGAACAACTGCTGTGGGACGGGAAGGGAGAAATGAGGCAGCAATAGGCATGGTGGAGAAAAATGCTGCAGGGCGGGGCTGTAGTATGTCATGGCGAGGACAGATGCTGCCCGAGGGGAAGGGAGAAATGAGCCACCAATGGGTATGGTGGGGAGCAATGCTGCAGAAGGGGACCACAGGGACAAAAAGAGCCAACAACAGGCATGGCTGGGAGAGATACTGCAGGAGGGGACTGGAGGGACAGTGTCAGCCAACAACTGGGTTACATGCTGCAGGAGGGGCAACAATGAGAGAACTCAATACAGAGACACACACACACACACACACGAGACTGCAGCACATTTCAGTTTCAGAATGGATGATGTACGGGTGGGTGGAAAGAGCTTCACCTGCCTCTTTCCCTCTCTCTCCCCCATCTCTCTCACTGTCTCTGCTGCTGCTGCTGAGGTGACGGTACACTACACTCCAGTATGCTGCCCACCTTCGCTCTCTGTCACTCACTCTACTGCTATTGTCATATCGTGGGGGGGCAATTACACACCGCATTGCTCTACAGCAATGGTTCTTAGACTTCATCACAGTGAGCCTCCCCAAATCCATGGAAAAGATTTGGAGCCTCCCCCAAAAACTGAAATAATCTTGGGCCTCCCCAAGGAAAAATAACATGCTGTACTTTGCATAGTACACCATGAATAAATTGAAACCTTTGAGTACTTGGCTCACATTCAGTTCTTTGTCTTATACTGATGTGGAACCTTTGAAAAAGAGCTCTTGTGCTCAAAGGTACTATCTGAATAACAAATAAATACAATAAACAAATATTATTATTCAGTTTATTGTAACACACACCCCGTCAGCCTACTTGCTCTGCTATTTTCATTCTTGAACCATTGTTACCCTTGTTGCAGTACCTTCATGGGTCAGACTACTTTCATTGTTCTTCTCTACATGAAATAACCTTCCTGCATACTTTGCCTCTCCCCACTTTCTCTGCTCTAAGCAACTTCTCTGGGATTACTTTGCTCCTTCCTGCTATTGCTCTTAGCACTTCTATGCTCAACCCTTGTATTTGGACTGTTCTGCCATCAGTCTACAAATTGATCAATTACCACCACTCATTATCAGTTTATTCTTCATATTTGTTTGCACTATAGTTCATTGTGTATTTCTTGATTGTTTTGCAGTTACTTTTGAAATGTATTCACTACCTTCCCTTCCCGGGTACACCTGAAATGAGCTTTGGCTCATTCAATCTTCCTTGTCACCTATTAGTAAATAAATACATAAATTCACCTACTGTTATTCCCTTTCAGTTTGCTTAATCTCTTCACACAAAATACATAAAACTCAAAATTTAAATACTGTACTTTTTCAGAGACTTGCCTGAGCCTCCCCTGGAACAGGTTGGGGCCTCCCCAGGGAGGCTGGCCTCACCATTTGAGAACCCCTGCTCTACAGTACTCAGCAAAATGGGGGCTGCGGCACTTGCTGTCTTGCTCTCTTTCTCAGTCACTTGTTAGAGGTATCAGGTTAGGGGAGGCAGCTGTGTAGCACTTCTCTTTATGGATTACCAAGGTGCAATAATGTACTGTGGACCTTTCATCCATAGATTTTATAACATGGGCTACTAAAATGAAGAAGCACAACATGGGTAACCCTTCTTATACCACAGTCCTTGGTCACCTCGTTGGTGCAACAGCTTCAGGCTTCACCCGCGGGGTGAATGCTTCAATGGCTGCCTGTCTGATTTGATTTTTCCCCACCACGAGTGCCATCCTGCCCAGGGATTTTTCTTTAGCAGTGCTTCATAACAACTGTGTGTATATCAGGCATTAATCAACAGTCACCTGATGCTGTTCCACTAGTGAGGTGACTGCATTTTAGTTCCCCATGTTATAACAATAATTAAATAACAGAACTGTAAATCATCTAAAATCAAGAATCCAGGCCAAACATAAGTTAAAAAGTAGGTTTTCAAGGATCTTTTGAAAGCAGCCAGTGAAGGAGCACTTGTCACTTCCTAGGGAAGGGTGTTCCAAAGAATCGGGACTGCTGTACAGAACACCTTATCACCTGAAGATTTTAACCGAGATCTGGGTACAGACAGGAGGTCTGCCTCTACTGACTAAGGGGGCATGACTAGGGGTGTATGGCACCATGAGGTCTTGCAGGTAGCCTGGATCCAGACCACGCAGGGTCTTGTATGTCAACAAGCAAACCTTGAACCTAATGTGCCACCGGACTGGGAGCCAGTGGAGAACATGGAGAACCAGTGTGATATGCTCAGACCTGGAGGTCCCAGCAACCAGCTGAACTGTCACATTCTGAACTAGCTACAGGTGATGCATCAGCTTCGCAAATACCCACAGTAGAGAGAGCGTTACAGTAATCCAACCTAGACTAGACTAAGGCATGCACCGGTGTTGCCAGATCAGTCAGTTCAAGATATGGCTTGATCCCGGCGATGTTACAAAGATGATAAAAGCCACCGCAGACAACAGCTGACATCTGGAACTCCAGAATCACCTTGGAGTCCACAATGATCCCCAGATTCTTCACCCTACCTACAGCACAAAGAGACGTGCCATCCAACAGAGGAAGGGCTGTGCTACCACTTGTTGACGCTAAACCTGACCACCCGGCCCCACCAGTAACACCTCCATCTTAGATGGATTAAGCCAAAGCCAGATAGCTGCCATCCACTCTTGGATTTCTCTGAAGCACTCGCTCAGTTCCAGGACAGCTGCATTATCATCAAGGGCACAGGACATACACAACTGGGTGTCATCATCATAGCAATAAAACGCCAGGCAATAGTGTCTAATGCTCTCTCCCAATGGCAACATGTACACAGCGAATAACATGAAAGCCAGAATCACCCCTTGAAGCACACCACAGTAGAGCACAGCACTACTTGATGTAAAGGAGCCAAGTGCCCTCTGCTGTATCCTGCTAGACTTGTAGGACTCAAACCACCACAGCACTGTTCCCGAGAGTCTCACATAGTGCCTAAGGCAATCCAACAGCACCCCATGATCCACCATGTCAAATGTCAAAGAGAGGTCAAGCAGGACAAGAATGGAATGATGTCTGCTATCCCTCACTAGTAGGAGATCTTGGTGCAACTGGACTAGGGCAGTTTCCATACTATGGTGAGGCTGGAAACCAGATTTGAAAGGCTTGTAGATGTCATATCTCTCCAGGCATTGTTCTAGTTGTACAACCACCACATTCTCGATCAACTTCCCAAGCAAGGGAAGCTTCAAGATGGGTCTGTAATTGGAGAGATCATCAGGGTCCAGGGAAACCTTCTTAAGGAGAGGCCTCACCACAGCCTTTTTAAGGTCAGATGGAAAAACATCCTCCTGAAGGAAACACTTGACAATTTCCACCACAATTGGTCCAAGTGAGTCCCAGCATTCTAAGAGAAGTCTGGTCGGCCCAGGGTCCAATGCACAGAAGGTGGGATGCAAGCCAAAAACCACCCAGGAGACATCATCCACAGAAACTGGCTCAAACTCAGCCCACAAAAACAGGGTGCCTACACCCCCCCCCCCCAAAGAATGGACATTGTCCATTCTTTGGGTTAGTTTTATTATATGGTATTATTTAAATTATTAATGACTGATTTCATGTTTGCAGGTTCTATGTTTTGTATTATGATTATGTACAGCACCTTGACCTTCCTGGAAAGGCACTTTTATAAATAAATTTGACTTGACTTGTCTGCCAATGGCAGGCTGCTTGGGGAAATCTTAGCCCGGATGGTGGTCACCTTGTCTAGGAAGAACTGGTTAAACTCCTCACACTTTTCAAGAGAAAAAGTTCTACAGGACTGCAGACAGACTGGATTTTATTAGTCTGTCTGCAGTGCTGAAGAGCTGAGCCAAATGATTCTTTCCAGCAGCAATCACCCGTGACAGGAATGCTGACTTTTTCAGGGTAATTGCCCACTGTAGTCACCATAGTAAGTTCTCAGTGTTAATTTGTCCTCCGCTGAGCGGGATCTCTGCCAACAATGCTCCAGTCTCTGCCTCTTAGTTTTCAGCTTCCTCAGGTCCACATCATACCAGGGAGACCTGAGGCAGAAGGTCAAGGGGTGTACATGGAACAATGCTACGGGTTGACAGCAGACGACAGGGCCAAGTTATAGCCCTCCACAGTACACTCGGCTCCCATCACACAAGCCAACTTCATACTGGAAATGTCCAGTACAGCCAGGATGCTCTGAGGCTCCAGATTTTTAAAAGAGTGGTATCTGACCATCACCAGAGGTGAGGTTAAATGGGGAGCCCCACAAAGGAACTGAATGACATGATGATCTGACCAAGTGACCAGATCAAACTTGATGTCACTGATGTCCAGATCCATTGAGACCAGAACTAAGGCATAGCCATTCTGGTGGGTGCCAGTGGCAATTGCCTGTACAAAGCCCAGGGATGATATCACCTGGAGGAACTGCATGCCGAAAAGAGATGTTTCATTATCAACACAGGTGTTGAAGTCGTACAAAACTAAAACCTTTGGGTGACACCAACACCAGATCGGCCATGAAAGTCTCCAGTTCCTGCAGGAATTCATGTCCACAACCAGAAAAAGGATGGTATATGAGCACGATCCTGCAGCTTGCATCCAGTCTACCTTTTACAGCCACACATTCAAATGATCTGGTCTGCCCCAAGGGGTATGCCGTCAGTCCCAGGGCAGATCTAAAACAGATGGCTACCCCCCCATGCTCCCACCTAGGGCAATGCACCATGGAGAAACCTGGAGAAATGGATGACTCGAGCACAGGACCTGAGTCATCCCCCAACCAGGTCTCCATGATAGATACCAGGTCTGCAGAGGTATCCGAAACAAATGGCTCCATTATGGCCATTTTATTGCTAAGACACATGGTGTTGCAGAGAACTATCCTAAGGGAAGTAGCTGAGTTGGCTGGTCTCATAGCCATCTGTTGAATGGTAAGCTCTGGAGCCCAGGAAACAGGGATCAGGCAGGGAGGATCCCTTTCCAGATACTGTCTGCTTCCTGGGTGCCTCCTGGAAGCCACGCTTCTGATCTTACCCCCAGAGTCCATCCGCAGAGCAGATTTACATTTTGAGCAGTGCCCTCTGAGGATCTCAAACCCCCTGCAGCAACTCAGCACAGCTGCAGGCAGGGTACAAGGAACCCTTATGAATGGTGGGAATAGTAGCTGATAGCCAGTAAGCTGTAATCCCCTTAACCCCCACCAAGTATATAAATCTAAAAATGGTTTGGTATCATTGGTGGCCTAAGCCTAGAGATGGCAGGTTCAGAATATATGTTTGGAATTCTGCCCTGATGTCTATTCCCCAGGTTTTGCTAAACTCCTCACTTATTTGGGTCTAATAGGACACTATCCTTGGGCAACCCCAAAATATGTGGTTAATGGTCCCATAGGTTCTGACAGCCATACCAGCATCTATCCATGGGATTAGCCCCTAAGACGTGCCTGGTAATAGTAGGAAAGTGAACATATCTCAGCAGGACCTTCCACATATATTCTCACCAAGTTGGCAAGTCTGGTACTCTCCATTGTTCTTGTCACTGCCCTGTCCCTTTCCTGATTTGTGAGTGGTGAGTTAGTCTCTTGCTCCCATTTGCTTCTAATCTAGGAAAGGGAGTGTCCTCCTGATTCAAGTAAAACTTTATAGATAGGGAATACGTACCTACATTTAGTAGTCAATCTGGCAGTGCAAAACAGGACATCTTCCCAGGGTGTTAGATCCCGAGCTGGGTGAGACAGGTTGTCCCCCGTAGTACTATAGTTTAAAATCTGTAAGTATCTGTAAAAAATCACCACTGGGTATGCCAAACTCTCACTTGAGATGGTCAAAGGTAACAACAGTGCCCATTCATAATATGTTGCATGTGACTGGTCAGAGCACTGCGATTCCATCTTTAAAAGCCTGGTCCTTATACACCAGGACAAAGTCAGAATCCCTTATAATAACTATGAGGGGACCTAGTGCATTAGGTGTTTTGCTGAGGGTTCTAATTTTCTGAAGAATCTGCATGGTGTGTTTTGTCCAGGGCTTCTAAATCTGCCAGAAGAATGCTGTGATAATTCTTGCCCCAAGGAGGGTGTATAAAGGAACTGGACTGGTCCTCCAGTTTTCAAAGGTGTACCAACCTGAGGCCATGGATTGTTTCATGATTGGGATAAACTGCACTGTCTGTGCAGCTAGATAACACAAGAAAAAGTCAGGCATACCTAGGCCCCCCTTGTTCTTTGGTATTGTTAGTGTGTTTGCCCCCACCTGGACACAATGTCCCTGCCAGATAAATAGGTTACTGACCTGCAACCGTAGTTCTAGGAGTGGTGTATGGTTCACAGCCACACTCTGGCAGCTCCACTGGAACAGTCTGATTTGCTAGATGTCTTTAAGCTAAACTCCTCCCACTACCTGGGCAGTCTATCCCCCCTGACTCCACCCTGTGATGTCAGACCTTATACACTGGAAACAGGGATCCATGTGCCACTTGCCAGGGGAGGCTGGGTGGGTTGTGTGGATGTGAACTATATACCACTCCTAGACGTACAGTTACAGGTGAGTAACCTGTTTTTCTAGGGGCATGCATATGGTTCACTATCCACACTGTGGCAGACTCCAAGCAGTTCTCTGGGAGGAGGGGGCAAGGCGCGCACCCATATTTGGCGAACAATGATTGGAGAACCGAGGTCCCAAAATCAGCATCCTGGCATGACTGAAGGTCAATGTGGTAGTGGGAAATGAAAGTGTGTGCTCACTTCCAGGTAGCAGCCCTGCATATTTCTTGGATAGGGACATCCCTGGAAGCAACCACTAAGGCAGTGGTATGTCTGGTAGAATGAGCTCCAAGCCCTACACGAGGCACCCTACTAGCCAACCTATAGCAGATGTCAGTGCAGGATATGATACACCTGCCAATCATAACTTTGCTGCTGGTCTGCCAGGTGTGGCTTCAGTGTAAGTGACAAACAGCTGGTGAGCCTCTCCCTGAATTCCAGCTGTGTGCTCAACATAATAAGAGAGTGCCCGCTGCAGTTCCAGGGTATAGAGCCTATGGTTGGCCTCTAAGGATGGGTTACTAAAGTATACCAGTAAGTTGATCAACTTGCATTTTTGTACCCCCCCTACTGTTTTCACCCCCACCACCTGTTCCAGAAATCCACCACCTTTTCTGTGAAAAAGTACTTCCTCACATCTCTCCTGAATTTACTACCATCCTGCTTCATAGCATGTTCCCTTGTTCTTCAGCACCATTATGTCTGAAAAAAGACTCCCCTCCTGTACCTTATTTACCCCTTTGAGGTATTTAAAGGTCTATATCATATCCCCCCTCTCCCTCCTCTCTTCTAGGGTGTACATATTGAGGTCCTTTAGTCTCTCCTCATAGGGCTTTTGATGCAGATCCTGCACCATCTCAGTTGCCTTCCTCTGGACCACCTCCACTCTGTCTATGTCCTTCCTGAGATGTGGTCTTCAGAACTGGACACAGTACTCTAGGGTCGGGTCTAACCAGTGATCTATATGGAGGCAACACCACTCCCCTCGTTCTGCTGGTGATACACCTCCCTATGCACCCCAGCATCCCACTAGCCCTCCCTACTACCTTGTCACACTGCCTGTCCACCTTTAGGTCATCTGACATGATTACTCCCAGGTCTCTTTCCTGCGTGGTGGTCATTAATACCTCTCTACTCATTTTGTACTCCAGCCCTGAGTTTCTGTGCCCTAAGTGCATTATTTTGCACTTTTTCATATTGAAACCCAGCTGCCATCTCCTTGACCCCTCCTCAACTTTTCTCAGGTCTCTGCTCATGTGTCTGCTCTATTGTAGATTTTGGTGTCATCTGCAAGAAGGCAGACCTTCCATTCCAGCTCCTCTGCAATGTCACTTATAAAGACATTAAAGGGGACCGGTCCCAGCACTGATCCCTGAGGCACCCCGCTGGCCACCCTCCCTTCCTTGGAGTGAACTCCATTTACCACCACCTTCTGTCACCTGTCCCCTAACCAATTTCTTATCCAGTTTACCACCTTTGGACTTCCTCCTAATCCACACAGCTTGCTTACTAGTCACCTATGCGGAATGGTGTCAAAAGCCTTACTGAAATCTAGGCAGGCCACGTCCACTGTTCCACTCTGATCTAGTTCTTTGTCACCCAGTCAAAGAAATCTGAGATTCGTTTGACATGACCTCCCCCCTGTGAAACCATGGTACCCAAAAATGCCATCCTGAATGCCCCGGACAGCAGTTATACAGATACGCATCTATCACACACCAGAAACCAGGTACAACCCAAGGGCTATCTGCCCTATGAAGTAAAGGCACCAGCCATTCCATGACATGCAACCGGCTGCGCCAGTCCACAAGGGCAGGGTTTACATTAGTGCGAGTCTACTGTAGTCTGTAGAAGGTTTCCATTTTATTAGAAAAAGCAACAAAGGTGTTATTGTCACTTTTTTACACAGTATTCCAAGAAATAGATGACACGCTCACCTTCTCAACACATATTGAACAGATCGTTAAAACAGCCAATACCAAACTGGGTGTTCTATACCGACATAGGCATTCTATGTCTCCGGAAGACTAGAAACTGGTCACTTGCAGCTCTATGTTATCTGCCATAGATTATGGGATGGTGATTTATAGTGCTGGTTCGGATACTGCTCTTAAGAGGATCATTACCCTCCTCAACAAGGCTTGTCACCTGGTCCTTGGGGCTATCTGACTCATACATGTGCATTGTATGCAGAGACCAGGTGGCTTCCCCTCCATCTCAGAATCAAATACCAGGCCTGTCCATTAGGAAAAAAATCATTGCTTGGTCTCATGCCTGAGTCCACTTCAAGATTATGCAAAAACACTGAACTGACCGTAAACACCAGAAGTGCGACCAAAGGGGTGTTCCTAGTGCCCTTTAAGCGTACCACGCTCGTACAACGATCCCTTTCCTACCAGGGTCCTAGATGGCGTAACAACCTACCTACTGACCTCCTCAGTTGTAGCAAAATTAGTCAGTTCAAATCTGGATTCCGGCAGTCTTCTGGCACGTGAGACTGCCTGCAGTTGTTAACTATAACTCTGTCACCAACAGGCTTTCTACCTTCCCAGCTCCCCCCACTGTCTTGTCTTACCTCCCCCCATTCCCCACCCCTACCTACCTCCTCTCCCCTCTACTGGACAATGCCTCCCTGGCTGCTTCTACTTCTACCATAAAGTCTTAGCCTGGGATCTGTCGCCGACCCCAAGTTCGCATAAAGAGTGATTCCACACTATTGCAATGTTGTTGTTGCTATCCCGTGCACTTCAGATTGCACTTTAAAATTGTAACCAATCATACTGTTTTTTGCCACCAACTGTGAATTTTTCATTTCTTGTGTTTTTTTTCCTAGTATTCTCATTCAGTGTCTACTTGTAACCATTGTTTGTCTCTGTATTTTGTTATCTGACTTGGAACCTTCGTAAATGAGCCTATTGCTCAAAGGTATTTAGTCCGAATCTAAATAAATAAATAAATCAGCTGATCATGCACATACATAACGGATCATCGGCAAGATCTTTAAGCTGTATGCTTAACAGTCACATTGGTTTTCAGTTTCGCATCTCGATTTGTTGCCATGTGAACTGCTGCCAGTAGGTGGAGCACAAGACCACTTATGTCAACACAAATGCAAGGCTATTGAACCACTGGAGCCTGAAGGATACTTCTTGTCTCCTACACAGTTGGCATTAATTCATCCAGCAGGTAACAAAAACACCCTTGACATTAGTTTTCAGCAATAACAATAGCTCAAGTGTATTCTCTAGCACTTAACCAAAACATACCCTTTGCAAAAAAAAGATTCTAACAATATTGCTAAACACGGGCATTGTATAGTGTTATATAAACAGCATATATTAGCCTTCCCTTTCACAGTATGAGATAATAATAAGGTTTAATGCACATTGTACACAGGCTGATAAGCAGTGGCCCCATTAATGCCTTATGTTAAGGATCCTACCTCAAAGCTTATTCTCCTCCCCAGGCAACTACCATCTCAACTCTCTACTTCTTGCACTGGCCAAACTACAAGGAATACTCATACTTTCCCAGTTTCCCAGTAATCTGGAGTACTACTTTCCTTGCCCTTTCTAGTCTTACCTGGGGAAAAAAATCACTCTATTGTCTCATCCCTCCTACAGTTCACTGACTCTCCTGAAGGGGATGGGTCAGGAGCCGCTCATCACTTCTTCCTTTTTTGTCGACTTTTCCAAGGTACTTAACACTGTCTCCCATCTTTTTTTTTTTTTCAATTATTTAACCAGGAGTTGCACACTAAGGTGACAGTTTGTCTACAGGTGCGACCTGGGAGCACAGGGAAGTTAGGTGACTTGCTCAGGGTCACACAGTATGTAAGTGGGGCCTGCGGGATTCAAACCCAGGTCTCCAGATTTGCAGCTCAGAGCCTTAAACCACTGTACTATACTGCCTCCCTATCTCTTAGTACTTAACAAGCTAGAAGAGGCAGGTCTATCTGATCTTTCGGTCTCCTGGACCTGCTCCCTATACCTGCTTGACAGATGCCATTCAGTCCAAGTTGGTGTTGCCGTCCCTCCCCCATCACTTCAGAAGGCTCCATGTTGGGCCCCAGTCTGTTCTCCATCTTGCCTGATGACACCCCTAAAATCCGTGTCTCTGTACATATTCACATGTACAGATATGACGGCTGACACTGCCCTATCTTCCTAGGATGCTGAGCCAAAAACAACTTTGCAGTGGGGTTTCAGTAACATCCAATCCTGGTTCTGCTCAAACCAGCTTTTCTTCAGTGCAAAACAACACAACATCTGGCAATAAGCAGCAACTTACCAGGCCTCACAGAACCCCAGTCTTCATAACACTAGATGGCCCTCCACTTACAGAAGTCCCTAGCTTCAACTGTCTCAGTGTGGCCAGATCAAAATCTGAGTTTCTCCTCATTCGTTGATTCCATCATAAATTGACTCCCTAAACTCGGGGCACTGTGCCACAAGCAGTCTTGCTTTCCACTCCCGGTCAGTACTGAGATTGTCGCCAAGAAGATCTTACTGGTGATAGACTGCGCAGACATGGTATACACTGCTGCCTTTACATACACTCTGGCTAGAATGTACCCTTTTTTAACTCCTTCTGAAGCTACACCCTGTACTATCCCCTTCACACACATCACTTCTCCCTCTACACTAGTCTCTCTCGACCATCCCTTGAAGACTGGTGACTGTCCCATTAAGCTTCCTGCCTCTGTAAACTCTGATCTTTGTCCCCTGCTACCTCTCCTCCTCCCTCCTCCCTCCCCTGGATCCCCTTACTCCCCCTGCTCCGCCAACTCGTACTCCATCTGTTTCTCCCATTTTAGGAACTCAGCAGGCCAAGCAGCTTTCACCTTCTAACCCCAGCAATACTCAGGTATTCATAACTTCAGCAGTGTCCCTTTAAGACTGAACTGCCCAGAGAGAATTTGGAATGGTATGCAAATGGCAGAATCTTTGCGTGTGTTATTTTCAAATGCTGCCTTGAACTAACTGCCTAGGTTCTAAACCCTCAGATTTCACTCTCTGCCTGTCAAGACCAGAAGCTGTGAGATCCTCTCCTCATCTACCTGTCCTGGCATGTTAAAACTTATAAAAATACATTAAGTATTTTTCTCCTTTTCATTTGCTGCCTTTTGCTATTTGTTATTATTAACTAAACCATTGTTTTTGTATTAAAATATATTTTTTCCGGTTTCTCCCGGTTCAGTATAACAGGTGGGGAACCAGGGTTTATTCTATAGTTATCAGAGTTCCCTGACTAAGGAACTCCATTATTTTAGTGTAAATTTGTTTAAAAATATTTATTTTGTGAACCACTAATTTTGTTTCTTGAACCGCTAGCCCCGGTTCATTTTTTGGCTCGGTTCTCGGTTCCGACCGGTTTCTTATCGGTTCAGAAACCGACCACAAGTGCTAAATAAGTTTTAAAAATCTTTTTTATTTAGCAGATATTTGTTTTGGATATTTTTTACCCACAGAATGTCTGAAAAACCTAAAAGAAGAACCGGTGAACCCGGTTTCAAACCTTGTACCAATTGTGGTGAGATTTTTGCCAAGGCAGACAAACATAATTTATGTGTTGTCTGCCTGGGCTTTGAAGATTTAAAAACAGGCTATGATATTTGCAAAACTTTTCCTGAAAAAACTGTTGAAACACGCCTTGAAAGGCTCAAGAAAAAGCTGTCTGTTCTGAAAGGTCCCTCGATCTCTGGCCAGCCAACACCCTCTGTTTCTGTGGGTGAAACCACATTAATAACAACAGCTGTAACTGCCACCCCTGAGACGGGTATACAAGCAGTTCCAAAGAGGCTTGCTGAACCGGGCTGACTCGCTGGTTCCCTCAAAAAAATCCAAGAAAACAAAGCACACAGAACCCCCAGCTGAGCAGCATTTGGGGACTTCTGTGCCTGCAATAAAAATGCCAACTGCTGATGAGATTGCACAGGCCTTTCGAGTTATTCAGGCTTCACGGGGGCTGACTGCTCCTCTGCCTCAGACTCCTACCAAACAGACTGGCTCATCTTCTCAATCTTCCCTTTTTGAGCAAGAAGAGTATGTTGATATTGATGTGGAGGACGATGGGAATCCCACTGAACCAGAGGTTTCCCCCTCAACAAGACTTTGGTTCTCCTCCTAAGGCATCAGAGGATTTTTCCTCACACTTTACTTTTGTAAGAAGGATGGTAGATGCATTAGACATCCCCACAAGTGAGGTGATTGAGGATGAAGAAGAAGATAAATACATGGAAATGACTGGGCTGACACCCACTAAAAAGCTTCTCCTTCCTGTTAACAAGGTCTTTAAGAAGGATGTCTTAAAGATTTTGCAAACACCTAATATTGCTCCCCCTATGGATAAGAAGTTGGATAAAAAGTATCATTTGGAATGGCAGGGTGCTGAATTCATGTTTTCTCACCCTGACCACCAAGGGGTGGTGCAAGTGACAGCCTGCGACAAGGCAAGGGTTTCACTAGCCTTCCACCCTCCAGACAAAGACTAGGAAGATTGATAGCATGGCCAAGAAAGGTTATTTTTTGGCCTCCTTGGCCATCAGGCAGGCAAACTTCCAGGCCTATGCTGCACAATACTGAAAATCTCTTTGGCAGTTGGTCCTTGTATGTCAGACAAGGCACAGTCTCCCCTTTTGGCTGACTTAGCTGAAACAGTCAGGTATGGTTTGGAAGCAGCCAAATATCAATTTCAAATGGCTGCTGATTCGAATGACACAGCTGCCAGGGGGATGGCGAACACTGGCTCAGAGAGGGTTTGCTTGGCTAAGATCCACAAATCTTACCCAGGATACACAAATCAAGGCATTGGGTTTCCCATTGGAGGAGAACTCCCTCTTTGGGGAAAAGACAGAGGCTTATACAAAAAAGGTGGATGAATACAAGGCCACCTACAGAAGCAATTCTGCAAAAGACAAAGCTTGCCCATTCACCAGACCCTATGGAAGGGGAGGCAGGGGCAGATCCTTTCAAAGCAATGAACTACCAGCTGACCTCACTGATACTACCAAGATTAGTACTTTCAAAGCTGGGCTCAAATCTCTCCTTGGTTCTAAAATTAATTGTACCTGCCTGTGCTAATGTGATAGTACCTCACACCCAGTTTTCCATGTATCTACCCTCCTCTACATCTTTCTGCTATCTACCACTTTTTTCTTAACCCACTCCCCTAGCCCCAGTTACCTGACGATGGCCTCACTTGGTTGAAAGCTCCACCTCTCTCCCACTTCAGACTATGCTACCTCCGGTTGACCCCCCAACCCTCTCTAATCTAATCAGTCTATCTGTTAATAAGTACTAATTTGATGTGTATAAGTTAAAATTTTACTATTACTGCCTATGTATATGCTTCAATGTTTTTCTTTTTTTCTGTGTAAACCTTGTATTTTTGTAATGTTTGTTCAACACTGATGTGGAACCTTTGAAAATTAGTCCTTGACTCAAAGGTATTAATCCCAAACTGAACAATTAAATAAATAAAAGCAGGCCCTTTTTCCAGGTCATGACTACGCCTCAGTACCAGCAGTATCCACAGCAGGGATACTTCAGGGACAGAGGTAGAAGGGGTTCCAGGCATGGTTCCCAATCCCATGCTTAGCCTCAAACAAAGCAGACACCCTGACATGTCTGTATAGGCTGCCTCTCTACTGCCTGTCAGAGGCAGACTGGCTCACTTGTTTCATGTTTGGAAAAACATCACCACAGACAAGTGAGTCCTGAAAGTAGTGAGCCAGGGATTGTCTCTAAGCTTCAAATCCCTCTCACCTTTAAGAGCCCGAGTTTTCAAACCATCTTCAAATGAAGAGAGAAAACTCCTGGAAACAGAGGTTCAAAAACTGCTTCTATCACAAGCAGAGGAACCAGTACCAATCCACTTAAAGGGAAAGGGATTTTACTCAAGATACTTCCTCACCACAAAGAAAAATGGGGAGTTGTGGCCCATCTTAGACCTCAGGGTCTTAAACAGATACCTAACAAAACCAAAGTTCAAAATGCTAACACTGGCACTGATTTTGCCAACCCTCCAGAAAGGGGACTGGTTGTCTTCATTGGACCTAAAAGATGCCTATTTCCACATCCCATAAGGGAGTCTCACAGAAAATACCTCAGGTTCAGACTCCCTTCAGGTCACTATCAGTTCTCAACCCTGCCATTCTGTCTCACTTTAGCACCAAAGGTGTTCACAAAGTGTCTGGCAGTGGTAGTGGCACACCTTTGAAAGCAAGATGTCACAGTCTTCCTGTACCTAGACGACTGGCTGGTGGTGGGAAAATCACCCCAGCATGTCAGAGAGCAGCTGCAACTCACCCAAGAGCTCTTGGAGTCTCTGGGATTCCTGATAAACCTAAAAAAGTCAGTCCTTCAACCTGCTCAGGTATTGCAGTTCATAGGAGCCGAGTTAAATACCCTGCTGGGCAAGGCATGCCTGCCTCTGGACAGGGTAAGGAGCATCCAACAGATAGTAGGTTCATTCATCCTGAACAAACCAAAACCTGCAAGACAGTTTCTTCAGCTGCTGGGCCACATGGCAGCTGCCACTGGCACAGTGCTGGGATCCAGATTCCAAATGAGGAACATCCAGTTTCACCTCAGGGCTCACTGGTGCCAAAGAAGAGACCCTCTCTCAAAACTGATTCCAGTAACACGAACTCTGTTACAGGCCTTCGAATGGTGGAAAGAGGAAACCAGTTTGAGAGAAAGTGTTTCTTTTCATCAGGAGCCCCCATCAGTAATTCTCACAACAGATGCATCACTATTGGGGTGGGGTGCTCACCTGGGAGATCACACTACCCAAGGCACATGGTCAAGTGCAGAGTCACTCCTGCACATAAACCTGCTAGAGCTCAGAGCAGTATTGTTGGCTCTAAAGGCCTTCATGCCACTGCTACAGGGAAAGGTGGTACAGATTAGAACAGACTCCACTATGTACTACATAAACAAGCAGGGAGGGACAAGGTCAAACCCTCTCTGCACAGAAACCATGGAAATATGGAGTCTGGCATACTCCTTGGGAGTTTATCTACAGGCCATTCATCTGCCTAGCAAGGACAATACCTTGGCAGACACCTTGAGTTGGATCAAACAGGCCCATCACAAATGGATTCTGAACCGGCAAGTGGTGTTAGTGATTTTCGGGAGGTGGGGCATTCCAGAGGTAGACTTATTCACATTCCACCAGAACAACCACCTGCCAAAATACTGTTGCAGACCACCAGAGCAAGTTAAAGTCCCCCTGGATGCTATAATTCTGGATTGGTCAGGAAAACATTTGTATGCTTTTTCTCCCTTCCACTTGGTGTACAGGGTTTTGCTCAAGCTCGGGTCCCAGTCAGCATCCATGATCTTGATAGCTCCAGATTGGCCCAGGCAGCCTTGGTACTCTCTACTGCTCTCCATGTCTGTGGCCCAGCCAATACACCTTCCCAGGCGGCACAACCTGTTAACCTCCAATCAGGGGAGGCTCCTGTACCCAAACCTCAGATCCCTCAGGCTCAAGGTCTGGCTCTTGAGGACCTAGAATATGCAGGCCTAAACCTTTCTGAAGAAGTCTTGGACATTTTGAGGTGTTACTGGAAGCCCTCCACAAAGAAAACCTATGCTGCAAAATGGAAAAGGTTCTCTATTTGGTGTTCCATCCAGAAAATTGTGCCAACATAGGCTGGGGTACCTGGATTATCTTACTTATTTGCATTCTTTGGGCTTTCAGCCCAGTACTCTGAAGGTACGTTTGGCTGCAGTATATACTTACATTTCAGCCAGACAAAGGATTTCTCTTGCCGCAGACCCTATCTTTAAGAGGTGCTTTAAGGGCCTTTCCCATTTGCACCCCCTTCACAGGGAGCCAGTGCCGGCATGGGACCTCAATGTATGTATAGCCAAGCTCATGGGGGCTCCTTCTGAGCCCATGTCTTCAGCTCATCTAAAATATGTTACATGGAAGACAGTTTTCCTCTTGGCAATGACTTCTGCTAGAA
The DNA here is from genome assembly GCA_016271365.2 of Neoceratodus forsteri. Classification (NCBI taxonomy): domain Eukaryota; kingdom Metazoa; phylum Chordata; order Ceratodontiformes; family Ceratodontidae; genus Neoceratodus; species Neoceratodus forsteri. The sequence continues at coordinate 939,581,487 of CM028137.1, forward strand.
GAATCAACGAACTCCAGGCTCTCTGCATAGACCAGGACTATATTTCCTTCCACAAGGACAAAGTGGTCCTGAGAACAAACAGGAAATTTCTCCCTTAAGTGGTTTCTGATTTCCACTTGAACTTAACCATTACCCTACCTGTCTTTTTCACTGAGCACTCTACTTCTGGTGAACGGAGGCTCCACCTAATAACCTATATTAAACCACTCTCCTCTCTCCTACATGATGTAAATTTGCTTGTATAATATGTAAATATGTATGATACTTACTACCTGCACATTACATTATATTGTTAGGTCTTTATCAACTGTTTTTATCTTCAAATGTGTATTACGTGCCTGCTGCATAATGATCTGGAGGCTTCCTTTTGTTACCTTACATACCCAACGATACCTGTATTGTTGAAACTGTATTCACCCTACTGTACATTTGTAAAATCCCCTAATGTTCTTGTTTTCAATCTTGGAATTGTTATATTCCCCGGGTCGCCCCTGAAAAAGGGACTTTACTGTCTCAGTGGGCCCACACAGTTATCAAAATTCAAACAAATAAATAAATAAAACAGTCTGGACGTTAAGAGAGCTCTTAGTTACTACATGACAGCCACTAATGACCATAGGCAGGACAGAAAACAGCTGTTCCTCACTTATGGGGATGTGGGAAAGGGTAACCCAGCATCTAAAAGGTCCATTTATCACTGGATAGTACAGCGCATCCAGTTTTGTTATTCTAAGGTGGGAAGGGAACCCCCAACAGGATTGAGGACCCATTCCACAAGGGGCACAGCTGCTACCATAGCAGCTGCCAGGGATGTCCTGTTACTGAACGTCTGTAAAGCAGCTACCTAGAAAACAGTACACACCTTTACAAAGCATTACACTTTGGACATCTGTCCAGGAGTGATGCCAGGTTTGGCACAGCAAGTCCTACAGAGTCTGCTTCCAAAGTAGGTTCTGTGCCCACCTCCAACGGTACTGCTCCTTAGTCTCCAGAAGTTATGAATACCTAAATATTACTGGGGTTAGAAAAAAAAAATTACTTACCATAGTAATCTTGTTTCTACCTAGTGATACTCAGGTATTCAGAACTTCCCACCCTGCCTCCCCTTCAAGAACCAGTAGCCTCTGCATTTCTGGGAATGTTTTTGTGACCCATTATATAGGTGCCACAATAAGGCACTATTATTTGTGATTTGGGTTCATTTTGTTGTTTTTCCCCTTCAGGTGATTTCTGACATTCAGGGGTATTGTTACATTTTATGACCTCCAGTTTTAGGGCTTCCCCCTCTTGGGGGTATTTGGGTGTTATTCCATTATTACTATATTTCTAATTATTAAGGTTTTTATGTATAGATGCTTAGTTTTTTGAGGCCTGTCTTTCCAGGCTCCAAGGAAATCTGAGGGTTTAGAACCTAGGCAGTTAGTCCAAGGCAGCATTTGAAAATAGCACACGCAAAGATTCCATCATTTGCATACCATTCCAAATTCTCTCCAGGCAGTTCAGTCTTAAAGGGACACTGCAGAAGTTCTGAATACCTGAGTATCACTGGGGAAAAAACAAGGTTATTATGGTAAGTAATTTTTTCTTCTCTCCCTCTTGAGTAACCTCTCCATTAGCCTCCACTCCTCCTCCTCCTCCCTTCATTTTAAAAAGCTAAGTTATGATTACTCTATGCACGTATGCTCCTACAACTAGCCCCCTTCAATCACCCTCCCCCCCCTTTCCGCCTAAGTTTTCCTTTTACCTACTTGAACTTCTTTTATTCCTCTGTGTCAGACCTGGGTTTACTTCCATTCCTCAGAAGTTTTCAAGGCCACTGAACTTTTATATGCATCTGCCATTTTGTCTCCCACTCAACACCCTCACCACTGTTAGGGCTAAGTGTTTTTTCTAAACATTGTACAGCCTTATCACCTTACCCTGTAAATATTTTTGGCATCTCTTGTACATAGCACAGTGCAAACAGCTACACTGGGTTCCAGAAAAACTACACACTTCTTCCTCCCACAGAGGCCCATGGAGATGAAGGGTGTCGGAGAGGGGGAAGAGGGTAGGAAGTAGTTTGCAGTTGTGAAGCACAGTCCTCCAGCAGTGACCACAAACCATTTTGCACCCCTAGAAGAAAAGCAGTTACCTGACTCTACAGGAGGAGACTGTAAGCCAGTCACTGAGAAGGACTGGGTAGGGTGTGTGATCCCCAGTAGGGTCCAAGGGAAAAAGGAAGGCAGCAAACAGGCTAATCAGAATAAAGAAGGCAGCCAGTTGAGTACTTATGGTCGGGGCCCTACGGTGAGGGGAGTAGAGGGTGGTGTGTCCGGATGGGACAATGAGAGGGGAGATCAGATGCCTACCAGACACATCAGTCATGAGGGATAAGTGTAACCCCCTATAAATGAGGGTTCCCAAAAGTCTTCCTTGGATGTGCTTAAATGCCCACTGCCAGGCGGGTGTTCTGTGTCTTTACAGGTGTGAAAGTGCTTGCATGCGAGTGCCCTGTTAGCCTCCATGCCTGTCCCTTTAAGAGACATTATTTTTGTAGTGTATAATTAATCTGGGTAGGGGCCAAGTGTTTCCAGGCTCGAGTCCCGCCCGATGTGAATAATATTGCTCTGTTCTGCCATCGCTAATGGTGCAGAGGGAGCTCTGTTAGAACTGATAATTGTTTGCTGATTAGCTGCTCTAATAATAATGGTATTGTAGTTTGTCTAACCTGCCTTTCTTTGCAGCATGGACATTTCTGTATTGCACCAATCAGTACCTTTTGGGGACCTTAAAATGGAGTCTGTCCCCAGGGGTCTTGTGGGAGTGAATTTCTGTAGGAATTGTAGTTTTTTCATTTTGGCACCTAAATGGACTTGGAGGGGGAGCCCTTGCTTTGACAGACAGATGAATCAACCAACCGAACCCTTTTTGGATCAGAAGAAAGTCCCGGTGCTGACTGCGGCAGAGAGTCAGTCTGAGTTTGGAGTTGAGAGAGTGAACTGCTCAAGACATTCGAGTAGCTGCTCCTGCGTAGTAGCCTGGGAAACTGGTGGGAAGGCTGTGTCTGGCCTGCCTGCTTCATCTTCCCATCTGAGGGATCTGCTAGTGAAATTAATCGGACTGAATCCGAACCAGCTTGTGACCAGAAATACTGGATTATGACTGCCCTGTTACCTGAAGAAGACCGAAGATTTGCTTCACGCAATCGGCCCATCAGGAAGTCTGAAACCACCACTGAGCGTACAGTTTGCGCAGAGACACTGTGATTGTGACCAGACTGTCATCCAAACTGTGGTACTGCTTTTTATTTACTATACGTGTGCTGAATGTTCTCAGTGGGTCACGATTTGGTTCCTCACTTTCCACTTGTGTCACACTTGCAGGAAGCTGAATCCAGCACTACCGGACTGCCATCTGAATTGTACTCCTGGCCTGGGCTCTGCCACCTTGGCCCAGCCAGCTACTCACATCGCAGAGAAGACCTGACGACGAGAGACCTGCCTGGGGATTAGCCCCCTGCTCAGCGTCATGAACAGGAACGACACCACTGTGAATCGTGTGGGCCCTGCTTCTCCGGGCAAACCAACAAGTCCTTCTGCAGTCTCCATTTCATCCATCCTGCGTCCTGTACTGGGTAGCGTGAGTAAACACCAGGGTAGCTCCCTGCATCATCAGCTAAATCAAAGTGTGTCATCTGATTTGATTGTTTTGTTTGATTATCACGAAATGGGCCATCTGGCTCCAGATTACAAATTGTGGGTTACTGCAACGCATCAGGCTAGCCTGCATCAACAACTGGGTACCCAGACTGTGTGTGTGACTGTGTTGAGGGACTCCAAAGTGCATGCCCTGTAGCCTGATTGAATCAGTTGCCAGACCAATCAACCTGATTACGCCCCTCCCCTGTTCAATCCCCCTGAATAAATCAGATCTGACTCTTTTTGCACTTAAACTGTTTGTGGTGCATCTCTGTATTAATAGCACTGTATTGTTGTTGCTGGCTTTGTCTAATCTTATTTTACAGAGGGTCTCCAGGGTCAGACAGGTGGAACCAGCCCTGGTGGTAAGTGCAATCAGAGTGGGGATATATTTGTGGTCTGGGGGCTATTGTACCTGTGTATTCTGTTCATTGTTTAGGCCACTAGTCACAGTGTCCTGGAGGGCTGTACCCAGGTCAGCTATGCTATCATCAACCCTGTTCTCTGGGTGGAGGCACCTGTTTTCAGTACCCAGGCCCCTTAACCTGCAACTAGTCATGCAGGCAGGGGAAGTAGCCCTTGGGATAGTGCCACCCAGGGGTTACATAAGGATAGGATAGGGAGGATTATAGACAGGATGTGGGGGTGTCAGTCACATGTTCTTGTACACTTGGGTATGAATGATCTGTCAAACCAAAATCTGGAGGAAGTAAAATCCAACTTATTAAGGCTAGGGGGAAGCTGAAGGGGACGGCAGCTTCTCTGTTCTTCCCAGAGGTGCTACCTTTGTTGGACTGGGGACAGGGTATGGTGAAGAGGAGGAGACATAGGGAAACTGAGGCATTCAAAGCCTGGTTGAAGGAGTGGTGTAGGGAAGAGTGGTACAGAGTTGTGGTTGACTGAGGGAACTTGTGTGACTGAAGGCTATTTAAGGTGGATGTTCTTCGTGTCATGTGGGAAGGGAAACGTGCACTTGGGTAGAAGCTCAGTGTCTATGTGGACCATCATTTAAATTGAATAAGGGGGGAAGGCAAAAGCTGGGAACCCCTAGAAGGAGGGGGCAGGGCGAACCTAGCAGAGACTCCCCTGAAAAACAGAAAAAGGACAAGGGGGTCCTAGTAGTGGAAAGGGCAAGGAACATGAAAGAGCTGAAAAGGAGGAAGAGGGTGGGGGCCAAGACAAACCAGCTAGCAGGTGGGGAAATGGGAAGAGTGGGAAGGGTGTGGTGAGTGGTTACCGGGGAACACTTAAGAAGAAGGGCACAAGGTGGGTGCATGAAAAGTGGTTTGGATAAATACCACAAGTCGGATTAAAAAGATAAGCAAACTATAGGTGAAGGTGGCAGATGCTACATTACACTTGCTTTCAAAGAAAAAACAGGTTGTCCTGAATCTAGCAGTGCATTAGGGGGTAATGAATCACATCCCTATAAATAGTAAAAAATCCCCCACACATGCTCACACCAGCAAAACGCACTTTACTCCAATATGGAGATAACATTAACCAGCTTTATTGTTACAAATATTAAAAAAAACATAATGCATTTTATAGCAGAAGTGCAAAATACCCCATAGGAAAAAAGAACAAACTCCCCGACAGCCATTTCTTACCCTTGCGGATGCATTATGGAGGTTGATAAAGTACCCGCAAGGGTACGAAATGCCTATCAGGGAGTACATTCTTTTTCCCAATGGGGTATTTTGCACTTCTGCTATAAAATACACTATTTTTTTAAATATTTGTAACAATAAAGCTGGTTGATCTTATCTCCATATTGGAGTAAAGTGCTTTTTGGTGGTGTGAGCATGTGCAGGGAATTTAATACTATTTATACGCTACACTTGGTAGCCATAACAGAGATGTGGCCCTGTGGGAACGATGAATGGAATCTGGCAGTTTCTGGGACACCTTGTTTAGGCAAGACAGGAGCAGGGTTAAAGGAGAGAGTAGCTCTCTATGTCAGGGAAGGAACAGAGGCTACAGAGGAGGGGACCATTAAGGAGGAGGGGGGCTGAGTTAATCTGGGTACAGCTGACCATGGCTGTTGGAAAGAAGATTAAATGGTGGGTGGTCTATAGGCAACCAGGAAAAAAAGAAGACGGGATAAGGAATTGGAGAAGGAAATCAGGAGGAGGGCAACAAAAGGGTATCTAGTGTTAGTGGGGGACCTGAGCCTATTAGACGTAGATTAGGATGCCCCTGCGGCAAAGAGCACCAGGAGTCAGGCACCGTGGGACACACTGCAGGACTACTTCCTGGTGCAGCTTGTCAGCGATCTCACATGGCAGGACACCATTCTCAACTTAGTGCTCACCAACTCAGAGGCGTTGGGGGGGGTGGCAGTCAGGGAACCTTTGGGGTGCAGTGACCACAATTCTGTGTGGTTTGAGCTGGCGATGGAGAACACTGGTTCCTCTCTCAAAGACAGTGCTTTTGGACCTCAAATGAGCAGATTTTCACCAGATGTGAGAACTGGTTAGGGAACGCTTGGCGGGTACAGAGCAGATTGAGGGAGTAGAGGAACTGTGTGGATAAAAACAGGCCTTCATAAGGTACAAGGGGAGTAATAGGGAGAAATAATGGCAGGAATACCAGACCAGGCTTAAGGAGGCAAGGATGCAGTCAGGAGGGTGAAACAGACACGGAGCAGTAGGTCGCAAAGAGTAAGAAGGCAGGAAAAAAATAATTTTGGGTATACTTGGCAGAAAGGGAAAACTGGGGGGAATATTAGGCTAGTGGAGTCAGGGAGGGTAGTAAATGACGCTGAACGGAAGGTAAATGTAGTGAAAATTACTTCCGTTCAGTATACACAGTTGGGAATAACAGGCCTCTACTGGAGAGCAGAACCAAGGCATCCACAGAGGGGGTGCAGGAAATGGGAAGGGCAGTAATAACTGCTGAATGAGTAAGAAAAGGGCTGGAGGCCCTCAGGGTGGATAATCCACTAGGCCTGAATGGCCTGCACAAAAGGGTACTTGGGGAACTGGCTGAATATCACAGAACCCTTGACCCAGTTATTTAATGACTCATTGAAGTCTGGAGTAGTGCCGGAGGATTGGAGGTTCATGAACGTAGTCCCACTTCAAAATGGGAAGGGTACAGGGAGGACACAGCCAACTACAGCTGGTCAGTCTTTCCCCCATTGTAGGTAAGCTGATAGAGAGCATAGTTAAAGAAAATGTGGTGGCCCTCTTAGGGCAATGGCTGCAGAATGGCAAGCAGCACATCAGACCAGCCCGATACTGGTTTTTGACTGGGTGACCTGGGTGATAGATAGAAGGCAGGCTGTAGACTTGCTCTGCTTTGACTTTAGCAAAGCCTCTAATTTGGTACCACACAGTAGGCTACAGGAAAGGTTGGCGGATTTGGGAGTATAGAAAGGTTTAGACAAATGGGTAGGGAACTGGCTAGGGTGAGGCAGCAGTGGGTAGGAGTAAACTGGTCCAAATCTTGGGACAGGGGTTACAAGCGAGGTGCCACAGGGATCAGTCCTGGGAACTGTTCTATTCAATGTGTTCATTAGTGGCATGAGAACGGAATTCAGGGCAAAGACGTGTTTACAGAATATTGAATGGGAGGGGTCAGACTAGCCACTACAACAGAAAAGAGGGATCTGGGAGTTATCAGTGTCTCCATAAAGCAAACCAGTCAGTGCGAAAAGGCATACAGTAAGGCATCAAGAATGCTGGGTTGTATGGGGTGGTTTGATAGTAAAGTGAAATGATACTGCCTTAGTGCTGGTCTCTGGTGAGGCCTCACTTGACATATTGTGTCCAGTCCTTAACTAAGAACAGACACAGACATGATGGGGTCAGTACAGAAAAGGGTCACTAAGGGGATCCAGGACCAGCAAGGCAGATCCCACGAGGAACAGATGGTGATCCCGAATATGTACTCACTGGAGGTCAGATGCAAGGGGGGGGACATGATGGAAACATATACATTTCTGAGGGGTACAGACAGGGTGAATAGGGAAGATCGGTTTATTAATAGTAGGGACATGGTCAGAAGACAGCACGACTGGAAGTTGGTGGTGGAGGGTAACTTGAGGAAGCTCTGCTTCACGGAGAGGATGGTGGAGCCATGGAACAGATTACCAGCAGAAGTGGTGGGAGCGGGTACCCTAAATGGGTTTAAACACAGCTGGGACAGAGCAAGAGGACTCAGAGTCCTTAGCAGTGTACCACAGGGGGAAGACTGAGGGGGGCAGAAGGGGACAAGAACCCACCAGGACACTAGGTCTGGGGGTGAGGTAGTCTAATATGGACAGACTTGATGGATCATCAGTCTCTTTCTGCTGACAGTTTCTATGTTGTTGTTGCTTCAATCGTCTGTATTATTGCTTATTTTATTGCTTGTCCTTCCTTCTTTTTGTAATCCCCTCCCCACCCCAGTTGCACTTGAAGCGAGCCCCAGCTCAGTGTGCTGTTCTTGGTTACCTATGCATGATAAATATGGCTACCAACTCCTGGCCCTCATGCAAATTTCCATTAAATGTTATGGGAGGTGGGACCACCCCCACTTGCCCAGTGGCTACCCAGGATCAGGAGCAGACTTGCATCACTGCATCCAGAGGCAGGCTAGAGGCTAAAATAGATGCTGCATGGTTGACAGCGTGCCTCGGTCAAGGTGGGATGAAAGCAGGTTCACCGCAGGGACGCTGTGCATGTATGAGGTCAACAGTGACTGCGCACCCGCAAAAGAGTGGATGCATGAACTATGGGCTAAGGGAGAGAACCCGGAACAAAAAGTATTTGCACCAGGGGCACTTGAGAGCTTCAGGCTGGGGGGAAAAAGAACCACACCACTGCTCCAACACAGACACTCCTCATTTATACAAGCAATAACACATGACAGGGTGGGCAGTACTGGGCAATAGCGGGCCGCTCAAGCACATAATGAGACACAATGCCACAATTAGAGGGCCTTATAGCTCCTGGAAGGTCCAGTATTGTTCATACTGTCCACCCTGGAGGGTATTATTGCATTTAGAAAATGAGCTAGTGAGGTTTATATGTAGTATTCATACAATAAAAAAATGTATAAAAATGTGCTGAAAATCAATTCAAAGGCATTTTGTTGGTGAAGTAGTCCCTTTACTGGTATGCTTGCCAGTAGAGGGCACTGCAGTGTTTCACAGTTGTTTTACTGTGTACTGCCTGTGAAGTGTTGCTTAGTGCTGTGCTGTGTTTGTTTTAATGCCTCATCCCTGTCTGGAAGCCTCTTATTTTTTTTTTTTTTTATTCCTGAATTCGTGATCAGCAGGGGTGGATTTTAGCGGGGATGTCATCTGACAGATAGAGCACGATTGGGTGATCGGTAGGGTGAGCAGTAGTGCTATGAGAGAAGCGTTACTTTCTTACCCCTCATACACACCACTTCTCCCTCTACACCAGTCTCTCCATACCATCCCTGGAAGTCTGGCAACTGTCCCACTAAGCTTCCCATCTCTGTAAACTGTGATCTTTGTCCCCTGCTACCTCTCCTCCCTTCTCTCCCTCCCTCCCCTGGATCCTCTTACTCCCCCTGCTCCGCCAACCCTCACTCCATCTGTTTCTCCTATTTTAGGAACTCAGCAGGCCAAGCAGCTTTCTCCGTCTCTCCCTCTTGAGTAACCCTTCCATCAACCTCCACTCTTCCTCCTCCTCCTCCCTTCTCTTTAGAAAGCTGATTTGTGATCACTCTGCGCATATTGGCTCCTACAGCTAGCCCCCTTCAATCACCCTTTTCCCCCCCGTCTCCCTTTTCACCTACATTTCCCTTTTACCTGCTTGATCTTCTTTTGTTTCTCTGTGTCAAACCTGGGTTTACTTCCACTCCACAGATGCTTCCAATGCCCCCTGTACTTTTATATGCGCAGGTCATTTATCACCCACTCAACACCCCCACCACTGTTAGGGCTAAGTATTTTTTCTAAATACTGTGTAGCCTTATTACCTTATTCTGTAAATATTTTTGACATCTCTTGTACATAGCACAGTGCAGACAGCTGCACTGGGTTCCCGAACCACCATCCACTCCCCCCTCCCACAGAGGCCCACAGGGATGGAGGTGTCGGAGAGGGGGAAGGAGGTAGGAAGCAGTTTGCGGTTGTGAAGCAGAGTCTTCCAGCAGTGACCACAAACCATTTTGTACCATTAGAGGAGGAGTAGTCACCTGACTCCACAGGAGGAGACTGTAAGCCAGTCACCGAGAAGGACTGGGCAGGGTGGGTGATCCCCAATAGGGTCAAGGGAAAGAGGAAGGCAGCAAGCAGGCTAATTAGAATAAAGGAGGCGACCAGTTGAGTGTATAGTCAGGGCTCTAAGGTGAGGGGAGTAGAGGGTAGTGTGTCCGGATGGGACAATGAGAGGGGAGGCCAGGTGCCTACCAGGCGCATCAGTCATGAGGGATAAACACAGGATAGGGAGGATTATAGACAGGATGTGGGGCTGCCAGTCACATGTCCTTGTACACTTGGGTATGAATGACCTGGCAAATCAAAATCTGGAGGAAGTATAATCCAACTTATTAAGGCTAGGGGATGCCGACGGGAAAGGCAGCCTCTCTGTCTTTCTCAGAGGTGCTACCACTGTTGGATTGGGGACAGGGTATGGTGAGGAGGGGGAGGCATAGGGAAACTGAGGCATTCAAGGCCTGGTTGGAGGAGTGGTGTAGGGAAGAGGGGTACAGAGTTGTGGGTGACTGGGGAAACTTGTGTGATTGAAGGCTATTTAAGGGGGATGTCCTTCATGCCATGTTGGAAGGGACACGTGCACTTGGGCAGAAGATCACTATTGTCACCGCTACCACCACCTCCACTACCACTGATACCAGCCATACTGCTGCTTGCCCTGCCACACTCAATTGGGTGTTTTGCCTTTGCATGTCGTGTCATTACTGATGTTCCAAAATTTCTCACTTTGCCACCACGACTGACACTCTTTTTGCACAGACTGCACACAGCTCGAGAGTTGTCTGCAGGGTCAGTATAAAATAAATTCACACTAATGATTTACCTTTTTCGCTTTGTACCACGGTGCCTGGCACTATTTCTTGTACAGTCAAGGGACCTGGAGGAAACCCTATGCTGCCAACACTGTTAACCAACCCCCTCTGTTGCCTAGCCATTTACCAGTTCCTCACCCAGTTCATCACTTTGTATCCCATTCGTAGGCTGACCAATTTCCTTATCAGTCTCCTGTACGGCACAGTGTCAAAGGCCTTGCTAAAGTCCAGACAGGCCATGTCCACTGCCCTCCCCTGATCTATTTCCCTGGTCATCCAGTTGATGAAAATCAATCAGATTCATCTGACATGGTCTGCCCCATGAATCCATGCTGCCTATGGTCTTGCAGCCCACTGGATTCCAGATACTCTACAAAACTTTCATTTCCTTTAACAGAGTTCCAATTAATTTCCCCACCACTGATTTGAGACTGACTAGCCTGTAGTTGCTAGCCTCCTCCCTGCTACTGCTCTTATGGAGACAGAACACATCTGCTGTCCTCCAGTCCTCTGCAACCACACCCTTTTCCAGCTGTTGAATAAGGCTGTTAGTGGGGGCAGCTAGCACCTCTCTAAGGTCCTTTAGTACCCTTGAGTGTATGCCATCTGGTCCCAGAGCCCTGACCACTTTCAGAGCTGCAAGTCCCTTCAGGACTCTTTCCTCTGAGAAGGAACTTGTGCCCCCCTCCCCCCATTCCTGCTGCTCCCTGGTTGTTGGATCCCTCCACTGTGAAGACTGAGCAGAAGTACCCATTCATAATGTCTGTTTTTTCTTGGTCCCCTTCTATGCAGTCTCCCCCTGCTGCACTCCTTATCCTTACTATCCCTCCCCTTACTTTCCTCCGAACAATTGCTTAGGAACCTGTAGAAAGTCTTATCCCCATTAGCTACCTCCTTGACTATCCTTTCTCTGTCTGTGCCTTCCTTCCTCTTACTGCCTTTCCTGCTTTCCACTGTTTTACTTGGTATACATCCCTGTCTTCCTCCCTCTGTGTTTCCTCAGACCTCCTGAATGCCATCCTGTTTTCCCTCACCACCTTGGCCACATCCTTAAAAAAGCCATAACAGTCTCTTTCTCCTTCTACCTTTATGCACATCCTTCCTGCAGAGATAGGTTGCCTTAATTATTCCCTCCTTAATTTCTTTCCATTGTGCCTCTGCCCCTTCTTGGCACTTCCCCAAGAGACAATTTCTGAGGCAGTCTCCCATGTCTTTAAAATTTGCCCTCCTAAAGTCCAGAACCCTCACCTTCATGTGGAGTGGCTTGCCTCTGTTCTGATCTTAATGTTAAACCACATTGTACAATGATCTCTGGTATCCAAAGAACTGCCTACTGTGACATCTGCAAGAGAGCTGCCCACTGTGATGTCTATAGTGCCATCCCAGTTTGTAAGCACCAGGTCCAGCACTTCCCCATCCCTATTGGGTTCCTTGACTAGCTGTCCGAGAAAAGCCCTTTGTAGGGAGTCAAGGATGTTCCTGCTCCTTGCCAAAGTTGCAGCTGGAAAGCTCCAATCCACATCTGGCAGACTGAAATCACCAACTAGCAGCACCTCTTTCTTGTTTGCTATCCTGATGATGTCCTCCCCAAGTGCCCTATCCAACTCCTCTCCTTGTGCTGGAGGTCTATGTACCACCCCTGTATGGACAGCATTTCCGGCACCTGTCTCTAAGATGACCTACAGCATCTCCAACCCTTCTCTTTCCTCTGGTTGCCCCATACCTCTCTGGCCTATGTCTCAACATTTCTATGAATCCAAAATATGAAAGTGGTTGGTTAGGATCTCAGCTCCAAAGTTGGATAGCTGGACTATCCATCAGATTCCATTAGAATAGTCAAAAGCACTATCCAAGCATAACTTATGGGGCTCAAAAATTTCCACATCCTGATTCCTTTTACACAGCTGGAAAGATTTCTGCAATATCTTGATCAGATATTGATAACTTGTGAATAGTGTCAAACAACATGCCTTTAGAGTGTGTGCACCTTCTAGGACATGGCATGCTCTTGTGATTTATTCTTTGTTTAGGGGGTTTCAGCCACTTGGTCTCTAAATTAAATTTGGTCAGGCTTATAAAAGTTGCAACGAAGAGCCAAGCTTTCAACCTACCATCAAAAATGTGTAATCTGTTGTTACAGGAAATTGTTCTGCTGTACCTGTGCTTTTTCATTTTGCTGTGCTGGTACAAACAATTTGCTTGGCAGTCTCTAAGGAGCCTAGTGCTCAAAACAAAATCATTACATTTCAGTTATACTACGAGCCATGTCTGGCGGTGATGAGTGAGTCTCAGTTTTCAGCAAAACTACTGTGTGGAAGTGATGACAACAAGTGACTGAAGTCATTTCTTTTCGTGTGAAATGTTACAGATAAGAGGAAATCAGCACAGCAGAAAGGGAGGGGGATTTCAGTGGATTTAAATCATACTCAGCATTCCATGATAGAGATCTTTAAATACCTCACAGGGGTAAATAAGATACAGGAACAAAGTATTTTTCAGAAGAAAACACGCCCAAGAACAAGGGGATGTGCTATGAAGCTGGAGGAGGGTAGATTCAGATGTGAGGAAGTACTTCTTCATAGAAAGAGTGTGGATTCCTGAAACAGCTTTCCTGTTGAGGTGGTGGGAACAAAAACAGGGGTGGGTTCAAGAATGCATGGGATAAGCACAAGGGAATCATAGGCCCTGTCCACACTGCAGCCCGAAAACCCTTCTGTAATGTTACAGAGGGTGTAAACCGCATCGGTAACGGTGTGCGTTTACACTGGTAGCGATTACAGCAGAAGCTTCACAACCGTTATAGAAACCTGCCAGGAGGTGGTTTCTACAATGGTTACAGAAATGGTCGCAAGGCTGTAACATTATCGCCGGCCGTCTAAACGCATGACCGTTTAGCCCCCGGTCATCTGCTAGACCAGCAGGCAGTGCACCACAGAGGGGCACTTGGGAGGCAGATGAAGAAGGAAGCACCCGGAAGGCAGAGAGGCACACGAGGAGTGTAACCACTGCAGCAAGGTGGAAACGGTGCAGGACAGTGCCTGCACAACTTCAGAGGCACGGAGCCAAGATCAGCTGGGTGCACACACCCGAGAGAGGTGCAGCCAGGAGGCTCAGTGTGCCAATAGGGGGTGCTGCCTGCAGCAGCTGTACAAGAACTGCGAGGGGGGGGGAAGAGCACTGGTGCCCAGGGCAAACAGTGGGCACATGCCATAGGGAGGCAGCAACAGACACCAGCACTGTGTGCCACAGGTGTGAAGGGGGCCCCAACAGCTGCCATAACACACGACCAGCCCCCAGAGGACAGCAGTGCCAGAGCACACCACACCAGCACCACTGCAGAGTGATCCCAGCCCCCAAGCACTGCCTGTGACTGGTGGAGGGTAGACAGGCCTGTGCCAAGCAGTGACCACAGCCGCACGCCACGCTGCCCACCTGCAGGACCATGTCAGATCGTGGCGCCACCTGGTCGGATGAGGCCACAAAACTCCTGGTGGAGTTCTGGACCCAGGAGAAGGTGCAGGCAGAGCTAGCCAGTGCAAGGCACAATACGAAGGTGTATCAGAAGGTATCGGACTACCTGTTCGGGAATGGGGTGGAGCGGATGGCAAAGCAATGCCGTGACAAGATAAAGCAACTGAAGGTGCGGTACCATAAAACCAGCGACAGCAACAGACGCTCGGGGGGTGCGCGTGTGGTGTGCCCCTTCTATGACACATTGGATACCATACTGGGAACACGGCCTACCACCGAACCAGCGTTCATCCTGGAGAGCTCACAGGTGGCCAGCCCTGAACTGGACACGGAGGATGATGGGGACACCACCGGGGATGTGTGCCAGCACCTGGGGAATGAAGACAACGACAGTGTGCAGCGGGAGTGCCCCAACACAGGTACATGCATTGTGCCATGTGTATGCTGGGTTCTGGCATGCCGGTGGGGGTGTATCCTGGGCACGCAGCACAAGGTGATAGGCATGGCATGGGTGGTGGCACAGGTTCACTCAAGGGAGTTTGCATGTGGCACCTGTGGTGTGTGTAGGCACACAGGTGCATGGGGGACAGGGGCATGGGGCTGGGGTTGGCCGTGGGGGTTGGGGGTGGGGTATGCACATGTGTGTAACGGTGACAGGTGTGTTCTGCCATTCCAGGGCAAGACCCTGGTAAGGGGACATCGGTGGACACCGACGCAGCAGAGGCCTCCCCAGTGTTCTCAGCCCTGCAGGACGTGATGCCAGGAACCTCCAGTGACGGCTCCACTGCGGGAGGAGGCAGCCATGCGAAGTGGCAGGGAGACCAGGCACCCCTGGTGAACCTCAGGAAGAGGAAGTCGAAGACAGCACGGATGGTAGACATACTTGGGGCGGTGCTGGAACCTACGTGTAGAATGATGCAAGAGCACCACAGGGAGCTGATGGACCTGGAGAGGGAGCGGGCATGGGAGGACAGGGCATTGGAGGAGCAGTTACGGAGACAGGAGGCAGAGCAGACACAGCGGTTCTTCACACAGATGGTCCAGTTACTGGCCATGCAATGCCAGCAGCCACCCCCTGCAGCCGCACACGCAATGGCTGGGTGCCACCCCCATGGCACACACCACCGCAGCCCCATCCCCCTGTGCCCTGTTCCCCCCCGTGGGTGTGCCACCATGCCAGTGGCCACTGAGAACCACAGTGACATGGCTGACCCTACCATTGGCCACCCGTCCATCGCTGGTGGACAGACAGGCTGCGTGGCACAGGCAGCCTCCACCAGGATGCATCCCCCGGCTATGCCAGCACCCAGCAGGCACGACACCCCACTACAGGGTGCAGTGTACATGGGTGGTGTCACTGCCTCCACCACCCAGCTGCCCACATCCAAGGCAACACCAGCTGGTGCCAGCATGGCACAGCTGTACCCCACAGGTGTCACGCCAGCCACCGCTGGCCTGCACACAGCACCCCAACCCCGATGTATGGTGCTGCTGCTCTGCACAGTGCTACCCCCTTGGATCCCGCAGCAGGCATGCCCAGCTTCACACAGGACCTGTACAGTGACGGGTTCCAGTGGACCACCCTGTGATAACCCATGCAGCATGCAGGGGTTGGCTGACTGGTGCGTCCCGCCGGTTGCCACACGGGACTCCATTTTTGATTTCCCCCCTACTTTGGGGATGCCGCTGGGGTCCACCCAGTGACAACAGTGCCTGGTTCATGTTGGCACAGAGGTATGTGCCAGCTGTGGCACTCAGTTAAACAGTGCAATTCCTGGGTCACACGCACTGTTGCGTGGCGTCCCTGCAACATGCTGTGTCAGGGGTTCTGATGCAGTATGGCCACATGGGTGCCTGGGTTAGGGCACCACCTGTGCATGGTTATGTTTTTAATTTTTTCAGGTGACAGTACAGTGGCCCACACGTAGGTTCCTTTGATAAGTTGACGTATGGTGCCGCCCATATGGTGGCCCGGCATTGTGTATTGCATAGTTTTTTCACATGACAGTGTCTGTTTTCTTTGGGGATATGTGGTGTTACGCAGCCATGCACATGGTCCACTGCATGGCCATGCTGCTGCTGCTGCACATTGTTTACTTGTGTTATTGCCACCAGAAGTCATGGCGGCGTTGGATTAAAGGCTGTCTTGTGTCACCATACCGTGTTGCTGGTTTGCTTGGGCGGTGTGCATGCATGTGCACATTGCTTTCTGGGGAACAGTGGGGCTTCCAATTCCATGGGTTGCTGGTGTGGGGGTCCTGCATGTGTGGCCTGGCTGCACAGTGTATGCTGGTGCACGCAGCTTGCATCCGGTGGCAGCGGGGCGTGGTTTGCCATTTCCTGGTGGTGCACCGCATGCCTGTCTGTGGGACGCAGCGGGGTCCCTGTACCCGGCATGTGTTGGTGCATCACTGCACGCCTTCATGCCATGTGTAGGGGCATCCTCTCATTATGGTTCCACACCTTCAGCTGCTGCCCACCCTTGGTCCCCCACAGGTGCACCTGGGCACACATAGTTGTAGGATACTGAGGCATGTTGTGCCGCACTCAGTGTGCCCTGTGTAGACTGGCAGCCGGGTGTTCATTCGGCTGGGTTTCTGTCTTCAAGGCTGTCTTCCCCAGGTGCACCATAGGATGCACTCCACATTACAGGGATTGGGTGCACACACTGTTCACGTCTCAATGTGGACAGGCTGTGCCAGTTCCAGACCATTTTCACACCTGTCCCCTGGAAGTGTGGACACACTGTTACGTTTGCAGCCTGTAATGGTTCGGAACCATTTCAGCTTTGTTGGGTGCAGTGTGGACAGGGCCAAAGAGGAAAGGAAGGGGGATGAGAGAAAGAGTTGTAGATTGGGCACAGCTGAGGTAATAGTGTAGGTAGTAAGAAATGGACAGACTGGATGGGCCAAGCAGTCCTTATCTGCCATCAAATTCTCTGTTTCCATGTTTCTGTGTTTCCATCTCCAGCCCTTCCTCCCTGAAGTTTGGGAGCAGCAATATACAGTAAGCCTTAAAGCAGCAGTACTAGATAACAAAAATCTGACCTTTTGTAACAGTTTGTTCCCTGTGCTTTGTTGAGCATTTATCCGGTAATCTTTTATGTTTTCACTGTACTATCACCCCGTAACTTGCTCCATTTTTCTTTGTTTTTGTTTACAATTCTTCCACCTGCCATGCTGAACTGGAACCCTCTGCTACCAACCTCACATGCGTATGACTCGCAGTACTACACAGGGACTGCAGGAATGCGCATCACAGGGTCCCAAGGAAGTAAAGAAAACACGTGATGTGACATGGGGGGGAGCTCGTCTGAAAATTAAGCAGCACCCATATTTAAACTGTGGCTCCACAAAAATGGAAATGTATTTTAAACATCTAAAAAACTAAAGAGCGCTAAAAAAAAATATTTACAGATATGGAAACTGGAACTATGGCTGCATACTTCCCGTGAAAAAAGCAGAATTGTGATACTCACTTCCTGATTATCCAGTACTGCTGCTTTAACCTGCAGTTGACTCCAAAGTAAGATGACTCTGAGGGTTCCATGCTAAACCCAGTTTTCAAATATTAATTTCAAAACCTAACTCCAGAGTTACGAAATTGTAAGTGCTCCATTCCATGTTTTCCCCTTGTCCAGCATCTTGTAAACTGGGGCTGCCATGCTGTAGGGCAAGAGAAGTTCCAGGCTACCCAGTCTCATAAAGGAAAACATGAAAGTATGGAGTGGAGGCACTTCTCAGGCAAATATAAATATCAAACTAAAGGAACAGACAAGAATTATTATTTTCGTATATGCATTACTTATTATTACTTCAACCAATACCCACTGCCAACATTTTGTGGTAAGTACCACTTTCTCAAGGCAAACAACGGTGGTTTCTTTTTAATGGATCACATGTGTTTCACTGATAAAACAATAATGGTTCTCTTCCTCAAGTCGTATCTACACCGGAGGCTTACTAGATCCTCCCATCCAAGTTGCTCTATGAATTCTAGTTGGCGTGGAGGTTGTCCTCTCCACAGCAGAAGTGCCAGTATTCCTTATGAGCCTATAAAGGCAGGGAATTCATAGTGCAGTTTGCATGAGAGAGCCTAGTAAGCCTCCAGTGTTTTATGAGACTTGAGAAAGAAAATAATGTTTTTAGCGGTGAAATACATATGTTCCAATAAGACAAACCGTTGTTATTTGCCTTGAGAAAGTAGTACTTGCCATGAAAAGTTGGCAGTGGATATTTGGTGGAAGCAGAAAAGAATTACTGCATAAAAGAAATAAGAGTTGACCGACCACAACTGTACCTTTCCTTTGGCTAGGAAGGTGGGCAAGTAGTAGCCATCACAGTCAGCACTAATCTTGCTTGGCTAGCGTGGGTTTGAGAATGCCAGCTGGCCAACACCCTCTTTCCCTGAGAGTAGAGTGTCACACCTCTGTGACACACTCAGCCTTCGGCCACCTCCCAATTGTGGGATTGTGAGTCTCCCCCGGGAACCTTCGTCTCCCAAGTGATGACATGTTATATGCGATTATTATATACTTGTTTTTAATGTTTTTATTCTATTGTGGTGTTATGTATGTACATATGTGTATCTGGTCACTTACAAAAACGGGCATTTCTTTATCAGCTCACCAGAGTAACAAAGTAAAATGAAAAATGGAATGAAATGACATGACATATTACCGCTGTACCACTACAATGGACTTCTTTTATAACTAATTAGGCCCTCTGTGGGAGCTCTTTTATGGTATAAGACAGTCCTTGTGTGAGATTTAGGTGAGGGAAATATGAAACAAGTATAAGTGGTTCTGGCTGTCCAAACTTCACACAAGGACGCTCTTTTACTATATGTGAGCACCCAAGCAGGCCCTATTAAGTTATTATAAGCAATAACAACCCCTCCTAAAATGTGTAAAATAAGATCCTGACTAATGACTCAATTTACAATCATACAGTATTTATTTTGAAACTGTAAAGTAACCCCTCCCGACACACATACACAAACACACACACACACACACACACACACACACCGTTACAAGGCTGAAAATAGATCAGCGGAACAGCTCAACCATTTTTGCACTGGAAGCGCAATAATGTTGAGATTGGTGGTAAGCTTTTAGTCTGGAAACTGGAATGGGATCAAACTGTGGTTCAACAGCAGAGCAGAGGATTAAAATGGTACTTTTTTTAAAAATAAACATGCAGTTGACCAAGTAGAGCACTTCTGACACTTCCTCTTGCAGTGACCTGGGTTCAAGAGGGAACCAGAGTTATTGGAGATCGGCTGGGAGTGAAAGGATTGAGTATCCAGGATCTGCACTCCTCCTTCAGGGCAGGAAGGATATGTCTCCTGTAGCATGCCTGATATCTAGCGATAGCTAGGTGTCAGCACACTTGTGGGCACCATGCTCGGAAGGATGCTGACGGATGCCAGCACTGCAGTATGTTGTGCATGCGCATGTGCATCTGGGCATCTCCAGGGAACATAAATAATGGAGGAAACTATCTGACCAAAGCCAAATAAAGACATTATTTTTTTTCCAATTGTTTAATCAGGTGAGACACACTAAGCTGAGAGCTTGTTTACAGGTGCAACCTGGGAGCACAGGGAAGTTAAGTGACTTGCTCAGGGTCACACAGTATGCAAGTGGGGGCTGTGGGATTCAAACCCAGGTCTCCAGATTTGCAGCTCAGAGCCTTAAACCACTGCATTATACTGCCTCCAAGACATGGTCCCCTGCAAGCCCTGTACCACTGACAGTGCAGCCCTGCATGCTGACTCAGGAGCAGAGCATAAGCCCCAGAGATGGTGGGTGACGAGGCTGAGGGAATCTGACAGAAGTGGACTGATTGGGTTATTGGAGAATAATAAGTCTGATTGAAAAAAAAGCTAAACTTCTGACATAGACTGGAATTGAAACAGTAGCTAGGTAAAGGACTCCATAATCTTCTGCCAAGCCACACAGCGCTGTCCTACATCCCGCATGACTTTTTTATTTATTTACAAGTTTTGCTGCCTTTCTCTGCCCCAACTGCCCCCTTCTGACTGGTCTTTCTGGCCCCATCACCTGACTTCCCTGGGACTTATTTTCTCTCTGTCATCCTCTGCCACAGGACTGTGGGGGTGCCAGGTCATCGGTGTGAGGCCTGCAAGGGATTGGGCCTTCATCCTGCAGTTGGCATTTTTTTTCCAGCTTGTATTGTCTCCTGAGGCCCACCTTGTGTACAACGGGTGCAATTTGTAAACTCTGCCTCCACAGAGATGTCCCTGGTGCCCTGTGTGTGGGGTTCCTCCCCCTGTGTAGTCTCTCTGCATCTGGGCCACCCAGACACTGCCAGAAGGTGTACGAGCAGCAGAACACACTCATCCCCCTCTCTGAAGGAGGACACTTGTCCTATGGATGCTTGGTCCTCCCTCCCCTGTCCAGTCACTGAGCGGCCCTGATCTGTTCCTTAGCCTGGGTCACCAGAACAGTTAGCGGTGAGGCAACCAGTGCCTCATCCCCCCCCACCCTATCCCACCAGGCTGGCTAAGGACTTTTCTAATATGTTTCATAATTCTGGATTATGCAGTTTTGGGTTTTAATAATGTAGGGAGTATCAAAATTACCAAAAAGTACTGCACTTTAAGCACTAAATACTACGGAAATGTTATCTATGAACTTTGGCTGGGAAGAAAAACTATTGGGTATAGTTACCATTTAGGCCCTGTCCACACTAGCATTTTTTTCAGTATTTAAACAGTTTAACACTGTTAAAATGGTTTAAAAGTATTGCATTCAGATTATAAGACAGCAGGGTTTTAAACCAACATGGCTACCTTAAACCATGTTGACAGCAGTATGGATGCAAACTGTGCTGTAACAGGGGTTAAGGCAACCTCTGCCACACTTCTGTGGCTTTCTTAGTAGGCTGCTGAAAAGGAACCAATTTATATACAACTTCAATCTCACAGTGAGCTGCCACACAAAATGCTGTGATTTTTTTTATCCGTTACCGCACCTGATCGTGAGTATCCTGGCATTCATCGTGGCACCCACAGCACTTTGTGGTACTTCTGCAATCATGCTTAGGAATTTGAGCAGGCAAGCACAATGTTGGAGCACAATGTGGATGCTCTGACAATTGTGCTTAACCATTGCTGTGCCATGGAGAGATATATCTGTCCAAATTTCCTATACATCCAAATTCTGTTGGCAGTTTAAGCACTGAATTTAAAACGTTTTTTAAAATATTTTTAAAAATTGATGTCAGTGTGGATGGGGCCCTAAAGAGCAAGAGTTACACTAGAAGAGCTCTGGCAATGAAGCCAAGTGTCAAAGAAATACAAATTTACACATACCTGCTAATTCAAAGCATCATGGGTAGTACATGCAAATCACCATGAAGTAATTTAGGCTGGCTCAGATTTAGGCAGGACTGAATGGTGCCAAAGGACCTCACAAACAATCTGCAAAGGCTTAAAACCGTGGATCACAGAAGGACATTTCATCCTTGTGCCATACCTGTAGCCTTAGCCCAGAAAGAGGCAGAGCCAGACACATGATGTCAATGGTCTGGGTCACGGTGAAGAAATTCAGGCTTGCTACAACAGGTGTAATTTTGTATTTTTTTCTAGCCAAGTTATTGACATTATCACCCAGGTATTCCTCCGCTTTGACACCTATTACAATATCAGCCATGCTAGAACATTCCAGACCATGCAATGCCCCATTTAGTCACCTCTATCACACATGTTCTGTTCAGTACCCGTTATTTGTGACGTCCACAAACATGAAAGTGATCCATGACCCTCCCTTCTTTGCATGTGCCCCTATTGATTTTGGAGAATTTGAAATCACCTATTAGCGTACCCCATGGAGTCAGGCTTTTGTAGGTCTTAAATCTGCCCAGCTAGTATTTTAAGTACCCAGTACATCCTTAAGAGCTCTGGGTCAAGCAGTACTGGCAGTGGGTTCTGGAGGTGGCGCCATCTACTTGGGTATGAACTGCCCTGGAAGCTGCAGTTCAGTTGGACAAGGGCGGAGAAGCGGCAGCCTCTTCCTACAGTTACCGACTGTTCCTGCTGAGAAGGTTTTCAAGAGCTTTCTTTGGTGTCAGGGCAGCAGCTGTTCCACACAGTTGCCCCACAGGAGTGAAGGCCCTGCAAATGGCAGATTCCTGCTGGACAACGAGCAGTAAAAGGAAATCCATAGGGGAAGAACAAAGGCTCTGCAATAATACTGGTAACATGAAAGCAAGCATGTGGCTGTGAAAGGTATCCCGTAAAATGCATTTGGGCAAGTGAAAAACAGCGATGGGAATATTGGCTACTGTGTCTTCACAGCACCAGTAAATGTCAGTGACAATTGTTATTACGCCGAGTCACCAGTGGAGGAGCAGTAGTGTCACTAGTTAGGGTTAGAAGAGGTGTTTTTGTGTGGTGCAAAGGTGTGCTGGCAGTGTAGCAAACAGAATTAGATCAGCATGTGTGTGTGCTGCAGTAGGAAGCAGACCTGGGTTCAATTCCTGGAGTGACCTTTTTTTGGTGGGTATATTTTTCTTTTTGATCACACTGTTGCAGCCGACTTCTCCCCCCCCCCCCAAGTTCCATCTGATAACAGCAACCGCGTAATAGCGATCGCCATTTGGGTGAGTCTATATTGACTTGAATTGAAAAGATTTCAGCGATGTAGAATCACGATGAACAGCAAGATGGCACCTGAGATGTAGTTTTTGTTCTTCATGCGGGGGCTGTGCCCCGCACCCCATGGGGGCTTCACCCCATCCCGTACTAAAAGTTCTCCGCTCCAGGGGTGTATGTCGAGAGTGCAGAGTTAAAAATACAAATCCCCAACCTGGCACAAAAACAAGCATGCCCAGAACTGAACCCGGCACACACCCAACCCCAGCCTGCTACCAACCCACCACACCACATGGCTAGCTCAGCAGCCCACCACCACACTACACCACACAAACCTTCTCTCCCGTTCTGCCCATCACACAGCGTGGTCTCTCCCCACCCCAACCCTGCGCACGTGTATACATAGTGACATTCTGTCGCTACATGCGCTGAACTCCTATCCAGTTGCCCTCCCTGCCAGGTAGCCCTGTGCAAAAGCACCGTGATTGAGTCACCCTTTTTGAAAGCACTCAATCACAGTCACTTTATACATGGGATATCCTCCCCCCTTGTCATATTTTGCATGCACCTCTCCCACAGTTGCCATCCTCCCCATCCTGTGTTTCTCCCTGTCCATGAGTTCCGCACCCTCCGTGTTGATTCTATATTTTTATGGGGGGCAGGGCAAAGCCCCCCACAGAATAAGGTCTCCAGCACCTGGTTCGCTGGTTCATGTAGGTGCTAAAAAGTGACTGCGCTGTTTTTGGCTTCACATTTGTTCTCTCGCTGTTTTGGCAGCTGCTGTTTTATATTCACTGTTATTACACACAACCACTGTGAAAAGTATTGTGAAATGGTTGCATGACTGAAATCTGTGGCATCACGTGCCATATTCTAAACTCCTGAAGCAAGGTAGAAGGGCTAAATAAATGTGCAAAAAAAGTAATTTGGTCTGGGACTGCGTACCCCATGGGAGCCAGTGAGGCTTGAGAGTGAGGTGGCAAGTCTTAAAGAAACTGCAGTCCCCAGTAAGACCTGCCCCACTGTGCCCATTTGCTAAAAGAAAAAGTGAAAGTCAGAAAGTGAATTTCTGTGAGTGAACTGCATTTGTTTTAAAAAAAAAAGCCAAATTCAAGGCAGAGCAGTGTTAGGTAAGGCATGCAGATTTATGGACCCCGTTGGGCACCTGGGTTTGGAGAAATGAGTACCATCCTTGGGCAGCTGTAACTTATGATAAAATGCTCATAAGCCCTCAATTCTTGGGTAGCTCTAGCCTGGAGCTAAAAATGGCATTTGTAGGTTAAAGTGAAAGGAATAATGCATTAGCCTGAAATATATTTACTTGGAAGAAATTGTTGTGACAGCAAAAGCTAGGATAGTGACAGTATCCATTTCAGATGTAGTGAGAGGGCTCTGTGTAAACTGACAAGTTAAATATTAATTATAGCCATACATTAGTGCATCATGTGGGTAGCGGGTTCACTCAACCGGCGATGTAGCATCTGAGTACTAGTTAAAATTAGCAAAAACATATGTTGTGCAGAGTGTTTTGATTTGTGTGTTTAGTCCTGGTGTGTCCTTCCCTTTGTTTTTTTTTCTATTAGGAGTTTTTTTTTTCTAAATTTGCCTACTAGTGTTATGGCCTCTGGGGATCTCCAGATTAACATGCTTTATTGTGCTTCTTTGACCTGCAATGCCTCCTGTCTCATGTGGCAGTGATGCGGCTGGGACCACTGATTCAGTGACGGGAAGTACTGCAGCAATAATCTGAAGACACAACCCTGATGTTCTAGCCTCAATAAAATAACTTTAGTTCAGTATTTTTGTTTTCTGTATGGTTGTCTAGGTCTAGGCAGCAGGAGTAAATGTTTTGCTTTTAATACACCTAGTCATAAAAAGCAGACAAATCACCCCAAGTCATCTGTGTCATAATTAGTAAAGACTTTAGCTGTTTTCTTACAGAATACCAATTCAGTTAGACCCCAGGTGATTGCTAAGCTGTAAATGTAGCCTTCTGTGCCCACTGGATATGGAAAGTGACTTAAAATCACAGCTGTACTGCTGTAAAAATTGACTGTAAACCAGTATTTGCTGAATCTATGGTCCCAGGTGCATCACCGTCACATGGGGCAGGAGGCATTATAAGAGAAAGAAAAGCAATGAACCGTGGTAAAATATGAAGATCCCCAGATGGCATAGCACTAGTAGGCAAATTGAGAAAAAAATCCTAATAACAAACAAAGGGAAGGACACAGCAGGACTAAACATACAAATCAAAACACTCTGTACAACATGGTTTTGCAAATTTTGACCATACTACTCCTTTAAACTCCAGTGATATTTTCCAACACAGGGAAGTGAAGTGAATGCAATGAAAATGGGGTGTAAGATCTGAAAGTGGCTTGAGTACTGCTTGTTTACTGTTGTAATAATATTTAGTGCTGGAAATGGACCCCACCTCCTTTTATGTAGGATCGAACATCCCTGAGAGGAGTCGGGGGCAGGTTTCCTCATTATGTGTTGTATTGTCACAGGTTATTTAGTCTGTTTCATGCATCTAAGGTGGTACATTTTATGCAGGAGCAGTCCTCCCCAATTTTCTCCTAGAACTGAGTCGGACTTTTAATTTCACTCCTGGCACTGTGCTCCTCAGAGTTTTCCCTTATTACCACTACTAAATATGATCTTGAGTGAAATGTAGACTCTCAAAATAAGTTGTTGACATTCAGGTATGTATCTGTGTGTGTTAACCCCAACTCATTTGGAGCCCTGCACTGAAGAAACTAGTTCAACTGGGAGGTCACCGCATGTCTGAGAGGTCATGGTGACTTGTCTGGCATTCCATCGCCACCCTGAAACCAACTTTACCATCTATACCCATAGGCTAGTAATAGAGGGTGATGCTTTAGTTTAGTAATTTACCCTGAGCAGGTTTCCTATTTACCTGAAATAGTTTAGTACCCATGCCTTCCTCCTGCCACAGGGGTCAATGCTGCTTATAAAAACGTCAGACTTCTGTAGATAACCGTGGTGTAACAAGTTGTATTTAGTATGTATCACAAGTAAAAGGCTGTCTTTCTCCTCGTGGGGGGGAGATTAAACTAAAGCAAAACCCAAAGACCCATGGTTATTTCCCTGTGCATTGGCGTACTGAACTCCTTACAGAATACCAATTTTGCTGTGTTCAAAGGTTGTACTTGTCCTGCCCCCTTCTCCCAGGACGCATCTGGAATCGAGCGGTACTCCACTCAGTATGCCTTCCTGGTGAAACTCTTAAATAAATAAATAACTATGAGTAATATGCTTTCAATTAAAGAGCGTGTCACCTGATATGCTCTGCCTTATAAATTCATGTCCTATTCGAGTAACTATAGTCCTAATCAAAAGGAGTGGCAGCTTGGATTCATATTGATTCAGCAAGACTTGGAAAGCAATGGATGGAACGTCTGTATGATTGGTGTGAAATGCTGCTGATAGTCTGTGAAGAGCAGTTATGGCATGTGAGTGCACATTAGCACTGAAGTGATTCATCAAAATGTCAGACTACCCTTTCCAGGCAGAACAGCAGAACAGTCTGCTTTTCTTCAGAATCCAGATGTATGCATTTTTTTACACAAAACTGAAATTGCATACAGGTACTTTAAAAACAGGATTTTTTTTAATCAGTGTCACTTCAGTTTATTTGTACATGTAAACCAAATAATTAGCTATTGTAGGAGAGTTAGTGTAGGGCAGGATCTTGCATTTCCTTTAATGGAATTTACATTTTGTGACCTTCTCATGAAAATCATGGCTTCAGTGGTCTGTATGCAAGCTGTTAAAGACATAGAGATAACCTGAAAAAAATAGTAAATGCAACGCTCTTTTCCCTAGTCTGTGGTTCAACAGAAGCCCAATAAATCAGTTCGCAAGGCTGGTGACCCACGGTCGGTCGGGAATGAGCACAAGTCATTGAAAGGTCAGAGGGGGAGAAGGAGGAGGAGGATTGAGCATGCCAGAGGACACTCTCCTTGGTGGTAAGTGGACTACAGACTCTGCTGCTGTACTGATTCCTGGATGACCACAGGTGGTGGTACAGTTGTAACTGTTTCTGTGGAAGAGAGAAACACCGGCTGATGCCGATGCACTGCCACACATTTGTGTGCTGAGTCCTTGTATTTGACATCCCTGAGGGGGAGGAACAAGGAAAAATACCCCACTGGTTTGCAGGATGCTGCCACTAGTACTCTCAGGCCCCCTACACACTGACTTGCTGCTGCTTCCCAGAACTGAGTAGTTCAGCAGTGGAGAGTTGGGCCACCTCCCCCACACCAGAGGTGGAAGTCTGGGGTATGAGGAAGCAGATAAGCATCAGAAAAAATGCCAGTGGGGTCTGGGAGGTCACCTGAGTGAGCGGATGGAAGCCACAGCAGCGAGAAGGAACATAAACAGAAGGTATAAAATTGGGAAGTGCTTCCAGTAAATTTTATGGGAATTCAGAACTGACTTCTCAGAACTCTGCTGAAAGAGTGTCTGAAATCATATATATATATATATATATATATCATTAATTGCAAACATTGCTGAACTTTGAGAGGGGCATGGCAAGAGATAATAATACAAAATTCTTCAGTTTTTGCACAAAAAAGAGGAGTGTGAAGGCAAGAGTTAAACAGATAACCTGGGAATGGGGCTATATCAGACAATGCCTTGGTTACAAATAGGCTAAATGAATATTTCACCTCAGTATTTACTACAGACGTGTTGGGGAGACTTGCCACAGCTAAGTAGCTTGTATAAAAACTCCAGGTTGTGCTACAATGGGCATTTTTTTCATGCAAGCTGAGTGATGATCTCTTATTTTTATGCAAGCTGCTTGTTTTTTGGTTTTTTTTTGGTGGGGGTTATTTTCCCAATTTCATGACCCAGTAAAACTCAGGAAAGTGGTTTTACGATTAATGAAAATAGGTTCTCGAGTGATAAAACCGATACCTGTCTTTGTGATTGGCAGCAGTCTAATTTCATTAATGTTTTAAAAACCGTTCCTCTAAAATAGACTAAAGAATCAATCTTGCATATCACATTATTAATCACATAAATTTCAGACTTCCAAAATACTTTCTTGGTTTTGATGTGCAATGGTTTCTCTTTTTTTCCCCCACTTTCACGATAACTATGGCTCACAAAAGCATGTCTCATCTCAAGAAATTGGGTGCTTACTCATGAAAGTGACATGAGTCAATTTGGCAAAAATCCTGCTCTGAAAAATGCATGAAAAAATAACCTGTGCATATATGAAAAGAGCATTTTATTTTCTTGATAAGTTAAAATATACACATTTTTCAGTAAAGCCATTAGTCAAATTTATTATTGGTCCAAACTCTGAAAAACCGTAGACAGTTTCAGGTATCAGCTCACAATCATTTTTGTGTTATCAGTGAGCAAAAAAAGAAAAAAAAGTCTTAAAAAACATATTTTTGTGTATTTTCCACCCTCTATAACTTTTAAACTGCAAAACCAACCATAACAAAATTTATAGGATGCAGAGATCCCATCACGGACTATGAGCATGCCAAATGTCAAGCTATTCCATCCAGGAAAGGCCACATTACTATTATTGTTATAGAGGATAATGGACGGGGGATGGACAATAACCATGCTGTAATCCCATCGAGCTGTTTCCTTGTCAACAATGTAAACCTCGAGAGCGCAGCTCAAGAGGTTTACTGTTGTCAAGGAAACCATGAGATGGGATTTCAGTGCGGTTGTTGTCCGGCCACTTTCCATTATTCTTTATAGTGTGTGGGAAAAACCAAAGGGTAAGAGATGTTTTTAGTTACAGTGCTCGTACCCTATATGTGGAAGAACCTGTCCGCCATCATCGTCCATTGAGCACCGCATGTGTAAAAGACTCGTGCATGTGCATATCCACTCCAGTTGTTATGGTATCTATGTGACATACTCAAGAGCAGTTAACAACCTCTTGACATCACATCGATACCATAACAGCACCATAAACTTGCCAAATTTGGACAACAATAAGGGCTCCCCATACATTATATTATTATTATTACTAACACATTGAGGGGGCTAGCCAAACAGATCATAAAACCACAAGCTCAAAGAATGAGTGGCTTTATGATCTGGTTAGTCAACTTGATGGACTTCTTTCCCAGCATACCAAACTTCCCATAATTTATTTTTTATACTACATAAAATGGTCAGTTTTTTCTTTTGATCACATTTACATCATTTCCTGGTTTTGCCATTTCATTTTTTTTTGTCCAAGGTTTTTTTTTTTCATTAGAGTACTGGCATTTTTTGATGTATACAGTTTGTTGTCCCCTTACTGTTTCCATAGTGTAGGGTCTTCCATGTGATGCGGCATGGCTGTGACTGCCTATCCTTTAGTTCAGCGTGGTGTGTGCAGCTGGGACTAGAGTGGCATCTGTAGTTAGGGGCAGTGGGTGTCTGCAGTAGGGAGTCAGATGAAGGAGGTCAGAGTCAGCAGCTGCAGCATGAAGGGCATGGCAGCAGCGTAAAGAGGTCAGAGCGGGCAGCAACTGCTTGGTGGTTATGGTGGCATCTAAGGAGAGAGCTGGAACATCAAGGAAGATGGCTGCTTGGTGAGAGCTGGGCTATTTTTAAGTTACTGTATCTTGATACATTTAATTAGTATTATTTTTTGTTTGGTTTCAATAGGGTTTATGTAAGTCCAAATTTTTTTTTTATGTGTGCTCTGTGGTAAGCGTGTTATTGACATGGGAATTGGTGTAATTGGTTTTGTAGGTTCATTAATTGATGTGTAAATTGGATTAATTGGTAATTAATTAGTTTGTTGTAGCCTTTGTAATGCTATTTTATGGGTGTTTTTTTTTCATCTAGTAATTCAGCTTTAATTATAGAGGTATACAGCTATAATTACTGTTTGAGTAGATCAGCTTTAAACTCACTAATAACCAGCCTGTCATAATACACAGAAAAACATGTATTACGACCAACTGTAGTACACAATTTTATATGTAATATGTGATAATCAGTCTCTGTGCCTCTCAAAACAGCCTAGATAACATTTTAGAACATTTTCATGAATAAAATATTGCCCTGTTAAACAGAGTGCTCCTTTTGTTTGCCTTGTGATTTGTATAAACAACCAGTGCAAGTCACCCTATAGCTCTCACCAGGAACTCTCGGTGCAAGCCACAGCTCCAAAAGGTGAACATTTTAAATGCTGTCCTTGCCATTCTGTTACAACTGCATGTGAACCAACAATAAGATAAAATTTAATCTTGAAAGTTGTACTAACTCATTTTTGTCACACACCTTTGGTGTGCATAGTGCCAATTTAAACCCCTCAAGATTTGCTCTCAGAGTTTAAGGAAGTATCATACATCTCGGTTCTGTAAAAATGAACTCATAATACACAATGTCCCACACATTATTTGATAAATATATGTATATATATATATATATATATATATATACATACATACATACAGAGAGAGAGAGAGAGAGAGATAGATAGATAGACAGACAGACAGATACAGATACAGATACACGAACATACATACATACGAAGAAGCCAGCAGAAGAAGGTCATTTGGTCTATCTACTCTGCTCATATTGCAGGGTCCACAGCTTAAGCTAATGTCCCTGCCCTCCCTCCCTACTTACTCCTCCCATCCTCCCGATCCATGATCCTTACCTTCCCCCTGTGCCTATCCCAGCCTCTCTTAAAGCTGCTCCACTGTCTTCGATGAGATGACCTCTTCTAGCAGTGCATTCCAAGTGTCCACCACCCTCTCTGTGAAGAAGTGCTTCATGACCTCCCTCCTAAACCTCCCACCTTCCAGCTTAAGACTGTGCCCCCTCACGTTATGGTTGCCACTCAGCTTAAAGAGACTCTCCTTATCAACTTTATTTAGCCCTTTCAAGTACTTGAAGGTCCCAATCATGTCCCCCCTCACTGTCCCCTGTCTTCCAGGGAGAACATGTTCAGTACCCTTAACCTGTCCTCATATGCCTTGCCCTGCTGACCAGCTATCATCTTTTTAGCTCTCCTCTGGACCTTCTCCAGCAGGTTAATGTCCTTTTTGAGGTGTGGGCACCAGTACTGAACTCCATACTCTCGATGCAGCCTTACCAGGGACCTGTACAAGGGCCGTATAACCTCCTTTCTCCTACTACTGATCCCCCTAGATATGCATCCCAGCATCTTGTTTGCCTTTGCTGCTGCTTTCTTGCACTGCATGGAGTGCTTCAGGTCACTAGTGATCATCACTCCCAGGTCCTTCTCCTCCTCTGATGCAGATACTTGGACTCCACCCAGGTAGTACTCTGTCCTGGGATTCTTGACTCCAATATGCATAACTTTGCAGTTCTTGGCATTGAAGCCAAGCTGCCAGATCCTGGACCACCTCCCTAGCTTTTCCAGATCTTCCTGTAGGTTCTGATATAGATATAGTTTATTTATTTGTTTATTTATTCAAGGTTGAAACCATTGAGCATAAGCTTATTTACAACGGTGACCTTATCAACCAGTACAATACTATATATACTATATATATATATATATATATATATACACACATACACACAAACAGAATATACAATACAAACATACAGTTAATTCACTATCATACAGTTAAATTACATTAAATAAAACCACTACAGGGCTTTTGTAAAGAGAGCAAATGCATAGATATAGATATACACACTGGCCTGGATAGTCAGACAGTGCCGGGCAGGGGCGCAGCTTGGGCACAGTGCAACTGGGCTGCACCAGGGCATGGACTAGGCAATGGTCAATGGTGCTGCACCATGCTCAGCAACATTGAATATGGCACTGAGGGTGCACGCACTGTGCTCGTGCATGTGACAGAAGGGGAGCATGGAGATGCACCAGTGCAAGTGCAGTTGCGCTGGGTGCATCAATCGTGATATTCAGCACTGGACATGCAAATGAGGCCATTATGCATGCAAGGTGCAAATGGGGCCATTTGCATGTCATTATGGCCCTATTTGCATGTGGTGCACTGATCCCCGGTGACTTGCACCTGGTGCCCTGCCAGGCTGCAGCCGTCTGGGACCGACACCCTGCTGACCCTTGGTGGTCTCAGCTCCCGTTTGCCCAATCATGGGCATTAGTAAACAGGAACCCTGGCGGTCAAGGGGAATACTCCGCAGTGCCCAATCATGGGCAGCAGTAGATCTGACATCCCTGGTGGTCCAGTGGATTTCTCCTTCGCCCAATCGAGGGCATACATATTAAAAAGGTCCCTGGTGGATCTGTGGACCCCCCATTCGCCCAATCATGGGCATAAGTAACCAAAAGCCCTGGTGGCCCAGTGGAATGTCCCCCATCACCCGATCGTGGGCAGAACCATCATGAGATACCCTGGTGGTCCAGTGGTACCCCCCACCCACCCACACACTCCAGGTCTCCACCACCCAGCACCCTCCCCATCATCGGTGGGTGGCACCCACCCACATGCCACCCAGCCACCCACCAAATGACAGCATACAGTATGGTCTGTATGCCTATTGGTCCACTGTATGTACCACTGGGCATGCAGACCATACTGTACAGCACAGGCCCAATACGTGAATGGACATGTCCATTCACATTTTGGGCCTGACCAATAGGCATACAGACCGTACTGTGCACT
This sequence comes from Neoceratodus forsteri, assembly GCA_016271365.2. NCBI lineage: Eukaryota > Metazoa > Chordata > Ceratodontiformes > Ceratodontidae > Neoceratodus > Neoceratodus forsteri. Next base: position 939,613,873 of record CM028137.1, read on the forward strand.
GTCATTCAGTGGGTGGCCGAACAGCATGCGGGTGAGGTGCTGACACCCGCCAGTGACAGGGGGGTGCTGGGTGGCAGGGAACCTCAGTGGGTGGGTGGAGAGGGGGGTACCACTGGACCACCAGAGTATATCGTGATGGTTCTGCCCATGATCGGGCGATGGGGGACATTCCACTGGGCCACATAGGCTTTTGGTTACTTATACCTGCGATCGGGCGACGGGGACATTCCACTAGACCATCAGGGCTTTTGTTTACTTATGCCCATGACTGGGCAAAGGGGGGGATCCACAGGTCCACCAGAGACCTTTTTAATTCAAATGCCCATGATCAGGCGAAGGGGGGGCACAATGCTCCCAGGGCAGGGGGCATGTGGACAGTGTTCTGGGTGGGTGGGTGGGTGGCCACCCACGGCTGGCAGCTGCTGAGTTGTGGCCTGCAGTACGGCAGCTTGCCTCTGGGTGGCCAGGACTTTTTCCTGGTTCTACCAGGCACATCTTTACACCCTCCTGAGCGGCGCAAGATGGAGTTGGGCTGGCATACGTGCCTCACAACGCGGGCTAACTATCGGGATGTGCCACATATGCATGGGAATGCCCCCCGCACTTGCGGCGCATACATTACTGATGCGCCCCAGCACAACAGGGGTTGCCCCTCTGAATATCATGCCGGGACGCATTGGTGAGTTGCACATGGCACATCCCTGTTGCGCCATGCGCATCTCTTTTGAATATCCCGCCCACTGTATATAATTGGTTTCATTGCAGTGGCATACAGCTTTGATTGGTTAAGTACAGTATACAGGAAAAAAACTGATAACGCATACTATGGGACAAAAGTCCCATCCACGTACAACTGATAGACAGACAAAGAGACAGAGAGACAGACAGACAGACATACAGCAGTTTATTTATATAGTGCTTTCCCAGGTCTTAAATCATTTCACATAACAATACATAAAGATAAAAACATTCATTTTAAATGTTTTCAAAGGCTATACAGCAGCAAACAAGACAACTAAATAATATGTTAAAAGATCACGCTCTCAATTTTTAAAACTTCAGTTCCCCAGAAAAAAAAAGCTTTTTTTAAAAGCCAGATTCATAATCTTGATTTAAACATTTCTCCTAAGGGAAGCAGTACGAATAGACCTAGGGATGAGTTCCAAAGTCAAGCGACAAAGTTCCAAAGTCAGGGGTCAGATACTGCAGATGCCCCATTGCCAGTTGACTTTACCCTTGATGAGGGACCAACAAAAGGCCTTGGGTGACATAGCAAAAGTGTCCTCCTGGGGATTTCCAAGTAGATCCCAAACGCAGAGGGGGCACTACCCGTTTATGGCCTTATAAGCCAGCAACAAAGTCTCAAATTTAGCTTGCCATCTGATTGACTACCAATGCAGTTTACACAGTGCCAGAGTAATGTACTCCAATCTTGCTGCATGAGTCAGCAACCTGGCAGCAGCATTCTGCATCAGCTGCAGATGGCAGACCTGAGCAGCTGGAAGGCCATAGTAAGGCATGTTGCAGTAGTCAATCTGAGACGTGACAAAGCTTGCACCAGTGAGCACAGATCATCATGGCTGAGCTGGGTTTCAAACCGGGCAATATTGTTTAGATAATAGAAACCACTCCAGACAATAAGTAAGGAATAAGACACTCTGAGGTGTGGTTTATGGGCTGATAAGAGCACGCCCCAGGTGCGTAATGAGGTACGAGGCACACCTGGGAAGTGCTCTTATCAGCCCATAAACCACACCTCAGAGTGTCTTATTCTGCTTATAAAATGGGTCCCTGAGTTAAAAAAGAAAAAAAATTATAACATTATGTTATCCAGATAAAAAGCATTAAAACGTTTATAATTTATGTTCGCAGAAAAAGTAGTCCTTCCCACTGGAGGGTGTTAATGTACAGTATATGTGTCCACTCCCCCTGCCACTAACAAAATAAATCCTCAATATTGTATATCTTTTATGCCCTCATCCCCACAGAAGCACCTTCCAAAATGTATTTATTTTTAACATTTTAGGTTTTGTTTCAATGTGAGACAATTGTGGTGGGAATGAGCTTGTCCCTTACTGGCCACTGTAGTTAGCACTTTTCTTCAGAAATACACAACAGAGGTGGGCTTTCGAGGTCAAGCTCATTTTACTTCTCAATATGGTGAGAGACGGGATGAACACTGATTTGGGTTTTATGTCACGTTGCACTGCTTAAACTTTCACCGGCTTCAGGAACAATGCATGGACATACAGTGGTAGTACATTGTGTTTTTGTTATATGTTACTAACATACTAAAATGCCAGCAGAATAGGCCCAACGGTCTTTCGTGTCTGCTCGTTTGGTCAGTCCCCACCTTGGGTGCTGACCTTGCTGTCCCCCTCACCTTCTCTGGCTTCTCCCTTCCCAGTTCCGGATATTCTTGCTGCATTGGATTTTGCTTCCAGAACCCTTCCCCTGTACCTGTCCCACCCCCTCTTGAACCCCTCCACTGTCTCTGCCTCCACCAGCCCCCTAGGCAGTGCATTCCATGGCTCCACCACCCTCTCAGTGAAGTAGCACCTCCTCCTTTCTCCCCTGAATCTTCCCCCCTCCAGCTTCCAGCCATGCCCTCTAGTGGCCCCTTCCTCCTTCCTTCGAAGCACCCCAACTGTTCCTCCCCTATTTACCCTCTTCATGTATCATGTATCATGTCCCCCCGGTCCCTTCTCTCTTCCAATGTGTACATACTAACATACTATTTGCCAGCAGATTAGGCCTTATGGTCTATCGAGTCTGCTCGAACCTAGATCCTTAGTTGGGTGCCGAGACCCTCCCATCCCTTGTGCTCCAGAAACCCCTATCATCCATCCCCACCCCCCCGGGACAGGCCATCATCTGATACATCCACTTTCTGTGTCTGTCCCACCCTCTCTTGAAGCCCTCCACTGTGGATCTCTGAACCAGCTCACCAGGCAGTGCATTCCAAGGGTCCACCACCCTCTCAGTGAAAAACCTCCTCCTCTTTTCCCCCTCACTCTTCCACCTTCCAACTTCAAACCATGTCCTCTGGTGATACCTCCCTGCTTTAGTCTAAAGATCCCATCCATGTTTACCCTATTTATTCCCTTGAGGTACTTGAAGACCTCAATCATGTCCCCCTGTCTCTCCTCTCCTCCAATGAAAACAGGCAGAGCTCCTCAAGTCTGTCCTCATAAGTCAAATCCCTAGCCCTCGTATCATCTTTGTTGCCCTCCTCTGTACCCTCTCCAGGAGCTGTATGTCCCTCTTCAAGTGTGGTCTCCAGTACTGTACACAGTACTCAAGGTGTGGTCTAACCAGTCCATTGTACAGTGGCAGAATCACTTCCTTGCTCTAGAGGTGATCCCCTTGCGATGCATCCCAACATCCTGTTTGCCTTGCTAGCTGCCTCCTGCACTGCTCAGAGTTATTCATACATGTATCCACCATGACCCCTAGGTCTTTTTCCCCTGTTGAGGCTTCCAGCACCTCCCCTCCCAGGGTGTACCTGTGTTTAGGGTTTCCCCGACCAAGATGCAACACCTTGCACTTGGCGATATTGAAATTTAATTTCCATGTGTGAGCCCAGCTTTCCAGGGTGTCCAGGTCCCCTTGCAGGGCCAACCTCCCCTCTTCTCCCTCAACTACTGCTCCCATCTTGGAGTCATCCACGAAGAGACTCATTTCACACCCTATACCATCCCTGATGTCTGATATGTATGCATTAAACAGGATTGGACCCAGGACCGAGCCCTGTGGTACCCCACTACCAACCTCTGTAGGGTTCGAGAACTCCCCACAGACCACTACTCTCTGAGTGCGTCCAGCTATCCAGTTTTCAATCCATCTGACCATCAAAGGGCCTACTCTAACCCCATCAGTTTCTCCACCAGACCATTGTGGGGACAGAGTCAAACGCCTTGCTGAAGTCCAAGAATAATACATCCACAGGCTTACCCCTGTCCAGTTCTGATGTTACCCATTCATAGAACTCCACAAGGTTGGTTTGACATGATCTACCTGGCACAAACCCATGCTGCCGACTATCCAGACCTCCACCTCCTCCAAGTAAACCACCAATCGTTCCTTTAGTATACTCTCCATTAATTTTCCACCACCGAGTTAAACTGATGGGTCTATAGTTTCCTGGTACTTCCTTGACCCCCCCTTATGGATTTGGTACACATGTGCCTCCGCCAATCCTAGGTACCCTACCTGTCTCAAGTGACCTGCTGAAAAGCTCCGCGAGAGTGCAGCCGTATGTCCGCCAATTCCCATAGTACTCTCGGATGAATGCCATCCGCCCAGGAGACTTGTCTTCTTTAGGGCCTTGAGGGCAAACCATACCTTTTGGCGGGATGGCATCATCCATCCCTCCACCTTACTGGTCTTTTATCCTTATCCAGATGTGACACCCCTGGGTACCTTTCCTCCCTTTTGCTCCATTTCTGCTCTCTGATCCCACTCCTGCCGCTTCTATCCCTTTGTGCCTTGCTTTGTAGATATCACATCCCTCCCTAGTGAACACAAAGGCAAAGTACTCGTAAATACTTCTGCCTGGTCCTCGCCTCTTCCACCCACCCTCCTTCTGATCTCAATCTGCTGAGATGGCCCTTAGTTTTCTCCCTCCCCAATGTACCGAAGAACCCCTTTTCCCCTCCATGTATCCCCTGTGCCAGCCGTTGCTCTTTACTGGACTTTGCTCCCCTCACCATACGGGTGACTTTTCTAGATGCAAGCTGGTACATTTCCTTATCCCTATCCCCTCTTGTTGTTTTATATTTTTTGTAAGCCGCCTTCTTTTCTCTGACTGCTACCTGGACCTCACTGGACCACCAGCATGGTTTATGTAACCTTGCTCCCTTACGTTTCAACTTAGCGCAGATCCTGACTGCCTCATGAAGTCCCCGTTTTATGACCTCCCATCTCCTTTCAACACTTGTCATTGAGCTAATCCCCTTCAAGTGATCCTTGAGAATATTTCCCATGCCCATAAAGTCTGCCCCCCTGAAGTCCGCTGCCAGTGTCCTAGATCTCACCCCCACTCCCCCAATGCTTATTTGAAACCAGACAGTATTGTGGTCACTCCCAGTCAGGGGTCCTGTACAACCATGTCCTTACAGATCCCCATCTGCCAGAACCACATCCAGGACATGCCCCTCCTTGTGGGCTCCATCACATGCTGTGTTAAGAACACATCCTGGAAGCCATCCAGCAGCCTCTGCTCCTTGGCCACCTTAGAGGACATGGTTCCCAGTTTGTACCTGGCATATTAAGGTCCCCATCAACACCACTCCTTCCCCTTTTGGACCACACTGGGCAATGATGTTGTCCAGCAAACCATCCTCTAGAACATCCACTCATCCCGGGGGCCTATATGCTACTCCCAGCTTGACCTTATCTCCTGCTGGGGATCGTGGGTGACCCATAAGGCCTCCCGTTTCCTCTGCCTCTTCTACCATAGCAATTTCTATGTCATCTCTAATGAACATAGCCACTCCACCCTCTGCCCTCCTTTCTATCCTTCCTAAGCATAGTGTACCCCGACATTTAGGTCCCAGTCATGGTTTTTGTTGGCCCACGTCTCTGTGACTGCCGCCACATCCACCCCTCCCCCCTTGAACAGCATGGCCTGGAACTCTGGCAACTTGTTTCCCAAGCTCCTGGCATTAACTAACACTAACCCCCACCCCTTATCCCTGATCCTCTTTGTCGAACCCCACCCAGATTCCTTATACTTCCATCCTCCCCTGCTCCTCCTGAAACCTCCACCTCCAGTCTGTTTCCCTCCCCTTGGGCTTGAAGGCTACTCCCTCATCTGGAGGGAGAGCTTCTGGTCAGCCCTCCCTTATCCCTTCCCCTTACAAGTTTAAACCCACCTTTCTTGTATGTAGTCAGCCATCCCTGTTTAAGGACTTCCTTCCCTAATGGGGCAAGATGAAACCTGTCCTTGGCATATAGTCCCTTATCCTCCCAAACTCCATTCCAGTTCCCTAACACCCCAACCCATTCTCTTCACCCCACTTCCTGAGCCATTCATTAACCTCTGTGAGCTTCATTTTTTCTCCACTGAGGCCTTTGGTACTGGCAATATCTCCAAAAGAAATGTTGCATCCATTATCCTGACAGTCTTGGCAAGTTCTTGGAACCTTGCTTGGATTTCCATAATGCTATTTCCTCTAGATCATTAGTTCCCAAATGCACCAGGAGATCCGGTTTCCTCCACAATCCCTAACCATTTCATACACCATGAACTTTGCTCTGTGCACTGTCAGCCCAGAGATACTCACTACCTTCACCTGGCTATGGCATCCACCCCCTGTCCTCCCAATGGATACCCTTAATCATCGAGTCTCCCAGTAACAGAACCTTAACACCGCCATCATCCTTATGGTTACCTCCACTATGCCCTCTCAGCCCCCCCTCCCCTCTTCGAGCCTCTCCTAATAGGTCCTGTCCCCAAGCCCCAAATCATTTTGGTTGCCTCCTCTGGACCCTCTCCAGGAGGTTAATGTCCCGCTTTAAGTGTGGCCTCCAAAACTGCACGCAGTACTCAAGGTGCGGCCTCACCAAGCAGTTATACAGAGGGAGTATCACTTCCCTCTTTCTGGAGGTGATCCCCCTAGCGATGCATCCCAGCATCCTGTTGGCCTTGGCTGCTGCCCTCCTACAAGTCTCAGAGTTTTTCATCTTGACATCCACCACCACCCCCAGGTCCCTCTCAGCCATCGAGACTTGTAGCATTCCCCCCCCCCAGGGTGTACACTTGACCTACTAAATACTAAATGGATATAGGATCCCTTTTAACTGGTTATTAATACATTGGTTTCACCCCCCAAAAAAGAGGGTGGGTGGGGGGAGGTTGGTGTTGGCATTTGGTTCATGGACATATAATGGGGGTACATTATGGTATTGCTATATGCCCATATACATAACAGAAACATAGAAACATAGACTTTGATGGCAGATAAGGACTGCTTGGCCCATCTAGTCTGCCCATTTCCCTTCCTACATGATAGGCTGCAGATCCTAGTTAACCAACAGCCTATTTCTTCCTACTCCCCACAAGAATTGCCTTATGTCTGTCCCATGCATTCTTGAATTCTCCCACAGTTTTAGACCCCACAACCTCCTCAGGAAGGCTGTTCCATGTGTCCACTACCCTCTCTGTGAAATAACACTTCCTCATATTGCCTCTGAACCGCCCCCCCCACCCCCCATAATGGATATATAATCCTTCTAACTAGTTATATATACATTTGTTTTACCCCAGGGGAGAGGAGTGGTGTTGTAAGGTATGGTGGCAGGCGGGGGGAGGTAGATTCCCTCAGTTTTTGTTTCAAACTCGTAGAACTGTTATTGTGTACACAGAAGATCCGATATATACAGACACATTTTGATACAGGGATATATTAGGATACAGTCCCTCACGTACTAGGGAAACTTTGTTAGATTTGATTTCCCACTACCTGCCATACACGAAGACAAATTCTTATTTAAAAGACTTTTTAGCATTATATACTATGCTTTCTTAGCCTATTCTAACTTAAGGTTTAAAAATCACATTTTTTTTTTCAAATGTATGCACTAACACACACAGGCAAGATCTTAACTGAATTAGGTGTGTTCTGGGATTTCTCTCAGATAGAGTTATTCATCCTGCAACTTTGACCTTGAAATGCTTTCCTTTTGGATGGGACTTGTATTGAAGTGAGTGGTGCGGCCCTGCTCCTTTACAGTAAATGGATCCCCCAACATCCACCATATTCACGGGCTGCTGACATTTCAAAATAAAAATTAAATAGGTGCCAGCGCATGAAAAAGGGGCTTTCATACATACAAAGCTGAATCAGGGGGTAAGCCTTTTGGGGGCGGGGGTGCCTGCATTTCCACAGTTTTCCTTTAAGAGATACAAACTCTCCTGATGCCCTGGTTTATGTTCTTAGAAAAGATCTCAAAGTTGACAAAGATATGTAGGCATCCATTATTAGATTAACAAAATTAGACCTAAGTATTGGTTCCTTAATTTCCTGGCAGTCTACTGTAAATTTTTCATTGTCTGACAAATGTTCAGGTCCGAAGATTTATAACAAGAATATCATTTGATATGATTTGTTCATATGATTGGGTTACATGGAGGCCTTCTAGAGAACACTATGACAATTCTGAGGAAAAATCTAATATAATACTGGGTCTTTTTGGTTTAGAGCCCTCTTTTATGGAGAATGATACTTCCTTACAACAGACAACAGTATTACTGATCCCAAAGTTTTCAGAAATTGACCCAAGTCAGGATGGAATAATTAGAACTGAAAGACCAAATAGAAAAGGATGGGGGGTCCCAAATTAATATATGGGTCAGGGATATTGGGATGCATAGGGAGAGGCATCACCAGTAGAAAACAGAAAGTTGTTATCCTTCTGTACAGACAGTTGGTGAGACCCCATTTGGAATACTGCTTGCAGTTCTGGAGACCCCATCTCTACAAGGACATAGACAGGATGGAGGCAGTCCAGAGGAGGGCAACTAAAATGGTGCAGGGTCTGCACCAGAAGCCATACGGAGAGAGACTAAAGGAGCTTAACATGTATACCCTCGAGGAAAAGCGGGAGAGAGGGGACATGATAGAAACATTTAAGTACCTTAAGGGAATCAACAGAGTCCAAGAGGGTAGCATCTTTCAGAAAAAGAGACGTGCAAGAACAAGGGGGCACAATTTGAAGATAGACAGCTCAGGGGCAATGTGAGGAAGTATTTTTTCACAGAGAGGGTGATGAATGCATGGAACGGCCTTAATGAGGAGGTTGTGGGGTCAAAAACAGTGGAGAAATTAAAGAATGCCTGGGACAGACATAAAGCTATTCTAGTGGGGGGTAGGAGGAAGTAGACTGTTGGTTAACTAGGATCTGCAGCTTATCCAGTAGGCAGGCAAATGGGCAGACTGGGTGGGCCAAGCGGTCCTTATCTGCCATGAATGTCTATGTTTCTATGTTTCAGGGATTAACCCCTTGCAAAATAAAATCTCAACACAGTGAATGTCTTGACAAGTTTGGCTTACATACAATTGATTTGGGGCAGATTTTTAAAGCACAGGAACATACTGTTAATTGTCATAACCCAGGGGGCCTCCAGGGCACACCTTCAAATGTGGAATGTGAAGGCACACCAACTTGCAAGAGATGGGTAGCTCTTATGAAAGTATTTTTGTTACATAAGTGGCTAAATGTTGATGATATTGTACCACAATGTGTTTCACCAAAAACTTCTACTGTAGACACTAGTTGCCAAATTATATCATGGAATGTTGCAGGTTTAGCAATGAAGCTCTCAGATGCTGAATTTGTTGGACTAAATAAATAAATTTACCATCATAGCATTTCAGGAAACTTGGTTAATAGAGGATTGTAAGCTAAATGGTTATCAAAGTTTATATTCAACAGCTAGAACAATCTCCAAGAAAGGTAGGCCAGTTGGAGGGCTGGCATTATTTGTAAAAAAAAATTCCCAGCAATTAATAGATGTCAAAATATTGCATCAGACTACCAGCCTGTAGTTAGTAAAAACTGCATTTCAGGAATTGATAGTCATAGTACTGAATGTGTGTATACCTTCAAAAACTCTAAATACTGTAACGAAGGAATCTGGACTTCACTGAAGGAATATATATTATATATATCAGAGGCCATAGAAAACATTATTGACTCAAAACTTCTGATTATGGGGGATTGTAATGCCTGTTTAGCAGCCTATAATGGTATAGAAAATGTGACTTTTTGGTTTTTTATCATGTACATTTTTACAGAAACAACAAGGATATGGTAGTCAATTAGAGTGGGATTAAACTAATCACAATTTCAGAGTCTTATAATTTGGCGGTGGTAAATGGCTGCAGAGAGTCAGGCACTGCAGGAGAATGCACCTGTTTCACTAGCACTGGGAAGAACACAACTGATCTAATTATTACTGTTCCCTTGTACTTTGATTTAATGCACGCCAAGGGGTCGTACGGTTTGACACGCTTCTCCAAGCTCTGCTTCCAGATACCCAGAGTAAAAGCATTTCACGGCTCGGCTGCGACTAATTTCTCCTTCCCTTCCTCATGGAACACCATGCAAAGATCTCTAAAGCTCTCAACCCTCCGTGGTCCATTCACCTTCAAAGCACTAATAGTTGAGTATCTGAAGGAAACCTGCAACTGTTTTAGGTGACTATGTGCCCTTAGTCTCTGGTGTCCCACACGAATCTTCTGACACTTAGTCACGCTCAGTTCCCATCCCTCCAATAGGGGGACCCCAGCACTTTGTAATCTCTCATCTTACGTCCTGACCCTCACCACCCTACCTCCCCCCTGTCTCGTATACCCCCTCTCCACCCCTCCCCCTCCCAAGTCCTATAATAGAATACCCACCAGTCTACATATATTAGTAAATGTACTGGTTTACATATACTAGTGAGTGCCCAGGGTCTAAGCTTCTTTACCCTCCTTACTTGTTTGTGTAGTGTATTTTAATTGCATTTAACTGTGTTAACTTTGAATATATAGGCCTGATTTATCTCTCGCATGTACAATGTTTTGTTTTGTCTACCATATTCCTGCCTGTGATTTGTTTGATGCCCAGGACCACCTTGAAAACAAGCTTGCTCAATGTTGTGTATGCCTGGTTAAATAAAGTTTGATTGATTGATGGATGGATTGAATTAGAAATCTCAAAATAGAAGCCCAAACCAAGAGTGACCATGTACCGTTAGTTCTTTCTGTGGACTTCCCAGACTCACAGAAATCACTATCTAATAGGCAAATTTGTGAAAATCACTTAGATACTGTAATAAAGCAAAAACTTCACTTATATCCCATAGTCTTGCAGAATCATGAAGATTCTGGAGAATCTGACTTTGATTGAAAATATAAAAAAGGTCAAATCGTCCTATAAAGCAGCAGAGATGTTATCAACACCATTCATGGCTTTAAATAACTACTGTATTATATAGTCAGCTATAAGAATACACACAGCGTTAGAACATAGTTCACTAAGACTTGCATAGCCCAGTCAAAAAAATCGTATACAAAATATCATGTAGATAAATACATTTACTATGCAGTCCAAAATGAATGCGATCTGTATTTTTGAAAAACAAAATGTTTATAATTGAGGAATGATTATAGACTGTCTTTTTAAGGGGACTGTCCATTTGAAGCTAGTACTGTTAAAATGTTTCTATTGATGTATGTATTACAAATATCACTAAGTTAACATGTGCAACATTTAGCATATGTATTTATCTATATGATATTTTGTATGAGATTTTTATGAATGGGCTCTGTTTGTATGTAATGGGGCACTTTTGCATTTTGTGATTATGACATCATCATCATTCCAGCTGGCTATATAAATTGTAATGTTGTTTCTGTCTTGCCACACCCCCTGAGGAAGGCTGGGATAGCCAAAGCACTGGGACAAGGTAGCTGTAAGTCATCCTGAGCGGAACATATTTGATGCTGCAGTGTGAGGACTTTCATTTAAACACGTATTCAAGCACTTGATTTTAAAGCTGACCTGTCAGTCCTCCATCTGTTTCTGGAGTGTTACATTTTTTTAAGTTTGCAATTTGTCAGTTAAGGGCTGGCTATCCTTCTGTGTCTAGCATCGACCCTGCACTGCCATGACAGCTTAAAAGTTAAAAGTGCATTCTTGCATTCAACCAGGGCTAGTGATCGGGGAACATGGGGGGAACCACAGACCACCAGGGAATATTTTTAACATACTATAGGATGGTGATTGGAGGGTGTGAGGACCATGGGACACCAGGGATAATGATTATGGTATATGGACCAGTGATCAGAGGGCAAGGGGACCACAAGGCACCACAGAGATATAATTATCATTAAAGGATGGAGATTAGAGGTTGGGGGACATGGACCACCAAGGAATGGAAATCCTATGCAGGGGACAGCAATTGAAGGGTGGGGGACCATGGACCACCAGGGAGTAGGAATCCTCTATGCGGGCCAGTGATCGAGGGGGGGACCATGGACCACCAGGGAGTGGGAATCCTCTGTCAGGGTCAGTGAAAGGGGGGGACCATGGACCACCAGGGAGTGGGAATCCTCTGTGAGAGCCAGTGATTGGGGGGGGGCCATGGACCACCAGGGAGTGGGAATCCTCTGTGCGGGCCAGTGATTGGAGGCGGGAGGACCACTGGGCTCCAGGGGTGTATTTTTGTTATGGGGACAGGTGCTTGAAGTGGGGGTGGGACCAGTTGCAGGGGCGCAAACCTGCTGCTGCTTCCCATGCAGATGAGCCGATAATGCGTAAGCAAATGGCCCCTTTGTGCCTTGCATGCCCAATGGTCTCATTTGCATGGGGACTTCTGAACATCACGCTGGGAACTGCTAGCGCTATTGGGTCTGGGGGCACTATTCCTTGTTGATCCCTGATTTTGTCTCTTCAGATAAGTTTGCTTGGATGAGTAGACTGACTGTGTTTCCTACTTTTGCTTCCTATGGATTTTGGCTCCCCATAGCCCTTGGATATAACTGACGCTGTGCCTTGTGGTGCGAGGACTTCTTATTTTCCTCTGTGACTTGTTTTAAGTTTATTTCTTTATGGACAACGAGGTGGTGAGAGGACCTTGTGTCCATTTATTTTCCTAAGTTTGATTATTTTTTTCCGATACTCCCTGGTCGTGAGAGGATTGGGGGAGGAGATGTTTCATCTTATGGTTTTTGTTTTTAAGTTTAAAATGTTATTCATGATTTGATTAGTAGAATAGATCTGTACTTTGGCAGTGAGAGTGCCAAAGTAACCTTTTTCTTCCTCTGGTTGTGAGAGAGCTAGGGGCGGTAAATAATTTTATTTTATATTTATTTATCTGTCTTTTGTTTAATTTTGGTGGTGAGAGAACCCTTTTATATTTATTTTTAAGTCTAAGGAGGATTTTAGTTGCCCTCTAGCCTGGCCCAGATTTGATTTCCCTTGTTGGGAGTGGGCTAGCTTTTTTATTTATTCTGTTTGTTAAGTTTTTAAAATTATTTTAGGTGATTTATTGTAAGTAGGTTTACTGTTTGGTTTTGACAGTCCTGTACAGGCATGTGTTGGCCTTTAATCCCCACAGTGATGTGCTATTCATCCTCTCTCTTCACTCCCTCTGCCCTTTTTATTCTCCTCCCTTCCAATATGAGATGTACCAGTGCCATAGAGCACTGGGAATTACTCGTAGGAGAGGGGGACTGTGAACAAGGGAGGATGGACAAAGGGGGCCACCGTATTAGGGTAGTTAGATCCAGAAAGTGCCCTGGGGTGAAATGGAATCCAGATCGTGGTTTGCCATGCCTGGTGCCCATACCCAAGGGCACTACTGAGTTTAATAGGCAGATGGGCCCGACAGCCTCCAAGGTTCATCCAACTCGGGGGGTGTTGTGCAATGCCAGGTCCATCAGGAATAAGACTGGCATTATTGCTGATCTTGTTGCTTTGGTGGGCTTGACTTGCATCACTGAGACCTGGCTGGATGAAAATCCAGGCCCCACTTTGGAGGATATGACTCTGGATGGGTACTCGGTGATACACCGCCCGAGACTGGATCGCAGGAGTGGGGGTGGGGGGGGTTGCAGTCTCTTTCAAGACTGAACTGGGCCTCACGAATGTAGTAGTTGGGTAGGTTGAGTCCTTTGAGTGTACAGTGTTAGCAGGTGTACGTGTTCGAATCATTCTCAGCTACCGTCCACCCAGGGATGGGAAGCGATTCTTACAGGAAGTAGCGGACTTCATCGTCAACATGGCATTTGAGTCACCCAGATTGATGGTTCTGGGTAACTTTAACGCCTGGGTCGATGATGAACTCTCCCAATTTGGTAATCACTTCCTCCAATTAATGATTTCTTTGGGCCTTACACAGGTGGTTTCCACTGCTACCCATAAATCTGGACACTCTCTGGACTTAATCTTCCTACTAGGATTGAAACATCTGACTTGGGGGGTGGAACCAGTCGCTTGGTCAGATCACTACACTGTGAGGTTCAGTTTTTGCACCCCCCTGAGAAGGTCTACTCTTGTGGAGATGGTTAGGTACCGCCCTTTATGGGATATTACTCCCCAAGGCCTTGCAGCGGTCCTTGACCTCTCATCCCTCGCGCTGGCGAGCAGTAGTCTAGAGACCCTCGTGTTGGCTTATAATACGGCTGTTATGGTGGCTCTGGATTCTATTGCTCCTGTCCATGTGTGCCCCCTATCCTTTTGCCCCAAGTCCCCCTGGTTTGATGGGACATTGAGGGAGATGCGGAGACAGGGGCAAAGGTTAGAGCGGTGCTGGCGCAGGTCCGCCTTTGAAGCCGACCACCTTAGACTGATGGACCATTACTCAGTCTATCAATCTGCAATCACCTGTAAGAAGGCAGAATTCCTGTCCAGGGAGATTGTGGTTGCTCAGAATCAACCAGCTCAGCTTTTTCGAACTGTAGACAGACTGTGCAACCCAGCCTGTCTGCAAGTTCGGAAAGCCTTTTTGCAATTAGAGTGCGAGGAGCTTGCTCAATTTTTTGCAACTAAGGCGGCTGATATCATGGCAGATCTGCAACCAGCACTCTCTGTGGGGGATGCTGTTGAACAGTGCAAGTTCATAGTACCTCAATTTTCTTGGAGTTCCTTCAGTCGACCTGATTTCATAGATATCATGCGGATCATCCATAGCGTGCACCCTACATGCTGTAGTTTGAACCCTGGACCGACTTCCCTAATTTTGGGTTGTAGTGATATCATCAGTCCAGTCCTTGTGCGAATAGTCTGGTGCTCCTTGGAGTCAGGTGAGTTCTCTAGCTCCCTGAAAGAGGCGGTGGTGACACCACCCTTGAAGAAACCTACCTTGGACCCAGACTGTTTCACAAACTACAGACCCATCTCTAACCTACCCTTTGTCAGGAAGGTGATTGAGAAGGTAATGGCAGCCCAATTGGAGGACCATTTAACCATCCATGACATCTACGAACCCCTCCAGTCGGGTTTCAGTAAAAGATGTAGCACCGAGACAGCGCTGTTTCGGGTGATCAATGATCTTCTGAGGGCGAGAGATCAGAAGAGACTCTCCATCTTGGTTCTCCTCGATCTCTCTCTTCAGCCTTTGACACCATGGATCACGTGGTGTTGATAGCATGCCTGAAGCATATTTGTGGAATATCAGGTACCGTCCTTCGATGGTTCACTTCATTCCTCACTGGGAGGTCACAAAGAGTTGTGTCCGGGGTTTTTTCCTCGGCCCCAACATCTTTGCTGTGCAGGGTGCCTCAGGGTTCAGTGCTGTCTCCCATGCTATTTGCAGTGTATATGCTGCCCTCAGAGGCATTGTAAGATGGTATGGGCTGAGGTTTCACTGCTATGCAGATGATACCCAGCTATACCTGTCTTTTGCACCTGACCAGGATGGAGCTCTCTCCGTGTTTAACAACTGTCTGAAAGAAATCCATGCGTGGATGGATTCTAGTTGGCTGAAGTTGAACTCAGAAAAGACAGAGGTTTTGGTTGTGGACCCAGGTCACCAGATAGAGGGGTCATCTGTTAGTGCGCCCTCAGGAATTTTTCTTGGCGGCGTCTCACTTCCGACCTCTGAACAGGTGCATAACCTGGGGGTTGTCTTGGATGACAGGCTGACACTGCAGTCACAGATGTCGGCAGTTGTCAGGACTTCCTTTTACCATCTTGGGAATATCACCAGAGTTAGGCACCTGGTTCCATCTGATGACCTTCCAACATTGGTCCACGCCTTTGTGTCCTCACGCCTGGACTATTGCAACTCCATTTACTTTGGGCTTTCAGGGGTTGAAATCCACTACCTGCAGCTAGTGCAGAACGCAGCAGCCCGGGTTTTGACTGGCTCTAGTAGGTACTGTCATATTACCCTGGTGTTGTGCGAGCTGCACTGGCTGCCTATATGGTGGCAGATCACCTTTAAAGTCGGTTTACTGACTTTCAAAGCCCTTCACAGTCAGGGTCCGGGCCTATCTGAAAGGACTTCTGGTTCCCTACTGCCCTGATTGATCACTCCACTCAGCCGATGAGGGGTTGCTGGAGATTCCAAGAGTGAATCTTAAATGATCTGGTTGTAGGGCATTTTCTTATGCTGCGCCCACCCTTTGGAATTCTCTACCTCGCTGGTTACGGGAGTGCACTTCTGTAGAGGAATTTAAGAGGGTATGAAAACCCATCTTTGGCAAATGGCCTTTATAGAAACCTGAATGTTTTTGAACTTGATGGTTTTATCTATGTTTGATACCTGATTTTAATAATTGACCTTGTAGTGTCTTAAGCTGTACAGTGCTTTGAAAAATGAAAAGCGCTTTATAAATAAAATTATTATTATTTCCCACACTGTCGGGATCCATATCAAAGCGGCGCTATTTAACTTAGCGCTGTGCTGACATGCCACTATATTCAGTTGGCTAGCGCCAGTGGACTATCCGACTGAATATAGCATCCTCGGGGTCACGGGCAATGGGCAGGTGCAGCACAAAACTTTGCACTCCATTGAGCCCATTTTTGAGTATCAGGCCCCTCATGTACAGCATGAAATGAATATTAACTTTTAGAAGTAGTTACCTACACATTATTTTAAATGTATTAGTTATTCTCATCTCTGAAGTATTTTTTCCAGTCTCCTTTGCTAATTAGAGTATTTCCCACCTGTCAGTACTTAGTGAGATATCTGGAACAGTACTCTACCCAGAGGCTGACAAATCTAGTTCTATTCCTCCTCTTACATCATCAGCCCCCATGACCTCACCGTGACACAGCAATTAAACAAGAAGAGCCATTCGCCTGCCACAGGTCTGGTCACTTGTGATGTCACACTCAGTAAGCTCACAATGCTGTTGAGGCATGAAGAGGAACAGAACTAGATAGGTCAGTCTTCAAATAAAGTACTTTTTATCTCACACCTAATACTGTCAGCAAGCAAACCTTCAAAAGTAAAAAAAAAAAAGAAACATACTTCAGAAATACAAAGTAACAACTTATTACAGTTCATCCCACTTAAACGCATACTTGAGAAATGCACAGCCCAAATAAACACATTGAATTTCCACGTCTTGAGTTGTCTCTATACTGCCTATGTAAAATAGACCTGTTAAATGCATAAAAGATCCCTTTTAAATGCATACTTTTCCCTTCGTTTTGCTGTTCAAGTGTGGAATGACTGGCCCAGTTTTACTGACACTGCATATTGCTGCCTTACTGATTAGCTCTTAATTGTGTATTAAGGGGTTGCACTATTTATACCGAGGTGTTAATCACCTACTTCAACCTTTTAACCTGCAAACCCAAGGCACAAACGCACCCTCCCTCACACTGAAACCAAAGCCAAGAACCCAAAAAAATGTCACAGAAGCACTTACCAATGTCACAGAAGCACCCTCCCTTACACAGAAATCAAACCAAAGAATGTCACAGAATGTCCCAAAGCACTTTACACGAATCACAGATGCACCTTTCCTCACACAGGAACCAGACCAAAGAATGTGGTCTGGTAGTGGAGTTCAAGAATGCCTGTGATAAGTACAAGGGAAAAATCAGTGGCAAGGAAGGGGGATGTGAAGAAAGAGCTGTAGCTCGGGCACGTTCTGTGGTAATACTGTAGGCAGGGAGAAATGAACAGACTGGATGGGCCAAGCGGTCCTTATCTGCCATCAAATTCTATGTGGTTTTTTTAATACATTTTTGTCCTCCTGTTCCTCCTTGGTGGCCCCCTTCCGGTGACCTCCCCAGCCCCGTCACCCAGCTTCCCTGGGACCTACCTTCACCATTGTCCTGACACAGAACTGTGGGTGTGCCCAGTCACTGGTGGGGGTCCTGTGGAAGGTCAGGCTTCACTCGCCGCCAGGGTGTTTTTCTACCATTTTTCTCCCCGGGGCCCACGGGGCGTGCAATGGCTGCAATGTACATGCTCCACTTCTGTGGAGACAACCCTGGTCACCTGAATGTGAGGTTCCCTTCCCTCCTTAGTGGTACTGCATGAGCTGACATCCAGCTACCACTGGGTGGCAGGCAAGCAGCGGACCTCCCCGAGGAAGGAGAGCTGTCCTGGAACACTCAATCCTTCATCTCCCCACCGTCCACCAAGCAAGCCGAATCCAATCCTGACCCCGGGTCGTCAGCGTGGCAGGAGGTAAGGCACACAGTGCTTTAGCCCTCCACACCACTGGGACAGCCTAAATTCTATGTTTCTATGCCACAGCATGTCACTAATCAATTTATCCCAATCAAAGAAGCACTTTAGTGTCACTGGCATTACTTTTCCCTACCCAACCCACTGGCACATACTGCAAGCTGCACTCACCATTGAAAGAATAAAAGACTGGATAAACGCATAGGCCCCCTTAAATGCATACTTTTTCGCAGTCTGAAGGGTATGCGTTTAAGGAGGCTGCACTGTATTTTTAAAAATTAATAACATTTTCTGCTTGATATTTTTGACACTACTGACACACTCTTTATGTTGTCCCTGTGATATTAGAGCCACATATACCGCCAGGTGCATAGCTAGGAAAATAAAGTTTGTGCACTACAACTCTGTTTGCCCCAGATTTATGCATTTCACTGTTTATTGCCCCCTGCAGTTTTATACATAACACTGTCTGTTGCCCCCCAAATATTACTGTATATCTAACCCCATATGTTGCCCACATGCTGCATGTGTAATCCCACCTATTACTCCATGTTGTATACATAAGCATGTTGTTTGACCTTTTAGTATACATGAACCCATTCGTTACTCACAGCTGTATGCATAACCCTGCCTGCAGCAAGCCAGTTATATACATGACCTCGCTTGTCATCCCACAGCTGTGTATATCAAATCTGTCAAAAGTATGGGAAAAAGTGAAAGCAACACTGCTGGCTGTCTTGTTACAATGCTACCCTTGAACTGTATTAGTCTGTACTCTGTTTGCAATTTCCACATTGTTGTAATATCTGTCTTGATGTTCCCCATAATTTGTATTTCTCTGATGTGAAACCTTTGTAAAAGAGCCAAGGCTCAAAGGTATTTGTAATCCTAGACTAGATAAATAAATAAAACAACACGAAGACTGATGTACTGTATATTCATTTTTGCTTATTTATAAAGAACACCAAGGTAACGGTATAACATCAGAACATGAAGAAAATGATGTCCCTGAGCTAGGCGAAAATGTTGCCCTTCATAAATAAATGTGTGCATAATGACATGCAAGGTGTCGGTGTTCCTACACCTGTGCATACTACTGCTGAGAAACTCTCGCTATAATGGAAGCTTCAAGGTGCACATGTCATGCAGTGTTCCAACTCTTCTCTCTCGCCAGTTTTCTGCAAGAAAACTTTCACCCACAGAGGTGAGGAACTAATCTATGAAGGCAGCCTGCTACTGCCTACATAAGACTCTCATACATTCAGTTCTGATACACGAAATACAGAGAAGCATTGTGATGTTAGAGTGCATTGAGAATGCCATGCATTGATGAGAGCCAGGGTATTCCATATTGCACTTGTTACACAAGTGATGACAGAAGTCTGGACTGCTGCTTCCCCACTCACTAGTGTCTGCCTTCCTAAATTTAGAAGACTTTGTACAGAGCGTGCACCACTGAAAGACATTGTCCTATATTTTTATTTATTTCAATTTGGGATTAAATACCTTTAAGCCATAGGCTCGTTTACAAAGGTTCCAGGTCAGACATCGTACAAAACAAATAAGACAGACAACAGGAGTAGTACAGTGGCAGTACAGAATTAAGTAAGAGACAACAGTAATGCAATTCTAGCACATATAGTAGCATTTGTTACTTCATAGGTAATAATCACTATGCAGAAGATAAAATTATGGGTTCCCAGATAGCTTAGAATTCTTCAAGGAGATTTCAGTGTCGTTACATCTAGAGTGCGGGTAGGGCGTGCCCACTGGCTGTAGAAGGCAGCAGCAGTGTTGTGCAGGTGGGCAGAGGTGGTTAACAGGCCCAAGCAACATTGGGGAAGGGGCAGCCAAAGGGGTTGGGGTGAAAATAGTGCAGGGTAGGTATTGTCAGGGAGGCAGGGAAGAGAAGGGAGAGGGGTTAGAAGGAATGAAAGGTAAGATAGCTAAGGGAGCAAGGAGATGGAAAGTGGGAAATGAGGAAGGGTGGAGGAAGAGAAAAGGAGGGGTAGGGAGTAAGTGGTGAGTTAGCTGGGGCAAGGGAGAGAAAGAGGGAGAAAGAAAGAAAATGAGAAAACAGGGGATGGGAGGGCTAGTCAATTATGGGTGGGTCAGATGAGAGGAGTAGCCGAGATACAGATCAGAGGTTTCAGGAGCAGAAGAGTGTTGAGAATGGGTCAGGGTGCTCAGGGGCACTCACACGTACTTGGAGGGGTAAGAGGGGCATGAAGACCTGCTTTGAATTTTCCAGTCTTGTTGCATCCAAGGAGATTGGGGGTAGGTCGTTTATCCACCTGGGACCCCTGTAGGACAGGGATCTTTGAGCTGTTGAGGTACGCTTGAAGGGTACTAGGAGTACGCCCTTGGAGGTCCTCCTAGTGCTGATAGGAGGTTGGTCTTTTTTAAATAGACACGTGGTGGAGTCATGAGCAAGCCCAAGGATGGCTTTCATTCCCACAAGGCAGCTTTGGTACCGGGCTCTGAGGTGGAGGGGTAGCCAACCAGTTTGCTTCATAGAGGTGACAGGTGTGGGTCAGGTGATCTGCACCCAGGACCAGCCTAAACGCTTTGTTGATGAGGGTTCTTACCCTATTCAGGGCAGTGTCAGTGGCTGAACTGTGGATTGTGAGGCCATAGTAAATGGAGGATACCACAGAACTGTAAGTGACAAGCTTTAGTGCCTCAGGCGGCATGTATTGTCGGTGTTTGTACAGAACACCTAGTTTTGCATTGGCAGATTTGACTAATTGATCAACATGTGTTGAGAAAGAAAGGGAGCTGTCCAGATGAATACCAAGATATTTGAAGGCGTAACCTGCTCCAAATAACTCCCTTTGGAGCTCAGTATCTGATGTTTTCCAAGGTGGTTCTTCCTCTGTGGCAGGGAGAAGAGCATGCTCTTGGTTTTCTTGTAGTTGAGCAACAGTTTTTTGTCACTGAACTACTCCTCAAGTCTGTGAAAGTTTGCTTCTAGATCAAGGGAGATTGCAGGTAAGTTTGACCCACTTACAGAGATGACCACATCATCTGCATAAAGCACTATGTGCGCTTGGCAGGTTGTAGGCAATTGGTTGATGAATATGCTGAACAGGAGCTGTCCCAGGATAGACCCTTGTGGGACTCCAAGAGTCACGTCCATGGGTTCTGATAGTATGCCACTAACTTTGACTTGCTGTGTCCTGCCAGAGAAGTAGCTCTTGAACCAGGTGACTGTGTCAGAGGACATGCCCATTGAGTGAAGGTTATGTAAGAGGAGTTGATGGTTGACTGTGTCAAATGCCTTGGTGAGGTCGATGAAGATAGACCCCACTGCTAAGCCATCATCAAATGACTCATATATCTGGGAGGTGTAGTCAATCAGGGCGGTTATGGTTGAGTGATGTTTCCGGAAGCCATGTTGCTTCAAATTCCACCTGATGTTCCTGCTGTATCCGGCCATGCTACCTTGCAGCTGTCCCACACCTGG
Source organism: Neoceratodus forsteri (assembly GCA_016271365.2). Classification (NCBI taxonomy): domain Eukaryota; kingdom Metazoa; phylum Chordata; order Ceratodontiformes; family Ceratodontidae; genus Neoceratodus; species Neoceratodus forsteri. Next base: position 939,635,487 of record CM028137.1, read on the forward strand.
AAGTAAGCCCAGGTCACCTGTGATCAGGTGGCCATGACTGAGGAATACTGCCTGCGTGTGGCACTTCCTTAGCATGGGAGAGGGGGATCTGCTCCATTTCTGCAGTTACCCCTGTGGGGGGTCAAGGGAGCTGGTCTCTCCCACAAGAATAACTGTGGCTGGTGAGGAGGCTATTAGTGCAGTCGCTCATGGCACCTGAAGAGGGAAGGACTAAGGACAGAAAACAGAGAGAGAAAACCCTCAAGTGCGGTTCATACTATGGCCTCTGGTACTGCCAGACCCTGGGCCACAGAAACCCTGCTGAGTAGTGCTGCTGGGGTGAGGATGCTCTCCCCCTCCAGGGAGGGATGACAGCAACACCTGCCTCTACTACTACTACCTGTGGGTGTTTAGGTGGTTGTATAGCAGCCATGGTGTGGGAAGGATACTGCTAGGTGCTTGGCAGGGATGTGTTCATACGCCCACAGCCTGGAGTCACAGCATAATGTTGGTATCCTCACAGGGGAAGGGGGAAACATAGGGGGTAAGTCCCCTTTGCCATTGTCGCATGATGGCCTAGGTGGCCAGAACGTGGTGTATCTGCAAAACTTATTTTCGAAAAAAAGAATAAAATGATTCATTGGGACAGCCCAGGAGGGTGGTGGCAGAATAGCATCTCACTGTCACCTGGAAGACAAGGGTTTACCCAGTTTCCCACTCTGAGACTGGCTGGAGGCTGAGTAGATCACAGAGGAGAGGCACTCAGCTCTCAGAGACAAAAAGGTGCGAACCACCAGCAGGGACGCTCGGACATGGCTGATTCCAATCCTATCAGACTGTTAAGGAATTTAGGAATTTCTGATTTCGAAAACTAGTTACTTTCTGGTTTCTTTTTTTTGTTAATTTTCTGATTCACCCAGCCTGCCCCTTACCTACCTCCTCTCCCCAGCCCAGTCAAACACACACACACCCCTGTCATCCCTGAAACTTACCTTACTGACCCTTGCAATGCTCCTCAGTTTACCCCTTATGGCTAAGCCCCCTGGATTCCCCAAACCCAGGAGGAGTGTAGCTTGGTTGGTCAGGGGTCCAAGTGAGTGGGTGCAGGGCCTGCATGGAGAGGTGGCTTCATCCTGTGGGCTGGGGGGGGTTTTCTGGTTTTTCTCAGTCCCCAACCCACAAATGCTCAGAGGAGGTGGTGGCTTGACTTGTGCATGTCCATGGACATGCTGACATCTTCCACCAGGAGCATTCCCGGCCCCCCCCGAACTGCTGCTCCTAACTTGCACCACCACCTACCATCACCTAGGTGGCGGTGTTGTGGTGGAGCAGGCTGCCCTCCCTCCCCAGAGGAAGAGAGCGTTCATTGGGATTAGCCTTAAATTTGTGATTTTAAGACTTTTGGACTGCAATCCCCAAAAACCCTAATTCCCAACATGATGTCAGATTCCAATGACTCCGATACCATGAATCTACATCTGAGCAACCCAAGCCACCAGATATTTGCACTAATTAATTATTGGCCTCATCAGTGATGGCAGACACAGGACCGGCTTCCCAGCTGGAGGAAGGCTTCACTCATACTGTAGCAAGTGTTGGTCCCTGGTTGTCGGAATGGAGATGGGGGGAATACAGAGGAAAAATGGCAAACCAAATAGCAACAAAGAAATAGCTTCATTCAAATGTTCGGCTACCAACCAGCCCATCATGATACAATGGCCACCTAGGAGATTGGTCTTGATCCAGTTTACTAGCTAGGAAAGCAAACTTTGTAAGCCAGAAGCATTTGGTGCCTCTCTGCTGCCCCTCCCCCCATTATAGACATGCCTGTATTTGTTAACCATACCTCTTGAACATCATCCATCAGACTTCAGGAACCACATAATAAGAGCAAATCAACAGACTGTGATCAGAATGCGGCCCCTCTCCAATCAATTTGTAAGCCAAGGTTTACAACCCTACAGCATCTCACACAATACTATCAACAGTTTATCGAAATTAGTATTTTGACAAATTATAAATAATATGCTCACACACAAATGAGATACTGGGAGTCAGAAATATCATATAAAAAAGAAGGTGTTTTATTAGGTGGGACAGAAACAAGGCTGTAGGGGAGGCAAAGGGTTAAAGCAGAGCAGAACATGAAAGCCATCAATAGGTATGCCACTGGCTATCTAGCCTCCTCCCTTTGCCAACACCAAATGGTGCCCTGCCTGACTGTACTGTTGGGCACTACTCCACTCCACAACTAATGCCAGCTTAATTACCCCTGGTCTAACTGAAACATAGAAACATAGAAGTTGTCGGCAGATGCGGACCATATGATCCATCAAGTCTGCCCATGGCTTCCTACCCCCTACTTAGCTGCCTGATTGTGTATCCCAGTGTCTGTCCCATGCCGGCTTGAATTCCCCCACTGTCTGGGCTCCCACCACCCCCTCCAGCAGGCTATTCCATGGTTCCACAACATGCTCTGTGAAGAAGAATTTCCTCATATTGCTTCTGAACTTTCCTCCCTTAAGTTGAAGGTTGTGCCCACTAGTCCTGCTGTAGTTCTTTACCTGAAAGAGGTTCTGTACATGCACCCTGTTATTGCCTTTAAGGTATTTGAATGTTTCTATCATGTCCCCACGATTCCTGCTTTGCTGTAGGGAGTATAATTTGAGGTCATCCAGTCTTGCCTCATACGGTTTCTGATGCAAGCCCTGCACCATCTTTGTTGCTCTTCTCTGTACCGTCTCCAGCCTATCTATGTCCTTTCTGAGGTGTGGCCTCCAGAACTGGACACAGTACTCCACGTGTGGCCTGACCAGGGACCGATACAGGGGCTTGATTACTTCATGCCTTCTGTTCATGATGCCCCTCTCTATGCATCCCAGGATACCACTAGCCTTTAGTGCTGCCTTTTCACATTGTCTACTGACCTTGAGATCATCTGACATGATCACCCCAGGTCCCGCTCCTGCCTGGTAGCCACCAGCTGCTCCCCTCCCATTGAGTACAGTTTCCCTAGGTTACACTTTCCCAGGTGCATGACCTTGTGTTTTTTGACATTGAATTTCAATTGCCAGGTCTTGGACCACTCCTCCAGTTTTCGGAGATCAGTTTCCATGCTTTGCTGTCCTTCTGTTGTGTCTACCCTGTTGCCAATTTTGGTGTCATCTGCAAACAGGCATACCTTTCCCTCCAGTTCCTCTGCAATGTTGCTGATGAATCTGTTGAAAAGGATCGGCCCCAGAACTGAGCCCTGCGGGACCCCACTAGTCACCCTCCCCTCCACAGACAGAATGCAGTTTACTAATATTCTCTGAGTTCTCCCATGTACCCAGTTTCTGACCCAGTCTGTAACCTCAGACCCAATTCCCATGTTCTCCAGTTTTTTGACTAGTTTCCTGTATGAAACAGAGTCAAAAGCTTTGCCAAAGTCCAGGTAAACCACATCCACTGCCCCACCCTGATGCACTGTTTTGGTAATCCAATTGAAAAAAATCAACCAGGTTTGTCTGGCAGGACTTCCCTGATGTGAAACTGTGTTGATTTTTGTCGAGCTGACCAGTTTGCTCCAAAAAAGCTATGATTCTTTCCTTCAGCAGGGACTCCATCAGTTTTCCCATGACTGACGTTAGACTAACTGGACGGTAGTTACCTGACCTCCAAGGGAATCATGGGTACCCAGGTGTTGGATTGCAGCAGGCCCAATGGTTGTTGCATGTGGTTAGCTGATGTTGGCACACTGTGAAACAACTGCTGTTTATAAAACAATACAGTGCTCCCTCATATATCTGCCCTCCCTTTTATTTGCCACCCTCATTTACTGCCAGTGCGAGCTCCTGTCCTATTTTCTGGCAATGTTATCTCCCCCTTTAACCACCACACTCTATTAGCTGCTACCATCTTTTATCCACCAAAATTTAGCAAGTACGGATGTTGGTGGATAAAAGAGGGTGCTCTATATTTGCAGTCTTGGCCAGATGTCCTGGCTAATTAAATCATTAGCCCCCAATCTGTGGCCCTAACTAAACAGAAATAATTGCCAGTTGCAGGACCTGTAGGCCATGGTGGGTTATTTACGGTTCACCTCTGGCTGTAAAGTCTTTACTTTATAGATGAAGTCTTGCCTGGATTTGCTGTCTCCATCCTGCAGTCTTCTGGCACTCTGCCAATGGCTTCCTCAACTCTCCTATGCAGGTCATTCTAAGTAAGTCACCTCATTAAATTAGCTGGCTCTAACTCCATTGGTCTCTTGGGGTGTTCAGGTAATTCAGGTAGCATCCCTAGAAACCTTTGTAATAGAGATGCACCTGGTAGCAGCAAGAGGCAGTCATACATCTGCTGGAGTGTGCCCGCAACCGTTCAGGTGGCCCCTTTCCAGTCAACTGGTAACACAGAGCAATGGGGGATGTGATGCACCTGCCATTGGTCCATTTGGCTGCTTGTCTGCTTAGGGCAGCTTATGCATAGGTAACACAAAATTCCTCCATATGCTCATGGTAATAGAGCAGAGCCCTGTGGACACCTAGCATGTAGAGAATTTAGTTGGCATCCCAAGCATGGGGCTTTGGAGAGAGCACAGGTAGGTTCAAAACCACCTCGAGCAGGTATTTCATGTAAAGACATAGGACAACATTGTTCTCGTTACGTTCTTCACAGTGCCATATTCTTTGGTCTTAGGGTCAGAGGCATTAGAACTCCACTCAGAGTCAGAAGTTTGGGGATGGCATGCACCATGTGCTTGCACATGACACCAAGGGAAGGTGCCACGTGCACCAACAATAAACAGAGGAGCTAGCCCCAACCACCTCACTGTTTTTTTTTTCTTGTTTTTTTTTAAAGAAAAAAAGTCTGAGGAACAGGATGTCTCCACTGGAATATCCTGGGACATAAAACAAGTAAGAACCAGAATCAAGACTAGCATAACCTAGAAAGGTTCCTAAAAGGAAAAACAACCAACCCTGAAATGGGGAGGAAGTTGTTAGGGGTTCACAGACTTCTCAAGAGAAAAGTAGAAATCTGAAACCCAAGTTTCATCAAGGGGAATAATAGAGAAGATTACAAAAAAAATTAACAAATAGTCCAGTTTTTGCTCTGAGCAGAAAACATTTGGCCTGAAGATGCACTGGCCAAATCCAAGGGACTAAAAGCTAGCCTGGAAACTAAGTATGGAAACAATCGCTCATAAGAACAAACACTGAGCTAATCAAGCTTCTATGACTAAATGGTACGGTCCATTTTGCCACAGAAAAATTAGGTATAGGACCACTCTGCGTCTCAAGTCCAGATGGGGTCGTGGCACAGGAAACTCTCAACCTCAAGTAACACCTACATAACGAAGAGGAAGACATCTGGTGAGTAAGAGTGGCTCTATGAAGAAGATCTGGAGTTCTAGTAAGTAACTTTCCTATCTTTCAAGAATCAAACTTCTGCATACAGCCCCACGTTGATTCAGCAGAAAACTGTCCCTTAAGGAGGGACGTGTTCCAAATCAACCACGAAGGTGGGAATCCTTCAGAACTCAGTGGGGAAGAAACAAGGTGGAGGTGATGTCAGAGTTGTTCTCACCTCTTAGCTGGGCCAGTGAGTGCAAGTGATCCTGCTGGACCACAGGGGTAGTTGACTTTGACAGCTCCCGCACCACCTTTTTGGTGTAAGGGGATTTCCCTGGGAGAAGTACGGCTTTTGTGGCAGCTGAACAGACCTAGATGGGATAGATGTAGCCAAGGTATCTGTATGAGACAAATGGCAGATGCTACTGAGTGGGAGGCCCCCTTAGAAGTGCTGTAAGAAGCTCTTGTCTGGTGCTTTGTTGCCTCTACATCCTTAGCAGCTATGCCAAGGCTAGTCGATACTTGCTCAGATGCAGGTAGCACAGAGTGTACTCCCAAGACCTCAGACTGCACTAAAGTGACTGAGAACAGTATGTGTTGTACAGACAAATAGCACCAGAATCAGCTACTGTACCAGGTGAGGCCAAGGACAGGATACTGCACAGGGGGTCCACAGGTAACTCTACCCCTACAGAGGAAGGATTCAGAAAGACCCACCCAACTTTTTTTGAAGCGATGGGTGGAAAGGTACAAAAGTCTGCACAAGGAAGCAAACACGTTCAGCAGAACTCAGTGAAACGTGATAGCTGGGGTGACTGCAGCACAATAGAGGCCAGAGACGATAAGCAGTTGGCCTGGTGAGAGGGAGACCAGCCATTGGAGGCTGACTCCCATAAAAAAGGAAACCCAAAGAGTGCAGGACATAAATAGTGGATATAAAACCCCCAAGAACTCCCCAAGCAAGGCAAATAGATAGAAACAGGGACAAGGGCACCATGTGGTATAGCCATGCCAGCTTAACAGCATACCCCAGGTCATGCAACTGGGGCTGGAGAGTAGCCCACTAAAAATCCACAGAGCAATCCCAAGGAGATCTGCACTTGCAGGGGAAGAAACAGTCAGCACAAATTGCATAAAAAGTAGGCATGAATGAGAAAACAACACAGACGTGCATGGAAAATAACATAAGATTTGTGTGGAAAGGTTGCTAATTGTGCAAAGCTAAGATTACACAAACAAGGTAGGATTGCAGGTGAAATTTATTTATTTATTTATTTAGCTTTTGTTGACCGGGTAAGTGCACTAGACAAATCCTGCCTATTTTCAGGCACGACCCGGGGGAGGGGGATACAGATGAATGCCAACTGACCTTGAACCAGATTAAGCTGTTGCTTATAGGACATATAGGACAAGGCATGTGAAAAAATATGCACATTGCATGAAAAATGCACTGTGCTTCAGTAAAAGTCCACTCAAATGAGTGAAAATAACACAAGAAATGAAAAACACAAATTGAGTGAAAAAAACATCTGTTAAGTGAAAATGTGCAGACTTGAGTGAAAATTATTCAAGATGAGAGCTAAAGATGCAAGATAAGTGAAAATATGCCAACTGGGTGAAAAACGTCAGCTGCATGAAAGTATACAAACTTGCATAAAAAATCCTTAAAATAAGTGAAAAATATGCCCATTGCTTGAAAATAATGCTAGAGAAAGCTCAGAACCGAGTAAGCACCAATACTGGTACTGACGTCACTAACAAATCAAGCAGCAACATTGGCATTGAGGCCAGCATCGACATTGGTACTGAGGCCAGCATAAACACAGCAGTGATGGCAGCAGCTAGGCCAGAAACAACATCAGCCCCAAGGAACCTCACAGAGCAGCCCTCACCAGAGAAACACCTGCAAAAGGAAAACAGGTTGGCTGACAAGAATGAGCACCACACTTGGTACCAGATGGTACTGAGGGATGGCACCTGAGTCAGTGAAAAACAGACTCTGATGTCTACTACAGAAACTCTGTCCAAGGCAAGATTCTCCAGGGAAGGAGCATACGTAGGAGGCAGATGCATGGAGGAACCCAGTGCTAGAGTGCATAATCCAAACTGCTCGCCCAAGACATCTCAAAAGACAGGTGAGGTGTCAGGGAGTAAACTGTGGTCAGTCTTGCAAGAAGAAGACTAGTATCAGGTCCTCCCCTCTCAAGGAAGATCGAGGAGATGGCACCAGTACCAGTCTCACACAAACGAAGCCAACAGTTTTAAGGCAAAATGACTAGAATCAGACCGAGACCTTTGTCCTCACAGCTCTTGTTGTGCAAAAATGATGTTCTGCAGTCCTGGCAATCTAACACTGAGTGTAAGCAGGGCCAAGACCATTACTTTTTAGGACTCTGGGAGCAAACCAACAAGAACCCGTACTCATAGAGTAACACCTCACCACACTTCGGCATGTAACAATTAAAGTGCCTTATTGCAAAAATAACGAAGCAAGTGAACAGACAATCCGCATATCACTATGGCCCCAGTGCTTCAAGTATCAAACTCTTCATCAGGGGGCCCTGGGAAGACTGCCTATCCTCTTAGGCTTGAGACTGTCCAGTACTGAGTGAGATACTCGCCCAAAGAGTGGTGATCCAAAACAGACTTGCTGCCTTACAAGCACCCTACCTGACAAAACAGTCATCAAATTAACAGATCATCAGACAAGGTAGGGCTGAAAGAAACTTGCAGATTTGCATAAAAAACTGTAACAGTACAGAGAACTGCTAATTAAGTCATGCGCTCAATGCCGAGAAAAAAAACAACAGCTAACTTTGAGATTTTCAAAACTAGGCTTGATCTCTGGTTATTAGCCTAATAATAATAATAATAATAATATTTAACCAAATGTCCCACTATTGAGGGAGGACAATCTAGATGGGCCTTGAGCCTTCTTTTGTCCTACTTTATCCAGTAAATCCAGTAAATACTGTAAAATTAAAAACTAGAAACCAAGAGGCATACATAGACAAAACCCGAAGTTCTCTTGGTCCCTCAACAAGGAGGCTCTCAATGACAGGAAAAAGAACTGAGGCGCCGGGGGCATGCACCAGTATTTATGCTATTGATGCACATGGCACCATTCCTGGTGCTATGTATGTGAGAATAGTGCATGCTAGCCCCAAAAGTTCTAACTCTCTTTGGGTCCCAGTGCCTCCAGCACTAAGACCAAAGAGTGGAAAGAGAATGCAGCCTGACTGTCAGAAGAGGTTCTGGATGGGACTGTAAGAGAACGAGTGTCATAGCTCTGGAGCGAGTGAGAAGGAGAGGGGAGAGAAGATAGGGAGGAAGAAAGATAAGAAGGGAGAAAGTGAAACCAGAACTCAGCTGTCAGGGAGATGCAGTGAGAGCATGACCTTTCATCGAGCGAGAGGAAGGAGAGGGATTTATGATGGTCACAGTGATGGGTGAGAGGTGGGCATCCAGGGCAAAGTGACAGAAAGAGCTGAATAGGGTGTTTAGTCTGGCAAGGGAAGTTTTAGGTGTGGCACTGAAGACTACATCACCATAGTCAAAAACTGGAAGGATAATTTTCTGGACCACAGCCCAGCAAGCGGGCAGTGGGATGCAACTACGATTTCTGTAGAGGGCACCAAGCTTGGGGTGCTGTTTTTTGCCAATTGCATCCATGTGATCAGATATGTTTAGGTGTCAGTTGAACCAGACACCAAGATATTTACAGAGGAAGTATCCTCCAGTTTTGACCCGTCAAGGGCGTGGAAAGAGGATAATGAGGGGATCTGAGACAGTCTTTGTCTAGTGCCGAAGTTCATAGAGACTGTCTTTCTGGTGTTAAGAAATAACTGGTGAGACACTAACCAGCACTGAACATTATCAAAGTCCTGCTGGAGGCTGGTAGTTACACCGGAGGGGGAAGGACCAGATGTATACAAGACAGCATCATTGGCATACATATGGATGCTGGAGGAGGAGCAGACAGAGGAAAGGTAATTGAGGAAAATGGAAAAAAGAAGGGGACCGAGGATTGAGCCCTTGGGACACTAGTCCTGATGGGGAGAGGGGGTATATGGAATCAGCAGTCCTGACCGCTTGAGTTCTGCCCACCAATTAGGACCTGAACCAGTCAACAGCAGCAAGTGAAGCCCAGTTGAAGTGAATTTATTTAAGAGGATGGGATGGGAGACTGTGTTGAAAGCCTTTGCTAGGTCGATGAAAATGGCAGAAGTGATGAGCCCACTGTCCATCCCAGTAAGGATGGAGTCAGTGAACCTGAGGAGAGAGGTGGTGGTGGAGGGGAGCTTCCTAAAGCCAGTCTGGTAAAGGGTGAAGAAGGAGGTGTTGTCCAGGAATGAAGAGAGTTGAGGGAGGACAAGATGCTCTTGGAGTTTGGAAAGGATAGAGAGGTGAGAGATGGGCCGGTAGTTGCCTGGCGGGGAGGGATCACCTCCTTTAGGAAGTGGCTGGACCAACACATGCTTACAGGCTGAGGGAACTGCAGCTAAGGAAAGGAGAAATTAAGGAGAATGGTAGGGGTGATGGCGGGGCTGATGGGAAGAGAAGTTTTGAGTCAAGTCCATCTGGGAGGTGCCTGAGGAGGGTTCAGGCAAGTAGTGCTTTGAGGGTGGTAAAGGAAAGTGTAGGGGAGGAGAACGGGGGATTAGAGGGGGAGGGACGGCAGGGGGAAGGAGGAGGAGGAGGAGGAGGTGAGGGAAGAGACTGGAGTAGGTCAGCAGTGCATGAAGTGAAGTAACAGTTGAATTTTGAGGCAACTGTTGGGGGTGTCGGATATGATGGAGTCACCCTCCCGGAGGACAGAGATGGGGTGATGCACCGGGGGCAAAAAAGGGGCTTGAGCCACCTGCCAGAATTTGGAAGTTAGTTATAGTTAGTGGATATTGAGTTAACTGAGTGCTGTCATGGAAGCAGACACACCTTCCCCCTTCCCCATGTTCTCTGCCAGGGCTGTTTTGAACTGGCTGTATAGGTAGGTTCTCCCCCACCATGTACCGTGCTAGGGCTGTTTTGATCTGGCTATATAGGTAGGTCCCCCCCACTGTGTTCTGTGCGAGGGCTGCTTTGATCTGGTTGTATAGGTAGGTTCTTCATCCCCCCCAAACATGTTCTGTGCGAGGGCTGTTTTGATCTGGCCATATAGGTAGATTCTCCCAACCCCCCCTCGCTGTTCTGTGCTAGGGCTGTTTTGATCTGGCTGTATAGGTAGGTTCTTCACCCCTCCACTGTGTTCTGTGCTAGGGCTATTTTGATCTGGCTGTATAGGTTGGTTCTCCTCACCCCCGCCCCCACATTCCGTGCGAGGGCTGTTTTGATCTGGCTCTATAGGTAGTTTTCTCGTATTACTCCAACAACCCTGACAGTTTATGTGTGAACCTTTCAAATACCTCTGAGTTCTACACACATGCTGGACTCTGCATCAGGATGGTCTTATCAATGAGCATGCAAAGTAATCAAAGATTAAAACTACCTTCAAGTGTGCTGTATTTTAAGTATCTATTCATTATTATTAACTATTATATATCAGTGAGGTCCAGTTGCTAGCACTCTCATCTAGTGGTCAGGCTCATAGTAATCCTGTGTTAAAGTCTCACACACAGAACTTGGGCTCATATCTAAAGCGTACACTGCTTTGTGGAACTGGTGAGCTTGCTGATGCAGGCAAAGGGGGTGAATAACCATTTATCACCACCAGCAGCATACTGTAAAAGGGACAGAAACCGGCAGCATATGTGGGGGCGGTATAAAGGGGATAAGAAACAAGGCAGCACATGGGGGGCGGGTATAAAAGGGGCTAAAAACCAGGCAGCATATGTGGGGGGTATAAAGGGGATAAGAAACAATGCAGTATATGTGGGGTGGGTATAAAGGGGATAAGAAACAATGCAGTATATGTGGGGGGGGTATAAAAGGGGGATAAGAAACAAGGCAGCATATGTGGGGGGTATTACATATTTGTGGAAGTAGTAAGGTACCGCATACTGATAATCAGAAACCTCATGACTCAATCAAAGCACACCAGCCATTGCAACAAGGTCTGTAGAATGCTGGGCCCTCATGGGGCTCAAAAGGTGGTGTGAAGCAGCCTCTTACATTTCTCGACTACATCACTACTATTATATTGCAGCTGTATTGGCTCTGACCAGAGTTTGTTATTTGAGGCCTTGCATGGGCACTGTCATTGGCTCACGACTGTGGTCAGTTTCTAAGTGTTCTGCCAACATTTTATGCACTCAGATTTCCCAGTTGAAATGAAATTTACAAGTCAGCTCACAAAGACTATGGTTAACATTTAAACCAGCTCTCAAGAACTGAGGTCAGACTGTTCACTGTGATGCCACTTCTTGGTTTCATGTCTGAGTTAAGATAGCCCAAGAAAAGACTAGGCCCACATGTTTTAAAAGGTGTACACAGTGTGGCACCAGTTTGCCAAAGGCAGATAGGCATACAGAGTGTTACAATTGTCTGGGCACTGCTCATGATTGGGAGAACTGTGAGCTTTGCAAAGTGTTTTGCCCTAAAAATACAATACAGAAGACAGGCAAAAAGGATTTCCTTGTCAGCTCCTGCCTTTTCAGTCCAGTTCCAAAAAGTGCCCCCTGTAAACATTGTGAACCCTTTAGAAAAATGTCAGCTGAATCCATTTCCTCTAATGATGTAGCCTGTAAGGTAGAATCCTCAAGGAAGCATTGACTAGATTAAAAATCCACATCTGATGTTCATTCAGGTAAGGACAAAAAAATTACATTCTGATACTCCAGCATCTTCTACCAACCTAAAGAAGGTGAGAACAGAGAAGCACACCCACCCTGAACCAAAGGAAACAGTGGTGCTTCCTGCCCAGGCCCTTGTTCCTTCTATGGAATAATTCAATGAAAAGTGGGAATTTTTCCCAAAAAATAAAAAGCAGCATGCAGACAGGCAGCCTCCCTCTGTTCCTCCCAGCCTCTCGGAATACACTCCAGAGGAGGAAACCGTATCCCCTGATGTAATTGCGGGATGAGGACACTGGCTCTCCACTCACAGTTCTGGATGATTACACCTCCTACTCTGCTTTTCTCAGAGGCATGGCTGAGACAATAAACATCCTCACTGAAGTGAATCAGGAGGAGGATGAGACAGTATTCCTCGGTATTCTGGGTCTAAAATCCATAAAGAGGATTAGTACACTAATACATACAACTTTCAAGAAAATTAGTACTGACATTTTGGAAATGCCATCCCCTGTCATGTCAATTAAGAAAAAGTGAAAAAAAAAGATATCAGATCACCAAAACTGGCTTTAATGATCTCTTCAAACACACAAGTCCTGAGGGGCTTATTCAAACTGCTGCATTTGAAAAGCTAAAAAAAAAAAAAAAGTGAAAATTACATACCTACCATAATTTTTTATCTTTCAGAACATAGTCACCATTGATTCATACACATGGATCTAGGGTCAGAGGCAGGAGGACCATGCAGGAGCTTTTTTCATCTAGGGAGGAGGTCCACATTGGCTACTGATGCCACTCGCACACTACACATACCTACATGCACTCTACCCCAGCTCTCATCTAGTATGACTTATTACTGTTAACTCTTCCTCTTCCCTACCATCTACTTCTTCCACCTATCCACCTTATGCTCCTATTGACCTGCTTCCACCTCTTAACTTAATAGTAATCTTATTTCTTCCTTAGGTGTACCATACGTTATTGTTACATTGTCCTCTGTTAATTTTATATGACTCTATCCTGGGCTGTAATGCATTTCTGACTTATGTTCTCCTTGGCCCAGGTCCACCTTGTAAATGAGTTCTCTCAATGGTGATCCACCTGGTAAAATAAAGATTGATTGATTGACATGGTGTCATGCGCTAGCTTATAACTGTCACTGGCTCCTTCATGTACCTCAGTTCTGTTCACCAGAAGAGAAACAAAGTGAAGAGAAAATAAAAGAGAGGACTAGATACTTCCTAGTCCAAAGGGATAGTAGAAAGATATGGGATATTAAAAAAAACAACAACCCCCAGCTACCAACCTCTTACCACTAGCCAGACAGATTGTAGATAGTGATATGTAAGAGATAGGGAAGCAGCCCTGAACAAATGGTTCTGGCAGAATTACCAAAAATTAAAGTCCAAATTGGGACCCCCTTGCAACTGAGATGGCACAAAAATGCCAAAAATGGGAGAAATGGCACCTGGGCTCCCTAAAATATTATAGCTGCATGCTACTAAATAGAACTTCTGTAAACTCGACAGTAAACTCACACCCCTGTATTCTCTACAACAAATTGGAGAAAAAAAGATATGAAGAGCATAGGAGTTGCAGGACTAGCAGTTCTAGGGAGTCATGAAGTGGATATCTCCCCTGGCATGCTCCAGGCAGAGTGGACAAGCTCAACTCACAGAGAGAAGTGACAAGGGACACCAACCAAAACATTCCAACATGAGAGGAAGAACATGCCCTGCTTCTCCCTGTAACCACATGGATGTACCCTGTGTGAAGCTAATCTATGAATCCAAGCAAGTGCATTGCACCACTCCACAGACCGAGCATCTGCTCAGTGGAGTTAGACTGGACAGTGCCCAGTGCACATGTTGCCTATGACCACTAAAAGGGATTTACCCTATAGGGATATACGCTGGGTAGGGAGAAGGAGGGAGAAATATGGAGGAAAGGTGGCCACCTACCCACTCCAAAAAGCTGTCCTTTTTTTTTGGTTGATAGGGTAGCCAACAGACCTTACTCCATTTTGTTTTTGTGAGGGCTGGCACCGGAATGCTCATCATGTTAAGGACCATAACAGAGGAGATGTAAGCAGCAAGGAGGCAGTATAGTGCAGTGGTTTAAGGCTCTGAGCTGCAAACCTGGAGACCTGGGTTTGAATCCCAGAGCCCCCACTTACATACTGTGTGACCCTGAGCAAGTCACTTAACTTCCTTGTGCTCCCAGGTCGCACCTGTAAACAAGCTTCGGCTTAGTGTGTTACTCCTGGTTAAAAAAATAAAGTGCTGCCAGCACCCACAAGAGAAGTTGCCAGAGGCCCTGGCTCTTAGCTGAGTGGGGGACGGTGGGTGGGCATCACAATCAATGGTGAAGATAATCTGGAAGATCAACACTTACGGTGAGTACATAATTGTGATATCTTCCAGGAATCAATCATAGAAACATAGAATTTGAAGGCAGAAAGGACCGCTTGGCCCACCTGGTCTACCCATTTCCCTACCTAATGGATAAACTGCAGATCCTAGTTAACCAACAGCCTACTTCCTCCTACCCCCCACTAGAATTGCCTTATGTCTGTCCCATGCATTCTTGAATTCCCCCATTGTTTTTGACTCCACGACCTCCTCAGGAAGGTTGTACCATGCATCTGCAACCCTCGCCATGAAAAAATACTTCCTCACATTACCTCTGAGCCGTCCCCCCTCTATCTTCAAATTGTGCCCCCTTGTTCTTGCACATCTCTTTTTCTGAAAGATGCTACCCTCTTGGACTTTGTTGATTCCCTTGAGACACTTGAAAGTTTCTATCATGTCTCCCCCTTCCTCCTTTCCTCGAGGCTATACATATTAAGCTCCTTTAGTCTTTCTTCATGTTTTCTGGTGCAGACACTGCACCATTTTGGTTGCCCTTCTCTGGACAGCCTCCACCCTGTCTATGTCTTTGCAGAGATGGGGTCTCCAGAACTTCACGCAGTACTCCAGATGGGGTCTCACCAACTGTCTGTACAGAGGGATAACAACTTCCTGTTTTCTACTGGTGATACCTCTCCTCTTCACCATTGATTCATTCTGAGTACCAAGTTTTCTACTTAGGGGAGTGCTGACGCACCCTGAGTGTGTCACCCTCAGCCCTTTGCCTGGGGAGAACATCTGAGGGCAGGGGCTCCTCACAGGTCTAGAGAGACCCAAGGACATTCAGAGTCACACAGAAGAGGATAGTGCCTCAAAAGCTCCCGTCTGACTCTATGGGAAAAAATTGAGCCCCCTGGAACTAGGAGTTTAGCACCCTTCCCCAGGCCAGAGGTGCTAGTCAAGAGAAATTAAGCCACATCATCTGCTGAATGCAGACTCCGGTTCCTGCCAACCTAGAGGCCACCTCATTGACATTGTACGATACCCTTATCTGATACCTCGTGAAGTCCAGGCCCTAAGTAGAAGGGTAAATGGCTTCCCCGACTAACTCCAAGGATGGCATGGCAGCTAGGCACTGTCCTAGCTGTGCCCACAGCCACTTGTTGTAAGCTGACAAGTGTGCCTGATATGTGGAAATGTACATCATGGTGTGAGCCAAGGAGAAAACCTTCCTACTCAAAGCATCTATCTTTGCAGAGTCAGTTTCAGGAAGTGAGTCATGCATTGCGTGACAAGGCCCTTCTGGTGTCTGCAAGACCAGAATCCCCAAAATGAGGTGAAGTACTGTGCCTGCAGAACCCATGGGTGCACAGTACCTCTGGTAGGCATCTCTGGGGGCTGGAGGGTGAGTGAATGGACATCATCGAACTGTCCTGGAGCATTCCTTGAAGGCTCTAGGCCAGGAAGGGATGATACAGTGATCATTGCTGAAAGCTTTTAGGAGTCCCAGAAGTGTGGACAGGGTATTGCATGTGACTATAGTGCAAACGACCAGCACCTGCAGCATGTCCATCAGGAATCTCTGGTACAGTGAGTACTCACAGGCCAAGGACATGTGTAGGGGACGATTCCATGCCCTTGGAGTAAGATGTGGCTGGAGAAGAGGCACTGGACCTGGAAGTAGGTGACAGGTGGGGACAGTGAAGGAACTGAACCTGGTCAGCACTAGTGTGGTATTGGAACAGCACAAAAACAGTGCTTCCATGCTGACCCCAGTTGATAGGCCCAAGTGGACCTATGGTCCCTGGAAGCTCAGGAAAAGGTGGCATACAGCCAAGAGGGAAAGAAGAGCTAGAGGCTCTGGAGTCTATAGGTGGGCTGCAGGAACACTCAGCAGACCTCACCCTAAGGGAGGCCATGGCAAACCTGCCCATACAGGGTCAATCTGCTGAAGAGGAATGACCTCATCAGTGCTCACAGGGGAGAATCCCCAGGCAAGAAGAGCAAGGCCATTCCGTTACCTCAGGGCAGCTCTGGTCCTCACCGGTGATGGGTTCAGCTAGCAGTACTGGGGAAAACTCCGCGACTCGGTCACCCTCCAATTTTGAGATGGTGCCAGCACAAAGCTGAGGGCCAGTGAGCAGCCTAGTCACAGGGCTCTCCCAGGCCCTGTGGCAGGCATGCACCATCTTCGGTGCCGGGTCTAGTGTCAGTTCCAATGCCAAGCCCGGGTCTGTCCCTGCCATCGACACCATTCACCACTGACACAGCAAGTGGTGTTGCAGGTCAGTCTGGTGTCACAAATGACACCAGAACAGACCCAGCGGCAGCACCACTGCCGGCATCATACTTGGTGTCAGGCCCAGAACCAACGCCAGGACCAGTGCCGCGTCCATCACCAGGGAGAGCATCAGACTCCTACCTGGAGCTGCAAGGGCTGCTCAGGTCAACAATTAACACCTCCACCTCAGCAACTAGATGCCACCCAGACCCAGTGTTGGTTCCTCTCCTGGTACTTTGAATGCTACCAGGAGGGGGCCTGACATTATAGCCAACACCACCCTGTTCATCAACACCACGGACAGTGTAGCCAGCCTGGTGATGTAGAGGGTTGAGGTGCTGGATGCCACTCCTCGTGCCTCGCCAGTGACCCGGGTTCGGGAATAAGCCTGGGTCATCGGAGGTCGGCATGGGGGAGGGAGAGGATGTGAGTGGCTTCCAGCTGTGGCCCTCTGCCTTGGGAGGGAGGAACAGGTTTCCTCAGAGCTTGGCCACCCCCTTGTGGAGGCTGGAGTGGCTGTGTCACTCTGAAGACTGCTGGTGCTAGGCTGAGGAAGGGTTGAAGAGACTGGCACTAGAGCTGTGGTGTGCATGTGTGCCTCCGCGTGCATATGCCACCACTTCCGGGCTCTCGGGAGTAGGACTCACTGGGGTTGTAATGGAGCAAAAATTGCCAGGGCATGCATGGCACCATAAGATCCTGAAAGACCATGAGACCAGTAGGGTTAGCAGACAATGAAGGCGGTCTGCCAAAAGAGGATAAATAAACTTGTATAAAAATTTAAAAAAAAAACACCATGGACAGTGTCAGGAACCTGGGCGGCACCATGCCGCGACACCAAGGTGATCCAAGACAGGTGGATTTTTAAAAATCTTGTCTGAAAGGCGGTTTCACTGAGGGACTGTGAAAATATGTTTCAAAAGGGATTTGAAAAATGGCACCTGTCACGTTCATCATGATAAGGCACATGAACGCACTCAATCACATTTTGAGATGGTGCCATCTAAGTGAGTCAATGCAACCTAGACATGGGTAACATCAGACTGTATTCCACTGCTGTGCAGATACAGTGTCTGCCTTGGCCTTGCAAGGCTGCCACGTACACTTGATTCCAAGACTGGAGTTTCTGTTTCAGGGACTAAATTACATTATTTTATTATGAGCTCATTTCAGTTTTATTGTTGGTTGGCTGAACACCTTAAGCCATTGA
The DNA here is from genome assembly GCA_016271365.2 of Neoceratodus forsteri. Taxonomy (NCBI): domain Eukaryota; kingdom Metazoa; phylum Chordata; order Ceratodontiformes; family Ceratodontidae; genus Neoceratodus; species Neoceratodus forsteri. The sequence continues at coordinate 939,653,360 of CM028137.1, forward strand.
CATTGTTGATTTGCTGGCCAGGCCAGTAGTGAAGTGGTAGCACTACTGCTCACTACACTGGTGACCTGGTGTAGAGATCAGAATCAGGTCGCTCAGGGGATGGCTGGAGGAGGGAGGATTGAACATCCCTGAAATGGCTTTCCTTCATTGTGGAGAAGTGTTACCCTGTCTCGCTGGTAAGCTGCTACCTAGAAGAATCTGAGTGGAAATGCAGTGAAACTGCATAGGAAGGGTTCCCACACTCAGACACTGCAGACGCCTCTGCTGAGGTTGATCAGGTACATCGTGTACTTGCACAAGTGTGGCCCCATGAATAAAAATTGATTAAAAAGCTTCAACCATAGCTGGTTGATGGCTCGGTCCTCTGCTGGCCCCACATCATGGACTGGGCACCTGTGATTCAATCCTGTGGCAGAGTGCACCCAGAGTAAGGTAAAACCCAGAGAAGTCAAGTGACAGAGAGCAGACTGGCTTATAAGAAGCAGAAAGATTAGATAAAAAATATATACTGATGTACTCTCTGCACATGATAACGTATTACTGCATATCTTTTATAGTTTTAAGTCTGTAGTTGGGATTGTGATGCATTACAGAGCCTAAATCTACTTGCTGTTATATGCAGATCTGCTACGACTTACAGACGTTGTCAAATCATACAGGTACAGAGTTTTAGTTTACTACCGATTATATGGTCTATGATCCTAAAGCAATATAGCTCTTATATGGTGCCACGACGATTCTTACGCTATAATGGATATCCCCGCCTAGTAAGATTACAGAATATTAGCATTTCGACATATCCTACATTAACTAAGCAGGCTACACAAATTGCAGCATGGAGTTTCAGACCACTAACAATACATTTACTTAGGTTTCATCTGAAAATTTATAAATAAAAAATTAAACACAAACATTCCCATATGGAAAAGATCTATATTTTGTTAATATCTGAAATATATCCTTGTGTCTCCAAATATGTTTCAAACATATGTCAGATACATTCACATTTTTCAGATATATTTCGAGATATATTCTAGATGTTCACAGAATGATCCACGATGTATCATATTAGGGAAACATCTCTCTCTCTCTCTCTCTCTCTCTATATATATATATATATATATATGAAATATACTTTTTGCTATACTATTTCAAAATTCAAGTTTTTGTTCTTGCAATGTTATGTCCTTGCATAAAATCAAAAATACTTATTTGTGCATACACATCATTACAGTTTCTACATATTTTGCATTTTAGGCAAACGTATATATTGAACCTAGCCAACATATATATTCTGAGTTACTTATACCTTTTCATTTTTTATTTGCCTTGTAATATGCTGAATATATAAAAACACAAAAATATATTCATAACATAGTTTTAAATTATACTCATATGGAAAAGAAAAAATGGTGTTAATATATAGACCATATCTGAATATACCTAAATGTATCACATATTTCAAATATACAGTATGCGCATTTTTCCAGTTATATTTTAGATATTTGCAAAATCCAATGAGATATGTGTTATACTTGGCATTGATATACTAAATGTATATATTTTATTATGTTATCACAGAAAATATTTTGTTTTACTTTTTAATGATTTTATGACATTTCTAATGAAAAAGCATAGTTTTATGCAAGTGTAATTTTACTCCATAATTTCTACAATAAGTGTATGTTAGCAAACATATTTTTCAATATACAGTATAAGAGATGTATATTCTGATATATGTTTCATATATGTTAAAATGGTTTAAAAGTATCTGTAATATATGTGTTATATGTAGTAGTAAAATATTTATTCATAAAAAAAGTTTTATGAATCAGGATAAAACTCGATTGAGTTAAAAACTCATTTACAATGAGGTCCCCTAAGTACATAAAGTGCATTGTTACAAGTCATATTATATATATATATATATATATATATATATATATATATATATACACACACACATATATATACAGTGTATATATATATATATATATATATATATATATATATACAGTATATATAGAGAGAGAGCAAATACATATGTTTTATAGTCTATAAATATGACTGGAATATATATTGCATATACCTTTGTAATATATGGATTGTTAAAATAATACTATCAAAAGTCATACAAAAAAATCCCTATAATACACTACTCCTTTCTGATAATTCTACCCTTCCTCAAGCGATAATACTATTGGTTGTTGTTGATAATACTATCGTTCACTGCTGATAATACTATCGTTTCAGCTCTGAGCGATAGTATTATCACTGAAATCCCTGACGCATGCGCCAGTTTGCCTGCCACACAAACGTGCATTGCCATGGTGCCAATGCCCAGTCTGTGCACCCAATGTAAACGCGGTAATGCCATTGGCACACTTTCTGAGTAGGCGGGCAAACCAAACGCGAAAACATGGCGGACGCTCACGCGCTTTAGCGAGCAACTCGAGTTATGCCCAGTTTGTTTTTTATATTTATTTCTCAGAAAAGTGGATTACCTGCCGGATGAACAAAGAAAATAAATGGTAGGATTACCAAATTAAAGTAAAAGCTTTCCTCACAAATCCGGGCACAACTTCAATACTGTCTGTGCGTAGGTCAGCCGAGACGAGCACTTCTTCAGTGCAACAGGCAGCCAGCCCAGTTCACAGAATTTTAAAAGAAGCACATTTTTCAGAATCGGATCCATATATTACAAAAAATAAAAAATAGGTTACAGTAAATTACTCGGCTGCAATTCCATCTCGAGGTTCTGGGGACATAGAAACCTCTCGAGCTTCGCTCTCGAGGTTATCTATGTCCCCAGAACCTCTCGATGGAATTACAGCCTTGTAATTCACTGTAACCTATCTATTATTCTATTTAAAATATACATAGACTACATTCTGTAAATATATATTAAATGCACTATTTCTACATATCTTCTTACAGTAAAGTATGTATACAAGCAAGGAAGGTAACTCCAAAATGTAGTGGTGCTCACAACATAGTTGTAAACAGTACTCACGATAAACGTGAGGCACACACACGCAACACACACGCGCACACACACACACACACACACACACACCAGATCAGGAGGTCTGCTTTTTACTTTTGCGAATTTTGGCTTTAGTTTTACAATGTTTTCTTTATTGTACAAATAAACTTTATGATGGAAAATCCAAGAAGTGCCTTCTGGAGCTCCTGGTGTGTGTGTGTGTGTGTACGTGTACGTGTATATGTGTGTGTGTGAGTCTGTATATGTGTGTGTGTGTGTATATGTGTGTGTGTGTTCCTAATTTTTGCTGTGAGTAAAATATGCATCTTGTTTGCTTACAAGATACAGTAGGTGTAGAATATATGTAGACCATATATTTGTAGATATATCAAATATATTTTTGTAAATGCCTGCTTTGGTATTGTGCATGTATTTGCCTAACTAATTTGCATGTTTCAAAGGTACAGTTTCTCAACCTAAATCATCGCAATTTCTATTTTTAAAGTAATTTTGAATTGCAAGCATTAGCTTACAGACCGGAGGAAAAGGTAAAGAGTACAAAATAAGTACATGTAGGAACTCACCCTGACATAAAAGGGAACCAAAGAAGGCAAACACCAATCTGAACCTTTATGAATTGTGAGATCAAGAGGTAAGTCCTATATGTAAGTGTACATGTGTAATCTGTAAATATCTGTTAAAGGTGCATCATTAAATTATAATTCTACCATAGCTATCTAAATTGTTACTAATAAGAGGAATTCCAAATGTACAGTTAAAGGTGCTACATCAAGATTAATCTATAGTCTTTTTGTCTGGGTATTTTAAGATATTTTTACAATGCATATATTTAAAAAATATTTTAGCTATATGTCAACTACATAAAAAGTATAACTATTAAATATTCAAGATATAGAAGCAGATACATAACATGTATATCATGCATCTATAATGAATATATAATGGAAATATACTTATGATATATAAAACATATTTATCACATATATTCTACAAATAAATCAGGTATTTCAACTTGGCCAATTCGAGATATTTTGCATCCACTTCAGACATATGATGAAAATATATTTTAAAATGTAATCAAGCATGCATTTGAAATATACCTTTATAAATATATCTAAAAGTTATTTCTTTTCCATATGGGTTAGGATGGTAGGTGCATTGTGAACGCTAGTAGGCAGAGAGGAATGTCTGTATAGAAGGTTTAGAGGAAGGGAGGTGTGATGGTAAGCAGTGTGAAAGGAACTGAGCACAGTCTCGACACGTTCTATTGTTCCATGTTTAATAAGCAGGATGCAAAACTCGATGGAATTCTGCAACCCTACACAAGTGAGACACTTTCATTCATGGAAGCACATGTAAGGAAAAAATTAAAATCCTAAAGTCAAACAAATCCCTAGGTCCTGTTGGTATTCATCCCAGAACAATTAAGGAACTTGCTGAACGGCTGGTAGGGCCAGTCATGGCTACATATAACAATCTATTGCAGAGTTAGATTTATTTTAGATATATGGTGAGAAGCCGTAGTAGTTCCAGTATACTAAAGGTAAACAACTGCAGGCAGATGAGCTTAACCTAGTCCTATGCAAACTTATGGTTAAAAGAGCATAACAGGTAACATGCAGTATGGGTTTACAAAAGGAAGAGCTTGCATACAAACTTAATGAACTTTTTGAACCAGTAAGTCCCTTGATGAGGGTAAAGTCGTTGATGTAGTACAGTATATCTCGATTTCAGTAGTCACCGATGTAGTACAGTATATATCTCGATTTCAGTAAGGCCTTCAACACCTTACCGCATAAGGAACTACTACACAAATTTCAGATGACAGGCATCCCAATTTTTATAGCAAACTGAGTCAGCATATGGCTGACTGACAGAAAGGGTAACATTTTATTTATTTATTTATTGACAGTATCGGAATTACAAACCTTTGAGTCAGAGATCCCTTTACAAAGGCTCCATGTCAGAGATGTGCAAGACAATTAAGGATGCATACATACAATAAGGAGGATCCAAATAATATAGTGTATCAATAAACAATAACTTACTGACACACACGGTGAGACAGCAGGTACAGATTAAACAAACAGTACATTCTACATGAGTATTTAGGCAAAATCAGGCTATGCAAGATCCGGTACAACATTTTTAGAACTATAGTATTTAGCAATACACCGAATTTAAGGGTAGAGGGAGGGGGTGTGGGTAGGTGCGGGACACAGGGAGAGATGGGTGGGGCTGATACAGTCAGAGAAGACCTTGTTAAAACCTGGACAGGAGGAGTGGAGGGGCTGGAAGCAGTCACACTGACCGGAGGAAAGGAGGTGCTCCCTGAGATTTACTTTGAAAGGGCCAAGTTTCATTTCAGATGAAATACAGGCTGGAAGGGCATTCAACTAGAGTGGAGCCCTGCACATAAATGCCCTCTGCCCCAGGTGCATCCTACAGTGGGGGACAAGGAGGGATGCTTTAGTGGAGCATCTGGTTGCTCAAATTATAGGGGCAGGAGTAATAAGGTGTTGAAACCCTGGAGGGGTGAGCCCTGAAGCGATTTTCTTGGCTAGAAGACTTGTTTGATATCTGAGTCTGCAGTCAAAGTTGAGCCAGTTAGTCAGTCAGTAGAGGTCGCAGGTGTGAGTGCACCTGTCGCACCCAGCCACAAGATGACAGGCTTTGTTCATGGCAACCTTTGGTCCTATGGAGAGCTGTGTTAGCAGCTGACCCATAGAAAACAATCCCATAGTGAACTATGGATAGCACAGAGCTTGTTACGGCTAGACGGAGATCATTGGGGGGCATACAGCATCTGTGTCTGTATAACAGACTAATTCTTTTTATATATATATATATATATATCACTATTTATCCTCCTTGGTCAGGGCGGTCCCCTATGACCCCCAGCCACCGGCACCCACACCCCTAGAGTTGGTCAGGTGTGCGACATGCTCCATTGCACTATCCAGTCAATGGCAGCATCCCCCATGGGGACCTGTGGCGCGGAGCTGGCAAAGACACCATGCAACTCCAGGGGCACAGGGCTGGCTATCAGCCACTGATGTCGTCCCACCAATTTTCCACTGTTTCTACCCCTTCAGGAGCTGGACGTGCAATGGTGTCAATGCACAGACGTGCAGATGCCCGCCGCGCTCCTCCCCCGTGTATGCGCACGTCTGTGGAACACCCAGCCTCTGCTAAATGTCACTACAGAGCGGCACATGTCCCTCACCCACCCCAAAGGAAGGAAAGCAGTCACAGGACGCTCAATCCCTCCCTCCCCCGGCCAGCCCTGTGGCCCGAGTCTGTTCCCGAACCCAGGTCGCCGGCGCGGTGTGAGGTGTGGTGTCCAGCACCTCAACCCTCAGTGCCAGTGGGCCGGCCAATATAACAGACCAATTCTGACATTTATGGCAGTGCTGACTAGGTTAATATGATCTTGGTAAGAGAGGGAGGAGTCAAGAGTGACACTGAGGTATTTAAAACTGTTTACTTGTTCTAGGGGGGAGAGCTGACAATTTAAAAACATTTTAAATCATTACCTTTGTTTTTTTTGTAGAACAAGTTTGTAAGTGGCAAACCAGATTTCAGATTCCGAGAATAATCTTTGTAGGTCTTGCTGAAGTGGGGAGGGGTCAGGATGGCTACTGAACATAACAGCATCATCTGCATAAAGGAGCATCTGACCAGAGCAGGCCTTGGGGAAGGATGTTTAGAAACAGACTAAAAAGGAGGGGCCCCAGGATAGAACCCTGGGGTACCCCGGACTGGACAAGAAGACTGGAGGATAGGGTGGCATTGATTTTTACTTCTTGTGAACTGTCACTGAGATAGGTGGCATCACTGGACAGACCCAAGGATGGTAGGGGACTCGACCAGGAGGGCATGACTGATCGTATTGAATGCTTTTGTTAGGTCTATGTAAACAGACCAGACTAAGTGTCCATGGTCTAGAGCTTTATGGACATCGTCTATGTATTCCAGAAGGGTCGTGGTGGTGCTATGCTATTGCAAGTGGTATGCCTCAAAGATCTGTCCTGGGTCCCTCTCCTTTTAACTTCTTTGTTAGAGATATGCAAAATGAGTTAAATAGTGATTTAAAACAAGTTTACCGACAACACCGGACTTGGCAACATCATATCTCTGACTGCATCAGCAAGCAAAACGGCTTTAATACTCTGGGGAGTTTGGCATCAAATTCCAAAATGAAATTTAATATACAGCGTGTAGTTCTCCACCTAAGTGCCAGCAATCCACAAAACAAGTATAGACTGTAGACCACACTGTAAGAAGTTCATAATGTGACGGAAACCTTGGGGTTGGGGGCAATAGCGGCAGCAAGTTTCAAGAGGGAAAACAAGTGTGAGGCAGTAACAGAAAAATGTATAAAGAGAAAGATAAAAAGTAGACGTAGGGAGGGGATCTGGCTATTGTTATGATGGTTGGTGAGGCATTCATCTTGAGTATGGGGTGCGGTTTTGGAGGCCACACTTAAGAAGGGATGAGATAAGAATGGAGGCTGTTCTGAGACGATATGCAAGGACAATCAGAAGTACTGAAGGTATGACCTACAACGAGAGACATACCGATTTGAACTTATCTTTTTTTTACATTATTGCCAAATACAAGAGTACCTGGAGTATATGGAGTACTGTGTCCAGTTCTGGAGGCCCCATCTTAGGAAGGACTTAAACTGGGTAGAGGCAGTACAGAGAAGGGCAATCAAAATGGTGCATGGCCTGCATCAGAAGCCCTACTAGGAAAGACTCAGGGAATTAAATATGTACTCACTGGAAGAAAGGAGAGAAAGGGAAGATATGATAGAAACATTCAAATACCTCAAGGGTATCGATAAGGCACAGGAGGGTGGTATATTGCTCAGAAAGAGGTGCTCAAGGATGAGGGAGCATGATATGAAGCTGGAAGAGGGGAGACTTAGAGGGGATTTAAGGAAATATGTCTTCATAGAACAGGTGGTGAATGCCTGGAACAGCCTCCCAACAGAGATGGTGGTACCGAAATGGTAACAGGTTTCAAACATGCATGGGATAGACACAGGGGGACCTTAGTAACAGGGTAGGGGGGTAAGGCTGGAGATCAATTAGGGTCTGCTGTAGCACAGTAGGTAGGGACTTTGGGGCAGACGAGGTGGGCCAAGAGGTCCTTTTCTGCCAACAGCTTCTATGTTTAAATATGATACTAATCCACCACAAGTCCAGAGATAAATAGGTATTTGATTTATGGCTAAATAAGATTGAGACCTTTACAGGTATAAGGGGACACTCCCATTAGGTTAGTGGGGAACTGAACAAGAAGAAACTGGTTCACCCAAAGAGTTGTAGCTGAGTGGAACAGGCTCCCTGTTGGAGTTGTGGATAGCAATAATATGGTTAGTTTCAAACAGAGACTGGGCAATTATATGAACAGAATAAATGAATCTGGATATATGGGCGCAAACCATCAGGTTTTCTAAATAGGCTTTCAGGCTCCTTTAGCCTGTACATTTCCTGTGTTCCTATGGAAGAAAGTAACATAGTTGCTGGTCCAATAGCACAGCAGTTGGGGTCAGGCTTGCCCTGTTGGCACCCCAGGTTAGTTCCCCGAAGCCTGGATTGCCACCAGGGACTGGCAGAAGGTTGATGAGGCATCCACACAGCTGCCCCCAGTCTTCAGGAAGAGAGGGTTGACTTCCCATTCTGCAGATACTACCTGGTGGCCACAGGGAGTCAACTTAAGTAGGGCACACTAGACTGAGCAGAGAGTGTCACTGCCATACTAGCATGCCTCAACACATTGCTGATTGGGTGCCCTGGTCAATGCCATCTTCTGGAGTGAGAAAAGCAGAAATTGAGTGTCCATTAGGATGGTAGCTTCAGCTTGCTTGGGCCTTACATCTGTCATGCCACCCACACAAGAGTTTGCTCTAAAAGGGAGGGGCATCTGCCTTGCTACTGGCCCCACCACAGGGGGCATGTTGTGGGAAGACCTCCGGAGAGAATGTGGCATGCGATGGGGCTGGGTGGTCATGGATACACAGCCAGAGTGGGGGCATTGGCTTGGAGGAGGACGATGACTAAAGAATGGAAAAGGGCTGGCCCCTCGGTACACTGATAAGGCAACCACTTGCAATGCCAGCAATCTGAGTTTGGAAACACCCTCGGGCCATTGGGGGTCAGTGATGGGAGAAAGATTGAGCTTCCCAGAGAACGTTGCTTCCTTCAGGGAGGGAGGGCTATCACTGTCATACTGCCAACTGGGTAACCAGAAGTGGTAGTGCAGTCAGCTACAAGAGTGGGAGGGGGAACATTGGATCAGGCCTGCAGACTTCCAAATGGGCCTCCTAGTGTACAAGTACCCATGAGGATGGGACCAGAAAAAGATGAAAAAGGCCTGCCTTATGCACAGTGATATAGGCCACTCGAGACCCAACCTCGGCTACTGCCCATTTCTGAGGGGAACCCCCAGGAACCTCCATGACCAATAGGAGGTGGGGCTTGGATCTGGCTGGACTGGACCCTGCCATGGGGGGGAAGGGGGTAAGCCCATGGGGTTGGAAACCCCTGGAAGATAGGCAACAGAAACATCAAGGAGTGAGGCTTGGAGATGGGGGCAGAGGTTTGAGAGAATGTAAATTATAAAGAAATTAATTAAAAAATAAATTAAAAAGCAAGTTACATACTGTAGGACTACACTTCTGTATGTCAAGGAAGATTTGCGAAACTCAGTACTAAAGCAGCAGTATTTGTTGGTAACCACATAATTCAATTTTTTCAGCAATAATGTTTGTCTGGCAAAAATATCAGCATACACATTTTTTTCTTTTGTTTTCTTTGATTAATGAACCAAGATATGGGATTCTGAAGTTTTTTAAAGTTCCCACTCCTGTGCCATGCCCACCATGAAAAATTCAATATTTTGGCAGTGTTTTGCTGCTTACTATCAGAAACATGTATCACCATTCTAATGTATCCAGAGTATTAATCTAGCATGTACCTTCAACAGGTAACCTCAGAGGAAGATATTTTTAAAAACTGCGAGTGGCGGCCATCTTTATTGACATGAGTCATTAATTACAAAATTAGCATTAAAAGCTGTTTTAACAATATCTGAGAAAACTAAAATTACACTGAGCATAAATCTTAGGATGTTAGAAATACATTTTTGCTAAAAAACTATATGATGAAATTTGTTGCCAACTAACAAAAACACTGCTCTTGTAACTTTAGGGTATGCATACATTTACAGTTGGATGTATCTTGACTGACTAAACAAAAAAAAGGGCATAAAAGCAAATCGGTCTATCGGTACTGGGAAAGAATGCAGAACTAATGAACTAGAGGATAAATAATGTTTCACAGCAAGCCTGTAAACAGACGAGACACTCTATCTGTCACTGTGGTTAGGAGAAGTTGTTAGTTGTCCAAGCGAGTAAGTAAATCAATAGACCTCTGGCTGAGACATTGCAGTGTGGAGATGTTTCTAAAAATTAATAAACCCCTCCCCATCAAAATAACATTGTCTCCACACACGCACCACTTGTTTCCACATTGCCCTCACAGCCTGACTTTATTAACCACTAATTCAAGCAATCTGAATGCTATCTAATTAACACTAGATCTGTCGTGTAAAAAAGTCGGACTTTTTCTATGTCAAGTAAAACCTTCCCTGTACTCAGCACACCAGAGGATTATGTTTTCACCCAGAGCATTCGGTCACTGGAACATATGAATTTCATCTCACTATGGCAGTTCTCTTGCCATTTTCCCAAGCTCAGATGAATGAAGACCAGCCACCATGCAGACGCCTTGATACAACCATCTCTTCTTGACAGCAGATAAGCACCGTACTTGTGAATATATCTGTAGCTAGAACCAATGGCAAGGCAATGGTGCAACCTTTCCAACTTCTAAGAACAGGGAAGCACTTAAATAATCCAGTATTTTATACCTGGGTCATCATATTTTACAAAGTGGTTGAGAAAAAGCAGTAAAAATGCTGTCTCCTGATTGGACATAACACATCACATGACCGTGCATTATCCTACAATGACTGCATGCCTACACTTCTTTCTATGTTTTACTTCCCAAAAACAGTTTTGACAATTTTGGCCATCTTATAAGACAGATCATCTACTACAGGGCATGCTGTCAGTTGGTTCTATACTCAACCTCCTATCGACCCCCACTACCCATACCTTTCGCGCCACCTCATCCTGCCTTAATCCGCCCTGGGTCAAGCATAAACACCTTCTCACCATTCTCCTACTCCTGTCAGGGGACGTAGAGCCAAACCCTGGCCCAAATCCCCCAGTTTCAAATGCCCTCTCCCCCTTCTCTTTCCCAAAAGGCCTCTGCATCATCCATCTAAACACCTGCAGCCTTCTCTCTAAACTCTCCCTACTGCAACCGCTTACCTTAACCCTGCATCCAGATATCTTAGTCATATCCGAAACCTGGCTAAAACAGCACCACACGAATTCAGAAGTATCCCTACCAGGGTATACAATAATCAGGCGCGACCGCCAAGGCAAAAAGAGAGGCGGAGGCACAGCAATGTACATCGCAAACAGTCACCAGTTCTCCGTAGTGGACATCCCCATGACCTCAGGAACCACTGACTCACTACTCATCAACATCTCTCTCCCCTGCTCCAACCCCATCTATGTGGCTGGCTCATACTGCCCCCCCTGCACTCCCCCCGAGGACATCCTTTCCCATCTGAGCAACCTACAGTCTCTAGCGGCTGGGGGTGAGCTCCATCATCGCGACTTTAACATAAACTGGCTCGCACAGTTAAAGCCCACCTAAAACCAAAATAAAGGCCCAAAATCTCTCCCAGCTCATTGCTGCTCCCACCAGGCTAAACCACAAACCCAAAACCACACCTTGCTGGACTGGGCTATCACCTCTCATCCCATAGGATAATAAGCGCGGCCTCCTGCCAGACTCCATAAGCGACCATCATATGATTTTCATGGTCAGAAAGATACACAACCTCCCTGCCCCACCCCCAAAGACACTAATCACCAGGTCCTATAACTCCCTTAACTTATCCTCCCTCCTGTCAGACCTAAGACTGATAAACTGGTCCTTCATCTCAGTGGCACCCTCCATAGACATAGCTCTCGAGGCTTTCAAAACAAATTTCCTAAAAGTTTGGGACAAACATGCTCCATTAAGCAAAAAAAGAGTCCAAGGAGTGCATCTACCCTGGATCTCAGCCAATATAATTAGTAAATGCCATGCCAGAGACCGTGCCTAGAAAGCCTACAAAAAGCTGGGCACTCAGGCTTCCCTCGATACCTGAATCCTTAGTAGCATGTACAACCAGCGTGCATGGAAAAAACCTACTTCTATCGGCATTCAATAAAAACATAAATCATCCAACCATTTTTGGAAATCTCTGAAATCCCTGCTGTCCCCCACCCAACCTGCACCCCGACACTACTAATACAGGATTCCTCGTCTCCGACCCAATCCTAGTAGCTGAAGCTTTTAATACTCACTTCACCAACTGCACTGATAAGCTCCTTTCCTCCCTCCCCACACCACTCTCCGGTTCCCCCCACGCACCTGCACCCTCAAACTGCCTCTACAACCACACCATTCTCCTTCCACACCGTATCCCAAGCAGATGTCTTTCGTTCCCTACGGGTGCTAAACCAAATCAAAGGGAAATGCCCCACATCAATGGACGCAAAGATGCTTTACCTCTCTGCTCCAGCCATAGCCGCCCCACTAGCCGACCTCTTCAATCTATCCTTTGCCCTGGGCAAGATTCCAACACCCTGGAAGCTGGCCACTGTTATTCCCCTGCCAAAAGAAGGTGACCTTTCCTCTCCTGGAAACTTCAGACCCATCTCCCTTCTTCCTATCCTGGTTAACTACAGGAAAGGCTGGTCCTGTCCCAACTTTCTCCGTACCTAGCCACCTCTTCCTTTTTTACCCCTTTCCAATTGGGCTTCCGAAAATTCCACTCTACCACCACCTCCCTACTTCGAGTCACAGACGACATCCTCACGAGTATGGACAAAGGTCACATCACATCAGCCATTTTCATTGACCTAGCCAAAGCCTTTGACACCGTCTCCCACTCCCTACTCCTCTCCAAACTCACTTATGCAGGGCTCTCCACTCAGGCCACAAACTGGTTACATGACTACCTAGTAGGCAGGAAACAAGTAGTCAAAATATCCTCCCACACCTCTCCCCCACTGCCTGTCCCTGCAGGAATACCCCAAGGCTCAGTCCTGGGCCCATTACTCTTCTCTGTCTTTTTAAATGATCTCCCAGTAGCATGCTCCTACTCCTCCATTCAGATGTACGCAGATGACACTGTCCTATACACATCTGGCCCCACAACAACCAGTGTAGCTATCCGACTCCAAGAGGATTTTAATGCCATCCAGAACTGGTTTAGGTCCAACCAGCTGTTTCTAAACCCCCAAAAAACTGTATCCCTAACTTTCGGCACTCCACAAAGACTATCCCATCAAACCCCCAGCACCCCCTTCAAAACCCTGGACGGTACTCCCTGGAAAATCACACAAGTATCAGATACCTGGGAGTATGGCTAGTTCAGCACCTAGATTTCTCAGCCCACATCTCCTCCCTACACAAGCGGCTGCTCCCTAAACTTGGCGCGTGCACGCAGCAAAGCTGCCTCCACACAGACAGACATGCCATAGTGCAAAAAATGATCCTTCCGTCCGCCTGACTACGGTGACATAGTTTACTCCATCGCCCCCGGGTCCGCCCTGGCTAGCCTTGACACCCTATTCCACTCCTTCTGCCGCCTCATCCTTGGCTGCCCCCAATCAACACACCACTGCGACCTTTATAACTCATTAGCCCTACCATCCCTTCATGACCACAGATAAATAGACTGCGCCAGATTTGCCGCCAAATATTGGTCCCACTCCCTTCCCCCTTACCTGACCTCTGTCCTCTCCCAACAATCGTCACCTATTTACTCCCTTAGAAGATCAGACCCTAAACTGTTCCATGTCCCGTTCATGCGCACAACCAAAGGCCAGGCTGCTTTTAACTACCGCATACCCCAGTCCTGGAACGCCCTACCTGCCCCCATCAGGCACGCACCTAACACCCACCTACGAAACCAGTTACTCAGGACACATTTCACCTCCAGCTGCTCCTGTTCTAACTAAGAATGTTACCAAATATCTCTCTGCTGTTAATCTAAAACGTCTTGCACAGTACCCTACCCCCCATGTCATTATACTGTTTATGCCAATTGTATTGCAAAATACCCTTGTCTGCATTTTTCACCCTAAATGTATGTTTTTGCACTTGCTCTCTCTGTACTGTATAAGCAATTCCAATTTATGTATGTGGGTCTCAGCCCCCAGGTCGCATCTGGAATCGAGCACGTTGCTCAGTATGCTTTCCTGGTAAAACTCGTAAATAAATAAATAAATAAATAAATATGCACACCTTGGGTGGTTAAACGCACTCGGCCTATGGTCTCACACCTCACAACACAAACCAAGGTGTACGTATATCAGAGCATGACCACACGCCCTGTAGTGGATAATCTGTTCCTTGTAAACTTGGTGAGATAAATGCTGTATTGTGATTGGTGGAGTCCCTTCACATGACAGTGCAGTTATTACAGCATAACCACACAGGTCACTTAAAATGTCTTTTCTTCATTAGCTAACTCCACTTTGGGATTTCTAAGCTGTGGAGCTTCTGAGGAATTAAAACCATACTGTCAGGTTTGCCTTTCACTGTTCTTGATGGTCATATTTAAGGAACTAAGCACAAACATTTAGCCAGTTCTGGACTTTCAAAAATGGTATGTAATTATTATAGGTAGTTTAATCAAATGCTGTTTGTGAAGGGCCCAAACACTTTATTTGGCCCAGTGGGTACTGGCACTTATAGTTTATATGTGCACTTAGATAATAGCATTCATACTTTCTTAGCTTCTAATTATTCTGTATGTATTGTGCTACTGAATGTTAAACAGTACCAGTGGGCTGATCTGTAATATTGTGCCATCAGTTATGATGGCTGCTTTCCTGTTCTCGAGGTCAGAGGGCATCAGAAGCCCCCTAAGGCAGGACACACTGGTTGCGTATAGTTGCCCATCCAGTATTCTCTATACGGTATTCTACACCACCTTGGCCAACAACAGTTGGGTCGTATGTCATTATCTCTAAAGATACTTTGAAAAGAGGGGCCTAGCTCCATTGATGCAGTAGGCTAAAGAGAATTAATTGCCCTGTGTTGTAGCTCCTGTTTGTGTTAGGAGTTATTTCCTCCTATGATGTAATTAAGAAGACTGAACTATATTTTACTGCAGCGAAATTCTGTGAGATTCCTTTGTGGTCTTGTTCTTCTGGAAATCATGGTTTGTCCTGAACAAACTCAATAAAGTTTGAAAAAAAAATCTTGGCTTGTGATTGGTTGGGGTTTTGTTAACAATGTTATCAGTGCACTAACACATGACAGGGTGTGTGATTATGCTGTAACAACAGCACTTCCCTGCTGGTTGAAGGTACTCCATTGTGCCTCATGCCTCTTACATTCAAGCCCAAGAATTAGGAGATTCCTGAATAATTAACACCCTGTTGTGTTATTGCTTACTGTACTTATTTACAAGTAGCCAGCAAGTGACCTGCTCAGGAATAAAACTCAACAGTGGTGTATTCTTGCACCATGAGAAAGGTGTCTAGATGAAAGTGCCAGGAACACATTAAATTACAGCATCGGTCTGTAGTTTACTACTTGCACCACAACTGTTGTCGATGCAAAAACAGACTAGTCTACACCTAAATGTAAGGAAGCTAAACATTTTCTAGGTGAACAACAGGCTGCTTGGGGAAGGGGGATGCAGTTTGAACTGGGGGAGGGTAGAGTGCAGCGCTCTGAATCTAGAGACCAAACTTTGAACCCCACAACTGCCACTTAAGTCACTGTGTGGTTGAGAGCAAAATCAATTAACCTCCTTGTGCATTGCTATTTACCCTCTGTGTAGTCTCCTTAACCTATCTCTGGGCTGTTGGAATCTCCCAGTTCCTTTTACAGCAGCAGCATTCTCTCCTATCCCTTTCCTCGAGTGTAAAATGCTTTGGCATGCAGTTTGAGCAATGACATGATATAACAGCAAATTCCTTTCCTTTCCTTTCCTTTTCTTCTTATTACTGCACTCTTCCACAAGTTTTCATTTCATCGAGCAAAAAGGCTTGTCATATAACATGCTATATTTGTTTCTTTAGGACATTTTTGTTCACAGACGAATTTAAACAACTGTTAATCTGCAATGTAGTACATGCATTTCTGTCTGCGTTTATGATTACAAACAATTGTGTGCCTTTTTTATGACATGATTGACTAATTTCCAGTGCTTGGTTATGTGCCCCAGGTAGACTCCTGTGTAGAATGGTGCGGTATAAATAGAGGTAGATGGATGGAGGGATGAAAATGTTTCCCCAGGAGTATTATCTGTAGCAACAGCACGTGGAAATTAATGGCATTTTAGTTGCTATAAAAATGCATAATACAACAGCAGGTTTTAAAGGAGCTGATGCGGTGGATACCGTGGAGTTTCCTAGGGCTCTACAGATGGAATATAACAAACAATACTTCTCCTTACCTGACAGGACAGCAAACTGCCGATGAAGTTGTTCAATAATGTCCACAGCAAGCAGGGGCCTCACCTCCTGCTGCATGATTTCATCTGGAAGAAGAAGAAGATGAGAAGAAGACAATTATCCTCCTGATTCAGAGAGACCCTCCAAAGCCACAGCAAAGTTCCACTGCTCAAGAAGCACAAAGGCCAGCCTTACAATCCCCTATCCAGCAACATGTTGTCATATGATTCTTTCAGTGCTCACAACAGAGAAGCTTAGGATGCTCTATCAAAAAAATCCCCCAGACTTATTAATTTAACCATCGTCTCATGTTTCCATGGCTTCTATGTGCTCCAAGAAGGACTCCCCACTGCTTGTCATAAGTTTGATAGCAACTAATGATTCCTTTCGTTTACTGCATTTGTTTCCTCTAAACACGCTGCTTCAAACTGTTTCTCAACAAAGCATCTTTTCATAATACATCTCCGTGAAAGAGAGCAGTTGACATACCATATGCTGCCCCTTCCCATAATTCCCTGTTTTAATGAACCCTTGTGTGCGTGTGTGTGTGTGGGGGGTGTATGTATTTTTCCAAGCATCCTGTCACTGAGTAGCCCACTCTGGCAAACAATGAGGGCAACACGGAAGAACCATACCCTACACTCCAGTTATTAAAAGAACAAAGCCTCAGCTTTTGAAGTTTATGTCCCAAAGCGACTAAATTTAGTACAAGGCAGAAAGTTACAAGCAGCTGAAAAGAGGAAGCTTGCAGCCACTCTACTTGGTGGTCACACACTGCAGTCATACTCCCTGCTAATTAGACCACTGTCATTCAGCCTTGCCCAAGTAAGGCAGCAGTAGAGCCCACAACTAAGGGGTTCCCAATGGTGCCATTTTAAACTACTCTACCTTTAAATTGCTGGTCTTTGGTGCTGTGCTCTCAGCTATTAAACACGCTTTTATGCTAACTAGGAGCATTTGTCATGTTTTCTCCCTACAGGTAATGTAATTCTGTGAAGCAGTTGTGAGCGCTGAGGGTATTTTGTCTGGAATTCAACTCTAATGTTCAGCTGACTCTGTGCAGATCGGTTTTGATATAAATTCAAGTGAACCACACATGGGACGCACGCCAACTCAAAGTTTCCCAGGCCAGCCTTTTCTACTCTTTTGGCTGCTCTGCCCACAGGGCTGTCATTAACAAGGCTGACTTGTTGATGCCTTTATATTTTGCCAAAAAAGAAAGGTATTTCTACACCCATGACAAGGAGGTTATTCCTAAGTGGATAGGATGGGACCTTCATGTAACAGCTCCATGGAAAACAACTGTCCCCAAAACATCCCTTATTGGTTTAACATTTTGAATTGAAATACTGGCTTTCAGGGTTGCCCAGTGGCCAAGGGAAGCCCATCCATGTTTCTGTGCTGGCTACCCAGGCTCTGGAGCAAACCTGATAGCTGGCAATTGGAAGGTCAGGCTGGCAGTACACAATGCATGTCCCAATCAGGGAAAGGGGGGGCAGCATACTCTGGTGCCCGACCAGATACTGCTGGTGGGCTGCATCCCTACTCTCTCAGCAGGCCATGATGTGTACATCCAAGGTGCCCTCCATAGATACTGTGTGCCACCAGGAAAGAGCTTGGGAGACAAATGGTGGAAATAACTGATTGCAGCAGGGTGAGAAACCAATGCCCCGCTCACCCCACTCTGCTGGCCATGTCTCCGTCTCTCCCTAGAGATACAAAAGGAAAATACCTCTGCTGGGGGGGGGGGGAGGACCATGGCAGAGACATGGTAGGTCCTGGAGAGGCAACGTTGGGGCTTGGAGTGTTGGTATGAAGTGGACAGGGTGTCTGAATAGTATAAACATTTAAATATAAACAAGTATTCAGCATTTCAATGTAGCTATGTAATTATTAGTGAAAGACAATCATGTCTGAATAATTTATTTTGCAAACAAATAAATGCTGTAGACAATGCGGCCATTGACTGTGTGACCCTGAGCAAGTCATTTGACCTCCCTACGTTTCAGCCTCATGAGCTCTAAAACTGGGTTGTCATAGGTCAGTTGGGCTGCCCTGGGTAAATACAGTACATTCTAAAGAAAATAGCATATTATGGTAACACACAGGGGACTCGGTTCATCCTGGGACTTAAGAATCAAAATGCACAATGAAGGTGATGTGCCTAATTCCCCTTAAAGGGTAGAGACAGCTTTGCATTAAATCACCCTCAGCTGGCAAAGATGAGACCAACACTGATATCAGTCACTGCAGTAATCCACTCTTCCAGTAAAGTTCACAGAGCAGCACAGTTCTACATAGCCAGGATAACCTGTGGGAAGGGGGGATAACAAGTAAATGAAGCAGAAAGGGTAACAAAGTCTGACTCTCCACCCAAATGAATATAAAAAAAACTGGATCCCTAGTGAGGGCTGACACAAAGTTGTGGCATGTGCCCTCAGTCAAATGCAATCGGGGAGGGGGGGGCACACAGAAAAGAGCCTCCCTGAATCAGAAACAAAAATATCTATAATTATATAAATCCCTAAGTCTTATGATTGATAACTACTTTATAGCGTAAGGATTGAGTACAACACAGAAGCAGAAGCTAATACTGCAGTGTGGAGTCTGACACTACAGCATATTAAAAGAAATCATGATTGCAGAGCAGTAGAGGCGACTACAGCAGAGTCGGATCTGACACTACAGTTGAGCAGCAGGGGTTGATACTGTACTGTGGAGTCAGAGTACAGCAGAGCCTCAGAGGCCAGTACTGCAGTGTAGAATCAGAGTGCAGCAGGGGCCAGTACTGCAGTGTAGAATCAGAGTACAGCAGAGCAGCAGGGGCCAGTACTGCAAGTTTGGAGTCAGAGTACAACAGAGCAGCAGGGGTCAGTACTGCAGTGTGGATACACAGTACAGCATGGCAGCAGGGGCCAGTACTGCAGTGTGACATCAGAGTACAGCAGAGCAGCAATTGCCAGTACTGCAGCAGGGAGTCAGAGTACAGCAGAGCAGCAGAGGACAGTAGTGCAGTGTAGAGTCAGAGTACAGCAGAGCTGAAGGGGCCAGTACTGCAGCATGGAGCCAGAGTGCAGCAGAGCAGCAGGGGCCAGTACTGCAGTGTGGAGTCAGAGTACAGCAGAGCAGCAGAGGCCAGTACTGTAGTGTAGAATCAGAGTACAGCAGAGCAGCATGGGCCAGTACTGCAGTGTGGATACACAGTACAGCATGGCAGCAGGGGCCAGTATTGCAGTGTGACGTCACAGTACAGCAGAGCAGTAGGGGCCAGTACTGCAGTATGGAGACATAGCACAGCACGGCAGCAGGGGCCATTACTGCAGTGTGATGTCAGAGTACAGCAGAGCAGCAGGGGCCAGTACTGCAGTGTAGAATCAGAGTACAGCAGGGGCCAGTACTGCAGTGTAGAATCAGAGTACAGCAGAGCAGCAAGGCCCATTACTGCAAGTTTGGAGTCAGAGTACAGCAGAGCAGCAGGGGTCAGTACTGCAGTGTGGATACACAGTATAGCATGGCAGCAGGGGCCAGTACTGCAGTGCACATCAGAGTACAGCAGAGCAGCAGGGGCCAGTACTGCAGTGTGGAATCCAAGTACAGCAGAGCAACAGAGTCTAGTACTGCAGTATGGAGTCATAGTGCAGCACAGTAGCAGGGGCCAGTACTGCAGTGTGAAGTCACAGTACAGCAGAGCGGAACAGAAGAGGCCAGTACTGCAGTGTGGAGTCAGAGTACAGCAGAGCAGCAGGGGCCAGTACTGCAGTGTGGAGTCAAGTACAGCAGAACAGCAGGGGCCTGTAGTGCAGCATAGAGTCAGAGTGCAGCAGAGTAGCAGGGGACAGTACTGCAAGTTTGGAGTCAGAGTACAGCAGAGCAGCAGGGGCCAGTACTGCAGCGTAGAATCAGAGTACAACAGAGCAGCAGGGTCCAGTACTGCAGTGTAGAGTCAGAGTACAGCAGAGCTGTAGGGGTCAGTACTGCAGGATGGAGCCAGAGTGCAGCAGAGCAGCAGGGACCAGTACTGCAGTGTAGAATCAGAGTACAGCAGAGCAGCAGGGGCCAGTACTGCAGTGTAGAATCAAAGTACAGCAGATCAGCAAGGCCCAGTACTGCAAGTCTGGAGTCAAAGTACAGCAAAGCAGCATGGGCCAGTACTGCAGTGTGGATAGACAGTACAGCATGGCAGCAGGGGCCAGTACTGCAGTGTGATGTCAGAGTACAGCAGAGCAGCAGGGGCCAGTACTGCAGTATGGAGACATAGCACAGCATGGCAGCAGGGGCCAGTACTGCAGTGTAGAGTCAGAGTACAGCAGAGCAGCAGGGGCCAGTACTGCAGTGTAGAATCAGAGTACAGCAGAGTAGCAGGGGCCAGTACTGCTGTGTGGAGTCACAGTACAGCAGAGTAGAACAGAAGAGGCCAGTACTGCAGTGTGGAGCCAGAGTACAACAGAGCAGCAGGGGCCAGTACTGCAGTGTAGAGTCAGAGTACAGCAGAGCTGTAGGGGCCAGTACTGCAGGATGGAGCCAAAGTGCAGCAGAGCAGCAGGGACCAGTACTGCAGTGTAGAATCAGAGTACAGCAGAGCAGCAGGGGCCAGTACTGCAGTGTAGAATCAGAGTACAGCAGAGCAGCAAGGCCCAGTACTACAAGTCTGGAGTCAGAGTACAGCAAAGCAGCATGGGCCAGTACTGCAGTGTGGATAGACAGTACAGCATGGCAGCAGGGGCCAGTACTGCAGTGTGGAGACATAGCACAGCATGGCAGCAGGGGCCAGTACTGCAGTGTGGAACCAGAGTACAACAGAGCAGCAGGGGCAGTACTGCAGTGTAGAATCAGAGTACATCACAGCAGCAGGGGTCAGTACTGAAGTGTGGAGTCAGAGTACAGTAGGGCAGCAAGGGCCTGTAATGCAGTGTGTATCTGGGAAAAACAGAGCAGCAGGGGCCAGTACTGCAGCATGACAACTAAGCAGACAGAACACAAGGGCCAGTACTGCAGCATGGAGTCAAGGAACAGAAGAGCAGTAGATAATTGGGAGTGCAGTATGCAGTTAAGATTACACTAGAGCAGCGTGAACCAGTACAGCAATGTGACATCAGAGTCACATTTTCCGAGCCCTCCTTAATAATAGAGGAAAGTTGCACTAATTGGTAGCAGTTTGCAATGTTCTGAGTTACAGAACTAAGCAATAAGACATGACAGGGTGTGCATGAAACATATTTTACTGCACGGCCAGGGGCGTAATAATGCATGAGGCCTTGGCCGAGTGCCTTTAGCCCCTGACGTGTGGTAAAATATGTTCCATGCACACACCTGGAGTGTCTTATTGCGCTTATAAAATGGGATACATTTTAAAAAATATTTTTCTCACCCTAAAAAACAGATATTTAAATATCTAAAAACAGAAATCTTTGTGATAATTTGAGATAACATAGTCCTTCCACCTGCTACCTGATGATGCTATTGTATTTTGCCACTAGACATTTCTGTCCTTCTGTGGCATCCATACTTGTGAAAAAGTTCACCCCCCCCCCCACAGTTTATTTTTTTTTTTTTACTAGTGGGTCTGTTATTTACTAAGGAATTTTATCTTGTTTTTTCTACCTTAATTACTTTGCCTGATTCACTTGATCAAGCGTCCTGTTGTTTTTCTCCAGTTCCTCCTTCGTGACTACATGCTGCTCTTCAACTAACTGCACTGTACAGGTAAAATGAGGAACAGGATGCAACAGATGGGCATCTAGTGGAAATTTTTTTTTTTTTTTTTTTTTAACTCTTCAGCATTGCTCTGCTCACGTCTTTCCCTCCTGCTGCCCACCCAGCCCTCCTTTCCTTTACCAGCTCTGCTTGCATGTTTCCTCCTCGCCACCAGCCCAGCTGTACAATCATACAGCTGTCTGCTCAACTCTGTTAATTTACTCAGCTGCCTATCTGCACGACATAGAGTGAGAGAGAAGTATTTCCTTTTTTATTTTATTTATTTATTATTTAATGCTCCACAGATTAGCAACATGTCTGCACGGCAGAGGCATGCTTTGGAAGTGGCAATGGAACCATAACAAATATGACCACAGGACAAGTCAGTATATTGTTTTTTTAAACTGTCATCCAGGATTGTCAAATAGCTCGTGAAGCGGGAGAGCGAGTTGCAACAGAGGTTACCCGATCGTTTGGCGAGACCATGGGACAAATCGAAAAGTCAGTAGATTTTTTTAAACCGTTATCGTGGACATTCATTTTAGCCTGTGAAGCATGAGCGAGAGGCACCAGAGTTTCCCCAATCGTTTGGCGAGCGCTTGATGAGATGTGTTACGGAGTGTAAAAAAAAAAAAAAGGCAGCATTTGCATAAGGAACATTTAAACAGCTTATTGATTTTTCCTTTTTTTTTTCACACTATGTCTCACTTTTGGTTACAATAACCTAAGTATGATAGCTTTTTATCCTGCTTGGCAAATGTAAAGATGGCAGACAGTAAAAATGCCAGCATTCCATGGCTTATGGATATTGGCCTTTTTACTGCCAGCCCGTTTTTTTACCTATGCAGGGAACATATTTCATGCATGGGTAACTAGCCAATCACATTGTTGGATTTAGCCTACCCATTTTATAAATGAAATTCATACCTTCACAACATCTATTACCCAGTGGCAAAAATAAATTGTAGCAACCCACAATGGCAGGGGAGGAATTAACAACAACAATAATGGAAAGGGACCTGGGGGTAGTCATATCAGATGACCTAAAGGTGGGTAAGCAATGTGAAAAGTGAGTAAGAAGAGCCAGGGGGATACTGGGATGCATGGGATGCATAGGAAGGGGCATCACAAGTAGAAAAAGGGAAGTGATTATCCCTCTGTACAGACAGTTGGTGAGACCCCATCTGGTGTACCGTGTGCAGTTTTGGAGACCCCATCTCCGCAAGGACATAGACAGGATGGAGGCAGTCCAGAGGAGAAGAACTAAAATGGTGCAGGGTCTGCATCAGAAAACACATGAAGAGAGACTGAGAGAGCTTAATATGTTTACCCTTGATGAAAGGAGGGACGGGAGGGACATGATAGAAACTTTCAAGTACCTCAAGGGAATCAGCAAAGTCCAGGAGGGTAGCATCTTTCATCAAGAGATGTGCAAGAACAAGAGGGCACAATTTAAAGATAGAGGGGGGAAGACTCGGGTAATGTAAGGAAATTCTTTTTCATGGAGAGAGTGGTGGACACATGGAACCGCCTTCCTGGGGAGGTTGTGGGGTCTAAAACAGTGGGGGAGTTCAAACATGCATGTGACAGACATAAGGCAATTATTATAGTGGGGGGTGCAGGAAGTAGGCTGTTGGTTAACTAGAATCAGCAGCTTATCCAATAGGCAGGGAAATGGGCAGACTGGGTGGGCCAAGTGGTCCTTAACTGCTGTCAAAGTCTATGTTTCTATGTAACCCCTCCAACCAGTATTCTACTGTATGTGTGCACTTGGTCCCTGTTATTCAGACAGCGTCCAATCAAGGTGGGGAGAGGAGGGTCTACGCTGGTCACTCACCATCCACTGCTGTGCCCACCAACAAGGATGGGATGTGCTAGGGTGAGTTGGGTGCTGGCTGGCAGGTAGGGGGTGGTGGGTACTGAGTGGTTCAGCTGGGAAGGGGGGTGGAAAGTGTATGAATACAGTCGGACCCACTTATACTGGACACCTTCATGTAGTGGCTTTTTGTCTGGTATCAATCAATCAATCAATCAAATCTTTATTTATTCAGGCGATCATCATTGAGCAAGGCTCATTTACAAGATGGACCTGATAAGGTCAAGGTTTGAGTTGATGCACAGCAATTACATCACATACTTATGAGATAGTTATACATACAGAAAAAAGAAAATGTTATTTATAACACAATAATATACAGAGAATTCACATGTTAAAGCTTAGCAAGAGAAAGTTAAACTAACATCTACAATATGTACAGTACATATATATCACAATGAGGGCCATGACAGTCACTCACATAATGAGTACAAGGATGGTGAAGGGAATATTGGGTGCCATATACTGGCGGTGTCTGGCTGGAAGGAATATGCCATATGTGATTGGAATATGGTTTTGTGGGATAACTATTCTATCTCTAGCAGTAGCAACTGCATTTCTCTGTGAAGAAGGTTGTACAGTACTGCTTGAAGTATGTAAATGGAATGATAATGGACAGTTTTAGGGATTTTTGTAGGGTGTTCCATGCTATGGCTAGAGAATAGTTGATTGCTGCCCTCCCTATTTTGGTGTTGACTTTGGGCAATTTGAGCAGGATGATATTGTTGCTTCTTAGGGCATAGGAGCTGGGAGTGGTCAGGTTGAAGCAGTCCAGGATATAGCTTGGGAGTTTTTTTGATAAAGCTCTGTAGATCCATAGAGCTGCATTTCTGCTCCTCCTGACATGAAGGGAAACCCATCCAATTGCATCATAGATATATGGTATAACAGGTGTCTGCTATTACTGTGAGTACAGTAATGCATGGGAAGTATTTTACCACATTATGATAAAAGCTGTTCATTGCAGCTTTACTTTAATAAATAGCTTAGTACTTTATTAGTGGCTTATAGTGTTTTCTTGAATTATTTTGGTTTCATTTTGTAGTTTTTCATGGCTGCAATTGGCAAGCAACTGTCTTGCGGTATCTCTAAAAACAAGCCACCAGATGGACACTGGAGAAAGGAACTGTTATGGAGTTGCAGTATGATCGTTAACCAGAGCAACTTGAGATGTGAGAGATACAGTAGATGTGAAAGGCACTGGGAGATCCCCAGGAGACTGGTATGTGTGAGCCAAAGTGGCCACAGTACAGGGGGTCAACAAGTTCATTATGACCACTACATTTCACATTACAGACATAGGTGGCAGCAACTGGCAAAGCAGACATGTGCAGTTGTTTGTTATAATGGTGTCCGCTACTAGTGGATCAGACTCTAATATAATAGGAATTGGGTGGGGGAGTACCATTGGACTACCGGGGAATTGCACTATTGTATCATGGGGATCAAGGTGGGGGAAACCACGAGACTACCAGGGAGGAATTTGCATTATTCTGATATTCCTGTCATGAATTGGTTGCAGGAGGGGAAATCCACTAGACTACCAGGCAGAAATTGCTAACATTTTCCGAGTTGGATCGGGCGGGAAGGGGGCACCACTAGACTGCTAGTGAATCCCTTTTCATTATCTCAGGGATCAGGGTGGGAGTGGGGAAGCACTAGACTGCTAGGTATTTCCTTGTAAGGGTTCACGTGAGGGTGGGAGCAACAGTTGAGGCCGTATGCAATGCTTTTATGCATTTCTGCATGGAGGCATTGTGCAGAACTGTTAACGGCCACATAATTGGCATATGAATAGCCCCTTAAGAGCCTTGCATGCTATACACGAACATTAGCATGCTGGTAACTAAATATGGCTCCCAAAAGCACAGGCGCTTTCCCATTTTGGACACGTTATTCTCCTTTGCTCCTGGATGTCCGTTGCCAGAATGGGGCTGTGTTGTGGCATGCATATGTACTTTACACGGTGCTACAATGACCATATATTCATACAGGCAGCATGTGCCAGACAGGGTGTTCTGCTAGTATAACTATGCATTGCCGACAGCCAGAAGCTATTTCAAGCATAGCACTCTGTTACGCGTGGTACAAGCCACCATTTTTGAATACTGAGTTCTGCTCCTTGCCTCTGTTCAAATGCTGTATTCTCCCAGCATTTTACAGCTGTAAGCCTACTGTTACATATAGCAACATGATGTAAAATCAGCTAACTATAGTACAAGTAAAAGGCAGAACAATTCTCCAGCAGCAGCTTCCCACTACTAAAGCTGGTGGTTAAGCTCTTTGGTTGTATAGCCTACTAATTTAGCTGTTGTTATCCATGATAGAGCAAGCCAGCTAAACCAATACAAGTTGTTTCAAGTGGCGCTTTGTTACTGAAATGCACAATAAAAGACAAGTTGTCACTTAAGGATGTGCTTCCAGAAATTTCACTTTAAAACCTTTAGATTTTACAGCAGTGTACTGCAACAGATCCTACTCTGTTTACTTTCTGAAACATGGGTCCCTAATTTGACGTTAGAGGCCAAGGTGCAAATCAGGCCACTTTGGACCTCCCACATTGTGCTCAGGCCTAAGAGACGAAGAAACTGGAATTACTGAATTCCAGGTTAGGGTCGGGCCTCTCACTGAGGCTCAGTAGCTATACTGGGGCATATGCAGATGTGCTGGTTCCTCTGTAGGGGTGCTAACTAGGGGAGTCTGCCCCAGACACCTCAAACACTGATTCCAGAACTTGACTGCTATCTTTAGCTCCATGCTGGCAGTGGTCAATGGGCCGACTGCCAATCCCATTTCAATAAACTGAAGGTCCAGGCACAAGCTCCCGTGTACAGACCCATCTCACCTCCCATGGTAGGTCAGTCTTATACGTGGTGCCTCCAATTTACTACAACAGGTCATTGGGTACTTGCACATGGCAGCCATCTCATAAATTGAGTTAGTCCCTTTGCCAATCTGGACAAAATAGCTTAATCCCGGTTGCTGCTGGGATGCACAGAGGGCATAAATCATGAACTTTGCATTTCTTACAGGCTGTATGACACTGTTGTATGCTGGTGAGCAATTCAAATATCTACATGCTCCACATGAAAATGAGACCTACCCCTCGCTGCCATCACCCTGGCAGTTTTTGTGAGTGCACTGGTACCATTGCTAACACCATGCAATATCGTTTAGCAGTTAGTGTTTCTCAAACAGTGCCACTGTGGATATATGTGACCACCAGCACAATTCTGTGCAACTGCCAGGCTCCTTATAGTACCAGCTTAAACAAGAACAGCCCCATTCTGGGAAGCATAATGCAAAACAATTTCGCTGTACTTACCTTTTTTTTACAATAAATTTCATCCAGTTAATCCTGTGACACCCTCCCCTCCCCATCCCCACCATGCGGATTCAAAATATATCTCATTAAGTCCCTTGGCGAAGTCTCTGATGATGTCAGCAAGGAACTCCACTGTAGGGGTAATAAAAGTGTTGAATGTGTCTCTTAATCCCCTTTTACACTGCAGCTTAACTGAAGCGCTGCCGTCTTGAATCAGTTTGCTCTGGTCTGAACACACTGCCACCTTCTTCTTTTACACGCTGCAGCTGTGCAGCATTCCCAGTGGCCTTCCCATGTCTTGGGGACACTTCTGGTGGAGGGGTCTGTGAAAGGAAGTGGCACCGGTGCAGGCAAAGCCGCATTTTTCCATGCTTGCAAATAACACTTGCAGTGGTGCACTCCGCTCCCCATTCCCAACAAATCAAGCAATGGGGAGTGGAGTGCACTCTGCTCCCTGTTCCCAACAAATCAAGCAATGCTCTGTGACACAACAGAGTGGCTTACAATGCTCCGGCAGCTCTTTACACTGTTGGATCTGCACCAGTGCAACACATCTGCACCACTGGCACTGGAGCAGATCTGGTGGTGTAAAAGCCCTTTTAAAAAGAAACATTCATGAACCATGTTCCTCATAGTTTTAAAGTCCATGAAGAGCTCAGTAAAATGAGGTATTGGACTCACCTGTTGCTGGATATTTCTGCCCTATTAGACCCTTGTGATGTCACTGGCGATCAAGTTGTGGCTAACCACACTGTAATCAGGCACAGCTTGATCATCAGTGACATCACAATGTTCTAATAATGGTGGCAACACAGTATCAGTATGGGGCAGACTTGAGCATTAATATCTCTGGAGTGCCGTCAGCAACAGAGGAACCTGGTACCTCATTTAAAAGGTCTTTGAATGGACTCTTAAACTATGATGGGCGTGGTTCCTGACTGCTTCCCTTTAAGTGCAATAGACAGTAAAATCTGACATTTTGCCACTGACACCGCTGCTGCTGATTTCCATTTCTCAGCTTCTACCTGCACTACCAAAACACATATTCCCAGAAAAGCTGATCCTTTAAACAGTACTACATGTGAAAAAAATGTTTAAAGTGAGTTTCTCTTTTTAACTAATTGTCCTAGCAAACCCACGGCCCCGTGTAAAGCTCTTTGCTGGGGCCCCATATCAGCAGTGGAGGACCCCCAAGAAACATCATGATCCCTGTGGTGACCCCCCCCATATCTTCCTGTTGAGCCAGATTATTGTATTTGTCGTGTTCTCCTCAAATTAAAATGTTATTTTATTTTTATTTTACCATTTATAGCCACAAAAGACACACTGAGGATTGTTTCCAGGATCCAGGTGCATCCTGGGAGCACAGGGAAGTTAAGAGACTGCACATGGTCACATAGTATACAAGTGGTGGCTGTGGGATTCAAACCCAGTTCTCCAGGTCTGCAGCTCAGTGCTATACTGCCTCCCAATTTAATCTCACAAGAGATAAGGAGAGATTCACAGCAATGAATTCTAGAGAAATCTCGACAGAGACACAGAGGATTAGAAAGAAATGAGGCCAACTGGACTGCTGATGCTTTGGAAGGCTCCTTAACTCTAGGGCACTGTGCAGATGCACAGCTTCCACTGTGCTGCCGCCAGATCTGCTGGCTTCCCAATAAAAAAATCATAGTCATCATCAGCAGAAGTCAGTTAAACATAGTTCACATAAAATATGAACTGCAGGACCTTCCGTGTTCTGTTACTACAGGACTTTTTCATTAAAACAGGAGCATTTTCTTCCAGACGTCATCTGTTCTTCCGGCCCAAAAATGTAGCAGTAGCAGTACTACTTGCTTTGCTGGTGATCCGGGCACTGAAGTGAGCCTGGGTAGTAGGAGACCAGAGGAGGGTGGAGGACTAAGTGTCCCAGAGGACACTGTCCTCCTCTTCCTCCTCTGGAGAGATCCTGAGTTCTGTAGTACAGTCACCACCTGAGGATACACAGCTTGCATCACAGCTGGAGCCGCTTGAAGTGGGTGGGGGATGTCTCTTGGCAAACCACCAGCACGCGTAGTATGGGCATGCACAGTTCACATGATCCACAGCGTTCTGAGGGCAGGCTGAGGAGAAAATGTGGCTGAAGAACCCCAGTGCAGAAGGATGAAGCTGGCCCCTCTCTCACAGGTAGAGATGGGTAAAGTCAGAAAACTTCACTCTGCAAATTATTTTGCGAATTTTGTGCAATTCACAAAGTGCAATTCGCAAAATTTGTGAAATTCACAGATCACAAAGTGCAGAATTTCACCACAAGGTGCGGAATTTAGTCGTGAAATGTGGAATTTTGCACTTTGCAGTAAAGTTCTGCTCTTCATGGCAAAAACTTTGCATCTTGGGTGAAGACAAAGTGTCCCAGGCCTGGAAAAGCTTGGCAAAGTTCCACAAAGCAGCAATTTTGTCACTTTGCTCAAACTTCACCATTGAAGTTTTTCTTTGCTACATCTCTGCTCACAGGCTCTGCACCATCAACTGGGCACCCTCCGACTGGATCCTGCTCCGAGAGCCTTGAGGAACCCCCTTAGTCCCACCACAAGGGGTAAGTCATGGGAGATTTGGAGGGGTGGGTCTCAGGGATGATGAATGATATAGTTGGGGGGTGGTCAAACTGAATGGGACAGGCCAGCAGCAAGAGGATAAAAATCTATATGGGGGAGGAACCTTATCTGTTCCTGTTGCTTATAACTGCCCTGACATCATAATCCTCTCCTGACATCACAATCTGTTGCTGTGGAAATTATTCTGATGTCACACGCAGAGGATTACAACTTCAGGGCAGGATTAAGTTGTAGGGACAAATAGAGTCTAAGGGGCCTTTTTTTTATGCAGATAACGTCAACAACAAACTACCCTGCAATTCAAATTTTGGGGGTAACAGAATAAGATTTGAGTCCCGCCATGAGAACTGAAATTTTCTGCAGGAAACTGAAAACTGTGGTATATACATGGATATACGGTATATGGTAGAAAGAATAAGCAATGCCATTAGGGCTGTAGTTTATGCATATTGATATTTGTAGTCCTATCTAATGTACAGCTCCTATCATGCCCAGTGGGCTTTTCTTTGTCTATGTCCGTAGTGTGTGACCACTGTCTCCGAGAAGAAATAAAGATGATTACTGAACAGACATGCTGTAACTGAGTCTCCCTGCACAGGGAACCAAAATATTCTACAGAAACCACCTTCAGTAATCCATGCAGGGTGCTTGAAAAACCAAAAATGTCCATTTTCAGCTTGTTTTGTTTCATTCTTGAGGTGATACAGGGTTTCCTTTTTAAATCCTGTGCTCCTTTGCCTCTCTTGTCTGGTCTACCATCACAGATGTAAGGAGATTAGAATGTGCCGGTGTTGTTGTTTACCGTCATCATCAAGAACACATTTGTTTCATCCTGACATATTCACATTACAAATACAGCGTATACAGTGGGAGAGTGGCCCCAGGGAAGAAAAGCATTAAACACAGTTGGAAGACTGCCATCCACTTTTATTACAAAACTGTGACAAAATTGTGTGTGTGCGTGTGTGTGTGTGTGCACTTGCACACGCAAATGTGTGTGTGTGTTTTAATGGCTCACTGATTAAAATGTTCCCAGTATAAAAATAATTTTAAAATGTAAGGCATTCATTGCTGCTAAAAAAATGTGTGATGAGTGAATTTGTTTGCTGGCTGTCTAGCACTGCTTCTTTCAGGCCAACATGATTACTCATGATAAATATATTCTCCTTGAACAAAAATTTAAAGCCAAGCCAGCCCAGTGGCACAGCGGTTGGATTTCCGCTTGCGGCGCCAGTGACCCAGGTTCAGGAACGACCCCAGAGAGCTGGGGGGCCGGCCGGGGAGGAGGTTTGAATGCCCCACGGACAGCTCATCTTCTCCAGGAGGGGGGGCAGCGTCTCAGTGCTTAACTGGCCCCAGGCGGAGGTTTGGGGCACAGCAAGCACTGAGGCAGATGCAGTGAGGAGGACATCGCGGACATTAGCGCTACACACCCTGACATTAGGGCACTCATGACGCCCATCAGAACAGGGGAAAAAACACTCTCCAGGCTCTGGGTAGATGGAACTGTGGAGCAGACCCTTCAACCTTCAAGGCTCTCACCTGCCTGGCCGGTCCTGGATCCCATTGAGACAAGAAGTGTTCAGGGTGTAGCAGCCCCACCTCATCCCTGCCCGAGGGGTAGAACCACAGCTCCATGGGGGATTCGGGACTGCTAAGGTAGGTGGCTGAAGTGGGGACAGACTCTACTGGGGCTCCTGAAGGTGCGGGGGCTGGAGAGATGGGAAGGAGGATAAAACATCATTAAAAATAAACAAATAAATTTAAACCAAATCAACACATCATAAGAGGAGGGCCTGCTGGCAGTTCTTTGCAGATTAAGGCACATTAATAGAGAGCACACCGAGTTCATCCAGTAGAAAGCTTCTGGCCAAAAGTGCTTCTGCCATAAGTTATTGAAATGGTTCTGAGTAGTGTGCAAATTCTTGGTACTGTACGTGAGAGCAGCAGAGAGCTTGAAGGATCTGTACATGTCTTCTGCATACTGCTCCCTCTACCAATAGTTTTGTTTTTCAATTCTACTACCTGCCTTGTAGCATTTGCCACTTTCGATCTTCTTTCTCCTGCCCAGTGTTGCTTACTTACCCATTCTTCACATTTTTACACATTGTCATTTGGCTTGCAGTTGATTATGAATTTGTTTCTGTTTCACTGTCACCTGTATCTAGTTTGCATTAACTACTGTTCTGATGCAGTCTCGTTTCAACTGTCTTCTCCCCTTGTGGCCACCCCTCTGGGTCACTCCACTATCTCAGCCCAGTGTGTCTCAACTGGCTATCAAATTTCAAATAAAGAAATACCTTCATTATTATAATACCTGAAACTGTCCCTGAAACTCAGTCACCAGCAATGCATACCCTAATGTTTACATTAAATTTATCATCATCAACATCAACGTTGCTGCTTTTGAGAACATTTTTAAAAACATGATATTTAGAAAGTGCAATTCAGCTTGTAATTTTCATTATGTATTTTCAGCAATCCTAGTCCATTTGTTCTTAATTACTAGGTTGCTTTGCATGGAAACAGGATCCCTGCCCCCTATAGTTGATCAGCTCCTGCTACTTAATGTTTGCCAAAGTCCTAATGCTCTGTTTATGAGGCCACAGGGTTGGACAGGCACATGGGCCTGATAAGAACAGGCGAAGCTAGAGCAGGGAAGGAAAACAAGGAGGTAGCTGGTCAGCAGGGCCATCACATGTGTATTAGGCAGGGTACGGCAAACTAGATGGTCCACTTAGCCTTTCTCTGTTGTCACCAGCAGAAAGAGGGAGGTGGTGTTGCCTCTGTATAGATTGCTGTTGAGACCCCACCTAGAGTACTGTGTCCAGTTCTGGAGACCACGGGCTCGATTCTCAAAGTGTGGCACAGGGCCGGCACAAGCCCTGTGTCAGACCCAGCACTGCCCCAACCACATTGCCACATGGCGTGCCCTATTCTCATAGGTCAGGTGCATTTGCGGCACTTTACCCTCTTTGCGGCGGCTTGCACCAAATATATGGCACAGACCCCATAAAAAGGGCTGCAAAGTTAGACCAGGAAAAGCTGGGATAACTCACAGCATGTGGCGCACGGGATCAAGAATCCCGATTGCCAGCCACGGATGGCCGTAAGCCCCATGCTCCACGTGTTAGGCACACTTGGGGCTTCCTTTTTGAGAATCAAGCCCCACATCTCTAGAAGGACATAGACAGAGTAGAAGCAGCCCAAAGGATGGTAACAAAATGATGCACGGTCTGCATCCAAAGCTCTAGGAGGAGAGACTAAGGGACCTAAATGTGTACACCCTGGAAGACAAAGAGGGAGGGAGGATATGGCAGAGACATTTAAACCTCACAGGGGTTAATAAGGTACAGGAGGGAAATATTTTTCAGAAAAAAGGTGCCCAAGAACAAAGGGGCATGTTATGAAGCTAGGGGTGGGGTAAATTCTGGGGGTGATGCGAGAAAGCACTTTTTCACAGAAAAAGTGGTGCATTCCTGGAAATGCCTTCCAGTAGAATTGGTGGGGGTGAAAGCAGTGGTGGGGTTCAAGAAAGCATGGGATAAGTACAAGAGAATCATAGTGAAAGGATGGGAAAGGGAGAAAGAGCTGTAGATCAAGTACATTCTGTGCTAATAATGTAGGTAGGGAAAAATTGGTAGACTTGGGCCAAGCAGCCCTTATCTGCTGTCATATTCTGTTTCTATATCTCTATATCATGTTCTTTGTTTCTCTGTTTCAGAGTCTACGTTTCTATATTTCTATGTCAAGTTCTTTGTTTCTCTGTTTTAAATTCTACGCTTCCGTATTTCTATGTCATGTTCTTTGCTTCTGTGTTTCTCTGTTTCTGTGTTGTTGTGGCAATGTTTAAGATGTCACAGAAGGGAACTGTGACTTCAGCAAAGGACTAGCCAGAAGGAGCAGATCGCCAGCAGGGGGCAAGGATCCTGTTTCCATGTCAGTGAATCAATTTATGTAAAACTAATGAAACAGAAATACAGAAAATTGGTTAATTATAAGCTGAACCGTGTCTAAATATTGCGTGTTTCAGTTTTTTATAAGTAATTGACTCACTTCAAATGGCAGTGACTCACTGAGTATAACCACTTTAAGAACTTCGAACAGTTATGCTTGTCCTGTGGTTCTGGCTTATTATGAAGCCTGAATTAAAGACATAAATCACAGCACCGACATGATGCTGCATAATTTATGGCAGAGGAATATTAGTAGAGATAGTCTGGTTCACAGTTCTGAAATTATATTGCTGTCACAGTGAACACAGTACCATAGTACTGTAGTAGTGGAAAGCATTAAGAATCCCTCTTGTCTACCCTTCCTGGCATGCAGCATTGACCATACCCCGACTGGAGTTTCTGACACAAACACATCGGAGCTTAACAGACAGACTGTTACCACTGCTTATGTTGTGTAACCTCAATGCAATTGGAACAGTAAAACACACAACTATATTACAGTATAAATATACTGCAAGAGCAATCAGTAGCCTTGATAACCTCACCAGCAGATCCTATTTGCCTTAAGGACAATTAAACTCCTCTCAATATAAATATGTCTTAACTACTCATAGAGATGGTGCAAGCTGGATCTCTGATAGAAGTATGTTCCTAAAGGCAGGTGCCACAACAGAAAAGGCTTTATCTCCACCATTCTAAGATGCGAGGGCAGGGATACTAGCAGTGATTCTATTTCCGAACAAAGGGTAAAAAGTTACCTGACGGTCATGAGCAAATTCCTCAAATAAAAGGTACCCAGACAATTTCGGGCCTTACTTATCAGGAACAGAAACTTATAGAAAAACAATCATTACAGAGGCATAGCAGAGAGAAAGGATAAAGGAGATAAGAATAGTTGTGAGAGGCTGCAGTCCAAGTGGATTTTGACAGAGGCGTGGATCATGGTGGGCTGCAGAGCACAGGCTAGTTGCAGTTACAGGTGCGAACATTGAGGAGGTGGTTGCGGAGGGCGACTTTGAAATGGGAGATCTTGGGTGTACCAGTGACGGTGACTGGGAGCGCATTAAACCTTAAATGTAATATTAGACATTTTCCTGTGAGGAACCCGGGCTCAGGTCCTTCCACTTGTGCAACTGCAAGTGCATCACCATATGTACCTGTTAACTGGTAAAGTGGGACTAGTCAGCTAACTCCCACCACTTCTGAGCAACTAGGCACTGTTTGGTTCTGTGTGTGTACACAGTGTGCATTCAAGAAAAACATTGTTCTAAGTTTGTGGTCCTGTGTCAAATAAGAATAAAAAAAAATGCTTTAATCAGGCTTGACTGTTGGTAACTGCGACTTGTCAGCTCACTAGCATTGCTGCAGTGAGTGACTATATTTCATAATAATGTAACTTAAATTTAATATCAGATATCTTCATGTGAGGAACCTGGACGCAGGTCCCTCCATGGTCACTTGTGCAACTGTGAGTGCGCCACCGTAGTACAGCTGTTACCTGGTAGGGTGGTACTAGGCAGCTGGCTCCCATCACTTCTGGGCAGCTAGCTGCCATTTGATTCTGTGTGTGTGTGTGTTGTGTGTGTGTGTGTGTGTGTGTGTGTGTGTGTGTGTGTGTGTGTATGTGCAGGAATGCATTTAAGAAAGATACTGGTCTAAGTGTGTGCCTTCATGCCAAAGAAGAAATTAGAAAACATTTTTTTGTCTGAGAATTTATTTATTAGTCAGACTTGACTAGAGAGTGAGACTAAGTTGTCAGCTCACTAGCATTGCTGCACTGAGTGACTACTGTATTTCACAATAATATCATTTAAGTTTAATATTAGGCATCTTCCTGTGAGAAATACAACTATAGGAGACAGAGGACATACCAGAAAATGTAGTTGGTCTGGCGGCCCCAGCAATGCTGCAGTAAGTGTATATCAGCGAGCAGCAGGTGAGGGTGAGTGTACTGCAGAGCGACACTCAGGATGCATTCACTGCACAAATTTATATTTTACCCCGTCAGAGCCTGCAGTCTCCAGCACCAGTACAGTGTCTGCTGACAGCAGGGGAAAAAGTACCATTTAAACTACTAGTAATACTGCTAGAAGGACACTGTCATTAGCTGCAACTGATACTACCAATGTGAATGTGTCCTCTTCATCCCTTGCCACCTCCACCAATTACCATCATCACCTCATCCTTAATAGCCACCACTGCTCTGATCCACTGCCCATCCACTGCGACTACTAGCATCTCAACTTTTGCTCCAACAGTGGCCCTGCCAGCCACTCCTGCCACTGTGACTGAGAACACTCTCGCCACTGTGACTGAGACCTCTCATGCCACTGGGACCCAGGCCACTCCTGTAAGTTCTGCTGAGAAACACTAAAAATGATCACACAAAAGTTTGAAAAAATACTCTCTCTTGCTTGAGATTTAGAAAAGGAACAAAAACTATCAAGATTTCTGCTTTTTTGCTCATTTTAACAGGTGAATGGAAGTAGATTGCTCTTTTACAGCAACTCAGACAGCTGTCTCTCTTGACTGTAGCTTCTGAGAGTGCTGGGTCACATAGGTTGTCCTCAGTGAGCTTCCAAGTTGGCCACTGCTTGGAAAGGAAGTCTCAGCAGATCTTGAAGTCTCACACACTGTTCGAGTGGCTGAATGACAAATAACAAAGCACGAATAACAAACAATTGGGTCTCTGAATACAAATACTGATCAAAATATTTGTAAAAATTTATTTTCACACCCCCTACAAGCCAGTAACATTCCTGAAACATCAGTCTGGTGCTGAAACCTAAACTGATTCAGGGAATTACATGGTCCAAGTGGAAAAGGTTATTGCCCCCATAGTTAACCTCACAATGTGATGATCATACCATGAGGTTGTGTTATCTGAACCATATCCACTACAAGACCCAGTGAGGAAAAAAAGCCATGTTTGTGCCCATTTTAAGGCATGGTGGCATTTCTGTGTTGCTCAAAACTCATCATTGCCATAGCTTTCAAAAATGCTTGTGCCAGCACATCTGAGTTGGCATTATTTCGCAGGTTGAAATCCACCACCATGGCAGACATTAAATTATTAAATTTTTCCACAAATTCAGCAATGTATGCAGAAGACCTATAAGTCAGAATGATCATTAAACAAAATTCATCTTCTAAGACATGGGACATGAATATATACTCAAACAAACTCCCCATAAACCCAAAAAGCCACAGAACACATTTCAGATCAGAGAAAAACATAATGCCACCTGTCCCACCATCTCCCTGCTTGTCCCAGTGGCCATTATTAATAAAAAAAAAAGCATGGAAGAACAGCCTCCTCAAGCACAGGGATCATATTCTCGTCCACCCATGTCACTGTAATAAAAGGCTATGATAGTGGCCAAGGCGGCAATTAGATCTCATATCACAGTGGTCTTGTTTGCCATGCATCTAGAAATCAAAACAATAACTTTCAGGTGTTTACTTACTCCCACCAAACATATGTTATTATGCTTGACAGGTCTTTTCCATGCCCCTTTAATAGGGATTCAAAGGTTCTATGTGAAAACGGCAAAGTAATATCAGTGAAACGTATTAGGGCGAATCAGTTACGGTGAACACGTTAACTGCACATATAAACAAGAGTGAGGCACAAATCAGTGAATGCAGTGGTAAAAAAAATAACTAGCCACAGCAGTTGGCAGGGGCAAACACCAGGTTCAACAGTACCAGAGGCCACTTTGTGATTTCCGGGGGGCTTTGCTCCCCCCACACCTCCACTGTTTCTAAATATCTAACTCCGAGATGCTCATTGACTCACATTATTGCTGTTATCACACAGTCACTCAAAATGTATATTCACTCATGTCGTAGGAGCACAAACTGAGTCGCTCATTTTAAGTCATTCAATTTGAGTTGCCCATATTATAGGATACCAGACTGGTTTCATTAACCCTATCATCCCCACCTTTTTGCATCCCCCATAAGATCAGTCAGTCTTACGCCTCCTTCTCTGATAAGCACTTCTACAAGGTTTCTTTTTCCTCCAATGTTTCCCCAAGCTCCAAAACCTTCTTTTACCTCCTACCTTGTCTGCTGTAATCCCTCAAGAAAGGAAAAAGCTGCATCAGTTGCTCCATGTTTACAGTAAGTTCCAGGGTATTTACCCTTTAAACATGATGCTCTTTCCTCCAAAAACTTACCCATATAGAAACCTACAAAAAAAAACACCTACAGAAATTCCTGTAAACAAGGTATAGAAACACAGTAAACTAGTAAAACATCACAATGTAATCATATTAGCAGAAATATATTAAGAAGTCCAAAGGTTCACAGCCAGATAATTTTTATTTATTTATTTTTATCTATTTCATTTTTGTTGACCAGGAAAGGAGGGCTAAGAAATTCTGCCTATTTTCAGCCTGGGTGTACCAGGGGTAATAAGGGGGAGATGGAGTCACTGTCAATGCAGCTCACGGCAGACTTAGGCAAGAAACTATGCTCGGCAGTGATCTACACCACACCATGGCAAGGAAGGGGAGGGACAGACAGCTCAGGGAAGAACTAGAAAGGGCAGTAGTAAAGAGAGAAGTAGTGGTAGTAGGGGACCTGAACCTGCTGGCTATCGATTGGGATGCTCTGGTTGCCAGGAGTGCCAGACTTCAAGCCCACCCATCGGTGCAGCAGTAGCACTACTACTCACAACACCGGTGACCCAGGTCCAGACATGAACCTGAGTCATTGGTGGCTGGTCAAGGAGAGGAGGATTAAGCATCACAAAGGACACTCTCCTTCACTGGGGAGGGATGTCGGTGTGCTCTGCTGCAGTACTGCCACCTGGGTGGCCACAGGTGTCAGTACAAGCACAGCCAGAATGGGAGGGTGGTTGCCTCCTGACCGGGGACATCAGCACTCTTGCATGCAGATGTCTGCTCCAGTCCTAGCTTACAAGGCACCTGGGGAAGGGGAACAGAAAACTGGAAAATCCCCCAGACTACTGAATGAAGCTTCCTCTCCTTGCAGGTCCCGCACCCAGTAACTGGGCTCCTCACCTGAACTAAACTCCTCCCAGGCTTGGGAAACCTGAGGGGGCTCCACCACAAGGGGCAAACTGTGGGGCACTGCAAGGGTCAACAAGGTGAGTCCCAGGGACAGAAGGTGAAGGGACTGGGGGGGGAGAGAGGCTGACATGGCAGACTGGGCATCAAGGAGGCATAAAGCAAAGTAAATTAAAATGAAAACAAGCACTAGAACTCAAGCCTTGCTAGACACATTCCAAGACAGTCTACTGGTGCAGCTAGTTGAGCATTCCACCAGGCAGGAGGCCATTCTTTATGTGGTCCTCACCACCTCAGAGGTGGTTGAAGCTGTGAATGTTGGAGAGCCACTAGGGAACAGTGACCATAGCTCCATCTGGTTTGAACTGGCCCTTTGGAGTGGAAAACCTCAACCAAGAGCTGAGATCCTTGATTTTGAAAGTGCAGACTTCAACAGGTTGAGGAAGTGAGTCCAGGACAAATCAGTCTGGGTTGACAGCAAAGGAGGAGTGGAAGAGAAATGGGTGGGCAATAAAGAGTGCCATTTTTGAGGCATCTAAGGTATGCATGAGAATGGTAACCAAAAGGAACAAGTTCAAGAGACCATTATGGTTATCGGCTAAGGTCAGGGAAGCAGTGAGGGACAAAAAAAGGTCTTCTATGGGTTCAAAGAAAAGAAAGGGGAGGAAGAATGGGAAAAACATTTACTAAGAAATAAAGAGGCAAAAAGGGTGGATAGTGGGGAAAAAAAGCAGACATGGAGCAGTGTACTGTAGAGGTGGGCCAAGGCAAGGGAAAACATTTCTTCCGGTGTATATTTGGGAAAAAAGGAAGAAAGGAGGAGAAATCGTTAGGGTATCAAAGAGGGGTAGGGTGATAGAGGAGGACGGGGAAAAAGTTGCCATCCTAAATGATTACTTTTGCTCTGTCTTCACCAGATGATGGGGGCCCTTGCCAGAGAGAGGCATCAAAGCAGTCACAAAGGGGGTCCCGGAGATGCAGTAGTCATTATTTACAAGTGAAAGGGTCCAGAAAGGGCTGACTGCCCTAAGCAAGCAATAACACATGACAAGGTGTGGGTTATCTCCTGACAAGAACATGCCCAGGTGTGTTATAAGGCATGAGGTGCTTGCTATCTTATCATGATTGATAGATGATATACAGCTGTGGAGGGTCCTAACTCTTGCTGAGGTTTGGTGTAAAGCGAAACTTCAGATTAGTTCAGTTTATGCCCCCTCACATGAGAGCAAAAACAATGGAAGGCTTTAAAGCAATGCAGCATTATCCGCATACTAGTAAAGGAGTTCTTCCCTGCGGGGATCTCAGTTGTCATCTTTCCCTGCTAGTATAAACAGGGGAGACTACCAAGCGATACTGTGACTCAATATATTTAAAGAAAGTGGTAGATATAGCGAATTTAGCAGATTCCTGCAAAACATTCTGATGGAGAGTATACTTTCTACAAAGGTACACAGTCATCGAGGAGAGATTGCTTTTTTCCATTGAAGGGTCTTTTACAATCTGCCAGTATTTTTCTTGTAAAAACCTTGGACCATCAACTTCTCTGCTGTACGTTCTCTGCAGATACAAATTTTGACACGGAGGGATGGAAATTGAACAATAAATTATTAGAAGATCCTGGGGTGCAGGAATCCTTGAATATTTTTTATAGAGCTAAATAAACAAAACAAGTATTCTTTGATGATTTGACACCGTGGTGGAATGAGATAAAAAGTGAATACAAACAATTTTTTATACACCCGGGGAAAAAAATAAATCCAGGATGTAGTATCTTGCCTACCTAGATCTGCAGTCACATTGTCCAAATTAATTCTGAGACAAAATTCAGAGGTTATAGGCTTATCGAACTAAACTGAAACCAAGGAGAAAGAAATGACAGAATTTCAATATGACAGGGCTAAATCTTTGTGTGCAGACTTAAAATCTGGTACGCAGGCTAGCAAGTCTAATATGCACATTTTTACAGGATGTACAGTATGGATAAAGTAGGTAATAGAGTTTTCACAAGCTTGTTTTCAGAAGATGGGGTGGAGCACAAGGACGTAGCTTCCAAGTTACAAGTGGTTCCTAACTATCTTTCGAGGTCTTTTGGGTCTCCAATTTGCCCAGAGGTGCCTGTATGTGATTTTCTTTTTTTATCATCAGGATTTGAGTTTATCACCCACTGAAAAAGAGACTTTGACATCCTGTATCACAGCAGAAGTACCTGTGCGAATAAGTGCTTTACAAAATGGCACTTCTTCAGGTCACAATGGGCTGACAGCAGAGGTTTATAAATCAGAAAAGGATCTCCTGGTACCTGAGTTGGTTAGCATATATAATGGAATGCTGGATTCTGAACACTTACCTGATTCTATAAGTGACCCCTCTTGACTTTTTTTTGTTTTGAAAGAAAGGAGATTCGAGGGATCTAGAGAACTAGAGACCAATTAGTCTCCTAAATGTTGGTATCAAAATTTTACTTAAGATTTTGTGCACCCACTTCACGAGGGTAGCTGGGAAATTAATTACTGTAGCACAGTCCTGTGTGATACCTGGTAGAGCTATTATTGATAATCTAATTGCCATAAGAGAGGTTTCAGAACACATTAATGGGTTTAGTTGAAGGCTATTTAACATTAGTTGATCAATAAAAAGCATTTGATCAAGTGCCCTACACATACCGTTTTCCTGTGTTAACGTTTTGTTTTTTTTCGGTTTCCTGGCAACGTTTGTTAAACCGAGTCAATTGCTTGATGATAATACATATATGTTTCCATTTAAAATATTACACTATTTTTATTATTCCCCTAGGCAGTTATATAAGCTAGGTATAGTTCAAGATGATCTTTGTTGGAGGTATGGAATGTCAAAGGCAGGATTGGGTCATTTATTGTGGTAATGTAAAGGGGTATTGATCGTATGGAAACAGATTTATGCATTATGTCAATCATTTATGGAGACTGCTATTCCCTTTTCTCCTGTGTTTTTTATTTTGGGAGACTCCTCTGATATTCATGGGATACCTAAAAATACAATGTTATGGTTACTTCCAGCAGCCCTAGCTTTTAAAAGACTTTTATTGAACAGCTGGAAAGATCCTACATATAAACAGTGGTTTGAATCTCTGGCTAGCTGGGCAAACAATGAGAGAATCAACTATTTGGCTTTAGAATGTATGGATATGTTTAATGATACATGGGGTCCTTTTATAAAAGCTTGTCACTAGTTATAAATATTGAAATGTAGCTTTATTCTCAAAGTAATTGATCATCTCCATTATTACTACTTGTTTTGAGTTTGAATTCTTTATACGATATGTTTTTATACCCTTTTGAACATTCTGTATGTCATATTATGAATTGCATTATGTTTGTTTTCTTTTGAACTTTGAATAAACTTTTAATAAAAAAAATACATATGTGTGGCCTTTATTGGGAACTTTAATTAACATACAGAGTGGGATACTTCAGCATTGTCCCCTTAGTCCCACATTATACACATTTCATATAGATGTTTTGTTAAGGAAAATTTGGGATCCAGACCTGGTGGTGGTTTAATGTTAGGACAGATTGGACCCTCTCCAACTGTCCTTACTTAAGCAGATCATGTGACTTTATTTGTAGCAGATAGTGCTTCCAATAAGAATGCTGTTTCCCTTTTTCAGAAATTGTTTAAGGTATCAGGACCAAAGACTGATTCTGACAAGAGCTCTTTTGTTACTCTGGGTAATTTGGAACAAGAGAGGATCCATACTTCACTGAATGGTATTTCGTGTCCATCTACTGATGTACAAATTCTGGGGATATATTTTGGTAAAGGAGATATGGGCCAAAAAACTGGGACTGTAAACTAAAGGAAAGTGATCAAAAAGTAAATAATTGCCAAGGGATGGTTCTGTCAAAGAAAAAGAGTTTGAGTCTAGTTATAACCTTGATAGTGCCAATATTTGCATATACTGTATTAGCTCTGTTTTCTGCTACCAGCAGCCTTAGAAACTACAATTTTAATGTTTTCTTTCAGCTTGTCTGTGGAAATAGACATCAACCTGTGAAAAGAAACGTTACTTATTATCCAGTAAAGCAGGGAAGGTTGGTCATTTTAAACCCTATAGTTTTTATTGGACTGCATTCTTGTTTGTCAGTCTGCGAACTGTACTTGTACGGAACACTAAATTCTGGGACTGTGGATAGAGGTGTGGATTAAAACCTTCCAAGAGAATTGGGCAAGAAGATATAGTAAGATATCTACACAAAGCCATCTTTGGGATGTACAATGTTAATAAAGCAGATATGTGTTAAAGAATGAAAAATCACAGATTTGATCACGCAAGACACTGTAGCTGTCCATGGTGCTATAATGGTATTATTGCTGTCAATTTATTTTTTTCCTGTTGGAAC
Organism: Neoceratodus forsteri; assembly: GCA_016271365.2. Classification (NCBI taxonomy): domain Eukaryota; kingdom Metazoa; phylum Chordata; order Ceratodontiformes; family Ceratodontidae; genus Neoceratodus; species Neoceratodus forsteri. The sequence goes on from CM028137.1 coordinate 939,696,842, forward strand.
TGTCTCTCTGTTCAAGGGGTAGAGAAACAGAAGCAATTAAATGTCTGCAAGACACAAGAACACTGGTCTATATCTGGAATGTAGAACGATTAAGCTGCCATGGAAGGGTAGGGGTTTGGGCAAATCACGAACATAAAGGTTTGGTAGAACGGTATTGGCCTACAGATGTATGCAGGTGAAGAGGAGAAACAGAGGAACATTTTTTCCTCCAATTTCTCTATACAGTCACATTTTAGGATCTTCTAGCACAGCAATCAAAGGAACCTAAATTTTGATCTCTTTCTTATGAAAACATTATTTTTGTACAGATCTTCACGCGTGGTCAGGGTATCATAGTAACACTCTCAGGATTATGTTTGCTATTTTGAAATTCCAGATTTGGTAGTAAAGATGTTTATGGCTTCTATGGCATAGAAATACTGTACCACTTGTTTCATTTTATAAAGTCACCAGCCGGCTCCATGATGCTGAGTGATAGGGCATCATTCTGGCATGCTGGTGGCACGGGTTCACGCCATGAACCCACATATCAGGAGCAGAGGCTAGCAGTGAGGGAGTCAGGGTGTCCCTTGGATGCTTCTGTCCTGGCGGGATGATCGATATGGACCACTCATGGAGAAGTTGCTGCTGGTGGCTTGTGGAGGCGCTCTCGGCAGTGTGGGTGACCACATGCTGCTGAGCATCCCTGCCCCAGGATGCCACCATGGCCACACATATGGAAGGTGGGTGGGGTCTGAAAGCAAAAAAGCCAGACTAACTCAGGATGCCACTCACTGTGCACCTCAAGACCCATGCAGCCTGCTTCATGGTGCTCTCCATGGAAACCACGTACAGAGTCCTCTGGGGTCATACCTACCCAGCCTTGGTGTCCCTGCCTTGGGGGGCAAGCTAAGGAGGAACACTGTGGTGGTGGTGGTAAGTCTCAAGAGTGAAGGGTCGGGTGCACGGGACAGGCCAGTGGGGGACGGTCTGCATTGGGGCCAAAAAAATGTCACCAACTCCTTTCATTCTTCTTATAGATCTGAAAGTGAGACATTACATAATTCCCAGGTAGGGTCTCTCCGGAGAAATGTCCATTGGGTCCTGTAATTATCCTTCAGCCTTTCTAGCACTTTTTTGTAGTTACGAGTTGACTGTTATTTTCCTCTTTGTGATTTTGTTTTTCAAATGACTGTAGCTCATCATTCCTGCTCTGATGCTGTTTAAGTAAGAGTTGATTTTGTTTTGTTCTGTTGGTTTCTATTGTTTCCTTTTCTACTAATTTGTATTGATTTGTTGTAATTTACTTTAAATAAAAAAAAATTCCCCTACTCTTTTCAAGAAATGCCATGGGATCTTTAATGTCCTTCTGAACAACCACAAGAAAAGGCAGACAGGACCTTGGTTTAATGTCTCTTCCAAAGATGGCATCTCAGGAGTGCAGCAACCCCGTCATGCTACACTAACGTGTCAACACTGAGATTTATTCTAGGTTCCCAGTGTGGGGCTAGAACCTGCAACCTTCTGATCTTTAAGTCTCAGAAGCAACATACTGAGCCACTGACTCTGTCAAATTAATTGTCGTTAAATTGATAATGCTGCCCGCTGAACTAGATCTCCAGTAGTATTTCACAAACATTGGATTCAGTGATGGTTCCGTAATATATTACAGTTCTAGAATTCTCTGAAAAAACAATGAATCAGTCAAGTCTCTGGTCAAAGACAGTACTGCTGAGCACATAAAACCAAACAGGTAGAGAAAGCTCTACTTGCAGCTTTCGCTACTGGGAGCCTTCTCCCACTGAGCACCAGTCCCACCAGATCTTCTTAATTTATCTATATCCAACCTCCTCCTCATATTTAATGAACTGCTCTCACCCATGACCCCAAAGCTAGGCTCCAAAAAATGAAACTCTCCATTAGTGCTCCACTCTGACTCACAATAAAACTTTCAAACCATGACCCCGATCAGGCCGCACATTCACTCCAGATCCTTACAGGAAAGAAATTTTCATACACAGCTTCGATATCTCAGCTGACTTCCTCAGCTGGTTACAATACCCCTTCCAAGTGACCAGGAGTACTGAGAGCCCCCAGCTTGAATTAACATGCACCAAGGAAAGTCTCCACTATATCAGTCATTGCTCAACATAAGCCACTCACCAGACGAGGGCCACAAAGCATCTGCTTCATTCTAGACTAAGTCAAAAGTGTCCTCTCACACCAGGCTATTCCACTTTCCCTTGAAGTAGCCCTAAGCTATTGATGGCATTAAGTCTTCAGGAACATTGGTAAAACAGGCGGGACCTTGCCAGGGAAAAGAGCAGATCTCTGTCATCAGATACAATGACTGAAAATCCCCCATCAGGCGCAGTAATCTGTAGCTCAGCATTTATAGCTAAATAAGTCAGTGACACACTCTGCAACAAAAAACTACCACCAAGCAACAGAGCTGGGCACACACCACGTAATGACCAGGTGCTTGTAAAATTCCAAAGTCCAATACAAAAAGAGGAGAGCACTCCAGTAGTCCTGAAACATGCTGTGTGATTTGTTTAGAGACACACACAAGGTGTTGTATCTAAAACTCCCAGACAAATACTGAGCCTCAACACTTTGAGGGATTAGAACTTCTTCATCAAGGCGACTACCATGCTGGAAGCCCTGTCTACTCAACAGCTACATAATATAGACTAAAACAAACTACATATGTAGATACTCAGCAGACCCCCAGACAGCGGTCATCTTGCCTGCACACCTGCCTACTGACAAGCGTCCAAGCCAATATGAAGGTGAACACCTGTCATTGGATGGTTTCCTGCTCAGGGGAAGCCGAGAACCTGTTTTTGTGATGCATTAGGGAATTCCTTGTTAGTTTACCCAGACTCTGCTAGGGGAACATAACTGAAGCTATGAGTCTGTACTCCTGAAACAGATTTTCAGGGCAGTAATTGATTTATTTTACCTCACCATACATGAAGCATTTTCTAAGCTGTACTATTGCTTTCTTTTCACACCCTCGTATGGTTTTATGCCACTCCTGATTCTGCACTGCCCTTTAAGGGGAGAGTAAAACAACAACAGGAATAATTAAAGGCAGGTAAAGCAAAAGTAGCACTGCAAAAGTGATTTATGAATGGGGAGGTAAAATAAAGCTGAAAAACTATCTGCTTCATGACTACCACAGGTTCATGAGTATACAGGATTAAAACAATGTATATGGTTATACTTTACATTAAAGAGCAACTCCTCACTTCTTTGTATACTGCCTTAAACATGATGTTTCAGCTGTAACAATTTACAATAATACTTTTTTTTTAAAATTTTCAGATTACCTTTCCAGGGTTATACCACATGTTTGCAGTCGATCCAAAAAAGCCTGCATGAAAAGCCTTGGCCCATCCCCTATTGACCTTATAGTGCCTTTATGACATCATCATGCTCACCGTGACGGCAGACTGTGATGTCCCAACCAGCACTTATGAGGTCAGTCGGAAACAGACAGATGCTTTTTGGAAGACTCAGTAAAATATGTACAGTATTACCTGAAATCTTTAGTAGCTCATGAATGAAAGAAAGTACAAGAAAACAGGAAAATGCTAAAGGTAAACATTGCTGAAAATGTAATAGCTTTAGTCTTTTTATGTTAGCAGAGAACTGCTCTTTAAGTTTCTGTTACTACGTTAATTACAGTATCATTACACTGTACAACTGTACCTACATTAAAACTGAAGAGTAGTTACACATGTAATGCACATAAATACATACTGTACTACTTACCCTGCAATTACAGTGTAATAAATACTGTATATTTGGTGTGCCCCTTTTCATGGTATACCAAAAAAAATGACATACAGTGCTGTCCACCTGGATCAAGCACTCTTTATGAGATTTCAGTTTACTGCGTGACACAGCTGTGTAACTAACATTGAATTTCACTGAGTCCATTCAGTATCCTGCAAGACATCCCAGCAAAACAAATATGATACTGTGCTTGATCCTGGCAGATGGCACTGTGCATTATGTGACATATATTATGTCATTTCTTATTTTGCTTCCTGCAGATAACATGACCAACAACTTTCTTTGCAATACAGTACCACAATTCATTCTAACTGGCAGACAATTCAAAAGGGAATATCTGATACTGCTGAACAATCCCCTTGATGTAAGTACAATATACAATGTTATCCCACATGAGATATGAAACATATCCCACTCATAAGAAGAAAACCTGCGAATTTTTACTTATTTGGTCTTCCTCTCGCTTGAGAGAATCATTTTCACATCCTCAAAAACCCATTAGGAATTCTGTACAACAGAGAATTGATTTTTGTTTTAATTAAACCCAGGACTCAGAATTGGCCATCTGTGAAGCTTGCTTGCTGCAATCGTTCTCAGAAGTCATACCACCCATAGTCACATAATCTGATAGTTAATCAGGCCTTCTAATTAAAGCCCACTCAAGTCTCTAGAACAGAAAATGCTGACCCTTGACTTTCGCTAATCTTATACAGTGTTTTATGTCAGTGATTGTGGAAAGAACTTGTTCACATATTAAAATCAGATCTGTCTTCTGAGCAAAACATTGCAGATTATGGAGAAAGTGTGGATTTAAGTCTTTCCACACTAGAACTACCAAGCCCTGCTTTTGACTTCAATGGCAAGCACAAATGCTTTAATTCTAGTTAAATTAGCCATGGTTTCCAATGTAGTTTCATGATTTCTTTCAGAACAAAAGCTTTTCAGCATTAAAAATTTAACAAGGAGAGGTGGAGCTAGCAGCAAGCAAGCATAGGTGTGCTTCACAGGAGCTCCTAGAGAAGAGCTAATCATAGAAGCATGTATGGGCACTCATATATAACAAGGCTGTGCTTCCATCAAGGGGTTGCAATGACATCTTAGGGACTCCGAGAGCGAATCTTGAGAGGTCCCTGATGTCATCTCAGCCCTGAAATGAAAACACATCCCGTGCTGGATTTTAGTTGCCCATATATTATTTTTTGTACTATACAGTTTTTATAGTATATGAGTAAATTAAACAGCTTAAGCTGTAGTCCTTCTGTTCTTAGTAAAAACAAGAGGGGAAAATTACTTTTAAAATTTTAAATGTAGAATATGAATGGAGGATTTATGCTTCAGGTGTGGATGGGGGCAGGGGAGCATCACGAGGAGAGACTGTTGGAAAAAGCTGTACAGTGAAAAGTTGTAGTAAACTGGTGATGTCACTTCCATACTACAACAACTTTCCGTGACCTTTGAACTGTACTTCAACATTTCATAACTGTTGAGCTGTCCATGTGTTACAGTGTGTAATGAGTTTTTTTACACACTTAAGGTATGCAATACCACATAAAACATGAGACCGAAGGTGCAGTGGTTTATACTGGAATTACACAGTGAGGGTATGTAAAAAAAAAAAGAGCTTCTACACTGTAATCAATATCTTGTTTTGTATAGTTATTGTTTAATTTTTACACACAGCATTTTCAGTTAAATTTTCATCTGTTCTCAGCTGTTATTATAAGGTTTTTTATAAATGTATTTATTTATTTTTATTTATTTATTCTAAGATTAGAAGTACCTTTGAGCCAAGGCTCTTTTACAAAGGTTCCACATCAAAGGAGGTACAATACAGAGTAGACAAGACATTTGGTTACATAGGCAGGTAAACAGCATAGTACCAAGTACAAATATGTGGTCATGTACATTCAGGCTAATGAGCGATAGAGCACAGAGCATCAGTAGTAAGAGAACAGAGCAATGGGGGGGAAACTAACTGAGGGTGCAGCCAGAGGCATTGTCATAATACAGATAGAAGTGCTGGAGTCGAAAAAAATGAGAGAGAAGTAAGAAAGAAAAGAAGAAGGGGGCAGGGAGTAGCGGAAGTGCAAGGAGGGGACTAGAGAGGTAGTTAAGAAAGGGGGGGAGGTGGGCTAAGGAGGCAGTAGGGAGTGGGGGGAGGTAGCTAATTAAGTGGGGCAGTCACAGGTGCTGGAGGCAGTGAGGTATAGGTGGAGTTTGGATTTGAATGATCCAAGCATTGGCACTGATGAGGGGGTCACTGCTGAGCATATTCATCCAGCTGGGGGCCCTGTAGGCAAAGGATCTTTGACGTTGGGAAGCACGGCAGCAGGGAACCTGAAAGTGTTGGTTTGCAGAGATTCTTGTGGATCTAAGCTTGCTGCTTGGGCAAAGAAGAGCTTGGACTCCAGGTGGTGCAAGACCCAAGGTGATTGTCTTTGCCATAGTGCAGGTCTGGTATTTTATGCAGTTTGAGAGTTGAAGCCAGCCAGATTGTGCATGATCCTCCAAGAGAGTGAGAGAGACCCATCATTGCCCTGGACAACACATGCACAGCTACAGCCCCTACAGAGCTCCTAACTGGATGAATGGCCTGAGCTGTGAACTGACTAACATACCTCAACTTACCCAGTTCAAGCGTCTCCTGCATCTGCACATCTCGAAGGAAAGTGAGTGTACCTGCTTTAATTAGTCATGTGACTTGCACCTCCTCGGGCAACCTGCATTCCCAGCCTCCACGACAAGGCCCCTGGCTGCATCCTTCCTCCCCTGCTCAATCGCCTCTCTCACCTTCCCCCCCACCTGTCACATCCTGACCCTCCTTCTCTGTCCCACTAACTCACCCTCTATTACCCCAGACTGACTCTTTTCCACACCTTTATTCCTCCCCCTCTCCCTCCTCCCTCCTTCCCCTACACCTCACTATCCTCTCCCTCCTGTCACCTTTTTCCCCTGTACCTGCCCCTGCCCCCACCCCTGTCACCCCTTTCTGCCTCTCTGAACATACTTGATAATGCCAGCCGGCTGCATCCCCCAACCCCGTTCTTTTTCTTGCTGCTACTCTTCATCTCCTGACTCACCCTTCCCTTACTATTTCTAAATGGGATTACCCACCCATGTTTTTGCCTATAAGTCCTAGAGTGCCTACTATTTATCTAATTGCATTTTACCTATGTTTACTATGGGTTGTGCTATTACTACTGTTCACTGTATTTGATATTAACAGTACGTGATAGTGTACTTTATACTATGTTTTGTAACCCCCCCCCCCATTATTGACGTGGAACCTTTGTAAATGAGCTGATCTGTGCTCAAAGGTATTTTATAATCCTAGATTGAAATAAATAAATGCTATGTGATTGCAGTTCTGGGGCAGGTGGACTGTGGTTAAAGAGCATAAGCTGAAGTGCATTACACCTACTTAGGTGTAATGAGGGTGTGTGTAATGCAAAAAAAAACAGTATCTGATTTCGGGTTGTTATGGAGGACAATCAGTAATTATAGTTTTAACTCACTGGCTCCAAAGCAGCTCTCTGAGTGTTCTACCCCTTCTGTCCTACATACTCTTAACAGTGCATCCTGGGCATTCTAAGCAAAATTCTCACCATATGCACCATTCGGTGAACAAACATGAATATCTCATGAACTGTAGAAGCTACACACATAATATGAGTCGCAAAGTTGTTCAGAACAAAATTATCTTTCTAACGGTGCTATGCGACTGGTTACAATAGCTTTATTTTTTATACTAGCCGAAATACCCCAAAATCTGATTTTTTAAATTAAAAAATTCACTAAAATTCAATGTAATCTGTATTTTTATAATAAATGTTTATCATATCAAGGCCAAATTCAGTACCCATACATACCATGATTGTGGTAAAGTAGTTATTCAATACAAACACAACTTTTAAAAAAAAAATGTATTTTTAATTGTTTTTATTCAACTTGTTTTAACAAGGCTAAACAAAAAAAGGGAACAATACACACCACACCATAAACAAATGTGAATATCTCCTGAACCCTGTTACAAACATAGTACAAGTGGCAAAGTTGTTCAGCACAAAATTATCTTTCAAATGGCACTAAGCACTTGATTACAAGTGCTTTACTTTTATAGCCACTCCTGCCCATCATATCATATATATATATATATATATATATATATATATTTATGCAATAACTCATGATAGGGTATAGGGTTATGGAGATTTAATGCATGACAGTGCGCCTTGTGAGGCACAAGGCCATAGGCCTCATCAGTGATTTGATGTGATATAATTATTGTCTCCACCAAGGCCAAGTGGTCAGACAGCCAAAGCATTTCACATATTTTCTGTGTTTCCCTTCCTGCTGATTGTTCTGATTATTATTAAAGAGAACTAATCTTGATATTTTTAGAGGTTGAGACAGCTAAGTACTGTAGGGAGCTCTCTTACCTGAATGGCAGCTCCTATGGGCAGTTAAATAATTTCTTAATGCATCCATTAAAGGAAGGAAAGGGATTGTAAATTACCCCCGAGAGGCTTAACAAATTATCCCTTTCCACTTCCTCATAGTCAGCTCCGCCCCTGCACTCTGACATTTTATGACACTGGTATAGGGAAACCACAGGAGCACACTCCATTCACTTGAATGGAGCATCTTATAAAAGTTAATTTCTCGATTTTAAATTGGGTTTTGGCACAAGAGCCGCTAGTTGAACACTGGCATCGATATGCGCATAAACCCGATTTAAAATCAGGAAATGAAGTTGTAAAAAGAAACTCCATTCATGTGAATGGAACACACTTCCATGCTCTCCCCAAATAATTTCACAAAAGTCAGAGTGCTTCCTTTAGAGACTGAATTAAGAAATTATCTAACCGCCCAAAAGAGCTCCCATTCAGGTAAGGGACCTCCCTACTTAGTCTTGTAATCACCAGGAAAGGTGCCCTTTAAGAATAACGGCATGAAAACAGATGTTTGTTCCTTGGAGTTCAGTTGTTTCTGTTGCTCATTCCCCACCTGAATTAGTAAGCGCTCTCCTTGTGACACATCAGTCATTTCCGAGGTAACATACCGCAGTGTCACAAGCAGAAGATTAAGGCTTCAGGCTGCGAACAGGCAGCAAGGGGAGATGAAGCTTTGAGGTGCACAAATTCTTTGTTCATGCAAATACTCTCATGAATAAAGAAAGGGAGAAGAGAAAAGCAAAAAATATATGAAGTTTTAGGACTGTCATGCTCATAGATTCTGGAGGCGAGTGCCTCCCAAATTCTCATCCAAGTAGTGCTTTTTGACTTAGGCTGTAACAGTGTAATTTCACCATCTCCACAGACCAATTTTTGATTGTGTGCCCCCCAGAAATTCTTTTGGCATGACATCTCTGTGAAATACAAGATTGATTGTAACTAAATATAATGTTTTTCATACGTCTTCTCAGGTGACAGCTGTCCCATGAAATGAAAGGATGATGCATAAGTAATTTATATTCATAAAAACAGCACAAATGGTTTGTAACAGGGAATCTTGTTCAAAGGAAATGCATTCCAAAGCTCTGATTGACAATTTCTGGGAATGAAAACCATTTGAGCCTTGCTAAATGCAGCCCACTAGAAATCCATCTGCTATAATAGGATCCCAACAGTATGCATGGTGGACATATTATTGCTCACAGACATCTACACTCACATCTTTTACACAAAAATGGGGGTCACTGCCAAAGTTCAGCTTTTTTACATACCTTTATTTCAGCAAAATCACCTGCAAACAGGTTCAGCTGCTAGTTACTTAGCATATGTTTAGTGGTTCATTATACCGTGGCAAGAAAATTTCCTGGACTCTGATCGGTCGGTGTGCACTTGTTGCAGTAAGGTTATCCAAGCACAATCTCATGGCATCAAGTCCAGGCATACAGATGATTACATAGTAAACTAAATAACTAGCCACAGCCTCTCTGACCAAGATTGATGCTGTGCAATCAATGAACAGCAGCAAAAGCTTAGTTTCATGTAAAAAATCTTATTTATTTATATTGTGGGGGGGACAGACAACATTTTTGTCATGGCTTAAACATTTCATAGTTAGGCAGAGAACAGGTGTCAGAACATCTCCTTTACAGTGTGAGAACATCTCTTTTATCATATCAGTTTAACAGTTTTATTTTTTATGAGGAAACACACCACATATGAATGCATTGCATCATGGCATGCAAATACCTAACTGCCTGGTATTGCATAACACACTACAGTGATACCAGACAATTGATTATTGGCATACCCATGATGCAGTGCTTTCACATGGGGAGTGTTTCCTCAAAAAAAATTAAAAACAATATTAATAAATAAGAGCCATTGTATAATAGCAATAATGCACTCTAGCACGTGAATTGTGCTGGGATAACCTCACTTCTGGGGTATTGGATGCATGTGACCTCTGGCCTTGTGCCCAACCACTCCAGGCATGAGGTTGTCCCAGCACAACCCACACCCTGCTGTGCATTATTGCTTAATTATAACCTTTTGTTATTAATACTACCATGATCACACATCATTCTTTAAAAGCTTTCTAAAGTTTTTTTGGGGTGACTGTTTTTAAACTGAAATAGGTTTCCCCTTGAAGGAAGTTCCAGTATAATGAGGTTTGATTCCTCTGGACATGCAGTTACATACCTCAGGCTATGTGTTGTTGATGTGATGGAGATGGTAAGTTACCGCTCTTTCAGAAATCTGGAGCTTCAGGGTCTCCTGGTGGTATTTGACATCTTAGCCACAGAGATGGCTTGTGCCCTGGGAGTTGAGGCAGTTGTAGAGGGTTACAATGTTGCTCATTCCACAGCCGTCAACTCCCTAGCACCTCTCCATGTATGTCCCTTGATTTCCTGCTGCTGGTCACCATGATTTGATAGCAAACTGAGGAGGCTGAAGGCTAAGGGGCAGAGGTTAGAGCATTGTTGGCAGAGGTTCCACTCAGAGGGGGATAAATCAGCACTGAAGGCTCATTACAGTGAGTATCAGCAGGTAATCACTCCGAAAAAGTCAGTGTTCCTGTCGCAGGTGATTGCTGCTGGAAAGAACCAACCAACTCAGGTCTTCAACACTATGGATAGATTACAAAAATCCTACCTGTCTTCAGTCCTGTACAGTGTTTTCCACAGAAAAGTGTGACGAGTTGAATCAATTCTTTTTGGGCAAAGTATCCTCTGTCAGGGCTGGGATATTCTCAGGTGTCCTGTCATTGGCTGACAGTGTCCTGTCTTTGGATGGGGGCACTTCATTTTTATGGGAGGAGTTTGAGCTGGTGTTGGTGGAGGATTTCCTCAGGGTAATTTCTGGACTGCGACCCACCTGCTGTACACTGAACCTAGGGCCAACTTGGCTTCTTTTGGAGTGCTAGGGAACACTCAGTCCAATTTCTGTGGAGACTGTCAGGTGTTCGCTTGAAGAGGGGATTTTCCCAATGCCAGTGGGTGGTGTTGAGGCCGTGTCTTAAGAAACCATCTTTGGGCCCTGACGTTTTCTCAGATTACAGGCCTGTATCAAACCTTCCCTCTCTGGGGACATTGATCAAGAAGGTTGTGGAGGTGCAGTTGGAACAGCACCTGGAGACATATGACATCTTTGAGCCTTTCCAGTCCAGATTCTGGCTTCGTCATAATACAGAAACTGCTCTGGTCAAGATGCATCATGATCTATTCCTTGCAAGGGATAGCAGACATAGTTCCATCTTGGTTCTGCTTCACCTTTCTTCGGCCTTTGACACAGTGGACCATGGGGTGCTGTTGGTTCATCTGGGGCACTATGTAGGACTCACAGGGTCGATGTTGTGGTGGTTCAAGTCCTACTAATCTGGCAGAGTGCAGCAGTTGCCACTTGGCTCTTTCATCTTGAGCAGCTGTTGTGGTGTGCCTCGGGGGTCAATCTTGGCTCCCATGCTGTTCCCTGTGTACATGTTGCTGTTAGAGGAGATCATTAGATGATACTGCCTGGGTTTTCATTGTTATGCCAGTGATACTCAGCTGTATGTGCCTTGTGACCCTGATGACAAGGCAGGTGTCTCGGAACTGACTGAGTGCTTCAGGGCAATTCAGGACTGGATGGTGGCCAGCTGGCTTAGGCTGAATCCTTCACAGATGGAGGTGCTACTGGTGGAGCTGGGATGGCTTGATTCATTAGCTTTAAGTTGTGATACTGTTTTACTATCTTTGAATGGTGTTACTGTCGAAGCTGTAGACAGGGAGAGGAATCTGGGAGTCATTGTGAACTCCAAGCTGACATTAGAACATCAGGTGTCGGCTGTTGTACACAGTGACTGTTCTCTTCTTCAGAACCCCTCAGGGATCAAGCCCTTTCTTGGACCATCTGACGTAGCAACACTGGTACATGCACTTGTCTCGTTAAGACTTGATTGCTGTAATGCTCTATACCTGCGGTTATCCACAAAGTTGTTGCATGACTTGCAGCTGGTCCACAATGCAGCAGCTCACACCATTCAGTCACTTCACTACCAGTCTAGCATTGCTTGTAAAGCACTTTGGATGTATGAAAAGCACTATATAAATGCTGATTATTCTTCTTTTTCTCCGCATTCTGCACTGGCGGGCTGCTGGTGCAGTGGTGCTTCAGCTTCAAGGTGTGCTTGTTAACTTACAAGGCCCTGCACAGTTAAGGTCCTTGCTACTTGAAAGATAAGGTAAAGGTAAAGGTAAAGTTTATTTCTACAAGGTGCCCTTCCTAAGCTCAGGGCGCCCTTACATTAATCCATAAAAAAAAATAAAATAAAATACATACTATTAATAACAGATACATACTTAGCATACATTAAGTTTCCGAAAAAGCTTGCTTGAACAAAAACGTTTTCAGGGATTTTTTAAATTCTTCTACAGTCAGGCTATCTGGTATCTGATGAGGTAGAGTATTCCACAGGGTAGGTGCCATAAAGGCAAAAGATCTTCCACCAGATGTTTTCAGAATTACCCTGGGACTCTCTAGCAATCCCTCGTCAGAGGATCAGAGAGAGTGGGAAGGACAGTAAGGAGACAGGAGTTCTTTCAGGTAGTGAGGTCTCGAATTCCTGTAGGGCCTTATAGGTCAGCAGTGCGACCTTGAAGGTGATCCACCACTGTATAGTCATCCAGTACAGTTCATGCAGCACAGGTGTTATATGCCTGGATATAGAGATTCCAGTCAACAACTTGACCGTCGCGTTCTGCACTAGCTGCAAGCGGCGGATAGCCACCCCCGGTAGCCCTAGATAGGGGGCATTGCAATAGTCAAAACGACTAGTCACTAAGGCGTGGACCAAGGTGGGAAGGTCTTCAGGCGAGACCAGGTGCTTCACCTGGGCTATATGCCTTAGCTGGAAAAAGGAAGATTTGACTACAGCAGACACCTGCACCTTCAGGGTCAGACCCTCATCAAATATAACACCTAGGTTATGCACCTGGCCATAGACCATGAGCGGGGTTCCCCCAGATATAAACCTAAGGGTTTCCCCACCCATAGCCCCAACATCCTAACCCCAGGGTCCACCACCAATACTTCTGTTTTACTTGAGTTCAGCCTAAGCCAACTGGTACTCATCCAGTTCTGTATCTCCAGCAGGCAGTTGTTAAACACTTTGATTGAATCAGACTCCTGTTCGGGCACAAAAGACATGTAGAGCTGAGAATCATCAGCATAGTAATGAAAACTCATCCCATACCATCTTATAATGTCCCCCAGTGGAAGCATATACACTGCAAATAACATGGAGGACAACACCGAACCCTGTGGAACCCCACAGGGCAGGCAGTGAGGGGCCGAGGAATAAATCTCTGACACCACTCTCTGACACCTACGCTCAAGGAAAGATTGAAACCAGCTGTGGACTGCCCCCCTCAGACCACAGAAAAATCACAGGCGCTCGAGCATCATTCCGTGAGCCATGGTGTCAAATGCTGCTGAGAGAGCAAGAAGAACCAAGATGGACCAAGTTCTCTGATCTCTCGCCATCAGGAGATCATTTAGTACCCGCACCAGGGCTGTCTCAGTGCTATGCCATTTCCTGAAACCAGACTGGAGAGGGTCATAGATACTGTGGCTGGTTAAATGATCCTTCAGCTGCAGAGTGACCACCTTCTCAATAACTTTCCCTACAACAGTAAGTTTGAGACTGGACTGTAGTTTACTGGGCAGTCGGGATCAAGGAAGAGCTTTTTCAGAAGGGGGCAAACTACTGCCTCCTTTAAGAGATCTGGAAAGATCCCTCTCTCCAATGAAACCACCACTATCCTAGTAAGGATTGGGCTGATAATCTCTACACACCCCACTAGTAGGTGAGTAGGGCTCGGATCCAAACTACAGTATGTAGGTCACAGAGTCTGGACAATCCTCACTATATCCATGACTGCCGGTTGGTCAAAAGTGAACCAATTCAAATGGGCATTACTACTACCCAATTGATCCATGCAAGGCCCAATGGGAAGGCATTGGCTGATCTCATCCCTGATGGTGGACACCTAATCAGTGAAAAATTGCACAAACTCCTCACACTGTAACTGTGACAAGACTCGACCGGCATGGAGACAGGCTGGATTGCACAGTCTGTCTACAGTCCGGAAGAGCTGGGCCGGTCTATTCTTTATTGTAGCAATTTCCATGAACAGGAACTCTGCCTTCTTATGGGAAATTGCTGATTGGTAGAATTTATAATGATCCACCAATCTAAGCTTGTCCACCTCCAGGCGAGTTTTCCGTCAACGTGTTTCCATTCTTCGCCCCTGTTTCTTCAACTCATGGACCTCACCTGTAAACCAGGGAGCCCCCGGGTGAAGAGTAAGGGGGCAAACATGAGTTGGAGCAATGACATCCAAGGTCCGCTCAATAGCCGTATTATAGGCCAACACCAGGGTCCCTGGGTCAGTGCTATCCATTGGCAATCCCAAGAAGTCCAGCTCCGTCATTAGGCCTTCCGAGGTAACTCCTCTCAAAGGACGGAACTGTACTTACTCCTTAGGGGCAGACCTCTTTTGGGGGGCTGCGAAACTGAATCTCAGGGCGTGATGGTCAGACCAATCAACTGGAAAGACCTCTTGACTCCATGTGCTCCTGGCCGCTCCCTTTGGTCAGTGGATGCGAGACTTCTTTTTGTTCCAAGAGGTTTTTAATATCCTTGGGGGATAGGGCATTCACACTGGCTGCCCTGCGTCTCTGGAATGCCCTTCCCCCAAGGTAAGAGATGTCCCTTCCCTGACCATTTTTAAATCCAAGCTCAAGATTTACCTGTTTACTATGTGTTTTGGGGCATGATGCTGTTATTTACCTAATATTCTGCTGTGCTTATTATCTGATTTAATTATTTATTGTTTTCATTTTACTACTTTTATTAATTTCTTTGCTTCAGTGAGGTGCCCAGTGCCCCCAGGATTGGGTACCATATCAATAAAATTGCCTTGCCTTGATGAGCATGAAGGTTGCACCTAGTAGTCTGCTGTGCCGTGTTAAATACGCAGCTTCCTATAATGAACCACTAATCAAAGGTTAGTTTAAGATGATCAATAAGCCAACAATCTTCCCAGCTGACCACAGCTGTTAATTTTCAATGCAATGCTTGTATTTGCACATAAGTTATACCTGTTAAGCCTAATGCTTCATACAGAATGTATCTTTAAATTGCTACATCTCTGTTGCTTCTCATTCCTGCATTTGCTCGCTGTTTGTTCTGTCCTTGGTCATGCCTGAAAAGAGGCATTACATGTCTAGTGCACTTCCCAGGTAACGAAAAACTACAGAAATAAAAGTAATACGCAATGGCCCACTTATAGCTGTACCCCTTGTATTCATAAAGCAATCAGTATTTTATCTTTTTTATTTAGTTATTGAAGTTTATTTTACCAGGTGAGCAACATAAAGAGCAAATCGTTGTTTCTTCAGATGCAACCTGGTGGAGGGAGGAAGGGTAAGGGGAGAGGGAGAGAGAAACTGGAAGAACTGAATTTAGAGAGCAACAACATAGAAACTTCAATTCCATTATGACTAACACACGTACACATCATAAATATATACACACACACACACACACACACACACACACACACTAGCACCTTGCCAGTATGAAGTTCCTGTACAGTTTATTGTTAATACTACTTGTTTTTCTTTGCTTGTGTGATCCCCTACCTCTCCCCTGCCCCATCCCCTCCCTCAGGACACATCTGTAAACAAGATTATTATTCTATTTTTAGATGTTTCTGTAATCTCAATATGTTTACCTGATGAAACAATTTCAATAAATAGATAACATTAACATTCATATTCATGTACATCAATAAAAATAAATATTTAGTTCCTTATATGTATGCAATCAACCATTTAGCTAATCAAGCATAGCCGTTCATATTAGCAACATGTCTTTGTATTGTATAAAGCAATTATTACACTTGCCCTAATTGCAGAATCAAATTAATTTTCATATGTACCTCCAACCCTAATGATATGCTTGTGATTATGTCACTTGTGAGTAAAGAGGCTTGTAGGTACAGTACGCCCTCTGTTATCCATCATCCTCCATATCCACCAGTCTTACCTCCTGTACCATTCTCTCTCTCTCTATGGAAATGTCCTTTTTTATCCACCACCTTCTCTATCTGTTATCTGCCAGCACTTCGTGGTGTATTGGTCGTGGTCGTATCTTTCCTCAAGTCTATCATCCGCTACATCACTGGCACTGACGCAATGCATTATAGTCACCAGCTTTTGGTTGTTATAAATGTCTTAGAGAGCTAGTGTACTGCTTGGGATTATTAGTAATTTTTAGATGCAGTCTGCTATCACTTCTTATATCTCAAGCATTTTTTTTTTATTTTCTGTTTGTTTGTTCGAAGATTTTCCACCTGGCAGTACTAGGGTGATATGTGGAGCAGCGCTAGGTCTGGAGGAAAAAAAAGTCAGTTCTGTTCCTTCCATTACATCGTTAGAAATGAGACAAAACACCTTGAGGCACCACAATCCTTGCAGCCTGAGTCAAGACTTTCACAAGCTACCAATCAAAATGCAGGAAATTGTGACATCACTAGTAACCAGGGAGAGCCAGTCCCTGCTGCTTCATGTGAAAGTGAAACCTGGCAGTGAGAAATGATTCTCATTGGTTACTAGTGATGTCATAGTCAGTGTGGTCTCAGTGTTGATGTAGTGGGAGGAACAGAACTGACTTTTTTTCCCCTCCAGGCAGAATGCTGCTCCACACATCACACCAGTACTGCCAGGTGGAAAATCTTCTAATTAGCAAACAGAAAGGAAAAAATTCTTGAGATATAAGACATGATAGCTGACTACATCTGAGAGTTACAATTAATTGCAGGCAGGTTCCGGGCAGTACACTAGGTCTTTAATAAGACATATTTTACAGTGCACTACTGAGGACAATGTTACCTTTGCGAATGGTTCTGAGGTTTTTAGCAACAACATTAATGAAGAAATTACTGAAACTGTCAGTGATGAAAAAAAAAATTCCACACTAGAAGCAAGGGTTGCTTTTAATGTTGTTTTACTTGTCCAGGATAAAGTGTAAATTGACTTAGGACTAGTGCAGCTAATTCTGTACTAGTTCTTGACTAGGACAGGTCTTCATTGGCTGCCAGTAGCGTTAAAAAAAGTCCCTACTTGAGCAGGCTTTAGCCCTCATGATAATCTCTCTTATTGTTTCAGATGGCTAGGTATGATTAACAGCTCTTTAAGAGCTGCAATTACATGGCACATGGCAGTGAAAGGTGGGTACACCAGAAAAACACTGAGTCATTGTCACCCCATTGTTAGGGATTCCAACTATTGTCCAAGCTGTGATTAGGGGTGGACTGCTGTTAAGCTACTAGCTCCCAGTTTTCTGAGTTTGTGTCTCCATGTGTGTTGATGTGCCCCACATTATTACGGCAAGTGCCCCTCATTTTACTTCATTTTGAGTACCATTGCCCAACATTTCAGTGACAAAATGTTAGGAGGTATAGTGTCTGCCATGCGGGGGTTATCCCAGTATCCTATTTCTCCCTTCCCAATCTCCCAGCTCTGCACTTTCCCTGGACACCACTGCAGGCCGATGAAACACAGAAACATATTTTGTTAGTAGAAAAGGACCTTTAGGCCCATCCAGTCTGCCCCTTGTCCCCGCCTGTTCCATTGCCACTGACCCTAGCTGGTCATGGGTGTCACTGCTGCTCCACGTTCTTCTACCCAATATGCCCCTATGTCTATCCAACACATGCTTGAGGCTCCCCACAGTCTCTGCCCCCACTGCCTCCTCTGGCAGGCCGTTCCAGTCATCCACCACCCTTTCCAGGAAGAGAGGAGGACTTGAGTGCTAAAACGAAATTAATTATGGCAAGTAAAAGGCAAATAGATGTCCATCACTGATTACTTTAAAGTTGATTGATCAATGAGAAATGAACTAAACCAGATTTTTATAGTCATACTGTGGTTTTTAAGTATTTTTGTTACCAAACTGTGTACAAATAAACAGGATAGTTAATACCTAAATTTAGTCCTGTGATAATTTTCCCATATTCTACCAATGCAGCATAGCACACCTCTGTTATCTACCACTCTCTATTATCTGCCAAAAAGTTGGTGCACCAAAGTTGGCAGATAATGGACTGTGCACTAATTGATAAAATGATAAGACTAGGCCTTAATAAATAAATATATATATATATATATATACACAAGACAAAGAACCTCTGTACGCAAACACTGAGGCAAGGGTTACCCCAAAGGGCATTTGGCTGGGAAGCCAAGTTCAAGAAACAGATACATCACAGCAAAAGCATCATGGGCTGCATATGCAAATCACCACAGAATGTTATGCTGGTTCAACTTAGCAGAATTGCATGGTGCCGGCACCATTTAATCTGCTTAAAGTTGAACCAGCATAACATTCTGTGGTGATTTGGATATGCAGCCCATGATGCTTTGCATTGTGTGGGCATGTGTGATTTTGTAAATATATATATATACAGTCAACTGGGTAGAAGCTTGGTTGTTTAATAGATCACAAAGAATCAGGATAGGAGGCATCTTATCAAATGCTGTACACAAGCATGTTTTTACCCAAGGGTCACTCTGAAGCTTAATTGAATTTCTAATAGCAGTCAGCATGTTTCTGATTTGAAGGTCCCAGTTACCAACTGCTTTAAAAGGATCTTATTATAGCACTGCTGAATTTTGCACCCTGCTCCTCAAGTAAGCTAAAGAGCATAGCCTTAAGGATTTTTCGTGCACAATCAGAATTAATTTACACTGAAATTGCTAAAGAAAATAAGAGCAGCTAGTATTCTTCTCTGCAGGACTCAGAATTTTTAAAGTTTGCCTTAAGGATTCCTTCGTATTCACCCCAAATTAACTTTGCTCTGCAGAATTAATTTACACTGAAATTGCTAAAGTAATTAAGAGCAGCTAGCACTCTCACTGCAGGACTCAGAATGTTTCAAGTTTTCCTTAATGTTTCCTTCATGTTCACTCCGAATTAATTTTGCTCTGTAACTGCTAAAAGTAACTAAGAGCAGCCAGTATTCTTCACTGCAGGTCCAGAATTTTTAAAGGTGCACTTCATTGCATTTCCTTACTGTTACTGCCCTATACTTTATTTGACTTGCAAATACGCGGGCAGTGTCTGTTCGTAGTGTTTCTCCTGCCAGCCTGTAATACAGTCCCCTGAAACCAGATGCACATTAAGCTCAGAAGAATCCAATTTCTAACAGGGCCCTAGTCTCAAGATGTACCCCTGCCCACGTTACCTATAAATTCTTACCTGGGTCTCATATTTTCTCCACAGCTTGCTGAATCAGATCCTGCGAGGGTCCACAGAGGTCATGAGGGCAAGCGGACAAGTCGTCCTCCCCCACCCCCCGAAACTACCACTTCCACCAGGTACGGGAACTGGCAGCTCACCAGAATCACACCAGGCCAAGGAGCTCCATCTTCTTGCTTGCAGAATTTGCTGAGATTGGCCCCACCGACGCTCAGCGTAGGCTCCCCACCACCCCTTGCCACACCCTTGGTGAGCTCACCCTTATATAGGGAATGAGGCTGTGAATCTGAACCAATCAGCCCACTTCACCACTAGCAGCCTATACACGCTTGCCTCTAAGGGAAGTTTTTCATATTTCCCACACCTACTACTGGATCTTCCTCTGGTCTTCCTCCCACCGCTTATTTACTATGTCTCTGTTATTCATCTCCCTACTCACTCTGTTGCTCCCAGTGCTCACACTTTCACCCTCTATTTTTCCTGAATATCTTCCCTCCAATGGAGATGACTTCTTCCATCTGACTGACTGCCTTCCCCTACAATTCATCCCACAGCACTGCAAGTGATCGTTTGTCAAGGCAACCACTACTCACAGACTCCTGCCTCCTCTACGGGTGGGAGCTCTGCACTCTACACCTCTCGGCCACCCACCTAAACACCCCTGATCCTGCCATCCCCCCCTCACTTCAGCTCCTTATCCTGGCTTCCCCCCATATACTTACCCTCACCATGCCCACATTTTCAAACTCAAAAAGGTCCCAATCACATAAATCTCACTGCCCCAAAAAGCTGACCTGGAATCCCATCCTCAGGTCTCTTCTCCTTCTCCTCCTTATCTCTGGCAATATACACCCAAAGAGTGCATACAAAACAAATGAGGGGCTCCAGTCACTCTTGGTGAGTAATTCAAATCTGGTGCATAGCAGGATCAGAGTACCACCGTCTCAACCAAACTACTGCTTCAGGAGTTTCCAGAAACCATGCCTGCTGCACTTAACCCAATAGTTTGTACACTTAACAAATCAAAACGCAGAGCTTACCGTGTCATGACATTTTTATTAAAGTGCTTAAAACTTCCATCCCATAGCAAAATATAGTGCAAAAGCAGCAACTTTAAACATTTAAAATAAAACGAAGACACCATCATGGTGTTTTACCGTAGCAGGAGAAATGACCAGGCCCAGCCAAGCAGACATCCATCTGCGTGATGACACACAGGAATCAGCTGACGTTTTGGTAAGCTGTGCGTTTTGATTTGTTAAGTGTACAAACTATTGGGTTAAGTGCAGTAGGCATGGCTTCTGGAAACTCCTGAAGCAGTAGTTTGGTTGAGAATATACACCCAAACCCTGGACCTCTCGCAACCTCCACGCCCACACACTCCCCTGCAGGTGGGTTGCATATTGCCACCCTTAATGTCTGCAGCTTATTAAAAATATGGGACTCCTACCAGGGATGGGTCCTGCAACATCAGCCCGATATCATTGCCGTGGGTGAAACCTGGCTCTCCTCCCGTATCCCTGATCCGTTGGTGACCCTCTCCGGATACAACATATTCCGGGCTGACAGTCGGGGTAAATGGGGGGAGGCTATGCAATTTACACCAAGGACACATTGAATGTGCAGCTGCTCCCCTCTCCCCATCTCGTAGCTGGACCCCAGGCCCTCACACTCAAACTTACCCTTTGACGATCCCCAACCCCCCTATTCATTATGGCTATATACATTACATAGATACATAGATACATAGACAGTGTCGGTAGATAAGGGCCTATGGCCCACCCAGTCTGCCCATTTGAGCTTGTAAGTTCAGTTTACGTTTTCCTAGAAGTCTGTTGCCCCTTACCCCTGACCTCCAGAATTCCTTTATGTCTATCCCATGCATTCTTCAATCCCTGATTGTTTCAGCCTCCACCACTTCCTCTGGCAGGGTGTTCCATTGTCCACCACCCATTCTGTGAAGAAATTCTTCCTCACGCTTCCTCTGAATTGTCCTCCTCCAACTTCATCCCATGCCTTCTAGTTCTGGAACATCTTTTTCACTTAAAAATAGTGTATTCCTGCACCCTGTTCCTCCCTGTAAGATACATGTATGTCTCTATCATATCCCCTCTCTCCCTCCTCTCCTCCAGGGAGTACATGTTCAGTTCCTTCAACCTGTCCCCATAGGACTTGTGATGCAATCCATGCACCATCTTTGTTGCCCTCTTCTGAACCTTCTCTACCCTGTCTATGTCCTTACGTAGGTAAGGTCTCCAGGACTGTACACTGTACTCCAGGTGGGGCCTCACTAGTGTCTTGTATAGTGGAATTATGGGACTGATCATTCATAACAAACACCCTCGACCCAGACAGAGCCCTTGATCTTTTCATTCATTCTTTAACGCTATCTGTGATATGTTCACCCCACTTGCCAAAAGGATGGTCAAAGGCAACCTGGCGCCATGGATCTCTGACCACCTCCTGGCCCTGATGCAGACCAGAGATTCCCTATGGCACCTCTCCAATGAGAATGGTCTGCCAATGGACAGACAAAGTACAGAGAGGCCCAGAACCAATGCACATGGTCCCTGTGCAAAGCCAAGGCCAAGTTCTACAAATCCTCCCTAACCTCTACCTGGGGTTCAGGGTGTAAATTCTGGAATAATATTAAGGAAATCTGTGGCAAAGCCCTCAACCCTGCCCCCACATAAATCTTGGTTGAAGAGTGCCTGACCTCCGATCCCACTCGGATAGCCACAGCCTTTAACCACGCCTTCACGAACCTCAGCCACGCCCTTCCTTGCAACTTCTTTGATCTACCCCCTGTCTGCTACACCACCTCCCCCCAGCACACCCTCACTTTCACCTACATTGCATCTCCCCCAGGACTGCAGAGCCGTACCTCAAAAAAGCCATAAGCCACTCCCAATACAGTAGTGACTCCTTAGACCTGAGACTTCTCTGGCTCACTCTTCATGAGGTGCTAACCCCCTCACTGACACTATCAACTGATCTTTATGTCTTGGTAAATTCCCCCCCTCGCGCTGGAAATCTGCCTCCATTACCCCTATATTTAAGATCGGGGACTGTACCACCACCAACAACTATCACCCCATCTCAATTCTCCTTCCCCTATCTAAGGCACTAGAGCATATTGTCTCTGATCAGCTCACTGACCACCTCAACAAACAACATACTTTGCAAACTGCAACATGGCTTTCTCAAAGGACACAGTACTACTACCACCCTACTCGAGTTCACCACTCACCTCCATACCGCCCTAGACAGAGGTCATATCTCTGGTGCAGTCTTCATTGACCTCACTAAGGCATTTGACACTGTCAACCACTCCCTCCTACTAGTTACCCTCTCCAATCTTGGTCTCTTACAAGATGCCCTCTGCTGGTTCACTGACTACTTGTCGGATCATTGCCAGCAGGTCAGAATTGGGGACTGGGGGGATACATGGGAGGACAAGGGGTTGTATGCCAGGGACAGGATACACCTCAACTTGGAGGGAAGGGAGATCTTGAAACTAAAACTTGCTGGATTCATAGTCAAAATGTGGGGTTTAAACTTGTAAAGGGGGGACGGTTAAGTAAAAGAATAGCTCCAGGAGGGCTGCTCGAGGGTCCAGGTCTAGGGCACAAAAATAGGGCAGGTGACTGCGTGGCAAATCCATCCAGAACTGTGCAGGAAAGGGCAACTAGGGAGTGCGTAGGGCAGAGAAGACTGGAGAAGTAAGAGGGGTCGGGTGGAGGACGGTCCTGATCAATGCCAGGAGCATGGGCACTAAAATGCCCACACTCCAGGCAATGCTGGTTGAGGGCTCAGCGGATGTGGCAGCAATTACTGAGACAAGGGCCACCCAGAAAAATGATTGGGACCTAAATTTGGAGGGCTACAAAATATTCAGGAAAGATAGAGGAGAGGGAAGAGGAGGGGGTGTAGTGCTGATAGTCAAAAATGACATAGTGGTTAGTGGAGTGGAGGAGGCTATGGGGGGTGATTTGGGTAACCCTGCAAACAAGAAGAGGTAAAAGATTGAAAATAGGGGTGGTGTACAGACCCCCCATGATGGAAGAGGCCCTGGAGGACAAACTAGTGAGAACATCAAGGGTCACTGTGACTTTGGAAAGGGTAGGGTGGTGGTCATGGGTGACCTTAATATGCTGGGGGCAGGCTGGGACACTATGACATCCTCTGTGGCCAGGGAACAGAGACTGATGGATGTGTTTCAGGATGCCTTCCTGTTCCAGCAGGTAGGGGAACTTACTAGGGAGGGGCAGATACTGGATGTTGTCCTAGCAGACAGTGACCAGATAAAGGGCCTAGAGGTGTGCAGCCAACTGGTAGGTGGCGACCACACCATGGTCTGGTTCCTGCTGTATCGGGGGGGAGGATAACCGCACTAATACAGTAGTAGTAGACTTCAGGGGAGCAGACTTTGTGGGCATGGGTAGGATTCTGTGGGGGAGCTTGGACAAGATTAGGCCAGACATGGATGCTGGTAGCTTGTGGGAGACCATTAAGAAGGGGGTGCAGGAGGCTACTAGGTCCTGTACTAAGGTAAGGCATAAGCATGGTAGACTCAACAAGCCGTGTTGGAGGACCAGGGAGGTGCAGAAGGTGGTGAGGGATAAAAGGCTGCCTATGCATGTTTTAAGCGCTCTGGGGGGATAGGGAGAGGGATGAGTATGAGTTGATGGCTAGGAGGGTAACCAGAGTGGTGAGGGGAGCCAAGCCGAGGATGGAGCAAAACCTGGCTAGGGATATCAGGAGGGGGGGAAAGGGATTCTATAGATACATAGGGGAGAAGAGAAAAGGGAGGGTACAGATCAGCAGGATTAGAACTGGGGAGGGATGGGCTTAGGAGGCAGGGGAACAGGCAGAGGTGCTAAATGAGTACTTTGCCTCAATATTTACAGAAGGAGGCAAGGGATCCCTCCAGCCCGATGGGAGGAAAGGGGAACCAGCAGAGTCGAGAGGTCAGATGCAGTCTAGGGGACAGAAAGAGGCAAGGGTACAGGCCGGGCAAAGTCTAGAAGGGGATGGGTGGTTGAATGAGGGGATGGGCTGGGAGACAGAAATCACAGTGGATAGGATGAGGGAGGCCCTTCGGACACTAAAAACTGATAAGACACCGGGGCCGGATGGGCTTCATCCGAGGGTTATGAAGGAACTGGCAGATGAGCTAGCAGCTCCTCTGGCTGCACTTTTTAACACCTCTCTGCAAACAGCATGGGTGCCTCAAGACCGAAGGGTGGCTCATGTGGTGCCTATCCACAAAGGGGGACCTAGAGAGGAGATGGGAAATTACAGGCCTGTCAGCCTAACATCGGTGGTAGGCAAACTAATGGAGGACTTCATCAAGGAGAAGCTCAGGAGGCAACTGGAAAGGTTGGGGCAGATGGATGACAAACAGTACGGTTTCATCTCGGGGAGATCATGTCAGACCAACCTCATAGATTTTTATGATTGGGTGATAGGGGCCCTGGACCGACATAGGCCGGTGGACATCCTATAGCTTGACTTCAGTAAGGCATTTGATTCGGTACCCCACAATGAGCTGCTAACCAAGCTGGGGGAGATAGGGGTGGGAGGGCAGAGCGCAGATGGGTAGAAAATTGGCTAATGGGGAAAATACAGAGGGTAGTGGTTGGTGGGATAGTCTCCTCCCCCAGGAAGGTCATCAGTGGGGTCCCCCAAGGTTCGGTATTGGGGCAACTCCTGTTCAATGCCTATGTCTCGGATATGGGGAGGGGAGTTAGGAATAGGATGAGTCTCTTTGCGGATGACTCAAAACTGGGAGCAGTGGCAGACGGGGATGAAGCGAGAGAGACAGTCCAGAGGGACCTGGATACCCTGGAGGGATGGTCAGGGAAGTGGGGATTGAGGTTTAATGCAGGGAAGTGTAGGGTGCTGCATCTGGGGGTCAGAAACCCAGGCCACATGTACACCCTGGGGGGGGTCACACTGCAAGCCACATCGAGTGAGAGGGATCTAGGGGTGGTGGTAGATGTCAAAATGAATAACACTGAAAATTGTAGAAGAACTGCGGCAAAAGCACATAGGATACTGGGCTGCATAGCCAGGGGGATTACGTCCAGGAGGAGGGAGGTGATCCTCCCTCAGTATAGTGCCTTGGTCAGACCGCATCTTGAGTACTGTGTGCAGTTCTGGAGACCTCACCTCAGGAAGGACATAGCACTACTGGAAAGGGTCCAAAGGAGGGCAACCAAGATGATTCAGGACATGGGAGGGAGGCCCTTTGAAGAAAGGCTGGAAGAGCATGGGCTGTACTCACTGGAGGAGAGGATAGAAGAGACAGGGGGGACATGATAGGGGTCTTCAAATATGTAAGAGGAATAAACAAGGGCAGAGCCAAAGAGATGCTCAGACTAAAGAAGGGGGGAATGACAAGGGGGTATGGGTGGAAGCTGGACAGGGGAAATTACCGGGAGAACACAGGAGACATTACTTCACTGAGAGGGTGGTGAAGCCATAGAATGCACTGCCCGGGAGTCTGGTGGAGGAGGGCACAGTGGAGGGCTTCAAGAAGGGGTGGGACAGGTACAAGGGGAAACTGAAGCCGAAGATGACCCTCTCTGGGGCGGGGGGGTGGAAAAATGAGCACCCATTAGGAGGCTGGCTACTAAGCAGACATGACAGGCCATCAGGCCTATTCTGCTGGCTTTTAATATGTTAGTATGTTAGAACTGGCACAACCTTATCCAGCAGACTGCCAATCCACTCCGGTGTCTCACAGGGGTCCATCCTCGGACCTTTATCATTCAGTCTCTTCCTTAACTTCCTCCCCTAGTCCTGCTCTGGCAACCTCCTACTCTATGCAGATGACGCTGTCCTATACTCCTCCAATCCTGACCCCACTCAGCTCCACCTCTCCCTCCAATCCTCTTTCAGTGATGCCGATAAGTGGTTCACCTCACAGCGCCTTATTCTAAACTATAAGAAGAGTAAAGTTATGTTCTTCTCACACCCACTAAACTCCAAGAAAGACCACTGCCCCAAGTCCTAACTGCCAATCTGACCCCTCTTGAACAAATGGACTCCTTTAAATACCTGAGCAACACACTTGACCCAGCCCTTAACTTCCACCAACACATTCATCAACTGTCTACAGCACCTCAATAACCAGCTTGGCATCCTCTACCGGTTTATTTTTATTTTTATTATATTTATTTATTAGATCATCGGTTTACAGACCTTTGAGTCAAAAACTCATTTACAAAGGTTCATCGTCAAAGAACAATACATCACAGCAAACAAAACAGTACAGTACATAACGCTTAGATTAAAAAAGCAAGCAGTGCTACAGGAATTCACTGGTGGTACAAGCTTGGTAATAGGTAGCTCACAGTAGTCATAATATAGGTATACGAGTACCACGTCAGGTAACAACCACAGATGTTTTATTACATTAGTCAGCAGATGTTGCCTATGGTTTAAACATTGTCTTACACATAATGCCCTTCGTCTAGCAGTCTTCTCCTCAGTCCTCTCCCTTCTAGACTGTGGTATGCTAATCTATAGCGCTGCTAACACCTCGGCCCTATCCAGACTCCATCTCTCCCTCAACAAAGCCTGTCACCTCATCCTGGGCTGTGATTGTCTAACCCACACATGCTCCCTTTATAATGCCACTAACTGATTCAACCTAGATAACAGAATCAGGTTTCACACTTGCCTCATGGCCAAAGATACCCTTGGTCTTGCCCCCAGTCTCTCACCTCTAATCCAACGGGCCCTGTCACACCAGCACTCCTGTAGCTCAAGCAGGCAACTCCTCGTGGTTCCTCCACTGCCACACCTCCCAATTCCAAAGGTCATTTAGTTACAGAGCCCCTTCTTGGGTAACTAACCTGCCTAACTGTCTCAAACGTGAATAGAATCGCCCCTATAAAGCCTACCTTAGGAACCATCTACAGTCCTCTAATCCCAGTGATTGCCACTGAACTCAGCCCTACCTCCTCTCTCCTTTGACTAAGGCCTCTGGCCATCTTACCCCCCCCCAACCTGAACTCTCTGAATTAGTTCCTTAGTGGAGCTTATATATGTATCTGTACATGAGACTAATACTATGAATCAACTAGTATCTAAATGTTAGCCTTTTACTGTATTTCTTGTATCATGATTGTTTGCTTGTGTCCTATTTCTGTATTGCTCTGTACTGTTCTCTTCATGTTTTACCTGCTGTGATGTGAAACCTTTGAAAAGGAGTCTTTGGTCCAGATTTTCAAACTGCGCCATTCTGAGGCGCAAGCCCCTGCGCTGCTCAAAATAGTTGCGCAGGGGTGTGGCCGGGGTGATATTCAAAGGAGTTGCGCTATTGAGCGACTCCTTTGAATATCACCCCAACTCTAACACTTGCGCATGACACCAGGGAGAGTTTGGGGGCTGTGATGTGACATTCTGCCCGCGATCAGGCTTTACGGTCCACTGGACCACCAGAGAGATATCTGGCTGGGGGGGTTACATTCTGCCCGCGATCGGGCACTGGGGGTGGTTCATACACGCTCTGGCCTGCGATCGGGCTGTGGGATGTGTGGGGTTCATGTAACTGTATGCCAGCGATCGGGCTTCGGGATATGTGTGTGGGGGTTTCTGTAATCAGATGCCCCGATCGGGCTTCAGGAGATAGTGGTGGGGGGTTGTTTTATCGCTCTGCCAGCGATCGGGCTGGTGGGGGGCACAGGGACCGAGTTGGGGGCCAGCCAGTGGTGCAGCTGCGTGTGGCTCCTGCAATACAGCAGCTCACCTGTGGGTGGCCTCAACTTGATCCTTTTTGGCTCAAGGTTGTGCAGGGCGAGGTTGGGTTGCGTGATGCATAACTCTGCACAACCCGACTGAATATCGGGTTGCGCAGGTTATGCATGGTTCCTCCCCCTCCTGTTGAGCATGCATTCATTTGCATTGCTCTTTTGCGCAACCTGTTGTCAGTGGCGTAACTGCCTCCTGCTGAATATCGCAGAATGGCGAATTTTTGGACTTGCGCATGCGTAACCCTTTTGAATATCTGGGCCTTTGTCTCAAAGGTACTTTCCGAAAGCTCAATAAATGAATAAATAAATAGATGTAACCAGTGGAGTACCTCAGGGCTCAGTCCTGGAACCAGCATTGTTTGGGATTACTATAAGTGACCTTCAAAATGGGGTAGTTAGTAAATTAAGCAAGTTTGCAGATGACACAAAAATCTGCTCAGAGGGGGATACAGAGGTCAAAATAAAACAAATTACCCAGGATCTATCACAGAGTAATAACATTGTTTACCTTAATGCATTGTTTTAGCTCCTTATTTTGTCTTACCTATACTATCTGCTTGTGTATCATGTCTGGTCAACTGCAATGTATCTTACTTTTATTTCTATTGTAATGTACTGTGGCCTCCCCAGAATGAAATGCAATTCTGCAGCATTTTGCAGCACTCTGCAGAATGCTGCAGCAGACCTACTGAATAAAGCAATGTAATTTCAATGGCAATTAGTCCCCTTTGTCATTCAGGAAAATGTGACACTGCCAGGATGAAGTGAATGCCACAGTTTCCTGCATGACAAAGGGGACTAATTGCCATTGAAATTACATTGCTTTATTCAATAGGTCTGCTGCAGCATACTGCAGAGTGCGTTAAAAGTGCATTTCATCCTGGGGGACGCTACTGTATTTATATTGTATTGTTTTTTCATTACTAATGCTCTTTACAGTATGCTGTTTTCACTTGCATATATTGTATTGCTTTTTCCTATCTTCATTCCTCCCGGGGCGCATCTGGAAACGAGCCATTGCCAGCTCAATATGTCTTTCCTGTAAAACTTTTGAAATCAGTCAATCAATCAATCAATCAATAAATGTACCTTAATGTATTATTTCTGTCTGACTGTATGCTGTTTCTAGTTCATGTATTTACTTGTTTCTGTTTACTTTCTTAAATGAATAAATATAAAGATTAAAAAAAGGATCGTTTTAATTTGGACTTCATCCACTCACGAACATACATACGAATGTGCCAGCAGAAACAGACCACCCAGTCTACCTAAGTCTGCTCGAGTGTGCAGCTAACACCCCTAGTTTGCAGCTGCCCAACCCCCTCCCTTTGTCATCTCACTGCCTCCCCCACCTCCCACCCTCACTCTCCCCTGTTCCCTGTCCCATGCCCTTTTGAAGCTGTTCACAGATTTACATACCACCACCCATTCTGGTAGGGCATTCCGTTTGCTACCACCCTCTCTGTGAAATATTGTCTCCTCATTTCCCTCCTAAATCCTTCCCCCTCTATTCTTAGCCCGTGCCCCCTGGTGTCCCTCCCCCTCCATAGCTTAAAGACCCCGTCTGCCTCATCATTACTGATTCCTTTCAGATACTTGAATGTCTCTATCATGTCCCCCCTGTCTCTTCTATCCTCCAGGGTGTACATATTCAGGTCTCCCAGCCTGCTCTCATAGTCTCTCCCCTCCAGTCCACATATCATCTTCATTGCCCTCCTCTGCACCCCCTCCAGTAGCCTGATGTCACGCTTCAGGTATGGCCTCCAAAACTGCACACAATATTCCAAGTGCAGCCTTACCAGTGACTTGTACAGGGGCAAGATCACCACTCTTCACCTGGATGAAAAACCCCTCACTATGCACCCCAGCATTTTGTTCACTTTTGCAGCCACTCTGCTGCACTGGGCAGTGTTGTTCATGGTCCTTGTTACCATTACCCCAGGTCCTTCTCCACCTCAGTGATCCCCAGCTTAACCCCCCCAGCCAGTATTCTCTCCTTGGGTTCTTTGCCCCAAAGTGCATAACCTTACATTTTTTTGCACTGAACCCCAGCTGCCGCCTCTCTGATCACTCCTCTAGCTTGCTAAGATCCCCCTGCAGCTGCTTCCATCTCTCTCCCCTCCATCCACCACTGCTTCCATTTTGGTGTCATCTGCGAACAGACGTACCTTGTTCACCACCCTGTGCGCAATGTCTGATATGAAGAGCCTAAATAATACTGGTCCCAGCACAGAGCACTGTGGCACCCCACTCATCACTGGCCTTGGAGCTGAGAGCTCCCCTCCCACCACCACCACCCATTGCAGCCTCCCACTCAGCCAGCTTGTGATCCAGTTCGTCATTTTTGCCCCTACCCCTACACCAGTTATCTTCCCCCCAAGCTGCCCATGAGACACCAAATTGAAGGCCTTGTTAAAGTCCAAGTAAAGAACATCCACCGCATGACCCTTATCCAGCTCACCTGTCACCCAGTCATAATATTGTACCAGGTTGTTTGACAACACTTCCCCCAAATGAACCCATGCTGCCTCACATCCTGGAGGCTGTTGTCCTCCAGGTACAACACCAGTCTTTCCTTTAGTATCATTTCCATGAGTCTGCACACTATGGAGGTGAGACTTACCAGACAATAATTACCCAGTTCATCCCTTGATCCACTGTTGTGTAATGGCACTACATGTGCCATCCTCCAGTCCAGTGGCACACATCCCAACTCCACTGAGGTGCTGTACAGATCCGACAGTGGCTTCGCAAACACCTCCTCCATCTCCCTCAGCACCCTGGGATGGATACCATCTGGCCCTGGTGCCTTGTCTACCCTCAGTGCCCTCAGTCCCTCTAGGACTCTACCTCCCACCTTCTTCCATCTGTCACCTCTTCCCCCGTCCCACCCTCCCAGCCCATGGTGGTAGTGGTCCCCTTTCTTCCATGAACACTGAGCAAAAGTATTCATTCAGTGCTTCTGCCTGTTTCTCCCTTTTCCGTCCACTCCCACCCGTTTTATCCTCCCTATTGTCTCCTTGTACTTCCTTTTCTCCTGATGTATCTGAAAAGCTCGCCCCCTCCCGTTAATTCCTGCTCTAATCTCAGCTCCCTCTGAGCCTTGGCTTCTCTCACTTTTCTGGTCACCTCCCTGGACCATCTTGCATACTCCTCCCTGTCCCCTTCCTACCCCGTCCCCCTATATCTCTGGTGCACCTCTCATTTTGCCCTCACCACCTCCACTACCTCGCTGTTCAACCAGCATGGTTTCCTTGCTTTGCTTCTCTCACTCTGTGTCTTGGTGCAGGCTTCCGTTGTCTCTGTAATCCCCCATTTAATAATATCCCATTTCTGCTCCACGTCCATCTCCTGCCTTATGCCCTCCAGTTTCCCTTTTAGTACTTCCTGCATCCTCCAAAAGTCCACCCCCCCTCCGAAATTTACCACCTGGGTTACTGATTTCTCTGACTTCCCACACATCGTAATATTAAACCACACCATTTGGTGATCGCTGTCGGCTAGTGGGTCATCCACCCTTATTTTCCTTACTGCCTCCCAATTCAACAATACCTGATCTAAAGTGTTCTTTAGCCTAGTAGGTACACTGACAAACTGTGTCATGAGACCCTCCTGGATCGTGTCCAGGAGCACTTGCTCCCTAGCACTGGAGGTGACCTGAATGCTCCAGTCAACCCCCGGCAAGTAGAAATCCCCCACGATGACCACCTTCCCTTTTCTACATATCTTTCTGATTTGTCCTGCTAATTCCCTGTCAAGCTCTTCAGAGTGGGACGGTGGCCTGTATACCACCCCAAACCTCAGTTTCCTACCCCTTGAATCTAGGAGCTGGAGCCACATTGCCTCTGTACTCCTTTCTTCCCCCTCGTCCCTTGTGCATTTGATCCCGTCCCTCACATAGACTGCCACCTCACCCCCCCCCCTTAGGGTCCTTCCTATATCATTTGTACCCTGGGATTGCCAGATCCCAGTCTCGGTGCTCAGTTGCCCACATTTCCGAGACAGCTGCAATATCCACCCTTCACACTGCCAAGCGTGCCTGTAGCTCAGCTGATTTGTTACCTCAGCTTCTCGCATTCAGCGAGACCACCCTCTATCCTGCCCCCTTCCCTTCATCGCCCTCCATCTCCTCCCTTCTACTCCCTCCCTCTTCAGCCACCCTGAGTCCTTCCCTGCTAGCCTGTGGGGTAGGCTGTGACTCCACTCCATCGGATCCCTGCCTACCTGCTGTCCACTTGCCACCCCCCTATCTAGTTTAGATCCACCTTTGTCTCAATATACCTCCCCGGTCTTTGCTTTAATACCTCCTTCCCCTCCCCACTCACGTGCAGCCTATCCCTTGCAAACAGACTGTTATTATTCCAGGTACTGCCCCAGCCACTTCCCTGACCCCGTACCCTTAGTTCGACACCATTCTACCAACCATGCGTTCAACTCCCTAATCCTCTCCTTTCTCACTGTGTTTGTGAGGGGGTACTGGGAGCACCTCTGAGAAGGCCACAGACTCCCCACTCTCCTCATACTACCTTCCCACTTCCTCAGACCTCTCCCTTGCTACCTCCACCATTTCCCCCACTAGGTTATTTGTCCCCACATGTACCACAATGTGTGGTTTCCTCCTATCCCTCCTTGCGCACCTTTGGATTGCCTGTCCTGCCTTGTCTGCCTTTAATCCCAGTATGAACTCCACCCATATCCAACTGTGCCTTTCCCCCTTGCTGCCCCATTTGATCCCCTTGAGTATGGGTCCCCCACCACCAGTACACCCCCTCTTTCCTTGTGCCATCGCCAACCCCCCATCCAGGTTCTCATTCCTGGGGCCATTCAAGATGGCGCTTTTACCATTGCCCAGTGTCTTCCCCTGTCCCTCTCAATTGAGACCCTCCCTCCTCCTGTTTAACTGACAACCTCCCTCTCCCTCCTCACCTCTCCGAGTATTATCCCTCCCCCGTCACGCCATGCTCAATCTCTCCACTAGTAATGCCCCTCACTACCTCCTTGTGTAGGGGTGGAATTGTTGGTCACACCTGCACAGGTAAATGATTCTGAGGGAAGTGCTCTGTTAAGGTAATATCATACGCTAATCTTAAACCTCTATTCCGCCACGAGTGATTGGGCCCAGCTCACTCGCCAGATGATGTCATTATGCTTGACGTCGCCACCAACTTAGGGTGCTACTGAGGCGGGGGGAGGGTTTAAACAGCAGCCGGCAGTTTGTTAATATGTCGCGCATATGTTTAATATCTAGAGACTCTGGATTACCACTGCACGGAGCAAAATTAAATAAAAGACTTTGTAGGTAAACCCTGACATGTGAGGTGATCAGTTTGGAGCGCTTTGGGGGGCATGCTGTTTACAGGTCCTTTAACATGTCAGTTCAGTAAGGTAGGTACTGTACCTAAGCAGACTTCCTCTGATGACAATAACCAATAAGGTGCAGTTTAAGTCAAACTGGTCAGGGGCCTAGGGTGGGTAAGATGTTGCTCACAGTGGGAGGGGAGCAACACAAAACACTGAGAAGCAAACACAGGGGTCAGGTGCACTTGCACGAGGGGGCCAAAAGTTCACAAAGAGTAGTCTTGAGGGAGATCAAGGATGAAGCTGAGTGGATAGGGAAGGGAAGAGAGGACCAGCGCTTAGGAAAATGATCCGAGAAGGCAGCTTAGACTGTGGATATTTTCCTGGAGGGGAGGGAGAGGGAATGGGAATCAGTGTTCCAGAGGCGGTAGGAGGAGGGTGGGGGCTCTCTAGTTCAAACTGTTAAACATATGGGAAGATACTTATAAGAATTTATATCTAATAAGATATTATTGTAAAAGAAAACAACAAAACAGCGCTTGGCAACATGACCAAGGACAAATTGCTAAAATGTTTAAACCAGAAAGATACCCTTGAATTGAAAGTTGCTATAGTGACAAGTCCATGAAACATAAATATAGGCAGTATCATAGGACCCCTTATGAGCACCTTAGTAATGAACAATTATCCAATCATTTTCACAATCAGCTGACCTGCATTCAAAACAGGAGTGTTAACCCAGCAGAAAAGAAAATAACTTCCCTGTTAATAACAAGCAGTGGAGGCTGTGCAGAGAATTCAGTCATGGACCTTGCAGCTGTTACTCAGATACATTGGTTTACACAGAAACATAGACTTTGGCAGCAGATAAGGACTGTTTGGCCCACCTAGTCTGTTCATATCCCTACCTACTGGATAAGCTGCAGATCCTAGTTAACCAACAGCCTATTTCTTCCTACCCTCCACAAGAATTGCCTTATGTCTGTCCTACGCATTCTTGAATTCTCCCACAGGTTTAGACCCCACAGTCTCCCCAGGAAGGCTGGTCCATGCATCCACCACCATCTCTGTGAAAAAATACTTCCTCACATTGTCCCTGAGCCATCCCCCCTCAATCTTCAAATTGTGTCTCCTTGTTCTTGCACATTTCTTTTTCTGAAAGATGCTACCCTCTTGGACTTTGTTGATTCCACTGAGGTACTTAAACGTTTCTATCATGTCCCTTCTCTCCCTCCTTTCCTCAAGGGTATACATATTAAGCTCCTTTAGTCTCTTCTCATATGGCTTCTCTTGCAGACCCTGCACCATTTTAGTTGCCCTCCTCTGGACTGCCTCCATCCTGTCTATGTCCTTGCAGAGATGGGGTCTCCAGAACTGGACACAGTACTCCAGATGGGGTCTCAGCAACTGTCTGTACAGAGGGATAACGACTTCCTGTTTTCTGCTGATGATGCCTCTCCCTATACATCCCAGTATACGCCCAGCCCTCCCTACTGCCTTCTCACATTGCTTGCCAACCTTAAGGTCATCTGATATGATTACCCCCAGGTCCCTTTCCTTTTTTGTTGTTGTTACTACCTCCCCCCATTGTGTATTCTTCCCCTGGGTTCTTGTTTCCCAGGTGCATTATTTTGCACTTCTTTGCATTGAATCCAAGCTGCCATACTTCTGACCATTCCTCCAACATTGATAGTCTCTTCTTATCCTTTCCACGCCTCCTTGTGTATCAACCCTGTTACAGATCTTTGTGTCATCTGCAAAGAGGCATACTTTTCCTTCCAGTCCCTCTGCAATGTCACTTATAAAGACATTAAAAAGGACTGGACCCGGCCGGCCCGGTGGCGCTGAGGGTTGAGGCGCTGGATGCCACACCTTACTGCATCACACCGGCGACCCGGATTCGGGAACGAGCTTGGGTCATCGGGGGTCAGCAGGGATGGGGAAGGATTGAGCATCTCAGGGACTGCTCTCCTTCCCTGGGGAGGGGGGTTTCCACCAGCCAATACACTGGTGACCTCTGGTGAAGGCTAAAGGTACCACAGTGCACGGCCACAGAAAGCAGGGGATTGAAGCTGCGGTGAACGTCTTTCGGGGATGCACAGGAGCATGCACCAGCCGAGCAGGATGTCATTACATGTCCGAGTTTCAGGGAGGAAAAAGTAGAAAAGCCCTCTGTGGAGCCAAGAGATGAAGGAGACTCCAGGGGCAAGTCCACATCCCTCTGCCGGCCCAGCGCACCAGTGAACTCCACGCCCCGACCCGACTCCAGGTAGGTCTCTCTAATTACAAATAAGCCACCGAGGGAGGGTGGGCCCAACCCGGGGGTGATCCAGGGGGCTGGACCTGCCTGGTTAGTCAGGGGAGGACACTGGCAAGTGAGGGTTCAGGCTGGGAGTAGAGACTTAGCCGAGTGGATACTCTGGAAGGATGCCTGGCCTGCAGAGTGAGAAATAAAGATGTTAAAAAAAAAAAAAGGACTGGACCCAGTACTGAACCCTGCGTTACCCCCTAGTAACCCCCCTTTCTTCAAAGTGGACTCTGTCTACTATTACCTTCTGTGTCCTTTTGTCCAGCCAATGTTTTACCCAGGCTACCACCCTGGGACCCACTCCCAGGCTGGCTAATTTGTTTATTAATCTTTTGTGTGGGACTGTATCAAATGCCTTGCTAAAGTCTAGGTAGGCCATGTCCACAGCCCCTCCCTGGTCTACTACTTTGGTCACTCAGTCAAAGAAATCGATTAGATTCATCTGACATGACCTTTCCGCTGTGAACCTATGTTGTCTTGGGTCCTGTGCCCCACTGGCCTCTAGGTACTCAACAGTTCTTTCCTTCAGAAGTGATTCCATCACTTTCCCTACCACAGAGGTCAAACTGACAGGTCTGTCGTTTCCTGCTTCTGTCTTGTTCCCACTTTTGTGAAGGGGAATCACATCCGCCCTCCTCCAGTCCTCATGTACCACACCATCCTCCCATCATTTGTTAAAAAGGGTTATGGGGAGTGTAGAGAAATTTATGTTACTCCCCTGAGCTCAGACTGTCATGAATAAAAATAAAACAACCAAGCAGTTCAGTACCCTCACATTTTGGATAAAAGTTAATAGATGTTGGTATTAGGAGGTGAGAAAGCATGTACTATGTCTTGGATTCCATGTGTCTGCCATCTTCTTACTGGCAGTTGAGACTGCCAATACAAAATGCTAGCACTGCGGTCTCCGCCATTTTCAATTAGAAAACACTGAGGTGGAGCCTTATATTGTTAAAATACCAGATGAAAGACCTTATGCAAAAGGAAGAGCAACAAACCCCCTTCAGTACGTAAATAAGAGATATCATTTGCACTTTGCATGAATCAAACAGTGAAATTTCAAGTAAAGTCCAAGGCCCAGCGTTGGTTTAAAACAACAGTTTCAAAAACAAGTCTGCACAGTCAATTATGTAATACCAGTAATTTGTACTGCCAGCACAGATCAGTCAACATCTTCATCAGATGCCTGATCCTCATCTGATTTAGTAACGTCCTTCTTGATTTGTTTTCGATTTTTACCTGCATTATAAATATACTTTCCTTGCATACACAATTTTTAACTTAGCTGGCATCTGCAATGTATAGGAAATCACTACTTCCTGTATTCAAGCTCAAACTGCACAGACGCCCCGATGTCTCTGTCAAATGGCATAGCTTCAGTCCAGAAAGAAAGAAATCAATTTATACAGTATACATTAATGTTTTTTTCGGGGAGGGGCTAGACGAAAATGCTATGTGTAGCAGAGAATGCCAACTAGCTAGATAAATGTTTTATCTCCACAGTAGGGTCCATCATAACATTTATCTAACTAGTAGGGGTATATTGCAAAGAAGCTATTCTTCGACCTTGCCTAGTCATTGACAGATCTGCACACTCTAGCCAGCATAAACTACCTCTGAAAAAACAGTCTGTGGCAGCTGCCAGTGCATCAGATCTTCTAAGCTATGGGAAACTAGCCTAGAAAGAGCATATATACCGGACATGTGATGGGTGCTTATGAGATATGACATTTATCTTCACGCATGGTCAGTGACCTGCATGGCTTCACCACTCGTGAAGATCAAGAGGTCACTGACCACTCATGAAGATAAATATCATATCTCAAAAGTGCCCACCACATAACCCCCCAGGTCTCGTATGGTAAACTCAGTTGTCCTTTAGTTTTAACTGTTTGCAGAATATAATCATGAACACAGAGACATAGACCATGATGGTAGAAAAAAAAAAAGATCCATCTAGTCTGCCTATGTTCCCTATAATCCCTGGAACCTTCCCTGGAACCTATTGTTCCTCCAGGGACTAACCCTCCCTGCCCTATCCCTATTCTTCTCCTTGGTCTTCTTGCCCTGGGCGACCACTATTCCCTTCATTCTGTCCCATGCCTGCTTGAATCCCCTGACTGTGACTGCACCCACCGCCTTGGCTGACAGACTGTTCCAAGGTTCCACCATCTTTTCTGTAAAGAAGTACTTCCTCATGTCCCTCCTAAACCTCCCTCTTGTTAAGTTCTACTCATGACCACATGACCTCGAGTTGGTATTCAGGGTAAATAATTCCCCGCAATTTACCTTGCTAATTCCTTTAAGGAACTTGAAGGTCTCTATCATATCTCCACTTTCCCTTCTGGTTTCCAGTGAGTACATATTGAGTGCCTTGAGGCACTCCTCATAGGATCTGCCCTGCAGGCCCCGGATAATTGTTGTTACTCTGTGCTGCACTGTTTCCAACCTATCCCTGTCCATTCTGAGGTGAGGGCTCCAGAACCGGATGCAGTACTCCAGGTGAGGCTTCACCAAGGATCTTTTTTTTTTCTAATAAGATTTTTCATCCCTGTCCTCCTGTCATCTTCCGAGGATATACCCTGTGGAAAGGGATATACCCTGCTCAAGTCAAAGCCATTATCTAGAAGCCATTATATAGATGGCAATCAGGTAATTGTTTTCCCCTATTTTTTTCTCCCGTATCCACCCTCCTTTCCATGGCATGAGAAGTGCCTCAGTCAGCCTGTTGCATATACAGTGTACCCCTGAGAAAGGAGCAAGCCTCCCAGTCTGTTCCCAGGGGTTGCTGTACTGATGGAACTCACCGCCAACCCTCCCTGACCAAAGCAAAATACCACTTAGCTACTGCCTACAGCATGGGCTGTCTCCCAATATGGCGAACTGAGTCCCCTCCTGAACCAGGATCCTCTCCACAGCAGCACAATGCCCAGCTGCTAGCACATCAGGGTGGCCCAATATGGCCTTTGTTATGAGAAAATATGAAGAACTTTAACACAGGAGACAATTTTGGCCCATGTGTTAAGCTCTATCCGCAGAACCATCTGCAAGGGTTAAAGTTAATGGCACCACTTCAGATGAATATAATATCTCCAGAGGCATGAGACAAGAGTGCCACCTCTCCTTCATACTGTTTGCCCTGAGTGTTGAGCCGCTAGATCAAGCAATAGAGAAAGAAAACAGGTGCCCAGGAGTGAAGGTGGGTGGAACAAAGTTGACCGTTAGCCTATATGCAGATAACGCACTGGTCTATTTAAGGGACCCTGTGAACTCTTTCTCACACTTACTCCAATTACACACAGAGCTTTCAGGTTTTAAGATACTACCACAACAAAGCTTCTCCAACTAAGCGGCCTCTAAGTATCAAAACTGCTGAGGACAGTGCCATAAAATTGAGTAATACAAAGTCTCTGCTATTTAGGGATACACATACTGGTCAAAATGTGAGGAGGCATTCCACTATAACGATGAGTAATTAATCAAGGAAATGAAAGCAGACCTGACAATGAGCTGTCCAATGACCCAATGGAAACACATTGCATTTCAATACCAGCAAACCAGGTTTGGGAGGGCACCTGGGAGACTGTGCTCAAGCGGCCAGGCCGTGGGGAAGCACACTGCCAATGGCAGTGTATCCCAGCCAGTGGAATGGAGCCAGCACATGCCAGTGCTGCAGTGCCTCCTGCTGGTGGGCATGGAGCATTCTCTCCTGGCAGGAGCATGCGGAGTGCATCCAAGGTACCCCTTCCCCCAACACACACTGTGTGTGCCACCTAGGGAGAGGGAAGAAAGCAAGAGTAAACGGATGCTGGTCATAGCAGGATGATGGCCTGGCCTGCCTCAGACCATGAACAACTGACCATGGGTCCCATCTCAACCATGAGCCTGACCCTGGAGGAGAAGAAAAAGGACAAAACCCCTTATTGGGAGGGTCCCTACCTGTGGAGATGGGGCAAATCCTGGAGATGGCAGTTGTTGGAGTTGGGGGGGCAAGCTTGAGGGAGTTAGGCCAAGCAGGACCATCAACACTTCAAAAAGCAAACCTGTCAAGATGGTCCCACCCATTACCATGTAGTGCGTGAAAAATATTAGCAATCCCTAGACCAGGATAACGGCAAAAGTGTGGCTTAGTCTAATTAAGACACAGGAGATATTGAGCAATATTTGTGGCTGCATGCCCATCTCAGGGACTCCAAATCGACTTATGTTAATAACAGATGAGGCAAGAAAGCAGTGAGATAGGCAGGGTCTGCATTACTTGGGTCAATTCAGGGTGCAGGATAAATGATAACACTGGACAGAGATGCAAATGGAGTTCCAGCTCCCCAAACAAACTAGGTTTTAGATATCACTATTTGTAGTTACATCACTAAATGTTAGCTCCATGATGCAAAGTGATGCAAAGTGTAGCCACAGAGATGGTACAGTTTTTGTATAAGGCGTCAAGCTTTCAGGGAGGTAGAGGGCTCTATCAGCAATCAACGAACTGCTAATGATAGATAGATCACGTAGCAGATATGGTTAAGGTGCAAGTCAAATGGGAGACTGACTAAAACTGACCAGAAGAGGGCACCTGGGATCGAATTAGGGAAAAAGCCTTTCATACTACTGTCTTCTCTGAATGGAAGAAGCACAGGGGGAAAACACCGTCACTAATACTTCAGAACCCTGCATATTAATAAGTATTACAGTATATTCACACAGAACAGTGCTGGAGAAGATGTAAGCAGAAGGAAGTCCACTACCACATTATGTGGTCCTACCCAAAAGAGGCTCATTTCTGGGTTAAACATAAAAAGGAACTAGTAAAAGTATTCCTGATCCACTTTTTGTTGGGAAGGCACACAAGGAAGATAACATGGGCCGGACGTATGTACCATTATAAATTATTAACAGAAGCTGCAGAGAAAACCATCACCCAGAACTGGCTTACTTTATGGGCAATTGGCCTCAGCTGAATCTTACTGTATCTGAAGAACTGTGATTTCATTCTACAGATGGAACTGATTACGGCCAAACTGAAGCTACACCAGGACAATGTCAAGATCAAATGGATACCCTTCTTTTAATATAGGGCAGGCGGGCGGATAACAATGCTGGAAGAACTGGCATCACTATGAATTACCACAAGTCAACATTCTTTATACAGGAATAAGAACATGCACACAATTAGACTACCACACAACTGGACTTTTTAGGTTTTTTAGGATCCATTCAGCTTTTATTGGTTTAGTCTTGACCAACAGTTGTGAAACAAACTATCTCCTGCTTGTTTGTTTTTTGTTTTTTTTTTAATTATATTCTTATTGATTTTGCAAGTCATATCACTCACATTACAATATAGAATAAGAAGGAGTAGCATCCAAAATACATATAGCAAGAGTCACATGTGTTACACAGGCAATCATAATACCTCTCCATACTTGTTACACCAAGAGGGGATGTCTCGACATTAATATACTAAATTAAAATCCACCAGCATACAGCCTAATAGGAAATCTTAAGGGAGCACCATCCTGTTAGACCTGGCAGAGGATCCAACGGTGCCCATAATAAAATACCAGAAAAAAATATATATATATATATATAATAGAGCCCTTCCAACACCCATATGCAATGTAGCCCCTTCTCATAGTTAAAAGAAAATATAGGCTTCAGTCCATTCCCCACTGACACAGCTCATAAGAGAAAGCCCCGCGGGGTAATTAGGATACATGAGGAAGGATCCCCACCATGCAATACCAATCTTATAATATGTGCATTCAGCTTTAATTAACAAGTAAACAATTAAACAGTTAAAGTATATGGCCCCAAAACAAAAAATTGAAGTTCACTTGCCAGTCCCATAAAGCTAGCCTGACAGGCCTCGTAGGGCCTTTAAACAATCACCACCACTAACCCCACATTAGAAATATAACAGGAAACCTTCAGTCCTCCCCTGATGCGGGGTCTCTATCTCCTGCTTGCTTCTAATTGATACTGTACCAAAGGATAACTGGCTCAGAGGCACTGCAGGCCTGAGATAAGGTTTCACCATAAAAAGATACAGACTTTATATCGGGTCATAGTCTCAGATTACTTTTATGTGTGTTTATATCGATGACTACACTAATCGTAACTCAAGTATGCTATAATGAATTTAGTAATGGAATACTGTAATACACCAATGTATGGAAATTAGATCAGTGTTTCTTGGGACATTTTCTTCTATGCCAAGACAAGAGATACTGACCCACTGCTTGGTGAGCTGATTATAAAGTACAAACCACAGAACAACGGAAGAAAGCACCACCACCGTAAATGGTCAACTGTACAAAAGGGCAACAGAACCTAATTTAGTTCAGTACATACATGTGGTCACAACTCTCAGAGACACTGACAGGAACCCAATTTATGT
The DNA here is from genome assembly GCA_016271365.2 of Neoceratodus forsteri. NCBI lineage: Eukaryota > Metazoa > Chordata > Ceratodontiformes > Ceratodontidae > Neoceratodus > Neoceratodus forsteri. Next base: position 939,739,149 of record CM028137.1, read on the forward strand.
TCTGCCGCCAAAGCTGAGGGCATTATCTAGGGGTTTCCCTGGGGCTACCATTGAGAGACCCCAATCCCTATCAGTCCCCATGACTTCCATTTCTACCTACTTGGATCCTTCAAAAAATGTTTCCCTCAAGGATTCAATTATGCAAACTCTGATGGGTAGAGAGGCTTTCCAACCCGATGATTCTGGTGAAATGGGGCTTTACAACTAGAGTCTGGTGAAATGAAGAGAAAGGTTATTTATATGGCACCTTCCACAATTCAAGGTGTTTCATAGTGTAAAGCAACTTGAATGTAAGAAAAATGGCAATTAAAAAAAGACGTACAATTATTATGCGATAAATTATTTAAAAAATGCTTGTACAAAACAATTGCGTTTGCCCCTTCTGAAAGTTTTGTAGCACTAGGGTGGTATACAAATTATACGGCAGTTCATTCTGAGGCCACCACCAAGGATATTTGGTTTTCTGCTGTTTTTAATTTAGTTCTTAGCACCACCAGGAGCATGCTGTCCAAATAACACAACCTTCTTGTGAAATAGGGCTTTAAAAGTCATGAACTCTAGTTAAAAGTCATGTTGCAATCCTTCAGATTCTGATTAAATGAGTCCTGGCAGTGAAACTTAGCACCTCCTCAGATTTTTGATGAAATGGGGTTTTGCATTCCCTTAAATGCAGATTAGATGGAGTTTAGAACCTCCTCAGATTTGGGTAAAGGTGGCTTTGCAACCCCTTAGATTCTGCTTTATGAAGCTTTGCAGATCCTCAGATGCTAGTGAAATGTGCCTTTGAAACCCGTCAGATTCTGGTGAAATAGGGCTTTGCAACTCCACAGACTACCTTAAAGTGCAGCATTGCAGCCCCTCGGCTATAGTACAGCTGAAATTGGACTTTAAAAAAGCCCTCAGATTCTAGTGAAATGGGACTTTAAAACCCTTTAGACTGGTGAAATGTAACTTTAACACCCCTCAGATTCTGGTGATACAAGGGTTTATAACCCCTCAAAGTCTGGTGACATGTGCCTTAGCACCCTTCTGATTCAGATAAAATGTGACTGCGGAATCCCTCAGATTCTGGTGAAATGGGCCTCCACTGCCCTGCAGATTCTGGTAAATGGAGATTTGGAACCCTTTAATTCTGGTGAAAGAGGGCTTTACAAACCCATTAGATTCTGTTAAAATACATGAAATGTAGCTTTGAAGTCCCTCAGGTTCTGTTTAAATGCAACTTTGCAACCCCTCAGATTCAAATGAAATGAGGCTTTGCATCCTCTCATGGTACTTTGCATATTCAGGTTCTAATGAGCTAGACCTGTGAAACTCCTCAGATTATGCTGAAACTGAGCTTTGCAAGCCCACAGATTCTGGTAAAATATGATTTTGCAACCCTTCAGAATCTGGTAATATGGGATTTTAGAACCCCTCTGATTCTGTTGAAATGGTCCTTTGAATAACTCAGATTCTGATGAAATGTGGCTTTGCAGCCCCTCAGATTCCATTACAATTGGGCTTTGCACCCCGGATTCTGGTAAAATGGGGCTTTCCAACCCCACAATGAAATGGAGCTTTGCAGCTTATCATATTCTGCTAAAATGTGGCTCTGAAATCCCTCAGATTCTGGTGAAATTAGGTTTTTCATACTTTCAGATTCTAGTGAAATGTGGCTTTGAAGCTCCATGTATTCTGGAAAAATGTGGCTTTGCAATTCAAATAAGACAAGGATTTACAATTCTTCATATTCTGATAAAAAGGAAGGTTTTGCACCTGCCAGATTCTGCTGAAATGGGGCTTTGCAACCCCTCAGATTCTGCTGATTCGTGGTTTTACAGCCCCTTGGATTCTGCTAAAATGGGCCAAGAATACCTCAGATTCTGATGAAATGGGCTATGAAATTCCTCAGACTGCATTAAAATGGGGCTTTGAAACCCCTCAAATTCTGGTGAAATGGGCTTTTGAAACCATCAGGCGCTACTGATATGGGCTTTGCAACCCCCTCAGATTCTGTGCCCCATCACACTGTGATGAAGTGGGGCCTCACAACCACAAGAATTCAGATATAATGTGGCTTCCTGACCCCTCAGGTTTTGTTACAATGTAACTGCAACCCCTCAGACTGTTCTATAATGTGGCTATGAAACCCCTCAGATGTGGGTAAAATGAGGCTTTTTCAACCTCTTAGATTTGGGTAAATTGGGGCTTTGCAACCCCAAGGATTCTTGTAAACTGTGACTCCACAACTTCTTAAAGTCTGGTGAAATGGGCTTTTCAGTGCCTCCAGACTTGATGGGCTTTTCATGCGGTTCAGTGGGACGCTCACTATTAGAGATGTTGCAAAGTTTCACTTCACTGGTGAAGTTCGGGCAAAGTTATGCAATTTGCCTTCATGAATAGCTTTGTGAATTGCCTGTTCTGTCACTACCACTTCGTAGAGAGTTTTCCTAGGGAAATGGTACTTTGTCAGGCGAAGTTAAACTCTACAAATTATTTTACGTAGCAACGTTTGTCAACTTTGTGCATCTCTACTCACTTTACCCCCACCAGGCTGTACTTACACCCCACATACCCAAGTGCCTTTTGGATGCCCAGTTTTGTTACCGCCACCATCCTCCCCTCCTCCTTCGGTGATGATCTCTCACCTTAGGGATGGGCCTTCTCCCCTAAGGTAACTTTGGTCTAAGGGCATCTAATTTCTGTGACACATCTAGGGGTGGAACCATTCTCAAGAGGGTGTCTCTGTCTTTATGGAACATTAAAAGGATGGTACCCCTTTCAGAAGGGGTATTAAGAGCATAAGCAAACGTGACCATTACTTTGCATAAGGATTCTACATGCAATATACCAGACAGCCTCACTACCCTGCAATGAATCAGTGCCTCCTACCAATTCAGTCCTAAACCCTGCCTCTTCCCCCATATGTTTCATAAGGTTTCCTACGTGAGGAGCCTGATGGTGAATGTCCTTTGGATCTAGTGAAATATAATTTGCAATCCCTCCGATTCTGCAACCTTTCAGACTGTGATGAAATGTGGCTTGACAGCCCCAAGGATTTTGGAGAAATGTGGCTTTGCAACCCCTTAGTGTCTAGTGAAATGGGGACTTACAACCCCTAATATTCTGCAACCCTTCTGATTCAGATGAAATGGAGCTGGCAACTTTTGGACACTAGTGAAATGACTTTATGACCCCTCAAATTTGGGATAAAATATTTTTTTATTTATTTGGTTTTTGTTAACTAGCTAGGTACACTAGACAGAAATTGCCTGTTTTCAGGTACGAGCTGGGAGAATTACAACAAGGGTGATGCAGTTTGCTATTTACAGCAACAGACAACACGTTCACAGGTGAAGGTAATATACGATTTTCGCAAACTCTCTGGTTTGGAGAAAATGCCAGTACTGCCCAAAATTTCTGTTATAACACATTAAATTTGCCTTTTATTGGGCCAGCCCAGTGGTGCTGAGGGTTGAGGTGCTGGACACCACACCTCACATCAGGCCGGCAACCCGGGTTCAGGAGTGGACTTGGGTCATTGGGGGTCAGCGGGGGGAGGACAGGATCGAGTGTGCAGGAGTGCTCTGCTCTCCTGAGGTGGGATCCAGGGGTTCCCTGCCTTGTAGTGGCTCCCGGTTGGGACTTGAGGCACTACATTCAGGTGGGGACGTGAGAGGGGGAGGCGGCAGTGGATGTCTGCAGGAGGGGGTGGTCTCATTCCCTCTGTGCGCTGACATCATTGCACATCTACTACCTCAAGGGCAACCAATTAAGGTGGAAAACCCCAAACACTAGGAGGATGATGGTGGTCCCCAAGGGGGTGACGCACACATCCACCGCTGGTCCCTACCCGGTTGACTGTCTCGGATCCTCTCCTCTCAGGGTCCTGGCAGAGAGGACTCTGTCCCCGCTTCCTCACTGGGTGGGATTCAGGCAGGATGGTAGCATCAGTCGAGTGGGTCTCACCTGAGGGGGGCCTAGTGACTGGTGACTGGAGTAAAAGAAAGTTGACAAAAAAATTAAAAATTGCCGTTTATACGTATATAAATGAAAATCTCTCAATTGGCTCCATTAAGACTTACAGTACCTTCCACATTTTTGCAAGATACAAAACTCCCAGCTGCTTTGCATTTTTTTAGCTAAGGCTAAAAATACTTCTGTGGCTGTGCAATATCATGCCACTTCTGTCACAGTAACTGCATTTGAAACATACTACCCTGCACCATCTGGTACCTGACAACAGCAGGTTATGTGCTAATCAACCCTAACAAGTGAATCTCAGGGGAATCCTATTTGTGAGAGAGAAGGCACCTTGGTATGCAGCAGACTGAGAAAGCAGTGCTAGCAGAGAGAAACAATCTGAGTCTGACCACCATGGCAACACACCAGGGTTCCATTGCTTATGGCTGACTTAACAGCTCTACGTGTTATGATTTCTCCGACTCTGTTAGAGACTTTCATAATTTGGTGTGTGAAGCAGAATGCTGGACAAAATGACAGAATTACTGAAGTTGTGCATTACATTGTCTTCCAAAATGCTTAAACAATCTCATCCACACCAGGTCATGAAATTATATGCTCAGCATTTGTGGTGCTGAGTATCAGGACTGTAAAGTGAACCTATTTTATACAGACAGTAATTATTTTTTAACTTCTATTTTATTGCATTTTGGAGAACAACAATACCATACAAGCTGATCAACAAGGGACCGTAGGATTTCAACACAAATACACTACATCATATTATAGTGAAAGGTGGAATGCTGTTATGCATGAAATTCAGTGCTTGGAATATGCTTGTTGTGCTGCAGCAGTGACATCATTATCTTGTTGTGCTGCAGTAGTGATGTCACTACTGCAGCACAACTTAGAATGCCACCACACAACTGTTTTGCACTATCATATTGAGCCAGCAGCTGCTTTTTTTTCCTAAACCTGAACTTACAGAACAAACTGGACTACATCTAATCAGTAAACTGAGCTTGCCATCAACCCTCAAGTGCCTCTCCTTCAACCCCCAGTTCACTGACAGAAGCTAAGCATCTGAAATGAGTATGGATGTCCATACATTATAAAAGACAATGTACGGGCATTTATACACAGGCAAGCCTGTGTCTTCATCTCAAGCTTTCTATGGCATCCAGCGAAACTCTCAAGCTTCGCCCTTGAGGTTCCCAGTTACCACAAAAACGGCTCGATGCAGACACAGACTTGTTGTGTATGGCTGCCCACACATTATCCTGTACAGGACAGGCATAAAAAGAAACCCCATGTTGTTAGACACACAGGGGGATCCCAACACAAGTACTCTGAACTAATAAATGAGCCCACTGCCAAGGCTGACGGATATAAACAGCAATAGTTCATGCAGGATTTATAGTTCCCTCTTCCTCTGGCCTCGAGACCCAGTCCAGTTCAGAATGCATACTCCATATAACTTTGTTTAATACAGGGCTGTCATAGCAAAAGAACATGAAATAATTTAGTGAAACATTTTCAAGTTACTAAGAACTATTGTAGAGAATTGTTTGTGGTTGTTTGGTCCTTCTACAAAAATATTAACAAAGTGGGTGATCTGATACCTTTTATAGGACCAACAAGAAATTTAGAGAACATAAGCATTCAGGCTACACAGAGCCCTCCTTCACGTGTGAACAGGTTCTGCAGAAAACAAGCTTTTTATACTTTGGATAGAGCAATCCATTGATAAATAAACTTTTACGCATGAGTGTGAAAGTTCTGTTGATAAGGTATCACACCGGACAGCAATACACAATTTGATGTGTGCAGAGACAAAAAGGCAGTCTTTGAAATACTAGGTGGTTATAAATCAGACTGGGGATGCAGACCCCTCTCCCACGATGGAACGTGAGAGTAGCAGGCCTAGTAATGGTTAGATGCTTATATTACAAGAGGCCCCCACCCCCCCAAAAAAAAAACAGCCTTTATGTGTCTCTGTTTTTTTAAGGGGGCTCTTGTAATGGGCTTTCAACCTGGTGAACAACTCTATTCTGTTGGATAGGTTGATTGGGATTGGTATACATCCTGATTTTGTGGAGTGGTTCAGGACATATTTAATGGGGAGAAAACAGAGGGTATAGGTGTCAGACTGTTTGTTAGGCCCTAGGGACCTCTGTACAGGAGTGCTTCAAAGTTCTGTACTAGGCCCTCTAATATTCCTGATTCATGCAAACAGTCTCCCACAGGTCCTGTGCCACTCTGTCAGGATGTATGTCAATGATCCTGTATTGGTAACAAGTTGTAATACTACAGATGAACTACAGCAGAAACTAGAAGTCAACTTTAAACAGCTCAGGAGTGGTTCACCAGGGTGAAGCTTGTCATGAGCACAAAGAAAACCAAATGTATGGGTTTTGGGGCAGTGTATAAAAACAAGTTAAACCATATATAAAAGACCTGGAAGATTTAGAACTGGTACAGGTTCAGCAGTATAAATATTTTAGTGCAGTGTTTGATGATCATCTTAATTTTTGAGTCATATTCAAAATATTAGTCTCAAGACAACAAAAACACTGGGGGCTTTGAGATGTGTTTCAGAGAATCTTACCTCTGAGGGAAGCACAGCTTAGAATTGTTAGTACTTCTTTGTTAGCAGTGATGAAATATGGGAGTAATGGCTATGTAACTGCAAACAAAAAGGACTTGGATAAACTGAATAACGTATCTAATAAGACAACACGTTTTATCCTGAAGGCTAAATATCGTTCCCATCACTGTCATTTGTATGCTCAGTTAGGTTGGAACACCTTATAAAACGGATGTGCAATGAAATGGTTAATTATCATTTTTAAAATGTTGAAAACTGAAAGTTACCATCCATTGTCTCATTGCCTGTTCTTGGAGAATCAAGATAATATAATTTATGAAACCAGGAATTCAAATATCAAGAGGCTGAAAAGTACCCAGAAATCATGCTAGGTTTGGGGAAATGGGCATCTGCAGTAATACTGCTTGATTTTTGAATAGGACGAGTGTTCCCAGTAGGATGGTGCCGACACTCGGCATTTTCCAAAAAAGTTTACAAAATTAATTTAATTTTGCATGTGATTGTTAAATGACTGTATTTTTTTTTATATTTATGTAGGTTTATCCAGCGAAGGATATTGAATTTTTTATACTTTTATTTTTTGTATGTATTGAATGGAATGGTGTGTAAGTATGCATGAAACAGGATTCATCTGAAAATAGGCTTCAGCCCGAGTATGTAATTCCTGTATAAAAACAAAATTTTTGCTGACTTACTAATGTGCTTGGGAATAATCTTACAGACAGTTATCAAATCCCACTTCAGTCCTGTATAGATATTTATCAAAGCCCCCTTCATTCTCCTATATTACAATTAAAATACATTCAGGTTCATTAATCAATCCTAACATGCCCTTCCCCAAACCTGTAATCATCATAGTCACCCTTATTTGGGTCCTCTCCAGTTCACCCATATTACTTCTGAGGTACGGTGACTAAAACTGTATGAAATATGCCAGAAGCATCCTCACATATGCCTCATACAGTAGTTGTATCACTCTCTTTGCTTTACTTCTTTTTGTTTAAATTTTTTAAAGTATCTTCTTGATGTCTGCTATTTACTTGTCTATTGTTTACCTTGTCTTGTATTTGTACTACTGACGTGGAACCTTTGTAAATGAGTTGTATTACTCAAAGGTGTTGTAATCCAAGACTCAATGAATACACAAATAAATAAATACTTAAAAAACTTCTGTGCCCAGTTCTAGAGTCCACACTTGAGAAAGAACAGGGAGAAACTGTGCTTGGTTCAGCGAAGGGTTACCAGGATGATTATGGGAGAGCAGGGCAGATCCTAGGAGGACCAGCTAGAGACCCTGAATGTATACTTGCTGGAGGCCAGAAGAGAGGAACTACATGACAGAGACCTACAAGTTCTTAAGGGGAACTGAGAGCGTGAACAGTGAGGGCCTATTCATTAGGAATAGGGTGTCAATAACTTGGGGAGGGGTGCGAATGGAAGCTGGGAGGCAAACACCAGGTGGTCCCTTTCCTCTGCCATAGTACTGAATTTAACCCCTCCAATCCAGTACTCTGTCCTGTTTTTCCTCCTGGGTGCATAGCCTTGCATTTTCTGCCATTGAATTTCAACTGCCAAACCTTAGATCACCTCTTTGACCTTTGTACATCCTCTGCATCTCCCTGATCCCTTCATTGCTATCTACCCTACCATAGAGCTTTGTGTAATCTGCAAAGAGACACAACCTGCCCCGGATACCCTCTTCAATGTCCCTGACGAACATACTGAAGAGGGCAGGACCCAGAACAGATCTCTGTGGCACCCCACTTGTGACTTTCCTCTCTTCTGATTTGACCCTGTTTACTGCCACCCTCTGCTGTCTCTCCTTCAACCAGTGTCCTACCCATCTAACTAGACCCCTAGCCCAGGTCCTCCAGCTTCTTCAGCAATCTTCTGTGTGGCACTGAGTCAAACGCCTTGCTGAAATTGAAGTAGACTAAATCCACAGCACAGCCCTTACCTACTACCTTTGTTATCCAGTCAAAGAAAACTATCAGATTGATCTGACAAGACGTCCCTGCCACAGACCCATACTGTTTACTATCTTGCGTACCACTGCTGTCTAGGTAGTCCACAAGATCCTCTTTGATCAGTGACTCCACCAGTTTATCCACTATGGAGGTAAGGTTGACAGGTCTGTAATTCCCTAGTTGCTCCTTGTCCCCCTCCTTGTGTAGCCAGACTACGTCCACTACTCTCCAGTCTTTCAGAACTACCACTCTCTGAATTTAGCTACTGAACAGTCCTACTAGGGGTTCAGCCAATTCTGTAACCAATTCTTTGAGCACCCTCGGGTGCATCCCATCCAGCCCTGGGGTTTTACCTACCTTTAGGGGTTCAAGACCCTTCTGGACCCTTTCTGTGCTAAATACTGGCTGCCTCATTTCAGGAATGTTTCTGACAGTCACCTTGATGCCACTTTCAGGAAGGGGCCTACTGTCTCTCTTGTGAAGAAAGAACAGAAATAATCATTAAGGTCGACTGCTTTTTGTTCATCTTCCTCTAGTACCCTCCTCCCCCTCTTGTAGCCTAACAATACCCCTCCCTGCTTCCTTTTTTCCTTAAAGAGCAATTTTGCACCTCAGCATGTGCTTTCATCAATAAGATGTTTCAGCTGCTACAATTTACTAGAGAACGCAATATTTTTCATTTTCAATGTCCCTTTCCAAGATTTATAGCACATCTTGGCAGCCTGTATAGAAAAACATTTGGCAACATTTGCCTCTCCCCTGTTAACCTCACAATGCCTTGGTTTATCACGTCGTAGTGCTCACCATGACAACAGACTGTGATGTCACAAACAGCAGTTGTGTGGTTAGCAGAGAGAGTCAGATGCATTTTGAAAATCTCAGTGAATTAATTGCTGCATTATCTACAACATTTAGTAGACAATAAAGTTAAAACATAGTTAGTGTAGGTCTAGTGTTTTTAGGCTTTTTATTATAATAGAAAGTTGCTCTTTAATACATCTGAAGAATTGTTTTTCCCCACCCTCACACCCCCTCTGCAATATGCAGCTCCGTGCCTGCCTTTGCCTCCCTGACCATCCCTCTTTGCTTCCCTAGTTTTTATTTGGTACTATCCCCATTCCTCCTGCCCCTGCTTTTCCCTGTACCTGGTGAAAGCCTTTTTCTTGGCCCTCACTGCTTCTCTAACTCTTTCCAAGAACCATATTGGTCTCTTGAACTTGTGTCATTTTGTAAAAATGTTTTGTGCACGATTTGTTGCCTTGAGAATGGTCCCCTTAATTGTCCATCTTTTCTCTACACTTCCAATGCTGTCCACTGTGGTCAGTTGGCCTCAGACCAGCTTCCTCATCTGGTTGAAGTTTACTCTTCTGAAATCTAGGGCTTCGGCTTTTGATTAGGGTATTCTGGTCCCGAGGGCCAACTTGAACCAAATGGAGTTATGGACGCTGGACCCCCAATGGCTCCCCTTCCTTCACTCCACTCACCATCTCCGAGTTGGTGAGCAACAAATCAAGAATGGCCTCCTGTCTAAAGTGTTCCTTAACCAACTGCACCAGCAGGCAGTCCTGAAATATATCCCACAGGGCATAACTTCTAGTGCACCTGGCCACTGGAATGTCCCAGTCAACATCTAGCAGGTTCAGATAACCTACCACCACCACTTCCCTCTTCTTCATTCCCCTTGCCAGCTCTTCCCTGAGCTCCCTATCTCTCCACCCCCACCCTTCCTGGTAATCTATAGCTCACTCGCAGTCCCATACTTTCTTGCTTGAGGGCACTGTGAGGTGAACCCACAACTCTGTTTCCCCTTTGCTTCCCCTGATGTGCCCATCCTCCACAGCTTCTAATATACTGTATGCCCTCCTTGACACATAGAGCTATATCCCCCCTTTGCCTTTCCCCCTGTCCTGTCCAAACATTGTATGACTTGGGCCTGACATGTCCCAGTCATTATTCTCTGTGGCTCAAGTTTCTATGATGGCTGTAAACTCCATCTCAGTCTCAGTCTCAGTGTCAGCCGTCAGTGGCTGGAGCTCACTGATTTTATTATCCAGACTCCAAGAATTAAGGCTGACCCCCTTCCAACTTTTTCCAGGTTCTCTTTTGCTGTTTCGTAATCCTACATCTGCATTCCTCACCATTCTCCTTACCTTTTGATTTTTCCCATTGCTTGTAGACCCTGAAAGCCTTCCCCCCCCCTTTGCCTCTTCCAGTACTACTTTTTGAACTAAAGCCTTATTTTTACCCATACTACTGCTACCAGCCCCCAGTATAGGGGAGCACTAGCTAGGTTTACATGAAACAGAGCTGTACGCATGTGTCTCAGAGAGTGAGTGTGTATCTGAAACTGTGATGATCTTTCTCTTTGTATCGCTGGCTCTGACAATTATTCTTGAAATCAGGGTACTGTAACAAAAGTTCAGTCACTTGCCATACAATGCAGTGAAGTGGCTCAAGGATCTTTTAATTCCATTTAAATCAGAACTACAGTACTTGATGTAAAAATGGATCGTTGCTGAACAGCTGAAAATGTCCTTTCTGTAAGAGTTTTTTTCTGCCATCATTGTCTATGTTTCTAATGACTTCCAAGCAGCACACTGCATTTGAGTCTGAGATACATTGAATTTTGTATTTTTAAAACTTGTTTATGTTGGAGCGGAATCCTCTTACAGTGAGCTCTGACACAGTGAATGTCTACAACTTGCAGTGAACTTCTCCTTTTGTCCCAAACAATAGACTCTAATAGGAATTTCTCTTGCTATCATGAAACTCCCGATGTACCGATGTCTTGGGTGTTCCATTTGGACTACATTATGACCAGGTGCCACTGCATTACTTTTTGAAGGAGTCCCATTCAATTCTGCAAGGTAGAAAGAAGGCTAGACTATTGCAATGATGCTCTCCAGTTTCACGTGCTTAGCCAGGTCTAACTCTGACCTTACCTTTTTCTTGCTTGATGTCAGCCCTTAATACACTACCACTTCACTCAAACTACTCTGATCACACGTTGTGCAGTAGAATTTTTTTCTCCTGGTCTGGAGTGAGAAATGTTTGACATGTTGCAGCGTCTCCAGGTAACTGACATGCTTCTAATTTTATCATGAGGGTAAAACGCGTTTATCCTCAGAAGCTGTCTAGCAACTTAAATCAGCTGAATAACTATAAGCAGTGGTTACTATGGAAACAGCAAAAATGGTGATTTTTTTTAACTACAGTACAGTTGTATTTACCAGATTTAATATTACATGTGTAATGGAACCTTATTATGATGAGGTCTAACCTGCCAGGGGAAAACTTCTCTGTAACAAGAGAAATTCTTAAACTGGAGTGTCGTGTTTGGGACACATGGAGAATTTTACTGCAGGCAGAAATTCATAATACATTAGAGTTCACAATAATATGGTCTAACAGTAAAGTTGCTGGAAAAAAAATGGTATAACAGTAATGATCTTGAATACATGGAAGTGCTGTGTACCAAGTTTTTCCCGTATGTCTGTCTGTCCAATACATAGAGAATACTGGCCGGGCAACTATGCACAACCAGTGTGTTCTGCCACAGAGGGGTTCTGATTGCCTCTGACCTCCAGAGTGAAGCTCGAGATGTCCATGGGAATCAGAATCCTGAGGTGACAGAACACACTAGTTGTGCATAAAGTAGCTCATCCTGTATTTTTTATAGTGTATAGTAGTACTATGTGAAATGTGTGCATTGTGGTTTTTTTTCTCTTTTTCATAATGAAACTGACTTGAAAAGTCTCTAGAGGTTCTAGAATACTGTCACCACAGAATTAAATAGAGGAAAGCAACAATGACCCAGCATTCCACATGGTTTTGCTGCAGTAGTGACATCACTACTGCAGCAGAACAACACCAATGACATCACTACTGCAGCAGAACTAGTATATTCCAGGCATGGAATTTCATGCATAACAGCATTCCACTATACAATATATCTGGTTATACAATGACTGTGAGAATAGAAAATGTCCAATTAATGCATTTATTTTCATTGCACACAGAGCTGGGCTAGATAAATCATTTATTCTCTCTCTGCCTTACTCAATTAAAGCTATTTCCACTCAAGCTGCAACAACTCTTTCTTGAAGTATGCATTATAATTCAACCTTTCAAATCATCTTAGATAGATAGATAGATAGATAGATAGATAGATAGATAGATAGATAGATACTTTATTTATATAGTGTTCCTTCCCGGAGGCTCAAATTGCTGCACAGTTCATAAAAACATCTAATACAACACATCTTAGATAGAAAGCATCAAATAGACATAGAAAACAGCAGCAATCAACTTACAGATTAGATAAACAATAAAATCCAGACTCTTAAACAGATTTGTATTAAACATATCTACCTATCAAGCAAGACAGTCAGCAAACATATAATTATATTAATAATTTAGCTCAAAAGCTTGACGAAGCAAAAAATTTTCAGGCCCTTTTTAAAAGTTTCCACTGAGGGGTGCCTCCCTCAAATACTTTGGCAGTAAATTCCACAGGGCTGCTGTGGCCACTGAAAAAGCATGATCACCGGACTGCCTCAGCCTAGCCCTCGGAACTGCTAGGAGACAATCCTCAGAGGAACGGAGAGAGCGGGTTGGGCAATGAGGAACCAGGAGGTCTTGCAGGAAGTCTGGTCCCCAGCCATGTAGGCTTTATAGGTTAGTACCATCCTAGCCAGAACATGTCATTGTATAAATGACATATGCCATTGGCTGCCTCAAAATAATAATTTATAGCCAGGCCACTGGAGCAGCAGTAGTGCTACCGCTTGCAATGCTGATGACCCAGGTTCAAGAATGAACCCAGAGTGTCAGAGGGCTAGCCAGGGGGAGGAGGTTCACATGTCCAGCAAACAACTTACCTCCTCTGGGGTGGGTGAGTACAGGGACCCAGCAACAGGATGCCTCCTGCTGACAGTTGGGAGACAATGAACCTGGGGACCTCACACGTGCAGTGATTGGTGGGACATGGCAGACATCAGCGCATTATGCACGGGTGTATGCATGGTGCTCCATGATGTCATTGCATGTCCACTCCTCCCAGGGGCAACTGAAAACAATGCTGCTGGCTGGATAGGTGACACCATTCCTAGGCACATAACCCACTGCCAGACTCTGCCTTCCTGAACCTCACAATTTCTCCAATCTTCACCTCCACCTGCCTGGGAACTGCATCATGTATATGGGAGTTGCTGTGGAACAGTAGGTGTCTCCCTCCTCAGAGAACATGCCGAGGGGTTCCACCAAGCAGTTGAGTCATTGGTTGGCAAGAGGACCTAGGTGCCAGGTCAGGGAGAATCTAAGCAGGGCATGATCAGGCACTGGAGAAAGAAGGAAGGAAGGAAGGAAGGAAGGAAGAAGAAAGAAAGAAAGAAAGAAAGAAAGAAAGAAAGAAAGAAAGAAAGAAAGAAAGAAAGAAAGAAAGTAAGGTAAGTAAGTAAGTAAGTAGGGAAGGAGGAAGGAAAGAAGGTTTTAGGGTTAGACCTATACTGAGCTCACTTATGGCTCCACCACTCATGAGCTCAACAGAAGTCAAACCTGAAACTGAAAATAAATAATTTATTTTGATTCAGCCCATGGCATATCCCCCATTTATACGTTAGTGGAATGCAAAGTGCACAGATAAATGAGTTCTTTTAGCTGATGACATGTATAACCTGTAAAATAAACTTTTAGTTTAGGGGTTGCATATGTCACAATCATTTACTGCATTCACAGTATTTTACAGGTTGCATATGTCACAGACCTTTATTTTAGAGACTGCATGTCACAACCATACGTTCTACAGCTGGAGCTTTTCCCTGCACTTGTTAGAGAGCAGCTGTCATGATGATGACATCATCATAACAGCACTGTCCAACCCTGAAGCCAAATATGAATTCAAAAAGAAAATTACTCTTCATGACAGCAGCTGATTTAAATGTTATCACTTTACACAGATGTTGTATAACTTGAATATTCAATAGTCTAACTCAAAATATACAATTTATCTTTACTTGTGAGTGAGCAGGACTTATATAACTCGCTTGTGGCTTTGTCACTGAAGAGTTATGGTCCTGCTCCTCACGCATGATGATAAATTGTAGATTTTTTTGATGGGCCATTGTGTATCATATCATATCTACCAATCTACCTACCTACCTATCTATCTATCTCTCTCTCTATCTACCTACCTACAGTATCTCTCTACCTATAAATAGAAAAAAGTGTGTATGTACGTATATGTGTGCGTGTAAATGACTGAAACTTGTACAATAAAATAATGCCATCAAGGGGGTTTTAATGAGATAATAATCCATAAACCTCAAGAAAAATTATGACCTCATTAGCCCTTAAAATTACACTATTCAATTATGCTAAGCTTTTATATGGTTTGTTTGATATAATACATCTGCATAGTCGAAAAACAACTTTATTTTAATTTTTATTTGAGATCTTTAAAAATTTCTAGCAGTGTGGGAGTTCATTCCTTAAGGGGTATGAGAAGATTGCAGGTATCAATTAAGCATAGGGAGGTGCTTTTCATTCCATCATGAGTCAGTCAGCTGAGAGTTAGATCATGTGGTTTTCAGACTGAACATGTCAGCATTCTCCAAGGCTTCTCTTAGCATTTGTGTGTGCTTGCCTCTCCTTCACATACCTTCCACATTCCCATAGTTTCAAGGACTCTCTCGCTCTGATTTTGCCCATAGTTGACATTTCCCATGGTTTTTTTTTGTTTTTTTTTTTACTCTAATCCTATTGCCAATAACTCATCAGAATTGAAAAAAATTAAACTTACGTCCTTACCGTAACTGTTGGTCTTCCACAATATCTTCAGCACTGTGTGGGCTGGAGGCATTAGGACCCTGCAGGAGCAAAGCCTTTGGCCAGACAGTTGGCCATGGCTACTGAGCAGAGTGCCTACAAACCCTTACATGGTGCCATGTGCTAATAAATCACCACTAGGCTCACTCATCAACCAGAGTTTCTGTTCGCCAGGAGAGAAACAAAATAAAACCCAAATACCAACACTTCAAAAAGTGAAAAAGGGCAAACTAGGTAGTACAAAGGGGTAGTTCGGTATGGAACCAAAGTATCACACCATTAGCCAGACAGCAGATGGACAGTGATCTTAAAGGCAGCAGCCCTGAAGCACGTGGCGTTGGCAGGAAAGCTAAGAAGGGGGTGTCCAGAATTGGGACCTCCTTGCAATTTTAATAACACAGTGTACCAAAATAGCAAGGAATCAGATAGTCTCCTGGTCAAACCAACCCTCATGCTACTAAATACAGGATTAACTGAATAGTCAGTTAATATATGCACCTTTTCTCCCATCAGAAAAAAGAGGAGCTCACAGGTGCATGTGGAGCTGTAGGACTGAACAGCCCAAAGGAGTCGAGATATGTTCCTCTCCCCGTCACACCTAAGGGTAGCAGGCTAACAGCCTGGCAGACCTAAGAGAGGAAAAAACGGCATATGAACCAAAACAGGATAGTGTGGCATAGCCAGAAGAAAAAACATCGGAGAAAATGACCTGCTTCTCCTGCAACAACAAGGATGTACCCTGTGTAAGAGCTGATGTTACCCGAACCAATCCAGTGTGCAGCACTCCTCCACAGACAGTGCAACTGTCAAATGGAGTTAGATTGGATAGTGCCCAGAGACACAGAGTGCATTTAGCAACTAACAGACATATACCACAAAAAAGGAATATATCCCCAGCAGGGAGGAAAAAAAGCGGACAAGAAAGAAAAAGGAAGAAGGGAACTACCTTCTCGCTTCTCTTTTTTTTTTTTTTTGTTGGTATGATGGCCCTAAAGGGAACCTCACTCCAGTTTTGTTTTTGGTTTTTTTTGGTGGGAGAGGAACCAGCACTGGGTCCCAAACCTTCCCCTTTTTATGAACTACTCCATAGGAGTTAAAACTGGGAAAATGCCAGTGCAGTAAGTGGTGCCAGCCTACATTGTCAGAATGAGCTGCCAAGAGGCCCTGGCTCTGCTAGAGTGGAGAATTGTAGGGGAGGTGGTAATTTATGGTGAAGCTTTTCTGGAAGATCAACAGTTACGGTAAGTACATAACTTTCATATCTTCCAAAAATCAATCTTCACCATTGATTCCCACTTACAAGTCTGAGTACCAAGTCTTCCCTTCTGTCTGAGGGAGGAGCCAGTTCCCCTGAGGGTAAAAGATACCCTGAGCCCTCTGTACAGGGGAAAACACCTGAGGGCAGGGGTTCCTTACAGGTCTGGCAAAATCTGAGACTAGTCAGGGCTAAGTGGGGGATCCTGTGCCACAGAAGCAGAAGGGTTCCCCAACAGTTCCCACCCGACCCTTGGGGGGAAGAAACAAGACCCCTGGAAGTGCGAGTTTAGCACCTTAGGCCAGACCAAATGTGCAAGTCAGAACAGATGAAGTCATGCCTTCCACCTAATGTGAACTGCAGTTCCTACCAACCTGGAGACCACCTTCTTGGCATTGTAAGATGCCCCCAGTAGTGCTAAGTTACCTCTATGCCATGGGCAGAAAGGTCAGTGGCCTGCCTGTCTCACTCTGCAGCAGTGTAGCTAAGAGTGTGCTTAGCAGCAACCATAGGTGACAGTTATAAGTCACCATATGTGCCTGGCATGCAGAAATGCACATTAGGGCACATACCAAGAATAGCCTTGCTTCCAAGAGCATCTGCCTGAACCGAATATGCCTCTGGAGGTAGGTCACAGGTGAGCTGCCATGGTCCTGATGAGGTCTGCAGTAATTGGAAGGATGAGGTACATCACCAGCAGACCCTATGTGTGAGTAATACCACATGAGGAGGTCCCTGAGAATGATTCCATTGGAGAAAGGACACCTCCACACTACGCTGGATGCCTCCTCAAAGCCCCTAGGCCATGAAGAAATGATAGTATTCTTGTCATTGGGAACTGCAATGAGTCCAAATCGCGACTTGTGAAACCATGTAGGTCACATGCTTGGAGCATCTCCACCAAGAACCACCAGTACAAGACGTACTCAGCAGCCAAAGAAAAGTGGATAGATAATTCAGTATTCTCTGAGGAGGACACAGACAGAGATGAGGTGCCGCATCAGGGTATCACTGGTGCCAGGGAGAAGGGCCTGTGCCAGATCCTGTCAGACTCTCTATGCCAGTAAGCACCAATGGAAAACCTGGTGTTGGTCCCTCTCAGGGCCTATGAACAAGGACATCCTCTCTAGAAAGCGGCAGTCCATCTAGTGAGCATTGAGACTCCTTGTCTCGATGATCATGGCCTGGGTTGTGGAACTGCATAGGGGGCCTCGCTGGAGGGGGTCCTCCTGTATCTGAGGAGTGACCAGTTCAGTGCCCATGGTGGGAATCCCCAGTGAGGAAAGCAGAGCCATACAGGTCCCAAAGGGTGACCCAGGTTCTCACTGGTGATAGTGAAATCCAGCGGCTCCAGAGAAAACTCCATCACAAGGCCAACATCCGACCCCAGGTCAGCACCACCCTGGCACTGGGCTCAGGATCAATGATGGCCTCAGAGACAGGAATCTCCCCATTGCCATGGCCGGCACAATCCTTGACCCCTTGCTCAATGCCAACATCAATGTCATGCTAAGAGTCAACACCCTTCTTGGTGTCATGGGAGACACAGGAGATACAGATTATCTTTGAGACAATACAGCCACCAGCACCTAGCTCAGAGCTGGTCCCAGGATTGGCACCATTGACACTGCTGCCTTTGCCACCATGTCCTGAGTCATCACCCTCCTCGGTGCCACTAGCGACACCATGGATGGTGACAATATCTGAACTGGCAAAAGTGTGGAGAACAGCCTTGAAGGCGAACACTCTTCTGACACCGAGAACAGTTTCAGGAGGGGACCTGGCATCATCCCCAGTACCACCTTCTGCATCATCACCATGAATGGTGACAGTAGTATTGGTGACACCAGAGGATGACATCAAGGAGTCCACTGATGTAGACTGAGCATATAGCTGTTGTCTTGCCACTGGGGACGTCTGCTGCTCAAGGCAGGTAGACTCTGGAAGGTTCACAATCTACCTCCCAGAAGGAGTTGACTGTCCACCAGATCCATCCACCAGAGTCTCCAATACCTTAGCGTGGTGAGGTTGAGGAGAACTCTGTACTGCCACAGAACTAGAGGTACAGGGAAGAGGCCCAGGGGAAAGGCCTAAAGAGCTGTTCTTGGTGGCATGCATGCAAGGCCTGCCTCCAAAGCTGGGGACTGGGTGTCCATCACCTCAATGTGCAATTCTCAAGTGTACAGTGGTCCACTGAGAAGCAGACATCGCATGCATCTATGTTGTGCTCCAGTCCAAGACAGGTCACATAGGACGGATGCCGGTCTGTCACAGCCATAGGTTTCATGGGCAAAGATGCATAATGAGTGACTGTCGGACTTTTTCAATGGCTTGGCCCCTTTCTTATCAGAGTTCAGCACTGTGGTAAAATAATAAAGTCAGGCGATAAATAAATAAAGAAAAACTCATGATGACACAGTAGAATAAGTGACAATGAGGCGGACAAACACGCTGCACTCCCACAGTGCGTACTCTAGGGCAGAAGGATTACTGTCTCGTGCACAGCACTACATAGGGGTATGCAGGCACTGTGCCCTGTAACTGTAGCCATCTCCCTGCCCAATAGCTTTGCTCCCAAGGGGTCCTAAACCCTCTGGGCCTGACCCATACATGGAAATCAATGGTGAAGACTGACTCTTGGAAAATCTGGCTGTTCCTGATGCCTTTTAACAGGTCAAGCACTGCATTTCTACTCTTCTATACTCAGTAGGGCACAAACATTTTGGCCTTATGAAACCCTTCCTGATTTTAGTGGTCAGAAAACCAGATATCCCTCACTTGAGGGGTAGTGACCTGGAAGAGCTGCCTTCAGCATCTTTATTATTTAAACGTCTTTGTATTTAGTTCAGTGTTTTCAAGACAAGTGTTTATCTGTGCATTTTTTAAAGAGCTGTGACGTTTAAAAGTTTCATGCAGTGTTGCAAAGACTGTTTTAGGGAGACCCTAAGGTCTAAAGAGAAAATGTTTTTTTTTTGTCAGTTTGTTATTTCACCTCCGACTTCAGGAAGAAGATGCAGCGTTTCTAACAGAACAGGACTAGAGCATAGAGAAAAAAGACTATGGAAATCAGGAACTTGCTTGCCACAGCAAAGGGTTTGAAATGGATCTCTGAATAGGAGAAAAAAAATATCCCCAAATTCTGTTTTTATACGCTTCTAAAAATGCTCAGCAGCATGGAGAAAAAAACATATGCCCCATTGTGGCTAGATTTTACTCTGCTCTCAAATTATTTTCCATGAAGTTGGTTTTCCAGATAAAAAATAGAAAGAAAAACACAACCGTATCTTAGAGATAGTTTCACATCAAACAACTTATCCATTTTAGTAATGAACATGGGCAGACACTAGCAATGCCTGATTTGAAAGACACATACACCAATCTCATGACAAAAATTTAGAATCCTCCCCCCTTGCCAGGCGAGCCCCCTCTGGTCCTTGTGGCACCCCCAGCCTCATCACCCACCATCTCTGGGACTTACCTGTGGGGGCCACCTATTCCACCACAGATTCCCCCCTGTGGTGGGGACATCGGGGGGTTCCCCAATCTCCCTCCAGATGACCTTGCTCGGTTCAGTGGTCCCTGTGTCCAGTTAGCGGTGTGGGTCTGTAAGGTGCCATGGGGGTGTCATCCTGTTGCTGGCAGTGTTTTTTTACTTGTTCTGGTTGATACCTGACCCACAGACATTCTGTGGTGGTTATGGCCTGATGTCTGCACACCGTAGGATGTGCCGATGTCTTCCATCAAGGAGCCTCCCCAACCCGGAACTGCTGCCTCGAACCACACTGCCACCCATGGTCACTTAGGTGGCGGTATTGTAGCAGCACAGTCTTCTCTCACTCCCCGGAGGAGGAGAGCATCCTCAGGACTTCAACCCTCCCCCACCCCCGCCTACCCCAAGCAGCCCAGGCTCATTCCCAAACCCGGGTCGCCTGCATGGCAGCAGGTACGGCATGAGTGCCTCAGCCCTCCACGCAACTGGGCTAGCTTAAACATTTTGAAACTATAAAACTCTTTTTGCACACCAGACCAAAGAATGAACTGCCACTACTTACAGATCTCATCACTACAGTACTCACACATAGCTATTTAGATTTTGAAGATACCTACTGTAGTGCAGCCAGGTCAAGGAGACTGCTATTGGTAGCCCCATGGAACCTTTATATGTAAATCTTTAAATGGCTCACTCCTAATCAAAATATGTGCTTGATTCAGTATATAATCCTTATATCAGTCGAATGTGTTGCAGAAAATATAGATGATACATTGCTTATCAGAGGCAGTATAGCGCAGTGATTAAGGGCACTGAGTTGCAAACTTGGAGACCTGGGTTTGAATCCCACAGCCCCCACTTGCATACTGTGTGACCCTGAGCAAGTCACTTAACTTCCTTGTGCTCCCAGGTCACACCTGGAAACAAGCTTCGGCTTAGTGTGCTACTCCTGGTTAAACAATTCCCCCTTTCCTTATCTGGGATGGGGGGGGGATAGCCAAAAAAAACCTACTGGATTTTCAAAAGTATTTGAACAATGTCACAGACCACCTGATGTTTTTATTTGGAGAGTGATAAAATGAAGCTGTTTTTTCAGGACACCGAAATGAGATTAGAAAATTGTTAACTACAGTACCCGCTAGCTTATGAATGATGGCAAAAAATGAGCATTACATACTTGCCGTACTTATTGATCTTCCAGAATATCTCCACCAATCATTCACACTAATGGGTCTTAGCTGGCGGCATTAGGACCCTGCAGGAGCAAAGTCTTTTGCAGTTAGGAGGGGACTGATAGTGAGTCGTGGTGTGTGCACGAGGCCAGTGTACTAACGTCATGCATGCGAGACAGCCAGTAACCAATGCCACTCCCTTCCCTTCCTCGCTTCGCTTTGCCAGTAGAAGAAATGAGTGGGGCGGAAAAAACAACAGGGCTATGTATGTCCAGCCCAAAGGAATAGGAAAAGGAATAGGATATAAAAGTAATAAACAAACTAAAATCTCACCGCCAACTTAGTAAACTAAGGGATGGGTCTACTAAGAGCTACAAGGGTAGCGGGTATAACAAGCCCGAGTCCTTTGTCAGCTACCGGGACATGAATTACAGTGATAAGAGAAATGGGCAACAGCCCTTGCATATAGCTCTGGTGTATACAAAGGGATCTTGAAAGAGATCCCTGTGTGCAGAATGCCAGCTTGAATTAAAAATAACCATTGTACTCCCAAGAGGATAGTTTCGATTAAGTAGTGTAAAAAAACCAAAGTTCCCAAAGGAGCAAGACAACAAGTGTGAATGGATAATGGGGCACAAATACTGCCGTATCTTCTTGCCACTCCCAAAGGAGCAAGGGAAAAAGAAGGCAACGACGTGAGAAACGTAAACCCAGACAAGTTAAGGAGTGTAGCACAGAAACGTACTCCAATAAGTTGAGGAGTGTATCACTGAAAATCTAGACCTGCCTCTCCCTGTAGTACAGAAAAATCTAGAGAGAAGAACTACACCTTGTCACAAGAGCCAAGCCCCTTCCACATGGCACACAGTTACAGGTATGGACAAGGTGACGACAACGTTGTGAGCAGCAACAGGGATACACACCCAAAGAGATATGACTTAGAAGGGAGAGGGAGGAGCTATTAAGGCTGTGGGGAGACCAAATAGACTCCAGAAGGATTTTTTTTCCAGGATTGTTCCCCTTTTTTGGAGGGAAGGGGAGGTTCTATGTGATAACAGCGAAAGCCTAAAGGCGATCGCCATTATTGCGAAGTCAGAGTGCAGAAAATTTATTTTGCCACTTTGACACCCCAGCGCACAACAAAACGGCACTGGGGACTTAGTTTTTTAATGTTTTATGCAGAGGGCAGTGCCCCTCGCACCCACCCCATGGGGAGCTTCACCTCCTGCACCCCCTACTTAAGGATTCTCAGTTCCAGGGGGGTGAAAAACATAAAAAAAAAGGTTAGGACCAGGCGCAACAAGGTTTGGGCCAGGCGCAACTAAAACACACTAGCACCTGGACCCAAACCCAGTACCCTACCCATCAATGCTGCTAACCCACCCACCATGCCACAGGGTCACCTCAGCAACCGACCATTGCACCACCTCTCACATCCCCTCCTGCCCCTTACTGTGCGTGCTCGCCCCCCCACATGTTTATGTATAGCGACATCCTGTCACTACATTCACCGACCCCCCCATCCATCTGCCCTACCCTACTGTAGCCCCAATGACATGCGCCAGGAATTGAGTCACCATTACTGTAGGTGCCCAATCGCCGATGCCCATGTCTCGGGCTACCATTGGGAAGAAGGCTATGGAGACCCTTGTCCCATTTTTGTTTTTCTTGAAAACCCAAATATTCCACCTTCAAAATAAAAGGAAAAAACACTTCCTGAGAGGAAGTGGCAAGAAGAATGCCAGTGTGCTGAGCACAACAGGGTGAACTGCCCAGAGGCCCCGGCCCTTACCTGAGTGGGGGATGGTGGGCTGGCATGTGAACGAAAAGTGAAGATATTCTGGAAAATCAACAATTACAGTAAGCACATAATTTTCATTTTTTCCAAGACTCAGTCTTCACCATTCAATCCCACTAATGGGTCAGAGTATCAAGCTTTTCCAAAAAGGGGGGAGTTGGCTCACCCTGAGGGAAGATATCCCTCAGTCCTCTATGTTAGTGGGGGAGAAATACTGCCGTATCTTCTTGCCACTTCCAAAGGAGCAAGGAAAAAAGAAGGCAACAACGTGAACCCACACAAGCTAAGGAGTGTAGCACTGAAAAATACTCCAAGAAACTGAGGAGTGTAGCACTGAAAATCTGGACCTGCCTCTCCCTGTCGTACAGGAAAATCTAGAGAGAAGAACTGCACCTTGTCCCAAGAGCCAAGCCCCTTCCACGTGGCACACAGTTACAGGTATGGACAAGGTGAAGCCAACGTCGTGAGCAGCAGCAGCAACAGGGATATACCCAAAGAGATATGGCTTAGAAGGGAGGGAGGGAGGAACTATTAAGGCTGTGGGGAGACCAAATAAACTCCAGAAGGATTGTTTTTCAGGATTTTCCCCCTTTTTGGGGGGTCGGAAAGAGGGCTATGGAGACCCTTGTCCCATTTTTGTTTTTCTTGAAAACACAAATATTCCACCCTCAGAAAAAGAAGGAAAAAACACGTCCTGAGAGGAAGTGGTAAGAAGAATGCCAGTGTGCTAAGCACAACAGGGTGAACTGCTCAGAGGCCTTGGCTCTCACCTGAGTGGGGGATGGTGGCCAGGTGTGTGAATGAATGGTGAAGATATTCTGGAAGATCAACAATTACAGTGAGTACATAATTTTCATATTTTCCAAGAATCAATCTTCACCATTCATTCACACGAATGGGTCAGAGTACCAAGCTTTTCCAAAAATGGAGGCATTGGCTCACCCTGAGGGAAGATATCCCTCAGTCCTCTATGTGGGGGAGAACCACCTGAAGGCAGAGATTCCTCATAGGTCCAGAGGTACCCGAGGCTGGCCAGAGACATGCAGAGACTACCGTGGCCTAGGAGCATGACAGTGTCCCGACAGCTTACACCTGACCCCACAGGAAAAGAAGTGAGTTCTTTGGAAGTGTGAATTAAGCACCTTACACCGGGCCAGAGGTGCCAACCTGGAAAGGTGCAGTCATGCTGTCCACCAAATGTAGACAGTTGTTACTGTCAATCTGGAAGCTACCTCACTGGCATCGTATGAAGAACCTTACCAGCTTGAGGCCTTGGGCAGAAAGGCGAATAGCTTGCCAGTTTAATTCATGGTCGGCATTGCAGCTAGGACTTGACCTAGCTGCAACCATAAGTGCTTGTTACAAGCTTCCTGATGTGCCTGGTGTGTAGCAATGCACATGATGGTGCATGCCGCAGTGAAAACCCTCCTGCCCAAGGCATCTACCTCTGCAGAATCAGCTTCTGAAAGTTGGCCATGCACAGGGTGTTTAGGCCCAGTCAGGTTCTGCAGCACCAGAATCCCTGAAGTGGAATGAGGTATGGCTCATGCAGAACCCACAGGAGTGCAATACCTGCACTGGATGTCCTTTGGGGGTGGAGCAGGGAAAAAGGACAAAGCCAGACAGTCCTGGATGCCTCCTCAAAGGCCCAAGGCCAAGAAGGGATGTCAAAACTGTCATCACTGAAATCCCCAAGGACTCTCAGCAGCAAGGACACAGGATTGTGACCTACGACATCTCAGCAAGGCAAATGCGAGGAGGATCTCTTGCCTTCCTCAGCAACAGAGGTACTGGGAAACAGCCATGGGGAAAGAGCCAGAGTCTTGATCTGGGCATCATGGGTGCAATGCCTCCCTCTGAATGTGGGAGACAAATGACCCCACTTCAATGTGTGGAATTCTATGATATGTTTGTCCATGGAGAAACAGGTGTCACACCAATTCATGTCATGGTCGGGGAAAGGCAGGTGTGGCATTTCGGATACTGAGCCAGTGCTGCGAGGTGGCCCATACAGGAGCACTAATGCATGGGGAGGGCCGCAGCCTTTCTTTTTTTTGCCTCTTTGAACTCAGCATTGCAACTGATGAAATAATAAAACAAGATAGAAAGTACTTAATTTGATGCCAAACTTAAAAAACAACTGAGCTGAAATGGTAAAAGGATTCCAATTCGGAGTCGAAAGGTATTCGGCATTGAAAAAGTAAAGAAAAAGTAGCAGTAAACTGAGTTTCTGAGTGCTGATGCAGCTGCAGACTTCAGCTGCTTGAACGGTCAATTCTCTATGGCGGGAAAAAAAGAACTGAGGAAGGGAGCGGACCAGCACCTATTACTGGCTGCCTCTCCAGACCACAAGAAGATGGACCCTGGGGGGAAAAAAAACAGACATTACTAACTTACCGTAATTGTTGCTATTTCAGAATATCTTCACCACTGATTTACACTGACGGTCTGGGGATGGAGGCACTAAAACCCCGAGGGAGCACATTTTTTTGTAGGAGGGAGCCAATGTTGAGCAGTGACAGAGCCTGCACACCCCACGTGGTGCCATGTGCGCTAGCCAATAACCATCTCCAGCTCCCTCACGCACCGCAGTTCCCTTCGGCAGGAGAGAAACAAAGTGGACAGAAGTTAAAAGAGAGGACTTGATACTTCTTAGCCCAAAGGGAAAGATATAGAAAGTACAATAAATAATAAAATAAAACCTGACTACCAACATAGAACCCATGGGATGGGCCTGCTAGGTGGCACAATGGTAGCCAGGTTAGGAGAGCCACAGCCTGATATCACTAGCCAGACAAGAGGTGTTTAGTGACAGGGAAAAACAAGGCACCAGCCCTGAGCATATGGCTTTGGCAGAAGGAAGAAAAGGGAACGTCCAAAACTGGGACCCCCCACCCAACTGTAAATAAGATGGCAGAAAGTGCCAAAATTGAAAAAAATGAAGTCTGGCCTATCAAAAAGAGGAACTGCGTGCTACCAGATATGAATTAAGTAAATCTGAGTGAATTCACTATCCTCTTTATCTCTAGGAGAGGAAAGAAGGGACTACAAGCACCAGAGTTACAGGACTGATAGTCCCAGTGAGTCAAAACAGGTCATCTCCTCTGACATTCGCTAGTGGTAATCAGCCAGTGCATCACCACAGGGGGAGAAAACAAGTCTGTACTAACCATAAAGTCTAATATAGTAGGAGAATGACAGACAAGACTTTACCCTCCCCGCATCCACAGGGATGTACCCTGTGTGGAAGCCAGTGTATTAATCCAAAGCAAGGTGCAGTGCACACACTCCCCCACTACACACACACACATCTGTTCAGTGGAGTTAGACTGGATGATGTCCAGGGCACATGCTGCATATAACAACTCCATAAAAAATTAACTCAGTTTTTTGGGGGGTTGGCAGAGGGGCCACAAGTGATCCCTACTCCCGCTTGTGTGTTTATTTGGTGATGGTTGGCACTGGACAGTGGGTAGGGTCAGTGGGATGCTGGGGTGCACAGTAGGGGTACCTTCAGCAGGAAGAGTGAGGTGGTGTTGCCACTGTATCGCTCGCTGGTGTAGCCCCACCTGGAGTACTGTGTCCAGTTCTGGAGACCACAGTTCAGAAAGGACATAGACAGACTAGAGGCAGTCCACAGGAGGGTAACTAAAATAGTGCAGAGGCTGCACCAAAAGCCCTAGGAGGAGGATGGACTGAGGAGTCTCAAAATGTACACGCTGGAAGAGAGGCGTGCAAGAGGGGACATGATAGAGACCTAAACGTACCTCACATGGGTGAACAAAATGCAGGAGGGGAGTCTATTTCAAAATAAGAGCATCAAGACCATGAGGTACGTGGCAAAGCTGGAAGGGGGGAAGAGTTTAAGAGGGATATGAGGAAGTCAGTGGCGGAGCCAGGTTTGGGAGCGTTTGGGAGCCGTGGGGGTGTTATTCAGTCAATCACGGGCTCCACAATGGGCATTAAATAGTGAATAAAGATGGTGGCAGGGTACCACTACTAACACTTGGGCAGCCAGGATGGGCGATCACTTCTCACTCCCAGCTCCGCCACTGGAGGAAGTACTACGCCACTGAAATGGTGGTAGACACCTGGAACAGACTGCCAGTGGAAGTGGTGGAGGTGAAAACAGTGGGGGCTTCAAGCATGCATGGGATAAACATGGGGAATATTAGCAATTAGACAGGAAGGAGGGAGGGTCGCTGGAGACCATTTCGGGGTCAATTGGAGCCAGACAAGGCAGGAAATATCAGCGCTGACTGGGAGGACCAAGCAGTTTGTTTTCTGCTCACACATTCTATGTTTCTATGGTTCACTCTAGTGTACAAATGTGCACACAGGCTCTAACCAGTTTACCTATGCAACTTACTAAACAAATCCACACTGCCCTATCTGCTAAGGTCACAATTAAAAATCTCTACAAAGTACTCAGTGTGTAAGACCAGGAGATGGCAGGCCTACAACATGGCCTCCTCAGTCAAGATTCACAGAGCACAGAGATAGATTACAGAGAGCTTGAGCACATGAAGGTAACGTGACATAGTAATGCATGGTAACAACATTATAATTCACTAGCAAAAGACGGCCTTACAATCTATCAGGTCTGCCCGATGAAGAGCTACATGCACCTTGAGGGATTAACTCAGGGTCGCGCTGAGTTGCAGAATTTAGGCTTGGGTCTGCAGATTCACAGCTCTGCACTCCAACTACTAGCCCAAACAAACTGCCTAGCCTAATCTGTCGATTTATTTGGTCTATCAAAAAACTTCATATACCCTCTAATATTTCTAACATGCATCACTGAAACAAGCTTATTTTTATAAATATTAAGAAAAGAAATACACTCAAGCAGTTGAATAAAATATAACCACTTACCTACCAGCTATATGCCTTTATCTGAGATGAGGGTCCCACCAAAACTGAATGGGATGAGGGGGTATGACCAAACTCGTTTTCCCTTGTTTGGAATCTGCAACTAGCTTGTTGCTCTGCTCTGGCTTTGGCTTCCCTGCACATGTCAGCTGTGAAAAGACTCTGGCAGAAAGCTCACACTTGTGGGCTGAAAATGCTTTGGTCAGTTTTTCCAGTCTGGCAGCTCCTTATACAATAAGTACGTCTCAGATCCCCCAGAAAAAAAATAATCTTTAAAGCCTTTGCATCAGTATATGAAGACAAACTTAGTACCGGCTCCCTGTTAGGGTAGAGTATAAGCCGGGCAGTGCTGCGGGTAAGACAATTTATGAAGTAACTCATTTTATAAGGCACTGTTATGCTTTATAACCATGGCATCAATCGTTCTTGGCTTCCTTTAATACACCATGTACAGTTATGCTTGTTTTCAAAGTGCATCCATAAACTAGATGGGTGTGAAGCCTAAAAGACCAGTTTAATAATGCAAAAGCTGTTAAACTTTCCACTATAGTACTTGTTTGTTTGTTTTTTGAAAACCGGAAAGGCTCTCGAAGCAAAGTCCATTTCCAAGAGCATCCGGGGGCAAATTTATGCCACAAATAATACAACTTATAACACGGGCTGGCAGAAACGCACAATTGCTGACATACTTAATACAGTACATAAGTGCAAACTGAATATACAGAATAACCATCACACACATCTGCATTCTTCACATTCAAGTAAAAATCTTTACTTATTTCAAATAAAAGTTGTTTAAAGGGCCAGCTTCTGCATATGCTGTACATAACATTACACTTCAGTGTTTAGTTTATGTAAGAGCCGTTCTTAGCACTTTACATTTTGAACAGATGTATGGCAGTGCAGTATACTGAAGAGAAACATCAACCATCAGCAGAAAAGCAAATCAGACTTGTCCTCAGAACTCAAATGCACAGCATTCCAAACTAAGCCCTTAGTTATTATATACTTTGTAGATCACGGGAGTGTCACGTGACCAGCTTGACAGAGTTTTTTGACTGCGTAACTAGGGCAACGGACAAGGGACAAACAGTGGATTTACTCGATTTTGACTTCAGCAAGGCATTATACTCTGCCACACAGAAGGTTGCTGAGGAAGAGGATTTGGGTACAGCAAAGTCTCTAGTTAGATGGGTAGGGCACTTGCTTGGGATGAGATAGTGGAGGGTGGCAGTAAATGGGGTCAAGTTGGGGGAAGGGAGATCAAGAGTGGGGTGCCATAAGGTTCGGCCTTGGGGTTTGTCCTCTTCAAAATGTTCATCAGTGACATGAGAGAAGGAATACAGTGCAAGATGTGTCTCTTCTGAGATGAAACTAAGCTCTGTGGAAGGGCAGACAATGAGGAGGGATTATGGAAGGTACAGAGGGGCCTGCAAAGGTTACAGAGCTGGTCCAAAGTCTGGCAGTTGAAATTCAATACCAAGAAGTGCAAAGTGATGTACCTAGGGAACAAGAACCCCAGGACGGAATACTGGATGGAAGGGGTTAGGATGAACACTACCTCTGAGGAAAGGGACCAAGGAGTCAACACAACAGACTCCCTAAAACAATCTAACCAATGTAACAAGGCCTACAGCAAGAAAACCAAAATCTTTGGGGTGTACTGGGAGGAGGTTCGCCAGCAGGAGGAAACAGGTGATATTATCTCTCTAGAGATCATTGCCGAAGTTACATGTGAAATATGGTACCCAGTTCTGGAGTCCCCACCTAAGAAAAGACAAAGACAGGCTAGAGATGGTGCCATGTAGGGTAACCAAAATGAGTCAGGAATAGCGAAGCAGATCATTGCAAGGATCGGTTAAGGCTCTGAACATGTACTCAATACTAGAGACCAAAATGGAGAGGGGCGCTATGATAGAGACCATAAGGGAGAGGGGTGCTATGATAGAGACCTTCAAGTTGCTGAAAGGAATGAACAAAAGATAGATCGTGAGGAACTAGTCAGCAGGAGTAGCGATTCAAGAACACAGGGACATGAGTGGAAGCTGGCAGGGGGGAGATGCAGGAAGGACCTGAAAAAATGTTATTTTACAGACAGAGTGGTCAAGCTGGGGATCCAAGATGGTGACAGGTATGCAGCCACACTGAAGAGCTGCTCACGGTCAGCCATTTTTTTAAGCTTCTTTTTTTTTCTATTCCACTACGAGAACATCTGCTTCAACACATATCTCTAAACAGACAGAGAAATTTCTATCAAAGGAGCAACAGAGAAAGAAGAAAGATTCTTCTTCCTCAGACGTTGAGATGATGATCTAAAAAGGACCGTTGGATCGTTGTCTTACCGGCTCACCTGGTTCCGGGTAAAGGCATCTGCCGACTGGTGTTAGGAGCCTGCCCGTAGCCTCATAAGGTTCTGTAAGCGCTGACCCAGTGACAACGAAGACACTAAATTTCTCCATCTCTGGCTCACAAGCTTCAACTAACTCGCAACAGTTGACCACATCAAGGGATTTACTGTCAGCAGAAGCTAATCCACTATGACTCCAAAAACCATCCGATATAGGTAAAACATCAGAGCACATTAGTTGGGTGAGTGTGGAGGGGAATTTGGATTCTGGTGATTCTGCAGATGTCCAGCAGGCTGTTTATTCCTCCATGGAGAGGTTGCCTCCCAACACACACACACACACACACACACACACACTCTTACACTTGCAGAAAGTGTCTTTCCCAATCAAAGTTGAATTTAAAACTTTAAAGGAAGCATCCATTTCTTTTTCAAGTTTATTCACCTTTTTGACTTCCTTTTGTAACCCCCCCCTGCAAATGGGGCTTCCCAAAAGTCTTCCAGGAGCTTGCCTGAATGCTCCAAGCCTGGGTGGTGTTCGGCGTCTGAGCTGCTTAACTGTGGTTGCAAGTGAGTGCTATTTCAGCCTCCACGTACTGTCTCTTTAAGAGCTGTCTGCTTGCAGACTTAATTAGTTTGTATGGGGGACTGTGTATTTAATGCTCGAATCCCGTCCGAGCTGCAGAGTAATCGCTCCATTTTACGATTGCTGAAGGTACAAAGGGAGCCCATCTGAAAGCTGTAACTGTTTGCTTGTAATCATTTAAACTAAAGCATTAGCAAAATTGTAGTTTGTCTAACCTGCCTTTATTGCAGCTGGGACTCTGTGTGTGTTACCTCTCCATTTTGGACCTAAACTGCTGTGCTGGGCCAATTGGGTTAAGGGAGCCCTAAAATGGAGCCTGTGGACGAATCAGAACGTGGACTCTTAATTTGAGCCAGCCACAAGGGGATTGTATGGGCAGTGACTCTGGGAAATGTAGTTTTGACCTTGGTGCCTTTTTCTACCAACAGAGGGAGTCTTATTGAGAGTGACAGCTGAATCAGCCAACAGAATAGTGTGGAGCTAAAGGAAATGCCCTGCTTTGTGACTGGAAAGATCAGATCAGTTGTGGCAGTGAAGAGAGAAGGAGCTGTGTGCTTCTGCGATGTATAGTTTCACGTGGGAAGTGCGTGTGAGGCCCTGAGGTGAGGCCTGCAGCCGTTGCAAGTGCCAGTTCGGACTGAATCCAATTGTGAGGAGAAAGAAAGAAGTCTGAAGAGTGGAAACCAGGCTCTTCCTGTAGAAGACTGGAGAAATTGTTGAATCGCGCTCGGTCTGTCAGGAACTGAAGCTGCTGTGTGTGCTCCCTGGTATTTTGGAAGCAACTGCGATCGGGATCGGGGAGCAGTCTGCCTGGTATAGTACTTTCCTTTTACATATGAATGTGCGTAGTGCTTGTGGGGAATTGCTATTTCCAATCCCCCATGCTGTGTGCTGTGTGCTGAAGCTGGAAGCAAACCCCAGCTTAGCTTGGACTAAACACGTTTGCTATCAACTGCAGTGGGGTCCAGTCACAAGGACCTTGTCTCCATGCCCTGTTGTTCTGGCAATCCAGAAGAACATCTACCATCCAGTCCTCAGATTGGGTATTGTGAGTACAAATCAGGGTATTCCCCTGCAGTCTGTTTTCAATCACAAGTGTGTCATCTAATTCTTGTTGTTTCCCTGCTTCATGGACTGAGCCATCCGGCTCCGGATTACAATTGGGTGTTGTGCATATATTTTCTTCTACAGGGCCCAATCCATCTGCACCTGACGGATAAGCCCGGGCAACGGACTTGGCTAGCCTCCCCCCCCCAACCTGGGTACCCAGAGTGTGATTTTTCAGACCCTGTATGTGTGCACAGTACTGTGATTTAATGCCACCAATTAACCTAATTTCCCCCTCCCATGTTACTGCCCCCTAAATAAATCAGATTTGTTGTTGTTATACTATATACTGTCTGTGGTGTTGGTATTTATGGAAACAGTATTGTGTTTTGCTGTGTATGTTGTTTAACCTTATTTTACAGGGGTCCTCAGAGACGTGCTGCAGAACCAGTCTCGAGGGTAAGTGGTATCTATATGAGTGAACAGTGTGTATGTGTGGGGTATTGGGGCTGTAACTCCGTGGTACTGTGTGAGCCACTAGAGGGAATAAAAGGGGGTCTCAGTGTCTCAGAGGGCTGTGACCAAGTTAGTCTAACCACTACAAACCCTGACCTCTGGGTGGAGGCACGCGGCATAGGACCTAGGCCCCTCAACCTGTCCGTAGTCAAACAGGCAGGGGTAGTGGCCCTTGGGATAGCACCACCTAGGGGTTACACTTTGATGAAAAAAGTTGATGTATTGATTAACAGATCTATAGTGCATAGTGGAACATAATTAAGCACCGAAATCTATCGTTCTCAAAATGTTGTTCTGCTGCATTAACGACGTCCGCAGTGCAGCAGAATGATTTTTCGTTCTGCTGCAGTAGGGACGTCACACAAGTGTGTCCTCGAGCAGCAAATCTGGGAGTTGGGGAATGTGAGGTATTTGTTGAGGCAACCTTTTGTTTTCAAGGCGCCTAATTATTTAACTTGTACTGCCTCCCTAGTGAGTGTCAAAACGAAAAGCCATGTCTGTTTTTTTTGGAAGTTCCACTATACGCTATAAAGAAAAGTGTATGACTAACAGTTAACGTCAGGGCTATTCTTTCCCCTCGTCAGTACTATGACGAGTGAGAGATCTCTCAAGCTGCACTCTCAAGGCCATCAGTTGTCATAGTGTCATAGTACTGACTCGAAGAAAGAATAGCCCTGTTGTTAACTGTTAGTCATACACTATCTTATATGACATGTTAGACAAAGAGATGAAAATAATAAACAGTGAAGTAAAAAAAGTCCGATAAGCCCAAAATATAACTCAAAAAGAAGTGGCAGTAATTCAGCAAAAAGCACTTACTAATGAGGCCCTTTCCACCACAAACTTAAAAGTTATAGCAGCACTACAGTTGCAGTATAATGTGGGGAGTGGTGCAATGCAGTGGCTGTGGGGCAGCCATATTCAGGCAGACCTTCTGGACACTGAGGTGCTGCCCTATCTGCATGCATCTCTCTGGACTACGGGATGAGGTAACCAGACTCAGAGCGGAAGTAAACTGGGTCAGGAGTACCATCACCCCTATCCAGGGACCACCCAGTCCAATGCAGCTGCCTCAAAGGATGCCGAGAACGAGGAGCACTTGGATGACAGTGGGCTCAGGGAGGGTTAGAGCAGTCAGGCAGAGGCACATCCCAGATCCTATTCCTCTCAAAACTCATATGCCACACTGGCAAATGAGGACAACCAAATAGAGGTACCCAGAGAAGTGGAAGGAAAGGATGTGGAGGTTAGCCAAGGAGGTGACCTCAGTGGGGAAAGCAGTGGACCCCAGAGGAGGAGGAGGAAGCAATCCTGGTGGGGACTCCATCAAGAGGGATCCAGCTAGGAACACAGGAGGGGAGGACAGGAGGTGAGGTGCCTACCAGGTGCCACGGCATGGAGGGATGGAAGGAAGATACTGGGGATCACTGGGAAGGCAAGACGGAGGGTGAGCTGGATGTCATTATCCACCTAGGTACTAATGACTTGCAATTGGGGAGCCAAAGGAAGTTCAGGAAGAGTTTAGGAAACTGGGGAGGGTCTCAAGCAAGTAGCTACTTCTGTCACTTTCTCAGAAGTACTACCTGTGAGAGGCAAGGAGAGCATAGGGGTGCATGCACCAGGAACTTTAACTCATGGTTGAAGAACTGGTGCTGTGAGGAAGGGTTTGGATTCATTGGTGACTGGGGACCCACCTGGAGGGATGGAGGTTTGTTCAAGCCTGACGGCCTGCATCCATCCTGGAGGGGAATCCAAGCACTCAATGATAAGTTTAAATACTACATTGACAAGCATTTAAACTAGCAAAGGGGGTGGCAGGCCAGCAAGGAGGGTACCTACTTGCTCACCCCCACAGCTAGCAGTGGAACCAGTGAACCAGAGGTGGCTATCTCTGCAAAGCAGTGTGCAAAAGATGGAGATTAGTGTCCAAAAGGTGGATAAGCAGAAAGGGGCAACATTCAGCAGAAGGGCAGACAGCAAGGAGAACCAGGGATAAATGACAACCAAGGAAGGGGCTGGAGTAGAACAGTGAAGCAGGCTAGGAGGTCAAATCATGGAAAGCCATGTGTGCAAATGCCAGGAGCCTTAGCAACAAGATGGAAGATCTGAGGCTGTCGTGGTACAGTCAGACCTGGACATTGTGGCCATCACTGAAACCTGGTGTAATGATAACCATGACTGGGAGATGGCCATACCTGGCTACAACATATTCAGAAGAGACAGAGCAGGCAGGAAGGGAGGAGGAGTGGCACTGTATGTGAAAATGACATAAGGGCCACAGAGATCCAGGAGGAACAAATGGGGAGAGATACTGTGGTTAGCTGGAAAGGAAAATGGGGCCAGCCATCCGCACAGGTGTGGTCTACAGACCACCAGCCCAGGAGGACGAAACAGATAGGGAGCTGATGCTAGCCATCCAAAGGATGGCAGACAAGGGTGAGGTAGTACTGGTTGGAGACTTCAATATTCCAGACGTGGACTGGAGCATCCCAGCAGCAGCATCAACTAGGAGCAGATTTATCCTGGACTCCCTTCAGGGTGCCTTCCTCAAGCAACTGGTCATGGAACCAACTCGGCAGAAGGCAATACTGGACCTTCTGCTCACAAACAGGGACAGTGTGATGGGGGTAACAGTGGGGAGCACCTGGGTAACAGTGACCACCAGTCATTTTGGTTTGAAATCACAGAAAGAGCAGAACCAAACCACACAAAACACGATCCTGGATTTTAGGGGGCAGACTTTGGGAAAATGGGGAGATACTTGAAAGAGGCATTAAGGGGAATGGGACAGGAATCAGGGGTTGAGGAACAGTGGGCAGTATTTAAAATGGGGATTATAAGAACAACAGAATTATGCATTAAGCAGGTTAGCAAGAGGAAAAGGAAGAGGAGACCATTATGGTTTTCCACAGAGGTAGCAAAGAAAGTGAAAGCCAAAAAGATTGCATTCAGGCAATACAAAAAGACACAGGCAGAAGGGGATAGGGAGAAGTACCAGGAGAAACAAAGGGAGGCAGGGAAGTCAGTAAGGGAAGCCAAAGCTCAGACAGAAGAACACATTGCAAAATCAGTGGTTAAAGGAACAAACCTTTACAGGTACATAAGTGAAAAAGAAAGACAAAGGGAGGGATAGTGAGACTGAAGGGGAGGATGGGAGTCACGTGGAGGATGACAACAGTAAAGCTGACATATTGAACAGGTATTTCTGCTCAGTCTTTACTGAGGAAGAGGGGGTAATGGGTCTGAAGGAGTACAAGGGGTGAGAAGGTGCAGAATGGACACAAGTCCTTTACACGAGAAAGGGTCCTGAAGGAACTGGAAGCAATAAGAGTTGATAGCTAATGGGGCCAGATGGGGTGCACCCAGGGTCCTTAAAGAACTAAGAGAGGTGGTGGCTGAACCTCTGGCTATCCTGTTTAGCCAATCACTGGAAATAGGGAGGTACCCAAAGACTGGAGGATAGCAGATGTAGTCCCTTATACAAAAGTGGGAACAAAGAGGAAGCAGGGAACTACAGACCAGTCAGCCTCACCTCGGTAGTGGGAAAGATCATGGAAGCACTACTGAAGGAGAGATTGGTGGAACATCCGTGTCAATGGACCACAGGACCCAAGGCAGCATGGTTTCACCAGGGGAGGTCATGTCAGACCAACCTCATTGAATTTTTGACTGGGTGACTAGGGAGGTGGATCAGGGAGGGCAGTGGACATGGCCTATCTGGACTTCAGCAAGGCCTTTGACACTGTGCCATAGAAGACTATTACACAAACTGGGGAATATGGGTGTGGGCAGGACAGTAGTGTGCTGGTAGGTAACTGGCTGGGTGGCAGGACACAGAGGGTGGTGGTAAATGGCTGTCACTCCACAGAGGGAAGAGTGACCAGTGGGTACCAGGGATCAGTGCTGGGACCGTCCTATTCCAACATCTTCATCAGTGACATTGCGCAGGATCTAGAAGGCAGAATTTTACTGTTCACTGATGACACAAAGTTCTGTAACAGAGTAGACACACCAGAGGGTGTAGACAGAATGAGAAGGGACCTGCAGAAACTTGAAGAATGGTCAAGGGTTTGGCGGTTGAAATTCAATGCAAAGAATTGCAAGATAATGCATATGGGGCACAAAAACCCTGGCACAATATATCAGTTGGGGGGTGAGGATATAGCATGCACCAAGCAGGAAAGGGATCTTGGGGTTGTCATCTCTGATGACCTCAAGGTAGGGAAACAGTGTGACATGGCATCAGGTAAAGCAAATAGGATGCTGGGATGTATAGGCAGGGGCATCACCAGCAGGAAAAAGGAGGTCATAATTCCGCTATACAAGACACTAGTGAGGCCCCACCTGGAGTACAGTGTACAGTTCTGGAGACCATACCTACGTAAGGACATAGACAGGGTAGAGAAGGTTCAGAGGAGGGCAACAAAGATGGTGCATGGATTGCATCACAAGTCCTATGAAGACAGGTTGAAGGAACTGAACATGTACTCCTGGAGGAGAGGAGGAGAGAGGATATGATAGAGACATACAAGTATCTTACAGGAGAAACAGGGTGCAGGAAAACACTATTTTATGCAAAAAGATATTCCAGGACTAGAGGGCATGGGATGAAGTTGGAGGAGGACGATTCAGAGGAAACATGAGAAAGAATTTCTTCACAGAACGGGTGGTGGACAAGTGGAACACCCTGCCAGAGGAAGTGGTGGGGCTGAAACAATCACGGGATTTAAGAATGCATGGGATAGACATAAAGGAATTCTAGAGGTCAGGGGTATGGGGAAACAGACTTCTAGGAAAACAAACTGAACTTACAAGCTCAAATGGGCAGACTGGGTGGGCCATAGACCCTTATCTGCCGACACTGTCTATGTATCTATGTATCTATGTACAGAGAAAAACAGAAGCTATGGAGAATACGATTTACTATAGAAATCTACGGTTGGTGGGGGTTCCTAATGCCTATGATAAAGGCTCTGAGTTCTCAAGAGCTGTTAAAAGATTTGTTTATTTCATTGCTCAAGCTGCCAGAAAATAATCTGTCATTTGTAACTCGGGCTTTTCGGGATCCAATGAGAAAATCTTATTCTTCTTCTCAAATCAGAAAACACAAATCAAGATGTCAGCTTTGATTCGCTTTCACCTGACTCTGCTGCAGTGCTTAATCAAGCTCAGAGTTCCGCCAATATCTTTAAATAAATAGCTGGTCAAACAGCACTATAATCTTTTCCTTAGCATTTGATACCAATCGGGACCTCGTGTTAAATACTGACAGAAAAATGGGTGCCTTACACTTTAAGGACATTATTTGTCATGTTTTTCCTGATATTGCTCCCGAAACACTTCGGTGCTGTAAACATTTTTTACAATATAAAGAAGATCCTGCCGAAACTGGAGCCAACTTTAAAATACTGTTTCCAGCAAAAGGTTGGCTAACATGCGAGGAAAATAAGAGAATATTCTTTGAACCTGAACAACTCAAATCATGCATCGTGGAGAAAAAATACAAAAAAGCGAAGCAACATAGAGAAGATGATTTAGAAGTAGAGATGCCTCCATTAGAAGATGAAATTAATGGATGATTTTTGCTCTTTCCTTATGGACTGGGTCACTCATGATATTATTTCTAAATTATTTAGTTGTTGACGGCTTGCATTTAGAGATATGTAATTAAGTAATTCTTCCGGTAAATATATCTATATGCTAGTGCCTAATATCCCGAGTGACTTAATAACTATCTTCAATACATATTGAAGGTTCTCTTTGTTTTGACCCTTACACTTGATTTATTTAAAGTTGATTTATAAGTTGATTAAGACGTGAGCCATAGCTATATACTAATTGGAACCCCTTCAACTTAGGACTTTACCTTGATTCTTGGTACCATATAAGATTAGAGTATTGACTAATTATGTTGTTATTATAATTAATTTTTATTAATACAAGTCTAGGAAGATGCTGTATGATGTAATAAATACCAAAAATAATTAATAAAATTTAAAAATTAAAAAAGAAAGAGAAAGCGTTGTCGAGCCAAGGAACAGCCTACCAGTTTAGGTTTAGGTGGTGGCTCCAAGATCCATTAATGGTTTCAGACAGCTAGGACAGAGTAAAAGGCTTAAGAGTTACACTGGGGGAAGCAGTAGGGCAAGAGAGGATGCAGGGGCTATAACAGTGACCAGACAATAAGTCACAGGGTCCGACAGGGTAAAGCAGGGCAGCCTAGATGGACCAATGGTCTTTTTCTACCAGCATTGTCTATGTTTCTATATAGGTGGTCCCATCCAGACACTGTGAGCTGTTTACTCCATTGGATGGCACGAACTGAGGATTATCACCTCAGCTAGGGAACAATTGTCATAATCAGACAAACTCACCTAGCCTAGAGGTTCTAGTGGAGCCCACTGCACTCCTGGCCACGGGTTCAAGCTTGAGCCCAACATCCATGCCTGGGCCAGTACCACCTGGGAGTGCTGTAGGTGAGTAGTACTTCCAGACTCCAGGGGGGTGAGGGGGATTGGCCCCACAAAATATGATACCCTTTTTTGGTGACCAGGGTCAGTATGATACATTGTGGGTGACCAACAGGGAGACAAGCATCACACCCTGGAGGTAAGACAAAGAATAAATTGGAAAAAAATCAGATCAATATTACAATACACAAATCTTACTCTTATTATTAAATGCATGCTGGCAGTATAGCCTAGAGGCTAGAGGAATGAGCCGCGAATGAGCTTGGTACATCCAACATACCTGGGTTCGATTCCCACAACCTCCACTTGCATATGGTGTGACTTTGAGCAAGTCACTTGACCTCCCCAGTGCTGCCGAGTTGCCCTTGAAAACAGGCACTTGTGCCTAGTGGGCCTTACCCAGTTGCCAAAGGAAAAAAGTACTTAGTAACAAAAAAAGTAACATTTTCTAATGTTGAGGAAACACATTTTTACTCTAAATATTTAAAAATATATTTAAAATAATCTGTCATATTATTAATTCTCCAGCTTCAGTGGCAGAGGATGGGACAATCCAACAGTCTGCATAAAAACATAAATGTACACAGAAAAGACATCATTCGGGGGGGGGGGGCTAAAATAAGACATGGCAAGTAAACAAAGCATAAGTGACAGGCAATCAA
The DNA here is from genome assembly GCA_016271365.2 of Neoceratodus forsteri. Classification (NCBI taxonomy): domain Eukaryota; kingdom Metazoa; phylum Chordata; order Ceratodontiformes; family Ceratodontidae; genus Neoceratodus; species Neoceratodus forsteri. The sequence continues at coordinate 939,778,709 of CM028137.1, forward strand.
AACAGGACGTGACATCAGCTTCAAAAGGCCTCTTCCATTACAGGGGCTGAGCTGGGCATTCTTACATTGCGTCATACGGACTCTGAGCACATTTCCCTTTTATGTGTTATCAGTAATATTGTATAATACGATAACTTCCAAAACCTGAGCTCTCTTAGAATGTGGAGTTTCAAACATTGGGACCTGGGAAGTAGTTGCATGTCCACACAAACTGGAATTTGGACGTATAGAAGCTGTGACTTCACAACTGCAAGTAAAAGTAACTGAACCCCGTCTGACAATTGATAGCCGCAGGCAAGTCAGCAATGCCCGAAGCACCAGTCTTTCCCAGCAAGTCTTATTAGCACTAATGATGTGGAGGAGTGCTGATCAGGCGGTGGGGGGTGCATACAGTGCTATGACATGCAACCAGTGACAACCCATGAGCAGTTCTTTACAAAGCCAGGATGTGACCTTGTTACTGTGAGCTGATGGAAAGTCTGAGGTCAGGCCAGGTTTTTAAGTTTGTTTCAAAGTCAGTTATGCAGACAGCATTTACATTACAGTCACAGTGGGACACAAAATCTGGCAGGTCAGGAGATCGTCTTTGCCTGTCATTTTGGAAAAGGGCTAATTACTGTTTTTTAATCATGTGCTGTTTTAAATGACTCATGTTTGTGAAGATTTTACTGCTGTTTTTTTGTCACACACACCATGTTGTTTTGTCACACACACCACACTTCATTCAATAGATTTTGTCTTTTTTTTAGTACATTCTCAGGATAGCCCAACTTTGATGCTACATCTCATTTTCAGCAGGGTCCAGCTTCCACCTAGTTGTAGACTTGCTCAAGGTGACACACAGTAAGCCACTGGCTAGGAAGGGATTCAAACCTGCGATCTCGTGTTTCACAGTTCAGTGCTCCAAGCACTAGATCACACTATATACCAAAAGAGGAAACTTGGGTTGCCAGTGTGCTAGAGTAGATCCCTGCCGCTCTGTCTCATGGAGCCAGAATTTAGAGATCTTAAATACAAAACTGAATTCTGACACTATCAACCCCTTCCATTCGTTTAAGCAGGTCCCTGTTTGGGGTTGACAGTGTCCCTTTAACTGAACGTCAGGACCTTGATGAAACCATTTAGTGCTGCTTTACATAATGTAGGATTATCAAGGTGTGTGCTATGCATGAGTTAGGGACAACATCAAAAGAGGCAGTGTAGCCTGCTGGTTATTCATTAAAAATACGACTAACAGCTTAGTCTGGTTCAGTTTCAGTTATTTTGCATCTGTGCCCCACCCCACCCACCTGGATGAGGCTGAAAATAGGCAGTACTGTCTAGCCTTCTTTTCTGAGACAAGGAAGAATGAATTAATAAAAAAAATACATACATACCTACATACATACTACCATGCCAAAATGACAGACATTGTGTGTTTTCTATCGGCTGGGCTGCGCCCCGCCCCCAACCCCCTGCACCCTCCTGTCTTAAGATATCTAACTCCGAGTCAGAGTTGTTTTGGGAGGGGCAAAAGACGGCGAAAGGGAGAAATTTCACCCTCGGGTCCCTCACAGTGACAATCTCGAAATCTGTTGAGTTTGTCACTGTGAGGGATTTCGACATTGCACGTTCGCTATGCAAACAGCATACCCATACCTACACACGTAAAGCACAGAACTGCTCAGTGCCATCAATGACAAAGCTGCCAATAACTCAGAGAGGCAAATCACATTCCTTGTGGCTACTGGGATGAAAGATGCAAAGTTTTCTGATTATGATCAGAGGTTTCTTATACACAGAAGGCTGTTCATCATTAAAGGGTCATGACATAGCAGTATTTTACTGCTGTCTCAAGTTCTCTTGTGTATCAGAAACCTACAATCACAGTCAAAAAAAACTTCACATCTTTCATCCCAATAGGCAAACAGAATGTGATTTGCTTGTCCCAGTTATTGGCAGATTTGTCATTGATTGCAGTCAGCAGTCATTCATCAATTACTACACTGCCAAGTCCGACTCAAGTGGCACTGACAACTAACCCTGCTGAAACCCAAACCTCTTCCCTCAGCAAATAGTGTCCCTCCACTCTCTGCCATGACACAGTGCAGCCTGAACCAGGTTGTTAGTAACAAAACACCAACCAGGGTGTAACGGAGTCCTTCGAGGTTCATCCGCTGTTCATTATCCTCTAAAAACTGACAGCATGCCAGCTACTCCATCTGTATATAAAAAAAAAAAAAGACCTACACTTGCTTTTCTCCTTCGAATTAGCTAGCTAGCTTCCACAGATGCTCCATAGCATAGAGTTCTCATCAGGCTGGAAGAAGAAAAGTGGTAGCAGTTTCTTATTTTTATAGAGATTTTTCTCTTTTATACATATTCTAAGGCTGTGACTGCAACCAGCTAGTTTCTTCTTCGACTAGCCTGTCCCTGTCTCCACAGCTTCCCGTCCATGGCAGGGTGTCCAAAAGAGGCCAACCTTCTTTCCTTAGCCTAGCACAAGACACGATTGTACGTGATGCACTGCATGATGTCATCCAGAGTGTGCAGCAGCAATCACGCTTCCTGACAGCTAGGATTTTTGCGCTGTTTATCTTCCTGGAGACCGCCCTCCTCCCCTGGCATGGGCGGAGCCTCCTGTTGACCTCAGACTCATACAGAATGCTCCTATAGGAAAGCAAGTTCCTTAGCCCATCTACAGGGGTTGGTTGTGGTGCTGGGACCCACCACCAACCCACCCCGACTGAGGGGCGAAACCGAGCAGCAGCTACCAGGGTCAGGTCTGCCTTTCAACTTGGCTCCCAAAACTTGTTCCCAAATGTGGATCGCTGGCATGAGCTATCAGAGTGGCTAGTTTTTGGAACGGTTTGTGCACCTGACAGAAGATACATTTTAACTCAAATCCCCATATTAAAAAATGTATCTGTCCTGAAGTATTAAAAAGCAACAACCATGTTAACTTTGGAGATCCCTCCCCAAAAGCCTCAGAAGTAGGCATACATTAGTTTTATAAGGAGTGTGATATCATGTGCATGTATTTGAATTACAGTTTAAAAGTTAGAAACCAAAAATAAACCTGCCCTAGTAAGATTTATTTCAAAAGCCATTTTGGAGATAGTGGAGATTATCGGATCATCAACAAACCTACGCTATTAGCGTGGGATCAAGTTACGCTACTGTCTTAAATCAGTCGTTGGGTTATTTTTAGTAGTTTATTTGAGTTGATGGGCTTCATCCCCAACACCACTCATTAAAAAAAAAATATCCAAAAACAAGGGGTGTGTGGGGGGCAAAGCCCCCCAACTCAAACAAACTGACACAACAAACATCAACAGTAAGCGCAAGCACGCGCTGTATTCACGAAAGTTTTACGCTACTAGCATGGTCCGATAATCACCACTATTGCCACTATTTTTAAGTGCCAACAGCATAGCTAAATGCTTACTGTAGTTATGCATACTGTATATCGCATTTAGTCAAGTTCAAATGTACATTCAGTGTTAGTGACTCAGCTGCATGATGTCACTGATGAGGTCAGTGATAGGGCTTTTAGGTCTTGGCATAGGGTTTCAGTCCTACTCAAGCTGGGGTTCTCCTGCCAGTGGAGAACAATTTTATCTTTCTCATTACAATTTATGTAGTATGAAACAATTTGTTAGATGTTATTGAGGGGAATTAAAATAGCTGATGTAGCAGAGCAAAATGCTATGCAAAACGGGAGGTAATTCTAACCATTTCCAGAAATGCATAGCAGTAGACTGCCAATCATTTTTTGATAAGCCCATGGCACAATAAACAAGATGGACAAAAACAATACATGTAATTTTTTTTTTTATTTTGCTAATCATTCTATGCTAAGTGCTATGCATTTTCACAGCCTACAAGCACTTTCATGCAGAGAACTGCTGCTCAGTTTTCTCGGCTTATGTAATATCTTGTTTGCACTCACTGCTAGATGGCCTTTGCCACAGCGTGTGTTGCCTGTATAGGATGCTTAGTACAGTCGTAGAGCCACAGACTACCAAGCAGTAGAGAGCAGGGTGCCTGGGTTTGATCCTCAGAGTGAAACATTTCTTCTTTCTTACTACAATTTATATAGTATAACAGATATTGTTAGATGTAATTGATGATACTGGTGACAGACTTTCAAGGTTTGATATTCTGCACTGCTGATAACTTGAAAAGTCCCAGCAAAGACTTTGAGATTTAAATGTGACTTGGGGAACATTACTTCAAATAGACAGACTGTTCATTATGAAAATTCATTGCAACTCTTGGGGGGGTCTGCACTCAGTGCTGGATGTCCTTTGCCACAATATGCAACTACTGTCGAGGAAGACAAAGAACCTCTGTGCTCCCTTTGCAAACTGTGTGAGAGGCCTTTCGGCACCATGCAATTCTGCTTAAAGTTGAACCAGCATAACATTCTGTGGTGATTTGCATATGCAGTCCATGATGCTTTGCATTGTGTGGGCATGTGTGACTTTGTACTGTCTAGGAAGCTTAGTACAAAATTAAAGCTACTGGCCATCATCCATTGCAACTGCAGATCTTTTTGTCTTTGTTCTGGTAGTCCCTCCCCTCTCCTCCTCCCACTAATGCATGCATCATGATGGCATCCTGGGGCAGTACTGACCAGCATGTGGTCATCCACACTAGCCAAGACACTAAGCCACCAGCAGCAGGAGCAGCTCTCCGAGTGGTACACTGCTGTTTCCTACCTGGGAGTAGAAGGCTCTTTTCAACCTCCATGCCAGCCTCCACTCCTGACATCCCAGGCTTGATGTTGAATCCAGGTCACCAGCATGCCAGCACAGTCCTCCACCCCTCAGCACCACGGAGGAAGCAGGAGTGGGCATTTACCACTGTAAAAATGATTTCCTATCACCGTATTAATGTCACCATTTTGAGGCTAGGAGCCATACAACAGAGAAGCTGTTCAGCAAGATATAATTTACAGTATAAATCATGCTGGGATGACAAACTGCCATGCACAGTTTTCAGGGCACAGTAAAAGTCATGTTCATAAACCAATGGTAATAGGCAAAGAGTACAGTATTACAAGGGCACTGGAAAAGCAAAGTGGTCCACTGGATAGAACACAGAACCGTGGCCCAGTGAAGGTTCAACCCACCAAATACTGACTCACTCACTGTATGGACCATAAGCAAGAAAATGAAGGTTGCATACTTACCATAACTGTTGATCTTTCAGAATGCCTTTACCATTGATTACTATTTATGGGTCTGGGACTGGAGGCACTAGGGCCCTGTGGGAGCAATGCTTTTGCTAGGAGAGAGATGGCCATGGGTGCTAAGCATGGCCCCTGCACACCCTCGTGTGGTGCCATGTGCCAGCCAATAACTGTTGCCGGCTGCCTCACTAACCTCAGTTCTGTTTGCTAGGAGAGAAACAAAGTGGGGAAAAATAAGAGTGAGCCAAGAATTTTACTAGCCCAAAGGGATAGGGAGGGGATATAGAAGTAAAAATAAACAACAAAATAAAACTCAACTAACAACCTTTGCATAGAGAAACGGGGCAAATAGGTGGCACAAAAGGTAGCTGGGTATAGAACCAGAACCTCACACCACTAGCCAGACAGACGATAGACAGTGACTTTAAAGGCAACAGTTTGCAAATGAGATGGTAATGTGTCAAATAGGAATGAATCACATGGACTCTTGGAAAAAACAACCCCATACCACCAGACTGAGAACTGACTGGATAGTCACTTAAATATGCCCCTTTTTTTCCCATCATAGAAGAAACAAGCATTTGTCAGTGATGAATGTTTGCACGTATGGTGCACGTGGCAGGCATGAGTGGTGACATGAGTAATTTGTGGTGGATCCTGCCTTCCTGCAAACTGTAGGTCTGTGCCTGTGCTGTAATTTAAAACTGTCAGGCTAACCTACTCGTCCCGACACAGTACTTGGGCCCAACAGGCTTTCACGCACATGTCAATCTCTTGTGAGGGAAGGCTCCCCTGCCCACCACAAGGTGTCTTGTGCACACCAGAACACTGATCTGTCCTTACCCATGCTGAGGCCAGTGCCACAAGCTGCAGCATCTTTCCCTCAGCCTCAGCCTTTTCAGCCAGCTCACTGAGCTTGCAACCGAACGTAGGTCACTGACACAGGAAAGCAATATGATCCCCACTGGGCCAACAGCTTTCCCTACAAAAGACATTATAATTTTTTTTTATAACAGTTTTGACCCCAAAACTTCAACATTGTCTTTTAATGACTCTCCACCCTTTTGAATATGACAGGTGTCATTTATAAAATACTGGACAAAATGTTGTTTCATGCCACAAGTGCAAAATCACATTTTGGCCAGGATTCGAAAAATGACAGCTGTCAAGTTCATGAGGTGGTATGAAAACTGACTATGTTGAACATTTGGGGTCAAAATATTTAAAATTACCAATTGTATGCACAAGCAGTGAAAAAATGTCAATGTATCTTCATAACTTTGTTGTTCTCTAATATTCTGACCCCAAATTTTCAACATAGTCTTCTTACGATCCCACCTCATGAACCCTGTAGGTGAAAATGTTCAAGTCCCAGCTGAAATGTCATTTTGTACCACAGATGCAAAAACACATTTTGGAGAGGATTTGAAAAATGACAGCTGTCACGTTCACAAAGTGGCATGAAAAAATGGCTATGCTGAAATGTGGTTGTCAAAATACAGAAAATGACCAAAGTTATGAGCAAGCATTGAAAAATATCAACTTACATTCATAACATTATTGTTTTTCAATTTTCTTACTCCAAATGTTCAACACAGCCTTCTTTTGATCCTAACTCGTGAACCTGGTAGGTGAACATTTTCAAATCCTATCCTAAAGGTGATTTCAGGGAGTCATTGCAGAATCACCTTTCAGACCGAATTTGAAGTATTTCACCTAGCTTGTTCGTGAGGTGGGGTCCCAAAAAGGTCACGTTGAAAACTGTGGGGAAAAATATTAAAAAATGACCAAATTTATAAGTCAAGTTCAAAATGCGTTGAAATACATTAACCGCATATCTGACTTCTTAGTTCCCTGTCTAATGTTGAATTGTGAAGACGTCTCCAGTCCAGAGAGTTTTACAGCATTGGACGCCCAGTAGGTAAGTAAGGGGTTGGGGGTGCTGAGTGGGGGGAGGATAACAGCGCAGAGGGGCAGCGGCAGCAACAGACATCGATGGACCATTTTATTTTTTACAGAGATAAAAAAATAAAAAATGAGGGATGGTTTTCTTTATTTCAGGTACCAACACTGGAGACTGGGCACCCCAGTGTCAGTGTCATGTTTGGCAGCACTGGGGGTGGTCTCCCTGGTGTTGCACAGTGGAAATGGGCAGGGTGCAGGAATTGGGCACCCCAGTGTCGGAAAATTCAGAAGAAGCACAGCAAGCAATGGGAGGTGGGAGGGATATTTGGCAGTGGGAGGGAGTTCATTTCACAGACCAGGCACAGAAAGTGACGGGGAGGTGGGAGGGATACTTGGCAGTGGGAAGGAGTTGATTTCACGTTCCAGAACAACCTGGGGCAATTGACTTGTAACTGCAGATTATTAAAAAAAAAAAAAAAACCAGAATGGGAGGGTTTATGCAGACAAAAGTTGCCAACCACTCTGTGAATGTAGTGATCGGCTCCTTTCAAATACAAAAAGTTTTTGCCCCACAAAAAGGAAAACATATTACAATCAGCCTATTCAGTCTCTGCACTGTCAGTGCTGAGTAAGATGCGCTGTACCCGGCAGTGACACGCATCTGAAATGCAGTTCTCTGTAACAAAAGGTTAGCTGCACATTTATGCTCACACAAACATAAAAAGGGAATTTCAGATCCATGTGGAGTAGACCTGGACAGCCCAAAGAAGTTGTGAAGTGTTCATCTCCCCAGGCACCACTAATGCAGTGGGCTAACAGCCCAGCGGGCACACAGGAAGAAAAAGGGGGCATACCAACCAAACAATAATCAGACATGGAAGAAAAAACAATAGAAAAAATTACCTGGTTCTCCTGCAACCACAGAGATATACCTTGTGTAACAACCTGCTGTTCTTCATCCAGTCAGTGCATAGCACCTTTGGACAGACAGTGCAATTCCCAAGTGGAGTTAGATCTGATAGTGCCCAGAGGCTGCATTTAGCAACTAGTAGGGACATGCCCAAAAGAAGAGGATAAACCCTGGGCAGGGAGAAGAAGGACAACAATGAAAGGGAACTGTCTTCCTCTTTTTTTTTTTTGTTGGTATGATGGCCCTGAAAAAGACTCTCACCCCAGTTTTATTTTTTCATGGGAGTGGGGACCCAGTGGGGACCCATCAATAAGTCACAAACTCCCTTCTTCGTGTTTCTCAAAAAAAAAACAACCCCATGGGTAGTCCAACTGGGAAGATGCCCTGGAACCTGTGGTACTGGTCAGCACTGTCAGGGTGAGCAGTCCAGAGGCCCTAGCTCTGTTAGAGTGGGGGATGGTGGGCAGAAATTGTGAAGATATTCTGGAAGATCACCAGTTACAGTAAGTACGTAACTTTCATATCTTCCAAGACTCAATCGACATCATTGATTCCTACTTATGGGTCCAAGTACCAAGCTTTCCCTTCTTCTGAGGGAGAAGCTGGCTCACCCTGAGGGTAACAGATACCCTCAGCCCCCTGCATGGGGAACAACACCTGACAGCAGGGTCTCCTTAAAGGTCAGGCAAGACCTGAGCATCCTGGAAGTGCAATTTAAGCATTATACGCCAGGCCAAAAGTGCCAGCCTAGACAACCAAAGCCATGCTGTCTGCCTGATGCAGACTGCAATTCCTGCTAACCTGAAGACCACCTCATTGGTATGGTAAGATCTCTTCAACTGATGCCGAGCTACTCTAGGCCCCAAGTAGAAAGGTCAATGGCCTGCCTGCCTGATTTGCTCTGTAGTAGTGTAGCTAAGAGTTGGCTTAGCTGCAACCATAGGTAATGGTTGTAGGTCACCATATATGCCTGGTGTGTAGAGATGCAGATAACAGCATGTTCCAAGGTGAAAGCCTTCCTGCCAAGGGTATCCATATGAGTGGAATCTGCCTCTGGAAGTTGGGCATGCGTGAGGTGCTAAGGCCCTGACGGGTCTGCAATACAACTAGTCCTGAGGAGACGTGAAGTAACCTTACCTGTGGACCCTGTGGGTGCACAATACTGCATAAGGTGATCCCTGTGGATGACTGGACTGAAGAAGGATTGCTTCCACTGTCCTGGATCGCTCCTCAAAGGTTCTAGGCCATGAATGAATGACACCGAGGTCGATATTGGGTACTCCATGCAGTGCCCAGTGGAAGGGCTTCCGTATCATGACTTGCAAAAGTATTCAAGTCAAGTGCCTGGAGCATCTCCACCATGAAACATTTGTACAGGACATACTCAGCAACTGAAGGCAGGTGGATGGAAGACTCATGTCCTCTGAGGAGGACTTTGATGGAGAGGAGGCACCAACTCCATGGACCATTGGTGCTGGGAAGAAGGGCCTGAACTGGGCCCTATCAGACTCCTTGTGGAAAATCTCTAAGGCACCAACAAATTCACTGTCTTGGTCTCATGTTAGTGGCCCATCAGAGCCTATGAATGACAGCAACCTCTCAAGGAAGCAGTGAGGCCATACTAGAGGGGGTCGAGACTCCTGGTCTTGAGGGCCTCAACCTAGGCTGTGGAACTGCATAGAGAACCTCACACAAACAAAGGGCCTAGCAAAATTGCACAAAGGGCATCCTTCTACATCTGAGGAGTGATCCAATCAGTGCCCATGGTTGGGGACTCCCGGGTGAGGAGATCAAAGCTGTACCAGTCCTATAGGGCAAACCCAGTCCTCACCAGTGGCAGTGTTGTCCAGCAGCTCTGCACAGAACTTTGCCTCCAGGCCACTATCCAACCCTGAGTCGATGCTGCCTCCAGCACCAAGCTCAGAGTTCATGGCAGCCTCAGAAATGTGGTCTACCCCATCACCACAGTCAGCACTGCCCTTGGTACCATGTTCAATGCACACTTTGGCATCTTCCCTAAGGTACTCACACACTCTGGTGTCATAAATGAGACCAAAGTCAAGGACAACACCATCACCAGTTCCTCACTTGGAGCCAAGCCCATGAACAACACCATGGCCATCTCTGCACCCAGCACCATGGCCTGTGTTGTGACCCTCTTTGGTGTCATTAGAAACACCATGGATAGTGACAACCTCTGACTCACAAACAGCATAACTGAGAGCCCCAATGCTAGTCCCCCTTCAAACACTGTGAACAGTGCCAAAAGGAGGCCCGGTGATACCTCCAGTGCCACCCACCAGATCGTCACCGTGAAAAGTGACAACAGCAAAAACGATGCCAGAAGATGACACCAAGGTATCCACCAATGTAAACTGAGCATATAGCTGCAGTCTCACCACTGGGGATGTCTGTTGCTGAGGTCAGACAGACTGTGGAAGGTTCTCAGCCAGCTGCCCAGAAGGAGCTGGTGTCACACAGACCCAACCACCAGGGCCTCCAACATCTCAACATGGTGAAGTCAAGGTAGACTCTGTGCTTCTGTAAAACCAGAGGTCCCAGGAAGAGGCCCAGAGGAAGGGCCTAAAGACCTGACCATGGATGCATGCATGTGATGTCTGCCTCTGAAGGTGGGGCTCACATGACCCCACTTCAATGTACGGTTCTCTAGGGTGAGGCAGTCCATCAAGAAGCAGACATTGCACACATCTATACTGTGCTGTGATCCAAGGCAAACAGCGCAGGACTACTGCTGGTCCAGAGCAGCCACAGGTTTCCCACAGTGACAGTGACACATTATGGGAGGCCGTCAGACTTTTTTCAATGGTTTTGCCCTTTTCTTGTTGGATGAAAAGTGGCACTGGAAACATTAGAAAAATAGTGGTGACACACTGATAAAAGTAGTGACAGAACGAACTGAGGCACTTCACTCCCATGGGGCACTCAATGAAGGGAAGAACAGAGGTTAGTGGGCAAGCCAGCAATGGTTTTTGGCTGGTGCTCAGCCCCACATCAGGGTGCAAAGACATTGTGTTCGGTAGCCATTGCTGGCTCACTCCTAGCAAAACCTTTACTCCCATGGGGTCCTAATGTTTCCTGCCTCAGACCCATAAGTGGGAATCAATAGTGAAGACTGATTCTTGGAAGACTGTGACCTTCTACTGCCTCCGTTAACCCAGCAGTAGAACCTGACAGATGAAAGATCCTACAGGCACATTAAATGTTGGTTCTCAACTCTGCTGTTCTGGGTACATCAACTATAAACAAGCTCTCCTCATCTTGCACTCTGTTCAGTGTTGTTAAAGACAAAGAACCCAATTCACAGAGCCCTCCGCAGGGCTGTTGGGCATCCAGATGCCACAGAGTGGCCTCTCTGCACCCCACAGCATCTACAACCCCCCCAAACACACACACATGTGGAGACACGGCCCCCTGCCCCATTTCACTCTTCCACCTTAATTCCACAGGCATTCAGGTCAAGAGGCTGGTGGCAGATACTGCCACACTTCACAGCATCCCCAAAGTCAGGTACAGCTGGTTTGGGACATTTGTAAGTTGCAGAGGATCCACAGATGGGGACATACTGATGTGAAACCTTAACACCTCCCTGCACCAAACATTCCATGGCTTTCTGGACCCCAACTGGCCTCCCTCTGGTAGTCCTCAGACATCTGCAAAAGCAAAAAGGGACAGGAGAAACAGAAGAATCCTTATTATATTACATTTCCTGGTTAAGTGCTTCTATAACCCAAAAACTGGGTTGCAATTCTTCACTATATACAAATGTTTTCAAAGAAGCAACAAACAGCTTCATCCTGTCAATAAAAAAATTTAATTTTTTTTCCTTACAGCAAGAACACACAGTTTCAAAAATGTTACCTGATTCTGTGGCTACAACACTTTTAAAACCAGCAATTATAAATGAAAATGCCAATGGTACTGAGCGGTGACAAGTTGTCTCAAGCAGAACCAGTACCTACACCACACAAAATGAGATGTGGCATTGCTGCTAGACATACATTGCTTTGAAATGACTTTAGGATATGGTATGTGTAAAGCAGTATATAAATGCAAATTATACGACATTCCACGGGTCACACACTGAAAGTATTTGAGTAAAATACCAGTGCTGCTGCAAGTTGTTAAACTTTCTCACTTTGCTCTAACTTCTTCAGTCTCTGTTTGTATTATACTGTACTCTGCCACATTGTGCCCAAAGATCTGCATCTTTATGCCTTAGTCATGTACCTGTACCTAGGAAATAAAATCTCCTCAAGAAAATAGGCATCTTTTAAAGCTCATCAACCCTTCCTTTCAAAACCTCCATTCCATTTTTAAAGTTTGAGGAATGTCCATCTTCCAGAGCTGTGTGATACTGATAGTGGCAATTTGCTTCATCATCAGCATAGGATAATACTGACTGTAAAATGGGTGCCAAAAATCCTGTATTCTGATTTGTCAAAACAGGTCACCTGACCATGTATTAATCCCCTGTAAACCCGTAGTTGCCTTGCTGCACTACAAAATCCTGAGTGACAGCAATGTGAAGGGAACCTTTCAGATCACTCCACCAGAGACACATGTAAAAAACAACAGCTATGGTATCTTTAGTAGGACAAATCCACCTAGTGGAGAACTACAAGTATGGCATCCTCAGAAGGACAACCCCATTAGGAAGAAGAACTATTTTATTACAAATGCAAGTAAACAGTGTTTTTATTTTAAATATTTATTTAGGTAAACATCTAAAATAAAGTTGTGCATTTTATAAATGGATTAACACACTCCAGAGCATGGGTAAATGGATCAACACAGTACAGAGCATGGGTTTACTGAGAATTAATCCACACCTTGGTGGCTGAAGTCACTTAGCCTGCAGCCTTGTTCCTCACCCCCCGGCCCGTCCCGTACCGTCCTTGTGTGGATTAATGCTCAGTAAACCCATGCTCTGTCATGGAATGATCCATTCACAATTACCTTGTGTATTCACTGCTAGCCACAGAAATCTAAGACGGTAGATTACAGTACGTACGTACGTGTGTGCGTGTGTGCATGTGTGTGCTAAAAACTATCCATACCTAACTATTACAGACCCATTACAGTCAAGATGACATGCATATGATACAAAAGGCTGTTTGCAAAAAGGGAAGTGTGTAGATGCATAAACAATACAAGAAGACAAATTATTTCCAGTTTGTTGTAATTCTCTCCAATACATATGTGTGTATTCTAAAACAAAAAAAAAAACTGCTAAGAATCATGGGTATATAATTCCCCCCCAGGGGAAGGGCAGGTGAACTGTATACATAATAAATCTCTCAACAGGTGTTACAGTCTTCTGACCATGTCTCTACTCAGACCTTAACAATAATCTTTAGAATTGGCACAAAATTATATGTGTGGTGACAACAGGTGGAAGCTATTGCTTGTCTTCTAAAAATAAATATGGGGAGTATGTGACTTTTTGTTTACACACACTCAGTGTGTGATGCCTGGTTAAACATTCAAGCTTTGCTCTCATGGTTTAGGTGGCAACACACACCTCTGTTGTGTAAAAAAAAAAATCCCATAATACACCATTCTACATGTATAATTCTATATTCAATTGATGCCTTGAGAGGGGGATACAGTGGTCCTAGTCAAACTGCCACACTGCATAAACTCATTCTCACATGAAGCAGGAGAATCACTTACTAATGGACCTAGGCTTTCGACTGGAAGTCCAGTGTCCAGCCCAGCTCCACCCTCAGGACCCTTCACTGTACCTGCGAGGAGCTGCACAGCAGAGGATGGGGTATATGAATGATTCCTGTGAGCTGGGCTCACTGAGTGGCATCGGAGGGTGGAGCAAGTGCAGGTCTACTACACACAAATCACGTATGACAGCCTTATCTGTGGCTAGGGTCCAAAGTTTCATTTGTGTGAAAATATCTATACATTCAAAGGGAATCAACAGAGAAAATGAATCCTTTAAGAGACTCTCCATTCTTTGGGAATTAAAAAAACATATTTACGTTTGACAGCTTTTATAGTGTATGGCAGAATACTGCTGTGCATGGAAATCTATGCCTAGAATAAGGTTGCTAGTTAGTTAGTTAATTAATTAGTTAGTTAGTTCGAAGGTTCCAAGAAAGACATACTGAGCTGATTTTTCCAGATGCATTCTGTAGCAGCATAACAACAACACAGTACATCAGGAAATGATGTTTGCATAGCTGACTTGCCCGTTATCTTTCTTTCCATGCCAGTCATGTATTCTGATATACTTCAACCATTTTTTGATAAATAAATAACAAAGTTTTGGGATGCCCTCAGAGCTGCATAGAGTTCCACTACCCTCATCAGCTGCTGATCTTTCTTTTCAAATTTCTTAGACAGGCTGAACAGAAAAGTATTGGAGAGGATAAGGGCAAAGAAAGTAGCATTTCAGAGATTTAAGAGGACCAATAGAGGGGAGGACACAGAGAAATATGTGGGGATGACCAAGGAGGTAACCAAACTAGTAAGGGAGGCCAAGGCCTCCAGAGAGTTAAGGTTGGCTCAGAGCATTAAGGGAAGGGAGAAGGACTTTTTCAGATACATGAGAGAGAGAAAAGGAGATGCGGGACCAAATAGTGCAGTTCAGAGGCGGGTGGTGGAAGGGTGTAGAACAGGCAGAAGCATTAAATGAATTCTTCTGCTCTGTGTCCATCCAGGAAGAGGGTGATCCATACCTCCATGGACTGGGAGGGTGGGAAAGGGGGGCGAAGGGGTGATGGACAGGGAGGTCATGAAGAGTAGAGTTCTTGAGGGTCTGAAGGTACTAAGGGTTGACAAGGCACCAAGTCCTGATGGCATTCATCCCAGGGTGCTGGGGGAGATGGCGGATGTATTAGCCAGATCTCCGGTAGACTTGTTCATCACCTCCCTGGACACCGGATGTGTGCCACGGACTGGAGAATGGCTCATGTGGTACATATCCACAAAAGTGGCTCAAGGGACGAGCCAGGAAACTACAGACCTGTTAGTCTCACTTCCATAGTGGGTAAACTTATGGAAGCAATCTTGAAGGAGAGATTGGTGACTTTCCTTGAAGTAAATGGCCTCCAGGATGGGCAGCAGCATGGGTTTGTCTCAGGGAGATCTTGCCAGACCAACCTAATAGAGTACTATGACTAGGAAACAAGAGAGCTGGATAAGGGCCATGCAGTAGGTGTCCCGAACTTGGGCTTCAGCAAGGCATTTGATTCAGTGCCTCACAGGCAGCTGGGGGGGACCGAGATGCATGGGGTGGGGGTGAAGATGGCTGGCTGGATTGAGAACTGGCTAAAGGACAGGCAGCAATGGGTGTCGGAGGGGGACTCTCAACTCCTACGCCTGTGACAAGTGGGGTGCCGCAGGGCTCTGTGCTGGGACTGGTATTGTTTGGGCTGTTTATATCGGATATCTCATACAGAGTTAAGAGCAGGACCAGTCTGTTCACAGATGATACCAAGATGGGAGCGATAGTGGATGATGTATAGAGGTACAAGGAGCTACAAGGGGACCTAGTCAAACTGGAGGTGTGGACGGCGAAGTGGTAACTGGACTTCAATGCAAAAAAGTGCAAAGTTATGCGCTTCAGGGTGAAGAACCCAAGGAGGGAGTACTGGTTGGGTGGGGTGAGACTGGAGGTCACTGAGGAAGAGAAGGCCCTGGGAGTGATGATAACAGACAGCATGAACAACTCTGCCCAGCACAGAAAGGTGCAGCCAAGGCTAACAAAATGCTGGGGTGTATAGCAAGGGGTATCTCATCCAGACATAAGGAAGTGATCCTGCCTCTTTAAAGGTCCTTAGTCAAGCCACATTTGGAGTACTGCATGCAATTCTGGTGGCAATATCTGAAGAAGAATATTAGGCTGCTAGAGAAGGTGCATCATAGGGTGACAAAAATGATGCAGGGGGTGGAAGGTGAACAAGATAAGGACAGACTGTAGAATCTGAGTTTGTACACCGTAGAGGAGATGAGGGCTCAGGGAGATATGATTGAAATGTTTAAGTAACTGAAGCGGTTCAACAGAACTGGCACAGATGGATTATTTAGGATAAGGAAGGGAAGGGACACCAGGGGACATGGGCTAAGACTGGAAGGGGGCAGATTTAGGAGAGAGATAAGGAGGCATTGTTTCATGGTAAGGGTGGCATTGAAATGGAATGCTTTACCAGAGGAGGTGGTACCATGCAGGATGGTGGGTACTTTCAAAAGGGCATGGGACGGAACAGGGGGTGTCTGAGTAAGTAGTAATGAGAAATTGACAGGGGGAGGGGCAGCTACAAGCTAGTGGCACTAGCTGCGCACTCGAGCAGACTTGATAAGACCATAAGGCCTGCTTCTGCTGGCAGATTTGTATGTATTCTATGACTCCAATAGCACTTTTCCATGCTATTCATCTGAAAGGCCTGAAAGGGTATTACTGATGTCATAGAATGCTCAGGCAGTATGGAAAGAGAGCAGCAACTGCTGAGGAGAGAGGGATGTGGGGTAGTTAAAAAGGTAACAGAACTAGATAATTTAACATAAAAAGTCACAAACATATTAGAATATTGAATAGACACTAAAAGGGACAACATGAGGACATCTAGAGGTGTAAAAAAATATTTCATATCACCTTTAAAACAGTGCAAGTCATAACAGTATATCAGGCACCTGTGGGAGATAAAAATGAGTTTGGATAAACAAAGGGAAATCACCCCTAAAGGCATAGCAGTGGGAAGGAGGAGAGCAAAATGGCCAGGGCAGTATGAATTTGTGTCCGGGGGGGGGGGGATAAAAAAGGTAGAGGTCGTGGACAGTTGCAGGCTGGAGTGCAAAGGTCACAAAGAACAAACTTAAAAGAGAAAGGAGAAGAGGCAAGTGGACTGAGAGAGAAAGGATGAACCAGAGTTTAGGAATGTGATATGACAAGGCAGCGGGACTGAAAGATTTTATTTTATTTATTTGAATTTTGGTAACCGGGTAAGTCCACTGAAACAAATACAGTCCCTTTTTCAGGGTCAACCCGGGGGTCACAAACAATACAGAGCAGGACAAAAAATATTACAGAGCAGTACAGCGTACAGATAGGTAAAAATGCAGGACATCAGTAAAAGCATCATCAAATCCTTTACAATGAGTATAGCCATATAGAGCTACTCACAGACATAAATGCTACATAGATATAATGTGTGCTATGACAAGTGGATATGAGCATAGTGCTGTAGATGTGTAGGGAGAAGGTTAGGGAAAGTGCAGACAGTCGATGAATACCGTTATGGTTTACTAGGGGGTGAAGGAGAGAGAGAGAGAGAGAGAAGGGGAAGGGAAGAGAAGAAGGGGTGGGATAGGGGGGTAGGGATAGGATAGGACAGAAGAAGTTGAGGTGCATCAGCGAAAACAGGAGCAGGAGGTAGAGGAAACAAGGGAGGCATATAAACTGGACTTAAATAGAGGAAGAGAGGTACTATTCAGGACACATGGAGGAAGAGAGTTCCAGTAAGAGACAGCAGCAAATGAGAAGGATCTCCTAGAGTAGTTTAGGCACAGATTGGGGATAGCTAGCAGAGGTAGGAATGCTGAGCGGAGGGTGCGAGGAACTTGTCTTAGGTTTATTATATCCCTTAGGCAGGGGACGTGAAGTAGCACGTGGACACATTTATACATAAGGCACATGGAGAAGTACTTCAATTTAGATTCATAGGGTAACCAGCCCAGAGAGGAGAGGACTTTGCAGTGGTACGAAAGGGAGTTGGTTCCCAGAGCGAACCTCCCAATCCTATGGTAGGCCTGGGAAAGGAGAGAGAGAGAGGATGGATTTGTAGACAGCAGCAGAGGGGCTCCATAGGTCAGGAGGGGAGTGAACGATGCGGAAGCAATTCTTAGGCTCGAGGCAGGGGTGAGAAATGAGTGAATTCGATAGAGCAGCCCAAGCTTCTGATTCATAGCTTTGACAATGTTGATGACATGGATGCTGAAAGAGAGCATGGGGTCCAGGGCAAAGCCCAGGTATTTGAAGGACATGACTGTCTCTAGGGTGTCACCCATGTTTGATGTGATATTAAGAGAGGGTGAAGGATGCTTTGCAGAGGGGTGTTGGGAGAACAGCATGCATTTTGTTTTCTTTGTGTTAAGGACCAGATGTCGACAGTTGAACCAGTCCTAGAGGGAAGCAAAGTCATTGGCAAGATCCCTATTAATATGGTCGGTATTTGATGAGGAACAATATATAATGGTATCATCCGCATAAAGATGCATTGATGCACCACCACAAGAATGAGGGAGGTCATTAATGAAGACGGAAAATAGAAGTGGTCCTAAGATGGATCCCTGTGGTACTCCATGTGTTATGTGCCTGGGTTCAGAGAAGGAGCCATTCCATCTTACTCTCTGAGAGTGGCTTGATAGGTAGCTTTTTACCCAGTTCCAGGCATTATCATCCAAACCTACAGTATGTAGCTGGTGAAGTAGAAGATCATGGTTTACCAGATCAAATGATTTAGTAATGTTGACAAAAATAGCACCCATAGCATAACCCTTGTCCGTGGCATGGTATATGTCTGTTGTTACTTTTATCAGTGCAGTTTGGGTGCTGTGATTCCTTCTGAATCCGTGCTAATGAGGGGAAAGCAGGTTGTGTGATTCAAGGTAGTCTTGAAGGTGGTTGTAAACTATGCGCTCCTGTATTTTTGCCAAGTGGCAGAGGAGGGATATAGGTCTATAGTTGTTGATAACAGTATTGAATCCCTCCCTTATGTATCGGTTCGACCACTGCTACCTTCCACTCATCAGATACTGTATTGGACAAGAAGGACCGTCCGAAGAGGTCTCAGACTGGGCAAGCAAGGGCTGATGCTCCCAATTTGAGAAATTTAGCTTCTAGGGAGTCATGTCCAGTTGAGTTATCAGAATTAAGGTTTTGAAGGAGCTTCTGGACCTCTTTGAGAGTGGCAAGATTTCCTAGATGGAATATAAAGGGAACAGGACACACTGTTGCAGACAGGGTAGGAGGAAGGAAGGGGAAAGGACAGGAGGGAAAGAAAGTAGGAGGGAAGGGAACCAAACCAGAATCTGGATAAAAAAGAGGCACATTGGGAAAGGTGGCTGCTGTCAAGAAAGGCTAGGGAGAGGGCAAAGTAAAGTAAACAGTGTTGGGTACGAGGGGAACAGTCTAAGGAAAAATGACAACAACAGTGAAGGAGGGTCCAGTCTGGCAAGAGAAGATATGGAAGCTCCACTGTAAACTATGTCACCATAGTCAAAATTGGGAGAATCATCTTTAAAACAATTTCACAGTGGGTAGGAAGCAGGATACCTGCTTTGTTCCTTTGTAGTGCACCCCACTTGGGGAGGAGCCTCTGGTATATAGTATTAATGTGCACCAAGAAATCAAGATGATGTTCTAGCCAGTCCCCAAGGTACTTAAAGAAGAATACATCCTTGACTGCAGCACCATCAAGGGTATACAATAATGGAAGGGAGGTAAGTCGGAATTAAATTTCAGCTGCCAAATACTGGACCACTTCTCCAGTCTCCTCATATCCTGTCTCAAACTGTTAATCACTTCTTCACAGTCAAACCCTACTTCAGAGCTTGCTATCACCTGTGAACAGGCCTGTCTTGCCCAGGATACCCTCTCCTAGATCATGGATATAAATATTAAACAGGGGTGTTCCTAGAATTGACCCCTACGTTACCCCACAAAATGCTGCCTTGTCGTCAGAGTACTTACCATTTAGTACCACTCTCAGGGGTGACTCGTGTCCTGTCATGCAGTTTGGGTGAGAGTACCACAAGATGATGCTATGGGATTCTGTCTGCCCAAACTCTATGAGATGACACTCTTACATCATAACAGAGATCTCAAACAGCACTTACTACGTAAACATTATAATTCACTTAGGTTAGCTGGAGTGATTTATAATAAGTTTTGAGTTCTGTTTTACTTTCAAAATTGAATGTAATCTTCCTCCCCTTGTACCTTTAAAATGGAGCATGCCACGTTTAGTGCCACCACATGAGACAACTGCTATGCACACGATATGATGCCTTACAGTTCTGGATGCTGTCTGAAATGACTTAGTGAGTTATACCACTGGGGCTAGAACTTTCATTTGCTATTTGATGTTTCAGAAGGAATACCAAAATTCTAATTTAGTAAATAAATCTTCATTTCTATAGCACCCATTCCCAGAGGCTCTAGGTGCTGTACAATATTAAAATACACCATAAAATTAACACAGCAAGCAAAAGACAGTATGGCACTGTCTCAAAACAACCCCAGGATTAAAATACTAGACAATAAATAGGTAAAAAAAAAAAAGTAATAAAATCCATATAAAATAAGTAGTATACAGCCAGCAAATTATTGGTAATGTGTCCAAATATCTAGCATACCACTGCAGGCTAAATAGAGTCCGTCTGTTCTTTTACATACGTTGCAAAAATGTTATTCTCAAAACCAGGCTGGCAATAAAAAAACAGATACCAGCAGATGAAAACTGGTATTTCGCCCCAGATTCTTGGTTTGTGCAGAACACCAAATGACTTTTAAATTCAAGCTCTACACATTTATTTATTTAAATAAAACACTATTTACCAGGTAAACGTGCAGAGCACAAGAGGCTCACTTCCAGCTGCAAGCCACATGGGGTGCGGGAGAGGGACACAAAGGAGACCTATAAGGCAATCAGAGGCGAGCACAACAACACTAAGCTGTGAAATTAAGGAGCAAATGACGTATATGCATGCACACAGCTGTAGTTAAAACATCAGTGAGGATATAAAAGCAAAAGTAACAACAATGTTACTGAAGAAATGTTTGTGTCGATCATAAATTTTTATTCGAATGTTTCATATGTAAGGAATAGCACATGACAGGGTGTGTGCGAATTTTGTAATAACCAAAAGCCCAAGAGCTGGCCCAGTGGCACTAAGGGTTGAGGCGCTGGACACCACACCTTGCACCACATTAGCAACCTCGCTTCGGATGGAAACGTGGGTTGAGGGGCTCGGGCAGGGCAGAAGAAGATGGAGTGTCCAGAGGACTGCTCTCATCTCCCAAAGAGAGAGGGTTACAGCGCACAGAGTTTGCCTGGCCCCTACAGTCGGCTGGGGGTAAGGCAGCCAGGAACTGTCCTGATAAGGGGCGGTATGGCAGCTGCTGACTTTCCACGTATGGTAGCGTGCATGGGGATGGCTGGATGGTATTGCATGCACACTTCTCAGGCACAGAAAATGGAAAAAATTGACTCCCTGTGTGGCCAGTGACATCCATCCACCCAGCAACCTGCACCCAATGACTACCCAGGCCATGCTGCTTCACGTGATGGTATGTCCTGGCAGAATATTGGGATGAAGGACTGGGGTGGCTGATGTCCAGTGGGTTGCTCAGGGCCACAGGGGACACAGAACTAACTGCAAAAAAGCCCCAAGTGGGTTGAGTGGCATGAGGATCCATTGAGGGTCTTCAGCCATCAAGGAAGTGTAGTTATTACAGCATACCACATGTCCTGGAGTATGTCATCCCACCTATCATATGTATAAAAAGTTCAAACCTCTTATAAAAAGTTTTAAAAAGCAGCTCCCTTTACACCACAATGTAATAAAATACTAAATCACAGCTGATGCATTGGCTAGGATACCTCCTACACACACACTTTTGATAAATGGCAAACATAATATTAACAGAAAGTTTAATTCTCTTTTTCTTGGACTTGAGCCAAACACATGTTTCCAGCTGATTTCTGCGAACCAGGCTGAATGAGTCACATTTTGAATTATTCTGTTATTTTATATTCCTAGGCTTTCATAGATGTGAATATGTTCAAAATGGATATACTGTACTATACTGTAGGGTCAGCCCAGTGGTGAAGCACCCATCTGGAAGGCTGGGAATTGTGTACAAATATGCCCCAGAATTCCAAACTGATAGTGGCTGGAGGATGGGCATGGATGGGCGTGTTACAGAGGTGAGGGGCTCAGTAGCACAGGCAAGCAGGACGTGCCCCCTCCCCGCTGTATTTGTGCAACCACTGCCTACTACGCTGGTGTTGGTTGTGAAGTCCACAGCTCAACTGTCTTCCAAGCCAGAGGAAGGATGCAGCCCTAGTGACCTGATCATCAGGCTGGGGGCAGAGGGAAATTAACAACAACAAAAAAATCATACATGATAAGTCTAATTAATTATTCATGAGCGGGCTGGCTCCGTGGCACCGAGCGAAGGGGTTCGCTCAGCACGCTGTCGACCTGGGTTCGCGCCCCGAGCCCGGGTACCAGAAGCGGAGACTGGCAAGGGAGTGGTTCCATAAGCATCCATTGGACACTTCCCTCCTGGGGGGGGATTTTCCCGGGGACCTGCGGGCAGATTAATGGTGAGCTTGGGAACCTGCTGCTTTGACATGCCCCCCTGCATGCCCCATCCCAGGAATACCCTGCGTGCTTACACAAGGCCGAGAACTTCAGTAGCTGGAGCACAGTAAAATGGAAAAATATGCCCTGTTCTGACCGGATGACGAGCGCCTTGGCCCCTGCCACCCAAAAGCCCCAGAGCCAGCCCGGATCCAGCCCCGCAGCACCTGGGATGCGATGTCGGCCGCAAGGCCATTCCCCCCCCGGAAGAGAAGGGACCCTCCTGGCACAGGGATATGCCGGGCTACCCAAGGTAGGCTGCAATTGGGACTGGAAGAAAGTGGCAGGAGGTCAGAGGGTGGCAGGTGCTGGCATCCAAGGAGTGCGGTCGGTGTGTGGAGGCGAAAAAATTATTCATGAGCCTCACGTAACTCCCGATTGGCTACTGGATCAGTCATTAATGCCTCAGAAATGACCGATGCAGATGCCATCTGATGCTGAGCAGCACACACAGCTCACACCATGCTACTTCAAACCTTAATAAACTTAAAAATAAATGGGAAAAAAGAACAGTCTTAGTGTGATTAGACTTACAATCACAATAACAACCTTGAAGCAGGTAATTTCCTTGGATTAATGACCGGCTGGAGGGAGGTGGCCCTCAGCTGCGTCTTGGGCCACCCATCCCCCCAACCAGTCATTAATCCCACAGAAATGACCGGCTTCTTAGTTGTTATTGCTTAAAGAGCAGCTGATGCCTTTAGGAAAACTTTGGAAAACAATAGTTAGACTCACTTCAGCTTGTACGTCATATATCTTCTATAGAGTTCTCGTCTCCATTATTTATTACTGAAGAAATTCGCACAAAAACAAGATCTTTACCCCTTAGGGTTCATCTGCCTCTATAGCTTGTTCCCTACTTGACATTATAATGCTCTGTTGCAACATCACAGGCTGTTGCTATGGGAGTAACTGTGATGCCACAGTCAGTTTTCTGGGCACCATAAATCCACACCAAAACATGTATCCATGCCAGATGTAGAGCAGTGAACACATCATCCATGTTAACCATTGGGGACAAACATCACAGCATTCAAGGGTATCCTGAAAGTCCCACTGATTAACTAAGCACGTCTAATTCACACCCACCGCTTGGTAGCATTTAAGGACAGGAAGAAGACCTGTTCCACTGCAAACTTGGGTTTGTGGACACTAACAGAGTGAAATCACTTGGGGATCACTATGCCTTTTAGGTGGTGGTAGACAAAATGCTGCAGGTGTTTCTGGATTGATGTAGACTCACCCACTGCCTGCAGCCACATTTCCACATTTTAGTATTTGTGCTTCGGCAGCACATACACTAAAATTGGAATGATACAGAGTACCCAACAGATTCTGGTCATACTAACCGCATCACGCTGGCTGGCCGTCACTGCCTCTTAGGAATGGTGCATCTTAGCAAATATGTGGAAGAACAAGAAAATGATTACGGATGACACAGCATTCCCCAAGAGCCTGAACAACTTACAATAGGTGGTGAGTATAACCACACCTATATAGACTTCCATTGTTATAACTAATGCCACCCCTGATTATGACTTTTCAGTAAGTATACACATGTTCAAAATAGTGCAGCTTTACAAAATCATCTTCAGTTCTGCAAAGTTCCGCTTTACTAAAGAAGGGATACTCACTTGCATTCTTAGGGTGAGAGAACCACAAACCGAAGATGATAGGTTCTGGTACCCTAAGGACACTATAAGTGACATTCTCACAAGAGACTGTTCCAGCATCCTAGAATACATTATAAATAATCTACATCTGTTTCATGAAATAATAAGTTAAAAGTGGAAAAAAAAAACATTTTATAAATATAAAAGAAACAGACACCCTATATCAAAAGTGGTACATTCCACTTTTGCAAAAGCTGTAATGTGATGCCCTGTTATGGTGAATAGGTCCTTATGTGCAAGCAAAGCCTAGCAGTGATTGGTTGAAGCCACGCTGATGATTAATCAATTTTGTAAACATCCTTTCTTCTGTTTTTCCAAAAGGCATCCTGACTCCCATAAAGAAAGCACCGATGACTGGAATTAATCTTTAAGGAATAATGCAAAAAAACCTATCCATTTTCAACATATTGAACTAGAGTTACAGTACACTCAGAATTTGCTAAAAATATTTGAAAATATTCACTGTTGCTATCGGGGTGGTATAAATTGGAGATAATGTAGCCATGGTCTTTTGCCACCAGTCGACAGCACCATACACAGATACTGGTGCAAGCCATCATGATGCTCACGGCCCAGGATGAGATGCCCATATCTGAGTGAACCTGTTTTAGCACTTTGTTCATGTAGACCAAGTAACTCTCCTTGCAGCTCTTTCGGCACTTCTAGATGTCCTTTTGTGGTCCTTTTTGCAGCCCTTCTTGGGCACTGGAGCTGTTTTAGCAGGTTCTAGCATTTTGTTGCCCCAAGTCAACCTCCTACAGAAATTGTCAAGCACAAAATCTGTGATAGAAAATCGCATGCCATCAGGGTGAGACATCTCCCAGTGACAGAGGTGCAACACAAGTTACAAATGTCGCTGTTATAAGGTGCATACGGGGTCTGCACTTGCTAACAATCTGGAGAGTGTCTGAGACCAGGTCATGACATGGTACTGCACCAGGCACATAGCGCAACACAATGATGTCACCTGTTCTACTCAGAAGTGTCTTCCCTCTCTAGCCCCCTAAGCCATATGTTCCACAGTAGTCCACTGGTCTCCCCCCAAATGGCCCCATGGTCAGCCACCTGGTGGTCTTGTGGGCCCCCACCTCCCTATCCCTATTGTGCTGCCATACATTGCAATCCACAACTGCCCCCCCACCAACTCTGTCTGTTCTTCCTACTACTGCAGCCAGCAGTTAACTCATTACACCCATATTACCACCTGCTCTTCCCAGATAGCAACCTGGGGAGGTGCAAAAGGCTGCAACCAGTCATGTGAGGCCTCTGTGCCTTTGTCCATGGCCTTGCTGGCCACTGGCATGATGGCCCCTGTCCCCCCCTTTCCTGACCAGCTGCAAAGACATTTGTGACTGCTCTGGAAAGGTTTGCAATTGCTGCTGAACGTAGTTCAACGGGATCCCAAGGTTTTGGGGTGGTGCTCAGTGGTCACACCAAATACTTAGCACTGGTTTGTGATGGAGAATGTGGCTCAGGCATCTTCAAAAAGAAATACAAGTTAAATCCACAAGCCTAAACCAGCGCTTTCATTGGATGTTGCTCCTCCCGCATGAGACACAGTGAGGGCACAACATACAAATTTCAAAGAGCTACAGCATCTGCCCTCCAGGCAAATCACATGAACGCTGTTGGTCCAATCTAGGTGTGATCACTCTCTCATCAGTATTTGCGGAAAAACCCTCCCAGTAACCACACCTCTTCATCAACAGGATACCCTACAGAGGAAGGCTCAGTGAGATGGTCAGTATCCTACAAAAACACAACCCTGAGGGCAGAGCCAGAGTTTTTTAACGGGAAAGAAGATTTGATAAGAAGGTAGCACTTTCCGCAGAAAAATGTCAAACGGTCCCTTTAATAACTAAGATTAAATGAAAACAGTTACTGTTTACTGAACTAAGGGGGGTATATATTTTAATATTAAACACAGGACATACTTTCTGCCAGCAAAATTACATAAATCTGATAACAGCATCTCCAAAAAGGGACCATTTATCATATGTTAGTAACATGTCTTGAGTTAGTTAAGTTTTGGTTGGATAATTTCCATTTAATGTCAGAAATTTTGGAGAGAATTTCCCTTTTGACCCTAGCATTGTGATTTTTTAGTATAAATGGGGCTGATGAAATCAAGGAACTCCAGACAAGCCTGATTAATCTGGTTATTTTGATAGGCAAAAAAAATAATAATAACACATTGGAAGGACACAGAATCCCCAAATTAATGGAATGGATGGCCCCAATAGTAGATTTAAGTAAAATAGAAAGGGCTTTTCATAAACTGTGTGGTAGCTGGCACTTACATGAGCAAACCTAGAATTCATTTACAAGAAAACTTTAGTTTGATTCATTTATTAATGAAAACACAAAAATAATATACGAAGAGAGTCTCTTTTATATAATCTCGCATGTATATTTAATGGAGTCAGGATAGTTTAGTATAGACCCAGGTTAGACCTCAGAAAGTGATGGTGATGCCGAAACATTTTATGCACTATCATGAATGAATCGATCCATGCATCGGAACTAAAAAAAGACACAGCAGTAGCTGCGCAAAACCCATCCCAGTAGCCATACCCCTTTGTCAATGGGACATCCCACATCGCAAGGCTTGGCAAGATATTCAGTGCCCTAAAAATACACAACCCTGGGGGAGGAGCCAGAATATTTTAAGGGGGGAGCAAATTTGATAAGAAGGTAAGCCTTTCCCCAGGAAGATGTACAATGTCTCCTCTAAAAACTAATATTAGGAGAAAACAGCTACTGTTTACTGGCCAAAGGGGGGGCACAACTTCTAACTTTTTGTCGCTAAAAGGTGGATACTGACACTGAAAAGGTGGGGCACTGAGCCTCATAATGTGGGACACATCATGAAAAATAGGCATACAGGCTCAGAACACTGTGGAAACCAGTTCTTTTATGTGTGCAGTTTTATTTTGATTTAGCATCATAGTTTTATGAACTTTTGCTTTAAAGTGTAAGTTTTCAGTAGGAGACAGCACCTGCTCTGTGTAGACAATACTTTTTCCAAGTGGCACAGATGTGGGATGGAGTGATTCTAGGTAGCAAAATGATCGATGGTCCTCATAATGTGCATGTGGGACAGCTGCGAGGTATGGAGGGGGAAGTGAGCTCTACTTTGCCATGTAACTGGAACTCCTAGTACGCAACGCCTTACCAGCCTGGGAACGGCAGGATACTTGATGGAACTGAAAACACAGGTCATGAGTTTCAAAGGTGCATGCAATGGACTCTGCTGCAGTCAAACGGCAGTAGCTAGAGGCAACCTAGTGCACCATGGATTTTCAAAACAAAACATGAAATTCTACATAATCTTTTTTTTTTTGTAGCTTGTCAAAGGTGTCATATACAAAAAACAAAATGTGTTGAAATCCCTTGAAAAACACAGGGCCAATGAGAAAGCAGGATCAAACCCAACCCGAAGTATCAAAGGTATCTGTAAATAAGAGTAATGACTTTAGAAATGTGGACGAGGAAGGAAAGCTGCTGATAGGACAATGGCCATCTTGGAGACCATGATGTTGCATTTTTCAATTGCAGTAATGTCTAGCATGTAACTCGAGGGTACAAGTCATACGGAACAGGAGACAGACAAACCACGAGTAGTACTTTTTTATATATATATATTAAATATAAAGGGTTTGTTTGCAGACATTTAAATTAAGATGTAAAACTGTGTGGTGGAAGTAAAACAAGCAGTTGCAGGTCGAACTAAAAACTCATCTTTATAAGTCCTTCCCAGACTCCCACTGTTCAGTATATTATAGACAGCATTCCTTTAGAGTCTCTTAACGAGTTAACAAGGAAATTCAAGTAGTTTGCATTTAAACAGTGTACCTACTCCTTCTTGATGCACACTCCAGGCGTCTGCATTTTGCTCTGAAATGATGGTAGGATTCCATTTCCCCCTCAGATATCCGTACCACGTTGAAGGATACATTCTTGAACACCTGCTGCCCGCATTTCAAACACCTAGAGGTCATTGAATGGTACCCGGGAGTGAGCTGTGTGTCGTACGGATCCTCTCAGATACAGTCTGTGTGTATGAGGGGGGGGTTCAGCTGACTCATAAGCCTTCAATCCCTTCTAGTCAGTTAATTCCCTCTCCAGTTTACTCACGGTCATTTGTAGCACTACAAGAAAACTCACCACCCCGACTGGTTAATTCTTTGTAGGCTTATTAATTAAATTTGACTCTGCTCTTCCTGCTATGAACCTATCCTTGTTTTCAGCCCATGGGATCAAACCATGTAATAAAGTAGCAGGGAAGTTGTTTCACTTGCAGCCCTTGTAGCATTATGTCAAGAAATTCTCAACATTGATCTTTTGCTGTTCCTGCAGCTACTCACAAATGCAGCAGAGAATAATGGAAGTGAGGCTGACCTTCAATCAAAGGTACAGATGTTGTCTTTCTTATTGGAAGGGAAGCTGCTCTGGTTTTGATCGCATGAAGCTTGCAGGACAGCTCTCCTCTCCAGTGCAGTGGAAAAGGCAGCAAATTTCATTTTATATAGCACTTTTCATAACGCACTCCATCTCAAAGCACTTCACAATCCATGACCTGTTGCATCAGCCATTAGGCACGTACAGGGAGGCTACATGAAACAGAGGGAGGTTAAGGAAAGCTTGTGACTGGGGTGTAAAGTACAGAGAAGGAATGAATGTGAGAGTAAGTGCAGAGAATTTAAGTGACTTGCTCAACGCTGCATTGAGTGTAAGTGACAGTGGTCGATATTAAATTTAGCAGGGGCAGATTAAATCAAGGGAGTGGCACTATTTCCAGAAAACTGTAAAGTGTTCACTTTTAAAACTCAGATTGGGCTAAAACTACAACTGTTTACTGGCCTAAGGGGATAGCAGGGAATCTTTCTCTACATTCTGTAACAGGATCTACTGGTGAAAGGTGGGTCTCCATACCCATAGCTATTTGCTCCAACCACTACACTACACTGCCTTTACTAGCCCACTGTCTGCTAAGGTGGTTCTTACCTATGCTTATTTTTATTCTTTATAGATCATATCTTTATAGATCCTTCCTAAAAAAAGACCTGTGATTGAAACATCGATTCCACCTTTAATTTCCATTTTCAGTGGGCGTTTACGCTAACCATTTCATTTTATTGGCTGTCGGCACAGTAACACAGCACTCTGTTTTAATGTTCCAAATACATTCATTAGGTAGAGCAGCTGGCACAGTTGTAGCGCTACTGCTCACAGTGTCGATGACCCAGGTTTGAGAATGAGCCTATGACATCAGGGAGGGAGGGCTGCATATCACTCTGTCACCGCCCCCTGCAGGAGTACAGGTGACAGCACAGAAGATGGGATACTGGGGAAAGGGGATGTTGCACAGTGTGTGGCAGGGCACATACATAGAAACATAGAATTTGTCGGCAGAAAAGGACTGCTTGGTCCATTCAGTCTGCCCAGACGTTTCCTGCCTATTCTGTCCCCGCAGACCCTAACTGATCTCTGGTGACACCCCCCCACCACCAATTTATTTACCAGTATTCCCATATTCCTAATCCATGCGTGTTTGAAAACCCTCACTGCTTTTGCCCCCACTACCTCTGGTGGCAGACTGTTCCAGGCATCCACCACACTTTCAGTGAAGTAGTAGTTCCTCAGGTCCCTCCTAAACTTCCCCCTTCTAACTTCATTGCATGCCCTCTCGTTCCGTTGCATGCACTCATTTCTGCCTGGACAGCCATTGTTGTGCTGACGTCTTCATAGGGAAGGGAAAAAAACAAGTTGGGAAGACTGTAAGGTAAATCCCCTTTGTCCGAGCAACATTATGGCCAACATAGGCCAGAATGTGGTACATCCACCAACTGTGCTAACTAGACAGAGAAGCAAAAATAAGCAGAAAAGTATGCAGAAAGTAAAAACCGATGATGGCAAGGAAGATTTGTTACGACTGGGAGATGGCACGTGTTTCTTTTCTGATCCAGGCTGAAGAAGCTCTGAAAAAATAATCACTATGGCTGGCTCTACGGCATGACAGCAGCCTGTCGTGTTGCCATCTACGAAACCAGTTTTCACATGTGAGCCCTGGGATCGTAAACTGGGGTTAACTGGGGGCCGGAGCATTGCAAGGTGATGAGCTCAACCTTCATGGAGGATGGATGTGGTCTGTCTGGTGTTTCACACCCCATGTCACTGATCACGGAGCAGCACTGACCACAGCCACCCCAATCATCTGGGTAGTTGACGGGGGAGGAGAAGGGGGCAAAAATTAAACTAGACAACTAAAACATAACCATTACAGTATCTGTAATACATAAACATAAGGTCATGTAAGGTTGTCCTTCATATCTTCATACCTGAAAGAGCTCCTGATTCCTTACCACCCTGTGAGACCACTCCGCTCAGCCGACGAGGGGTTGCTAGAGATTCCGAGGGTGACTTTAAAATCTGCTGGGGCCCATGCTTTTATGTTCGCGGCCCCCGTCCCTCTGGAACTCTCTACCCCATCGGATTAGGGAGTGCATGACCCTGGGGAGCTTTAAACAGGCCCTAAAATCTTTTCTCTGGGTCAAAGCATATGGTAGTGATGATTGCTGATCTGTACATTTTATGATGATGATGCTGTTTTTTACTGTGTCTTACTGTTTTATTGTACTGCGCCTTGATACTTGAAAGGCGCATAATAAATAAAGTATTATTATTATATAAATTATTTCTGTACATGCACTGAACTTCCAAAAAGCCCTGCTAGAACTAATAAACACACAGAGGTTTCTAACATTCTCCACCAATGCAGTAACTTGTGAAGTTCAGAAAGAGAGCTCATACAGTGACATTAACAAAATGCAACAGAGGAAAGTTAAGTACCGTAGCTCTTGCTCTTTAAAAATATCTTCTCCACAGAGCCACACTCTTTGGTCTTAGAGTCAGAGGGAGAAGACCCTGTTAGGACCAGAGCATTTGAGCCTGGCGGCTCCAGTGGTTAACAGCAGTGCACAATATCATACATGCGC
This sequence comes from Neoceratodus forsteri, assembly GCA_016271365.2. Classification (NCBI taxonomy): domain Eukaryota; kingdom Metazoa; phylum Chordata; order Ceratodontiformes; family Ceratodontidae; genus Neoceratodus; species Neoceratodus forsteri. The sequence continues at coordinate 939,809,774 of CM028137.1, forward strand.
CAACAGATATATATAGGGCTGCCAGCCCCTACCACCTCAGTACCTTTCTTTTACTGAGGAAGATAGGGAAAAGCTAGCAATAAAAATTCCTAAATCATAAAATTTAAAAAGGGGCATAAAATAGCCTACCAATCCCTGTAAAAAGGGATTACAATAAGTATCTTCACAGCCCATACCTGTTTGAGGATGGGAAGGAAAAAACAAATAATATGATTAAGGAAAACAGAAATGAATCTGATAAGTGGAGGGTAGGAAAGTATATTTCTAGCTAGAAGATATTCTTGAAGATCAAGCATTACAGTAACATTCCCCTCTTTCAATCATCTATGTTCACCATACAGTCACATGTCTTGGTCAAGTTATCAGCACTACAAAATCCAAGATTAGGAAGGTTGGAGAACACAGAACTCATGAGGAGAGCAGGCCCTGGAAAACCTCCATGCCTCCTGGAGTGAACATCGAGGACGCAGTGTTTTGTGAAGGTATGAACACTACGCCAAGTAGTGTCCCTACTTGTCTCTGTAACTGGGGCAGAGTGAAGCAAAGCCACAGAGGTGGCCTCTGCCAGAGTGAAATGAGTTCTGATGGCCCCTTCCAACTGCTCCCCTGCCAAAGTGTAGCAGTGCTAAATGCAGGGGTGTTGGCAGGCAAACGCACTGTACTCAACAGAGTACAGTAAAAAAAAAAAATCAGGCAGGGGCAACCAATCATGCCGGTGCAACAAAAAGAGGAAAGCAAAGACATTGTGAGTCACATTGCATCTGTGTCACCCTGAGCCCTTTTGCCTTTGTTGTTCACTATGGGGCACTGATGCTACCAGCCAACTACACAAACAAGAACAACTTACCGGCAGGCAGAAAAACAAAGGAAGGAGGATTACAGGAAGAAACTGATTGCCATGTCTGAGTTCAAGTAAACGGGGGGGGGGTCCTATCGGGGTGACGTGGCAGTGCATATTTTGGTTTATGTTTACATAATGGGGGGCAACGGTGCAACAGTTTTGAGTACAAGTTTAAAATTCCTGGCTACACCCCTGGCTAAATGTGCTATACAATCCAGTTTGATAGGCACTGTTTGGAGATGGGGAATCCTGTCTTGGATAGAAAAAGACAAACAGCCGAGACTCTTGCCTGTAGTCCTTGATTCTTTCAAGGCAGAAGCTGAGAATCCTTCTAACATCTAGAGAATGGAGTAAAATTTCCCCCCAGTTTCTCCAGTTTAGAAAGATGGAAGTACCTAACACCAATTGAGATGGACCTCCGGAACCACCTTTGGCAGAAATTTAGAATGTGTACAGAGAATCCCCCCCCCCCCCGGTCCTTATGGAAAACCATGTATGGAGGATCTGTCATCAGGGCCTGCATCTCAGAAACTGCCTACTGAAGTAATGACCACTAGAAAGGCAGTTTTCTAGGTTAATATTTCATGTCACAAGTCATCTCTGGTTCAAAGAGTTTGCAACTGAGCATGTCAAGAAGTAGATTGAGATACCAACTGGCAACATGCTTCTTTAAAAGAGGTTTCAAGTACAGAATTCCCCTTAGGAATGTTGTGAAGGTAGAGAGTTGGGCCATAAGGATGATACCCACCAACTCATGATATGCAGAGATGGCCAATAAATGAACTTTGAGGGAAAACTACTGAAGGCCAAACTCCAGAAAGGTCCAAAAAAGCAATTGAAAACTTGCTCCAGTGGGCAGCTGAAAGGCTGTAAGGATATTTCAGTGCACCAGATGGAAAAACTTTTCCACTCTGCATCTTAAGTTTTCCTAGTGGGTGGTTTCCATGCTACTAAGATACCCCAAAATCTGCCAACTTCTACCTCTTCAGGAGCCTAGTTGAAGATGTAGGGATCATAGGCTCAGATGCACTTAATGGCCCTAGAACTGGATCAGAAGATCCATTCTTGGGGAAGTTCTGTGGCTTCTGTTTTGCCATTTGATGCAACAGTGGATACCAAATTTGTCAAGCCACCATGGGACTAAAGCTTGAGGAGTACATTGTGAATGAGAGGTATTGGTGTAGAGGCGTAAAGAAAGTGACCTGTCCACTGCAGCCTGAGTGCATACTGACAAAAATGCCATGCTCTAGATTTCTGGAGCAGAAGAGTTGCAGTTCTTCGTTGTGGTGAGATACAGAAAGATTCACTTCTAGCCTGTCACATGCATTGAAGAGAAACTGAACTACATCCTGTGCAAGAGACCACTAGTGAGAGTTTACCACTGTTTAGCTGAGACTGCCTGCTGGGCATTTTCTGCTCCAGAAAGATGAGTGGCCTGGAGAAGGACCTCATGCTCCAAGCACCATGTCCAGACTCACGTTGCTACTCTGGGTAGGGGATAGGAGTGTGTTTCCCCTCGCTTGTTGAGGCAAAGCATGACACATTTGCTGTCTGTCTGGAGATGTACTACTAAGCCTTGAACCAGGTCTGAAAGGGCTTGCAGTCTACAGAGAACCACTCTGATCTGTTACATTGGTAGGTTGGTCTGAGTCACTAATGATTACTCCCATGTCCCTTTCCCCTGATGCCGTGTCCAGCTTGCCCTCCCCCTTCCAGTGCTCTGCTCTGGAGTTTTTGTTCTTTAAGTGAACAACTTCACAGTTTTGCCATTCAGTCTCAGCTGTCAGACTTTAGAGCAATTTTCTAGCCTCTGTAGGTCTCTCTGCAACTCTCTTATCCCCTCCATGTTGTGAACCCTATGAAAGAGTTTTATCTTTTTTTTTGTTTCTGCTGCAATATAATACTGCATTGTTATTATCCATGCATTCCCAGCCTTTTTCTTTCTCTTTCAAGACACGTCAGGTGTCCCACTACCCACACTGCCCCCATCAACCCCAGTCAACTGTTGACATCGCCCTCAACCTCACCAGCCAGATCTGCTGATAACAGTTGCTGGTGTCCACAGATAAAGATGTTCTTTCATTAACATGCTTTCTAATTCCCTTCTCCACTGGGAAAAAGGGAAGTGGTTATCCCTTTGTGCAGACAGTTGGTGAGACCCCATCTGGAGTACTGCTTCCAGTTCTGGAGACCCCATCTCTGCAAGGACACAGACAGGATGGAGGCAATCCAGAGGAGGGCAACTAAAATGGTGCAGGGTCTGCATCAGAAACCATATGAAGAGAGACTGAGAGAGCTTAATATGTATACCCTTGAGGAAAGGAGGGAGAGGGGGGACATGATAGATACTTTTAAGTACATCAGGGGAATCAACAAAGTCCAAGAAGGTAGCATCTTTCAGAAAATGACATGTGCAAGAACAAGGGGACACAATTTGAAGATAGAGGGGGGATGGCTCAGGGGCAATGTGAGGAAGTATTTTTTCACAGAGAGGGTGATAGACACATGGAACAACCTTCCTGAGGAGGTTGTGGAGTCCAAAACTGTGGGAGAATTCAAGAATGCATGGGACAGACATGAGGCAATTTTTGTGGGGAGTAGAAAGAAATAGGCTGTTGGTTAAATAGGATCTGCAGCCTATCCTGTAGGTAGGAAAATGGGCAGACTAGGTGGGCCAAGCAGTCCTTATCTGCCATCAAAGTCTATGTTTCTATGTTTCTATGATCCATCCCCCATCAATAATACTGCAGATCACAGTCCTTGCCACCTTCCTTGCTACCCTACATGTTCCAGTCAACTGCCAACCTCATGGCTTAGTGCTCATAACACAAGCCTCCTCTCCCTTCATCTTCCTCAGCTTCCTTCTCACTTCACTGCATCTACATGGTACCTTCATCTACAACTCAAGTCTGGCAATGTATCTCTTGAAAGTGTCAACCAGAGTGCAGCATCTGCAGATGTATCTCTTCCTGCCCTTCAAAGGTAGTATTGTGTACATCGCACAGCACTGCAAGGGTACCAGGTGTGTATCTCTCACTGTGCCCTGGGTCATAGCCTCCTACTAACCCCTCAGAGTCCCCCTCACTCTAATCTTCTGCTTTTACCACAGAAAAGGTTACCACATTAAAGTACTGCAATACAGCACATCCCTGGCCTAACGGCAGTATTATTCAAAGTACTGCATTAGCTGAAATGTTATTTTATTGCCCTGACTAAGCACAATAAGGTAATGCTTCAGCTTATGATAAGGAAGTAAGAGGGAAGCGTTGTATTGCAGTACCTTAATGTGGTAACCTGTTCTGTGGTAATGCGGACGATTAGAATAGCTACCACTGTATGTACCCTTGGAGTGAAGTGTCCCATACACAGAAGGTGGAAATGTGGGCAAGAATCAACAGCGATTATAAAGAATATCAGACCACCACTGGACCCCTGCTATTAGCGTAGCACTCAAGTTAAGCTACTTGCCCACTTATGGCACGCTGTATGCCATGTCAGCCTGTCGGTTATTTTTTATTAGTTTATTTGAGTTGGAAGGTTACACCCCCCACACCCCATATTAAAAAAACAAGGGTGGTGTGGAGGGCAGAGCTCTACCAAATAAACTGACAAAATCTAAATCAACAGCAAGCACACAATGAAAGTAGCCCAGCACAGCTAGAGTACAGCACAGCAATCACATGACAAAATTACACTGTATTCACTGTAGCTTTGAGGTACACTAATAGCGATGGTCTGATATTCTACACAATCATCGAATCAAAAGTGTAGCTGGATCCCTGCTATTCAGGAACTCTAAGGAGTGTCCCATAATGTATGGAAGTGTCTGTGTATATAGTGTGTCTCCCTAGAGGGACTGGGTTTATGATTTCTGTGGAGCTCAATACATTTAAGTTGCCTGCTTGACTGTGCCACACCGATGGACAATCACATTTGTGATTTAAACTGTTATTGTCTATTAGCAGCCTTTAGGAACCCCACTGTAGCCCCCAGTACTCGGACACTAATAAAGATCCAGGCTGGTTCCCTGCCTTGAGTGGTAGGGCCATAGCATCCGACATCTAGGGGATTGACTGCACCAGAAATCAAATAAAACTTGATACCTAAAGAAAAAGGCATCAGCATAGATAAATCTAAGGTAACAGCAAGCTGCAGATAATCCTCCCCCCCCCCCCAAGAAAAGTACAACAAAAAGCAGCAAAATAGCAAAATCCTGAGAGGTTCAATAACAAGACTTCAGAGAGTAAACTGTTCTGGCAGGGACACTAAGGATGGGTAGAGCCACCTCTTACCTCCTGAGCTATAGCCTATGGCACTCTCGCAACAGGAGAAAACAGTGATCAGGTACATCCAGACAGCCTACAAGATTTCACCCACAAGCCGGTGAGGGTCACAGTAAACTGCAGCAAATAGGTTACTGTTCAAAACCAAATAAGCCAAAATAAACGGCAGTATTTAGGAGACAGTGCAGCTAAACAGTTCATACGTAGCAACCAGCCTGACAACCAACACAAAAACATCCTGAGGATAATTCATTTGGTCCCTTAAGGAGATACCTTGCAATACAGAAGTAGTATAAAGAGATCTGCAGAGAGGGATGAGGCACTGGTAGATGCTCCAGGGACTGCAGGAAGGGATGTACAGGCTGGCAGATCTGAACATGTACTGTACACACTTCAGGCAACAAGGAGAGAGAGAGAGAGAGAGAGAGAGAGAGAGAGAGGGACATGACTGAAACACACAGATACCATCTCCAGTAAATGCAGTGGATAGTGGGGAATTGTTCAGACTAAGTGAGAACACAAAAATCAGGGGCAACTCCATGAAGCTGGTGGGGAAGGGGGGCAAGTTTCAGAGAGATGCTATGAAGTACTCCATCATGGGGAGGGTGGTGGGGGGGGGTGGAACAGGCTGCCGGAGGTGGTGGTCTGTTTGAAATCAGTGGGCGGGATTCAGACTTGGGTGGGGCAGATACTAGGGCTTGGTAAAGACTGCACCAGAAGGTGAGGAGGGGAGAGGGAAGAGCCTCTAGGGCTCTCTCATTTAAGCAATAATGACTGAGAAGCCAGTCATTTCCAAGGGATTAATGATCGGTAGGGGGATGGGTGACCCGAGGTGCAGCCGAGGGCTACCTACCTCCAGCCAGTTATTAATCCAAGGAAATGACCGGCTTCAAGGTTGTAATTGCGATCATAAGTCTAATTGCAATAACAGTTTTTGTTTTTGCCAGATTTAGTTTAATTTATGTTTTAGCAGTGTGATGCATGCTGTGCATGCCACATTGTGTCAGTTTGCTCTGGAGCGGTCATTTCTAATACATTAATGACCAATCCAGTAGCCAATCAGGAGCCTTGCTAGGTTCATGAATTATTAGACTTATAATCAACATTAGTCAAGTAGGAATGGGCAGACTGATGGCCTAATGGGTCTTTTTCAGCCAGCCGGTTCTATGTTTCTGTATTTCTGTGGATTGACAAATGAATTATCCAGACAGCTGACCCACTGGTGCAGTGACAGTGTTGCCAGGCTAATAGATGGAGAACCAGGTTTTGGAATCCACTTGGGCTGTCAGAGGGCTGATAGGGGAGAGAAATGAGCACTCCCGAGGACACGGCCATCTGCACCACTGTGCTACTGCCACCTGGGAGACCACAGGTGACAGAAAGCTGGTTTCACACATATGGGAAGGGGGTGCTGCTGATTAGATCAACATTGCAGGCTTGCGTACACGTGCCCTGGAATCCATGAGTCGACACTCCGAGAGATTGGCAGAACCTCAGAGGAAAATGAACAACCACCAGGAGGCAGGATGATGCCCCGGTGATCCTGGGCACCACATCATCACTTCTTAGCATCCATGTACGTTCCAGAAGGGGGTGGCACCCTGAAGGCCTTGCTACAGCGGTAAGTCGTGGGACCAATGGATCTTCAGTCATAGCAGTGATGAGACTGCAAGGTTGCCTGATGTACAATTGGGGCATGAAGAATGAATAGAAGAAAAATAATGATCCACTTAGGGGACAGAAAATGGCAAAGGAACTGAAATAACATCCCTGTTTCCTTGTCTGGAATAGGCATATAGGAAACAGAAGCCAATTTCGATTTTGAAACAAAACATACATAATGTAACTGAGTTGTCAAAAGGTCTACATGTTATACCAAAAGAGAAATGACAATGAAGAACAGAAAAGCAGAGATTGGAAACCTCATGAAACACTGATGGCCTGGTACTCAACAAATGGCCCACTGAGCACACACCGATGACCTGTGGGAACATGAGATGATGGCCAAATTAACTATGTATAGAACAGCATGTTCACCAGCCAGGGGAGGAACCTCCTGCCTGATGTGTGTTTATTCCAAGCTGTGTTCATGCATAATCAAGAATCTGACTTGGCATGAACCTAGGGATGCTACCTTTGTACCTGATTTGGTTGTTCCATTCCGTTCAATTGGCCAAAATTAAAAAATATAATTTCTGGGGATTTTTCAAAAAAAAATATATATATTTTTTTTGTCTGGGACAATCTGTTTGAAGAAGTAGACTGGGACCTGAAGAACTATATTTCTTTACAATAACAGAAAGAAGGTAGTTGATTTTAGCCCATCAAACTCAGTGGAGCAATCATTATCTGGCCTGAGTCCTCCTTCCAAAATCTTAGCTTTCTTTTTTTTTTTTTTTGTTTATTTTCCAGCAGAGCTTTTTCTCCAGCCCCCAGTCTGCCTCCCTCCTGATGGCAGCCCCCAGCCCTGTCACTAACCTTTTCAGGGACTTAGTTACAGGTTAACCACCACTTACCCAGGAACATTGATGTGGTGGATAACCTGTCTGTCAGTCCTGGGTGGCACTGTGGGGGTGCTGGCATCATTCTGGCTCACCAAGGATTTTCTCCTCAGGTTTCATCCCCTGATTGTGCCAGCGTGCAATCGCGTGAACGCGAGCATACTTGGTGTCTGGCAGCTGCCCCTCTCCCCAGCTATGTGCACCAGCTCTGCTGGCACCAGGCCTCCACCAGGTGGCAATCAAACAGCAGGACACAATGTCTCCCCCCCACCCCAAGGGAGGATAGTTATCTGTGGAATGCTGGATCCTCAATCCCTCGACCGGCCCCTAAGTGACCCTAGATCCTTCCTGAACCTGCGTCACTGGCATAGCGAGGAGCAGCACTACCGGGCTAGTTCTTTCATTTTCTTCTTATAAATAATGTTCTACATCATTTCCATGTGCTCCTTCTCCAACCCGCCCACTCCTTTAGGTTCCCAAGCACCTGTAGCCTGCAGGACTCACCTCTCCTCTCTGAAATCACCTGCCAGGTACCCAGAGTCACATTCTTTGAGTTCCAGAGTATCCTTTCCCAAGGGTGTCCTGGGACCCTGGAGGGGAGTAAAGGACTTCAGTCTGCAGTCAAGGCTGTGGGTTATCTGGTGCTCTGAGGGGACTGGTGCATAGGGGATGTGGAGGCCATCATCTGGCATGCCAGGCCAGGCTGTTTCTGTGTTTCTCCCAGACTTCCCTCCACCCTTCTCACACTGCAGCGTGAACATACATGACATCCTGGGTGGGGGTTGCCTGACAGCATGTGTCCATGCACACAATCAATGGCACCCCTACTAGGAGCTCCCATCTGAGTGGTGTGCCACTTAAGATAGCCCCAGGAGGAGACTGTCCTCACAGACACTCATATGCCCTCCCTATCGGCCTCTGCTCCTGATATGCTGCATTCATGGTTCGAACACAGGTCACCAGAGCTGACTCACATCATTTTTTTTTTGTGTGTGTGTGTGTGCGCGCGAGTGTGTTGCACCCCCATTCACCCCACCTTCTGAAGTCTGTCCCCCATGTTCTCCCCTGCCCACTTGTGTCCCCACTGGAGTAACCCCTCAAGTTTTCCCTGCCCCCACCATCATTCCTCCCCACCCCCATAAATGTGAATTTGTACTGCCCTCTGTATAAAACTACAGGAACACAGTTTCTTGCTGTCCCTGCAGTGCTCTTCACCACAGAGCACTACATGGCCAGCAAGAAACGGTGTAATGTGAGCAGCAGAGAGGAGCTGTTTTCTTGCTGCACTGGTGGCACCTGCTGTGAGGAGGGACAGTCAGGAGGCCACATCGGTGGCCACGGGGGAGCAGAAGGGGCCTGCAATCAGCAGCACTCAGGGAAGAGGTGCTCCGCTGCACCAGTAGCAAAAGGCACTGTGATTGGCAGCATCGGCATCCAAAGAGGAAGCCCCCAGCCAATCGGGGCCAAAGTCGTGAATTTGGAGTTTGCAGCCAGGCTTTAAAAGCCAAATGACCGGGCTGTAACTCTAGGACTTTAAGTAGCAGAGAGGAGCTGTTTTCTTGCAACATCGGCGGCACCTGCTGTGAGGAGGGACAGTCGGGCGGCCACATTGGCGGACACCGGAGAGCAGAAGGGGCCCACAATTGGCTGCACTTGGGGAGGAGCTGCTCTGAAAGGTGCTGTGGTTGGCCACATTGGTGGCCAAAGAGGAAGCCCCCAGCCACTGAAGTTCGCGTTCAGGGACCTGAAGCTGCAGGAGAGAATTTTTTTTTTCCCCACCCAGCCACCCCGGCCCCAACCACCCACCCTGGCCCGACCTCTATTAAATGCAGGTTGGGGGAGAAGCCTGCAGCGAGGAAGCATAGTGGATTGGCTCAAGAGGACTGTACTGCATTTCCCACAAAAGGGCAAATCACTTGAGGCTCAAGAGGACTGTACTGCATTTCCCACAGAAGGGCAAATCACTTGAGGCTCAAGAGGACTGTACTGCACTTCCCACAAAAGGGCTAGCTACTTGGGACTAAAACTGGGCAGAGCACTCTGGAAAGGTGACCTTGTACTTTTATGACTTTCATGACTTAATTTGAACGCACCTGCTGCAAGCTGCCCTGATCAGGCTCTATGTCTAATTTATGGCTACTTTGTCCTGATTAGGCTTAATGTCTAATTTGTTCCTGTTTTGATTTTGCCGGGATGAGATTTGCTCTACACTGGGTAGGGGTCCATTTGGATTGATCAAGGAAAGTGTTTTAGGCTGGGGGGAGTTACTCTTGGCTAATTAAGGGCTTGAATAAATTGTATAGTTGGATGACGCATTTAGCACTAGCTTGATATTGCATTGCTTTGAGCTGATTTAGTCTGCCTTGGCTCGGCCTGCTTCCGGCGGCAGGGGAGTCACTGAGTAATAGGCAGTATGCTTGTGGGAGACCAGGGCAACATGGCTGCACCCAGCTGGGGACATGCTAGAGGTAATTGCTATGGGAGGTGGGATGCATGTCATGGGGCGGCTGATAGGGGCAGCTGGTCTGGGCGAGGTCACTACTGGATGGGAGGGACTTCGGTTACAGGTTGGAGAGGAAGCAGGCTGGTGGATTGCAGTGGTTGTGGAGCTGCAGTGGCCATGAGTACACTGTGGAGACTTGGGCACTGTCCTATATGTGCCAAGTTAATGGGATTGGAGTCTGAGTTGTGCAGGCTCAGGTATGAACTAGATAGGTGGGTAAACAGCATGGGTGCAGGGGATGGGAGGCACACACATACAGACAGTCGGGAGGGGAGGATGCCTGCAAATGTGGGTGCGAGAGGTTGGGGGGGCCAACAGAACTCATACTAGGCCTGATCAGCCCTCAGGGCAGAAACAGGGGGAGGGATTGAGGAGACTGGACAGGTAGGAGGGCGAAGAAAGGCAGAGAGTGGGGGCTTTCGGCAGACGGGCAAACAGGCCTCCAAGGACCATGACAAGGGGCTCATCTCACAGAAAGGGATCACTGGTAAGTAACCTGCTGGGGAGACCCCAGTCTCAAACAGGTACTTGCCATTGATGGGCACCTTGGGGGGGCTCAGAAGATTCAGGGGACACAGTCAGAAATGGGCAGAAGGAGGAGGATGAAAATGAGGTGGCAGTTGGGGGCATGGCCACTGGGACTAATAGAGGTGCCAGGGATAGCACATGAAGGGGATCTGGGATTATGGAGTGCCAGGGAAGGGAGGATGAAGGGATGATAAGTCCTCACTGAAAACTTATATTTCATTTAGCTTTTGGGAACGATGTTTAGTGGATATTCATTGTGCCGCCTGTTTTTAATTGATGTGTTTTTATCTGTGTATATTTGTGTTTTTGGGATGTACAAGCGCTTTGGCACTGGAAAAGCACTTTTAAAAAAAATAAAGTTGACTTGACTTGACCGGACAGTAAGGAGGCAGCATGGATCCCAGGGGAAAGGGACCAGCGGGAATTACATATGGGTGAGAGCATAAAAAAGGACAATGAGGAGGTAGATGAAAGAGCCCCTGAAGGTCAGGAGGGGCCACAAGTTCAAGGTAGTGCTGCTGGGACAGATCAGAGTGGTGTGGCGGGGTGAGGGGAGCTAGGAGAAGAACGATCGGACAAGAGAAATAGCTGGAATGGGGGGGTAAAGGCAGCTGATGGTGATCAAATTGTTGGTGTGGCCAGAGAAAATGAAGAGGTAATGGAAGTGAGGAGGGGTGTGGCAGAGGAAGGAGATAGGCTCAAGGGGAAGGAGGAGGAGCAGATTAAAGTGCTCCTGCTGGGGGCCTCCATGATCAAGGATATTGAGTAGGAAGGGAGGAGTGAGGGGCAAGGCTGTGCTGTCAAGGTCAGGGTCAAGAGTATATCTGGATTAACAGTGCACAAGGCCAAGCACTTGGACTACGCTTTAGTAAAGGATTGTGGTGGATCACCTAACATATTAGTGCACCTGGGCACAAATGACATAGAGGGAAGTAGTGTCGAGCAGATACAGGCAAGGTTCCGGGAGCTAGTCAGGGTGTGTCATGCTGTGGGGTGCACAGTCTCCTTCTCAGAGGTCCTCCCAGTGCCTAGAGCTAGCGTGGGGAGCAAACAGAAAATCAGGGAGGTTAATGAATGGCTCAGAGTATGGTGTGTAGCTAGGGGGTATGGGTTGGTGGGGGGTTGGGGGTTGGGGTGCAACTTGGGAAGATAAGGGTCTATATGCTAGGGATAGGCTCCACCTAAATTTGGGGGGAAAGGAGGTTTTGAAACTAAAGCTGACTGAGTTCATCGAAGCTAGGTGGGGTTTAAACTTGTGAAGGGAGGAGGGTGGGAGATTGAGAATGCTGCTAGCAGGCACATCAAGGGAGGACTTAGCCTTCTCCCCCCAGCAGATGGTAAAGGGTGCCAAACCTGGGCACCCAACTGTGAACAAGGGAGCAGGAGCACGCAGTTATCTAGGGGCTCCCGGGTTGGGGGATGGGTGAGGGCAAGGGGCAGGGATGGAGGGTGGTCCTGATAAATGCCAGGGGTATGGGTAACAAAATGCCCAAACTTCAGGCAATGCTTACTGAAGGGGAGGTGGATGTGGCATCAGTCATTGAAACTTGGACCACTCCTCAGCACGATTGGGTACACTGTCTTCAGGAAGGACAGGCCTAGGGGCAGGGGAGGTAGGATAGCACTCATCATTAGGAACGGCATCGATATAGGCAGGGTGGAGGGGACAGAGGGAAATGTTGAGGCATTATGGGTTACCTTGCAGGTACATGGGGGTAAAAGGGTAAACCTGGAGGTGGTTTATAGGCCACCAATGCAGGCAGAAGAACTTTTTTTTTTTTAGATTTTCTTTATGCACTCCACTGCAGCTTGGGGTGTACGTACCCCACTCAGGCCAAGTACGCTGACGCTCAACTGATCCTTAGGTGGAGCCAGCCTCCACCACAACCACCAAAGAGAGGAGGACCGTGGCTTGCCCCCCATGGTGGGGCCTCCCCCAGCGAGGGGGAACCGGGACAGGAAACCGCATCACCCTAAGCCCTTGTCTCCAACTGTCAGGCTTTGTCTGGCTCACTAGATCTGGTCGTCTGTCAGTGGCTTTCATACTGCTGCCGGGAGAGGATTTTTGCATAAATAGTTCCCCTAGGGAGAGGACATGCGATGATGTCCAGCAGGTATTGCACACGCTCTCGTGTGCGTACACAGGTTGTCTGCTTCTCCCAACCCATATTCTGGCTCACCGACACTGCTTCCCTCCAGTCTCCACTGGGGGTCGCTAGAGTAGCGATCGGCACTCTGAACCCACCCAAGGGAAGGACAGCAGTCCTCCGGATGCTCAGTCCTCCCCTGCCTGCCCCTACCAACCCCCGGCAACCCAAGTTCACTCCCAAACCCGGGTCACTGGCATGGCACGAGGTATAGTGTCCAGCACCTTACCCCTCAGCGCCACCAGGCCAGCAGGCAGAAGAACTTGAGGAAGGCCTGGTGGTGAATCTCAGGGACCACTGTGGTCAGGGGGTAGAACTGTGGTGCTGGGTGACCTTAATATGCCATGGGTTGATTGGGGAACTATGGCATCCTCATTGTATAGGGAGCAGCACCTGCTGGACGTCTTCCAGGATGCATTCCTTTCCCAACTGGTGGCTGACCCGACAAGGGAGGTTTGAAACCTGGATGTGGTCTTGCTGGATTGCAATCTGGTTAGGAACCTAGTGATCAAGGCACGGTCTGATTTTCCCTAGACCTGGGGGGGAAGGGAAAATCACACTAAAACGGTGGTGGTTGACTTTAGGGGTGCAGACTTTAAGGGTATGGAGGGGATCCTCAAGGGACATTTGGAAGGGATCAGATCAGGCATGGACAGTGAAAGCAGGTGGGAAATTATCAAAAGAGGACTCCTGGAAGCTACCAAGGCCTGCATGAAGGCCCGATGCAAGTTTGGTGGAGCCAGAAAGCCATGCTGGTGGACCAGGGAGGTCAAGGAGGTGGTGAGAGAGAAAAAGAGTTGCTTATAAACGATACAAGTTCTCACATGGGTTTGTGGACAGGGGGGAGTATGATATGATATCCAAAAAGGCAACCAGGGTGGTGAGATCGGTCAAGGCGAGGACAGAACAGAGGCTGGCACATGGAATCAGAAGCGGAGAAAAGGGTTCTTTAGGTATATCAGGGAAAGAAGGAAAGTAAAGGAGCAGATTAGGAGACTGAGGTCAGGGAGAGGGTGGGCCAAGGAGGCCAGGGACCAGGCAGAGGTACTTAACGAATACTTTGCCTCAGTCTTCACTGGAGACAATGGAGGGTCAACACCTTATGGGGGGAGGCAGGATGGGAGTAAGATGGGGGGGAGGACATGGATGTTGAAATTCCAGTTGGAAGGGTGAGGGAAGCCCTTAGATCCCTGAAAACGGATAAGACACCAGGTCCAGTTGGCCTTCACCCCAGGGTACTAAAGGAGATGGTGGATGTCCTTGCTGCACCTCTGGGGGACCTTTTTTAACTCCTCCCTTCAGATGCTGTGGGTGCCTCAAGATTGGAGGATGGCACATGTCATGCCTATCCAGAAGGGAGGGTTAGCCTGTTCGCGGATGATACAAAGCTATGTAACAGGGCAGATACACAGGAAGGTATAGAAGAAATGAGGAGGGATCTGAAGAGGCTAGAAAACTGGTCCAAAGAATGGCAGTTGGGTTTCAATGCAAAAAAGTGCAAGATTATGCACCTAGGGAGAGGGAATCCTATGGCTGAGTTTGAACTAGATGGGGTAACATTGGCCACCACAGAGGAAAGGGATCTTGGGGTAGTCATAGAAAACAACCTCAGAGTGGCTAAATAGTGTGACAAAGCAGTTGGAAAGTTTAACAGAATGCTAAGGTGCATAGGGAGGGGTATGACAAGTAGAAGGAGAGAAGTGGTGGTACCGTTGTACAACTCCCTAGTAAGGCCTCATCTGGAGTACTGTGTTCAGTTCTGGAGGCCCCATCTCCAAAAAGGCATAGACAGGATGGAGACGGTACAGAGGAGGGCGACAAAAATGGTGTTGGGGATGCAGTATAAGTCATATGAGTAGAGACAGAGCTCTAAATATGTACTCCCTGGAGGAAAGGAGAGAGAGGGTGGACATTATAGAGACCTTCAAATATCTAAAGGGGATCAACAGGGTACCTGAGGGGGGCATCTTTCACATGAAGGGAAATAGCAGAAAAAGGGAACACAACATGAGACTAAAAGGTGGAAAACTTAGAGGGAACTTGAGGAAATTCTACTTCACTGAAAGGGTGGTGGAGAGATGGAACAGTTCCCCCAGGAAGTGGTGGGGGTGGCCACAGTTCAAGGATTCAAGAATGCGTGGGATAGGCACATGGGAATTTTCAAGCTAGGGCGAAGTGTGGGGCTTGCAGCATCTAGGGTACCTTAAGCATTAGAGAGTGGGATAGGGCAGACTGGATGGGCCACAAGGCCCTTATCTGCTGACAACATCAATGTATCTATGTATCTATCCACAAAGGAGGCTCATGGAAGGAGCCACGTAACTACAGGCCTGTTAGCCTAACGTCAGTGGTAGGCAAAAAGGCCATCTTGAAAGAAAGACTGGAGGTGATTCTGGAAACACGGGGCCATCTGGATGCTCATCAACAAGGCTTCATTTGGGGCAGATTGCATCAGACAAACCTTGTGAAGTTCTACAACTGGGTGACCAAGGCGCTGGAACAGGGCAGGCCGGTGGATGTCTTCTTTCTAGACTTCAGCAAGGTGTTTGATTCGGTGCCACACCCTGGGCTGCTGGACAAGCTGGGGGGAATGGGGTTGGGATAGGATGGTTAGGTGGAAACGAAACTGGCTAACTGGGTGGTTTCAGAAGGTAGTGGTCAGGGGGAGATATCATCAACTAGGAGGGTCATTAGTGGGGTCACACAAGGGTCAGTTCTGGGTCCACTCCTTTTTAATGCTTACATCTCAGACATCAGGGATGGTATCAGGAGCGAGATGAGCCTCTTTGCTGATGACTCAAAGCTGGGGTGGTGGTGGATGGGGAGGAGGGCAGACAAGCCCTACAGGGGAACCTGGAGAGGTGTTCATGCACCTGGAAACTGAGGTTCAATGACAAGAAATGTAGTGTTCTCCACTTGGGGCTTAGGAACCCAGCTCATGAGTACTTTTTGGGTGGGGAGAAGCAGCAGGTTTTGGGAGGGCAAAAGGATCTTACATAGAAACATAGAATTTGATGGCAGATAAGGACCGCTTGGCCCACCCAGTCTGCCCATTTCCCTACCTACTGGATAAGCTGCAGATCCTAGTTAACCAGCAGCCTACTTCTTCCTACCCCCACCCCCCAGAACTGCCTTATGACTATCCCATGCATGCTTGAATTCCACCATTGATTTTGACTCCACAACCTCCTCCGGAAGGCTGTTCCATGCATCCACAACCTCTCTGTGAAAAATACTTCTTAAATTACCTCTGAGCCGCCCCCATCTTCAAATTGTGCCTCTTGTTCTTGCACACCTCTTTTTGAAAGATGCTACCTCTTGGACTTTGTTGATTCCCTTGAGGTGCTTGAAAGTTTCTATCATGTCCCCCTCTCCCTCCTTTCCCGAGGCTAACATATTAAGCTCCTAAGTCTCTTCATATGTCTTCCGTGCAGACCCTGCACCATTTTAGTTCCTCCTCTGGACAGCTTCCATCCTGTTCTGTGTCTTTGCAGAGATTGGATCTCAAGAACTGCACGCAGTACTCCAGATGGGGTCTCACCAGCTGTCTGTACAGAGGGATAATAACTTCCTGTTTTCCACTGGTGATGCCTCTCCCTATGCATCCCAGTATCCCCCCAGCCCTCCTTGCTGCCCTCTCACATTGCTTGCCCATCTTTAGGTCATCTGATATGACTACCCCCAGGTCCCTCTCCATTTTTGTTGTTGTTAGTATCTCACCCCCCATTGTGTACTCTTCCCCTGGGTTTTTGTTTCCCAGGTGCATTACCTGCACTTCTTAGCATTGAATCTAAGCTGCCATACATTTGACCATTCCTCTAACCTTGCCAAGTCCCTTCTCATCCTTTCCACCCCACCTGTGCATCAACTCTGTTGCAGATCTTAGTGTCATCTGCAAAGAGACATATTTTTCCTTCCAGTCCTTCTGCAACGCCGCTTATAAAGACATTGAAGAGGACTGGTCCCACTACTGAACCCGCGTACCCCACTAGTAACCCTCCTTTCTTCGGAGTGACTCCATTTACTATTACTCTCTGTGTCCTATTCTCCAGCCAATTCTTTACCCAGGCTGTCATCTTGGGACCCACTCCCAGGCTGGCTAACTTGTATAGTAATCTTGTGTGTGGGACTGTGTCAAATGCCTTGCTAAAGTCTAGGTAGGCCATGTCCACAGCCCCTCCCTGATCTACTACTTTGGTCACCCAGTCAAAGAAATCTATCAGATTCATCTGGCATGACCTTCCTGTTGTGAATCCATGCTGCCTAGGGTCCTGTGCCCCTCTGGCCTCTAGATACTCGACAATTCTTTCCTTTAGAAGTGATTCCATCATTTTCCCTATCACTGAGGTTAAACTAACAGGTCTATAGTTTCCTGCTTCTGCATTGCTCCCACTTTTGTGAAGGGGAATCACATCTGCCCTCCTCCAGTCCTCGGGTACCACCCCATCCTCCCATGATTTGTTAAAAGGGTAGTCAGTGGTGTCACTAGTTCTACCCTTAGTTCTTTTAGAATTCTGGGATGAATCCCATCAGGCCCCATTGCTTTGTCCACCTTCAGTTTTAAGAGTTATTTGAACCTTTCTTCTGAAAATGGGCCGGTATCAACTTCTGTATCCAGCGGTTACTACTGTTTGTTTTATGTACCTCCCTCTTCCTTTGTAAATACTGAGCAAAAATATTTGTTTAGTATCTCTGCCTTTTCACAGTCATCCTCTGCCCACCCTCCTCCTCTTTATTAAGCCTCACTATCCCTCCCTTGGTCTTCCTTCGCTCCCTGATGTACCTATAAAAGGTTTTATCCCCCTTCTTAACTGAGTTGGCTATCTTTTCCTCGGTTTGGGCCTTTGCTGTTCTTACTGCCTTCCCAGCCTCCATTTGCTTTAACTGATACAGTTCTCTGTCCTGCTCCTTCTGCGATTCCTTGTACTTCCTGAATGCTTTCTTTTTCTCTTGAACCTTCACCACCTTTGAGAACCATAGTGGTTTCTACATCGTCTTGTTTTGTTTATTTGCTTCACACAAAGGCTCGTTACCTCTGTGATGGCAGTTTTATTATTCCCATTGTTCTTCCACCCTCCTTCCTGCCCATTTGCTAGTGCATTCCTTAGGCACTCACCATTTTGGCAAAGTCAGCCCTCCTAAAGTCCAGTACTTTTGTCTTTGTATGGCTTGACTCTATTGCTGTGTTTATTGTGAACCATACTGTTCGATGGTCGCTAGTTCCCAGATGGCTACCCACTTCTACATCTGTAATCCCTCCATCTCCATTTGAGAGAATCAAGTCTAATATTGCTCCTCTCGAGTGGGCTCCAGTACTAGTTGTTCAAGGCATGCCCCTGTAGGGCATCTAGAATAACTGCACTCTTCAAGTGGCAGCTGCAACTGCACTCCAGTTAACATCTGGCATATTCAGATCACCCATCAGCAATATCTCCCTTTTTCTGCCATTCTAAGTATACTTTCTATCATTTCCTGTCCATTTCCTCCCCTGAGAAGGGGTCTGTATACAACCCCATGGTATTGTGGTGCCATTGCCTGTCTCCAAATTTACCCACAGTGCTTCTTCTCCTCCCTGTTTACCCTTTTGTTCTGTTGCTTTTATTCCTTCCCTTATGTAAAGAACTACTCCTCCTCCTCTTTTAACCTCCCTGTCCCTCCTGTAGACAGTGTATCCTGGTATGTTTATGTCCCAGTCATGGTTTTGTGTGTACCATGTTTCTGTGACTGCCACGATATCCAGATCTTGGGGTTATTGTGGATGCCAAAATGAATAACTCAAAGCAGTGTAGGAGGGCTGCGGCAAAAGCAAATAAAATGCTCACTCAGGTGCATCACCAGGGGGATAACCTCGAGGAGAAGGGAGGTGCCTCTCCATCTGTATAACTGCCTGGTTAGACTGCACCTAGAGTACTGCATGCAGTTTTGGTGCCCGTACTTGAAAAAGGACATTGCACTTCTGGAGATGGTCCAGAGGAGGGCAACCAGAATGATACAGGGTTTGGGGGAAATATCCTATGAGGAGAGACTTGAGGAGCTCAACTTGTACTCCCTGGAGGAGAGGAGGGACAGAGGGGATATGATCGAGGTCTTTAAATATCTGAAGGGATAGGGTCAGTCCAAATAGGGTGTTCCAACTGAGGGGGGGAGGGGGCCACCAGGGGACATTCCATGAGACTGGTTGGTGGGAGGCTCAGAGGGGAGACTAGGAGATGCTACTTCACTGAGAGGGTGGTGGACCATTGGAACACACTGCCTGCAGAACTGGTGGCTGTTAATACAGTGGAGGGAGTCAAGAAGGGCTGGGGCAGGTATAAGGGGAGGGTTAAACTGAGTAATGCCAGATCTGGAGGCATAACTCCAATGGGGGTTGGGGTTGGGGGAATTTACGGGAGAGGCAGAGAGGGCAGCAATGGTGCCCTGACCAGGTGCTGATTTTTCAGCAGACTCAATAGACTATTAGGCCTACTCTGCTGGCATCTTAGTATATTAGTGTGTATGTTAGTATGTTTTCATTTTCAATGATGAACTCTCGCTATTTTTGGGTGGCACCATTTTGTAGGTTCTATTATCACATAGAACCATTGTTTTTCTAAAACAAAAATGAATTTTGAACACAATTTGGGTTGAGGGGGCAGAGCCGCAGACAGATAACTACCATGCTGCAGAAGACCATGGGCCTGTACAACATTAATAGCGATCTTAATTTCACATAAACAAATATCACTTGTTTCGTGTGTTGAACTGCTGTTTCATCTCTTCCCTTCCCCCCGGGTCCCACTTAGAAACAAGTGTCAGCTCAGTGTGCCTCACCCACTTACCAATTGTCAAATAAATAAAATAAATAAACAAGTTATGAAGCACCTTACATAATGTTAAAGTGCTTTCCAAAAAAGACATAAAAACAAAATAAAATCTGTGGAATTATCAGCTAAACAGTATAAGAATAGATTTAATTTGCTTAAAAAAATGTCAGTATCAATCCAGAGTAGTTCAGCAGGCAACTGATTCCGGGGTGGGGGATAAGTTGAAAACCTCAAACATATGTAACCAGCCTGGAAGGAAGGACTGCAAATAACTGAAGATCCAGGGAGTGCAGATTGCACCTGAGTGTGTTGTGTAAAAAAGAGCAGAGATGGGGGAAGGGGGCAGGCCATTCAGACGTTTGAAAACCATTAAGAGAATTTATAGAATCGTGCCATGTCTGTGAGCATTTGATCAAGTTCTTACAGGGCACTGTCCCCAATAATACACGGGGACTTCTTGATTGGTGATTTGATTTGTGCCATACTCGCAATATGACTTTAGCCCCCTGCAGTGCGAGACTGCAGTTGTGTGTTGTCATTTTTTTATTTTTTGTTTTTTTCATTCTTTGGTAACCGGGTAGGGCCCACTAGGCACAGGTGCCTGTTTTCAGGGGTGACCCGGGAGCACTGGAGAGGTTGAGTAACTTGCTCAGAGCCACACAGTATGCAAGTGGAGGTTGTGGGAATCAAACCCAGGTCTGCTGGATGTAGCAAGCTCATTCACAGCTTGCATGGCAGTGCAAAAGATCCGGCCAAAGCACCCATTTTGCACTGCCACTGAATGGGACCAAGAATGCAGCTATTTATTTTTTAATAAGTATTTTATCCTTCTTCTCAGCGACATGGGGTGGCTGATCAGCCTTGTCTCCACCCCCTGAGCTGGCGATCACGTCCCCCAGGGCTCACCTAGTCTTGAGGGTTCCCCACAGCTTCCCCCTTGTGGCAGGGCTAGAGGAGGGAGGGAGGGCCGACCTCCCTCTAGTACGAAATCCAGAGTGGACCAGAGCCCCAGGTGGTGGCGCAGACTTGGTCACAGGTGGACAGGGTCGCATGAAGCCCCAGTTACCAGTTTTTACACTTTTCTTCCCTACCCTGCCACAGGCGGTCAATTTGTGCTGGCTTTTACTGTGGTGCTGAGAGTTGGAGGCGCTTGGATGCTACACTACGCCTACAACGGCTAATCCAGTTTTGGGAGCGGACTAGGGCCGTTGGGGGTCATCAAGGGAGGACTGAGCATCTGGAGGACTGCTGTCCTCTCCTAAGAAAGGGTGGGTGCATTTGCCACAGCATTAGTAGCTCCTGGTGGTGGCCAGAGGTAGTGCAACTCGTGGCATGCTCTTCCAGGGTGCGGGGTGATGGCGGACACCTTACACATGGGTGCAGGAGTGCTCCTGTTGAGTGCAGGGCATCATGGCACATCCGCACCCCCAGGGCAAGTGTAAAGTGGAAAAACCCTGGCACCTGGACAGACGATGGTGGGCTCAATGGACAACCCCAATGCCCAATGCTGGGTCCATCCTGGCCGATCAGTGTCTCTCTCTCCCCCCTCTCCAGGCAGCCCTTCTAGATTATAGATACAGTGCTGGAGGAGTATGGCGGTCCCACCTCGGGGGCTCAGAGCCGGGAGGCGGGGTTGTCAGAGGAGTTGGGGGGGGAGTCCCCAGGTAGGCATGGATCAGATCCAGGAGGACGTCAGGCAGGGCAGAACAAGGCAGCTCTGAGTGGCCACACCGAAGAGAGGTCTAAGGGGCCAGTGAGTGGCGGATAAAGAAAGTTGAAAAAAAAAAAATTGTGTGCGAGGAGGCACATGTGCATGACGTACCTGTAGCCCCTCCACCTGGTGGCAGTCTAAGGCAGGACCAACAGGCCTCCCCTCCCCAGAAAAGGACAACAATCCTTCAGACGTTCAATTTTCTCCTGCCCTGGCCGACTCCTGTCAATCCAAATCTGTTCCTGAACCTTGGCTGGCGACGTGGCAAGAGGTAAGGCACCTGAGCGCCTCAGCCCTCCATGACATTGGGCTGGACAAATGTGATTCATTATGTTTGATGGTTGTTTAGCTGTCTCAGTTAATATAGAGCATTTAGCACTAAAACAGGTTGACATTGTCTTTTTTTTGTGTATATTTTCTTTACTCCTCTTTCACTGGTCCTTAGGTCTCTCTCCAGCTCTGCCCAGGCCTAACCCATTGTCCTGCTCAGTCTGAGACCCCCCCAACATTCTACCTCCAGCAGGCACCATCCCCCAATCCTTCCTGGTGACCAACTGCCTGGTTCTGAGCCCCCCCGGGTAAGGGCTGCCAACTCCTCCGGCACTCTATCTAAGGGCCAAGCTGCTGCCAAGGGAATAGAGGATCGGAGAGAGATGGGGAGGGCCCAACTGTGAGCATGGATGGGTCAGGAGAGCAAGCCTTCACCTACCTGGGTGCCAGGTTTTTTCCTCTTTTCTTGGCTTCCTCAGGAGCTCGGATGTGCAATGATGTCCAGCGCGCCCACAGGACGTCCACCAAAACTCCCATACCCCATTGTTGTGGTCGCCGCAGCACTTGATCACTGACCACCACCAGAGGTTTCCCAAGCTGCAGAAGACAGTGCCCCCGGAGAGATCAGCCCTACGGATGCTCAGTCCTCTCCTGCCCCTGCCAACCCCTGGTGGCCCGAGGTCGTTCCTGAACCCGGGTCACCAGAATGGCGCAAAGTGTGGCATCCAGTGCCTCAACCCGAAGAGTCACTAGGCTGGCCTGACATTGTCTCTTTAATATACATTTTTGTTTTCCCTGATATTTTTTACTGTACTGTACACAAACAGTACAATCCCTCCTCAGTTACCATTACTGTAAAGATGCAATGTGATTCTATTACATTCAGATATACAGTACAAAAATACTGGGTCTTTCCAAAGGTTCCAAGTGACTAATTGCATTTGGAAAAAATCCCCTATTGTAGTTGAGTGCACTGAGAGCAGCAGTACAATCAGGTGGAAGCTTATTTCTTAATTGCTTGCATTTCCTAGCAACGGTATAATCCATTTAGGGGTTGTGTTACTCTAGTGCAAACAGCTTCATGTTATGAAGGGAAATGGTGTTGAACAAGACAAATGTTCAACAAGACAAAAGTCCCTGCTCTGCAGAGACATACATATCTTAAATGCAAGGGGCACACTAATAACACCAGAATCACAGACATAACGGTGTCACCACCAGTAAACACAGCTCAAGGGAGCAATAACACACAGCAGTGTGTGCAGTAAGCTATGTCACGCTCATAGTTATGTGATGGGTCTTGATCGATCATAGCATTCTATTTTATCAACCACATAGGTGGCAGAACCTATGGCTGAGGGGTGATGGTAGCACCCCCCAATTTTTCCCATGAGCATTTAAAGTGCCCCTTTAATGCATGAAGGATCAGAAGGGAAGCAATCCGGGTTCCTTTTGTAATCACTACAGCCGCCCCTCCACACACACTGTTCCCCATGTTCCAGCATCTGTGATCAACCCATGTTTTAATGAGTATCGGTCAACTTCTTAGCTCTCACTGTGCTTTTAAGGACTACCTTTGTGCTTACAGTATGCCACCAGAATTTACAAGATGCTTAAAAATCAATACCAAAACTGGCTGCAAATGACTGCATACAGTCCCCACACTGCCAGTATGAAACTTATGGCTTTGTCACGTAAGGTGTCAGCATGGCTCAGTTGGTAGCACATCCGCCTCTGGACCAGAAGGCTCATGGGTTTTCGTCCCACACCGGGATTGGATTCATACCTAAATGCTGGCACCCAAGTGCAGAATTGGGGGGGGTGCTGTACTGTTGGGGTGTGCCATCCTTTGGATGAGACGTTAAACCGAGGTCCCTTCTACCCATCCTGGTGCTGCCCTAGTGGGTATCCAGGTGGAAGTAAAATAACCCAAGGCATTCTTCGCAAAGAGTAGGGTACATTCCTGATGTCCTGGCCAATATTCCCCTTCCCATAAACCAGTTCACGCAATTGTCCAGGCTGTGTGTGGGTGTTGATGTGCGATATGGCCACCATTACACATTCAGTCACTTCACTACCAGTCAAGCATTGCTTGTAAAGCGCTTTGGGATACAATGTGCATGAAAAGCACTATATAAATGCTGATTCTTCTTCTTCTTTGTTAAGTACTTTCAGACATACATATAGGATGCTGCTATATCAAACCAAAATCCATTCAATCATTCAAAACAAACTTGCAGGGTGGAATAAATCCCTCTTTTCCCAGAGGGATGTAACATATACAAAGGAAAATATGTTGTTGCTTTAATTAAAACTGGCTGTTTTATTGATTGTGTTTTAAAGGATAACTATGGTCAAAATTTACAAAACTATATGTTGTGCAGAGTGTTTTGATTTGTGTGTTTAGTCTTAGTGCACTCTAACCTTCGTTTGCTATTAGGATCTTTCCTAAATTTACCTACTTGTCCTATGGCTCTCGGGGATCTATATGCCTGTATATTTAATTGTTATTCCTTTTCCTTTTCCACAATGCCTCTTGTCCCTCGTGACAGTGATGCATCAGAGAGCACTGATTCAGTGAGCACCAGCTTACAGTCCAGTCTGCAGCAGCACTGTGCTGTTATGACCTTGTTGTTATGGCCTCAAACAAAATAACTCTTTCTGATCCAATCATTTTGTTTTCTGTGTGTATGTCCAGGTCTAGCCAACAGAAGTGAATGCTTTATTTTGAAAGCTTTTCTTTTCATCAAACTACACACAGATATAAAAAAAACACACAAATAACTACAGGTCAATACCATAATCAATGACTACTTTAGCTATGTCTTTAAAGAACAGCCCACCATATTATCCCTCCATTGTTTGCCAAACTGTGGCTGTAGCCTTTATTAGTGCTCACTGAATAATTAGAACCACGTAAAAGAATAACTCTACTTCTACAGACAGGAGAGCAAGTCAGCACTGCCCTGCAGTTTTGCAAGCTCACGGCCATGTGAGTCTGTGCAGTGCAAAACAATTCTGATTTTAATGACACTAGTCACTAGGCACTTTGATTCATGCACTGATACTATCTGCACTTATTAAACATAGAAACATAGAAGTTGATGGCAGATAAGACAAGGCCCATCCAGTCGCCCATTTTTCTAGCTTATGAATGTGCCATAGGCCTTTACTCTGTCAATGGCCTATTTATTCACACTCATCTGTATTGTTCCCTTATGCCTATCCCATGCCTGTTTGAAGCCCTGCACTGTATTCATATCCACCAGTAAAATTTGTATGTATCTGTCAGCACTTTGCACTTTCATATTGGGATTGATAACAGGAGCCCCATTGCTCTTACCAGTGCAGTACATTTAACTGAAACGTTATAAATACCAACCACCAGTAGATGGCACTTAGTCCTGACAAAGTACCTAACAGTGTGAAACATTGGTCTCAGCCATGGTTGTTTGGTGTGCCGCTGGTGTCTTTTTAATCTATTGGAATAAAGCTGTAACAGAAACCAGAGAGACTGTCTCTTGTATCTTCATAGCTACCGTGTGAATAATGAGATGTTTATTAACACTCCGGTCTGCATTTTACTGTGTAAAACCCTGAACACTATACCATCCTTAAAATAGAACGCCAAAACCACTCTCTCACTAGCACTACTGTGTCTATGGGAAAGAAGAATATAAGAACGTGTCGGTAGAAGGGGACCGTGTGATCCATCTAGTCTGCCCAGATTGCCTACCCTCCTATTCTGTTCTTCTTCTGAGATTACCACAGTACTTGTCCCATACTATTTTAAAAGCAGTGACTGTTTTGGCCTCCACAACCTCTGGTGGTAAGCTATTCCAAGGGTTCACCACCCTCTCTGTGAAGTAGAATTTATGAATGTTGGTTTTAAACTTACCCCTGTTAGTCTCAAACTGTGCCCTCTCATTCGTGTGGTTTCGTTTTTGTGAAAGTGGCTTTCTGCTTGTACCTCATTTATGCCCTTTATGTATTTAAAGGTTTCTGACATATCCCCCATTTCTCCTTTGCTCAAGGGAGTACATTTGCAGTTGCTGTAGTCTAGATTCATATTGTTCCTGGTGCAGATCCTGTACCGTTTTAGTAGTTTTCCTCTGTACAGCCTCCAAGTGGCCTATGTCTTTTTTTAGGTGTGGCCTCCAGAACTGTATGCAGTACTCGAGATGTGGCCTCACCAAGGACCTGTACAGAGGAAGTAAGACCTCTCGCTTCCTACTTGTAATGCCCCTGCCAATACATCCGAGGATGCTATTAGCTTACTGCACTGCCTTTTCACATTGTCTTCCCACCTTTAAAATCATCAGAAATAAGTACTCCAAGGTCCTGTCCAATCCCAAACTGTTCAGCAGTTTCTCATAGATGAGCAGTGGTACTAGTGTTAGCCAATCAGAACACAGAGATTAGGATACAGCCCCATTATTGAATCTACTGTCCAGTTATTGCAGAACAGCATGATGGTAGCTTTGTGTTCTGACTGGCTGAAAAAGATCTTTTTCAGCATTACGTACATTTAATAATAATAATAATCTTTATTTGTAGAGCGCCTTTCAAATTGCCAGGTGCTTTAACATACAAATTAGATAAAACAATAAAAATAAGATAAAACAGTAAATATTTAGTACAGATATGAATAAAATCAGTTTGGGTAGGCTTGGCACCACAAATGGGTTTTCAGGGCCTGCTTGAATCCCCCACGGTCGTGCACTTCCATTGCTGATGGAGTAGAGAATTCCATAGGACTAGAGATACTCTTGGAATCTCTAGCAACCTCTTGTCAGCTGAGTGGAGCGATCGCCCAGGGCAGTAGGGGGACAGGAGCTCTTTCACGTAGTCCAGGCCCTGTCCGTGTAGGGCTTCATAAGTCAGAAGCCCAACCTTGAAGGTGATCCGCCACTGAGTGGGCAGCCAGTGCAGTTCGCGCAGCACTGGTGTGATGTGACACACCCGAGGAGTCCCTATCAACAACCGGGCTGCAGCATTCTGCACCAGCTGCAAGTGGTAGATATCAACCCCCAGCAGCCCTAGGCAAAGGGAGTTGCAGTAATCGAGGCATGAGGTCACAAAGGTGTGGATCAGCATAGGAAGATCACTGGATGGAACTAGGTGCTTGACCCTGGCGATGTTCCTCAGGTGATAAAAGGAAGACTTGATGACAGCCGACACATGAGATCACAGTGTCAGTCCATCATCAAGAATCACCCCCCGGTCCCACACCCATTCAGAGGCAAAAAGCTGGGAGCCCCCCAAGTAAAGCCCAGTAGGCTGACCAGCCCCCAACCCCTCTATCCGGTGACCTCGATCCACAGCCATCACCTCAGTCTTTCCCAAGTTCAACTTCAGCCAGCTGGAATTCATCCAGTCCTGAATTTTAGCGAGGCAATTGTTAAATACCGAAAGCGCACTATCCTAGTCGGGTGTGAAAGACAGATAGAGCTGGATATCATCAGCATAGCAGTGAAACCTCAGCCCATACTGTCTTAAAATGTCTCCAAGGGGCAGAATGTACACCGCGAACAACATGGGGGACAACACCGAGCCCTGAGGGACCCCACATGGCAGAGAGAATGGGTAGGAGGAAAGAATCCCCTACACCACCCTCTGCATTGTGCCAGTGAGGAAGGACTTAACCCACCTGAGAATTGTACCAGACAGGCCACAGATGAACCTCAGGTGCTCGAGTAGCACCCCATGGTCCATGGTGTCAAAAGCTGAGGAGAGATCAAGAAGTACCAAGACAGAGCGGTGCTTCTGATCTCTTGCCATCAAGAGATCATTGAGCACCCAAACCAGCATGGTCTCAGTACTATGCCTCTTGAGAAAACTGGATTGGAGAGGTTTGTAGATGTCATGGATTGTCAAATGGTTCTCCAGCTGTAGCGCCACAACCTTCTCAATCACCTTCCCCAGAAAAGGAAGGTTAGAGATGGGTCTGTAGTTAGCAGGACAGCCTGGGTCCAGAGAAGCTTTCTTCAGGAGAGGTGTCACCACTGCCTCCTTCAGGGAGCTAGGGAACTCACCCGACTCAAGGGAGCACCAGACTATCCCTGCAAGGACAGTCTATGAGGGTAATAGCATGGAGAGACCAGGCAGAGGGAGGGGAGTTGCAAAGTTGGACAAGAAAGAAACAAAGGGCCAAAAGGAGTGAAGGAGATATGAGCGAATTATGGGTGGGGAATGAGAGAGGGGGTATAATATGAAAAAAGAAATATAAATAAAACACATAATAACTTGTAATGAACCAACTCATGTATCCCCACATATGAGTGGCAGGACCCTCATAACTAAACCTGTGGCTTTCAAACTGATAAGTTGTGGGTCTTCCCACTCATGAGTGGAGAAAATGTGTTATTCCACTTCTATGTATTCCCTATTCCATAGATAGATACAATTCCCTATTCCATAGATAGATAGATAGATAGATAGATAGACAGACAGACAGACAGACAGAAACATGCCTCCAAATACTGGAAAATTATAATTAAAAAGTCAGTGCTTTCTGTCATACTAGGAATCATTTAACCCTAGAAGCAAAAATGGTGTTGTTAGCCTCCAAAGGGTTGCCCCCTTGGCCCCCTGTGGGTAAGGGGCTTGACAGCACATTTTCTGGCCCTGATGTTGATGCTGCATTATTTCACTGTGTTTTGGCTCAAATTGCTTTCATCATGTTGACATCAGTTGCAGTCACCATTGCATGGAGCCGTGAAAGGGTTACCATTGTGTGAGCTAGCTTTGTGGATATCGCCCTTGGTGAAAACTCCTTTCTGGTGTGTTAGTGGTCATCAAAGATCATCAAGTGATCATCAAGGAAAGGCACCACTGCATTAGTTATTTATTTGAACACTGGTGACTGGGAAAGGGACACTGAGTCAGAGCTCATATCCAGGTTCGACCCAGTGGTGAGGGAACAAAGGACACAGAAAAGCAATGAAAGAGCAGCGAGGTACAATGATACAATACATAAATAACATGAATCAGGAAAACAAGTACAGGAATAAAAAAAGGAACAATTTAAGACATGCTATACAGCAGTGTGGCCACTAATATACAATAGAAAGGGTAGGCCAAAAACAGTGAACTGTACAAAAAACGTAAGGAAAAAATTGTAAAGCCATATTAATAACAAAATGTGGGTGTCAAGGGCACAAAAAGGTGGACGGGAAGAGAAATAGTAAGGAACAAGTGGGGCTAGGGGCAGGAGCAGGAGGGGAAGAGAAAGATTAGCAGAAATGACTTGAGACAGATAAGAAGGGGCGAGGCTAAGAGAGATGGGAAGCTTGTTCCAAACTGCTGGGAGTTGAAACAAGAAGGCCAACTGCCCAGAAGAATATCACCAGCTACAGCCAAGTGCAGTACTAACTTACCGGTTGCTACCGTTATCTGCTGCTACTATAACCGAAAAACAAATAGTCACCACAATGTTTATTAACATTCAATAAATAGCTCCACTCTTGGTAAAGAAACACAGCAGAACTTGTGTATTAAGGACCCCATCCGGATGAAAGACTCTATCTTTACAATACAGGCTGGACATTCAATGAGAAATGTCCTTAACATGCAGTCTTTAATATGCAGGTTTTATGGTAAGTATGAAAAATAAATACAATTTCCTGTTTTCTTTCGAGTAGATTAAAAAAAATGTACAAACTGCAGATCTGGCCAGTAGTATGAGGCGATCATTTATATTTAAACTTCATCTCCCCAATATATACTTAAGCAATAAGGCACAATGGGGTGTGGGTTATTGGGGATTTACCCACGCCTTGTGTGGTGTGTCACAAGGCGCAGCCGAGTGACTTAACCACACAAGAAGTGAGTAAATCCCCAATAATTCACACCCTGGAGTGCCTTATTGCTGTTATACAATGGACCTACATGTAAAATAAATGTAAATATGTGTTTAATTATGTTTTTATAAATGCATTTCCTCAGCTGTGGGTAATGCAGGATTTACCCACAGTCATGTGACATGTTTTGACCAATCAGGTTACAGGATTTCACACACCATTGTATAATAAAGGATTTTTAAGTTAAAATTTAAGGCCATAGTCACTGTGTTCAGAAAATAATTTTTCCTCTAATTGATTGAAAAATTTACTATTAGGAATGCAAAAGCTCTCAGGAAGTCTATTGTGTAAGCAAAAACCTACAACAGGACATGTGTTTCTAGAGCACACGTAGGTGAAGACACAAGGCCAACCTTAGTGATTTTCTATGCACCCAAGAAGTGCACTGATGCTCAAAAAGTATTTGCTATTGTGCTTATGAAATGAAACTTTTTTTTTTAATAGGAAAAGGTTTTATTTTCCTGTAGTTGGGTTGTAACTAGGTAGAATATTTGAGTTTAGTTAAAAAAAAAAAAGACTGGGTGCCTTTGAATGAATCTGGGAAATGAATTTATTTTGAAGATGTCCCATACTTGCGTTTTGTTTGTGTTTAAAAAGTGGAGACATTTTTATTTTAATGGAAAAGTATTTTATTTTCATTTAGTTAGGCCATTGCTAGGTCGATTAGCATGGTCTAGTTACAAACTGTGTGTACACCAGCACTTAATGAAAGGCCAGGTGATGTGTTTAGACCAGCAAAGCTGATACAGTTCTGACGCCCACTTTATAAACAAAACTTGCTTATGCATCATCATTGACTAAGTTTCAATTTAATATACACCTTCATTTTTTGGTGTAAAAAACTCATCAGTGATAGCTCAGTGAATGTCATGTAATGATGAGAGGCAGTGTGGTCTATTGGCTGCAGCACAGGTTTTGGGTCTGGGAGACACAGGTTCAAATCCCACTATAGTCTCTTACTCACTTTGTGATTATACACCTAGCAGTCAAAAATGTGTAGCAGCAGAACTCTACTGAAAATTAAATGTTGCATTTGGCAAGGTTATCCTAAATAAATAAATATAAAATAAGCAGTAACTGCTCAGTGAATGATGTATTAATTCTGATGTGCAATACAAAAAAGGAAAAAAATCAACTTTTACTGGCCGTTCTGTGTTGCAGTACCAATGCCAGATGTCAGACTCATTTCCTTTAGGTCTTAAGCCGTATGCCAGTCTGCATAATCTCATTATATTGATCCCTTTTGAGAGGACAGTCCCATTCATACACAGAGCCTTGTTTATCACCTTCACTGATGGCAATAAAGCAGCTGTCATGTTCAAGTCACTTCTGAATGCCTGTCCACCTCATCATACCCCATGGTGCAGGGGCAGTCAGGGAGGCCCCCTGGCTGAGTGTTTTGAGAAAGCCTGAAACGTTAACTATTTGCACTGGCTTTACCCTGACCAGCTCCATCTGTACCAGAAGTCAGGTTGACCATTGGGATATCTGTAGTATTCTTATTTATTCACCGTGTTTTACACTTAGTTTTACAACAATATACCGAATTAATGTTAGTGCAGTTTCAAAATGTCTTTTGCTGCTGTACAGGTTCATATTTGTAAGCTGCTCCGAGCCTGAGGGATGGGCAGCAATAAATAAAACACAGCACTGACTTACTTAGTTCCATGTCCACTCCACAGGAGGGCAAATAAAATGGTGCAGGGTCTGCAAGAGAAGCCATATGAAGAGAGACTAAAGGAGCTTAATATGTATACCGTTGAGGAAAGGAGGGAGAGGGGGGACATGATAGAAACTTTTAAGTACATCAGTGAAATCCCCAAAGTCCAAGAGGGTAGCATCTTTCAGAAAAAGAGGCATGCAAGAACAAGGGGACACAATTTGAAGATGGTGGGGTGGTTCAGGGGCCATGTGAGGAAGTATTTTTTCACAGAGAGGGTGGTGGACACATGGAACAGCCTTCCTGAGGAGGTTGTAGGGTCTAAAACTGTGGGAGAATTCAAGAATACATGGGACAGACATAAGGCAATTTTTGTGGGGGGTAGGAATAAATAAGCTGTTGGTTAACTAGGATCTGCAGCTTATCCTGTAGGTAGGGAAATGGGCAGTCTAGGTGGGCCAAGTAGCAGAAAAGGTCAGAGCCAAAAGGCTGGCCTTCAGGAAATATAAGGGAACACAGCAGGATGAAGATAGGGAGGCATACCAAACTGCCCTAAGGGAAGCAGGGAAGGCAATAAGGCAGGCAAAGTCCCAAACTGAGGAAACACTAGCACGAACAGTAAAAGTAGGTGACAAGACTTTCTATAGATACATTAGTGAAAGGAGAAAGTCCAGAAGGGGTATTGCTAAGCTTAATGGAGAAAAGGGAGCATGTGAGGAGGAGGATCATGTAAAAGCATCTATCCTAAATAGATACTTTTGCTCAGTATTTACTGAAGAGAAGGTAGGGCAGGGCCCACAGCTCAGCACCATGGACACAGGGGGAGGGAGGTGAGCACTACTCCCTTCACAAAAGAAAGGGTCCTACAAGAGCTTGCTAAGCTCAGGGTGGACAAGGCAATGGGACCTGATGGCATACATCCCAGGGTACTTAAGGAGCTAAAGGTGGAACTAGTAGAGTCATTAGCAGAACTGTTTAGTGAGTCTCTGAGCACAGGAGAGGTCCCAGAAGACTGGAGAAGGGCTCATGTGATCCCGCTCCACAAGAGTGGTAGCAGGGAGGAGGCAGGAACTACAAATCAGTCAGTCTTACTTCAGTAGTGGGCAAGATTATGGAGGGACTCCTTAAGGAAAGGATAGTGCAACACCTGGAATCCATAGGGGCACAGGATCCAAGACAGCATGGGTTTACAAAAGGAAGGTCCTGTCAAACTAATCTCATAGATTTCTTTGACTGGGTAACCAGAGTGGTGGACCAAGGGGGAGCAGTTGATGTCGCCTACCTTGACTTCAGCAAAGCTTTTGACACTGTTCCACATAGAAGATTGATAAATAAGCAGGGTAGGCTTGGGGTGGGTCAGAAGTTGGTCAACTGGGTGGCAAACTGGTTGACGGGCAGAAAACAGAGAGTGGTGATAAATGGTATACAGTCAGAAGAGATGCAAGTCACAAGTGGGAGTACCTCAGGATCAGTCCTGGGGCCAGTCCTCTTCAACATCTTCATTAGTGACCTTGCAGATGGACTAGAGGTAAGGCTTGTCTGTTTGCAGATGACACCAAGATCTGCAACAGAGTAGATGATCCAGATGGGGTGGGCAGAATGAGAAGAGATCTGGATAAACTAGCAAAATGGTCAGAAGAGTGGCAACTGGGATTTAATGCAGAGAAGTGCAAGATCATGCACATAGGGAAGAGAAACCCTGAAGCCACCTATAGGCCTGGAGGGGAGTTGCTAGCAGTCACAAAGGAAGAAAGAGACTTGGGCATCATCATCACTGATGACCTGAAATCATCCAAGCAGACCTCTAAAGCAGTAGGTATGGCTAGGGGTGTTAGGGTGTATTAGTAGGGGTATCACAGTCGTAAGAGGGAGGTAATAATCCTCTTACAAGACACTGGTTAGGCCCCATCTGGAGTACTGCATGCAGTATTGGAGGCCACACCTTCACAAGGACATTAACCAAATTGAGGCAGTCCAGAGAAGGGCAACCAAAATGGTGCAGGAACTGCATCAGAAGACATATGAGGACAGATTAACACAGCTCAATATGTATACCCTTGAGCAAAGGAGGGAGAGAGGTGATATGATCGAGGCATTCAAACACCTTAAGGGCATTAACAAGGTGAAAGAGTCTAACATGTATAAATATAAGAAAAATAGCAGGACAAGAGGACACAGCATGAGATTAGAGGGGGGCGATTAAGGGGGAATGTGAGGAAATTCTTTTTCACAGAAAGGGTGGTGGATGCATGGAATGGCCTACCTCAAGAAGTGGTGGCTATGAATACAGTGCAGGGCTTCAAACAGGCATGGGATAGGCATAAGGGAGCAATACAAATGAGTATGAATAGATAGGCCACTGACAGAGCAAAGGGCAATGGCACATTTATAAGGTAGAAAAAGAAATGGGCAGACTGGATGGGCCTTGCGGTCCTTATCTGCCGTCAGCTTCTATGTTTCTATATGTTTCTATGTTTCTATAAGTGTTCCTTATCTGCTGTCAAAGTCTATGTTTCTATGTTGGGGGAATATCCCACTGGGAGTTATGACTGACACTGGCAGAATTTGCTCTCATGGGTCTAGCAAACATAGTCTATGTACATTATAGTTCACTGCAGCCAGGGAAGAGGTTTATTTGTGCCTGAGGGAGTCATGTATGTAAAAAGCTGTCTTTGCTGACTAGTACTAAAGTGGATAGTGGAGTGGGGGGGGCAAGATATTGTGTACAAATTTAGATTCTCTACCCAACTTGCTACCCAACTGCTTGCTCTAACCCACACATCCTGTTTTGAATATCCTCCTCTACAAGGAATCGGATGCAGTCCATGTAAGAGTAAGAACAAACATCATGTTTAAATCAGTAACTGCTATGGCTGTACCTTTGCCATGGAAGTCATAAGATCATGCAGCTCAGGGGAAAAATTTCAGAACCAACAAAATAAATTTTTTTTTTTTTTTACACACAACATCCTGTATAATAGGAATTTGGAACTCACTACCCCCACTATTGTTGAAAGTGAGGAATGTGAAGTATTCAAGGTTAATTCGGATAAATATGTTGACACAATTTACTTTACCTTATGATAGTATATGTAGAATGTGGCAGTGTATACTGTACGGACTTTCACCTTCTGTATTTCCAAGTATTATTTCATGAGTACTGCCTCTGAGAATATAAGCAGCCGTGTATTGTCGGGTCTCGCACTCAACTCCCGAGCTGTCAGAACTGCTGGAACCTGTCAACAAGCTTATAAATATAGTTTTCTGATCTCTAGGCAAAGGTTTTGTATGCCTTTTAAGCTCTCTTTTGCATTTTTATGCCTGAGTGCTATTTTACATTTCTTTTATGTACTTCTGTTAAAAAAAATATCACAGGTTAGTGAAATGAAAGAAAACTTCTGAAACTCTATAAATATCAGGACGTCTATTATTCCGATTCAGAGATTAACTCTCTGTAGTGGGCCTGTGTTGGGATACAGGCCTATGTTTGCAAATCTATTGTTTCCACACAAGCAGGGATAGTTGGATGCTGACCAACAACTGCAGTTGGTTTGGGAAGACTAGGAAGCCTACTCCAGTACCGTAATCAGAAGAGAGACAGAAAGAGAGAGAAAGGCAACAGGGTGTGCCTGGGAATAGTCTAGACAACAGAGGTCAAAGGAGGGCTGCTTTCTGGACAGCAGGGGTCAATGTAATGGAATATGCAGAAGATGCTTAGGGGAATGGGGTGTGGATTGGTTATTGTGACTGGGATGTATAGGGGAATGGGGTGTGGATTGGTTATTGTGACTGGGATGTATAGGGGAATGGGGTGTGGATTGGTTATTGTGACTGGGATGTATAGGGGAATGGGGTGTGGATTGGTTATTGTGACTGGGATGTATAGGGGAATGGGGTGTGGATTGGTCATTGTGACTGGGATGTATAGGGGAATGGAGTGTGGATTGGTCATTGTGACTGGGATGTATGGGGATGGGGTGTGGATTGGTCATTGTGACTGGGATGTATAGGGGAATGGGGTGTGGATTGGTTATTGTGACTGGGATGTATAGGGGAATGGGGTGTGGATTGGTTATTGTGACTGGGATGTATATGGGAATGGGGTGTGGATTGGTTATTGTGACTGGGATGTATAGGGGAATGGGGTGTGGATTGGTCATTGTGACTGGGATGTATAGGGGAATGGGGTGTGGATTGGTCATTGTGACTGGGATGTATAGGGGAATGGGGTGTGGATTGGTTATTGTGACTGGGATGTATAGGGGAATGGGGTGTGGATTGGTTATTGTGACTGGGATGTATAGGGGAATGGGGTGTGGATTGGTTATGTGACTGGGATGTATAGGGGAATGGGGTGTGGATTGGTTATTGTGACTGGGATGTATAGGGGAATGGGGTGTGGATTGGTCATTGTGACTGGGATGTATAGGGGAATGGGGTGTAGACTGGTTATTGTGACTGGGATGTATAGGGGAATGGGGTATGGATTGGTCATTGTGACTGGGATGTAAAGGGGAATGGGGTGTGGATTGGTCATTGTGACTGGGATGTAAAGGGGAATGGGGTGTGGATTGGTTATTGTGACTGGGATGTAAAGGGGAATGGGGTGTGGATTGGTCATTGTGACTGGGATGTATAGGGGAATGGGGTGTGGATTGGTCATTGTGACTGGGATGTATATGGGAATGGGGTGTGGATTGTTATTGTGACTGGGATGTATAGGGGAATGGGGTGTGGATTGGTCACTGTGACTGGGATGTATAGGGTAATGGGGTGTGGATTGGTTATTGTGACTAGGATGTGTAAGGGAATGGTGTGTGTATTGATTATTGTGGCTGGGATATATAGAGATGAGGTGGGGGATTCTTAGGAAACTGGGATAGACAGAGATGGAGTGGGTAAAGAATAGAGATGGTGTGTGGGGATGCTTGCGGATGAGATGGCTAGGGATGGGGTGGAGGATTCTTTGGGGAACTGGGATGGATAGGGATGGGGTGGGATATGCTTTGGAGCTGGGATGGATAAGGATGAGATGGAGGATGCTTGGGGCACTGGGATGAATAGAGATGGAGTGTGAAATGTATGGTTTACTGGGGTGGATATGGGTGGCTGGGGATGCTTGGAGGACTGAGATGGATAAGGATGGGGTGGAGATTCCTGGTGAGACTGAACTGGCTAGAAATGGATCAGAGGATGCAAAAGAGATGGATGGCCAGGGATGGGATGGTGATGCTTGGGGGATAGGGACAGCATGGAGGGCACTTAAGGGACTACAATGGATAGGATGGAGTGCAGGATGCTTGGGGAACTGGGATGCAGAGGGATGGGTGTGGGATGCTTGGGGAACTGTAGAGAATAGGGATGCAGTGGGGATGCCCGGGAGCTACAATAGATAGAAATGGGGACAGTATGGAGGATGTGTGGAGGATTGGGATGGTATGTAAGATGCTTATAGGGGACTGGGATAAATAGGGATGGGGTGGATGATGCTTGAGGGCACTAATACAGATCTGGATACAGCAGAAGAATATTCATATCCAAGGTAAAAAAAAGGGATGGGACTGTATGTTACCTGAAGAAAGAAGGTAATTTATTTTTAACTATGGTTTCAAACTGCGAGCTGAACATGTTGTAGCGTTGAGGCCCACGACTACTGGAGAGGGAGCTGCAGGTCACCTGGCATTTATTTCCCCCCTCCTGGCCTATCATAGTGAAAGCTGAACATCACGGAGCTAGGAGCTTTTTGAAAATGTAACCAAAAATTTAAAAAAAAATGTTAAGTTTTCTTTCCCGCAAAACTCCTAAGGGAAACACTTAAGAGCTCTACTTTCCAGTCTGAAAAAAGAAAAGTTTTATTGTACACCCTCTCCACTTGGCAACAGACTCAGTAAAAGTAACCGTACTCCCTGAAGAAGTGGTGCTTTTACCTCAAAACATTGGCGGTGTAACAGGAAGAAGCTTTACAGTCGATCTTTAATCATAAAACAAAATACTGTAAATAGATATCATTTTTATTGTCTGATGAGTGGAGATATTTTACAATATCTCTTTATGATGACTGCACACCCTGTCATGAGTTATCACTTACTTACCAATTCCGGGAACCAGTGACATAAGCTGAGCAGACGCCCTGCATGGAAACTTTGTTGTAAGCTTCTACTCAGCTGTTGTCACTGGGTTCCGGAACTCATAAGTAACTAAACAAATTCTGGTTAGAGACAAAATAGCTGCTAATGCAGTAACCTGGTAAAGGATATAGATGTAACCTCCCCCATGGAGGCTATACCTTTAAGGCTCCCTTGCACTCACACATCAAAGGCACGAGCCAATGACAAAGGAAACGATGCTTCAGTGCTCCCAACGAGTCCAGGACTTTCCTGACTGCACTGGACATGAAGACACACCCACAGAGAACTGGTTTGGTGCTCTAAATACTGTTAGACTACAGGACTTGTGTGCAAATAAGAACTTTGTCGAAAGACTGCTTTTTGACTACAAACCAGCGGCTATCTTGTCACCTCTGACTCGAGCTAGCATGGTGACTGGAATGGTGGGTGACTGGGTAACCAATCAGGGTCAGACTGCCTGAGGAGAGAGAGCCTCAAGGGCTCCTGGACTGGTGGGGGGCTTAGTTAATTTAGGAACCTTTATACCAGCCAATTGTCTGTTGAGTGACAAGCCTCTAGAGCTCCCTACTTTGGTTAACAGTGGAACCATCCAGCAAGAGTACCAGTTCCCCAGTGAACAGCAGGGGCTGTTCTAGACCCATGACAGTCTAAGTTCAGCTGCTGAACTGACTGGTGCCTGTGTGCTGTCGAGAAAAATATCTTGAGCTGTTGCATTCCAGAGACAGACTTAATGTCTACCAGAGATGGAGAGCAAAAGTGAGGAGCAAAAACTCCTGCTCTAGAGAACAAGGGAGTTGATCCCATGCTAAATGCTATATGAAAGAGAAGTTGAGGGCTGCTGCAAACTAAAAGACATTTTCTGTGCTGCAGCCAGAGACCTTGACTGGAACTGCCTAGCCAGCACCGCAGCTCGATACTGGTTATCACCACCCTTTGGGACTGCATGCCAGGACATGCTGAGTGGGGCAGTTAGTCTCAGATATTAACAGGAGGAGCTGCCCTGCACAACTGAGATTTGCCTACCAACTGGAGAGATCAGACCATCTGAGGTCATCCACTGTGGATCACCTGGGCCTCCTATTTTTGGTGGTGAGTGGCTCCAGGCTAGGCAGGCAGTGTACAATCTAGGGGTCACTCTTGACCTGAAACTGTCACTTGTTTTGCAGGTGGCAGCTGTGGTCAGTAGTGGCTTTTACCATCTGTAATGGTCAGAACACCCCACAGTCCCCATTGAGCTCTCTCTCTCTCTCTCTCGCTTTGTCTCTCAGGCCTTTGCCACTGAGATCGTCTGGACCAGCGTCACTGCTGTCAAGGTCCCCTCTTTAGCAAAAGCTCAGACCCTAGTGCTCTGATGGCCCCTTTCCATCACCTCCTACCATTTAGACTCCCTGTAGTGAGGGTCTCTGCTCTGTGTAGGACACACTCTACTCTCTCAGACACCTTTTACTGTGCACCACTTTCATCCAGGTACCCTTCCCTCAGAGGTGCAGTCGCAAACAACCAATACTCCATTCTTTAGAATAATGATTTTATCAGCTCTTAAGCTGCTGACAGGATTAGATCATATAGGAATGTTGGACTGATATATCAGTCCGCGGCCCTGAAAGTGTTAATAAACACTGGTTGTGTAAATACAACAGTAATAATCAGGTATAACACTGTTTACATATAGTAAAACAACAGTACATATACCAGGATTATAACAGAATGCTTGCACATTTTTGCAGGTAAATGCTTCTATCTTTCCTACAAGTTACAGTCTTCTTATCTTACTATCGACTAGCCTTGTTACCTCAACCTCTCTCTGCAGACACACAGTCTGGCTCTTTCCTTGGACGCATAGAAACCCCAATGAAAAAAAGCACAAAAATAACTGCATTGAAGCATTTATACCCTCTCTCTCTCTCTCCCCCTGGTGCCTTGGTCGAGCAAGGCTGTGATGTCACTTCCCTATACTCAGTTCCTCTGTCTCAGGAACAAAACCTCCTCTCACAGATTATTTAGCATCTGAATGTATGTGTTCAGATGTCGTTGAGACAGCCAGCTCTGAGTCCTTTGTGTACTAAGAACTTATCCCCGTTCCAGGAAGCCAGTACAGTGAAAGTCCACACCACTTAAGAAACCCTGCTGAGCTATTGAGAGTCTCTGGAGAGGCTAGTTTTCTCACCTTTGAACTCTGCCTCCTGCCCCTCCTCCCCCACAGCAGGTACTAGCATTTGACAAAATGTTTCAGGCTACCAGCACAAGTTGTCTGGTCATCACACCATCTGAAGACATAACTGGACTGTGCCCCTACCTAGACCCGAATGACCTCTGAACCCTAGTGCATGCTTTTGTCAACTCTCATCTTGAGTACTGTAGTGTGCTCCACCAGGGCCTCCCTGCAGGTCAGATCTGCCGGCTGCAGATAGTGCAGAATGCAGCAGCTAGACTTTCTACCTCCACTAGAAGGAGGAAGCATATTACCCCACTGCTGCATTCTTTGCACTGGCTGCCTGTCGGGTGGCAGATCAACTTTAAGATCTTAATTTTGACATACAAGGCCCTTAATAGACTGGGTTACCTTTACACTCTTCAATCAAGGGTCTTTTGGTTGTTCCAAAATCCAGATTAAAGTTAGAGGGGAACAGATCTTTTCCTGTCACTGACCCGCTTCTTTGGAACAACCTTCCCATGAATATTCAATCTGCCCCTTCGGTCCTCACATTTAAAAACAAGTTAAAGACTTGGGGCTCGATTCTAAAACACATTACACTGCCACACACCCCAGGTGTGCTGAACACGTGGCGCGTGGGGCTTGTGGCAGTCCAGCAATCATGATTCTCAATCCCATGTGCCACATGCCGCAAGTGAGACCAGCTTTTGCTGGTCTAACTTCGTGGACCTTTTTACAGGGTTTGCACCAAATATTTGACGCAAGCCACTGTAAAAAGGGTAAAGTGCCGCAAATGCATGCAACCGATGAGAATCGGGCGCACCATGCACCAGAGGGTTTGGGGCAGCACAGAGTGTGACGCAGGGCACGTGCAAACCCTGCATCACCCTTTGAGAATGGAGCCCTTGGTTTTAGTCAGGCTTTCAATGGTGACTGAAATAGCTTGCCTTGGTGCACAGCCCAGATTTTATGTATAATGTTTCATGTTTTAGTGATTATTTGTATAACATCTTTACAATGGCAGTGTTTGTATAATGTTTTGTTTTATTTTGGTTGATATTGTATTGTTTTATGATATGTTGTTATCTGTACCGTACCTTGATTATGAGAAAGGCATATCTAAATACAGTCATCCCTCATTATAACAAACATGTTCAGGGCCATAATGACTGTTCATTATAGTAACTCATTCATTACATCATGGGACAATGTTTACTATGGGCAGCTGAACAGACAGAGGCTCCCTGCTCTCTCTGCTGTGCCCCCTCCACACACACACACAGAAATATATTCCATTGCCCTGCCCAGTTGCTGCTCTATCACTGTATGTGGCTTAATTTTTATGAAATCTTTGTAAAACAGAAAGCTTTAAAAAAAAGTGAAACTGCAGGCAGCTCTATTACTGATTCCAAGTGGGGTTCATGCTATGCCATTCACGCCAACTCAATCTCTCTGTTGCAGCAGTCAGCTGTTCAACTATTCACCCCCACCCATCCTCTCCAAATGGTGCTTCCTGCCTGCTTCTAAACAGTGTTTAAAGTTTTTCAAGAAGAAAAACATGAAACTGCAGGCAGCTCTGTTTCCAAACGTGGCTCGCGCTATGTCATAAGAACATAAGAAAAAAGCCAGCAGAAGGAGACCTCTCGGTCTATCGGGTCTGCTCGAAACAATAAGGATAATGGATGAAGGATGTCTCTCTGCTGTGTATACTGGCTGCCCCCCCCCCAATGCAGAAAGGCTCTACAATACCAGTTCAACAAATATTTTGTCAACCGACATTACAGTGATGGATTTATGTCAACTGCAATTGCAGTTGGCATAAATCTATCCCCTATGCGGGAGACTCTGCCACTCACACCCTCCATAATTATAATCAACAGTAAGTTGGAGTTGATTCATGGAGGGAGTACAAGACCCCAAGAAAACAGTGCTGGGGTCCTGCAGTGACATTACAGTGGCCCATCGCTGTGTTGCTGTAATGTCATTCACGGTAGCGGTGTCAGTGTTCAATTGCCATACCATGCAGAAAACAGGAAAGAAGCACTTGCTTTACTTTGGGAATCATTGCTTGCTCTCCATTTTTCTACGGCAGCTGTCTGCTCTATCACTGGTGTTTGCTTTTCTTGGCAGATCGCTCGCTGCCCTCTGCTTTGTATGGCGGCTCTCAGCTCCATCCTGGTACATGTTACTCAATCTCTTACCCCCCCAACACAGTCCTTTGCTAATGTTGTATAAACAAATATTTTACAGATCTTAAATCAAACAGAATAACATAATAAGCAATATCAGGGAATACGTGAGCTAACAGCTTCAAGCCTGAAGCTTGAATGAAACTGCTGACAACATTAGGAGCCACAGTAGGTGTTTGTTATATCTGAGTATTCGCTATAAAGGATAATGTATGTTCCTCTATTGGTAACCAGTCTGTTAACTGTCAAGAGGTTGCAAGAGGTTTACTTTGCCATGGCAACCTTGAGACGGTTAACAGTAACCGGTTGCCGATAGAAGGACCATACATTGTTTTTTATAGTGCATGGTCCCAAGAAAAAGGGAAAACGGTTCCTTACTTTTCTAAACGGAGTCACTGCCACGGCCGTTCAGTCCTTCCCTTACCACTGCGCATCCATCGGTTCCGGAGTGTAAAAAAAGGCGTGCCCCGTTGTTAACCTATCGATGTGACGTAGCATCAATAGGTTAACAATATTACCACATCACATCGATGGTAACAACCTTAGGAAATGATGATTTCCTAAGGTTAACAGTGTTCTACCATACATTATAGAGAAGTTTGCTATAGTGAGGGAGCACTCTATCTCTCCATATATCTATCTGTCTATCTATCGCAATAGGTCATCCAGCTGGGAGTTATATGTACTCTTCATGGGTTTAATCGGCATTTAGGTTTGGGTATTCGTTTTGCAAAGCAATGCTGATCTTTTTTGTTTACATGTACCGCCATCAATTAACCATGTGCAGCATCATCCAGCACACATCATTTCCATGGCTGGGTACTCAGTAAAGCACTAGGAACACCCTTTCAGTAAAAAGGGTTAACATTGGTACCAGTGGGAAACAGGGCAGCACCTTCGGCACAAGTGGGCTAGGGGAAAATCAGCAAGTAGGCTAGGGAAAAGCAACTGTGCTGTGTGCCTGTGGAGAGGGGGCAGGCTCAGTTGTGGACTGAACCTTGAAACGCGCATGGAGCACAGCCCAGAGGAACATTATTTTGACTGTGCCTAGGAGGGCAGGAGAGCACAGAAGTGCAGACAGGTACTGTGGTAGGCTGGGCCTGAAAGGCATGAATGAACCAGCCAAGGATAACCTACAGCACTACCTCATTGCTGCTACCCCCCTTTCCTATTTAGGGCCTGAAGCCTTACTCCTAAATAAAGTCTAAAGTCCTTGTTTTTTACCATTAATTACTACCGGTGTACACATTATTACTTAGAGCATAAGTAAATGCTTTGTTGGGATTGTCACTGCACTGAACTGATATGTTTGCAGGGCGACCCTATGGAGAGGTGAGAGATACTGCATCCCAGAGGGTTGTACCATACTTAAACCACTCCCTCTTTAATCTCTCTCTGGGTGGAGGCAACACACAATTTTATTTAAGCCTGAATAGGAATCCCACAATCTGGAGTTTAAATGATTCAAGTCCCTCAAACTTGTTAAGCCAACACAGCAAGAATAGCCACTGTAACACAAATCCAAATGACCCCACACACATACCACAAGTGAACAGCATTCAATTTGTTAAAGTTTTAGTCTTCTACTGACTTAAGTGCATACAAAGAAAAATAAAATACATGAGCTGGGCAAAACCAACAAGAACTCAGATCCTCCACCTCATACAAAATTGCATAAGAGTTACATACATACATATATAGAGGGAAAGAAGACCTGCTGTTCATTGAGTTCCTGCACTTCTGTAGTCTTTCTCCAGTAAATACTATAGGAATGTGTCACCACCTAAAGATTAGATTTCCCC
This sequence comes from Neoceratodus forsteri, assembly GCA_016271365.2. Classification (NCBI taxonomy): domain Eukaryota; kingdom Metazoa; phylum Chordata; order Ceratodontiformes; family Ceratodontidae; genus Neoceratodus; species Neoceratodus forsteri. Next base: position 939,853,157 of record CM028137.1, read on the forward strand.
TATGTACTCATTTAGAGGTGAGAGTTTTCCTAGCTAAACATTTTCAATTTAACCACTAAACATACCACTAGTGTTAGTTTGGTGAGCTCTTCTGATTGCTTGTTGCAGTCCTTATACACACACACACACACACATATGCATGCACACACACACACACACGTGCACGTACACACATACGCACACAGCACACACAGCACACACACACACACACACACACACACAGTCCATCATTGTCATTGTCTGGCTATAAACATACACCTGGGCTAGCTCTGCCATTTGCAGTTGGAGCCAAAAATTATTTTCTTTATTTTAAAATGCTAGTTTTTAAAACATTCTGACTCTATTAAACAGAGCTGAAAATATTTCCTGCCCTGTCACAACAAAATATATTTTGGTGACGCTACTGGCGCAAAAATAATGAAATGCCAGAGTTAGCTCTGATGCACTGTGGTCCTTTCAGGTGATTAGGCATCTTGCTCTTGTAGTAGCCATTGAAACACACCTCATTAGTTCCTTTCTCTGGTTAAGATGTCTGGCTGCTGCTGATAAATATTGGCATCTTGTATTTTATAATTTATTATTGTAGCTGTGAAAGTTAGAATTTGCAAAACAAAATTCTAGTAAGTGAACCTAGATACACTCAAGACATCAAGAGACTATCACTGTGCAGAAAGAGCACTTTGAGATGCACTTCTCCACAATTTGGGTTGTTTTAATAGCTTGTTTCAAAGAATAATTAAATTTGACAAAAACATAAATTTAGTCTACAAAGTCAATTTCCTGCTCCAACCCTTTTTCACATTTTTTAGTAACTCTTCCAAACTTGCTTAGTGATAACAAAATGAGTATCTTCTGCTTAACAGACATATTGCAACATAAATGTATTGCTTGCAGTACTGAAAGAATAGCTAACATATTCTCCCCTTACAGTTTTTCTCTAATGATGACTATCCCAAGTTACCAATTTATTAGGGTATATATAATAAAAAACATGATTAATACATAAAATATTACATACAGTACTTGGGCTCAAATACATGTACAAGTACTTTGCCACTATGACCCGATGCTTTTTGACTGCAGTATCTGCCTACTTCAAAAGGCACAGAATTACATATTGTAGCTTACCAATCAAATGAATCTGCATCTTTATGCTATACGCAATGCAGTTACAAGACAGAGTACTCACTGCCTGCAGACAGTGCAGCTGGCAACCGTTTCATTTCTCTGGCTCATCAAAGCTGTGAATGGTTTTTCTGTGCAATTGCTTGACTCCTGTTTTAAAAATGAGTCGGTGCAGCACCGATCCACAGATTCTTATACAGGCTGGCTACAAGGGTGTCATTCGGAAATACTCTACAGACACTGCAAGGACATTTGGGTGGCCTGTCTGGCTGCCAAGTGCTGACACTAGGTCTTGCAGATTCAAAACAAAGTTGGCAATGTTCCACCCATTCTGCAAAAACTTGAGTTCCACAATAAATCTTCTCATCATACACAGAATGAGCTTGTGCTTTCCCCAAAAAATGCTAACATCTGAGCATTACATATAAAGCTCCAGCCTTGTTGCTCTTGTAGTAAAATATGTTTATTAGGAGAAAAAACACTGTGCAAATACTGTAGTTGATTGTTAATGGTGTTCATATGTGCAAACAAGCAATTTATAGGTGATTGATAATTTATAATAGTATAACATGTAGAGTACATTATAGTCATAAAGCTGTTCAAAAATTACCGCTAACCAGACAAAATTATAAAAAGAATACAAAGCATCAATTGAAATTAATACTTTAGGCTGCAGCTTTGGGGGGGGGGGAGAAGATTCCAGGGACCAAATACTAGTTGGGCAATGTACAGGTAACCAGGTCAGAGGAAGAACTGGACCTAGGAGTAGATAGAAACATAGAAATATAGAAGTTGTTGGCAGATAAGGACCTCCTGGCCCACCTAGTCTGCTCTATTTTTCCCAATTACAGTCACATCACAGCCCCTACTCAGTCTCTGGTCTACACCCAATGTGGGCAAACCGGATGCTGTTTGGCCCTGGCTCAAGTCTATTACTTGGCTTAGCTTGGCTCAACCTCTAGAAACAGCTGAGAGCCAAGGTCAAGCCAAGCCATTTATGGTCAAAGTAAGCATTTCTGTCAGCCTGAGCAGTTTGTGTGAAATGATCAACTCCTATGTAGAGGACAGCCTGTGGTAGCCATGGCTCAGCTCAAGTTTTGGCTCATAAAGTCAAGCCAGATCCCTGGCTCAGCTCTGGCTTGGCTCTAAGTGAAAATCTTCTGGCTTGCCCACTTCTACCAGGGTATATGGATCACAAGTGATCTGAAACACTCTGCACACTTCAAGAGAGCACCAGCCAAAGCAAATCGGATGCTGGGCTATATAGCCAGGGAAATTACCACCAGGAAGGTGGAAGTCATTCTGCCACTGTACAGGTCACTGGTAAGAGCACACCTGGAGTACAGTGTGCATTATTGATTACTGTATCTTAAGAAGGATATCAACTTCTAGAGATGATCCAGAGAAGGGTACCAAGATGATCCAGGGACATCACAGCAACACCTATGAACAGAGCTCAGGGAGCTCAACATTTATTCTCTTGAGGAAAGAAGGGAAAGGGAAGACATGACTGAGACTAAAGACCCTTAAGGGTATTAGCAGGCTGAGCAATAAGGACCTCTTCAGCCTTAGTGAGAACTAGACCACTAGGGAGCACATCCTAAAGCTGGTGTGGCTCAGATTCAGGAGGCAGATGAGAAGGCACTTTTTCATCAAGAGGGTGGTAGCCAAGTGGAATGAGCTGTCAGAGGAGGTGGTATACCTATAAACAGTGGACAGCTTCAAGAAGGGGTGGAACAGGGTGAGGGGAAAAGTTCCAGAAGAAGGGGGATGATGGGGGGAGTGAGGGAAGTTCAGGAAGGTCAAAAGGGAAACATGGAAGAGGGCAGTTCCCTTTGTAAATACATAGGGAGCTGCACAATCTAGCAGACTAGATAGACCGTAAGGCCTTTATCTGCTGCCATGTTTGTATATTCATAGGCTATTAAACTGTGCTGTGTTGTAAATACTAGGGATGGGCTGATTGGCTCTGCTGCACTTTCAAAACTTCCTGGACTGGGCTGACTCAGCTCTGATCAGGAATGCTGAGCCTTTCATGGTTTGACCCAAGTTGCCAAGTTGACCCAGTTCTGAAGTGTGGTCCAGTCCGGTATTTGATGGCAATAGGACAGAGAAGATGGATTACAGTTCTACAGACATTTGTGTGGCATGGAGGGGGCAGGGACATGCCTCAGGGATACGGGGGTACTGGAACCTGGAAGAACTACAGCAGGTCAGCAAGCAGCAACAGGTTACAGGCAACAAAACAAACAAACAAAAAAATGAAATAATACTCACCACCAGTACTGCATTGCAAGTAATTGAATAAAGTCAGGACAGGGTACAGAAATAAAAAAAAAAGGTTTTTGTTTCTGATCTCTACCAAATACTCCTGAGTCCTTGGACCCTCACATGACCAACAAAACCAAACACTTATGATACTGGATCACTGAAGGAAGCCAATCAATTAGGGTAGTTTTTGTGTGACTGACTCATGTTCTAGCCAATCCTGTGTGTCAGCCACCACAGGGCATCCTGTAGGAAACAGTGTATCAAGCTCATTTGGGGCTTTGCATTGAAAGGAGACAGTTGTGTGTGCAGTCTCCACAATAAAAAACAAACAGACTAAAAATGAAACAATATTTTCCTTAGAAAGAGAGAGAGAGAGAGAGACCAACAAATTCAACAGCAGAATGCAGATGTTGCAGAGTACTCCACAGTAAAAAAAAATTAAACATTTTTTTGTTAGACATAAAGAGAAACAGAGAGAGAAGAGCAAGAGACCAACAAATTCAACAGCAGAAAACAGCAGCAGTGTAGACATTTTCTTTTCTTACTTTTAAAAAAGTAAAGGAAACAAAAGAGCTTTTAGGGGTTATACAAAAAGCATGGCCTGAAGTCTGCAGTGCCATGAGGTGGGTGCAGTTCTCATGAAATCATCCAGCAACAACAAAACATGTAGTAGTGATAGCTTAGGAATTTGTTTCAGCAGTTTTTTTTGCAAAATCAATAAAATTGAAAAAAAAATTAAAGATCACTAGTGTACAGCATCCAACAATTTAATCATTCTTTTTGCTTTTGAAAAATATTTAAAAAATATTTAGCATGTAAAAACTAATAAGGGGAGCAAACAGGACAGTAAGACTCTGTCTGAAGGTCATAGTGCCTCACTAATTTTGAGGGGGGCTTATAGTGCCGAACAGAATAAACTTTGAACAGGGGTGTCATCCACATCTCAGACTCTGTGTTGCCCAGCTATGTGCCTGAATAAGTTAGGTATTAATTTAAATCAGTCTGTTTTTCTTGCAAAATCAACAACATTGAAAAAAGGTAAATATCACGAGTGTACAGCATCCAACATCTTAATAATTCTTTTTGAAAACTATGTTTAAAAAATAGAAAAATATACTAGGAAAGTAAGAATTAACAATGGGAGCAGACAGGACAGGAGGACACTGTCTTAAGGTTATAGTACCTTACTAATTTTGAGGGGAGCTTATAGTGCCGTACAGAATAGATTTTGAAGTGGGGTCACCACATCTCAGACTCTGTGTTGCCCATCTCTGTGCTGCCCTGAAAGGTCATACTGCCATAGACTCTGTGTTGCCTATCTCTGTGCCTGAACCACTACTTGGTTATAGTGCCATATAGATTTTGAAGGGGGCTTATCATGTCTCAGACTCTGTGTTGCCCACCCATGTGTCACTAAAAATACCACCAACAGTTTCATCTAGTTTAAAGTCAGTTGGCATTCATCTGTATCCCCCTCCCCCGGCTCGTGCCTGAAAATAGGCAGGATTTGTCTAGTGCACTTACCTGGTCAACAAAAACTAAATAAATAATTAAACTATTACTAGGTCACAGTGCCATACATATTTTGAAGGGGGGGGGTTGCCACCCATGTCTAAGACTCTGTGTTTCCCAGCTCTGTGCCTGAACTACTACTGGGTCATAGGGCTGTACACATTTTGAGAGGGTGTGTCACATCTCAGAATCTGTCCTGCCCATCTCTATGACTGTACTGCTACTAGGTCATATAGTGCCTCACATATTTTGAGAGGGGGATGTAAAGTTTCAGACTCTGTGTTGCCAATCTCTGCATCTGAACTAATACTACTAATTAAGTAACTAAGTTGGACCCAAAAAAAATGGATTCAGAATCAGAGTCTGTTATGGAAATGAATCATGTGGTCAACACCAGCAGTACAGCTGAAATTGGTACATGTTGTAACAATAAAAATATTTCCCAAAAATAAATTCAGGAAAAAAGGAAATTCACTACTGAAGATATAATTAATATAACTGATAAAAATAAAGCAACACAACCAGAAAAAGAAAAGAATGTTTGTGAATCCCCTGATCAAAGTGGTGCAGCACTGTTGGCACTGCCAGAAAAATCAGATACTGTAAAAGTAAAACACAAAAACAGATAGTCAAAACACTTAGACCTTGCAAGGATTGAGGAAAATGGTCTGTCTAGTACCACTAGATGTGGAACTCCATGATATGTCACTCATGCTTATCTGACTTCTATCAGAGAGCAGTACCTATGATGAAGAAGAGGTTGTAAATGTACATGATGTATCACAGTTATGCTCTTCCAAAGGTGATGAATCAGAATGTGATACTGATGATGACGAGGATGCCACCTGGGTTCCCACACCCAAAAAGAACAAACTCTGGTCAGAGCCAATATGGCTGCATCTAGCTCTTACCTGTCTGGGTAGCAGAGTGGCGGTGACGGCGATATCGGTGTGGTGGCAGCACCGGTCATGAAGCTGCAGCGGTGACATCGGAGCGCCATTTTTGCAGTGGCGATGGTTTGCCATTCGGAAGATGGTGGTGGCAAAACTGCACATGCGCAATACTCGCACATGCGAAGTTGTAGCGGAAGTGCTTTTGTGAAGTAGTGCACCGTGGAGCGGGGGGGGCAACCGTGCTGCGGAGGGGAGCTCATCACGGAGGACAGCGCCTATGGAGTCAGCACTGTCATGATGTTGCCGCATCACTGTAGGAGAACACAGGGTCACGTTCTAGAGGTAACCCACTGTTCTCCTACAGTGACAGCAAGCACCACCTCTAGCCACAGCCAGTATGGAGAAAAATCAATAACAATCATAGTAGCACCTCTGGGGACAACCACAGTGTGCATGAATCAGGATCAGAAACACCAGCTACCAAAAGTGCTAGCAGCTGGTGTTGTGCTGAATTCATTCCAGTGGGGCCTCATATAGCACCTTACATTGCTCTTCTTAACTCCCTATGAGGAAGCAACTCGACGGATTAGCAAAAGAGAATGTTACTCTAACAACAAAATGTTCCACCTCAGTTGTGCAGAGCTATTTTTATACAAGTCCCCAAAATGAAAGTGTTGCTGTCTGCACCTTTTGTCATCAGGAAGCTAGCATAGGGAAAGTGAGGGGCCAGTTTGGGACAACATCGCTAAAAGGCATTTGCAAAGAGTACATCCAACTATTCGACTGGGCAGCAGTCCTGAGCAACGAAAAAATATCTGTGATGAAAATAATCCTACAGACAATAATAATGGTGAAAAGACTAAGAGACAGAGAAGAAAAAAAAATGTTTGACTTCACTAACAAACATATCTGGACAAGCTACAGTTTAACCACTGCAATCCCGTGTTTTTTTCTCCCGCTGCACAACCTAAACAGTAGACCATTACTGCGACGCTTGAACAAGAAGCCGCCTACAGTAGTTCACATCAAGTAACATTAAAAATTAATCAGTTAATAGCTGAATTTATTGCCAAGGATCTGTAACCATTTTCTGTGGTGGAGAATTAAGTTTTAGAGCCCTTTTAAAATATTTTGCTCCACATTACAACATACCAAGCCATAAATATTTTGCAGCTGTCGCTGTTTCCAAAATGTACGAATGTATGCAAAGTAAAATTAGCTCTTAAACAGAGTGAATGTGGTGCTGTGCACCTGACCACAGACACGTGAATGAATTCTTAGACCACTGATTATATGTGCATCACAGCACATCAGGGGTCACAATCCTCTTCAAACACCATCACCACAAGCAGCAGTGAATAGGAAGGAAGACAAACAATGGTAGCTGTTTGCGTTAGCATGTTTGGTAAGCATCACACTGCTGACAATATTTTGAAAGAGTTGCATGACAACATTTCTGAGTGGTTAGGGCCCCTGGGACTCAATACTGAATCTGTGGTTTCCAGACAGTGGTGCCAGTATTGTTAGTGCATTGAAATGTGGTGGTTTTACTCACATTCCGTGCTTTGCACACTCATTAAATCTATTAGTACAAGCTTCCCTTTCCAGTGACAACAGTATAGTAACAGTATTGGGAGCTGCAAAGAAACTCTGTAGCCATTTTAGTCACTCTGTAAAGACATGTGGTATCTTGGCTGACCTCTAGAGAAAAAACAGCTTGCCAATACAGCAACTGAAGCAAGATGTTCTGACAAGATGGAACTCAGCGTTTTACATGTATAAGAGACTTCTTGCACAAAAGAAGGCAGTCTATGAATATATCATGGAACACAACATAGCAGATGGCGTTGTGCTGAATTAATTCCAGCGGGGCCTCATGGAACATTTTACATTGTTCTTGACTCCCTTTAAGGAAGCAACTCGACAGATTAGCAAAGAGAATATTACATAGATACATAGACAGTGTCGGCAGATAAGGACCTATGGCCCACCCAGTCTGCCCATTTACTCTGAGCCAAGTTATTCCTATCATAAATTTACTGAACAGGAACTCTGGAGGCTGTGTAGAGGTTTTAAACAAAAAGGAGACAAATCTGGTGTATCCCTTATGGACTGATACAGCAATTCCAAAACTGCAGAAGGTTTAATAATATCATGACAGACAAAAATGTTCTTCTTTCGACTCTTCTTGACCCTCCTGCAGATCTTGGTGACTCTTATCTTGAGTACAAAAACAGCTGATTTCAGCAATTGCACAGGAAAAAGAAGGAACTACAGTATATTTGACAATACAAGTGAATCATGTGATGTGGATGCTGTATCTGATGATGCACCATGTATGGGTGGTGACAGCAATAGTTTCCACTTAGTGCCACCATGTACTCCTTCATCAACATTAGGTAGTCCTGCACAAAGTCCTCTTTCATGGCCCTCGAAAAAGGCATGTAATTCTGAAAAGCACACAGATGACCCTCACACTTTTTGGTCAACACTCATGGAAACTGATAATTCGGATGTGTATGTCATGGAGCCACCTTCTTCATCTTTGTCTGATATTGTGGATGCCCATTTATGAGAACCACTCATTAATATTACTGATGACCCTTTTGAGTACTGGCTGGAAAAGAAAAACTTCTGGCCTGCACTATCTGCCTTTGATATACAGCTTATTAGTTGCCTTCCCACTAGTGTTTATTGTGAGTGTATATTTAGCACGGCTGGAAATGTTGTGTCTGATAGCTGCACAAGGCTTACTCCTGAAAATGCACAGTGTCTCACCTCCCTAAATGTCAGTCTCAACAAATTCTCTTACCAGTTCAGTGAAGAGTGGCAGGAACTTAAAAGTGTTGTGATGAACAGCTGCAACGGGTGTCTCCTAATAAGGGTGCTTCCTTGGTGGTGTTTGAAGGTGATGGTGATGATATTTAATTGAATGATTTATTTCTTCAAATTCAGAAGATACAGGTCAGCAGCCATAACAGAAAGAGCAAGTAAACAAAATTCCTTCTTGTGAGGACGTGGTGCACGGTATATTACATGTATTGCTGCATATGTTTCTCACATTCAGTTTGGGAACCAGGTGGAGATTAAACATAGAAACATAGAATTTGATGGCAGATGAGGACCATTTGGCCCACCTAGTCTGCCCATTTTCCTACCTAATGGATAAGCTGCAGATCCTAGTTAACCAACAGCCTACTTCCTCCTACCCCCCACTAGAATTGCCTTATGTCTGTCCCAGGCATTCTTTATTTTCCCCACTGTTCTTGACTCCATGACCTCCTCAGGAAGCTGTTCCATGCATCCACAACCCTCTCCATGAAAAAATACTTCCTCACATTGCCTCTGAGTCATCCCCCTCTATCTACAAATTGTGCTCCCTTGTTCTTGCACATCTCTTTTTCTGATACTACCCACTTGGACTTTGTTGATTCCCTTGAGGTACTTGAAAGTTTCTATCATGTCCCCCCTCTCCCTTCTTTCCTCAAGGGTATACATATTAAGCTCCTTTAGTCTCTCTTTGTATGTCTTCATATTACCCTGCACCATTTTGGTTGCCCTCCCCTGGACAGCCTCCACTTTATGTCTTTGCAGAGATGGAGTCTCCAGAGCTGCACACAGTACTCCAGATGGGGTCTCACCAACTGTCTGCACAGAAGGATAACAACTTCCTGTTTTCTACTGTTCATGCCTCTCCCTGTGCATCCCAGTATCCCCCAGCCCTCCTTACTGCCTTCTCACATTGCTTGCCCACCTGTAGGTCATCTGATATAATTACCCCTAGGTCCCTTTCCCTTTTTGTTGTTGTCAGTATCTCACCCCACATTGTGTACTCTTCCCCTGGGTTTTTGTTTCCCAGGTGCATTACCTTGCACCTCTTTGCGTTGTCTAAGCTACCATACATTTGACCATTCCTCCAACCTTGCCAAGTCCCTTCTGATCCTTTCCACTCCATCTTGTGTATCAATCCTGTTGCAGATATTTGTGTCATCTGCAAAGAGACATACTTTTCCTTCCAGTTCCTCTGCAATGTCACTTATAAAGACATTAAAAGGACTTGTCCCAGTACTGAACCCTGCGGTAGCCCACTAGTAACCCTGCTTTCCTCACTGTGGACTCCGTTTACTATTACCCTTTGTGTCCTGTTGTCCAGCCAATTTTTTTATCCAGGCTTCCCCCTTGGGACCCATTCCAAGGCTGGCTAACTTGTATATTAATCTTTTGTGTGAGACTGTATCAAATGCCTTGCTAAAATCTGTGCAGTTCACTCATTTTTTCTAAGCAGTTTTAAAAAACAGTGTTCTAGTGTTCTCAGCCCGATTTCTGCTCCATTCCTGACTTTGCCATTGATTCATATTGCCATTCCTACCATTTCTGCAAAAAAGGTACTTCTCATTAAATGTTTATGATTTACAAACTTCTATATTTCATTATTTCCTCCTTAAATCTGGCAACATACAACATTCCCTTGATACTGTGTTGCGATAAAATGGCACAACTTTGTACTCTGGTGGGAAAAAAATTGCTCACCAGAAATTTTACAAACAATTATGGGATGGAGTGCAACTTGAACTTGATACACACCTTCGATGTATGATGCTGATATAAACCCCTTGAGCTTCGCTCTCAGGGTTTATGTAGTGAATCAATTCCAATTTATTGCAATAATGGCCTTAATCAGCCTTCAGTGTCTGTGTATAAGACATTGCAATTTTCAGGTAGCTGCTTGTAATATGAAACCACAGTGGTAAGGTTTCATACAGTAGTTATAATATTAAAAGATATGAAATGATCAGTCTTAAAATGATTAGTCTTCTCTTATTTCTCCTACACAGCATGCATGCATCACTTCCAAATTTACCATTACACGGGGCAATTATTATAACTGTCTTTAGTCTCTTCCACATGGGAAACATTAAAGTACAGCACATCATCCGTGTAATACTCTGATACAGATCAAGCAGCAAAACACCAGATTAGAGAAGGCCAGTATTTCAGAGCACCTCCTACTACTGCAGTAATTACCTTTCAAGCTTTTATAGGTGAACAGGGAACAGATGCACAAAAAAGGGTTGAACAAAATGGAAGCTCATCTCGTATTTATTTACAGTTTCTGTTGTACAGGGCTCACGTTTTATTAATATTTTTCTCGATATTCTGGACACGCCAAAAAACTGCAGGCAGAATATTTATTTCTGGCTACTGGTTTTCCATTTTCTATATACAATGGCATTTAAAATTTAGAATTATATGGTGTAGTTTATGTCCCTTTCAACCAGAGAGTTCTGTTAAGGAAGACAGATGTACTGAGACAATGCATGTGCTTAAAGCAGTGGTATTTGTTAGCAGAAAATAGTCATCACAAAGTTTTTTTATTAATACTGCATTTCTGGCAGAACATTAATATGTACAATTATCTTTTCACTGTATTTCCTCCTAAATTGAGATATGGGGTTTTAAAGTTTTCAGGAGTCCCTGTTTCTCTGCCTGTGCCCACTATGAATATATTCAATGTTTTTGGTGTGGTTCTGTGCTGTTTCCCATCAGAAATTTGTGCCTGCAGCCTTCTAATACATCTAAAAACATGAATCCAGTTTGCATAATCAAAATGTAACCTCGAGGGAAGGGAGTTTTAAAAATGTCTAGAGGTGGCCATCTTTAATTACTTGAGTCTTCAATTATAACAGTAATAAAAGCTGTTTTAAAAACATCTGAGACAAATGAAATATACCAACGGTGAATCTAATTATGTAATATAGAGGATAATGTATAGGCAGCCATGCACAACAAGCCTGCATCTGCATTGAGAGTTTGTTTTTATGGCAACCAGGAACCTTGGCAGCAAACCTTCAGAGGCTCCCTGGTTGCCATAGAAACCTTGAGATGAAGACACAGGCTTGTCTGTGTATAGATGCCCATACATTATCCTTTATAGTGTATGGGCATCCCCATGCCCTTTTCAGACACTCCACTTCCATTCAGAGGACTAGCAGTTGGGGTGTAGGCACTTGAGGGTAGGTGGCAGGCACAAATTATTGATTCAATGTGTGGCTAGTGACTGCAGCTGTTTCTGCAAGTTCAAATTTAACAAAACAAAAGCACATTCACATTCTTACTATGACAATGTTGTGTCCATGGCAACGATGCCCATCACTAGGCAATGACCAATCACTAGGAACAGACACCCTGCCATTTCTATAAGAATAAGTCACTGTGTTTGGGAAGTTGTGAGCCCCGTTTTAAAAACAAGTAAGCATGTGCACTTTCTGAGAGACTTCTAAGTTATAATAGCATTGATCTGCCATCAGATCAATGCTGTTAAGAGCTTGAACCTTGCAGCCCAGCACTATTACGAGGTCTAGTGTGGCAATCATTTGTATAGAAAAACAATTGCCTCATGTATTACATTTTATTAATCTGCAAAAAAAAAGAACTTTCTCTTCAACGGTGGTGTAGCTAGGGAAATTAAACTGGCACACCATAACCTTTTGATGCCACTTTACCACCCCACCCCCAATGTAGACATGGTCATATTTGTTGCCCCAACCTCTTGTACACCCCATACTGTACTTCAGGAACTGCACTTTAAGAGAAACAAATACAGCAGTCATTAGTTTTATGCATTCAACATTAATAAATAAAGCACAAGAATCATATTATAATTCCAGAAGGGGTGGATATCAGACAGTAGGAATACCCACCATCAATGGGCAGGGCCCAGAATGCTGACGTTCCCTCTCCAGTCAACTTGTAAACCATGGCGTACTTGGTGTGTGCATTCCTACACTCATGCTGTTCAGAGGATGTTTGCTTATGATGTGATGTCAGCCTTATCACCTTGTATCAGGTGAACCAGGACATGGGTGTTTGCACCAGATCTGTGGTTCATACCATATAAACCAATACATACACAAGGTGACTGTGAGTGTGTGTATGAGGGGGGAAGACACTGAATAATAGTTGCAGTTCCACAAACAGTGAAAGAGGGGAACCAGAATTATATCAGTAAAGTAACATTTGGGCCCAGTAGTATGCACAGTACCCATGAAAGAAACAAAAATTCTCACAACTCTGCTAGCAAGGGCTCATATACAATAATCCACTCTGAACCTTATCTGGTTGATTCCCTCTGAGGGTAAATTAATTCACACAGAGTGGCCACTCACCTAGCCTAGCGGTGCACTAGCTTTTGCCATCCAGATGACCTGGTTCACAACTTAAACCCAAAAAGTCTGGTGCTGAACTGTGAGGCAGGGTTCAGGCATCCGCCTTGGATGCCCCTTGCCTTGGGGAGGGAAGGTAGCTCCTCTTACAGCATGGCTGCTCACAACTGGTCCTAGAAGGAGGGAGCTATGGGGCAGGATATCCTGATCCCTCAGAGGGAGAGTCATGTTGGCATGTAGCCGCTTGCTGATGTAAGTTGTGGAGGCATCTGCCATACAGAGTGGGGTAGGCAGGGGATCCTCAGAAAGGGATAGACTTTCTCAGACCTTCCATGACCCTACCAGGCATCTGCCATCCTGCCTTTTCTGGCCATGCCCCTATAGTGGGACAGTTAAGGGGAGGGGCTTATGAGGCAAGCAAATTGTGATCACTTAGGACATAGGTCATGTGAACTATTCTCCTTGGAGGTATGGGTTCCCATCAAAGGTTCCAGCTGTGGGGAACAAGCTGCAGGTTACCACTTGGGACCAGATTTAAGAGTCAGAGCAAAGGCAGGAAGGGAGTGTCATTCCCCAAGGGTTACTTGGGTGGGAAAGGGACCTGAGGGAGAAGGAAGTAGGTTCCCATGTCAGGACTGGGAGTGGCAGAAAATTAATGTAAGTAGAAAGAAGGCACAGTATAAAAAATGCATTCACACAGAGTATCAATCTAGTGTGACTGCAACATGCAGGTCTGGAACATGACTGGTGTACAGTACAACGCTACAAGAAAGCCATAAATATGAGAAAGGGTTGCAAATCTCTTGGTGCTGACCTACAACACTGTGCTGTACCCAGCAAATGGAATGAGTGTAGCTGTTGCATACAATATGTAGATTTCCTGGCTATGGCAGCATGTTTACGGACTTTCATGACTGCAAATTGAGGGCATGCCAAACACATTCATATTCTTTAAAAAATAAACCAAATGACTTGTGTCCAGCACCCTGGTTTGTGATACAAAGAGCAGTTCTCGGAGCCGTGGACTGATATACTTGTCCAGAATCCCAATACATTCTAATTTAGTTGGCAGCCCAAGGATTAAAGCAGCAGATTACATTAGCAGAAGACAATCAGTATCTGCTGCTTCTGATTCAGTAAGGGAGCATCTAGGCTGCCTTATGGATTCGTGCTGCAGTAGCCTAGCAATAACTTTAGTAAAATAGCTTGTTTTAATCTTAATTCACTTTTGCCCTTTTTTGCTAGACCTATCAGAATAGACATAATTTGTTTCTGCAGAATCAGCCGTGGACATCCTCGGAACAAAACAACGTTGTATTGCAGAGCTGCTCGGGTGATGGGAGTCAAAACACTGTAGACCTTTGCAGGCTTGGTGTAGGTCATCCCCACAGCCAGCAGCATACATTTCCTGCTGAAGTACCCAGCAGACTGGTCATAGTCTACATCATGCTGGCCAGATGCTACTTCCTCTCAGGAGTGGTCTACCACAAGTGTCGATGACCCCCAAAACCCAGCAGGACAATGCAGCACTTCCCATGACCTGAAGCCGCACACAAGGACTGTTGAGTATATGAGCTTATAACTGCCCCTGACATGTTGCATTTTGGTCCACAAGCAGCAACATTTGGCAATAGGCAATATTCAAAACAACTGACAGATTTAGTTCTAAAAAGTCATAAGCAAGGAAGCAAACTCCTGGTCTCCCTTCTCCCCTCTCATTACTGAGATGAACTGGCTGAGCAGTTTGGGTGGCTATAGAAACCTTCCATGTATTCCGCACATGATGTGTGCAAGGCTAACCCTCAAGCAAGAGCCATTCTGCACTGTAAGCAGATCTTATGGTGCCCTTGTTATAAGACAGCTTGTTATCAAGAGGTTTCCAGAGTCCTGGCCTCTACCTTTCTGACAGGTGAGACAGTATTCAAAGTATCTTTCTTGTTTCTGGTGTCTGGAAACATTGTTGTAACAGGCCTACTCAAAAGCCAGTAGGTTAATCAAAAGTGACTTTTTATACAGGCCACAGGTATGTTTGTTATAACATTACTGGAGCTGGGATTTTCATAACGGGAGGATGAAAACGCACCTGACTGCATCATCCCATTTGTGCAAAAACTCAAGCTCCTTATTTTCAAAGATGCTCGAGCTTTTACTGCAGTTTCCACGGTTTATGGCAGCTTGTGTCAAAACCAGTGAATAGATCCATACCACCAATGACGCAAATTAACTGGGGGCAGATTCAGAAGAGGTGACCAGAGATATTACTTCACAGAAAATTAGTGGAGAGGTGGCACAAACTGCCAGAGGAGGTAGTGCAAAATCAATGTCTAACTTTAAGAGGGGGTCGGACAAGGTCAAGAAGCTGATAAGGGCATCCAGGGATGGGAGACAGAGTGGCATGTAACATGAAGGTGCAAGTGCTCCACTTCAAGCAGATTCAATCAACCACATGGTCTTCTTCTGCTAGCAGATTTCTATGTTTCTAAGTTTCAACCTCTGCTTCCAGCCCCAAGCCACTAAGCAATCCACCCTGGGTATGTTTTCCCTATACCGCACTGGTTTACTTTGCCTGGAAGCTTGTCATGTGCCGCAGCACATGGCCATGCATAAGTCCAGATACACTACATTCTTAGCCCTGCCCCAGTCCACCTCCCTGATCAGCCCCTTGAACGTGATCTGGTTGGTTGGACATGATATGTCCCTCATAAAGCGTGGTGGTGGGGGCAAGAACCTTGGCTTCAGACAAGTGCTCCATTATTCAGGCTTTGATAATGGCTTCCAATTCATTTCAATTATTTATTTAACCAGGCATAACATCATTGAGCGAGCTCATTTACAAGATGGACCTGGGAGGACAGATAAGTAAATAAGCACAAGAAGCAATGAAGAAACATAGCAGAGCAGCTAACAAACAGTATAACAGAGCATGAATACAATGAACAGAAGCACAGGGTATAAGAAAACATGAAAGATACATCTGAGCATCTTACACTAAACTTCAACCTTATCTGAGGTACCATCGGGTATTCTAGGTAGCTAAAAAGAAAAGAAAAAAGTAATTTTGCCCAGCACTGATGTCAAGCTGATGGACCTGTATTTGCCCTAGTCTGACCCTGTCCACTTCTTGAAAATAGGGACCACACTGGCCACTTTCCAGTCCCCTGGCACCACGCTAAGCTGGACAGACTCCTGAAAGGTTACTGAAAATGGTATCGCCAATTGTTCCTTTAGCACAGCTTTAATCCTGGTCTGTATCCTGTTAGCCCCATATAACTTACATGACTTAATGTTTGCCAGGTAGTCAGCTACCTCCCAGAGCAGGACTCATGTCCACTGGTGGCTCTGTAGTTACCCCTGATGCTACGGGCCCTTCCAATGAGACCCGTCCCACCACTAGCTGTGGTGCATGATCATGGTTTTGAATGGAAAACAGAAAATCAGTACACAGGTTCTGCTGGCTCATATACAGTGTATGTCTGGTTAAATCTAAACTTTCTATGTAGTTCTGCCAAATTCAAGTATCCAGCGATGCACTCACTTCCAAGCTAAACCTTCAACGTGTGTCTTTGAGATGAGTTTGATGCTCATGAAAGTCAAGGGATTGAAAACACTGGATTGCAAAGCTCTGTGTTTATCCATGGACCAGGCTTCCTTCTCATGCCACCCAATAACCAAAACATCTAGCGACCAACCCCATCCATGCACAGGCAAGTCAGTCTACCTAATCACTACATTATGGGATTCCAGCAACAGACAGCCATTTGTGTTTCATTGTTTTCTGATGTGGACAACAGATTAATAGGGTCTCCAGGCTACATGTCAGCTTCAATCAAGCATACTGTTGAGGGCATCTACTGTAGGTCAGACATGACTCAAGTAACAGTTGTTCATGCACCTAGTCCTTACACTTTGTGTATGAATAAAAGAAATATAAAGCAACATAAACAGTACGGCAGTCACAGCAAGTACTGCACGTGTCACTTAATGCATTGCCAGCCTATATAATATAATATACTACTGCTCTCTAGTTAAAAAGATAGTTGAGCCCAACCTAGTGGAGTTGTGGGTAGTGCACTGTGTTACCATGGTGGAGGCCTGGTACTGAGACTCACAGCCGAACACCTTACCACCGGGTTGATAGAGTCTAGGGCATGCAGTGAAGGTTGTGTGGTTAGATTCCAAGGGTAGATTCTTCAGTGCATCCTGTGGTTGCTGGTTACATAGACTTAAAACATGGGTAAGCACCCAACAGCAGCCAAAGCCCCGCCCATAGGTTGTTGCTTTGGTGGGCACTAGTGCGGAAGCAAGTGGACACTGTGACACAATCATGATATTGCTGTTCCAGTAGCTCAAATGACAGCCATCACACCCACCATATCAGAGTGCCTCTAGCACGCCAAGGCTCCCCCCAACTGTCACTTGGCTTACTTACTCTGCTTCTCTCTGTGACAGGAGCCCTCCTCCTCCCAATGATGAGATTGATCAGATGATTATCTGGTTGACAGCAGAGTGGACAAATGGGAGACAGGCCAAAGGAGAGGAATTTGGGGGCAACAAAAAGCACTGAAGGCAGTGGTGTTATCTTACAAGAACCCCCCACTCATCAAAATGTATATCATCAAACCCTAGAAAAACCTTGTTGTAGGGTTTCATGGGGGAAGCAAAAGATTTCATGGGGGTTACAAGAAACATCATAGGCATCTCAGTTGCAACTGTTGACTACCCCTATGACACCCATGACTTGGGGGTCTTAGTAGTCTGACAATACACCAGAACAATCCTTCTGGGGGCTTCATTTTCATTTTATTCAAAGCAGAAGTGTTTCAGGCACTGAGCCAAAGCTCACTCTCAATGGTATCACCGGGCCGTGACAGTCAAAGTAACAATTATAAAAGCACAGAAATACCAAACTATCATGAAGCATGGCAATGCAAAATAACGCATACTGTTACTGTATTAAATATGCACCCAAATAAGAACTCACAGAGGCTTCAGTATATAGTATACTTGGTCCCCTGGCCCAACTGCGATATTAATAATCTGGATTTTTTGATGTCAAGTCATGTTCACTGAATGTGGAAAATCAAAGAAACAGAAAGTAGGTCACAGGATTTAAAAATCAAAGTCTTCCCAGGGAAACGGGATCCAGAGAACTGCAGAAATGTAAATCCTAACAGGTTGTATCTGGTTGTGGAAGTTAAATAAAGTGTTTAACTGGAGAAGGGCGTGATGCGACTATCAGCACATCCAGTTCAGATGTTAATTACTATACGGAATAAATTCAATTCGATGAATCAGCACAAAGAGCCCCAGGACATTTCTCAGCTTGTCAGCACCTATGATGCAGCTGTTCAAACAGCATGGAAAACAGAAATGATCGATAATGCTTCAAACGTGATGCTTTCTGTGTTGGAGAGCTTAACATCATCACTGCTTCACACGTCAGTACAAACTCTTAATTTTAAACATCATGTCGCAGACGTTGCCAAGAATCATTCCTTAAATCAGTTCCATGTTGGGTCTGGGTTGCAGCTGGAATTAACAGTTCAGCAATTAATTTCATCTCTAAAACTTGGGGTGAAGGGTTGAGTCTTCTCAAACAGAAATGGTGCAAGCTGTCCTTCTCCAGTCCCACAAGGCATGTTGCTTCATCCTCCAGTGACTGGTTGAGAGCGAGACCTGTGCCTTTTAACCTTTGGGGAAGGGCCTAGATGCAGGTGTTGCAGGCTAAGCAATGTAACTAGTGATGTGGTGCCTCCCCCTGGAGAAGCCTCGCGTGGTACAAACCAGTCCACATGATACAGTATTACACCTCCCCCCCCAAAAAAAGAACATTTGACAGTCTCACATACTCCTACCAACAATTTAATTATCATAACCATGCAGTCAGTAAGATAAGGTACACAAAGCCGAAAATGCAAAAGCAAGTATAGGTTTACTCAGGGGAGGCCAGACCAAGATACTGTAGGGGGAAGGGAAGGAATAAAAAAACAATAAAAATACTAACAAATTTCAAATATTGTTTTTAATGAAAAAAAAATGTAAAATCCTTAACATTTTTTCTAATAAAGATTTTTTCCCCCCGAGGGGTGCAGGTGGCTGTCATCCCCCATCCCTGCTGCCCATGACCGGCCATCCACCTCCCCTGGACTTACCTGCCACAATCTCCGGAGGACAACACCCCATGATGGGTTAAGGAGGGGGAGGGCTGGCATCCAGAAGGGAAGGGTCTGGGTAATGGTGTGGGCAGAGACAAGCAGGCAAGGTTTTGCTAAGCCTGCACTACTGCTGTTTCTATTTTCTCCTTCCCACCTCCCTGATGGTGGGTGCAACCCCTCCAGGCCTCAACACGTCACTTGCGTCCCCAGTGAAGCAGCAAGCTCCCTGGCCCACCACAGGGGTCACTAGTGCAGTGGAACCTGATGCCATCCCTCCCTGGATTTTGAGTGCTGCCAAGCTGCAGGGCTTTCCCAGCCCCTGGGGCACCCAGCCGGCTTACTGCGCTCACTGTAGAACTTGGGTCGCCTGCACTGAAGTGGGATGGGGTACCTGTTGCGCCATCATGTAGCCCCTTAACCTTTTTTTGTAAACTGACTACAAAGGAGAACATTTAACCAAATGTTATGCTATTCACT
Source organism: Neoceratodus forsteri (assembly GCA_016271365.2). Taxonomy (NCBI): domain Eukaryota; kingdom Metazoa; phylum Chordata; order Ceratodontiformes; family Ceratodontidae; genus Neoceratodus; species Neoceratodus forsteri. The sequence continues at coordinate 939,872,753 of CM028137.1, forward strand.
TAACAGAAACTGTAGATAAAAACATTTTGATGTCACTTCGATGGTATAACAAGTTTTTAGCCTTGTCCTGCCACCTGATTGGCTCACTCAAGGTGGACTCACTGAGAAACATAGTGGAAACATGGCAACATGATTTACCCAAGCACCGAGCAGCACACAGCCCTAGAAACACACAAAGAGCTCTGTGTCCCAGCAAAGGAATTTTTTTTTTCATTTTAAAACAAACACTGAGAGCCAGCCCAGTGGCGCTGAGGATTAAGGTGATGGGTACCGCACCTCATGCTATGCCAGTAAGCCTAGGCTGTTGGGGGTCGGCGGTGGGGGCAGAGAGTTGGATTGAGAGGCCATCAGACAGTTCTCCACTCTCAGGTGGGAATCCTGCCACTCCCGCTGCAGGGCTGCCCACAGGTGGAAGCCCGGTGGCAGTGCAGTCGGGGAGCGACTCAAGTTGGGAGGGTACCATGGGTCACTGCGTGTGCATGCCTCCACACACGTGCGGGCAAGGGCAGGGAGAAAACCAGAAAAACCTCAGAGCTGGTAGGCTCCATGATGGCACCCACAGCACCTGATCCAAACCCCCCCTCCGGAGTCTAGATGTTGGTCTCCAGAGGGGGCAGGAAAGTCGATGCCTTCGCCCTCGGCCCTGCCCACGGGGTGTAACTCATGGGGGACTGCCGGGTAGGTCAGGTCAGAAGAGTTGGGTCCTGAGACCAGAGCACCTCTAAGGAGGGCTGGAACTGCCTGCCAGACTCGCTATGTGCCTCCCCCGTCGAGAAGGGAGGTAGCGAAGGGTGAGAGCCAAAGAGCTAGATAAAAAAAAAAAACACTGAGGTCACAGACAGATGTAACTGCCACACAAGAGTTCTTTGGACCGACACGGTCCATCTGAGAAGCTGGAGCAAGCACGAGAAGCCAGAGCAAGGGCAGCATGAGTGGCACTAGAAAACAGAAGGAAATTTAAACCTAAAAAGGAAAAACAAAACAGAGAGCAATCATATGTAGCCGCTCTCTGGTGCCATCCTAGAGAGGGCCACTACCCCTGCCTGGGTGGCCACTAACCAGGTTAAGGGGCTTGGGTTCCTTAGATGATATTACCGGGGGTCCTTTCCCAAGAATACAAATAAAGTGGCGGTGCCTCCACCTAGAGTACATTTAATTGGGCATGATCTCCATTGTGCAAACCCCTAGGATGTCGTAACGGCCCACCTCCCCAAAACAGTTAACCCAGACATGGACTTACCAGGATTCGAACCTCCCCAAATTTAAACAATTGGCATTTTGTATTTCAGCTACACAGGTACTCACTAAAAATCAGGCTCTCGAGTCAGCTTTTACTGAAACATCTTAATTTATTTACACGGGGAGGGTTAGGATGGGGCAAGTCAAATAGAGGCTATGCAAAACATTTCAAAGATTTGAATTTGCATTTACAGATTCAGCATTTTCAAACAATCATTTTTCCCTTTTATTCTCAGAACCCCAGTTCGATCAATGCAGCCATCATTCTATCTACCTAACTAACTGCTGCAGACCTTCCCCAATACTCAGACCCACAGGCCCCGGGTCCAGAATAATGTCCAAATTCTGTCCTTAGGTTCCCAGATCATACAGTTGCAGGCCTGAAGGGCAGCTGGTCGGCCAGCATTGACACACTCTGCTGAAGCAAATTTAAACAACTTTTTACATTTCTCTTTCTTGCCTTACTGTACTGGCTTTCTGTGCCAGTGAGCATTCTTGCACAATAACTATGTACAGTCCCCAGGAAGTTGCAGGGCAATTCCTGCGGTTACTCACGGTTCTGCAGGCTCAGTCCTTGGGTGGCACTGCTGACTGGAGTCCTGGGGTAGGAGGAAACAGCACATGCAGAACCAGGCACGATGCTTTTTTTTTGTTTTTTTTACTTTTTATTCATGGATCATATGAAATACAGCATATACCATATAACATACATCACAATTAACCAGTTGTCAAGATCACACCAAGGTACAGGATATAATTCACAAAAATGTTCAGTGTTCATTGTTCCGCCTGACAGTGCAACTCACAATCGTAGGGTATCATAGGACTTAATTCTCTGGTAATAATGTAGAATATACCACTCTCACCTGCATATAACAAAAGCAAGATATTTGCCAATAATAACTGGTGAAGCCCAATATCAACCCGTTTTTAGCAACTTTGAAAAGTGGCATCAACCTGCGGGTTGATACGACTTTTACATCCTCGCGCTGAGAAGCATACACAAGCACCAGCCAATGAAACTGTCCGAGGCAGCACGAGACCGTTCTCAAATGTAAATGGAAACTCTCTCATAAAAACCAGCACAGAGACCTGCAGCAAAAACACTCGTACTTCCTTACTAGTAGGTTGCACGCTAGCACGTTATGTGATGTCAGTCCTTGAAAAGCATGGGGCGTGCTACTAGTAAAGAAATCTAGCATCATGGCCTCACAGCCTCATTGTAGTAGTAATTCTGAGAATTTTTTTTAGCACCAGTTATTATAAAAAAATAAAACATATGTAGGGAGTTGATATGGAGATTTTTACCCAGCCTCGTTGTGTGATAATAGTAAAACTTCTCGAGCTTCGCTCTTGAGGTTTACATATTATCACACAACTTGGGTGTGTGAAAAAACTCCATTATCAACTCCCTACATATGCATTATTCTCTATTTATTTCTGCCCTTCATAGGAAAACTAAGGAGTGGTGGCGGAGGGCATACCTAATGAGTGGAGACTAAATAAGGCTGACATACAAAGATTGCCTTGACTCAATTAAGTTGCATTACACCCCTGCCATAATAGTTAGTCCTGCTAACAGGCAGGGAGGAAGGCTAGTAAAAGCTTATTGCAATAAGTTCACAAATTGAATGGGGGTTAAAAATCCCCAAAACGATGAGGTTTCCCTCAGTAGGCTAGGAAATTCAATAACAAACTTGAACAGTAAAGACCCCAAGATGGCTTGCAGTACTATCTTAAGCAATCTCAACAATGAGTCACAATCAAAAGCACACTCTTATCCAGATGAAAAACTTTAGCCCAGGATAAAAAAGCCCATTTAGATGTCCCACTATCAGTCATTTGTGTCCGATTCGGAACCTGAGTCTGGAGCGGTCGCCTTCTTAGACTCTGATTTTTGGGCTTTTATTAATTTGTGTGCTAGGGCTGCAGCTGCTTCAGGGTCATTAAATAGGTGGATCTTACCCGCACACTTAACCTGGAGCTTTGCCGGGAACAACAGCTGGGCCTCCACCCCATTCTCCAGGAGTAATTTCTTTGTGATTTGTAGTGCTTTTTTTCTAGTTTGGGACTGGGACAAGATATCCGGAAAAAAGGTGATCTTGCTTCCTTCCCAAATTTTATCTCCCCTTTGTCTTGCTGCATGCAGTAAAGGAATGCAACTCTCTGGATTAGATACGGTGATGATGGCTGTTAAGGGTCGCGCAGTCCCATGGCCTCTTCCGGATCGCATAGGTATGGCAAAGGCCTTAATTACTGAAGTCCCAGACTCAGCAGGCAATAACGCCAAATCATAAAAAGCAGTCTATTTACCGCTGGCAAGATTTCTGTGGTTGATGCAAACCTCGGAGGAAAGTCCACAATACAAACGTTCGGTTGCCTTTGGTCATTTTCTAGGGCTTCTATCATAGCTCGTAGCAAAGTGAGATCCTGCAAAAACGTGGCATTCCTTGTGCTCTGGGCTTCTCTCTCTGTCTTGAGTTCTAGTATATCTGTCTCGTTAGCTTGCACTTTTCTATCTATTTCAGCAAAATGAGCCTCCACTGCTGCTAATCTCTGGTTCGTTTCCTCTCCGGTCTCTTGTATTTTTTGGAGGAGAGCCATAATTTGAGGATTCAGTGCTTCACTCGCTTTTAGATCCACCAAGGAAAATGGCCCCGACCCTGCACTCCTCAATGTGTGCAGTGAGGAGAGGAATACATCTATATTGTGTGCAGCATCCTGGTGATCTTTTTTAGGCCCTATCTTAAAGTCCACAGTACTTCCAACAGCGAGTCACGCTATTTTGGGCTATCAATCAGTTTGTAATATCTTAAATGTAGACTTTTGATCACCGACAAGTCAGGAGCAGAAAAGTAAGTGTCCGCCATGCTAGGAGCTCAACAGTGCCCCCCAGGCACAATGCTTGAAGGGACAAAGTTGCTGCAGCTGGATCTTCAGGCTTGATTTTAGATCTTGCAGCTTGTCCCCTTCAGCCTATTACAGGCCTGTTGCATGGCACATACACAAGGCCTGCCAGCCACAAAGGACCCAGACCTGGGAGTGGGCACACGGCCTGGCTCCTCCACAAGTTAGAGCACCCTAGCACTCAGGTATAAGACTCATGATCCCCTGCAACCAGCTCACCCCCACTTGATGGGGGTTAGCAAGCTCCCCGCCTAGCCCGGGTTTTGGATGGAACCTTTTGAACATTTGTGCTTATCTTTTAGTTATCTGCTACGGTGTACAGCCAAGCAGTCTCTGTTACCTTCCCTGTTCCTGGACTCCGGGGAGTGCAGTGCCTGAAAAACCAGGTTTGCCACAACAGTCTCTTTTCTTGCTGTATCTCAGCAGCAGACAGCAGGTACCCAACCCCATAAGGTGCCTGTCCATCCTTCTGCTTTCACAGTCTCTCAATTTTAACACAGCTTCATTCTTGCTCTGGCTCACACACAATTCTAGAACTCTGTCTCAGAAATCATTTTGAAATCTCTTATCTCACCGTGGTGCAGGTGCATAGCAATTCTCCAGTCTAAAGAGGCTTTCTCTCTTCACAATTCACTCCTTTTCCTTTTCTCACACTTTCTTCACTGATGAAGTGCAGACGAAAGTACACGTCTTTTTCCAGGCTCAAGACACAACCTTTGTCCTTTTTCCAGGCTCAGGACACAACCTTTTCCTTCATCTCAATCATCTCACCGCTGTGGTGCAACTTCTATCCTCAACACCAGAGCTCCTGCAGCTCTCCTTCTCCACAGAGCTGCCTGCACTTTCTCCTCCAGTTCTCCTCAGATGGAGGGAAGCAAACACCCAGCCCCTGGGGGACAGATTGCTGGCAGCCCCCAGGCAGGCCCTCTCCCAACCTTGCAGCCCCATTCTCTCACAGGGGCAAGAGCCCCCCCTCCCTGTGGAGGGCTCTCCCCAGATTGACTCAAAATCCAAAAGTTCTTTGCTTTTGCGAGCTTTTTGGCAGCTCCCTATAGACTGGAGCCACTGTCCTTAAGGAAAATTAATATATATGATGCTCCCTCAACACCTCATTGGTGGCACAAAACGGTGTCAGACTTGTCCCTGGTATTTTTCCCCAAGAGTCTGTTCAACAAGCCCCATAATGCTCTTGGTTAATCCGGGCCCTCTGGTTGATTGGCTGGAGTTACCTGGCTGTAGTCATGGCTGCCGGTGTAAACAGTCCCACTGAAGATTTTATAGTGTCCCAAGTTCAAAATACTCCTGCAGCCAAACCTTTCACTTTTATTTTACATTCACCCCACCATAAGGTAGCCACCTATGTGCCCTGTAAAGCAACTGCACCTTTAGCTTTTTCCCTTTAGCCCTCTAGCTGTCGCTGCTGCTGTTTCAGACTACTCCCAGTCAGCCACACAAAGTCCCAATACAGTCTACCTGTGCACCAACTTCCCAGATCTGATGCACCCAAAATACACATTTTTATTTGATAGACCCCCTCGAGGCAGGTATCCACCCCGCTGCCATGTCATACCAGCTCATTAGTTATAAATGTATTTTAATTTCCTGCCTGTCTCAGCGCTATTCCTTAATTTACCCCAGTGCTAGACAGGCTCCATTCATTTATCATGCAGGCCACTTCATGAATATTGATGAGGCAGCACCAATAACGACGCTTAATTGATGGTCACAAAATTACTGAAACAGCCGCCAAAACAGCCACATGAAAATGCACTTCTGTGCATGCACAGAGTTCTCCTGGCACCAGAGTGCCATGAAGCAGGCGGTGGCTCCACACACCAGCTCTCCCGGACCCCACTCTCTCGAAAACACAATGTGGGAGCCAGTGGGATGATCAGGGACTACCAGGGGAAGATGCCAGGACTGGGGAAAAAAACAATGGATGTGGATAAAAATGGGGAAAATGGAAGGAGCCTCAGGGGGCTCATGGTAAGCCCCGACAGGAGACCATCCACAACTAAGGCTGTTTTCATCCTGGGTTGATGACATCATAGAGACCTCTCATGCTTCACTCTCAAGGTCTCTCTGATGTCATCAACTCCCTCGATGGAAACAGAGCCTTGTTGTGGATGGGCTCCCATCTACTATTCTATTCTATTTATAATTGATGCAAGGGCCAGCCACAGCCTTCAGATACCAACAGGCATATAGGAAGAAAACAGCTGTCATTTATACAGTGGAGCAGTTCACAAGTCTTCAAAGAGGGTGGGTCTGAATATAGGTCATAAGCAGAACCCACCTCAGGTTATACAGCTGCAGAGTATACCACCTTCCCATATCTGGTAATCTGGCCAGGTGAAAAAAAACACTCCTTGTAAGTGGGGAACCAAGGGTCCCTCTGGTAACACAGGATAACAGTTGACTAAAAAGCATGCTCCAACCACCCAGATTTTTTCCAGAGTTTGTTATGTTGAGGAAGTCAGGAAATACCCAAAAGGACTAGTGTAAGATCATGAGGCATGGGACAACCGAAGTTCAAGAACAAGACTGCAGTATGAGTTTCAAGTAGATTTGGAGAGCCAGACAATGTCATAGGATATGTGACAAGTTGGCTTTGTACCCCTGATACCACCAACACCTGTAATGAGGGAGAAGTTCCCACTTGCACAGGGTGCCTGGAGTATGATAAATTTGATAGAGCATTGTATATCAATCTGCTCTGCAGTTCCCAAACAGATCAATATGCAGTCTTCCCTGTCCTTTTCCATTCCATATCCAGAATCTGCAACCCCAATTCCCATTCCCAGGCAGCTTGGAGGGATGCCTCCACTGAAAGCAATGGAAGACTGGAGGCATGTTTTCCCAGCTAAACCCCTAAGACCTTGAAGTTTCTCTAACCACAACTCCAGGTGGTTGGATACATACTCTGGTGAATGATGACCAACAACTGGGATAATACGGCCACCTGGCATTACACACACCACAGAAAGGCCCCCCCATATTGCTTGAAGGGAGGGTTTCCACTAGCTCACACTCCACAGCTACCTGGTCACACATGCTCTTACAAATTTGTTGTGGGAGGAGTACTGTTCAAAGGAGTGAGATTTTCAGGGAGGAAATGAAACGCGGTGACCGGATAGAGGATGTAGAGGAATTGTGGAATTGTATTAAGGAGGCGTTATTAAAAACAACTTAACTATGCATAAGGAGGGTAGGAAAAAACAAGAAAAGAAGGTGGCCTCTTTGGTTTAATAGTGAGGTTGTAAGGGCAATAAGAGATAGAAGGATAGCTTTCAGAAGATATAAGAAAACTCTGAGTGTGATAGTCAGAGTAAATTATAAGGAGAAACTGAGACTGGCAGGGAAATTGATTAGGAGAGCAAAAGCAGAAACAGAAGAGAGAATTGCTAAACATGTGAACGAGGAGATAAAACTTTTTTTAGATATGTGGGGGGAAGAGGAGGACAAGACAGGAGATTGCGAGTGAGAGGGAGGAACTAAGGTTGAGGGACTTTGAGAAAGCTGAGGTTTTAAATAGTTATTTTTGCTCTGTATTCACAGTGGAAGGGGATGGAAAGGGACCTGAGTGAAAGAAGAAGGGAGGAGATGGATGTGGGGTAGATCAAAGCCCGTTAAGTGAGGAAAGAGTTAAGGAAGAACTTGGAAAATTAAAGGTAGACAAAGCAATGGGGCCAGATGGATGGATGGGCATCCAAGGGTTCTTAGGGAGTTGTGGGATGAGTTGGCAACACATTTTACAAAGTTATTTAACTTGTCCCTAGATTCAGGGTGTGTTCTGAGTGACTGGAGGATGGCAGATGTAGTACGACTGCACAAGGGAGGCTTCAAGGAGCAGGCAGGGAATTTCAGACCTGCCAGCCTCACATCAGTGGTGGGCAAGGTGATGGATGGTGCCAATAAAGGAAAGAGTGGTAAAATACTTAGTGGACAACAATGAAAAGCAACATGGATTCACTAGTGGGGGATCTTGCCAAACAAATCTGATAGACTTTTTTGATGTGGTAACGAAGGTGGTTGATTAAGGAGAGGCAGTTGATGTTGCCTACCTGGACTTCAGTAAGGCCTTTGACTCTGTCCCTCACATGAAGCCTTAAATAAGACAGGCATGGGGTGGACAGAAAATAACTAGATGGGTGGAAAACTGGTTGAAGGATAGAAGTCAGAGGGTAGTGGTAAATGGTGTACATTCTGGGGTAAGGAAGGTTACAAGTGGGGTTCCTCAAGGATCTGTGCTAGGACCAATCATTTTTAACATATATATTCGTGATTTATCAGAGGGAATTGAAAGGAAACTGTGTCTGTTTGCAGATGATACAAAATTATGGAATAGGGTTGACAATGAAGGAGGGTTTGAGGCCATGAGGAGAGATTTGAGTATACTAGAGAAACAGTCAGAAACATGGCAGATGAAGTTCAATACAAAGAAGTGTGCGGTGATGCATATAGGGTGTAAAAATTGAGTAGCCAAGTACCCATGGTGGGGAGAGCAGATAAAGCAAACAGAACAGGAGAGGGGTCTGGGGATTATAATATCAAACAACCTTAGGGTAAGTGACCAATGTAGTAAGGTGGTTGGCAAAGCTAATAGAATGATGGCATGCATAGGAAGGGACATAACTAGTAGGAAGAGGAAGGTGCTGATGCCATTATATAAGACCATGGTTAGACTGCACCTGGAGTATGGGGTACAGTTCTGGAGGCCTCATTTAAGAAAGGACATAGAGGTAACAGAAAAGGTTCAGAGAAGGGCAACAAAGATGGTGCAGGGTATGCAAGTGAAACCATATGAGACAAGATTGAGAGAATTAAATTTGTATCCGCTGGAGTTTAGAAGAGAGAGGGGAAACATGATAGAAACATTCAAGTATATGAAGGGGATAAATAAAGTGAGGGAAGGAAGTCTATTTAAAACGAGAGTCAGAGTTAAAACAAGAGGTCATACTTTAAGATTGGAAGGAAGAAAATGTAAAGGTAATGTAAGGGGGTGTTATTTCACTGAGATCGTGGTTGAACCCTGGAACAGATTACCTGAGGAGGTAGTAGGTGTTGAAATGGTAGAGGGATTCAAGACAGTGTGGGATAAACATATGGGGTTGGTTAGAGGACAGAGGACAGGCTCCTAGTACACCAGTGACAAGTAGGGGAGGGGGGGAGATGGGCAGACTGGATGGGCCAGGATGGTCTTTTTTGCTGATGCATTATTATGATACGATGAGTGAGGCAAAGAGCTAAATTCTTCATTACCTGTGTTGTCTGGAATAATCCCTTCATATTCTGTCTCTGAGCCATATTAATAAAATTCATCCACTCTGACACCTTCTTCAGGAAACGGAGTTGAGGTACAATAAAGGTCTGCTGTTATATAACCTGAAAACATTTGCCACATCTTCACAAATTCTTCCAGGGAGGCCATTTGGCCAACGGAGGGCTGGAAAGGTCCAATTAGAGTCTCCATAGTAAGTTTACTATATGGATCTTTTACAGAGTCACTCTCATAGAACCACCCCCCAACCCCTGGAACAATGCTGAAAACAGGCAGAACTGCCTAGCCATCCTTTCCTGGTCAACAAAAACTAAATAAATAAACAAAGACATAGACAGTGATGGCAGCAAAAGACCAAAGGTTCATCCAGACTGCCCAAGCGCCCTTTCCCACCTCTCACTGCATGGTATACTGTCACTTTTTACAAAAAGGAGTTTAGTCCCTGGATCTTTCCCGAGTTTCCTCTCTTTGTGTGTCTTCTTACCTTCAGTGGTCCCAAAAGATTCTGAGCTATCCTCAGCCTGTCTCTTGGCCTTATTGGATACACCCCTAGTAGAAGGTTTGGCAGAATCTTGTGGAGGGAGACTAACATTTTCTGTGTCCACAATAGTTCCTAAATTGTGTTTCACTGATGAGCACTGTCAGGTAAAAGGTACTGGAAGTGACAGCCATCTTGATTCGTTCTTACTGTTTTTGGACAAAATGTAGGCAAGGAATCACAGTCCTAAAAAGTGTTCCAGCCACAAACACCACAAACAGCAAACAAATGTTGTCACCACAACAGCCCGCATACTTTTTAAAACCTGGTGAACCTGTGTTTCTTAACCTTCTGTGATATAAGGTAAAACAGGAATTAAATAACGTAAAAAAGTTGGTTTGCAGTTTGGAACCTAGAAAGTCCAAAGCACAAAGAAGTATACCTCAGTTCCTGGTTTAAAACAGGAACATGAAACTAACAGAGAACTGCAATCACAATTGATTTCCAGAACTGATAAAAACATCAAAAGTCAACTAATTTTGATCAGTGACTGAATCAGAACAAATGATTTCCCAAATTGTCCCCTTCAAATAATTTTTACTCATGAAACTGTAGTGACGTCCATAGCATCGAGTCTTTACTGTGGCTGAAAATGATCTGGAGGTTAAGGCTAACAGGGTGCATAATCAGTGCTTGGATTGGTTCAAAATGACTATGAACATTCCACAGCAGAGACCACATACAGGTTATCTGCTTAAAGTGGTACAAACAAGTCATACTGCCGGCCGCTCAGCCACTCAGGAATCTACTTCAGCTGGGGATTTTTCTTTCTTGATGCTGTGGTTCACAAGTCATGTGGCTCTGCCCCCTGTCAGGCTTGGCTCATATTCTCTCTCTAAAGAATCTTGAGGCCCAGCTGGACACCCTCGAAAACCTCTGTACCCAGGTGGTGACCTGGCTCCCTCTCCCTCTGTCTGTTGCTGGAATTCTCCTCCCTGTTCAGGGACTCGGCACTACCTTTGGGGATAGCTGCCCACAGACTGCAGCAAAAGCAATATCATGCTGCCATGCAGCCCTGTGAGTGGCTCTAGCACCCATCACCCTCCCAGGTGAATCAGGCTCTTCCTGTTGTAGCTACAATCTCCCCAGAAAGATGTCCCCATTCTCCAAGTGGCTCAATCTTCGAGGGGCAAGCCAATCCACTATTCCCAGGCCTCCCATTGTCCCACATTTACAGGCTTTTTCCCTGCCCTGATTGTCCCTGAAACCCACTCTGCACACCCTGTGTGCCTAGGGCACCCTGCAGCCAGACTGGCTAATTTCTGCAAGCAAATGTGCCCTGTGACCCCTGACCCTGATGTTGGCCAATCATAGGCCAGGGGACCCCATACAACATGGCACCAGCCTTGCTTTCAGTCCTTTGTAGTTGGTTTCCCTTGCTGCATCCCCACTCTGCACTCATTTGGTCACTCATTGCAGATAGCAAGCCTGATCAGCTGTTGTGGCACCCGGCACATAGATCGGAGTTCATGCCCCACCGTCTGCCCTGGGGCCAGAGGATGGCCCCATTTACTGCTGCCTCTCTGCTGCCTGGTCTCACTGCTGGCCAGTTCCAGGAATGAGGGACAAGATGAAGGGGGCTGACGTGTGTCTCATCACCCACAGGGCTTTTGCCATCCATGGGAAGCCAGGTAAGACCCCAGACTGATTGGAGGGGCTACATGAGGAACTAAGAGTCAGAGAACTGAACAAATGTCACATCATTTTGAAACTTGCAAACTGATTAAAGAAACACAGTCTGTGAGATTCATGCCAGTGTTAATGAATTATTGCAGCAGTACAAAGAAGGCAACTAAATCAATGCAAATTAGATTGATGTTGTGAGATGGCCGCCATCACTGCCATCACGAGTACGTTATAACTTTGTTAAACTTTAATCGCCTTATTTTGCATGAGACAAAGATTTTGCTTACTTTTTATCCCACAATGTCCAGCCTGCTCATGCGTGCTCCTAACAGAAATTGGCTGTTACTCTGAGAAATGATTTGAAGTATGTTTTAATACCAGTGCCTTCCATTTGTCCTACCTTATGGATAGGTTTTCTTACATGTAGCCAATACAGTACTCTCTGTCTTTATACAGTTCCTTACACAAGACACATTATTAACATCAATGACACAGACATTGCCAAACAATTTATTTATTTTTTATTCTTTGGTAACTGGGTAAGGCCCACTAGGCACAAGTGCCTGTTTTCAAGGGCGACCTGAGAGCCGGAGATTTAAGTGTCTTGCTCTAAGCTCATTCACAGTTCATTACTCTAACCTCTAGGCTATTCCATTATACGATAAAAAATTTTTTTGAAAATAAGGCTTCTGAAGTAGCAAAATCTATTGATATTAAATAAATGTTGCACTGCTACAGTAAGGCAAGGCAAGACAATCTTTTTTTTTTTTTTTTTATAAAGCACTCAGTCTCCCAGGCTGTGAACACTGTACATGGTTAACATATAAAATTCTAAACAAAAGATATGTCAAATCAACCCTGTAAATGCAATTAAATAAAACTTAGTAATGCAAGGCACAGATTATTAAATAGGAAATGTCCATAATTCTAATCGAATGTGATGTGCTAGACAGACTCAATGAGTAAGAGCCTCCTTCTATCTGAAACACCTAGTACTGCATCTAGTATACTGATAGAATTGTTAAAATGCTAGTACTGCATTTAGTATACCGATAGAATTGTTAAAATGCTAGTACTGCATCTAGTATACTGATAGAATTGTTAAAATGCTAGTACTGCATCTAGTATACCGATAAAATTGTTAAAATGCTAGTACTGCATCTAGTATACCGATAGAATTGTTAAAATGCTAGTACTGCATCTAGTATACTGATAGAATTGTTAAAATGCTAGTACTGCATCTAGTATACCGACAGAGTTGTTAAAATGCTAGTACTGCATCTAGTATACTGATAAAATTGTTAAAGTGCTGAACAACCAAAATGTATATTTTCAGCAAAGGGTACTGTGTACAAAGTTCATAAACATTTTGCACTAATAGTGAACTGCCACAAAGTCATGTTGCACACGATATGAGGTTACAAACATTGTATTTTGCAGTGTAGCAATGTTAAATATTTAAAAAAAAATCTCTGGTACAAAAGCCATATGAGTCTGAGAAATTAGTTTATTTTAACAACTTCTGAATGTGACAAATGACCACTTTCATTATTAATTACGGCAGAGAGGGAGAGAGGGATAACCATCGCTATGGACATAGGCAGGCCTTGGAAGCAAAGTATAATTAATAATTAGGGAGAGACATTCTTGCTGAAATGCTTACACAGATGCAGTAGATATCTGCAGTCTCAAAGAGAGAAACATATAATTACTGCACGTAGAAGGATCACTGACAGTAAAATTAATGCAATTATACATTTCCTAGAATGTTTTTAATGAGTTCATATTCTTTTCAATTAAAGTATCACAATGCATCTTTTAATATAAAAATCAGATACCAAAGGAAAAGAATTACAAAGTACATTCATTGCCTTTCCCAGTTAGAATCAAAGTACCAATGGTGTTGAGTTTTGCCAATGCAGGGCTGTAATTTTGCACTGCTGTGCCACAAACAGTTTTGCTTATAAACACTAGACTCTGGTTATGTAAATACTGTATAATTATCTGTGCAACACCAGCTTGTGCATTAGAGAAAGAGTAAGATGATTCCCAGAGTCCCAGATTTCCAGTTGCCTTGGTGGTAGTGTTGTTGGTAGCACAACCGAACAATATTTTAGGCGGCATGGGCTCAAATCCCAGCTAAGGCGCTTATTTCTGTTCTCTTCTGTTTCATTGCAAATATTTACCCTGCACAAACCTCATGTGTTTCCCATTTGCCTCTATACCCCACACCTGCATACTGCAACACAAAACATTCACAGCATCCATACTTACAAAGTTTCCACACCAGGCTTACTATTTGGCAAAAGCAGTGCCATGACGATTTCCAATACTGAAATAAGTCTATATTCCACTGTGATGATATCCCTACACCCCTGCTGTACCTAGAACCAGTGACCTGATCGGAATATCTTCTGCCAGATCCTCATAATAATAAGCCCACCACATCACAGCCATGTCCGGTCAAACTACTGATATACTGCAAGGGTACTGCACTTTTGACTTCTTTGAAAAAGTAGAGTGCATGACAACATTAGGCAGAAAGCTACTGCTCTGGTATCTGCTGATTTATGAAGTCATTATTCTAATGATTCTTTTTAGTACTTAACTGATGTGGAAGACTGACGGCACCAGAGAATGAAATCTTGTTTGTCAACATGGCAGAATGAGCAGCCACAGAGTAAGTTTTTCCTGCACTGACCCACTAATGTGCTTCAGCTCTGCCATGGAAAGACCACCTCAGGTGCATTAGAGAGGAAGTGAGCTTCGTGCACATTCAGTCCATGGCCTCCGACGAGACTGAAAAGAACTGTGAAGGGTAGGTTTGAGATGTGGATACCTAGAGTCCACAAGGACCTGAACAGAGAGAAATATAACTAATTTCACAAAAGTTAACAAACAGCAGTCAGGAGATAATGACTTCCTGAAACAACCAACGTGGGCCAGATTCAAACCTCAGACCTAGACATGTACATGCAACCTACTAATCCATTGAAGTATTTTAAATTGAATTTCAAGTGCATTGTACACAACCTCTTCCAGTCAGAAGGAGAGACTTGTTGTTTAAAACACCTTTTATACAAACAGTATCCTTGTCTAAAACCTCTGATTTAGTTGATCAGAAACTATTATTCAATAAATTGAACTGATATTGTTACTAGTGGGTTTAACAGCAGCTGCATATATATCACATACCATCCTCAAACTACCAGTACTTAACTTGTTGCTTTATAAAAATGCTTTTTGATACAGTGTATAGGAAAGGCTCTATATAAAACCAAATGCTATTCTACTGAATTCTGCCAGGATGCAAACTGTCTTATTTGCAAGCAAAAAACAGATCAAGGACTGGTGACCCACTGACTTAGTGGCAGTACAGTCCAGGAGACCCAGAAGTGGGTGTGACTTCAGGTCTCCTGCTCACTGGGCGGGTGGAAGACACACGTGTACCAGTGCAGTGATTCTTTCATGCTCCACAGAGTGCTGGAGCATGTTTCCCTGTTGCACCCCCTGTGGCCAAGGTATGACTGGGACTTAGCAAGGTCTTGGAGACTGTCACCTGACTGACTACCCCCCCCCATGTCCATGTTGGGTGCCACGTCATGCACTATTAGCACTGGGTGATGGTGAATATGGGGACAACATGGTGGCAAAGAAGCTATCCAAAAATGGATAATTTTTTGATCATTTGCACTCAAGATAGCAGAATCCAAACTACCACTACTAATATTCAGGATTCGCTTTGGACATCTCACTGTCTCTCTTATACACCTCATGTCAGGGAACCAATTAAAAACATAACACCAAGGTGCAACTTCCTTACAAAAAGAAAAGCACTTCTCTGTGCCTCACAGACAGATAGCGGGCCATGAAATAAATGTTTTGTTTTGTTTTTTGGGGGGGTTGTTTTCTGTTTTTAGACCCTGGTGACTTTGCTTAATGAAGCCCCGGTGCCCAAACCTTGCATTTGGGTCACTGGATTTATGTGTATACTCACCATGGCATTATGCTGCTGAGTGCCACTTGGCTTCTTCTTAGGGCTGGATAGAGGGAAAGCTGACATAAGAGACTGCAATATTAAGGCCTTTCAGCCCTGTATTGATCATATCAAATCGGGAATGTTTACACTAAAAAGAGAATGGTAAGGTGGAAGCACGATAGTGATATTTAACATTTTGAAGGGGACTGATACAGTGAATAAGTGGAAGCTTTTTAAACTAGTACAGTACAGTACAGTAGAACATTGGGGCACAGACTAGTGTTGTGAGGAGGTAGGATTAAGGGAAATGTCAGGAAGTATTTTTTCACACAAAGAATGATGATTCTGTGGAACAGGCATCCAGAGGCAGAATATAAACATGGAGAATGGCTACTGTAAACAACAGGCTAGTTAAGATTCTACTGAACAATTCCACTGAGTCAATAGGGCATCAGGCTACTTATACAGGAATTCTTAGGCAATATAAATGGGATGATAGCAAGCATTCATAGAACTGGAATGATTAGTAGATAGAATGGTAAATATTGAAGTGGACTGAGATTGAAAGTACTGAGTACATTTGTACCGAAGTAGCTGGGGGGATAGGTAACATTTACACACAGTAGAAAGTTTGGATGCTTGTGTGACGTAAATTTGACTTACGCCCTTCTCAGTCCCTGCAACAGGAGCTACAACCCTTTGAGGTGCAGCGAAGACACAGGAATCCGCTTGAGGAGAGTTCCACCCTATAGGTTCTGCAGAAATGAGGTCCCCTTAGAACAAAGGTACCTTAGGGGAAAAAAGGCCAAAAGTGTAATTAAACAGAACGTCTGCTGAATGCCTGCTGTCTCATCAATATAAAATTTGAATAATCAGGCAGATTACTCCACGGTGCAAGCAGATTTCTAGAGATATCTACAAAGGCATCATATTTGAATACGTTACTGGGTCTGGAAGTGGACCGCACATCTTTTTCACCAGTCACAAGACTGATAAAAGAGACCATTAACTCTTAGGCTGCCGACAGAATTATAACGTATAGGAATTTTGGACTGATATATCAGTCCACGGCCATGCAAGGGTTAAGAGTTTCAGGCTGGCCCATTTCATTTCATTCCATTATCGAACACTGCATTACTCAGGGACCTGGAGGTCACAACCAATGGCAATAAACCTGGGAGATGGAACTCCCCACAGAAATATCGGATTGGGACTGGAAAACTGTATGGAAATGGCACCACGAAATAACAAGGTCTCACAGCTGGTAGGAGTATGGCCGGAAAACCATAATACGGTTCTTCAGAACACCAGAAGTTAACACCAAGTACTCTACTGCCTACACCTCAGCATGTTGGCAGGGCTGTGGGCACGAAGTCGCAACCCACACACATATTTTGGGGGGCATGCCTTAGACTGCCACTCCTTTGTGCAGATGTTGAGAGTGAACTCACTGCTGCCATTAAGAATTATGGCAAACTTCATCCACAGCTGGCTGAGCTACTACTGTACCCCAGTCTCATAAAAAGAACATTCATATCTGTCTGCAGAACATGACGCTAACTGCGGGCAAGAAAGGTATCTCAAGACTCTGGCTGCAAATACCCCCACAAATTACTCAATGGGAAAATACCAACTTAGAAACATGTAAGATGGAGAAATTAATGGCCCAACTTTCCAGTACTAGCACAACAATGCAGAATAGGTGGGCCCCTGCAGTTAACACATATAATGACACTCAGACAAGACATAGTCCCATGAGTGTGTGTGTGTGTGTGTGAGTGTGTGTGTGTGTGTGAGGGGATAAAATTCACAACAGTGGGGAGGGGTAGCCTTAATCCTCAAGATTCCAGCAGGACATACAGTGAAAGTTTCTTCACTGGTCAGAGGGAATAGCTAACAGGACCTTTATTTATCATTTAAAGCAGCAGTATTTGTTAGTCAGCAAAGCATTTTTTCACTATATAGTTTTTTTTTAGCAAAAATGTATTTTTGACATTCTAAGATTTATGCGCAGTACAATTTTAGTTTTCTCACATATTGTTAAAACAGCTTTTACTGATAATTTTGTAATTAATGACTCATGCCATTAAAGATGGCTGCCACTCACAATTTTTAAAAATCACTTCCTACATGCTAGTTTCATACTGTAGATGTATTAGGATGGTGCTACCACACTGTTTCTGATGATAAACAGTACAATGCTGTACCAAGATATTTAATTTTGTCATGGCAGGCATGGCATGGAAATTGGAACTTTTAACAACTTCAGAATCCCATATCTTGGTTCACGAATGAAAAAAACTAAAACAACAACGTGTAGCTTGATAGTTTTGCCAGACAAACATTATTGCTGAAAAACAAAAAGAAAACAATATAGTTACTATTAGATACTGCTGCTTTACATATGGGTAGCTAATAATTTTTACCTGCTAAGGATGAACCACCACACCTGACATAAGAAGGTAATAGGATTCTAAGTGCATACTCCTACATTTAAATAATTGTAGAATGTGTGCTACAATAGTTCTCTCCCATGTACTAACTCCTGTAACTTGCATGAATCACATACGTAAAGGATGACAATCTGTAAAAGTCAATATATTTACAGTTAAAAATTTTGAACAATCATAGAAGAGTAAAATTCTTTGTCGAATTTTGAAATAGCATAGTTGCAATGGCTATGAGGGTAGAGACGAACTAACCATTGGTCTTATTCTATCTTACTGTTCCTATGTTGCGTAATCACTTTTCAGGATACTATGTATTGCTATAAGGATGACAAGCATCAAGTTAGGGCATGAGGTATACACAGATGTTTGAGCTGGTGAATGCTGGCAGAGCTAGAGAACGTGCGCTCATACAAGGTGGGGTAATATATGTAAACAGTAACCCCCAACAGTGCCTGGTCATGCTGAAATATTCAGAAATCTTCAGTGTATTGTGAGGCACAAGGCAAAGTTGAATGGCTTCAGCTTCTCAGAAAGTCTGTAAATTTTTGCACAATCATAAATCTTGTATTTTTTATTGCACTTATTATAAATCGTAACATCATTCCTAGCCAGTCAGTGTTGTTTATATTTAAACATTCCAGCCACTCATAACAGTAAGATATACCAGAACTTTACATGTAAACATACATTAAACAGCATTAAAAGATTTTAAAAAAGAAATGTAACAAAAAATTAACTGCAAGAGCTAAAACTATATGATAGTTGTCAGCCAATCAGAGTGCTGCATTTTTCTACTGTGTTTTATAAGCCAAATGAATTATGCTGTGCTGTACTGAACATTCATAAGGCTGCCTGCCTGATACAATGTGCATTTTTCACTTGCACTGTATCTTATTCCAATTGTCTTATTTTCTGTACCATGTCAACCAATATAATTGTATAGTCTGTATTTCCTATGCACCATCCTCATGGCCGGGGTCGTGCCTGAAAACGGTCCACTGGATCAGTGCACCCACCTGGTTACCAAATAAATAAATAAATGTACCACCTCTAAGCTTCAAGGTGTGTCCCTGCATCCTGCTGCAGGATACCAGTTCAAACACCTCGGACTGTGTGGTCTTGTTGATACCACCGTGGAAGACAGAGAACATGTTCCTTCTCAGTCTCCTCTTTTCCTG
Source organism: Neoceratodus forsteri (assembly GCA_016271365.2). Classification (NCBI taxonomy): domain Eukaryota; kingdom Metazoa; phylum Chordata; order Ceratodontiformes; family Ceratodontidae; genus Neoceratodus; species Neoceratodus forsteri. The sequence goes on from CM028137.1 coordinate 939,891,951, forward strand.
GATGAATTTGAAGAGCCTCCTGCTTTCTCTTATAGCTCCTGTCCCCCAAACACTGATCATTTTGGCGGCCATGCGTAGGCTTTATAACCCAGGAGGGGGAGAGACAGAATGTTGCTGTAGTTTTCCATGCCCAGGGAAAGACTAGCAATGTAGATATAGATCGGAGAGAGAATGCAGTGAAGAGTTAAGTGCAGGGTGGTTAAGTGACTTGCTCCGAGTCACCTAGTGACAGTTGTGGGATTCAAACCCGAGACCCCAGGTTCACAGCTCTGTGCTCTCACTGGGCCAACCTGCCTCTTACACAGTTACAGTATAAGCAAGGATAGAATTTCAGCTGTAAGCATGGAAGTGTGTTTATACTAAAATTGAGTATTTATTTATTTAATTAAAATGTATTGACCAGAAAAAGGCACACTGAGCTTGACCCTGTTTCTAACTGCGACCCGGGGGAGGGAGCAACAAGGGGGCAGTGCAAAGACCTTCAATAATTACACAAGGCAGCAATTATATGTACATTAAAGTGGTGAAGGCAGTATATAAGCACATCATAATAAAAATGTATAAAATGGGTTTGGAAAATTCTGCAGCCTGATTGACAGAGACCCGTTTCAAGTCATGGCCCTGGGACACTGCACCTAACGACTAAAACAAAGTCCCTACCAGCCAGGACATGTACCTGGCAAAAATCCTTGCACCAGTCTTTACATTTTTTTATGTGAAAATAAAGATGCTGGTGACCCAGGGGTCAGGAATGAGCCCAGGATGTCAGGGGCCAGCTGGGGAAAGAGGATCAAGGACATCACAGGATGCTCTTCTCTGAGGGGGGCAGTACACATCCTCAGCTGCAGTACCACCACTTGGGTGACCAAAGAGGGGGATGTGGATGGAAGAGCTTGAGGAAGTGAGGACACGGCTCGACTCTAGAGCACAGCCATGCTGATCACGAAGCCCTCATCGGCTGCATGCTCTGGGCAGGGGAGGCATGAAATTGAGGACTGTGGCCAAAGCGTGGTAGTATGACACTAGCATACTCAAGCCCTACCACTCTGATGGGTCTCTGTTTATCACACTTCATGGACCAAAGAGAGGCACTTACCTTTTGCCCCTCCCCCATGTAATCCACCCTTTGAGTAGAATGCTCTGTGGACCACATGAGGGCAGGTAAGTGCAGGGTGGATACTGATGGAGCTGGGTGGTCAGCAGGCAGAAGTGGGCAGCAACAGTGACCAGGGCTATAAAGAGAATAACTCAAAAAAAAATTACTGCAACTGTTTCTCTGCAAAAGTAAAAAACACACAAACAGAAATACTCAGGCACCAATGAAGACAGTTTTGCTGGGAGTTTTGCTTTTAATAGAATCAGAGTCACAGGCCTTTATGCAGACTCTCTCAGTGACCACTCCCTGATCTTTTGTATAAGAAAAAAATAACTCTCCCAAACCTCCACCTAGAATCTTCATGTCCTGGGTTTTCTCCAAATTTAATACTGACTCCTTCCTGGCCACCCTGTCAGGAATACACTGGGCCACTATCAGAGATATCCCCAACATGGACCCTGTCCTTGCCTTCTTTGTAAATAGTTTTCTCTCAGCTGCCAACGAGCATTCCCGCTTTAAGCAGCTTTGAGTAAAAGGTCAACATTCAAAATGGCTGGGCCATGAACTAAGGAAATCAATGAAGCAGAGAGAGATAAGGCATGGGGGGGTCACTGAAACCTTTGGCATCACGTCTGACTGGAACAGGTACAGGGAACTAAGGAACACATGGGAAAAGAACCTTGAAGCTGCCAAAACAAAATAACTTAGAAACCTACAAGACAAAAGTGTATCTGATCCCAGGAAGTTCTGGCCCTAGTGGTACCTGTACACAAGGGTGACCCCAAAGAGCCAGTGGAAAACTACCCCCCATCCCCCTTCTTAGCTCCCTGGCCAAAATACAGGAGACATTAGTATACATCAGCTACAAGAGCACTTTGAACAGTGGCACTTATTGACTAGGCAACATGTTTTTAGAAAAAAAATCATGGGACCGACTCCGCCTTGGTAAGATTGACTCCTAACATACTAGGTGCTATGGACAAAGGGCAGGTGACCGGTGTGGCCATCATAGACCTCACCAAAGCCTTGGATCTGGTCAACCATAGCTTCCTGCAGCTTTTTGGCCTAGACCGTCTCTCCCATCAGTGGTTCTGGCATTGCCTGATACAGTAACTAGGACTCAGCAGGTGAAGTGGAAGGGTGTCCAAGCCACGTAATGATCCATCGCCAGTGGTGTACCCCAAGACTCCATTTTGGTTCCCTTACTGTTCTCCACCTTTGTCAATGATATGCCAGACAACTAGGGTGGGGATAATTTGTAGCTGTACACCAACAACACTGTCCTATAAGATGTTAACCAAATCAGCGATCAGCTTGCTAGTGGCTTCACAGAATTAAAGAACTGGTTCATTGCCAATAAGTCGGTCCTGAATGTTATGAAGACCAAAGCAATCATATCTGGCCCCAGACAACTGAGTACAGCAAGGCAGCACTTGCTAACCTTGACCACTTCTTCCAGATCTCAGACTGAGGTGTTGAGTCTCTTAAATACCTTGGGGCATTCATGGACAGGAAAGTCACCTTTCGATCTCACGTGGTTTATATTATGAAATCTCTACACCAAAAAGTCAGGCTACTCTACCGCCTGAGTAACTACCTCACCAAGGATTCATGGCTAGCTATTGCTAACAGCAAGCTGCTCCCTCTCCTACTGTACGGTGTTCCAATTCTCCAGACCTGTAATTGCTCCAAACCAAACAAGCTTCAAGTCCTTTACAATAAAATTAGTCACTTTGCCTCTGGTGCTTCACCCAGAGAGCACCATTGTGATGTTTTCCATTCCTTGAAGTGGCCTTCTCTTAAAGGGAGACTAGTGTACCCTCTTTTCCGTCTTGCATTTAAACTGGTCAAGTTTGCTACCCCCCAAGCATCCATGGTGTTCTGGTAACTAAATCCCCAAGGAGAACACTCCAGTCCTCCAGCTGCATGCTGCTAGAGGTGCTCAGGGTTTTGGCAAGCTCAGGCAAAGGGCCATTTGGTACCTCAGCCTCATCTCTGTGGAACACTCTCCCAGAAACCCTACCAAACTACTCCTTGCTCAGAAGATTCAAGAAAGGCTCAAAGCTCTAGTGCAAGAATGCAGCCAGTGCACCTGCTATTGCTAACCTGTGACCACAAGCCTGAATGTGTTGCTGCACAGCCTTTGACGTGCCTTAATTGGGTTGGTGTGTTAGTTCATTCTTGTAAATGCACTACTGTTCTCTAACTCTGTAACCATGTAGATATTGTGCACTCTTGCAACTTTTGTACTATTTATTTTTAATTTTTTATTTATTTATTCTTTGGTAACTGGGTAAGTGCACTGGTCCTGGGGACCGTTTTCAGTCACAACCCGGGCCAACTAGTGGCAACAAGTACATAGGCAAATAGGTAAATAGTTGACAATACTAAAAACTGTATATGTAATTATTACAATACAATAGAAATAAACTGGTAGCATACCCAGAAATACAGTATGGTACAGGTAGACATGACTTTAAGTCACTATAAGGTATAGACATGTAGCAAATTGGAATACCCAAGTAAGTAGATAGTCCAGTTTCCCATGGGTGTAACCAGACAGTAAGAAACTAGGGTGTGGGTAGCAGATGGAGAAAGCTAGGAAGGGATAAGATAACTACGTAGAGAATGTGGTGAAAGGGGAGGTGGGGATGGAGGGTGAGTAGGCCCAGGGGCACCATTCAGGCAGGATGAGTGCTAACGGGAGGGGCAGTGACAGTTGTATTTGTCCGGGAGCCAAGATTTGAGGTTGCATTTGAAAAGTTGGTGAGTGTCTGATATTCTAATGAGAGTTGGCAGACCATTCCTCAAAGAGGGGGCCACACTAGATAGAGCTCTCGCTCCCATAATGGTGAGGGTTTTGGGTACCTGGAGAGAGGGCAAGGAAGAGGAATGTAGGTTCCTGGTAGGTCTTCTGAAATTGAAGAGGGTGGTGAGGGGAGAGCTGTTGCCAATTCTGGTGGTGGAGTCTACAAGGCAAGCAAGGGTGTAGTCAAATCGCCCTTGCAAGGGGAGCCAGTCTAGTGAGCAGTATAGGTCACAGAGGTGAGTGTTAAAAGGAGCAGACAGGGCAAAATGACAGGCATTATTGTAGGCAACCGTGAGCCTAGCCTAGAGGGTGGTTGATACTGGAGTATATGGGAGAGCAATAGTCAAAGATAGGGAGTAGGGTTCCAGTGACTATGGCAAGCCTCACCTTGCAGGTTAGGTAAGATTTTAGGTGGTAGGGGACATCCAGTTTCTGATTTACTCTCCTGACAGTGCTGTTTATGTTATCAATGTAAGTGAGCGAGGGGTCGAGTAGTACCCCCAGGTATTTAAAAGAAGAGACATTCTCGAAGGGAGGGCCATCAGGGGTGTGGATGCAAAGGACATCATTAGCATGTAGGGTTTTGGCAAGGTAGGGTTTAGAGCCAAATTACATGGTCTTTGTTTTTTTTTTACAGTGACAAGCAGGAGGTTTGATGAGAACCATCGCGAGGCTGCACAGTAGTTTTCAGACAAGACGGAGGAAATACAGGAGAGGGACTGGTCACTGTGGAAAATGACAAGGTCATCAGCATAGAGCAGTGAGCTACTGGTGAGGCTGCCAGTGGGAAGGGAGTTAACATACATAGAGAACAGTAAGGGGCCCAGGATGGATCCCTGGGGGATGCCAGTAGAAACAGGTAGGAGAGGGGAGGTGGTGGTGCCAATACACACTGATTGGGAGTGCTCTGAGAGGTAGCTCCAGAACCAGGCTGTGGATTCAGTAGAGCAGCCAAGGGCTGATAGTTTGGAGAGGAGGAGGGAGTGATTGACCATGTCAAAAGCTTATGATGAATCTACAAAGACAGCACCGGTGGCACATCCTCGATCCATGTTTGTGAGTATTTGGTCTGTGAGTAGTGCAAGGACATTTGTAGTGCTGTGATGCTTACAGAAACCATGCTGCTGGGTGCATAGTAGATTGTGGTTGGATAGGTAGTCAGTTAATTGGCCGTGTATGATCCTTTCAAGGATTTGCTAAGGTGGGGAAGGACAGATATGGGCCGGTAATTGTCAGAGGAGTGGGGGTCTCTGGACTTGAAGATAGGGACTACTTTGGCAGATTTCCAGGTGGCAGGCATAGTGGAGGTAGTTAGAGCAAGGTTGCAGATAAAGGTGAGTGGTCTGGAGATCATTGAGGCAGCAAGTTTCAAGAAAACTGGGGAGAGGCCGTCTGAGTCTGGGCTGCCTCAATTTGGTAGTCTCCTTAACATATTGTGTGTCACCTTGGAGGTTATAGACTTGAAGTAGAAGGGGGGATGAGGGGGGAAGCATTAGAGAGGGCACTAGGGGACAGGGTGGCGGGGGCTTGACGGGAGTGTGGTGGGGTGGTAGCAGTAGCTTGAGGGTTTTGGAGGTGCGGTGGTAGCTTATTGAGTAGGACAGACAGGTCAGTAAATTTGGTGTTAAGCACATTTACAACTTCAAGCGGGTCAGTAAGTAGGCAAGATGAGGAGTGCAGATGAATGTTGGTACTATGGGTAGGGGGATTTAAGAGTGATCCAGTGGTTTAGGTAGTAGTTGTGCTTTAAGGACCTGGTGGAGTGTTTACATTTGTTTCGCAGGTGGCGATACTCGTTCCAGAGGTCGGGGGGGGGCCTGTTTGTTTGTAGCCCAATTGCTATCATGTGCCTTCATGAGGGAGCTCTTTGGACACCCATCACTTGCATCCACCTTTGACGTACCAGGTGCGGATAGGAAAGTGGCGGTCTTGGATGGCCAATAGAGTATTGGTAAAATGGGTGGTTGCTTGTGATACGTGTCAGAGATAACAAAGAGGTCCAGCCAGTTAATAGCACTGAGATCCTCAGCAAGGCATGGCATATTGGGGTGGTTAAAGTTGAGGATGGATTGAACTTAGAGGGAGAGTGGTGGGCCTTGAAGGACCATATGCTCAATGTGGGAGAGAGGTCACCCAAGGAGTCAGACAGTGTGCCAGTGTGGGTGATCTTATTAGCTCTGTTTGTAATCACCCAGTCTAAGAGGGTGTGGAGGTAAGATAGTTGATGCAAGTGGAGAGGTTTAATGATCTGCACCAGCCTGAGTTGTTTCAGAAGTTTAGTGTAGTCAGGTGCATGAGGACTGAGCCAGTTAAGGTTGAAGTCACCAAAAAGGAGGGAGTCTCTGGGAGGGGAGAGTGAGCCATAATCTTTGAGGAGGTTCTGAAAGCCTTCAATGCCACCATTTGGGGGGTTGTAACAACACCCCAGGAATAGCTTTTTTGTTGACCCAAGAGTGACTTCAGTGATAAGCCAGTCACAGATGGAGGTTGCCATCAGAGGTCAGGACAAATGTGGTGATGATTGATTCATGTATAAAATCACAGTGCCACCACCCTTTCTTTTGCCTGGTCGGTCCTTACAAAGAAGGGAGTAGCCTGTTAGCTGGATCATGGAGTCAGGGTGATGCGGCTTTCCTGTTATAACCTCAACTTCCTGTGTTATTTGCAATGCTTCTATGTAATTAATTTCAGGTCACCCCTGAAAAAGGGACTTTTAATCTCAGCTGGCCCACCTGGTTATCAAAATTCAATAAATAAATAAGTTCTGTTTCTTTGTTAGCATTTCACAGCATTTTTATTGAACCATTTGGTTTTGCTACGAGTTTGCTCCTGTAACTCCACCCCCATGCAGCAACAATAAAAAGACTAAGAAGATACACAGCACCAGAACGTAGGTTGCAACATCACTCCAGTAACACCTGTTAAAGGGAAACTCCAGCTGAGTCCCTCAGTACAGCAGCGGCTGCAGAAATGCCCAATTAGGGCTTTCAACATAAAATATTTTTTTAGTACCTGGTGCTCTGAATTTAAAGAGTCTCACGCCCAGTGACAGATCAGCAGATTATCTACATTGGTGATTCTCGCCATGAAGGTTATGCTAATGAGGGCTACCATCAAATGGCAGATGTTGGTAGCCCTCATTAGCATAACCTTCGTGGCGGAAGTCACACGAGGGGCACGAGATGTCTGCCTGCAGGTCTGTCGCCATGATGGAGTGAGCGGATCTTTTCTATTAAAATTCCAGGGCACCAGGTACTAAAAAAAATTATTTTATGTTGAACGCCCTAATCGGGCGTTTCTGCAGCCGCTGCTGCACTGAGGGACTCAATTTGAGTTTCCCTTTAACAGTCTTCCAGCAGAGGGACTTTGTTACCAAAAACTGGTATATTTGATAAATTTGTAGTAGTTTTGTATATTATTTTTGTTAATTAAGAAAAAACTTTTCAGTGCAATAAGACACTACTCCACTAGCCATCACATTGAAGTCTCATTGCTGTTGCCCTTCCACTGTTGTCATTTAGTAGCCGTCCGCTACCAGGTTATGTTTGTACATACCCACATTGTTTTCCAGTCTCAACTACTTGAACTGATTGCACCCGTTTTCCCTTCCCCAGGCTGTACATGGAAACATACTTGAGCTCAGTGAGCCTTTCCCCAGTAACCAATTTTCAAATGTTAAAAAAATAAAAAATAAAACTCCAGAACATTGCTTGTACTAGGTTTACCACATTTTTTTTTATTTTTTTTATTTTATTAAACTCTAGGATTACAAATACCTTTGAGCAGGAACTGCTCACTTACAAAGGTTCCACGTCAAAGGATGTAGGGTAACATACATACAAAGGTCAACAATGGTTACAGTCTTAAAAACACAGAGATGTCTAAGCATTTATTATGCAGCCAGAAATGGAGTGAGACAACATAAGCCAGCTTCAGACAAGTTTCAGGGTGAACAGTATATAGTTAGTATAGGGTAGGAGGGAGTCAGGAAAAGCTAGGCAGGCTAAAGGGCCATCATCTACGGGTAGAGGTGAGTGGCAAAAGTGCGAGGTGGATGGGTTGGAGGACCCCATATCTGAAAGTGCCATTAGAGAGGGGGGGTGGGTGAGGTAGTGTGGTGTGGGGGGGGTAAGGGGTGAGAGTGGGGGGAAACTGGTGCCAAACAAGTGGAGCTCTAGGGAGGTTACAGGTCACCTACGACTAGGGTAAAATGAGGAGGCAGTTACTCAGGAGAGGCAGTCACACTGAGTGGTAGAGGCGAGGAATAGTCAAAGTTGCCCTTTAAAGGGATTTTCAGGGGCAAAAAGGCCTCGTGCCTAACAACATGCCAGTATGTGCAGCAAGCCTAGTACAACCGATGCCCTGTCATGTCTTCTAGAAAGTGTACTGTACAAGGGATGACACTGAGGGGGCTAATGAGCTCATAAACCAGTAGCCTGAAGGACAAATTTATTTTTGGGTGCTTAAGTCCTCTGAGATGGTATTAGTTCTCTAAGCACACAGCACTTTTCTATTTTTTGGTTTATTTACAATATTAATTTACATAATTGAAAAATTACTCTATCATAATTTTTTTTTATTACAGATGTGAATAACTTTCCAGCATTGCAGGAGTTAACCTTAATAAGCTTAAAAGGGAGCATCAAAGCACAGCACTTATTTGATTCCAGTTAACAGTGAAGGTGTCATCTTAAATTTATTTTATTTTTATATTTATCTAAGTCACGATTACATATACCTTTGAGCTAAGAGCTCTTTTACAAAGGTTCCATGTCAGTAGAAAGGACAACAGATTAAACAGAACAGTAAAGTACGGTACAATAAAGTGTAAATAGGAGGTACAAAAGTCATAATAGACACAAAATCATAATGGACAGTCAACATAAAACAACACAGACACATTATGCTAATCAGTTTCAGGCACAGGAAAATGCATACAATACATTGATATCAGCCAACAGGCTTTGTCAAGACAAACAAGGCACAGGGCGTAGGAAGGGATGTGGGAGTATGGGCTGGGAAGAGTAAGAGAGGGGGGTGTGAGGGAGGACATGAGGAGGGTGGGGCAAGGGGAGGAGGGAGGGTGGAGAGGTAGTTGGATGCGGAGGAGGGTAGAAGGCAAGAGTGCTAAGTTACTATGAAAGAGGTTGAGTGCTAAGGTTGAGGTTTTGGAAAACAGGGTTAAGGGAGACGGTCACAGGTGCTAGCTGTAGAAAGTAGTGACTGAGTAAATTAGTAATCTGATTTGCAGGTCATGTGACTGTCAAGTAGTGCAATATGGCTGCCGTCAGCCGCTGGGCTTTTCTCTGTGTTTGGAAATGATCTGAAACTCCAAGCAGTTGTAAATTTATGAAAGCTGCATTGAAACAATGTATTTTATTTTAGAATGTCGCTTGTAAAATATGCTGGTTGTTTAGTGATCCCAAACTGTTTCAGCAGCTGTTTTTAGGAAAGCCTGTGGTTTGTAAACTTGAAAAAAGAACTGTTGGGTTCAAAGTGCCAGAGAGTTTTTGCCGCTCACTATGCCAGCAGTCCATAAAAAAAATTATTGTTTCACTAAGTTTGCTTTTTTTCTCTTTTAGATAACTTCTGAAGAAGAACTATGGTCGAAACATTGATTTTAACTCTATTTTCAGTGTGCATTTAATATTACCATTTGGAGTATTTCATTTGCCATCTTGGATTGAGAAACATATTTTACTGTTTTACTTGGATTTAGCACAGTTCCTTTTGGGCTTACATGTGTGGTTGTGGAGCACCGCTCCTTCTGTCAGTGTTTGAGTGTGCCTGAGTTTTGGACATTGGCTTGTAAACTGAGCTGTTTAGGACGTGAAACCAAACTGCTGGAAAAGCTGTGTAGAAAAGTCTATTTCTCATAAAATTGTGTTTGGGGAACCTGGTCTGTTGGTAAAGCTGTTTTTCTGAATTGCTTTTAAATCTGCTTATTGGGGCTATGAGGGAAATAAAATGTCAGATAAATGCTTTTTTGTGAAATTATGTTGCTTTCAAAAAATACGTTATGCCTAGGAGATGAAGGATAACTCACGCCGAGAAGGCCTTTTTTATGAAAGCATGGTTTTGAGGTTGAGGTAAGAAATTTAAAAAGCTATTGGGTGATGGTATCATAATTGATTAATTATTATGTTGATTATATCATAACTACTTAACGCAGCAGTGTAACAGAACTGAGCAAAAAAAAATTGACCCTTCTTTTTTTCCACTATCAAAGATGCCAGGTATGTCCCAGTTTCATTTGGTCATAAAATGTTGTAGTTACACCAAAATTTGAGTATTTTATAAATGTTTTAGTTGACCCCAATATTTGGCTTTGAAATACTTCTGTAGACCTGCTAAGGTTTAGGACTTAGAAAATACTGCAGTAAAAACACGTGGTATACATCACATGAAAAACCTAGAAATGTAGATTCAAGAGGCATGCTAATATTTTTATTAAGCGTAGCTGAAACTAGCTATTTGGAAAAAAAAATTTTGTTGCACTGACGCATTAAGTACCATGGTATACAACCTTACGTACCATTGGCTACGGTGTGGTAAACCTAAACTTTTCCTATGGAGAAACAGCCTAACAATATAACATGTAAATGTATTTCATGGTTGTATCCTCTTCTCCATAGCATTAATATCAGTATTTCCCCATATCTGATAGTACTCAGTTAGAAGATATTCAACTAGTTGCTTTATTAATGTAGCATTAAAACCATAATAATACAGAAATACCTAACAAACACACTATAATTTACCTTATTAACACATGTAACAACGGCCTTAATAATGTAACAGTCACATTAAAAACATATGTAACAGCTATCTTAAAGGGAAACTCCGATTGAGTCCCTCAGTGCAGCAGCAGCTGCAGAAACACCCAATTAGGGCTTTCAACATAAAATAATTTTTTTTTAGGTCCTGGTGCCCTAGAATTTTAATAGACAAGATCTGCTCACTCCATCATGGCGACAGACCTGCAGGCGGACATCTCGCACACCTCGGGTGACTTCCACCGTGAAGGTTATGCTAATGAGGGCTACCAACAACTGGCAGATGTTGGTAGCCCTCATTAGCATAACCTTCATGGCGGAAGTCACCCAAGGTGCGCAAGATGTCTGCCTGCAGGTCTGTCGCCATGATGGAACAAGGTGATCTTTTCTATTAAAATTCCAGGGCACCAGGTACTAAAAAAATTATTTTATGTTGAAAGCCATAATCGGGCATTTCTGCAGCCACTACTGCACTGAGGGACTCAGTCGGAGTTTCCAGTTAACACATAACAGTCACCCTAAAACCCTCCAAACCTTTCACAACTACAGCCCCTTGAAAAAGCAAAATACAGTAAAAAAAACTGTACTTAAAAAAAATAGCCAAGCCTAAAATCCCATCACTCACCCAGCCACCTTCCTCCAGCATCACACACCCAGCCACGTCCCTCCAGCATCACTCACCCAGCCACATCCCTCCAGCATCACTCACCAAACAGCCACATCCCTCCAGCATCACTCACCCAGCCACGTCCCTCCAGCATCACTCACCCAGCCACATCCCTCCAGCATCACTCACCAAACAGCCACATCCCTCCAGCATCACTCACCCAGCCACGTCCCTCCAGCATCACTCACCCAGCCACGTCCCTCCAGCATCACTCACCAAACAGCCACCTCCCTCCAGCATCACTCACCAAACAACCACCTCCCTCCAGCATCACTCACCAAACAGCCACCTCTCCCAGCATCACTCACCCAGCCATGTCCCTGCAGCACCACTCACCCAGCCATGTCCCTCCAGCATCACTCACCAAACAGCCATCTCCCTCCAGCATCACTCACCCAGCCACGTTCCTCCAACATCTCTCACCAAACAGCCACCTCCCTCCAGCATCACTCACCCAGCCACGTCCCTCCAGCATCACTCACCCAGCCACGTCCCTCCAGCATCACTCACTCAGCCATGTCCCTCCAGCATCACTCACCAAACAGCCACTTCCCTCCAGCATCACTCACCCAGCCACATCCCTCCAGCATCACTCACTACAGCCACGTCCCTCCAGCATCACTCACTAAACAGCCACATCCCTCCAGCATCACTCACCCAGCCACGTCCCTCCAGAATCACTCACCCAGCCACCTTCCTCTAGCATCACTCACCAAACAGCCACGTCCCTGCAGCATCACTCATCCAGCCACGTCCCTCCAGCATCACTCACCAAACAGCCACGTCCCTCCAGCATCACTCACCCAGCCACGTCCCTCCAGCATCACTCACTCAGCCATGTCCCTCCAGCATCACTCACCAAACAGCCACTTCCCTCCAGCATCACTCACCCAGCCACGTCCCTCCAGCATCACTCACTAAACAGCCACGTCCCTCCAGCATCACTCACTAAACAGCCACATCCCTCCAGCATCACTCACCCAGCCACTTCCCTCCAGCATCACTCACTCAGCCACGTCCCTCCAGAATCACTCACCCAGCCACCTTCCTCTAGCATCACTCACCAAACAGCCACGTCCCTGCAGCATCACTCATCCAGCCACGTCCCTCCAGCATCACTCACCAAACAGCCACGTCCCTCCAGCATCACTCACCCAGCCACGTCCCTCCAGCATCACTCACCAAACAGCCACCTCCCTCCAGCATCACTCACCCAGCCATGTCCCTCCAGCATCACTCACCAAACAGCCACGTCCCTCCAGCATCTCTCACCCAGCCACCTTCCTCCAGCATCACTCACTAAACAGCCACCTCCCTCCAGCATCACTCACCCAGCCACGTCACTCCAGCATCACTCGCCAAACAGCCACCTCCCTCCAGCATCACTCACCCAGCCACGTCCCTCCAGCATCACTCACCAAACAGCCACCTCCCTCCAGCATCACTCACCAAACAGCCATGTTCCTCGATGCTGCAGCTCTGCTCTTCATTTACACAAGGCTTCCATGCTGTGTCTGCTGTCCCCTTCCTGCTGCCCACTTTCACAGTGCTCCCGAATGCAAACATCATGCCTTTCATGTTGCTACTCCCAACCGTGCTCTCAACCACGTATTCACTGCCTGAAGCCATCACTGCCAGCTACACTCACATGCCACTTCAGAACATATGCCACACTGCCCCCATTCTGAATAAACTAAAGGAAGGACCACCGGAGCAATACATGCCTCTTTTTATTGAAGGCCCATACGCTACAGAAAACCTAGAGAGGCAAAAGAGGAAAAGCCCCAAAAACACCACTACACTACAGAAAAACAACCTCAGCATGCCCCTACACTACAGAAAACACTACGTTATAGAAAAACACTAACCTGACACCTGGAAACCCAATTGTTGCAAATGCTTTAAAATGTTCCACCTAAGATATTCTCAATGTATAGTGCAAAGTCATATCCGGGGGAAGTGAAACACCAAAAAGCCCTAAAGGAGAGGGAAGCAGTGAAGGACAGCTATTGACAAGAGAAGGGGTAAAACTGAGAGAAGTGAGACAGCACGATTGGCTCAAGAGAGCAGAGAGATGGTGAAAGTCTAGCAGAGAGAGGGAGAATGTCCCAGAGAACAGGGAGGCATATAGAAAGGCAAACCAACCCACAGAGGATTTGTACTGAAGGATGTGAAAACAGTGAACATCAAAGATGCAAAGACAGTAGTAAGAAGTGTTCGAAGAGGAAAGTAGAGAAGAGAAGAAAGGTAAGGGGTGAGACAGTATTTAACCAGGTGATGAGCATCCAGGAAAGGGAGAGAAAGTTCAGAACAGAGGTAGCAAAAATAGGTAAGAGGAGGGGCATTCAAACCATTGCAGCAGAAAGAGTGGAAGAGGGGTCCAGTCCGGCAAGGTTGGTTTTGGAGGCTACCCTGTAAACCACACTCATGTAGTCAAGTACCAGCAGAATAATTTTAAGAATAAGATCCTGAAGGTCCAGAAATGGAAAACTAGCTTAGTTGCTGTGCAGTGCACCACTCTTAAGGCAACGCTGGTTTTTTTTATTTATTTATTTTTTTTAATGGTACTGATGTGGCAGGAGAAAGCGAGGGTGTTATATGGCCATGCATCAAGATACTTAAAATGGGAAAAAACCTCAAGGGGAGCTCAATCAAGAGTCCTGAAGACAGTGGCTGGATCTCAACGAGCCCCCGCTTAGTACTAAAAGTCACGGAAACAATCTTTTTGGCATTAAACAAGAGCTGGTTTAAGTGGAACCAGCTTTCAACATTGTCGAAGTCCCACTGTAGTGACAGTTCCTGCTCAAAGGCAGAGGCCCCAGAAGCAAAGAGTACAGTGTTGTATATGAACATGTGACTGTGTGAGAAAACAAAGACTTGGAGGGGTAATTTATAAAGATAGACAAGAGGATAGGACGAAGATGGTCCACTGTATGGAAAGCCTTAACTAGATCAATGAAAAGGAATGGAAAGAGGAAGCAGAGACCTGAGAAATCTAGAGGAGTGGTGAAGGGTATGGAAGATGGGTTTCAATGCAAAAAGTGTAAAATAATGCACTTAGGGCACAGAAACCCAGGGGCAGAGTACAAAATGGGTGCAGTGGTACTGACAACCACCAAGCGGGAAAGAGACCTAGGAGTAATCATTTTGGATGGCCAAAAGGTTGCCAAGCAGTGCAACATGGCAGTTGAGAGAGCTAGGGGGATGCTGGGGTGCATAGGAAGGGGTATCACCAGTAGTAAGAGGGAGGTCATGTGACCTCTGTATAGATCTCTGATAAGACCTCACCTAGAGTACTGTGTCCAGTTCTGGAGGCCACATCTCTGGAAGGACATAGACATAGTGGAAGCTGTCCTGAGGAGAACAACTAAAATGATGCGGGGTCTGCATCAAAAACCCTACTAGGAAAGACTAAAGGACCTCAATATGTACACCCTAGAAAGCGGGAGATAGAGGATATGATAGAGACCCTTAAATACCTCACTTGGGTACATAAGGTACAGGACGGAAGTATTTTTCAGAAGAAAAGATACTCAAGAACAAGGGGACATGTTATGAAGTTGGAGGAGGGGTAGATTCAGGAGAGATGTTAGGAAGTACTTCTTCACAGAGAGAGTGGTGAAGTCCTGAAACAACCTTCCAGCAGTGGTGGTGGGATGAAGACAGTGGTGTGGTTCAAGAATGCTTGGGACAGGCACAAGGAAATCATAGTGGAAGGGAAGTACGGGAAGGAGAAAGAGCTGCAGACCAAGTATAGTCTGTTGTAATAATGTAGGTAGGGAAAAAGGAGAGACTGGGTGGGACAAGCGGTCCTTATTTGCCATCAAAGTCTATGTAAAACAGCCACAGTTATGTGGCCCTGATCCATTCTTTAGGAACAGAATCACTGACATAGAAAAAGGAGGAGACCATAATGTGGTGTTTGCAGATGCCTGACTGAGAAGAAAGGAGGAAAGAAGACAATGCAAGAAAGTAAGAGAGCTATGGGAGGGCAGGCTTTTCCTGCACAGTGGCCAGGGAAGGATGGAGGGTGATGGAATGTTATCCCCCAGGGGAAGAGGACTCATCCACCTTGTGGCATGGTAGGATTTTAGCCTTCCAGGTCCATGTGATGGTCCTGAGCTCTTAAAAGAGGATTTAGGAGAGAGGTTAGAACTGTAGCAATAGCAGGGGCAGAGAGAATAAAGAGCTTGGAGTCCAGGCCATCTGGGCTGTGCCCTTTGGTAGTTTTGAGAGCATTCAGAGTAGTTAGGGTAACCTGAAAGAAGATGGGGTGAAGTAAAAGTGGCAGAGGGACAGGGAAGGATGGGTGACTAAAGAGAAAGAAGGGGATGACTACGGGAGCAGAAAGATTGGTATATTCTCAGCCATTCAGGAGCAGTGGAGAGACAAGAGGCTAAAGCAAGATAAACACTGCACAGCTGCTGCTGACAAGAAGGATGGTACATGCAGCAGTAGTGCTACCGCTCGCAACGCAAGTGACCCAGGTTCAGAAGCCAGCCCAGGTTGTCAGATGCTTGTTGGGGGGAAGGGAGTATCAAGGGTCCCAGAGTACGCTCTTCTCTTCTGAAGAGGGAGGAGGTCTCTTCTTCCACTGTAGTGTTGCCACCTTGGTGACAAAGGGTGGCAGTGCTGGGGAGGTAGGCAGGTTAGGGCGTGGTTGTCAGACAACTTACATATTGCACACCTCTTTGCATCTGTGAGTACACCTGAGCCCCTATCTGCCAGCAGCCACTGAGGAGAAACAAGGAAAAAAGGATCAGCCCTGGCACCTGAGGCCCTGTTCCTGGTACATCTGGGCCCTTGTGAAACTCATCACATGAGCTGCCTGACTAAATTAGGAAGTTCAGGGGCACATCCCCCTGCCTCTAGACCCATGGGGGGGGATAAACTGCAACTCTGTTAAGTGGCTGGCAGAGGCAACACTCTAGGTGAGTCTGCCTGTACCCTGGTGCTCCCTGAGGCAGTGGGAGCTAGAGACATGCAGGGGCATAAATTTTAAGAAAAAAAATAAAAGAACAACACAGAACAAAATTTTTGAAGTATAGTACAATGTGGAATGACATTTTTATGTTTTGCGCGCACAGCGCAGACAACATATTGTGGTTGCTTCAGTGGAGAAGCGGGTTTCTGAGGTGCGGTCCTGCTGCAGCCAGTGGTGCCACTGCTTTCTGTGGCCAGGCTCTGTGGTGCCAGTGGCATAGCACGCTGTCTATGACAGCAGTTCAGAAAATGTGCCACCACCTTACAAAAAAAGAAATTATCCGCTGCAATCAGGGAGCGCCACGGGGTGGTCCCTGATTGCAGAAGCCAATTACTGCTTGTCTTGTCTGGTATCCCCGTCAAGTAACATTGTGGAGGCTTCCCCATCAGCTTTTCATAGTCCCCACTGAAGCAGAGGGACAGCCACCACCTTTCACAGTCCCTTTGAAAGCCAATGGAAAGCCTACTGTGCTACCGGAGACCCAACTTGATCCCCGGCCTTACCCCACCCCGGCCCTGTTACTAAGGTTTCCTTGTCACACTTTGACAAACCCAAATAAGGGGACGGTGCATCATTTTTTGAACGCAGACCACCTTTCCGACATGGGGCAGCCACTGCTTTGTTGCAAGCATGCCGCAAGCCAGTCTGGCACATGCAGTCCTGTTTTTGACACAAGCACCATTATAAATTCAGAACTGATGCAAGTTCTGACGCAGTTTGCTTCTTGCATCATTTTTCTTTTTGACACAAGCACTGTGAATCCTTCTCTGGCCTTTGACAATCTGATCCTGTGTGTGTGTATATTTCACAAAGGTCTAGACATGGACATATGGACATATGATTGACTGACTAAGGTCTCATTACCACTGAAACAATTCTGCGACTCTCACGGGCTCACTCAACTTATTACTGAGCCTACCCGCATCAACAAAAAAAATCCAATGAGAAGCACCCTCTTGGATGTTCTCCTTGTTAACAAACCTCATTCCTTTTCCCATGCTGTATCCTCTTAGCGGACGTTAGTGACCACTGCTTTATTGGTGGCATGAGAACTGTTACCAAACCTCTATCTACATCAAAGTTTTTCACTAAAAGATCCAGATGGAACTTCGATCCTATTGCATACTTCAATGTCTAAAAAACTCTTTGCTATGGCAGAGTTTCTACCTGGCTAAGTCAGTGAGCGATGTCTATAATATTTTTCATGAAATCATATCCAGCACCCTAAACAGCCATGCTCCCCTGGTTAAAGCACGAATAAAAGCCAGAACCTGTCGTTGGTTCTCACCGGATCTGAAGGCTGCCTTACTCAAAAGAGATTACCTCTGGAAAAAGGCTTGTAAATCCCATGCCGACGCAGACTGGTGTCTCTTCAGGGCATCTAGAAACGTTTGTACTAAGTTGGTCAGAGAGGCCAAAGTCAACTTTTATCAAACCAAGCTACTGTCTGCGTCAAACTGCCCTGCTAAGTTCTGGTCCACCATAAAAGAGCTATCTGGCCACTCTCCAGGAAGTGCACTTCCTTCCAAAATTACCACTGATAATATTATCATTAATGATAAATTAGAGATACTGCAGGCTTTCAACAATCACTTTGCCACTGCTGGCCTGGCGTTTGATAACACACCTGTAAGTATCCTTCTTCCTCAGACCAACACCCAGCCTTCAGAACCAAGTAGCAATAACATGGACTTCTCCTTTTCACCTGCCACCATAAAAGAAGTTGAAGATCTTCTACGACTAGATACTGCTGACTCCTTCGACCCATATTTCTTGCAAATAGCATACCATTTACTTGCTACACCTATAACACACCTATTCAATCTGTCCCTAGCACAAGGCTCCATCCCCAAGGCATGGAAAACTGCTCATGTCATTCCACTGTTTAAAGCAGGGGACCCCTGTGACCTAAATAACTATAGACCAATCTCCCTTCTTCCCATACTTTCGAAACTTCTGGAAAAAATTGTGGATACACAGCTGATATCTTTCTTAAACAATGCTAGACTACTCAACCCAATGCAGTCTTGCTTTAGAGCTAAGCATAGTACAATTACGGCACTGGTAAAAGTTACTAATGATTGGCAACGGGACCTAGACAACAAAAAATTTGTGCTGTGTTTCTGGACCTCAGTAAGGCTTTCGACACTGTCGACCACTTTCTGCTCCTCTCCACCTTGAAAACTATAGGCATTGGCTCAACCACACTGGGATGGTTCCAAGACTACCTTTTGATAGACAGCAACAAATTAAGGCTGATGGAGAGATTTCTCCACTTAAACTGATAAAAAGAGGTGTCCCCCAGGGCTCCATACTGGGCCCATTACTGTTTGCCATTTATATCAACACCTTGGACATAGGCATCAAGGATGCCAGTATCCACTTGTTTGCTGACGACATGGTGCTCTACTTAGGCCGGGAATCTCCTGAAGCTGCCTGCGCTGAGTTACAAACTGACTTTAATACTCTGCAATACCAGCTCCTTAGCAAAAAGTTACTACTAAATGCAAAAAAAGCCAAGGTCATTCTTTTCTCACCATCAGGGCCAGGGGCTTACTCTGCTGTCACTAGTCCATTACCATCAATCTCTACCTTATTAGGAGAAAATCTTAAATTTGTGACTAAATTCAAATACCTTGGTATTTGGCTAGACAACAAACTCTCTTTTGTGGAACACACAGAAGAACTGCTGAAAAAACTGAGGCAGAGACTTGGTCTTTTTTTGAGAATTAAACGCCTCCTGACCACAGACGCAAAAAGACAGCTTGTCCAATCTACATTCCTTTCATTAATTGACTACGCCAGCTTCATTTATGGCCATTGCTCTGCCTCCTATCTTGCAAAACTGGATGTATTATATCATAGAGCACTGAGATTTATAACTGGCCTCCCGTACTCCAAACATCACTGCTCTTTATACGCAGCCGTAGGGTGGCCCTCCCTTCAATACAGGCGTTACAGAAATGCAGCCCTATGGACACTCCGAGCCCTTACCAACAAACTCCCACAGTATGTTGTTGACTGTCTCCCCCTTAGTCCTATTAGGAACTATGCCTTAAGAAGTCAATCGCAGATTTTGACTGTCCCAAGGGCCAACACTCACTTTGGAAGGGCTGCCATAAACTATGCCCTGCCTACTCTCTGGAATAGGATACAAAAATCGTTGAGACTTAGCTCACCTGTCAGTCCTGCCTTCTTTAAGACCCTCTATGAAAAAACATTTGCTGAAATCTGTAATTGCTTCTATCGCTCCTAGCAGCTTGACTATTGTTCCTCTCTTCTTCAACACTCGTCCCAGCTGCTTATCCAAATCAGCCCTTGTCTCTACTACTCCCCCCTCCTCTACCCCACTTGCCCTTAGCACCTTCTGCATCCCTCTTATTCACCACCCCCCTTCTGCCGCATTTACCTAAGGCCTACACACTGTTATGTGCACCTCCATAGCTTAGGAATTTCCATCCAGGCCTGTAACGTGTTTCTGCTGGACAGGAATATAAATAATCTTTCTTTTTTCTTCTATGGTTTGTATATGACATCCATACACATCCTGCTCCTGTGGGAACTGTATGTAACGAATTTAAACTGCAACCGGTCAGTTCAGACTCTGTCTGTGGCATTTGTGAGCACTAGATAAGTTTTACATTAATTTCTATTCTGTGTGGAACTTGTAAACGGTTTATCGGTTCGGTTTTAACCGATCAGGTTGTTTGAAATATATTAATCTGTCATTTAGAGTGTGGTTACCGGTTCTTATCAGTTCTAAAAAAAACGGATTTTATTACGTTTTTTTCCACGACCCGTGACACGGTTGGGAACCGATAAGAGGGTCTTACCTTGCGGATTTTGCCATAAACGGTAAG
The DNA here is from genome assembly GCA_016271365.2 of Neoceratodus forsteri. Classification (NCBI taxonomy): domain Eukaryota; kingdom Metazoa; phylum Chordata; order Ceratodontiformes; family Ceratodontidae; genus Neoceratodus; species Neoceratodus forsteri. The sequence continues at coordinate 939,912,143 of CM028137.1, forward strand.
TTTGGTTAGGACTGGCACTATGTCTGAGAAACCCAAAAGAAAAAACAGGCCCACTGGGTTTCAACACTGCAGTGTCTGTGGGGAAGTCTTTGCCAAGGCTGACCCCCACACCACCTGTGTTTATTGTCTGGGGTTTGACCACCTCAATGCAGACTGCCAGATTTGTAAAATTTTCCTGCAGCTACCCTGGAAAAGAGAGTTGGTAGGCTCAGGGAAAGGGAGGCCAAAAAGTCCGCTGAACCAGATGGCCAACCTGGTTCAGTTCCAACGAACGGAGGGAGTGCCCTCTGACCAGGGCGAGACTTCCTCGGGCAAAAGGAGATCTGACTCTGAGGAGTCGGTTCCAGCAAAAAGGACTAGGAAATCAGCTGGTGTGGACCAAAACTTTCCTCTCCAACCGCTGAAGAAACAGCCAAAGCGATTAAAATTGTCCAGTCGCTTTCCCCGGTTCCGACCGAACCGGCACCATCAGGTCCGGTTCGGCCGGTTCCACCGGTTCAAGAGTATGATTTAGAGGAATATTATGAACCGGAGGAGGGGAAGAGGAGTATGAGGAGAGTGAATGTGGATTTGAAAGTCTGGATGTGCCCATTGACCCGGACATCTCCCACGACAGACCTTCAGGAGTGTCTCTCTAGGCTTTAGTCCCTTCTCATTTTATGTTTTATAAAAAGTGGTTGAAACCCTCCAGCTCCCTATGGAGGAAGCTGTGGATGATCAAGAGGAGCCTGACTACGTGGAAAATGATGGATATCCCAGAGTCTAGGAGACTGACTATTCCTTTGCATAAATCTTTTGGGAAACAGACAGTTAAAATTCTAAAACTCCTCACTATACCTCCTGTCGATAAAAGAATGGACAAGAGGTACTTTTGTCAGGCTGGATCATGGAGTTCTTTACACAACAATGCAGCCATGTTGGGGTAGTGCAGGCTGCAGCCTGTGACAAGGCAAATATTCCTTGGCTTCACCCCCTGACAAGGACTCCAGGAGGATTGATGCCATGGCAAAGAAACAGTACATGGCAGCATCCTTGGGACTCAGACAGGCAAATATATGGCTTATGTTGCTAGATATCAGAAATCCAGATGGGATACTGTTATGGCTCTAGCAAAACAGGTCCCTAGCCAGCTTGCCAAGGAGCTGGAGCAGGTGGATGCTGATGGTATTGAGGCATCCAAGATGCAATTCCATGCTGCAGTGGACTCTAATGATGTGTCATCAAGAGTCAGGCTACATCTGTGGCACTGAGACTGGCTTGGCTCAGATGTACTAGCCTGTCACAGGATACCCAGACTAAGGCCATGGATTTTCCTGTTGTGGGTAATTCTCTGTTTGGGAGCAGACAGAGAATTACATGAAGAAAATGGATGAGTATAGGACCACCTATAGGAGTGCACAGGCCAAGGAAAGGCAGGCCACTCCTCAAAGGCAGCTTCAGGGGCAGGGCAGGCCTTTTCATAGGCCTTTTTACCAAGCCAGGCCTCCTCTTCTGCTTATGCCCAGAGGGATCTTTAGAGGGAGAGGCAGACAGGGTACAAGCAGGCCTGCTTCCACCCCTCAGCCCAAAGCCCCTGCCAAGCAGGCACCCTGATGGGGTTGCCAGGGCCGATTCTCAGCTACCTGTAGGGGGCAGGCTGGCTTACTTTGTCCAGGACTGGAAGTCTCTGACATCAGACAAGTGGGTCCTGGAAGTAGTAAGCCAGGGACTGGTTCTCAGCTTCAAAAAATTTCCAAAGGTGAGAACCAGATCCTTTCCACCTGCAAATCCTCCAGAGGCACTTGCCCTAGAGGCAGAGGTCTCTTCCCTCCTGGCTCTCAGAGCTGTGGAAAGGGTTCCACCCCTACACCAGGGCAAAGGATTGTACTCCAGGTACTTCCTTACCCCAAAAAAGACAGGAGAATGACGGCCCATCCTGGATCTCAGATATTTAAACAAGCACCTTTTAAAACCAAAATTCAAAATGGTGACTCTGGGAATTATTCACTCTCTAAGGCCAGGGGACTGGCTAGCGTCCCTGGACCTCAAGGATGCCTACTTCCATATTCTTATCAGAAGCCCCATCGAAAGTACCTCAGGTTCGAGCTGCCCTCAGGCCATTACCAGTTCACAGCAATGCCTTTGGCCTCACCTCTGCTCCAAGGGTATTCACAAAATGCCTGGCAGTAGCAGTTGCTTCCTAAGAAGGCAAAAATTGCCATCTTCCTTACCTGGACGACTGGCTCATAGTAGGCCAGTCTCCAGACCAAGTCAAGTTACATCTACAGATAACTCAGCAACTGCTCACCTCTCTAGGTTTCCTTCTGAATCTTTCAAAGTCAGTTCTAGAACCTGTCCAGCTCCTCACCTTCATAGGCGCAGAGCTGAACACAGAGAAAGCCAGAGCCTTCCTTCCTTGGACAGGGCAAGGACCCTGGTCTCTCTGGCCTCCTCATTCACTCTGCAGGTCTCGACCAGCAAGGCATTTCTACAGCTCCTGGGGCACATGGCTGCTTCTACAGCAGTAGTGCAGGAGCAAGATTTCAGATGAGGGACATCCAGTTCCATTTGAGAGCCTTTTGGTCTCAAAGGAAAGACCTCTAACCAAATTGATCCCAGTAACTCAAACCCTGATCCAGGCCCTACAGTGGTGGCAGGATCAGAGCAATCTGAGACAAGGCTCCCTTTGTCACTCAGTCTCACTCCTTAATCCTTACTACAGATGCATCCCTCTTGGGGTGGGGAGCTTACATGGGCGACCTCACTACCCAGGGATTGTGGTTCCCTCAGGAATCTCTGCTCCACATCAATCTGTTGGAACTCAGGGCAGTTTTTCTAGCACTTCAAGTTTTTTCCAAATCTGTTTAGAACAAAGTTGTACTGGTCAGAACAGACAACACCACCACAATGTGGTACATCAACAAGCAAGGGAGCACTCGGTCTATGGCCTTGTGCACCGAAGCAATGAAGTTGTGGTCTCTGGCTTACTCCCTGAACATCTCCCTTACGGCAGTTCACCTGCCAGGCAAGGACAATGTCCTGGCAGATGCTCTCAGTAGGATTTCCCAGGGCCATCATGAATGGTCACTGGACCCCCTGGTCCTGGAGGTGATATTTGCCAGATGGGGCACCCGGAGATAGATCTTTGCAGCCCCAGACAATCACCAACTTCCCATTTTTGTTGCAGGCCCCAGTGTTGGGCTCAGTCCTCTGGATGCCTTAGTTCTCAATTGAAGGGAAGTTTCTCATGCTTTTCCCCTTCCTCTCCTGTTCAAAGTGTTAGTCAAAATCAGATCTCAATCCTGCAAGATGATCCTGATTGCTCCAGATTGGGCCAGACAACCCTGGTATCCACTCCTACTGTCCTTAGCAGTCCATCTTCCCTGTGTCTTCCCAGGAATCACAACCTGTTAACCTGTGCTCAGGGAGGGTTTGGTACCGAACCTCACATCTCTCAATATCAAGGCCTGGCTCTTGAAGAGTTAGAGTTTGCTGATCTACACCTCTCCCAAGGTGTAATGGATATATTGAAGGCTTCTAGGAAACCTTCCACCAGGGCTACCTATAATTCCAAATGGAAGAATTCTCTTCTTCTGCTCAAGGATGAGGGGGGTGATGTAGCCACGACAGAGGTGGTTAGAGACGGAAAGGGAGTGGGAGTGGGAGGCAGGAGGCAGGGGCCAGATAGCAGGAAGAACGGGGGGGACCTGGAATGCAGGAGAATGGGGGGAGCAGTGAATCAGAGCAGGAGGGGCAGGGGGAAGAGGGAGGAAAGTGCAAGGAGAAGGACCAGTTGGGAGGAAAGGTAAAGGAGAAGGACCAGAAGTACAAGGAGGATTCAGTAAAGGGAGCTGAGGGTTTAGGCCGGGGAGCACGACGAGCAAGGAGGAACTAAATGGAGACAGGAAGGAAGGGAGGATGAGCCAGGCTAGTTTAGCAGATGGGAGAAGGACTCGATTCTGAGCAGTGAGGGGGGAATTAGTGCTACAGAAGGATACTCAGGAGGAGGAGAGGCATAGACTCGAGGGAGGGGTGGCCATGGTAAATAAGGAGGGGGTGGCATGTGGCACCCAGATAGGGGGAGGAACAAGGAGCCAGCTGGGTGGAGGGACCTGTAGAAAGGATGAGGGACATGGAAGGGGGAATGGAGGAAAAGGAGTGGTCAGAGTGCTCCTGCTGGGGGATTCTATGATCAGGGGTATCAAATGAGATAGGGAGGGAGAAGCCTGGCCAGTTAGAACAAGATGCTTCCCTGGACTAACGGTGCACAGGGCTAAGCACGAGGTATATCAGCTGGCAAAGGATTGTGGGGGTTCCCCAGACATACTGGTCCACCTGGGTACAAATGACATTGAGGGAAATAGCGAGCTAGAGATACAGGCAAGATTCAGGGAGCTCGCCAGGGTCTGTCATGACATAGGGATGCACAGTTTTCTCAGAAATCCTGCCAGTGCCAAGGGCTAGTGGGGAACACAAAGGAAAATTAGGAGATAAACCAGTGGCTCAGGGAGTGGTGGAGGCCAGAGGGTATGGGTTGATGGGGGATTGGGGAGACCTGGGAGGATAGGAGCTGTATGCTAGAGATAGACTACATCTCAATTTGGAGGGAGGAATCATAAGTTGAAAATAGAGGGGTTCATTGGTAAAAGTGGGTTTAAACTTGTGAAGGGGGTGGGATGGGAGAAAAGGCTGTCAAGGGGTGCCGATAAAGGAGGACTCTGTCTCACCCCCTGGGACCAGGAGGATTGCAGGAAAAGGCCAACTGGCAAAGTGCAGACCAGGGAAAACAGAATCCCATGGGAACACGAGCGGGGAAATGGAACTACAGGGAAGGGTGGAAGGTAGTCCTGCTAAATGCCAGGAGCTTGGGCAATAAAATGCCTGAGCTCAGGCGATTCTAACTGAGGGAGGAGTGGATGTGGCAGCGGTCACTGAGACTTGGGCCACTGCAAGACATGACTGGGACCTGAACCTGGAGGGTTACACTATGTTCAGGAAGGACAGGGGAGGGAAGGGAGGAGGGTAGCAATGACAGTCAAAACTGCATTGGCGAAGGGGGAGTAGAGGAGGCGGAGGGAACCGTGGGAGGCGATTTGGTCACCTTGATAACAAGAAGGGCAGAGAGTAAAATAGGAGTGGTGTATAGACCCCTGCCCTGGCGGGAGGAGCTGAGGACAGTCTGGTGGCAGATGTTAGGAGACACTGCAGGCTGGGCAGAGGAACGTGGTGGTGTTGGGGACTTAAACATGCCAGGAACAGACTGGGAGACTATGACATCCTCTGTGACCAGGAACAGAGGTTGTTGGATGTCTTTCAAGGCAGTTCCTAACTCAGCAGGTGAGGGAACCGACCAGGGGCTGCAGGTACTGGATGTGGTCCTGGCAGACAGTGACCAGATTGGGGCCTGGAGGTAAGGGACCATTGTGGGGAGTGACCATGCCACGTCTGGTTCTGCCTGGAACTAGATGGGGTAGAAGGCTGCACAAAGACGGAAGTAACCGACTTCAGGGGCGGATTTAAGGAAATGGGAAGGATCCTTAAGGAGCATTTGGATGGGATTAGGTCAGACATGGACGCTGATAGTAGGTGGGAAATCATCAGGAGAGGGGTGCAGGATGCTACCAGCACCTGTGCAAGAGTAAGACGAAAATGCGGTAGGGCCCAAAAACCCTGTTGGTGGACCAGGAGGTCCAGGAGGTGGTGTGGGAAAGAAAGCAGCCTATAAGCAATTCAAGTGCTCAAGGAGTGAAAGGGATCGAGGAGTACAAGCTGATGGCTAGAAGGGCCACTAGGGTGGTGAGGGCGGCTAAGGCAAGGAAGGAGCAGAACCTGGCCAGGGAATTAGGAGAGGAACAAGGGTTCTTTAGATACACTGGGGAAAGACGAAGGGTGAAGGGCAGATTAGCAGGATTAAATCAGGGGGAGATGGGCACAAGACCCGGGAGCAGGCTGAGGTACTAAATGAGTACTTCACCTCAGTTTTCACCAGGGAAAATGGGGTGCTGCATCATACATGGGAGGAGACAGAGATACTGAGGAGGGGGGGACCCTTACCGATCGGCAGGTCTGGGGAGAGGGGGAGGCATCACTGGCAGGTGGGGGGAGGGCTAAGCAGGGAGAAGAGGTACCGGAAGTGGAAATCACAGCAGAGAGAGTGAGGGAAGCCCTCAGCTCCCTTAAGATGGAGAAAGCACTGGGGCGGATAAATTACATCCCAGAGTGCTGAAGGAACTTGCAGATGTCCTGGCGAAACCCTGGCAGAGCTTTTCACCATCTCTCTGAGGACAGGGTGGGTGCCCCAAGACTGGAAGGTGGTGCATATAGTGCCCATCCACAAGGGGGGATCAAGGAGGTGGCAGGGAACTACAGGCCTGTCAGCCTGACATCGTGGTGGGCAAGGTGATGGAGGGCATTGTCAAGGAGAGGCTAGGGGGACCTGGATAAGTCAGGGTGCCTGGACGATAGACAGCATGGATTCATCCCGGGAAATCGTATCAGACAAACCTGGTGGAGTTCTATGACTGGGTGACAAGTGCCTTGGACCTGGGTAAACCAGTGGATGTCCTTTCTAGACTTCAGCAAGGCATTTGACTCTGTTCCTCACGTGGGCCTGTTGGATAAGCTGGGAGAAATGGGGTGGGGAACCAGATGATCAGATGGATAGCAATTGGCTCCAGGACCGGACCCAGAGGGTCGTAGTTGATGGGATAGTCTCATCCCAAGGAGGGTCATTAGTGGGTCCCACAGGATCAGTCCTTGGGCCCCTTCTGTTCAACGCCTACGATTCGACATAAGGACAGGAATCAGGAGGAGATGAGTCTCTTTGCAGATGACTTGAAACTGGGGGCGGTGGTGGATGGGGAGGAGGGAGGGTGGCCTCACAGGGGACCTGGAGGCTCTGGAAAGACGGTCTAGAAAGTGGAAGCTGAGGTTCAATGCAGGAAATGCAAGGTACTCCACCTGGGGCCAGGAACCCAGGCCAAGTGTATACCCTGGGGGAATGCTACAAGTCTTGATGGCTGAGAGGGACCTGGGGTGGTGGTGGATGTCAAGATGAACAACTCTGAGACTTGTAGGAGGGCAGCAGCCAAGGCCAACAGGATGCTGGGATGCATCGCTAGGGGATCACCTCCAGAAGGAGGGAAGTGATATTTCTCTGTATAACTGCTTGGTGAGGCCACACCTTGAGTACTACGTGCAGTTTTGGAGGCCACACTTAAAGAGGGACATTAACCTCTGGAGAGTGTCCAGAGGAGGGCAACCAAAATGATTTGGGGCTTGGGGACAGGACCTATGAGGAGGCTCAAGAGCTAAATATGCACACATTGGAAGAGAGAAGGGACCAGGGGACATGATAGAGGTCTTCAGGTACATGAAGAGGGTAAATAGGGAGAAACAGTCAGGGTGCTTCAAGGAAGGAGGAAGGGCCACTAGAGGGCATGGGTGGAAGCTGAGGGGAAGATTCAGGGAGAAAGGAGGAGGTGCTACTTCGCTGAGAGGGTGGTGCAGCTATGGAATGCACTGCCTAGGGGCTGGTGGAGGCAGAGACAGTGGAGGGGTTCAAGAGGGGTGGGACAGGTACAGGGGAAGGGTTCTGGAAGCAAAATCCAATGCAGCAAGAATATCTGGAACTGGGAAGGGAGAAGCCAGAGAAGGCAAGGGGGACAGCAAGGTCAACACCCAGGGTGGGGGCTGACCAAACGAGCAGACACGAAAGACCATTAGGCCTATTCTGCTGGCATTTTAGTATGTTAGTATGTTAGTATGTAAGAGGTTTTCCATATGGTGCTCTGGGAAGCATATTTCCCCAGAATCTGCTGATTTACCCACAGTCCTGGATTATAAGGTCCATTTAAATACCTTGGGGCTGAGACCAGCTACCCTAAAAGTACATTTGGCAGCTGTGTCTGCTTTTATTTCAGCAGGTAAACCCTCTTCTCTTTCAGCTCATCCTGCATTCTCCAAGTTTTTTAAGGGATTGCTTCACACCAACCCTCCATTCAGGGACCCTGCCCTGCCTGGGATCTTAATGTTTGCATTGATCAGCTTATGCAACCCCCCTTTGAGCCTTTGTCTTCAGCAGAGCTTAAGTACTTGACTTGGAAGACTGTGTTTCTGGTAGCCATCACTTCTGCCAGACGCATAAGTGAGTTACAAGCTTTGTCAGTGGAGCCTGATTTTATCTCCTTTCATAGAGATAAGGTGGTCCTCAGGACTAACAGGAAGTTCTTGCCTAAGGTGGTTTCAGATTTCCACCTTAATCAATCTATATCTCTTCCAGTGTACTGCACTGACCATTCCTCCTCTGGCAAGAGGAGGCTGCACAGCTTAGATGTGAAGAGAGCCCTTAGTTACTACATAGAGCGTACCAAGAGTCACAGGTTTGACTCCCTTCAACTGTTTCTCACTTATGGTGAGGTTGGTAAAGGGAAACCTGCCACTAAAAGATCCATTGCCAGGTGGATTGTCTCTTGTATCCAATTCTGTTATGAAAACTGGGTAAGGTTCCTCCCTCAGGCCTGAGGGCTCACTCTACCAGAGGTACAGCTGCTTCCCTGGCTGCTGCCAAGGACATCCCTATTCTAGAAATATGTCAAGCAGCTACCTGGAAAACAGTTCACACTTTTACCAAGCATTGCTCCCTGGACATCCAGGCTAGGAGCGATGCTCGGTTTGGCACAGCTGTGCTTCAGAGCCTATTTCCTAAGTAGGTTCTGTCCCTCCTCCATGGAGGTACTGCTCAGTAGTCTGCATATGTCATAATATAGCAAGACTTCATGTTGTTTGAAGAAAAAATTACTCACCTTAGTAATGTTGTTTCTTCTAATGGAGTCTTGCTATATTATGACCTCCTCCCTGCCTGCCCCTCTCAGAACCTCTGTTTTTGGGATGTGGGTGGGCAGTGCAGTGTTGGCACTTAGTAGATGCCCACCTTGTTGTTTTCACCCCTCCTTTTTGGGGTGACTTGGTGTTGTGTTTTTCATTTTTTGGGTCTCCTGACTTGAGTCTTTGTTTTGGGACCAAAAAATGTGTTCTTATGTTTAGTAGCCAGTTGGCTATTGTAGGTTTACAGCTTCCACACAGGATCTCAGTGAGTTTAGCTCATAAAGATCTGACGGTTTGAGTTTGAAGAACAACAGACAGAGTTTTCAACCAAGCTCGAGCTCAGCGTTCCATGCCTGGCATGGAAAGTTAACTCTTTCACCTCTGGAGCAGTTCAAAGGTTGGGACTCACTGCATATGTCATAATATAGCAAGACTCCAATAGAAGAAACAACATTACTAAGGTGAGTAATTTTTTCCTTTTCGACATCTCAGAAGCACACCATTCTGATGATGCCATTTAGGTCATCAGTGTCTTAATTATTTCTACTGCCAGACCTTTATGAGCCATTCACTTTTTTCCTATTTTGTTCTATGACCATGGTTGCTTGCATTGTATCTTTGTTTTTCAATTCAGTTTCTGCTTCTCCAGGGTGACTGGGGGGGGCTACCCCAGCTCTGCATCAAGCAACCTCCTGCTGGCATCCCCCAACAGGCCCTCCATGGCCGGTGATCCAAGGCTTGTCCCATGCAGTGGGGTGAGGGAGAGAGAGAGAGACTGAGATCCACAATCCGCCAGCCCTCAGCTGGCCTGGGGCATCATTCAGGGAGGTGCCTGGGCATCACTGTGCATGCCAGTGAAGGGAGGTTCTGCTTTTCCCTGTTCCCCGGAGGCACGAATGTGCAATGACATTCCAATGCAGGCTGAGCGCACTCCTGCACCCAGCTTACAGACGTCCGCCATCGCCTCCAACCGCATACCATGGTGGCTCGATCTTGATGCACACCCAGCCTCCACTGGGAGTCACCAAAGACTGGCACCACATCCCTTCCTCCCTTCTTCCCTCCCTCCAGGAGAGGAGAGCAGTCTGTCAGACACTTAATCCTCTCCCCGGCCAACCCCCGGTGACTCGAGCTTGTTCCCTAAGTTGGGTCGCCAGCATGGTGAGAGGTGTGGCGCATATAGCGCCTCAGCCCTCTACACCACTGGGCCAGCTTCTGCATTGTATTTTAAGTATTAATGAATTGCTTGCACTTTTTCCTGTTGGAAACCCTCCCTCTCCACTAGTCTGATCTGGAAATGGGTCTTGGCTCAATATACCTTTCCCAGTCCCCAGATTTCAAATAAATTAACATATACACACATTTTTTAAAGCACTGGGACATAAATGTATACAGACACAAGATGATGTTTTTTTCCCAATCAGCTCAATTTGTCAATTATTACTCAGGTACTGCAGAGAGTGTGATCTTTTCCTATTCTACAGGCTATCCGAAAGCTTGGACAAGTGCGCTACTGAAGGGCATCCGACAGGATATTTGATTGGTGCTGTCTGAACTGTTCAGAGCAGTATGGGTAGTACAGTATGTGCAGAACCTCACTGCTCAGCAGGAGAAACACTGTGCCATGAGTCAGTGTTTGAATTGCAGAGGTGGTTGCCAGGGTTTGGCCTCTCTAGCTCTAAAGTGACCTCCCAAAGCTCACAAATCACTTCCTTTGACTTACAGGAGCTCAGTTTAAAGACAGTACTCTTATAGGCCCAGTTCACCTGTGACAGTGCACAGTTGCCCAGGGCAACATTTGTTAGGGCACCGGCATTCTGCCGCATGGAACAAAGAGCGCAAAACAATATGCAGACATACAGTGGCATCACAAGGGAATTACACCAACCTACCCAAAGAACCACACCCCTCTTGAGAAAGAAAAATGAAACATCCCACAGAGCACAACAGCACATCGAAGTCAAACATACATGTTGAGCAGGGGCTATGCCCCTCCTGCATACCCAAATATTAATATAATAAACTTCAAGCCTGATCTGTAGTGGACCTATGATGAATTGTGAGGCAAGTGAAGTGACACTCAGAGCAGGTAGTAGTGGGGAGAACAGCAGTTTACTGCATTCATAATTTCAGCACACAATGGACACATCTATGTTAAAATTCCCACGGCATACTGTTATTACATGAGGAAAACAGTGGGAGACTGGAGTTACATGGGGAAACCAGCTGGACAGCAACACCAGGACACACAGAAATGACCACCCATAAACAAGTAACACACAGCCCATGAGAAACAGCCATTAAATACACAAACCACTCATGCTAACAACACACACACCTGAACACTCCACACACACGTGCCCACGTGAACTAGTCACCACTACTAACAAGCACCATTAGAGGCACCTAGAACACCTGACACACGCGGCACTCTAACTAACAGCAGCTGTCGCAATGTCCAGCTGTCCCCACGTCAAAGTCACACAGCATCCTAAAAACCAACATGCCCCCCCCATAACTGGCACTCTACTGCTGTCATCCACATTGTGGCACCCAAACAATGGGATACCTATAGCCCCCCCCCCAGCACCCAAAACTAAAAAAGTATAATTCCAACACTGCTGAGTCCTGTGACATCACATTTTTCCACCAAAATAGTACAGATCCAAGAGCTTAAGGCAAAGACACTTGAATCAAGAGCATCACACTTCGGTACTTTTCAAGATTCTTTTTTTATTTAGGACAGGTTGTCGTGTTACAAATCCATTTTAATTATATCCAAAAAATGGCAAACAATACAAAATACATCTTCTATTGTGGATGATCTTTATACCCCACAAGTCAGGAGTAAAAAGCCAGCAAAGTTCTTTTAGATGGACAGATAAACTGCATCAAATGTGTCTTATATTTTGGGGGTCCTGGAATAGTCTGCCTCAAGAGACTCCAAAAAGTTTAAAACCACCTCTTCTTTCACAAAACATCATACTATGGGCTGGCAGTATATCCTAGAGGTTAGAGTAACAAGCTGTGAATGAGCTTGGTACATCCAGCAGACAGATCTATGTTTGATTCCCACAACCTCCACTTGCATACTGTGTGACTCTGAGCAAGTCACTTAACCACCCCAGTGCTCCTGGGTTGCCCCTGAAAATAGGCACCTGTGCCTAGTGGGCCTTACCCGGTTACCAAAAAAAAATAATAAGTAAAGTCTTACTTCTATGCCCCCCAGCACTCTTTATAGCAGAGGTACAGCATCACACTTACCCATGTGAGCAAATCTACATTTTAGATTTGCCTTGTATTCCTAGCATATGTTTTGAAAGTGAAATATTTTGATTCCTGTTCTTTCGAAATCCAATTTTGTCTTGTTTGATGGTATATTTCTGGATTACGGTTCAGAGGAGACTGTAAGAAAGCGATTCTTCACAGAAAGAGTAGTGGAAGCCTGGAACAGCTTAACTGCCAAAACAGTTGGAGAGAAACTAGCGGAAGGGTTCAAGAAAGCTTGGGATAGGTATATAAGAGAATCTTAAGGGAAAGGAATGAGGGAAGGGAGGAAAAAACAAGACAGAGTAGGGTCTGTGGGGTTACTGTGCGTAGGGTTAAATGGGCAGACTGGGTGGCCCAAGCAGTCCTTATCTGCTGACAAATTCAATGTATGTTTCCATGTGAAGAATTGCTTTGATGATTTGCAGTTTTCATTTTTTCTGGGATGTGGTCACATTCACTGCTGAGATTATTAGTAGAAAATGCCCTTCCCTCTGATAATTACTCAAAGTTCACAGCAATAAATCAAGCATATGCTGAGTGTAACACCAGAGTGCATTAGCACATTCACGGATGTGCTTGAGCGCAAACACTAACAGAAAGGGCATTTCTCTTGGTCAAAGTGCCCTGCTGCGTCCTCCTCTCACACTAAATGCATCAGCTGTTTGGCTGTTTCTGTTCCCATGGTAACTTAACATGCTAATCTTCTGTTTACACACCACATGGTGGCCTCTAGGTACACTACACTATTTCTAAGGGTATACTGCACACAAAAGAGCTACCATAAATGTACTGTAAAAATACAATAAAACACCAGGAAGCTGATTAACTGCAATCGTCATGGATTCCTGTCACTTTGCACTGGCCACAAATGCATGACAGCTTGTTTTTCTCACCATGTAGCTAAACCATGGGGTTTGCAATTACGATGTTTGTCTCTTTAAATGCATCCTATAGAGGGCTGAAACAAAGGGGTAACAAGTGACTTGCTCACATAATTGGAGAGAAAGCAGCATACTTCTGCTCAGTGTCCACTAGGGAGGGGAAGGGAGGGTCAAGGACCACAGATGGGTAGCAGAGGCAATGGGGGGGGATGTGAACACCAGTTAATTTCACAGTGGAGAGAGTTCTGGAAGAACTCAGAAAGCTGAAGGTGGATAAGGCCATGAGGCGACACGGTGTCCACCCGAGGATATTAAGGGAGCTGTGAAGGGAACTGGCAGCGCCTCTGGCAGCCCTGTTCATGGAGTCACTTAACATGGGTGTGGTTCCAGAGGACTGGAGGAGGGCACATGTAGTCCCACTGCACAAAAACGGCAGTAGGGAGGAGGCGAGGAACTATAGGCCAGTCAGCCTCATCTCAGTAGTGGGAAAGATCATGGAAACACTGCTGAAAGAAAGGATAGTGGCACACCTGGAATCCAGGGGTGCCCAGGATCTGAGGCAGCATGGATTCACAGCAGGAAGGTCAAATAGATTTTTTTGATTGGGTGACTAGGGAAGTAAATAAGGGATGGGCAGTCGACGTCGCTGACCTAGATTTCAGCAAAGCCTTCGACACCGTCCCACATAGAAGGCTGGTTAACACAATGGGTAGTCTGGGCATGGGAGACAAGGTGGTGAACTGGGTTAGGAACTGATTAACAGACAGGAAACAGAGGGTGGCAGTAAATGGGATACAATCTGGGGAGGGGGGTGACCAGCGGGGTGCCGCAGGGATCAGTACTGGGACTAGTCCTGTTCAATGTCTTCATGAGTGACACTGCAGAGGTGCTGAAAGAAAAGGTCTGCTTGTTTGCAGATGACACCAAGATCTGCAACAGAGTGGATACTCCAGAAGGGGTGCAGAAAATGAAGAGGGACCAGAAGAAGCTTGAAAGATGGTCGGACATGTGGCAACTGATATTCAATGCAAAAAAGTGCAAAGTAATGCACCTGGGGAGAGAGAACCCTGGGGAGAACTACAGGTTGGAGGGGAGCTGACTGTCACCAAGGAGGAAAGGGACCTAGGGGTTATCATCTCTGATGACCTTAAGGTATTAAAGCAGTGTACAAAGGCAGCAGGGAGGGCCAGTGGTATGCTGGGGTGCATAGGCAGGGGTATCACTAGCAGGAAGCAGGAAGTGGTGATGCCATTGTATAAAACATTGGTAAGGTCTCACCTGGAGTACTGCATGCAGTTCTGGAGACCACACCTGCACAAGGACATTAACAAGGTGGAGACTATCCAGAGGAGGGCAACAAAGATGGTACAGGGCTTGCACCACAAACCTTATGAGGAGAGACTAAGGGACTTCAATATGTACTCACTGGAGGAGAGGAGAGAGTGGGGGGACATGATTGAAACTTTCAAGTACCTCAACGGCATAAACAAGGTGCAGGAGGGGGACCTTTTCCAATCTAGAAAAGGTACTAGAACAAGGTGCCATGATATGAAATTGGAGGGGGGTAGATTAAGAGGTAGTGTGAGGAAGTTTTTCTACACAGAAAGCGTAGTTGACACCTGGAATATTCTGCCACAGGAGGTAGTGGGGACAAGCACAGTGGAGGGGTTTAAGCATGCCTAGGACAGACACAAGGGAACCTTGAGTGGGGAGGGAGTGATGAAAAGTCATCGTTCACATAGGGTCAGTGGCCACATACAATGTATAGTGCCTACGGACAGACTGGATGGGCCTGGCGGTCCATATCTGCCAACAACTTCTATGTATCATTGGTTATCAAGTGAGTGAATGAGCGAGTGATGGTGGTGGGATTCAAACCTTGGATCTTTGGGTTCATAGGTAGTGACTTACTCAGTGTTACCAAGTCAGTCAGTGATAGTGGTGGGATTCAAACCTGGGATCTCTGGGTTCATAGTTAGTGATTTACTTGGGGTTACCAAGTAAGTTAGTGACAGTGGTGGGATTTAAATCTGGGATCTCCAAGTTCATAGTTAGTGACTTTCTTGGGGTTACCAAGTGAGTCAGTGATGGTGGAAGGATTCAAACATGATCTCTTGGTTCATAGCTTGTGACTTGCCAGAGTTACCAAGTTAGTCAGTGCCATTGGTGGTATTCAAACCTGGGATCTCCAGGTTCATAGTTAGTGATTTGCAGGGTTACCAGCTGAGTCACTAACAGAGGTGGGATTCAAACCTGGGATGTCCATTTCCGCAGTTAGTGTCATGCTCGGGGTTACCAAGTGAATCAGTGCCAGTGGTGGGATTCAGACTAGGATCTCCAGGTTCATAGTTAGTGACTTGCTAAGGATTACCAAGTGAATCAGTGTCAGTGGTGGAATTCAGACCTGGGATCTAACGATTTATAGCTAGTGACTTGCTGCAGTTTACCAAGTGAGTCACTGAAGGTGGTGGGATTCTAACTTGGGATATCTGGGTTCATAGTCACTAGGTCAGGTTTACTAAGTGAGATAGTGATGGTGGTGGGATTCAAATCTAGGATCTCTGGGTTTATAGTTAGTGATTTTCTCAGGGTTACCAACTGAATCAGTGACAGTGGTGGGATCTGAACCTGGAATCTCTAAGTTCATAAGCTAGTGCTAAGAGATGGGGTGCTCTAGCAAAGGACAGGATAGGATTCAGACCCTGGATACCCAGGTTCAAACCAGAGGCACTTGCTCACTGAAAGACCTAGAGCAAATCATTAGACCTCCCAGTGCTCCAGTTCACCCGGCTGTAAAAGTGGGTCAAAGCAGGACCACACAGAAAATGAGATGGGCATTTCAGTTGGGGTACCCTGGATGACTACATTTAAAAAGGTGCCTTAAACACCGGATCACACTGCTCTCTTCATTCTAGTATATAGTCATATATTTCTTGTATAGTTTGAAATTTGTTTAACCACACAATGAATTGAATTTGAATGACACAAAGTGCTAAGCAACTTACAAATACTTGCACAAAGTAATGTCACGTTTATGAATGCATCAGCTTTTGCCATGCATAAGAATGATACAA
Organism: Neoceratodus forsteri; assembly: GCA_016271365.2. NCBI lineage: Eukaryota > Metazoa > Chordata > Ceratodontiformes > Ceratodontidae > Neoceratodus > Neoceratodus forsteri. Next base: position 939,928,173 of record CM028137.1, read on the forward strand.
ACAACCAAAAACCTTAATACAAAACCAAAAAACCCACATAAAATACAGTAATATGGAAAGCAAGATGACATTAATAGGTTTTCAGCCGTCTCACTAAGAGTAATGTACAGGTGAGAAAACTATCAGTTGCGGACCTCAGGTAGGAGGGGTAGAAACCAGTTTACATAAACCAGGAGCCAGATTAACCATAAAGCTAAAATATCTTTCCCTCTTTCATTACATTTAAGAAAGCCTTCCTCAAGATTAGTGATGATTTTGTTCCTGGGTGGGGATATAGAAATGAACCCTGGTCCTTATTTTACAGATAAAATAAAAATTATTTGTGATAATGCAAGGAGTCTAAAAACAAAAATAGTTGTTATGAAAACATGGGTAGCAGATGATGCTCCAGATATTATAGCCTTATCAGAATCTTGGTTAACTCCCCAGGTCCATTCAAATGAAATTGAGATAGAGGGCTTTTTTCTTCATAGAGTAGACAGAGAAGGAAAAAGAGGAGGAGGTGTTCTCCTATACACAAATTGGGAGCTGGGAAGTTCCAAGGTAATTTATTCAAGGACAATAAGTCAGATGGAGATTATTTTGGTTCATTTACTTAGTAAAAATTGTGTTGTTGGATTGGTTTATTCTCCTCCTAAGGTGAAAGTTGGTGAATTTAAGCATTTATCAGAACTTTTACAGAAATTTACAATAGGTCTAGAATTGCTCTTGCTGTGGGATTTTAATGTAACCTGGGGCAGGCCGAGCAGCAATGCTCTATTTCAGAGTTTGAGTCCCCTCGGCCTGACAAAGGTCATATTGACTCACACTAGGAAGACAGATTTGGACAGTAAGGGCAACATACTGGATCTGTGTTTTGAAACAGAAAATATAAAAACCCATGAGGTACAGGTTAATCAACCTATTTTGGGTGATCATTGCTCAATAACTTGCAAATGTGAATTATTAGCTAAGGGTCAAAGAACAAATTCAGTAACCCCTTCAAAAATAAGAGAGATTTTAAAAATGATAGCGTAGAGTTATTTTTACACACATTAGCAGCAATCAAACGGTATAGAATTGTTCTTACTCCTGAACTGGATTTGCCTGTGAGGGATTTCTCCAGAATGTTTCTTGAGGCCTGCAATAAAGTTACCCCCTTTAAACTATTTGCAGTTAAGAAAAATCAGCCCCGATAGATAACAGAAAAATTTTAAAAAGAGATTAGAATGAAAAAAACGATTATGAAAGAGGGCAAATAAAACTGTAAATACAACTGATTGGGAACTGCGTAAAGTTTACCAAAACAGACTGAGCATAAGAATTAAAAACTCAAAAAAACAATATCATAAAACAGAAATCACTGAAACCGTGGACCCAAAAAAATATTGGACCCTGATTCGTTCTTTAGAGAAACCAGTTATAAATAAATCTCTCATTCAAATTCTACAAAATGGTGTGCTTCAGAGTGTAGTAGATTCTGCTAATACTTTAAACACCTATTTTATAAATTTACCTGATACAGATATCCCCGAGTATGATAAAAAATGGCACCCACTTCATCAACTACCTTTTCCCCAGGTACCCCAAGATTTAGATTTATGAAAATTACTTGCAGTGAGGTTAAGAAAGAATGGGAATAACCTAAAAATAAATAAAGCATACGGTTTAGATGCAATTGGAAACAGGTTTTTAAATGATGCCGCTGATTTGTTAGCTCCCATCCTGACCAAAATATTCAACTGGAGTCTAATAGAAAGGAGAGTTCTTTCCAACTGGAAAAAAGCTAAAGTGCTTCTGGTCTTTAAAGGGGACCCAACAGATACCTCAAATTATAGACCGATAGCCCTGTTGTCCATGGTGTCGAAGGTGATGGAACAATTGTACAAAAACAGCTAAGTAACCATTTATTTATTAGCTTTTAGTAACCGAGTAGGTACACTAGGCAAACAACCCTGCCTATTTTCAGGCACGACCCGGGAGAGTACAATATTACAATACAACCATACAACAAGGTTACAGAAATTACAATACAATAAAACCACAAGGTTACAATAAGTACATACAGCAGTGATAAACATTCAGATACATAATGCTGGGGTTACTGTCCAAAAAATAGTGACAGAGGGCAGCCGCAGAAGATAATTTACCCACCGATGAAACGTCAGCAGTAGTGAAGCTGTTGCTCCATACACTTTGGCAAAACTGGCAGTATTGACCAGTCTGGCAGGTCTAGCTGTGGAAAAAACAGGCAGGTGGGAACACAACAGTAAATACATGAAAGAAGGTGGACAAGACCTTAGGACTAGGAAAGGGTAGGAGATTACAAGCTGGATAGTCAAAGTGGAGAGTAGGCAGGGCCTAAGTTATGAGACATAGCAGAAGATAAGTGCAGTTAAGTGCAGCCACAGATATCAAGAGCAAAGAGGTGGGAAAAAAGGGCACGCCTAAAAGTAATGTGAGATGAGTATTGTCTGACTTGAGCAGGGAGTGAGTTCCAAAACTTAGGTGCAAAGTAGGAGAAGGCTTGCTCTCCCATTCTAGTGGAGCATGTCTGAACAGATAGCAGTAGAAAGGAAGAGGATCTAAGGTAGCAAGAGTGACAGACAGGGGTTAGCATGTTTCCCAGAGAGGAGGGGCGAGGAGATCTTGTAAGGGAGTGAACAAAACTCCCAAGGGTGTAGAAACGAATGGCACCAGCAGACAACCAATTTAAGGCAGAATATAGAAGACAGTGATGGGTTAGATGGGGAGCTGATAGGTCAAATCTACAGATATTGTTGTAAGATGTGTCCCATTTGCGCAGGACACCCGTGTTGGCATGAGAGATCACTGATTGGGCATATAGCAGTTGAGGGAGTAACACACCCCTCGCAACTGAGATCCTAGCAGCTGGAGTGAGTGAGTGTCGCACTCTGTATGCCACATCAATTTTGGCGTTAACGGAGTGACACACCTCGTTGACATATATAGAGTAATCTAGTACCAGGTCCAGCGTTACCCCAAGATACTTGACGGATGTAGTGTTGGAGACAGCAGTTCCATTGCAGCAGCGCACCTGGAGCTTTTGAGACTCAGAGGATACTTTTCTAGCAGACCCAAAGAGCATGGCCTGGGTCTTAGATATGCTTAGGACTTGGTAGTTGGCCAAGAACCAGGATTGAAGGGTCTGGAATGCAGGGGAGAGACGTTTGTCGACGTCGACAATAGACTTGGATGCTGAGTAAAGCACAAGGTCTTCAGCATACATAATGATATTACAGTGAGGAGAGGGAGTAGGAATATCATTGATAAAGAGGGAAAAAAGTAGGGGACCAAGGACTGATCCCTGTGGAACACCACTGGTGATCGAGACAGGGGAGGAGAGAGACTTGCAGAAGGAAACGGCCTGAGACCAATTTTCTAGGTAGCTACCAAACCAGGAAAGGGTAGCATCAGAGGCACCGAGTAAGTGCAGCTTGGCCAATAGTAGTGGGTGATTAACCATGTCAAACACTTTAGAGAGATCGATGAACACTGCCCCTGTAAGTAAACCCTTGTCCATGTTATTTTTAACATCACTAACATAATGTCAGAGCAGTGGTTGTGCTATGCCCCGCCCTAAAGCCATGTTGTACTGGGGACTGTAGGTTGAAATTGAGAAGGTGCACCATGACCAGCCGATGAACAAGTTTCTCAAGCAGCTTGCTGAGAGTGGGCAGGAGGGAAATGGGCCTGTAATTTTACATAATCCTTGCATCCCCTTTCTTAAAGATAGGTATAGTTCTGGCAGCTTTCCAGGCCAGGGGCATGGAGGCAGAGCTGATGGAGAGGTAGAAGAGTCTGGTTACAGGTACAGCAAGACAAGAGGCAAATTGTCTTAAAATGCCAGGATGGATACCATCAGGGCCAGCACTACCGAATGCAGGGATAGACTTTAGTAGCTGAAGTACATCTGTACTAGTGACCGGAGACAGCACAAGGGCCAGAGCAGCATTAGCTGACGAGGATGTAGGTATCAGGGAGGTAACGGTGGAAGGAGGGGAAGGGATAGGAAGCATTGAAAACAGAGTTAAAAGCATTTGCTATGGTAAGGGGGTTATTGCAATGGATGTCATTAATCAGCATTTCATTTGGATTCATAGACTTGTTGCTCCTGAGGATTTCCTTAATTCGTGACCAGTACCTTTTGGGGTTATTGGCAGAAGAACTGAGAAAGTTCCAGGTAGTAAATGCTCTTGGCTGAGCTAATCTCCCTTTTACAGGTGTTGCATAAGGACCTGTAGGCTCGAAGTCAGATTGAATGGAAGAGGACTTCCATACTGACCAGAGTTGATCCCTACGTTTAAGCAGTTGAAGAAGGGGGCACTTAAGCCATTTGGTAACATTACCTTTAACTCTACATGTGGTGGCCGGAATATTAAGGTTCTGGAGGGAGAGTAGGGTATTGTTGAAGTATTCAGCTGCTATGTTTATATCATGAGTTGTGTAGAGGGGGGACCGGTCCGCCATGTTTAGATTGTGCAGAAATGCAGCAAGGTTAAGTTTTGAGATGTTAGAGAAAGATAAGACCTTAGACGGGTAGGAAGGAGGGGTGGTATCCCAGATACAGTAGACAGGGCAGTGATCATTTATCGCGTCAGGTAGAACACCGCTGAGGGGTAGTTCTCCTTCCTATTATTTAGGATCTAATCTGTGAGGGTGGCAGTGGATCCACAATGGGAGATTCTGGTAGGGTTACTGATAAGTTGAGTGATGTTTGCCTTGCTGGTAAGGGTGGATAAGATAGAGGAAAAGGGCCCGACCCAGTCCTGATTAAAATCACCCAGGCATATTACTTCATTTTTCCCTGACACAGAAGGCACAAGCTTAATAAATTCTTCCAGTCCCACTCTGGCATTTCTAGGAGGGATGTAAACGCACAAGATGTGGATTTTTTTTTACTCCCCGAGTAATAAGATAGCATGAAGCACCTCACAATTAGCCAGAGGGGGACATTGTATGAGAGACACATTGAGTTGAGACTTGAAGAACAGTGCCAAGCCCCCCCCTTTTGGTGTTAGAGTGATCAACCCGAAGCATGTTATATCCTGGCAATGAGCACAGGGGGTCAACAGTAAAGGGTTTCAGCCAGGTTCAGCCAGGGCAAGGCTGTCGGGATTATTTGAAGTAACCCATGCCTCAAGCTCATATTTAGAGAAATACCATCTATTTTTGGACTCCCAATCAGGTTTCCAAAAGGGTCATTCCACGGACACTGTGCTCACTGACCTAATAGATCTTGTTTCCTCCCAGCTTGAGGAGGGCAGGGCAGTGGGTGCAGTGTCCATGGACTTATCCAAAGCCTTCAACACTGTGGACCAGAAGGTTTTACTTCAAAGACTGGAGCTTCTTGCCCTGGACTCCAAAAGAGTAGGATGGTTTTCCTTCTACTTGTCAGTAAGAACTTGGGGATGCCACTTCAGATGTTAGGGGGCTACCCCAAGGGTCTATTTTGGGCCCGACCCTGTTTCTGACTTATGTAAATGATTCGGCGACTAGTACTATCCAAACAAAAATCAAATTATATGCAGACGATACAGTCCTACTTGCTCATGGAGTGAATACTAGTGAGGTTGAAAAGGGGCTTATAGCAGATTTTTGGGGGTTAGAAAACTGGTTAGTGCAATCAAAGTTAATACTTAATAGTAAGAAAATAAAAACCCTTCTCTTTTCATCTCGGAAGGGTAAAAAAAAAACAGGAATTAAATATAATCACATCTAAACAAGAAACACTAGAACAGGTTCACCACTACACATATTTAGGGGTATGGGTCGACCAGGGTTTGAAATTTGATTTTCATATAATTGATTTGGTAATTAAAATAAATAAAAAACTTGGGGCATTTCGAAGAAACAGATTTTGTACAGACGTTCGGATGCGAAAAGCTATTGTAAACCAACTATTAATCCCCACTACAGACTATGGTAGCCATATATATGGGATGGCTACAAATACGCTTTTGGAAAAGATAGATATTACCTATAATAATCTAGTCAGGTTCATTTTATGGTGTGATTTTAAAACTCACCACTGTGTGAAGTGTACCAAAAACTAGATTGGCCAATGCCTGAAAATAGGAGAAAATTAATAGGGGCCTCACAAACACATAAACTCTTAAAGACAGGGAACCAAAATATTTAATGGACGAAATAGAGGGAACAAGCATTAAACATAAGCATCGGTTAAGAAATAATGAAGAATTGCCTCACAGGCCAAAAGTTAAAAACTGTTTCACTCAAATGATATTTAGGGCAGTATATGCCTCAAATTGTTACTTGATAAACTCTATTAAAAAGAAACCAGGGTATAAACCTTCCCTGTTTACAAAATATTTAACAGAGGAATTGAAAGTTAAGATGTATGTGCGATAGATGAACAGCCTAATTGAGGTATAGGAAACATGCTAATTTTAAAACTTGTATGTTACATGTTTGAGGTCTGTGAATTGTTATTGTCCATGAGATTTGTAAATGTATTTTTCTATGAAACTGGAAATTGTTTGAGAATGTCGTAAATGTATTTTGTATCTGATGTGATTTTAAAACTGAAAAGAAATTATCAAGACCATCTTGAAAAAAAGGCTTCAGCCTAAAGATGTAAAACAATATCCATAACCTGAATAAAAATAAATCTTTTTACTATCTATTCATTAATACAGTAGCCTAAAACAGAAATGAGTATAAAATAGAAAAAAATAATCATAGTAGGGCACTCCAGGACATGTCATATCCTGGTTAAAGTGATGCTGTGAGATTTTGTCGTGCCTTACATTGTTTGGAAGCCTATGTCGGCGAAATTCTTCTGAGGTGCCCTTTTTAATTCTGATTCTACTCCTGTATGAAAATAGAAGGAATTGTAATTTGGCCTCAGAAAGGTAACCAGCCAGTCCCTTCACTTCCCGGTTGCTGAGATCCGCCCCTGCGCTCAGGCACATAATGACAAGTGACAAGTGACATGAGAGAAATACATGTTGCTGAGAGGCAAGGCTCCTCCAGTTTACAGTTCTGGCCTCCAATTTATGGTCCTGGCCTCAGAGGGCACCAAGAAGGAGGGCCGTCTGGACTGTGGTGGGCTCCAGGAGGGTGGGGGTAAAGGAAAGAGAACACACATTTCAGCCGCTGCCACTACATAACTCATTTGCCACTCTGGAGGGACAGGACTGCCAAGACGAGGCACCTGTGGTAGTGGCAAGGGAGGATGTGGGGTTCCTCCAGAGCATAGGCCCCAAGATGGGAGGCAGAGGACCTCAACAGAAGAGGAAGCGGCTTCTGGTGTGGGACTCATTTATTAGTGGGGTCATTCTGGGAACACCACGGGAGAGAAGGAGGGGAGGTGAAGTGTCTATATGGCACCGTGGCACAGAGGGATGGGGAGCAGATCCTTACAGTCGCTAGGATGGCACGGTAGGAAGGGGATCTAGATGGCATTGTCCATCTGGAGACAAATGACCTGGCAAAGGGTGCAGCAGGGGTGGTGCAGGATAGGTTTGGGAAGTTGGGAAGGGGTCTGAAGCAGGCAGCATGTATGGTGGTCTTCACCTGAGGTGCTAGCTGTGTACAGTCAGGCAGGAGGCTAGGGAACACTGCACCATGGTCTTCCGTGACTGACTAAAGGCATGGTGCAGGGAGGAGGGGTCTGGCTACATCAGGGACTGGGGTCCTACCTGGTTGGATAAAGGCCTGTACAAAGGACATGGCCTCCATCCAGGAGTGGAACAGCCTTCCTGAGTGGAAGGTTTAAGTGCTACCTCGATGGGCATTTAAACTAGCCAAGGGGAGAGGCAGAAAAAAAAGGGAGGCAGTGACTCCCTCCACACACACACACACACACACACACACACACATATACAAAATGGAGCAGCAGAAAGGAAAGCTCGGGAAATAAACTCCCAGGGTAGAGGGGCATAGGGGTGGGTGGGCGGGACAGGAGAGTTGGTAGATGGATCAAAGGCTGAGAAAAAAATAAGGATGGTGGAGAGAGGAGGATAAAAGATGGGAAGGACAGAACCATGAAAAGAGAAGGGTAAAAGATAAACTCGGGAAGGAGGGCAAAGTTGGGGCAGGAGGGACATAAGGAGTGGAGGGCCACGTGTGCAATGCAAGGAGGCTAGGAAACAAAATTCCTGACCTTTAGGCTACCACTGAGGAAGTAGACCTGGACCTGGTGGCCATAACAGAATCATGGTGCACCGACGACCACAGCTGGGAGGTGGCCATACCGGATTACACTTGTTTTGAAAGGATAGGGCAGAGAGGAGGGGAGGTTGTTTTATATGTTAGGGAAGGTATAAAGGCCATGGAGAAACAAGGAAACAGCAGGGAAAAGGAGGGGCTGGAGGTCCTTTGGGTTGGCTTAGAGACAAGATTCAGGGCTGTTACCCACATTGAGGTGGTGTACAGATCACACATTTTGGGGTAGGCCATTAACAGAAAGCAAGAAAAGGGAAGTAGTGATAATGGGGGAGTTCAGTCTGCCAGATGTTGACTAGAGCATTCTGGATGCAGCTACCACAAGGAGCCGAACCATCTTAGACTTCCTGCAAGGGGCATTTCATAGTTCACCAGTTACAGATCCCACTAGAGGTGGGGCATTTCTGGATCTTGTACTTACAAACAGGGACAACACTGCAGATATCACAACAATCACCATACAGTGCTGTTTGACATTTGGATTGGACGGGAGAATAATCACACTAGGGCAAGGGTCCTGGATTTCAGTACAGCAGATTTCAAAGAAATGGGAGACTGCCTTAGGAAATACTTTGAAGGGGGAGATAGTCTGTGGGGAGAGTGGAGGCACAATGGAAAAGACTAAAGGGGGGAATAACTAAAGTAACAGCAAGCTGCTTAAAGGTTATAAACAATGGTAAGAAGAGAAAGAGGCCACTCTAGTTCTCAAAGGAGGTGGCTAAGGTGATCAGGGAGAAAAAAAATGACTTTCAGAAAGTACCAGGAGACCCAAACAGAGGTGGACAGGGAAATATATCTACATAAACATAGGAAGGAGGGTAAGGACAGCAAAGGTTCAAACTGAGGAGAGGATCGCCCAAGAGGTCACAAATTGGGTATTTATTTTTTGGTTTCTCCCTGCTACTGGACAGCCCCCATCTGCCAGGACACCCCAACCCTGTCACCCTGATGTCCCCAACCCTGTCACCCCAATGTCCACAGCCCTGTCACCCCGATGTCTACAGCCCTGTCACCCTGATGTCCACTGGGACTTACCTACCAGCCACTCTACCCCAGGGCTTCAACCCCTCCAGTGGGGTCAATAGGCCCCCCAATCCCCCATCAGGATTCAGATCTAGTTTATGGTCTGGTGAGTCTGAATGGACAGGTGTGGGACCTGTTTGTGTCCTGGCATGTAGATTTTCCCTTTTCCTGGTTTACCATTGAGTGGCGTGGCATGCAATGATGCCATGATGTGCCCTGTGTGTGCCCACGCATTGCACGTTGGCATCTTTCACGCCCCTCCTTGCCTTCTAGGCAGTCCTGGGTGCCTTTCCCCTAGCTTCCACTAGGGGTCAAGCAAACACCAGACTCTGCAAGCCAACCCCCTCCCCCCAGAGGAGAAGAGCAGTCCTCTGGATGCTCCATCTTCCTCCTTCCGGCCAGTCCTCCAACACCCCAACTTCGCTTCGAACCCGGCTCATCAGCGTTGCAAGTGGTAGCGCCACCACTGTGCCAATGGGCTTTCCTTAGGTACATGAGTGAATAGAGGGAGGCCAGGGGTGGTATAGTGAGGATCAGGAGACCATGGGAGGGGGGGACCAGTGAAATGGAAGACCAAGAAAAAGTTAAAATTGTAAACAAATACTTCTGCTCAGTCTTCAAAGTGGAAGGGGGAGGGGACAGAGCAATATACAGTAACAGGCACCAAGGAAGGTGGGACTGGGCACAAGTCCATTTTCAGAAGAAAGCATCTGCCGGGGACCGAAAGCCCTAAAGGAAAACAAGGTGATGGGCCGAATGGTATCCATTCAAGGATACTAAAGGAACTAAGCACAATGCTAGCAGCCCCTCTGGCAGCACTATTCAGCACCTCATTGGAGATGCAGGTTGTCCCTGAGGACTTGAGGAGGGCCAGTGTTGTCCCTCTGCACAAGAGCAGCAGCAGGGAGGAGGCTAGTAATTACAGACTAGTCAGTCTCACATCAGTGGTGGGGAAATTAATGGAGTCCCTACTGAAGGAGAGACTGACGGAGAACCTGGAGACAAACGGCCTGCAGACCCAAAGGCAGCTTGGCTTCACAGGGAAGAAGTCATGTCAAACAATTCTCACAGATTTCTTTGGGTAACTTGGGAGGTAGTTCAGGCAGGGCAGCAGATGTGACCTGTCTGGACTTCAATAAGGTGTTTGACACTGTACCACACAGAAGGCTGATAAAGAAACTTAGCAACCAGGGAGTGGGTGAGATGGTGGTGAACTGCGTATCTAACTGGCTGAAAGAGAGGAGGCAGAGGGTGGTGGTAAACAGCAGTCGCTCAGAGGACGAAAGAATGATCAGTGGAGTACCAGAGGACTCGGTACTGGATCCTGTCCTCTTTAATGTCTTCATAAGTGACATTACTAAGGAACTGAAGAGGAAAGTGTGTCTCTTTGCAGATGGCACAATAATATGCAACAGGATGGATATCCAGGAGGGCATGGATAGAATGCACAGGGATCCGAGGAAACTAGACGAGTGGTCTAGGGAGTGGCAGCTAGGTTTCAGTGCCAAAAAGTGCAAAGTCATGCACCTGGGCAGGGAAATCCAAGGGCTGTGTATAAGATGGGTAACAGAAACATAGAGGTTGACGGCAGATAAGGACCACAAGGCCCATCCAGTCTGCCCATTTATTTTTCTACTTTATAAATGTGCCATCGGCCTTTGCTCTGTCAGTGGCCTATCTAGAGGTACTTACAGTTACCAAGAGAGACGGACCTTGGAGTAATCCTGTCTGATGATCTCATGGTAGCAGTGCAGTGTGACAAGGCAGTAGGCAAGGCAAGCTGGACGCTGGGGTACATGGGGGTGTTCTAGCAGGAGAAAGGAGGTGTTATTGCCTCTGTATCACTCACTTGTGAGACCCAAGCTGGAGTACTGTGTCCAATTCTGGACTCCAAACTTCTGCAAGAACATCAAGAAGGTAGGAGTGGTCCCATGAAGCGCTACTACAATGGTGTGGGGGGGTGCATGAGAAACTACATGAGGAGAGGCTATGGGAGCTCAACATGTACTACCTGGGGGAGAGGAGAATGAGAGGGGACATGACGGAGACCTATACATGCCTCAGGAGGTGAACAAAGTGCAGGAGGGGAGTCTTTTTCAGAGGAGGAGGAGCACCAGAACATGGTGTCATGCTGTTAAGCTTGAGCGGGGGGGGGGGAGTTTAAGAGGGATGTGAGGGAGCACTTCTTCACAGAAGGGGTGGTGGATGCCTGAAATAGCCTGCCAGAAAAAGGCAATGAGGGCAAAGACAGAGGGGAGCTTCAAACATTCGTGGGCAAAGCACATGGGTATAGTAAGTAGAGGAGAGAGGGACACCTATGACCAAATAGGGTGCAGGGTGTAGTAATACGCAGGGAAAATAGGGCAGACTGGATGGACCTACCGGTCCTTTTCTGACGATGCATTCTATGTTTTCTCTACAATACAACAGTATCTTTAACCCCTTTGGCCATAAACCACCACAATACATGTAAAGGCCTGTTTTACGATTACTTTATGATGTTTATGAAATGAAATATTTCAATTCTGGGCTACTATTTGGCCCACCGGTATCACTCTGCATTATCATGCAGGCAATTAAAGTTCAGGAGTGGACTTGGCACCAGTAGAAACATAGAAGCAGAGTACATGAATGCAGAAAAAAGGCCCACAGGCCCATCCAGTCTGCCCAACCTTATCTATTTTACCCCAACCCTACTATTACTTATGTGATAGCCCTAATGCCCCCTCCCCCAATTTTGCTCCCCTATTTCAACATCTCCTGCTCTTCTTATCAGGTCTCTGTGTCTATCCTACTCATGTTTGAATCCACTCAATATTTTATGTATTATTTATTTATTTAAGAGTTTTACCAGGAAGGCGTACTGAGCAGACTACCACTCGATTCCAGACGAGTCCTGGGGGGTGGAGAGCATGGCAGTAAAACACAGAGCATAGTACAGTACATCAGATAAATGCTTGATTACAAAAAGACAATATGTACAGAGTATAAATACATCAGAAATGCATGAGTACAAGCCACATTATGTACCAACGTACAGCCGAAGAATTAGATACAGGCAGTCTGTTGCATCGTGGAAGGAAATATTGGTAGAAATACAGTCAGGTAAGAGAGCAGAGGGCAACACAGAATATAACAACACAGCACGTACCCTACCACTAAAATGACTAGTTACAGCTCATATACAGTACATCAGGAATGTAGTTACAACAATATCCTTAAAGAGTGTATTGCTGGGATATAGACAGGAGGAGTGAGATAGCCAGTTTACTGCTGGACCACAGCTGCACATCGACGGTGGGGTTAGCTGTCATTGACTAGTCACTTTTGTGAGTTATCAGCCATCTAGGTGCATGCACAGGAGGTGCAGAAGTGGGCTTTGACACAGACCACAGACCACGTCCTCCACTGGTCTGTTCCACCTGTCCACCACTCTTTCTGTGATTCCCTCTTGTCTTGTACATGCTCTTGGGGTAAACAAGCCAGTACAATTCACCTTGTTAATACCGTGAACTATTTATATGTGTCTATCATATCCCCCACTTCACTTTGTCTACAGGATGCAGATGTTAGGATCCTGCAACCTTTTCTTCTATGTTTTCTCCCAAAGCTCCCAGATCATTTTTGTTGCCCTCCACTGTACAGCCTCTATCTTATCACAGTGTTCTCATGGGTGTGGAATTCAAGAACCTTGCACCAGCAGCCAGAAGGCCAAGGCTGCAAGGAGTGATGCTGCAGGCACCACGTCACGGTCTGGGAGGGTGGCACCATGGCAGCTCCTTGTTGTAAGCCAAGGGGCTAGCTCCCCTGCAAGGGTAGTTCCCAACACCAACTCTGAGTGCACACAATGTCCACAAAAAGACACTGCAGTGCCACAGGGAGAAGGTAAGGGCACAGGGTTCCCTCCAAACACAGATGATAAGACCAAGGAGCTAAATTAAGCTGCTCTCCATCTCCAAGGGGTGGAGAAACCGAGCCACTAAGGCCCCAGTGACAGAGGAGTTGCCATGGAGACATCAGAGAGCAGGTGAGCAATGTCTGGGCTGGGAAGTGACTTAAGGAAGCCCGAGGACTGCAGGAGCAACTGGGCCCAGAAATAGAAGAATATAAAACACATACTTCAATTTTACATTGTGAGACCTCAAAACTTATTTCCATAGCTTTGTGATTTTGTTTTTTAAAACTATATTTATGATCAGAGAAGATGTATAGCAAATCATGTTATTAGGTGATTCTCACACCTTTTAAGCAATCACATTCAAGAACATATGGGCTCACCTTTAAAGCTGTCAAATACAAAAAGCTTTGGGTTTCATCCTACTGTTTTTCATATTGAAGTATTTCTCATACTGTATGTTCATGTTTAACCACATTTCACAGTCAAAAAAATGTTCTTCTGCAACATCAATAAAGTGCTTCAGAAACAAGATGTGTGCTAGTCTATCAACAAGCTTGTTTCCATTAAAAGTCAGAGCCTTGGCTGGCCCAATGTCACAGAGGGTTGAGGTGCTGGATGCCACACCTCACGCCACCCCAGAGACCCATGTTCAGAAACAAGCACAGGTTGCTGGGGGTTGAACGGGGAGGGGGGAGAGGGTCAAGCATCCGAAGGACTACTCTTCTCTCCTGGGGAGGATGGACTGTGTGATCTGTCGAATGACTGCCACCCGGTGGAGGCCTGGTGGTAGTGCAGGACAGGAGCAGCAGAAGAAGGGAGGTGCTGCGGGAGCCTGCAGCATGCATGTGCCTCGGCACACACTGACGAGTGCGTCCCAGCGTGGGGAAGGGAGAAAACGAAAATGGTGGCAGGACAGGCTTGTATGAAGCCTGCCCACTAATCCCTCATTTGTCATATTGCCAGGACCTGGAGGCCGAAGACTAGATATGTGCTTCGGGGGGGATGGCCCTCCCACCTCCTGACCTCACAATAAGGGGGGAATCCATGGGGGTAATTCCAGCCCTGAGGTAAGTCCCAGGAAGATGCAGGACAGTGACGATCAGCAGGGCAGAGCTGAAGGAAGCCCAGCCTGTCCTGGCGATAGGAGAATAAACAGATTATGGGAAAAAAGTCACAGTCTTGGCACTGGACAGGTAACACAGCAGCAAGGTGTCCACTCGCTATTCCAGTGACACGGGCTTGAGTTGCAGGGAGCCGGGGGGGGAGTGCTAAGCATGTCTGGACAGCTCTCCACCTTTGGGGAGGGGGGGGAATCTGTCCTCTGCTGCTTAACTGCTGTCCAGTAGAGCCTAGACAGCACCACATGCACAGGCTGTCTCAGGGGTTGGGGACTGCTGCAGATGCTGATTCGTGGTAACATGAGCATGCCTTGCTACTGCATGCTGGCACTCCCCTGGGTAGAAAATGGGTAGAAAACCACCATAGCAGCAATATGGCGATGGGGCCCACGTTTTTGTTTTTTTTTTGCCCAGAAAGTTGAGTAAACTGGATAAAGCACGTAGCCCCTCACTTTTAAATTAGCTAAGTTAACTATCTCATACACAGAAAATAAACTGTATTGTTAAATGGGGCTAAATCATCAAATTTGGGGCTGGCAGTATAGCCTAGAGGTAAGAGTAATGAGCTGTGAATGAGCTTGGTACATCCAGCGGATTTATGTCATTTGGACGAAAGCAGAATCGCGATCAGCAGCAGGGTGAGAGTACATGGCCGAAATACACCGCAGCGCACAAGAAAAAGCACTGGGGACTTAGATTTTAAATGTTTATGCAGGGGGCAGCACCCCCTACTAAAGGATTCTTAACTCCAGGGGGGTGCATGTCGGGGGGGGTGCAAAATCTGGATAAAAAAAGAATTTTGGGCCAGGTGCACAAAACAGTAGGTGTGCCGGGACCCGAACCCAGAATCCTCACAGCTTTAGGCTGCCACCCACTCACCATGCTACGGGGCCAGCTCAGCAGCCCCACGCCAACCACGCCAGGCCATCCCTCCCTCCCTTCTATCACGCTCGCCCCCCGGTATGCGTATACATATAGCAACATCCTGTCACTATATGTGCCCACCTCCCCCATCTGGTCACCCTTCCTCAGCAGTAGCTCCATCGACATGCGCCGGGACTGAGTTACTGCAAGCGCTCAATCACCAATGCCCATGTCACAGGCTACCCATCCAGCAGGCCTGGGTTTGATTCCCACAACCTCCACTTGCATACTGTGTGACTCTGAGCAAGTCACTTAGCCTCCCCAGTGCTCCCAGGTCACCCCTGAAAACAAGCACTTGTGCCCAGTGGGCCGTACCCAGTTACCAAAGAATTTAAATAAAATAAATGACAGCATAACAGGAAGCATCCTTCAAGGTTCCATTTTAGAGTCTTTTATTTACCTAATTTAGACATGAGCTACCAGGTATTTTAACAGTAATGTAATCACATTTGTTTATTGACAGTGCCATCATTTATGATTGTGACACATCACTCTTGGGCTTACAAAATTCATTTTAAACCAATTTTTTTGCTCATGGAACTGAGGTCGGGGTTACCGCCCACCAGGGTCTACATTTAAGGGAAAATGTTAACCATCTAGGCAGGCTTTTGTTGCGTTTCTTTGCTAGAAATGTCATCTTTTTATCTGCTGCTTACACAAAACTATCAAGCATAGTTATCAGGGTATAACTGGTATCAATAACAGTGATCGCAACTGTTTAAAACTGTGCAAAAGTGTCAGACAAGCAACATCTACCTTACCACTTTGCAATATAACGTTATTACGCAAGATAACATTATTATGCAGTATGACATTATGCCTACTTGGATTACTAAATGCACTGCCTTCACTTGCTCAACAAACAGACTACGGATGCCATCTGGCAAGTTCATGTTACACACTGAAGTGTCATATAGAAATAACTGCAGACAGCGCAACTGACAAAGTGCATCCACGATCGGTTAGTATTTCTTTGACGCATGACAATATTCAGTATATTATCACTAATTATAATTGATTGCCAAGAGCAGCAATATCCATCCTAACATTTTGGGACCACTTTATAATCTCAATAATACACTCTGATACACTCCAAAGTCTGGTATATCAAGGGGTAGCGTCACTTCTTGGGTAGCTGTAGGCACTCACAGTGTAACCAAGACGTGACAATATCTCAGTCGTGATATACCACATCCTGTCACGTATTATTGCTTAAACACTGTAATCACCTCTTTTTTAACAGTTCTATTAGTGTATGGGAAGCAATTCACTGTTTAGCTTCTTTGTGCTCCTTAAATCCACTACCTGGTCTCTCCCAAAAAAGCTCTTTCTAGAACAGGTTTAGGGCTGGAGACATCACATGCTTTGCATTCCTATATATTCTTGCTGGAGAGGCAGTTGTCAGTTTTGTGAAGAGCAAAATCCATATGGTTTTCAGAATTACTCGTTCAATATATCCTCCACCCCCCAGCCACTACAAGTAAGAGTGGAATTTCTTGTACAATAAGCAAATAAGGGGGATTCCAGATGCTCCTATCCAATAATTAACATACAGCTGGACACAGGCTCCACCTTATTATCTCCTGCATCAGTTACACAGTCCAATTATCTTTCTGACTGTGCCATATGACAGTGTCTTTACTGTTTATTTCTCAGTGTCCACTGACCACAACCAACATATCAATCGTCTATTGAAGGAATCCAGTTAATAGGCACTATAAAGAAATTCTCCAGTCTCTGGGAAATCTCTTTTATATTAGTCAGATATCATTCAGTTTTCAGTTCAAATATTTTCTGTTTATCTCCATTCTGTACTACTGGAGGACATCTGAACAAAAATGGGAGCTATGTGCTTTAGACTTTATCTGTTCCTCCTGCTTTCCCCTCTGTTAAAATCAAGATCCGCTGGCTCCATGATGCCGAGTGGTGGGGCACCTGCCTGGCTCACTGGTGACCTGGGTTTGAGCCCCAAGCCTGGGACTTCAGGAGCGAAGGCTGTCTGGGAGGGTAATACAGCATCTACATGGATACTCTCCTCCTGGGGAGGGTGCTGCACAGTACTGCTCGGAGAGCAACAGCTGATGGTGTGCGTAGCCTTGCTGGCGTGAGTGGCCACACACCATCTGGATCTGCTTCCAGGGTGTTGCCATGGTGTGCGCCTTTGGGGTGTGTGAAGAGGGACCCAGAAAATGGAAATAGTGCCAGTCTTGGCTGGCTGAATAACAGCTGCCTAGTCCCCCCATGCAACAGTACCCAAGCACATTGCACCGCCCCCAGCCCTTCATGCCTCAGAGAACCCCCCCAGGAATGCTACTCCCCTCCACTCCCGCCCCCTGGGAGAGGGCCTCCCATGGGGATGAGCCAGACCCTCCAGAAGGAGTCACAGGAGGGGGTGCAGGGGAGGAGCAGCTAGAAGGAGTAGCAGGGCGGGAACAAAAATCAAGATCCACTGTTTGTGGTAGCATTATAATTTCCACGGCAACTGACTGTGATGTCACAGAGGCTTATGATGTAGCAGAAAGAAAAGCAGGAGCAGCTGAAGTCTGAAGGATAGAAATGCTGTTTCATATAAATATCTGCAGTAACAAAGAACGAGGAGGTATTACTATAAAATAGTAAAACATGTATGTTGAATACTGTCTAAACAAATAAAGTTGTCCTGCATAAAGAATGTTTTCATACACAGCATTGGATAAGCCAAGTTATTACATAGGCTGGATCAAACAAGAAATATGATTGGTTACAACCGCGTACATGAACATGCAATAATTTCACATTATCACATGGATCTGATATTACTTTTCTTGGGATTTTTCCATCTATATTTTGTCCTCCCTGCTGTCATCCAGCAGTGGTATATCCAGTTCAAGCTGTAACCATCATGGAGAAGGCAGCAGTGTGTTCTCTCCTGGTTTTCACTAGCTTTCTCCTCCTTTCTGTGGGGTTCAGCAGTGCCTGACTGGCCTTGTGCACACGCAGCACACTCCTGTGGAAGGATGAAGCTCCCTGGCCCACCACAAGAGGTGGTTGCGATCCCAGAACCTCCCACCAACTCTCCTCAGCCAAGTCGCACCACCTTCCAGCAGTTGCCTGCAGTCAGGACTGACTTCTGATACAGTGGCCAGAGTTTTCTCCCGATTCCAGGGTGCCAGCATGGCATCGGGACGTGATATAAAGCTACTGTGCCATTGGGGCACCCATTTTATTTGTCAAACCATTTAAGTAGCGCAGTAACACACTTCAGGATCTACCGTTTCGCACCTCCTACCTCTCAACACACCTACAGTTTGGCATGTGGTAATTCAGTGTTGCAGCTCACCCTGCCATGTGTTATTTACCTGAAGGTTAGCAATAAGAAATAAATTTGCATTCCAATCACTATACATGAATATATTTTGTATATGTATAATATTTTATTTTTAAATGGGCATCCATCCATATTTTCTAGGGAACCAGTGAGTCATACAACAGATGAGACCTGCTTGGCTAATGTGCGCTACTGAGATTTGACCTTTTGGTACACATCTGACTAGTGAAGTACGAGAAAGATCCACTGTAAGGCTTTGGTTGGGAACAGAGTAATAGGAATGACTGACAGCATTCTAAAAGGGTTAGGTTAACAGCAGAAAACCCTCACGTACAACAGAAAAATTAACATTGTAACTATAAAACATTTTTTTTTAAAGAAAACATTTTAGTTTAGTAATAGTATCAAGGCACTCTATGGGTTGAATTACCTTTGTTAGTCTAACCCTAGAGGCCTAAGGCCCTGGGCTGCACCTTGCACCACATGGCTCACTAGGGTTTGACTAAGGGATGACAACCGACTAAACCCCTACAAAACTGCAGTAAGGCTTGCTCCCTGAGATGCACATTATCGTGAAATAGATGACATCTAGTTTTATGGATATGTTTCCTGATTTCTGCAGAATAGACTACATCACAAATCTTAAAGGAAAAAAATCACAGTACAGATTATGAAAGCATCTGGCTATTACAGAGCTGCACACATTTTTGTAATGATATATGGCTCTCTGTCATCAAACAGTAATAGTGAGTAAAGTACAATATCCAGTGTTCTGCCCATCTGCCTGCCTGTTTGTTTGCCTGTGTGTGTATGTATGTATGTACATACCATGTACTGTATGTGTCTGTCTGTCTCTGTCTACTTTATCCATCTATCTAGCTATCTATCTATCCATCTAATATCTGTCTGTCTGCTTGATGTCTGTCTATCTATCTATCTATCCATTTATCTATCACTATGACAAAAATATACAGTATTTCTCTTCAGTTATGGTACTGAGTGCCTACTGGTAATCATATGCTTGAATAAGGCACTGCAAGCTACACACAAGGACGCTGTTCTACCGCACATCTTTCCTATAGTCATTACAGCCCTGGGTAAGATACAGCACTGACAGATTGAAGGCATCTCTTACCAACATGGGTGATGACATTGGCTAGTCTCTGGGTAAGCTCCTGGAATGACATTTCTTCTTCTTTTAGCCACAGAAGCATTTCACACAGACCTCCACCATCCAGCGATACAGCCACTCCAAGGGAGGCTTACAAGGTACACAAAGCAAATGCCACTCCCAGTAACAATATTGTCAACGATGCTGGTTTTGACTGAAGCAGGTCCTCAGATCCCAGCCCCTCTGCTTGTTCCTCTCCACACTAAAACCTCCATTTGCCAATTAAACTCATGTTGTCATATGTACATCTTGCAGAAACAATAAAATCTCATCTCAGTTCAGGGTACTGCTCATTTCCATGAACACTGAGTCAGGCAGAAGATGTCAGCAAATCAGGACGCAGCTACCTGCCTCAAGGGACTCATTGGGTGATAATGCTTTAGGAGAAAAAAAAACTGGAGTTATGGACTACAAGGAGTGGAGCAAGCTAGCAGGGACCACGTACAAAATAACCTGAAATCAGCTGGGATCAGAACTCTGTGCTAAATTATAGCTTACAGTAAAACAGTGCCTTAGTGTTTCTACATCTGCTTACCTTGATATGCAGTCATAGCTCGGTTGCCTTCAGCAACAACAGAAAACAAAAATGGATTTTATATATATTCATCAGGTTTTTTTTTTCATGCACTACAGTGGCTATGATTAATTGAAAAGAATGTTTTTATTGTAGTGCATTTTGTTTTCGATTTAAAGAGCTACGGACACCTCAAAGAAAACTTTAAAAAACAATAATTAGGTACAATTCTGTTTGCATTCCATTTATATTTTTTGTGTTTCTCTGCCCCATAATTTATTACTAAAGAAATGTGTACGAATATATGACTGTTGTCCCTTAGAGTTCATTTAGAGTTCATCTGCCTCTGTAGCTTACTCCCCACTTCAAGTCATAATCCTCTGTTGTGACATCACAATCTGTTGCCATGGGAGTAACTGTGATGTCACAAGCAGTGCTCAGGGGAAAGCAGCAGGAATAGATGACCTCTTCAGGAGCAAAGATCCTGTTTTCATGCAAATAACCTCACTAGTAAATCATGGGGAGGAGGAATACAGAACTAATGGGAAATGCAAGCTGGACAGTGCCTAAATATTATATTTTGTTAAAGTTCTCCTGAACATGTCCCCAGCTCTTTAACTGCTGTGTTGTGATAGAGCGTTTATGAATTTAAAGGTCTCTGCTCTAAATGTCTGTGAACACCACTGTGATAAGTGCATTTACTGCAGACTTACTGCTCATGTAGCACAAAGAGAGCAGAAAACTAAAGGTAAGTTAAAAACTTATATATATATATATATATATATATTTATTTATTGATTGATTGATTGAAATTTAGGATTACAAATACCTTTGAGCAGGAATTGCTCATTTACAAAGGTTCCAAATCGTATATATCCTATAAGGAATACATTTACAGCAAGAAAAGTGACAATCCATCTCACACAATGAGCTGGAGATGTTAATACACAGACTGTAAACAGATACAGAGCTTGAACAAAAAGAGATAATGCAGCTTTTCTTAACTCCTCGTTACCACATCCAATAATCAAACACTTGTTCTCGCTGCTTTGGTCCTACTGCGTTATCAAGTCTACTGCCCGTATACCAGCCTGCTGGACTGAATAGTCAGATTTTCTGAACAGACTCACTCTACAGTCCCCGAGGGACAATGACAAGTACCTCGGCAGCACAGATCCCAGACCCCAGCTGCTGCCTGGTTGCCGGACCCTGAAGGGATGGCTTTTAGAGTGACAGAAGGGATTGGATGCAGACTGATCAGGGATCACAGCTGGTACCCTGACAGCTACAATATAAACACAGGGTGTGAAAACCATGACAACACTAGATGCTGCTGTGGAAACATGTATGTTTGTGAGGTGAAACACTCCCCACACAGTTGATAATGTCAGATCCAGAACAAGGGTAAAAAGTTGTGAAGAATGGAATGTTAGCATGTCCCCACTACAAGAAACTGCAGCTGCACTACTGTTATTAAAGGCACTGATATCAAGTCTTCTAATGAACTCAAAACTACCGAACCACTAATTATTATCCATTTACTGCACAGGGCACACAGAGTAACATCACATTAGCTCATGACCTATTTCAAGTGTCATGTGTCTTCTTGTCAGGGTTGGGCTGGAATACAGGGGGCCCACCTGGGAAATCAATAAGGGAGGGCCCAGGGTGACACAATCATATCAGTATTCCACTTACATCTGATATACTAGCTCTATGTTTGCAACTTACATTTACTTGCAGTGCCCAAACAACCCCATTTAATTAGAAAACAAATGACAACTGCAAAGATTTTCAGAGTTCAGAAGGTGGCCAGGTACCCACCAGAGTGGGGCCCATGTCTTAAATTTCCAGATATCCGGATGAACCAGTCCGACACTGCTTCTTGTTCCATATTAGGTAATTCAGGAAGTGCTGTTTCTTTAAATAATTGTGGATGACTGCATGGGCTGATGTGATAAGTGATGTAATCAGCATTTACCAAACTCAGATGCAGTTACATACCAGTGTTTATCCTCAGATTATAGCAGTCAAATGTAAAGGCTCTGTTTAACCCCCTCCCCCCCATTACTTGGGTGATTTATGTTTTTTACTTAGAAGGAAGGATAGCAGGCTAGGCCCATGAGATGCAATATCTCAGTTTCATGGATATCCTAAGATACAACAATTTATAGACAAGATGCTACCAAATTTATTTATTTAATTTTATTTGCCTGGTATGTGCACTAGACAAGACATTTTCCTATATTCAGGCACAACCTGGGAGATATGCAAATAGACAGGTGTTGTATTTTATTACAGTCATGAACACATACCTCTAAACCTCCTGCATTGCAAAGCAGGGACAAAGCTTAAAAAAAATCAAGGACAAGAGGTCAAAATCAGGAACACGTCCTAAGAAATTAGCTCCCAAATTCTGCCGCTCCTGTATTATGCTTTTGGTGCATTTGCACTGCTTGTTAACTTTGTTGGAAACTCCTGTATTAATGTTTTGTGCTTCTGTACTGTAACGTGCCTCCTACTTGCACACCCCATTCCCCTCTTCCCTGGGTCGCTCCTGGAAATGAGCCTAGGCTCTGTGTGCCTTTCCCGGTTACCAAGATTTTAAATAAATAACGTACTTTTTGTTCCTTAGCTTTTTTTATATTCAAGCAATGTTAAATTTGTATGCTGTTTCCTAAAAGCTTTCCCCGCCCGGCCTCTCTCCTGCATCAGTTGTACCAAACAAGGGCTGGTCCATTCCTGACTTCTATTTTTAGAATGTAAGTGACAGATATGGCAAAGTGATTACAAACTCTGTTAAATTCCTGTATAACACAATCCAACATCAAAGCTACCAAGGGGATGGCATTCAAAGACCAGTCAGTCTGTGAAAAGACATTCCTGAATTCACTGCTATTCAGCCTGCGCATGGATCCGGACGTTAAATGCAGACAAGGGAAATGAGCCTTGGGAGCCACCCAATGACAAATGACCAGAGAACCGGGCAAAGGATGGGCTTGATGGATATGATCTGGTCTAGAAGTGACTATCCGGTCAATTAGGGACTCAGTGCCAGCCTTGTAATTCAGTCTGGTAGCTGAGGAAATCACTTGCTTAAGGTTCAGTCTCTCAAGGTGGTCTCAATATCTCCAGTTTACTTTACCATTTCCGTTAAAAATTGGCCTCTCCCAGTCCAGCCCGGTGGTGCTGAGGGTTGAGGTGCTAGATGCCACACCTCGCATCACACCCGGCGACCCGGGTTCGGGAACGAGCCAGGGTCATCGGGGGTCGGGGGGGGGAGGAGAAGGATTGAGCATCCTAGTGACTGCTCTCCTTCTCCGGGGAGGGAGGGTTGGGGAAGCCGCAGCTTTGTCGGCTCCCGGCGGTGGCTGGGAGTCATTGCAGGCAAGGCAGCTCAAAGAGTGGGTCAGTACCGGTGGCACCTGATGTGCTGTGCATAGGAGTATGCCTGACAACATCATTGGTGTTACTGCATGCCGGTGCCGGGGAAGCAAGGGTTCCTAACTTGGAAAAAATACCTCAGCGAACCAGATGATAGCGGGTCTGGAACCCTGGATGCTCCCCCCCTGGATCTTGACCCCTCGGCTTCTGCAGTGGTGGTCTCATACCCACAGTGATATGTCTGCTTTGTGGACCGGAGGAAGGGGTTGAGCTTGGGGGATGAGAGGTGTAGGAGATGTGAGACCAGCCAGAGCAGGGGGATCCATCGGTAACACCCCCAGCCGCAAGAGGCAATAAAATATGTCACACAAAAAAAAAAAAAATTGGCATCTCCCAGGAGAAGGATGTATTTTGTGTCACGTTTGGACTGCCTGAACTCAGACAATAAAGCGAGTCCCTCTTCAGAACCCAGAGGAATGTAAAAAGTAGCTAACAATAGGTGCTTGGCACCCCTAACACAACATGATAGAAAGAAAGATCAGAGGATGAGTAAGTATGTATGTACCTTACTGGGTCATTTCTCCTTATCTGTACTACGTTAGGGAGAGGCAGATGCAATGGTCATTGTTTCTGCAGTTTATTGTGATTTATTTGTATTTTTTCTATGTGAATGTATGTAAGAGCAAATGATGTAACCACTTGACTACTGCTGACCTGTGACCACCTCGGAAACAAGCTGTTACATCAAGAGGTTATCACAGTGGGAAAACTTTAATAAAGAAATGAAAGTTTTTGTATTGGGCTTCTCTGGGCAAGTTGCTGCTTTCCCATCCAGTCCTGTCTGTGTCACTGTCATAAAACTAATCCAGATCCATGATACTTTCTACCTCATTTGTCTAGCTGGGACCATAGGTGTCCTCCAGGCTGTCTTTCGATACCACTCTGATGTTCATGCTAACACACCTAGCACACACTGTTTAGCTTTAGAAGATGGGCATGTAAAATCCTCCCTTGTGATTGGCCAGTTTCCTACTCGAAGCCGTGGTCTATTTCACAATAGAGCCCTGTGAAAAACGAGTGCCAATTCAGGGTGCCCCGTTACTTAGTGTATCATTGGGCATCCTGAATTTCAAAACTGAATAACCGCCATTTTTTTTTTACAGTTGCTAACCAAGATGGAACTCAGACTCAACCCCACTACACACACAGGGCACAAACCAGTAAACATAAACAGAGAACCCCCATACATTCCCCGAGGGAATCAACAATGTCCAAGAGGGTAGTATCTTTCAGAAAAAGAGAGGTACAAGAACAAGGGGGCACAATTTGAAAATAGAGGGGGGTGGCTCAGAGGTAATGTGAGGAAGTATTTTTTCACAGAGGGGGTTGTGGATGCATGGAATAGCCTTCCTGAGGAGGTTGTGGAGTCAAGAACAGTGGGGGAATTCAAGAATGCATGGGACAGACATAAGGCAGTCCTAGTGGGGGTGTAGGAGGAAGTAGGCTGTTGGTTAACTGGGATCTCCAGTCATCCATCAGGTAGGAAAATGAGCAGACTAGGTGGGTCAAGTGGTCCTTATCTGCCATCAAATTCTATGTTTCTGTGATACTCTGTCATCATTTTTGTTTCTTTTTTCTTTTCAGGAGTAAAGTGAAAGCTGTGCTTGAGCTTGAGTTCACAGCAGTCCCGTACTGCACCAACAGTCCTGCTCGTCTCCACTGACATCCCAAAAGCCAGCATTCTACTGTCCTTTTTTTAATGATAACAAAAATAAGATCTTACTGAATGTTAAAGCTGTCAGATCGGCTTTTCCATATATTAGTCCCTGTGCTTCCATATCCCCACAGACTCCCTGCTCGCATTCACAAATGTAAAATAGAAGCCGTCAGTATGATCAGCTTCGAGGGAGTCTGTTCTCATGAACTAGCACTCCAAGCTGACACAGTGGTGACGCAGTGCTTCACTGATCGCTATTCTCTGCCTTCTATCCTGAGCTTCCATCATTTATTAATAAAAGCTCTACCCCCAAAACATAGCCACAGTAATAGGGGAGTGATCTTCAACTCACTGCAATGACCGTGACTGTACGGGTGGGGGGGGGACATCACACAGGCACTTCACACAGCAGCAGCATGAAGAGGGGAGGGGGACAATGAAAATATAGACAAAAACAAAAATCCAACCTTAACAGGATAAAAGGCTTTAAAATTTAAGCCCAGTGAGTGTGAGTGTATGTGTGTGTGTAGGAGGGGACAGGTAACCATGACAACCATCTCAAAAATGTAAAAATGCAAAGGCTTCAGAAGCACAAAACTCTCTAGGTTTAAGAAAAAAAACAGCATTCAAATGCAGGTGGAGGAACTATATTATTACAAAAAATCCCAAATAAGTGTTTTAACATTTAAACATAAGCATTGTTTTTCCAAACATAAAACACAGTTGCTCATTTTCTAAGCACAATAATACCCACCAGGGTGGGCAGTATTGGGCAATACCTGACCTTCCAGGGGCTATAAGGCCCTCCGCCTGTGATGTCAGGCTTCATTACGCCCCTTGGTGGTCTGGTATTGCCCAATACCGCCAACACTGTTGGGTATTTGGGAAGCAGTATAGCACAGTGGGTTAAGGCTCTGAGCTGCAGATCTGGAGACCTGGGTTTGAATTCCATAGCTGCCTAGCTGCATACTATGTGATCCTGAGCAAGTCACTTAAAGGAAAACTACACCCAAAACTTGAAAAAATATACATTGTGCAGAGTGTTTTAATTTGTATGTGAAGTTCTAGTGTTTCCTTCCCTCTGACTGGTATTAGGAGTTTTTCCCAAATTAGCCTGCTGGCTTTATGCTAGTTTTACGACCCCTGGGGATCTTCATACCTGATAGCTTAATTGTATTTCTTGTTCCCACAGTGCATCTTGTCTCATGTGACTGTGATGTAAGAGAGACCAAACATTCACACACATGCACAAACAAACTAAATATCTTGGAAGCTTTATAGCTGCACAAAATTACCAGCAGCAAAGTTTTTCAGGACAGTAAAGCCTTTAGGATGAGGGTGGTCACCAAGCTGAATTCTACAGATTTTAAAATATAGCCATCTCTATTGTTGTGAACTGATTGTAATGCAATGCTTTCTGCTGGATTTACGGGCTCTGCTACATCACCATCACATGAAACAAGGTGCATTGTAGGACACAGAAATACAATAAAGCTATTTGATATGGAGATCTCCAGGGGTCATAAAACTACCCTAAAGCTAGCAGGCTAATTTAGGAAAAACTCCTAATACCAGTCAGAGGGAAGGAAACACTAGAACTTCACATACAAATTAAAACACTCTGCACAACATATCTTTTTTCAAGTTTTGGGTGTAGTTTTCCTTTAACTTCCTTGTGCTTCCAGGTCGCACCTGGAAACAAGCTTTGGCTTAGTGTGCTACTCCTGGTTAAACAATGTTCCCTTTCTATTACTGCTTACATAGGTCACCACAAGCTTCAATCTATTTATTATTAGTTTTTGTTGACCGGGAAAGCGCACTAGACAAATCCTGCCTATTTTCAGGCACAACCCGGGGGAAGGGAATACAGATGAATGCCAACTGATCTTGAACCAGATTAAGCTGTTGGTATTTTTAGTGAATGAGGGAAATTTGGCCAGGACACCGGGGAAATTCCCCTACTCTTTTCGATAAGTGCCATGGGATCTTTAACATCCACCTGAACTACCACCAATCCAGGCAGATGGGACCTCGGTTTAACATCTCATCCGAAAGACGGCACCTCAGAAGTGTAGTACCCCTCTCATGCTGCACTACAGTGTCAATACTAGGATATTAACCCAAGTGCCAAATGTGGGAACTGAACCCACAGCCCACTGATCTCCCAGCCTCAGAGGCAAGTGTGCTACCTACTGAGCCACTGACACTGCAATATCACTGCAATCTATGAATATCAGCTAACCCAAGTTCCTCTGTCTCAACCATCAGGGTTCACATACTTTTTCTTTTGTAACGCAGACTTTATTGCATTTTAAAACAATGACATGTGGGCAAACAAACATGAAAGTGTTATAAACAGCACCTCAGTTTGAACTTGTTGATGAGTGGTTGCATAATCCACAACTGTAGGTATAGCCAATGAAAGGTGTGGATGGTGCAAATTCTCATTAGCAGGTCAATGAGTAGTATGATCATCGGTCTGTTTCACTGGGAGGGAGGGTGAGAGACAGGCCATGGGACCTCCAAACTGGCTTTGGTCTGCTGGGGTGGGGGGACAAAAACACCATCTAGAAAACAGGTCTCGGGGTATGATAGAGTATAACATGGCAGACTGGATGGACCAATTGTCTTTTTAATTTTTTGCCAACATTGCCTATGTTTCTGTGACTTTGACATATCTTAGGGACATGTTTAAGGCAATGGAGTTTCCCTTCATCTTCTCTGACAAACCAATCCTTGAGGGGCTTCTGAAGTTGAGGAAATTCAGTTTCACTGCCAATGTTGGTGTCAGGTAAGTCCTGCAGGTGGTGGTCCAGCACTGGCTCACTCTGTGTTCCACTGCTTCTTATATCTTGGCTTTATAACCCATCAGGAGTCAATGCAGAATGGGCATTTCATTCCTCACCAGTAATTTGGTTGCTGAGTATGCTCCAGAGATGGTCTGAATTTCCCACTCATAGTCAGTGTTCTCCTGTGTTTTTGACAGGGCATGTACACCTCTCCTCTCCTCTCCTCCTGAATATGGTGGGTTCTTCTGGCCTCTCAGCTCCTGCTGTGGACTGGTTCCATTCTTATCTCACAGGCCAACTTTAGTCAGTTCAGGTTGGTAGCACCCCGTCTCCTCCTCTTTCTCCCCAGGTGGGCATCCCATAGGGTTCCATCCTGGGTCCCATACTCTTCTTCATCTTCATCAATGACCTCTCTTTAGTCTGTGCCAACTTGCATATTCACATGTATGCAGATGACAGAATCATCTACACTTCTGGTCCATACATTACAGACGTGGATCTGCTACAGCATGACTTCAACAACGTCGTACGATGGTTCTGGTCATACCAGCTCTGGGTCAACACTAAAAAAATGGTGTCCATGACATTTGGCACCAGTCAAAAACTGGTCAGACTCTCATCTGTGCCCATCTTCTCCACCTTGGATGGTTCCCCAATTGAACTGGTTTCTTCCTTCAAGTACCTTGGTGTATGGCTTGACAGCAAGCTTGACTTCACTGACTACATCAATGCCATTCATGCCAAATTCCACCCTAAACTTGATGCCTTTGGCCAGCCTGGTGGCGCTGAGGGTTGAGGTGCTGGATGCCACACCTTGCGCCATTACTGCGTGACCCAAGTTCAGAAGTGAACTTGGGTGCCAGGGGTCGGCAGGGGAAGGGGAGGATTGAGCATCCGATGGACTGCTCTCTTCTCTCGGGGGGGAGGGTATCAGGACTGTCTGGCATCCCAGCGACCACCATGTTCAGGGGGAGGGAGCTCAGAGGAACAACTACAAGGGGGAAAAGCCCCTCCAGCCCGGATAGGCAGTGGCCCCACAGTGTCCACCCACCACACACCCAATGCTGGACCTCTGCCTATGCCCCTTCAATCTCCTGGCAGGGCTTGGGGCCCAGGGCTCCGTGGGAGAAAGTAACGTGTCTGAGGTAGGTGGGGGTTACAGCAGGCGGTAGAGCGGGGGACAAGTTGGGAGCCTGAGAGAGTTCCGGTGTTCTGGAGGCAATAAAAAGAGATGTAAAAAAAAAACACTTGGTGCCTTCTACCAAAATAAGACTGTCTTTCGGTTCAGGTTTGCCAACAGCTTGTTATCACAGTGGTTCTCCCAGTCTTTGATTATGTGGACGCGGTCTATGGTTCTGCCCCTCCACATTCCTGGCCAGACTGGCTACCCTCTGTAACTCCATTTGTCACTCTGCAACCAATTCACTCTCTCAAACCCATACCTGCTCCCTGTACACATCACTATCCATTCTCCCTCTGCCATTGTGTCACCAGATGCACTGTACCTCCTTTATATCTAAATTCTGGTTTGGGTCCCTTCCCTCCTACCTCTCATCTCTCCATTCCATTCTTCCCTCTTCCCTTTTTTTTCCTTCAATTGTTTAATCAGGAGAGGCACACTAAGCTGGAGCTTGTTTACAGGTGCGACCTGGGAGCACAGGGAAGTTAAGTGACTTGCTCAGGGTCACACAGTATGCAAGTAGGGGCTGTGGGATTCAAACCCATGTCTCCAGATTTGCAGCTCAGAGCCTTAAACCACTGCGCTATACTGCTTCCTGTTCCCTCCACTCCAGGGACCATCACACCTTTGCTCTGCCATGTCCCTGCACCTCGGCCGGCAAATCAGCTTTTGCCCATTGTCTCCCCTTACTTCAGAAGCAGCTCCCCTCTTCCCTACTCTTCTCTTCCTCCCCTGCCTCCCTCAAGTATCAGCAGACTTTCTTCCGTCCCCCCTTTGCTACTATTCCCCCCCCCAATCATCACTTATATACTTGCTGTAATGTTCAGTAGCCTGCTGTTGACTTGCTTGCACATTGTGCACTTTCTACGGTCTTTGTGTGCTTTGACTTTGCACTTTTTTAACACTGAATTTGTTGTGTTATTTTTTTATCCTTTTCTCCCTCCCCTTGGTCACACCTGGAGGTGAGCCTCAGATCAGTGTGCCTTTCCTGGTCACCAATTTTCAAATACTGTAAATAAATAAATAAATATACACAGATGATAAAGGATGGAAAAAGGATAAAAGTGCATCAAGTTTGCTCTGTTGTTCCTACCTAAAATTGTGCAATACATTTGAAGCTCTGATAGCCTCTGTCCTCCATTTGGCTATTTACTGTCCCCTCTACATAACCTGTTGAGTTTTGAACCCTTGGATAGTTCAAGAATCACATTACTGGGTAGACTGCTCCACCTACACACCCACCTCTCTGTAAAGAAGTATTTTCTTTAGTCCTCCTTGAAGTTTTCCATTGCTAGTTTGAGTTTGTGGCCCCCATGGTTACATTACTCCTTAATTTAAATAAATCTGTGGAGCCCATCCTCTTGTGTCCCTTCATGTATCTGTAGATTTCTATCATACTCCTTTCTCTCCCCTGTCCTCTAGTGAGTACATGTTTAG
Organism: Neoceratodus forsteri; assembly: GCA_016271365.2. Classification (NCBI taxonomy): domain Eukaryota; kingdom Metazoa; phylum Chordata; order Ceratodontiformes; family Ceratodontidae; genus Neoceratodus; species Neoceratodus forsteri. The sequence goes on from CM028137.1 coordinate 939,958,825, forward strand.
GCTGTTTATTCTTTCCTGATGGGTCCTACCTACAGTTAAGGGCCACAGTGTACTGTTTTCTGCCAGGGAGTCCGTTGTGTCCCAGGTGACATGGCAAATAATTAAAACAACAAGGGAAAGGCCAGCCCAGTGGTGCTGAGGGTTGAGGTGCTGGACGCCCCACCTCGCATCCGACCGACTGCTCTCCTCTCTTGGGGAAGGGAGGGAGGGTTGTTGTCCCGCTTCTTGGCTGCCCCCTAGTGGAGGCCAGAGGGTAGTGCCAGAGAGGCACAGGAGCACAGGTACGTGGCATGTATGTGCCTCCTCGTGTGTATGCTCACACTGCGAGGGGAAGGGGGGGGCAGAAAAATTTAAAAATGGCGTTGACCAGCAGGACACCACCGGTTCTCCGCAGGCTCTGCACCTGGCCAGCTGGGCATCTCCATGCCATTGAGGTACGTCCTGGTGGATACTGGGGTGACTGGTCTGGGAGACCAGTGGAAGGAGGCTGGTTGACACAGGAGGGGGGGGGAGGTTCTTTTCATTGCACCCTGCCTCACTGTGCCACAATCTGCCATGATGGCCACACAGCAGAAATCAAAATGTCGCTGGCCAAAACAGTACCTTGCTGACCCTTGATCATTGTACTGCCCTCTGTTGAATACAGTATTTTGTATGCTTTCCTATTCCTTTTTCAAATAGTGCTCCAAAACAGCGTGCAGTACTCCAGGTGTGTCCTAACCAAAGACCTGTGCAGCAGTACTATCACCTCTTGATTTTGACTACTGAAACCCTGCCAGATGCATCCCATTAGTTTTCCCATATGTAGTCCTGCATTGAGAAGAGGATTTATTATAACCCCTAGGTCCCTATCCTCTTCTGAATACTTAACCTCACTTCCCCTGATGATAAGAGTGCAGATTTCTTCCTACCAATGTGCAATATGTTACATATTTTGGCACTGAATTTTACCTGCCATTTTCTGAACCACTGTGCCAGCTTTTCTACATCCGTTTTCATGTGGTTGATTCCCTCATCATGTCTACCCTCCCAGAGAGTTTTGTGCTGTCTGCAAACAGACTTACTTTACTTGTTAACCCTACCTCAATGTCACTGATATACATATTGAAGAGTATCGGTCCCAAGACCGACCCTTCCACCTGTGACCTTCCTAACATCAGAGAATTTTCCATTCAGGACCACTCTCTGGGTTCTGTCTGACAACCAGTTGCCAATCCACTCAGTCAATCCTCACCCTAGTCCTATTCCCCGCTCCTTCTGGATACACCTCCTTTGAAGCATTGAATTAAAGGTCTTACTGAAGTTTAGGCACAGAATGTTGACTGTCTGGCCTCATCCGCTATATGCGTTACTGTCCAGAGTTGAAGATGTCAGTCAGGTTTGTTTGGCAAGAGCTTACCTCATGAAGCCATGCTGATTTCAGTCTGTAAGAAACTTTCTTCCAGAAAGTCTATCTGTTCCTTTTTTATTAATTTCAGCAGCTAGCCCACTATCAACATAAAGCTCACTTGTCTACAGTTACCTGGATTTTTCCTATCCCCATTCTTGTGCAGAGGGTCCACATTTGCCATCCTTCAGTCCTCAGACACTTTCCCTGGAAGTCAGTGATCCATTAACTAGGTCTACTGAGGGAGCTGCCAGTGACTGACTGATCTCCTTCAGTACCCATGGGTACAACCCATCTGGTGCTGGGGACTTGGTCACATCACATAAAGGTCTTGCAGACCTTTCAGAACTCTTTCCCTAGTTACACAGCCTATCTCCAACCTTTTATTATCAGTACCCTGGAATCTATTTTTGCTGCCAGGAAGTGACTCAGCACTGTCTATTGTGAACACAGAACTGAAGTACTGACTTAACATGTTTGCCCTTTTTTCATCTTCCGCTATGCTTGTTCCAGCCTTCTTTATTCTCTGACATCCATTGACTGTCGTTTTCCCTTTATGTACCTATGGAAAGTTGTGTTATTTATTTTACTCCTTCAGTTATTGTTAGTGGTATGCTTACTTTAGTCCTTCTTACAAAGTCAGTACTTGGTAATTTTCCTTTATGTGCAGCCCTGCTGGACTCATTCTGATCCCTTTTGAGTAACCTAAAAATTTATCTTTTGTTCCATACTGTCTCTCTCGTTTGCTTGTTGCATCAGCGTGTCTTTCTCTGCTTCTTAGTCTTATTCACACATTTTATTTGTTGACTGGGTAAGTCAGTGGTCCAAGGGATTTTTTTTAGGAGCGACCTAGGCCTAAGTAGGCAAACAACAGGGTGGAGGTAAGAGGAACATGGTTTCAAACAGGCTGGGAAATACATTTTCAAGAGTAACTGAAAGTACAGATAAAAACAAAGTAGAAAAATGTGGATACACAGATTTGTGATGGCAGAAAAGGACCACACCAGCCCATCTAGTCTGCTCTTTTACCCCTCCCCTGCCCCCCTCCCTTTTACCTACTCTGGGCTTTCCCCCCTCCTCCCAACCCCATATGTCTATCCAATGCTCTCTTGAAACCGCCCAACAATTCCGAACTCACTACCTCCTCTGGAAGCCTGTTCCAGGGCTCCACCACCCTCTCCATGAAGAACTGCCTCTGACATTTCCTCTGTATTTCCCACCTTCCAATTTGAGGCTGTGTCCCCTCGTGTTTTCTCCCTCCTTTTTTGAACAAGCGCCCCTCCTTCACCATATTTATCTCCTTCAAGTACTTAAAAGTCTCAATCTTGTGCCCTCTCTCTCTTCTAGTCTCCAGTGGATACAGATTCAGCTCCCTCCATCTCTGCTCATATGGGTTTCCCTGCATTCCGCTCACCATCTTTGTTGCTCTCCTCTGAACCCTCCCCACCATCTCAATATCCCTATGTAAGTGTGGTCTCCAGAACTGCACCCCGTATTCCAGGTGCGGGCTCACCACAGTTCTGTACAGCAGCATGAGCACCTCTCTCCTCTTACTACTAAAACCCCTCACAATGCAGGCCAACATACCATTCGCCTTACCCACTGCCTTACTGCACTGGTTCCCCACCTTAAGATTCCTCGATATAATAATCCCCAGGTCCCTCTCCTGTTCTGTTTCCTTGAGTTCCTCCCCCCCCCCGATGATGTAAGTTTCTTTCATGTTCTTCTGCCCCAGGTGCATCACTGCACACTTTTTTGTATTAAATTTAAGTTGCCAGGTTTTCCGACCACTTCTCTAGCTTCTCCAGGTCTTGCCTCATGGCCTCCACTCCTCCCTGTGAGTCCACCCTATTGCAGACCTTTGTATCGTCAATGAACAGGCACACCCTACCCTCCAATCCCTCTGCTAGATCCCTAATGTAGATGCTAAAGAGTAGGGATCCCAGCACTGACCCCTAAGGCACCCCACTGAGCACTACCCTTTCCCTGGAATGTACCCCATCAACCACCACTGCTTGACACCTTCCCTTCAGCCAGTTTTCCACCCACCTAGTAACTCTCTGGCCCACCCCCAGGCTCTCCAGCTTGTTTTCCAGCCTATTGTGTGGGACAGTGTTGAAGGCCTTGCTGAAGTCCAGATAGGCCACGTCCACCGGCCTGCCCTGGTCCACTACCTGCATCACCCAATCAAAAAACTCTATCAGGTTAGTCTGACATGACCTTCCATTTGTGAAGCCATGCTGCCTTTCTTCTTGTATACCATTGGCTACCAGGTATTCCATCACCCTCTCCTTTGTCAGTGTCTCCATTACTTTCCCCACCACCGAGGTGAGGCTGACAGGGCGGTAGTTGTTGACCTCTTCCTTGCTTCCCCCTTGTGTAGTGCAACCACCTCTGCTCTCCTCCAGTCCCCGGGCACCACCCCGTATCCAAGGACAAATTGAACAATCTTGTCAGAGGTGGTGCCAGCTCCTCCCTTAGCTCCCTGAGTACCCTTGGGTGCAAGCAGTCTGGTCCCATTGCCTTGTTGACCCTTAGTCTGCCCAGTTCTTCCCTTACTCTGTCTACTGTGAACTCCATAGAATCCAATTGCTTGCAGTTTACCCTGTTCCCCCTGTACTGGCCCTCTCCCCCTCACCCTCTTCCATGAAGATCGAACAGAAGTAGCTGTTTAATGCCTCCGCTTTCTCAAAGTCCCACTCCAATTTTGTTCCGCCCCCCCTCAACCTCCTTATTCCCTGCTATGCCTTTCTTCGCTCTCCCACATACCTAAAAAAGGTTTTATCACCCCTTCTGGCTTGGTTAGCTATTCTCTCCTCAGTGACCTCTATGACCTTCCTTATCTTTTGTCCTGCCTCTCTTCTCTTTTCCCTGTATGCCTTCCTCTTCTCGGTCCTTTGTGTCTTTTTGTACCTCCTAAAAGCCCTGTTCTTTTCCCTGACCACCCCCCACCTCTCCTGTAAACCAAAGAGATCTTCTTCTTCTTCCTTTTCTGACTCACCTGATGCATACGTCTGCGGCCTTTAGCACCCCTCCCTTAATAGCATCCCACAATTCCTCCACAGCTTCCATAATCCCCAGCCTTGACATGTCTTCCCCAACTATCATCCTCATCCTGTTAAAATCTGCCCTCCTGAATTCCATTACCCTAGTTCTCATCCTGTTTCTTTCCCTGCCCATTTTCACTATGAACCTGACAGATCTGAGGTCACTTTGCCTATTTCTTCCCCACCTCTACCTCCTCCACACTGTCTCCATTAGTGAGGACTACGTCCAACAGGTCCCCCTTCTCGTAGGCTCCCTAACCCGTTGGTGCAGGAATGCATCTTGTAGTGCCTCCAAGATCCCCCTGCTCCTAGCTGATAATGCTGATGAGATCACCCAGTCGATGTCCGGGAGATTTAGGTCCCCCACTAGTAGAATTTCCCCTTTTTTTGCCATGTTTGTTACTGATTGTAATAGCTGCTTATCCCCATCTTCCCCCTGTGTAGGGGGTCTGTAAAGTACCCCGACTCGCAACTGCTCCCTATTTCTCTTGTCTAAAGATACAATTTTAATAAAGTGGGACAAAAAAACCCAGGACTTGAACAATTTGTTTTGTAAGCATACAATACTTGTGCTAATCTAGCACAGTAAGTCAGTCAGTCAGAATAGCTGACTCCGTATCCCTTCCTCTCCCCATCAACACTGGGGTCCGTGTTGGGTCCTATCTTATTCTCCATATTTCTAAATGACCTCCCCTCTGTCTGCTCCTCCACCGCAATCCACATGTACACCGATGACATGGTCGTCTTCACCTCTGGCCAGTCCCGAGGAGGTAGCATCCAGACTACAGTGCAATTTCACTAAAGTTCAGCACTAGTTCAACTCCCATCAGCTCTCTCTCAATGCCAAGAAGACAGTCTCAATAACCTTTGGCACCAGGCAGAGGCTTTCTCAGCTACCCTCCTAGCCCTCTTTACAAACCCTTGATGGGACAGTCCTTGAGGACACCACATCCTTTAGGTACCTTGGGGTTTGGCTAGACCAACACCTCAACTTCTCTGGCCATGTGGACGCCATCCTGAAAAAACTGTGCCCCAAGCTTGGTGCTTTATACAGGAACCTTAGCTCTCTACTGCTTCTGGCTAGGTGTGAACTTATCCAGAAGATGATCCTACCTATTTTTGACTATGGTGATGTAGTCTACAGTGCTGCTCCCAAGTCTTCCCTAATCAGACAGGATGCCCTTTTTAACTCCTTCTGTCATTTCGCTCTGGATGCCCCTCGCTCGCCCATCACTGCAATCTCTACCGCTCCCTGGCTTTTACCGCCTTAGAAAATTGGCATCTCCTTCATTGTGCTAAATCTGTGGCTAAATTTTTGGTTTGGCAAGCTCCCCCCTGATTTGACTTCATCACTACATACCCTTCCTCCTCCAGCCCATTCGCTCAGATCCTGACTCCCGTTTATTGGTAGTCCCTTGTTGTACGACCACTGCTGGCCAGATGACCTTTTCATATCACTTCCCCAAACTATGGAATGCACTTCCTCCCCAGATTCATCACCCTTATGGTAAACTGTATATGTGGCTAATTACCCTATAGTTCTCCTTTTCCTCCTCCTCCTCCTCCTCTGCTTAACTCAATCCCTATATTACTTCCTACCTCCTATTGCGGCTGATTATCTAGCCCCAGTATCCCACTACTCCATATTACTTTTCCCACATCTCTTCTTCCCTCTTAAACCTCTCTCGCTGTTCTGTCTGCTCCAACCCTCCTCTTCTAGTTACCTCACTTCTGATCACCCTCTGTGCTAACAATAGCACTTATCAGGCTCACATGTGTTTTGTAAAGTTTTACTGACTGTTAAACTGCACTTATTATGTACATACTTCTGTAATCTCTGGCCTATTGTACACTGTTATGCTGTTTTCGATATTCTTTGTACAGATGTTTTGCAGAGTAAACGTCTTCCCTGTTACTCTCTCCCCCAGGGCACACTGGTAGACAAGCATCTTGTTGTTCAGTGTGTCTTTCTTGGTGAAAAAGAAATAAATTAAATAAGCAGAAGCAATGCTAATATAGCAAATATAGATGTACATGGATGGGCGACTCCCAATATTGCCCCTTTAATCACGGCCTGCTTTTTCAGAAATTATCTGATTGACTGCAGCAACTAAAAGTAGAGGGTCTCTCCTTGTCATGTTCTGTCTTGTGCCAAGGAGACCCACACAGGTCAGTCGGGGCATTCCTCTTCATGATCTACACCAAATGACCGCAGGCATATATAGTGGATGCCAAACTGAATTTGTATCCTGATGCCACTGCTCTTCATGTTTCTAGACCCTCTCTAGCCTCTGCTCATAATTTTTATTATTTATTTGAAAATTGGTAACCAGGAAAGGCACACTGAACTAAGTCTGGTTTCCAGGTGTGACCTGGGGGAGTACAGTGTAGCAAAATTACAAGTCATGACAAACAGATGCAATAACAAACTACAAAGTGCAATAACAGAGTATGCAACAATCAGGTGATCAAAAAAATGGAGGAACCACAAAACTGGCTTACAGGGCAGCGTTCAATGTAGACAATAGCTAAATAAAGTGTGAGGTGCCAGTAGAAAGAGATGACGGTCCATGAGCAGTGCAAACGAGTCAAAAACAGGCAGCTACAGTTCACTGGTAGGAGCCAAAATCAAGGGGCGTAGGGCAATAGCAGGAGGAGAGATCAGACGTGGACAGGGGATCACATGGAGGGTTGGCAGGAACAGGAGGTAGTAGTGAGCAGGCTTAGCTGGTGTCTAAGGGATGAAAGTGGGGGGGGGAGATGGAGGGAGGAAGGGAATAGGTTCCAGAGGGAGTGGAGATGACAGGAGAAGGCAGACTGCCCAGTACAGGAGTGTGGGTGGGGAAGAGAGAAGGTGCTAGGGTCCCTCGAGCAAAGGAAGTAGGAGGACAAGGGGATGGAAGAGAGGAGTAAGGATAGCTATGAGGGGAAGGACCTAAACCAGCATCTTGAGATGAAGGAAGCACAATGGGACTGGTTACAGGAAGGGAGAGAAAGAGAAAATGGAAAGGCAGGAGTAATATGAACTACAGGCTGATTTTGATCCACTACAACTTATCTTTTCTTCCTACACTGTCGATGTCGACTTCCTGCTATTGCTATTATGTCCTTTTCCTCGTGTCACCTGGGTCAGTGTATGATGGGGAGAGCCTGCCTGCATGGCTCCCTTCTTCTGTTTGTGTGCAATCTGGCAACCTCACTATTACACTGCCCTCCCCTCTATGATTTCCTATAACATCCATCTTCAACCTTAAAGTGCTGGTTCCCCACTGGCTTAGATACTGACCATTCTTAGGGAACAGCTAGCTATCTTGCCAAAAGATTCCCCAGTCCCCTGAAAAACAGTACCCCTCCTCCTCATGCCAACCCTTTAGCTATGTGATAAACTCCATGAATTTTCTCTCTCTTTTCTGTACTGCAGAAGTCAACCGTGCCTATCCCAGAACGTAACTTTCTGCCCAGCTCCTTCAACCTTTCTTTACTCTCTTCAGTGCTGTGGTTTGCCAGATTGTCAAAGTTTGATCACATCAAGGACTTTAAATTAGTAGGCAGTAGCAGACATATCAATTGTCAATTTTCTTTTCCCTGTGTGTTCACTGAATAAGAACATGAATTGTACTTGAAGTCATCAATAAAACTGAGCTTAAAAAAGTAGCACAACAGCTGGGGCTAGATGTTTAGTCCCCCCGACATAGGCACAAGTACGGAGAAAAACTGCCGCAAGTGGGACTTCACTTGTGGAGCTGCAGTTATCGCTGCACATGCTATATATTCAAAGCAGGAGCTGGTTTATGACCGGCTACCCCATTTACAGTAGACAGTAGCCATTTTTTTGGCAGAGCTGCACCGAAATGTTACTTCTGGTAGGACCAGGTGTAACATCTCTCACAGCTGTGCCTGTCGCCTACATGGAGCTCAGGCTGCGAAAAGTGAAGTCCACAGGTGTGGAGAATTCATTCCTCATTGGCCACTGCAGAGTGGGACTTAGTCCCAGGAGAAGTGAAAATCCAACCCCTGGTATCTGGGACTTCCCTTCCCTGTTAACTAGCCTCTTCAGAAGACCCAAAATGGTTGGCACATTCACCCTAATGGAGGAATGCTGCAAATCTGATTGGAAAAGGCAGAGCACGTATTCTAAGACCTCTGGAACTCAGTGATGACTCTGAGGGAATAAATCCCCCAGAATTACAACTCTACTAACTGATATTCTAGGTATTGAACCCCTTCTTTAACAAGTGTCTCGTCATTTGAGAATATTCATCAGTACTTGCAAAGATGTGGTGTCAGTGCTTAAAATCTCTTTTAGTAGAGCTGTGAATATGTGGAATTTACTCACCTAATCATTGCTTGCACAAGCCCGAAATCAGAACATTATATATAACGGAAAGAAAAAGTGTTTTTTTTTAAATAAATGTGGTTGTTTTAATGCAAGTAAAAATGCTAAAAGCAGCAGACATTTCATCCACTAATAAAACTGTTGAGGTTGGCCAGTTCATTTCATGCTACACAAATCATGTGGTGTATGATATTGCCTGCCCTTGCTCCAAGACTTCTGTGGGAAGCATAATTAGTCTTGTGAAAATCAGAATATAGGAGCACCTTAGTGACATTTTACTGGGCAAGCAAGATTGCTCTTTTGAATGCAAATTTTGCAGCAGTACATGGGTCCAATCCAGCTGGGATATACATTATGGAGCTGGAATATGTGAAACCCAGAGAAAGTGGCAGTAATCTAACTAAATTGCTTTTCCAGAAAGAGCCCCGATGGAGCTATACTGGTAATTAATTTGTGCCCTTTTGTAAACAATGTGTGTTAGTTTTTGATGGTATTGTGTTTGCGTATCTTTTTGAATCAGAATTTATGATTGACAAATATATAGCAAATACTTCTCTCCAATCATATTATGTACACACAAGCCTTTTTAGATCAAGCCTGAAATGAAGACAGCTATATTAATGTCTCCTATTGCTGTTCCTGTTATCTCTTTCAGAAGCTCAGAGGTCTGAATTCAGTACTTTAAAGCACCTAGAAGTGGTCCCTTTTTCTAATGAAATTGTAACATTCATTTTTTTCTTTTTCTATACAGTTTTAAAGAAAAACTCTATTCTGTGTTTGAAAGAAATATGAACCTTAGAAATTAACTTGAGTTTCTACCTAGTAGAATATCTCCTCTGTTTGGCTTCTTTACATTTTTTCCTTCCTTCTTCCTAACATAACCGATGATGTGCAGTATTTTTAAGTCATTTGGGCCTTTTTTCAGTTGCAGTGTGAACTTGGCGGATGCTTTGCAGTGTGGAAATTTCAGTTCATTATGGTCGGGTGTGGTTAACACCTTTTTCATTAAATCAAATATGCAACACGAGTGTTTGCATTCTTAATCTGAATTAGTGGCACCCCTAGCATGAAGACAGAATACTTAGGCAGACTCGGCAAGCCTGGAGGTCATCTGCGGACAATTTCTTTGTTTCTAGGTCCCACCACCTTGCAGAAAGCAAACATACTCTGCACACTATCAATGACTACATCTGGTTCTGAGTTCACTTCTTTATTGACTGCATTTCTGACAACTCCACCTTAACCATCATCCGGATTCTTTCCATGACAACATCCAAAGTAACGCTGCCACACGACTGGCAAATGTGAGATCAACAAATGGAGTTTTGGAATTAGAATTGACACTGCAGCTATCACTACACTGAATTAGTCACTGCAGCTGTAGTTCTCAAGCATCTCGCAAGTGGTGGGAAGCAGTTCTCATGAAGTGGCCAGCCTGACGAAGCATCATGCCTTGGACGCGAAGCCCCAGATATTAATACCACTATTCTCAACCATGACAGTTAAATATTTCATAAACTGTCAATTTTTTGTAGTCACTTTATACAATTCTATTTTATAAGTTACAAGTTCCTTGAGTGCATTCTTCTTTTGTGTTCTCCTAACGGCATGTACATTACACTGCAGGTCATCACAGATAAGATGGACTGCCTCTCTCACTGGCTCTTTGTGATTATGGTCATCTCATCTCCTGTCAACGTGGCAGCTTCACCCCCACAAATACACAGATGCAACTCCTCCCTATCAAACTGCTTCTTGGTGCACAAAACAAAGTTCTCACAGTGGACGCAGTCTATATCCCTCCAAAAGACCACCGTGCCAGTATTAAGTCTGTACTTGATTTTGTTAGTCTGCAGCCCTCTGAAAATGAGCTCCTCCTCGGGATTTCAACATAAACTGGCTCACCTCTGACACTGGCTTTACAAAGATGACATCCTAGCAGCAAACCTGACTCAGATGGTAACCTCCCCACCGGAAAAATTACAAAACTGGTACAAGCACCCTTATTGACTGGGTTCTCACAAATCACCCTGACCGGATAAAAACATTAAAGTCCTCCTGATCCCTCAGTGACCACTCCCCAGTGTCCTGTACCTGGTCTAATAAATTTCTCAAGCCACCCCCCCAAAGTTATAACAAACAGAGTATTGCCTTATTGGAATCTTATCAAGTTGAAAACCCATCTCCTACAACAGGACTGGATGCCAATCCTTGAATCAACTGATATTAATACCACATTAGAATACTTCATTAAATCTTTCAACTCTGCATGTGACTTATACGCCCCAGTAAAAAAACCTAAAATCAAAGCGCTATCAAATCCATGGATTACTGCCAAACTACTTGCCGAGCTCAAGGTTCGGGACCACCTCTGGGCAGTTGCCAGAGACACAGGCTCACCTCATGATACCCTAAAATACAAGCAGGCATGAAATAGATGTACCTCACAAATTAGGCAAATGAAGAGCGCCTATTTCAAAAATGCCCTTGAATCCACCTGGGGTGATGGAAGAGCTTTTTGGGACAACATCCGAAACATAATGGGTAAACAATCAAAATCGTCACCTACCATTATGAAAGTTGATGGATCCACCACTCTTGACCCAAAGTCTATTGCAGATGCGCTAATAAGACATTCACAGACCTTAGTGGGGTCCTCCCCAGATTTCTTCTCGACTTACCTGTGCCTAGCCTAGTAACACAAAACACCCTCGTGACAAACCACAATTTTACTTCAAGAAAATCAAGGTGCACGAAGCACACAAGTACATAAGAGGCCTGCTCCAAATCCAGGACAAGTAGTGACACGCTAGATCTAAAAATCCTGTCTCTCACCCTGGATGAAGTAATTCACCCCTTGCAAAATTCTTAATCTGTCACTTTGCCAAAGTCAATTTCCCAACAAATGGAAATCTGCATAGTTAAGCCAGTGCACAAAGGGGGGACAAAACCTCAACAGGAAACTATCGACCAATATCAATACTCCCTCCCTCTCAAAGCACTTGAACGAATAGTGGCAGACCAACTCTCTGATTACCTGGACAAATACAATCTACTCTGTAATCAACAGCATGGCTTTAGGAAAGGACATAGTACAACAACAGCCTTACTTGATTTCTCTGGAGAAGTCCACTCAGCCCTGGACAAAGGGTGCCAAACAGGTGCAGTCTTATCGATCTTACAAAACTTTCACTACAGTCCATCATGCCTACTTACCTCCTTACTTTCTAGCTAGGCCTGGCCGAAGGTCCTTGTGCTTGGGTAAAAGTTACCTGTCCAATCGGTCACAGGCTGTAAAAATCTCTAATGAACTCTCCAACTTCAAACCAGTTCTCTCGGTGTACCACAGGGATCAATTCTTGGACCGCTCCTCTTTAGCCTGTTCCTTAACTCCCTCCCCAGATATCTGCCAGGAGAAAATAATCTTACTCGCTTATGATGCTGTAATTCTCTCTTCCCACAAGGATCCAAACTCCCTACGAAAAAGCCTGCAACTTGCTTTCTCTAGTGTTGAAGGTGGTTCTAGATAGTAAACTTGTGCTAAACCACAATAAAACAAAAGCCATGCTCTTCTCAATCACCAAAACAAAAATAGGCATATTCCACTCACCATACAAACCTCTGCAGGAATTACACTGGACCAAGTAAATACTTTCAAATACCTTGGCATCACTTTTGACCAAGGGCTCACCTTTGCAACCCACATTGACAACACTGTGAAACAGTGAACCAACGCCTTGGAATACTATTCCAGAACTATCAATTTCTAAATCAAGCGCACTGAGAATAGCTATACAGAGTTCCATAATCTCAATCATTGACTATGGCCTTATTATTTATGGCTCAGCTACCTCCACTGCTCTAGGCGTATCTCAATCACTCTAAATAAGGCCTGCGGCTCTCACGGGCTCAAAGACTGACTCACACGCGGTGATCTGTACTATGAATCAGGCTGGTTGAACCTATCAAATCGTCTTATTTATCTCACCTGCACAATGGCAAAAAAATCTATCTTGGGACTGACTCCATTATGTACTCAAAACCTAATCCTACTGAATCCTGGCTCATGACCCTCCACCAGATCTGAACATGCCAACCTTTCCTGGTTCCGAGATGCCGGACTGCACAGGGACAAAGATCTTTCGCATACAGGGCCCCGACATGGTTCAATGCGCTTAGTCCACCTACTCTATCCTCAACTCGCTTGAAGCTTTCAAACCATGCTCTATGCCCACCTCACCACCACTAGCAACTGTGACTGCGCTAGATAAAGGCTACTACTCCTCCTCATGTCCATCCTCACATCTGAGGCCTCTTCCTCCTGACTAATGAACCTCTGGTACCTCTACTACTTCCTGTCTCCCACCCAAACTCACTCCCCTTTTTCCTGTCCCTCTCTCTACTCTCCCGGCCACCACCTTTCCTCCTCTCTAGCCTCCTTTTGTGCTAATGATCACCCTCTCCTGGAAGTTTCCTTAACTCGAAATTGTCTACTCGCTTGAACCTGTTATAGCTTGTTTTTCTATGAAACTTAAAAATGTTACTGCCTTAAACTGTTAATAGCAAATTTATGATGTAACTTTCCTGTCTGGTTTTACCTGTAATGTGTATGTGCTTTGTTAAATGTTCTTTGTGACGTGGAACCTTTGTAAAAGAGCCCTGGCTCAAAGGTATTAATTCCTAGACTAATAAACTAAACTAAAGAAGGCCACTAGTGGATGCAATGTGACCACGAACTTGACCAACTCCCACTTTGGACTTCGTTCTGTAAGAGACGTGGGTACTTTTTTGTCTACTCCATCACTACTTCAGCTGCCACTGTTGAAGGATTGTTTATTATTTTGTAGAACAGATTTTGCTGTCATGGTGCTTTGAATAAATGGACTGAACAAGACCTCAGCCCGTTCTTTATTTCCTTGACTAAATCTGCAAATGTCCCATGGATTCTAAGTGAAGTTTTCTGCTTTAAATTATCATATGTTGTCTGACCCATCTTCTCCAGGACACGTGCGTGTCCCCTATTGCCACAATGCGTGGTTTCAGGGATGTGTCGATTTGTCAGCTCCACAGCTGGGGCACTTATGGCCAGTATGTGACAGGGTAGCACGTGGTCCTTACTTTGAGCAAGGGGTAGGTCTGAGGCATTACATTGGTTTGTAATTGTGCACTTCTATCTGTTAGCAGCCACTTTCGTGTTAATAACCTTGATTTTTAGGTTTACATTTGCACAATATTCACGGAGCCACTGAAATAATTTTGAGACAGAAAACAAAAAGATCAGTACCCAGTATTATCAGGAATATGAACAACACAACAAAAGCACTTCTGTGGGAAAAAGTGTAAACTTTCTTGTGCGCAAAAAGGTCAGTGAATATATATTAACAAGAAAGCTGCAGCTGCACTCCCATTAGTGCCCCAACATTTCACACCAAAATGCTGTGCTTTTTAAAGCCTGGTGAGCTTCCTAGTTCAAACTCCATAGATACAGCATTTTTAAAGGGGAGATGCATCAGTATGCATATTTTTTTGTGGGGCCCACCACAATGTCTACCTGCAACTAATGATTCCACAATACATCATGCTAGATATAATAAATATGAACTGCACAAATGTGTAATAAAGTGCTAAAGTGGCATAACAAAGTGACAAATCAGAAAGAGGTAACAATTTGCTCCTAGCCAGACATTCGAAATCATGCATCCAAACGAATTGTACGTATACATTTATAGTGTATAGCAGAACACTGTTCTGTATGGAACTGCACCCCTTTTGAAACGCTATTGTACCACAGTTCAAAGGTCATAGAATGTGATTGTAGCCTTCTGTGGTACAAATAAGTCCTGATGTTCCTGTTTTGGCCAGTAGGTGGTGCAGTATTCTTATCTGTCAGAGTTTTTCTGTCTGTCTGTGTCTCCCCCCCACCCCGGCAATCTCGGTGTTCTATGCCTTCCTCTCTTTTTTTTTTTAGGTTGGCTGGGTTTTGTCCGACATTAGTTCAGCCGGTGAATGTTTTTATGTGGAGTCCCGGTCGCAAAATGGAGCACTTGAGTGGCTGGATTGATTTAAGCAGGACCAAGAAACTTCTGCTTCACAGGTGATCGCAAGTCACTCGGTCCCACTTTTGATGTTTTTTTGTTGTTCTTTGACTTTAAAAGTCAAAGTGATGACAGAAAGGAGCTCTGGCTGCAGCCGTTTTCTTCAGTATGTGAGCAGTTTGTCTAGTGAGTGGGGAGCATGGCTGTGAAGCCAGTAAAAGCATTCGCGCTGCATCAACAGAGAAAAGCAGGACAAAATGCTGTCTCAGAGGATGTTTAAAAAAAAGATTTTGGGGGAATACTGTATGTGTGGGGGTTGCTGTTAGTGTGTCTGGCGGCAAGTGAGTCGGGGATACTGTTACCAGCTTAACAGCAGGAAACGGTGAATGGGCTGACTAGACCAGCGGGGCTATGTGAAATTATTTATTTTTCCATTTGATGCGGTCTATTCTGTGCTGGGACTAGACCCATGATGTTATGCTGGGATAACAGCACGGGTCCAGACCCAGCTTGACCAATTAGGGACCAGCATTCCTTCTTGCCACTGTATAATTGTGTTCAACACTAGAGAAGTGATGTTATTACACAACTCACATCCTTGAGTGTCTTATTGCTATTATACAATGGCATGTTTAGACAGAATTAAAAAGAAATAAAATATTTTTAAAATAGTTTGATTTCTCAGTGTGTGGAAAAGTACCTGTTCGAAGGTTGTTCACTAGATGATGCTGTTGTCTTGTCCCCCCCCCACCCCAACTCTTTGTTTGTACAGGGAAAAAGTTAATTTGAACCATCGTGACAGACAATTATATGAAGCCACTTGGTGCGGCACTTTGTTAACAAATGGCAGTTTGTTTGAAATGCTAACAAAACCCCGCACTGTGGAGTTGAGCGAGTGGGAGGAGGTGAAAAATGATGCTTCAGTTTTTTTTTAATTGTTGTGGCTGGCAGTGAGGGGCTTAGCAGGGGAATGTAAAGCCAGCTTCAGGAAGGATTGGGCATGGAGGAATTTCTTTTAATGTTATGCAGTCGTCACAAAGCCTGCCCTAGATACAGTGATGTTATCGTCAGGTAACCTCACGGTCTCTAGGGCATGCCAGCCAATCAGAATACTAGGATTATACTTGGCACTGAATGATTACAGTTTCTTATGTTGCTATTTTCAGACTTTTTGTATTTCTAGTCTCAAAAGGACTGTTTTCATGTTGTCACTTTTTGAATAAACCTGATGTTTCAAGAAAAAGTGCCTTTGTAGCGTTGTTTATGTAGCTGGTATATTGGGTGCCAATGTTTTTAGTCTGTTTTTTCTCCTGGCTGAGCACCAGTAGTGTCCCGGGTGTTACTTGTTTTGTGCCAGCAACTGATATAATTTTACTTTACTCTGAACACGAACATGTCTTTGTCATCAGCGTGCCAGCGTAGCAGTTATGTTACCACCTGCGGCACTGACAACCTGTGTTCGGGAACGAGCACGCTGCATCACAGGGTCAGTCAGGGGGAGGTAGGATGAGCATCCCATGGACAGCTCTCCTCCTCTGGGGGGAAGGTTGTGGCTTCCCAGCATGTCAGTGACACCCAGTGGAGACTGGATGTGCAACAGCCGGAACCAGCCTTCAGTGGGCAGGGTCCATGGCGGATGTCTGCAGGTTAGATGCAGGAGCATGCCGCCCCGCCCTAATATCATTATACGTCTGTGCCTCTGGGGGAAACTCATGGAAAAAACCCTGGGTCGGCTGCTCTGTGAAGCCCCCGGACCTCCACCTGAATGATACCCCAGGTGTAAGCCTCAGCTGGGGCCTCAGGTTAATCTTGATCCCTCCCTTCAAGAGTCCCGTGAGGTCTGAGCACAGAAGAGGGGGTATATTCCCCGCCCAGAACCAGGAGATAAACCATGTTAACAAAAAAAAAAAAAAGAACATGCCTTTGCAGTGCAAACATTGACCTGCTTACCTTATATGTATTTTCCTTCACAAACAATTTTTGTTTGCCTGCTGGGTTATAGTAGGACATGCTTGAGAGTGGAAGCAGCTGTCCCTTTTTTGTTCCCATCACAGTGGATACACCATGGCTGTGGAACTGCTCCACAACTGCATGTGTTTTTTAACCCACTGCTGATTGCATCAAAGTATTTTCCTGAAGCCTCTACACTGATATATGGGCTAGATTAACAAATAATTGCAAAGTGCAGTGCAAAAGTTTGTGTTGCTCTTTCTGATTCTTCAGGTGAGAAAAAATGCTATTCACAAACAGACAGCATGGGGCACTATCCAACTGTTTGTTTTTTTTAATTCAACATATTTTATTAGGTATATTGCAGTGCAACAACATTTAAGGATTGAATGTTGTACTATCCATGTACACTGCCAAGAAAACCATAAAATGTCTCCCCCCATCCAACTGTGAATAGGGCTAGGTAGAGGCAGCGATAACCCCATTACCACTACCGCTAACCCCACTAGCACTGCCCTGACCTGCATTCCTGGACATCGTCCTGCAGTGAATATCACCAGTGCGCTATTTGTTATTCACAAAAAAAACAATGCAAATGAGCCCACTGGGCATGCAAGGTGCTAGCTAGCCATCTGCATGCCCATTATGGACCCATTTACTTGGGCTGGGAGGGAGTCCCCCCCCAACACATAGAAACATAGACTTTGATGGCAGAAAAGGACCGCTTGGCCCACCTAGTCTGCCCATTTCCCTACCTACTGGATAAGCTACAGATCCTAGTTAACCAACAGCCTATTTCTTCCTACCCCTCCACAAGAATTGCCTTATGTCTGTCCCATGCATTCTTGAATTCTCCCACAGTTTTAGACCCCACAACCTCTTTAGGAAGGCGGTTCCATGCATCCACCACCCTCTCTGTGAAAAAATACTTCCTCACATTGCCTCTGAGCCGTCCCCCCTCTATCTTCAAATTGTGTCCCCTTGTTCTTGCACATCTCTTTTTCTGAAAGATGCTACCCTCTTGGACTTTGTTGATTCCACAGAGGTACTTAAAAGTTTCTATCATGTCCCTCCTCTCCTTCCTTTCCTCAAGGGTATACATATTAAGCTCCTTCAGTCTCTCCTCATATGGCTTCTCTTGCAGACCCTGCACCATTTTGGTGCCCTCCTCCGGACTGCCTCCATCCTGTCTATGTCCTAGCAGAGATGGGGTCTCCAGAACTGGACGCAGTACTCCAGATGGGGTCTCCCCAACTGTCTGTACAGAGGGATAACAACTTCCTGTTTTCTGTTGGTGATGCCTCTCCCTAGGCATCCCAGTATCCCCCCAGTCCTCCCTACTGCCTTTTCACAGTGCATGCCAACCTTAAGGTCATCTGATATGATTACCCCAGGTCTCATTCCATTTTTGTTGTTGTTACTACCTCCTTCCCCCCATTGTGTACTTCGTCATTCTTCTGTGTACACCAAATAAAGCTTTCTGGTGGTCTAGTGGTCCCTCATCCGATCCTGCTTCCTTCATTAATAAAAATCTCTCTGGTGGTATAGTGGTCGCTCCCTGTCCCCCCAGAACCGATCGCTGTCCCTATAGTTTACAAAAAAAAAGGTAATTATTCCCTGGTGGTAACAGTTCCCTACCCCCACCCTGTTCTTCGATCACCACCCCAATAGTTAAAAAATGATTCCCTGGCAGTCTAGTGGTTCTCTCCCTCCCTCACCCCATTCTACAATCACATCCCAACAGTTGGAAAAATTATTCCCTGGCAGCCCAGTTGTCCCTCCCCCCACCCAGTCCCCGGTGCCATCCCCGTAGCATAACAAAAATTCCTTTGGTAGTCCAGTGGTCCCCCACCCTATCCCTGATCACTTCCTGCCATATGGTATCAAATTACCCTGATGGTCTAATGGTCCCCCCACCCATTCCTGATCTGCCCGCACCTTATTTACCCCCCGTTAGTGAAATCCCTCCCTATGCACCACAATATCCCACTGGCCCTACCCACTGCCTAGTCACACTGCCTCGCAACCTTGAGATCATCAGATATGATTACACACAGGTCCATTTCCTGTTTGGTGACTGTCAGTACCTCTTCTCCTATTCTGTACTCCACCCCTGGGTTTCTGTGCCCCAAGTGCACTATTTTGCATTTTTTCGCACAAACCCAGCTGCCTATGTTCTTGACCACTCCTCGAGTTTTCAGGTCTCTACACATCCCTCCCCCCGAGCGTCCACCCTATTGCAGATTTTGGTGTCATCTGCAAAGAGACAAGACCTTCCCTTCCAGCTCATCTGCAGTGCCACTTACAAAGACATTAAGGAGGACTTGTCCCAGTACTGAGTCCTATGGCACCCTGTTGATCACTCTTACTTCCCCAGAGTGAACTCCGTTTACCACCACCCTCTGTCACCCATCCCTTAACTGATTTGTTACCCAGTTTTACCACCTTTGAAGCCACCCCATAGCTGTTCAGCATTCATATGACTTCATGGACCTTCTGTCTCTTCCTGCAGCCAGATTCTCTGTTTCTGTGTTAACCAACCAGTAACCTCCTCTACCTGGGATATCTGTTGTTTAGTACTTCTTAAGGCCAGATGCACTTTTTTCCAACCATAACATGATTGGCAGTGAAATCACCATAAGCAGCCTTGCAATATTAATCTGGCTCAGAAATCTGGAAGTGTGTATATAGTAGAATCTGATAAAGTCACTGCCATGTGTCAAGGGGATAGATAAGATGAACTCTATCTCCCGTTCATCACAATACGATGTTATTATGTTAAATGTTTTTATAAAATGGGTTGGGAATTTTCTGTATCCTGATTGGCTGAAACGTACCTGTGACCGTGTCCTTATTAGGGCATATTGTCCCAGCTGCCACATCTTATACCAGCCAGGACACAGCGCAGCAAGATATCCATGCCCGCAAGGAAGCCGATGATCTGCAGCTCTCCTGCTGATTTCTCATCACCGCAGCAGCTTCTCTCCAATCCCTGCCTCATTCCTGAGTTCTCCAGTCTCCAGTACATTCCTCTGCGCTGGCCCCACCCCCACCCCACTGATGGTCACCAATCATTGCCTGAAGTGTGATCCACTCTCCACAGAAGTGGATTCCTCACTAAACCACCCAGTCACTCCAGACATACTGAAAAACCTCTATATTGGCTTCCCTTTGAAAGATGTGTTCAGTTGGTGAGATGCGCTGTAAAGGAAGATGCTCTGCACTATGGTGGCTGGAAAAGGAACATGCTCGCTCCCTATAAAATCACCCTTGTCAGTTTTAAAAACACACACTCACTACCTGTGCACAAAAGAAAAGCATGTACAGGGCCCGATTGCAGGATGCCTTACATATGGCGTAAGGCGATTTACGTCACACCCTATGGTGCAAATTGCACCTTGTGCCATGCAATACGCTGGTTGCACCATGCTGCATGTGGGTTGCACCAAAGATGGGCTATGCCACCCACTATGCCCACAACCCGCTGCTGCATGGTGCAAAGGTGGGTTACGGCAGCACCTGTGCCCTACTCCAAAAGGGCAGCTGCCATAACCCAGGTACATGATTCCATGTCCCGCTATGACACTGTGGGTTAGACCAGCATGGAGGTGGTCTAAGGGGCATCTGTCCCAGCAAAATGACAGATGCCCCCCGCAGTGCTACTAATCGCACATTGCCGTGCCCCATGGACCCCACAACACAGTGCTGCCCCACCCCCATTCCGAGTGCCACCCAGGTCATTTTCCACTGTGCACTTCCTTGCACCTGTGCAACGAGCCTACCCCTCCCAAGGCCCACAGAGGATTGCAGGCATGTTTCAGGCTGGGGGCTCGTGGGAGCTGTCCCTGTGGTCTCCTGCTTGCGGCACCCAGGTCCGTTGCACCATTCCCATGGCACAACCCAGTGGCTGCTGCAAGTCACGGGATATAGGTGCCGGGGACCCTGCCTGTCCAGGAACAGGGTGCAGGGTCCCTGGCATAGCGGCGCATCTTGCATACACCTGCAAATTGTGCCATGTGTTTTGGAATCGGGCTCACAGTGTATGTGTGGCTGAGGAGGCGGGGGCACCTAATCTGTGCACTGTGTGTGTGTGTGTGTGTGTGTGTGTCCCTCTATTGGCAACTAAGCTAAATACATTGTATTATACAGGACAGTACATAAATAGAGGAACTATTTTTTACTCTTCTACCTGGAAAAAAACTCTTTTTCCCCATTTTGACAGCTTTTTATTTTAAATTTCTACATGGGGGATCCATTTTATAAGTGGAATAAGACTCTCCAAGGTGTGGTTTATGACCTGATAAGAGCACTTCCCAGGTGCTAAAGGCACTCAGAGCAAGCGCCTTGTGTCTCATTATGTACCTGGGGCGTGCTCTCATCAGGCCATAAACCATACCTCATTGTGTCTTATTCCTTACATATGTGCTGTGAGAGATGTCTCATACAGTATAAGAAAGTGGGGAGCTACTGCTCATGGCACTGGCGACACCAGTTCAGGGACAAGCTGGAACCAGCCTGGGGAGGAGGATTCAGCATCCCACCTCCTCCAGAGAGAGTAGCAGACTCCATTGCTCAGAGCCCCATAAAGTTTTGATAGGCATGAGTAATTTACTCTCCATTTTTTTTAATTAGATGAGTAAAATGAAATTGCAGTGAGTGAAAATGCTTCAAATATTGAGCAATAAAAATGTTATGAAGCACTCTTTTGCTCGGTATGGAACATTTGTGCTCATTAAAAAAATACAGTTGGATGGTGCACAACTTATCTGAAGAACTGCCACTGTTATACTGTCACCTGGGTGACCACAGGTGGTCGCGGCACTTGTGGGAGGGAGGACTCTGACTGAAACTGGACCACCAGTATGCCTCACACGTGCACGCGTTCTTTGGCACCACAGCTGTCGGATTATGAGGGCAGGGAAAACAAAAGCAGGAAAAGCCCTGGAAGCATGGCAGTATGAAGTCCTTGGATCCTGCCAGTCCAAATGTTTGTACCTCCTACACCTGACCTACCCATGGGGGACAGCTGTCAACTCAACGGAATACACGCTGGACAGTGGGTTAAGTGTCAGAGAAGGAGAGAACGATTCTAGGATCTAGACCTACTGGTAACGGGCAGCTCCAGTGATAAGGAGTTAAACAGAATAATTAAAAAAAAGAAGTCATCTGATGCAGATTGGGCAAGAGGACAGCAAAGTGAAATGGAGCATCTCTGTCTGTCCAAACTGGGTAAGATGATACCCTTATACCATAACAGACAGTTGTTACATCACATACAAGCTTATTATCAATCACTTCAGTTAGCTGGAGTGATTTATACATAAGTTTAATATTCATTTTATTTTTTTAATTTAAAAAAAAGAATGTAATCCCCCCCCAAATGGAACATAAGTTCATGGCTCAAAAGCCACAGAATGACTTGACACTAACAGTGGATGTATGCAAACTTCTTATCCCCCATATACAAGTCTAATTGTAACTTAAAGGAAGTAACATTTGGTGTCTCTGCTATCCGATATGGTAATGCATTCCAAGGGTCTACCACTCTTTGGCTGAACCATCTCCCTCTTTTAGATGTTCTATATATTTATTTATTTATTTATTTGTAGAGTCGGATTTGCAACCTTTGAGTCAGAGACTCGTTTACAAAGGCACCTCGTCAGAATGAGGACAAAACAATAATACAACGTTCTAAATACAGACAGTGATACATACTGTAAAGTAGGTTCCAGTGATAAAAGCATTATTACAGTGATACAGAGCATATGTATAGTCAATTTATGTAAGTAACATGCAATAAAAATGAAAGATATAAACCCCTCAGTGCAATTACAATGAGGGTAGAGAAAGACAATAATTCCAGGTAGGAGCTCTAAGGGAGAAAGGGGGCGGGGGGTCAGTCCAGAGGACTTTGTCAAGGTTGGATTGTGCCAGTTGGCATGAGTCTTCAGAGGCCTGAAGGAGAGGGTGCTTGGATTTAGTTATTTTTCCTTTTAGCTAACATTCCACTTGAGTGTTACTGTAACAGATGACAATTATACAAAGAATATGCAGTCCTACAGTTCTAAGCACCAACTGACTGAAGTCATGTAAGAAATTTATAATACATTACTATGTAACTGCATCACGCTAGCTTAGTTTTACTACAGCATTGGCTTGCCTTTATAATTTGCTAAATATTAGTTTTGCTTTTTATTGTTAAATTTGTGGTTTCTTCTCTCTGTATTGGCATACATGCTAGCCTTTATTCCTCTGTATGCCAACTTTTTGTCAAGTGTTTGGTGATACTTCTTGTATAACAGACTATGCACAGTTCACTGTATTCATTAATTATACAGCTGCTCTGGTCTACTGCACTGAAACACAGAAAACACGTAAGAAAAACTATCTCCATGGAAGTAATTATAGGAACAATAAAAGCCAGTTCCTAAAATAGGGCACTGCATTTAGTTTTACCAACGTCGTAATTTAATGGTATGGGCAAAACTAACTATAGGTTTCTAATCTTAATCAGGCTACAGTGGAAGGAATCACGGCAATGGATGGTTTTCGCAAGTAGGTTAACTATGCCCTCTGCTGGCCATCTAGCAAATGAGCAGCATAAGCCATACAGCTTACCCAAGTATAGTGGGGCTGTGCTACCGATTATGCAGCTGAACAGCGGTGAACTACAGTAGAACACAGCATTCATTTTCATTTCACATCTGCTACTACTTTTTTCCTCCCCTGGCCTTGGTCAGCCCCATTCTTCAGCTTTCTGCTCAGCCCCGTCTCCAGACCTTTGGGCACTCACCTTACCTCCATGGTTTACCCTCAGTGGCAGAGTGGTGGGGAGCCCCCTACATGACCCACCAGGACTAGATCCAGTTTCAGGTGTTGCCATCTCGAGGTGGCACCTGCGGCGGACGTCCATCATGCGACTCAACCGGACTGCAATTTTCCACTTTTTTTCCTGCTGAGGGGAGTGTGCAGTGCCGACAATGGCTGGGCCACATGCGTGTCCGTACGCAGCACACCCATTGGCTGCTCCACCTCCATGCCCCACTGTACAGGACCTGCCATGCCAACACACAGCCTCCGCTAGGTGTCAGGCAAATGCCGGTCTCTGTTCCCCACCCTCCCTGGGGGAGGAGAGCTATCCTCCGGATGCTCTATCCTCTCCTACCCTGGCCAGCCCTCGATGACCCACTCGAACCGCGAACATGGGTCGCTGGCGTGGCAGGAGGCAAGGCATCGCTGTCTCAGCTCTCCATGCCACTGGGCCAGCTATTTTCATTTAATATCTGAATTGCAGTCTTAACATTTCATTCACTGATCCATTAGAAAGTTACAGAACCAATGTGTGCAGTTTATGATACAGATAAACTGTGACCTACTGCTACAGCAAAACACATTTTACAAGTCCCACCACATAGCAAGTATCTAATTATAACTGAACGTCAGAAGGCACTGAAGGCATAAAGACAGAAAAGGCCTTCAAGGTAAACCTTGACAAATTCTCTGCTGACCAAGGGACTGATAGGGTACTCTGGGTAGTAGGGTGGGTAGGAAATATCTATAGATTAGTACGTTTGCTTAAAATACTTGTTGGTAAGAGGGGTTGGGGAGGTCTTGATGGATTTAGTGTCCCTCCCAACCTTAAACTGCTATATTTATATATTATCAAGGCAACAGCTGGAAATCAAGTGAGGAGCTACAACTAGATGACTTAAATTATAGTGATTTGTGTTCTAGTCCCCAAATAAAAGTCTAAAACTGAACCAGTAGAGTGATTTAACTTTCCATTACATTTCAAACTGTGGAACTTGTGCTCATTTTTACAGCCCTAAACTTCCAAACTGTAACCAGTTTAATCTGTGTAATCCTCACCCCTTTTCAGAAAGATATCTTTCTTCATGAATACTGCTAGTGAGGGCTCCTCTCAGTGTGCTCGGCAGTCTCCTTGTTTTAATCCAGTCTGTATACTTTGGGGAGGGTTCTCACTGCTATCAGTACACCACACAGCTGCAGCTCAGTCCCTGCTCTACATGTTGAGCTTCATTTAGTATTATACCCACTCTGCTTTACTGCCTCCCCTGGTTTCCACAGGTATCAGCTGAAACTTCTTCACCCCCCCAGCTCCTGTTTTCCCTCTCCCTGACACTTCACCTATAATTGCTACGGTATAGGTGGGGTTGAAGCACTTAAAGGGTACCTAAACCATTTTTTATTTCATCTAATTAAAAAGGTCTGTTTGTAATTCCGTAATATTTGGTGTGCTGATTATCATAGAAGCTTGACAGCAGAAAAGGACCATACTGGCCCAGCTAGTCTGCCCCCCCCACTACTCAGCTCCATATGTTTGTCCCATGCCCTTTTGAATTCTTCCACCGATTTAGCTCACCACTCTGTCTGGTAGTCTGTTCCAGGGCTCTACCACCCTCTCAGGGAAGAAACACCCTCTCACATTGCCCCTGTATCTTTTTCCTTGCAGTCTGAGGCTGTGCCCTCTAGTTTTGACCCTCTCCTTCCTCTTAAGTAAACTCTCTTTTCCCACTTTATTGAGCCACTTTACATATTTAAAAGTTTGTCAAGTCTCCCCTTTCCCTCGTCTCCAGAGTGTACAGATCCAGCTCCTTACACCTCTGCTAGTCTGACTTTCCCTGTATACCCTGCACCATCTTGGTTGCCCTTCTCTGAACCTTATCCAACGCATCTATATCCTTGTGGAAATGTGGCCTCCAGAACTGAACCCCATACTCCTGGTGTGGCCTCACCATGGCTTTGTAAAGGGGCATTATTACCTCCCTCTTTCTGCCAGTAATGCCCCTGCCTATGCTTTTCAATGTTCCATTGGCCATTCCCGCCGCCCTGCTACATTGGTTCCTACTTTAAGGTTCAAGACTCATCCCCAGATCCTTCTCCTGTTCTGTTACTTTAATTTCCTCCCCACCTAGGGTGTACCCTGCTCTTCTGTTCCTACTCCCCAAGTGCATCACAACCCACTTCTTGGCATTAAATTTCAACTGCCTCGTCCCAGACCATTTTTCAAGCATCTTTAAGTCATCCTTCATGTTCTCCATCCCCCTGGGTGTCCACCCTATTGTATATTTTTGTATCATCAGCAAACAGGCACACCCTTCCCCTCAAACCCTCAGCAATATTGCTGATGTAGATATTGAAGAGAAGCAAACCCAAAAATGAGCCCTGTGGCACTCCACTCTTCACCCTCGCTGTCCTAGGGTGCACCCCATTTAGCACCACCTTCTGAGTTCTTCCTGACAGCCAGTCCTCCACCCAGCTTATTTTCCCACCCAACCCGTCTTTTCATCTTGCTCACCAGTCTCCTATGGGGTATGGTGTCAAAAGCCTTACTGAAGTCCAGATAGGCCCCATCAACCACCCCCCCCGGTCAATCACCTGAGTCACCCAAAGAACTGAATTAGGTTTGTCTGGCAAGACTTCCCCTTCATGAAGCCATGCTGTCTGCTGTCCTGCAAGCCACTCTCCTCCAGGTAATCTACCACCCTCTTCTTGATTAATGCCTCCATTACCTTCCCCACCACTGACGTGAGGCTGACAGGTCGGTAGTTCCTCTCACCTCCTTACTACCGCCCTTGTGTAAAGTCACTATGTCTGCCCTCTTCCAGTCCTCTGGCACTCTCCCTGTATCCAGGGACAAGTTGAAGAGCCTTGTCAAGAGTGCGGCCAACTCCTCCTTCAATTCCCTGATCACCCTGGGATGTAACCCATCAGGTCCCATTGCCTTGTCCACCCTCAATCTATCTAGCTCTGCCCTAACCCTATACACAGTGAATGGGCTCAGATCCAGCCATTTGCCCTCCTTCCCATTTGACTTTAGCGCAAGTCCCCTACTGTCCTCCTCCTCCATGAATACCGAGCTAAAGTACTTATTTAATAACTCTGCTTTTTCACAGTCCCTTTCCAATTTTATCTCTCCCCCCCACAGCCTTGTAATCCTCTTCCTTGCCCTTCTCTTCTCCCTCACATATCTGAAAAAGGTTTTATCCTCCCTTTTAGCCCTTTTTGCTATTTTCTCTAAGTATCTGCTTTTGCCCTTCTGATCTTCTTCTCTGCCATACTCCTCTTTTCCCTATACTCTTCCTTTCCTTCCTCGCTGAATGTCTGCTTAAATTTTCTGAAAGCCCTCCTCCTCTCCCTGACTGCCCCGCAACCACCTTTGTAAGCCAAAGCGGTCTCCTCCCCCTTTTGCTCTTCCTAATCTTTTTATGCACATTTCCACAGCTTTCTATACCCCTCCCTTGATAGCCTGCCATAACTCCTCCATTGCCCTCATATTCTCTATACCCTCCATTGTCTCCCTTGCTATCCTTCTCATCTTGTCAAAGTCTGTGCGTCTGAAGTCCATGAGAGAGGGAGTGTACCAGTGTGCAAAAGGATTCAACAGCTAGCAGCATCTTTAACCTTGAGGAACATATTTTAATTTAAAAACGATTTTTGAAAGAGTCTAAGTTTAATTTGACTGGGGGTTTCTGTCACCACAAGACCCTACGAATGAGTGGGGCTTGTGTGTGCTTTTAAAAACCAAAGTTCTATATTTAGCTGGAGCGAGTCGTTCTCCTGGGAGGCACGTCATCACTTCCGGGGTCTACACAGTATAAAAGCCCGCTGTAGAGAGAGGGGCGAGAGAGAGATTGTACCAGTGTGCAAAAGGATTCAACAGCTAGCAGCATCTTTAACCTTGGGGAACATATTTTAATTTAAAACGATTCTTGAAAGAGCCTAAGTTTAATTTAACTGGGGGTTTCTGTCACCACAAGACCCTATGAATGAGTGGGGCTTGTGTGTGCTTTTAAAAACCAAAGTTCTATATTTAGCTGAGCTAGTCGTTTTCTTAGGAGGCACGTCATCACTTCTGGGGTCTACACAGTATAAAAGCCGCTGTAGCAAGCGGGGCGGCGTCTTGTGAGGGCGCACACAGACACGAGGTCTCGGGTGTCTGCTGTATCCGCTGGGCGCTGGGATACACATATAGCTCGTAAGTAAATATTTGACCCACAAAAATCTGTTTAAAGAAATGGAAGGCCCTTTCAAAATTTGTACTGAGTGTCAAATATTCATTGAAGGAATACAAACAAATATATTTATATGTGATAAGTGTAAACTGGTGGAAATGTTGAAAGAGGAAATTACACGTTTGTTAGAAACTAAATCAGAGAATGAAGAAATTGTTAGCCTGGAAACTTTCATAGATTCTATGGTATCTAAAATAGGAAATAAAGAACAGGAAAGAGACTCTACATATGATGTAGTGCAACAAAAAAAAACTCAGACTTAGAACAGGTAACAGAAGAATGGGCAAAGGTATCTAAAGTTAAAACTAAGAAAATAGGGGGTCAAATTTAGAACAGTGCACCCATTACATTACAAAATCGGTTTTCACCTTTACAAACCGTGGATTCTGAAGAATCTAATACTGATGATGCCCATGTTCAAAACTTACAGACACCAACCCAGGAAAATAGAGAAACAAAGTCACTAAACAGCGATTTGTTAGTTATAGGGGACTCTTTGATAAGGGGAATGGACACCATGTTATGTAGAGGACGAAATGATATCACTACAGTGAGTATGTTGCCAGGAGTTTAGATACAGGACATACTTATACTTCTGAATGGACTTATGGAAAATACTACAAATCCTCTGGTTTTACTGCATGTAGGAATAAATGACATTCCAAATCGCAATTTACAGGATATTTTCTTGGACTTTCAGAAAACTTTACGGAAAATAAAACAAAAAGGGGGTTCTGTAATAATATCTAGCACACTACCAGTTTTTGGTCATCATTCAGCTAAAACTTCCAAAATTAATACTTTAAACAGATGGTTGAGAGAATTGTGTAGGAAAGAAGGGGCTGAATTTTTGGATAACTCATCAGCATTTAATAATCCAAGTCTGTTTAAGCATGATGGACTACATCTGGAGAGGGTGGGGACTCGATACCTAGGTAAGAGAATTAAAGAAGTCACAAGGACTGATTTAAACTAAATGAAGGGGGGATGGGAGTTATGCTAGCACAAATACACATAGAAGTAAAAATATTAACAAAATTAATGAATCCAATTTTTGGAATTGTCTGTTAGTAAATGCTAGGAGCTTAAAAAATAAAATGGGGTAATTTAGAGATATTCTGGCCACTAACAATATACATATAGCTGCTGTGACGGAAATGTGGTGGGATGAAAACGATGACTGGGGTCAGGATATTGGTGGTTACATACTATATAGTAAGTCCAGAACACATAGGAAAGGGGGAAGGGTGGCTTTGTATATAATAGATAGTATAAAGTCAGAACTAATGGTACCCTCCTTGGATATGGTGGATCAAGTATGGATTAAATTATTACCAATACACGCTCCAAAAATCATTTTAGGACTTATTTACAGAGCTCCATTATCCACTTCACAATATAACAAGAGTCTGATAGATCACATGTTGACCCTAAATCCAACAGACAGGCTATTAATTCTAGGCTAACTAAACCTACCAGGAATAAATTGGGGAACATCTTATGCGGTAACACCTTTCGAGAGAGGATTTCAAATTGTTTGTGATCAAATAGGCTTAGTTCAGTGTGTAATAGATCCAACTAGGGGCGAACATATACTAGATATAGTTTTGACAAATATAGGAGACACTCTGAGTGAGTGCAAGACCACTGCTGCTTTAGGAACAAGAGATCACTTTAAAGTGGAATTTAAACTGGCTGAACCAGTACCAACTCAAAGGGGTTAAACCATCATTTATGACTTTGGTAAAGCAAACTTTGAAAAAATGAATGTAAATCCTTCAAAATGGGAATGGAGAAATGAGTTTGGCGATAGACCTTTGAAAGAAATATGGG
Organism: Neoceratodus forsteri; assembly: GCA_016271365.2. Lineage (NCBI taxonomy): Eukaryota > Metazoa > Chordata > Ceratodontiformes > Ceratodontidae > Neoceratodus > Neoceratodus forsteri. The sequence continues at coordinate 939,988,449 of CM028137.1, forward strand.
ATATATTTTCCTCAAAAATAAAACAGCAAGAAATGGAAAATATTCCTACAAAACAAAAGTATACTGGGAGAAATAAAAAAGTACAGTGGTGAACTCACAAAATTAGATCACTAATTAACAAAAAACATAAACTTTATAAAAAGTGGAAAACAAATAAATCAAACAAAATCAGAAATCAATACAGACAACTAACAAATTATACAAAAAAACAAATTAGGAAGGCTAAAATTGACTATGAATTAAGCTTGGTTAACAGGGTAGAAGGAAATCCAAAGGCCTTCTATGCTTATATCAGCAATATCAAAGGGAATTCAAATACTATAGGCCCATTAAGAAAAACAAATGGTGATAGTACATCTGATAACAAAGAAATGGCAGATATTGTAAACAAATATTTCTCAACTGTCTTTTCTAATGATAAAGTTACATATCCTATTAAAAGATTTGATCCTGACCCAAATGAAAGCATATTAATAACTTATACAGAAATCAAAGAACGACTAGTCAAATTAGATCCTACTAAATCCCCGGGTCCTGATGGACTCCATCCAAGAGTACTAAGGGAGCTGGCCGATACAATAGCCCCCCCATTAACATACATTTTCCAGAAGTCTCTGAATACAGGTGAGGTGCTTGAATGCTGGAGATCAGCAATTGTGGTCCCAATTTATAAGAAGGGAAATAAGATGGATCCTGCAAACTACAGACCTATTAGCCTTACTGCCATACCCTCCAAGATTTTAGAAGGGGTGTTAAAGGATAGAATATATGAATATTTAGAAACAAATCAACTTACAGATGAATTTCAGCATGGCTTTGTAAAGGGTAGGTTGTGTCAGACGAATATGTTGGCCTTCTATAACCTCGTTATAGATAGACTGGATAGGGGTATCCCTGTCGATGTGCTGTTTCTTGACTTTTCAAAGGCGTTTGACAGGCTTCCTCACTATGAATTAATACAACAAATGAGAAATCTGAGTATAAACCCTTATATAATAAATTGGTTTCAAAATTGGTTACACGATCGAAATCAGTGTGTGAGTATTAGAGGGGAACAGTCTGACAGTTTGGGAGTGACTAGTGGGGTGCCTCAGGGATCAGTGTTGGGCCCTTGTCTCTTCAATCTTTATGTATCATCACTTCAAATAAAACAACAATCTGGATACAAAAGTTTGCTGATGATTGTAGGATTGGAGCAGAAGTGAATATTAGACTAAACACTTCAAATCTACAAGATACAATAGATAATATTGACACATGGTCAAATAAATTCAAACTGACATTAAATCTAGATAAATGTTTCATTATGCATTTGGGCAATAGAAATCCTAGATTACCCTATAAATTAGAAATATACCACTAAAATAACAGATGAGGAAAGAGATTTGGGCATAACAGTATCTAGTAATATGACCTTCTCATCACACTGTCAGAATATAGCCCAAAAAGGAAATAGAATCTTAAATTGCATACTGAGGCACATATCATCCAGAAGTAGGATGGTTGTTGTGCCTCTGTATATATCCCTAGTGAAGCCCATTATGGAGTATGGAGCACAGGTGTGGTCACCCTTTAAAAAACAGGATTCAATCCTGTTGGAGCGGGTTCACAAAGAGCAACAAGAGCTATCTGCAATATGGCAGGAAAAATAATGTAACTAGATTGACGGAGTTGAACATGTATTCCTTGGAGGCGCAGAAAGCGGTGTCGTGCTTAGTTTATAAGTCTCGGCAAAGTGATGATCTTTGGGACATCACTGGGTTAAAATTAAATAGTAGTATGTACAATACTAGGTCCCACCCAATGCAGTTAACAGCGTCTAAAAGTAAGAAAGTACGAAGTACATGGTGGTTTAATCAAAGGGTGGTGCACGATTGGAATACATTGCCGTTGGAGGTTGTGGCTAGTCAGTCTATTACTGAGTTTAAATCTAAATGGGACAGGTATATGAACCAGATTAGAAATCAGGAGAAAGTGGCAAGCATATAGGACGCAAGTCCATCTAGCTCAGTATCATTCCTATGATGACTGTAGTACCGGTTTTACTTGTCTCCTTCCCTCCCCTGACCCTTACCGTGTTGTGGTCGCTGTTGCCCAAGGCTTCTCCCACCTACACCTCCTCCACACTCTCCACATTTGTCAGGACCACATACAGTAGGTTGTTGCCCCTTGTCGGCTCCCTGACTAGCTATTGAAGAAATATCCCCTGAAGTGCAGCTAGTATCTCCCTGCTCCTTGATGATGCTGCATCCAGGATTTCCCAGTCTACATCTGGGAGGTTTAGGTCCCCTATGAGCAGTAGCTCTTCTTTTACAGCCAGCCTTGTGAATGCCTGAATTAACTGATCACCCTCCTCCCCTTGCGTAGGTGGCCTGTATACCACCACAATCGCAAGGATTCTCCCGTCCTCCTGCCTAGCGTTACCCACAGTAGCTCAGTCTCCCTGTCCTCCTCTTGTCCTTCAGCTACACTTATGCCTTCCCTGATGTATAAAACAGCTCTTCCCCCCTTCTTACCCTCCCTATCCCTTCTGAACAGTCTGTAACCTGGGATAGTCATTTCCTAGGTGTGCAGCTCTGTCCACCAGGTCTCGCTTATAGCTGCTGTATCTAGTCCTTCATCCCCCATGATGGCCTCCAAGTCCACCATCTTACTAAACTTATGTATATGTGTACACACTTTATTTGCCATTTTCATTTTATTTTTCAATGTTTTTCTGTGTTGCACTATGTGTTTGAAAGTCGCGTCTGTCGTTAATGAGGGAGAGCCAGATATCAGCGTCATAACGTCAAAGATGAAAGACATCCTCACTGCTCTGACAGTGAAGCTCAGCATATATGCATCAATGGCAGAGTTTCCTGAATTGAGTGTGGACCCGACACTCAAAATAAAGCCTTATCAATCTGAACCACTGCAACAGGCTGCCCCCGATTTTCATAGTGGCACATCCAGTGAATCAGAGAATGACTTGAAACGCATCTTCCGATGAGAATGATAAGACATTTGGCTGCAGTTTAATCATGGTGTGTGTGACTGACTTTCTTGGCTGCGCTGTTGTTCCTTGTTTGCTGAAATGACTTTGTTGCATGTGTACCTGTGGAACTTTTCATTCATTCTCTTATGAAGTCTGCTCTCATTAACATCGGGAGTGTAGTCAGAAATTTAGAGAGATAGATGACTTACATATAGGCACAGTCATTCAGATATATGAGTCGTCCAGGTGGTGGTGGCATAGGAGTGATGCTGGTAGTGCTCACAGCATGGGACTGCTGTCGTACTCCATCCATATCATCTGCATCTAGCAATGTTGGCAGCAGGACCACTGTAAGGCAGCATCCGTGTTTGTTGCTGTAGGAGACAGCACACCATTCACCAATACTGCCTGTTGAAACAGCTGCCTCTGATCGGCCCCCCCAATAGTGGCAATACCAATATGGTAGGCAATGTGCTCTCATACCCCCCCACATGGTACTGTCTGATCACAGTGCAGCATCTCACACACCATGCACCTCTTGCCCCACCCCGAGGCACCACCAGCAACAGTACAGGTCCCTCGCCTACACCTTTATGGATAGGACCCCCTTGGACAAAAGTACGTCTACCTGGTCACTGTGTGGCACTACGGCCTGCCACGTGAAGAAGGGCAGTCTTCTAGTGACCCATAGAGTAAAATATACCCACTTGCTGATCAATGGGAAGCCCACAGGAAGGCAGTGGCCAATCGCTGTGCAGGCATTGCTGATGGGAACAATCCTTCACCCCCTAAGGTGTCAGTTCAAGCAGCGTGAAACTCAGACAGACATCTGTGCGTTTCATGTCTAAGTGTGTGTGTAGGAGGGTGCTGTATTAACTTACTGGGGCACTATCGAACGTGACCAATGGACAAACTACAGCTACCTGCATAGTCATACACTACTTGCTGTTTGTTTTTTTGCATAAGTCTGAGTTTCACACACCACAGTACCTCAATTCTGGCTTAGCAAAGTATACTGCCCATGTTATTTGTGTTCCACAGTCCCACTTGATCTGGCGACTGACCTGTTAGTCTGCTTATCTTCTGCAATAATGCTGGCCGCTCCTGCCTGACCACTTTTTTCCCTTCCTTCCTCCCTCCCTTCTTTGTTTTATTTCAAAGTGTTAGCAACTCGACTTGTAGTAACACTCACTTTTTCATGGACACAATTGGGTTCCATGTCATAACAGCGAACGTAAAACAGCGATTGCTATTACGGTGAGTGTATATCGCCGAAAAGCAAATTGGCGATATACACTTGAAGATGACACAACTTCCGGATCTACAAAGTGTTTTTGTGGGGGCTGTGCCCCCCCTCCGAATTAGGATTCTCAACTCCAGGGGGGGTGCATGACAGGGAGGGGGTCAAAATCCAGATTAAAAATAAAATTAAGTGCCACAGCAAATGCAACCTGCACCCGGTTCCGGACCCAGTACCTGCTCTGCCACAGGTAGTCTCCCACACCACCATGCCACATTGCTAGCTCGGCAGCAGCAGGTACTCCAGTCCCTGAAAACCCCTCTACTCACAATTCCCCCTTCCATTCGCCCTTCCCCATGTTCGCTTTCGCATCCCTTCACTATTCTGTAGGGTAGCCCACCATAAAAACGCACAAAATGAGTCGCTATATTTTTAGTCACTCATTTTGAGTCACTCTTATGACGTGTTACCCATAATTGCCACATGTAATACAGAATTAACCTTCAAAATATGACTAGTTCCCATTTTGTGACACAGTTAGCAGGCACTACTGACAGCAATAACACGGGCAAAAGTAAGGGGCAGTTGCAAGGTAGCATCAAGGGTGTGTGCATGAGGTGGCAGCACACCATCCCCCAGTGCTGCAGGTTGAAGCAGCCGCCCACCATTGGCCACCCTGAAGCATAAGCCCCGATACCGGTAGGCAGTGTTGTCTCCATACCCCACATAGTACTGGTTGCTGCTTCTAAAGCACCTGCCACATCGTGTACTTCATGCTCGTCCGCTACGCATCACTAGCAGCAATACAGGTCCTTTGCCTGGACATTTTCTGAGAGTACCCTCCGGACAACAGTGTTTGTACCTGGACACTGTGTGGAAACAACGTCGGCCATGGGTTGAAGGGCACTTAAAGTAAGTGGACATATCAGCCTGCTTAGCTTCAGCAATGATGCAGGCCACTCCACCCAACTTCCCGCTCTTCCGTCACTCCTTCCTCCCTTCCATCTCTTTCCTTCACTCACTTTTGCCTTTCCTCTGTTCCTCCTTTCTTTCCTTGTAATGAGGAATCAACTCCACTAGATGAAACGCTAGTATTTCCATGATAAACTAGGACAGTCTTGGCAGATGGAATGCGGTTACTTATCATATTGTGAAATATTGGCTGTGTGAATACAGGATGAAGTAAGGAGCAGCTGAAAGGCCGCATCAGTGTTGTATGCTGGAGGTGGCAGCGCACTATTCAGCAATGTGCAGGTTGAAGCAACTGTCCACTGTAGTGTACCACGCCAATACACCATCGCATGAACAGCTGTTCCAGTACTCAGAGTTGACCCAATACACTACATGCATGTGATGGAGAAGAGGGTATGTGTGGGATGAGAACACTCATGACAAGTGAAGGAGGTGACCAAGTGGCCATCAATAGCCACCTTGGGAGGCGTATGTTACATTTTTTTAATTTTTTTTTTTTGTCAATGACTGTGACCCTCACATACCACAATGCATACATGCAACTCTGATGTATTCCAGAATACAGCAAATGATGGTTGTGTTACTGAGCTCCCCACACTCTATGCAGACTGATATATCAGTCTGCTTAGCTTCAGTAATGATGCAAGCCCCTCCCCCAGGTTTCATACCTTCCTTCTCTTTTTTATTCCTTCCTTCCCATACCCCACATGGGATGCTAAACCCTTATGAGGCACCAGCAGCAACACTTTTACATCATGTAGGTGTGGACCCACTAGTGATCGATGCAGTGGAGGCACCATTTTTTCTTCATGATTGTGATCCCAACACACACACACACACACACTTGCTTTGTACCATACAACGTGAACTCAGAAATGCCTTGTCACACTGCAGGGCCACATTTAGGCCATCAGATAGGGCTAAACCCAGGTCCATTTCTGGTTATGTGGCCCACAGTAGCACTCACACCTATCTATCTCCTTTTGTACTTGGCCACTATGTTTCAGCACCCCAACTGCACGATCTTTATGTGTATTTTTTTTTCCGTCTTCAAATGTTGAACAGACTGTTGTTAACGTCTGTTACTGTTTCCACAGCTGTGACTGTAATAACTGTATGACTACGCCAACTAGCCGTGAGTGTTTATGCTGCAAGGAGATTCTATTGGCTGTGGAGCAGCGTGAAGAAGCTCACGTTAACTGCTTGGCTGATCATAAGTGTTTCATAGACAACTGCTTGAACAGGAATGTAATCAGGGTGTCGTTCTACAAATACCTCACCATGGAAGGACATTTCAATGACGACACTCCTATGAATGAGTAAGTAATGGCATCACACAGTAGTGATGCCAATGAACAACATATTGAACATGCTGTTCATAATTTGAGGATCACTGCTTTTGCACTCAAAACAGGTTTTGGGTACAGGCAAAGTCCATTACAAGATGTTCATGACCCACCCACTCTCGAAGCACCCTAGTGCCATTCAGTACCCAATGATCAGAGCAGCAGTCACTTGTGTGTGGTGTTACATCTGCCAACATACAATGCCCAACACTGTTGTACACGACTACATGTTTCTGACTCTGTATTCTCGCCGCTGCCCAACAGCATTATCAGTAAGGATGACGCCATGCATGCTGTACTCTTTGCACCCACCCCTCAAACCAACTGTCATTCGTCATGCAGGGCAATGCTGTCAATGCTTCCAGTCACACTTCCCACGGCACAGTACCATACTAAACCCTTAGCGTTAAAATCAGGAATCTCCATTTGTACCTCCTCCATGGCCAAACCACGTACGGGTAAGGATGAAATCCACCAGCTCTTTGGGTGTTAATTCCCACAAACTATGCAAGGTGACTCATTTAATTCATGCAGTAAGCTGTGTGCTAGGAAGTACCTCCCCCAACAAAGCCTAGTCTAGGTGCATCAGCAGTGAACTCTGCCATCCCCAGCCCTTCCATACTACTTGTGTTAGGTAGTGAACAAAAACCACCACCGATGAACGTGTTTGGGTGGTGGGTCATATCACTATTGGTGTGCTGGTCCTGTGCTTTGGTGTGGGGGTATTCTTAGCAAACAGCTTATTGTTCGGTTGTGGCGTGAGTGTCGCTACACCACTGGGTGGCTGACAAAACCATTGGGTGTGGTGATCTTCATATGTACGTGGATGGGGACTGCGAGGGGCCATGGACTGTGACACACCATGGAATAATAATTTCATCCTCGGCTATGGGTGTTTGTGGGTGGAGGGACAACTAGCATGAGGGAACTGATTGCCCTTTATGGGTGTGCAATCTGAGTGTGAGGTGGCAGAATTTGACACCAGGGATATATTTCCTACATAGAGGTGCTATGTTACTTAGGGTACAGCACCAGACACAATGTTCATAAAATGTCCGACATGTGATGTTGATTGATATGAGATGGATAGATATCTGATATTGGACAATTCGGTGCCCTGCGATATGCAAACCAGCCACAACCCCAATGCTAGCGAGCAGAAAATAGGCACACAAACGCCCTCATAGTGCCTTTCACGCCGTGAGGTCTGCACTGCATGACCGTTTTTCAGTGTAGGAGATTGCATAAGCAAGCTATCTAGGTTGCCGCCCTGTTTTGGGACCCATGATGGTAAAGGGCTAACTGACTCAGCACTTGACTAACATGGAACTGTTATCACATGGAGTAATGTCAGACAATGAAAATATGTAAAAGTTCGTCTACTAGCAGTAGTAGGTACGGAAAGGTGGAGTGTACATTTAGGCGCGTTTGAATCTGGGCAACAGCTCGTTTATTTTTTTTACATGTATGTAACGCATTTATTTATGAAGACATTGTATGTGCTTATCTTTTCACAGGAGTTGCCGTCACGCAGCGTACCGGTGCTTTGTATGGTGGGTACGGCAGCGGCTTGGCAAATGAAATAGATGCATAATACCAGCATGTGCTATCTCGGCTCTATGTGCTGTGTTCCCATCTGATGAGTACACCAGGTTCCTCCCTCCTCCACAACATGAGTAACATAACATAGAAACATAGAAGTTGACGGCAGATAAGGACCGCAAGGCCCATCCAGTCTGCCCATTTCTTTTTCTACCTTATAAATGTGCCATCGGCCTTTGCTCTGTCAGTGACCTATCTATTCATAGTCATTTGTATTGCTCCCTTATGCCTATCCCATGCCTGTTTGAAGCCCTGCACTGTATTCATAGCCACCACTTCTTGTGGTAAGCCATTCCATTCATCTACCACCCTTTCTGTGAAAAAGAATTTCCTCACATTCCTCCTTAATCGGCCTCCCTCTAATCTCATGCTGTGTCCTCTTGTCCTGCTATTTTCTTATATTTAAACATGTTAGACTCTTTCACCTTGTTTATGCCCTTAAGGTGTTTGAATGCCTTGATCATATCACCTCTCTCCTCCTTTGCTCAAGGGTATACATATTGAGCTCCGTTAATCTGTCCTCATATGTCTTCTGATGCAGTCCCTGCACCATTTTGGTTGCCCTTCTCTGGACTGCCTCAATTTGGTTAATGTCCTTGTGAAGTGTGGCCTCCAATACTACGCAGTACTCAGATGGGGAGCCTAACCAATGTCTTGTACAGAGGGATTATTACCTCCTCTTATCACTTGTGATACCTCTGCTAATACACCCTAACACCCCTAGCCTTACCTACTGCTTTAGAGGTCTGCTTGGATGATTTTAGGTCATCAGTGATGATGATGCCCAAGTCTCTTTCTTCCTTTGTGACTGCTAGCAACTCCTCCCAGCCTATAAGTGGCTTTGGGTTTCTCTTCCCTATGTGCATGATTTTGCACTTCTTTGCATTAAATCCCAGTTGCCACTCTTCTGACCATTCTGCTAGTTTATCCAGATCTCTTCTCATTCTGCCCACCCCATCTGGATCATCTACCCTGTTGCAGATCTTGGTGTCATCTGCAAACAGACAAGCCTTACCTCTAGTCCATCTGCAAGGTCACTAATGAAGATGTTGAATAGGACTAGCCCCAGGACTGATCCCTGAGGTACCCTACTTGTGACTTGCATCTCTTCTGACTGTATACCATTTACCACCACTCTCTGTTTTCTGCCAGTCAACCAGTTTGCCACCCAGTTGACCAACTTCTGACCCACCCCGAGCCTACCCAGCTTATTTATCAATCTTCTATGTGGAACAGTGTCAAAAGCTTTGCTGAAGTCAAGGTAGGCGACATCAACTGCTCCCCCTTGGTCCACCACTCTGGTTACCCAGTCAAAGAAATCTATGAGATTAGTTTGACAGGACCTTCCTTTTGTACACCCATGCTGTCTTGGATCCTGTGCCCCTATGGATTCCAGGTGTTGCACTATCCTTTCCTTAAGGAGTGCCTCCATAATCTTGCCCACTACTGAGGTAAGACTGACCGGTCTGTAGTTCCCCACCTCCTCCTGCTACCACTCTTGTGGAGCGGGATCACATGAGCCCTTCTCCAGTCTTCTGGGACCTCTCCTGTGCTCAGAGACTCACTAAACAATTCTGCTAATGGCTCTGCTAGTTCCTTCTTTAGCTCTTAAGTACCCTGGGATGTATGCCATCAGGTCCCATTGCCTTATCCACCCTGAGCTTGCAAGCTCTTGTAGGACCCTTTCTTTTGTGAAGGGAGTAGTGCTCACCTCCCTCCCCTGTGTCCATGATGCTGAGCTGTGGGCCCTGCCCTACCTTCTCTTCAGTAAATACTGAGCAAAGTATCTATTTAGGATAGATGCCTTTACAGGGTCCTCCTCCTCACATGCTCCCTTTTCTCCATTAAGCTCAGCAATACCCCTCTGGACTTTCTCCTTTCACTAATGTATCTACAGAAAGTCTTGTCACCTTCTTTACTGTTAGGTACTAGTGTTTCCTCAGTTTGGGACTTTTGCCTGTGCCTTACCTGCTTCCCTTAGGGCAGTTTGGTATGCCTCCCTATCTTCATCCTGCTGTGTTCCCTTATATTTCCTGAAGGCCAGCCTTTGGCTCTGACCTTTTCTGCTACTGTATTTGAGAACCAAAGTGGTTTCCTTCTTCTTTGCACTTCCTTTTCTGTCTAACACAATGGGATGTTGCTTCAAGTATTGCATCCTTAATGCTTGCCCACTTTGCCTGTACCCCTCACCTGTGTTTCTTTTGCCAGGGCTAGCTTAACTCTGTTGGCCATCTTATCAAAGTCAGCTCCTCTGAAGTCCCATATTTTGCCTTGGAATGGGATGATTTAGATGTAGTAGCCAACTGAACCATACCATGTGATGGTCACTGGCCCCAGGTGACCTTCTACCTGGAGATCTGTGATCCCTTCTTTGTTAGTCAGTACTAGATCTAGGATAGCCCTGTCTCTTGTGGGTTGCTGTACCAGTTGTTTGAGGCCCTCCCCCTGCAGGAATCCACTATGAGTCTAGTTCTGGCAGATGTTCCTGCTGGTATTGACCAATCTGTATCCGGCATGTTGAAGTCTCCCATTATCAGAACCTCCCCTTTAGCTGTCATGTTTTGTATATCTTCTAACAGTAATGTGTCTATGTCCTCCCTCTGGTCTGGGGGCCTGTAGACAACCCCAGTTCTTATGGCTGTCCCATTTCCTGTTTCAGGGTGACCCACAGTTCTTCTGGCTCCTTATGTGTATTCTGAATTTCTGTAGCTTTGATATTTTCATTAACATACAGGGCCACTCCTCCCCCTTTTTGCACCTCGGTCTCTTCTGAACAATACATAGCCAGGTACTGAAGTCTCCCAAGTGTGGTTACTGGTAAACCACGTCTCACTAATTGCTACTATGTCCAGTTTAGCCTCTGACATTATTGCCTGCAGGTCTGGGATCTTATTTCCCAGGCTGTGAGCATTTGTGTACATGATTTTCCATTGGCCAGATTTTGGTGTGTTAGTTGTTGGCTGAAGTTTGGCATTACCCCTGTGCATCGTATGGAGAGACAAACCTTTTTTCTTACCTGGTGATGCAAATGAACGGCAAACACGCTGAACTCCTGTTTGACCACTAGCTGAGGGAGGAGGGGTGTTCTTCCCATTCGACGTATGGGGTGCTGCACCCCTCTCCCCATTTGCTAGTTTAAATATTCTGCAAAGGCGCGTCAAACTTCTGCCCCAATGCACTGGCTCCCTCTTTGATCAGATACAGTCCATCAAATTTAAAGAACTTTAGCTCCCAGAACTGTTGCCAGTTCCTACAAATCTGTCTCTTTTCCTGGCACCAGTCCTTGAGCCACGTGTTTAGCTCCCCTATCTCCCTTCTCTGACCTTCCGTCCATCTGCTCCCCTCTCCCAGACTGGCAGGATCTCAGAAGGAGATGCCGAGACAGAAATAGATGATAGTTTGTCACCCAGCCTAGTCAGGTGTTCCTTGGTCTCCACAACTGACCGGCTGCGAGATCGATAGTCCCTATGTGTACTAGGACATCAATGTTTTCTCCAGCTTTGTGAACAATTTTAGCAATGCGGTCAGTGTCTCTCCATGCTGATGTACCTGGGAGACATCTGACCTTCACCCCTGGCTGGAGATGGGTATCAACTCCCCGAATCATGGAGTCTCCTATGATCAGAAGTTTTTTGGATTTCCTTTGTGCTTGTTTAGTTTTGGTTCCTGATTTGGGTGTTTTGTTGTGCTAGCTCCTGTGCCGCAGTGTCCTGCTCTGCAGTGTCTTCTGCCTCTTTATTTGATTTCAGAGATAGAGGCAGATACCTGTTTGTAGTGTTTATATGGTTTTTGGAGGCAATGTGTTGGAGAGCAGAGGTGATGGGGCTCCTGATTTGCTCCTCCTAACCACCTGCCAACCTCCTGGACCAACTACCCTCTGGGTCGAGGTTTTTCTGTTGGATGCTGGGGAAATGGTGGGTGGTTCTTATAATGTACTTCCTCTTCAATATGAAATTTGAGGCGTGCAATCTCTGCCCATGCTGCCGAGCTGAGCCCTAAGATCTCCAAAGGCCCAGCATGTAGGACAGTGTCCTAAATCCTGTAAGACTGTCCTTCTGAAAATTGTTCCACAGTACCTGCAGTTAATGAAATCCATTCCAAATAAGTTGCTGGGTTTGTAACCTAGTCAGAGTAATTAGAAGGAAAAAAAGGAAAAAAATGCAAGTAATGGTTTAATTGTGCTTTGTTTAACTTGTTATAACAAGTTAAATTACTAGTGCCCCTGTAAATGAGATCACCTTGTGGAGGCCCCACTGATCCGCCCCTTCCTGCTCTGCCACAGGAAATGTCACAACTGTGGTACCCTATAAAAGGAGTGTAACGTGGGGTGGTTGGGGATGGGGTGGGTGGCTGGGCCCTTCCCTGCCTAAAAGAAGAACCACGGACGAAAATAACAAGGAGGTAAGAGCAGAAACAATCAGTCAACAACAAATGCAGTAACCCTGAAAGCTTATCCTAATGTTAGATAAAACTGTAAAACCTGTAAAGCACCACCTGTAATAATTTCAGAGAAGATATACCCTGTAAGAAACACTTTGCTCCAGAGAAAAATAAAGCAGTAACAGAAGATATACCTTGCAAAAGAAAATTTGAATCAGAAGATTACAGCAGTAATCTGTTAGCACACACCTGTAGGCACACCTTGTAATAATGCAGAAGAAGGTATACCAGCAACAACAATTTGAATCAGAGAAAAATAAAGCAATGAAATGTTAGCAACAAACAGTAGCAATCCCTGTGAGTAAAAAATAAAAACACCACCACACAGTAAATCTGCTTAGCCAAACTAAGTCTTAATCCTTCTCCCTTGCTCTGGTAAGTTTCTCTACTCTGCCTTTCAAGCAGTCTTAGGAGGAAAGAGCTCAGGTGAAGCTAGGTGCCTTGGCCAGCAAACCAAATCTTCTACTTGCCATTCCAAACTCCAGAAGTGAGCAACACCATCAAGTTTAGAATCCTAAATGTTTAATTTTTTTTTTTAATTGATGCTGTTAAAGGTTCCAATAACTGCTGCTTTACATTAAAAACTGACGGTTACGGCTAGTTCTACTTTTGGCACTGCACTGCCTATTGCTGTAACTGATGCAAGGAAACACTAAAGACAGTGTTTATTATTACAACATAACTAATTGAAGGTAAAACTACTGAAATCCAATATGGGACTGGGTCAAATGGCAAAATGTACCTTCAAGTACTTTGCATTGTAATAATAATCATATTCAAGGTTTTTTTTATTAGTTGCATTAGTTCTTAATGCAGTAAATGCGGTTGAGGTCCTAAACGTGCCATTGTCAGATGTTACTGTTACGAGATTGCTAAGCGGGTAATGTAATAGAGTTTCTTGTACTATGCCGTCTGGATGGGGGTATCCATTCCTATTATTTATTAATTTTTTAAGGAATCAAGACCTCCTGTTTTAAATCAGTTCCTCTTCTGATGGGTGAACAAAGTGTGAAGCAACAGGAGATGGCACAATGTTTCCATCATAACGAACTCACGCTTTCTTGTGTGATGGATAGGACTCGAAGTTTTACAATCTCTTCATGGATGTTATGCAGGTAATCTGTTTAAATAAAAATAACAAATAAATGGTGTTACTTACTGCTTCCTGAGATTAATTTTTGACTTTCACGAAGTCACTGCCATCGTGACCTATCATGTCCTCCTATACCTCAAAGAATCTGCGTGCGATAGTGCTGCAACAAAGCCCCAGCTCCAGCACAGTACACATTTGTGTCGAGTGACGCCACCCCCCTCAGCGATAGCCTTCCTGTTGTAACACAGAGATGTTTACTGGTGACTCATGATACCCACAAATCGACTGTTGTCACCACAGTATAAAAATAGATATTCTTTGCTATCCAGAGTCACTAGTTCCTCCAATCGCTGTCCCGATGCAGACTGACATAGGTCCCCGATTTTGAGCCACCCCACTCCCCGATGAGCACATATCTGTCTTGATGTGGAGTATCGTAAGTCCCTGTTTTTTATTCTCCACCACCACCCCCCAATGAGCAGATATCTGTCTCAATGTGGAGTATCATAATTCCCTGTTGGCTACTGGTCCCCACCCACGCCGATCATCTTACAGAAGTACGACGATCATGATTCCATGGTGCTTAATAGAAGTACCTCCTCTCACCTGACAACTGTACAGTTTATCACTGTAATGTTCCCTTTGGGAGTATTAGTTTCACCGCCCCCACCTCCAGATCCCATGTTAATAGCAGATACATTACATGACTGACCACACCCTTACCCACCCCAATTCTGAACATGAGTCGATGAACATCATGTACCTACACTCACCATTAGAACCACTGACATATGATACCGCGTCCAGTCGTTGTGGAAGCCTGTGGTGGTCGAGGGCTCAGTCTTGGTATTGGTGGTGGTGGTGTGGGGGGATGGGATGGTGTGTCATTGCCTGCCTGCATAGTAAGAGTGGGATTGATCGCTTCACACCAATGAAATATATTGATTATATTTGATGTTCCTATCAGGGATAGGTAGGAGTAACTTCTACACCACCAGATAATGGTGTATCTGTTCTTGACAATGGCTAGTGATGGGGGTGATGACACAGGATCCAAGAAAACAGCACAGCGATACATCATGTATGCGGCTGGTAGTGGTAAGGACCACTAGACAATGGTATGATGCTGTGCACGTGGACGGCACACGGTGGTGTGGAGGGACCAGCAGCCACTTCGGACGTATGATGCCCTACATCGGGATAGTGTTGGTGGCGCTTGCGTGTGGACTCATAAACAACACTGCAAATCTTTATGTTATATCATGACAGCAATTAATGAGGGAGTGTACATCTGGACACAAGGAACAATCTCGAGTTTATATTGTGTTAGAAATTGGCTACGGGCAGATGTGCTGTGTGGAAAAAATACATCTGGGTATAGCTCTATTTGACCCCTCTCAGGGTGGGGAGATAGTTTGTGAATAGCATTACATCAGTAGCACGTCAATATAGCGAACAAACTGAGTGACTCAGAAATAAGCGCTTCAATTTGGTCGCTTTCAGGATCGGCGATGAGGAGTGGAGCGCAAGGGGACAGAATAGCGAGGGAGGATGGGGGAAAAATGGCAAGGGGAGAGAACAGTGATGGAAGAAGGAGGAAGAGGGAGAGAACAGTGATGGAAGGGGGAGGAAGAGGGAGGGAACAGTGATGGAAGGGGAGGAAGAGGGAAGGAACAGTGATGGAAGGGGGAGGAAGAGGGAGAGAACAGTGATGGAAGAAGGAGGAAGAGGGAAGGAACAGTGATGGAAGGGGGAGGAAGAGGATGAGCTAAACAGGGACATGCAGCATGATGCCGCGCCGAGCTACCCGCCTAATGTAGCGGGTAGGGACACCATCTGCAGTGCTGGTGGTCCTGGGTTCAGGACTGCATACAGGTACTTTTTTGTCTTTTGCAGGTGTTTTTTTTTTTTTTACTTGTTGCCGTCATTTGTCCCTCTTTTTTTCTCCAGTGTCCGTCCATCACATTAAACAGTATTTTGCACGTGCGCTGACTTGGTGTTCGGCGTTTACTATGATGTGCCGAATTGGTTTTCGGCAGGGTGACCTCGCTGTTTTGCGAGCCGTTGAATAATATTTGCTGTTGTGACATGGAACCCATTACTACGCCTGCGCTATCCATGCAAATTAAAGTGTAATGGGCATTCAAATTAAAACAGATAGTCAGAAGGGGAGGGACAGAGTGGGAGATGGAAAACCAGTTGGGGGATAAATACTGAATGCAAAGATAAATTCACCAGGGTGCACAGGTAGCAACTGGGGGGAAGCAGCTAGTACCAAAGGTAAGACAGGAAGGAGGGGAGAATGGGTGCAGGGGATGGAAGAGTGGCAATTATACGGGACTCCATAACTAGGGGTATTCACTAGGGCAGAAAAAAGAGACCCAAATGCACGTAGGAGGGTGATTTGTACATCAGGGGTGACAGAAAGGAAGGTGGGCCCAAGAGTAAGGGAAATAGTAAGGGAGGTTAGAGGAAAAACTAATCGAGTTATACACATGGGAACCAACGATCCACCTGTGGAGGAGGCTGCCTTAGTGCAAAGTACGTTCATGGAATTATGGAAGATCTGCAGGGAGGAGTCAAATTAGCAGGCCTTCTCAGAGATTATATCAGTACCAAGGGCCAGCACAGCCAGGAAAAGGATGGAGGATTTTAATGACTGGCTGAGGAAATGGTGCAGGGAGGAGATGTTTATCTGTATTGGGGACTTGGAAGAAACCTTGTCAAAGACAGCACACTTTTCACAAGACAGGGGATACTGGATAAAGTAATGCAATATACGCATTATACTGTGTATTTTGCATATATATTTAATTACTTATTGTTTCTCTTCTAATGTTGCTAAGCTGTACTTCTGTGTATCTATGTACTCCCAGGACCACCTTGTAAAAGGGTCCTCTCAGTGGTGGTTTTCTCCTGGTAAAATAAAGAATGACTGATTGACAGGCTACATCTCAGCAGGGAGGGTTTGAGGGTACTCAGGGACAAACTGGGGGAATACATAACCACTACACTTTGCTAAAAACTACTGGGGGGGGCAGCAGGCCTGCAGGACAAAAGACTCCAGGAGGAGGTCAGTGAACCTCCACCCCTCCCCCAAAGTGATGGAAGAGGTCTGGAGGGAGATGGTGGAAGGGGTGAAAAAACAGTTAGTAAAGGGTGGAGGGGGTGAGGAACACATAACAAGGGTATGTGGGGGTGTGCACACAGAGGTGAGAAGAATAGAGGGAAGGAAAGGTAGGTCATATTCTAGGTGGAGGGTGGTGTCGCTGAATGCACAAAGTATTGGAAACAAGATGGATGACCTGTAGGCGCTATTAGCAGACAGGATGGTGGACATAGCGGCAGTAACCAAAACGGAGAGACAGGAAAGTCACGAAGGCCAGAGAGGTGGCAATTTATATCGGGGAGGGAATAACTTGCATGAGGGAGGAGTCGAATGAAGGGAAGGTGGAGTTCAGTATGGAGTTCAGCACTGCTGGCCACACCTCAAAAAGGACAGTAACCTGCTAGAGAAGGTCCAGAGGAGAGCTACAAAGATGACAGCAGATCAGCAGGGAAAGGCATACGAGAAAAGGTTGAGGTCTCTGGACAAGTATTCCCTGGAAGACAGGAGAGAGAGGGGGGACATGACTGGGACCTTCAAGTACTTGAAAGAGATAAATAAGGTAGATAAGGAGGCTCTCTTTAAGCTGAGTTGTAACCACAGCACAAGGAGACACAGTCTTAAGCTGGGGGGGGGTTTGGAGGGAGGTCAGAGAGCACTTCTTCACAGAGAGGGTGGTAGAGACTTGGAATGCGCTGCTGGAAGAGGTAGTCTAGTAAAAGACTGTGGGTAGCTTCAAGAGAGGCTGAGCTGGGCATGGGAAAGGTTAGGATCAAAGGTAGGGAGGATGGGATGGGATGGGATGGGGTGGAGCAGGGACAGTAACTCAAGCAGAGCAGACTACATAGGCCAAAATGGCTTTCTTCTGCATGTAAATTGTCATTTATCACCTTGCATGCCCAGTCTGTTCAGTATAAAGTGTCTGTTTGAAGAAATAAGATGTAATGCGGGTTCAAGACATTATGATGCCCTATTCTGAGAGCAATGTTTGACCAGCACAAATGGGCCTAGCAATAGGCAGACATGTGCATATATTCTTTGGAATTTGTTTTCTGTGTCATTCCACTGAATACTGCGTTTTTTTCTGCAGCAGGGAAAGGGAAAATATTTGCGCTCCATGTTACAAATTTCTGCATATCGTGATACGCAATGTCTGCCATGATTTTACATGATATATGGTCGCATTACATTCAATTCAACATGTAACTCACAAGTACTGTAGTGCCACCGACCCCATAATCAAAATGCAAAAATAAGGTTATCAAACTATGACGCCATTTTACTTACGAAAGGTGGTCATCATCTTTACAGGCTTCACAACAGCCTATTGCCCCTTTTTTGACCTTTGGAAAGCACGTTTTGAATCGCTGCTTTCCACCTTTCATCACAGCTTGTGACCAGGACGCATTTTCATTAAAGTAGACGGCCGCAAGTATGTTTCTGCAATGTCACAAAAAAATGGATACTGTAAGTTTCACAGCAACCACTTACATCTAAAGGCACATTGTGTAATGTGTAGTACATCTCAGAAATGTTTACCTTGCATACATAGTGGAGAAAAAAATGGAAAAATTTAGGAGCGAAATGGCATATCAAACTATGGAAATCTTCTAATCCATACGTCCGACAGGCTGATGACACTTGCTGCAGATCTTTGAAGAGATATAGACTTGACACAACCTCTGAGATCACTTTGTGCTGTCGACTACCTATCAGAACACACAAGAATGCAGAACAACCTTGTAAGGATGGTCACATGGATATGTGTCAAAACATTTGAGAAAATGTATAGTAGCTATCGTCAGGTAATGATAACAGCACCTTTTCTCAACCAGTCACATTCCTCTGTCTTTTCAGGGTGCACGCACTCAAGAAACAAAGCACCATGTCCACTAAGAATATCTGCCATCTAGTTAAGCAAACTCCGCCACTTTTGAGTGATAACTTCCCGATGCTGAGCAAAGGAGCTGGCAACCCAAAACATGTGGTTGCTTATTGATTCGATCATCATGCGTGTCTGGGCCCAATCTTTTTTCTTGGCAGCGTTCGCAAACTTTTTGCACACACCTGTACCAGAAATAAAAGAAGGTTACATACATAAACTGTGTGATGCTTTTTTCTTAATTTTTTTAGTGACTTACTACATCGTCTGTGGTAGCATTTCCTGTCCTATTAATGTCAAACACCGTTGATGAACCATTGAATCTGTGAATTGTGCCAGTGTACATAGGTGCTCCAATATATATGTAAAAACTATATGTGCCAGTGGAACCACAGCTGTACTCGTACTTTGTATGACATAAGTAATCACAATCAGCATTGTGTACAAAAAATATTAAATGGCTGACTTTATACGGTAATACCTGAAAACCACACATAATCTATTTAAGCAATAAGACGTGTCATGGTGTGCACTGCGGTTGGATAACAGTACATCTCTGCTGTGTTGTGAGGCAGGAGGCATCGCGGAGAAATGGCATTATCAAATCAAAACTCACACCATGCAGTGTCTTATTATAACATTCTTGCAAGATTTTTTTGGTGGGGAGTGTGGAGAAAATGCACGACAATCATACTGTTATTCATATTACTAGACATTCAATGGCTGTTTCATACATGTTGTCTTTTCAAAAACAATTAGTATTTACAATTGTCTGGTACCCCGGATACAACTCGGGCAGTCAATTAGAGTTACTGAAGATTTCTTGACATGTACTTTTACTAAAGTAGATGTCAATCCAACATATACTATTTAAAATACAATACGGAGTAGTTTGTGTTATGATAATGTGCTGCACACCCGAGGTGTGGAGGTGCTACATAAACTACGCGGGTGAAGCACAAGGGGTTTATCAAAGCATCACACCAATGGTATGCAGTAAATTCTCATAAGACACACTACACCATACTTTATTTTATATATAATCAACAATTTATTTCCAACCAGAGTTTTCTGATTCACTGTGGAGACAAAACAGTGAAGTGTTTTGACTGTGTAATGGCAGCTTCATATCTCCATTACCGAGAAAACAACACAACAAGACTCTTCACCTTCTATTATCATTTATTTGTATCTATCTGGCTGATCCTACCATTATTTATTTTTTAAGAAAGCATATCTGGTAGATCCTGCTGTTCGGTTAGTCAGCTCCAGGAGTACAAAAGGGAACGAGTCCATGACTCACTGCTCACTGTCACAGGCATGAGAGGGATCTTGTCCTTTTCTTGCTAGTGTAAGGAATCAACCATGGAGCCGTTCCCTTTTGCACTCCTGAAGGTGGCGAATGGCAGGATCAACCAGGCACAGCCTTTAAAGAAAAAAGGTAATGGTACGAGCAACCAGATAGATACAAATAAATGATAGGAGACGGTGAAGAGTCGTCTTGTGGCGGCTCCTCGCTAATGGAGATACGTAGCCAGCAGCGCCATGTTCATGCAACTGGTCAGCCCTCCCACACACAAAGCAAAAGCCAATGAGGAAGAGCTCCATTTCCACAGACAGAGCGCATGTTCCCCATAATAACCTGCAAGTTATTACAGCGAATACCAACTCAGATAACCATATGAAAAACACTGTTGGCCAGTTATTATATGCTAATTACAGTGTCACAACGCGCTGCGTTGTCATCCATGTGATATGGATTATAAGGATGATTACAAGAGAGTTACAGGAAGAAAGACCAAAATTACAGCTATAACATATACACCAAACATCCACAGGACAACAGTTGGCTGCTAACATTACAACAATCAGGCTTTTCAAGTGTATATGTTGCGGTGTGTCACTGTAAGTTGCAGCAAAAGCCACTCCTGTATCCCACTACCAAACCCCACAAATCTGAACTGTTGCCAGTCTCACAGCCTTGCTCTGACATCTTGTGTCAGCAGGACAACTCTGTCAAGAGTCTGTGAAAACACAAATCATTGACATAGTAGAATAGTAATCTGTGAGCATGGAATAATGTCTAGCTGCATGGAAATAAACACATATGCAAACTTCTACCACAAAATTACCTTTGGCTAGATGCCACACATCGAAGTAGTGCTGTTTATCAGGGTGTGTCCTGTGCATGTAAGCTTTGATTTGAACGTGACAGTCAATTACTAGTCATCCAACCAGCCTAAACCCTTCTTCAAGCCCTCTAGCTCCATGGCACTTGAATTCTTCACCTCAGAGCACTACAGTCAGTCAAAGTAAAAACAGGTTATCTGTCTGCAAAGCGTTGCATGAATTCAGTTCTAGTTATAAGGTATGACAGGTAGTGCATCATTTTTTTTTTTGGTCAACTATTTTTATTCTTCTAATGGCAGGTCGACCTCATCGTCCACCAAGTCTACTGAGCTTGGGGTCTTTCGGGTGCTTCTAGCGCCATGCGTGCTCCGGCAGATCCCCGGAGTCAGTCTGGGGGCATCATCCATGCCGGCCTCCACTGTTTCCTCCGTTTTATCCCGTGAACTACCCCGGGACCCCCAGAAGTGGTGACACACGCGCATGAAGGCGCACCTGTGCACCGCAGCTCCGGACTGGGTCCCCTCAACCCTCCCCATCGACCTATGTCTAAGCTCTCTCGTGGCACCGTCCCTCCGGCCTCCACCAGAGGGCGGCCAAACTCGTAGAGGGCTGGATACCTCCTCCCGAGGCGGAGTGCTGCCTGCCAGCAGCTTCTCACATCCTCTCCCTCCCCCCCCCCAGCCTCCACTGACCCTGGCTCATTCCTGAACATGGGTCACCTGCATGGCGCGAGGTGTGGCGTCTAGCGCCTCAACCCTCAGCGCCACCGGGCCGGCCCAGGTTGTGCATCATGACAGGATAATGGCACACCTACGATGGGTCGAAGCACTAGGTGTAAGGCACAGTGATTATGTAACAGTATGTTTGCCATTATCACACCACAGAGGACACCCTGGATTGCATTATTGTGATTAGAAAATGTGTATAAAAAAATTATAGCAGACTTCAGTAATTAAGAACTAAAGAGAATAAAGAAACACTGCAGTTATAACTGTATTACATATACAATAATGGATGAGGAAGTATGTGATAGGAGATTGATGAGTCGCCGAGGTGGACGCTTACGAACCCCAGGGCTAAGCTCCAAGCGTTTATTAAAGCATCCCACACCGAGGGCTTACCATTAAATTCAAGTAGGACAGACTTCTCCATCTTTCATTTTTATAATTGCTGGTCCACAATTTTTCCAATTTGAATGTACTATCTGCTCACCCTTACACACACACACACACACACACATATATACACACACCACTGATTCAGTCTTTTTTCCCCTGTCCTACAGGTTTTTTTTTGTAGACCTGCTTTTATGCTTTTTTATTTAATTCAGGTTGTGCTTTCTTGCAAAATAGTTTATAATTTAGATCGCGATCACTGCTTACCCCAGTCAGCCTCGTTGGAGCCCTACCCCAGTGGCAGTTCTTGTCTTCTGCGGCTGCCAAATGGCAGGATCAACCAGATCATTTTTTTTTTGGTTTTAAATGGTTAAAGTGGTGGACCATGGAACTGCTAAAAATGAACAAACTGTGAGCTCTCAGTCTGGCGGCTCTTCACTGCTCGGGTTAAGGAGCCATGTTTGAAGACATGATTAGCCCGCCCAGGAGGGGATGAACAGCCAATATGGGAGCGGCTGTCTCTGACTGACTGGGCGCATGCTTGCTGTTATAACCCGTGGGTTATAATGACAAATTATAACTGGTTCAGCCCATAGAGAAAATTGCTGACCAGTTATTATAATAAATTTATGCATAAAATAGAGAAAACAATAATCCGTCGAGAACTGTAGCACATCAGTATACATTGCTTACATTTACTTTTTTATATGCAGTTTTGTTATACCAAGCTTAGCAATATTCATTAAACTCCTGTTTTTATCTAATTTTGCACTTTGCATAATTGTACTGCGACAAAGGCATCCATATGATATCTCAGCATAACAGCTCTAGAAGAAACAGCAGCAGCATGGACCCATTTTATACTCATATTAAGACACTCCACGCTGTACGTTATTGTGTGGTAACGGCACTTATCTGGTTGTTAAATGCACTCTGTGGTGCTTAATTTTCTTACTTTTTGGGTTAAGTGGCATAAATACTTTAATAACCACCAATGAAACACAAAAAACAACCATATGGATGACTGTAGAGCAGAATGACAGAAATGCGTTACCACTAAATGGTAATGTAAATTCCAGTGTGTACAATTCTGAACAGTGAAAAATGGATGAAACCATGAGTATAAAAATTATTAGTAATCATGATGTAATAGAAGTGACTATAAAAAATTCTGTGTAAGCAATCTGGAGGGCTTTAGTATTGCTCTTGAAAGGATTCTTTTTTCTCTCTTTTATGTCTACATGAATTTTAATAGAGATATAACTACCGATTTCTTTTTTTTCTATGTATTTCTTAATGACTGAAATGTGGTATTATTTTTTATACCCATTTCATAATAGCAATAAGGCACGACAGGATGTGAGCAGTGGTGGGATAATCGTACACCGAAGGTGCCGTGATCACTCTGCCTTCAGTCTCGTGCTTCTAACCACCTTATGTGCACCTTTATCAAATAACAAGGCACACTCTGTTGTGCTGTATTGCATACGTTTTGGTTACCATAATCAGTAACAGGACCATGTCCAAATAATAATGATGTTACAGTTGTCCAGAAAGGTTATTTAGTAGTATTACTAACATCACAGTTCACTACTTCATCAGCCATACGTACACAGACACCAGCAAATTAGGCCCAGTGGTCTATCTTGTCTGCCCCAAATGCAGCTTCTGATTAAATTTCTGATTAAACTTCGCATTAAATTAACTTTTTTATAGGTGGTTTTGTTATACCTAGTTTAGCAATATTTATTAAACTCCTGGTTTTTATCTCATTTTGCACTTTGCATAATTGTACTGCGAGAAAGGCATCCATATGATATCTCAGCACAAAAGCTCTAGAAGAAGAAGCAGCAGCAGCCTAGACCCATTTTATACTCCTAATAAGACACTCCAGGCTGTACCGATTTTTTCTTTTATGTACAGTATTTCTTATTCATTGAAATGGTTACACAATGCAAAGAAATGCTAAAAAAAAAAAAACTAATTTGTATAAAAATAAGTACACAAATACACAGCAACATAACTACCTACCTGTATGAGTTGCATTGACATCACCTGATTGTATTCCAGATCCAGAAGTGTATAAAGGCCGTACTTCGCTGAACGTCCTGGGGAATCACATCTGACGTCCCCACCTAAAATCAGCTCTTAACTAACACGTTCCTCGATGAGTCGTCCTTGTTCCTTCTCCCACACACAGTTCACTGCAGGGAGAATGTACGATTTCTGAATTTTGTTGTATGACACCAACGACATGACACGTGTCTGAAGGATATGAAGAACCCTCAATGCTTTTGATGGCGTGACTCCACTACAAAATACAGCCTTGCTAGTCACAATGTTACCCCAGGGCATTTTTCCATGGACCTGCTGACTACTCCACTCCTGTGTGAGACCTTGCTCACAGTGACACTTTGCGACTATCATTGTACCTATCTGATTAGTAATAGAGCATGTGTTAGTACGACTGCATGTCTGGCACTTTTCTAACAGCTCAACAATGCTTTGGTGCGACACAAGATAGTAGTTCTGACTGGATGGGTTTACATCGGATTATGAAAGTATTTTGGAAACCTTTACTGGATTTTTCTGGAATGCACACCTCACCTCACGGTCCAGTTCATGGTCATAATCAACGTCACTGTCATCATCCATGTCTGCCGATATCTGATATCTTCCACAGAATCGTTTTCTGACTCTTCATTCACGAACCCATAGCACTGCAGTCCCAAGTCACACTGGATACCAATCAACACTGTTTCTACCAATTTCACATGCACCTTGTCAGTACGGGACACCTGGATGCGGCATGTCCTTTGTGGTGGTCGAATGTCCGCTTGACATTTAATATGGTGGCACTTCCCTGCCAGTGTGCTAATAGGCGGTGATACTTCTGTGACAGTGT
Organism: Neoceratodus forsteri; assembly: GCA_016271365.2. Lineage (NCBI taxonomy): Eukaryota > Metazoa > Chordata > Ceratodontiformes > Ceratodontidae > Neoceratodus > Neoceratodus forsteri. The sequence continues at coordinate 940,013,254 of CM028137.1, forward strand.
TGGCACACATAGAAGTGCATGCATCATCTCTTGATGAATAGGCATCCATTGGTGTATAGTCTTCAAGCAACGATATTTTGTCAGAGACATGCTCCACATCCATGTCGGTGTCTGGAGATCTGCAGCATGACAATCCCTTGGAAGATGAACTCTGATGTTCTTCTATCATGGACTGAAATACCTGTGGAGTACAGACAGAGTATGATTTGATTATAACAATAACAGTCATGAAATTAAAGAAAAATAAAATAAAATGCACAACTTGTAAAGTAAGGATGATTAAGCAATAAAAAAAGAGGAAAGAACACAGTCATACTTGACAGGTGGAGAATGGTGTGGCGTATGCAATGGTGAACCACGTCAACTCGCAAACACCGGGGGTGGGTTGCTGGTACAATGTATGTGCCTAAATGTGACACATAGCAGTTTGCACCCTGACAATGGGTTCCTGTTGACAGACACAGTCAGACCTGTCACGTGGTTAACTTGGAGGGGCTCGCAGTGGTGACACGTCACCTCGCCCATTGGGGGGCTGTACAATGTATGTACCTGAATGTGACACAACAGTTTTGGAGCCTGACAAGGGCTTCGCTGTCAGATGATTAACTTTTGATGGACAGAGAGACAAGTCATATCACCTCGCTCACACCACACACATTCTCACATAAGAGAATTGAGAAGAGAAAAACACATATAAAATACAGGTTAATGCTGTCACATGACATACCTCTAATCGACGCCTCTTACTGGCAGCCGATCTACGCTTCACAGGTGACCTAGAAGACTCCATCCCTGATGGATGGAAAAGAGTAGGCACTGCGTTGTTCTTCAACTTTGGCCTTACATGGTCCCAACCAAACTCAGCAAGTCTCAACGGATCTCTGTCATAGCTGGCACACTCAAAATGAACCAAAGAGATATAGCTGTACTTTGACGATGTAAAGTCCTTATGTTTGCAGAAATTAATCCATGCTTTCCTCAATGGATTGTCAGGAAACTTGAAAAAGTGAATTCCACTTCCTTTCCTACTTTCATTTCTGTATGCATACACTGCACAGTAAGGCAGCAGCAGTAATAGTAGTCACAACAAATAATGAATGTATAAAATTGCTAAAGTCTGACTACCCACTGTAAATACTAACTGAAATCACAGTATTCAGATATCCGTCAGGTAGCAGTAATAATAATTAAAACAAATAAGAACAAATAAATGTAAAACATTCCTAAAGCATAAATAACAACAGTAAATAATGTGGCCTACCTAGACTTTAGCAAGGCATTTGACACAGTCCCGCACAAAAGATTAATAATCAAGTTAACCAGCCTGGGAGTGGGTTCCAGGGTGGTAGCCTGGGTAGCAAACTGGCTGCACAACAGGACACAGAAGGTAATAGTGAATGGAACACATTCTGAAGAAAGGGGTTACTAGTTGGAGTACCTCAGGGCTCAATACTGGGTCCAGTCCTCTTTAACATCTTTATAGGTGACATTGCAGAGGTCTGGAGGAAAGGTATGCCTCTTTGCAGATGACACAAAGATCTGTAACAGAGTTGATACACGGGGGGGGGGGTAGAAAGGATGAGAAGGAACTTGGCAAGGTTGGAGGAATGGTCAGACATATGGTAACTTAGATTCAATGCAAAGAAGTGCAAAGTAATGCACCTGGGAAATAAAAATCCAGGCGAAGAGTACACAATATCGGGGAGGTACTAACAACAACAATAATGGAAACGGATCTAGGTGTAGTCATATCAGATGACCTAAAGGTGGGTAAGCAATGTGAGAAGTCAGTAAGAAGAGCCAGGGGGATACTGGGATGCATAGAGAGGGGCATCACAAGTAGAAAAAGGGAAGTGGTTATCCCTCTGTACAGACAGTTGGTGAGATCCCATCTGGAGTACCGCGTGCAGTTTTGGAGACCTCATCTACGCAAGGACATAGACAGGATGGAAGCAGTCCAGAGGAGGGCAACTAAAATGTTGCAGAGTCTACATCAGAAACCATATGAAGAGAGACTGAGAGAGCTTATATGTATACCTTGATGAATAGAGGGACGAGGGACATGTTAGAAACTTTTAAGTACCTCAGGGGAATCAACAAAGTCCGGGAGGGTAGCATCTTTCAGAAAAAGAGATGTGTAAGAACAAGGGGGCACAATTTAAAGTTACAGGTGGGACAGCTCATGGGTAATGTGAGGAAATTATTTTTCACGGAGAGAGTGGTGGACGTATGGAACCACCTTCCTGGAGAGGTTGTGGGGTCTAAAACAGTGGGGGAATTCAAACATGCATGGGACAGACATAAGGCAATTATAGTGGGGGGTTGCAGGAAGTAGGCTGTTGGTTAACCAGAATCTGCAGCTTATCCAATAGGTAGGGAAATGGGCAGATTGGGTGGGCCAAGTGGTAGTTATCTGCCGACAAAGTCTATGTTTCTATGAGTAAAATGACAGTATTCAGATAACTATCATTTACACAGACGATTGCTGCACTACACAAGGATAAAACTGCCTCAAAAAATCACCACAGAATGACAGTACTTAACTATTTTCCCTCCACGGACACCCATGTGACCAAAAAAAAACCACATAACAACATACACATTATGCCCGCACGTGGTTTATTATTGAAGATTACATATTGTTCAGGTAACATTAAAAACAAAGGTAGTATTTCAAACAATGTTCAGTAAAAAAAAAATAACATTTAGGGGAGAGAGGTATTACAGCACTGTTGGTCTGCGATCACCACATAATGGTGACAGTTTGTAATGTATCAGGAAAGGGCAATGTGAACTGTACTTCTGTCATTATTGCTATATCTACAATCTATAATGTGTAACTGATTCATTGAGGGGTATGCCATTTTCAGCTTTCAAAATTATTTTTTACGTACACACAATACATAGCTGCAATGTAGATGTAAACACTGACAGCAGGTACATCGCGATTACTGCAATTAACTGCATATTCATTCATTCACTTTGTGAAGCCAAATAAAAAAACGGACCCTTGCCAGCATTTAACAAGCATTTGTCAATGCCAAGTGTTTGCTTGCTGGCATTGGTAGTGCAGGAGTTAGAGAGATGCATAATAGGAATGGCAGTGAAGTATTGCCACCCCCCCCCCCCGCAGAGACTGAAAAGTGTTGGGGGCGTGCCTTTGGGTCATTGGCCATAACGCTTAAGCCATTCCACCTCACCCCAACCTGCAGACAGCAACAGGTATCGTGGTGTGCCTTGGGGTCTTCGGCCATTATGCTCACCCCATTCCATAAGGAAATAAGCTGAGATGGGTTCAATAAAGGAGAATGGGGTGAACATTAGGGCCAAAGACCCAAAGGCACACCTTGATGCCTGTCAGTGGATGTAGGGTGGGGGTAGAATGGCATGAGCATTATGGTCGACGAACCCAAGTCATGCCCCCGACACATGTCAGTCTTTACAGGGTAGGCAATATGGTTGGAAAACTTAACACCCTGGGCATTTGTTGGTATTTTCACTCCAAATTTTTGAAATGGGCTTTTTGGGACCCCCATCTCATGAACAGTGGCACTATCATTTCGTTACTCAATCCTGAAAGGTGATTTCGCATGGCAACTATGTCACTCGGAGCCACAGGTGCGGAAACACATTTTGGGCAGGATGTGAAAAATGACAGCTGTACTGTTCATGAGAAGGTGTGAAAAATTGCAATGCTGAAAATCTGGAGTGAAAATATGAAAATTCGTGAAGTTATGAGCATGCGTAGAAACTGGGTAACGCACGCCCGTAATGTGGTCATTTTTTCACCACATTTTTAACATGGGCTTTTTGGGACCTCCAGTCATGAAGAGTGGCACTGTGATTTTGTTAATCCATCCCGAAAGTTACTTTCACACAGCGACTGCTCCATTCTGCACCACAGGTGCAAAAACACATTTCGGGAAGGATGTGAAAAATGACAGCTGTACTGTTCATAAGTAGGTGTAACAAAATGGCAATGTTGAAAATCTGGAATGAAAATATTAAAAATTGGCGAAGTTACGAGCATGTGTAGAAAATGCACAAAACATGCCCATAATGTGGTCCTTTTTGGGAATTTGTTCACCACATTTTCAACATGGGCTTTTTGGGACCCCAACTCATAAACAGTGGTACTGCCAGTTTGCTAATCGGTCCTGAAAGGTCATTCCGCGCAGTGACCACAAAATCACCTTTGGGACCGAGAAACGAAATGATAGTGACATGTTCACAAGGTGGGGTCCCAAGAACCCCATGTTGAAAATTTGGAGCCAAAATTCCTTAAAATTGCTGAGATATCAACCTAAGTTGAACCCCCATTGAGTCCCAGTATACAGCGCTTATCCAATTCCTCAGTTCGCAGTGCGACTTTGAAGAGTGCAGATTCATAGAAGTGTGACAGCAGAAAAGGACCGAACAAGGCCCACCAAGTCTGCCCATTTGTCCAGCTATCTGCTTGGACCTGTGCCCCCCACCCCCAACACTCCCCTGTGTTTGTCCCATGCTCTTTTGAATCCCTCCACCGTTTCCTCTCCAACGACTGCCTCTGGGAGTCTGTTCCACTTTTCCACCACTCTCGCTCTCTCTCTTTGTGAAATAGTATTTCCTAATGTTACCCCTGAACTGCCCCCCCCTCCCCACCTGCAGGCCATGCCCCCTCGTCCTCTGATTTCCCCTTCATCTGGAAGATGCTCCCCACTGGCACCCTGTTTATACCCTTAAGGTACTTGAAGGTCTCGATCATGTCCCCCTCTCCCTCCTCTGTTTCAGGGAGTACATGTTCAGATCTCTCAACCTTTCTTCATAGGATAGGTGGCTTAACCATTTTATCATCTTTGTCGCTCTCCTCTAAACCCGTTCTAGCCTCCCCACATCCTTCCTGAGGTATGGCCTCCAGAACTGGACTCCATACTCCAAGTGCAGTCTAACCAGATGGGTGTACAAGGGTACTATGACCTGCTTATTTCTACTGGTGATCTCTCCTTCCGATGCTTCCCAGCACCCCCCGCCACTGTTCTCCTGCACTGCCTTTCCACCTTCAGGTTCCTCGATATAATGATGCCTAGGTCCCTTTCTTGTTCCGTCTCCTCCAGATCTCTGCTCCCCATGCAGTACCCTGCCCTCCGATTTCTGTAGCCAAGATGCATGATTTTACATTTTTCTGTACTGAATGCAAGCTGCCACCTCTTTGACCATGCCTCAAGTCTCCCCAAATCTCTCTGCATTTGTTCCACCCCTTCCTCTGTGTCCACCCTATTGTAGATTTTGATATCATCCGCAAACATACTCACACCCTCCCTCAAGGCCCTCCACAATGTCCCCTACAAATATATTGAATAGTAGGGGCCCCAGCACTGATCCCTGAGGGACTCCGCTTGTGACCTTGCCCTCTCTGGATGCCACCCCATTATTATGACCCTCTGCCTCCTTTTCCTCAGCCAGTTTCCCACTCATTTAACTACCCTCTACCCCAACCCTGCCATTTTACATAGCAGCCTCCCGTGGGGCATGGAGTCAAACGCCTTCCTGAAATCTAAATAAGCCACATCTACCACCCTTCCGATCCAGTTCCTTGGTGACCCCGTACAAAAACTCTATCAAATTTGTTTGTCAGGATCTGCCCGTAGTAAAACCATGTTGCCTTGAATTCATCAGGCCGCTTTCCTCCAGGTAGCTGGTGATCCTGCCTTTTATGAGTTTCTCCATGAGCTTGCCTACCACCAATGTCAATCTCACAGGCCTGTAACTTCCCACTTCCTCCCTCCTCCCTCCCACCCCCTTATGCAGCGGGACCACATTTGCCTGCCTCCAGTCCTCCGCACCACCCCAGTCTCTAGGGACTGATTGAAGAGTGCAGTCAAAGGTACCGCCACTATCTCCTCTAGTTCCCTTAACACCCTGGGTGCACCCCATCCGGCCCCATTGCTTTGTCCACCTTCATGCAGCCCAATTCCCCAAAAATTTCCTCCACTAGAAACGGCCTCATCTCTTCTCCCTCCCCTGCCATTTCTTTTCCTGCTCTGCTGCCTTCATCTTCTTCCTCCCTATTGAACACTGAGCAAAAATAGTTGTTCAGCAAGTCCGCTTTCTCTCTGTCCCCTTGTAGCATCTCCCCCTCTTTTGTTTTTAACTGGAGAATCCCCTGCCTAGTTTCCTTTTTTTCATTTACATACCGAAAGAAAGTCTTATCCCCCTTTTTGACCCCTCTAGCTATTCGCTCCTCTGTCTGTGCCTTTGCCCTCCTTATCTCTACCCTGGCTTCTCTCTGGCGTACCTGGTATTTTACCCGGTCCACTTCCGCCTGTGTTTTCTTGAACTTCCTGAATGCTTTCGGTTTTGTCCTTACCTTTTTTGCTACTTCCCTAGTATACCACAGATGCGTCCCAGTCCACAGAAGATCACTGCTCCCGACCTCCGGAGGATAAGTATGGGTTGGGGGTGCAGGGGGAGGTTGGGGTGGGGAGGGGGACTGGGAGATGACGCTGGATGTTTTCGCTTTTATAGTTTAGCAAACAAAATAAAAGACTCGGGGACCATTTCTTTATTATAGGTTACAAAAAATACATAAAACTTTTGGGCACACTGGGGTGGGCTCCCAGTGTGCCACATGACTTTGGAGACATGATGCCGATGGGGACTGGACATCCCCCATCAGCAAGCTTGGGAGGGAGGGGAAACATGATGCCGACGGAAATTTGGTACCCCCGTCAGCAAAGAAATTGAGCTTGGGTGGTGGTGGAGCATCCAACACCAGGAGTGGGCATCTCGGTGTCGGGAAAATAAAAAAAAAATGTCTGGGCACACTGGGGTAAGCTCCCAGTGAGCCACAATGTGGTTGTGGAAGAGAGGGGGAGATACATGCCAACATAGGTTAGGCACCTCCATGTTGGCTTCATGGAAGTGGTCAAGCGCAGGAGCCACCATTGTGGAAAGTCGTACAGCAGCTGTTTTATTTATTGAAATGTTTCACCAGGAATGGCACACTGAGCAACTGCTCATAACTTCTGCCATGCGCAATACTGTGCACTGTGATGCGCATGCCCGGAGTCTTGTCGTCTGCCGCTGCAATGATGAAACTGCACCTGACTGCAGCGGCAGATTTCTTTCAACTGTTTGGCTCTCTTTGAAGTTTGCTGTCATCGCCAGCGTGCTCACTGATTGGCGGCTGGGGGACGCACCCACTAAAGTGTCCCCGGCATTGGCCACAACACCGGCACACCTCTGAAATGTGCTACTACCACAAGATGCCAACACAATAAAAATTGCTTTTTTAATGAAACCTGCCCTCATTCATAGAATTCTGCAGCCACAATGACATTATACATAAAATAAGATAAACTTTCTGTGAGGGGAGGCAGGGGAATGCATATTGCAGACAGTGGGCCGCATTCAACATAGGAACTGTGCGTCTCTTCATTGACATCACAGGAAGCTACACTGAAGGCTACACGGTCGGGGTAAATGTAAATATGCATACGTGGCATGGTTTAATAAAATAAGGTGTACTGAACAAACCAGACCAGCAATTGCAAATCTATACATATTGGTGAGTACAGCACATTGCACTGATAAAGGAAATGACCGCTACATAAAAAAACCACAGTAACAAAAATGATATGGTTTAGGTATTCTTTAATTGTTCAACATTAAAGTATCTGTAGAATCAATTCTGTTAATGATTAAACCCAAACTACCACCGTGGTACCTTAAAAGTCAGTTCACTAAAGTCTCAAAGTCTCAAGGAAAAGCAGGACCACATGTGATATGAGATGAGGTTAGTTTGGTAGTGTCACTATATATGCAAACGAACCTGGAGGAAAAAAATGACAGGTTAACAAACACTTTTACTCATTGAGCTCCAGCAAATGATGGCACTTCTCCTTCCACTCCTATACTGCACCATGAGGTAGCTGCCATCTTACCCCTATCAAAATAGAGTTACCATGGATCAAGGGGTCTCAACTAAACAAGACCGCCCCCCCCCCCCCATTAATCCATTCAAAAAACAAACACTTTATTCCTCCTATCTGATGTTCTGCATTAAGGGTAAGGTATATTCATATATCAGAGTATGCAGGGCTAGAAAATTGTTAAAAAAGTGGTGTCCTCCACAGAATACTATTTCCCAAGATTTGGTAGTCCATCTTCAAGTCTGGTATAGAGACCGTTTTTTGTATACTACTATTTAAATACTGATCCATTATGTACTTCACTGTTTCATGAATAAAAATCAAACTGCAAGTCCGAGTCCTTCATTATTTATTTATTTTGCGTATGCATTAAAGCATACTGTCGTCCACTTGTTTTGACTGTGCATCTTTACAGAAGAAAATACTAGATGCACAGATAGAAAAACAACTTATGTGTACACTGCAATGGTTTAATCATTTGCAGCAACAAGCTGAATTATGCAACTGCAGCCTGCCCTGTTTCCAAAACTAAATTCATTTTGGCATAATCTGACAAGCAGCAAAGGCAACGTGGGCTTTCTTAAGACCTTGCAGACTAGTGAGTAACATTACGAGCAGCAGTGTGGTGAAAATCAAGATTATTTTTTAGCAAGCCTTTGTCTTCTGTCTTGACTTACCACCCCACACTGAAGAAAAAAAATGTACATATATTTCTTTAAAACTGTTCTCTGATTGTCCAATTTGGCCAAATTTGTAGAAAAGAGCCTCGTTTCCATTGTCACCCTACCCTATGGGATCACTCCCGCACCAGTACCTTGCCATTGCAATGCAGCTGGTCTGTTACGGGGTGCATTAATTCTGTCTTTTAAATTGCGCATAAACAGAAATATCCCACTGAGTGCTTTGCCACTGCAGTGCAGTGGTCAATTAGGTACCGGCTGCATTCATTTTAGTCTGCTGGGGAAGTATGTGCAGACAAAAAGGCAACGGACCTGTCATTACAAGCTCATACTAGGTTCTGAACTATTTTGTACCATGAGGTAAACCCACATATCATACCCTCTTGTTATTTATGTAGTAGGATTGGTTTTATTTTTTTGTAATTCAATTTTACTGAAGGTTTCAAAATGACAACCCCAACAATTACAGTTCATCCACAGTGCCGGTGTCATCACATTTACATTACATCTCTTGATGAAAAAAAATAAAACAGTACCTTAGAGGTGTTCATTCGCTCACAGTCTGAATTAGGTTTTTCTATGTGGGTGCTAGCTGCTTGAATTTAGAAGTTAAATGATGATCTTTAGCTACCCAAGCAGAAAATAAGTGATCATCTCACTCTGGCACAAAATACTGTAATTTATTTATTTATTTGCTTTTGTTGACCGGGGGTATACTAGACATAGGAATGCCTATTTTCAGATATGACCGGGGAGGATACAAATGACATACAAAACATCAGTGTGACGCAGCACACATAAACCATACAGTAAATAGTTTGACAGAAAAGTACAAAACATCTCAAACATTAATTAGACTATGAAAGTACATGAGCAAGCAAAGTAGGTTGTATAGAAACATGGATAACAGGATCATAGAGAAGAAATGAGATAAGTGCAACTCAGGTCAGGAGATTCCTGTAGATCCTTAGCAAGTAGCTAGTTGGCAAGTCCAAGCTAGCGCGCAGTGACTGGGGGAGGCAGAGGGGAGGGGGTAGAGTAGGAGAGGACAGATTGGAGAGAAGTAGCAGGCAGTGTGCAAATAGGAAAGGGCAGGCAGAGCCGGGTATTGGTTTATGGTGGCTGGAAGCAGGTGCAGGGACTTGCTGTGAGTAGGTACTGACGGTGGAGCTTCTTAAAACAGGTGTGCGTTGGGGCACGACGAATAACTAGAGGGATAGTATTCCAGTATTTAGGAGCAGCATGGGAGAAAGCTCGTGTACCCATTAAGGTCCTACTTCTAGGGATGTATAGAGGTGTCTGGTCAAGTGACCGGAGACCATAGGAAGGGATTTGAGGGCGTAGTAGCAGGGCAAGAGAATTAGGGAGGCCGAATTAGAAGCATACAAAATTATTCTAACAGAAGATGGAACAAGTAAATTATGATTTTTTTCCCAAGGGTCAGACAGCAACATCCGTCTACTTGTGTACCAAAACTGAAGAGTTCAGTTTTAACTGAAATTTACTGCTGTGCTTGTAGTAAAAATTAGGACCCAAGCAGGCGCCACTGTAAACATTTTAGTCATGCCTGTTAAATCTAAGACCTTGAGATACCTACACTGCACCCCCCCCCACCAAAACATATCTGCTGCACTAAGTTCCATGCAAACATGGAGCCGTGAAAAATCAAAGTACCAATGGTACTAAATCATGAAAGAAGATCAGAATGAAATAATTATGTGACCACAAAGAACTATGACATGCTTTCTCTGGCAACAAAATGGTAAGTGGCATGGTGATGGGGTCTGAGACACAGCATCTATAAATTGTAGTAAGAAAGAAAAAAATATTCCGCTCTGGGAATCAAACCCAGGCCCCCTACCTTCAACTGCTTGGTCACCTGTAGCTGTACTAAGCTTGCAAAGCAGGAAATGCGTGCTGTGGTAAAGAACATCCATCAGCGAGTGCAGACACCCCCATACACAGCTGCTGTGGATGTTCATAATTAACTGTCTATTTGAAGCGGTGTTTTCTATGTTGCATTTAAACCTCAAAGCTTTTCAGTTTATCAGCAATACAGAACTTCAAGCCTTGCTGATAATCTATCACTAACATCAGCACTGACATCTAATAATTTCTCTCATACTACATATATAGCAGTGAGAAAGAAAAATGCCCCACTCTGGGGAATCAAACCCAGGCTCCTTACTTACCCTCCACTTCCTGGTAGTCTGCAGGTCTACTGCTGTACTGAGCTTCCTATACTGGACATGCATGCTGTGGCAAAAAACATCCATCAGTAAGTGCAGACACCCCCATACACAGCTGCAGTGGATGTTCGTAATTAACAGTCTGTCAATTTGAAGTAATCTTTCCCAAGTTGCATTCAAACTTAAAAGCCTCAGCTGGAACTTTTCAGGTTATCAGCAAAAAAGAACGACAAACCTTTCTGAAAGTCTATCAATCACATCAGCATTGACATGTAACAATTTATTTCATACTACATAAACTGTGGTGAGAAAGAAAAAAATGTTCCCCAAAGGAGCTCGAACCCATGCTTGTGTAGATCTGAACCCCTATACTGAGACCTAAATGCCTTATGACTGATATCATCAATGACATCATGCAACTGAATTACTCAAACTGATTGTACCTTTGAACTTGACTAGATATACAACAGAGTATGCATGACCCAACAAGTGCTTATAGCTACACTGTTGGTACCTAAATATCAGGCAGCACTGCAGAAACGTAGCTTCATTTTATGTACAGATTCTTTTAAGCCTAATTTTTAACTTAACTCTGAAGTTTTTCAGAAGTGAGAAAAATAAAAGATACTTGTCCATTTGATCTTGACTCCACATGACATTTTCAACTGTATTTTAAATACGGTAAAACTCAGGCCAGTTTCATGGAATATTATTCAACAACCTTGGAGGTTGTCTTGAAAGGAACAAAATTCTTGACAGGACTTGTTAATAAACCCTCGCCGTCCCCATAACCAAGTCTTAACTTTTACTTTTGTGTTGACGTGAACAGTGTGGCACCATACCTTTTCAGCAAATGGAGCAGCCCCGGCTTCCTCCACACTTCTGGGTTTCGGATTTTTGAAAATTAAAATACAGCAAGTTGTGGCACGAGAAAAATGCTGCTCTTGCCGTTCAAAGCTAAACCGGAGGGTAAGCTTTTCGGGGGTGGGAGACCACGTTTTGTATGGCTTTCCTTTAACAGGATTGTGGGAACTGTCTTTCAGGACATCATCTTTTCTTCAATTTCTCCATCGGATATAACAGATTCAACATCAGACTTTTTTTAGAATTATTTTCAGGTAATATTAAAAAGGATTTGTCTTCTACTTCTGAAGCTGACCTAATCCAGTCTCTTTCCCCTTCCTCATTAGTCTCAATGTTTTGTTTTTTGTTCTGTGGACCATAAGGCTGTAAAGAAGGCCTTTATTTCTGTCTACCACTTTTTAACCAAAACTCAGAGACTGGAGCTGGATCAAATTCTTGCTAACATAATGTACGTTGAAAGATCCTGATTAAGCCTATCAGACGGTCCTTCCCTAATAAACTTTACCAATCAGATTTTTATTCCTTTCATTAAGCTAAAGCCTCATTCACAAACTGCTGTACTTGCTGGGAAAGTCCAAATTAAAGCTATTAGTCCAAAAATGTTCTGACATCTACTGTGTCTTGGCAAGTCTGATGAAAAACTGGCCACCTAGCTTCTACCACATTGGTGTACCTGTTTAGACAAAAAATATACACATGACTGCCACCTGACTCACTACACTTAGAATTATTAAACTATCGCTTAGTTTCCAAGGCTAATTCATCTTCTCTTTTTGTGATTTTTAAGTTTGGTCCACTCTCCTACACAGAAGTCCACGTCTATTTTCTGTTCAATTAGGACGGTTCTGAACTCATTTACAACAGCAGCTATGTTCTCTTCTGCATAATCTGAAATATGTTAAAAATGCAGTTTTACCTTCTAATCTTTCTGTAATTAATTATCCTCACCCACTCAAAAAACACCCACCTGTGACCCACCTGTCAAGTCTAAGTGGCTTGTTGACCGCTGTTTAAGAGTTAACAATGCGGTTCACAGCTACCATAATTGGAGTCAGCTACTGCATGTCTTCTAATCTATTTGTGACATCTAAGATCATGGCTGTCAAAACTGTCTCTCTGTCATGTGAGAACTGGTCTGAATCATCTCCATCCAGGATACGTCCGTGGAATTCTTCTCTTTCCAAAGCGCTGAGATTTCGTAGATGCTTTCCAGATGTAAACAGAAACAACAACAAAAAAACCTGTAACACCTGGCCTTCCTCGTACAGCTGCCGATCTGTCAAGAATAGTCAAAGGCTGAGTAGTATCATGACAGGTGAAACCTGCACAAGGAAAGAAAAAACACTTTGCTGTTCTGTTTTCACCTCATACGTATTTTAGACAAATCAAATCACCTTGTTTTCTGCTCTAAAAGGCAGTCCTTCAGGTTCTGATGAGATTCAAACACTATGATTGAATGATCATTTGCTTGAAGAAGTGGACTGACGTTAGTTCACTCTTCCAATATGTCTGCCAGAAGATGGATGTAGTGTAGTCATCTCCCGGTCTGCATGGTCTTAAGAAAACCCTTCTGACACAACTGTATGTAAGTGATAATACCCGACAGGGTGGGTGATATACCGGACCACACAGGTGCATAATGAGGCCTGACACCACAGGTGGAGGGCCTTATTTAATTATGGCATTTTGGTAACTGGGTGAGCCTGCTGAAACCAGAGGTCCCTTTTTCAGGGGCTACCCGGAATTAGTTTAAAACCCATGTTGATCATATTATTAAAACTGCTAACGCAAAACTTGGTGTCCTCTATCGCCACCGGCATCCTATAATCCCGGAAGCCCTGAAGCTGATCACTAGTTACTCAAGTCTTATCCACCACAGACTACGGCTTTGTCATCTATGGTACCAGCACTGATGAAAAAATTACTTACCACAGTAATCTTGTTTCTTCCCAGTGATACTCAGGTATTCATAACTTTCTGCAGTGTGCCTTTAAGCCAGAACTGCCGCAGAGGATAGAACACATGCAAATGATGGAACTCTTTGCACGTGACAACTATTCAAATGCTGCCTTGAACTAACTGCCTTAGTTCTAAAACCCCTCTGATTTTCTGGACGCCTGGAAAGGCAGGCCCCAAAGAACTATGAATACTGAATAGTATAACTAATCAATAATAATTAAACCCATAACCCCCTAAGTAAACCCTCCAATTGGAGGGGAAAACACAACAGATAACCCCAAAAATGTCAGAGTCACCTGAAAGAAGAGGAGGGGGACACAACATGAACCTTGATTATTCAAACTGTGCCAGAAAATGGCATGTATACCCCTGACAGCACAGTGTGCAGGAGTGCAGAGGTTCTGGAAGGGGAGGCAGGGTGGGAAGTTATGAATACCTGAGTATCACTAGGAAGAAACAAGATCACTTTGGTAAGTAATTGTTTTCTTCTAACCCCAGTAATAGTCAGGTATTCCTAACTTTCTGCAGACTACAAAGCAGTACCTTTGGAGGTGGACACAGAACCTTATTTAGGAAACAGTCTTTACATGACTGCTGTGCCAAACCTAGCATCACTCCTGGACAGAATATCCAAATTGTAGTGCTTCATAAAGGAGTGTACTGTTTTCCAGGTAGCTGCTTTACAGATGTCAACTAGTGGAACATTCCTGGCAGCTGCTAAGGTTGCAGTTGTCCCTCTTGTGGAATGGGCCCTTAATCCTTTTGGAGGCTCCCTTCCAGCTTTGGTGTAACAGAACTGGATACACTGGACTATCCATCAAGAAATTGACCTTTTCGATGCTGGGTTACCCTTTCCCACATCCCCATAAGTCAGGAACGGCTGTTTTCTGTCCTGCCTATGGTCCTTAGTGGATGTCATGTAGTAGCTGAGAGCTCTCTTGACATCCAGACTGTGAAGCCTTCTTTCACCAGAAGTGGAATGCTCAGTGAAAAAGACAGGTAGGGTAATGAACTGGTTCAGGTGGAAATCAGAAACCACTTTAGGGAGAAATTTCCTGTTTGTTCTCAGGACCACTTTATCCCTGTGGAATGGAATGAAATGTAGTCCTGTTCAATGCAGAGAGCCTGAATCTCACTGATTCTTCTTGCAGAAGTAATTGACACTAGGAAAACTGTTTTCCAAGTGTTTTTTTTTTGTTTGTTTGTTTTTTTAGTTTTTTTAACCAGGAGTAGCACGCTAAGCTGAAAGTTTTTTTACCGGTGCGACCTGGAAGCACAGGGAAGTTAAGTGACTTGCTCAGGGTCACACAGTATGCAAGTGGAAGCTGTGGGATTCAAACCCAGGTCTGGTCTGCTGGATGTCACCAGATTTGCAGCTCAAAGCCTTAAACCACTGTGCTATATTGCCTCCAGATGAGCAGAGGACATGGGCTCAAAAGGAGGTCTCATCAACTTAGCTATGTACACACTGAGGTCCCATGCTGGCACTGGTTCCCTATAAGGGGGATGCTGACGGGTCAAGCCCTTGAAGAACCTCCTGAATATAGAGTCTGAAGCTACTGACACATTTCTTTCAGCAGAAATGTAAGCAGATGATGCAGCAGCCAGGTGGACCTTAAGGGTGCTACGCGGCAGCCCCAGGGAATGTAAATAAGAAAGGTAATCAAGAACAGCTGAAACTACAGCCTGTGCTGGTACCAGTTCCCTGGCTGAGCACCAGACAGAGAACCTTTTCCATTTTGAGGCATAGGTCTTCTTAGTGGAATGCTTCCTGTAACCTCTCAGGATGTCTAAAACAGCTTCAGAGAGGTACAGACCTGCATATTCTAGGTCTTCAAGAGCCAAGCTTTGAGATTGAGAGACTTGAGATTTGGGTACAGAAGTCTCCCCTGGTTGGAGTTTAACAGGTTGTGCCACCAAGGGAGATGTATTGGCTCGACTACAGACATGGAGAGCAGAAGAGAGTACCATGGCTGCCTTGGCCAGTCTGGGGCTATCAAAATCATTGATGCTGACTGGGTCCTGAGCTTGAACAATACCCTGTACATCAGAGGGAAGGGAGGAAAAGCATATAGGTGTTTCCCTGACCAGTCCAAGGCCAGAGCATCCAGGGGTAGTGTGCCCTGACCTTGTGGTCTGCAACAGTACTGTGGCAGGTGGCGGTTCTGGTGGGATGCGAACAAATCTATCTCTGGGATGCCCCACCTCCTGAAGATTACTTCCACCACTTGCTTGTTCAGAGCCCATTCGTGATGGGCCTGGTTGATTCGACTCAGAGCATCTGCTGGGATGTTGTCCTTTCCTGGCAGATGGGATTGCCTGGAGGGAAACTCCCAAGGAATAAGCCAGGCTCCAAATTTTCATTGCCTCCACGCAGAGAGGTTCCAACCTGGTGCCTTCCTGCTTGTTTATGTAGTACATTGTGGTGGCACTGTCTGTTCTGACCTGTATCACCTTCCCTTGTGCCAGTGTTGTGAAGGGTCTTAGTGCCAAAAACACTGCCCTGAGTTCCAGCAAGTTTATGTGCTGGAGTGACTCTGCACTTGACCAAGTGCTCTGGGTTGTGTGGTCCCCTAGATGGGCACCCCACCCCAGTAGTGATGCATCTGTTGTGAGAACTGATGGAGACTCTCGTTGGAAAGGAACCCTTTCCCTCAGGTTGGATTCCTCTTTCCCCTACTGAAGTGCTTGTAACAAAGTTTTTGTTACCGGAATCAGCTTTGAGAGGGAATCTCTTCTCTGGCACCAGTGTGCCCTTAGTTGGAACTGGATGTCTCTCATTTGGAACCCGGATCCTAGGACTGTGCCTGTGGCTGCAGCCACATGGTCCATAAGTTGTAGGAACTGCCTTGCAGTTTTTTGCTTGCACAGGCTGAAAGAATTTGCAATCAGCTGGAGACTCCTTACCCTGTCCAGAGGCAGGTAGACCCTGCCCTGCAGGGTGTTGATCTCTGCTCCTATGAACTGCAACACCTGTGCAGGCAGAAGGACTGTTTTTGTGATTTATCAAGAACCTCATGGTCTCCAGTAGCCCTTGGGTAGTCTACAGATGCTGTCTGACCTGGTCTGGTGATTTTCCTACCACCAGCCAGTCGTCCAAATATGGAAACGCTGTGACACCCTGTCTTCGAAGGTGTGCCACAACCACTGCCAGGCACTTTGTGAATACCCTTGGGGCCGAAGTTAGGGCAAATGGCAGGGTTGAACACTGGTAGTGACCTGATGGGAGTCTGAACCTGAGGTATTTTCTGTGAGACTCCCTTATGGGGATGTGGAAATATGCATATTTTAGGTCCAGTGATGCCAACCAGTCTCCTTTAGAATCAGTACCAAAGTAACCATTCTGAAATTTGTTTTTTTCAAATGCTTGTTTAGTACCCTGAGGTCCAAGATAGGCCACCACTCCCCATTTTTCTTTGTGGTAAGGAAATACCTGGAATAGAAACCCTTTCCTTTCTGCTGAACTGGGACAGGCTCCACTGCCTTTGACAGCAGCAGGTTTTGAACCTCTGCTCTAGCAGCTTCTTTTCTGTGAGGGAGGGTGAACTGAACACCCTGGTTCTGAGAATAGGAAGGGATCTGAAATTCAGAAACGGTCCCCGACTCACCACCTCCAGTACTCACTTGTCCATGGTGATCATTTGCCAAGCCTGGAGGTAGTGAGACAGTCTGCCTCCGACAGGTAAAGAGGAGGTGGCCTGTGAAGACACGTCGGGGTGTTTGCTTGTTTTGAGGTTGAGGCTGGGTTTGAGATCCTGCCTGGAACCCCTTCTGACCATACATCTGAAGTACCCTTTCTGGGGGTACTGTTGGTATTGGGGTGCAGCTACTGGCTGGAAAAGGGGCATAGTATGAAAGGACCTGCCTCTGTCTTCCCTTCCACAGGGTCTGGTAGATGGGAGAGGCTTTCCCTTTAGCAGAGTTACTCTTGAAGGTGGCTTTGTATTCATCCACCTTCTTTATACAAGCCACTGTTGAGTAACCGAAAAGTGAATTTCCCTCCATGGGGAAGTCTAAAGCCTTTGTTTGGGTATCATGGGTAAAATTTGTAGCTCTTAAGCTGTTGATTAACTAGAATCTGCAGCTTATCCATCAGGTAGGGAAATGGGCAGACTGGGTGGGCCAAGTGGTCCTTATCTGCCGTCAAATTCTATGTCTCTATGTTAAGAAGAAAACCTTTTCTCAGTTTTGAGAAATGTTACTGGAACTGTTCTCACAGTTTGGAGGACATACCCTGTCCTGTAAAAGACTTTGTGGAGTATGGGACGTTGGTAAATGGGGGAAGCCGGCATTGCCCACCCCCGGGACAGGAGAACCCAGTGTTGTTCATTTTCTGGAAAAGAATGGGAACTGGTAAATGGTGAGCCCTGTGTCATTTACATTCACTTATCTGGACAAGCTCTGTCCTATGCCTGTAGCCCGGAAGAGGAATGAACGGGAATGCTTCTTGTATCCTCTAAGGCAAGGGGGGACCTGAACTGATGGACTGGTGGTAAATTACTACTGTAGATCTGTGGACTTTGCTGTACCTGCTTCTGCACCTGCAGCCCCAGTGGGCAAATGTCTGTCAGTCCATCGTGTCAGAATAAAACCTACTCCTTGGCTCTAGTTTAGTTTGTGGACATTCTTCTGTGAGTGGACTGTGTGTTTAAATGGTGCCCACCCTGGTTCAAGGTAAACATACAAATGTTTTTTTGTATGCCCTTCCTCCGGAGGACTGAGCCAGGTAAACACCTTAGCAAAGGGGGCATCAGGACTGTCTGTTGCCAAAGTACAAGCAAGCAAGGGTTACAAATCTATGGGATCTGATAGCTTATACCCGAGGATGCTGAATGAGATGTGGAAGTGATACCAGGGCCACCTTCAGATGTATTCACCTCCCGTTTGCTGATCACAGGAGTGGTCCCTAGGGACTGGACAGTGGAAATGGTCCCTGTACACAAGGAAAGAAGGAAGGAAGAGCCAAGGGACTAATCAGCTTGACGACTGTAGTGGAAAAAATTATGGAGGTTTTTTTTTTATATTTTATTGAAGATTTTGTATTATAATACGTATAATCTTACAACAACAATGATGCCACTGTAGCTCTCCGAACCTGGCAGGAACAGAAGTTCCATGGATTACAGACTAAAACCTGAGTTCAAAGACATATCATCAGACAGTAAGGGTCTTAAGTATCCCACAGATACAACCCGATGTAAACCCTATATCCCTTCGGTCTCAACTGAGTACACTGTTGCAGCCTTTCAATAGTCTTGGTCCTCGTTATCAACAAGGGACAATGGAGTCTTTTCTAAGGGAGGAATTGGTGAAACTCCTGAAGGAAAATTGGCTATGGGACGCCAGACATAATGGGCTCATGACAGAAGTTCTTGCCAGACAAATCTGGTCGACTTCTTCAACTGGACGAGCAGAGCAGAAGATAGGGGACGGGTAGTAGATGTGGTATACTTGAATTTCAGCAAGGCCAATAACTCAGTCCCCCACGGGAGGCTGGTCAAGAAGGAACTCAGGGGTAGAGGAAAAACTGGCAACTTGGGTGCAGAGCTGGATGTGGGGAAGAACACAAAGGGTAACAGCAGGGCTTGCATTAGCACTAGTCAGAGCTAGAAATTCATTTTAAAAAGTGGTGTTCCACACGGAATACCAGTTCCTAAGATTTGGTATTCCATCTTAAAAACTGGTATACAACCCCTTTTACTTGTATACCACTATTTGTACCAATTACACAATAAGAAATATTAAGTGAAAATCCACCACAAAAAAATATGACATTCTAGCAAACTAAAATGTTACTTTTTACAATGCTTGCCACAATTACACCCAGACTATAACTGAATGAAACCAAACAAAAGAATGGTGACTCGTTTTCTGCAGTCTAAGTTTTCAGAGGTAAGAGAAGTAACAAGTGGAGTACCTCAGGGATCAGTGCAGGGCCCGGTCCTTTTCATGTATTTATTTGTGGCACAGGGGACAACATCAAGGACAAGAACTGCCTCTTCACAGATGATGCAAAGATCTGCACGAGGGATGAACATGGCGGAAGAGATAAGGGAAATCAGAGAGGCTCTGAGCAGTTTAGAAAGCTGGCCAAAGATCTGGCAACAGGACTTCAATGCAAAAAAAAAAAAAAAGTAAAGTGATGCACATTTACAAGAGGAACACAACGGTCCAATATGAAATGGGGTGTGGTGCTGGAAAGCATCATGGAGGGAAGGATCTAATGGTCATGATACGGAGAACCTAAAAAACAACAGCACACTGCAGTACACCTGTGGGCGAGATTGCAGTATACCTGTGGGCGAGATTGCAGTATACCTGTGGCGAGATTGCAGTATACCTGTGGGCGAGGCAAACAGGATGCTCGGTTGCACAGGGAAGGTGATCAGCAGTAGAAATCAGGAGGTGATCCTCCCATTGCACAGGTCATTGGTGCGACCACACCTGGAATACTGTGCAAGGTCCTGGAGAGCACACCTGAGAAGAGACTGCGACAAGGTGGAAGCAGCACAGTACAGGGAAAACAAGATGGTCCATCAACTAGGGGGCAGGAACTGAACATGCACACCTTCAGAAAAGGAGGGAAAGAGGCGACATATTCAAGACATACAAGTACCTCACAGTATAAACAGGGTGAATGCCAAGGAACTTTTCACCTCGAGTTCAGTTGCAGGGACAAAAGGGAACTCGCTTGGGATAGCTGTAAGCACTTTTTCACAGAAAGAGTGGTAGACAAGTGGAACAAGCTGCCAGAGGAAGTAATACAGGCCAAATAAGTGCACAGAGCCAAGCAGGAATCGGACAGACACATGGGATTAGTCAGAAAAGGGGGGGGGGAGTGATAACCACAAGGACGAGTGCAGAGTAGTTGGGTACAGTGAGCAGACCGCATGGCCCGACAGGCCTTTTTCTGCCATCGTCTATGTAACCTTTTTTTACTGTTGTGCTTTTTTTTCACCCCCCCCCCCAAAAAAATGCTGGATCCATTTTACAATCAGAATAAGACACTTGAGAGTGAGCTTTGTGGTGGGATAATGGCACTTCTCAGGGAGGCAGTATAGTGCAGTGGTTTAAGGCTCTGAACTGCAAATCTGGAGACCTGGGTTTGAATCCCACAGCCCCCACTTACATACTGTGTGACCCTGAGCAAGTCACTTAACTTCCCTGTGTTCCCAGGTTGCACCTGTAAACAAGCTTTCAGCTTAGTGTGTCTCTCCTAGTTAAACAATTGGTTGCAGGCCTTTGTCAATGCCTCATCCCCACAAAACGTCCAAGGTGTGTCTTTATCCCATCAAAATACACACCTGGTCATGTTTTACAGCTTTAAAAATGTTGTACCTTTGGCCCTGAATGCCACACCTTGCCCCAGGCTGGCGACCCGGGTTTGGGAATGGACCCGGGTCACCAGGGGTGGGCAGGGGTAGAGAGGAATTGAGCGTCCGTGGACTGCTCTCCCTCTCTGGGGAGGGTGGGTCACCAGTTGTTGGTGTGCTAGCGGCCTCTGCTGGGGGTGGTGCACTGGCATTACTCAGAAAGGGGGGGTGAACTTTTTTTTATTTATTTGTTTAACCAGGTATAGCACACTAAGCTGAAAGCTTTTTACAGGAGCACATGGAGAATCTTAAGACGGCTCCGGGAGGAGCGATGCGACACGCAGGCCCTCCCATTGGCGTCACTGCACGCTCCAGTTCACGTCAATCCAGGAACAGGGAAAAATGGCACCGGTCGCAGCAGCTTGATGGCCGTTCGGCCGGACGCCCAGCTCTGAGGGCTCACTGCGGTTACTGGATCCTGTGTCGGTGGAGATAAGGAGGTCTCTTCACCGCCCTGCTGCAGGGTTATGCAGTGAAGCCAAAATAGGAGCCGGGGTGATCTGAATGGCGACCGGAGTAGGTGGATGCCTGGACGTGGATGGCAGACTGGGGGCCAAGGTGAGGAAAAAAATGACTAACAAAAATAAATAAATAAATAAAAATGTACATTTATTTTTGACCTGGAAAATATTTTCAGCCAGGGGAGGGGGGCGTTACAGATGGAAACCAACTGAAATTGAACCAAATTAAACTTTACCAGGGCGGTGACAAGTGCGGTGCCACAGGGCTCTGTACTAGGGCTGGTGTTGTTTGGGATCTTCATAGCAAACATTTCAATAGGCATCAACAGCAAGATCAGTCTGTTTGCAGATGACACCAAGATGGGAGCAGTAGTGGATGACTTAGGAGGGTGGCAGGGGTTGCAGGATGATCTGGCAAAATTGGAAGCCTGGTCGGACACTTGGTAGCTGGGATTCAATGCCAAGAAATGCAAGGTGCTACATTTCGGACCAAAAAACCCAAGGAGGAGCTACCAGCTTGGGGGGGGGGGTGCAACTAGCCAAGATGGAGAAGGAGAAGGATCTGGGGGTGATCATAACAGAAGCAATGAACAACTCAACAGTGTAGTAAGGCAGCTGCAAAGGCTAACAGAATGCTGGGTTGTAATGCCATAGGCATATCCTCCAGGAGGAGGAAGGTGATCCTGCTGCTATATAGGTCACTGGTTAGACCACACCTGGAGTACTATGTGCAGTTCTGGTGGTCGTACCTTAAGAAGGACATTAAGTTACTGGTGGCAGTGCAGCGCAGGGCAACAAAATGATCCAGGGGGACTTACCCTGCGAGAGCAGGCTAAGGGAGTTGAACATGTACTCCCTGGATACCAGAGGAAGTGGTATCCTGAAATACAGTGGGCTGCTTCAAAAGGGGATGGGACAGGTTAAGGGGGGGTCACTGGAGGGGGAAGAGGAAGGGAAGGGCAGCTGCAGTATAAGGGCTGCTAGCTGCACAATTGGGCAGAATTGATAGACCATAAGGCCTTTATCTGCCGAAAACGTTTTATGTTCGTATGTACTAATGCAATTAGGTTTAGAATCCCAACAGTGCCTTTACAACTGAGCATTTCTATGGGTTTAACGCCCTTGCTAATGTTAATGGCCCTCGACTGCACCTTCGGGCCATCAACACCATCAGCCAGGCATTAATTCCTAGGAAATGACATGTTGCTTGGGCATTACTACAGAAATGTGTGTACGAAATGTTCCTACTCCTTTCTGTAATGCTCCCCTTTTGTGGGCATCAATTATAGTAACACAGTGTTTTTATGAGGGTGACTGATCAGGGCTAAAGTGGGCCAGGTCTCGCAGGATCTCGGACCTGGCAACAATTTTCTGAGGTCTTCCAAGGTTTCAAAGCAAGGTCCTTACTCCACATTTTTCTTCTTACCATGACTTCAAGAGAGGGCAGGATGACCTCTGTCCCTCAATTTTATACAGCATATTCGTGCGTTGTGCCTGTTTGGACTTATTTTTGAAAGCGTGGATAATTCAAATTCCACACTAGGAAGGAACAAAAAAAAAAAAGACTTCCAAAGTGGTAGTTAATGCATCTTGTGCATGTCCGAAGAGGCCCGCACCTTTTTTTTCTGCACACTTTATGCACTGTGACTAATACTCGAAAGTCTCCAAGAGATATCACCGGACCACTATCTTATTAAAAAAAAATATAAATACAACTGTCCGTAATACCTTTCTGGACTCAACTTAATAATTCAGAAATTACACGTTCTCTAGAGCCGTAGATTCCAGGACTACTAACCGCACCTTTCACAAGGCAGGCGGCGCGCCCCTACAGGATGAGCGTGCGCTGCAGAGCCAATCAGCACGTGGAGTGAGCAGCACGAGTTGCCTTATTTCCGCAGTCGCGAGCGATCGAGCGCGCTCGTTGTCGCTTGATTCAAGTGCACTTCCGGCGGCTCCGTCTGGGCTGCGCTTGCTGTGGGCGACTCGTGCGTCACACTCGGTGAACTTCTGCCTTTCTGTAGTGACCCCGAGAATTTATCTTCGCGACTTGGTCAGCGCACCCTCGGTGCTGGGGTAAGGGCTCTGCTTACTGTCTCCCGGAGTGAACCTGTATTTTTACTGCCATTTCTAGCTAATGTTTGCTGTGACCCAGCGAGACGTTATCCCCCCTTTTGCTAACAGGAATCATGGTTGCTTGTTCCCACGTAGGACGAGAAATGAACGACAATCCTAAAAAAAGGAAAAGGAAGAACTCCTACCCTGAGCGGTATTCGGCAGGTCAGTCTGTTTCTTACGTTAGCTTGTACTCTTTAACTCGATTTATTACCCTGCGTTTTTGTATTTTTATTAGCCTCGACCTGGGCATACATTACATTTCGGCACACTCGTTTCCAAGTCACCACCCCTGATATGAAGGAAGCATCCTGATTTTGCCCACTCATGTAGGTACGTTTTGAACTGCAGGGTACCTGTGTATGTGACTGCCTGGACTTGGAAATTGCCATTGCAAATAAACTGTGTTCAGCGGCTTTTCCCATAATACAATTTAAAAAGAAATCATGGTTATAATATGGGCAGAGACAGTAAATTCGATTGGTTGACAGCCCTTGCCAGCTATGCCTTTTATTTTGCTGTAGCACACACAAAAAAGTGCCACCACCAGTGACCCACTAACTCGGGATATCCTTGCGCCACTCCTGGCGAGACCATGTCCATCTCTCGCTATCTGCCATGTTGAATTCTGGGGCGGCTGCAGTTTTTGGGACAGGTGTTATGATGAACAGAAAATGGTATGGTGGGTGGGAATACAGTGGCACACTGGGGAATACTGTCAGTGCTGTGACTTTGCAAGATGAAACAGACTATCGTGCTCTCAAACACCACTTTGGATCATTTGTGTGGGGTGATTAGCCGCTGCACCCTGCTTAAAATAAATATATAGTCCACTCCACCCATTGCAGTATGCAAGTAGAGGTTGCAGGGAATCAATCCCAGATCAGGTGGATGTTGCAGAATATGCAAGTGGAGGTTGTGGGAATCAAACTCAAGTACACTGGCTGTACCAAGCTCACTTGCAGCTCATTACTCTAACCTCTAGGCTACTATCCTGGCAGGTCCTGTGTGCCACACTCCGGCCATCGGCCGTATAGCTTCCCATGCTTACTTCAACAGAATCTCCTGTCAGCCACAGCACTGACTGTATTCTCGTCTGGCATAATGTTTCTGGTGATCATGACACCTGTCCCAAAAACTGCAGACAAGTCTAAGTCCCTGAGTGGCACAAATATATAAGCAGTTAAACACCTGCTCTCTTTGTCTCTGCCCCCTTCTAGTCCACACACCACTTCCCTAATTCTTTCCCCTTCCAGACCCACTGAACACCACTGTCTATTCGTTACCCATCCTGGCCAGTTCTAACACGTGCTGTCCTTGCCTGACTCGCCAGTGGTCTCAGAATAAATAGGCATTGTGCACAGAATAGACACTGTTCGGAAAACAAAACTTCAAAAGTCGTCTCGCTCTCCTACTGACACATAAGTGGATGGACTGTTTTGCTTAAAAGTTTGGTAACTGGGAAAGGCACACTGAGCCACGGCTTGTTTTTAGGTGTGACCTGGAAGTGAGGGTAAGGATACAGTCAAACATATAGGACAGTGTATGGCCTCCCATACACAAGGCAATTCTTCATGCACATGTTTTCTATGACTGCAAATGATCTTGAGAGCGAAGCTTGAGAAGGTCCCTCTGCCATCATAGAAAACATGAGGGGGAGCGTTACCATGTTGTTTGGGATGCCATACACTGTACTATATAGTGTGTGGTGCCCGAACAACAGGATCGCTTATGTTTTACAGTGAGTGTCTGCCGCCAGAGACCTGCACTCTACATCTCTCCAGCTCACGCACCCGACTCGCCAACTGCCCCCTGTCCTATGAACAGTGCCGGTGGGGGCGGTTGCATTGTAACATCATTGCTAACGCAGAACAAAAAGTTGTTCTGTGTTAGTAGCTATGTCACTACTACTGCAGCATAATGACTTTTTAGTGTATGGAAGTCCATACACAATTACGTTCCACCATACACTAAACAGGTTGGGGACAGAGGGGGCTATTCAAAGTAAGGGAAGGGAGGGATACTAGAGGCCATGCTGTTAGACTGGAGGGGGGGTAGGTTCAGGAGGGAGATTAGAAGATACTTTTTTACAGAGAGTCTGGAGTGGTGGCAGAGTGGAACACCCTACCGGCATAGGTGGTGTCCTGCAGAACAGTGAGCTGCTTCAGAAGGGTCTGGGACAGGGTAAGAGGGAGGGTGACCGGGGCGGGGGGGGCGCAGCTGCTATGTAGGGTGGCTAGCTGCAGAATTGAGCAGACTTGATAGACCTACTTGCCTTAATCTGCTGGCACATTTCATATGTTTGTAATACTAAACAGGTACAGTCATGGCAAGTTGGTAAAACGTATGCAGCAGATGTCATGATACATTTGTAGATACAGTCAACATTGTAAGAAGTAAAATCAGCCTGGGCTGGGGTGGGAGGGGGCAGTTCAGGTGGAGAGTTGACTGGTGGAAGGAGGGGGAGGGCATGAGTTTATTTTAGCCTTTGGTAACCAGATAATGCCTGCTGGGCACAAGTGCCTGTTTTCAGGGTCAACATGGGAGCACTGGAGAGATTGTGACTTGCTCAGAGTTGCACAGTGTGCAAGTGGAGGTTATGGGAATAAATTCCAGGTCTGCTGGATATACCAAGCTCATTCACAGCTCACTAACTCCAACCTCTAGGATATACTGCCAGACCCAGTTTAAGATCATGCTTAAGGGAAGTTGGGGAGGGTGAGACAGATGGAAGAGGTGTGAAGGTTCCAGAGTGAGGGAAGATGATAGGAGAAGCCTGATTGTCCAGCAGAGTGAGGGGGAGAGGAGTGGGGATCCCTGGAATGAAGGCAGTACAACTAAGGTGGGTGGAGTAGGGGAGATGTGAGTTGAACGATGCGAGGGCATTGCTTTGAACAGGTATTTAGAGATGAAAGAAGTACAGCAGAGCAGGCGACGGGAGGAAAGACAGAGTATGGAGAGGGAGGAATAGAAAGTTGAGTGATGAGTGTGAGGTGATGGGTTTGTGGCAGAATGGCAGAGAAGATATTACACAGGATGGCCGGTCTGGCAAGGGAAGAGGAGGAGGCAGACCTGCAAACCACATCTGCATAGTCAGACTGGGAACACCATCTTTGTAACTAATTTCTGGCGGACATGTGGAGTCTTTGTTTTGCTACAGGGCGCCACGTTTGGGGCGGAGCTTAGCATGGACGGCATTGATGTGGGCATATAAGTCGAGCCACCTACCAAGATACTTGAAGGAATTAACCAATTCAAGGCAGGAACCATCCAGGGTAGTAAAGGAAGGGAAAAAAGAGACTTTTAATGTCTCTTAATTTTTTAAAAAACAGTTACAATATTTCTCAACGTACACCCATTTCATAAGCACAGTAACACACTACAGGGTGTAGGTTATGCTCTGATAAATGCACTTCCTGAGGCAGTAGGGTGCTCAGCCTGCAGCCTTGTGCCTCACTACACCCCTAGGCATGCGTTTATCAGAGCAAAACCCACACCCCTTTGTGACATCTTACATTTAAGATGGTAGCAATGCAGTACTCGAATATTTAGGGTTACCACCTGTCCTGATCAGACCAGAGCAGACCTGAATTGAGTTACTACATCTTGACAAAAATATGAAACTAGAGGCTGTACTAATGTGAAAAGCCAGGAACAAATCGAAAAAGCTGGAGTTGAATTAGGTAGGAACTCTGTTCCACACCCTCTTATAAAATGTCATGAGGAGTTCCTGCACCTCTTAACATCTATCTTCGTTGAACACTGTGTGTGATTTCCACATCCTAAAGAATAGACTGATCCTCTACCTACGAATCTGGAGGTGAGTTCCTCAGGTATTTCCAATGTAACCAGGCCACTGTCCACTCTGGGGAAAATAGTAGAGGATAAATTAGTTTAACTCCACACAAGACTGTAATCCCCCCAAGGGGACACCACAGAAACACAAAGTGTCAGGAGGGCATTCTTCTGTGGTCCCTGAATAGCAGGGATCCCTCTTCTCATTTCTTACCCATACACTCTTCTCATTTCACATCTCAATGTTTTATGCACAGAATATCTGGTCGGGATGGGCATAGTGCTATAGTGTTACAGCCCCCACCTTCTAGGATACATTTGTCAGGGCTGGTGTTACCCCTCAAGGCCTGAATTTTTTTATTTCTTTTGTTTAAAAGAAACACATAAACATAGACTGTGTTGGCAGAAAAGGACTGGTAGGCCTATCTAGTCTGCCCAATTTACCCTGCCTGTTTGGCAACAGGTGTTCCTCCCTTATCTCTACATACCATGTCCATGTGCCTATCCCATGCATGCTTGAAGTTCTCCACGGTCTTCGCACCCCACCCACCACCACTACCTTTTCTGGCAAGCTGTTTCAGGTGTCCACCACCCGTTCTGTGAAGAAGTATTTCCTCACATCCCTCTAAACACCCCCAAGCTTCATAGCATACCCTGTGTTCTGGTGTTCCTCCTCCTCCTCCAACTTTTTCACCCCTGTGAGGTACTTTTAGATCTTAATCGTGTCCCGTCTCACTCTCCTCCAGGGGGTACATGTTGAGCTCCCGCCGCCTCTCCTCGTATGGTTTCTCATGCAAGCCCTGCACCATTGTGGTAGCTCTCCTCTGGACCATGTTCACTCTGTCCGTGTCCTTGCGGAGGTGCGGCATCCAGAACTGGACCAGTACTCCAGGTGGTGTCTCACTAGTGAGTGATGCAGTGGCAACACAACCTCCCTTCTCCTGCTAGAAATCCCCCTCCCTGTGCATCCCAACATCCGGCTGTCCTTGCCTACTGCCTTGTTGCACTGCCCTGCAGCCTTGAGAGCATCAGATGTGATTACTCCAAGGTCCATCTCTTGTTTGCTGATTGTAAGTACACCTGTCATATACACAGCTCATGGACTTCCCTGCCCCGGGTGAATGACTTTGAGGTTTCTGGCATCTAACCCCAGATGCCACACCCTAGACCACTCCCCTAGCTTCCCCGGATCCCTTTACCTTCTTTGCACACATCCCTCCTCCCCCATGTCCACCCTGTCGCAGATTTTTGTCGTGCACAGAGAGATTCACCTCGCTCTCCAGTTCCTCAGCAGTGTCACTTATGAAGACACTGAAGAGGATGGGAGCCACCACCGACTTCGGTGGCACACTCCACTGGTCACTCCCCCCGAGTGACTGTCGCCACTCACCACCACCTTCCAATCTGCAGTACCTTCCTTGGGTTCCATCACATGCTACTGTCAGCTCCAGCTCATAAAGGGCAAACTCTCAAACATCTGGGCAACACGGCTGTATGTCTTGCAGGACACTACCTCCAGCCACTTGGGAACTTGGAGCAGATGTCAGTCGAGTCCCTTGAAGGGGAAACCCTGCAGGTTGTCCTCATATTGTCCTTTACAGTGTTCCAGGACTCAAAACTCTTTTATAGTAACTGGATCAGAGCCAGCTGGGGGGAGGAGATGCTGATTACATACTAAAAGCTAGCAGAATAGGCCTAATGGTGTTTCGTGTCTGCTCTGTAGCCAGCCTCTATTGGGCGCTCACTCCTCCAGCCCCCAAAAGGGTCATCTTTGGCTTCAGTATACCCATGCACCTGTCCCACCCCCTCTTAAAGCCCTCCACTGTGCCGTCCTCCACTAGACTCCCGGGCAGGGCATTCCATGGTCCCACCACCCTCTCAGCGAAGTAATGCCTTCTATGTTCTCACCCATAATTTCCCCCCCTCCAGCTTCCACTCATACCCCCTGGTTGTGCCCCCTTTCTTTAGCCTGAACATTTCTTTGGCTCTGCCCCTGTTAATCCCGTTCACATATTTGAAGACACCTATCATGTCCCACCTGTCTCTCCTCTCCTCCAGTGAGTACAGCTCAAGGACTTCCAGCCTTTCCTCATAGGTCCTTTCACTCATGCACCGAATCATCCTGGTTGCCCTCCTCTGAACCCTCTCCAGCAATGCTATGTCCTTCATAAGGTGAGGTCTCCAGAACTGCACGCAGTACTCAAGATGCGGCCTGACCAAGGCATTATACAGAGGGAGGATCACCTACCTCCTCCTGGACGTAATTCCCCGCGCTGTGTAGCCCAGAATCCTGTTTGCCTTTGCCGCAGATCTTCTGCAGTTTTCAGTATTATTCATTTTGGTGTCTACCACCACCTCCAGGTCCCTTTCAGTCGTTGTGGCTTGCAGTGAGACCCCTCCCGAGGTGTATACATGACCTGGTTTTCTGACCCCCAGATGCAGCACTCTACACTTCCCTGGATTAAACCTCAGTCCCCACCTTCTTGACCAACCCTCCAGGGTATCCAGATCCCTCTGGACTGTGTCTCTCGCTTCCTCCCCGTCTCCCAGTGCTCCCAGTTTTGAGTCATCCGCAAAGAGGCTCATCCTATTCCTAACCCCCCTCCCTATATCGGAGACATAGGCATTGAACAGGAGTGGCCCCAGTACCGAACCTTGGGGAACTCCACTGAAGACCTTCCTAGGGGAGGAGACTATCCCACCAACCACTACCCTCTGAGTTCTTTCTGTTAGCCAATTTTCTACCCATCTAAGCAACTGTCCTCCCCCACCCCCCAACGTTGTCAACAACTCGTGGGGTACAGAATCAAACTCCTTACTGAAATCTAGATATAGGACGTCCACCGGTCTTTGTCGGTCCAGGGTCCCTGTCACCCAGTCGTAAAAATCCATGAGGTTGGTCTGACACGATCTCCCCGGGACAAAACCATACTGTTTGTCATCCATGTGCCTCAACCTTTCCAGTTGCTTCCTGAGCTTCTCCTTGATGAAGCCCTCCATTAGTTTGCCTACCACAGATGTTAGGCTGACAGGCCGGTAATTTCCCATCTCCTCCCTTGAACCCCCTTTGTGGATAGGCACCACATGAGCCACCCACTAGTCTTGAGGCACCCATCCAGTTTGCAGAGAGGCGTTGAAAAGTGCAGCCAGCGGAGCTGCTAGTTCCTTCAGAACCCTCTGATGCAGCCCATCTGGTCCCAGTGCCTATCAGTTTTCAGCGCCCGAAGGGCCTCCCTTCCCCTGTCCTCTTGTGATTTCTCCTTCCCAAACCCCACCCCCTCAACTTAACACCCATCCCCTTCTAGGCCTTTGCTCCATATTTAAAAGCAGGAGCAGTTTTGTGTTGATACTTGTAGGTGGCATAGAGGGAATCTGGAATACAACAGCAGTGTAATGTCCTACATAGATGGGTAAGGACAGATAAGTCTCTGAGTTCATTGGGTCTGCCCTTATGTTGCTTCATTGTTTTACTCTCCTTTCGGAGCTCCCACCTTTCTTTTGTTCCTAATTACCCCCTTGATAATGTTCCATTAGGTTTTGAACTACAGGATAGCCCCAGCATTGATCACGTTATGGGTAGACCATTCCACTCACTCTGTGAAAATTACTTTGACTTCCTTCCTGAATTACCCCTTCCAGTTGTGCGAACTCTGAAGTCCGTGTATTTGACGTTTCTATCTCATCATCCTTTCCTTCCTGTCCTGCAGAGTATATGTTTAGACTGTCCAGTCTTGTCATAGGCCTTACCCTGCCAGTCTGGATCATTTATGTAGCACGCCACGTCTTAACACATTTCAGTGACTCCCCGCCAAGGCGAAGTTACAGGGGCTCAAATCCCCCAGGCATAAATAGAACCCGCAGCCATCTGCATACAAAGGCAACTGAGTAACAGTATTTTCCGGTTTACAGATTACTGGGGTGTCAGTAACTCACTCTGAGAACGTGTATGACTGCATTGATTTCTAATCTAGTTAAAGTGCACCGATAGAAGTGAATTGATTACGTACAGTATATTTGGGTTGATATTTGCACATAAGCCAGTTAAAATTCTGTATACATTTTGATCACTGAAACACGCGTAGAAAGAAGTGATGCAGTAGTTTTCGTATTTTCCAGTTTACATTCCTGTATAACTTGTACTGAGTAATTGACATACCAGTAATAGAAATCTACATTGCATGTGAATGAGCAAAATGATTTAGCAGTTACTTCTAATGCCACATGTAAACTGTACTGGATTGCAGTGCGGTTGGGGATGTGCAGTTACCCTGTACATGATTGACGCACATGTAAAAGTAACAGAGAGGAGATTCTCCCCTGGCTACAGCTACAAGTAAGGATTTTGAATTTTGTTCAATTTCAAAAACTGTGTAAGTATATTCTGCTTCATTGCTTTGATGTTTTGAGAATTGGAATGGTGCCTTAAAAGAAAGCGGTCAACAATACAGGCTCCGCCTCCATAGGAACTTACCCTTGATTAAGCTTTCTAAGTATATTCATGGCATTTTCTCGCACCGCAACATACATTATTTTAATAGAGAAGTCCTAACCTGGAAGTATTGGGGGCTCCATTATCTGTAAGGTGCGGTGCCACACCGCCTCCAATACATTATGTATTGAAGTGAGCGGTGCACAGCCCCCCAGCGTCCGCCATACTTCCGGGTCACATACTTTTCTTTGTTAAAATAATGTATGTTGTGGTGTGAGAAAAATGCCACAACATACTTAGAAAGCTTAACCGGAGGGTAAGCCTTGCTGGGGCCGGAGCCTGTATTGTTGACCGTTTTACTTTAAGAAACGGGGTGGAGGGGGTGACAAACATACAGTTTGGAAGGCACTCTACGCTGCGCTCATGTCTCCCTCACACCCGCTTCACAAGCAGAGGTGAAATAAATATAGTATGCTGTGCAAACACCTTCTAATTTATTGGTATTCCCCACCTAGGGTATGAGCTTTGTAAAGAAAAAGATTTCCTGCCCAGCAGTCTGGTTTTAAAAAATTGATGTCCATAAACGTATTTACATGCCACCCCATGCTTTCTGGTTTGCTATAAAAACATTGTTTTTTTTTCATCATTTTTATAATGATTTAATCAACTGAACTAAGATGTAACAAAAGAAACCGCTGTGTAAATGTACCTGATGTGGTTGGATAAACAGGGTCTTCTACCATTACTATATGGTTATACAGCAAGATAACGATAACGCTACATGACCAGCATTGATAAGGATGTACATCTCTTCTTCATAGCGCATTCGTTGCAAACATAATGCATAGGTCCAGCTATTCAAACCATTGTGCCTAGCGCTGGTAATTTGCACTTGCGCTGTGCATGTATTTGCTTCTGTTTCCCATATTGCACTGCATGTGTTATTTGCTCAAGTGCTGTAACACAGAGTAAGTGTATGCAGCGCTGAAACAAGGTTGGAGAGGGGGCAGTGCAGTATTTAGAGATACAGATAATCTATATGGTAGCGCTCTGCACAAATACTGCCTATAAAAAAAAAAAAAAATAGCGCTTATAGCCGGCCCAGTGTTGCGGAGTTCCTGGATGCCTTACCTCGCGCTGTGCCAGCGACCCGGGTTCAGGAACGACCTCTGACTGCTGAGGGGGTTGGAGCAGGATTGAGCGATAGCTGTCCTCTCCCGGGAAAGGGTAGGGTCGCCTGCCCGTAGTCCCGCCATCACTGGATGGAGGTCCGGTGACAGGCATAAACTGTATCTGTGTGACTGGTATGGTGGGAGGCGTCCCGCAGGATGTGCGACGCTGCCTCATTACGCGCGCATCATGGGATATGATAGAATTAAAAAAGGGGGGCCTTTATACAGTACAAATGAAAAAAAATAAACGCTTACATGGGCAGACCAAGAGGCAGGGAGAGGCATAACAAAACACCCACACACCTAGCTGAAGCCAGAATGGCTCACGTTGTGTAGCTGGTTATACAAAATGAGAAGAGGGCCAGTGCACCCGGGCCTAGGCACAGGAGGTGCTGTGCTGCAAACAGGCAGTATCGTCTACGAGTCCCATTCGAGGTCCTTAGTGAAGAACAAATGGCAGGCCCGTGCAGGCTCAACAGGCCCATGATCATGTAGCTATGCGAGGAGCTGCATGACCGAGTCTGGACAGACACCCAGTGCAGCCATGCGATTTCTGTAGAGCTCAAGGGGATGTCTTACCTGTGCTTCTGAG
The DNA here is from genome assembly GCA_016271365.2 of Neoceratodus forsteri. Lineage (NCBI taxonomy): Eukaryota > Metazoa > Chordata > Ceratodontiformes > Ceratodontidae > Neoceratodus > Neoceratodus forsteri. The sequence goes on from CM028137.1 coordinate 940,046,793, forward strand.
CCACTGGAATCTTCCAGACACCTATGATGGACATCACCAGTATCTCGCAGTCTGCCACCTCATGGCTGTTGGGCCAGTTCCTAGATGTTCAGTCACTGGTGCGGTGTGCATATTTATAGAACTGATACAGAGAGAAAAAAAGTGCCTTAGCTGGGACTTGAACCCAGGCTGCCCGGAATACCATTTCGGTTTCGCTATCAGTTGCAGTATTCTGTGCGGCCTGGGTTCAAGTACCAGCTAAGGCACTTTATTTTATTTATTCTCTCTTCTGTTTGCATCAGGTCCTAGATGACCTGCTTGGGAGTTAAACCCGTTCTCCCCACCACACCAGCAAAGCATACTGCAACCATGCAGCAGTTTTACTCAGTTGCACACCTACCATCTGAACTCTCATTCACTGTAGCCATGTTGCCATCTGCGCACCCCCTGGTGACTGATCAGACATATGTGAATAGGAAGACGTACCATTCCATCAACTGCCAGGTGGTGTGCGATGCAACAGAGTGCATCATCAGTTTCCTGGCAGTGCCTGTGATGCCTTCATCCTGCACAATGCCGTACTGTGCCAGAGGTTTGAAAGGGGACATCCCTAGTAGGTCTCTCGTCTGTCAGTATCCCTTGAAGGCCCCTCCTCCATATTGCCAGTGATGTCACTAATCCATGACCTTGAAATACACGGGACAGTGCGTATCCCCTGCATCCCTAGTTCCTCAAACCTGTCCTGCGACCAGCATACATTGCTACATGCAGCATCACTGGAAGTGTTTGGAATGCTCAAGATGTGGTTTATGTGCCTTGACCATTCCGGTGGTGCCCTACAAAGCGCCCATCATAAGGCCTGTGGCATATTACTTGCCTGCCGCATACCACACAACATGCATTTTGCAACAGGTGGTGAGCCAGAGGACCAGGGGATGCAGGAGCAGCTCGAAAGGTGTAGCCCCAGGAGGTCACAGGAGTACAGAGCCATCCTCCTCACAGACCTCTTTGGACCCAGAAGGTGAGTACAAATCGCACAGGAAACTGTTCTGAAAATGTATTATGAAAATACTGTACAGAAATCAAAAGTAGAAAAGAGTATTAAATAGCTGGTAAAGCATAGCAAAACGCTGTGCAAAATTGGATGTAATGCTGGCCATAATTTTGCTAACCATTCTGTGCCAAGTGCTATGCATTTCACAGCTGATTAGCACGTCTCATGCATAAAAGTGCTAAAATGTTTTTTTTTTTTTTTTTTTTTTTTTTTTTTTTTGCCTGTATATATGCTGGTAGAAAGCTGGGCAGGCGGTGAGGGAAAGGAGACTGAAACAAATAGCATGCCATCCAGGTCGGGGGGTCCAAACGAATATCATGCCATCCAGGGGGGTGGGGGTCAGAGGGGAATCAAAACAAATATGCCATCTGGGCAGGGGGCCAAAAGAAATGTTATGGGGGGGTAGGGGGGAGACAGATGATTGTGGCCAGGCTGGGGGTGGTGACACATGGGTGATAGAGTCATGGGGCCGGCACCAGTATGCAGCCTAGATGTGTCCCCTGCCACCGCCATGGGTACGGACCATATGGATGTGCTGTACCCGGGAGGGGTGTTGCCATCCACAGATTAGCAGATGAGCATGGGGAGGACAGTGTTGACCACGCACAGCCACGGCCTCACAGAGGACTGACCCTCCCAGGGAGCAGGCCCAGACCAGGGGTGCATGGTCCCCTTGGCATCCTAGGTGAACTGGGGGTCATGGCTGGCAGCACAACATGGTGTGCTGGCACGCTGCTCTGTCTTGTCATGGGTGATATCGCCTCCACTGGACCAGCCGAGACTCTTGCTGTTCCCCACAGTGCCTTCCATTGTTCGTGCAGCCTCCTGTGCAGTGGCACACAGTCGATCCATGCGGGTAGGCAGGTTCCTGCTGCAGTTGGCATATGGCAGCAGTGTACTCATAGCATGCTTTTGCATCCTGCTCGGCACTCTGCATGTCTGTCAGTCATGTGGCACATGTGTGCCAGCTGTGCAGCATGGTCTCCTGGGCTGCCACGGCCGACTGCAGTAGCTTTAGATGGATTGCGGCCTCATGGTGTTGCTACAGGGTCAGGCTGCACCCATGGCCAGTGTATGGCCTGGGGCAGGGCTGTGGCTGAGCCGGTGGCAGGGTCCTGGGGTGGCACAGCATGGGCTGGGCTGGGGATTTGGCCTGTGGTAGCAGGGCGAGCACTGTGCCATGTGTTGTCTAGGGGTGGCACAACTGTGGCTGTGCCAAGAGCAGTAGGCTGGGGTGGTACCGCGATGGCCATGCCGGGGGGGGGGGCAACAGACAGGTAGCCTCTCCTGGTCTGAGCCAGACACCTCAATTCTCCATTCCACAAATGTGCTGTCATCTGCACCCTCCTCTTCCTTGCTCTTCTTGTCACCATGTGCCATGGCATTTATGACCCTTGGGCAGGGCACTGAGATGGTCTGGCTTTGTTCTTTAGGACCAGGTCCTCCACCATAGTTCCAAGAGGTTTGAAACCTGCACTCATGAACAGAGCAAGGTGCACTGGATGGGGCGGCCAGCCCAGTTAGTTTAACACAGTCCAGGAACCACATCACTACTCCTGCCATAAATGCAAAGTGATAGTACCAAGACCAATTCCAAGTTAAATTCATATTCTGTCAAAATAACAAACGGGTAACTAAATTTATTCAGTTTATTGATTCACCAGGAAGGCGCCATTGAGCAAGCTTGTTTACAAGGAGGTCTTGGAAAGATGGGGAAAACGTACAGAACAATTCCATTCACCTATAGTATTAACAATTAAGAATGTTATAGCATAATTACAAATAGCATATAGGTTAGCTTAGTAATTGTATCTACGTTATAATGAATTCATATACACAATATATACATTTTATGTGAGCGGACATAAACTAGAGGCTATATATATTTTTTATAGACATTGCATTTCAAGTGTTAACAGTGGTTTTGTGTTGGTTTTTTTTTTTTTTGTGTGTGTGTGTGCTATTAGTTTATGCTCCTGTTGTCGCGGCCCCTGCCTCTGGAAAGAGCCCCAACCCCATCCCCAGGCGTCCACCAGCCAGCTGACACTTACCCCCCCCCCAAAGCAGGACTGGCGGGGTTCCCCAACCCCCACTGGAGACCGGATCCAGTGTGGCCAGCACCTGGCTAGCCGGAAGCAGGACCTGCGAGGCGCCCTCCATTGTGTGCCGTACCAACGTATTTTCTCCCTTAGAGATGTGGTGTGCAGTGATGCCGGCGGAGGGAGCGCCCATGCACCTGCATACATGCCTCCAGGCATCTGCCCCATCTCGGCCCACTTCTACAGCATCGGCGTGCTACCTCCCCCCCCAAGCCTCCGCTAGGGGCCAGTCATACACCAACTACTGCCACCCCTCCCCAGAGAAGGACAGCAGTCCCTTGGACGCTCAAACGTTCTCCTCCCCTGCTGACCCCTCGGTGGTCCGTGCTTGTTCCCGAACACGGGTCGCTGACATAGCACGAGATAAGGCATTCAGCGCCACCAGGTCAGCTGAAGTGTTGTAACAGTTGTAAGATTCTAGGAAGGCCCTATCCAGAGTGGTTTTTAGGCCTTGTGGGCTTAGTGATGTATCTTGAGTGAGCGTTGGGCGTTGTTCCATTGAGTGGGTATGAGTTGACTGACAGCAGCTCCCCCAAAGCATGCGAGGATGCGCGGTATGTCAAACAGTTGTTTGTTCTTATAGTATAGGCATTTGTAGATCGTTTAAAGGGGTCTAGCAAATACTTAACTTTGTTCATAAGTACTTTGTAGGTCCATGTGAGTGTGCCTTTTTCCCTTCTGAGGGACAGTGAGGTTCACCCTACCAGGGAATAGAGTGCAGTGATGATGCGTTCTGTATGGTGCATTATAGCTTTGTGGTAGAGCACATCGAGCTGGTTCGGGGTGGTGGCTGTGCAGCGGCTATATATAATGTTAGCATAGTCTATTTGGGGTAAGAAGGTGGCTTGAACTAGTTTCTTTGTTCAGTGGAAAGAGATTCTTATTCCGGTAGAAGACTCCTAGTCTTAGTTTTAGCATTTTGCAGAGGGTCTCGACTCTCAACATGGGGTGTATAGAGTTGATGATTGAGCCACGCGACGAAATATTTAAATTTGTGTACCACCTAGAGGGATTCCCCAAGTAGGGTGGAGATGGTGGGGGTTATTTGTGATGCGTGGATTTTGGGAGAGAACACCACCACTTTGTGTGTGGGAGTCGTTTTGTTTGTTTTTTTTTGCATTTGGGAGGAGTTTGGCCTGGTGAAGGTTCTATTGCAGTTCATTGAAATCTGATTGGAGTTCAGCACAGACACTGGGTAAAGATGGTTGGCTAGAGATGTATAGCACGGTGTCATTAGAAAGAAGTGAAGCTTGGTGTTTATAGTAAGGTTTATTTTATTAATGTAAATCTTAAATGGGCCCAGGAGATGGATCCCTATGGGACCCCTTGAGGAAGACTGGAGAGTGTGAAGAAGACTCTGAACCCCCTTTTTTTTTTTTTTTTTAATGGATCTGCTGTTTTCTGTTGACGAGAACCATTTAATGGATATTTCGTGCATAGCAGTATGCTGTGATCTACCGTATCGAAGGCCTTGCTTATCAAGGTCCAGGATAACCGCACCTGTGTGATTTTTTTTTTTTGCAGTAAAGTGCTGTAAGCCAGTCCTCTGTAACTTTGGCCAGGGCTGTGACCATGCTGTGCTTTGGCCTGCAGCCTGATTGAAGGGGGTTGATAAGGCTTGAGGGTTCAAGGTGATCCCTTAACTGTGAGTTTACAAATTTCTCTCAAGAGTTTGACTAAAGGGGGGAGGATGGAGATGGGGCGATAATTGAGGTCACGGGGTCTCCTGATTTAAAAAGGGGGATTATGTGTGTGGTTTTCCATGAGTGGGAGTTCTCCTTGGGTGAGGGACAGGTTGAACAGGTGTGTTATAGGAGTGGAGAGATATTGATGCCCTAATTTATGAAACAGCGGGTCAATGTTATGTGCACCTGCTCTTTTCTTGGTGTCCAATGTCGATAGCAAGTCCTAAGTATGTACATCTTATATCACCCAGTGTGCAGTTAGTCCCTTCTTTGCATGTAGAGCGTGTCCCCCTATCCAGTTGCTGAACTGAAAACCGCATGAATGTCTTGCTGTTTTAGTCGCTAGCCTCTAAAGTGGATGTGGGCATTCAGACGCGTTTCTTCAGTGAAGCACCATTACGTTCACTGTGTTTACATGTTTCTTGATCTCGCATGCCCGAGTGTTATGGTGCCTCGCAGCAGTAACCCCTGTGAATGCCCACATCCGCTTTGAAGGCTGGCTACTAAAACAGTAAGGCATTTGTGCAGTTTTTAGTTCAGCGACTGGATAAGGGACATGCTGTGCATTCAAAGAATGCCATGCTAGGATTGGTGCACTGTGACACTTAAATAAAAATAAAAAAAAAAATTACAGGCACAGCAGGCAGAGTTGCGAAAGACAGACATGGAGAGTGCGGTCACAGAAGCGTGTGGTCCTTTGAGCAAGTGCAGAGTGGCGTGCCTTGAATGAGCATGGCACCACCTCGTTAACGGAAGAACGGAGCCGCCATGTATGTTCTGCAGTTCAGCCCACCCACACACAAACAGCCAACGAGGTGGCATGCTAGGAATGAGTGACACAGTTGGAGACACTGCTACAAAAGAAAGTTTTGAAAGCGTCGTAATAAACAGTTTTCTGGTTATTATGGCATTTTAAAGAGGCCTCTTAACCGTGTGATAAAGGGGGTCACCAGTAATTATATACAGAATAATGTGTGGTGTGTGCGTTCGCGTGTGTCTAACCAGAATTTTACACACACAAGGTGTTGGTTGCCACATAAACCCAGAGAGTGAAGCTTGAGGGGTTTATCTAGGCATCCAGCACCGAGGGCGTGTGTAAAATTCGAGTTTACCCACCACCCCGTGTTTTATTTTATATAATTGTTGATATGCGCTTTTTCGCCACAGCAGTTATATAAAATAAGCCAAGATTGGTGTTTGGCAGCTGCGGACTGGTAGGGATTCAGCATGGTTCACAGTCTACCAGGTTCGCATACCCCATTGGTGTGTGCCCCAAAAGAATACCGCAGTTTTAGTTTAAAAAAAAAAAAAATTGTGTCAAACATTTTACTTACCGCCGACTGGCAGTTTCAGTGTTTCTCGCAACGTTTGAGGTGTCTGTCCAGCGAGGAGGTGGAGAGTGCATCTGGTGCATGTGCATACACAGGGAAATCTGGCACATGTTATTACGGCAAATAACTGGGTTTCCCCAATGGAAAAAAGTGGACGCCAGTAATTATAAGGCAATAATGCATATTGTACAGCACAACAGTAAGTATTTGAGATATTCCCAGAGAAAAACATTTGGTCTAATGTATCCCCCACCCCACCCTGGAAAAAAATGTCAAATCATAATTTAAGAAAAACAGACTTGGAGGGCCAGAATCAGTGGCCTAAATTTGAACCCATTCCTGGAGCATTTTGGGAACCGCTCCATGCCATTTCCTAGCTAGCCTTGCTCTAAGTCATGCTGTGAGCTGATGGAATGTGCCATCATTCCAAATGGTACACTTATGGCTGAGTGAGGGTTCCCTTCCAGAATTTTTATTCAAATAATAGATTTTACTCACCACAGTTCCAACAGGACAGTGTAGCCCATGCCTGATCCCAATAATTATCAAAATACAATATAGAAACTTAAAGCTATACACATCTAGCTAGGTTAATAAACCAAAATGCCTGAAAAGTAAAATTTATGGAGTACAATTGCCTTTTTATACACCATACTTTTAGCACCACTTTTGTCTGTGCAATGAGGGGAGAGAACAGTTTACGCCAAAAGTACATACACTACATGAATGCGTCCACTCGCCATGTTTACTTTTCTCGGCGCAGCTGACTAGTACTGCTGTATGGGGGAAAACGCCCTAAGCATAAGGAGGTTGCATCCCCACCGGAAGAACCCCCTGGCTTACCCCCCAAGGTGGGGCCACAGGACCAGGACGAGCCGGTAGAAACCTATCTATTCACTGTCAAGCAGGGCCGAGGGGACCAGTTGGGTGTCATAGAGGGGAGGTGGCTGCTGTATATTTTTTTTTTTTTTTTTTTAAGTGACTATCCTGGGGGTGGGGACATGCAGTGACCAGTGTCTGCCCCCGCCACTTGGGTAACGGTGCCGGCTGTAGCGGTACCCACAGCCTCCTCCGGAGGTCCCTAAAGCAGCGGACATTCTGCCCCCTCCTCCCAGCGAAGGAGAGCAGTCCCCAGGACGCTCAGTCCTTCTCCCCCAGCTGACCCTCTGACTCCAGAGTCAGTCTCCGAACCCGGGATGTCAGCACAGCAAGCGGTTGCCTTGCTGCTGCGCCGACGGGCCGGCCAGTAGAATGATTTTTTTTTTTTTTATGAAATACCTGGCCTGTAGCTTAGAAAAAAAACAATCGTTAACTGGAAGGCACAGGGTAAAACAGCACTGTTACCTGTGTTAACTGGCGTTTCCCTTTTAAGTAGTACATTTGCATACTCTGAATATTGCAGCTTTCCTCCTAGTGGTATTGTAATTGCGCTAGTGCTAGCACCAATAATCACGCTGGTGCAGCATCCATGTGCGGTGCATGTACATCACCACATGTATATGGTGGTACACTGCGCAGGCATGTGTGCTGTACCATTGCACAGAGCTGAGTGGGCCTACGCATGTGCAAACTGCTCACATGCCACCACATGCTAAAGACCCCACCACCACCGCGGAAGTACGTATAGCACTGATGGACATTTTGCAGTGCTAACACAAACATATGGTGCAGACGGAAAGGACACACCCAAAGGTCCTGAAACATTTCAAGGTCTTGGAGCATTGGCCGTGAGGGCAAATAAGTAGCCAGCATGTCAGGCAGGATGAGTGGAGTAGGGCTGTGCTACGGGGTCGGCTCAAGAGCTGGCCAGCCTTGTTGAGCAGTGGTGGTCTGGGAGGACCAGCTGCTGGGTGATGGGGCTGGAACAGACAGGCCAAAGTGTGGTCCTCTGGGTCGGTGCCTTACCACACACACTGGGATCACCTGCACAGGTGACCAGTGTCGCCACTGTTTCTCAGACCCCCAACAGAGGGAGGCATACTGCCTGCTGCAGGTGATGGTGGAGAGTGACACCGTGCCAAGGCCAGGTGAGTACTGATGGTTGTATGTGTGGTTTGGGTGGTGTCCTGTGTGCAATACTGGTTTCCATGATAATATACTTCTGGGTACTGTCCCAAAGGGAACGTGCTCTGTACCTTTGTGTCCCTGTTGTATCCCCTCTGTTCTATGGGACCTGCCCCACTTTGTTGCTTGAGCATACAGATTCAGCTGTATGGGCCTACAGTCCCAGTTGCTGTCCCCGTACACTGTACAACACAGGAGCTGCCGTGGATCCCTGAGGCGTGCAGCTGCTGTGGCAGCATGGTTGTGTGCTACCACGGTGATGTGACTGCAGTGTCAGGGTGGATGATTGTTTAATGTGTATACGTAGTTTAGTTGGGTATTTCTAATGGGTACTGTACACTAGATGGTAAATGTCCATTGTGATTTATGTCCAGTGAGTATTAACAAGAGTTCTGTGTGTAGCTGTGGAGTAGGGGTTGCCAACAGCACTTGGATGTGACCACAGTCTGTCCTGTGTACATTGCTCGTGTTATGCAGCATGGGTACTGGTAGGCATATGCCAGGAACTGCATGGTGTACTGTTATACTGCACAGGGTGTGTGACTGTGGTACTGACCACTGTGTTGGCATACACCTATGGTGCTGTATCTTCCCCCTACCTTTGCACGTGTATGCTTCTTGTGCCATCGTTGTATGGTTCCTGATGCACCATGCATTGTGGTGCACACAGTGAAGTGTAGTTGGCATGCATGGGTCTGTTGGGAAGGGGTAGGAAGGGCAGCTTGATACTGGCACTACATGACCAGTCGTACACTGTGCTAGGCCATGCCAGCAACAGTGGGATGTAACATTCCTGCTTCGGCCGGGCCATGACGCACCTACGTGTGCGTGTGTGTGTGTGTGTGTGTGTGTGTGGTGCCATAGGAGTTTGGTCCTGTCCAGCTAAACCATGCTCATGTGACAGCTGGTGCACATTACCGGTATATGGGCGTGTGTACTGTTAGGGGTTTATGGTACTGTGCAGTGTGTTCCACTTGCTGACATTGATCATGTCTCGCTTGTCCTCCTCCACAGATCTCAGTGGCCAGCAAGGCCAGGCTAGGGCCTGGGTGCAGCAGGGGCACAGACAGGAGCACCAGCAGGAGTCGCCAGGGCGTGACTGGGCCCAACAAAGCCGTTGTACAGAGAGGCGTCCGCGTAAGTACACTGCATTGTGTGTCATGCTCATGGTTGCATGTTTATACTGTGTTGCTTGCTTCTGGAGACTGAAGTACATAAGTGACTCACCGTGCTGCATGCATGGCTGTGGGGGCATCACCTGTGTGGTTGTGGCTCTCACCCTGCAGTTGGGGCATTGTCCTGCAAGTAACAATTGGTGTGTCTTGGTCTGTGCAGTCTACTGTTGTGCACCTACATGCGACAGGCATGGTGCCTTGTGTCTGCTGTGCCATGGCATGCCTTGCACCGTGGCGTGGCACCAGCTAGCGCACCAAGGAGTCGGTGGTAATGTTCGCAGCCTCTGTTTCTCCCATTAGGGTCTGCTGTGCCACATGGTTGGGGTTATGTATGCGTATCCGTCCAGCAGAGGTAGGCGTGGACTGGTGTAGCACTGGTACACCACTGTCATACTGTATACATCATACAGCAGCTGTGGTAGTACACCTGCAGCAGTGCCATATGCACTTGGTGTCATGCCATTGCATCTCAATAGAGGGGCTTATGTGGCATGGGGTAATTGAAGAGGTGGCATTGGGGGGGCATTGCATGTAGTTTACCAGATATGATTGACATTGTGATGGATAGTCTGTAGTGTCTAACACAGTGATGACCAGTATGCTTATTCCACTGTACACAGGCATGGCAGTACATGCATTCAGACACGACTGGGTCTCTGCAAGGCCAGGGTCCTGCTCTGGCTCTTTATGGAGTGGCAATGCTGTACCTAGACTGGTGACATTTCCTTGGTAGGTAGGGTGCCTCCAGGTGGGTCTGCATCACGCACCAGTGTTGTGCTGGTAAGGTTGAATGCATATTGCGCCCCCCACACGTATAACACTGCTGTACTTGTGTGTTACCCTGGCTGTTGCGCACAGTCCATGTACAGCTGTGCTGCATGTAACACTTGTATGACTTTGCATGACCCTGCAGCCGACAAGGGTGGCTCATGTGCTGTGGGGGGGGGTGTGCGTGACTCCATGCACCTCAGACCATTACGCAGCATGCTGCACCCTGGCTTGGTGCTGCTGTTGCTTGCGCTGCAGTTCCACATCTGGCATCCCTGCCAGTGTTTGTCCCTTGCATGGTTCTGTCTTGCCGTGTTGCAGAATGGCACACTCATTGTATGTACAGTCCTGTATTGTTTGGGTCCACAGTGCTGTCTCTGGTGTACCATGCACATTCCGTTGCGACTGCTTGAATCCCTCCACCTGTGTGTGGCATGATGGCCCATGTGTCATCTGATTGTACATCTGTTATGCACGTTCTGCCACCCCTGTGTCCCTCATTCTGTGTGTGCAGTGCTGGCTTTCAGTCTTATTTCTTTCTCTAGGTGCCCAGGGGCATGCAGGAGTCATTGGGGGATAGTGGGATATGTTTATGCAGGAGGGAAGGGATGACCTGCTTAGGCGACGGGTCTGCCTGCTGCGGCTGCTGGCTTGAAGGGTGGGGGACTGCAACCGTGCAGCAGAGGGCCTACCAGCAGCCATTGGCTGTACGCTACGGCAGCAGGTGCCACCATCTGCAGCACCTTGATGGGCCATGGACCTGGTGTTAGACTGACTGATGGGCCATGGACCTGGTGTTAGACTGCTTGATGGGCAGGTGCCCTTGCTTTGTTTCTTTGTACAGTATGCGCCACTTAAAGCATCCACACATATAGTGGATGGCCGCTTACGTTGGACAGATTTTCTTTTCCCCAAAATCCTTTTCAGCAGGTTTCTGTATTAAAACCTGATGTTATGCCGTACTGTGGCCGCCATTTGTAGTCCCCACTAATCCCCTGAAGCAGCTGTAAACTAAATCTTTCATTAACATCCATCTATTGGTTAAAATGTACTGTAAAAGCTTTCTCTAGCACCGCTGATCCCCTATAATCGGGTGTTAATCAGTGTGGCATGTCACTCTACAACCCGAAGAATCTTACTGTGCTGAAAATGGAGAACTCTCTCCTCCCCTATTTAAACCGGTTGCTGTGATTCTAAAAAGAAAACTCACTGTTTAGTTTCCCCGCTTGCCTTGCCCACATGCATTCACGCAGTCCTGTAATAAGGAACTCGAGTATTCAGCATGCAGTTTCCCGCTGCAGCTGACCAGTTTTGTTGTGAACTCCCTTTTAAATTTCCCCCTTGACGTGCAAACTTTCTGCTTGCCATGCTGACATACATTCACTCAGCCTTGTAATAGGAATGTTTTGGAAGTGGGTTGGTTTTGTGGGGCAGTAAATGGCATGAATGAGTGTGAGAGCATTTTTTTGGCATGTCTCTGCTGTGGAGTTAGTAAACCGTGTGAGGGAGAGGTTATTTCCCATGATGCGTTCCCATGACAAAGCTTGGAAGGAGTTTAACAAAACAGTACAGGTGTCGGACTGACAATCTTATCGACGATTGTGCAGTGCTTGCAAAACCCAGGGCAAACTGACTTACCTCCGCTCCCTACAGGAAAACATTTCGCCAACCCAAAAGACTTTCTGGACCCAAATAAACTCTCTCCATGCCGGCCCGGTGGCGCTGAGGGTTGAGGCGCTGGTCGCCACACCTCGCACCCGTCGGCCGTCGGTCGGGAGCGGGCATGGGTTGCCGTGGGTGGCGGGAAGATGGATTGAGCGTCTGCGGACTGCTCTCCATCTCCGGGAGGTATTTGGGTGTCAAGCTTGCCTGACCCCTAGCAGAGGCTGGAAGTCGGCTGCACGAGTTGCAAGTTTGGGGAGCGGGTCGTGGCAGATGTTGATTGGGGCACACGGAGCGTGCACCAGTCACTGGCATCATTGCACGCCATGACCCGCCGGGAAGAAAACAGCGAAAAAAGCGAGCCCGGCAGCACAAAGTTGTTCCCCCGCGGCGCCATTCCTGGAAGGGCACCTCCCTGGCATGGATCCGTTGGGGTGGGTTGAGTCCTCCCCACCACCCTGCCGCGAAGGATAAGTCGTGAGGTGCATAAGGGAGGGGGTCTGATGTCCGGGGATGGCGCTGGGGGAACAACAGAGGGCGGGGGTTGTAGCCGGAGCTCTGGAGGAGAGAAAAATAATACCCCCAAAAAAAAACCTCTCCTTAAAGGAAAGGACAGAAACATTCCCACTCCATGGTCGCAAATGGTGCCACACTATCGAGCCCCGCAGACATAGCTACTGATATAAATCACTTATGCACTGACTTGGACAGATACAAAAAAGACATGACTCCCATCCCAGGTGACTCAACATCGCCCGACCCAGACTGTACCCTCCCCACCTTACACCTAAAATTGGTCACAAGGCTAGAGGTCCTCAAACTACTCAAGGGTCTCAACCCAGACAGTGCCCTGGATTCAGTACCCTTCGTCTAAAATTCCTTAGGATGGGAGCATCTGCCGTTGCCTACCCGGTGATGCTATTAATGCAATCTTCCCCAGGGATTTTAGAAGTTTGTTCCAGATAGTATGGGTGTATCTGGTACAGGGCGAGGGTGATTTGTCCAGTTTCCTATATGACAGTACAAGCGCTGACTTGGTTGGGACCTTACTCTGTGCCATCTCAGTGTGCATTTGGCTCTGTGGATGAGACAGCTATGCTGGTTGACTGCACAGGACTGCTTGTCTCATTACCACACAAACATGAAAGAGGAGAGAGCAGGTTAGGCATCCCAATTCCCACCCCCAACCTGACCTGGGCCTCTGAAACATCTGCATTTTTATCGTTCGCACTTCTGTAGTGCTCTACATTGTCAATGGGAAGTCATAACCACTGGGCATAGTGTACCCACACCAGAGGAATGTCAGCCCAAGCTTTAGAATGTTGGGCATATGAGGATTCCAGGCAGCAGTAACTCCCCAGTTCAGCTGCATCAGTCACAGGAGAAGCAGAGAGTGTACTTTTTCTCTCAAGACTTCAAGATTTTCAGTTGGGGATGCAATACTGCATAGCAGGTTGTGGTTACCTGGAGTATTTCTAAATTTAAAAACATGACTGTTAAGCTGCGGCTTTCAGATTGACTAATCTGCCTCACCCATTTCCATTCGTGGACTCGGGGTGGTATCTGCCTTGCTCTAAAGTGCTTCTAATGGTCTCTGATTTTAAAAAGAAGAAAAAAAAGAAAAGAAAGTGGCACAGGTAGGTGTCACAACCCCACTGAGCAGGTCAGGCCTTCTGCTCCCACAGGGCCAACCTCCAAGCGCAGTCTTGTGAACAGGAACAGAACAGGGTAACCCTCCTGTCTGTTTTGTGGTTCCGAATCACCTTTGGTCTCAAGTTGTGGAGGGATTCAAACTGTGAACCTCTTGCTAGCGTACCCAAATGTACAAGCTCAGATAATTCTGCTCTTCAGGGAAATGCCAGATATCTCTCACCTATGGGCACCTAATTAGGTGTACAACATGAACCCTTAAAAACTCTATGAAAGACCTCGGATAAACTCTTACCTCTTTCCAGTTTGGTATACCATTAGCTTATGCACAGTGTCAACTTTAACCATATATGCTTCACTTGTCAAAGAAAGAATTTTGAAGGCACACCAAGCAGTCTCTTTAAAAATAGCGGTTTACTTTAAAACAGATAAAAATGTAAAATGTTAACACAGGACAATATATCTCAAAATCATACAATTACTTAAAAAAAACAAGGTTTTAAAAAGTGCAAACAAATTCCTACCACCAGACAATTAGATTTCTCCATCTACTGTATATCTTCTAACAGTGCTTGAAGTAGATGCCTCTTCTTCAGTCCAAACATGAATGTCTCTAAAGGTCAGCCACAGCATAATTAAAAACCGTCTTGAACCTGCCTCCTCCATGATGTCACTTAGCTCCTCCTCTGTTTATTAAAAATTATACAACCAGGATGTATTATCACTCGAGGTATTTTAAATAGGTGACATCAGCAGAAAGTCATTTCCCCATATGACTTCCCAATCAAGTCTGATTTTCCAGTTCCTCCTTTCATCCATGAGCAGCGTCCTACTTTTCAAAGACATCAAAGAACATTTTATGACTAACTGCCAGCTCTCACTGAGGTGTAATATGCTTTGTAACACCAGGTGAAATGAACTGTACTTTCTCTGAAGATGTCATAAAATGTATATTTTATTTCCTGGCTTCAAAGAAGCACAGCTCAACAACAAGCCCATAAAATGTGACTTTTTTGGAAGTTAATCACATTACAGAGATCTGCTGTTTAACATATCGTGTCCTTTTTTTAGAACTGAAACCGGGGGGTGTCATCCCAGGAGCACAGCATGTCTCATGAGAGACACTCAGTAACACTTTATATTACAAAAAGCATAGAGTAATCAGAACCAGCTGTCCAAGTGTCACAGTAGGTACATTCTGGGGTAGTGAGATCTGGGGGAGGGTCGGTTCTCCTCCCCGTTGGGTTATGTTGATGCTAGTTTGAAAAGAAGACTGCAAATCTCTAAATATGGTGAGCACCCTGTGTTTACCACTTTCCGACCTCCTCCTGTGCTGTGAGAGCAGTTGAAAGGGGTAGGGGTTGATGGGCAGTGTAGCCGAGGTTAGTCAACTTACATGGCGCCCCCCCAATAATTTTATGTGGCGGCCTGGTAACAGAAGAAGTGGAAGAAAATGGAGGGGGTGTTGATCACCTGTGCCGATAGCGACTGCCTTTTTCTAGAGTTTTGGGACTGTCATAAAGTTTGTTTTTGGTTTTCTGGTATGTTGTAAGATGTTTTATTCAGGATACAGTGTTCTGCGAGTATGAGGGTTCACATAGATCACTGTAAGGTGTCCAACTTAAATTTTCTTTGCTTCCAGAGTGAGAAAGCAAGATTTTGCTGGAAAATCATATTATTTGCACATTGTAATTTAGTCTAGTTTAAGCCGTACAGTGTGCTGTAGCTAAAGTGTGGGAATCTTGGGCTCGCATTAGGTGCGTGTACTGACTACTGTATATCAAACCTTTATCCCTAGATTCCACGGACGTAAATAGAAAGGCTGAGGATAATGGAATCCTTTCGGACCACTGTTACAGCATCTGTTCTGTAAACGACTCCATTGTAGAAGTCTCTCAGTCCGATGGTAAGAGAAATTTTTTTTTTTTTTTTTAACGTGGATAAATGTGAAATTTGTATTGAAGTTCTGAATCATCGGATGGATCTTGGTTAAAACTGGAAAGAAGCATGTTCCAAAATGTTGTCATTGTTTCTATCAAAGGAAACTTCTGGCGGCTTTTCTTGATTTTCTTAAGGTCCCCCATGCTACATTTTATTAATGCATGTGTAGCAAAATATTTTTCTTTTCCAGTTTCTGGAAAATGTAAATACTACTTAACTTTGTGTCTCCTCCCCACCTCCCCTTTTGCTAGCACCGTGCTGAGTAGTAAGTAGTGCTCGCAGTGTGCAGAGGGCAATTGTGAATTACGAGGTAGAGCTTGTGACTCAAAGTGTAATTTGCATAACTTGAGAAGTGCCTGCCAGTCAGCATGTTGCAAAGCCGGGGAGGAGACACAGAATGCCATCTAGAATAAAAATCCATGTCCCGGGTAATTCCAACACCAAAAAAAGTTATTTTTCAGAAACTGAGATGGGGGACCTATATAGTTATCGGGTGTTCTCCTTAGTGCTCCAGTATCCCAGGTGGATGGAGCTTGCTAGAATAGTTACCTTCCCTTTTTAGTCACAATACAGAAGTCTGCTGGGGACTCCATGCCATTTCATCTCTCTGAAATAATGCCACTACAGTAAATCACAGACAAGAGTCTATCGGATACCTTTAATTTTTTGTCATCTTGAAGACTTAATTTTGCCCACAAAGCCTTAAAGAGCTAGTAGAACCAAAGATACCAGACAGGAAAATGTTAGATTTTAAGTTGTAGTCAGTAGTAACCTTTCACTTCTTTTAAGTATTTTTGTTTTCCCCTTTGTTCATTAGAAAGTTTTCTCTGTGATAGCGTTATGCTGGATGTGTGGAATAGCACTCTGCCTGGCAGCTAACATATCTAGTTATGTTTTTTCCCATTACATAATCAACACTGTATCCTCACTGACAGTGACATCACAGGTGACCAACCTGATGGCTGCTGAGTGGTTCTTCCTAAGCCGATGTGACGACGGGATGATGTAATGTGAGAAGCTAGTTAGTATGTCAGCTTCCATGCAGAGTGCTGTTCCTAACATTGTGTGTGTGTGTGTGTGTGTGTGTGTGTGTGTGTGTGTGTGTGTGTGTGTGTGGAAAAAAAAAAAGTTACATAAAAAGGGAAAAGTACCTCTGATATAAAACGTACTAGTTGATAGCTTTTAAAAACGAATAGCGTATTAGGCAGTACAGTAGCTCTTCAACTAGGATAAATGAGAACAAGGCCTAATAAAATCCACGGAAGGCTCCTAAACACCTCAGCTGACCTAATAACTAAGCTAGTTTTTTCACATAAACAAAATACCTGCAAAACGATGGTAGTTAATCCCCTAAAGCATGGCAAAAGGAAGCAAAACAAATTAGAGACCAGTTCTTATTTCTGCCTTATCAAAGTTTCTTTCAAAGCTTTTTAAAAAGGTTACTTGCCTTTATTGAAGGATACTACATATTAACTAGGTCGGCATCCAGAGCACTTGCAGTCACCACGTAGTGAAGACTTGGCATACCAAAAAAGGCGCTTTTTTCTTTCCTGTGCAAACAGCAATCCACAAAGCAGTAGACAGTGAAAACACAAGCTGATGGGTAGCAGGAGTCTGCACTGAAGCATCAGATTTTTTTTTTTTTTGCACCTCCCGTGCACCCCTGCCCGGCCTCTCCAGGTCACCTAGGTGCACTCGCCGCCTTCTTCCCCCGCCAATCACTGCTCCATACTGCAGCCCCCGGAGAATCAGACGTAGCCCTTCATCAGACTGGTCCCACCCCTTCTGGTAAGAAAGCGCCATCCAATTGACCTGGCTGCTGCTGGGGTCAGTCCGGGCTATCTGGGACTTTGTGGCGGCGAGGGACCGACAACAGTCATCTGGCTGATTAAGGGGCATTTTACCCTGGTTTTCTTTGGGAGTGTGACGTGCCACATGACGTCAAGGCATAAGCAAACGTCCATCATGCTCCCTCCTGCAGCAGTGCCCTACATGCTGCCGTGCCCTCAGCCTCCGCTAAGGGGCGTCAAACACTGGGCCACGTACCCCCTCCTCCGGGAGAAGGCGAGCAGTCATGGGACAATCGGGATATCTTCTCTTCTCTCCCCCACCGCCAGCTCTCTGACACCCAGGTCCATTCCTGAACCTGGGTCATCTGTATCACCGGAAGAAATCCAACCGCGGCCCACCAGACTTTAAGTACTTACTGACTAGCTAGCAACATGTTTTTGGGAAAGAATATATAGTGCTGCGACTGCTGTGGTCAGCTTGACCAGTATACTTGGTGATTCATTTGACGTGGGGCTAATTATAGTGGCCGTGGTTATTGACCTAAGTAAGAGCAAGATCCACGGCAGGCTTGTGGCCTTTCCTGCAGAGGGGCCCAGACTGTGCCGATGCACACCTGAGGGGCACCGCATGGTATCCATGACCAAAGTTGTGCACCCTCTCCGCACCTGAACCCAAGCCATCATTGCAACCCAGGGAGGGGATGGGGACGCACACATGTATACCATATATCTTCGATCGGCATCCACCCTGGAATAGCAGGCCCCCTCGTTTTAAAATCCACACGGGGGGGGGGGTTTAGAAGCCGCACTCGAATATATAGACCATGGCTTCCGATCAGAGATGTATGGTAGTGTCGCATAATGCACCCAGATTCAGTGCATCTGACACGCAGACTCCCCCTGCAACCCAACAGGGGACTGCCTGTTATGGTAACCATGCTATCTGGCAGTTTTACACTAGTTTTTAAATTATGTATTTGAACTGTTGGTACTGTGAGCGTGCAGCCACGTGGCCTGGTAGGAGACACGCCGACTACAGTAGTCATCTGAGTGAGAGTCAGCAAGTGAGTACTACTACCTGGTAATGTGCTGAACTACAGACTGCTGCTTAAAGACTGCTATAATGGCGCCCTAGCCCTCGATCCAAATTCGTGGCTCAAAGATCTGGCACTCAGTCCACAAACACAGTACACCTTATATGCTGTGCCATATCAGTGCACTTGTGCCGCACTTTATATTTAATAAAATAGCAAAGTCCATGGGTCCCCTGTGGACTTTGTTTGCACTTGTGCTGCACTTTAATAGCATTGATATGGCACACAGCATATAAGGAGTATTGTGCTGCTTTGTGGACCGAGTTCCAGATCTTTTTGAGCCATGAACTACAGGATACCTGGTAACGTGATAAACTGCAGTTGAATTGTCTCTCTACTTTTACGTTGCTGTCTGGTTTTTATAATTTTTCATAACCTTACAGCTTCACTTTGAAAACTTCCTGAATTAGAATGCTGTGGCATGCTATCATAAAATAACAAAGGGGGGTGTCTAGAAAAATTCTCCGCCTTTTATTTATTTATTGAGATCTTGGATGTCAAGGCAACACCTTTTACTCTTTAATTCCGGTTTACTAAGTTAGTACTGTATGGGAGCAGGGTTAGGAAACAGGATGGGGAAACTGTAGCATGCAGAACTGCGGACATTTTCATTATCTCCTTTCTGAGTGAGTGATTACTGTACTTTTGAGCAGTTTACTGCTGACACTCTGATCAGTTTTTCTAAGGCAGCTTAACAATTGGAGCACAAAAAACAGAAGTTTTAGCAGCTTTTAAATTAAAGTCCCCCTGGAATATTTGTCATCCTCAATTAGAAGCTGTGGCAAAAAATAAGAATTTATAATAGAAACCATGGCTTCTAATCGCTTTTAAGCATTTTTTTTTTTTTTACACATTTTCAAATAAAAATATTTTACTTTTACCGCGTTTTGTTACAGGGAACCAATTAACTTATAAGGTTTTATCATTGTTTGGCTTGACTGATAGACCTAAGAGGAGAACAGGACCCACAGGTTTTAGAAATTGTACGAACTGTTTTCAGCACCTGGAAAAGGCAGACTGTCACAAGCTTTGTGTAAAGTGCCAGAGACCAGATCACAATTTTATTAATTATGAATTTTGTAACAAAACAGCTTTACCCTAAACCCCAAAATAAGAGACTTAAAAAGAGAATTATTTATGACTTTCTGCAGTACATCTGCCAGGCAAGGACAGTGTGCCGGCAGACTCCCTAAACAGAATAAGTCGAGGAATTCACTAATGGACCTTGAACCAGCAGGTGCTGGCTTCAGTCGTAAAGGAGAACTGCCTTGAATCTACAAGCCGTGTTTTCTGTAGAAGCTGTGTTTCTGATACTGGTTCACATTCTGTTTTTGTTCCATCTGTACTGGCCTTTTAGTAAATTCACTGAGTGTTTCTGCTTTCCACTGTGGTGGGCAGTACCATTTTAGAACTGTATGATGTCCTTGTTAAAGAACTTACATTGTTTTCACAATGCATTCATGTTCTACTCAGGGATCGACAAATCCCATAGCCCGACGTCCTGGGCTACAAGAATTTGCAGTCGGACAAGCAGTATCTCACTTGCTGCTTGCCCACCGGACAACCAACTCAGAAGTGCCCAGGAGTATTTATTTTATCTTTTTCTGCTGTGACTGTTCACGATGTCCCAACCACTAGGTGCCGCCAGTGCTCCCCATCATTCGTTCTCCAGCCAGCTGGGTCACATGGTCGCTGAGTCGGCCGAGAATGCCATCACATGGGTGCCCACGCTGCAATTTACTGAGAGAGCCGAGTGAGCGGTAGCTGCAGCATGCACGCTCTGCAGCCAGTATCAGATGCAGCAAGGACCCTCCCCGATCCTCTCTCTCTCTCCCCACCCATCAGCAGCAGCAGAGGCTCCAGGACTGACAGGTGAGTCATTGAATCCGATATGGGAGAGTATCTCAGTCCTGGTAATTGGTCGCGGCAGTGATAGGGGCGGAGGTTCTCTGGGATAGAGCGGGAGACAGTATGCTGTCTGCTAGATGTATCACTTGGTCTGTGTGTTTGAGTGAAGCGACAAACTAAAGTGTGTGTGTGTGTGTGTGTGTGTGTGTGTGTGTGTGTGGCTGTGTGCTGTAGCAGTCTACCAACTACTACAAATTTCACTTTGGCATCGTTCTGACTGTGTGAGCAAACTAAAGGGGGAGCCAGTGAAATAAATAAATTGGAGGCTTTTTTAGGGATTGCTGCAGTGCGTTGAGAGCCTAAAAGGCAGTTTGGGGGGGGGTAGCCAACACAAGCGGTTGGAGTTGGACGCGGTCTGGGCTTAATTTTCTTGAGTCTAGAGTGCAGACTAAGGAGAAAGTGAGACTGCATTTTGTGGGACAGCATCCCATAACGAACGTTTAAAGTATTACTTTGCCTAATTGCCGTTTGATAGTGCAGGGCAGGCAACCGATTAAACCAAACCAACTGCAGCCAAACCCAATAGCCCAACCTATGAATTAAAATGAAATAAAAACAGCCAAAAAAAGGGCCACTGTCTGGAAGTGACAGAGTATATGCAACTACTGTACTACTGACTGAATACAGAAATTAAAAAAAATATGTATAAGAACTAGGTCAGGAAGGACACAGCACACTAGCACCAGTAGTCTGCAACAGCTGAACAGACTACAGGAGAGGTGTTGACTGTGTGGGGAAACTACCAGTCCCTCCTTCTCAGTTCACACAATACTAGAGGGGGGGGAAGGAGGCTTGAAAGACTTTAAAGAACAAAAAAAAGAGGAGAAGTTAGAAGCCCAGTGTGTGGAGATTAGAAAAATATTTTAATAAAAGATAAAATAAGAGAAGTCTGTAGTCTGACTGTTTGTGTGGGGAGAGAAGTGACTGTGAAGGGGTAACCACTGACCAGCCCACTGCCCAGTCTACTGGCTTGTGAAAGATTAAGACCCCCCAAAAAAAAAAAGCAGCTTAAAGGGAAAAAAGGTTGTAAAACAAAATATAGGACAGTAATATAAGAGAAGGAAGCCTAACTTGGACTGTTGGTAGAGGAGATTGCTGTGAGAAGAGTAAAGGGGTGACCTTGACCTGCCGGCTGGCTTGTGAAGACAAAAAAAGGACAGCATGTACAAAATAAAACGACTGTAAGGAAAATAAATGAGGGGAAGAGGAGCCTTCAGCCTAACCGTGTGGGCTGTTGGGAGATTGTGTGGAAAGGAGTAAGGGGTAGCACAGTGGACATGGCACACCGTGCGTCTTAAGGCCAACTGACTTGAAAGAAAAGAGAAAAAAAATTAGTAAAGAAAAATTAAATAAGCGAGGAGAAGGCTACCTACTCTGTGTGTGTTGGCCTGGGCTGTTGGGAGTGGGAGATAGGAGATTGTGTGAAAAGGAGTGAGGCAAGGGCCCGGTGGGGTGTCCCGACCAGTGTGTCCTGTGGCCACCTGACTTGTGGATTAAGATGCACAGAAAAGAAATAAAACTAGTTAAAAAAAAAAAAAAAAAAAATACTGAGCGGAGCCTAACTCTAACTGTGGGTGGGTGGGTGGGCTGTTAGGAGATTGTGATGGTGTAAGGAGTGAACTCGAAGCCAAGGGGTGGGTGACTGACCTGCTACCCACCCAGTGTCCTGCGGCCAACTGGATTGTGACAGGACAAGACAACTTGGGGTTTTTTTTTTTTTTTTTTAAACAGTAAGCACTAAGCACCAAGCAAGCTAGCAATACATACACTACACTATCTGTCCGTGTTTGTCAGTGGTTGAATCACTGTTGGTATTTCTTCCCACCCCCCCAGTCAACTCATCCCACCTAATCCCTTCCACTACCTGTTGCCTAACCTTCCTGTTCTTCCCAGAGTGTGCGTTGCTTAATTTAAACAGTGTATAGATTAGAAAGTATGATTGCAGTGACCCATCAGTGAAAAGACAGTGTTTTGACACAAAATAAGTTAATTAGTTCCATTAGCAGACTTTTAAAAGTGACCAATTCATACAGACAATATGCAGAAGATTGTTTTTACTGATTTATGAGGTTCTTCTACAGCTACATCCGTCCATCTTATTAAATAATAGTTCAGTATAAGCCCTGCCACACCATAGTTTATTTTTATTAATTTGGTTGAAAATGTCCATTGAAATGCACCGGACTACCACTCGGAACTGTGGGACTACCATTTTGGTCAAGGCCAGTTGTCCTGGACTAGCATGCCATTCTGAAATTTGTCGATCCCTGGTTCTACTCTGGAACTCTGTTGGCCAGAGGGGACATAAACTACATCATACAGTTCTAAAATGGCACTTACCAGCAGAGTGTTAATCAGAACCCCCTCACTGTGTTTACTAAAATGCCAGGAAAGATGGAACAATGACAGAAAGGGATCAAATATGTGTTTTGGGGGGGGCCAAAGCACTCACTGGAAAAAGTGACTTACTGGTTCAGCGCAGTTCTCCAGTTCCTTGGTCACCTAGTGAAAAATGCATATCAGATTTGTTGTACATGAGCCCGAGCCCCCCAAAAAGAGAATCCCTACTACCGGGTCTTGTAACCCATTTAATTCAATATATTCTAATTCTTTCCCTCAGCAGTGATTCCATGAACTTTCCCACTACTGATGTTAGGGCTGACCGGCCTATAATTGCCAGCCTCTTCCCTATTACTATTTTTGTGAAGTGGGACTACATCTGTCCTCCAGAACCACCCTTGTTTTTAAGGAGCTGTTAAATAGGACTGTCAGGTGCTGCCAGTACCTCCCTGAGCTCACTCAGCACCCTTGGATGCACCTTGTCTGACTTCACTGCTTTGTCCACTTTCAGAATAGTGAGTCCCTTTAGGACTCTCTCCTCTGAAAAGACTAGTGCCCGCCATCATATCTCCAATGCTTCTGTTACTTTTTTGTGCCCCCCTTCCCTTTCTCTGTGAATACTGAACAAAAGTATTTTCTGTAGTCAGTGAATTTCTTCACAGAACAGGCAGTAGACAAGTGGAACACCCTGCCAGAGGAAGTGGTGGGGGCTGAAACAATCACGGAATTTAAGAATGCATGGGATAGACATAAGGGAATTCTGGAGATCGGGGGTAAGGGGCAACAGACTTCTAGGAAAACATAAACTGAACTTACAAGCTCAAATGGGCAGACTGGGTGGGCCACAGGCCCTCATCTGCCGACAGTATCTACCTATCTATGTAGGATGTTTGTCTTTTCCTTGCCTGCCTCTGCAGAGTCCCCCCGCCCCTTTCCCTTTTTAACTTACAGTCCAACCCCTGGTCTTCCTCTTTTCGTTTGTATACCTAGAAAAATGTCCTGTGCCCCTTCATTACCACCTGCACTATTCTCTCTTCAGCTTGCACCCTCGTGCTCCTTATCTGCTCGCATTGGTTCCCTCTGTTTCCCTTGATACACCTCCCTGTCCTCTTCCCTCTGTGTCTGCTTATACCTTCTGAATGGTACCCTTTTAGCCTTTACTGCCACCTCATTTGAGAACCATAGCAGTCTCTTTCCATCTTGCTTTCGTTCACTTGCTTGACAGATGTTTTTCTTCACTTTTATAGCCTCGCCCACTGTTCCTCCGCCCCCCTCAGGTATCCCCTCCCCCCCCAACCAGGTCATCCTTGAGGCAGTCACCCATCTTTTTAAATCTGCCCTCCTGAAATCCAGGACACTGGCCCTTGTGCAGTTAGACTCTGCAGCTATCCTTGTATTGAACCACACTGTACGGTGATCACTGGTCCTCAGGTGGCCTCCCACCTTGATGTCTGCAGCACTCTCTCTTAGTGAGTACCAGGTCCAGTATTCCCCCATCACAAGTGGGTTCACTGACTAGTTGCCTGAGGAACACCTCCTGCAGGGAGTCCAGGATGTCCCTGCTTCTAGCTGAAGCCACAGCTGGGAGGCTCCAGTCTACATCCAGCAGATTGAAGTCCCTCACCAGCAGCACCTCCCCCATTGCTGCTGCCTTGCCAGCGGCTTCCACTAGTGAAAATAGAGGCTCTGTTCCTGTCTCTGGAGTGACCCACGATGCCTCTGCCACCCCTTCCCCCACCCCCATATTCCCTGTATCTCCTGTCGCTTTTATGCCTTCCCTTGCATAAAGAACACCACCCCCTACTTTCCTTCCCAGCCTGTCCTTCCTGAACAGAGTATATCCTGGTATGGCTGTGTCCCAGTTGTAGGTTTTCAGTGCACCATGACTTGGTTAATGGCCACAGTATCCAGGTCAGCTTGTGCCACAATTGCCTGTAGGTCCAGAATCTTATTTCCTAGACTTCTAGCATTTGCACACATGGCCGTCCAGATTTTACTTTTTTTTTTTTATATTCTCTCTCCCCCCCCCCCCCTTTCCTTTTTGCCCTCCCTCCTTTCCTCAACAAATGTCATCAACAGAGGACATGGCCAAAACAAGCATGGCAGGTTTTCTAGGCCTTCAGGTCTTGTAAAACTTTATGAATATCCCCCACCCTGGCTCAGGCCCAGGGAGGAGGGGGAACTTGTTGAACCTGATGGTTCACTTGAACAAGAGTTTGACTCCCCTCCTAGGAATACATCTCTTCCTCCTCTTTCAAACAGATGGTGAGCACCCTTGAAATAGAGGAGGATGATGTCTGCACTTAATTCAGCAGCTGGGATCAATTAAAAAAAAAAAAAATTTGAAAAGAAGCATCAGGTGGACAGATGGGGTGAAAAAGCTGTATCCTCACACTGATCATGAAGAAGTAGTCTAAGCAACTGCTTACACAAAGGCTAGAGTGCCCTTCTCAGCACAGCCTCCACAGAAGAATTCCAGGAAACTGGATACTGTGGCCAGCAAAGTGTACACAAGGTTTCCTGCTCTTTAGACTGGCAACTCATTTGGCATTTGTAGCTCAGTACCAGAAAGCACAGTGGACTGCATTGCTGATAAAGCGAATGGTGATGTGGCACATGACCTGGTGCCACAGCAAGGTCAGCCCTGGATGCCACGTGGCCATCAACATTAGTGACTCTGCTTCACGGGTCTTAGCCCATGCAGTGACATTAAGAAACTTTGTCTAGCCGGCCCAGAGGTACTGGACACCACACCTCGCGCCATGCCAACAACCCAAGTTTGGGAGCGAGCTCGAGAGTCTGCAGGGAGGGAGATGGATAGAGTGCCTGCAGGGCTGCTCTCCTTTCCTGGGGGGGGGTATGGGATCGTTCAGCACTCTGGCAGCCCCTGGTGGAGACTGGGGCACCACAGAGTGCCAGAGCGTCACGTAAGGGAGCGTACCTGACGCAGGGTTGCCGTGCGCCAGCGGCAGACGTGCACCACGCATGGGGGGGGGGCCCGGGCACCTACAGGAGGAGAGGGAGAGAAATACCCCTCCAGCTCGGATAGGCGCCGGCCTTGCCAGTGCCACCACCACACACCCAGTGCTGGTTCCCCACCACTGCCCCCTGCGGTCTCCCCGGGTTGCCGTCCCCTGACCCGGGAACCGTGACTAACTGAAGATGGCGAAGGAACACAGCGGGCGGTAGAGTGAGTCGGCGAGAGCAGTGGCCTGAGAGAGTCACGAGCTGGAGGGCCAGAAAGAAAGTCGTTAAAAAAAATAAATAAATAAATAAATAAATGGATTGTCTGGCTTAGGGCTAC
Organism: Neoceratodus forsteri; assembly: GCA_016271365.2. Lineage (NCBI taxonomy): Eukaryota > Metazoa > Chordata > Ceratodontiformes > Ceratodontidae > Neoceratodus > Neoceratodus forsteri. Next base: position 940,072,637 of record CM028137.1, read on the forward strand.
CGTCCTTTCCCAGGATATCCAGAGTGAGTCCATGGATTTCTTCTCCTTTGAAGGAAGTTCGTTATTTGGTGACAAAACAGAGGCGTATGTGAAAAAAGTGGATGAGAACAAGACCACTTACAAAAATAACATTAGAAAAGAAAATGTGTCCACCTCCTGCAGGTCCTGTGGAACGGGAGGCAGGGATAGGGGCTACTATGCAATACCCTGCTCTCCCTGTGAGTACCAGCCCCAGAGAGGTTACTGTAGCACTAACCCCCAAGCAACAGCCAAAAGAAAACCTCTGACAATTCTGCCCCTGTTGCCAAGCATCGTCAGTGGAGGGAAGGCTGACACACTACTTTAGGGAATGGGTTAAAATTACAACAGACAAGTGGGTCCTAAGAAGTAGTGGGTCAGTGATTGTCCCTACAGTTCGAGGTTTCCAAAACTGCAGAAACCCAAAGACTTTTCCTGCTCATTCACCAACAGGAAGAATTCTGCTGGAACTTGAAGTAAAGAATTGCTGCAGGCAAAGGCAGTAGAAAAGGTCCCTACCTGCAAGGGCCTGTTCCCAAGATACTTGCTTACTCACAAGAAAAATGGGGAGTGGTGAGCCTTTTTACATTTGATATCTGAGCAAACATATAAAAAAGGAAAAGTTCAAGATGGCCACGCTGGGCACAACACCATTCTTGTAATCACGCTGAGGTCATTGGATCTGAAAGACACCAATTTTCACATTCCAGTCAGACCTCTCCTAGAAGATACCTCCGGGTCAGGCTGGGAAGCTGCCAGTACCATTTTATAGCCCTCTCCTTTGGTCTGTTTTCAGTAGTGAGGGTCTTCACAAAGTGCCTAACCATGGTGGCAGCAGACCTGAGAAGGTAAGATGTGGTGTGTTTTCCCTACAGAGAAAACTGGCTCGTCTCTGGGGAAAACTGAATAAGCAAGGTGCTGTGTCCAAACGGTAGGGACCTCTATAGTGAACCTGGTGTTCTCCTGAATCTGCTGAAGTCCCACACACAATCTGGGTGTTGGGACTTCATAGGTGCAGAGCTGGATACTGTGCAGGGGAAGGCTTTCCTTCCACAACAGAGGGTCTTGGATCTGATTGCTGCTGCAGAATCCTTCACACTGGACCACTTGGGGCCTGCAAGGGATTTTATACAGTTGCTGGGCCACGTGGCCTCATCCACAGCAGTGGTGCCTTGGGCCAGATTTCAGATGAGGGACATTTCATATCACCAGAGAGACCATTGGTCTTAAAGGTGGGATCCACTGCCCAAGTTGGTGCCAGCCACAGAAACTGGTATGTGGACATTAGACTGGTGAAGGAGGGAAGCTTCCTCGGGAGGGCATTCCCTTCCTCCAGTAGTTTCCAACAAGGGTCCTTACAGCAGATGCCTCACTGTTAGGAAAGGGTGCCCACCTGGGGACTGCACTGTAAGTGGCATGTGGAGCCCATGGCAGGCTCTGGCACATCAGCCCCTAGAGGTCAGGGCAGTACTGCTGGCAGTGCAGTCCTTCTCCCAGCTGCAAGGCTATTTGGCTCAGATTCGAATAGACAATAGCACAACTGTATTACGTACAAGCACGGAGGAACAAGATCCTCAAAACTGGGCACAGAAGCCATGAGGGTCTGGGATATATAGCCTACTCTCTGAATGCAAAGATTCATGCCTGTTTATCTGCCAGACAAAGGGCTGTGTCTTGGCAGATGCTTTAAGCAGAATCAGCCTAGGAAACCAGGAGGGGCCCAGAACCAGCAGGTGCTGGCCTCAGTCTTCAGAAGATGGGGCACTCTGGAAATAGATTGTTTTGCCTCTTGGGAGAACAGCCAGCTCCCCAAGTTTTGTTACAGGTCTCCAGCAATTGGTACAGTCCCAGAGTAGGGGTTGAAACTTGCACCAGCCCACTAGCCAAATGCTGGTAGATTTTGTTGGGCTAGTAAGATTTTCCTTTAACTAGCCCTCCAGGCTTCTACTGGAGATGGTAACATTTCAGTAAGTATATCAGCTGGGCTAGTAGAAAAGTCTGTGGGCTAGTGGATTTCCCTAGTCACTAGCCCTGCTGGCTAGTGACTGCAAAACTTGATTTTGACCCCTGCAGAGGACACTCTAGTTTTGAACTGGATGGGGAAATCCTGTATGCCTTCCTGCCATTCCTACTTGTACTCAATGCCCCAGACCCTGTCCAGCAGGACTCTGATCAACCTGCCACTAAGGTACAACCTGCTGATGCTCTCTCAGGGCAAAACAACATTCCCAGACCTCAGGACATTACAGCTGAAGGTATGGCTCTTGAAAAGCTAGAATTTTGTAGTTTTAATTTGTCAGAGGAGGTGCTGAAAGTGCCAAGGGTACCAGCAACAAGGAAAACCTACTCTTAAGTGGAAACAATTCTTATACTGGTGTGCTCCCAGAAAGATAATCACAGTGCAGGCAGGGCTGCCTACAGGTCTGGATAACCTGGTACACCTACAATCCTTGGGTCTGAGACCCTAAGCCTTGAAGGCACAGCTAGCAGCAATGTCGCCCAACACATCAACTGGCAAAGTAAAGTTCTTGGCCTCACAAACTGTTTTTAAAAGTTCCTTTAAAGGCCTCAGTCAGCTGTATCCCCCACAAGAGATTCGGTCTCTTTGGGACCGAAATTTCTGTCCTGCCCAGTTAATGGAAGTTCTAGGGACATGGATATGTTGTTCATCCACACTGTCTGGCAGGTTCCTTGCTGCTTTAAATCTTGCCGGAAGGTCTTCAAGCTGGTTCCTCCCACCCACCCAGGTGGTAAAACTCTCGGCTCTGCCCCATGACGCCAGATCTTCCTCACCGCTTGGAAGCTTGGGTTCCCTCCTTAACGCTCTGTGTATAGACTGGATCCTATCTCTTCGGTTCACCCGAAAATAGTTTCCCTGTGTGTATTGCTGATCTAAAATATCACACAAAAAACTGTCTTCTTGGTTGCCTTTACATCTGCCAGGAGGGCAAGTGAGCTGCAAGCCTTCTGTACTGATCCAAACTACACAATTTTCCACATGGATAAGGTGGTGCTTGGGGCCAGCAGGAAGTGTCTACTTTAAGTAGTGTTGGAATTCCACCTGACCCTGTCCGTTACCCTTCCTGTGCTCTACCCTGAACTGTGCAGTACAGGTGAGCAGAAACTGAACTGTCTGGATGTAAAGAGTACTGGGACACTACTTGGACCAAAGCATGTCTGGTCCCAGTGTACACAGCTTTTAGTTGCATATAGAGAGGTAGGTAAAGGTAATCCAGCGGCTAGCAGGACCGTTCCTCATTGGGGTACCTCTGTGGGAGCTACAAGGGACATTCCCCTTACAGACCTTTATTATTATTATTTGTTACTGTTTATATATATATATTTTTTTTTTTTTTTTTTATTTTTTTTCCAGGAAAACGCCATTGAGAGAACTCTTACAAGGCGGTCCTGGAAGGACAAATATGAAAAACAAGAGGATGCAAAACAAATAAGACAGCAGATGCGAACCACAACAGTTCCTCAAAATACAGGAGCAGTAACTCAAAAAACCTATAACATTCAGTTGCAGTGGGTGACATGGTAACATACACAATAGGATTACATATCAGCTGGGGAATACATGTAGCCTCTCTAGCTAGGGGAACTATGACTATTAAAACTAGATGGCTATAAAAAAAGGTAAAGCTGCTACCTGGAAAACCGTGCACACCTTCACAAAGCACAGTTGCCTGGACATACAGTCCGGGAGGGACACCAGTTTTGGAACTGCTGTAGGTTATGGACCAATCGTCCCTCCCAGTGTACTTGCTGGAGAGCGTGTTTTTTGTAAAGCATCATTGATGGATTCCTGCTGTTTGAAGAAAACATTACCGTAATAGTATTGTTTCTTCTCAGAGATCCATCAATGTGATTTACCGTCTCTAACCCTGCCTCCCTTTCCAGAACCTGAAAATAGGTTCACACAAGAATGTCCTTTTTCTTTAGGTTACTTGAACATTCCTTGATACAGTTTGAATATCAAGTTGAATTTTTTGTCCTCACCCACATTCTTTGCTTGAAATGTGCTTAGGGTTTTTAAATTTTGTTAAACTTTTTTTGTAGCCAGCTAGTTTTAATGGTCATAGTACCCCTAGCTATAGAGGCATATCTGATGTTAGGGTGCTAGAGGGGCATGACCACCATGCAGAGGTTGAATGTATCATTCTGTGTGTTGAAATTTGCACAAGTTCCACCTCAGGAGTATCACACTTTGGCTGGGAGATTGTACTTGTTGTAGATCACATTGATGGATCCCTGAGAAAAAACATTAATACGGCGAGCAGCTTTTCTTTTACTGCAACCCAGTAAGTTTGTGATATATATACCACACTATTGTTAATGTGTTTGTTGCTGTTTTACCTTGTTCTAGCTAAAAACTGCCTTTCTTTCCATTGTAAAAGTGTGGCCCATTATTCTCCATGTTCTGTTTCCAGGTTTTAAAGCGTCACGGTCAAACATTTTTTGCAACGTAGTATTTCTAGTTGAAACCCCACATTTTGATTGTTTACCTTCCCTAAAATTCGTTTATGATGCTTGTTGTTTTTATCTCCTTCCTTTCTAGTGGAACTGGCCTACATGCTGATGGTGTATTTATAGCCAACCTTGTTTTGTTTCAAATCTTTGATTTACGTTGCATGGTTCCTGAACTTTAGGAACACCCCAAACCGTGCAGCCACTAACGATGCAGTAGTCTCCTCTCCTCCCACAGCATCGTAAGTGGCTAGACTGTGTTGGGGTGTTCCTAAGTCCAGGAAAGATACAGTGTGCGTTGATCAAAAAATGTAAACAAACATGTTTTTGTGTGGTAACACCAGTATAATGGACACTCTCTTTTTTTTTTTTTTTTAACTTTTGAAAGAAAAAAAGGAATCTGAAGCAAAACTACCAGGTACTTCAGCAATCTCTGTAGAATGTGACCAATCATTAAATGTATTTTTTAAAAAGACGCTTTGTGGCCTAAGGGGGTTGATAGTGTCCCTTTAACTGGAAATAACCTGTTCCGAATGTAATTATGTGCTCTAGTTAATTAACAATAAGTGTTTATCCCAGATAACACAATTTACCCAGTTTATTCTCCACTGTTGTGGTATATTCCGGGTTATCCCTTGTATCAAGCGTACTTTCTCGTCTTGCCTCGTATGCAGTGTTGGTGATATAAGAAATGTACTGCTCACTGTCCTTATTGCTTTGCATAAAATAATGTTTAAAAATAAACCTTATGTTGGGGGTTGGGGGGGGGACAGAAAAGGGGAATCTGGTTAATGCAAAGATATTTTTTGTAACTTTCGATCTCTTACTATATGTTAAAGAGCACTAGGGAGCAGTATGCAGTTTGTCTGTCAACCCTAGTAACTTAAAACTGCTGTTTTCACCTAATGCATACATACGTGGGATATGCCATGGGCTGACTAAAAAGATCCCCTTTTTTATTTATCTGCAGGGTTTGACCTTTATGACTTCACGAGTCACAAGTGAGGTCGTAGAAGTCAAACCCTGCAGATACAAATTAGTGATATTTTTAGCCAGTCCATGGCATGTCATTTATACAGTGACAGTGCTCCTCTGGCAAGATTAGTTCTTTAAATGAAGACTGGATGCCATTGTGATGTCATCAGGCATTGTTCAAGCTGTTCTTCCATTGGTTAAGGGCTCCTTTGTGACCAGCCTGAAGTGGAAATAAATGCTGATGACCCACCTGAGGTTGAAATAAATGATTTTATTTCCACTCCAGGCTTTCATACATGGAAGTAAATAAGGGACACATCACGGGGACCTGTGGAACAATACATGATTTATTTTCACAAGAGCTGTTTGCCCTTAGGTACCCTCATAAGTGGCGTAAGCCACGAGTGATGTGTCCAAGGTCAAACAACTCGAGTGAGAATAAATCCTGTATTCCACAAGGTCCCTGCTACGTATTCCATTTATGCAATATGGATCCATTAGGATAGTGCAGGGAGTTTTGTGTTAAGTTGTTTACAAACCTGCATGGACTTTTTGTGGTTTTCCCAGTGTAGTACCTGCTTAGGATAGTGGTTGCTAAGTAGCTGCAACTGACGCTCCACTTTACATTATGGCCCATAAATCTTTTACTTTTCTGGGGGGGGTTGTATTTGTTAGTCAAAGTGAATAAAAATTGAATTTTCTGACATTTTTTGCTGATTATAGAAAAAATCTAAAAGGTATCGATAAATGAAATGCCTCTTATTTTGTAGATGTATTTATGCTGAACAACGTTTGTGCTCAGTACCATGCTGTCATTTTTTGTTTTAAAGTTATTCGCATTTGTTCGGAAAAAATTAAGAAAAAATAAGAATTCTCTGTTAATTTCTGCTGCTTATTGCTAATGATGAAAAAAAAAACAAAAAAAAACTGAAAGGTATCTATACATGAAATGCGACGCATTTTGTAGATATTGTAGTGCTGGACAAACTTCATGGTCACAGTACCATGCTATCATTTTTCGTTTTAAAGTTATTCGCATTTGAATATGGTTAGTACTGGTACTCTGAGGCCAAACATTCTAAATGAGTTGTGAATGATTGACGGCTTGCATTTATCACACATGTGATAAATTTTGAGTTCTAAAATTTATCATACGTATGTGGAAGTAAATGGATTCATCCCATGGCTTTTGGGTCCACACCTATTGCATAAATACATTTATTTGTAAAATTGTATTCTCATAGTCGTTGCTTAAATTTTCCTTTTGTATTTTCAGATAAACTTGCCTGTAATGGTGAAAGCAAAGAAGTACAAGAAATTAAAGCAATACAAGAACCTGCATCCTCTGACAAAGACCTGAGCCTCCCAAATGAAAAGGAGGAAATTGATAATGCTAGTCCAAAGAAAGAAGATGCTTCCTCTGAAACACAGGACAGTGAACAGACTGAAACGTCAGACAGCTGTTTCGAAATGTCTGACATAAGGGAGAATTTGAGTGTGACCAACCAGCAGAGATGGCCTTTACTGAGAGTAAATAGCAGTGGGCTGTATAAGTGTGAGCAGTGCGATTTTAACAGTAAATATTTTTCAGATCTAAAGGGCCACGTAATCCTAAAACATAAATGCGCTGGAAGCCACTCTTGCAAAGTGTGCGGTCAGGAATTCTTAACCCAAAGTCTGCTGATAGAACATTTAAAAATACACAAACAAGATCCATTTGTTTGCAGTTACTGTGATCACAAGACGACTGAGCTTGAAGACCTCAACTTGCACGTTGCCGAAGTTCATTTTAACGACTTCCTCTACTGGTGTGAGCAGTGCGACCTGCAATTCTGCACCATCAGCGAGCTCTACCTTCACTTGCAGCAGCATGACAGCGGTGAGCAGTACTTGTGCCAGTTCTGTGAGCATGAGACTGGTGACCCCGAAGACTTGCACACCCATATCCTGAATGAACATGCAGATAGGTTGATCAAGATAAGTGACAACATTAGGAAGAACGAGCATGACCAGCTGCAGCTGTTAAACCGAATCCATTTTGATGAGCAGAAGAACTTTTTTGTGTGCCAGCTCTGTGGCTATAAAAGCCGACTGCACAGTAATGTTAACAGACACGTAGCAATAGAGCACACAAGGTTCTACCCTTATGTCTGTGACGAATGTGGGAAAGGGTTTTCCAGCATGTTTGAGTACAGCAATCATTTAAAACTCTATCACTCGAGAGAGATTTTTTTGTGTCAGTACTGCGAGTATTCGACAGGACAGACTGAAGATCTTAAAATTCATTTGGATTTTCGACACGCAGCAGACTTGCCTCACAAATGTAGGAAATGTCTGTTGAGGTTTGAAGCAAAGGAAGACCTCAGAAATCACCTTCTCTCACATGGAGAGGTTTAGTGACTGCTCTTCAGACAGGTGTCAGTCTTTACAAAAATTAAAATGTAAAGCCCTAAGGGGCAGGATTTTCAGAATATTCCCAGCAGGATGTTTGCCAAGAGGAGTTACTCGAAATCCCACTTACACCATCTTTTCAGTGCAAGACACAGTAAGTGCTTGACCATCGCTTCTAGAATCTGCACCATCTGGCCAGATCCGGGAGCAGGCCATCAGTGAAGCAAGTGCAAATGTGACGGACCTTTTGAAAATAACTTTGGCTTGGACACATCATCTGTCCCTTACGCCCCCTTTAAAAACCTGGCCCCATATGTTTCTACAATAGCCACATTTAACTTTAACTATCTCTAGGTTTTTGATCTTCTCAATTTTTGGTCTTTTTAGTACTTCAGATGAACATGTGAACCTTTGTGCCTCTCTACCTTTTACTTAACCAGATATAGGATGTACCCCTTCCTAATGTGGGACACCTGCTAAAATCTTTAGAGCTTGAAATTCAGAATGTTGTGGGAACGTACACTTTTATGTTCACGGCATTTGCTGTGTTTTTTTTTGTTTTTTTTTCCCCTCCACTTCTTTTATGCTCCTACACTGCTTTACCTGGAGACTCTCCAGGGGGTTGTGCGACTGCGGCCATGATCCCACCCACCTGAGGTACTCCATTCCTCCCCTGTTGGCCGCCTCTCCCCCGCTACCTGACCACCCAGCCCCTGGCTCAGAGCCTGCTCCTCCTGGTGCGCCATCTATAATCTAGCAGAGCGACTAGGCAGAAGGAGAGCCAGAGGCATCAACAGAGACCTGGCACTGGGCGTGGTGGGTCGGCCCCTGTCTCCTCCCGGCCTTCACCTACCGGGAGGCAGGGCCATTTTCCTTGTTGCTCCCCAGTGTGGCCATGCAGTGGTGTCTGCACAGAGGGAGCGAGCCCGCCCCCTCCCGCAGATGCCCCGACGACACCAGACCCCATTGGCTGCCCCGCCCCAGGTGTTTCGCCCCCAGCCTCCGCCAGGAGCCGCCAGCTGAGTGGGGAAATCCACAGAGCACACCCCAGGAGAAGAGAGCAGTCCTCCGGATGCTCTAGCTTCTCCTTCCCCTGCTGATCCAGGCTCATTCCTGAACCCGGGTCGCTGGTGTGGCACAAGGTGTGGTGTCCAGTGCCTCAACCCTCTGCATCACTGAGCCAGCTCACAGCATTTTATGTTAACGGAGCAACACAGATTAATATTAATTTTTGCAGTAAAATGATATTGTGGGCTGGCTCAGTGGCATGGAGTGCTGAGATTCCACAAGCAGCTTGCCTTCTTCCACGCCGGTGACCTGTGTTTGGTTACAAGCATGGGTTGCTGGGGGTTGGCATGGGAGGGAGAAGGGGACCTGCATACTCTGCCGAATGACTACCACTTGGTGGAAGCCACATGGCAATGTGGGTCGAGGAGGGCAGTAGAAGGGAGTGCAGTGGGGACCCCATGGCATGGGCATGCCTCCATGTGCACACACTCTTGAGCGCACCCCAGCATGGGGAACAGGGACTGAATTCAGGAGGAAAATTGATGGCAGGACAGGTGTAAATGATGCCTGCCTGCTGATTCCCTACCCGTTGAACTCTGGACTGACCAGAGGCAGACAACTGGATGTGTGGCTTTTGGGGGGGGCCTTCCCCTCCTGGCCCCACTGTGGGGGGGAGGACGCAATCAATCCTTCAGTGTACCAGGGTGCCAGGTGTAAAGTGTAGGATGGTGGGGGTTCAGCGGGGTAGAGCTGAAGGGAGCCCAGCCTGTCTTGCCCAATAAACAGCGGATGGGGGAACTATGACTGTAGAATGTAGGACAGCACCCTCTTGCGGTTTGATAGGTTTCTGGGTGGCAAAGTTGGTAACCGCCCCCACACTGTGGAGGACAGTTGGGCTATGTACATGTTTATTTGCCTGTTTCAGAAACAGCTGATTGTCAGCACCGTGCCTCACAGTTCTTGCTTTTATGACATCACAGACTGTCACAGAAAGAACTGCTGCCATGAACCCTATGAGGTCATAAAATCCTCAGAGATGATTTTTAAACAGATTTCAAGGATTGGTTGGCAAACTATGTTCCAAATGTTTGGGAGGATCTGAAAATAAGATTGTACTGTAATAGATGAAGAAATAAATACTGTTTGCCAAAGTAAACTAACTTAAGTAAAGACCTGCTCTTGAAGTCTTAAGAGATCTCTGTAGATTTTGCTCTCCAGAGACCCATGACTCCCCAAATTAACAAAAAAAAAAATATGGGGGGTCCCAGACCAAACCTCTTAAGTCCAGCAGTTTGCTACAGTGCTTATAGGCACCAGGAAGTGGCTTGTGCTTCCTGAAGTGCTGGCAACACATGGGGGTGGGGGGTGGGTGGATAATTGTACGGACTGGCATGCCTGAGAGCCCTGTTACAAGAGAATAGAAAAAATCAAGTGTGGTAGGTTATTGTGTGTTATGCTGTAGTGATCGTAGGGATATTGACTTAAGCTGTATGTTGCATTATATTTATTTTGGGATCTGATCTGTGGAGCAACAAACTACAGCTCCCACGTATTATAGGCACTACGAAGATAAGAATTTAGCAAAGAAATAAAGACCACTGGCCTGAGTTTTTTAATCCGTCAGCGCTGTGGTATCACCAGTTTCTTGTCTTTATCATTCTTGGTTTCTAGCAGCATCAGTGTCCTCATCTTTTTACCAAATTAAGCAGATGGCCTGCAGTGCTGTTGGGCCCGGAATGTTAAGACTAGTTTGAACCGGTCCAAGTACTGATCACACCACCCTAGAGCCTTAAAGAGCAACTGTTGCATTGTCTTCTCCCCCCCCCACCCCCCGAAGAAGCACAAAGAACCCTTACCTGCCCCCAAATCCAAACCATCTGTTTCTTTTTTAGGTGCCCTGATCTAGGAAGGGATCATATTCTTGCTCCAGGGAGCCCCATGGCACTGATCCCTTCCATTTCCTTGTAGTGCACTCCCTGTTACCATGTTTTGTGACCTCAGTATATGAAGAGCACGGGGGCGTGCGCCTATAGACATGAATGGGGGCTGTTGTTTAAAGTTAAATTTCAGTACTTTAGGTGGCCATTCGGAATAAATCATGGCCACCGCTTAACTAACAGACCTTGTTAATTAATTGGTGGCCATGATTTATTCTGAATGGCCATCTAAAGTACCGAAATATAGCTTAAATAACAGCCCCCCATCTATGTATAGTTACTTCCCCACGCCTTCATATATAATGGATGTCACCAAACGTGGTAGCGCGATAGAGTGCACTCTGCAGAGCTACAAGGAAGTGGAAGGTATTGGTGCATGGGGGCTCCTCTGAGCAAAAATACAATTCCTTCTCTTCATAAAGTGGGCACCTAAAGAAAAATTTACATGGTTTTCTGATTTGGGGCATAGGTAAGGGTTCTTTGTGCTTCTCAAGCATGATCGTTGCACTTTGACTCTAGTAGATTGTTTTCAGTCCCAGTAAAAAGCACTCTGGACCTGGCATCTAAAAAAGTTTAGTTACCCAGTTTTGGACTTGCTTTTTTATTCCAGTTCAGGCACTGATCAGTTATAATTATTTTTTTAATTATTATTTATTCCGTTCACAGCAGTTCATTCTGATTTCTTTAATCCCAGTTCTCATTTAAAAAGGGAACCAAATATTTTTGTGTTTCCAAACTGCTAAAAGTTTTAAAGGCAGGATATTTGGAGGGCTTGCTGCAAGTGTAATTTGAGGGATCTGCTTGTGAATGCGTCCAGTCATCTTGCGGACCATTTTTATAACCCCTGTTCATACTTTATGGCTTATTCAGTACTCAACAGATGATCTCAGCTGAAATGCCAGCTGTAGTGCTAGACCCACCTTATAGATGGCCTAGTAGTGCTAGACCCGCCTTATAGATGACCTAGAACTTACAAGAATATTGCCACACAGCAATCAGCATGATGCGATCGTGCACCATGGGACTCGTATACACTGGACCCCACTCGAGCCTCAGCGCCTCTGCTCTGTCACCACCACCATAAGAGGTAATCAGCAGGATGGCATTCTGACTCGCTGTGTCAGGTGGGTCGGGGGAGGATACCAGCAGTGGTATTGGGCATCTACTGCTGGTGACGTAGTGTGACCGGGAAGGCAAGTGGTTATATGCATGTATGTGTTCGTTTCCGTTTGCATTATATGCATTACCAGGATGAATGTGTCTCAGGGATTCAGTCATTAAAGTTATGCCTCTTGCCTGCTTTGGAAGTAGTGTTTGGTGGCAGCTTACATCACTGTTCAAAATTTATAGTCACTAACACCCTGTCACAAACCTAAAAAGTACGCAGACCCACCAAGTTTTAAAAGGAGCAGGGGAGTGGTCCTTGAATCTAGCCATAATTTGTTTAAAGGATGTTCCCTGGTGTTGCAGCAACCAAGTGTCCAGTTCAGACTTTTTTGTCCAATACATGATGGTCATTCTAAACATTTACAATTCACAACAAAAACATGGGTTGCCATGCTTGTTTGTAAGTTATATGGTGAGACTTACTCCCTCTTTGTGGAAACGATATGTAAACTGATTGTTTTATGTGGTTACAACGTCACTGTTTTAGGTGTCAACTTGAGTGTGAAAGAAGTGGAACAAGGACACATCATTTGTCATGGTGTTTGCTTCGTGTTTTCCCCAAATGCAACAATAAAGAGTAAATTACCGATATTCTGACACCCTCTTGAACTAACATTTCCAAAAATGTGGGACATATTTGCAAGTTTTTAAGCATAAACCATTTTAATCCTATTTCATTTTCATAAAACTTGTTTGATAGGTGTAGAACGTGGTTGTGAATAGAGCAAAAGAAAGAAATATAGGGGTTGCCTTGCTTCTTTTGCTTGTATCTGCTTTCAAAGTTGCAGTTTCAGAACTAGTCAGGTTCAGGACAAAAATAAATCTAAAATGTCAGATTAAGTCTGGGGAGGGTGATCAATGGAACATGAGCCTCCCGAATTGTCGGTTGGGGAACAATACTCCCCTCCATGTCCAGTCATGCGGTATGACAGCTCTCTAGGTGACTGGGTAGGAGGAAGCATAAGTGGGCTGCCCAGTAATATAGCTGTAGTTGTGGGAGTGCCAGTCCTCCAGTCTTTCTGGGGAGAGAGAGTTGCAGGAGTATAATGCATGGCCTTTGGCCCTCCCAGATAAATCTGGATATCTCTTTATTCCATGACCTCGTAGTGTGGGCCTGGATAGCTATGGGGACATTTTGAAATAAAGTTCACTAGGCAGGGGTACCCATATGTACCACTTCCAGCCTTCAGCTCAGGGAAAAAGGTGGAGTTCCCCATCGATTTGGACTCTTTGTCTCATGGTTTGTTCAGCTGGGGGCATAATTATCTTGGAATGCTAGTTTTGGGGAGTGAGCTACGTTAATCCCTAAATAAAGTTTTTTCAGGTGCCACTGGAAAGCAAAAGCCTTTCTGAGCCGTTGATTTGGGGAGAACTAGAGACATAGTCTCCATTTTGAACGTGTTCATATGGTACCCTGAAACCTCACTAAAGCTGTATAACAACTTGGAAACCTGTGGGTCCTGAAGGTATAGGAGCACGTCTGTACAAAGAGCAGTTCGGTGTTCCTCACTCTCCACCATGACTCTCTGAAACATAGTTGCCTCCCTTATTGCTTGGGCCAGAGGTTCAGTGTACACCGCAAAAAGCAGTGGCGATGGGGCAACCCTGGTGATGAGTCCCCCTCTGCAGTAGAAAGTCATCAGGGTGGTGTCCACTAATCTTGATGTATGAAAAAGCCATTGTAACAAGTCCACAAAAGGAACTGGGAATCTCAGTCGTCCCAGCACAGAGTACAGGAATGACCAGGAGACCTGGTCAGAGGCCTTTTTTGCATTAAGATTTAACAAAAGCAGCCGGCCCGGTGGTGCTGAGGCACTGGACACCTTGTCTCGTGTCACGCCGGCGACCTGTGTTTGGGAACGGACATGGGGTGCCGGGGGGTTGGCAGGGAGGAGAGGGATTGAGCATCCCCAGGACTGCTGTCCTCCGGGGAGGGGGGGATCGCAGTGCTCGGCAGTTACCTGCCACCTAGCGGAGGCTGGGAGGTGGCACGACAGCATTGAATCGGTGAGCGAGAGTCTGCGGCAGGCACTTGGCGAGGATGCGCACAGGAGTGTGTGCGCTGCCGCTGGTGCCATTGCACGCCGAGACCTCAGGGGAAGGAAAGGAAAAATGGGAGTTCTCTGCGAGGATGACAGTGGTCCCTCTGCAACGGCCGGGAAGGCTCCCGAACACTAAATCCGGTCCAGTGGGTGAGTCGCTCCGCCCCTGCCACGAAGGGTAAGTCGTGGGGTCTAGGGAGGGGTCTCATACCTGGTGCCGGGGCCAGAAGGACGAGAGGACTCCAGGAGGAGAAAAGCTAGATATCTGCGCAAAAAAAAAAATAATTTAAAAGCGAAGAGGAAGAAGTCTACTGCATATGATGTAATATATGTAGTGTCTGTCAGATAGTATCCGTGGTGGTACAGGAATGGACTAAACCAGTTTGGTCCCTATGGATAAGTGAGGGCAGTATCTTACTGAGCTGTTTTGCTATTGTAGACCTCAAAAATTGATAGTTCACATGAAGTACCAAAATAGGGGGTAGGAGGGACAAGAGTGGGTTTTTACCAGGTTTGGGGATGCCTGATATTGCTGCGTATGATAGGAGAGGGGAGGGTTGCCTCCCTGCAGCACTTCAGCAAATGTGCTTAATTGGTGGGTGGGGGGAATAACGAGGTCTTTGGTATGTTCATAAAACTCCGTCCCATAGCCATCAGGACCCGGGGCTTTCATGGTTTTAGAGACAGATAATGAAATCCAGTTCTTCTGATGTTGTTGGCTGTAACTACTGTGCCTCTTTTTCGGGGGGAGAGTTGTGGGAGTTTCAGTGGGTGTAGAAAGGCATCCGTGCAGTCCTGCTGTGTTGGTTGTTAAGGGGGTATGGGGTCGAAAGGCTTTTGTGATATCCTGATGCGGGGTGAGGCACATCCCTGTTGAAGGGCGCTCCAGAGTCACTATTGCAGCCACCTGGTGCTATTTTTGCAGTTGATATGCCAGTAAGTGGGTTGATCTGGCACCGACCTTTTAAAAAGGTTAGTGCTATTTCCGTTTGTTCCAAACAGAGTTTATCTAGATCCGCTTTAACCTTCATAAGTTGGACTGTACCTGACCTATCCCCCTGCTGACGTTGCTTGCTGGAGGAAATGTAGGGTTTCCTCTGGCTGTTGCCTGCGCTTGTTTTTTTTTTTTTTCTTAAGTTTTTCAGCGTACTGGATAAGGTGACGTCTTAATATAGTCTTAGCTGTATCCCAGTGGATTGCATGAGAGGTGTCGGTTTTAGGTTTATCCTGGAGAATCTCTTCCAACTTTTCCTTTAGAAATTTATGGAAGGGAGGGGATATGAACAAGTGTGAATTTAATCACCACTGGGTGGCTCTTTTTCTAATCTAAAGTCCCAGTAAGAACTAATTGGGAAGTGGTCGGACAAGAATACATCTCCAGTGGTACAGAGCATGACCCTGGCAGCATATTCCCCATGGGTAAAACTATAATCCTGGAGTAAGTGGAGTGTATAGCCAAGTAATGGGTATAAACCATAGGAGCACCAGGTGTCCACCCATCCAGCCTCTTGTTTAACCTTTTTAAAATATTTGTGGGAGGAAGGTTGTCGGAGATGGGTTGGAAGAATCCAGATTTGGGTTTAAAGTAGTAATAAAATCACCTGCTAGTAGGAGAATCCCATTGTATAAGTAATTATTTCATCCATTAATGATTTAAGTATTGATGTGTCGGCACCCAGGCGCAAGTACAGGTTTGCCAGAATAATGTCTTGGCCTTGCAAAGTTTCATGCACCATTACTAAGCACCCCCTCCAGGTTCTGCCACATCTGGCCTGACTCTGTGTGTTTTGTGAAAAGAGAATGGCCACATCCCATCTGTGTCCTCCCTTGTAAAAGGAGGAGTATCCTATCAGGAAACCCAGCATACTGAGCTTAGCATGCTCTGCTAGAGACTGGTATGTTTACAGGAAAGTATACAAAGTCAGAGTTGGGCTTTTTCATTCAGGACAAAATTATTGCTTCTGTAACTGAACTTGAGTCCATGTTCCATGAGCAAAGGTGAATTCTAGGGGTACCCATGAGAATATTTCATTATGGCAGTAATTAGGGCATGGTCCCTACCCTAACACCCCACCTCCCACGACACCCACCCCTGCCACACAACCACACCTGAGAGTTTGCAACTGCATGATCATAAAGTAAACATTTTGCCACTCTTTAAAACCGAGGGCTATTACCTGAGATAAAAACTTTACCCGTATAGAGAAATAGTATCATAAACAATTGAAATAAACTAGTAACCTGTTACCTGAATTCACCCTGACATTCCAGGGCTTTATGAACTGGGAAAGCCCAACTGGGGTCTACTGCTGAATGGGTGCAAATGCCCATATTCTGAAGCTATAAACAAGTGGACCATACTATGACATTGGGGAGTGCTGGGGTTTGAAGAAAAAAAAGTACTGTAGTAATATTGTTTCTTCCAGAGAGACCTCTTACTATGCTTAACAATCCTTAATCCCAGATCTCTGCCATCCCTTCCAGAATCTGGTAAAAAGTTCCAACAAGAATTGGATCTAGCTGGCCAGGTGGTGTAGAAGGCTGTGGTGCCCTGCGCCTTACTTCTCACCACGCCTGCGACCCGAAGTCGGGAATGAGCTCTGGTTGGCTGAGGGAGAGAGGATTGAGCATCCAGAGGACAGCTCTTGGAGGGGTGGGTCGTGGATCCCTGGCAGCAGTGACACCAAGTGGAGGCTGGGGGTGCAACAGCCAGGGCCACGTAGGGACTGGGGTAGAGACATTGGTGGACATCTGTGAGTTGGGTGCGGGAGCATGCATGTCTCGCACTGGATATCACTGCACATCTGCGCCCTCTCGGGGGGGACCACATAAACAAGGAAACACACTGACAGCTGGAGGAAGACCTTGCTCCTCTGCCACCACTCCCGATGCTGGACTGTACTCTCCTAGATTTCACTCATCGTCAGCCACCCATCACCTGCCAGGTAATTGGATTAATGTGTCTGAGTGCTTGAGCAGTGGCTGACCGGGGGTTCCCTAGGAGTGAAGACAGGTCAGTGCATATCGAAGGATTGGGAGGTTTTGGGCAGAGAGGGTTCAGGCTGGGAGTCTATTGATGGGGCTTCAGAAGTTAGTGACCGGAGCAAAGAGTTTTGGAAGGGACAGAATTGTGTTTTTTGTTGCTTGAGCATTGTTGCTCAGTTGTCTTATTTTTCTTAACAAATGAGTTTTTTTTTTTCTGCCTTGTTTAAACTATTTTTCTAATTTTTAGAAACAGTTTATTTTTGGTAGCCATTTAGCTAATTTTAGTGTGTACTACTCACCCTAGCTTTAGAAATAAATCTGATGTTAGCGTGCAGGGGTGAACGTGACCAAACAGCAGAGTTTAAATTCTATTCTGAATTCCATAATTAGCATAAACTTCTTAAAGCTCTGGAGCTACTCATTCTAGGGAAGTGATTGCATTTTAAGCATAGTGAGGGACCTCATTGGAAGAAACAAGATTACTATGGTGAGTAATTTTTTTTTTTCTCTGTGATAAAAGGTGCTACAAGAGGTAAAGGTAGGACAGAATGTAGACCACCGGCTACTTCTGCAAAAATCAGTCCTTCATGGTTGTGTCCATGGTTTCACTCCGAAACTGAGCCAGTAGAGGGTTGCCTTTCTTTTTAACCCCAGGTATGGTAAAAGATCACCAAAGGCCAATGGGACTTGGAGATAATAGACTCATTTATGAAAATTCCGAAGTGTCAAGTTCTTGCAAGCTTAAGGGTATCTTCAGAAAATCTGGCTTTGCTTGCTGCAGAAGTAGAAAAGTGTTGGATGTAGAAATGATGGATCTAAAAATAATGGAGCATGTTCCGAAGTACCAATTTTTCTTCAGGTACTTCCTCACCAAAAAGAAAAATGGGGAGTGGCAGACATATGTGGGCCTCAGAATTGTGAACAAACACGTTTATATATTAAAAAAAAAAAATCGGTATGGTAACTTTAAACATTATTATTCCATCTTTGCAAGTAGGGGCTTGGTTATGGTCAGTGGATTAAAAGACTGCTTACTTTCCACATCCCAACAAGGGAGAGTCACAGTAAGGTTTCATGGTTCAAGGTGGGGGTAAGTCTGTACTAATTCAGAGCAATGCCTTTTGGTCTCACTTCAAGCTAAAGAGTATTCGCAAAATGCATCTCAGTAGTGGAAGCACAAAGTAGGCAGTAGGTCAGCTGTAGTCCCATATCTGAATGATTGGTTAATTTATAGAACTCTTCAAGAAGCTAGTGTCCCTGCAAAAGACCACAAGTCTCCTTCAGTTAGTGGGATTTCTCATATCTGGAGAAGTCTGTACTAGTACCCAGTGTCTAAAGTTTATAGGTGCAAAACACAAAGACCTTTCTACCCCATTGCAAGACACCAAACCTAGTGAATTTTGTTGCTGCTTTTGTTTTGATTCATTACAATACAGTGTTCTCTGACACTCCTGGGCTATGTGTCAAAAAATGAAAATTACGTACCTACCGTAATCCTGAGTATCTTCACGGGTGGGTTCTGGCTGGAGAAACGGGACCCCACAGGAGCTTTTATTTTTGCAAAGAGGTGGAGCCGACCTCATACAATGCCCTTGCTTGGTGCTTTGCCAGCTCTAGGCCCTGTGCGGAGAGGGCAATGGCCTGACTGGTCACCTCAGAGTCTGGCAAAGACACTAGAATCTGTCCTAGTGAAGACCATAAATGCCTGTTGTAGGCAGCATGATGGGCCTGATGTGCCAATAGAGATGTGCCGAAAGGAACACTCTCCTCCTCCAAAAGTCAAACTTGGCAGAGTCTGTCTCCAGGGGTCGGTCACGTCTTGGGCGTCTATGCCCAGAAGGTGTGTCCAGGAGAGTCGCACCTGAAGGAGGGTGAGTTAAGGCTCCTAGAGACCCTAGGAGTGCATGCAGTACCTGTGCCGGCAGTCCCTCTGGGTTGAAGGACTTCTCTAGGCGCGGTACAATGCAATTCGTTCTGCATGAGGTACATGTTAACTTGGTGGGAGAGGCAGAACTGGGCCTGAGGTGGAGTCTACGTCAGTTACTGGCCAACCCGCGAGTGCCACGCAGTGCATCGGCCTCGAGGGCAGCACCGTCTCGACTTCGGCTCCGCCTCTTTACAAAAAAAAACAAAAAACCCCGCAGGCTCTTGTTTCCCACCAGTAATGGTGAAGACTGACACAGATAAGATCTGTGGTAGTTCCTTTAACTAGACTGAAAATGTTGGAAACCTAATAGTATCTAAATTTCTGAGGCTGGTCTTAGCTGCCACCTTGTCGAAGGACCCTTCTGGCCTCCAGATTGCAGTTTGCTTCTTACTATAGATGCCTCTGTTCTGGGATTGAAGAGTCATGTGGGGACAACTTGAGCAACGAGAGACTGGAACACCTCAAGGCTTTTGGAGCTGAGGGCAGTGTTGTCCGTCAAAGTTTTTTCAGTCTGATTCAGAACAAGATGGTAGAACGGAGAACAGACAACACTACCACAATGTTCTACAAAGGGGGGGGGGTGTAGTGTACCAGATCTGTGAGATTATGCCAGGAGAGTCTGAAAATCTGATATCTGACATTTAAGTACCAGTTTCAGATTTTTGCAATTCACCTGGCATGGAAAAAATGTGCTGGCAAACTTTCTAAGTAGATTAGGTCAGTCGACTCTCAGATGTTCCTAAGGATGTAGTGAAAGTACATTTTCCTAAAATATGGTTCTGAAGCGGAGTCTGTTTTGTTGCAGGCCATAGCAGTCTGTTGGAAAGGGGAATTATTCTGTATGCACTTCCCTCACCGATGTGGGTCTTTCTCAGAATTAGAAAGGAGGGTATAGAAATTGTTCTAATTGCCGCAGACTGGGCCAGGCTGCCCTGGTAACATCTGCTGCTTGGACTTTGTCAGGAAACCTGGGTCTCCCCCTGAGGCAGTACTTTCTTTCTCAGGGAGGGTGTTTCATCCAGATCTCAAAGCCCTTTGCCTAGGTTAGCTTGCTGGTGCAGTAGTACTGCTACCACTCAAACATCGGCAACCTGGATTCAGTAGTGAGTTCAGGCTGTTGGACGGCTGGCTGGGGGAGGAGGCTGGAGCATTTAATTATTGAAATGCTTCACCAGGAAAGGCACACTGAATAACAAGTTGCTTGTCTCCCGATGTGTCCTGGGGGGTAGGGGAGTTACAGTCATACAAGTTCATTTTCATTAAAAAAAGGAAACAGTACAGAATGCATATGCCATGTAAACAGTTTGAAATACAGGAAGTGCACATTTGGCAAGAAGCTACTACAGTGAATGTATATTGAAGTGCCTGGAACAGGTGGACTAAAACGATAAGTAATGGGGTGAGCACAGGTAAGTGCGGAGTTGGAGTAAAGTTTACAAAATAGGGAAAGAGAGGAGTAAGAGGGGTTGGAATAAGGGCAGAAAAGGGAGGGTATTAGGAAAGGTGATTATAGAAAACTTGAGGGGTGGCAATTTTAAGAGCAGGTATAGTTAGGAGAGATGAAATTGTAGAGGGATGAAGAGAGGGGAGTAAGAAGAGTGCCAGCTTTGAGGTGGGAGTGAGTTATGACCTACAGAGGAAGAATGGTGAGGGACAGCCAACGTGCATGAGTCATTTGATCTGAGGGAATGGGAAGGGAGGCATGGAAAGAGGTGGTTAGGTATGAGGGAAGTGACCCAAACCAAAAGGTAGAGATGAATTTAGCCCAGTGGGTGAGATGTCTGTTGTCAAGTGAGGGGAAATACAGAGTGATAGAGGTCACCGTGGTGAGAGTGGGAGGGACAGTCTAGTGTGAAGCGCCAGAAGGAGTAGAAGAGTGTGTCAAACCTGGTTAAGGAAATCTTGGGAGCAGCACTGTAGACTACATCACAGTAGTCAAAAAATAGGGAGCATCAAATGAACAAGATCATGCCTGGCTGATAGAGGTAGGTAACTACGGTTCCTGTGTAAGGTGCCAAGCTTGGGGTGCAGTTTTTCAGGACGGCATCTACGTGTCCAGAGCAGTTGAGGTGTTGGTCAAGCTGTATTACCTCAAGGTGTCTAAAAGAGGGGTCCTCAAGAATTGTCCCGTCAAGGGTGTGGAAAGGGGGCATAGAGAGTCTCTGCCTAGTGCCAAAGGTCATGGAGACTGTCTTCTTGGCATTGAGAAACTGTTGATGAGAGCTGAACCAGAGCTGGATCTTATCAAAGTCAAACTAGTCTGGTAGGAAGTGAACAGAACTGTGTTGTCTGCATACATGTGGATGGAGGTGGAAGTGCGGACTGACAAAAGATCATTCAGAAAAAAATGGAGAAGAGGACCAAGCACAGCCCTGCAGCACACCAGTGTTGATTTGGAGCAAAGAGTATATTCTGATTGTGTTCTACCAGTGAGGTAGGCTCTGAACCAGTTTGTGGCAGAGTCAGAGAGGCCTGCTGCAGAGAGGTTAGGAGGAGGGAGTGGGAAACTGTGTCGAAAGCCTCGGCGAGGTCGACAAAAATTGCTGATGTGATTAGGCCATTGTCCATCCCTGAGAAAATGGAGTTGGTGAACCTAAGAAGGGAAGTGGTGGTTGAGTGATGTCCCCCCCCCAACCCCCACCAAATCCAGATTGGAAGGGTGTGAATAAGTCCGAGAGATAGGAGTAGACCTAGCAGAGGAGCAGGTGCTGTAGCTTGGCAAAGGAGGGGAGGAGAAATACAGGGCGGTAGTTCCCAGGTGAGGATCGCCACCCTTTGGTAAAGGGAAGATGATGGCATGCTTCCACATTGCTGGGACGGCTGCACTTGAGAAAAACAGGTTTAGGAGGTCAGACAGAGGAAAAGAGATGGCTGCACGCTAGAGGAGTTTAGGGTCAAGACTATCTGATGAGTTACCTTGCGAGTTATTAAGGGAAAGGAGAGTGACTATGGTGGCGGCTGGGGTGAGCTTGGCGAAGGAGAACTGGAGAGGAGTATCTGGAGACTACTGTCCTCCGAGGGGATCACAGAGCCTGGTGTATGCCTGGCCCCTAGCAGTAAGTTAGAGGAAAGGCATGCAGGACTGCGTTGGGGGTAAGGCTGGTACATGGGTGCAAACTTGTCTCTTAAGTCTGTTTTCTGATATTCTGCAATATTTGCTTTACATAAACAGAAGGCTGTTGCCATCTTCACCTCTCAGTTGTCTCTGCATACATATCCCAACTAGATGAAACAGTTGTAGCCTCCAATGTAATTTTTTAAAGATTTTTCAAAGACTTCAATCATTTTTTCCCTCCTGTGAATCAACTTTGTTTGCTCCTTACCCCAATTTAAATTTGGTTCTTACCAGCCCATACAGGAACCTAATGAAAGTCTTTTTGCCTACTGGGTGTGACCCCTAAACACTTCACCCACATGACACATCTTTTCAAAGTCATTTGGGCATTTTTTTTTTTAGGTATGTTGGTGAAAAAGGAGAGATTGGTCACTTGGGGAAGTGGGGTGACTGCACGGAGGAGGATCAAAAAAAGGCAAACATCTTGAATATATACTTCTCAGTTTTCACAGTAGAAGGGAGCACAAAGAGGCACCAGGAATGTAGAAGTGAGAGAAATGGCCTGTTTTCAGTGGGGACAGTCCAGAAAGCACTTGATAACATGAAAGCAGATAAAGTTATGGGGCTGGACGGGGTACATCCAAGGATACCGAGTGAACTTCGGGAGATGGTCGCTGCACTCTGATGGACCTTTTTAATAGCTCACTGGAGACTGGTATGGTACCAGAGGACAAAGAAGGGCTCACGTAGTCCCACTTCACAAAAGCGTTAAGCAATTATAGGCCTGTCAGTCTGATATCGGTGGTCTGCAAGTTGATGGAAGCATTATAGAAGGAAAGGACTGTGGAATATCTTGTTTCTAAAAGATTGCAGGACCCAAGGCACCATGGTTTCACGGAGGGAAGGTCATGCCAAACAAACCTGATAGACTTCTTTGGGTTACCAAGGAGCTACACCAGGGAAGTGCAGTGGGTGTGGCCTACCTGGATTTCAGCAAGGCTTTCAACACTGTTGTACATGAGACTGCTTCCCAAGTTGGGTAACTTGGGGATACATAATAAGGTGGTAACCTGGATAGGAAACTGGTTGGCAGCTAGGACACAGAGAGTAGTGTTAAATGGAGTGTGCTCAAAGGCGGGGAGGGTGACCAGTGGGGGTTATTCAGGTATCAGTTTTGGAACCGGTCCTATTCGATATACTGTATTTATAAGTGATAAAGTGGACAAACTGGAAGGGTGGTCTGTGTCTTTGTAAATGACACCAAGATCTGGAATAAAGTGGACACACCTGGAGGGGTAGCTAGAATGTACAGTGATCTAAATAGATGGGAAGAGTGGTCAATGGTATGGCAATTATTTTTTACTAAAGGAATAATGCCCGACAGGGTGGGTGTTATGCTGGGATAACATCCCACCTTGGGTGGTTGGGCCCGAGGCCAACGGTCGAGCGTCTAACTCAAGGCGGATGTTATCCCAGCATAACACCCACCCTGGAGGGTATTATTCTATTATAAATGGCTCGCCATCTGTAAAAAATGAAAGATAAAAAATATATTTTAAAAAGTGGATTTTTTGCTGTTTATTTCATGTGTAGGTGTACTTATTAAAAAAATAGTGCTGTTTTACTGTTGTGACCAGTGGGTGGAGCTGCTGTTAATGTCTTTCATTCAGACTAAGCTGCTGGTTTTGTACTTCTCCACAGTAACGTCCTGGTTTGTTATTTTTTCCCCACAGTAACGTCCTAGTTTGTCATTTTTTTCATATTGCTTCTGGTTTGCGCTGTTTCCGCTGTCCGACTGGTGCCAGGAGGATGTGGTGAAGTGAAATGAGCGTCGTTGGTAGGGAGCAGATTTTATTTGAAATAAAATATTTTCTGGTAATTCGTTGAAGTCTTGGCGTGTGCGAGAAGCGATGGTGGGACTTTGAATAGGTTAGACTCGTTCACTACGCTGCGCTGTCGATAGATTATGTTATCGTTTTTTTTTTTAAGGAATATTTTGTTTGTGTGTGGTGGGGGTGCTTATTTATACTTGTTTTGCCCAAAGTATTGATTTGTGTGTACTTTGGTGAGCTGGGCCGGGACAGCGATTTCGAGGCAGCACACGGGTTGCTGAAGCTGCTCGTAGACAAGGTTGCGGAGCGTTTCTTTTTAAATTATTTATGCGGTCCCGTTTGTACTGGGACTACAGTCGGGATGTTATGCTGGGATAACATCCCGGCTCCAGTATCAGTTTGACCAATCAGAGTTCAGGAAATTTCCTTGCCATTGTATAATGCAAAATAATGCACCTAGGCCAGAGTAACCCAAAAGTGGAGTACAATGTGTGTGGAGTGATACTGACAAAGACCAAGCAGTAATCATATCAGATAACCTGGAGGTGGCCAGGCAATCAAGAGAGCTTGTGGGATGCTGGGGTGCATAGATAGGCATATTTCCAGCAGGAAAAGAAATGTGATTCTGCTCCATATAAATCACTTATAAGACTCCACCTTGAATATTGTGTATAGTTGTGGAGACACATCTCAGAAAAGACACTGACATAGTGGAGGCAGTCCAGAGGATGGCTACCAAAACAGTACATGGTCTGCATCAGAAGTCCTTATGAGGAAAGACTTGAGGAGCTAAATATGTACACCCTGGAGGAAGGGGAAGGGGTGTTATGACAGAAACCCTTTAAGAGCCCCTGACACCATTTAAAAAAAAAAAAAAGTGTGATTTAGATCCAGTTCAGTTTGTCATATTTTCTATATTTTTTCTTTATTATTGAGGACAGCTGTATGAAAGAGGATTACTGTCCATTAGACTATCATTCTTTCTGCTTGCCTGCACCTGACATCATAATCCCCCTGTTCATAGCATCATTCTCTCCACATTGGCCGATTGTGATATAAACAGAACTGTGATGTCAGGTGTAGGCAAGCAGCCAAACAGGGCAGCAATCCTATTTACATGCAAATACCCTTAATAATAAAGAAGTATGGGTGAGAATTACAGCAATTTTATTAAAATTAAATACAAGCTAAATTGTCTAAATATTAAATTTTTTCAGAGTTGTCACAATGGTGTCAGGCTCTTTTAAATACCTTACAGGTGTTAATAAGGCACAGTAGGAGAGTATCTCAGAGAAAAGGGTGCTGTCTAAAACGAGAGGACATATGAAGGGGGAGATTCAGAAGGGATGTGAAGAAGTACTTTTTCACAGAAAGGGTGGTGGATACCTAGAATAGCCTTCCAGAGGAGGTGGTAGGTGCGAAAACAGTAAATGGATTGAAAAATTCCTGGGAAAGGCACAAGGAAATTTTGGGGGTAGGCTAGAGGTCTAATAATAAAAACAAAACCCACAATTGGGCAGAGTGGGAGGGCCTAGCGGCTTTTATTTGCCGTGCCATTCTATGCATCTATAACAAATATATATACGTTTGTACATTTTGTATTTACTAAATTGACTTTTTATTAGTAGTTCTTTTCTGGCCTTTGCTATTGCATGATCTGGTAGATGAGGCTTGGGTCACACGATCAATACTTAGGTTGGTTTAAAATACTCTAAACACTTTGGCAAAGAGCATCTGCAGGCTATCTCATTAAAGTGGTAATCAGAAGAAAACACTGATTAGAAGTGGGTCACTTTTTCTTATTCCCCCTTGTGGCCAGACTATCCCCTTTCAGCTAAATCACCTGTCAGTCCCAGCCAGTGCTTCTCCACCATTTACCCCCTGGAGTGGGGCCTTCAGGCTGGCCTTGCCCATCAGAAGTCTCCCTTGTAGGAGATTCCTTGGTAGAGGGTGGCTGTTCCCAGTGGTGGGACCTGAAGGTGCCAGTGCATCATCATGTGTCAGGAAGGGTTTCCACTTACTTATGTCCAGCCAGCATCTTCCATTAGGACTGCAAGGAAAAAGATACAGGGGCAATGTGAGAGGGCATTTCTTCATGAAGACGGTGGTGGAGGCCTGGAACAGACTACCAGATGGAGTGGTGGGGACTAAATTGGTGGAAGTATTCAAGAGGGCATGGGACAAGTGTATGGGTCTGAGTATCATGGGGAGAATGGGGCTGGCAGGGAGGGGGAGGAGTAAGGGGAAAGAAAAGGACAGATTAGATGGGTCGGCATGGTCCTTTTTTTGCCATCAAGCTTCTATGAATACCTCTGCTGCATAGTCACCTGTTGTCACCCAGATGACATTATTGCGACAGAGGCAGCAGTGTTCTCTTGCCAAAGGAGAGTGCTAGCCCCTCCAGAATCCTAAGCTTGTTCCTGAACCTCTGTAGATAATGTCACAACCAGGACAGCTTCAAAGTACAGTAAATCTTCACTGAGGATATCGCCTCCATTTGGCCACACCTTTGGAAGTGTGAGTTGTGATCGTCAGGACCACATGGAAACTTTTTGCTAGCTGGCAGCTGCCCACAGTGACATGCAGCGTCGATGTGTATATATCGTGGGCGGACCCAACTTCGTTCTTCCTCCTGCGGTTGAGCATCCTTGCTGGACCTGCTAAAGGAAATGTAAACAAAGCTGTTGCCAGTTCTTATTTTCTTATACTTCTTCAGTGTTACTGTCATTGTTTCTGTGTGCCCCTGAAGTCTAAAGACCCTGTGTTCAGATATTCTGTCTGTGGCTATAACATTTACAAAGATGACACTCCATTTGTGTGTGCTGTTTGGGCATTTCTCACAACAGAGAGGTGATATGATCGAAACATTCAAACATCTTAAGGGCATTAACAAGATGAAAGAGGCTAACATGTTTTAATATAAGAAAAATAGGACAAGAGGACACAGCATGAGATTAGAGGGAGGCCAATTAAGGGGTAATGTGAGGGAGTTATTTTTCACAGAAAGGGTGGTGGATGCATGGAATAGCCTACCTCAGGAAGTGGTGGATATGAATAGAGTGCAGGGCTTCAGGCAGGCATGGGATGGGCATAAGGGAGCAATACAGATGAGTATGAATAGATGGACCATTGACAGAGTAAAGGCCTATGGCACATTCATAAGGTAGAAAAAATGGGCAGACTGGATGGGCCTTGCGGTCCTTATCTGCCGTCAACTTCTATGTTTCTATGGGGACTTGTGAAATTTGCCAGAGTTTCAACCAGGCTACAAGATGACGCCATCAGAAGGCCCTGGAAACCCTTCCTTGCTCAAAAAGCATTAAAAGCTATGGAGAAGGAAAAGGGCTCCAGGCCTGCTTCTCCCCTGCCACCGTCCAAAAAATTATCATTGACACCAAAAAAAAAGGATGTGGAAAGGGCACTGTCTCAGGCCTTGTCCTCGTCTGTCCATAAGCACAAATAGAAAGTTAAAGACAAAGCTGCTTCTCCAGCAAAGTCCTGGTCGTCATTAAAAATGGGTACATCCTCTGCAATATCCACTCACCAGTGTCAACAAAGCCCCCAACCCTTGCTGAAACACCCAAGGTAGGGGTCTGGCTCAGGCACTACTGTACCTACTATGGATGGTATGTTGCCATTGTCATTGGGTTCTGGCCCTTCGACGCAGATAGTCCTGGGCCCTTTTCAGGGTGTTGTTAACTCCCAGGCTGTGCTGGTGGTGTTTTCAGATATGATACGTTACCTGCTACCATGGTTACCACAACTGGTAGCTTTACCGCTGATAGGGTCATCTGATCCAGGACCTTCATGGATGACATCCACAAGCATGCCGCAGATTCCTGCCTCTCAATCATCGCCAGCTTCCTCTGCAGTTCTCGTCATTTGTGATGATGATGATGAAATGGAGTATAATACTGACCTCAGGGAGCTTGAGGGGTATTTAGAGGTGAAATATGAGGATGTAGGGCAGTTTGAAGAAGAGAACCTGCCCTCTAGCTCCATCCATTCATCCTACAGTGAGGTCTCAGTTGTTTATATCCTAAGGTCTCCTCCTGTGGACCCCTGTTTTCAGGCCATGATGCAGCAAATGTAATCTGGCATGGGTTTTACTGTTGAAGAGGCAGATTCCACTAAGGAATCTGATGGCGTTCTTGGAGGTGCCTTGTACTCCCTGTTATAATATCACCATATATATCCTGTCTTAGAGAATGCTGTGTTTTGCTGCATGGCACAGACCTAACTCCTTGCTTGCAGTTCCCAAGAAATCTGATAAGCAATACCCTGCTGTGTCTGCTAAGCCTTATTATGCTAACCAGCCTGAAACTTACTCTGTGGTGTTTACAGCTGCTCACGATAGATCTAAAGTACATAGACACATGACCACTTTGCCTTCAAAAAAATAATCTAGCAGACTGGATGTTATGGGCAAACATACTTATGCCTCGGCATTCTTGGGCCTTAGGATTGCAAAGTAATAGGCCCACATGATTAAATACCAGAACAGTCTGTGGAACGCTGCTCATACTGCAGCCTAAGCTTTACTTGATGGTTCTGCTAAGAATGGTTTGCTTAAAATTTTAACTGCTGGAGCTGAAGGTGGGAGACATTTGCTGTGCTCCACTTATGATGTCTGTAATGCTTCTGCTAGGCCTGCAGCCACTAGCATTTGCATGAGACACTGTTCTTGGCTTACCGATGTGCAACGAGCAGTTTTGAATGCTCATTTGAAGGGCTATAAACTGTTTGATTATGATATTGAAGAAGCCCTGCATGACTTTGACTTCTATGATGACTTTCGGATTTCTGTGATGACTTTAAAGTCTAGTCAAGTCCCTTTACACCACTCCTGCTAGAGGGCATGGTAGGGGCTCTCTTCTTAGGCTTGTTGGCATAGGTAACCATCTATACCATCGGCAGGGCTGTGGATCCATTCCCCCCAGTGCCTATGCCAGAGCTCCAAAAGGAATCGGTTCCAGTGGCCCTGCCACCTCTGGTTTTGCCTGACTCTCTTCTGTGTCTGCCCGCTCTCTGCTGTTGCCTCTAGGGATGAGTGGGGGGCATCCCTGCATTTAAAACAGTGACAGGAGTTTACCACAGACGAGTAGGTGCTGGAGATGATTACAAGGAGACATGATCTGAACCTGGTAGGAATTCCTCCAGATCATCTTCCACCTCCTTATTTTTATCCTCTGGGCCACCTGTCCCTAATAAAGGAAGATATTCAGTCCTCATTTCAGAAGTGCACCATAGAATTAGTTCTTCCCCAAGACGGGAGCAAAGAGTTCTATTCCACATACTTCCTGGTCCCAAAATTGATGGGGGATCTACATCCTGTACTAGAGTTCAGAGATTTCAACCTGTACGTCAAATACAAAAAAGTTTAGAATGGTATTTCTACAAGCCTCGATTTCCCCTACTGCAAACTGGCTTTGCTTACTGAACATGAAGGATGTATACCTTCATGTAAAGATCAGGAAGGACACAGACAATAATGCTGGAGGGCAGGCATTATCAGTTCAAAGTATTGCCATTTCAACATGGGTCTTTACAAAATGCTTGGCAGTAGTTGCAGCAGCCCTTTGCAGGGGGGGGGCCTGTACATCTTCCCTTATCTGGATGACTGGCCCCTGAACACTAGTTCCAGGGCAGCTCTTCTGCATACTCTGTCCCAAACACATCAGTTATTCAACTTGGGTGTCAAAGTGAATGTGCCAAAGTCTGTGTTGACTTTGTGCAAAAGACTGCAGTACACAGGAGCGGTCTTGGAACACAGAAAAGGGATGTGCCTTCCTGCCACAGGACAGGGTGGACACACTGATTGCTCAAGCACACTTGGTGCGCAGGAGCCACTATATCTCTGCAAGAACAATGTTACATCTCCTGGGCCTTGTGTCCATGGCCACAGTGACTATGCCACTAGCTTATCTTCACATACAAATACCATAATGGACACTTGGGGTCCAGTGGGCTTAATTGACAGACAAGCTGGAGCAAATGGTCCTAGTCACGTTTGCGCTTTGCAGAGCATTGTTATGGTGGAAGAACCCCAACAGTCTGCTCCAGGACATTCCATTCTTTGTACTAGCTTCAGTACAGATCATCACCATGGATGTCTTGGGCTCTGGCTGGGGTGCTCATCTCAGCCCTTACCAGACACAAGGATAATGGACCAAAGTGGTGACTGAGCTGCACATAAGCAGCTTGGAGATGCGGGCTGTCCTGTACAGCCTCCAGGCATTCCAGAATCATCTCTGTCTCAGTCCTCTGTTAATCCAGACGGACAATGTCAGTGTGATGCATTACATCAATAAACAAGGGGGCACTCCCTCCTATCCCCTATGCAGGGAAGCAATGAGAGAGTGGTACTGGGCTCTTGTCTCGAGAACTTCAGCTGTCAGCCTTGTTTCTCCCAGGTTACCAAGACGTCTTGACTAACAGGTTAAGCAAGTCCCAGTCAATGGTTCATGAATGGGAGCTTCTGACCTCCATGGTTAATGATGTTCGCAAGATGGAGTCGTCCAGGCTTGGCTAGTCAAGATGGCAGATGGGTTTTAGTTGAGCTCGCACTGGCGCCGTCTTAACTGGTATTTATTCAATAAACTGCCACCAAAACATCAAAAAAAAAAAATCAGCAGATCTAGAAACTCTTGTCTGGCTTTCCAGCATGTACAAAAGAAACAGACCAAGCTCCTACTGGGAATTGAACCCAGACACCCGATCATGCATGTTTGCCAATGCTGATAGCGCACTTTTAAAATTAAAGGATAGTGTCAATTTTATATATAAATTGCTGGTGCTGTGTGACCAGGATGCCTGCTGCAATCTATATGCCTATTAGGGTCATGTGAGTTGCTTAGAGTATGGGATGGTATTCTGGGAGCATGGGTTCAAGTCCCAGTAGCTCATATTATTTCTTGCTACAGTTTGAGATGCAATTGCTAAGCTGTGTCTAATAGTGCACCAGAAACGTGTCATCTGGTTGTTGCAAGATGTGCAATCCCAGAGAAAGGAATTGTGTCTGGGAACCTCTATTCTACCCATGTGAGCCTGCAATGCAGTGATTAGAGTAGTGGGCTGGTATTCCGGGAGCCTGGGTTAAATACCCACTGGGTCATATTTGTTTCTCACCACAGTTTGTGATCTAATTGCTAAACAGTGTCTGAAACTGCACCAAAAACATTGAAGTGTCATCTCCATTGTTCCTATTTGCAGGCTATGCAATAGCAGAGAAAGGAAGTGTGTCTGGGAACCTGAGGTCCAGAGCACCAACATGGTATTCCGCAAGTGTGGGTTCAATTCCCAGTAGGTCATATTTTCTTTTACTCAATTTTTGATAAAGTTGCTAAGCAGTGGCTAATTTTGCAGCAAGAGCGTCTAATTTTCCTCTCTTATTTTAAATGACCAAACAAGAGAAGAGTTTGTGTACAAAAAAAAAAAAAAATAATAAAATGTACGGGGGTGGGTGGGTGTAAATTTGAAAGAGAAACAGCAGGTAGCACCAGTTTACGAACATACATATGAAGAAGAAGCTTTTGGTTTGTCTAGTCTGCTCGTATTGCAGGGTCCACAGGTTGAGCTACTGTCCCTCCCATTACCCATGATCCTTACCTTCCCCCATGCCTTTCTTAGCGCATTCCAAGTGTCCACCACCCTCTCCATGAAATAGTGCTTCCTGACCTTCCTCCTGACCCCCCCAGGTTAAGACTGTGCCCCCTTGTGTTATGGTTGCCACTTCGCTTAGAGACCCTCCTTATCTATCCCTTAGAAGTACTTGAAGGTCCAATCATGTCCCCCCGTCTCCTGTCCTCCAGGGAGTACATGTTCAGTGCCCTTAACCTCTCCTGGTATGCCTTACTGCTATCATTTTCATTTATTTTTGTCTTTGGGAACAGGATAAGACCCACTTGGCACAAGTTCCTCTTTTCATAGGCGACCTGGGAGCACTGGGGAGGTTAGATAACTTGCTCAGTCACACAGAATGCAGGTGAAGTTTGTGAGAATCGAACCCAGGTGTGCTGGATGTACCAGGCTCATTCACAGCTCCTTACTCTAACCCACGGAGTTCTGTAAGTAATGGAGAGGCTTGAGTGCAGACTGACGCTCGCTCTGGTGAAGCAACACATGTGCCATACTACCAGAGGACTGAGGTGCCGGCAGATAGCAGGAACCCTTCTTGAAACTTAGGTAGCGGCACCGGCACACTGTTCTCACAGCAATCCAAGTAAGGCGCTGCTTATACAAGCAAAGGAAAAATGAGCAGCATACCTTGTTTGTGTCACCACAACGTGCGTCTGCTTCATTTCCTGCTTTCAATGGTGCTTGTTACCAGTGCATTACTTGGATTGCTGTGAGAACAGTGTGCTGGTGCCGCTACCTAAGTTTCAAGAACATGTCCTGCTATCTGCCAGCACCTCAATCCTCTGGTGATACTGCAGTCGCACATCTTCAGCCAGTGTCAGTCCACACTCTAGCCTCGCTCCATTACTTACAGAACTCTATGCTCTGACCCCTAGGCTATACTACACAACTCATCTTTGTAACCCTCCTCTGGACTGTCTCCAGCAGGTTAATATCCTTTTTGAGGGGTGGGCACCAGTACTGAACCCCATACTCTAGATGCGGCCTCTCCAGTGTCCTTTACATTCTAGTTAAACATGTTGTTGTTATAGCACCAGGGACACATACAACAGAATTCTATGCCCCATACCTCTCAACTGTCACACATTATAAGGTATGTCACTCATTTTAACCATCAGAAACCCTTTGTCCATCACGGGGAAGGTGATAGTCCCCACTCCCCACTGAGACTTTAAAGCAGAAATTCATAATAATCTATTATGCTCAATCATAGAGGAACATTAGTGCACTGATAGCTACAGTGTTCTGAGCGTCCAGTGCCATGTTAGACGATATGTCACACATTTTAGTGACGAAAGGTTGAGCGGTATGCTATGCCCTGATTTGGCAGGGGGGTTGAGCGGTGTGCCGAAGCGCGCTCTCACTCGAGGCTGTAGGATTTCTCTGCCCCTCGGAACCAAAGCCTCCGCAGCTGTCGTTTCCGGGGGAGTGCGACACCGGAAACGCGTCACGCCGCACTCAGAAACGGTGGCGGGAAGCGCTGTCTCGGGGATGGAGACTCGGGTCTGCATCGCCTGCTAATACTATACGGACGTTCCGAGTTTTACACTGCACCCCTGCCACGCCAGCAAGGTAAGGCTGAACTATTTACCGGGCTGTTGGAGAGAAACGGGGACATAGGAGGCGCTGAGTGGTGGAACGGGAGTCCCAGACTGCCCCCGGCACCGAAACAAACGCCACCCTCGCATACGCTCTGTTTCTGGTAACTACGTATGCCGGGTATATTTTGGTCGTTTCACGGCTTTGAATTTTTTCTTACATTCGTTTGTTGGGACTAAAGACTAACTTTGGCTTGAGTTGGGCAGGTTGTGAAGGCTTGAGGACAGTTGCTCAACATACAGATGCCACAGCTGATCGCATAGGAGGAAAATCACCTGTCACTCGTGTCAAGCCGGCATGAGGTGACAGCTTATTGCACACTGTAAATCCACCAACCCAGTGCTGTGTTAGCTGTTAATATAAGGGCCGTAGTATTAAAAAGGTAGTTTATACTGTGAATCCAATTTGACAGGATACCCAGGACCAAGGATGCCAGGAGATAGTCCGGCGCAGGCTCTTTAGCTATGGCATTATAAACAGCTGGGGACATCACCGGCCCTTCCGGGGGAGAATTGAGGCCATCCAGTTTTCTAAGGTGAAAGCCAAATCTCAGGTCTGACACCCATAGATGAAAGGAAAATGTGAACTTTTATTTCCTCAGCGGTCTTGAGTATGTTCCTGAAAGGTATAGTATGCTCATACCATTTTTCTCCCAAGTTGATATTTGGAAATTGGAACACAGAATTTGATTCTTTTTCCAGACACTGAAGGCCTTCCAGTCTTTCAGCTTACAATGGCCAGAATTAGCCCAGGAGAAGAGTACACAGTGTGTGTGGGGTGTGTGAGTTAATAACAAAAATCGAGAGAGACCTAGGAGTAATTATATCAGATGACCTAAAGGTGGGCAAGCAATGCGAGAATGCAGTAAGGAGGGCTGGGGGATACTGGGAGATGCATAGGGAGAGGCATCAACAGTAGAAAACAGGAAGTTGTTATCCCTCTGTACAGACAGTTGGTGAGACCCCATCTGGAGTACTGTGTGCAATTCTGGAGACCCCATCTCCGCAAAGACATAGACAGAGTGGAGGCTGTCCAGAGGAGGGCAACCAAAATGGTGCAAGGTCTGCACCAGAAGACATATGAGGAGAGACTAAAGCAGCTCAATATGTATACCCTTGAGGAAAGGAGGGACATGAAAGAAACTTTAAAGTATCTCAAATGAATTAACAGAGTACAAGAGAGTAGTATCTTTCAGAAGAAGAGATATGCAAGAACAAGGGGGCATAATTTGAAGATAGAGGGGGGACGGCTCAGAGGTAATGTTAGAAAGTATTTGTACACAGAGAGGGTTGTGGAGGCATGGAACAGCCTTCCTGAGGAGGTTGTGGAGTCCGGAACAGTGGGAGAATTCAAGAATGCACAGGACAGGCACAAGGCAGTTCTGTTGGGGGGGCAGGAGGAAGTAAGCTGTTGATTAACTAGAATCTGCAGCTTATCCATCAGGTAGGAAAATGGGCAGACTAATTGGGCTAAGCGGTCCTTATCTGCCGTCAAATTCTGTGTTCTGTAGACAGTTATTCTGGTACAAGGATGCAATATGCAGCATTAGGCTTACATTTTAGGAGATTTCGGTGACTGTACACAGCGATGCTGCGTGGCAGTCCCACCAACCTATCCTGCGACAACAGTTGGCTTTCACACACAACTCAATACGGCATTGATGAGCATAACAGTGTCACACATACTGATCGGGCTTAGGGGTTTGTAACCCCCCTTCCCCCATCCTAGTCCTGGGGCCGGAGTTTCCACGGGCAGGGGATGACGGCAGCCTCCATCAAACCCCTCCTGTGCGCCACCTGTTAGGCGCACCACTCCGCATGTGGCAGATCAGGGGACTATGGTGCTGGGACCCATGTTGTACCAGATTCCAGTACAGGGCCCTTGATGCACATGGCGTTTGCCACTGGTGAGTTTTGGTGCAACTTGTGCCGATCTAGGGGCCATTTCAAAATAAGGCCCTGGGTGTTGAAATACATGCAACCTCTCCAGTTTACTGGTTCATGAGTGGAGTCACTGTGCCCAGTGGGGGATTGGCATGTCCAGGGTATTCCTGTGTCTAGTGGCATTGCTGCTAGAACTGTAGGTCACTAGGAGCCACTTGCAAACAGCCATATTTTCAGACCAGTTCACCCTTCTCCATCCTGCAAGAACTGCTGAGACAGGTTTCACACTTGGTTGCTAAATGATTTATTACTTGGGACACAGCATCTATCCTTGATGCGACGATACCGGATGATTAAGGACCCCTCTTACGCGCGTGGATAATTACAGCAATTTCGCATGCTATTGCTCTGCCCACTGCTGCATCAGAGGTCGCCAGTACATACCCACCTGACTGAATATTTAAGAAATACTAAAACTGGCTACAAAACAATAACGGGGAGTTGGAGGTGGCAGAAATAATAAAACTACTGAATAAGCACTGAGTACAATACAGTAACGGGGGGGGGGGTGTGTGGAGCCCCCCAAATATAGAAAAATAAAATAACACAATACTGCAGTACAAATGCTGGATACATGATACACTGAATGAAACACTGCTGTACAAATACTGTGCAAGTTGAGCCTGAAATGCATAACGGGGGGTTGAGCCTCCCAAATACAGAAAAATAAAACAATAACACAGTGCTGTGGGACAAATACTGTGCAAGCTTAAATGGTCACAATAACGCAATAGTGTACAATCTGTTTGTTTGCAGAGTCTAATGGTGGACCGTTGAACGTGGAGCTTTGTGCAATACCGAATTTACAGCAACTGATTTCTTGTTTTGGAGCTTGTGCAATGGAACGGTGCAATCGTACTGAATTTAATGTTTTTCAAGCATTTTGAACAATATACAGACACTAATTATTTGTTTGGAGCTTGTGCAATAATGAATTGTTTTATGGTGCAATCGTACTGAATTTAATGCTTTTCAAGCATTTAGAGCAATATAAAGACACTATTTTCTTGTTTGAAGCTTTTGCAATGATGAATTTTGTACTTTTTACTACAGTGTGCAATAAATAGACTTTTGCTAAGCTGTCATGGTTGGGTGTGTCATTGTATGCCATTTTTATGTGTGGAGGCGTGTGCATGACGTTGATAGCTCCGTCAGTACAGTAATGATATGAATTTTTTTTTTCCGCGCATGGGGGATCCTTAATCATCCGGTATCGCCCTTGATGCTACTGTTACTGAAGCTTGATGGCACAAGGGCACGCTAGTTGGATTTGGATTTGTCATGCATACCCAGATCAGTTAACCTTCTACATAGTTAATTACACTCTGATGTGTATTCTTTGACTTAAGCACCACATCTGCGGCCTGACTTTTCCCCTCTTTCCTGGACTCTCTCTGTCCCTGTAGTAATTTTTAAACTGTAGCAGATTAAGTTGTGCACTTCACTGGTCCCACCCTTGCCGCTGTACTGTAATCTTAGTTCCTAAAAATTTACAGCGGAATTCTTAGTAGTCTGCTACTAATAATTGGTACGCTGAACAAGGCACCCAGAAAGATTTCAGGTAACTAGACCTAGCCCAGAACTTGGTGTTCCCTTTACTGCAAACCTGGCTATTCCCAGAAACTTCAGATGTCAGCACTGCCATGGATGTAGGGAGCATCAACTACAGTTCTGCTTCTGCTGCAGCACCTCGTAGAACTCCCTCCTGTGAATTCTGCATGTGCAGCCACCTCTTCTTCAGGGACCCTTTTTTTACATTCACAGACATTCTCCTATCTGTAAACTTGGAGACACTCTCCTTACAAACCCCAGTGACTGCTTCATTCTCTGGTCTAAAATCTGCTTTCTCCAGCTCCTGTTTTACTGTGGCCCTCTGGTCTCACGACTTCAGCCTGCTCCTCAGACACCTCTTTTCTGGGGAATCCCACTTGGGCCTAAAGGCCATCAAGCAGCACACCATGATGTGCCAACCGGAATCCTTTTCCTCCTTTGGGAACCCACTTACTGCCCCCAAGCAGGACTGTTCAGATCAAAACTTTAAGGGCTTGTCCAACCATGACTATAGCTGAATTTGCACATGCTCCTTATTCTATACCCTCTCTTTTTGTACTTCATCGAGGAAGTATACTTGTCCTGGATGTAGGGCAATAAGATTGTCACAGTGCTGCCACCCTAGGGATACATATTCCACTCCCTCCAACCCTTAATCCACAGGGCTAGGACGTCTGAGATTTTTGTCTACATTTCTGGCCTGTCTGGTGTCAGATGTATACACACCAAACCTTGAATTAATTCCAAGGTTAGGACCTACGGCCACCCTTGGTTTAAAGGTGGCCAAACCTCTGGTCCAAGGTAGACACCGTATCGGGAATAGCGTGTATCTAGTCCATTTAGTTGACAGTACAAAGCTTTTTTATTTATTTATTAATCACATTTTGTATCTCCCACTGCCGGGTGGCGGTAGTTTTGACCATCCATGCTCCATTTCCCCCTCCAACCTTTGTCGGGGATCATGCTGCATGGCAGTGGGGGCTTACGTTTTTGTATTTTTCTCGTTGCATTTTTGGCCCCTGAGGATGCCGGCACGAAGGACGATAGTCCAGGCAGTAGACGTGGCACGTGTCTCAGCCCAGTGCCTAATGTTCTTCCCTCCCCACACTGAGTCCTGTTCCACCACCCATGCATCCACAGATGGCAGTAACGGGGCGGTGCAACAGCCGCCTCCCCCTCTTTGGAGGAGCAGAGTGTCCTGTGGGGACCCCCCCCCCCCGGCTGGCCCCCAATGACCCAGGCTTGTTCCTGAACCGGGGTCACCGGCGTTGTGGGTGGTAGCCCTGCCGTCGCGCCAACAGGCCGGCCTCAGAGCTCTCTTATGTCAAAAGATGACCATGCAATGTTGTAGTAGAAACACACTTGGTATTTATAACAACATAAATTGAAATAAAGTTGAATTCTTATGAAGAAAGCAGAGCTATCACTTAAAATCCTGTGTGCAAATTAAAAACTGTGTCACCCATGGCAAAGACTAGCTGTATCTGTGTATACCTTCGAAGATAAGACTGGCAAAGTATGTAATTCTCTCTTCCCAAAAAGAAGTCTGTTCTCTACGACCAAGTGTTTAAATCAATTATTTCAACCCAGCCCTCTTCCCCCGTCACCCTCTGGATGTTAGTCTTCCTGTTCTGTGGGATCAGAGTCCTCGTCCCCAAAGCAGAAAACATCCCACCTGGTCCACCTGTTTTGAAAAGGGGGCATACATTGCTGGACTAGAAGGGTAACCTGTTCCATGTGCTGCTTTTGTTCAACCACCCCCATCATGTTCACTAGTGTAGAGGAGTCTCGTTGTAGCCAGTGCCTTATGATGGCTTTCATAGCAGCTGCCAGCAGTATATGTAACAAATAAAGCCCCTTGTGACCGTTCAGGTTTGTGGCGGACCCTCCCCCTCAAGGGTGTAGGCAGGCATACTCACTGTACGCATTTGAGTACAGTTTTGTTGAGTGCCTGTCACAAACCATATGCCTTTCTGTTAACATTATCATTCTAAGCTGTAGTATTTGGGTTAGTGTAGGCCTCTGAGGAGTGTCACTGTTCAAACTTCTGTTGTTTAGAAGACAGATACATGTATAACCTATTCAGAGATTAGAAGAATCATCTGACAACAATCTGACTTGTTTGGAAGGGGGTACCATTAGGAGAGGATGTGAACATTTCTTAATGGGGGGGGTGCAACTGTTGGAGACTGTGTGTACAAAATGGAAATTTCTGTCTACACCCCTGCTCCCCCTCCCCCCCGGTAAGAGCTGCAGTGCCCTCAAAGGGTTGGCAATGTTTAGAATATTTGCAACACTAGTTTTGGCAGCAGTCAAAGACTGACTAGTCTTACTGCAGTTCCAAACAATATGGGTTTGTGATGCCCTTTCCTCCCAACATTGTCGCCAGCAAGTAGGTGTTATACTGAAGTGTCATTTATTTTGAAATAGGGGTACTAGAAAATATTTACTGATAGCATTCCAGATACATTCTCTCCACATTGGAGACGAGGAAGTCCTTCTAACCTCCTACCATACTAGTGGCCATAATAAGGGTGCCACTGGGAATCTCTGATCCTGCTCCCACTTACATAGAAGATAATCTGTCAGGATACCCACATTGTTGAGACAGAAAGTGTATAGCTATGAGATCATTCCCTGCATCATTTATAAATCCCAAATAGTGCGGAAAACGGTAAGGTCTGGTTCTCCCCCCCCCCCAACTCCTGAGCCTAAAGAACTCCTGTATATTTCATTTCAATTTTATTTTTATACTGGCCTCGATGTCGCAAATATATGTGGTTGAATTAGAATATGTAAATCTACTAGTAGAACGTCAGTGAAACATCCTCTGACATTCCTCGAAGTTTTGATTCTGGTCACCCTTCAATATTTGCTGTGGGGCTACAAAACGTAACCTAGCTTGTAGTCTAAACCAGGGATCCATCTTTGCTAGAGCAAAAGTGATATCCCAGACTCACCATCAGAATTTCTATTAACCGCTACAGATTTGTTTCTGCCACCCCCCAACCATTCAGTGTAGTAGGGATGCTTGTAGAGGAGGACATCACCAGAGAGTGCCTGAGCTGATCTTCAGCACTGTCACCAGAGGTATATCTTCTTGATGTTGCAAGTCTGTCAAGGTCCATTTAGTTAGAACCAGCTGCTCAGATGAGCTGCCTCCTACCAATATGTCAGAACACAGCTGAGCCCCGCGTATGCAGGTGTGAAACTGGCACACTTCCAATGTCCCTCCAGTCAGCAGCCCTGCCTGTGGCACTGAAGCTCCAGGGCCATGACACCCACTTACTCCTCTGGGCTGCTTGATCCACACTCTAAACTTCAGGCTTTCCTGGCAAAGAGCCCCTGTTCCCAGGCCACATGGGCCCTTACTTCCTATGCTGTTCTTCTTCCTGCTGCTCAGCCAAGTCGGATCAGGGGCCGGAATTGGAACCAGCCCACTAGCCAGATGCTGGTGGATATTGTATCTAGCTAGTAACATTTTTCTTTAATCCTACTAGCTTGTATTGGGAAAGGTAACATTTCAATAAGCACACTGGTTGGGCTAGTGGAATAGTCTGTAGGGCCAGTGGATATTCTCAATTGCTAGCCCTGCTAGACAGTGGCTGCAAAACTTACTTTCAGACCCTCTTATTTGGTGTTATCCCTGGGCCACTTGGCTCTGCGCTATCCAGCTGCAGCTCTACTCCCTTCCAGCTGTCTTGCCCCACTCAGTGAGATACGTCCGGAACAGTATATAACAGGACTGGCAGTAGACGTCTTGTGGGCTAGTTGCAACCACTGCAGTAGGTGTGGGTGCTAGGGCTCGTGGGTCAGTTAAAGGAGAGCTTACCTCAGAGTGAGGAGAATAGAAAGTAAAAAAAATTGGAGCCCAGCCTGATAGCGCAGTGGTTGGGGGAGCTGCTTTCTGGGCTCACATGCAGTCGATGCTGCACAAAATGGTGGCTGAGATTTCACATGTCATTTTTGACATCACACTTGCACATATGGCATTGGAATAATATAGTTTGGAAGGTATTTTTGTTAACTATTAAAATAAAGGGAGTAAAGGGTAAA
Source organism: Neoceratodus forsteri (assembly GCA_016271365.2). Taxonomy (NCBI): domain Eukaryota; kingdom Metazoa; phylum Chordata; order Ceratodontiformes; family Ceratodontidae; genus Neoceratodus; species Neoceratodus forsteri. The sequence continues at coordinate 940,113,231 of CM028137.1, forward strand.
GCCTCTGATTATGCATAACTGCCACCAGGAACGCTCCCAAATCATGCAATAAATCCTAGGAGCCATATTTTTGTACAGCATAAACTGCATCCTTTCCTCTCCTCTTTCCGTGCCAGTGACTTTGGTTCACATCCCAAGGCTAGGATGTTGGAGATGGTGCTGGGGGCCAGTGAGAAAGTCAAGCATGTCCTTTAGATGCTGCACTCTGAGGAAGGGTGGAATTGCATGTTTTTCTACCGCGCCTGGTATCCCAGGGCAGTGGCGTTGGTGCATTTGGGAAGTATGATTGGTTGGAGTCGGGCTGCTTCTCTCAACAGCTGAGTGACCCAGTGTCTGTGGCCTCATGTCTCCTCCCACTATTGGCTGGATTGGTGATACCCCTGCGCTGGAAGCCAGGCTTCTCTAGAGAGGCATGCTGGTTGGGGGGTGTGTGTGGAGGGGGATTTGTGGAGTTAACTCCAGTGGCTGGGCTTTTAATGCGGGGGGAGTCGGGCGTTTGCAGCCGGCTTAAGGAGTGGCATGCCCCCTCCCACACAGGATAAGAAGCATGCAAAAAAGTGATTTTAGAAAAAAGATCTGGCGTTTTGTCTCCCTCCGATTGCTGCTTTGGTGTATTTAGTGATCCTTTTGCTTATGATGGTTGCACTGCCATGCTGCGTTGTGTTTTCAGATTGAATCATGCAAGCCTTTCTAAAAGGAACTTCGTCCATCAGTGCAAAGCCTGTGAAGGAGAAGGCCACAGCAGCAGGAGCCAGTGGAGAGAGCAGGAAACAAAAGCCCCTTCCTTGGGTGGAAAAATAGTAAGTGCAAGATTGCTTTATTAATATCACACCTTCTGACATGCACTCTGAGCGCATTACACAACCAAAACCATTGTAGGGGCAGAGTCACCCAACAGCCTAAGTTGTAGCAGGTCATGCTGTGATGTGGACGACCTGGGTTTCAGAGCGAGCTGGGGTGCCAGTGATTCAATGTGATTCTGTTGGCAGCAGCACTTTTCCCCACTGGCGATTGAGATAGCTGTGACACTGCATCTCCAGCGGCCTCTGCAGTGGGCCACAGAGGGGTCATCCGTCTCTGCAAGAGAAATGTTTTGTATGTTCCTACTCGTGCCAAGACCACTATCATGGTTGTAAGAGTGGTCTCACTTACATTTTTAGGATATCAGAACCGCGTACCTTCGGTTCATGGTTCTCATATCTTAAGATTGCATGTAAGTAAGTAAACATTTATTTCTTGAGTGCCCAATCCAGGAAGCTTTGGGCACTTTACAGAGATAAAGATGCAATGAAAAAAATTCAAACCTTAAAAAAAATACACAATGTACAATCAACAATTCATAATTCAATAAAACTCCATAAAATCATGATTATAAAATAGCAGCACTTCAGTAATACCCATATTATGACTGGCTTCCAAAGGCTTCTCAATAGATGTGCCTTTAGACCCCGCATAAAAACCTCTACTGTTGGGGCTTCCCTCAGAGATCTCTGGAGCGAGTTCCAGAGGGCCGGGCCGGCCACCTCAAATGCACAATCTCCAGAGGTTTTCAGCTGGGCTTTCAGAACCGCTAGGAGGCCCTCAGTGGAGGAGCAGAGTGAGCACACAGGGCAGACAGGGGGTCAAGAGATCGCTTAGATAGCCAGGGCCCAACCTGTATAGTGCCTTATAGGTGAGCAGGCTCACCCTGAAGATGATTCTCCACCTCACTGGCAGCCAGTGCAGGTCACACAGGACTGTGGTCACATGGCAAGACCTCGGAAGGCCTGTCAGGATCCTGGCCGCTATGTTTTGCACCAGCTGCAGGCAGTGGAGAACCCCCCCCCCCCCAAACTGACTCTGAAGTATAGAGCATTACAAAGTCAAGCCGTGATGTAAAAAAGGCGTGCACCATTGAGGGCAGGTCATCAGGCGGAATTAAGTGTTTAATCCGGGCGACATTCCTTAAATTAAAAAAAAAAAACATTGATAAATAAGCTAGGTAGGCTCGGGGTGGGTCAGAAGTTGGTCAACTGGGTGGCAAACTGGTTGACTGGCAGAAAACAAGTGTGGTGGTAAATGGTATACAGTCAAAAGAGATGCAAGTCACAAGTGGGGTACCTCAGGGATCAGTCCTGGGGCCAGTCCTATTCAACATCTTCATTAGTGACCTCGCAGATGGACTAGAGGGTAAGGCTTGTCTGTTTGCAGATGACACCAAGATCTGCAACAGAGTAGATGATCCAGATGGGGTGGGCAGAATGAGAAGAGATCTGGATAAACTAGCAAAATGGTCAAAAGAGTGGCAACTGGGATTTAATGCAAAGAAGTTCAAAATCATGCACATAGGGAAGAGAAACCCTGAAGCCACTTATAGGCTGGGAGGGGAGTTGCTAGCAGTCACAAAGGAAGAAAGAGACTTGGGCATCATCATCACTGATGACCTAAAATCATCCAAGCAGACCTCTAAAGCAGTAGGTAAGGCTAGGGGGGTGTTAGGGTGTATTAGTAGGGTATCACAAGTCGTAAGAGGGAGTAATAATCCTCTGTACAAGACATTGGTTAGGCCCCATCTGGAGTACTGCATGCAGTATTGGAGGTCACACCTTCACAAGGACATAACTAAAATTGAGGCAGTCCAGAGAAGGGCAATCAAATGGTGCAGGGACTGCATCAGAAGATATATGAGGACAGATTAACGGAGCTCAATATGTATACCCTTGAGCAAGAGGAGAGAGGTGATATGATCGAGACATTTAAACACCTTAAGGGCATAAACAAGGTGAAAGAGTCTAACATGTTTAAATATAAGAAAAATAGCAGGACAAGAGGACACAGCATGAGATTAGAGGGAGGCCGATTAAGGGGAATGTGAGGAAATTTTTTCACAGAAAGGGTGGTAGATGCATGGAATGGCTTACCACAAGAAGTGGTGGCTATGAATACAGTGCAGGGCTTCAAACAGGCATGGGATAGGCATAAGGGAGCAATACAAATGACTATGAATAGATAGGTCACTGACAGAGCAAAGGCCGATGGCACATTTATAAGGTAGAAAAAGAGGTGGGCAGACTGGATGGGCCTTGCGGTCCTTGTCTGCCGTCGACTTCTATGTTTCTATTCTGGACGATGGACGACACCTGAGCCTCAAGTGTCAATCCATCGTCAAGGATGATGCCCAGATTTCTCACCTTAGCAGAAATTGCCGGTGGAGTGGGGCCCGGGAACAGCCCTGTTTCCAGCCTGGTGGTGACTAGGCCTAACTGCATAAAACCATAAGAGAGGTCCTATGTGGTATTAACATACAAAGTTGAGCTTCGGGCTATTTTTTCTACAGGAGCAAATATTTCAAATATGGGGTACAGTGCTGGGAAAAGACGGTCAAAAAGAAAGAAAAAAAAAAAAGGAAGTTAGGTGGATTCAGTGATGAAGACAATAGTACATGCATGCAAATAATGAGAGATTTTTGTATTTTATTACTTTAAGCATACTATTAAAATGTACAGTTCTGACATCTCTTATGGTTTTTTGTTTGTTTAGTTTGTGTTTCTAAGGTAGGTACAGTAGTAGACCACTAAATGCCATTTTACAGGTTCATCCTGGGAGAGTACAGTGGGGTGTCATGTTACAGAGGTTACTGGAGGACCAGGTGATGTGACAATATAGCAGCAAGATGCAATTTAATAAGACCAAATACGGTGAGATATTAAACTGGAATAAACCGTAAGGAACGATTACTGAATACAAGATATGATAAAACAACGTTACTGTACTGCTGCAAGGGCCCGAGACCAGTTAAGGGCCCCAGGGTAGCAACCCATAAGAAAGTCCAACCATAGACCATAAAATGCGAACCAAAGCAGATAAGTATAGTAACACCTCAAGCCAGATTACCATCAGGTGCTATGACAGGCAGAGGAGATTAGAAGGTGCTTCCTCAGGGCACCTTTAAATGATAGGCAGGAAGGAGAGTTGCATAGAGCCAAAGGCAGTGAGTTCCAGAGCTGACGTGGAGAACACTTTTTCTCCCATCCAGGCAGAGCACTTGTGAATGTGGAGGACGTGTCAAAAGATCTGAGCGAGTAGGACTGATGAGGATAGGGGGGAAGAGATATAGTGTAGGCAGCAGGAGGGTGATCTTAGATGTTTGTCACGGAAGCGGCCATGAGAGAAGGCGTGTATTGCAGAGAACAGAAGCCAATTCAGAACAGAACAAAGATTACAACATGAGTAAAACAAGGGGGAGATGGAGCAAAACAGCACATGTTATTCAACGTAACAACAGGAATCCAGTAGTGAGATGCCTTACAAATGGCATCAGTCCGCAGGAGTGTGCTGCCCCGCAGATGCAACTTTAGGCAAAGTATAGAATTTAAAATACAAGTTTGAACTCTGCACTGTGGTCACGCTCCCCCCTGCAGTTCTTGTTTTTTATTTGTAGTTTGTGCTCCCCATCCCAGTCAGCCCCTGATCACGCCGGTTCTCCCAGCCCTGTCACCCCAGCTTATCCCAGGGCCTGCCTCTCTCTCTGTCTCTCTCTTTCTCTGTCGGAGTCCCCCTCTTTGTGCCTTACAATGGCATGGGGTGGCGAGGAGTCCCTGTACCCGCCATTGCTTTAGTCCAGAGTCTGGGGGTACCTGGGTCGTCAGGTGCGGGGCCTGCGGAGACTGGCGGTCATCCAGCACAACCGCGACCATTTTCTGGTTTCTCCCCTTGGGGACGTGTCGTGGGCTGACGTCAAGGTTCATATGCCAATGTCTGCCACACCCCTTCCTCTTGGAGCTCATGCTGTCTTCCTCCCAGCTTTCACCTGGGGCAAGTCCAGCGCCAGCTTGTCCCATTCTCCCAACCTGGAGGAGAGCAATCTTCGGGACGCTCAATCCTCTGGCCGACCCTCCAGCTCCTGACGTGGCTCCTGACCCTGGGTCGTCGGTGCCGCAAGAGGTAGCACTACTGCTGCACCGGTGGGCCAGCCCCCCTGCAGTTCTAATATCAGATTTGTTTCTCCACTGAAGAGTGGTTGTCCCGAAGTCATTTTCAGTCTTCTAGTCCTCTTTACTTTTATACTGTATTACTTTATTTTATAATGAAGTGAGCTTTTAGATTATTCTGTATTAGAGAAGATAAAAACACTTTTACTTTACCACATTTGTGACTGGGAACCACGTACTTTATTTTATAGGTCTTATCCGTTTTTGGCATGACTGATGGACCTTGAAAGAGAACAGGACCCACAGGTTTTGAAACTTGTATAAACTGTTTTCAGATCATGGGAAATGCAGACTGAATAAAAAGATAAAAAGAGAAGAATTTATGGCTTCTCAGTCTGCCTGTATGTCACCAAAGCATAATATAGGCTCAGAAAGAATTCCAAATAATGGTGGAAAACACACTTCAGAAGGTTCTTCTCATGAGCAGCAGTCCTAAAAAAGATAAAGCTGCTCCACCATCGGAAAGGCACGGAAAAGACATCAGGGTGTCTTGTTGAGGGAACTCTGATCCCAGTGATGGCAACAGTACAGTTGAACTGACCTTGTCTGACTTTGTGCTGATCATTTTGATCTGCACAAGTGGAAGCTCCCATATTTTATTCTATAACAGTGCAAACCCTCACATACCTGTAGGGCTGTCAACTTGACAGTAATAGACCTGGCACACAGATGCCCAGAGAACACCAGTGTGTAATGCCTTACATCAGGTGGCTTTGTTTTATTGATAGCTATGTTCAGTAATTCTCACAGTTACGCATTTGCACTGGCACAGCCTCAGTAAGAGCACCAGGTGGCATGAGATGAAGCGGGGGGGGGATTTAAGACAGATGTGACGGAATACTTCACTGAAAGGGTGGTTGACACCTTGAACAGACTGCCAGTGGAAGTGCTACATAGATACATAGACAGTGTCGGCAGATAAGGGCCTATGGCCCACCCAGTCTGCCCATTTGAGCTTGTAAGTTCAGTTTGTTTTCCTAGAAGTCTGTTGCACCTTACCCCTGACCTCCAGAATTCCTTTATGTCTATCCCATGCATTCTTAAATCCTGTGATTGTTTCAGCCCCCACCACTTCCTCTGGCAGGGTGTTCCACTTGTCCACCACCCGTTCTGTGAAGAAATTCTTTCTCATGTTTCCTCTGAATCGTCCTCCCTCCAACTTCATGCCATGCCCTCTAGTCCTGGAACATCTTTTTCACTTAAAAATAGTGTTTTCCTGCACCCTGTTCCTCCCTGTAAGATACTTGTATGTGTCTATCATATCCCCTCTCTCCCTCCTCTCCTCCAGGGAGTACATGTTCAGTTCCTTCAACCTGTCTTCATAGGACTTGTGATGCAATCCATGCACCATCTTTGTTGCCCTCCTCTGAACCTTCTCTACCCTGTCTATGTCCTTACATAGGTATGGTCTCCAGAACTGTACACTGTGCTCCAGGTGGGGCCTCACTAGTGTCTTGTATAGCGGAATTATGACCTCCCTTTTCCTGCTGGTGATGCCCTGCCTATACATCCCAGCATCCTATTTGCTTTACCTGCTGCCTTGTCACACTGTTTCCTACCTTGAGGTCATCAGAGATAACTCAAGATCCCTTTCCTGCTTGGTGCATGCTATATCCTCACCCCCAACTGATATATTGTGCCAGGGTTTTGTGCCCCATATGCATTATCTTGCACTTCTTTGCATTGAATTTCAACTGCCAAACCCCTGACCATTCTTCAAGTTTCTGCAGGTCGCTTCTCATTCTGTCTACACCCTCTGGTGTGTCTACTCTGTTACAGAGCTTTGTGTCATCAGCGAACAGTGAAATTCTGCCTTCTAGGTCCTGTGCCATGTCACTGATGAAGATGTTGAATAGGACCGGTCCCAGCACTGATCCCTGTGGTACCCCACTGGTCACTCTTCCCTCTGTGGAGTGACAGCCATTTACCACCACCCTCTGTGTCCTGCCACCCAGCCAGTTACCTACCACACACTACTGTCCTGCCCACCCATATTCCCCAGTTTGTGTAATAGTCTTCTATGTGGCACAGTGTCAAAGGCCTTGCTGAAGTCCGGATAGGCCATGTCCACTGCCCCTCCTGATCCACCTCCCTAGTCACCCAGTCAAAATTCAACGAGGTTGGTCTGACATGACCTCCCTGGTGAAACCATGCTGCCTTGGGTCCTGTAGTCCATTGACAACCAGATGTTCCACCAATCTCTCCTTCAGTAGTGCTTCCATGATCTTCCCCACTACCGAGGTGAGGCTGACTGGTCTGTAGTTCCCTGCTTCCTCTTTGTTCCCACTTTTGTATAAAGGGGACTACATCTGCTGTCCTCCAGTCTTTGGGTACCTCCCCTGTTTCCAGTGATCGGCTAAACAGGATAGCCAGAGGTTCAGCCACCACCTCTCTTAGTTCTTTAAGGACCCTAGTTGCACCCCATCTGGCCCCATTGCTTTATCAACTCTTATTACTTCCAGTTCCTTCAGGACCCTTTCTCGCGTAAAGGGACTTGTGTCCATTTCTGCACCATTCTCACCCCTTGTACCCCTTCAGACCCATTACCTCCTTTCTCAGTAAAGACCGAGCAGAAATACCTGTTCAATATGTCAGCTTTACTGTTGTCATCCTCCACACGGCCCCATCCTCCCCTTCAGTCTCACTATCCTCCTTTGTCTTTCTTTTTTCACTTATGTACCTGTAAAAGGTTTTGTCCCCTCTACCCACTGATTTTGCAATGTGTTCTTCTGTCTGAGCTTTGGCTTCCCTTACTGACCTCCCTGCCTCCCTTTGCTTCTCCTGGTACTTCTCCCTATCCCCTTCTGCCTGTGTCTTTTTGTATTGCCTGGAATGCAATCTTTTTGGCTTTCACTTTCTTTGCTACCTCTTTGGAAAACCATAATGGTCTCCTCTTCCTTTTCCTCTTGCTAACCTGCTTAATACATAATTCTGTTGTTCTTGTAATCCCCATTTTAAATACTGCCCACTGTTCCTCAACCCCTGATTCCTGTCCCATTCCCCTTAATGCCTCTTTCAAGTATCTTCCCATTTTCCCAAAGTCTGCCCCCCTAAAATCCAGGATACGTGTTTTTGTGTGGTTTGGTTCTGCTCTTTCTGTGATTTCAAACCACAATGACTGGTGATCACTGTTCAGGTGCTCCCCACTGTTACCCCATCACATTGTCCCTGTTTGTGAGCACAAGGTCCAGTATTGCCTTCTGCCGAGTTGGTTCCATGACCAGTTGCTTGAGGAAGGCACCCTGAAGGAGTCCAGGATAAATCTGCTCCTAGTTGATGCTGCTGCTGGGATGCTCCAGTCCACGTCTGGAATATTGAAGTCTCCAACCAGTACTACCTCACCTTGTCTGCCATCCTTGGATGGCTAGCATCAACTCCTATCTGTTTTTCCTCCTGGGCTGGTGGTCTATAGACCACACCTGTGCGGATGGCTGTCCCCATTTTCCTTTCCAGCTTAACCCACAGTATCTCTCCCCCATTTTGTTCCTCCTGGATCTCTGTGGCCCTTATGTCATTTTTCACATAGAGTGCCACTCCTCCTCCCTTCCTGCCTGCTCTGTCTCTTCTGAATATGTTGTAGCCAGGTATGGCCATCTCCCAGTCGTGGTTATCATTACACCAGGTTTCAGTGATGGCCACAATGTCCAGGTCTGACTGCACCATGACAGCCTCCAGATCTTCCATCTTGTTGCTAAGGCTCCTGGCATTTGCACACATGGCACATGGCTTTCCATGATTTGACCTCCCTAGACTGTCTCACTGTTCTACTCCAGCCCCTTGCTTGGTTGTCATTTATCCCTGGTTCTCCTTGCTGTCTGCCCTTCTGCTGAATTTTGCCCCTTTTCTGCTTATCCACCTCTTGGGCACTAATCTCCATCTTTTGCACACTGCTTTGCAGAGATAGCCACTCCTCTGGTTCACTGGTTCCACTGCTAGCTGTGGGGGTTGAGCAAGTAGGTACCCTCCTTGCTGGCCTGCCACCCCCCTTTGCTAGTTTAAATGCTTGTCAATGTAGCATTTAAACTTATCATTGAGTGCTTGGATTCCCCTCCAGGATGGATGCAGGCCGTCAGGCTTGAACAAACCTCCATCCCTCCAGGTGGGTCCCCAGTCACCAATGAATCCAAACCCTTCCTCACAGCACCAGTTCTTCAACCATGAGTTAAAGTTCCTGGTGCATGCACTCCTATGCTGTCCCTTGCCTCTCACAGGTAGTACTTCTGAGAAAGTGACAGAGGTAGCTACTTGCCTGAGACCCCTTCCCAGTTTCCTAAACGCTTCCTGTACTTCCTTTGATCCCCATTTGCCAGGTCAATAGTACCTAGGTGAATAATGACATCCAGCTCACCCTCCCGTCTTGCCTTCCCAGTGATCCCCAGGATCTTCCTTCCATCCCTCCATGCCGTGGCACCTGGTAGGCACCTCACCTCCCTGTCCTCCCCCTCCTGTTTTCCTAGCTGGATCCCTCTTATGATGGAGTTCCCCACCAGGATTCACTTCCTCCTCCTCTGGGGTCCACTGCTTTCCCCGCTGAGGTCACCTCCTTAGCTAACCTCCACATCCTTTCCTTCCACTTCTCTGGGTACCTGTATTTGGTTGTCCTCGTTTGCCAGTGTGGCATATGAGTTCTTGAGTGGAATAGGATCTGGGATGTGCCTCTGCCTGACTGCTGTAACCCTCCCTGAGCCCCACTGTCATCCAAGTGCTCCTCGTTCTCAGCATCCTTTGAGGCAGTTGCATTGGACTGGGTGGTCCCTGGATAGGGGTGATGGTACTCCTGACCCAGTTTACTTCCGCTCTGAGTAGGTGCAGGTGTAGGTGAAATCAGTGAGGGGCTTTAAGCAGTGTGGGATAAACATAAGGGTATATTGAAAAAATAGGCAGGGAGGAGGGAGGATTACTGGATACCAGTTGTGATCTGCAGAGCCAGATTAAGCAAGGAACACCTGGGTGGACTAGTGGTCCTTTTCGGCCCAAAACTTTTGTTTCTGTGTTTCTAAAAGAGCCTCAGAGCAGGTTGTGGAACAAAGTGCCTGCTAAGGAAAAAACAAAGGGAAACACAAACCAGCGCCATTCCTCCTGCGAAGGACGAGGAGCAGGCAGTGGGACAGAAACAAAGACCCTCAGCAAAGGACATGACTATGGTATGGCAGTTTTTCTAAGCCTTCCAGGCTGTGGGAAATTTGTTCGATGTGGCTGCCCACCCTCCCCAGCAAAACAGCATATTTTATGATGGGCTATGTCCCATTTACAGATTAGGATTTAGAGGTCTCTGGGAGAAGATGAGTAGGCCGTATTGCAGGCAGGGTAAGAGGTCACCTTGCGAAATGGCTAATCTAGCCTTTGTGGGGGTGAGACCGAGAGATCTGATAGGCAAGGCTAAGTTTGGCATTAATATACTTACTGATGATGGGGGGGGTAAACGTCCAGTGCAGTATCAGGTGCAGTATCCAACTACTTGAAATTGTTGACCAAGGCATGTTAGAAGCCACCACTGCAGTGGACTGAAAGTGGATCTGTGCAGGTTTCATGTTCAGAGTTGGAGCCAAAGGGCATGTGAATTTTTGCAGCATGAAGAACCAGTTTATTCTTAACAAGCCAGCTTTAGACTTTGTGGCTGTCCAGGTTCAGCTGTGAGATGATGATGATGATGATGATGATGATGATGATGTAGTGAGTTTTGTTGTCCACATATATAATCTGGGAACAGGAGGTCAGTACTGAGAGAAGTTCAGTAATAAAGATGGAGAAAAGCAGAGGACCAAGGAAAGAGCTCTGGGGAGCACCAAGTTTAACACAGGCTGAGGGGGAGATAGCCTTGCAGAACTTAGCAAATTGTGATCTGTCTGAGAGATCCCTGTGTGTCTTGGTGGGAGAGGGGGAAGAATTGGGAGGGATGTAAAAAGTGTCCCACATAGGGGCAGCACGATTCACTCCACTCTGGAGACTAGTGTTGGTGAGCAGATTGCAGAGCTGGCAGGGCAACCCATGGTGGCTGGAGAGGCATTGCCACGTGCAGTGCTCTTTGCAGGGAAGGGGAGGTGCCAGGTTATGCTGTACTTGCAATCCCTGCAGTGGGCCTGGGGGCTTCCCTCCTCTGTAGGGGCATGCTTGGTGTCGGTGTGGGCTGTCAAGATGCTGCCTGCCGGCCTGTGGTGGTGTGCAGGGTCAGGGAATGAAAATTGGAAAAACCTATACGCATTGGCCGCCATATGTGACAATGGCAGTTCTCTGGTCCCACCCCATGTGTGGGATCCCTGTTGGTGTAACAGTGGGGGGAGCGGTGGTGATGGTGAATAGGACTGGGAGGCCGGGAGAATGCTTGATATTAGGCGTAGGTAGTGGCCAGGTGCTGCAAAGTTGAATTGAGAAAAAAAAAAAAAATCCCATGTGTCATCACTGTCACTGGTGCACCATGTTGTTTTGAGGTTACAACAGTGACATGCAGTTACATGTACCATATATATATTTTAGAGAAACAAATGTAATCTATGGGATCTGTGTTCTGTCTCTAGCCTTCCGTCTGTCCCTGACTTGTGGGGACATGAGAACTGGTAAACTCGGATTTATTAAAACTGTTAAGCTAAACGGTGTAGTTTTAGTAAAAGGGAAAGAACATTTGGGGGGGAAGGGGTGACCGCCATTTGAGAACTGCAGAATGTTTCCCTAGAGCACATCCGTTGGATGCTAATAAAGCTTGTCCTGCCTGTTTCTGCGCAGACGCCCCAGGTGTGTGGATGAAGTGGCCTACCAGGATGAAGTCACATGATTGAAGAAATCGCAGGGAGCTGATGTAGGTATGGTAAAACCAAGCAGCTGCAAGAGAAGACCAGAAAAGCACAAGAGGATTTCTGTTCTGCCATTCGTATGAGTAGGGTGCCACAGGCTGACTATGTGACCTAGGAAAAGGCCCTTTAGCTCTGTGCCTCAGTCCTCCCAACTGTACAGTTGGGTAGAATCTGGAGCCCACTGCAAAAACAGTATTGCAGACTGCATCTCTGTTGTGTGATGTAAAGCAACAGTAACATAGGAATTGACCTACATTTCCATGTAAATGGACAGATGCAGGCACATTGTATTGATGCTTATTATGCAGTGTTTCTCCCCTTTTTATTTTTTTACCCATAACTGATTATATTGCACCAATTTAATAATATTTAATAATCCTGCCAGCCACCTTTTTATTATAAACATTGCTTTCCTTATTAACATTCTAGACACCTGAGTGGCTAAAAGACAAGTACAAGAGTGCAATTATTTGGCAGTGATCACACTCTGCACTCGTTCATCTTTCACACTAGATTTGGCTTCAATATCAGTATGCCTCAACTGGAACTGAGTGTGTTGATGTTTCATGTTTTTTTTTTTTTTGTTTGCTTGTCTCCCCAACTCAACCTAAATATGTTGCAAAGCCAAGACTTGTCTTTCTGTTCATTTTCATATGAAAATTATATTTTTTCTTATTAAATTATAAAAAAACACATTTTCAAGTAGAACCCATGTTATAAGTGCAATAAAACATTTCAAGGAAGTGTACTTGTGGTCAATAATCACAGTTTTCTCTTGTGTGTTTAAGATCACACTTGAGGTTGCATTCATAGACCCATAATGACACACCCTGGTGTGTCTTATTGCAAACTTATTTCTTATTGTTGTTCTGCACAGTGTTGTACTTTGCTGATTTTGTCCATCTGCTTTCCATTTTATTTTTTTTGTTACGTAGTTTTTATGCCCCCTTCCTGCACCAAGTCTGCCCCTTCCATGGGGGTTCCCCAATGCGATCACACAGGCTGTGCTGGGAGGACCGAGGACATCAGCCCCCAGTGAGTGCTCTGCTCCATGTAATTTTTTTTTCTGTCATCCCTGGATAACCCCCCAGGTGGGGCGGAAGGGACTCCCCCATTCCCCTCCGAAACCTCAGGGGGGAGCGGACACCCAGAGCTACTCCCTGGCTGTCCCTTCATCACCGGCACAGGGGCCCGTCTCCTGGCACAGATGTGTGTTTTTTTTTTTTTTCCTGCAGTTTCTGGTCCCACCCCTTGCGGATGCCAGCACTCGTGGAGAGCCAACGGCACGCAGAGACATGCCTTTGCTCCAGACCCTCGGTCGACGTCCACCCCTCCCTACAATGCTGCGTCCTTGGCTGCACCTCCACCCGTGGTCACCCAGGTGGCAGTATAGCAGTGGGGACCGCAGCCCTCTGGGTGCTCAATCCTTCTCTCCCCGGCTGGCCTTCCAGCAACCCAGGCTCGCTACCAAACCCGGGTTGCTGGCGTTGCATGCGTTAGCTCTACCGCTGGGCCGGCCCGTTTTCCATTTTGATTGCTGCTCTACTTGGTGATTCTTTCATTTACTGTTGTATTTTCTGATTTCCATGTACCCATCTTCCCCCAGGATGCCCCTGGAAATGAGCGACTCACACCTCACTGTGCCCTACTGGCAACGTCTTAAAGAAATAAATGAATAATTGAAGCAGTAAGAACTGTCCTGGAGGTCCTTTATTATCAGAATGCAGACCAGTTAGGAGAGTTTTTGCTCAAGCACTAACACCTTCAGTTGGCTTTTTAAACTTCAATAATGTGTGAATGTGTGTGTGGTGGTGGTGGGGCATTATTTTAATTTAAAACTGGTTGAAGAGCTTTGCACTTAGACTGATCCCAATGTTGTGTTTACACTAGTTATCCATTGCCTTGGAATAAGGGATGCTAGTGAACCATTCAACATTGTTGGGTTCCGAGCTCTCTGTTCCATGGGGCTTAGAATTTTATTTATTCTTGTTTTTATTTACAAGGAGTTCGATGTGTGTATATTTGAAATTCTGTTTTAGAAGTGAAAAAGGAACGAGCACCCTAGTTCAGTACCCCAGCTAGAGTGCGTATTACTTTTTCACTTCTAAACTGTATATTTGAATGAGGGCACTGTATAGGCAGCCCAACAATGCGGTGACTGATGGTGTATGAGTTTAAATAGTTGAAACGGTACATTTTAATGTGCCATGATTACTTCTTTCCATGGATTTGTCAAAACGGACTGCAGCGTACTGTTTCAGATCATTAGGCATTATGTCTGCCAATTTATTGTCAGTCTGTCGGACAAGACGGTTATTTCCTATGCTTGAGAGCAGTGATTTCTGTTCTTGAGGACAGCAGCATACCTTCAGCGTGAAGTGACTGCACATGCAAATATTGGAACTTTTACAGAGGACATGCATTCTGTACAAGCCTGTTGGGTCTCTGTCTGGTATAAATCATAAGTTATTCTTTGTTTAAACCAGATTGCGTGGAGAACCTTCTGGTACTTATTAGGAGTGTATGCTCCATTGAAACTCACGATTTTCAGGGACCATGATCAGTGTCCAAGACAGGCACGTGGACAGCTGTGAAGGTCCTGGCATTTTGCCAACTTGGAGTATGTTGAGGAGGAGTTGCCAGTGGTCCTTTTTATTTTATGCTAATAGAATGCAGTGTAAAATTTTGGTTAGATTACAGGCATGTGAACTTGAAGACTGTGAAGTCCTTTTTTTTTTTTTTTTTGAACTTACTGTTTATGCCCCCTTCCCCACCACAGTGACTGCCTTCCCTCGGGGACACCCAATGTCTTCCGGGAACTGTCAGCCCTCACGAGTCCTCTCCTGCTGTCGTCCCCTTGGATTACCACCCCCCTTCCCCGACTGGGGTGGGAGACATACCCCAAGCCTCTCATCCATCATCCAAGTTGGATGGACTCATGCAACTCCTCCCTGGTCCTGGTCTCGTGATGCCGGGGCCCGTCTCCAGGCATCGCTTCGGGTCTTTTTCCTGCTTTCTGGCCCCACCCCCGGTGATCGTCAGCACACTAGGAGGACCAAGGAGACAGGGGCATGCTGGCGTGCCTTCCTGTCTCGGTCCCTCGGCCAGACGCCCCTCCCAGTTGTTCGTGCCTCATCTGCAACTCCAACTGTGGTCACTCAGGTGGCAGTGTAGGCGAGTGCATCCCTCGAGCTCAGTCCTTCTCTCCCGGCCAGCCCTCCTGCAACCCGAGCTCGCCATCCAGAGCGCAGGTCGCTAAGCGTAATCCTACGGTCATGCCTCGCGCGGCTGGCATGAAGTCTCCTTCTCTCTCTCTCTCTATATATATATTTTCCCCCTTCAATAGGTCTTTGTCTTCCTTGGTCACATTTTTGGTGATATACACTGGTCCTAGCGGCATGCCCTGCTCAGCCCTGGTGTTATTCTGTCTCCTTGGTCTACATGACTCCATGTTCAGGGGGAAAGTTGGCCATCCCATCCCCTCCCCCAAGGCAGTTCACCAGGTGGCTATGATCCCAGTGTTGGGGGCACTAGGCCCTCGGGGATCTGGGAATGTCAGCCATCATGTAGGTGATTGTGGCATTTTATCCCCCGTCCCCTCTCTCCTCCCCTGGTGTGTGATGTGGGCATGCTCCGGTAGTGCACCACAGCAGTCGCTGTGGCACTGACTGCCGAACGCCTTCTGTCCTGGCAGCAGCACACTGCTGAGCGGCAGCTGCTGCAGGCTTGCTGTCTCCAGATGTGCCGAATCTAGTTTGCTACCAGACACAGGTCACATTCATGGCAATATGGCACGCTGCATGCTGGGCAAGCAGGGCGGCCTGCCATAGACTCGCTGACCAGGCACAAGTTACGTAACCTTGTGGTGCTTCATCCCTTCGGGCCATAAAATTTGGGTGAAGCAGGATCCCACTGAAAACGAGAGGCTGCATGTGAGCAGGGCTGTCCTGGAAAAATAAACTAACACCAAAAAACTGAATGTACCCATCTTAACAGGTCTGTGATGCATCATCTTATTTTCTCTGGGGTTCTGTTTTACCCAGTTTTATAGCTGGGAGGACTGAAACACAGGCAGCTCAAGGGACTTGCCTCACCCTGCCCCGGAGCAAATATTTGAGTCGGAACGTTCTGTGCTTGACCTTATTCAAAATGGCCACCTAGGGCTGAGCGAGTTTGTGAGGCCAGTCGCTGTGATGGGATTAGAACCCCAGGTCACCTGTTTTACAGTTCAGTTCTCCAACCACTGGAGCTCTCTGCCTTCCTTTTCTTAGAGGACCTTCTCTGAACCAAATCTCAGAATTCTAGATGTTTTTAAATAGTTTCATTAGCAGGGAGACTGTACGGAAATCTTTTCCCTTGCTTGAACATGAAACTGGTACCTCCTGTTCAGAACTAAGTTAGCGCACAAGATAGTTTCATGAGATTCTTTACTGTAATGAAGGTCACATAAGAAATGAGTTATGATTCCAGTTCTCATAGGCCACTGTTGGATTAGTGTGTAAAGTGTGTACCGTACAGAATGCTGTTTGTCAGAAATAAGATATGGTCGGTTGACATTTGTGGTTCGTTGCAACATGGTATTCATTATAAACTTCAGATTAGAGATCAGTCTCATCAGAACGCTTCCTGAGCTGGCGTCATCTACTTATAAACCTTGCGCTGGTAATCATCAGAACACTTGCTCGTCTGCTGAAACATACCTGTAAAATGAAGTGGTTAGGGTGTGAATTTTGTTTCTCTTCCTGTAAACCACGAAAGATGTTTTTTTTCAAGATTATCTTGTACTGTTTATAAAGCATTCTGTGAACTGCTGTGACTTTGCCTTAGATACTACTTCTAGCTGGAGTTGGGGGGATGGGGCACCTGTTTGCAACCCTGAGCCCTCAGTTGCTACAGCAGATGGCAATGCCTGCAGCATGTCAGACTGTTGCTGAATCATGTTCTTTAGCATTTCTCATTTTGTTCCCACGGCTGTTATTGAAATAACTTTATTTTTGACCTAAGTAAAGTTGCGTTTAGAGAAACAGTTAGCCTTGAATTGATTGATTTATTTTATAGAGGATTCGGAAATACCTTTTTAAGTCAAGGACTCATTTACAAAGGTTCCACATCACAATTGGAAGTGCAAAACAATAGTAGTGATGTTACAGTACAGAACTGAGAGTTATTATTTTATGTCTTAACAAGCACATATCGTAGAATAGATGGCCTCCCTGTCGAAGAAGCCCTGTACTTCAAGTACTGTACCTCACTTTGTTTCTGGATCATGACCTTGCCTTTTCTGTCAACATCAACACCATGCATTGGAAACTTTGCCATAAGATCAGGGCTAGAAATAATGTTTTGTGGCTGGCTGTCCAAGGGACAGGTGCAGTGTGCATTTGGATTTTCTCACAGAATTTGTACCTGTCCTGTTAGTTTGTGTTTACATTTCTGTTTCCCAGTGTGAGCTAATGATTAACTTGTTTGTCCCCTGGCTGGTACAGTGCACTGAAGAGTGTAATTACTAACGGTACCCATTGTAAGGTGCCTTAAAAGGGGTTACTAAATATTACCCATTGGCTGATACATGGCCCTGATAAGGACCAGGGGGCTGTAATTAACTTCTTTCTGCTCTGCCGTGACCAGTGATTCAGCTTCCTCTGCTCCTGTATATAAATCAAATACTAAACATCTCCACCTACTTAGTAACCCAGACAAGGGCTTTTAACCAGCCACCTCATCTCCTGTCTCTGGAGCCCTTCCTTCCCTGACAGTGTGTTTTTAAGTGGTTGTCTCTGCCCTAAATTCTTCCAATCTTTAAATACTGGGTCTCCCCCTCTTTCTGCCTTGATGATGGTCTGCCCTAAAAGGGTTTTCAAATAGTTTTCTAGCCCTTATAATGGCTTTTAATTACCCTTACCTGGGCTCCCCTTAGTGAGCAGATAGCCCCGGAAAGGTTTTTTTCCTTTTGCTTCCCCAAAACTCTGCTGCTTGTGAGCAGGAGCTAGAACTGAGCTGTTACTGCAAGCACAGCACACATACAAATGAGGTGTGCAGTGCAGAAAGCAGAAGAAAACCAAGCAAATGGGCAGACTGGATGGGCCTTGCGGTCCTTATCTGCCGTCAACTTCTATGTTTCTATGTAACTACACATGCATGATGACACAGAACACATGCACAGTCTAGTCCTACCCCAGCACTGTTTTCCATTTTGCTACTTGACGAAACTGCCAGCCGCAAAAAAGAGCCTATCACGTGACAGGCTGAATGGCTATCTCTCAGCATGTGACACTGTGATGTCAGCACATCCGTAACCCAACCTTAAAGGTGACCGTGTCTTCAAGGTCCTAGTGCCCACTAATGCTTTTTCACTTTGTGCCTGTCCCAGGGACAGAAAGAGAAATTAAATCGGCTGTCCCTGGAGAAACCTGGGTGTCTGGTAGAGGCAGACAGGTGATAATTTCAACCCTGCATAAGATTGTTACAGTCTCGCAAAGTCCTGCCTCTCGCTCCCTGTTCGACACAAGATCATTTAAAGATGATCTTGCACTGGTGTTTGACTGTGTAGGTGTAGTTTATAGTATGTCCCACAAATCCACCGTCGCTGGACTGGACCTCCTTTTTCGCACCTTCTGACATTTTGCTTTGAAAGCCTCCCCGATTCGCCAGTGAAACATACATAGAAGCGTAGAATAAATATGATGGCCGAAAAAAGGCCCAGCAGTCCATGTGGTCTGTCTCTCCTACCTACTTTGCGTGTGCTGGTGCTCGTGGCTGTCCCACTTCTTACCATTTGCTCCTACCTTCCTTACTATGGCCTTGTGCCTTTCCTGCCCTTGCTTGAATTTCTCTGCTGTTAGCTAATACCACTTCCTCTGGTAGTTTGTTCCACTCATCCACCACCCTTTCTGTTAATATTAGCAAAATGAACAAAAAAATTGCGGGCATCCTTTTTGAATTTTCCCCTTGCCAGTTCAGCTTGAATTCCCCTGTGTGCTTGTATTCATGCGTGAAACAAACAGTCCCAGGAGATGGACCGCTTATGATCTCATAGCTCTATCAACACCTAGAGTCTACAACTGGTGTAAATTCCCTGGATGCAGCTGCTCGATAGGAAGAGGATATAGGCCAGCCGATTACGAAGGAGGTCTGGTAACACACCTGCCAAGTGACAGCCAAAGTTACAGGCTCTCATCGTGAATCAATCTATTCAGTGGAGGGAATATGCCTGGAAACACCTGACGAGGTATTTCTGAGCCCCAATAAGAGCCCACTATCTCCCTACCCATTCCTCAGCCTATTGGAGTGGATGCGAGGAACCCAAAGCTACACGTTATCATACATGCCTCCACCTTCAGTTTTTTTTTTTTTTTAAAGGAGCACACTGAATTTTTTGGTAAGCTGTTATTTTTCACTCTCACTATGTATATCCTCCTTCAGTACTTGAGAGGCCTAAATGATTCATTTGCATGCTGCCTCTTGGGGATGTTCCTTGTGGTGTCCCAAAAAAAAACAACAACAAAATGCTGGAGACAATGGTTAATAGTATCTACCAGATGGAGAAGATTACTCAGTCAGTGAATGATCGTACAAAGTTGTGCTCCTAATGCTGTAATGCATGACTCCTTCACACCATGAGCAGAGACGCCACCCTGGTTCCTTAGGCTGACTGAGACATGATATCCAAATTAATTGGCAACCGAGTAGTAAGCTTAGGTAACTCGGCAGGTTCAGAGATGATATATATATCCACAAGAAGGAAGTGCGCAACGAGACCACGTACACCTAAAAGTAAAGAGGTCAGCTGTGAAGACAGAACACAGTCCACAAGATGAGTATCCCAAAATTAGGCAGAGGATTGCAATTTATTCAATACAAAGTCTTACACAGTGAAAAATAAATATGTAGCAAAACGATGTGTCTGAACTTCTGCAAGTAAAACAAACACCCCTAGTGCCTAAACTCTCTTGCCTTTCTCTGTACAGATGTCAGCATCACACATTCCTTCTGTGTAGGTATGGGCTCCAGAACCAGACACACCAGAGATCTGTACCGTGGAAGGATCACCTCCCTGTTTTCAACAGCTGGTTCCTCTTACCACACAACCAGTTTGCCTTACCTCCACTGCCGTGTTGCACTTTGCTGTGGATCTTAGGCTGTCGGATGTCATTATCTCTAAAACCTTTTCTCTGCTGAGCTTTCTAACACTACTTCCCACATTAGGTTTTGTGTTTTTTTGATTTTTCGTCATGATGTGTGCTACCTTTTATTTTTTTACATTACAATTTAACTGCCATACCGTCTTCTGTCATTGCCCTGATTCTCATCCTTGCTGTCCACCATTCCGCAAATCCTAGTATTGTCTGCAAAGAGGCACAACTGCCTTTACCGTCCCTCTACCCTCCTTGACTCCTGTTGCCTCTCCTACTGTATATGCTTCCTTGCTAAATTGTTTTTTTGCTTTCCCTCATATCTTCTCTCTGTACTCTCTTTGTTATTCCATCAGACTCTCTTCTGATGCCCACTGTAAAACTTGTGCTGCTTAGTCTGCTTTCTTTGTCCTCCTTTCTTACCACTGAAAGAGCCTCCCTCTCACTGTTCGTCTCTCCCCTCCATAGTTGCCCTTAAACTGCTCCCACGTGCTCATTTTATCCCCTCCTGCTTCCGTTGCCTCTCTCCCCTAGCCATACTTCTTATCTTCTCCTGTCACTTGATCTCCTTTGACAATCTTTTTACTCTTCCTCCTTTTGCCCTAATGCCCCCTCTTTTTTATATTTTTATCAGTAACATTTTATCAGAAATGTTCAATAAATTAAACAACTGATACATGTTCATTTCCCTTAACATTAAACACTGAGTTCTAGTTCAGATACAATGAACACATAAATCTGTATAAAGATGTTTCATGTAGGGACTGTTTGTTTTGTCAGCCTTTCTAATTATTGCAGCACTTCTGGTTTGTCTTCTCACACTTTTCTACTGTTGCTGATTTTCTTTTTTTTTGGGGGTGGGGCAGTCTTGTACCATCTCTGTATAGACAGAATGTTGGGTACTGCCACTATTTGTGGTACTTATACCACCCATCCCCCCGACCATTATTATATAGATCTCCTTGCCCCACCCTCCCCTGCCATTGGCTTTCCTACAAATCTATCCTCCCCGCCTCCCTAGGACGCCCACAGATATATAAATTTTGGGCTGCCGCTTCAGGTTCAAGTGTCCCATCCTAACTAACCCACCGCAGGTTCCCCTACCACTCGTCTCAGATCAGATTTGTGACTTCTTATTACTGTCCCTAGTCGCTGTGTCATAGTAAATTTTCCTTGCTCCCTACAAGTGGTTTCAGCGCCTACATCCCTTTGCTGACCCTGTGGTATGTAGCCTTTGCTGGTGATACTTCTTAGAACAGGTTTACGACTTCTCGTAACTATCTCTAGTCGCTGTGCCATAGAAACATCTCCTTGCTCCCTTCAAGTGATATCGGCACCTACATCCCTTTTCAGACCCCGTGGCGCATAGCCTTACATGGTGATACCTTGCCCAGGTTAAGCCCTTACAACTGTTTCTCTTTCTGACCCCCAGACTTTAACCATGGAACTTGCAATCTGGCTCTACCTATTTAGTGCCTTATGCACCCTACCCTTATTAGGGTACACGCCAGATGGAATTTACCCCAAAGAGGACTCATATCCCCTACCACAAGAATGTCTACTCATGGAGTTCCTATACAACTCGTGCTATGCCCCCAAGTTGTCATACCCACTTTCAGCTGAGTCTCCCTCTCGGACAGCCACCGGCGTTTCGTTACCTACCCAAGGAATGTTACCTACTCGACCCAGTACCTGCATCTACTGGTGTCATACAGCTAGGGTCTTAGCATGTGTATCACTAGGACTGAACAGTACAAAGAATAGGTCCTTGCGTTCCTACGCCAATACTCCCACTAGCCAAAGAAGGTTTAGTTCTTCCAAATTACCACTTGTTGCCCTGAGGGAAGTTGTACTCCTCCTCTTGCTATGCTCAGGTAATGTTAAACTTAACCCTGGTCCTATAAAAGCAATTCCTTCACCGTCCGAAGTCACGAAGTATAAAGGTATCGGCTTTATGCATGTTAATGTGTGTAGCCTCTTGAAGAAACTCACCTCAGTACAGGCTTGGGCTAGCCACACGGAGCCGGATGTACTTGTCATATCTGAATCCTGGCTTTGTCCATCCACACCAGACAAAGAGTTCAATATCCCCAACTGTCTCTTATTCAGAGCCGATAGACTAACCAGAGGCGGTGGTGTAGCCATCTATGTTAAGGACAAGTTTGCAGTTGCTACCCTCAACACTACATCAATTGCCAATGCCTTTGAATGCCTGTCCTTAAAAATCGAAATATTTACATCAGTGGCCCTCCATGTCATAGGATGTTATAGACCCCCATCCTCTGGGTCACAGCTCCTGTCCCACCTATCATCTACTGTGAGTACCGACACAATGGAAACAATTATACTAGGGGACCTTAACTATGACTGGCTGTCAAGCGCATCTCTTCCACTTAAATCCTTCTGTGACTCTCATGGGCTCACTCTACTTATTAATGAACCTACTTGTATCAATAAGAAAAACCCTACAAAAAGTACACTATTAGATGTACTTCTAGTAAGCAAACCCCATTTCTTCTCCCATGCTGGGATCTTTTCTGCCGATGTTAGTGACCATTGCTTTATTGATGGCATAAGAGCAGTCCCTAAACCAACAGCCTCGGCAAAGTTCTCTACCAAAAGATCAAAATGGAATTTTGACCCGCTTGCATATATCAATGACCTGAAAGCCTCCCTGCTTTGGCAGACCTTTTATTTAGCCAAATCGGTAGAAACAGCATATGCCATTTTCCATGAAATTGTATCCAGCGCTGCTAACACCCACGCACCGTTAGTCAAAACCCATATAAAGGCTAGAAAGTGCTATTGGTTTACAGCAGACATCAAGGCAGCACTATTAAAAAGAGACAAGCTCTGGAAGCTAGCACGCAAATCCCACAAAGCCGAAGACTGGCATCTTTTCAGAACAGCCAGAAACCACTGTACAAAGCTAATTCGGGAAACCAAGTCCAACTTCTATCGCTCTAAACTCGACACTGCCTCCAACTGCCCTACCAAGTTCTAGTCCACAATAAAAGAACTTTCTGGTAATACCACAGGAAACGCTCTCCCCTCAAAAATTATTTCTGACAATGTAACCATAACAACAATAAAGAGATACTACAAGCCTTCAACAATCACTTTGCTATTGCAGGGCTAGCTTTTGGTAACTCACCTGCACGCAACCTACGCTCCCAGCTTACCACACAACCTTCAGAATCTAGTCCCTCAGATGCAGTCTTTTCATTCTCTCCTGCCTCACTAAAAGAGGTCGAAGATCTCCTCCTCCAGTTAGACACCAGAAAAAGTGCTGGCGCTGACACCTTCGATCCATACTACCTAAAGATTGCCTATCATGTCTTGGCCGTACCTATTACGCATCTATTTAACTTGTCCCGTTCTCAAGGGACTCTTCCTAAGCTGTGGAAGACCGCACATGTTATTCCATTGTTTAAATCCGGAGACCCCAGTGATCTAAACAACTACAGGCCCATCTCCCTTCTCCCGGTACTATCAGAACTTCTGGAAAAAATCGTGAATGCCCAGCTGAAATCTTTCATAGATGATACTAACCTGCTAAACCCAATGCAGTCTGGTTTCAGAACTGAACATAGTACAGTCACGGCCCTGGCCAAGGTGACAAATGACTGGCAGCGCAAGCTAGAGAACAAAAAATTTGTCTGCGCCCGTTTTTCTAGACCTAAGTAAGGCCTTTGACACTGTCGACCACAGCCTCCTCCTTTCTTCATTAAAAGCTGTTGGTCTAGATTCTACCTCCTTGCGTTGGTTCCACAACTACCTTTCTGATAGGCACCAACAGGTTAAGGTCGAAGGTGAACTCTCCCCCTCAAATCTGTTAAAAAGAGGCGTCCTGCAGGGATCCATCCTGGGGCCACTCCTATTAGCCATCTACATCAATAATATAGACTCGGGCATTAATGAGGTGAAAATTCATCTGTTTGCAGATGATACAGTGATCTGCCTAAGCTGTACAACTCCTGAAACTGCTTGTAGCGACCTGCAAGCTGACTTCAACGCACTTCAATACCAGCTCCTTAGTAAAAAAATTGCTACTTAACGCCAAAAAGACAAAGGCGATGCTATTTTCACCTATTAACCATGCAGCCTACCCTGCTGTACCCCCCCCCATCACCACCCTCCTAAGAGAAACCCTGGAATTTGTGCCGAAATTCAAATACCTAGGGGTCTGGCTAGACCTCAAACTCTTCTTTGCAGACTACCTGGAGGATTTGTTAAAAAAAAAAACTGAGGCAGAGACTAGGTCTCTTCTTCAGGTTAAACCGCCTGCTAACTACATAGGCCAAGAGACAGCTAGTTCAGTCTACATTCCTTTCCCCAATTGATTACAGCAACTTTATATACAGCCAATGTGCTACTTCATACCTCGGTAAATTGGACATACTTTACCACAGAGCCCTGCGCTTCATCACTGGTCTCCCCTTCTCCACTCATCACTGCTCTTTATATGCGGCCGTAGGTTGGACCTTCCTACACTACAGACGAAATAAAAATGCAGCTCTCTGGACATACAGAGCTATCGCTGGCAAACTTCCGCAGTACATTGTTGATTGCCTGACTCTCAATATGCCTGGAACCTATGCCCTAAGACGCTGTTCACTGATTTCTCTGAAAGTGCCCAAAGCCCTAACGCATTTTGGGAGAGCTGCCATAGGATTCGTTCTACCGTCACTCTGGAATGTGCTACAGAAATCACTGAAACTGAGGACTCCTGTTAGTATTACTGTGTTTAAGACCTTATACTCAAAATACATTACAGAAGCCTGCAACTGCTTCCAATGATCCTAGCTCTGGAATGTGCTACAGAAATCACTGAAACTGAGGACTCCGTTAGTCTCACTGTGTTTAAGACCTTATACTCAAAATACATTACAGAAGCCTGCAACTGCTTCCAATGATCCTAACTTACACTACCGGTCAAAAGTTTTAGAACACCCCTATTTTTCCAGTTTTTATTGAAATTTAAGCAATTCAAGTCCAGTGAATAACCTGAAATGGTACAAAGGTAAGCGGTAAACTGCTAGAGGTTAAAAAAAAAAAGTTTAGGTTAGCAAAAACTGCTGTAGAGAAATTGCAAAGAAAGCCAAGGTGTCAGTGAGTACAGTTTCCTACACCATCAAAAGGCACTTGGAAACTGGAGGAAACTCTGACAGGAAGAGGTCTGGCAGACCCAAAGCCACAACAGAATCAGAAGACAAGTTTCTGAGAGTCAACAGCTTGCGTGATAGGCGGCTCACAGGACAACAGCACAGAGTGACTGGCACCCTGAACCAAAGGGCTACCACAGCATTTTGCAGCACCATGCAATACCCTCTGGTCTCGCCTAGTTGGTCAGAGTTCATCCTACAACAAGATAATGACCCAAAACATACCTCCAGGCTATGTCAGAACTACCTTCGAGGAAAAGAACAAGACGGTAGGCTTCAAATCATGGAATGGCCAGCACAGTCTCCAGACTTAAACCCATCGAGCTGGTTTGGGATGAACTGGACAGAAGGGTGAAAGCAAAGCAACCTACAAGTGCAACACATTTGTGGAACTTCTGCAACAGTGTTGAAGAACTTCCCGAACAATATTTGATGTCCATTGTAGGAAGAATGCCACGAGTGTGTTCAGCGATTACAGTATATCTGCAGAAGGTGGCTACTTTGATGAGTCAAAAATTTAGATTAAATTTTGTTAAACAAAATGATTCTATGATTTATTTTTTATCGCCAATTGTTTATTTGTTCTATGCTTTCATTTCAGAGTACATTGAGACATTAACCTGTGTAAATTTCAATAAAAACTGGAAAAATGGGGGTGTTCTAAAACTTTTGACCGGTAGTGTACTTACACCCCACTTCCAC
Source organism: Neoceratodus forsteri (assembly GCA_016271365.2). Taxonomy (NCBI): domain Eukaryota; kingdom Metazoa; phylum Chordata; order Ceratodontiformes; family Ceratodontidae; genus Neoceratodus; species Neoceratodus forsteri. The sequence goes on from CM028137.1 coordinate 940,138,988, forward strand.
ATCCTCCCTGTTTTTCCCATCTTCCTTCCTTCTTGTATCAGTGCATAACTTGTCCCTGAGCCACCTACTTATCTACCACCCTAAATCTAACCCTCCTATTCCTTGTATACCCACAGCATCTCATTCCTTTGCTCCTAGTATTATTCCAGTTCCAGACCCTCCCACTGGCTGCCACTTCTGCCAACACGTCTCCCCCTTGATACGCCTGGGTCTTTTTAAACTGACTACAGTATGTCTCTTCGCTTGTAGCATCCACTTCAGCTAATCTCTTCGCTGGACTATAATGCCTTTACCTTACGGGAATACTAAACCATGTATGTTGTTGTATCTGGTATAAATTTTTACTGACTTGTGACCCTATTGTTATGTATACCCTTACCGACTGTCGTTTACCTGAACCCAAACGTATTTTTACTTATCCTGTCTATTGCAGGCCTACCTGTACTGTTGTACTCTTACATCTACTGTTTATTTGTCTGTATATAAATGCATTGTTACTTGACTTGTGTAATGCCGCTCCACCTTGTAAATAAGCTTGCTCAATGGTGTTCGCCTGGATAAATAAAGAATTTGATTGATTGACTTAATGGGGAATTTTACTCTGTTCACTTTGTATTTTGTTTTGTGTGGCTCTACTTTCTGTAGGTTAGTAGGTAGAGGCTTATATTTGTCACTGTTTTGGAATGCCTTCCATACAAATAAAAATATAAATACAAACACCAAACAACTTCAGTAAATAGACGGCTTAACTGAATAAAATGATTCGGTAAACAAAAACGTATAACCAAGTAAACTACTGTATACTGGGTCTGGAAAGGCAGCGCTATGATGTAGTCACTTATCTACCTCAATTATGAAGCAAACTAGCGACATGCACTTCCCGATGAAGACAGGGAGGGAGGGAGTTCCTGAGAACAGGGGTTGCCACTGCAAGTGCCTTTTCTCCCACATATTTCAGATGCTCCAAAAGTCGCTGCTTTCTGGATCGAAGAGTCCTACATGGACTGAGAGAGGTCAAGAGATTAGAGGGAAGTGAGGCACAATCTGTCAAGGGCCATAAAAGAGTAAGAAACCACTGGTCGATTCTTTGCCTTTCAGGCAGCAAACCCAGGTCATGTAGCACAGGGGTAATATGACCTGATTTCCAAGTGGAAAGCAGAAGCCAGGCTGCTGCATCCTGAACCGGCTGCCGGCGCTGAAGCTGGCCATGGGGTAGACCCTTGTGGAGTACATTACAGTAATAAAGTTGTGCAGAAGATGAGCCCCGGTGCCAGCATTCTCAAATCACCAGAACAACAAGAGCCTTGTTAGTTGAGCAGTGGCTTTCATTTGATTCCCATGGTTCTCCAAAATCTCAAAAATAACATTTCCAACCCCCCTGCCCCCCATTGCTATCAATAGAGTGTGTCCTTGCAATCTCCAAACTAATACATCACAAAACATGAGTGCGGGGGTGGCGCCTTCTACTTTCTGGGAACCAGGAAGGGATCAGGCAGCTGAGGAATTACAATCTCTTACTCTTTCACGTAGCATTATTAATAAAGTCTTCAAAAGTGGACTTTTCAAGTCCTGATAAGGTAAGCTGCTGCTGGGGAACTTAAGAAAAAAATTCAAAGTGTCTGAGCACGGTTGCTGCTTTTAAGAATGTGGTTTGGACCATTCTTATAACTGGAAGAGTGGCCTCCATGGGCACATTAACATACCAAATAAGTGCTTCCCATGAACATGTACTGGGCCCCTCCAAATCTGAAAGGACACATTGTTTTGCGTGTTTTTCATCTGGGCTTGCAGCCAGCAGTACACCCCTGTGTGCAGCCCCTTCTGCTAAGCTGGCTCATAAATGCTGCATATGAGAGCTGGTTTATGATTTATTTGGGGTGCCTCTCCCCACTTTTTCTGTACTTATGTAAGAAATGCTGCTGTAAATACACTATTTTAAAAGGTTGTTTTTTTTTTTTTTTTTTTCCAAAGCTATAACAGCCAAAGAAGATTAAAAAAAATCAGTGTTGCATGTGTTTCTTCTGTACAGACTCCCCAGTGGCTTCTCTAAGGATGGAATTTAGGTGTTGTGCTCCTAGAGTAAACTTCCTTGTAAACTTGGAGAAGGTCTAGAGGGGGGACATGATAGAAACTTTTAAGTACCTCAGAGGAATCAGCAAAGTCCAAGAGAGTAGCATCTTTCAGAAAAAGAGATGTGCAAGAACAAGGGGACACAATTTGAAGATAGAGAGTGGACGGCTCAGGGGCAATGTGAGGAAGTATTTTTTCACAGGGAGGGTGGTGGATGCATGGAACCACCTTTCTAAGAAGGTTGTGGGGTCTAAAACTGTGGGAGAATTCAAGAATGCATGGGACAGACATAGGACAATTCTTGTGGGGGGTAGGAAGAAATAGGCTGTTGGTTAACTAGGATCTGCAGCTTATCCGTTAGGTAGAGAAATGGGCAGACTAGGTGGGCCAAGCGGTCCTTATCTGCTGTCAAAGTCTGTTTTTCTGTGTTAGGGCTACAAAGATGATAGTGGGTCAGCAGGGTATGGCATATGAGGAGAGGCTGAGGGCACTGAACATGTACTCCCTGGAAGACAGGGGGGACATGATTGGGATTTTCAGGTATTTGAAAGGGATAAATAAGGTTGATAAGGAGAGTCTCTTTAAGCTGAGTGGCAACCATAACACTAGGGGGCACAGTCTTCAGCTGGAGGGTGGGAGGCTTAGGAGGGAGGTCAGGAAGCACTTCTTCACAGAGAGAGTGGTGGACACTTGGAATGCACTGCCGGAAGAGGTCATCTCTTTGAAGACAGCGGGCAGCTTTAAGAGAGGCTGGGATAGGCATGGGGGGGTGGAGTAAGGATCATGCGTAGGGAGGATATGAGGGGTGGGGAGGGAGAGCAGGGACATTAGCTCAAGCTGTGGACCCTGCAATACGAGCAGACTTGATAGAGCAAATGGCCTTCTTCTGCTGGCTTCTTTGTATGTTCGTATGTCCTGTTCCTTTCTGTTACTCTGGGTGGCAGTGATGGCAGGGAAGGTGAGCAGCAGTTGCTCCCAGTTGAGGTGAGAGGGCCAGGCCACCTACCTTTGATGGAATGTGAAGTTTGTTTTAGAAATATAGTTGGGCTATCCTAGTGCAGTGAGCTAACACGTGGAAGACCTCACTTTGTGAGGGGTCTGCTTTGCCATAGGTGCTTTGCTTGCACACTGGCAGAGGGAAGGGAGTCTGGAGCGCTCCGTATTGCACACTGTGAAACATTTACAAGCAAAACTCATGGATGCTGGTCTCCCTCAAATCCCTCCTCTAAAGATGTGTGGCACAACATGCTCTAGGAGCTTTCCGAGGGGGTGGTGGGCAAGGGGATAATGGAATTGGGGGTGGGTGGGATATTGCCCCTGGGATAAAGCAGTGTAGACAATCAAGACAAAAATATAAGAGGCAGCACAATTTCTTACCAGGAATGTATTTACTAAAGAAATCTGACTTTTTCCTTTTACAGTATAGTTCTACAAATGCCACTGATGATCAAGCTACAGTAGTGTACTGCAGGGATCTTTACTCCACTACCAAGATACTTGAAGATGATATTCTGACATTCTCATTACAATAATTGGAACAGCTCGTCCAGATCTTGCTTTATCTTTATCTGTGGAATGGTGCCCCGAAATCTAGAATATATTTTAAATGAAAACTCACTCACTGTCTCTCGCACTTTTTCTGTGTGCTAGCCATGAGCAGCTCAAGTGAAACAATGTTCTTCCCAAATGGGCAGTGCACAGACATTTATTGAGACAATCCATATGACTGGGGAGGCAGATGTTCCATATCTGGTAGAATAGCAAGTGTCTGGGGGGGGGGGTTAGGCCGGAGCACATCCATCTGACTCATAGACGAGCGTTTGTCAATGCCGAATGTTGTCGCGCTTGCATTGGCAGTGGGAGTGGCAGAGCTAGAGATGCATAGTGCTGTGATTTTGTGAATGTGTCTCAAAAGGTGATTTTGCACAGCGAGCACGCCATTGTGCGCCACAGCTGCGGAAACGCGTTTTGGGCAGGCTGTGAAAAATGGCAGCTGGACTGTTGATAAGGAGATGTGCACAAATGCCAGTCGTAAAAATGTGGCATGGAAATATTGCAGATTGACAAAGTTTCAAGGGTGCGTGGAAACTGCACAATGCACGCTTGCAACACAGTTATTGTATGGAGGTTCGGCACCAAATTTTCAACACAGGCATTTTAGGACCTCTGCTTATGAATAGTGTCACCGTCATTTCCTCAAACTGTCCTGAAAACTGATTTTGCACAGCGGTCGTGCAATTCTGTGCCGGACATGCAAAAACACATTTCAGGCAGTTGTAGTGTTCATAAGGAGGTATGGAAAAATGCCAATGATGAACAGCTGGAGTGAAACTATTATAAATTCACAAAGTCATGAGTGTGCGTGCAAACTGTGCAATGCACACTCATAAAACACTCATTTTATTGACTTTCGTTCCCAAATTTTTAACATAGGCATTTTAGGGCATCTGCTAATGAACAGTGTCACTGTCATTTTCATCATGTGTCTCGAACACGGGCTTTCCACAGCGACCACGCTATTCTGCACCGGAACTGCGAAAACAGATTTTGGTCAGGATGTGACAGCTGTACTGTTCATTAGGAGGTGCTGAACAATGGCACTGTTGAAAATCTGGAGTGAAAATATTAGAAGTTTGCGAATGTACGAGCATGCAAACTGCGCAATGCACGCTCGTAACACAGTCATTTTATGGAGTATTGTCACCAAATTTTCAACGCAGGCATTTTAGGACCTCTGCTCATGAACAGTGTCACTGTCATTTTCGTAATGTGTCCCGAACACTGATTTTGCACCACGACGGTGCTGTGCTGCGCCGGAAGTGTGAAAACATATTTCCGCCAGGATGTGAAAAATGACAGCTGTACGGTTCACAAAAAGGTGTGGTAAAATGCTAATGTTGAGAATCTGGCGTGAAAATATTGCGTATTCGCTAACATACAAGCGTGTGTTGCGCAGTTGCTATGCACACTCGTAAAACAGTCATGTTTTGGATTTTTCCCACCAAATTTGCAACATAGGGTTTGAGAGCCCCTCTCATGAACAGTGGCACTGTCATTTCATTCAGCGGTCCCAAATGGCAGATTCCGCCGCGAGTGACCGCTAAAATCACCTTTTGGGACCTAATAACGCCATGACAGTGTAAGAATTCATGACAAGGGGTCCCAAAAACCCCCTGTTGAAAATTTGGGGCGAAAATTTGCAAAAATGCCTGAGATATGCAGCAAAGTTGAAAAAACCTTGTTTATTTCATTAGTTCACGGTTGTCTTTGAAGAGTGCAGTGTAGTGCAGTGGACTAAGGCTCTGAGCTGCAAATCTGGTGACATCCAGCAGACTAGCCCTGGGTTTGAATCCCACAGCTTCCACTTGCATACTGTGTGACCCTGAGCAAGTCACTTAACCTCCTTGTGCTCCCAGGTCGCTCCTGTAAAAAAGCTTCCAGCTTAGTGTGCTATACCTGGTTAAACAACTAAATAATAATAATAATAAAAAAAGTGCAGATGTTCTCGGTCCACTGAAGATCGTCGCTTCATAGGTAAGTATGGGGTTTGGGGGGTGTGGGGAGGCAGGGTGTGTGCGAGTGGGGAGAGGGGGGCACGGAGACTACGAGGGACCGTTTTCCTTTTACAGGTTCAAAAAGAAAAAACATCGTGAGACTTTTTTTTTTTTTTTTGCTGGGGTGGGCTCCCAGCGTGCCACCTAACTGTTTGGGGTGTGTGTGTCTGTAGCTGACCGGGGATTGGGCACCCTCATTGGCAAACAACAGGGTATTTCTGCCGATGGGGAGTGGGCTCCCGATCGACACACAAGAAAAAGGGGGGCGGAAGAGGCGGGATTGGGCACCCCTTGGCATATCAGAATTGGGGTGCTTTATGCTGACGGGGAGTGGGCTCCCGTCGGTACAATCTGAGGGGCAGGGGCAGCCGACAGGATTGGGCACCCCGGAGTCTGCAGTTCGGTGGCCAGTGTGCCGCTATGTACATAATGGTGGCGAGCACGGCAAGAAAAGTACCACTGCATCTAACGAGCTTTGCTCGGATTGCAGTGGACCTTTTCTTAGATGTGCTCGACACATTATGTATGCATGGTGTAAGCGCCTGCATGTGCAGGCTGGATTGGGAATGTGGAGTCTTAATCTACTGGTGTGTGCCCTGCATTCGCCCAACAGCGACCGCGCCTCCAAAGCTGCACTGTCCCAAGATGTTGCCTGCACAGGCGCGCCAACATCAAAAGGACTCCAGTGACTCTAGAAAGTTCGATATTTTTACACTACTGGCTCTTAGTGCAAGAAGTTTTCTGTTCCTGTGACCAGTTTCAGAGCTGGCTAATGTGTGTTATAGTATTTTTCCCACATGCAGGGCAGCACCATCTGGTGAATGCAGAGGTGTTTATAAAAAGGGTTCTGCTGAAATTTTTTTTGTTGCTCACTTGTCAGGTAGATGATAAAATGGGTTGTCTTTATAAAAAAAAAAAAAGGCAAGAAAAACTTCTTTTTGGTGGGGATGCGTGTTACGTGGTTCCTATATTGGGGCGGGGAATGAACCATTTGGCTGAAGTTCACTCCTGCACTTTAGTGTTCCTTTGTTAGTGGAGTGCAGAATTATAGCAGAAACAGCAGTGATGCTAAGAGCAGAGATGCTTCAGCGCATCAACGAAACATTAAAAATGTGCCCAGCTGCATGTGGTAGATGATGCATTAACATATAATAGAATTTAGTTTCCTGCAGTTATCTTTTAATTAGTATCATTTTGGTAATAGCTAACTAAAACCAGCAATCTGTACTCAGGAATAAGTTTAAGACAAAAGCTTTACAGAAGCAGCTTAATATGCAGAAAAATGTCATTAGTGCATTGCTGGAGGACATGACCTAGCCCTGGCGCTTTGACCAACACTTGGTTTTCTCTGGAGGCTTTCGTATTGCTTGGTGTTAATAGCTGACTGAAGTGTGGGATCAGGCACCAGCAGTTGAATGCAGATCTGGAATGATATAACCAGTCTTCTAGTGGGAAGAAAAACAACTTGGAGTTGCTTAGAAATTGGCACACAGTCCTATTCTTTTCTCCCCACATAACTGGCCCTATGTAAGTTAGTTTGTGTCTTTTAGCAAATTAAATTATATTCGCAATGATGAACTGGCCTAGAGGCTCAGAGACTGCAGCATTTAACACAAATTGCAGCATGTACTGCAGCAGTAGAAACAGATAAAGAATTAATTATATTTACTAGTGCAGTTTGTGACTAGATGATGAGTTCAGTTTTTTTTTTTTTTTTTTTTTTTTTTTTGAAGAGCAGCACATATTTGTAATAAGAAAAGCAGTGGACCGGATCACCCAAACCTCTTTGGTACATTAGGGACAACAGGTTTCAGGGAATCACTTGATCTTGATTGTTTCCTGCAGGAAATATTACAAACCAAAGCTATTGTAAATAGACAAGGAGATTTTTTTTTTTTTTTTAAATAAGGAAATGCTAACTTTAGATGGCAAAGTTAGTGGCCTGAGGGCAACGATTTTTAGGTTGAGTAAGAAGATTTTGAAGCTTTCTGGCTGTTTTTGACCAGGTTTTATCAGAAAACAATTCCTTGCCTAGTATGGCTTTGATGAAATGGGGGAGCAGCAACCCTGGGTTGAACCTGGGGTGCCAGCAGGGCGCTGACATGGACTAAGTACACAGTCCGCAACAGAATACTTTCATAGACTTGTTCAGGCCAAAGACAAGGTCAGCATATTTACAATCCACTGTGGCCTTCTGGCCCTTTAAAAAAGGTAACAAAAAGTGAGGCATCAGTGACGCAAACCATGTTCCCCTCCAGTCGTGTGGCCCTCTCAGCAATACAGTCACATGAGTTTATGTAGTAAACAGCGGGTGCACTGTGGGGAAGGGAAATTACAGAGTTAGCCTGAAGATGTGGACTACTGGCCGCCCCGCAACCATTGATTGGATGGTAAGGAAGAGGATGCTTTAAAAGCTATCTGGGATTGATGAAGTTTGAATGAATTTCATGTAGTGGTCTGCTTTGCTATCTTTGCTACATGTAGCAAGGTAGACTCGCTTCACCTTGATCTGGTGAGATTGGGGGGGGGGGGGGCATTGCAGGTCCAGGAAGATAGCCAGGCAAGGTGGTTTGCCTCCCTGGAGCATGGGTGGAACGAGTGCTATCCACATTCAAGCAGGGCAGCTGTAGGGAGGAGAAGACTGTCGTCCATGTTACCACAAACAACATGGGGTGCACAAGTCCCAGGGACATGACGTCATTTGTGGAATTAGGGATATTCCTGAAGGGGAAAGGTATCTAGGGTGGTGGTTTCTGAGGTCTTCCCTGTCCTGGGGGTTAGTAAAGAGTGGCAGCAGATCACTAGATAGGCAAGTGCTTGGCTAAGGATTGGTGCAGTGGAGAGGGTTTTCCTCGCTAACAAACTGGAGGTCCTTCGGGGATTTAAACTAGAGGTAGGGGGAGAGGGCTGGTGCAGGGGTTCACCAAGGGCAGGAGGTGGATTCAGGTGTTCACCAAGGGAAAGACAGCACAGTAGGGAGCAAGAGGGGAGGGGAGACTCAGGGGAAGTGTTTAAGCATAGAGGGGCAAATATTCTCCCTTTACATGCAGGACAGTATTAGGAGTGCACCCAGCAAAATGGACGAACGTTTCACTTTAAACGTCAGGATTTGGTAGCACTCGCAGAGGTATTGTGGAGTACCAGAATAGAGGGATACAAAATATTACAAAGGAATAGGCATGAAAGGTAAGGGGGAGGGTTGGCTGTCTGGAAGTTGCTGTGGAGGACAAAGGGGACATTGGGGAGCAAAACAATGCCATAGAGTCTGTGTGGGCAGTTTAGTGGAAGGAAGGCAGAAGAGTCTGTGTGGGCAGTTTAGTGGAAAGGAGGGCAGAAGAGTGTCTGTGTCAGTTTAGTGGAAAGGAGGGCAGAAGAGTGTCTGTGTCAGTTTAGTGGAAAGGAGGGCAGAAGAGTCACTTTTTGATGTGTGCTTCAGGCCATAAACAATTCAACAGAGCATGACAGCTGGCTGATCATAGAAATTACGAGAACAGTCATATTGGTGGCAGTGAGGATCCATGGGAACTTCAGTCTCCTGGGCATAGACTTGCATCTTCATTAGGCTGACAACGGGGCTGAGACTGAATTCCATGCACTTTCAAGGACTGCTTCCTGGAACAGCATGTCCCAACAAGGGACTAGGTTTGATGCCGTTCTTGGCCATGATTTTAGCAGCAGGGTTGGGGTCATCTTCAGTTTGAATGTTAAGCAACCGATGGGAGGCAGTGACCACAATCATGTAACGTTCCTCGTGACAGGGAAGGCAAGCCAAACCTCTGTAACCAGAGCCCAGAACTTCAGAAATGTGGACTTTGCCAAGATGAAAGACCTGGTGGCCATGGGTCTATAGCAGACCTTTGAGGCTTGTGATGCACAGCACTTGTGTGGTCTGTTGAAGAAGGTAGTTGAAGCTGTTGTGGAGGTTGTAACAATAATAACAGTAACAACAACAACAAACAATGAAAAAGGGGCCAAGAAGTGGCTCCCCCCACCCTCCCGACTCAGCAGGGACGTAAGGCAATCGATTATGAACAAGTATACCTTGTCTCTAGCAAGGCCTTTGATTCAGTCCCCTAAAGGAGGCTGGTCAAAGAGATCTGGGTACCTTGGAGTAGAGAAACAGATGGTGAATTGGGTGGAGAGCTAGCTGGAAGTAGAACACGGAGGATGGTAGTCAATGGGGAGTTTTCAGAGGTGAGAGAAGTGACTAGTGGGGGTACTTCAGGGATTGGTGCTGGGACCAGTCCTCTTCATTATTTTCATATGTAACATAGGTGAGGATATCAAGGGTAAGGTCTGCTTCTTTGCAAATGGCATACAAAGATCTGCATGGGATAGACACAGAGGAAGGGAGAGCTGGTCCAAGATTTAGCAGCTTAACATTTTTCATTTTTGGTCAATATAGTTTTCATTAAACTTTTTACAGTGGTCTGCAGAGTTTGTCACTTAATGGTTTTACAAGTGATTTTGTGTCTCTGAGTTTGTGTTTAATTATTCCTAGGATATAACAGGTGTACAGTTTTGTAAGGGACCTCCTCTCTTATACTCAGCTCGGGGTCTGCCATCTTTTTAAATGTATGTCACCACCTAGGCTGTGCACCAATATAGAATTAAATAAGGAGACCTGATGTGGGGGTGTGGGAGTGGTGGAGTCTAGGCAGGTGGAGGCTGGCAACTGAAATTCGATGCTAAAAAATGTAAAGTAATGCACTTTGGGTAAAGGAACCCAAGGGTGCAGTATGAAATGGTAGGGATAGTGCTGGATAGCATTCCAGAAGAAAAGGATTTAGGGGTGATGACATTGGCAACCCTAAAAACGTCTACACACCACAACAGGGAAGTGAACAAAGCAAACAGAATGTTGGGATGTATTGGGAGGGGGATAAGCAGTACAAAACGGGGAGTGAGCCTCGCTCTGTACAGTCACTGGTGCGGCCGCACCTGGAATACTGTGCAGGGTACTGGAGCCCACACCTGAGAAGGGACTGCCACAAGGTGGAGGCAGTTGCAGTGCAGGGCCAGCAAGATGGTGATGGCCTTTGGGATTTGACGTACGAGGAGTGGCTGCAGGATGTAAACATGTACACCCTGGGGAAAAGGAGGCAAAGGGGTGGGACATGCTTGAGACAGACAAGTACCTGCATGAGATAAATAGAGTAGATGCCAAGGAACTGTTTTTCCCCTCGAGTTCAAACACTGGGATGAGAGGGAATTCAAAAAAGGACGTCTGAAAGCACTTCTTCGTGGAAAGGGTGGCAGATAAGTGGAATAAGCTACCAGGAAAAAATAAGACCAAGTTGGTAGGTAGCTTCAAGCAGGGATGGGATAGGCATATGGGTTTTGTTAGAAAAAGGGGGGACAGTTTAAAACAAAAAGGGGTGGGGATTGCCACTAGGGCAAGACAAAATAGTTAATTAGGGTGGGCAGACTGGATGGGCCAGGAGCCTTTTTCTGTCGCCTGTGTCGATGTATCTAATAGAGAGGGCATACAGCTGTAGGAAGCAGGTGTGCTGCCTCCATGCAAGGAGGAAGTGCAGATCCGTGCTGAAGGGACTGCAAAACAAGAATCAATGAAACCAAGGAGGGGCTGGAAGTCAGGATAGCAGTAAGAGCCGCAGAAAACACCAAAGTCTTCTTCCAGTACATAAACAGAAAAAAGGACAGCGAAGGAGAGGATTGGGACCCTGAAACTGGGAAGGTTGGGGAAAACCGCAGGAAGAAACCAGCAGCGCACCCAATTAGACTGCTGGGACATCTGTTTGTTAAAGCAAACTATAACCATAAATGGGTAAAAAAAAAAAATTAATTGCAAAAAGTGCAACTGATCACTTCCAAGAGGGTCATCTCAGCTTGGAGGAAAGAGGACCCTGTGTTATGCTGTGCCTTATGGTTTCATCAGAGGTGGGAGGAACCTGTGAAAGAGCCTGGGGCCGTGGCTGAAATTCTGAATGAATATTGTTTCAGTTTTTCACTAAAGGGGCCCCCCGGAAGAGACTGCTTATTGGGAGGGCAAATGGCATTAGTGGTAGCTTTAATGCAGCCTCCGACTAGCACGCCTGCCCTGGTAGCCGACTACCTGCCCTAGCTCAAGCCAGGTAAATGCTAAGAGGTGGATGGGTTATTGTGCAGGATAGGCTATGCTAGGAAATTCGTTTTATTATAGACTTTTCTGGAAATAATCCCTGTAAATCAGTGATGAAAAATACATTAAATATGGAAATAGATACACTGTAAAGTAGTTTTTTTTTTTTTTTCGCAAATGGTACTGATTGGCCAAAATTGTTCAGATTTTAATTTTGTGATAAGCAGTTAGCACCTAATTCACATCTGAAAATGCTTGATTTCGGCTGATTAGTGACATTTTATTTTTGCACAATCATCCCACGCGAAAATAGCAGAAATTATTTTTGAGAGCAAATAACCAGTTTTACGATACATAAAGTTAAAACTAAATGCATTCCCATCATCTTAAATGAATAATAGAACAAAAAACAGCAAATACATGTAAATGAATTGTCCATAGTACAGGGTCAGGGTAGGCAGCGCTATAGAGTGACTCAAGCTCTGAATGAACCCGACTGATGGCAGGAGGGAAATCCACAAGACTTGGTGTGCAACAGAGAATACCCTGTCCTGCTCAGATTGTAATCTTGAGTGGGGAAGAACTAGTAACCCTGGGTCTCTAGATCAGAAGGTTCTACTTGGGGGAGAGAGAGACAAGAGCTCGAAGGTAGGTGGGGCCCAATCGTTTAGGGCCCTGAATGTCAAAATATTAACCCTGTAATTAGTCCTTTGCCTGTTATGTAGTCAGCGCAGATAGTGCAGTGCTAGAGTGATGAACAGAACACTTCATGGAGTTCAGAAAGAGAGCTGGTGCATTCTGCACTAGCTGCAGGCGATCGAGCTTACCACAGGATGGGCCCCTTACAGAGTGCACTGCAGCAGTCCAGGGGCATGGAGATGAATGCTCGGACTAGCATTTTCAGATCATCAAATTCAAGTGGGTACAACCTGGCACTCTTTATAAGATGGTAGATACCGCTTTTGACTTCAGCTGACACCTGGGAATCCAGGGTCAGCCTTTCATCAAGGATTATCCCCAAGTTGCTAACCATACTTTCAGCCGCAAGTTGAACACCATCAAAATATGGTAATTTGAGGTTCTGCTTTAAAGTAGAGATCTGGCGGTTTGAGACAACTAGGAGCAATTCCTTCCTGCTGGGATTCTGAGCCTGCCTGTTAAAGACCATCCAGTCCTCTATTTCCACCAAACACCATGAGAACAGCAGCCACTTGTGATCACCCTGGCCCTCTTCACCTGCATATGAGAGGTACAGTAGGGTATCCTTTGTGTAGCAGTAATACAAAGTGCTGTATTTCTTGACTATCTATCCCGGCAGCATGTATACGGCAAACAAAATGGGGAGAGGACCAACCTTTGTGGAACACTGCAGACTGTACCAGTCATCAGTGAGAGAAATGGATCCATTGCTACCAACTGTTCCTGATCCACCAAGAAAGACAGGAACTGCACAAGTACAGCTGCAGACAATCCTGCATATTCCCAGGATCTGTTCATCAGAAACGCCATGGTCCTGTGTGCACCAAGCTGAGGAGAGATCAAGGAGGATTACCACTGAGACCTTTCTCCAGCCTATTGCAAGAAATCATCACACATCTTGTGCAAGACCGTCTGTGGCGGACAGGACCAGCTCAGAGATTTTGTATGTGTCCATGTATTCGCCTAACTGAACTATCACCACTTTCTCCACAATCTTACCAAAAGTGGCAGCTTGGAAATTTGGCCAAGATTGCTTGTAACATGGCATTAATCGTGTAGGGCAAAGTGGGAGCTGCGATAGGTGCAACAGGGTCACGGGGCCAGAGCGGGCATTAACCCAGCTTATATGCCGTGCCTGCTTTGGCAGTACCGAGAGCAGCCAGAGCCCCAGATTAGCAGCACTGGGCACAGCAGGGGAGCGAGTGTCACGGGGCAAGAGTGGCGCAGCAACAGGGAGATCAGCTAGATACCGACGGAAAGGGGACAAGAACTAGAGGCGCACAGAACGCAAAGATAGCATAGCAGGAGACAGATGGGGGATGCCGGCAAGCGGGGACTCAGCGAGAGGGAAGGGGAAGTGACCGGGGGACCAGGCAAATTTGCATGCGGACGCACACCGCGAGGAGTGAGCAGCACAGCGGAGACCTCCAGCGCCGGATATGAAGCAAATACCCGCGCAGATCGGCAGAAGCACTGGACTGTGCTGTCAGCTGAACTGTCTTGTGTACTTACATCCCGTGAATATGTTGACCGCAGCAGTAAGTAAATGTTGGTTTCAACGAAGATTTCAAAGTGCAGCACAAATGTGTCCTCACAGCTCCGACTCCCTGTGTTATGTTGCTCAACGCACAGTAGACAGGCTCCTGGCGACTCCATTGTCCCGCGGACCATGTTACAAGCGCATTAAGCCACTCCGGAGGTGGCATCTAATGCGATTGATGCATGGTTGGGCGGTTGTTCGCCCTCGGCCTTGGGCCACAACCCTCCCAACCATGCATCAATCCAGCATTAGATGTCACCTTCATTGTGGCTTAATGCGTACTTGATTTTTATTTTATTTTGGTGATTCATTTATTTATTTATTTAGCTTTTGTTTACCGGGTAAGTACACTAGACAAGTAATATGCCTATTTTCAGGAACGACCTGGGAGAGTACAACATAATGAATACAGAATAGTACAGGATAATACAGAAACAACATGGCAGAATGTCAACATAACAAGAACATTAATCAAGGTGACACAATAATAAGGCAGTTGGTTACACCCAGATTCAACAGTGGTAAAACATAAAATCACAAGTTATTATGCAAATTAGACAATTACTAACTTGCTTACTAATTTTCAGGGATGCCCAGATCTAAAGACTACTTCTTTGGCAGGAGTATCTTGACTGCCTATTTTAGAGCTGCTGGTAAGACCCCTCACTCAATGAAGCATTAACAATCCTTGCAGTGGCCACGGCTAGTTCCCCTACCCCAGCCTTTATCAGCTGGAATGAAATAGTATCTGGCAGAAAAGTTGTTAAAATTGGAGGCGCATCCAGATTCCTCGTCCCTCTATCCTCTGTTGCTCTGGTAATTTATTTATCTATTGAAATGTTTCACCAGGAAAGGCACACTGAGCAACAAGAGCTCATCTCCTGGTGCGACCAGGGGGGGGGGGGGGGGGTACAGAGGGAGGATAACTCACAGGTTATCACGTCACATTGTACAAGTTACAGTAGAATAACACTTGGCACATTGAGGAACATAGAAAATAGAAATCATGTCTGTGAGGCATATAGCACATATAGTAAACATTGAGGCAGTAAACAACATAGAAAACTAAGCGCAAATTGGTGCAGAACGAGACAATGGGTGGCAGTGATCTGGTCCCGGATACTGTTAATCATGGCTTTTAAAAACTGATTCATTTATCCACTGAGGAACCCACTGGATTTTGCACTGTAGATGCCTTCATGAGAAAAAACGCAACAGGTCTTTTTTTTTTTCCTTTCCCTCTGCTGCAGTGAGACCCTAAGGGAAATTTAGTTCCTGTGGATCCTATTGCCTCCCACTAACCAGCATAATGGGTCATTATGACAGGTTTATTGCCATCTGCCAGAGATCTCTTCAGAGCTAAAGGAACAGCTGAGTGGGACACTTGTAATCTTTCATAAGTCTGTTCATACAGAGGTGGTGCGTGAGGACTGGAAAGTGGCCACTGTGGTCCCAGTTTTCAGGAAGAAGGAAAAGTCTGACATGAGCAACTGCAGACTGGCGGTAATGTTGAGCATGTTGTTGTTGGAATCCATTATCAAAAACAAAATAATGGATCACTTGACTGAGGCCATGATTGTCCCACCACCAAGCATAGTCTGCGAAGGGCAGATCATGCTAAACCAACTTGTCCACCTTTAAATGGGTGCCCAGGAAGGTGAACGGGGACAGGGCTGTAAACCCAGTCTGTCTGGATTTCAGAAAAGCCTTTGAGAATGTGACACATAAGGTTTGGGTCTAAGTATATCAGTGTGGTGTACCCTTCCCATACACAAGGTGGATTGCTAACAGACCTATTTATTCAGTTCGTGGTAATAGGGTACAAGCCCTAGGTATATGAATACATGTTTTCAGGCTTGACCTAGGAGAGATGCAGAGAGTTACACACAGTTAAAAGTAACAAGATGACTGTCTGAAGGTATTACAGAGAGTAATGCAGAAAATAGTAGACACCGTCTGAAGGCAAACGCACTGCAGTGAAAATCAAATAACACCACCAACTTGGAGACAGGAAGCAGAGCGTTGTGGTGGAGCAGTCCTACTCTGAAAGGCGTGGCGTACTTGACAGCTTCCCTGGGGGTTCACTGCTGGGCTGCTGCTGTTTTTAAGATTTTCAGAAATTGTGTGGAAGCTGGAGTCTTCAGGAGGCTGTGTAAGTTCATAAGCAGACAGTTCAGGAGACGGCCCGTGCCCATCATTGCAGGAACAGAGGGTGCTGCCAAGTTGCGCAAACCCACAAAATGAGGCACACAGCTATAGCAGATTGCATTTATTCCACTTGCATCCAAATGGATACAGCAGCAGTGAGCTAATGCACTCTGATGGTGCCCCATGCTTCTACCTAGTGATTCTTTATCGGGTGGCAGGCTGCTTGATAGAGACCTCATTTTGTACCCCTCCTATGAGCTGTGGAGAAATCCACTTGGGTATTGCTATTACAGTGCACCCTCTATTATCCGCCAGCTTTGGTGCACCACGTTTTTGGCGGATAATAGAGGTATGTTACGTTGCATTGGTAAAATATGGGAACATTAGCACTGGATTACACTTAGGTATTTTTCAGTTTCTTTATCTGTGCACAAGTTGGTAACAAAAATACTTCAAAACATGGTATGACTATTAAAATTTAGTGCATTTGTCATCTATCGTCAATTAGCTTTAATCAGTGAGGGATATCTGTTTGGCTTCATTTGTAATGATTAATTTAATTTTAGCTTTCAAGTCCTCCTGTCTCATCGGGCTGCAGTGGTGCTCAGGGAAGGTACAGAGCTGAGACATTGGTAACTGACTAGCCAGAGTCATTTAGGCTAATGAGATGGCACACTGCCAGGGATGTGGCGGAATATGAAACCCTTATGGGCTTCAAGAAAAGGTGGGGCATTTGTAAGGGTATGGTAAAGGTTATGGATGAGGGGATGGTTGGGAAGATGGCCTGAGTAAGAAATAAAAATTAGCATTATATACAGAGGGCAGAAAACAATAAGCTACATATGGTAGCAAAGGCACATATATAGAGCAGTGCACTGATGCATAATCAGGGGTTTAAACAGCTGGTATAGCATAGCAAAACGCTGCGCAAATCAGTGGGTCCTGCTAATCATTTTCTGAATCGCATAGCACTGAACTGCTAAACATTTTTTTGACGTTTTTATTCAGGTTTACCTAGTCAAGACAAAATAAAAAGCATTTTTAATTTTGCTAATCAATTTGTGCCAAGTGCTGTGCAATTTCAGACTTGATTAGCACTTTATCGCGCAAAACTGCTATTTAATTTTCTCAGTTCATTTAACACCCTGATAAATGAAAATTATAAATGCAGGAAAAAGACAGAGGAACTGTATCTTAACAGTATTATCGCACCGGCCCAGTGGTGCTAAGGGTTGAGCTGCTGGATGCCACACCTCGCGCCACGCCAGCAACCCGGGTTCGTGAACGAGCCTGGGCCATCGGGGGTCGGCAGGGGAGGGAAAGGATTGAGCGTCCGTAGGACAGCTCTCCTTTCCCAGGAGGGAGGGGGGTACATGCTCGGCGCCTGACTGGTCTCTGGTGGAAGCCGGATGGACTAGCAAGTGCACGGGCATAAAAGAGAGAGTTGGGAGTGGATGACATCGTTGGAGCCTTATGACATTGAAGTGCAGCGCCACTCCTTAGAAAAATGAGGGAAAAAACACCCCACAGCGCTTCGGTAGATGGAGCACTAGGCCCTGATTCCCCAGTGCCCTTCCTGTCCCGTGCCACATCCCGACGAGAACAAGAAGGACTTCTGGGGTGCCCCTACCCCGTGCCCGTCTGGGGGATACAGCCACGGCTACATGGGGGATGGACTGCACCGGACTCCAGGTTAGAGGGTGGGGACTAGAAGGCCATAGGTGTCTCCCGAAGAGTGGGAGCGCTGCAGGCAGGGGGAGTATAAAGAATAAGTAAAAAAAAAAAAAACAGTATTATCACATGGCAGTTTTCGTCAGCTAGAACATTGATCCAGACAGTGATTTTTCGAGTAACACTCTGAAGGGGGGGACTTGAAGTTTATTCCAGGTAAGTAGGAGCAGTCCAGCTGAGTACCATTTTTTTTTTTTTTTTCAAAGTTGGGTAGGTGTCTGGGGACCTCTAGGAGATGGAGTAATTTCCAGCTATGTCACAGTATTTCCTAACTGAAGACAGCAAAACTGAGACCTTGTTAAAGGGCTGGGATTAAGTGTACTGCACACTAGAGTGAAGGGAAGGGAATGTTATGTAATGTCTGCCTGTCACAGTTTTTTTTTTTTCCTAGTTAGGAGGGGGAGCACTGGCTCTGTCATCACTGCTGCTAAGATTCCTGAAGTCCTTACACCACGCTTGTATTACTAATCCGTTATAAATACTCTAGCTTACTACGGCACGAGCAGCACAAGCACTCTCTGTGGGGCAGTAGTACAAAAGGCAAAGCTATTTTAGGTTAATTGACCCAGGTGTAAAATTAGAATTTGCTGAGAATAGCAAGCATGGTGGTGATTTTGCACTAATCCCAAGACTGTGTTGCATGTTTCCTGAGAGCATTTCTCCTGACTGTAACGCAGTCCTGAATTCTCAGGCCATTTATCAGTACACTTCCTGGTGGTAATACCTTTTATTACACTAACTGAACAATTTTTATGCAAGCTTTCAAGACCTCTTGTATCCCTTCATCAGGTGCAGAGAATTGGAGCAACATAGTGGTCTAAAAACTCTAGATTCGAAGATACTACTGTAGTGTAAATGACAAAATATTTCCATGTTACTTAATATAAAAAAAAATGTGCTCTGAACGATCGTCCATCCCCCTGTCTTACAGTTGCAGCCTGCCATGGAGGCACCCTCCTCTAGCCAGGAGGAAGGGGGGCAGCTTCCTTCACAGCAGATGCCAATGGTGCTCTGCAGTTAGACCCCCCCCCAAAAAAAAAAATCAGTATTTTATGTTGTGTTTGTTTTACTAGAAAATGATATTGTGTTACATTTGTAAATCTGGATGTGTTTTTTTGGTTTTGTTTTTTATGTTTTGCCTTCTATGCTGATCCTATTGTTCCTATTCTCTGGCTGTTGTGCAGCCATAGAAACATAGGCAGTGATGGCAGAAGAAGACCCAATGATCCATCTAGGCTGCCCATATTATCCTGTTATACCCCGGGGCCTGTTGTCCCTGTGGGGTCTTAGCTTACCCTATTGTTTGCCATGTTTCCGGCTCTCGTCCCTTTGGGTGGCTGCTATACCCTTGGATCCACCCTAGCAGTGTTTTAAACCGTTCCTGGTTTTTGCACCCACTACCTCTGCTACGCAACCACTGTTTCTGTAAATTAATATAGCACAGTGGTTTAGGGCTCCAAGCTGCAAACCTGGAGACCTGGGTTTGAATCCCATAGCCCCCAGTTGCATACTGTGTGACCCTGAGCAAGTCACTTAACTTCCTCATGCTCCCAGGTCACACCTGAAAACATGCTTCAGCTTAGTGTGCCTTTCTTGGTTAAACAATGTCCCCTTTCCCTAATACTTCCTTACATCCTTTTTAAACATGCCCCCTTCCCCATTAACCTCCACTCATGACCCCGTGTCCTAGCTTCTGTGTTCCTGGTAAAATGCTCTTCACCGTTCACCTGGTTTATTCCTTTCAGAAACTTGAAGGTCTCTATTATGCCCCCAACTCCTTTCGTCTGGTTTTGAGTGAATACATGTTCTCGCCTTTAGCCGATCCTCCTAGAATCTGTCCTTCTGGGCCTGATCATCTCGGTCATGCTGTGTTGTACTGTCTCTAGCCTGTCTGTCCTTTTTTTCAGGTGAGGCAGCAAAACTGGGCACAGTAATCCAGGTGTGGCTTCACTAGTAACCCATACAGAGGTGACAGTACCTCCTGTGTCCTACTGTTGAACCCCCTCCCAGTGCACCCCAGGGTGGTGCAAATCATTTTGTGAGCTGGTGGTTAATTTGGCCACTAGCTTTCAAAATATGGTAGCCAAACCATTATCTGTAATGGCCATTCTTTTTAAAGGAAAACCTTGGAAAACCTACTGTCTTTCACAGCTGGTACCAAAATGCCGATTAGTACTAATAGAGCAGCAATTTTTTATGCGTTTATATTTTTTATTTTTTGAAACAGCATGCTGCAACTTCCATTTTTCAATGCAAAATCACCATCTATAGTATCCGGCGCCGCACGTTCCCTCACTTACTTTATGCTACTATGCCCAGTCCAACTTCAGCCACTGGTCGGCAGGCATATTAGCATAAAGTAAGTGAGGGAAGGTCAGTGAGATGCTGATTTCAGCAATGGATAACGAAAGTTGTGGCGTGCCGTTTCAAAGATTAAAAAAAAACATATGCAGGTGCTATAAAAAAATTGCTCCACTGTCTGTAAGTGCTAATCAGGCATTTTGGCACCAGCTGGAAAACCGGTAGACTTTCCATTGTGTTCTGTTAAGGCCTCAAAAATCACTTTGTAGGCAGGTAGCCAAGTTGGCCAATAACTTTCAAAATATGGTAGCCAAATCAGTTTTCTAACTAGCCATTGGCCACCTGGCTACCTGATTTGTCCCACCCTGGTGCACCCTAGCATCCTGTTAGCCTTGCTGAAGGCTTTATTACTTTGGCTGGTTTGTTTAAGGGAGTCGCTAATGACGACTTGTGTCCCTTTCCTCTGATGTTGTCTCCAGCTAACCCAGTGGAATCCAGCTGACCCAGTGAAAGATCAGCTGGGGGTGGGTAGGGGGTCAGAGAGAACCTCTGTGAAAAAGAGCTGCATTCTTCATTAAGTCCCACTGTACTATCTCGAGTGCCCATCTTGTGAATCAAAAAAAATTCTCTCTTCCGCGGTGCTGTATCCCAGTCCATGTTCCTCCTATGTTTTTTCAGCATGTTGAAGGCCCAAGAATAAAAGTGAAGGAACAAAGACCTTTCCACTTCAAATTTCCAGAAGTCCAGGTTTGCCAGTATTGCTGTACCAAGTGTTTGCAGGTTATGTCTTGGGTCATCTACTTGACTGGCAGTATCCCAATGCAAAACAGATCTGACGAATACCACTCAGTAAATCTGCTATAATGTTTATTTCTCACGACACACCTCGGGGTAATGTTCCATAGCATGAGAGACTACTCGTCAGACCCATTCCATTTGCTGTGTCATCTGCGCAAAATAAAATCAGAATACGCAAATCTTGTACATATTTACAAGACAACCCCTTGCACCACTGTGCCACCATAACCAAAGCATAAAAGTGCTCCCAGTAAAAAAATCTCATTACAGGTGTATAACTCCGCTTCTCTCTGGTGGTAATTAGTTTATTAAGTTCTTGTAACCTAGCACGATGGATACCCTGTGCACAATCATTATACTTTCAAGAATCCTGGTCAGATGTAACATCAACATACATAAACAATGTTTTTAAATACCACTATATATAATCTGTATCTTTCCTCAACATGTTTCTACCTGAATTCAAGTACACCTATTTATAACAAGTAGTAGTTTCCTGTAACAAAAAAAACAAACTCTGTATACATTCTAGCATCACTCTGATTGTGGAGCAATTTTCTAACCCCTCTTGATACAAAACACAAACGTGTCATGCCTTGTATGATATACCTAGATTTACTAAGTAGTATGCATCCCTTTGTTTTGCACTGGCGTATCAGTGGTCAGGTGGATGACCCAAGACATAACCTGTTGACGCTTCATACAGAAGTCCAGGCAACCTGAACTCTGTTTGGAAATTGTATGATGAAAGTGTTCCCAGTACTAAAGGTGACATGGCGCATAACAGATGTTTGAGCTGGTGAGTGCAAGCAATACTAGAGGACATGCACTCAAAATGGAATTTTTTTTTTCTTTATGATTTTTAGTGGACCACTCTAAAACATGTCTACTTAAAATACCAGGTGCCAGTTCCCACAACAGACCATGTTGGATGAAAATGTATGACCGAACAATAGAGTTTAATTTTTGTATGTTCTTAGCAAAACATGCAAATTCATTGGGCCAGCCATGGCCTTGGCGCTCTACCACCTACTGGCGCTGACAACCCATGTTCAGAAGTGAAGCAGTGCGTCAGAGGGTTGGCTGAGGGGGAGGTGTAGATGTGCGCCCCATGGACAGCTGTCCTTGAGGGGTTGTGTTGTAGTTTCCCAGCATTTCAGTGACATGCAGTGGAGACTTGGGTGTACAGAGCCGGGACCTCACGCAGTAGGCGGAGGCGACGGTGTACGTCTGTAGGTTGGATGCAGGAGCGTGCCTGACCTGCGCTGACGTCATTGCACATCTGCGCCTCTGGGGAAACTAATGGGAAAAACACCTGGGCTGGCTGCACAGTGACACCCCCGGACCTCCACCTGAATGACACCCCAGGCTCCTGGTTGATCTTGCTCTCTCCACCAGGACAGCCCCGACGCAGGGGCAAGCTGCGGGCCTCCTCAGTCCAGGCAGCCTGGGGGGGTGGGGTGCCAGGTGGGATGTCCGGGTGTTGATGGGGGCAAATCCCCTGCCTGTACCGGAAACGAAAAAGAGTTGAAAAGAAAATGGAGCTTCAGCTTTGTGCCACCGCTGTCTGTTTTGTCGAGATTGAAACGCACAGAGGTTGTGATTTTGCTTCAAGTCACACAGTGAAGCTGAGGCTGTGGTGGGAGTCCAGCCTGAGGTCTCTTGGTTCAGAATTCTGTGCGCTGCCCTTCCTGTGCCTTACTGCTGCTTAGTTGGTTGGCGGGGTTTGGCTGTCTTCAAATAGCTGCCTGCAGCTATGTCCTGAGTGTTGTGCAACAGATTTATTACGTGTTTCATGAAGGGAGTATGACTGATCATCTAGGGACAAGACATGTGGGGTGGGTGGCTGTGTGTGTTTGTCATGTCAGAAAAGCAGAGACCGTCAAGTAAAATAAACATTTTGTTTTGTTTTCAATCTGATATTTTAGCTCCCAAACCTCCTCTTTTATGGTCCTCCTGGAACTGGAAAGACATCCACAATCTTAGCAGCTGCTCGGGAGCTCTATGGGTAAGAAGACTGGCTCAGTTCCTGAACCGGCTGCCAGCACATAACACCATGTCAGTAAGCACACAGTGAAGGGAAAGAATCTGCTGACTTTGCAACATGCCTTTTTCTAGGCCAATCCCTTGTATCAGAGAGTACATTACCTAGACTAGCAAAGTGTTTTGCTGTATAAAAATAAAAAACACCTGCTGTTCTGTTTTTTTTTTCATAGATTGATTGATAAAATCTTGAGATTTGCAAACCTAGCTTCTTGACTGTCTCTTTACCAATTTATTTTTTGTTATAAACATATTTCTTTGCAGATATTTTAGCCAAGTCAAAAGCACAACGTTTAGGGTTGTATATAACCTTAAAAATACTAAACGCAGCTTTCCAGAAAGACAAGGTTTTATACAAACCAGTCATCTCTTGCTTATAATACCAACCATCCCCCTTTTTTTACTCTTTTTATGGTGCCATGCCCTACAACAGTGATCCGGGTTATCATGATCACACCGTTGCTGTGGCAAGGAGGGTGGATGAGTGAGTGGCTGCTTTCACACAGCCAACGCCAGTACTCTTTCTTGGTTGACTGGTAAGGAGTGTACAAATGCAGAGCATACTGTACCTTGCTTCACCTTTTTTGATGCGCTCAATCTCTGCATAGTTTCCAAACTGCCAGTCTTCTCTTAGGTGATAGTACAGTGCTGTGTGTGACAGGGTGGACTAGGACCCCATTCTGTTTGTTAGAGAAAGTGTTTAAGTGCAAGGATCTTTCCTTTTCTGTCTCTTCTCTGGTTGCGCAACCAAATTTTCCTGTGAGACTTCGGATTTGATCACCCCGACAATCTCACAATCCTTCGCCTCTCACTGTCTCTCAGTTCTCTCTTGCTGTCTGTCTTTTCCTCCCTTGCATACTTGCTGATATAAAAATATGTGCAAATCATTGTGTGGACATGTAACTGATATTAGGATCCCTTTTGTTTAGAAAATATATAGTATTGCTGTTTAAATGTATATAATTATAATTTGAAATGATTGTAAAAAGCTAATGGAAAACTCCAGAGGTTACTTGAGTGCAAATGTTTGAGCCTTTTGCAAAAGCTGTGCAAAGGGGGCCTCAAAAAGCACAATGTGTTCTAGCAGCTCCTGAAACTTACAAAAACAGGATGCTTTCTAAGGGGCTGAAAAGACTTATAAAAGAGCTACACTGCAACTACAAGAAAGATTAAGGAGAACAAGGGACACAGAGACTGAAAGAAAACTTTTATTTTATTTTCTCCTTTGTACATAGTTAATCTGAACAAGTTCATTTATTATGTTACTGATAGACCTTCTTCGTCCCCATTGCTCCCTCTGCCCGCTCTGTTCCTCCGACGAGGGAATTCTAAAGATTCCCATTGTCCGTTTAAAGACCTTGGGAGCCAGAGCTTTTTCTTTTGTGGCCTGACCCTGTAGAATTCTCTACGGCATTTGGTTAGAGAGTGCCTGTCCACTGAGACTTTTAAGTTTATCATTAAAAACCTATTTGTTTTATTTAACATTCGCGGATGCTGTTCAATGTATAAGTTAGTTGCGCTGCCTGTTTTAATTTAGGTGTTTTAATGGATGATTTTTTGTTGTATTCTGTACAGGCGCTTTGGTATTTGAAAAGCACTTTTTAAAATAAAGTCTGACGTGACTAATAATATGTAAGCACTTCAGCCTGTTAAGTTCTTATCGTATGTCATTACTGTGACATGGTACTTGTGTATGTATGATGCTCCCACTCCCTTCTCCCCAGGACGCACCTGGAAACAAGCAATTGCTGCTCAGTATGCTTTTCCTAGTGAAACTTTTCAATAAATAAATAAGATACATTTTACAGGTACAAAATTTTAAATCTGGTTCCTGAAAGGAAGGCAGTGTCCTGCTGTGAAATTTCTTGATTAAAGCCTCCTAAGCTGAGTTACTTGAAATGGTCCCTTGGTGTACAGTATGGAATCACCCGCTCAATACGCAACTCCGTTTCCATTCAATAGGGGTACCTGTGTAGTGAATTTTAGTTCTCGTGGAAGGTGTCATGTCAGCAGTACTGCATGCCAGTCTATAAATTCATACAACAGGGCAAACAGGCAGTCACAGTGCATGCTTCCCCACTTGGCCCTGCCACTCTACACCAATTCAGTCCTAGTCTTCCCGTGTGAGACTGCCAGCAAAGATACCAGTTAGTGCCTTTTGTGATGTGGACACTGGCCCACTAGAAACTGGCATTAGACCACCACAACTCATTGTACGAGACACTAAAACAGCCTCCTGATAGCCTTTAGTCACTACTGACCTGGGTTAGATTCAAGCCCATGAGCTAGTGATAAATGAGCAACCCACTGCCTGCCTCTCCTTGTTAAACAGCGTAAATATTTTTTTTTCCCAAGATGTTTTGTATATGTTCTGAGCCCTCTGTCACCACCTATACATGTCAGGCACACCAGGAGCTCGACTACACAAGTATTCCATGTGCCCAGGTGCCGCACGACTATGACCCAGCGATCCTTTGCTCTGTGGACAAATGGTCTACCACCTAACATAGCCAGAGCCACAGCCCTTGGTTCCTTTAAGCGCAAACTCCGTCAGCACCTTACCGACAATAGTAGCTGTAGGTGCCCCCACTAGTCTGCACCTGCAGCTTTAGTCTGCCTCAGCACTTCCAACTCCTGACCTTCTCAGTTAAGTCTTTGCCTAAGCACTTGCCTCCCACCCCTTTTGCCCTAGCACTTGCCTCCCACCCCCTACCCCTTGTCTCTTTTCTTTCCCTCTGCCCTTCCTACCTCACCCTAACAGTCTGCCTCTCTCTCTTCCGCAGGATGCTGGCATACCATGTACTATGCCTTAGCACAATTTGTGCAACTGTTTGTCATTGCAACCCATGTACTGTTGAATTGTTTTGTACTCTGTATGTATAATTACTGTAACTTTATTGTCTTCTTGTGTTAATGTATCTGTCATGGAACCTCTCAACAAGCATCTGTTCACAGGTGTCATCCAAGATTTCAATAAAAAAAAAAAAAAATTTCTGAATTAGCAAGTTGGAAGCACCTCAGAGATGCGCTGAAATAGCCTAGGTGATTTCTTGGACCAGTGAAAAGGGGAGAATTGTTGTGAATGTGTAAGGCGTGCATGTAGAGAGTCAGAATAACATCTTACAAGTACTGTCTTACTGTTTTATTTAATATTTGTGTTGTGTGCAGGCCTGAACTGTTTCGGCAGAGGGTTCTTGAATTAAATGCTTCTGATGAACGTGGTATCCAGGTAGTTCGAGAAAAGGTCAAAAACTTTGCTCAGCTCGTTGTGGGAGGATCCCGGACTGAGTAAGTGAAGACTTAAGTGTAGTGCTCATGTTTTATTTATTTACAATTTATTTACTGGGTAAGAAACCAAGATCATACATGTCCATGTTTATGGCAGTGGATTTTGTGTTACTTAAAGGAAATGTGTGATGTCACAGGTTGGGCTTCATAGCCCGCTACCCTAGGGCAGCGATAGCCCCGCTGTGTAAAAATAAATATTTTTTACTCACAGATCAAAGTTTGGGAAGGGATCGTAATTTGTCCAAACCACGAGTTAGCGATCCTTCCACTTCTAGACTGCCTGTTTCACCCGCGCTCCCCGTTTTGTGGCGTGGTACCAGGGAGGCCGCGAGGCGCATGTACAAGTCTATGGGCTTATTTTCAGAACTTTTTAATACTTTAAACTACCTTTTGATAAAAAAGGGTCCTATTAGTTGAGCGGTGTCTTTCTTTGTTATCAAAGGTAGTTAAAGTATTAAAAAGTTCTAAAATAAGCCCAATAGACTGGCATAAGCGCCCGCTGTCCCTGGTACCACGTCACAAAACGGGGAGCACGGGGTGAGCAGGTACTCTAGGAAGTAGGAAGGGATCGGCTAGCTCACGGTTTGGACAAATTACGATCCCTTCCCAAACTTTAATCTGTGAGTGAAAAATATTTATTTTTACACAGCAGGGCTATCGCCGCCCCAGGGTAGCGGGCTATGAAGCCCAAAGTGTGGTTTCAGCACACCACACATTTACTTTTAAGTAGTATGTCTGAACAGCCAAGTCTCTGTGTGATTTACAAAATGCTAGAGACACAGTAAAGTTCTCTTGATATATATTTTTTTTTTTTTTGTGTGTGTGTGGTTGCACTTTAGTACAGGGGAACTCAAATGTGTGTATATATGACTGATTTCCCCCCCACCTTCCCCCCCTTCCCCCCATGGCAGAGCCTCTGGGGTTCCCCAGGTCCGGGAAGGGTTTAGTCTAGTTGTGGTTGGCAGCCCAGTGAGTGGCGCAGGGCCTTTGGAGAGAAAGTTAGTGTCATTCTGCTATGATCAAGGGAGTTTTTCCTTCCCCTTGTTCCCCTCCCGAGTGCCTCGCAAGCGATGACTAAGCAGCCATCCTAGTTGGGAGGGGGGGTGCTCCACTCACCCGGGTGACTGTGCTGCAGTGGAGCAAACACACTTCCTTCCCTCCCCGGAGGTGAGTATCCTCTGGGGCGTTTGAATCCCCCCCCCCCCAGCCAGCCACTGATGAGTCTGGCTGGCGTCCGGAACCCAGGTTGCTGGTGTACTGAGCATTATGAGGGTGTGACTCTTGTTACCTTATTTAGAACACAGCTGTTGGCTATGCTTGCTGTTTCTAGAATATGTAAATGTTTCTAAGATTCCTGTTGTACTCCTCGCAGTGTGTTTTATCTGTGTACTGCAATTGTTTGCCTAAAAGTCTGTAACCTAACCTATTACTGTATATTTTATGAACGTATGGTCTTCGGATATATATATATATATATATATATATATATATATATATATATATATATATATATATAATTTAATGTCTGTATACCTGACTCGGAATTCTTTGAAAATAGATAACCGAAGGATTTTGTGTGAAATAAAAAAATATATATTTATAAACTATAGGTATATGTTCTGTTATACTTTAAGGCTTTGAAGACCTTAGTGGGCATTTATTTCAGAACTTTAGTTTTCGTGGATGGGAAGAATTGTTGTAAGGGGGTTACCGAGCACTTAGTGTTCCTGGTGGCGAACCTGCCTTTTTTTTCCATTTAATAATTATCTGTGACAGACATCTTAGAATGTGTCAGGAGTTGATGGGAATAAGGGCCTATATAATTATGTTGATTTTGTGTTTCTTCCAGTGGCAAACCTTGCCCTCCTTTCAAGATTGTGATCTTGGATGAGGCCGACTCGATGACAGGAGCAGCCCAGGCTGCACTGCGACGCACCATGGAGAAGGAGTCCAAAACGACACGCTTCTGTCTCATCTGCAACTACGTGAGCAGGTAGGTGGGCAGCCATTGTTGGTGTTGTCAGGTAGCTCTAGTGTAACGTTCTGCTTCTGAAAACTCTGCTTTCCTTACAGTGCTCCATATTTTGTTTGCCGAGTTACAGATTGATGTAAGATGCAAAAACCTTTCTTCATGTTTGGTGGCTAACAGACCAACATTTTCAGAGCTCAAAATTCCTGCAATGGTGGCTGTTTTGTGCAGGGTGAACATCTAAAACCTAGTAGCAGTATGGATACCCAAGCATATTTTTAGTGCCCACATGGGCAGCCCTCCTGAATTGGTGCCACGGGCTTTCTTAACAACAACAAAGATTTCCTGCCTCTTCTGGATCACAGGTGCCCACACAAAACAAGCTATGCTCACCACACCATTTTTATGTTTGCTTGCGTGTGAAGCGCACAAGAAACATACTGAGGTTAGTAGAGTATTGCAGAGGTGTGGCAGTGTTTGGCCAGTCCAACGAATGCTTTCAGGGGCACATCCCTCTGCCACCAATCAACAGGGAAGCTGCCAATGACGGCAGTTTCAGAGCGAGCGCCAGGCTTGAAAGAAATCTGCTGCTCCAATCATGGACAGTTTGGTCATTGCAGCGGCAGATCTCTTCCCCTCCACTTCCGGCAACCAGGCACATTCCAGCCATGCGCATTACAGTGCACAGTAGTGCGCATGGCTGACCTTTCGAACAACTTGTTTGCTCAGTGTGCCTTTTCCGGTGAAATAAATAAATGAGCCGTGCTGCCGCTTTGCATAATTGGTGGCCCAATCCCAGTGCTGGCATGCCCCCCCAAGCCTGAACATGTTTTTTACTGACAATGGGTTGCCCAATCCCTGTGTCGGCATGCCCTCCCTTCCCAACATTATTGTGGCACACTGGGAGCCCACCCCAGTGTGCCAAAGTAATTCTTATCTTTTTCCTACACCAGGATGCCGAC
The DNA here is from genome assembly GCA_016271365.2 of Neoceratodus forsteri. Classification (NCBI taxonomy): domain Eukaryota; kingdom Metazoa; phylum Chordata; order Ceratodontiformes; family Ceratodontidae; genus Neoceratodus; species Neoceratodus forsteri. The sequence goes on from CM028137.1 coordinate 940,168,173, forward strand.
TCTTGGTGTTGGGTGTGCCCTCCATGCCCCCTTTTTTTCAGCAGACCTTGGGGTGACCAGTGCCTGGGTTGATATTGATTCCCCTACACACACACTAGTCTGGCGCATGGGAGCCCACCCCAGTGTGCCGAAATCCGTTTTGTAATATTTCACCTGTAAAAAAAGAAAACAGTCCCACAATGTTTTTTTTTTTTTTTTTTTAAACCTGAAAAAAAAAAAAAAAGAAAACAGTTCCTCATCGTTCCCGCTGGCTCCCTTCCCCTCCCTCTGTGCACCCCACCTCCCTGCACCCCCCACCCCCTCATTCATATTTACCTCCGGAGGTCGGAGCGGCGATCTTCTGTGGACCGGGAACACGTCTGCACTCTTCAAAGACCAGCCAGGAACTGAAGAATTGACGGTAGGCCCTACAATGGCTATGAATGGGGAGGTTTCAATTTAGGCTGATATCTCAGCCAATTGTTGGAGTTTTGGTCCCAAATTTTTCAACATGGGGTTCTTGGGACCCCACCTCATGAACACTGACACTTTCATTTCGTTTCTCGGTCCTGAAAGGTGATTTCGCGGTCGCTGCACGGATCACCTTTCAGGGCCAATGAATGAAATGACAGTGCCACTGTTCATGAGGTGGAGTCCCAGAAAGTCTATGTTGCATCGCCATGAAACTCTGGGAATGATCATGATGAGATGCATTGCACAGTCCAACACGCCGTAATCTCGACAATTTTTTATATTTTTCCTCCAAATTTCCAACATTGCCATTTTTCACACATCCTTATGTAACAGTACAGCTGTCATTTTGCATCCTGCCCAAAGCGTGTTTTTGCATGTAATGGCGCCAAGTGCGCGATCCTGTGCAAAATCAATTTTAGGACAGATTAATGAAATTGCAGTACAGCTGTTCATGAGGGGAGGTCCCAAAAAGGCCATGTTGAAAATTTGGTGAGAAAATTCCAAAAAATGACTGCGTTATGAGCGTGCATTATGCAGTTTCTACTCATGTTCGTAACATTGCCATTTTTTTATATTTTCACTCCAGATTTTCAACATTGCCATTTTTTCACACCTCCTCATGAACAGTACAGACATAATTTTTCACATCTTGCCCAAAATGTCTTTTCGCACCTGTTGCACCAAAAGGCGCATTTGCTGTGTGTAATCACCTTTTGGGATTGAGTAACAAAATGATAGTGCCACTTTCACGAGGTAGGGTCCCAAAAAGCCCATGTTGAAAATTTGGAGCGAAAATACCAACACGCCCAAGGCGTTAGGGTTTCCAACAGTAACGCCCTACCCTGTACAGACTAACAGGCACCAGAGGTGTGGCTTGGGGTCGTTAGCCATAATGCTCACGCCATTCACCCCGTAGCCACTGATGAGCATCGAGGTGTGCCTTGGGGTCTTCAGCCCTAACATTCACCCCATTCTCCTATGCTACACCCATCTCTGCTTATTTCCTTATGGAATGGGATGAGTGTAAGGGCCAAAGACCCCAAGGCACACCGTGACACCTGTCAGTGTCTGCAGGATGGGGTGAGGTGGAATGGCATGAACATTATGGCCGACGACACAAAGGCACACCCCAACGCCTGTCAGTCTCTGGAGGGCGGGTGTGTTAGTTCATTACTTTACTGCCATTACTATTATGCATCTCTCTAACTCATGCAGTACTAATGCCAGTACCAGCAAGTAAACATTCAGCATAGACAAATGCTTGTTCTACTTTGATGCGTCTTTCATCAGAGTATAATGAAAAAGGTTCCAGCACTATGGTTAAAAAGACCGTTCCATCCCTGACATACTTATCAACATGTATTTTAGTTATGCAGAATGGGGTCCCAGTACATTAGGGTAGAACCGTCTATGAGAGATATTGAGCAGAGGGAGTAGCAGACATGCAGGTAGGCAAGCAGGCTGTCGCTACGGGCCACAGAATCCGCACAAGCTGCTTGTTAACTAGGTGGGTACACTGATCCGAGGGACCATTTTCAGGTACAACCTGGTCCCTAAAGATGGCACATGCAAGTTAGTAAGAAAATGGGTACAAAAGATACCAAGCAAAGTAGGTACTTAAATATAAATTAAGTGATACAAAACAAAAGGTACCGAATTGGGCAAATTGGATATAAAGTGGCCTTAGTGCAAGCAGTTATACTGTGCAGCATTTGTGTGGCAGTGTAGTGCCCAGCTTGCAACATTACACCAACAGCCCATTTACTGGGGGTCTCACGAGGACCAAGTATGGTGATGTATCACAATATTTCTTATTTTAGTGCTGTACTGGCAGTGTATCCCTTGGGGGTGACCAAGATTCCTGATCCGTGACCAAGATTCTTGATTACCCCCCCCCCCCAATTAGATTTTTTCCCTAAATGAAGACATGCTGCAAATCCTTATGATGCTCCATAGGGCTTGATTACAGTCGACTCCAGTATCCCAGCCACCAAAAGCTTGACATCCCTAACTGTACAGACTCTCATGTATCAGCCTCACCTATAAGTCCTACCATTCCCAGTATCTAGATCTATGTTAAAAAAACAAGTTATAGATTGATGACGGAGTCACAGACTGAATCCTTATTATTTTAATGCAGATTTTCCAGTATCTAATCACATTTTTCAAAGTATATTCAGACAGTTCAGCTTTTATTAATTTTCTGTGTTAATCTCCTGAATTCTTCATTCTAGAGAGGTGGATGTGGTTCCCTTATCCACACAAAGGCCATGCTTCCTTAGGAGCCGATTCACTGGAATGTCTTTAAACAAAGCTTCCCTCACCGCCCAGATGGTATTTCCCTTAGCTCCACCCTGTGATGTCAGATCTTCCTTTAAGCTGAAAGAGTTAATCTCTTCCTTTGCAGCTACACACATTGTAGCGCCTAGTAAATCCACCATTGGTGTACAATCCTTGGTCCTGCTCTTGACTGCCAGTCATCAGTATGGAACATGTGGAAGCAAATCCTGCACCTGGCTTCAAACAGTGTGTCATGTGCGGACAGAAGATGTCGCAGAATGACACGTGACGTTGCTGGTTGCAGCCTCTGTCAAAATGATGCTCCCGTCCTCACTCGAACACAGGAAGGCTTGCCTGCTCCTTGGCCAGCTGGCCGGTCGAGACCCAAAATTGCAGGCCAAAGTTGGTTGCAAGGCAGCCCCTGCTGAGGCAGGTTCTGCGACGCAACTTGCAGCAATGGAAGAGGCGGCAATTAAATGGGTCGGGTAATGCAAGTCAAGACGGGCAACACCACGACCATGTTCTACCTGAACAGGCAGGGTGGCACACACTCCCTTCCTTTGTATCGGGAGGCCCTTTATACCTGGACCCTCATGCGCAGCCTGGGTGCAGATCTGGTGATCCATGTTGCGGGAGTTCACAGTCAGCTGGTAAACTCTCTGTCGGATAAGAGAGATGTTGCACATGTGATCCCTGAATCAGGAGGTGGTGAATCACCTGTTCTCCCTGTGGGGCACTCCTCTAGTGGCTTTGTTTTGCCTCCTAGGAGAATGCCAAACTGAAGCTGTTTTGTGCCTGTTTATAACAGTCCAGGGCACCGTTTGGGGATTCCTTTGCGAGGTCTTGTACCCCAGGCCTCGTGTATGCCTTCCCTTTGATTCACAAGGTGGTGGTCAAGGCCCGAAAGGACAAGGTGCGGATAATTCTGATAGCTCTAGACTGGCCCCAGACAGTTCTGGTACCTGGATCTCCTCAGCCTCAGCAGTAGACCTCCGTGGTGGTTGCCTCTTCACCCAGATCTACTGACCATTCGGCAAGGATGGTCTTGCACCCAGACCTGATATCCCTGCACCTAGTGGCCTGGTTCCTGTGTGGCTAGAGTTCCAGGCCTTGGGTCTGTTGAAAGCTGTGCTCCACATTGTGGAGGCCTCCAAAAAACAGTAGACTAGCAAATGCTATGCATGTAAGTGGAAGAGATTCTCCATATTGTGCCAGAGGAAGGAGCTTATTCCCCTTGCCTGCTCTGTGGCGAGCATCCTGGAGTATCTCTAGTCCCTACTGTGAGCGATGACCTTTAAGATGCAACTGGCAACCATCTCTGCTTACTGGGCATGAGCTGGTAGGCTGATGGTGGACCAGGAGGTTGTCAGGTGGTTCTTCAAGGGCCTGGACCATTTGAGCCCGCTGGTGCACCACTTCCATAGGACTTACTGCTGGTGCTGGCTGTGTTCATGGGCAAGCCATTTGAGCCTATGCACAGGTGTGAAATGTCACACCTGTCATGGAAGACCACTTTCATGATGGCCATTACGTCAGCTAGAAGGATTAGCGAGCTCCAGGCATTCTCTGTGGGTTCTCCTCATCTAGTCTTCCACAAGAACAAGGTTTTCTTTCACCCCCACCTGAAGTTCCTCCCAAAGATAGTATTGGAGTTCCACCTTAACGAGGTGATGAACTTCCAGTATATTTTACCAACCCTTCTTTGGAGGCTGATCACAGGCTTCATACTACGGACCTGCGGAAGGTGCTTTCCTGTTACAAGGAGTGCACGGCTGGAGTTTGGGGTGAGGTTCACCACCTGTTCATAACATATGCTGAAGTCGAGCCTGGCAGACCAGCAGCAAAGCAGACAGTTGGCAGGTGGATCACATCTTACATCGACCTCTGCTATAAGTTGGCTGGTAGGGAGCCTCCTGTAGGACTTGGGGCTCATTCCACCAGACATACCACTGTCTCAGTGGCTGCTTCCAGAGACATCTCTATGTGGGAGATCTGCAGGGCTGCTACTTGGAAATCAGCACAAACCTTCATGTCTCACTGCAGCATCAACCTAGAGTCCTGTCAGGATGCTGCTTTTGGGACCTTTGTTCTCTAATCTCTGTTTGCCAAGTAGGGGTGCGTGTCTTGCCCTCTCCTCCCGGAGAACTGCTAGGAGTCTGCCAGAGTGTGGCTAGTGAACTGTACCCATGCCCTTAGAAAAGCAGGTTATTCACCTGTAACAGTCGTTGGAGTGGTATGCAGTTCACATCCACACCACCTAGCCAGCCTCCCCTGGCAAGTGGCACACGGATCGCTGCTTCCTGTGTGCAAAGATCTGACATCGGGGTGAAGTTGAGGGATATACCACCTGGCTGGTGGGATGAGCTTAGCTTAAAGATGTCCAACAGAAAACCTGTTCCAATGGAACTGCCAGATCGTGAATGTGAACTGTATACCACTCCTAGCACAATTGTTACAGGTGAGCAACCTGTCTTTTGGTCCTGTTTCCCAGCTGTATTTCTGTGGGCATGCACCAAAGATCTCTGTTCTAACATTGACTATTACAGTGAGATTTTAAGGGAGTCCTAGCCTGTGTATTGACATGTATTTCTGTATCACAAACTCTCAGGCTTCATTTGACAGCTGTATATGCAACAGGATTTACTTGTACATGGTGGGCTAACTGTAGTCTTTACTTTTTCTTATAGAATTATTGAGCCCCTAACATCTCGATGCTCCAAGTTCCGGTTTAAACCCCTGTCAGACAAAATTCAGGAACAGAGAATGCTCGACATTTGTGAGAAGGAAAATGTAAAACACAACGATGAGGTAGTTTTATGACATTTTTCACATATTTAAGTCTGAAAATATCATTATTTTTTAAATTGACGGTCCTAAGATGACTATACTTCCAGTAAAAGAGGGAAACTAAGGGTGCTCTAAGTTCTGCGATAAACAGTATTACTTGCCATGCAGACAACCTAGCTTTGAATGTGAGCCCAGATTGTCACACATCAGGTGGCAGAAGTGCTGAGCGTCGGTCTCCTTCCATAGGTAGGGTGGACAGTTCTGCAGTACGTTTGGCCCCTAAGAACCGGGGGGGGTGGAATCTAGCAGGGATACACGACTTTAGATGGAGTTTTCAGCTTGCTGTTGGCTTGATGGAGGACACCGACATTGTTTGCAGTGAGATCCTACATCCAGTCCCGTACCACTGAGTTTTCAAGTCAGAGGTTGGTTAGTGGACTTCGTCACAACCCACTTCTTACTGGCCAGAATTGTCTCCCATCTTAGACTGCACCCTAATGGGAGTGGGGCATGGCATTCAGGTGTATGACACTGCTGTGCTCTCTTTGTCCAGTTGTATTTCCCAGACCAGTCTGTGCCCTGAACTACCACTCTGCTGAGGAAAGTTTTGACAGACTTTTATTCTGTCTAGCTGGATCCACAGAAAGGGAGGGATAAGTCTGGGGCAGAATATTATATGGCAGAGGGTGGGTAGATTAGGTGAGAGATGACTGTGCCTGTAGGTGTAGGATCTAAGGCTTGTGGAGAAGCTGAAGGAGAACCTAACGTGCAAGGAAGGGAAAAAAGGCGAAACAGTATAATGGAAACATGAATATCGGTTCACAAGACAAGTTGGCAACCAGGGATTGAAAAAGCTCTTGCGATAGTTAAAGCATCCTTCAGTTAGGACTGCTTAGTAGAGGTTTATTAAAGTATAAGTATTTCAGGGTAGCGGTACAACTACTGTAAATCAAGGGCCTTGCAGCTGTTTATGATTTTCAGTTCTCTTATGTACTAGGACACACCGTGAATCAATGTATGGTGAAGAATAATTCTGCATATACCTTTATATAATCATGCTGTGTGCGGTGAATGCCAGCTATGTGGCACGAATACTGTATAGAAGATTATCTTTGCGTTCCGTTTATTTTCGCAACTGACAAAAATGAGTGAAAATAACAAAAAGCGAAAATTATCAGCAGAGTCTGAAAAAAATAAGACTCTGAATTTTTAAAAGTATGCCTGTACTTGATTTCTGTTTGGTCTTGTTCTCCGACACCCCACAGAGCTGTTACCACCACCGACAGCTTAGTTGCTCACTCATTTCTTTTTAACTTTATTACATTACTTTATTTTACAGTAAAGATTAAGGTGACCTTCGTTTGTTATTTCACCGTGGGGTTCTCAATATATACAACATTTGTAAAAACTTGATATGTTACTAAAAGGCCACATTCTGCCATGAGCAGGGTTTCTCTCTATTGTGGTAAAACATCTTTTTCACTGTATTTTAGGAAGTGTGGTGCATATCCCTTTAACCTTATAATAGGTACAAGCAATATTTTCAGCTATGAGTCCTTTGTTATAAAACATTTTTAATCCACCAGACTGTATTTTATCAACCACTTGGTAACAAAAAGGAAAAGGAAAAAACCCTTATACTTGTTCAAGGCTCCTTATTAATAACAGGAAAAACTCACATAGGGAGAATTGTATAAGACTGGCTTCTGTTAATAGCTCTCTATTATTATGTCTGAGAGTGACTTTGGGTTTTAATATTTAAACCAGAGCAGCTTCTATACCTAAATAATTATAAGGCTCTGAATGAAGATGCTGGATACCCATTTAAGCAGAAAGAGTATAAACTGCATATAGTAATATTGATCCAAAACATTGAAATTAGAGGTTTAAGCCTCCTAACAAACAACAGTAAAGAGGGAAAGTTCCATAACTTCAGCGTGGCTGTGTCTTAATGCAGCCGCTCCCATGGCACCAAAATGACTCCTAAAGTGGAGGAGGAGGAGGAGGCTCTGCTACTTGATGTCTCATTTCGCGACGAGGCATCGCCATCTTAGTTCACCAGGCCTTGGCTAAAAAATTAAAAGATCTTACTTAGAGTGGGAGCTCTTGCAGCAGGCTGTTACTATTAGGACTATTGCTGCAGGTCTTAGGACCCACCGGAAAAAACTTAGCTAGCAATACTGGCAGAGACCCCCATGTCGGCTACCCGATACTCGGTCATGCTACAAAAGGGGGTGGACCCGGGCTCCACCTCGGTTGTTTCCCGCTGCGACCCAACTCGCATTAGGAAGTTCTTACTGATTTTTTTCACAGCAGTTCCAGCAAACTTTTTCTGGTTTCTCCTCGGATTTATTGCGTTTTTCTCCGCATTTGTTCCTCCTGCAGTTCGTTCTCTCTTCTCGTCTTCACTACTGTCTCATGTCACCGTCGTCGGTCTCCTCTGGTCCCAAGAAGATGAAGTGCACCTGTGGCTGCCAAATCCCATCCAAGGACGGCCACGACCAGTGTGTCTTCTGCCTGGGACCAGATCACAATCTGAAGATCTGCGAGATTTGTCAAGGCTTTACTAGCAGGACGAGGATTACACGCCAGAAGGCCTTGAAAGCCCACCTGCTTGAAAAAGGGATGGACATCCTGCAATCTTCCCCTGAGAACAAGGGCAAAAGCCAGGAGAAGTCGCAAAAGTCCCGTGGCAAGGACCATAACTGGTCCCATCACCACTTAAGATCCCGCTATTCCCACAGGAAGGCCTCTTCCTCCGGCTCGGGTGGGTCCGACAGCTCCAAGCATTCCAGGCATGGAGAGAAATTGAGGCCTGCAGCTCCTGCCAAAACACTGGCGTAGGTCCCATCGGGAGCTGCTTCTGCTTCCAAGCCATCCAAGTTGAAGGCTACGCTGCTGCACGTGTCCTCCGCCCCGGTGGAGTCGACTAAAACCTCTTCCTCGGCACAAGCCTTGGCCCTGTCGAAGAAGGCCCCGACTATAGTTCCACTGGATTCTGGTAAGCTGACTGGCAAGGACTGGACCCCAAGGCCAAGGCCCCCACTGGGTCCTGCCCTCCTAAGTTGGCCATGTTGGATCTGGCACCGGCTAAGTCACCGGTGCCAGTCAAAGTGCCTGCAGCTGACGGGGCTACTGTTGTGCTGGCGCCGGTTAAGGCGCCGGACCCTCGGGCCTCTACTCTGGACTGCTTATCCTCGGGTTCCTCTCCACGAACCCTTCTGGAGCCTCCAACTTCTCTGATTCCCTCCCCCAAAGGGGGCGGCAGCATCTCATTTCAGTAATGAGCAGCTGGGAGAACTTTTTTCGTTTTGGTGGAGCCAGGTCCACAAAGACATACCTCCACTTCAGCCGGAGCCAGCACCGGTTCCAGACCGACCGGACAACCAGGAGCCTGGGGTTTGCTCACCGGCCAAAACCCCTGAGGAACAGTGCGTGTCCTCCTTACCTCGCTCCCCCTTGGCTAAACGTTCCCGGTCACGGTCCAGAGACCGTAGATGGCACCACTCAAGGTCGGTCAGCCATCGTCTGTCTGAGCCCAGGAGCAGATCCTGCAGCCACCGCAGGTCGTCCTCTAGGCAGGCTCGCTCCTGCAGCCTACGCCGGTCCCTGCTCCGTCAGTCTAGAAGCCATCGTCTGTCTCTGGACCGGCGTCAGTCTAGGAGTCACCGATGTTCTGCAGAGGGTAGTCCCCGTAAACATAGTTCGGACATCTCGAGGACCAGGAACAGGTCTTTCTCTTTCTTTTCAGGAGTTGGGGGATCTGACGATAGGGATGTACCCCGTTTGCCTCCAGACAATACCACCTTCATGGAAGTTGTGAGGCATATCCAGGCCACTAACGAATGGGAGACAGAGGACCTAGATCCGGAGCGCCAGAGACTGGCTCGTTACCTGAGGCAGAAGGAGCCCAAACCTCTTGTGGTGCCTCCTCTGGCTGACACCTTCCAAGACCTTACCAGGACAACTTGGAAGCATCCAGCCTCAGTCCCGGCTGTTTCCAAGAAGTCGGATAGGCTATACAGGGCCCTGAGGGATGAGCCTTTTTTGGCGGAAAACCCTCGGGTGGATTCCACAGTGATCGCAGCTACTCATGACAAGTCAAAGCAGCCAAAGCATCTAAGCTCCCAGCCTCCCAACCAGGAGTCCCGTTTCTTGGACCAGGTGGGCAAGAAAATCTGTTCTGCCTCCACCTGCTCCATCCGGTCCCTTAATTTCCTCACGCATAAGGTTCAGTACCAGAATGCGCTCTGGGAGAAGGGACAGGAGCTTGTCGGTGCCTTTCCAGATTCCGCACAAAAGACGGAACTTCTGGATGTATTGAAATTGGACTTGGACGTAGGCACGCATGTTCTGCGTGCCTCATACGACACTGCGGATACAGCGGCTAAGGCGACAGCATCAGGGGGTCTGCTTTCGCTGCCACACGTGGCTGAGATGCTCCGGCTTTCAGAACGATCTGCAGTCCGGAATCGGGGACTTCCCGTTCCATGGTTTTGTCCTTTTTGGGCAGGAGACAGAGGCTTTGATCTCTCGTCTCCAGGAGTTGGGTAAGTCTATTTGGTCCATCTGCCAGATGTAGAAGGGGGACCAAAGACGCTTTCAGAAGCGACCATTTCGTAAATTCTGAGGCCAACAAGCCCGTGGCAGCAACCAGGGACAGCGAGGTGGCTTCCAAAGGAAGACTGGCAACCAGCAGCCTGGTGGCACACCTTTTCGAGGCCCCAAGTCCTCCCATCCCCCTGGCTCCGCCCAGTGACTCGCCACTGACTCCCCCCATCTCTGGTGGAGGCTTCAGGGGAGGCAGTAGGGGGTCGCTTCTCCCTCCATCTGGAGGGTTGAGCTCTATCACATCAGACCAGTGGGTGTTAGACATCATAAGGAGAGGTCACAAGCTGGAGTTCACCCAGATCCCTCCAGAAACTCCATCAAAGTTCTCGCGATACCCTCCTTCTCATATTTCTCTGATAGAAGGAGAAATCAAGACCCTCTTGCAGAAAAAGGCAATAGAGCCAGTTCCACTGCGACAGCGGAGAAAGGGATATTACACCCATTTTTTTCCTGGTTCCAAAGAAGATGCAAGATCTTCGGCCCATCTTGGACCTCAGCTCTCTAAACCAATTATATAAAACACTGAAGGTTAAGGATGGTGACCCTTCCTCTGCTGCACCAGGGAGACTGGCTGTGTTCCCTGGACATGCAAGATGCTTACATGCACATCGTGGTCTCTCCCCCCCCCCCAAACAGGAAGTTCCTGAGGTTCTGCTTCAAGGGGGAGCATTATCAGTTCCGGGTTCTTCCGTTCGGCCTCTCCTCCACTCCTCGAGTCTTCACCAAATGCTTGGCAGTGGTAGCTGCGGCTCTAAGGCGCAGGGGACATTACGTCTTTCCCTACCTCGACGACTGGCTCTTAGCAGCCCCATCGAGAGAGCGCCTGCTTCAAGATCTTGGAGACACTTATACATTGTTCCAAGAGGTAGGGATCACCCTTAATCTACCAAAGTCTTCTCTGGAACCCAGCCAAAGACTCACCTTTATAAGGGTGATCCTGGATTCGATCCAGGGCATGGCCTTTCTTCCTCGAGAAAGAGGAGATCGCCTGAGAGAGGTGGCCAGTTCGGTCCTAGTAACCCCACAGGTCCCAGCCAGGACAGTCCTCAGACTTCTGGGGCATATGGCGGCGGCCATCCCGGTAGTTCCCTTGGCCCGGCTCCACATGAGGGTCCCACAATGGATGCTCAGGGTGCAGTGGAACCAGGGCTCCGACGGTCTAGACCGTGTTGTCTGGATCTCAGAGCCAGTCAGGATGACCCTACATTGGTGGTTGGACACTTTGAATCTTGACAGAAGGATTCCCTTTCAACAGGAGCCCCCAAGCCGGACTCTAACAACAGATGCCTCCGACTTGGGCTGGGGGGCGCACCTCGGGGATCATCGGACTCGGGGGTGGGGGGGGTGTCTGGTCTCCGGAGGAGTGCGTCCTCCACATCAGTGTTCTGGAAATGTGGGCGATCCTTAACGCCCTAAGGGCCTTTCAGGAGGACCTCATGCCAGGCTCTCTTCTCGTATAGTCAGACAACATAGTGATAGTCTTTTACATCAACAAGCAAAGGGGAACTCATTCCTACCCCCTGTGCAGGGAGGCGATGAGAGTCTGGCATTGGGTGCTGCAGCATCGCATTTTACTGTTCGCCGTCCATGTTCCAGGTGCCTAAAATGACTTGGCAGACAGCCTCAGCAGGTCTCTGTCCAAAGCACACAAGTGGGAGCTGCTACATTCTGTAGCGGACCAGCTGTTCGATACATGGGGTCGTCCAGAGCTGGACCTCTTTGCGTCTCCACGCAATGCCAAACTGCCAGTTTTCTGCTCGCGAGAGCACGTGCCTGGTGTTTTCTGGCCAGACGCATTGTCCCTTTGTTGGGCAGGGAGGTTTCTTTATGCCTTCTCTCCCTTCCCTCTCCTTCAGCGAGTGTTGCTGAAGGTATAGGCTGAGGGGACCCGAATGATTCTGACCGCCCCGCTGTGGCCCAGGCTGATTTGGTTCCCACTACTTTAGCGGTTGTCCTCAGAACCTCCAGTTCTGCTGCCAATTTGCTCGCAACTGCTATCCCAGGACCAGGGCAGGCTGGTGTACCCAGATCTCAGGTCCCTACACCTTCATGCTTGGTTCCTGCAGAGGTAGTCAAATCCAGGTATGAGGTTACACGAGAGGTGGCGGACATCCTCATTTCTGTGAGGAAGCCCTCGACCCTCTCCACCTGTGCCATGAAGTGGAAGCAGTTCTGCCTTTGGGCTTCATGCCACCATCTAGATCCCCTTTCCTGCCCAGTGAACTCAGCATTACAATATCTCCTCCTTTTATATCAGCAAGGCCTAAGTTATTCATCCTTAAAGGTGCACATGTGGGCCATCTCTGCTTATCATGTCCTGTTCAGAGACAGGTTCCTGGCTCAGTTGGACGTGGCCCGCACCTTTTTACGAGGCATTCTGCACCTGTGACCTCCTATCAGGGATTCTGTCCCTCCCTGGGATCTCCTCTTTGTACTGGAGAAACTGACTCTTCCCCCTTTTGAACCCGCAGCGGAATGTGAGCTGCATTTTCTTTCCTGGAAGGTTTTCTTTTTAGTTGCTGTTACTACAGCTCAAAGAGTTTCCGGGCTACAGGCCCTGATGTGTAAGGAGCCTAATTAATTTTCATCAGGAAAGAGTTTCCCTCAGGACAAATCCTAAGTTCTTACCTAAAGTGGTCTCGGAGTTGACCCTCAACCAGTTGGTTGAACTTCCAGTTTATTTTCCTACCCCTACTAATCGGGGAGAGTCTCTCCTGCACACATTGGATGTCCACAGGGCACTGAGGTATTACCTTAAGCAGACAGTGGCACATCGGAAATCGGAGCAATTGTTTGTGGCCTTTGTGCCTCAACACCTGGGCAAACCGGTGTCAAAACAGACCATTTCCCGATGGCTGGTACACTGTATAGTGTACTGTTATAATATGTACAACAAACCTCTACTGGGCTTTGTCAGAGGTCATTCCACTATAGGAGTCTCTACCTCCTTCGCCTCCTTAAAAAATGACTCCCTTCGAGACATCTGTGCAGCTGCTACTGGGAATTCAGTGCACACCTTCGTGAGGCATTACAGTCTGGACATTGCTTCCAGGCGCCAAGCCGGTTTCGGCCTGGCAGTTCTTCAGGGACTCTTGTCCTAGTTTGCTGATTCCAGCCATAGGCTTTACTATCTTTTATCTGTCATCCTACCTCCTGGGACTGGTCACCTCCTTGGTGCAGGACTGCTTGGGATTCTGTCCTAATAGTAATAGCCTGCTGCAAGAGCTCCCACTTGAAGTAAGATAGTACAGTTACATAAGAACTTACCGTAACAGTAGATCTTCGAGAGGAGCTCTTGCAGCAGGCACTGCTTTCCCGCCCTCCGTCTCCCAGGAGAATTGTTCAGCATGTCTTGGATGGGCTTTGCCCGGATTTCTGGCTGAGATCTGTTCGCAGGTTTTGGCGGGGGAACTGAGGTGGAGCTGGGGTCTGTCCCCTTTTGTAGCATGACTGACGTCAGGGGGATGGTCCCCGCTGGGTACTGCTAGCTACGTTTTTTTCTGGTGGGTCCTAAGTCCTGTGGCAATAGTCCTAATAGTAATAGCTGCTGTAAGAGCTCCTCTCGAAGATTTACTGTTATGGTAAGTTCTTACATAACTGTACTTTCCCCACAATAACGGGCATAACATGCCCAATCAGTTTCAAGGTAGCAACCAAACCACTGATCATCACAACCAAGCTGTGCCCAGTTTACAATCCCAAAATTTGTCCCTCATTAAGCAGAGCATAACTCCCAAAGCAAGGTCCTAGTTATAATGTTCAGTTTTCTTCCCCTTCTGGTTCCGACGATCTAGCATGGGAATTTCTTCTCCATTTTTTCCAACAGCTTTGTTGCTTCCTTAGAGTCGGAGAACTGATGCACTTTGTTCCCGTACATAATTTTAAGACTGGCTGGCATTAGTAGTATATGCTGTACTCCCAGCTGTCTTAGACAAGCTCAAATTCCGTCTAAAATTTTCCTTAGCTGTCGCGTTTCAAAGCTGAGATTCGGAAAGACATGAACCTTGTTTCCTTCCACTCCACGGTCCCCTTCTGCGTAGCTTGTTGCAAAATATCATCTCTTTCTATCACTGACTGTAGAACAACCATGACAGTTCTCTGTAAGCTGCAGCCAGTGTGAAGGCCAGATCTCCCACCTCTTGGGGTAATTCGGTATGCTTTGATGATCTGGAAGTCGTCGTTGGTTGGTACAGTTCGTCAAGCCATTGTTGAAAAAAGTCTCTGGGGTCATCTCCTTCGATGCCTTAAGGAGCACCAAGAACCCTCAAATTAGATGACCGAGCTACATTTTCTAAATTTTCTAGGCATTTACGGAGCAGGGTTTGTTCTTTAGTGAGCTCCGTGGACACAGTAATGGCTCGCTCTTCGGTGCTACTCGCAGCGTTGGTCTTCTTTGTAAGCCCTCCGATTTTATTGTCCATATTTTTCAATTGGGCTTGAAAATCTTCCATTTTTTTTATCTACGGCTTGTGTAGCCTTAAGCAGGGCAGCATTTGTAGTCTGAGCGGGACCATTCTCCAACGGAGGTTGTTGTAAGTCTTTACTGGAATCCGTGCGCTGCTCCTTTGGTCGGGTTCCCTCCCCAGCGCCACCCGCCTGCTTGTATGTTCTCCCCATAGCGCCCCTGAACGGTTTTGCCACTCAAGAAAGGTATTGCTTTCTTTCTCCCGGTGAGTGCTAACCAGTTCTGTTACTGTTGAAACAATTATCTGGATTTAACTCATGTAAGATTTGGTTAATAAATTCTGTTGTAGCGGGAGCTCTACAGTAGTGCTGCTGCTCCACACTCGGCGGCTGGCCACCCCCCCCCCGCTCACTCATTTCTGTCTGGCACTGAAAAAAGCGGGAAGCAATTAAATTCACCCACTTGTTCTGCTGCAGTGCAAAAAAATCAGATTTTTAGGAACTAGCATACAGTGTTGTATGCATCTTAACCGTTTTCACTTTCCTGTTTGACATTTCACGACTTGTGCTCGTGCTCCTGGTTTCCCCCTCCCCCAAAGTATGGAACTAGTATGCAGTTTGGAGACAAACAGGTCAGTTTACCGAAGTAGTTTTTTTCTTGTTTGACATTCTTTTATATATTTTTCTGTCTACCAGCCCCGAAACTGCTGTCCCTATTCTACCCTGCTCTCTGCAGCAATAGAACAGTGAACATTCTCCCTCTCTCATTCTGCCAGCCTACTCCCTGCTCAACGACTGAAACATCACTTTCTCTCTTTCTCTGTCTGTCAGCCTGCTCTGGGCTCTAGAACAATCAGTAATTGTAACTGAGTGTGCATGGGGAGGGTTGCAATTTCACAGAAAAACCCTGGCAGCTGATTGTAAGTGACTAACTATGTACTTACCAGTAAATACTGTAAAACAGTATTTATGGGTAAGCCCGAAGCGCTAAATCTATCAGACGCGAATATGTGCAGCGGGTTGAATTGTGCTAAATATACCAGTCACGAATTCAACCTGCTATACAGTATTTCATAGTTGCTCACTGCCTGATGTAGGTTACTATAACCCCTTATAAGAAGTTAAAAACATAGTACTTGCTTCCTCATCCTAGGTTCTGAGAACGAGCAGATGGTGTCTGTTGCTGTTTACAAAATCTATACATGCAGAAGTACTTGTCTTGTATCAACTGACAGTAATTGGTTAAATGTATGGGGTAGTTTAATTTTGTTTCCCAATGTAGAAGCATTTAATGTTTTTTGTTTTGTTTTTTTAAACCCTCGGTATTCCAGTCATACCATTTTATGATTTTATTTACCCACGATTCCTCAGTTGTACCATTTTATGATTTACCCAGGATATCTCAGTTGCACCATTTCATGATTTATTTACCCAAGGTATCACAGTGGCCTAGGTTTCTGACTTATTTATCCAGCATATCCCAGACACACCATTTTATGATTTATTTACCCAGGATATCCCATTAGCACCTATTTATGATTTACCCAAGATATTCCAGGCGCACAATTTTATGATTTATTTACTCAAAATGTGCCAGTCGAACCATTTTCTATTTTTTTTTTTTTTCCCAGGATACCCCAGCCCCACCATTTTGACTTTTTTACCCAGGATGTTCTAGTGGCACCTTTCCGTGATTTATTTCTCCAGGATATCCCAGCTTCACCATTTTATGGTTTAATTACCTAAGGTATCACAGTGGCACAATTGTGTAAGTTATTTACCCAGGATATCCCAGTGGCACCAGTTTATTTACTCAGAACATCCTAGTGGCAGCTTTTTATGGTTCATTTACCAGGCTCGCCCAGCTTCACCATTTTATGGTTCATTTACCAGGCTCTCCCAGCTTCACCATTTTATGGTTCATTTACCAGGCTCGCCCGGCTTCACCATTTTATGATTTATTTACCCAGGACATCTTAGTGGCACCTTTTTAGTATTTATTTACCAGGCTATCCCAGCTTCACCATTTTATGATTTATTTACCCATGTATCTCAGTAGCACTTTTTTTGTGATTTGTTTATCCCAGTGGCACCGTTTTTTGACTTGTGTATCCAGAATGTTCCAGCCTCACCATTTTATGATTTATTTACCCTGGAAACCCCATCTGCAGCATTTTATGATTTATGTACCTAGGATATCCTGGTCGCACCATTTTTTTTTTTTTTTTTGCACTATCTGTTTTTCCTCCTGCGTGCATAAGTTGCACCATTTTATGATTTATTTACCCAGGATATTGGCAGTTAAAGGGGTGGTCTAAGGGTTGACAGTTGAAATTCACTGTCAGGAAGTGCAAGATAATGCACATAGGGAACAAGGATCCCAGGACAGAGTACTAGATGGGTTTGGTGAGACTTAGCACAACAGCTGAGGAATGGGACCGTAGCGTTATTATCAGAGGCTCCCTGAAACAGTCGAGTCAGTGCAACAAGGCATATAACAAGGCAAGTAGGATGCTGGGTTGTATCAGGAGGGGTATTGATAGCAGAAGGCGAGAGGCAATACTTCCTCTATATAGAGCCTTAGTGAGGTCACGGCTGGAGTACTGAGCCAGTTCTGGAGTCCTTACCGCAGGAAAGATAGGGATAGGCTGGAAACAGCTCAGGAAAGATAGGGATAGGCTGGAGACGGCTCAGGAAAGATAGGGATAGGCTGGAGACGGCTCAGGAAAGATAGGGATAGGCTGGAGACAGTGCAGTACAGGGTGAGGAAAATGATTCAGGTCCAACAGACAGGTCCTATGAGGAGCGCCTCAAGGGACTGAACATGTACTCGCTGGAGACCAGAAGGAGGGGGTGGGGTATGATAGAGACCTTTAAGTTCCTAAAAGGAACTAACAAATGAACTACGGGGTACTGCTAAGCTTGAATACTAACTCTTGGACATGAGTGGAAACAGGAGGGAGGTTCAGGAGGGACATGAGAATATATTATTTTACAGAAAAGGTTGTGAGACCATTGAACAGTCTACCAGCTGAAGTGGTAAGTTCAAAAAATGCTGGTGGTTTCAAGTACGGTTGGAACAGAATGAAGGGCATAGTGGTTGCTCGGGGCGGCAGAAACTGAGAAGAAAATGGGGGGAGGTTGGTGAGGGCTAGGACCCTGGAGAGACGGTAGGTCCCAGGGCTAAATAGGGAACTCGGGCAGGCTGGATGGATCTTTGGTCTTTTTCTGCCATCACTGTCTATGTTTCTGTGATATCCCAGTCACACCATTTTATGGTTTATATACCCAGGATATCCCAGTGCATCATCTTATGATTATATACCCAGGACATCCGGGGTATCACCAGTAGAAAGAGGGAGGTCATTTTAGCCCTGTATGGGACACTGATGAAACCTGACCTCGAGTACTGTGTCTGCTTATGGAGCCCCCATCTGAGAAAGGACATAGACAGGGTGGAGGCAGTGCAGAGGAGGGCAACTAAAATGGTGCAGGGTCTACATGGGAAGACCTATGAAGAAAGACTAAAGGAGTTAAATATGTATTCCCTGGAGGTCGGAAGGGAGAGGGAGGACATGACAGAGACATTCAGATACCTCACTGGTATAAACAGAGTACAGGAAGGGAGCATCTTCCAAAGTAGGAGAAGCTGAAAGACAAAGAGGCACAGTATGAAGTTGGGGGGGGGGCTCAAGAGTAACGTGAGAAAGTATTTTTTCACGGAGAGGGTGGTGGACACTTGGAATAGCCTCCCAGGGGAGGTGGTGGGGGCTACAGCAGTCACGGGATTTAAGAATGAGTGGGACAGTCACAAGGGTATCCCGGAATCGAGAGGGGGTGCTCCAGAGTTTCGGCTGAGCATTGGGATTCACAATAGGTAGGGATTATAGGGCAGACTAGGTGGGCCAAAAGGTCCTTAACTGCCCACAACTTATGTGCATCTGTGTATCCTGGTGGCACCCCTTTATGACTGATATATCAGGATATCCCAGTCAAAGAACCTCTGTGCACAAATACTGAGGCAAGGGTTACCCCAAAGGGCATTTGGCTGGGAAGCCAAGTTTCAAGAAAATACAAAAATCACACATGCCCTCACAATGCAAAGCATCATGGGCTGAATATGCAAATCACCACAGAATGTTATGCTGGTTCAACTTTAAGCAGAATTGCATGGTGCGAAGGCCTCTCTCACACAGTTTGCAAAGCGTGCTAACAGATGACATAGACGTTGTTTTGTCCTACCAGGACTCATCAGTATGTTCTGCCTGCTTTGACACCCCAGTGGAATGGACCAGCTACCCTAAGACAGTGTGTCTTGGATATGTTGTGGTGAACCCATTAAAATAACAAACTATTTAAAAGACAAAGAACCTCTGTGCACAAACACTGAGGCAAGGGTTACCCCAAAGGGCATTTGGCCTGCTGGGCTTCTGGGCCTTTGCACTGATTTGTATTCATTCCCGTGGCATGAAATATTTATTTCTGTGGCAGAATGCAGGTGTGCCGTGGACTAAAATATGTCATATCTTCAATTGAATCTCATGCTGACCATGGAGATGGGGCTTCGGATAAGTAGGGTGAGGAAGGGAGCCAGACACTACAGAAAAACTATCATTTTTAATGAAAAATCGCTAAAAGCAATAAATTCCACTGCACTACATATATTCCGCAGCATAATGAAAGTAGCATGGAAAATTCTGTGGCCACGGAATTCCTGGGGCCTTGTCCTTGTCTAATTCAGTTGGGAGCTGGATAAATGAGTTGCCACATTTAGGCACTGCAAGGGTTAATCTGATGTCCACTGGATGAAGAGAGTCAGCTGAGTCTCCATGCCAGCTGTAATACAACGTTATCATGAGTTGCCGGAAAAACTGTGAAAGTTCCTGTACAGGGTTATGCTAAGAAACTGGTAAAGGGCAAATACTCTTTGATGATAAAAAGTGATCTTTTTTTCAGGCAATACAAACCCTTGTTCAAGTGTCTGAAGGAGACCTGCGAAAAGCTATCACATTTCTTCAGAGTTCATCTCGATTAACTGGTGGGCTTGAGATCACGAAGGACACCATTACTGAAATTGCGGGGGTAAGGAAGTCATATATTCATTGACTAACAGTTATCTTGTGTGATCACTTATATATGTATATAAATTTGTGAATGGTGCGGAGTTCAAAAAAAAAAAAAAAAATTTAGTTTCTAGGGTCGTGGATATGATGTTCTATCCACACTTCTGGTAGTGTTTCTTTCCCTTTAACACTCCACCGGAATGTCTTCAAGCCAGCTCCTCCACCCCACCCCCAGCACCACCCCATTATGCCAGATCTTCCTTTCTGCTGGAAGAAGATTCTCTCCTTACCGCTCTTTTGCAGACTAGCCCTTTGCTTTTAAAATCTTTGAATTGTTAAAATACTTTTTCTTCAGGTGACTCCTTCTTTTTTCTGGTATGGACGACGTAAAGTTGGCGCAGGGTTTTCGGAAATGCGCCTGTGGGCATAATGTGTCTCAGATGGATCCGCACACCATGTGAGTCTACTGCCTGGGCCACGAGCACGATCCCCAGGCTTGCACCCTGTGCCACACGCTTCACCTGTCCACCTTAGAAGATCGGCACGCCTGTCTTCTGCTGGGTCTGGATGACAGGGATCCTCCCGTTAAGTCTAAGGGATGCCCATTGAGTGGTCTCTGCGGCTGTGGGGTCTGCCGAAGAACTTGCGGCATTTGAGCAAGCTGCGGCCTAGGCTGCAGCACAAGCTTCCTCGGCTTCGGCCTTTTTGGCGCTCTCTTTAGGCGCTTCCTTTGTGGGGGCGTTCAAGAAATTGTGCCAGGCCCTTCCCACTCACGGGCAGGGTCCTCAGGCACCAAATCTATATCAAAGTCTAAAAAAGAGACCAAAAAAATGATCTCTTCATCAGTTGTGGGATCGGGAGCACTCGCGGGCTTCCGGTTCTCGCGCTTCTCCAGAGGTTCTGACTTCGGTCGAAGCCTCAGCCCAGGCTGCTGGCCCCACGGTCTCCCCTTTGGGCCAGGTGGTCGAGACGCAGGTTGATCTTCCAGTGGAGATTTTTCTCAAGTCAGTCGACTTGTTGTCGCAAGATGAGGCAAACACCTCCTTATCTAGGACTCCAGTCCTACCACTCACTTCTGAAGGAGGGACGGACCAGTCTGCTGATCTGACGCCTCTCACCCACGAGCTCCCAGACCAGGAGGAGGCTCATCTCTCGCCAGCCCTCTCTGAGACGCACCGTTGGTGGCCCCAACAGTCGAGGTCGTGGTCCCACTCCCATAGTCCTGAGTCAGGCAGCCTGTGTCCACATAGATGCTCACGCTCCCTCTCCGCACCCAGACTAGCAGTAGCAAGGTTACAGTTAACCTACTCGACTCCATTTCCCTAACAACATTTTCAGAGTCAACTACATAGTTTTGGGTCTTGTATGTATGTATGTATGTATGTATATAGTTATTATATGGTATATAAAGATCCCAGCACAAATTATTCCCACATAGTAGGATCTTGTCCCTTCATCATTTTTGCATAGGAGACACAGGAGTAATGTTGGTTCTATGAAGTGCCAACACAAATGAGCGGACCCCATTGCTTGCCATAGGGTTGGGGGTGATTTAACCATATAATTACTGTATTTAGGAGAGATGACCCCTAGAAGGACTTATCTGAAGTAATAATATGGTGTACATTACAGGATGGCTTCATTAGGAGATGCATCATTTGAACAGATGGTGTGGACTGTGTATCTGAATACCACGGTGTCCAGATTTTGCTTGAATCAACTTGGGGATGTAGATACGGATGTCTGTGCAAGTGAATTTTCATTGTATTTAATAAAAAATCTTTCAATAAAAATTCTAAGTGGAAAAAAGGGGTCCAACTGAAACAAACAAACAAAAAAAAAAAAGCCTTGTTGAACCATTTTGTTTTACTGTTGTGTTTAAAAAAAAATTATCTCTGTTTTTTGTTTTGTGTTTTTATTGCAGGGATCAGTCTTCATCTATGTTTCATTTTATGAATTGTCTTGTTTAGGTTGTGCCCAATAACTTGATTGATGGTCTTATCGCAGCATGTCACAGTGGTTCTTTTGAAAAGCTGGAAAGTGCAGTGAAGGTAAGAAAGACTTGAACAAATGATTGCATATTGTTTATCATCAGTAAAGCAGTGGAAAGTTAATCTATACAGAGGGACACTGTCAACCTCCCTTGGGCTGATTTTTAGGCCATTTTAAACCAGGGCTGTTGATGGCAACTGAAAAATAGAATATCATTCTGTTTTTTGGACCGCTGAATGAGGATTATGTACACACACACATATTTTATCAACCTAGCACTACTGGCATTGTAAATAAATTGGCTATCATATTTTGGTTTTAACACATTGATGTGGCACCCCATTTTTTTTCTACAGTGAGTCCTCAATCAAAGATCTGCTATATTAAGACACTGTCTCCAATTAAAAAAAAAATAAAATACCAGTTGTCCTGTGGGTGTTTGTGTGCCTTGTAACTCTCTCATCAATAGATTAAGATTTACCACTTTTTACACCATATTTCTTCTTTTTTCTTTTTAATTTGTACTACTATCCTGGTCCTGCCCCCTGTCTACCCCAGGAGACCTCTCAGCCCTATGCCTGCCAACATGCTAGTAGTTTTTCACTGCCTGGGCTTGCCTCACAAGTCCGGGAGATGATCCCCAATTCCCTCACCAGAGTACCTAAGGGTAGTGAGGGGGAACAGTGATCTGTCTAGGATGAGAGTGTTCCGGGTATCATGATCATGCTGCCAGGCCAAGGAATTTTGTGCCCTGTTGTTCCTGTCACTGCGGATGTCTGCATGCCCTTCCCAGCTGCCACCCCCCAACTTCTTCCTGTAGATTAATGAATCCTCATACTCAGGCAGGCCATCGGAACACTAAGGTGGCTGGTGGTGTGCAAAGAGTACTTCACCCTGGCTGCTGGGGTTCCCTTTAGGAGCCAGTTGTCCGGGTACGGGAACGACATAAAGTTTCTTCTGGTGCAGCACTATGTCCACCACTACAAGTATTTAATGAAGACATGCAGTGCCTTTGATAATTCAAAGGGCAAGACCAAGAATTGGTAGTGTTGCCCTTCCAGGCAGAAGAGGAGAAACTGCCAGTGGCACTGCCTGATTTTGATGTGCAGGTAGGCATGCCGCACAGCCAGGATGTACGTGAAAGGAGGAAGCCTAAGAACAGCATGGGGAACTTGCTGCATGCCACATGCTGATTTAGTCCTCTAAGCTCTAGAACAGGCTGGAAGCCGCCATATTTCCTGGGTACCAGGAACTGCCTGGAGTAGAACTCCATTCCTTGAGGAACATACAGAGTGCCTCAAAGTGTGTGGTGTGGGCAAAGCACCTTTCACTACAAGGAGTGAGTGATCCTGGTGTACTTATGCTGGAGGAACTAGGGGAATTGCTTTTTGTGAAGCAACATTGGCACTTCCTTGCTCGGGATGGTTAAGTGCACGAGGGGGTGGTGACAGGGCCTTGGAAGGGTCACTGGGGGTTTTGACACCAAACTCAAGGGCATACCTATACTGGATGATGTCCAGAACCCATCTGTCTGTGGTCACTTCCTGCCATTGGGATAGAAATGGAGAGATCCTGCCCCCACCCAAGTCCCTGATGAGGGATCCAGAACAGAAGGTAGAAAATCGGAAGGAGGTTCTGGATGTGGCTGATGGCCGGCCCCCTTTCCTATGCACTTTAGGGGCTTTGTAGCAGTCCACCATGAACTGATGTTTCTCAGCATGTTCAACCTCTTTGTGGAATACAAGAGGTTTCGCATGTTGACCCTCCAGGGACTGTTACCCCTGCTCCAACAAAACACTTGGCTATGTTCCCTGGATATGCAGGATGCCAACCTACATATCCCCATTCTTCCAGTCCACCGCCGCTTTCTGAGATTCTCCTTCCAGAAGGAGCATCTACAGTTCAGAGCCCTCCTATTCGGCCTCTCTTCAGCAGCTTGGGTTTTCACCAAGTGCCTAATGGTGGTAGCGGCGTTCCTACACCGCAGGGGCATTTATGCGTGTCCTGTACCTGGACGATTGGCTATTTTCAGCCCCCCTCCCAGGACAGACAACAGGTCAGAGCACACCCTAACACACACAATGGCAACTTACTGTTATAGTTGCAAATTGAGTGGGGGTCTCTTGGTATTCACTTCAGGGCCCTAATGTGAAGTCATCCAGCTACCAGCATTCAGGTGGACCTCCCGTCAGCTGGGTCCCTACTCTACACTGCACTACCTCAATTGACTTACCTTTATAGGTTGCAACAGTCTAATGATGACTTAACAAGAGTATAGGCACAGCCAAAGTGCAGGCAGCTGCTGGGGAGCTAGTTACAATAAGAAGGCCACACTTCTCCTCGAACAAATCAACACAGAAAATATTAACTGCTCACCCTTGCTCATTCACAAACTACAAATGGGATT
The DNA here is from genome assembly GCA_016271365.2 of Neoceratodus forsteri. NCBI lineage: Eukaryota > Metazoa > Chordata > Ceratodontiformes > Ceratodontidae > Neoceratodus > Neoceratodus forsteri. The sequence continues at coordinate 940,192,170 of CM028137.1, forward strand.
AAAAACAAGAGGTGCTTCTGAAAATGGCTTACTAAAACGGGCAACAACAGTTTAGAGCACTCCCTTAGCCCCAAAAAAATGCAACAACAAACTAACCTAAAATGGCAACTTATTGTTTATAGTTGCAAATGGAGTGGAGGTCTCTTCGTATTCACTTCAGGGCCCTAATGTGAAGTCACCCAAAGATGGACCTCCAGTCAGCTGGGTCCCTGCTCTACACTGTACTACCTCGGTTGGCTTACCTTTATAGGGTGCAACAGCCTAATGATGGCTTAAAAAGAGTATGGGCACAGCCCTCCCAGGACAGTCTGAAGGAATCACTTTCCTTCACTCTGGACCTTTTCTCCAGTCTGGGCATCTCGGTCAACTACCCCAGTCCCAGCTGTTACCCTCCCAGCACCTCCAATTCATTGGAGCAGTGCTGGACGTGGTCCAGAGCAAGGCCTTCCTCCCAACCGACAGAGTGGAGACTCTACTCTCACAAGCTGCGCTGATGGCTTCATCCCAGTGGACCACAGCGCATTTGGTCCTGCAGCTGTTGGGCCTGATAGCAGCTGCCATACCCACAGTCCCTCTGGCCAGACTGCATGTGAGGATGAACCAGTGGTCTCTACGAGTCGAATGGGATCAGCGCTTGGACGACATGGACCAGAAGGTTCTAGTCTCCAACAGCCTTCAGAGGGATCTCCTTTGGTGGCAGGACATCTCCAGCCTTTCGGTGGGTGTCCATTTCCACTCTCCATCTCCCTCCATGATTCTCACATCAGATGCCTCAAACCTGGAATGGGAGCACACTTGGGAGACCATCCGACACAGGGCACTTGGTCGCCCATGGAGGTGAATATTCATATCAATATTCTGGAGACAAGAGTAGTACTCTATGCTCTTCAGGCCTTTCAGTCCCTCTTGGTTCCAGGAACAGTACTCATCCAGACAGACAACATGGCCACTGTCTGGTACATCAGCAAACAGAGAGGCACCTGGTCTTACCCCCTTTGCAGGGAGGCGATGTGGGTGTGGTACTGGGCTGTTCAACACGGCCTGTCCTTGACAGCAGTCCACATGCCAGGTGTTCACAACATTCTGGTGGACAGTCTCAGCCGATCAGTCACCAAGGCTCACTAGTGGGACCTAAAGCAGGCAGTAGTAGAAGATCTGTTTCTTCAGTGGGTTCGGTGATAGACTGCTTTGCCTCCCCATTCAACGCAGAACTACCCAGCTTTTGCTCGCTCTCGGGTGTGGTGCTTTTTGGCGAGACGCACTGTCTCTGTCTTGGACAGGGAGATTTCTGTACATGGTCCCTCCCCTTCCTATCCTTCAGAAGGTTCTGCTGAAGCTTCAAGCAGTGGGGGTGCACATGATCCTCATTGCCCCCTGTGGCCTTGGCAGATTTGGTTCCCTCTACTACAGCAGATAGCACTGGAACCCCCAGTACCTCTTCCTGTCTCTCTCTCGACCTTCTGTCCCAGGAGCAGGGCACCGTGGTACACCTGAGCCTCAAATCGCTCCACCCCCATGTGTGGCACCTGTGGACTTAGTGGTTTCTCGCTATGGCATCTCTTCTAGAGTCGCTTAGGTCTTAGTGGAGGCCAGAAAACCCTCCACTAGAGCCACGTATGCCATGAAGTGGAAGAGATTTTCCATCTCGGCCATAGCTAAAGGCCTAGACCCTTTTTCTTGCTCAGTTTCCCAGGTTTTAGAGCACCTCTTGCACCTGTCAGAGTTGGGCTTCAGTTATTCTTCCCTGAAGGTCCATCTCTCTGCGGTTTTGGCCTACCACCTTCTGGTGGAGGACAAAACCCTAGCTCAGCTAGAGGTTTCCAGAACCTTCTTGAAGGAGATCCTTCATCTCAGACCTCGGGTCCGGAATCCTGTTCCCCCCGGGATTTTAATTTTATTTTAGAAAAGATTACTTTGCCAACTTTTGAGCCAGCAGCAAGTAGTGATATATGTTTTTTGGGGTGGAAGACGCTCTTTTTAGTTGCTATCACTTCAGCTCGAAGAGTTTCAGAGCTTCAGGCTCTAGTTTGTAGAGAGCCTTACTTGATTTTCCACAGAGACCGGGTGGCTCTGCAGATCAATCCTTCTTTTCTTCCGAAGGTGGTTTTGGAACTCGCACTAAACCAGAATGTTGAACTGCCAGTATTTTACCCTGACCACTCCAGCGGGGGAGGAGTATCTCTTGCACACCCTTGAAGTGCACAGGATTCTGAGATATTGTCTCAAGGGCTAAGGAGGTTCGCAAGTCGAACCAACTTTTTGTAGCCTTTGCTCCTAACTGCCAGGGCAAGGATATTTCAGAACAGACTCTGTCTAGGTGGCTGATTAATTGTATTTACTGCATTTACCAGAAGTACGAAAAGCCCCTTCCAGGGACGGTTAAGGGTCACTCAACTAGGGGAGTGGCCACTTCCACTGCCTTCTTCAGGAATGTGTCCACTGTGGACATATATGCAGCGGTCACTTGGTCCTCCGTCCACACTTACATGAAGCATTAGAGTCTGGGCATTGCCTCTAGGCGCCGGGCTGGCTTTGGTCTAGCAGTCCTGCAAGGTCTTCTCTCATGAGTTATCTGTATTTGGCAGACATTTTCCTCCTCCCGGAACCTCGTCTCCGACTCCTCCTTTTTAGCTGACTGCTTGGTATTCAGTCCTACTTGTGAAGACCTACTGCAGGAACCCTCCAGTAAGTCTAGATTTCCCACCCACCTTCCCCAACTCCTCTGTTTTCTCCTCTTTATTCCCTTCCCAGGACTTTGTTTCATCCAGGGCTCAGGGTACCAGGAGTTTCCACTCCTTTTTTTTCTGCTTCCTCTTTAGAGGTCTCCAGCGGAAGAACTGGAGGGCAGGCAGGGGACCGCCCCTATTTATAGTCATGCTGACGTCCATCCTCTGATGCCGGGGGAGGTCCCCACTGATGATTGATAGCTACAATTTTGCCGTGTGGTCCTGACGCCAGGGGGCGCAGTTCTACTTGTGAAGACCTACTGCAGGAACCTCTCTTGAAGATCTACTGTTACGGTAAGTTCTTGCGTAACTGCTATTTCCTCCACAACTCTATAACCCTCCCACACACACACACACTACATCATATGCCCTCTAGTCCTGGTACTTTTCCTCCTTTCTATAACCCCCCACACACACTCTCTATATCATATACCCTGTAGTCCTGGTACTCTTCCTCCTTTGAAAGAGACTCCCCTCCTGCACACTTTTTACCCCATTGAGGTACCTGGAGATCTACTTTGAGGATATCTCTACCATTAGGCTACATCTTTGGAACTACAGCAGTCAGTCACTAGGACCACATGGAAACTTTTGCTAGCCAGGGGCCACCCACAATGACATCATGTGTCAGTGTCTACATAAATGTGAGCTACTACTCAGTTCTTCTCCTGCCATTGACTACTCTCATTGGACCTGCTGAGGAACTGTCCGGGTGTGGCCTGTGCCTATCCATGCTTCCTGAGTCCCTTGAGGACAGGAAGCTCCAGTTCACACTGGATTGACCTTCGGAACGGGATCAGGGGAATCATCTTAAGGGCCGCAAAAAGGCCTAAGCTGCAGCCTGGCCTTCTGCTCAGCTTGTGGCCCTTGAGGCAGAAGTGGTGGCTCCTCCTCCGTCTCTGTTCTACTCCCACCCAGGGCCGGCATTGGAGGGACTTTAATGGACCTGCTCTGTGACATGTTGTGGTCCCTCCAGATGGTAGAGGAGAGCCCTACCTTCCGTGGTTCTGAATCTAAAACCAGATCTTCACACTGCCATCACTGGTTGTGAGATGGGGAGAGATTGTTGTCCTCTCGGTCCCTTGAGTCGAGCTCTGTCAAGTATCCCTTGGCCAAGGGGCTGGTCAGGCAGGTTGAATGCTCTTCAGCTCCAAGCCAGACGACCTTGGCTCCAGTCGACCAAGCCATCAAGATTTTCTCAACCCCGTCGAACCAGTTGTTGGACAAAGCCGTGAAGTCTGCCACACGTTCCTCTGTGCTCACGGTGCTCAGGAGGACATGGACTGATCCGTGACCCCGGTCGATTCTGCCAGGGACCAATCTCCACCCTATGTCAGATCTTCTGTGCCCTTGTTGCTAAATGTTGGTAGGCACGTAATTTATGACCGGCCTCAGGAAGACCCTTCTTGCTGTTGACTGAGTGATCAAGGTCGCAGTCCAGGCATTAGTGCTTTCTATCCTGCTCGACTGGGAAGTGCTGCCATCAACGCTCCTCGTCCTCCTCATCCTCGAGTGAGGAGAGGCACCAGTGGAAGATGCGCTGGTGCTACGAGGAGTTCCTCTTGCAGCAGTGGGCCATTGCAGGGCAGGACAGGGCTCTTCCCCAAGGACCTTCGGTCCCCAAGCAGCTACTGGTGGTTGCCCCATTGTTCCAGGTTCCACAGGTGCTCTCCACACTTGCTTCTCTGCTGATTACGGTGGAGCCGCCTCCCTGACAGCCCCCTGTCTGTGCTTCAGCCAAGGAGACCAGACATTTGATTCCTGGCTTATCAGGCCAGTTGTCAGTTTAGATTACCCCAGGTGAGGTCTGTGGCAAACTGTGACCGAGGGCCATCTTCGAAAGGTCGTTGTATGACTCAGATCAGGAGTCCTGGCCTCCTCAAAGACTCAGCTCTTTGACAGGGGCTTTGGTGAGGAGCCTTCGGTTGACTATGGGCTGGTGTTCTTCGGTGGGCTGCTCAGACTTATCTCTGAGTTCACATTGATCCCGTAAGAGCCAGTCCAGAAGAGGGCTAAGTATCCTCTTATGGACGTTTTGGACCAGGATGAATCCCCAGGGATTGCCTTCCCAGTGGCTGAGGCCATCTTAGGATCGGCCGTAGAGCTCTGACATCATCCAGCATCCTGCCTGGCACTCTTGGTCCCCATGGTCCACAAGTACATGGTCTGTACAGGCTCCCTTTCAGGGTTTTCATGCCGCCAGTTCAGCCAAAGGGCTGGTCATGGATTCGGTGTTCCGAAAGTCCAGACACCAGGGGAACGTGGACAAGCCTCCAGGCAAGGAGTCCCGTGAGATTGACCACACCACGAAAAAGGTGTATGCAGCAGCTACTCCTGGTCTCCATCAGGCTAACTGTGCTGTCGTGATATCCAATTATGGTCATTCCCTGATGGGGATGTTTGATGCAGTCTCCTCCACCTCCGTCCAGAGCAGCAGGTGGTGGTGGAGTTCATCAGAGACCACGTTCAATCACTGGCCAGACACCAGCTTCAGACAGCATTGGACATGGGTGACTCTTGCGCCTATTCAGTGGCAGGAGCTGTCTTCATGCATCGCAGGGCTTAGATGTCTGCTGTAAAGGTTAACAATGGTAGCCAACAGAAGTTGGCTGATGTCACTTTCCTGAGCACTGACCTGTTTGGTGTTGAGGTAGAAGGTCATCTCACTAGGATTGAGAAGTCCAGCCCCACCCTGGATTCTGTGACTTTGTCCCAGAAGAACCAGAAAAAGAAGCTAACGAAACAGCTTCCAGTTCCAGTCCTTTCAGTCACAGCCTCCCCGGCAGCAGCCCCAGAAGAGGCCGTCTCAGGCCTAGTGCCCCAAGCAGAAGTCTGGGGTCCAGGGTACTAAGGGGGGGCAGGGGTAGGGGTGCCCCTCCAGCAGAAGCTACCAGTGCCCCTGCAAACCTGCCCACTGATAGGTTGGGAGGGTGTCTTCCCTCCACCTGTCCTGTCCCCGACTGCTGTCCCCATCAGAGACTGGCTATGTCACTTCTTGCCATCTTGATCTGTTATCACAATGGAAAAATGGATGTTGGATGTAGTAGGCAGAGGACTGTCTCTAGACTTCGATGGTCTTTCGCCCTACTGCCTCCATGCGCCTCGAGTCCGGGGTGTCTCAGGACACGCTGTCTGCCCTCAGGGAGGACACTGCTCAGCTCCTTGCGAAAGGAGGGTCAATATCCCGAGTCCCAGATGCCCTGGCCAGTCAGGGTTACACATCTAGGTACTTCCTGGTCCCGAAATGGATGTGGGCTGGCGCCCCATACTGGATCTACATGAGCTCAACCAGTACATGTGGAAGTGCAAGTTCCAGGTGGTCACTCTGAGCCAGATTATACCATCCCTGGAGCAGAACATGTGGTTTTGCTCCCTGGACCCCCAGGATGAGTTCTTCCACATTCCTGTCTACAGGTCCCACCACAGGTACCTCCATTTCTAAGTGGAAGGGAGTCTGTACCAGTTTCAGGTCATGCCCCTCAGCTTTAAGGGTCTTCACCAAATGCGTGGCAGTGGTGGCAGCCTGCTTATGGCGCCTCAGGATCAGAGTGTACCCCTACCAGTAGGACTGGCTGGTAGCTGGTCCATCCAGAGAGGCCATGGAGAGATCCACAGAACTGGCCTTCCAGACCCACCAAGATTTGGGCCTGTTGGTCAACCTGAACAAGTCTAAAGTGGTACCAAAGCAGGTGATCAAGTTCAACAGGGCAGAACTAGACTCCCGGCAGACCGGACACAGGATCTTAACTCCTTTGCCCGATCATTTCAGGTTGGGCCCTTGCGCCCTGCCTGGGATTTCCTATAACTGCTGAGGTACGTGGTATCCTGCACTGGCGTGGTGTGCTGTGCCTGCTGGCAGATGCACCACCTTCAAGGAACTAGGCCGTCTGTAGTCCCAGCGCTTGGGCCACTTGGACCAGTTGGTCACAGTGACCCATCCGTTGTGGGACACCATCCAGTGGTGGCTGGTCCTGGAATATCTGGAGGAAGGAATCCCGTTCATCTGCCCAGAGCTGACCATCTTGTTGACGATGGACATCTCTGGTAGAATGGGGGCACAGCTGGGAAACCAAACTGCCAAGGGTCTTGGCCGCCCGTGGAGTTCCATCACCACATAAATCTGCTGGAGCTCCATGCAGTGCACTTGGCTCTGATGGAGTATGCTCCGCTAGTCAGGGGTCAGGTCGTTCAGGTCCAGATGAACAACACCATGACCATGTTTTACCTGAATAAACACTCCCTTCCTTTGTGCAAGGAGGCTTTCCTCACCTGGACCATTGTATGCAGCCTGGGTGCCAATCTTCTGGCAGTTCATGTCACAGGGGAGAATAGTCAGCTGCCAGACTCTCAACCTGGTAGGAGAGACGTGGCATGAGTGGTCTCTGAATCTGGAGGGGTGAATCACCTGATCTTCATCGAGGGTATCTCTTGCAGAAGGCCACACCTATAGAACTACAGTCTCTAGGACCACACAGAAACTTTTCTAGCTAGCAGTCTACCAGGGGGCCGCACCTGCCGACGTCACACGCTGACAACGTCCTTCCCATGTAAGAATGAGTGGCCTCGCGCCCTCCTCAGTTCTTTCAAACAACATGAAGTCTTGCTGTATTCGGACTACTGCAGTTAGGTCCTGCCTTTCAACTGCCCCGGAGAACAAAGAGTTAACTTTCCATAGCCAGCATGGAATGTTCTGCGCGAGCTCAGTTGAAGCCCCTGTCTGCTGCTGTTTAAACTCCAACCATCAGATTCTTTACTCCGCCTCACTGAACAGTCGCTCCGGAGATTTCTCCTTTGCTCGGTTCAAAAAAGTCAGTTAAAGTGTCGTTTTTCGCTCGGTTTCTACCAAATTTCTGCTACCGAATCTGTCAGTTTAAGTCTCTGTCTGTGGTACCGTGAGTACTAGATAAGTTTTACATTTAGTTTCTGTGTGGAACTTGTAAATTTCGGATCGGTTTGGTTTGAACCGATCAGTTTAGTCTTAAAAAGTTTTGAAATTTGTTTAGAGTGTGGTAACCGGTCCGTATCGGTTCTAAAAAAATTTAATTACGTTTTTTCCAAGACCCGTAACACGGTCAGGAACCGATAGAGGAGTCTTGCCCGGCGGATTGCCGAAAAAAGGGTAAGTTTTGTATAGGATTGGCCATGTCCGAGAAACCCAAGAAAAAAACCGGGCCCACTGGGTTTCAACACTGTAGTGTGTGTGTGGAAGCCTTTGCTAAGGCTGATCCCCACACCACCTGTGTTTATTGTCTGGGTTTGACCACCTCGATTCAGACTGCCAAATTTGTAAGAGTCTTCCCAAAGCTACCCTGGATAAGAGAGTAGGTAGACTGAGGGAAAGGGAGGCCGAGAAGTCCACTGACCCGGGTGGCCAGCCCGGTTCGGTTCCGACCGAACCAGAAGGAGTGCCCTCTGACCAGGGCGAAACTTCTACGGGCAAAAGGAGAGCCAGTTCTGAGGAGTCGGTTCTGGTTAAAAGAAAGAGAAGAGAAAAATCATCCAGTTCGGATCCACAAGTTCTTTCTCTGACCGCTGATGAAATAGCCAAAGCGATAAGGATAGTGCAATCGCTAACTTCGGTTCTGGCTGAACTGGCACCATCTGGCAGGGGCTTGGTTCGGTCAGTTCCCCCGGTTCCAGATTATACTTTAGAAGAATTTTATGAACTGGAGGAGGAGGGAAAGTATGAGGATGATTATGAAAGTCTGGCTGTGCCTATTGACCCGGACATCTCCCCAGACAGACCTTCAGGTTTTTCTCCTCCTAGGCTTTCTGAGTCCCCTTCCCACTTTATGTTTTACAAGAAAATGGCTGAAACCCTCCAGCTTCCAATGGAAGAACAGTAGAGGATCAGGAGGAGCCTGATTTTGTTGAAATGATGGACATCCCAGAGTCCAGGAGGCTGTCTATTTCCTCCATAAATCTTTTTGGGAAACAGACATTTAAAATTCTAAAGACTCTAACTCCTTACCTCCTGTGAGACAGGCGAATGGACAAGAGGTATACCCTTTCAGGCTCGGACACGGAGTTCCTTTCTCAGCAATGCAGCTATGTTGGGGTAGTGCAGGCTGCTGCCTGTGATAAGGCAAATATTCCCTTGGCATCCCCCCGATAAGGACTCCAGGAGGATTGATGCCATGGCAAAGAAGCAGTATATGGCAGCATCTTTGGGACTCAGGCAGGCTAACTATATGGCCTACACAGCTAGATCCAGAAGTCCAGGTGGGACACTGTGCTGGCTCTGGCTAAACAGGCCCCTGACCAGCTTGCCAAGGAGCTGGAGCAGGTGGTTGCAGATGGGATTGAGGCATCCAAGGTGCAGTTTCATGCTGCTGTGGACTCCAGTGATGTTTCATCTAGAATCATTAAGGGCCAGAAATGGAGACAGAACCCCTTTCAGTTTCGGCCCCTACTCCGCGCCTTGGGCAAGACCACCGCAGCCCCAAGCGGGGCAGCAGCAGGCATGGTGACCAAAGCCTGGCACTAGACAACCCAGGGGCTGCCCCGCCCTCAGCTGGCCCCGGTGTTGCCTCCAAGCCTGCCTAGCGATGGGTTGGGGGTGTCCCTCCCTTGCCTGTCCTGCTCAGCCTGTGTGGGGGGCCGGCTTCACCACTTCAGTTCCGCTTGGTCCGCCATTACCATGGACAAATTGGTGCTAGAAGTGGTAGGTCAAGGGGTGCCTCTGGAATTTGAGGCTTCCCCGCCCAACTGAGCCCGTGCCCTACTAGAAGGCGTGGTGTCCGGGATCTATTTCCAGATACTTTCTGGTTCTGAAGCAGACGGGGGAGTTGGCAACCCATACTGGATCTTCATGACCTCAACCAGTTCCTGAGGCCGTGCAAGTTCAAGATGGTCACTTTAATTCAGATCATCCTGTCCCTGGAGCAGAACATGTGGTTTTGCTCCCTGGATCTTCAGGACGCCTTACTCCACATCCCGATCTGCCCATCCCAACGGTGGTTCCTGTGGTTCTGCTGGGAAGGGATCCTGTATGAGTTCCAGGCCGTGCCATTCGGTCTTTCCTCGGCCCCCAGGGTCTTCACCAAGTGCATGGCAGTGGTGGCGACTTTCCTGTAGCACAGAGGTGTGCGGGTGTACCCTTACCTGGACGATAGGCTGATCATCAGGTCCTCCAGATCAGAGGTGCAGCAGTCCAGAGACCTGGCCCTTCAGACCTGCTCGGCCTTGGGCCTCCTGGTCAATACAGCCAAGTCGGAACTCAGGCCTTCTCAGGTGATCCAGTTCATCGGGGCAGAGCTCAGCTCCCCTAGTGCTAAGGCCCGTCTCCTGAAGGACAGGGTGGAGAGTCTTATCTCCTTTGCCTGCTTATATCAGGTAGTGCAGTTGGGCCTGCCAGAGACTTCCTGCGCCTGCTGAGATACATGGCGGCTTGTACCAGTGTGGTCCAGTGGGCCCGCTGGTGGATGCAACCCCTGCAGTGGGAGCTGTGCCGTCAGTGGTCTTAACGCCTCGGTCACCTAGACTGGCCAGTCACGGTGACGCAGCTGATGTGGGACATAATCCAGTGGTGACTCATTCTGGATCATCTGCAGGAAGGAGTCTCATTTCCCCCCAGAGCTGATGGTCACTCTCACAACCGATGCCTCTCTGATGGGATGGGGAGCCCATGTGGGGAACCAAAGAACCCATGGGCTCTGGATCCGCAAAGACTCACGATGTCACATCAACCTGCTGGAGCCCCGTGCAGTGCATCTAGCTCTGACGGCCTTTGCTTTTGTAGCACGGAGTCAGATCGTTCAGGTCCAGACGGGCAAGACCATGTACTGCCTGAACAAGCAGGGTGGGACACATTCCCTCCCATTGTGCCGGCAAGCTCTCTGCACCTGGACCCTTGTTTGTAGTCCGGATGCCGACCTTCTGGACGATTCATGTGGCCGGTGTGTCCAACCAGCTGGCAGATTCCCTCAGCCGAGTGGGTGAGGCATCTCACACGTGGTCTCTTCACCAGGAGGTAGTCAATCGCCTGTTCTCTAAGTGGGGCACTCCACAGGTCGACCTGTTCCCCCCAAGAACACAAAGCTGAGGGTGTTTTGTGCCCACCCCCCTCAGTGCAGGACACTGCTGGGGGATGCCTTTCCGAGGCCCTGGACTATAGGCCTTCCCTCGATCCACAAAGTCCTGATTAAGGTTTGGAGGAACAAGGCATGGATGATACTGGTGGCTCTGGATTGCCCATGACAGTTCTGATACCCAGATCTCTTCAGCCTCAGCAGCCGGCTTCAGTGGTGACTGTCACTTCGCCTGGACCTGCTCTCTTGGTCTCAGGGGAGGGTCCTTCACCCAGCTCTTCAGTACCTGCACCTGACAGCCTGGTTCCTGAGTGGCTGGAGTTCCAGAATTTGGGTCTCTCCAACGAAGTCTTTCACATAGTAGAGGCCTCACAGTAACCCTCGACTCGCCAGTGCTATGCCTTCAAGTGGAACAGGTTTTCCATCTGGTGTCAGGACAAGGAGCTAGACCCCTTGTCTTGCCTGGTGGTGAGCATTCTGGATTACATCTGGTCCCTCTCTGTCTGGCCTTCGGTCGACGACCCTCAAGATGTACCTGGCAGCCATCTCTGCATACCGGGCGCAGGCTAGTATGCTGATGGTGGCGCAGGAGAAGGTGATTGGGTGCTTGTTTAAAGGCCTTGACCATCTGTCCCCACTGGTGCATGAACCACCACTACCATGGGACTTTTTGCTGGTTTTGGCTATGCTCTTGGGCAAGCCATTTGAGCCTATGCACAGGTGTTGCATCTCTCACCTATGGTGAAATACCGCCTTCTTCGTGGCCATCACCTCCACCAGAAGGATCAGTGAGCTCCAGGCGCTATCTTTGGAGTCTCCTTATTTGGCTTTCCACAAGGACAAAGTTGTCCTCCGCCCCAACACAAAGTTCTTCCCAAAGGTTGTTTCGGAGTTTCACCTTAACCAGGTGCTTATCTCCTGGTTTACTTTACCATCCCAACCTCGGAGGCCAAGCACATGCTCCATACATTGGACCTGAGGCGAATGCTTACTACTTATAAGGAACGAACGGCTGGAGTTCAGGGTGAGGTTAGCCAGCTGTCTATCACCTACGCATCTGGCAGACCAGCAGCTAAGCGGACGATTGGCAGGTGGATAGTCTCCTGCATCGACCTCTGGTATATATTGGCTGGTAGGAAGCCTCCCGTTGGGCTTGGGGCTCATTTCACCAGACATGCCGCTGCCTTGGTGACTGCTTCCCTATCCAGGACATATGCAGGGCTGCTACCTGGAAGTCAGCATACAGCTTCATTTATCACTACTACATCGACCTTGAGTCATGCTGGGATGCTGGTTTTGGGGCCTCGGTTATCCAGTCTCTTTTTCCCAAATAGAAGGTGTGTGCCTTGCCCCCTCCTTCTAGAGAACTGCTAGGAGTCTGCCAGAAGTGTGGGTAGTAGACCATATCCATGATCCTAGAAATGAGGGTTACTCACCTATAACCATAGTTCTAGGAGTGGTATATGGTGTACATACACACAACCCACCCGACCTCCCCTGGCAAGTGGTGCACCTTCTTGCTTCCAGCGTGCAAGATCTGATGTCATGGGGCAGTGCTGAGGAGTATACCACCAGTGTGGGTAGGAGGAGCTAGCTTGTAGACCCTCCAGCCAGATCCTTAAAGGGAAAGGAGCATTGCCAGAAGTGTGGATGTATATCATATATCACTCCTAGTACTACGGTTACAGGTGAGTAACCCTCTTTTTTTTTTTTTTTTTGTCCTCCTTTATTGTTCCGCTTCCCAGTTTAGCAACAGGAAACTAGCCATGGTTCAGTGTGCCTTACCAGCTCACTGTCAAGCATTCTTGAAGCTGCTTTTTCATCAACTATGCATGTCATCAGCCTCGTGATAATTTATATCCAAACCAGTTTATCAGCACTACAGAATGCACAGAAGGCGCGTCTCCCTAGTCTTCTTCATAAGTTGCTCTTCACATTTTAGAATATTAAGAACAATTTTTCTCAGCTGAAGGGATCCGAATAAGTGTTTTTTTTACAGTTTTAGGACATGAAGAACAAGTTTCCAAGGCCAGCCCAGTGGCCTGGAGGACTGAGGCGCTGGATGCCTCGCCTCCTGCCATGCCAGTGACCCGGGTTCTGGAACGGACATGGGTGTTTAGGGGCCAGCGGGGAGGGAGAATAGAGCGTCCTAAGGACAGTTTTCCTCCCTCCCGGGGGGTACATGCATCCTGTTGGGCAGCTGTCACCTAGGGGTTCTAGGTGGCAGTGCAGGGGACATCAGGGAAGGTGTCCCACCCACTTTGACACGGGGGGCGTCCCCAGGGAGGCAAAGCTTGTACAATGCATCATTGCATTAGCTGCGAACCCCGTCAGAAAGCTAAAAGAAAACCTCCCACCATGGCAGGATGAAGGTCTGGTTCCCCTGCAGGCCCCACACCAATGTCTGGTTCTCCAGGACCCTCTGGCTAAGGACAGACAGCAAACAATAACGGTACATCCCAGAGAAGCCAGGTCATAGGGCTGTGGGGACCAGACCAGGTCAGCAGTACGGGAGGTAAAATAGTAACTGGAAAATAAAAACTAACAACAACAAATGTCAGCAGCTGTCCTGATCACTGTTGTGGTCCAACAACAGCAGTAGATTGGAGTGCAAGATGAACAATCTCTGACAGATACAGCTGCACTACATAAACTGTGAAGCGCAGCTTCAAAAACAGCAGCTCTCACTGAAACTGCCTTGGCGTAAGCAGCTCTCACTGAAACCGCCTCAGAGTAAAAAAGAAAAAAAAACTTATGAGACAGTCGTCAGCAGAGACGTAAAAAAAAAAAATGAATATGTTCTAGCTGGGAAACTGTACTACTATAGAGAATGAAAAAAACAGAGTTAAGAACTTGCAGGTAAGGAACTCTAGCTTCACTCTCATGCTACTAGTATCACCACTGTAACTTTGTGTTTGAGAACCAGATTGTGCTTGGTGCTGAGGGGTTAATTATTTCTCTGTTTATATAAGATGGTAACAGGCTGTAATCAACTTCTTTGCATGTACTCTTCCATGGAAATCTGGCACGTGTGCAGGAACTAACTGAACCTATATATATATATATATATATATATATATAATCTAAATCATCCCATTCCAAGGCAAAAATATGGGACTTCAGAGGAGCTGACTTTGATAAGATGGCCAACAGAGTTAAGCTAGCCCTGGCAAAAAGAAACACAGGTGAGGGGGTACAGGCAAAGTGGGCAAGCATTAAGGATGCAATACTTGAAGCAACATCCCATTGTGTTAGACAGAAAAGGAAGTGCAAAAGAAGAAGGAAACCACTTTGGTTCTCAAATACAGTAGCAGAAAAGGTCAGAGCCAAAAGGCTGGCCTTCAGGAAATATAAGGGAACACAAGGGGATGAAGATAGGGAGGCATACCAAACTGCCCTAAGGGAAGCAGGGAAGGCAGTAAGGCAGGCAAAGTCCCAAACTAAGGAAAAACTAGCACGAACAGTAAAAGAAGGTGACAAGACTTTCTGTAGATACATTAGTGAAAGGAGAAAGTCCAGAGGGGGTATTGCTAAGCTTAATGGAGAAAAGGGAGCATGTGAGGAGGAGGACCCTGTAAAGGCATCTATCCTAAATAGATACTTTTGCTCAGTATTTACTGAAGAGAAGGTAGGGCAGGGCCCACAGCTCAGCATCATGGACACAGGTGGGAGGGAGATGAGCACTACTCCCTTCACAAAAGAGAGGGTCCTACAAGAGCTTGCTAAGATCAGGGTGGATAAGGCAATGGGACCTGATGGCATACATCCCGGGGTACTTAAGGAGCTAAAGGTGGAACTAGCAGAGCCATTAGCAGAACTGTTTAGTGAGTCTCTGAGCACAGGAGAGGTCCCAGAAGACTGGAGAAGGGCTCATGTGATCCCGCTTCACAAGAGTGGTAGCAGGGAGGAGGCGGGGAACTACAGACCAGTCAGTCTTACCTCAGTAGTGGGCAAGATTATGGAGGCACTCCTTAAGGAAAGGAAAGTTCAACACCTGGAATCCATAGGGGCACAGGATCCAAGACAGCATGGGTTTACAAAAGGAAGGTCCTGTCAAACTAATCTCATAGATTTCTTTGACTGGGTAACGAGAGTGGTGGACCAAGGGGGAGCAGCTGATGTCACCTACCTTGACTTCAGCAAAGCTTTTGACACTGTTCCACATAGAAGATTGATAAATAAGCTGGGTAGGCTTGGGGCGGGTCAGAAGTTGGTCAACTGGGTGGCAAACTGGTTGACGGGCAGAAAACAGAGAGTGGTGGTAAATGGTATACAGTCAGAAGAGATGCAAGTCACAAGTGGGGTACCTCAGGGATCAGTCCTGGGGCCAGTCCTCTTCAGCATCTTCATTAGTGACCTTGCAGATGGACTAGAGGGTAAGGCTTGTCTGTTTGCAGATGACACCAAGATCTGCAACAGAGTAGATGATCCAGATGGGGTGGGCAGAATGAGAAGAGATCTGGATAAACTAGCAAAATGGTCAGAAGAGTGGCAACTGGGATTTAATGCAAAGAAGTGCAAGATCATGCACATAGGGAAGAGAAACCCTGAAGCCACCTATAGACTGGGAGGGGAGTTGCTAGCAGTCACAAAGGAAGAAAGAGACTTGGGCATCATCATCACTGATGACCTGAAATCATCCAAGCAGACCTCTAAAGCAGTAGGTAAGGCTGGGGGTGTTAGGGTGTATTAGTAGGGTATCACAAGTCGTAAGAGGGAGGTAATAATCCCTCTTT
The DNA here is from genome assembly GCA_016271365.2 of Neoceratodus forsteri. Classification (NCBI taxonomy): domain Eukaryota; kingdom Metazoa; phylum Chordata; order Ceratodontiformes; family Ceratodontidae; genus Neoceratodus; species Neoceratodus forsteri. The sequence continues at coordinate 940,207,662 of CM028137.1, forward strand.
ACAAGACACTGGTTAGGCCCCATCTGGAGTACTGCGTGCAGTATTGGAGCCACACCTTCACAAGGACATTAACCAAATTGAGGCAGTCCAGAGAAGGGCAACAAAATGGTGCAGGGACTGCATCAGAAGACATATGAGGACAGATTAACAGAGCTCAATATGTATACCCTTGAGCAAAGGAGGAGAGAGGTGATATGACAGGCATTCAAACACCTTAAGGGCATTAACAAGGTGAAAGAATCTAACATGTTTAAATATAAGAAAACAGCAGGACAAGAGGACACAGCATGAGATTAGGGGGGCCGATTAAGGGGGAATGTGAGGAAATTCTTTTTCACAGAAAGGGTGGTGGATGCATGGAATGGCTTACCACAAGAAGTGGTGGCTATGAATACAGTGCAGGGCTTCAAACAGGCATGGGATAGGCATAAGGAAGCAATACAAATGACTATGAATAGATAGGCCGATGGCACATTTAAAGAAATGGGCAGACTGGATGGGCCTTGCGGTCCTTATCTGCCATCAACTTCTATGTTTCTATATATAATATGTATCATATACATATATTTTTTCCCTTAAAGATAAACAATGACTTAGATTCAGGTTTTTTAATATTACTTTTCTCTGTTTAGAATGTGGTTAATGAAGGGCATGCCGCTACACAGCTTATTAACCAGCTTCATGACATTATTATTGAAATGGATGACCTCAGTGACCGACAGAAGTCTGCAATCACAGAAAAACTTGCGGTGAGTTTCCATAATGCAGAGTTCTACTCGTTCCGGTCCTGTAGCGAGGGAACTGTGTGGTGCTAAGTAACTGTTACATAGTTCATGTCTTGCAGGTAACGTTCGAGTATTGTTTTGTTCAAACACTACGTGGCAGCCATTTCTGGTCTGCAGAAGGGCTCTAGAAAAGCTCAGTGGCGAATAGGGTTACCACCTGTCCCCTATTTTCGCAGGACAGTCCTGATCTGGGCAGCTGTGTCCTGCAAAAAAACATGAAAAATACTACTTGCTCTGACATTATAGTAGAAAAAATATTTTCTTACTTTCCTCTAAATGTTGCAAAAAACTATAATACCTTTATTAAAATACCATAAAATGATAAGAAACACCAGAAACAACTGAAAAACTACAACACTTAGTCTTAATTCTGCTTATTTAGTGAAAATAAGTCTGTTGTATTGGTCGAGCTGACATTTTGTCCTGCGAAAAATCATGTTTCAGTAAGAAATGTCCCACTTTGGGCTTCTTAAAAAGGTGGTAACCCTAGTGGCGAATGGAAATGTTAATGATTGAGTGTGTGTCAGTGAGCTCACTAATGGAACATTTTTCTGTTTTGGAACGCCATTATGGTAGCTGTCTGTTTAAACTTGTCCTATTCAACTGTTCTCACAGAAATTAAATGTGATAATTTTGTGTATTAAAACTGCACATATGGATTATTTCATCAACAGGAATAGGTAATGAAGTCACTTGATACCTGCAATATTTAAAAAATTTAGTATACGATATACCTCTTATTTTGATAATCATGATTTAGATTATGTTTTGTATGTGTGGATCACTAAAGAAATGAAGGTTAATAACAACAACAAGTGATGAACTGCAGTGGTACGTGATAAAACAGTGGACATATCTGTAAGACTGTAGTTGCAGACTATATATCACCCATAGAAATGAACATGGATAATAAGGAAAGTTGAAACAGTATGACAGATTGATGTGATTAGCTTGATTGCTACTTATAGGTAGAGCAGAATGCTAGCTGGAAGATCTCATTCAAACTACTTATTTAAAATAAATACATATACATATATAAAATATGTATTCCCCAAACTCCTTATTAAAAAAAAAAAAAAAAAATATATATACACATATATTATAGGGGTGTGGTCGTGCCCCTGTAGTTAGGGTTGAGTAGGCACTTCAGTGTTAAATTCAAAATTTTACACTTTAATAACTTTGCAACTGTTGAATGGATTTGCATGCAAATTGGCATGCACCATCACGCAGTGTAGATCTCTGCATTTGATAAGTTACATTCCGGTGAGATGTGCAGTTTCCGAGTTCTGGAGAGGTGAAAAAAGCATTTTTTCACTCATTGACTTTACTGGGATTTTTCTTTGAACTTGCCTACAGCCCAGACGGTTTGGAATTTTGGTCTGAAATTTTCAGGGCAGAAAGGGACTAGCCCACAGATGTGCTTTTGCTAGTCTGGCAAAAAAAAATAATAAGCCATTTGTAAGTTATTGCATTTTAAAAATGTGAAAAAATAGCTTTTGAGCATGCTTAGTAAGCACTAAAATATAGCTGTATGAAATGAAAGGGGAATCCTGTTTTGTATGGCAAAAGTCTCGTTTTCAGTTTTGCCTGAGAAATTCAAATTTGGAAATCCCAAAAATTATATTCTGGGGAGGAACCAACACATGTAACTTGCTTATTGGGACCCCCTTAGGTGCATTCTGCACATTACTGCTGAGAAATGCCCTTAAAATGTGTTGTTTTTTTAACATGAAACATAGACTTTGACAGCAGATAAGGACCGCTTGGCCCACCTAGTCTGCCCATTTCCCTACCTATTGGATAAGCTGCAGATCCTAGTTAACCAACAGCCTACTTATTCTAACCCCCACAAGAATTGCCTTATGTCTGTCCCATGCATTCTTGAATTCTCCCACTGTTTTTGACCCCATGACATCCTCAGGAAGGCTGTTCCATGCATCCACCACCCTCTCCATGAAAAAATACTTCCTCACATTGCCCCGAGCTGTCCCCCTCTATCTTCAGATTGTGCCCCCTTGTTCTTGTACATCTCTTTTTCTGAAAGATGCTACCCTCTTGGACTTTGTTGATTCCCTTGAGGTACCTGAAAGTTTCTGTCATGTCCTCCCTCTCCCTCCTTTCCTCGAGGGTATACATATTAAGCTCTTTTAGTCTCCCTTCGTATGGCTTCTTGTGCAGACCATGCACCATTTTAGTTGCCCTCCTCTGGACTGCCTCCATCCTGTCTATGTCCTTGCAGAGATGGGGTCTCCAGAAGTGCACGCAGTACTTCAGATGGGGTCTTACCAACTGTCTATACAGAGGGATAACAACTTTCTGTTTTCTACTGCTGATGCCTGTCCCTATACATCCCTGTATCCCCCCTGCCATCCTTACTGCCTTCTCACATTGCTTGCTTACCTTTAGGTCATCTAATGTGACTACCCAAGGTCCCTTTCCATTTTTGTTGTTAGTACTCCCCCCCCCCCCATTGTGTACTGTTCCCCTGGGTTTTTGTTTCCCAGGTGCATTACTTTGCACTTCCTTGCAGTGAATTTAAGCTGCCATACTTTTGACCATTCTTCCAACCTTGCCAGGCCCCTTCTCATATTTTCCACCCCCCTTGTGTATTAACCCTGTTGCAGACCTTAAAAAGGACCGGTCCCGGTACTAAACCCTGCAGTACCCCGCTAGTAACCCCTCTCTCTTCGGAGTGGAGTCCATTTACTATTACCCTCTGTGTCCTGTACTCTATATTCTCTTTTTGTATGGACGTCATATGAAAAAATATCTTATTTCATATGACGACTCACAAAAAAAGATATTTTTTCATATGGGAAATCAATGTATTTTGATGGAATTTTCAAATTTGGTGCATAACTTTGCCATTTTTGCATATTTTGACACCAGATTTTCAGCATACCTTTTTGAGACCCCTTGTCATGAACAATGGGGTGTCATTTTGCAAATCCTGCCCAAAAGGCAATTTTGTAGTCAGTTGGCAAAATCACATTTCAGGCGGGATTTCAGAATTTTGCCATACTTGTTCATAAATGAGGTGGGGTCTTACGAAAGGTATGTTAAAAGTATGGGGTTAAAATGGCCAGCTTGTGCGAATAAGTTGACATTTTGCTGTGCTTGTTTGTAACTTTGTTAATTTTCAATATTTTAACTCCAAATTATCAACATAGCCATTTCTTTACACCACCTCATGAATGTGACAGCTGTAATTTTTCAGATCTTGCCCAAAATGTCTTCTTCTGCCACTGCTGCGGAATTACACTATAGAGGCATGGAATGATGGTTTGGTGGGGATTTAGCAATTTTTACTATCGAGTTGATGAGATGGGGTAATAGGTTATGTTGACAATTTGGTTGCTGTTCTCTTATAAATGGAAGTGCAGGGCCTGGATGCCTCCGGCTTCCCCATAAACATCTATTTCTAGGGACATGGATATGTTGTTCAATCCACACTTACTGGCAGGTTCCTTGCCGCTTTAAATCTTGCCGGAAGGTCTTCAAGCTGGCTCCTCCCACCCACCTGGGTGGTAAAACTCTCAGCTTTGCCCCATGACGCCAGATCTTCCTTACCGCTTGGAAGCTCAGGTTCCCTCCTTTGCGCTCTGCGTTTTAGGCCTGGATCCAAACTCTTCGGTTAACCCGAAACTAATTTTAAAATTTACAAGACTTTGGTCTTTATCTTCCCTCGCGGCTGCGATGGACAAATGGACTCCCGGATTTCGTCGGTGCCCCTGTGGACAGAAGATGTCCCGGACCGATCCACAGTCCACGTGCGTTTACTGCCTGGGTCTTGAACACGATTCGCAGGCCTGCGACTTGTGCAAGTCTTTTTCGGCCACGGTCTTAGAGGATCACGCTGCCAGACTGCAACTTGGGTGCCCCGAGAAACGTTATCCTCCGGTCAAGTCGAAGGAAGCCCGTTGGGCAGTGTCCGCGTCTGTGGGCTCGGCTGAACAGCTCGAGCAGATGATCGCCCTCGAGGAGGAAGCGGCCCAGGCCGCATCATCTTCATCGGTTGCGGCATTTATCCCGCTGTACTTGGGATCCTCCTACACGGCTTTGTTCAAGGAGCTTTGTCAGTCCCTCTCCACCAAGGGAGAGGGGCCTTCGGGACATTCCTCTTGGTCCAAAAAGAAGGACTCTAAGGGTAAGTCCCACCGTCGACGTTCGTGGGAGCCGGAGAGGTCCCCTTCCCCGGATAGTCGACACACTACTTCAGTCGAGGTTGCAGCTAAGGCCGCTGGCTTCACGGTGTCCCTGTCAGGTGAGCCGGCCGAGGCACCCGTTGACGCAGTCGAGATTTTTCTCAACCCATCGGACGGGCTGTCGACTGGAGAAGCTGACAACCCTTCTTCACCAGATCCCCCCGTGGAAACCGAGGACTTGCCTATACCGGAGTCCCCGGTTAAGGTCCCTGAACCGAGGGAGGAGTGGGTTTCCCCCGCCCCCTCTCGGAAACACTGAAGGTCTCGGTCTCGGACCTCTTCCCGTCCGCCGATATCGGCGGTCTCTCGCACTGCGGAAAGCAGCAGTGCTGCTTATCCTCGTCTTCGTCCTCTTTGGAGGATAGGTTCCGATGCAAATTGCGTTGACGCTACGAGGATCTAATGTGGCAGCAGCTCCTTTTGACCGGGAATAAGCCGACTCTGTCGCCTTCCCCGGCCATTAAGTGGTTGTCACCAGAGCGCCGAAACAACCCTCGCTGTAGTCGAGAGCCAAGCCGCACCAGTTGTTCGTCCGAAACCGGCTGCGCCACCCATTGTGGTGGAACCCCTGCCTCCACAATCTAAAACTGGGGCCCCGACCAAGGATTCTCGGTCAGGTCAGGGCTTGCCCCATTGGTTGTCGATCACCCTCACTCCCGATCGGCCTTGGCAGGTGGAGGGTGGCTCAGGCCCTTGGCAGCTGTTTGCAGACTCCTCGGAGTCTGACGACGACGACTCCTTGTTTTCCAGGCCACTTGACCTGGAGTCCACCGGGGGTCAGTTGGTGGACGAGAGCCCATTCTCATTTCTTGGAATGCTTCGACTCATCTGAGTCCACTGGGATGAAGCTCGAACCTGTTTCAAAATGGGCCAAGTATCCCCTCACGGAGATACTGGACCGAGGGGATTCCCCTACGGAGGCCTTCCCGGTGGCCAAAGCCATTGTTGGCCCGGCCCTGGAGCTATGGCAATGGCCAGCTTCTTGTCCAGCACCTTTGGCCAGGATGGCTCGAAAGTGTGATGTCCCTACCTGTTCACGCTTAGGTTTCTCGGAGCACCCCTCTGCGGAGGGGTTAGTAACCGACAGCGTTTTCCGGCATTCCGGGAACACTGGGGATGTGGACAAGCCACCTGATGATGAGTCCAAGAAATTGGACTACTCCGGGCAGAAAGTCTATGCTGCTTCCTCCCTAAGCCTTCGTCAGGCTAGCTTGGCTGTCCTGATGGCACACTTTTCACATGCCCTTTTGGGCTCCCTGTATGAGGTGCTTCCTCATCTCCCTGCTGACCTTCACACGACTGTCAAGCAGGTGCGAGACCAGGGAAGGGCGGTGGCCAAGCAACAGCTCCAGACTGCTTTGGATATCGGAGACTCTTGTGCCTGGTCAGTAGCGGCCGCACTAGCCATGCACCGAAGAACTTGGCTGCGGATCTCCACCTTCACGGCAGATACCCAGCACAAGCTGGCAGACGTCCCCTTCTTGGTCACTGACTTGTTTGGGCCCGGGGTGGAAGGCCATCTCCAGAGGATCGAGAAGTCCAGCGTCACCTGGGACTCTGTCACGTCTACCCAGAAGGACAAAGGCCACCAGCAACAGTGTAAGCCCTTTCGCCCTTCCACCCCTGCGACACATCCGGCCCAGCAGCACCAGCAACAGGGCCAGCAGGCTCACGCTTGGCGCCCAAAGGCCAAGCCTGCTGCTTCCTCCAACAGGAAGCCTGGAGGGGAAAGGTCCAGGTGGCTACTCAGCCGGCCCTTCCTCCAAGCCTGCCCCGTGACGGGTTGAGGGGTGCTGCCCCCAACCTCGTTACTCCTTCCCTGGGTCCCCCCATGGAGGGACGACTCGGCCACTTCCTGTCTGCCTGGTCCGCTATCACCACGGACCGTTGGGTGCTGGAAGTGGTCAGCAGAGGTCTGCCTCTGCAATTCGAGCGGATCCCTCCCTGTCGAGCCGTCGCCACTCGGGGGGGCCACCGGTTCCACAGCCTCTCTGTCGGCTTGTCGAGCTGACATAGCTCTGCTCCTCCAAAAGGAGGTGATCATGGCGGATCCTCCTCCTCCAAGCCCAGGGTTTGTGTCCAGGTACTTCCTGGTCCCAAAATGGACGGGGGGGGGGCTGACACCCCATTTTCGATCTGCACAACCTGAACAAGTTCCTAAGGCTACGCACCTTCAGGATGGTCACTCTGGCTCAGATCATACCATCCTTGGAACTAGGCTGTGGTTTTGCTCTCTGTATCTCCAGGACGTGTTCTTTCAAGTCCTAATCTGTCCATCACATCGGTGATTCCTCCGCTTCAGAGCAGAGGGATCCCTCTATGAGTTCTGGGCCATGCCCTTCGGTCTTTCTCCAGCTCCCAGGGTCTTCATCAAATGCAAGGCAGTGGTGACGGCATTCCTGCGGTGTTGAGGGGTCCGGGTGTCCCCTTACCTGGATGATTGGCTGATAGCAGCCCCCTCCAGGTTGCAGGTAGAGCGGTCCAGAGATCTGGCCCTCCAGGTCTGCTCTCAAATTGGTCTCCTGATCAATGAGGCCAAATCGCAACTCGTGCCATCGCAAGCGATTCAGTTCATTGGGGCAGAACTCAACTCTCTTCGAGCCAGAGCCCGGCTCCCGCGGACAGGGCCGAGGTCCTTTCCTCCTTTGCCCAGTCATTTCAGGTTGGGCAATTGCGCCCTGCCCGGGACTTCCTGCGCCTTCTGGGTCTCATGGCAGCTTGCACCAGCGTGGTCCATTGGGTCCGCTGGCATATGCGTTCCCTGCAATGGGGGCTGGCCCGCCAGTGGTCTCGGCGCTCCGATCCTTTGGACCAACCAGTAACTGTGACTCAGAAGATGTGGGATGGCTTGCAGTGGTGGCTCGTCCTAGCTAATCTGCAGGAGGGTATCCCGTTTGTCCAACCCGAGCCGACGGTCATACTTATGACCGCCTCTTTGATGGGTTGGGGTGCCCAGCTGGGGGAGCTCCGGGCCCACGGCCTTTGGTCCCCTCAGGAGTCTCGATGCCACATCAGCCTGCTGGAGCTTCGAGCGGTACAGCTAGCCTTCATTCTGTTTGTACGGGGTCAGGTGGTTCAGGTCCAGACAGAAAACACCATGACCATATACTAGCTCAACTGTTAGGGCGGGACACACTCCTTGTCTCTTTGCAAGGAAGCTCTCTGCATTTGTTCTCTCATGATCAGCCTGGAGGTGGATCTCCTAGCCATCCACATGGCAGGAGCCTTGAACAGTCTGGCCGATGCCCTCAGCTGGATAGGTGCTGCATCTCACGAGTGGTCTCTCCTGCCGGAGGTAGTTCAAGACCTTTTCTCCCTTTGGGGCATCCCTCAGGTGGACCTGTTCGCCTCCAAGGAGAACACGAAGCTGAGGCTGTTTCATGCCCGCCCCCCTCAGCATGGCTCACTGCAGGGGGATGCCTTCTCGAGGCCATGGACCCCGGGCCTCTTCTGCGCCTTCCCTCCATTTCCATTGATCCACAAGGTGCTTCTCAAGGAGGAGAGGGACAAGGCGCAGGTGTCCCAGATAGCCTCAGCTCCATGCTCCTGAGGCGACTCCCAGCCCGCCCGGACCTGATCTCCGTCAGCAAGGGGAAGCTGCTCCATCCGGACCTTCAATCCCTGCTCCTGACGGCCTGGTTCCTCAGTGGCTAGAGTTCCAGGCCTTGGGTCTTTCCGATGAGGTCCTCAACATCGTTGAGGTGTCCCATAAGGAGTCGACCAGAAAATGCTATGCCTTTAAATGGAAGAGATTCTCCATTTGGTGACAGGACAAGGGGTTGGATCCCTCTTCCTGTCCATTGGCTAGCATTTTGGACTACCTGTGGTCCCTTTCTCAGCTAGGGCTTCAGTTGACGACCCTTAAGGTGCACCTGGCAGCCATCTCTGCCTACCGGCCGTGGGCCGGCAAGCAGTCAGTGGTGCAGGAGAAGGTGGTCTGGTGCTTTTTCAAAGGTCTTGATCACATATCCCCTCTGGTGCGAGAACCTCCACCTCCATGGGATCTACTGCTGGTATTGGCTAAGCCATTTGAACCGATGCACAAGTGCAATATCTCCCACCTGTCGTAGAAGACCACCTTCTTGGTGGCTATAACGTCAGCCAGAAGGATGGGAGAGCTCCAGGCGCTTTCCATTGAGTCTTCTTATCTGGTCTTCCACAGGGACAAGGTTATCCTTCGCCCCCACCCGAAATTCCTTCCGAAGCTGGTGTCGGAGTTTTACCTGAATCAGGAGTTGATTCTGCCAGTGTTCTACCCTAGTCACACCTCAGAGGCCGAATATAGGCTGCATACTCTGGACCCTAGAAGAGCGCTCACTTATTACAAGGAGCGGACAGCTGAAGTTTGGGGAGAGGTTCGCCAGCTGTTTGTCACCTACGCTGAAGCCGCACCTGGCAGACCTGCAGCCAAGCGGACGATTAGCAGGTGGGTCACCTCCTGCATAGATCTCTGCTATAGGTTGGTGGGCATGGAGCCACCCAAAGGGACAAGAGCTCATTCTACCCGCCATACCGCTGCTTCGGTGGCCGCTTCTAGGGACGTCCCTATCCAGGAAATCTGCAGGGCTGCTACCTGGAAGTCAGCACACACCTTTATTTCCCATTACCACGTTGACCTAGAGTCACCAGTCCTTATTCCCCAAGTAAAATATAGCAGGGGTCTTGGCATGTACCTCCCTCCTCCGGAGGGAACTGATGAGTCTGCCAGACAGTGTGGATTGAACAACATATCCACGTCCCTAGAAATACAGGTTACTCACCTGTAACAGGAGTTCTAGGAGTGGTATATGTTGTTCATCCACACGACCCACCCGACCTCCCCAGCTTCGGGATGCAACCTGGCTTCCAGCAGGCTAGGTCTGGCGCCATGGGGCAGAACCGAGGGTTTTACCACGGGTGGGAGGAGCCAGCTTGAAGACTTTCCAGCCATCTTAAAGCGCAGGAACCTGCCAGACAGTGTGGATGAACAACATATACCACTCCTAGAACTCCTGTTACAAGTGAGTAACCTGTACTCTGGTCCACACACTAACCCCCCATCCCCACCCCGCTTAAAAGGCTGCAAAGCCTATAGGTTAGAGCACCAAGTTATGAACCTGGAAACCCAGCAGTCCTGGGTCCAAGATAGGCCAAAGGAGTTTGAGAGTCCCTTTAAAGGTGAAATGCTAGTCCGTAACATTTTTCCTTTTTCTCTTCCAGGAAGTGGACAAATGCTTGGCAGATGGTGCTGATGAATACTTGCAAATGATCAGTCTCTTTGCTGTTATTATGCAGCAAGTTACACAAAACTGAACGTTTGTCCCTCTTGCAGAAGCACAAGTAATGGACCAGAGTCATCCATGCGTGAAGACCTAGACACACCTGTTGGTTTATTAAATTTTGTATGGATTTCTGTCTTGTTTCTGAAAGGTCTATTGTTGCAATGTAACAAATGTTGCTAATTTTGAAGTTTCTGATAATTGGAAACCATGTCAGTGCTCTATACATGTGAAATGATTAATAAAGCATAACCTGATATTTGTAAAGACGTGTTCATCTTGAGCCTAAGTAGACCATCTCTTTGCTGCTAAAATTAATGAACTTGATCAGTACTGTCTGAACAAAAGGGGATAATCAATAGGCCAACTCTAAATCTGACATTTATGTTCACAGCGAGGGGGAGAACCATAACTCACGAGTGCAGGAGCCACGAGTCCAGTATCAAAGTCCCGCCCCTTCACAAGTGAAGATAAATTGTGTAACTCGAGTGAGACTGTTGCATAGTCGATTCATACAATATTAGTTTACGTGTTACAGCTCTTAGATTGTCTTTTTGCAAGTAACCCTTAGGTGGCGTTACTCCGAGGGTTACTACCCCTGCCTGCACAGTAGCCTGCAGGTTGAGGGGCCTGGGCTCTCGAAACAGGTGCCTCCACCCAGACAGGGTTATTGGCAGTGTGACTGCTCTGGGCACTGGTACCCCCCTCTTTAACCCTAGTGGCCTGGCTAAGCTTGCAGCTCCCCCACACCAACACACTTTTGCAACACACAGTGAATCCCCCCTGGTAACCACTTACCACCAGGGCTATGATCAGCTGGAACGCTCTGGATGACCCCCTGGAAAACAAGACCTGTAACAATTAAACAACGTTGATGCAGTACTTTCTATACAGAAGTACACCACACCCAGTTTAACTGCAAAAAGATCCAAATCTGATTTATTGGGGAATGTGAACAAGGGAGGGGCAATAATCAGGTGATTGATTTAGGCTATAATGCATGCACTCAGAGGTCCCTGGAACACAGTCACACACACTCTGGGTACCTGGTTGGAACTACAGAGTAGCCTGAAGCGTTGCCTGGGGTAGGCTGGCGTTGCAGCTAGTTGAGGCCCTGTGAAAGAAAGAAACATGCATGCACTGTAACCCACAATTTGTAATCCGGAGCCGAATGGCTCAGTCCACAAAAGCTTAGCAATTAAATGACACATTGTGATTGTTAGCTGGGTTGCAGGGAGCTTACCCTAGTTTTACTCATGCTACCCAAAATTGGATGCAGGATAGACGAAATGGAGACCTCAAGGTGAAGAGCTAGATGGCCAGGAGAAGCAGGGCCCACACGATGCGACGTGGCGCTCGATCCTGTTCGGTGTTGTTGATCAGGGAGCCAAATCTCCGGGTGGGTCTCTCGTCGAATCTTTTTCTGCAGCGCAAGCGGATGTCTGGGCTAGGATGGCAGGGCCCAGACTGGGAGAACAGTCCAGTAAGGTTGCTGGGCGCAGCTTCCAGCCAGCGTGACACCTTCAGCAAAGTGGGGAACCAAATTGCGACCCACTGTCCACATTCAGCGCACTTATAGTAAAGGCAGACAAATACCCCAGTTTGCATGACAGTTTGTTGCAATTCACAGTATCCCTGTGCAAACCGTATGCTCTGCGGTTGTGGTGAAAGTCATGATAGGCCGATCGCACAAGAGCAAGTCTTCAGTCCTCTTCAGGTGAAATTAGTCACAATTCAGAAAGAAAGTCACAAATTCGGATAAAGTCTGATGGTCGAATTAAGTCTCTTCACTTTAGGAAGATGGCAGCAAGCAGGCTAGACACAGCCTTTCCGCCAATTCTCCCTGCGCACTACACAGGAGCAGCTGCTTGAATTGCCCGAGCTCCTCATTCTCTCAACTCCTACTCCACTATTCACTTCTGCTGTAGGCATCACCGGAGCTCCTAGCAATCCAAAAGATTTGGTTCATTGATCCATTTGTCTGTCACAGCTCGAGCTCCCCCTCCAGGTCCATTTAGGTGTCAAAGGGTGAAAACTACAATTCCTACAGAAATTTATTCCCACAAGACACCTGGGGCAGGCTCCATTTTAAAGCCCCCACCCCCCAAAGGTACTGATTGGTGCAGATTGGCAGTCCAGAACCAAGATGGTGGTACATAACAGAAATGTCCATGCTGCAACAAATGGAAAGCAGGTTAGACAAACTACATTATTATTATAACATTTACTCAGCAAACAATCAGTCTAAGCCTTGCTTGTAGAGCAGAAAGCAGTTAACTACAAGAAGCTACATTTTCTTATTAATTTAAAACTTATATCTCAGGAGTCAGTGTCTGTTGAGATTAAGTAGACAGATACTTTATTAGAAGTAGAAGGGGTCTTATTTAGGGTTAAAAAAAAAAAGAAAAAGAAAGTCAGTGTGTGTTCTGTGCTGAGAAGGGTACTGTATCAGCTGACCTTGCTAAACCAGTAGGAGGAAAGAGAGCTTAATTGGGAGTGTGGCTTAGACAATATAAAAGCAGGTGACTCAAATTACAACTTCCTGTTGCTAGCCTTTTTTCTTACTAATTGCCCTCCATCCAGGGAGCGACTCCTCTGGTAAAGTGTCCTCTCACTTGACCCAGAAAGGTCTTGTACTTGTCATAACAGAAGGCGATGCAATGTGCCAACCATTTGGAGAGGCATTGCTTAGAAACAGCATTGCCTTCTCTTTTGTGGGCAAGAGAGACAAATAGTTGATCAGTCTTTCTGAGATCTTTCGTTCTGTTAGTGTAGTATCTCAGAATTCGGTGAACGTCCATAGTGTGTAATAGATACTCCCCCGATTGGAGTATTGCATAAAGAAAGCAGGTAACTCTATGGACTGGTTCAATGTAGATTCAGCTACCACCCTGGGGGGGGAACTTAGAATTGGTGCGCAGAGCCACACGTTCCTTGTGAAAAATCAAGTACGGGATTTTACACATTTGAGCCTGGAGCTCGGAAATCCGCCGAGCAGAAGTAATGGCCACTAGGAAGAGTGTCTTCCATGGAAGGAACTTCAAGTCTGCTGAAGCCGCTGGTTTAAAAGGAGGCAAAGTAAGCTTCTCAAGAACGATATTCAAATCCCAAGGAGGGGCGAGGGCTCGGATAGGGGGTCTCAAGTTGAAGAACCCCTCTGAGGAAAGTCTTAGAGACTTCCAGTTGAGCAAACATCCTGTCTGCAAAGGGAACATGGTAGGCCGAAATGGCCGCCATGTGAACTTTCAGAGACAAGTGACTAAGACCCAGATCAAAAAGATGGCGTAGGTACTCCAGCAGCTGCCCAACAGAGCACGAGAAAGGCTCGAAGTCTTTTTGAAGCGGCCCAGACTGTAAAGCGGTTTCCACTTCATGGCATAGGTAGACCTAGTGGAGGGTTTTCTAGCCTCCACCAAAATCTCAGCCACCTGGGGTGAAACCCCAAATCGGGTTTGAGCTGCATCTGCAGGAGCCATGCATGTAGTTGAAGGGACTTGAGACCTGGATGGACCAGGGTCCCCTTATCCTGGGTCAGTAAAAGTCGTGACAGAGGAAGAGGAGGTTCCTCTGAGTATTGTTGCAGAAGAGAGAACCAAACTTGCCTGGGCCAGAAAGGAGCGATCAGAATCATTCGTGCTCCTTCTGAACAGAGTTTCTCGCAAGACTCAAGGGATCAGAGGAATCGGGGGCATAGACTAATCTGTCCTTCCAATTTAGAGACACAGCGTGTCTCCAAAAAATGCCTCGCTCTTGAACGAGTGAGCAAAAGTCGGGAAGCTTTGCGTTTAGAGGTGAAGCAAACAGGTCCACCTGCAGTGTTCCCCAACGCAGAAAGATATCGTCTAGGACCCCTGATCCAGTTCCCACTTGTGAGCTTGAGCAGACGAGCGACTTAGTTTGTCTGCTAGGGTGTTCTCATCCCCCAGGACATGAATTGCCATGAGGTGAAGGTTGTGTTGTGCTGCCCAATCCCAAACTCTCATCGCTTCCCTGCAAAGAGGGTAGGAACGAGTCCCTCCCTGTTTGTTGATGTACCATACCATACCACACACATATTGTCCGTCTGGACGGCTAAGTGGCCGGGAAGAAGATGCAGATGTACAGCCTGGAGAGCATAAAGCACTGCCTGAAGCTCGAGCATGTTGATGTGAAGTTTTTTCGAGCTTGGACCAAGAGCCCTGGGAGGACCGAGATGGGCTCCCCACCCTTCACCCGAGGCGACAGTGGTAAAAGTCTGGGAGGGGGGAGGAAGGAAGAATGGAACTCCCCGCAGAAGGTTCTCTCAAACCATCCACTACTGCAAGTCTCGAACCATGCGGAGGAGACTAGGACCAACTGGTCCACGACGTCTACCAACTGATCCCACTGAGAGCGAAGCATCCACTGAGAGACCCTCAAGCGGAGCTGAGCACGAGGGACCGTTGGGATAGCAGGCGCCATAAACCCGAGGAGGTGAAGAACCAACCTTGCACTGACCCGCCTACGGACGGACAAGAGGCTTACCTGAGCCTGGAGTGTGGCCGCCCTGTCCGTTGGCAAGAAGGCCTTGCCCAGGGTCGTGTCCAGGATCGCCAGATAAACTGGAGCCTCTGGGATGGGATCAAGTAAGACTTGGAATGGTTGATGGTAATACCCAGAAAGGTAAAGACCTGCTGGGTAAGGGACAGGAAGCGCAGGAGTTCCTCCCTGGATGAGGCCACCAGGAGCCAATCGTCCAGGTACGGGGAAAACCTGCACCCCCTGGGTATGCAGGTAGGCCGCTACCATCGCAAGGCATTTGGTGAATACTTGGGGAGCTGAGGAAAGGCCAAATGGGAGTGCCTTGAACTGGTATGGGCCCCCTGAAAAGCAAAATGGAGATATCTGCGGTGAGAAGGGCGGATAGATATGTGCAGGTAAGCATCCTGAGAGCGCACAGCCACTGTCCCGAGCAGAGGAGGGGCAGGAGGCTCTGCAGCGAGAGCATCCTGAACCTCTTGTATTCCACAAATAAGTTCAGGGAACTGAGATCTAGAATAGGCCTTAGATCTCCGGTCTTCTTCGGGACCAGGAAGAAGTGGGAATAGTAACCTGTTCTCTGTAGAGGAAGGGGAATGGGCTCTATTGCCTCTTTCAGCAAAAGTGCTGAAATCTCTTCCTGGACCAGAAGATGTTCCCGAGAGTACGACGATCTTGGGGGAGGGTGACAAGGTGGTTTCTATAGAAATTCTATTGAGTGTCCTTCTGCGATTAGCTGGAGCACCCAGGAATCTGATGTTATCCTCTCCCAGCCCAGGAGGTGCAGGGAAAACCTCCGTCCTACCAGTTCCTCCGGGAAGCCCGGAGGCTGTGGGAGAGGGAAAGAGTCAGGTGGTGTGGGGCAGCACCGCAGCTGAAGCACCCGCTGCTTTTTTGGGCGGGGGGGCTTGGCAGCTGGGGGGGGCCTGACATTTAGTGACCCGCTTTCCCTGGGGTTTTGCTTTGGGCTGATTCCGTCTGCAAAAGGGTCGGCGCTGCATTTGATGGGGATGATACATAGAGTCAACAGACTTTAGTGCCGTCCCCTTCTCCTGCAGGTCGGTGATGATGTCCTTGACATCACCCCCGAACAGCGCAAACCCCGGAAGGGCGCTTCCTGAATGGCGGACTGCACTTCCGGAACCAACCCTGACCTCGTAAGCCTACGGCGAAAGCTGAGCTCCAACCAGCAGTGTCCACTTCATCGTAAGTCGCACGAAGCATGTGCCGACTGGCCGAACGTGCAGAGCGGACAAGGTCAGCCACTTCCTGCTTGACTTGAGAGTCCGGAAGGGAGTCCAATTTAGATTCCACCTCACTAAGAATCGCCTTCTGGTAATCCCCCATGTGACCGACATAATTCAGGGCCCTAATACCCAGAGTGGAAGAAGCGAAAATCTTCTTGCCATACTGGTCCAGAAGATGGGATTCTTTGTCAGGTAGAGACGAGCCGAGATGTTTTGGGTGAGCTGACTGACCATGAGCAGCGCTAATCACGACCGAGTCAGCTCTAGGGTGAGAATCTAAATAGACAACACCCTCGGGAGCCCGATCTAGCCTGTTTGACTTCCTAGGAAGTGGGACTAAAGCTGACGGCTGTTTCCATATGGTGGTAATAAGGTCGGCATGAGGCTCAATCCAGAGTGGCACCAAGGTGGGAGCTGTCACGGGCAGATCGACGCTCAGCGAGTTTTCTACTCTGGGGGTCTGGCTCCAAGGATTGCCACTTATGGACCTCCTGGATTTTACGTAGCAACTCCGTAAAGGAAGGATCCTCCGGAGGAGTCCTTTTCCTGGGCTTAGACAGAGAGCGTGGCTCGTCTTGCTCGGAACAACCGTCGGAAGTGTCCGAGGTGTCTGAGGAAGATGATGACGATGAAGAAGACTCCCTCTCCCGGCGAGGGAGAGGAACGGACCCCTTGGGAAGCATGTCCTGTCTCTCTCTGGACCCAGAGGATTTAGCCCTGGTGTCCAGAGGTGGGTAGAAAGTTTATCGTCGTGGACGTACGGGAACCGGGACCGGCACAGTCGTCTGAAGATGACTCTCCACCTCCCTGATGAGCTAAGCCTTGGCCTCAGCCCACCAGGAGGCTAGAGTTTCCTGCAAATCCACCGGCAGCTGGGGGGGGGTGGAGGAGGAGGGGGATACGGGTATGGATCATACCCATAAGGCTCGATCCGAACCAGACAGCAGAAAGCCCGCGCAGTATTGAGGCACGGTACTGCGGCGTTCTGATAGGCCGGCACCAGGTACCGAGAAAGAGTCGGATACTGCCGCCCGAGTAAGATGAGGCCAGATACCAGGGAACCAGGGGGCCTGCCGGAGCAGACGGCCCGGCATCCGGGAGCGGGACATCGCTCGGAGTCGGTAGTACTGGCGTCGGAGCCGGCGTCTGATCAGGTGGACGGTCTGACTGAGGTGGAACAGGAACCTCCATGTCATCCGGGGATGGGGAAGAGAAATCCGCGGGGTCAGGCTGAGGAGACCCAGGGTCCCCGGAGGGCAGCGAAGGCTGCGGGAGAGCCAGGGCGACGGATGCGCGGCTGCTGGCGGAGATTGTGGATGACGGATGTGGGAGGATCCGCGTCGGCTCTAGCTGGCAAAGCGGACATCGGGCGAACCGACATTCGGCTTATCAGTGGGATCCGGCGGCGCCGGAGGAGCCAGCGTCTAACTTAATGGACCCATCGCCGGAGGCAGGCCGCTGATGGAGGGCGCCTGGTCGGGCAGAATAGGGCCCTGGTCGGGCAGAATAGGGGCGTCGCGCCCGAAGGGTCGGGCAACTTACCGACTTTCTCCGTGTGGGCGTCGGAGGAGCAGGCGTCCGGCTTATCGAACCGCTCACACCAGTAGGCCGTGCATTACGGCTTTACTGGGCGGAGGCCTCAAAAAAGCCAGAGGCGCTGGACCAAGGCCCGAGAAGTCATATGGGCGGCCACGCCTTAGAAACCTCTAAGGCAGCCATCACAGAGCTGTACCGGGGGGGGAAACGTTACCTGCAATACGGTGACTCCCGAAGAAGTCGCAGTGGATGAGGAGCCCTTGTCCCCATGCTTCTCCTTATCTTTTTTCTTGTGATGGCCTTCAGGGGAAATGGACGCCTGCCGGAGCTTTTTCAGTTCCTTCTCCATGAAGCTCATTTTCTTTTTCAAAATATGGGCCTCCAGGGACTGCTGCCGCCTTCTTCGGGTGGCCGCGTTGAAGCTGAGGCAGTGCTGGCACTTCTCCACCGGATGGTCGGGCCTAGGCACCACACGGGTCGCACTTGTTTTTGTGCTCGGAGGGTGTAGGGGACGACATACACCAACGAATGTCGAAAAAAATCGAAAAATACTCCGTAAAAAAATAACGATAGAGGCTGACGAGCAAGGCGCTGGCATGAGCTAACTTGGGAAAGAACTGGAAGGCGGGCGTAAGGGACCATCCCTTTATACCGACGTCACCTGATGTGGGACGGTCCCTCGCCAGAGACTGCTAGCTAGAAATTTTTCCGTGGGGTCCTGACGCCTGCCGGCTTCAGTCCTCTATGTAATTACCTACTGCAAGAGCCCTCTCGGAGTAAGATCCTCCGTTCAGCCTAAACCGGTCTCTTCACTGATCGTGGTGGAACCACCGCCCAAGCAGCCTGTGGGAGGGGCTCCTTCTAAGGAAGATAGACCAGACACTGGGCTTCCCCGGTGTCTTTCGGTCACTGTCACCCCGGACTGCCCTTGGCGGGTTGAAGGTGACCTGGGCAGTCGACTGTTTCATCCTGAGGATGATGAATCGGCTGGTGGGATAGAGACGGAGGAAGATCTTTTGTCCTTTCAGGGCATTCTTCACCTCATCTCTGAGTCTACAGGGATGCCCCTGCTATTCATGTGGCAGGAGCCTCAAACTATCTGGCTGACGTTCTCAGACGCTTAGGTGAGACATCCCACGAGTGGTCTCTCCTTCCAGAGGTAGCTTACAACCTCTTCTCCCACTGGGGCAAACCAATAGTGGACCTGTTTGCCTCCAGGGAAAATACCAAGCTGAGACTGTTTCATGCCCTCCCCCCCTCATCAGGGCTTGCTGTAGGGGATGCCTTCTCGAGGCCATGGACCCCAGGGCTCTTCTACACCTTCCTTTGATCCACAAGGTGCTCCTCAAGGTGAGGAGAGGCAAGGCGAAGGTGATTCTGGTAGCCCCGGACTGGCTATGCAAGTTCTGGTATCCAGATCTCCTCAGACTCAGATGCAAGCTTCCAGCATGCCTGGACCTGATCTCTCTGTCAGGGGAAAGTATACCATCCAGACTTTCAATCCCTGCACCTCACAGCCTGGTACCTGAGCAGCTGGAGTTCCAGGCTTTGGGTGAGGATGTCCTCACCGTGTTGGAGGCATCCAGAAAGGAATCGACCAGGAAATGTTATGCCTTCAAATGGAAAAGGTTTTCCATTTGGTGTCAGGGCAAGGGCCTGGACCCTCTGTCCTGTCCAGTGACTAACATTTTCGACTACCTTTGGTCTCTGTCCAAAGGGGGTCTTAGGTCATCAGCCCTTAGGGTGCACCTGTCAGCCATCTCTGCTTACTGGGCCAGTCAGCCAACGCTGGCGCAGGAGACAATGGTCAGGTGCTTTTTCAAAGGCCTGGATCACATATACCCTCCGATGCGTAAACTGCTACCTCCGTGGGATCCACTGCTGGTACTGGCAAAGCTAATGGGCAAGCCGGCCTTCTTTGTGGCTATCACGTCTGCCAAAAGGACAGGGGAGCTCCAGGCGCTCTCGGTGGACTCCCCTTATCTGGTCTTCCACAGGGACAAGGTTGTCCTACGCCCCCACCCGAAATTCCTTCCGAAGGTGGTGTCAGAGTTTCACCTTAACCAGGTGTTGCTGTATACTACCCTAATTACACCTCAGAGGCCAAATAGTCTCCATACCCTGGACCTGAAAAGAGTCCTCTCCTATTATAAGGAGAGGATGGTGGAAATTTGGGGAAGAGGTTCGCTAGCTGTTTGTCACCCATGCTGAAGCTGCTTCTGGCAGACCTGCAGCAAAACGGACTACTGCAAGGTGGATTACATTTTGCATAAGTCTGTGCTATGAGTTGGGCAAGGAGCCTCCCAGAGGGATAAGAACTCATTCTACCCACCATACTGCTGCATCGGTGGCTGCTTCCAGGGACATCCCTATCCAGGAAATCTGTCGGGCTGCTACCTGGAAGTCAGAAAACACCTTCATTACCCATTACCACATCGACCTTGAGTCATGCTGGTTTTGGGGCCTCTTTTCCCCCAAGTGAGTATCAGGTGTGGGGGGGTGCGCTTTGCCTCCCGAACTGCTAGGAGTCTGCCAAACAGCATGGATAAACAACATATCCACGGTCCTAGAAAAACAGATTACTCACCTGTAACAGTAGTTCTAGGAGTGGTATATTGTGGTCATCCACCTGACCTCCCCAGCTGCGGAAGCACAAAACCTGGCTTCCAGCAGGCTAAGATCTGGCGTCATGGGGCAGAGCAGAGGGATATACCACCCAGTTGGTTGGGAGGAGCCAGCTTGAAGACCTTCCAGCAATCCTTAAAGGGAACGGGACATGCCAAATAGTGTCAATGTACAACATATACCACTCCTAGAACTGTTACAGGTGTGTAACCTGTTCTTTCTGAGATACAAAAAAAATAGCTACAACATTAATTGGTGGAGGTGTGTGTGGCTGTGAGACTGAACCTGAACATGCCTTGAGAGGGTAGAGGAACTTTTTGGGAAGTGAGGAGTAGGACTTGATATGAAATAAACCTAGCTACTTTGGTGGAAGCAAAACATTTATTGACTGACTCTATTACCGGACCTGTCCAGCAGTTGCGTGCTAGCTACTGTCTACTTCTACTCTAGTCTACCACCAAGTACCTAAGCACGCTCACAGTAGTGTCAACTGGTGAGGAGTCCTACTACTTATATACCCCCCTTCAACTGTTTGTCCTGCCCTTCTGAAGTGTTGTAAGCATAACCACAAATTAACCAAAAAATTGCACAACACACAGATATCAGAAAATAGATTTTTATTGTGTACAGTATTTCACGACAGCAAGAAAGAATGCAAAGAAATAAGCAAAAGCTAGCAACTCTATTTTCCCTTTGGGCAGAGACATCAAACTCATCTTCTATATCAGGAACAAAAAGTAAAGTACCAGAACAGTCACAAAGCCTGGCTCTGCCCCCACAAGTCCCAGGCCCTAATCAGGAAAACAATCAAAATAATGGTGGTTCTTGTCAATCTGGGTCTGTGTTTTTAGACGCAACAGTTAACTAATCTATGTCCTTACCACGTTCTGAAACGAGAATGACAGCAGCAGTAGGTCTGTTGTGTCAGTGCCATCTTCTAGTTCAGTACAGCTAAAGCAAGCTTTAAGTTTAGATGAGGAAACAGGCTTTAACACAGAAAAAGAAAAGCAAAGAAATATGATGTCGAGAAAAGGGCTCAAACATTTCAGCATCACTAGCTAACTCAGTTTACATGGATAAGATACAGTGATAAAAATGCATGGTGTACTGCTCAGTGTGTGATAAATATCCTTCACTTGCAACTCCTGCTTATTCCAAAAAAAAACAAATGTTTGCCACTGGTTCAAATAATTTTAGAACTGGGTCAGAGCTCATGAGAAATCAAATTCACATATGATTTGTGAGAACCGGCATAGTCACGAAAGTGGTCAAAGAACTGTCAATTTTAATATATCTGAAACAGCAATATATCACATTTCCAAAAATGGAGGAATCCACCAAAAATAAAATGAGGCATTTATTTAACACCGCATATTTCTTGGCTAAAAATGTATGTCCTTTCTCTGATATGGAGTGGCTTTGCACATTGCAGGAAGAAATGGGGTTACACTTGGCAGCAAATGGTAAGAGGGCCAGAGACTTCTGTAACGCGATATCAGCTGTCATGTCTAAAACACAGATCCAGACGGTCAAAAACACAAAATGTGTTACTGTTCTTGCAGATGGCAGTACAGATGCAAGTATAGTAGAGTGGGAAAATGTATTTGTTCGTTTTGTGGATGGCACAGAAAAAAAGGTTACAACTGTTCTAGTTAAAGTTGTACTGCTAGAACATTCTCATGCAGGAGGAGTTTTTAAAGCAATAAGCTTTGCACTGGAGTTTGTTGATCTTTTTTGGACCTTAACACGCGCTTGGACTATTGCAATTCCCTTAACCTAGGGCTACCTGGAGTGGAAATACGCTGCCTGCAGCTGGTGCAGAACGTAGCAGCCTGGTTTTTGATAGGAACTTCACGGTCCAATCATATTTCGCAGGTGCTGCGTGGACTGCATTGGCTGCCAGTACAGTGGCGGATCACCTTTAAAGTCGGTCTTCTGACTTTCAAAGCCATACATGGTCTGGGCCCGGACTATTTGAAGGAGCTCCTGGTTCCTTCCCGCCCTGGGCAGTTGCTCCGCTCAGCCAACAAGGGGTTGCTAGAGATCCTGAGGGTGTGTTTAAAATCTTCAGGGGCCCGGGCGCTATGTTTGCAGCCCTCACTCCTCTGAATCCTACCCCGTCAGGTTATGGAGTGCGAACCGCGGAGGGATTTAAACAGGCCTTGAAAACTTATCTGTGGATGCAGCTTTTGGTAGTTAATTTCCTTTCGACGATATTAGTTGTTTTACATTTTTAAGACACTAAGCTGTATAATGTATTTTAAATTTTGTTCGGCGCCTTGGTATTTACAAGGTGCCATAAAAATAAAGTTTATTATTAATGATGTGAGCAAACCTGGGTCAGTTCTTGGTTCCACAAACTTTGATGGTGCCATGCCAGTGTTATGTGCCATACAGGTGGCACCATAGCAAAAATCAGAGAACGTTCCAATTGTAATACCCATGCATTGTGTAGCATATAAACCGGAGATGGCGGTTCTCGATGTCATGAAAAAAAAAATCCCTTTGTTCAAAAAGTAGAAAACACTCAAAAGACATTTTTAAATTTAGCTACAGCTCCACAAAACAGAGAACTGCAGGAAATAGCATATGCCATACACAGTGCAATAAAGCAAGTTTGTTGGCTTGCAAGTAAGACACGTTCAGTTCATGCTGTTAAGTCAACCTGCCCACAGTAACTGAACATCTCAAACATGTCTCAAACTCTGCTGGTGATGATGGTGCCAAAGCAAAGGCACTTCTAAGAGATGCGCACTCAGTAGTTTGTAAAATCACTGTTTATTCTTCAAGACTTTTTACCAATATTAAAAAAACCTATCACTTAAATTTCAAAAGGCTGACATGCTAATATTAGAAGTCCCCCAACTCTTCAGTTGGCAGAGCTAAAAACAAAACCTGGAAAGTTTATGACATCCTTTCTAAACCAATATAATTCTGCCGAGAAATGCATGAACTATCTCATTTCAAAATGTGGCAGTGAGGGCAAGATTGTTCCTTTTACCGTCAAGGGCAACTGTCCAGAAGTAAATTTTACAAGTTATACACAGCTGCACAGTTTAATAGATGCAGCAGTATAGTACAGTTACATAAGAACTTACCGTAACAATAGATCTTCGAGAGGTGCTCTTGCAGTAGGTAATTACATATAAGACTGACGCTGGCCAGTGGCAGGACCCCACGGAAAAATTTCTAGCTAGCAGGTCTCGGTAGGGACCGCTTCATCGCCAGGTGACCGGCGCCATACGACATCGGTATAGAAGGGTCCCGCCACGCTCTTCCAGCTCTTTCCCGCCACAGGCCCGGAAGAGAGAGAAGCAGACATTTCCCTTAATGGAAAAGTAGCTGAAAAAGCCTAGGGGGATGGAGGGCGGGAAGGTATTACCTACTGCAAGAGCCTCTCTCGAAGATCTACTGTTACGGTAAGTTCTTACGTAACTGTACTGTCTTACTTCGAGAGGGCTCTTGCAGTAGGTAATTACATATAGGACAGAATCCCAAGCAGTCTGGAACAAATGAAAGGCACCGGGAGGAGGAACTACTCCAAAAAGTATTAAATAATCTGGCAGATCTCAAGAAAGGAGGCCTTGCAAGACAGCTAACCCGAAGCCTGCTCTACGGCGAGAGGCAAAGTCCAAACTGTAGTGTTTAGTAAAGGTATGGACTGAAGTCCAAGTGGCGGCAGCACAGATGTCTGCCGAAGACACGTTCTTGAAACAAGCCGCAGAGGCGGCAACTCCACGAGTGGAGTGACCTCTGACTTGACCTGGGAGGGTCTTGTTGTACTTATAACAGAAAGTGATACAATGGGCCAACCATTTTGATAGGCATTGCTTAGAAACAGCATTGCCTTCTCTTTTTGTGAGCAAAAGAGACGAACAACTGATCAGTCTTTCTGAGATCCTTTGTCCTATCGGTGTAGTATCTCAGAATCCTGTGAACATCCATGGTATGGAGCAGGTATTCTCCTTGATTTGGAGTAGTTCGTGAAGAAAGCAGGTAATTCAATAGACTGATTTAAGGTAGATTCCGCTACTACCTTTGCAAGAAACTTAGGATTCGTGCGAAGAGCTACTCATTCTTTGTGAAAAATCAAATAAGGGATTTTGCACATCAGGGCCTGGAACTCAGAAATTCTGTGAGCAGAAGTAATGGCCACCAAGAAGCGTCTTCCACGATAAAAACTTCAAGTCTCTGAAAGCCATGAGGTTCAAAGGGAAGGTAAGTTTCTAGAGGACAAAGTTTAAGTCCCAAGGCGGAGCTGGAGTCGGACAGGGGCCCAAGATGAAGGACCCCTCTGAGGAAAGTTTTGGATACCTCCAGCTGGGCAAATGCCTTGTCAGTGAAAGGGACATGGTAGGCTGAAATAGCCGCCATATGGACTTTCAAAGAGGAGTGACTGAGACCCAGGTCAAAAAGATGACGCATGTACTCAAGCAGAATGGTCACAGGGCAGGAAAAGGGCTCCACGTTCCTGGCCACAGCCCAGATAGAAAATCTTTTCCATTTCATGGCATAGGTGGACCTAGTGGAGGGTTTTCTAGCCTCCACCAGAATCTCGGCCACCTTAGGAGAAACGCCAAAACGAGATTGAGCTAGGTCTGCAGGAGCCATGCATGAAGTTGAAGGGACTTGAGTCCCGGATGGACCAGGGTCCCCTGATCCTGGGTCAGCAATCCTGGAGATAAAGAAAGAGGAAGAGGAGGAACCTCTGAGTATTGTTGTAAAAGAGAGAACCAAATTTGCCTGGGCCAGAAAGGAGCGATCAGGATTATTCTCGCTCCTTCTAAAGCCAGCTTCTGTGACACACGAGGAACCAGAGGAATTGGAGGAAAAGCATAGACGAATCTGTCCTTCCAGCTTAGAGATAGAGCGTCGTTCCAGAAAGCGCCTCGCTCTGGAACGAGCGAGCAAAAAAATTGGAAGCTTTGCGTTTTGGGAGGAAGCGAACAGGTCTATCTGAGGAGTCCCCCAAATCTGGAGATGCTTTTTAGAACTTTTTCGTCCAATTCCCACTCGTGTGGTAGAGCCGACGAGCGACTTAGTCTGTCTGCCAGAACATTGTCGACTCCCGGAACATGGATCGCCGTGAGGTGAAGGTTGTGAAGCGTTGCCCAATCCCAAACCCTCATCGCTTCCCTGCACAGTGGGTAGGACAGAGTCCCTCCCTGCTTGTTGATGTACCACACCACGCACATGTTGTCCGTTTGGACAGCTAGGTGACCGGGAAGGATGAATTGGTGAAGGGCCTGGAGAGCATACAGCACTGCTCCGAAGCTCGAGCACGTTGATATGGAGAACAATCTCCATCCTTGACCAAAGGCCCTGGGTTCAGTGAGGACCCAGATGGGCTCCCCAACCTTCACCTGAAGCATCCATGGTCAGAGTCTGATCGGGGGGAGGATGAAAAAAGGGGACCCCCCGGAATAGGTTCTCTCGAACCATCCACCATTGCAAGTCTCTTATCATCGGCGAGATCAGAACTAGATGATCTAGATCGTCTACCCGTTGATCCCACTGAGATCGGAGAGTCCACCGAGGGATTCTCATGTGGAGGCGCGCACGCGGAACCGTCGGGATGGCCGCCGCCATAAGCCCCAGTAGACGGAGCACTGACCTCGCCGGGACCCTCCTGCGTTCCGATAGGAGTGAAATCTGTGACTGGAGGGGGCCTCCCTGTCCGGAGGCAGAAAGGCCTTGCACAGTGATGTGTTGAGAATTGCCCCGATGAACTGGAGCCTCTGTGAAGGATCCAGGTGAGACTTGGAATGGTTGATGGTAATACCCAGGCCAGTGAAAACCTGCTGGGTGAGGGAGAGAAATGCAGGAGTTCCTCCTGGGCGAGGCCACAGGAGCCAGTCGTCCAGGTGAGGGAAAACCTGAGCTCCCAAAGAGCATGGGTGGGCGCTACCACCGCCAGGCATTTGGTAAAGACTCGGGGCGAGGAAAGACCAAGGGAGCGCCGGGTAGTGGTAGTGGACCCCTGGGCAGCAAACCTGAGGTACTTGTGCAAAGGGCGTAATGGGGATGTGTGAGTGCACATCCTGCATATCTAGTGCACAAAGCCATTGGCCCGGCCGAAGCAGGGGCAAAAGGGTTTGAAGGGAAAGCATCCTGAACCTCTTGTATTCCACATATAGGTTCAGAGAGCTGAGATCGAGAATAGGTCTGAGATCTCCCGTCTTCTTTGGTACAAGGAAGAAGTGGGAATAGTAACCCGTCCCGTAGAGGTGAGGGGGGACGGGTTCTATAGCCTGTTTCGCAAGGAGCGCCGAGATTTCTTCCCTGACCAAAGGAAGATGGTCCCTTGAGTAAGCGGAGTTCAGAGGGGGGTGACGTGGAGGTTTCTGTAGAAACTCTATGGAGTGCTCCTCTGCTATGATCTGAAGCACCCATGAATCCGATGTTATCCTCTCCCAACCCGGAAGGTGGAGGGAGAACCTCCCCTCCTACCGGTTCCTCTGGGGCTACCGGAGGCGGTGGGAGAGGGAAGGAGTCAGGTGGTGTGAGGCAGCACCGCAGCTGGGGCACCCGTTGCTTTTTTGGGCGGCAGGGGCCTGGCAGCTGTGGGGGCCCAACGTTTAGTGGCCCGCCTTCCCTGAGGTTTCGCTTGAGGCCGGCTGCGTCTGCGAAAGGGACGGCGCTGTGGGGGATGGGGACGGTACATTGAATCAATAGATTTAAGGGCCGTCCCCTTCTCCTGCAAATCAGTGATGATGTCCTTGACATCACCACCGAAAAGCACAGAACCCCTGAAAGGTGCTTCTTGGATCGCTGACTGCACCTCCGGGACCAGACCTGACACACAGAGCCATGCATGACGCCGAAGACTCACGGCAAAGGCAGAACTCCGTCCTGCGGTGTCCACTGCATCGTAGGTCATCCTCAAAATATGACGACTGGCCGAATGAGCAGAACGGACCAGGTCGGCCAACTCCTGCTTGATTTGGGAGTCAGGCAAAGAGTCGATCTTAGATTCCGCCTGGGTAAGGATGGCCTTCTGGTAATCCCCCATATGTGCTACATAGTTCAGGGCCCTAATCCCCAGTGTGGAAGAAGCGTAGATCTTCCTTCCATACTGATCCAGAAGGCGAGATTCCTTATCCGGGGGAGACAAGCTCAAGTGTTTCGGGTGTGCTGACCGGGGCTAATCAGAACCGAGTCTGCACGGGGGAAGGAGTCTAAAAAGTCTACACCCTCCGGAGCCTGGTATAGCCTGTTCGACTTCCTGGGAAGTGGGGCTAAAGCCGACGGTTGCTTCCAAATCATGGAAACAAGGTGGGTGTGAGGCTCGATCCAGGGTGGCACTAGGGTAGGAGCCATAAGGGGTAAGTCCAGATGTTCGGCGAGTTTAACCCGTTGAGGATCTGGCTGTAAGGAGTGCCACTGATGGACCTCCTGGATCTTCCTGAGCAACTCCGTGAAGGAAGGATCCTCCGGAGGAGACTTTGGAGGAGTCCTCGGCCGGGGCTTGGACGGAGAGCGTGGCTCGTCGTCTTTCTCGGAACATCCATCGGAAGCCTCTGAGGAGTCCGAGAGAGAAGGGGAGGAAGAATCTGAAGCAGAGTAAGACTCCCTAACTCGACTAGGGGGAGGAGCAGGTCCCTTGAGGAATCCCAGAGCGTGTCCTGCCCCCTCTGGATCGAGGTAAAGCCCGGGAATCAGGAGGAGAAGAGTGTGCCGTCTGGGGCGTCACGGGAGCTGGGGGTGGCACCGTCGCCGTATGACGGCTCTCGACTTCCTTGGTGAGCTGAACCTTGGCCCCAGCCCACCAGGAGGCAAGAGTCTCCTGAAGATCCACCGGCGGCCTAGGGGGCGGTGGAGGAGGAGAGGGATAGGTGTAGAGGAAATCCGTGAGGAGTATCCGTAACCGAGGCTGCGGGTATGACGAGCCGGGTACTGCGGCGAAGAATCGGCACGGTACTCGCGGCGCGAGATACTGGAACCTGGGAAAACTGGCGTCGGATATGACGGCGGATGCCCAGGCACTGGAGGAGCTGCCGGAGCAGATGGCCCAACCGGGTACTCCACAGGCGGATCAGTCGGGATAGGCCCGTGGGGTGGAGAGCCCGATAGAAGAGGAATATCCCCCGCCGGCGTCGGAGGAGCCGGCATCAGAGAACGGCGTCGAGCCAGCTCCTCCAGGAAGAGGATCGGACGGTAGCCAGGGTCCCGAGCCTCGTCGAGGGCGGAGGGAAAATCCTCAGGGTCGGGGCAGGGGGGACTGGGGCTCCCCTGGCGGCAGCGAGGCTGCGGGGAGCCTGAGCACGACAGGCGCAGCAGGTCTGCCGTGGCTCCGATGCCAGCGCTGCGTCGGAGGGCGACATGTGGCTTATGGGCGCGAATCGATTGGGCGCCAGAGAGCGGCGTCGACACTGGGAACCCTCCTGTCCGGGCCGGGCGGAGTATGAAGGCCGGTCCGAGGGACACTGCGTCTGCCGCTTGAAGAGTCGGCGTGTTGCGGCCTTCTCCCAGTATCGTCAGAGGAGCCGGCGTCCGGCTTAAGGGAGGTGCCCGCACCAGTAGGCCGCAGGCCTGCGGCAGTACTGGGGGCTAGAGTCTCCTTTTGCCCGGAGACACCCGGCAGGCTCGAACGCGAACCCGACGGGCGGGCCAATGCCTCCTCCAAAGCCTTGGAGGCTGCTGTCGGGCGATCCCCCGGAGGGGATAGCCTTCTCCCGGTGCCTTTCCTTGTCCCGCTTCTTATGCCCTTCAGGGGAGGTCGACACCTGCCGAAGTTTCTTCAACTCCTTCTCCATCGCGGACATCTTCTTTTTGAGGAGATGGGCTTCGAGGGACTGCTGGCGTCGTCTGCAGGTGGCAGCTGAATCGAAGGCAGTCGCGGACACTTGTCGACCAGTGGTGGGGGCCTAAGCAGAAAAGGCAGAGGAGTGACTGTCTTTGTGAGGAGGCAGGCTGCCGCCTTACTCTTTGAAGGGGACGACATAAACCGACGTTCACCTGACGAAAGAAGAATAAAATTCTAAACTGAAAACTTGTTTGGAAAAACCAACAAAGTAACAGGACTGAGCGATAACAACATGAGCGCTACCGAGCTGACGGTGAAAGAACTGGGCGAGAAGGGACCGTCCCTTTTATACCGACGTCCGTATGACCGGTCACCTGATCGCATGGGTCACCGGGACTGCTAGCTAGAAATTTTCCGTGAGGTCCTGCCGCCGGCTGGCATCAGTCCTACATGTAATTACCTACTGCAAGAGCCCTCTCGAAGTAAGATTACATTGATAAGCATTTTTGGAATTTCTCAGAGCAGCCTCTAAAATGGTTCAGTTTAGATTTCAAATATTTCGATCATGAGAACTTGCAGAATTTGGCACAACCGATTTAACTCATTTGTTAGACTTTCATGACGTTTTTTCTGATGATCAGATAAGCAATATAAAAAGGAAGTATGCTGCATTAAAAAAGCAATGCTCAAGTCTGCAGTTGAAAAGCCATATCTGCAAGTGTATTCATGACTACTGCAAGAGAGAGAGTGGCCCAGCTTGCTCAGATCCTTGATCTAACAGAAATGTTACTGGCTATGAGTGTGTCCACTGCTAAATGCGAGAGGGTATTCTCCATTCAAAATCTTATAAGAACAAATCTGACAGATGACACACTACAGTCTCTTCTGCACATAGCAGTTGAAGGGCATTAGAAAGTTTTGATCCCAATCACGCTGTCAACCACTGGCTACTATCTGGTCCTGGCACACGCCACATTTATGGTCACGGTCATGCTTCTGCTGATTCGCAGGAAAATGTCTCTGTTACTACAGTAGATGACACTCAGGCTGGAGCAAAGCGCCTATTACGTTCCTGATGCAGCCGTACTGCTGCCCGCTGATTCTTCTCTTTACACTGACTGCTTTCATTAATTTGTGATGTTTGTGGGATGTGCTCCTCACTGAGCTGCTGATGCTACTTCCGTCATAATCCTCTGCATGCTGACAAAAAAAAAAAAATCAGCATTTTCCTTATTGCCCACACTAAATAACTGATACTATACTAACAAATCTGTTTTCTGTATTTTTTTATACTTTTCATTTAAAAATATGCAGTTTTTACCTGCACTACCAACCCAAGCATCGGGACTACAACTTTTGGGCAAGCCACTTGTCCGGGGAAAAGTACTTAATTTTAAAATGTGTCAAGCGCTGCTGGGAGGCCTTTAGGATTTTCTTCCTAATATTTCAGGTGTCCCATTTAACTAAGTATATGTAGAGACAAGGTAGCTGAGACAAAAATCCTTTTTCCCATAACATCCTATTCCTTAACCGGGGCAAAAGGCCGCTCTACGGCTGGAGGCGATGTCCAACCTGTGGTGTCTAACAAAAGTGTGCACTGAACTCCAAGTAGCAGCTGCGCAAATGGCAGATGTTGCCACATTCTTTAATACAGTGGAGGAGATAGCCACCCACCTAGTAGAGTAGCCCTTAACTGCTCCCAGTAAGGGCATGTCAAGTTTCTGATAGCAGAAAATGCAGTCTACAAGCCACTCGGAGAGAGTTTGTTTCAATACGGGTGCATCCATCATCCTCTGAGCGAAAGATAAGTTGGTCTGACTGTCTGAACAGGTTCTGGCCAAGTAAAACCTCAAAATCCTGCACACATCTAGTGTGTGCAAAAGGACTTCCCCCATTAGTATGGTTGGGGAAGTACACCGGAAGGTCAATGTCCTGGTTTAAGGTTAAGACTGAAACCGCCTTGGGAAGAAACTTAGGATTGGTCCTTAACAACACCCTGTCCTTATGGAAAATCAAGTAAGGCTCTTTACACATGAGCGCCTGGAGTTTGGAAATTCTCCTTGCCAAAGTAACAACTACTAAAAATAACACCTTCCATGAAAGAAGGCAAAGCTCGCAATCCGCAACTAGCTCAAAAGGAGATGGCGTAAGCTGCTCTAAAACAAAAAGGTCCCAAGGAGGAATTCGGTCCTTTATAGGGGGTCTCAGATACAAGACGCCAAGCCTCTAATTGGGCTAGTGAATGCTGACCAACCGGTGCGTGGTATGCCGAAATAGCACAGAGGTGTACTTTCAGAGAGGAATATGCCAATCCCGACTGGAAAAGGAATAGGAGGTAGTCCAAAAATACAGATTACTCACTTGTAACAGGAGTTCTAGGAATGGTATATATGTTGTTCATCCACACTTCATGGCAGGTTCCTTGCCGCTTTAAATCTTGCGGAAGGTCTTCAAGCTGGCTCCTCCACCCACCCACCCAGGTGGTAAAACTCTTAGCTCCGCCCCATGGCGTAGATCTAGCCCACTGGAAGCCAGGCTGTGCGTCGAAGCGGGGTGGGTTGTGTGGATGAACATATACCATTCCTAGAACTCCTGTTACAGGTGAGTAACCTGTATTTCTAGGGACATGGATATGTTGTTCAATCCACACTTCATGGCAGACGCCTAGCAGTTCTCTGGGAGGAGGAAGGCAAGGCGCACACCCCCTACTTAGGGAATAAGGACTGGAGAACCGAGGTCCCAAAACCAGCATCCCGGCGTGACTCAAGGTCAATGTGTGCGGACTTCCAGGTAGCAGCCCTGCAGATCTCCTGGATAGGGACGTCCCTGGAAGCAGCCACCGAAGCAGCGGTATGGCGGGTAGAATGAGCTCTTATCCCTTTAGGAGGTTCCATGCCTGCCAACCTGCAGCAGAGATCTATGCAGGAGGTGACCCACCTGCCTATCGTCTGCTTGGCTGCAGGTCTGCCAGGTGCGGCTTCAGCGTAGGTGACAAACAGCTGGCGAACCTCTCCCCGAACTTCAGCCGTTCGCTCCTTATCATAAGAGAGCACTCTTCTAGGGTCCAAAGTATGGAGCCTATATTCGGCCTCCGAGGTGTGATTGGGGAAGAACACCAGCAGAGTCAACACCTGGTTAAGGTGAAACTCCGACACCACCTTCGGAAGGAACTTCGGGTGGGGGCGCAGGACAACCTTGTCCCTGTGGAAGACCAGATAAGGAGACTCGATGGAAAGCGCCTGGAGCTCTCCCATCCTTCTGGCTGACGTGATAGCCACCAAGAAGGCGGTCTTCCATGACAAGTGAGAGATGTCACATCTGTGCATCGGTTCAAATGGCTTGCCCATGAGCTTAGCCAATACCAGCAGTAGATCCCACAGAGATGGAGGTTCTCGCACCGGAGGGGATATGTGATCAAGGCCTTTGAAAAAGCGCCCAACCACCTTCTCTGGCCCACGCCCGGTAAGCAGAGATAGCTGCCAGGTGCACCTTTAGGGTCGTCAACTGAAGCCCTAGCTGAGAAAGGGACCACAGGTAGTCCAGAATGCTGGCCAAGGAGCAGGAGGGGTCCAACCCCCTTCCCTGACACCAAATGGAGAATCTCTTCCATTTGAAGGCGTAGCATTTCCTGATCGACTCCTTACGGGATGCCAACAACAACATTGAGGACCTCGTCGGAAAGACCCAAGGCCTGGAACTCTAGTCGCTCAGGAACCAGGCCGTCAGGTGCAGGGATTGAAGGTCCAGGTGGAGAACCTTCCCCTGGCTGACTGAGATCAGGTCTGGGAGGGCTGGGAGCCTGGAGCTGAGGCTGAGGAGATCTGGATACCAGAACTGGCGGGGCCAGTCTGGGGCTACCAGAATCACCTGCACCTTGTCTCTCCTCACCTTGAGAAGCACCTTGTGAATCAAGGGAAATGGGGGAAAGGCGTAGAAGAGGGCCGGGGTCCACGGCCTCGAGAAGGCATCCCCCTGCAGCGAGCTCTGCTGAGGGGAGCGTGCATGAAAAAGCCTCAGCTTCGCATTCTCCCTGAGGCAAACAGGTCCACCTGAGGTGTGCCCCAGTGGGAGAACAGATTGTGTACCACCTCCGGAAGGAGTGACCACTCGTGAAACGCAGCCCCTATCCGGCTTAGGGCATTGGCCAGAGTGTTGGAGGCTCCTGCCACATGGATGGCTAGGAGATCCACCTCCAGGCTGTGCACGAGGGACCAAGTGTGGAGAGCTTCCTTGCACAGAGGCATGGCGCACGTCCCGCCCTGGTGGTTTAGGTAGTACATGGTCGTGGTACTGTCTGTCTGGACCTGGACCACTTGACCCCGTACAAATGGAGTGAAGGCGGTGAGGGCTAGTCGGACCACTTGAAGCTCCAGCAGGTTGATGTGGCATAGGGACTCCCGAAAGGACCAGAGACCATGTGCTCTGTGCTCCCCCAGATGGGCACCCCAACCCATCAGAGAGGCGGTTGATAGAGTGACTGTCGGCTCGGGGCAGACAAACGGGATGCCCTCCTAGAGATGAGCTGGAACGATCCACCACTGGAAAGTGCTCCACATCTCCTGGGTCACTGCCACTAGCTGGTCCAAAGGACCGCAGCGCTGTGACCATTGGCTGGCCAATCCCCATTGTAGGGGATGCATGTGTCATTGGGCCCACGCAGGTGCAGGCCACCATGAGGCCCAGGAAGTCCCGGGCAGGGCGCAAATGCCCAACCTGAAATGATTGGGCAAAGGAGGAAAAACCTCGGCCCTGTCTGCTGGGAGCCGTGCTCTGGCTCGAAGAGAGTTGAGCTCTGCCCCGATGAATTGAATCACCTGCTTTGGCATGAGTTCCGATTTGGAGTCGCTGAGGAGGCCAACCTGAGAGCAAACCTGGAGGGCCAGATCCCTGGACCGCTCCACCTCTGGTCTGGAGGAGGCCGCAATCAGCCAGTCGTCCAGGTAAGGGTACACCCGGACCCTTTCGGCGCCGCAGGAATGCTGTCACCACTGCCATGCGTTTGGTGAAGACCCTGGGAGCTGGAGAGAGGCCGAAGGGCATGGCCCAGAACTCGTAAATGGACCCCTCTGCTCTGAAGCGGAGAAATCGCTGGTGGGACAGACGGATTGGGACGTGAAAGAACGCATCCTGGAGGTCCAGAGAACAGAACCACACGCCTCATTCCAAGGATGGAATGATCTGAGGCAGTGACACCATCCTGAAGGTTTGAGACCTTAGGAACCTGTTCAGGTCGTGCAGATCTAGAATGGGGCGCCAGCCCCCTTTCGGGACCAGGAAATACCTGGACACAAACCCTGGGTCTGGTGGAGGATCCGCCACCTCCTGATCACCTCCTTCTGGAGGAGCAGGGCAATGTCGGCTCAGTGAGGCGACAGAGGCCCATAAAGTCAAGCCCCTGGCCAGGGGTGGCGGCTCGGAAGGAGCGGGTCTGCTCGAATTCAGAGACAGATCCTTTCCTACCACTTCCAACACCCACCGTCCGCGGTGATAGCGGACCAGGCGAAAGGAAGTGGCGGGCCGTCCCCCCATGGGGGAGCGAAGACGCTGGGGGCGACACCCCTCAACCAGTCACTGGGCAGGCTTGGAGGACGGACCGGCCAAGGGACCTCCCAGCTTCCTGCTGGAGGAAGCTGCAGGCTTGGCTTTGGGGTGCCAAGTGCGAGCCTGCTGGCCCTGATGCTGGTGTTGCTGGGCCGGACGTGCCGCAGGGGCAGAAGGCCGAAAGGGCTTACGCTGCTGCTGGCGGCCTTTGTCCTTCTGGGTAGACGTGACCGAGTCCAAGGTGGCACTGGACTTCTCGATCCTCTGCAAATGGTCCTCCACCCCGGGACCAAACAAGTCGGTACCCAGGAAGGGGACATCTGCCAGCTTGTGCTGGGTATCCGCCGTGAAGGTGGATATCTGCAGCCAAGTTCTGCGGCATATGGCCGCTACTGACTGGGCACAAAAGTCTCCAATATCAAGAGCAGTTTGGAGCTGCTGCTTCGCCACCGCCCTTCCCTGATCCCGCAACCTGCTTGACCGTAGTCTGGAGGTCAGCTGGGAGATGAGGGATCACCTCATCCAGGGAGCCCATAAGGGCGTGGGAAAAGTGTGCCAACAGTACGGCCGAACTGGCCTTACGAAGGCCTAGGGAGGACGCAGCATACACTTTACACCCGGCGTAGTCCAGCTTCTTGGACTCTTTGTCGGGAGGCTTGTCCACGTCCCTGGTGTTCCTGGAACGCTGGAAAACACTATCGGTCACAAGCCCTTCCGCAGAGGGGTGCTCCGAAAAACCACATAGTGAAGCGGTGGGGACTGCGTACTTCCTGGCCATCCTGGCCAAAGGAGCAGGACAAGAAGCCTGCCGCTGCCATAACTCCAAAGCTGGGCCAACAATGGCTTCAGCCACTGGAAAGGCCTCCGTGGAAGAATCCCCTCGGTCCAGTATCTCCGTGAGGGGATACTTGGCCCGCTTAGACATGGGTTCGAGCTTCAACCCAGTAGATTCTGAGATAAGCCGAAGCAAACCCATGAAAGAGGATGGGCTCTCGTCCACTGACTGTACCCCAGTGGACTCCAGGTCAAGGGGCCTGGAGAACAGGGAAGTCATCATCAGACTCCGAGGAGTCTGCGAACAGCTGCCTAGGGCCTGAGCTACCCTCCACTTGCCGAGGACGATCGGGAGTGAGGGTGACCAACAACCGATGGGGCAACCCCTGACCTGACCGAGAATCCTTGGTTGGAACCCCAGATTTAGGTTGTGGAGGCGGGGGTTCCACCACAATGGGTGGTGCAGCTGGTTTCGGCCGAACAACCGGTGCCGGTTTGGGCTCCTCGATAACCACAAGGGGTTGTTTCGGCCGTTCCGGTGACAGCCACTTAATGGCCGGGAAAGGCGACGGGGTCGGCTTGTTCCTGGTCAGAAGGAGCTGCTGCCACATCAAGTCCTCGTAACGTTGACGCAATTTGTGCCGAAGGCTTTCCTCCGAGTAGGAAGAAGACGAGGACAAGCGGCATCGCCGCTTTCCTCGGTGCCGAGACCGCCGGTGTCGGCTGGACCGAGAAGAGGTCCAAGACAGAGACAGTTGGTATTTCCGAGGGTGGGTCTGGGAGGGAGCGTGGGAAACCCGTTCCTCCCTCGACTCGTGAATCTTAACTGGGAACTCTGGCACAGGAGGCGCAAGCAAGTCCTCCGTTTCCACCGGGGGAACTGGTGAAGAAGGGTTGTCGACTTCTCCAGTCGACAGCCCGTCCGACAGGTCGAGAAAAATCTCGACCGCGTCGACGGGTGTCTTGGCCGGCTGACCTGACGGGGACACTGTGAAGCCAGCGGCCTTAGCCGCAACCTCGACCGAAGTCGAGTGTCGACTGTCCAGGGAAGGGGACCTCTCGCGCTCCCACGAATGCCGATGGTGGGACTTACCCTTCGAGTCCTTCTTCTTGGACTGAGAGGAATGTCCCGATGGACCCTCATCTTTTGTAGAGGGGGACTGACAAAGCTCCTTAAAAGAAGCTGTGTAGGAGGAGACCAAGGAGAGCGGGATAAATGCCACGACCGAGGACGAAGATGCGGCCTAGGCAGCCTCCTCCTCGAGGGCGATCATCTGCTCAAGTTGCTCAGCCGAGCCTGCCGCGGACACCGCCCAACGGGCCTCCTTTGACTTCACCGGAGGAATACGTCTCTCGGGGCGCCCAAGTTGGAGTCTGGCAGCATGGTCTTCGAGGACATTGGCCGAGAAGGACTTGCACAATTCGCAGACCTGCGGATCATGATCAAGCTCAAGGCAATAAACGCACGTGGAGTGCGGATCGGTCAGAGACATCTTCTGCCCCCATGGGCACCGCCGAAACCCGGGAGTCGACTTATCCATTGCAGTCATGAAGGAAGAAACAGACCAAAGTCTAGAAAATTTGAGAATAAGTTTTGGTTTAACCGAGTCTGGATCCAGGCCTAAAACGCAGAGCGCTAAGGAGGGAACCTGATCTTCCAAGCGGTAAGGAAGATCTGGCGTCATGGGGCGGAGCCGGGAGTTTTACCACCCGGGTGGGTGGGAAGAGCCAGCTTGAAGACCTTCCGGCAAGATTTAAAGCGGCAAGGAACCTGCCATGAAGTGTGGATTGAACAGCATATTCATGTCCCTAGAATAGATTTTTCAGGGTATCAAGGTCGTGAGCCTAAGCCTATAGACAAAATCTTCGCCATTTCAGAGCGTACATGGCAAGAGTCGAAGGTTTCCTAGCTGCCACCAGGATATCGGCAACCCCTTGCGAGACCCCGTGCCCAATAATGGCTACATCTTTAGGAGCTAGGCATGCAGGTTCAAGGATTTGAGGTTTGAATGGACTAGGGAGCCGGCCTCCTGGGACAGCAAACGTGAGCTGACCAGTAAGGGAGGCTCCAGAGCCAGCTGGTGAAGCAGCGGAAAACAAATCTGACTGGGCCAAAAAGGCACTATCAAGATCACAGACGCTCATTCTGATTGGAGCTTGAGAAGGACCCTCTGGATGAAAGGGAAGGGCGGGAAAGCAGAGGGGAACCTGCCTGTCCAAGAGAGGGACAAAGGGTCTCGCCAGAAAACACCAGGCCCTAGATCTAGCAAGCAGAAACTGGGCAGTTTTGCATTGCATGGGGATGTGAATAGGTTGGCGTCTGGTGTGTCTCCCCAAATCGCAGGAACAGGTCCTCGACACCCTCTTGTAGGAATTCCCATTCGTCAGCTCTGGCCTTTGACTGACTCAGATCTGTGACAGTGTTGTCCACACTGGGAACATACATTGCGGTAAGCATGGCGCCGTGCGGTAGTGCCTAGTCCCACAGCTGCTCTGCTTCCCTGCAAAGGGGGTAGGAGTGAGCACCTCCTTGTTTGTTGATGTAATACACCACCGAGGTGTTGTCTGAACTAACACGTGACCCGGTGGGATCTCTGACTCTAAGGCGTATAGAACCACCCTCATCTCCAGAACACTGATGTGGAGGCTAGTCTCCAGGGGCAACCAAGTTCCCTGGGTCCTGGTTCCTTCCAGGTGGGCTCCCCAACCGGAACCTGAAGCGTCGGTGGTAAGAGTCAGGAGATGGGGGAGGCACCACGAAGGGGACTCCCACGGAAAGATGTTCCGGGACAAGCCATCACTGCAAGTCCTGAATGA
This sequence comes from Neoceratodus forsteri, assembly GCA_016271365.2. Classification (NCBI taxonomy): domain Eukaryota; kingdom Metazoa; phylum Chordata; order Ceratodontiformes; family Ceratodontidae; genus Neoceratodus; species Neoceratodus forsteri. The sequence continues at coordinate 940,245,696 of CM028137.1, forward strand.
CTGGCCTTGTGACTGACTAGCTGGTCTAAGTGATCCTGCCTCTGGTCCCCACTGGGCTCGCAGCGTCCACAGAGTAACTCATGCGGAGGCAGGCAAGGGGAACTGTTGAGATGGCAGCCACCATATGTCCGAGCAGGCACCATATTTCGTGCCGTGATCATCCTGATCAGTGACCTGATGCGTTCCACCCTGTACTCTGGTAGGAAAGCTCTCCCTTGATGGGTATCCAGAACCGCACCAATAAACTGTATTCTCTGTGAGAGAGATGACTTCTCTTGGTTGATGGTGATCCCTAGAGACTGGCACAGGGAGCAGGTGTCGTGAATGGCCTTCACCAACGCTTCTGGGGAGGGGGCCATCAGAGGCCAGTCATCCAGATAAGGGAAGACATAATGGCCTCGTCTCCCGAGGGCTGCTGCTACGATTGCCATGTGGTTGGTAAAGACGTCTGGCGCCAAAAACAGGCTGAACGGGAGTGCTCTGAGCTGGTAATGGCGTCCCAGAAACTAAGCGCAGGAATTTCCTGAGCGACCAGGTGATGAAATGAAGACACATCCTTCCTGTCCAGAGACTCTAGTCATGCGCCTTGCCTGAGCATGGAGATGAGTTCTGGTAGGGTGACCATGCCAAAGCGTTTGTACATCACGAAGATGTTTAGGTCGCTGAGGTCTAGGATTGGGCTTAAGTCCCCGGTTTTCTTTGGAACCAGGAAGTGGGAATAATTTCCTCTGACTCCTCGGTACGACTGCGATGGCGTCCTTGGTGTGGAGTGCTGAGATCTACTGGATGAGCAGGGCATGCTGTCCCGAGTAGTAGAAATGCAGAGGAGGTCTTGACGGTGGGTGGTCGAAGAACTCTAGTGTGTCCTTGACTAATAAGCTGATTAACTCACCGGTCAGAGGTGATCCTCTGCCACCCTGACAGGTGGTAAGCAACTACCCCCGACCCTCTTCCCTTTGATCCAGAGGTGGGTCTGGGAAGGAGTCCTGCTGTGGCGGTGGTAGTGCCGGCAGGTTGGGTAGGCTTACTGTGTCTGACCCTGACCTTCGGAGAATCTGTTGGTTTTTATGGCTGAAATTGCCAGTGTTGCTGTGGCCCAGCTGAGGTTGTTGCTTACCCGGTTGGCCACGAAAACAGTTGTGTTCCGCAAAAGGAACCAGGACTTGACTTGTACATTGCCTGCACCGTTCTGACCGCCTTCCCAGCCTCTTGAAGCTTGGTGATGACTCTCTGAGTCTTCAAACACTGAACCATTATAGGGGACATCTGACTCCTTTCTGGACGTCTGGAGTAAATCCAGAGACCCTCAGCCAGGGAGAGTCTCCGGAGGCAAATGCCTGTTAAGGCACCTCTTGCTGCAGAGTCCGCAGAGTCATACGCAGCTCAGAGAACTTGGGTCCCAACATCAGAGCCCGTGCGAAGGAGGTTTAAGAGCTCCTCCTCCTCCTCCTTTTCGCCCTCTGTGAAGTCCTTGAGCAGGTCTTGCCCTTGGTCCCACAGTGCTTTTTGAAATTGCACCATGTGCATTAAATACTTCAAGGACCTCCGAGCAAGTAGCGGTCGCGTACAGGAGACGACCCAGAAAGTCCAACTGTTTGGATTCCTGGTCTGGTGACTGGGTGCTGAGGTCTTTGTGAGCGATCATGTGAGGCCATAATGACTACAGGGTCGGCCACAAGTTGCTGAGCAAAATAAGGAGCTTCCAGAGGGACCCTGTAAAGTCTATCGGCCTTTTTGGGGACCGCTGGGGTGGAATGAGGATGCTTCCATGCAGCCTTAGTAGTGTCCAGGAAAATATTCACCAGGGGTGGAACCACCACAGGCTTGGGGTCTTTTTGCCTCAAGTAACGTGCCACGCGTTGCCTTTTGGGGCTCTCCCATCCCATGTTCTCCTGAATATGTCTCAGAGAACAATGGGTCATCAGGTGGCAACCTAGGTAGGTCGTGAGGATCTGGAGACAGAGTATCAAAAGGAGAGTGTGACCGAGAGGTATCCAAGGTATCAGGATGAGTCTAGTCACCCGAACAGCGAGACCTTCGTCGGGGTCTCTTGCATCTGTGGTCGCTAGGGGACCCCGAGGGGGTCATGGAGTGTGGTCTCTTGGCCTTCGAACCCCTGTCCTTGGACCTATCCCTAGGTGGTGGTGCAGAATCCTTAGGTTCAGGTGTTAACTGCCCTGGGAGGTGGAACCTCTCCGGGGGGGGGGTTTGGTGGGTACCATGTATTTTTTAATGGTGTCCCACCAGAAAGAGAAAAGCTCCTTGACCTCCTGAATATTAAGGCCGGACGAAGGGCCTGGTGTTGGGCCCAGGCACCGGCGGCTGAGGAGTCTGGTCCAGTGTCTGGGTCTTGGGTAGACAGGAGTCTGGCAGGACAGCGTCTTCAATGTCTCCCATTTCGTCATCGCTGGCATGAGCTCATACGTCCCCAACAACTGGTGTCAAGTGGTGGCGTCGGGTCCTTAGGGCGTTTGGCAGATAGCTCCAGCGTCCGCTTAAGGGACATGAGCGCCGAGGTCTCTCGGAGGGACATCTGAGCCCGAACGATCGGTGTCCCGGCGTCGGTGCTAGGCCTAGTCGCCGACTTGGACTGATGCCTGGTGGTCGAAAGCCTCCGACCTGGCAGTCGACCCTGAAGGGGGCTGTCTTTAAACTTGGTTTTCAGTGGTTGTAAAGACACAGCTAGACCCCCTGCGGCCCTAACCTTAACCGGGGGGGGGGGCCTGAGACCTAGCCTGGGATGGAGAGCAGTCCAACCGGGCGGAGCTCGCCCGAGAGTCTCGAGGCCCGACTCTGGGATCTATCCCTATCCTTGTCCCGGTGCTCGTCCTTGTGTTTCCCTGATTTTTGTGAAGATTCTCCTCGAGAAGAAAATCTTTCTCCATGGCCTTTGTTTTCCAGGAGAAAACTACAGTGCTTTCTGGCAGCAGATCCTGGTACTACTGTTGACAGATGGAGCAGGTCTGGATATCGTGGGTCGGGCCTAGGCACTGCATGCAGACCGAGTGCCTATCTTTGAAGGGGATCTGCTTGCCGCAAGTGCACTGAGGGATGTCCTGTGGAAGGAGTCGGGGAAGATGACATGTCATGTAGGTTCCAGTGAAAATCTGAGAAAAAATTCTTTCAAGCGTCATTAGTCTGCTGAAGGTGTCAGTGAGCATCTGCATGCTGCCAACAACGGAAAACGAGGGCATACTGGGGACCGCCCCTTTTATAATGTATCCGACGTCAGGGTGGGGCTGACCCCCCCACTGTATACAGCTAGCTAGAAGTTTTCTGCGGGGTCCTGCTGCCTGAGCTGCATCTCGAAGTAAGAAAGAAAGGAAGCGAAGCTCACAGTCCACAGCAGGCTCGAACAGGGGAAAGAGTATGTTTTTCAAACATAAAGAGGAGATCCCAGGATCTCTGCAGTATGCCCCGTAAAAGGGTGCAGGACACGTCCAGTTGGGCGAGGGTTCCCCATAAGTACATGGTAAGCAGAAAGATGTACCTTAACTCATTGCCTCCGAAGGCTCACTCTGAGATTACACCACTTGCCTCCCAAATCTCCTGTGTACTTTTAACAGTAAATCCTGGGCCTTTCTAAGCAAAATCAAGCCACAGTCAGCATGTCGCAAACAGATGCTAACAGCTCAATAACTGTACATGCTAGACACAAAGTATGAGTGGCAGAGTTATTCAGCACAAAATTGCCTTTCCAATGGTGGCATGCATGTAATAAGTAATTTTGTTTTTTTTCTATACTGGTCGAAAGAGCAAACTAAATATTTTTTTCACTAAAAAAGGACAACATAAGCCATTTTTTGTTGGAAAATATGTAAAATATCAATACCAAATTAAGCATACAGACATTAGATGGTGTTTAATATTATGTTTGTTAAAAAAAGATATATTTTTACTATAAAATGTAATTTTTCCCCATTTCAGTCAAGGTGCTTTGGTGAGATTTGAGGGATGAATCTCAACCACACACACTATATCATAAACAAATGCGTATAACTCCAAAAGTATACATGATACACACAAAGTATCAGCATGAAAGTTGATGAGCACAAAAAATGCCTTTCAAATGGTGCTATGCAACCAGTTGTAATCAATCGTTTTTATTTTATACCTGCTGAAGTGCCAAAAAATGAATTTTATTCAAGCTGCTTAGGTGAATCTTGATGGAAAACATGTCAGCCATACACACCATACCATAAACAAATGTGAATAACTCCTAAAGTATACATGATATACACAAAATATCAGTAGCAAAGTTGTTCAGCACAAAATTACCTTCCAAATGGTGGTATGCAAATAATATGTAATTTTTTTTTTTTTAAAGCTGGTTGAAACAGCAAAAAAAAAATATTCTTTTTCACTAAAACAGGCAACATAAGCCATACACACCATACCATAAACAAATGCAAATAACTCCTAAAGTATACATGATATGCACAAAATAGCAGTGACGAAGTTGTTCAGCATAAAATTACCTTTCCAACAGTGCTATGCAGTCAAATATATATTGTATTCTGTTACACTATATATTGAAATATATAAGTGACTTCTCCAGACGTTGCAAGGGCACACTGGGAGTCAGTAGTCTACTTCTGCAGATGTCCTCAGGACACACCAGTGTATTTTACTGACGACTACAGGCGTCTGCTAGGAGACAATGAGTTAATGGAGGAGTTGCTCAAGCCCGGGTTTGATAAGGAGAGGAGATAGTTCACTGGACAGATAAGTGGGTCCAAGTGATAGGGTGAAGCCCACAGAAGATCTTTTCCACTTCGTGGCGTAAGTGGATCTAGCAGAGTGGTTTCTCACTGCGATGAGAATGTCCACCTCCTGGGAGACCCCATACCTGAAGACTTAACTAGATCTGCAGGAGCCGCACAGTAAGATGCACAGATCTGAGATCCGGATGGACCAGAGCGCCTGATCCTGCGATAGCAAGTGCGAGCTCAGCGGCAGCTGTATTGAGACTCCACTGCCAGCTGCTGAAGTAGTGGGAACCATATCTGCCATGGCCAACAGGGAGCAATGAGCATCATCTCTGCTCCCTCAGCCTGCAACTTCAGGAGAACCCGCTAGAGAATGCATACAGACATCCCTGTTCAGAGGGAGGAAGCATCTGACCAGAAAACACCAAGCCTGGGGCTCTAGCAAGCAGAACCTGGGCAGCTTGGAGTGGAGATGCAAAGAGGTCCAACTCTTGACAGCCCATCTGCCGAGTAGCTGGTCTGCTACCGACTGACGGAGCTCCCACTCGTGAGCCTCGGACAGAGGCTTAGGCTGTCAGCCCAGAAGTCTGAGGAATGTCCTGGCTGGGACACGGGGAGCCCTCAGGCAATCTTTCCTGTCCTCTGGGAGAAAGGCCATGCCCTGAACCATGTCCAGGACCACTCCGATGAAAAGGTGTAGTTGACTGGGCCAAGGGGATGACTTCTCTTTTAAGAGTGTAAATGTGTCAAGAGCGTGAAGTAGTTGAGCTCTGGAAGGAACTGCCAGGAGACAGTCCAGGTAAGGGAAGACGTAACTGCCCTGGCGCCGTAAAGCCGCAGCCACCACCACTAGACACTTGAAGATTCGAGCGGAGGAGAGGTTGAACGGTAAGGCTCAGAACTGGCAACGTCTCCCCGGAAGTGGAACCTCGGAAACATCTGAGGGGAAAGACCCATGTGTGCAGAGGTAAACATCCTGCATGTCCAGGGAACAGTCCCCTTGGTGTAAGAGGGGAATGAGGCCTGGAAGAGTGACCATTCTGAACTACTTGTACTTGAGGTTTAGAGAGCAGAGAGGTCCAGAATGGGCCGAAGGTCTCCGGTCTTTTTTGGGACAAGGAAGAAATGAGTGCAACAGCCCTGCCCACATTGTTCCGGGGGAACGGCTCCATTGCCCGCTTCTGCAGAAGGGCCTGATCTCCCCTTCTGTAAGAAGTATGTGAGAAGGAGGATAATGGAAGGACCCTGGTGGCTTGTCTGGAGGAATCTGTAGGAACTCTAGAGTAGGTTCTGATCAGCTCCAACACCCAGAGTTCTGTGGTGGAGGAAGTGACCCCCATGGCCGCCGCCAGAAGACCGGGGCAGGTAGCAAGTCATTGGGCAGATCAGGGAACAGGCAGAGAGGACTGAGGGTTTGGGGCGTCTAGAGGTTAGCACTCCCAGGAGTTTGGGTTGTTGCCTTCCTCTTGAAGTCTCTGCTGGAACTGGTTGCAGGAATTTTGCCGAGGACTTCTGAAAGGGCCACTTCCAAAAAGGCTTCTGGTCCCCCTTGTACATTTTGCAAACTGACCAGATGGATTTCCCAGACTTCTGGAGACAGATCAGTTTCTCCACCTCCTCCACCAAAAAGTACAGAACCCTGGAAGGGAAGGTATAGGATACCAGACTGTAGATCCTGGGAGAATCTGGAGACTAAGCCAGGCATGGCACCAAAGGCAAAACTCGGATGCTGCTGCTGCCCTAGAAGCCGTATCTGCAGTACTGTACGACGCCCTCAGGACACGAGTGCCTATGTCCGATCCGGACTTGAGGATATCCAGGAGCTCTGTCTTCTGAGCAAAGTCTGGCAAGGCTTGAGCATCCTCTAGTCCTTTCTCCCACATTGCACTGTGTTACTGGACCTTGTGTGAGAGAAAGTTTGAAGATCTGAGAGCAGGTGGAGGCAGAATACGTTTTCTTGCCCGCCTGGTCTAGAAAGCTGGACTGTCAGGAGGTTGCAAGCCGAGGTGTTTTGACTTCTTCAACTTATGAGCAGTAGCCGTGATAAAGTACAGTTACGTAAGAACTTACTGTAACAGTAGATCTTCGAGAACAGTTCTTGCAGCAGGTTACACCATTTGGACTGAAGCCGGCAGGCGCCAGGACCCCACCGAAATTTTCTAGCTAGCAGTATTCAGCAGGGACCACCTCAGACATTGGTCCCGCCTCCGACGTCAGAGGCAGTACATAAGGAGGTGGTTCCCCAGAATCCCCAGTTCTCCCGCCAGAGACTCCCGGCCACTGGATGACATCAGAAGAGGAGACTGAGGATCCACCATCAAATGGCAATCAGAGATGCTGAGAACACCTGATCCTAGGAGAAGGATGTTGGAATGAGAATCCACCTTCAGCGGGGATGGTGGGAGGGAAAGTACCTGCTACAAGAGCTGTTCTCGAAGATCTACTGTTACGGTAAATTCTTACATAACTGTACTATCTTACTTCGAGAAACAGCTCTTGCACCAGGTTACACCATTAGGACGGATTCCCAAGCAATACTGGAAATACCACACCATTGGGAGGAGGGAAGGTAGAAATCCTTAATGGAACCAAAGCCTAGGACAGAAGTCCTTGAAGGACTGCTAGACCAAAACCTGCTCTTTGCCTCGATGCAATATCCAGGCTATAATGCCTGATAAAAGTGTGCACGGAGCTCCAAGTAGCTGCAGCACAGATGGCATAGGTGGACACATTCTTTAGGGCCGCAAAGGAGGTAGCCACCCCCCCTTGTGGAATGACCCTTGACCGTGCCCGGTAAGGGTTTGTAGCGCTTCTGGTAACAGAACGTAATACATTGAAAGAGCCACCTAGACAGCGACTGCTTGGAAACAGGAGCTCCCATCATCCTGTGGGAAAAGGAGACAAAAAGCTGGTCCCATTTTCGGTGGTTTGGTTCTGGTCAAGTAGCATTGGAGACACCTATGCACATCTAAGGTGTGCAACAGGGCCTCTCCTCGATTAGAATACTTGGGGAAGTACACTGGTAGATCGATGTCCTGATTAAGGGTGAGAGCTGAGACCATCTTAGGCAGAAACTTGGGATTAGTCTGTAGGGATACCGTGTCTTAGTGAAAAACCAAATAAGGCTCTTTGCACATGAGTGCATGAGGTTCAGAAATTCTGGCCGAGATAACGGCAACTAAAAACAACAGTCTTCCAAGTAAGAAGACATAGCTCGCAATCCGTGGCTGGCTCAAAGGGTGGCAGCGTAAGCTGCTCCAGGACAAAGGGTAGATCCCATGGTGGAATCAAATCCTTAATTGGAGGTCTAAGGTGGAGAATACCTCTCAGGAAGGCTTGTGCCGTGTCCAACTGAGATATGACGTGTTGGCCTATAGGAAAATGATAGGCTGAGATGGCACAGAGGTGTAGTTTGATCGAGGAGTAAGCCAAGCCTGTCTGAAAAACAGGAGGTAGTCCAAGACAGACTTTTCTGGACAGTCCAGAGGCGAAACCCCCCGCGCTTGAGCCCATAGGCAAAAACGGCACCATTTCATGGCGTAAGTAGCACGAGTGGCCGGTTTTCTCGCTGCCACCAGAACGTCAGCTACCTCCTGCGAGACCCCGTGTCGCAAACTGTCTCCAGGAGCCAAGCGCGCAGGCTCAGCGAATGAAGGTCCGGATGGACCGAGAAGCCCTCCTCCCGAGACAAGTGAGAGTTGATTGGCACAGGCACCGGAGGTTCCTGGGATAACTGATGTCGTAGGGGGAACCAGATCTGCCTGGGCCAGAACGGCGCGGTAAGTATCAGCGTCGCTTGCTCTCTGCGAAGTTTCAGAAGAACCCTCTGGATCAACGGAAAGGGGGAAAGGCATAAAGGAATCTGCCCATCCAGGAGAGGGACAACATGTCTCGCCAGAAAACACCAGGCCCTGGATCCTAGAGAGCAAAAATTGGGCAGTTTTGCGTTGGATGGGGACGCGAAAAGGTCTAACTCTGGTGTACCCCATCTGCGAAACAGATCCTCTACTACCTCCTGGAGTAGTTCCCACTCGTGGACTCTGGCCTGAGAGTGGCTCAGGCTATCTGCAATGACGCTGTCCACTCCTGGGACATGAACAGCAATGAGGTTTGCGCTGTGTTGCAAAACCCAATCCCACACCCTCATGGCCTCCCTGCAAAGCGGGTACGAATGGGTGCCTCCTTGTTTGTTGAGGTAATACATCACCGCGGAATTGTCCGTTTGTAACAAGAGAGTATCTGGTGTAATTCTCCGACTGGAAGGCCTGCAGGGCGTAAGAACTGCTCTCATTTTCAGGATATTTATGTGGGAATTAGTCTCTTGGCTATCCAGGCCCCGAGACCCGGACACCGTCGAGTGTGCACCATACAAGCCCTGAGGCGTCTGTGGAGAGTGTCACAATCGGAGACGGTGCAATGAAGGGGACCCCTGCCGATAGATTCTTTGGATCTAGCCACCATTGACAATCCCGGATTATGGTCTTCGTGATCCGGATTGGGAGCTGCTGATGGTCTTGCTTTTGATCCCATTGGACCTGCAACATCCACTGAGTGACCCACTTGTGGAGATGAGCAAGCGGGACTGTTGCAATGGCCGCAGCCATGTGTCCGAGCAGGCGAAAGACCAATCTGGCAGGAACGGTCTTCTTCGCCAAAATGTCCGATGAGGGATCTGATGTGTTCCGCTCTGTCCTGGGGAAGAAAACTTTCCCCTGGACAGTGTCCAGAACTGCGCCTATGAACTGCAGAGTCTGTGACGGAACCAGGCGTGACTTCTCTTGATTGATCATGATGCCCAACATCTCGAACAGAAACTGAGTATAATGAATGGCGGACATCTAGGCCTCCCAAGAGGGCGCCATGAGAAGCCAGTCGTCCAGGTAAGGGAACACGTAGTGGCCTTGTCGCCACTACGACCGCCATACACTTCGTGAATACCCAAGGTGCCAATGACAATCCGAAGGGGAGGGCTCAAAACTGATAATGGTGGCCCTGAAACTCGAAACGCAGAAACTTCCTGTGCGCTTGAGCAATGGGTATATGCAGGCAAGCATCCTGCATGTCCAAGGACGCTAGAAAGGAGCCCTGCTTGAGCATGGGAATCAGACCTGGGAGGGTCACCATGCGGAAACATTTGTACAGGACCGACTTGTTGAGGTTGCTGAGGTCCAGTATCGGACGGCAGTCCCCTGTGTTCAGTGCTACATGCTTTATCGCTTCTTTTCCCAGAAGCGCGAGCACCTCCTCCTGTATGAGCAGGGCGTGCTGACCCGAGTAATGGGAAAGCAGGAGAGGTCTTGCCAGTGGGTGGTCAAGAAATTCTATGAAGTGACCTTTCTTGACCAATTGGAGAACCCACCGGTCAGTGGTAATAGATTGCCACCCTAAAAAGTGGCGAGCGACGCAACTGACCTTTTAGGCCCGTTGATCTAGAGGAGGGGCGGGCGCCGAGAAGGAGTCATGCTATGGCAGCACTGGTACCTGCAGGCTGGGCCGGTTTAGTGTAGCGTTGGGCTCTGCCTGGGGACGACAGCCTGGGCGTTCTGCTGAAAGGTGCCCCTTTTTTGCTAGCCGGAACGTGGCTGCTGCCAGCTGCAAAAACGGCTCTGGTTCCCACAAAAGGAACCAGGCCTGGATCTGTACATGGCCTGTACAGACCTGACTGCCTTCCCAGCATCCTGGAGTTTGGTGATAACCTTCTCCGAGGGTTCGTCAAAAAGTACTTCGCCATTGTAAGGGACGTCAAGAATGTTCTTCTGTACGTCCGGGGTGAAGCTGGAGACACGGCCAAGAGAGTCACTGGAAACAGACGCCTGAAGCTGCAGCTCTGGCAGACTAGTCCGTAGAATCGCATGTGGCTCGTATTACTTGGGTATCCACATCAGACCCTGTGCGGAGAAGTTTTAGGAGCTCTGCCTTCTGATCGCCATCTGGAAGTTTATCGACCAGGTCCTGGCCCTGTTCCCACTGGGCGTTCTGAAACGGTACCATGTGGGTCAGGTAGTTCACGGACCTGATGGAGCATGTAGCAGCCGCATACATGCGTCTCCCCAGGGCATCCAATTGTTTGGATTCCTGGTCCAGTGGCTGTGTGCTCATGTGTTGCGGTCTTTGAAACCGGTCATGTGAGGCCGTAATGACCAGGGAGTCTGCAAGAGATTATTGAGCCAAGTACTGGTACTCTCTCGGGGCATTGTACAGGCGGTCAGCTTTCTTTGCCACCGCAGGAGTGGAGTGCGGACGCTTCCACGCAGCCTTGGTGACGTCCGCAAAGGGTGGCACTACCACAGGCTCTGGGTCTTTCTGCCAAAGATAAGGGGCAAGGCGCTGTCTTTCAGGATCGAGGTCTTCAGCATCCCATCCCATGTTGTCCTGGATGTGCCTCATGATCTCAGAGAAAGAGGGATCATCCGGAGACCTGAGCAGGTCATGTGGGTCAGGTGATGGAATGCTGAGTGAAGGAGGAGATCTGGAGTAATCAGACATATCCGATCTGGAGTCCTCCCCTGAGTATACCGATGACGTCTGGGTTGCTTGGGGCTGAGAGACCCTGATAGAGATCTTGAGGGAGACCTTCTCCAATCCTTGGATCTACCCCTGGGAGGTGGAGTCTGCTCCTTAGGGGTCGGTGGTCGTCCTGCTGGCCCCCGTCGTGGAGGAGGGGGCATAGGAGGTGGAGGTTTTACAGGGATCACATCCTTTTGAATGGTGTCCCACCAGAAAATAAAAAGATCCTTTACTTCTTGCAGGTTCATGCCAGACGACGGGCCTAGCGCCGGTGGTCGGGTCCGCGGGCATCTCCGGGGTGGGTGAAGGTTCCCTCAGGAGCCCGGCATCCTCGGTGTCGCCTGCCTGGTCTTAGAGCAGCGTTGTGTCCTCCTCCGTTGAATCCGTGACCGGTGTCCACCGGTGATGGGGGCGGTCTTTGGCTCCGGTGAATGCAAGGCAGACGCTGGTCGCTTGGCCGATGCCTTCGGGTCCGGCAAACGCTCGGCTGGCGTCTGGTGCCTGGCTGGTGTCCGCGGCTCTGGCAGACACCTGGCCGACGTCCGCTTTAGGGACGTCAGGTCTTTAGTCTTCCTGGGTGGTGCCTCTGTGAGGCCAACCTGGAGTCGGGGTTCCGACATCGAGTCGAAGACTTGTGGCGTTCGGAAGACTTGGAAGAGGCCTGAGAGGGAGTGGAGGAAGTCGAGGGCCTTGAAGTCTTGATGGGCTGGAGAGTCGAAGAGCCGCCTGAGGCTCCGACTGACCGGAGGGGGCTGAGAACGAGCCCTGGAGGGAGAGCGGGCCAACCTGGTGGAGCCTGAGCTACGGGAGTACGAGGCCCGGTTCGGGGATCTGGACCTTGCTTTCTCCCAGTGTTTATGGGCCTTGGAAGAAGAATCGCCCCTAGAGGAAGGTTCTTGGTCCATCCTCCTAAGTCTTTCTTCCAGCAGGTAAGCCTAAAGTGCCTTCTGACGGCAGATCCTGGTGCGGCTGTTAAACCCTTGGCAGAAGGTGCAGGCCTTGGTGTTGTGGTCTGGGCCTAAACACCGCATACAGGAGGAATGAGGATCCTTAAAAGGGATCTGTTTTCCGCAGGCACACTTGGAAAGGTGTCCCTCAAGTGAAGGAGTTGGAGAGGACATTAGTTTGGAGAAACTCTTGAAGTCCTAAGACGTCGTGCACTAGGTAGAGACTGAGAGGCCGATGCTGGTGAGTCGAAGGCGGGAAAAATAGAAATTACGTACTTACCGTAATTATGATCTTTCAGTGTATCTTCACCATTCATCACAGATGGGTACTGGCCGGAGATCAGGACCCCGCGGGAGCTTTTTTTTTTTTAAAGGATAGGCGGAGCCGACGCAGCATCGGCATCGCCCTCAAGGCCGACGTACTACGTGGCGCTCGAGGATTAGCCGTTAAGCTGTGTCGACTCCGCCTGCCTACCAGTTGAGTCGCCGGAGAGGTAAGAGGAAGGGATGGAGGGTGGGACAAGAGAGTCCAAGGGACAGAAAAAGGAAGAGAAACTGAACTAAAAGCAAAATAACGACTGAGAGGACAGCATAGAAAAGTAAAACTAAGGGATTGGGTATGGGCCCCAATCTCTGGAAAAGGAAGAAGGGAAGGGGGAGAGAGAATTTAGGAGAGAGTGAGAGGTAACAAGGATACAGGACCCTTGTCCGTCACCAGACTGTATAGGAACTGCAAGGAGTGGCAAAGCTCATCTGCCAGAATTCAAGGCACAGAATAACTGTCAATACCCCAAAAGCAGAGTCAGCTATTCTGGAGAAAAATAGGGTACAGGGACTCAGTACTCTCTCTGTAAAGATATTTGGTGAAAAAAAGGATTTTTTTTTATTTTTTTTTTTTAAATAGAAGGATAACAGAAGGAGGCAACACCTGATTCTCACCCTGAGGAGTGAGGATAAACAGTAGAGAGGAAGTGCCACTCGAACTGTACCCCTTGGGGAAGAAAATTACCCCCGTGTGTCCCAACTTTCCCCCGCTCAAAAAGAGGGGTAGGCACAGAGGGAGGAGGATCCAGAGACTGGAGCCCCAGGGGGATGGCGGGGATGTGATGAATGGTGAAGATACACAGAAAGATCATAATTACGGTAGTACGTAATTTCTATCTTATCTGTGTCAATCTTCACCATTCATCACAGATGGGTGAGTACCAAGCCCCCCCGAAGGGGGTTGATTAATTGCACCCTAAGGGACAGTGTCCCTTAGCCCTCAGTGGGTGACACACTAGGGGAACCTTCTGGGCCTGAGGAGGCCCGAGAGGGGGAGCGAGACGGGTCCCCGGAGAAGGAAGTTGCCCGACAAACGCCGCTCGCCCTCACGGGAAAAGAGTAGGTTCCTGGTGAGCTGAGCAAATCACCCTACGCCGGGCCAAGGGTGACAACCGGGAAAGGCGAAGCCACGCCGATCTCCTGGTGCAGATCGCTGTCCCTACTACCCTGGTAGCTACCTCATTGGCGTCGTAAGATGCTCTTGCTTGGTGCCTTGCTAGCTCCAGGCCACGTGCAGAGTGCGCGATGGCTTGCCTGGTTTGCTCTGAGTCAGGCAAAGCAGCTAGGATCTGACCCAGCGCTGACCACAAGAACCTGTTGTAGGCTACATAGTGGGCCTGATGAGCAGAGATGGAGAGAAGCAACAGTGCCGAGTAGAAATCCTCCTCCCCCAGAAATCAAAATCCGAAGAGTCCTGATCTGGGGGCCGGTCACGGTGGAGGGCGCGAAGCCCGTCAGGAGTGTCCAGGTGTGTCAATCCGGACTGTGGATGAGGCATAGAACCTGGAGACTCTGGGGAGCGCAATACCTCTGGCTGAGGTCCTGGAGCAGGAACTCCGGAGAAGGGCCCTGCCAGAAAGCATGGACGCCTCCGAAAGGATGAGCCAGGCGGCACCACAAGGGTGGCCGCACGAGAACGCTAGAAAGGCGTGCGCCGCATGCTCAGGATTGCTCATGGAAAGGAGAAAGGTGAAGGTCCTCCAGCATCCTCACGAGGAAGCTTGATACTCGGAGAGATCAACGGCAGGAGAGATATGGACAGACGGTTCCTCTCCCCCTGAAGAGGGGGATGAGGAGCTGGAGGTCACCATGCGCTCTGAGAGTGGCTGCTCGGGGGGAGGTTGAAAAACCTGGCTATCCATGGCCCTAATGTAGGCAGGGAACCGAGCAGCCACTGCTCTGAACTGTTCCCAGGTGAGAGGACCGCTAGGACCAAGAATACCTGGGAACGCTGGAGAAGGCAGCAGAGCCGAGAGAGGAAGTCGGCTGACCTCTGCCAAGGCTAGGAAGCAGACCAAGGACCCCCGCGGAGGGCATCCTGGAAGACTCCGCAGCCAACAGCTGTACAACCACGTTGGTACTGCCTAGGCTGCGCCCAGAAGAATCCAAGTGAGGCGACCGGGGCCGTATAGATCCAGAAGGACGGTCCCCTGCCTCCAAAGAATGGGACCCCCTCAAGGAACCAGAAGGGGAAGGGCGAAAGTCCGCGCTTCGGCTTCGTCCAGGGCCCGGGTGGGTCCCAGAGAAAGGTAGACGCGCCGACCCCACACCCCTCGGAGTCCTAGTCCTCGAAAGGGCCAGCCTAGGAAGCTGGCAGCTCTGGGCTGCCCCCGAAGGGGAGACCCAGGGAGCAGCACCCTCCCCTCCTGTGGGCTTCCCGATAGGCCCCAAAGTTGGGCGATCGAGACACACCACCGGAAGGGGTACCACCGCCGAGGGGTCAAGGAACCCCCCCAAGGCCAGGTTGCATGGCAATGGTGGCATGCACCACAGCCTGCTGGTCAGTACCACTAACCCTAAGGGGGCTGACTTGAGACCCGTAGTGGAGACCACCGGCTCGTCCTCCTCTGCAGGCAACCCCGAAGGGTGTGACTGCCCGCTCGACTCAGACGAGGTAGAGTCTGAGGCCCTAAACCAGACGGTAGGAGAGCGAGGGAGGGTGACCTTACCAAAGGGCCCAGAAGTCCAAGCAGTGGCCAAGGCGGCACCTGCACCCTCCACAGCCCCGCAAGCAGCGCTGGCTGAAGGCTGCAGGGCAGCACGGACCAAAGGTCCCGAACTAGGGCCAGCTGCGGCACCGTCAAGCCCACTGGCACCAGGAGCGGTACCAGTAACAGAGACGGCGCCGACAGAAGCCCCAGCTTCGGCGCCGCCGCCAGACCCTTCCGCGCTCGAACACGACCCAGAGGGAGCGATCTGCGCCGAACACGCACCGAGAGCACCAACGACGACCCGAAGGCTCGACGGTGCCGCGTTTCAACCTCGCGCCGAAAGCGAGACATGGCGAAGGCGACGCAGATTCCAGGGTCATGGCGCGCGGTAGGGTCGACACCGCAAACGGGCGCCAAGAGACGGGTCGAAAGACAACGGCGCCGGGCGCCCCGACATCGAGCGACGGGCCGACCGGCCTTCTGGACCGCGGGAGGCACTGCGGGAGCCTTCACCCCGGCGAGTGATTGCCATAGCGGCGCCCCTGCCCGCCTCCGGAGGAAGCGGACAGGTCTCCTGCACCGCGGAAGGAGGCTCGCCAAGGCTAGGCTACGAGTCGAGGCTCCCTCCTCCTCGAGTCAGATAGAACCGGAGGGACCCGGAGGAAAGGCCGAGAGAGCGCCGGCTTGGTCCAGCGAGTGCGTAGACTCCACTTCGAAGTCGATGGAGTCGCCTCTACTTTAAACACGCTAGCTGTTCGAGGACGCCAGCGGTCCATGGAGAAGCAGGCATCACACAATCCATGTCGTGAAGCGGCCAAGACAGAGACACCGGTCATGCTGGTTGGTAATAGAGTACTTGCGCGCACGGTAACCGACGGGAGGCCGCCTCACCTTAGACGAACACTTTTGCCTCCGACCGCAACATGACCTAACGGGGAAAAACCCACAAAAACAGACTCGCCGCTAAACTGTAAAATAAATGGAAAATCTTACCAGCAGCGAGTATGGCAGACTAGAACTAGAAGGAACCGGCGGACTGTCGACGACAAAAAAGCTATGGCCTAAAACTCTGAAAATCTTCTTCACAGGCTTCCAGGCGACCTCGGCGGAGGCAATAACTAGGTAGGCAAGCAGGTCAACACAGCTTAACGGCTAATCCTCGGCGCCCATCGTAGAACCCGGGCCTTGAGGGCGGCCCGATGCCGGCTCTGCCTATCCTTTAAAAAGAAAAGGCTCCCTGCTGGGTCCTGATCTCCGCCAGTACCCATCTGTGATGAATGGTGAAGACTGACACAGAATATCTGGAGATTCTGGGACCGCCTCCTTATGTACTGCGTCTGATGTCGGGCGGGACCCGACATGGAGGCAGTCCCCATTGAATACTGCTAGCCAGAAAATTTTTTGGGTGTCCTGGTGCCTGCCGGCTTCAGTCCTAATGGTGTAACCTGCTGCAAGAGCCATTTCTCGAAGTAAGATCCATAGAGTCCACCTGAGGGTTTTCCGTCAGGAAAAGCTAGTCCCTCAGCACCCAGTACAGCCTGTCAGACTTCTTAAGAGTTCACCGGAGTGGTAGAGGGACACCTTCAGGTAATCCTGGTGAGGACTTAGAACGTATCCACTAAAGGAGAAACGACCAAGGGCTTTGGCTCCTGTCTCAGATACCTGGCCAACCTCCAGTACTCTGGATCCAGATGCTCAGTTTCCCCATCTATCGGAGATCTGGATGTGCCTCGTAATGTCCATAAAGGTAGGATCATGTGATCTAGGGGGTGCCCTCCTCTGGCGAGGCACGTCTATCCCTAGATCATCGTTGGAATCCAAGGCTGAGCCCGATCCGGGATCTCTAGGACAGGAAAGCAGATTTAGATCTCGAGGAAGACCTGCACCCTTCGCCCTTCATCTGAATGCTCCCCACAAGGACTGGCGACAGCTAGTGGAGTGCAGACAGCTATCAGTCTGCCTACAGCTGGAGAAGAGACATCGGCAAGTAAAGAGAGCATCAGTGTTGCCGTTCCCGGTGCAAAGTCCGTCACGGGAGTTGGAACTGTGAAAGGACAGATTTTGGAGGGGGCGAAACTGAACGCGGGACTGATTCTGGAGGAGGTGAGGGTGGTTTGTCCCCTGTCCGCATCCAGATTTGGGGTAACGTCTGGCTGCGGGGGGGGGGGGAGAAGAGGCGAAGGACATCTCATTTAACGTGGCTTCATCAGAATTGAAAGATCACTCCCATCTTGGAAGAAAAATAAAAAAAAAAAAAAAATCAGGAAACCACGGTGCCCGCTAGGGAGCGAGGTGTTTGGTCACCCAGTGCAGGTGGAGTGACAGGAGAAGGCAGATCTGGTTGATACCTGGGGAAGGGGTAGACCAGTGCCCTTGGTAGCCAGGTGTAGAGGATCCTTAGACCAGCAAACTAATGAGGTCCAGAGACCATATCCAACGTACATCCCTCGGCCTGGACCGTAGGCTGTGTGGACTAATCCGCTTGGACGTAGGCATTTGAGAGGCTGAGGTGCAGAGAGCCAAGGTCAGTTTGGAGGCAGACTCCCAATCTCTGTGCTCTTAGGTCTTACCCAGAGCTCTGGGGAGAGACGCCAGGACCTTGCATGATGGGACCGAGGTCCTTGTGCTAGTAGAACGAAGTGGAGGATGACCGCATGGGTGTGGCCTTCACCTACAGGATAACCTACCAATGATCTATTGTTCGTTTCTAATGACCCAATTTCTCTTTTAGGCACTTGACTACACTGTGTGTGTGTGTTCAAGACTACATACTGTTTGATTGTATGTACTCTACCAATTTCTGTCATAGTAGATCACTGCATGCCTTACTATTTTGTGACTCAATATATTATGTTACTCAATGTACTTGCTTACCTGCTATGTTGTTCTGACATATCTGTAATACTTGTTGTACTCTCTTGGGTCGTTCATGAAAATAGGCATATAACTGGTCTAGTGTACCTACCCGGTTAACAAGCTAAATAAATAAACCAGGGCCAGGGTAGAGGCCCACCAAGCCTTTTCTACTCAGTTTTTTGCCTTTAGTAGAGAAGACCTGCCGCCCAAAGGAATGACAAGCGTGGCAGGTGGAGTGATATGGGCCCCTGGAGTTGGAGCCAGACACTTTGTGGTGCGGAGACTGGGAGCGCGAATGCCACTTAGACCTACCCTGGTCCCTCTTAAGGTACTTGCGCTGGTCTGGATCCTTTTTCTTTTCCTTTAAGGATGGAAAAAGGCAAGACCTTGGCTGGTGAGCTCTGCATAACAGCCAGCTGCTGCTCCAGGGTGTGCACCTTTAGGTGGTTGATGAAAGTCCGGCCAGTAAAGCCACTACAGCCTTGGTGTGGTCAGGCCCCAGGCAGTAGACAGGCCTCGTGATGGGCCGGGATCTGTCGACTGCAGGCACACTTGGTCCTTTTCTCAGTAACAGACAAAACTATAGCAAAGACGACCTGCAGAAGAGACAAAAATAAGAAAAGGCGACATGAGAAAAAAAGTTTACTGAAAACGAGAGTAGTTCTAGAAGGTGATTTAAGAGCCAAAGTAGATGGGTCGGTGAGAAAAGAACTGGAGTGGGGCTGGGGACTGCCCCTTATGCATCACTGGGGCAGAGCTGGCGTTGCTACCTGCTAAAGACTGCTAGCTAGAAGGTTTCCGTGGGGTCCTAGTGCCCGGCAGCTAGTCCTTAACGCAATAGCCTGCTACAAGAGCTCCCACTCAAAGTAAGCTCTTGGTATACCATGCTCAGCATTGTTCCTTCCCCATGACACCCCGTTAATACTGACTTCAGTGATTAAGTAACTGCCTGTGTGTATGATTAATAGAATTAATTTCATGCCTCAGTAGCAAGGGACAGTGAATGAGAGTTCTATCAGCAAAGGCAGATCATTCAAGTAGTTATGTGTTAGTGCCTTAAAATCTGTAGACAGAAATGTATGAGATGCACGTGTGCCTTACTGAACACATTTTTTGTCATGAAGGCTTTCAGTCACCCCAACTTCCACGCCTCCCCATCAGAATGACACCCTGAGACCAAGATTTTGGTGGCATATCGTATGTGCCCTTATGTCCACTATAGATGTGCTTTTTCAAACAAAGGGCCATTTCCTAGAGAAATTCTTGCTTGAAATGTGAAACTGATGCCGTGCATGCACAAGTCAGTTTCACTTTTCAAACAAATTCGTCTAGGAAATAGTTCCGTTTTTAACCACTTCTATAGTGGACATATGACAATTCAACACCATGTTTGTTTCATGTTACCAAAATAAAAGATCTTGGAGAGGATTCCTTCGGTAGGTCATCATATAGGACTGGCGCCGCACGGCAGACTTTTCTAGCAATACCTGATGGGGGACCGCCCACCCAATGTCACACGCCAGACGTCAGCGTGATTATATAGTGGTCGGACCCCATGCCCACCCTCCAGTTCTTTCCTGCCATCACCTCGTGTCAGTCACATTGCAGATTTCCATATAGCGATCACCAAGAAAGTGTCTTGCGTCGAAATATCCTTCACTAATTTTTCAAACTATTTTGTTATTGAAGTCTTCACCACAGAAGTGCTCGTCCTGTGGCACGCAGATCCTGCGCAAAGACTGACACCTCAAGTGCGTCCTCTGTTTAGGTCTGGACCATCCTGTCTCCTGCCCCTAGTGCCAGACCTTTAACCAGGCCACAAAAAAGAGGAGACAGCAGGCTTTGTAGGTCCCGTCTGCTAAAAGCCCACCTGGCTCCCCCCGAGCAGATAGATCGGCTTAGACATTCGTCTGAAAAGGCTTCAAAAAAATTAAAAACACATGAGCTCCGCGGACGAAGCCAGGCCTTCTACGAGCAAGGCCCAGCCACCACCCAGCAAGTCTGGTAAATCCACGGCAGGTCAGTCAGCTGTCTGATCCTCAGACCGCCCCAGCTGTTAAGTCAGCCCCTGGCTGCTCCAGGAACCGTGTGGCGGTTGGTAAGACTATTACACAGGCTGTGGGTACTCGCCCGGTACTTGTCGATAAGCAGGCCGGGGGCTCCTCTCCTGCCTCCACCCAAGTCAGGCATCCGACTGCACATGAGCAGTTCCCCCGTCAAGGCCGGACAGTGCCTCATGACGTCCGGTGGAACCGAAGGGAGAAAGCCCTCCTCCCAGCCCCGCGTGGTACCTCCGGCGATTACCACGGAGAGCCCCTCGAATCTGTTGATGCCTCGGGGTCTGTTCTGCTTTCCCTTCTCAGGGTCAAGGTGGCTCCTCTTCGTCCATCTGACCTTACTATAGAGGCCCCTCTGCCTTCTGGCAGGCTCCTGGCACCGGTTGTCCCGACAGTCCCACAGCCAGGACTGGTTGTCCAGCATCTGCCTGTGGCCCTGCCGCTGGCTCAGGTCCCGCTGCCAGGGCCCCTTCATCTGGATCAGATGCCAGACCCCCTTCAGGTGAAGGTTCCCCCGACATGGGCTGTCCTGATGCCATACCTTCTACCTATTTATACTACGGTGGTTCCGACGTGGGTACACCCCCGGATCTGACTGGGATTTATGCCAGACCCTGAACTGTCCCACAGTACCTGCAAGGGTATCCTGGGGGCCCCACTGTAGACTAGAGTAATTTGGGGGCAGTTCTACCCTGGATCCAATCCCTACTTGAAATTTCAGGGATTCCAGAGTTATCCTCCACTGGTTCCTGCTCCTTCCTCCCCCGGTCACTACAGATTTCAAGGCTTTAATCCAGTCTTGGTGGTAGGGGGCACGGTCAGAGTTGCTCTCTGACCTGGAGACGAGGCTCCCACAACCGCAGTCTTCCAGGTCCCCTTCTCCCAGCAGTTCTTCCATCACCATCGTCCATATCTCGGGGAAGACTCGGCAGGTCATTTCCCTCCTGGATACCAGATGTGGTCCTGTCGAGGCGGCAGAAGATTCTTCAGGAGGTTCCGGAGAACCCTGCAGACGCGAAAGGCAAGGAATCCCCAAAGTCTCTAGAGAACCCTGCCTTTTCAAATCTGTTGAGGTCCATGAAGGATTACTTCAACTGGGAGTTGGAGGAATAGGACCCCATGAGACAGAGCCTACCGGAGTATCACGACCTAGAATCAGTCTCCAGCCCCCATTCCTCTCTGGATGGCACCTCACCACTACCCTCCCGGCTGTCCCCAAACTGGCAGACAGGCTTTACCAGGTGCCGGAGGATGCCCTGTTCCTGAAGGTTCATCTCAAGGCTGACTGGTCATCTCTGCAGCTCATGATCGTTCAGCACCAAAGCTGATGAGCACCTCTCCTCCAGAGACTAGGCAGATGGACCAGTTCAGAAAAAAAAGATACTCTGCCATGTGTGCCCTGCAGTCCCTCAATTACATGGCCCACATGGTCCCACCAAAAGGCTACCTTGACCACGCTAGAAGTGCAAGTCCACTCCATGGACCCCTTGCCTTTGAAGGAGGAACTTGCAAGAATCTCTGCCAAAGTTTCATGTAGACATGCCCTGTGACATTCGGCTTGGTCGCTTGTACCTCGGCAACTGCCGTTGCCCTCAAGACTGCATTCTTGGCTTTGCCTTTCTGAACTCGCCAACGAAGTCCAATCAGCGATTTAGGGCACCCCTTTTAGAGGCTCAGCACTTTTTGGTGGGACACCAAAGGCATTATCACAGACCTACAGGACAAGAGACTTGCACTTAGGTCTGTGAAGTCAATGTACTGATCAGGCTCCCAGCAACAGCCCTTTCAGAAAAGGACATGGAGGCAGAGAAAGAATGTTCAGGTGCACTGCCAAGGGAAGTGGAAGGCCACGAGTACAGCCACCCCTCCTGCTTCCAAAAATCAGACACTTTCAGGAGGCCCTCCCCCCCTGAATGTCCTGCCACTTAAGACTCCCTGGCCCCACTGCCTCAGTCTCGTGACGGGGAGGTTCGCCCGCCATGTGCAGGAGTGGATAACGATCACCCGACAAATGGGTCCTGCAACTAGTGTCTGGACACCATAGAAATTCTGGAAATCCCTCCAGAAACTACAAAAAAGTCCTTATTCTCAGGACCAGGCTCGCCTACTTCGTGAGGAAGAGAACTCGCTCTTGCTCAAAGAAATGGGTCCCTTTCAGGCAAAGGGATTTTACTCCCACTTTATGCTGGTTCCAAAAAAATACTCTGGACTTCAGACCCATACTTGACCCAAGTCAACGAACTCTGTCAAGAAATACAGGTTACTCACCTGTAACAGGAGTTCTAGGAATGGTATATGTTGTTCATCCACACTGTCTGGCAGGTTCCTTGCCGCAAGGTCTTCAAGCTGGCTCCTCCCACCCACCCAGGTGGTAAAACTCTCGGCTCTGCCCCATGACACCACATCTAGCCCGCTGGAAGCCAGGTTGTGCGTCGAAGCCAGGTGGGTCGTGTGGATGAACATATACCATTCCTAGAACTCCTGTTACAGGTGAGTAACCTGTATTTCTAGGGACATGGATATGTTGTTCATCCACACTGTCTGGCAGACTCCTAGCAGTTCTCCGGGAGGAGGGAGGCAAGGCGCACACCCCCTACTTAGGGAATAGACTGGAGAACTGAGGCCCCAAAACCAGCATCCCGGAGTGACTCAAGGTCGATGTGGTAATGGGTGATGAAGGTGTGCGCTGACTTCCAGGTAGCAGCCCTGCAGATTTCCTGGATAGGGACATCCCTGGAAGCAGCCACCGATGCAGCGGTATGGCAGGTAGAATGAGCTCTTTTCCCTCTGTGAGGCTCCACGCCCGCCAACCTATAGCAGAGATCTATGCAGGCGATGACCCACCTGCTTATCGTCCGCTTGGCTGCAGGTCTGCCAGGTGCAGCTTCAGCGTAGGCGACAAACAGCTGGCGAACCTCTCCCCGAACTTCAGCCGTCTACTCCTTATAATAAGTGAGCACTCTTCTAGGGTCCAAAGTATGGAGCCTATATTCGGCCTCCGAGGTGCGACTAGAGTAGAACACCGGCAGAGTCAACACCCAGTTAAGGTGAAACTCCGACACCACCGTGGGAAGGAATTTCGGGTGGGGGCACAGGACAACCTTGTTCTTGTGGAAGACCAGATAAGGAGACTATGGAAAGTGCCTGGAGCTCTACCATCCTTCTGGCTGATGTGATAGCCACCAAGAAGGCGGTCTTCCACGACAGATGAGATGTCACACCTATGCAGTGGTTCGAATGGCCTGCCCATGAGCTCAGCCAATACCAGCAGTAGATCTCACGGAGGTGGAGGTTCTCGCACCGGAGGGGATATGTGATCAAGGCCTTTGAAAAAGCACCCGATCACCTTCTCCTGCGCCACCAACTGCTTCCCGGCCCGCACCCGGTAAGTGGAGATGGCCGCCAGGTGCACCTTAAGGGTAGTCAACCAAAGCCCTTGCTGAGAAAGGGGCCACAAGTAGTCCAGGATGCTTGCCAAGGAACAGGAAGAAAGGTCCAGGCCCTTGCCTTGACACCAAATGGAGAATCTCTTCCATTTGAAGGCGTAGCATTTTTGGTTGACTCCTTACGGGACGCCTCAACTATGTTGAGGACCTCGTCGGAAAGACCCAAGGCCTGGAACTCTAGCCGCTCAGGAACCAGGCCGTCAGGTGCAGGGATTGAAGGTCCGTGTGGAGTACCTTCCCCTGGTTGATAGATCAGGGCCGGGTGGGCTGGAAGCCGCCTCAGGAGACTGGAGCCGAGGCAGCAGAGATCTGGATACCAGAACTGACTGGGCCACTCTGGGGCTACCGGAAACACCTGCGCCTTGTCCCTCCTCACCCTGAGAAGGGCCTTGTGGATCAAGGGAAATTAGGAAGGTGTAGAACAAGCCCAGGGTCCATGGCCTCGAGAAGGAATTCCCCTACAGTGAGCACTGCTGAGGGGGGCGGGCATGAAACAGCCTCAGCTTTGCCTTCTCCCTGGAGGCAAATGGGTCCACCCGAGGTGTGCCCCAGTGGGAGAACAGATGGTGTACTATATCCGGCAGGAGAGACCACTCGTGAGATGCAGCGCCTATCCAGCTTAGGGCATCGGCCAGAGTGTTGGAAGCTCCTGCCACATGGATGGCTAGGAGATCTGCCTCCTGTCTGCTCGAGGGACCAAGTGCGGACAGCTTCCTTGCACAGGGGCACAGAGCACATCCCACCCTGGCAGTTTAGGTAGTACATGGTCGTGGTATTGTCTGTCTGGACCTGGACCACTTGACCCCATACAAATGGAGCGAACGCGGAGAGGGCTAGTCTGACCGCTCAAAGCTCCAGCAGGTTGATGTGGCATAGAGACTCCCAAGGGGACCAGAGGCTATGCGCTCTGTGCCCCCAGATGGGCACCCCCAACCCAGAGAGGCATCGGTCGTTAGAATGACTGTCTGCTTGGGGCAGACAAACGTGATGCCCTTCTGCAGATGAAATGGAACAATTCACCACTGAAGAGTGTTCCACATCTCCTGGGTCACCGCCACTGGCTGGTCCAGAGGACTGGAGCGCTGTGACCATTGGTGGGCAAGCCCTCATTGAAGGGGACGCATGTGCCAGCAGGCCCAACAGACCATGCTGATGCAGGCCGCCATGAGGCCCAGGAAGTCCCGGGCAGGGCACAATTACCCAACCAGAAATGATTGGACAAAGGAGGAAAACCTCGGCCCAGTCTGCCGAGAGCTGTGCTCTAGCTCAGAGAGTCGAGCTCTGCCCTGACGAATTGAATCACCTGCGTTGGCACGAGTTCCAATTTGGCCTCGATGAGGCTGCCAATCTGACAGCAAACCTGGAGGGCCAGATCCCTGGACCACTCCACCTCCAGCCTGGAGGGGGCTGCAATCTGCCAGTTGTCCAGGTAAGGGTACATCCACACCCTTCGGCGCCACAGAAATGCTGTCACCACTGCCATGCATTTGGTGAAGACCCTGGGAGCTGGAGAGGCGCAGAAGGGCATGGCCCGGAACTCTTAAAACGGACCCCTCTGCTCTGAAGTGGAGGAATTGCTGGTGGGACGGATGGATGGGGACGTGAAAGAACGCATCCTGGATGTCCAGAAAACAGAGCCACACGCCTCGTTCCAAGGATGGAATGATCTGTGCCAGAGTGACCATCCTGAAGGTTCGAGACCTTAGGAACTTGTTCAGGTCGTGTAGGTCTAGAATGAGGCACCAGCCCCCAGTCTGTTTCGGGACCAGGAAATACCTGGACACAAACCCTGGGTCTGGTGGAGGATCTGCCACCTCCCTGATCACCTCCTTTTGGAGGAGCAGAGCAGTGTCAGCTTGACGAGCCTACAGAGGCTGCAAACCCCATAGCCCCCTCCCCGTTGGGCGATGGCTCGATAGGGTGGGGCCTGCTCTAACTCCAGAAGCAGACCCTTCCCTACCACTTCCAACACCCAGCAGTCTGTGGTGATAGTGGACCAGGCAGAAAGGAAGTGGCAGAGTTGTCCCCCCATGGGGGAACCGGGGGGGTGACAAGGCTGGGGAGACACCCCCTCAACCAGTCACTGGGCAGGCTTCGAGGAAGGACCGGCCAAGGGACCTCCTGGGCCTTTTCCTCCCAGCTTCCTACTGTAGGAAGGTGCAGGCTTGGCTTTGGGGTGCCAAGTGTGAGCCTGCCGGCCCTGATGCTGGTGTTGCTGGGCCAGACGTGACACGGGGCAGAAGGCCAAAAGGGCTTACACTGCTGCTGGCAGCCTTTGTCCTTCTGGGCAAAAGTGACAGTCAAAGGTGGCATTGGATTTATCGATCCTCTGCAAATGACCCTCCACCCCGGAAGGAAATGCCTGCCAGTTTGTGCTGGGTATCTGCTGTGAAAGTGGATATCTGCAGCCAAGCTCTGCAGCGCATGGCCACTGTGGCTGCTACTGACCAGGCACAAGACTCCAATGTCAAGAGCAGTTTGGAGCTGTTGCTTTGCCACCGCCCTTCCCTGATCCTGCACCTGCTTGACTGTAGTCTGGAGGTCAGCCGGGAGATGAGGAATCACCTCATCCAGGGAGCCCAAAAGGGTGTGGGAAAAGTGTGCCATCAGTACGGCCGAACTGGCCTGACAAAGGCCCAAGGAGAACACAGCGTAAACTTACACCCAGAGTAGTACCAGTTTCTTGGACTCTATTGGGTGGCTTGTCCATGTCCCGAGTGTTTCCGGAGCACCGGAAAACACCGGTCACCAACACCTCCGCAGAGGGCTGCTCTGAGAATCTGGAGAGTGAGCCAGTGGGAATGGCATACTTCCTGGCCATCCTGGCAGAGGGAGCTGGACAAGAAGCCGGCTGCTGACATAGCTCCAGGGCTGGACCAACAATGGCTTCAGCCACAGGAAAGGCCTCTGTAGGAGAATCTCCTTGGTCAAGTATCTCCATGAGGGGATACTTGGCCGGCTTTGACATGGGTTTGAGCTTCATCCCAGTAGATTCTGAGATTAGCCAAAGCAATCCCATGAACGAGGATTGGCTCTCGTCCACCAACTGCCCCCAGAGGACTCCAGGTAGAGG
This sequence comes from Neoceratodus forsteri, assembly GCA_016271365.2. Taxonomy (NCBI): domain Eukaryota; kingdom Metazoa; phylum Chordata; order Ceratodontiformes; family Ceratodontidae; genus Neoceratodus; species Neoceratodus forsteri. The sequence goes on from CM028137.1 coordinate 940,272,266, forward strand.
CGCCTGGAGAACAGGGAAGAGTCGTCAGATTCAGAGGAGTCTGCAAGCAGCTGCTGAGGGCCTGAGCCACCATCCACCTGCCAAGGACAATCGATAGTGAGGGTGACTGACAACCAATGGGGCAGGGCAACCCATGACCTGACAGAATCCTTGGTCGGAGACCCAGTTTTTGGTTGTGGAGGCAGGGGTTCCACCACAATGGGTGGTGCAGCTGGTTTGGCGAACTGGCACCAGCTCCTCTGACCATGAGGGGTTGTTTCGGCCGTTCAGGTGACAGCCACTTAATGGGCAGGGAAGGCGACAGTCGGCTTGCTCCTGGTCAAAAGGAGCTGCTGCCACATCAGATCCTTGTAGCGTTGACGCAACTTGTGCCGAAGCCTATCCGCTTCCCTTGGTGCTGAGAAGATGAGAAGACAGATGTTGGTGGGATCGGCTGGAGCGAGAAGAGGTCTGAGACAGACATAGACAGATTTTGACAGCAGATAAGGACCGCTTGGCCCACCCAGTCTGCCCATTTCCCTACCTATTGGATAAGCTGCAGATCCTAGTTAACCAGCAGCCTACTTCTTCCTACCCCCAACCCCTAGAATTGCCTTATAACTGTCCCATGCATGCTTGAATTCCACCAGTTTGACTCCACAACCTCCTCTGGAAGGCCATTCCATGCATCCACAACCCTCTGAAAAAAAAATACTTCCTTAAATTACCTCTGAGCCGCCCCCCCTTCTATCTTCAAATTGTGACCCCTTGTTCTTGCACACCTCTTTTTTTGAAAGATGCTACCCTCTTGGACTTTGATTCCCTTGAGATACTTGAAAGTTTCCATCATGTCCCCCCTCTCTCTCTCCTTTCCTCGAGGCTATACATATTCAGCTCCTTAAGTCTCTTCATACGTCTTCCAGTGCAGACCCTGCACCATTTTAGTTGCCCTCCTCTGGACAGCCTCCGTCCTGTCTGTCCTTGCGGAGACTGGGTTTCCAGAACTGCATGCAGTACTCCAAATGGGGTCTCACCAACTGTCTGTACAGAGGGATAATACCTTCCTGTTTTCTGCTGGTGATGCCTCTCCCTATGCATCCCAGTATCCCCCCAGCCCTCCTTGCTGCCCTCACATTGCTTGCCCACCTTTAGGTCATCTGATATGACTACCCCCAGGTCCCTTTCAATTTTTTTTTGTTAGTATCTCACCCCCCATTGTGTACTCTTCCCCTGGGTTTTTGTTTCCCAGGTGCATTACCTTGCACTTCTTAGTATTGATTCTAAGCTGCCATACATTTGACCATTCCTCTAACCTTGCCAAGTCCCTTCTCATCCTTTCCACCCCACCTTGTGCATCAACTCTGTTGCAGATCTTTGTGTCATCTGCGAAGAGACATACTTTTCCTTCCAGTCCCATTAATCTTTTGTGTGGGACTGTGTCAAATGCCTTGCTAAAGTCTAGGTAGGCCATGTCCACAGCCCCTCCCTGATCTACTACTTTGATCACCCAGTCAAATCTATCAGATTTGTCTGGCATGACCTTCCTGCTGTGAATCCATGCTGCCTTGGGTCCTGAGCCCCTCAGACCTCTAGATACTCAATTCTTTCCTTCAGAAGTGATTCCATCATTTTCCCCACCACTGAGGTTAAACTAACAGGTCTGTAGTTTTCTGCTTCTGCCTTGCTCCCACTTTTGTGAAGGGGAATCACATCTGCCCTTCTCCAGTCCTCGGGCACCACCCCATCCTCCCATGATTTGTTAAAGAGGGTAGTCAGTGGTGTCACTAGTTCTACCCTTAGTTTTCAGAATTCTGGGATGAATCCCATCAGGCCCCATTGCTTTGTCCGCCTTCAGTTTTAAGAGTTTTCAGAACCCTTTCTTCTGTAAATGGGCTGGTATCAACTTCTGTATCCAGAGTGTTTCTACTGTTTGTTTTAGGTACCTCCCCCTCTTCCTTCGTAAATACTGAGCAAAAATATTTTAGTATCTCTGCCTTTTCAGTCACCCTCCCTCCTCTTTATTAAGCCTCACTAGTCCTCCCTTGGTCTTCCTTCGCTCCCTGATGTACCTATAAAAGGTTTTATCCCCCTTCTTAACAGAGTTGGCCATCTTTTCCTCGGTTTGGGCCTTTACTGTTCCGACTGCCTTCCCAGCTTCCTTTTGCTTTAACTGATAGTTCCCTGTCCTGCTCCTTCTGTGATTTCTTGTACTTCCTGAATGCTCTCTTTCTCTTGAACCTTCACTGCCACTTCCTTTGAGAACCATAGTGGTTTCTTACATAGTTTCGTTTTGTTAATTTGCTTCACACAAAGGCTTGTTACCTCTGTGATGGCAGTTTTTATTATTCCCCCCATTGTTCTTCCACCCCTCCTTCCTGCCCATTTGCTAGTGCATTCCTTAGGCACGCACCCATTTTGGCAAAGTCAGCCCTCCTAAAGTCCAGTACTTTTGCCATTGTATGGCTTGACTATTGCTGTGTTTATTGTGAACCATACTGTTCGATGGTCGCCAGTTCCCAGATGGCTACCCACTTCTACATCTGTGATCCTCTTCATCTCCATTTGAAAGAACCAGGTCTAAGATTGCTCCCTCTCAAGTGGGCTCCAATACTAGCTGTGTAAGGCATGCCCCTTGTAGGGCATGACCCTGTAGACACAGACCCTGTTTGAGGGTGGGTCTGGGAGGGGTTGGAGGAAACCTGTTCCTCCCCCGGCTCTGGAACTTTAACTGGGGACTCTGGCACAGGAGAGTCCCGTTCCAACCGGGGGAACCGGTGAAGGGCGAACGGCTTCTCCAGTCGACAACCCGTCTGAAGAGTCAAGAAATCTCTACTGCATCGACTGGTGTCTCGGCTGGCTGACCAGACGGGGACACCGTGAAGCCAGCGGCCTTAGCCGCAACCTCGACTGAAGTAGTGTGTCAACTATCCAGGGAAGGGGACCTCTCCCACGAATGTCGACGGTGGGACTTACCCGTTGAGTCCTTTTTCTTGGACCAAGAGGAATGTCCCGATGGCCGCTCTCCCTTAGAGACTGACAAAGCTCCTTAAATGAAGTAGAGTAGGAGGAGCCCAAGGAGAGCGGGATAAATGCAGCAACAGGAAGATGCAGCCTGGGCCGCCTCAGAGGGCGATCATTTGCTAAAGTTGCTCGGCTGAGCCTACTGCCGGACACCGCCCAATGGGCCTCCTTTGACTTTACCAGAGGAATAAGTCTCTCGGGGTGCCCAAGTTGAAGTCTGGCAGTAACGGTCTTTGAGAACGTTGACCAAGAAGGCCTGTGGATCGTGAGAGCCCAAGGCAGTAAACACATGGAGTGTGGATCGTACCGAGACATCTGCCCACAAGGGCACCACCGAAATCTGGGAGTCGATTTGTCCATCACAGCCAAACAGGAAAGACTGAAGTCTAGTAAATTTAAGTACAAGTTTTGGTTTAACTGACGAGGTAGGATCCAGGCCTAAAAACACAAAGCGCAAAGGAGAGAAATACAGGTTACTCACCTGTAACAGGAGTTCTAGGAATGGTATGTTCATCCACTGTCTGGCAGGTTCCTTGCTGCTTTAAATCTTGCCGGAAGGTCTTCAAGCAGGCTCCTCCCACCCACTTGGGTGGAAAACTCTCGGCTCCGCCCCATGACGCCAGATCTAGTACACTGGAAGCCAGGTTGTGCGTCGAAGCTGGGTGGGTCGTGTGGATGAACATATCATTCCTTGAACTCCCGTTACAGGTGAGTAACCTGTATTTCTAGGGACATGGATATGTTGTTCATCCACACTTGCAGACTCCTAGCAGTTCTCCGGGAGGAGGGAGGCAAGGCGTACACCCCCTACTTGGGAAATAAAGACTGGAGAACAGAGGCCCCAAAACCAGCATCCCAGCATGACTCAAGGTCGATGTGGTAGTGGGTGAAGGTGTGTGCAGACTTCCAGGTAAAAGCCCTGCAGATTTCCTGGATAGGGACGTCCCTGGAAGCAGCCACCGATGCAGTGGTATGGTGAGTAGAATGAGCTCTTATTCCTCTGGGGGGCTCCATGCCCGCCAACCTATATCAGAGCTCTTTGCAAGGAGGTGACCCACCTGCCTAGCGTCCGCTTGGCTGCAGGTCTGCCAGGTGCGGCTTCAGTGTAGGTGACAGCTGGTGAACCTCTCCCCAAACTTCAGCGGTCCGCTCCTTGTAATAAGCGAGCGCTCTTCTAGGGTCCAAAGTATGGAGCCTATATTCGGCCTCCGAGGTGTGACTGGGGTAGAACACCAGCAGAGTTTACACCTGGTTAAGGTGAAACTGACCACCTTCGGAAGGAACTTCGGGTGGGGGCACAGGACAACCGTGTCCCTGTGGAAAACCAGATGGGAGACTGGGTGGGCGCCTGGAGCTCTCCCATCTTTCTGGCGACCACGATAGCCACAAAGAAGGCGTTCTCCCATGACAGACGAGACCCTAGAAGGGCGCTCGCTTATTACAAGGAGCGGACCGCTGAAGTACCACAGGTAGTCCAGAATGCTTGCCAAGGAACAGGAGGATGGGTCCAGGCCCTTGCCTAGACACCAAATGAAGAAGCTTTTCCATTTGAAGGCATAGCATTTTCTGGTAGACTCCTTACGGGACGCCTCTGTTGAGGACCTTGTCGGAAAGACCCAAGGCCTGGAACTCTAGCCGCTCAGGAACCAGGCTGTCAGGTGCAGGGATTGAAGGTCTGGATGGAATACCTTCCCCTGATTGAGATCAGGTCCAGGTGGGCTGGAAGCCGCCTCGGGAGCCTGGAGCAGAGACTGAGGAGATCTGGATACCAGAACTGGCGGGGCCAGTCTAGGGCTACCAGAATCACCTGCGCCTTGTCACTCCTCACCTTGAGAAGCACCTTGTGGATCAAGGGAAATGGAGGAAAGGTGTAGAAGAGGCCTGGGGTCCACAGCCTCGAGAAGGCATCCCCCACAGCAAGCCCAGCTGAGGGGGATGGGCATGAAACTGTCTCGGCTTTGCATCCTCCCTGGAGACAAACAGGTCCACCTGAGGCGTGCCCCAGTGAGAGAACAGATCTTGTACTACCTCCGGCAGGAGAGACCACTCGTGGGATGCAGCCCCTATCCGGCTTAGGGCATCGACCAGGGTGTTGGAGGCTCCTGCCACATGGATGGCAAGGAGATCCGCCTCCAGTCTGTGCACAAGTGACCAAATGCGGAGAGCTTCCCTGTACAAGGGCATGCAGTGCTTCCCACCCTGGCGGTTTAGGTAGTACATGGTCGTGGTTCTGTCTGGACCTGAACCACTTAACCCCGAAGAAACAGAGCAAAGGCGGTGAGGGCTAGACGAACCGCTCGAAGCTCCAGCAGGTTGATGTGGCATCAGGACTCCGGAGGGGACCAGAGGCCGTGTGCTCTGTGCTCCCCCAGATGGGCACCCCAACCCATCAGGGAGGCATCGGTTGATACTGTCAGTTTGGGGCGGACAAACAGGATGCCCTCCTGCAGATGTGCTGGAATGGCCCACCACTGGAGAGCGTTCCACATCCCCTGGGTCACTGTCACTAGCTGATCCAGTGGATCGAAGTGCTGTGACCATTGGCTGGCCAGCCCCCACTGAAGGGGTACCAACAGGCCCAACGGACCACGCTGGTGCAGGCCGCCATGAGGCCTAGGAAGTCCCAGGCATGGTGCATTACAGAAAATGTCAAAGAATTATGCAAGATGGGGACATTTATAAATAAATATCAAAAGGACTGGGGAAGGTAATCTTAAGAGATAGCAAATGTAGAAACTGTACCACTACTTTTACAACAATGTTAAGGCCAGGGGGTGGTGGTGTAAAATCTCACCTTCAGTGAACACTGAACAATCCCCCAAATGTGTAGTCCCAAATCAGAGTAGTCACAAGAAGGTTTACATTCAAGCTTCAGGTTTTAAGACAGGTGACAATGCCAATCTAAACCACAACAGCATTTGAGGCTTAGGATCAGATCACATAAATACTTTATTAAATAAATACAAATAGCACAACAAAAAATGCATTTCTTTGCTAGAAAAGTGCTTATAGTTCATCTAAATTAGAAAGGCCTTTCAAATTTATATAAGTAAAGTGCATTACACAGTAAGGGCAAATATGCTCGTTTAACATAATTGGCAGATTTGACACAACACTTATATCTTTTAGTCCATAAGTAAATAATTAAGCGATATAGTATATCTAATACTACTACGTCTATAGAATTAGAAAATAAATGTCTCACAAAAGAAAAATTTACAAACCCCATGTCTTTACAGCCTACTCAGTCCAACTGAATTAGCCAATGGCTTTCCCAACAAGAGCTCAAGACACAAGTCTCTTCAAAAATTTCTATTTTTGATCTGTTCTGAGCATTGACACAAGTCAAATTTCCCCCAAATAAAGCACAGCGAGTTGTGTTCTGCTTATTCAGCAGAAGAGAGCACTGTATTCCAAAAATCTCATCACAGAATTAGATCAGATCAGCCACATTCATTGGCATTTCCTCAACAGTAGTATTGTAGAAGGTCTCGATATCCCGAAGAATTCTTTTGTCCTCTTCAGTAACAAAGTTAATGGCAACCCCTTTTCTACCAAAGCGGCCACCACGGCCAATTCTGCAGAGACAAAAACATCAGCACATTTACCAGCATTCAGTGCCTCAAATAATAAACATTTATATACACACACATCAGGGGATATATTAAGTCAACTACTGCCAAACTTCCTTGTTCTGGAACTGCATCTTGTGCCCAGATTCCCATTTGCAGCAGCGAGGCTCCTGAGCCATGCAAAATGACTACTCCCTCACTACAGAGTAGGAGGCAAGATTTGACTGAGCCCTCTAAACCTATGCACCAGAAAGTACCCACCCGATCCTTTTATTCATCCTTGGGGCAATCTGGCTGGTAAGAGTTTTCCACAGCAGCTTTAATAATCTTTGCCTCCAGTACGTATAAAAGAATTTCAAGTGCATGCCCCAGGGAGTGAGTCAGTTGCGTTGTAACTTGCCTGTCTACCTCAAGTCACCATCATGTCAGTTGCTGTGAACACTAATTTTGTAAAGAACTGGACAGCCACATAATCTACATGTTCTCTCCCCCCACATCTCACTCTGGAGTTTTGCTTTACACTGCCCAATTTTTCAGTCAGTTCCATGCCCCAGATGTAGTCCTCTTATACAAAGTGGGAACAAAGAGGAAGTGGGGAACTTCAGACCAGTCAGCCTCACCTTAGTAGTGGGGAAGATCATGGAAGCACTACTGAAGGGAAGAGATTGGTGGAACATCTGTCAGACTACAGGACTCAAGGCAGCATGGTTTCACCAGGGGAGGTCACGTCAGACCAACCTCGTTGAACTTTGGGTGACTAGGGAGGTGGATCAAGGGAGGGCAGTGGATGTGGCCTATCTGGACTTAAGCAAGGCCTTTGACACTGCCACATAGGCAGTTACACAAACTGGGGAATATGGGTGTGGGCAGGACAATAGTGGTGTGTGTAGGTAACTGGCTGGGCAGCAGGACAGAAGGTGGTGGTAAATGGCTGTCACTCCAGAGGAAAGAGTGACTAGTGGGGTACCACAGGGATCAGTCCTGGGACTGGTCCTATTCAACAACATCTTCAGTGACACTGAACAGGACCTAGAAGGCAGAATTTCCCCATTCACCGACGACGACTCTCTGCAACAAAAGTGGACACACCAGAGGGTGTGGACAGAATGAGAAGGGGACCTGCAGAAACTTTAATTGTCAAGGGTTTGGCAGTTGAAATTCAATGCAAAGTACTGCAAGATAGTGCATACGGAGCACAAAAACCCTGGCACAATTTATCAGTTGGGGGTGAGGATACAGCATGCACCAAGCAGGAAAGGGATCTTGGTGTCATCTGATGACCTCAAGGTAGGGAAACAGTGCAACAAGGAAGTAGGTAAAGCAAATTGGATGCTGGGATGCATAGGCAGGGGCATCACCGGCAGGAAAGGGAGGCCATAATTCCACTATACAAAACAAGGCCCCACCTGGAGTACAGTGTACAGTTCTGAGACCTTACCTACACAAGGACAGACAGGGTAGAGAGGGTTCAAAGGAGGGCAACAAACATGGTACATGGATTGTATTACAAGTCCTATGAGAACAGGTTGAAGGACTTGAATATGTACTCCCTGGAAGAGAGAGAGGGGATATGATAGACATACATCTTACAGGGAGGAACAGGGTGCAGGAACACTGAGCAAGAGATGTTCCAGGACTAGAAGGAAGACGATTCAGAGGAAATGAGGGGAAGAATTTCTTCACAGAATGGGTGGACAAGTGAAACACCCTGCCAGAGAAGTGGTGGGGGCTGAAACAATCATGGGATAGACAAAGGAATTCTGGAGGCCAGGGGCGAAGGTCAGACTTCTAGGAAACAAAGTGAACTTACAAGCTCAAATAGGCAGACTGGGTGGGCCATAGGCCCTTATCTGCAGACACTGTCTATCTATAGACATTTCTTCCACACCCCCACCATGTTCAGTATGCTTTTTACTTTGGGCTTCTACATTGTCTACAGGTTTTTGACCATTGGAGTGTTAGAGCTGGGTTTTCATTTAAAGAGATAAACTAGGAGTGACATGTCCCTCAGTGGCTACCATAGTTCGTGGTTTCATCCCTACTGGTTCTAACTTTCTGAAACTTCAGTCTTGTCGTACACTGCTGTTTACTGGCAAAAAGGGGTGAGGAATGGAGACTGGAGATTGAGGGAGGACTGGGAATCCAAACCTCACTAGAAGACCCGTGACTAAAAAGTAGAACCCCCTTCCTACCACAGTGCTGCAAGCTTAGACATACAACAAAAAAATTACAGACTCCTAAAACCCACACACTAAAAATATGGGCACTCATACAAGTCGCTCAATGTTTCCATCTCTGGGTCGAGATGCCAGTATGCAGTGCCAGCATGGACCTAGAGCTTTGCCTTGAGGTCCATATGCTGAAGCTCAACCCTCAATGGGGAAGAGAAGGGCTTGTGTATGGGTGCCCACATTATTCCTTGTGCTGAAGGTCAAGATGTGATTCCACCTGGGGACCAGCAATCTCTGGACAGTGGTTTAACATTAGGACAACACCAGGAAATCTGTCTTGATCAGGGCAGCAGTTTTTTCAAAAAAAATTGTGAATGCCTCAGATGTTCGTGTGTGGAGGGGTTAACCCTGATGGGGTGAAAGGACAGTGGGTCAGACTAAGGCATGAACTAGCAAAAGGAAACCCATGTGCAGAAGCGGAAGGAAGGAGACCAATATGGTTCCCAAGGCACGTGGCGGCAAAGGTAAACTGACATAAGGTGAATCAGGGAAGTGGGTGAAGGGCACCAAAGCAAACAATCAAGTGAAAGTGAGGAATTGACGTTTGGGGCAGGATGATTAGGAAAAATGCCACCACTTCTGTCCTGTCTTCACAGTGAAAGGGATGGGCCACACAGGTTACAGTTACAGAACTACTGGAGGGAAGATGCACAAGTCCATACGAAGCGGACTGACAGTGGACACACATGGGGCTAGACAGGGTACATACAAGGGTAATGAAGCTCAGGGAGGTACTGGCTGCACCTCCGACAGCCCTATTCAAGAACACAGATACACAGCTAGGATGGCAAGAATGAACTTATCCAAGTACAAGTGATATATGTAATGTTATTTGAAACAACTGCACTGTCATATGGAAAGTCTGATATAGGGGTGGTTCCAGCGGACTGGAGAAGGGCAGATGTAGTCCCAACTCCTTAAGTGCGGCAGCAGGGAAAAGCCTAGCAACTACAGGCCTGTCAGTCAACTAATGGAGTCTAAAGGAAAAACTGTTTGGCATCTGGCTGGTCACAGGACTCAAGGCAGCATGGATTCATGGGAGGTAGATGTCAGGCAAACCTGGCATTTCTTTGACTGGGTGACCGGAGAAATAAATCAGGGGCGTGGTGAATGTGACCTATGTAGACTTTAACAAGGCCTGCAAATACAGTTCTACACAGGAGGCCCATAAGCACTGCAAGCTTGGGGTGGGAACCAAGGTGATACACTGGGTATGCAACTGGCCAATGGAGAGGAAACATAGGAAGGTGGTTAACTGGACTCATGGGAGCAAGGATCCTCAGGGCTCAGTACTATTTCTAGTCCTCTAATGTCTTTGTAAGAGACTGCAAGAAGTCAAAGAAAAGTATGCCTCTTTGCAGGTGACACTATGACCAGCAACAGGGCGACACTTGAGGGTGTGAAGAGAAATTGAAGAAATGGTCAAGGGTCTGGCAGCTGGGTCAACGCAGAAGTGCAAGATCTTATAACCAGAGTTTAGAAACTGCGACAGTATAGAATGGGGGAGGTATTGGACTGTCACCAACTAAGAACGACAGCAGAGAATCATAGCCGATGACCTTAAAGAATTTATGAACTGGATATCTGAGGTCATGAAACTGATTGTGAGAAATGTCAATTTTTCCATTTTAACAATTGAGACCAACATTTATGCAAGCAAAGCATTTGTAGTACAACCCCTCCCATTCTTTGGCATCACTAGAGCAGCTGCTCAGGAGTTTTCAATGATTCCTAACCACATTTTGTTTTAAATTTGCAGCGGCTTCAGACAGCCCTGTCATGGCAGTGGGTAGTACTAGCTGCCTTTATTTGTACTTAGCAAATGCATCTGAAATTTTCACAAGAAAAATGCCATTTCTTTGTGCTGCTCATTTCAACATGTTATGTGGAGTATACCGAATGCTTCCTTTACACAGACATTCTTTCAAGCAGCTAGAGAAAGAATCACTGCATCACTTGGTTTTAACAAGTATTTTTCACATTTCAAATGCGCCTTAAGCCAGCCTGGTGACAGAAGATTTAGGTGCTGGACCCCACATTTCACACCATGCCAGTGAACCACGTTTGGAGTGGACTGTTGGGGCAGGAGGGGATCAAGTGGCCAGATTACTGCTCTCCTTGGGTGGGATCTAGGAGATACCCTGCGGTGGAGATGCAAGGTAGGGGAGGTGGACATCTGCAGGAAGGGGTGATCTGTTCCCTTGCCGTGCAGTCACTGCACACCCACTGCCTCGGGGCAACCATTCAAGGTGCAAAACCCTGGCACCATGAGGTAGACTGGTCCCCACGAGCAGATGCACATGTCCACTGCTAGTCTTAATCCAGCAGACTCCCAGGTCCTCGGGAGGACTGTCCCAGACTCCTTGCTGGGTGGGATTCAGGCAGGGTGGTAGAGCCTCTCGAGCGCATCTCGCCTAAAGGTGCCCTGGTGTCCAGTAACTAGAGTAAAGAATGTTGACAAAAAATTCCTTAAACCACATGTTGACTGGAAGTACCAAGAGACATGGGAGTGAGGTAAGCAAATACACAGCACTGCAAATGCTAGACTTTGCCTTTGTCTTAAAGGAGATCGGACAAAGCAGTAGGGAAAGCCAGTGGAATGCTGGTGTACATGGGAGGGGCATCACCAGCAGAACTAGGGAGGTGGTGCTGCCACTGCCATGGTTTCTCAGTCGCTGGTGAGACCACACCTCAGAAAGGACACTGGCAGGGCCATCCCAAAGAAAGGCAACAAATGGTGCAGGGACAGAAAAGAGCTCAACATGTATACCCTGGAACAAGGGTGTCAAGATAGACCTTTAAATACTTTACAGCTGTGGCGCTACAGCGTGGGCGTTTCAGAACACATGTACAAGAATAAGGGCATGCAATGAACCTGGGGGGTTAAGATGTGGAAGTGCTTCACTGAGAGGGTGGTTGATGCCTGCAATGATCTTTCAGTAGAGGTGGTGGGTGAACAGCAGTGGGCTTCAAGCATGCACGTGCTAGATATAAAGCAAAACTGGCATCAAAGTGGGGGTGGGGGTGAGGTGGCGGGTCTGCCAAAGAGGGGCAGATTAGGTAGCCAAAAACATTTTAAGCAGTCTATTAGTGATGCCATCTCCCCTCCCCATCTGCTCTGGCAAAAGACCCATCCTATTCACCCTCATCTACAGAGATTCAAAAGTATAGAGATGCTGCTGGTTATTAGGCCAATCAGCCGTCCCCTAAATGCAAAAAAATATCTCCATGACCTTTTGCCACTAGACCCTAGGATGTCCCCTCCTTTAAATACCTCTGGGTATAGTTGGATACCATTGACCAGAAGCTGCACCCTGAACCTACGGGTACTTCAAAAGTATCTTGCTTTGTGCCCACAGAGACGGCAAATGATTTTACCCATCTCAGATTATGGTAACTTACACAATACTGTTCCCAAATCCACATCCTGTCAGGCTAGATACCAGCTTTCACTCCTGCCGCTTTGACCTGGACTACCCTCTTCAGAACCCATCATTACCTGTAGTCCTCCCTCTCCTTGCCTGGTGCTACATGCCTTGCTCATTGTTCCATCCATCTCCAAATTCTGACTATCCCCCACCTTTCCTTCCAGTTCCTGACATCTGCTCTCACCTACCCCATGTAAAAACCTCTGCTGGTCAAGCTGCTTTTATCACAGTATAGTAAAAGCCAGCAGAATAGGCCCCATGGTCCATCATGTCTACTCTAAAGCTAGCCCCCTACTTTCCTTCACCCCCCAGCCCCAGAGGTGGCCCTCCTGGCCTCAGTGTCCCCCAATACCTGTCCCAACCCTTCTTTTATCCTTCCACTGTGGTCTCTTCCAGACTCCTGGGCAGTGCATTCCATGGTTCCACGACCCTCTGAAGTAAGTCTCCTGCACTCCCCTGTACCCCCTTCCAGCTTCCACTGTGCCCCTGGTAGTCTCCCCAAGCCTGAACACTTCCCTGGCTCTGCCCTTATTTATGCCCTTACATACCTGGAAGTCTCCATCATGTCCCCTCCAATGCGTACAGATTGTCATAGGTCCTACCCTCCATGCCTGTCCTCTGGACCCGCTCCAGCAGCGCCATGTCCCTCTTAAGACAGGGTCTCCAGAACTGCACACAGTACTCAAGATGCAGCCTAACCAGGGCATTCTACAGATCGAGGATCACCTCCCCTCCTCCTGGAGGTAATCCCCCTGGTTATGCAGTCCAGTATCCCGTTTGCTTTTGCTGCAGCTCAACAATTCTGTGTTATTCATTTTGCTGTCCACCACTATCCCAAAGTTCCTCTCACCCGATGTGACTTGCAGTGTAGTCCCCCCAGCATGTATGCATGTCCTGGGTTTGACCCCCAGATGCAGCACCCTACATTTCCCTGCACTGAACTTCAACTCACTTCCTTGCCCACCCCCCAAGGAATCCAGATCCCCTGCACGGCCTCTCCCCTCCTGCCCATCTGCCAGTGCTCCCTGTTTTGAGTCATCCGCAAAGACAACCTACTCCTAACACCTCACCCTATGTCCAAGACATAGGAATTGAACAGGAGTGGTGCCAGGACTGAACCCTGGGGGACCCCACTGATCACCTTCCTGGGGGTGTAGACTATCCCTCCAACCACCACTTGCTGTATTTGCCCTGTAAGCCAGTTTTCCACTTACTCAAATTTTGGAGCCCCACTGCTATTTGCAATGCTCCCTCTTCCATCACTTCACTACTCTGATCCCAGGCTAATCCTACTGCTCCTCCCTCTACATACTGCCATGGTAATTCCTTGACATTGTCCCCTGCTGTACTTTCCACCTCCATTTCCTTACTGCTAGTTGCACTTTGAACTAATGCTACTGGCATGCTATGTTTTGCATTATCTGTACAGACTTCCTGTCTACTACACACACCATATTATAGCATTATAAATGTACCATACTACTGCAATCTCCACACACCCTCCCTGGAAATGAGCCATTTTAGCTTAGTATGTTTTTCCTGATTGCTCTTTGAAAAAAAAAAACCAAAAAAACCGTTTGACTAGATCCTCACTAAAATATGAAGGAAGAGCAATCATAGTTGTCCAGGCTTGTCCTTAAAACACTTCCTTTGTATAAAGGGAGAGTATATTATGGAAATCCCCATTCAGCAATTTTGAAATTCAGTTTATTCTGACCTACATAAACTAGGCAGCAGTTAGGACACAAGACTAACAAATGTACTGCATGCAAGTTACCAGGACCACCACTAGGGTGGTGGATGCAAGTAACTTGGCAGAGATTCCTAGAAACAAGCTGTCCAGTTCAGCCTATGCAGATTCTTTTACTCCTAGGAAAAACTCTGGTATTGTAGCACAATGAAAAATGTCACTAACCTATGAATGTAGTTTTCACGGTTTGTGGGCAAGTCATAGTTGATGACCAGAGAAACTTGCTGCACATCAATGCCACGAGCCTGTGAATAAATTGGTACATAAATTGAGAGGTTGTTCACAAGACAGGAACATGTTCACTGCAACACTTTGTACTGTTGACTGCATTATAGTGACAAACTACAACTGTGTAGCTCATTGTGGAGTGCAGTCTTTACTTTCCCAAAGTACTTGAATCTATGATACACAAGTGATCATAGATCTAAAAGCAGCCTTTGGTTGCAATTTCACAAAATCCTAGTAAATTACTGTACCCCAACTAATGGGAAACAATTTGAAAACTGCAATGCCTTGCACTTTGTAGTTCACCCCCCAATCACGTTTCTACTTGTGCACTTCTCGCTGCTTCATGTTAATAGTCCAATTCTAGGTACTTAATACTGCATTTAATACATTTTGGTGCCCATTTTCAAAGGCTTCAGAGACTTATCGTATGGAATACTGGTAACCAAACAACAGCGCTCATTTTTTTTTTTTTAATGCAACACTAAAACCCCAAGGAGGCATCGTCACACTGAAACTTAATTGTGAACCAAGCATAGAAGGGGTGAGGGTAAAGTGCTGCCCTTACAGCCACTACAGTCCGTTAAGACATGTTGGGTGTGATGGGGCTACTCTATGCAGTACATATAATGCGAACCCCAACCCTCCACTCATGTATTCTGTACCCAATAGTGTTGCAGAACAGTCAACATTTAATGAAGACTAGACACTAAAACCTGCCCAGCTTACAGTGGAGGACAGTCATAGTAGACTACAAAAACAGCAGCAGACAAAAGGGAATTTGCTAAAAACTGGAGTTACAATTATCAGGGTCCAAACCCAGTACTAGCTTACTAGCCAAATGCTGGTGGATTTTACACTGGGCTAGCTGCGTAGCATTTCTGACCATGTGAACTGTAGCAATCAACCCCCCCCCCTTTGCTTGGGCCTTCTGAATACATCCTCTGGACACCAGGCATCTGTGAAGGACCATGTTTGGCAGTGTTCTTGCCTGGCAGCATCTCCCATTGGCACTTAAGACAGCCTACCTTCCTCTGGTGAAACCAAGCATCCAGCCTGCCCCCCCCCCCCCAAATCCTCTGAAGAACCCAAGCTAGCTCCTCAAACTATGTTACCAGCAGCAATGATGTACCAGTGGGCCAGCACTGACTATGGGGGTACACTTACCCCATTCCCACAAAATTAGCCGCAATCTTGCTGCAGATGTCTAGTTTCCACAAGTCTATCACTGGATAAGTCTGACTACATTGTGGGGTTCCTACTTCCACTCCCTAGCACAGTGAAAAATACTTTTGAAACCGTGGCATAAGGAGCTCCAGCAGTTTGGGTCTAGTGACTGTGCCATGCTTTCATAATTAAATTGTGTTCCTCTCAGGCATTTCAAAACTGCCATCCCTGGTGTTTAATGTGCACCAACTGCCTGAGCACATGCAGCATGTGCTGAACACTGAAAACAGCCTTAACTATGATGTACAGCTGCATCAAGTAATTCAGAAAACTGCTGCCACTAAAATTGCATTAACTGCTGGATTAGAAACTTACCAGAAGGTCAGTCGTGATCAGCACACGGCTAGATCCAGATCGAAATTCCCTCATGATGACATCACGCTCCTTCTGGTCCATATCACCATGCTGCAGAGACCCAAGCACAACACAAGTTTCACATGCTTATCTTTTAGAATGTACCCCACCTAGAGATAAATTACTTCTCCCTCCAAAGCTGCCTCAAAGATGTCCATGTGAGAGACTTAGCGTCCCTGTCTATTGTGGTGACTAGACAGACAGGGATAACAAGAAACTAATTTAATTTTTGCAGGGGGAACGACAACATAACATTGATTAGTTATATTGTAACTTAACCTGCACATCAAGTACTGAAAATGCACGCCCTCCAGTGCAAACCCTGGTTTGCATTATGCTAAATGAGATGGGTCAGGATGGGGCCACAAAATTCACCTCTAAAAGTGTTCTGAATTTGGTATAGGATCACTAGTGACTGATCTGATGGTGGGCGATTATTTCGGTTCAGTCAGTCCACACCAGCTGGCATCCTATCCAGATTATTTTCGTTTATTGCATTTTCAGAGTTACAGTATAAATCAGCATGGATATTGTGGCAAAAGCTTACACTACCCCATGATGTTACACAACACTAAATTCACAAAGTGCACGAATGTTTCTACCCCCCCGTGGAACCACAACTTGCTTGGAATGCCAGTTGCAATTCTGAGGCCATGAACATACTTTCAAGTTGGAGGGGAAACAGAAGGCATTTAAATGTGCCACCACTTACCAAAGCTGAAACTGTGAAGTCCCTGGCATGCATCTTCTCCGTAAGCCAGTCAACCTTTCTCCTTGTGTTCAAGAATATCACAGCCTGTGTTATTGTCAAAGTTTCATACAAATCACATAGCGTATCCAGCTTCCACTCCTGTAATAGAAGGGAAACATTGCACCATTCATTTACCAGCATGCTTCAGTCTTAACTAGGAACGATACCATGAATTTCCCGCTACATACATGTTCTACATTTATGTTGAAACCAATACCCTCAATTTGGAAGTGCTATGGTTAGCAGGAGGTGTGTAGCTGGCCACCACAGAACACTCATGCAGACATAGCACCAACATGCATCAAAAGGGCAAAAGTTGCAACCTGCCCAAAACAGATTCCTCTTTGCCAGTGGGTCCAAATTTTGGTACATCCACTCCAACAATACCCAAAGGAAGGGAAATGGAATTTAAAAAAAATCTGCACCCAATTATGTCTAGACTCTGGTTCCTCTTTAGACTTTTCACACTAGTGGGTCCTATTCGACCCATGTTTTAACCCCAGGCTGTCACATTACTGCACTCCATTCATTAAGAGTTAGACACTAATGCACATGCCCGGAAGTGCAAGTCTTGCATGCAAAAACAAACAGATCCTTTCAGGCTAAAATTAAAGGATCAGTAGAATGTAGGCCATGGTATGTAACCATTGGCTGATAAAGGATCCAAAATCACAAGCTCAACTGTGGCTTGTCACCATACATGCTTGGACATGTGCCACAGGGCTTTCCACTGGACTGACATTCATACACTAAGGTATGAAAAGGTCATCTTGAATGGTTTAAAAAACTGGACAGCATTAATTTTTTTTTTTTTACAACCACACTGCTTTAAAAAGGCAATAAAATTACCTCCAATCCTGACAGTGCCCCTTTAAGCTTGCTGAAACACTTTGAAGTTACAAGATTTGATGGCTCAACTGAAGAGGTACTCGTGGCTGCAATTCAGCATGGATTTTATCATGGGATGACCAAATCAGACCAGCAAGATTCTGGGAAGGGGAGGCACTGAACTCTTAACTGCCTTTGCTTCTACTGGTAAAATAGTAGCCCACCCAGAATTTGCAAATACATTTCTGCAGAGTGTTTGATTTGTGTGTGAAGTCCTGGTGTGTCCTTCCCTCTGCTTGTGCATTTCTCCTTCGTTTCCAGCATTTATCATTACTGTCATTTCCTTAAATGTTTTATAGATTTTCTTGGTACTGCTTCTCATCTGTACAATATTCTGTAAATCAACTGCTTAAATATCTAACCTTCCAAGTCGTGTCTGAAAATAGGCAGACTTGTGGCTATGGCATCTTACCCCAGTAAAGAAAAACTAAACTAGCCAGTTAACTTTATGGTAGTTTTACGACCCCTTGGGATCTCCATCTCAGCTACATTTATTGCATTCCTTGTTCCTACAATGCATCCCATCTCGTGTGACAGTGATGTAGCCAGGACCATAGATTCAACAGAAAGCACAGCTTTACAATCTGTTCAACAGTAGGAGTGGCTATACATAAAAAAAGCTTGCAACTACCCTCATTATAAAGGTCTGTTGTGAACAATTATGACATTGGTTGAGTATGTGTGTTGCATGTCTACTAGAGTATAGACTGAGAAAAAAGCACCTGCTGCTTGCAAGTGCATCTGCACACATGCAGAACGTAAATATCTTGGAAACTTTACAAGCTACACAAAAATGACCAGCAAAGTTCTTAAAGACATAAAGACCTTTACAATGAGGGTAGTCGCTAATCTCAACTCTAGTTTTCCTGGATGTTAAACATTCACAGCTTATATCAGGATAGTTCACATGCATGATGAGCAGAACACAGGTTACAGGTCAGGGGACTAGTATGTCAGCAAACAATGACATAACAGTTATGCAAGTATAATCTGCATCTGAAGGAGCAGCACCTGCCCCGGATCATATCTGTGGCCTGAGGTAGAAGTAATATACATGGTCTAAGTCACAGACAGCCCTGAGGTGCATCTCGTCACCTGCATGAAAAACTTTCACCACAATGGACCAGGCATTTAAGTATTACTAGTACCACGGTTTCATCAAAGGTGGTACAGCAAGTTGGTCATTTCAGGACACACCTGCATTCCAGCTACTAGGGAGCACTAGTAAGTTTACAATCAGAGAAGGGGGGCTCCTTCATCCTATACCTGTTCTGGGTTTCAAGTCGGTAAGAAAGGTGTCCCAGCAGGAGTAATACTTGGGACAGGTTATTTGCAAAGACACAAGTCAAGTGATCCAAGGATGCCATCCTAGTAGTGTTAATCAGTTCAGCCATGGAAGGAATCTCTAGTTCTCCAGTGGCACAGTATGCGCAGCTTGGCCTGGATGCTGAGGGCGAGCCAGCAGTTTTGGTGCAGGCTCAAGTGTGGGAGTTGGAGTAGTATACCCAGGATCCAAAAGTAGGGGGTCAGGCCTCACCAGAGCCTATAATTTGGGTATCAAGCATGCAGACTGATGACCAAAAGGGTGCCAAGAGCAGACATCTCCATAATGTATGATGCAAATCCCCCACCAGGGTATGGCATCTCCAGCCAAGGTTGTTTACAAGTTTAAATTTAAAGAGAGCGTGTCTGGACTCCCAATACCAGTGGTGGAGGATTTTATTTTGAGCAAGTTTACTCCTCGTCAGGTACATTGCATGAGCTTGCTTCCAGCACTTGGTCCACCAAGTGTCTGATTGTTTGGACTGATGACTGGGAAGGGACCTCATCCCACAGCTCTGCATACATCTTGCTGGTTTGTTCCTTATGCCAAGGGAGCCAGAGTTAGGGTCTCTGGAAGAGTTCTACCCCCTCTTGTGTGCTTCAGGAACCTAGGCATGGAGCTGCAAATCCAATGTCTCAAGTTCCCAAGGAAGGATTTAAGGCCAGCCCCATCTGTCACCAGGACAACCACAAAAGTATTGATCCCCTCCGATTCCCAGTGTGGCCAATATATGGTTTCATTGTCTATCTGGAGCTTCTTATTGCCCCAGATGGGAGTATGGGTCAAGGGGCCCGAGTCTGTCTTTAATACGCTGTGTACTTTGTTCTAAGTCCAAACAGCAGGGACTATTGTGGGGTGGGTGAGTAGTTTCTTATCAAGGATATTATAAATCAAGAGTGGGAGGCTATGCACTCAAGCCACAGACAGCTCCATTTGTAGCTTCTGGGGTCATGGGAGTAAACCATTGCAGGGTCTGGGTTACGGAGTATGCCCACTTATAGCCTTCAAGCCATTGGACCCCCGTGGGATCTCAAATTCCTGCCATAGTGTGGTTTTCACTTTCCCTATATAAATTTGCCAATAATATTTATAACCTTATACTACTTGCTGGTAGGTCCAGTGGTATATGGTTAACAGTATACAGAAGGTGCCGATATCTTGATGGCGGATATCTGCCCTGCTAAGGTGAGATGTAGGACCTGCCATCTCCAGCTATACTCGATCTGAAGCCTCTGCTTACTGCACTAAGTTCCCACATTCTAGTAAGGTCAGGGGAAATGTGAATCCCCAGATAAACCAGCGCGTCCGATGACCATTGCAGACTGTAGGGTGTTACATGGGCAAGGGTGCAAAGGGGGTTCACAGGAAGGACCTCCATCTTGGAGTGGTTGACCTTCACACCCCCCCTTCCCCCCAGCAAAGTTGGCAGTGAGGACTCCATATCTGCCAGGGGGACCAAGAGGTAGTCTGCATACATAAATGTGCTATAGGAGGTATTCCTACCCAGATCCCTTGTATAGAGTGGTGCTGCCTTATGGCCGCCACCAAAGGTTCCATTGCAAGCACAAATAGGAGTGGAAACAGAGTGCATCCTTGCCTGGGACCCCTTCCCCAGAGGGAAGGGGTCAACAGGAGTGACCTGGTCAGCATCCTTGCCATCAGGCAATGGTAGTGCTACAACCCATCCCCTGAACTGCTCCCTGAAGCCCAGATGAGGAGCATCAGCAGAAGATAGCCCCACTCCAGGGAGCTGGAAACTTTCAAAATAGATGGCTATAGCCACTGCTGGGGCGTTGTTATTTTTGGCCTAATGCAATATTGATCATAGCCCAGATAGGATTTCTGTGTAGCAGCCTGGCACAAAGCCAACTTGTGATGGGTGTACAAGGGAAGTAAGGAAAGGGTCAAGTCTGGAGGACAGAATCTTGGCAAACAGCTTGCTGTTAGCATTTATAAGGGACATGAGGCAGTAGCTAGAGGGTAAAGTGGGGTCTTTCCTTTAAGGAAGACAGTTATAACAGCCTCTTGGAGAGTGGGAGGGAAGGAGCCCTTGATTAGAGCTTCATTGTAGATGGAAAAGAGTAGGGGAGATATCTGAATAAACAAGCTGCCATAGCTCAGGAGGAAGCTCCCCCGGGTGCCTTACCGGCATTATCCTTTAAGGCAGCTTCAACCTTGGCTGAAGTGATTAGATTTATCCAGTAAGGAAGCTTGCTGGGGCTGAAGCACAGAGATAGGGAGGTGAGAAAGCCCTGTATTGTCCATTACCATAGAGGAGGTGTACAGTTCTGTATAGAAGCGTTGCACAATTTGATATTACTGACGTGTCGATTCTGTACAGGTCTTCGACTGGTCCTGTGGACTAGGTATACTTCCTCGGCCTGCCGTTTCTGCAATCCCCAAAAAGTTGGGTTGCAGATGCAGGATGGCGACTTCAGCTTTCTGGGCTAGCAGGTCACTGATCTCTAGTCTGAGCTCAATAATGTTACAGCCAATGGGGCAGTGAGAGCTTAAGTTCAGAGTTTGGACTCAAGTTTAAGCACCTTTAGCTTAGTTTCCAGGGAAGGAAGCAGTTTTATTCCTTCCGTGTCTGGCTGCAAACCCCACAATGACCCCTCTCAAGATTGTTTTAAGGGTCTCCCAGGTTATGCCCAGTGAGGTGTCTAATCAGATCAATAAGGAAATGAGTCACCTCAGAATGCAACCAGGGAGGAAACTGGGTCTCTGAAGGAGGGGGTCCAGTTTCCATGTTGAGTGCGTGTGTGGTGGGGGTGTCTTGGGTCCCCACAAGATGTGGAAGTGAACCGTGAGTGGTCTGAAATAACCATTGGCATAATTAGTGTCAATCGTGGCTTGCGCCTGCCATGACGGACAGTGATCCAGTCGGCTACGAGATCCATGTACCAGGGGAGAAAAATGTATAGTCCCTCTCACAGGAGGCGAAGTACTCTCCAGATATCCTGAAGCCCCACAGCCATCAGCTGCTTGAGAGTCGTGCTCTAGGGTGATGTTCCTGGCTGGTGGCGTGTTTATCAACCTGGGGAACCAATGGCAAATCAAAGTCCCTCCTAGAATGACTGGGTGATGCCTGTAAGATAGAGCCCAAGGCTTGAGCAACCTCATGAAGCTTCTCCAGGGAGTCCTTATTCAGACTGTATATATGTTGCCTAAAAACTAGTGGTCTGTCCAGGGTATCCTTGAGCTAGGACACACCTCCCCAGATTATGCTTTTTCTGAGCTGGGGAGATGGCCACTCCGTTTTTTTTTAAGTGAGTGGAGGCAGAGAAACCAGTCCCACCCAATCCCTAGTTAGCTCACCCTGATCCTGACTAGTTAACTGTCTCTTGCAGGAAGGGCAGACTCACCCACAGCCTCCAAGTGGGACACCAGTTTGTTTTACCAGGGTGTTTAGGCCCCATGTATGCCACCCATGATCAAGTGAGGCATAGCACATGTTACTGATGGGGGAGATAGGAGCAAGAGGCTGCAGTCAGGTCCAGCTTCCTGAATATAGTACCACCAAGACAAAACAATTTCAAACATTTCCATAGTACTTCCAGTTGAGCTGTTATGGACCAAGCAACAGGACTGGTGCTATCTAAATTACTTTTTCCAAACAGGCAAACTGCCCTAAACAAGCACAAATATTTACAGAGTATTACCAAGGTTATTATGGTGGTGAGCTCTAGGGGCAGACAACCAGCGGAGAAGCAGCCAAGGCAGCCCCATCTCCTGTGGGGGCCAACACAGCAACCTCTAGTGGCCAGTCCAGGGGAGTATCTCCTGCCACAGACTTGCAGTAGGAGCTCTGGACTTTTATTGGGTAGAATAGTGGGAAGGTGACATGAAACAGGCAGCTCTATGGGCACGTTAAGAGGCAGCGCAATGTATGAATGGTATTTAGGCTAGCCATTCTAGGTAAACCTGCACACATGGTAGGGAAGGTGATACGATAGCGCCCATCCTGCCAGTCCATCTGGCAGCTATGCGACTTGCCAAGGCCCCATGAGCTTATGCTTAAGGCAGTAATCCTGGACAAGAGGCAGGGAGAGGAAAGGGTGCAGCCACTTATGGCAGTACAAAGGACAACTGGGATATTAGGGTGGGGGACTGCAGACGAACAGGGTTGCAACTCTGCACCTACAGCAATTCCCAGCCTCTGAATTGGCAGTCTTATCAGGAGGCATCATGGCCAATAGCCAAGATATGCCAAGAGTGAGCAGCTCTCCCAGGAGCTGCCCGTTCACTAGACAGAAGGGAAGCAACTAGTTTGGCCATACGCCTCTATCCACATATATTACCGCCCCCAATAAGTCCCAGCAAAAAGACAGTTCCAAGTGGGCCATAGTCGGAGTCCTTTGGGCTCCCTGAGAAAATGGAGCATCAAATTGCTGTTAGATCCCAGTCTGAAGTGGAACAAACACTGGCCAAAGGATTCTGATCTGCGTTCTTTGAAGTACTCAATCGTGTCCTCGAGAAGTCCAGCAAGTCAGTCCAGGCTGCTGGTCACTGACTTCGGGGGAGAGACTGAGAAGGATAGGCCCCATGGTCACCTTGGCAAGGCAAATTGTAGCAACTTCTAGACTCACCCCTTTGTGTTACTGTATTTTTTTTTTTTTTTTAATATAGCCACCTCTACTGTTGTGGCTAAATTATAAAACCTGCTCAACTACATTACAAAGGTCATGACCCACCTCATGTAAAGACATTGTGCAATTTTATGATGCTTAGGCCTAAAGCCTGCAGTAGTTGTGCATCAGTGCTGCTCCATGTTCTCTGCAGTAGAGAACTGTCTTGCTGGCCACCAAATCCAAGTACAACACAGGGACTGCAAAGGATACAAGCAGCATGGAGATGCAGTACAACTTCAGACTATAGCCCTGAAGCATATCCCATGATGTCTGGCATGAATTCAGGTCATTATCTTTGTAATGGGAGTCAAGCAGGTTCAGACTTAAAGTATCTGTTAGTAACCATATAGTTTTTTCCAGCAATGCTAAATGCTACATTTGCTTTCTTTCATTCCAAATTCATATGGGATATTGTATGTTTTATTTCCCTGTACTGTGCCATGCAAATGAAACATCTTTTTACACTGTTGTGCTGTTTCAGAAACATGTAGCATAATCCTAATCTGTAGTACAAATCTAGCGTACAACAGGTAACCTCGGAAGAATTTTAAAATGGCAAGTGGTGGTGATCTTTAGTGTCACGAGTCATTAAAAAGTAGCTGTAAAAAGCCGTTTTGACAATAGCTGAACACACTAAAATTACATGCAGCATGAATCGATGTCAGAAATACATTTCTGCTAAAACACGAATTTTGCCAACTTAAATACTGCTGCTTTAAGTAACAATTTACACTGAAATCCTGATGAAATAGTTGGCCCGGTGGTGCTAAGGGTTGAGGCAGTGGACACCACCAGCGACCCAGGTTCAGAAATGAGCCTGTGCTGCCGAGGGTCAGCCAGGGAGAGAGACCTGGGCGTTCAGACTGCTCTCGTGGGGAGGGAGGAATTGTCGTCCACCTGTCGATCCATCTCTGGTGGTGGCCAGAGGAGATGCGAGTCGGGAGGCACGTTGTCTATGTATGCGGTCAGCAGGCGGAGAGAAGTGGTAGAAAATGAGCTGGCAGGCTCCGTGATGGCTCTCCTGCACCTGTCCCAGCTCCCACCAACATCTGGATTTTGCTCCAGGGGCGGGGGGCCAGCACACCTTAGTCCTGTCATGGGGGACACATAGGGGATTGTAGGGGAAGTTGGGTGGGAATGGACAGCCAGAGAGAGTCCCCAGGGAGGGACTGCAGCTGCCTGCCAGGCTCCCAGGAGCAGAAAGTCAAAAGGACACAAAATTAGGAGAGCGTAAGAGGCAATTATTGTTTATGCCTCCCAATTACACAGGTAAACAGGAAGAAGCCTGAGGGGGAACCTCTCCTTTAAATGAGTAAGGAGAATCCAGTTGAGTGGGTAGTGTGATTGTGCGTAGGGCAAGGGGATTTGGGGAACGCGTTACCCAAGGAATTTGTTCCATTGTTATATGTAGATTCATAGACTCCTAAGGTCAGGAAAGGCTGATTTGTTTAAAAGGGAGGCCAGACTACAAGAGGGATTTGTTTTGGTGGCCTCTGCTACCCACTACTGGACGGTTCATGCTCATGCTACACATGACCCCAATTTAAACATATGGATGTATGAACATAATGTGCTGATAACATTTACATGGATAGGCAATCCATTTTTCTGTAGCATTTCTCAATTCATCCATCCTATACTATGAATAGAGTGTAATGCTTTGTATGTTCATTCTAACAAACTGAAGTTTTAAAATAATGGTCATCTGTAGGACTGATCTTGAGACGTGGGACAACGGACATTAAGAAAGTGGTCCACCCCCCAGTCTCCTTCAGATTCAGCCCATATGCTTTTCTTCCTGTGTGTACTCTGGTATCATCATTGTTGGATCAGACAAACATCCAACCCCCCCAATTCTAGCAGAGCGCTTTAACAGGAAGCTTAATCAGGTTATGCCAGAACAATACAACAACTCACCTCTCTTTCAACATTAATGTAGAACTGCTTAATACCCTCAAGGGTCAACTCTTCCTTTTTCACAAGGATACGGACTGGATCGCGCATGAATTTTTTTGTCACCTCCAACACATCAGCTGGCATAGTAGCAGACAACAGCACCACCTAAAGAATTACACAAAGAGTTACTTTTCTAGTTTGCACTTCAGCAGTACAAGAAAATTGTGCACTGAATCTGAAGAGGAAAACTGACATCAAAAAAGTCCATCCTAGTCTACATCACATGCAGTGCAACTGTATTCCCCCCGTATGTTCTGGGCTAGCACTATTGTATGCACATGCCTGAACACGTCTGAATACCAAGTCATACAAATCTAAGCACAGTGCTTTGAACAGAAGTTAGCAATTAAGCACATCCCCACTGTGTGCCAAACACATTCCATGCATCACTAACTGAGCAGCTTACACAAGACATGCTGAAATTTAACCCATGTACCTCAGATAAATGGCTACTGTGCCCCCCCAGAAAATAAGGCTGTCATTACAATGTCACTTCAATAACTAAATTAATGTTGAGTAGGAACACAAACCTAGCCCCCTCCAGAGATGTGAATCAGACTTGCCTACCACCCTGCGACCTGCTCCTTCTGTAATCCCCATCTACCAACACTAGCTGGGATGTACAGACTTCTGTAGGTGCTAGGTTTGTATGTTCCTTTAAATGGACCACCCCATTTGTACCAGGCACGTGCCTACCGTTAGTGAGGAACAGCATCTTCTAGCTGAATCTTGAAGGTGCATGGGGGGAAACAAATTTAACCTGGCGCAAAAGCATTAAAATGTGTTTACCTGTACCAGGATCTTTAAAGCAGCAGTGCATAAGGAGTACTTTTACAGATTAGATCTACACAGGTTTATACATCTGTTCTCAAAGTCCTGTCGCACCCAAGCTGAGCAGACCAGTTTTCTGCTCAAATCTGTCTTGTTGCAGGTTCTGGAGTTTGCACTCAGGTCTAAACCCACTGAAAGGATTTTTACTGGTGTGCCTGCATTTCCAGTGAACAGGTACCATTTGTAATCAAATTTCCTGCAAAATTCTTAAATAGTGGCTAGAGCACTGGCTTGGGGAGGCCCCAGCTGGGTTCTCACCATACACGTACTACTGTGCCCTGTTAAGTTTGATCCTTTGTAGCAAAGAGGTAGATTTGGTTAATCCTATGAGGTTTATGTACTCTCCAGTAAAGTGAGGACTCCACACAACTGCAGCTTTTGAAGATCACATTACAGAATGTTAAGACCATATGCAGCATACACCAAGATAAATATAAAAGCAATGCCACAGATGCTGGTTGGGTGTGGCCTGTAAACTGGGGTCCAAGACAGGGCATGTTGGGCATTCTGCCACTGGGAAGGTGCATCCGACCTCTCACTGTAGCACAACCAACATCTGCATCCGAGAATGCAGCCATTATCTGGCCTCAGAAGAAACTATGCTGGCATTAGTGAGCTGAATGGTTTGATGGGTTTTCTGTATCAGAGCCTCCATACAGCTCAAGACTTGACTGGAGACTACACTATGGTGCAAAAAAATATGCATTTACAATACACCCTGGCCTACCTGAATATTTGTGCTTAGCTTTTGGAAAATCTCATAGATTTGATCCTTAAAGCCACGGCTCAACATTTCATCAGCTTCATCCAAGACAAACATCTTTATCCATTTAGGAGCTGCAATATCAAGATGCAAAAATCTAAATATCTTTCTATTTAATAAAAATAGAACAGCATTTCAGATTTAATGATGCATAGCATCTGATCCATGACTGAGTGATCAGAAAAGGAAAAATTCTCCATTTCAGGTCAGACCCCGAAAGATGTTATTACAATCATCACTTCACTCAGAAAGCTCTACCATTAGACTGGTACGTCTGAAGGTAAGCCTTCCAAAGGAGGTATGTCCTAATCCTTTGGTACATCTTGCCACACCAGCAGTCTTGGCTCAGTGCCATGATCAGAAGCCAAAAACTTGCTTAGGCTCAGTGCCATGATCATAGCTCAGATACCTACTTGGACTAAAGAATGTCCTTATTTGACATTGTCAACTTTGCCAACACAGCTCACAAAATTTGACCCAGTCTGAATACCAAATTCAGGAGTGTCATTTTTGGCAGGTGGGGGAGGTATTTGGTCAGGTCAACCCTCTAACTTACATAAATATCTTCTGTTCAGCATATCGAAGACACGTCCTGGAGTCCCAACCACTATGTGAGGAGCCTCTGCCTGAAGCTTCTGCATCTCATTGCGAACATTGGTGCCACCTATACAAGCATGGCAGGTTGCACCCATGTAGTCTCCAAGAGCCAGGATTACTTTCTGGATCTGAAATTGTATTCAAGCAATTAGTATAGAAAAGCATACAAAAAAAACAAGCAAATCATGAAGCCTACTTCTACAACTTAGCCAGCACAGGGAGGAGGTATCCTCAGGTTGAGTGAAATGACCTAGTTTAATCACTGCCTTTTTTCAACAGAATGACTTAGATAAGTTACAACAGCAGAGTTGAACTTGGTTGCAAGGATCAGTATTATTAGGATCAGTATTATTTTCCCTGCTCCAGCCATACTGACTTGTTTTGGTGGTGGCACTAACTAACTACTGATCAGTAAACTGTTCGTGACCAAGCGTCCCTGTCTGCTGTTGGGATCAAAGCATACAAGGATAGTAAAGAAACGAGTTGATTTTTGCAGGGGGAACGACAACATGGCACTAAACAGCCATGCTGAAACTAACCTGCAAGTCTCCTATACTGACAAGATACAAAAATCAATTTTTGCTTTACTGCCTCAAGTTTAGTGGTCAACTTAACGAGGATTCGTTTAAATTTGCTCTTCAAACATTCTACTTGCAGGATGCATGTTTGATGTGCGGAACAGCCCTTTGCCTGAAGGCAGACAGTTTTAAGATCTCATTAGGACTGTGCCCTCAGTGACTGAATGCTTAAGTCACTCACCTGCCAACAAGTTATGTACTTATGTCAGTAGGTGGTTACAATCCTTGTTGAGTATGAAGAGGACTAGAACTAGACGGGTCAGCTGTCAGGTAACGCACTGCTATTCACAGCACATCTATTAGATCGAAAACATTCTGATGAACAAGAGCAAAAATAAAGAGAACCCCCTTTTAGAAGGACACTGTCAGCTTTTTGCAATGCATCTTATCCTGCTCCCTTGTGCCTAATATTGTCAGAACAGTCACCCCACTGTACCAAAATCCAAAACAATGCATTTTGGGCAAAGTTGAATTTGTCATCTCTACCAATATCCCCACCACCTGCAGTTCCAGTGCATTTGCATGTGTATGGCAGAGTGCCAGTATGCTTGTTCATGAGCAAATTTGTGTCCCCCCACAAGACTGAAGTTTAAGCAATAAGCCATGGCAGGTGTGTTACTGGGTATTCAACACCCCAGGCGCCACGAGGACACAGCTTGCGGCCTCGTGCCTCACAATGCACCTGGGGTGTTGATTAATCCCCAATAATTGCACACCTGTCGTGGGTTATTGTGCCAACATGGGCTATGTTTGAACAAAAATATCCAGAAAGTGTTTAAATAGCAGAAAAGGTACTGTTAAATGCTGTTACTGCATTTATAATGTGTATTTATCTGTGTTTTAATTGTTGTACAGGCACCTTGGTTTTAGAAAGGTGCCTTTATAAAGAATGATGGTATCCTGCCACCTTGTGAAATAGAAAACATCTCACTGCATTGCTGTTATGCATGCAGAAATGTCAAATACAGTAGTAAGATAATCTGACATTTCTGCTACAAACACATGCAGTGCTGCTGTACGTCTGTCTCCCTCACTTTGCACCGCACAGGATTTAATGAAGTGTCTATCACCAGCAGCACTGTTCTGAGACAGGCGCCCAGTAGCAGCATGTGCATCTTTGTGTGTACTCTTTGGGTGTCCTCACCTCCCTACCGGGAGAAAGAAACCCTCATGTGTGACCCGCTGTCACTTCTCGGTGTGGAAGCAAGAGGCACAACAGCTCACCAGTATGGCGGTGTTACTTTTGACGGAGAGAGCAAGCACGGAGACAGTCACTGTTTTAATAAATGGCAACAGCCTTGCACATGTGCAGCAACATAGTGGTCAATGTGCCCAGTCCAGAAGATCTGCAGGGTGGGGAGACAGAACAGCAAGGAGACAGCACAGGCAGCAACAGGGAACTGCCTAGGCAGAGGAACAGGACCACAGGGAGGGGGCTAGTAAGCAGCAATAGGCAGCCAGCAGGGACACAAAGAACGTACAGCACATTTGAACACTGGAGCCACTGACTGCACTGTGCTCCTGGACTGTGCCACACTACATGGCAGGCTGCAAAACGGAGACACCGACAAACAACTGCACGGCTCCAATTAGATCCGCCACTCCTGGTGTCTCTTCTGCACCCAGTTAGTACTGCAATGGCGACTGAATACAGCATCTATTTCAGGTGGCCGCCTGCTCTCACTATGTAGTGGGAGGTGTCTGGGACTCAGCCATGGATGGCCAAGGGATACATGCAGCCAAGACACTGCAGCAATTTGCCGAGGTATCAGTGAGGAGCGGCAGCAGTAGGAGATCAGCAGGGCAGGTGTGTGGAACACATGTAGTGATTTGCAGACATGTGTTATGGAATAGCTACCAATTATTCACTCTTGCTACAGAGTCGCTTGCTTAGCATGCAAAACGATGGCTGCTTGTGACTGATTTTGCAATGCAGCAATGAGACCACCAGTATAACAATACTGATCTAAGTGAGACTGCTCACCCTCAGTGTGTGTAATCTATACGAGATAGGTCAGATGACAGTTGATAGACGAATGCTTCCAGATACCTCACATTAATGGCAAATATGGTCTGCACCGTCCTTAGCAATAAGTTTAATGTCATTAAGCTCCCACATTTTAAGGCTTGCTCCTGAACGAGTATGCTGGCGCTGCGGTGATAGCTACATATGCAAATGCACCGCAACCACCGGTGGTGGGGATAAGTCAGGACAAGTAAAATTCAGATTTGGTTTTAGTACAAGGGTGAGGGGGATCAGATTATCTGTAAGACCACATAAGGCAACAGGGAGCAGGATGCCAAATTAAAAAGTTGTTAAAGCCAACTGAGTCCCTCTAAGAGCAGACTTGAACAAGGCAGTCAATCAAGCTGCAAATTAGCGACACCTCACCTCCCCCAAAAGAATGCACATTTTTAATCAAGGATTTTGATGCAGTCACTGTCCTTGCAAGTGAATCTCCCATATAACCTAGTCAAACCATTGAAATTACCCATGGGTGGTCTAGTTTGAGCCTCCCCCCCCATTAAGGCCATCAGCATACCGAAAGACCCAACTGCACAAAACACCCCTCTTATGGAACAATTCTGTGCACACCACTTGTCTCTAGAGAAAGCACCAGAACAGATCTGCAGGGTATTAAGCCATAAAAACTGATCAATTTTATGCATGAAAGTGCTAATCCGCTGCAACAATGCAGAGCACTTGGCACAGAAATAGCAACATTTTAAATATATTGTTCCATTAATGTTGTCTACTTTACCATGCATTCACTTAAAATCGATTAGCAGCCTACTGCTCTGCATTATTGCATTGCTCCCCGTTTTGTTACACTATACCAGCTATTTAACACCCGGATCTGTGAAGAAAATCGGTTTAAAGGTGTCCACTCTGCAGACTCCAAAGAGCACCTTTCTTGGTGCTTAGAAGCCTAAATAAGGGACTCGCCTGCCTGACCAGAAGCACCTATATGCTGCATAATTAATCTGTCCCAAGGGGCCTGCCACAAACCTTTTCCACCTCCTCATATCCAGCTTTGCCCTAGCACTTTGATGCTTTATCAAGCTGGTACAGAGCATGTGTATTTGCAGCTTTCGTGTAACAGATGACAGGATCTTGATCCCTGGTAATAGTATTGAGTTTTACACATATTGGAACTTGCCCCGAAGTGCATACAGCATACGCTGCAGTAACTATCAGCAATGTTGGGGCTCCATTCACTTGAATGGAGTGAGTTTTGCAAGCTGGTCTCCACCTTAAATCCAAGGGGGCTCTGTTTAGGCTTGAGGACACCAAGTAAATACCACAAATGCTCTTTAAAGTTACCTTTTTCTATAGGTCAAGTGTTACAACTGAAGATAACATTTTGCCTTACAACACAGCCCACGTTAGTCTGAAATGTTTTAACACTTGGCAAAAATGCAACAATGCTGAATATTTCAATGGGTCTAGTCAAACCTTGTTACCCACCTCAAACATTGTACTTGTGACCTCAGTTTCCCCCTTCCATATCCTGTCCTGCAAAGATAACTGCAAGCTGCGCAACACCTTAAAATGTCAGTTCTCATGCGCGCCTGGAGTCCAGCCTGTTTACACTTCACAATTCCTTTAAAAAATTGTTACTAAATGTGAATACCTGTACTGGCTCACCCACTTTGTATATTTAAGCTGTGGTTTACAGAGCTGCTGCACTTGTTACTTCTAACCTGCTCTGATCACGCTTCAATCTATCGCTTCACATCCAAAGGTCTTCATGACCCCTCAGTGCTGATGCAAGTTGTGCCGAGAGGGGCCACGAGTTCAAGGATGGGAGTTTGCATCCATTGCTTGCTGTGTGGTCACTGTACTCCCCACTTGCTGGTAACCAGGAATTCTGGACCCCCCTTCCCCAAACATTGCTGGTAGTTACTGCAGAGTATGCTGTATGCACTTTGGAGCAAGTTCCAATATGTGGAAAACTTGATACTATTACTAGGGATCAAGATCCTGTGTCATCTGTTACACGAAAGCTGCAAATACCCATTAACATTAAGAGCTCGTTTCCACCCTCCCCCCCGCCAATTCAGAATGAAAACTGTTTTGAGGACAGACCAAGTATGATGGGAAGGAAACTAAAAGGCTAAAGCTATCCTGACCAGCCAGCCTTGCAGACTTAGTAGTGCTGCCCCCCATGCTTTCTGCTTCTCTGCCTGGCAGTCTCTGCTCTGTTCTCCCTCCCAGCCCCATCTCCAGTGGTCCCTGGGACTTGCCTCCAAGATCCATACCCCACAGATTAAGCAAGCCTGCAGATATCCATGTCAGAAGTGCCTGCCCTCCCATGGTGGCTCTGCTGCACTGCTTCATGTAGTCGTCCAGGTGGCAGTGTCATGCTGTAATACTGTAGTGGGCATCCCACACTCCATGGAGGAGAGCGTCCTGGGATACCCCCCACGACAAGCTGGCTAGTGCTGGTTCCAAGTGCTCCACAAAAATTCACCTTGGCCGAGAGAAGCAGATTAGTGAAAAGCAAAATTGGAAGGGAAAACACAAGTTTTACAGCCTAAGCCATGTACCAAATGATGCTAGTCAGCTGTACATCTCTGTGCACCAACTTCCACCACATCCTGCCAGATTTAAACCCCATCTGTTCTTGCTGGTGCGAACTAGAGCCTAACAGGGACCATGGGGCGCTTAATTTTACCAGCATTTTCTCAGCACGAAGCTGCCTGGTGGTTAACTGCTAATGTGCCAGTTATCCACTGGACAACTGGCACACAGAATTCTTGTCCAGAACCAGGTGCCAGTGGGCACTTTAAATATATTCTACCTGCCCAACTTGTAAACAGACCATTTGGCTGGCAGGTGACATTTGAAGCCCTGCATGTGCAACCCCCCTCAAGCCTGAAGTTTGTTCCGATAAGTGTTTAAAAGAAATTGCTTAACGGTTTAAGGAAGCATACCTGTTGAGCCAGCTCTCTGGTGGGAGCCAAAACAAGCGCTTGAGTCTCCTTTATATCAATCTCCAATTGCTGCAAGATAGAGATGGCAAATGTGGCAGTCTTCCCAGTACCTGACTGGGCTTGCGCAATGACATCGTATCCTGTTGAAATGGAAGAAATGACAGTACAGCTAGTGTGCACAATACAAAACAAAATTTGATCATACCCACCAAATCATAGCCCAAGTACAAGAATTTTCCTTAAACCCATTTGGGGAGTTTCACCCACTTAATCTGACTGTTTATAAACTCATCTCCACCCACCTTACTATCCTGTAATGCCAGTTCTATACAGGACATCAGTGCAAGAAGTTAAAGGTAGGTAATTGGCTGGCTGTGTGGGATAAGGCTGCTGCTAAAGTTATCTAAAAAGCAGCAAGCTGGAAAACGGTCTAAAGGGGACATTTGATTTTTTGTTTTGTTTATCCCAGCACTATAGCAATCCCACTGCAGGAGAATTAGTGCTCAAAGATACTCACCAGGTTACTTCTTGAAGGATGAGTCAAGACCCAAAGGTCTAGACTGGTGTATGGGAACATCACAGTAAACACTCTGCACTGTTGTCAATAGAAGTTGAAATAAAAAAGTTCAAAACAGTTTTTTTTGTTCCCACATTTTTACAGTAACAAACAATAGTCAAGCTGAATGGTGACTGTACCCAACTCAGGTTTCAACGTTAACACTTAACTACTCAATGGTCTACAAGACCAGAAAACCTGAAGGAAATACAGTCAACATATATTTTAAAGCACTTCACTTGCAACAGTAAAGAGTGATCAGTAAAAACAAATTCTCTCCATTCCAGGTCAGTCCCGAAAGATGGTATACCATCATGTCACTCCATATTGACAAAAAAAACAATCATAACTATAGTCCCCCCATAACTTGGATCATAGAAAGCAAGGAGGAACACCAAATTTTACAAGACTGCAAAACATAGGGAACAAGTGCCAATCATAAAAATCACATTACTGGATAAAATACATGCATACCTTTAATGCAGGGAATGATTGCTCTCTGTTGAATAGCAGATGGCTTTTCAAACCCATAGGCATAGATACCTCGAAGGAGGGATTCCTTTAGGTTCATATCATCGAAGTTATCAGTGATCTCATTCCAGTTGCTCTGCACAGATAATACCAGTGTTATATATACACACACACACACACACACACACACACACACACACACTATTGGGGGGGGTGGTGAGACATTGAAGACTGAATCAATTCTAAACCATTACATACCTCAATAACACCATCTGGGTCCATTCCTTCAGGACCACCATGGTCTCTTGAGCTAAGGATTAAGCAAACAAGTCCATTAATTGTGACTATTAAAATGCAGATTCTCTTAAATGCACTTATTTTCTCCTTTTCAAACAGAAAAGGAGTCTAATCCTATGGAGACTGTACTGGTGCAAGTAGAACGGCTATTTAGATTAGGGGACAGTGCCCCCGTTTTGGAATTCAGCAGATTATGGTACTAGGTCCTCCAAATGGTGTCAGTTAGCCCCACCCACATTCACACGTCAGTTCTCCCCGGCCCCCACACACATCTTGCAATCAGCCAAATCCGATATCTCCACGCCCATTAAATGTATTTTTTTTTGTTTATGGTTTGAACGAGTCATTTAACTGACTCAATTGCAAAAGCAGTCATTAAAAACACAGTTTTCTCCGTGCCAACCAACTACAACCTCTGGGAAAGTAGTGAGACCGCGTCACTGCCAAAGCTCTGATGCAAAGGAAATGGCTATATTAGACTGCTTTAGTTTGCAATAGCCTTATGTTTGTTCTGTGGGGCGCTCTGCCCCCCCCCGGAATATATTATTTTGAGTGCGATAAATTATGCTGTCACTAATAAAATAATTAAATCACACATTTTGTTTTAGATATCCTTATGTTTGTTCTGTGGGGGCGTGACATCAAGTGATTGCAATGCGCATCCGGATGCATTTCTCACTTGGCGCACTCGCTTCCAAGGTGTGTCCCCTAAAGTAAATAAATGCCAGTAGAACAGCCCAATGTATAAGTTCTCACCCACTCTGCATACCTCTGTAGTTATTTTCTGCTTGCATTATCAGTCTCTGTACTTGATCTGGAGCCCCCTGGAAAGTCTTGCATACAGTGGGGTTCCAGGGCAAATCTCATACTAAAATGTGTTCAATGAAACTAGAAATTTGAATCTGTACCACTATAAAACTGACTTATTGGGGTTTAAAAGGTTGGTCTTTTGGACCCACTGATGCAAGAGTAAACATGAAAAAACTAGGTCACAATCTGACCAAAAGTTTGTATTTTACTAGTACAGAACCTAAAATGCCAATAAAAAACAAACAGGGGCTGGGTCAGGAGGTGGGTGGCAGCTCAACCTAGTGAAATAAAGGAAGCAACCACCACACACTAAAATACAGAGCGATCAGTACTCTGCACAGGCTTCTGTCGAGTCCACATTCTGTCATTTAAACAGCTCGATGAAACAGCCTTGTGTATGGCTGCCTACACGAGTATCTACTGGGGTATTCCTTAAAGGGATCGAAGTATGAATTAACAGAAAAATAGAAGTTGTGGGCCAGCCCAGTGGCAATGAGAGTTGAGGTGCTGGACACCACACCTCGCACCATGCCAGCAACCCGGGTTCAGGAACAAACATGGGCCGCCAGGGGAGGTCAGCAGTGGAGGACTGAGCGTCCAACAGCTCTCCTCTCCTGGGGAGGGTGGGTTTACGATTCCTCAGCACCAATGACTCCCAGCAGAGGTTGGGGGTGCAACAACTGTGGGGATCACAGTGCGACAGGGAGCTCCTGCCATGCTCGAGGACCGACCTTTTCTTAAATTCGTTGCAACAACTTTATTTCTTTCTGTCCTTTATAGTCCATAAGGTTGGCCACCTATGGGCACTCCATTCCCTTCCTTGACTATGCTATAGTGTTCTCTAATTTTCCATTTCCCTCCCAGATCCTCATATAGGGAAGTTATTGTGGGGACCCCCAAGTGTATGTAAAACAGGCTGTGTTTAGTAAGTAACAGCACTATGTCATTATGTACCTTATGTTTATGAAACCTGTAAATGAATACCATAGCACTAGGCATTTGATAATGGTAAAATGTACTAGGTGACTCAGAAATTAAGTTAGTGGTTATTTAAAATGCATGTAAATTGCTGTAAACTGAACAAGTCTGAAATGGCATGGTAATTTGCATATATTCCATGATGCTTTGCATTGCACATTTCTTTAAAACTTGATTTTTTGCCAATGACCTTTTGGGTAAGCTTTTTTCAGTGCGTCTGCACTGAGGTTTTGTCTACAGCTTTTTTTTCCTTTTTGCGCACCCACTACCCAAGCAAACAAGGCCCACATAGGGATGAAGGGTTTTCACTAAAAATGTTTAGATCAGAGATCAGTGTCAGCAGCTGCTGGCTAAGTGCAGAGAAATGACAGTCTGTTGCTGCAAACAGATTTACTGTAGGAGGAATGACATTGCAGAAGCTCATTTCCTGTATTTTGAATAAACACAGATTGTGTTGAACCTGAAGTTTGGTGTCTGGTCCATCTGTCACCCCACAATCCCTCCACAGAGACTGGGAAGAGCATCGGCAAACATCCATGGGAGGGGCGCGGGAACATGCGCAGCCCATGCTGGAATCACCGAGTGTCCATGCTCAGGGGATAATCACGAACAAGGAAACCACCCGTTGGCTGGTAGGAAGAGATCACCTGCTCCCACCTCCGACGACAGATCCTGCCCACCAGATCCAGTCTCTCCCATCACCTCTACCCATGCAGCACTGGAGAGGGAGCACAGAGGAGTACAAGGCAGCCCTGCTCTGGGGTGTGTGGACTGGTGGATTCTCCAGGTGTCGTGGGTGAGGGAAGACTGAGCTCAGCTTGGCAGGAGGGGAACAGGCAGGACAACTGATGGGGCCCCAGCCAGCAATGACAGGAGGGAAAGTAATTAATAGAAGTTGTGGGCAGAGGAAGACCTCCTGGCCCACCTAGTCTGCCCTATTTTTCTTCTGGTGGTAGAGTATTAAGGACCCCCCCACCCAAAAAAACACTCACACTGGCATAGGGAATTCAGGGGCCAAAATAAGGCTTTGTCAGGCAAAAGCCATATAGTTCTGGGGAGCGGCATTTTCCAGCAGACCAGGATCTACTCTGGCAAAGCCAGGAGTTAACAGATAAAATGCATTGGGATGTCGTAGAAGGGGAATAAAATGAGAGGACAGCAAATGATAAAGAATGCAAATCTCTATAGAAGTCTTACATATAGTTTAAATGGTGTAAATTTGCCAGGTACAGATTTTAAATTAATTTCAGTAACACATTCTCATGTTAAAACTGCTCATTGAAAAAGGTGCAGTTGGTCTAAACAGACATACAGAAGGAGGCACATTTGTCTTATACATTTGTTAATTCAAAGAGAAGAAAATGTTAACTAAAAACTACACTAACATCGGGGCCAATCTTAATTCAGAAGTGGTCTGCTGCAGCTTCATAAGACAGTGCAAGACTCTTCCCACCTGCCCCACCCATTCAGTACCTCACTACACTGGTGCGAAAGTGATAGTACTTTCGCAACTAGACCACTGCAGCTGCAAGCGCACCCCCGTCTCCAGTTCTGAGAAGCATTTACTGTTATGTTGCCGAGACACTCCCTGCCCTCCATCCCTCTCTAAGCAGCTCCAAGGCACCTCTCCATCTCCAGCACGAGGCATGCACTCCACAATTCACCCACAAAGCTGCACTGAAGTGCTGCAGTTAGCACCACTGATCCTCTCATTGAGAGCACCAGGTGCTACTATGAAATTTGCAGGTGCTAATTAGCTCCCCATTATTTTGGTCTCTGGGAATTATGGCAGATCACTGCTATCTCCACCCACTGCACAACACTAGTTATGTAAATAATGGAAAACTGGTGCACAGTGAGAAAAAAATACCAAACAAGTTTTCCATTTACTTGTCACAAGGGACAACAAATACAGCAACCGACTGCAGAAGTGGCGCACTGGTAAGTAAATTATTAATCAGACTGCC
Source organism: Neoceratodus forsteri (assembly GCA_016271365.2). NCBI lineage: Eukaryota > Metazoa > Chordata > Ceratodontiformes > Ceratodontidae > Neoceratodus > Neoceratodus forsteri. The sequence goes on from CM028137.1 coordinate 940,310,389, forward strand.
AAATCAGGAGTGTTGGGAGCATGGAGCACCCCCCAAACGAAATATTATAACACCACTTACTGAAAACTAAAGTTATTATGATTCCAATTGGCCGGAAAACAGCATCCTACTGCCAAAACAGGGTGTGTTGGGGCGGAGCTCAACAAAAAAAATGGAATAAGCAGGCAAGTATTGCTACTTAAGACCAAACTGAGAAACAGCACCAGAGTGCCGAAACAGCAATTACAGAACAGCATAACAAAACTAATATGCGGTTTTGTGGCTGTAATTCTCATCTTGAGACATTGCGGCTGTAATTGTGATCATGTAATTTCAGTGTTTAATTTACAGAGGTAATATGCTGTGCATTTCATTGTGCGGTGTTAGCGCCAGCATGACATCCACACAAGTACTGTATTGCTCTGAAAAAAATTCAGATACAGAGGGTGCTCAGTGCTCTGCTACAGTCTTCCTCCCTACCTACTGTGCAACTACAGACTCTACTCTATTCTCCCCACCTTATTTCCAAACAGTGCTCCAGATAACTTTAGGCCAGTAAGTAAAAACTTCCTAGTTTTCCAAGCTGGTAGTATTTTGGTATGCCTTGTAGTATTCTGCAACACAGGCACACTTCTGGTGGGGAGGCAGTATAGTGCAGTGGTTTAAGGCTCTGAGCTGCAAATCTGGAGACCTGGGTTTGAATCCCACAGCCCCCACTTGCATACTGTGTGACCCTGAGCAAGTCATTTAACTTCCATGTGCTCCCAGGTTTGCAACAAGCTTTCAGCTTAGTGTGCCACTCCTGGTTAAACAATTGAAGAAAAATAAAAAAAAAGAACTGAAGTACAAATGCACAAAGTCTGTGGAAACACCTGGTCGTGATTATACTACCCAGGACTACATAGGGAATAAAAAGGGCAAAACTGGGCATAAAATACTTAAACACCCCAACTGAACCACTGTTTCCAAGGTCCCCTTGTGTCCATCCCATGCATTCTTGAATCCTGCTACTGTTTTTGCACCCACCACCTCTGCTGGAAAGCCATTCCAGGCATACACCACCCTTTCCATGAAGTATTTCCTCATCTCCTTGGGAGTCTCCCCCTCCAGCTTCATAGTGTGGTCCTGTCCTAGAGAACTTCCTATAGGATCTGAAGCAGCACGGATTCACATCAGGAAAGTCTTGTCAAACAAATCAGATTTTTTTGATTGAGTGACCGGGTGAATCAGGGAGGGGCCACAGACACTGCCTACCTAGGCTTCCGCAAAGCCTTCAATACTGTCCCACACAGAAGGCTGGTTAACAAGATGAGTAGTCCGGGCATGGGGTATAAGGTGATAGGTTAGAAACTGGCTGACAGATGGCAAAGGATGGTGATAAATGGGATCCAATCTGGGGAGAGAAGGGTGACCAGCAGAGTGCCACAAGGATCAGTACTGGGACCAGCCCTGTTCAATGTCTTCATTAGTGACACTGCAGAGGGGCTGGAAGGAAAGGTCTGCCTATTTGCACAGGGCACCTGATCTGCAATGGAGTGGATACTCCAGAAGGGGTGTGAAGAGGGACCTGGAGAAGCTTGAAAGATGGTCAGAGGTGTGGCAACTGAAGTGCAATGCAAAAAACTGCAAGATAATGCACCTGGGTAGTAGGAACCCTGAGGAAGCCAACAGGATAGAGCGTGGTGCTGACCAAAGAGGAGAGGGATCTAGGGGTTATATCTGAACCTGAAGGTATCAAAGCAGTGTGCAAAGGCTGCAGGGAGGACCAGTGGCATGCTGGGGTGCACAGGCAGAAGCATTACTAGGAGGCAGAAAGTGCTGCCTTCATTGTATAAAGACACTACAAGACCTCACCTGGAGTACTGTGTGCAGTACTGGCAACCACACATGCGTAAGGACATAACCATGGTTGGAGGCTGTCCAGAGAAGGGTGACAAAGATAGTGAATGGTTTGCACCACAAAACATGAGGACAGACTATGACCTCAATTTGTACTCACTGGAGGAGAGAAAGGAGCAACATGACAAACTTTTAAGTACCTAAAGGTACTAAGGTGCAGTTGGGAGATCTTTTCCAATGTAGAAAAGATACCAGAACAAGGGGACACGATATGAAATTGGGGGGGAGAAGATTGTTGAATTTCGTTGCCCCAGTAAGCACATTTGGTCTAGAAGTCCCGGCGACTTGGGGGGATACAGATGGTAAGCAACTGAAATTGAACCAGATTAAGCTATTGGTTTTTTTTTTTCATGAATGAGGGAAATTTGGCCAGGACACTGGGGGAAATTCCCCCATCTCTTTTCAATAAGCGCCATGGGATCTTTAACATCCACCTGAACTACCACCAATCCAGGCAGATGGGACCTCTGTTTAACATCTCATCCGAAAAACGGCACCTCAGAAGTGCAGCACCCCCTCTCATGCTGCACTACAGTGTCAGTACTGGGATATTAACCCAAGTGCTAGATGTGGGAACTGAACCCACAGCCCTCTGATCTCCCAGCCTCATGTGTACTACCTACTGAGCCACTGACACTGATTAAGAGGCAATGAGAGGAAGTTTCTACACGGAGAGGGTGAACGCTTGGAATAGTCTGCCACAAGAGGTGGTAGGAGCAAGCACAGTGCAAGGGTTTAAACAAGCCTGGGACAAGCACAGGGAAACCTTGGGCAGAAGGGAGTGATGAAGCCATTGACCACTTGGGGTGAGTGGATGCATACATGTATAGGGCCCTATGGGCAGAGTGGATGGGCCTAGCAGTCCTTATCTGCAGACAATTTGTTCCTATATTTATTTCCTTTAGTCTTTCCTCACAGGGCTTTGGATGGCAGGCCCTGCACCATTTTGGTTACTCTCTTCTGTACCACCTCCACCCCATGTCCTTTCAGAGATGGGGCCTCACTAATCTGTACAGAGGTAACACTTTCCCCTTTCTGCTGCAGATACCCCTCCCTATGCACCTGAGCATCCTGCTAGCTTTCCCCACTGCATTGACACTGCTTTGCTACCTTCACATCATCAAAAATGACTACCCCCAAGCTCCCTTTCCTGTTTTGTGGTTGTGAAGACCTCCCCATCCAACTGGTACGTTATCCCCAGGTTTCTGTACCCCAAGTGTATGATTCTGCACTGAAACAGTTACCAAACCCTTGACCAGTCTTTCAGCTTTTTCAGATAGAAGTGTTGAAGGCCTCACTGAAATCCAGGGAGGCCACATCCACCTGGGTGCTCCCCACCAATCCAGTTCCCTGATCACCCAGCAGAGAACTCCATCAGGTCCATCTGGCAAGCCCCAAAAACATGCTTCATCAGATCCTGCAATCCACTGGTCACAAGGTATTCCCCAATCCCTCCCTTCAGTAGTGATTCCATTACTTTACTCACCACTGAAGTCAGGCTGACAGGTCTGCAATTTCCTGCCTCCTCCCTATTACCACTTGTGAAGTGGGACCACATCTGCCCTCCAGTCCCCTTGAATTTCCCCCGAAGCCAGTGATAGATTGAACACTGCTGTCAGGTGCAGCCACCCCCTCCCTAAGCTCCCTCAGTATCCTAGTGTACCCTGTCAGGCCCCACTGCCTTGTCTACTTAGTTGTGCTAGCTCCTTGGAGACTCCTCAAAGGACTAGTGTCCACCTCACTTTCTTTTAATGCCTTTGTCCCTTATCCATGGCTTGTCACCTATCCCTTCCTCTGTCAATACAGAATATATTTGTTCAACATGTGCCTTTTTTTGGCTCCTCTTCCACCCAAACCCCTACCCCCTTTCAGTTTTACTATCCCCCTTTGATCTTCCTCGTCACTTATACACATAAAGAATGTTTTATTCCCCTTTTTTAATGGACCTGGCAATATTTTCCTTTGTATTTGCTCCTGTTTTCACCGACTCCCTTTGTTTCTCCTGTTCTCCCCCACCCTCCTGTGTAGTCCTGTACCTTCTAAATGCTAGCTTTTTTGGCCCTTACTTTCTCTGCTAAGAACCGTAGCAGTCTCTGCCTGACAAGAGGTTTGGTGCTCTCAATGCCTTCCTTTATTTTTGCCCACTGTTCCCAAACTACATCCAGTATCCCCATCCAAGATTCTTCCACTTCCTTAAAATCGTCCATCTTGAAGTCCAGGACCCTCATTTTAGTGTGGTTTCAATGTTCCCCATTCATTGTTTTAGGGTGGTGGGCCACCCCCTTATATTTTTTTTTACCACCCTATATTTTTTTTGCCACCCCTATATTTTTATCCATTTATCAAATCCTCCAAAATTGTCTTTTATTGACATCCTTTATTGCAATACTACCCATTTAGTATCAGCACACTATATGTTACTTAAAAGCTACTTATGCACATGTACAGTGCATGTAGGAGGTCCCGAAAAATAATGCACCATTTGACCCGATCACCATTGCCACCGGCCTATATTTTCAGAGAGTGGGGAACCCTGGGTTTGATTCTGGCCTAGTTCTACTGAAGCACACTGTACCTAGACCCCAGGTGGCTACCCACCATAACGTCAGCAAGTCTCAATCTCTCAGTACCAAGTCCAGTGGGTTCCTTTAGTGCCAGAGAACATCCCCTGCAGGGAGACCAGGATGTCCCCACTTGTAACCTGTTGCCACAGCTGGGAGGCTCCAATCCATGTCAAGTAGACTGAAATCCCCCACCAGCGACACCCCCTCATTTGTCACCCTCTGGATTGTTTCCAACATAGTCTTATCCACACCTCTCCCTGTATGACTAGCAGCCCCTTCCCTAGCTCCAGTGTAACCCACAGTACCATCTGCTCCTCCCTATGTTTTCGTAGCTTTTGTTTCCTTGAAATGAACACTTTTTAACTTACCGTCCCTTCTGCCTAGAACACAAGAATCAAATCTCCTGTTTTTAATGTAAAGACTACATTTGTGACTAGCGCACTGAATACAAAACGAACAGCTGTTTAAAAGGAGTCAGAGCGCAACCATTTATTGCTAATGAAGTCCATTTAGACTGCACAACCTAAAGCCAATACAGCAGAGCAGTAGCAACTTACATTTCCAAAGATTAGGGCATTAACTCCAAGATTCAGAGAAAATAAGTCAATCGTGGGCTACCATACTGTAGTCTCTGTAGTTAGGCTGTCTTGCTCATTCGGCAGTTGTTAGAACCACGTGGGGATAAGGCAGGGGCGGCCATTTTAGGAATTCGCTACTGAACCCCCCTTCCCCATTCATTAACACCCACCCCCAGATCAGAAAACTGAACTGCATTACTCAAATCACACTCGTGATCGCGACATTAACTCCACCAGGAAACTGTCTGCAAGGACGCCACCGCCTCCCCGCTTACAGCTGGAGGAACTTCTGATCGCCCATATGGGAAAAGGGCAGCGAGGCGGCCATTTTATGTGCCTTCTTGTTTAACCCCTTTCCTATCAATTACCCCCTCCCCCCAAAAAAATGAACCATCGAAAATCAATTGCACTGCTGTAAATTTAACATCACACGATTAACGTATCCCACCCTGAACAAGCATTAGACCATTTCTAATGGTGACCCCCTCAAGTCATTGTACAGTAACAGGGATGTTCGGGAATGCACTCCACCGCCCGGGCAAAAACCTGCTCAGCACGCAAGCTGACGAGAACCGAGACCCCTCTCTCATGGCGAGCAAGGGCTTCAACAAGGCAAGCCGGCTATAATCTTGCTTCCACGATTAGCAGCCCGACTCCTCTCGAAGTGTCTCCCGGTACCCTTCCCCACGATGTTACTAGCCACGATCCAATGTCGCTAGCCCTGGCTCACACTCCCCTCCCCCCCGAATGGACACGACCACCACCAGGCCCCGAACTCGACACGAGCGACCTGGGAGGAGCTGGACAGGACGAACGAATAGAAAGCTAGCCATAGCTCAACCAAACTTTTCCCCAAGAAGGCCAGTTCTTTAGATGCGGGTCAAATTCCCCAGATGCTGTTGGCCAAGTACCAGCGGCACTACCGCCCTATCCCCGGCTTTTAAGGTCCAGGTCCATTACCCCGCCCCAAGTCTATCGCAAAAACTTCGAAGCCACTCGTCCCGTTTACATAATTCTGCATGTGCGGTTGCCTTCGTTAATAATCCACACTCGCAGAGAGCAGGAAACACTCGTACGTCATCAACCTGAAAGTACACGCTTCCCCTCCACACGTTTCAGACTTTGTGGCAGACCGCGTATTGTCAAGCTAGAAAGAAAATTAAAAACTACGAGGGCCTGGTATATAGCCGTTACTAACGGTCATTAAACAGATTATGAACGGCACGATGATTTATTTTTCATGTACCGTAACAATTTGCGGCCCTACCTGTAATCCACAGAGGTACCAGACATCATCCGACCAGCGACTTCAGCGCTCGACTAAAGGCAGAGCGAGCGCGGCGCATGCCATTTATGGGGCCGGGACTAACGTTTCCGGCGCGGCGGATCACCGGCCACAAACCGTTTCAACCGCTTCCCAGACAACGGCAACACATCACCGCCGCCGTAGTGCTGACGGCCCAGTGAGAAAAAAAACACCTGAAAGTAAATAAATGTTTGTTCTGGGGTTTTATTTCTTGTAAAAGGCTGTGGGTCTTTTTCTCTCGCGAATGGATATTGCAGCAGTGAGGTATGTACTGCGGTAGCATGGGGTTTCCCACCCAGGCTCTGCGGAGGCAGATCTGGAAGGGTCTTCGCCGGCAGGGATTGCTGCTTGAACTTTGAAGCCATACCTCTAAACCTTTTGTCCCCAAAATGTGGAACAAATGGACAAAATGTGGAACACTTAATCAAATCTTTACCTAGGAAGTTCAGAACACTGCTAGCATGTTTGCATTCATGTTCAGAAAGTCTGTTATTAATTGAATAATATATTTTTTGCATCATTTACTATAGATTTTTACTTTAAAATGTTAATACTGAACGTGGGACAAGACCTCACAATGTGGAACAGGGAGCTTTTGCGAGGTAAAATGAGGAATGCTCCTCGTAATGTGGTACAGTTGAGAGGTATGTTTGAAGCGAGCATGGAGCAGTTGGGTTACAAAAGCGAGAGGATCGGTGCAGTTAAAAGTCCCTGTCCACAGTACCCCTCTGAAACATTAGAGGGTGCCCAAACTAATACCACGAGGGTTTGCGTTTACACCTGTAACCTTACAGAAGGCGTTTTTGTAACCGTTGTTGAAACCACATATGAGGTGGTGTCAACAACGGTTATGAAACTCTGACCTGCCTTGGTAACCTTACTGGCAGTAGTGTGGACGGCAATGCGGTCTCTGCGTGGCCATAGTGAGCTGCATTGTGGAATTGGGCACTGCGGTAACGGTCGCCCGGTTCCCGAGGTGTGGACTGGTGGTACCGGTCACCTCTGCAGTGTGGACACACTGTATCGCTCCCCGACTGTAATGGTTTCTGTCCGTTACGGGGTCTGAGCGGTGTAGTGTGGATGGGGCCTAGTGTCCCTGAATGCTGATTATTTTTGTTGAGAATAGTGTATTTTGTGACTTCTTGTGCAGCAAACTCCCCCAAATTGCTAATAGTGTATGACAGCTTTTGTACCAAAGATAATGGGGTCCAATCAGCATTTATTTACTTTAGGGGACACTATGGGGATGTGAGTGCGCCGAGGGAGAAATACGGCCGCATGCGCATTGCAGTCAGTCGTATGCCACTGGTTTAACACTACTCTAAAACGAAATGTTATGGTTTTCAGAACAACTATTGCTGTGATTTAGGAATAATAGCAAATGCACCGCTGCAGACCAGGTCGGTTTGGGGTACTTAGTTTGTACTTGGTTTGCAGAAGAACGATTGCTATTAAACAACTTTAGTGGCAGTTTCTGTGTAGCCGGGGGGAGGGCGGAGCGCCCCCACAGAATAAAGATTGTAGTTATCATTCATTATATTTATATTTCCGACAAAAGGAGCAAATTATATTTCTGCGTTCCGCTGTGTACCTTAATGAATTAATCAACAGTACATCACTGGTTCTGCTATTAAAGTACTTTAGTTGTTATTTACCGCTGCAATTATCATAATAATACTTACATTCCCCACATCAATCAATCAATCAAGTCTTTATTTAACCAGGCGTTCATCATTGAGCAGAAGCTCATTTGCAAGATGGACCTGGGTGGAGCATGAACAATTGTATATACAGGTCAACACAGGTATTTACAAGGCAATACAGATAATACTCTACAGAGAAGAAGAAAAAGAAATTCATATGGACATAGAATTATACAGATATTGTACAGATTACACGGTATTTACATACATTGAAGTGTCTATAGGAAGATAAAGCAGGTTATCTAAGTTTGCAGGAGGAAGTAACGGAAGAAAAAAAATAAAAATATACACCAGGTAGAGGAGGAGGTAGGGGGAGAAAGGCTAGGAGGGCATGGTGCACAGAAAGGAGTTAGTAAAATGGGGTGTAGAGAAGGTGGATGGAGAAAAGGAGTATGTGTGAGCCCTGGGATTGAATGCTATAAAGTACGGGGCATGGTAGGATGTCACAACCCAGGGTAGTGAGCTCCTATCCGAGGTTGGGAAAGGAAGAATAAGGGGATGGACGGGCCTAGTGTTGATAAGACGGGGGATAAGAGAGAGAGAGAACAATTAGGCTGGTGAGGAAGCAAGCTGGGGGTCAGTACTAAAGATTGGGTCTAGGCGTGGCTATATACCAGTGCAGACACGGTACTGGGTCTGAGTGGTGAAGCAGTTACATACTTCTCTGATTGTATGGAAATAAAGCGTCTTGAAAGCATTTATACAGATTAGAGTGCTTAATTTGAGGGTTTTTGTAGATCGTTCCATAAGGTAGGTAGCATGAAGCTTATGGCTGCCCTGCTGACGGGATTTTGCTTTGGGTACTTTAAATTGTGTGGAGGTAACTATGCGTGTTCCCAATTATACTCGGGGAAGACAGCAGGAGATATAGTAAGGCAGCTTATTAGAGATGGCTCTATAGGTCCAGAGAGCGGCGTTTCTGTGGCGCCTGAACTTTAGTGATGTCCACCCCACTGCCACATATAGGGTGCAGTGATGCATGTCGAAGGGGAGTCCCATTATAAACCTGAGTGCTCGATGGTAGAGTATGTCCAGTTTAGCCATCTAAGAGTTGGGGCATTGGCTGTAGAGGAAGTCGGCATAATCAACCAATGATAGGAAAATGGATTGGACCAGTTGTTTCACATAAGGAGAGAATTTTATTTCTGTTTGGACCCGAGGGGTGTGGGGGGCGGAGCGCCCCCACAGAACTCGTTTCTGTTCCGCTGATTGCAAGGCGTGTGTGCAGGGGCGGAGAGTACTAGCGGTGGGAGGACATATTACTGCATCCATTGAATCTTCGAAACTGGGCAGTATGTGTCCCCTAATCTAAATAATCGCCATCCAATCAAGCCCAATGAGTTCTGATGCTATGGTGGGACAAATCCGTTTGCTAACTGGTGGTTAGTTTGGCCACTAGATTTCAAAATCTAGTAGTCAAATCAGCATTTTTAGTGGTTATTCAAAAATCCTTTTGTGGGCAGGTAGGTACATAAGTGAAAAAAGAAGGGCAAAGGGTGGGATAGTGAGACAGAAACCTAGAAATATAGAATTTGATGGCAGATAAGGACTGCTTGGCCCACCTAGTCTGCCCATTTCCCTACCTAATGGATAAGCTGCAGATCCTAGTTAACCAACAGCCTACTTCCTCCTACCCCCCACTAGAATTACCTTATGTCGGTCCCATACATTCTCGAATTCCCCCACTGATTTTGACTCAACGACCTCCTCGGGAAGGCTGTTCCATGCATCTACACCCACTCCATGAAAAAATACTTCCTCACATTACCTCTGAGCTGCCCCCTCCATCTTCAAATTGTGCCCCCTTTGTTCTTGCACATCTCTTTTTCTAAAAGATGCTACCCACTTGGACCTTGTTGATTCCCTTGAGGTACTTGAACGTTTCTATCATGTCCCTCCTTTCCTCGGGGCTATACATATTAAGCTCCTTTAGTCTTTCTTCATATGTCTTCTGGTGCAGACCCTGCACCATTTCGGTTGCCCTCCTCAGGACAGCCTCCCCCCTGTCTTATGTCTTTGCAGAGATGGGGTCTCCAGAACTGCACGCAGTACTCCAGATGTGGTCTTACCAACTCTCTGTATAGAGGGATAACAACTTCCTGTTTTCTACTGGTGATGCCTCTCCCTATGCATCCCAGTATCCACCCAGCCCTCCTTACTGCCTTCTCACATTGCTTGCCCACCTTTAGGTCATCTGATATAACTACCCCCAGGTCCCTTTCCATTTTTTTTGTTGTCAGTACCTCACCTCCATTGTGTACTCTTTCCCTGGGTTTTTGTTTCCCAGGTGCATTACTTTGCACTTCTTTGCGTTGAATCTAAGCTGCCATACATTTGACCATTCCTCCAACCTTGCCAAGTCCCTTCTCATCCTTTCCACCCCACTTTGTGTATCAACCCTGTTGCAGATCTTTGTGTCATCTGTAAAGAGACATACTTTTCCTTCCAGTCCCTCTGCAATGTCACTTATAAAGACATTAAAAAGGATCGGACCCAGTACTGAACCCTGCGGTACCCCATTAGTAACCCCCCTTTCTTCACTGTGGACTCCGTTTACTATTACCCTCTGAGTCCTGTTGTCCAGCCAATGTTTTACCCAGGCTACCACCCTGGGACTCACTCCCAGGCTAGTTAATTTGTTTATTAATCTTTTGTGCGGGACTGTGTCAAATGCCTTGCTAAAGTCTAGGTAGGCCATGTCCACAGCCCTCCCTGGTCTACTGCTTTGGTCACCCAGTCAAAGAAATAGATTAGATTCATCTGACATGACCTTCCTGCTGTGAATCCATGCTGCCTTGGGTTCTGTGCCCCACTGGCCTCTAGGTACTCAACAATTCTTTCCTTCAGAAGTGATTCCATCATTTTCCCTACCACTGAGGTCAAACTGACAAGTCTGTAGTTTCTTGCCTCTGTCTTGCTCCCATTTTTGTGAAGGGGAATCACATCCGCCCTCCTCCGGTACCACACCATCCTCCCATGATTTGTTTAAAAGGGTAGTCAATGGTGTTACTAGTTCTCACTTTAGTTCTTTTAGAATTCTGGGGTGAATCCCATCAGGCCCCATTGCTTTATCCACCTTCAGTTTTAGGAGTTCTTTCAGAACCCTTTCTTCTGTGAAAAGACTGATATCAACCCCCCTATCCAGAAGGAGGGGGAGGACAGGGGCCGTGTGGAGAATGACAGTGAAGCTGACATACTGAACAGATATTTCTGTTCCGTCTTTAATGAGGAAGAGGAGGGTTATAGGTCTGAAGAGAGTACAAGGCATGGGAATGGCGTGGAAATGGCCACAAGTCCCTTTACACAGGAAAGGGTTCTAAAGGAACTGGAGGGAATAAGAGTCGATAAAGCAATGGTGCCAGATAGGGTGCACCCCAGGATCCTAAAGGAGCTAAGAGAGGCGGTGGCTGAACCTCTGGCAATCCTGTTTGGCTGATCACTGGAAACAGGATGTACCCAAAGACTGGAAGACAGCAGATATAATCCCCTTATGCAGAAGCTGGAACAAAGAGGAAGCGGTGAACTACAGACCAGTGCCTGACCTTGGTAGTGGGGAAGATCATGGAAGTACTACTGAGGGAGAGATTGGTGGAACTTCTGGTTGCCAACGGACTACAGGACCCAGGGCAACATGGTTTCACCGTGGGGAGTGCCAGACCAACCTCATTAAATTTTTCGACTGGGTGACAAGGGAGGTGGATCAGGGGAGGGCAGTGGACATGGCCTAGCTGGACTTCAGCAAGGCCTTTGACACTATGCCACATGGCTATTAAACTGGGGAATATGGGAGTGGGCAGGACAGTAGTGCGATGGGTGGGTAATTGACTGGGTGGCAGGACACAGAGGGTGGTGGTAAATGGCTGTCACTCCACAGAGCGAAGCGTCACCAGTGGGGTACCACAGGGATCAGGGCTGGGACCGGTCTTATTCAGTGTCTTCATCAGTGACATTGTGCAGGACCTAGAAGGCAGAATTTCCCTGTTAGATGATGGCACGAAGCTCTGTAACAGAGTGGACATGCCAGAGGGTGTAGACAGAATGAGGAGGACCTGCAGAAGCTTGAAGAGTGGTCAAAGGTTTGGCAGTCGAAATTCAGTGCAAAGAAGTGCAAGATACTGCATATGGGGCACAAAAACCCTGGAACAACATATCAGTTGGGGGGTGAGGATATAGCATGCACCAAGCAGGAAAGGGACCTTGAAGTTATTATCTCTGCTGACTTCAAGGTAGGGGAAACAGTGCGACAAGGCAGCAGGTAAAGCAAATAGGATGCTGGGATGCATAGGCAGGGGCATCACCAGCAGGAAAGGGATGTCATAATTCTACTATACAAGACACTAGTGAGGCCCCACCTGGAGTACAGTGTACAGTTCTTGAGACCTTACCTGTGTAAGGACATAAGGTAGAGAAGGTTCAGAGGAGGGCAACAAAGATGGTACACGGCTTGCATCACAAGTCCTATGAGGACAGGCTGAAGAACTTGAATATGTACTCCCTGGAGGAGAGGAAGGAGAGAGGTGATATGATAGACATATAAGTACCTTACAGGGAGGAACAGGGTGCAGGAATACACTATTTTCCAGTGAAAAAGATGTTCCAGGACTAGAGGGCATGGGATGAAGTTGGAGGGAGGGCAATCCAGAGGAAATGGGAGGAAGAATTTCTTCACAGAAAGGGTGGTGGACAAGTGGAACACCCTGCCAGAGGAAGTGGTGGGGGCTGAAACAATCAATGGATTTAAGAATGCATGGGATAGACATAAGGGAATTCTGGAGATCAGGCATAAGGGGCAACAGACTTCTAAAAAAAACATAAAGGGAACTTACAAGCTCAAATGGGCAGGCTGGGTGGGCCATAGGCCCTTATCTGCCGACACTATCTACGTATGACGGATAACTTTGAAAATCTGGTTAGCCATGCCAATTTCTTTTGTGGCCATTGACCATTTGGCTATCTGATTTGTGTCCCTCACCCCCACCCCATGTGGTGGGAAGTTCATTCAGGAGGTAAAACATTAATTCCCTCCTGTGCTTCGCTAGTCTTGCCTTGGCTGAAATTTAACATACCAAAACATTTTAAGAAATCTGCAGGTTGTCATTGACAGTAGTAATATGCATATTTATTTTCTGTACTTATGACAGTCACCACGCTGGGTGAGCCACAAGGGTCTGGGCTCTTGATGTGCTCAGTAAGAGAACTACTCCTTAATGCACTGCACAGAGTGATTAATATGTACAGTAAGTAATGGGTTTATTGGGGGACAGGAACCAGATCCTTGGCAAAGAAGGGACTTAAACAACTGAGGTATGTATGTATGGCTGGTAACTTTGAAAATCTGGTTAGCCACACTAGTTTCTTTTGTGGCATTTTTACCTTGTACCTCTGCTGAGCTACTGTATATTTACAATTGTATATGTACTACTGTATATTTACTATTGTATGTGTGCTACTGTATATGTACTACTGTATATTTACTGTTGTATATGTACCTCCTTGTTGACTGCTTTTGTTCACTTACTTGCCTATTGTATCTTCCCTCTACCCAATCCCCCCAGGACGCATCTGGAATTGAGCCGTATCCTGCTCAGTATGCCTTCCTGGTTAAACTCTTAAATAAATAAATTATTATAGTGTGTGATGGACCCCGCAGGAAGGCATACTGGGGCCATACACATGGTGCTGCCACCGCCTTTGGTAAACTGGTGCAGTCCGGTAAATTGCAGTTCAGGGGCGAGTGCTGGAGACACTCCACTTGACCAAGCCACAAGGGGTTCAGCTATTGATGGGCTCGGTTAGGAAACCATTAATTTCTCTACCACATGGGGAGTCAGTAACCAGCCCACGTTTAACAGAATAACACAACTTTATTAACAATAACCTGCAAGAAGGAAGGTTAATGCAAATGTCTCATAGAATCTCATAGAATTGATCGAGCGTGGAAAGCCTTATGGGCCATTTAACGTGCGCACCTTTACACAAGGGGAAATCTGGTAGAAATCCCAGCATAGACTTGATCTAGCTTTGTCTTAAATGTCTCCATATCTTTAAATCCCACTACTTCATGTGGTAGGTGATTCTGGGCTGATATTACCCTCTGATTGAACCATGATGCTCTGCGTACTGTGTTACATGTTTCCCCTTTTAGCTGCAAACAATGAGCTCTTGTATTATAGTTTTGTTTGTTTCGTTCTAACTCTAAGCATTCCCAGACATTGTTGGTGAATGATGTTATCCCTGAGTCTCCTGTATTGTAATGTATACAGATTAAGATTTTCCAGTCTGTCCTTATAACTCAAATTCCTTTGTCCGGTAATCATTCTAGTGGTGGTTCTCTGTACCCTTTCCAGAATGGATGCCTCTAGCATGGTACTGGGTGACCAAAGCTGCACATAGTACTCAAGGTGTGGGCACACCACCGAGGAGTACAGTGGCAGGATCACCTTAGCTTCCCTCTATGTGCTCTGTCTTGTAATACTGTTTAAAATGTTAGATTCAGTTGCAGCACTGGATTGACACTGTCTCTTAAATTTCAAATAATTTTGTGACAGTGATGCCCAAGTCCTTTTTCTCTGTTGTAGCATTAAGAATTTGTCCATTTAACACATAGGTTGACCTATCCACTGGACTGGAGGATGGCACATGTAGTGCCGTTACACAAGAGTGGACCAAGGGACGAACCGGGTAATTATCATCCAGTAAGTCTCACCTCCATAGTGTGCAAACTCATGGAAATGATACTAAAGGAAAGACTGGTGTCTTACCTTGAGGACAACGGCCTCCAGGATGTGAGGCAGCATGGATTAATTTCAGAGAAGTGCTGTCAAACCAATCTGATACAATATTATGACTGGGTGACTGGTGAGCTGGATAAAGGTCATGCGGTGGATGTTCTTTACTTGGACTTCAGCAAGGCCTTCAATTCAGTGCCTCTTGCGCAGCTTGGGGGAAAGCTAACTGGTGTAGGGGTAGGGGTAGGGGAAAAATGGCAAACTGGATTACAAGCTGGCTGAATGGGAGGCTGCAACAGGTGGTGGTTGGAGGGGAGCTCTCAACTCCGAAGCTGGTGACAAGCGGTGTGTCACAGGGCTGTTCTGGGACCAATATTATTTGGGCTTTTCATATCAGACATTGCGCATGGGGTGGTGAACAAGGTAAGTCTGTTCACAGACGACACCAAAATGAGAGCAGTGGTGGATGGAAACAGCTGCAGGGGGACCTAAGAAAGCTAGAGGAGTGGTCAGAGAGTTGGCAGCTGGGGCTCAATGCAAAGGGTGTAAGGTTATGCACTTTGGGGTGAAGAACCCAAGGAGAGAATACTGGCTATGGGGGGGTTAAGCTGGGGATCACTGAGGAGGAGAAGGACCTAGGGGTAATGGTAACAGGGACCATGAACAATACTGCCCAGTGCAGGATAGCAGCTGTAAAAGCAAACAGAATGCTGGGGTGTATAGCGAGGGGTTTTCGTCCAGGTGAAGAGAGGTGGTTTTGCCCCTCTACAGGTCATTGGTAAGGCCGCACTTGGAGTATTGTGTGCAGTTTTGGAGGCCATACCTAAAGCATGATATCAGGCTACTGGAGGGGGTGCAGAGGAGGGCAACAAAGTTGATATGTGGAATGGAGGGGAGAGACTATGAGAGCAGGCTGGGAGACCTGAATATGTACACCCTGGAGGATAGATGGGACGGGGAACATGATAGAGACATTCAAGTATCTGAAGGGAATCAATAAGGATGGGGCAAACGGGGTCTTTAAGCCAAGGAGGGGGAGAGACACTACGGGGCACGGGCTAAGAATTGAGGGGAGAAGATTTAGGAGGGAAATGAGAAGACACTATTTCATAGAGAGGGTGGTAGCAAAACAGAACACACTACCAGAATGGGTGTTATCATGTAAATATGTAAACAGCTTTAAAAGGGCATGGGACAGGGAGCAGGGGGAGAGTGAGAGGTGGGGTGGCAGTGGGATGACAAAGGGAGGGTGGGGCAGCTGCAAACTAGTGGTGTTAGCTGCACACTCGAGCAGACGTAGATAGACCGGGTGGTCTGTTTCTGCTGGCACATTCGTATATTCATATGTTCATAATATTTGACCTCCCAAAGTGCATGACAGCACACTTGTCTAAATTAAATCGTAATTTATGCCTGTCAGCCCTCTGCTTTGAGATATATAAGCTATCCTGTAATTTAATGGCATTTTGTGAGATGTTGACGATAGAACCAATTTTAGCATCGTCTGCAAACCCAGAGGCCTTCCCCACATTTCATTGAGGAGATGAAAAAGTTAAATAGGGTCAGGCCCAACACTGACCCCAGAGGGACTTCACTCGTAACATCTGCCCAGTTGGAGGCTATTCCCCGAACCATGACTTGTTGTTTTCTACTTAACAGCCATGATTCTATCCAGGCCACCATGTTGTTGTTTATGCCCCTCCTGCCAGAGCTTCGACTAGCTCAAAATGGGGTGCAGTATCAAATGCTTTACTGTAATCTAGAAAGACTGTGTCCACAGATTTTCCCATGTCAAGTTCTCTACTGATATTGTCGTAAAAATGCATCAAGTTTGTTAGGCGCAATCTACCCTTTACAAATCCATCAGCTGTAAATCCAGCCCTCTTAGGCAAGCCAGATCTACCCCTTCCTACCTGGTACCAAGTTTTAAAGAGCACCTTTCTCGGTGCTGCACCAAAATAAGAGGAAGCTCCTTTACCTTCGCTGGAGCTTCTCTGCAGAAAAAAATCAACTGTCGAAATTATGCCCCCAAGGGAAGGTATTGTAAATTGCCCCTAAGGGGCTAGCAGCATGATTTCTTTCGATTTCCCTGTTGCTGACTACGCCCCGTGCACCAACATTTTATGACGCTGTAATAGGGAGAGCACGGGGCACACTCCATTAAAGTGTATGGAGCATGATTTTATAATACAGTTTGATACCGTTTAAGTGGCCATTTGGTAAAACTGGAGCCAGGGTTCAGCTAACAAGACTCTTGTTAGTTGAACCATGGCTCAGATTTTACCAAACGGCCACTTAAACAGCTGAAAACGGTACTTAAAATCACACTCCATACACTTCAATGGAACCCACCTATTGCTCTCGGCTATTACCACTTACAAGATGGGGCATGCCAGCAGCAGGGAAAGTGGAAAGAATCATGCTGCTAGCCCCTTCGAGAGCAATTTACAATCCCTTCCCTCAGGGACATAATTTCAAAAGCTTTTTTTGTCCAGAGGGCCTCTGGGAGCTTCCTGTTATTTGGGGGGAAGTTGTACATTTACCAGGATTGGTTCTCTCTAAACAGATCCTAGTGGGAGCTCACTTAATTCAGTCCCTGGGTACTACAGGTTCGTAGATGTTGACGTGGTTTGGCTGGCACTGGTGCACTTTAAATAGTGCAAAACGCTCAAGTCCCCAAACCCTACAGGCCATGCAGTTGCTTAAATGGTAGGGAAAAAACCTAAACACAGGGTATCTGTAATCCAAATTGCAAAACACAGGGAAACAACAGGCTCTGTACCTTGAAACGATGTGGCACTGTAGCATACTCATGGTTCTCGGACCCAGATGGTGCCTCCTAAGGCAGCAGGCCACTGGAACTCTGCTCTGCCAGAGTGTCTATGAAGCAGGTGAACTTCTCGCTCTCTCTCTCTGCTCCATGCTGAACCGGCTACCTTGGGCACTGGCTGCTGGATCTTCCTACTTACTTCCACTCATTCCAGACTGCTGAGGGCCCAATCTGACTCCCACATGCCCTAGCTATAGTACTTCCTTTGTCTCTTTGTGATGCAGTAGCTACCATAAGTCCTTGGCATGGATCCTGATGGAGAAAGCTTAAATGTTGAGAAAGCATACAGAATTACACCTCAGAAGAATGTTGCAGACATACCAGGTCCGCACGCAGCACTGTTCACCATGTTCGGTTTCATGCCTGGGATCGTGTGCTGTAGCTGGGGAGAGTTAATGGGGAGGCCCAGATGCAGATGTACCCCAACCTCAGCTACACCAGGGGCCAGCAGCACAAACAACTTGACAGTGTCCAGGTGTTCCTGCGAAAGAAGGCATCACCAACTTTTCTCCTGCAAACAACATCTGAGACTTGTGTATTGGGATAACTTTTTTCTGTTTATGAACTAGTTTGTCATTTTATTGCATTTTAAAACACTTTTAAATACAGTGTATTACATAAATGCTAACTGGAAGTAGAAATTGGTGATATGTCTGGTTTAGCGATACTTAACACTCCCAGCAAGCGGGGTGAACTTGAGCGTGGCCATGCATGGAGACATGTGCAGAGACATGTGCATCTGCGTGTCTGCTGGGGACAGCAAGGAAGCGGGCCCTTTAAACTCCAGGATTAGTACCATTGTGCATAGTTTTCCTCTGCCTAGGGAATTTAAAGGGGAACAAAATGGAGGACCCAGTGGAAGATTTACTGGAGATTTTGTGTGGGACTGGCACAGCAGTAAAGTGTGTGGATTGCGTGATGTACCCCACAGCATAATGTGAGATGACAAGTACTGAGTACAAATGTATAAAGTGTAAGGAAAATGAAGTACTAAGGAAAGAATTGTTAAAACTAAAAGCCAATTTGACTACAAATCAGAACAAGGAGACTGTGTATGCCCAGCCTAGAGAATACGGCCACAATAAACACAGATAACAGGAAGAGAGGAGAAAGGACAGTGGGGAAGCTAAAAGACTCCCTGAGGATGAGAACAGTGAAAGTTGGTCAGTAGTCACTAAACAAAACACTAAAAAAAGGAGGTATACCTTAGGAATGGAAGATACGCTGGGAAATAGATATGCACCACTAGCAGCAAGAAGTACAAGGGACAGCTCAGCAAGAGAGGAGGGGAACTATGAACAAGAACCTGTTCCTGGTAAAAGCAAGAAACAAATATTAGTCATAGGAGATTTACTACTAAGGGGTGCGATACACAGGTCTGTGCAGATGACAAAATGAACAAGGTTGTCACTTGTCTACCAGGGGCCAGAGTCAGAGATATAAAACATTGTATTCCAAGACTTGTCCAAACAAGCACACACGTATCCACAGTAACAGTCCATGTGGGAATAAATAACATTGGGAAGGAGCACGAGAAAGTCTTGGCAGGTAATATGTTGGAGTTAGGCAGACGAGTGGAAAACGCAAGCTCCTGAGTGATGGTTTCGGGGATCCTACCATTACGAAAGTGTCATCCCCCCAAAATAAAACCATACAGAGAGTAAACATACGTGTATCAAATGGCTGTAAGAAACTAGGATTCACATGCATAGATTCATGGGATAGGTTTATAGATCAGAAGCATTTGTACAGCGGGGATGGACCCCATTTGAATAAGGCAGGGAAAAGCATCCGGGACAGATGGTTTTGTAGTGCACTACAGCATGTTGTACTCTGAAAAAAAAAAAAAAGCTCCACCTGTATAATTAACTGGGCACTGTGCTTGGGATCTTGCGTGTGCCCTTACTGCTGCACTTCTTGGTATCATAATGTCTCTTATAATGGCTCTGTTTCATAGATGCATTATATTGCTCTCTCTGTTGACCCTATCTGACCTTGCCTGTGATAAGTTTCTAACATCTACCTCGCCAACATTGGATAGTAATCATTTATATGTTTATAGTACTATCACCTTATCCCAATGCTGTGACTGTTTTACTGTGCCACGGAACCTGAATTCCCCTGGTGACTGGGGGTTGCCATTTCATTGCCCTAGCTAGATACCCCCTTTGGCACTCCTCCCTGGGATCTTCAACTTACAAGCCAACTGTAGAGCGAGCTCAACTCAGAGGAAGCTTCACACACGCAACAACAAGCAGTTAAAGGAATATCTGTGTGGACTGCCTTACTGTTGCTGCTGCTCTCTGGCAATATTCACCCAACGCTGGCCCTCCACAACTTACGGCATACCCACAGTCATCTACTGGGTTACTTACAATTGCCTCACTTAATATATGCAGCCTCCTTCCCAAAATGTACGTACTGAATGCATGGATCTTACAACATAACCCAGACATCCTCTCAGCCGTAGAAACATGGCTTTCTCCAACAGTAGCGGATGCTTCAGTTTCCATCCCAGGCTACACAGTCTTTAGACAGGATCATCTCTCCAAGTGTGGGGTCGGTTGTGCAATCTACCTCTGAAACAACCTTCAAGGTCTCGTCCTAGCTCTGCCCAAAACTGATGACCATATGCAAGCCCTTGCCATAAAAGTGCTTCTAGGGGCACACAATAAAACCCTTACTGTGTTTTCAATCTATATTCCTCCCAGACAGAGGGCCTCCTGCTTTGATTCACTCCTGGAGTGTTTTGGCTCTCTGAGTCTTAATTCGGAAATTATCATGTTAGGAGATTTCAGTATCAATTGGTTCTCTCCTGGCACAAGCCCTTTCAAAGATGCAGTTTCAGCAGTTCACCTCAGCCAGCTAGTCGAGTCCCCCACTAGAATCAGCTATAAAACTGGGACAGGTACCTTACTGGACTGGGTGCTCTCTAACTACCCTGATCATATGTCGGACACAACTGTACTGCCAGACGCCTTCAGTGACCACTCCCCAGTCTTGTTTCATTGGGCGAAGAAATTCTCTAAACCACCCGCTAGAACAATTACCACCAGGGTACTCATCCGTCGGCATCTTGAATCACTAAAAGTTGACCTGAGTAATCAGGACTGGTCAATGGTTTACACAACTAACAATGCTGACATTGCCCTCGACCAATTAATTCTTCAGATCAACACTATACTGTATGTGATAGGCACACTTCCCCATAAAAAGCGTAAACTCAAAGGCCGCTGTAATCTCTGGTTTTCTCCGGACCTCCTTGAGTTTCTGAATGCCAGGGACCATATATGGCACAGATCTAGGTCCCTGTGTAACCAGGCCGACATCCAGAGGTACAAAGCAGCTAGAAACAACTGCATGAGTGCAACTACACAGCCAGAAGGGGACCAAGATCTGTCTGGGGGTTGTTTATAGACCTCCAGCCCAGAAGGAGGACACTGACAGGGAACTGGGGGAGCAGATAAGGAGGCATAGTGGCAAAGGGAGCACAGTGGTGGTGCGGGACTTTAATCTACCGGGGTGGATCGGAGCATACCAGCAACCACTTGTGCCAGGGACAGATCCTCCTGGAAACATTCCAGGATGGCTTCCTTATCCAGAGGGTAATGGAGCCTACGAGGGAGGGGGAATATACTAGACCTGGTTGAAGAGTCTGGGAGCAGGGAGGAAACTGGTCAGATGGATCGAAAACTGGCTGCAGGGTAGACAGCAGAAGGTAGTAGTGGGGAGGCATCTGAACCTAGGGCAGTAACAAATAGTGTACCACAGGGCTCGGTGCTCGGACTGCCTCTGTTTAACATTTTCATAGCCGACATTACAGTAGAGATTAAGAGCAAGATCAGTCTCTTCGCAGATGACACAAAGATTTGTGCTGAGGTAGATGGGGAGAGGGGGCAAAAGTACTTCAGGAGGATTTAGCAAAATTGGAGGAATGGTCTCACACTTGGAAGCTTGGTTTCAATGCCAAGAAGTGCAAAGTGATGCATTTAGGAGGCAAGAACCCATGACACAATTACTGGCTGGAGGGTGTTCTGTTAACAAAATCCAAGGAGGAGCAGGATCTGGGCTTGCTAGTAGCCAGGGAGATGAACCACTCTGCTCAGTGCAGGAAAGCAGCAAAGAAGGCAAATAGGATGCTAGGGTGCACAGCAAGGGGGATTACTTCTAGGAGTGGGGAGGTCATCTTGCCCCTGTACAGGCCCCTGGTGAGATTACACCTAGAGTACTGCGTGCAGTTCTGGCACCCCTACTTGAAAAGGGACATCAAACTACTGGAGGGGGTACAGCGCAGGGCAACAAAAATGATCCTGGGGTTCGGGGACAGACCATATGAGGAGAGACTGAGAGAGCTCAATATGTACACCCTGGAGGAAAGAAGGGAGAGAGAGGGGATATGATTGAGACCTGAAGGGTTTGAACAGAGTAGACTCCAGGTGTATGTTCAGTCTGAAGGGTGGAAGAGAAACCAGGGGACACTTTATGAAGTTGGAAGAGGGGCAGGTTCAAGAGGGATCTGAGGCAGTATTTCACAGAAGGGGTGGTGGCAGGGTGGAACGCTCTGCCAGAGGAAGTTGTATCACTGCAGAGTGTTGGGGGCTTCAAAAGGGGGTGGGACAGATTCAAGGGGAGGATACAAACCGGAAGAGGCGGGAGATTGGGGGGGCATATGGGGGAGGGGCAGCTGCAGTCTAATGGACTGATGTGCTGCACACTCGAGCAGACTAGATATACCGAATGCCTGTATCTGCTGGCAATTTTGTATGTTCGTATGATCTCTCATCACTTGGCGCCATGGAGCCAGCTAGGATCTGATTTTAATAAAGCAGTCATTTTATTTTGGGTGTATGGAGTCCATTTGATTATTTTTCTGTTACGCAATACCATATTCTCATCAGTGTCAACTTCATCATTTGTGTTTTCAGTACTATATATAGAATAATGGATGGGAGGGTGACCATCTGATAATAGGGCTATTTTTCATCGAGAGACGTCAAATCATGAAAGAGGCCTCGAGAACGAAGCTTGAGAGGTCTTTTCACGGTTTCACTTCTCGAGAAGAAAAAGAGCCTTGTTAATGGATGGTCACCCATACGTTATTTTCTATAGTGTATGGTTTTTTTGTTTCGTCTGTGTTGACTGAAAAAGCCGGTGACAGAAGAAGAGGCGTGGATGTCAGGTGAGCTCTGCTGCTTGTTGCTCCGCCCCTGACTCTCTCACACTGCCTCTGAGATGCTGCTCTCCCACTGCAATCCCGCTCACCGACAGTGCAGGCGGTTAATTTGAATTTTTCACAGTTGTGGCATGATGTACTGCAGGCTATTAGTCTTGTGTGAAGAAAAGAGAAAGTGGGCTAAGCAGAGTCCTGAGCGTGAGTGCCGGGTCATTGGGTGATTCGCTGTTGAACAGTTTGTTGCCTGACAGAACAAAGCTGCTCATGAAGTGGGTAAGCCGTTTGGGAAGATTATTTTAACAACTATGCAAAGGAAATTGTTGGCATCTGAGGATGCATCAGATGAGGAGTGAGTTTAAATTTTGGTTTGATGAGGCAGAGCATGATGGGGGATCTATGCTGTGTGACGTCTGTAGTGCAGCAGAACGAAAAGTTGTTCTGCTGCACTATGAACATCACCACTACAGCAGAACAACATTTTTGGGCGCACTGAAATCCATTCACGACGACGCTCCACCATACACTATACTCTACTTCTAAGGCAAGGACATTTCATTTTTTTTTTTTTTTTTAGCCCTTATCTTTATCCGCCTGACCTGCCTCTTCTCTCCACTCTCTCACACATCCTCATTGGACCCCCTGATCCCCGCCACGGTCTGCCCCAAGAGTGCCTCGATCTCAGACACACACTCCCTTGAAAACCCCCATTATACCCCCCGGGTAGGTGTAGAGAGGGGACACCCCCTGCTTACCTCTCCAAACCAGCACTCTGTGTGTGTGCGTGTAGATCTGACACAGCGGAGTCTGCCTTGACGAGTGGTCAGAGAAGTCCTAGGGAGGTGTCATCGCCTAGGAAGGACGAGGTGTTTTTCCGGTTTCTTTCCCCCTGATGTCGGCGTGCAATGAGGGTCTGTGAGCTGGGAGGCATGCTAAAATGCACTTGCTCCACCCCTCTGCTGACAGTCATCCAATCCCCTTGCTGTTTCTCCATCTACCGCACTATCCACCCAAGCTCCCTAGGTGGTAAGCATTACCAGCAGAGCCTGCAGTCACCCCACCCCGGAGAAGGAAAACTGCCGTCCAGGCGCTCTGTTCTTCTCTGCCTTGGCTGACCCTCGGCAACCCATGCTCGTTCCCGAACCCGGGTTGCCGGCATGGTGCGAGGTGTGGCGTCCAGCGCCTCAACCCTCAGTGCCACCGGGTTGGCAGGCAAGGACATTTCTAAGAGGTAAATGATCACTGTTCCAACAATATTTCAAACTGTTTTACAAGATGAAATGGGAAAATATCTAGCATACAGTAATCGATTACCACTCGCTCTATGCAAGGAGGGGAAGGTGGTATTACCGCCTCTGTCACCAGAATATCTGTCACTTAAAACTGAAGTTGTTCATTTTTAATGATTCCAATACTACTTTCCAGTTAGAATTTATTGTAAAGAAGTGGGGAAAGCCAGCAGAATACTGGGATATGTAAGCAGGAGGCTCCGTGGTAGGTATCGTGAGGTCATACTACCCTGTATAGATCCCTGATATGCTCACGCCTGAAGTGTTATGTCCAGTTCTAGAATCCCTGTCTGAAGAAGGACATGAATAGGCTGCAAACTGTCCAGAGAAGGGCCCTGGGAATGACAGTATCAGGAAGGGAACACATATGAACAGATGGTGGTGTAGCTAGGATAGTAACATTTGTAAGCCGGTACCCTTTGATGCCCCTTTGCTGCCCTCCCCATTGTAGATATGCCCATATTAGTTACCCTGACACCTTGAACGCCCCATATTGTACCTCTGAACTGCAAAATAAGAGCAAAAAATACAGCGGGATTTAGTTGTGTGCATTTAACGTTATGTGAGTAACGAAAATCAGTGGTCAGGGCCAAGAATTCCACCCCCTCTCCAATCAGTTTGTAAACCGTGGCTTACATGGCATATACTGTATGTTCCTGCACTCCTGCAAGTAGAGACTGGAAAACCTTAAAATATACTCTCTGGAGACCAGTGGGAAGCATGGGGATATGACTGAAACCTTCAGCTACATGAAGAGTATTAACTAGGTGGACCACAGTGAACTATTTAAACTCAGCAAGATAATGTGTACCCGGGGGAGTGGTAGTAAGCTGCCGAGGGGGGTAAGTTCAAGAGTGATGCCAAGGGAGAGAGTGGTGGAGGGATGAAACAAACTGCCAGAGGAACAGCTAGACGCAAAATTGACAGGCGCTTCAAGAGGGGGCAGGACAAATACAAGGTGATGATTAAGTGGTGGGGGCATACCCCTATAAGGAACAAGCACCCCCCAGATCCAGCAGACTCACATGACTGCAAGGCCTTTTGCTGGCTCAGCTCTGTGTTTCTATAGGAAAAACAGGGAAGCAAGGAAAGCAGTAAGGAGTGCGAAGGCACCAACTGAAGAAGTGAGAATAGCTTGAGCAGTAATGAAAGGGGACAAGACGTTTTTTGGGCATGTAAGTGAAAAGAGGAAGATCAGGGGAGGGACTGTAAGGTTAAAAAGGGATGGTGGACAGTGCAGATAGGGACCAAGAAACAGGGTTGACTTTAGGGTTTTGCAGGCTCCCAGCAGGATTAGTGAAGTCATGGCCCCCCCACTTGGCCCACCTTCAGGATCAGGTAGGGTCTACGGTGACGCTGTATGTAGGGAAAAATTGGTCAGACTGGGTGGGACAAGTGGTCCTTATTTGTTATCAGGCTCTGTGTTTCTATGATATTTATTTATTGTATTTTGTTGACCCGGTAAGCCCACTGGGCCTAGAAGTCACTTTTTCAGGGGTGACCGGGGGGGAGGGAGATACAGATGGTAAGCAACTGAAATTGAACCAGATTAAGCTGTTGGTGGTATTTTTAGTGAATGGGAGAAATTTGGCCAGAACACCGGGGAAATTCCCCTACTCTTGTTCGATAAGTGCCATGGGATCTTTAACATCCACCTGAACTACCACCAATCCAGGCAGATGGGACCTCGGTTTAACGTCTCATCCGAAAGACGGCACCTCAGAAGTGCAGCACCCCCCTCATGCTGCAGTACAGTGTCAGTATTGGGATATTAACCCAAGTGCCAGATGTAGAAACTGAACACACAGCCCTCTGATCTCCCTGCCTCAGAGGCAAGTGTGCTACCTATTGAGCCACTGACACTGACAGCATATAAGTATGCTGTGCAAACACATACCAATTTAAAGGGTTTCACTGCCCACTCTACTACCCAGGGTAGCCATGAATTCCCTTGGTAAACAGAAATTTGTACAGGCTTACATAAAAGAGTGGCTGATGCAGGTGGGAGAACTTCGGAAAATCTAATAATTGGGAACAATTCAGCTTGCATTTCATCTGTCTAATATCAATTATTCCTTTTCCTGATTACTGAGGAAATTTGCACCAAAACAAGGTCTTTATCCATTAAAATGCAGCTGTTCCTATAGCCTGTTCCACACCTGAAGTCATAAAATCCTCTGTTTCTGTTATTCTAGCACTCTTGAAAAATAAAGAAATTTATAACATGGGGTAGGCACAGGGAGTTTGCGGATTGGTAGACTACCATCAGCTGACCGTGCGATAATGGACATTAGTGGCACAGTTAGAGTGAAGAGGTCCCCCAGATCGTGAATCAGTGGGTACAACAGGTCTTGTTTTGTTGCCGATGTCAGAAATGTGAAAAGCAGCCATTTGCAATGGGCAGATTAGCAAATGCTAACTGGCTCCCCAACCACCCGCCTTGCAGATCTCCAGGTACCACACACTCCATGGGGAGGGGTACTGAGTTGGTGGAATCGCAGAGCGGGAAATCTGTCTTCCCCGCCATGTTACTCACCCCGTATGTGTCTTGTGTGTGTTCCCACCCACCCACCCCTGCTGGATCTCCAGATACCGCACAACAAAATTAAAGAAGTCAGCAGCACTAGACTCCATCCATCCAAGACCAGACAGGAAACATGCAAAAGAGTTATCTCTACCACTAAAATATATGTTTGACACCTTGTTTCTGACTGGAATATAACCTAAAGATGAGAGATGTGCTGCAGCCAGGCCGAGATTTAAAAAAGGACCTCCCAGTGTTCCCCGACTGTAGAGACAGTCATGTCACGGAGCAGTCCAGTAAGAGAGGCCCCCCCCCCCCCCGTGCTCAAAGAAGTCTGCAGACAGTGGCAGTACACTGCAGATGTTCTGGCTGCAAAGTTGGTGGAAGACAATCATGCTCCCGTCCTGTTCCCAGTGACAGAAATAATGCAAACGCACAGTTGAACACCACCACCATCAAACGAGATTGTCAGGAGAGAGCGAGAAGAGAGAGTGCCACAGACAACAGGGAGCAAGCAACAGGCAATCCCATAATACTACACACACTTCCTTCAAGAGACAGACACACTGTGGGGACAGAGAGATGCTATGGAGAGCTCTTTCTCCCCACACCACACAGTGTGAGCAGCTGGTCACTGCAATCTGCGGTAAAAGTCTTCAGTCCCCCTTGCAGTAGTCACCAGGAGCAGGACACAGTTCAGAGAGAGAGAGAGAGAGAGAGAGAGACACTGGTAGCAGCAGATGTCATTGGAGCTGTGTGACATGGCCTGCAGCCTCGTGCCTCACAATGCACCCGGGGTGTTCGTTAATCCTCAATAATAGCACACCCTGTCGTGGATTATTGCCTACGTATAAGGTATGTGGTTTAAACTCAGTGGATGAGCCAGGATTGAACTTGCTATGTCCATAATTACACATTTTTATAATGTAATTCAATTGTCTTACTGTATGATTACTGCTGAATTAGTTTAGGATGGCCTAGCAATATAAAGGAAGGAGACCAACGTAAAAATCTTAGCCAGCATAACTGAGAAATCTGGTAATTTTTTTTGTCTCTTCCCCCCTTTTTCTCCTTGCCCCATCCCTGATAATCAGGTTTGCCATGGCAGCACCCTTTCTAACCTGGGAGTGCTGATGTCACTTGGTTGGCAGGGGGTGCTCGTATACTGCGTAGACTGTGCCCTCCCTCACAGTAAGCTATAGCACTCTCACCTCCTTGAAGCATTCTGATACTGACTGGTCCCAGAGTGGGATTCTGGGACTTGGAATGTGACTGCTGCGGTCCCATCACACCACTGGGAAAGGCAAAATCTCTTTAAATATGATGAGTTGTTTTTCTGAGGCACCAACGTCCTGCTTTGATCCCACAGGCAGTGGGAACTGGTAATGGTACTATAAGTCAGAGTATGGCTACATTAATAGGCAAGAGCAATGCACATTGCAAACTGGGACTGCAGTGCGGTTCTGATGTCTTATTGCACTGCAGCGTATCTTGCTGTTGACTATTCTTGCCACTGTCAACTCCCATGCACCTCATAGCTTCAGCTATAAACAGGACAGTATTTGTAGATGGGCAGCACACTGACTGTGGGTGGGGCGCTGCACTGTAGCATGTGCAACAAGCAGATAAATGATTATTACCCACAGATGAATGACTAAAGCCCACTCCCACTTGAAATCTAAAAGTAACTGCTGCTTAGACCTTGTTAAAGCCCCCAAAAGGATCGTAGGGAGTAAGAGAACAACTTGCTGAGGCACACATTGTTCAATACTACCTACTGCAGACCCAAGGTACTCTCCATAAGGAACGCATATATTTTAAGAGTTTCTCAAATGTGGCTCACAAATTGCTCCGACGTTTGTCAGTGTAGCAGTATAGAAAAAAAAGGCAGACAAGCAAGTTTTCATTATCAGCAGTTACTTGACAAATTTGGAATGACTGGCAGGATATGCTCAGGGCTTCAGTTAACTCGATTTTGGGAGTATTTGACTCCCAAAAATAAGGCAATAACTTCCAAAATAAAGAGGGAAGGAGTCATTGACTTCCAGATATAAAACAAAACATTAGATGACTTTCAAAATTGCAGGCATGTAAGTCAGAAATGATGGATTGCTCTGAAAGAAATTGTATTTTACCACTAATATATTATAGAAACATCCATAAAATTATCCTTCACAGAATACTGACTTCCAAAAGTGGGATCCTGGAAGTATTTTGACTTCCAAAAAATTGGAATGACTTCCAGATTTCAACTCCTGGAAATTTTAGACTTCCACTGAAAATAGATTAACTGAACCCCTGGATATGCTGGGCATTTTAACTAAGCAGTGTGTATGGGGGCCTCCTCCTGGCCTTCGATGTGAAAAGGAATGGAAAAACTGTTTTGTGAATGTTGGTTACCATGGCAACATCTGCAGGAAATAGTCAGTGTGACACTAAAAGGAGTGAATGGTGAGTATTTAGGATGAGACGGTTTTAGTAGTAGCAGTTTTTTTTATTGTCCGGAAGTGGCCATTTTTTTATATAAAAAAGGACATTTAGACATACATAAAATCCATAAATAAAATAAATTATAAATGATTATTTCAGGTTTTTCCTTTTTTTTCCTTTTAAAATAGTTTTCTTCCTGATTTTGCCACATCACTTATGGAATTCGTCAATTCTGATCATCATGTCCACTGAGTGGGAGCCTCAGAACCAGTTGTGAGGAAGCCTTTAAGTGACAATTGAAAACATATCTGTTCCAGTAGGCTTTTAATGATTGATTAATTTTAAATTGGATGGATAGAATTTTAATGTCTATGTTGAATTGCTGCTACGTGTATTCAGTTTTCTTGAATTGTACTGTACAGCACCCAGAGTCCCTGGAATTGGGCGCTCTATAAATAAACTCTATATCTCTCTATCTGTCTATCAGTTGTGATGGAGTTGGATCAGAAACAGCTAGAGTAATCAGAGGAGTACCTTAACGTTCTGGATAAGGACCTGTATAATTCTCAATCTACTTGGATGATATGGGGAGATGCCTTGGTGGTGTGGATTACCAGCTGTATGCATAGTGCTCAAATGATTCTGATGCATCTCAGAGGGCTCAGTTCTGGGGCCTGTTCTTTCTGTAACATATTCATTTGTGATATGGGGTAGGAGTTTGGGGAAAGATTCGCTTCTTCACACATGACACCAAGATTTGTAGGAGGGTGGACAGAAAGGATGGGATCAGAACAATTTAGGAGGACATGGGTGCACTTGACAAGTGGTCCAGGATATGACAGCTGAGATTCAGTGGCAACCAAATGTAAGGTAATGCACATCAGGAACAAGAACCTGAAAATGCAGTACCTGTTGTGGGAGTGGTAATAGACAGCACAGCTAAGGATAGGAAGTTGGGGTGATAATATCAGAAATCATGAAATTTATGGCGCAGTGCAACAGGGCAGTGAGGAGGGTGAACAGGATGGGGGTGGGGTTCATTAGAAAGGGGATTGGTAATACATGCAGGGAGGTGATCCTTCCCCTGTATAGGTCTCTGGTCTGCCCTCACCTACAGTAATCTGCAGTGTTCTGGAGCACACACCTGCAAATGATTGTGATGGGGTGGAGCTTGTACAGAGAAGGGTGACCAAGATGATCTTGGGGTTGGGGGAGAAAGCATAGGAAGAGAGGTTGAGGAGCCTTTACATGTACACCCTGTAGACAAGAAGGGTGGGGGGCATGATAAAAACATGCACCTATCTCCATGGGACGATCAAAGGAAAATGCACTGAAATGTTCACCAGAAGTACACACACAAACACTAGGAGGAATCCACTAAAACTGGCTGAGGAAGGTTCAGGAGTATTGTCTGCAAATACTTTTTCACAGAAAGAATGGTGGACAAGTGAAACAGACTACTGAAGGAGGTGGTATGTGCCAAAGCAGATTCAAACATGGGGGAGGACAGGCACAAGGACCTGATAATTGTACTAGAATCTACATAGAAACATAGAAACCTTCTAGGTTGCTTGAAAGGACAGAGCAAAGAATCTTACCAGAGCAAGGGAAAGGATTAAGACTTCTTTTGGCTAGGAAGATTTACTGTGTGTTATTTTTATTGTGTACTCGCAGGGATTGTTACTGTTTGTTGCTAACATTTTATTGCTTTATTTTTCTCTGATTCAAAGTGTTGTTGCTGGGTATACCTTCTGCTGCATTATTACAAGGCGTGCCTACAGGTGTGTGCTAACAGATTACTGCTGTAATCTTCTGATTCAAATTGTCTTTTGCAAGGTATATCTTCTGTTACTGCTTTATTTTTCTCTGTAGCAAAGTGTTTCTTACAGGGTATATCTTCTGTGAAATTATTACAGGTGGTGCTTTACAGGTTTTGCAGTTTTATCTATCATTAGGATAAGCTTTCAGGGTTACTGCATTTGTTGCTGACTGATTGTTTCTGCTCTTACCTCCTTGTTTCTTTCGTCCATGGTTCTTTTTCGGCAGCGGAAGGGCCCAGCCAACCACCCCACACTACACTCTTTTTATAGGGTAGCACAGTCGTGACATTTCCTGTGGCAAAGCAGGAAGGGGCGGATCGGTGGGGTATCCACACAGTGACTTCATTTTCAGGGGCACTAGTAATTTAACTTGTTAAAACAAATCAAACTTTTGCTTTCATTTTATTCCTTCTAATTACTCTGACCAGGTTATAAACCCAGCAAATTATCTGGAATGGGTATCATTAACTGCAGGCACTGCTGAACACTTTTCAGAAGGGTAGTTTTACAGGATTTAGAACACTGTCCTACATGCTGGGCCATTGGAGATCTTAGAGCTTAGCTCCAGGCAGCATGAGCAGAGATTGCATGCCTCAAATTTCATATTCAAGAGGAAATATATTATAAGAACCCCCTGCCATTTCCCCAACATCCAACAGAAGCACCTCAACTGCAGAGGGTAGTTGATCCGGGAGGTTAGCAGATGGTTAGGAGGTGCAAATCGGGTGCTCCATCACTCAGTGCTCTCCAACATATTACCTCCACAAACCATATAAAAACTACAAACAGGTATCTGCCTTTATCTCCGAAATCAAACAAAGGGGCAGAGGACACTGCAGAGCAGGACACTGCAGCGCAGGAGCTAGCACAGCAAAACTTGCCCAAAACAGGAACCAAAACAAAAAAGCAAAAAGGAAATCCAAAAAACCTCTGATCATAGGAGACTCCATGATTCCGGGAGTTGATACCTATCTCCAGCCAGGGGTAATGGCCAGATGTCTCCCAGGTACATCAGCGTGGAGAGACGCTCACCGCATTGCTAAAATTGTTCAGGGAGCAGGGGAAAACATTGACGTCCTGGTACACATAGGGACTAATGATCTCGCCAGCCGGTCAGTTGTGGAGACCAAGGAACACCTGACTAGGCTGGGTGACAAACTATCATTTATTTCATCTGCATCTCCTTCTCTGAGATCCTGCCATTCTGGGAGAGGGGGGCAGATGGATGGAAGGTCAGAGACGGGGAGATAGGGGAGCTAAACATGTGGCTCAAGGGCTGGTGCCAAGAAAAAGGACACAAATTTGTAGGGATCTGGCAACAGTTTTGGGAGTCAAAGTTCTTTAAATTTGATGGACTGCATCTGACTAAGGAGGGAGCCAGTGCATTGGGGCAGAAGTTTGACATCTTTGCAGAATATTTAAACTAACAAATGAGGAGAGGGGTGCAGCACCCCATACATCGAATGGGAAGATCACCCCTCCCCCCTCAGCTAGTGGTCAAACAGGAGTTCAGCATGTTTGCAGTTCATTTGCATCACCAGGTAAGGAAAAAGGTCTGGCTCCCCATACGATGCACAGGGGAAACGCCAGACCTCACCCAACAACTAACACACTGAAATATGGCCAATGGAAAATCATGTACACAAATGCTCGCAGTCTGGGAAACAAGATCCCAGACCTGCAGGCAATAATGACAGAGGTTAAACTGGACATAGTAGCAATTAGCTTGAACGTGGCTTCACCAGGCAACCACACTTGGGAGACTTCAGTACCTGGCTATGTACTGTTCAGAAGAGACCGAGGTGCAAAAGGTGGGGAGAGTGGTCCTGTATGTCAATGAAAATATCAAAGCTACAGAAATTCAGAATACACATAAGGAGCCAGAAGAACTGTTGGCCACCCTTGAAACAGGAAATGGAACAACCATAAGAACTGGGGTTGTCTACAGGCCCCCAGACCAGGGGGAGGACATAGACACATTACTGTTAGAAGATATACAAAACATGACAGCTAAAGGGGAGGTTCTGATAATGGGTGACTTCAACATGCCCGATACAGATTGGTCAATACCAGCAGGAACATCTGCCAGAACTAGACACATGGTGGATTCCCTGCAGGGGGAGGGCCTCAAACAACTGGTACAACAACCCACAAGAGACAGGGCTAGCCTAGATGTAGCACTGACTAACAGAGAAAGGATCACAGATCTCCAGGTAGAAGGTCACCTAGGGGCCAGTGACCATCACATGGTATGGTTCAGTTTGGCCACTACAATTAAATCATCCTATTCCAAGGCAAAATGATGGGACTTCAGAGGAGCTGACTTTGATAAGATGGCCAACAGAGTTAAGCTAGCCCTGGCAAAAAGAAATACAGGTGAGGGGGTACAGGCAAAGTGGGCAAGCATTAAGGATGCAATACTTGAAGCAACGTCCCATTGTGTTCGAGAGAAAAGGAAGTGCAAAAGAAGAAGGAAACAACTTTGGTTCTCAAAAACAGTAGCAGAAAAGGTCAGAGCCAAAAGGCTGGCCTTCAGGAAATATAAGGGAACGCAGCGAGATGAAGATAGGGAGGAATACCAAACTTCCATAAGGGAAGCAGGGAAGGCAGTAAGGCAGGCAAAGGCCCAAACCAAGGAAACACTAGCACAAACAGTAAAAGAAGGTGACAAGACTTTCTGTAGATACATTAGTGAAAGGAGAAAGTTCAGAGGAGGTATTGCTAAGATCAAAGGAGATAAGGGGGCATGTGAGGAGGAGGACTATGTAAAAGCATCTATCCTAAATAGATACTTCTGCTCAGTATTTACTGAAGAGAATTTAGGACAGGGCCCACAGCTCAGCACCATGGACACAGGGGGGAGGGAGGGAGGTGAGCACTAGTCCCTTCACAAAACAAAGGGTCCTACAAGAGCTCGATAAGCTCAGGGTGGACAAGTCAATGGGACCTGATGGCATACATCCCAGGGTACTAAATGAGCTAAGGGTGGAACTAGCAGAGCCATTATCAGAACTGTTTAGAGAGTTTCTGACCACAGGAGAGGTCCCAGAAGACTGTAGAAGGGCTCATGTGATCCTGCTCCACAAGAGTGGTAGCAGGGAGGAGGCAGGAAACTACAGACCAGTCAGTCTTACCTCAGTAGTGGGCAAGATTATGGAGGCACTCCTTAAGGAAAGGACAGTGCAACACCTGGAATCCATAGGACCACAATGTCCAAGACAGCATGTGTTTAGAAAAGGAAGGTCCTGTCAAACTAATCTCATAGATTTCTTTGACTGGGTAACCAGAGTGGTGGACCAAGGGGGAGCAGTTGATGTCACCTACCTTGCCTTCAGCAAAGCTTTCGATACTGTTCCACATAGACGATTGATTAATAAGCTGGGTAGGCTCAGGGTGGGTCAAAAGTTGGTCAATGGTGGTAAATGGTATACAGTCAGAAGAGATGCAAGTCACAAGTGAGGTACCTCAGGGATCAGTCCTGGGGCCAGTCCTCTTCATTATCTTCATCAGTGACATAGCAGATGGACTGGAGGGTAAGGTTTGTCTGTTTGCAGATGACACCAAAATCTGCAACAGAGTAGATGATCCAGATGGGGTGGGCAGAATGAGAAGAGATCTGGATAACCTAGCAAAATAGTCAGAAGAGTGGCAGCTGGGGTTTAATGCAAAGAAGTGCAAGATCATGCACATAGGGAAGAGAAACCCTGAAGCCACCTATAGGCTGGGAGGGGAGTTGCTGGCAGTCACAAAGGAAGAAAAAGACTTGGGCATCATCATCACCGATGACCTGAAATCATTCGAGTAGACCACTAAAGCAGTAGGTAAGGCTAGGGGGATGTTAAGGTTTGTATTAGTAGGGGTATCACAAGCTGGAAGAGGGAGGTAATAATCCCTCTTTACAAGACACTGGTTAGGCCTCATCTGGAGTACCGCGTGCAGTACTGAAGGCCACACCTTCACAAGGACATTAACCAAATTGAGGCAGTCCAGAGAAAGGCGACTGAAATGGTGCAGGGACTGCATCAGAAAACATATGAGGGCAGATTAACGGAGCTCAATATGTATACCCTAGAACAAAGGAGGGAGAGAGAGGCGATATGATCGAAACATTCAAACACATTAAGGGCATTAACAAGGTGAAAGAGTCTAACGTTTCAATATAAGAAAAATAGGACAAGAGGACACAGCATGAGATTAGAGGGAAGCTGATTAAGGGGTAATGTGAGAAATTTCTTTTTCACAGAAAAGGTGGTGGATGCATGGAATGACCTACCTCAGGAAGTGGTGGATATGAATACAGTGCAAGGCTTCAAACAGGCATGGGATAGGCATAAGGGAGCAATACAGATGGGTATGACTAGATAGATCATTGACAGAGCAAAGGCCAATGGCGCATTTATAAGGTAGAAAAAGAAATGGGCAGACTGGATGGGCCTTGCGGTCCTTATCTGCCGTCAGCTTCTATGTTTCTATGTACTAGCATCTACATTTTTAATTTTGTTTCACATCTTGTACGATACTGTTCTAATCTTTAGTTACTATGTGTCCACCTTATTGTATTTACTGTTTGTACTGTTACTCCCTTCTCCCCCTTCCTCCAGGATACATCTGGAAATGAGCTTCTACCAGCTCTGTATATCTTTCCTAGTAAAACTTTTAAAATCAATCAATTAATCAATATGTAAGCCCCTCCTCCCAGTGTCTGGGGTATTCCAGATGGTAACTTTGGTGGGAGGGGGGCACTATACAGGCAGAAACACAGTCCCAGAAAATTAAAACTCATTACCTGGGTTCCTAGGTGATGACTCAGGGGGTGCCGGCCTTAGTTAGCAATAAGGGGACATACAGCAGCTGTGGGGGCAGACTTGATTACTACAATCACACAATACCGTGAATAAAATTGTGTCCGCTCCAGCTTAAAAGAATAAGAATAAGATGATTTAATTGAATAAATTTGATTGAGTCACTCCACGGAGCGTGGGGTGCAAATTACACAGTGGGGTAAGGGTAACCATTAGGGCGAGCTGCCCAATACAGTGTGCAGCAAATGTTTGGATTTCAGAAGCTCTTTACTGCAGTGCTCTCTCAGTGCCAGACAGGCTCCACATCCAGGCAGCAGCAAACGAGAGCAGGCCATAAACTGGATCTTTCTTCTCCCAAACTCCCTCCTGCACAAACTTACTTTCTTTTCCAAATTTTCTGGGACTGACCTCACAGGCCACACAGCACACTACCAGCTACAGGGTGTAGAGTAACTGAACACCTTAAGCGGTCCTCCCAGTCCCGGTGGTTCAAATCCGGAGCTTCCAATTTGGTGGTCTTCTTTTACAGCAAAGAAAGTCCCTGGGGAATGCTAAGTCCCCTCTATCCTAAGCCTTGTGCAGCTCGAGCATCCCAGAACATTTCTTATTAGCCCTGGCAACCCCCCGAGACCTGTGCACACCCTGCTCTTAGGCTGAATATGCTCCCCATCATCTTCTTGCCAGACTGTAGTGCCACCAGAAAGGGATATAGTCTGCCACCACTGTGCACATTGCAACACAGACTGCCACCACCGTTCTGCCCCAATGACCTGGCACAGAACTTTATTTAGCACTTACTCACAGGCAAGGAAACTGGGGAACCCGCCTGTGCCACCCCACCAAGGTGCCAGAGAATCACCAGGTGGGTCACTTACATTTGTCCCAGGCTCTGGTTCCCCCAGTGCACAGGTAGTCCCCATTAAGCTTCAGACTCCTCCCAGACCCCGACTGCTACATTCTTCCACCAGTCTTCAAGGGTGGCTCTCCAGGGTGGCAGGCGGCCCACCCCGGCCTCAGACCTTGTCCCTTAAAGCCAAAACACACTCGGGCTGCCTTCTCTCTTCTGTCTCTCCCCCGCCCTGTGCTCCCTCCAACACCTTCCTCTTACACCTTCGGGTTGAGGCCCCCCTGCTGGCAGGAAGGGCCCCAGCTCCAGTCATTGCAGCTACAACATAAATTAACTAGTAAGCTCCCAAAGGGGGCTTACAAATAAATAAATAAAAATTAGGTCAGGTGGAGGTATAAAAGAGGAAGCTAACATGGAAGAAGATGATCAATTGGGCCATTGCATGAGTAAGTAGGTGGGTTTGGTCAGACTTGATGGGTCAGTTGGACTTTTTCTGCCATCATGCTCTGTGTTTCTCATGTTGCTCATTCTACCCTTCAGTTAGAGTTTGATAAATTTCAGCCTTTTTTGTTTCAATCAAAATTATTCTTAATTTCTAAGACCAAAACAGTGCTATTTGGCGCCTCGGTTAAATTAGAATTTGTCAGCAGAAAATGACCAGTAGGCCCATCTAGTGCCCTGTTTCCCCCAGCCTATTGCTACACCTTGGACCCTATTTGGTCACAGGTCTCCCACCCTTCTCACTTTCCTCTACCTACTATGCTCCTGTGTCTATCCCATCCATACTCCCCACTATCTTTGTCCACACCACCTCTTCAGGCTGTTCCAGGCACCAACCACCCTTTCTGAGATAAAGTATTTCCTCACATCCCTCTTAAGCTCCATCACATGCCCCCATATTCTGGTGCTCCTCCTCCTCTGAAAGAGACTCTCCTCCTGCACCTTGTTCACCCCTGTGAGGCACTTATAGGTCTCAATCATGTCCCCTTCCCTCTCCTCCCGTCCCCTCTCCTCTCCTTTCCTCTCTTCCAGGCAGTACATGTTGAGCTCCCACATGATGTTCTCCTTGTAAGTTTTTTTGTGCAGCCCCCACACCATTTTGGTAGCCCTCCTCTGGACCACTTCCACCATCAATACTCTTGCGGAGGTATGGCCTCCAGAACTGGATGCGGTACTCTAGGTGGGGTCTCACTAGTGAGCAATTCAGTGGCAATACCACCTCCCTTCTCCTGCTAGAAATCCCCCTTCCCATGCACCTCCACATCTGACTAGCCTTACCTACTGCCTTGTCGCACTGCTGTATCACTCTGAGATCATCAGATATGATTACTCCAAGGTCCCTCTCTTGCTTGGTGACTGTAAGTACCTCCCCCATCTTACAGACAGCCCCCAGGTTTCCCCAACCCAGGTGCATGACTTTACACTTTTTGGCATTGAAACCCAGCTGCCGCATTCTTCTAGTTCCCCAGATTTCTTATAATTCTCTCCACTCATTGGTGGAGACACAAACTGGTAAGTATCTGCCTTTTGTATATCATTTAGGTACCCTACTTCCTGTCCTTCTTTCGTATCAGTGTTTAAATTACTTTACCTCTTTCCATTCTTTACGACAATAAAAAGAGTTCAAAGGTATTTGCTTGTGTGCTCCCAGTGAGTTGAGACAAGAACAGCTGCCCATCCTGTATGGGATTCAGCTTGTGGTAAAAAGGAGTTGTCAGGAATGTGGAAGTTGGTTTTCATTAAGTCTGACCCTGGAATCCCAGGGGTTTGCTCTAGTTAGGTGCTGCTTTTACCACTACCAGACATCACCCTATTCTTGAAGCAGAAGACGTGAAAGCAGTCTGTCCTGTGTTGCCTCAAGTGTTGTAGTGCACTCTGCTTGACCAGACAAGTACAGCTGGTGCAGAATGCAGAATTCTGCAGCATGTCTCCTCACAATGACAATTTGCATCTTATTCTTGTGGATTCTAGTGGGAGAAAACTTGCGCTTATTAGGAAGATTAATGTTACCTTTTAGTGAGCACATTCTGGCTATGATATGGTCTGCGCAGTGGCATGGTTAGCAGAATGTACTGCCCCTTAAGACATCTTCTGTTTGGCTTAACCCCCCCCCATAGATGTGCATACCCTTTCTACTTTGTGCTGGGTTTGAAGCTTTAAAGTGTTTGTGTTTACCAACACCAGACAAATGGGAAAATATCTTATGTTACCATCTATGCATCCTAAATATTGTTCTTTTTCCTTTTTTTCAGTTTCCCAATTTCTGTTCACTACAATCTTAATAAGTGTTCTGTGTCTGGTTGTGTACTCCCAGTGAGCCCAAACTATAAAAGCTACGTATTTGGTATGCGTGGCAGCCTGGCATGACCACTGTGGTCCTAACTGTCCTTTTCCCTGGCCTGCTGCCTCTCATGGTTCAAGGAACCCACAGGCTGCTGCACTCTTCATTCTGCCCCCTGCTTCAGCCCCAGCTGAAACTGGAGAGGCCTGAGGACAGGGGTGTATTTGGCGATGGCAGCAAAGATACAGTGTGGAGTCTTGATTTACATCCCACCAGGGCTCCTTACTGTGGCCTCAACTGTCCTGCTGGTCCTCTCCAGCAGCAGTCCTAGTGAACTGGAAGGTGAAGATAGGATCCCAGTGCTGGAAGAGGCAGTACAGGTAAGCCCCCAGACTGGGGGTGGGGTGGGGTGGTTATACAAACAAAAAATGTAATTCTAATTTATGTGGCTCCAGGGTGTGCATTGAGAAAAGATGAGTGCCTTTGGGATCCCTGGGTTTTCAGTGGTCCTGGTAGCACAGCTTGTTGTGCAATGGAAAGGTATTCTGAGCAAGCCAGGTTCAAATCCGAGCTAGGGTATTTATTTATTTCTCACTTTTGAATTACATTTACACAGGAGAGCCTAGCTCAGATGCCGCACCTCATATCCAGTGGGTTCTGGCTCTCTTTTTAGGACAGCTTGATGTCTCTCAGTACTTTATCTACAGAGCGAATCAAACGTGACTCCGTGATATTAAATCGAGGTGCCATCTGTCTGTTCTGATGGTTATCAGGTGAATGTGAAAGATCCCATGGCATGTCTCAAAAAGAGTAGGGGAACTTTTAATGAAAACAAAAATCTCCCAAGCAAAATACAAGTGAAAGAAAAAATATTACATTAAAAATATATTGGCTGCTAACCCCCACCCACTCCCCCCGCATAGTTAGTCCCCACCTGTGTGGCCAGCACTCACAGGGGCCTAATGACCCTATATTGACAGACTAAAGCATTTCCGTTGTATGAGTTGTATTCTGAATATTTATTTTTTTAAAATGCTTTATCTCCTTGTAACCCTGTCCACCTTTTATATCTGTAACCCAACCTAAACGAACTGTTCCTTCATTGTATTTAACTCGTATTGTTCTAATGTCTGCAACCTGTATGTTTTGACTAACTGTTTTTTTGTATGACCTGGAACCTATGTAAATGAGTCCCAGGACTCAAAGATATTAATCCTAAACTGCAATAAATAAATAAAATTGTACATCCAGTGAGATAAAACATTTAAATGAGTGTCCTTCCCCATACCCAGTGACTGCAAATAAAACCGTGCTCCTTTCCTATCCTAGAGATCAATGAAAGGAAAGAAGATGGAAAACCCCAATGTCAGTTTTATAATATACAAGACACTTTTATTCTATAGCATCAAAAATCTGTTTCTTCGGAGGGGCCTCCGTTCTTTCACATTAGTGCCTGCTGTGTATAAAATGCAGTGTTGTACAAGAAGACAGCGTCTTACATGCCAAATAGAAAAAAATCTCATGCAGACAAATAAAAGTGCTATTATTATATTTGTCAAAGGATTTTTTTGGTGGGGGGGGGTCCTCATCACTTACTGCACCTTGAGTCCAAGACCATGGCAGAAATTTCTTCTCTCTCCCCCGCAGGTAGGCAGATTCACTCCACTTGCCACTCCACATGAAGTCTTCATCCTTTTAGCTGTCTCTGAGTCGGTTCTTCCATCTGCTGCTCCTCAGTTCTTCTACTGCTTCTCTCGCTCCCAGTACAACTGAACTAATAGTATGGCTTCTAACT
Source organism: Neoceratodus forsteri (assembly GCA_016271365.2). Taxonomy (NCBI): domain Eukaryota; kingdom Metazoa; phylum Chordata; order Ceratodontiformes; family Ceratodontidae; genus Neoceratodus; species Neoceratodus forsteri. The sequence continues at coordinate 940,350,934 of CM028137.1, forward strand.
TTGCTGGGGTATTTAAACTCGCCACCCCAGACTTGGCACATCCCCTACCAGATGCTGCAGCCAATCACTATGCAGGTGGACCATGCAGACCTAATTGAGACCTTCAGCTTCAAAGTCCGCGGCCCACTCTGCCCCCCCCCAAAAAAACAAAGCTGAAACAGAAAAGAAAAACCCTGCGAAGCCAAACAAAGGAATTTAAATGCCATGACTAGAGGGGACAGAGCAAATGAATGCTGGCCAGCTTGTTTGCTACCCCCTGCTACCAAACTTGGTACGCCATGGCTTACTTGGAGTATCAGTAGCTATGCCCTTGCTGCAGAACCATAGCACTGTATGTTGGAGTTGCAGTCTGATTACCCCCATTGGCAACTGACATATTCCCAAAACTGTTTTATGTAGGAGCAATCTAAAAGAAATACATTACAGTTTCATGTTGGTCTACACAACCCTGTGTGGGACAGAATCTTTCACATGCACGTTTATGTTTGTTATTATCATACACACCCAGATGGCCATGACAGCTGAGCTAGGTGACATTCCGTATCCTTGCTATCACCCTTTTGTCTAGATGTTGTTATCCCTGCCAATGTATAAAGGCAAGGACGGCAGTCATTCAACACGGTTTCAGTTCCAAAGGCCCTCTCAAGAAATTTTTCATATATACTTTTTCCTTTCTGTTATTATAATTTTTTTTATTGAGAATTCAATATAGTAAGATACAGTAACATCACACTTTTTAACAGAGAAATGGAGGCATTGGGAACAGGCTACAAAGTTCTGATAACTATAGACATATGATGTATATAATCCATACGTTTTCTGGTTCCATTCAAAGCATACCTTTTTTTTTTAATGCTTTTCAAAGCCTGCCTATCCTTCAGCCTGGTCCTGGCCCCCCGTGCTCCCACTCCCACATTGGCCGTGACTCCTCGACACCCCTGGCTTACCCCCCAGGGTGGTGTTGCAGTGCTGGCTCAAGTGCTGCAAAGTTGGGATAGGTCAGGGAGCTGGCCTGAGAGCTCATCGGAGTAGAGGGCAGGCTTCATCCAGGCGGCAGGCAGATTATTTTCTCCCTGTATGTGAGGGTGGGGACCTGCAATTATAGCCAGCGTCTGACCCACCCCTCAGACTACGCTCTGGTGCCGGGCTGCTGTGGTGCTGCTGGCCTCCGCCAGGGATCCATCAAGCACCGGTCACACTCCTCCTCCTCCCCGCAGAAGGAGAGCAGTCCTTGGGACACTCCATCCTTCTCCTCTGGCCAGCCCTCCGACGTCCCCAGGTCCATTCCCGAACCGGGGTCGCAGGCATCGCAAGCAGAAATCCAACCATTGTGCCGATGGGCCGGCTTCTCAAAAGCATACCTTGTGTAATGGTCTGCTTTATTTTTACTTTGACAAAAATTGTCCTGATATATGAAGGCACCAGAGTGTGTTTGGTCATTTATAGTATTCCTTGTTCCCGGCTGAAAAATAGTGGGTCCACCCAAGGCCTTACATATTTACCCACAGTTTAGTAGATCGCTGGAGGAGGGGGCCAAGGTTTTGTTAGAGAAAAATGAAGAAGTAAAACGTCACAGGATTAATCATCCCTAAACCAGCGTTATTTACCGGTAAGTATACTGCATTTCTCTTTAGAGAGGAAGCGGAAGAGGGTGGGAGTGCAGGAGGGGACTTGGCTGTCAGACCGGGCCTGCGCCATGGTGCACAAAAAAATGTAAGTGCTGCACTGCGGAAGCAAGAAAAATCATAACAGGCTCACTCATGGACTTGGAAGAATCCAGGTCAGTATTGATCTGAGTTCGTGGGTGAGTCCTGGATCCAGGGGGTTCGGATTTCCCACCCCAATGTACAGTTACTGCATCTCTTATGGGTAAGACTGTCTTCTCCATGCATGTCTCTGCCAAACTACAGAACAATTTGAAATACTGTGGCGCAGATGGGTATTTTGTATGTATACTACTCATCCTAATGGCATTCCATGATTAAACCATTGTGATATCTTTGAAAACCTGAAAACAGTTTTTTTCTTTTATCTGAATATTGGTATGTACCGCCTAGTCATACTTGAGTTATGTACTTTACTTCTGCGTAATAACCTTGCAGCCTGTTCACTTGTTTGTATGTTTTCTTTAAAAAAAGAAAACTGCAATAAAGATATAAAAAAAAAGACTGTTTTCTCAATTTCTTTGTGTGCCAGAACTACTCACCTTTTCAGCTTGCACCCAGAGACCTTCTGGAGGCACTCTCATAACCATAACAGACAATGTAACTGGTCATTTAAACATATGTAGAAGCTTTGCAGAGGTATTATGGTATGAGCTTTCCTTGCTAGAGAGGTCGTAGCCTGTTAAGTTGGACAGGCTCTTTGCTGTACTTGCACTGGCACTCCCCCTAGTGGCAGAAGTGGAATTTACAGCCTTGCAGTCTTAAAAGGCATGAGTATATCTGTGTTTTTTTCTACCTGTTGCGGCATATAAAAGGGGCTCCAGTTCCACCAAAGGTTGGTTCAGTGAGTTTGAGTTCTGTATGTTCTGAGTTCCGAACAGAGCCCTTCGGGAACCTCCTGGTGCATTTCTTTAGCTGTGACTGGCCGGAGTGGGCCTGCGGGTCCAGAATGCGGGCAGGATCCTGGGTTCAGGGTGCCACTAGCTCTCAGTCATGCAGGTCTGTGGAGGCTGGGACCCCTCCCTTTGCCCAAAATTGGGTACAGTGGGGACCTGTTGGTGGCTTATCCACAAGGAGGGCAGCCTGATGTCCTATGAGCTTATGTCCCCCTGCACCTGCTAACCACAACACTCACCTCTCCTCTCTCACCCTCCCTCAACCCAAACATTCTTTAGGAGTTTGCCATGGAGTAGGGAATGTTTTGCTCTTATGATTTCACCAGTCTACTGTATGAACAGCTTTGCTGTCCCCCTCCTTTTCAACTATCCTCGAACCTCCTCCATGCTCCCTTTTTTTATGCATGCACCTAACCCACCCCAATTCTTATATCTGTCTCTTTCTCTCCCTCCCCCCTCCTCCTGTTGCTAACTTTTTCCCCTCAGTATTCTGTCTTAATGTTCCTGCTTTTCAAAGGACCTGTCTGTGCTCTCTAAACACAATTTTGACTCCTCTTTTTTACCCTCGCACAATTGGCCTTGTCCCACCCAATAACAGAAGCTAAGTATCGGTATGATGCTATATGAATTACTCACCCTGTGTTAAGGGGATGTGGGTATAGGTTTCTGTATTAACTGTACTTGACCATGTATATTCTGTATATATAATTAACTGTACTGAATTTGAATTTGTGTAGTCTTTTATGTATACTGAGTATGTATTGTCCAGGTCCACCTTGAAAATGAGTTCTTCTCAATGGTGCCTGCCTGGTTAAATAAAGATTTAATTGATTGATTGATTGATTGATGGTTTCTGCATCATCTGTCCCATGGTTCAACAAAGAAAACAGAAAAGAAACCTGTTGTGGCCTGAATGAACAAGAAAGAAAAAAATGTTGCAAAAGAGTCAGTGCAGTTGGCCAGCACTGGTTAATATGTATCCGAGGGGAAGGGCAGATTCGGTGAGCCCAGGTAAGCCTCAGCAACTGAGACTGCTTTAGGCTCTGGACACCGAATCCCAAGGAGGAAAAGGGGTTGGTGCAACAGCCAGTATTTGTTATTACCTCAAACCAGCTATGTCCGAGTTGGGCACTATGTCCACCTTAGGAGGGTACACTCCTTATTGTTTAACCTACACTTAGGCACGGAGTAACGGCAGTGCCTAACAGGGCCGGATAAACCCTGGGTCCCACTTTCCTGATCATGGGTGCGAGGGGATTCCGGATTAACAGTCTGAAAAATCTGATCATCCCTGATCTGAGTCACTAGTGCAACATGTTAAATGGATATGCTGAACCCGTGGCTGGCTAATCCGGGACAGTGGAAGGAAATGCTGATTTACTGCCGACTGTTTATTGCCAGTGATGACTGGGCCCTAGGTGGGGTATTAATCGGGGCTGTGATCATGTAATCCAGTTTGCCATCCAAAATGTTTGCGAGTATCCTGTAAATAAACATTGGAGTTTTGCATGCACGTAATGCCCGATGTGTTGTGCCCTGTGTCCTGATTTATTGCGGAAGGGGTACAGAATTATACTAGAACTGCAACAGCTAATGCAAACCACAAATCAAGTTTGTGATTTAAAGTTAAATAAATTGGAGCTGGCCCAGTGGTGCTGCGCGTAGAGGTGCTGGATGCCACACCTTGCGTCATGCCGGAGACCTGGGTTCGGGAAAGAGACTGGGTCATCGGGGGTTGGCCGGTGGGGGGAGCAGGATTGAGCAGCTGAAAGGCAGCTGTCCTGTCCTGGGGAGGGTCTTTGCTGCCCCCATAGTGCAACTGCCCCCAGGTGGAGGTCTGAGGGTAGTGCAGGCAGGTGACAACATGAATAGGGAGGGTGCTGCGGACTGCAGTGTGTACGTGCCTCCACATGCATGCGCGTGTCCGTAGCACGTGTGGGGAGAAAACAGAGCCTGCGGGCTCCATGATGTCCTGGTGGCATTCTTGATGATGGGGATGCTGGCCAGGGACAAATATGACCCTCTCCCCCAAGGGGGGCCAGAGTCCTGCCCACCAGCTCCCTGGAAGAAACTCGGGGGCCAAAATGTGGATCAAAAAAAAAATTTAATAAATTGTTCTATTCCAGGGTGTCCTGCTGGGATGCAAAGTGTTTGGTGTGGTGGGAAGATAAAATCTGTTTTTTGACCAACCAAGTGCGGCTTAATTTGGCCCCGGAACTGAGGGCTGTCTTGTGTCTATGGATGGCTATATGAACATGCAGAGGGGTCGAACACCGGAGGATGGGGGATGGGGAAATCTAAGAGGATGTGAGTAAGAATGTAATGATGATGGCAAGCAGTCTCCCCCTGAAGTGAGAACAGGTATTGCGGTCAAAACAGTTCCACCAAGCTGGTGCAGAGACTTATATAAACAGCACCTCAGGGGACCTTGCCTCCAGAGGTGTAGGGCAAAGCCAAGCCTGGGAATCTACAATGATACGGAGGTTGACTCCTGCAGAGATAAATCATCACATTACCCCTAGACATGGGAGTTCACGTTTAAGTTATTGCTCGCCCTCCTCATCACCAGGCATGGTGGTAGAGCTGGCTCAAGAGAGAAGGGCTGTGTTATGTGTGCTGGATGCCATTCTTGCACATAAACTCGGCAAAGACTGCCCCTGTAAGCTGCCCACCATTGTCTGTTGCAAGGACTTTGGGTTATGGTGGCTGGTGGCTGTCTAAATCAGTACATAATAAGCACGGGAGGCCTACTCAGTGACTACCAGATATTTATTGTGGCCACTGGGTTCTCAATGTTTTGCTTGTAGAGCTTTCTCATGAGAAGTAGTCCATAATCCTTTTGTTGTGTTCTCTCTCTTTTGGTAGTCAGATATTCGGAAAGGTTCTATATGATCGTCCAGTTATTATAACAGGAACTTCATATAGCACCTTTTTTATCAATATATGACTAGCAAAAGAGAATTAGTTTTAGAGAACATAAATGGATTATTGGCCACTTCTCATGAATAAGCTGTGTGAGTGAAATGTTGAGAACCCAGTGGCCATCAGTAAATCATATCTGGTAGTGACTGAGTAGGCCACCTGTGCTTATTATTTACAGGGTGGTAGTTTGGAAGTCACTCTCACTACTATGAATCAAGCATCCTTGATGGTCTTGGGTCAGCCTGACTTTTGTAAATATAACTTTCTAAACCAGCTCATTAAAGGATGTAATACTGGGTTTCTCAAGAGCCACCAAACACTTAATAAGGCTGTATGGTTTTACTTCACAGACACTCATCAAAATAGCATGTGTTTTGTTAGCATCTTCTATATCCTTTGCAAGGAAATACTGTGAGAGTCTCTCCATATACCGAATCCAGTCCTCCTAATCTGCATTGCATTCATGTTTTTCATTAAGCAGTCATTACTGAAAGAAAGGTATGTCAACTACTCCCATAAAAGAAGTGTTGCAGTTTTTTTTTCCCTGGTGACCAAGGTGGTTATTGAAACAGAGAAGCCCAGAAGTTAGGAGTTTGAAGCTTTCTTCTAGATCAGTTGCACATGTACAGTTATGCAGCCACCTTGATTCTATCCGACCCTGGGTACCATAGGCATAAGGCAGTGGGCAAAGGGGGAGGGCAATAACCCTAACTAATAGACATTAGATCCTGGGATAGGATAGGGTAAAACAAAGCAGACTGGATGGGCCAATGCTCTCTCTCTGCTGACATTTTAACTATGCTCACTCACTACAGCAGAAACAGTACTGAAGTATAAAAGTGTTTATCTGCACTGTGGCCACCAGGTGGCATCTCCTATTTACTATAATTCCGATTTTCTGCTTACAATACTAAACAGACACTTGTAGGAATAGGTCTGAGGGTCTAGAACTATGACAGAGCCTGAGGAACTAGGGAGCTACTGCCATCAGTTACCATAGCCAGATGACTCTGTGCAGTGTTGTGGGTAGCCTTGGAGTTACACTGGCAGGGAGGTGAGCTTATGGCGCAGGCTTTCACCGGGGGGGGGGGGGGAGATATGAAAAGAGCCACATTTGATCCAGTCTGTGAGGTGCCACTGAGTGACAGGCAGAGAGAAGCTGAGAGTATCATGAAGAGATATTAGAGCTGAACTAGATTCTCCAGCTGTGAGCTGGTACATTCAGCCAGGACAGCATTTCATGGTTGGGGAACCATGAGTAAACAACGAGGACCTTGGCCTTGCACCTGTATAGCTAGTTTACTGTGGCAGCCAGGATGTATGGATGCTTGTGCAATGTAATATTTGGCAGTTTGAATGCAAATTTCCCCTGTGGAAGGCACCCAAGCATATGGATCAGAGTTAAAGGAAACAAGACCACCCCCCCCAGCAAGCTGATGGAGAAGAAGAGGATGAGATCTTGTATGATGGATTTGATGGGAGCCATGCAGCAATGTCCGAATGACAAGCTGTACTCTGGTGTACCTCTGTCTGCATCTCATCCAGTACCCCTGCCAAAGCATCAGTCATACAACTGTGGTGCGCATCAATAGAGGCCCTGAGTGCTGTCAGTTTTTGGGTCTGTGCCACCTGAGTGTTGAGGACATTTTGATAGTACCAACCGAGGGCTTCATCTTCCAGGAGTTTGGGGAGTATGTCCTGTGCAGCTAGCTGTGCTGTGGCCTCCACCTCATCCAGTGGTATTGGACTGAGCTCTTGGGCAATGTTCTCTGGAATGGACTCTGCTATGTCTGTACTTGAGCAATGTTCTCTGGAATGGACTCTGCTATGTCTGTATCCAGCCCATCCCTGTTGGCCTGTGTAGCACCATCTGTGTTGCCATGGGGCTACGACACTGCAGCCGTTTCCATCTGACCCCAGCTCTCCTGGTCTGTCCCATCCTCTGTTTCTGAGGACCCCTTAGTGTCTGTGCTCCCTGTGTCTGTAGCAGCAGGCCCCTCTCCCTGTGGTCATAGAAACAGAATTTGATGGCAGATAAGGACTGCTTGGCCCACCTAGTCTGTCCATTTCCCTACCTAACGGATAAGCTGCAGATCTTAGTTAACCAACTTCCTACTTCCTCCTATCCCGCACTAGAATTGCCTTATGTCCGTCCCATGCATTCTTGAATTCCTCCACTGTTTTTGACTCTACGACCTCCTCAGGAAGGCCGTTCCATGCATCTACAACCCTTTCTGTGAAGAAATACTTCCTCACATTACCTCTGAGCCGTCCCCCCTCTATCTTCATATTGTGCCCCCTTGTTCTTGCACATCTCTTTTTCTGAAAGATGCTACCCTCTTGGACTTTGTTGATTCCCTTGAGGTATTTTAAAGTTTCTATCATGTCCCCCCCTCTCCCTCCTTTCCTCAAGGCTATACATTCTCAAGCTTCTTTAGTCTTTCTTCATATGTCTTCTGGTGCAGACCCTGCACCATTTTGCTTGCCCTCCTCTGGACAGCCTCCACCCTGTCTATGTCTTTACGGAGATGGGATCTCCAGCACTGTACACAGTACTCCAGATGTGGTCTTACCAACTGTCTGTACAGAGGGATAACAACTTCCTGTTTTCTACTGGTGATGCCTCTCCCTAAGCATCCCACTATTCCCCCAACCCTCCTTACTGCCTTCTCAGATTGCTTGCCCACCTTAGGTCATCTGATATGACTACCCCCAGGTCTCTTTCCATTTTTGTTGTTGTCAGTATCTCACCCGCCACTGTGTACTCTTCCCCTGGGTTTTTATTTCCCAGGTGCATTACTTTGCACTTCTTTGCGTTGAATCTAAGCTGCCATACCTTTGACCATTCCTCAAATGGTTGTGTGATGGTTGTGCTGCTTGTGCCATGTGTTGCTGTGTCCACCTGTTCCCCAGTGGTTTCTGTGGGAGGAAGCATATCCACTGTTAGGTGCTGTGTCATGCAGCCATGTCAGTGCCTTCCTGTCTACTTTTTGCACTGCATGTCATTGCCCGGGGTCGTAGTCCACCTTTTCGGTGCCCTGGCTGCCTACACACAGTGCAGGCTGTGTCATGGCATAATGTATATCCTTTCTTGTATTGTCTGCCTGCCCTACTGTCCTGTGTATGGTGTGCCACGTTGCATGTGGTTGCACCAATGGCCTGCATGTGTTCCACTCTCAGGGTACAGATGGCATGCCCTCCTTGCCACACACGTGCTGTAGGTGTGTTGGCCCCCCCGTTGCATTGGCATCATACACAGTAGTATGGTGTGCACACTGCAGTATGGCGGTTACAATGGCACTGCACTGGCTACTGGCAGACATTGTTCCAGGGTGAGCATCCCAGTCGGGGAGGTTCCAAACAGTACCACAGCTGCATGTGCTGTGGCATGTCAGCAAACTGCACCTGCAGTGTTTGCTACATGTCTGTGTTGTCCAAGCTGCTGTGCAGACTACGGTACCGTGTATTAGGGGTGTGGTGTTAGAGGCAGACCACGGTACCGTGTATTAGGGGTGTGGTGCTAGAGGCAGACCACGGTACCATGTATTAGGGGTGTGGTGCTAGAGGCAGACCACTGTACCGTGTATTAGGGGTGTGGTGCTAGAGGCAGACCACGGTACCGTGTATTAGGGGTGTGGTGCTAGAGGCAGACCACTGTACCGTGCATTAGGGGTGTGGTGCTAGAGGCAGACCACGGTACCGTGCATTAGGGGTGTGGTGCTAGAGGCAGACCACGGTACCGTGTATTAGGGGTGTGGTGCTAGAGGCCCACTGATGAAGAGGCAGTGTGCCCTTGAAGCTCCGGGGTCATTTTCTCCCATATGTGGCTTCAATAAAGATTACCTTTTGTACTTTGGATTTTACTTCATTCATGCTGACAGTAATACTTGCCATTTGCACAGCAGTACTTCATTCCTTCCAGGTAATACACGGATTAGTGTTCTTCTGTGCAGTGCTGGAGGGCCTGGCTACCATTAGTTGCATGTGTATCTGGTGGGTGGGCTGCTGTTCCTGCATGGTGTTGACCCTTCTTGGATCCCACACTCATACCCTTGGACTATGCAGAGCACCCACCCTGGTCCAGACATCTTCTGTTCCATTTGGTGCCCCCCCCCAGCTGCCAGCCCACAGTGTCCTGTACCTCTGTTATGCATGCAACCCCTGCAGCCCGGCCCATGCCTATATCTTGTGCAGGTATACCTCTGTCTGCCACCCTTGGCCCAGATACCCACCATTCACTATTGTCACACCAACAGTTGCAGACCACTGTTGTTGGCCTGCAGTCCACTACAGTGTTGCTTTTTACATGCTACCTTGTCCTGTCACACTGTCCGTAGTAGCTTTGGGGGCTTGACCCATCGCTGTTGTCGGCTATGCAGGTATACTGTTGCCCCTGTTGACCTACACAAGTATCCCACCTGCTGGCCATGTGCACATGAACTGCATGTGGCCTACCACACAGTGCACACCCCTGTACAAGGTCCGCCATGATGGTATACAGCTCTGCCTATAGCCTGGCTATGTTTCCACCCCGCATAGCTGGGTGCCATGGCCGACATGTCCCTATGGCAGGCTTGTCCTGTCCCGCTTGCCAGTGTCAGGCACTGTTCATGCCGTGGATCGGCCTTCCACCGCTTGTGCTCATGCCCAGTTCTGGACATGTGCATCTACAATGCAGGGCACCATCCTGACCCACAGGCTCATCTGTGGTGCATGTGTGTAATCCTTTCAACGTGTACCACCCTTGTGCAGCTGCCACACATTTTGTGTGTCATTGCAGTCATGACAATTCCCCTGGTACATTATGTGCTGTGCACTCCTACGCATCATACCCCCATGACGTGCCTGTGATCTGCTATTGTAGTAGCAGTAGTTTTATTTGTTTTTGGTGCCCGTCCCCGGAGGCCCAACACATCCAACCAATAATAATTCATGATAACACCATAATAAACAGTAAAAGCTCTTAAAAACCATAAACATAACTACATACTGGCCCATCAGCTGCTTGTCCACTTGGCGGATACCCGGGCGATGGGGACTAAATACCTACTACTCCTCTGCTGTCCCCATTTAACCCTAAAAATACCACCAACAGTTTACTCTGGTTCAATTTCAGTTGGTTACCATCTGTATCTCCCCCTCTCCCTTGGGACGAGGCTGAAAATTGGCAGACTTGTCTAGCCCTCCTTTCCTGGTCAACAAAACTAAATAAATAAAAATAAATAAACCCCAGGGCATCCCCTAGACAGCACCATCCCATTCCCCCCTCCCCAACTGCCCTCCTCTCATCCCATACCTTAACCTCCTGTGATGCTGTCTAGTAATATCCAGCCTCCTGCATTGCCAATAAACTTCTGCAGGTTGGGGCAAGTCCCAGAAGGAATGCAGTTCATGCAATGAGAAGGCAGTAAGGAAGGCTGGAGGGATACTGGGATGCATAGGAAGAGGCATCAATAGTAGAAAACAGGAAGTTGTTATCCCTCTGTACAGACAGTTGGTGAGACCCCATCTGGAGTACTGTGTGCAGTTCTGGAGACCCAATCTCCGCAAAGACATAGACAGAGTGGAGGCTGTCCAGAGGAGGGCAACCAAAATGTTGCAGGGTCTGCACCAGAAGACATACGAAGAAAGACTAAAGGAGCTTAATATGTATACCCTTGAGGAAAGAAGGGAGAGAGGTACATGATAGAAACTTTCAAGTACCTCAAAGGAATCAACAAAGTCCAAGAGGGTAGCATTTTTCAGAAAAAGAGATGTGCAAGAACAAGGGGGCACAATTTGAAGATAGAGGGGGGACGGCTCAGAAGTAATGTGAGGAAGTATTTTTTCACAGAGAGGGTTGTAGATGCATGGAACAGCCTCCCTGAGGAGGTCGTGGAGTCAAGAACAGTGGGGGAATTCAAGAATGCATGGGACAGGCATAAGGCAGTCCTAGTGGGGGGTAGGAGGAAGTAAGCTGTTGGTTAAGTAGGATCTGCAGCTTATCTGTTAGGTAGGAAAATGGGCAGACTAGATGGGCCAAGCGGTCCTTATCTGCCATCAAATTCTATGTTTCTATGTTTCAACAGAGATGGGGAGTAGCTGATCCTATGTAATAGTTCAGAGAAACACATTGTCACTGTATTACAAAACTAACAAATTTACCCCCCTCCCAAGCTAACTAATTAATTGTTTAAGGGTCAGCTCCTATACACATGAGGACAATGGCTGTAAACACCACCCAACACACAAGTAATATGACTTAAGAAACCTCTCCTACCCCTCACTCACCCCAGTCCTATTAACATAATCACAACTGCAAATAAAATAGCAGCACTCCACACATACAGCCTGCACTAGTCACTCATATAACCCCAACCTGCCCCGAGAACATAATGACTACTGACTACACTGCGTAAGGAGAACCTCAGTACTAGAGTCCAATAAAGTCCCATTTGCAATAAATAAGACTCTTTGTGTAATCAAGTCCAATTAAATAAGTCCAAGTCAGGTGCCAGCCAAAACAGGTGAGTTCTTAACTTAGAGACCAGTTTTTAGTCCAAACCAGGGAGATTGTGAGGAGATATAGTTACAGAGAGACTGAGATTGAGGATGTTGAAACATTTCTCTGCTCTCACTCAGGAAAATGGTCCAAAAGTTCCAATCCATAGGATAAATAAAATAGAAACTCTGCTTTCTCACCTCAAGGTTTGTCATAAACCAGTCTCTCAACACACAGTAAATAATAGGGTACGTGCAACCAGCATTTACAGATGAAAGAAGATACAAGCAGAGGAACAAAACATGGGTACTCTCACTACCCATGGCTATGCAGCAGGAGTTTCACAAGCCAGTTCTGACGGCCACTGCTCACCCGGCTGGATGATCCGGACTAGATCTGATTGTGAATTCTTCAACTTTTTTTTTTGTTCCTCTGGCTTGCTCCTGCTTAATCCGTCTCCACTTTGCACCAATCCCACGGGATCTCCCACTCTGCTGCCCGCCCAGCATTCACTCCTCTGATTCCCCACAGGGCGGGCCATCAGGGGAGTCACCCCAGAACTCCCCGAATGGTGCCACATGGGTAGTCCAGTGGCAGAGTGCCTCGGCTAGCTGTGTGGGGCTTGGTGGGGATGAACATCATCATGCTACAGCTGGAGTTTTTTTTCCCGGTTGTTGTTGGGACGTGTGGCATACAGTGATGTAAGGGCACAAGCACCCATTTCTGGCACATCTCCCTGGATCCTGCAAGCATTGGCTGTGATGCCCCTGGCCTCCGCCAGGGGTCAGTCAAGCACGGCGTGCTACCCCACCCTTCCCCCAAGGAGGAGAGCAGTCTGTTGAACAGTCAACCTTCCTCCCCCTGGCTGGCTATTCAACTCCCCAGGTTCGCATCTGAACTCAGGTCATTGGCGTCACAAGCAGAAATCCAACCACTGTGCCGGCTGAATGGCTAATCCTTCAGCTGTTGACTCTGTGGGCTGAGACAAACACTGAATGCTGTCAGGCTCGTTCTAATAACCAAACTCCAGCAGATGAATCCCCACTCTTCCTCTAGCCCTGAGTTCTGGATCAAACTAGTCAGCTCACAATTCAGCAGTCGGCTCACAGTTCAACTGTGCAACTTAAATTCAGACACGATCCTCCAGTGACCCTGGTATCATTGGAAGTGTACTGCTCTTCAGTGCAATGAAACCACCACGGAACAGTTTCACACCGGCTCTGCTCCTGCTCACAAGTTCGCTTTTGTTCTTCACAGCAATAGTTGGATGAAAAACTGACAGCAGGTTCCCCAAAGCTGCTACCCCTCCAATAACTGCACAGAGAACACTGGGTACAAGTTGAACTGAAACCATGGAATCTCGAGGTAAATGGCACTGATTGGACTTTAAAACTATAAACTTAAAGATAAAAAAACTATCACTCCTGTCACTAACTCACTTAAAAACCCTTACTAGTGTGCCACCCTGCTACAATAACAAAATGCTCTAGCTTTAAATGTTTTAAAATATATTTATAAAATGGTCACAAAAAATTCTAAATCCTGATTGGCTAATCAGCTGTCTTACCCGTGTCCTTATACAGCCATATCATGCCAACCTGCACTACATACCAACTGATAGCCCTGCCACACCTAGAAATCACTGAGCCCACACTGCCCAAACCACTTTGCTGAACATTTGAACTATCGCAAAGCAGCAGTTACAGCGTGGCATTTCAAGCGCTACCAATACCTCAGAAAATGCCACAACGAAATCAGCAAATGTGCGTGCTGCACGAATGCGTCCTCAAACTGAATCCACAGACTTGTTCTTCCACAGACTGTTTCACCTGCCTGTTAGTGACATTTAAAAACATATGGACAAACTTTTCATTACTACAGCAGACTAGCACAGCGAGCGGGCTGGCCAATTTTTCAAACAAGTATAAGCAGCATCTACGGTGGCTGGCTTGCTCTTAATGAGCAGCCGCTGGTTCTCAAAACGGCTTCTCTGTCCACTCCGAGGCACCCTTCAGAAAATGGGCATGTGGTTGCAATAATTCTAAATGTACTGGCCATGAAAATCAAACACTGACTGTCAAAAACGGGCACATTGTTAAGCACCAGAGACACCCTATTATGACAGACTAAAATCAAATGACGATGAGGAATACAACCTCAGCAGTCTGTGTGTGTGTGTGTGTGTGTGTGTAAGGGGAAGGAACACCACCCTAAATGCCCTATACTGCCTATCAAATAATTCAGAGATGACCTCAATACAGGGACTATTTTACTCCTTCAGACATTAAAACCTCAAGTTTTAAAAAGTTTTTGCATTTTTTATTACTTTTTTTTTCTTAAATAGTACCTTAATAGGGCCCATTTTATAAGCGCAATATGACACTCCAAGGTGTGTGTTATGGCCTTATAAGAGCACTTCCCAGGTGCTAAAGGCACTCGGCGCAAGCACCTCATGCCTCATATCGCATCTGGGGTGTGCTCTTATAAGGCCATAACACACACCTCATCGTGTCTTATTGCTGGCATAATTAATGGGTTCTCCTAAAAAAACTTGACCAAATCCATCAGTCCACAAAAAGTTACATCTGAGCAGTAGTTCAAACAGACAGAACACCCTAGTGGGATTCCAGTGGGATTGGCATCCTACCCCCCCAACCCGCTGCAGCTACTGTGCCCTTTTACATACCTGCAGAGCTCTGTAGCTGGAAGAGGTTCAGGTTGCTGCCACCCTCGATGGTATAACTGCTAAGGTGTGTCACCACACACTCTTCCTGGCTGCTCTGTGGGATCTCCTGACTTAGACCTCCTCCGGTAGCCATTGCACACCACCTGTTGTGGGCCGTCTTTTCTTTGGGCCACTGCCTGATGTCACGGTAGTGCTTCTGGAACTCCCTGATGGACTGCTTCATAGGTCCAACTGCATTTACCTTGGTGGCAACCTCATGCCAGACTTTTTTATGTTGGTCCCTGAGCTTCCTGTCCCCTCATTGTGGTAGCAGGAGGTTGATCTGTGCTGCAGCCTCCTCAGTGAGGATGCCTGTTTGCTCATCTAGGAAGGTTTTTTCCTGCTGTCTACCAGCCCTTCTCTGTGTCATTCTTTGGCTGCTTTCCTGTGCCATGTCTTGTGGCAATTTTTTTTGAAGCACCCTCCATCAGTTCCCGCCATCATACCGCCTTTTATGGCGCAGCTTGCATCATTTCTGGAAGATTCGACGCAAGTTGTGAATCTCCCAGAATAGGGCGCATTCTGTTTTCCGCAATGAGATTTGACACAAGCTGTGTGTTTGACGCAGCTTGTGTCGATCTAAGGGCTCATTGAGAGTCAGGTCCCATGAGTCGATCAAGTCTGTCCTGATGCCTTATGATATATTGCTTCCTATTATAAGTCTAATTATATATTCATGAGCTGAACTCAGCTCGCATTTGGCTATTGGCTCATTTGATAATCCCTAAAGAGCAACCTATCCAACTGGCAGCTATGTATTGATCACTCCACAGTGCCACAGTGTTAGATCCACTCACAAAAACTGGCAAAAGTAAGTTCACAAATCTCCCAAACATAAGTTGTTATTGTGATTAGACTTATAATTTCATTAACTACCTTGGGGCAGGTCATTTCCTGGGATTACTGAACAGCTGGAGGGAGTTAGCCCTCGGCTATGCCAAGGGCCACCCATCTCCCATCTATTCATTAATTCCCTCGGAAATGACCAGCTCTTCAGCTGCTGTTGATTAAATAACCCTCTTAAAGATGTCCAGATTTTTTGTGTGTGTTAAACAGATTTTATTGCATTTCTGAAATACAAATATGTCACGAATAAGAGTGAGCGTAAGGACAGAAATAACATATGTTAGCAACACAGATATCTCAGAGGAATGCAGCGCCTAATAGTTTGGATGACTAAATACTCGAAAAGTACAGAATTACTTTTATATTGTGCAGAGACAGTACAATATGAAGGCTATAGATAACTTGATCAGCTAAGTAAATTTACTTTTGGGAAACTTTCTTTGTTGTACTACATAGTCATTCTAAGGTTCAGATCTCTGATAATAAACAAAGTTAGGGGGGAGGGGGTGGTGGCATGGGAGAGGAGCATTTACCAAAGAGCCTATGATGCCAGGTGTGAGGCCCCTACAGTCTTTTTAGCGTGGAGGGGAAGGATGAGTAATTGGAATGAATAATAATATTCTGTCTCTTACTTTCTTAGTACCCCCTACTAGCATGGGTTTGCTTAATGAATTCTAACCATGAACTCCAAATCCTACTATATTAGGCACATTTTCTTTTTCCTCTTTAAGAGCTCTGCATATATTCAGCCATCTTTGCAACCTTTCTGTCATATTCTGTGAGGGGCATACTGCCTTCCTCAAGTGTAAGAGGATTTGCCTTTTGGCTTCCATAGACTGACAGCATAGAGAAGCGGATTGTGGTGTTTGATACTTCCCTGCACTGCTTTCCTATCCCCCAATATCCAGTAAGATACAGATTTTCCAAGAATCAGTCTTCACCATTCATTCCCACATATGGGTGTAAGCTGGAGGTGCTAGGACCCTGCGGGAGCACAGTCTTTCGCACCAAGGAGGGGACTGATGTTGTCTGGTGGTGCTGCCCATGCAGCTGATGTACTGATCTCATGCATGTGAGCTAGCCAGTAACTGACTCCGGCCCCCTCCCCTCCTCAGTTCTGCCTTTCTCACAGTAGAATGCACACTGTGTGAGCAACAGAAGTATACTGTGCCGGTTCTTGTATCCTCAGATCACCACCGCTTTTTTAACTCTTTTTGACTCCAAGTCCTAATTTATTGATGCCGAATCAGCTTTGGTACTGATTTCAACTCCATTCTTACTTTTTTGGCATCAAATCAAGTTTTCTCAGTGCTTACTATTATGCTGTATTGTTGTGATGCTGGTGCCCCTCTGAGAGCCCTACAGCAGTGACAGACCATCATCAGAAATGTCACTGCTGTCTCAGCCCCAGTCACAGCAAGGACCAGTTTGATGCCTGTTTCTCCATGGACAAATACTTCCTGAAAATCCATGCACTAAAATGGGGTTGTTCACCCCCTAGTTTTGGAGGCAGGCATCACACCTCTGATGACAAGGTCCGGAATCTGGGCCTTTGCCCTGGGCCTCTTCGCAGTACCTCTGACTTTATGAGTCTAAATATCAGACCACTGGAAAGTGGAACTTGTAAAATATGTTTGCAAATGTTTAATAATCTGATCTAAAGGTAAGCCTGTTTTTGCAAGATTGCTATTCTATATATTCTATTAATGTTTGCTATTTATGTGTGTCAGTGACAAAAGCTACAGTATATGCTTAATAAACTTGAATTTGATATGTTCTGTGAAATAATTATCCATTTTCACTGTTACATCTACTTGTAATGTTTTATAGTTGCTTAGAGACCTTCTTCTCATAGGGTTTTAAACAGATGTAAAGGACCTCGTGGTGATCTTCTGTTCAAACCGATGTAGTATGACCTGTGTAAACTGGATCAGTTAGTTTCTCTGACTGGTTTGATGGGACAGAAGGAAACTGTGTGATTGGTTTCCATGGGTTTCCGGGACAGTTCAGTGAGACTGGCTCATCAGGAAGATCTGGCAGATGCTCAGCAGGAAAAGGCAGAAGGCCTTCATTAAGATCCAGCGGCAGGTCTGGGAGGATAGGGATGATTGGAGGACTGGGTGTTTGTTCCCTGACTGGTTCTGGAAGGTCTGTTACAGTCTGATGAGGATGATGTGGAAGGCCTTCATGACCAGAGTCTTGTGTCAGTTCAGGGAGCACAGCGGCGACTGTTGGCTTAGGCTCTGGTGTTCTTGGAGCTACTGGTGGTTCAGTAGCACTAGGGACGGGTTTAGGCTTCACAACAACAGGCGGTGATGGAAGATCAGGGAGGGGTTTAGGCTTCACAACAACAGGCGGTGATGGAAGATCAGGGAGGGGTTTAGGCTTCACAACAACAGGCGGTGATGGAAGATCAGGAAGGGGTTTAGGCTTCACAGCAACAGGCGGTGGGGGATGATGAGAGAGGGGCTTGGGATGATGTCCAGCTACTGAAGTATGTTTCTCTTCAGATGACTCATCGTGTTTATGATGCTTTTGCCCGTGGGGCTTATGTTCATGTTTGTCCTTCTTTGGCCCATGCTTGCTCTGCTCTCTGTGTCCATTCCTGTGTCCATTCTTATCTGAAGATGTGTCGTGACCATGACCCTTGCTACGATTTCCAGATTCGATTTGCAAACGTTTTTCACCCACTTCTTTTGTTTGTGAACCAGGTAAATCTGTGCGTGCGAAGGGAGTCAGGCCTGAAACAAGTCTCCTATCAATCTGAAATGTAAAGATTTGAAAAGTAACAGTTTTATATAATTGATCTTAATCACTTTAGAAAGCACAACATAAATCTGTACATATGGAATGTGTAGGGACAAGAAATCTTTGCAGGAGAAAGGGCAGGAGTGGATTTTGTCTTACACAGCTAGTTAGGCTGTCAACTCAATAGGTTTCATTCTCTACTGTAGAACTCTAGAGTGGTGTCATAACAAATACAATTAGCTAAAACAAGTTCTCTAAATGAAAATGTTTTCATGGGTTCTAAACTTAGAAATTATCCCAGAGCTTATAGACATTGGTCAAACCCCATTGGGTATTAGCTGGGATGGGGGGAATCTTGACTAAAATCATTTAGCACAGGGTACCTGTAGCCTAGTGGAGCTGACCCTGTGTCAAGGAAATTAACCCTTCAAGAGGATATTTGTATCATTTAAGTATTAAGGAAGAACTATAAAATCGTTGGGTTCAGATGGGTAAGTTATATGCAAAGGTTGGTGACTGGGCTGGGGGGGATATTCAAAGGAGTTGTGCATGGCGCAACAGGGTTGCGCCATGTACAACCCACCAATGCACCCTGGTGCGATCTTCAAATGGGCAGGTTGCGCTGCGCAACCCCCAATGAGCTGGGATGCACCTGTAATGTATGCAGTGCAAGTACGGGAGGCGTGCCCATGCATATGTGGCACATCCCGATATTTAGCCCGGGATGTGCGGTACATATGCAGGCACAACCTCGCCTTGCAACGCTCAGGGGGGCGCAGTGTTGTGCGCGTACAAACAGGGAACAAGTCAGGAACACCCATGGGCGAGCTGCCATATTGCAAGGCACAACACGGCAGCCGCCTGCTGTGGGTGGCCACCTGACCACCCAGGACACGGTCCGCGAGCCCCCTGCCCAGGGGGCATTGTGCCCCCCCTTACCCGATCATGGGCACAAGTTGAAGAAACCCTGGTGGTCCAGCGGACCACTATCCCTTGCCCAATTGCGGGCATGTGTTGAATACATCCCTGGTGGTCCAGTGGACCGATCCCCGTCACCCACTCATGGGCATATATCACACTCCCTGGTGGTCCAGTGGACCGATCTCCTTCGCCTGCTCGCGGGCATATGTCGATCTCCCTGGTGGTCCAGTGGTACTCCACCTCCCAACCAGCCCACTGAGTCCCCCGCCACCCTGCATCCTGTGACCCTGGCATGCTGTCTTGTTCCAGAATGCTGGTAAAAATGACGAGCAAGGCACATTTAAATGGAATAAAAACAAACAGTGTCCCATGCAGAGTTCTCTTAACTGTACCTCTAGAAACAATTCCCAGTGTAAACGGAGCAGTGTAAGGTACTTAAATTTGTTATTAAAATTGGAGCTCCGAGTTCAGTCATGCGCAGTAGCACCTAGTGCTCCAAATTTGGGCATAACGCAGTAGCGTTAGGTGCTACTGTGCATGACCAAACTCAAAACTCCAATTTTAATAACAAATGTAAATACCTTACACTGCTCCATTTTTGCTTGGATTTGTTTCTAGAGGTACAGTTAAGAGACCTCTACATGGGACACTGTTTGTTTTTATTCCATTTAAATATGTTTCACTTGTCATTTTTATGAGCATTCCGGAACAGGACAGCATGCCAGGGTCACACTCCATCTTCCAGTGCAGCGGCACTTTGGACATGGCACATCCAAGACCAATATTTCAACAAAGAAATAACTAATTAAAGGTTAGCCGCAGTCATTTTAAGTTATAGAGGATGTTTTAATCGGGCGTTTTTGCAGCCCTGGTAATTGCCACCTCTGTTTTGTACAGTTTTCCTTTAAATGGTAGAGATATTTGGATGATGTTATTGCAATACAGAATGGTACACATGCTGAAACACTGCAGTTCGCAAATTGGTTGAATGACAATGCTTGGGGCTATACATCCAAATCAGAATTAATTTTTGAGTTTATGCTTAATAAGAACAAAAGAAGGCAGTGTTGAATCTCAGGGGGTTCAGAAACTCACTGCTGGTAATCCTTTACTTTTACCTAGCAGTGGCCACCCGTGGAGAACGATAGAAAATATTCCACAGTCAGTTTCGGTGGTTGAGGCGTAGTTGCAGCACTTTAGAAAGGTTTCATATAGAATCACAGGATTTAATCCATTTTCAGAATACGGGTTATAATTTGCAACTACTTATGAAGGCACACAAATAGGCGGAAAACACTGACAGAAATGAATTGTTACATCCTAGAGAGAATGCTAATAAAAGTGAAAATGAGATTGCGTTTGTAACAGAGTTCAACCGTAATTCAGGAATAGCAGCTGGGATCGTCTGCTCAAACTGGAACATTTTACAAACAGATAACATACTTAGGTCTGTTGTCAGAGAGAAGCCAGTAATTGCTTATAGATCAGCAAATCTGGCAGATATTTTGACCAATAGTAATTTTTTCAGATAGAGTGCCTTTCAAGGACAGCAAGGGAATAAAACCTTTTTATAGCTGTGGTTCCTGTTTAGCTTGTAAATATGCGGTGTAATCTAAACAATGTATTTCATTCACCATGGGGTAAAATTGTGGAAATGAGGAACCTTTACAACTGCAAAAGTACATATGTGATTTATGCTATCTGGAGTAGCTGTAAAAAAAATGTATCGGCAAAACTGTGAGGGAAGCCTGTACCAGAATATTTGAACACTTAAGATCTATGTATAGTACAAAGTTAAATGTGATACAGCACTAGGTCAAAATTTCTAAGCTACACATAAGGAAGACACGTCTTCTTTTTTTTGATCACGACTGTTTTTTGTGCCTTGCCACTGGCCCCCATCTGATTGGCTCCCCCTGCCCCAAACCCCGGAATCAACGGGGCTTAACTTATGCCCGGTCCAGGAGCAGTGCCTGTGGGGAGTTGATCTTCATCCTGTTGCCAGTGTGATTTTCCCCCCATTTTCTCCTAGGGGTCCCAGGGTAGGCCTTGCGCGTGGAGCACCTGCCTTCGGACCCGGTACGCATTTTTCCTATCCTCCACCCCACTGGCCTAATACCTAGCACCCTCTAGGCCTGAGCTGCCCCTGGCCTCCACCAGGAGGTGACCATTAGCAGAGGGTAGCCACCACACCTTCCTGGAGAGGCAGCTCCATCCAGCTCCACCCTTCCCCTCCCACTGCCAACCACGATGGCCCAGGCTCGTTCCCAAACCCGGCTTGCCAGCGTGCCGCGAGGTAAGACATCCAGTGCCTCAGCCCTCAGCGCCACTGAGCCGGCCAAGGTAGACACATCTTTTAGATTTTTGGTTTTTGATGATGTAAAACCTTTGCTATGAAGTGGTGATAGAGGTAAACAATTAAAACAAATGGAATGCTGCTGGATTTTTACCTTAAATACGTTGACATCCCGTGGTTTGAATAGTGATATTAATGTTTTACTGGCGTTGATAAAAGTTGAAAAAAGCTGAAATAGGGTTGCTAAATAGTTTTTCAGCACAAATATCAAGTACAAGAACTTAGTGATGTTTTGTGATTCTATATTGATGTACCCCCCTGGTGGGATGTAGTAAATTGTCTTCCAACTACTTTCCCAAAAAACTTGCGAGGAACATTATATGAATAAATTTCAAAAGTTAAAAGAACAGTTAAATTAAAAGAAATATAATGCTGAATTTACATATTGGGAGACAATTTTGGGTTGTTTGTAATTTAAAATAAAAAAAGGTATTCAATTTTTGGAATTTTGTATTAAAAGTAAATGTAAGAATTTTGGTGTTTTGGGCACTAATTCGTTATAATTGGTTGATGTATTAAATAGGGGGATTTTGTCCTGAATAATGTTTTAGCTTGGATTATTTGATAAGAATAATAAAATATGACACTTTAAGAAAGATATATATGCCAAAAGGGCTATTTTGCATATAATTATGTAAATTATTCTGAGTATAAGGGGGTATAAAAGGACTCCCCCTTCATCCATACATCACCCCTGATGAAGTGATATTTGAACTACGAGGCCCTGGCTGAGGATTCCCCGTCTCTGCAGTTTTAGCACTTTGATTTTTAAGTAGCGTTAACTTCTCTGAAGAAAGGCTTTCTATTCAGCAGTTGGTTGGGCTTGAATTTGAAATTAACTGTAATGAACCAAACTTTTAGTGATATAAGTCTGAGTGTGAGATTTTCATCAATAAAGTGAAGTTCTGAATGGTAAATCTGCAGTGTATGTGCCACAATATTTTTGGTGTGTGCTGGGAGGCATTCCTACATACTACTGCTATCAGTGTGGGTCGTCCCAGAGCTTATGCACCGCTACTGGGTGCTGCTGATTGGTTTCTGCTTGGTGTATGCCATGCAGTGGGACACACTGTCCCGCCGTCCTTGAAGGAGGATGGCTGTCCCTGGAATGCTTAGCCCTTACTCCCCCGGTCAGCTCCCCTGAGTGGCCCAAGTCCACTTATGAAAACAGATCACCGACATATTGGTGAGTGGTAGTGATACTGGGCCAGGGTTTAACATGAGTGTTTGGGATTAAGGTGATTCAGCATGCAACAGGCACTGCTTCTTGACCTTATGGGACAATGGATGTTGAAAAACAGCTGAAAATACTGTATTTATAAACACTGGGAGGAGCCATATTTAAAGGAAAGCTACGGACAAAAACTGAAAAAACGTGTTTTAAATCATGTTCTGAGCTTATGAACAGTTCTTATGTGCCTGTAGTGGTATAAATGGTTTAAATTCAATTTTAATTGATTCTACCCCTGATTGTGGGGGTGGTGGCAGCCATGCTCATGTGGTTTTGTTTTTCAAGCCAATCCTACCTATCCAACAATGCACTTTGAGTCCCCATAACATTATGACAGCATGCCCTGTCCTTTCATTCAGTCTGTTTTCAATATTGAGAGAGAGAACTGTTTTGCCTTGTGTTCAGCCAGTCTTTTACTGGCCCTTGGGGTTAGTGTTTTTTTCTTTTTTTCAAAACTGCCTTTGAGTTTCTGCAGGTTGAAACTTCCTCCTTAGTGTTTTTTGGGCAATTTCTTTGTTTGTGAAGTCTCAGTACTTAATTTGCTACCTTTTGCAAACTGAGAAACTTCTGTTTTGCTATTACCACCCCAAACTCATCCAGAGGTGTGAATTCCTTTGTTTCCTTACCATGCTGGTTGATGTCTGCAGTGGCTGAACTAACAGTTACTGATTTTACTTGCTTGGTCCTCCCACATATGACAGCTTCTACAGAGCACAAGCTCATCTATACTTCAGTAGTTTTGATTGAAAACAAAAATGACATTGGGAACTTCTTACAAAAAGTGTTTACTGTAAAGTTGCCCTTAGCTTTAGGAAAATTTTACATTGAACTGGCTGCTTTTCAAGACTTTAAAGGCTGGTAAACCTCTGTTTTGCCTCCAAGTTGTTAAATGGACAAGCAGCTGTTCATGCTATACACCTTAGATCAGTATCAGCCTCCACAGCCATTGGTGCAGTACTCTTGTTTCAAATGATAGTATTCCTTTTGGGGTGGGGGGCATACCTACGTGAATTCAAAGGTACATCATAAGGCACATTTTTGCATTTTAAAGCAGCAGTGCAACGAAAATGAGTTAAAATTTGACCCCACCTTTTTCCTTCATAATTGATGCCAGATGTCTTCCAGTTTATTTTGGTGGTAAAAGTTTCAGTTTTCATTATCATTTAAGAATTTCATGAAAGTTTTCAAGTAATGATTTCTCCAGAAAAAAAGATGGCTGCCTCATTTCTGCATAGAAATAATATTGAGGGTCAGAGGACGGTAAGAGTCCAGACAAAAATGCAAATGTACAGTACATAGCATAGGAAGGATCCAGAAAACCCAAATCAACAGTTCTGCCAATATTTTTAAAACCATAGCAGAAAATTAGCTTGTTGGAATAACTTTTTTTCATTGCACTGCTGCTTTAAGTGGTAGGTTTTGTTTTTTGGTCCCTTCCCTCCCCGAAGTCTATAGCACAGTTAAAATGCTTCTCTACCTGTATAGAAACTGTCCCATATTGTTTTCACTTTATAAAACAAAAACACACAAGTCGTGGGCTGCATAAGTGTGGTGTTCAGAAATGTTTTTATGCAGTTGTGTCCTGAAATGCTTCAAAATTATTGGCAAAAATGTGTGAAGCTTTGAAGAGAAAGTGTACATTGTAGTGTAGAATCTTGGTGCACTCTGAATTTTACAGTAGTTTAGAGGTCTGCACATTAGTGCTAGGACCCTTCAGCTTCACAGGTTTGGATCCTCTGAAAGGGACAAGACTTATTTATTCCCACACACTTAACTGAGTGCTGACCAGTGATCCATTGGATTGACTGACAGCCACCCAGCCATCCCTCTGCAGTTGACTCCAACACTAAACTGCACCCTGTCTGGGTAGTGCATGCATGGTGAAAATTGAAATACTGTATCGGTAATCCTCCTTTAATAGCTCAGCTACATGGTCAATGTGCAACTCTGCACATGCCTCTGTGAACGCATTTTCTTTCAGGAACATACTCCTGCCCTCATTTCATTCCCTCGCCTCCAGGGGTAGCTTGCATTTCTGCACTGCTAAAGCTTTTGGACTCTGCATGTGCTTGCACTGTCACTGGTGTGGTACTGTGGACTCTGAACATACTTGCAGTCTCACTGTGGCGGTCCTGACTGATCACAACCCCCTGCCAACCGTTACTTTGTAATGTGAAATTCGACCAGCAATCATCTCCAGTCCACCCCACCCAACAGTTCAATGCAGCAAATCCTATTTTCACCTTGACCCAGGTGGCTCCCTCCCGACAACCCTTTCAGAACTTCCGCGCAGCCCACGCAGAGGCCAAACGGTTGTCAGCCCTCACATTCTCTGCTGTCACACTGCTGCAGTACAGTGACAGTGCTGTTTTTTTTAAACATGGGTTGAATTAGACACGCTGATGTAAAAAATGTGGTTCTAAAGAGTAACCTACTGGGTCCAAATATAATCAGCAACAGATTTTGAACAGTTCACGTTTCCTTCCTTTAGATATTGTTGTTGAGTAGGTGTCTCTATTTGGATCCACTTGCAAAGGAAAGTGGGGGTCAAATTTGGCAAGGATGCAACTTTTGCCCTTTTGGTGCAGGCTATCGCTGTCTCTGGATGTGGGCAGCCACTACCTTTTGAAAAAAATAAGCTTCCCTCACATCACCCTTGTAATCACCTCACAAGTGTAGCCCCCCCACCAGTTTGGGGGCTTATCTTAAGTGTCTCCTTGGGTTCCATTGATGCCCACTGCCAGGCAGACTTCCCTCCAGGGGTCATGATTTCATGATTGCCAGAGTTCTGCCATTGATCTGCGTGAGAGTGCCAGGCTTAGTCTCCATGCTGTACCTTAAAGTCCACAGTCATTATGAATGCTGTTAATGGCCTGGGCTGGGTCCGAGTGGTCTAAGACTTGCAACTAGCCAGGTATTAATCTGCTTCACTCTGCCGTAGCTAATATGGCAGAGGGAGCCTTACTCAATCCTGTAACTATTTACCTGTGATTTCTTACTGTGTTTCACTTAGAGGAATTAGCTTAACCTGCTTTCCTTGCAGCTATTGCTCCCCAATTGGGGCTGTCATGTTTAGTCCAGGATTTCCCCGTTTTGGACCAATCGGGACTTAAGAACCTCCAGGGGGTCCTTAATTCAGGTGCCTTATGGGAGAAACTGTGAACTCTAATGGTTGGTGCCTAAAAGGGCCAATTAGATTCAAGTGACAGACAGACCACTTGCTCAACCAATCAAGGGACAACCGGACTAGTCCACACTACCAACTTTGAATCAGTCAGTCCTGCCCAAGCTCTTGATTTGAGGGGAGCTCTGTGTGTGTGCTGCTGGATTCCACAGGGAAGGAGTCTGCCTTGCCCACCCACACCCTCAAGACACTTGGACTGCCGTTTTGCAGCCAATGAGAGAACCAGGCAGTATTCTAACTGATCAGCAGAATTAGGGTTTGCTTAGTGATCGGATAAATACTGTGAACCATACTAAATCCAAGGGAAGAAATCTAAACTTTGATGCAGAACCATATATAAATGTGCTGCACCCTGCTGAGAGACTCAATATAAGTTCACAGGGGCTCCTGGTGACAGAAGGGGAGCCTGTCCATTACTGTTATCGAATGACTGCCAGCTGGAAGTGCTTCATCAGAAAATTCCTAGAACTGTTACAATTTCCATATCCAGTGCTTCAGGGCCTATGCCAACCCAGCCTGTGCCGCTTCCAGTGCCAGTTCCTGCTTCACAGTGAGAGCCCAACATCGGGAATTCAGCTCCTGCGCAGATCTTCATTGCTGGTTGCTGCCACCTACAGGGAAAGGCCATGAAGTGGAGGTGAGTTGTGACGGCTTCGTTCCCTGAGCTCAGAGGCTTCAGGTGTCCAGTCTCCTTTTTGCCAGGCCTTCACCCAACTGCTGGTATGATGAGTAAACCCAGGGTAGCTTCCCGAAACATGTATGCTCTGTCTTTTGTGGTTTCATCTGACTCAAGGGTTTCCAGAGACTGGGCCAACTGGCCCCAGATACAACCTTGCTTTACACTGCTAAACTTAATTGCCTTTGCTCCATCCAGGGCCACAACAACAACAGCTGCAACACCAGCCAACCTGGACACCGTTTCCAGATAGCCACCATTACAATCTTGGTACCAAGGGTTGTTAGATCGTTACTTATGAGACTAACTGAATGCATGCAAAGTAACTTGATTCATATCAGTAAAGTAAGTATTCTTTTAGAGTCACGTCCCCCAGTAAACCAGATTTACTTTTTTACTGTCTAAGCTGCCTGTGAGCATATTCTTATCTGGTATAGAGCTGGTAGAACTTGCTAACCTGCTGAATGTGCATGCTTGCATTTCTAAAACTGTCATTACAGGGGGACCCAGGGTGTTTGCCATAGGCCCAGACCCTGGGGTAGGTGCAAGGCGTGTGAGCATATTATTAATGCCTGTTACAAACCGTTTACTAAATGCTGCAACTGGTTATTGGCAATCAAAAGGTGTCAGGTCACCAGGTGGGCTTGTGGGCGGTTATAGCTTCCCAGAGGGCTGTGCCAGGTCAGAGAAATACCCACTAAAGCTTTACTCTGGGTGGAGGCACCAATTCACTAAACTTACTGAGGGTGGGATACCCCAGTAGTTGGTTATACTGAACCCAGCCCCACAACCTGCAGGTGGAAATACATGCAGTGATTGTAACCCTCGAAATAGCACCACCTAGGGGCTACACAAGAGATTGTTTTCATGTCCTCTGGGCCATCTGCACTCATGAAAATGAATGCGACATACCACATCCTGGGACGCAGTCCACTGATATGAGGTCACTGCATGGCTCTGTTTCCCCACTCCTTTAGTTGTTATTGCAAAATCAGAGGCAGTATAGCGCAGTGGTTTAAGGCTCTGAGCTGCAAATCTGGTGACATCCAGCAGATCAGACCTGGGTTTGAATCCCACAGCTTCCACTTACATACTGTGTAACCCTGAGCAAGTCACTTAACTTCCCTGTGCTCCCAGGCCGTGCCTGTAAAAAAGCTTTCAGTTTAGTGTGCTAATCCTGGTTAAACAACTAAAAAAAAAATCAACTAGCTGTGAATCTTTGCTCTCTTATCATAGGGCTTTGTGTGCAATAACTGTATCATTTGCCTTTGCGCAAATGTGTACATGTTCTGCACTGCCTATAAAAACATATTTGATGTGGACAACAGAACTGGACTCATTGCTTCCCATTTATGTGTTCCCACGAGCGATGTATGCATTGGTAGCCTAACCTCCCTCTGTGAGTTAGGTACATTGCTTGGAGTGCATCATGGCTTCACATTGTTGCTGCCAACTGCCTAGTAAATGTAGCTCCCCACCACGAAGTTATCCGATGAGCAGTTCTTGGTTTATTTCCTAGTCGGCGGTAGTGGCCACCACCCTACATGTTCTGGCTGTACTCCTAGTTGCTTATGCGCAAGGTGTGTGCTTTAGCAGTTTCAGCCATAGCACAACTGCCATCCCTTGCTCATGCCTCTGTAGCCACAGTCCAAATGCATTGTGCAGCACCCGCCACTTAATGATCGGCATAATAGCGTAGGCTGTAGAAACATAGAACATAGAAAGTGATGGCAGAAGGGGACTTCAAGGTCCATCTAGTCTGCTCATGGTGTTCACTTACCTACTTACTTACTTACTACCCCCTCCCTGCTACGCCCTCATTTGTATTATAGCTTTCTGCTTATCCCATGCATTCTTGAACCCTACCACTGCTTTGGCCCCTACGATCTCTGCTGGTAGGCTGTTCCAGGCATCCATCGCCCTCTCTGTGAAGAAGAATTTTCTAATGTTGGTCCTGAATTTGCCCCCTTTTAGTTTAAGATCATGACCCTGTGTTCTGCCTCCCTCATTGGCCTTGAAAAGTTCCTGAACATAGACCTTGTTTGTTCCCTTAATGTACTTGAAGGTCTCGATCATGCCCCCCCTCCTTTGTTCCAGAGAGTACATGTTTAATGCCTTCAACCTGTCCTCATGTGGAATTGTGCACATTCCATGTATCATTTTTGTTGCCCTCCTTTGTACCATCTCTATTCTGTCAATGTCCCTGTGAAGGTGTGGTCTCCAGAAATGGACACAGTACTCCAGGTGGGGGCAGACCAGTGCCCTGTACAGTGGCAATACAACCTCCCTTTTTTGGCTAGTGATTTCACTCTCAATGCATCCCAGCATGCCACTGGTCTTGAGTGCTGCCTTCTTGCATTGTCTACTCACTTTTAAATCATCCAATATAATGACCTCTAGGTCACGCTCTTGCCTGGTTGTTGCTAGCTTTTCTCTCCCCAAGATGTACTCGTTATTTGGGTTTCCCCTCCCTATGTGCATAACTTTGCACTTTTTGGCATTAAAGTTCAGCTGCCATGCTGCAGACCACTCCTCCAGCTTTTTAAAGTCTGCCTCAATGTTCATTTTCCCTGCCAGGGAGTTTACCCGATTGCTTATCTTGGTGTCATCTGTGAATAGACACACCTTCCCCTTGAGCTCCCCTGCTATGTCTGCCATGAATATATTGAAAAGCAGAGGCCCTAGTATGGAGCCTGGGGCACCCCACTGGTTACCCTCTGTTCTGCTGACAGCGTGCCATTTACCTGCACCCTCTGTGTTCTACCTTGCAGCCAGTTTTTTTCCCATGCCATCACTTTCGGTCCCACCCCTATGTTGTCTAACTTTTTTATCAGCCTTCTGTGTGGGATAGAGTCTAAGGCTTTGCTAAAGTCCAGGTAGACTACATCCACTGGCCCCCATTATCTGCTGTCTTTGTAACTAGTCGAAGAATTCGATTAGGTTTGTTTGGCAGGACCTCCCTGTCGTGAACCCATGCTGTTTGAGATCCTGTTGTTCACTGGCGTCTAGGAATGCTAAGATCCTCTGTTTGAGTAATGATTCCATTAATTTTTCCCACAACGGAAGTGAGGCTCACTGGGCAGTCATTTTCTGCCTCTTCCCTGCTGTCAGACATATGGGGTGGGACCACTGCTGCCGCCCTCCAATCTATTGGTA
This sequence comes from Neoceratodus forsteri, assembly GCA_016271365.2. Taxonomy (NCBI): domain Eukaryota; kingdom Metazoa; phylum Chordata; order Ceratodontiformes; family Ceratodontidae; genus Neoceratodus; species Neoceratodus forsteri. Next base: position 940,380,740 of record CM028137.1, read on the forward strand.
CCGCCCCTGTCTCTAGTGATTTGGTGAAGAGATTTACCAGTGGTGCCGCTAGTTCCTTTTCTAGTTCTTTTAGGATTCTGGGGTGCATGTCATCAGGCCCCATGGCCTTATCTACTTTCAGGCTATTTAGCACCTTCAGTACTTGGTCTGCTGTAAAGGGGTTTGCATCCACTCCTAGTCATGGGGTGCGGATCCTTTTTGGGGCTGGACCATTTCCCTCCTTCTCCTCTGTAAATACAGAGCAGAAGTACTTGTTTAGGATTTTAGCTTTTCCCCTATTCCCCTCTTCTAGGTTCTCCCCTTCTGCTTTCAGTCTTACTATTCCCCCCTCATCTTCCTTTTTTCCCTTATGTACCTAAAAAAGGTCTTGTCCCCTGTTTTTACACCTTGTGCTATCTTCATCTCAGTTTGTGCTTTTGACATCCTGATTACTTTGCCTGCCTCCTTTAGTTTCTCCCTGTATGATTCCCTCTCTTCCTCTTTCTTTGTTACTTTGAATTTCTTGTAGGCTGCCTTTTTTCCTTGACTATGGTTGCCGCCTCCTTGGAGTACCATAGTGGATTCCTTTTCTTTTTTGCTTTGCTTATTTTCCTTGTGTATTGGTCTGTCACGTTCCTGATAGTGCCTTTTATGCTTTCCCAGATTTCATCAGCCCCCTTCCCCTGTACTTCCTTTAAGATTTCAGCTATGGTATTTCTCATTTTCTGAAAATCAGCCCTTCTCAAATCTAGGACCCTTATGCTGGAATGACTAGTGTCCTCTGTGGTGAGGATATTGAATCTGACTGTACGATGGTCGCTATTCCCTAGGTGGCACCCTACTGCTGTCTCTGTTACTCTCTCCCCATTTGTTAGGACTAGGTCTAGTATGGCTTCACCTCTTGTTAGAGAGTCCACTAACTGCCTCAGACCTGCACCCTGCAACTCAGTCAAAAAGTCCCTCCTCCTTGTTGATGCTGCCGATAAAGTTTTCCACTGTATATCAGGTAGGATTAGATTCCCTACCAGTACCACCTCACCTCACCTTTGTCTGTCATTTGGTGTATTGTTTCGAGTAGGTCCTTGTCTGCAGTTTCCCCTTGTGATGGGGGGGCCTATAAACTGAACCTATTCTGATGGTTGCCCCATTACGAGTGTCAGCTGCTAGCCACAATGCTTCGGCTTCACTGGGAGGCCCCTGTATCTCTGTTTTTTTTGTTTCCTCGTACATATATTGCCACTCCACCTCCCTTTTTTCCCTTCCTGTCCTTTCTGTACAGAATGTACCCGGGGATCACTGTGTCCCCGGTGTGGTTTTCTGTATACCAGTTTTCAGTCACAGCCACCCAACCAGGTCCTCGTCTGCCACAGTTGCCATGCGTTCTGAAAGTTTGTTTGTTAGACTCCTAGCATTTGTAAGCATTGCTATCAATATCTGTTCTCCCCCCCTTGGTGTGACTTTGTTTCCCGTTTGTTTTTTGTTCTGGGTTAGTGTTGTAATTTGGTGCTGATTTTTACGCTTGTTTTGCTTTTGGATTTTTTGGGGGTGGAGTTCTACGCATTGGTCGTCGTGGCATGTGCAGTCGCTATCCCCAGGTTAGGTACTGATTTTATGCTTGTTTTGGTTTTATGGGGAGTGGAGTCCTGCACACAGGGCACCGTGGTGTGTGCAGTAACCATCTCCCCATTTTTTAGTTTAAACGACTGGTGTAGATGTCAAATTTTTGTCCAAGTGCCCTCACCCCTTCTTTTTTTTTAAATTTAAAGTTTATTAATTTTCCACACATTACATAAAAAAGTCAATCAAAACATGCAGTAATAATGTTTACACTATTGTTGGTCCCCTCTCCCCCATCCCACCAACCTGCCTCAACATACCCCCCACACTACATCCAAACTGCGAGTTTCAACTTGCTGCAATGTAGTATGGATGTCTCATCAAGGCCGGCATAAAAGGAATACAGGGTGTAGAATGTGCCCCATACTTTTTCAAATCTGGATAGTCTGTTACTAAGACAGGCAATCATCTTTTCTGTCCACAGATTATATAGAAGTTCTTGTAGCCACTCACTGTAGGTTATAGAGTCCCCATCTCTCCAATGCTGTAGCATTAATTTCTTTACAGACATGGAAATAAGGGCCATATAATATTTCCGAGCAGTTACCCTGATATACAGACATGGAAATAAGGGCCATATAATATTTCCGAGCAGTTACCCTGATATACAGACATGGAAATAAAGGCCATATAATATTTCCGAGCAGTTACCCTAATATACAGACATGGAAATAAGGGCCATATAATATTTCCGAGCAGTTACCCTGATATACAGACATGGAAATAAGGGCCATATAATATTTCCGAGCAGCTACCCTGCTATACAGACATGGAAATAAGGGCCATATAATATTTCCAAGCAGTTACCCTGATATACAGACATGGAAATAAGGGCCATATAATATTTCCGAGCAGTTACCCTGATATTGGAATAGTCCCCTTGTATACATATATTTGGTGTGAATAGGTTTCCCAAACCAGTAGAGGATCTGCTTTGTCCTTAATAAGAGAGCATAATGGTGCCACTTTGGAGCACTCCCAGAGGATATGGAGTAAGGTGCCATCTGCTTGAAGACAACGCACACACTGCGGGGATACTGAGCTGTTAAATTTAGCCAATTTAGCTGGGATCATGTACATGTTATGTAATCTCTGAAGTTGCATTAGCCTCAGTCTGTCTTGGGTAGTGAACTTGTGTCAGTTTCCCCACAGCACTGCCTAATTAAGGGATGTGTTTGGTAGTTGGGAGTTCCGATATGTGACGATTCCACTAACTGCAGGAAAAGGCCAGTCATATAAAGTGTGGTATATACTGGACACTGCATGCAGTGCTGCAGCTTGGGGTGTTATTTCCAACTGGAAATTATTCTCAGTTGTCTGAGGTGGAGGAGATCTGGAGAACTGTACCAACATATGATGAATCTGGAATGTTTTATATTGAGCTGTTCTTAAGGTTGTACTTTTGCATGATCTCAGGCGAGGTAAGCCAGGTACCATCACTATTCGTCAACTGTTTCATGTCTAATGTGGTTAGTTGGGGTTCTCAGTCGGGGAGATATCTGCCACCTACTTTTTTTTTAACTTTATATTTATTTGATTTTACTGCATAACAATAATACAGCACATTATAATATAGGCAGGCAAACAGACATAATATAAGCAATTCTTGAAAATGCCTTACAACAGTTTTATAGTACTTCATTTATGCATGCCCCTATTTCTGGTTACAATACAAGGGTGTTAATATATATATATATATATATATATATATATATATATTTATATTTAATATTTTCCAACACTGGCTGATCACTGCCAAGAACAGGGAGTATCCAAGATCGTTTGAAAGTATTAAATATAAGTCCCTATCATCAAGATAGATACCACTCCAATCTATATCTGTGGTGACAACAATAGAATTATAGCCTCATTATTTAGTACGTTTACTATTATTTTTAACTTTCAACTGAGCAATATATCAAAGTTTAAACTGTGTGGCTGCAACAATCTGCCACCTACTTTGAAGTTGGGATTGCCCACTAAGGGTTGGCGAAAGTCATGGGAATTATCGTATTTTAGGAAGGCACACAATTGGGTGTGGATTCTGACTGAGGTCCCAATCAGAGAGGAGCACAGTGATGGGGGAAGGGTCTTGGGTTTAACATACAGGAGGGCTGCAGGTGAGAGACCACTCGAGAGTATTAGCCCGTACTCTGTTGTAAGGCAGAGGGGTACATAACAGTGGAACATAGCTGTTGTTCAGGTTCGACCCATCAGCAATACTTGCTGGCTTGTCTGGCCCAATAATACTGACCAATATGTGGAAGCCAGAAGCCGCCTCTGTTTTTGGGGGCGGCTAGCTTATGATATGCCTATCTCTGGGTTTTACCTGCCCATATAAAGTCACTGATTGATATACTTGTGGGCCTTTCTGAACCACTGGAGAGGTAACTATAAATTCAGGAGATTAATAGGGTAGAACAGGCGTGGAAGGACATTCATCTTCACTAGGTTAATTTGTCCCCATAAAGTAAGTGGTAGTAAGCTCCATCTTGTCAGGTCTTGATGAATTTCTTGGAAGGTGTTATCAAGATTTAGTTTTTTGAGCTGGAGATCACGTCTAGTAAGGTGTATCCTCAAGTATTTTAGGAGACCAGGAGAGACCAAGGGCTGTAATCTCACTCTTTTGTGTTTTATAGTTCAAGGGAAAGACTGAGATCTTTTCAAAATTAATTTTATAATTAGACAATGAGCTAAACTCATCAATTATTTCTTTTTTGAACTTGAATACATTTTTATTGATAGTTCAAAGTACAATCATGTAATAGGCAGTAATACATTTCTAGCTAGGAAGACACTTCAATTAATTACAGTCATGTTTGTACATTTTCTTTTTTTTTGTTTGTTTACAGGTAGACATTCTTCATATTGAGCATGTCAATTTAAAAAAAATCCTCTTGGATTTTACAGAATGGAATGCTCTTCAAATCTTTTTCCCAGCTCTGTAATACAGACTGCAATTTATTGACTCCTAGTTCTTTTTTTTTTTTTTTTTTTTTATATTTATTCTGCTTTTTCTGGCAGGACCATTCTGTCGAATCCGGCCCTGGTCACAGTCCCCGGGATTCCCACCTACTGCCAATTGCCATCATTACTCTTGGTCACCCCTGTCTTACCCCCCCGGAGGGCGGGGCCGTAGCACCGGTCCCCGGTATCCCAGTGCCAGGGGATTAGTATCTAATTGGGAGAGCTTTTGGTGGCAGAAGCTAACTGAAGTCCCGGGGAGGACTTCACAGAGACAGGGGTCCTGCTGTGTTTTTCCTTCCCCTGTATACTGGGGCGGAGATGTGCAATGACGTCTAGCTTCTGTCCTGCCCCAGAGAGCATTGGTTACACGTCGCGTACAGGGTGAGCACCCAGCCTCCACCAGGTGTCGCTCCTGAGCGATCATGAGTCCCCCCTTCCCCCCGGAGAAGGAGAGCAGTGCTAAGGACGCTCAAGCCTTTTCCCCGACCGGCCCTCTGACGACCCGGGTCCGGCTCCTCGAACCAGTTCGCTGGCATCGCAAGCCGAGATCCCACCGCTGTGCCGATGGGCCGGCTTGACTCCTAGTTCTGCCTTCTCTATCTATCCTTGTCAAATGTTTTAAACTATGATATTGTAATGTAGCAATCACACTAAAGTGAATGAAATCATATGACACATAATCAGTGCAAACTATTTGTAAACAAGATTACAAAATATAAGTATTAAAAGATTAAAGAACTGGTCGATGTGGATCTATTGTCTTTATTTCATTGTTCACAGAAGTATATAGAGAGGTATCATTGGTGCCCCTTTTCATATTTATATGCTGTCAATCTGTCTTTTACTAGGTATTTCTAGTTAGTCACTGCTAAACCTCCGGAGGTTTATTAACATAGCTTCAAACTTCTTATTACCTCGAACCCCAGATCTTTCCTCTCTTCTGGACAGCCTGGGCTATATCATTGTTCAAGGCAAAAGGTATTGCTCCAAGACTGGGGTGCCCTCTGTGTATTCGACGTAATCATAGTATGGTAGCCATTTTGGATTATACTGCTCTGTATGCAGTCCCAGGTGAGCCGTGACTGCTTCCATCTCTTTAATATTTTGTATATTAGTAGTCCACGTACTGTGAGATGGTGCATGGGGCTATAGCCATTGCTGCATGATTACCTTTAATGCTGCAGCTATCAGAATGTAATATAAATATCTTTGGTTGCTGGACCTGATTTCCTCAGGTGGTAAACCCAGTATTATATTGGCCCCTGCTAAATTGGAATGCAGCTGAAAGACTGCCTGAGGTGCATGACCAACCAACTGCTAGTAGCTAGTGATCTGTGGGCAATCCCAGAAAATGTGGGTATGTGTACCCTTCCCTCCACATCCTCGCCAACACTTATCTGTTGGCGGAGTTGTGTAATATGCTGAGATCACTGGAGTAATAAAATATCCAGATGTTACCTTTCATCTGTATTCTCTCCATTTAGGAGAACCTGTTGTCTTAGCTACTCCCACCCGTACCCTGGACCAATTCTCTTCTGATAAAGGAGTGTTTAGTTCTTCTTGCCACTTTTGTTCTGTTTTTTGAACCAGTAATTTCCCTACTTCCTCTTGGAGTGTTTTAGAGATATAGGATATGTATCCCTTGGAATCTGCCATGTGACTTTTTTGATAGGTGGCAATTTTTGGTGGGGGTGGATTACATACAAGAGCAGATGTCCCTGTTATGGTAGTTATATAATGGAGGCATTGCAGAAACTTAAAAAAGTCTGTTTTGGGTAGGCTAAATTCTTGTTGTAATTCTGTGAAAGATTTTATAGTGTCTCTTTGCAAGAGTTGTGTCAGGGAGCACAGTCCTTTGCTTTGCCAGCGATGAAAGCAGGTGTCCCCTGGGCCAGTTGGGAATTTGGGGAGGCAGTCAAGGGGAATGTACTTCCACAACGGAATGGGGATTTCCCACCACTGCCTGACGTCGATCCATGCCTTAATTGTATGTCTGGTCCATCTGTTACTAATTAATTTAAGGTCAGGTTTGTAAAGCAACCCACGGCAATATATTGAGAGGGATAACCGAATCTGCTCCCTTTTCCATGAGGTACCATCCCCCTCTATACTCAGGGTTTAACATTTTTAAAATTGGCAAGATTTGTGCAGCTTTGTAATAATTATAAAACTCTTAAGACCCCCCTCCTCTATCTCTGGCTTCTGTAAGAAGCTTCCATCTTTTCCCCGGTCATTTCCCGGCCCAAATGAAATTAGTTAATTTCTGCTTGAGTTCTTTCCAGTCCCTCCTGGGAAAGGGCAAAGGCAAATTTGTAAATAAAACGAGGTACCTGGGCAGTATATTCATTTTGTCAGAATCTATTCAGTTGGTGACTGTAAGGGGAAGTGCCTGCCATCTGTTTATGTCTGCTAACACCTTCTTCTGAAGTGTTCCAAAATTAATTTGGTTAAGCCGAGACTTCTTAATTGGAATATGTATCCCTAAGTATCGTATTTTTCCCTTCACCTATGTGAATGGGATCCTTCGGCTAGCTTCCGCTGATACAGTGTCATTCTGTGGGAGGACCTACGATTTGTCCATATTGACCTTAAAACCTGAAAATTTACCAAATTGGGTAAGCATTTCCATAAGGGGAGGGATTGAAGCATCAGGGTCATGGAGAAAAATCAGAGCGTCATCTGCGTATAAGGAAATTTTATTCAAGGCCTCCTTTATTCTATTTCCCTGAATTCTGTCTTCTGTTCTGACCGCTTGAGCGTAAGGCTCCATGGCCAGCGCTAAAAGCGGGGGTGATAGGGCACAACCCTGTCTGGTGCCCCTTTCTATTATGAATGTTTCTGAAATCGTGCCATTAACCCGCACCCTGGCTGAGGGCTTTTGGTAGGCCATCATTATTCAATTGCAAAAACCTCAAAGCCCATTCGTATCAGAACCTCTCGTAGGTAATTTCAATTTTGCCTATCAAAGGCTTTTTCAGCATCTAGGAAAATTGCAATTTGGGGAGCTGGGGAGGTATTTTTATGGTTAATTATGTTAAGTAATCTTCTAATGTTATCAGACAGATGTCTGTGGGGAATGAATCTGGTTTGGTCCGGGTGTATAAGGGTCTCAATATATCTCTGTAATCGGTTTGCCTAAATCTTGGTTAATAATTTGAAGTCCTGATTTAGAAGAGATGTGGGCCTGTAGGATTCACAGTGGATCTGTGGTTTGCCGGGCTTGGGGATTGTGGTGATTAGGGATTCCTGCCATGAATGTGGGAGCTGTTTTTCTTCTAGAATGGCATTTATAACTGTGGCAAGCCTTGGGGCAAGGATTTTTTTTAATTGTTTTGTAAAATTCCACCAGGAACCCATCTGGACTCAGGGATTTTCCTGATGGAAGGCCAGTGATTACTGATTGGATTTCCTTTTCGGTCATGGGGGTTGATAATCCTTGCTGCATATCCTGGGATAGTTTGGGGAGTTTTAAGGTATCCAAAAAGTTGTCAGTCTGATTTATTACCTCTTGTGGGTCACTTCCCTCGGTGTATAATTCTTTATAATACCTTTTAAATGCCCTCACTATGTCCCCTGGTTTTTCCCACCTCACATTACGATTGTTATTATTCTGTATATAGGGGACATATCTATTATGAAGATCTGTATACTTTTTATCCTGGTTTTTCTTTTTGGCTGAGGCCAGGCTTATCATCTGGCCCTGTACCACGGCCTTCATGGTGTCCCGCCAGAGCATTGGTGAGCATTCTTCCATGGGGCAGTCCGTTGTGAGGTTTCTAATAGCCTGGGAAGTTTGCTGTACAATATTCGGGTCATTTAGTAGGGAGATATTCAGTCCCCAACTGGCACACCTAGGGTCTGACCCCCAACTAAGCCTCATAGATATTGGAGCATGGTCAAACAGGGTTCGTGAGTGGATCCGGGAAATGGTGAACTAGTGAAGGACTGATTTGTGTGCCACGAACAAGTCTATTCATGAATATGAATCTTGAGTAGCTGAGTAAAAGGTATAATCCCTTTCCTTTGCATGGTGTGACCTCCAGACGTCCACCACCACCCCCATCCATCAAGGCCCTCAGTCTCCTGCTCGCAACAATGAGGTAGCTGTTCAACCCTCAACCCAAGGAGTAGTCTACTGCTGGACAGAGGGCCACATTGAATTCACCCCCCAGAACAAGGAGACCTTTAGGAAGGTTCACTATCTTTTGGAAAATTTCCACAAAAAACTTATCTGCTCCTGTGTTGGGTGCATATATGTTTACCAGCTACACTGTTTTATCTTGTACAGTTCCTGACACTCTGATATATCTGCCTTGGCAGGCTCCATCTACTTCATGCACCACCAATGGACAGTTTCTCTTAATTAATACCACCACCCCTGCCCTTTTTGCTGCATTATGTGATGCCGCCTCCATTCTCCCCACCCACTGGCGCCTTAGCTTAGAATGTTCCAATTCTGAGAGGTGCATCTCTTGGAGGAGGGCAACATCGCAATCCAATTTCTTTAGTTCTGTTAATAGTTTTGTCCTTTTTATGGGGGAGTTAATCCCCTTAACATTGTACGAGATGACATTTAAATGAGCCATTCTGTGTTAAAGTTCTTCTGCCTCTGTTCACCGGACCCCAGATCATCATGCGACACTGCCCATCCTCCAAACCACTTTGATACCCCCATCTTATTTTCATGCAGTATAGATCCACATTGACAAATCTTAGGAACATTCATAAAAAAACAACACATTGCTTTAACAATTGAACTCAACCAGTTCTGGTAATATAACATTAAACTTCAATTCAACAAACTTAATTTATTTGACTTTCTAGGAAAATCCTTACGGTAGTAAATACCGCAGGCAGTCACTATTTGTGACTATTTTAATACCCCAGTGATGTATCTATAGGGGTGCTGTAGCTGTTACAAAAATTAGCATAGCCTGCTCACAACTTGAGAAAGTAGACAACCTCACTCAAGTGAGAAAGACTGCAAACCCAGTGTCCTCCCAACCACCCCCCCACCAAATCTGTTTTTTAAGAAAAGGAATAGTATAGTTCCTCAGTTTCCCTGTAAGATATACCTGTGTCCCAATCTGACCTGTCTTAATACTATAGTGCAATTAGATAATCTTGGTGATCGTGTCCCCAGTTCCAAACTTACTGTCTTACCATAAGGCTTTGCTGATAGTACTCCCTTGGAGAAACTATGCCCCGCCCGCTGCAACATAGTCTGATGAAAAGTAAGTTCCCCCCTCTAAAGTTGGTGACTAAGTACTGCCTCATGCTTTAATCCCAATTATTTATTGCCCCTTTAGATTTACGGTAACATCATCCGGCAGTGCAAATAATGTTTCTTGTCCTTTTCCAAGCAGGTAGGCAGGTAGGCAGGTCCCCCCTGACCCTCCTGCGGCCCCGTAGCTATGGTATTCAGTCGGTTATGTCACTCTTCTCCCCCAAAGTTCACCCAAGCACAGATAAGTCCTCAGGGGTAGTAGGTGCCTTCAACAAAGGTATCGTACAGTACTTCAGCGTTTGGCCTTCAGGTCTTCAGAGGCGAAGATGCAGCCTTGGAGGAGATCTATGTTTGTTCTCACCGGTCAGCTCACTGCAGCAGTTTGGCAATGTCTCCTACGGCTGATTGTGAGATGGCGCCAAGGATACCATGCTTCATTGTAGTGCCCCGATTTACTACACTCCAAGCTGCTGCCTTCAATTTCCTTTCAAGCAGTTTTAGTTCCAAATCAGGGACTGGAATATTTAGGTCTTTAAGCGTAGAAACAGCTTCCACCACAGAAGGGAAACATTTTGTGTCAGAATCTAGGTATAATTTCAGCCGTGCTAGGAAAAGCAGTTGAGCCTTAATGCCCTTCTTGACTTTAAGTTCCTTGATTATCCCTCAAATTCTTTGCCTCTCCGCTTGTAGGGCTGAGGAAAAATCTTGATCAAAATATGTGGTTGCCCCTTGGTATTTTAAATCCCTGTGCCTCCAGGCTTCATGCAGAATCCATTCTTTACTTTGGTAGTGCAGCATGCAAATAATGAAAGAACGAGGCCTGGCTGTCGGGTCGCTCGGCTTGGGGACCAGTGATTGATGTGCACGATCGATTTCGAGGTTTAGAGCAGCAGAAATTGAAAGCACTGTTCGAAGGAGTCATTGTATGAAGTCACCGATCATCACGAAGCCCTCCTCTGCTCCCTCAGGGATCTCATGAATCCTGAAGTTGTTGTGGCGTGATCGATTCTCCAAGTCCTCCATCCTGACTTGTGTCTCCCGGTCCCACTGTAACAGATAGAGGAGCAAGTGGTCATGACTTTCCTGGGCCTCAGATAGTTCCGTGAGCTGAGAATCCTTGGCAGACACTTTTTTGTCCAGGACACGAACATCTTGCTGTAAGTCAGCTAGTGCAGAATCTATTTTATTTACCATAGCCAAAATTTGTTGTAATGTCTGTGCTGTACTTTCTGGAGTGTTCGTCTCCTCTTGGTCCAACTCGATAGAGGACTGTGAGGGATAGCGTCTGCGCGAGGGTAATGTAGATAGGCCCTCCTGCGATCTGCTCAGTAACATCTGCCTCATTCTGCCAGTAGAAGCCATGTGTTTCACTCCTTTTGTCTTCTACGGCTTCCCTGCCATTTACAACTTGTAAGGAGCCACTTGGATGCCAGCGGGGGGAGTCTGTTGCTGAGGATGCAACTAGATTAAGATGAGGTGGTTGTGGAGCCCTTTGATTCAGCCTCCCACCATTACGGTGACATCACCAGAAGTCCTCACCAATTATTTCTAGTCCTGATGGAATGGACATACTAGGATTGGTGATGTGGAGCAGAATGTCATCTGCATATGCTGCGATTTTAGCTTCTTGTGGTCCTAAGTCAATTCCCTGAACTAGAGGACAGGCTTTCAGCTTGTAAATTAAAGGCTCTAAGTAAAGATTGAACAGCAGAGGGGAGAGCAGGCAATCCTGCCTAATGCCAGAGTATAGGGGAAAGCGAGAGGAGAACACCCCATTGCAGTAGATGCGAGCACTGGGGTGGGTATATAATACCTGAACCCCTCGGATGAATTGGGGGGGAAGAAAAAGTGGACCATTGACCTAAACAGGAACTGCCAGTCCACCCTGTTGAAAGCCTTCTCCGCATCTAGGGATACCAGAACTGCTGGAGTGGCTGCATCCCTAGATACGGAGACGATATGTGCTAGTTTCTGAAGATGATCTACTGACGATCGGACTCTCATGAAGCCCACCTCCTCGGGACCTATTAAGAGTGGGAGTACATCGCTAAGATGGTCTGCCAGGAGTTTTGCCAAAGTTTTAAAGTCCTGGTTTAAAGGAGATATCAGTCTATAACTAGTGACACACTCCTTGTTTTTCCCTAATTTGTGTGAGACAATCATCAGGGCCTCAAAAAGGGTATGGTCTTCTGTTCCTTCTGCCAGAATATGTTGAAAAAGGGATTTGAGGAGTGAAGCGAGTTTCTCTGCAAATACTTTATAGAAATTTGGAGAAAACCCATCTGGGCCTGGAGCTTTCCCCTCTTCCCTTCTTTGGTAAAGCGTAGACCATCGTACCTGAAAAAATGTGTTTCCCAAAAGCTTTGCCAGAAGAGTGGGCTGGATTTGCATGCATAATGAGGAGCCATGCAATTTAAGCGGCAACGCCAAGCTCTGGTGTAAATTATGAAAAGGTTGCATGATCCAAACAGATTGCACAACCTGTTTGAATATTGAACTCTGGATGTATAGTGAGGAAACACCTTGCATGGCACCCTGCATACATCACTTCATGAATGATTAAAAATCCAGAAGTGGGCAATCAAACAATTAGTGAAAAGTCCAACAACTTCTTTCCTTTTTCTTTTAATTTCTGTTTATCCGTCCTGCGTCCCTGCTAGAGCTGCCCCATCAGGAGTCGCCAATGAAGCCCATCCCTGCCAATGTCCTACCTGTCAGCCCGGGTTCCTCCATCTGTTGGAGGATTACCCCCCGGGTGGAGTTAGGGTGGGGCAGGACATCCCAGATCTTGTAATTTAGTCAGGTCCCCTGGGTTGCAGGCAGATGTCAGCATATTGAGACCAGGCTAGGCACTCCATCTTCCTGGCTCTGGAGGGGAATTTTTTCCCTGTTCTATGAGGACATTGCATGCCCTAACGTCAAGGCACAAGCGCCAACATCCGCAGCATCCTCCCCTCGATGGTGCAGCCTCTAGGGGTGATTGGTCCACAGGCCTCCGCCTGTGACCAACCAAACCCCCGAAGTGCTGACGGGCTGTCATGCCCCCAGCCTCCACCAGGGGTCACCGCTCACCGAGTGAGATTCCCACCCTCCCCCCAGAGAAAGCAAACTGTTGTCGGAGGCTCAGCCGTTCTCCCCCCGGCCAACCCACAGCGGCCTGAGTCTGCTCCTGAACCTGGGTCACCAGTGTGATGCGAGGTGTGATGTCCAGCGCCTCAACCCTCTGCGCCACTGGGCCAGCAAAAGTACAACAATTTCACTGTAACATGCAGTGCTGTTTTAAATAATAGTACCATATCTGAGTTGTACACCATTTCAGCATTAGTGTCACCCAGACGTATGATGGATAACCTGTCTTCAACATCACCATTGGATGAAGGTCCTCATTCTTTTTAGCCTAAGTAACAAGTTTCAAGAGTCTGACTACAACTGTTTCTAAATAGTCAGAAAAGGTTGTAGTTGGATACGGGGATGTTATAAAATGTCAGACTTTGTTTTGTTAAAACTGCATCTTTTATTCTACATATTTTTAGCACCACCCACACATGAGTACTATGGACATTGTGTTCATGTTGCCATTTGTAAGCATATTCTGAGCATTAATATCATTATACACATTAAAGCCAACTCCAGAAAGTATTTTGAAAGGGATTTTATTGTAACAGTGGAAAGGAAAATGCATAACATGTAGTCACAAAGATTTCTGAGCATTTTGAGTTACCTATACATAACACAGTGGGCACTTTGGTAACATTCCATACTGCAGATTTCTGACAAGAAGGGCGTTCCTTTCTGAGGTTGCATTACTGTTATTTTTTTGTAGGAGTATGATGTTCCTCTTTGTGGTTGTGTGTGCTATAGGCTACATTACGATCAGCTGCTTGTCAAAGTATAGCTACCAGCTAATTAACACTTTCCATTGTAGACAACCTGAAGCATGGTGGGGTGTAAACCACAAGATCTGTGTATATATTTATAGAACACTGCGTTGGTGACTGTGTGATAACCAGTTGCTTAGATACATCAGAGATATGTTTTGCCACATAAACCTCACGAATGGTTTATAAAGGCTAAAGACACAGAGGATTATGAAGATCTGTGTGCAGAGATGAACTGCTGCAGAACTAATGATTCAGAGTCCTTGAACCAGTATCTGCTTGAGCAAAGGATATTTGGCATACCCCCTCATTAAAGAGTCATGTAAGTCCAGTGGTTCAGTGTATTTTTTTCAGCTAAGGTGCTCAAATCCACTAGCTGTAGCAGACAGTAGGAGAGTCCATACTGATGAGTGCATGGGACTTTTGGCAAGCCCTTACACCAGATACCCACCCATTAACATGGGAGTTTCCTGGGCCATGCCTCCTCATTCTTGGGAAGTGATGCAGGTCCGTTCCCATGCTGCTTGAAGGGGGGAGGCAAAAGTTATTATTTTGAAATGATTACTTGATTTTTGTATATAATTTTGTTTTATGACATTATGAGTCCAAATATCATACAACTGGAGAGTGGAGTTTATAAAATATGTTTGAGAATTTCTAGTAATCAAATCTAAAGGTAAGGCTATTTTGCAAGATTGCTACTGTATATCATGTTTTAGTGTTTTCTTTTTACGTGTGTCAGTCGCAAAAGCTACATTGTATGCTTAATAAACTCAATATGTTCTGTTAAATAATTAGCTAGTTTTACGTTTATAGCCACTTGTAACATTTTGTAGTTGCTTGGAAGTCTTCCTTTCTTAAGGCTTCAAACAGATGTAAGGGTTTTTCTAGTGACCTTCCGTTCAAACAGATTTTTTAGAACCTGAGTGAACTGGATTACTAAGTAGCGCTGCCTGGTTTGATGGGACAGAAGGAAGCTGTGTTATTGGTTTCCATGGGTTTCCGGGACAGTTCAGGGAGGTTGGTGCTTCAGGAAGATCTGGCAAAACCTCAGCAGGAAAAGGCAGAAGGCCTTCATTAAGATCCAGCGGTAGGTCTGGGAGGATAGGGATGATTGAAGGACTGGGCTTTTGTTCCCTGACTGGTTCTGGAAGGTCTGTTACAGTCTGGTGAGGATGATGTGGAAGGCCTTCATGACCAGAGTCTTGTGTCAGTTCAGGGAGCACAGCGGCGACTGTTGGCTTAGGCTCTGGTGTTCTTGGAGCTACTGGTGGTTCAGTAGCACTAGGGACGGGTTTAGGCTTCACAACAACAGGCGGTGATGGAAGATCAGGGAGGGGTTTAGGCTTAACAACAACAGGAGGTAGGGGATGATGAGAGAGGGGCTTGGGAAGATGTCCAGCTACTGAAGTATGTTTCTCTTCAGATGACTCATCATGTTTATGATGCTTTTGCCCGTGAGGGTTATGTTCATGTTTGTCCTTCTTTGGCCCATGCTTGCTCTGCTCTTTGTGCCCATTCCTGTGTCCATTCTCATCTGAAGATGTGTCATGGCCATGACTCTTGTCATGTTTCCTAGATTCACTTTGCAAACTTCTTTTAACCACTCCTTCTGTTTGTGTACTAGGTAAACTTGGGACTCCGGAGGGTGTTAAACCTGGAATAATACCCCGAACAATCTGAAATGTAAAGATTTGAGAAATATTTTAAATATTTGATTGTAATCTCTTTAGAAAGCACAGTATAAATGTATAAATGGAATGTGCAGGAAAAATTTTTTTTGCTGGTGAAAGGGCAGTAGGGAATTTTTATCTTTGGTAGCTAGCTAGGTTGCCACCTCGGTAGGTTTAGTCCTGTGCTACAGAACTTAGTAGTGGCTTCATTCAAATATAATTAGCTAAAACAAGTTCTATAAATGAAACTACTTTCATGGATTCTATACTTAGAATTGATCCCCCTAATGTAGAAACGCTGGTCAAAACCCTGTAGTTCTTAGCTGGGGGAATCTCAACAGAAATAACTTGAGACAGAGCACCTGAAGACATGTGGCGTTGAGATTGTGTTAAGAAATTAATCATTCAAGAGGATATTTTTATGTTCTTAGTATAACGGGAGCACAGTATAATGGTTGGGGCTAGATGAGTAAGTTGCTGTATATTCAAAGTCTGCTTTTGTCCTGCTTGTAACCCAGCAGTCCTAAGGAGTTCCAGTTTGCAATATACAGGTTTAACCTCAGCCACAAAATGTCCTAATCTGGCAAATGTGAGAAAAACTGATGAAATAGTTTTTGAGATTTTAAATGCATCCAATGGCTATTTTACCCACTTTTGTAACAATGAAAAGAAACAGCAAGGTACCAAAAAAAAAACAAACAAACAGACAAAAAAAAACAAACAAAAAAACCAAACAAAAACCAAACAACCAGACCAAAAAAAAAAACAGCAAGCAAAACTGCAAGGATTTAGTTTGAAATGTGGCAGCATTATTGGGTGGTGGTCTAACTAACGCATCTTTTGTGTTATTTTTTTCACAAATTTGAGTTACTAATAAAATGTTGGTGCAAGCTCAGTAGAGCAAAATATGCAATAAACGGATGGGGCAATGAGAGTGCATGTATAGTAGCAGTTTTCTGTGTTCCTGACACATTTATGTGACCTTTGTTCTCACCCTTTTACCCTTGGAGAAGGGAGGTATGACCCAGAGAACATGACATGTTTAGAGGTATTTTATGCCTGCTGGAAGGTCCTATACAAATAACTTGCTTGTATCAACCTTACCCAGTCTGGAGCTTCACCATGTCACTCAGATACCCACCTAGTCATTTCCCAGGAAATCAAAGATACTGCAGTCTTTAAAGTAGTAGTACTTGTTTGGTGGCAAGCAATTTTATCATATAGTTGTTAAGCAAAAATATATTTCTGACATCCTTAGACTCATTTTCAGTGTATGTTTAGTTTTAAAACAGCCTTTACTGTTGATTTTGCAATTAATTACTCAAGTCTTTAAAGTTTTTTTCCCCAATTGTAATGTAAGCACCCTGTTTTTGGGTGCTTACTGTATTGGCTTCTCCTCCCTCTTTTCCTTTCATGGCTTGGGGCCGTGGCCTGCCTGCAGGTTGGTCAGTCTTTGTTCCCAGGAGGGGATGTTGAAGGGGGAGCTTTGGTGTCTTTGGGGAAGCGGCCGGAAACAAAGCAACGAGTTCAGGGCCAGGACATGCTGTGATGTCCCCAGCCTGGTCCAGGGTCTCAGCGGGCATCGTGTTGGTAGTCGGCTGGGGAAGAGAGGAGTTGCAGCAGTAATTGGAGCTGTCATGTACCAGTGTGGAAGGTTTGGGACCCTGTTGTCTGCAGCCTAGGGAATATGGAGGATCTGCCTTATGCACTGCGGCACCAGGTGGGACAGCAGTGAGAGTCCAGGAATCTGCTGGCTGGTGGTGGGGCAGCCCTCATTGTGATGTATGCGGTGGTGGTAACCCACAGCCCCTTTCTGGTGTGGCACTCCATCAGTCACGGGTGGGAGGCCTGCTTTGTGGTCAGGAAGCTGATGTGTCTCCGGGATCGCCTGGGCTGGACATGTCCTTGGATGCTCGGAGCTTGGTTTTGAGCCAGTGGAAGTGGGATCAGCTGGTGCAACAGGCCATCGCAGGAGGAGAAATAGAGCTGCATTAGTAGAGACTGGCTCCATGTGGTGGCTCCTTGGGACTAAAAGGCAAAAGACTTAAGATATTTGAAACCCCAGGACCCTGATGCTGATGAGGGGGATGAGGGGTTAAACACAGTATGAGAGTAAGTGGCAGTTTGGCGGTGTGTGCATGTGAGAGGGAAATGCTGCCATCTTATTTTTCATCCAGGACTGTATTTCTGTGTAGTGGGAGTGCCCCCTTCCCAGGAGATTGGGAAGGGGACCTCTATAGTAATTTTTGAAAATCTCTGCCATTAAAGTTACCTGTGTATTGTACATAATAGAGATATACTGTGTATGTTTTAGGATGGTATTACCGAATGTTTCAAATGCTGACAACCCTGATACTAACAGGCTTGACTATGCATGTGATTGTAACGATACAGTTGGTTTATGTGGACATTTTCATCTGTAGAATCATTTATGAGTGTGAATGTTCAAAGTTCTGATTATAAAATGGGTAGGATGTGTGTGTGTGCGTGTGCGACAAAACCATAAACCTCTTTTAACACATCGGCGATAGAGTCAAGGGAATAGTAGCTACTCAGCGGGATGACGGAGGTGGAAAGAAGGAAAACAAAAGGGGAATACGTGTAGACTTCAGAGAGGCAATATGTCCCAGGGTATGATAGGGTTATATGGGCAGACTAGATGGATCACTGATCCTTTCTGCCATCTTTATCTATGTTTCTATGAGGGTATACAGCACAGCACTGTTCCGAGATATGTTTTTGTATGTCAGGCATGACACAAGAGCAGAAAGATTTAAAAATGTCACCGTCCTGTAACTTCATTCAAAACACACAGTAGATAAAATTACAAAGAACGCCATACAGCTCTGGCAAATTCCTCTACCAGCTTTGTAGAGATGCTGTGTCATCAGGAGGTACCTGCTTAGGGATGGCTTTGCTTAAAAACGTCTCTACGAAACTGGTAGAGGAATCTGCCCGAGCTGCATGGTGTTGTTTGTAATTTCATTCACTGCGTGTTTTGAATAAAGAGCTTCAATGTGATTACGCAACTTAATATGATGTATGCTTGTGTGACTTAGATACATTGTGGCTGTTCGCCTCTCTGTCTGTGGGATATACCACCCTATAGGGGTACGATGGCGAGGAACCCTGGAGGAGGGTTCCACCCCATAGGTGCCACCGGAATGATTCCCTTGGCTAAAGGGAGCTTAGGAAGAAGCCCAAAAAGAATACCCAAAAGGGTGTTGAGAATCGGAGAGGCAAGAAATCAGAATAAATCGAGACCAGAAATTAAGGTGATAGAAGTAGATGGGAAGGACAGGAGAAGAATGAGATATGATGAGGATGATGAATGAAAGGAAATATGACAAGATGCAGAAGGGCGGACTTCCTAAGGAGAGACTGAACAGCTGGGACCACCATCCGACTCCATCCAACAGCAGAACCTAACTACGAAACCTATGAAAGCATTAACCCTGTCTAATATTATGACCATTGGCACGGAGGAGAGGAAAAAACTCCTTTGAGGAGGAAACCTCTGGGGGATCCAAGGCCTAGATCACCTTCCCTCCAGGCTGAAGGATGTTTTGGTTTGTGATGGCTCGACTACTGCAATTTAGAATCGCTATTGAGGGAAGAGGAAAATATTCCACTTTAGATGAAGCTCTTGCTCTGTCCTTCTAACAGGAATGCTGTTGAGGGTTGTGAGAGATGTCTCTGCAACTAGATGCCCAAAAGCAAAGGAGGAGAGAAAAGACTGCTGATGTACTCAGCCAGCCTACACGAGCCTATAAAATAGATCAGGTGAACCAGAGGCAGTCATGATGGAGAATAGCATAGAAGGTGCCTACAAACCCACTCGGACAGCCAAAGGGGCCCTGATGATGAGAGTCCCACCCTCACAGCTTGAAGTAATAAATTCTACATCCAGAAGTGTTGCTGAAATGAGGGATGGCCTAATGTCCACCTGGAGTGAAGACATTCTCACTATGGGAAAAGGAGAAGGACCCCGCTCTGAGTTTGCATGCTCTAGATGCGGACTTCATAGGTGCAGAGTGAGACCATTGGCTACAGGCTGGTCCTGAGGCATGGAACAATGGACACTGAAGGCATGTCTCTGAGAGGAGAGTAGGTCGAATTGAGGTAACATAGGACCCATATGAGGGGTATGCACAATTAGTTGATGTGAACAAGTAGACCTACTGAGAGGATGGATTGAGTGAAGGAAACCCCAACAAGGGTCCAGAGGAGGTAGGTCACAGTAGCAACCACGGGAGTGCGTGCCAACCAGGTATGTTGAGAAGCCAAATCAGGAGTGGAGTGAACTGCGATGGGAGAGATGGGAACGTCTGGACAAAGCTTGCAGCTGACGGCTGAAGTACGAGTACCAGGAGCAAAGCGAGGTATAATGGTAAGTAGGAAGAAGTGCAAAGTCAGTATAGGAGAGAGGAAGATCAAGACAGATGGAGTCCAAGGAGGAGTGGAGGAACTGCAGAGTGCTTCAGAGCCATGAAGGCTAGGTGGAGCAGCAGTTAAAGGAATGGCGAGTCAGCTATGGATTGAATAGATAATGACTAAAAGCTGCTCTTGCTGCCCGGAGCCATGATGCCCACTGTGACAATGCAGTCCCCCGCCTTGGGAAAAACACAGAAGTCATGAACTGGGCACTGGCACACCAAACAGAAATTAAAAGTTTGAGATTAATGAAAGTGAGGTAAAGCCAGTACTGTAGCTAGGCTGGCATGGTGTTGAGGGGTCCTGAACCTGGGACTATGATAACAATATATGCAAAATAGGAAAGGAAGCTGCAGGGTAGTAGAACCCCCAAAAGTAGAGGAAGCTGTGCTGATGTGCTGAGAGGGAAACATCCACCAGGGAAACTAGAAACATAAAATGAGGACATACCAGCAACTGGAGCCAGACCGAATACCAGCAGTGGTAGTAGAAAACAGAGTGAGGAAAAAAAAATGGGAAAGCTGCAGGAAGGAACCCAGAAATGGTTTCCTGGTATCCCGGCAGATAATGATGGTAGTGGAGGAAGATATGGTGCCAGCACGATGAGCAGGGAGGACTATGAAAAGGAATGGAATAAGGAGGAGGGGACAAACGAGAGAAAGGCAGAGACAGAAAATAGGCTCACCACACCATGCGATAGTAGGTAGGGGATGGTAGGCACACAGAGTTGTGGTTAGGGGATCTGAGAAACCATCCACTGAAAGCACAGAGGACCCCAAAAACAGAAGTAGCAAGCAGCAGATGGAGAATGATGGACCACTCACGATGGAGTGGAACTGTGGTCCTGCAGACTGAAACAAGAGAAATGACTCGGTGAAGGGGTGAAGGAGGAAGAAGGAGTCGGCGAGGAGTGGCGCTGAAGCACCCGAGACAGGAACACAAACATTGCCTGAATGAGGAACAGATGGCAGAGGTAGATGAATGGCTGCGGATGGTTGGAAGGAGCAGATCTGACTGGAGGCAGGGAAGGGAAGGAGAGAGAGATCAGCAAGGAAGAGCCAGGCACGGAGGGAGACGGCACACCTGAAGCACCCTGTGAGGTAAGAGGAATGAGGACCAGCAGCTGGGAGTCACGGAGGGGAAAAAAGAGGACCCTCCAACCGGAGCAACAGCACTGCAAAAATGAGGTGGGGGGGGAGAAGAGCGAGAGTAAATGGTCACCAGTGAAGGAGTGCCCGGGATGGAACCAGAGTGGTGAGTGTGGTGAAAGGGCGAGAGCATAGAACAAGGACCAGCGGCAAGATGGTCTGACAAAGAGCAGAAGCGGGGAGTCAGGAGCTGGGTGCTCACAGGTGATGGCATACCTGAGCGTTGAGTGAGAATATGAGGAGGAGGAAGAGTGGGCAGGCTGGAGCCCAGGTGGAACACAGAAGAGGAGCAAATGGCACAGCAGAAAGAGGTACGGGGAAGGGGGTGAGAAAATGAAAGTGGATGGGGCAGGGGAAAATGAGCCGGCAGCCTGAGGCGGCTGAGGAATCACGGGCAAAAAGTCCAAATGAGGAGAAGGATGGGAGGCGATGAAGAGCGGCGCCTCAAGGCCACAATGAAAAATGAATCCTGGACAGTCCAGGAGGAGTGGCCATTTAAGGCCTGATGGGGGAGTGACGTTGTTGCTCCACCCGTTGAACCACAGGCATAGCCTTTGTAATTATTTGCACAAGTTACTGGTGGTGCTGGTATTTGCTGCTGCTGTATTCTTTGGATACTGAGCACACCACTTTGACTGGAGCTGGAATTTGCTGCTCTGGGCTGCTAATTGTTTCCTTTGCTCTCTGTGTAACTTGGCAGGCTTAAAGATCTCTTAAACAGCTGTTGTTGAGCAACACATCCCTGGGATAACTGGGATGACTTTTGGAATTTTTTTTCCACTGGCAGTCACTACTGCCAGTGTACTTTGCTGTTGTCTCCTAGAAACTACGGACATGGCATCCCCTTTTCTAAACGAGGTATGTCACAAACACCTCTGTTGAATATTCATCTAGGGGCCGCCACGGGAATGTTTACTGCAAATACTTTAGTGTAAGCACGTGAAGTTGATTTTTTTACAGAACCTAATACGGCAGCTGACATTCAGGAACAGAGTGTTAGCAACTTACCCTCTAATGAGACTGCTGTCCTAAATATCTCCACGGCGTTACCCAGCTGGGACGAGCAATTCTGTGTGGCAGACACCACTGCTGGGGGAGAATCCCTTTGGAGTCTTACTTAAAGTTAAGACATTCACCCAGGGATTCACATGTAACATGGACTCCAGCTTATGGGCAAGAAAGAGATGAACTTATGACTGACTGGCAGGAGGCTTTAAAAACTGGCACTGATTATCTTATGTGAACAGTGATTAAAAATTACTTGCGCCAACAGCCTGAAGTAGAAAAAGAAATTAAACTGAAAGGGGAGATGATGCTGAAATTCAAAGATGACCCAGACTTTGAGAACCAAGAAAAAAAACTTAAGGATACTATAGCAAAGGGGGAGATAAAAATAAAACACAAAAGTTGAAAAATTTGAGCGTGATCATCAGGACTAGCTCCTTGACAGAATATTCACATGGAACAAGGGGGTCGGGTGGCAGCAAAATAGAAATCGCAACCACAACCACAATGATAACAGGAACCAGGAATACGAAGAGTGCGACTACCAGCAGTCACAGGAGTAATCGGGTCCAGTATAGCCATCAGATCAATACTGAAGTCAAGTGCCCAATCACCTGGATATTATACCTCATCAGATTCTGATATGGTGCATGATCCTTTTTTAGACAAGGACCTGGAGTTGGAGGAGGAGCCACCCCCAGTACCGAGGCGGAGCAACTGCCAGGTGCATTTCAGGGAACAAGAACACAATTCAAGCAGGACAACAGGAACTCCGAGAATAACCCCAGCAATAAACCTCACTCAATCGACCCAATGGGGCAGAAGATGAGGAAGAAGATGTGGAGAGGGGGCAAGAAACACCAGTGGATAGCAAGGCACAGTGAGGGGGAAATAATTGAACAGACTGAGCCTGACAAAAACACAGTCATCGATATTTCGGATTATCAACTGACAGAAACACAAACTCGTGTCCTGCAAAGGATTATCATTTGTTCCCATCAGGGACTCTGATAATTTAGAACTTTATATCGATTTGAGAGATTTCACAGGGAATTTAAATTTGAAGATATTCTTTAAAAAAATAAAAATGTATCGGACAACAGATGGTGATGGTACTCAGGAAGATCATATTAATGTCAGTAATAGAAAACAGGATAAATCAACCTTGGGGAGCAATACTTCTAAAACCTTTTGTCCTTTACTGACCTTTAACTCACCCTACAACAAATCTGTATGAGTATTCGAGAGAACATATGAGTCAGCAATTATGTCCATATTACAATAGAATGATCAAACAAAGTTTGTGAACCTTTCAAAAGAAGACAACATCCCCCTTGTCAAACTTCAGAACAACAAAACAATAACAATACAACCTGCCAACAAGGGTGGGGCAATTGTGATCATGTCAACATCAAAATATATTTTGGAAGTAGAAAAACAGCTATCAGATGCTAACTTTCGGAAAAAGTTGAGACGTGACCCCACATCTATGTTTAAAAAGAAGATAGACAGATTTTTGGATGAAGCAGCAGTAGATGGCATCATTGACATGAATGAATTGGCCTACCTAACAGTTACTCACCCTGTCAGAGCCACCATCTATCTGCTACCAAAGATCCACAGGGATCTGTGGAAACCACTTGGGTGACCAATAGCGGCCAGTATAGGTTCCATGGCAGAACCACTTTTGAGTTTTGGGGATGCACACATTAAGAATTATGTGCCATCACTACACTCCTTTGACAGGGATTTGACCGATGTATTGGGGGTCCTAGGTGACATTCAATTGGAAAAAGACTAGCTTCTCATGTCAATGGATATTACTTAATTGTACATGAATATACCACATACTGAGGGTATAACAGCTCTTGGATACTGGCTGGAACAGGATATGAGTCTGGATGTAGCAAGGAAACAGTTCTTGTTGGATTGTTCAGAAATTATACTGACTACGAATTCATTTATCATTCAGGGTGAATATTTCCTTCAAATCAAGGGGAAGGCAATGGGTGCCACTTTTGCTCCAAATTATGCCAACCACTATGTGGGCCATTAGGAAAACATGAATGTCTATGATGACCAAGTCAATCCTTTCCACCATAGAATTGATTTATGGCGTTGTTTTATAGATGACATTTTAATGATCTGGAGGGGCACTCGAGAAGAGTTGGGGGAATTTGTCAGGTTGGGCCTATTTTGAAAAAAAAAAAAATCCAAATTCGAAATTTTCTGTCCAAGCAGATAAAAACATGGTCAATTTTCTTGACATACAGATCAAAAGAGATTCTGATGATTGTATCACTACTTCTTCGTACTGTAAGAACACAGATCGTAATTCCCTCTTTCTCTCCTCGAGTTGCCGTCCCAGACATATGATTGACAACATCCCAAATGCCCAGTTTCTCAGAGTAAGGAGGAATTGTAATAAGGATGATGACTTTGTTACATATGGTTATGAATTGTGCCAGAGGTTTGCTGAGAGGGGTTATTCTAAAAACAGCATTGATAGGGCTTTTGAAAATGCCATGAGTGCCAAAAGGGAGGATCTTTTAGTCTCCAATGCTAACCAGGATAATTCAGATAGCCTTAACTTTGTACATACTTATAGCAGGCACTCAAAACACATTGAAGAAGTTCTTAGACACATCTGGCACATCCTTAGATCAGATCCCCTGCTGAGAGAGGCCACTGTACTACTGCCGTGCATGGTGCACAGAAGAGGGGCAAATTTGGGCGATAAACTTATACTCAGCTTACAGAGAACCACCACCACCACTAGGTCTGAAAAATACACTAGATTACCCCCTAAACTCTGTGGAACTTTTCTGTGTGGCAACTGTAAATTTTGTCCATCGATTCTTAAAATGGGTATCTTTACAACAGTGAGTTCTAACAGAACCTATGACACACGGCAATTTGTAACTTGTGTCACGGAAGGCCTGGTATATCTAGCCACTTGTAAATGTGGATCCTTCTACATTGGCAAAATGGCCAGGTCTTTTAAGTAATGTATAGGGGAGCATCTCAGAGGTATATCCACTGGGAACAGGAACAATGCATTGGCAGTTCCTGTCATGAGACATTCTGAAAACATAACAGCTCATGAGTTCAAATTCAGTGGGATCCAGGTTGTTTGATTGGATATAAGGGGAGGAAATTTGGATGACAGGTTATTAGATAGAGAGGCATTTTGGATTTACACTCTGGGGGTACTTGTAGCAATGGGCCTTAACGATAAGATCAATATAATGCCACTAATAAAGAAGAAGAAAATGTAAATAGGCCTTCGTCATGCTACTATCCCATATTGTTTGTTAATAGCTGTATTTTCTGATTAATTATCTGCACTAGTGCAAATCAGAAAGTTATATAAACTATATTTTATTTTTTCCTTTTATAGGGAATGTTGGGTTCCATCGATTGGAGATCCATGCAAAAATTAAAAAAGGATTAGTATATTTAGCCTGAACACAATTATATATTTTTTAAGCTTTTTGTAAAAACAATTCTTGTGTGTATTACGGTGCTGTTTATTTATTGATATATACTTATATATTTAAGAAACGCTGTATACTCATGCGTGTTTTAGAGATAAAATGGCACTATCGCTTTAAGAAATCATGTTTATAAGCAAAGCTATCCCTAAGCAAGTACCTCCTGATGATGTAGCATCTCTACGAAACCGGTAGAGGAATCTACCTGAGCTGTATGGCATTCTTTGTAATTTCATTCAATCAATCAATCAAACTTTATTTATAAAAGGTGCCTTTCCAAAACCAAGGTGCCTGTACATAACATAATAAAACAAATCAATAAATAATTAAAACCATAAATAAAATTCCACAGCTAAAAAGAAATGTTTTTAATGCTCCCTTAAAGCTTTGGACGGTCGGGCAGTCTCATACCTGACGAGGTAGAGAATTCCACAGGGTTGGTTCCATAAAACTAAAAGATCTGGCCCCAGATGTCTTTAAACGAACCCTTGGAATCTCTAGCAATCCCTCGTCAGTGGATCGGAGAGAGAGCGGGAGGGACAGTAGGGATGAAGGAGATCTTTCAGGTAACCAGGTCCCTGATCGTGTAGGGCCTTATAGGTCAGCAAACTGACCTTGAAAGTGATCCACCAGCATATTGGCAGCCAGTGCAGTCCGCTGAGCACAGGCGTTATATGACTGGTCCTAGAAGAACCAGTCAATAGTCTGGCTGCCGCATTCTGCAGTAGCTGCAAGCGGTGGATATCAACCCCCGGTAACCCAAGGTAAAGGGAGTTGCAGTAGTCAAGGCGGGAGGTAACGAAGGCATGGATCAATGTTGGAAGATCGTCGGAAGGAACCAGGTGCTTCAGCCGGGTGATATTCCTCAGATGGTAAAAGGAGGCTTTGACAACTGCCGACACCTGAGATTTAAGTGTCAAACAGTCATCAAACACAACGCCCAGGTTCCGCACCTGGTCTGAGGTAGTTAGCTGAACACCCCAAGCCTTAAACCTGAAGGTGATCCCGCCAACAAACCCACCTCCCGGTGACCTGGGTCCACAACCGACACCTCAGTTTTCTCAGGATTCAACCGCAGCCAACTCACATTCATCCAGTCCTGGATTTCGGTGAGACAGTTGTTAAAGACTGAAATGGCAGCATCTTGGCTGGGCATGAAGGACATATGCAGCTGAGTATCATCTGCATAGCAGTGAAAACCCAAGCCGTACCACCTAATAATTGCTCCCAATGGCAGCATGTACACCGCAAACAACATGGGCATCAAAATGGAGCCCTGTGGCACCCCGCAGGATAGGGAGAATGATGTTGAGGAAAAAAATCCCAGACACCATCCTCTGAGTCCTACCCTCGAGGAAAGATCGAAACCAACTGAGGACTGTACCAGACAGCCCACAGATAAGCCACAGGTGCTCCAATAGCACACCATGGTCCACGGTGTCAAATGCTGCAGAGAGATCAAGAAGGACCAAGATAGAATGGGTCCTTCGATCTCTCGCTATTAGGAGATCATTTAGTACCCGGACAAGAGCTGTCTTGGTACTATGTCTCTTCTTAAATCCGGACCGGAGAGAATCATACACATTGTGGCTGGTCAAATGATCATCCAGCTGTGACATGACCACCTTCTCAATAACCTTACCCATGAAGGGCAGGTTAGAGACAGGCCTGTAGTTAGCCAGACAATCTGGGTCCAAGGAGGACTTCTTAAGAAGGAGCTGAACCACAGTCTCCTTCTGGGGATTAGGAAAAATTCCCCTCTCCAAGGACCTCCAGACTATCTCAGCAAGGACCGGACCATTTTATTCACACAGCCCACTGGGAGACGTGAGGGGCCCGAGTCCAAACTACAGGTTGTCGGACGCAATGACTGGATGACCATCACAATGTCACTGATTGTGGGAAGTCTGAAGTCAGACCACACAAACTGGGTGTCCGACATCTCCTGGTGACCATCACAGCTCCCATTAGGGAGGGTCGAGCGAATATCAGACCTGATTGAAAACTTATCTGAAAAGAGTTGAGCAAACTTCTCACACCGTTCTTGAGAAAACGCACTTCCAGGCTGAAGACAGATTGGATTGCACAATCTGTCCACAGTCCGGAAAAGCTGAGCTGGTCGATTTTGTGCAGCAGCAATCTCTCTGGACAGGAATTCTGCCTTCTTAAGAGAGATTGCTGATTGATAGACCACATAATGGTCCATCAAACTAAGTTTGTCACAATCCAGGCCCAACCTCCGCCAGCACCTCTCTAGCCTTCGTCCAACTCTCCTCAACTCACTCAGAGTCTCATCAAACCAAAGAGACCTGGGGCGAAGAGTAAGAGGACGAACACGAATAGGAGCAATGGAATCCAGAGCGCCTACTACCGCCTTATTATAGGCAAGTACCAGGCCCCCTGGATCCATGCAATCACACGGTAAACCCAATAGGTCCAGCACTGCCATCAGGCCATCTGGGGAAACACCCCTCAAAGGGCAGTACCGGACCATCTCCATAGGGGCTGGCCTATTAGGGGTGGCCTCGAAGCTGAACCCAATGGTATGATGGTCAGACCACCCGACTGGTTCCACCACCAAATCGGATATCTCCATCCCCAGTAGGAACACCAAGTCCAATGAGTGACCACCAGTATGGGTCGAGGAGGAAATAACCTGTGTGAAGCCCAGTGAAATCATTAAATGGCAGAAGTCCTGACTAAACTGCGAGAGTTCATTGTCGACCCAGGCATTGAAATCCCCCAGAACCGACCATCTGGGGGATCCCAATGTCAGGTCAACAATGAAGTCTGCGACTTCCCGCAGGAAAATATTCCCATCACCTGGTGGACGGTAGACAAGAAGTATCCTGCAGCCCACACCCTCACCCATGATACATTCAAAGGAGTTGGTAGTTCCCACTGGTACCTCCATTCGGCCCAGGTCCGATCTAAAACAAATAGCAACCCCCTTGCCCCTACTATCCATCCTAGGGCGGTGTATCACCGAGTACCCATCCAGAATTGCTGATGCCAAAACTGGGCCAGCATTCTCATCTAGCCAGGTCTCGGTGATGCATGCCGGGGCCGATGATCTGACAAAATCTGCTCTTATGGCGGTTTTGTTTTTAATAGACCTGGCGTTGCATAACACCGCCCAAGTAGGATGAGATTCCGAGGATGATCGTGCTACCTGCCTGCTACAAGCAGAACCCTTGGGTATGAGAACCAGACAGGGAGGACCCCTTTCCTGGACCCATTTCACCCCAGGGCATCTCCTTGTCCCCACTATCCCTATCCGCCCACTCCTTTCCAATCTCTCTCCAGGCCCAACCCTCATCCTCCTCCTCTTTCTAACAATCCCCAAAGCCCTACACTGTCTGTATACCTCTGGTGACGGGGAGGACAAAAAAATGGACAGAGGTCCCTGAGCCTGGAGGGGGAATAATACCCGGCCGTCCTTATGCCTTCCCAACACATCTTTACCACACTAAGCAAATACCAGGTCAGTCAATTCCAATTCTTAATGTATTAAAGCAAGAATCCCATCTCTTAATGCATAGCAGGAGGTCCAAAACAAGTTCAGCTCACCCAAACCAGTCCACGACTCCACAGAGAATCCTTTATGTATCCGATCGGATCCAACTCCAGTGTACTTGTGTTTCGAATAAAGAGTTTATTTGCGCAAGTTACCAGTGGTGCTGGCATTTGCTGCTGCTAAATTCGGGAAGTAATATAGTCCTTTCTAAGGCTCTGCAGAAGGGAGACAATTTCTGTCATGCTTTTGGCTGATTGCCATCGTTTATTTGAATCCGAGGACTGCCTGGATTTTTCTGTCCACTGCTGAACTTCATAGCTCTGTGCTTTAAAGTAGTCTCTGCTTCCACCGCTGATTGTAGGTGAGCTGCCCAGTGGGAAATTGTACCGTTAATTTGGCAGTATGATGTTTTAAATTGTACCGTTAATTTGTCAGTATGATGTTTTAAATTGTACCATTAATTTGGCAGTATGATGTTTTAAATTGTACTGTTAATTTGGTAGCATGGTTTTTTAAATTGTACGGTTAATTTGGCAGTATGATGTTTTAAATTGTACCGTTAATTTGGCAGTATGATGTTTTAAATTGTACCGTTAATTTGGTAGCATGATGTTTTAACTTTTAACAGTGCTCTGTAGAGGACTTGCATTACAGAGACGTATTCTCTCCTTCTGTGCATAGTACAGGGCGAATAGTCAATACTGAAGACAATCTGGGTGTCCTTCCAGTGCAGGTCTCTCTCTTCAGTCAGGCTCTCCTAAAAAGTTTCTCCTTTGCAGCATAGTAAAGGAACTTCACAGTGATAGATCTGGGCCACTGTTTGGCTGAAACAGGTTTAGGTCTGAGTACCCAATGAGCATGTTGTGTTTCAAATTTATAGTCGGGGCCCAGCTCAAGCAGAGTCTGCAGAAAGTGTTCCAAAAAGTGGTGCATGTCTGCCCTTCCTGCAACTCAGGAACCCTATAGATCCTTAGATTTTTTCCATCTTGCACTGGCCTCAGAGTCCTCTTGCTGCTCGTGGATTTCAGCCAGGGATTTAGACAGCTGCTCAACCAAGGATTCTAGCCAATCTGTCTGGTGATCAGACTCTATCAGCTACTGGTCAGTTTCCTTCAATTTAGCATTGAAAATATCTACATTTTCATCAGTCATTTTCAAAATGTCTCTGACTTCTGCTCGAAAAGATTGCAGCTGCTTGAGAAGCATATCACATTTATGGCCCTTCTTTGGTGTTCACCATGGTCTGCCAGGGGAGTTCTCTTGTGGTAATGCTATGCTCAAGGTCTGTGACAATTTGTACTCCGTGGGATTGTCCCAAATTCCCCACCATCCATTCCTCCAGCCTGTGATTTTTTTTCCAAATTAGACTTCATAATCAGGAACAGTAATGCTGCTCTGTGCTGTCCACAAAGAACTCTGTATAGTTAAATGTGTTGTTTAATAAAGGTTAATGTGGCGTTTTAGAGGGAAGCTCTCTCCTCATATTGCCATCCAGCTGATGATGTCACCAGAAGTCATAGAGCCCTATAAGGAGACTAATTACTACATTGCACTTTCTCAAATAAGTTTATGGTTCTCCCAGGCAAAAAATGGTCACTTATTCGAACCCTACTTAGATTAACAAATCCTGATCAAAGATAAGCATATACAGATTTTCATTTTCAGAATAATTCATCAGACTTGCAGTTAGCTAGATATAACAGAAGTCGGATGCCCATACAGAGCAGAGGATTGTGGGACACTGTGCATTGTGATACTTGGATATGGACAATCACCCCAATTGCTGCCACAAGCTTTTCTGCTGGACTAGAGGGCTAGGGCAGTATTGCTGGGGGGGGGGGCACAGTCCCACCACTGCTGGTGGGTGATATCTGTGGGGGGCATGCAGCGACTACAGGAGGTGCCTGCCTATGTAGCCTGTGCCCCCCCTCACCTGACACTTCACGCATTAGTGAATGGTGTGGATTGTAAGCACACCCCCTGGACCCCCACCCCGGACCATCTGCATGTGTAACTGCATGAATGGCTAGGGGGGTCGAACGCAGGAGGGACACAAAGGTATTTCTTTATTTTATGCATAGAACCCCTTGTCCATAAAATGGCTTTTTTTTTTTCACAAAAGGTGTTAATGCACAAAATAAGTTCAAACGACTACTTGAAGTAGTTTTAGTATGCAGTTTTATCCATATTTATTTTATGTCATTGTCTGTATGCTGTTTCCCCTGATGGCTATATTATTGTATTCCATGTTGTGTGTTGTTCATTTGTACTGGATATGTACTTCTATAATGTTTAGATTTTATACAATTGTAATGACAAATTTGCAGATCAAATAAACGATTACTACCACATTGCATTTTATGATCATAGAACATCCAAAACATTTGACTATTCCTTATGCATATTATTAGTTGGTTAAATTAAGGTTAATCTTGAAGATCAAATGTTGTTCTGAAGACTACTCATTGACTGTGTCTTTCAGTAACTGACGGTGGATAAGGTGATAAGGAGAACTCATTCTTTGAGACTCTTTAAAGGGACACCATCAACCCCCTTAGGTCTCAAAGTGTCCCTAGTTGAAAAAAATCATTTTATGATTGTTCACATTCCATAGAGACTATTAATGCAGTTGGTAATTTGATTCAGATTCTCTTTTTTTGTTTAAAAAGTGAAAAAGTGACTGCCCACCATACTGATGTTACCACGCCAAAACATGTTTATTTACATTTCTTGACCAGCTCCCACTGCATTTTTCCAAGACCCAGGAACACCCCCAACACAATCTATCTGCTCATTATGCAGGAGAATACTGTATCATGAGTGGCTGTACTGTTTGAGAGTGTTTCTAATGTTCAGGATCCAGAGCAGTTCAATGATTTGAAGCAAAACAAAGTTGGGCATAGTTATACGCTATCATACATTTTGGTTCTAATAAGCAAGGAGACAGATAAAATAATCAGCAACATTCATACATTTTATATAAGGTAAACAATCATAAAATGTGTGGTTTTACCTAAAAATAACAAGATGCAAAAAAAAAAATTGACAGCATCCCTTTGATGACAGAGAAAACTACCTGCAGAATACATTTTGCTAAAAACAGTCAAACCATGTTTATCGAATGTCATGGGGGTCATAAAACACTCTTTTGATTCTCTTCATTGTTTTCTCTAATCTTAGTTTTTCTTCAGCTGCAATATTTGCATTGTTAATTGCCTCTGCTCAGCTGTTTAGTTACTCTAATCTCCTTGTGCCCCATCACCCGTGCCAGGCTCTCCATTCTGCTGATGGTTGCCTCCTAGTGGTTCCCAGGTTTAGGCTGCGGTATTTAGGTGACCATGCATTTGCTGCTGCTGTGCCTACCCTGTGGAACTCATTGCCTAACTGTCTTCGGGAGGCACCCTCAGTGGAAACCTTTAAAAAGGGTCTAAAGAAATTTTTGTTTAAACAAGCATTTATAATGATTTTTAATGCTGATAGATAGTTTTAAATATTGCTGACTCCCTCTATTTAAATGTACTCGTATGATATGTTAATTGTTATTTTATGTATGTGTGTTCGATTTTAATGTGAAGCGCTCTGCGTCCCTGGAATGGGGCACTATATAAATAAAGTATATGTCTGTCTGTCTGTCTGTCTATCTATCTATCTATCTATCTATCTTTCTACCTACTTGAGTACTACAGTGCCATGTGTTAGTCTGTCTGTCTGTCTGCCTGTCTATCTATCTTCTTGGGTACTGCAGTGCCAGGTGTTAGTCTGTCTGGCTGTCTATCTATCTATCTATCTATCTATTTGGGTACTGCAATGCCATGTGTTAGACTGCAAGGTTTGGAAGGATAGGACCACTGTGAGAGCACTACGGTAACAACAAAAGGTCAATAAGCTATTAATGACCTGCTACATAGATGTTGAGGCAATCTGATTAGACCAGATTGAAGACCAGATTAGAGGTTAGAGAGATCAGTAACACTTGCACTTGTAGCCAGGGATGGCAGAAATAAAAACAGCTGATAGCGTTGGGGGACATACCACAGTTTTGGATAACTGAGAGTTTTAGTTATCCGGGGTTCAGTTAACCAGGGATTACTAGATTGCTCCTCTAAAGAAGGTAATTTTTCCTTAATGAATGAAGGTAAAAATTAGAAATTGATCTTGTGAGAGCTTCTATATGGCAACTGATAGGAACAAGTCTTTTTTAAGTATATTTTTAAAGTAACTTAATTCATGGCCCTAATTCAAAATCTTTAAATGTTTAATTCAAATCTGAACGTATGATTTGTAAATGACTGTTCTGGTACCTCTATGTTTTGCAACTGCTAGTCTGTAAAATGTAGCCAAATAGTTCTGTAAATTTTCTGTCTCCACTCTAAATTGCACTGTTTTGTTTTGGCCATGTTTATCCCTGCCCCCCTTCCACCCCAAGTCGCATCTGGAATCGAGCAGTACTCTGATCAGTATGCCTTCCTGGTTAAACTCTTCAATAAATAAATGTCATATTGTATGGTATTGTATTTCATTTCTAGTATTTTTGTGATTTTGCTTCCTGTGATCGAAATATGGAAACAAGAAGTAAAAAAGGGTTGTTCAAGCATTAAGTCCACAAAGCCAGAATAGAAGACTCCATCACACAATGCAGGCAGAAGCTGGGTGCCAGCTGCTGTCGGGGTGCAAGAGAGTCAGAGGTCCAGGAAACCTCAAGGCTTTGAGGGTGTCATGTCATAGTAACACCCAGCGAGAAGCTGGTGGCCACTATGGATGAACCCAGGCACCAGAGGCGGCTCCTAAATGACTGTATGGATCTGTTGAGGACATCCAGCATGAACTCAAGTCTAAGGAAGAAATCATCAACAGTTTTAGTGTATTTTCCGAATTCAGCAATTATAAACAGAAACTAGAAACAGCCATTGGAAAATACGATGACAAACTGAAGGCTTTTACAAAAAGCCAAATCTTTGAGGAATGAAATGGACTATAAAACTGGTAGGGTGTTTGATTGGAAAACACATAAATAAGCCTCAGGTGTGGCCCCTCTCAGAAGCATTTTTAAAAGGGGTACCGGCATGGAAGCCAGTTGTGAACTGAGGTCTGGAGCAAGCAACTCATACGTGCTCAGATTACAACTCAGATTACACATTTTGGAGGAACCAGTGTCATCACCTTCCCCTCCACCAGGTTCATGCAGGAGTCCATGCCCCACAAGGTTTCACATACCAAGAAACACAGATGGAGAGACAGGAGGAGAAGGAAACATTGGCGGAGGCAGGTGCTGCTACTCAATGACAATGAACACAGGGCCAGATATTAACTGAAGTAAAGAATGTCATCATTCTTTCAAGTTTTTGTTGTCCCAAAGTGAAATCAGCTTGCTAAAAAAGGACTAAATTTGGGTCCAACCAGTCAATCAATGGCATTGACATGTTTGTGGACTTCCACGAGTTTGTCAGAACTTTTCATCTTAACAGCATTTTTGAGCCTACAGACATGGGAAGATTGGACAAAGTGACTCCTCTAGTGACTGATGATTCATGGACTAATGCTGCAAAAGTCGGCATAGAAAAACATTTACAAGTAATGTCTAAGGGACAATATACAGGAAGCCATCCAAATTCATGCTCCCTATGAAGCCCACCAGTGCTGTTTTCCTCTGAGCTTGGGAGAGTTCCTTAGAAACATAGAAAAAACCTATATACAACTTTTTTCCCCAAAATCAAAGGCCCAGGTACTCTAACCTCACAGCAGAAAAAAAAGTGCCAACCTTGGACAAACTTCAGTCAAATGGAGATATCACTATAATAGCTGCTGATGAGGGAGGCAGGTTCACCATCATGAATACTTCTTCATATACTTGGGGCACTTTGAAACATGTCTTTAAATTTGTGACAGGTTGTACGAGAAACCTAGCTCAGAAAATTAATCTTGGTGGTGAGTAGATTATGAAAGCCCTGTGAATCAGGTGTGTGATTGGGGGTGGGGGGAGCTGTCAGAGGCTTAGTGCCTTTTTAACAAGAGCACTATAAAGACTCATTTGACCAGCAGGTTCCATCACGCTCATGTCCCAGCATGTGAGTGGAACAGCACAGGAGTGGAACATCTATCTTAAGACATCTGTAGATAGTCCGCAGTCTCTAGGAAAATCTGCAGGAGGAACACTAGGCCAAGGTAGGAGATAGCACACTACTATGTTCTTGTATACTGAGGCAGTCAGCTTCTGGCTCAGGGTAGGTAGCTACAGGTAGTAGGTAAACATCTAGTGGGTAAACAGTAGTAGGAAACAGGATAAGCAGGTAGGAGGGTTGAAAAGGGAAAATTGGAGACACCCTATTTAGAGTAAGGTAACAAATAAGTTTGGGCAAGTGGGTAAGGAGTAGTAGACACCCAGAGCAAGGTAGGCACAGGTAAGTGGGTTAAAAAAGGAAAAACAAGAGACACCCAATCTAGGGCAGTGTACAAAATACATTTCAGACCAGCAAAGGGAGAAGTAGGACTTCAACAGGCATAGAAAAGAGGCAGTAAGGTACAGGGAAGTTTTAACAGGCACTAAGGTAAAGGAAGGAAATAGCATGGGGTGGTGCAGTGTAATGGTTATGGAGTTGCAGTCTTTTGGGACACCTTCTGAAGACTGAGGGTTGGAGCAGAGATTGCTGGGCTACAGACAAACCTGGCAAAGGTGCAGAGAACATGCAGGGACCAACAAGTTTTCCACGGCTCCCTCAGAGGATGCCTAGGTAGAGACAGAGTGGTTGGACTTTTGTGGGCTCCTCAGCCTAGACATGCACAATTCCTTTACTGTACTGGTGGGATGGGGCAGCTGGGAGGTGGCACCCCTAGCAGTGGGAAGGGAGTAAGTGGGGGTCTTCAGATGGGGAGACCCCCAAGGAGGGAGGAAGAGGCCCTCAGCCAAGGAGGAAGCAGCTGGTGATGAGGGACCCTGTTGTTAGGGGGATAAAGATGGGAAAAGATGAAAAAGGGTGAGGGAGGTGGCATGCCTTAGAAGTGCTTCGGCTTGGAGGAGAGAGGATCTAGAGAATCGCTACGGCAGCAAGAGATGGGAAGGAGCTAGATGTCATTGTCCTTCTGGGGACAAACAAACCAGCAAGGGACAGGGAGGGGTAGTGCAGAGAAATTTCAGGGAGCTGGGGAGGAGACTCAAGTAGGTGGCATACATGGTAGATTTTGCTAAAGTGTTACCTCTATATGGCTAGGGACAGGATAGGACACTCTGCACCAGGGCTTTTAACAATTGGTTAAGCAAAAACATTTCCATTAGTAGGTATTCAAACATTGGGTACAGCACCCACAAGGACAATTACCAGTGGCTGTTGGTCCAAACTCTCAAGCCATTTCCATTTGGCATTGAACCTCAACTGCAATTCTCTTGATCATTCTTCAAGTTTTCCAAGGTCCCTTCTCATTCTCTCCACCCCCTCCTGAGTGTCCACCCTATTACAGAGTTTGGTGTCATCTTCAAAAAGGCATACCTTCCCTTCCAGTTCTTCTGCAGTGTCACTTATGAAGACACTGAAGAGAACCGGTCCCAGCACTGAGTCCTGGGGACCCCACTGGGCACTTTCCTCTCATTAGAGTGAGTGCCGGTAACCACCACTCTCTGTTGCCCATCTATTAACCAGTTCCTTACCCAGTTTTACCTCTTGGATCTCACACCTAGGCTACTCAGTTTCTTTATCAGTCTTTTGTGCAGCACTGTGTAGAAGGCTTTGCTAAAGTCTAGGTAGGCCAGGTCCACTTCCCTCCCCTGGTCATTTTCCGTGGTCACCCAGTCGAAGAAATCAATCAGATTTGTCTGCCATGCCCCCCCCCCATGAATCCATGCTGTCTTTGGTCTTATAGCCAACTGGATTCAAGACACTCTGCTTCCATTAATTTTCCCATCACTGGTGTGAGACTGACCAGCCTATAGTTGCTAGCCTCCTCCCTGCTGCCACTCTTATGGAGCAGGACCACTTCTGCTCTCCTCTAGTTCTCTGGAATCATGCCTGTTTCCAGTAAGCTGTTGAATAAGGCCCTCGGTAGTGAAAAAAACACCTTTCCAAGTTCTTTTAGTACCCTTGAGTGCATCATGTCTGGTCCCATAGCCTTGTCCACTTTCAGAGCTGCAAGTCCCTTCAGGATTCTTTCCTCTTAAAATGGACTTATATCTAC
The DNA here is from genome assembly GCA_016271365.2 of Neoceratodus forsteri. Taxonomy (NCBI): domain Eukaryota; kingdom Metazoa; phylum Chordata; order Ceratodontiformes; family Ceratodontidae; genus Neoceratodus; species Neoceratodus forsteri. The sequence continues at coordinate 940,417,842 of CM028137.1, forward strand.
CTCTCACCCCACCATTGTTCCTGCTGCTCCCTGGTGGTCCATTCCCCCGCTTCTTCCACTGTGAAGACTGAGCAGAAGTACCTGTTCAGTATGTCTGCTTTTTCTTGCTCCTTTTCTGTGCAGTCTCCTTCTGACATCCTCTTCATCCTCACTATCCCTCCCTTTGCTTTCCTCGTCTCACTTGCATACCTAAAGAAAGTCTTATCCCCTTTAGCTCCCCCTCTTCTCTGTCTGCATCTTCACCCTCCTCACTGCCTTACTTGCTTCCATCTCTTCACCCTCCTCACTGCCTTACTTGCTTCCATCTCTTCACCCTCCTTACTGCCTTACTTGCTTCCCTCTGTTTTACTTGGCACATCTCCCTGTCTTCCTCCCTATGCATTTCCTTGTACCTCATGAATGCCACCCTTCTTTCTTCACCACCGTGGTCACTTCCCTAGAGTACCATAATGGCCTTTTTTCTGTTTTACCTTAATTATGCCCTCCCTTATTTTTCCCCCACTGTTCCTCTACCCCTCCATGGCAATCCTCCCCTAGTAGACAGTTGCTGGGGCATAGAAACATAGGCTTTGACGGCAGATAAGGACCACTTGGCCCACCCAGTCTGCCCATTTCCCTACCTACTGGATAAGCTGCAGATTCTAGTTAACCAACAGCCTACTTCCTGCAACCCCCACTATAATTGCCTTGTGTCTGTTCCATGCATGTTTGAATTCCCCCACTGTTTTAGACCCAACGACCTCCTCAGGAAGGCTGTTCCATGTATCCACCACTCTCTCCGTGAAAAAAAATTTCCTCACATTACCCCTGAGCCATCCCCCCTCTATCTTTAAATTGTGCCCCCTTGTTCTTACACATCTCTTTTTCTGAAAGATGCTACCCTCCTGGACTTTGTTGATTCCCTTGAGGTACTTGAACGTTTCTATCATGTCCCCCATCCCTCCTTTCATCAAGGTATACATATTAAGCTCTCTCAGTCTCTCTTCATATGGTTTCTGCTGCAGACCCTGCACCATTTTAGTTGCCCTCCTCTGGACTGCTTCCATCCTGTCTATGTCCTTGCGTAGGTGAGGTCTCCAAAACTGCACACAGTACTCCAGATGGGGTCTCACCAACTGTCTGTATAGAGGGATAACCACTTCCCTTTTTCTACTTGTGATGCCCCTTCCTATGCATCCCAGTATCCCCTGGCTCTCCTTACCGACTTTTCACATTGCTTACCCACCTTTAGGTCATCTGATATGACTACCCCCAGGTCCCTTTCCATTTTTATTGTTGTAAGTACCTCCCTGCTATTGTGTACCCTTCTCCTGGGTTTTGTTTCCCAGGTGCATTACTTCGCTTCTTTGCATTGAATCTAAGTTGCCATATGTCTGACCATTCCTCCAACCTTGCAAGTCCCTTCTCATCTTTTCTACCCCTCTTGTGTATCAAATCTGTTACAGATCTTTGTGTCATCTGCAAAGAGGCATACCTTTCCCTTCAGACCCTCTGCAATGTCACCTATAAAGATGTTAAAGAGGACTGGACCCAGTACTGAGCAATGAGGTGCTCCACTAGTAACCCCCCTTTCTTCAGAATGTGTTCCATTCACTATTACCTTCTGTGTCCTGTTGTGCAGCCAGTTTGCTACCCAGGCTACCACCCTGGGACCCACTCCCAGGCTGGCTAATTTGATTATTAATCTTTTGTGTGGGACTGTGTCAAATGCTTTGCTAAAGTCTAGGTAGGCCATATCCACAGACCCTCCCTGGTCTATTACTTTGGTCACCCAAGATTCGTCTGACATGACCTTCCTGCTGTAAATCCATGCTGCTTTGGGTCCTGTGCCCCGCTGGCCTCTAGGTACTCAACAATTCTTTCTTTCAGAAGTGATTCCATCATTTCCCTACCACTGAGGTCAAACTTACAGGTCTGTAGTTCCCTGCTTCTGCCTTGCTCCCACTTTTTGTGAAGGGGAATCACATCTGCCCTCCTCCAGTCCTCAGGTACCGCCCATCCTGCCATGATTTGTTAAAAGCATGGTCAGTGGTGTCACTAGGTCCTCCCTTAGTTCTTTTAGGATTCTGGGGTGAATCCCGTCAGGCCCCATTGCTTTGTCCACCTTGAGTTTTAGGAGTTCTTTCAGGACTCTTTCTTCTGTGAATGGACTGGTGTCAACCCCCCTACCCAGCGTGCTTCTATTGTCTAGTTTAGGTAACTCCTCCTCATCTTCTTTTGTGAATACTGAGCAAAAGTATTCATTCAGTATCTCTGCCTTTTCACAGTCTCCCCTGCTCACCTCCCCTCTCCTTTATTAATCTTCACTATCCCTCTATTAACCTTTCTATGCTCCCTAATGTACCTATAAAAGGTTTTATCCCCCTTCTTAACTGAGTTGGCTATTTTTTCCTTGGTTTGGACCTTTGCAAGTCTGACTGCCTTCCCCACTTCTTTCTGCTTTAATTAATATAGTTCCCTGTCGTGCTCCTTCTGTGATTCCTTATACTTTTTGAATGCAGCCTTTTTCTCCTTAACCTTCCCTGCCACCTCTTTTGAGAATCATAGTGTTTTTTTACTCCGCTTTGTTTTCTTTATTTGTTTCACACAAAGGCTTGTTGCCTCTATGATGGCAGTTTTGATTTTTCTCCATTGTTCTTCCACCCCTCCTTTTTGGTCATTTGCTAGTGCATTCTTCAGGTATTCACCCATTTTGCCAAAGTCAGCCCTTCTAAAGTCCAGTATCCTTGTTTTGTATGGCTTATCTCCATGGTTGTGCTCATTGTGAAGCACACTGTGCAGTGGTCACTTGTTCCCAGATGTCTACTGACTTCTAAATTTGTGATCCTCTCTCCATTTGAGAGCACCAGGTCTATTATTGCTCCCTCCCGAGTGTGTTCCAACACTAGCTGTCTAAGGCCTGTCCCCTGCAGGGCATCGAGAATGACCCTGCTCTTGGATGTGGCTGCAGTACATGTTATCCAGTTAACATCTGGCATATTCAGGTCCCCCACCAACAGTATCTCCCCTTTTTCAGCCATTTTGAGAGTGTCCTCTATCATTTTGTTGTCCATTTCCTCCCCTTGAGACGGGGGTCTGTATGCAACCCCTGTGCAGATTGTGATGCCATTCCCTGTCTCCAAGGTGACCCAGAGTGCCTCTTGTCCTCCCCCTTTACTTTTTAGTTCTGTAGCTTTGATCCCTTCCTTTATGTATAGAGCTACTCCACCTCCTCTTTTACCCTCCCTGTCCCTTCTGTAGATTGTGTACCCTGGTATGTTGACATTCCAGTCATGGTTCTCGGTGTACCATGTTTCTATGACTGCCACAATATCCAATTGTTCATCTTCCATCAGGGCTACTAGCTCAGGAAGCTTGTTTCCCAGACTACGGGCATTGGTACTCATTGCCCTCCATTTAATGTTGGCTTTATCCTTTTTTCCCCATCTCTGCTCTTATTGCCCTTGTCTATTTTTCCATTTACCTCTGTCCTGCCCTGTGTTGAGCTCTGTACCTCAGTGTTTACCTTACTACCTGCCATGTTTTGTGGGGGAGGCTTGAAATTTCCTGCCTTTTATCAGGCGCCTCCCCTTGGCTAGTTTAAAAAGCTTGCCAGGAAGCATTTAAACCTGTCACCTAGGAGCTTGGTTCCCTTCATGGACAGATGCAGACCATCGTGCCAGTATAGACCTTTATCTCTCCAGGTGGACCCCCAGTCCCCAATGAAGCCAAAGCCCTGTGCTCCGCACCAGTTTTGCAACCATTCATTAAACTGCATGGTGTGCAGTACCCTAGCCTCACTCCTGCCATGGACTGGTAGCACCTTTGAGAAGGTTACTATGGGGCAGTCTCCCATTCCTTTAAAATCTGCCCTCCTACAGTCTGGGACCCTCATCCTCGTGTGATTTGCCTCTGCTGCCGTCTTATCATTGAGACCCACTGTATGGTGATCACTGGCACCTAGGAGACTGCCCACTATAACGCCTGTAATGCTGTCCCTGTTTTTAAGCACCAGGTCCAGCACTGCGCCGTCCCTCGTGGGTTTGCTGACTAGCTGCCTGAGAAATACCCTCTGTAGGGAGTTAAGGATGGACCTGCTCCTTGTTGAAGTGGCAGCTGGAAGGCTCCAATCCACATCTGGCAGATTGAAGTCCCCAATTAGAAGCACCTCCATTTGCCATCCTGATGATGTTTTCCCGTAGTGCCTTATGCAACTCCTCTCCTTGTGCTGGAGGTCTGTATACAACCCCTGTATGGATAGTGGCCCCAGCTCCTGTCCCTATGATGACCCATGGCACCTCCAGCCCTTTCTTTTCCCCTGGGTGCCCCTGCATTTCCATAGCACCGATTCCCTACTTCACATATAGAACAACCCCTTCCCCATCTCTCCTGCACAAAGTAGCTTGGTATGGCCATGTCCCAGTCGTGACTGTCAGTGCACCAGGACTCATTTATGGCTACCAGATCCAGGCTAGCCTCCTCCATGATGGGTTCCAGGTCCAGAATTTTATTTCCCATACTCCTTGTGTTGCTGCACATGGCTTTCCATACCTTGCTCCATCCCTGGCTGCTCTCCCTCTTTTCCCTCCTTCTGCCGTGTTGACCCCCTCTTCCCTCGTTACCTTCTCTGCTTCTTTTCTCTGAAATTACCATTTACTACCCCTACCCCATCCCTTGACAGGTCATTTGTCCTCAGGTGAGCAATAACATCTAGCTCCCTCCTGTGACTTACTACCCTAGCACTCCTCTGGATCTGCTTTCCATCCCTCCAAGCCAAAGTACCAGGGAGGCACATTACTTCCCTCACCCTCCTGCCTCCTGTTTCTAAGTCTATGTCCCTAATGATAGAGTCTCCTACCACCAACTGCTTCCTACTTGACTGGGAGCCACTTCCTCCCAATTTAGGGCCTCCCCTTCTGAGGAATCCCACATCTTCTGTTGCCACTGCTTCAAGTACCTCCTCCTGGCCATGCTAACTCGCCAGTATGATGAAGAAATGTTGCAGTTGCACAAGCTGAGGAGTATGTACCCCACCCACCTCCCCATCCCCCTAGAGCCCACCAAGATCCAGCCATTCTGCCTCTGCCTAGGCATCCTCTGGGGTAGCTGTGGCAGCCTTGGTGGCCCCTGGGTGGGGGAAAAAAGGTTGTCTGCATTCTTGACAATTTGACCTGGAGTCCAGCGACCTCTGCCTTCAACCCAGAGAGGGGAGTTCAAAGACTGCCAGCTGAAGAGGTGGAGGTGGAAACAGTAGGAGGTTTCAAGCATGTGTGGGATAGACATAGGGAAATATTAGTAAATAGGCAAGGAGGAGGGAGGGGTGCCAGAGACCAGTTAGGATCTGAAGAGACAGAGTATGCAGGGACCATCCAAGCAGACTAGGTGGGCCAAGTGGTCCTTTTCTGCTGACAAATTCTGTGTTTCTGTGTTCTATGTTTCTATATAGAGAAGGTTTATGGGCAATTACATCATTCAAATTTCTATTGTCCACTTAGTCATTTCCTGACACTGACTTTCAAGAAGAACATTGATTCCTTTATTGACTCGGCCTTTGAGTGTACTATAAGTTTGAAACAAGCCAAAGAGTTTCTGATTGTTGATCACCCTATGTAGGCTCATATATATTGTGTATAACCCCTCTCCCTCCGCATGGGAGTGTACTGTACCTTCATGGCTCTACAGAGCCCATCTAAACTGCTGCCACCCTCCCTTGCAGCCTTCCACTCCCGAGGACTTCTACTTTGGCGGGGGACCAGAGGACAGCTACTGCGGATGAAAAGGAGTTTGTTTTCTTCTGTGGCTTCAGTGTATTCATGGACCATGGCTTCCAACCACACATCAATGGTTCTGTTTGCCACCGATGGAAGTGCATGATCAGAGGTCACACAGAACAAGGGATTTCCTGATCAGCTGCTTGGCTGGCACTGAACTAAAAGCACAACTACACAGGACAGACAAGGGGCACAGATAAACATTTTAAGGTCAGGAGCCATTTTGAAAATAAACACTTCAGGACAGAGCCCCTTAACTACATGGCTGCTACTATTTTGCTGACCACTGACCCTGTCTGCCAGCCAATAAGGGGTTAGGATTGCACAGACAAGCTGCAGAGGTCTCTGGTACACAGGAGAACTGGGTATTTCTGGTGCCCTTTTATGGGCCAATGGACTGTCGAAGGATGGATCTCTAGCCTGGCCCAGGATGAGTGATAGCTGCCAGGACCAATCATGACCTGTCATTTCCCCAATGAACAGCATGTGCTGTTCAAGGACTGAGTCCGTCTGTGTATGACTGAGGTAAGGAACAGACCTGCTGATGGCTGCAGAGAGCTGTGCTGAGACAAGCTGGCCCTTTGCCCTAGACAAACTGTATGATGGTGAGCAGATTCCCTGCCTTCAGAAAGTAGGTGACAATGTGCTAGCCCGGCATGAAAGCCACTGCAGAAAGCCTGCAGTTGAATGATGGGCCTTGATGTACTGTAGCTCTGCCTAACACTGAACAGTGAGCACAGTTAGCCTTGGAAGTCAGTTGCTGGCCAATGCTACAGTCAGACACTGCTTATTACCACAAACTAGTACCTGGGTGCAAGGACAAGGTGTGTTGGACATGTGGTCCCTGGGTTACCAGACTGGTCTGCCTTGCAAAAACCAGGAGGAGGTAGCCGACCAACTGCTGGAGCCAGAAGAGCTCCAACAGCATTGTTGAGACACACGAGACCTGCACCTCTAAAGAGAGCAGAGAGACCATCCAGGTAGCTGAGGGGGACCAGCACAAGCTGTAAAGAGGATCCCTGCATCATGAAGGAGGCCTGCTAGCAGTGGAACCATGAGTACATTCAGAGCCTACCCTGCAACCAGGAATGCAGTGTAAAACAGCTGGAAATGCGTTTCTTGCATTTGGCAATCAGGCTAAGATTTATGAATACCCTATTTTGAGGTTAAGCCATTTTTGCTCTTGCTTGGCCTATAGATTTGTGTTTAACTGGCCACTCTGTTTAATTTAAAGTGCACCACTACTAGTTATGTGCAATACCAGTGTGCCTAAACTGATTCCATGACTGGGTACCCAGTAACATTCTGGGAGCTCCCTTAAAAGGTTTCAAATGGTAAGGTACCAATGGGGAGAGGGTAGCACTTCCAGTATAGGGAGAGTGAGGGATCAGTACTGCACTGCATACTGTAGAGTGGGGTGGGCTGCACTGGAGGGCTGTGCCTAGCTGGACATTTTTAGTTATAGGCAGCCCATAAAGTGTATGAGTTGGCCATACCTAATGGCAATAGAAGAGTAGTTACCATTTGCCTAAACCTGCGTTGCACACCAACATTTTGCTAGGTTGAAACTGCATATTCAATTTCTGCCAACTAACTCTCTTTACAGTTTGCTGCCCTAATAAACCCTTTTGTTAGTTGTTCACTATTTCTGACTTGTAAGCATATTATTAGTAGCGTGACAGTAATTCTATTTTTAGGAAACTGTTATTCCACTTTATTAATTCATGAGTGGGGTGTTACCATGGGGTGGTGGGTAGATACTGCATCCCAGGTATCCTGGACTGTACTGACACCAGGCCCACTTAAAACCTTTCACTAGGTGGAGGCACCACTCAACTAGTTTAAACTTTTGATACAACCCCCCTCCCCAGTTAGGGTTTAATGACCCAGGCCCTTCAATCTTGGCTTTGAGTCCGCGAGGAAAGGGTAGTAACTGCATTGTCCACAGTGACCTGGCTACATATGTGCTTCCTTTTTTTTTTAAGTTCATATTTTATTGAAAGTTTTTCAAGATACATACAACAGAATAATCAACAAATCAGTGTACATATATGCTTCCTAAAGTTCAGAAAGGTTTGGTGAAACCCGCGGGTAGACCAATTATCTTACTATATCGCTTTCTATCTACTGTGACAGCCAGCACCCCCATCAGTAACTATATCATAAGTTATAGAGTGCCATCAAACAACATTGTTCTTGTAAGAGCTATGCTACCTAATGCACAGAAAGTGATATCAGTCAAATGATAGCAGCCGATATGGCCCAATATCACTACTGGTGAGGCTGGCTGCCAGTGTATGTTGATCAATTCATTAACTGTTTTGTTAATTTTTTGAAATCGTATCTAGAAAAAACATGGGTAACATTCTTAGAATTGTGGAGAACATCTACACTGAGCAATCATCTTTTTTTGATGACTCCAAGTGGAGTCTCTTTACATAGTGATCCTGCGTCATACCAGGTGAACACATTGCTGTGATTATGGCGCAGGAAAATCCACGCTGTAAAAATAGCAACAAGAAATACAGCTACAGGGATAGTGTAGTGCAGGTAACTTTAGTTCTATCCCTGTAGCTATTAGGGGGAAAAGGATAAATACTCTGCTGGATAGTATACTGCCAAGAAGCTGCTGTGGTGCAGAGGGTAGGGCCATAGGCAATGAAAGTTAGCAGAACATTGGTGGACTGAGGTTTGAGTCTCAGTCCGGGGCCATTCACTTCTTTTTGTTCCTTGTTTCTCTCCCATCCTAACTAGCATTTTTACTGTGTCTTCCCCCCATGCTGCACTTTTTGCCGCCACCCCAGTTGTCCTGCTGGGTTCCCCCTTCCCCTCCTCAGGTTCCACACTCACAGCTCCTCCTTGTCCCTGAGTTGGCCCCCCCTGGAGGTTTCTCCCTGTCCCCAAGTTGCCTCCCCCTGGAGGTGATTATTTATAGATGGGAGTATGGGGGCATTGAGGGGCACGAGAGGCATAGCCCCTCACAGACACATAATATCATTTTTATTTCTGTTTTTTAGGCATGGCAGTGCTCGCTGTTTTTCCTGAGCACTATCATTGTTTTTACCATTTTTTGTAAGCGGTGTTTGACTGCAGTGTTTTGTTTTATCGTTAATAACCTAGTGCCATCCTGCATGAATCTGATTTATTCATTTGGCCTTTGTTTACCAAGTGAGTACACTAGACTTTTGAATGCCTATTTACAGGCATGACCTGGGAGCATACAAAAGAAGGCAGGTTATAGATTGAGATTGTGAGCACGTTAAGTAGGCAGGGCAAACATCTGGGAATACAGCCCTTGTGCAGTTTTTGAATCAAGGGAGCTTAAAGAGCTGCTGACGCCTCCAAGATAACTTTGAAAAACATAATAAATAGTTACAATTCAGCTTGCATTCCATATGTATTCTACAGATTTCTCCTCCCATTTATTTATTACTTAGGAAATTTGCATGAATACATGATCTTTATCCCTTAGAGTTCATCTGCCTCTATAGATTACTCCCTACTTCCAAGTCACAATCATCTGTTGTTACATCACAATCTGTTGCCATGGGAGTAACTGTGATGTCACAAGCAGTGCATTAGGACCCCAGGTGGAGAGAAAGCAACTGGAATAGCTGAAACGTTTAGGAGTAACGCTCCTGTTTTCATGCAAATGTTCTCAATAATAAATCATGGGGAGGAGGCATACAGAACTAATGTGAAATACAAGCTGAACTGTGTCTAAACATTATGTTTTGTGAAAGTTCTTTTGAAGGCATTGGCTGCTTTTTAAGATTAAGCCACACATTGATTTTTCGATTCAATTGTTTCAGTTAGTTTTAGAGTGCAACTGTTTTTCTTATTTCAGGGAATATGTCTCTTTAGACTAGTGGCATTGCTAGGCAGCGACCTTTGCCTTCAACTTTGTCAACTTGTATCTTTGAGTCTGGGAGAACAGGGTCCTTTATGACCAGACTGCTTACTCTTTCTACTTCTACATAGAGCTGTGGCATGGATATAGCGATGATGTGTTCATAGTGTGGCAGGGCAGCTGAGAAGATCTTAACTCTTTTGTACAATATTTGCAATCCAGTGAAATCTGCCCCAAATGAGTGGGGCTTATTCAGTTGTCACTTGGCCACTCCCAAACTTCTCTCATTTTACTTTGCTCCTGCTTGCCCACAGAACTTGAAGTCTGCTGCAGGTGGACTTGTAGGGAGCTGCTGGACTCTTATTTCATTAGCTCCTCCTACATCTTTGAGGATTGCAGCTCTGGCCACACACCAATGGCTGTCATTGCCACTGGTGGCGTAAATCTTCAACGTTCACCCCTACCACACTGGAAAACTCAGTATAATTGTGCAGGATGAAATGGGAGTATCACAGAGTTAGAATAAGGACAGTAACCTTCACAGAATTAACTTTGGGGCCAATTCCCCTGGACCTCATGGCATGCGTCATCTTGTTGACTCCTGAGTATGGTTGTCAGCCAATAATGGGGCAGACTACATAAAACAAGAAAAAGGTGGATTTAAACATGCTATGTAGGAGTTTAACCTTGTGAAATGTAATAGTTACTTTAGGATCACGAGCGTACTACCTTTGACAAATGGAGAATTGGGTTGCAGAGGGACAGCTGAGCTGTGAGTGGGGTTGGTTAAAAAGAAAAAAAGAGTTTGGGAAATTGTGTTGGAAGGTGGAGTTCAGCTATGAGCTGGGTTGGTTAAAATGCATATACCATTATTGGGAAATGCAATTAGGGCAACGAGAAACGATCGTGAGTGATGGGCACACTGGAGTTCACAGCGCCCTGCACACACGACATTTTCACCATTGACACCGTTCTCCTCTGGTCCACTCATGCCCAGAACCAGAGGAGATTATATTTAGTGCTGGGGGTACAGGGGGTGTGGGGGAAAGCCCCCCCAAAAAACGAACTCTTTTCCCCTGCTGCCCCTTGTCAGCATATCTGGGTTTTGCTGGAAAGTGGTGCTACGGTCATTGCTGGCTACATGTTTTTGGTGTTCTAATTCATGTCGTTGCACAGCGGGTAAACCATTAAAATGAAAGAAGAGGTTCAGGGAATTGGAAAAGGAGGGAGAGCTGAGCTGGGAGTCAGGTTGGTTTCTATAAGAAAAAAGAGGTTCAGGAAATTGGATTGGGGAGGGACAGTTGAGCGGAAAGCAGAGTCAGTTAAAAAAATTGTGTTAATCAGAACACAAGGAGAGCAGAGCTAGGAGCAAGGTTGCATTCAATAAGAAAGAAGAAGTTAAGGGAATTGGATTGGGGATAGCTGAGCTTGGAGACTGGTTGGTTAAAAAGGAAAGAAAGGGATTGGGAAATAGGATCAGTTGAGGGGAGAGCTAAGCTAGGAGTGGGGTTGATAAAAAAGAAAGAAGAGGTCTGGGGAACTGGGATGGGAGGAAGAGCTGAGCTGTGAGCGGGGTTCTTTAAAAAGGAAAGAAGAGATTTGGGGAACTGGGATGAGAGGGAGAGCTGAGCTGGGAGCGGGGTTCTTTAAAAAGAAAGAAGAGGTTTGTTGAACTGGGATGAGAGGGAGAGCTGAGCTGGGAGCAGGGTTCTTTAAAAAAGAAAGAGGAGATTTGGAGAATAGAGTGAGGAGAGAGAGCCAAACTGGGACAGATGTTGGTTAAAAAGTCAAAAAGAGGTTCTGAGAATCTGGTCAGGTAGAGGAAGCTGAGCTGGGAGTGGGGTTGGTTAAAAAGAAAGAAGAGGTTTGGTGAATCATGTCAGGTGGGAGAGCTGAGCTGCGAGCAGCGTTGATTAAAAAAGAAAGAAGAGGTTCGGAGAATCAGGTCAGGTGGGAGAGCTGAGCTGCGAGCAGCGTTGATTAAAAAAGAAAGAAGAGGTTCGGAGAATCAGGTTAGGAGGGAGAGCAGAGCTGGAAGCAGGGCTGATGAAAACAAAGAAGAGGTTTGTGAAATCAGGTCAGAAGTGCTGAGCTGGAAGTGGGGTTGTTTAAAAAAGAAAGAAGAGGTTTGAGGAATTGGGTTAGGAGAAAAAGTTGAACTGGGGAAGGAGTGTTGAGCTAGGAGCAGGGTTGGCTGAAAAAGCAAGAAGCGGTTCGATGAATCATGTCAGGTAATAGAGCTGAGCTGTGAGCAGTGTTGATTAAAAAAGGAAAAGGACGTTCAGGGAATCAGATCAGGAGTGCTGAGATGGAAGTGGGGTTGGTTAAAAAAGAAAGAAGAGGTCTGAGGAACTGGGTCAAGAGAAAGAGCTGAACTAAGGATGAGAGCTGAGCTAGGAGTGGGGTTGGTTAAAAAAGAAAGAAGAGATTTGGTGAATCATGTCAGGTGGGAGAGCTGAGCTGGGAGCATGGTTAATTTAAAAAAAAAAGGTTTGGAGAATCATGCAGGGGTACACTGATGTTAGTGGGTGCCGGGAGCTTCATGCACCTGGATGACAGCGCATGCTCCAAGTCCCTCTTTCATCCTGCACTGCAACCTTATGGTCATCCACACGGCCATAAATTTATTTATTTCAAAAGTTTTACCGGGAAAGTCATACTGAGCTGGTATCGTCATCTCATTTCCAGATGCGTCCTGGGAGAGGGAGAAGAGTGGAGAACAAATACAAAGTACAATACAGTATATAAAATAATACACAATAATGGAAATAAGTATATCAGTAATAATTCAAGAATGTTAGAGAATAAAATGTTAAACAGTAAATTTCCAGGCAGAAAACTGTGGAACAGGGGAAAAAAAACCATCAACAGCAAGCAGCACAACAACATATGATAAAAGGAGAAATGATAATACTAGGGGAGCAGGGCAGTACTGCTGACAAAAGACTGAGTATAGCATACATATATATATCTGCTACAGCTATAGCAGTGGGCCACAGAAACACCTTGCCTGGAGGAAGAGAGTGTCCCATGAAATGCTGAATGCTTCTCTCCTTGGCTGGCCCTCTGACTGCCCAGGCTCATTCCCGAACCCATGTCATTGCGTCACAAGCACATGCACCCATGCAACGGTCATTATGCTAATATGTCTGACTTGCATTCTGCAAGCAAACATAAAAATAGGTTGTCTTTAAATGAAAAAAAATGTTCATATAGCTTTTGCTCCATTATCACCTCCTCCCTACTTCAACAACAGGGAGCCCTGTGCTTTTTCTTGGGTTTTCTCTCTCCTAACTCCCTGGACCCCAGAACATGGACACACATGCCTGTGGAGGCAAGCATGCACCCTGTGACTCTGGTAACGGCCCCTCACTCCCACTTGGCCTAATGCTGAGTCTCCCACTGGGCTTGGTGCTACCACCAAGCCTCTACGTGGTGGCAGCCAAGAGCCCAGGAGACTCCAGATCCCTCCCGTGAGAGGAGAGCTGCCTCTTGGCAGCTCAATCCAGCTCCTCGCCCAGCTGACCCCCAGCAACCTGAGCTCATTCTCGAACTCTGGTCGCTGGTGTGGCACGAGGTGTGGTGTCCAGGGCCTCAACCCTCAGTGCCACCGGGCTGACGCTTTAAATTTAAATTTTAGGGAACTTTTCTATAGATAAGATCTGCTGATGCCAACTGTGAGTTTATTGGAAACCACGCATAAAAAACCCCCATAGAAACATAGAATTTGACGGCAGGTAAGGACCGCTAGGCCCATTCAGTCTGCCCTTTTCCCCTACCTATTAAAAATGCCGGAGATCCTACTTCATCTCCAGCTTTACCATCTCTTTTGAATCACTAGGGTCCTCTTATGTCTATCCCATGGAGTTTTGAAATCCCTCACAGACTTTGCTCCCACCATCTCTTCTGGAAGGTTGATCCATGCCTCCACCACCCTTTCCATGAAGAAGTACTTTCTCACATTGCCCCTTAGCCTATGCCCCTCCAGTCTCATGTCATACACTCTTGTTCTAGAGCATCTTCTTCTCTGAAAGATGCTTCCCTCCTGTACCTTATTTATTCCCTTGAGGTACTTGAAGGTATCTATCATGTCTCCCCTCTCCCACCTCTCCTCTAGGATATATATATTGAGCTCCTCCACTCCCTTCTCGTATGACCGTTTGTGTAGGCCCTGCACCATTTTTTTTGCCCTTCTTTGAACTGCCTCTACCCAGCTTATGTCCTTTTGGAGATGCGGCCTCCAGAACTGGACACAGTACTCCAAATGAGATCTGACCAATGATTTGTACAGTGGTATCACCACCTCTTTTCTGACAATCTCTTTAAATAAGTTGCAAAGATTACATAGTGTATTGTTGGAATCTGTCTGTCTGTCTATCTATCTGAATTAAAATTAATAAATACTTTACCACATGGTGCTCGCAGACTATTTTAACATCTGTCAAGTTCCGAAAAGCTACAATTATAACTGTAGCATTACAGTGTTGGAGGTCCTGTAATAAGAAGAAACAGAAGTTAATGTGTATCACTTACCCTTTTCCACACTCACAGTTAACATAGTAACATAAAAACATGGAATGTTTTGGCAGAAAAAGGACCGGTATGCTCAGCTAGTCTGTCCTGTTTCCCCTGCCTATTACTACACCCTGGACTTTATTTGGTCACAGTTGTCCCTTCCTCCTCCCTTACCTCAACTTATTATACCCACGTGCCTCTCTCACATGTGTTTGAAGCTCACCTCTGTCTTCGCACCATCACCTCTTCTGGTAGGCTGTTCCAGGCATCCACCACCCTTTCTGGGAAGAAGTATTTCCTCACATTCCTCTTAAACTCCCACCCCCAAGCAGAATAGCATTCCCCTGTGTTCTGGTGCTCATCCTCCTGTGAAAGAGACTCTCCCCTTCACCTTGTTCACCCCATGAGGTACTATCAGGTCTCCATCATGTCCCCTCTCATTCTCCTCTCCTCCAGGGAGTATATGTTGAGCTCCCATAGCCTCTCCTCAAGGCTTCTTGTGCAACCCCTGCACTATTTTAGTAGTCCTCCTCTGGACCACTCCACTCTGTCAATGTCCTTTGCAGAAATGTGACCTCTAGAACTGGACACAGTACTCCAGGTGTGGTCTCACTAGTGAGTAATACAGTGGCAATATCACCTTCCTCTTCCTACTAGAAATCCCCCTCCCTATGCACCCTAGCATCTAGCTCACCTTGCCTACTGCCCTGTCGCACTGCACTGCCACCTTGAGATCATTAGATCTGATTACCCCAAGGTCCCTCTCTTGAATGGTAACTGTAAGTACCTCTCCCCATCTTATATACAGCCCCCAGATTTCCCCACCCCGACTGCATGGCTGCACTTTTTGGCATTGAACCCCAGCTGCCACATGCTAGACTACTCCTCTAATTGCACACAGATCCCTTTGCATTCTCTTCACTCCCTTCTGGGTGTCTGCTTTGTTGCAGAATTTTTTGTCATCCGCAAAGAGTCACACATTCTCCTCCAGTTCCTCAGCAATGTCACTTATGAAGATATTGAAGAGGACAGGATCCAGAATCGATCCTTGTTGTACTCTACTAGTCACTCTCTTTCCCCCTGAGTGACTGCCATTTGCCATCACCCTCTGCTCCTGTCTTTCAAACAGCTGACTACCCAACTTCCCACCTTCTCCCCCACCTCAGGTTGCTTTAAATCAGCCTCCTTTGTGATACAGTGTCAAAGTCCAAATAGGCCACATCCACTGCCCTTCCCTGATCCACCTCCCTAGTTATCCAGTCAAAGAAACTTACGAGATTTGTTTGACATGACCTTCCCTTGTGAAGCCATGCTGGTAGTGGTCCTGCAGCCCATTTACCTCCAGGTGCTCCATCAGGCTCCTTCAGCAGGGACTCCATTAATTTCCCCACCACTGATGTGTGACTCACTGGTCTGTAATTGCTAGCTTCCTCCCTCTGCCACTCTTGAGCAAAGGGACCACATCGGCCCTCCTCCAGTCCTCTGAAACTACCCCCGTGATGCTCTGCCATCTGCTTATGGTTATTGTATAATATTTGTATTATAAATCAATGGTCTGTGTATGTAATTGTCTCACAAAAGTTAGCAGTTTGGCTTTTAACCTTCAAGGTGTCAGTGAGGATGTCATCAAACAGACCAGGGAAACTTAATTGATGCCTTCCTTCTAGAGGGATAGTTTATGGCCTCTTATCAATTGCTGCTGCTTTGATGTTGGTTCCTGAATATGAATTTTATGACATCAGGAAAAGGATGTCATTTAGCTGATTTCCCTTAGCTTTCTCACACCTTAGTGACAGATTGTGGGTTGTAAAACCTCAAAGAGAAATGTTTGATTAAAGACTGTCATATGTAGGAAATTACTTTTTTTTGATGTTCACATTAATTAAAATACCTCCTGGTAGAAAATTGTTAGAATTAAATCTAAGGGAGGAGCTGGCTGACTCACCAAAAGGGGGTGGGGAAAGATAGAGTTAAAATGAAACATTGTATCTGGGAAATGTGATATATATGATTCTAGTCTCTGAGAGAGATAGTTCTCTGAAAGCACTTAAAGGTAATACTTAGTTAGAAAAGAATTAAGTATTTGGGGTAGGAGTTTGTATTTCTTTTTTTTATGTGACTGTGAGCTGTGTGATATAAATCTGTTCTGTATTTTATTTCACCTGTTTTACTATTCTTTTTTAGTAAACCACATTTCTTTAAAATACTGCCTGTGCTCTTTTCCATCATTTTACATGTGATTGCTGAGCCTGTATTAAGTCTGACAGCTGTAGGGCTTGCATGGCGTTACTAAGCTTGAAAACGGTAAGAAATACCTAGGTCTCTTATAGAGTTCTAAGGGTACATTTTGGAAAACCTGGCTGGGTGCCCTGGTGAAGGATTGCCACTGCATCCCCCGAAGAGGGAAGGTACGATTGGTGAGTCTGTTAATTGGGTATAGCAGCATAAGGTCACAGTTTGAATCCCTCCAGAACTCGAGGCTAACAGGTGATTCAGAGCCAAAGCAGAGAGGGGGGATTACCCTGTCTGTTACCTGTTCACACTATTGCACTCTGAGGTTGGCACTGTGGGAGCAGAGGGCTTGACCTGCAGAGTGCGTTTGTGACACCCCCGTTTCCAATGAGGCGTCGAACAGTGTTGCCAGAAGGATGACTAGCAGCATGCTCAGTTCTTTTAGTGCCCTTGGTGAATCCAGAGCCCCATTATCTTGTTTTCCTTTAGGGATTCCAATCCCCGGTGGACTGTCTTTGGAAAATAGACTTGTGTCCACTCACCTCAGTTCCTACTAATACGTGTCTGTCCCTCTCCTCCCCCCTCCACAGTGAAGACTGAACAGAAGTATTTGTTTAACATTTTAGCTTTTTCTTGATCTTCCTTTGTGCAGTACCCCCCCCCCCCGGTCTCCTGATCCTCACTGTACCATCTTGCTAACATACTAAAATGCCAGCAGAATAGGCCTAACGGTTTTTCGTGTCTGCTCATTTGGTCAGCCCCCACCCTGGGAGCTGACCTTGCTGCCCCCCTCGCCTTCTCTGGCTTCTCCCTTCCCAGTTCCAGATATTCTTGCTGCACTGGATTTTGCTTCCAGAACCCTTCCCCTGTACCTGTCCCACCCCCTCTTGAACCCCTCCACCGTCTCTGCCCCCACCAGCCCCCTGGGCAGCGCATTCCATGGCTCCATCACCCTCTCAGTGAAGTAGCACCTCCTCCTTTGTCCCCTGAATCTTCCCCCCTCCAGCTTCCACCCATGCCCTCTAGTTGCCCTCTCCTCCTTCCTTTGAAGCACCCTGGCTGCTCCTCCCCTATTTACCCCCTTCATGTACCTGAAGACCTCTATCATGTCCCCCAAGTCCCTTCTCTCTTCCAATGTGTACATATTTAGCTCTTCGAGCCTCTCCATAGGTCCTGTCCCCAAGCCCCAAATCATTTTGGTTGCCCTCCTCTGTGACCCCCTCCAGGAGTTTAATGTCCCTCTTTAAGTGTGGCCTCCAAACTGCATCGTACTCGAGGTGCAGCCTCACCAAGCAGTTATACAGAGGAGTATCACTTCCCTCCTTCTGGAGGTGATCCCCCTAGCAATGCATCCCAGCATCCTGTTGGCCTTGGCTGCTGCCCTCCTACAAGTCTCTGAGTTGTTCTTCTTGGCATCCACCACCACCCCAGGTCCCTCTCAGCCATCGAGACTTGTAGCATTTCCCCTCCTGGGTGTACACTTGGCCCAGGTTTCTGGCCCCCAGGTGCAGTACTTTGCATTTCCCTGCATTGAACCTCAGCTTCCACTTTCTAGACCATCTTTCCAGAGCCTCCAGGTCCCCCTGTAGGGCCACCCTCCTCCTCCCCATCCACCACAGCCCCCAGTTTTGAGTCATCCACAAAGAGACTCATCTCACTCCTGATACCTGTCCTTATGTCAGAGACGTAGGCGTTGAATAGGAGGGGCCCAAGGACTGATCCCTGTGGGACCCCACTAATGACCCTCCTCGGGGATGAGACTATCCCATCAACTATGACCCTCTGGGTCCGGTCCTGGAACCAATTGTCTATCTATCTGATCATCTGGTTCCCCACCCGCATTTCTCCCAGCTTATCCAAGAGGCCCTCGTGAGGAACAGAGTCAAATGCCTTGCTGAAGTCTAGAAAGAGGATGTCCACTGGTCTACCCAGGTCCAAGGCACTCATCACCTAGTCATAGAACTCCACAAGGTTTGTCTGACACGATTTCCCCGGGATGAATCCATGCTGTCTATCGTCCAGGCACCCTGACTTTTCCAGGTCCCCCCCAGCCTCTCCTTGACAATGCCCTCTATCACCTTGCCCACCACCGATGTCAGGCTGACAGGCCTGTAGTTCCGTCCCACCTCCCTTGATCCCCCTTCGTGGATAGGCACTACATGCGCCACCTTCCAGTCCTGGGGCATCCACCCTGTCCTCAGAGAGATGGTGAATACCTCCGCCAGGGGTTTTGCCAGGACATCCGTAAGTTCCTTCAGCACTCTGGGATGTAATTTATCTGGCCCTGGCGCTTTCTCAGTCTTAAGGGACCTGAGGGCTTCCCTCACTCTCTCTGCTGTGATTTCCACCTCCGCTACCTCTTCTCCCTGCTTAGCCTTCCCCCCTCCTGCCAATGATGCCTCCCCCTCTCCCCAGATCCGCTGATCGGTAAGGGTCCCCCCTCCTCAGTATCACTGTCTCCTCCCATGTATGATGCAGCACCCCCATTTTCCTTGGTGAAAACTGAGGTGAAGTACTCATTTAGTACCTCAGCCTGCTCCCCCGTGTCTTGTGCCCAACTCTCCCCTGTTTTAATCCTGCTTATCTGCCCCTTCACCCTTCATTTTTCCGCAGTGTATCTAAAGAACCCCTTGTTCCCTCTCCTAATTTCCCTGGCCAGGTTCTGCTCCTTCCTTGTCCTAGCCGCTCTCACCACCCTAGTGGCCCTTCGAGCCATCAGCTCGTACTCCCCTCGATCCCTTTCACTCCTTGAGCACTTGAATTGCCTATAGGCTGCCTTCTTTTCCCGCACCACCTCCTGGACCTCCCTGGTCCACCAGCAGGGTTTTTGGGCCCTACCACATTTTCGTCTTACTCTTGCACAGGTGCTGGTAGCATCCTGCACCCCTCTCCTGATGATTTCCCACCTACTGTCAGCATCCATGTCTGACCCAATCACATCCAAATGCTCCTTAAGGATCCTTCCCATTTCCTTAAAATCTGCCCCCCTGAAGTCAGTTACCTCCATCTTTGTGCAGCCTTCTACCCCTCCTAGGTCCAGGCAGAACCAGACTGTGGCATGGTCACTCCCCACCAACGGGTCCCTTACCTCCATGCCCCCAATCTGGTCACTGTCTGCCCGACCACATCCAGTACCCGCGCCTCCCTGGTCGGTTCCCCCACCTGCTGAGTTAGGAACGCGTCTTGAAAGACATCCAACAACCTCTGTTCCCTGGTCACTGAGGATGTCATAGTCTCCCATCTTGCCTTCCTCTTTTTGCTCACATACCTGGAGAAAGTCTTATTTCCTTATTTCGACCTCCTGGGTGATCCTTTTCTGTGTCTGAGCCATTGCTGCCATTACCCTCCTACCTGCCTTCCTTTATTTATCTAGTTATACCTCCCTGCCCTCCTCTATTTGGGACTCCTCAAATTTCCTAAAAGCTGTATTTTTTTCCTTACCCTCATTAGCCACCTCCTTTGAGAACCATAGTGGCCTATCTCTATTTATTCCTGTTTTTTTTTCCTTCAAAAAGTTTGATATTATCATAGTAATTCCCTCCTTGATCCTTTTTCACTGTGCCTCCACTCTCCCCCACCCACACCATGCCATCTCTCAAGAGTATTTACTAATGCAGTCTGCCATTTCTTTAAATCTGCCTTCCTGAAATCCAGGACCCTCATCCACAGTGATCACCTGGTTAAATAAAGACTTTGATTGATTGACTGATTGATTGATCCTAGTGTGTTTTTTTGCCTGTCCAACCTGTATGCCAAACCACACTGTGTGATGATCACTTGTACCCAGGGGGCTACCACTGTGATGTCTGCAATGCTGTCCCTGTTTGTAAGTACAAGATCCAGCACAGCCCCATCTCTAGTGGGTGCTGTAACCAGCTGCCTAAGAAATACCCCCTTGCAGGGAGTCTAGGATGGCCCTGCTTCTAGTTGTTGCTGCGCCCGGAATGCTCCAGTCTACACCTGGCAGAGTAAAGTCCTCCATAAGCACTACTTCTCCTTTGCATGTCATTTTGCCAATGGCCTTTCCCCAAACCCTAACTTCTCTCCCTGTATTTGTGGTCTATGCGCCACCCTGTGTGGATAATGGCCAAGACCCTGTCTCTAAGTCCACCCAAAGAACCTTTAGCCCTTCCTTAAACCTGCTGTGTACTTGCATCTCCGTGGCCTTTGTACTGTCCCTCACATATAAAACACTCCTCCCCCCCTCCCTGCCGTATCTCTGGTGTAACCCAGTATAGCCATATCTCAGCTGTAGTTGTCAGTACACCATGACTATTATGACCACTAGATCCAGGTAGCCTCAAGGTAAGGAATTTTATTTCCTAGGCTTCTTGTGTTTGTACACATGGCTCCCCATTCCTTATATCCCTCCTTGTCCCTACTTGGCCATCTCTTCCTGATTCCATCCTTCTCCCTTCCTTTGTCCCTTATAGGGTCCTCCTCCTTATCTTCCCATTGTCCACCCTCTGTAATTCTTTTCTCAGCCTTAGACCACCTCTTGACTCTCCCACCCCTCCGCCCTTGCCCCTACACCTTCTATCCTGGGGGATTTTTTCCCCTGGGCTGCTCCTCTCTGATTCCCTACTTTCTGGGGGTATTCGCTGCCTCCCTCATTCTTTCTGCCTCCCCCCTGACTAATTTAAATACCCATTGAATTAGCAATTAAACCATACACCCAGGACTGCCATTCCCCTCTGGGACGGATGGAGGCCATCCCCCTTGCACAGGCCTTCATCCCCCCAGGTAGGACCGCAGTCCCTGATGTAGCTCAAACCCTCCTTCCTACACCATGCCTTCAGCTAATTGTTGAAGATTGTGGTGCAGTGCTTCCTAGCCTCCCCCTGGCTGTATGCAGGCAGCACCTCAGTGAAGCCCACCATGCATGCTACCTGTTTCAGGCCCCCCTCTCCAGTTCTCTAGCCCTATCCTGCACCACTCATACTGCATCCCGTGCCAGATTATTAGTCCCCAGATGGTCAATGGCATCCTGTCCTGCTGCTCTAGTGATATGAAGGATTTGTTGCCCATCCCTCTGTGCAGAGGCACCAGGCTAAGTAGGCACCCACATCCCTCTTTGTCTCCCATACTGTTCCCAAAACGACCCCACTAGTGATTGAGTCCCCCACTAGAAGTTGCTTCTTCTTCTGCTGGGTTCCTCTGGCTCCCACCTTGGGGCCTGCCCGCTCGAGTACCCTCACATCCTCCCTTGCCACTACCTTGGGTGCCTCCTCTTGGCAGTTCCATCCTGCCAGAGCGGTGAAGGAGTTGTGCAGTGACACCAGATGAAGAATGCATAAAGTAAGGTTAGGGTCTCCAACAGTCATTTCAGTATGCAACTTTTAATTAAGATAAGGTACTCTGGTATTCTTTGTCTTTTGTGACCAACGGCTGTTTCCATTCACTGACAGGACTGGTAGATGTGCTGTCTGATAATGTAAGTGTTTATTTGAAATTTGCTGACTGGAAGAGGCATGCCGAGCTGAGGCACATTTCCAGGTGTGACCCAGAGGAGGGTAGAAAAACATGTGAGAAATACAGTCAAATGTGCAGTGAAGGGTAGGAGACATAAGTAACATGAGCAAAACATTACCTACGGAAAGTAAATTATACAAAAATGGCATTTTACGGCAAAATGTACGTGCTCAGCTCCGATACAAGAAAATATAAAAATAAGAACTCTAAGCCAGTCCCTTGGCACAGCAGGGCTGCCGCAGATGGTTCCATGTTAAAATCATGACCGCAGAATCACGATTGAAATGATTGCACGGTAAAAATTATGATCTTTACATGCGTGATTAAAGATTATAGCGCCTCCTTAATAGCCATTGCGTCAGAATCGCGCTGCTGTTTGTAACAAGTGACAAAGTTAAAAGCTGTCGTTCAGCTTACTCACAGCCAGTATCCTGCTTAGTTCTTGATTCCTTTTTTTTTCTGTAATCCACCTCTGTGTTTTCTTGTTGCTCTTTCCTGCTCTCGCACTTCCTTGCACCCACAAGGCAATACACACCTGAGCCCACCTGAGCCAAGTGGTCATTAAAATGACCAGTTTGTTTGCCTTCCCCATTTGCCATTTTCCTGACTTCCTGAGTTTCCTGACTTCACCGTAGAACTCTCAGACAGCATGGAGTTTGAAATAGTTACCAGCCAGAAAGGTAAGCCCTTGGCTGTTTATGGTGGTTACACATACCAAAGGGATAACGAAAAGGATGAAAAGGTATATTGGCAATGTGCAGGCTCCCATAAATTTAGCTGCCTTTCCTGGCTGCATGCTGTTGGAAACAAGGTGTCACCGCAGATAAAGGAGCACATGCACGTTCCAGATGCTGGTGATGTAGGGGTGTGCAAGATAATGGCAGAGGTTAGAGAGCAGGCTAGAACAACTGTTGAGACCACTACACAGGTCCTTGCGCAGTGTACCACCTCTGCTCAGATGCAGTGACTGGTCATCTGCCTGCTGTGCCGCTGATGAAAAGGACCAATCAAAGGATATGGCAGGTTGAACGCGGATGTCCGGCCTCCCCAGCCTCCGGTGAGAAGCTTGAGATACCTGCAGAGTTCAGGGTAACCTTATCTGGAGAACCTTTCCTTGTCTTTGACAGTGGCAAGAAAAAGAACAGATTGCTAATGTTTGCTGCTGATGCAAATTTAAAAATGTCGTAGGACAGTAGCGACTGGTTGATTGATGGTACCTTTAAATCTTGTCCTTTATTATCTGATCAGCTGTACACAGTGCATTGCATTAAGTCAGGGCAAGTTGTGACAGCACTGTATGAATTGATGTGTTCTAGAACAACTGCTGCATGTAGCAGGCTTTACACACAGCTGCATGAATTGTGCTCCCCTTTAAAACCAGAGACTGCACTGATGGACTTTGAGAAATCTGCATGGCCTGCATTTCGTACCTCTTTCCCTGACACAGAAATTCGTGGCTGCTTTTTTTTTATTTTGCACAAGCCATATGGCGAAAGATACAAATGTACCCTCTAGTGCAGGAATGATACTGCTCACACCCTGACTTCTCTTTGCGTTTGCATTTGCGTATGCCGTTGTCATTGGCTTTTGTCCCTGCAGGGGATGTTATGGCTACATTTGATTCAATGCGCGAACAGGAATTTTTTTCAAGCAATGCTGAAATTCTAATGCCACTACTTGAGTATTTTGAAGCTACATGGTTTGCTAAACACAGGGGAGGGGGCAGGACGAAGACATGCAGCATTCCCGCCAGAACAGTGAAACTGCTGTGACGCCACCTCGAGGGGACTTGCACAAACAAACAATGCAGTTGAGGGGTAGCATCACAGATTTAA
The DNA here is from genome assembly GCA_016271365.2 of Neoceratodus forsteri. Lineage (NCBI taxonomy): Eukaryota > Metazoa > Chordata > Ceratodontiformes > Ceratodontidae > Neoceratodus > Neoceratodus forsteri. The sequence continues at coordinate 940,441,496 of CM028137.1, forward strand.
CAGTTGCGTTGCAGCCTGTCACCCCAGTGTGTGGAAACTGATACAGTGCCTGAAGGAGGAACAGCGGCTAACTGAGGTGAAAATAGAACAGATGGTGTCTGGTGCTGGAACCAGATTGAGCAAAAGAAAATATAAGGACTTGAATGAGAGGGTGGCCTCGACTGTGAATGAATGTTCACAGAGGAGTAGGTACGATTATCTAAGATGATTCTCCTACAGTTTTCAGTTCCAAGTGTAAACTGAAGTTATTCCCCTCATCAGCGCCCCAGGACGCATCTGTAATCGAGCAGTACTCTGCTCAGTATGCCTTCCTGGTAAAACGCTTAAATAAATAAATAAATAAATAAATAAAGGCTGAAGTAACAGGCTAGTTTTTATCCTGATATTGACATATTGATATGGAATAAAGGAACAAGTGCGGAATAGCACTAAGTCTGTGCTGGTGGTCCAGTGAGCACTGTAGTGTTTTTTGCAGGATATTGAGAGCAGTACTGGTCTGGTGAGCACTGTAGCACTTGGCACTATTATGTGTGGTGGTGTATGTTGTTTACAATGTGGCAGGTGTTGTCGCTGTTATGTTGGTATCGCTGTATTTGCTTGTAGCTATTTTAGCATCGCGATTGGTGAAACCACCATTTTGTAGTTGTAATTTTCACAGGATACCCTGCAGGTTATGCTAGTGGTCCACATTCAGGAAGCCATGTGGGGCATCGGAGGCCAGCATAAGGAAGGAGGATTAAGCACCACGCCTAATACTCTCCTCCAGGAGTGGCCTTGAAATGAATGAACGAAGGAGTCACTGCGTTCCACAGGAATATGTGTGTAGTACAAGACACACAGAGTGCAGAATTATGGATCAGTAATCACATACCTCAAGTGTGTTGTTGGACAAATGAGAGGAACATGTGATTTATTGTCCATAAATAACACATCCCTGGACAGTCTTGTTGCACTTCTAACATCAGTTCTATCTACATAAAAATGTTTTTAAATATTTTTTTAATGATTTTTAATAAGAAAATATTGTTTGCTGAATAAAATATGAGTAGAAGATGAAAACACAGTTCCCTAGGCTTAAGAAGCACTTGAGTGTAATTTTGGTCAGAGAATTACACTCTTTTAATCGTAGAAAGTAACTACACTCTTATAATTGTCTTTTAGCCAATCAGTTGGCTAGACTGTTCTTTCCCATGTTATAAATGGTATTATCAACAGCAGTTTCCAAACAATAAACCAGATGAGCTTCCCCCGGCCCAGTTGACCTTAAAATCTCTGAGCTGTCTTTCATGGAAGCCAAAGTGACTAATAGGACCTAGCTTGAGTAATTTTCCTTTTGGAAAATTCAGTTTTTTGGATGAAAAAGACTGGTTTGTTGTTTAATTGCGTAGAACTTGCAATACCTGTACACACCGGATGAGCTGGAGTAAGAGATAACTTTTTAAATTTAGGATACGTGGGTATTAAATTAGTTATGTTATATACTAAACAATATAGTTTTCCCAAGTAAAATGACAATGACAACATACTGAAAAATCATACACAGCTCTAGAGAGCAGAAATCTGTGTAGCTGCTTCTGTGAGGCTGAGATACTCGTACTAAGTCAGGAAACACTGTCACTTATTTTTGTTTGCTTTCTTTTTATGCATCTCCACTGCTCAGCCTGCGTCTGACCACTCTCATGCTCCAGTGATCCCCAATCCCATTACCCCAACCTTTTCCAAGGGCTTACCTTGCTCTCCTGCTGTGCACGCACAGTATCTCCCTTCCCATGGTGGAGGTCTTCAGACTGGCCCAGGTCCCCCGGAAAGGGTACATTTGCTTGCAGAGCCCAGCCTAGGTTGGCAGGTGCTTTGTCTGTGGGCTCCATGGAGGTCATCCTGCTGTGATGGCTGAGGGATTTTCCATTTTCCAGTCCCTCTTCCTCCCACCCCTGGGATGCATGCTGAAGCCAGTGTGATCATGCGACATCAGCGCCAGCTCAGCCAATCACATCCAGCCCTGTCCATGCACTACCAGCTTGCAGCACCACTGTGGTTACCCAGGTGGCAGTCATGTGCAGTGCGGGGCCACCATCCCTCCACAGGGAAGGACTGTGTCCTCTGGAATATTCAATTCTCCCTTCTTAACTGGCCCTCTAATGCCTTGGGCTCGTTCCTGAACCTGGGTCACTGGCATCGCAAGCAGTAGTGCTACCACTGTACGGATAGGTCTGCAAAACACTGACACTTTAAAACTCTGATAAATGGTGTTTAAAAGCAAACCCCTTCATTGTTTTTTATTTGATTTATTAAGAAATACTGCTTCAACCTACCCAGAGACCTGGGAGGTTGAAGTTCGGTACATCTCTGACACACAAAACATTCATACAGCACATGTTGCAATATTAACATTATAAGCGATAAAAAGTTACATCATGCATATAAAGGTGTACCAAATATATAACTACATTTCTTTATAATTTCATGGCAACTATGTTTAACGATTTAAGTAACCCTATAAGGGTGTGACAGACAACACACTCATCCATCAAGGTATCTCACAAATAATAACTCTATATATGTTTTGTTTTTTAAGTTTTTTTCTATATAACCTGTCTATGCAGCCCAAACCCAAATACACTGCCTTTAGGTGGTAACAAGTCCAACAGTTTGTAGTCAGATTTGCAAATCTCAATAAACAGATCTTTTAATATCCTTTCCTTCCTTACATTTAATTTCTCCAATTTACATATTTTGTACACATCCTCGTGCCTAGTTTCTTCACCTAATAGAAGCCTTACAGCTCTCTTTATTAATCCTTTCCAACTCTTTACCTTCCATTATCATAAGCCCGCCATGCCACCCTGGGACACCATATTCTAACAGGCCAAAAATACAATGTACAATAATAGCACACAAGGACACTCTGTCCTACTCCCTTCCTTCAAAAAGTTGTAAGAAAATACAGTCTTGTATTTTTGTTTTTGCATGTTCCTAGGCATGTTTTGCCCACCTAAAATCATTCTGTAAAAATACAAAAAGAGGCAGCGTATTTTATTTATTTATTTAAAATGTTTCACCAGGAAAGGCACACTGAGCAAAAAGATGCTCGTCTCACGGTGCGACCTGGATGGAAGGGTTACAAGTGGAGGCAAATCAACATACCAACATTGAATATTGAATAGCGTAAATACAGAAATGTACAGTTGGGTGGGATTACATTAGGACATTTTTACAATAGGTGGAGCAGTAAAGGATTACATTAGCACATTTTTTTTTTTACAATAGGTGAAACAGTACAGGAATCAAACATTATGGACAGGGAAAACATATCAGGGAACAGTTCAAGGCTAATACATGAATAAGTAAGTGCCAATAACAATACTTGAGAGCCAGTAGCGGGAAGTTGAGTTGAGGAGGGATACACCAAGCTGACAGTAGGAGCTGGAGGAAAGGATGAGGGGTGAATAAGAGTGGGGGAGGGAGGAGAGCAGTAGCAGTGCAAGTGGTTGAGAAGCAAAGGTTAATTGGGGGGGAGGAAGAGATTAGGAGGGAATTAGAGAGTGGGAGTGAGTGAAGTGCGTAGGGTAGTGTATAAGCCAGCAATTAGGTGAAGGCCGAGCTGGTCAGGCTAAGGGGGAAGGTGGAAGGAGCTATCGGGGGGGGGGGAGACAAAAAACAAACCAGATAGAAAAGTCAAATCTGACAGAAAATGACAGTATGGTAAAAAAAGAAACAAAATCTACATTCTGTGCAACAGGAGCAGGGCACAAAGAGGGAAAGCCAGTCCAAAGGGGTGGCACAGTACATATTTAGATTATGACGGACACCTCATAGGGCTACTGGGTGACCCCATTGCTTGAAGGAAAGCAACTGCAGATGGGAGTGGACATAGGGGCTCCTGTATCACTCATGTCTGACATCGTATACAGAGAAAACCTGCACCATCTGGCTCTGCAGCCACCGAAGGTCATTCTGAAGACCTACACAGGAGAACATGTATGGATGATGGGCACCATTGATGTCCATGTAGAACTTCATGGACAATCTGCTAAATTGCCACTGTTTATGGTAAAGGGTGACTGCCCAGCTTCACTGGGTTGGTCATGACTTGAGATGATCCAACTAAACTAGCCTGAAATATATCTATGATGACCAATGAAGAGGCGGGTCTGGCTGCCATATTGAAGAAACACACTTCTGTCTTTGAAGGGGAGTTGGGGAGCATGAAGGGCATTACTGTCAAACAGATAATTAAACCTGACAGTAACCCGAAGTGTCTGAAGCCCAGAACAGTGATGTATGCCCTCTGGCCAAAAGTAGAAGCTGATTTGGAGCTTCTAGTGAAGGCAGAAGTCCTGGTGGCAGTCACACAACGTGAGTGGGCCATGACTATTGTTCTAGTCTTGAAAAAGAATGGCTAATTAAGGATTTGTGGGGATTTCAAGATTACCATCAACTCAGTGTTGTGCATGGAGCAATATTTGCTTCCCCACATCAACAGTCTTTTCCCTACATCAATGATCTTTTTGCTCATCTTACTAGTGGACAAAAATTCACAAGATAGACTTGAATCAGGCTTACCTACAAATGCATGTCCATGAGGAGTCCCAGGAGCTGCTAACTACTGTGACACATAAAGGGCTTTTCCAATACCACCATATGCCTTTTGGAAGAATGACAGCCCCAGCCTTGTTCCAACAAGTTGTGGACCTGATTTTGAGTGGACTTCCAGTAGTACAGTATGACCTGGACAATATTGTGGTAGAGGAGCAAAACTTCAGGAACCTTGATACCACTTTATAGAGACTGGAGGAGTATGGTCTTCGAGTCCAAAAAGGCAAGTGTGCATTCTTCCAGCCCTCTGTCAAATATCTTGGACATGTGATTGACTCTACAGGCCTCCATACAGGTCCCTCCAAGGTCAAGGCCATTGTGGAAGCTCCTACTCTCTCCAGAATGCAAGTTAGTTACATTCTTTTCTGGGGTTGCTTAATTATTATGGACAGTTTATTCTCCACCTGGCATACATTTTCAAATATACAGACAGAGCTGGGTGTTATGGTCTACCAAATTAAAAACCTTTACATTAGGTAACCTTAAAAATTCATTTATTGACTTAAAAAATACATATAGCATCATCTTCTCATTTATTTCAGTAGACTGTGATGCCCAACTCTGTCTGTGCATTTTTTCATATAGATTTTTATCAAGGTTTTTCCATGTTTTTCTCCCCGTCCCTGTGCTCTGGGTGTGTGTACACATGTGGAGGCACGTGCATGCCACCTTCCTGCTACACTGCTTCCCCTTCCGCCTGGGAGCGGAACTACGGGGGGAAGGGGCAACAATCACCCCAGGAGAGGAGAGCTGCCTTTTGGTTGCTCAATCCTGCTCCACCCTTCACCCCTTGTACCGGCTTTCTGATGACCTGAGGTCATTCTCAAACCCGGGTCACCGGCGTGGAGTGAGGTAAGGCATCCTGCGCCTCAACCGTCAGCACCACCGGGCTGGCCTCTTGTCTTTACATTTTAAGTTTAACATTGGGGCACCAGTTGTTGTTTAAGTTGCTGCCTCCTTGGTGTTTTCTATAACAGTTTTGAAACCCTTGCATGCCCTTCTCTGTCAGAACAAAAAGTGGAAATGGACAGCAGACTGCAATGCAGTGTTTGATCAAGCTAAAGAACTGTTAGCAAATTCAAAAGTTTTGACACATTTTGATCCTGCATTGCCCATACAGTTGGCTTGTGATGCATCTCCCTATGGTGTGGGAGCAGTTGTGTCTCACGCCATGCCATCAGGAGAAAAGAGATCAAAATTGCATTTGCATCTAGGATGTTAAGCAAGGCCAAAAGTAATTATGCCCAAATCGAAGGTGAAGTGCTGGGAATTATCTTTGGCATTCACAAGTTTCACCAGTATTTGGGTGGAAATTCACACTTTTGATGAGTCACCATCCTTTGACTTCTATTTTCGGAACCCACATGGGTATTCTGTCATTTGCTGTGAGAAGAATTTAACATTGGGCTCTGTTACTGTCTGTCCACACCTATCACATAAAGCACCCGAAGTCAGCACTGCATGGAAACACTGATCTACTTTCCAGACTGCCTTGGCGTGTGGTTTATGTATGGTGTTTGACAGCACTCTTGAGGTGTGATTGTGTCATGTGAGTAAGCACAAAAATGAAAGTAAAATGGCGCCTAACATGCCTCTTGTCCAAGCTCCTTTGTTTGGAAAGTGCAAAATAATGTTTTCAACAGCCAATACACAACAATGTCCCCTACCTCCCACAGAAAGCAAGAGTAGGGAGTTCCCCCCATTGTCTTGGCCAACATTCCCCCATCAATAAACATGTCCTTGTAACCCGCCCCCAAGATGATCCTGGAAGCAAGCTATCACAGCTAAGTGTACCTTTCTTGGTAAAAAAAATACAATATTTTTGGGTTGTAGGCAGTTCGCCTACAATTTACATGCATATTTCCTGAATGCACGATGGAAGGAATTATAGTCTAGCTTTTTTGGGGGTTTCCTATTTACGTTTGAATAAGACGATTTACCAGTACATTTTTGGGTGTGTGCTAGATATGTGAACAATAACCGTGGCTTTAAAGAGCCCCTGACACCGTTGTGACAACTTTGAGAAAATGAAATGTTTGGCACAAGTCAGCTTATATTTTAATATTGCTTCTGTAGTTCTCATTCTTCTTTATTACTAAGGACATTTGCATGTAAACAGGATCATTGCCCTACCTGTTCTGGCTGCTTGCCTACATCTGACATCACAGTTCTGTTTATGACATCCCAATCTGTTGCTGTGGGGATAATTATGATGCCATAAATGGGGGATTGTTTATTTTATGTATTAATTTATTATAAGTTGGTAACCAGGAAAAGCACCATGAACACATGCTAGTTTCCAGGTGCAACCCAGATTATGATGTCATACGTAGGATGGCAGAAAGAGCAGATGAAGTCTAATGGACAGTAAGCCTCTTTCGTACAGCTGTTCTCAGTAATAAAGAAAAAAGGTAAATAATTATAGAAAACACATGAAATATAAATTGAACTGTCTAAAGCTCACATGTTTTCCAAGTTTTTCTAACGATGTCAGGGACTCTTTAAAGGAACAATGTCAACCCCCTTGCAACTCAAATTGTCTGCAGCATAAATGCATGAAATTGTTCCTTTGGTAGAATTTGCTGGTGTCACTGGTTATTTTGTACTGGTTTCTTTTTTCTTAATGAAAGTGAAAAAAAAACTGCCTGCCTGCCATAATTTACATATATTTTATTTATTTGTAATTTTTGACCAGGAAAGGTACATTGCGCTCTGACAGTTGATTTCCAGGTTTGTCCTGGTGGGCAAAGGTACATGCATCTGTTTTATTGACAAAAAAAGTTGGTCAAGACACTGAAGGAAAACATATGATAAGTGCCATGGGGATCTTTTACTTCCTCCTGGTCAGTTACAAGAGATGGACAGAAGTGACCTCAAGTTTAATGTCTCATCCAAAGGATGGCACATGGACAGTGCACCCCCCCCCCGCATTACTGTGTCAGCATTGGGCATAAGCTCAAATTCCTGGTGTGGGACTGGAAGCCATGACCTAAAGATCTTCTGGCTCCAGAAGGGAGTGCACAACTTATTGACCCACTGACACTGTACAAAACCAACTGAATAATGGCGTTACCATACAAAAACTTGCTTGTTTATAATCCCTGATCGTCTTCCACTGCTTCCTTCCTCGATACTGGGAACACTCCCTCACACAGTCTAGCTGCTCTTGATGCACTGGGAGGAGACCACTTTATCGTAAGTCTTTGAAATGGCTGGGGCATCCTGAAATTTCAGGAAGGACGCAGTGAGAGAACACCAAGGGCTAGAAAAGGTTTGGGAATGATTACACCAAATACCTGCCTTTTATTTGTACTACGAAAAAAGAAAGTGAATAAAAACACAAGTTCATCAGCCAAATTGATATACCGTCGCTACAGCGACAACTTTACCGTGACCAACACTAAAGCAAGAACAGCGCCAGGTCGCTGTAGTGTCAGTGCGGGACCCTGGCATTGCTCTCTTAGCAACTCTGACTTGGAGTTGATTAATTCAATAGTGGGGGATGTGGGGGCAGAGCCCCCCACATGGGGGGGTCATGGGCTAAGCTCCCGAAAAAACACAGTCCTAAGTGACTCCCTTTATGCTGACTGCAAATGTGGTCTACATAAAGGAGTTACTGTAATGTCCAAATCTACAGAAGATCAGCTGTCAAGAAATTATTTTTTTTAATTTAGAAAATGTTGCTTAACAGGAGTTTGGGGTTAACAGCATCCCGTTGAAGTTATGGCAGGGGGGCATTTCTTATTACCTTTCATATGCTGCACTGTCAACTCCATCCCTGAGACCAGAGCCATAGGGGCTGTCTGTAGCCTTTCCAAACAGTATGGCTGTGTAGTTCTACATTTGCATCAACCAAGAAGAGCATGTCTGCTGATTACCTTAGAGAAGAGCATGCTGACGGGATTACATAGGATTGCAGTCTTTTCCAATTTCTGAGGGTGCAGAAGAATACTGCTGCAAGGTGCAGTTCACAGCGGCTGGGGATCTATGGGCATTGGTCAACATTAAGAGACAGTGACAAGAAGGGACATCAGGAAGAACGGCTACATGACAAGTCATCCCGGTCACCTTGCTCCGTGAGAACTCACCCCGGACTATTAGATCTGGCGTGAATTGGCTCCCTGCTCAATTTGTCCCCAGACAATGTGCCCCCAGCATGAATATAATAAAATAAACTCCAAGTGGGTGCAATTCAGCCAGCAGATGAAGCAATGTGCTTGAGGGTTGTAGAAGTGGAAGTTGTACTGTGGTGTTGCAGTGCGGTGCAACATGTAGTTGGGGCAAACTGTCTAGGGATGACTTGAGCAGGGTGCCAATTCATGCTGGAGCTGATAGCCTTGGGCGAATTGTCGTAGAGCGAGATGATTGGGATGACCTGACATGACCCCCTGGAAGAACTACATTACGCAGATGGTGCTGAGCATGTGGAACACACTGTCGGGGAAGGTGGTGGAAAGAACTCACTTTAAGGAATTTAAACTAAAACTGGCCAAGTACTCTGAGGACATAAATAAGGGGGTATGTGCAGTGACAGTGCTAGGCGTTTTAAAACATGGGTCAAATTAGACCCACTGGTGTAAAAAATGTGGGTCAAAATGAGAAACAACTGGGTCAAAATGTAATCACAAGCACAGATTTCACCAGTACAGAAGCTTAAATTTGTCAAGTGAAAATACTTTTCTATTTACTTTTCCTTCTTTTGGCTACTGTTACAGACAGGTGCACCACTTTGGACCCACTGTCATGTGGAAATCAGGTCATTTCTGGGCAACTTGCAACTTTTTCCCTTTTTGCCCTATCTAGCGCTGTCCCTGGGTATATGACTGCCAGGGTGACAGAGGGCTGGACTAAATAGGCCGTTTGGTGAATTTCATCTCATAAAACAAAATATTCGACGATGAACCAGCAAAATGCAGACTTTATGCTAACCTCATGGAGGCCAGGTGCAGCTGAAGAGGAGAAAGAAGACCACTTGTTTGATCCCTTTCTCCGCAGAATACATGGTTACATCAAGATGCATAGCTACTGCAGTCAAGGAAACATCGGAGTGTGAAAGGGATTCATAAGAACAAAAACTGAACCAGAAGAAATTCTCTCAAATGGGAGGGTGGGTGAGGGGGTGAGAAAGTACTATTTTACAGTTCATATAGAGGGTGGTTAACACATGAAATAACCTACCCAGTGACATTATGGAAACTAGCACTATTCAGGCTTTCAAAACATGACTAAACAGATTCTTCAGGGAGAATAGCATTCAGTATACAATATGAGAAGAGTAAAATTCTCTCAAATGGGAGGGCTGTTAAGCTTACATATATGTCCATACTCAAAGTGGGTATTGTGTATGGACTAGCGTCATTTTGTATGAAAAGCCATACAGTAGAAAAAGTTGTTCTACTGCAGTAGTGATGTAGATACTGTAGCAGAACAACTTTTTGTTCTGCTGCACTAGCTACGTCACAGTTCAGCTCTTCCAACCTGTGTGGTTCATAGGCAGAAGACAGTTGAACCGTCATGCGGGAGAACTGGCTGCTGAGAAGGGATGTCAGAGATCGGGAGAAAGGTGGGCTTGCAGAACACAGACGCCGAACAGAGTTGCGGAATAACAGAAGCAAAGTATTTTTTTTTTTTACATTTCAAAATCAATTTCAGTCCATATACTATGTAGAACAGTATCTGGATGGTCATGCTGAACACGGCTACTATTCCAGCTCGCGGTCTACAAAGCATCATGGTAACCACTCGGTGAAATAATAGCCTTGTTCAGCATGGCTGTCCATACACTATGCTGTATATAGTCGCTGCCTTCCAGTAAGAGGAATGGACAAGATGGAACCTAATTCCCTTCTGTGATCACAATACTATGTTACTATGTAATAATAAATAAACACATGATTGGATAGAATATTGTAAAGACCAATGATCAGTTTTCCAGTATTAATACTTAACAACTAGACACGTAAACTCATATTGTACATACATAAACCAAGTTATGGCTAAAAGCAACCATGTGAACAGTACACACCTACTCTGCACCCCCACCCCTAAATCTGTAGCCCTCCTCCCCTTCTCCCTAATTGCTCCCCCTTACTGGCCTCCCTTGATCTCTTCCAGAATGTAAAAGACCCCAAATGCTCTCCATGGGTCCCTCTCCTACCCCACCAAGCGGCTTGTATCTCTCATCTACTCCCTTCCCCCACTATCTTAAAGGGGTCTCTCTGGGACACTGCCTTATCCCCTTCTCTCTAGTCCCCTCATTCCCCTTACAGGGTTCCTCGCATCCTGAAGGGGTTTCCAGGGACATGACTCTTCCCCCTCCCCCACCTCCCTCCCTCCCCTTTCTCCCTTCTCTTTCATGTACGCACTTGTTCACTTATTAACCCGGCACTTATTATTGTCCACTCTTTCTACATGTTATGCGCAACACTGTTGTAACACTGTTTGTAACACCTGCCTTACAACTGTATGTTAATGTTGATCTTGTAACTTGAATGTTTAATGTCTCATTCCTATTGTACCCCCTTCCCCCCAGCTCGCACCGGGAGACGAGCGACTTGTTGCTCAGTGTGCCTTCCTGGTGAAACATTTCAATAAATAAATAAATAAAAATAATTATTTCAATGAAGCAGGTTTGAACTATTTATTGACCCACAAATAAAGGCCACTTACTCCAGTCTCTAAAAAGGCACAGTCTTCGGTCGATATGTTCACGGTGTCCTTGGAACAGTTGGTCTCTTTAATTGTAAATTCTATGTAATATTTGATTCCGGCTATCACCTGAAAAAAAAAATGTTTAGAAATAATTATGTCACCACCAGCCAGTCAGGATTCTCAGTAAATGACACAGGTGGGCGAGTGCACATCTGTCAATCATGTACTGTTTTCCACTATAACAATAGTATAATATAAAACACAGCTGAGAGAAACTAGCATGTATTATGACACAGCAGTGAGAAGAGGAAGGCCGTGACTGGCTAAACCACATAACATGACCATGTGGTAAGGTTTGTCTTTCTACGGAGGTGAATGTCATGCATATTTCATTTGTTTTTTAAATTTGTAAAACATCCCATTCGGATGATTTTACTGTGTAAATGAGTCATTTTATAAGCTTGATAACCCACTCCAGGGCCTGCAGTATTTATTTATTGGAACATCAGTTTACCAACCTTTGAGCCAGAGGCTCATTTACAAAGGTACCTCGTCACAGTGAGGACAAAACAGTGCAAGAAACAAACATCAGGCAGACAAAAAATCTGAGTACGTTTAGGAATCAGCCAAAAAATACAGGCATTTGTCAAACACAGTATACAACAGGCTTACAAGTGCGCTTTACAGAGTAGACAATATACAGTAGTTACATGGAGATTGATTCAGTGGGCAGATAAAGGTGAGGCTGGGTGGGAGACATCAGAAGAGGAGTGTGGGGACGATAGTAGCAAGTAAAGGTAGAGCTGGACAGAAGGTCAGAGAGCGGCTCAGCAAGCTTTGTCTGGAAGGATAGGAGGAGGCTTAGAGGCAGGTAAAGCTGCGTGTTGAGAGCAGGTGATTTCTAAGACTAGTTTTAAAATAAGATAACGAGGCGGCATCAGTGACTCCAGCGGGGAGAGCGTTGTACCAACAGGGGGCTCTGTAGGGGTAAGCCCTTTGACCTTGCGGGGTTCTCGCCCTCGGTATAACCAGTGTAGTTTTGCGGGTATGCACGGTAGGGTTTGCACGGTGGATAGTGGTTGACAGACCCGGTGGGGATAGCCCAAGGAGTGATTTTTTTGTTAGGAGGCAGGTTTGGCATTTGAGGCGCTCATCTAGGTTGAGTAGATTAGCCATGGTGTAAAGATGGCAAGTGTAGGTTAGACTAGGAGCCCCAGTTATGAGCCTGCAGGCCTCGTTTAAGGTGAGGCGGATCTTGTGCAGGGCAGTCTGGTCTGCTGCACCATACACAGGTAGGCCATAGTCTACCAGAGATAGAACAGAGGATGTGACTGCAAGTCGGAGGGCATCCGTGGGGAGGCAGTTTTTATGATGATAGAGGATACCCAGCCGAGGACATTTACTGCACTTATGAGGTAGCTGAAGGCTCTTGTTTCTGCTGCACACTCATGAGATATGATTTTTTAAATTACTTTTTTCCCCCCTAACTGCAGTTGGTGGCTCCTCCTGCTGGAATCCTCAGCCCCATCTCTCTGCCGTCCCCAGAACTTATCAAGCTACTTTGCCCCATGGCATATCCCCAATGGGGAGGCTGCCAGGATGGGATCAGGTCCTGGCGGTGGCCGAATCTGAGCAGAACTGTGCCTGGTCGGTGAGTGTGGGGCCTGTGGGACTCTGGCTTTATCCTGTTTCCTGGCTGGAATTGATCATTGTTGCATCCCTCCCCTGGAGTTGGCCATGTGAGTGTGCACATGCAGGCATGCAACAGGCGTGTGCATGTGTGAGTCAGCCGACTCCCCCACCCTGCTGCCAGTCATGCGAAATTGCACCTGCTGTGCTTCCAAAGGAGGCACTCATGCTGCAGCACAATGAGCCCTCCTTCCCCAGAGAGGGCGAGTGTTCTCTGGGATGCTCACGTCCTATCTCATTGGGCCATGGGGTCAAAACAGCACGACCGAAATAGTGCTGACAATCAGTGCTCCAAGGAAAATCACGTAGGCGGAAATAAGGTTGGGGAAAACCACCAACCTGACATAACAGAGCACACCATACACTACAATGGGACACTTTTTTTATGGGGGGCTTCGCCCCACACACTCTCCAGACTTAATAGAACTAACTCCAAGGGGAAGGGTGGACTTCAGGGATAGCGATATGGGGACAAACCTGGGGGGGGGGAACTTGATTAAAAAAAAAACTGCAGCAAAAAGCAAGAACATCAGGAGACTTGGGGGAACTGAACCATGGTTCCAGGTCTTCACTCACATGGTGTGCTGGTGCTTTAGCCACTCCACAGTGGGAGCGGCTCAGCAAGGCACCAGATCACAGAGCCATGTCATCCTTTCCCTCTCATGGCAGAGAGTGACAGGGGTAGCGGTAATCCCCTACCTCTATTATACCCCTGTTGCTCCAAATCCTTCACCGTTTTTTACAGCATGGATATTGCAGCGCTGTTTTCCTAGTGCTATTTTGACCTGGTACCTCCCCTTGGACAAGCCATCCAGCAACCCTGGCTTGTTCCTAAACCTGGGTCACCGACATCATAAGGGTACCCCTCCGCTGTGCTGACAGGCCATCTCTTGTGACATTTGTTGTTATGTATGGCGCTGCTGTTCTCTAATGTTCCCCATCCCTGGGTCACACCTGGAAATGTGCCTTGACTTAATGTGCCTCTCCTGGTTACCAATTTTCAGATCAATCAACCAACCGACCAACATCATAGGATCTTGCTTTCAGTACACTGATAAGGCTCAGTGGCATACTTATTCGCTGTAGTCTTACTAATCTGAATGGTGATGGACTTCCTCCCAGGGGAAAAGCTAACATTTAATCAGTGAGTTGAAAAGTTTATTCAGTAACTAACAGAACTCCAAAACACTACCATTTAGTCAGTAAATACTACAATATTTGTAATTTGTTTTACCAATATACTGTAATTGAAGGGTTTCTATCTGACAACTAGCCAATTACCATAACAAAGCTGAGGACCATATATTCTGAGGGCATTGGCTGGTGCACACAAGTAAAACACCTGCTTTGCTCATACAGAGCAGGGCTGCATGAGCAAACTGTAATGGAAATAGGTTACTCCATCCCCCCCAGTATGAGCAAAAGTGGTTATCTGACCTAAAAGGAAAAGGCACATGACTTCAGTTTTCCTGCTTATGCAGTCCGCAGTCGCCACAGGCATGCACCAGTCAGCATCATGCGACCACAGAAGCAGGAGTTCATGTGAATGTTGGACAGTTATACCCCATCCCCTGAAATATGGGTGTATAGGGAGGGCCAGGACATACAAAGGCCCCTCTCCTCAGGTGCGGAGGCCTCCGCATAGCCATAAACTTCATAGCGCAACCTGCGAAGTGTAACGTGACAAGACTGGTGGCTTTCAAGAGCACCTGAGTCAGGTTCCCCAAAGGAGTGTGCTAGCAGATGACTTGGGAATTGATGGGGGCCTATCTAGTGGTGTGGAGGTAATGTGTGTGCTGGGGGACAGGGAAGAGGGAGGAGAGAGAGAGAGAGAGGAGGAGGGAGGGAGGGGGAGAGAGAGAGAGAGAGAGAGAGAGAGAGAGAGACTGGTTCACAAGCTTACCCCAAAACCAGTGTTGGGTTTTGATGAAAGCATGTAAAGCCCCAGACTCCAAGGTGGCAATCGAGTACACCACTGCCACACCACTGGGTCAGCCAATAGCCAGTTTTAGTGCGGGGTTGCAGGCACACATGCAAATCCTACTCTCCCTTCCAGGTGGCAGTGCCATGTACTGCTACCACACCACTTCACTGGGTCAGTCCCCAAGCAAGGGACAACATCTGAACCTCAGTTGCCATCCCATATAGCAATACAATGCACTGCTGATACACCACTGGGTCAGTCCCCAAGCAAGGGACAACATTTGAACCTCAGTTGCCATCCCATATAGCAATACAATGCACTGCTGATACATCACTGGGTCAGTCCCCAGCCAGCCCCAGTAAGGGGGTTTCAGAGTGAGCAAGTAAACTCCTCTTTCTCTCCAAGGTGATGATGTCATACTAACATAGAATTTGAATTTGACGGCAGATAAGGACCGCTTGGCCCACCTGGTCTGCCCATTTCCCTACCCGATGGATAAGCTGCAGATTCTAGTTAATCAACAACTTACTTCCTCCTACCCCCCACTAGAACTGCCTTATGCCTGTCCCATGCATTCTTGAATTCTCCCACTGTTCCTGACTCCACAACCTCCTCAGGAAGGCTATTCCATGCATCCACAACCCTCTCTGTGAAAAAATACTTTCTAACATTACCTCTGAGCCGTCCCCCCTCTATCTTCAGATTGTGCCCCCTTGTTCTTGCACATCTCTTCTTCTGAAAGATGCTACCCTCTTGTACTTTGTTAAATTCCTTGAGGTACTTGAAAGTTTCTATCATGTCCCCCCTCTCCCTCCTTTCCTCAAGGGTATACATATTAATCTGCTTTAGTCTCTCCTCGTATGTCTTCTGGTGCAGACCTTGCACCATTTTGGTTGCCCTCCTCTGAACAGCCTCCACTCTGCCTATGTCTTTGCGGAGATGGGGTCTCCAGAATTGCACACAGTACTCCAGATGGGGTCTCACCAACTGTCTGTGCAGAGGGATAACAACTTCCTGTTTTCTACTCTTGATGCCTCTCCCTCCGCACCCCACTATCCCCCCAGCCTTCCTTACTGCCTTCTCACATTGCTGGCCAACCTTTAGGTCATCTGATATAATTACTCCTAGGCCTCTTTCAATTTTTGTTGTTGTTATTAACTCACCCCCCATTGTGTATTCTTCCCCTGGGATTTGTTTCCCAGATGCATTACCTTGCACTTCTTTGCACTGAATCTGAGCTGCCACATATCTGACCATTCCTCCAACCTTGCCAAGTCCCTTTTCATTCTTTCCACCCCACCTTGTGTATCAACCCTGTTGCAGATCTTTGTGTCATTTGCAAAGAGATATACCTTTCCTTCCAGGTGCTCTCTAATGTCACTTATAAAGACATTAAAGAGGACCGGTCCCAGTACCAAACCCTGCGGTACCCCGCTAGTTACCCTCTTTTCTTCACTGTGGACTCCATTTATTATTACCCTTGCATCCTGTTGTCCAGCCAGTTTTTTTATCCAGGCTACCACTGCGGGACCCACTCCAAGGCTGGCTAACTTGTATATTGTATGGAGATGAAGGAAGTGCAGGTCGGGATGGAGCAGGGTCCCCTTGAGTCAGGAGGTCCGTTCGCAGAGGAAATTGCCTTGAAGGGACTTCCAAGCACTTCTTGATCAATGGGAACTATTTCTGTCGAGGCCAGTATGGGGTGATTAGAATCATCCTTTCCCTTTGTGCCACCAAATTGAGCAGCACCCTCTGAACTAGCAGAAGAGGATGACATGCATACAGAAAGCATCTTGTCCACCACAGTCTGAATGCATCCTGACAGAAAACACCAGGTTCTGGATTTCTGGAGCAGAATAGAGGCAGTTTTGCATTGAGTGGGGATGCAAAAAGATCCAGGTCTGGACTGCCCCAGTCATGCGATTGCACGTCTGGTGTGGGCAACCATTCGTGTGGATCCGGCTTTGTCTTGTTGAGGTGATCCACCAGGTTGTTCTCAATTCCTGGCAGCCAGACTGCCTAAATCAGAGCTTCATGCTTGAGGCACCACTCCCACACCCTCATGGTCTCCCTGCACAGAGGGTAGGCATGCACTCCACCCTGCTTGTTGATGTAGTACATCACTGCCTTGTCCGTCTGCAGAAAGATTACTTTCTGACAGAAGACATCCTTCAGGGCTCGAACAGCGTACAGGACAGCTCTCATCTCTAGAACATTTGTGTGTAGATGAGACTCCTTCTGACTCCACCCTCCCACCCAGAGTGTGGAGATCTTGGCAGTGAGCTCCCCAACTGATCAGAGATCAGGGTTTTAAATAATTGATTAACAGTTTTTTTCTGGGGACAATGCTAACTGTACAAAAAGTATTTTTATAGGTTTTCTAGAAGTGTTATGTTTGTTAAACACAATGAGGCAAGTGCTATGCATTTTCACAATGTTTTAGCACTTTTATGAGCAAAACGCTAATCAATTTTTGGAGTTAAATAAAACCCTGGAGATGCATCCATGGTGATGGTGATCTGAGATTCCGGTGGGGCAAAGAGTAGACCTTGAAGAAGCTTGTCATCCTGAATCCACCATGCAAGTGATCTCATCAGAGGATCTGTCACTTTTATTTAGGTAAGACTGTGGATGTGTGGTCAATGACCACTGTGTGCTGAGCATCCACTGGGTGGTTCTCATGTGCAGCCAGCCTAGAGGCACTGTGAACAAAGACAAGGCCATGAGGCCCAACATCCATTGCATGGAGAGAGCCCATACAGATGTGTTTTCCTTGATGTAGTGAGCCATCTGGAGAATGTCATTCCTCCTGTCCTCCGGAAGGAAAGCCCTTGCCCTGGATATATCCGGGAGGGCTCCTATGAAGAGGAGCTGTTGGGAGGGTTGAAGCTGGGATTTTTCCAGATTCAGAACAACTTCCATGGAGGTAAGGAAATGAGAAACCATGGATACTGCTTCCTGTGTCTCCTGACTGGAAGGGCTTGCTAGTAGCCAATCATCCAAGTGGAGGAAAACTTGGATGCTGAGCTTTGAAGGTGTGCCACAAAAACACTTTGTAAAGACTTGAAGCACCGAGGAGAGTCCAAAGGGAGGACTCTGAATTGGTAGTGTTGACCCAAGGCCACAAAGCAGAGATACTTGTGGTGACCTGGATGTAGCGGGACATGCTGGTCAGCATCCTGCATGTCCAGGGATGCCAGCCAGTCATACTGATGGAGAAGTGGAAGCAAGGTTCCTAGGGAAATCATCTTGAACTTCTCCCTGAATAGATACTTATTTAACTTTCTGAGGTAGAGACTCGGGTGCATGTCGCCTGTCTTCTTTGGAACCAGAAAGTAATGGGAGTAGAAACCCGTGTTCCATTCTGCCCAGGGAATAACTTTTATTGCCCTGTTTCTGAGAAGCCCCTGTGTCTTGGAAGTGAAATGGTCTGACTTAGTGGTAGACACTGTGCTGCCACTTGAGTGGAAGGTCCAGGGGGGAAATCACTACAAAAATGAGAGAGTATCCCTCTCGAATAATCCTGAGTACCCATTTGTACATTGTAATGGACTTCCACTGGTTGTAAAACTGAGTCAGGTGACCCCCCGCTGCCATGGAAGTGTCCATCTCAGGCAGCTGAGGTGGGCTGAGGGCCAGATTTTCAGAGGGTGGCACTGGGCACTTTTGGGCCTGTGCCTTTTGTTGCATTTTCTTTTAAGGCTGAGGAGCCTGGTTTCTGTTAAAGGCTCCTCGGACTTTACCACATACGTGCAGAAAATACCGCTGCACACGGACCTTCAAGAAACGGCAAGTGCCAAGAGGAATTCAGAAACTAAATGAATTTATTTTACAATCTCGGCACAAATGGTCACGGCAAGTTTAAAACACAAACTAGCTCCCCAACGCTTCCACTCAAGAATGAGTCTTCCTCAGGGGGTGGAGCTACTGACGAGGGCAAGACTTAAATACATATAATACATGTAATACAAGTGCAATCAATAGAAATCAAGTGATAAAAAGTAAACAGAAAATGTAGCTGCTATATTCTCTCCATTTTCTCTAACCACTAGATGGTGCTATTGAGTAACCTAAGCACTTGCAAGAGCTCTAACCGCACAGGTTACTACAGTTTGTTTACACAAAGTACATTCCCATAAAAATTCACTACAAATTTAACCATGCTTAATAAAGATAATTTCCTAAATAAATCTACAAATCATCATAAGTGACCACCAACAAGTGCATTAATAGAGAAGTACAGTTATCACCACTATTTATACTGAGCTATACAGAAAAATTCCTACTGATTATTAGCGCTATGCTAACTTTGCCGGTACACCACTGGGTCAGCCCTCAGACAGTCCCAGAGTGATATTTCAGAGCGAGCATGTGAACTCTTGTTTCCAAGGTGGTAATGCAATGCACTGTTGCTAAACAACTGGGTCATCCCCCCAACTAGCCCCAGGGTGGGGTTACGTGACAAGTATGTGAACCCTAGTCTCCATGGTGGTAATGCAATGCAATGGTTTCGCACCACTGGGTCAGCCCCCAGGCAGTGCCAGTGTGGGGTTTCAGGGTGAACACATGAACTCCAGTCTCTTCCAATTTGCAGTGTGATACAGTGCACCAGCTTCACACCAGTGAGTCAGTGCCAGCCAGCATAAGTGTGAGGTTTCAGGGTAAGTATGAGAACCTGAGTCTCCATCCTTGGTGACAATGAGATGCACGTCACTGGGTCAGCCATCTGTCAGCTCCAGTGTGGGGTTTGGGGGTAAGCATGCAAACCCCCTGCTTCCTCCCAGGTGGTGATGTCATGCACTGCTTCCAGAACTCTGGGTCATCCCTCAGTCAGCCCCAGTGTTGGGTTTCTGGTTCGATGTGTAAAACCCAGACTCTCAGGTAACAATATAATGGCAGGTGACATTACAATGCCAGTGGCAGGACCACTGGCAAACTTGTTCAGCACTTCCCTGAATACTGGATGCATGCCCAGAGATTGGAGGATGGCATATGTGGTGCAAATCCATAAGAGTGGGCCCCGAGATGAACCTGGGAACTACAGATCAGTGAGCCTTGCAGCCATTGTGGGAAAGCTAATGGAGACTATACTCAAGGAAAGGCTGGTGTGTTTCCTGGAGGAGAATAGCTTACAGGACAACAGGCAACACGGGTTTGTGTCTGGAAGATCATGTCAGACCAACCTTATTTATTTGACTGGGTGACAAGGTTACTGGACAAGGACCATGCAGTGGATGTCCTTTAACTGGACTTCAGCAAGGCGTTCGACTCTGTGCCCCATGGAAGGGTGAACAGCAAGTTAAGTGGCCTGGGAGCAGGGAGAAAGTTGGTCATGTGTATAAAGAACTGGTTGCAGGGCAGGCAGCAGAGGGTGGGAGTTGGGTGAGGGCTCTTAGCACCCAGGGCAGTAACCAGTGGGGTATCACAGGGGTCAGTGATAGGACCAGTTCTATTTAACATATTTATAGTAGACACAGCAAAAGGGATAAGGAGCAAAATCAACCTCTTTGCAGATGACACTAAGATCTGTGCAGAGGTGGTGAGTGAGGAAAGGGGTAAGGTACTGCAAGAGGATTTGGAGACACTTGAGTGCTGGTCAGCCATATGACAGCTGGGGTTCAGTGCCAAAAAATGGAAATGCAAGGTCTTGCACCTGGGGGCTAAAAACCCAAAGAACAGCTACTGGTTGGGGAGGGGGGTGCAGTTGGCCACTTCCGAGGAGGAGGAAGAGAAAGATCTGGGAGTACTGGTGACGGGGGACATGAAACACTTGGCACAGTGCAGGAAGGCAGCTGCAAAGGCAAATAGAATGCTGGCATGCATCACCAGGGGAATCACCTCTAGGAGGAAGAAAGTCATTTTGGCCTTGTACAGGTCCCTGGTGAGGTCGCAGTTGGAGTACATTGTGCAGTTTTGGTGCCCATATCTGAAAAGGGACATCAAACTATAGGAGGGGGTCCAGTGTAGGGTGATAAAGATGATCCTCAGGATAGGGGAGGAGACATACGAGGAGAGATGGAGGGGACTCAGAATGTACATCCTAGAAGATAGAGGGGAGAGAGCGGATATGATTGAGACATTCAACTACCTGACAGGCATAAACAGAGTTAATTCAGACAGCTTAAGTTAAAAGGTGGGAGGGAAACCAGGGTACACAGCCTGAAACTGGAGGGAGGAAGGTTCAAGAGAGAGATGAGGTGGCACTAGTTCAAAGACAGGGTCGTGGCTGGTTGAAATGTACTGCCAGAGGAAGTAGTGGCACTGTGAATGATGGGCAGTTTCAAGAGAGGGTGGGATGGGGCCAAAGGGAGGGTCAAAACCATGTCGAGGGTGGGGGAGAGAGGTTGGAAGTGGTGGGCACTAAGTTAGGGGGGAGCAAGGGGAGGGGGGCAGCTGCAGTGTAGCAAGACAGCATGCTGCACACTTGAGCAGACTAGATAGACCGAATGACTTGTATCTGCTGGCAGTTTTCATATTATTATTATTATTTAGTTGTTTAACCAGGTATAGCACACTAAGCTGAAAGCTTTTTCACAGGAGTGACCTGGGAGCACAAGGAGGTTAAGTAACTTGCTCAGGGTCACACAGTATGCAAGTGGAAGCTGTGGGATTCAAACCCAGGTCTGGTCTGCTGGATGCCACCAGATTTGCAGCTCAGAGCCTTAGACCACTGCGCTATACTGCCTCCTATGTCCATATGTTCGCATGTTTGTAAAATGCATTGCCTCCACACCACTGGGTCAGCCATCATTCAGCCCCAATGTATGGTTTTGGGGTGAGTATGTAAACCCCACTAGGGATGCAATTCACTGCCACCACACTGCTGGGTACACCTACAACCTGCCCTGGTGAAGAGTTTCAAGATATGCATGTGAACCCCAATTTCTGTGCTAGGAGGTAATGTGATGCAGTGCAGCACCACTGGACCAGCCATGAGACATCCCCAATGTGGGGTTTCAGGATTAGCATGTGAACCCCAGACTCCGTCTCAGCAGGTAATGCGATAAGGTGCCACCACATCACTGAGTTAGCCATTAGACACCTCCAGTGTGGGGTTTCAGGATTAGCATGTGAACCCCTGACTCCCTCCCAATTGGCAGTGCAATGCACTGCTGTCACACTATTGGGTCAGCCTCTAGCAAGCCCCAGTGTGAAGTTTCAGGGTGGGCTTGTGAACCTCAGTTTCTCTCGCAGGTGACAATGCAACGCACTACTGATACTCCACTGGGTAAGACCACTGTGTTACTATGTTTGATTTCTGGATGAGTATATGAACCCCAGTCTCTCTCCCTGGTGGCAAAGCAGTGCACTGCTTCCACACCACTAAGTCAGCCCCAGTCAGCCCACTGTGGGGTTAAAGGGTGAGCATGTAAATCCCAGTGTCCCCCCAGGTGGCAAAGCAATGCATTACATCCACACCACTGGGTCAGCCCCCAGCCGGCCCCTGTCTGGGATTTCGAGGCAAGTATGTAAACCCCACTCTCCCATTCAGGTGACAATGTGTACTGCTGCCACGCCACTGGGTCAGTCACAGCAAGCCCCAGTGTGGGATTTCAGGGTGATAGACTGTTGCCACACCACTGGGTTATCCCCTGACCAGCTCCAATGTGGGGTGTTGGGGCGTTGAACTGTTGTTACGCCACTATGTCGTCCCTTTGTCATCAGCTTAAACGTAGAACTGAGACATATTAACAAGAAAAGAAAAAATTGCTGCTCAACCAGAAAGACATACAACTATTTTTTTTAAAGCATAATACTTAACTTTAGAGTTTTCTGTTTTTTTTTTTACTTTTTTTGCCATTGGTCTACCAAATACTGTATTTAAAATGTTGCAACATTTATGTCTTGATGTCATTCAGAAAAGCATCTTATGTCCACAACTGACCTCACAAGCGCTTTTTATGTTGTCAGTTTTTTTTTTTTGTCATAGTACGTACTAAAATGTCATAAAAAAAGCCACAAAGAGGTTTGTCGGGGGCTGTCAAATGCTTGTTATACAGGCTTCTTGGACAGGCTACCAAGTTGTGTAACAGAAACTCTGGAAAGAAAAACTGAATTTAAAAAAAATGTGTTCACAAGAAAATTATAATAGCCAACATATGTTTATATGGAATACTTTCAGTGGTGAGTTACAGTGGAATAACAAATCATCTCCACTGAGGAGCTGTAAGACCCATAACTCACAAGTAAAGGCACATGCTACTGTAATTATGACGGTCTTACTACTCGTGTTGGAGATAAATGTGTTATTCTTTGGTAAACCATTATGTACAGTATTTGATATATAACACACTGGGCCAGATTTTCAAAGGCCAGAGAATGACGCAGGGCACTTGCGTCAAATACAACTGACGCAAGGAGCAGGATGCGTCAAACCTTGCACCAATTCTAATTTTCAGATGGTGTTTGCATCAAAAACAGGTCTACATGTGCCAGAGTGGCTTGCCCCATGCTTGCACCAAAACATTGCCTGCGCCATATCGGAAGGGATGCCTGCATCACCAAAATGATGCACCATCCCCTTATTTGGGATTTTCAAAGAATGCCAGTCCTGTCTTTGTGCCTAAGACGCATGTTGCTGTTAGACCAGTCAGAGCTGGTCTAAGGGACACTAGAGCATATAAAGAGGTCCACAGCAGGTGGTCAGACCTGACTATGCTCTATTAAAGGACAGTATTCTCCTGCAGGACTAGTTTAGAATATTGTGGGGGCTTAGTCTTTGGCCATTTCATCTGCCATTTTATTTTACTTAGCTTGTGTCATTCTCGTCTTTTGTGTCATTTTTTTACTCAACACGTACCATTTTGTTGACTCAGTTTGCACCATTTGTTTTCCTCAGTTTGCGTCATTTTCGTTCCTTGAGTCATTTTTTTGACTCAGGTTGCACCATTTGTGACTCAGTTTACACCATTTATTTTGGTGCAGCTTGCGTCATTCTCATCCCTCACACCATTTTGTTGGTGCAATGGACATCTTGCGTCAGTTTGGGGGACTTCATCACAGAGAGCGCTTTTCTTGCAAAATATGGCGTACAGTATTTGGCGCACCTAAATCTGGCTCAAGCTGCTTGTTTGATGCAGCTTGTGTGGATCTAAGGTCCCTTTGAATATCTGGCCCACTATGTTTAATGCTTTTATTACAGTTTTGCCTTTTTTTAGCTGAAAACTGCCTCTTAACTTCCAATGTAAACTTTTGAGTGAAACATAAAAACACAGACAGTGTCGACAGAAAAAGACTGACGGTTCATCCATTCTGCCCCACGGTTAATTATCTATCTATCCATGGGACCTAATTGTCACCCAGGGCGCTAGTGTTCTCCATCTTCCCTCTAAATTCTACCCTGCTACTATTGCCCTGACTAGTCACAATAGCCTTCACTCCTCCCAACTGTGCTTGAAACCATTTATGGTTTTGGCACCTACCACCTCAGCTGGCAGACTGTTCCAAGGTTCCTCCACCCTTTCAGTAAAGCAAAATATCCTCACAGCATCCTAAATCTTCCCCCTTTCAGATTCAACTCATGCTCTCATGACCTCAAATTTGTACTTACGTTAAACAACTCCGTGCAGTTCACCTTACTTATTCCTTTCAGGAATATGAAGGTCCCCATCAATTACCCCTCTCTCCTGTCTGGTCTCAGTGGAGTACATGTTTAGTGCCTTGAGCTGCTCCTCATAAGATCTGACCTGCATGCCCTGTATCATCCTGGTCACCCTTCATTGCACCACCCCAAGCCTGTCCTTATCTTTCGTGAAGTGAGGACTCCAGAACTGGATGAAGCACTCCAGATGTGGCCTTACCACTGGTCTACAAAGGAGGGATATTACCTTTTTCCTCCTACTGTCTGTTCCCATCCTGATACATCCCAACATCCTATTTGCCTTACTAATGGCCTTAGTGCATTTACTTGGTTGTTTGAGGGTGTCATCGTTAGTGACTCCTAGGTCCCTTTTCTCTGATGTAGTGCTTGGCTAAACCCCTGCCATCTAGGACCCTGTCCTGGGAGTCTTGCTCCCGTCCCTAGGTTTATCATCTGCACTTTTTGGCTTGGAATTTCAACTGCCAGATCTTAGACCACCTCTCCAGTCTATGCAGGTCACTCTGCATTGCCCTAATTCCCTTGTTACTGTCCACCCTTCCACAGGGCTTTGTGTCACCTGCAAAGAGAACCTGTCCTGGATTCCTTCTCTTATATCATTGATGAACATATTTAAGAGGACTGGCCCAGGACAGATCCTTATGGTACCCCACTTTTGACCTCCCACTCTTCCAATTTGACCCCATTTAGCATGACATTTGCTGCCACCCCTCAGCCAATTTCCTACCCATCTTACCATATTCATTGCCACCCCCAGAACCTCCATTTTCAGCAATCGCCTGTGAGGCACCGAGTTGAAGGCTTTGCTGAAATCAGAATAGAGAAGATCCATGGCATGTCCCCATCCAGTGTTCTTGTCACCCAGTCAAAGAAAACTATTAGGGTTATCTGACAAGACCTACCAGCCATAAAACCCACGCTATTTATTAACCTGGAGGCCATTGCTCTCCAGGTAGTCCATAAGGTCCTCCTTGACTAGTGACTCCATTAGTTTCCCTACAACTAAGGTAAGATGAACAGGTCTGTTGTTTCCCACCTGCTCTCTGTCCCTTGCATAATGGTGCAGAACCACATCCGCCACCCTACAGTCCTTTGGAACCACCCCGTCTGAAGTGAGCTATTGAATAGCCCCACCAGGGGTTCAGCTAGATTCACTGCCAGTTCCCTGAATGCTCTTGGATGCATTCTTTCTGGTCCTTTGGCCTTGTCTATCTTAAGGGCTGCTAACCCTTTCTGACCCCTTTCACTGGGAAATACTGGCTGCCTTATCTCCAGAACTTTAGCAGCTTCCCTAATGCCACTCTCTGGTAAGGGCCCACTGTCTTCCCTGTTGAAGACAGAGCAAAAGTAGTCAATTAGGACAGCTTTCTGCCCATCCTCCTGGGTTACCCTACCTCCCTCTGATAGTCTAACAAGTCTCTCCCTTTTTTCCTAATATAACTGAAGGATTTCTTCTCTCTGCTCCTAACTCATTTAGCAATGTGCAGCCGAGTGTCTGCCTTGGCTTCCTTAACCAGCCTGCTTGCTTCCCTAGTTCCCAGCTGTCATTCTTACCATTCTTCCTCCTCCTGCTCTTCTTTATACTTTATTAAGACCTTTTTTTGACTCTTCTTGCTACTCTGACCTTTTCTGAGACCAACATTGGTCGCTTGTACCTGCTTCTCTTGGTTACCATCTTCAGGCATATCCTTGATGCCTCTAGAATGGCCCCCTTTATAGCCCCCCATCCCTCCTCATCCCTTGTATGCTGTCAACCATCTCTAATTTGTCCCCAAACCAACTTTCTCATCCTGTTGAAGTCTGTGCTTCTAAAATCAATGACCTCACCTTTCGATTGGGGTTTACTAGTCCCCAGGCCTAGCTCAAACCAGATAGAGTTATCATTGCTGTTTAAGTAATAATGACCAAAGAGCCAGTCATTTCCTAGAGATTAATGACCGGCTGGGGGAGGGTGGCCCAAGGTGCATCCAAGGGCCACTCCCACCCAGACGGTCATTAATCAAAAGGAAATGACCGGTTGTTCGGTCATTAATGCAATTCTAAGTCTAATCGTAATAATGATGTGCTTAATTTTTGATTTATTCACTTATTTTTTTGTCCTGATATGAGCAGGTGTTTGGCTGACAGCGTGTAACGGAGCCATTGTCTGTGCGGCAGCTCAGTGTTCATAGCAGTGACAGCAGCTCTTCTGTGTCATCATGACCAGCTGACAGCTCTTCCGTTTAGTGGTAGATGAAGAGCTTCAGAAGCGGGTGCTGTAGACGAAGAGCCACAGTACCACAAAGATGAGAGCGGGTGCTGTAGATGAACAGCCGCAGTAGTGCAAAGATGAGAGCGGGTGCCACGCCGGTCACTTCTAAGAGGTTTCAGACCAGCGCAGCAGCCAATGAGAAGCGCAACATCCTTCGTGAATAATTAATTAGACTTAGAATCCCTAGTAGCTTCCATACCTGCACTGCTCCTCCCATCTCTGAGTTGGTGAGCACCACATCGAGGATGGCAGCCTGCCTGGTGGGTTCTCTAACCAGCTGCACCAGCAGATAGTCTTGGACTGTATTCAGTAAGGCCTGAGTTGTTCCTGGCAACCAGAACCTCCCAATTGATGTCTGGCAGGTTCGGATCACCCAACACCACCATCTTCCCTTTTCCCCTGACTAGGTCTTCCCCAAGCACCCTATCTCTCTCCTCTACCCATCCAGATGACCTAGAGATCAACCCTACCCATATTTTCTTGCCTGAGGCTGATGTGAACTACACCTACAGTGACTCTGCCTCCCCATTTGTCCCCAGATGTGTCCATCCTTGACAGCCTCAATGCCATCTTTGACATAGAGGGTTACACCTAGTCTTTACCTATTTCTCTATCCCTCCTAAACACAATGTAGCCTGGGACTGTCAGGTCCCAGATGTTATTTTCCCAGGCTCAAGTCTCTCTGATGGCTACAAGGTCCACCTCAGTGTCTGCCATTGTCACCAGCAGCTCACTTATTTTATTACCTAAACTCCCGGCATTGAGGCTGATACCCTCCGATCCAACTCTTGACCCCCCCATGGCTATTTACTTATCTTTTTTTTCCCTCATATCCTTCCTTTCTTGTTAACTGTAGACTCTGTGGTTCCCCCTTTCATGGTCCCTTCCCCCAGCCTAGTTTGGACTTCAACCCCACTTTTGCCCACTGCATCTCTACAAGCCCCAAGATTAGGGGGAGTACTAGCTAGGTTTCCCTATTTTCACCCATCACCTTGGTTCCCCTAGACTCAGTGCCTCCCATAATCAGTCAAGCCTTCTGTCCAAGCACACTGGCCCCCTCCTTTGTCAGGTGAAGACCTTCACCCATGAAAAGCCTCCTTTTCTAGAAGGCTTCCCAGTCCGCCACAAAGTGGTACCCCTTCTCCTTACACCAACCCTTCAGCCACCCATTAAACTCCTTTGTTACATCATTCCTTACTCTTTCACCACTCCTTCCTCTGCCCCACACAAGGAGGACCTCAGAGAAGGTTAGGGAGGCTGAGCATGCCTTTAATCCGTCTGCCAGATAATGAAAGTTCTGCTTCATTGTCTCTACAGTCTGCTTAGCCAGATCACTGGCACCCAAGTGTACCAGCACTTCCAGCACCTCCAGCTCCTGTGTCATTCCCCCTATCCTATCTACATCCTGGATGGCTGTTGTCCCAGGAGGCATCTGACCTTACTTCTCCTCCCGTCTAAACCTCCTTCCACCACCATCTCTACCACCCATCGTTGAATCCCTGACCACCAAGACTCTCTTAATTGATTTTTTCCTTGTCTTTTCCCCCAGGTGCCATCATGTTATCCTGCCTCTTTCTGATGTTCCATCGACTGACTCAGCATGTTCTTTCTTTCACTCAGCATGAAATCGCATGTTCTAAGGGAAAACAAATATTCATACCAAAATAAAATTATTTACTCAATTTAGTCATCACTGGTGTGGATACACAGAGCATGCAGAACTCAGCTTTTTATTCACTCTGGAATATTGCCAACAGTGCTGCTAAAAAACAAGTGCCGGAGCGAAGTTGAGCCCTGAGTTCAAGGTCAGCATATTTTGCAGCATTCTAAAGTAAATAAAAAGCTTATTTCTGGATGCCCTATGGAATGTCCCATTTATGCCATGGAACACTGAATGCCACAGCGATGAGGCTACAGGGAAAATAACATAGGCCGCATGGAAAAAAATGTTATTCACCTCAGAGGGGAATACGAGGTCTGTTATTCATTCCTCCCATCACGGTATAAGTGAAAACTACATGCTGTAATGAACAACTGCTTCTAAAAAGTTACTAATGTAAAAAGCAAACCTGTGAAGTTGCATTTTTCACTTCTTCAACTCCATAATGGGCAGATAATTGACTCTCGCTGTTAAACTTCTTAATGGCAGCATCTAGTGGTTCTTTCAGCCTGGGGCTGTTGTTATCCAGTGGCATGGGGCAGCCAAGACAAGGCGTCGCTAAGGGAACAATAAAATCTTCAGCTGAAATAGTTTGATTTTAACACAGAAATACCTTCAGTTTTGTTTTTAACATAGGGGTGTGCCTAATGATAGGTTTACTCACCTAGTAAAGGTCCTTGGCACTCCATCTCCTTACAGATAGGCCTACGTTCACTTGATAGGCTGATACATAGACATAGATACATAGACACTGTCGGCAGATAAGGGCCTATGGCCCACCCAGTCTGCCCATTTTAGCTTGTAAGTTCCCTATATGTTTTTCTAGAAGTCTGTTGCCCCTTACCCCAGACCTCAAGAATTCCCTTATGTCTATCCTATGCATTCTTAAATCCTGTGATTGTTTCAGCCCCCACCACTTCCTCTGGCAAGGTATTCCACTTGTCCACCACTCGTTCTGTGAAAAAGTTCTTCCTCATGTTTCCTCTGAATCGCCCTCCCTTCAACTTAATCCCATGCCCTGTAGTCCTGGAACATCTTTTTCACTGGAAAATAGTGTTCTCCTGCACCCTGTTCCTCCCTGTAAGGTAATTGTATGTCTCTATCATATCCCCTCTCTCCCTCCTCTCCTCAAAGGAGCATATATATTAAAGTCCTTCAGCCTGTCCTCATAGGACTTGTGATGCAATCCCTGTACCATCTGTGTTGCCATCCTCTGAACCTTCTCTACCCTGTCTAGGTGCTTACATAGGTAAGGTCTCCAGAACTGTACACTTTACTCCAGGTCGGGCCTCACTAGTGTCTTGTATAGTGGAATTATGACCTCCCTTTTCCTGGTGGTGATGCCCCTGCCTATGCATTCCAGCATCCTATTTGCTTTACTTCCTGCCTTGTCGCACTGTTTCCCTACCTTGAGGTCATCGGAGATGATAATCCCAAGGTCCCTTTCCTGCTTGGTGCATATTATTCCCCCCCCCCAACTGATATGTTGTTCCAGGGTTTTTGTGCCCCATATGCATTATTTTGCAGTTCTTCGTGTTGAATTGCAACTGCCAAACCCCTGACCATTCCTCAAGCTTCTGCAGGTCCCCCATCATTCTGTTTACACCCTCTGGTGTGTCCACTCTGTTACAAACTTTGTGTCGTCAAAGAACAGGGAAATTCTGTCTTCTAAGTCCTGCGCAATGTCACTGATGAAGACATTGAATAGGACTGGTCCCAGCACTGATCCCTGTGGTACCCCAACGGTCACGCTTCCCTCTGTGGAGTGACAGCCATTTACTACCACCCTCTGTGCCTGCCACCCAGCCGATTACCCACCCACTGCACCACTGTCATGCCCACTCCCATATTCTCCAGTTTGTTTAATAGCCTTCTATGTGGCACTGTGTCAAAGGCCTTGCTGAAGTCCAGATAGGCCATGTCCACTGCCCTTCCCTAATCCACTTCCTTTGTCACCCAGTCGAAAAATTCAATGAGGTTGGTCTGGCATGGCCTCCCGCCTGGTGAAATCATGCTGCCTTGGGTCCTGTAGTCCACTGGCAACCAGATGTTCCACCAATCTCTCTTTCAGCAGTGCTTCCATGATCTTCCCCACTACCGAGGTGAGACTGACTGGTCTGTAGTTCCCTGCTTCCTCTTTCTTCTGGCTTTTGTATAAGGGGACTATATCTGCTGTCCTCCAGTCTTTGGGTACCTCTCCTGTTTCCAGTGATTTGCTAAACAGGATTTCCAGAGGTTCAGCCGTCACCTCTCTTAGTTCCTTTTGGACCCTGGGGTGCACCACATCTGGCCCCCATCACTTTATCGACTCTTATTCCTCCCAGTTCCTTTAGGACCATTTTCCATGTAAAGGGGCTTGTGTCCATTTCTGTGCCATTCACACCCCTTGTACTCCCTTCAGACCCATTACCCTCCTCTTCCTCAGTAAAGACTGAGCAGAAATATCTGTTCAGTATGTCGGCTTTACTGTTATCATCTTCCACGTGGCCCCTTCCTCTCCCTTCAGTCTCACTATCCCTCCCTTTGCCCTTCTTTTTTTCACTTCTGTATCTGATAGATGCACATGTGACCTAGGATCAAATTTTGACCCCTTTCTTTAGGTAGATACTTTCCAAGCTGTGTAATAGTAAGTGAACAATGCAGACCCTGACAAAATTAGATTAGACCTGTCATTGTTCTAATCTAATTTACTGATAGACAGAATTGCAACCCATTATAAATGTTCATGAATGCAAATGTTTACCCCTTCTGGGCTTTGCACTGTTTGCTCTTGTATGGAAGGGTCCTGGCATGAGATGAATTTACACTATCACAATCACCTTTACCAGGTGAATAAACCACCATTGTGTTGTGTGTATATCCATAGCATTCCAGCTTCTTAAAGACAGAGGGTCCGATTCCAAAAGGTTGTATGCTGGCGTAGGCTGAGATACGCTAAACTCCTTGGTGTATTTTGCGACTTATGCCAAGTGGTACGCCAGCCCTGATTACAAGAGGTGCCTTGTGCCATGGTGGCTGTGGGCTCTGACAACCATGGGTTACGCCACCCAGTATACTGCAGCCCACAATGCCATGGCGCAAGTTTGGGTTATGGCAGCAACTGCGCCCTATTCCAGGAGGGAGGCTGCCATAACCCACTAGCGTGATTCTGAGAGCCGCACTGGTGGCGCTAAGTTAGAGCAGCCTGGAGTTGCTCTAAGGGGCATCTGACGGTGCTATCCATTGGCTGCCCACTCCTTGGCACCGTGACAACAGTGCCGATATGCCTTCTTGTGCCCCCACAGGCATACCCCTGCCCCTCACCCCTCAGATGGGGACCCCTGGGGGTCTGTTCACTGGCGCACCCCTTCAGACTCAAGTGCCACCAGTCCTGCTCCCCCATGCCCCCTGGTATGTGCTGTGGTGTTCCAGGAGGGGCTTTGGGGGGGACCATCGGTAGCTGGCCACTACTTGCGACATGTGGGCCATCTACGCCATGCCCGTGGCGTATGCCTCCACATGGCATAACCTGCATGTTGCAATTGCCAGGACCCTGCCACTCTTGGAATGTGGCATAGAGTCCCTGGCATAGTGGTGAATGTCGCAACTCGCATATGCCAGTGAGTTGCGACATTCAACTTGGGATTGGGCCCAGGGTACTTAATAAAAGTCCTCCTTCTTTGGCACCATGAAGAAGATGGCGTGGATGTTTTTTTCTCTTTCTTCCTCCGGGACTATCTGAATAGCCTGATTTTTGAGAAGTTTGTGCAAAATTTCTTTAACCTATTGCTTTGTGACTTTTCGCTTTGATATGGATGAGAGCATCACCCACTCTCTGGTTGATTTCTCTTTTAGTCCTAAGGTGTATCCCTCGCATATTACCTCTCACACCTATCTGTCCATAATTCTCCTCCACCATGCTGCTCTGAATAGCATAAGCCTCCCCCCATCTGGGGGTGACTGTTGGTGTGATTGTTTTCGTATCTTCATTTGCAGTGGTGGGGATTCTCTGTCCCGCAGGAAACTGTAGTCACTGCGGTTGCTTGTTCCTACCTCTGTTAGTATGATATCTTCTGCTGGCTGGAGCTCCCTTACTCTTGAAGTTGTGGTTAATTGGGCAGAATGGTTGAAGCCGTAGGAGATCCTGCCATAAAAGATACTGCCTCCTCATCTTTTGTTCTTTTGGTACCTGTTGCCATGAAAGCAGTTGCGGTACAACAGGGGATACATGGACTTGGGTTTTTCCTTTGCTGGATCCTTGCCATTATTTCTTTGCTTGGGAAATTCCTTCTCCAAACAAATAGCTGCCCTGAAAAAGACAGTTTCTGCAGTAGCGCCTTTCAATCATTGTCGGCCTCCCATAATCTGAGTCACAGTGATCTTCACTGCTGGCCTGCGCTGCCATCGTGTAATTCAACTTCAGGGCCTCTACAGACATATCTCCTAAGTATTGACTGCCTGGATATTTATTTATTTGAATTTTGTTGACCGTGTTGGCCCACTGAGACATGACAGTCCCTTTTCCCGGGGCAACCTGGAATTAATTACATACATTAAAAGAGAAAGAAAAATCGACAGCATTTACAGAGTAGAAAATAAACATAAGAAACGTAATTATACAGACAAGTTACAGCAAAAATTGCTACAATCATGAGCATCACAAAATATACATTCAGACAGTATAGTCCACAAGTCTGCGTCCTGGGACTTTGGTGTTAGACCCTTGGGTACTTCCTCCAGCTACCTGATTTGAGCGCTGACCACATAGATTTCTGTGGTGGTGGCCCTGGCTGCCAGTCCTGCCATTTCAAAGACCTTTTTCAGCATCTCCTCTAGATTTCTATCTGTTGCATCTTTCAGGCTGGTTGTTCCTTCTGACGGCAACATGGTTTTCTTGCTCAACACTGCTATCTGTGGGGTCAACACTGCTGTCTGCGGCAGGTGCAGTGCACCATAGCTTTAGCTTGCCCTCCAGGGATATTCTCTTACTTATGTGGGCTGGGTCCAGTGCCTCCCATTCTTTTATAGTTACATCATCAATGGCGGAGCTTAAGGGGGAGAAGTCTTTGTGTTTTTGTTTCTGTTGTATCATTGGATCCAGCTTACTCTAGGGTCAGGGTGGAGGAAGTTTGAAAACCATTGTTGTTTTTATTGACTTTATTAGATCAGGAACCAGGTCAATGGGACCATAATTGCAATGTTTGTGATGGTTCCTCTGTCACCATTGGTTCATCTTCCCCATTTGACCAATAATTAGAGCTTTCGTCTTGTTGGTGGTCCCCACCTCCCTCTGGATTTGGATCTTGTGGCTCATTAGGTGTATCCGGTCTGGGGATGTTATGGGCTCAGTGTCGGCAGGCTTATCTGTAGAGGTGGGTGTCTTGCTGGACTCTTCCTCTGGTTTCTGGGATTTTTAATTTGTCATTTGGGAGCCAGAAACTCGGGTCAAGTGTACACCCGGGGGGGGGGGGGATGCTACAAGTCTCGATGGCTGAGAGGGACCTGGGGGTGGTGGTGGATGTCAGGATGAACAACTCGGAGACTTGTAGGAGGGCAGCAGCCAAGGCCAACAGAATGCTGGGATGCATCGCTAGGGGGATCACCTCCAGAAGGAGGGAAGTGATACTCCCTCTGTATAACTGCTTGGTGAGGCTGCATCTTGAGTACTGTGTGCAGTTTTGGAGGCCACACTTAAAGAGGGACATTGAACTCCTGGAGACGTTCCAGAGGAGGACAACCAAAATGATCTGGGGCTTGGGGGACAGGACCTATGGAGAGAGGCTCGAAGAACTAAATATGTACACATTGGAAGAGAGAAGGGACCGGCAGGACATGATAGAGGTCTTCAGGTACATGAAGGTGTAAATAGGGGAGGAGCAGTCAGGGTGCTCCAAAGGAAGGAGGGGAGCAACTAGAGGGCATGGGTGGAAGCTGGAGGGTGGAGATTCAGGGGAGAAAGGAGAAGGTGCTACTTCACTGAGAGGGTGGTGGAGCCATGGAATGCGCTGCCTAGGGGGCTAGTGGAGGCAGAGATGGTGGAGGGGTTCAAGAGGGGGTGGGACAGATACAGGGGAAGGGTTCTGGAAGCAGAGTCCAGTGCAGTGAGAATATCTGGGACTGGGAAGGGAGAAGCCAGAGAGGGTGAGGGGGGCAGCAAGGTCAGCTCCCAGGGTGGGGGATGACCAAATGAGCAGACACGAAAGACCGTTAGGCCTATTCTGCTGGCATTTGAGTGCATTAGTATGTTAGTATTTCCTCCAGTTGTTCCATCGGTTTTAGCATGAAGGATTGCTGGTTCTCCATCATCGCTGCTGTGGCTTGCTGCATCTGGAGCATGAAGGCTATGGGGTCTGTTTGCCATTCCATTTTGTTAGAGTCCCTTTCTCTACAGATGAGGCCTCAAACAAAGAGGAATGCTCATTAGAGGATTCTGCCACCTCAATTTCATAAGAGGAGCATTTACATTCATTTTGATGAGGAAGGAGTGGCAAGCTAGAGGTGGAGCCCTTTCTGTTCCAAATCATCTACCGAGACAAAAAAGACAAAAAAGTGTGTATGGTCAGAGATACGTATACAGTGTTTAACATTATGTCCCTGTGCTGGTGTGTGTATCAACCCAACCACTAGGAGAGCCGTGCTTCATCTTTCAGGCTCGTGGCTACCCATGCCGACAGATGAGACATGTAGAGACTCAAGGAGCTTTTAGATTGCTGCCTCTACTGCCACTTCACATAACATGATGCTGATGTGTTTGACCTCTGGGAACGGTGAGAGTGGCACTCCTTGAGGCCTAATAGAAACTCTGATGGCACTTAGCAACATTCAGAAAAGCGTATTGCTTTGCGGCACTGTATTGTATTCTCCTAGTGCCTGCAGTGGAGAGGTACAGCTGTGCTATGTTTTGTCCCCATGTAATAGTATATGTACTGCCTCATTCTGTCATATACCCCAAATGGTTCCCATTTACACATTCTCAAATGGTTGTCTGGACCACAAATTGGCCAACCCTATAGTGCACACGCACATGGGGGCAACACGTACAAAATGGCTGTCCTTTAGTACGCATGCACCAAGTGCGCAAACACATTGTGGCCACAAAATGGCTATCCTGTTGTGTGCATGTGCACAGTGGCTGAGGTTTGGCCCCAGGCAAGATGACTAAGGGGCTCCCATGTGGACATGTACTGGAGACTGCACACATGTGCTTCCACATGCAACGTGAGCATATGATGTCATAGCATCATAGTGTTGGCTCTGGTCAGAGGAGAAGGATGGAAATGTAGGCAGCCATCTCCAAGATGGTGCTGGAACACGCCCATGCTCTAAGGTGGCGTGGTTGGCTCACGTCCCTGGTTTCCTTCAAACAGTTAGTCAGGGGCAGGGTATTCCTGAAAGGCACTTAACTTAAATAAAGACTATTATTATTATTATTATTATTCAGACTGCTTTGCATACTGTGTTGGAGACACAATAACAGGCATGGTACTAAGCTAGGTCTGCAGCTTTGCCTGAACACATTATAGCTGCCTTTGTGCTGAGGTCAGGCAAGACAGTCTTGCTGTGGCAGGAGAATTTCTCCTACTCTGAGCAGCTCATGCTAGAAACACAGTGCTCAGGCCACCTTGAACGTGTGCAACTGCCAGCCAAGTTATTGAGTGCCCTAATAGATGGTGGATGTTGGGATATACCACACTACCTATTGTCACTCTAGGAGGGGCCATACGAGCCAGGGTTATATGCACACCATGACCACAACTACCTGCTGCAGTAGGGGGTAGCTCAGTCCTTCTCATACTAGTTCCCATGTGCTTGTGCTTCATGCAGCCACTGAGTCAGGTGTTGCAGTAGTGCACACACCAGGGCCACCCCCACTCATGAGGGGTGGTGGCCAGCATGGGTCCGCGCCAGTATTAAAAGCACCAAATTTAAACAGATTGACTTATAGTAGGAGGGCTTTACCTGAGATTCAGTGTGGGAGAATAAACTCCTCCCACTATCCCAATAAATCCAGCCTCTCCCAGCAATCTTTCTCAGAGCGTTTCAAGCTCTTGAGCACTGCGTGGTCTGTGTGGCTGTGCTTTCTTTCTTTCTTTCTTTCTTTCTTTCTTTCTTTCTTTCTTTCTTTCTTTCTTTCTTTCTTTCTCCTTTTCTCTTGTTTCTGTTTTTTGCCTCCTCTGTCTCCTTATTTGTGCTTTTCCCTGTTTTCACCACTGCTGCAGCTTTCCTTGGTGGTGTCCCCCCACCTGTCACCTTCTCCTGCTTACCCCCTCCCCCCCCGCTCATCTCTTCTTCTTCTTCCTTGTTGCCTTTGTTCCATCCCTTGGCTACCACCTCCCTCCACCTTCCCTTCCTTGCATGTTGCTTTTCCCTCTTGCTGTCTCCTCCCTCCCTGCTTGCTGCCTCTTTGCTTCTGCAGTTTTGCTCAACCCTCCCCCTTCCCGTACCTCTCCATCCTCTTGGCTTCCTCTTTGGATATGCACTGCCATGCTGCTGCCTTCTTGTCATTTTTTTTCCCCCTCTTCATCACCCTCAGAGCCATCTTCATTCTGTTTCAGAACCAGCTCCATCCTTCTGGATTGTGACACAATCAATGTCCACCTGGCTTAAAGCTACAGAACTCATCGATCTTCCCTGTGTCTCAGCTACTCGCGCCTGGTCCAAAACTACTGCTCTGCTGTTTGTAGTCAGCATACATCTAAACTCGCAGGATTCAGAACAGATAAATCAGTTCTGTCATGTCATTAACCAGCAAACATAAACTACTAGGGACAGTGCAGAAAGTCCCTCTTCTGCTCTACAGCGTACTTGCTAAAAGAACTGCTTTGGAACTGAGAAGCATGTCCTAATTTAGAAATGGTTGCCTGTACCCTAATTTCAGTCATTCCTCAATTGGCATGCATGGTTATGGTATAATTTCCATTCAAGGAATAGAAGCCAAGAATGTTTTATTCAATAGTATATACTGTGTGTGTATATATATATATATATATATTATATTTATATATATGTATAGATACTGTATCTCCATATTCTCCCTATCCATAGTCCTCAGTGTTCCTCTTTTGTTTCATCTCAGTTCCTGCTGCCTCCTCCTTTTCTGATGTTCTACTCTCCTTCATCTTCTCCTATCTGCTTCCTACCCTATCAACTCAGACATCCCAATTCTCCTTGCCTCCATTTCACCTCCTAATCAGCCAGTCTGCTGCCTTCTATTCTTCAGCAGCCCTCATCAGCAGCCCTATCAGACTGTCTCCCTAACCTGTACCTTTAGGAGGTCATTGAGTGTAGGCATGATTCTACTTTGTCCATCAGAGATGGGAATCTGCAACTTTCAAGCAATCCACAACATAACAAACTCACTTTTCATTTCCGGATGCAAGCATTTCCTCAATGTTTGACTTCATCCACTAGGTGTGATGCTGCAACCTTTAGCTTGAAGCAAATACTGCCCTACTGAGGCTGTTCCATTTATGACCATGTTCTGTAACTAGCCCTTGCTACATGGTGTCCATCTCCTCTTGGTAACGCTTCCCCACAAACTTGCGAGAAGAGGACTCAGTCCCTTTTTCTCCAGTGTTCATAAAGACTCAAGTTCCTCCACCCGGGGTTGTTACTCCGAGTGCAGTACAAGGTAACATGTTGGCTCCTGGTTTCCATTCTTACTGGTTCTACATCTTCAGATCCGAAGAAAGTTTCCAGGATTCCCCTTGGACTTCTTCAACCATGCATCCATATCGAAAAGACTTTCACATACAGTATATACTCCATGAAGCCTCAGATTTCAAGGAAGGTCCTCAGGGTTACCCTTGGACTTCCTTAGGCACATGTCCATTTTCGAAGACCTTCACATCCATACTCTTATCAAGCTTCTATTGGTTCTACATTGTCAGATCTGAAGAAGTTCCCTGGGGTTTCCCTTGGACGTCTTCAAAAATGCATTCATCCTACAAGATCTTCACATATATACCTCATTAAGCCTTACATTTTGACAAGGGTCCTCAGAATTCTCTTCAGACTTCCTCAGGCACATATTCATTTTTGAAGACCTTCACATCCATACTCCACAAAGCTTCTACTGGTTCTACATCATCAGATCTGAGGAAGGATCCCAGAAATCCCCTCATACCTCTTCAAAAATGCATCCATCTTGCAGGATCTTCATATGTATACTCTACGAAGCCTCAGCCACTATTGTTTCTTCATCATCAGAATTTGAAGATGGTCCTCAGGGTTCCCCTCAGACTTCCTCAGGCATGCATACATTTTCAAAGATTTCCACAGTTATACTCCATGAAACTTCTACCCTTTCTACTATTCCTACATTGTCAGCTTCTGAAGAAGGTCTTCAGGGTCTCCCTCAGACCTTTCAGACTCATGTCTGTCTTGCAAGGACCTTCAAATCCATACTCCTTAAGGACTGGACTGGTTCTTGCCTGTTCTGTAGTGAAGACTTCTCTATGCACTTCAACTCAGAAGCAGGAACTGTTCCCTTTAATTATAGCAACTAAATCTCAGTCTGCCTGAGATCTGGCATCTTGCCTGCTTGTTTCCCAGCCTTCCCTGCTGCTTCATCTGAAATGTATGGATTCAAAGCTCAACCCATGTCATTCCTATCAGAACTACAATCTCATATCAGTTCTCTCAAAGTTAGCTTTTCTTATAATCTACTCCAGCCTCTAGCTTTGCAATACCTGTGGTCTTTCTGTCCACCAGCCATTATGCTCTACTAGTGCATTATCAGCCATAAGCACTCCTGCCTACTAGACAGAATTCAATTTTGACTAAAGGAACAAGACTTGTATTCATATCTCTGAGTCAATCCAGGCACCGATATGGGGGGACACTATCTTGATTATCACCTGTCCTTCTTCTCATCTCCATAGCTGATTGAGCTTACTTTAATACAAGTTGAACTAAGCCATCCCCGAAAGCAGTACTAAGCATAGCAAACAGTTTAGGGATCACTGTCCTGATGTCTATCCATCTACCATACATCTAGAGTGATAGAGCAACTGGAATAACTGTGTCCTTTCATTTCAAGGCATTCGCATATGGACCTTCCTATTGCCTCTTTCCACCTCAACTTGGACCCAAGAGACAGGCTCATTAAATCACAGAAAACAAACGAATGTGTAATACCTTAAGATGGAGGCTGCCCAGGCTCTGACTTCTGTCCCTTCATATCATCAATTTGTCATCATGCTGTCGTTCACGTCACATGTCCAAAGTGTCCTGTCCTTTACATGGCCATTACTTCTCATCATTCTGCCTCTGAAATGGATGTAAGTCTACAAGAAACATCTCAGATCTTACATCCCATAATATATACTAACACATCTCTAACTTATGGATGTACTGCTACTTTGAGCATTACTGAATCACCATTTCTGGATGCCTGACATCTTCCCTTCGAGACTCAACATCATCTCCTCTCCCGAAGTCCTCCATATGGAAGCCCCTACATCACATAGGGACATCTCTATCTGCCACTGTCTCAATCTTCAAACAATCAATCAACAGTGAACATAATCCATAGGGTCTGTCTCCATCCCATTGATTACACTGTTATACAGAGGCAGACTTGGTCTGGACCGCATCTCCAAAAGGACATAGACAGAATGGAGCCAGTCCAGAGGAGAGCAACTAGGATGATGCTGGGCCTGCATCAAAAGCCCTATGGGGAGAGGCTGAAGGACCTCAGTATGTATACCCTAGAGCAGTGATACTCAGTTCTGACTGGCTCCAGAGTCACATGGGCAGTCAGCTTTAGCCAAGGAGCCACGACATACACATCATACTAAATTTTTTACAAACGCACTTCAATGTAAAAGAAAAGAATACTAAACATTGATTTAATAAACATTATTACATTTATTAAAAACAACTGCACAGTCTGACAGTATAGAGTACTTTACGTAAGCCTCTGGCTAACTATTAATATCACACTGTTTTATTAGAATGGCAGTCAGATAGACACATGGCACACCTTTTATGAAACAAGTGCTGTGAAGCTGAGGTCCAGAGTAGTTGCTCTGTTTTACCCCTGTTCAGATAGTGAGCTGATTAAAGACTGCATGTAATCCGACTACATAGAAATGGTTTTCAGAATGCAAGTAGAATTCCACATTCACAGAGAGTTTGTCTAGTAAACTTTTTAAGGTTGTCCCTGTGGTGTCAGACTATTTAAGTGCCTGTTCAGCACTGTTGAGTGATCTATTTCCTCTGACAAACTGATAGTTAATTTCAAAGCCTTGTTTCCCCACAGATGACAAAAAAAAAAAAAAAACAGTCTATGGCATCAGTCAGTAAAACTGCACTGACCGACCAGTGAATCTTAACAAATTGCAGTTGTAGCGCATTTAGTGTTTTACATGACAAGTGTAAGGTATGCAACAGTTTTGCAGCAGGACCACCTCCACAAGTTAAAACAGAAACTGAGCTAATTTGCACTAATGACACATTTGCATTGCTCACAATTTTCCCACAGCTCGTAACCAGGGTGTGATACCTTGAAGAGCCGTAGATTACATGGAGTTATTGTAGTGTTAAAGAGCTGCAAAAGAGCCACAAATGATACCTTGAAGAGCTGCATACGACTCGTGAGCCATGGAGTGAGTATAGTATCACTGCCCTAGAAGAAAGGAGAGACAGGGGATATGATAGAGACTTTCAGATACCTCACAGGTATTAATAGGGTACAGGAGGCAAGTATTTTTCAGAAGAAAAGATGCTCAAGAACAAGGGGACATGCTATGAAGCTGGAGGCGGGGTACATTCAGGGGTAATGGTAGAAAGTACTTCTTCACAGAAAGAGTGGTGAATGCAAATACTGTAATGGATATCAAGAATGCATGGGATAGGCATAAGAGAATTGTATTAGTTCAGAATGTGGGGGGGGGGGTAAAGCTGGAGACCAGGGAGGGTCTGTGGTATTACAGTAGGTAGGGAATATGGGCAGACTGGGTGGGTCAAGCGGTCCTTATCTGCTGGCACTTTCTGTGTAATCTATGTCAGTGTCAGTGGCTCAGCAGGTAGCACACTCGCCTCTGAGGCTGGGAGATCAGAAGGCTGTGGGTTCCATCCCCACATCAGGGACTTGGGTTAATATTCCAATACTGATACTGTAGTGCAGCATGAGGAGGGTGCTGCACTCCTGAGGTGCCGTCTTTCCGATGAGACGTTAAATCGAGGTCCCATCTGCCTGTTCTGGTGGTTGCTCAGGTGGAAGTCAAAAATCCCATGGCACTTCCCGAAAAGAGTAGGGGAAATTTCCCCAGTGTCCTGGCCAAATTTCCTCCATTCACTAGAAACACCACCAATAGCTTAATCTGGTTCGGTTTCAGTTGGTTACCATCTGTATCCCCACCCCAAGTTGCCCCTGAAAAAGGGACTTCTAGTCTCAGTGGACTTACCTGGTCAACAAAATTCAATAATAATAGTAATCTTACTCTGAACTGCTTATTAATATCAATTCCAGAGTTTTGTCACATCCATACCATGACAGACTTGATTCTGACTTCTCCATTCTCCACCTAGAGTCACTGATTTCTTCATGATGTAACATATGATTGGCAACAAACTAGAGCACCCATGTAATGGATTTTTATGCCTGCTCCTAAGATATTCAGACCTCTGCT
Source organism: Neoceratodus forsteri (assembly GCA_016271365.2). Classification (NCBI taxonomy): domain Eukaryota; kingdom Metazoa; phylum Chordata; order Ceratodontiformes; family Ceratodontidae; genus Neoceratodus; species Neoceratodus forsteri. The sequence goes on from CM028137.1 coordinate 940,483,481, forward strand.
TTGAAGAAGCTGTCCTCATAGGTACCATGCAGTTAATCCATAGGAGTCCCTCTTACATCATAAATCTGTATTCACATTCTCTAGCTTCAATCCTTGAAGCAAGCTGAGCTTTCATTTATTCCGCCTTAGTGCCTACTCCTAGCAATTCATATCACCGCTCAGAAGAAATCTTCCCTGTTTCATCTAACAATCAATCCATAAGGAATTCCTCCTCTATCAATCATATCATGCATTCCTAACCTATTGCCATCAAACCTCAATATTATCATGGGGACCATAAAGCAATATGTATCCAGGCTCAAAATCATCTTTAATTCTGTGTTCAACGTATTTCATGCCTCAGCTAAAACTCCTCCATAGACTATCATCCCCTAAAACTCCTAGCAATGCCCTTTCAGTGGAGTTATATTTTAACACTTGTTGGACTTGCTGTGTACTTTCCAGCCATCTCTATTAAATATTAGTCTCATAATCATTTGTCTAGCATTCTGCTTCTTGAGGAATCATTTATTGCATGGGCTTGCTCTGGTAAAACCCTCATAGTCACCACTGTAAGAAACCAAGCAGATCATTAAATTATGTTCTTCCTGCTTCGAAGACCAACAAATCCATGAAGGAGTTCAGAACACATATTTCCTATTCATAAGAACTGTTGCCCAGCAACCATTCTGATCAACTCAACATTCCATGGTTGCTCAGAGTTTTCCTAGCCTCTTCCATTCTGACTTCTAAAAATGATACCGCAATGTCTACTACATGGTTATGGGGCATCAAGATCACTCTCACAAGAGCTCAGACTGAGTTCTTATGCCTCCTCAAGACATTGCAACAGCATCTCCAGCAGCCAAAAATCTACATTCCTGCTCATGTCACCAAGGCTCTGGAAAATGGACTTCTTCAAGCCTAAAGTCATTCATGTTAAGAAATCAGCAAGCATTTAGGATCATCTCCTCTGAATATGTTCAGAGGATGGGCAGTTCAGTAGCCATGGATCCTTAGAGGTTTCCTCCACAGAGTATTTTTTTCTCTCTTGCGTGCTGCTGTTCACACTCTCCATGAACTGGAGGAGGTGATATTTCTCTTTTTGGGCCTTCTATTCCCTATCATGCCTGACTTCTCTACTGAGGGTGAGAATAGAGAATGGCCAAAGTTAAGTATAGACAAGCACCATACACTATTCACCAAACACTGAATGGGAGGACTTTGCCCGAGATTCAATGTGGGGAAATAAATCCCTCCCACTATCCCTATAAAGCCAACCTCTCCCAGCAATTTTTGCTCAGAGCATTTTTAACTCCCTCCATCCTCCCAGGCTCCTCCTCCGGCACTCTTCTCACCTTTAGTGTCTGGGCCTTCTATTCCCTATTGCCACCTGCTCCTTTACTGAGGATGGGAACAGAGAAAGGACAAAGTTAAGAATACACAAGCACCGTACACTAGTCACCATTCACCAAGCATTGAATCTGCTATTGGAGCATAAGAGAGAATAGGAAAGTCAGAGAACACATTTCTAGTCCAATGAGAGTGGTGCTGTGGCCAGTGGACTGTGGCCAACAGACATGGTTAATAAAAAGCCTAAAATCTAAAACATTTTTGTCCGAGTCTGCTTAGTTTAGTTTATTGTTCTAGGAATTACTACCTTTGAGCCAGAGGCTCTTTTACAAAGGTTCCACGTCAATTAGGTACAGTACAAAAGGTTACATAGATAACACAACAATTTGTGTTGTGTCAAGAGCCAAAAAACATATACAAATACATATCAAATCACTTGTGCAAAAGGACATGAGATATCAATAATCACATTATTATTACAAGAAGGAGGTCATGCCAGATTCGGAGAAACAAATAGGGAAAAAGTCCAGAACAGAGAGGTTAAGTGAAAGGTGTGGGGAGCAGACAATAGCAGGAGAAAAGTTTTCAAACATGTCTTTGTCAAATAACGGAACAGGGTGGGTAGTGAGAAAATAGGAGGTTTAATCAGGGCAGTCACAGGAGCTGGAGGTGGCAAGGTGAGAGAAAAGCCTTGATTTGAAAATACCTAGAGAGGTGGAGGCAGTAATATGAGTGCTGAGGGCATTTAGCCAGCTGGGGGCACAATAGGCAAATGATCTTTGTCCCTGGGAAGTCCGGCATCGGGGGACTTGGAGAGGCTGGTGTTCTGATCTTCTGGTAAAATGGGTGCTAGCGCTCGGGCATAACAGGTCTTGGATACAGGGTGGAGTGAGGCCCAGAGTGGATTTTTTCCCATCAGGCAGGTAAGGTACTTTATCCGGTTTGAGAGTTGCAACCAACCTGAGTCAGCATAGAGTTCACATGTGTGGGTACGTCGATGTGCACCAGTGAGTAGCCGACAGGCCTTATTTGGGATGTTGTAATGCCACTAAGTGCTGTAGTAGTGCAGATCCATATATAACTAAGCCATAGTCAACGACTGAGATAATAGAAGATTGGATGGCAATCCTCAGTGCAGAATGGGTAGAGCTGTCGGTTCGATACAGAATCCCAATTAGCTGATTAATAGTTTTGCTGTACTATCAATGTGAGTTGCAAAGGTTAGGCCTTGATCAAAGTTGATTCCAAGATATTTGAAAATTGGCACTTGTTCAAGGGTATTTCCCAGGTATGTATTAATGGTGAGTGGGACTTGCCGTTTCTTGTTTTATGGGTTAGAGAGAGCATGGATTTATTTTTTTGTGGTTTAGAACCAGCTTATGTTCAAGGAACCACATCTCAACTTTGAAAAAGCATGCTGAAGGTTGAGGCGTAAGAGGTTTGGATCTTTATGAGTGGCAAGAATCACGGCATCATCGGCATAGAGGTTCATTGTTCAGGGCAGGATTTGGGGAGGGTTTAGGAAAAGGCTGAAAAGGAGGGGCCCAGGATGGATCCCTGGGAACTCCTGAGTGAACAGTTTTGAGTCTGACAGAACTCCAGCTACTTTTACAGATTGAGGCGCTGAGCAAGGTAATTTTACCCAGTCACCAGGACCCTACGAGAGCCCTAGGGATAGAAGTTGTTTGATAAGTAGGCCATGGTGAACTGTATCAAATGCCTGGTTAAGTCAATGTAGACTGCTCCAGTTAGGTTTCCTTTGTCCATGGCATTGTGGATTGCTCCTGAGAATTCAAGTAGGGCAGTCGATGTGCTGTGCCCTTTCCTAAATCCATGCTGCTGAGTGCATAGGATGTTGTGCTTTTCAGGTAGTCTGAAAGTTGGTCCGCCACCAAGCGTTCAAGGGCCTTAGAGAGGTAGTAGTATTGATATCGAGGCGATAGTTACCAGGCAGTGACTTATCACCACTTTTGTGCACGGAGTGACAACTGCAGCCTTCCATTTCCTAGGGAATTGGCTGTAGCAGAGGAGAGATTGAAAATTTTGTGAGGGGAGCAGTACTTCCTCCAGAGTGAGGGACAGAAGTTTAAGGTCAATAGTGTCGCTGCTTGCTCGGGACTTAGAAATGGCGTTCTTTTCATATTTATAGACTTCATGTGCCTTTACTAGTTTGAAATGGAAGGGTGGTTTAGTTGGAGAGGCAGTAGTAGAAGTAGAAATTGGAGGGTCAGCATCAGTAAAGAAATCAGATGAGAGGACACCACTAAGGTCTGTGAAGGTATCATTTATGATGATGCTTATTTATGATAGTTAATTTATATTCTGGGTGCTCTTACCTTAAGATGAAATTTTTTGTCAGATGCAGAAGACAAAGTAGAGGAACTCAAGTGACTGCTGCAGCCTTATCAGATGCACAAGTTAAATGAAGATAATGGGAGCTGCACAGGCTTAGATGGTAGGGTCAAAATTTGATCCTAGGTCACAGGTGCATCTAGTAGCCTATCAGCTGAGCATAACCCTATCTGTAATGAGTTGAAGTGCTATGGAGATACACACAACACATTTTTTTGTTTGTTTTTGTTTTGCTGTGCTTCAATTAACCTGGACAGGATAACCGGAGAATTAACAGCAGTTACCTAGATGCTACAGTTTTGCAGAACAAACTGGTAACTACGGATATTATATGGCAATAACAATGATTATTTAATAAGCCTCTTACCTGTGTATTTTAACTATGCAGTCATCCTGCCAATAATTTCCATGACATTTCCATGAAAGCATATGTTAATTACTATAAAATACTATGGCAACAAAAATTTACTTGTAGCAAAATATGTTCAATCTACTTCTGTTATTACAGTAGTGCTGCATGGTAGCTATAGCATAGTTCTATGAAGACAGAATCACTTCTTGGTAAAACCATTTACGTATTTTTTTAACTACATTTTGCACAAACACAGTAACAGATTGGGGACTATCAATTGCAATACTTTATAAAATGGCATTGGAAAATCCACAAACATGATTAACTGAATCAAGTCACATTACTGTGCATTAAAATGCTTTATAAAATGGATAAGAAAAATGTAGCATTGTGACTGATGGAGAACCACTCCAACCCATGTAATTAATCACCCATAATTACATGGGTTGGAGTCCTAACAGCAAGTCAACCATTGTACATATCCATATCCCTACCCCCCTTCACAACTCAAATGGCAGGCATTTATGTGTGAAATGAAGACCCTATGAAAGTAGACCCCTTGTTTTTTTGTCAGCCTGCAGATCCCCACATTGTGTAACTGTATTGAGAAGTTACCTGATAGCTGACCTATGAGCACTGCCAGCTGTACTCCAGTCTTAATTGGCTCTCACTGGACAATAGGACATTCTCAACATTTTACTCTAGGCTCACAAGGCAGAAGGCAATGTCACTTGGGTCCCTGGTCCATCTTGCCTCCTAGCTAGTACCCTGCTCCTCCCAATAGGAACTCATATTCTCTGCTCCACAGATACAAATCTGCTAAATGTTTCTTCGGTAATGACTAACATAGGGTAAAAAGCCTTCAAATGTGAGTCTCATAAAATATTACTCTGAACACCATTTGTAACTGTCTCTGATAATCTGCATACTGCACTAGCCTTTGTACTTTGCCTATGTTCTTCTAATGCTGCGTGTATCTGCAGGTCGCTAATGTAAAAGGGACTGTGTTCCAGTGAGCTCACCCAGTTAGTTTAACTAACTAACGAACTAACTAACTAACTAATTTACTAATTAACAGGTTGACTAACAGACTGACTGACTAATTAATGAAAGCTGGCATAAAAAGCCATTGAAAAGTAACTTTGACTCAATTGGCGTTTCCCTAACAAATATATTTTACTACCAGCAAGTCTGATAGTTGATTTCATCACACACTGTTCCCACTGGTATCTCCATATGATGCCCTTTCCATGGCTTTTTCCACCTGCATCCTCTCCATAGATGCTTCCATTGGGCACCCTTCCTATGAGTGTTTTCAGCAGCATGCTTCCCGTGGGTGCTTACATCAGGTACCCAGTTGTTGTTTTCTGTACACCCATCCCTACCAGGCCTTCCTTCTTCAGTCTGATTTGTCTAGTGCTACAGAAGTGTGATGGTAGCAGCACTTCTTGTGGTGTTTTTCAGTTGAAATACTTGAACAATGGTATTTTGAAATGCAGACACAGATCTGGAACTTTAATTACATACTAACATACTAAAATGTCAGCAGAATAGGCCTAACGGTCTTTCGGGTCTGCTCATTTGGTCAGCCCTCACCCTGGGAGCTGACCTTGCTGCCTCCCTCTTCCTCTCTGGCTTCTCCCTTCCCAGTCCCAGATATTCTCACCGCACTGGTTCTTGCTTCCAGAACCCTTCCCCTGTATCTGTCCCATCCCCTCTTGAACCCTTCCACTGTTTCTGCCTCCATCAGCCCCCTTGGCAGCACATTCCATGGTTCCACCACCCTCTCAGTGAAGTAGCACCTCCTCCTTTCTCCCCAGAATCTCACCCCCAGCTTCCACCCATGCCCTCTAGTTGCCCCCCCTTCCTGCAGAGCATCCTGACTGCTTCTCTCCTATTTACCCTCTTCATGTACCTGAAGACCTGTATCACATCCCCCCAGTCCCTTCTTTCTTCCAATGTGTACATATTTAGCTCTTTGAGCCTCTTCTCATATTTCCTATCCCCCAAGCCCCAAATCATTTTGGTTGCCCTCCTCAAGACCCTCTCCAGGAGTTCAATGTCCCTCTTTAAATGTGGCCTCCAAAACTGCACTCAGTACTCGAGGTGCGTCCTCGCCAAGTAGTTGTACAGTGGCAGTATCACTTCCCTCCTTCTGGAGGTGAGCCCCCTAGTGATGCATCCAAGCATCCTGTTGGCCTTTGCCACTGCCCTCCTACAAGTCTCTGAGTTGTTCATCTTGACATCCACCACCAACCCCAGGTCCCTCTCAGCCATCGAGACTTGTAGCATTCCCCCCCTCAGGGTGTACACTTGGTCCTGGTTTCTGGCTCCCAGGTGCAGTACCTTGCATTTCCCTGCATTGAACCTTAGCTTCCGCTTTCTAGACCACCTTTCCAGAGCCTCCAGGTCCCTCTGTAGGGACACCCTCCCCTCCTCCCCATGCACCACCACCCCCAGTTTTGAGTCATCCGCAAAGAGACTCATCTCACTCCTGATACCTATCCTTATGTCGGAGATGTAGGCATTGAACAGGAGGGCCCAAGGACCGATCCCTGAGGGACTCCACTAATGACCCTCCTTAGGGATGAGACTATCCCTCCAACCACGACCCTCTGGGTCCAGTTCTAGAGCCAATTTTCTATCCATCTGATCATCTGGTCCCCCTTCCCCATTTCTCCCAGATTATCCAACAGGTCCCTGTGAGGAGCAGAGTCAAACGCCTTGCTGAAGTCAAGAAAGAGGACGTCAACTGGTCTACCCAGGTCCAAGGCACTCGTCACCCAGTCATAGAACTCCACAAGGTTTGTCTGACATGATTTCCCTGGGACGAATCCATGCTGTCTATCGTCCAGGCACCCTAACTTTTCCAGGTCCCCCCACAGTCTCTCCTTGACAATGCCCTCTATTACCTTGCCCACCACCGATGTCAGGCTGACAGACCTGTAGTTCTCTGCCACCTCCCTTGATCCCCTCTTGTGGATAGGTACTGTATGCACCACCTTCCACTCCTGGGGCACCCACCCTGTCCTCAGAGAGATGCTGAAGAGCTCCGCCAGGGGTTTCGACCGGACATCTGTCAGTTCCTTCAGCACTCTTGGATGTAATTTATCCGGCCCTGGTGCTTTCTCCATCTTAAGGGACCTGAGGACTTCCCTCACTCTCTCTGCTGTGATTTCCACCTCCGCTACCTCGTCCCCCTGCTTTGCCTTCCCCACATGCCAGTGATGCCCCCTCCCCAGACCCGTTGATCGGTAAGGATCCCCCCTCCTAAGTTTCAACGTCTCCTCCCATGTATGATGCAGCCTCTCCATTTTACTTGGTGAAAACTGAGGTGAAGTACTCATTTAGTACCTCAGCCTGCTCCCTTGGGTCTTGTGACTATCCCTCCCCTATTTTAATCCTGCTAATCTGCCCCTTCACACTTCATTTTCCCCCCGGTGTATCTAAAGAACCCCTTGTTCCCTCTCCTAATTTCCCTGGCCAGGTTCTGCTCTTTCCTTGCCTTAGCCACCCTCACCATTCTAGTGGCCCTTCTGGCCATCAGCTTGTACTCCCCTCAGTCCCTTTCACTCCTTGAGCACTTGAATTGCCTATAGGCCACCTTCTTTCCCCTCACCACCTCCTGAACCTCTGTGGTCCACCAACAGGGTTTTCAGGCCCTACTGCATTTTTGTCTTACTCTTGTACAGGTGCTGGTAGCATCCTGAACCCCCCTCCTGATGATTTCCAACCTATTGTCAGTGTCCATGTCTGGCCCAATCCCATCCAAGTGCTCCTTAAGGATCCTTCTCATTTCCTTGAAATCCACCCCCCTAAAGTCAGTTACCTCCATCTTTGTGCAGTCTTCTACCCCTCCTAGGTCCAGGAAGAACCAGACCATGGCATGGTCGCTCCCCGCCAACGGGTCCCTTACCTTCAGGCCCCCAATCTGGTCATCGTCTGCCAGGACCACCATGAAGAGTTCGTTTTTCTCTGAACCCACTGACTGACAAACATTTTACACTTCATATATATGTATAATGTCTGGTCTAGAGTTGTACGCTATTATACAGTATTCCCAGTTGTGTTATTTTAAATGTAGTATGATGATACCATTGTAACAATGCAACTGAATGGAATAGGGTTGCCACTGAAAATTAGCTTCATGCTCCTATGATTTTTTCATCATCCTATTTACTTTACTAAACAACATTTTGATTGAATTTTGATTTCTTATTGTGAGATGACAGATTTGTTTTCCATGTGAGTGGTTTGTACGTCCCTAATAGCAGAATTTCTCAATTAAGAAATACTGATGCAAGGTTGGACTGTGGTGCATGGGCCCATCAGGATAGTTGATACTGGGGGCCCACCTGGTAAATTAATAGGGGGCTGAGGGGTGACACACGCATATCAACATGCAATGTCAGTATGGTTTACTGTATTTATTTTTCATTTTGTATTAACTTACAGTTATCAGAAAATTATATTTAATTATAAACTACATTATGTATGCAAGGATTTGTAGTTTGAAAGAAAGGAAGAGCCCCACTGAAGGGGGGAGATATGCAGGTGGGCCAGTCCTACACTCTATTTAAGTGAAATAAAACAAAAAGGAGTAAACACAGACACACTCTGTGCCATGATGACTTTATCATAAGGAGGCAGTATAGCGCAGTGGTTTAGGGCATGGAGCTGCAAACCTGGAGACAGTGGTCTGAATCCCATCAGCCTCCACTTGCATACTGTGTTACCCAGGGCAGGTCACTTAACTTCCTTGTGTTTCTGTGTTGCACCTGGGAACAAGCTTCGACTTAGAGCACCTTTCCTGGTTAAACAATTTTCCCTTATCATATTAGATCTGTTTTGTGACCTGTATTAGCATAAACACAATTTGCATCACTATTATATACACATAAGTAGGTTGACAGAAAACATTTAGGCAATAATATATGATATGGTGTGCAATTATGAGATATCAGCCCACCTCAGGTGCATTGTGAGACACAAGGCTGTTGGCTGAATTACTTCAACCACCTGAGAAGGGATGATATTCCATGATATTGCACACCTTGGAATGTATTATTGCAATTATGAAATGGATCCATTTTGTAATTAATTAAGAAAAAAATACAAAGTTACTTGTAAAAATATTTGATAATTTTTTGTTGATTTATGGCATGAACATTTAGCTGAATTATTGCATGAACAGCATGAATGTGAACAGGATTTGCCCCCTGAGATAATGTACTAAGATATCATTCTAGCTCAATGTTTCTTGGACAATCAGATCTGAGGATTTTGACCATTCATTTAATAATTTACTATTAGATGAAATAGTTGTGTATACAGAAATGCTTAAAAACATGGGCTTCACAGGAACTTCCAAGAATCTATCATTTCCACACTTTAAAGTTCTAAGAGAGTGGGTCTGGTCACCAGCAACAACAACAACAAATTTGTTTGAAAATTGATAACTAGGAAAGGTGCACCAAGCTGGAGGTCATTTCCAGTTGTAATCCAGGGGAGGAGAAAGAGGGGAGCAAACAGTTCAAGCAGTTAAGACTACAACACAATGATGGTATGTACAAAAATAACATGGTAATGGAAATATGTCACATGATAACAGTGGAAGGGCAACAATTTATAATAATACACTAGAAGAGGGAAAACAAGATTTTGCATGAAAGCAGGAGCTGTTCCCCATGCAGTTTATCTACAGCTGAGTCGGAGTATGAAGCTGACATCATAATGCCTTGCCTGTGTGACATTACAGTCATTCCCACAATGAAGTACTGTGATGATGTAACAAGTACGGCATCATGATATCAGCTCCAGATTCAGCCTCAGCTACATTATAAATGAACAGTAAGGAACAAAGATAGCATTTTCACTTAGAATTACTTTAAAAATGGCTCCACACTCAAAAACTGTTTGAACTGTGTGCTGTTGAGTTTTAGTGTTGCTAACTTTAATTTTCCCTCTCTAATGTAGGGTGATATGCCAACTGTAGGACTAAAGAATGCTGTGTTTTCTGTTTATTTCTTGGAATACTGTTCTTAGTAACTACTGTGTATCTAACATGATGTTTATCTCTGAATGCTGTATTCTGAAGTGCCATTTAATCACATGTGTGAGGTTCAGAACCGCTATTAATGTCATACCTTGTTTGATACTGCAGTTCTGTGAAACAACATCATTCGTTTTTTCAGCTTTGTTAAAGAAAACCTCTGAATCACAGATACCAGTTGCCTAGAATATAAAAAAAGAATCCAGTTTGTCACTTTTTAGAAAGACAAAATTCTCAGACTAGTTGAACACTGAACTTTCTCTAATCAACACTTATTTTAATCATTGTGACTTTAAAACTCTAGAGTACAGCATCTGGAACCAAGACAAGCCATCTTAGACCCCATTCATTAAGACACTGGCCAGGGGCTATAATTCTGTACATTTATTTATGGACTGTTAATGAAACAGCTGGTATCATGGCTCTGTGGCAGTCCATGCCAATACCACGGAGGTGACATGGACTTAGGAAAAACCTTGAGTCTCTTACTCTATGTCCTGATGGACACTGGGTATATCAAGCTCACCTTCCAAGGATGGGAGGGAGGAAGAGAGGGAATAAAAGGAGTACCTCTCCAGTCCCTCATCCAGATGATTTACAAATAGGACCTGCAGGGGTTTCAAAAGACAAACAAAGCGAGGTATAGTGCACTCAGCCAGAATAGAAAACACAAACTACATGTTTGTGTGGCATCAAGTTCAAAATTTTCAGTAATAATTGGCAATAAAGGAAACCACAGAAAAACATAGCAAAATAGTTCAAGAAACTGCAGATGTCAGAAAGGAACTGTCTCCTTTCTCCAAAATACCAGAATTTGAAGCTGTGGAAAGAGGATTAAAAAATAAAATAGAAAAACATGAACAAGAGGTTATAAAATGTAAACAAAAGAAGCTAGACAGAGACAAAGAGGACTATAATCAAGGCAGAATATTTTCCTGGGCCAGGCTGAATAAGTCAAGAAGTCGTGGGAGGTCAAGTATTAGAAATAGAAGCTCGTCAGGATATAGGAGTGAAACTATTAACACTGAAACTGCTAAATCTAGTGTAACAGAAAACTCAACCGACTCCTCAGACTCCTCTGAAACTGAAATTGAATTGGTTCAGCCAAGCACTAGTAAATCTGCATTTTTTTTCGAGACCAAAAGAAACAAACAAAAAATGAAAAACAAGCAGGGGAGAAGGGGAAAAGGATATGAACATCTCCAGCAGAACAAAGGAAGACAGAAATAATTAACCTTTCTGACATCGCATTAACAGAACATCAAATTTCACTACTGTCTTGTGGACTTTCCTTTGTTCTTCCAGATTTATTTAAAATTAAAATTGATTTTTTACAAATTATTGAAAAAAAATCAGACTGAAAGTCTTTCATGTTAAAAATGCCAAAGTACAAGCTAATATAGGTTTGGAACTGAATCTCGTTGACCTAATCGACATGGAGGATGATATAAACCTGAACATGTGGACCTACTTGGGAACCTATTACCAGATGAACTGGGAACTGACACCACAACCACCTGGACTGAACAAGATGTCCACAATTTAGAAGTCTTTGAACATTTTTTTGGATACCAGCAAAAAAAGTTATTGTATGACATCAATGTAAGTAATTTTTTAAAAATTCTGAAGAAATGTATTTAAACCAGCTAGTACATTTGACCCTATGGTAATAATCCAGTAATTCAACTCTGAGTTGGAGTTGATTTGAAAGGGGGGGTGGGCACACGGCAAAAGGGTGACATTTTGCCCTCAGGTCCCTCACAGAGACAATTTCAAAACCTGTCAAAATTGCTGCTGTGAGGGATTTCCCCATAAACATTTCAATGTTCGGTCAGCACACCAATTAAAGCCTATGACAAGGTGGTCCAGAATGAGGTGGATAAGATTGTGTGTGAAAATGATTCTTTAGGTATAGCAATTTAAAGAGACAGGAGTAGGCTGCATTAAAAGAACTGAAAGTTAATCAGACCACAGAAATTAAACCTGCAGACAAAAGTGGAAACACTATCATAATGTCAAAAGATTTTTACAAATTGAAAATTGGTAAAATGCTATCAGAGAACAGGTTTTACAAGAGACTGAATGGGGATACAAGCCAGACATTCCAAAGGGAACTACTGGAATTGCTCGAAGGAGCTAAAACATGGGGCAGATATCAGAAAGTAAATGTCATTATATTTACAATCCTAACTCACTATCACTACATTTTATGGATTACAAAAAATCCATAAAAACATGATTGATCCCCCATTCAGGTCTGTTGTGTCGGGGATCAACTCCATTTCTGAAAGTCTGTGTAGATTCATTAATTGTTTTCTTAAAACCTACATGTTGCACTTACTCTCTTATTTAAGATACATAGTGTCCCTACTGGACAAAATCAAAGATTTTGAATCGAAAGAGATTTTAATGTTTTTAGGGATTGATGTTTAATTCTATACATGTATACGACAAGACCAAGGCATCTATGCATGTGAGCACATATATCTTACATGAGAACAACTTAGCTGAAGAGTTCCCCACTGAGTTCATCTATGAAGCACTGAACTTTGTGCTAAAATGATCATTTTGTGTTTAACGATGAATACTTTTTGCACACTTGTAGCATGGCAGTGGGGGCAACAATGGCCCCTTCATTTGCTGACCTATTTATTGGCCTCTGGGAGAAATAAATAAGTTTTAATCCTGAGAAGAGGCCATACACAGACCATATCAAATGATGGTACCGCTATATTGATGATGTGGTCTGTGTGTGGGATGGTACTGAAGCTGAGGTCAATGAATTTGTAGAGTGACTAAATCAGAGTGGATTGAACCTAAAATGTACCAGTCTTGTGAACAGAAAAATCCCTCAGTTTCCTAAATGTGACCCTTTATGCTGAGGGGAACAAAATTATGACTAAAAATCATAGAAAGGAAACAGCTACTAACAGTCTTCTCAGAGCAGATAGTCACCACTCAGAAAGTCTCACTTGGTCCATTCCATATGTACAACTTTTGAGACTAAAATGTAACTGCTCCACTGAACAGGATTTTATTACACAAGCAGATCAAATGCTGCAAAACTTTAGGGAAAGGGGATATAAAAAAGACTGTCTGCAGGAAGCCCTGGGAAAAGTAAACAACACAGATAGAGCCACACTACTACTGCCAAAAAAAAAAAAAAAAAAACAACAATAAAAAACAAACTAACAAACAAATGGAAACTAACGAAACAGTATTTGTGATTAAATTTAGAAGTGTAGCAGGGCGAATTGGTGGTGTGGACCGGCAATTTTGGCCTATACTTAGGGGAGTTCCAGAGTTAGTCAGCACAATAGGAGATGCTCCTCTAATCTCTTTTAAAAGGGAAAAGGCATTAAGAGACCATGCACTGCATAGCATGTACCATGATCCAGATCAAGAGAAACGACACAAAATATGGATTCCACAGAAACCCTCAGGGATGTACAAGTGTGGACATTGTAGTGCTTGCACTTATTGCCAGCAGACAAAAGAGTTTAGTCTACCACAGCTGGGCAAAAGGGTTCAAATCATGGTGTTCATCTCGTGCACCACAAATTATGTGGTATACATACTTTGGCGTGATTGCATTAAAACCTGCATAGGGAAAACAGTGAGGCATTTAAATGAAGAATATTGAAGTGTATTAGAAGCATCAAAAATGGTAACTATTCTACACCTGTAGGCGACCACTCTCACAAATTCCATGCATCAAATCCCAAAGCAATGAAGTTTATGGGATTAGAATCTATGAAAAAAAAAAAAAGATAAAAGGAGAGGTGACAGGCTGAGAAAATTGCTGCACAGGGAAACATTTTGGATATTTTCTCTAAACAGTCTTAAGTCAGAAGAAATAAATGAGGACTGGGATCTTAAACCATTCCTATAGAAAAACATACATTGCAAACAATAAACAGTTAATTTGTAAATGCAATGATACAAAATCATGGTAAATGTGAAAATTAGGATACTGTAGTATCTGTCTTTTATTTTGTCTCATATTTTTCTCTATTTCTCTCTTTCACAGCAGCACTTTGATTGGTGAAAGGTCATCACAGCCCCAGCAGATCACCTAAGATGGCAAATAACACAAACCCAAAGAATAGGGTGATTTACCACAATAGAGGTCTGTTTGTGATCTGCCGTCTGCTCTATCTGTAGGTCTATATAAATGCTTTTGCCCCAGAAAACTTTTATGTAAATAGGCAAAAACATTTTTTTCTATGCTTGGGACTTGGTACACTTTTTTAGAAAGATTAAGTTAAATCAGAAATGGACATGAATTGTTTAGTAACTATACCTAGCCATTTAAATGGATTGTTAGCCCATGGACCTTTTGTACTGGATTTAAAGATGCGTCAGCTTTTTGTTTATCTAGTTCGTTTTGGTGCAGGGGATTATGGAGCCAGATCTCTATGACAACCATAAACTAAGCTGGGTGCACATCATTACCAGGTGATTAAATGACGAAGGAGCCAGAGACCTTTTAAACAAATTCTAGTCTGCTCAGACCCTGATGAAGCCTTACATGGTAACGTTCCGGGGGAACCTTGTTTTGATCTGAGTCTGTAATGACTTTTTGCTGCAATACATTTTTGAACTTGATGTAACACAAACAGGTGGTTTGTGATTTTTTTTAATATTATATTTTTGCCTCCGTGGCTGGCCCGTGCTCGGGGGTGGTCATGCTGCCAATCTGTGGCGCCCACCCCCCTTGCGGAGATCACGCTGCACAGCCATGGAAGGGTTGGGATTTTGAATGGTTACACTGTAGCTGTGTGAATCCCTCTACTCCAACCCCTGAGGATGCCAGGGCATAGGACCGAAGTCCAGGTAGGGAGCCGTGCGGAGACACAGCTGCCGCCAAGCGCCTAACGGCGTCCTCCTCTCCTGCCACCACCCTCTAGTTGGGACAATGCCTGACCCTTCCCAGAAGAGGAGAGCTACCAATGGCAGTGTGATCCCATCCCCCCCCACAACCCCCAATGACCTGGGCTTGTTCCCAAACCTGGGTTGCTGGCATAGCGCAAGGTGAGGCGTCCAGTGCCTCAACCCTCAGTGCCACTAGGCCATTTAGGTTTGTGTTTTCTATTCTGGCTGAGTGTACTACACCTTGCTTGCCCCAGTAGCTGCACCAGCATGCCTGTCTGTGGAAGCACCAGCTCCCTAGCACTGACCACTGTTCACTCCTCTCACAGCCAAGGTAATTTATTTACTTCAACTTAAATAAATAAAAAATCTTGATAGTGGGAGGAGTGGGCAGTGGTATCTTCTGAGACCTTTATGGGTGCACAATATGCCTTGGGAGTTCTGGTGTGGAGGACAGGGCACAGTGATGACAAAAACTGGGAAAACTTGTGGGGGGTGTCAGCAAAGAATCAAAAACACCAAACAAACAATTAAAGGAGAACTACAGGTAAAAACTGAATAAATGTATGTTTTAAATCATGTCCTGAGCTTCTGAACAGTATTGATATGTCTGTGGTTGTGTAAATGGTTTAAATCACTTTTTTAATTAATTGTACCTCTGTTTCTGGGTATGGGGCAGCCATTTGCAAGAGGTTTTGTCATTTAGCCCTGGCCTTACATTCCCCACGATGCACCAGATTGTGATGCTTGTCCATCCTGTCCTCTCATTCAGTTTGTTTTCTGTATTGAGAGAGAACTGACTGACCACTGACTACCCTGTTTAACAAATCTTGGGAGGATGGTGTGGTACCTGAGGACTGGAGGAAGATGGATGTGATTCCCTTTCACAAAAAGTGGGAGCAAGACAGAGGCAGGAAACTACAGACCTGTCAGGTTGACCTCTGTGGTAGGGAAAGTGATGGAATCACTTCTGAAGGAAAGAATTGTTGAGTACCTAGAGGCCAGTGGGGCACAGGACCCAAGGCAACATGGGTTCACAGCGGGAAGGTCATGTCAGATGAATCTAATAGATTTCTTTGACTGGGTGACCAAAGTAGTAGACCAAGGAGGGGCTGTGGACATGGCCTACCTAGACTTTAGCAAGGCATTTGACACAGTCCCACACAAAAGATTAATAATCAAATTAACCGGCCTGGGAGTGGGTCCCAGGGTGGTAGCCTGGGTAAAACATCGGCTGGACAACAGGACACAGAAGGTAATTGTAAATGGAGTCCACTCTGAAGAAAGAGGGGTTACTAGTGGTGTACTGCAGGATTCAGTACTGGGTCCAGTCCTTTTTAATGTCTTTATAAGTGACATTGCAGAGGGACTGGAAGGAAAAGTATGCTTCTTTGCAGATGACACAAAGATCTGCAACAGGGTTGATACACAAGGGGTGTGGAAAGGATGAGAAGGGACTTGGCAAGGTTGGAGGAATGGCTAGAAGTATGGTAGCTTGGATTCAATGCAAAGAAGTGCAAAATAATGAACCTGGGAAACAAAAACCCTTGGGAAGATTACATAATGCAGGGGGCGGTATTAACAACAACACAAATGGAAAGGGACCTGGGGGTAATCATATCAGATGACCTTAAGGTTAGAAAGCAATGTGAGAAGGCAGTAGGGAGGGCTGGGGGATACTAGGATTTATAGGAAGAGGCATCACCAGCAGAAAACAGAAAGTTGTTATCCCTCTGTACAGACATAGATACATACATAGATACATAGACAGTGTCGGCAGATAAGGGCCTATGGCCCACCCAGTCTGCCCATTTGAGCTTGTAAGTTCAGTTTGTTTTCCTAGAAGTCTGTTTCCCCTTACCCCTTCCAGTTGGTGAGACCCCATCTGGAATACTGCATGCAGTTCTGGAGACCTCATCTCCACAAGGACATAGACAGGATGGAGGCAGTCCAGAGGAGGGTAACTAAAATGGTGCAGGGTCTGCAAGAGAAGCCATATGACGAGAGACTAATGGAGTTTAATATGTATACCCTTGACAAAAGGAGGGAGATGGAGACATGACAGACACTTTTAAGTACCTCAGTGGAGTCAACAAAATCCAAGAGGGGGTAGTATCTTTCAGAATAAGAGATGTGCAAGAACAAGGGGA
The DNA here is from genome assembly GCA_016271365.2 of Neoceratodus forsteri. Lineage (NCBI taxonomy): Eukaryota > Metazoa > Chordata > Ceratodontiformes > Ceratodontidae > Neoceratodus > Neoceratodus forsteri. Next base: position 940,500,591 of record CM028137.1, read on the forward strand.
CACAATTTGAAGATAGAGGGGGGGATGGCTCAGGGGCAATGTGAGGAAATATTTTTTCACAGAGAGGGTGGTGGACGCATGGAACAGCCTTCCTGAAGAGGCTGTGGGGTCTAAAACTGTGGGAGAATTCAAGAATGCATGGGACAGACATAAAGCAATTCTTGTGGGGGGGGTAGGAAGAAGTAGGCTGTTGGTTAACTAGAATCTGCAACTTATCCTGTAGGTAGGGAAATGGGCAGACTAGGTGGGCCAAGTGGTCTGTATCTGCCGTCAAAGTCTATGTTTCTGTGTTTCTATGTTAACTGTGTTGCCTTTCATTCAGGCTTCCTTTCACCAGCCCTTGAGATAAGTTTTTTTCCTCCTTTTCAGCACTGACTTTCATTTAATGCAATTTAGAAGCTCAACAACAGTTTTGCCCCCTGTTGCCACCTTTATTTATTTATTTGAATCTAGGATTACAAGTACCTTTGAGCACCAAGCTGCTCATTTACAAAGGTTCCACGTCAATAGAGGGGGTTAAAGATCCATAATGGAAAACAGACTGGTTTCACCTTGTGCCTGTCATTGGGCCTGAACTCAGGGACTCCCAGTGCCATCTGCTGCTCCTCCCACTGTCACACCAATGGGGATCTATACGGTCCAGACCCAAGAATCTTGAGGGCCATCATATATTGCAACGGGGGTGGGGGGGAGAGACATGCTGTCTTTTTCCCTGTGTTTTCTCCCCCTTAACTCCCCAGGGCCTCAACAAATATGGCTGTGCATGCACGTGGAGGCATGCATGGACGCCCAAACCTGTGGCCCGCTCCACCCACCTGACCTAGCACCAGCCCCCCATTTGATTGACGCTACCATTGAGCCTCCACTAAGTGGCAGCCAAGAGCTGGGAAGGCTCACCTCCCCAGTCCAGGAGAGGAGAACTGCCCAGTGGCTGCTCAGTCCTCTCCCGTCAAGCCACAGCAACTCGCACATACAGTTGGGTTCCTGGTGTGGGGTACAGTAAGACGCTTTACAGCAGTCCTCAGTGCCACCAGGCTGGCTAAAAAAAGGGTATATCAATGTTTTTTCAGAAATACATCAGTAAAAAAAATGATTTTTTTTCCCCATCTCTTAAGTGTGGCAACTTTATCTACATAAATGCACTATTACAAACAGCTCTGTATAACTAAAATGTACAAAGTACTGATTTACAAATAGCTGTGTTATAGGTTTATAATTACTATGCTTTAGAACTGTAAAACTAAGGTTATAAAACAAGGCATTTTAAGGTACTGATTTATAAAGAAAACTTGTGAGTCCGCATAAAAACGGCAACTGACCACAGTTACTGTTTAAATGAAATAATCGTGTTGTGAAGAAATATCTGTTTTGTTGACAGAATGTTGGAGTTAACAATAACACTTTTTATAGTAAATACCCAATTATTCTGTTCGACTAAAATGTTAGCCTAAAGTCCCCATTATTTTGGAAGGATTAACCCATGACAGGGCATGGGTTTACTGAGCATTAATCCACACCTGGGGGTGAGTGGGGTTATGAGGCACAAGGCTGCAGGCCAAGTAACTTCAACCACCCAGCTGTGGATTAATGCTCAGTAAACCCATGCCCCATCTTGGGTTAATCCTCTTATAACATGGGCAATGTCATGTTAGAGGTTTAGCTAAAGGATTATTAAAATAAATCTCTGTGAACATGCATTTGCAATAAAATAGTCCTTCCACCTAATGGGTTTGTCCTTCTGAGGATGCCATAGTTGTAGTTCTCCACTAGGTGGATTTGTCCTCATGAGGGTCCCATAGTTGTAGTTTTTTTTACATGTTTCTCTGGTGGAGTGATCTGAAAAGGTCACTTTATTGCTGTCAATCAGGATTTTGTGGTCCGGCAAGGCAACTGCGGGTATACTGGGGATTAATCAATGGTCAGGTGACTTGTTTAGACAAATCGAAATACAGGATTTTTTTGTACTCATGTTATAAATTATATTATAGTTTTAGTTTTTATTACACATATAATCTTTTAGACAAGAGCCTATCTTCAAAGGATCTAGAGTCTGATATAGAAACATTAAATACATACAGAGGTTATATGTGAAATTCACAGTACAGAATTAAGTTGCAGGTATTAAGGCATACAAAGCTGTATAAACAAATATATATTGTCAGGAATTCTTCAGACATTAGAAACAGTTACAAGCACTTGGGACAGTAAGCACATCCATTAGTTGGGCTATAAAAGGGCAACAGAGTCACACCCTCTTAACACATCGGAAGAGGCATTCCAGGATTTGGCAAATCTAAAGAATAATTCTGACTCATAGAAGATTTCCTGAGTGGCAATAACGGAGAGTTATATGCCATGCCTTTGGTCAAGTAATTTCTATGAACCTGAAAGTGGATTGCAGCACTGAGGAAAGAAGCATGAACAGAGTTTTTTGCCTGTGAACATGCTATGGAATAGCTCCCATGAATTAAACTTGAGCCAGCCCAGATTGCTGTATAGTATACAGGTGTGGGTATCTAATTTGAGGTCAAGAGCAAAATGTCAGGCTCTGTTCAACAGTCGTTTGACTCAGGACAGCACACTTTCATTTGCCGATCCAAAGAGCAATATGCCAAAGTCAGTAATGCCAACGAGAAAGCATTTGACCAGGAGCTGTTTGATTTCAGGAAGGAAGTTTCTCCTGTGTCGATAAAAAAAAGCCAGTTCTAGTATTTATTATATTATGACCTTAGACAAATGGACTAAGTGGTCAGCGAAGGACAGTGTACTGTCAAGGATTAAACCAAGATATGTAAAAATGTTCACCTGCACTAGGTAGCCCCCGTGGAGGTATTAATGATTAGTGCATAGGAGGAGTCATTCTTACTTTCTGTGCTAAATAACGTATTTTTGGGGTTCTTTTCTTTCATAACAAGGAGATTTTGCGTGAACCAAGTTTGAATCGAATTAAAGTTTTGCTGTAGCCTCAGTCTCGGATGATCTGGGTTTTTGACACATGAAAAGATTATGGCATCATCTGCATACAGGATTATGTTAATTGATTGGCAGACAGATGGGAGACTGTTAAGGAAAGGACTAAACAGCAGAGGACCAAGTATAGATCCCAGGGAACCCCTGTAGTGACCAACCTGTTATCAGAGAGAGTACTTCTACACTTTGCAGACTGTATTCAACAAGATAGGTAGTCTTTAAACTAGTCAACCATATCCATGGTTAGACCCAACATTAACAATTTGTATCATAGAAGGGCCATGGTTGACAAAGTCAAAAATCTTAAATAGCTCAATGTATGTTGATCCTACCAATGCCTCTCTGCCCAGGGCACCATTTATATATTCAGTGAATTCAAGTAGAGCAATTGTTGTGATTTCCCCTCCTCCCTCTCTCTTCCCCCATACCACCCCCTCACCACCATTCTTCTTTCTCTTTTCCCACTAACCCACTCCTAACAAAGCGTCACAGAGCTGCCTATGACTTGTACTGTGTAATTAACTTGCAACACAATTCCTTGACAATGCCTTTGGCTGCTATTATTGTAACCTTGTCTTTTTTTTTTGTAAGTTCCATTTTAATGATCATGTTATGTTTTGTTCCTTATTGTCCTTATTGCCTTGACGTGGAACCCTTGTAAAAGAGACCTCGGCTCAAAGGTGTCATCCGAAATACAAATAAATAAACCTTTTCCTGAGTACATGTTGTTCCTGTGCCTGAAGTGTATATTTGCTGAGGAATTCAATGAGCTGGTCATTCACTGTCCTCTCAAGTGTCTTGGACAGTGGAGAATGGGCAGAGATTGGGCAGTAGTTAGTGGGGATATTAGCATCACCACCCTTGAATACTGGTACCACACGCTCCTTTTTACAAATGTTTGGAATTGTACCAGCTCTCAGTGATTAATTGAAAAATAGTTGCAAAGAGTAAGTAATTTCAGTAAGAACAAGCTTCAGGGGTTTCATGTCAATGTTCTTAGTACCTAATCTGGTCTTTAAGCCAAGTCAGCTAGACATGTACATCCATCCAGGTAAGCCATTTGAAATTGCATTTAGGTAGATTATGTACTAAAGGTATGTCCCCCAGTGAGGCAGAGTGCTTTTAGAGTCAGGCATGTATACAGATAGGTTACAAAAAGATTTTTAAACATACTGGAATGATTTTTATCACCACTAGCAGCAGACCCATGATGTTCACAGCGAACAGCGATAAGAAATGTACACTAACTGTTGAATAGATGACAGAGTGTTGTAAATAACTTACAGCATATTTTGATGGATTAAAGTCACAGCTGCTCCAGACCTTCTCACTCTTCACAGAGCAATCACTTTCTCGGATTTCATACTTTACATGATACTGTGTTCCAGGTCATTTTCAAGCTATGGATTGGAAAACAGGAAACTGTAAATCTTTTTAATAAGAAACGACTATTGATGTCATCTGCTGAGCACTGGATACCACCACAAGCACAACTCAGGTATGCAACCTCCACTGGGCCAGCAACATGGCCCGTGGTGTCGGGAAGTAGCATGCACTGCCAAAGAACAGTGTCTGTGACCTAGTTAAGCAAGTCAGGACTGGACCAGCTCAATTCATGGCTCATTTATCCAAGCAGAACAGTGTAGAACTACCAAGGTCCATGGTTTACCAAGGTATCACTGTCACCCCATATTTGATAGCTAAAGAACATTTCCATAGGGGCTGGAAATTCACTTTTTGCATTTTATGCCCCCTGTCACTGGTGCTGCCCCCTTCATCCCTGATGTCCAGCCCAATCCAATCCCTTTTCTGGAGAATTTGCTTATTAAAGAACTGGGCATACTTGAATTTCCTGTGCACATCCCAAATTCCAGTGCCAGCAGGGGCTGTATTTGAAGTAGTTTCCACAAACACACTATAGGTGAATTTCCAGAAACACACTATAGATGAATTTCCAGAAACACACTACAGGTGAACATTTTATTTATGAATTACCATTTGGTGCTGAAAAGACATGCTTGGCTGAAAGATCATGTCCAGGTGCATGCTGGGAGAAAGATAATGGGGAGCAGAATAACATGATATACAGGAATTACTGTACAAGTATTATGGAGTTACGTTGTCACACCAATTAGTATACAGTATGTGAAGGAGACAATAGATACATACCTAGAACAATAATACAGTGTAATACAATAGTTCTCTCTGCAGTAGCAGACAAGAAGCATGATTCATTTTCAAAGACACCGCAATGTAGTTATCATTCCAGATACATCATCAAGGCAGCAAATATTTAAGCACCCTGACATTAGATTTTAAAGGTATGTTACTGAGTCCTAAGCAAGCATTGATGTACACAAGAGTGTTTACATTCAAGTCTTCTGAGAAATGAGTCCACTTTTTGCTAACTTTCTATCTTCCGGAGGCAAAATCTAGGCTACAGTTTTCAACATATTCAAAAGGGTAGGTGTGGATCAAATGTGTATTGCACCTGTGTTAAGTTAAATGCGTCTGAGAAACCCAGCTGGTATTTTCTAAAGATGCATCCATTTGCAACAAAAAGCCATGTTTCTGGGCACAAGAAATGGCACAAATATGGTTTGGTTTGTGTCATTTCTATCTTCAGTTGCAAATTGTGTTGCATAATTCAGTCTGGATGCATATTCATTTTGAAAATAGTTGGGCTGGCTCCTTTTGAATATCCTGTTCTGAGCTGGCACGTGCTTTTTGTATGATCTTCCTTCTTTTTGTCTCAAACCTTGTTGGCATAGCAGAGCAGTCTCCAGTATTCTCGGTTGCAACACCCTGTAAGGGTATCATGGATCTGCAAGCTCTGTACCTCTCCCACCAGCCTTCCAAAGGTTGCTGGCTCCCTGGCATTCTAATGGCAATGCTGCTGCTACCCTGATGGGCCAGCCCTTCTTTAAAGACTTTAACAACTTCAGCGGATGCTATCTTAGATGGAACTCTATCACAGCCACACTTGTTCTGTGCAATTATATTTCCAAATAATGTATATAAAATATAAATACAGGTTAGAACTACTACAATTCTAGTCCTCTATTTATTGTACTGTTCTCCCGCATAATTGGTCATGCTGCTTTCTTCCACGCATCATTCAGTTATTTTGCCTTCCTGGGGCTGTGTCACTGGGGCATGCTCTGGCAATTATAAAAAAGTGCTTTTTTTGGCTGGCCTGGTGGCGCTGAGGGTTGAGGCGCTGGACACCACACCTCGTGCCACACCAGCAACCCGGGTTCAGGAATGGACTCAGGCCGCTGGGGGCTGGCAGTAGAGAGGAAGGATTGAGTGTCCCATGACTGCTCTCCTTCCTCTGGGAAGGGTAGGGGCCACGCATCACGCTGTAGTGGTGACTGGCGGAGGCCAGCCACATTACAGTAGCGTACACAGTAGGGGGGGAGCGTGGCGGGTGTCAGCACATAGTGCTCTGATGCCACTGCACATCTGGCTCCCTGGGGAAAAAGTAGAAAAGTGGAAAATAGCGGGGTGATCTCAGTGGCTGATGGCCGAGCCCTGCGCGCCTGGTCACAAGAGGCACCTTCCATGGGGTGTGGAGCAATGAAAGGGCGGCCCTGTGTGAAGCTGTGGGTGCCGGTGGCCAGAGATCACCAGGGGTCCACTCTGCAGGGGAGAAATAGTAGTATGATAAAAAAAGTGCTTTTGTTTTTGCTTTCAAGGTTACTAGCAAAGTAGGAGACATTGACTGCCTGACCTGACTTCATCTTCACTTCCTCAAAGGGAATGCCAAGCCCTGAACAAACATGGAAACAAAAATAAAAGAAATATACATTAGAAATAACAACTACTGTGGAAACGTGAAATGGGTAAGGGTAATTCATTCTCATTTCTTTCAATGGCATCTCAATCAGCAACAGCGATTATGGACGTCATAGAAGAAACTTATTAAACTGCAACCCCATTCTACAGGCTGCTACAATGGTTATCAGCTACACAGTCTTTCTAAACCTTCCTCCTTTAATTATCCAGCTGTATCTTCTAGTTCTCTCAGTCATTTCCTTCATTTGGACACTTTTATCATGTCTTCTCTATCCTCTTGTCATAAATAATAGACTGTGATGGTTGGCAATCTTCAGCAAAGATACTGGACAGCATTTCTGAAAACCCAGCATTCCATTGTTTTGATACAATTGTAATGCGGATTATGGGGGTAGTCTAGCAGCATCAGGACTTCATACACAGCCCTGTCCAAACATGCAGAACTTGCATCCAAAAAATTATGCTTGTGTCATTTGTTTTCATGCCAGCGGCTGCAAATTGCAGAAACTGACACAAAAACTTGTGATCCTTTGAAAATAGGATTCTGGAGTTTTGGTACAAAAGAATATAGGTGTGCATCTGTGTCCACCTCTTGAAAAAATCCTGCCTGTTGTATCTATTATTTTTGTGGATGCATTATACGAACATGGGCAAAATGTACTGGAAAACTTTAAAAGACAACAAAAAAGTGCAGAATATACTTTGATCTGTATTTTGGTACACCTGTGGCACAATTTTGCCATTTCCGAAGTACTTGTGATAAGTGTGAGAGACCACAGAAAATGTGGTTTAACTTCTTATCGTAAGTGCTGCGAGGTGTGCTCGAAAATGAAGCATGCATCAAATATTTGACGCATGCACCATTTTTCAGCTATAAATTGAGGAAGGTGTTGTAAATGCATCAAAATGTCTGAAAATCACTTGCAAACATTCTAGTGCATTTACAGGGACACAACTGTGGCAGTAACACTGTTGCACGTGCTGAATTCAAACCTCTGAAAATCCAGGCCATTATCTAGTAAGTTTTAGTTGCTGAATAAATTAGATTCAGATAGGTACTGTACAGACTAAAGTTACCTGCTCTTATCCTGCTTTCCGACAAAATTGCTCTGAGAATACTAGATGAAAGCAGATCAGTAAGATATATATATAGAATTATACATGGAGTGGTGTGTATAATGAGAGTTTTTTCACACACCTGAGGTGTGGGATGCTACACAAACCGCTCTCGGGGTTTATAAAAGCATCCTACACCGAGGGTGGGGGTAATACTCTCATTATAAACAACTCCCCATGTTTTGCTTTATATAATTGCTGGGATCTGTATTTTTTGCCCAGAAAATTTTAAAATGTGTAATAGTGTTCAGTTTGGCCACTAGACGGCAAGCTGTACACACTATTACTGTTAAACTGTTTACTCTTTCTTTGTACTGTATTTAAAGGACACCTAAACATAGAGGATTGTGTATGAGCAGTCACACACAACAAGGCAGTTTTCAATCGAGAGGTTTCTGTGGTAACAAGTGACCTCGAGAGCGAAGCTCGAGAAGTCCGTTACCACGGAAACCTCGAGATCGGTAAACTGTCTTGTCTATATATGACTGCTCATACACAATCATTTATAGTGTATTATCAATCATACTTGCCTCTGTTTGTAAAAAAAAAAATTATATCCATAGCTAACCGACACCTTTGAGTCCATTTTGATCAAGTGTTGCTTGCTTTCACGTTTGATTTCACCACTGCAGCTCCTTCATCGCACATGCGCAACAACGTTCGATCTTGTCATGCTGCACTAGTGACGTACTCAGTGCAGCATAATAAGATTGTTACGTAGTGAGGGCAGCACAACAATGCTGTTCCAGGCATGGATTTCCATGCGGAACAGCCTTCTTCCATACACAAGGGCCTCACCCTTGCACTAAATAGCTCTGGTCTCTCCATTGTGGATTACAGCCTTGTTTGTATATAGCACAGCCACGAACACCAGCCTTAAACGAGTAAGAATAGCGCTGAACAAGACCTGCAGGCTAGTGCTAAGAGCAGACGCCCTGACACATACATATGATCTCTATGCCCAAACTAAATAGCTAAACTTACAAGGGAAAATTCAGTACCAAGTCTGCTTCCTTGGGAAAAAAAACCTCCTAGGTTTAACCCTCAAAACCATCTAGAGGATATTCAAACCAGCACACAATTCTCACCGGACCAGAAGCAAGGAAAATAACTTATTGCACATTGACTTGTGTTTCATTGCACTGCTTTGGCTCAAAGGACTTTCTCCTATAAGGCCCCACTTTGACTCAATGAGCCACCAGCCAGTATCTTGAGCAACTCCAAACTCAGGCCATTTAAAAGAGAACTCAAACGGCACCTTTATGACCGAGGGAGATGTGATTGTCCAGACTAACCCCCCTCTCCACTAATGTATTTCCTTCATTGCTCCCTCACCCAGGTTCTTGGCTTGGGTACCCTGCACCTCTTTCAGCACTCCACTCCCTGCCCCTTGCACTCCCACCCTGCTCTATCCCTACCACCAATTGTAATCCACCTCCATACCCTCCTTGCATCTCCAATTACCTAACCAGTGCATCAGTTCAACTCTAGCACTTACTATGCTCTTTACTCACATCACTTCTCCCCCTCCTTGTGTCTCCCCCTCCTCTCCTCTCCTCTCCTCCACCTTTCTTCCTCTCCCTTAACCAAACTTCTGTGGTACCCACTTCCACCCTCACTCACCCATACTCCCCCCACCACACTTATCACCATGTCCATTCCTGCCCTATCACTCAAAGCCTGGTGGCTCCTCCCCCCTCCCTGCCACTCCCTCTCAGCTGCCCACTCCCTCCTCCCTGTACAATAATCCCTTGTTTATTTTTTCTTTGCATAATTTGCCTGTCTTACTGTACTTTGTTGTCCATCATAAATACTGTCTTGTATTATTGTTTTCTGCCCCCTGATCCAGCTTAAGAAGCATAGAAACATAGAAATTGTCAGCAGATAAGGACCGCTAGGCCCATCCAATCTGCCCGTAGGCCCTATACATTGAATGCGGCCACTGATCCTATGTGATCAATGGCTTTTCATCACTCCCTCCTCTCTCAAGCTTCCCTTGTGCCAGTCCTAGGCATACTTAAACCCCTCCACTGTGCTTGCCCCTACTACCTCCTATGGCAGACTATTCCAAATATTGACTACCCTTTCTGTATAGAAAAACTTCCTCACATTACCTCTTAATCTACTCCCTTCCAATTTCATATTGTGCCCCCTTGTTCTAGTATTTTTTCTACATTAGAAAAGGTCCCCCACTTGTACCTTGTTTATGCTGTTGACATACTTGAAAGTTTCAAACATGAAGAGGAGGGGGAGGTACCTAAATCAAACAAGAGAAACACTCTGGATACGGGGGCAATTCCAGCCCATTCACAGAAGAAAGAGTTCTGAAAGAGCTAGTAAAATTAAAGGTGGACAAAGCAATGGAGCCTGATGGGATTCACCCAAGAATTCTAAAAGAACTAAGGGTAGAACTAGTGACACCACTGACTACTCTCTTTAACAAATCATGGGAGGATGGGGTGGTACCTGAGGACTGGAGGAGGGTGGATGTGATTCCTCTTCACAAAAGTGGGAGCAGGGCAGAGGCAGGAAACTACAGACTAGTTAGTTTGACCTCAGTGGTAGGGAAAATTATGGAATCACTTCTGAAGGAAAGAATTGTTCAGTACCTAGAGGTCAGTGGGGCACAGGACCCAAGGCAACATGGATTCACAGCAGGAAGGTTGTGTCAGATGAATCTAATAGATTTCTTTGACTGGGTGACCAAAGTAGTAGACCAAGGAGGGGCTGTGGACATGGCCTGCCTAGATTTTAGCAAGGCATTTGATACAGTCCCACACAGAAGATTAATATACAAGTTCGCCAGCCTTGGAGTGGGTCCCAAGGTGGTAACTTGGATAAAAAAATTGGCTGGACAACAGGACGCAAAGAGTAATAGTAAACAGAGTCCACAGTGAAGAAAGGAGAGTTACTAGCAGGGTACCGCAGGGCTCAGTACCTGGACTGGTCTTTTTTAATGTTTTTATAAGTGACATTGCAGAGGAACTGGAAGGAAAAGTATGTCTCTTTGTAGATGACACAAAGATCTGCAACAGGGTTGATGCACAAGATGTAGTGGAAAGGATGAGAAGGGACTTGGCAAGGTTGGAGGAATGGTCAAATGTTTGTCAGTTTAGATTCAACCCAAAGTAGTGCAAGGTAATGCACCTGGGAAACCAAAACCCAGGGGGAGAGTACACACTGGGGGGTGAGATACTGACAACAACAAAAATGGAAAGAGGCCTGGGGGTAATTATATCAGATGATCTAAAGGTGGGCAGGCAATGTGAGAAGGCAGTAAGGAGGGCTGGGGGTATACTGGGATGCATAGGGAGAGGCATCAACAGCAGAAATCAGGAAGTTGTTATCCATCTGTACAGACAGTTGGTGAGACCCCATCTGGAGTACTGCGTGCAGTTCTGGCGATCCCATCTCCGCAAAGACATAGACAGAGTGGAGTCTGTCCAGAGGAGGGCAACCAAAATGGTGCAAGGTCTGCACCAGAAGACATATGAAGAGAGACTAAAGGAGCTTAATATGTTTACCCTTGAGGAAAGAAGGGAGAGGGGGGACATGATAGAAACATTCGAATATCGCAAGGGAATCAACAAAGTCCAAGAGGGAAGTATCTTTCAGAAAAAGAGATGTGCAAGAACAAGGGGGCACAATTTGAAGATGGGGGTGGTGGCGGCTTACAGGCAATGTGAGGAAGTATTTTTTTCACAGAGAGGGTTGTGTATGCATGGAACAGCCTTCTTGAGGAGGTCGTGGAATCAAGAACAGTGGAGGAATTCAAGAATGCATGGGACAGACATAAGGCAGTCCTACTGGGGGGGGGTAGGATGAAGTAGGCTATTGGTTAACTAGGATCTGCAGCTCATCCATCAGGTTGGAAGATGGGCCAAGCGGACCTTATCTGCCATCAAATTCTATGTTTCCCCCCACTGTCTCCTCTCCTCTCCTCAAGTGAGTACATATTGAGGTCCCTTAGTTTCTCCTCATATGTTTTGTGGTGCAAGCCCTGCACCATCTTTGTTGCCCTTCTCTTGGTAGTCTACACCTTATCTATACCCTTGCACAGGTGTGACCTCCAGAACTGCACACAATACTCCAGGTGAGGCCATACCAATGTTTTATACAATGGCATTACCACTTCCCACCTTCTGCTAGTGATACCCCTACTTATGCACCCCAGCATGCCACTGGCCCTCCCTGTTGCCTTTGTGCACTGCTTTGGTACCTTAAGGTCATCAGAGATTATAACCCCTAGGTCCCTTTCATCTTTGGTGACAGTCAGCTTCCCCCGCCCCCAGTCTGTAGCTCTCCCCAGGGTTCCCTCTACCCAGGTGCTTTATTTTGCACTTCTTTGCATTTAACATCAGTTGCCACATCTCCGACCATCTTTCAAGCTTCTTCAGGTCCCTCTTCATTTTCTGCACCCCTTCTGGAGTATCCACCCTGTTGCAGATCTTGGTGTCATCTGCAAACAGGCAGACCTTTCCTTCTAGCCCCTCTGCAGTGTCACTAATGAAGACATTGAACATAACTGGTCCTAGTACTGATCCCTGTGGTATCCCACTGGTCACCTCCTCTCCCCGGATTGTACCCCATTAACCACCACCCTCTGTCTCCTGTCTGTTAACCAGTTTCTAACCCAGTTCACCACCTTGTCTCCTATGCCCAGACTACCCATCTTGTTAATCAGCCTTTTATGTGGGACGGTGTTGAAGGCTTTGCTGAAATCTAGGTAGGCGACGTCTGCCTCCCCTTCCTGATTTATTTTCCTGGTCACCCAATCAAAAAATCTATTAGATTTGTTTGATATGACCTTCCTGCTGTGAATCCATGTTGCCTCAGATCCTGAGCACCTCTGGATTCCATATGTGCCAATATCCTTTCTTTCAGCAGTGTCTCCATGATCTTTCCCACCACTGAGGTGAGGCTGACTGGCCTGTAGTTCCCTGCCTCCTCCCAACTGCCGCTTTTGTGCAGTGGAACTACATGTGCCCTCCTCCAGTCCTCTGGAATGACACTCGTGTTGAGTGACTCTGTGAACTGGGCCACCAGAGGTGCTGCTAGTTCCTTTCACAGCTCCTTTAATATCTTCAGGTGGATGCCATCTGGCCCCATGGCCTTATCCACCTTCAGCTTTGTGAGTCTTCCAGAACTCTCTCTCCACTGTGAATGGACTGGTGTCCACTTCTTCCCACCCAATTGCCTCTGCAACCCAATCGTGGTCCTTGACCCTCCCCTCCTTAGTGAATACTGAGCAGAAGTATTTGTTCAGTATTTTCTTCCTTGTCCAGATCCCCCTCCTTACACTCTCCCTTCTCCACTTTGAGCCTCACAATCCCACCCTGTTTTTTCTTCTTTCACTGATGTACCTATAAAATGCCTTATCCCCTTTGTTTACATACCATGTTAAACCCTCTTCTGTCTGTGTCTTTGCCCTCCTTACAACCTTCTGTGCTTCCCTTAGACATTCAAGGTACACTTCCCTGTTCTCCTCCCTTTGGCTATCCTTATCTTTCCTGAAACTCAGCCTTTTAGCCCTGACTTTGTCCCCCACCTCTTTGGAGAACCATAGAGGTTTCCTTCTTCTTTTCCCTTTGCCCACTATCCTAACGCATTGGTTTGTTGTCTCCATTATGGCTCTTTTCAGTTTCTCCCATTGTTCTTCCACACCCTTTATTACCCCTCACTTCTTGAGGACTGCTTGTATACATCTACCCATTTCAGTGAAATCCACCCTCCTGAAATCTAATACTCTTGCCCTTGTGTGGCTTAATTGAGTCCATATCTCCATGCTGAACCATACCACGTGGTGGTCACTGGATCCCAGCTGCTCTTCCACCTGTATTTCTTCAACTGTGTTCTCATTGGTCCATACTAGGTCAAGAACTGACTTGTCCCTGGTTGGCTCATGCACTAGCTGCCTAAGTCCAACCCCCTGCAGGGATTCTAGGATGGCTGTGCTTCTGGCTGAAGCAGTCACCTGGGTGGCCCAATCCATGTCCAGCATATTTAAATCCCCCAGTAGCAGGATTTCACCTTTAGCTGCCATGTCATGTATGTTCTCCACTAGTTCCCTGCCTACTTCCTCCCTCTGTGCAGGAGGTCTGTAGATCACCCCTGTGTGTATTGCTGTACCATTCCCTGGCTCTAGGGTGACCCACATTACCTCAACCTCCCACTGTCTTCACTGAACTTCTGTAACCTTTATACTATCGCTGATGTACAGGGCCACTCCTCCACCCTTTTTACCCTTCCTGTCCCTCCTGAACAGTGTATAGCCTGATACACTGACTTCCCAGCCATGATTAGCAGAGTACCATGTTTCTGTTATTGCTGCTATGTCAAGGTCTGCATCTGCCAACAAGGCCTCCAGGTCTGGAACCTTATTTCCTAGGCTATGGGCATTCATTAGCATGATCTTCCATGTTTTACAGTCTGCCCTTCCTCTGCTCTTGTTCTTCTTCTCCAGTGTCTTCCACCCACCCCAGTTTCCTATCTTATGTGTCCCCCCCCCCACTGTATCACTCATTATACATTCTTCCCCTGCCTGGCCCTCCCTGCCTGCTTTAGCTGTTCCTGTAGTCAACTTATGTTCCTGCATGTTCCCATGTGGGGTGTTTCTAAGGCTCCTGACCCTCCTGGCTCTCCCCCCTTGGCCAGTTTAAATGCTCACACTGAAGCATTTAAACTTCTCACAAAGGACCAAGCTCCCCTTCTTGGACAGATGCAGGCCATACTCCTTATATAAGCTCGCATCTGCCCAGATCAGGCTGCAATCCCCTATGAAGCCAAAGCCCTCCCTTCTACACCAATTCTTCAACCAGGAGTTGAAGGTATGGATGTGGTGTGCCCTAGCTTTCCCTGTGCCATGGACAGGTAACACCTCTGAGAATGAAACAGAGCATGCTATCTGTTTCAGTTTTCCCCTCAGCTTCCTGAAATCCTCCTGGACTCTGTCTAACTCCACCCTTCTCCTGGCCAGGTCATTGGTCTCCAGGTGGACATTGACATCCAGCTGCTCCCTTCTAGCTATTGCTGTAGCAATCTTATGGATCCACTTCCCATCCCTCTATGCAGTGCTTCCTGGGAGGCACTTGACCTCCCTCTCTCCCCTGCTTGGTGTCCGTAACTCCCACCCTGGAAAAATAGAATTCCCCTTCCCTGGGACTCCATCCTGGAGGACCCTCCCATCCTCCCTGGTGCCAGTCTCAGGTTCATGAGTGGAGCTTTCCTGTTCCTCCAAAACAGTGTAGGAGTTACTAAGTGGGATCGGTTGGGGTGTGTTTCAACCCCCACCCTCCCTGAGCCCACCGTGGTCCAATCACTCCTCTTCCCGGCATCCTTTGAGGTACAAGTTGTGGACCCAGTGGTCTCTGAGTGGGGGTGGATGCTGCCTTCAGCTTGGCCAACTCTGTTCGGAGACAGGCAACCTCCTCCCTCAGCCCAGCGAGGTGCCTGCAGACAGGGCAGTATCACAGCCTCCAGGACATCTCCCTGAAGACAGCTGCTCCACAACCTCTGCACTGCACCACTCCCATCATGTCTGTTTCCCTCCTCAATCTACCGCCTGCTTAAGATGGCTAGTTGTTATCTCCCAAATATGTGTTTTTTTTTGTTTTTTGTTATGCATTCTCCCTTTGCTACTTCCTGTTTAGATGCAGGATGTTGCAAGGCCCCATGGGGCCCACCCTGTAAATGTAGGGTGAACCCTGGGGTAGGTGGGTTGTGGGGTGGGTGGGACTACACCACAGGCTGTGTCTAAAAACATTCAGCCAAAGAGTCCTCTGGCAGTGGCTCCTCACTCCACTCACCATGGTCAAGACACAGCCAATTACAAGCACACAGTCACAAACTTAAACTTATCAGCTAGAATCCCTTAATCCTGCCCAGATTAATGGAAAAGTGCACTGAAATGGCAGTTAAGAAATTACCTCAAATTCAGTTTCAAACACACAGTCACAAACTCACCAGCTAGAATCCCTCAATCCTGCCCAAGCTAAATAAAGAAGCACACTGACATTTTTTTATCCTGCTTTATATGTTCTCACTCTGACATGGAACCTTCATAAATGAGCTTGTAGCTCAAAGGTTGTAATCCGAGACAACAATAAATAAATAAATAAAACATGTTTTTCCATCCCCACCTGGACTGTCCACCTTATTGCAGATCTTAGTGTCATCTACAAAAAGGCATACCTTCCCCCAGCCCCTCTGCAATGTCACCAATAAAGACATTAAAAAGGACCAGCCCCAGTACTGATCCTTGTGGAACCCCACTGCTCACCCTTCTTTCCTCGGAGTGAACTCTGTTTACCACTACTCTCTGTTGTCTATCCCTCAACCAGTTTCTTACCCAGTTTACCACCTTTGGACCCACTCCTAGGCTACCCAGCTTTTGTATGAGTTTCCTTTGTGGATCGGAGTCAAAGGCCTTGCTGAAATCTAGGTAGGCCACATCCTCTGCTTTACTCTGATCTAATTCCATGGTCATCCAGTCTAAAAAATCAATTAGATTTGTTTGAGATGATCTCCCCCCAGTGAATCCATGCTGCCTCAGATCTTGTAAGGCACTAGATTCAAGATATTCCACAATCCTTTCCTTCAGTAGTGATACCATTAATTTCTCCACCACTGAAGTCAGGCTAACTGGCCTGTAATTGCCAGTCTCCTCCCAAACTACCACTTTTGTGAAGTGGGACTACATCTGCCCTCTTCCAGTCCTCTGGGACCACTCCCATCTCCAGTGAGTCATTGAACAGGACTGTCAGAGGTGCAGCCAACATCTCCCTGACTAGCCTTAGATGTAGCGCTGGCCTGGTGGCACTGATGGGTTGAAGTGCTGGATGCCTCATCTCATGCCACACTGGTGGCCTAGGTTTGGGAGTGAGCTCAGGCCACTGGGGGTTGGCCAGAGTGGAGAGGGTGTGGATTTGGATTAAGCCACTGACAGGTAACTCTCCTTTCCCAGGGGAGGGTCAGATGCACTGTGTAGATTCAGTGGCTCCCAGTGGTGACTGGGAGCATCATGGCTGATGCAATGCATGCTGCAGGGGTATGGGGCGGCAGCAGATGTCCTGTGGGCAGGTGCCAGAATGTGCCCACGTGGCACTGGATGTCATGGCATGTCTGCACCCCTGGGACCACAGGAAAAAGGGAAAATGGACACTTGCACCCGGACAGGCAAAGGTGGATCCAGAGGATGACCCCCACGCCCTTTGCTGGATCCATTCTGGCTGGCTTCCATGTCTCCTCCTCTCCTCAGCTGCTCCTCTAGATTGTAGATAGAGCACTGAAGGAGTTAGGGTGGCCCCACCCTGGGGGGCTCAGATCCAGCGGTGGGGTGGTCGGTGGAGCTGGAGGAGCAACCCTGGGAATGGAAGTCCAGGCCATGGAGGATCTCAGGCTGGGTGGGACAAGGTCAGACCGCATGACCCCACCGGAGAGAAAGATCTAAGGGGCCAGTGAAGTAGGAGCATAAATAGAGTTGAAAAAAAAAATATCCTTGGATGTATACCGTCAGACCCCATAGCCTTGTCCACCTTCAGATTTGCATGTGCCTTCAGGAGTCTTGCCTCTGTAAATGGACTAGTGTCCACCTCCCTTCCTTCAATGCCCCTGACCTTTATCTGTGGTCCCTCTCCTTCCCTTTCCTCCGTAAACACTGAACAAAAGTATTTGTTAAGGATGTCTGCTTTTTCCTTGTCCCCTTTCACACACTACCCCCTCTACTCCTTAACCTTACAATCCCTCCCCCAGTCTTTCTCTTTTTGCTTACATATGTGAAACATATCTTGTCCTCTATCTTTGCTGCATGAACTATTTTTTCCCCCATTTGCACCTTTGCACTTCTGACTGTTTTCCCAGCCTCCCTCTGCTGCTGCTGCTCCCAATACACCTCCCTATCCTCTTTCCTCTGTGTCTCCTTATTCCTCCTGAATGCTAACTGTTTTGTCCTTACCTTCCCGGCTACCTCTTTTGAGAGCCATAGTGGTCTCTTTTTCCTCTTGCTTTTACTTACTTGCCTGATGCAGAGGTTTGTTTCTTCCACTATCGCTGCTTTTAGTTTCGCCCACTGTTCCACCACTCTACTCACGTCTTCTCCCCTGCCAGGGCATCTTTAAGGTTTTTCCACATTTTTGTAAAATCAGCTCTCTTGAAGTCCAGGATCTTCACCTTTGTGTGGTTTACTTCCATCACAGTTCTTCTATTGAACAACACCATATGGTGATCACTGGTTCCCAGGTGGTAACCCACCATGATGTCTGCAACACTGACCCATTGGGAAGTACAAGGTCCAATATTGCTCCCTCATGAGTGGGCTCCCATACTAGTTGCCTCAGGTACACCCCCTGTAGTGAGTCCAGGATGTCCCTGCCCCTAGCTGAAGCTGCAGCTGGGATGCTCCATCTACATTCAGCATATTGAAGTCCCCCCACCAAGCAGCACCTCTCTCTCATTTGCCACCTTTTGGATGGCTTCCATCAGAACCTTATCCCCTCCCATGCTGGAAGTCTGTAGATTACTCCAGTGAAAATAGTGGCACCATTCCCCGACTCAAGGGGGACCTGCAGTACGTCCTGCCCTCCCTGTGTTCCCTGTATCTCTGTTGCTTGTGTACTGTCTTTCACATAAATAATTACTCCTCCATGTCCTTTCTGAAAAAAGTATAACCTGGTATGGCTGTATCCCAGTCATGGTTCTCATTGCACCATGACTTGGTAATAGCGACAATGTCCAGGTCAGCCTTGGTCATAATGGCCACTAGGTCTGGGATCTTATTTCCCAGACTTCAAGCGTTCGCACACATGGCCTTCCAAATTTTGCTACCACCCTGCTCATCAACACTCCCTCCCTCCTTTTCCCTTCTTTTCTTACCCCAGCTGCCCTCATTTACATCCCTATTCATTCCTACCATTTTGCTTTTCTTGTCATCAGATACCCTTGGGGATTTGCTTCCCTTATTATTCTCCCTACTTACTACTTTAGCTTGGGGGGGCAGTTTACATTTCCCTGCTTCTTTCTGCCTCCCCACCTTGACTAGTTTAAATGCTCTTCTATTTAACATTTAAGCCACTCACTGAGGACTTGTGTTCCCCTCCCAGATGGATGCAGGCCATCTCCCTTGTATAGGCCTTTATTCCACCAGGTGCGACCCCATCCCCCAAAGCAGCCAAATCCCCCCCCTCTGCACCACTCCTTCAACCACTGGTTGAAGCTCCTGGTATGGATTACCCTATCCACCCCACTGTCTTAGACAGGCAGTGCCTCAGAAAAGGTCACTAAGCATGCTACCTGCCTTAGACTCCTCCCCAACTCCCTGAACTCCTCCTGCACTATCCTACCCTTGTTCCTAGCCAGGTCATTAGTCTCTAGGTGGACAATGATGTCCAGCTCTCCCTCCCATTCTGCTGCCCAAGTGGTCCCCAGGATCTGCTTTCTATTCCTCTGAGCCATTGTGCTGGGCAGGCACCTAACCTCACTCTCCCCCTCCCTTTCTGCACCCAAATCTATCCCCTTCACAATGGAGTCTCCCACCAGGAGTTGCTTATTCCTCCTCTGGGATCCTCTGCCACCCTCCCTGGGTACTCAATTATGGAGGTTCCCTACATCTTCCCTGGTCGCCACTATGAGTGCCTCCCTGGGAAAGTCCCGCTCCACCAGGGTGGTGTAGGACTTGTGTAGTGGTGCTGTAAGGGGGATGTGCCTCTGCCCCTTCACTCTCACCCTTCCTGAGCCCACCATAGTCCAGCCACTCCTCCTCCTCCTGCTTGGCACCCTTTGAGGCATTGGTGATGGACTTGTTGGTTCCTGGGGGAGAGGAGGCCTCCCTAATCCCAACCATCTCTGCCTGGAGTCTAGCAACCTCCTCCCTCAGCCCAGAGAGGTTCACACAGATTGGACAGCACTGCAGCCTTCAGAAAGTTTCCCTGAAAACTGCTGCCCCATAGCCACTGCACTGCACCACTCCCAGCATATCTGTTTTCTACTCTGCCTGTTTTTGTTGTTGCTTACTTACTTCCTTCGAACACTCTTTTGCCCCTGCCCTAGATAGGGTGTTACATGAATTTCCAAATGTATGTGTGACCCTTACTTACTTCAAACCCTTATGTACCTCTACCCTAGATAGGGTGTTTCACCTATTTCCTAATTTTGATGTACTTCTAACTCTCCCCACTCACGTGCAGTGTTCACTTCATCATTAGAGATAAATATATCTATTCCAGTAGCACAGTAGCAATACTATCGTTATGGTTAAGCGGGCACTTCAATGTTGAACCCCAATTTTTGCACTTTAATAACTTCACAACCATTCAACAGATTTGCATGAAAGTTTGCATGAATGATCTTGTGGGATAGATCTCTCAATGTGCTGTGTTTTGTTCCAGTCAGATGTGCAGATTCTGAGATACCGAAAAAAGATAATTTTTTGCATCTTTTTCCCAGCAGTTTGAATGGGTTTTCTGTCAACTTGGCTAGTGCCCAGATGGTTTGGAATTTTGATCTGAAATTTTCTGAGTAGAAAGGGGCTGACCCACAGATATGCCTTTTGCTTGTTTGGTGAAAAAATATTAATCCTTTCTAAAGTTATTTAATTTTTAAAGTTTGAATAACTGGTTCTGAGCAAGTTCAGTAAACATTAAATATAGCTGTATGAAATGAAAAAAATATTTTTTTTTCATATTGATGTCATCCTTTTTCATGAGGGGAAAATCCTTTTTCATTTTGCCTCCATCTTGTTTTCCATTTTAACCCTCAAAATTCAAATTTTGAAAACCACAAATATGACATTCATTGAGAGCGACCAATCCATGTGGCTTGCTTATCCTGACTCCCTTAACTGGGTTCTGCACTTAACCATTGCAGAAATGCCTTTGGAATTTTTTTTTAATATATTAGAAATCTTTTTTCGTGGCTTGTGATACGAAAAAAAGATTATTTTTCGTATCATGAATCATGATAAAAAATCCATTTCCATGAGAGGAAAATCCCTTTTTGTTTGCCGTTATGTTTTCCCTGGTGTCTAGTGGTGCCCCAACCCACCTATCACCCTCCCTTTCATATTTTTGTTTCCCTGGTGTCTTGTGACACTCCCCTACCCTTCAATCACTGTCCCATGAATTATTGTTATTTCTCTGGTTTCTGGTGGGACCTCTCACTCTCTGATCATGGTCCCCCATTTTGCTTATAATGTTCTGGTGTCTAGTGGTGCCCCCACCCTCCGATCTCTGTCCCTATAATTATTTTTTATTTCCCTGGTGTAAAGTGGCACCTCCCACCCTGCAATTGCTGGTCCCATAAATTATTTCCCTTTCCCTGGTGGCTAGTGGCACCCCCCACCCTCTGATGGCCATCCCAACCTGAAATGAAGAAAATGGTCCCTTGATTTTTTTTAACCTGTAAAAAAGAAAATGGTCCTTTGCTGATCTGACCCCCCCACCTCCCACTCAGCACAAACCACTCTGCACCCCCTACACACCTAACTCACCTGAACAGGTGCCAGGCTGAAGACCTACTCTCCTATTGAAGACATGTCTTGCTGCTGGAACTGCAATATGAGAAAGCAAGGTAAGTGCAGTTCAATGTATTTCAATGGGATTTTCAACTTTGATGCGTAACTTAGCCATTTTTCGTATTTTGACCCCAAATTTTCAACATTGCCATTTGAAGACCCCACCTCATGAGCAATGTCATTGGAGTTATGCAAATCTGGCCAGAAAGACAATTTCATGGTTGCTTGGTGAAATCACCTTTAGAGTGGGATTTGAAAATTTTCACCACCATTGTTCATGAGGTGGGGTCGTAAGAAGGGTATGTTTAAAATTTGGGGTCAAAATATGTAAAAATGTGGAAGTTATGCACATCCATTGAAATTTTGCTATGTAAGTGCGGGGCCCAGAGGGCCCTGTGCTTCCACAGCAACATACATATACACCTCTATGGAGACATGGTAACACAGGCAAATGAGGATATGGTTGTACTTTCTGAAAAATTGTGGATTGCTGCCCTGTGCTCCCACAGGCACACCTCACGCCTGTTGCTGCCTACCGGGTGGGGGGGAGGTGTTAGGGTTTGAAACCCTAACACCACATTCCCCTGCTTTTGTTACTTCAACCCCTAACTAGTGCACTAACAACATTTTTTGCAGTGAATATAGTATATGGTTGCACCTTATTGTAGATGGATTTCATTGCACAGCAAAAAGCTGTTGTAGGAGAGATCAAAGGTAAAAAAACAGTTGTTGTAGTGTAGTAGCTACGTCTCTACTATACTACACCAACTTTTATGTTCTACATCTGAAAGTTGTCTCCCTTGCATCATGGCTAACCTCTCAGAACTCAATACAGAGCAGCACAGTATAGAACCCTTTTGAGTTGGTGATTTTTATTTGAAATTTGAAGCCTGTTACCTACAAAAAAAAATGTAGATTTGCGCAATCTATAAAAAAGGTGAACGCTTAAGTATGCGGGCAGGTGGGGGGGGGAGGGTGGCACAGTAAGCAGGAGCCAAAACGATAGCAGCAGCTGGCAGGGACAGTTATGAACAGCAACAACAATAACAAAAAACAGTCAGAATCCAGCAGATACATTAGCGTATGGAATGCTTGATAGAAAATAATGTGTTGGTACCCTGTTTTTGGTTCATTGTTTTGTTCAATGGTTTTATTTTAATTCCTGGCTTCAGTACTGACAATATTAGAGCCTCAAGGAACTCTGTGTCAGAAGACTGGTTACCAATTGTAAGGAATGAAACAAACTGTAGACTAATCAGAGTCTTACATGGTGATAAGGACAGATGAACTAGTGTTAACTATAGACTGTGAATGGCAAAATAATAAAAAAGAAAAGGAATTGCATGGTAGTCTGTAACTGTAATTACTGTACTTGATGTATTCAGGTAATGTAAGTATGTTGATTAATTCTTGAATAAAGCTGAGTTCTAGTCATAAAAAAACTCAGTCTCTCAGCTGGCGAATATATGTTCCCGAAGGTGACAGTTTCCCACTGTATTTTACCACTAACAAAAACATATCTACTGTTGGAAGGGTCTGCAACCACTCTCTCTTTAACAAAGGCCAACCCTTTGTGAATTAAAATAGCCACACCTCTTCGATGCCCATTAAGGGAGGTAGAATAACACTGGCCAACCCACTCTCAAATGAATTTATTATGTTCAATCACAGTGAACTGCGTCTCTTGGAGTATGGTCATCCTCACACCACACCTCTTGAGCACCATATACATTTTCTTATGCTTAATAGTGATAGAGATAACCCGGACATTCCAGGAACAAATAGGCAGTGTTGTCATATTACAACCTTGGAGAAAAGAAATAGATAAAGCCCCGGGGGTGGGAGACCCCCAACCTGATACAGACCCAGGGCACAGCACCTAGTAACGAAAACATCAACAAAGTAGTGCTCTCTTACCCCAATTTAAACATAAGAAGCTGCATATAGAGTATGTGATGAGAAAAAAGCATAAAACAAAACAGTCCATAAAACTGGAAAACTTCACAAATGAAGGCAGCAACTAGAAACCGAGAACTGATATTAAACCACAATGACTCAGTCACCATTATAAGCATAGGAGAAGAACATTTTATATCCAAATGCTTCATTATAACTACCAGTGCACAGGACAGACACTCACAAATAGAGAAGCCAGTCCCAGCTACAGGCGGACCCAAATAGGAAAAGTGCTGAGACTATACGAACTTACCCAACAATTGCATCTCCCCCCCAACCCACCAACAAAACCTAAAAAGATATGCAGCTATCAGTTTACTTAACAGGACTAGTCAGTCGAGGCGATCGAGGTTGTTTCAGCACTCATCGGTGGAGAACCCACCTGTGCTGCAGCACAGAGATCCCCACCCCAAGACCGTTAGAGTACCCACCCCACAACCTCCGAGGAAAAAAAAGAGCCAGGGGTCCTGCTATGCATGCAATCCTATCTCGCAGACCCCACCAGGTCTGCTTCTGCCACCAGGTCCACCTGCTCCATTAGAATTGACCATTCCACTAAACAGGTCCACCCATCACAGAAATTGCCACCTCAGCTTCATCCATTGCCGGGTCAGGCCCTGCCTGCCCCATTAAATTTACCTGTTCCACCAAACATACCTATGCCATTGAACGTTCATGTCCCTAGGCAGGGACTGCCCATTATTGACTCTCCCTGCTTCACTGCTCAGACTACTTAGTCTATGGGCTTTACCTACTCCGTTGCCCCCAGGAGTGGAGGAACTGGACCCAAAGGTTGAGGGTATAGTGACCAGAGGGATTGCTGCTGACATTCCACCCAGCAGACGCTAACAATATAGTTAAGCCAGCAAGGCTTGGGCAGCTGTTTTGTATTTTCCCATTAATAATCAGTAATGGATTTTGGTGTGCATAATCCTGTACTGATCAATCAATAACTTGTAACCTGATTCTAGTGTGCCTGATTCTGTACTAATTAACAAGTTGTAACCTGATAGATTGTTTTTACAAGTTTAAAACTCATGTACTAAGTTTTTATTTGCTCTGCAACTTTAAGCAGAGCTAAGTGCTGAGGGTAGACTTGTAATTTTCCAGACAAGTTTCATGAGTCTTGAAGCATGACCATCTCAAGCCTCGAACTCCTGTGAGGGACTTTCCATGTCTGATCACGATGTGATCACGGGCATAGCCGCTATATTGTCAATCAATCAGTTTGGCCACATGGGGTCAGTGATTGGTCAACTTCATCACGTTGATGTTTGTCTACTGCTGAAATGCTCAAGGCAGTCAACCTTGCCGATACCTACACTTATGTTGTATTTTGTCTGCCATACAAAATTCATAAAAAATCTCCCATGTTATTAAATACATTACTTCAAAATCACATGTTGCAAGTTGCATGTTAATTTTAAAACATCTATCACAGTGTCTCTTCCTTAGCTTATGCAAAATGTTGTAGTGTCACAGCCCAAGTAATGCACCGTATTAGCCAGATATATTACGTAGCAGCATTTGATCAACAACACGTTTGATTAGTCCAAAGAAGTGGCATTTTGGGTTTGGCAAAAAGTATAAATTCTCGAACACCCCTGGCAAGGTAAGGGGAGCACTAGAGGGAGAAGCAGGGCTCATATCTACTCTTAGGACTTCATGGGAACATCTGTTGCTGGTTTGGTGAGTCTAGTTACCTGAATCCTAGGCATCGGAACTAGGACTGACAAATCTGGCTTCTGTTTTATTCCTGTCTGTGACTATTTTAGTCAGCACAGGAAATATTATTTTCTGTTTGTACTGCTGTTCAAAATAATTATAATTGCATTTAAAAAGTGTTGAAATTTAAAAACTGTGTTTGCCAATATATGCAATGTGTGGTGGAGTTAGGCTCCACCCTCGGCTGTGACTGATGGACCACTTTTCTATCTCCTTATTTTCGAGCGACAGTTAATGCTTTTCTCTTTGCTTTTCTTCCCCCCCACCCTAGGTTGGCCACCTAGCATAGCTCTTTACTGTCCCTACTAAACTTCCTACTAGTTTTCTCTTTTCATTGTTTTCCAGTTCCATCCCTCCAGTCTCTGGAATGATATCAAACATCCAGAGAGGTGTTGTGTAAAGTGCATAAGTGCATTTTGTGTACAAAAAGCATGAAGGCTATTTTAAATAGGAATACATACAGTTAATAAAGTCTTCTTAAAGAAAAAAGGATTCAGAAGTCATATAAAACAATAATAATGTCATGATTAATACAGTTACAAGAAATCCTTAAGGTATTTTCATAAATTCACACTATAACCCTGTTGCTGTATAAAGTTCTATGTATGGGAATGTGGTATACTTTATAAAGTGCTTAGTCACTGTGGATCAGCGATATAGAGAGTCAATGCCTGTGGAGATATACACTGTACCTTTAACTGAACTAGGAAATCCCCTGAAATAACCCCTACCCCTTTGGTTTTGAAGCAACATGTTCAGACATGAAACAACATTTCCAGACTTGTAAATAGAAAGGGCTTAGTCAGGTAACCCCCCACCAAAATATATAAATACCTTTTCACAGAGTTTACTTCCGTTCAGTCCAGTGGGGCTCAGCCCTGAAAGAGGAGGAGATGTTCTACTGCTAATGTAGACAAGCTGTTGAATGCA
This sequence comes from Neoceratodus forsteri, assembly GCA_016271365.2. NCBI lineage: Eukaryota > Metazoa > Chordata > Ceratodontiformes > Ceratodontidae > Neoceratodus > Neoceratodus forsteri. The sequence goes on from CM028137.1 coordinate 940,526,590, forward strand.
GATGAGAAGGGTCTTAGGAGCTCTAAGATCCAGGACTGTGTTATGGGAGAAACTACTGATGTTAAGTAGTGATCTTCTTTGCAATTTTTTTGTTTTCATTTATTATTTTTCGAACTTTTGAAAAATAAATATTATACCAAGGTGTGTTTGAAACCTGTAAATTTGCCTTGTCTGAAGTTTATTACCACACGCTGTGACACAATGCCAAAAAGCTGCCTTATAGATATACTGGTAAAACAGTTCAGAACTATGGCAGGAATTTTAAAGTTATGACTGTTTATTTATTTTGTTGTCAAAACTACTTTGTGAACTTTTGAAAAACAACAAAAGCAAAAGTAAATACTTTTAATCATAAATCCTGACTTAAGTAATGCTTTTCAGTTTAATATTATGAAACTTAGAGCATGTAGTTTGGAAAATGATAACCTTAGAAATAAGGCAGTACCTTTAAGATAACAGTTCCAAACTATATTCACATAATTAAATGTGCAAATTTCTTATGCTTAAAATTAGTACATAAATATTTGGGCTGGTGTATTAAAAATTTTAATAAAAGACACTGGTGCAAAATATATGACTGTCATAGGCACAGACAGACAAATGGTTTTAAAGTAAATATAAAAATATTAAAATAATTATAAAGGACTTATTGTCCACTAAGAAATAAACTTGCCCATGAGGAAACTTTAGATTTTAATAAACACAGCAGCCTTCCTGGACTGAGATCACAGTCTTGGTCAGTCATGTGTCACATGAGATAATTATGGCTGGTGATATAGACTATAACATAGAGGTTACTCTTTCAACCATCTGTGTTGTCTTTCCTAACCTAGCCCAGTTAGTTGGCAACTTGAATAAAACTGACAGTCTCCGAAGGTCTTGGTGAAAGCCGTGTACACAAGACTGAGCAAAAAAAGTGAAGTTATAGTGAAGAAGCCGAAAGGCATTCCAGATATAACCCACATTTATCAGTCCCAAGGGGGGAGTGGGGATTATAGGTCCAGGACAGACTGCGAAGGCCAGGACACAACCTTGCCAAAGTCTACCCCACCCCCCACCAGGACCCCAATGGACCCTGTCAAGCCATCCAAAACCATTCAAACCCATTACCCCAGTGCTTACAAAAACAAAACACAATAAGAAAAGGAGAAAAAAACAAAAAGAGAAAAAAGAAAAGAAATAAAACAAAAACCTTCCAAACCAGCAAGTGACAGTCCCCACCCTACAGTACCACAAGCCCCAACATCAGGCTATACTGCATGACTTCAAGAATACTCTGCCCTTCAGAGGTGGATCTGTACATTAAAAGCAGAGAGTATATAGCAGGGCATATATAACAAGATATCATTTAGAGACCCTCCGTAGAGAGCCCCATAGCTCACTAACATCCAATACTTCACTACACACCAGCAGGGGCTGTGTAGACATTCCAGACCTGCAACATGGCTCATAGTACTATGATATATACCCCACAAATATCCAAGACCCTCTGTTTCAGAACAGTACTGTCCACTATATGCATATATACATTCAGCAATAGACCATGTAAGTAAAGCCGGGCCCTCCCCCTCAGTCCTCTTAGTTCCACCTCCCGTGTCACCCATTCAGTGTTTTTCTTTAAATGGGGAAAAGAAGGTTAATAAAAGGTTTTCCAGAATTTATGTAGGATTTACATCAGACTAGTTACAGGATAGAGAAGTGGAGGAAATCGGAACAAAGACTCCATAACCACTCTACTTCCCACCCGAAAAGGGGAAGTACCTTAAACTTTGTGCACAGTCAATGATCCATGTAGAACCAGGTCCAGAAGTGCCAGAAATTTAGTACTGGTCCCTGAGGGATTGCCGAGACAAAAAGCCAGCAGTAATACTCTATAACAGATTTAATACCTTGAGCGGGTGGAGATTCCCTACTTAACAAGAGCTCTCACTCACTTTGGTCGTGGCAGATTGGGAATTAGTTCAAAGCGGAGTTCTAAAAAAAGAAACCTTGTCTAATGAGTAGTGATTGTATAGCATCTGCATGATTTTGTGTGTACTGTGCTATACAGCGATATCATGACTCTCTGTTCCTGTATGGAAGTACTTGTATTTTACATGTCTGAAAATACAGTGAAATAGAAGCAATAATAAACAAACAAACAACCAGGGTAATTTCCATATCTGGATATAGGCCAATAGTGAATCGGTAAGGTTTTCTTTTGGAAGACTGGATGAACCTCAGGTCTTTTTCTTCTGTCTTTTTTTTTATGTTTCTGTGTTTTTAAGTCCTGGCTATTGTAACCTGCCTGGCCTCCTGGAAGTCAATACAAGTACCACTATTCTGTCATGAGGACTGGCTACCGTTTATCTCACCACTGTTAATCTAATGGCCTCTGGAATTGTTTGTAATGTGAAACTCTAATCATCTGAATCAGGTACTGGGAAAAACAAACAAAAAACACTCATTTAACCTAACAAACTAGGTAAACAAAAGCCTTCAGTAAATGAGCTTACGGCAGCTGTTCAGAAAGGCATTGCTTCTCCCAGCACTAAGGGAGCGTATAGGCATCCTTATACTGAATTGCTCCACTGTAAGCTAATAAAACCCCTATAATTAAAATGTTTATTTTTATAGCTGGCGTGGTGGCACGAAGGGTTGAGGCACTGGATGCCACACCTTTCGCCATACTGGTGACCCGGGTTCGGGAATGAGCCCAGGCCTACGAGGGGTCAGTGGGGAGGGAGAGGATTGAGCATCAGGAGGACAGCTTTCCTTTCCCAGGAGGGGAGGGGAGGGGTTCTGCTCCTGCCAAATGACTGCTCTCAGGTGGAGGACTGGGGGAAGTGCAGGTCTGTAGGATGCACAGAAAGGGTGGGTGCTGCAGGACTTCTGTGGATATATGTGCGCCTCCACACATGCACATCTTGCATGTGCACCCCAGCAACGGGGATCAGGGGAGAAAATGGAGGAGAAAATCAATACTCTGGCTGCAGGATGAAGCCCGACTCTCCACAGGCTCTGCTCCTGGGCCGGGCAGAAAGGTAAGCCTTGGTAATTCTGGGATGTCGGGGCTAGAAGGGTCAGTCTGAAGGGGGCACAGAGGACAGGAGCATAAATAAAATATGGAAAAAAAAGTGTATTTTTACTTCAGTTTTTCTTTAAGAATCCAAAGAAAAGACGGGGCTGGACCACCCCTGCCGACTCTAGGCGTATCACAGTGGCCATCTGAAAAGGGCATCTGTCTCAGTTGGTCTACAGTCAGTGGTATTGGGCCAGAGCCCTTTTCTTTAGATATTTACAAAATAACTAAGGTCATAATAAACTATTTTCAAACCTTTATTTTTAGCTGACGGAAGTATGATTCAGTAAGGAAGCCTAGATGCACCCTGACTGAATTGAAAAAAGCATCACTGTGTTTTTTTCATGGCAAAGAGCAACAGAAGCTTTAAAGATGGACTTAAATCACAAGCAGAAACAACACAGGCATCGGCAGAGCACAGTGACACAGTATTCTGTCCAAAATCCGAATTTCAGGCAGTTCTATGTGTTATAACAAAGGGTACCTACATTAAAGATGATAGAAACTAATCATTTTCTAATACTCCCACTCCCCTCACCTCACTCAATTTCTCCATTGCCTCACTGTCTTTGTCCCCCATCCCAGATAGACAAATCCCCTCCCCCTCCACTCCTGTACTCCCAACTGTTGCCCCACCTCATCATTTTCTACACTTCCCTCCTTTTGCTACCTTCTCCTGTATTATATCTTTACCCCCTGACACCCCTTGAGAAAGTCAACATCTGACTGCCCAGTCACTTTCTATGCACTTACACCTATGTAACCTGTAGGTGTCAGTGTGGCTAAGTTGGTAGCACATCCACCTCTGAATCAGAAGGTCATGGGTTCTCATCCCACACCGGGATTGGACTCATACCTAAAACACTGGCATCCAAGTGCAGTATTGGGGGGGTTCTTTACTGCTGGGGTGTGCCGTCCTTCAGATGAGACATTAAACCGAGGTCCCTTCTACCCATCCTGTGGCTGTTCTGGTGGGTGTCCAATTGGAAGTAAAAGAACCTAGGGCAGTCTTCGCAAAGAGCAGGGGGACATTCCCGGTGTCCTGACTAACATTCCCCTTCCCATAAACTGGATCATACAATTGTCCAGGCTGTGTGTGGGTGATGATGTGTGATATGGCCGCCTCTACTCATTCAGTCACTTCACTACCAGTCTAGCATTGCTTGTAAAGCACTTTGGGATTCACTGTGTATGAAAAGCGCTATATAAATGCTGATTATTCTTCTTGTAACCTAATATGCAAAATTCTTTGTACATGCAATTATGTACTCTTAGATATATTTTAGTCTATATTCTTTGTCTTCGCTGATCTCCTAATGTACACATAAAATGTATCTGTCATGATGTGGAACCTTTGTAAATGAGCTCTTAGCTCGAAGGTTGCAAATCTGAGATGATAAATAAAATAAATAAAAATAATAAGTTATAACTAGTGATCCCCTTTATCTCACTGATTATCAGTGTAATCAAACACTTTAATAACTAGGTATTACATCACAGCTGTTTATTATGGTGTTTGGAGCACTTTCCTTTCTACAGTTCAAAAGCGGGGAAACTTGACTCGTGTGGCTCTTCCTCGCTGCTTTCTTTTTTGCACTTATGTCCCTGCAACAATTACTATAAAAAACAAAATATTAGTGACTGTGTGCTTATAAAGTTTTTTTACCCTCCCCCCCCCCGGTGTGTGATATCCACATAAACCTCTTGGGTTTTGTTCTTGATGTTTATAGGACATCACACACCTTGGGTGTGTAAAACACTTCATAACACACACTCATCTATGTGTTTTTCTCAATACGATAATTACTGTTTGACCTCTGTGTCATCCCTATTTCAGTCACTGCTTAATTGCATTACACACCCCTTGTTACACATAAGTAGGTGTAATGCAATGGAACATGTGCTTTGCAGCCATTGCCCACCTTCCCCAGAAAACGTAACATGCCAAGTCCCCAAAATGGAAAATGTCTCAGTCAGAAACAGCGTGGTCAAAATGCTGTAAAGGAACTCCGCGCAGAGGCAACCCACTCCAGTGCAAATCGGGGGGTGAGTGCAGATTTACTATTCCTAACACCACACCACCATGGATCACAAATCCAGAGACATTAGAAGTAAGGGGCAAATGTGCGGTCAGGCACCTTGCTATTTTGTTCACTGCACTGTCCCGTCTTTCAAGATTTTGACCACGTGCTTTTGACTGCACTGGTTTTCTCCCTGCGGACTTGACATGATACCCCCAGAGAAAACAACACACAGATTAAGTTGGGCACCATCTAAAAGTAGAAAACATTGGTTATTTCGTACACTTTTTATTGATGGCAGACAAGAACTTATGGAAACTGCATAAGAGAGAAGAAAACAATAACAATAAAAAATAAAATATGGGTTAAAGGTGTATCATTTTTTTTTATGCACCCTCAGTGTGTGATACCAGTATAATCCCCTTCATTTTTGTTCTCGTGGTTTGTGCGGTGTCACACAGTTGATGTGTGTAGAAAACAAAAATCACTGCACACTGTTACCCACACATTATTCTCTATCTGCGAAATGTCCTCCTTTTTCCCCATGCCATATTAGTTAATTATTCTGATAGCTTTGACTCTTTTTTTTGATGCAGTAATACTCTAACTTTGCGGTACCCTCAAATTAAAATTGAGTCGTCTTCTTTTCAGTAGCTAGTACTCTTTCTTTTAATTTCCAAGACATTCCCTGACATCAGTCACACTGTTCTGTTATTCATATGAATGACTCAGAATGGTGCAAATGAAGTCGTAGAATGTTTAGGTAGTAAGAAAAGAGGAAGCAGCATAAAAACAGAATTTGTTGGTAGCTAAAGACTGGTAGGCACATCCAACGTGCCCTGTTTTCGCCTGCCTATTCTGACACCTTGACCTCTATTTGGTCACCGGCATTCCGTCTGTCCTCCCTTTCCTGTACGTATTATGCCCCTGTGCCTATGTATGCATGCTTGAAGCTGCCCACTGTTTTCGTCCCCATCACTTCTTTTGGCAGGCTGTTTCAGGCATCCTCCACCCTTTCTGTAAAGAATAATTTCTTCGCATCCCTCTTAAACTCCTAGCCCCTTCAGCTTCATTGCATACCTGTGTGTTCTGGTACTTTGCTTCCTCTAAAAGAGACTCTCTACCTGCATCTTGTTTACCCCTGTGAGGTACTTATAGGTGTCAATCATGTTCCCTCTGACTCTCCTCTTCTAGAAGTGCATGGAGATCCTACAGCCTCTCCTGGTATGGGCTTCACATGCAACTTCCGCACAATTCTGGTAGCCCTCCTCTGGACTGCTTCTACCCTGTCAGTTCCCTTGTAGAGAGGTGGCCAACAGAACTGGACACAATACCCGAGGTGGGGTCACACTAAGGAGTGATACAGTGGCAACACCACCTCCCTTCTCCTGCTGGAACCCCCCCATGCACCCCAGCATCTCACCAGCCTTGCCTACTGCTTTATCACACTGCCCTGCCACCGTGAGATCCTCAGATATGGTATGGTATGATGTGATGTGATATGACATGCTATGATGTGATATGATGTTATATGACATGATGTGGTGTGATGTGATGTGAGAGATAGTATCTGCTGAGGAGAGAGGTCTTGAAGGTGGTTACAAAGGGAAAAAGAATGTGATAATTAAATTTAATAGAAAAAGGTCAAAACATATAAAAATATAGAAGGTACACACAATGAAAAACAGGAGAGCACCCAAAGGTGCTGCATAAAAATGTTCCATATTACCTTTAAAACTGAATCTGTGTTTCCTCATGCACAGTTGAGGCTTATTTAGGATCTGAAGTTATGATCCACTGCTTGTGACATCACAGTTTGTTGCTGGGAAAATGGCTGTGATGACACAAGCAGGGCATTATCACTTTGGCATCAGAATATGCATCAGCTGTAGAGGAACTTTACTGGGTCTAGCTCCTGTTTTTATGTAAATTCCCTCAGTAATTAAGAGATACAGTGCAGGTGAATTCTGTTGCTACCAAACTAATTTTCTTTTTTGTTGGCTGGTGACCAGATCCCTTTTTAACTATGAAGTCAGGAGCCTTCCATGGAAATTGGGTGTAGTCACAGAACATACTTAAACATGTTTTTAAGATGCCAGGTACTGTGAACTCTTAATGATATAGCAGAACCCTCAGAGTATCATACATTTCCTGTATCACAATTGCCAGTGGTTCAAAAGCAAACAATCTAACAAAGCTGGGTTTTAATATGTGCTCCCATCATGGTTGCTATATGCATTTTTGGCATATTTCTGCACCTGTAGACTGAGGATTGAAATCAATGTATCTTTAAATTGTATGTACCCTTTCTCTTTTTGTCAGAACCTGTGCTTATTAAATAATATAGCTCAGACAACAGAAAGATGCAAATCCTCCTCTGCTTGTTACACTTTTCCTGTATTGCAGTCTCGGCACTGCAGCTTATTAGTTTAGCTTATTGTATTGTATTTATTGTACTTTCCATGTCTATTATATTGTACTCATCCCATTCCCCCTCCCCAGGACACATCTGAAACTGAGCGGTACTCCACTCAGTATGTCCTCCTGGTAAAACTTTTAAATAAATAAAGATCAAATAATTAGTACTCAAAACAAGAAATACCTGAGGAAGCTACCTGCAGGTTAAGATACACCCTCAAATCTTGTAAAATTATCACTAATATTAATATTTTGCCTGCCGATAGTCATAACCTGTGTTTATCCAATGGTGGTTCCACTTTGTACCCAAGCAGAAAACTGCTCTGCAGTCCATGGCAAAACAGCCTTATTTATTCTCGGACAAATTTTATTCACTGGATGCATTCTTGAAAAAGTTATAATTATTCTCTTCTGATGCTTCCACAAGTGCTATGAAGAATAGGGACTGCTGGAGGGGAGAATGACATTTTCATAATGGGGTTAAGGGCATAAAAGGAATGGCAAAGTGGAACCAACTGCCAGAGGTGCTATGGCTTGTATCTGGTGGCATTCTCATATGCTCATATAGACATATAATAAAGTTGTAAATTACACAGTTCGTAATTAAAAACATGTATGGGACTAGCAGAACTCAGAAAAAGTAAAAAAAAATCACATTTGTTTTAAAGAATTATGTAATTCATAGTATCAACACATAGAAACAATAGCAATAGAGCTAATTTGTAACATCTGGACTCCAAGCTTTCATGAAAAAAATAATCAATTCTCTAGCACCAATAATTCCAAAGTTAGACCTTTCAAAAGATAATGGGATAAATTTTCAACGCATGCCATAAGCCCTGAGTGCGCCAGACATATGGTGCCTGGGGCTTGCAGCCTTCTCCTGGCCGACGATCAGGATTTTTGATCCCACCCATGTGCCAATTGTCACAAGTTAGACCATCTTTTTCTGGTCTGGCTTGTGGCAATCCCAGGTACCTTTTTTATGGGGCCTGTGCCAGATATTTGGTGCAAGCTGCCATAAATTGGATAAAGGGTCAGAACTGCGCCTGACCTACTAAAATTGGACACAGTATGTGGCAAAGGTGTTGGTGCAGCTGTGCCAAAAAAGGGGTTGTCATAGGGTTTGATACAAGCCCTGTGTTGCCCTCTGAAAATCTGGCCCCATTTCTTTAAAATGGGTTAACTTTGGAACTATTAGGGCTAGAAACTTACCTTTTTTAATGAAAGCTTGGAATCAGTTGTTTGACACATCAATAGAAGATATTGTTTCAGCTACCATATATCAATATATGAAAACAAAACGGTTTACTAAGTTTTTAAAGTCCTATTATTTTCAACAACATATTATATCAAGTATTGTTAGAATTTATTAAAGTTTTCATTTCAAAAGGTACGTTTCTATGCCTAACATTTAAAATGTTACAGTTTTCATTTAATTCTTTGACTTTTGGTAGCTGACTGTGCCCTTTGAGACTAATAGTCTCTTTTTCAGGGGTGACCCATGGTTAGTTATATTCAGAGAAAGGGAGAAATTGCACAAATTGAACACAATCAAGTAAACACATGCGCAAATATGTGGTACAGTGAATCAACCAGACTATGAATATCACCAAATGCTTACAGTTTGCAAAATACAATTAAAGTTATTTATTTAAATTAAAATATATAAAAATAGTTTTGGAAATGGTCAGAAGCTACTAGTGGTTGTTTTGCATAAGAATAAATGCATTGTTTTCTAGTTCTGCACATGCTATCCGACAAATGGGATAGTAAGACCGGGAAATGGAACATCAGCCTATTCTTTCCCAAAGATTACCTTCAAGATAATTGCAATTATTTTCCTGTCACAGTCAGACTTGAAGAAGGGTTCTATGTAGACCTGAAAACTCACATATTGAAACTTGAATATTAATCAATAAAAGGTATCAAACTACTTTCTCTGTCTATACAAGGATACATATGGCTACGCACACCACTTTGACAAACCTCTAAAACAGATAATATGGTTAATATGCAGACTTGGGAGTCCTATATTTAACTCACATTTTTTGGGCTTCCAGAATTCTGTGAAGTACAAACTTGTTGCCTTCTGTCTTTTCTCCATTGAATGTTCTTATTGACTGGTCTACAGCGCCGAATACATTTACATTGTCACAAGCAACATCCTGCAATACTGATTCAGTCCAGTGGGGGCAGAGCTGGAAACAAAACAGTAACACGACTAATGCCTTCATCCTAGCAAGCCAGATTACATGTGGAGTAGTCCAGTCCAAAGCAGGAGCACGAGCAAGCTTATTTCAAAGAGGACCAGCTTTGTAGAGATAGTTGAAATCAAGGTCAGGTTATTTACTCTGTATTTTTCCACTGCAAACAGAAGATAAAGTTTATTCAAACAGGTATGTGGTACAGATAGTATGTGGCAGAGACAAAGTCATTACCTTGACTGGAGATAATACATGTCAATAAGCGTGGTCTTGTGTCATCATCCCAAGTACAACAGACTGTGCAAATAGCTACATTGGAAGTAGACTTCATTAATGCTGACTTGATAGGTACGTTTTGTACCATCTCTGCTGTTTTTTTAAGGTGACATGATAGAAGACAAGGTCGTTGAGCAGCAGTACAGGCTGGAGGACCTGTGTCCCTTTCGAAACAGCTTTGAATGTCAATTTTAATTTAGCAGAGGCAGTCACAAAATTTGCCACTAAAGTTGCTTTTCTAATTACTTTTAGACAATGAGTGAATGTCTTTCTTCTGATCAGTTGGATGAGTTCTATGGTTTGACTTGTTTTTCTTAGGAAACAAAATTCAACAGTCAGCAATATTTTGACAGTAGTGGTATGAGAGAGTCATGTAAGCAGTAAGTCACTACATAGTGTACAGTAATGCTAAGTTGATGCACGTCCCAGGGGTAATAAATCATGAGGCATTTATGCCGAGTGCATTTATACCCACATGAAGTGCAACAATTTAGCATTACTGCACACCTCAAAGTGGGTTATTGCAATCTTAAATGACTTGCTGTTCTTGAGCAAACAGTTTTTTGACTACAGAAAAAGAGATGTCAAACAAGGCTGTGCTATGCATCAATGTAAAATTAATGCATGATCGTGTGACTGGTCTCCGTCAATTAGGTCAATTTATTTTTCAATGCCATGTTATAAATTTGGATAGTTGTAATACAAGAACAGGTAAACAGTCATTTTTGCAACGATTAATTTACATAACAGCTTCCATAGAAGTATTCTATTTTTTTATTTCTGTTAATAGTAAAGTAAACATTTTAAAAATAAAGAGTATAATGTCTCAGTTCACTTTTGAATAAAACTACATTTTCATTTTAAAACTGCTATGGGATTTCTCATGCCAAACAAGTGAAGCCATAATATGTACAAAACAAGAGCTGGCTACAGTCAACTAATTGTACTTGTTCGCTTAGCAGTATGGTGGCATGGCTTGGTAAGTCAGTCTTCAAGAGTAAAGGGAGAAAGAGGGCATTAAGAGGCATCTACAGCCTGGACCTCAGTAAACTCCAGAGGAAAAACAAAAAAGATGTGCATCTGTTTCACCATAGCTGCTGCCATTTTAATACCGAAAGGCACAAAACAGGGCACCAGAAGAAAAAACAATTCACAGTAGCAGATTAAACAATGCAAATTTATTGCAGAAATCACAAATAACAAAAACAGTAGGTACCCTGTACGTATGTATATCCACCACCGCAATAGATTAAATCCCAAATGTGCTTTGCTTGAAGTCTTCCTCAGGGGTGAAGTATCCCATTATTCATGATCATTTATATCCCAGTTTTAAAGTGACAGAACACTGGAAGGCAGTAATACTTACTGTAAATCCTCCCACTAAATCTCTTCAATAACACTAACCCCTAAAAAAGTGCTTAAGCAAAGTGAATAACATAATGATAGCATCTGACAGGCAAAATAACGGAAAATACCAAAACAAGGGTGGATACAAAAACCATAACAAAACAAACAAAAAAATCAGAATGAATAAAAAAGGAAAATGAAGGAATGCAGAGTCAAAATTAACATCACATTATATCATTGTGTTAAGTAACTAAACAAGGGTATAGGATAATCACCCCGATCCTAATCACAACACCCATCCCTCCCTCTCTTCTCACCTTAACCTACATTAAATCATGCCTTAAATCCTTAAATCTTTCAAGTGTTGCACTTATGGTCTACGATTCGAATAATTGCCTGTACTGTTATCCTCATTATCTTGTCTACTTCTCGTAACCCTGTATCACCTGACTATATGTATTGTATTGCTTCTGGATCACCTGATTGTATGTATTGTATTGCTTCTGTTCCTCAGGTCGCCCCTGAAAAAGGGAACTTCGGGGCCCAGTGGGCTAACCCGGTCATCAAAATTCAATAAATACATAAATATAAATAAATAAATAAATGCTAGCAAAGAAAATTTCAGGGTAAGGTACATCCAAATTTTCAAAGTCAAAAGCAAAGGAACATGCACACTAGACCTGCTGGTGCTACCATTTTGAAGGCAACAACCTCCTGGAACCAAACAAGAAAAATGCACAAAACGCGGCATAGTCAGAGAAGTGGCTCCGTTTATTAAAGTGCAAAAAAAGCATTTTCACTCGCACTGTACTGTGCAGACAAAATTGTTCCAGTGACCTTACATTTGAAGAAAAGGTGAAGGACTTAAAAACATATGTATCCCATTAGGGATACTCACATTCTGTGGTGAAAGAAAGATTTTAATAAAGCCAAGACTATTGATAAAGGAACATTGTTAACAACTAGACCAAAAAAATGACAGGAATACCAGCATGCTAAGCTTTTTAACTGAAAACAGTAATCAGACTCTTGAAGTCAAGAAAACTGTGTCTGAACGTTGAGGTGTTGTATGAGGAGATGCCAGGCGAGCAATGGCAGTAGGTAAATCACCGAGAATGAGAAACACTTTCTAAAGGGCCAGCAGATTGTGTCTGTCTGCGCAGTATCATGTGAGTAAAAGAGTTTTTTGCACTTTAACAGTGTGGAGTAACAGTAATGGGTAGCAGCTAGCAAAGCAGATAAAATCAAATCAAGAGAAACTCCTTAAGCAGATCAAATGATATTGCAGTGCCCTTGTACACATCACTGGTCAAACCCCATATTGAGTACAGTGTACAGTTCGGGTCCCCATATCTGAGGAAGGATAGTGACAGGCATGAAAAGGTGCAGAGAACGACAAGGGTGGTTGAGGACTTGGAAATCACGGGACATGATTGGCAGTTTTGGGACTGTTTTCCACTGAAAAGAGGAAACTTGGGTCACATGATTACAGTCTTCAAACATCTGAAAGGGTTAACACAATCAGACCAAATCCAACTCTTTTGAGTATACAAGGATGTGAGGACAAGAGGACAGTCCATTTTTTTTGTGGGGGAGGAACATTCAAGGTGAAATGTTAGGAAGAACTTCTTCACAGAATAAGTGGTAAATACTTGGAATAGGCTTCCAGATTAAGTTGTGCCAGTCAACATTGTTTCTAAATTCAGCTTAAACTAGATAAACACATTGAAGAAAAAGGGGTGACAGGGTATTCCCCCTGAGCTGGTGGGGAAACAAAGTCGATGGACCAGTGCTATTCTTTCTTTTCTAAGTTTGTATGTAGGAGGTTGTTGGAACTTCTTTGACTTATATACTTGTGTAAGCCCTGTTTCCTTTGGGGTTCCTAGATTGTGGTTTTACTGTGGTCAGACTGCACAGGGTTAACTTGTTGGATTCCTCTGGCTCCCTTACCATGAGTCCTCGGCATTAGTGCCAAGTGGGAGGGGCTTGCTGCAACAGCATAGACTAGGCTGCAGCCTTCTAGAAAGTTCTGTTCTGAAGGGAGCCCTAGAGAGGGTGTACCACCTGCACCCCTTGCTATCCAGTGAGACCCCAATTCTGCCAGAGGTGTGAAAAGACTGACCACCTGATAAATGACAGATGCCATCTCATATTGAGCCCTCACCTGGAGAGCACCCCAAAACAGACATTCTATTACGTGGTTTGTGAGTAAAGGGGGGCTTTGTTCTAATCAAATCATCTGGCCAACCTGCTTAGTGCTCTGTCTCCAGAGAGTTAGTATTGACTTTAACGAGTGGGGTTACAACCAAAGAGAGTTGGGATTGTGTTAATTTGGGAACCCCCTAATGGATCCTCCGCAACTAATTTGAGGTGACAATCCCCAAGGCATGTAGCCCCTGGTTGTCTATGGGAGATGGATGTAGTGAAATATAGGGGTAGTCAGGCAAGCTGAGGGGCGTTAAGGAGAAATCTATCAGCAATCAATCAAATCTCTTGCTGGTTGGGGGAGGGGCACACACATGCTGAGCTCTGTTGCCAGGACTATTCCTGTCAGCAACAGCAGTCTAAGAAAGCCTATCCTTAAGCCGAGGTGCCACTGATGGTATAGTGGGGCTTAACCAGCAGTACCATCTAAGTCTGCCTGGTTTCCACCAGAGTAGTGTCAGCAGTTCTCGAATGAGGAAAGGAAAAAAGCTCTTTGAGCCACTGAAATTTAAACTGCTGTCTCTCCTTTTGGAAGACAGCTGAGGAAAAATGCTGACCCACGGTGTCCAGAGAGGAAACAACTAGAAAAAAAAAATGTGAACAACCACTAACAGCTTCTGACCATTTCCGAAATAAATTTTTGTTATATTTCATAGTGCTTGAAATTATATTTCAAAAGCTGTAACTTTTGAAAAGGTAGGCTTAGAAATGTGTTTTTCAAATGAAAGCTTGCAGTTCAGTCAACAAGAGTAGATCATAACAATACAGTTGTCATGTGTTGATGCATATCTATACATATACAACAGGAGTGGGGGTAAAAAATGACAAGATAACAAATATGTCTTAATGATATCAGTAACAGCAAGATATAAAAAAACTATACTTGTTACTGTTGTCACAATGGATATCTTTTAAGCTATTGTCAACATAGTGGAATACTGAACCAATCAGAGAGCAGCTTCTACAATGCTGATGACATCATAATGCCTAGTGCAGCACTGAAGCAGGCAGCTAAAATCGAAGAAAGGCAGCCACATTTTTAAAGGGGACAGGAAATCTGTGCTAATAGGCAGCAGTTAGTAATGTTCTTAGCAAGAGAAATGATAAACTTGCCTCCAAATGAGCCATATTTAACTGTGCCTTAATAAACATTGATGTGAAAAACTGTTTTCAGTTGTTTTCATTTTATGAACAGCATTCTGAACAGTTCTATTCCTGGAACCAGTAAACTGGAGTGTTTACTATGCCATGGTTTGAGTACAGAGTGCTAAACATGAGCTCTTGTCCTATCAGAACCATGGTTAGTGTTCTTTCCTCAAAACATGACATAGTTAAAACTCCAGATCACTGGTTCCATGAAGAGAACTGCAACAGAATGCTGCCCATAAAAATAAAACAATGCAAAATGCAGTTTTTCATTTCACTCTTTATTTAGGTACAGTTACATATGGATCATTTAGGCTTATGGATATCATTTCTGTAAACTGGAACATTATAAAAAGCTACCGATAAGAAATCATTTCTTGTCCTCTTTAAATAAACTGCAGATTTAAAAGCTATAACTTATAAATTACTGTTGTATATATCAAATATACAATAGCCTGACTCAAAATAAGCATCTATCATCACTTGTGAGTGGGCAGGACCTTCATAACTCACTCGTGGCTCTGCCACTCGTGAGTTATGGTCCTACCCCCTCACACTTGAAGAAAAACTGCATATTTTGAGTCAGCCTGTTGTATATCCGATAATGTTGATATAATTGTGTTGATATACAGTAAAATATACTGTTAAAATAAAAGGATTTTAAAAACGTTTTAAGCATTTTATGTTTTTTGTATCAGTACATGGAAGATGTAGCAACATCATGATCAACATATCAACTTGCTTGACTCTAAGCTTCCATTTAAAAAATATTGTGGTTCTAGCCCTAATGGTTCAACAGCTATCCCATTTTAAACAAATAATATTTGGAAACTTCTAACTTTTGTAGATAGAAAAAAAATTTTATTTCTTTTAAAAGGCGATACACTTTAGAACAGTAAGCCCTATTTTGCAAAGTTGTCCTGTTTAAGTATGGTTACAAAAGTACAAAATTGCTTGAGAATAAAGTCACAATAGTTATATATGAAAACATCAGGGGCACGATATTCAGAAGAGCACAAAGCACAGCGCAAAACCTTGCTTTACGTCTTGTGATTGCCCGGGAGCCTGAGGATGCTATATTCCGTCAAACAGCACACTGGTGCTATGCAACTGGATATAGGGCAATGTTGGTGCAGTGCTAGGTTAAGTAGCTCTAACTCAACATGGGTCCTGGAGTACGCCAACAGAATGGATAGCACTGGAGTGCTATCTGCAATATTCAAAAAGACCCATGCAAGCGAACCCATTGGGCATGCAAGGCACTAAGGTGCAATTTGCATGCCCATTATAGGCCAGTTTGCATGGGTAGTGAGGCAGGATAGCATGGCGCTGCTCCCCCTCAATTGCACAGTCCTAGACATGTATGGATATCCCTGGTGTTAGTGGTCCTCCCTCCCCTCCGATTGCTGACCCATATTGTAAATCAAAGACTTGCTGGTGCTAGTGTCCCCCACCATCACTGACCCATATTGTACATCAAAGACTCCCTGTTGCTAATGGTCCCCCCCAAAAAACAATCCATGGTACCACTGCTGGAAATACAATAATCCCTTGTGTCTAGTGCCCTCGCCCACCGCGGCACCAAACACCCATCTACCCCAGTCACCTTACCAGTACCCTGGTGCCACGGGGTGCACACAGAGTGGCCTGAGCAGCCCTCCTCATACCTCCTCAGCCAGCCGCCATATGTCCAGGCAAGGAATGTGCCTCTTATTTATAGAACAGGTGTGCAGCCTGTCCTATATAAATAGGCATACTCCTGCCTGGACATACAGATGTCTAACGAGGAGGTGTGAAATGAGCTGCGCAGTGCCATATGCACACCTGCTGCACAGGGGTAGTGGTGAGGTGACTGGGGTGTTTGGTGCCGCAGTGGGGGGGCTGCTAAATGCCTGGGATTATGGTATTTCCAGTGGCAGTACCATGGATCAGTGCTGGGGGCCGGGGCACTGTACATCAGAGAGAGTTTGTTTTGTAAGTAGGGGCCAGAGTTCATAAAGGGGGGCCACTAGCACCAGGGAGTCTGTGATTTACAATACAGACTTGTGGTTGGGGGGGCCACTAACACCAGGGAGTCTGTGATTTACAATACAGTCCAGCGATTGTCAGGGGACAACTAACACCAGGGAGTCTGTGATTTATAATATGGGCCCAGCAGTCGGGGAGGGACCACTAGCACTAGGGAGTGTGTGTGATTTTAAATATGGGATGTGATTGGGAAGACACTAGCATCAAGGGATCTGTGATTTGCAGTACAGGACAGCGATCGGGGGGGGGGCACTAGCACCAGGGAGTATGTGACTTACAATACCGGCTGGCAATTGGGGGGATGCCACAGATCACAGGGAATGGGTGTGCTCCCCAAGTGGCCTACTGGCTAGGTGGCTGCATTACCTCTGGCAGCCACTAGGGTTATCTGGAGTAACTTGAGGTTTTGTTCGGAGGTATTTGTACAGTGCAAAAGGACCGCGCTAAACCCTTTTGTGCAGTGCAAAGTTCTGAATATGGGGTAGTGTGGCTGTTCATGGCTACATCCCTTCCCTTGTCCACCCACATACATTATGTTTAGCACAGGCTCTAACCCTCTTTGCCCTCTCAACAGCCCCTTTTAAATATGTACTGTATGTCACTAGGCCCACCCTCGAGCTTGCATGCATAGAGCTACAGCACAAATTCAATCTCTTACAAGAAAGCCTTCTGCAGTTTAAATTGTTGCTTAATGTTAAAAAGACCAAAGTTATGCTTCTCTCCCAACATTCTCACATGATGACCACTATCTTCTCGAGCTTCAAGCTCCAGATCATGACCCTACTGGGGGAGACACTTGAGGTAGTGGAAAAATCAAAATATTTGGGATTTTGGCTGGATTGTAAGCTCTCTTTCTCTGCACATGTTGATGAACTGTCAAAAAAACTAAGGCAAAGGTTAGGTCTCTTCTTCCTTATCAAGCATTTACTTACCGATGATGCGAAACTAAGACTGGTGCAGACCACATTTCTCCCCTTTGTTGATTATGCTGACATTCTTTATAGCCACTGCTCCAAAACAGCCTTAGCTAAATTGGCTACTCTGTATCATAGAGTGTTAAGATTCTTCATCAACACCCTCTTTTAATAGTATACTCACCACTACTCCTCTATAGGCAACTAGGTTGGGCTTCACTTGGCACTAGGAATGAAACCCCTCCCTCTGGACCTATAGAGCCATTACCAATAAACTTCCCCCCTACATCTCCGACCTTTTCAAGTGTACACCTTGTATGTATGCGCTCAGAAGATAATGCTATAGCATGCTCGATATTCCTAGGATAAGATCTCGCTTTGGCGCTGCATCTTTAAGCCATGTTCTACCTACCCTATGGAATACCCTCCAAAGATCGTTAAAGGTCACGCAAACTGTTGGGATCATTACCTTCAAATCTCTGTTAAGGCACTCACTGAAGGAAAACTGTAACTGTTATTCTTAACCTGCCTCACTACTATGAGGAACCTCCTTTGCACTATCTCTTCAGCACCTGTCCTTCTATTCTAGTTGGTTGTTGACGCTCCTGTAATGGCCTCCTCCAGAAGGACACTCGGCCCTCCCCTGATATCTAAGCCTTATGTTCTACTTATGTACTCTTCCTCTTGCCTCTCACCCTCACTCCCCCCTTCCTCACTAACAGACATCTGTCCCTGCTCCCTATTCATCAACCTCCTCACTGACCCTCAATTTTTACCACTCTAAAATTCTATTGTTCTATCCTAATGTACTTGCTGCTATTATATGTTCCTAGAAGCATTTTGTTAGCTATATGCAATGCAAAACTTATGCACTGCCATTCATTGTAAAGTGTTCTGCTCCTATCTTGTATTCATAACCCTGTACTGTATTATTTCCTATTTGCGTCCTTCCAGGACCACCTTGTAAATGAGTCTGCTCAATAGTGTTTTTTTCCTGGTAAAATAAAAATTGAATTGAATTGAATTGGGGATCCAGGGCAAATCCTGATTGGTGCAGGCAAAGAACCATTAGCGCCCATGCAAACCTTTGAATATCGCACTCCAGGTAATTTACAACACTTAGTTCATTGCACAAATACAGGAGGTTTGACCTAAGCTAATACAACCACATAGTGCAAGCCCTACACCAGAGAAGACACAAATAACAAACATAACTGGAATTTCATGGCTAAACAGGTTAGTTACTAACCCTTGACATGCAGGCATCTCCCCTCCATATTAGGTATTAGGTACACTTACAAATTTCAGTTATTTCTTGCATTATGGCTTGTTTAAAACTTGGCAATTTTTATATGCCTCTTACATTGGGTGCCACTTCACTCCACATTTTAGGTAAATAAAAGTTTGATTGCATATTGCATAATATATTTACCATCAAAAGTGCACGTGAGGCAATTTTTTGATGCTCCCAAGTTATGCCCATGCTGGGTTGTTTGAGGGTACTTGATGAAATTCACATTATCGCTTCCAGAACTTCTTTGAATGCCATCACTGCAAGATGCATTTTTCTTCTTATTTCCAGGGAATTCCAACCCAAAAGATTAAACATTTTGCAGGGGTGGCAGTCAAAGCAGCTTTTCAACACAAAGCAAGCCATTCTGTAATAGGTTTGATCTAACTCATGCGGTAGAGTCAGATCTGTATGCTGATAAGCCGTACTGCCATACTCCAATATGGGCAGCAATAGCTGCAGTGCTATCCTGTCTCTTGACTCCTTCGGTTAAAGAAAAGCTTTCCTGTGCAAAACTTCCAATCTAATGTTAAATTATTTAGTGGTTTCCTTTATATGATCTCAAAATGTATGTCTATTATGTATATCAATCCCCACGTACTTGTAAGTGTCTGTGGTAACAAGTATTTTTCCACTTTGTAAATAGATCTCCAATTCCATACCAGGTGTAAGTTTGCTATTTTTCATTTGGAAACCCATGACCTGGGTTTTTTATCTCTCAAAATCATCTTTGAGTCCTGAAACCAACTCTGTAGGATTTTGATAATTCCAATTTACTCCCAACAAGAATTATAAAAAAGGGTCTCAGAAATGCTGCAATCTGATTGGCTGTTAGGATTCCAACAGCCTTACATTAATCCCTGTTACACTGTCATGTACAGCCTGATCACCATGGCACATGGATTCTTCCTGTCTGCATTTCATCCTCTAGCACTTCTGAATAACTGGAATGATGCATTCTGATTTTGATCCAGCATTCTTAAACTGTGGGTGGAAGAACTACTATATTAAAAATCTCCCTCTAAATGAGGTAAACATTCAAAAAGTATACTTTTTAACACTTTTCTTTTGGAATAGTTTTTCACAATAGCAATAAGACACTTCCAGGAGTTAGATTAACAGGCAGTTAATCACCCCCTAGGGGCAATATGGCACTCAGCTGAGCCTCGTGCCACATTACACCCCTAGGGGGTGATTAACAAACTGTTACTCTAACCCCTGGTTATACCTTATTGCTTAATTGTGTTGTCTGCACATAAATGTTCATCACAGTTAGTAATCAGCTGAAAAAGGGGATTTTCATATACTAGAAATAACAGGGAACCCAAGGAGGACCCTTATGGTATCCCTCCCCAAAGCTGCTCTTTGTCGGAGAGACAGTTTCCAATAGACAGCTGTTGTGTTCTAGCAGTAAGATACAATTAGAACCAGTCAATCAGTAGATGCTGGAAGGTTTGATATGAGTAAGACCCCGAAAGCTTGTGTAGAATTCCATCTTTGTACAGTTCTCTTGCTCCAATAAAAGATATCAAACCTTCCAGCGTCTCCTGTTTTCCAAGGACCAGTATGGCTAGAATCTCTTTTTACCAAACCAGTCAATCACAATGTTGGACATGCTGATCAGAGAAAGTTACTTTAACAAAATGTGAGTTAACCAGGTCAAAGGCCTTGGAGAGGGTGATGAACACTGCGCCAGTGGACTCACTTCCTTCCAACCTCTTGGTTACTTTGGAACTGCTGGGCCTAGAAACTTTTTTATTTAAATACAAGCTTGGAGTCTGTTTATTACAAATCAGTCCAATTGGCACAGTCAAAAAACAGCAAACACATACTATCCATACCATTTTTTTCTATTGCTATATCAAATTATGTCTAATTAAATATTCATGAATCGAGCAAGGCTCCTGATTGGCTACTGGATTGTACTGATAAGCCAATCTGCCACTCATCTGGTTAATTTGCTGTTTGTTCTAAGGTCCTCCAAGTTCCTAATCAACCTCTTGTAAGGTACAGTACCAAGTCAGTGGCCTTGCTGAAATCCAAATATAGAATATCAACCACTTGACCCTCGTCCACCGCTCCCATTAACCAGTCCAAGAAGTGAATCAAGTTGGTCTGACAGGACGCCTTGACACGAACCCATGCTGCCTCTTATCCTGTAGCCCATTGGCTTCAAGGAAGTTCACTATTCTTTCTTTCAGAATGTTCTCCATGAGCTTACACACAATGGAGGTTAGATTGACTTGTCTGTAGTTCCCTGCATCATCCCTGGGCCCACTCTTGTGAAGCAGTACCAGGCCATCAGCCCTTGCAAAGTGCCCTAGCATGTTCCAATGTAACTGTAGTTTGCTACAGACACTAATTTGCTCCTGGGACACATTTGTTTTTATTCTTTGGTAAATGGGTAAGGCCCACTAGGCACAAGCCCTGTTTTCAGGGGTGACCCATGAGTACTGGAGAGGTTAAGTGACTTGCTCAGAGTCACACAGTATGCAAATAGAGGTTGTGGGGACCAAACTCAGGTCTACTGAATGTACCAAGCTCATTTACTCTTCATTACTCTAACCTCTAGGCTATACTGCCAGCTCCAATTTAGAGGGTGCACTCCAGGTGCTTAGAATATTCTGGCTCACAACTACAAGTCAGAGGTTGGTGGTTAACAGCATTCGCTCTAATGATGGGAGCATGACCAGCTGGGTGCTGCAGGGCACAGTACTGGGACTGGTCCTCTTTAATGCCTTCATAAGTGACATTGCAGAAGAACTGGAAGCGAAGTTATGCTTTTTTGCAGATGATACCAAAATATCTAATCAGGTGGACACTGAAGAGGAGGTGGAGAGAATGTGCAGGAACCTCAGGAAATTTGAGGAGTGGTCAAGATCATGGCAGTTGGGGTTCAAGGCTCAAGATCAAACAGTGGAAAATCATGTACCTAGGGCACGGGAACCCAGGAGCTGAATACAGGATGAAGGGTGGATACTGGCAGTCATTTAGCAGGAAAGGGACTTTGCGGTTATCATAACTGATGACTTCAAAGTTGCAGGGTAGTGTGAAGGGCTACTGGGATGCTGGGGTGAATGGGGGGGTATCTCCAGCAGGAGGAGGAAGCTGGTGTTTCCACTGTATCACTGGCTGGTTAGAACCCACCTAGAGTATGGTGTCTAGTTCTGAAGCCTTCACCTCAGAAAGGACATAGACATGGTGGAGACTGTCCTGAGGAGGGCAACTACAATGTTGTAGGGGTTGCACTAAAAGCCCTACAAAGAGAGACTGAGGGCTCAACATGTATACAGTGGACGAGATGAGAGCAAGAGGGGATATGACAGAGAGTTACAAGCACCTCATGGGGGTGAACAGGGTGCAGAGGGGGGAGTATCTTTCAAATGAAACAGCACCAGGTGCAGGGGGCATGCGATAATGATAGCGGGGAGAAGTTTAAGAGGGATGTGAGGAAGTACTACTTCACTAAAAGCGTGGTAGATGCCTGCAACAGACTGCAATGAAAGTGGTGGACCCAAAAACAGGGGGGTGCTTAAAGCATGCATGGGCTGGACATAGAGGGAATATTAGTAAATAGATAAGGAGGAAGGAGGGCCACTGGAGACCAGTGTGGGTCTGCAGAGAAGGACTAGATAGGGAACATCTGGGCAGATTGGGTGGGTCAAGCAGTCCTTTTCTGCAGACAAATTTTATGTTTCTACACACACTGCAGGGAGGGGGTATGGTACTTGGGTGACTAGCCACACAAACCATGCATATGCGTGCACAGTTTCATACTCCAAACAGTACAAAATGAATGTCCACTAGCAGTAATTACTGCAAAAATACAAATGATTTATTTAAGGACATCCTAATAGCTTTCAGACAATGTACAGTGCTACAAGTTGGCGATGAAAAACATACTTGTACTGCTGAAAATACTCACAAAATGTGTGGAACTGGTAACACCAGACCTCCTCAGCAAACACCCCAGCGCTTTGGCTCCTTAAAGAGCCTTTGTCAGTGGCTGGAGTTTGCTTGCTCATGCCAGCTTATGCATAATTCATTATTCAAATTCTCAATATTTAAATGTAAAAAAATTTTGTAGGTGCTGTATTGGTCCTTTTAAGAACAGATCCAGAAACAAATGATTTGATACCTTTTATTGGACCAACATAGATGTTACACAAAAGAACAAAGTGCTTTAGCTTTCGAACCAACCAAGTCCTTCTTCAGAAGCCTTATGGCAGTTGTTTTGAAAATCCCATACTATTAACACCAGATAATGTTGAAAAAAACCCAGAAATAATTCTTATTGGTTTAACATATACATTTAAAACATAACAGAAGATTGCGTCAGAGAAGCTAATTAAAACCAGTATGTTTTTAACTGAGAAGCCTCAGAAGGGCAAAGGTTATCAAGAATTATCAACAACCAGAGAGTTCTTCTCACATAAATTTTAAAATGTCTCAGTATGCTTCAAGAAAGCATTCTAGTGATAAAAAACCTTGGGATAGCATTTTCTCTAATACATGTAAGATGAGCTTACAACTTACATTACAAGTGTCCTTGTGTTTTAAAGAACAGACAATGAGAGACCAAATCCTGAAATTAGGTCTAACTGCAAGTTGAAAACAAGCCCCAAATTAAACATACACACATTTACATGATGCATGATAGTATCACTCATAAGTATAAGTGCCAAATAAAAATATTTGTCAAGGACCCCCAAGAAAATGAGACCATGAGCCTGATGAGTGCAGATTTCAACACAGAGTCAGTGTATAACAAAAATGCACAGAATCAGTCTAAGGAATTTAAATGAAAACTTCTAAGGATGAAATCCTCTAGCACCCCCCTCCTTTCTCTCTCTCTCTCTCTCTCTCTGTCCTTGGGAAAGATAACTAATAGAAATGAGATATACTGTATGTGCAAGAGTCATAATACAGCACCATTCACACCAATCTTAATGTTTATCCAAAGGAATTACACCTTTTATGAACCCCCAAGTAAGTGAGATATACATCTTAATATGAGCAGATTTAAAAATGTGACAGCGTGTAATCCAACCATTGACAACTAGTAAAAGGAGGTAAATGTACACTATGGCCCGGATATTCAAACTGCGCCAATCTGTGGTGCAAGCTCTTACGCTGCTCAAAAAAGTTGCGCAGGGGTGTGGCCAGGGTGATATTCAATGGAGTTGTGCTATTGAGCAACTCCTTTGAATATCGCCCCCCCGTCCACAGCCCCTGTGCATGGCACAGTGGAACTTGCGCCACCACAAGTGGTCAGAGTTCAGATGCGGTGGCGCAAGTTTCATTGCGCCATGTGCAAATTTCCGATATTCAAAAGGTGACATGCAAATGGGGCCATAATTTATGCAAGGCGCACGGGGGGCCATTTGCATCTAATTATGGCCCCATTTGCATGCCATTAACATGCAGGTGTGCCGATCCCCGATGACTTGTGCCTGGCTCCCTGCCAGGCAGCAGCCGTCAGGGACCGATGCCCATGCAGCCCGATCGTGGGCATGAGTAAATCTCCCCACTAGCCCAATGCGTGGGCAAACATACGAACCCCCTCCCAACTAGCCCGATTGCGGGCAGAACTCACCCAGTAGCCCAATCGCGGGCAGAACACACTCCCCGACTAGCCTGATCACGGGCAGAAGCGTAATTGAAACCCCTGACTGGCCCAATGGCGGGCAGAATGTATTGAACCCCCGACTGGCCCGATCGCTGGCAGAATGTAATTGAAACCCTCCCCAAAGACCAATATCCTGCTGGTCCAGTGGACCATGAGCCCGATCACGACGCATAGGTCAAACCCACCCCCAATGTCCCTGGTGATCTGGTAGCCCCACCCACCCACCATTAAGCCCCACCACCCGCTCCCCCTGTCAGCGGCGGGCGGCACCCACCACCTGCCCGCCACCGCGACTGACAGCTCGGTAGCGGCACGCCCGTGATTCAGAGCAAGAGCTAATGGGCGTGCAGCCCCTCGCAAGGCAGTCAGATATGAACAGATGATTCATTCACATATCTGGACTACTAATATAAACTCCACACCAGTGGCTCTTGCTCCACAGACCCAATGGGCGTGCAGCCCCACCCGAGCTGTCAGTGGCGGGCGGCAAATGGCGGCAGTGGTGCTACGCCCGCCCGACGCGGACAGGCAGGCTCATGGTGGTGGCATGAGGCCACTAGGCACCGAAATATTGAATTTGAGGGTGGGTTCGACCTGCCTGTCGAGCTTAGAAGTCCCACTGAACCACCAAGATATTAGTCTTCGAGAGTTAATTCCGTTCTGCCTGCGATGCGGGCCGGTTGGGGGTTCGGTACATTCTGCCAGCCGAGCCAGTCGAGGAGATCAATCACATTCTGCCAGCGATCGGACTGTCGAAGTGAGATGAATCTGCCCACGATCGGGCTGATCGGGAGGTGGGAGGTGTGTTCTGCCCGCGATCGGGCTACGAGGTTACTATTATGCCTGCAATCCGGGCTGTGGAGGGGCACAGGGAACAAGTGGAGGCCACCCACAGGTGGCAGCTGCTGTGTTGCGCCATGCAATCGGCAACTCACCTGTGGGTGGCCCTCGACTTGTTCCTTTTTTTGCTTAAAGTTGTGCAGGCGCGGGTAGGGTTGTGCCTGCACAACTCTGCACGCCGGCTGAATCATCGGGCTGTGCAGTTTATGCATGGTTCCTCCCTCAGGTTGAGCATGCCTTCATTAGCATTGCGCTGTTGCTCAGCATGACTTGGGGTGCAACTGCCTCCTGCTGAATATCGCAGAATAGGCGCAATTTCAGACTTCCGCAGGTGCAACCCTTTTGAATATCTGGGCCTATATGAGAAAACTAAGTGTCCTAGCCACATAACAATTGCCCCATGCCACACTTCCCCCACACATACGTGTGTACATACACCACACAACACACACACACAACACCTCACCACACACAACCACAACACACAACTAATAACAAACACAACCCACACACACACATACACACACACACACACAACACACCCCACAACACCTCAAAAACACAACATATACAAAACACACACAAACAACACTCACATACAGCAATACACACACAAAACACACACACACACACGCGCGCGCATGCACGCACACACACACACTCTCACCACAGTGTTAAGGTGAGAAGTCAACATGTAGATAACCATAAACTTGCAAAATCAAAGGCTCGCTGAAGAACTGAAGTATTTATGTCCATCTTTTAAAGTAAAGGTCTGTGTAAGTTTAAGTGGAATAGTGTGTCATATAACCAGCATCAATGTTCATTCCATTTGCCACCATATTGAGAAGTAAAATAAGTCTAATTTCAGAAGCTCGTCTCTGTTGTGTACTGTTGAAATGTGCTTTTAAGACCGTCACAGACATATCTGAGATTGAGTGACCATCCTGAGAGAAGTGTTGGGCTACTGGTTTGTCAGTCATCTTAATATTAATAGAATGTCTGTGTGAATTCAATATTTAAATGTGGCATGCAGGACTTAAAGGGGTACTGTCAGCTTTTTGATGGTTTCTAAGATGGGCTGGCAGTATAGCCTGGAGGTTAGAGTAACGAGCTGTGAACAAGCTTGGTACATCCAGGAGACCAGACTTGGGTTTGATTCTCACAACCTCCACTTACATACTGTGTGAGCCTGAGCAAGTCACTTAACCACCCAGTGCTCCCAGGTCACCCCTGAAAACAGGGATTTGTGCCTAATGGGCCTTACCTGGTTACCAAAGACTAAGATGTCCCTTGTTATGGTGCCTATAGCCTTCATACTTTTCAGTAATGTAATACTGGGCCCCTGATTTTCATATATTGCCCTTTTTGTGAAATATGAGAAAAACAGAAACCTGACCTGTCCTACCGTTCTCCCGGCTCCTGATCCAAATACACGTTCCTGTGATGAACATGGCATAGAGGCAACACTAAACTTGTGTATGCATGAGTTCTTCATTTTTGGGAGGAAAATTTAGATAAAAGTACCCTTTGAAAGAATCCTGGCCCCAGAATATGGGAAAATCCTATATCTGTAAAGCAAGTGGTGTAACATGTTAAAAATGGCTTTGAAAACTAAAGCTGTGACTCTGGACAAGTGCGTCAGCTAACACCACACCATTTTAGTAGCCCTCCTCTGGACTGCTTCTACCCTGTTAATATCCTTGTGGAGGAGTGGCCTCAAGAACAGGACACAGTACTCCAGGTGGGGGTCTCACCAGTGAGCAATACAGAGGCAACACCACCTCCCTTCTCCCTCTAGAGATCCCCCCATCCTATGCATCGCAGCATCCGGCTTACTTTGCCCACTGCCCTGTTGCGCTGCCCTGTTACCTTGAGATCATCAGATATGAGCACCCCCAGGTACCCCTCTTGCTTGGTAACTGCAAGTATCTCCCCCACATCTTATACACTGTTCCCGGGCTACCCCACCCCAGGTGCATGACTTTGCAGGTTTTGACATTGAAGCCCAGCTGGCAATCCCTAGACTACTCCTCTAGTTTCTCTAGATTCCTTTGCATTATCTCCATCCCAGCCTGGTTGTCCACCCTGTTGCAGATTTTTGTGTCATCTGAAAATAGACACACCTTCCCCTTCAGTTCCTCAGCAATGTCACTTATGAAGATACCGATAAGGACAGGGCTCAGTACTGATCCCTGTGGTTCTCCACTGGTCACCCTCCCATCCAATGAGTGGCTGCCATTTACCACCACCCTCTGCCTCCAGTCTTTCAACCAGTTTGATACCCAGCATACCACCTTCTCCCCACCCCAGGCTGCTACGTTTCTTTATCAGCCTCCTATGTGGTACAGTTTCAAAGGCCTCACTGAAGTCCAGACAGACCACATCCACCGCCATCCCCGATCCACTTCTGTAGCTACATAGCTAGTTAAAGAAATCTATGAGATTTGTTTGACATGTCCTCCCCTGTATGAAGCTGTGTTGCCAGTGGTCCTAGAGCCCATATGTCTCCAGGTACTCCATCAGTCTCTCCTTCAGCAGGGACTCCATTAACTTCCATACTACTAATGAGAGACTGACTCGTCTGTTATTGCTAGCCTCATCCATGCTGCAGCTGTTGTACCGAGGGACCACACTGACCCTCCTGCATTCCCCTGGAACCACCCCTGTCTCCTATGACATGCTAAATAGTGCTTCCAGAGGGGCAGCTAGCACTACGCTCAGTTCTTTAAATACCATTGGGTGGAGTCTTGTTTTCTTTTAGAGCTTCCAGACCCCAGTGAAC
Source organism: Neoceratodus forsteri (assembly GCA_016271365.2). Classification (NCBI taxonomy): domain Eukaryota; kingdom Metazoa; phylum Chordata; order Ceratodontiformes; family Ceratodontidae; genus Neoceratodus; species Neoceratodus forsteri. The sequence continues at coordinate 940,554,755 of CM028137.1, forward strand.
TCTCTTTTCCATAAATGGACTTGTGTCCCCCACCACTCCCCCGGTGCCTATTAATGCATGTGGGTCCAGGCGAAATATAGTGATGCTCTGCTGCATTGTGAAATAGTCCCAAACATTACAGGGTGATTTTATCTGTTTAATCATAAAAGTTAGTTTACAGTTTATCAAACAAAGTGAACTGTTCATTTTTTATTTAAAAAAACTTAGGCTGACTTATTAATGCGATTTGATCTACCGTCACTGAAATGCAAATGGGAAAGTTGAAAATACTTTTTTTTTAAATAAAAGTCAAACTGCAAGGTCAGCAACAGTGACAGCAAAAAGCAGAGCATATGTATATTTTCTTTTTTTTAATTTTAATTTTTATGTAGAAAGTGTTGACACAACATAGATCACAAACATAACTTCAACTATACAATTAATTAGATCAGTCCCATAAGCACATAGTATACAAGAAGAATGAGACCTCAAACAAAGTACATTTACAATTGTCTGGGAAGTTACTGTACAGATAAACCCCTTAGAAAACACAATAAATTGAATAATTCTCATAGACAGCTTTTGCAAGTGATCTCCTTGTCTCAATAAACTAATTAACTCATCATTCCAGTATCTTCCCCATGCATGATTTTCCTTACTTTTGAAAGATGGACTACTAGTAAAAACATAACCCAATACAGTTAACGCAAGGAACAAAATGATCTCTTCTGTTCATAATGTAACATATCCAACTTGTCCACCTATCATTAAATAATTCCAGCTGTGCCCTAACTTTAAATGTTAACTTTCCCATTTAATAAGTTGCAGTCATTAGATTTCTCCATAATTCTACCTCTGGAATGTGTGAGTGAAACCACTTTCTCATAATGTCCTTTTTTGCTACTGTCAACAAAACAAGAAGAAAATATTTCTGATATTTATTAAAATGTTGAGTTGGAAACTCAGGAAACAAGGCCATTTTATACATCAATGTGGGGAAAGTAGGAAATAGCTCCTGAAGATTGGGTTCAGCTCTCAACCAATAGAAACGTAATCGAGGGCAGCTCCAAACCATATGAGAATGGTGAGCATTCTTTTGGCCACAGTGCCTCCAACAGACTTGACCTGAAGTAGAAACATGGAAACTTAGAAGCTGATGGCAGATAAGGACCGCAAGGCCCATCCAGTCTGCCCATTTCTTTTTTTACCTTATGAATCTGCCATCGGCCTTTGCTCTGTCAATGGCCTATCTATTCATACTCATCTGTGTTGCTCCCTTGTGCAGATCCCATGCATGTTTGAAGCCCTGCACTGTATTCATGTCCACCATTTCCTGAGGTAGGCCGCTCCATGCATCCACCACTCTTTCTGTGAAAAAGAACTTCCTCACATTACCCCTTAATCAGCCTTCCTCTAATCTCATGCTGTGTCCTCTTGTCCTGCTATTTTTCTTATATTGAAACATGTTAGACTCTTTCACCTTGTTAATGCCCTTAAGGTGTTTGAATGTTTCAATCATATCACCTCTCTCCCTCCTTTGCTCAAGGGTATACATATTGAGCTCCGTTAATCTGTCCTCATATGTTTTCTGATGCAGTCCCTGCACTATTTTGGTTGCCTTTCTCTGGACTGCCTCAATTTGGTTAATGTCCTGGTGAAGGTGTGGCCTCCAGCACTGCATGCAGAACTCCAGATGGGGCCTAACCAGTGTCTTGTAAAGAGGGATTATTACCTCCCTACTTCCAAATTGTGATACCCCTACTAATACACCCCAACATCCCCCTAGCCTTACCTACTGCTTTAGTGGTATGCTTGGATGACTTCAGGACATCTGTGATGATGATGCCCAAGTCTCTTTCTTCCCTTGTAACTGCCAACAACTTCCCTCCCAGCCTATAGGTGGCTTCAGTGTTTCTCTTCCCTATGTGCATGATCTTGCACTTCTTTGCGTTGAACCCCAGTTGCCACTCTTCCGACCATTTTGCCAGTTTATTCAGATCTCTTCTCATGCTGTCCACCCCATCTGGATCATCTACTCTGTTGCAGATCTTGGTGTAATCTGCAAACAGACAAACAGAGTGGGAAGGAACTTTGTTGTAATTGTGAAGAGTACTAAAATATTAAACCCTAAACTTCCAGGCAGATTCCTTCCATGAGTATGATCAAGATATCCTATGTTGGCAAGAGTAAAGCTTATCCCATGCTGTCTGTGGGAATGGGAAGTTCAGCTCTGATTCCCACCTCTTCTGAACATTTTCAAAAGTTATCTCAGGGGGTGCTTGCAATGCTTTATAAACCTGTGAAATATAATGAGAGGGCATACCCTGAGTTTGTGTAACCTGAAGGAAAAATAGCAATGGACAGGGTTGCTCAAAATCAGTAAGTTGCCTCATCTAATGATTATAACATGCCATACTTGAAGAAACCTATAATGATCAGCTGTTGTTAAGGCATATCGTTGTATGAAGAGAAAAGTATGGGAGATAGCATGTTCATACAATAGGTAGAGATGCATTAATCCCTGTCTCTCCCAAAACCTAAACCGAGGATCAATCTGAGCAGGGACAAATGACAAATCATTGGGGATGGCTATCAGGGGGAGAAGGTGCTTCCAGAAATGCTTGTCTGTCAAGATGTTATGCCATACCTTAGACACATTTTGAATAAATATATCTGTTTGCCCTTCCAGAGGTGGTGCAGGGCTAGAAAATAATGTTTTATGTAGAGAAAACTTCAATTCAGCCTATTCCAACATTTTCCATCTTGCCTTATAATTAATATCCAGCCACGTGGATATATGCCGTAGCCGAGACGCTCTATAGTAATTTAAGAAATTCGGTAATGCCAGTCCCCCTTGCTCCCTTTGGAAACTGGAATCTGTGGAAAGCAATCCAAGGCCACAGTCCCTCCCAAATAAATGATGAGACCCACTTGTTTTAGTCCCTGAATGCTGCTTCAGGTGGAATTATTGGTAACGTCTGAAATAAATAAAGCAAACTGGACAAAATGTCCATCCAAATAGTATCTAGTCATTGATAGAGTATTATAGGCAGCACCAACCATTGATCCAAATCCTCATATAGTGTCTTATTCAACAAAGGACGAAAATTGTGCTCATATAGAGAGGTCAGCCAGCACCCAGACCCCTGGATATTTGATCTTAGTCTGATTCCATTGGAATCGATACTGTTCCCTGATTTCAATGGGGGTTTGTAATTAAAATGAGGGCTGCATTTTTTTCTACATTCAGTGTATATCCAGCTAATTGACCACAGTGTTGCAGTACCCTTCATAATGGGGGGGGGAGATACTGGGTGGGGTCACTCAAATAAATCAATAAATCATCGGCATAATAAGCAAGTTTATTCTCTTCCCCCTATAACATGAAGCCAGAGATGTCTTTAGCTTGCTGAATAAATTGGGTGAGAGGTTCTACCAATAGAGCAAAAAGCAAGGGGGGAAATGGACAGCCCTGCCTCGTACTGCGAGACAACAGAAATCTGAGAGCGAGCCATTAGCCCGCACCATGACCTGTGAGTGATGATATAATGCCATTATAGGGTTTATAAATTGGGGGTGAAACCAAATCTGTGGAGGGAATCATAAAGAAATGTGCATGAAACCCTATCGAAAGCCTTTTCTGTATCCAGGCTCAGTACACATATATTTTCAAATCCCCCCCTTTCCCACATATACAATAAGCTACTACTGCTATGACCCCAGTGTTTAAACATAGCACCCTTGCATTTGTCAGCTGTACCTTGCTGCTCGGTGACCTGCCACTTTCTTTGCTGAAGCTGCCTACCATATGATTGTCATCATTAAAAAAACATTCACCCTGGCACCTTCCATCATGGCTGTGCACACACACCACAGGGTCATCCTTGCCCTGTTGCTATGTTCCCTATCTGTCTGTCTGTCTCTCTATCTCTGCCGCACTCCGCTCTACTGCTCTCTCTCTCGACGGCAGTGCAACTGCTGCACTTTTACCTTCCGTCCCTTGCTCTACAGCTGCCTCAACCTTCCTTCTCTCCCTATCTCTGTATACACTTCAGGAAAAAAATAATTTTAGTTATAACATGGGTAGGGAAATAGGCAATGCATCTAAAACAGGGGCAAGGGATATTTGTGGAGGTATGATTTCAGCTGCAATTTGTCATTCATGCTGGATTTCACTTTCCCTCACTAAGACAGTTTTTAAATATGGTGCCGTTTTCAGTGCTTGAACGTAATAGGGGAGTGATTTCAGGATTTAGTATATTTGGCTCTACAGTACGTCAAACAATATCTAGGTCACCAGTAGGTCCATGCGTTTACTAGGCATTAATCAATGCCCACATGACTACTTTTAACCAATGAAACACTTAGATTGCCTGCATATTTCTCTACCCATTTTATAAAAATGCTTTAGGCATTGATGCAAAAATGTGTTGTTGTCCAGGGAGCTGCAATGTTCTAATAAACAGTAAGTGGTTAGTAGTGGAAAACAATTATATGATGTCATTTCCCCCATCAGAATAAACAAAGAAAACCAGACTGAATAATAATACATTACTGTGTATACTTGTATAAGCTGCCCAAACTGGTAAATTGACTCCAATTTTAACCTTTTAAATGTTTAATACTTTGCACAACAAAATATGAGGCGGAACATGCTTGCCTGATGAATGCTGACTTTCAGGTTGTATAAACTAGCTAGCTGCCCAGAATGAGATGTGCAAATAGCAGTATAGTGCAGCGGTTTAAGGCTGTGAACTGCAGACCTGGAGACCTGGGTTTGAATCCCATAGCCCCCACTTGCACACTGTATGACCCTGAGCAAGTCACTTTACTTCTATGTACTCCCAAGGTGCACCTATAAACAAGTTTTCAGCTTAGTGTGTCTCTCCTGGTTAAAAGTAAAATACAGGATAGATACAGAGCCCATCAATCAATTTGTAACAGACAGGTTTATCTGTAGCCCTCAGACTGGTCAAACAATACGTCAAAGGTAAATAACCAATTATTTATTCTGGCAGTCAGTCGGCCTTGGCAGCCTAACAACTTTTTTCTCAAATCTAAGAGGGTCCAGATTCATGTCCATTCTGCTGGAAAGTCAAGGCCTGTTTTTCAATTTTTTTTTAATCTTTACTCTTTTCCTCTCCAGTACAAGTCCAATGACCATCTGCCCTCTGGCAACTGTTATAGAAAAACCAAAAATAAACTGCACAGAACACTCATAAAGCTGGCATAAGTGTAAAAAAGATTTTATTAATAAGTCATATCATGGAAACACAAACCCCTATGGTCCAACAACGTTGTAACGTTGCTCCCTCAGCACTTTCTTGGGTCAATATTTACTCTTGTTCTCCCCTGAACAGGCCCAGCCCTCATCTGCCCCCTGGTAAATGCCCAGTTTCCACCACCCCATCTGCAGTTCTCCTTCCAATGCCAGAGGTAGCATCGCCTGGTTGGGGCCAGTTGGTGCAGGTTCCCCCACCCTTCAGAGCACAGATGAGTACAGAGGCAGTGGTGACTGTGCAGACCAAGTTTACTAGGTGTCATCCTGACTGGCCACCACCTTTTCACCAGTTTCTGTTCCCCAGGATGTCAGTAGCAAGGCCTGAAAATGTACAAGCAGCGCACACAGTTGCCTGCCAATGGGTGAAGCCAATTGGTACCCTCTTTCCCTTAGCTATCCCAACCTGAACTGCCACCAGTCGTCACCCAGCTGGCAAAAAAAAAACATCCTCTGGATTGCTGAATCCTTCTCTTCCCTGGTGGCGGTACAGCAGCACAGGCTCACGCCTGAACTTTGTTCACCAGCATTGTGAACGGCAACAATGCTGCTGCATCACTGAGTCAGTGGGACATGTTTTTAATTTGTCCATTTTTGTAACAAAAGAAACATCTCTTTTGGTAATATATGTATACGGAAACAGGAAATGGAATTTTGCTAATGGAACTTTTTCAAATGTTAAGGAAGGAATGAGAAAAACACATGACATAGTGCGAGTAAATTAAGCATTGAGATGCATGTGATGCCCTTCGTGGAGACAGCAGCCCGAATTCCATGCTTCTCATTGTCGATGCAAAACAGTAGTTAAAACGTAATCTTTGTTGATTTCATTTATTTATTTAGTTTTTGTTGACCGGGTATGTGCACTAGACAAATCCTGCCTATTTTCAGTCACAACCCAGTGGAGGGGGATACAGATGAATGCCAACTGACCTTGAACCAGATTAAGCTGTTGGCTGTATTTTTAGTGAATGAGGGAAATTTGGCCAGGACACTGGAGAAATTCCCTACTCTTTTTGATAAGCGCCATGGGATCTTTAACATTCACCTGAACTACCACCAATCCAGGCAGATGGGATCTCGGTTTAACGTCTCATCTGAAAGACAGCACCCCAGAAGTGCAGCACCCCTCTCATGCTGCACTACAGTGTCAGTACTGGGATATTAACCCAAGTGCCAGATGTGGGAACTGAACCCACAACCCTCCGATCTCCCGACCTCAGAGGCGAGTGTCCTACCTACTGAGCCACTGACACTAATCTGATAGAGGATGTTTTGGAACCTTTTGTTTGCACTTTACTTTGGCAATAACTGTACCAAGTTTGAGGATGGCAGAATTTAATTGCAAGCCTCTAGGTGACGAAGTGGGACTGTCACTTCGTAGGCCACCCCTGCTTCTAGCCAGAGCTATGCCACCAAAACCACAAACCTTGAAGCAACACAAGTCTTATCTCCCTGGACAGACTGCCATCTGCTGCTGAGGTGATGGACAAGTTTGACAGTTTTTTTCTGGGAATTAACATTAATCAAGATGGTGCTAACTAACCTAGTGGGTGGCTTGAAATAATTCAAGGGGGCCATCCAGGACTTAAATTAACCTGTCAGAGATGCCAAAGTGAGACTAAGTTCACTAGAGGATAAAGTGGTTATAGAAGAAAGAGAACTGGTGGTATAAAGGGGGAAAGTAAATAAGTTAGAGGACAGACTGAAAGACTGAGAGGGTTGCAGCTGGTGCAATAACATAGTAATGTAGAGTACCCAAAAAAGCTGAACAGCAGTACAGTCTTACTTTTCTAGAGCACCTGTTTAACCAGATTGCCAGTTCATCACCTAATGGCCCCATTTATGTTACTGAATGGGCTCACTGCTCCCTGAGACTCCCACTGAAAACATATTATAGTACTGTGTATACTTCTAAATGTTGATCGAAACTGGTAAAGTGATACCAATTTTTAACCCAAATATGCTTTTCCTTCTTTTTTTTATTCTGTTCTTTTTTTTCTCACTTTGTGTTCAGAGTAGATATCAGAATCAGGCACATTTTCTGGAATATATCCTCAATGGTATTTATTTCACTATTACACCTAAATATAACTTTTTATTTCTTATATTTAAGCAGTGTGTAAAGATATTACTGTTAATGATTACCCATTGCAATTTGTGCTGACTTCATGATACTTGTTTTACTTGTGGTGGCTGTCTTTGTACAAGATACATATTTACAGGTTAGTAGGAGACCTTTCACTTTGGCGGGCCCAAATGCATTATAGAGATAAGACCACAGTGGGCTGGATTTACAAGGGAGCACCCAGACCTGGAGTAATGAACATTGATGCCAAATGCTGGGGTGTTTATTAACCTCCGTGGACTGGTTATTACCGAAGAAACCCAGTCCACTATGGATATTATTGCTATATATGACAAATACGTCTTTGAGGAACTACAGAGCATCTATTAGAGACCAGGCACTGTTTCTCTTAGATGCACTGCAGTGTTGCTGGATGTCTCTGATTGGTTACTGCCTTTTGAAGTGGGAGGGCAGACTGGGCTCGCTGTCTAATTAGCTAAGTACAACACCAGTAGCCAATCAGAATGCAGAGCCACTGTCCCATTATTTAGTCTACTGTCAGGTTATCACATAATAATGGGACGGTAACTCTATGTTCTGAGTGGCTAAGAGGGAATTTTTCCCCAATATAATAACTAATATATTGCCTCGTATTGATCCCAATTGTTCAGCACATGGTTTCAATGAAGCACTTCATCTCCTGTACAAAACTTCATCAACTTGTTTGTGTTTTTGGTGTATTTTGAAATGTTTGAACTTTTAGATTTATATGGTTGTACTTAAAAGTGTATTGTTTGCCCTCAGTGTCTGTCATGACTATAAAAGGGCTTGTCAGTCCATGCACTGGTTAAAAATAAAAATTAAGAGAAATAAATGTTATTCTTTTAGTGTTACAGTCTGTGAATTTTAAATATATAAGCTTGGAAAGAGTGGCAAACATTTTGAAATTATTCTAACTTCTGCTCCTTTAAGCAGTAGATTTTTTCCATGTTTGCACAATCGGATTTAGCCATTCTACACAGCTGGCTGGTAATGGGTCTTTCCAATGCATTAGGACTGCTTACTTTGCTACTATTAATACAAGTGAAATAAATGCTTCTACATCTTCCTCGAGTGACAAACTGGGAAGATTTCCAAGATTTCAGGGTCTTACGGAATCCTGCCCTGTTATTTTAGACAGAATTGCCCTAATCGTATCCCAAAATATAATTAAGCAGTTTCATGTAATAAGCTAGTGTGACAATGCCACTCCAAGTACAGATGGTGTACTGGTAACAAACTGAACTACATGCAAAAAATCCAGGAACACACCACACCACTTATCACAGCACTACAGATTATCATAATGAATCTTGTAGTTCGAGGCAGCTATTTTGAATAAGGTTGAGCACAGCATGTTTCGACTCATATATACACCCCAAGGATGAATGAATGAAATAAATTATTTAATATCACAGCAAATTAAAAGGGAAGAACTTATGCAGCAGCAGCAGCAGGAGAAGGGACTTGAAACAAGCGTGCCAATATTTTGCGCCCCACATGTGCTTTCTCAAGGCATGCAATTGGCTTTAAGTCATCACTGCACAGTCTTCTAATTTAAATAATTAATTGATCCCAGCCAAACATGAGCCAAAAACATTTTTTACATAAAAAGTTCAGTAAAACAATCTGAAAAATCAGCAGCAAATACATAATTCCTTTTGACATTGATAATGGAACTTGGAAAGGCCGATGGCAGATTCATAAGGCAGAAAAAGAAATGGGCAGACTGGATGGGCCTTGCGGTCCTTATCTGCCATCAACTTCTATGTTTCTCTGTTGTTCTCTTTTATTTATTTCCAATTCAGTTGGTAGCCTTCACTGGGTAAAGGCATTAATCACCTGGATCCAGACTTCCTCCAGCTCACATCCTCTAGTACACTGTCAAAGATTAAGCTGAAAGGCCAGCCCAGTGGTACTGATGTTTGAGGTGCTGGACGCCACACCTCATGCTACGCCGGTGACCCAGATTCAGGAGCGGGCCTGGGTCATTAGGGTTGGCCGGGAGGGAGGGAGGGAAGGAGTGGGATCAAGCATCTAGAAGGCAGCTCTCCTGGGGAGGTACCCTGTCACCCCTGCAGTCAACTGCCCCCAGGTGGAGGCCTGAGAGTAGTGTAGATGGGTGGCAGTATGAATAGGGAGGGCACTGCAGAATTGCGGTGTGCACATGCCCCCAAACATGTACGTGCAGCCATGGCCTGCGTGGGGAGAAAATGGAGCTGGTGGGCTTCATGATGTCCTGATGGCATTCCCAGTGATGGGGATACCAGCCAGGGACAGATAAGCTGAAGAATACAAAGGAACTTGTTACAATCCCATTATCAGTTCTCAGATTATCCTTACAGCACCATCACTCTGTAACTAAAGATGTGCCCATAATATGATTCTGTTATAAAAAAAGGATGTATCATTTGAACAAAGTTTAAAGAGATGAGTTGGCCATAAGAAGCAAATTCATTACATGTATTTTTTTACTTACAGCACCATCCACATAATTCTTATATTATGGGTGTGCCAATTACATTGGAGTACTGTGTCCAGTTCTGGAGGACGCATCTCTGCAAGGACATTGAAACAGTGGAAGAGGTAGAGAGGAGGGCAACCAAAATGGTGAGGGGGTTGCACAAGAAGCCATATAAGGAAAGGCTGCAGGAACTCAACATGTACTCACTGGAAGAGAGGAGAGCGAGAAGGGATATGACTGAAGCCTACAAGTATCTCAAAGCAGTGAACAAGGTGAAAGTGGAGGATCTGGTTCAGAGAAAGGAAGACACTACAGCAACAGGGACTGCTATGAAGCTAAGATGTGGAAGGTTTAAGAGAGATGTGTAGAAATACTTCTTCATGGAAAGGGTGGTGGATGACTGTAACAACCTGCCAGAAGAGGTTGTGGGGGCAAAGACTGTGGGGAACTTCAAGCATGGGTGGGGTAATCACAAGGGAATATTAGTTAGAGGAATGGGGGAAAGAATGACATCTATGACCAGCTAGGGTCAGTGGTGATGGAATAGACAGGGACAAGGGGCAGACTGGATGGGCCTAAAGGTCATTTACTGATGGCAAAATCTGTGTTTCTGTGTTTCTATACATGGACACAGTAGGACTCCAAACTTGGCCACTACATGTAAGCAGAACAGATCAAAAATGCTACAGCTTAGACTTTGATACAAAAACCGGATACATTATTACAAGACATGGGAATAGAGGGGGGAATGGGATTTGGGGAATGGGGGAAATGACTGCAGATACAGTACCTGGTGTTATAAAATAGGGCAAAGAGAAAACAAGGGCAGACTAATACCTATATTAATGGCTTACATACCATATACCTCTACAGAAGATTTTGTACAATACTGCCTTCATATGTAAAACAAATTGCATGGAAAAAAAATAATAATAGAATTTCAATTATCACAGAAGGATTTTTCTAACACTGTTGGGATAATTTGAAATAAACATAGTAGACATGGGAGAACATTCGTTTTCAAGACGTGGATCCCGCCAATTAGTGTAAGAGGAGGGTTTACCCATTTATCTAAGCTGTTGGTTATTTTTTATCAAGAGTGGCAGTAGTTCAGTTCTTTGATTTTTTGAAAGTTCTTATGCAATATTACTCCTAAATATTTAATTTCTTCTTTAATTTTGCTATTGTCCTGGAGGATTAGTGGTGGTGGTGGTGGTGGTAGTGGGTGTTAATTAAACTCAGACCTAGCCCAGCCCGGTGGCGCTGAGGGTTGAGGCGCTGGATGCCACAGCTCACACCACGCCGGTGACCCGGGTTCAGGAGCGGACTCAGGTCATTGGGGGTCAGCAGGGGAAGGGAGAGGATCAAACATTCCAGGACAGCTCACCTCTCTCTGGGGTTGGCATGGGGCTCGCGTCACTTTGCAGTGGCATCTGGTGGCTGTCAGGTGCACTGGAAGTTGCAGCGCACAGAAAGAGAGTTGGAGCACGGCAGATGTCGGCACATAAGTGCGCTGTATGTCATTGCATGCTGGCTTCAGGGGAACACCAAAAATGCAGAAAAATAGTGGGGTGGTTGTTGTGGCTGATGGCCATGCACTGCGCCCCCGGATCTGAGAGGTGCACCCCCAGGTGTTGGTTCCAGGTCCCTGGAGGGGGAACACTGCATGTATACCAAGCCTGTGGAGGAGAGTGTGTTGCTGGCCAGACCGGGTCCGAGGGTGCAGGTGCCGGCATCCGGACAGCATGCCATGCCCACACCGCAAAGGAGGAGAAATAATGATATGATAAAAAAAAACAACTCAGACCTAAAATAATGTATTCCATTTTGTTCCAATTTATTTTATAACCAGTTAGTTTCTCAAATTATTCTATCAAGTTAGTATATCACTGATTTTTTGGGACGTTTTCAAATATAATAAAATATCATCTGCTTATAATGGATTGATACGTTACCCCTTTGATCAATATTTGTTTCAAATTCTGGTTTTTCCTCATGGCTAATGCTAGTAGTTCTATGAATATTAAGAAAAACAGTGGTGATAGCGGGCAACCCGGTCTTGTACTTGACCTCTCTTCAAGATAATATGGTCTGATAGAGTATTAGTGGTTTTCATTCTGGATTTGGGGCAACTGCGTATCCAATGTGAAAAAAGAATTACCTTTGTTTATCTTTACCAGAAAATATTTCAAATATGACCAGTGGATCCAATCAAAAGCTTTTTTGACACTGCTATAACTGTGTCATTGTGGGAAACTTTTTCTTCAACGTCCAATGTTCTTCTCAAATATGTGGAAAGGTAAGTTTCCATAAATTCTGTTTGGTCTAGATCATTAGTTCTCACCCTTTGTGATAGTGAGCCTCCCCCAAGCAATGAAATAGATTTTGAGCCTCACTCAAATTTGGAAAAAAATCTTGGGCCTCCCCACAAGAAAATAAATCCTACTTTGCACAGTACACAAGGAATACAGTGAAACTAATAAAGCTGACCAAGTATATTCTCTTTTTATTCAATGTATTGCTCTCCACCCCTAATCCAGCACCCCAGGTTATATCTGTCACTCCTTTTCTCTGACTCCTGGGCCCTTGTCACTCTGTTTCCTGTCTATCTGGAACAACCAACCTAGCCACTTCATTTCTCCCTCTTTTACCCTATTGTTAAGCAACTTCCTGCACCCTTTCCTCGGGTCACACCTGAAAATATGCATCAGATCACTGTGCCTTTCCCAGTCATTAATTTACATATAAACACCTACTATAGAAACAAGCCTTGACTCAGTGTACTTTTCCCAGTCACTAATTTGCATTAAAATACCTATTGTAGAAACAAGCCTCAACTCAGCATGCCTTCCTCAGGCATTAATTTACACACACACACACACACGCACATATATATATATATATATATGTATATATATGTATATACACACATATAAACAAGGTTTGGCTCAATGGGGACTTCCTGGTCACTTATTTGTGCATAAGTAAAGAAATTCATCTGAAAATTATCCATATTTAGTTTGTTTCATCCTTTCACACAAAACAGCCAAAACTTAACATTTAAATACTGTACATTCTCAGACTTGACTGGGCCTCCCCTGAAACAATTTGGGGCCTCCCTTGGGAGGCTGGCCTCACCATTTGGGAACCACTGGTCTAGATAAATGATGGTGTAGGTGATTTCTCCCAGTCTAACTGTTATTACTGTAGTTTTGTTATTATTTTGTAATCTACATTTAATAGTGAGATTGTTCTGTAAGAACTGCAAAGTTTAGGGTTTTTATTCTTTTTAGTGGCAATAGAATGATTGTATCTTGAAAAGAGGTAGGAAGATAGTGCTTCATTTCAGTTTCTAAAATGTTTTTAATAATAGTGGTGATAGCATATCCTTAAAGGGTTTGTAGAATTCAGTCAAATAACCATTTAGTCCAGAGATTCACAATTCTTTAGGTTTGATACTGTCACTTGGATTCCATGTAAGCATGCAGGTTTATTCAAATCCTCCCTATCGCTTTCTGATATCATTTTTAATGAAATTTGTTATGGAAAATGTTCTATATGTGTATATTCTGGATTTACTGTATATCTGGGGAATACAGATTAGCCTAGTAGTACTTAAATATATTGTTTATTTCCCAAGGAGTAATTATTATTCATCTGTTCTGAAATTAATCATACTGATTGCTTGCTGTTTTTATGCACTGAATCTGGCATGCTAGTAGTTTGTCTATTTTTTTAGCAAAAAAGTAGTAGTCGACTTTGCTTTTACAGTTCGTTCTTTATTATAGCCTCATCTGATTTTTCAGCATTTTCAGAATATCTACATTACTTTAAAAGTTTGTATACACTTTTTCAGTTTTTAGGTCATTCTCTGTTTTTTCAGTTTAGCTAGATATTGTATGAGGTAATCCAGCCTCTTAAGTAGGCTTTTAGGACTTCCCATTCTATATTATATTAGTTTCTCCATAATTATTGTTTTTCATAAATCAGTTATTTTAAATATCATTTTATCAGTAAACATTTTATTATTCAGCAAAGAATTGTCAAATTTCCATTTTTAGGGCTGCAGTGGGCGGAACCCTGCAAACCTCATGCTACAAAAAGAAGGAGACTTTTGCAATTGCACAACCATATGGAGTTCCATCACAGTTGCCTTCGCATCTGTGAAGCACTCCACTCAGTCTATTAGTGGTCAATATGTTTTCCTTCTGCCACCCGACCCTCCCTCTTAGCACCCCAGAGAAACATAACAGTGACACCGGGGATGCCCAATCCCTCAATGACCCGATCAGTAATCCTCCATTTTTTTATATATATATTTTTTCCTCCCCCTACTCGACCTTCTCTCTCAGCACTCACCACCCTCCACCCAAAAACATAGTAGTGTTACAGGGGGTGCCCAATCCCCCAGTGTCACGATGGTAATTCCTCCATCCTTTTTTGTTGCTGTCCCCCCTCCCCTACCGCACATGCGTGGATATTTAGTGTGCATGTTTTTTTAAAATATATATATTTTCCTCCCCCCACTGACCCTCCCTCTCAGCACCCACCACACTCCCAGAAACATAACAGAGACACTGGGGGAGCCCAATCACCCAGTGTCACACTAGCACCCTCCATCCTTTCTTTTTGTTGTTTACCCTGTAAAAATAAAACCATCCATTGATGTCATTTGTGGCAGTAACTACCCCCACCTGACCCTCCCACTCGGCACCCACCACCCCTCACCCCAAGCCCTTACTTACCCATCAGGGGTCCAATGCTGTAATCCTCTTTGGACCACAGACATGTCTTCACTCTTCAAAGCCAGACCATGAACTGAAGAAACAAGTATGTGGTTCAATGTATTTCAATGGGGTTTTGAACTTAGTGGCATAACTTGGGCATTTTTGCATATTTTTGGCCTAAATTTTCAACATGCCTTCTTTTGGGACCCTGCCTTATGAACAATTAAACTGCCATTAGACAGATTGGTCCATACATGAAATCAACTTTTGGGCAGGAGTTGACATTTTTTTTTGCCCTTGTTCATGAGGTGGGTCATAAGAAGGCTCTTTTGAAAATTTGGTGTAAAAATATTAAAAAACAAAGTTATGAGCTTACGTTGAAGTTTACGACTTCAGACTTGTAATGTTGGTAATTTTCAGTATTTTTTCCCCCAAATTCACAACATAGTCATATCTTTCTTTACAGCACCTCATGAGAGTGACAGCTGTTATTTTTCAAATCCTGACCAAAATGTTGTTGTTTTTTTTTACATCCCGGAAGGTGATTTCACAGTCGCTGTGCAAAATCACCTTTTGGGCAGGAGTTGAAAATTTTCTCTGCCCTTATTTATGAGGTGAA
Source organism: Neoceratodus forsteri (assembly GCA_016271365.2). Lineage (NCBI taxonomy): Eukaryota > Metazoa > Chordata > Ceratodontiformes > Ceratodontidae > Neoceratodus > Neoceratodus forsteri. The sequence continues at coordinate 940,569,929 of CM028137.1, forward strand.
TCATAAGAAAGGTTTGTTGAAAAATTTGGTGTAAAAATATTAAAAAACAATAAAGTTATGAGCCTACGTTGAATTTTACAAACGCAGGCTTGTAACTTTGGTGATTTTCAGTATTTTAACCTCAAATTTACAACATAGCTGTATCTTTACAGTGCCTCATGAATGTGACAGCTGTCATTTTTCAAATCCTGTCCAATTTTTTTTTACATCCTGAAATGTGATTTTGTGGCCCCTGTGCGAAATCACCTTTCATGCAGGAGTTGAACATTTTCTTTGCCCTTGTTCATGAGGTGGGGTAATAAGAAGGCTATGTTGAAAATTTGGTGAAAAAAATATTTAAAAAAAATACAATAAAGTTAAGCACCTACATGGAATTTTGAGAATGCAGGCTTGTAACTTTGGTAATTTTAAATATTTTTACCTCAAATTTACAATACAGCCATTTCTTTACAGCACCTCGTGAATGTGAAAATTTTCATTTTTCAACTCCAGCCCAAAATGTGTTTTTGAGTCCTGAAAAATGACTTTGCAATCCCTGCGCAAAATCACCATTAGGCCAACAGTTGATCATTTTCACTGCCCTTCCTCATGAGCAGAGTCTTAACAAGGCTGTGTTGAAAATTTGGTGTAAAAATATTAAAAAACACATTTTCATTATTTTAACCCCACATTCCTCACCTGCAGCCTTATCGGCTCTGGCCAGAGTTTGTTTTAGATAGGAATACTGGCACATGTTCTGAAAGTTTGATTGCGCTATATTGTATTCTAAAAATTTCTCAGAAAAGGGCAGCCTTTAGATGGTGCATGCCGCCGCAACTGAAATTCTGTCAATGGCCATTACAGTGATGGTACAATGCTGATAGCCAGCATTGTGCCATCTGGGACACAATTATTTTCACCCCCCCATTCAGGGGAGTGGGGCTCTGCCCCCCACCACCCTCTGCACTAAACATTTCCAAATATATTTAGTTTCTCATTGAAATACACTGGGCTCTTAAGTAGCTGGCAGTTTCTGAGATCACAATACCAGCATTCTACTGAATTCTTTTTTACCAGTAGTGCGAAAAGCAAAGGTGAAAATCCACTTGTTTCACTGCACTAACAATTTTATTACACAAGTGGAAAGTAATTACTAACACATCAAAAAACAATAAATAACATAGTCAGTTTTCCATTTATTAGAAGTAAATACCTGCTCATTAAGAGCCCAGTGTATTTCAATGAGAAACTAAATATGTTTTTCTATCTTTTTAAAAAGAAATTGATACTTATTTCTTCAACAAACTGCCTTTTATATGTTTACACTATAGTGCTCCATCTGTATGAATTTACGTTTTTGAATACAATAATTAGTTTCTATTTACTTCTTTCCAAGTAACACCTGGTTATGAAGAGACTGTCACCTGCTAAATTATAACAAAAGATCACATGTTATCAAAAATCACATATTTCTATTAAATATATAATATTTTGGTGGCCGGAAGTGTTATTTCTCCATAAAAATCTGAAAACAGATTTGTAGTTTCCCATTGAAATACACTGGCAGCCTTGCCAGTAAAGATTTTCTGACATTATCATACACTGATTCCTTTGGATTCTTTTTCACTAGCAGTTGGCAAAATACAAATAAAGTGATGAAAAAGTAAGTAAAGAAACAAATAAAAGCAAACTGAATGTTTGTAGAGGCATCTAACGGCCCTAAACCTTCATTCTTTAAGATTTGCACCCTTACTGAGCACCTGCTCTTTAAACCTATGGAATGCTCCCCTTTTGTGACTGAGGGCTTCCCTAACCTTCGCTGAGAACCACATGAGTCTTGTGCTTATTTCTTTTTGCAACTGATTTAACACAGAATTTTGTAGCCTCCAGTATAGCCTCTTTTATAACCTCTCACATGTCTTTCACACCCAGTCTATCTCTAACTTTGGCCAGTCTGTTATCAACCAACAATCTCATGTTGTCAAAGTCTGCTCCTCTAAAGTTCAGGACCTCCATCCGTGAGTATGTTCTTTCATCCCCTGGGGACAACTCAAACCATACGTAATTATGGTCACTGTTTCCTAGTGGTTCCCCTACTCTTTCCGCCCTAACTGTTTCTGCATGTGTCAGAATCACATCCAGAATGGATCCCAGCCTGGTAGGATCCTTTACCAACTGGGTCAGCAGGCAGTCCTGGAGTATTTCCAACATAGTCTGACTTCTAGAACTCTTTGCTACTGGAACACCCCAGTGTACATCTGATAGATTTAAATTCCCAACTACCACTACCTCTCCTTTTCCTATCCCTCTTTTTATTTCCTCTACAAGCTCCTTGTCCCTCCCCTCTCCTTGTCCTTGTGGTCGATATAGCACCCCTATGCAAATTTCTTTGCCCAATGCTGCTGTGAGCGGCACCCACAGCAACTCAGCTTCCTCCATTTCACTCTTGATATTTCCATTTTCTACTATGTCAATGCCCTCAAGAACATAAAGGGTTAACTAGGCTCTTCAGCTTATCCAAAAGGTAGGGAAATGGGCAGACTAGGTGGGCCAAGTGGTCCTTATCTGCCATCAACATCTACATTTCTAATTATTGATTCTGGCAATCAACAGTCCTGTTATTTGTCCATTCTGCTGGAAGGTTGAGGCTTGTTTTACATTTTTTTTAATCTGTACTCTTTTCCTCCCCTGCATTGGCCTGATCCCCCATTTGCCCCAGCAACCACCCGGCTCCACTATCCTTACCTGTAGCCCACCTTCCAATGCCACATGTAGCATCTTTTCTTATTGGGGCCAATCAAGGCAGGTCCCCCCCTCACCCTTCAGAGCTCAGATGAGTAGAAGGGTACTGGCGTCTGTGAACAGAAACATAGAAATATAGAAACATAGAATTTGTCAGCAGAAGAGGCCTCTTGACCCACCCAGTCTGCCCAGATGTTCCCTGCCTAATCTGTCTCTGTGGACCCTAACTGGTCTCTGATGACCCTCCCTCCCCACTGCCTGTTTTCTAGTACACCCCTATAGGCCAGTTTATATGGCTGCATTTGCACAACAACCTGAGCACTCAAGTCATTGTGGTGCAAATACTTTCACACCAACACTTATCTGATCATGATGAGTTGGTCCTAGATCCTCTTCCAGGGCCACAGTGAACCTGGGGACATGTTCCAGAGTGAGCAGTGTAGGCAACCATATAGACAGGCTGCACTGCTCACTCTGACGCACAAGTGGCCCCCAGGATTGCCCCGTGCCTCCCAGTGTCTTCTTCCCTGGACCCAAGGCCCCTCTCCAATGTGTCCTGAATCAGCGCAGACAGGGACCATGTAAACTGAGCAGCAATCAGCTTAGGAGGTCAGGGGAGCACTAACATGGACCATGGTGCAGAGAAGAGTGGTCATGTGAACAGGGCTTATATCTACCCCATGCACACTTAAAGCCCCCCCCCATGTTTTTTTCTCCACCACGTCTGCTGGCAGTCTGTTCCAGGTGTCTGCCACCCTTTCAGTGAAGAAATATTTCTTCATATCTCCCTTAAAGTCCCCCCTTCAGCTTCATTGCATGACCCCTGGTCCTGGTTCTCCTTCTCATTTGATCTTATGCACCCTGGTCACCCCTGTATGATACTTGTAAGTCTCTATCATCCAGGATGCCATTGCAAGTGAGCTGTGCTTAATGATTTAATCATCTAATAACAATCAAAAAATGTAATTAAATCATGTCATTTCTCAGTCTTCTCTCTTTCAGTGTGTACATGTTGAGATCCCTCTGTCTCTCCTTGTGGGGCTTCTCATGCAACTCCAGCACCATTTTAGTTGCACTCTTCTGGACTGCTTCCACCCTGTCTATGTACTTTCTCAGGTGCAGCTCCCAAAACTGGGCACAGTACTTCAGGTAGGGCCTCATCAGCGAGTGCTATGGTGGCCACGCCCCCCTCCCTCCTGCTGCTGGAGATACTCCTCTCTATGCACCCTAGCATCCCACTAGCCCTATCTATTGCTTTGTCATACTGCCCTGCCACTTTCAGGTCATTAGATATGATAACTCCAAGGTCCTTTTCCAGTTTAGTGACTGTCAGTAGCGCCGCCCATGCTATACTGAGTGCCTGGGTTCCAATACATGATTTAGATATGACATACATGATTTTGCACTTTTTGACATTGAATCCCAACTGTCATACTTCAGATCACTCCTTGAGTTTTCTCAAATCCCTGTGCATCCTCTCCACTACCTCCTGAGTGTCCATCCTATTGCAAAATTGGTATCATCCCCAAAAGGGCATACTTTCCCATCCAGTATTCAGAGCCCTGTGCACTGTGCTGATCACTCCTTCATCATTTGCATGAGTGCTGTTTACCACAACTTTGCCTCTTAGCCGTTAACCAGTTCCTAGCCCAATTTACCGCTTTGGTACCAACCCAGACTTCTTAGTTTCATTATTAGCCTCCTGTGTGGCACATTGTCCAAGGTCTTGCTGAAATTCTGATAGACCATGTCCACTGCCCTCCTCTGATTTATTTCCCTGGTCACCCAGTCAAAGAAAGTCAACGCTGCCTGTAATCTTGGAGCCCATTGCATTTAAGGTACTCCACCAGTTTTCCGCCACTGAAGTAAAGCTGACTGGCCTCTGATTACTAGCCTCCTGCCTGTTGCCACTCTAATGTAGAGGGGCCACCTCAGCTGTTCTGCAGTCCTCCGGAACCATCCCTGTTTCCAGTGTGCTGTTTGACAAGGCTGTCAATGGGGCAGCTAGCACCTCCCTGAGTTTCTTTAGAACTCTTGGGAGTATCCTACCTGGTTCCATAGATTTATTCACTTTTAGAGCTGCAAGTCCCTTCTGGATTCTTTCTTCTAAAAATGGACTTGTGTCTGCCTCCTCCTTTCCTCTTTTCCTTCGTGCTGCTCCCTGGTAGTCTCCTCCCCCTTCCCCTACTGTGAAGACTGAGCAGAACTACCTGTTTAGGATGTCTGCTTCTTCTTGGTCATCTTCTGCACAATATCTCTCTACCCACTTCTGACCTTTCAATCCTCTCTATCTCTCCCCTTGCTTTCCTCTTCTCACTTATGTATCTGAAGAAAGGCTTTATCCCTGTTAGTGATCCCTTTGGTGGTTCTTTCCTCTATCTGCACTTTTGCTCACCTCACCACGGTGCCTGCTTCCCTCTGCTTTACTTAGCATACCTCCCTCTGTATTTCCTTATACCTCCTGAATGCCACCCTTTTTTCCTTCACCACCTTCCCACATCCATAGAGAACCATAACTGTCTCTTTATTCTTCTGCTTTTACTCGCTTCCTTCACACAGTGGTTGGGTCTTTAGTTATACCCTCCCTTATATTTGCCCAGTGTGCCTCTGCCTTTCATTGGCAATCCTCTCTCAAAGCAGTTTCTGAGGTACTTTCCCATTTTTTTAAGATCCACCCTTCTAAAGTTCAGGACCCTCGTCTTCATGTGGTTAGCATCTGTTTCAATCTGTCCAGTGTCCAGTGATCACTGGTACCCAAGGGGCTGTCCACCATGATGTCTGCAATGCTGTCCCCGTTTGTAAGCATCAGGTACCACACTGCCCACTCCTAGTGGGTTCTTTGACTGGCTGCCTGAGAAAAGTCCCTTGTAGGGAGAGTCAAGGATGGCCCTACTCTTTGCCAAAGCTGCAGTTGGAGGGGTCCACTACATGTCTGGCAGATTGAAGCCACCAACTAATAGCATCTCTTCTTGCTTGCCATTCTGATGATGGCTCCCCCAAGTGCCTTTTCCAACTCCTGTCCCTGTGCTGGCGGTCTGTACACTACCCTGGTATGGGTAGTGGCCCCAGAGCCTGTCTCCAGGGTGACTCACAGCACCTACAGAATTGCATTTTCCTCCTGGTACTCCTAGCTTTAAAAGGGCATGGGACAGAGAACAGGGGAGAGCATGGGTGGGGGAGGCTTAGAATGGCTGTGGGCGGACAAAAGGAGAGGGGGTGGGGCAGCTGCAACTTAGGGGAGCTAGCTGCACACTCGGGCAGACGTTGATAGATCAGGAGGTCTGTTTCTACTGGCACATTTGTATGTTCGTATGCATGTCCATAGCCTTGATTCCCCCCCCACATAAAAACAAGCCCCTTCCCTGTCTCTCCTGAACAATGAGCAGCCTGGTATGGCCATGTCCCAGTCGTGGCTTAAGGGCACCATGACTCTGTTATGGCCACTAAATTCAAGTTGTCCTCCACCATGAGAGCTTAATGATCTGGAATTTTGTTTCCAAGACTCCTTGCATAGGATGGTCAATGGAGGGGAAGGGTGGAAGGGAGGGGAGAGGCAGCTGCAGAATAAGGGGTGCCAGCTGCACATTCAAGCAGACTTGATAGACTTCTAGCCCTTTATCTGCTGGCAAATTTTGTATGTTTGTATGTATGTATGTTCGTGAACATGGCTCTCCATACCTTATTCCTCCCTGTCCGCTGTCCTGAAGACCAAGTATACTAGGTGTCACGCTGACTCACCCCAGGATGTCAGTAGGAAGGCTCTAACGTGAGCATGTGCATACAGCTTCCTGCCAATGGATCGAGCCAATTGATATACTCTCTTCCTTAGCCATCCTAGCTCAAACGGTCACCACCTGGTAGTTTATACCAAGGGTCTTTGGCTAGTTTGGGGGAGGAGGTGCTCACATAGCTTAAGCAGCAATCTCTGGAGTGTGTTATATCTTCTGATGCTTTCAGAGGCAAAGCCTGCAAAAGTGAGGAAGAGTAGGTACTGTACTGCTAGAGGGGAGACTTCAGTGCTTGCAACGTGATTAAGGTCATAAGGAGAACGAAAATTAAGTTGAAAACTACATAGTTACTAATTAAATAAAGTATAGTAATACCAAAATCCAGAAAAAGTTGAACAACATTTGTATTAAAATGTTTTTAAAACTATCATGTAATTTTATGAATCAATACAAAAAAATATCAATACAGTCCATTGATCCAAACAAACAGTACCAGCACTATGTTCATAGGTTCATAGTACGAGTTCGAGGGACGAGCCCATGAAGAACCCGTCACCCTTAACCTGGGTGGAAGTTATATTTGGAATCACCCATATACAAGTCTAGGTTCATTTTGATCTTAATTAAGTTAACACTCTGTACCACAGTCAAGGGTAATGAGTTCCAAACTGGAACTACTCTTTGTGTGAAAAAATGATTTCTTCTAACAGTCCTATTAATACCTGCTCTTAACTTTAAACTATGGGACCTATAATATTTTTTTAGAACACAATTTATCACTCTGTGACATTTTCTAACAGTTTTATTTATGTGTTCAGAAAACTTTAAGTTGTTAGTAATATATGTTCCCAAATCTTTCTCAGAATTAACTGTACTTAATAGGATGTTATTAATATGATAATCACAGTGCCATTTTTTTTTACCTAAATGCATAACTTTACATTTGGAGATGTTAAAGGTTAATTTATTTTGATTTGCCCAGATATACAAATTATTTGGATTATCCTGCATCATTTCTGCTGAAGTGATATTATTCACAATGCATCCCATTTTGGCATCATCAGCATATTCATTTAGCCATACTCCCTGAGTGGTTTTCATAGTGGAAATGCGAATATTAAATAAGATCGGACCCAATACCGAGCCCTATGGGACTCCACTGGTGACTTTGCTCCAAGATGACTTATATCCCCAAACAGTAACTTGTTGCTTCCTAGCTTCCAGTCAAGCGGTGATCCACCTAACGATGTTACTATGAAGCTTTGTATCAATTAGGCATTTGATTAAGATTTTGTGTGGCACAGAGTCGAAGGCCTTTTCATAGTCCAGGAAGATTACATTCACTGGTAAACCAGCATCCAAGGCTTCACTAATGGGTTTGAAGAAGTTTATTAAGTTGCTTTGACATGATGAACCAGATGTAAACCCATACTGAGTTATCTCAAGCAAACCATGACTAGTTAAATGGGCATTTATTTTATGCAGCAGACGTTTCTCCATTACTTTACCTATACAGGAGGTCAAGCTAATTGGTCTGTAGTTCTTAATATTTTGTTTTTCACCTCCCTTATGGATGGGGATCACTAATGCTTCCTTCCAAACTTGTAGAACTACTCCCTTTGCTAGAGATTTTTTAAACAAACAAGTCAAAGCACCAGCAAGCTCGTAAGAAATTTCTTTTAAGAAAGTGAAAGAAATGTTGTCCGGTCCTGCTGAGGATGTGGGTTTAAAAGAGTTTAAAGCTGAGTAAGTTTCAGCAACAGTGAATTCCTCACAGATATCTAGAGGTTCATAATCAAAATTATCCACCTTGGGCTGGATATTCAAACTGCACTATTTTGTGGTGCAAGCCCTTGCGCTGCACAAAATAGTTGCACAGGGGGTGTGGCTGGGGCGATATTCAAAGGAGTTGCGCTATTGAGCAACTCCTTTGAATATCATCCCCCGGCCACAGCCACTGTGCATGGTGCAGTGGAACTTGCGCCACTGCAAGTGGTCAGAGTGGAGCATTCAAGCTGCGGTGGCACAAGTACCATTGCACCATGCGCAAATTTCCGATATTCAAAAGGTGACATGCAAATGGGGCTATAATTCATGTAATGGTGCAGGGGGGCCATTTGCATCTATTTATGGTCCCATTTGCATGCCATTAGCATGCAGGTGCGCCAATCCCCGAGGACCTGCACCTGGCGCCCTGCCAGACAGCAGCCATTGGGGACCGATGCCCCCCGCAGCCCGATCATGGGCAAAAGTGTAAAACCCCCCACTCCCTGACTGGCCCGACGTAGGCAAAAGCATAAAAATCCCTCCTCAACTGGCCCGACCACGGGCAAAAGCTTAAATAAAGCCCCCACCAGCCCGATCACGGGCAGCAAAGGGTCCCCCAGAACATATCCCTGGTAGTCCGGGTGGACCTCTAAGCCTGATTGCGGGCTGCAAAAGTTTAAACCCCCACCCCCAGGAAATATCTCTGGTGGTCCAGTAGACCGCTAAGCCCGATCGCTGGCTGCATAATGCATGGCAACCCCCAAGACCATATCCCCAGGGATCTAGTGTCCCCACCCCACCCACCCACGAAGCCCCACCACCCTGCTCCCTCCGGCAGCATCCCACCCGCCTGCCACCCCGCCCCCGCTGACTGATCAGCCGGGTAGGGGCTGCACGCCCATTGGTGCAGAGCAAGAGCCAATGGCAGCCCATACCCCATACAAGGCAGTCCAGATATGTGGAATTAAGAAGGGGAGAAGGACTTTAAGTACATCAGGAGAAAAGGAGCCAAGGACCATATAGTAAGGATTAAGAAGGAGGGTTGGTGGAAGAGGAGTGTTATACAAGCACTAAATGAGTACTTCTGCTCAGTATTTACTAAAGAGAAGAGGGGTGACACCCAAGGTGGTAGAAATGGCAGAAGCAGGGTGGGAAGTGGTGACAGATGGGGAAATCATGGAGAGCAGAGTTCGAGAGGGTTTAAAGGTACTGAGGGTGGACAAGGCGCCAGGCCCAGATGGCATCCACCCAGGGTACTGAAGGTGTGGCAGAGGTCCTTGGGACCTTGGCAGACCTATTTAATGCCTCACTACATTCAGGGTGTGTACCTCAGGACTGGAGGATGGCTCATGTGGTGCCCCTCCACAAGAGTGGCCCCAAGGATGAACTGGGAAACTACAGACCAGTGAGCCTCACATCCATCGTGGGTAAGCTAATGGAGACTATCCTGAAGGAGAGGCTGGTGGCCCTCCCAGAGGCCAAAGGACTACAGGACAGCAGACAGCATGGCTTCACACATGGCAGATCCTGCCAAACCAACCTGGTTGAGTTCTATGACTGGGTAACTAGGCAACTGGACAGAGGCCATGCAGTGTATGTCCTGTATCTGGACTTCAGTAAGGCATTCAACTCAGTGCCACATGGAAGGCTGGGAAGGAAGTTAGTAGGCACAGGGGTGGATGCACAGCTGGTGAGATGGATAGGAAACTGGCTGCAGGGAAGGCAACAGAGGGTGGTGGTGGGTGGGGAGCTCTCACACCCAAGGGCAGTGATGAGTGGTGTTCCACAGGGCTCGGTGTTGGGACCAGTGTTGTTTGGGATATTCATTGCAGACATATCATGGGACATCAAGAGCAAGATCAGTCTGTTTGCTGATGATACCATGGTAGGCGCGGTGGTGGATGACCTAGGGGGATGGCAGGGGTTGCAGGATGATCTGGCAAAGCTTGAACCTGGTCAGACACCTGGCAACTGGGCTTTAATGCCAAAAAGTGCAAGGTGCTGCATTTTGGGATGAAGAACCCAAGGAGGAGTTACCAGCTAGGGGAGTGCAGCTAGCCCAGACAGAGGAGGAGAAGGATCTGGGTGTGCTCATTACAGGGTCAATGAACAACTCGGCACAATGTAGGAAGGTAGCTGCAAAGGCCAACAAAATGCTGGGTTGTATTGCAAGGGGTATATCCTCGAGGAGGGAGGAGGTGATTCTGCCACTGTATAGGTCATTAGTTAGACCACACCTGGAGTACTGCATGCAGTACTGGTGTCCGTGATCTGAAGGAGGGCACTGTTACTGGAGGGTAGCACAGAGCAACAAAGATGATCAAGGGGCTGGGGACTTATCACAGAGAGGAGGTTGAAGGAGTTGAACATGTACTCACTGGAGGAGAGGAGAGACAGGGGTGACATGATTGAAACCTTTAAATACATGAAAGGAATAAACAAGACAGGTACAGAGGGCTGTTCAAAGTAAGGGAGGGAGGGACACCAGGGCCATGATATGAGACTGGAGCGAGAAAGGTTCAGGAGGGAGATGAGGAGACACTTTTACAGAGGGTGGTGGCTGGGTGGAATGCGTTACCTGCTGAAGTGGTATGTAGAACATGGACTGCTTCAAACGAGGATGGGACAAGACAAGGGGGAGGGTTAATGAAGGGGACGGGTGGAAGGGAGGGGCAGCTGCAGAATAAGGGGTGCTAGCTGCACATTTGAGCAGACTTGATAGACCTCTAGGCCTTTATCTGCTGGCAAATTTCATATGTTCGTATGTTCATATGGACTGCTCTCCCAGTCTGGTGAGGGAGGGTTCAAAACGGTCAGTGCCTGACCGCCCCCTGGCAGAGGCTGGGGATTGGGGATGCACACCGTACACTGGGGAGGAGTCAGGGGCAGACACCAGGATGGGGGTGACTGTGGATGCATGTGTGCTTCTGGCCGCTGGTATCATTGCATGCCCACTGACTTGGGGGGAAATTGCGAACAGTGGAAAGTGGCACCTCTCACGTGGCTTGATGGACGTCCATGAATGTTTCTTGGGCACTGGCACCCGAGCTGGATCCGTGAAGGGTGGGGAGTTAGGGGGCTCCCTGCCACCCCGCTGTGGGGGGCAAGCCACAGGAGTTGTAGGGTGCCTGCGGTCCCTGTTGAGATGGATGGCAGCTGGATCCCCAGCAGGATGCAAGGAAATAACAGGGTGCAGAGATGTGGCCAAAGGAGGATAAATACTAATCTAAAAAAAAAAAAACATGCATTGATAATAAACTGAAAAAGCAGGTTCAAATACTATCGATACATATTAAATAGTATCAACGCTCAAAAACATTATTGACAGAACTAGTTTTTAACACCTGGACTCAAAGCTTTTATAAGCCCCAACAGTTCCAAAATTAGATCATTCAAAAGATAATTTCGTACAAAATGAGATAACTTTGGAACCATTAGGGCTACAGACTTAATTTGATCAAAATGAAAACTTGGAGTCAGCTAAGTTGATATATCTTCAAGATATCGATAGTGACCATACATCGATATATAAAAACAAAATTGTTCATAACATTTTAAGGCTGTTATTGTTACCAACATATTATATTGTCACGTATAGGCATGTAGGGGTCGATATTCAGAAAAGCACACTAGCACGGTAATTGTGCTGTGCCTGAGCTAGCGCTCTCGCCAGTCCCCACCTGAGGCATATTTAGGCATTGCACTGGTGCTATGGCCTATGAATTTAGGGCTGACTACGAGCTGTGCAAATGAAGTGTGCTGAGCCAGTGCAATGCAGTTGCACAGCTCCGAATATAGCGCAGAGGATAGCACTGGACACAGGGGACAGCAGTGGTGTGAGAATAGCACCAGTGAAAGACACACAACACAGCAGCAGAGGTATCAAAAATAAACTTTAATGTAAAAAAAAATGGCAACAGGTCATACAAATGATGCAATAACAATAACAATAATAACGACTACTACTGCAACAACAACAATGGGGGAGGGTGAGGAGAGAAAAAAAGAATGAAGGCAACTGTACATGGGAGGTGAAGAGCCAAAGAAAAAGGGCAACCACTTATTGGGGGGGAACAAAACATCACGAGCAACCACCCATCAGCACTGATTAATAAATAAAGGGCACATGCCCTGTACAAAACTCAAAGAAACTGTCCAATACCCCATGAGGGGGCTGCAACTGGTGGTGGTGTTATTTTTCCCAATAGAAACTGTTTAGAGTACTGGTTAAATTTCCATTATTGTTCCATACACAGTTCACGTACAGCACTGGTGCTCTCTTGGACCATGCGCGTGCACTCCCTCAGATACTGCACTATCATCCATAGCAGCTGGATCTGCCGTTGCAGGAAGTTGACTTGTCCCTTGATCTGGGAAGCATCCCTCTGATGCCTGCGAGACCCTACATCCCTCTGGGCATCTGTGCAATGGAAATACACTGAAATCATCCAGCTGTGTACACAGGGCACTGGGTACAACGTGGCGTAATGTGCACAACAGAAGTACAGCCAGCAGACACATAGGACACATGACACACGGGGTGGACAAAGTCAAACAGCTATACTGGAATAATGGAATGTGCGTGGCATACCAGGGACAGCACTGTTGACCTGAACGGTAAAGGTCTGCACATACAATGAGTGTGCCATGTTGTAACAGAGCCTGACCAAGACATGCAAGGAACATACAACGATGGCAGCCATGACAGATGTGGGAATGCATAACAAGTAACAGTGCCAAGTTAGAGACTGATAGGCATTGTGAAGGTCCAAGCACTTTGGAATCACACACACACATGTACACCCTGTACCCTGCAGTCAAGCCATCCAGTACACAGGACAACAGAGGTGTGAAGGCCAACGGACATCCTTGAGCCACCCTGGTCACCTGCAGTGGCAGGACCTGCCACAAACGTGGCACAAACAGCACAGCTGTATATGGATGGGACCATCATGCTGCACTGTGTGCCGTGAGGATAACACATGTATGCAGCAGTGTTGTACATGGGTATATGTACTGCACACTGTACCATGGTCAGCACACAATGGTGATGTGGCATGTAGAGCCACCTAGAGGAACACCCCATCTCAGCAGCTGCTGGTCATGCACTAGTTACAGGGTTCCCACCCATACAGAGTCAGTGCAGGTCAATGGGCCCTTCAAAGACACAGTTTGGTCCGAATGGGTCAATCAGACATTACTGACCATGCAGAACAGTGTTGGTCATATATGGTAAAGAAACGTCAATGCCACCACTACCCACCCTGCCACTGAGCCCTTGGTGCACATGCCTACCTCTGTTGAGATGCAGTGGCGCGACATCCAGTGCATATGGCACTGGAGATGGAACCACTGCAGGCAGAATACCAGAGGTGCTATATGATTCACACGGTGTGACACAGTGGTGTACTGGTGCTATATTGGCCTGTGCCTACCTCCAGATGATATATACACATATATAGTCCAGAGCACATGGCACAACAGACCTGACTGACACTAACAGGTGTAACAACCAGGGTTGTGAGTATTATCACCAACTCCCTACTGCAGTGGGTTGACGACACAGGGGATGCACTTCTGCATGGTGTAAGGCATGCCACAGCACTGTGTACACACCCACAGGGCAGCATGCCTGCCACAAGTAGTTGCACAACAGCAGACTGCTCAGATCATGACACACCACAGTGTCAGTGGTGGGACAATGCACTGAGTGCAGGGTGAGTTCCCCACCCACAACTGCATAGCTGATGCCCTCACAGGCATGTGTGCAGCATATCGAGTCACACATGGACATCTGTCTCCAACAGCAGAAGCATGTAACATAGTGTAGATATGCAACGCAAGCATGAAACACACAATGCAAGGTACTTCCGTGGACTCCTGTCTTGAGAATGGCTCCGTTGGGTCTCATCATGGCCTGGTGATTCCTCAGGTCAGACCTGTTTGTGCCCCTGCTGTACATAGGCCCTGGCCTGACCCTGCTGTCTGTTAAGGTCTGTGGATGAGGGCAAGGGAGGTGGGATTAATATCAGGCAGTGGAACACATTCCACAGTACCATACACCCTGAACAGTATACATGCCCATATGCCGGTACTGTGCACCAGCTGCAACATGTGCATGGTGTGGGTGGACAGGACCAAGCAGAGCTGCACAGTATCATTGTGAACAGCTGTTGCACCACACACACAGGTGCACCATGGCCTAGCCACTGCAGGAATGATACATCCCACTGTTGCAGGTATGGTCTGGCACAGTGTACGCTGGCCTGTTTAGTGCTCATATCCTACCATCCTTCCCGCCCCTGTACAACATACCCATGCTTGTCAGCTACAGGCCCTGTATGCCTTGTAGTACAAATTAGGGTGTGTGGAGTACCAGGTCACATACAGCAGGGGCACAAGAAGCATGCCAGTGCAACTGTAGGGAGGACAGGGTTCCGTAGGTGTAACCAAACACAATAGCTGGTACAAGCCTGGCACATCCTGTGCAGTATAATAGTACCCCATGCTTTACCTGACATATGCATACCAGCACCCATGTGGCATAACATGGACAGTACACACAAAACAGACAATGGTCACTTTCATGTGCTGTTGGGTACACCAACCAGCACAGCTACGTGTAGAACATATGTGACATCCTCCTGGGTTGTACCTGACAATAGGCATGAACATGTTCTATGTACCATACCTGGTAAATTAAACCTGAATAACATTAAATAAAACAATACATTTCCCTGTCATTCACTCTGACACTGCATCTATGTTTCCATGTTAGCATATGACCATGCTGCCATGACAGGTGCACAACTCAAGGATCTACAGTGGGTCCTGTGAAGTACAGGGCAGCAGGGACATAAACTGGAACAAAGGACCCATATATCTACATTTGTAAAATCAGGCTATACAGTGGAGCAGGTCCCATAGGACAAGGGGACACAACAGGGACACACAGGTACAGTGCATATTCCCTCAGGTAGAGACTGTACCCTAGAGGTATATTATTTTCGGTTCGTGCAACTGTTCAGGCTGTGTGTGGGTGTTGATGTGCGATATGGCTGCCACTACACATTCAGTCACTTCACTACCAGTCTAGCATTGCTTGTAAAGCACTTTGGAATACACTGTGTATGAAAAGAGCTATATAAATGCTGATTCTTCTTAACATAGAAAAAATAGAAATTGAAGGCAGATGGGAGCCAAAGATCCATCTAGTCTGCTGTGAGCCCTACCCCCCTCTTTAGGATTTCTGTGAGACAATCCCCCTGTGTCTGTCCCAAGTTGCTTTGAATTCCCCTACTATTTTGGAATCAATGACTCCAGCCAGTAGACCATGCTATGGTCAACCACCCTCTCTGTGCAGAAAAACCTTTGCATGTTTCCCCTGAATCTTCCTTCCCTCAATTTCATCTCATGCCCTCTTGTCCTACTGGTGCTATTGACCATAAAGAGCTCCTGGGTGGGGACTCTGTTTATACCCTTCAGAGACTTGAATGTCTCAATCATGACCCCTCTATCCCTGCATTGCTCCAGGGAGTACATGTTGAGTTCCTCTAACCTGCTGTGATATAGTAACTTATGGAGACTGTGTATCATTTTTGTTGCCCTCCTCTGTAGTTTATCTATGTTATTCCTGAGATACGGTCTCAAGAACTGGATGCAGTACTCATGGTGGGGTCTCACCAGGGACCTGTACTACAGCAAGATCACCTCTTTTCTTCTACTTGTGATGCCCCTTCCTATGCATCCCAGCATCCTACTGGCCTTCTTTGCTGCCTTTTCGCATTGTCCACCTACCTTCAAATTGTCTGATATGATAACCCCTAGATCCCTCTGCTGATGGGTGGTTGCTAGTTTTTCCCCTCCCAGGTAGTAGTCTGTCTCTGGGTTGCTTCTGCCCAGATGCATAACGTTGCACTTTTTCGTGTTGAATTTTAACTGCCACAAGCTGGACCAATGTTCCAGCCTGAGTAGGTCACTTTTCATTTGCTCTACCCCCTGTGCAGTGTCCACCCTGTTGCAGAGCTTTGTGTCATCTACAGACAGACACACCTTCCCGCTCAACTCCTCTGTGATATCGCTGATGAAGCTATTAAAGAGTAATGGTCTGAGGACGGACCCCTGTGGCACCCCACTTCTTACCTCCCTATCCCCTGATGCTGCCCCATTTACTCTCACAGATTGAGTTCTCTGTTCATGCCAGCGACTCAACCATGCTACCACTTCCTGCCCCTCTCCTGTATGGTCGTGTTTGTTTAGCAGTCTTCTATGTGGTACAGAGTCGAAGGCCTTGCTAAAGTCAAGGTAGATAACATCAACGGCTTCCCCCTGGTCTACAGCCCTAGTAACCGAGTCAAAGAACTCTATCAGGTTAGTCTGGCAGGACCTTCCCATTGTGAAACCATGCTACTTGGCCTCCAGTTGTCCAGATTCCTCCAGGAATTCTAGTATCCTTTCTTTGAGCAGTGATTCCATCATCTTACCCACAACCGAGGTGAGGCTGACTGGGCGGTAGTTTCCTGTCTCCTCGCTGCTACCACTCTTGTGTATGGGGACCACTATTGCTCTTTTCTAGTCCTGGGGAACTTTCCTTCTCTCAAGGATCTGCTAAAAAGATCTGATAGTGGTGCTGCCAATTTAGAATCATCACTAAGTTCCCTCAATATACGTGGGTGGACTCCATCCAGGCCCGTGGCTTTATCTACCTTTAGTTTTTGTAATTCTGTCCTTACCCTCTCTATAGTGAACGGGCTTATGTCCATTCCCCCTAGATGACTTCTGTACCCCTTTGGGGTGGGTCTGTTACCAGGTGCCTCCTTAGTAAAGACTGAGCAGAAGTACTCATTTAAGACTTCTGCCTTTTCACTGTCTTCTTCTACCCTTCTCCCATCCCTGCTTATGAGCCTGACAATGCCTCCTTTATTTTAACCTTTGTCGCTTATGTACCTAAAGAAGGTCTTATTGCCTCCTTTAACTTCCCATGCTATATCTTCCTCAGTCTGCACCTTTGCTTTTCTGATCACTCTTCCTGCCTCCTTCAAGCTGCACTTGTATGCCTCGCTATCTATTTCGCTGTTTGAGCCCTTGTATCTTTGGAATGCTAGTCTCTTTTCCCTCACTGCTGCTGCCACCTCTTTTATGAACCATTGCGGATTTCTTTTTTTCTTCGTCTTAGTGACTAGCTTGGAGTATTTTGCAGTAACCTCTGCTAATGCTTCTCTTATGTCTATCTAACATTCCTCTACCCCTCCTTTTGCTTTCCTCTTGAGGATATCCCTAAAGCATATCCTCATCTGATCAAAGTCTGTTTTTCTGAAGTCTACGACCCATGTCTTAGTGTGGCTTGTTTCCTTGTTTTTTTTTACCCTGAACCAGACAGATTTGTGGTCATCTGACCCCAGGTGGGACCCTAACTCCACCTCCTGGACCTTGCCACTGTTTGTGAGCACCAGGTCCAGGACTGTGTGTTCTCTAGTGGGGGCTGTGACAAGCTGATTAAGTCCAGGCCCTCCCAAGATGTTTAGAAAATTTCTGCTCCTAGTTGTGGATGCTGTGCAGGAGTTTCAGTCCACGTCTGAGAGGTTGAAGTCCCCCATCAGCATGACTTCTCCTTTTTCAGTCATCTTTAGTATGCTTTCAAGCATTGCTTTGTCTCCTTCTGCCCCTTGTAAAGGAGGCCTGTATAGCACTCCTAGTCTGAGGGCTGAGCATGAGCCCGGTTCGAGAGTGACCCAGAGTACCTCAGATTCATCTTGGGACCTTTGGACCTCCACAGTTTATATGTCCTCCCTTGTATATAACGCAACCCCCCCCACCCCTACATCCTTTTCTGTCTTTCCTGACTAATTTGTAACCTGGGATTGCAACATCCCATTCATGGCTCTCATTTAGCCATGTTTCTGTGACTGCGACCCAGTCCAATCCTGCCTCTGCTATTGTGGCTGAGAGTTCTGGGATTTTCTAGCCAGACTCCGGGCATTGATCATCATTGCCTTCCAGAGTCCAGCATCCTTGATCCTTTGCTTCCTTGTGCTTTGTTTAGCAGCAGCAACCTGTTCCTCCTGTTTTTATGTCTATGTGATTGTGATAGGTGCTGTTACACTTGGCTCCTGGGGGGGTGGTGACTGGGGTTCTATATTCCTACTCCCGTCTGCACCTTGTCCTGCTTGATGGAATGGTTCGTGATATCGTTAGTTTCTATGTGAACGATGATGGCCTTGATGTCTCACTCCTTTGTGATGCAGTTTCCTATGCAACCTGCATCCATTTCTGCTATATCCCCAGGGAGACATCTGACCACTGTCTCCATTTGGTTGGTCCCATTTAACTATGATTCGACCTCACATATCATGGAATCCCTCACAATGATCAGTTTCTTCCTTCATTTGGTGGGAGGGTTTGCCTGAGTAGTTATGTCCTGATGAAGTGTTTGGTGCCACTGCACCCCTTCCCCCTGGCCCAAGTCAGAGTGCTCATCCTTCCCTGGCTCAATAACATGCGAGTCCCTACTTTGTGATCCCCTATTGTCTTTCAAGGTGATGCCAGGTTGGTGCTGCTGAGCTCTAGCTCTCTGGCTTGAGCAGTCACCTGGTTCATTGTGTATCCTTGCTAGCAGAGCAAACCTGTTATGCAGCTGCAAAACTGCCTCTTGAGAGTTGCCCACTTGGTGAGCCTTGCTGCAGTATACTTTGCCCCTTTGCACTACCTGCCAACACCCTGGATGGCCTGTCTTCTGTGGTAGAGGGTCAGTGCCAGGGTACTGGTGGTGCCGAGGCTGTTTCCAAGTCCTTGTGACCTGCCCTAGTTCCTGGTTTAGGTGGGATATTGTTGCCCATGCCTCCTGGAGCTGGGCTCGGAGGTCATTTATGGACCAGCATGTGGGGAAATATCCTATGTCCTGGACCCAGGCCCTATAAAAGAGTGCTCCACAGTGGTTACAGGGCACGATATCCATTCCTGTTGACTTGGTATTCTTTACTATGGAAATAACAAGTGTTAGTCCGGCCTGTACATACTTGCTGGAGAGAATTGAAAGGTAGGAAAAAAAATGTTTTCTAAAGTATTTTTTCCTTTTTGCCTTCTAGTCAGTTCAGGCAGGTAGTGGATGGTGACATGCAGAACCTATATAGGAAGAGGACTGGGGTGGGTGGGATTAGGGGGTAGGGTGGGGGGCAGAACCGTTGTTTCTCCTTCTTGCTGAGAAAACAATCAGTTTGTTAAGGTCTGCCACTTTGCAGCACAATTAGAGACTGGAGGAGAGGAGGTCTCTCTCCCTCCCAGTCAGTGAAGATCAGTGAAGCTCAGCAGACAGTAAGGCTAGGGTCTGGACTGCACTTGGTGTATGCCTCCTAGCATTGCCCTTTGTGTCTGAGCTGTTTCTTCTGGTTGTTTCTGGCTGAGAGATTTCTATTAGCTGACCACTATTTCAGTAGTGGGTACAGCAGACAGTAAGGCTAGGGGCTGAACCGCTCTTGGTGTATGCCTCCTAGGGGTGCCCTTTATGTCTGAGCTGTTGCTTTCAGCTGAGAACTTTCTGTTAGTTGACCACCATTTCAGTAATGGTACAGCAGTACAAATACCAATTTACATACAGCAGCCAGGAATTCTGGGTAAGTGTTCAAACTGCTCCTTATGCTGAGAGAGACAGCAGCTGCTGGCTGAGTCTGAGCAGAGCGACTGAGGAGAGAAGTCACCTCAGTGGAGATAGGAGCTCGGACTGTGCACTCCAAAAGGAATTCACCCAGGTAGAACTGGTGTCAAAGAATCCCTGCTTCTGCACCTGTTGGAGTCTGCCTTCCCTCCGTGATTAGTCTCTTTCCCAGTCGATGAAGATCAGTGAATCTCAGCAGTCAGTAAGGCGAGGGGCTGGACTGCACTTGGCGTATGCCTCCCAGGGTTGCCCTTTGTGTCTTCTTCTTCTTTTTCTTCTAGTATCATGGAAACAGTACTGCATACAGAACACTACCTGAACCATGCACAGAGTCATCTGTACTCACCTGGCATGATCCTACTCTCCATCATCACCTGCAGTTGTTGCAGGTATGTGCCTTCTTCCACTGCAGATCACTCTACCTGTGGTAATATTGTTCCCCAGTGCCTGTGACCCCTATTCGTCTTATGAGGCACAGTTCCACAGATGCCCACACCTTGCAATTTTGCATGTCAGACTCCACCCCCTCCACCCAGTAGCTGGTTCTCCCAGGCCATCACCAGATCAGCTAGGTGGGCCAACTCTGCTGTAGCCCACCTTTGGTCCCATTGCAGCACATTATTGCTCCATCTGTCAGACATTTGGGTTGCCTGCCTAATCCTAGCTCTCACACCAAGCTCTTGAAAGTTTCAGGGATTTATGGGTGCATCATTTCTGTTTGTGCAACATATTTCAGTGCTGGCATTTTGTTACTGTCAAGTTGTGCAGTACAGTGCGTACTTCCTGTGGGAGGGTGGGTCACTGAGCATGTGCCAAGCATGGGGTGACATGTGCACAGGGCGAACATATACAGCCCTGTGCAGGTCTTCATAGTACCATTCCTCAATAGCAAGGCATGTGTGGCTGTGCTGTCTGATAACATCAGAACAAGAGGGAACTGTACATGCATAGTGCATCAACTGCCTTCAAGGGTTTTTATTTTCCTTCCTGTGCCATCCAGGTCTGAGTCAGCTCCATCACCATCTGTAGCCTGGCTCACTAAGCAATGTGAAGGTTACAGCTTGGCATCCAAAGCAGTAATGTGTTCCAGCTGTCATGACTGTCCCCTGTATTTGGGTAGATGCACCACAGCTGTAGTTGGGAATTAAACCTGGGACCCTAAGTACTGAAGGCAGGAACTGTAACCATTCAGCTAAATGGCAGTTCTATGTAGCTGGGGGGTTAGAATGCTCATTTACTTTCATGCTTGCTATACCATTGGTCACCACTAGATGGCACTGCTTTTGACTGTTAGTCACATCCTCCACTACTAGATGGCATTGCTTTGCACAGATGAACTTTTCTCATATACCCTTTCTAAAGGTTCATCCAAGCCTCATTAATGCTATTATGTATGTTCCCCCCCAACCTGGGCGGACACACCTCCAACCCTTGCCAGGAATCAAACCTGGATTTCGTCCGGCATCTCCTTCTCTGAGATCCTGCCAGTCTGGGAGAAGGGAGCAGATGGACGGAAGGTCAGAGAAGGGGAGATAGGGGAGCTAAACACGTGGCTCAAGGACTGGTGCCAGGAAAAAGGACACAGATTTGTAGGGAACTGGCAACAGTTCTGGGAGCGAAAGTTCTTTAAATTTGATGGACTGCATCTGACTAAAGAGGGAGTCAGTGCATTGGGGCAGAAGTTTGACGTCTTTGCAGAATATTTAAACTAGCAAATGGGGAGAGGGGTGCAGCACCCCATACGTCGAATGGGAAGAACACCCCTCCCCCCTCAGCTAGTGGTCAAACAGGAATTCAGCGTGTTTGCCGTTCATTTGCATCACCAGGTAAGAAAAAAGGTTTGTCTCCCCATACGATGCACAGGGGTAGTGCCAAACTTCACCCAACAACTAACATACCAAAATCTGGCCAATGGAAAATCATGTACACAAATGCTCACAGCCTGGGAAATAAGATCCCAGACCTGCAGGCAATAATGTCAGAGGCTAAACTGGACATAGTAGCAATTAGTGAGACGTGGTTACCAGTAACCACTTGAGGAGACTTCAGTACCTGGCTATGTATTGTTCAGAAGAGACCGAGGTGCAAAAAGGGGAGGAGTGGCCCTATGTTAATGAAAATATCAAAGCTACAGAAATCAGAATACACATAAGGAGCCAGAAGAACTGTGGGTCACCTGGAAACAGGAAATGGGACAGCCATAAGAACTGGGGTTGTCTACAGGCCCCCAGACCAGAGGGAAGACATAGACACATTACTGTTAGAAGATATACAAAACATGACAGCTAAAGGGAGGTTCTGATAATGGGAGACTTCAACATGCCAGATACAGATTGGTCAATACCAGCAGGAACATCTGCCAGAACTAGACTCATAGTGGATTCCTGCAGGGGAGGGCCTCAAACAACTGGTACAGCAACCCACAAGAGACAGGGCTATCCTAGATCTAGTACTGACTAACAAAGAAGGGATCACAGATCTCCAGGTAGAAGGTCACCTGGGGGCCAGTGACCATCACATGGTATGGTTCAATTTGGCTACTACATCTAAATCATCCCATTCCAAGGCAAAAATATGGGACTTCAGAGGAGCTGACTTTGATAAGATGGCCAACAGAGTTAAGCTAGCCCTGGCAAAAAGGAACACAGTTGAGGAGGTACAGGCAAAGTGGGCAAGCATTAAGGATACAATACTTGAAGCAACATCCCATTGTGTTAGACAGAAAAGGAAGTGCAAAAAAAGAAGGAAACCACTTTGGTTCTCAAATACAGTAGCAGAAAAGGTCAGAGCCAAAAGGCTGGCCTTCAGGAAATATAAGAGAACACAGCGGGATGAAGATAGGGAGGCATACCAAACTGCCCTAAGGGAAGCAGTGAAGGCAGTAAGGCAGGCAAAGTCCCAAACTGAGGAAACACTAGCAACGAACAGTAAAGAAGGTGACAAGACTTTCTATAGATACATTAGTGAAAGGAGAAAGTCCAGAGGGGCATTGCATGTTTAATGGAGAAAGGAGCATGTGAGGAGGAGGACCCTGCAAAGGCATCTATCCCAAATAGATACTTTTGCTCAGCATTTCATCAAGAGAAGGTAGGGCAGGGCCCACAGCTCAGCATCATGGACACAGGGGGAGGGAGGTGAGCACTCACCTCCACAAAAGAAAGGGTCCTACAAGAGCTTGCTAAGCTCAGGGTGGATAAGGCAATGGGACCTGATGGCATACATCCCAGGGTACTTATGAGCTAAAGGAGGAACTAGCAGAGCCATTAGCAGAATTGTTTAGTGAGTCTCTGAGCACAGGAGAGGTCCCAGAAGACTGGAGAAGGGCTCATGTGATCCCACTCCACAAGAGTGGTAGCAGGAGGAGGCGGGGAACTACAGACCAGTCAGTCTTACCTCAGTAGTGGGCAAGATTATGGAGGCACTCCTTAAGGAAAGGATAGTGCAACACCTGGAATCCATAGGGCACAGTATCCAAGACAGCATGGGTTTACAAAGGAAGGTCCTGTCAAACTAATCTCATAGATTTCTTTGACTGGGTAACCAGAGTGGTGACCAAGGGGGAGAGTTGATGTCGGCCACCTTGACTTCAGCAAAGCTTTTGACACTGTTCCACATAGAAGATTGATAAATAAGCTAGGTAGGCCTGGTGATCAGAAGTTGGTCAACTGGGTGGCAAACTGGTTGACTGGCAGAAAACAGAGAGTGGTGGTAAATGGTATACAGTCAGAAGAGATGCAAGTCACAAGTGGGGTACCTCAGGATCAGTCCTGGGGCCAGTCCTATTTAACATCTTCATTAGTGACCTCGCAGATGGACTAGAGGGTAAGGCTTGTCTGTTTGCAGATGACACCAAGATCTGCAACAGAGTAGATGATCCAGATGGGGTGGGCAGAATGAGAAGAGATCTGATAAACTAGCAAAATGGTCAGAAGAATGGCAACTGGGATTTAATGCAAAGAAGTGCAAAATCATGCACATAGGGAAGAGAAACCCTGAAGCCACTTATAGGCTGGGAGGGGAGTTGCTAGCAGTCACAAAGGAAGAAAGAGACTTGGGCATCATCATCACTGATGACCTAAAATCATCCAAGCAGACCTCTAAAGCAGTAGGTAAGGCTAGGGGGTGTTAGGGTGTATTAGTAGGGGTATCACAAGTCGTAAGAGGGAGGCAATAATCCCTCTGTACAAGACATTGGTTAGGCCCCATCTGGAGTACTGTGCAGTATTGGAGGCCACACCTTCACAAGGACATTAACCAAATTGAGGCAGTCCAGAGAAGGGCAACCAAAATGGTGCAGGGACTGCATCAGAAGACATATGAGGACAGATTAACGGAGCTCAATATGTATACCCTTGAGCAAAGGAGGAGAGAGGTGATATGATAGAGACATTTAAACACCTTAAGGGCATAAACAAGGTGAAAGAGTCTAACATGTTTAAATATAAGAAAAATAGCAGGACAAGAGGACACAGCATGAGATTAGAGGAGGCCGATTAAGGGGAATGTGAAATTCTTTTCACAGAAAGGGTGGTAGATGCATGGAATGGCTTACCACAAGAAGTGGTGGCTATGAATACAGTGCAGGGCTTCAAACAGGCATGGGATAGGCATAAGGGAGCAATACAAATGACTATGAATAGATAGGTCACTGACAGAGCAAAGGCCGATGGCACATTTATAAGGTAGAAAAAGAAATGGGCAGACTGCATGGGCCTTGCGGTCCTTATCTGCCATCAACTTCTATGTTTCTATGTTTCTATGAGCCTAGAATTCTAATGGCAGAAGCTTGACCCATTTAGCTAAAGGAAAATTGCATAGGACAAAAGGCAGACTGTGCATGTTTTGCCATCTAATACTGAAAGCTGTAAATAAAAGTGAATAGTTATACAGCCATATAGTAGTGGTTCATGGGATAGCAGACACGAGAGTAAATGGAGGACTCTAACCTCCAAGATAAGGAGAACTTCCATTCAGATGAATGGTTAGAGCTGCAGCCTTCAGGATTTAGGGTTTTCCAGATCATTTCCAGCAGGGGCGGGAGGTATGTCTGCCCAAAGAATGGGGAGGGACATAGCATTATAGTATCTGTAGTGTGGGTGGGTGCCCTTGTTACCCTGTGCTGGCTAGGTTCCCCTGTCACCCTGTACTGGCTGCCATAATTCCACCCCCCCAATTTAATGTTATAGTGCCCTCTGCTGGAGAGAGAGAGAGAGAGAGAGAACATGCCACATGCCACATCCCAATCCTGTTCTCAGGAGATCATGATATCCTGAGCGTGCAAGTGCGGCTCAGGAATGCCGTAATGCCTTAAAAATGTGAAAAATGTGCTGTGTGGCATGCTCCCACTAACCCCGGGGCGCATTGTGGCCGTCATGCACTCAGAGCTCCTGTTGGCCTGAATAAGGACAGATCTCCTACCCAGCAGTATCAGTAGGCCAACTTGGTTCCTTTAAAACAACAACTCTGTATTATAATAAAAAGCTTAAAAACACTAGATTTATACCAAATATATTTTCATTTTATTATTTTCTAGTTATTTGTTTTTTTTTTTGTTTTTTTTACTTTCCCCTGTTGTTGGTCTACTAAATATTGTAGATAATGCAGCAATTATTTCACTGAGTCTTTCAAAATTTATCAGACTCTCCCCTGCTAACCACACAAGGGGCCTGATTCTCAAAGGGGGTTACGTTCAGTGCAAGCTGCGGCAAACAGCAGCTTGCACCAAAGCCCCTTGTACCAGGGACCCTGCACCAGATTCTGGAACAGGATGAGTCCCGACGCCTAAGTGCCCACACTTGCAGCAACCTTACCCATGCATCAAATGCCTGGCACATGGGAGAGGTTTGGCAGATGCACCTGTGCACTCATTTCAGTCAGCGCTGGCAGCAGTGGTGAGAGGAGGGGTGTGCCAGCACCGGCTCGAAGTACGGGTTGGGGAGGAGCGGGTGGCGGTACTACCTGCCAGGTGGGTGGGCGGGAGGGCCACTAGTCCACCAGGTTGGGGTCAATAAAGTACACTACCAGGCACTATCAGGGGTTTGGGGGGGAGGAGGGACCACTAGACCACCGGGAATGGGTGATATGGAGGAGCAGGAGGGATAGAGGCAGTGCTAGTCCACAGCACATGTATGCATTGCCCAGCACACCCAGAGGGTGATCATCAATGTACCCTTATACCAGCCCTGGCTGGTGTAAGGGTACTTAGTAATCTGCCCTCTGGGTGTGCTTTGTGAATCCAGCTTGTGGCACACTAGCAGCCTGCCTCTGATGCAAGCCACATGCACCATGATGCAACCCATGTCTGGGCACAGGCTGCATTTTGAGAATCACTTCCGGTGTTCCTGTCTGTGCAAAGTGCCCCTTGAGCCATTCTTCATTTTGCAAGAACCCTGCTCCAGGACAGAGGCTTTGTGAATTGGGTCCAAGTGCTGTTTGTGACATCATTATTAGAGATGTTGCGAAATAAAAGTTTGCTCCCAAAATTGCTGTGAAATTGGCAGTTTTGCAGCATGAAATATTTTGTGAAATTCCGCTGTTCCACAAAATATTTTGTGGGGTGCGAACTTGCAAAATTTTGAGATGAACTGTGAAATTTCACCATTTTCAGGTGACATTTCATTTTCAGGTGAAATTTCTCAATTTTCAGGTGAAATTTCGCACCTGCAAAATATTTCTCAAAATGTGTGAATTTCGCAAAATATTTTGCATAATGAAATTTCTCAGTTTTGCACAACACTAATCATCACAGGCTGTTGCCATGGTGAGCACTATGATGTCATAAACAAAAGCACAGTAAGGTTAACGGGAGAGGCAAATGTTTTCACGTTTTCTATTCTGACTTTTCAGATGAACTACCAAGATGTGCTGTAAATCTGGGAAAGGCACATTGAAAATGAAACAAAAAAATGTGTTCTACAGTAAATGTTAACAGCTGAAACATCTTACTGATGAAACCACATGCTGAAGTGCAGATTTGCTCTTTAAAGGCAGCTGGTTATTCAGGGGAGATTTCCAGACTGTTGTTCTTCTGAAAGGGTCTTGCCATGACCTCCCACTCTTGTACTAGCACACACAGATGGAACCCCAGTCTGGATACGTGAGACTTAACTTGGGCAGCTGTAATGTAGGATCAATACTTGCCACTGCCAGTTGGTATTGTTATTAGACATTCGGTTGAAGGAGTCCACCAATGTCCATGAGAAGCAGAGCTTTTAAGCTGTCAGATGAGGAACACTGCAGATAAAACTACGTTTTGACAGCTAAGGTCCTGAAATGTAAAATGGATGTAAAGGACTGTGCAAGCAATACCTGAATAAATAAACAGAAACATAGAAATATAGAAGTTGTCGGCAGATAAGGACCACTTGGACCACCTAGTCTGCCTTCGGAACCTGTTTATAGCCCCTCCTCATGCCCACGCACCTCCTTGCTTGTTTTGAACATTTGGAACAAGAGATTTAATGTCCATTTTAAATGAGTTTCATCAAGTTAAAATCAACCTTTTCACATGAATATTAGTCTGGCTAATGATCAAGTACACAACATTTTTATACACTGTTTACAGTGTAACTGTATTTATTAAATGATTACAAAGTTCAAATATTTTCCAAATTAGCATGCCAGTCACATCGTAATTAAATGAAAACATGGCATGTATGGTAACATTCATTTTAAAACAAAATCTGTAGAATCTTGATACACCCTAGTTAAGAAAGGAATACATACTATACATATGTCTGGAAAGGTATATAATTGCTTTTACTTTGGGCTCACAGCTGTAGGTGTGTCAGAAAACAGTAATAGAATCTCTGGCATATCTTGCATTGGCTTCCCTGGACACTCCTCTGTTGAAGGCTTATCTTGGAAATGAGGAGTAAGATCTTCTGGGATGTAATGCCCATTTGAAATTGGACCATTTGGTTCCACAAGTGGACTTTCAGGATCACTTGGAGAAGGAGGTGGAGGAGGAGGAGGAGGAAAAGGTCTACATCCGGGTGGGCGAAACAAATGAGGATGATGCTTATGGCGATGTCCATGTTTATGACCATGGCGATGTCCTCTGTGCTTACCATTGTGATGTCCATGACCATGGCCATGTTCATGACCTTCCCCATTAGGATGTTCATGCCCATCCCCATGAGGGCATCCACGTCCTTTCTCAGGAGGATGTTCAAGCTCTTTCCCGTGAGGATGTCCATCTCCTTTCCCATGAGGATGTTCATGCCCTTCCCCGTGAAAGCATCCACGCCCTTTCTCACGAGGATGTTCATGCTCTTTCCCATGAGGATGTCCATCTCCTTTCCCATGAGGATGTTCATGCCCTTCCCCATGAGAGTGTCCATCTCCTTTCCCATGAGGATGTTCATGCCCTTCCCCGTGAGAGTGTCTATCTCCTTTCCTATGAGGATCTTCACGCCCTTCCTCATGAGAGTGTTCACATCCTTTTTCATGATGATGTCTATGCCCTTCTCCATGAGAGTGTTCATGTCCTTTTTCATGATGATGTCTATGCCCTTCTCCATGAGAGTGTTCATGTCCTTTTTCATGATGATGTCTATGCCGTTCGCCATGAGGATGATAATGTCCTTCACCACAGTGATATTCATGTTTATGTCCATGACCACAGCGTCTGTGGCAGGATTCATCTGTATCTTCTTCCTGATTTACATCAGAAAAACAAATAATGTGAAACATTGTAATACTTACACTCCTTACAAACTATGAACATATTTCCAAAATTTCTTCAGTGTCATAATTCAGTATAATCCAATTTATGTATAGTTGGTCATGTTAATTATTTGATGTCTAACCATTTCTCTTTAGCTCTGTTTTAAATGAGAGCTCATAAGTCTGTGAAAATAGCGAGAGCATCTAAACTGTGTTAGTCTACTTTATTTGGGAAAGGCAGTGGAAACTATACTTTTTGCCATATATTTACCCAGGATTACCCAGCTGAGATGCAACACCTCATTTCTGTTGGAGACCTGCATCTGTCTGTTTCTACAGCCAGGTGGGCTTGAGCACTAGGAGGTTAACTGAGTTGCTGAAGGTCAGAAAGAAAGTTTTTAGCTCTGACAGGGTTTGAAACTGTGATCTCCTGGTTGCCAGTCTGCACTGCCTGCCTGCTGAAAGCAGTGATATGTGAAACAGGAGATAATGTTTGAAACCCATCATAGTCAGGGCTCACTGTGTGACACTGAATAAGTCACACATTAGACCTGTGTTTCATCCCTGCCAACTTTACAACTTGGCAGAAGTGGGACCCTAATGGCACTGAATAAGTCACATGCTAGAACTGTGTTGGGCATTACCACTGAGAAGTGAAGAATGGACACAATGGGCGATAGCCCTCTTCCATCTCTAATTCAAGTATAGTATTCAAGTGTTCGCAACAGGCACTATTGCATGAATTCTTTGACTTATTTAGCATGGTATTTGGGTAGTCCTGCCTTCAGTATCTACAAATCACACAGTGATTTTGACATGTTATGAGATTGGACCAGAAACAGCAAATGCAATTTAATGCAGAATAATTTTAAGTCACTAGCTGGTCACCTAGGTACAGAAGCTACATGTAGCTTAGTCTTAATACTTTCTAAGTGTTTCCACTTCTAGTGTCTTCATTATTTTCACATGCTTCATCTCTATGTAAACAATTGTAACTGTCTCTGATACTCTGTGTATCTCATCTGCTCTGTATTTTGTTTCTTATCCCATTTTCCTTATCGTTGTTACTTCATCTCCTGGCTCACCACTGTAAAAAGGACTATGTTTGTGTCCAGTTAGCTTACTCGGTCAACAAAATAAAAATATAAAATACAGTAATTAACTGACTGAGTAAATAGATGTGGATGCAAATAACCAAATTGTGACATATTAATTAAATGTGTCAGTTCTGAAGTTACTGTAGTATACTAATCGAAGAAAAAGAACAGGGGGCTATTACATGTGAAAAAACCAAAACACCCCCCCCCAAAAAACTGGAACCTTCATTGCAATTAACTGTTGCAGTAATAAAGGAAAAGAAAGCTCTAGGTTGGATATTCCAAGGCTTTGACATGCATAACCAATCAAGCAAACACCTGCCCCTACAAATGCAGCCTTTTTACATCTGATGCCCTGCATAGCTAGCGCTTGTGTACCTGTGAGACTGTTAAACTTTCATCTGTAACAGAACTGTTTGGGCCAAGGCTCCTCTCCAGTGATGGTTTTTACAGCCTGTGCTAACTTTGCTGTGTGATTTGAATCTCCCGGTCATCGGAGCCCCTAATATTGCTAGCAGGTGTTGTGGAGGAGGGGACTTTCAGCTACGTTATCTGAAGAGGAGAGGCAGAATGCAGCTTAAAAGCATCCTGCTGCTACTGCACGAGCGCAGTTGCATGAGTGTGAATGGCGCAAATGCCACTCAGAAGAGAAATTTATTGTATAGTATTTAGTTGAGTTATTCTCATTGTTATGGCTCTTTTAAAAATTAGGTTTTTAGCTTTGGGCTATAGTGTCCTTAATATGTATAGTTTACATGACACTTATGGGGAGCCTTCATATTTGGGGGGTTTGTTTTATATTGAGGGGACGCAAGAATCTTTGGCTTATGGGGGAAATGTTTATATGACTGCTAATCTTTTGCCAAATGATTGCCACAATAGCTTTATTAAAGCTTTGGTGATTAGAAGGCCGGTGTTTCTTGTGTCCCTCCAGAGAGTTAATATTGCAAGAAGTGTTTTAATTATGCAAAATAGGACTGGTAGGTTTAAAATGAGATGATTATTGAAAATGTTTTTTATGTATTGTCCACTTACCTGTGGTGATGTTCATCCTAATCCTGTTCCCCCCTTGATTAATGATGTGCCAGTTCATGGAGGTTTAAATATTGTACATTTCAACGCAAGAAGTTTGATGAAGAAATTTAACGCAATTAGGGACTGGACCGAACAATGTAAACCTGGGATTATTATCATTAGGGAAATCTGATTGAATAATAGAGTTTCTGAGGACTCAACTGGGTTAGTTAATTACCAGATATTCAGGAAGGACAGGACCAAAAAAGGGGTGAGGGGTTGTTATTTATACTGAAAGTAATCTAACATCTAGGGAAATCCTATGCCCTAGTTTGGATTGTGGAGTAAAAGTTTTGGCTGTGGAGATCACTGTGCCATATAAAAAAAACTCCTCTTCTTATGGGAATTTGCAAATCCCCTACGGTGGAAGCAGGGGCTTTCCATTTTTTATTTGAATTTTTGTTGAAGTATAAAAACTCCCACAAAATTTTATTTGCTGGTGAGTTCAATGTGAATTGGGGGGATATAGACACAAGACATCCTTTAATTTATTTGCAGATTGATTTGGGACTGACCCAGTTGATACTGGGACGTACTAGACTTAACCATCGTGAGCCCAAGAAATCCAGTGTTTTGGATCTTATGTTTACTAATTCTCCACAGAATTATATATCATATGGAGTATTACCTGAATCATTTTCTGATCATCAGTTGATTTATGCTACCAGATTAAGTATTATTGCCCTCAAATTAGGTCAAAAGGTGTTTTGGAGAGATTTCCAAAGATTTGATTATTTATCATCTATGTTGGATTTGGAGAATGTTCAGTGGTTTAGGTTGGATTTGATCTCTTCTGCAACAGATGCTTGGGGATATTTTTATAACCGAGTTTCAGAATGTCTGTGATAGACATGTGCCTTTGAGATCTAGGAAATCTAAATATAGGGGAAACACATGGTTTAATAGTGATTTGTTTAAAGCCAAGAAAGACTGAAATAAAAAGTGGGGTATTGCCAAAAGAACTGGGAGAGATGTTGATTGGCTTGCATATAGACAAGCCCAAAATGTTTCTATATCAAAGGTTAGGCTAGCTAAACAGGAATATGTTAGACTTAAGTTAGATAATAATTATAAATATGATGCTAAATCTTTTTGGAGGACTATATCCAATTTAACAGGGAAAAATAATAAACATGAGGTAAATAAAATTTTGGTGGAGGGAACTGAAGTGAGTCTTGGGAAGGAACTTGTGGATTTTTTTTTTGTGTAATGTATTTATTCCCCTCACTCCTGCTCAGATGCCCCCCCCTCCTTCAGGCACTCCTGTGATCTTCTCTGCCATACCTCCCTACTACCTCACTCGAGTCCTGACCCCCCATAAGCCCCATATCACAGCTCTTCCCACGGTATCCCGGCATTTACCTTCGCCGGGCGGGTCCCCCCCTTCGGGGGGAATGCACCAGTGGAGGGGGACACTAATACCTACCTTATAGACCATAGGATGCTGCTGAGGCCTGCGGGGAGCAGCTACCTGGAGGGTTCAGAAGCACAGAGGATCTGGAGGCCATCATTCGGCAAGCACCCAGCCATTTTTCCTCTTTTCTGTTCGGGGTGGTGTAGTGACGTAATGGCTGATGCCGATGTCAGCTCCTCCCTGATGTTGTGTGTGAGCTGGTGTCCTGTGATACTCCCAGCCTCTGCTAGAAGCCAGCAGGCACCATAACATACCCTCACACTCCCCCTGGAGAAGGAGAGCTATCCTTGGGATGCTTCATCCTTCTCTCCCCCACTTGCCTCCTGCAACCCGGGCTTGTTCCTCAACCCGGGTCACCAGCGTCGCAAGCAGAAATCCAACTGCTATGCCGATGGGCTGGCCAGTGGATATTTTGAATTCACATTTCAGTAAGGTGGTTTCTCCTGTATGTACTAAGAATGTCCAATTAGATAGTGTGTCAACTGGGAGGAATAATCCACCTGAACAAGAGGCTTCTGGGATTTTTAGTTTTCATCATATTTCACCAGAGGAAGTGCAGACTGAATTGTTGAGGTTGAATATTTCTAAGGCAATTGAACCTGATGGGATTCCATCCAGACTCCATAAGTATGCTGCCCCTTGTATAGCCGAACCATTGACTTTCATTTTCAATTTATCTTGCAATTGTAATGGGTTTCCAGAGGGATGGAAGGTGGCAAGAGTAAAACCTATTTTTAAGGGTGGGGACAGGAATGAGCTGGGCAATTATATGCCCATCTCGCTCCTGTCACAGATTTCTAAGATCTTTGAGAAAATTATCTCTGTCCATTTGAGAGAATATTTGGACTCTAATGGTAGAATGTCTACTTATCAGTCTGGTTTTAGGTCCCAGCATAGCACCAGTACTGCATTGGTTAAGGTGGTTAGCGATCTGCAGCAGAGCCTGGACAGGAGACAAATGGTTGGAGCTTTATTTTTAGCTCTTTCTGAGGCTTTTGATACTTTGAACCATCAGGTGCTCCTGTCCAGGCTCAGCCAGATTGGGTGATCTATCCAAGTTGTTAATTGGTTTTCGTCTTACCTAAATGGGAGGAAACAATTTGTTGGGACTGGTCCATTTAGGTCTAACTTAGTTGATATGTTAAATGGTGTCCCACAAGGGTCAATTTTGGGACCATTGTTATTCAATATCTATATTAACAATCTTAGTTTTGACCTTCCAGATATAGGGTACAACCTTTATGTTGATGATACGATAATATATGTAGAGGGTCCTACCTTGGATTTGATTAAACCTAAACTCCAGTCGTCATTTGATCAGGTACATGATTTCTTTAAGAAGCATCTTTTTGTATTAAATTCTAAAAAGACCCAGGTTGTTGTACTTAGGAATAAGCAGTCCAAAGATCATAATGTAAGTCTGAATATAACAACTTTGGGTGGCACTATTTTAATGGAAGGGGATCATTATAAGTATTTGGGTCTTTGGTTAGATTGTAATTTATCCTGGTCCCTTCATATAAATAATATGATAATGGGTTTAATTAAGAAATTAGGGGCTCTTTATAGGTTTAAGGGATATATGTCAAGGGATGTTCATTTAAATGCTGTGAACTCTTTACTACTGCCTAATTTAGACTATGGGGATCTCCTTTATGGGGTAGCCTCTGGCTTTTTATTGGATAGGGTGGATTTGATGTTCCATAGAATGGCTCGAGTTGTACTGGAGGTCCCTTATAGGACTCATAGATGTCTCCTGTTTACCAGTCTGGGTTGGGTGAGGCCTTCTGAGTGTAGGAACCTTCATCTCCTTAAATTTATGCTTCAAATTTGGAAAAAAAGGAGTTCCAATTATATCTCTCAGTTGTTTCCTCCTAGAAGTATGAAGGATAATCTTAGGTCTACCCAGGGGCTGCATTATCTAACACCTAGATATAACTTAAATATTGGTAAGGCATCGGTTCCTTTCAAAGAGATGACTCTTCGGAATAAAATTCCTGTGTAACTAAGGGATGAGAATCAGATAATTTACTTTTCTGATCTGTATAAATGGTACTTGGGTTGGGCTAGTAGTCAATTTAACTGTAATCAATGTGATATTTATTAAATAATTGATTGCTTATATATATATATTGCTCCTTGCTGTATATTGTATGTTTTTATATTGTAATGTGATTATGTTGACTGTTATGTTTATTGAAATTGATGTTTGATGTTGTTTGTCTTTTGATACTTGGGACTTTATTGTAAATGAGTTATGCTCAATTGAATGCTTTCCTTATTCCTTACGAATAAAAAAGATTTACTACTGCTACTACCTTCTTGAAAACAATTTCACATGGTTCAAGCCTCTGTTTGCACCTGTACCCCCAAAATGTCTAGCACTTATCGCTGCTTAGCTCCCTATTCTACTTCTCCCTCACATTCTCTCAACCTCCTCCTTTCCCCTGTCTCCTCCCCAGAGTTTATACCCCCGATAAACCTTTTTCCTCCATTTCCTTCCCCAGAGCAGACACCCCAATTAAAACCTTCTGACTCTACCTGACTCCATGCCCCTTAAAAATCTTCCCCTTCTTGCTTTCCTCTCACTAAAACTAACACTGCTCCTCACTTCAGAATCTTACCTCCATTTCACTATATTTTCCAACCCTGATTTAGTACACTTGTATTTACTATCACACCGTATACAACGTATTGCTTTCTATTTGTACTCTGAAATCACCTCCAATGTATGCTATTTCAAGAACTGTGTTTGAAAGTATTGTATCTTGCATTATGCAACCTACTTTCTACTGTATAGTCTCTTATTTGTTTGTCAATCTCTGTTGTACTACAATGGTGTAAACTGTTTGACTGTAATCTTCCCACTCCTTTTCCCCTGGGTCGCACCTAGAAATAAGCCCTAGCTGGTCCAATAAAAGGTATCAAATTGTCTCTTTTTTTTTCTGGATCTTTTGTCACTAGGATCAATACAGCAACAAAACTAAGTTTCTGTGTCGTCATGCGAGTTATAACCCTGGAGTTAAAATACTGACCTGGACTGTTAGGTGGCATCGAGTGGGTAGATTCTGCAGCTGATAGGACCTTTTTCTTTCTTTCTTTCTTTCTTTCTTTCTTTCTTTCTTTCTTTCTTTCTTTTCTTTCTTTCTTTCTTTTTTTTGACTGAATTTTTGTAGGGGTGTGCTATATGGAATTTAAAACCTAGAACATAGAGTATTTGAACATCTATAGGTTACAGCACTCTGGTGAAACAGGTGGGTCCAGTTCCTACACATCCAACACCCCTATGTTGCCAAAGGCTCGGCTCCAATGACCAAAGAATCACAGACTTCTACATGGATCAGCCTACTGGTGACCAATGCCGTGGCATCCCTGGCTGTTGTCATCATTTCTGTTGCTATCTCAGCAGAGTCCTCTGATGTGTTAAGGAGGCTGTTGCTGATTCTGCTGCTGTTG
The DNA here is from genome assembly GCA_016271365.2 of Neoceratodus forsteri. Taxonomy (NCBI): domain Eukaryota; kingdom Metazoa; phylum Chordata; order Ceratodontiformes; family Ceratodontidae; genus Neoceratodus; species Neoceratodus forsteri. The sequence goes on from CM028137.1 coordinate 940,605,503, forward strand.
ATAGAGCAGGCCAGTCCTCCACCACCGCCAATGGAGTTGCTAGGTGTGCCTGTCATACCTCCTGAAACCTCTGTGAACCCTCAGCCTCTTCCTGTTGAGGGGGAGGAGGAGGAGGAGTAGGAGTTGGAAGAGGAAGCGTATAATCCAGATCTCCTAGAGGAGGAAAGGGATTGGGAAGGAGAGCCCTGACTTCTTTTGATCTTTGGGAGAGGAAGACTCAGCCGGTTGTATTTTATTCTTTGGTAGCGTGAATACGATCCTGAACAGGCCTTGTTCTCCTCTTGTGGATCCTACTTTTGTAATTGTGTAACTGGGTCATGTGTTACCCTATGGATAGCGTGAATGTGAATGCAGTGTCCTCTTCCTTTATGCTATAGCATTAGCATTTAAACCAGCACCTATATGGATGACCTATCTTGGCATTGCGGTGATAAATAAGGAAATATTGAAAAATAGTTTTACTGAATTTTAGAATGTAATGTGCAGACTTTAAAACAAAATGGTGCAGAAAACTGCCGTGTGTAAACCATGACCCCTTAAAGGGGATGCTAAACATGATGGCATCCCCCCCCATCTGTTCATACCCTGTTCTCTTTCTGCACAACTTTCTGTTTCGTTTTCTGTTTGTTCACTTTGTAAAAAGAACTGCCATTGCCCAGGGTGTCCTACTCCCTGCCCTTGCCTATGGTTCAGTTACTTGTGTCAGAGCCCCTAAAGCTACTCTTCAAGAATGAGACTCCACTTATAAGAGCTTTCGTCGCTTTGCCTTAGCTTTGTGTTAGCATCTCCTTGCCTTACTCATCAGTCAGCTTTACAGTGACCTCAACTGGCCCTCTCCCCGCCCACTGTCTTCTTTCCTTAGGCTCCCTAATTGACAGCATTCTTCTTCGCTCTGGTGTTCCCTCCTCTCTTCCTCTAATGCTGAATCAGTCTAACACTTGCTATGACCTTAGCTCTAGGGGGCAAAGCCTTCAACAAGTCCCCAGATTAAAAACAACCATGGACACCCGCGGTCTTTTCCTATGCTGCTCCTCAGTTTTGGATCTCGCTTCTCTTGGGCTTCCGACTCCCCCCTACTCGTGCCTGTTTCAAATGGATGATTCATGCTCACCTACTAAAATCAGGCCCTTGTACCTGCTACCACCCTCCATGACCCCCCCTCTCTGCTCTCCTCTCTCTTCACCTCTGCCTCCCCCTTTGACTGGCATAAGCACTCCCCTTTGAACTTGTAACTGTCAGTGTATCACCAACCCTCCTCATGTTAACTCTGCTCTGCTTCACACTCTGCTGCTGCTGCTACTACCACTTTCCGTGATCTACAAACTATTCTGTATGATTTCTACCATTCCCCTCTCCCTTACCTGGGCACATAAAAATGCAATCTACTTAGCTACTTAATGTTGACTCTGCCTGTACTTAATCTGCTCATATATAAATATATGCTAATTTGTGCATTTGTTTGGTATTTGAGTGTACTCCCTTGTTTAACTGTGTAATGCTGTTACTGCCATTTCCTGACAGTGCTCTGTTGTGAATATGTGTATATTTGTGCATGCCTCTTCTGTTATTTCTATTGTATTTTCCTTCCTACTTGTTTTGTATGACTGCCACTCTGCATTTGATCACTGTAGATGTGTTATGAATATTCTGTATTTATCTTTATCCTCCTTACTTGCACCGTCACCCCACTCATTCAGAACCCCTCAGGCCTTCACAATGTTCCTTGGTGTCCCCAGAAGTCTGCTCCTAAAGTGACCGTCCACTCGGAGATCCTTAGGTACCTAGTATACCCCCTGGGCAGGGTGAGGGAAGGACCCCTAATCCTCCCTCAAACAACGGTAGAGTGGTCATAACACAGCGGAGTCTGCCCTGGTGAGTGCTGGTGATGTGGTACGGCTTTTGAAGGGCTGTCACCTAGGAGCGACGGACTCCATTTTCCTTTCTTCCTGGTGCACCCTATACCCTGCAGTTGCCAGCATGATAGGAGAGTAAATTGGGAGGCATGTGTCAAGATGCAACCCCTTCCCAAGGCTCTTGGCTGTCGCTGCCCCCCATTGTGTGTTCCGATCTGCATCGCCAATCCTGGGTTCACCCAGGAGATGGTGATAAAGCAGTGGGACAGACCTGGAACCTTCCCCAGAGAGGGAGAGCAGCCATTGGGTGCTCAATCCCTATCTCTCTCCCCTGCCGACCCCCCGGCCGCCTGAGTCTGTCACCAAACCTGGGTCACCGGTGTGGAGCGAGGTGTGGTGTCCAGCACCTCAACCCTCAGTGCCACTGGGTCATGCCTGAAGATAGGCATTTCTATGTCTAGTGCACCAACCTGGTTATCAAAAATAAACAAACAAATAAATAAATAAAACCAGATCATTATTTACCTCTTGTATTGCACCATTATTAGGTGCTCCAGCCAGTTGACATCATTTGCTGTAGTCTGCCGCTGCAGATGCTGATAACGGTACTTCATTGAAAGTTGAGCACGATGATGAACTGCTCTGTTTTCAATGTACACAGTTCCAGGACAAGCCAGCACTCAGTGGCAATGGTGCATGAAAACACAAAGAATGAGGGGGCCACTTGGCTGTTGCTCGAGCTGAGCAGAGTAAATTGGTTTGTGCCATATACCTTGGATTCCTTGTGTTTTTGTGCACCATTGCCACTGAGTGCTGGCTTTTCCTGGAACTGTTTATGCATTATGGGCTGGCTGCACATCACCAACACCTGCCCTGCATTGTCTGTTCATGGCCATACACCTTGGGAGTGCCTGTTTTCAATGTAGCATCCTATGTACATTGCAGTATTGGTAACAAGATGGACCGCAACAATGATATCACTGCTTGGATCAACTCCAAGTGCACAAATGATGAGGCGACATAGGTTTTCATGATCAGGCAGACAGGAACATGAGGAATATGTACCTAGAGAATGCTGGATGGGCACCCATGCTGAGCCAGCATGTTCTGCCACAGAGGGGTTCTGATTCCCTGCGACCTCGAGAGCAAAGCTCGAAAGGTCCATGTGAATCAGAACCCCAAGGTGGCAAACACACTGGTTCAGCATAGGGTTACCCTTCCAGTATAGTTTTAGTATATGGTGCCTCCATAAGTAATTTAAAGGCAGTTTGAAGCACTTTTTTATTTTTTTACATATTAAATGAAACTGTCCGTCCCTTCTTATTCACAGAGTTAGGGATGGTTGCCAGGGTGAGCCCTGCAGTTGCTAGGTAACAGACATCCCCAGGTTAGTGGCATAAACTTCTATTGGTTGTCGAGTACGTGAGAGCAGGATTTTCAAGAAAAAAAAATGGTGGCTACATTTGTCGCTTAGCGAGAGGACTCGACTGCTATTTAATGAGTTATGCGAGTTATTTTTTAATATTTGGTTATTTCTGCATTTATTTTTAAATATAAGAAAACATATCTGGTTGATCCTGTATTTGTCTCCTAATCTGGTTGATCCTACAGATGCAAGTCATGCTGTTGCCACCTCCTGTTATCTGGCTGATCCTGCGATTTCTGTTGCCACAGCAGCTTTCAAAACTGTGTTGCTCGTGCGATTTCCAAATCTAGTGGAATGCTGTTCTGCCACAGAAGGGATGAACAGTGTTCCATTACCTTTACACTGTGATAGAATAGCATTTCACTAGAGCTGGAATCAAGTTAAAACAACGTTCCACCATACACTATAGAAAGGGAAAGGGAAAGGAGGGTGGTAAACGGATATGAACTGCGAATCCTGCAGTTTTTCTTTTCTTTTAAGGGTTTAGTTAATAAGACATACTGTAGATACCAGGTAAACACTTATACTGTACCTGTGATTCATAGATCTGGCAGGAAACAGAGACTGACTTGTTGCCATCTTGCCGTCCATGTGACACGGACCCCAAGCAAAATCCAGTGTGCTGCACAGAAAAGAAACATATGAAAGACCAGATTCACCTTCTAATATCTTTATAGCTATGTTTTGTACCAACGTTATAAGACTGGAAATGGGGGCATGAGGACTGGCTTCTAAGCAAGGCATTATTGCCTAGTAGGTGGAATTCAGAGCGGTGAACCTGGAGACCCAGGTTTTAATCCCAGCACTGCTTTCACTGATTGTAACCTTCAGCGAGTGCTTATCCTCTCCCTTTCCTGTTTCTGTCACACACCTTTTTGTGCTGAACTCCCCATCCCATAAACTTTTGTTAGCCTCCTTCAATATCCTACATTATCTCTCTACGTGTACCTAAAGGCTACAGTCAACTGCTCATGGCTTGTAATGCACTTTGGAATATAGTGTGCAGGGTTTTATTTAACTCTAAAAATTGATTAGAGTTTTACTCATAAAAGTTCTAAAAAATTATGAAAATGCATAGCACTTGCCTCACTGTGTTTAACAAACATAACACTTTTAGAAAACCTGTATAAATGCTTTCTGTACAGTTAGTGTTGTTCCAAGAAAAAAAGTGCTAATCAATTATTTAAAACCCTGGTGTGAATGAACGGTACCATAGAACCAAATTTCCTTCCTTCCTTCCTTTCTTCCTTCCTCTCATGTTGTGTCCAAAGCAAAAATGTATATATTTTTTTATTATTTCTGTTTCTGCTCCTCCTGTCGGCTGCCCCATTCTGACCAACCCCCCCAGCCCCGTCCCCCGGAATAGTGGGATAGCGGGCACCTACCTTATACCCTGCCTGGCAGCGGAGCCTGCGGGGAGTCGGTCATCATCCTGTTGCCACCTGCATTTTCTGCCTCCGGTTATCACCCAGGAGCCCCAGGAGTAGGAGCGCATGTATGTGGAGGTGCGCATGCGCTCTACGGCCCAGGTTACGGCTCCTTTCCCCCGCCCCATGACCTAACGCCTGGCCCTCTCTAGCCTGTGCCACCCTAGCCTCCACTAGGGTCAACATCGCTAAGGATGCCACATCCCTCTAGAGAGGAGAACCTGTTGCCGGCAGCTCAATCCAGCTCCGCCCTCTCCTGCTTTCAACCTCTGACACTCTGAGGTCGCCCTCAAACCCGTCGCGCGTGCCACGAGGTAAGACGTCCAGCGCCTCAACTTTCAGCGCCACCGGGCCGGCAAAGCAAAAATATTTTTTAGACTAGGGTGCTGAACACCACTAAAGAAAAACATATTGCTGGTATCGGTAGAATCTGATCGCACAACATTCCCTGCAGTTTTGAATTGACAGTCATTTTGTTATTTTCCAGAGATGGGTGAAGATTTTCTGATTCTAATTCAAACCATCACCAAAGTTCCTAAACTTTTCTAACCTCTATTTTGAGTAATTTTCATATACTGGTATAATGATATGCTTATAGTATATGGTTACCCTTTGTTATGTATAAAAATCAGCCTGCTCAAAATCCTTGTTAAGCACATTCTAAACCGTTATGCATGTTCTAAAGTGTTGTTATGCACAGTTCAAAGGTCACACAATTTTAAATTTCTCATTTATGCTACACCTAGCTACTTACTAACCACCCAGTGCCCAAAGTCATACCTTTTACCTTTCAAAAGTCTAGAAATTTGATTTTGTTATGTGAGTAGAACAAAGAAATGGCAAGCTTTTTTGTTTTCACTTCAGTGAGGGTCTGTTACTCTAGTGTAAAAAACCATATACTATAACAAATAAAAAATGGTCAACCATACACAACTCAGCATGTGTTTCCTTCTCGGGGTTGAAATGACAGCAGGGACCTCTCGAGCTTCACTCTCGAGGTTCATATGCTGTCATCTCAACCCCTCGATGGAAACACAGCCTTGTTGTGTATGGTTACCCATGCATTATTCTCTATGTTATGTGCTACTTATTTAGACTGTATTGTTCTAGTGGTTGGAATGCAGAGTTGCCAGGAAATTGGGTGGCTCAGTGGATTGGCCTAGATTGGTATAATACTCAGAACTGGTTTGCTAACACTAATCTTGTGTTGAAAAAAAAATGTGGGGGAATTAGATTGCTCAGTGGATTGGTAGTTGGTTAGGAAACCTTTCACCCCCATGTCATGGGTTCAAATCCAACACAGGTCAGTAGTGCTTGAAAGCCATTATCACCTGAGGGCTGTTCAGTGGCCAGTGTGAAATGAGTTGGGGGGGTCTCAGTCCAGGTCCTAGTGGGCAACTGTCCACATCACAAAATCACCAACACAACTGGCACTAATTGGCACCGTTGTTGGCAGTATTACATGAGAGGCCGAGAACTGAATTGGGATGGAATCTGAAGAACATTTCTCAGTAACATGGTGGTGCCTCCATTGTAGGGTTGAGGCATATTGGCATGGTAATGTGGAGGAGCCCGCGCTGTGATTGCCCATGCTGTTCCTGTCATTTTGATAAAGAGGACTTCAGGTTCCCGTGCTTTTATCTACCACCTTTAATGAGCACAACATTCACACACACACACAAATGAGTGCAGAGCTGCAGATTGGGAGGTCCAGGTTTAAATCTCACAACTGTCACTTTTAAGTAACTAGAGTCTATTTGTGATGTCATACGACTTGCATCATGTCAGCTCTAAGATGTTGTCCTAAGGTGCTGCTGCCCCAGAGATAGAACTTTAGAATGTTAAAGTTCATGCTTGGGCTCCGTGGTTCTGCTCTCCCTGACATCACAATGGCAGGTTTATCTCTGCTGAAGAGACTAGATGCCCCAGAGTCATGTTCCAGTTACTTTGATTACATTTTTTTTAGTTTTGACTACTGTTTTTTTTTTTATTTTGTAATATATTCAGTATATTCAAATCTCAGTGCTAGTTTAGCTTATTTTTGTTCATTTTTTGAGGCTTTTCTGTAGTTGCTGGTCTCTTTCTAGAAACAGGAGGTCTATGTTTTTTGTCCATTCCTGGTTCAGAGTTGCCAGTTCCTAATCAGTAGGTATTTTTGTTTTAAATTGGGCTTTATTTTTCAAACGGTTGTACTTTTTTCTGCAGTACAACTCCAGAAAGCATTGTTTTTGCCTCCTGTTGAATTAGCATGACAGGAAATCCTAAATGGAAAACAGTGCTACAGTATTTAAATAGTGTATATCCTATAAGCATTGGTTGACTAAATCAGAAGGTCACAAGCTCGGATTATTTGGTCCCAGATCAAAGTTCTGAAATATTGTGACCTCTGCCAAGTTCTGCCCTAGCACCAAACAAAAAAGAACAGCAAGTCTGCAATTTTTGTGTGCACCATTGTTCACATTGTTGCTGGAGTGCTTTCCTGTAAAGCAGGTTAAGAAAATAAACATGGAGAAAGGTACCAGTAAAGGTAGAAAGTATGCTTCAGATTGCTTCTCTTCTATACAGTGATTTCTGGCACCCAAGGAGACTTAAAAAAGAGCTGCAAAGCTCTCAGCTGGTAAAGACCAGTGAGCTCTGGCACCTAAGAAGACAGGAAAAGCTGCAAAGACATCTTACAGTAAAGGGCACAGGGCTCTTAGCAGGGTGCCATGTTGATGACTCTGATGGCACAAAAAGGCTTTCTTAACATTTGCCAAGCACAACAGTTGGGAAAAGAAAGCTTGAAGAAAAGCATCTGGAGGTTCCTCTGTCTGAAAAGCAAACAGAGGAACTGAGACCATGAGTGACTCCATGAGAGGCTTATAGCCACCTAAAATGTGATCATTCACATTAAATTAGCCCACTGTTCTTGACCAATAATGACTTTTTTATTAAGTAAGCCCCTCTCCCCTCACACTCTTATGGTCCAGAGCCTTCCCTTCTGGACCAGCCAAAGACATGTCCTGCTTGGAGGAACTTACAATTGTGGCAGTTTTTCAAAACAATATAAACTTGTAAAAACCTGCTTCAGATGTGTCTCATAATCTCCCTCCTGAAGACACATTTAAGGAGAAAGAGGAGGAGGAACCAGTTTCCCAGGAGGACACTGCTATGGATGAATTTGTCCCCCCCCGGATGAATGACATAACTTTTCATGCAAATGGCTGACATGATGAATCCATATACCACAGAAACAGAAGTGGAGGTAGAGGAAGCATAATTTATGAGTATGCTGGGATTGATCTCAACAAGTAAGTACTTTCATAAGCCATTTAACATTGCTATTAAAAAGATCCTTGATGTGCCTATAACCACTATAACCATAGACACAAGAGTTCAGAAAGGATATATGCCACTTGGGGAGGGCTTTGAGTTTATCTGTACTCATCCTTACCCCAAGGGCATTACTTAGGCTCAGCAAGAAAGCTAAAGTTAATTCCTCCTGCAGCACACCAGAGAGACTCCACGAGGTTGGATTTAATGCTATATAGAAAGCTTACACTACATCCCCTGATTACTGAGGCAGGTAGCCTGCTTAAGTCACCCTGCACATCATCAGCAGGCACTGTGCAATGCAATTTGCCTCACTGTCAACGCTTGCCATGACATGCATTAACCAGTCTAGTGAACACATGGAAGGCTACTTTGGAAGATGCTAGGTGTCAATTTCAGATGTCAATCTATACGAATCACAGTGCATCTTGAGCAGTAGCACATGCAGTGTTTGTTGGAAGATTTGAAGAATTGCCACAAATGGGTGGATTCTAGAGGCAGCAAGAAAGGGCTTAACTTCTCATATTGTGTAATTTTCTAAGTGAAGCAAGTTCAGTGTGTACATTAACCAACTGCCATAATGAAAAACATTCTACCAGACCTGAAAGCGGGGAAGTCTAAATGATGTAAAGAGGGTTCCCATTTCCCAACTAGGAAAGGGGTTCTTCTCCAAATATTTCCTTACTTCCTAGGAAAATGGGGAATGGCAGCCCATTTTGGATTATTATAGGGGCATGGTAGCACCTTTGTAGTTAGGGTTGAGTTAGCTGTTCAATGTTAAACCCCAATTTTTGTACCTTGATAACTTTGACATCATTTGACAAAATAACCCATATTGTGACATGCACAGTCACACAGTCAGGCTGTCAGAATCTCAAGATGTGAAAAGTGTTGTGATGGCATTTTGCATAGCTTTTGAGATACAGCATGCCACCCCAATACTTAACACTGCATATTTTTGCTCTCGCCTACAGCCTGAATGGTGTGGACTTTTTTCATGAAATTTTCAGGTTTGAAGGTGCCTGTGCCAAGGAGGTGCCTTTTCAAGGTTTGGTGAAAAATTCGACTGGTAAAAATGAACTATTGCGAAAGGTAAAAAAAAAGTGTAGCGAAAGATAAAAAACATATTGTGAATGTGTATTTGCATGATTTACTTGTCATTGGGAAAAATACCAATTGTGTGGAAAATAAACAGTCGAGATGGAACCATTTCCTGTTTACTTTTTAGACTTGCAAACATTGAAAATACATAAAAAATATTGATTTTTAAAAACAAACACCTGAACCTTGATAAACGGAACCCATTTAGCTAGATTCTGGTGTTTGTTTAGTTAAGAAAGTTGCCAGATATACCTTTTCTGGGCACCTCAAAATCAAGGTTGCCCAGCTTAGTGAAAGGAGCTGTTCATCCATTTTCTCTGTATGAGAACAGCGAGACTTTGTTGACTTCTGCACCTGCAGTTGCAGTCCTGCTGTGGGCTGTAGTGACAGCAGTGAGCCACCAATCCCCTTTTCTCTCTGTCTCTGTCTGTCTGTCTGTCTATCTATCTATCTATCTAATTATAATACATGTTAAGAAGATGGGGGTGCCGACCCCAGTACCAATTTTTTCTCCCCCCCTTCCCTCCAGGTTGCACAACCCCATTCGCAATGTATATTAAAACAACACTGAAAGTGGATCAGGGTGCCCACCCCCAGTACCACTTGTCTTAACCCCCCATCCCCTACAGGTTGTTCACCCCATTCTCATATTGTTGGTGGTAGCACCGGCATGCCCACCCCCAGTGCTGCCAAACAGTAGCCCGACACTAGGGTGCCCAGTCCCCAGTGTCAGAATATCCTATTCTTGTAATGAAGAAAACTGTCTCTCGCTGTTTTTTTCCCGTGAACAAAGAAAATGGTCCCTTACCGATCTGACCCCCATCCCAATGTTTCACCCAGCACCCAGCACCCACCACCACACCCCCACACACCCTCACTCACCTGAACATGTCCCACAGTGAAGATCCACTCTCCAATCGACGACATGTCTTGCTGCTGGAACCAGTGACTGCTACATAAGAAACGTAGGTAAGTGCGGTTCAATGTATTTCAGTGGGTATTTGTAACTTCGAGGCATAACTTTGTCACTTTTCTATATTTTGACCCTGCATTTTGGACATAGCAGTTTTTGGGCCCCCACCTCATGACCAGTGATGGTGGAATTACACAAATCAGGATCAAAAGGTGATTTTGAATTTGCTTGGTGAAATCACCTTTTGGGCGAGCTTTGAAAATTTTCACCACCCCTGTTCATGAGGTGGGGTCATAAGTAGGTTATGTTAAATATTTGGGGTCAAAATATGTACAAATGGCAGAGTTATGAGTGTCAGTTGAAATTTTTCTATGCTCGCTTGTAACTTTGGTAATTTTAAATATTTTGATCCCAAATTTTCAACATAGCCATTTTTTCACACCACCTCACATGCATGACAGCTGTCAATTTTCAAATCCTGGCTAAAATGTGTTTTCGCATCTGTGTTGTGGAATGACATTTCAGTGGCATGGAAGGCTATTTTGGAGGGGATTTAAAAATGTTCACCTACCAGCTTCATGAGGTCAGGTAATATGATGGCTATGCCAAAAATATACAGTAAAATGCCCAGGTTATGAGTAAACATTGCAGTATTTCAAAATTCACACATAACTTTGCTAATTTGCAATATTTGACTCCAAACTTTCAACATAGCCATTTTTCTACACCACCTCATAAATGAGACATGTAAATTTTGAAATCCTGGACAAGATGTGTTTTCACACTTCTGGTACAAATTCACATTTCAGCCAATATACCGTAAATGGTACATGTCATGTTTATAAGGCAAATCATAAAATGAGCATCTTGAAAATTTGGGGCCAAAATTTAGAAGAATATATAACTGTTAACAGACTTTGAGTGTAGTGGCAGTTTTGACCCCAGTGGGTATGCTTTGTGATCCTGTGTGAATGAGCTGAGTTCAGGGGTGAGCTCAGTGACCCATCTGGATTGGGAGAGGGTGGGGGGATTGCGCTGTTATGTTACACCCCTGCAGCCAGGGAATGAAAGATGCAGGGTTGTCTGCAGGGGCCCAGGTACTATATAGTGAAGGCAACTGTCCTCTTGGCATAGGGCCCTTCACGTCTCCACCCATGGGTGGCAGAGTGCCTTGTGCATTAACTAACAGATGCACTGTTTGCCTTGCCCTGTGCATCTGTATCTGAGGCCACATGGAAGCGCAGGGACCACAGAGCCCTGTGCTTCTGCAGCCCATCAGACAGCCCCTTGAATTCTTAACATCCGCTGCTACATGGAAGTGCAGGGCCTGCAAGGGCCTTGCACGTCTGTTGGTGGATAGTGTCTCCCCTTGGTGCAGGGCATCTACATCTGTTCACACAGGTCCCTTTGGGATCTGCATGAATGAGGATACAATTCCACTGTCTCAAAAAGAAAGGAAATTCTTTGCAAAAACTTCATTAATGCACTAGTTAGGGTAACTTAACACCACAAAGGTAGGGAAATGTGGTGTTAGGGTTTCCAAGCCTAACTCCCCACTCCAACCTTCCATGCAGCAAAAGGAAAAAAAACATTAGGGGTCTGAGTCTCCAGAGTCTTGGCAAATCAGTGGTGGGGTCTTCCTTGCAGTTGGCTACCCTAATGCCTACCCCTTTCCCTGAGCAAACAATGTCACACATGATCTCCTTTCTTCATGTAGGGCCTGCTGCAACAAATTGTGTTGGCAACATGGTGAAACATACTTCTTTACATTTGAAGAGTGTATCACTATGGGGCACTGGCTTGGAGCTGTACCTTGTGCTTCAGACAGTACGCTATAGTCTGGGGGAAGGGGAGCGTTAGGGTCGACAACCCCAAGAAAGATCTCACCACTGATTTGCCAAGACTCCAGAGATTCAAAACTGTAACATGTTTGTTTCTTTTGCTGCTTGGAGTAAGGGGTTAGGCTTGGAAACCCTAATGCCAAATTTTCTTACTTTTGTGGCATTAAGTTACCCTAACTGGTGCATTAATGAAGTTTTTTGCAAAGAGTATATACATATCTATCTCTAGAATTCATTACGAAAAACTATGTTAATGTGGACATTAGGGTTCAAGAATGTAAAGCGTGCAAAGTAGGAAAATGAAAAAAATATCAGGGTTTTGGGTCTCTGGAGTCTTGGTGAATTGGAGGTGTGCACTTCCTTGGAGATATTAACCCCAATGTCCACCTCCTCCCCCCCCAGTCCATAGCCTCTGCACAAGGTACAGCTCCAAGCCAATGCCTCATAGTGATATAGTCTTTAAATGTAGAGAAATATGTCTCACCACACGTTGCCAACAGAATCAGTCATTGCTTGTTTCACGTAGGACACTGCCTGAAGAAGAGTTAATGTCTGATCTTGCTTGCTCAGGGAAGTGAGTGGGCATTAGGGTTGACAACCCCAAGAAAGAACCCACCACTGATTCACCAAGACTCAGGAGACCCAATACCTTAATATTTTTTTATTTACCTATTTTGTGCACTTCGCATTCTTCAACCTTGATGTGTGCATTAACACTTTTTTTTTGCAATGAATTTCCCTTCTTATTCTGATAGTGGGATCATATCCTCATTTGTACAGGTCCCTTAAATAGAATACTGGAGATAGTCCCAACAGAATGCATGGGCACATCAAGCCTTGACACGCACGTCAACCCCTAGTGTTGGAAGGCTCTCCGACCCACCACAAGGTGTTGTCTGTGTGCCAAAACATTGCTCTGTCCCTCTGCAGGCAGTTGCCAGTGATGCACACTGCAGTGCCTCCCCCCAAGTAACAGCCCATTCAGCCAGCTCACTGAACTCTCACCCAGACTCAGGTCACTAGCACAGGAAGGCATCATGGTCCCCATTGAGAAAACAGCTGTCCCTTCAAGCATTTTCTTTTTGGGACATGTTGACCCCAAATTGTTAACATATTATTTTTTATTACCCCCTAACCATAATAGATGTCATTTATAAAATACTAAACACATTTTGTCCCGAATTTGAAATGGGACACCCATCGTGTTCATGAGGTGATGTGAAAAAAATGTCTATGTTGAAAATTTGGGATCAAAATATTGAAAATTACCAAAGTTATGAGTGAATGTTGACAAATGTCAATCTACCTTCATAACTTCACCTTTCTTTTGTCTTCAAATTTTCAACATAGTCTTCCTATGACCCCACCTCATGATCCCAGTAGGTGAAGATTTTCAAATCCTGTATGAAAAATGATTTTGCAAAGTGACTGTGAAATCCCCTGTTGGGCTGGATTTGAAAAAAATCACCTACCTTGTTCATGAGGTGGGGTCCCAAAAGAGCCAGGTTGAAAATTTGAGGAAAAATATTAAAAAAATAACCAAGTAATGAGTAAATGATCAAAATGCATTAACTGCACTTACCTAAATTCTTCAGTTCCAAGCTCGGCTTTGAAGCATGAAGATGTCTCTGATTCAGCAAGAATAATGGCATTGGACCTCTGCTAAGTATGTAAGTGGTGGGGTGTGCTGAGTGGGGTGGTCAGGATGAGGTGCATGGGGGTCAGGACGGTGGTGCAAGACAATGAGGGATGGTTTTGTTCATTGCAGGTACCTACTGACACTGGAGACTGGACACTCCGTTGTTGGCTTGATACTTGAGGGTACCAGGGAAGACACTCCTGTGTCCCCGACTATTGGGTCGGGGTAGACTATACCAACACTGAAGACTGGGTATCCTGATGTTGGGAGATTAAAGTGATGTGCAATAGGGAGGAGTGAATAATATGGGATGGATGAACCAGCACAGGGGGTGGGAATCCCGGTGTTCATGTCATTCAACTTTAGCTGGCACTGGGGATTGGGCACCCCAGTGTCCAGTTCAATCAATTAGGCCACTGATGCGGCTAATGGTGGATGATTGGGGGGTAGAAACAAACACCAATATGTAGCTACGTTCAGCAGGGGTTGTTCTATACACTGATGTGTAGCCCCATCCCTGCTGAACGAACACAGCTGAATGTGATAGGAATGCCTGTAAATAGCCCTGCCTACCTGAAACATGAATGCATTCTCATAAAACAACCACATTTTGCTATATGGTTGGAAAAATTCTGTTATTTTTAGAATGCTGATTTTTCTAACTGCACATGCTCAGAAATGGAATTTTTCTTTTCTTAAATATATTAAAACTTAGTTTGGTAGATTAAAAAAACACAAATGCACTCACCTTGGGCCAAACTCTATCAAACCTACACATTTCATGTTTTAAATCCTCCTAGATTGTTAGTTATATGTGAACAAATAAAAGGTCTTAATTTATGTAATTTTTTAAAATGTTTTGCTGTTGTGTAACCTTGCACCTGGTAAAGGGAGTGCCACCAAGTTTTCAGGATCCTAAGATCCTGGTATCAGCTTGGTGATTTCCAAATTTCAAATCAACCAGCTGAATGGGGGCAAAGTCATTAAGGTACAAAAACTAGGGTTTAACATTAAAATGTTTACTCACCCCTAATATACAGGCACAACCATGCTTGTATAATACAGGCGAGGAATCGTCTGTATATTAGGGTTGAGTAAGCCCTGTATTGTTAAACCCCAAATTGTGCAGCTTTATAACTGGGCCCCATTCAACTGATTTACTTCAAATTTGGAAAGTTCAGTCATGGAGCCAGGATCTCGGGAGCCTGAAAATTCCGTGGTAATCAGTGCACCATTAACAAAGTTAGAGGGGCACCCCCCCGCCCCCACAAACACATAAATTAAGACCTTTTTGTTGCTCACCTATAACTAAATAACTCAGAGGACTTGAAACCTGAAACTTACAGGTGTGATAGAATTTTCCCAATGATGTGTGCTTTTGTGTTTTTTTTATCTCCTAAACTAAAGTAGTTTTTAAAATGTTAAGGAAAAACAGTTCCATTTCTGAGCATGTGCAGTTAGGAAATTAAGTGTTCTAGAAATAACAGAATTTTTCTGACATTAAGAAATGTTGTTATTTGACAATAAGTATCTGTGTATGAGGGGGCAGGGCTATCCTAATGCTGTAAACTGCATCCCTCTCTGATTCAGCGGTGTGTATTCAGCGGGGACAGGACTACACATCTATGCGTAACTCTGCCCCTGCTGAATGGAGCTGTACATGGTTTCCCTGTTTTTTTACTGGCCCTTTGGCCGCCATTTGCTGCATCTGTGGCCTTTTTACTAAACTGGACACTGGGGAGCCCAATCCTCTGTAACAGCTGAAGATGTACAGATTCCAACACCGAGATGCCCACCCCTTTGTGCCAGATAATTCCCCCCTTAGCTTTTTCCTTGCCGACACCGGGGTGCCCAGTCCCTGGTATCAGTTAAGTCCCCTGGCATCTACCCACCCAGTTCAGATGCCAACACTGGGATGCCTAATCCTTGGTGCCAGCTATATCACCCCCATTCTGCTTGACAAGACTGTGCGACACTGGAAAGCCTATCCCCAGTGCTGCGGAACATCAAACCGACACTGGGGTGCCAAATCCACAGTATCAGTACTTGTAACGAAGAAACAATCCCTCAATGTCTGATTTTATTTTTTTTATTCCCAGTGATTAAGAAAATAGTCCATCAATGTCTGTTGCTGCCACCATACCCTCCAACTACCTGACCCTCTACTCAGAACCCACCGCCCCACATCACCCCACCCTACCCTTACCTAGCAAGGGTCCAGTGCTGTAATCCTCTGGACCAGGGACATGTCTCTACTCTTCAACACTGAACCAGAAACTGAGAAAATCAGGTAAGTGCAATTAGTGTATTCAATGTGTCTGCAAGTTTTACTCATAACTTGGTCATTTCTTATATTTTCCCCCAAATTGTTAACATTGCCTTTTTGGGATCCCACCTCATGAACAAGGTAGGTGAAATTTTTAAATCTGGCCTGAAGAGTGATATTGCAATTGTTCCTCCTTTTTGTTCTGTTTCATTATTTTATAGTTTTTAGAGCTATGCTTCATTTTTTCACCTTATTTTGTTTTCACAGACCCTTCCCACTTTGTTACCCCAGTCCCTTACTCCAACAGTAAGGACTGCTCTAGATGTGCCCTTCCAGGAGGCCACATAAGTAACTGCCTTCACAGCTGATGGCAATGCCCATTCACAGTTTGCTGGTGGCAGGTGGGGGCAGAAGTACACAGATATTGGACAACCAGTGCCTTTCACCATGGGAGCTCAGTGGCTCCGCTCCACAGTGCATTTGGCTCCTGGCTGGCTCCACAGCTGGATTTTGGGACACATGAATCACAGTTTCCCAGGCAATAGCATGACGTGTCACAGCCATGTCGCTGGATCAACACTAGAACTTCATTTCTTTAGTGGTAACCAGAGATACATCCCAGCTAATATAGGAGATGTGCAGTGGCTTAACTGAAAATATAGAATTTATCTTCAAATGTGAGGGGGCAGGACTATAACTCATGAGTGGAGGAGCTACATTAGATTTATAAAAGTTCTGCCCTCTCACAAGTGATGATAAACTGCATACTTTGAGTCAAGCCATTACATAGTCAACATATTCAACATCGGTTTACTATCAGTGCTGCACTAGGCAGCTGTGATGCATCAGCATAGGAAAGCTGCTTTCTGATTGGTGCAGTATTCTACTGTGTTTTTACTAACCTTCAAGATATCCATTGTTAGAACAATAACATATTTTTAATATCTTATGGTCATCAGTCAAGATATCCATTTTATCTTGTCATTTTTGACCCCACCCCGATGATATAACTAGAAATCAATATTTATCAAAGGCAGCAGTAGTAATCAGTGATAAACAGTTTAAACCTTCAAGCAAAGAGTAGATTCCAAATGGTATCTGTGATCTCTGGCACTAGGCAACAGCAGCCCAGATTCTTACCCCTCACCAACTTCATATCTTTGATGGTGCCGTTACTGAGGACATTTCCTCCTCTAAATACCTTGGGGTCTGGTTAGACTGTCATCTTGATTTCTTTCTCCATGAGGATGCTAGCTATGAGAATCTCCACCCCAAACTCAGGCTCTGTACAGAAAAAATGTGTGTAATCCACTTTCTGTACACAGAGACATCATCTTGAAGATAATCCTCCTTATCTTTGAAGACTGTGATGCTGTTTATAGTACTACACCCAAATCCACCCTTTCCAGACTGGGATCCCTATGTCCCCTCATTCTGCCAATCTGCCCTAGACTGTGCCCCCACACCTACCATTGTTCCGTCTGCACTTCCCTAGCTCTCTCCTCTCTCAAAGCCGGACACTGCTGTCATTCGGCATTCTTTATCTCTAAATTTTGGCTAAGGTTCCTCCCCATTATCTTAGTTTCCTGCTCTCCCACTCCTCATCTCCCATTTATTCCCTCTGTAACACTGACTTCCGCACTCACTGTCCCTCGTACCCATTAAATCCTCTGCAGGACAAGCAGCTTCTAATTTCAGATACCCTAAACTCTAGCCTACTCTTTCCTTGCTATTTGCTCCACCTCCTTTCTCTCTTCTCTCAAGTCCCTTCTTTGGGACTTCTCGGCTCACTCCTGCAAATGCCTCTGACCCCTTCTAACCCTTCCCTTCTGCACATATGTCAGCACCTGTAGTACACTTCCCCTGAGGTGTCCCCACTCCCTCTGCTGCATCTCCTGGTCTGGTCACTGTAATTATACTGCTACACTGGCAGAACTGAAACAGTACCAATCACTGTAGTGCAGCTATACTGATTATTCTATTTTTTTGTAATTGCTTATACCTCTGTACTTCTATATGGTTTACTGAGATGTGTTTTAAGTTATTATGTTTTTGCACCTTGTTAATGTATTGCTGTATTGCACTATTTGATCCCAGTTCGCCTCCCCTCAGGACACATCCGGAATCAAGCTGCTACTAGCTCAACATGTCCTTCCTGATTAAAACATTTGAAACCAATCGATCAATCAGTCAATCATGACATAGCCTAACTTAAGATATTCTTATCTTCGTTTGAGGGAATCGATCTATTGCCATTTTACTCATGGCTTCACCACTTGTGAGCTATCATAGACCAGTATCCTCTCATTGAGATAAAAAAATATCTTAAATCGTGCCATGTCATGTGCTTGATATATAGAAATAGCATGAAATATATATATATATATATATATATATATATTTTTTTTTAGCATTTTGAGTTTTACTTCATGAGGACACCAGGGTCAAATATAATTTCTGCAAAAACAATGTCATGAGTGCTCACAAACATACTAATACAACATCCTGGTATCCGTTGAATCCTTTGAAAAAATGAATGCAGCTTACCATAGGGTCCTCTTCTAATAAATCACATGAGTGGAAATCGATGTCAGGTGTATTTTTGGAACAGTTTGTTTCATGAATAGTGAATTCCACATAGAGCGTTGGTCCATATGAGCTCTGCAATGAAACACAGGACTTAATGAGATAGTGTGGCATATTACTGGACAACCAATAAGGTAACCTGCATTTCAAAAGGGCATGAGCGTACAGAAAATAACTTCTGAGAAAAAAAAACAGCTGCATAATCTAATTTTTGTTCAGCAAACGGTTAGTGAAATTTTCCTTCCTTCCTTCCTTCCTTCCTTCCTTCCTTCCTTCCTTCCTTCCTTCCTTCCTTCCTTCCTTCCTTCCTTCCTTCCTTCCTTCCTCCATCCCTCCCTCCTCCCTCCCTCCTCATTTAATTAGTAGGCAAACAAAACCACTATAATCTTGGGGATGGTCAAAGAATTAAGTCTAGCAACTTTTTATTTCATGATATCAAAATAATTTCAGAAGAGAGTAGCTGCTAGCAGCAGATACACAGAATACATTAGATGCAAAATATTCATCCAGCCCCAAAAACATCTTCATTTTCATTTGACCTGCAGTTTCAAGGCATTACCGTGAAGTAGTTGGGTTCTCCTTCAGCTGACTTAAGCCCTTGCCTCACTAACACTGTAGAGATCCTCACTTGCTGCCCACAGTCCACCACTGACCTCCCCAAACCCTGAAGAATAATGCCTCCTTTTTTAAAAGTGGTGACCTCCCCTAAGCTGCCTATGGTAGAATCTACTGTAATTGGGAGGAGGCAAGGCAAAGACAGTCAGTGCATTCCAACTGGGCAGAAGGGGTAAACCATCATCATCATCATGTGTTCCAAGCTGCCCCGCCCTTACCAATGTTCACTTCATAACACCTTCCCTGGGGCTAGACACATACTTCATCCATCCCAATAGTGCTCCATATTTCCAAGGTCTGCAAGCAACATACTCCTTGCCGCATCAGGTGCAATGCTGTGACTAAAACCGCAGCTTCCCACAGAAGTGAATCATGTTGGGTGCTTAATCCTCCTCCTGCCAGAATCTCTGTTGTGTTCCGAGCTCAGAAACAAACTGTTCACTGGCTCGACAAGCAGCTTCTCAGCTTCTAAGATAACAGGCTTGTCTGGTCCTCAGGTTTTCTATTAATGTTAACTTCTTTTGCAAATGAGCTCACACATATTTTAAATCATGTTTTTTATGCTCCTTCCCCTGACTGACCTCCATTGTCCCTGGTCCACCCAGCCACATCGTACCACCTTCTTCTGGGACATATTGTCTTGTCCCCATGCAGATTGGCCCTGTGGTAGGGCCAGAAGGGGGAGGGCCTCTTCCCATGTGCAGTGGGCCAGGGATTCACCTGACCAGTTGGAGTTTTTCCACCATTATTCTCCAAGAGCTGTCAGCATGAATGATGTACCGTGCATACTTGCCTCCACATACACATGCATAGCACTGTCAAGGACAGCCCTTGCCCTACTGAAACAGCCATGATAAACTTATCATTGGGTCTCCACCAGGTGGCAGCCACCTAGCAGGATGCCTGAATCCTCCCTTCCCAAGAGAGGAAAGCAGTCTGTCAGATGCTGATGTTTATCTCCCCCGGTGAACCCTCAAATGACTGATGCCCATTTCTGAACCCCAACTGCCATCATGATTGGCAGTACCACCACCTCTGTACCACTGGGCTGGCACAGAGCTCACTCCTTTGATTGTCTGAGACAAGCAGTCATAGTTACCTGCCAAGAAGCCCGTGTGACTTCGAGGAGATGGAAAAAATTTGTTTCATTACTTTCCATGTTGTACTTTTGCAGCATCTGTTTAGCAGAATCAACAACCGAAGACGTGATGCCGGTTTCTACTGGGCAGTGTGGGCATCTACTAGTGACAAGCTTTGCTGGGACTATAAAGAACAAGATACATGCAGTTTGTTACTCCTTAAATAAAGATTTCCTGTGCAGAATTACTGAGGGTACATCTAATGACTCAAAGTGATAGACAGAATCAGTATTATCCGCTTTGGGGTCACAAAACTCCTAAACAATCAAAAGATCTTGTTTCTCAGTCATAGGTGCATTAATCTGTTCCGCGCCCAGTTAACAGTCTGGTGTGATCGATTTTCTTTATGACCAGTTGACTTCTTGCAGTTTGTTTTACTCTAAAACTACTAAAAACTGGTTACCCAAATCTGCCCAGAAGCCCAAGCCCTTGAAAAGTCTGATAAAGCTTTATCTGTTAATCAGTATACAGTGGAAAACTAAGCATTTCTCCAGGACCTTTTTTTTATTGTGTGTTATCTTTTTACCCCACCGACACTCCAGAGTCTGCCTCTCCTTTGGGTCTCCTAGTCTCCACCAACCTCCGGTGATCCTCTTCAGAAGTTCTCCCTCCACATATTGCAGCCAACCCCCGAGTTCTGTCCCAGTATATCCCATTACTGGATGGGTCTCCTTCCTTCGAGGGGGAAGGCACCGGGGAGGAGGGAACCCAGCAGACTATTATTTTTTACTGCCCCCAAGGGTGCTGCTGTGGTGGAGGAGACTCCCAGAGGTACCGGTGGTGTGGAGGATGGAAGTCATTATCTGGCGTGCTCTGAAGCTGTTTTCCCATTTTCTACTTGAGTCCCTTCTGCGCCGCTGTTTGTAGTGCCCCTGGTCTGCACCAGGAGCTGCTACAAAGAGGGGCTGTCCCTAATCCACCCCAGGAAAGGAGAGCAGTCCTCCAGACACTCAATCCTCTCCTTCCCCTGCCAGCCCATGGCACCTGACTCTGTTCCTGAACCTGGGTCTGCAACGTGGCTCGAGGTGTGGCGTCCAATGCTTCAACCCTCTGCACCACCAGGCCAGCCCTCCAGGACCTTTAATCATCTTTTGGATATGTATGAATATATATATAACAACATTGTAGTATACAAACACAGAACAAAAAACACAGAATGCAGAGATTAAATAGCCACTGGCATCACAGAGGACATGTTGGAAAAACAAAATATTCAGCCCAAACTTCAGCTTCTATTTCACATATTCCGTGAACAGTATATATCCTCTCCATTTCATAAGAACAGATCCAGAAGCCCCATAAGCTCACATAACCCCCAACACACACACACACACACACACACACACACACACACACACACACTGAAATCCTATAATATATCTATCCTTTAAAGAAAAGGTCTGTGGATGTTTAAGTCCTATAATGTGCCATAAACCCCAACTCTGTGTTCATGTCGTCTTCTGACCTGTACGCCCTTTTAGCTGAAGCTGAACTGATACTATTCAGCTTCTCTGATGTTTCTTCTGTTATATTTTAAATGAGTATTTTAAACCAATGGGACTTTTTTCTGTTTTTTTTCTGCATGACCTGGGTGTTAAAAGTATGGGATTTTCTAAATAACTGTCATTAAGCTTCTGAGGAAGGACTGGGTTGGTCCAAAAACTAAAGCAATTTGTTCTTTTTTTTACATCTATGTTGGTCCAATAAAATGTATCAAATCATTTGCTTCTGGATCTGTTCTTATAAGGACCAATACGGTGAAGACTAAATCTCTATGTCTCCATGTCATAATAAATTTCCCCAATAGCATGAAGACATAACCACCAACTGTCCTTTAGATTTCATCCACTCTTGCTGTGTGTTCACAGCTTACATTGTAATCCCCTGTTTATGACATCGTAATCATTTCTAGTGCAAATGAGCAAAGTGTGATGTAATCAGCAGAGGATTGTGACGTCAGCTGTAGATAACCAATAGCCAGAATACAGAAATACTAGTCAGAGTGATACTGTTTTCACGTTAATGTGGTAAGGTACTGTATAATCAAAGATAAATACATGAAATATATGAAATAGAAACAGAAATACTTAAGTGCAAAAAACAATATTTTTTTTTCCAAGATTCCATTTAGACACCAGGGGACTCTTCAAAGAGCCTCAGACACCACAAGGAAAACGTAACTCTTATTCTGATATTTCCTGTTAGTTACCTTCTCCAACAACTTTATTACTAAAGACAGTTTTAGGAAAACAAGGAGCTCTGTCACTTGGTTGTCAACTGCTCTGACTGCTTGTCTACGAGTGACAACATATTCCTCTATGACATCATTACAAATGGTTGTTGTAGAGATTATGATGTCACAAGCAGAGGTTTATGATATCACTTGCAGACAAGTGGACAGACTAAATGAGGACCAAGTGACAGAGATCCCATGTTCATGAGAATTTCATAAGTAATTATGAGAAAACAAAAATATAGGAATCATAAGCAGAACTGTGTCTATGTGTTAAATTTTTTCAGCATTGTATGTTTGATGTTGGAGGCTCTTTAAAGAAGACCAGGCAATCCATTAAGGACTGACCTCTCATGCTAGTTCAAGTCCCTTGTTCATTATTTTCACCAGAGAGAAAGAAAATGGCATGTAACTGCACCCCCCAAACTTCTTCCACTAAACTAAGTCACAATAATATCCAGATATACTGAGATATGTCATTGCAAAGGTTTTTAAAAGTACCTGCTCACTTGCCACTGTCACTGTGAATAAATTAAACATCATGGCGGGGTGCTGTGCTGTGTTGTTTACCATCATAATGGAATACATTCATAATAGCCCCTATGCATTAAAGGGCAGCTTGCCTATGTGCCGCATATCCATGGCACGTAGGTGACCCTAAGTCTGAATGCTGTGAACTAGGGGTCCAGTGAACCCCAGGCAGCATTCATAGAAGGGGAGCATGCCCCTTGCGCACACAATTTCCCCTGCCTGCTAAAGATGTCTGAAATAAATTTTTACCCAAAATTAAATGCTGATTTTTTTTTGCTGGCTAATAAATACTATTGCTTTGTGGGTACATTGTTAATCTTCTTGCCCTGCTTTAAAACACATCATGACTACTCAGCTTTGTGGAATAGATGGGTGCTGA
This sequence comes from Neoceratodus forsteri, assembly GCA_016271365.2. NCBI lineage: Eukaryota > Metazoa > Chordata > Ceratodontiformes > Ceratodontidae > Neoceratodus > Neoceratodus forsteri. The sequence continues at coordinate 940,628,764 of CM028137.1, forward strand.
AGGCTTGTACATCGAGCCCTGAAATTTTTAAATTGCAGCCTTGTGTGTGTGTGAGGCTTTCTGAGCACTTTAGTTAGAGTGGAGTACCTTTCACCTATCTGGTACTCCTCTCTTTTGGATAGGGGCTACTGGGATACTGGTGGTACAGACCATGCACACTACTGGTGAACTTTCTGCTAGTACTCTGACTTTTTAGTGGGGAAAATCCTGTGTATAGTAATCATTGACTACATAGAGTATCTGCCAGGTGCTTATATAAGCACAAAAAATTACTTTTAAATTCCCTAACACAGAGCAAACAAACCAGAAGTGAGCATCACGCTACTTCTAGTCTGCCCCTACATCTGCCAGTGCCTGTGCAAACACTGGCAAGTACCAATGGTGGTGACGCAGCAGAGGCACTGGTCATGTCTGCCATATCAGCCATGGCAGAGTAGGCACCTGGCCTCATCCCTTTGAACCTACAACTTCTTCAGCTACTCATGTATTCTGTAAGTAATTGTTAGTCATTTAGTACTTAGCGGGGCGAGTTTGCTACAATTAGCTTATTTGTGTTCAGGACTGTGTATTGACTCAATCCTCTGCTTCATTCCTTTCTCACATCTCTCCTAAAATACTCTTGTCTTACTTTATCTGAGAGCTATCATTTAGGCCCTGTACACATCAGGCTAGTTAAAACATTTTAAGGTGCTTAAAACATTTTAAGTAGTACAAACACAGTGCCTGTCCGCATTTAAGCATGGTTTCAAAGCGTGTTAGGAAACTGTGCTTAAACCCTGCTGCGAGCCAGTCTCAAGTCCGTTTTTAAACACGGTTTTATGAGAGAAAGCGTGTTACCCTGTAGTGTGGACAGGCGTCTGCATATTGCTCTTCCAGGAAGCGTGTTAAGGATCATGGAGAACCCGTTTTAAAAAACGTTATTGGAGGCAGATGCAGACAGGAGTTGGCTGTGGTATAACTGAGTTAAAACTCGGTTGAAGACTGATCTGGACGGGCTGCTGTGGTGAGTTTAAAACGTTTTTAAAACGTTTTTTAAACTGGTGCAAATCTTCAGCTCCAATGTGTACAGGGCCTTAGAAAATAACACAGATAACATGGATAATTCTAAACAGTACATATCACAACTGACTACAAGGGGAAAATATAATCAGATGCAAAAAGTGTAAAGTGTATGCAATAATACAAGTGTTTCCTAATCACCAATCATTTACTTGCCCTAAATGTATTGTTTACCATGGGGCCCTATTAAATACAGACCCGTAAGGAGAATTTTCCAAGAAATTAAGAAATTTGAAAACTACAGTGAGTGCCTGGAGATCAAAAACAAACAAAGCATAGTCGGCCCACTGATGCAGTGGTAGGGCTACCACTTGCAACGCCAGCAATCTTGGTTCGGGAACGGACTCGGGCAGCTGCAGGGCTGGCCAGGGGGAAGGATTGAGTGCCCACAGGCTGTTCTTCTCTGGGGAGGGTGGGGATGCCTGTCCCACTGCTCTACCACCACCTGGGTGACCACAAGTGGAGGTGCAGTGGACGGCATGGACAGAGAGGGAGGATGTCAGCCATGAGTCAGGATGACAGCACGTTGCTATATGCCCTGCCCCTTGGCTCTCCTAGTGTGTCGATATCCTGAGGGGAGGGACGGCACCAGAAAAATGGAAAAAACCCGCAACGGATGCCTGGAGGTGGAACCTGGCTGCCCAAGAGAAATCCACAGCCAGGCTTCAGGACGGGCCTATGCAGCATACCCAGTGCACACTAATGGACTGGAGGGATGGTGGGGTCCCTCTCCTCCCCACCCAGGGAGCAAACTGAGGCAGGATGGGGGCAGTGCTGAGAGGAACCAGAATGGGGATACCTAGGGAATACCTACAGGAGCATGCACAGTCTAGGGATCCCCAAGGATAGGGTCTGGAGCAGTCAGTAAGGGGGCATAAACAGAGAATATAAAAAAAAGCATAAAGTGTACTGCTACAAAAAGTACTCTTAACAGCCAGCCCGGTGGTACAGAGGGTGAGGCACTGGATGCCACACCTTACGCCATGGTGGTGACCCAGGTTCAGGAATGACCTTGGGTCATTGGGGTGCCAGTGGGGGGGGAAGGTGGGTGGAGCAGGACTGAGCATGCTGATGGGCAGCTGTCCCCCCCGAGGGTGGTGAAGGTGGGCTGCACCCCCCGTAGTTCCGCTCCTGCTGAGTGGAGGTCCAGTGGGTAGCATAGGCAGAGAGGGGGCAGCAAAAAAAGTTAACGGGAGGTGGAAGGGGCTGAGCTGGCACCATGGGGTGCATGTGTGCCTCCACATGCTTGCACAGCCATGTGCTGGGGCCTTGGGGGGCAAGAGGAGAAAACCTGCAAAAATACCAATGTGCCTCCATTGCCAAGTTGGCGGGAGGAGGTGACTGGGACCAAACAGTTAAATTTAAAAAAAAAGTACTCTTAACACAAAGAGACAGGGGAGGAGGACTGCAGTGAAGGAAGTAACCAAGTCTTAAGGGAAGGGCAAAACAAACGAGGTGGAGATGATGATACAGAAGCTCCTCTTGAAGAAGATTCTGATTGACATATACTGCAAAGCAATTCAAAACACAAAAAAAGACATAGTGCTGATGTAATCAACTCTGACCAGGTTACAACCCAAAACAGATTTGACATTTTAGCTTCAGAAAGTAATCAAATGGAAGCTGCTAGACATTCCCCTGACCAGAAATGAGGTTACCAGAGATGTCCCTCTGTGCCCTGAAAACACCAAGATGAAAACTGAGATCTCTAGTAATGTCCCTTCCCCGTCCCCCAAAAAATAATTATCAGGATTTGATAATCAAGTACGTGGGCTTGGTCGTTTGCAAAAAAGATAAACTTATTAGGTTAGTCTCCTGCTTCCCAGGTGCTTGAGTATGAGATGTAGCAGAAAGGGTGGAGGATCTCCTCAAATGAACAGATTCACATCCTACAGTTGTAATCCACATTGGTATCAATGATGCTGGGAGAACTGCTTGGTACATTAATTGACTGAAAAAGCAGAACTACTCAAGTTCAAGTTCAAGTTTATTGCAGGAAAAACTCCATTGAGCAAGCTCATTCACAAGGAGGTCCTGGAACATTTACACTGACATACGGACACTACATACAAGGTATTGTTGCAATAGAAATTCAAGTGCATACAAAGTTCACTAATGGCAAATCATGATAGGATACAATCAGATAGGGCAGGATTCTGGAAGTAAAATCTGCTTCTTTTTTCAGCAAATACAGATAGATGCATTCAAAGAAATGGTTAGTGTGCAAGGATGGTAGAGAAAGGATAAGAGGGCAGGTTGAGTTTAAGATTAAAAGCAAGAAGAAGAGGCTAGGGGTTAGAAGACTAAAGGGGAGAAAGATGTAATTAGGAGGTCTAGAGGAAAAAGGCAGTATAAGCAAATCAGGGTTTCAACTACTGCACTTTACATTTAAACAGCCTATGTGGTTGCGGTCCTGGGTTGGGCAGAGCAAGAGCAGCTGGTGTACGAGTAATTAACATAAGGGTGAGGTGGAGGCTTAGTGGCAGCTAAAGGTGTCTTTTATTTTGGATGAAGCTAATGCTTGTAGAGATTAATTGAGACTGTGCTGGTTAGTTTCAGTACGGATTGGAGTTGGTTCCATAAAGTTGGAAGGGAAAATGAAATAGCTCATTGGACAAAGGTAGTACGAGTTCTTGGGACATCAAGCAGGATGAAGTTTGATTTCCTAAGTGAGTATGCACTGCGGGAGGTGCAGATAAGAGACGTTATGTAGCTCGGCAGTTTGTGAAGAAGTATCTTAAGGGTCCAGATAACAGCATGGAGCAAGCGTCTGGTGACAAGTGAAGTCCAACCAACAGCTGTGTACAGGTCACAGTGGTGGGTTCTGTAAGGGGAACTGGTGATGAACCGTATACTCGTGGCGCATTACAATCTGGAGACAGCCAAACATAATCCACTCAAAATGGCAGAGGAATCCAATAGTTACTTCTGCTTAGTTTTTACAAATTCTATAAAATCATACTCCCCTAAGACAAAGGAATTAGAGCACCCTGCTAACCTCCCTTTGACAATAATTAAAAATCAGCTAGAACAAAAATTTAAGTAACTGAAACCCCACTATTCCACAGCACCAAATATCTTTGGAAGAATGTTGAACTTAATGGAAAAACATATTATCTTACCACTTGAAATAATATTTAATACATACTTACAGAAAAGTGCTATCCCCACAGAATGGAAATTAAACCTACCTAGTGCCCATTTATAAGAAATGAAATAGATATGACACATACGCCTACTGACCGATCAGCCTTACTTTGATTTGAGGCAAAATAATGAAGGGTATTGTAAAAGATGACATAACCGCCTATATGGAGAGTGTAGGCATAAAAGTCACTCATAAGCATAACATGGTTTTGTACTTGGTAGATTGTGTTTGACAAATCTAATTAGTTGATGTTATTCTTTTCAGTTTCAGAAAGGCCTTTGAGACTGTGCCATACAAGGCAGATATTAACAAACTAAAAAAACCTAAATTTCCTAGGCCCCCTGATTTACAAGCTCATCAAGTGGTTATGTCAGCGATCACTGAAAGTCATAATAAATGGGTATTTATCCTCTAAGGGTCATATCACCAGTGATGTACCATGGGGAGGTCTGTACTGGGCCCAGTCTTATTCAACATATTTATCACTGATCTAGACTGTATCCTATGCCCCCCTTGCCCAGTTCCCCACACCTTCATGAATGGCATGGGCTCCAGGCATGCCCCCAGACCAGCTGCGTGCATAACTGCATGACTGGCAGGGAGACCATGTCATATATTTGGCATGCCTCCCAATGACACATGGCTGCAGTGGGACAGAAAATCACCCCTACCCATCTCATCCCTGACTCTTACTTGTCCTGATGGGGTCAACAGGACATGCCACTCCAAGTGTGGATTTAATCAAGGGGGGCTTGTCAGGAGAAATTTCCCTTCTGGTCCATGATTTATTGAGGAGAGTGGCTAGTCAGAGTGGTAGGATCTGAGAGTGCCATCGTCATACTGCTGTGTCCGTATTTTTCTTGTCCTCGCTTTCAGTTTTCTAACCCCAAGGACACACTGGCATGGACCCCTTTGTGCACATGTGAGCACTATTGTGTGGCAGTACTTTATAGTCAGGCTACATCCTTCCCTCCCTCAAGCTCCTACATCTGCACGACCACCACCTGTGGTCAGCTAGGTGGCAGCACTACAATGGAGAATGCAGCTTGCCCTCCCCAGAGGAAGAGAATGTCCTGTGAGATGCCTAATCCTTCTCTGTCTAGCCAGCTCCTGACATCCCAGACTTTTTGCTGAACCTCAGTCACCTAAATCACAAGCGGTAACCCTTTTGCTGTGCCAAGTAGCCTGCTTGCTAGCACAGCACCACACCGAGATGTGTCATTTTTCTGTAGTGGAAATGGCAAAGGGCAATAACTTTTCAAAACTTCCAAACCTTGAATATGAGAAATGGAGAACAATAAAAAGAAAAATGGATACATGTTTTTCCTTTTTTTTTTTATGACAAATGCACCATTTTGCCGCAAATACACCATTACTAAAACAACTGCATGATGATATTGTTTCTGCTACCAAATACTGCTGCTGTGGCTTTTCTAGGAATCAAAGACACCATACTAATGACTGTGCTGTTCCAAAAAGATACTGTACCTCTACTTGTTGTACAGTTGTAATATCTGAGATGTGCTCCTGACCGTTTACGGGACTGTACAATAGCTTTGCATTGTCCATAACCCTGTAAAACAAAGGTCACAGTAGTTAGTTATGAACATACTTGCTTCAGCAAGCTGGCTTCACTCTTTACTGGCCACTTTTCCATCTCCATTGACAATGAACAATCATACTGTTCCTTACATTTACAGTTCAAACTGTTTTTACAATGGAAGACAAGGCTTTAGAAAATGTTCTCAGATTTAGGAACCTGTATCTCACTGGGGCAGATTTACAAAGGCTGGAAGGCTTTTCCTTGTTAATTGACTTTCTGAAAGCTATTTTTGTTCAAATAAATAAAGCCGTGCTGTAGTAGCTTTTGTCAATTTATTACGAACAGTATGAGAAACATCGGCTAAGCCCTAAGCCCTAGTGTTTCAACCCTCACAAGGTCTTCATTAGGAGCCGGTCTAGCTTGGTGAAAGAAAACAGGTGCTCTTATGCAGGTGCAGTTAAAAGACCACAACCTAATTAAGTACAATTAAAATCACAATTGTGTATAAACAGTATACAAAAAATTTACAGAAATCACATTTAATTACCTAATAACTGGGAATGTTCCTATATATTCCTATCATAAACAGGATACAAGAGGTCTAATACAATTTCACTAATTCATGTAGGATTTAACGTGAAGGAGAAAGATGGTTGACTCATTTGAAAACTGGCAAAAGATACTGAAAGAAGGCAAAGACAGAAAAAGTGCAAAAAATCCTTTATGGCAAAGGCAAGAATATCTTTAAGCACTTGAACAAAGGAGAAACAAAGTATCCAAACTGCTGAAGAGGGGATAATGTCTAATAATCTGATCCAGGAAAAAAGGGAGGGAAGTTTTATTGTATTCCTGAAAACGCTATAAAGTAGAAAAATACTCACAAGCTAGAGGAGAGAATAACATTCTTATATCTTTTGCCAAAATCCGAATGAGTCGGCCATCGTTCTTCAATTTAAATCTTAGATGAATTAGTAAAATTGCATTAGACCTCCTGTATCTTATTAATGACAGGAATATATCAGAAATGTCCCAGTTATTATAGTCTTTATATTATAGTGATTCTTAAAGTGCACCTGTATAAAAGCACCTGTTTTTGTTCACCAAGCTGGACCGGTCCCCTGACGAAGACCTTGTGAGCACTGAAGCACCAGGGCTTAGCTGGTGTTTCATATACTGTTCATGACCTGAGTTGCTACAGCATGACTTTGTTATTTAGAAACATAGAAACATGGAAGCTGATGATAGATGACCGCAAGGCCCATCCAGTCTGCCCATTTCTTTTTCTACCTTATGAATGTGCCATCAGTCTTTGCTCTGTCAATGGTCTATCTATTCATACTCATCTGTATTGTTCCCTTATGCCTATCCCATGTCTATTTGAAGCCCTGCACTGTATTCATATCCACCACTTCCCGAGGTAGCCCGTTCCATGCATCCACCACCCTTTCTGTGAAAAAGAAATTCCTCATGTTACCCCGTAATCGGCCTCCCTCTAATCTCATGCTGTGACCTCTTGTCCTGCTATTTTTCTTATATTGAAACATGTTAGACTCTTTCATCTTGTTAATGCCCTTAAGGTGTTTGAATGTTTCAATCATATCACCTCTCTCCCTCCTTTGCTCTAGGATATATATATATTGATCTGTCCCCATATGTTTTCTGATGCAGTCTCTGCACCATTTTGGTTGCCCTTCTCTGGACTGCCTCAATTTGGTTATTTTTTTTAAATCTCCATGAGTGCAGAGATCTGTTTGGAACTGTATTCTAATGAATGCCCTACTGACAAAAGAACAAAGTCCCTTTTGTCTAGGAGAGCAGCAAAAAGGAAACTTATGGGCCCTGGGGTACCAATTCAATCTCCCAAAACTTGGGGAAGAATACAAATAAAATAATAAGCTAAGGTGGTTAAGTAGCAAGCAGGTATCGTTCGGGTGTGCACCACCTTTCTATCAATCCTGAGCCCCTCAGCCAATTTAACTTCCTAAATTGCAAAGTTGGAGAAGATATAGTTCATGTTGTCTTGAGAGCAGATGCTGCACAGCAAGCTATACAAGCTCTAGGCTTTGAGTGCGTAATGCAGCCCACACTATACTGATATCAAGGTGTGCATCAGGGCCCCAAAATTCACATGACACAACTCTAGAACTTTATCTTATTTCACCTTACAAAGAAACAGCATAAGAAACACATTTGCAAGTACCCAAGTCCAGTGATAGTGATAATTCATTGTCTGCATCAAAGGGTATCAGAAAACGTGTATTTTGGCCTGGGGCTGTTGTGTGGGTGTCCTGTAGAAGTCAATGGAGGGAGTAGGACTGATGTAGCTCCCCATCTGCACCATCTCAAAAAGGGGGAAATCAGCCCCCAGTTGTTTCAGAAAGTGCTTGAGAGAAATCTGGCATAAGTAAGCCAGGCCGTGTGGGTCCCTCTTGCCCCTCAATAAGCTGGGTAAGGGATCTGGTACTGGATTTACTCTGTATCCTCACTGTTGCTTGTTAGTAAATATTTTGGTACTTGTCTGAGCAGTGTAGCGGGAAAGGCCTAGTGCAGTACTGCACTATCCTGTCATGTAGAAGTCAGTCACTTAATCTTGTGCTCAATTATCATGCATACGCCACAGCCAGAGAAGATAGCTCTGGTATGACAAGAGGGAGAGTGCCCACCTGCATGGCCTGGTGAAATGGTTGAGAACAGTAGGCCCAACTGGTGTAGACCCCCCCAGTACTCCACTTACCCCCTTCATTGCTCAAGAAACAGCAAAGAGATTTGGGTCACTTTAAGGATTTGAAGAAAGTCCCCTGATCTATTTCAAATGCTGCACAATGGCTAGTAACATCTCCTGGGTGTACTGTCTGCATTGCTGCATACCATTCTCAATGTGCCAGGTCTCTGAGCATGGATGATTAACTTGTTTCACTGTTGAATGAATTTGAACCTTGGTCTGCCAGATTTCTGACTGCTTCCAGTGCTGAAGAGTAGATAAGCTGGTCAGAAACAGACTACGATAGAGCAGGGCCTTGCATCCGGGGAATGGGGTTTGGTGCTGAGGGCCCTATAGGTTCTTTCACTTTCTAGCACATATTCTGGACCTAGCTCCAAAGCAGTATGCATAAAACTGTTTATGAAATCAGGGAAGTTATCCCCCTCAGAGTTTTCTAGTATCCCATGTAATCTTATATTTTTCCAGCGGGTACGATTTTCAGCATCTTCTTGCTTTCTGACACTTGTACTTGGGTCCCTGCCAGATCCAAGACTCCCACCTCTAGTTTGTCTACCTGGGAGTCCAGGTGAGCTGTCTGTTTCTTCATTTCTGTAGCTCTGTCCTTTAATGTGGTGATGCCCCCTTTAATCGAGTTTGTAGTATATTCAATATCTGCCCCAAAGTCCCGCAGTTCAGTGGGAATAGCATCAAGCTTTTTCCCCTTGCATTTTGTTGTTATTGCTGGGGCCTAGTCACCAGGCAACTGGCGGCCATGCTGGATGCATGGGAGAGCCCTGACTTTGAGCACTCGTTGTTGAATCTACCATCATCCATAATCAAAGGTTGCATTTACATTTTTGGGGGCTTCATCCTAGATGAATGCAACCCCTCTGCAGTATTTTGGAGTATTTTTTCACGAGAAAAAACTCTGGGTAGTGGAGCTTTGATTTCAGGCTACTATACTCCTGATGTCATCACTGGAAGTTCTGCCAAATTGGATTTATTCACTTCAGATGGGACAACTGTACCTTGAATGGAAGGATATAAGTACTAATGGCTGTTGACTCTGTTATACTTTGCCAAGCGTATTTGGTTCAAGTCAAGATCGCATAAGATTAACAACTCAGCTGGTTTCCCCTGGATTATACCATACCAACAATAATTATGTTACAACTACTGAGACAATCCTAGAAAGGTTTGGTGTCATTTTGAAAGTTTTTTCTAAGTTTGAGCTTGATGCCAGCATTAGAGCATAATGTTGCACACTGTTGAGCATTTTAAACTCGCAAAATCTTGACAAAAGATATCAGCTGCAATTCCACCAGCTTCTCTATAGGGAAGTATTTGGAGAATACCTCACTGTATCTGACTTGCTCCATGCTGTGACCTCAGATACCAGGATTATATCACTTTTAAGGTTCCTAGGCTCAAATTTAACTATTGTCAACCATATTATTTTTATGTCGATTAGTACTTTTCCCATTTAAAATAAAATAAAAAAAATAAATAAATGAAAAAATAAAGTAAAACAGTGAAATAGTTCTAGATATTTATTTTTCTGTCGACCATTTCATACTGTGTATGGTGACAGCGTAAAAATGATTTCTGGTTATAATAATTAAAAAAATACATAATAAAAGCACACAGTCGAACTGTTTCTCTGGGCACAGTTTGTTTAATGGAAAGTGCTTCCTCAATTAAGCAGGACTGACCAGAACATGGAATCTCACAGAATGTTGTATTCTAATGCTTCCTCTTTTATCGTGAATAATATTTTTATAAATAGTACAGTACTGCGATAACTTACCGCATCATGAAAGGGCCTAATTTCACAGTCTGTCCTGTTTCTCTTACTCAGTACATGGCAGTTAGTTTCCAATACATCTATAGTCAGGTAGCAGGTGTCTCCAAATCTCTGCAAAAGGAATATAGAATCAAATGGTGAAGACACAGTCCATGGTACCAAACAGCAGCCACTGTCTTATAGCAGTACATTATAATGAAGAAAGGAAACATTAAATGCATGAACTACCTATCACATTCAGGGATGGGTAGTCCTGGTTTTGGAAAAAAAAGAACAAAATTGAACATTGCTGGATCTAAAAATTAGAACCCGAAAGAGCCTTCTCCTAAACCACAGTTATATCAGCTTGAAATGCAAATAAGCAATTAGCATGCAATTAATATGCTCCAATATGCAAATGATCACATTTAAAAAAGAGATACCAGGGACTTGCGGTGATGTCATGCATCTGGTAGCAGTTTAAGAGAACTGCTCTGGCATCACTAACCTGCAAAATCTTCCTAAAGCTCTCCCATTGCTAACAAATCCACTAAAATATTATCGAGCAAGATCGACTTACACTACTTGAAAGGACTTTGAAACTGAGTTTGCTTTTTCATGGAGGCCATGGATGGTGATTAACACATGGAGCAGGGCTCCAACTGTCAGGGCACCTTACCGTCAATATCCACACGACATAGTAGTAGGGTCACATCCTTCTCTGGCTCTACAGCACTACAAAAGCAAATGGACATAATAATAGCTGAACTGAGGGACTTTAGGTAGGAGGTATGGTTTACCACAAAGGCACTGCACACAGAAATGCCTAAATTGAAGAAATGGCAAGACATGCATAAGGAGCAGCTGGCGGCCTCAGACAAATGCCTTGACACCACTGAGAGAGCCCTTGTCCAGCTCTGCCAGACTGTAATAGCCCTCTTGGACAAAGCAGAGAATGCTGAGGCCAAAATCGCTGCAATAATTTGTGAATTTGCAGACTTCCAGAAGGTTGCAGGGCCCAAATATTGTAACATTCCTGCAGAAGTTACTCCGCACCACCTACAGCTCCTGGCAGATTTTGGCCTTGAAGTTGAGTGTACACATCGGTAAGTCAGCCCAAAACTGATAACTCCAGAAGACTGGCTAAGATCTGTCATATTTTGCTTTCTTAAGTATCCAGTAAAGAACTTGTCCTCCACACTGCCTGGAAGGCTAAGGACATCCATTATTAAGGCATCTGGCACTGTATACACAGTCACTACCTGCTGGCCATGATGGTGCATCTTTCGCATGGCTATTTCCTTTTCCATTGCCACCCAGACATTTGGTACACTAGAGAATCCAATCAAGGAACATCAGTTCAGGGTACCTCCGTGCCATGATCACAGAGATCTGCCTCACAGCTGACCCTAGCAGTCAAACTAGCTCAGCAACTATGGAACACTATCACCTGCCAGGCCCAGAGATGATAGCAAGGGTCTGTGACCCTTCAGCAGATCATTGCTGAACTCCAACAGGGTCATCTGTCAACTTCCACAGCACCACTGGATGCTACTGCAGACACTTGAGCTTCCTGCATTTAAAACACACGGGTACACTTTTCTGATCTCTGCCCCCCCCCCAACAGCTCCACATTTTTCTCCCTTCTGGGTTCCATCCATGCATGACACATAAACCACCATTTTAAAGAAAAAGTAATTAACTTCATCAAAAGCCCTCTGACTCACCCATTACCTGCAAAGCTGGTGCTGAAACTCTCCGCATGGAGAGAGTGCTCCTCACCAGCATTTCCCCCTCCCTGTTCTCCCTGGTTGCACTGCTGACTTGGGGTCTAGCAATGGCTGCATTTAAAGATCTGCCACTACCTAGCCCCATGGGAGAGTCGGCATGGTGCTGGAAGCCCCCATAGGGATGGTCCAGCATCACATCCTCCCTGCCATACACTGAGCAGCTTGCTTAGCTGCACAGGAGAGGGGAGGGGCTGTTAATGACCTCTACGTGGAGCCAAGATGACGGCAACCTTGTGGGCATTGGTGCATAGGCTCCCCCTCATCCCCATAAGTCCTGTCTACTAGCTTACCAACTATGGCATCAACATTAGTTGGCAACCATAGCAACAGTACAGCACCCTCAGATGGGTTACAAGTGCACCAGATTATATGATGTGGCAGATGCCTTTACAGCATTCTACCATGCGTTGTATACCACTGAGCAGGAAGCCTTGCCACAGGCTATTAATACTGACTTACAGTTCCTGTCTCTCCCCATTTTGTCCCTAGAAGAACAGAATAGCTTACTGACATGATCCTGTCTGAGGAAATTGAAGAGCTGATAAAGTATTCCAAAACCATGAAAGCTTTGAGGCCCGATGGCTACGAATCCAAATTTTATAAGACATCTGCAGAACAATCTCTTCTAATATTCCTTCAGGTCTATAATGAGATCCTGGAGGGAGGCACACCTCCTCCCCTTGGACCAATGCCTCTATCTCTGTAGTTCCCAGTCTGGATAATAATCCCGTCCACCATAGCTCTTAAAGGCACATATTGGTCCTTAATACCAATTATAAGATATTAATGTCAGTTCTGGCCAAATGCTTAGACACTCTCCTCCCATCCCTGATAGGTTTGGACCAGACAGGCTTATGTTAGAGCCTGATCCACCACAGATAACACTCGATGTACCTTGCATATCCTCCACCACATCTGCAGTACTCTCCCTTCAGTAGTCCTGAGTCTTGATGCCAAAAAGACCTTTGACTGGGTTTTCTTGGCCAGTTCTGACCAGCTAGGCTTCCCAGAAGCATTTATACAGCTTCTTCACAATATCTAGTCAAATTCCCAGGCCACGGTAAGTAAATGCTTGCCATGCCTTTGTAGTCCCCCTTCTCCATGGCACTCGGCAAGGTTGTCCTCTATCACCTTCGGTGTTTGCTCCTTACATTGAGTCCCTTGCCCAGGCCATCAGAGAGTCTCCATATGTTCTAGGTATTCAAATTCAAAGGCAGGAACACTGCATAGCATTCTATGTGGATGATGTCCTGCTTTACCTTCAAGACCCAGATGTTTCTCTCCTTATTTCCTTCAACTCCTTCAGAATTATGGTGTGGTCTCTGGCTATAAGCCAAACACATCTAAAACTGAGCCTTTGTCCTTTCACTCTCATCCCTCTCTTGCAGTCCATACTCTATTCCCTTTCAAGTGGGAGCTGGAGACCATCAAACACTTAGATATTCATTTGGTTCAGCACCCCTAGGAGTTTTATAGACATAATTAGCAACCCTTCACTGCTCAGCTAACACAAGATCTCTCTCACTGGGGAACCCACTCTTTAATCCTGACACAGAAAGTTGACACCCTCTGAATGATGACACTCCCTTGAGCACTTAACTTGTTTCAAAGTGTCCCATGCCACCTACCAGTTTCCAAATGAGGGCAATGGAATAAACAAATATCTCCCTTTTCTCTGGGCAGGACTGTGTCTGTGAGCTCAGCTAAAAAGTTTATTTCTTCCTCAAGATGAGGAAAGCCTTGCACTTCCGGATCTTATGTGTTTTTGGGCTTCTCATTTAAACTGACTTACCAACTTCCCCCGATGTCATGTTTGCAGATCACCTTCCCTTCATTGAGTGATGCAAAGCTCAGCTGCCCTGAAGTTAAGTATTAAATATATTTAGATGCTTAGTTTTTTAACATTTTTGTGCCACAGTTGTCTCTGCATGTTTCTTTTCTTTGATGGAAGTTCGCACATGAGCAGTGCATCCACATGCATGAGTGACATCAGCACAGGGAAGGTGTTTCCACTGCATCTTTCTCACTGCTTGTTCATTCATCTTTCCTGGACCCAGCCTCAGTGAGTGCAGATCCAAAACTGAACTGGCAAAAATTACAGCACTGATGACTGAAACTGTTTGTTATATTTGCAGCTGAGGCGGATACTTGCTTTTGGGATTGCAGAAGTGGTAATTTCTCCTGATTTTCAATTTTACTCATCTGACTAAGCTCTGTGTCCAAGGTCCATCGGTTCTAGGAACATCACAATCTGCATTGCTTGAGTACAGTGTTACAGTTTTAGTAAGTGCTGCAAGTACATAATTATAACAACAAGTCTGTATAAAAAATAAATTTTTTTTAACTGAGTGGAGCTGTAATCTGTAGCGTATTGGGACACAAAAGGACGACTTTTGAACTGGGCAGATCTATAAATTGCAGTAAGCTTTTCAGTATTGGTACATAGAGGTCTGTGCTAAATGGATGACTTTTTCAACAGTTCAGAATTGTAATGTGCTGTAAGAGTATAAGCACTGAGCTGCACAGTCCAATCCCAGGAGAACAGTGCAATAAACTGTATATTCCTGGCAAGTGCTGCTTCCAGTGTGATTGCTTCAGTAAACTGCCTTTGCTATTGCATTTCTGATTGACACCATCATTATAGACAGTTTATATTTTTTCCTGTGCTCCTGTGTTTTCTTGGGCTCATTTGGTGTTCTCATGCAAGCACCATAACACTGATCGCCAAAGTATGCTTAGATGTGCATGAATAAAGGGACATGGTGCAGTGAATTGTTTCTCCAGCTTGCCAGCTCCTCGCTAAGTTTATAAATGAATGCAATAAAATCAGTTATATACTGTACATAGTTATACTTTACATAGTTTACAGTGTATCTCAAAATTAAACACTTAGTTTTTTAACATTTTAACATACAGTCTTTATTTATAATTAGGATTATAGCATCATTGTATATGCTCCGGAGCAACAGCAAAAGAAGAGACTGCAGTTGCCATCCTCTCCCAACACTGTGGTACCAATGTATGGCTTCTATGGTGTTATATTGCAAAGTGTGCTAGTCAGTTCGGCATACTTAGGGAATAATGTCTGAACCAAAATATGGCCTGCACAGCAATGAATGCAGGGAGTCTACACAATGCACCATGACATCAGTAAGGCATGGGAGACAGTATAGTGTAGCATCTGTTGTATTTGCCATACACTTTACGCATGTGCATCAGAGAGCCACTGTAATGGAAAAAATGGGAAAACACAAACGGCTTGACACAGACCAAAGTGGTAATGAAGTATGGTGACATAAGTGAGGAAGGGTGGTTCAAATTCAGTCTAACACTTGAGTACCTACCGCAAGGATATGTCCCGTTTTGTAGTGCACCAATCAAATGGTACTTAGGCTATCTAAACATAAATGCAGTCTCTTTCTCCATGAGAAGGGCATTGGCAGTGTCATTTTTAACCTTGGGGGGTGGGGGACGATCACTGACTGTACTGTGTATTTTTTGCTCAATTCATAATGCACCTGGAGGCACACATGTAGCGGCAATAAGCCAATGCCAGGATGGTATTACAGATGCTTATGCAGACACTAATGACAGCTGCAGTCTGTATAGTTCCTGAGCGCTTAGAGGTAACACAAAACTGGTGCAATAATTTGTAGTTTTAAATTTATAACATGCCATAAACAGGGGAACCAGTGACTTCAACATGTTACTCAATCACTGATGCCTCTTAAGGGGAAAGTACAAGCAGACCCCCCAACCCCAAACACACACATACAAAGAGAAGAAAGCTATAGCGTAGACCAGTTGGCACTAGGGCAAAGATAGTCCCAAACAGTATAAATAATTTACAGATAGAAAAATGCTGCAGCAAAGAACTTTTATTAAGTGTATGTGTGCAGCTGGGGGGTTTGGAGTGGTTGGGGTACAAGATGCCTGCTTGTAATTTCCACCCTGTGCTCCATCAGAGTGAGTGACTGATAAATCCATTGGCGGGAGGCCACTACTAACTAGTACCAGGTGAGGAATTTGGACAAATTGGATTTGGACTAATTGTGAGCCATTTATCCTGCTCAAGCAATGCCACCAGATTGAGCCGTGCTCTCAGTGTCAAGCTGGAGTGGCCAACAACTCATTCGCATAGGGAAAGCAATACCCCCCCCCCAAAAAAAGCAGAAATATAAAAACCCAGAGTACTATCACTAGCATTTGTGTGGGCAGATCGATGCTGGGAGTAACAGAACACACACCATACCTCGATTTTGCACAGTAAAATGACAGCAATGATGGGAACCAAACTGTAGCACTAAGCAGCAAAATATAATATTAACAGTCCATGTTGCTAAGTCTGCTCTCACTGCTGTACTGGAATGGATCGGGACTACTGCTATGACTGCCTGAGCTACTGCCCACATCATTCTCGCTGCTGTCATAGGGTCATCCCTATGGGGATCTACTATGCAGCGGCTGTCAAATTGTGGCATTATGTCAGTGTCCGCAAAATCACTGTTAGTGCAGGACAACATAATGATTTCATCATCGGACCCTGAAAATGAACTGTTTGACATTGCCATTGTCATGCTGCATGCTGTGACCAAGAGCTCTGTTATCAAGACAGAATTGCTGTGACCAAAAACTAATTTTAATTGCAGAGCACATATCTCCCTGTGGTGACATTGCAAAGGTAATGAGTGTCAAAGGCACTAAATACAGGCTCCAGTACACAAAATGACACTTCCTGGTTTGTGAGGGTGAAAACCTGATTTAATTTGCTAAAATAGGCTATGCATCTATCAAAATACATTGCAAATCAGTTCTATATGCAGTCACCTTGCAGTATATGTGTTCATATATCCAAACTTGGTAAATTGCTTTAAGCTTTATTTATCTTCAGCATTTAGCAGGAGCTCCCCCACTCTGGTGTAGCTTGGAAAGAGCACTTTTCTCACCCACGTCTTTATCCATTTGTTCTTTCATGTATCCAGTGACCATGCCCTCCCACCTATGCTCAACCTCTGGTTTAGGGCACGATATAAAACATGGCATGCTATGCAAAAATCCTTGCTCCTCTCTGCCTTTCTTGCCTTTACTCTGCCTTATATCCTGTCTCAAATAATTCCTTCTGATGAGCTTGGATCTTAGACACCATCAATGGGAAAAACTGTCTCTTCAGTGCATATACCGGCTTTATTTCAGGAACCAACTTATCTCCTTTCAGGAGCTACAAGCTTGGTTTGGTTTGCAGCATTCAGATTTTTATCATTTCTTGCAACTCCTCCACTACATTCTCCCTATCATGGGCAGCACAACTGCTAGATTCCCTCCCACTGCTCATCCACCACTTCTGGACTTTCCTTAGGGCTGGAGTCATGGCTCACCTGATCTCTACATTAGCACAGGCATCACAGGCCACCCAGGGAGACTCTACTCTTGATGTGGCCCCAAAATGGAGTGAGGACTTCGGTATTCCTATTACTTATCAGCAATTGGAACTGTCCTGCCGAACAGCTGCCTGAGTAACAGCGTATCATCCGTAGAGGGAGTTCAACTGGAAACAGTTCATCTGTTGTTTTAGAACTCTAATCATCACTTCCCATTACTTGCCCACCATGGACACCTCATGCTGGGGGTACTGTGGAGAAACCAAATTGAAACACATGTATGTTATGTTGGGGTGCCTGGGCCTCTGCCCATGTTTTCAAGTTTTAGCAGTTGAAGAGGAGGAACGCTTTCAAACGCCACTAGGGCTCACCTCGGAGATCTTGTGTTAGCTGAGCAATAAAGGGTTGGCAAATATGTGTATAACGATCTGGGGTGTTTTGAACCAAATGAATACTTAACATATATTGTATGTTCCTACAGTACCCTCCTGACTTGCAAGAAATACACACCAGATATCTCTTGGTCATTCTCCTGATTGCCAGTAAAAGAAGTGACCAGTAGATTATGGCTTACCCCCCCCCGACATTGATACCTGGTGAGTGATGGTTAACCAAATAAACAGATCAGAAAAGATAACTTCTTCCCTAAATAATAAACCTGAACTCTGCACCACCAGATGGACCTGTTGGACAATGTACGCTATGACCAAGGATGGGAACTTTATCCCATGAACCCTTCATAAACCCCCGATCAGTGTCTACAGTTTGGGGCCCATTTACATTTTGCAAGTGATATAACTGCACCTACAGTACTTGTACTGGAGGCTGCACTATTTACTCCTAGACATACTGTAGTTTGACTATGGGGTGTGTGTCATGTCCCATGTGCACACCTGTCCTTCTTGCAGTAAGCACCTAGGTAGATATTGGAATATTTGAAATTGCCAATAAACTTCATACTGCTCTTTGTATTTCACCTTGGACCCCTCTGCACTGTACTTGAATAAGGGGAATTTCATCAGTGACATTGCAGATGGACTGGAGGGTAAGGTTTGTCTGTTTGCAGATGTCACCAAGATCTGCAATAGAGTAGATGATCCAGATGGGGTTGACAGAATGAAAATAAATCTGAACAAACTGGCAAAATGTTCAGAAGAGTGGCAACTGGGGTTTAACGCAAAGTAGTGCAAGATCATGCACATAGGGAAGAGAAACACTAAAGCCACCTATAGGCTGGTAGGGGAGTTGCTGGCAATCACAAGGGAAGAAAGAGACTTGGGCATCATCATCACAAATTACCTGAAATCATCCAAGCAGACCACTAAAGCAGTAGTTAAGGCTAGAGGGATGTTGGGGTGTATTAGTAGGGGTATCGCAAGTCGTAAGAGGGAGGTAATAGTCCCTCTTTACAAGACACTGGTTAGGCCCCATCTGGAGTACTGCATGCAGTACTGGAGGCCACACCTGCACAAGGACATTAACAAAATGGAGGCAGTCCAGAGAAGGGCAACCAAAATGGTGCAGGGACTGCATCAGAAAACATATGAGGACAGATTAATGGAGTTCAATATGTATACCCTACAGCAAAGGAGGGAGAGAGGTGATATGATCGAAACATTCAAACACCTTAAGGGCATTAACAAGGTGAAAGAGTCTAACATGTTTCAATATAAGAAAAATAGGACAAGAGGACACATCATGAGATTAGAGGGAGGCCGATTAAGGGGTAATGTGAGGAAGTTCTTTTTCAGAGAAAGGGTGGTGGATGCATGGAACAGCCTACCTCAGGAAGTGGTGGATATGAATACAGTGCAGGGCTTCAAACAGGCATGGGATAGGCATAAGGGAGCAATACAGATGAGTATGAATAGATAGGCCATTGACAGAGCAAAGGTCAATGGCACATTCATAAGGTAGAAAAAATGGGTAGACTGGATGGGCCTTGTGGTCCTTATCTGCCATCAACTTCTATATTTCTATGTTTCTATTTCCCCAGATGAGTGGAGTTATAATTGTCACTTAGACTGATTTCTTGTATTGTTCGCTAGGCACCTTGTGCCCATACCATCTTTATGTAACTTTGTGATATACACTTCTTTGTACATGTGTGCCTGTTGAACTTGTTTAAATAAAAACTTTATTGACGAGAAAGAATCCCAAATGTGACTAGCCACATTGTAATGGAGCATAGCTTGATTGTCAGTGATATAAATATGGTGAAAACTTAGTATCAGTATGGGACAGATGTAAACATCAATATCTCTTAACTGCTGTCATCTACTAGTAAGACCAATGCCTCATTTAAAAGAGCTTTTCATGGAGGTTCAAACTATGATGGGCGCAGTTCATGAATGTTTCCTTTTAAGGTGTGGCACTGGTACATAGATGATTGCTAGTGTATGGTGGGACATTGTTTCACGTGGAAATCCATGCCTGGGACAGGGTTGTTGTGCTGCAGTAGTAACCATTGCAATGTTGTTTCACTGCTCTGCAGAGATCACTACTGCAGCACAGAAACTTGGAACTTCTGAGAATGGCTGCGTTCTTAAAACGGTGGCACCAATGGCTCATGCTCACACAAACAAAACAGTGTTGGCAATCATAAATGCCACATTTTTGTATTTACATTGTGCTGTTCATGAAGATCCACTGCTTCCTGCTCCGCCCTTCCTTCTCACACTGCAGTCTTCATGATTGGAGAGCACGGTAAATGCTAGCACAGATCATAAAAAAG
Organism: Neoceratodus forsteri; assembly: GCA_016271365.2. Classification (NCBI taxonomy): domain Eukaryota; kingdom Metazoa; phylum Chordata; order Ceratodontiformes; family Ceratodontidae; genus Neoceratodus; species Neoceratodus forsteri. The sequence continues at coordinate 940,648,900 of CM028137.1, forward strand.
CAAGACCTTTTTTTATCTTTTTTAATGTGGTGATCTGTTTTGAATGCCATTCCATGTTCAGCATGTAGATGTAAATAAATCAATTCATTGGTGCTGCAGTGGCCTTATTTTACAATGTGCCTTAATTTACCACTGAATATGGATGTCCATACACTATAAAGGGTTGTGTATGGACATCCTACACAGACCAGCCTGTGTCTTAATCTCATGGTTTCCATGGCACCCATGGAACCTTTCAAGTTTTGCTCTCAAAGTTGAATGTTCCTGGTTGCCAAGGAAACCTCTTGCTTCAGACATACAGTAGGCATGTTGTGTATTGATGCCCATACCCAACCCTCTATTTTGTGTATACGACAGGGGAGAGAACAGCACACTGTAAAATTTCTACAATGGCGGAGTACAAATCATTTAAATGTGAGCTTTAGCCATCAGTGGAACCAACGTGAAATCAATTTTTGGAAAGTACTTAGTCACAAAGGAGGATAATACTTAGCAGCTAAACCTGATAGAAAACCAACTGCTGATAACAACCTCCTTTAAAATGACAGTTTTCTTTCTAGGAGCTTAGTAAATTCCATTCCAGTAGGATAGTTTCTTCATATATGGAGAAGCTATATAGGAATGGAGAACTGTGAGAAGGATTTAGAGAATGTAAAACAGAGATTCCATGATAGAAGCTACTCAGCCTCAGTGGTACACACAGGTTACATTAAGACTAAGGGAAGAGGAAGGGAGACCCTATTAACAACAAAACAAAAATCTGAACAAGCAGCTGGTAACATATGTTACAAAACATACCTCTACTGCCAACAGCATTAAGAAAATTGTTACAAAAACATTGGGGTATGCTAACAAGTAATCGTGAATTGGCAGAACTGGTAGGTCCCACCCCTAGAATTACATTTAAGAGAGGCATACAGTACATTTGAGTAATTATTTGGTTCTGAGCCCCTACAAAGGTACTATCAGTCATTACCCAAGAATGGTTAACCCTTGTTTTATGAGATGCAGAACTCCCAATATTTGTAAATTTGGCAAACAAGGGAGTACTTTCAATAATCCAAAAACTGGTGAAATACAGTATACAAAATAAAACAAACTATCAACTCTAAAACAGCACACATTGTTTTTGCTATTTGTTGCCCGTGCAAGAAGATATGTATTGGTAGGACTGGACGATATATTCATTTAGGATAAGAATGCCCAACATGTGAGATCCCTTGGCATGTCCAACTCAGATAATGCAGTGGGACCCATTTTATAGTAACGAACATCACAGTAGTGCTGTACTATACAAGAGATCTTATTCAAGGGTATTGATCACATCCCCCCTTCCCCCACAGAGGAGTGAATAGAACAAAGGAATTACTAAAGAAGAAATCTACTATAGATTTATTTAATTTTTTATTTTTATTTAAAATGTGTTAACCAGGTATAGAACCCAAAGGCATAAATGCACATTTTCAAGGGGGACCCGGACACAAATAATATACATTCAACAATACAATCATACAACAGAGTTACAACAAAACACACCTCTGTGTATAAATAACACATTCTGACATCTGGGTATAAATACAATATATGGTATTCAATCAAACAAAGCCTTTACACTGAGGCCCAGATATTCAGGGTTATGGTGAAACAGTGTTTGCCATGCGCAACCCACTGATGCACCCCCGCTGAGCATATTTAAAAGGGAAAAGTTTATTGCACAAACCTGGCGCGCCTTGAGTGCATCAGTAATGTATGCAGGCACAGGTTGGGGCGGCTCATGCATAACCTGCACAGCCCGAGTATTCAGCCCAGGATTGCAGAGCCATGCATGCACAACCCCTACCTGCGCCAGCAAAAAGTTACACCAATAAAAGGAACAACTGATGGCCATCCACAGGTGAGCTGCCACATTGCAGGGCGCAACATGGCAGCTGCCACCTGTGGGTGGCCACCAGAGTTCCGGCTGCACCTGGTGGCACCCCTCCATGCCCCATCGCGGGCTTCTGTATAAAAAAAACTCATCCAATATCCCTGGTGGTCCAGTGGACCGCTATGTGCCCGATCGAGGGCATGTGTACAAATGAAAGGAACAGGGCCAATATCCCTGGTGGTCCAGTGGACTGCTATGTGCCAGATCACGGGCTTCTGTAGAACAAAACTCGTCCAATATCCCTGGTGGTCCAGTGGACTGCTATGTGCCCGATCGCGGGCATGTGTACAAAAGAAAGGAACAGGTCCAATATCCCTGTTGGTCTAGTGGTACTCCCCCACCCGCCCACTGAGTCCCACCGCCCTGCTCCCCCCGGTCAGCCGGCTGGCGGCAGCACCCCACCTGCTTGCCACCCACCACCCACCAACTGACACCTGGTAGGGCTGCACGCCATTGGTTCACAGCCCCACCGACACACATTCCAGATATACTGTACGCTCAGTGGAGGGTGGGGAGGGGCGCATCGCTGGACCACCAGGGATGGGATTTAATCTTTTTTTTATACTTCTGCCCGCAATTGGGCTGCAAGCAGTCCACTGGACCACCTGGGATAGGATTTAATCCCTTTATTTATACTTCTGCCTGCGATCGGGCTTCGAGCGGTCCACTGGACCACCAGGGATATAGGACATTTATGTTTCAATACTTGTGCCCGCGATCGGGCTGGAAGCAGTCCACTGGACCACCAGGGATATTGGAATATTATTTCTTGAAACTTATGCTCACGATCGGGCGGGAGCGCTATCAAGACGGATGGTGCCGCAGGAGCTCGGGTGGCCCTCTGGTACATCTGCACGTAGACGATCAGTTGCTAGGGTCAGGAGCCGGTCTCAGCTTCATTCAGAGTTGCCGGTTTCTGTTTCTGATAGCCAGTCTTTTCGGCACCAGAGCTCCTCTCTGTCTATTGAAGGGGCTTCTGATGAGCAGTTTCACCATTGGGTGGCTCTTATGGAGCACTGGGCTCAGAGGTTGTCCCGACTGCCCGAACCAGCCAGTTTGTCACCGGGGCCTTCAGGCCTGTTAGTTTCAGGGCAGCAGGCAGGGCGGTTAGGACTTCCTAGTTGCGCGGCACCTTCTTCAGTGCTGTCGACTCCGCGCTCTGGTGTCTATCCCCCTCACATGGCTGCGGTACAGGGGTCCACACCGATGCCTTTATCTGCTGCCATTTTTCATCCTTTAACTTCAAATCACAGTTCTCAGACTTCTGCTATGGTGCCGTTGATTGCGGTGCTGGCTTCTCCCTGCGTTGAGGTCCTTTGCAGAGCCGCGGATGGTGTCGGCACCTTCTGCGGTGCCGCATACTCTGTCAGCACCATCCTCAGCACTGGGGCTGGCACTGGCACCGCATGTGGTCCTGCGCTACCCGTCAGCACCTTCAGTGTTGGGGGGATGGCATCAGCACCATGTGCGGTGTCGCACTCCCCGTTGGCACCATGTGTGATGATGTTTTCTGTGTCGGCACCCTCTCTGTTCTCAGTGCCGTTCCCTTCAGCAGTGCCGGGGATGTGTATAGCGCTGCCTAGTTTTCAGAGGTTTTTGACTCCAATTCTTTCTGCCTCATTTTCTTCCTCCTGGTTTTCATCCCATTCCTGTCTATACAGTCCCCCCCCCCCCCGGACTGTCAGGAGATGATTTTGAGCCCAATCTGGATCTTCGGCTGAGCGATGATGTTGATGCCGATTCTGCACTTGGGCAGGAATCAATTCTCCTGCAGAACCTGTTGTTGAAGACCTTTCCTTCTGCTCAAGAATTTAAATTCTACTCTTTCTCTCCAGTCCACTGAAATAGATCCTGGGAAGCTTCTGCATCTCCTATATCTACATGTTCTGGAAATCCCTGTGGATTTAACCCCTCCGGTACAGCCCTCTTTCAAGACTCTTTCCCAGATGGTGTGGAAGAGTCCAGCGCTTATTCCTTCTGTGGCCAAGTCCATAGACAGGAAGTATGCCTCTCCCAAGGATCACCCCCTATTGGCCTCACAAGTCTTTGCTGATGCCATTGTGGTCCTGGTAGAGAATGATAAAACTGTCCTCCCTCAGGAATCTACAGCCCATCCTATAAACAAAGGATCTTGCAAGATAGACACCTTGGGTAAGAGAGTCTTTTCTGCCTCAACCCTGAACATGTGCATTGCCAGCTACCAAGGCTATTTTTCACAATATGAGTATGTTCTTTGGCATTCACTCAAAGCAATGGTAGAAGCTCTGCCTGAGTTGGAGGTTAACTCAGAGCTACTACAGACCATAACTAGAGGTATCAAGTCCAATAACCAACAAATTAAAGCTGCAATGGATGCTTTCAATACTGCTTCCCAGGCGGCGGCTGGCATTTATCATCGCCACTCTTGGCTGCATACTTCTGGCTTCATGAATGATGCACAGCAGAATGTCATGGCCTTACCGTTCAATGGTATGTATCTGTTTGGGCTTCAGGTGGAACAAGCACTAGAGGCCACCAGAAGACTAGGTCTGCCATTAAGACAGCCAGACCTCCACCCGCACCCCCTCAAGGAGGTGGGAACAAGTGTCAGTTTCACAATCATCAGTCCTTTCGTGGCAAAGATAGAGGAGGTTTTAACACAAACCAGACCCCTCAGCCACAAAAGAAAATGCAGCAAAAGGCACAAGGCCCAAAAGCGCCCAGTGCCACCTTCTGAGTTTCTGACCAAAGTCCTACCTCAGCTGCCCAAGGGGGACTCTTTCTCAACAGTGGGAGGATGTCTGACTCAGTTCTACGACCAGTGAAAATCTATAACATTAGATAAATGGGTCCTCAGGATAATCCGTGAGGGGTACTCTCTTAATCTGTCAGAAACCCCTCTGGATCATCCTCCCAAATGACAGCCCAGGCCATCTGTGGCACAGTCAGACCTTCTTGCTTCCGAGGGACAAGGCCTTCTGAACAACAGGGCAGTAGAAGTAGTTCCGCTTGATCAACAAAACACAGGTTTCTACTCCCATTACTTTCTGGTCCCAAAGAAAACTGGCGGCACACACCCTATTCTGGATCTCAGAAAGTTAAACAAATTCCTGCACAAGGAAAAGTTCAAGATGATATCACTCTAGTACCCCGCTGCCCTTGATTCATCAATATGATTGGCTAGCCTCCCTAGACATGTAGGATGCCTACCAGCACATTCTCATACAGCCTAATCACCACAAATACCTAAGGTTTGTGGCGTTGGGTCAACACTGTCAATTCAGAGTCCTGACCTTTGGGCTATCCTCGGCACCTCGAGTTTTTGCAAAGTGTTGTGCAGTTCTTGCAGCGCATCTAAGGAAAATCAGAATCCAAGTATTCCCATATCTGGTTGACTGGCTTCTAGCAAACCCCTCCAGGCAAGAGACTCTGGAGGCTGTGGCCATGGCTTCAGACTTCCTCATGTCCATGGGAGTCCTACTGAATCTCAAGAAGTCACAGTTGCAGCCCTCCCAGAAGCTCCTCTTCATAGGAACACTTCTGGACATTTCCTGTGTGAAAGCTTTTCTTCCAGAAGACAGAAGGAGCGGTACCTTACAGATGGCCCAATTCATCAGAGAACACAGCTCAGTATAAGCTCTCTTGATGCAACAGATGCTGGACCTCATGGCATCCTCAGTGTTCACTGTACCTTTGGCTCATCTTCACATGAGAACCTCTCAGTGGATGCTCAGTACTCAGTGGTCCCTAACCACTCACCCTCAGTCCTTTCTCATCAAGGTGACGGAGTCTCTGAAGAGGTCACTCATCTGGTGGTCTCAGGAGGACAACCTTCTGGAATGATATCCCTTCACCCCTCGGGATCATCAGATCTCCATTTCCATGGATGCATCCCTGATGGATTGGGGAGCTCACTGCCGGGATCTCCACACCCAGGGTACATGGACTCAGGACGAGTCTCAACTTCACATAAACATCCTGGAAATGAGAGCCATCCTCTATGCAGTCCGAGCTTTGAAGGGCATACGCTGTCACAAGAACATTCTTCTTCAAATGGACAACAAGGCAGTGATGTACTGCATCAACAAACAGGGCTGTGCACACTCTTACCCATTATGCAGGGAAGCAATGACAGTGTTGGAATGGTGCCTGGAGCACAAGGCTCTCATTCAGGCAGTTTACCTGCCAGGAGTACAAAATGAGCTGGCAGACCGTCTCAGCAGAACAGAGACAGATCCTCACGAGTGGTCTCTCGACTTAACCGTTGTTCAGTCACTCTTCAAAGAGTGGGGAACTCCAGACCTGGACCTTTTTGCATCCCCACTCAACGCAAAACTGCCTCTCTGCTCCAGAAATCCAGGACCTGGCATTTTTTGTCAGGATACATTCAGGCTGCAGTGGACAAAATACTTTCTATACACATTTCCTCCTCTTCCCCTAATTCAGAGGGTACTGCTCAAACTGGAGACTCAGGGGAGCAGAATGATTCTCAGTGCCCCATTCTGGCCTCATCAGATCCGGTTTCCTCTAATTAACAGACTATCGGAAACCTCCCCAAAACTGCTTCCCCTTCAGATGAACCTTCTGATCCAGTGTTCTGTGGTCCATCCCAACCTGAGGTTGCTTCACCTTCATGCTTGGCTCCTGAGGAGATAGAGGTGAATAGGTTTAATGTTTCTCGTAGAGTTTCAGATATTCTTTTGCCTGCATGCAAGCCGGTCACCAGAAAAACCTACACAGCTAAATGGAAGCGTTTCTCTGTCTGGTGTGCAGAATCCTCTTGGAATCCTTTTTCCTGCCCACTGAATAAAGTCTAGGAGTATCTCTTGGACCTCTCAAACACAGGTCTGCAATACTCCACAGTCAAAGTTCATCTTTGTGCCATTTTCGGCATATCATGAGCTGGTACTCTCCATGTCGGCTGGCTCAGCTGCCATAGTAGATGTTTCTTAAAGTTCTGCATATGGACCTCCTAGTCGGATGGTTCAGCTGGGACATTAACCTAGTGCCAGACATGCTCACTCGTAAACCTTCTTGTGCTTCTAGCTACTTGGGTGTTGAAATTGTCTGGAAAAATGGGCCTCCTGGTGGCACATTTCCTGCTTGTAGGGTTTCTGAAATACATGCCTGGGTCACAGACTCTCAGATACTGTATTTCACAAGAACAAAGTAGTTCTTAGGACTCATCATAAGTTCTTGACTAAGGTTGCCTCAGAATTCCATCTGAATCAACCTTTAGTCCTTCCTACCTACTTTGCAAACTTCCAGAATGAAGGGGAGTGTACCCTTCATTCCCTGGACATAAAAAAGAGCATTGCGGTTCTATCTCGATAGAACAAAGGATTTTGCAAGGCTCAACAACTGTTCATTTCCTTCAGCATGACCCGGCTGGGTCAACCTGTTGCTATCAGGTGTATTTTAGCATGGCTGGTGGCATGCCTTTGCCACTGCTATTCTATGGCACAGGTCAAGCTGGAAGGCAGAGTGTATGCTCACTCTACCAGAGCAGTCGAGGCATCTCTGGCAGAAATCTGTAATGTCCCCATTGCAGATATTTGCAATGCGACTACCTGGAGCTCCATGCATACGTTTGTTAAGCACTATGCCTTGGATGTCCATGCCAGATGACATCAGTCATTTGGCAGGCCAATTCTTAACAGACTTCTGTCCTAAGAAAGTGAGCTCCTTTCTCTCCTGATGCCTGTCTTGGGGGATTATTTAGCTTGGTACTCTCCCATCAGTGTGAATGAGTGGTGGAGACTTTATGTCCAGGAAGATATGGAAATTACGTACCTACCATAATTCTTGATCTTCTTGGATGAAGTCTCCACCACTCATTCACACACCCACCCACCATCCCCGAGCTCACTTCTCTGTTTCTGGTCTTCACTCCCTCAATGGCTGGGCTGTGAAAACTTTGTTGTTGACCCTTCTTACATGGGTCATTCGGACTATCTTATGTCCAGTTTTTAGGTTAGCTGTCTCTAGGTTAGTTACGCTGCACCTCTTCAGAAAAAAGGGTATTGAGGTGGTTGGAGGGTTGACTCCGAGATAGTCTATACTACATGTGCCTGGCTCATGGTGCCGCTTCCTCGTGGTTCCATCTCGGTGCTGGCCCTCCTGAAAAAGTTTGCTCCCGCTGAGTCCTAGCACCTCTGGCATACTCCCATCAGTGTGAATGAGTGGTGGAGACTTTGTCCAAGAAGAAGAATAATTATGGTAGGTACATAATTTCTATTTTTCCTCTGTTCACTGGAGAACACCAAGGGCTTGGGAGCCAGGCAAAAGTCCAAGCAGGACACAGAGTCTAAAGCAAAGTCCAGCAAAATAAATTATTTTTAGTTTAAGCTTATAACTATAACAAATAGGATCTCCCCTCTAAAACTGAAGCTGTCTAGTTATGTGGAGCTCTCAAAATCTCCTATCCAAACAAAGAATGAGAACATGCTAAAAATATGCTCTTATGATACAAAATGTAGCCAAAAAATTCAGCCAATTAGTCTTATATAAAAATATTTAAAAAATCTTTGGTGCTATAAGGATTCAGTCTGAGTGTGGATATCTAATGTGATTGTAATAAGGATTGCCCATCTGTGTTCAAAATCCTGGAAGTGAATGTGTACCTGTACAGAAATATTACTATGTAACTGCAAAGCACTGTTTCTTCTAAATGTTATGCTATGTAACTAATTCCTGGTCACCCCTGAAAAAGGGACCTTCGGGGCTCAGTGGGTCTACCTGGTTACCAAACTTGAAATAAATAAATAAACTTTTAAGCCTTTATCAGTAAGTAGTGAATAAGAAACAGGGAGCTAAAACCTACTCTGCATCCTTTAAAGACTCTAGCCACCACTCTTTCTGCTATTCTGTATTGTGGCTATACTTGGTATCAACAAGTATGGGGTTAACGTAAGATCATGCAGCTAGCTGTTGGTAGTAAATGCAAAGGCTAGAAAATGCCAAAGCATTACTTAGCAAAAAAAAAAACGTTTTCTGGGGAATGTGGAAGTAATGTTAGAAACATGGATGACTATTGGCTGTTAAATAATGAATATTTAAATTTTCAACTGAAAATATATTCAAATGTACTAATAAATATGCATGTTCTAATATTCAACTATCTAAGTTACTTCTGCCATCGGAAAAATATTATTGTTTTTTTTTTTTTAACTGACTTCAATAGCCAGTTCAGAATAAAAAAAAAAATTGTTAAAAGCGTTTATGTCTGTTTCTCCCCAACAGAGAAATGCTTTCATTCTTTTGCTCAGGCTATGAGCTCTACTTTTTTAAATCTCCCACTAAATATAACCTCCACAAACTCTGCTGCAGGTTTCCAAATTAAAAATTCAAAACTCTGAATACAGGGGTCAAAAGACCGTTGAATGTTCTTCACTGTTCAGTCTACATCAGGCAAGTTCTCCCATGCAGCAGGTGCTGGTCTAGTATCTTGTATCTTGTGTCTCGATTTAGGTTTTCTCTTAGCAGCCTTGTTCTACAGACAAATGCCTCCACAGGCACTGTTTCTCAGCAGCTCCCTTTCAACAGGTACCTTATCAGTAGTCTCACTGCAATATGAGCCCTTGGGAAAAGCCCACTGTAATTTGGCATGATGAGCCCTGTTGAAGGCTCCCTTGATTTGCGCCTGGCTAGACCTCCCGCTCTCTCACCCAGCAGCTGGTCTGCTCACTCCAGAGTCTCTTTCCAACTGCCCCCAACTCCTCATGAGCCCAGAAACTTTTTTCTCAACTTTTGTGGCTGATTTACCAGGCTGAGTTGTCTAGCAGTCCTTCTGTTCTTTACTAGCTTCTCATTTGAGGAGGTGCTGTGTCCCAAAACATCCCATGGTTCCTTGCTGCTGCTTGCTCGGCATTCTAGCCTTCTGATTGGCTGGCCAGCAGAGTCTGAGGTCACCAGGATGGTCATGACCATGGCCTGATGGACCCTTGTGTTCCAAAGTATAATTTTATAGTTATTTGTGACCCCATTTTGAGTGATGCCCATTTCTCCAGTTTCGTTGTAGCCTCTATGGGCTGGTATCCAATGTCTTTGGTTGTGGTTGTGGGTGTGACAGGTCTGAGTCACTAGCCAGGTTCAGATGTGAGCAGGGAGTTCTGGTGAGGAGCCGTTCAGCAGCATGTACTTCCATTTGAAGCAGTGAGGCAAGTTCATGGTGTGGCACATCGAGGCTATGAAGATGCTTGTCCTGGCTGTACCTGATCCCCTCTTCCAGGATCAGGGTACCAAGACTGAAGAGAGTGACTGCAGTTGCTATAAAAGGTACAGGAGGCACCAAATATTTTGTCTCCCAGTGTGTTATATTTCTTCTCTCAGTGCACCTGTCTCACTGCACCACATACACTGTTGAGCAAGAGAGCTGCAGCAGCAGTATATGACAGCATTCAAGAAGATGGCAGGCACAGTCTAGGTAAGCCCCCTCCCTAAAGGGAGAATTATACAAGTATATCCAAAATTTCCAGACTCTAAGTATTAGCAATGATACTTTCTATACAGGAGTAGTGAGACACTTGCTCAAAACTTTTAATCACAGTTTCTTAGATTGAACACAGCAGAGTACTCATGTGGAGCATAAGGTGATATCCATCCCTAATGAGGAATCGTACAAGAAATGGCTACCACTGCTTCGCTAGCAGGCTTGATGGTCTCCCTCTCTAGGGAGAAACAGGGACTGTGGACAGAAAAAAAAGGCCAGTGGTCCCTTTCTCTCTGGGGCTGTCCTTTGAACAGTACCTCTAGAAACACTTCCACTCAACATGTGTGCTTCTGCAGACAGCCCCTCCCACATAGGTACCAGTGTCTCTCACTAACAGCAGAGCTAGAGGATATCCAAGGATTAACTCTTAGGTGCAAGGAGAAACCTATATACATGGATATTGGGAACCCATGGGGATCCAAGGGGCTACATATTATTGGTATTATTTTGTTTCCTTCATCCACCTGGTCCCACCCCCTTCCCTCCTGTTCTGACTAATGGGACTGCCACAACTGCACCCCCTCTATGGCTAGAAGGGGAGGTTGATGGCCCTAATTCTGCTATGTGATCAGTTTCCAAGAAGTACCTAAAGATCAGGCATCTGAACATCTCCCCTCTTTAACTCCTTCAGTTGTGCTAGCCATTTTGAATAAGGATGAGCGTCGAACATTTGGATTCATTTATGCACTTCAGGAGGGAATGAGTTTTAATACACCTGGTCCCAGCTGATGCCAGTGTGGGATTCTGGGTCCCACATGTATAGTGGTACATATTTTTGCTACTGTGAGGGTGGGGTGGGGGTGGTGGCAATATCTGTCATTTCTCTGTCATCCTCGCGTCACTCACCAATTATTTGTTTTTAGGTTTCTTTCCTTTGAGTCTCAAGCCCTGTTGCTCATCCTCTGACTTTGCAGAAACACACACCATAAAACAGGGTTATATTCGGGTTAATTACATTTAGCACATGGCAGTGATTGGCTGAACTTGCCCTAATTTAATTTAATGCCAAGCAATTAGTGTCTAATTTACTTCTACTGAAAATACGCAGTTTTGGCCAGTTGATGTTCATGCAGTCATCACACTGAACAAATACAGCAAAACCTTTTTTTACAGTGAAAATACCTCATTTTGCAGTAGTTGATGTCCATGAAAGTGTGACTTCATAACTGTATATGGTGTGATGGTGTTACACTTCTACAAGGTTTACTGTATATAATGATCATTAAGGATCACAGTCCTAAAGTATTGCTTAAGCCAATTTTAAATAAAATGAGACTGCATATTTATTTATTTTTATTTACAATTGTTGATGGGGTAGGACACACTGAGCTGAAGCTCATGATCTGGTGTGACCCACGGGGAGGGGATGCCACCCAGGAGGAAAGCAGTAGCAGAACTAGTAGAGTGTAATGAATAATGACCCAAATAAATAGTCATATAAGGGGAATAATGCACATTGAGTATATAATATCATAAGAACGTGGAATGTTACACTGGATAATATGAAGTAAGGTGGAAATCCGCAAATACGGTCCAAAAACCAAAAATGAAGAAAATCCAAAATACACTCAAAAATAAGATACAGGTATTATATGACACAAAAATACTACTCCAGCAATAGATAAAGATTAAGCATGAGAAATGGGTTGCCGAAAATCTGCCCAGGATGGGCATGAGATGTATATCAGTTTTGGGGCTTTAGACTGTGGAGCAAAAATGGGGGCAGGGTGAGGGTAGACCGAGGGAAGAATGTGATAAGGGCTTTCAGGAATGGGGAGTAAGGAGTATAAGCCATTGGGAGAACTTGAAAAACTCAAAATGTATTAGCTCTACAAAGAAGCAACACAAAATTACAGCTGGCTTGGAAATCATCCCTTTAAATATCAACAATGCAGGTCTTAAAAAATGCATTTTTGAGGAAGAATAAAAATTCTAGAATTAATCAATTGGATAGAGTAATAAGGGAACAACTTCAAGACCTGCAAAGAAAAAATGTCAGTATTTTAAAAATTACTTTTTTTTTAGTTAAGCTGGGACACATGGCCCTTTCACAGGCTTGATGCAGATTCATTTAAAACAAATTTTAAAATTACTAGTGGAATCCTGCAACGGTTCCACATGGGAAACTTCAAGCAAGTGCTCAAATGATTTAGATGAGGAAATTAATCCCCAGACACAGAAACAATTTGCGAAAATATGAATAATATCAAAGATGATCAACTTCATGTGTTACAATTTAAAATAATGAACAGAATTCATCTAAAGAAATCATCAGGATAAAGTTAGAGACTATTTCTCACCATAGTGTTTGAGGTGCAAAGTCTGAAGGGGTACATTTATTTATTATTTATTTATTTATTTTTATTGTATTTAGTTTTGTTGACTGGGTAAGTGCACTAGATAAATCCTGCCTATTTTCAGGCACAACCCAGGGGAAGGGAAATACAGATGAATGCCAACTGACCTTGAACCAGATTAAGCAGTTGGTGGTATTTTTAGTGAATGGGGGGAAACTTTTCGAGAAGTACCATGGGATCTTTAACATCCACCTGAACTACCACCAGAACAGACAGATGGGACCTCGGTTTAATGTCTCATCTGCAAGAGACAGCACCTCAGGAGTGCAGCACCCCCCTCATGCTGCACTACAGTGTCAGTATAGGGATTTAACCCAAGTGCTGGTGTGGGGGATAGAACCTACAGCCTTCTGATCTCCTGGCCTCAGAGGCGAGTGTGCTACCTGCTGAGCCACTGATACTGATTGCTTTATTTATATTTGGAATTTTACCTAATCTGAACTTTATGGGAATATATTGTTGTTAATTTTATGTATAACTAGTATAAACTTGGGCAGGGAACCAGTAAGCATTCTGTTGGATTCTTGGGCTCTGCCCCTCCATGCCAAAAAATACAGGTGTTCCAATAAGGTGGGTCATTTTAATTGCTAAAAAAATGTATATTGATAAACTGAATATCTAATCGAGCCCCTGGCTTGAAAGAATGGAGGGAGAGTTGCTTACACAATAAATGAGGACAGACTGGCACAGCAAATGGTTAAATAAAGTTTGGCAATCATTTCTATTTACAATCAATAGTGGGCTAGTTAGGAGGGCTCAAGTGGTGCGGAGATAACTAAAAGTGGTATGATTATATAGAGATATAGAGGGGGTGGGGATACATAGATGCAAAGATACACAGAATGTTTGGGAGTAAAGATCGGTAGGATATGAGTGCAGTGTAGTCTGGGACTACATGGAGCAGTGTGTGCTGTATGCTTAGAGGAGGGGAGAAGAAAACAGGATAGAGGTAGGGAGCTAAGCGGGGAGATGGGGGGGCTGAAAAAACTGGGGGGAAGAACCTGGCTTTATTTTATGGGTTGTAATGTTGCAAAATCATTACATGACCTAAGGTTGACAAAATGGGAAATATCTGAAAGAGAAGAAACAGTAATTAATCCAGAACACAGAGGCCACAGGAAACCATTCTTGATTCTCCTGAGTGTGAGCTAGAACTAACACAATTAAGTGAAATATAATACCCCCAAGAAAAGGAAGCAAATGAGAGGTGGCAGACTCAGTGAAGTTGTATGTCATATGGAGGGACTGCCCTGGAGGGGAACGTGGGGCATGGGTCAGAGAAAAAGTGAGGGAAATTAGAGGAAGTGGAGGTCAAGGAGATGAAGGGTGTAGTTGCAGCACATGTGTATGGAGAGGACCTAGTGCAGGGCTTTGAAATGGTATTTGGAAGATGAGGAGCAGAGAGCAGGAGGGATCTTGTTCCTGAGGAGAGGAAGGTGGAAGGAGAAGGCAGACTGCACAAAGGAGGTTTTACATCCAGGGACAGAAAATGTAGGAGGAGTCTTTGGAGTGGAGGGAGCAGGATGAAGTGAAGGGCACTAAAAGGAGTAATGAGAGGTAACAAGGAAGGGAACTAAAGCAACATTTGGAGAAGAAGAAGGCACAGTGAAAGAGTCACCAGGTTTCCATGAGGGGAGGAAAATGTTACAGTACAGGCAGCAAGAAATAACAGAACTGGAATACATGGCTTAGCCTGGCTAAGGAAGACTTGGGATGGGGGGGCATTATGTAGTCCTCTTATCATCTTTAAGGATGATATTTCCTTATGGAACTGCTCTTCCAGGCTGCACCATCTACATGCAGACAATTCCCATGCTTCGGAGTATTTTATATCACAAAGCGGAGCAATAGTCTCAGACTGGAGAGACTATGGTATATGTTTTTCAGCCAAAAAGTAATCAATGGAAGGGAGTGAGGCTAAGGCCACCTGGAGTACCAGAGAATGGCAAACTATCTGGGATGGGTGGCAGTATTGATCAGGAAGTAAGTAAGGAGGACAAGGGATGAAACTGACTGAAAGATTAGAAAATGTAAAAAAGAGGTTAGGGGTGCTAAAAATGGTCAAATGGTCACCAAAGCAAATGAATCTGTGGCTAAAGCTGTCATAACAGTGGTCATAGTATGTGTTGAGGTGAATCATACCAGTCTTAATGGACATTTGTCCTTGTAAGTTAATTAACTTTCTAAATGGGATAAGTCAGAGGAGTATGTTCCTCATTAGTGACAGTATTTATAGTAAAGAAACCAAGAGATATGAGTATTGATCTTAAACTTGCTAGGATCAATGGATACTACATTGAAAACTTAGAACATTTGCAGTCAAAGAACCAACTTTGTTGCTCGCCTTCCCTCACCAAACTGTAAATTTATCTGAGTATGCTCATTCTTTTCTCGTGAAGAGTTATGAAGACACAATAAAGCTGCAAAGGATCACTTACCCAAGACTGCTTATAGGCACTGGAAATTCGATATGGTGCATAAACATATCCTTCCTCACGGTATCTGTTGATCTTCTGCAATGCTAAGTCTGCTTCTTCTTTGACATCTTCACAGGCCACTGGTGTTATAGGAGGAGGCGTTGGTGGAGGGGCTGCAGTTGTATGAAACAACTGACTGCAGATCACAAGCACAGAGAGCAGCTTCATTGTCCTTAGAAAAGGCTGCTGCTTGCTACTTTTCTCTGTTATCTTCAAATTATCTGTATCTACGCAAGTATTAAGTATCACATTTTCAGTTTAAAATCTAGAAAAATACCCCATCTTGTCCCAACTACTAGTTTTCCCATACACTGCTTAAATACTATTGTTTTACATAGTGATCACTTATTTATCATTGACTGGTATCAGAATGTCAACAAAAGTAAATAAGCAAGATTATGAAGTACCCTGCCAGCCTAGAGTAAACCCAGCTCTGGACTGCTTGGCCTTTGTTTCATAAACCTTTTAACATGTCAATTCATGATGACACAACAGTTTTGATGGATAGTGTTTGAGCATATCATAAGAAAAGGCATTATAATACATTTCTCAGTGCGTTTCTCAAATTGAGACATGAGTTTTTTAGAGGGTTTGTTAGTTAATAGAAAACAGGTTTGGTACCAGGATATCGAGAGAGTTTCTATATCACAGAGCAAATCTTTGTGGGTGGAAGAGCTAGTTCAGGTGAGATCCAAACTAATCAGAAAAGTAGTGGAAGGAACTTCTTCACTCACCAAGTAAACAGTCTCTGGTCAGAGCCACTACGGCTGCTAATGAATTAACTTGATAAGGGCATCTCATAGTTTTAAATGTAAAGATGAATTGCTGGAGTCAGCTCTGCATGTAAATTTCATTTTTGGTAAAGTTAGATCATTTATGTGGTTGATCTTGTGTTTTCCATGTGTTTAAAATGCAAGGGGTGAGTGCGTCTTGTACTATATGGGGAAGGAAAGGAGCTCCACACCGAGGCCTTCAAGTAACAGTAGAAGAAATGATGCTGAGAGGAGAATGTGGCTACATTGGGGACTATGGGCCAACCTGGAAGGATAAGAGCCTAAAACAAGGTGATGGCACGCTTCCATGGAGGGAACCATAGTCTTCAGTGGATGGTTTAAATGTTACTTTGATGAACATTTAAACTAGCTGATGGGAGTGACAGAATAAATAGGGGAGGAAGAAAGTGGCTCACCACAGGCTGAGATAGAGAGTAGGGAGATTCAGAGGGGAGAGAGAGAGTCCCACCAGGATGTAAGTTATTCAATGATGCAGGGGGTTAGCAAAGGAGGAAGGGGGGAGCAGTCTAAAAGTAGAAAGCAACAAGAAAAGAGCTAACAAAATATGGAAGGGCATGTGTGCCAGTGGTAGAAGTCTGGGAAATGAGATCCCAGACCTAGAGGCTGTCATGGCGGAGGCAGACCTGGATACTGTGGCATTACCAAATCACAGTGTACTGACAACTATGTCTGGGACATAGTCATACCAGTCTGTACCATGTTCAGAGACAGGGTAGGGAAGAAAGGAGGGTGAGTGGTGCTTTATGTGAAGGAAAACATAAAAGCCAAAGACGTACAGGGAATATGGGGGGTGGGGGGAGGTGATGTGGGTCACCCTCGAGTCGAGAAACAGAGCTGATATTCAGAAAGGAGTGATCTACAGGCCTCTGACATGGGAGGATTTAGATAAAAAAATGTTGGATGCAATTGGCAGAATGGGTGACAAGGAGTAGGAGTTGCTGGTGGAGGACTTTGATCTGCCAGATGTTTGGAGCCTTTCTGCTGCAGTATCAGCTTGGAGCAAGGACACCCTGGACTCCCTGCAAGGGGTGTTCCTCAGGCAAGTAGTCAGTGAACCTGCTCATGATGGGGCAATACCGGACCTGGTTCTAACTAACAGGGACAGTATTGCAAATATCAAGGCTGGAAGCCGTCTAGGGACCAGTGATCATCTTACAGTGTAGTTCAGCATAAAAACAGCAGCAGAATCCAACCACGCAAGGGTGAGGGTCCTGGCCTTCAGAAAGGCTGATGGTACAAAGATTGTTGAATGCCTCAAGAATGACCTGGCAGGGGGTGATGACCTGAGGGGGTGGAGGAAAAGTGAGAGAAATTAAAAGAGGGCATAGTGAAGGCAACAAACCTCAGTGTCAAGCAAGTAAGCAAAAGGAAGAGGAGACTGCTATGGTTCTTAAAAGAGATGAAAAAATAGGTAAAGGCTGAAAGAGTAGCATTCAGAAGGTATAAGGAGACCCAGAGGGAGGAGGATAGGGATGTGTATCTGGGAAAACAGAGAGGCAGGCAAAGCAGTAAGGAGAACAAAGACGCAAAGTGAGGAAAGAATAGCTCAGGCAATATCAAAAGGGGACAAGATATTTTTGGGGTATGTTAGCGAGAAAAGGAAGACAAAGAGAGGGATTTTACAGTTAAAGAGGTGAGGAACTGTACACAGGGGGGCCAAGAAAAGTTAGCTGTCTTAAACAAATACTTCTGCTCAGTGTTCAGAGCAGAAGGTGAAGGAGAGAGACTACACTAATTCACCAGGGGCTTTGAGGGGAGGGAAGTGGACACTAGTCCCTTTTCTGAGGAATGAATCCAGGAAGAACTCACTAATCTGAAGGTGGACAAAGCTCTGGGGCTAGACAGGGTGCATCCAAGGGTGCTGAGGGAGCTCAGGGAGGTACTGGCTGCACCTCTGACAGACTTATTTAACAGATCACTGGAGACCGGCGTGGTCCTGGAAGACTGGAGAAAGGCAGATGTAGTCCTACTTTATGAAAGTAGTAGCAAGGAAGAGGTGGGCAATTATAGGCCAGCCACCCCTGGTGTTGCCAAATATAACACAGAAACATCAAAATTAGTCAGCAGAAAAGGACTCCCATCGGTCCATCTCGTCTGCCCCATCTCCTCCCCATATTTAGCCCCGATCTATTTACCCAACTCCCCACCCCTGGACTTGTCCTTTCCCTTGTTGCTTAGTCCCATGTAGTTGTCCCATAGAAACATCAAAACATAGAAGTTGATGACAGATAAGGACCGCAAGGCCCATCCAGTCTGCCCATTTTCTCTGCCTTATGAATGTGCCATAGGCCTGTACTCTGTCAATGGTCTATCTATTCATACTCATCTGTATTGCTCCCTTATACCTATCCCATGCCTGTTTGAAGCCCTGCACTGTATTCATATCCACCACTTCCTGAGGTAGGCTGTTCCATGTATCCACCACCCTTTCTGTGAAAAAGAACTTCCTCACATTACCCCTTAATCGGCCTCCCTCTAATCTCATGTGGTGTCCTCTTGTCCTGCTATTTTTCTTATATTGAAACATGTTAGACTCTTTCACCTTGTTAATGCCCTAAAGATGTTTGAATGTTTCAATCATATCACCTCTCTCCCTCCTTTGCTCTAGGGTATACATATTGAGCTCTGTTAATCTGTCCTCATGTTTTCTGATGCAGTTCCCGCACCATTTTGATCAAAATGGATTTGTGAAGGGAAGGCAAGAAAAGCATAACATTAGGAGAACCTTGAATGTTATTCATCATTGGGGGAAAACTAGTAAAAAACACAGGGCTGCGTCTTGCCACTTGATGTGGAGAAAGCCTTTGACCGGGTGCAGTGGGGGTACCTCTTTGCCACCCTGGAGAAGCTAGGGTTTGGCCCTCAGTTTATCTCCTGGACAAGAACCCTTTACACTGACCCTTTGGCTCAGGTGATAGTGAATGGGCGCCTGTCTCCCAGGTTTACCTTGGGCCAGGGCACGAGGTGGTGCACCCCTTCAGGACGACACCCTAATGGCGAAACACAAAAAAAGACCATTACGGCGACAGTTGCTGTAATGGTCATTTTTTTGGTGCTTCGCTTTCCACCAGTGTTCCGCCTCCCCCCCCCCCCGGATCAACTCCGACCTGGAGTTGAGAATCCTAAAATCCCTCACATGGGGGGTGTGGGGGCGCAGCCCCACAGAAAACACTTGTTGTATGGGTGGCACACACCGAGGCCGGTATTGTGCCATCACTGTGGGGGTGGTCGGCATTTTCACTGTCGACCTCCCTTGGTGCTTCCGGCACTAGGCAGGGCTGTCCCCTATATCCCTTACTATATATCATGTCATTGGAAGCATTGGCCGGTGTTATTTGGGTGAGTATGGATATAAGGGGGTTTAAGGTGGGTGGGCAAGAACACAAACTCATGATGTATGCCGATGACCTCCTCCTATATCTTCAAAGTCCTGCTGAGGACCTACCAAGGGTGCATGAAGTTTTAGAGGAGTATGGATCCTTGTCAGGCCACAAAGTTAACTGGTCTAAGAGTGAGGTCCTACCAATTGGTACCTTGAATAGGCAGTCCTTAATACATAACTTGAATGGCCTGCAGCTGGTCCCTAAAATTAAATACTTGGGCATATACATATCTAGTAGGGTGGGAGCCCTTTATGGTATGAATTTTAAACCCCTAGTTAGGAAGGTGTTAGGTGACTGTGATGGGTGGCCCACCCTGCCTTTGTCTTTAATGGGGAGAGTGGGAGTAATAAGGATGATGGTCCTGCCCAGACTCCTATATTTGCATCAGTCTCTGCCGGTCAGGGTTCCTAAGAATCATTTTAAAAAGACTGACACCATATTACACAGATTTCTCTGGTGGGGCCAATCGGCTAGAGTAAGCAAGGTAATTCTTCAGCTGCCGCAGAAATGGGGGGGATTGGGCCTCCCAAACTTTCAGTGGTACTACTTGGTGGCTCAGCTTGCTGCTATTCCCCCGGGGCTTGAAGGTGAAGAGCTAGGGTGGTTGGTGATGGAGGAGGCGAGCTGTGACAGGAACCCCAAAGGGGGCAGTGTGCTGAGGTGCTGTGGACTGGAGGGAGCCTGAGCATCCCAATCCCTTTATGTCAGCTACCATCAGGGCATGGCATACTGTACACAATTTTATTCGTAGTCAACCGGCCCCTACCAGGCAGACCCTTATAGTAGAAGTGATAAAGCTAAAAGGTTCTCCTACTATGGCTATGTTGCAAAGGCTGAATGACTGGCATCGTAGAGGCCTGAGATGAGTGGGTGACTTATATAAGGGGGATCATTTATTGAGTTGCAATTACCTGTGCACAAAATGGAAAATTCCCAGAGGAGATTTCTTTATTTACCTTAGACTGAGGAATTCATTTAGCATAACACTGGGCTCGGGAGATGGCTGGGTCCTGCTTTCACCATTTGAAGAGGGCCTCTTTTACCCACAACCGGTTGCCAAGATGATGTTAGTCTTTTTCCACTCTCTTCTGGGTGGGGAATGGGAGGCACTAAAGAAAATTATCTTAAGGTGGGGGGGGGGTGGCTCTGGGGTGTGAAGTTGATGCTCATTTGTGGAACCGAGCCTGTAGGCATCTGGCAGTTTTCTCCAGAAGCAATAAGCTACGGCAAGTGCAGTTTAATTTCTTACACCAGGCCTACTTCACTCCAATTAAATTGCATCAGGTGGACCCCTCAAAATCTAACATTTGTCCCAAATGCTGTGGAACTCCGGGGGACTTCATCCATCTTGCCCTTCTGTGCCCTAAGGTTGCTCCCTTCTGGCATGAAATTCATGCAGTTATGACGCAGGTGCTGGGCTTTGCTCCTCCGGCTAGTCCTGAGGAACTTCTGCTGGGGGAGGATCCTGACCACCCAGTGGGGGAAGGGTACGGGTGCTCTCTGGTCTTTAGTGCTGGTAAATGCCAGGAAGACTATTGCACAGGCCTCAATGTCCTCCTCTTCCCTAACCATTCAGCAGTGGGCCAATAACTTGAAGGCCTGTATGTCAATTGAGAGGACTATGGGACAATAGAGGATTTTCCTGGATCTGTGGGGCCCTCTTGTGGCTGCCTTTGAGGCTAATACTTTTCCATGTTAATGAATCTGTCCTCTGCTTGTTCTGCTTCTTTTGTTGGGCCCTATTGCTGCGTACCTTTTCATCCTGCACTTGCCAGTGCCTTTAAGTACGATGATCTGTGTTCTTACCCATGATGTTCTATTAATCTATTCAATATCATGACATCTTTACTGGCTATGTGGAACACTGATGGATATCCTGATTACTCTACAATGTGCTTCAGATTATGATGTTTCATGTATCCTGTGTACACTGTTCTGCCCTCCTCCAATGTCTCAATAAAATTATGTTGACAAAAAAAAAAGAAGGATTATTACCTCCCTCTTATGACTTGTGATACCCCTGCTAATACACCCCAACATCCCCTAGCTTTACCTACTGCTTTAGTGGTCTGCTTGGATGGTTTTAGGTCATCTGTGATGACGATGCCCAAGTCTTTTTCTTCCCTTGTGACTGCCAGCAACTCCCTTCCCAACCTATTGGTGGCTTCAGGGTTTCTCTTCCCTATGTGCATGATCTTGTACTTCTTTGCATTAAACCCCCAGTTGCCACTCTTCTGACCATTTTGCCAGTTTATCCAGATCTCTTCTCATTTTGTCCACCCCATCTGGATCATCTACTCCGTTGCAGATCATGGTGTCATCTGCAAACAGACAAACCTTATCCTCCAGTCCATCTGCAATGTCACTGATGAAGACATTGAAGAAGACTGGCCCCAGGACTGATCCCTGAGGTATCCCATTTGTGACTTGCATCTGTTCTGACTGTATACCGTTTACCACCACTCTCTGTGTTCTGCCCATCAACCAGTTTGCCACCCAGTTGACCAACTTCTGATCCACCCTGAGCCTACCCAGCTTATTAATCAATCTTCTATGTGGAACAGTATCAAAAGCTTTGCCGAAGTCAAGGTAGGCAACATCAACTGCACCCCCCTTGGTCCACCACTCTGGTTATCCAGTCAAAGAAATCTATGAGATTAGTTTGACAGGACTTTCCTGTTGTAAACCCATGCTGTCTTGGATCCTGTGCTCCTATGGATTCCAGGTGTTGCACTATCCTTTCCTTAAGGAGTGCCTCCATAATCTTACCCACTACCGAAGTAAGACTGACTGGTCTGTAGTTATTTGCCTCCTCCCTACTACCACTCTTGTTGAGCGGAATCACATGAGCCCTTCTTCAGTCTTCTGGGACCTCTCCTGTGCTCAGAGACTCACTAAACAGTTCTGATAATGGCTCTGCTAGTTCCACCCTTAGCTTCTTTAGTACCCTGGGATGTATGCCATCTGGTCCCATTGCCTTGTCCACCCCGAGCTTAGCGAGCTCTGATAGGACTCTTTCTTTTGTGAAGGGACTTGTGCACACCTCCCTTCCCCTGTGTCCATGCTGCTCAGCTGTGGGCCCTCCCCTACCTTCTCAGTAAATACTGAGCAGAAGTATCTATTTAGGATAGATGCTTTTCCTTGGTCCTACTCCACACACTTCCCCTTATCCCTTTTGATCTTAGCAATACCCCCTCTGGATGTTCTCCTTTCACTAATATATCTATAGAAAGTCTTGTCCCCTGCTTTTACTGTTTGTGCTAGTGTTTCCTCGGTTTGGGCCTTAGCCTGCCTTACTGCCTTCCTTGCTTCCCTTAAGGAAGTTTGGTATGCCTCCCAATCTCGTCATGCTGCGTTCCCTTATATTTCCTGAAGGCCAACCCTTTGGCTCTGACCTTTTCTGCTACTGTTTTTGAGAACCAAAGTGGTTTCCTCCTTCTTTTGCTCTTGCTTTTCTCCCTAACACAATGGGATGTTGCTTCAAGTATTGCATTCTTAATGCTTGCCCACTTTGCCTGTACCCCCTCTCCTGTATTTCTTTTTGCCAAGACTAGCTTAACTCTGTTGGCCATCTTATCAAAGTCATCGCCTCTGAAGTCCCATATTTTTGCCTTGGAATGGGATGATTTAGTTTTAGTGGCCAACTTAAACCATACCATGTGATGGTCACTGACCCCCAGGTAACCTTCTACCTGGAGATCTGTGATCCTTTCCCTATTAGTCAGTACTAGATCTAAGATAGCCATCTCTCTTGTGGGTTGTTGTACCAGTTGTTTGAGGACCTCCCCCTGCAGGGAATCCACTATGTGTCTAGTTGTGGAGGATGTTCCTGCTGGTATTGACCAATTTGTATCTGGCATGTTGAAGTCTCCCATTATCAGAACCTCCCCTTTAGCTGTCATGTTTTGTATATCTTCTAACAGTAATGTATCTATGTCCTCCTCCTGGTCTGGAGGCCTGTAGACAACCCCAGTTCATAAGGCTGTCCCATTTACAGTTTCCAGGGCAACCCACAGTTCTTCTGGCTACTTATGTGTATTCTGAATTTCTGTAGCTTTGATATTTTTATTGACATAAAGGGCTACTCCCTTCCACCCTTTTTGCACCTCAGTCTCTTCTGAACAGTACATAGCTAGGTACTGAAGTCTTTCAAGTGTGGTTACTGGTGACCCATGTCTTGCTAATGGCTACTATGTCCAGTTTAGCCTCTGTCATTGTTACATTCAGGTCTGGGATCTTGTTTCCCAGACTGCGGGCATTTGTGTACATGATTTTCCACTGGCCAGTTTTCGGTGCGTTAGTTGTTGGGTGAGATCCGGCGTTTCCCCTGTGCATTGTATGGGGAGCTGGACCTTTTTCCTTACCTGGTGATGCAAATGAACTACAAACATGATGAACTCCTGTTTGATCACTAGATGAGGAGGGAGGGGTGTTCTTCCTGTTCAGTGTACCAGGTGCTGCACCCCTCTCCCCATTGGCTAATTTAACTATTCTGCAAAGACATCAAACTTCTGCCCCAGTGCACTGACTCTCTCCTTAGTCAGATGCAGTCCATCAAATTTAAAGAACTTTCGCTCCCAAAACTGTTGCCAGTTACCTACAAATTTGTGTCCTTTTTCCTGGCAGCAGCCCTTGAGTCACATGTTTAGCTCCCCTATCTCCCCATCTCTGACCTTCCTTCCATCTCCTCCCTTTTCAAGACTGGCAGGATCTCAGAGAAGGAGATGCTAGATGAAGTGGATGACAGTTTGTCTTCCAGCCTGGTCAGGTGTTCCTTGGTCTCGACAACTGACCGGCTGGCGAGATCATTAGTTCCTATGTGTACCAGGACATCAATGTTTTCTCCTGCTTTCTGCATGATTTTACCAATATGGTCAGTGTCTCTCCACGCTGATGTACCTGGGAGGCATTCAACCATTACCTCCTGGCTAGAGGTAGGTATCAACTCCCCGAATCATGGGGTCTGCAATGATCAGAAGTGTTTTGGATTTCCTTTTTGCTTTTTTTTTTGTTTTGGTCCCTGTTTTGGGAGAGTTTTGTAGCATTACCTCCTGTACAGCAGTGTCCTGCTCTGCAGTGTCCTCTATCCCTTTGTTTGATTTTGGAGATAGAGGCAAATACCTGTTTGTAGATTTTATATGGTTTGTGGAGGAGATACATTGGAGAGCACTGAGTGATGGGGCACTCGATTTGCCCCTTCTAACCATTTGCCAACCTCCTGGACCAACTATCCTCTGTGGTTGAGGTGCTTCAGTTGGATGTTGGGGAAATGGCAGGTGTTTCTTATTATATATTTCCTCCTGAATATGCGATCTGAGGCATGCAATCTCTGCCCATGCTGCCTGGATCTGAGCCCTTAGATCTGCAATGGTCCAGCATGTAGGACAGCATCCTAAATACTGTATAATTGCCCTTTTGAAAAGTGTCCCGCAGTGTCTGTAGTCAATAATATCCATTCCAGTTGAGCTGTCGAGTTCATAACCTGGACCAAGTAATTAGAAGGAGGAAAATGAAAGCAAAAGTAAGATTTTGTTTGTTTGTTTTTGGTTTTGTATAACCATGCTCTCTTGAACACACTAACTGATTTTGCACCCATCACCCCCTCCGGTAGCGTATTCCACGGGCCCACCACCTTCTCTGTAAAGTAGTGCCCCCTCATATTTCCTTTGTATTTTCCACCCTCCAGCTTTAAGCTGTGTCTCTTGTTTTTTGGACTTTCTTTCCCCTTAAAGATGCTCCCTTCCTTCACCTTGTTTATTTCCTTCAGGTATTTAAAAGTTTCGATCATATCTCCTCTGTCTCTCCTTGTTTCTCATTGACACTGAGGGTGCCCAATACCCCGGTGTCATGACCTGAAATAAAGAAAACCATTCGTCGTAGTGTTTTTTTTAATAATGAACCCTGTGAAAAAGAAAAACATCCATTGATATCTGTTGTGGCCATTACTGTCCCTCCACCTGACCCTCCCACTGAACACCCACAGCCCCCAAGCCCTTACTTACCTACCGGGGGTTCAATGACGCAACCCTCTCTGGACCTCAGACACATCTTCACTCTTCAGCTAAAAATAGCCTGCTACTAAAATGGTACAGGAACTGCACCAGGAGCAGTATGAATCTGGACTACAGCAACTGCAAATGTACTCCCTTGAGCAAAGGTGAAACAGGAGGGATATGATAGAAACCTTCAGATACATAAAGAGCATAAATAAGATGCAAGCAGAAAACCTCTTTCACAGAAACGAGACCACACGAACGAGGAGGCACAGTTTGAGACTAACAGGGGGCAAGTTTAAAGCCAACATTCGTAAGTTCTACTTCACAGAGAGGGTGGTGGACCCTTGGAATAGCTTACCACCAGAGGTTGTAGAGGCCAAAACAGTCACTGCTTTTAAGCTAGCATGGGACAAGTACTATGGTAATCTCAGAAGAAGAACAGAATAGGGGGTAGGCAATCTGGGCAGACTAGATGGATCACATGGTCCCCTTCTGCCGACACATTCTTGTGTTCTTATGTTCAATGCGGGACCACAAACTGAGGAAATCAGGTATGCAGTTCAATGTATTTCAATGGGGCTTTGAACTTAGTGACATAACTTAGCCATTTTTGAATATTTTTGCCCCAAATTTTCAACATGGCTTTTTGGGGACTCTACCTCATGAACAATGGCATTGAACTTAGGCAAATCTGTCCTGAAAGATTATTTCTTGGTTGCTGCACAAAATCACCTTTTGGGCATGAACTGAACATTTTATCTGCCCTTGTTCATGAGGTGGGGTCATAAAAAGTCTATGTTGAAAATTTGGTGTAAAAATATTAAAATACAACAAAGATATGAGCCAACATTAAAATTTTGTGAATGCAGGCTCATAGCTTTGGTAATTTTCAATATTTTGACCCCAAATTTTCAACATAGCCATTTCTTCACAGCTCCTCATGAATATGACAGCTGTCATTTTCAAATCCTGGCTAAAATGTGTTTTCACATCCTGAAAGGTGATTTTGTGGTCACTGCGTGAAATCACCTTTTGGGCAGGAGTTGAACATTTCTCTACTCTTGTTCATGAGGTGGGCTTACAAGAAAGCTATGTTAAAAATTTAGAGTAAAAATATTAAAAAACACCAAAGGTATGTGCCTACATTGAAATTTATGAACACAGGCTCGTAACTTTGATAATGTTCAATATTTTGACCCAAAATTTTCAACATAGCCATTTTGTTCACACCACTTCATGAATGTGACAGGTGTCATTTCTAAAATCCTACCTGAAATGTGTTTTAACACTTGTGGTGCAAAATGACATTTCAGCAATTGTTTTATAAATGACACCTGTCACGCTTAGAAGGTGTGGTAATAAAAAGATTATGTTGAAAATTTGTGGTAAAAATTTGAAAAACCAATTAAGTTATGAGGAAATGAATTGTTCCAACTATGGTTGCTCGAAATTAAACTTCTGCAACACTAGCAACTGGGAAGTAGCATACCATTATTCCTGTTCCATGAGGCAAACTGGCATCTGCATATAGCACAGCTCTCTTTATGACATCTCAAACACACACCATGTAATACACTGCTTGATTTTACCTCACTACCACTCCCAAGAATTCTACTTTATTCGCTGCATGATGATAACTTTACCAAAACAAAAAAAAGGTTCTACAAAAATGCAAGCAACTGGATTCATTGCATGAAACCCTACCTCACAAACAATGTCTTAGCAGCTACCTTTGCACAGCTCTGACAAAGCAGCTCAGCTCTATATCCCTACTTATCACATTTGGTCCTCTTCAGTTTTCAGCATTTCCCTGTATAAAGCAATCTGGTTCCTACCCTTCACTTTCCCCTAGAAGGACGCTTGTGAATAGTTATGAAATTAATTCAAGTCTGAACAAACTGAGGAAAATGCCACTAACAATTAGATTGGTCCTGAAAGGGTAAACATAAAAGAACCCTCACCACAGAAAAAGATCAGCATTTCAACACTGTCACACTCTCAGCAGAGAGGAGTAAGTCATTGCAGACACACACAGACACACACACACACACATATATACACACACACACACACACAGCTGGAAGAAAGCGAGTGATGTCACTTGAAGCTCCTGAGAGAGAAAGACAGAACTTGAATAACAGAGCTGGAGGAATGCAGTCAGAGGAATAGGTGTGGTGCAGTGTGGAGTTGTGTTTAACCTTTTAAGGTCACACAGTCTTCCTGGAATCTGACCCCCAACAACCTTGAGAGATGACAAAAGAGGTAAAGAAACAAAATGAACCCTAACAAATCTACAGGAAATGGCGAGGGTCGACACTACCAGCAGCCACTACAAGAAAATAGTGCCAGGGCTGAGGGGAAGGGGAGAGACATAAAGGAACAGCAATGTGATGAATGGAGATGACCACATGTACTTCGACTCTACTGTGAAAGGACACAGTCTAGGTATCTGGTCATGTGCTTCCAGAGCCTCTTCTCTCTCTCTGTGAAACAGCAAGACATCCACATAGCTCAGCTATGCAAATGTAAAAAGGGTGCAATTTTATTACATACAGAATAATGGAAGTTTGATCACCTGGTAAAGGTGATTGAATGAGCATTCCTTTTACAGCACTCTGCCTCCTTACTGTTTGGGTTGTTTACATCTGATAGGCTGGAGATGCACATGTGACTACCAAAGATTCGAAATACAATTCTGTTTCCTCTCACCACCTTCCTGTACCTTTTCTGCTGGATTCTTCCCAAGTTTCAATTCCTTTGGCAGCATACCTGTAGATCTAAAAGCTGTTAACATGTACATAGAAAACATGGTCAGTTGAGTCAGGCCTGATGGAATAAAATAACCTAAAGCTTGAATGCGTTGAGTGAAATTTAATCAGTGTATGATCCATACGTGCAGGGATACTAGGCTAAATTACTACAGCAGTTCATTACTGCTATACTAAATGACTCATTCTACTAAGTCAACATAAAATGTTTATATAAAAAAATTGGTTGACCAGGGAGGGCAATAAAGTGCTGTATAGGGAATACTCATTCAGTCACATTTACGAGGTCAGTAAACTTCCATTACATTTTGCATTCCCTTTGCAGCACTCTGCCTCCTTACTGTTTGGGTTCTGTAAGAAGCAGTATCAAATACATATAGGGTGGGGTTGACCACTGGAGAACAGAGCTCTTTATTCATGGCTGTACTGAATTTAAAATTTTGGTGCTGAATGCGGCTAGGCTGGTGCTCATCCCGGTTCAGTCTATAATGTCCAGTATAGAGACCGATTACTGTGTTGCTACTGTGCAAATTTTTTCTTTTGTCACTGAATTTCTTTTAGCCCAAGAGGTGACCACCACCCTGGTTGAATGTGCCTTTAGTACTAGAAGTGGGGCAGTGTCATCTGTTGAGTAGGATTTACAGATGATTGGCTTTATCCAATTGGTGACTGTGGATGTAGCAGGCACTTTCCCTGTTTTGGTCCTGTATTAATGATGAACAGTCTGTCCAATTGTCTTTATTCTTTGATGTAGCAGGAAATGTCTCTGCAGGCATGAAGAGTGTGCCATCTGATTTCATCATCATTTGATAGCTCTACAAAGTACACTGGCAAGTGAAGTGGTTGGGCTTTGTAAAATGGAGTTGAAACTTTAGGTGTGAAAGAGGGTACTGGTTACTGTTCTTATTAAGACCCTGTAGGGGGTGTGCATAACAGGGCATGGAGCTCACTCAGTTTTCTGGCTGAGGAGACTGCCATTAGTAGGACCACTTTGAGAGTGGGCCACTTAAGATTCACTTGTTCCAGGGGTTTGAAGGGGGGCTTACTTACCACATTCAGTATAACATTAAGGTTCCAAGGAGGTACAGGTGTCTTTTTGGGGGTTGTAAGTTCTGTCTGGCTCGTAGGAATTGTAGTTTATCTGGATGTGTCCCAGGTAGCTGACCACTGATGTGACCTTTGGCCATGCCAATGGCTGCTAGCTGTACCCTCATGGATGCTGCAGATAGGCCTTTTTTCAAAGCCCTGTTGATGGCATGAAAGAATATTTAGAATTGATGCTGAAATGTGGTCCAAGTGACTGGAGTAGGACCATTTGGTGAAGATGTTCCATTGCCTCTTGTATGTCCCCAGAGTGGATGCCCTCCTGGAGTGCATCATTGTATCTATTACTCTTAAATTGTACCCTAGCCTCAGCAATCTCTCCCTCTCAGGAGCCATGCCATTAGCTGGAGAGACTGCGGCTCGGGATGGAGTATCAGTCTCTGTGAAACAATGTCCGGCTTATAGGGAATTTTCCATAGGCAGCCTATGGCCATTGCTGCTATTGATGAAAACCATGGTGTCATGGCCACGATGGGGCTACAAGGATCACTATTGCCCTAGATATCTGGATTTTGTGGAGTACCTGTGGAATCACTGGGATGGACAGGAAGATGTACACCATATGGAATGACCAATCCAGTGACAGCACATCTATCCCACTGACTTTCCTGTTCTTGTACCTGGAATAATCCATTTGTATCCAGCAGTTAGATGCCAATGTCATCAAGTCAGCCATTAAGAGACCCCACTTGGACTGTAGCTGTTGGAAGATGGGTATACCGTTATGCGGGCGACACAATTAGGGCACCACAACCAGTTTGCCTGTCATGCTAGTGAACTGGATTTTGCAGCGCCTGGCAGAGACAGTACCATCTGGGTGTTGCGCTCCTTGCCCCATACACCTCCGACCTGGAGGTGATTATATTAAAGTACAGGAGGTGCTGGGGGTGAAGCCCCTCACGGGGGGGGGTACAGGAGGTAAAGCTCCTGCAAAAAGCCAGAATGTTCCCCAAGGCATTGGGCTTGATGGGGGTCAGGCAGCACAATTGCTGGGCTTGATGTTCACTGTTGGCATTGTGCTTGCACCCTAATGACGGTTGCAGTTATTCTTTTCGCCGTGACATGGAACCTGGAAGATGTCATATCTCAGTTTTTATTCACCTGGGTTGATGGTCTTCTAGCACAACTAATCTGCTTGGTTGCTTAGTTTTCCTGCCAGGTGAATGGCCTTTATTTGGGTCAGGTTGAGCTGAGCCCAGTGCAGTTGTTTGCATGTCTCCCTCATTGTGGGGCATTAGCTCAAATGGTAGAGTGTTCGCTTAGCATGCGAGAGGCAGTGGAATTGATAGAAACATAGAAACATAGAATTTGACAGCAGATAAGGACCACTTGGCCCACCTAGTCTGCCCATTTCCCTACCTGATAGATAAACTGCAGATTCTAGTCAACCAACAGCTTACTTCCTCCTACCCCCCCACTAGAATTGCTTTATGACTGTCCCATGTATTCTTGAATTCTCCCACTGTTCTTGACTCCACAACCTCTTCAGAAAGGCTGTTCCATGCATCCACAACCCTCTCCATGAAAAAATACTTTCTAACATTACCTCTGAGCGTCCTCCCTCTATCTTCAAATTGTGCCCCCTTGTTCTTACACATCTCTTTTTCTGAAAGATGCTACCCTCTTAGACTTTGTTAATTCCCTTGAGGTACTTGAAAGTTTCTATCATGTCCCTCCTCACCCTCCTTTCCTCAAGGGTATACTTATTAAGCTGCTTTAGTCTCTCTTCATATGACTTCTGGTGCAGACCCTGCACCATTTTGGTTGCCCTCCTCTGAACAGCCTCCACTCTGTCTACGTATTTGCAGAGATGGGGTCTCCAGAACTGCAGGCAGTACTCCAGATGGGGTCTCACCAACTGTCGGTATAGAGGGATAACAACGTCCTGTTTTCTACTCATGATGCCTCTCCCTATGCATCCCAGTATCCCTCCAGTCCACCTTACTGCCTTCTCACATTGCTTGCCCACCTTTAGGTCATCTGATATAATTACTCCCAGGTCTCTTTCGATTTTTGTTGTTAGTATCTCAACCCCCCCCCCATTGTGTACTCTTCACCTGGGTTTTGTTTCCCATGTGCATTACCTTGCACTTCTTTGCATTGAATCTGAGCTGCCATACATTTGACCATTCCTCCAACCTTGCCAAGTCCCTTTTCATCCTTTCCATCCCAGCTTGTATCAACCCTGTTGCAGATCTTTGTGTCATCTGCAAAGAGACATACCTTCCTTCCAGGTGCTCTCCAATGTCACTTATAAAGACATTAAAGAGGACCGTACCAGTACTGAACCCTGTGGTATCCCGCTAGTTACCCTCCTTTCTTCACTGTGGACTCCGTTTACTATTACTCTCTGTGTCCTGTTGTCCAGCCAATTTTTTATCCAGACTATCACCTTGGGACCCACTCCAAGACTAGCTAACTTGTATATTAATCTTTTGTGTGGGACTGTGTCAAATGCCTTGCTAAAATTTAGGTAGGCCATATCCACAGCCACTCCCTGGTCTACTACTTTGGTCACCCAGTCAAAGAAATCTATTAGATTCATCTGACATGACCTCCCCACTGTAAATCCATACTGCCTTGGGTCCTGTGCCACATTGGCCTCTAGGTACTCAACAATTCTTTCCTTCAGAAATGATTCCATCATTTTCCCTACCACTGAGGTCAAACTAACTGGTCTGTAGTTTCCTGCCTTTGCCCTGCTCCCACCTTTGTGAAGTGGAATCACATCTGCCTTTCTCCAGTCCTCAGGTACCGCCCCATCCTCCCACGATCTGCTAAAGAGAGTAGTCAGTGGTGTCACTAGTTCTATCCTTAGTTCTTTTAGAATTCTGGGGTGAATCCCATCGGGCCCCATTGCTTTGTCCACCCTCAGTTTCAAGAGTTCTTTCAAAACCCTTTCTTCTGTGAATGGACTGGTATCGACCCCCCTATCCAGAGTGTTTCTCTTGTTTGTTTTCGGTACCTCCCCCTCCTCTTCCATTGTGAAAGCTGAGCAGAAATATTAATTCAGTATCCCTGCTTTTTCACTGTCACACTCTGCCCATATTCCCTCCCCTTTATTAAGTCTCCGTATTCCTCCCTTGGTCTTTCTTCACTCCTTAATGTACCTATGAAAGGTTTTATCCCCCTTCATAACAGAATTGGCTATCTTTTCCTCAGTTTGGGCCTTTGCTATTCTGACTGCTTTCCCTGCCTTCTTCTGCTTTAACTGATAAAGTTCTCCTGTCCTGCTCCTTCTGTTTTTCCTTATATTTCCTGAATGCTATCCTTTTCTCCTTAACCTTCCCTGCCACCTCTTTTGAGAACCATAGTGTTTTTTTCCTTCGTTTTGTTTTATTGATTTGCTTCACACAAAGGCTTGTTGCCTCTGTGATGGCTGTTTTGATTATTCCCCATTGTTCCTCCACGCCTCCTTCTTGCCAGTTTGCTAGTGCTTTTCTGAGGCACTGTCTCATTTTCCTAAAGTCAGCCCTCCTAAAGTCCAATACTCTTGCTTTTGAATGGCTTGACTCTATGGCTCTATTTATTGTGAACCACACTGTTTGGTGGGCGCTTGTTCCCAGATGGCTACTCACTTCTAAATGTGAGATCCTTTCTCCATCCCCATTTGAGAGTACCAGGTCTAAGATTGCTCCCTCCCAAGTGGGTTCCAACACTAGCTGTCTGAGGCATGCCCCTTGTAGGGCATCAGGAATGACCTTGCTCCTGGATGTGCCTGCAGCAAAGGTGCTCCAGTTAACGTCTGGCATATTCAGGTCCCCCATCAACAATATCTCCCCTTTTTCTGCCATTTTAAGGATACCTTCTATCATTTCCTTGTCCATTCCCTCCCCCTGAGATGGGGGTCTGTACACAACTCCCATGCGGATTGTGGTGCTATTTCCTGTCTCCAGGGTGACCCATAGTGATTCATCTACTTCATATTTACTCTTTAGTTCTGTTGCTTTAATCCCTTCCCTTACATAGAGAACTACTTCTCCTCCTCTTTTACCCTCCCTGTCCCTCCTGTAGATTGTGTATCCTGGTATGTTGACATCCCAGTCATGGTTCTCTGAATACCATGTTTCAGTGACTGCCACAATATCCAGTCATCACTCTTCCATCAAGGCCACTAGTTCAGGGAGCTTGCTACACAGACTACGGGCATTGGTACTCATCACCCTCCATTTTTTATGGCCTTACCCCTTTTAGCCCCATCCCTCTCCTTACTGCTGTTGCCTTTTTTTGCATGTACCCCGTTCTGCTCCCGAATGACTTCTCTACCTTGGTGTTTACCTTGCTAATTACTGTGTTTTGTGGGGGGAGGCTGGGATTTCTCTGCTCCTTTTCAGTGCCTCTCCCTTGGCTAGTTTAAATGCTTACCAATGAAACATTTAAACCTATCGCCTGGGATCCTGGTCCCCCCCAGACAGATGCAGACCATCGTG
Organism: Neoceratodus forsteri; assembly: GCA_016271365.2. Taxonomy (NCBI): domain Eukaryota; kingdom Metazoa; phylum Chordata; order Ceratodontiformes; family Ceratodontidae; genus Neoceratodus; species Neoceratodus forsteri. The sequence goes on from CM028137.1 coordinate 940,682,606, forward strand.
CTAGTATAGGCCTGCAAACCTCCAAGTGGTTCCCCAGTCCCCAATGAAGCTAAAACCCTGAGCTCTACACCAGTTTTTGTCAACCATTCATTGAATCCTATGGTGTGGAGTACCCTACCATCATCCTTGCCGTAGACAGGCAGCACCTCCGAGAATGTTACTGTATGTGCTACTTGTCTAAGGCCCCTTCCCAACTCTACAGACTCCTCTTGCACTGCTCTGATCCCATTCCAAGCCAGGTCATTTGTCCCTAGGTGGACAATGACATCCAGCTTCCTCCTTCATGCAGCTGCTCCCGAGATCCTGAGGATTCGCTTCCTGTCCCTCCGAGCCATGGCGCCAGGCAGGCACCTTACCTCCTTCTCCCCTTCCTCCCCCACTTCTACTCCCCTAATGATTAAGTCCCCCACCAGGAGCTGTTTCCTTCCCTTGTGGGGTCTCATGCCACCCTCCTGTAGGTCTCCTTTGTGGAGGTTCCCAGCATCCTCCTTGATTTCCACTGTAGGTGCCTCCACAGAGGAACCACTCTTCGCAAGAACAGCATATGAATTGTGGAGACATACAGCTAGAGGGATGCAGCTCTGTTCCACCACCCTCTCCCTCCCTGAGCCCACCTTGGTTCAACCACTCCTCTTTCTTGGCAACCTCTGAGGTAGCAGTGGTGGCCCTGGTGGTCCCTGGGTGGGGGGAAGAGGTTTCATGAATCCTAGCCAGGTCAGCCTGGAGATGGGCAACCTCCTCCCTCAGACCAAAGAGGTATCTGCAAATAGGGCAGCATCGCATCCTCCAGAATGTTTCCCGGAACACTGCCACCCCACAGCCATTGCACTGCACCACTCCCATCATGACTTGTTTTGTGTCCCCTTCCCTGTTGCTTTGTATGCTTACTGTCTCCTCCCTCTACATATTTTTCCACCTGCTTTCCTACTGCCTATGTACCCTTACAGCGCTCTCCCTTCCTGTAGTCTTCAGTAGTCTCCTTCTTCTTTGCTTGGACTCAGACCTCCAGCAGCTGGGGGAGAGCTATTTTTTTTCCTTCAAGGTTGATGAAACTAATGTGTCTCAATGATCCTTTCCTTTCTACTGCCAAACAGGAAGTTCCTGTTGTCTATCAGATCCAGTGGCTATAAAAGTAGAACTGACTTAGGGTGGAAAGGAGGGCAGTTAGTAAGATGCCTGTATTCTCCAAATAACCTTTGTCCTTGATTTGCTGGGGCTAGCAGTATAGCCTAGAGGTTAGAGTAATGAGCTGTGAATGAACTTCGTACATCCAGCAGATAGCCTGGGTTTGATTCCAGCCTCTACTTGCATACTTTGTGACTCTGAGCAAGACACTTAATCCCCCCAGTTCTCCCGGGTTGCCCTTGAAAATAGGAACCTGTACCAAGTGGGCCTTACCTGGTTACCAAAAGAATAATAAAAAGAAAAAAATATGCTTTAACTTCTAGTGCCTCACTGTTTGGCCGTACCGGGTCAACATGTTGCATATAGAATGCTGCAGGGCAAAACTGTGCAACAGTAAGAGCATGTGGAAGAACAGCTACAGGGTACAGAATGCTACATGACACAAATAGTGTGAAGCGGTAGTGGTGGCCTTGTAACTGTTTCCTGGAGAGCTCTGCTGCAGAGGGTAAGAGCTCTCCTGGAAGAGGGTCCACCCAGCAGTTGTCATGGCTCAGAGAGTAGAGCCATTGGTGCTGGAGGACAATGGAGTAACTGTTCTATTTCCGGTCCCAATTAGAGTCCTTTTTTTTTTCTTCACCCCACCCAAGTTTCACCCTGTCCTTGAGTTGCCCCCCAGAGGGAGGTTATTTTAATGGGGGGAATTAGGGGGTGCAACTGTTCTTAATGGGGGATGTGGGGGGCAGAGCACCCCCTAGAAAACAAGTGTTGTACTGTTTTTTTTTTCTGGCTGCTGTTTTGACAGCGCGATGTAGTGCCGCACTGTTTTTTTGCGACAAGATGATCATGTGCCCTGTTTGGCTATGTACGTGACTGTCACTTTGTTGTCTGAGTGTACCATGACTCGTTTCCCCTTGATCAGCAAGGAAAGGTGAGCGAGATCTCTCATAGTAGGCTGCTTCAAAAATGGCTAGAACTGGAACCAGAAGCACAAAACTAGTCCTGGAAGTCACAAAGCTCGGCTGCACAGTTTCCACTCCAAAAACCACATGTTGTGTTGCAGGTTAAAAATTTATTTTATTTAGAAAGATAATGAAACAGCAGCAGTACGTTACTGAGCTAACTCTGTCAAAATGGTAGCCGAATGTTTTCGCCTGGCTCTCGGGCTTTGTCTGGTTGTGCTATCAGTTGTGCCACCCAGGCAACTGGAAACCTGGGACTCACAGAAACACCTTACTCTTTCTCTAAGGCACAGCCTCATGCTGTAAAAGATAATTACATGCTTATACACAAGGGTATTGTGTGCATATATGTGGAACACAAACAAACAGAAGAGAGAGAAAGAAATAAGCGACTTCGCTGGGATTTGAATCCAGGCCACCCAGAATACTGTTCCAGTTGCACTACCAAGGTGACTGGAAACCTAGGACTCCTGGAAGCACCTTACTCTTTTTATAATGCATAACCTGGTGCTGCACAGATAATTACATGTTTGTAAACATGGGTGAGGTGTGCACATACAAGGAACCCAAGAAAGAAAGTGCCTTAGCTGGGACTTGAACACAGGTCTCCCAGTGTACTGTTTCAGTTGTGCTACCAGCTGCACCACCAAGGCAACTTCACAGTCCCCCACTTCCCTTTTTAAGCTTATCACCCCAGCCCGGTCCTCTTCTTTTCACTCACAAACCTAAAAACATGTCTTGTCCCCTTTCATTACCTCCTGGGCTATTCTTTCTTCAGTTTGTGCCTTCGCACTCCTTACAGCATTTTCCGCTTCCCTCTGTTTACCCTGTTACATAACCCTATCCTCTTCCCTCTTCCTGTTTTTGCTTACATATCAAAAAATGTCATGTCCCCTAGGTGTAAGGAGGCAGTATAGCGTAGTGGTTAAGGGCACTGAGCTGCAAACCTAGAGACCTGGGTTTGAATACCATCAGCCCCCACTTGCATACTGTGTGACCTTGAGCAAGTCACTTAACTTTCTTGTACTCCTAGGTCACACCTGAAAACAAGCACCAGCTTAGTGTGCCTGTCCTGGTTAAACAATTTTCCCTTTCTGCCCTTCTCCCCTTTTGTTACCGCCTGGGCTATTCTCTTCGGTTTGCACCTTCATGCTCCTTATTGCTTTCCCTGCTTCCTTCTGTTTCCCCTGTTACACCTCCCTATCCTACTCTCTGTGCATCTCCTTATACCTTCTGAATGCTACCCGTTTAGTTTTTACCTTTTCAGCCACCTCTTTTGTGAACCGTATGATGCCAAGTTTATAGTGTCCAGAACACCTCGTGTCTCCGTAAGCTGATGTCCCAGTCATCGCTCCTCTTTGGTTTACGTATCAAATCCAGTCCCCAAAACCAAAGTGACCTTGTGGCATGTCCAACTGAACAAGAGTGCTTAGTGACAGGGATGCCATGTTCTCTCTCCAGATCGAGCATTTATATTCACTGATCCATGTGTGTCTTCACCTGTTTAGTGTTCTTTTCCCCATATATGCGGTAGTCTATCACAGGGACATAGTAACAGACACATGCCATGATCAGGCACACAGGTTATATGTTCTTTAATCGTAACTCTCTTGTTTATGTATGGGTGATCCTAGATGAGTTTCTTGCTGGCATTGCCACACTGGAAACATGTATATACAATACCATTTTGGACAGGGCCCAGAAGGAGTTGGTTAGTGGGCTGCTTGGGGAAGTGAGGGCAGGATAGACAAGTCTAACTCAGTGTTTGGTTTTCTTTGGATGGAAATAGGGGTACATTTCAGAATCTAGGGCTTATTTTCTCCCCTTCTGGTAGGATGTACCAATTGTCAAATAGTACTTGCTTAATCTTTTCATTGTACTTCAAGTAATCTGTAGAAAATACAGTTCTGTGTCCCATTACCATGTCCAATCCCCTTGTAGAAACACTTCTGTAGATCTTTTTCGATCTTCCTCAGCTGTTGCTCCTAAGGAGAATGGAAACACAAAAAATGAAAAAAATATGTTTATACTTTGGTCTTTTAAAGTATCATACTTAGACTGTGAAGAGGACAACAGACTACACAGATCTGCTGCTTGGATGTGAGAGCCATCATTTATACAAACTAACAGTACAGGGCTTGTGGAGTGGAACAGGCAGATGACTGCAAGCAGCATAACGGGATCAAACAAAGAAGTAATTTCTTCATGCTTACCATAATTTCCTCTTCTGTTAGCTCCTACATTGTCAATGGGTAGTCATTACAACTGGGTATTTTGCACCCCTTCTAGGGGAAATGGCACAGCTTCCTTGCATATATCTAAAACAAGACATCTCACCTCTCTCCACCCAGGAGGAGGCTATAGCTCTGGTGGAGTGAGCCTTGATGAGAGCAGGAGGCCTCTTCTTTTCTGTGACAAGCCTTGGCAATGCAGGCCCTTACCCACCTAGTTAGGGTAGCCTTGGAGGCCTTTTGTCCCTGCTTGACTACTCTGAAAAGAACAAACAACCTATCCAATTTCTGGAACTCAGCAGTCTATCTAAGGTATATCCTAATGGCCCGTCGTAAATCTAACTTGTGCAACTCCTTCTCCTTTAAGTGAGTAGGTTGTAGACAGAAGGACTGGAGACAGATTTACTTGTTCACATGGAAGGCCATAGGGACCTTCAGAATAAAAGATGGGACTGTTCTGAGCACCAGCTTGTCCTTATGCATGACAAGATATGGTTGTTTGTGGGACAAAGCCTGGAGCTCTTCAGTCCTCCTGGGTGAGCACATAGTAACTAAGAAACACATCTTGTAAGACAGCACATCCAATGGTACTGGCGAAAGTGGTTCAAAAGTCTCCTTACAAAGAGCATTCGGAACTAGATTCAGGTCCCATGGGGGAACAGGGGATCGGAAAAGACGTTGACTCCTGCTGACAGCACACAGAAAATTAATAATCTCCCAGTTAGTCCCTAGGGACAAACCCAAGGAGGTTCCAAGGGACAACACCTGACCTTTCAGGGTACTCAAGGTCAAACCTTTTTCTTCTCCTTCCTGCAGGAAATCCAAAATTTGTGGAACTGTGGCTTTATAAGGCCAGATTTTATTTTTTTTGGCCCAAGCCGGAAAAAAGGATGCATACGTAAGCATAAGTTACCGATGTGGAAATCTTCCTGGCAGCCATCAGGGCGTTCACCACTTTCTTAGAAAAACCTGCTTCATGACAGGGTTTCAGGAGTCTCCTCCTTTCAGGAGCCAGGCCATGAGCTGCATTGCTCCCGGATTTGGGTGCAAAATGGGGCCCTGTGAGAGAGGGTCCACCTGCACTGGAAGGAGAAATGGTGCGCGTTGAGGTAGGTTCACTAAGTCAGAGAACCATGGTCTTCTGTGCCACTGTGGAGCTATTAGAAGAAAGCTTCCTCTTGAGTCCCTTATTTTGTGAACGACCTTGTGGAGGTGTGGCAGAGGACAGAAGGCATACGCTCTGCTGAAATGCCATGCTTGTGACAGGGTGCCCACTACCTCTGCCTGTGGACACTGGTAGTGGCTGAAGAAACAATTAGCTCGAGCACTGTGGCTGGAGAAGAACAGGTCGCTCTCAGGATGTTCAAACCTTGGACACAGAAGGTTGAACACCTCTGGGAGCAACAGCCACTCCCCTGGATGGACATTTTTGTGGCATAGGCAATAAGCTTGATTGCCTGGCCAGGTGTTGGGGATTATGTTTTCAGAAATGCTTGACCCTTGCTTCGCAGGTGTTTACTGTAGTTGAGGGCTGCTTTTAACATTGTCAGACCTCACTCCTTTCTTGAAGCTGAGGGTGTGTTTTAGGATGAATAATTTTGACTGCATAATATACCCCATCACCATTTCAAAGTACTTACCCAGAAGTTTCAAAAAAGTTACATTTAAGGTGATTTTCCTGGATTCAGCACTGACTTGCTCCATTTGATACCTGGTGTTGGCAAAGTTCATTCTGTCCCAATTTTGATGTTTGATGGTGTCTGTGTTTGGATGTGGGGGATTGTGCTCTGGCCCCGGCAGCACTGGTCAGCTGATTCCTTCATTTCCTGATTCATGAGCATGCCCCATCACTGTGACAGCCAGCGGGGGGGGGGAGAGCCCAGGGGTGCACCCCTTTGGGCATGATACATAGCCTTCAGGAAATCACCTATGAAGAGAAGCTTGGCACTCTGAAATTGTACTCACTAGAAACTTTGAGGGAGAGTGGGGATATGATTCAGACCTTCAAGTTCCTTAAAGGCATCAAGGTGCCAGAAGTGCAGCTTTTTATCAGGAACATCAATTGTACCACAAGAGGGCACGAGTGGAAATTGAAGCATGGAGTGTTCAAGAGGGGTATCAGAAAGTATTACTTCTCAGAGAGAGTGGTGGAACCTTGGAACAGATAACCTCCTGAGGTGGTGGCTGCAAAGTCAATATCAAGCTTTAAGCATGGGTGGAACAAGTATTGGAAATAAACACATGGCACTGGCAAGGGCTGGGCTGGGTGTCTAAGAGGACTGAACACCGGTGCACAATAAGTGCTGGGATACCTCTCTTGGGCAGACTTGATGGACCACAGGTCCCCTTTTGTCACCATCTTCTATGTTTCTATGAATGTTCAACTTCCCCTACCAGGTGAACTACTGACAGAGAGAGAGAAGATTCTCCTCTGCCCACAGCAGGAGATCAGTGGCTTCTTTCAGCATCACCCTGCTCTTTGTGCCTTCTTGATTTTTTATATACCCCACTGTGAGGGCATTGCCTGACCTACTTTTCATGACTTTTGACTGCACCTGAATTTGAAAATGAAAAGAGTGAAGTGCACAGCCCTCATCTCCAGAACGTTTATGTGTAGGTGCTGTTCCTGTGCCGACCAAGTCCCCTGAATGGAAATGTGGTCCAGGAATGCCCCCCCTCAACCTGACAGGTTGTCATCAGATGCCAGTATCATCTCTGGAGGGACTTCCAAAGGAGAGCCATTGCTCAGATTCTCCAAATTCACTCACCAGCTCAGAGACTGCCGCAGTTGAGGCGAAATGGGGATCCTGGCCTGAAAATCCTCTGAGGTCGTATCCCAGGCTGACAGTAACTCGATCTGCAGGGGCCACATGTGAAGGCAAGCCCCCAGAAGTAGTTCTAATGCCACCATCATGAGACCCAGAATTTGCAGAAGGCTGTGTGTTGAAGCTGATGATTGGCTCCTCGGCCACTGAACCTCTCTCAACAGGGGCTCCTTCCTGGCTGGCGATAGGAAGACCTTCCCCTCGTCCATCCAGAACATTGCTCCTAGGTGCTTCAGGGTCTGTGATGGCTTAAGAGAGCTCTTCTCCCCCTTCACCAACTATCCACGGGATGCCAACACCTCCAGAGACCTGGTCACTACGTAACTTGCTAATGATGTAGACGGTACTCGAATGAGGAAATCGTCTGGGTAGAGATAGACATGCTGTCCCTCCTGTCACAGTTGGGCCACCAGGACTAGAAGCACTTTCGAGAAAATTATGGGGGCTGCTGCCAGCCCAAATGGGAGCACCCTGTACTGGAAGCACTGTCCCAGGAATGAGAAATTGAGGAACCTCTGAGTCTGCCAGTTGGGGATGTTGAGCTAAACATCCCACAGATCTATGGAAGCTAAATAATCCCCCATCTGGACAGCTCAGATAATTGAATGCAGTGACTTCATCTTGAAGGTCATGTGGTGAACAAACTTGTTTAGGTGTTTCAGATCCATAAAATGTCTGAAACCTCTCGACTTCTTAGGAATGACGAAATAGATCGAGTAGAATCCCTGGCATTGCTCAATGGGAGGCACTTGAACAATCGCCCTGACTGAGTGAGGTGGTCCAGGGTCCATGACACTGCTTACCTCTTCATGGGGTCCTTTGGAACTGAGGATGGCAGAAAACACCTCTTTGAAGGAATTGTTGAAAAGTCTATTGCATAACCCAAAGCCAGAATTTCCAGAACCCAAGCATCTGATGTTATCTGGACCCATCTTGTGTAAACATTGTGCAGTCTTCCACCAAGGGAAGGGAGGCAGAGATGGGTCCATGCAATCTCATTATGAGGTGCCCACTTTTGGCCCTGTGCCTCTGTTGTGATTTTGGGCATGTGCTCCTCTGCTATTATTGCTCTTGAAACCAGAACAGGCTTCTCTGCTCCTCTGGTTCCTGAAGTTTTGAAAGGGATGAAAACCCCCTTGATACTGCCTCTGTTGGCCATGTCTTTGACCTTTTGGAATTGAACCGGCCTTTGGGTGTTGTTTTGACACTGGAAGGTGGCCATTTTTATCCTGGATATCTTTCAAAATATCACCCAGGCCAGAACCAAGCAACAAGCCTCCCTTGAAGGCTAAGTTAAATAGCTTGGTCTTCAACACCTGATCAGCAACCCAGTGTCGGAGCCACACTCCCCACATAGTGGACACAATGTGGTAAGTGGAGTGAGACAACATGTGCAAATTCTCCATTGTGGCAGCCCCTAAGAAGGTGGAGGCTATGGATACCAACAATAAAATGCTTGCCCCCTCTGAATCCAGGAGAATGAAGATATCCAGGGTCATAACCCACTAATTAAAAGCTGTGGTAACAGTAAAGGAGGCATGGGAGGTGAAGAAGTTTGCACCATTGGAGGTGAGAGCTTTATTGCATGAAACAATCACTTGCTTGTCGTGCAAATCTGTTAAGGCCAAGGACCTTTCAATAAGAATAGTGGTGTGTCTGATGGAGTTATGAACCGCCTTATCTGCCAGAGGAGGGGGTTTCCCACTTGTGAGTATTTTCTTCCAAAAAAGGGAAACACCATAGATTTTGGCAGATATTTTGTTTGGTCCGCACCTGGCCATTTCTGTTCAATAATTTGGTCACTGTGAATAAAGCTGGAAAAACACTTTGGAGCAGGGGAGGACACAGACAGGGTAGGACTGACATCTAATGCCTCCATGGATTGCACCTCCTTGAGCTGTGATGTCCTACAAGCCTCAGTTATCAGATAGGACAAAGACTTGTTATCAAACAGGGGAGGAGCAGGAATCCTCCTCTTTGGCTCCGTCCACTCACCCTCCCCCTCCTCCTCTTCAGAAGGTTTGTCCTCCTCATCGTCAGGTGGTTTCTTAGGGTCAGGATTTTCCCCAAGATCCCCGATGTCCTCATCCGGACCCTCTATATAGTCAGGGGTGGGAGTCTACCTGCATCTCCATATTAGTACCCACGTCCTACTGCAGCATACCTGGACATGCCTGTGTGGGCCCCCCTGACCTGAGTGGTCTGGTTTGGGGTCAGGTGTGTCCTATGGGATATCCTTCAGAACACTGGGGCCCAAAGATCTCCTAAGAGCAACAAGAAAGATTTATGCAACACTGCCAGCTGGTACACCAGTTGCACCCATCCAGCTCGAAGGTCCAGCTCGGTGGCACCACAAGAGGCATATTAGTTTGAGTAACACAATGGAGGCAAGAACCCAGAGGAGAGGGTTACATTACCCTTTTGCAAGTCTTCCATCTTTTAAAAATGAGAGGCCTCTGATAAGCCAAGGTGCCCTGTAAAGTTGCAATGCAGGTGACCAAGGTTAGAAACCTAAAGATGTTTCCCCAAAAAGAAATATAGTGTACTACTGCCACAATCCACACATCTGACTGTAGGGAAAAGGAGGGAAACCTGAAAAGTACACCACTCAGCCCCTAATGCTTACTGCCAGAAAGAAAAGAGCTGTATAAGTACAGCCACCGCGTCTAGCACTGGGGAAGTGCAGGCATGTACACGCTGTCTGAAAACATGTGTATGCATGATGTCATGGCGCTATGCATGATGTTAACGCCAGAGTGGGACGCTCAACACTGGCTCATGAATGGTGCACTGAGGATAGAAACTCTTGGAAAGGCGTGCGATGCGCACGCTAGCAATCCAGAAGAATGGTAGAAAAATGGCTGGAAGGTGTGCAGCTCAATGGAGCCTAGAAAAACTGCCAAACTGCCTGACGGGCCTAAAAAATATATACTATTAATCCATTGAAAAGACTAAGAGTACCAGAGCCAAAGACTTTCACTTTAGAAGCTTGAGGAACATTAAAGAAATGTCCTATAAGACAGAGAGCCAAATTAAAAGGAAATGTGCCTTCAAGAATAGCAGAAAACACCTGACAGGCAAAAACAACCAAGAGAGACCGTAAAAGCTGGGGGCGGGGACCGATGCCTAGGGATGGAGGGCCCCAGGAATACCTAGACTAAACCCCTAAAGAAAAAAACAGGTACTTAACCTGAGGCACTTTTTTTTTTTTTTTAAAGAAATTGGAGACCTGTTTAAAATACACCCCCCTAAAATAAGTGGAGGTTTGGCCCCCAGTCCAAGTACAGGCAGTGGAAATAAGAAGAGCAGATTAGCCAATTTTAATTAATTAATAGCCTTGGGCTCTGCCATTTCCCCTAATAGGGGTGCACACTACCCAGTTTTAATGACTACTCATTCACAATGTGGAGTGCTACAGAAAAATGTAAGAAACAAATACTGCTGAACATCAATCAAATACATTTTGCAGCATTTAGAGGGTGAGACTGTGTGAATCTGTAATAGAATGGCATAAGTTCCCCCTTGCTCCAGCTGAATGATCAGGCTCAGAATATTTTTTCAGACAAGGCAAGACAACTCAGATCCACAAAGGGCTAAGCAGAATAAAACTAGCCATTCAGTAACTGTCAGCGTGTCAGAGTAGTGAGCTAAGTAATGCTTCTGCTGCAGCAAAAATCTACAGTGCAACCTAAAGTCAAGTTGGCCATGAGAGTACAGAAATTCCCATCATCCTGAAAGTGACACTAGAATACAGCCCCCATCTATCCAAAAGAGGGCTAAGAAAAACACAGAGTGTGATATCTGCCCGTGTTCTAACATCCAAGAGAGGCAGCAATTATCCCTCCAGATGATGAAGTTCCAGAGAGGAAGAGACCAAGAGGAGTAAGCTCGCGCAGGGCAGGGGTGCAAGAAGACAGGGGTGGGGACAATTAAAGGACAAGGGGGGTATAAATCAGGAAAGCAGGAAGAAAGGTGTAAAGGAGACAGGTAACAGAGAGGGTTACAAGGTAAGAGGGGAGATGGAGGAGCATCCGGGAACAGCACAAGCAAGAGAGGGGGGGAAGCAGACAGGGAGACAGTAAGGTATGGAGAGCCATGTACACCAGCGCAATTAGTCTAGGAACAAAAGTTCTAGACATGGAGGTCATCATGGCAGAGGCTAGCCTGGATTGGGAGGACATTATGAAGTCATTGTGCACTGACAGCCACAGCTGGGGCACACATAACCATACTTGCCTACTTTCTGTTTAGGAGAGACCGGGAAGGGAGGCATGGAGGTTGGCTGCACTATATGCTAAGGAGGGGAACAAGGCCACAGAAGCACAGGGGCACCCACAGGAAGAAGAAGAAGGGTTGGAGATGTTGTGGGTCATCCTAGAGACAGGTACTGGGGATGCCACCCATACAGGGGTGATATATGGACATCCAGCACAGGGAGAAGAATTGCATAAGGCAGTTAAGGAAACCCTCATCAGAATGGCAAATAAGGGGAAGGTGCTGCTAGTCTGGGACTTCAATCTGCCAGGTGTGGCTTGGGAACATCTGTCTGCAGCTTTGGCAAGTTGCAGAGCCATCCTTGACTCCCTACAAGGGGCTTTTCTCAAGCAGCTAGTCAAGGAACCCACAAGGGTCAGGGCAGTACTGGACTGGGTGGTTACAAACAATGACGGCATTACAGACATCACAGTGGTTAAGTTCGCTAGGTACCAGTGCTCACCGTACATTGTGGTTTAACATTAAGATGGAAACAGAGGCGAACCACATGACAATGAGAGTCCTTGGGCCCGAATCTCAAAACTTGGTGCAAGCCACACCGAAGGCAGCTTGCGCAGATCGCCGGTGCACCATGGACCCTGCACCTGATTCTCTATCAGGAAGGGTTCCGGCAGCAAAGCCCTGTGGTTTGCTGCAACCATAGGAGTGTGCTGAATAGAAGGCACGTCTAGACAGGCTGCTGCAAGCTGTAGATGGCCGTGCGGCAATGTTCCGAGAAGAACTCTAGCATCTCCCCCCCCCAGCCCCGATCGCCCATCATAGTCTGTTCAATACCCCTGTATTTCCTGAAAGTCAAAAGTGTACAGGGAAGTTACAAATACTATCCCCGGTTGTCTAGATGCATTCCCCCCTTCCCCTCCATGCCCTGATCACCCGTTATGACTATTAAAACCTGATCCCCGTTAATAGACATAAAGAACACGCGGTGGTCCAGTGGACTCCCCACCACACAGTGCCCCAACACCCCACCCCCATCCCGTAGATGAGGTTAGTAACTGGCACAGCCCACTGCTCACCACCACGGCCAGCCACTGACTGAGCTCAGAATGAGCGCGTACTGTTTATATGATGCGCTCAGTGCATCAGGAAGACTGGAAGGAAGCACTTCCTCACTGAGAGGGTGGTGGCCAGTTGGAATGCACTGCTGTAAGAACTGGTCGCAACAGGAGTGCGCTGAGGGGTTAAGTGAAATAATCCATGATCAGAAAGTTTGTTCTGCAGGAGTATGCTGAGGGAGTTTCCAAGATAAGCCATGATTAGAAAGCTTGTGTCTTAGGACCGTGCAAACTATGGGATTCATGTAGAGAATCAAAGATGTAGAAAGATGACATTGTAGGCCACTCCGAAAATGATGGGGCTGTGGCAGCTGCTTCATAGAAGAGTATGTTTTGCCGACTCCGAGCTAGGGAGAAGACCTCCGATCGCAGTACATGCTGACAGGAGACGGCAGCCATAGTCAGCCCAGATGTCCGGAATAGGAATCCGTAGCAGAGTGAGGCCGTACCCGAACAGAGAGGTACGGTCACTTGAGCCCAGACAAATTCCCCAAAATGCAGTGAGTGAAAAGAGCTCAGCAGGAGAGGCAAAATGGAGGCCGCCACCCCCCACCTCATGATCTCCCCACCTGCAACATCCCAAGCAAGCAGCACACGCTCGACACAATTTCCTGGCAAAGCGGGACATGCGGTGGAGCCGCCACCACAAGGAGGCAGCAGGATAGATGGGCAGTTGAAGGGGAGAATCCCCGAATGAGCATTTTTTGGGGGGATTGTTGGGCTTCGTAACGTGCAGAGGGTCGAGGCGCTGCTGAACGGAGCTGCGAGAGCTGAGAGAGGGAGAAGCTGCAGCGCTAGGTGAGCACGGTCAGCAAGCAAGGGAATAAAAGGAGTGGAACTGCAAAGGAGCATCATGGGCTCCCTGCAGACAGAAACGAGGAAAAGAACAGCAGCAGGGAACTAGGTAGGAGAACCATGGAGTCGGCAAAATGGGAAGCAGGGAGAGCAACAGAAGGCACCAGCAGGAAAGAAAAACAGGGTGAATGGGGTGGGCTCAGATGCATGGGCAGGAAAGGCAGGCAGATGGCACCAGAGCAGCTGGAAAAAAACAAAAGGTCCAACCAGAGGTCAAGTCTGTGGGTTATGCAGCATAGGGAGGGCACTACGGCAGATAGTGCGCGAGAAGGCAGAGGCAGCGGAGGTGACCCCAAAACAAACTGTAGAAGAAACAAATGAGCGAGGAAGGGCGGTGCCTCCAGCTGCAATGAAAAAGAATCCTGAGGAGGCCCAGGATGTTGGGACCTTTTAAGCTTGATGGGGGAGTGACGTTGTTGCTCTGCCCATTGAACCTTTGGCTTAAAGCCCTCCCATAGTCAGGATGAAGGCAGTCCAGAGGAGGGCAACTAAAAAGGTGCAGAAGATGTATCCAAAAGGGTTCTATGTGATAACAGTGAGTGCCGAATGGCAACCACCTGCTCGTGACGTCAGAGTGACGAAAACAATTTCGCCATCCTGACATCCTCAGTGCACGAGGAATGGCGGGGACTTAGTTCTATTGAGTTTAGGGGGGTGCCTCACTTCCTTCCCCACGTGGGGACTTGCCCCACACCACCCCTTCTAAAGGATTCTGAACTCCAGGGGGTTGCATGTTGGGGGGAGAGCAAAAAAAAAAGCAAGTTTCGGGCCGGGCGCAACAACAATGCAGTAGCGTCCGGACCCAGACCTGAACCCAGTAACACATGCACCGCAAGCAGAGGCCAACCCCTGACACCACGGTGCAGCTCGGCAGCCGACCGTAGTGCCACCCCCTACATCCCCTCCGCCCCTTCCCAGGCCACGCTCGCCGTCCTCGCCCCCAGCGTGAGTGTACTATAGTGACATTCTGTCCCTGCAGTCGCCCACCCCACCACATCCGGTCACCCTCCCCCCCATCGCCATTTGGGCTTTCACCCACATCGCGTTGCCATTTTGGACGGACCCTTAATTCAGGTGCTGATGTCACAGGCTACCATCCAAAAGCCCTACGAATAGAGACTGAGGGGTCTCAACATGTACAACCTGGAAGAGAGGAGAGTGAGAGGGGACTAGATACGAACATATAGCAGTGCTAGCAGATTTAGGACATAAGGTCTATCGCGCCTGCTCGAAAGCGCAGCTCACAGCTCAGACAACTGCCCCCCCCTCCCCTTTCCCTTGCTCCCACCAAAGTTTCTCTCCCTGAGTTCACCACTCTGGTAATTTCACTGCCTACTTGTACCCTGCTCATGAACCTACCCATCCCTTAAAACTCCCCACTGACTCCAGTGAGATCACCTCCTCAGGCAGCGTGTTCCAAGCCACCAACCTTTCTGTGAAGTAATTCTTCCTCAGATCTCTCCTGTACCTCCCCCCAACCAGTTTCAGGCTATGTCCACTCGTGGTCTCTTCCCCCTTCCATCTAAACATACCCTCAGTACTAACTTTGTTTATGCCCTTCAGGTACTTAAAAGTCTCAATCATATCTGCTCTGTCCCTTCTATCCTCCAGGGAGTACATGTTGAGCTCCCTTAGTCTCTCCCCATAGGGTTTCTCCCCAGTTCCCTGGATCATCTTGGATGCCCTCCTCTGGATTCCCTCCAGTAGCCTGATGTCATTCTTTTAGTATGGGCACCAGAACTGCACACAGTATTCCAATTGTGGCCTCACCAATGATTTGTACAGTGACAGTATAACCTCCTCCCTCCTAGAAGTGATCCCCCTAGCAATGTACCCCAGCATTCTGTTTGCCTTTGCTGCTGCTTTTCTACACTGTGCTGAGTGATTCATATTCCCTGTGATCACCATATCCAGATCCTTTTACTCCTCAGATATGGATATCTGCTCTCCCCCCCTGCCAAGTAGTAACTGTACCCTGGGTTCCTGGCTCCAAAATGCAGTACACTGCACTTCCTAGCATTGAACCCCAGCTGGCATGTGTATGACCACTGTCTGAGTCTGTCCAAATCCTTCTGGAGTACCCTCCTCCCTTCCTCACTGTCCACGACCACACCTAATTTGGAATCGTTGGTGAACAGGATCATCTTGCTCTTAACTTCCTCCACTATGTCTGCCAAGAAAGCATTAAATAGCAGTGGACTCAGAACCAATCCTTGCAGGACCCCACTAGTGACCTTCCTGGGTGTTGAGAATTCCCCCCCACCACCAACCTCTGCTGTCTGTTACTCAGCCAATTCCCTATCCACTTACCCATCTTCACCCCCATCCTCAGGTTCCTCAGTCTGCCCATCAGTCTTCCATGCAGCACCAAGTCAGATGCCTTGCTGAAGTCCAGATACAGGACACCAACCGGCCAACCTCCATCTAGAGCTTTTGTCACCCAGTCAAAGATCCAGGTTAGTCTGGCAAGATCTCCCCTGGACAAAGCCATGTTGCCAGACATCTTGTAGGCCGTTTACTTCCAGGAATGCCACCGACCTTTTTTTTAAGATGGTCTCCAGTAATTTCCCCACCCCACTATGGATGTAAGGCTGACCGGTCTGTAATTTCCTGGCTCATCCCTGGGTCCACTCTTATGGCACCACATGTGCCATCCTCCAGTCCAGTGGTACATATCCTGATTGAAGGGAGGTATTGAATAACTCTGACAGAGGTGATGCCAGGACTTCTGCCAATTCCTTCAGGACTCTGGGGTGTATTTCATCTGGTCCTGGTGCCTTGTCTGTCTGCAAGGACTTGAGGCCTTCCCACATCCTCTTCACCGGGATCTCACCATCCATTATTTCCCCCCCATCACCACCACCCCCCGCCCTACTGTTCCCTGCGGAACTGATCCTTCCTTTTCCCTTTGAAAACTGAACAGAAATACTCATTTAGTACTTCTGCCTTTACAGTTCCCTCCTCTGCCCACCCACCTTCCTTCTTTATCCTGGTGATCTGACCCCTACAATTTCTCTGCTCTCTGATGTACTTATAAAATTCTTTCTCACCATCTCTAATCCCCTGTGCCAACCTTAGCTCCTTTGATGCATTGGCTGCCCTTACCACCCTGCTGTCTTCCCTTGATCTCATAATGTACTCCTCCCTGTTTCCCCCCCCCCATGAATTCTCCTGTATCTTCTGAAGGGTAACTTTTCTCCCCTACACTCTCCTGCACCTCCCTCATCCACCAGCTGGGTCTTCTGGACCTTGCTTTTTCGCTGCAGGTCTCTGTGCTGGCTTTTGAGGCCTTTAACAGGCCCAACTTCAAGATGGCCCATTTGCTTTTTGTGTCCATGCTGACTGTCGCTATGTGCCCCTCAAGTATGGCTGCCATCCTACCAAAGTCTGCACCCCTAAAGCCCACTACTCTCATTTGGTTAGATTTGCCTCCCTCCCCAGATCAAGGGAGAACCATGCCATACAGTGGTCATGCCCCGCCAGTGGGTCCTCTACCACCACATCCCTTACCTGGTCTCAATCTGCCAATACCAGGTCCAAAATGTTCCCCTCTTTGGTCAGCTCTACCACCTATTGTGTCAGGAATACATCCTTGAATGTGTCCAGTAGCCAGTGTTCCCTAGCACTAGTGGAAGGCATAGTGCTCCAGTCCACCCCTGGCAGGTTGAAGTCACTTACCACCACCATCCTGCCCCTGCCACAGTGATCCATTAGGTTAGCCACCAGTTCCCTGTCAAGTTTCTCAGGCTGGGATGGTGGTGTACAAACCACTCCCAGACTAACCCTTCTGCCCTTTGCATCCTTTAGGGTAACCCACAACATCTATGCAATTTCCTCCTTCCCTTCCTCCCTACTGCACTCTCTCCCCTCCCTTACAAATAAAGCCATCCCTCCTCCCTTACCACTTTTTCTGTCCCTCCTGATAGAGGTCTGATTAAGACTTATGAGTACCTCATGGGGGGCGAGCAGGGTGCGAGAGGGGAATCTCTTTCAAATGAGGAAGAGCACCTTGACCAGAGGGCATGCATCAGGCTGGGGGGAGGAGTTTAAGAAGGATGTGAAGAAGTGTTACTTCACTGAAGAGTGGTGGAGACATGGAACAGACTGCCAGTGGAACAGCTGGAGATAAAAACAGTAAAGGAGCTTCAAACATGCATGGGGTAGACAGGAGAATATTAGTAAATAGACAGGGAGGAGGGAGGGTTGCCAGAGACTAGTTAGGACCTGCGGAGTCAGACTAGGCAGGGACCATCTGGGCAGACTGGGTGGGCCAAGTGGTCATTTTCTGCCGACAAATTCTATATTTCTATGTTTCAGTGTGCAAGTTGCAAAATCACACTCCAAAAATGATACGTGTGTCAAAATGTTGACATAGGTGTAGTTTTTGTGTCATAAACTTTGACAGGTGTCACAGATGCATCAGGATGCTTGAAAATATGATGCAAGCATCCTGACATGGTTGCCTCAATGCAACGTCTGTCCAAGATACGAACGCAAGTACTGCATCCAGCCCTTTGAAAATCCCAACCAGAGCAGGCAATGATAATTGTACATGAAGAAGAATTAGCATTTATATAGTGCTTTTCATACACATTGCATACCAACGCACTTTACAAGCAGTGAAGTGGGAGTGAAGTGACTACAGCCATTAGGTGCTGAGTTTACTTTGTGACAATAATCTAGATTCAAATTATGATGACCAGAAAACATTTTTCTGGCACATCATTTCTTGGGACAACATCAGCCATGTGGTATAAACCCAAGAACTGTCAAGGTCACAGTTCAACCTTCAGTTACCCGTGGAAAGTGAGACGCTGATACTGTGGTCAGTACCTATTGCATAAGACAACATACTACCTCTGACCCCACTGCACTATCTATGGGACTATATTGACTGAGTACATAAATGAACGTTAGTCTTTTTCCTTTGGTGTATACCTTTGGAACATGAGACAACAACTAGTGTTTGTATTGCAAAGTTCTCTTAGTGTAATCTTAAATGCCATTATTTATTAACTGTTAAAACAACAGCGCAGTGAAACTGGGCAAGACACTTGACCCTACTTTTTTTCACTATAAGCATTCCAGACGTCTTCTAGTTTTATTTGGTGGTAATATTCTGTAGTTCCACCAGCATGTGAGTATTATATGTTTTCATTTATTTTCTTCTTAAGAAAAAGAGATGCCTGTCACATTTGTCTTTCAAATAGCACTGTACCCCTGGCAAGCATACCTCTCAGCTGTCCCTGATTTACAGAGACAGCCCTGATTTTGCATCCGAAATGTCCTGTATCCTAAGTTTAGCATTTCTGTCACTGAAAAATATGGATTTAAATAATAAAATAATATCAGCTATTAATGTTTCAGTCTGGAGTTTGTTAACAAAATACAAGGGAGGCAGTATAGCACAGTGGTTTATGGCTCTGAGCTGCAAATCTGGAGACCTGGGTTTGAATTCCACAGCTCCCACTTACATACTGTGTGACCCTGAGCAAGTGACTTAACTTCCCTGTGCTCCCAGGTTGTACCAGGAAACAAGCTTTCAGCTTAATGTGTCTCACCTGGTTAAACAATTGGAATAAAAAAATATAGAATAATACATGGGGTGGCGTGTTTAATGAGAATTTTACACCCCCCAGGTGTTGGATGCTAAATAAACCTTGAGAGGGAAGCTCGAGGGGTTTATTGAAGCATCCAACACCAAGAGTGTATATAAAATGTGAGTTTTACACTCTGCCCCATGTATTATTTTATATAATTGCTGGGAAGCGTTTTGTTGTCACAGCAACTGTATTAAATAAAAACACATTCTGTGCAGCCATGGTTGGCTTAAAGCATGGTCCATGGTCTGGTTGGAGTGGCTGTTTCAAAAGCAGTTGATGCCTTTAGGAGAATTTTATACACAATTCAGTTTGTATTTCATATTAGTACTGTGTTTCTCACCCCCCCACACTAATTATTACTGAGGTCTTCTGCATGAAAACAGGATCTTTGCTTTTGAAGAGTCTGTCTGTTCCTGCTGCTTTCTCCCTACCTGAGGTCACAGTGCACTGCTTGTGACATCACTGTTGCCACCATGGCAACAGACTGTGATGTCACAACAGAGGATTATGACTTGAAGTAGGGAGTAAGCTATTGAGGCACATGAACGCTAAGTGATAAAGATCATGTATTCATTCAAATGTCCTCAGTAATAAATAACGAGGAGGAGAAATCTATGGATTATATATGAAGTTTCCTTTGAGGCATTAGCAGCACTTTAAACGTTTACTTTTTTTTCCTCCCAAAACTGTACTTCCCAAAAGTGTATTATTTTCATACTGTAGTTTAAGGAGTCCAAGTGCGAAAGGTCAGAGGTGGCGAATTGTTTGGCGGGATGGCGGCTGGCACATGCGTGGAGCGAGGGAAACCTGGTGTGTATTTGCCGTTATAACCAGCTGGTAATAATGGCAAATTCTATCCGGGTTTCCCTATGGGAAAACTGCCTCCTGGTGATTATATGCGATTAGTACTAAGCATCATATTAGGGCATATGCACAAAAGTGAAGGTTGCCTACATGCCACGTATCCAAGGTGCGTAGGTGACCCTAAGTGTGAGAGCCATGCAGTGGGGGTCCAGTGGACCCCCAGCGGCATTCACAACAGGTGCGCAAGCCACTTGCATGCACACGATCTCCCCGGCCAGCAGTGCAGCTATGTGGCATGGGTGGTCCATGGGCATGTCAAGGGCATGTATGCACTCTATGCCATTTACTAAGGTGCAGAGTTGGTGAGAAGTGGCGAGCAAGGGGATGTGAGTAACGTGAGGGGAAACCCTGCTGTAACTGTTGTTATGTGCCCCCGCTGTGTAAATGTCCACTCACCCCAAACAACCCCCACTCATACC
The DNA here is from genome assembly GCA_016271365.2 of Neoceratodus forsteri. NCBI lineage: Eukaryota > Metazoa > Chordata > Ceratodontiformes > Ceratodontidae > Neoceratodus > Neoceratodus forsteri. The sequence continues at coordinate 940,702,817 of CM028137.1, forward strand.
TGTCATCTCTGGCCACATGTGTGCAGGCATGGGAAGATAATAATGCAGACATCATGTTCTGCACACATGTCCTGGAGTGTCAGATCCACTGATGGTAAAGCATGCAGCAGTAACAGGTACAGCCAGCAAAGCACAGCAAGATGATTTGTTGCTCCATCTAGTATAACTTAATTGACATACACAGTGTCCTAGCTGTGTTCGGGAAGGGTCAGCTGCTTTAGGTACTGTACAGTCAGGCTAATGCTGCCCCAACAGTATAAGTTACCAGGATCATGGCCATGGTAGTTCTTGCATGGTATGACCGTGTGTCATATAAATGCCATCACAGCAATTACATGACAACCAATACCCTAAAGAGTCCAATATATAAATGTTGCAAGGGATACATCACCTGGCTGACAGCTACTGTATCATGCCTATGACATATTCCAGGTGGAAAGGGAATAAGGTTATCAATATGTCTCACAATAATGCATACTGTATTGCTGAGGTGAGGGTTGTAACAAGCAGGAGACACCTCACCAGCATTATGTCAGTCAGCGCTGCAAATATTATATATAAATTGCCAAATACTTTGTTAATGCTCCAGTTAGTGTCAAAGCGACAAAACTTGGGAGATGTTGCATTAGGGTTTCCAACCCTAACACCACCCCAAACCAGGCAGGAGAGCAGGTGTGAGGCGTGCCTTTGATTTCTCAAGCCTAACACTCACCCCGTTCCATCTGTAAATAAGGTCAGATGTGTAGACTTTATGAGAATGGGGTGAGCATTAGGCTTGAGAATCTAAAACACACCCACACCTGCTCTACTTTTCAGAGTGGGGGTTATTAGGGTGACCCCTAACTGCAGCATGAACAAAGTTTTTTGCAATTTATTTCTTTACTTTTTGAGATAGTATATTTGTCTGTGGGCGCTTTCATGCATTTTACTGTGGGAACACAGGGTCCTTTGAACCCTGCGCTCTGACGCATACAGAAATTGGTCATATGTTGTTTTAGCAAAATACATTTGTCTCTTCCTTGGTATCCAGTGAAACTCCCCACCTAACAACTGTACCCAGTTCCCCATTAAGTTTAAGTGAATAGCCCTGGTGTCTAGTGGCACCTCCAAACTTCCAATTTCCATATATGTTTTACTATTTTCTCATTGGTGTTCAGTGGTACCCCCACCCTCCAGTTGTGGCCAGTTCCCTATTAATTGTTAGTGTACTAGTTCTAGTGTCTAGTGACACCCCCCACCCTGCCATTTTTCCAGTGGCAGATCACAGTTTTCATTGGTGTCAGTGGTACCCCCACCCTCCAATTTTCACCCTTGCCAAAATGTATATCCCTGGTGTCTAGTGACACCCCTCACTCTGCCATTTGCATACATTATTAATATATATTTTTTGCTGCCCAGTTGTACCCCACACCCTCTAATTGTACTAAATCAGTAGCACCCCTAAACATATATCCCTAGTGTTTAGTGGCACCCCCCACCCTCCGATTCCCGAATTAGTTGTAATTATATCCCCATTGGTGGCCAATGGCACTCCCACCCTCCAATACCTGGATTAGTTGTAATTATATCCTCCATTGGTGGCCAGTAGTACCCCCCACCCTCCAAACCCCAAATTAGTTGTAATTATATCCCCCATTGGTGGCCAGTGGCGCCCATCTACCCGCCGATTCCTGAATTAATTGTAATTATATCCCCCATTGGTGGTCAGTGGCACCCACACCCTCTGATCCCTGATTTAGTTGTAAATATATCCCCATTGGTGGCCAGTGGCACACCCCCCACCCTCCGATGATCCCAGAATTAGTTGTAATTCTATCCCCCATTGGTGGCCAGTGGTACCCCCCACCCTCCGATCCCTGAATTGGTTGTAATTATATACCCCATTGGTGGTCAGTGGCACCCCAACCTCTGATCCCTGATAAAGTTATTATATCCCCCATTGGTGGCCAGTGGCACCCCCCACCCTCCAGTCCCTGAATTAGTTATAATTATATCCCCGTTTGATAGCTAGTGGCACCCCCCACCCTCTGACTACTGAATTAGTTGCAATTATATCCTCCATTGGTGACCAGTGGCACCCTCCACCCTCCAATCTCTGAATTAGTTGTAATCATATCCCCCATTGGTGGCCAGTGACACCCCCACTCTCCAATCCCTGAATTAGTTGTAATTATATCCCCATTGGTGGCCAGTGGCACCCCCCCCACTTCTGATCCCTGAATTAGTTGTAATTAAATCCCCATTGGTTGCCAGTGGCACCCCCACACCCTCTGATCCCTGAATTAGTTGTAATAATATCCCCCATTGGTGGCCAGTGGCACCCCCCACCCTCCGATCCCTGGATTAGTTGTAATTATATCCCCATTGGTGGCCAGTAGCACCCCACCCTCCAATTCCCAAATTAGTTGTAATCATATCCCCATTGGTAGCCAGTGACACCCCCCACCCTCTGACTACTGAATTAGTTGTAATTATATCTTCCATTGGTGACCAGTGGCACCCCCACCCTCCAATCTCTGAATTAGTTGTAATCATATCCCCCATTGGTGGCCAGTGGCACCCCCACTCTCCAATCCCTGAATTAGTTGTAATTATATCCCCATTGGTGGCCAGTGGCACCCCCCACCTTCCGATCCCTGAATTAGTTGTAATAATATCCCCCATTGGTGGCCAGTGGCACCCCCCACCCTCCGATCCCTGAATTAGTTGTAATTATATCCCTCATTGGTAGTGGCACCCACCCTCCAATTCCCAAATTAGTTGTAATCATATCCCCATTGGTAGCCAGTGACACCCCCACCTCTGACTACTGAATTAGTTGTAATTATATCTTCCATTGGTGAGCAGTGGCACCCCCACCCTCCAATCTCTGAATTAGTTGTAATCATATCCCCCATTGGTGGCCAGTGGCACCCCCACTCTCCAATCCCTGAATTAGTTGTAATTATATCCCCATTGGTGGCCAGTGGCACCCCCCACCTTCCGATCCCCGAATTAGTTGTAATTAAATCCCCATTGGTTGCCAGTGGCACCCCCACACCCTCTGATCCCTGAATTAGTTGTAATAATATCCCCCATTGGTGGCTGGTGGCACCCCAGCCTCGATCCCAAATTAGTTGAAATTGTATTTCCCCTTTGGCGGCTAGTGGCACTCCCACCCTCCGATCCCTTAATTAGTTGTAATTATATCCCCCATTGGTGTCCAGAGGCACCCCCACCCTCCAATTCCCAAATTAGTTGTAATTGTATCCCCCATTGGTGGCCAGTGGCGCCCGCCTACCCTCCGATTCCTGAATTAATTGTAATTATATCCCCCATTGGTGGTCAGTGGCAACCCCACCCTCTGATCCCTGATTTAGTTGTAAATATATCCCCATTGGTGGCCAGTGGCACCCCCCCACCCTCCGATCCCTGAATTATTTATTTATTGAATTTTGTTGACCCAGTAAACCCACTGGGCCTAGAAGTCCCTTTTTCAGGGGTGACGGGGGGGGGAAGGGGATACTGATGGTAAGCAACTGAAATTGAACCAGATTAAGCAGTTGGTGGTATTTTTAGTGAGGTTCCATGTTAAAATCAAGACAATAAAATCGTGAAATAAAGAACAACGCGTCAATAACAGTGAGAGCAGTTTAGCGACGGTAGACTTTAGCGCTGGTAGATTTTGCCGCCATGTAATAATCACGATCTGCTAAAAAGCTTTGCTGGCAAGTCATCTGTCATTAGTCTGAGCCCTAAAGATGCAGTTGCTCAAGCCCCACAATGTCAGCTGAAAAGGTTTTACTCACCATTATTTTTCTCTGTTGTCCTAAACTTTCCTACACTTCCTTGTTCCCATGATGCCCATACCATGTCCAATCGCAAGGCAGTATCTTGCAGATCAAAAATGTATGTAAAGCACTATTCAATTTGGTGATACTCTTGTTGCCATAATGGAGATCAAGCTGATCAGTAGCCAAAAAGGTAGACCACTCGCTGTTTTTGTGGGTTATGTGTACCGCAAAGATAAGGAGCATGTCATCCAAGCATATGGAGACTTATCCAATGCTTGCAGGAGGAGCAACGCATGACTGAGCTTAAGATTGAGCAGATTGTGTCTGGCACAGGAGCCAGTGGAGCAAAGAAAAAAATACAAGGATGCAAACAAGGGTGTAGGCAGGCATACTCACTGTACACATTTGAGTACAGTTTTGTTGAGTGCCTGTCACAAACCATATGCCTCTCTGTTAATATTTTCATTCTAATCTGTAGTATTCGGGTTAGTTTAGGCCACTGAGGAGTGTCTCTGTTTAAACTTCTGTTGTTTAGGAGACAGATACATGTATAACCTCTTCAGAGATTAGAGGAATCATCTGACAGCAATTCAACTTATTTGGAAGGGGGTACCATTTGGAGAGGATGTGTAAATTTTTTAATGGAGGGGGTGTAACTGTTGGAGATTGTGTGTACAAAATGGAAATTTCTAGCTACACCCCTGGAGGCAAATGACTGCATCGCATCAATAGTCACTGAATATGGGCAGAAAAGCATGTACCACTACCTACGTGGGCCAGTGTACAATTTTCTGTTTCAGGTCCGATTCGAGGATGCTGTTGTACTAGTCTGATTCAAGGATGCTGTTGTACTGATCTGATTCAAGGATGCTGTTGTATTGATTCACCCACTGCACTACTGTTTTAAAAAATAAAGGAAGTATTCTGTTGTCCGGAAGCACACAGGAGTACACGGTTCGATTACAACTGGCGATTGTTTTTTTTTTATTTAAAAAGTTGCTATTTTGATGTCCTTGTATCAGACCTGAGTAGCTCTGCAGTCGTGATTTTGCTTGACTGCCTATTCCTTGAAATTAGACCTGAGTAGATCTGTAGTCGCAATTTTGTTTTACTTGCTATTTTGTTTATCTAATGGCAGCGGCAGGTGCTATTGTTGGTATAGCGCTAAAGTTTATATGTAGCGTTTGTTGGAGTCGCCCTTAATTACTCGCGATTCTTTAGTCATTTTAATGGAGTCGCGATTATCATGGGTTACCTTTTAGTGAATGGGAGAAATTTGGCCAGGACACTGGGGAAATTCCCCTACTCTGTAGACGGATGGCCCTGTGTCTACGGAGACTGTCAGATGGAGGAAGACAACGACGGTGGAGGTACTGCGCAGCGAGAGCTGGAGCGGCTCAGCTGGGAGAATGGTATGGCTGGGATGCACCTTTTCGGTGGCCGGCATTTCGTACTGACTCCTCCGCCTTTGGAAGCAGTGCACGATGGAGAGGCCATTGGTATTAGGGGAATGGTTGCTTCCCCCACTACACCTGAAGTTGGTAATTCTAGTTCTAGATTGGGTACGATACCTGCAGTGGAAGATGATGATGATATGGATATCCTTGTTCGACAAAAACCAGGATCTGTTGCTGAAAGCTGAAGCTGATTTCTGCATAGCGCAACTACGTGCTGCGGAGGGACGAAAATGGAAGCAGCCTGTACAGGGGTCTCCGTCGCCGACTTCGGCATTGTCAGCAAGGTTTTTGTTGCGGCATCCATTCTACCAGTTTCTCCGGTTTTAAATTCTCCGGCAGTGGAGCCAGACCCGGCAGTACAGTTACCGCAGGACCAACAATGGTCTCCAGAGCGAGCCCTTGAACAGGCTGGCTGGATTCTGAATGGGACAGGTCAGTGGGTTGTAGATCCCAAAATTCTGCTTCCAGGCTGTGATATTTCTGGGGATTTGTCTGTGGTTGTGGGGGACATCCCCCTTCCTGTTGTTGACACTACTATTACTGGGGAAGTACCTTCTGTACTCCATGAAGTCATGACAGGGGGGAATCCCCCTCTATTAACCTTGTTTTGGCTCCTGAGTTGCCCACTACTATTTCTCCTGGTTCTGGTACTATATATTTTTCTCCTATTGAGAACCTTACATCACAGGAAGCTCCTGTGGCCCCACAGGCCCAAGATCTTGCTGCTAATGGACATAAAGACACTGGGGTTAATCCCGAGGCACAAGTGGACACTGATTCTTTGCCCCCTAACTTAACTGCTCTCACCTATGCTAGTCTCTTTCACAAAATTGTATCTTTGGCTAAACATCGTAATGCTGTGAGACTGTGGTTCTTGGGACCTGTAGACACTATGCCTGATTGGTTTTATGTGGGAAAAGTTTTGTTGAAACTAATGCTTGGGTTTTCTCCCACTGAGGAATATGCCTTGACACATACCCCAAGGGAGTCTACATATGACATTAGTTTTCATTCTCCTGATACTTTAAATCATTTCTGGATGAAATATGCTCTCTTGAAAACTAACCCTGCCTGGACTCACTTTCAAGCTATTCCTCTTATTAAACAATCTTTAAAGTTATTACAGTACTCTTTTGGAATGAGGGGGTGAATGTAGTCGATATTACCTATTGGCTTGAGAAGCAGTGTACTATTCAAGGTAACCCTGAACCAATTTTAGATTCGGAGGGTTTTTGGAATGGGGGCTGTAGATATAAAGTTACTTTGTCACAATCTAATGATGGGCTTCAACACCTTCCCAGTTGTTTCTATTTGGGTAGAGACAGAGGTTTCATTTTCTATCCTGGACAACCTCATCATTGTTATAAGTGTGGTTCTGGTAGACATTTGAGCAGATCATGTGATACTTTAAAGTGTGCGCAGTGTTGGGAGTTGGGTCATGTTATGTCAGATTGTCACCATCCTGCTAAATGTAGCTTATGTGAGGAAAATCATCCATTTATGGACTGTCCTTGGGCAGCTCATAATACTACTAATGGGGATTTTGTAATTCAGGACTTTTATTTAAACACTGCTACCAAGGCAGTTTTAAAACATTATGCCCCCCCCCTTTAGTAGAATACCTTCTGAGGACCTTTCTGTACCTCCTTTGGTAGTCCCCATAGTTCTACCACATACTTCTGGCCCTGAGAAAGTCTCTGCTCCAGTGGTAACGTCCACTAAAGATGTGTCTCCAGTCCCTGGTTTATCCACTGACACTGATACTATGCCCCCTTCCCTCCCGCCTGACGGAGCTTTTATGATTGTAAATAACCGATGGCGGAGTTTAAGGAATAAGCCCGTGGCCTCTACTACAGAGCCTTTTCAGCTTCACTTGCACAACCCCTTTTCCACATTACAGGGAGACGATTTAGATGCTGGAACTGAGTCTGACTTGACTTCCGTACATTCCTTCCAAGCAGATGGAGGCTCTGACACTGAACGCTCTATGGAGGATTTGGTTACCATTCCAAAGAATAGATCTAGAATGGGTTCCCAGAAATGGGTTAAGAATAAATCATGAGATCATTAGTGCTGCTGTTTGGTTTTGCTGGATTTTTCCGGTATCAGATTCTAGCTTTTCACTCTAAATATGAGCAGCTTGTATGAAATTAAAATGGCCTCTCTTAATAGTAATACTGTAGTATACAATCAGAAAGGAAGCAGTTGTTGATTTTTGCTTTGTTTGAATTTGCTTTATATGATGTCATTTTTTGCAAGACACCAGGCTGCACACTAGGCAGGACTTGGATAGGGCATCTTTGGGTTGGGAGTGGGGTCTGACTCAGTGGTCTATCGGGGATGACCTCTGTAGTGGGGTTGGCATTTGCTTAAACAACCCCTCTGTTAAAATTGTTCAAACGGTGGATATTTTCCCAGGTCGGGCCCTTTTGATGGATGTCGTTTTGTATGATTTACCTTGCTGACTCATAAATGTTTATGCCCCACAAACTAAGACAGCCAGAATTTAGCTTTTTCATGCTATACAGCTGTATCTTTTTACTGCTAGATATGTTTTTTTGGGAGGTGATTTTAATTGTGGCCTGTATCTTAAGGATCGAGGACCAGTGACAAAAAACTGTATTGTGATACGAACTGTTTGAATGCTTTGGTGTCCCAGGCTGGGTTGCTTGATGCTTGCGCTCAATTTGGTAATCCTGATAAAACCTATTTTCATGGCACTTTGGCCTCCAGGACTGATTTTTGGTTTATATCCCCTTCTTTGGGCATTAAATCTACTAAAACTACTCCTGTAGCCCCCTCGGACCATGCCATGGTAGAGATTTTGGTTTCTAATTTTGATGGGATGCAGCATGGTCCCGGTTATTGGCATATGAATTTAGCACTCCTTTCTCTACCTTCTGTAAAGGATGGTTTTGTCTCATTGTTAAAAGCCCAAAAATCAGCTAAATTTCTATATGACACCTCTCAGGCATGGTGGGAAGATACAAAATGTGAAATTAAGCATTATTTTCAGCATATTGGCAGACTGAATGGAAAATACAAAAAGGATTTATACCAGGTATATAGGTCACAGTTCCAAGACCTGGTGTTTCAGGCCTCACAGGGTGTTGCACGAGTGCTTGTGAAACTGGCAGAAATTAGGGAAATTATGAATGGTTTACAATATGATCGACTCAAATCTTTAAATCAAGAACATCAATTTGGGACCCAGGGAAAGCAAGATTTTATTAATCCCTTTCATTTCTGTACTCAACAGCAGCAGCAGAAATGGGTGTCCTCAGGGAGAGATCCACAGGGTACCATTTTTACTACAAAAACAGATATTTTGCACATAGTAAATGACCATGTATGTTCACTTTTTCATGTTCAGGAGTTGCCAAATGATAGCTGTCTGTCATGGTTGGATGGCTGTCATTTGCCCCAAGCTTCATCTTCTGACAAAAAAGTATTACTGTTGCCCCTTACTCAGTCTGAATTATTGGCTACATTGGCACAAGTGAGGGGTGGCTCTGCTCCTGGGAAGGATGGGATTCTCGATGAACTTTATAATATTATATTACAGTTCTTGTTGCTAGAATTTCTGAAATTATTTCAGGACATTTTATCGTCAGGGTTACTGCCTCCGACAATGGTGGATGGTTGGGTGATTTTTATGTATAAAGCTGGAGACAGGGCGGATTTCCATAATTGGAGGCCTATCACACTTCTCAATACCGATTTTAAACTTCTTATGAAATTGTTGAATAATAGACTTCTATTATGTGCATCTTCTAGTATTCATCCCTCTCAAACTTGCACTATTCCTGAACGGGAAATTACTGATAGTTTGCTTTTATTAAGGGAAATTATGCATCGAGGTAATTCAGGGGAATTAGCAGGGTTTATTCTTAGTTTGGATCAGGCTAAAGCCTTTGACAGAGTTTGTCATGCATATCTTTGGGAGTGTTTGAAACGGTATGGGATTCCTATCAGGTTTGTCTCATGGATACAGACCTGTTATGCCACTGCTTCGGTACAAGCTTATTGTAATGGATGGCTGGGGAAGCAATTTGGGGTGAAACGAGGGGTAAGACAAGGCTGTACTCTTAGTCCATTGTTGTATCTGTTTACTTTGGATCCGTTACTACGAAGTATTAATAGAAACCAGGATATTCAAGGGGTTTCTTTTTCCAGTACCACTGAGGAAATTAAGAGTATAGCTTATGCGGATGATATTTGTTTTATTGTGGGGGATTTAGCCTTGGCTGCTTTGGTGGGTCATACCCTTTCTGATTTCACCATGGCAACTGGGGCTTTAGTGAATTTTTGAAAAGTAAATGTCTCCCATTTGGCTCTATACACTTTTTGGAACCCATGCTTCCTGGGATTCCGATAGTCAAGGACAACTGTACTATTTTGGGGTTGATTTTCGGTCGGGGAGATTTGGTTTGGCTAAACTGGATTTCTAAACTTGAGATGAAGGTTGCATTTTGGAATAAGTGGAGGCTTTCAAAATTAAAACGAGTATTTTTGATTAAATCCTTTTTGTTTCCTATTTTTCTTTACCTTAGCATGATTTTTTGTTTGCCCTCCCAATTAGAAACCAAATTATACAGTTATTTTTTTCTCGTGTATTTGGGGCAGTAGAATGAATCTCATAAAACGGTGTTTATTGTTCAAGGATAAACAGCATGGGGGTTTAAAAATGATTAACCCTATCATGTTTTTCTTCACGTTGTTTGTTGCTGCCAATATTAAACCCGTGTTGACAGGTTTGAGTACTACCTGGATTCCTTGGGTATAGGACTCTCTCACTGAGATACTTCCTTTTTGGTCAGTTCATTCCCATATTCCTAAGCAACGATCTTTACAAAACCTCCCGGACAATTTTAAGGTGTGCTTTGGAAAAATAAAATTTGGGGCCCTGCTAAAGAACATATAGTGACCTACACTAGGAAAGAGCTTTAAGTGTATCTCACCAATACTTTTTTTTGTGACACAGTATATTTTGATTGTAAATCACCCTTGGAAAAATAATTGATTGGCAAAATGCTGACATCCCCTCATATTCCAACCCATATGTGGGATGTTATGTGGCTTTCCCTACATGGGAAACTGAATGTAAAAGGAAACTTAAAGCATAAAAGTACTGAGCATCGCTAATGCTCTAGGGATACCTGTTCTGGAACTGTTGAAACAATGGATCCCTCATTTTTGTTTTGTCCTTTCGTTCAGAAATTCTGGAATTTATTGTGAACTAAATGGCCTACATCACCTTTTTACGATTTGACTTTGGACATTTTGAACTTGGGAATTTTGCCCTTCTTGTGGACCAAGCATGACAGAGTCACACTCTGGTTGTTTTTAGTCTGTTTTAAATTTTATATTTGGCATGTGAGATGCCGGTTAACGATACCGCAACTAAGTTACACTGAGGAACATTTATTTTATATGACTGACACTGCAGTCCAGAAACACAGAACTTTAGAGCAAAGATCGGTGACGCCTAGGCTTTTCTCAGTCCTGGTGGCGCAGTATTGACTGGCTTTAGTAGTCTATTGGACAACCTTTTTCTGTGGGGTTGTCCTTTTGGTTTATTGACTACACTATTGGAAAACAGGAAGGCTCTCTGGACCATTACTGTGGAGGAGAGTATGGTTTAAGGATGGGGGTTACGTACACATACGCATTATTTCTGTTTGATGTTTAGGTATGCTGTACTACGTTTTTGTTTGTTTCTTTTGCTTTTCTTTTATTTTGATTTTCTGTGACGTAATATGATTTTGTATGTTCTGTTTCAAGTTTTGAATAAAAATTCCCCTACTCTTTCAGTGTGGGGGGGGGGGATATTTTCAGTTTTAGGATATATTTTGGGTATTACAGATTTATTTGACAGTAATTTAGAAAAAGTATGGCTGTAATACTTATTAGATTTTCCTTATGATTTGTATATTATTTTTGTGTGAATTAACACTGTGCTGTATTTATTTGATTTTTGAAGTTTATAATAAAAACACCCCTACTCTTTTTCGATAAGTGCCATGGGATCCTTAGCATCTACTTGAACTACCACCAATCCAGGCAAATGGGACCTTGGTTTAACATCTCATCCAAAAGACGGCACCTTAGAAGTGCAGCACCCTCCTCATGCTGCACTACAATGTCAGTATTAAGATATTAACCCAAGTGCCAAATTTGGGAACTGAACCCGCAGCCTTCTGATCTCCCTGTCTCAGAGGTGAGTGTGCTACCTACTGAGCCACTGACACTGTTAATTAGTTGTAATTATATCCGCCATTGGTGGCCAGTGGCACCTTCCACCCTCTGATCCTTGATATAGTTGTTATTATATCCCCCACTGGTGGCCAGTGGCACCTCCCCACCCTCTGATCCCTGAATTAGTTGTAATTATATCCCCCATTGGCAGCCAGTGGCACCCCCCCACCCTCCGATCCCTGAATTAGTTGTAATTATATCCCCCATTGGTGGCTGGTGGTACCCCCACCCTTCCATGTAACTGTGAACCTATAAATGAGAAACCGGTCCCTTGTTGAGTTTATTTTTTCTTTACCTGAAAAAAAAGTCCACCGAAGATCACACCTGCACTCCCACCTTGCCTCCCACTGTGCACCCACCAACCCACACACCACTCCACACACCCTCACTCACCTGAACTGGCTCCATAGTGAAGATCCACTCTCCGATCGAGGAGACATCTTGCTGCTGGAACATGTGACTGCTGTATGACAAATAAGGTAATTGGACCACAGTTACTTTACGAACATACATACACACATATGAAGAAGCCAGCAGAAGAAGGCCATTTGGTCTATCTAGTCTGCTCGTATTGCAGGGTCTGCAGCTTGAGCTACTGTCCCTTCCCCCTCCCCCCTTCCCGCTCCTCTCAACCTCCCTACCCATGATCCTTACCTTCCCCCTATGCTTATCCCAGCCTCTCTTGAAGCTTCCCACTGCCTTCAAGGAGACCTACTCTTTCGGCAGCACATTCCAACTATCCACCACCCTCTCTGTGAAGAAGTGCTTCTAGACCTCCCTCCTAAACCTCCCCCCCTCCAGCTTAAGACTGTGCCCCCTCAAGCTATGGTTGCAATTCAACTTAAAGAGACCCTCCTTATCTGTCTTATTTATCCCTTTCAAGTACTTGAAGGTTCCAATCATGTCCATTCTCTCTCTCTCTCTTTCTCTCTTTCCTGTCTTCCAGGGAGTACATGTTCAGTGCCCTCAACTTCTTCTTGTATGCCTTAACCTGCTGACCCACTATCATCTTTGAAGCCCTCCTCTGGACCTTCTCCAGCAGGTTAATGTCTGTTTTGAGGTGTGGGCACCAGTACTGAACCCCATACTCTAGATGTGGCCTCACCTGTGACCTGCACAAGGGTAGTATAACATCCTCTCTCCTACTAGTGATCGCCCCTAACTGTGCATCCCAGCATCTTGTTTGCCCTTGCAAACATTTATGTTGCAGTAATGGGAGTAGTGTTGCTGTAAAGCCATATGTGGGGTTTGCTGGCTCAGATTGATAATTATGGCCTGTAGATTTGTCTGTATTGTCTCCCAGAAGGGCTGTAGTACTGGACATGTTCAAAGTACATGTGTTTGCATTGATACCTCACAGCCACAGCCCCATCAACAGGCAGAGTCATGCAGTGGAGAAGTTTGCTGTAATCTGAGGTGTTACTGCATACAAAATAATCTGACTGCTGTTTTCCAGCTGTTTTCTCTCCACTGATATGAGCTAGTTACTTGTGTTCTCTGCTCCATATCCACATTCGATAAGCTGTCTCTGATTACTGCAAGCTCTGCTTCCAAAGTGGGTTGTGTGTTTGCCATATCTATTTGGTGGTGCAAAGCCTGATAGCATAATTATATGAAGTGATCCGGCCAAGAGCCACCTAGAACTGATCTTAAGAGATCAGTCATGGGGGAAGGTCAGACTCATTAATTCTGACGCTCACCTGTGTGTTCAGATAGTGCCGTTTTGGCTAATACCAATAATGGTCCTGTGGGAAAGGGCATACTTTCTCTTCAACTGTGTAAATAATATAGTTATTTATTGCTCATTTATTAATGTCTGGCAGGGCTATGAGCAAAAATCTGCCTGTTTTCATAGACAACCAGACAACTGCTAGGTACATAGGTTACAAAACAAGTAGTACATTGCAGATTGACAGTAAAGTGAAATTACAGTGTGAATGTATGGCAATTTACAAGCAATTGCATATATTTGAGTCATATATCCAGTAACGGACATTTCGATTTGAAGGCAGTGAAGGACGGAATCTGGTCAGCAACATGTGTAGGAAGAGAGTTATGGAAAATGGGGAGCTGGAACAGTAGGCTCCTTATGATTTAAGTTTACCATTCTCATGAAATTGTTAAGTATGCGCCAGCCCCACGAGGGCCCATTTATGAAAATCGTGGACCAGCTTTGTTGGTACAAATTTATCATTAAATGAGTGTATACGTAACCACTGCACAAGTTACTTAAAATACTTCTGAGTAAAGACATGGTGCCAATTCCTTATTAGAAAATAGGTTGTTGAAATCCCGCTATCTGATTGGCTGAGAGCACCCTCTGCCCTGGCGGGTATCAGGCAACAGTGGCCAGTAAATAAGTAGTCCCTGTGCCAGCCTGCCTTGCTGGAAGATCACTGCGCCACAAAGAAGTTTAAAAATCGTTCTGTCTGCTATTTTAGCTCCTCGCTTAGCGAGTGACTCATAGCACCCCATCCCATTGCTGTGCAGTCTTTGAGTTCACTGACATCAGTGAATAAAGACAAGTACTGTAATATGATTATTTTATTTTGTGCCCTCTCTCCTACCAATGTAGGCATTTTGAATCATGGCAAGTTTCCAACTTTGTCTCATGGCAGCCACTCGACTGAACCTATCCCTGTCTCCCAGATGCCTGCCTGCTTTCCCTACTACCACAAGCCAGCAGTGTGTCTCCATCAGCAGCATAGTAATCCAAGAAAGTACCGCTGGTCTCATGACTCAGCAGTACAAGTCCCAGAAGACCACTCTGCCGTTCCTCTCTACATACACTGTGGCACTTCTATGTCCGATCACTCCCTTGGCTTCACCTGGTACCTTCACTCCACTCTTACCTCACTGCTAGACAGGTGCAGGGTCAGTAATCTTCAGAAAACTGTTGCCAGCAGGCAGGTGAAATGCAAGAGGGGGATCTGGAGTCTGAAACGGCTTTAATCTTTTCGTGGCGGGCGAGTGGGACATGGGAGGGGAATCTGCATTACTACAAATCTGTTCTGTGGCAGGCGGGGGGGGGGAGAGAAAATAAAGGAAAAAAGAGTTACCAAATAAAACAGTCTCACACACAACAGTGCCCTCTACTTGTAAGTATACCAGTGGAAGGACTACTTAACAATAAAATCAATTTTGTATTATTTTTGCTAAATTGTAAGACTGTCTAAACATTGTGTAAAGATTTAACTGAAATTTAAAGTAAAACCCATTTTCTAAGTACAATAATACACTCCAGGGTGGGCAGTATGGGCTATAACGGACCCACCAGGGGCTATTAAGCCCTCTACCTGCAGCATCAGGCCTCATTACACATCTGGGTGGTTCAATATAGCCTAATACCACCCACCCTGTCAGGTATTATTGCTTGCATAATGTTCTAATAAAAACAGAAGAGTCCCCCGTATCGTCCAGCGAGTCTTGGGATCCACAAATATAAGCATTTGCAGTGGGGGCCCACATCTGCTGTCTTGATCTTGAGCCAGCTGGGGCCCTGTACAGATTGTCTCCACTGGAGTGCATGTTGGATCAGTGTTGCCTGCACATACATAGTCAAATTTGGGAGTGCCAATCCTTTATTTTTAATCAGTTGTAGTTTCTTGGAGGCTTCCTGTGGCTGTCCCCCCTATACAAACATAGAAAACCATTGGTTCCATTTTTGAACATCTGTTTTGGCCAGAAAAATAGGGATAGTTTGAAGCAAATACAACTATCCTGGCTGCTTTGGAAGTTTTGCCATTTTAGCAATTGTATGGCTGTGGGGTTTGTGTTTATCTGTTTTTTGTTATAAGGTGTACCACCGCTGGCCAACCAGCTGAAAACATCACCTGTCCTGCACTGTTGTTATGGCTGGGTACCAACTGAAGCACCAGAAGCTCCCTTTAAGGTTTAAGGCTTGCCGTCGTATTCCAGTGCATTGCCTGGTGGGAGATGGGCATTACTGCATGTTTAAAGTGTGTTTCTTAGGATAAGCCTAGTCAGGCACCTAACTTCAGTCCTGCACATAAAGTTTACAAGTTTCTTCCAAAAAGAGTGTTGCACTGCATTGCATTCCCCCATCCCTTGTGAACATCCTCAATGAATATTTTATTGGTATTTATTGGTATTTTACATTTTGTTTTGTGAGCGTATTATTAGTGGCGGTCACTAACTGCATTTATGTTCATTACAAGGTTGCACTGTGATTTTTCATGTGTAGGGGGATACTGTGAGGAGGTGGGTTTTACCGCCCTGACACCAGGCCCACTTAAACTTTACTCTGGGAGGAGGCATCATGCAAAACTTAAAATATCTGGATGTGACCACCCCCCCCCCCCAGTCAGGAAAATCAGAACCCAGGCCTCTCTGCCTTATTTGAGCCCACAAGGCAGGGGTAGTAATTGCAACATTCATAGCAACCCAGTTACAAAGGCATTGTTTAGTCACAATCTGGCTATTACTAAGAATCTGCCCCTAATAGAACACCTGAAGCAGCAGCCCACAGAGTTCTAGAATACTGAGGTTTGCTCTAAATACTTACAGTAAGATCTGACACAAGCAAAACATATTTATATACATTTTGTATATTTATATCTATGTATGTGTTAAAGGTGAACTGTAAAGAAAATGCACAGCCCGCTCCTGTCGCCACATACCTTTCAGTGCAGCTGCGGGAGTCAGGGGCTGCTATAATCATAATTTTTTGAACATTCCAGATATTTTAAAAATATACTGAAACTCTTAGCTGAACACGGAAGTGCCGCTTGGGTCCCGATTGAGTGGGCACAAGTGGTCATGGGTATTCCACCCATTCTGTGACGTGTCAAACGCCACTACCCTTATTGCAGCAGCAGTGGCGGTAACCTAATGTGCTTATTTTATTACTTCCACTGGGGTCTTGAGACCTGAAAAATTACTCATGGCAATGCCGCTGTCATAGTTTGTAAGGCAATTTGCACAAAATACTGTAGCTTGCCATTTTCAATGGACTGACCTATGTCTGTTGTTTCCTCTGTAATATGTATCCAATCTTCTCTTAAACTTATTCATATTTTCACTGTTGGAGACTTTGCCCGGTAGTTCATTCCATAGAGTAACCACCCTTTTTGTTATCCAGTTGCTCCTTCTTCCGGTTTTGTGTATGTCACCCTTTAACTGCTACATATGCTTCTTGGTACCATATGGATTTCCTTTCCTCTTAAGCCCTAAACAGTTCCATATGTCTAGCTCATGAAAGGTGCTGTATATCAGACTTAGATCCCCTAAAAGCCTTCTATATTCAAGACTATACATATTCAGATTTCCTAAGCTCTGATCATATGGGCACGGGGTCATAATGTCGCAAGACATTATGCCGTAGCAATATACTGCACTGCCAATACAGTGTGATATATTGCAACTGGCATAATTCTTGTTTTTGGCCCCGTGCCTCCCTTTACGGGGGACTGTGTCCCCCGAGCCCCCCCAACTAATATAACTAACTCCGGGGGTTAACACTTAGTATCGCACAAATTGCAAAAAAAGAAAAAATTCCATGCGTCTGGGACCAGGAGTCGAAACCCGGTCTCAAGTGCACTGCTTGCCTCCCTTGCTGCCAGTGGCTCATCCCATTGAACCAATGCATCTGCTCGGTGGACCCCTGTCCCAGCAGGATTCTTAACCTGCACTGGGAAGAGTGAGAGGGTGCACTACTGCACATACTTCCTTTCGCGGTTTTGCACTGTCTCGCTCTTACCTACTGCGCAGTTCCTACCTCGCGGTCATGTCGTGCGCTGTAGAGTATGCAACATTTTGACCCAGTAGGGATCACATGACAGCTGTTTTAACTTGGTTGCCATCTTTGTAGCCTTTCTCTGTACTCGTTCTAGTTGTTCAATTCCCGCTTTCATTTGTGGTGTCCAGAACTGACTACAATATTCTAAGTGCGGTCCTATCAGGGATCCATGTGATGGCATTAACACCTTGATGTCTCTGCTGGCTATATTTCTACTAATACTACTTGGGATTCCAAAGCATTTCCTGGTAGCTGATTTGCAATGGCTATCAAATTTTAAATCATCAGTTACTATGATCCCTGGGTCTTTTTCTGTAGATGTCTCTTTTATTTCCCGGAATTGTACCATGTTTGTTGTATTTAGCCATTTTACTGGTATATACATACTCTCTAAAAACTTTAGTTTCCAAAATGTTCCATTTTTCATTTAAAGTTTTGCCATTAACTGCCTCTTTCCATTGCTATTTTTAATACATCAAAATCTGCCTTAGTAAAGCATTTTACTTTGGTATTTCCTGATGTCTTGAAGTTGCATTTTTTAATATTGAAGGTGACCATATTATGGTCGTTGCTCCTTACTGGCTCTTTTACACAACACTTAGTTATTTCTTTGGTCGTCTTACTCAGAACTAAGTGAAGAATGTTTCCCCTTCTGGTTTCTTTGGTAACTTACTGGTCCATGTGTAATGTCAGGAAGTTATTTATAAATTCTTTGTCTTGATTTGTTTTCCCCTCCATTTCCTCCCTGTTTGTTGTTGGCACATTCAGCATGAAAATAAAAATGTTAAGGATACTAGGGAAGAATAAGGGAGAAAGAGGAGGAAAACCAAGAAGAGGTCAGGAGAAGGATAGAAAGGGGTCTACTTTAATACCAGGAGTCTGGATAAAAATGAGTGAGTTCCAGGCAATGGTCGCGGACACTGCGATGGACTTAGTAGCCATCACAGGAACTTGGGCCACAGAGAATAATGATTGGGGCCTGACAGTCCCAGGCTACACCATCCTTAGCCATGACAGAGGAAAAGGTAAAGGAGAAGGCAAGCCCCACATGTCAGGGGAGGCATGGAGGCAGTGTAGGATGCAAACATCAGACGTGGTAATGGGGAAACGGAATCACCGGGGGTTCAGCTCATGGCATCCTCAGGCAAGAAACTATGGATAGGGTGATCTATAGACTTCCAGAACAGGGGGAAGAGTGATATAAAGAGCTGTGGCAGAACCAGAAAGGGGAATGGCAAAGAGGTGGTGGTAGTGGGAGATCTAAACCTACCAGATATTGATTGGCTCATTCCAGCGGCCAGGAGCTCCAGAAGTCAGGCCCTGCTGGATACATCACATGACTGCCTGCTGGATACACTGCAGGACTGCCTGCTGGATAACTCGCAGGACTGCCTGCTAGATACACTGCAGGACTGCCTGCTGGATACACTGCAGGACTGCCTGCTGGATAACTCGCAGGACTGCCTGCTGGATACACTGCAGGACTGTCTGCTGGATAACTCGCAGGACTGCCTGCTAGTGCAGCTAGTTAAGGAATCAATTAGGCAAACTGTCATTCTCGATTTGGTACTCTCCAGCTCAAAAGTGGTAGGAGCAGTGAGGGTAGGGGAGTTGCTAAGGTCCAGTGACCATAACTCTATATGGTTTGACCTGGCTCTTGGGTCAAGTAAGTCCTCATCAAAGGCTAAAGTCCTAGATTTCAGAAAGGCAGACTGCAACTGGATGAGGGAGCAGGTCTGGGACAAGTTAGTCAGAATGGACAACATCAAGGATGTGGAGGCTAGATAGGGGATAATCAAGGGGGCTATTCCCGAGGCAACAAAGTCTTGCATGAAAATGGTAATCAAGAGAAACAGGTACAAGAGTTCTCTGGAAGGGTCAGCGGAACAGTGAGAGCCAAAAAGAAGCTCCTCACCAAGTACAAGGAAAGATAAGGGAAGGAAGAATGGGTAGAGTACCAAATGAGAACAACAGAATCCAACAGAGTGATCAGAGAAGCAAAGGCAGACACAGAGCTGCATATTGTGGAGGGGTCAAGGGAAGGGAAAAACAGTTCTTTAGATATATTAGGAAAAAAGAAAGAAGGAAAGGTTAAGCTAACAGAGGAAGGTAGGATAACGAAGGAGGATGGGCAGAAAGCAGCCGTTCTTAATGACTACTTTTATTCTGTATTGATAAGAGGAGACAGAGAGGGCCTGTGCCAGAGAGTGGCATTAAGGCAGCTGTAAGAGGATCCCTGAGATGCGGCAGAAAGTATTTAACAGCGAAAGAGTTTGGAAAAGGATAGCAGCCCTAAAGATAGATAAGGCCCTGGAACCAGGTGAGAAGAAGTACATCTGAGGGTGCTCAAGGGATTGCCAATGGAACTAACTGAACCTCTGGTAGGGCTATTCAATAGCTCAATTGAAACAAGGGTAGTTCCAAAAAACTGGAGGGTAGTGGATGTAGTACCACTCTATAAGGGGGAGGGGCAAGGAGTAACTGGGTAATTACAGATTTCTCAGTCTTACCTCTACTGTAGGTAAACTGATCAAAACACTAGTCAACAAGGACTACCTGGAGAGCAATTGACCCTAGGATAATAAGGGAGGTTGTGTCAGACCAACCTGATAGTATTCTTTAACTGGGTAATGAGGATAGTGGATAAGGGCCATGCTGTGGATTTACTCTACTTCAGTTTCAGCACAGCTTTCGACTCGGCACCTCTCGGAATCCTGCTGAAGAAGCCAGAGAATCTAGGTGCAGTGAAGGACACAGTTAGGGGTGAGAAATTGGTTGAAGGGAGTCAGCAGAGGGTTGAGATTAATATGGTCAAATCAGAAGAGAGGGATGTCAACAGTGGGGTACCAGAAGGATCGGTCCTGGGTCCAGTCCTTCTCAATATGTTTATCAGGGACATGGGAGAAGGAATCCAGGGCACAATGTGTCTCTTTGTAGATGATACTAAGCTCTGTGGAATGGTAGACAGTAAAGAGGGGGTTAAAGAGCTGCAAAGAGACTTGCAAAGGCTAGAGAGGTGGTCAGAGGTTGGCAGTTGAAATTTTAATGCCAAAAAATGCAAGGTGATGCACATCGAGAACAAGAACCCCAGGACAGAGTACTGGATGGGGGGGGGGGTACAGCTGGGCATGACCTCTGAGGAAAGAGACGCAGGGGTCATCATCAGTGACTCACTAAAACAATCAAACTAGTCTAACAAGGCCACCAGCAAGGCAAAGAGCATTCTGAGGGTGTATAGGAAGGGCTATTAGTAGTAGTAGTAATATGTTTCATTCATGATATGAATATCGACTGCCCATTCAGCAAAGCCCATTTTCAGTGGGGTCCTTGTACAAAAATTGCAAAAAAGCACTAATCATGACTTACATATGTAATTCTATTA
Source organism: Neoceratodus forsteri (assembly GCA_016271365.2). Classification (NCBI taxonomy): domain Eukaryota; kingdom Metazoa; phylum Chordata; order Ceratodontiformes; family Ceratodontidae; genus Neoceratodus; species Neoceratodus forsteri. The sequence goes on from CM028137.1 coordinate 940,723,445, forward strand.
ATCTATAACATGTATCACACACATCAAACATGGAAACATACAAATTGATGGCAGAAGGGGACCACAGGATCCATCTAGTCTGCCTGATATGGGTAACTACACCCCCCTTCTATCCTTTCTGTTAAATGATACCTTTGTGTCTGTCCCAGGTGTTTTTGAACCCATTTACCATTTTGGCCTCCACCACTTCCCAGGGCAGGCAATTCCATGGGTCGACCACCCTCTCAGTGAAGAAGAACTTCCTAACTTTGCTCCTGAATTGCCCACCCTTGAGCCTCATATCATGTCTGCCAACTTCTGACGCTTGTCTTCTCTTGATATCGCAAATGCAACTGCCGCTAGCCTAGTGTAAAAAAAAAAATATATATATATATATATATATACTCTGTTTGACAATGCTCACTGAGCGGCTCCCCCCCTTCCTTCCTTTCCCTACTAATTCCTCCTCCCCTATCTCCCTTCCGTCTACTCCCACCAGCTCTCCCCCGACCATAAGTTTTGCACCTATTGTTATCTTTTGCTTCGTTGGAGATTGTATTCTATTGTAACAAAATTGTAATTGAACTGTAACTTTTTTGTTTGTAAGTACTGTGTCCCTTGTACTACTGTTCTGATGTCCTCTTTGTGACGAGGTACCTTTGTAAATGAGCCTCTGGCTCAAAGGTTTCTAAACTGATGTTTAACTAACTAAATAAATAAATAAATAAATACTTGAATGTCTCAGTCATGTCCCCCCTTCCTTCTCTGCTCCAGGGAGTACATGTTAAGCTCCCTCAATTTATCTTCATATGTCATTTGATGCAGACCCTGAATCATTTTTGTGGCTCTCCTCTGCACCGTCTCAATCTTATCAATGTCTTTCCAAAGGTGCGGCCTCCAGAACTGTACGCAGTACCCCAGGTGGGGGAACACCAGCGCCCTGTAAAGTGGCAGCGCCACCTCCATTCTGCAATTCGTGATTCCCCTCCCTATGTAGCCCAGCATACTACTGGCCTTTAGTGCCACCTTTTCACATTGCTTCCCCGCCTTTAAGTCATCTGATATAATGACTCTTAGGTCTTGCTCCTGGTTGGTACATGCCAGCTACTCCCCTTCCAGGTAGTATCCCACCTTGGGGTTTCCCTTGCCTAAGTGCATGACCTTGCACATTTTGGTGTTGAACTTCAACTGCCAGGTGTCTGACCACACCTCGAGTTTCCTCAGTTCTGATTCTATGCGCTTGACTCCTTCTGGGGTATCCACTCTGTTGCAGATCTTGGTGTCATCTGCAAACAGGCACACATTCCCTTTCAATCCATTACCAATGTTGGCAATAAAAAAAAAGTGAACAGTAGGTGCCCCAGAACCAACCCCTGAGACACTCCACTAGTCACTTCCCTCTCCGTCGATACCACTCAATTTACCTGCACCCATTGTGTTCTTCCCTTCAGCTAGTTGGTCACCCAACCCACCACCACTTCTGTATCTATGCTGTTGTGGTCCAGCTTCTTTACCAGCCTTCTGTGTGGAACAGAGTCAAAGGTCTTACTAAAGTCCAAATAGATCACATCCACCACTCCCTCTTGGTCCACTGCATTTGTTACCCAGTCAAAAAAGTCGACCAGGTTTGTCTGGTATGACCTTCTAACTGTGAAACCATGCTGTTTTCCAGTGATTCAGTGAAGAGCTCTTCCAGAGGCACTGCTATTACATGCCCCAGTTCCTTGAGAACTCTTGGGTGAATCTCATCTAGCCCCACGGCCTTGTCCACCTTTAATTTATTTAGGGCTTCCAAGACTTGTCCCTCCATGAAGGGGCTTGAGTCTACCCCTGGTCCCTGGGTGAAACTGCTTTGCAGGTTTGGACCATCCCCTGCATTCTCCCTAGTGAACATGGAACAGAAATATTTATTTAGGACTTCTGCCTGCTCACTGGCCTTCTCTACTAGTCCCCCTCCTGAAACTGCTAACCTTACTGTTCCTCCTTTAGTCTTTCTCCTTTCTCTTATGTACCTAACAAAGGTTTTGTCCCCCCCCCCAACACCCTGTGCTATCCTTAGGTCGGTGTGAGCTTTAGCTTTTCTTATTACTTTTCTGCTTCCCTCTGTGCAACTATGTACGTTTCCCTGTCTTCATCCTTGTTTTGTGCCTTATATGCTTTGTAGGACTTTCTTTTCTCCTTTACTATAGTAGCCACCTCCTTGGAACAACCAGAGGGGTTTCCTTCTCTTATTTGCCTTGATGCTTCTCCGGGCGCACTGTTTGATTACCTCCTTGATAGCTCCCTTAAGGTTCTCCCACATTTCCTCAATCCCCCCCCACCCCGTGCCTGAGTTTCTCTGCTAGGCTGGTTCTCGGTTTGGAAAAGTCTGCCTTTCTGAAGTCCAAAACTCTGATCTTGGAACGGCTAGTATCTATAGTTATGTTGATTTGGAAACTGACCATACGATGGTCACTGTTGCCAAGATGGCACCCTACCTTGTCCCTTTCTACCCTGTCACTGTTGGTCAGAACCAAGTCCAAGACAGCTCCACCTCTGGTTGGTGAATCAAAAAGTTGCTTAAGCTCTGCCCCCTGTAGGGCCATTACAGATTCCCTGCCTCTTGTTGTCAGTGCTGTCTGAGAACCCCAGTTAATCAAGTCAAACTTTATTTATAAAAGGCGCATTTCCAAAACCAATGTCTAATGTCTAGTAAGTTAAAGTCCCCTACTATAATTGCCTCGCCTTTGTCCGCCATTTTATGTATCATCTCCAATGTTTTTTCTCCCCATCTTCCCCCTGTGATAGGGGCCTGTAGATAACTCCTAATCTAATGACTACCCCATTCCCCATCTCAGCTGTTACCCACAGTGCCTCAGTGTCACCTAGGGTCCCCTGGATTTCTGTGGGTTTGATTTCCTCCCGGATGTACAATGCTATCCCCTTCCCCTTTTCCCCTTTCTGTCCCTCCTGTACATGTTGAATCCAGGAATGGCCATGTCCCATCAATGGCTTTCTGTGCACCAAGTTTCTGTCTCGGCCACTAAGTCTAGTCCATCCTCTGCCATAGAGGCTGTGAGGTTGGGGATTTTGTTAGTCAGGCTTTAAACACATGTAATATATATTTGGAACATTTATAGGTTATTATAGTATTGACAGCAGAAGGAAGAAGGTATTGCTACCTCTCTATAGACCTCTGGAGAGGCTTCACCTGGAGTACTGACAGCAGAAGGAAGAAGGTATTACTACATTTCTGTAGCTCACTGGTGAGGTCCCACCTGGAGCACTGTGCCCAGTTATTGAGTCCTCACCTAAGGAAGAGGTAGGAAATGGTGCAACATAGGGTGACCAACATGATTCAGGGCCAGCAGGTCAGATCCTACAAAGAGCGGCTCAAGGCATGGAACATGTACTAGCTGGAGGCCACACGAGAAAAGGGAGATATGACACAGACCTTTAAATTCCTGAAAGGAATGAACATGGTAAATTGTGAGGAACTATTTAGCAAATGTAGTGGATCAAGATCATGGGGGCACAAGTGGAAACTGATGAGCAGAGATTCAAGAGGGAAGAAAGAATGTTTTATTTTATAGAAAGGGTGGAGGAGCCATGGAGGAGTCTGTCAGCTGATGTGGTGTGTGCCAAAACTATCAATGTTGCAAATGCAGTTGGGACAGAGTGAATTGCTTAGTGGTTACTCAGGGTGATAGTGGTATGGTCAGGTTCATAGAGATGGATGGGTTAGAACCCTGTATCGACAATAGCTCGAGGGCTTGTTAGGATTTTGTGGGCAGACCAGATGGGCCAATGGTATTTTTCTGCCTTCATTGTCTATGTTTCTATTATATAAGTCATCAGGTCCCATAGATTTATTTACTTCCAACCTTGCTAGCTTTTCCAGCACACTTTTCTCTATCTGGACCTTTGCCCCAGCTTCTTTGCTCCCTACTTTCCTAATCCCGCAGTCTAGCAGAAACATAGAAACACACATAGAATTTGACAGCAGATAAGGACCGTTTGGCCCACCTAGTCTGCCCATTTTCCTACCTAACAGATAAGCTGCAGATCCTAATTAACCAACAGCTTACTTCCTCCTACCCCCCACTAGGACTGCCTTATGTCTGTCCCATGCATTCTTGAATTCCCCACTGTTCTTGACTCCGACCGCCTCAGGAAGCTGCTCCATCCATCCACAACCCTCTGTGAAAAATATTCTCGCGGCCACCTCTGGAGCCGTCTCCTCTATCTTCAAATTGTGCCCTTGTTTGCACATCTTTTTCTGAAAGATGCCGCCCTCTTGGAGTTTGTTGATTCCCTTGAGGTACTTGAAAGTTTCTATCATGTCCTCTCTCCCTCCTTTCCTCAAGGGTATACATATTAAGCTCCTTTAGTCTTTCTTCATATGTCTTCTGGTGCAGACTCTGCACCATTTTGGTTGCCCTCCTCTGGACAGTCTCCACTCTGTCTATGTCTTTGCGGAGATGGGGTCTCCAGAACTAAACACAGTACTCCAGCAGTGGCCCATCTCTCTTAGTAAATACTGAACAAGCGTAATTGCTCTGTATCTCTGGCTTCCCCTTGTCCATCTCCTCTTACTTCTCATTACTCTTAAGTCTCCCTATACCCCCTTTGACTGGAGGAACCCAAATAATGTCTTCTTTCCTTTCTTCACCTCCACTACCGAGTAGAGCCCTGTCTCAGTTTTGGCCTCTGTTACCTTTCTGGTGGTTTCTATTGCTGCCTCCAGATACTTTACCTTGTTTTCTTCCCTGTGGCTGCCCTTATACTTGAAAAACGCCCTCCTTTTGGTTCTCACTGCCACCTTTACATCAGCTGCACACCACATTAGCCCCTTAGCCTTTTTACCCTTGGATACCTTTCGGATGAGATGTTAAACCGAGGTCCCATCTGTCTGTTCTGGTGTTAGCATGTGTCAGTGGCTCAGTAGGTAGCACACTCGCCTCTCAGGCCGGGAGATCAGAGGGTTGTGGGTTCAGTTCCCACATCTGGCACTTGGGTTAATATCCCAGTACTGACACTGTAGTGCAGCATGAGAGGGGTGCTGCACTTCTGAGGTGCTGTCTTTTGGATGAGACGTTAAACCGAGGTCCCATCTGTCTGGATTGGTGGTAGTTCAGGTGGATGTTAAAGACCCCATGGCACTTATCGAAGAGAGTAGGGGAATTTCCCCGGTGTCCTGGCCAAATTTCCCTCATTCACTAAAAATACCACCAACACCTTAATCTGGTTCAAAGTCAGCTGGCATTCATCTGTATCCCCCTTCCCCCGGTCGTGCCTGAAAATAGGCAGGATTTGTCTAGTGCACTTACCCGGTCAACAAAAACTAATAAATAAAAATAAATATGAAGCTATGTGCCACTTCTATCATCACCTTTTTAAATGCTCCCTGCCCTACTATGTCCTTCTGGCTATTCTCCAACTTTAACCTCATTTTGCCAAAGTCTGCTTTTTGAAAGTCCCTTACTCTTATTCTTTTTGACCCTGGCCTGTCCCCACCTGTACCTCCAGTGCTACATTCCTGTGGTTGTTGGAACTGAGTCATGTCAGGACTGCTACATTCTGAATCCCCTCACTGGTGGAGAGCACCAGATACAGCAGGGCCTCTTCCCTTGTTGGGACCTGAACTAATTGCTCAAGAAATGCCTGCTAGCATGGAATTCATAAGTTTCATGACATCTGTGATGAGGGTACAGCCCCAGTATTAATTTAATGCTACAGGGTCTCTGCAAACTGCATGTAGTAATTTAGTGCTGCAGACTTACTGTGAGGTGCATGTAAGCACATCTGTGCTGCGTTGCAAACAGCAGAATAAAACTGTTTTCTCTTCACAAATTTATAAAAAAAAAAAAAACATACTTTGTCATTTTAATTGATCATTTTTCTACTGCTGGCCTGCCTACACTTGAGTCTGTTTTCATCATGTTATTCTGATTGCACTTCATCATGACTGAAATGTGACTGTGTAATACATTTTCATTAACACATGTCCCCTTTCCCCAGGTGGCACCTGGAAACAACCTCCAACTCAGTGTGCCTCTCCTAGTCACCAGTTTTCAAACAAACAAATAATATATGTCTCGCACCGTCCCAGTCAGGATTCAATTTGAAATCACCCTTATCATCCATAACTACATCTTTGTTCCACTTCTGACACTGCCTTTTGCTCTGGCCTCCTCTCCTGCCCATTCTGTTTGTTCCTCCTCTGCAACTCCCCTCTCTTACCTCACAAAAGCTATCCACTACTTGCAGCAGAACCATTCTCACTGTTGTCCTTTTCAATTGGAACAGCCTTTGAGCCTGTCCCCAGGCTGCAATGACTCCCTTAACCTTTTCAGATGACTTTTCATCCTCATTCCTGTCCTTCTGACTTCAGATCCTATGCTTAACTAACTCTTGTTTACACCAAAGTTTTGCATCTTTCATCACTGTACAGTACCATCCAAAGCCCTGCCCATTATATTTCATTGTTACTAAACATGTGTTGAATTTTGTAATACCTTCGGCATGAGGGGTACTATACAAAACCAAAATGATTTTATTTCGAATTGCTTTTGTAAATTTAGCTGTAGATTGAACGATAACATTGCTAATGTACTACCCATGCAGGTTCAAATTACCATTCACTGTGTACAGAACTCTAGGTACATATATGTATAGTACATGGTGCTGCATTAGCATTTGGGCAGAAAAAATGCCTTTAGCCATTTTGCAGTTTGATACATATAGAATAAAGGATGGGGAAATGTGTGATATAATAATTTAATGCACACCTGAGGTGCGGGATGCTACATAAACCACAAGGGTTAAAGCATCCCACACTGAGGGTGCACATTACATTCTCATATGTACACTTTCCCGTCTTTTATTTCATATAATTGTTGGTCAGCAATTTTTCTCCAGTCCGACTGTTGAGAACATGTGTCACAGACACACACACACACACACACACACACACACACACACTCACTCTCACACACACAGTGTCTGTCTCCCTCTCTCCTTTTGCAGAATCTCCATTTTCTTTTTTTCTTTTTGTTGTTTCTGTTTATTTTTTTACTTTCAGTTTAAGTTGGGATTGCGCTTACCTAGCAGTACAGTCACTCAGCCTTGGCCCGCTTGCAGCTCACAGTGGTTATATCAGCGTGGCTCAGTTGGTAGCACATCTGCCTCTGGACCACAAGGTCGTGGGTTCTTGTCCCACACCAGGATTGGAATTGCACCTAAAAATCGCTGGCATCCGAGTACAGTATTAAGGGGTGCTGTACTGCTGGGGTATGCCGTCCTTCAGATGAGACGTTAAACCGAGGTCCCTTCTGCCCATCCTGGTGTTGTCCTGGTGGGTGTCCAGGTGGAAGTAAAAGAACCCAGGGCACTCTTTGCAAAGAGCAGGGAACATTCCCGGTGTCCTGGCCAACATTCCCCTTCCCATAATCTGGTTCATGCAATTATCCAGGCTGTGTGTGGGTGATGATGTGCGATATGGCCGCCGCCACCACACATTCAGTCACTTCACTACCAGTCTAGCATTGCTTGTAAAGCGCTTTGGGATACTGTGTATGAAACCCGCTATATAAATGCTGATTCTTCTTCTTCTATGCAGAAAAACAGCAGGATCAACCAGATGTATTGTTTTTATATGTGTAGAAGGTAGGATCAGCCAAATAGATTCGGGAAAAAAAAGGAGAGACACGTCTTGTTGTGGCGCGAGTATGCGAGAGACTGAGCCGCCATCTTTACATAAGTCTTAAGCCCAGCCATATGTAGAAGAACAGCCAATGAGGGAGTGCTACTGTGTGAAAGACAGTGCGTGTGAATGCCATAATAACCCATGGGTTATTATAGCAAATATCAACTTGTTCAGCCCATAGAGAGATATTGCTGACCAGTAATTATAGCCTATTTAAAATATAGCCCTGTAACCACTCATAGACCTATTGCTTACTGCTCCATATTGAAGAGTGGGAAAATTACATAATTTCAGTGACTTAAATGGGGGCCAGCGGAAGGTACGCAATAGAGAATTCCTTTCTTTTTACACAAAACCCACATGAACTGGAGTTACACAAACACACGCACACAGATACACATGGATACACACAGAAAAATGGAACCTCTGTCATGCAAAAGCCACACAATGCATTTTATTTTGGCAACAGATATATTTTAACATTCATTGTGAGCTACTCAAAAGACATTAAAGAATGTACATTGGACTAAAGATGCCTCATTCTATAATCATTACATTAACAAATGTTATAGACGTGATTAGAAATACTGCACTGCAAATCAAAGTAATTGCAAAAATTGAAGTTTTTCTACGTTGCAGCCTGGACTTCTTCAAGGGGGTGAGTGTCATCTTTTTCTTCCTGCACTGGTTTCTTGTGAGGTAGCAAAGACAGTACCAGTGGCATGTTCTGAGAGGGTTCTCCTGGACATTCATCTGATTCTGAAGGCCCATGTGGGAAAGGGAGAATATGAGGCTCTCCTCCAAACATCGGGGGACCATGCCGTACATGTTGACTCTCAACATGTGTAGCTGGCAAAAGGGGCACTGATGCAGACCCATGATCCTGCCTTCCAGAACCAACAGCCTGGTCTGGAAACGCTGGAAGTGGCATGGGCTTGTGGTCTTCGTGTTTGTGGGGCCGTGTTGCAGGCTTATGCTCAGCCTGTTCAGAACCAACAGCCTGGTCTGGAAATGCTGGAAGCAGCATGGGCTTGTGATCATCGTGTGAGCAGTCGTGAGGACCATGATGTGTTGCATTCTCATTAAAAAATCTCTGAAGAAAAAGTAGATGTCAGTTTTAATCAAAAATCAAACCTTGTCTAATGATTCTGCATTGTTTTATTTCTTTTTTAAGCATAGCCCACTAGCCCCTTTACCTGCTAGATGACTACAGCTCCCTCTAGATTTAGAGGGGTCCGGCCACTGTTCACAATATGTTTAGTGTTGGTGGGACCACAGGGCAACTGCATTTATTTTTTATAATCAAAGTTTCAATAGCTATAAACAAACTCAGCATGCATATTTCTTCAGTCAAGCAGCAAGGTGTTTATTTAGCAGTCAGGCACCACTGGAATGCAATCACTTTGTGGTGCAGATAGCTTCTTTTTTAAGATGCTGCCAATTTCTCCACTGTACTTCGTTGCTTAGATTACGCTTACTCAGAGACCTGGGGCTTGATTTTCAAAGCCTTGAGTAGGTCGCAAGCCCCTGGTGCGCTGATCGCTTCTCGCATGGTGCTTGCGGCATTCTCCTGACCGGTGATTGGGATTCTCAGTCCCAAGTGCCAAATGCTGCAAGTTACACCAGCTTTTCCCTGGTGTGACTTGCGCCATTTGGGGGGGCCATTTGTATGGGGCTTGCACCAAATCTTTGGTGCGAGCTGCCGTATGTACGGAAATGGTCGCAACTGCATGCAATGTACTAGAACCAGGTGCAGCTGCATTAAAGGAGTTTGACGCAGCTGCGCCAAAGAACAGGGCTGACACAGAGCTTAACGAAAGCCCTGCATCAGCCTTTGAAAACTGAGCCCCTGATGTGAAACCCTTACATTTCTGATGAGATCCATAACATGTATTCCGTCCACAGTCACCAGCTCCTTAAAAGGATGAACTACGTGGGACCTAACTGCGTAACAGATACAGTCCCAGCACGCATATGTGACCCCCAAAGTAGAGTTACTTGATGGTTTCAGTGGAGGGGTTTTCCTTGACTCCACCACTGCCAAATGTACTTTCCCCGCAGAATACCCCCTCCTTCCACCAGGGATAACTCTGAATTGTTTTCTTCTCTGCCTTATTTTGGAGAACAATGCATGGGATATGCTAAGTTACTTTTTTCTTCCTGTCTATTTCTCATGGCTAATCCATATTCTGATGTTTGCTCTAGGAGGGCTCTGGCTTTCAAAAGACCCTCTGCTTGCAATTTGTGCTAGGCAGCACTTACAATACCTTTCCACGTATCTGCTGCCTGGGTAAGGATCTAACATTTCATGCACACCCTTTCATAGTACTAAGGTTCCCTCACAGGCTCCTTAAGCTTTGCTAACACTTTACAGTCTAGCAAGGTTCTCCTTGGCATATCTACTGCTCGGTCTGTTCTGCACCCCACAGGATTTAGCACACAGTCTTGGTCTTTCTCTTTGCTTTGTAGTTGAGCTCTGTAACCTTTGTAACACTTAGGTCTCATAATTTCCTGATCTTGGATTTTTCCCTGCATAATTCAAAGGAGGGTCACTAAAACAAGAGGCAGGTTTAAGGATTTATTATATAAAGATAGACTGGCAAAACAAAATAATAAAAAAAAAAACAAAAACAAAAAAAACGAAATAGTTTTTCACCCAACAGGTGTCTGAGCTTTGCAACAACCTGTCTTTAAATGTGGTCTTCCACAAAGGGAAGGCAAACTTCAAACAGAATCTAGATAAACATGTTTCGAGTATGGGTAAATTATCGCAGTACTTCTGAAATAGAGGGGGAGCAGTTTAATGGGAACCCTAGCCTTCTTCTGCTCTATGATACTGTGGTACCAACTGTATCATCTGTAGCGAGGGGGGGGGGGTTCTACACTAACACTCCTGAACACGTGACTGAAAGACCTACAGAGCCTATTCTCTAAGAATCCTACACCTCTCCTCTGGGAGTCTCCATACTAGCTCTGCTGTTATGGTGAGCTGCATACTTGCAACTATTGCTGAAAGGCCATTTGGTGACCAGGACCCACAGGTTCACCTCTGCCACATCCCAGGTGTGAAGTCGTGTGGCTGCCACCCTATCTAGGCCTAGCAGGGTAGAAGTTGGGGCTGGGGGTGGCTGCTTTCTGTCTCCCTTTTTCACCCTCTCTCTGACAAACACTGAAGCTAAAGCTTGAAGGTCAAAGGTCTGCCTCTATAATAAAGTTAAAGATGTGTTGCTAAAATACTATGCATTGACTGCTGATGCATATAGATTGAAATTTCATAGATTTGTGAAACATAACAAGGAACATTACGTGGAAATGCGGGCAAAGCTTTCTAATTTGTTCAGGAGGTGGTTAGAGGGTGCAAAAGCATCTTATACTGAGCAAATTGTAGAGGCTGTGTTACTGGAACAGTTTCTCAGGTGCTGTCCAGAAGATGTAAGACTGTGGTTGGCTGACTGAGCCCTAGATTCAACCAGGCAAGTAGCCCAAATGGCTGACAGGTGTATTGCAAATGGTTCTTTTTGCTAGCTGTGAACATGTTGAGGAAGGACAGCTGTGTTTAAAGGAACGAGTATGCCAGCAGGGCAGCCTAAAGGGAACAGACCTAATCTTGAACCCAGGGTTGAGGTGCATCCTGTTCTCCCAAATGAAAAAGGATCACGGGGAACAAAGTGTATGCATGCCAGCAAGTGAGGCGTCTTTCCTATACCTGCCCAGTACAGAATACCCAGAGAAGAGGGACAGTAGGAGGAAACTACTATAATACCTCAGGATCTCATAGTGTTAATTTTGTAAGCAGAAAAATAAACCATAATTCAGCTAAGTACATGGTCCCTGTTGAAATTAATGGGAAACTTACACAAGCTTGGAGAGATGCAGGATCTATGCTCTCCATAGGGCATCAGGATTTATTTAAATTTGAGCAGATCCTAGCTGATCAATTTGCTATAGTAAAGGGTGCAGTGGGACCAGCTGTGCCAGCCCCATTGGTTCGAGCCTTCCTGAGCTGGGAGGGGTCGAAGGGATGAAAAAAAGTCAGGGTTAATGAAGACCTCGATGTAGATATGCTTTTGGGGAATGACCTAAAATGCAGGGGTGAAACTGTGCAGTTACTAGGAGACAGACCATTAGACTGAAGTTTAACAGAGCTGACAGCAGGGAGAAAGGGACTACTGAAAGTATGCCAATTTGCTCTGAGTTTGTTGTAGTGCAGACTGACACTGTAGCACACCAGGAGGCTGAGACATTTGACATTCCAGCCTCAGTAGCAGCTGAAAGTTGCTTAGAGGAAACTCCAAAGATAGTGCTGTCCTCCCAGAAGGAGTAAAAAACACAGATTTAAAAAAGGTGCTTTACTAAAGAACGAATCCTTAAAGGAGCTAAGGGAACAGGCAGACAGTGCTGACTCTGACCCTCAGGGTGGGGAGGTGGAGCAGAGAGTATTGGGAGAAGGGCTTGCTCTATCACAAATGGGTACCACAGGAAGGTGCAGAGGTATGGCCGGTCTCAAACAGCTGGTAGTACCTAAGGAGTTTAGACAAAAGCTGTTCAACATTGCACAACACATTCCTCTTGCGGGGCACATGGGGGTGAAATGGACTGAGCAGAGGTCAATACAAAACTTCCATTGGCCCGGTGTCTATAAAGATGTGGCTGAATACTGTCACTTTTGATACATGTCAGAGAATGGGAAAGCAAAGGGATGAGGGCATAGCAGCTTTAATTCCTTTACCCATAACAGAGGTACCATTTTTGTGGGTAGTTGTAGATATTGTGGGGCCTCTAGCTGTGCCATGCAGCTCAGGAAAGATGTACATTCTGGTGGTGGCGGATTATGCCACTCGGTACCCCAAGGCTGTGGCAATGTGCTCCAGAGAGGCAGAGAAAGTGGCAGACGAACCACTGAGTATCTTCAACTGGGTTGGATTTCCTAAGATCTTATCTGACCAGGGCACAAACTTCATGTCAGCTCTAATGAGGAGTTTGTGGAAAAAAATATGGAGTGTAGGAGCTATGTGCTTCGCCTTACCACCCACAAACCAACGGTATTGTAGAATGCTTTAATGGCACCCTTAAAACCATGGTTAGAGCTTTTGCACAGCAGCATGGGAAGAGCTGGGACAAGCATTTGCCCCATCTTTTATTTGCCTTTAGGGAAGTTCTATAGGAATCCACAGGGTTCTCACTCTTTGAATGTCTCTATTCATGTGGGGGGAGGGACAATGAGTTTTACTTAGAGGAGGGGGAGCTGGGACCTTGCCAGACCCTGTATTTAGTCAGTCTCTGATAGTGTTTTTCTGCATCCCCCCCAACACACACACGATCCTCCACAATGTGCTTTTGCATTTTTTTTCTTGTGTGTGTCTGTGTGTTTGTGCTGTTTTTTGAATAAACAAAGAACAAGCACAGTTTTTCTGTGGGGAGTGGGAGCAAGCATGTCCCTCGCTAGCCGCCATAATTAGTGCTTCCTCGATAGTGCTTTCCTGATTGTGGTTCATTACTGGCTGTATAAACAGAAAGCAGGAGTGTTAAAATAAATAAAAAAAAATCATCTGAAACATCTGGTGCAGGAAGGGGACAGGACCGGGTGTTGTGAGTTGTGGAGGAGTGGTCTGAGCTTCATTTTAAAGTCACATCATGCGCAACAGCCACACGGTCAGTTTGACTTCAGAACTGCAGAGGTAAAATTCTTTGTGGGATACTGAAGGGAAAAGACTCTGAGTAAAAAAGAGTTTCCATGGTTCTGTCATGAAGCATAAGTTGCAGTTCCACTGCCAGTAAGGACATTGTGTTGCGGTATGAGGGTGGAGGTGGGGGGGGGGAACAGAGAGACAGGCAGCTCAGGTACACACATATCTTCATTCTTGGCAGCATGATTTCTTTTGTGTGGTGAGTCCTGAATGGCTGAAGAGGTACTGGTTGGCAGGTCATACCCTGATAAAGACGCGGCCAAAGGTGTCTCTCAGTCAATCAGGATCCAGAGAATTCCCTACCCATTGTATAATGTACCATATTAAATAGGGGCTCGACTTTCAGCAAGACAAAATCCCAGTTGTCATTGCTCAGCAGCAGTCACTTACAAAACTTTCTCACCAGAATATTACTTAAAAGCCATTAATTTATTATTACATGCATCTCAAAAATACATTTGATCATTGCTCCTTTGGTCTTGATCGACAGCTGCTGAGCACCCCCTTTCACACCTGCAAAACGGGCATTATGCCAGTTCATGGTGCATGATGGTCCCACTCCACACATGTGAGAACCTCCACACATACACAAACATGGGCTGCTGGAGCTCCACACTTGATCCTGTGGGTGGGTGGGGGGCAGGCCATGAGGCATGGATAGGTATGTGCCTGTTCTTTAGAATGTTCTCTGTGGTGTGGAGAGCTGGCAGAGGGGATACTCCATGCAGCCCTGGGGCTGCATTAGCTGCTGCCAAGCCTCCCCTCTGCCCAGCCATAACAGCCAGCACACCAGCCTCCAGCCCCACGATGCTCTGTGGTGGGCTGGGGCTGTACTGGCACTGGTCATCAATGGCTATTAACTTCAGCATTTCTCCAGCATCTCGAGGGAATATAGCAGTCTTTGAAGGACTGCTGTATCCTGTTGTCCTATGCACCCTGCAAAGGCAGGAATCCACTGAATGCTCATCATGGGTTTCTGATTGGATTCCCATAGTCTAGGACAGCACCACCCACCCCTGCTGCCCCCCACCCCCAATGTGCCATTCCGTACCAGCAGATCATGGCTGGTGGAGTTTGTAAATGCCATCTGGTGCATACTGGCATCAGTGGGCACAGAAGCACACCAGGGATATGCCCAATTTGAATGAATCCAGGCCACCTCCTGAATTTGGACTGGCCTGATAGTTGATCAGTTCCTGATTCCTGTGCCCTAGCTTAAATCACAATAGTCAAATTTTGACCTCAAAGACATTTCCATATCAATTGATTGTATTATCAAAAAGGAAGGATTACACAGTTGGCTCAATGGCACGGCAGCAGAGCCACTGCCTGTTGCATGGCAACCTGGGCTTGGGAACAGTCTCGAGTCCCTCTGGGGCTGGCCAGGGGATGGAGGATTGAGCATCCCTTGGGCAGCTCTCCTCCATCAGGGAGAGGAGTGAATCCATCCGCTGATTGGCTACCATCTGGAGGAATCTGGGTGCCAGCTCAGCGAGGTAGCATGTAGCAGGGAACCCACACGCAGATGCCAGGGGCGTCTCTGTGGAGGTGAAGCTAGCACTTTGGGTTATTACACATGTTGTGGACCATGGGGTGCATATGGCAGAATGTACTTCCCCCAACCATGACTTGATAATGGCCCTTTCCCCTGCAGGCACTGCACCTGTGGCTGGACACCTCCAACTATTGTCCTATGGCAGAGGACACTGGAGTGAACGTAAGTCCCTGAGATGTCAGGTGACCAGGCTGGGAAAACTAGTTTGGATGAGGGCCGGTTGGGGCAATACAGAAGAAGAAAATATTAGTTGAAAAAAAGGGATTATGACCTCAGCTAGGGAGTTCCTATCAAGAGCAGATGAACTGTATTGAACACACATGCAGTTTTCATGCACGTGCCATTTTTAATAAAGAATGCAGTCTCTTGAAATTCATTTTATTCCAGAATCCTCTGTAACTGAATTCTGCTGATACCCACTATGATTGCTTTCTACTGTCCATACCCCTGTTTAAATTCTCAATATGACGCTTGTTTTTAACCTGACTTCACCCTCTCAGAGTCATTATTTCATGGCCTGTCAACTTTCTGTCTTCTTCTGGGAGCACCCTGTTTTTCAGTGCAATTCTGCTTTCCATTTAGAGTCACTCACCAATTACTTCCACAACCACAACAACCCACTGGGGCACAAAGCCAATACCTTGGCCATCTTGCATACTCTGGCAGTCATGGGCCCAAGACCACAGGGGCTCTAAGTCACAGTAGCCACTAGGCCCATCCAGAATTGCCATGGAATTCAGCTGCCAGTCACTGCCTCCCAGCCAATCAGTGTTCGGTGCGGGTCTTGTTTGGCCCATTAGATTGCCACCACTGCCTAGCAGTCTTGTGTAAGTGGTCCCAGAGTGAGTGGCATGGCAGAAGTGGGAGTCCTTGAGGGTGGACACCAGGTAATTCTGCTCAACTTCCACTCTGCAGTCAGAAACTCACAATTTTTAGCTCTGCCTATCCTCCTTGATGTGATCCAATCCTCACTGATGTGATCCAATCCTCACTGATGTGATCCTATCCTCATTGACGTGATCCTGTCCTCACTGATGTGATCCTGTCCTCACTGATGTGATCCTATCTTCATTGATGTACTCACATAAGTGGTAATTGGATCCTCTCCAGTGATCAGTTTGTACTTGCTAGAATTGCAGGTAATGTGTAATGTATTGCTTATTGCTGCATTCTGTTAGTAATATAAGTATCTTGGGGTCTGGCAGGACCATCACCTCAACTTCTTGGTGAACACTGATGCCTTCACCTTAGGCTTCACCCCAAGCTGTGTGTGATCTATAGAAACATAGCCAGTATCCCACTCTATGCCTGCTAAGAGCTTGTCACTAAGATGGTATTCCCAATTTTTAACTATGGTGACATTGTCTACCGTGACAATCCCAAGATCACCATTCTCACATTGGACCCCCTCCTTCACTCATTTGGCCAGTTTGCTATCAACTGCTCTCCTCAAACACATCACTGCTGTCATTACTCCTTCTTCTCACTCCCTTCCCTAGACATCTACTGGGTCACTATGTTGTATGCTGTGCAGCACCGTCAATACCATGCAACAGAATGGCATGGTATTATGCAAAACCCCCGGACCTGTCGGCTCTCGTGTTGGACCCCGAGTCTTTAGTGGAGGGGGTCCAGGGCACAGCCCCCATAACGGGGGTGTGTGGGGGGGCAGAGTCCCCCACAGAATAAAAGATATAATTGAATCGTGCAACGTGATTATGACGCACAACTTTTGGCTGTGCGCGTTATTGACCCCGTGCCATCTGGACAACATTTACGTATTTTATGTTTATTGTGTTGTACTCATATTATATTGTATCATATTTTTATTACAACTGCACTTCATAGTACGTTAATGTCCCTTGCAGATCCTGTATTGCTCTTCCCATCTTCCCTGCCCCCAGGACGCAGCTGAAAATGAGCTGTTATCAGTTCAGTACGTCTGTCTTGCTAAAATGTTTTAAATAAAGAAACAAAAAAATAAATATCCTAGGCTGACTTCTCACAAAATTCCCTGAGAGGTCCAGACTGCTCCAGGCTGTTATTCCTTACTGGAGTCTTACTTCTCCCACCTGGGAAATCCAAAATGAAAGGAGGAGTTCAGGATTTACTGGCTAGGGGTGGACAATGGCATCAGAGGGGGAGAGCCAATAAATGGTGTGGACCCTATGGAGTGGGTGGGGCAAGATGACAGCCACCCAACGTAGAGGGCTGCAGTTTTCCACTTTACTCTTCCCTCTCTCTGTGACATTGAGCAGTGACATCATATGCTCCAAAAAATACCAGATACCCTCCACATTGCACTATCCCCTTACTAAGTTGCTAATGCTTAATTCCTCTGGCTAGCACTGGAAGGGATCAATGTAGTGGTACATGAAAGCTTTCCCTGAGGACATCACCTAAATGGATTGTCAGTCCTCCCCTACTAATCTCTGCTGCTGATGTCTTGAGCTTAGGTGTATGCCAGGCCATCAGTGCGCAGTGCGATCCTCTACCACTTGGTACCACAAAGTTGGCATATATGACATCTATATTTAAATAGAAACATAAATATACAAATACAGAAAAGGTCACCAGAAAAAGACCATTGGTCTAGCCAGTCTGCCTGTTTTACCCCGTCCCACCCCAGGACCTAATATCTAGTTGGGGTTATTGCCCTTACCTCCCCCCCCTTTGCCCCATGCCTTACTGCTTCCCCCTGTATAGCTAGTAACCCTTTAACTCAGTCCCAGCCGTGTCTGAAACCATCAGTGGTTCTGGCATCAACCATTTCTGGTGGTAGGCTGTCCCATGGCTCAACCACTCTCTCTCTAAAATAAAACTTTCTCACATTCCTCCTGAATCTCCACCCTGCCAGCTTCCACTCATGTCCCTGTATTCTTGATTCACCATTCCTACTGAATATTTACTCTGCTTAACTCTACCTTGTTCATTCCCTTCAGAAACCTGAAGGGCTCTATCATATCGCTCCTCTCCCGTCTGGTCTTCAGAAAGTACATGTTCAGGGCCATAAGCCGATCCTCATAGGATATGCCCTGCTGGCCCTGAACTGTTTTGGATACTCCATACTGTACAATTTGTAGCCTGACTTTATCATTTTTAGGTGGGGATCCAGAATCAGCTGTACCTGATATCTAACCATATTGGTTTCCTATATTTTTAGGGATTTTCTTCTCCTTTAAACTTCATTTGATGAAGAAAGCAGCATAAATTTGAGAAATGGAAAAAGAGAAGAACTGAAAGTGTTATACCTCATTAAAGATCTCACACGATGCAGATATGTGTTCTTCAACTGCTGTACTCATCACTGACCCTTTGCACAAACCCTTGAGCTGGAAAATAAAAATGCAGTATTTTTTGCAGTTATTTATTTCTGAACCAACATTAGTAATAGTTTTTTTTTATTTTACAACAGCTTGATGTAGTTTTAGCTCAGTTTAATAAATATTTGCACTATTAATTACAATGATATTGATCAGCCTTTTTAATACCTATATTCTAGCAGTACGATGTATGCAATAACTACTTCAAGTTTATTAAAGCAATGTGATATGTACAGTGAGGGCCAAAGATAAGTTTCAGTTTATGTAGATACATCTAGATACCTCACAGTAAATCTGCTTTCATTTCAATGGGATTTCCAGTGTTTTATCTAGAGATATCTAGATACATGACAGTAAATTCCCATAGGTAAACGAAAAATAATAGGAGTCTATGACCAATTTATGGGGACAAACATTTGAAGGTGGTTTTTATATGAATAAATTGTGCTAGAACAGATGGGCTTGGAGGACCTTCTCAAAAATGTTGGCAATTGCCACTAGGTGGTCAAATTGAAGATGGCCACCAAAAATCTCTAAAATGGCATTTCTCAGCTCATAGTTATCTTATAAAGCTGTATTTGGTGTCTAAATGGGGGTTTTGAGGGTCAAGAAATGCATTTATTATAATAAAAATATTATTTCTTGAAGCCAAAGACACCAAGACAACATGTTCACAAATTTACACAATAATGGCTGCTTAATTCCAAGTTGCCGCACCCCCAAAACTTGAAATTTGTGTTTCTAAACTTAAGTATATAATGCATGTAATTTTTCAGTGTCAGACAAATAGCCAACTTTTATTTTTTACAGAATCTGGTTTTGCACAGTTAGTAACATTTTTAATTGAAAAGTTCTAGTTTGGCAACATTAATCAGATTGTACAATTATCTAATATCCATAATATTCAAAGACTTATTGCTGTCATAACATTTTCCAATTAATGTTTGAAGTGCCACCTTCATTTTAGCATTCCCAGAATCACCTACTTATTTTCTTCTTCTATGTTACTCTCAGAGTCATTATCAGAATCATAGTCTGTTTCAGATTCTGCATCATCTTTTCCAGCTATTGAGACTTTCTCTTGTGCTACAATATCCCTGAGACTCTTTAGTAGAGGTGCCATTGTGTATCAGAGATACTGACATTTCCCTTCATTCAAAGTTCAGCCATGGTCCAGTGGTGATGGTGGGGCATCAGGCTTGTTGTAGCTGAGCAGGATGTACACTTGATAGTTAACTTGCTTCTCCTTCAAATCATGAATCACATTGAGAAGGTATTCTCTGGGTTGACTTTATATACATTTTGTCCCACTTTGATGCCTAAGCCTCAGCTAGCATCTTGCTAATACTATCTCAATAGACAAACCAGATAATGAACTTTGCCATATTTTCCAGAATATTTGGTGTCACTGGCAGACTCTTTCCGACACCTGACAACAACCTATGTGCTGCTTCAGATTTCAGTGCACTTTGAAATACTGACTTCTTTCCATGTCCAAAGAACCTTGAGACTGCAACTGCTCCCATGTGTATATGAAGAGGTATAATGACTTGAGCAAGTTCTTTTGAACGCAGTACATTACAGTCAAATATGTCCTTCCTCTTCAAGCCAAGAACACTGTCAACCTGATGTGATACATACACAGCTAGGACTACTATGTCAGTGTCTTCTGTATCAAGTACAACAACATCCTTTACTCCATTCTTCCTCAGTTGTGAGTATATATACAGAAGTATTGTGTCAGCTTCTGTGTGGTGATGCTGGAACTCTTTAATTTGCACATGTTCATCCTCAGAGGAGAGATCCCAACAGTTGCTCCTCAAAGAATATAGAAATTGGATGGCTGGGTGTTGATATGCAAACACCCTTTTAGTTACCCTTCAGGGATCACTGGATATGTATTTTGTTGCCTGGGTTTTTGAACATGTTGTGGAACTCATTTGAAGCAGGCAGCTTATCTTCTCTCTTGATATATATATATATATATATATATATATATATATATATATATATATTTGCATCCCTCCTGTGTATGATGTGCATGTTGTCCTACGTTCATGCTCACTGTCTTTAATGCTCATCTCCAAGTCATATGGATCATTCACAAAGATCTCAGAAGCTTTGGGTTGTTGAGCCAGGACAAGTGCAAATATCTTATGAGCATAATCTGCCCATATGAAGCCAGTCTCATCATGCTTTTCTCTAGAAGGAAGCAGTGGCAAGCCTTCAAATGAATCCCATGTCTACCAGGGCAATGTAGCAACTGATGGAGTGTAATGGAACTAGGCTCAGATTTTCAACTAACTTTGATGTTGGCACTTTAACAATAGTTCCCTTAGGATTGAATATTGAGAGACATTCTTCAGTCACACAGTGTTCCATTACTTGTGACAGGTCAAATTTTTCCTTGCACTTTTGAGCAAGGCAGATTACTTCTGCCATGGCATTATTTTCCGTTAAACTAATTCTCGTTACAATGGTTTTTGTTCCATCTCTGATAATAGGTGGTCTACTGAAGTTGTACCTTGAGTTTCTGTGAACTGTTGCATCAAATGATTTCTTATTTGAAATTATACAATGGCAGAAGAACTGCTTGTTTCCTGATTGGTCACTCTGTGCCTGGGACAGTGATGTTATTGAACAACAACATCACTGGAAAAAGCCCAGGCACACAGGTGACCGCAGAACAGCAACAGAAACCCTCCCTCCCCATACAAGCCGTCGTGAAGCACAGTGCCCTGAACCTGCTACAGCTTACCCTCTCCCCCAAACAGCAGTGATGTGCCTCACTTTACCGCTCACAGGACTCGTGATCAAACAGAACACTACAGCCTAAAAAAAAAAGTAAAATTCTCGCCTGCAGTTTTCCCCGGGCGAGTGGTTTCAGAGGATTGTGCCGGACCGTAACTGCTGGTCACACGCTTCACAGAAGCCACTCAGTTCCGGGACACATAAAAACCAAAAGGATTCACAAACAAAGTATTTCTAATCTTTAAAAAGCCATTACTGAAAACTGCTTTCTCGATTCTCATACCAGTTTTTCCCCCCGAGCCAAGTGGTTTCAGAGAATTGTGCTGACCGTGACTGCTGGTCACGCGCTTCAGAGAAGCCACTCAGTTCCGGGACACATAAAAACCAAAAGGATTCACAAGCAAAGTATTTATAATGTTTAAAAAGCATTTCTGTTTTCTTTGCCATGTAAAAAAGTATCAGACACGGACAACAAAATGAAAGGGACAGAGACGGGAGTGAGTGACAACAGACAGGAAACATAAACTGCAAAATATACAATGCCATCTACTGGCCAGCTCTAGTAATAATGGACTTTTTTATGTAAATGTAAACCAACACATGCAAAAAAAGCTGAAAATGCATTTTAAAACATTTTTTTTCTTTCTTTTTACTTATTTATTTATTTTTACAGATGAGCCATTGTATAATAGCAATAAGGCACTCCAGAGTGTGTGTTATTGAGTATTCGCGTCACTCCTGGGGTGGCGGGCTTACTAGCTCGTCTTTGTGCTGACCACCCCAGGAGTGACGTTATTACACAATAACACACACCCTGTTGTGCCTTATTGCTTAAATATCCACTCCTGAAAGAATTTGCTGTCTAGTGATTCACCATCCTCATGTGCTATTTCAAAGTCCTGGACACGTTTTTCTGGTGCAATCATTCCGGATTGGAGAGTCCTCAGAGTAGGCATTATAAGGTGAAAAGGATCACAGTCAGATTCTGTGCTGCAACTATCAAGACCCTGTACTGCCTGTTCATCTGCTCTGAGTCGAGTGGTTGTTTCTCATGGTGGCATTGAGAGGTTGTCTTCATGTTTGCGATGACATGCAGACAGTAGGGTTCCCTGTCATTGATTGTGAAAATAAACCATCACTCATGTACTTGACTTTCTCCTCAGGCAGACAGCTAATCTCTATTCAGAACTCAATGAGTCATCTTCCATACTTGTCATTGCCATATACCTGCAGCCATGGCAACATAAATCTGAGCGATGCCCTGAATACCTCCCAATCCTGAGTTCTTAATGCATGGATATTCATCATCAGTATTTCAGTCATGCACCTGAAACTGAGCCAATAGTTTGGCATTGAACTATCAGCATTTTCAACCATTTCGAATGCTTTTTACAACAAATGAAGATGACTCTTGATCAGCCTCTAGTTCATCACAGATTATCTTGAGCTCTTCTCATGTGTTTGTGGAGGGGTATCTTAGTTTTCCAGCTTTTCTTGTTGCTCTGGAGACAGGCATACACCATCATTAAGTCCTTTTTTGAATTATTCTGTGAGTCAGTACCTCGTACATCAGTCAAAGACATTTGATGTTCCTTTTATTATGTTTTCCACGCAGTGCTTTGCCAACTGAACCCTGTGTAATCACACTAGCTGCAACAAGAATATCAGATAAACCACATCCTTTGAATTGCTTGTTGATTGCTGATATTTATTTTATTTATTTCTCGGATTACAAATACCTTTGAGACAGAGACTCTCTTACAAAGGTTGACATCAAAATGGACAGTAAATTAATAGCAGAGGACAAATTGATTAACACAGCAACTATATGGTGAGAGACAATACACATATCAGGGTTAGCAATATAGAATGTGGATCCAGTGGGTACACGTCAAAATGGACAGTAGATTAATAGCATACAATGAATTAACTCGGCAACTATCTTATGAAAAACACTACACATAGCAGGGTTAACAAAGTAACACGTGGATCCACTGGGTGAATGTGGATCCAGTGAGTACAAACAGTGAATACATATAGCAGCATTAGTGCTGTTAATAAGATGACATTGTTAAATAGTGTAATTGGTAGCATTGCCATTAACAGATTCACAACAACAATTAAGATTAAAAAGAAAAAAATATCAGGAGTTACAGGTAGGTACAACAATTGTGCATTGTAGTAACATTAGGGCAGCTGGCAAATTTACTTTGTCTTGTACCAGAGTGGAGAGTGGGATGGTTGTAGGGTAGTAGTAACAGTAGAGCAGTTGGCAAATTGACTTTGCCTTGTACCACAGTGGAGAGTGGGAGGGTAGAAGGGGTAGTAGTAAGAGGGGAGTGGGGGAGGGAGTGGAGCAGGGTCCATAGCAGCATCAGAGAGAAAGATCCAAAAAGTCAACAAAGGGAAGGAGATGGAAAGATCTGAAATGTCATCAGAGGGAAAGAGATGGTTGATGGTGGTGGTGAGGGGGAGCTGAGAGGGGGTAGCAAGGTAGGGAGGGGGAACTGAGTGTGGGAGAAAGGAAGTGGGATTCCAAGTCATTAGCAGAGTGTGAGTGGAGTGGTTTTATTAGAGTGGAGGCTAGTTGGGGCAGTTGTAGCTGCCACATGCAGTGAGGTGTTGTCAGAGTTTTTACTTGAATGGACCAAACTTGGATTCATCCAGGATGTCCGAGGGGTCCAATATGAAAGAACACCGTGCATGGAGGGGACCTAGAAATAAATAGAAGGATGAGTTCAAACTGTGTAGGAGTTAAATTTTTCAACTAAACAATCAGAGCATAGACTGGCTGGTCTCCAACCAGCTGAATGAAAGGCACTGATTGTTTTTTTCACTGCAGCAACTATGGGACACATTACCTCATGTATTACTGATTGTGGGGCAGCTTGGTCAATGTGAGGTAGTAGTACGCCTTGCTCTTTGTAGCCAGCTTCTGGATATTGGCTTGAAATCCAGAAAATGCTCCAATCTTCTGGCTTTCTGCTGGAACCTCTTTCCTATTGCTATCAAGACAAGCCAAAGAATAGACCATTTCTTGAATCTTTTTGATCCCGAGTGCTTTATGGTGAGATATCAACTTCAGCTCAAACTGATGGTAGGCCATGTCTGACTGTTTTGCAAGGGTGAACTCTGTGTTGTTCTGTACTGATATTTTTCATCTAAAGAGGCTTTGCAATGGCCAGTTTAGGACGATTCTCAGTAAAACCTTTAGTAGCAACATCCTCTGGTTGATCAAACATCACGTTTGTGTGGTGAGATGTATCTGCTCCGGTCAATGTGTTGTCCTGAAAGTCATCATTGTCTAGAATGATAATTCCAGGAAAATCATGGACAAACTCTTCAGGACAACTTTCATTCTTCTCAAGCTCAAACTTTGCCCATGTAGTATACAGATTAAGAACATCCTGGTAGCTTATTCTGAGTGATAATTTCTTCATCATGTCTATACTCTCATGACTTCTTGTCAGCCCATGAATCATCATTAATAACTTGACCTTTAAGGAAGTGTGTTTCCCTGTGATGAATGAAAATAACAGTGATGACAAGGCTGCAATCTCTGGATCCTGGCAGGCATCAGTGAAGTCACTAGCAGCAGGGTTCTTTAGCCAGGTGAGAAACTTTTGTAACTCAGGATTAGGTTCTTCAGTGTTCTTAAGCTCATCAATATGTGGAGGCCCACTCATGTCTGTATCATGTGATAACTTAGCTTTCAAGTGCCTGGCAATGATATTCAGTAACTGTTTGCCGCTCACTCCCCATGAGTAGATTGCTGCTTCCACATATCTTCCACCTGCAGATGTGTCATACACTATGGTACTCTCGTTTTTGTGGAAATGATCATGAACTCTGATCCTGTTTGCAAACTTCTTTTGAATCATCTGCTTAATTTTGTGTGATTTTGTCATACTCGTATCATAACCGAAATTGCTTAACAGGTTATTGTAGTCTATCAGTAGCCCTTGTAACGTTCTTGGCTCATTCATATCCAATACAACTGTTCATATATTTGAAAAACATTTCTCGAACTTCTGCAAGACAAACCTTTTGTAAGTGGAGATCTGAACTGTTTTTGCCCTGGTGGTATATTGGAGAGACATATTTTTTTCAAACAGGAGCAATGATATTGAATCTTAGTGGCAAAACGATCTGTTGTACAATCAATTACAGCTAAGATACAGTCACGCATTGTAGCATCTTCTAGGTACACTGTGTGAGCCTTGAACGTGTGCCATGCATCCATTTGTTGTAGAAGACACCACTTGTCTCAGCCAGGATGCGTTTTGTCTTCTGGCATCATGCACTAGATGCAGAGATCCTTGTTCTGTAGAGGAGCACGCTGTGAAAGTCTAGCAGAAGGGTCAGGTGGTTTTTCAGGGGAACTGTCATGCTCAGAGTGGGATACAAGGATTTCTTGCATCTGCTGTTTCTCTTTCCTAGTTTTTGCTTGCTGAATGAGCCCACAGTTGGATGTGGGTAAAAAAAAAACCTGGGATCACTGGCTCAGCCCAACAGCACTGTAGCCAGTGAGCTGCTTGCCTTACTTGTGACTAAAGATGCCACAGCAAACTCACTGGATGTGGTGGTTATACTCCAAAAGAGGCTTTCCATATCCAGCAGTGTGTGCTGCCGATTGATTGCCCCCTGGCAACCCAGGTCAGCAGGTACAGACTCATCAAAAATAATTATGATGGGAAGGGCCTTGCCACATCCTTTGGGATAGGCTCTATGTGATAATGGCGATCGCATAAAGGTAATTGCCATTATGGCGGATGTACATCAGCGAAAATCAATTTTGCTGATATACACTCATGGCGCAACCAAAAAGGTGCCAAAAAGATACCTTCTTTTGTTTTTGCGGGGGGGGCTGTCCCCAGACCTCCCTACTAAAGGATTCTCAACTCCGGTTGGGGTGCGTGTCAGGGGGGGGATTAAAAAAAATTTCATGGACCTGCGCAAAAATCTGGATGCGCCCAGCACCGAACCTGGCACCCTCCCAACCCTAGCCTGCCACAATCCCACCACGCCACATGGCCAGCTTGGCAATCAACCATCATGCTACACCTCACAAACCCTCCCTTCCCTTCCACCTGTCACTTGGCGTGCTTGCCCCCCCGTGTGTATACGTATAGCAACAGGATGTTGCTATACCCATATTCACCCCCCTGTCCAGTAGCCCTGTGAACAGGCGCCACTACTGAGTTGCCCTTTTTGTAAGCACTCAGTAGCAGATGCCCTTATCATGGGATACCTTTGGGATAAGTTAGGGGAGAAACCATGGAAAATAGGCCCTTGTTGGGCCCATGAATTCCATTTCCATTGCTCATTGGGGTCTGGATGGTACAACCCCTCCCACATCCTGCCTGCTGGTTTTGGGTTTTTAGCCTGATTGGCAAATATAGATTCCTGCAGGCTCCCAAGTAGGGGGCAAGCTGTGGGAGCACTATGGTGGATGTGGCAGGAGGAGATCACACCAGATGTGCTCCTCAAGCAAGTGGAGGAGAATGGTTGATGAAAGACTTGGGCATAGCTGCTTATGATCTATGTTGGAGGTGTGGGGTAACTAATACCAGCCTTGCCCATTTATTCTGGCATTGTAATGAGGTCTGTGTAAGATGGAAGCAACTTCATGTATTCTGCCAAGAGATTCTGAACAGTACATTTCCTTTTTCTCCTTTGGTTTATATTTTGGGGGATGTCTCCTCAGCACCTCATCTTTCATTTCATGGGAAACTTTGGGTTTTACCAGTCTCCTTAGTATTTAAAAGATTGTTACTATAACCATGGAAAGATCATGAGGTGCCGACATTTCAGTAATGGCTAGTCTCCTTGAACAATTTAGCTAACAATGAGAGAATCAGTTTCTCCTTACTTAACAAAAAAAAGATCTGTTTGAGAGCATTTGGGGCCCTTTCCTAACTTATTGCGCAGAAAAAGGTTGATTTCTCAGTATGTTATAGTAGAACAAGATTGGTTATCTTATGTGAATCTCTGGCTATTTTATTCTTAAATACTCTCCTAAGTTGGGTTTGTTAAGATGTAATAGTTTAGTGTCATGTTCTAGGTTTTTTTATTTTCAACACAATTCTGTACTATTTCTCTTCATTTTCTTGTAAATGGAAAATTCAATAAACTTTTAATTGAAAAAAAGAAAGACTGGTAAGCAGAAAAAGGAACAATAATGACAATTTAAGCCCATGATCACATGGATGACAGATCTAATCTTTGCCGTATCTATTTGACCTCACTG
Source organism: Neoceratodus forsteri (assembly GCA_016271365.2). Lineage (NCBI taxonomy): Eukaryota > Metazoa > Chordata > Ceratodontiformes > Ceratodontidae > Neoceratodus > Neoceratodus forsteri. Next base: position 940,750,677 of record CM028137.1, read on the forward strand.
CCTCTGAGTGATCTTACTTACCTGAGCAGAAATGAAAAGCCAAAAACCCTTTTCTCCTTAAATCAATTACTTCAGAAAGAAACTAAAAGGTACTGTATGTACAGCAGATCCAGCCAGGGTGCAACACAATAACTTGCAGAAAGTGACATGTCACAAAATACTGCATGGCAAAAGGGCTTAAATTGCCACTGAATGACATTGTTCCCTGCAGCACTGTGTGTTACTCTGCAGCGTTACTGTGTTGCATCCTGGACTGCACCACTATATGCATAGGTGACTTATCTGTTTGGTCAGCATGTTCCTGTCTTTGTGTTCTTGCCAATGTGTACATCTGCATCAGTGAGGGTGCTACCTGAAGCAATTATTCGCTACACATTCAGTCAAAGATGTCAGGGTTGGTCTGCTTATGAAGTCAGAACAATGCACAATGCCCCATTCTCTTAGTCTGAGAAAAAAAAATGAGCTTGAGAAAATACTTTTGCGTTTTAGTTGCCCAGATGACATAGCCGTATGGTACTGTTAATTGACTATGTTGCCTTGGCCCCCTCAAGCTCTTCATTCAAGTGAAAAAATGCTTGTTCAGCATTACTGCATCCACTTCTTGATAGCATATCATCAAACTTTTGTCTGTTCAGGCATAGAAATTGTGGAACTACCTACGTAACTCACTTAGACACTGTAGTTTGATGAACAAAGGAGTCAAACCAGTATAAGGAGTGAATTTGTTGCAACATAGAAACATAGAATTTGACGGCAGATAAGGACTGCTTGGCCCACCCAGTCTGCCCATTTCCCTACCTGATGGATAAGCTGCAGATTCTAGTTAATCAACAGCTTACTTCCTCCTACCCCCCACTAGAATTGCCTTATGCCTGTCCCATGCATTCTTGAATTCTCCCACTTTTCCTGACTCCACAACCTCCTCAGGAAGGCTGTTCCATGCATCCACAACTCTCTCTGTGAAAAAAATACTTTCTAACATTACCTCTGAGCCATCACCCCTCTATCATCAAATTGTGCCCCCTTGTTCTTGCACATCTTTTCTTCTGAAATATACTACCCTCTTGTACCTTGTTAATTCCCTTGAGATACTTGAAAGTTTCTATCAAGTCCCCCCTCTCCCTCCTTTCCTCAAGGGTATACATATTAAGCTGCTTTAGTCTCTCCTCATATGTCTTCTGGTACAGACCTTGCACCATTTTGGTTGCCCTCTTCTGAACAGCCTCCACTCTGTCTATGTCTTTGCTGAGATGGGGTCTTCAGAATTGCACACAGTACTCCAGATGGGGTCTCACTAACTGTCTGTAGAGAGGGATAACAACTTCCTGTTTTCTACTGTTGATGCCTCTCCCTATGCATCCCAGTATCCTCTCAGCCCTCCTTACTGCCTTCTCGCATTGCTTGCCCACCTTTAAGTCATCTGATATAATTACTCCTAGGTCTCTTTCAATTTTTGTTGTTGTTATTAACTCACCCCCCATTGTGAACTCTTCCCCTGGGTTTTTGTTTCCCAGATGCATTACCTTGCACTTCTTTGCATTGAATCTGAGCTGCCACATATCTGACCATTCCTCCAACCTTGCCAAGTCCCTTTTCATTCTTTCCACCCCACCTTGTGTATCAACCCTGTTGCAGATTTTTGTGTCATCTGCAAAGAGACACCTTCCTTCCAGGTGCTCTCAATGTCACTTATAAAGATATTAAAGGAAACATAAACAGGGTGCTCAATCTTAGCCTAAAACCACAGCAGTGTTGTTGCTGTTTATTCACATAACGCTGCAGTCTTTTTGCTGAAGTTCGTCACTCCCAGTCGCTGCGGTTTAAACATCATGGCACAGTGTAAACAAATCTTCGGTCTGTTGGAATGTCGTTTAGCCTCTTGAGCAGCTACGTCAGTATCGCGATGATGTAATCAGGCGACATCGTTCCCGAGAGTTACTAGTATTTGTAGGGGACCTTATAGTATATATGATGATCATTTATTGCTGTGCAAATTCTATACTGTGCAGGTGTGATAAGGTTGTCACACCTGCACAGTATAGGATTTGATGCAGCAGCACTTTTTCTAATGAAGTTATCATGTATACGTTATAAGGTCCCCATACAGAATATAGTAACTCTCGGGAACTATGTCACTTACATTACATCATCACATACAGACGTTGCTGCCATCTTAGGAGGCTACAGGACCGGCCAGTTTCAATGCAGACTGAGAATTTGTTTACACTGTGCCATGATGTTTAAACCGTAGTGACTCGGCAGTGACAGACTTTACACACAAAGGGACCGCAGCGTTTTGTGAGTAAAACAGTAAACAACACTACTGTGGTTTTTGTTGGCTGCATTTCCTCGGCACTGTTTACGAGTCCTTTAAAGAGGACCAGTCCCAGTACCGAACCCACGGTACCCTGCTAGTTACCCTCCTTTCTTCACTGTGGACTCCGTTTACTAGTACCCTTTGCGTCCTGTTGTCCAGCCAGTTTTTTATCCAGGCTACAACCTTTGCTACAGTTATGCTGTCCAAGCTATTTGTTTTTTAGCTGGTACTTTCCTCCCCTGGTCCCGATCGGCTGTATGTCCTGTTGTCCTCCCAGACCCATCCCCTGACCTTCAGGCTACCTATGCTTCTTCTCCCATGGCTTACCCTCCATGGCAGGGTGGAGGGGAGCCCCCAGCTCAACATGCCAGGACCAAATCCAGTTCAGGGAGGTGCCTTCCTGGGAGCAGCACCTGCAGAGGACTGCCATCATGCAGTTTGATCAGGACTGTTTTTTCCGCTTTTCTGTGGAGGGGAGCGTGCACCACCAGCAGTGACCAAGCTGCATAACATGTCCACATGCAGCACGCAAGACAGCTGCTCTGCCTCTGTGCCCTGATGTACAGGACACTGTGTGCTAACAGCTAGCCTCTGCCAGGTGTCAGGCAGGCATTGGTCTCTGTTCCGCACTCTCCCCAGGAGAGGAGAACTGTCCCCTGGATGCCCAATCCTGGGGAGAGTGGGAAACAGAGACCAATGCCTGCCTGACACCTGGCAGAGGCTAGGTGTTGGCACACTGTGTCCTGTACATCAGTGCACAGAGGCAGAGCAGCTGACTGGCACACACCGGACGCCCGATCCTGTCCCACTCCGGTCAACCCCAGATGACACGCTCGCACCACGAACATGGGTCACCTGTGTGGCAGGAGGTAAGACATGATGCCTCAGCCCTTCACACCACTGGTCTGGCTGTTCAAGCTGTTTTAACAGTAGATTTGAACCTTCGGGAGCCCTAAAGCTCTAATGGAGCAGTTGTGGCTGATTTTCAAAGTAAAAAAAAAAGGAAAAAGCAGGAGATGGAGCCATAGGAAGTAGATGTGGTTAGTCTGCAGCTAACATTTTAAATCACATGAAGCACTGGCTCTCCATAATGAGGGCAGCAGGCTCACCTTTCTCCCTGCCTTCAGAGGTATGCGTCCTCCCAGCTGCTTCAGTCTTGTGATGCAAGTTTGTTACTAGTCTCAAAATTGCATTTATTTTGGCTTGTACAGTGTTTTTTCTTTAGTCAAACCTATTTTTTAGAATTCTCTGCCACTCTGTGTTAACAAATCTCCCTGTGTTCTGATCTCTCACACTGCTTGTAAAACGTATGTGTTTAATTATTATTGACTTGTATTGGTTTCATTCTTTATTTCTGAAGTTTTTCTTGTATTGACAATTTTGTATTTTTATGATGTACAGCACATTGATACTTTTCTGAATGACATTTAATTGATAAAAAAATAATAAAAACGGAAACAATAATATTTCAGTATCTCCCATTATCTTAATCAGGGCACCAATAATAATAATGATAATAATAATAATAATAATAATAATAGAAAGCACCAAAAAGAAAAGGTTTTAAGATCAAGAAAATGATAAAATTTTGTGACCATATTTTTGGCAAAGTTTTGATCTCTTACTGCACAGTTACTCCTTCTATAGCAATGATCAATGTCAAACCCTTTGCAACTGTTGCAAAAATGGAGGCCGTCTGGTCAAGTGGCTAGATGAACACAGGAAACAGAAGACCTATGTTCTTCATATTCTATCCCACCAAAGTCAGGCACTCAATGTCTGTCCTTGAACAAGTAACTTATCCCCTCTTCTCCCATGGTTCAGTTCTACCAGCAATAAAACTCCCATTCCAGCTGAGGAATGCTTTATCCTTCTGTGTGTTTAAGTCCAGTGTTTCCAAAAAGTACAAAGTAGAGCACCCAAGGCAAAAAACAGTAGACACCGGAGAAAATGTGATTGAAGACTCGCCATTTATTACTAGCTCAATGTGCAAAAAAAACCATATTCGCGGTCATTGGGCACTCAGAACTCCCCGACAATGACTAATGATGTCATGGTGATGCAACAAAGCCTAACGTTTCATTTGGCTACATCCAAGCTTCATCAGAGATAGCATTCCATTTCTAACTAGTGTTTATATAGTGTACTGCAACAATGGTGACAGCACAACAAAACATACATATATCAAAAAGCTTGCCCGAAGGAAACACAGGGCAGGTGCAAACGTAAAGCAGTACTAGCTGCAAAGAGGGAGATATAAGGTTAAATGCTGGCACCAGTAAAGGAACACTGAAACTGGTGAATAAACACAATTAAGTGTATTTGTATCAGTCCCCAAAATTGTGAGGGAGAATGAGAGGAGAAAATGACTCCTTAAAATACCCCATCAATAATATTAATAACACCAAATTATTAGACATCTTCCCCTCAAAAAATATAACGTCCTAATGTGCCAGCATCACACCCCATAACTTTTAATTTAGGAAGAAACAATAAGCCAGCACCGCCACTGCGAGATACTCCGTGATGCAAAGGAGGCACAAAAACTCTACGGCATTATTTCATCCAGCACCACACTCAGTATCCAGTGAATGTGCTGAGGGTTCGAAATACCGAATGGTATATAGATTGAATCCCCAGTAAAAATAACTTCATAAAAATGTATTACTTAATACATATTATAACCGCTTCATAGGAAAGATGCCCAATCAATGATCTCATTCATTCCTGCCCCCTTCCTAACCCTGAGATGATAGATCCAAAAACGTTCACGTTGTCCAGTCTTTCTTTCCCAGTTACCACCACACCAATGAACACCCACCTTCTCAATTCCCACAAAGGATTTATCAGGAGTGCCAGTGACCTGCTGCATATGTCTCACTATGGCATATGTAACATCCCCCTTCTGCAGTGCCCTTACATGTTCCCCAACCCTTAATTTAAACAATCAGATAGTGCGTCCAACAGAAAAAGATCCACAAGAACATAATAGCAACTAGATAACACTGTAAGTATTGCAGTTAATAAAATGTCTAATATTAACCTTCTTGCCATCCTTTGGATTGATGACATTATTTGTTTGCTTAATATAACTACAGTACAGACAGTGGCCCCTATGAAATGTGCCCCACAGCTGTGGGGGAAGCCAAGAGTTGAATTAACTGGTTGGTACTTTTAACAAACTTGAAATTACTTTGTCCATGATATTGTCTCATCTTCTAAATACCACTGTCGGTCCTGCCTCAACCACATGTTTCAATTTGGGGTCTATACTTAAAATCTCCCAATTTTTCATAACAATGTTTTTTACTTCTCAGGACCTGGTGCTGTAAGTAGTAATAAAGGGACATATAGGACACTAATATCTGCTACAAGGGGATCTAGGGGTGAGCGTGGGCTCCCTAGTAATGGAATTGATGCGTTCCAGAGCGGTCATGATGGACTGCTGGCTATAACCACGTTGCTGAAAACGAACAATCTGTTCTGTCTCCTTGATCTGAAAATCAACCTCATTAGTGTAATTGAGCAAGATTCTTATTAATTGTCCCTTTGGGATATTACGGGCCACATGCAGGCCTCTAAATAATGAGACTATCATTAATATAGCAACACCGCAAATCCAGACAGTGCCCGAATGGATTTGTGGCATTGCCATACAGCACCTCTGCCTACTGTTTGCCCACAGAAAGACTGGCATAGTTGGGATCCATAGTGCCCCCCCAGCCGTACCACGTATTTATCTGTAAAAACGGTTCCTGAATGTGAACATATTAGAATCTAATATCATGTATGACAATTCAATCAATTATTCTGTGGGAAATATTCACACAAGAGACTTCATCACTCTAGTCCAAACAGAACCTGGGGGCATGTTGTCCTTCTGTATGAGGAAGTCTCTGTGGAGAGTATCCACATCAAGTGTGTCTAGTAACCAAGAGTCCTGAGTATCCAAATTCTCAACAAGGCTCACAACCTGCATAGAGTCTCGAATGTATGAGGGCAGTGTAGTAACAAATGGTCATAAATAACTGTCCACAAATTGGGAAGGTGATTCTACAATCCACCATGCTCCAAAATGATAGGACAATCAGGTGACTCTTGGACGGAGTGTACATGGTGGGTACAACATTGATTTGGCGTTTGTTCCATGAAGGGGTAATAATATGTAGTAAGTACATCTGTTTTTATGAAGTTATTTTTTACTATGGATTCAGTCTGTATACCACTTGGTATTTTCAGACATCAGCACATTCACTAGATATCGAGTGTGGTGCTGGATGCCACAGATGGTGCTATACAGTTTGCTGTGCCTCCCTCCACATCACTGAGCATGTCAAAGTGACGGCACTGGGCTTATTATTTGTGTTCTTTCTAAATGAGGATGTACACGGTTTGATGCTGGCATATTAGATATTATATATTTTGTTGGAATATGTTTAATAATTTGGCATTATTAATATTATTCTTTTAATATTTTGGTTAATCATTTTCTCCTCCCTCCCCATTTTCCCTAGCAATTTTGGGGAGTGATCACATATATAATTGTGTTTATTCACGGTTTCAGTGTTCCTTTATTAGTGCCAGTATTTCACCTTATAATTCCCTCTTTGCAACTATTACTGCTTTAAATTTGCTATACACACACACACATATATATATATATATATATATATATATATATATATTTGTATTTATTAACCAGTTTCACATGTCAGCACTTCACCTTATCCCCCCCCATAGCTATTACAGCTTTAAGTTTGTAACTGCCCTGTGTTTCTTTCAGACAAGCTTTTTAATACATTTGTTTCATTGTGTGATCACCATGGTTACAGTACACTATATAAGCACTAAGAGAACACTATCTCAGATGAAGCTTGGATGTATCCAATTGAAACATTATGCATTTTTGCATCACCATGACGTCGTCAGTCGTTGACGAGTTCTGAGCACTGAACCACCATGAAGATGTTTGTTTTTTGCACACAGTTACAAATAAATGGAGAGTCTTCTGTCACATTTTCACCTGTGTGGACTGTTTTTGCCTTGGATGCTGTGTTGTTTGATTTTGCTGTGTAATTTGCACCTTGGCCATGTCCTGGTGCCAGCCTGCTGGTGTTGTCTTTACTTGAAGACCAGTATTTCCGACCACCTTAGAACATGATCATGCTGCTAAACAATGCTAATGCTCCTTGTCTGCTGTGCCCACACTTTGTTTGTGTGCTTTGATTACTGTTTGGATGCAGTGACCTTTATAGTTTTAGTTCTGTGCACAGTATATTGTGGCCTGTCTGTGACTGATACTTCTGAACTAGGTTAACATGTTCACTGTTGCTGTCCTCTCACATTGCCATGTAAACAAAATGGTGCATCTCATGGGGTTATCCCAGCTGGAGTAATTTCAGTTTAATAACTCAATGTTCCCTCCTTGCATCCACTCTGGATCTTACACACAGCTCTTCTTTCAAATTACCTCTCCAGTATCTTAGCTCTGACTGTCCTAAATGCCTTACTTCCTCTGGGGCTAACCTGGTATTTGGCTGTGACACTGACTGCGTTAATGCAAACGAGTCCCCATAGGACTGCAGACATGTTTGATGTCATTGTCAGTCAAAACTGAAATATATGTAAAGTCCAGTTTTAAATATATAGAACAGTATATGAGCAATCATACACAACAAGGCTGTGTTTTCATTGACTAGTTGAGATGACAGCATATGAATCCTGAGTGCAAAGCTCGAGAGGTCCTTGCTGTCATCCAAACCCTGTTTTGGAAACACATGCTGAGTTGCGTATAGTTGCCCTTCATTTTTCTAGATACTGTATATTTTATTCCTCCTTTGTCTGGGGCAGCTAATCAGCCCTGTCCCCAACTCCCCAAGCCAGCACCCACCTCCTCTAATGCTCACCACAATCAAGTTCTATCCACAAATTCCCCCTCATGCCAGGGCCAGAGGAGGGAGGGCCATTCTCTCCCCTCCCAGTTCTGAAAACCCAGATGGACTGATGGTGAGCTCCTGGTGGCAGTGCTGGTCCAGGGGACAGGTGGGCAGGATTTCATTAACCCCCGATGTTTCCTTTTCCGTTTTCTCCCTGCCCCTCACTGCAGAATACCAGACTTGTGCTTAAAGGTGCACCTGCTGACATTCCCCGCAGTGCCCTCCCTTTCTTGCTGCTAATGCTGCACCACCAGCAGGCTTCCACCTGGTGGCAGTCTAAGGTCAGGCAAACATGTCTTCCCCATCCTGGGAGAGAAGAGTAGTCTCTCGGACCCAGGATTACACAGTTTAGTTTAATAATAGCATTAAGGCCCTCCAGAGGTTGGGTTACCTTTGTTAATTGAACCCAAGGGGCATAAGGTACTATTCAGGTCACTTCATATCACATGATTCACCAAAGCTTCAATTAATGAATGATAATGCAACCCCCAGTCATGTCTTAATGCTTATTTAATATCATATTCCACATAAATGTTTTGTGACTCTTCTACACACACTAATGACACTGTCTCAATCAGTTTGTGACATGAAACATCTTTGCTTCAGAAAAGCATTGCATGTTGTCAACCATACTATAACATTTATTTACTTAAGAAGTCTTTATTATATACAGTTTACTCACTGCGTGGCTACAGGTGAGTGGGGAACATTTTGAAGTGTCAGTTTCGGCATGGCTGTTTGCACAGGATGTCTCCCCGATTAGGAACTCCACAAAATATGATGGTCCAACCACCCACTGTGAAAGCAATATAGATGGAAAATATAAATATAATCAAAATACAGACTTTAAACACCATGATTCTCTAAAAGGACTGCATAAAAAATGTTGTCCTCCAGCTGGAATGGGGAAGGGGAGATGGAAGAAGCAGCTTTGCAGCAAATGCCATTTTCACTCTGTGATTAGCCATGATGGAGTCTGCATATGCCAGGAGTCCCACTCACTGTTCAAGAACCAAGTGTCTGACCTGTACAATGCATTTAGGCCCCTACTGAACATGGGATGAGACACTTAAATTCACTTCTGAGCCCAGCATTCCCAGTAAAAAATGGACTGGACAACCTGGGGTACTTTTAATACAATCCCCTGGTTCTCCCGTTCCCCAGCCAATGATGGGGCCCCTATGGCAACATCCTTCCTCCAACCTGAAAGTTGGGAGAACAGCTGCCTTCTTAGCCACTGCCGGTGCTGCACCATGGTCAGCTGACTGGGATGCACAAATGGTGGGTGACCTTCACCCTCATTCCCTGGGAGCCAAGGGCTCTCTTCCTCTAGCCACATTGCCTCATGCTGGCTCAAGCACGGGATTCTGGGGCTTCCACATCAATCACAGACTTACAGGTTGGATTCTTGATGAGCTGCTGTTGTGCCACTGGGCTGGTCCTGACCTAAGGAAAGTCTGATATTAGTATTTTTAAGTAAGTAATAAGTCCTGACCGGGTGTGCATTACAGGATTTTAATGCATGCACCAGTAGTGTGAGGCATGGGGCCGAAGACCGAGTGTCCTCTTATGCCCCAGGGAAATTTATTCAAATCCTTTAATGCATGGCCTGAGGTGGCTTATTGCTCGTATAAAATGGCTCGCTTCTCTTATGTAATGTTTACAAAGTGAAATATTCTTAGCATTTTCTTTTGCATAAAATTATTGGTTTAAATACATTTTAAATGGCAAAATTATTTACATGATATAGTCCCTGATATTGTAGGTAATAAGTATTTTTTTGCCTTGTTGATGAGATCCGCTATCTGATTGTGCATCACTACCTTTTTAATGCATAGTCGGGTGATATCTTTTGCCCACTAAAGTTTCAGGATTTTTCTTTGCCATTCCATAAAGGTGCATAACTGAGCACTCTCTTAACTTTAATAACAGCTTTATTGTAGGGAGCAAAAATTTTTTTTTTAAATGAAGCTGTCTTTCCCACATCCACACACAGGTTCTAGCCAGAGCCGTTACAGCTGTGGTGAGCTTGTTGGATCGCCGGGGAACAAGCACTATCAAATGCCATCACCAAGATGCGTAGTTCTGTTGAATGGCAAAATGCCATTTCCAAGATGGTGGCACTGACGGAACTGTGCATGCGCAATGCACGCACATGCCCAGTTCAGTTCCGGATGTGGAAGTGGCGGACGACACAAAAAATAGTGTGGTCATGCCTGTATTGTGAGCGACCGTGGTGGACTATTTTGACTGTTTTGGAGGTTTGGAAGTGATCATTCCAAACCTCCAAAATGGAAGTGTACCACGGTTGCTCATTTTCTCAGTGAGTGATCACAAAACAGCTGCAGGCTCCACTCACACAGCCATACAGATTAGTATAATTCACAAATGTACACAAACACACATAGAAACACCGAAATTTACAGGCAGAAAAAAGACCTGTGGTCTCTCCAGTAAGCCAACGGACCTTAGCTAATGGGAGTGACATGCTTGCTTGGCTAAGTGAAGTAACTTAGAGATGTCCACATTGAGATTTATGTTCCTTCTCCTTGCCCCCCCCCCCAACCATCACTATCAGGCTCTTGAATCTGTCCCATTGAGTCTTGAATCCATTATTCAGTTACAGTTTTAGTGCTGACCACCCTGCTAGGTAAACCATTCCATTTGGTCACTGTCCACAAAGTGAAGAAGTACTTTTCCGTGTCCCATCTGAAACTGCCTTTTACCAGATTGTAGCTGTGCCCCTGGTGTACATATATGCAGAGCAAAGTTAGTGAAAGTATTTAAGCAACTCAGTCAGCACTATCAAAAACTATAATTAGGTTATACAAAGTGTGCATGTTTGCCAGGAAACTATGTTCTCTGAAAAGCAGTGGCCAGGTTGAAGCAATGGATGAGCAAGTGAGTGGTAATTTATTTGTTTGTTATGTTCAAAAATCAAGACACAAAGTTGCTATTATCCTATAAATGTTAACAAAGAAGGACTAATACATGGCTGCATCAGTACGGGTGTTAAAAAGTAAAACATGTGCCATGCTGATGACCCGGGTTCAGGAACGACCTTGGGTGATCAGGGTGCCGGCAAAGGGGGAGGGGCAGGGCAGGATCGGCGCCTAATGGCAGCTCTCCTCTCCTGGGGTGGTTGTTGCCCCCCCATAGTTCTGCTGCCACTAGGTAGAAGTCTGGTGTCAGTGCAGGTGGGAGGGGGTGGCAAGTTGGGAGGGCATCTCAGAATGCGGCGCACGTGTGCCTCCAGATGCGTGTATGTGCATCCGGGATTGGGGGCTGGCAAAAATGGGTAAAAAACACAGAAAATACATAATGAAAAAAAGGAAAAAATATGTTACTATATCAACTTTTATAAATATAAGTGGTCAGAAAACTGCTTCACTGGAATAATGGTTAAGGCACTCACCTTCCAACTGAGGGACTGTGGGCTCAAGCTACAGAATCTGCAATCCCAGCTGGAGTGGCAGGAGGAGGAGTAGCAGTACCAAGGGCATGCAAGACTCCCTGGGGTGGATCTCTTGTGCTGCTCACAGAATGGCTACATCCTGGTTGCCCAGAGGGGTGGGGAGCTGGTCTACAAAGAACAGCCCTTAGCCCTGCCCTCTTTCTCCTGATATCAGTTTTCAAGGGCTCCTTCTTGTGACAGGTCATGAAGGTGCTGACCCTATGACCCACTCTGATATCAGACGGCTATTATGATGTCCCTGGCATGCTTCTACAGTAATAGAAGCAGTCCCATTGTGATCAGGAGAGTGTCACCCTTGTAGGTTTGCTGTCATTCAGTGGCTGCACTTCAGTGTATCAGGAGCAGCATAGAAGACTGAGGAGCCAGCCTCTATGACAGACCTAGGAAGGTACAAACCCCTTACAGGATGAGTGGTCACAGGATCCTGACAGTATCCAGCGTTCACAGGTTGGTGTGTTGGCCTCTGACTAGAAGTACCCCGTTGTTCACAGCATCAAACTGCTGAGGATGCCTTCAAAAAGACAGATTGGAGGCTGGCCCAGAGACTTGGTTGCAGTGCACCAGACTGTCACTTGGGAGTTCTTTGTGCAGGAATAGGAAGAGTTCAGTTTTCAGGGAGGTGATACAACAGATCACTGTGCAGCACCTTTTGCAGCTGAGCTGTGCTCAGTAGAACATTGAGGGGTCCAGTATGGACATCACCTACCGTAATTAACATTAGCCTCTGCATTCTGCTCTAGGGGCTACTGGGGTATGGGAAATATTTTGGAAGACAAGGGCATGTGTCTTAACCCCCACCTCCCAGAAAGCACTGTTTTCATGTAATTGAATTCCAACCACCCACTGCATTGACGCTTTTGTCACTTCTAGAAGGGCAAAGTACTTTGAATGTCCACTCTCACTATTATACTTCTTCAGAACCTGATTGGCAGATTGTACAACTTTGTCATCATTAATTGAGATTGGGGTTGGACAATCTGGGCACATTCGTGATACTGGAGATCGTGGAACTGTGAAGGAAAGACAGAAGTATAGGAAAAGTAAATATAATAATGTTTTTTAACTCATGGTTCTTACTTTCAAACATCACCTGTTCAAGCTCTCGTGGACCAAATCAAACTTAGAACTGAAACTGCATACTGTGGTTCGCCATCTGAAAACCAGCAAATCTGAAACTCCATGACTGAAAGCCCAGCACCTTAGTGTGACGCTGCTTCTATTAGCACTTTAAGCACAAAGGTAAAATTTTTCCTCACAGAGTTACTCAGAATTATTTTTTTGTCTGCTTGATCCTGTTGTCTCATCACCCAACATTCCAGAGGGAGTAATGATCAGGAAACATCCCAGAATCTGCGTGTGGCTCTCATCCAGGTGGGGAAAATTCATAGGCGATTTAGTTAAGTCCCCTGGTTTGTGGAGCTGTTAATAGATCCATTTTATGGTTGTTGTCCCTCCTGCCTTAAGCTTGCACAAGATTTGAATCTGAATGTAGAGCGCAAAGAGAGGGCGAGATGAATTATGACGGGGTGTTTATTTATTTTTTATTTTATTTATTTGTATTTCGGATGACACCTTTGAGCCGAGGGCTCTTTTACAAAGGTTCCACGTCAAGGCAATAAGGACAATAAGGTACAAAACATAACATGATCATTACAATGGAACTTACAAAAAAAAAAGACAAATAAGGTTACAATAATAGCAGCCAAAGACATTGTCAAGGAATTGTGTTGCGAGTTAATTATACAGTACAAGTCATAGGCAGCTTAGTGAAGCTTTGTTAGGAGTGGGTTAGTGGGAAAAGAAAAAGAAGAGTGGTGGTGGTGAGGGGGTGGTATGGGAGAGAGAGAGAGAGAGAGAGAGAGAGAGAGAGAGAGGGAGGAGGGAGAAATGGGGAGGGCATTGCGTTGGGTATGTGGTAGATGGGAAACAGCAAGGGAGGAGGAAAGGGGGGATGAAAAGGAAACAGATTCATCCTATATCCAGTAATGGGGGGTAGGAGAGGAGGAGGAGGAGGAGCTGAGGCAGTGAGGAGGGATGCTTGAGGGTAGTCTGCCTGGAGGGGATTATAAGAAGCAATCACAGAAGGCACTAGGATGTGTGTTCAATAAACGGATGGCAGACACAGCAAAAGAGAGGTCCGCAGTTGTAATATGGTTCACATTTTGGAAAAAAAATTAATTACCTTTAATAGTAGAAGTTTTTCCTTCTTCAGAAGTAGCTCTGCCTAGTTACCCTTTCCTAGCATAGAAATATAGGCAATGATGGCAGAAAAAGACCAAAGGACCCTCCAGTTTGTTCAAGTTCCCTATAATCTACTGTTCCTCCAGGGTACTAACCCTCCTCATCACTTCTCTGTTCTGCTCCTTTGTCCTGTCCTGTTTTATTTTCCTGCCACTGTCAAATTGTGTGAATATAGCAAAAATTAAATTACAGTAAAAATAACCAGTTTTAGAGCTTGTATCAGTGAAATAACTGTTCTTTTACTTTTTGTGGGGGTAGCTGAACTAAAATTAAGCTAAACAAACATGTAAGACTTTTACAAGTTCAATGGAATAGAAATGCTTTTATTGTTTGACTCGATGTGAGTCATTGCAAGCACATACAAAAACAATATTCCATCCATTCCATGTACAGTATATTCCATTCCAATATTCTATCATATATACATCAGAGACAATACAATACCAAAGGTTGACAAGCATGTATAGTGCTGGCTGTCGTAAGTAATCAGGGCTGGCCCTAGCTATCCTGGGGCCCTGTGTGAACCTTCTTGCTGGGACCCCATATCAGAAGTCTTGAAGTCCCCAAGAAACAGCCTCATCTGCACCATGGCCTCCCTATATCTTCATTTTCCGCAAGGTTTGTGTGAGTTTTGTACTTTACTTGAACTAAAACGTAAAGGAGATCAATGGGACAGCTGAGGCTTTTTGAGGGCCCCTCTGTTCTTGGAGCCCCGTGCGAATGCACAGTTCACAGCATGCTAAGGCCAGCTCTGTGAGTAATTCATTTTTAGAATATTCAGAGTATCTGATAAGTACTTAGTATCATAACTAACACTACTCAAACGCCCTAAAGAAGGAGGACGTTTTAAATAAAAACAATTCTGGAATACCATTTTCCTAACTCTGACCAAAATGAGTTACAAATAAAGAAAATGTTTCTATATAGTTAACCTTGTGTTGAAAAGTATGAACTTTCTTTGCCCAAATCAATTAAATATGTGTAAATAAATAAAAAAAATCCATTGGAGTGGAACCTCAGAAAATCTTTCCACAACAGAAATAGCTTGGAAGCTTGTAAACCAGATACATAGATACATAGGCAGTGTCGGCAGATAAGGGCCTATGGCCCACCCAGTCTGCTCATTTGAGCTTATAAGTTCAGTTTATGTTTCCTAGAAGTCTGTTGCCCCTTACCCCTGACCTCCAGAATTCCTTTATGTCTATCCCATGCATTCTTAAATCCCGTGATTGTTTCAGCCCCCACCACTTCCTCTGGCAGGGTGTTCCACTTGTCCACCATATATATAGGTACTCTGTAACCAGGAATAGCAGGAGTGGGGAATTTAGCTCGTAGTCTCCAAACACCCAGATTTACTGGGTGGCAAAAGTTTATACTAAGGTAAGCCACAAAATGTTAGTCAGCTAATTGAAAATTGACGTAACTTGTAGTTTTCTCTATGTCTAGAATCTATAAGTTAAAATTGACTTGATGATTAGGCTGTACCAGTCAGATGGGCAAAAAGCAATTTAAGACATTTCATCATATCATAGGCAACGACTTCGGGGGGGGATTCATAAAAATTCTAAGAATCTCACCTGGGGAGACTGTATTGTTCAAAAAGTAACACCCAACACAGCTTTCCTTGTGGAGGAATATTTTGAAAATAGGCAGTTCTGTCTAGTGCACTTACCCGGTTACCAAAAGCAAATAAATAAATAAATTAAATAAATGAATACAATCTCTCCACAGTCATATTATAAGTTTTGATCAACATCAGGATTTTTGTTTTTATGCAAATCTACATTGTCACACTTTAGAAGGGTACATTTCTAACCTAAATGTCAGAAATACTCATCTCTCTGTTGTGTCTGTCAAAAACAAACAAACAAATGAACAAAAAACAAGATATGGTTCTAGCATGTAATTAATTTTATTTTTTGCATACCATCCTTGACGTTTTAACACTCTAATTCTCACTATGAGCGATTTCTGAAATTTATTTAAGTCTATCTGCAATTACTGTTATGTTGTCAGGGGAGACGTCAGTTCTACAAACAGAAGAGGGTCGCCTCGAATTGTTAAATTGTGTAAGCCAAACAGAGCCAACTGCAGAACAACTAAGGCTCGCACGCAAACCAAAGCAGTGAAGGTAGAAAACAGTAGTGGGTTGTGGGAGTGCACCTAGCTACATGCCCAGCTTTCATTGATATTGTAAGTAAGTTTTTTTATATATTTGTAGATCTTCTGTAGTATGATATTATTGCTGCTTTGGTTTGAATGTGAGCTTTGGTTGTTCTGTAGGAGATATTAATTCCCCTTGTAACATGGCAACTTTTGCTAGTGAATAGAGGATTCTAATATACTGAAAGGCAATCCGCGATGCAAAATGAAGTGGGCATGAATCCCTTATTGTAACACGGCAAAAAAGAGAAGCCTGAAATAAGGCAACATCATTGGACAAAACGCACTACATGATCAAAGTTGGAGTGGGGATTAATCATTGGTAATGCCTGCTCCAACTATTAATCAAGGGGTCACCGGGTCAGGCTCTAGCACCACTAGCTGTCACAGCAGCAAACGGAGTACATATCGTGGTGAAGACGTAGGATCTCAATGCGCCGACACAAAGCCAAACAGGTCCAGTGAACAGAACTGTAAAAACGGAAACTACAACAACGCAAGTATTCCCATGTTACAAATGCATTAATTCGCTCCGGGGTCAATTTCTACTGGGGAATTAATGCATGGTTGGGTGGTTGTAGGCACTCGGACAAGGCCTCGTGCCACAACCCCCCCCAACCATGCATTAATTCCCCAGTAGAAACCTCTTTCATTGGGCATTAATGCTTACATAATGCCTGATTCATTTTGCAGTATTCCGAATGTCCACACTTGAATCGATAGCCAAGCAGCAGGTGAAATAGCTACCTCCCACCCACCTGCCCAGCGGTCACCATTGCATCCTAATAAGTACCTGAGGGAGAAACTCCTGATGTCTGCTGTATGAGAAAATTGTAAAATGTTCCTGACAATTTAATATGCCCGCTGAAGTTGTTTGTAGCCCTGCTTGCTGGGTTTTGTTCACAATCGGTAAAGTTGCTGTGGTTTATGTTAATTGCTGATCCCAGAATGCAGTGCTCCTCAAATAGCGATGAAATTAACAAGTTACAAGGACTTTTGCCAGTGTGCAATTAGCATTTAGTAAAATGTAACAATATACAATTTATCACCGTGTCTTACTGCTGCATATTTTCTATGTTTTACTGGTACAGCACTACAGTATGTAGCAGCCACAATATTAAACGATGTTCCATGTGTGAAAAGCAAATGCCATTAAAAAAAATTGTGATCAGCACAAACGTACATCTCTCTCTTTCTTTCAAAATGCAACTGTGCCTGCCTTTCTGTCAAAATACAATTGTCTGACATAAATTTTTGTAGCGCTTGCCATGTTACAAGTGCATTAATGCACTCCAGAGTTGGACTCTACTAGGGAATTAATGCCCAGTTAGTGGTTGGAGGCACTCGCCACCCGTCAACTAGGCATTAATTCCCTAGTAGAGCCCTCCTCTGTGGTGCATTAATGCTTACTGAGGAGGTCTAGGCAGAGGTGATCAAGTGTTATTGTTCTCAAAGTATTTGCAACATTTTCTAGCCACACAGAGAGAAAGAATTATAGCTAAGCCACTGCACCTTTTCTCCCAGATGTTCCTTGATTACTCTATTAGACTCTATGTTAGTACACTTAAAAATGAGAATTTTCTACATTTTTCTAGGTATGCTATTTTAGCTCTCTCATGTTCTGCTCTTGCTATTCCTGATGGAGTGGATCTAGAAATTTTAAGAATTGAGTTATATAATAGCATAAAAGGCATTTCAATTTGATTACACTTGGCATCAGTCCAAATTCCAGACAAATATAGTGCTACGCTGTTCGTTTTCATCTCTGACGTATGTAGCACTGAGAGAAGAGAGTATCCCCCAAATTTAGCAATAAACCTTAACAGGGCATTTTTAATTTATATGAGTTGAAAAGTTGAAAATTAACAGGGCCAAGATATAACCCTGCTTAACTCCGGTACTGGATTTGAAAGATTCTGAAAGATTGCTACCTAGCTCATATCTGACTGATGTCCTGTTTTCAGTATATAAATTAATAATAATCCTAAGGATAACATGATCCATTTTTAGGATGTAAAGTTTTTCCCAGAGGAGTGATCTGAAGACACTGTCAAAAACTCTATTGAAATCTATGAAGCCAAATATAATGAAATGTGGTTTTTGAGATGGGGAGGTTTGCTGAAAGTTTGTAGGTATTTGTACAGCAGGCTGCTTCCAAGTTGGTCATCTGGACCTGTGGTCAGAGTCACTGCCTATAGTGCTGGAGGAACTGGGACCTGGCAGTGGGGTGAGTTTTTTTTTTTGTGTGTGGTGAATTATTTTTTTTCTGATGTTCCCCCGTTGTGCCTGCCCCCTTCATCTCATTCCCTCTGCCCGCAGGTTGCCCCTCCCAATGCTCTCCCCCTCTTAACTTGTGTCTTCCTCTCTGACTTGCATCCCCCTCAAGTTTCTCTCCCTCCCTAAGATGTGCTCCCCAGGTTGTTTGTTATAGGTTGGGATGCAGGGCATGGGGGAGCATAGCCTGCATCAAAGAATGTTAAGATCACCCCACACAAAGAAAGTAAATTTATCGCTGCTCCTGGCAGGTGCATAGTGCACATCGATTTTAGCTTTTTGGTGAATCTAATTGATGTCTTTGACTGGGTGACTAGGGTCGTAGATTGGGGGGAACGATGGATGTGTCCTACCTGGATTTCCATAAGGTCTTTGATTCCGTTCCACATAGAAGACTGGTGAACAAGCTGGGCAGCCTGGGAGTGGGTCACAAAGTGGTAAATTGAGTTAGGATCTGGTTGAGTGATACCTGTGGCAACCACTGTCTGAAACACTCTGCTGTGCTGTGAGGCATCTCTCTGAATCCAGTTCTTCGTGCGGCATGGAAGCCGACGTGTCAAACTCCTCCATGGCATACTCCTCCCCCACCCCCGACAAGGCCTCCAAGAAAGCCAAGGCTCATGCTGCTTCTACGGGCACAGGGGCAACTACCAGTCCAGAGTTTAGGCCACTCTCTGAGGATTGTTTTTTGGCTGAATAAACCCCACTGAGAGACTCTCTGGTTGAACTGACCGCACATCTCTGCTCCTTGAGGAAGGATTTGGGGGAGTTTAATATACCGGTTGGGGATGTGGATGCTCGAAAAACATCTCTGGAGCAATGCAGGATAAGAGCAACCCCAAAGTTATTGCCTTATGGCAGAAGGTTGTCTCTCTGGAAGAGAAATTGGTGGACTTGAAGGGAGGAGTCGACAGAACAACTTCCTGATTTTCGTGCTCCATGGTGCAAGTTTCAAAGAAATAATTTGGGAAGGGTCTCATCTTAGGATCACCCAGGATTGGCCAGCTATTGTCCAGCAATGCAGGGCTGCCTATTATCCCCTGGTTACCAGACTGCTGGCTGCTTCCATTAAAGTTCAGGTCCTCTACCCTGCTCGCTTACAGATTTTGGCTCAAGAGAAATGGATATAGTATGACTCGGTGGATCAAACTTCTGTGGATTTGAAGACTCATTTTCCGGATCTCTTTAAGGACAGATGAGTGTCTACCTGATTATTGAGCTTGTCTCTTGTTTCTCAGTATTTTATAAAAGATGTTCTGTACTACAGCTAACTTTTTTACATGGACACCGGTTACAGTCTACTTGTTTCTTTCCACGTTTCATTTGTGTTAGGATTTAAGACAATCTGACTTCAGCTGCCAGTTCATTCTGGCATTCCCTGGACTGCTCCAGAACTGTTCAACCTACCCTCTATGGACTTCAACAATTATACTTAGTATTAGATGGTAGCCCCCTCTGTATTTAGTTCTATTTTCTTTTATATTTACTGTGTTTTAGGTGAAAGGGGTCCCCCTAGTGTTTCTATTCAATTTATGTGCTGCCAACTTTTGGAACACTGGTTTTATTAGGAGGTGCATGAGGTCACCTACTTTTATATGCTATTTTCTGTATATTACATTTTATCATTCATTGTTTCGGCTCTTGTATGTACAATGGGGTTCAGGTTGGTTTTCCACTGGACCCCCTCGGCAGAATATTTGTTGTTTGCTCTTCTCTTACTAAGGGGTAATGTTCTCAGGTTTAAACATCTTTTGTGCGGTACAGTTACTAACATTTTCTCAAGATTCATGCTTTGATGGTTCATTATGGGGGGAGGGGTAATGGGAGTTTATACTTTTCGATTTCCTGTTGTGGAATTGAGGATTTTGAGATGCCTTGTAAGATGATTAATGTTACACCTTTGTTTTTCTGAGCAAGATGGGTGGGAACAGGGAACTAGGAGCAGACTGCTAGGTGCTGTGGAACTCACGCACTGGTCTGGGGTGGGGATGGCCACTAGGTCCTGTCGGCACTTATGGCATGGTATTCTAGCTATTCTCTTGTTCTGTTTCTATTATTGGGGTGGGGGATTCATAGATTCATAGAAGTGTGACGACAGAAAGGGACCGAACTAGGCCCACCAAGTCTGCTCATTTTCCAGCTATCTGCTTGGACCTGTTCATAACAGTCCCATGTGGCTTTCCCATGCCCTTTGAATCCCTCTCCACTGTTCTCTCCAACGACTGCTTCTGAGAGTCTGTTCACCTTTCTACCACTCTCTGAGTAATAGTATTTTCTAATGTTACCCCTGAACTGTCCTCCCTCCACCTACAGGCCATGCCCCCTCGTCCTCTGATTTCCCTTCATCTTGAAGAAGCTCCTCCCAGCACCCTGTTTACTCTTAAGGTACTTGAAAGTCTCGATCATGTCCCCCCTCTCCCTCCTCTGCTCCAGGGAGTACATGTTCAGATCTCTCAACCATTCTTCATAGGATAGGTGGCTTAACCCTTTTACCATTTTTATCATTCTCCTCTGAACCCTCTCTATCCTCCCCACATCCTTCCTGAGGTATGGCCTCCAGAACTGGACTCCGTACTCCAAGTGCGGTCTAACTAGATGGGTGTGCAAGGGTACTATGACCTCCCTATTCCTACTGGTGATCCCCCTTCTGATGCATCCCAGCATTCCACTCCTCCTGGCCACTGCCCTTCCACCTTCAGGTCCCTGGATATAATGATGCCTAGGTCCCTTTCTTGTTCCATCTTCTCCAGATCTCTGCCCCCCATACGGTACTCTGCCTTCTGATTTCTGTAGCCCAGATGCATGATTTTACATTTTTCTGTATTGAATGCAAGCTGCCACCTCTTTGACCAAGCCTCAAGTCTCCCCGTCTCTCTGCATTTGTTCCACCCCTTCCTCCATGTCCACCCTATAGTAGATTTTGATATCACCCGCAAACATACTCAACTCCCCTCAAAGCCCTCCATGATGTCCCCTATGAATATATTGAATAGTAGGGGCCCCATCACTGATCCATGAGGGACCCCGCTCATGACCTTGCCCTCCCCGGATGCCACCCCATTTATTATGACCCTCTGCCTCCTTTTCCCCAGCCAGTTTCCCACCCATTTGACTACCCTCTACCCCAGCCCCAGTCCTGCCATTTTACATAGCGGCCTCCCGTGGGGCACTGAGTCAAATGCCCTTCTGAAATTCAAATAAGCTACATCTACTGCTCTACCTTGATCTAGTTCCTTGGTGAACCCATCAAAAAACTCTATCAAATTTGTTTGACAGGATCTGCCCCTAGTAAGACCATGTTGTCTTGGATTCATCAGGCTACTTGTCTCCAGGTAGCTGGTGATCCTGCCTTTTATTAGCGTCTCCATGAGCTTGCCTACCACCGATGTCAAGCTCACGGGCCTGTAACTTCCCACTTCCTCCCTCCTTCCCTCCCCCCCTTATGCAGGGAGACCACATTTGCCTGCCTCCAGTCCTCAGGCACCACCCCCGTTTCAGGGACTGATTGAAGTGCAGTCAAAGGTACCACCAATACCTCCTTTAGCTCCCCTAACACCCTGGGTGCTCCCATCTATTTGTGCCCTTTCCACCTTCACAGCCCAGTTCTTCCAATATTTCCTCCACGAAATGGCCTCATCTCCCCCTCTCCCCAGCTATTTCATTTCCTGCTCTGCTGCCTCCTTCTTCCTCCCTCTTGAACACAGAGCAAAATAGGTGTTTGAGTAGGTCTGCTTTTCTCTGTCCCCTGGCGCCTCCTTTTTGTTCTTAACTGGAGAATCCCTCTGGTCTTCCCTTTTTCATTTACATATAGAAAGAAAGTCTTATCCCCATTTTTGACCCCTCTCGCTAATCGCTCCTCTGTCTGTGCCTTTGCCCTCCTTACTTCTACCCTGGCTTCTCTCTGGCTTGCCTGGTATTTTACCCAGTTTGCTTCCATCTTTACTTCTATATATATAGAAGTAGTAGAGTATAGAAGGGATGAGACCTTTTTGATTTGTTTTTCAGTACTTCACTTAGTGGGGAGGGGGTGGGGGAGGGACATTCTTGGTATGTTTAGAGCATATTTAGTACTAAAGTGTATTTACATTATATGGGGTTTATAGCTTGTTCTTTTGTGTGGGGGCGGGGTTTAGGGATTAAAATCTGGAAATATGGGTATTTGAATCTCTTTCAGTTAATAGGGTTTTCTGACAACTATCTAGTAGCATGGCGGGGGGCAGCACCGGAGGGAAGGGTTGGGAGGGGAGAGTTGTCCCGGGAGTTGGTTATAGTCGGAGCAGCCAGTTCCTTGCTTTTGATCTGGTTTGTTTGTTTTTTTTGCACCTAATTATGGTTCCAGGCCCTTGCTGCATGCTCTTTAATGACTAACTATAAGTTTTGTACTTGGAATATTAGAGGTGCTCAGTCCCCTATTAAGGGAACTAATGTTCTCCTCCACTTTCAAATATTACAAGCCGATATAGCATTCCTGCAGGAGACTCACCTGCTCCCATCCCAGGCTCTCCTTTTTAGGTGGTTCTGGGTGGGACAAGTGTTTGGATCTGGTTCTGACTCCTGGAAGAAGGGTGTTGCTATTCTCATAGCTCGAAGAGTCCCCTTTCGTATCCTTCAGGAACTAACAGACCCTCAAGGCTGATACATAACTCTTTGCACCTTACTTGGTCATATAGAAGTAATATTAGAAGCAGTGTATGGTCCTATGACCAATGACTGTTCCTTTTTTACCTCTTTAATGTCTCTTCTGGATTCTTGGACCTCCCACCCTATTATATTATGGGGAGGCTGGAACTTGGTCCAGTCTAATGATCTTGACAAATTGAGTAAATCCTGATTAGCACTCTTCCACAGTCAATTAGTACTTAGGGAGTTGAGGACTCCATGGGTTTGGTAGACCCATGGAGAACATTAAACCCTACTACTCGAGATTTTTCCTTTTATTCTTCCCCACATCATTCGTTTTCTCGAATGGACTATTTTTTGCTTGGGGCGGATTACCTCCCTGTGGTCCTTCTATGCCACTACTCCACTAGGGTCATATCTGACCACTACCCTGCTCTCTTTCAGTTAAACCTCACCCCTTGTTAGATAGAGACAAGATGTGGACCCTGAATAACCAATTACTCAAATCGGATGGCCTACTGAATCAGCTTCAGTCTTTTATCTCCTCATTTATGGTGCTTAATGCCCCCTTCTATGCCTACCATTGACATTCTATGAGGAGCACTGAAGTTTGCCCTTAGAGGGGAATTGATCCAATTGGCATTTATTCAGAAAAAACAAACCTCAGCCACCCTATCCTTCTTGTTAACTCAGATACGGGACTTAGAGGTCCGTCTTTCACAGATCTCCCCTCAATCTGATTGGGTACAGCTGGACAATCTCCATTTTTAATACAATACTTTTGGGGGATAAAGCAGAACATCTCATACTTCATTCAAAGGTGAAATATTTTGATCGGGGGGAAAGGCTGGAAAATTACTAGCGAGCCGGTTACGCTCCCAGGCTGCTGATAAGATAATAACTTCTATCCGAGCCGACTCTGGATCTCTTCTTTCTTCATCAAGGGATATTGTCGACTCCTTCCAGACATTCTACCAATGCCTATATGCTTCTCCCCCCTCTCCCTTCTGCCCTGTGCAATTACACACTTTTTTACAAGATGTACCAGTTCCTCAATTAACAGACCCTCAAGTTGCTATCTTACAAGCTCCGCTCACTCTACCGGAGATTTTACAAGCTTTTGATTCCTTTGCTTCAGGTAAAGTTCCTGGCCCTGACTGCTTCACCTCCAATTTTTATAAGTCCTGTAAAGATCAACTGGCCCCTATCCTCTTGGACACTTATAATTATATTTTTATGTCTGGCCTTTCTGATTCCTCTCTTACTGCAGCAATGATTGTGGTTCTTTCTAAACCTGACAGAGGCCCCCCTGCTGGTTTTCAATTATTGACCTGTTTCCCTTATCAACATTGATATGAAGATCCTAGCCAAAGTATTGACCTGTAGGCTGGGGCTTGTATGGGGGTCCCTTATTAGTAGGGAACAGGTTGATTTTGTTCAGGGTCATCTTTCATCTGACCACCTTCAGAAGCTGTCTTATCTCTTTTCGGCATTCAGGGACTCCCCCACTCCTGCAGCTTTGGTGTCCATGGATGCCGAAAAACCTTTTGACTGGGTTTCATAGGACTACTTGTTTAATCTCCTCCCTAAATATTGTATACTTTAAGCATTTATTCAATGGCTCAGGGTATTATATTCTTCCCCATCTGCCCGGATCCTTTGTAACGGGGTCCTATCATCACCATTTGCTCTCTACCAAGGCACCAGGCAGGGTTGTCCACTTTTTCCTTATTTTTTTAATCTCATTCTGGAACCCCTTATTTGCAAGCTTAATCTTTCCCCTCAGGTTTTCGGCATTTCAATATGCCCCCACAGTCTATAAATTACCTGTATATGCAGATGACATTTTGATGCATATCTCCTCCCCCACTACTTCCCTGCCGGCCGCCTTACAGATTATTTCCCAGTTTGGTGATAGCTCCAACTATAAATTAAGTTAGGGAGGCAGTATAGCACAGTGGTTTAAGGCTCTGAGCTGCAAATCTGGAGACCTAGATTTGAATCCCACAGCCCCCCATTTGCATACTGTGTGACCCTGAGCAAGTCACTTAACTTCCCTGTGCTCCCAGGTCGCACCTGTAAACAAGCTTTCAGCTTAGTGTGCCATTCCTGGTTAAACAATTGGAAAAAAAAACACCTCTCCAAAACTGAGGTCATGCCTAGCAACAATGATACCTTTAAAGTAGTGGTGCAAGTTACCCTTACTAAGACTTTGGGCTTCACAGCCCGGCACCCTGGGGCAGCAGTAGCCCCTCTGTGCCAACAGTAAAAATTTTAATATGCTCTGTAAGGTTTGGGAAGGGATCGTAACTCTGGCTGAGCTGCCAGCCAGCCTATCCCTTCCCACTTCCTAGTCTGCCTGCTCCACCCCCGTGCTCCTCCGTATCATGATGTTTAGCCAGGGAGAGTGTGGGGATGCGCCCCATGCAAGTATATGGGGCTAATTTTCTGAACGATTTTACACACTTTAGACTGCCTATTAGGAAAAATGAAAGCCACCGCTCGACTAATAGGAACCTTATTAGTCAAGCAGTGGCTTTCATTTTTCTTAACAGGCAGTCTAAAGTTTGTAAAATCGTTCAGAAAACTAGCCCCATATACTTGTATGGGGCGCGTCCCCGCTCTCTCCCTGACTAAATGTCAAACCATGCCACATATCTAAGTGTTGTCCAGAAAGCAGCACACTGTGCACTGAGTAGCCACTGTAGCCAGTGCCTTCTGTGATTGGTTCTCCTAGCTTTTTCCAAATTTGTCCTATCTCGCCTCACTCTGTGACCTCCCCCACCCCTCCCCTCTAGCACTACTCCTTCCTTCCCTTTGAGTTTAAAATATTACTATTCTTTCTCCCTCCTTAGTTCCATGCTTAGTTCCACACTCTGCCCCCCAATCCAACTGTTCCCACAGGCATACTGCCCCGCCACCTCCACCCCCAAGTTGCACCATCCCCCTTTTCCTCCCTCCCACCCTTACCTTCTCCCTTCTCTCTTCCTTCATTTACCTTTACCCATTTCTCCCTCATTTCTCCCTCACTCTACCCTCACCTCTCTCTCTTCTTCCTACCTCCCTCCTTTTACTCCTAGTCTCCTCCCCTCCATTTCCTCTCTTACACTACTACAGTGCAAGCCACTTACTGCAGACAGTTTTGTGCAGCTATAATTCGTCTGTCTAAAACAATGTTTGCAGTTGCCGGCAGGGGGCGGCATTGCCTAACAGAACGCTACTCGCAGATTTCCGTTACAGTATACTCCACCTAATGCATTCTGTATTCTGTATTTCTGAGCTACAGCACATTGCCAACAGCTCCAATGTGCTCCACTATGCTGCTAACTAAGCTACAGCATGCTACAGTTCGTCACTGTAAGTACAGCACTGTAAGCACTGTAAGCAAGTCTTTGTCTGGTTTTGCACAGTTGGGGAGGGGGGCTCAGTAAGCCACAGCACAGCAAAGCCATTGGGGTGTTAGAACCCCCATTTTCTGACTCTTTTTATCCTCTGTCCCGATTTCCCTCTCCAGTGCTTTTAGATCATCTGATTTCAGCTGCAAGGAGCGCAGATGAGCGTCTGAGAACACGCTCACCAGGTTCCCCTCTCCAGTGCTTTTAGACCATCTGCAAGGAGCACAGATGATTGCCCACCAGGACCTTTTCCTTGCTCGTTCACAGGGTGCTGCAGAGAACCCCATTCTAGCTCTTTCTTCCCGAAGAAATAGCACATTTACTCAGTGATTTATCACCGCCGGGTCCTCTAAATTAGATCACTAAGTTAGTGCTAATCACTCCTGTTGGCTGTCCGCAGTTGCCGGCATGCAACGTCCGCATAAACAGGCAAAATTAATACTGCAGCCTATGGGGATGGTTTGGGTTTTCATTTTTTGTCCGTATTTAGCGATTGTCCATGATATCTGCGTCCGCATTAGATGGAGTCTACTGTACTTCCCTTTATTTTTTCCCCTCTGACAATGCTCCCTGAGCTGTTTTCTCCCTCCTGCCTCTCTCCTTACCTATCCCCTAATAACTCTGCACTTACCTCCAAAACAATTTTACCCTAGGCATGCATTGTACAATGCCTACTATTATGCACTGCTGGTTGACATATGTACATGCATTTATGTGACAATGTCTG
Source organism: Neoceratodus forsteri (assembly GCA_016271365.2). NCBI lineage: Eukaryota > Metazoa > Chordata > Ceratodontiformes > Ceratodontidae > Neoceratodus > Neoceratodus forsteri. Next base: position 940,777,825 of record CM028137.1, read on the forward strand.
TGACTACTCCTAACTGTATATGCCCTATAGTATGTTTGTAACTTTGTACATGTCTGTTTCTCTTTTGTCATTACTTGTTGTGTTCTCCTGACGAGGAACCCTTGTAAATGAGCCCTGGCTCAAATTAGTTATCCGATATCTTAATAAATAAACAACGCAACATACTGTGCCCTGAGTCCATTCCCAATGTCTCATATAAAAAGATTGAGGGCACAGGACCTAGGACCGACCCATGAGGTACCTCACTACCTTCCTAACCTCAGAGTTCCTTCCATTTAGCACTACCCTTTGGGTTCTTCCCCTGACCAGATCTCTGCTCATCCTGTTTTGTTTTCCCCTGCCCTCCAGTCCCACAACACCATTACAAGGTGTCTGAGAGCCATTGAGTCAAAGGCCCTGCTGAAGTTCTGATACAGGACACCTATCACATTGCCCTTGTCAACTGCTTTTGACACTGTGTTGAAGAATTCTATGAGGTTCATTTGTCAGGACCTTACTTTCATGATGCTACGTGGTTTACTGTCCTGTCAGCCCTAATTCTCCAGGAAGCCTACCAACCACTCCCTGATAAGTCTACAGTAGCTTCCCCATGACGGAGGGTAGGCTGACAAGCCTGTATTTGCCTGAGTCTTCCCTGTGCTCACTCTTATGCAGAGGTGCAACACCAGCCACCCTTGAGTCCATAGGGCCATCACCTGTTGCTAGCGAACAACTGAACAGGTCTATGAAGGGTTCTGACAAAACCTGCCCCACCATAATGAGCACCCAGGCAGCCCAAAGGGTCTTGGTGACTTCCCACCTTCACAGCCCTCAGATCCTTGAGCACTTTGTCCTTCAGTGATGGTCCAGATCACCATCTTAGTCCCCCTCCCAACTTTAATGTTGCATTGTGTTAATGACTTTCCTTTTTTAACCATGAAGACTGATCAGAAATATTCATTTAATATGTATGCTTTTTGCTGGTTCCCTCTTTATTAACATTTTAATTTCCCCCTTGTTTTTCCTCATCTCCATTAAATTGATACAGTTTACGTAAAAGAAAATGGATACAATTTACATAACAGAAAACTGATACAGTTTACATAACAAAAAATGGATACAATTTACATAACAGAGAATTGATACAGTTGACATAACAGAAAATTGATACAGTTTACATAACAAAAAATGGATACAATTTACATAACAAGAAATGGACTCAATGTAACATACAGAGATAGTAGTAAAAGAAATTGCAAAATATAACAACAGCATAAATACAACAGTGAACAAGTAGACAATCATGGGGAAGGCAAAGTATACAGTGCCTGTTGGGGAAAGGAGAAGAACAGGACAGGGTTGAAAGAGGGGAAAAAGATCATCATGTGTAACACGTTGCTCCGTAACCTAACTTTGGCAAGTTCAATGAATATAATGTTCTCCCTTTCTTTTTAAGTGATTTGCAGAACATCACAGGCTGAGGTCCAAACTATTCCAGTACTCCCTGGGTTGGGCATCACACTGTACACTGTATATCATTCACTTATTTATTCTGAGATCTGAGTGATAGATAGTAGCCTCAGCCTGTGTTTTTACTAAATTATAATTTTTTTCTTCCTTTTTTGGCTTTTTTTTTTTGACTTTCCTCTTACCAACTCTGTTCTCTAGTCTGCTCACAACAGTCCCTTCCTACTGCTGCAGACCTGCATCAATCACTTCAGTCAGACACTACGCAGCAGTCCACTATCAAAATCACAGTTTTAATCAGGCTGCCTGCAGATCTTCTTCATTGGAGCTGCACACTGAATTTCAGTGGAAAAACAGAGGGGATTAGAAAATAAAGAATTTTCCTGATTGACTGTCAGACATATTTATCTGCGATTGCTGGTACTGGGAACTCTCTCACAGAGATGATGGTGACACTCCTGTAAAGGACATGTGCATGAGCTGACCATATAGCACTGTACCAGGTTAATGTCTGATAGAAAACATTAGTGGTACCACATGGTACAGTGCTAAGAGTATGTACCAGACTCATCTGTCACTCTCTGTAGCAACAAGCAGTCCAAATCTGTTTTTACTCTATGTGCAGCAGCGCCACCACAGGGAGGAGACCTGACCAATCAACCAGGCCAGGATGTACTGCCCAGCTCAAGCTATCATGTGCCACTTGTTCTCAAGTCTGCCTCAATGTGCACGTGTGCCAATGGATCACCCAGAGGTGTGCATGATCTGGGTAATGGCGACTCCCATTTGAGTGAGGTGACCTTGTGGAGGTGGCATTGGCATACATGATTTAAGAGTGTCAGCTGGCTGGCATGCACAGACCATGCAGTACCATTATGTGAAAAAAAGTGTTGGCAACACTCTTTTTGGGTCACTGGGGGGGGGAAGGGTACGCAGAGTCAGGAGATGACTCACCCACTGGCCACCAGAACAGACTGTCAGCTAAGTCAGTAAAGTACCAGCAACCGATTAAGTTGAAGAAAAGAAAACTGCTGCAGCCAAATCCGACTAACTAATGGCAATTTCCCAAGTGGGGGCTTTGGCCCTTTAGTTCTGCCTTATGTCCGCCACTGCTGCTGAATGGCAGTTTTAAAGAACTGCAATCCAGTCACGCAAAACTCCAATAAAATTTTTTTTTCACAACCTGCCAGCTTGAAAACTGAGCAACTACTGATGTCTGGTATCCCCGTAAAAGCAATAACCTCAGTGTGGTCATAAGTAACTCGGGAGGTGGTTGGGATATGCCATCGAGGAAGGGAAACTAATCGAATAATGGCTTTACTGCAAGGTGAGCAGGATGTGCAGCAGTGGGAGGGAAACTACAGTGTGTCATGGATGGGGCTAAACTGGGAAGCTGTTTTTTCTGGCTCCTTACCTGGTGGTGGGAGAAGGAGGGGGCAGCCATACACGGCACCACATGGGGGCAGACTTCACAGAGTTGGGACTATTTCTGTATGTCAATGCACTTTCTACTGTTACAAAAGAAGAAGAAAAAACAAAACAAAAAAAAAAACAACCTTTTTTTAATTTTACAATGTTTTGACCCAGAAACACATTTCATAAGTATAATAAAGACACATTAGGTCAGTGTTTTCGTTAGATAAACACTCTTTCTGGCACGGAAGGCCCTTGGTGCAAGCACCTCCAGCTTCATAATGCACTGGGGGTATTTATCCTATGACAACTACTTCTCTGTCCCATCTAATTGCTAACAAAAACAACCTTCTGGCATCCCAGAGAAGCTTCACTGCAGAAAGAGTTTCTAATTTAAATTTGCATATCTTACAGTTCTAGCCTCTATGTTTAGCTACAAAAAAGTTTATTTGTAACATGGCACTAAAGATACGATTGAAATGGAGAGACGAGATTGGTCTAAATGCATCAGCTGACCAAAAACGAGTGGTGATTAATGCACCATTGTATTGTATGGCTCTTTATAACTGTTAACTGTTTAGGGCCTGATTCACAAAAAAGCTATGTACCTCTGTAGGGATGGCCAAGAAATGTGGAGGCCCTGTACAGTGATATGAAGGCCTCAGCTCATCTTCAGATAACCAAATGCCATCTGCAGAGTGCAGCTCCAGACCCAGTCTGTGCCCCTATGCAGCTGGTCAGGTCAGAGTTCATAAATAGGTGGGGTCACCTCTGTGAGAAACATAGGGGCTGTTACAGCTTTGTCTCTGGAATGCCCCTTATCGCTGCATAGACCTCTGTGCATGTGGACTGAGGCAGCCGGGGGATGAGAATCCTTTGTGAAATGCGGGGGGGGGCACAGCTGTGCAGGCTAGCAACATGCCAATCATGCATATGTTGACCTTTCCGTAGATTGGGCCCTTAACCTGCAGTTTTATGTTGACCATATCCCAGTACACCCATGTAAACGGGAACATTCATCCAAGGTTGCTGAAACAGAAACATGGATATACAAGTATAGCTAGATTCTGTACCTGGTTGTAGAGTACAGTTCTGATGGTACAGTCGGACAATTCTTCCAGGCTTGTTGATGTAAACTATAGCTTCACATGTTCCATAAACCTGGAAAGATGATAGGGTGATATTGTCAGAACAAGAACACATGTAAAATAAGAACCAATGTGAGGAAGAGTGAGTCGTGCAAGCTGAAAATTTCCTTTCAGTGTGGACCTAGAAGAGACTACATCTTTGTCTCTGCTCACCCTTTCCGAACCATTGTATTGATTTATTTATTTATCTGTAACTCTTGACCAGGAAAGGTGCACTGAGCTGTGATAGCTCACCTTGGGGTGCATCCTGTGGGATAGGTCACATCATGCATACCTCTCAACTGTCCCTGATTTTCAGGGATGTCCCTGATTTTACCTCAAAATCTAACTCTGTCCCTCGTAAAATTTCTGTTTTTGTGTCTGAACAGTGGGGATTGTAAGCATACAATAATGTTAAACATTAAAGTTACAGACTAGTTCTTCATCAGAAAAATGCTTCTTACACTAATTCCCTTATTCCTAACAGCTTTCTGAGTGAGTATTATCAATTTTTAAGATGTGTCCCTGATTTTAGGTCTCAGTCCCTGATTTTTTTAAGCCTTGTCCCTGGTTTATGAGGTAAGAGGTTGAGAGGTATGGTCATATGGACCTGTTTTATTGATGGGGAATTTTAGCCATAACACCAGGGAGACTCCCCTACTATAGTAACTGACCCCTTGTTTCTGCAAGGAATCCTTGGGTTGATTGCTGCTTGATGTTCAGTCAGTTTTCTTTATTCTGATTTTGGGGAATGGTGGATAGATTCAAAGGCTGACTTTAAGCCCTGGTTCCAGTGGTTTGGGAAAAAATCAGTGAACGATAAATTCTTGAAATATCTTTCCTTACAACAACAACTATTTAATTTATTTACTTGGGTGAGAGTAGGGGGGAAATCAATGGGGCAGCTGCTGATTCTTAATTCAGCAGGTGCAATTGGACAGACAAGATAGACCACTGTGCGTAACCTGCTGGTGACTATGTATGTATGTAAGCCTGCTCGATTGTTATGGCCCTTATCCAGAGATTATAGTGAGCTTTGCCCTGCTTCCCCACCAACTCTGACCCTCCCCTTCACCCTGTCCCACCTTCTCTTGAAACCCTCCTGTCTTTTGATTGGTGACTTCAGATGGGAGTTCATTTCACCCTGACACCACCCTATCAGCAAAGAAGTGTCTCCTGACCTCTTTCTTTAACCTCCCCCTCCTGCCAGTTTATAACAGTGCCCCCATGTGGTTTTGTTTTCACTGGGACAGAAAATATCCCCAATATCCACTTTGTTTATGCCTTTTAGGCCATGTACACACTAGGGGCCAACTTTAAAATGTTTAAAAATGTTTTATAAACCGGTCCCTAGCATGGTTATCAGAGCATCCACACAGTACTCCAAAAACTGTGCTTGCCCAAGCAAGTTCCCAAGCATTAATGCTTTTCACCAGTGCAAAACATTGCTTGTGCCACAATGAATGATGGAATACTTGTGACTGGGTGCCCTAACAGATCGGGGTGGGGGGGTGATATATTCAGAATCCGAACCGCAGTGGGAGCCCAGCCATGTATGAGGTATTTTTTTATTCAACAGCGCAGGCTAAAATCTTAAACTTTGTTTAAACATGGGTGTCTTAACCCGTGTTACAGCACGGCATAATAAAATTAGAGTGACCCAATATGTCCCTTTGCTCCAGGATCAGTTTGCTGTCAACTTAGACCTGGGATCGGTACAGTATGCCAGTTGCACTAATCTGGGAATAGTCCTTGTACCAGAATGGGGTCTAATCACAAGAATGCAGAACAACATTCATAACTGAGTGGTTATAATACATGACTATGAATCAAGAGATCGTGGTTTGAATCCGCTAACATTTAAAGAATTTTAAAACTGTCATATTCCCTCACATTTTACAGGGTTGGTGTTCCATAGTGATGTGGAGTTGGAATTGTAAAGCTACACTAAAACGAGTCAAGTCTCAGAAAGAATACAGTAGCTCTAGCACCTAGAGGGACACATGCATGCCCAATGAGGCATTGGGCTCATCTGTAGGTGGAAGAACTCCAGAGATATGAATGACGGAGTCAGTTCAATATTAATACTACAGTGCAGCCATTTTTAGAACACTGTAATGTCACTGGGGAACAAGCTGTATTGCACAGCTAGGAGCAAGCTGTGCTGCACAGCTCGTTCCTCAATGACATCACAGTGTTCTACAAATGGCTGCACTGTAGTATTAATATTGAACAGACTCCGTTATTTATATCTCTGGAGTTCTTCCACCCCGTCTTTACTCATTGCTTTTCTTTTCCATACCCCTGATCATTGTGGTGGCCTTCACTGCAACCTCTTGACTGCCTCAATGCCCTTTTTTATGGTTGCATAGTGTTGCTATGCAACACACAAATCAGAAATATTGCTCAGCTCACACTTTTACAAAAGTGTGAGTCAGACTATTTTTCTGATTTGTGTGATGTGTCAAAAGTCAAGGCCTCCCTATCAAAATTAGTGGCGGCCACTGGAAATCAATACCTGGTGTGGGCTGCTAGCTCCTTGATACATCATCCACTGCTCCCATTTCTGACACCAGGAGCCCACCCAGTGTCAATCAGTAACTTTACCAACAGAAAGAAAACAAGTGTCGCTCAATAACTTTAGCAACAGCTGAAACAAAACAAACTATAAAAACAGTTTTCCTACCATCTGCCCCTTTATCTTGCCTGCCTGCTTCTAAAGCCTGGTTCAAGGAGCCCAACACCAGTGTTACTGAACCTCCTCTAATGGCTGGTGCTGGGAGCTCAACCCTTGGGCCACTGAGAACCCCACTTTTAAAGGCTGGCATCAGGAACCAATCAAAATGCTGCTGAAGAAGACCCTAAAGTCAGCGACTGGCTCGAATCCTCCTCTCACCTTCCTGACCAGTCGCCACCGGAACTCTGTATCACAAACTGTGATATGGGAAACACTTGCTCCTTGTGTGTATTTCCTGAATCATCCTGCAAGAGTGTCTTGCGGGATGATTTCACACACTGTGAAGGTATTTTCTCAATATCGCAATATGTGAAAAAGAGTTCAGAAAGCAACTAGCGGAGGAGGTGAAAGGAGGGTTTGAATTGACCACAATCTATGAAGCGGGGGCACTGGACATAAGGAATGCTGTAGCTTGGAAGTGGGGCAGATTGAGGCAGGAGAGTGCCACTGAATGCCAGGGATAGATTGGAAGTAGGGCAGTGTGAAGCAGCAGGTTGCCACTGGATGCCAGGAGTAGATTGGGAGTGGGGCAGAGTGTAGGAGGAAGTGCTACTGGGATAGCTTGGAACAGGGGCAATGTTAGGGAGAGTTGGCGCTGGATGCCAGAGACAGCTTGGAAGTGGGACAGAGTGAGAGAGGGGTGCCAGTGGACACTATGGATGCTTGAATTATATCACAGTGTGGGTTGTCATTGTATGCCAGGGATAGTTTGGATGTACAGTAGGCAGGGTGATATGCAGGGTATCACTGGACATCAGGGATAAACTGGAAGTGGGCAGGGTGTTGAAGGGGGTACCAACGGACATTATGTAGAAACATAGAATCTGAGCTGGCCCGGTGGTGCAGAGGGCTGAGGTGCTGGACCCCTTACCTTGCATCACGGTAGTGACCCGGGTTCGGGAATGAACTTGGACCATCAGAGAGCCAGCAAGGGGGGGGAAGGTGACAGCAAGCTTGAGCAGCCGAAGTGCAGCTCTCCTCTCTTAGGGTGGATTTCGCACCCCCTGTAGTTCTGCTGCCACCGGGTGGAGGTGTGCTGGCTAGCATAGGTGGGAGGGAACAGTAAGTTGTAGGAGGGTGTCTCGAGCCATGGTGTACACATGCCTCCACATGCACTTGCCCGGCTGAGAATGGTAATGTGCAAAAAACAGGGATAAACATAAACAAAAAAAATGTGTATAGAAAAAAGAAACATAGAATCTGTTGGCAGATAAGGATCTGATGGCCCACCTAGTCTGCCCTATCATCGGGGATGCTTTGAGTTGGGCAGGGCGGGGGTGGTACTGAAATAACTTGGAAATGGGGTAAAATTAGGAAAGAGTTGCCACCGGATGTCAGGGATAGCTTGAAAGTGGGGCAAATTGGGGCGTTGCCAGTGGACACCAGTGATACTTTAATTTGGGCAAGGTGTGGGAGAGGGTGACCCTATATGCCAGACCTGATTAGCTCTGTGAACATAAGCAGCCAGCTAGTGACCCCAGATTTCGGATCACTGATAAAAATGTTGAACACCAGTGGGCCAGCACTGATCCCTGAGAGAGACTGCTTAGTTCTCCTCTCCATTCAGAGTAGCGGCTGTCCACCACAACCCTCTGCTTCCTGTTCCCTTGCCAGTTAACAGTCTATTTTGTGTATGCCACCTGCATAACACGCTGGTGTATTTTGCCCAGAAGTGCCTCATGTGCTACGGTGCCAAGGGTCTTGCTGAACTTCAAATAGACTATGTCTGCAGACCTGCTTCTAGCTCCCTTGTCAGCCCCTCGAGAAAGGTGATCAGATTGGTTTAGCATGATCAACCTTTCTCTTTTCATTTGCAGTTTCTAGGTTTTTATGGGTTTTCTCCTGGCCCCTGCACCCATGTGTCCCTGACGTAGTGCGTGCATGAGGAGGCACATGCGCGCACACTGTATGGGATGTCACTCTCTCCGAGTTGCACCGCTGACCACCTGCACCAGCAGCAAACCTCCATTTGGTGATGGGCAGGATCACGTCAGGTGACCTCTTACCCTTACCCGGAAGAGGAGAGTCAGCACTCGATCCTGCTCCTGTAAGCAGATCCCAGTGACCCAGGTTGTTTCCGAACCTGGGTTACCAGCGAGGCATGAGTGTGGTGTCCAGCGCTCAACCCTCAGCACCACTGGGCTGGCTGCATGATTGGCCTTTTATCAAGCCATGCTATGAGATGGCAAGAACCTTGACGTCAGCCAATTGCTCCATTATTCTGTACTTAATTAGAGCTTCCAGGACCTTGTCCGACACTGAAGTCAGACTTACTGCTCGGGTGATACCTCACCCCCTTCTTGAAGATGGGAAATTCATTCACAGTTTCCCATCCTCCAGCATCACACCTGTCCAGGCAGACTCCTGAAATATTGATGCAAGCAGCCCTCCCTAATGTTTCCATAGCTGAACTATCATCCTGGGGTGCATCCTGTCAACCTATTGGACTTGCATTGCTTGATCTTTGCCAAGTAGTAAGCAACCAGGGTGGATGGGATGTCCACAGGCATCATGGCTAATGCTGATGCCATAGGTTATCCCAATGAGTAGCCTCTCTCTCGTGGAGCCCTGTGGTGAACACTGAAGAATTCATTCAGCATTTCAGCCCTCACCTCTGGCTCCCTTCCCTTATTGGTTCCTTCCCCCGTTCCACTGTTTTCAGAGGCCCAATCTCCTCCCTCAACTTCCTCCTTCTATTTATGCACCAGAAGTAGACTTTGATGTTGTCCAGAGTACCTTCTGCCATCCTGGATTCCAGTGCTGCGTTTATGTTCCCCATTCTAGCCTTGCAGTCCCCCAGAGCTCTGTGTTGCTGCTCTCTGGCCTAAAGGCAACTTATCTCTTTCCAGCAGTCTTAGACTTTCTTTTCGTTCAGGATCAGTTGCTTAAGTTTCTCTGTTGAGTCAAGGGAGCCATAGTCTTGAACAGTGATTAGGGGCACATTATGTCTGTAGCAACACAAGTGGGGCCTTTTAATTCATCAACCCCAATCGATGGGCAGGACCTTTTGTTTTGTAGGGCCTTGAACCATTCCGAAGACCTAAGCCTTGTGCAGAGGTACATAAACTACATGGACATGTTATCAGGGTTTCTTTTCTTGTGATTCTATACATCAAAATATTAATCACAGAAAAACAGGATTTAGGAATGTACCACTGTAGCCTCTCCTACAAAGGCAGTGGTGTTCGCACATGGCAGAGAACATTTCTATGTAGATAGTCTGGCTGCATGAACAAGCTGTTATTTATAGTGTCTAAAATCAGGTGTGGAACCTCACACCTAGATCCCATGTAACACCTGCACGTACAGTCTGGTGGTATGGGATTGATATTGAAATGCAAACTGCCCCCCCCCCCAATTAAAAAAAAATAAATTAACACACTCCGCATTTCATTTTGTTTTGATTTCCTTTGCTACATTAACTAATATTCATAAGTGGCCTTTTGCACACGGTGCAGATCCATTAGTAAAGTACATTTTGCCAAACTGAACTCAACAGGTACAGCATAAAAAGTATGAAGGTGACTTCAGAACACAATAACAAAACATTAACGCATGCCCCCAAATAAAGAACTTCACACCCCATTTTCCTGGTTTTGCATATTTTGGAGACAGGCCTCAAGGCTGAAGTGGAAAAGATAGCAGAATCAATGTGCTGGTGTCTTGGATCTGAACTGCAGTAGTATTGCAGTTTGCAGAGTTTAAGCAAACTAAATCTTTATACTCACAGCCGCATGCATAGGCCTGACTGGACATTCCTTCCAAAACCTTTTGCTCAGTACATGGCACTCTGTCTCTAATACATCTAGTGTAAGGTAGTAGACATGATGAAATGGTTGCTGAAAACACAAAAAGGAGAAGATTAGTATTCTTATGGAGATGGAGGACAAATCTTAATTATTTGATGGAAAGTAAATCTCGCCATTACAGTAAAATCCTGTCCTTTAGCTTGTACCACAGCCATGCAATCTGATATCATATGCTTTACTGAAACCTGTCTCAATCCCAAACTACCCGACTCGGTCATCTTCATACCAGGGTTCAACATTTCTCGAGAGGAAAGAGTAGGGAAGTGAGGTGAGGACCACTTAATATACCTTAGGGCTAAACTAAAAAGCTCCAAACTAGAAATCAAAGATCTGGATAGGGACTGCGAATGCCTGGCAGTTAAACTACTGCTGGGGTTAAGACGCAAGTCCCACATCTGATTATCAGTCTACATCCCCCCTCGAAAACACCAACCTGGCGTTGAGTGCTTTATTAAATACTTCAGGCAAATCAACCAAATCTGGGAATACATAGTCACTGGAGATTTCAGTATCAGCTGGGTTGCAAAGTCTGGCTATGGCCATAGGGACAAGATTGCCAACCTGTTTCTATCACTAATGGTCACAGAAACCATTGGAGCTAACTATAGAACTGTGAACATGACACTACTTGATTGGGTTCTGGTAACTCACCCAAGCAGGGTTATATCAGTCAAGGTTTTGCCTGACACCTTAAGCAACCACCCACCAGTGCAATGTGTATTGGCAGCTAAACAGCCCAATCCCTGTCCCCGACACATCACAAGACGGGTCCTATGCAAAAGCAAGGCACCTGACTTCAAATCCCATCTGGCCCTGATTGACTGGAGCCACCTAGATGCAATTCCTGATACTGATTCTGGTCTTGAATTCTTTATCACTGAAGTCACTAAAGTATGTGAAAAATTTGCGCTGCTCAGAAAATGTAAGGTTAAAGGAACACCAGCTGCCCGGATCACCCATGATATTCTTAGTCTCATGAAAGACAGGGACAGACTGTGGCCAGTGGCAAGGGAGACGTGGTCCTCAGTACACATTCAACAATTTAAGGAAACCAGATACAAATGTACTAGAGTGATAAGATTGGCCCGATCAGAGTACTGCAAGGCCCAACAAACACTTAATTGGGGAAATGTGAAAATATTTTGGGAAAACATTTCAATACTCTTGGGCAAAGATGAAAAATGCCCCAGAGATTGCTCATGGTTGATGGGAAAGAGGTCCTTGATGCTTTCGAGATTTCCAGTAGTTTCCATAAAGCCTTCATGGATCTGTGTGCTGTCATCCCTGATATGTCAGACCAAACCCTCTCTGGGGGTCCTGATCATAAGGCTATACTCTTGGAAGACCCCAGCCTAAGGCACCCTAAATTTTACTTGATTGGGTTCTGGTAACTCACCCAAGCAGGGTTATATCAGTCAAGGTTTTGCCTGACACCTTAAGCAACCACCCACCAGTGCAATGTGTATTGGCAGCTAAACAGCCCAATCCCTGTCCCCGACACATCACAAGCCGGGTCCTATACAAAAGCAAGGCACCTGACTTCAAATCCCCTCTCTTTTTCACATACTTTAGTGACTTCAGTGACAAAGAATTCAAGACCAGAATCAGTATCAGGAATTGCATCTAGGTGGCTCCCAGTAGCGCAGTGGTTTAAGGCTCTGAGCTGCAAATCTGGTGACATCCAGCAGACCAGACCTGGGTTTGAATCCCACAGCTTCCACTTGCATACTGTGTGACCCTGAGCAAGTCACTTAACTTCCCTGTGCTCCCAGGTTGCTCCTGTAAAAAAGCTTTCAGCTTAGTGTGCTAATCCTGGTTAAACAACTAAAATAAAAAAATAAAAAAAAAATACTTCAAGCCTGTATCAGTTAAATACACCCTCAAGTATATTAGAAAGGACCTTGCCAAATCTAGGGGGAGAGACACACTTGACATGCAGCTAATCTCCTTGTCTCTGAAGGAACTCTCCTTCCCATCTCTAGAATCTTCATCTTCTTGCTGAGGCACGCCCAGTTCCCAAAGAAGCAGAAATCCATGCCAACCACACCAGTGTTTAAACATGGTGACGTTCCAATATAACCAATTACAGACCCATCTCAGTTCTTTCCCCACTGTCTAAGGCCCTGGAGAGACATGTGTCAGACCAGCTAGTCACATACATAGAAAATGATGGATTGCAATGTGCCCTCGGACTACCGTTCTTCAAAACTCAGCTACGTAAGCATTCCTTTGCTATTAGGGCACAGGCTGGCTCAGTGAACTGCCAGAATCCATGCTGAACCTCTGAGGTTTTTCCAGTTAAAAAAAAAAATCCCTACGGACTGCCCTAGCAGTTCAGTGCGATTGCAGTCTGTTGTTGCACTAGTTGAAATCATCATTTTTGTGTTCTGCTCTACTCTCCCTCTAGCAGCCTGCCACTGGAACCCATTCTTTTTTTTTTTTGGAGTATTTTTTGTCCAAGCCCCTCTTTCTTCAGGCTACATCCCACCGCCATCCCCATTCCCAGGCTTAGCCCCTGGGTGGAGCTGCCAAGGACACCTCCCACTCCCTAACGGACATTGTGGGCAAGCCATGGATTACCCCCTGGATTGGGGCCATGAGAGCGGGACCCCCTCGGTGGGCTTCAGAAGCAGTGGACAGTGGTGCGGAATGGCTCGTCATGCCGAGGGACCAGCATTTTGCTGTGTTTGTTGACTGGGGGTGCCCAGCATCCACCCCACCCTCTAACGTGCAGGCGCTGGTGCTGCATTACCCCCCAGCCTCTACCAGGGGTCCATCAAACACCAGACACTCTTCCCCTCCCTCTCCCAGAGAAGGAGAGCAGTCCCTGGGATGCTCAGTCCTCCCTCGGCCATCCCTACAGCTCCCAGGTCCATTTCTGAACCCAGGTCATCGGTGCCACAAGCGGAAAGCTAACTGCTGTGCCATCAGGCCGGTTGACATTGGAACCCATTCTTGTTCAGTCAGCACTGCACTTATAAATCTCTGATGTATCCTGATTTTTTTAGACAAGCTTTCCTTCTGGATTATGCCTATTCACCCTCTCTCTGTCTTAATTTGTAACATTTATTGTAATTTTGCTGTAATGTATGCTGTAAAACTTGTAATTCTGATGTGAAACCTTTGTCAAAGAGCACTTGTGCTCAAAGCTATCGTCTGAATCTTTTAATAAATAAATAAAATCTAAAGGCTTTATCTAGGGTGTTTTCATTTGATAATCAACTGATGGTCACAAAATATTTCTTCCAATGTTTTTTTAATTTTTTTGTTCTTGTAGCCTCAGAACTATAAAGTATAAAGAAGTGGTATATAGAAACAATATTGGTCTGGAATTGTGTAATCATATCATGCCTAATGTGATTACTTAGTTGTAACCACCCAGTCCACAGGAGTTACTTGAATCACATCAGTGTTAGACTAAGAAGGTAGCTGGGCCGCTGGTAGGGAGTTTACTACAAGTTCTCTACAGACACCTCATTGTTTACTTAGCTAGGCTAGGTAGATGAGGAGTGATGTCATTTAAAACTCTTGCAGCAACTTAATCCTTTGCTCAGCTGTGGGGGCAGTTTAGAATCTTGAATGTGTGTGTGTGAGTTGGAGCCATGGACAGTGGCTTTCTGAGTTGAAGAGGTACCTGGGCTGGGTGAAGGACCTCTGGTCATCATTTTCTTACCCTAGAGAGTGAGACAACAGCATTGCTACACAAAATGGTGGAGACCTGTGTCAACGGAACCCCAGTGGGTTCATCTCTGTGGAGAGTACCAAGGGACTGAGAAATCAGTGGGTCCAAGGGGCAATCCCCTGAGGGACTACAGATGGTCCCAGCTGCCCAGAGCAGAGCGCTTCTATGTATGAAGCTATGATTCAATGGAAAAAAGAATTTCTTCAGTAAATCTTGAAGTCTGTAACAAAGGGACAAACAAACTGTGAGTACAGTAGCATTGACAGGTTCTTGGAGTCGGCTGGTGATGTATGTGCCCATGACAAGGCTAGTTTACATCACTCAGGACCCTGTTTTCACCACAAATAAGTACTGAAGTAAAAGTTTGAAATGTGTGTGGAGGCCTTTGCAATTCCTGTGAGATTGAAAGATCCAGTGTGTGTCCTAGAAAGAATGGCAGAGGCTGGCTGGGGCCAGGGTTGGCAGACCCTCACTCTGTGCTTTAGTCAGGGCTAACTGGTTAGCTGATAGACACAAGCCCTGTTTACATGGTCACATTTGCACTGGAGTAACCCGTGCGCTCAGGTTACTCCGGTGCAAATGTGACTGTGTGGACATGTACCCAATCGGGGTAAGCCACTCGCTAAGATGCTCCCAGATTCTCTGGCAAGCTCAGAGTGCCAAGAGGAGTCAGCGGCTTAAGTGGAAGTGTAAACTGCCTGCACCAGAGCAACCCATTCATCGGCCAGCAGATTGCTGGCTCCCCCACGATGCATGGCCCCTCATCAGCACTGATTGCAGCGCTGCAGAGAAGGGTCATATAGACAGACAGGATGTGGATGGCAAGCGGATGGAACCGCGCAGTTGCAGTACTTTATTTGTAGCGCTATTGCCATGTAAGCACGGCTACAGTTTGCCCTGCAGGTGTTAACTTAACCGATCTTGTCAGGAGGATGTTTTTTTTTCATGTAAAGTGTGTGGCAATCCCGTGTAACAGACACTACGTAGAGAAGTCTGTAGATCCCTAGCAGAAGGGATGGGAAATGTGTGCTGTAGAAAACTAGATGTGTGACATGCCAATACTGCATGATCTGGAGAAAGCAAAGTTCTGGTGTAGAAGTTCTGTGTTTCTGTAATGACAGTTTCCAGACTTGGGGGACCACTCATTTTTTTTCTGCCTACCATCTGTAGAAATAAAGCCATACATTACAGTCCTAATTTTTTGATAGTGGACATTTCATCTTTGAGTCCATGTAAAACGATTACGGGCTCCCCCAGATAGGAAACACAGCATAGCCCTGGCACCTGTCTCCCAGAACTCAGAGTAAATATAAATGTTATTTTGTGCCTTACCCCCCCAACCTCTTAGATGTTCAAACCAGGGTATCCCGTGACTTTGGGCACCACGATTGGGTGCCTACCGAAAGAGCGACTCAATCACGATGCCTGTCATAGAGGTGACTGGGGGAGATGGGCGACCAGATTGGGGGGGGTGCACAGAAATAGTGACATCCTGTCACTACATGCATATGTGTGTGTGTGGGGGGGAGTGAGCACTACGAGCGTGGGGTGGAAGGGGACCGAGGGGCTGTAGGGGGTGGCACCACGGTGAGCTGCTGAGCTAGCTTTAGCCAATGGAATCATCGCTGTGGCACCTATGGGGGGGACCCTCCTCTAGGGTTCCTTGCATCGTACCCTAATAGGGTGGTATATCCTATGGATAGAGAGGTGGAAAACCACAACATAAATCACATTCACAAAGTAAGTCAAGTCACACAAGCATCATCTCATCTAGTTGTGTAAGCACAATCAGAATGTCCTTTATTCAGTAACACTTTGTTATTCAAGGTATGCATTCTACCCCTACCAAAAATGGTAGCATCAGTAAAATGGGAATAAGACTGCTGTAGCTACTGCTGTTAACACTGGACCCCATGTTATGATAGCTGGCCTGAATAACTGTTGCTGCACTGTTAATAGTGTGGATTTTTTAAATTTTTGCACTAACTGCATTATAAGGAACTGTACATTGCTATTTGAAAAGTCCAGCCATTTGGGCTGGATTTTCAAAGGGCTGTGAATGCTGCAAGTCCTGGGTGCATGGAACATATGGTGCAGACAGCTGGCAGCATTCTCCCAGCTGGTGATCAGGATTTTTAATCCTGTGCACCGATTGCCACACATTAGACCAGCTTTTATTGATCTAGCTTTTGGAAATTCTGGGTACCCTTTTTACTGGGCTTTCACCAAATATTTGGCACAAGCAGCTGTAAATCAGGGAAAAGTATTGCAACTGTGTCAGCCTACTAAAATTGGGCACAGTTTGCAGCAAAGGTGTGGCGCATGGCTTGACGCAAACCCGGCATCGCCCTTTCACCCTTTGAAAATTCAGTCCTTTGTCCCTAATGGAAATGAGCAACTTATTTCGAGTGTCCATTGTGTATAACTTTGTAAAGGCTGCATGATTATTTACATGTTTGTTGTAGGTACTGTAAATGAGACACTAAAGTGGAATTAGAGGAGAGCGACAGTAATTATCATAGCTGTTATGTAATGTGATGTCTTAGTTTTTAATAATGGGTATAAAATGTGTGTGATATTGATCAATTGAGATCACTGATTTGAATATATATATATATATATAAATTACCGTTATTTATGTTAATAATAATCATGGAATAAAAAGTAGCATGGTGCCTTTAAGACTGTGATATAAGACATTGTCCTTGACATTTGCTCTGCCCTGATGAAATTCCAGTGTGGAGTAAAACACAGTGGCATTTTGGTGATAATGAGTCTATGAAATTTGAAATGAATTTGTACTTGCACTTTGAAAATAACTTTTATCTCGGAGTACTCTGTTGTTTTGCAGTTTTGTGCCATTGGTTTCTTTGACAAAGCACCGACCATCGGTTGTGTATCTTGCAGTATAGATGAAGCTATCAAGCATAGTCTTGAAACTCTGAATGCTATCCGCACATCAATTCCTTTGGTACTCCAGACCACAACCCTATCACCCTCTGGGTGAAAAAAAAGATTCCATGTGTCCCTCCTAATGGTCTCTCCCCTTAGCTTGAACTCATGTCCCTTTTTCTCTATCTGCCTCCTTCATTTTAGTTACCTAATCTCCAAGTTCAAACTTTGCTACCTCTTCTCTGAAAATTACTCCCCACAGTAATCTGCTTTGAACAATTAAAAATAATCATCTAAGACAGAAGAGTACCAAGGCAGCTAGTGATCACCCTCCCTCTGGCTCATCATCTGATGCTTCATGTAGCCTTTAATTTATCCCTGCTGCTGTCATCCACTTAGGATTCTTATCTTTAGACAGGTGTCCAGTTTTGTTTGATTTCTGGTTTATCTACATTCAAATCTTGTCAAAAATGTGTTTCAAAAATTTGTATAATAACCGGTGACCCCCAGTATCAACCCATTTTTGAGACCTGTAAAAAGTCATATCAACCCGCAAGTTGATACAGCAACGTCAACCCACGAGTTGATACAGCAAAGTCAACCCACGAGTCAATACAGTAAAGTCAACCCACAAGTTGATACAGCAAAGTCAACCCGCAAGTCGATACAGCAAATTCAACACACGAGTTGATACAGCAAAGTCAACCCATGAGTTGATAAAGCAAAGTCAACCCATGAGTTGATACAGCAAAGTCAACCCATGAGTCGATACAGCAAAGTCAACCCACGAGTTGATAAAGCAAAGTCAACCCACGAGTTGATAAAGCAAAGTCAACACACAAGTTGATACAGCAAAGTCAACCCACAAGTTGATACAGCGAAGTCAACTCACGAGATGATACAGCAAAGTCAACCCGCGAGTCGATACAGCAAAGTCAACCCACGAGTTGATACAACAAAGTCAACCCATGAGTTGATACAGCAAAGTCAACCCATGAGTCAATACTGCAAAGTCAACCCATGAGTTGATACAGCAAAGTCAACCCACGAGTTGATACAGCAAAGTCAACCCGCAAGTCGATACAGCAAAGTCAACCCACGAGTTGATACAACAAAGTCAACCCATGAGTTGATAGTGCTTTTACTGTGTTGCGCCGGGTTGAGTGTACCATGCTAGCCTATGAAAGACTCTGAGCTTTGTTTACTTAGCACCAGTTATTATAAAAAATAACACGTATGAAGGTGTGTGATCTGCAGTTTTTTTTTACACACCCTCGGTGTGTGACAATATATAAACCTTGGGTGTATAAAAAAACTGCATATCACACACATACAGTACAGATGCATTGTTCTCTGTATTTATAATGGAAGAAGCTGCTTGGCAACCAGTTTGGAGCGTGATGATATCTTGATGATAGCTTGTCTGTAACAATGAGTTATTTACACTGGTGAAGAGAATACAGGCACTGTGGCAGATTCTGAAGCAGCTGTCAATGTTCACTAGTAAAGGTGCTGGTAGGTCTACGTGCTCTTTAGCAGGGACATCCTGGCACTGCATGGCTGAATTTCACACCGGTAAAATAAGTATTCCATTTTAAGTACTTTTATTTATGTATAGGTGCCTGTACTTAAGGATTGTTGGTTAGTAACTTGAAAAGTACTAGCAAAACCCTATCTGGATTAATGCTGTGTGTGGGGTTTTGTACTCAGGGCTTGTTGGAAAGTAACTTGGGAAGTATTAACAAAAACCCTATCTAGTGTACCTCAAACTAAAGGTATCAAGGTAGGGAAGGGGAAATTGTTTAACCAGGAAAGGCACGATAAGCTGAAGCTTGTTTCCAGGTGCGCTCTGGGAGCAAAAGGAAATTAAATGACTTGCTCAGGGTCACACAGTATGCAAGTGGGAGCTGCTGGGATTCAGACCCAGGATTCCAGGTTTGTAGCTCAGTGTCCTTAACCACTACGCTATACTGTCTCCAAAGGTAGTATACAGGAGGGTAAAATCACTTTCTAAGGTATATCAAGATAAAGGTATTACAGAGAGGACCTCGAGTAGCCATGTAGATGCGGGTACCTTGGGAAGTGGATTTAGTTAGCTGCATTACCTGCAGTGCCGCACTTCTCCTCCAGGGTGCACTGCAGAGGTGTGGAGGCTGCCTGGTCTGCAGGAGGTAGGTGGTACTCACTCAGAGCTGGCATCAGCATAGGATGTAATTTGCCAGTTGCAGATCAGGTTGCAGTGGAGAACAGGGGTGCCAGCTGCTGCTCCTCTTTCTGAGTGACCTTCAGGGATTTGTAGTGGTGTTGAAAAGTAATGAGCAAGGAGGGGGGTTACTGGGTGGCAACAACTGGGGATGGAAGGGATGCTAGAATCATAACAAGCATTCCAACCCACTGAATGAAGTGGTGCATGCTTCTTCCCCTTCCAGTGCAGAGCACCTGACAGTAATTAGATCCCAGCAGCAGTCAATAAGGGTGAGTAAAAAGAAGGGTATTTATAATTGGGGATTCCATAATTAGGGGTATGGAAGCTGCCATCTGTGCCACATACCAGGAGAAAAGGGTTGTGTGCTGTCTCACAGGAGTGACAGCAGAAAGAAAGGGTACTTCCCAGGATAGATGGGTTGGTTAAGATAGTGTGGGGGGGGGAACCACATATTATTGTCCACCTGGAGATGAATGATTTGGCAGAAAGGCCACTAGGAGCAGTGGAAGCTAGTTTCAGGATACTGGATTCCACGTTTAAGGGACTGGCTGGTACTGTGACCTTCTTAGAGGTCCTCACAGTGTACAAGTGGGGGAGACAGCCTTTCAGCTTCACATTTGGTTGAAGGAGTGAGACTGCAGCCAAGGTGGGTGCTACAACACAGGCATGGTACTGGGGGATGAGGCAACAACAGAGTGTGCTGAAAGAGCAACCGCACAGCATGACCGAATGACAGCACAAGGGCGAGGTGCACCGCAGGTCGGCATGGGCGAACACAAATGCAGAGAGATGGTGCATGGCAGCTCCCAGAGGGTCAACAGGCAGAGGGCCAAGCACATGCAGGATGCTGTGGCCACACAGCGGGTCACAGACACACAGGAGAACCAACCCACAGCACAGGGGCAGCATGACCCATACACCAAAGCAGTGCAATGGGACGGATGGTGTGCAGGCTCCCAATGCCCCCCCCCTAGCAGTCCACCACTCCACACCACACACCAGGAAGACAGCTAAAACCTATACTCACTGAAGCAGGGCACAGAACATGCAAGGGCACCAGGGCACAGGCACTGGACAGGGGATGGGGGCCAATGGATGCATGCCTGATACAGAGGCTGGACAGGAAGGGGCGGCACTGGCCCGCAGTGGGTGGGGGCAGGGGACTGCATATATAAGGGTGTATGGCCACAATGCAAGCAGGAACACCATCTGAACTGGAGGATGCCAGTCCAATATATACAGAGCCAACAAGGCAAACCATTGGCCCTGCACGGTGGCTACATCCATCACAAGGACAAGGCTGGTCCTGAAAAGGTATATTGGTGTTGCACTGAGGCACACAGGTATAACTGTCTCACCCACCTTCACACAGTTAATGACACTGTGGTGGCCACCATACGGGAGCATAACCATGCTCCTCATGTGGTGGACATTGGTGTGCGCTTGGTACTGGGGATGCTACAGGACAGGGCAAGGGGTTCGATGGACAGCGCTGCACAAGTGGTTGCAGCAAGCACCTCGAGGATACCAGTGGCTGTTGTGGGTCGACTGCCAGGGTGCGCTTACTCGTGGCTGACCATGCAGCACATGTGACATGTGGCACGGGGTGCCCACGACACCAGCCACAGTCACCAACCTGGCCATATCGGCTAAGTTCACCATGATGGGGAAGGGGGGCCGATTCCTGCTTTATGACAGTGGCTAGGAGCGGGACCAGATTGTGATCTATGCCAGTGACTGAGGTCTGCAGCAGCTGTTGGACTGCCCTCACTGGTTTATGGATAGAACCTTCAGGGCACACCCAACACTGTTCCTGCAGCTTTATACCATACACGGCATTCAGTCAGGTGCAGTCCTGCCAGCTGTGTATGCCCTCACCTGCACTAAGAGAGCGCAAACCTACACACGGCTGCTGGGCCAGCTATGCCTCCACCATCCGTCACTCACCCTCGCCACTGTGCTGCTTGATTTCGAGCATGCCAGCTGGTGTGCAGTGTCCAACACCTTTCCAGATGCCATCATCAGGGGCTGCTTCTTCCACTATTCGCAGGCCATCTGGTGTAGGATACAGCAATGCACTGAGGTTCTGCCCCAGTATTCCATGGGCCCAGACCTTGCCCTGCACCTCTGGATGCTGCTAGCATTGGCATTCCTACCACCCTCCGATGTGCTGGCAGTATTCCAGGAGATGCAGGAGTGAGAGTACATGGTGCAGAACGGGGAGGTGCTGCAGTCAATTCTCAACTTCTATGAGGACATCTGGGTCGATCGCCCCAGCACCTGGTCCAGCCGCTGGTGTGCAACATTCCCTGTTGAGCAGTGGAACTGCCATGTGGTGACCATCCAGGGCCTGGCCAGGACAAATAATGCTGTGGAGGGGTGACACCGGGCATTTAATACCAGGATCAGTGCCTGCCAACCCAGTATCTGGTGGCTGCTGGACTGCCTCCATGAGGAGGAGCGGCTGGCCATGGTTTGCTCAGAGCAGTTGGTGTCAGCAGCAGAGATTCCACATGCCTGGCACCACTACTGGGGCCTGAACACCCGAATTGCCACTGTGGTCACCAAGTATGACACCAGGAACCATTACGACTACCTCTGTGGGCTGGCACACAACTTCACCTTCCATGTGTAACCAGCCACGGTGAGGTAGTGCTGGTGCCCACCGTGCCCTGCCACCCGGGGACCTCCTCCTGTCCCTGTGCATCTGTGCCTGCATGCCATGGGCTCCTGGCTAGCTCCATGCCCAGCAGTCATGTGGTGCTGCCCTGTATGGGCACCTGCTCCCCCTTCACTATTCCCCATAGTCACTCATTTGATGCATGCTCACCATGTGGTCACCCTTTGGTGTGTTCACCCTTTCTGCATGCATGCCCTTTGTGCACGTTCACCCTGATTGTGTGCTCAGCCTTCCCACGGTCACCCACTGTCTGTCCCTCTGTGGGGACTCACCCTTGGGGAATTGCCCACATCACATAAATCCAAGGAGTGGTGGGCCAAGGAGGAGTTTCACTTACTGGGAGAGTGAGGTGCTTTTTGATGGGACACGGGCATTATTAAACCAGCCAGCCTTCCTCTTAACAGGGAGTGGATAAAAGCATTAGGGCAGAGGTCTGAGGCATACATTTCAGGGTATTAAAACTAGCAGGGGGAGGCTGGGACTTGGGACATCTGCAAGGAGAACACAGGTAAGGGAAACTTAACTAACATTAACTAGTAAGGGCAATCGGGGGAAAAGGGTAACACAGACAGGGATGGTGAAAGAAACATATCTCAGAGACCACATTGGGGTGGGGTGGGGGGTTAAGTATGTGAAATAATGCAGAAAATGGGTATGGTTTGTCTGGTCAGTCAAAGGGGTATGGATAGGGGACTCGGTGACTTGCTTAAATTCCAGAAGCCTCTGAAACAAAATGAATGCACTCTGGACAGTGCTAGGAGAGGCTAGGAGGGACCTGTTACCCATAACAGAAACATAGCAACAGGAAACGACGGTGGGATCTTGCCATACTAGGGTACTCATTCTACATGGGGGGGGCAGATGAAAAGATAGGGGAGGGGTGGCACTGTGCATTAGAGAAGGTACAGTGACCACTGAAGATACTACAGTGGTGAGGCTAGAAATAGACACAGTTTGGGTGCAACTGACAACAGAAGAGGATGAAAGGATCAGGGTCGGAGTGGTATGCAGACTGCCAAATCATAAAGTGGCAGGGGACAGGTGATTTGGCAAAGGAGATCAGGAAGGCATTAGCTAAAGTGAATGAAGAGCTGGTGGGTAACCTAAATATGTCGGCTGTGGACTTGTGCAAGACGTCAAGTGCTAATGGACATGATGCAAGACTGTTGTGTTGTACAGTGGGCCAGGGAACCATCTAGAAAGAGGGGCCACTATTGATCTGGTTCTCTCAGATGCTGAAGAAGTAGGGTGAGTGGAATACTGGGGCACAGTGACCACAATAGTGTGGATTCAATCTGTAACCACAGGAGCACAACACTCATTCAAAAACTGTGGTCCTAAACTCCGTTGGTCAAGGAGATCCTGTAGTTTGTTAAATTGTTTATCTTTTGTTTATATATTCTGGCTATAAGCAGTTTATATGTTGCTTTTAGCACTGATGACATGCAAATATCTTATTCTGTAATGTTGTATCACGCTAAACCATCTATTTGTATAAATATGATGAAAATTACAATGAAGTGAGTATAAAAAACACTGTGATCCTGGACCTCAGAAAAGAGGACTTTGGAAGATGAGGGAAATGCTGAAAGATAAGCTAGTAGAAGAAGAAAATGTGGAAGGGGAAGAAGCCAAATAGGATGTTATTAAAAAGGAAAATTACAGAGGGGATGACATCATGCATGAGAATGGTCAGGTAGAACAAAAAACATAAAAAAATCTCTTGTTTTCCAGAGGGATGGGTGAGACAGTAAGGGCACAAAGGGTAGCACTACAAGGCCATCCAGGAGGATTATCTGAAAAAAAAAGCTTAAAGAGGCCAGAACAGTGATAAGAAACAGTAAAGCAGAGTTTGAGCACAGAATAGCGGAAGGGGTCATGTGGGGAGAGAAAACTTTCTTTACTTACATTAGGGAAACAAGGAAAACTAAGAAAGGTATCACCATGTTAAAGAAGAAAGGGGTATGGGTGGAGGAGGGTAGGTAAAAAGCTGATATACTGAATAATTATATGTATTCTTATGAAACTGGGCTAAAAATCAAAGAAATTTAATTGGGTAAAACCTGTTAGGTACTGTACATTATTTCATTGATGACATTCAGTTTGTTGGAGTATACACATCAGTAACTGGCATCTGTGGATGATTAAACACCGAGGCAAAGCCGAGGCATTTAATTATCCACAGAAGCCGGTTATTGCAAGTATACTCCAACTCACTTAATGTTGTTACTATTATAGGAGTTGAAGTTGGTTGTGTGTTTTCTTTGTATTGGGAGGTGTGCATTTGTGTACGTGCTTGTTTTTGATCCTTAGTGACTGTGGAACTGGGAAAAGTGGTTGTAAGGTTGTTACTGTAAAAGCAGTAGTGTTTGTGGCAAGGGATAGTGTTCTGCTTATTTTGAAATGTGTTTCATTATTGGACAAGGGATGCAGTTTCAGTTAGTTGTTTTGAGATGCGCTTTGCATTTGAAGGGAGTACTGAAATATAGGTTGGTCGCCTGAGTGGGGGTGGTAAAACAGACACGAAGGTTGTGTATGATTTTCTGTGATTTTCTTAAATGCAGGGTGTCACACTTGGACAGCTGGTTCTGATCCCTGTATCATTTTTTGAAAATATAAAAAAATGTGTGATGGACTGTGTCAAGAGAAAATGCTGTCTTGCTGGAATTGACACATACCCCCCCCCCGGGCTAAGTTCAAAGGACAGAACATAGCTTAAAACTGCAGCTATCTAAAATGCAATTACTTTGTTAAATTTGCTTTAAAGCAGGAACCAAGATATCCATTTTATAATGCCCTCAGGGAAATGCTTTGATGTGCACTAGGTGTCCTGAGAAAAGGGACATGTGCCAGTGTTTTGGGTGTCTCCCCAGATAGCCAGTAATTACATCAAAGAGTCTTTGATGTCTGGGCCAAGCAGGACCCAGACTAAATTGGAAGGTCCAATAACCATTCTAAGAAAGCCCTTGAATTACATCAAATAGACTTTTGATGTGTGTGTGTGAAGCAGGGCACAGACTGGTTTTGACCCATCAACATGAGAAGAGGAAATTCATTGTGTCATCTATTATTTTTTTCAATATCTTAGGTGGACATCCTGTGTTATAAAATATTCATTTTTATACACCAAGACGGAGTTAGGTGACCTCAGAGAGAAGGCCGGCTCAAGATTATTTTTAAACCTACTGAGCAAAGCTTAGAGGATACATTCATTCATATTTCTGACTGAGAGAAAAGAGACCATGAAGCACTGAAAGATTAGGAAGTAAGGACCTTAGACAAGACTAGTCTGAGTGTTATTATTTGTAGGAATCTGCACTTTTAAACCTGTTTGTTTTAAGACTGTATGTGTTGGGATATTCTGTTCTGTAATTTTACTGTTTTGCTATTTACCTATTTTAAAGTAAAGATATCTATTTTAAAAATGGAAACTGCCTGGTTTGCCTTGAAATTTATTTTTCTATATAAGTGAAGCTTTGAAGGTTATTGTTGACACTGTGTATGAGCTTATTGTGATACCAAACTGGGAGATGGATAGAGTTCTCAAAGGTCTTGCATACAGTTCTAGGGTTCATTTTGCACTACCTGGTTAGGTGTCCATAGGCAAAGATATCTGGCCCCCTGAAGACAGAATTATCTGAGCCCCACAATTGGGTACACTAATAAGAGATTATCAGTTTGAATTCCTCCAGAACTTGAGACTAAGGTGACTCGAACCCACAAAACAGATAAGAGGGTTACCTTGTACTGTTCACTGTTCACAATTCTACGCTCAGAGGTTGGCACTTTGGGAGTAGAGGGCTGACCAGCTGAGCAAATCTGTGACACAGGGTACTGCCTAGTCAGGAGTTCTGTATGCTGAAATGTCAAAGGCTGGCACAGTGTTTTGTTGTGTTTTGTTCTGTGTGACTATCGGAAGGGGAGAAGAGTTGTGAGGAAAAAAAAAGTGTTCTGCTATTCAATCAGATGCCAGGCATTTTATTTTAATGGGTGGAGCTGATTTAAGTCTGACAGATACAGACAGAAGATGAATGACTTCAATTGTGCTGCCATTTATTTTTATTTTTATTTTTTTTTGCATTCAAGTGTTTTCTATGTCATTTATGTAAGTTTTAGTTCTGTTTTTCAAATGTGGTGCATGGTGGCGTTTTTGTATTGTAGTCTGAGGTTCCCCTCAAATGTGTGGTGGAATGGCTTTTTCAGTGCTGCACATTTTCGGAGATGTCCTTGCCTGCAAGTCCTTCCAAAATTTCTTGGGAGCCGTGGACTTTCTCTTCAAAGGTATTCATTTATGTATTCCAATGTGAGAAAGTTTTTGGGATAGTGACGTTTCTGTGATTTTTTGTTTGGTGCCATATGAGGTAGCTGTGTGTAACCAAGAAGAGACTGGGAAGTGTAGTCTTTTCCTTCTATAAGTCCGAGTCAATGTGCCCATGACTGCTAAGTCTTTGTTACAGATTTGTGTAATGTAGCTGTTATAATTTAGTTATTTTATGCAGACAGCATTGGAAAGTGCTGCTATTTATCATTTAAAATGAATGGCAACTATTTTAGGTGCTGCAGGTTTCTACCACAGTCTTCGTGAGTCAAGGGCGGGGGCATGTGATGTGGTTGTCAGGCACTGCAAGACAAAATGCTATGAGTCATTTTTGTGAATAAAGTGTGTAAACTGGTGTAAAATTGTGGTTTTATTTAAAAAGTTGCTTTTGTGATTCATTCCCAAGGGTGTACTGGTTTGTTATTACTGTTTGAGGCATTGAAACTGCTGATGGATGGTTGAAGTGTTGCCATTTTTTCGTTTGATGTTTGAGGTGTTATTAACCGACTGTGGGCATGGCTCCAGATTCATTAACTGACTGTGGGTGGGGTTTAGGCAAATAACCAGTTCTGGGTGGATTGTCTTGCAGTTTGTGGCACAATAAGTGAGGTAGCGCTATTTATTGTAACTGGCTAAACATAGATACCTCTCATATAATACAGCATAATGCACAGTCCTCCTGATCCTAAACCTAACTGGATTTGTTAGTAGCGCGCACATTGAGCAAATCAGTCCCGCTACAACCAGAACTGATCTTCCATCACAAACATGGCTGCTACCTTTACATACTAATTTAGCTAGGCCCTAAAAATAAAACTAGCTTAAACAAAAACAAAAGCAAATTAATTAAATGTTGTTTCCCTGGTCATCACACTCTCCTTACACATGTAAACAAATTAGAAACATTAAGCATTGTTCATAGTTTTTATTATAAATGTTTCTTTTCTGAGAATGAAAAACCCTCCTTCTGTCTTTACCTGCCTATCAGGGAAATCTCTGATGCTTACTCTGAAAGATAAAACTGAGGTTCTGGCTCACACAATGCCGTGTGTGTGTGTGTGTGTGTGTGTGTGTGTGAATACAGTATGGTAGGAGAGGAGCATTCTGGCTGTAAAGCTGAACAGTATTTTGAATCACTGTATTCCCCATTGCAAACATTCCATATGTTGAATGTGGGGGAAGACAGAGACAAAAGAAACAGGATGAAAAAAGGAGGGGATAATACTATCTAAACAAGGAGAAAAGGTGGGAAAACAGGATTGCATCGGTGGAGGGAGACCCTAACTGCTTAAATACATTCCTGAAGTTTAAAAAAGCACATACATTGAATCACATTCAGTATGGGAGTTTTCCCCAGCCCCCCAAAAAAACAACCTGGCAGGTTCAATGTTTTGAACACATTTCCATTAAAATACTGTACCTGCATTGATTTGTCATGCAACTAAGGAAGCGTGTTTTTTTATACAAGTGCATGCCACACTTAGCTTTGCATTGTTTCTGGGTATTTTTGCTACTCTCCCCTTCCCCATTACCAGAATATGGACCACGTTTTGCCCTCAAAGTTAAAATGGAAGAATATGTCAATAAAAGATTTTATTTTTTTAGCTTTTTAAAATAATTTCTTCTTATTTTTATTCATTTCATGTCAACTATTTAAATGCCATTTTATAAGTGCAATAAGATACTCCAGGGTGTGCGGTTATGGTGCTATAATCATACTTCTCAGGTGCATTTAATGGCACTCAGCTGCACCTCATGCCTAACAACGCACCTGAATCATGGGATTCTATCACCATAAAGCACACCCTGTCATGTCTTATTGCTTACATATTCACCTAGGAGTGGGAGGGAGGGCACTATTGGAATGTAACGTGCAGGCCAAAGACAAGGTACAGAGAAGATCTGAGTTAGGACCTGTCTCAGAAGAAAGGGTGCCCAGAGACCTCAAAACCCTGATGGTGGACAAAGCACCTTGTCCTGCTAGGTCACACCCTAAAGTGCCGAAGGAGGCAAGGCAAATGCTGACAGCACTAATGACAGTGATATGCTGGAGCCGGCTTGCATTGGCTCACTCGAGCTAGTAGTTAGTTCCCTGAAGCTGTTTTACCAGCTTGTACGAGTAGACTGTTAGCTCAGCTTTGTCAGCTCCAAGAAACAGCTAGCCATGAACTGGCACTTTAAAAAAAACACCCCTTTTTATGAGTCTTTCCTGAGTGAATCTAAGTGGTGCTGTGAAGTGGGCGGGAGGTTGGGTTATGAGAGACACTTAGGACAGTGGCATGGTGGCTGTCCCAGCACACTGCCCCACTTCCTGTGCTGTGATCTCATCTATGTGAGAGTGACTGTCTTTAGTGGACAGTCTCCATCAACAGTCAGCCAGCCCAACCCAATCTCCAACAGTTACTGAATAGATGACGCATGAGCACGAGAGTCAGTCCTGATGGTCTGGCTCCACAAGTGACACCTTGCAATTGTGCTATTGCAATTCATGAGTGAGCCAGCGACATGCAGTGCATTTGTTGTGGGGTGGGGTGTAAGCCCGCCAGCTGTGCGGATGAGACCCCGCTTTGTTGTTTGGGTCGAAGTTAAAAGGACAGGAAATAATTTCTAATGGGCAGCTGTTTATGATGTTTCCATTTACAGAAATAATATCCACAGGCTTATATGTAACACATGTAACAGCACTTGAATAAAAAGTGATGCGAAAACTGCATTTTACATCATTTTGTTTTCATGGGCAGCATTCTGTTGCAGTTCTCTTCATATAACCAGTGATCTGGAGTTATAACTATGTCATGGTGTGTGCACTGAACTCATAGAATAGATCTGATAGGCTAACAGCCCTTGCTTAGCATTCTATATATAAACCACGATATAGTAAAAACTCCAAATTACTGGTTCTATGAGGAGAACAGTAACAGAATGTTGTCCATAAAAAGAAAACAATTGAAAACACATGTTTTCACATCAGTGTTCAGTCAGGCACAGTCATGTATCACTTATTTGGAGGTAAGTCTGTTATTTCAGTTCCTAGGAACATTACTAACTGCTGCCAATGAGTACAAATTCCCTGTCCCTTTAAGATCAGTTGGAGTCCCTGTTAGACCTCGTACTGACTTGCCATTGGGCTGCAAGCATTCAACCCTCCATTGTCAGTACAGGAGAGCGAGAGAGGGACCGACTGGTGTGGAGCCAGGATAACAGGATAAATGAGAGACAGCATCATCCTCCAGTTCTCCATGTGAGCTGCTGCCCAGGATAAATAGCAGATCGGAGGTTGGGTGGGAATGGGGGTGGCAGATTTCTGTTGAGGGTAGCTGGAGATCGGTGAGGTTTGGGGGCATTTATCACAATCTTTCCCTAGGCTCTAATTGTATTTTCTCTGCAATTTCACTTGTCTTTTTATAATCCCTTCCCCCAGATGGCTCAGAGAAGTTTAGATGAGATATAAGGCTCTAGTTAGCCATGGATTTTTAAGGGGGAAGGGTACACAAAGAAATGCTGTAAATAAGCTGATATGTTGTCACCATTTTTATTATAAAATGTTATATTTTATTATGTCTAAAAATATTGGTCTGCTTCGGCTATTGTGGCAAGTGACAATGACACAGATTTCTGCTGGTATGTTCATGAATGATAAACTCTGTCCAGGAAAGAGAGAGGGTTACCAGTATCACCACAAGGTTTAATAACATGCAGACAACTAAACTGTGGTTTGTTGAGCAGTTTAAAGTTGTGGCAATCATTGCAGTACTGCAATGGTAGTGGTGCAGCAGGGGACTAAGGAGGTCACAGTGCCGGAATGGTGGGAGTGGGGCAGGTGGCAGTGGGGCCAAGGTCTGAGTCTGGGAGGAAAACAAGGGCTGAGGTGGGTGGGTGCTGGGGGGGGCTGTTGACAAGGGCAGGGAGGTGGTTGATAAAACATTGACAGAACATCACTGACCATTGGCAAATCTGTTTAATTATTCCCTGGAAATTGGGGGGAAGGGGCAGCAGTCTGGAGGGTAATGTGGTGATGCTTCACAAGAGTGGGGAGAGGGATGACCCAGGAAATTGCAACCAGCAAGTCTAATCTCAATTGTTGCTGGAAACCGATAGTGGAACTCTTGGAGACAAACAGATTACAGAAAAGGAGGCAGCAGAGCTTTGTAGCAGGGCAAGCGTGACAAATTAACCTGAGCAACTTCTTTGATTAGGCCACTAAGGCAGTGGACCGGGACCACACAGTGGATGTGTTGTGCCTCCACTTTAGTGAAGCCTTTCTGTTTCACACAGAAGACTGAAATAAAAAAAAAGCTGTGTGACCTGGCGACATGAGACAAACTGACCAGGTCGATAGGGAACTGTTCGGGGGCAGGATGCAGAGGGTGGTTACTTATCAATGGAGTGCGCGAGAGTCAGCACAGGGGAGTCACGAGTGGGTTACAGCAGGGACAGGTTCTGGGACCGGTGCTCTTCAATATGTTCACCTGTGATATAGACTGAATCTGGAATAAGGTGCATCTCTTGACTGATGATGCAAGATCTGCAGAAGAATGGTCACTTACAAAGAAACTGAAGAAATAAGAGACCTGGAAATTTTGGAAAAGTTGTTCAGATTATGGCAACTAGAGTTCAGTGCAAAAAAAGTGAAAAGTGCTGCACATTGGTAGAAAGAACCCTAAATGAATGAACTACTGGATAGGGAGAGTAAGGGTAGTGCTGACAACTGAGGAGAGAGACCTGGGGGTCCTCATAAGTGACAGCCTCACATCCGTGGCACGGTAAAGGAATACATACAACCAGAAAGCAGGATGTCGGGTTGTATAGAAAGTGGATTTGATAGCAGCTGTTTCTGATAATTGTTTTGAAATCCCTTTTTCCTGGAACTCTTATCATGTTTTTTACAGCATTCCCCGTTTCCCCTTGCATCATTAATTCTCTCTGCTCCGTATTTTGATATGTTGATTAATATTTATTTGCCTTTTTATCAGTTCTACAATTTACTGTACGTAATTTATTGCTTGGCAGTTTTTATTCTTAAGCACTATTATCTTGGATATACGTGTTTCCATTCTGTCTCTTTACTCTGTATTTTGTATCTGTTTTCTCTTCTTCTCTTCCCTTTCCCCCAGGACACATCTGGAAACAAGCTGTTACCTGCTCGTTATGTCTTTCCTGGTAAAAACTATTGAAATAAATAAATGAATGAATGAAGAAATGAATGTACAAATAAATAAATTAAGGTTCTATGTCATAATCACGACTGCAGAACGGCAATCCGTGACAAGGGTGCTGAACCTGCAATATGACCAGTTTGGTGTCTAAGTTTTTTCTTTAGTATTCTAACTCCGGTGGGGGCATCACTCAGGGAAAGGAGGAACTGTCAGTCATACAGAGGTGTCAGTGCTGTGATTCCCTTGCGTTTGTCATGCGTCGCCCTTCCGCAGTCGCGATATTGATGGGCTAGCATAAATTAATGAATGACTGAATGACTAACCAACTAGCAAGATAAAGCAAGTGATACAGATAACCTTCATTATGGGTAATAAATGAATAGATAAAGGAAGTCATACTGTTCACACACGGTTCTGTGGTAAGGCTGCACCTGGAGTATTGTGCACAGTTCTGGAATCTACAACCCCAAGAAAGATACAGATCACACGGAGACCATACAAAGGAGTGCCACAGAGATAACCTAGGGGCAGCAGGGGAGGTTGTACAAGAAAAAGTTGGCAGATCTTAACTTGTATACACAAGAGGCCAAGAGGGAAAGGAGGAATATGATTGGGACACACAAGTTCTTGCAAAGAATCAACAGGGTGGATTGTAAAGATTCGCTTACAAGGAATGAGGGTAGAGTGGCTAGAAAACACTGGAGGAGACTGCGAGGGGTAGATTCAGGCAGGCCATGGAAAAGTTCTTCTTTACTGAGTGGGTGGAGGACAAATGGAATGGACTGCTCAGAGAGGTGATTGAAGCCAAGACTGATGGGATTTAAACTTGGGTGGGGCAGATATAAGGCAATAGTGGTACTCACAGGCAGATGTACTCACAGGCAGGTGTACTCACAGGCAAATGTTCTCACAGGCAGATGTACTCACAGGCAAATGTTCTCACAGGCAAATGTTCTCACAGGCAGATGTACTCACAGGCAAATGTTCTCACAGGCAGATGTACTCACAGGCAGGTGTACTCCCAGGCAGGTGTTCTCACAAGCAGGTGTACTCACAAGCAGGTGTACTCACAGGCAGGTGTTCTCACAAGCAGGTGAACTCACAGGCAGGTGTTCTCACAGGCAGATGAGGGGAAGGGATACCATGGGAAGAGCTGGCAATCTGCTACTAAGGTTATAGGATTTCTGAATCCAGCCTGACGTTAGGCTGAGCATAAAGCTAGGCATGGGAATGGACAGCCTAGATGGACCTCTGGGTGTTCCTCTGACCCAGTCTATGTTTCTGTGTTTAAAAGCTTTTGATGAAGGGCTAGTCTTTGAACATCAGTTTTTCATTTTTCTTTTTCTTTATTTTGTCCTTTCACTTAGTTCATAGTGTCAGAAGTTATCAAAATGGCATTTAGCATGTGAGAAATATTGTTAAAGCTCATTGGACACTTTATATATGTTGATTAGTTTATGCTGGTAACATGGACTTGCAGTGAAAGCGATGTTTCATAAAACAAAGTTGCTCATATATACTATAGGGTTGGACCACTGTCCTTTTTCACTGCCGCCTTTTTCCTGGACTGTAAGTCTCAACATTTTGATGATGTCAGTTTAGCCACCATTGTGGGGGATAATCTCTGAGGCACTCCACCTTCCTTACGCATGCATTGTGTCCACCTGATAGGCTGCTTGATGCACATGTGACTTCAAAGAAGTCCGAGCCCCTTTGTCTGTGACACAGTCCTTTCCTCATCAGTTCTCAGCGTGCATCCTACAGGTTGCTGCACCCATCAACAGCTCCTACAAAACCAACTATTCCAGCACTAAAACAGAGGTAAGAGACTACGATAATACAAGAACTGTTAGAACAGAAATATTAGCTAACTAAACAAGCTTGTTCGATATGTTTGAGTCATTGGAGTAAATTATATAGTAAGCTAGCACAACAGGCTTTAAGAACTGTATGAACAAAAAACCTTTTAAGTACTTCACTACAACTATAACTAGTAGCCAGCATATTTTACCTCCGGGTACAGCTAACTCAAGCAAATTGACACTGCACACCAAGTAGGCAACTGTAGAGTACACTCCTTGGGCCCCCTTGGACTCCCTACTAGCGGGTCTAAGATGATGTTTTTCTAGCCCACTGCAGTCTACTGTGACCCCTGCTAGTGGTCCCAGAATTGCCTGCACCCACCACTACAAAAGGGTGGGGAGGATAAGTTCCTAGGGCTCCTGCTAGCAGCCATGGGAGATTGTATCCTGTGCCTCCAGTACAGAGTCTCCTTCTACCTGCTTAAATTGGAGCAGAAAGAAAGTTTGCCTGCTGCCTTAACTCCCAGCTGGGGAAAAAAAGGAAAATTGCTTGCTTTCTTGGTGTGGAGTCCCAAGCCACAAGACCCCTAAGTAGATCCAATCCCCGACCACTCTTTCAGCCTAACAGGTCTTCCCCTGTACAATACGGTGTGTTTTCACACCTTCCTCTTCTCTTGTGTATTAGAGGAAGGTGTGCACCATGTATCCTGTCTTCTCGAGTCTCCCTGGCACTCCTCTGACGCGCCACTTGCGCGACTCAATCTCCCGCGCATGCACGGACTACGAGCATCATGCTTGTACACCCACGCTCCCTGCACTTGCGTACGCTCGCTCTGCTTTCTGTGAGCATGCGCAAAGCAGGGGAGCGCTCCATTTACTTGCACTGCTAGTAGGCAGCTGTTATTTAAACTAGCGACCCACGGTCACTCCACAGACAGGAAACTCATCTCTGGACATGCAATACCCCTGTAATACTAGGGGAGGAAATGGAATTAACATTATTTGTGCATTTTTCAAGGAACTCCTCACTGGTGGGGGGGGGGCGCATAACATCCCTGGCTTCTCCACAGTCATCAGGACTGGATAACTACTACTTGATTTTGTGTGCCCATCATGCTAGCGTCCCCTGATGGTTGCATATTTCTCTACTTATACTCTATATTAAATCCCCCTACATATAGCAATCATCATTTTTAAAGGCATATAACAATTCTATCACAATTATGGAATGCCTCTAATTTCCTCTTGTATCTCCATTTTTCCAGATATGGGGAAGACAAAGAGCTGTAGGCTATGCGGCATTCCATTGCCACCCTCATAGATTGGAAGGCTATGCGTCTCCTGCACAGAGGACCCACCCTCCCCCACTTTTGAAAACCTCAGAGAGGATGACACAGCAGGTAGTCATGACCAGACACCAGGCCAGGACATCGTACGTACTACCCAGGATCCTCACCTTCCCAATTTGGACACAAATGCTATATTAATTCAGAATCAGCAAGTACTACAGCTACAACACCAGTGGATGTCGGCTATGTGGGAAAAAATAAATAAGCTCACCTCACAAAAAACTTCTCCCAATAGCATTAATACACATTTGGAATGAAATTCACTTAACACTGTGGGCACCAATAACCCGTCATCTGCCAACACTATTCAAGCTGAGAATGACGAGGTTTCTGATGAGGAAGAGGACCTAGACAATGATCCATAATCATTAATGGCAAAATGGTGTTTACCAGAACAAATACCTACCCTGGTATGCAACATCATGCCCACTGTAGGTTTTGACACACCTACACCTCTGCCACAGTCAAAACTAATCGCCTCACTACAACCATCCCAAAAGACAGCAGACACCTTTCCAGTCTGTGAAGCCATCTCAGAGGTTGTCTCAAAGGAATGGGATGCAGCGGATTCTGTTTGCATCCCCGAAAGGAGATCATGGGACAAAATGTACCTTCTGGATGCAGACATTTTAAAGACTTGGTGTACCCCACCCTCCATTGACCCTCAAATTGCTTCCCTCAACAAAAAGACAGTACTGTCCACCGACTCAACCTCAGCTCTAAGAGACCCAGTAGATAAAAAACTGAAAGACATTTTAATTAAAAACTTTGAACTCTCAGGCCTGGGGCCAGAGCCACAACCACGGCCATCTATGCCACTAGGGCACAACTTGAATGGTTGCAGCAAGCCCAGAAGAGCTTGACAGAAAAATCTCCTGAGGCCCTTCTACTCGACAATGAAATACTGTCAACAAAATATCTGGCAGACATGGCAGTGGACTCCCTTAAAATGAATGCAAGGGCAGCCACACTAATTAACAGAGCAAGGAGATGCATTTGGATGAAGCTGTGGAACGCAGACAGCGAATCTAAGTCCCTATTATTTAAACTGCCACACAGAGGCAACTTATTGTTTGGGGAGGGCCTAGAGAAATACCTTAAGGGCAAAGAAGAGGACAAGATGCTAGGGAAGGAACGGTCACACAACTCCACCTACCTTCCGGCACGCTCACACGCCCACAATCAGCCCTTTCGTGACAGGCACAGAGGACACTATGTATATAGAGGCCAGACCCAAAGATCCTCATTCCTTCCATACTTCCAGAACACAAAGTTTAGAGGAAGAGGAACGCACAACAGAGCCAGAGGGACCTACCAGCAGCGTAGGAGAGGACACAACACCCAGTGACTACCACACCCCAGTAATAGGGGCCCGTCTAACTCTATTCGCACATGAATGGCTAAAATCCACCCAGGACAGATGGGTTCTAGAAATAATTCAAAGAGGTTATGCAATAGAGTTCAATCAACTACCAAGGCAGGGAAGACTAATAACGTCACCAATAACCAGACGCCGGGTGAATCCAAAACAAATGCAACGCATCCTGTCACAACTAGTGTCAAACAATGCCATAAGAGAGGTACCTATCGAAGAGCATGGTCAGGGGGTTTACTCTATACTATTCACAGTAACAAAAAAGACAGGGGACCTATGCCCGGTACTAGACTTGAATAACTAAACAAAAGCGTCACCTACAAGCCGTTTAAAATGGAAACCATCAGGTCAATATTGAGGGCCATAAGACCGGGCAATATTCTTACATCAATAGACCAGAAGGATGCCTACCTTCACATTCCCAAAAGACTATCTCACCAAAAATACTTAAGATTCCACACACTAGGCAAGCATTTCCAATATCAGGTACTCCCATTCGGCCTGGCCTCGGCACCATGAGTCTTCA
This sequence comes from Neoceratodus forsteri, assembly GCA_016271365.2. NCBI lineage: Eukaryota > Metazoa > Chordata > Ceratodontiformes > Ceratodontidae > Neoceratodus > Neoceratodus forsteri. Next base: position 940,814,343 of record CM028137.1, read on the forward strand.
CCAAGGTGTCTATAGTTCTTGATGCAAAACTCAGAGAGCAGGGAATTCAAGTAATTCCGTACCTGGACAATTGGCTAATCCACGCCAGATCAATAGGTCAGTCAGCAAGAGAAACAGCTACAGCAGTACAGTGTCTTCAAGCCCCCCAGATGGGAAACAAACGCAGAGAAGAGTCAGCTGACACCTTGCCAAGCATTAGAACACCTAGGCAATCTCATAAACACAGCCGAAAGAACTGTGAAACCCTCCAAAAAAAGGATAAAAACAATAATATCAGCAGTGCAAAAACTAAGGCTAAACGGACTAGTATCCTCCACAGAATCCGTATCTCAAGAATTAGGCCTAATGTCATCTTGCATAGATACCATACCCTGGTCCCCAATACCGCTCCCTAATAAATGTATTTACAAACACCTTCCCTGGTAGTCTACTAGACCCCCACCCCAGCAGGTATTTTATTTATTTTTATTTCTTTAACTTTTGTTAACCGGGTAAGTGCACTAGCCATAAAATGACTATTTTCAGGCACGACCCGAGAGAGTACAGACATGCAGAAACTTAACAGGATAACAAATTATAAGTGCTTTACATACAATGAGTTAAAGAGGATACAATATATCAGAACATGCAAAGTAAAGTGCTTTACATACAATGAGTTAAAGTGGATACAATATATCAGACATCCAGAGTAGATCATTCATAAGTTCATAGGTGCCTACCTATGCAATGAATAGAGAGGACCTTGGACAATAAATTATCAGGTGACATTTCATATGAACAGAACACGGTACACAAAAACAGGTAATACAAAAGGAAGAAATAACCACTGAGAGCAGGGGTGTCATTAAGGAAAAGGTCGGTAAGTGAGGAAGAGGGGAGCAAGCCATGAAATTAGATTATATGAGTGTATGTAAGTGTAAGGGAGATGCCTGCAGTGCAAGATGGTATATATTCACATGCAGGTGTTGCCTACCCAGCTCTCCATGTCCAGGAACACAGCTGGTGACTGGCCCAGCCCTCACCGCTTTCAGAATATTGCCACCAACTGAACTGTCACAGCATGCGTAGTGTATAGTATACGCACTTACTGATTGACAGTCCGACAATCAGTGTGTACACTATACAGTACATGCTCCATTACAGTTCAGTCGGTGGCTGGCCGCAGAGGTGAGAGGTGGGGTGTGCATGTCAACAGCTGTGTGTCGATATGGGAGGAGCAGGGTTGTGGTCAATACCTGCCAGGGAGTTGGGGTCCACTAGACCACCAGGTGTTTGTGAATACATTTATGCATTTATTAGGGAGTGGAATCAGGGATCAGAGATTGGGGAGGGGGCCACTAGACCACCAGGGAAGGTGTTGGTAAATATATTAATTAGGGAGCGTTATCGGGGATTGGGGAAGCGGGCCACTTGACCACCAGGGAACATGTATATAAATACATTTATTAGGGAGCGGAATTGGGGATTGAGGGGGGCTACTAGATCACTATGAAAGGCGTTTGTAAATATATTTATTAGGGAGCAGAATCAGGAACCAGGGAGGTGGGGCCACTAGACCACCAGGAAGGGTTATTTTAATTTTTATGACTACCGGCAACATCAGAGCTGGGAAGGGGGTACTGCGGCACATTGCTGCAAACAGGTCAACTCTCCCAGAGGAGACTTTTCTAAGTACCCTTAGACTAGTTGTGGCTGTTCTAAGGATACCTAGAATGTATTCATTTGGGAGAGTCTCAAGAATCCCATTTTTGGGGATGTGGTAGCTTGCATCTGCCCTATGCCCCCTAGTGCCACGTCACAGCCCATTTTTGGGCACACAGGTGGCAAGGCAGCCTGCAATCGATATGGGCTGCCATTGAGAATCGCTCCTGGTGCATCATATGGCGCAAGGGGCACTTTGCACCATTCTTTGTGGTGCATGCCACTTGTACTGCATTGGGGCTTTGAGAATCGAGGGAAAAGGGAAAGGTTTGAGAGAGGAGGAATAAAGGTAAAAAATATTGGGAGGGTACAGTTAAAGAGAGGTGCGCATTTTGGAAATGATGAATATATGTCTAACATTAGCAAGGGTGCAGGGTAGAATCACAAATTAGGAAGCGGTGCAGGGCAAAAGTAAATATTAGGGAGGGGTTACTAGGGGAGAGGAACAAATTGTGGAAAGATTAAAACTCATTACAGAGCAACTGGACAAATTCTGGGAGTGTGGTGGAACCTCACCAAAGAGGACACTTGGAAGAGCATACAGAAGCAGAGGGCTGCAGGAGGCTGCATTTAGGGTTTGATGTGAAAAATGAAAAACAAACCTGACATGACCTGACACATTTGGACCCCATTGTTTTGTTTAGTATTGTCCGCAAAGTTTTATTGCTTAGCCCTTGAAACTTACTAGATATTAATCTGTGGGGCTTTTTTGATAAAATTCAGTGAGCAAAGTTCCACAGATAATTAGAAGTGAAGACTGATTTTTTTTTTTGTCATTTCAAAATCTGATGTACAGTTGAGCACTGAGCTGATTGGCCCTTGAGGAAATGATGTCATTGTTGCTTGAATACCTCAGCACTCACCCAAGATTACGCCAGCTGGCCAGAGAAGTTTGACAACTTTCTGTGAAACTATCCAATAAAACAGGCAATAAAATAGGGTTTATTCATTTAGTTTTTGTTGACCGGGTAAGAGCACTAGATAAATTCTGCGTATCTTCAGTCACAACCCGGGGAGGGGGATACAGATGAATGCCAACTGACCTTGAACCAGATTAAGCTGTCAGTAGTATTTTTAGTGATTTAGCATTTATATATGAGGAACAGTAATTCTAGCAATTTATTGGTAATAAGTAACATCTAATTGTCCTTATTTTAGGGGAGAAAGTGTTATTTTTTTCAAATATATTTGCAGTTGATCTTACATTATTTATGCTATTTACCAATTTATGGTCACTTACTACATGGCAGTCCTTTAGGTAAGAGATTAGAAAGTTGACACACATGGCCTCCTTGCTAGGATCTATGAGACTGCCCAACCTGGTGACATTGCATTATCCAGTTTTGCCATTATAGAGGCTTGAAATCTCACACATTACTTTCTTGTGAAATTTCATATAGTTATTGGGATTTTGTTGCTTATAACTCAGCCTCCTTTAAAATTAGAAACCTGAAAACATGGCACACATTCAGATTTGGTATGGCGGTGAAATTTGAATGAGTGGTTTTAAAATTAGGTGGACAAACCCAAAAATCTAATTTAAGGGACATTTCCAAATATTTCATGGACATTCTGTAAAAATTCATGGACTCATAATTTCTCCCAAAGTTTATTGGCAGAATTTAAATTTATACAGTACTACTACTATCCTTTGAAAAATGTGTCCTATTTCAACTATCTCGGTGTATGGCTAGACTGTCACCTTGATTTCTGGAACCATATTCAAACTATTCACTGCAAACATGTCCCCAGGCTTGTTGTACCATATCATTATTTATTTGAAAAGTTTCACCAGGAAAGGCACACTAAGCTGCAATAGTTCATTTCCAGGTGTGTCCTGGGGGCGGGGAGGGGATCGACACAATTGAGTACAATAAGGAGGACTTGAATACATGGTGTGACAGTGAATAACAGGCAGTAAGTACAGAAAAAAATAAAAGAAAGCAGTTACATAACAATAAGCCTTGCATGAAGTACATTGTGAATTTGCATAGGTGATACTAGCCTTTATACAGAAGTAGACATAAATTATTCATTTTATTTACATAATCCACATATTGCACAAGAACTAAGGTGCAAACCCTCAGGCTAATTATAAAGATGGGGCAGGAGAAAGTGAATAGGGCAGCAGAATGAGCCAACCCTCTCCCTTTCGGGATGCAAAAACCCCGCAAAGGGAGTTTCAGGGAGATAGTTGGGGATACATTTGTAAGAGTATAAGTGCTGAATAGTGGGTGGTAACTGGAGGTAAATTGGAGTAGTAAAGTGATTGTGTGAAGGCATGATTAGATCAGCTGCAGCTGGGGGGATGTGAAATGACGGAGGAGAGGAGAGAGTAAGCATCCAGAGAAACAGTAGAGGGGACACAAAATAAGACATGATAGGAGTGGTGCAGTGCAATGGCTGTGGGGCGGCAGTGTTCCGGGAGACATTCTGGAGGCTGCGATGCTGCCCTATTTGCAGGCACCTCTCTGGTCTGAGAGAGGAGGTTGCCCGTCTCCAGGCTGACCTGGCTAGGATTCGCAAAACCTCCTCCCCAACCCAGGGACCACCAGGGCCAATGCCACTACCTCAGAGGTTGCCAAGAAAGAGGAGTGGCTGGACCAGGGTGGGCTCAAGGAGGGAGAGGGTGGTGGAACAGAGTTGCATCCCTCCAGCTGTACCTCTTCACAATTCATTCACTCTTCTGGTGGATAGTGGTTCCTCTATGGAGGCACCTGCAGTGGAGACCAAGGAGGATGCTGGGAACCTTCACAAAGGAGACCCAAAGGAGGGTGGCATGGGACCCCACAGGGGAAGGAAACAACTCCTGGTGGGGGACTCAATCATTAGGGGGTAGAATTGGGGGAGGATGGGGAGGGAGGTAGGTGCCTTCCTGGCGCCACGGCTTGAGGGACAGGAAGCGAATCCTCAGGATCGTGGGAGGAGCTGCACGAGAGGGAGCTGGATGTCATTGTCCACCTGGGACAAATGACCTGGCTAGAATGGGATCAGGGCAGTGCAAGAGGAGTTTGTAGAGTTGGGAAGGGCCTTAGACAAGTAGCTCATACGGTAACCTTCTCGGAGGTGCTGCCTGTCTATGGCAAGGAGATGCTAGGGCACTTCTCACCAGGGAATTCAATGAGTGGTTGAAAAACTGGTGTGGAACTCAGGGTTTTGGCTTCATTGGGGACTGGGTAGCCACCTGGAGGAATGCAGACCTACACTGGTGCGATGGTCTGCATCTGTCTGGTGGGGAACCAGGATCCTAGGTGAGAGGTTTGAATGCTTCATTGGCAAGCATTTAAACTAGCCAAGGGGAGGCACTGAAAAGGAGCTGGGAAATCTGAGCCTCCCCCCACAAAACATGGTGATTAGTGAGGTAAACACCAAGGTACAGAAGTTATTAGGGAGCAGAACAGATTTAAATGTAAAAAAAAGCAAAGGCAGTAAGGACAGAAATGGGGCTGAAAGGGGTAAGGATATCAAAAAGTGGAGGGTGATGAGTACCAATGCTCACAGTCTGTGTAACAAGCTCCCTGAACTAGTGGCCTTGATGGAAGAGGGTTGCCTGGATATTGTGGCAGTCACAGAAACATGGTACACAGAGAACCATGACTGGGATGTCAACATACCAGGATACACAATCTACAGGAGGTACAGGGAGAGTAAAAGAGGAGGAGGAGTAGCTCTCTATGTAAAGGAAGGGATCAAAGCAACAGAACTAAAGAGTAAACAGGGAGCAGATGAGGCACTTTGGGTCACCCTGGAGACAGGAAATGGCACCACAATCCGCATGGGGGTTGTATACAGACCCCCATCTCAGGGGGAGGGAATGGACAATGAAATGATAGAAGGCTTTCTTAGAATGGCAGAAAAAGGGGAGATATTGTTGATGGGGGACCTGAATATGCCAGATGTTAACTGGAGCACCTTTGCTGCAGGCACATCCAAGAGCAGGGTCATTCTTGATGCCCTACAGGGGGCATGTCTCAGACAGCTAGTACTGGAACCGACTCGGGAGGGAGCAATCTTAGACCTGGTACTTTCAAATGGGGATGGAGAAAGAATCTCAGATTTAGAAGTGGGTAGCCATCTGGGAACAAGTGACCACCAAACAGTGTGGTTCATGATAAACACAGCCATACAATCAAGCCATACAAAAGCAAGAGTACTAGACTTTAGGAGGGCTGACTTTGGGAAAATGAGAGAGTGCCTCAGAAAAGCACTAGCAAACAGGCAAGAAGGAGGGGTGGAGGAACAATGGGGAGTGATCAAAACAGCCATCACAGAGGCAACAAGCCTTTGTGTAAAAAATCAATAAAACACAACGAAGGAAAAAAACGCTATGGTTCACAAAAGAGGTGGCAGGGAAGGTTAAGGAGAAAAGGGCAGCATTCAGGAAATATAAGGAAACACAGAAGGAGCAGGACAGAGAACTTTATCCGTTAAAGCAGAAAGAGGCTGGGAAGGTAGTCAGAATAGCAAAGGCCCAAACCGAAGAAAGGATATCCAATTCTGTTAAGAAGGGGGATAAGACCTTTTATAGGTACATTAGGGAGCGAAGAAAGACCAAAGGAGGGATACTGAAGCTTAATAAAGGGGAGGGAATGTGGGTAGAGGGTGGCAGTGAAAAAGCAGGGTTACTGAATGAATATTTCTGCTCAGTATTCACAAAGGAAGAGGAGGGGAGAGTTACCTAAACCAAACAAGAGAAACACTCTGAAGATGGGGGTCGATACCAGTCCATTTACAGAAGAAAGGGTTCTGAAAGAACTAATAAAATTGAAGGTGGACAAAGCAATGGGGCCTGATGGGATTCACCCAAGAATTCTAAAAGAACTAAGGGTAGAACTAGTGACATCGCTGACTACTCTCTTTAACAAATCATGGGAGGATGGGGTCGTACCCAAGAACTGGAGGAGGGCAGATGTTATTCCTCTTCACAAAAGTGGGAGCAGGACAGAGGCAGGAAACTACAGATCAGTTAGTTTGACCTCAGTGGTAGGGAAAATGATGGAATCACTTCTGAAGGAAAGAATTGTTGAGTACCTAGAGGCCATTGGGGCACAGGACCTGAGGCAACATGGATTCACGATGGGAAGGTCGTGTCAGACGGATCTAATAGATTTCTTTGACTGGGTAACCAAAGTAGTAGATCAGGGAGGGGCTGTGGACATGGCCTACCTAGATTTTAGCAAGACATTTGATACAGTCCCCCACAAAAGATTAATACACAAGATAGCCAGCCTTGGAATGGGTCCCAAGGTGGTAGCCTGGATAAAAAATTGGCTAGACAACAGGACGCAAAGGGTAGTAGCAAACAGAGTACACAGTGAAGAAAGGAGGGTTACTAGTGGGGTACCGCAGGGTTCAGTACTGGGACTGGTCCTTTTTAATGTCTTTATAAGTGACATTGCAGAGGAACTGGAAGGAAAAGTATGTCTCTTTGCAGATGACACAAAGATCTGCAACAGGGTTGATACACAGGCTGGAGTGGAAAGGATGAGAAAGGGACTTGGCAAGGTTGGAGGAATGGTCAAATGTATGGCAGCTCAGATTTAATGCAAAGAAGTGCAAGATAATGCACATGGGAAACAAAAACCCAGGGGAAGTGTACACAATGGGGGGTGAGATACTGACAACAGTAAAAATAGAAAGGGACCTGGGGGTAATTATATCAGATGACCTAAAGGGCAAGCAATGTGAGAAGGCAGTAAGGAAGGCTGGAGGGATACTGGGATGCATAGGAAGAGGCATCAATAGTAGAAAACAGGAAGTTGTTATCCCTCTGTACAGACAGTTGGTGAGACCCCATCTGGAGTACTGTGTGCAGTTCTGGAGACCCCATCTCCGCAAAGACATAGACAGAGTGGAGGCTGTCCAGAGGAGGGCAACCAAAATGGTGCAGGGTCTGCACCAGAAGACATATGAAGAAAGACTAAAGGAGCTTAATATGTATACTCTTGAGGAAAGAAGGGAGAGAGGGGACATGATAGAAACTTTCAAGTACCTCAAGGGAATTAACAAAGTCCAAGAGGGTAGCATCTTCCAGAAAAAGATATGTTCAAGAACAAGGGGGCACAATTTGAAGATAGAGGGGGGACGGCTCAGGGGTAATGTGAGGAAGTATTTTTTCACTGAGAGGGTTGTGGATGCATGGAACAGCCTCCCTGAGGTGGTTGTGGAGTCAAGAACAGTGGGGGACTTCAAGAATGCATGGGACAGGCATAAGGCAGTCCTAGGGGTGGGTAAGAGGAAGTAAGCTGTTGATTAACTAGGATCTGCAGCTTATCTGTTAGGTAGGAAAATGGGCAGACTAGGTGGGCCAAGCGGTCCTTATCTGCCGTCAAATTCTATGTTTCTATGTTTCTAGGTGATGGGACAGAAAGATGGAGGATGGGGACGTGAAATGACGAAGGCGATGGGACAGAAAGATGGAGGATGGGGATGTAAAATGATGAAGGAGACGGGATAGAAAGAGATGGAGGATGGGGCTGAGCGAATGTCTAAAGGTAGAGAGTTCCAGATGTTAGGGAAATGATAGGAGAAAACAGATGTTCCAGAAGTATCAGAACAAATCCTGTCTGCTGGGAGCGGATTACTCAAAATGAACCTTCTGGTGTTAGATTATTGGATGTGGCTTACAGTGCTGCCCCTAAGACCACACTGGCCACATTAGGACCACCTCTTTCCCTCATTCTGTCATGTTGCCAAAAAATATCTTTCCCCCCCTTGCACTCACCACTGCTCCATTCACTCCAGCCTTTCTCTCCCTTCCCTGAATAACAGGCACCTCTCCAATTATGTCTCTTTCACTGCAAAATTCTGGTTTTAGTTCCTACTCCAATGCCTCTTTACTCTCCTTACATTTCGCCCTACTTCCTCCTATCTTCTTAGTTCCTTTGATAACTACTCTTTCCCCCTTCCCCAGTGCAAGACTGGCTGCATTCCCCTACCACTTCCTCAATCTGTGGAATGATCTCCTCCCTTTCTTTTGTCCTCCTCTCTGGCTTACAGTATCTTAGAGCCCATCTCCATGAACTCACTGCTCATCAGTGCACCTGCAGCTGGTCCACTTTTGTTGCCCCTTGCACTTTCCCTCTTCCTCCCATTAATTACAGTCATGCCTTAAATGCCAAATTTGATGATACTTGTTCCATTTCTAGTCACTCCCCAGTTTTGCTGCTGTAACCTGCATCACTTTTACATGAATTTGTTTTTTTTTTCACTATACTTACTGCAGTTTATTTTGCCTGATTGAAAGACCAGGTATTGGTCGAAGCACTGGGGAGAGGGGTCCAGTTTGCTTTGTGCATGGCAACTTCGACAAAAGTGAATATTGCATTACTTTAAATCTGGGGTTGTTGTCTGCATTTCTTCTGAAGGATGCAAAGTACAGGTTAGTAGTCTGTCAGTGTTGTGCATTTGGACTGTACCAGGGAAACTGAATTCAAGTAGAGTTGTATTTCCTGTTCATATCTGGAAGTGATGTGCAAACTGTGTAAATAATTAAATGAAATAAAGAAATAAAAAAAAATTTCCACTCTTTTCTATAAATCCATCTTGTGCTTTACAGACAAGAAGAACTTTCTATTAATTATTTTAAAAGTTCTAAAGTATTACAATATTTTTGTATATGTCTCTGTGCTGCTCTATACTTTCTATGAAGCTGAATGGAGCTACCACGGACATTTCAGGTAAGAGAACGAAGCATTCTGCAAACATTTTCCAGAGTATTTCCATTAGAAAACTGCTAAACTGGAAAAGAAGAGTTAAACTATTACTTTCCATTATGATATAGCATTATGAAATGTTTGCTGGAAGTCCTCTAAGACACTAATAATCCGAAATAGACTGTATACATAGCCTTCTTTGCGAGCTTTGTTGATTTCTCCCACAGCTACATCAGCTGTAAATGTAGCCAAACTATGATTACAAGGGAGGTAGCCTCTCATACTAGGGGGGCCGACAGGTCCAGGGGGTGAGACAGCCCAGGCATGGAGTAGCTGTATGGAGATCAGAAGAATGCCGAGCAGCTTCATTGTGTCTGAGAGACTTGACAACAGGTTGTTCTTTTTGCCTTTGGATCAGCCAGCTGCATCCAACACAGGGACTGAATGAAACGCAGCGCGCGCGCACACACACACACACTCAGACACAGCTGCAGACCACATTGGTGTCTATATATACTATCAGTATGCTGAGAGAATTGATCTTTAGCCTGGCCACCCTCTTAGCAAGTAAATAACACATCAATGATTCACAATGCTGGGTAAATATTGCAAAGAGCTGGGCAGTGAATGCCACTGGAATGAACCTTTTTAGCTTAAAACCCATAAAAGGCACTCTTTCAGAAAGCTAATAGAAACAGAGAAACATAGAATCTATGATAGATAAGGGCCGCTTGGCCCATCCAGTCTTCCCATTTTTCCCTGCCTATACTATTACTGCAGACCGTATCTGATCTACAGCTCTTTCTCCCTCTCCCTTCCTTTCCACTATGATTCCCTTGTGGTTATCCCATGCATTCTTGAACCCCACCACTGCTTTTGCCCCTACCATTTCTGCTGGAAGGCTATTCCAGTAATCAACCACTCTGTCTGTGAAGAAATATTTCCTCGCATCCCTCCTGAATCTACCACCCTCCAGCTTCATAGCATGTCCCCTTGATCTTGAGCACCTTTTCTTCTGAAGAAGTCTTCCCTCCTGTCCTTATTTACCCCCATGAGGTATTTAAAGGTCTCTATCCTACCCCCCCCCCGTTCCAGGGTGTTCATATTAGGTCCTTTAGTCTCTCCTTGTAGGACTTTTGATGAAGACCCTGCACCATTTTAGTTGCCCTCCTCTGGACTGCCTCCACTCTGTCTATGTCTTTCCAGAGAAGTGGTCTCCAGAATCAGATACAGAACACTAGGTGGGGTCTTACCAGCGGTCTAAATAAGGACAATACCATTTCCCTCTTTCTGATGGTGATACGCCTCCGTCTGTACCCCAGCATCCCACTAGCCCTCTCTACTTCTTTGTTGCACTGCCTGGCAACCTTTAGGTCAACTGATATGATTTCCCCCAGAACTCTTTCTAAGCACTTTCTGCAAATACTTCATTCTAAAGCAGTGTGCATCCTTACAAAACGCATAAACCGCAGTTACAAAAAACACTCATGTTCTTTGCTTCTTGCCAAATCTGTTACAAAATTATTCTCACTATCTTCAAAATCGTTCATGGTCTGGATCATTTTTGCTACTCTAGTTTAATCTTTTCTTACTCTCCTTCCTCTCATTTGTGTTATTTTTGTCTGTTCTCCCTCTCGCTTGTTTTTTTGGGTTGTCACTTTTTAAGGTTCTCAACTTCCATCAGATTGAATTTAGAATACTCTCTAAATCCTACCTAGGGACAAATGACCTGGCTAAGAAAGGGATTAGAGAAGTGCAGGAAGAGTTTGTGGAATTGGGGAGGGGCCTTAGTCAAGTAGCACGTACGGTAACCTTCTCGGAGGTGCTACCCATCTATGGCATAGGAGAGGCTAGGGTGTTCCGCACCATGGGATTCAATCAGTGGTTGAAAAACTGGTGTGGAGCTCAGGGATTTGGCTTCGTTGGGGACTGGGGGTTCACCTGGAGTGATGCAAGCCTATACTGGCATGATGGGCTGCATCTGTCCAGGAGGGGAACCAGGATCCTAGGTGATAGGTTTAAATGCTTCATTGGCAAGCTTTTAAACTAGCCAAAGGGGAGGCACTAGAAAGGAGCAGGAAAATCCTAGCCCCCAAATAATCACGGTAGTAAGTCGGCAAACACCAACATATAGAGGTGTCGATAGGGAGAAGGGCAGGGGTAAATGGAGAAAGTGACAAAGGCAAGAAGGACAGGGATGGGGCAAGGGAGAAAGGCCATCAGGAAATGGAGGGTAATGAGTACTAATGCCCGTAGTCGGGCAACAAGCTCCCTGAGCTGATGGCCTTAATGGAAGAGGGATGCCTGGATATCGTAGCAGTCACAGAAACATGGTACACAGAGAACCATGACTGGGATGTTAACATACCAGGGTACATAACGTACAGGAGAGACAGGCAGGGGAGAAGAGGGGGAGGAGTAGCTCTCTATGTAAAGGAAGGGATAAAAGCAACTGAACAAAAGAGTAAACAAGGAGGAGAGGAGGCACTGTGGGTCACCTTGGAGACTGGAAAGGGTACCACAATACGCACAGGGGTTGTGTACAAACCCCCATGTCAGAGGGAAGGAATGGACAAGGATATGATAGAAGGCATTCTTAGAATGGCAGAGAAAGGGGAGATACTGTTGATGGGAGACCTGAATATGCCAGATGTTAACTGGAGCACATTTGCTGCAGCCACATCCAAGAGCAGGGCCATTCTTGATGCCCTACAGGTGGCAGGCATTAGACAGCTAGTTTGGAACCCACTGTGAGGGAGCAATCTTAGACCCTCGTGCTCTCAAATGGGGGCAGTGAGAGGATCTCAGATCTAGAAGTGGGTTGCTATCTGGGGACAAGTGACCATCAAACAGTGTGGTTCATGTTAAACTCAGCTACAGAGTCAAGCCATACAAAAGTGAGGGTACTGGACTTTAGGAGGGCTGACTTTGGCAAGATGGGAGAGTGCCTCAGAAAAGCACTAGCAAACAGGCTAGATGGAGGTGTGGAGCAACAAGGGAGAATTATCCAAACTGCCATCACAGAGGCAACAAGCCTTTGTGTGAAGCAAATAAACAAATCAAAATAAAAGAAAAAGCACTATGGTTCTCAAAAGAGGTGGCTATGAAAGTCAGGAAGAAAAAGATAGCATTCCAGAAGTATAAGGAAACACAGAAGGAGCAGGACAGAGAGCTGTACCAGTTAAGGCAGAAGGAAGCAGGGAGGGAAGTCAAAATAGCAAAGGCCCAAACTGAGGAAAAGATAGCCAACTCAGTTAAGAAGGGGGATAAAACCTTTTATAGGTACATCAGCGAGTGTAGAAAGACAAAGGGAGGGATAGTGAGGCTGAATAGAATGAACGGTGGGTGGGCAGAGGGGGACAGTGAAAAAGCAGGAATACTGAACGAATATTTCTGCTCAGTATTCACAAAAGAGGAGGGGAAGTGCCTAATCCAATTAACAGAAGCACTCTTGATAGGGGGGTCAATCCCAGTCCTTTCACAGAAGAAAGGGTTCTGCAAAACTCCTAAAACTGAAGCTGGACAAAGCAATGGGTCCTGATGGAATTCACCCCAGAATTCTAAAAGAATTAAGGAGGAACTAGTGAAACCACTGGCTACTCTTTTTAATAAATCATGGGAGGATGGTGTGGTACCCGAGGACTGGAGGAAGGCGGATGTGATTCCCCTTCACAAAAGTGGGACCAAGACAGAGGCAGGAAACTACAGACCTGTCAGTCTGACCTCTGTGGTAGGGAAAGTGATGGAGTCACTTCTGAAGGAAAGAATAGTTGAGTACCTAGAGGCCAGTGGAGCACAGGACCCAAGGCAGCATGGGTTCACAGCGGGAAGGTCATGTCAGATGAATCTAACAGATTTCTTTGACTGGGTGACCAAAGTAGTAGATCAGAGAGGGGCTCTGGACATGGCCTACCTAGACTTTAGCAAGGCATTTGACACAGTCCCACTCAAAAGATTAATAGTTAAATTAACCAGCCTGGGAGTGGGACCCAGGGTGGTAACCTGGAAAACATTGGTTGGACAACAGGACACAGAAGGTAATTGTAAATGGAGTCCACTCTGAAGAAAGGGTGGTTACTAGTGGGTACCGAGGGTTCAGATTGGGTCCAGTCCTTTTAATGTCTTCATCAGTGACATTGCAGAGGGACTGGAAGGAAAAGTATGCTTTTTGCAGATGACACAAAGATCTGCAACAGGGTTGATACACAAGGAGGCATGGAAAGGATGAAAGGGACTTGGCAAGGTTAGAGGAATGGTCAGAAGTATGGCAGCTAGGATTCAATGCAAAGAAGTGCAAAATAATGCACCTGGGAAACAAGAACCCAGGGGAAGAATACACAATGGGTGAGGAGGTAGAAACAACAACAAAAAAGGAAAGGGACCTGGGGGTAATCATATCAGATGACCTTAAGGTTAGCAAGCAATGTAAGAAAGCAGTAGGGAGGGCTGGGTGTATACTGGGATGTATAGGGAGAGGCATCATCAGCAGAAAACAGGAAGTTGTTATACCTCTGTACAGACAGTTGGTGAGACCCCATCTGGAGTACTGTGTCCAGTTCTGGAGACCCCATCTCCGCAAGGACATAGACAGGATAGAGGCAGTCCAGAGGTGGGCAACTAAAATGGTGCAGGGTCTGTAAGAGAAGCCGTATGAGGAGAGACTAAAGGAGCTTAATATGTATCCCCTTGAGGAAAGAAGGGAGGGGGGGGACATGATAGAAACTTTTAAGTACCTCAGTGGAATCAACAAAGTCCAAGAGGGTAGCATCTTTCAGAAAAAGAGACTTGCAAGAACAAGGGGACACAATTTAAAGATAGAAGGAGGGCAGTTCAGGTGCAATGTGAGGAAGTATTATTTCACAGAGAGGGTAGTGGATGCATGGAACAGCCTTCCTGAGGAGGTTGTGGGGTCTAAAACTGTGGGAGAATTCAAGAATACATGGGACAGACATAAGGCAATTCTGGTGGGGGGTAGGAAGAAATAGGCTGTTGGTTAACTAGGATCTGCGGCCTATCCTGTAGGTAGGGAAATGGGCAGACTAGATGGGCCTAGCGGTCCTTATCTGCTGTCAAAGTCTATGTTTCTATGTTTCTACCACAAACATTCCATGATCTCTTGTGCTTGCACTGCTTACTGCTTACTTTTCACGTGAAAATAGCATAGGATGCTTCCTCAGGTTTAACTCCCTCTTCTACTCACAGTCTGGCCCCTACGTACCTTGCCCCCTCCCTGCCACCGCCCAACAGACCCCTCCTCCTCTCCCCTCTCCCTATGGCCCTTCTGTTTTCCTTCTCCTCCTTCCCCCCCAGTATACTTCTTGACGAAGCCTGTTTTAAGGCTGCGCTCCACTTTCTCCTCTACACCCCTCCATCCTCATCCTGGGCTATTTCCCACTACTTATCTCTGCTCTGGATTGAGGTATCACTAGGGGTTGGGTGCCTCCCTTCTCTGCACACTCCTCTGCACCTCGCTTTTATCATCGCCGCCTACTTCTTTCTGCTCCATCAATCACAGGGTCATTGTTAAATGTTGGGTCCACTGTTTATTACAATGATCTAGCATCGTCTATAGATGTATACTCCTTTTGACCAATATTGTTTTATCTGTATGTGTCATTGTTTTAAAGATGAGGAACCTTTGTAAAAGAGCCTTGGCTCAAAGGTCTTTCTGAATAACAAATAAATAAAAAAAAAAATGAGACTCTATGTAAACTGGTCATGGAAAGCAATAATTCATTACACTTCAATACAACTGATCTAATGAAAAGGCTTTGACTTGCGATTCGGTGGGGCAGCCCATAATATTCCTCTCCCACTTAGACCACTATTTGAGCAGTGAGTACCACAACTCTGGGCCGGTTGCATCATTTTCTAGTGCCTGGCCATGTGCTCACATTTGCTTTAGGAGGTACACCTTATTTTCTGTCACTGCCTATTTGCCTCATTTTACTTCTTTTTATGTTTGCTTGCATGCATGTGCAAGAAACATAGTGCCATGATCCAAAAATGCAGTGCCGTACAGTTGAAAGGGAGAGCTACACATCAGTGAGCAGTGACAAGATATTGCCTGCTCATGTGCTCTCTCTCCCACACACACACACACACACAAGCACGCACAGTGCGTGCTCATGCTCCCCCCACGCACACACTGTATAGCTGGCGGGAGTGCTCAATCCCCCATCGGCTGTGCTGTGCTTCCCCCCCAACAGAGTTCCAGATGCCACGCTGGGTGCCCACCCCAGCGTCAACACATCAGACAGCTGATGGGTGCCCAATCCCCCGTCGGCTCCACTGCCCCCCAAGAGACTACAGGGTGCCATGCTGGGAGCCCACCCCAGCATGGCAACAGATCATGGCAGTATGGCCAACGGGGGTGCCCAATCCCCCATCGGCTCCACGGACCCCCAAACAGCCTTCCTTGTGCTACGCTGGGAGTCCACCCCAGCGCGGCAAACATCCTGCGTCGTCAAAGTTTAAAAAAAAAAAGAAACCTGAAAGAAAAAAATCTTCCCTCGCTGAGTGTCCTGACCCAATCTCCCCCCAACCTCTGTGCACCCTACCTCCCCACACCCACACCTCACCCCACACTTACCTCCGGAGCTCGGCGCAATGATCTTCGGTGGACCAGGAACACATCTGCACTCTTCAAAGCTGACCGTGAACTGAGGAAATGCTGGTAAGCTGTATAATGCAATAAATAGTTTTTTTTCCAACTTTAATGCATATCTCAGGCAGTTTTTTGAATTTTAGCACCAAATTTTCAACATGGGATTTTTGGGAACCCTCCTCATGAATTCTGTCACCATCATGGCGTTAATCGGGCCCGAAGGGTGATTTTGCAGTCACTGCACAAAATCACCTTTCAGGACTGATTAATGAAACGACAGTGTCACAGTTCATGAGGTAGGCCCCCAAAAACCCTATGTTGAAAATTTGGTGAAAAATTTCAAAATGACTGTTTTACAAGCATGCGTTGCGCTGTTCCTACACACGCTCTTAAGTTCATGAATTTTCAATATGTTCACTCCAGATTTTCAACATTGCCATTTTACCAAACCTCCTTATGAGCAGTACAGCTGTCATTTCTCACATCTCGCCCAAAATGTGTTTCCGCCCATGTAGCGCACAATGGCGCAGTTGGTGTGCAAAATCAATGTTTGGGACAAATTAAGAAAATCACAGTGACACTGTTCATGAGCAGAGGTGTTAAAATAGCTATGTTAAAAATCTGGTGAAAAATTCCCAAAAATGACTGTTTTGCGAACATGCGTTGCGCTGTTCCTACGGACGCTCGTAAATTGACGAATCAATATTTTCACTCCAGATTTTCAACATTGCCATTTTACCACTCCTTCTAATGAGCAGTACAGCTGTCATTTTTCACATCTTGCCCAAAATGTGTTTCTGCCCATGTAGTGCACAATGGTGCAGTCAGTGTGTGAAATCAATGTACGGGACAGATTAAGAAAATCACAGTGACACCATTCATGAGCAGAGGTGTTAAAATGGCTATGTTAAAAATTTGGTGAAAAAGTCCATAAAATGACTGTGTTATGAGCGACCATTGTACAATTTCCATGCAGCCTCATAACTTCATGGATTTCTAATATTTTCAGTTCAGATTTTCACCACTGGTATTTTTCCACACTTCCTTATGAATAGTACAGCTGTCATTTTTCACACCATGGCCAAAATGTGTTTTCGCACTTTCAGCGCAGAAATGCATGGTTGCTGTGGGAAATCACTGTTCGGGATAGATTAAGAAAGTCACAGTGACACTGTTCATGAGCAGAGGTTCCAAAATCCCTGTGTTGACAATCTGCTGTAAAAAATCCTCAAACTAATTGCATTAGGGGTGTGGGTTGCGCATTTTTTGCGCACGTTCGTGACTTCACCAGTTTGTTTAATATTTTCACTGCAGAATTTCAACATTGCCATTTTTTGTACCTCCCCATGAACAGTACAGCTGTCATTTTTCACATCCTGTTCAAAATGTGTTTTCACACCTGTGGTGCCAAATGGCGTAGTCGGTGTCCGAAATCAGCTTTCGGCTAACAAACTGATATTGCCACTTTTCATAAGGTGGGGTTACAAAAAACCCACGTTGAAAATTTGGAGTGAAAATGCCAATGAATACCTGAGGCATTAAGGTTTCCTACCATAATGCCCCAGCCTGTAGAGACTGACAGGCATCAGGGGTGTGACTTGAGATTCTCGCCTGTAATGCTCATACCATTCCACACCCTTCAGCAAGTGAGAGGCATCGAGGTGTGCCTTGGACTCTTCAGCCCAAAGTTCACCCCATTCTCCTATACAGCACCCATCTCACTGTATTTCCTGATGGAATGGGGTGAGCATAAGGGCCAAAGACCCCAAGGCACACCATGACACTTGTCAGTGTCTGCAGAGTAGGGTGTGGTGAAATGGCGTGGCCTTTATGCCTGATGACCCAAAGGCACACCCCAATGCCTGTCCGTATCTGCAGGGTGGTGGTGGGGTTGGCTTCAGTTCAATACTTCACTGCCATTCCTATTATGCAGCTCTGTAACTCCTACACTACCAATGCTAATCCCAGCAAGCAAACATTCGGCATTGACAAATGCTTGTTTTGGTTGACGCTGTGCTCCTATACTACCATTCCCACATGCTTGTGCTGCTGGTTCCTGCCCTCTGCATGTTCCTGTAGGATCCTACGCCTGTTTAGACAGTCCTCTATGCTTCTGCATTCTGGCCCCACCTCCTGCTGTGGCCCCTCTGCTGGGTCTCCATGCCTGTTTAAGCTGTTTAATTTGTTCCGCTTGCTGCTCTGCTCTAGTTACCAGTGGCAGCGGCACCTCTTCGCAGTGCAGCCTGCAGCTGCGCCTCAAAGCTGTTGTCCATCCTTGCACAGTGGCTCCCCCATACAGCAGCTGCTGCTTCCACTTTGAGGACTCAGACGTTACATTTCTTATGGTTACCTGGCAGAGAAGCCACTAGTAGTGGCACAGACTGGATCGAGCAACATAGCTGCTGCCTTATTTTCTTGATTGCTGGGTTCAAGGTGTAGCTGTTCTAACACCCATTCCTTTTTAAAGTTGTGGTCCTAAGGTCCATTCATAGCAACTAATGCCCACTAAGTAATTAATAGCTGAAGTACTAATACCTACAGCTGTGGTGGTGTTAATGCCCTCTCATTCATAAAATTAATGTTCTAAAGCACAGGAATAGTGGTTCTAATGCCTGCTAAGCAACTGACAGTCATGGTTCTAACATCCACAGCTGTTGTGCATCTGACACCTGCTTATTCTTAAAGGTGCAGCTTTACCGCCCATGCATAGTGGTTCTAACCCCCACTAAGGAACTATTTTATTTATTTAAATCTCAGAATTGCAACCTATGAGCTAGAGCTCATTTACATAGGTTCCACATCAGCAGGAAGAGAAACAATGAGAAAACAAGTACAATACTTACGTCAGCAGGAAGAGAAACAATGAGAAAACGAGTACAATACTTACGTCAGCAGGAAGAGAAACAATGAGAAAGCAAGTACAATACTCACATCAGCAGCAAGAGAAACAATGAGAAAACAAGTACAGTACTCACGTCAGCAGGAAGAGAAACAATGAGAAAACAAGCACAATACTTACGTCAGCAGGAAGAGAAACAATAAGAAAACAAGAACAAAACTCACATCAGCAGGAAGAGAAACAATGAGAAAACAAGTACAATACATCAGCAGGAAGAGAAACAATGAGAAAACAAGTACAATACTCACGTCAGCAGGAAGAGAAACAATGAGAAAGCAAGTACAATACTCACATCAGTAGGAAGACAAACAATGAGAAGGCAAGTACAATACTCATGTCAGCAGGAAGAGAAACAATGAGGAAACAAGTACAATACTCACATCAGTAGGAAGACAAACAATGAGAAGGCAAGTACAATACTCACGTCAGCAGGAAGAGAAACAATGAGGAAACAAGTACAATACTCATGTAAGCAGGAAGAGAAACAATGAGAAAACAAGTACAATGCTTACGTCAGCAGGAAGAGAAACAATGCGAAAACAAGTACAATACTCACGTCAGCATGAAAAGAAACAATGAGAAAATAAGTACAATACTCACGTCAGCAGGAAGACAAACAAGGAGAAAACAAGTACAATACTCACGTCAGCAGGAAGACAAACAAGGAGAAAACAAGTACAATACTCGAGTTAAATTCAAATGAAATTGCTAGTGAAGGGTTAACACTGTGTTACAAATGAAAGTACATAAAACTGAAACAGATAAGATAGTGCCAGAAACCTACATAGGCTTCCATTGTCAGGAACTAATAAATGTGATTCTAACACCCACAGCTGTAGCAGTTCTAATGCTTGCTTATTCCTGAAGTCATGGTTGTAACGCAAATGTATAGCAGTTCTAATAGCCAGGATGCAAACTGCAGTTGTAGTTCTAACACCAACAGCTGTAGCCATTTTATTACCTGCTTATTCCTACAATCTTGGGTCTAATGCCCATGCATACCAATTGCAATGCCTACTAAGTAACCAATAGCCATGGTTCTAGTGCTCACAGCTGTAGCAGTTCTAATGCCTGCTTATTCCAAAAGTTGTGGTTTGTAGGGTCATCCAGCTCTTTTGAGCAGGTTTAGGATTGATTGAAGACTGAGTAGTATGTGGTGGTTGTGCAACTGTGGACTTCGCTACCGGGACTACCACCCTCTGGGGGTGCCACCAGGACATGAGAACCCTAATGAAAGGGTTCAACTACCAAGGTGTCACAGGAACAAGGTCCCGGGATCCAAGGCACCTTAGAGGAAAAAAGCCGGACCCCAAGGAGAGAGATGTGCTACAAGAGTAGGAGTGGAGGAAGGTGTCAATCATAGATTCTGAATGTCCAGGGGACATATGGACATGCACAGTTTTGTACCATGAAGAGACTAGTGTGGCTTGTGTTGCCCACTATCCCTCTGGACCACAGGTAAATCCTTTTAATTCATAGGATCACTGGGCTCTTATAAGTTGGCTTAGGATTCATTGAGGTATGAGCAGTGTGTGGTGCTTATGTAACTGCACTTTGGCGTATGCTGTCTCTCGCACTCTGCTATGGGGTCTACCACCCTGTTAGCATATCTTAAGGACATGAGAACACTGTTGAAAGGGTTACAACCCCTTGAGATGACACAGGGACAAGGTCCCAGGAAGAAAAAGGCACCTTAGGGAAGAAGGACCAAAAGCACAATGGAAGACAGGCAAGCATGTTTTTCCCCAGGAGAGGAGATACACAGCCAGATTAAGACTCAGACCTGAAGACCGCCAACTAACTCCTGTGGAAACTATCTAACTGTTATGACCTTTGGCATGGAGGAAAGGCCAATGTCCAAGGACTTAGAGCAAATCATCCATTGGGCAGATAAAAACAAAATGTTACTCAGTTATGAAAAGTGCATCGTTATGCACTATGGGAAACATAACCCTAGACAGTTATACAGTATGCATGTAAACATCATTAAATCAGCAGAGGAAGGGAGGGACCTTGGAGTCATCATATCTAGCAATATGAAAGGTAGCAGTAATTGCAGGAATATAGCCAAAAGAGTTAACCACGCAACTATTTGCATACGTAGATCATTTACTCCAAATGGAAAAGATTCAGCATTTGGTGTTCCAAGAAGCATATATCGTCAGACACTGCTGACTTGTCTACAGTTCTGGATTATATGGTTCATCTTAATGGCCTAGGCCTCAGACCAGCTATTCTCAAAGTACATTTGTCAGCTGTTTCTGTTTTTCTGTCAGGGGGAAAGCCGTCCTCACTGTCATCTCACCCTGTATTCTGTAAATTTTTCAAGGGATTGCTCCATACCAGTCCCCCCTTTAGGGATCCTACCCCTGCTTGGGATCTTAATGTTTGCATTGCTCAGCTTATGCAACCCCCTTTTGAGCCTTTGTCTTCAGCAGAGCTTAAGTACTTGACTTGGAAAACTGTGTTCCTGGTAGCTATTACCTCTGCTAGGCGTATCAGTGAATTGCAAGCTGGATCCAGATTTTATCTCACTCCATAGAGATAAGGTGGTCCTTAGAACTAACAGGAGGTTTTTACCTAAAGTGGTTTCAGATTTTCATCTGAACCAATCTGTGTCTCTCCCTGTGTTCTTCACTGATCATTCTTCTCAGGAGAAAGAAGTTTACACAGTTTGGATGTTGAAAGAGCCCTTAGTTATTACATTAAGTGTACTAAGGCTCACAGGTTTGACTCCCTCCAGTTGTTTCTCACTTATGGGGAAGGGTAAACCTGAAACTAAGAGAACTGTTGCCAGGTGGATTGTCTCTTGTATTCAGTTCTGCTATGAGAAGCTAGGCAAAATACCTCCCTCAGGCCTGAGGGCTCATTCGACTAGAGGTACAGCTGCTTCCCTGGCTGCGGCCAGGGATATTCCTTTGCTAGAGATATGTAAAGCAGCCACCTGGAAAACAGTCCATACATTTACCAAACATTACTCCCTGGACATCTAGGCTAGGAGTGATGCTCGGTTTGGTACAGCAGTACTGCAGAGCCTATTCCCAAGGCAGGTTCGATTCCCTCCTCCATGGAGGTACTGCTTGGTAGTCTGCAATAGTCAGAATACAGCAAGACATCATGTGGTTTGAAGAAAAAATTACCTTAGTAATTATGTTTCTTCTAATGAAGTCTTGCTGTATTCTGACCTCCTCCTCCCTCCCTCTCAGAACCTATTTTTTGGGAAGTGGGCTGGTAGGTGCAGTGTTGTATCCCAGGGGTA
Organism: Neoceratodus forsteri; assembly: GCA_016271365.2. Classification (NCBI taxonomy): domain Eukaryota; kingdom Metazoa; phylum Chordata; order Ceratodontiformes; family Ceratodontidae; genus Neoceratodus; species Neoceratodus forsteri. Next base: position 940,836,464 of record CM028137.1, read on the forward strand.
CATTTGGGCACTCCCTCCTTTTAGAGAGGGGGAATGGGTTATATTATTCATTTTACAGTCTTAAGTTGTTCACTACCTGGTTTTTGATTTTGGATTTTTTGACTTGAGTCTTTTGGGGAATCCAAAATATTTGGTTGCCATCTGGCTAGTAAAAATTTTACAATTTCCACGTAGTAGTTAATTAGTATTAACTCATAAGAATCTAACAGTTGTGCTTCAAAGTGCAGCAGACAGAGGATGGAACTGAGCTCGAGCTCAACATTCTATGCTCTGCATAGAAAATTAACCCTCTTCTCTCCGGGGCAGTTTGAGTGCTGGGGCTAACTGCAATAGTCAGAATACAGCAAGACTCCATTAGAAGAAACATAATTACTAGGGTGAGTATTTTTTTCATTTTACACATAAATACGAGCCAATCAGATTACATGATTTTACCCTGCCATTTTATAACACTGTATAAAGCATACCTCAGACCACATTTTGATTACTGCACACAAGCACAGGACCCAAACCTAAAGAAGGATATTGACACCCTAGAAAAGATCCAATGAAGGTACACTAAGCAGATACCGAACCTTAAGCATACCACCTATGAATCCAGACTAGGGGTTTGAAAGCTTCGGCCACTCCAGTTACGAAGGCAAAGAGGAGACCTCCTGACTTTTTCTAAAATATTAAAAGGCACTGCTCTAATTGAAGCTTTTGATATCCAATCTAAACAAACATCATATAATTTAAGAGTGCACAATAGAACTATTCAGGACTGTCTTGCCAAGACCAATATAAGAAAAAAAGCTTTCCTCCTAAGAGTTATCAGACTTTGGAACAGATCACCACTGGATATAATGGAGCAAAGTAAATTCACTACTTTTAAAACAAAATTAGATGCATATCTCAATACCAGAAAAAAATCTTCACCGCTGAGAAGTGGGGATGACCTATATGGGCAATAGCCTTCTGTCATCCTACTATCATAGTATGAACCCACCTTTTAAAGAGGAAACCTCTGGGGCTCCAAGGTCTAGGTTGTCTTCCCGCCAGACTAGGGTTAGAATGAGCGACAGCTCAGCTGCTACAGTTTAAGCAATATACCACTCCAGGGTGTGGGTTATGCTGGGATTTACCCACGCCTGGTGTGGTTTGGTCCTGAGGCTGCCAGCCTAGTGAGGAAACCACACCAGAAATGGGTAAATCCCACCATAACCCACACCTCGGAGTGGTATATTGTGATTGTACAATGTGCAAAAAGTGAAGGATTAGAAACAAATATTAAAATATTTTATTTATTTATTTTATTTATTTATTAATAATAATTATTATTTATAATGCGCCTTTGAAATATCAAGACGCAATACAATAAGATAAAAATGCAGAAATCAACATTATAAAACCAAACGAAAACAGCTCAATGAACAGTAAAACCATAATCTTTTTCCCACAGGAAGGATTTCAAAGCCTGTTTAAAACTCCCCACAGTCGTACACTCCCTAATCCAATTACTAGGATTACAATAACGTTGAACTAGAGGTTCTTTTACAAAGGTTCTGCATCAAGCATAAACAGAGACTGGGAGTAAAATACAGGAACAGGTAACATACAGTAGATGAACATAGAAGATAACATGAGTTAAACAATACATTAAAAGTACAATACAGCTACTATTTACAGTTCATAATTAGGAATACATATGTTCAGGGTATTTACAAATGGATAAAGGGCATAAATACACATGAGTAGGCATAAATACATAATGCAGTACAAGTAGAAGAGGGAAGAGGAGCGTGAGAAAAAATAAATAAAGGCAGAAGTCAAGGATGTGTGGGATGTACAGCAAGACATGAAAGGGTGGGGGCGGGCAGCAGGACAACGATGTGAGGCAAGGATGAAAGGGAAGGGGAGATAGGAAAAGAGGGAATGGGATGGGGTTGGAAAGGAGAGGGAGGTGTGTAGGAAAAGAAAAGGGCTGGAGTGGAGGGAAAGATGGGGAAGCAGAGTGAGAGTAGGATTGCTGCAGTCTAAGGTGACCTAGTCAATATAGAGTAGGGGTTGAGAGGGGTGGCTGCTGAAGTCATGAAACAGGAGGGGGGAGTGCTCAGGGCAGAGGTTCAAGTCTAGGACAACAGGAGCCAAGCTTGGGGGTTAGAAGAGGGCACAGAGGGGTTGATTTTCTACAGGGGGCAGTTGCAACTATTGAGAGAATTCAGGTGCTGACAAAGGTTACTTTTAAAGGGACCAAGAGTAAGGTGCCTATCGATCTCAGGGGGGAGATTATTGATCCTGGAAGGGGCTGTAAACCTAAAAGATCACTGCCCCTGAGTGGTCCAGCAGAAAGGGACCTGGTATTTTATCAGGGTGGATTTACTCATGTAGCGGGGGTTTGGTGCTGGTAGCAGAAGGGGCAGGGTGGTTGGCATGGTTTAGCTGAGGCAAATTTTTTTTTAGCAAAAAGGCAAGTCTGGTAGGTACTCCTACCTTCTAGATTTAACCAAAGAGTTTATGCGTAGAGATTGAAGGTGTGGGTGAACCTTGGGGCACCAGAGACAAGCCTACAAGCCTTATTGAGAGCCACACTGATTCTTTTCATAGCAGAGTCAGTGGCAGTCTCATAGATAATCAGGCCATCATCAATGATAGAAACAACAGAGTTTGAGACGGCGGTTCTGAGGGCTTCAGGGGTGAGGCAGTGTTAATGTCTATATAAGGTGCTGATCCTAGCATTAATAGGTTTAGATACACGGTTGATATGTGAGGGGTAGAACAGTGAGCTAGCTAAGGTTATGCCTAGATACTTAAATTCCCTGACTTGTTCAAGGGGGAGATTTTGGTTGTTAAGGATGGTTAGGACATAGGATTTGTATTGGTTACACGGACTTGCGAAAAGCACCAATTTCATTTTTCATAGTTCATTAGCAGCTTATGATCTCCAAACCAATGTTCAATTGCTGCAAAACTTGTCTGGACATCTTTGGTGAGTAGGGTGGGGTCGGAGCTGTGGCATCCTTCCTCTATGTTGATTATGTTGCTGGGCAGAATATGTGTGTCATAGACACGCTGTTGAGCTCCTAATGCAGCCCCCCACCCACCCGACAAACACACACACACACACACACACAATAGTGAGCTGTGGTTTTTCTTTTCTTAAAGAAAGATCCTGGGAGTGCCGAGTTATTTTTTTTTTTTACAGAGACAGCCTGCGCCTTTGAAGAGTCTGTGTGATGTGAGAGCTAATGGGCTGCCCTCCCTTAACGTCTGCTTCTGGGTTTTGCGGTCATGAGGAAGTAAGTTTTGCATCGGGTAAGCCCCATGTTGGGAACAATTTGCGATTAGTCTTCCCCTTTTGTAGTAGCAGGAGCAGTGAATGATTACAGCAGCTCTGATGGTCTTGGGATCTTGGCACCGGAACAGAGGTACAAAGTGGAGCCAACAGTTAAAAAGGTTGTCAGGTGAGCTGAGTAGAAGCAGTTTTGGGGGAACATTTTCACAGGCACTGATTTGGTGCTCCCTTGTGTTTTCCAAGTTTTCTTTCCGTTATTTTTGTTTGCGTTGACTGTTGCAGCTGGAGTTGTCACTTTAGTGGTGATCTAAGATAGCTGATTTTGTTTTTGTATTTTTGGGGTGTCATACTGACTTTCTTAGAGTTGTTGGTGAAGCGGCTGACTGGCACCTTTTCCCGTTGGTCATGCCAGGATTTACAATGGGTAAATCATGGCAGTCAGCCAATCAGATGACAGGATTTTTGGAGCCATTGTATAATTAAGCAATAAGCCACGAGGGGGTGTGGGTTATCGGGGAATTTACCATGGCTGGAGTGGTTTGCCCATGAAGTGCAGCCGAGTGGGTAAATCCTTGCCAGCCATGGTAAATCCCCAAATAACCTACATCCTCTGAGTGGGTTATTGCAATTATACCAAGGTTCATTTTTTTACTATAATAAAACATAACTTTTAAAGCGGTTGCTTTGTTTGTTTATTTTTATTGCAGTTTTTCCTGGGCTGCAGATGACCATTTGCTCCATTATTGCCATTATTTGCTCAGCAGCCAGTGATTATCATAGGATATACACCGGTGGTAAACTGCCAGTCTGACCATTTCATTGGCTGTTCACTTATGTTCATGGTATCATTAGAAACTCAGTTCTGAGAAAATATTTCAGAGGAAGGGCTCACGTTCTACCCCTTGAACAGGAACATGAGACCCAACCTCTACAGCTAAAGGAGGTTCCCCAAGAAGCAGGCCTACCTCCCCAAGATGCAAAGGAGGAGAGCAGCCACTGCTGAAATGCACTCACCTGGCCTCCAACCCAGGGGAGGCCTAGAGATGAACTGAAATCCTTGAGGGGCAAGGCATAGGGGATGGGGCCTTTAGGGAAAAGTGAGTAGTTGCATGATCTTGGCCCTTGAGGGGCAGAGGAAGGAAGGGAGGGTGGTGGAGATCAGGTGAACCTTGGGTGGCCATGAGGGAAACTGATTTTAAAGGTGCCGTAAATGTGGTCTACACAGCTAAAGAAGTCCCAGAGAACTCAGAGGCTTCACCTTCTGGTAGTTGAAGTCTTAAAGAGCCCTTGACACCATTGGGAAACTGAAAAATGTAAGCTTAAGACACAATTCAGTTTATGTTACATATATGTTGTTATCATTTCTTTTTCTTTTGTTTTTGGCTGAGGACTTCTGCATGGAAACAAGAGCACTGACCCCTAGACCTTACCTGCGCTGGCTGCTTGTCTACAAATGACACCATAATGTCCTGTTGATTACTGTACATCATAATTATCTCTACAGCAACATGTTGTGATGTCATAACCCGAAGTGTGATGTCAGGTGTAGAAAAGCAGTCAGAGCAGATAGAGCAGATATCCTGTTTTCATGCAATTTTCCTTTCTATTAAGGAAGTAAGGGCAAGAATTATGGGAAAAAAGAAATATAAGCTAAAGTTGAGTCTAAATATTGCATTGTGTCAAAGTTCTTTCGACTGCATCAGGGACTCTATAAATGCTACATCAAGAGGTGCCACTAAGTCGATCTGCATGGCTAAAGTTTCCCTTGAAGCAAAGGATATTCTCATCCAAAGGACAGAGAGAGAGAGAAGGACTCCACTTGAATCAAGGGACTCACCCTCAAGATACAGACTTGATGGGAGCAGAGAGAACTGTTAGCCTTCAGGGCAGGGAGCCCTGGATGCCAAGGATTGTCACGGCTCACACGAGGCATGCATCCAGAGCCTGTAGGGGAACAGGACTGCTGTAAGAAGCTGACGGTGACGCGTGACAGCCCTTGACATAGTAATGAATGAGACAGGCTAGACTGGTAACTGAATCTCAGTATACGACTGAGTATTGACAGAAGCTTCCATGATACTGCAGCTGAGACTGAAGGAAGGCAGCAACAACAGTGGCAGACATACATCAAACAATCCCACGGGGGAAGGTGCCAGCCAGGTAGGTAGGCAGAGCACTGAATTGGGTGAGACACAGAACTAAAATACGGCATAGAATTGCAAGGATAGCTGATTGCCATGGTAGCTGATATGGGAGATGAGCAGAGAAATGCAAAGCGGGTACAGTATGATGACATAGACTCATTTTCAGAGGATCCCACAGACTGCAAAAGTGAATTAGCTGTGGGCTTCCCAGCACTAGAACCCAGTAGCAGTGACAAAGCCATGCAGTTGGATTATTTTTGCTGCCAGTACTATCCCTGTGCCCCTTGTGTATTGGTGATGCCTATCGTGGCATAGAAACTGACGGCAGATGGGAACCAAAGATCCACCTAGTCTGCCCTGACCCCTACTTCTTTAGGATTTCTGTGAGACAATCCCCTTGTGTCTGTCCCAAGCTGCTTTGACTTTCCCTACTGTTTTGGAGTCAATGACTCCAGCCGGTAGAACATTCCGTGGGTCAGCCACCCTCTCTGTGAAAAAAAACCTTTGCATGTTGCCCCTGAATCTTCCTCCCCTCAGTTTCATCTCCTGTCCTCTTGTCCTACTGGTGCAAGTGACCATAAAGAGCTCCTGGGTGGAGACTGTTTATACCCTTCAGAAACTTGAATGTTTCAATCATGTCTCCTCCATCCCTGCATTGCTCCAGGGAGTACATGTTGAGTTCCTCTAACCTGCTTTTGTATGGCAACTTATGGAGACTGTGTATCATTTTTGTTGCCCTCCTCTGTAGTGTCTCCAATCTATGTCCTTCCTGAGATAAGGTCTCCAGAACTGGATGCAGTACTCATGGTGGGGTCTCACCAGGGACCTGTACAGCGGCAGCATCACCTCCTTTCTTCTACTTGTGATGCCCCTTCCTATGCATCCCAGCATCCTACTGGCCTTCTTTGCTGCCTTTTCACATTGTCCGCCTAACTTCAGATTGTCTGATATGATGACCCCTAGATCCCTCTCCTGGTGGGTGGTTGCTAGTTTCACCCCTCCCAGGTTAGTAGTCTGTCTCTGGGTTGCTTCTGCCCAAATGCATAACTGCACTTTTTCACATTGAATTTTAACTGCCACAAGTTGGACCAATGTTCCAGCCTGAGTAAGTCACTTTTCATTTGCTCTGCCCCCTGTGCAGTATCCACCCTGTTGCAGAGCTTTGTGTCATCTATAGACAGACATACCTTCCCGCTCAACTCCTCTGTGATATCTCTGATGAAGCTATTAAAGAGTAATGGTCTGATGATGGACTCCTGTGGCACCCTGCTTGTCACCTCCCTATCCCCTGATGCTGCCCCATTTACTGTCACGGATTGAGTTCTCTGTTCAAGCCAGCTACTCACCCATGCTACCACTTCCTGCCCCACTCCTGTATGGTCAATTTTGCTTAGCAGCCTTCTGTGTGGTACAGAGTCAAAGGCCTTGCTAACCTAGAATCGAACTGTGAACCCTTTGTTTGTAAGGCAAGGACACATCCTGTGTGCCACCTGAAGAGCTTATGAATGTAATTGATACAGTAGATGTCAAATATGTTCCCTCACCTAGAATCGAACTTCTGACCCTTTGCTTGCAAAGCAGGCACACATCCAGCGTGCCACCTGAGGAGCTTAAAGAAATAAAAATTTACTTTACATAGAAAGTGACAGCAGATAAGGACAGTGTGGCCCACCTAGTCTGCTCCTTTTAGAATCAAACCCCTGACCTTTTGCTTGTTAAGCCAGGAAGCATCCACTGTGCTACAGGAGAGACAGTGAGAATGTAATGTAGAAGTGTGTGTTTTTTGTTTTTATTTATTTGTTTAATTTTAGTCTTTGGTAACCAGGTAAGGCCCACTAGGCACAAGTGCCTGTTTTCAGGGGTGACCTGGGAGCACTGGGGAGGCTAACTGACTTGCTCAGAGTCATGCAGTATGCAAGTGGAGTTTATGGGAATCAAACCCAAGCCTGTTGAACGTACCAAGCTCATTATCAGCTCATTACTCTAACCTCTAGGCTATACAGCCAGCTGTGATTGATGGCAGTACAGCAGCATATCAGGAGCAGGCAGGGACTGCAGCAGGAGTGGGTGGATGTGGAGAAGGAAATGGCAGCAAGCAGGTACTCTTATGCACACACATTCTCTCACACACAGACACACTCACACACGCGTGCATGCACACACATATACACACACTCACACACACACACACAGACACACAGACACACTCACATACACACACACACACAGACATGCACACACGTATGCTAGCGCACACACATTCTCTCACACACAGACACACTCACACACGCGTGCATGCACACACATATACACACACTCACATACACACACACAGACACACAGACACACTCACATACACACACACACACAGACATGCACACACGTATGCAAGCGCACACACATTCTCTCACACACAGACACACTCACACACGTGTGCATGCACACACATATACACACACTCACATACACACACACAGACACACAGACACACTCACATACACACACACAGACATGCACACACGTATGCAAGCGCACACACATTCTCTCACACACAGACACACTCACACACGTATGCATGCACACACACATACACACACACTCACACACACACACGCAGACATGCACACACGTATGCAAGCGCACACACGCTCTCACATACAGACACACACACACATGCACACACACACACCCACACGTATGCATGCACACACATATACACACACACTCACATACACACACACACACACACAGACATGCACACACGTATGCAAGCGCACACACGCTCTCACATACAGACACACACACATGTATGCATGCTCTCACATGCACACATATACACACACACACTCTCTCTCACATACATACACATGCATGCATGCACATGAGCACACACACACACACACACGCACACGTACACACACACTCAGAGATGGAGCGAGCAGCTGTACTGAGGGTATTGTGTGCTGTACCGAGGCTATTGTGTACTGTTTCTCACCCCCTCACTACAGCTTATCAGGAGTTGATGAAGGTTGAATAAGGTAACTGAGGAAAGAGAAAATTGGGATACCTTTTTTCCCCACACCGTGGGATTAATGGCACGATGGCTACAGCAGGAGCAGACATAACAGCGGAAGGCACGGAAGGAAATTAGAACGTTACAAAACACATTTTCTATTTAATTCAAAAGGTAACATTTTCTAGGGGGTTTACCAGTGATTTAAAGTTGTCAGCTACAGTTATTGGATGGCTTACCATTTAAAATGGATGTCATCCGTTACATTTGTGGAAAGAAAATGGCAGCATTTCAAAAGTTAAAAGCTCTAATGCACACAAATAGTCTTCTCTTTTTTTTTACTGTGGTCGTGATTTTGAGGACTTGTTATTACCTGTGCATCGAACAGATCTGATGCACTGGTAGTAACCAATTGTACTGCAGGATTTTCTCTTTCCATTTTATGACTTATAATATTAAGACTTGAATTACTAGTGCTAATTACGTTCCTAGCTCAGTTGTCAGTCAGATATGTCACTTCTCCTTAATCTGTTTGAACTGACGCTGCAGACTGCTGTTTGCTTGGTAAATAGTAATAAAGCATCCCAAATGGCCAGTAACCAGGCTAGCCAGGCCAACTCTGGCTTGGCTGCCCTCTCGCTTTCCCTCCTACACAGCTGAGCAACAGACTCTTCATTTTCTGTGTCAATGAAGAAATATATTAAATTGTCATAGAAAAACAGAAAAAAATGTTGGCAGAAAAATATCATTGGTCCATCCAGTGTGCCCTGTTTTACCCTGTCCTTCCCCATAATCTATGCCTAGTCAGGGTTATTGTCCAAGTCTTTAATTACATTTGTGTAATTGTTGTCCTTAGTGTCACACAGTTGAAACACGTATCTTTGTGAAAGATGACAAATTCAATATTTCACACAGAAATTTCAACTGCTCTCTGAGAAGTATCTCTCCCCCCCAATCTTACACACTGTTATGTGTATTGCTATGCTTCTTTTCTCTTTATCCTTTCCTTTTTCAATCCTGGCATGCGGCCTTCTCCTCCCTACTACCTTCAGAAGTTAAAGGAGAAATACATTCAAAATTGGTAAAACAAAGTAATATGTTATGCAGACTGTTTTGATTTATAGGTGTACTCCTACTAAGGCATTCCCTTTACTTGCTGAAAGGAGTTTTTTTTTCTAAATTTGCTTGCTGGTTTTATGGCCCCTGGGGATCTCCAGATTAGCATTTCTCATTGCATTTCTTGTTCCCACAATGCCTCCTGTCCCATGTGACTGTGATGCAGCCAGGACCATTGATTCAGAGAGCAATAACTGCTGCAGAAGCATCTACTGTTAGGGGCCTGATGTTCTGCCTTCTACTAAATAACTGTCTAATTTAAACTTTCTGTTTTCTAGGTGTGTATCTATGTCTAAGCAGCAGAAGTGACTGTTTTGTTTTTAAAGTCTTTCATTTTATCAAACTACACACAAGCATTAAGAAAGCACACAAATCACCCAAGGTTACAAATGCTATAATTAATGAAGACTCTAGCTGTTTCCTTACAGAACAGCCCACTTAAGTATCCCTCAGGCATTTGTCATGGGTTAATGTAACTTTCATTTAGAGCTCCTTAGGCAAAGAGAGCTAATTAACATAACAGCTCTACTATTGTAAACTTGAGAAACAAAACAGCTCTTGTTGGTCCAGGACACCTCACTGTCACATGGGACAGGATGCATTGTAGGAACAAGAAGGAAGCCATTAGAAATGCTAATATGGAGATCCCCAGAGGCCATAAAACCGGCAAGCAAATTTAGAAGATACTCCTTTCAGCACGTAAAGGGAAGGACTTACTAAGAGTGCACCTAAAAATCAAAACACTCTGCACGACAATTTTTTTTTTGTAAATTTTGACTTTAGTTCTCCTTTAAAGCAAGCTCACCAACCAGGCAAAAGTACAAAAAACAAACCTGAGGTCAAGTTATTTATTATTAAATATTTTCACAATCAGATCAAGATACTTTTGTGAGTCTTCTTGAGTAATAAGCCTTAGCCACGGGTTTTTGACCATGTCCTAGGGCAAGATGCTACAGGCAGCCAACAGTGCAGCACAATTCTGTTGAGAATTTACTGTAGATGTAGCAGACTCTATGCTATGGTACACCATACTACACTACAGAGTTTAGCAGGTGACTCATATGTGTGACAACACTACAACTAGGTATTTTCTATACATTTTTTGTTTAGGGGAAAGGGAACATTATTTAACCAGGAGTAGCACACTAAGCTGAGGCTTGTTTCCAGATGTGACCTGGGAGCACAAGGAAGTGAAGTGACTTGCTCAGGATCACACAGTATGCACCTAGGCAGCAGTGGGGTTCAAACCCAGGTCTCCAGATCTGCAATTCAGACCCTTAACCCTCTGAGCTATACTGCCTCCTTTTACTTTTTATTTCTAGCATTTTATCAATTTATATGACACGAATCATTACTGAGCAAATTCTGTAGAAAATAAACCATAATTCAAAATATATTAGGCAAGACCTGACAAGTATCTGTTCATTTGGTCCAGCACTGGGGGAAACTTGTTTAAGAAAAACACATAGTAGTAGTAGTCGATTTTAAGCCGTTGAGCAATCAGTGCCCAATGTTATTATTCAGCATTTGAGTACTATAATGTCTTGTTGACCTTTCTATAGCAAGTCCTTTATCAAACATACTGCATTTATAGAAGACATTTTTAAAACATTCCTGAGCCGCTGAGGCTCATATGCTTCCTAATTGCATAATTCTGTGTCAGTACATACTTAAAGGAACTTATTACTGCTGTTGTCTCACTTCTGTTTGTTCATTTTGCTACAGGTTTAGAAGCGGTATCACAGTTAGGAAAGCAATAACCCAATCCAGGAAAAGAGGTATAATATTGAGAATCACAGTTAAGAAAGCTGTAACCCACTCCAGGGAATGGGGTATGCTGAATTAACGCATACCCTAGGTACCCAAAAATGAAAAAAGAAAATTGCAGAGAAACATAGAATGGATCTGCAAATAGGGACCGTATGATCCACCTAGTCTGCCTGTGGTTTCAATCCACCCTTTTGTTTTCAACCACCCTTTTATGTTGTTATATACTTGAAGATTCCCTTATACCTGTCCCATGCCCTTTTAAATTCCCATACTGTTTTTGCCCCCATGACTCCCTGGGGTAGTTTGTTCCATGGTTTCATAACCCTCTCCTTGAAGATGTGACCTGAAAATGGGCAGTTTTTCATGGTTTGTTCCATGGTTCCACCACCCTCTCAGTGAAGAAGTACTTTCTAGCATTGCTCCTGAATCTACCCCCCCCCCGAGTCGCATGTCATGTCTTCTAGTTATCTTACAACTGTTTACCAGAAAAAGGTCCTGTGCCTGGACCTTGTTCATATCCTTCAGATATTTGAATGTGTCTATCATATCCCTTAAATCCCTATGCTGTGCCAGGGAGTATAAATTGAGTTTCCTCAGCCTTACCTCATACAGCTCTCTATGCATACACTGCACCATCTTTGTTGCCCTTTTCTGTATGGAAATGGGCACTCACAAGGTCCTGTTTCATCCCTGCATAATTTTTTTCATTTTTTTGGTAATCAGGTAATGCCCACTGGGCAGGATTGCCCATTTTCAGGGGCAATGCAGAAGAACTGGGTAGGTTAACGGACTTGTTCCGTCACACAGTATGCAAGTGGAGGTTGTGGGAGTCAGACTCAGGTTTGTTGGATGTACTAGGTGCATTCAGCAGCCCAGGAAGTACATTAGTTCTTTAAAATCCCATGCCTTGGAGTGGGTTACTGCACTTGCAAACTGGGTACATGTGAGTTAAATGGTACAAGCAATGTTTGCAAAGTTTGAGAAAAAATGAACACATGGACTGGATGTACATCCTCACCTAATGGTAGTTCTTGGTGGCTTAGTACTGGAACATACTTTATCTACATTAAGAATCTCCATGCTGTGCAATACAGTATGTAATCCATACAGTACACTGAGTCACGACCAACTCACCCATACAGTACAAATCAAGTGTGACATAATTTGAGGAGGTCACAGACAAGGGACGGTTGCAAAATATGTTTTCAACACTGGACTCCTCAATAAACTCTAGACCACTGGTCTGATGGTTCCCTGTCACAGTGCTATGACACCTGTACCACCTCCGTCTAGCAGTTCTGCAGGCACGGGGTGTGACACAATGTGTTCACTAGAACACAAATGGTCACCATTTGTTGGTATTGCCATTTGTGTGGCCACCACCTTCCCCACCCAGTTCATATCTTTTGTGTGACTGTCCAAGGAAGGGCTGTGTAATCCATCCTTCATAGGAAGCACAAAGTAATCACAACCACCACTCTGAGACTCCTTTTGCGACTGTAAATTGGGACCCATATTCATAGCTTTGTTCTCTGTTTTTTTCTAGATGGTGCTTACAAATGAGCAAAGCTCTTATTTTCTTTATTTTGTAGAAGACCACTGTCAAAAACCCATGCACCTCTTTTGCCTACACTATATCCTAGACTTTGGGTAAGTGTGGATTTTATTCCCAATTTATTTATGTGCATTTCACAAAGTTTAGAATAATTACTTACATTTAAAAAATTCTTATAGAGTCTTTGAGAATAGTTTACCTTTCTAATAGGTACTGGCACGAAATCACCATTTCCATTTTATTGTAACAACTGATTGTTTTCCACTCTGTTGAATTGCAGACATTTATTTAACTGTTGCAATCAATTAATTGTCTGACGTTAATGTACTCATAATTGTGAATGGTTTGCAATGTAAAAAATGTATATTTTCAAAAATTAAAATACAGCTCTCATTTTATCCACATTTCCTTTTTAAGGGTAAAAGCCCACATTTTGTTAGGAGACTGGTGGGAATGGCAAGAAAAGGGAATTAGTCTATTTTGCTCTCTCCAAGGGAGAAGGGTTTAGGAGGCAGTATAGTGCAGTGGTTTAAGGCTCTGAACAGTGAACCTGGAGACCTGGGTTTGACTCCCACAGCCCCCACTTGCATACTGTGTGACCCTGAGCAAGTAACTTAACTTCTTTGTGCTCCCAGATCGTACCTGTAAACAAGCTTTCAGCTTAGTGTGTCTCTCCTGGTTAAAAAAAAAAATCCACTTCCTCGCCCCACACCATGCTCCTTAATGGCTCTGAGATCACCGACCCTGTCTCAATTGCTACAGAATCTATTAAAACATGAACATAGAACTTGAACAGATGAAAAAGGTGTTCCCATGGGGGAACAAGGTTAAGGCACTTGCAAGGTAGGAGAGCTCTAAATTTGGCTCTTCAAACACTTGTGGTGGGGGCTCCTGATGCAGGGCTGCCCCTCCAGAGCTGCCCCACCAGGGTGGGGGAGAGGTGAGAATGACCATCGCTGCAGGCCTCCACAGTGCACATCATTGAGGCGGCAGAGGAGTGGGGTATATGGGGAAGGGGGCAAAGGGAGCAGGGAATAGGTCAGCAGGGGCAAGAGGGCCCAGAGCTCTGTGAAGCTCAGCATTTCTGTCTTAGTTTATATGATACGTTCCCCACTTACACAAAATAATGACTACCCAGAAATGATTAGGGGAAACGAGTGGGCTGTGGCTGTAATTTAATAGGGCCATGGTAGATCCATTATGTACCAGGTCCCAGAGTACTACTCAATAAGTTTCAGTTTCAAGGGAGTCCTGGAACTAAGTCATAGTTGGCAACACAAGTGGTGCAGCTCCAAAGGAGGAGGAGGCTGCTGCCAGTAGCATCCAGTGCATTAGTACTAGAGATTGTTGGGGGCTGGGAATTCCCCTTCCCCATGCTAAGTATTGGGCAAACCTCCCAAGTACAACAATGGGTCACCATCTTGGCACTGCTGATGGCACAGCAGATGAGTGGATAAGTGGTGCCCCCCCCGGCTCCGAGTCAAGTTGGCCCCATGAGGTACCCCCCCTCCACTGGAGCATCCCGTGCATCCTCTAAGGGGATGGTCTGTAGATGTTCAGTTATGCTCAGGGTGTATGAAAGGTAGGCCATCTCAGCCATCACTGACCAAATACAAAAACAAAACAAAACAAAACCCCATCTGTAACAGCACCCGTGCATCAAGAAGGTGGAAGGGGTGTACTAGCTTAATATGGCAACCCAATATCTGTTCTGTACCCTCCCACCCTCCTGAGAATCTAGTCCCCTACTGAGCTAAGTGGCGAATGTCAGTGAGCCAACAGAGACTGCTGAACAACAAATAAATCAGCCCCCAAGCAAAGTTATAGTCCAAGCAATCTTTAAGTGATATAACCCAGTTAGTCTCAAATTGCATAACAGTCTAGTAAGCATTAGCTGTCTATGGGGGCCTCAGCTGCTACAATGCAATAAGCAGCGCAGTTGCCAGCAGTAAAGGAGAAAATAAAGTCTCTGCCCATCTTGTTCGGCTCCCAGGCTCAGGAACTTTTTGGAAGGATTGTAAAATTTCCTGGATATCCTTCAAAGTGTCAATGGAATGCACTTTATGGGCAGTGAGAAGTGCCTCTTTTGCGGCTGCTAGCTCTGTGGATTTGGTCAAACTCTGAGGAGGTCACTGGGGCTTTGGGGCCATGATACCTCTTACCTGTAAGTCTTCAATAGCTGCAGTAATGGTGTCACAGAGGACAGGTCCATCTGGTAGAAAATCTAAAGCCATGCTGGAAAGGGTGTCTGGAATCACAGGTCATGACTCTAAAAACAACTAGAACTGACCCATATTTTCTGTGCTGCTCCATTACCTGTGAAGAATAGTCATGGTCTGCACAGACCAGGGCCCCCTCATAAAATACTGTCTTTAGCTGCCAAAGTCCCAAGATATATACCTGTGCTTTCTAGAGGTTAGTGGTAAGGGGCCCAGGATATCCATTGCTCCCCCCTCTAAGGAACGACTTGTTTGGGACAAGACCATGGAGGATCAAGGGGTGGCACCTACTACTTTTTGGGACCCACAAGTTAGGCAGATTTTACACCACTCCTCAATGGGCTTCCTGCACCTTGACCATTAATACCCAGCCTGCACTTTCTGGGTGAACATTTCTGTCCCCAAATGCCCCCTCAGCAACTGTGTCATGCAACACTTTCAGGACCTCCGGAACCACCTAATTGGGGACTACTCTTGGGTTTGTGATGAGGCTTGCCTCCTTGTCTTTGAAGATTACTACCAAAAGTCCTTGTTGCACTTGGAGATAAGGCCACACTACCTGGTACTGTACTTGTAAAGTTCTATGTGGCTCTGTATTGCCACAGCTGGTCAGTCCCTAGTAGTGAAGACTGTGTCACTTCTTCGGCCACTAAGAATTTCCAGTCTAATCCCAGCTCCTTCAGGCTGATCACTGTTTGCCACATTCCCAACACCTCGAGGGCAGTTCCATTCACTGTGTGGACCTTTACTATGTAAGGATGCAAGCATTGCAAGGATTTTTTGTCACTTCTCCCCACTCCCAGGAATGCACAATGGACACCTGTGCACCACAATCCTCCAAAAACCTGCAGAGGACACCCTCTATTTCCTCAAGAAGATAGTAGCCCAGTTCCATGGTAGTATGGGTCACAATTTGCTGAGAAGCATCTCTTTGCCCCTTGCTGGGCATCTGGTCCTCAGTGACTGTCCATGATGAACTTCTTCACTGGGGGCACTGTTTTTCATTGTAGCCTGGGCCTCCACATATCCAACATGCCCTGTCATCTGGCCTTCTGTCCTGACACTCTATCAGCTTAGAATGTTGGTCTCCTAGAGGTCTCTTTTGCCCAATCAGTTATCTCTGGCTGTGAAGTTCTAGGGGTCTTGAACCTCATAATCAGTTTTTCAGTGTCAGTGTGCAGAGTTCCCACAATTTCCTCTCATACCTCTATGATGGCTCCAGTCAATACTTTAAGAATTACAGTCTCTCAATACTGCAGACACCCACTGACAAAGGTGGTCTAAGCCTTCCAAATCTAAGGGAACATAGAGCAGTAACTTGCAAAACAGTAATGATCTGGCTTAATGACCAGACAAATCCACCTTGGAAATACATTGAATTTGTAATAAATTATTTATTTAATATTTACCCAATAGTATTTGCTCCCCTGTTTTCACCTCCAAGGTTTAAGAATGTTGCTTTTGAAACTAGAGATACTTTGAGGACTTGGTATGAGATTAGGGCACTTCCAGCCTTGGAAGAAACATTTTATTATTTCAGGCCCTTAACTAGTGAGAGAGAATTCATCCCCGCACGAATGGATCATGCCTTCAGAAAGTGGAGTTTAAGAAGGTTGACACTAATATATCAATTTATGGACAGACAGGGGGTGGTGGTCTTTGCTTCTCTGCAGACAACCTTCCATCTTCCAAATTCTTGCCATAATAGATATCTGCAGGTTAGAACATTTCTTTCACAGAAAAAAATCACCACAGAATGCTCTTCCTCACCCTCTTCCACCTATGATGAATCTACTTATAGATGCTATTAGAGGTATGGAAAACACGCATTTGATTGGGCTTATATATGGGGCTCTGAGGAACAATTGGACTGACTCCACCAGAGATGCATTAAATGCTTGGAACCAGGAGTTAAATATATATATGACTTATGAGAAATGGCTGGAGCCAATGTTACCTTCCATGAACATTTCTCAGGCTCCATACTGGACTGAATTCATATGGAAATGCAGACTTAATTTCTTTAATATGCCAGATAAACTAGCTAAGTTTTTACCATCTCATTATGGGATGTGCTGTAGGGGCTGCGGAGAGGCCTTGGCCAACATGACCCATATCGTTTGGGCCTGCCCAAAGATAACTCAACTCTGGAAAGACATAGAGACTAACTTCTGGCAACTGGTGGGAAATTACTTTAATTTAACACAACAATATGCCTTACTGTATATTGGAGAAGATGGCTCAATCCCACTGAATAAGAGTCGACTATATTTATATATAGCAGCAGCAAAGAAAGTGATAACTCGACTTTGGCGAACTAAAAAAACACCTACATTGGTTTTATGGCACTCAGTGATGTCTGAAATGTATTATCTGGAGAAGACAGTAGCTAACAGGATGGGAAGAACTAAATAATTTGAATTAATTTGGAGACTTTGGGTATTTTGTATAGCCCCGATAGATGAATCATTTGTCCCCTGACCATCTTAGAATCTAGTAAACAGGTTAAAAGGAAGATGAGAAATAATGTATTAAATAATGTAATGTCTTGTCTGAAAGCTCTTTGTCCCGTAATGATGCAATGGAATTTATAAATTAATGAAAATCCTGAACTATTTTAAAATCTATACATTGTATCCATGCTGTCGTGCTGTTGTAAACTTGAAAACAAGGAAAAAATAAAGAATATTAAAAAAAAAAAAAAGAATTACGTCTCTGAGGCTACCTCATAGGCCTGAACCTGGGGACTTGTAGTCTCAGGAAAATCCAAATTTTGCACACCCTCCAGCTTGTTGGCATTCTGAATTGCTTGTTCTAGCCACAATGGTGTGTATAGATGTAGCTAGAAATGGTGCTTCCCACTTTCTGCATGAGCAGAGAAATGCTCTTGGACCAGCAAGTCCTGAGTGCGTGAGCCAGCATTTGAAAAGGCATCGATTATCAGGTGCTGAAGAGCTCTGTCAAAGTCTCAAGCAGATTCCCCAATTTTCTTCCTCTGTTGAAGAAAATGGTTACTTCTCGATCGGCACATTCAGCTGGCTTAAAGGATTGTTTCATGGCCACTAGCAAAACAGTATAGTTTTGCTTGATGTCAGACTTCAGCCCCCCCCATACACTTTGCAGGCTTTGCCCCACAACAGGAGCCCCATACATTTATGAGCTGGTAGCTACATCACAAGAAAAATTGGAATAGTTCTGCATCCTCTTTGTTCAACTCAGCCGTCAGCTGAAATTCCTCCAGCCAATCAGTCCACTATTGGTTCTCTCCATTGAAGGAGTCAGGCATAAAGGAAGGCTATCTCACACCTTCCTCTGCGGAATTACACATATCTAACTGTTTCACTTTTACTCAGCAGATTTGTTTGTGGTGAATCCCACTGCTACCACCAGTCTGTGGGGGACCCCATGGCAAGGCATGTCCAGCCCAGGCCATGCACGTGGCACTGCCACAATTTTCAGTAAACCCGTGCAATCCAGAAAAATAAAGCTCGGTGGGTGGGGGTTGGGGGTGCTAGAGACACGCCAATTGACCAAGCCACAAGGGACTTGTCTCTTAGCAGGCTTGGTAAGGAAACAACTAATTTCTCTACCAAACCTGGGAATAAATAACCAGCTAAAGTTTAGCAGATTAATACAGTTTTACTAACAGAAACCTGAAAAGAAAGAGGGTTAGTGCAAACTTCAACTGTTATGCAAGGTCCCCTTAGGTGCCCTTCCAGACACGTCAGCTCTGTCCTCTCCTGACCTAGTGCCAAGGTTTAACAAACATAACCCAGTCTCGATACCATGAGCACTGAACTGTTGTAGGCTGGTGGATGTTGTTTCTGGCTGGCTGGCACTGCTGCACTTTTGCAAAGAGCAATGTGCTCAGTTTAACTTCCAGATCATGCAGATCTGAAAATGGCAGAGAACTCCCTCAGATCGGAGTATTTGTAATTTAACTGGCAAAACATGGTGAAGCACAGGTGATGTCCCTTGAAATGGTGCTGCACTGCGGCATACTCACAGTATTACTGGACCTCGGATGGCTCCTCCTGACACGCAGACTGCTAGACTTCTTCTCTCAAAGGGTGTCTACGATACAGGCAGGCTCCCTCTCTCTGCTCTGCCCTGAACCAGCCACCTTTGACACTGGCCCTTCTGACCTCTTTCCACTCTTTCCAGATTGATGAGGCCCCAGATTAACCCACAAACATCCTGGCTTTCAAACCTTTAATTCAATAGCAACCCAACACCTTACTGTAGTGCCTGCTATTGGACCTGGTTCAGCAGCTTTTATCTCTTGCTCTGTACTGGATCTTCAACATCATAAACATACGGGCTTGCACACATTGCCACTTTCTTCCTCTCTGGAACTCAGCTGCTCTCTTAACAGCTCACTTTGTAGGCCTGTGATAGTGCAACTTATGCCATCTCCCAGCACAGTAGGTTTTCTCACAATGAGATCTCCAACAGATCTGCCTGCCTCCAGGACAGTTCAGCCTTTATAGGCCCTGCACATAGTCAGTCCCCCTTGATGCCTGGGGCTGTCACTTGGAAAACTTGACAGCCCACAGATCAGGGAGAAGACACCAGAATCCGGGGTCCCTCCTTTCCCCAGAAGTCTCCTGGAGTCCCTGCTGTTAGGGAGATACTGAGCACAGAGCAGGCCCAGCCAGGCAGTCCCAGTACACTAACTTATAGGAGTACTATTAAAGCCGTCCCCTATGCTAACGTTCTAAAGGGTAACGGTCAACACCAAGAGCTCAATACCCAAACGTGGGACTGGTCCCAATTTGGTTCCTGCATGCAAAAAACTTTTTTTTTACTTACAGTTTCATGTAGTACAGCAGATTGTATCTGACTAATTTTGCTTTTTTCCCAGGCTGGCATTTTCTCTTAACTACAAATCCCAGAATCCCCTACAGCTGACATCTGAGAAGGGCTTCAGTACTGGGAGATTCAACACCCTATAATGCTTGTTAACTTATTGCTTACATTTTAACTGGACTACAAACTAGGGATGGACACATTCCTCTCAACCTTTTGTCCCCCAAATGTGGAACATTGCGTCTCAAAATGTGGAACAAATGAGCAAAATGTGGAACACTTAATCAAATCTTTACCTAAGAAGCTCAGAACACTGTTAAAATGTTTGCATTTATATTCAGAAAGTCTGTTATTAATTGAATAATATATTTTTTGCATCATTTGCTATAGATTTTTTGCTTTAAAATGTTAACACTGAATGTGGGACAAGTCCTCACAATGTGGAACAGCAAGCTTTTGTGAAGTAAAATGAGGTACGTTCCTCATAATGTGGTACAGTTGAGAGGTATGGATGGACAAACTTGTCTGCTTGAATAAGAACCCCTTGGGATCTCAGAGGATCTGACAGACCTAGGTAGATCAGAATACTGCTGCTCAGTGTACCAGGTCTGCTTTGTTGTATTTTTATTTTTAATAGTCTTATATTTTAACCCAGATCCCCTCTCCTGTCTACGTAGACCATCCGCTCCCATGCAGCTGATAACAAACAAATGTACTCTGCTGCACGGCACCATTCCTGCTCTTGCTTGTAAATGCAGTACGCATGCTTGGTTAATATAAACAGAGAGAGAGAGCGGGAACCGGCCCAAACCATCAGCAACAGCGCAGGCAACATGGCAAATTGTCCAGGAGTTATGACCTGCAAGAGTGAAAGGCAACATTTTTTTTTAATGGTATTCTCCAGCCAGGAACCTGGTGTGACCAGCAAGAACAGCAGCAGCGACTGTGGCCGAGCAAGTCACTTAACTTTCTTGCGCTCCCAGGTTGCACCTGGAAACAAGCTCTGGCTTAGTGTGCTTTTGCTGGTTAAATAATTTCCCCTTTCCCTTTCCTTGCCGAGGGAGGAAATATTTTAAGGGACTTAGCATGACAGCATTAGGGTACTGCCTGGCACCTCCAGTCTTGCTGGCTTCAAAAGTAAGATATCGAGCCAGAGACTCAAATTGTGTAAACATGTATTGGGAATGTAAAACATGGAGAAATGTTCTGCTACTGCTGCTGTTTGTGGTTTATTTTAATTTATTATCAGGGTGCAATATGAATTTCTGTTTTAATGTCTGAGCTAATGACAGTCCTGTGTATGTTACAACATCTTGTTCATACAGGAGGATGTAGCAATTCTGAGAGATAAAACGAGGGATGTGTCCTTCATAATGTGGGTGGTTGAGAGGCATGTTCATTTTCTTCACTGGTCTAAATCTGCTGCTTCATCTTTTTATTCAGTACATTTGTGCTGCTTTGTCCATGAGTGTACCTTTTATTAGCGTGTGTTTGTGTGTGTATGTTCATCTGAGCTGCTCAACACTCTAGAGGTTATCCTCAGTGTGTCAGCAGTTTAATTTTAGGGTGATCTGCTTTGTTCTGGCACCGGCAGGTGGAGGGGACAGGATGTGTGCACTTGTGTATTGTGAAGAAGTGGCTGCCTGGAAGCATATGGGAGAATGCATGTCTGTACATAGTAGGACAGAGGGTTGTGCTGGAGCATGTGAGTACAGAAGATGGGAGGGGAAGGGGTGTTCAAACTGGACAGGGTGGGATGTGAAAAAATGGGAAAACTCCAGGAGTAGGTGGATTCTAGCAGATGAGTGGGGTAGGGGTCTACATACTAGGGAAGGGTTAATTCTTGCAGATGGATGGGGCAGGGTGTTCATATGAGGGCAGGATGGTAAGCAGCAGATAAATGGGGGTATGGAGTTAAATACATGGGCAGGGTTGATTTTAGAACTGCGTATGCAAGCAGAGATGGTGCTGGTATACATAATGGGGAAAGGTGGGTGCCTGCTGATGTGCAGGGGCATCAGTCCACATATTTGGATAGGGTGGGTGTCAGCAGATGACAGGGACAGTGGTGTGTAATTCACTGTGGGGGTAGGGTGGGTGTTTGAGGGTCAGGGATGTGAAAAGATGTGAAAACTACTGGAGTACAGTGGGTGTCAATAGATGGGATATGGATCAAGGATCAACATACTGAGTGAGGTAGGGAGACTGTAAGCAGATAGGAGAGGCTGGGGATCTGCATACTGAGGGAGGGAGGGAACCACAGTGATACTATACCCCCAAACAGATGGTGAAGGAAAAGAGCATTTCTGGAGTCCCTGTAGCCAAACAAAACAGGAGACAGAGCAGAAAGATTTACAGAATGGAGCCAGAAATGCAGACACACACTCAAATTAGAAAATATTTCCGAAGTCCTTAGTGCAGTTTTTGGTAGTCTTCCAGTCTTCCGGTATTAACATTAACTTCTTAGAGACTGAGAGCTGAATCAGAACCAGTCAGAACTAATCAGAATGTGGACCGGATCCTGATAATGAGGAACAGGACCTTTTTGGTTCTGCCCACCTGTATTACAAACATGCCTTTGTTGCCAAGCAAATATTTAGACAATTGGCTTCATTGCTATCTTCAAACAGATTTCTCAATAGTTAACAATTAACCATAAATGCGCATTAGTATTCTTTCACAATATTTATAACATATATAACATGCTATTCCGATTACCTAAGGGAGCTCTTCTCCCACAGTGAACTGGTGGTTTGTATATGAATTATTTGTCCCCAAAAACATGTAGGGAGGAGTTGCTACTTCAGCTGTAAGTGCAGTAGGTTTCTGCAATAGAGCTATTTTATTCTTAAAGGCAGCTGGCAGCATTTTTCCCCCAGGGGGCCGACAACTCATTACAAGGAGCTGTCTTCCTGAGGGACTAACCTAGCCCTATATATTTAACTAATGTGACAGCACCTACCGGGTCAATATAGTGCAGTCATAACAGCATAAGGAAAACAGCGCATGCACAATGGTGCATGTCGAGAACATTGCATGGTGCAGAACAGTGCATGATGGAATGTCACATTTGTGGGAGTAATAATTACGCATGGCACCAATATGTAGAGTTGCAAGGCAAGGCAATTTTTATTTAAAAAGACGCCCAATCCTGGAGGCTTTGGGTACCAAACAAGATTAAATAAACAGCTACATAAACACAAATAAATTCAAAATAAATACCATTTGTAATATTAAAATCCATGAATAATGATAAAATAAATTTGTCACAGAAATAGACTAAAAAACAGGGAGTCTGGAAACTAAATCTAGGCTGTAGCAGAAAGATCTCACTAAAAGGCTAGGTCAGGAAAAGCCTGGGCAAACAGGAGGGCCTTAAGGCAGGCCTTGAATACCTCCAAAGATGGAGCCTCCCTAACCCTTAGGGGCAGCGAATTCCACAAGATGGGCTGGCGACACTAAAAGCCCTGTCACCAGCCATTTTTAATCTCAACCTGGGAATCGCCAGGAGGCTCTTACAGGAGGAGTGGAGCGGACAGACCAAGAGAGCCAGTGTAAGAAGGTCCATCAGGTAACCAGGGCCCTGGCCGTGTAGGGCCTTATAAGTGAGAAGACCTACCTTAAAGAGGATCCTCTACCTAACCAGCAGCCAGTGCAGTTCACGCAGTACCGGTGTAATATGGCAATATTTAGGATGCCCCATAAGTAACCTGGCAACTGTGTTCTGCACCAGCTACAGTCTGCAGAGAGATCCTCCCGCGACCCCGAGGTAAAGCACATTACAGTAGTCAAGCCTTGATGTCACCAAGGCATGTATCAAAGTGGGGAGGTCCAGAGGTGGCACAAGAGGCTTTATCCTGGCAACATTCCTAAGATGAAAAAAAACAGGGGTGAAGTGGAAGACACCTGCGCTTCCATTGTCAACCCCCTGTCCAGAATGACACCAAGATCTCGCACCTTGGAGGAGGCCTTCAATGGGACAGATCCCAGAACAAGTCCGGTCTCTGCACCAGAGGTCATCCTATCCTGCACTCTGTTCGATTCCACCACCAATACCTCCTTCTTGTCGGGGTTCAGCCACTATCCAGTCATTGATCTCGGCAAGGCAGCTGTTTAGCACGTCTGCCACATTGGATGTTCCTGATGCAAAGGACAAGTATAGCTGGGTATCATCAGCATAGCAACGAAACTCCAGACAATACTTCCTAATGATCCGTCCCAGGGGCAGCATGTTCACTGCGAACAACATTGGAGCCAAGACTGAACCCTGGGGAACTCTGCACAATAAGAGACTGGGGTGGAGGAGAAATTCCCCATCACAGCCCTTTGCCTCCTGCTGGTTAAAAATTACTCAAACCAGCAGATGACAGTGCCAGTGAGTCCGCAGAATTCCCTAAGGTAGTCAAGCAACACAATGGTCCACAGTGTCAAATGCTGAGGAGAAATCGAGAACAAGAATTGTCCTTTCCCCTCGATCTCTAGCCCTGAGGATATCATTCTGCACCTGAACAATTGCAATTTTCTGTGTTATGCCTCACCCGAGACCCCCGACTGGAGGGGTTAGTATAAATCATGGGTCACAAGGTAACTGAAGCGCCACTATCTTCTCCACGTTCTTTGCCAAAGATGGAAGGTTGGAGATAGGATGGTAATTTGCCCTGACCTTCGGATCCAAAGATGGTTTCTTAAGGAGTGGTCTCACCAATGCCTCCTTTAAGGCATCAGGGAAGATCCCCTCTGACAAGGAACACCAGATAATCAGGGCAAACACTGGGCCGACAGCATTAATGCATCTCATCAAGAAACACATTGGCACTGGGTCCAGTTCACAAAAGGTGTGCTTCAGACTGGTCGCCACCTCAATGACCTCACTTACCTCCACTGGTCTAAACTCCACCCAACCAGATGGAGTGCACTCAGGACACTTTGGGTGACAACTGTCAGCTCTGGACTGGCTAACTGAGGAAATTCCCTGCTAAGTACCAGATACCCTGTCTGAGAAGAACTGAGCAAACTCTTCGCATTAAGTGTTAGAAAAAGCCTTCTTTGGCTATAGACAGGTAGGATGAAGTAGCCTGTAAACAGTCTGAAAAAGTGCAGCTGGTCAGTTCTTCCTGGCAGCAATCTCCCTGGACAGAAATGATGCCTTCTTATGGTTGATTGCCCCCTGGTATGCATTATAATGCGCAAGCAGGGCCACTTTGTCCTCCTCCAGCCCGGTCTTCCTTTAGCAGTGCTCCAACCTCCAACCCTTCTTCTTCAGCTCCTTGAGGTCCCCGTCAAACCACGGGGACCTCAGGTAGGAAGATTTGGGTTGTACATGGACAGGTGCGAGGGAGTCAATGGCAACAGATAGCATGCTATTATACAAGCCAACTACGTCGCCAATGCCTCCAATGCATGCATTACCCACACTAGATAGATTGGCTACCTCCAAAAAAGCCTTCCAGGGTCAATCCCCACAAAAGGCAGTAGCTCATCATCTCTGTAGGGGGAGGGCATCTGGTGGATGCCCCAAACATGAACCGTAACTGTGCAGTGATCGGACCATGCCACCTGATCAGTCTTGAGATCATTTATCTCAAGCCCCAGTGAGAAAACCAGGTCCAAAATGTTCCCACCCTGGTGGGTCATGGAGGAAACTACTTGTGACAGACTCAGCGGTGACATGATCTGGAGGAGGTTATGACCAAGCTGGGATGATTCATCATTGGCCCAAACATTGAAATTCCCCAAAACAATACATCTGGGGTCATCCAATGTTTCACCGACAATCAATCCAGCAGCCTCCTGCAGGAAATCTCCCACTGCCCCAAGGGGCTGTAAATAGGAGAATCCTGCAGCCTGCGCCCGGACTCCCATGGACAGCCACACATTCTAAGGAACCTGGGGTTCTCACTGGATGACGCACAACAAAAACTGCTCCACTGAATGGAGGTGCAGCAATAAAACTAAGTAGAAACACATAAAAAGCTGCACCCTCCACTGTAATTCACCAAAGGGCTTTATTAAATTTTAAAGTGTTGCCATAAATCGTGCACTACAGGGGTTACTATCAGCATACCTGTTGTGCACAATTTGTGGTGGCATTTTTAAATTTAATAAATCCCTTTGGTGAATCACAGAGGAGGGTGCAGCTTTTTGTGTGGTTCTCACTCGGTGCACGGTGAAGCCCAAGTCAGATTTAAAGCAGATGGCTACCCTACCACTCCTACGTTCCTCTCTGGGGCAGTGCACCATGGTATACCCAGTGCCATTACAGCACATCCCACAACAGCACATGGTAGGATAGTGTGGGGAAACAACAGAATATGCTGCAATAGTGCTGGGCAACACAGCACAGTAAGGAATCCCATAGTAGAAAACAGCGCAAGGCAACACAGAAGTGGGAAAGACAGGAAACCAACCCCTGTCAACATACAGCTCCAGCTCCTGTGTCTTCCTTCTGGGGCAGATTCCCACCCACATGCACGCTGTGTGCACACGAAACATGTCAGAAGTCAGTAGCCATGAGGCCATGGACCCCATCGAGCAGCACCCGTAGCACAGCGGATGTGACCACACCACATATACACCACCACACAATGCCATCTCCAGTTGTTCAAAATCCACTGCTGGCATTCACCGCAGAAGCAGACAGCAATGCAAGCTGACAGCTTACCACAAGCCCACAGCACCCAGACTAAGGGAATGGAATGCCGCCACCCACCAGACACACCTTAGACCCAGGCATCCACCCGAAGACCACCCCGGCCGCTGTGTGCCCTGGGCCAATCCCCTACTGGCCTGTGATTGGGCCGTGAGGTAAGTTGTTTCACTGCACACCAGCACACAGCCCACACAATGCTCTTTTACACAGCTGCAGCCCAGTCAGGATCAATCAGCCATGAGTAGGAGTGCCAGTTTGTGAGGACCACCTGCCCCACATGCCCCAGGGGGGGGCCATAACCGACAGCAGAGTATGTTGTGGAGGGGGTGCCCCACCAATGGCTCCCCCTGGTCTCTGTTTCATTCCACAGTTCAGCAGCAAGAGCACTCACACTCACAAAATGGGGGCTACTGTGGTCAGAGGACTGTCACCAGTCCTGCAGCAGGTCAGGCCATGGATGCAGGTGGTATGCGACCAGTGGGATGCACCCTTCCACTATGGACACAGCAGCGGCTCCCACCCACCGGGACCACAGCAACAAGGGGGACAAGGGACAGGCACTGCAATGGCCCTGCCACCACCACATGCCAACCACTGAGTCAGCATTTGCCTGCACCTGCTGTGGTGTGCCATGCCACCAGCTGCCCCTGACCCCCCCGCCTGCGATGCACAATATGGGTGGACTGACAGCATGCCACACCCATGGGAACAGTGCCATGCTGGGACCGCAGCACCTGTGACAATGTGGGTACAGGGCACATCACTGGGTGGGGTGGTGAGAATCGGGGCAGGCATGCTAGTACATAGGTGTGTGGGGGGGCAGTGTTGTGTAAAGCACCAAACACCCTAGCAGAGGCACACGCCAGCAGGATGGTGGGACATCCCTTGAGCCCCAAGGACACAGGTGCCCTGCCACAGCCCCACGGGGCAGGTGTACATCGGGTGTACTGCAGATGTCCATGCCAGTGGTGGGGCCACTGTGTGTGGCTACATGAGCATGCCTGGCACAGGTGTAGTACGGTGTGGTCCAACGGCAGACATGTATCAATGGCCATGGACAGCTCTGTCCCTCCACACAGACACCTTCATAGGCATGCCTCTTTACAGATGACACAATGATCTGCAACAGGGTTGATACACAAGGGGGCATGGAAAGGATGAGAAGTGACTTGGCACGGTTGGAAGAATGGTCAGAAGTATGGCAGCTTGGATTCAATGCAAAGAAGTGCAAAATAACGCACCTGGGAAACGAAAACCAAGGGGAAGCGTACACAATGGTGGGGGGAGATAGTAACAACAACAAAAATGGAAAGGGACCTAGGGGTAATCATATCAGGTGACCTTAAGGTTGGCAAGCAATGTGAGAAGGCAGTAGGGAGGGCTGGGGGATACTAGGATGTATAGGGAGAGGCATCACCAGTAGAAAACAGGAAGTTGTTATCCCTCTGTACAGACAGTTAGTGAGACCCTATCTGGAGTACTGCATCCAGTTCTGGAGACTCCATCTCCGCAAGGACATAGACAGAATGGAGGCAGTTCAGAGGAGGGCAACTAAAATGGTGCAAAGTCTGCAAGAGAAGCCATACAAGGAGAGGCCAAAGGAGCTTAAAATGTATACCCTTGAGGAAAGGGGGGCATGATAGAAACTTTTAAGTACCTCAGTGGAATCAACAAAGTCCAAGAGGGTAGCATCTTTCAGAAAAAGAGATGTGCAAGAACAAGGGGACACAATTTGAAGATAGAGGGGGGATGGCTCAGGGGCAATGTGAGGAAGTATTTTTTCACAGAGAGGGTGGTGGATGCATGGAACTGCCTTCCTGAGGAGATTGTGGGGTCTAAAACTGTGGGAGAATTCAAGAATGCATGGGACAGACATAAGGCAATTCTTGTGGGGGTAGGAAGAATTAGGCTTTTGGTTAACTAGGATCTACAGCTTATCCAGTAGGTAGGGAAATAGGCAGACTAGGTGGGCCAAGTGGTCCAATTAGGTGGAAGGAGACTGAATAGAAAGAAAGCCCTCCAGCTTTCCCCATTTCCTGGAATGAGATTGGAGCCAGTTTCTAATACTGGCAATCATTTTTTCCACTCTGAGGTTAAATAATATATCATTCAGCCATTCTGTAAATGAAACAACATCTTGATCGAGCCAGTGACACATCATCAGCTTCTTAACCGTTAAGGAAATAAGCAAAATATGGAATCTCCTCTCCCTAACTGGGATGCTGGCCACATTGCCCAAAATACATATTTCAGGTGTGAAGTATTCCTGAAGCCCTAGCAGGGGATCCAGTTCTGATTTGATCTTATCCCAGAGCGGTGTAACCTTGGGACATTCTCAGAGAATGTGAAGGAGGTTCTCCTCATCCCTATTACACCTTGTGCATTTTTTGGTGGAAAGCCTACCCATTTTGTTCAGAAGATGTGGGGTGAGATAAATATTGTGCAATATGTAGAACTGTGTAAAATGCAGCTTGTCATTTGACACATAGTGGTACATGTTGGACCACAGTTCGCCCCAGTTGATAGGAGAGTTAGGGAAGCAGGATGTCCAATACTTATATTCACCTGATACACCTGGGTAGGTGTGGTCAAACAAAAAGAAGACTAATTGAGAAACTGCATGTGGTTGTGAGACTAGGGATATAACTTGGGAGATAAACTCCCCCTTATCTGTAGACCAGTTATCTACCCGAACCAGGCAATAAGAAAATGCCACAGCTGAAATACCTTGAAGATATCTCTTGACAGCAAGTGCAAGTGGGCTAATGGGTCAGTACTATTGGGGATCTGTCCCCCTGCCAAGAAGTTGGAGACCACCTTGCCAGTCAACTCCGGAAATCTAACATGGGATAGCATTGCCCCTCCTATGTGAAAATTCAAGTTCCCGCAGACTGGCTGCGAGATATCCAGCACATTGTTGTACTGCACTGCCTTGCCTTGCACAATTGGGCATGTGCCATTAAGGAAATGTGTACTACAGAGTTTTTAAGATCCTTGGGAAACTTACTAGGATGAATGAAAAAGAGGCTAGATGGGGAGATACCTACCGAGCAAAACTGGTGCTTTTCAGTTTGTAGCCAGATTGGAGTATATGAAGTTTCTAGGGGTGTTACTGCCCACCTGACATATTTGGAGAGATGACTGGCAAGGTAGTAGTTAAAGAAGCTGGGAAGCTTAAGGCTGCCCAGGTGTTTTGGGGCCCCTAATTTTATGTAAGCTTTACGAGATTTCTTACCATTCCAAATAAAATTTGACACAATTGAGAGAAGACAATGAAACCATCTGTGTGAGAGGAAGACATTTAGCATATTCAAGAGATAGAATATTCGGGGCAGCACATTCATTTTGATTATACTGATGCATGCCTGCAAAGAAAGGGAGATAAGATTCCATCTGTCCAGATCGTGCTTAATGGAGTCAACAATCCTATGTAGGTTGAGCTACTTCATTAGTACTAAGCTTCGAGACAGGAAGATACCAAGATATTTCATACTGGTCACCCAGGTTAGCCCCAAATAGTCATAGTCAGCAGGGATGATTATGGGATTAAGTGGCAGAACCGTGGTTTTACCAGCGTTGAGTTTGTAACCTAAGAACTCACCGAACTCTGTAATGAGACGAAGCACCTCAGGCATGGAAGAATGCAGGTGGAGCAGAATATCATCTGTGTACACCGACAGTCTGAGATCAAGCGCCCCCACCGGGATGCCAGATATCATGGGAGATGTTTTCAAGAGATGTACTAAAGGTTCCAAAGATAGGTTGAATAACAGAGGGGATAGAGGACATCCCTGCCGAGTACCTTGGAAAAGAGGAATAATTTTGGAAAGTACTCCATTGCAATAGACTCTAGCTTTCAGCCCTGAGTATAACACTTTAATCCAGCTGATAAACTGAGCAGGAAAACCAAATTTCTCAAGAACCAGAAACAAGAAGTCCCAACGAACCCGGTCAAACACCTTCTCCGCATCCAGCGAGACCAATGCCATAGGCACTTTGGCATCCCCAGAAGCGGAGAAGACGTGTGACAGCTTCCTCAAGTAGTCAGCCAAATGCCTGCCTCTCATGAAGCCCACTTGCTCTGGTCCAATCGGACCATCCCACACCATCATGATCCTAGAGGACAGAATCTTGGCAAAAATTCTCATGTCATAGTTCATGAGGGAAATGGGGTGGTAGCTGGATACCTTTTTGGACAGTTTGTCTGGCTTGGACAGAACAATTGTGAATGCTTCAAGTAGGGAACAGTCTGTCATTCCTTTGTGGAAAAGAAAAGTGAAAACGTTTTGAAGGATAGGAGCAAGCTGCCAGAGATTTATAAAAATTCAGGGGAAAGTCATCAAGTCCGGGGGCCTTGTCGGCAGGGAGAGACTTAATGGCTTCCAGAATATCTTGAGAGGAAATTGGGTGTTCCAGGAACCTCTGCTGATCTGGAGTCAGAGCAGGCAAGGGGATCTAATTCAGGTATTCATTAGCCAATTCCAGGAGAGGGAGATTAGAGTGGGAAGAACATAGTTCAGTGTAGAACTGGCCAAACTCCTGCACTATTTCATGCAGAGATGTCTTTAAAGTCCCATCCACTTGAGAGGAAATTACTTGGATTATCCTGGATGCTTCCTGCTGTTTAAGATGGAGGGCCAGAAGGTGACTCACCTTGTCGCCTTGGTCCACGTATGTAGAGTGAGTTTTCAGAATAGCGTACTCAACTTTCTTTCTCAGTGCCTCAGCATACTGCTGTGTGAGTTTAGCTAGGTCTGCTTGCTTGACCTCAGATGAATCCAAGGATGGGTCCCATTCGAGGTCCTGTATCGTGGCTTCCCCTTTTCTTTTCTGGGTGGCCGCAATACATATAAACTCTCCTTTCAGGGAGCACTTAAGGGAGCTCCATATTTTATCATAGTCCGGAATAGACTCGGCATTCTGATCCAGGAATTGGCTAATAAATGCTTTGATTCCTTTTAGTGTCTGGGGATCTTTTAAAAACTGTGTATTGAGTTTCCAGATGTGATCTCTTTTAATATTAGGTAGAGGGTTATACTCAAGTCAAACAGGGGAATGATCAGATAGGACCCGTGCTGAGATCCCACTGCCTAGGACACCAGGCAGGGAACTAGTACTGATTAAGAAAAAGTCTATGCGGGAGTATGATTTGTGGACTGGGGAGTAGAATGTAAATTCGCGTGCGTCTGGATGTAACACTCTCAATGGGTCACACAACCCTTCCATTGCAAGTAAGTCATGCAAAGCTAATTGGGTAGGGGAAGGCCAGACAGAATGATGGTTAGTTCTGTCCAGGTCTGTAGTGAGAGTTACATTCCAGTCCGCAGCAAGTATTATTTGAATGTGCAAGTAGGGAGCAATTAGAGAGGTCAACTGGGAGAAGAATTCAGGCGTGGGAATATCTGGACCATAAATTCACCCAAGGAGTATTTCCGAGTGCTCTAAGAGCCTGTGGAGTAGTATATAGCAACCTAAAGGGTCTACTATACTATGCTTGGTGCCGAAATTAATACCTTTAAATAACATGATTGGTACCCCTCTGTTGAGTAGAGTTGCCCACTGTGAAGACATGTCCCACATTTTACTGTCTAAATTGCAAGTTCTTTGTGGTCAGGAGGTGGGTTTTCTGCAGGAAGATGACCCCACATTGACGCGAGTTAAGATGTTTAATGACTTGGTATCTTTCCCCCTCGCTCTTGCACCTTTAATGTTCTATGAAATAAATCTCATGTTCATAAGGTATTATTTGGTGGGTCCACTAATGGGAAAATATTTAAAGTACAAATGGTATATGAGGGTTGATATAGTTGCAATTCCCCCGTCTCCATACCCAATCCCTCCTTAAGCCCACCACTGACCAAAACCCTCCCTAGCCCTGCTCAACCCCCTATGTGTAGGCAAGAAAGGTGTGATACAAGAGTCCCACCCCCACCCCACATATACCAAAATGCCCCGAAAGTTTATCCCAAACCCCCCCAATACCCCAAAAAACCCTAATGAAACCCCGTAAGCCCTCATTCCTAAAGACTGATCTCCCTTTGTATTTCTGGTCGCAATGAGACACATCCCTCCCATAGAGACAGCCCTCCCACGGCCCCCTGCCGCTCCCAAGACCAATGCTAACCCATTCAACCCATTAAACATGAACTTTAACATCTGTAAACCTTAAAGTGTATGAACTGCAAACAGGTAAACCATTGTACAAATAAACATTAGGCACTTGCAAAAACAGACAAATATCCTAGGATGTCCAACTAGGTGCAGCTAACTTAAGCGTATCCCCAACGGGTACCGCATAGACTATAAAGTAGACCAAGAGGGCGGCTCATTACAAATGAAAAAAGGAAAAGAAAAGACAAAAGCCCCCCCCCCGGCACATTAACAAGTAACTGGGGTGTCTGTGGAAGTAAAAAGACCAGAACTCAGGGAAGCATTATTCTGCAATAGGGCTCCGATTAGTGTCATGGCAAAGCTGATGACCTCTGTGTATAAAAATGGGCACCACCAAAAACAATTTGGAAACAATAGCATACAAAGAGGGACCCATACTAGGCTGTTGGGATTTCAAATGAGGAGCCACGGGCACCAGTAATAATAGCAGAGGAGATCGAAAAACCATGAGGGCACCAGCGTAACTATGCCACTATAAGAGAATATCCCCCTGAACAAAACAAATATAAACGAATGTCAGTGACGTCCACATAAGCAGCCTCAGGTCCAGTCATATCGATAAGCTGGCAGAAGTAACATGCAGTCATCAGGCACCAAAATAACCAACAGGCAGGATGAAAGAAACCTAGGAAGAAAAAGAAAAAAGAGAGAGTCCACTTCTTTAATTGTAGTGGCCCTGCTGTTACAGTCATTACAGATAGTCCACCATTCTAGTCCCAGGGATAAGCCCCAGCTGTCCAGAGGGTGCGAGGCGATGAAGGAGGACTGAAAAAGCCTGAAAAATCCTCCTCAATTGATGTAGCTCTTTCATTCCGCCACAAGATGGGGTCTCAAGTCCATAAGAGAAAGGGATTAGGTGGGCCACTGATTATATACATATTGCCCAAGTTGGCTAATGAACTCATCCATCAAGAGTCACTATACCATCAGAACTTGGCAAGTAACAAGACAAAAAGGTGACTTTTAGGGGTAGGAGAGAAAAGCAGCATATAGGGTTATACTTGTGTTTCTATTGCCCACCACAGCGGCATAGTGTTCACTTCACTCCACTCTTGAATAGATCTAAGTACAGTGTTTTGAGGCTAGCGGTGGCCTGTTCAAAAGATTCAGAGTTATGCCAAGTGTCCATGTGTAAAACCTGCAAAGTTGCAAGGTACCTCATGCAGAATTTTACACCTGCAGCAATCAGTTTGGACACCACCGGATGTAGCTCTGTCCTCTTCACCTTTACCCACTTAGGGAGGACCTGGGCAATTCTGATATGGCGCCCTTCCCACTGAAGATCATGCAGTCCTTTCACCTTATTAAGGATGTGCTGCTTCTCTAAGAAATTGAGCAGTCAGAAAATTAGGGGTTGTGGGGGAGATCCCGGGACAGGAGCCGGCTGCAGTGACCTGTGTGCATGTTCAACAATGTAATCGGGACCATGTGGAGAAGGGCCAGCAATCTTCTTGCAGAATTTCTGGACATAAAGCACAGTCGCTGACCCCTCCTCTTCCTCCGGGAGACCAAGAATGACCAGGTTATTTCTTCGGAATCTCCCGTAAAGATCTTCTAGCTTCCCCTCCATCGACTTAACTCGCCATCTCAGCTGCACTATCTCTGGATCAACTTTAGCCCACCAGTCATCCAATGAAGAGATTCTCACTTCGTTGTCTCCGGTTCGCCTGGTGAGTAGATCTAGAGAATATCTGATGTTTTGCAAATCGTGCACCAGTGCATCAAGAGTAGCTTTAAGGGAATTCAGCCCTTCCAGAAACTTGGCTTCAGTAAGTGCGGCCTGGGGGGTCACAGTAGAGGTTGCCCCGGAGGCCTGCGATTTTGAGCGCTTTGCCATTTTATCCCTCATTGGTGTTGTGGGAAGGGTTTGCTGTGGGAGCGATTCCCTCATTTCTGCCTCCATATTCACAATATAACTTGCACAGCAGAGTCGTAGAGATGATTAAAAGGTCCAGACTTGCTGAAAAATGTAGTGTTTTGTTGAGTTAGCACTAAAATAGGTTGAATTTATAGAGGGAGAAACGGGAGCAGCAGAAGGCACGTCTGCTCAGGCAGACATCATGTGTCCAACCAGCACTCTCTCATTTTGACAAAGTCAGCCCTCCTGAAGTCCAGTACCCTCACTTTTGTATGGCTTGACTCTACAGCTGAGTTTATCATGAACCACACTGTTTGGTGGTCACTTGTTCTCAGATGGCTACCCACTTCTAGATCTGAGATCCTCTCTCCGTCCCCATTTGAGAGTACCAGGTCTAAGATTGCTCCCTCCCGAGTGGGTTCCAACACTAGCTGTCTGAGGCATGCCCCTGTAGGGCAGAGAATGGCCTTGTTTTGGATGTGGCTGCAGCAAAGGTGTTCCAGTTAACATCTGGCATATTCAGGGCCCCCATCAACAATATCTCCCCTTTCTCTGCCATGCTAAGGATGCCTTCTATCATTTCCTTGTCCATTTCCTCCCCCTGAGATGGGAGTCTGTATACAACCCCTATGCAAACTGTGGTGCCTTTTCCAGTCTCCAGGGTGACCCACAGTGTTTCCTTTCCTCCCTGTTTACCTTTTTGTTCCATTGCTTTGATCACCTCCCTTACATAGAGAGCTACTCCTCCCCTTCTTCTACCCTCCCTGTCTCTCCTGTAGATTGTGTACTGGTGAGGGAATGCCTGTAGCTACACTACAGTACATACGTTTTATAAACTTGTAGGTCACAGTAAATGTTTGCAGGGATTGGGAATACTATCCCTCTTACATCCTTACTGTGGTCTGCAAGGTTTATATAGTTCATGTCTCCACAGGCACTTCCCCGATCATGCTTTGTCTCTTATACTCACCACAGCCGCGTTCCAAACATATAATCATCAAAATGTGGATTTTGTGGTTGGGGCTGCAGTGGTGGTTGTTGATGTGTCTCATCCCATGAAGTAACAGACACTTTCAGGTAAGCTACGTATTTGACTACTTGGTAGACAAAATCATAATAGAGCTAATGTAGGCCCTTGAACAGGCAGCTCCTCGTAATGAATTGTCTGCTAACAGGGTGTCAGCAGCTCTTTTTACCCTGAGGTGGGCTGCTGTACCTTTTGTACTCCCCTAGGGACTGACTCCCATGCTGATACTTTTTCGGTGCTGCCTTTTTATCTATTTGTAAAGCTCATCCTCCTTTCTTGGTGGGCTCACCCATGCCTGCACCTGATCTATTTTGGGGGGAGGGACAGGATGACATATGGATGCAGTGTCATCCAAAGGCGCCCCTCATCCAACCACATGAGATGCTTAAATGGTGGATTTGTTGAACCCTTCCCTGTATCCTGTAGTCTTGTCAACAACCACACTGAAGTTTGAACACTGCACTTATCACTCAGACATAGGCAGTGAGCTGGTGTACATTTGCCCCTCCATCTGTGTCCTTCTACTTCCATCTTCTCCATAGCACAGTACACACATTATTAAAACAAACAAAAAAAGGTTCCTTGCAGAGTGCCCAGAACGAACACCAGGGGCTCAATTTTCATAAGCCCCCATCTGCCACATGCCCTAGGTGCACCAAAGATATGGTGCATGGGGCTTGCAACAATTGCCCTGCTGGTGATCGGGATTTTCGAGCCTGTGCACCTATTGCCACATGTTAGACCAACTTTTCTGAGTCTAGATTGTTGCAGGCCTGGGGATGCTTTTTACAGGGCTTGCATCAAAATGTTGCACAAGCTGCCATAGACTGGGTAAAGTAGCACAACTGCGCTCAACCTACCAAACTCAGGTGTAGTTGCATCAAAGGTGATTGGCGCAGTTGTGTAAAAGAAAAGGTTTGAAGCAAGGCGTGACACAAGCCCTGTGTCACCCCGTGAAAATCGAGCCCCGTGTGCTTAAACAGTCTCCCCTCCATAACCCAACTTCCCCAGGCATCAGATTCAAAGGGCCATTTGTAACAAGTTGAAACGTCCCCTTGACCCCCAATCCATTACTTTGTGGGGCCATTAATTGTCAAGCAGAACGGTTAATCAGGGTAAGCAGAATCATAGGTGAAGTGCCAGAACTGCATGGGAATAGGAGAGCAGGGCTGAGACTGAACTGCTGGCTGCAAGAGGAAAAAGAAGAGTTGTCTGCTGCTAGTAAGAATTAAACTACCACCACAAGTGAGAAGAGGAGCTGTGGGAGACAAGAAAAACAAGCATTTGTCAATGCCGAATGTTGTTGCGCTGGCATTGGCTTTGGTAGGCGCAGTGCGGAAACACAGTTTGGGGAGGATGTGAAAAATGACAGCTGTTGTGTTCATAAGGAGGTGTAAAAAAATGGCAGTGTTGAAAATGTGGAATGTAAATATTGCAAATTTGCGAAGTTACAAGGGTGCGTGGGAAATGTGCAACGCACGCTTGTAACACAGGCATTTTATGGACTTTCGGCACCAAATTTTCAACATAGGCAATTTAGCACCTCTGCTCATGTACAGTGTCACTGTCGTTCCTCACACTGTCCCAAAAGTGTTATTACTGAAGCATCGTTATTCTGTTTGGGTCGTGGCGAAAAACAATATTTTGGGCAGGATATGTAAAATGACAACTGTACTTTTCATCAAGAGGTGTGGAAAAATGCCAATGGTGAAAATCCAGAGTGAAAATATTACAAATGCACGTTACGAGTGTGTGTGCAAGCTGCACAATGCATGCTTATAACACAGTCATTTTAAGGAGTATCGTCACCAAATTTTCAACATAGGCATTTTAGGACCTCTGCTCATGAACAGTGTCACTGTCATTTTCGTAATGTGCCCCGAACACTGATTTCCCATAGCGACCACTCTATCGTGTGCCGGAAGTGCAGAAACACATTTCGGCCAGGATGTGAAAAATGTCAGCTGTTCTGTTCACAACGAGGTGAAGAAAAATGATAGTGTCAAAAATCTGGCATGAAAATATTGTGAATTCACAAAGTTATGAGCGTGCGTAGCAACTGCGCAACGCACGCGCGTAACAGTCATTTTATGGAGTATCATCACCAAATTTTCAACATAGGCATTTTAGGAACTCTGCCCATGAACAGTGTCACTGTCATTTTTGTAATCTGCCTCGAACACTGATTTCCCACAGCGACCGCGCTATTGTTCGCTGGAAGTGCGGAAACACATTTCGGCCAGGATGTGAAAAATGACAGCTGTACTGTTCACAAGGAGGTGTAGAAAAATGACAATGTTGAAAATCTGGTGTGAAAATATTGTGAATTTGTGAAGTTACGAGTGTGCGTAGAAACTGCGCAACGACGCTCGAAACAGTTTTTTGATTTTTTCACCAATTATAACATAGGCTTTTTGAGAGCCCAATTAGAACACTGCCACCGTCCTTGTAATACCGTCCCGAAAGGTGATCCTGTGCAGTGACTGTAAATCACCTTCGGGACTGATTAATGTCATAACAGTGACAGAATTCATGAGGAGGGTCCCAAAGCCCCATGTTGAAAATTTGGTGCAAAATTCAAAAATGCCCGATATGCATCAAAGTTGAAAAACCCTATTTATTACATTATACAGCTTACGGCATTTCCTCAGTTCTGCGGTCGGCTTTGAAGAGTGCAGACGTGTTCCCAGTCCACCGAAGATCATCGCGCCAAGCTCCAGAGGTAAGTATGGGGTGAGGGGTGTGTAGGGAGGCAGGGTGCGCAGTGGGTGGGTACGGGTGGTGGGTAGGAAGACTGTGAGGGACCGTTTTCCATTTACAGGTGTAAAAAAAACCAAAACATTGCGGATGGTTTTCTTTTGTTACAGGTGTTTTTTTTGGGGAGGGGATACAGTAGCCGGGATTGGGCACCCTGTTGGCAAATAGGGAGTGGGGACACTAGTTGAGGGGATTGGGCACCCTCAGCACAGAAGAAGGGAAAGTAATGCCAATGGGAGAGAGCACATTAAAATAGGAAAGGGATAATGGATGCCGACGGGTTTGGGCACCCCTGTAGCAAACAACGAGGCGGAGGGCTTACCCTGAAGTCGGGCAGTTTAGCGGCCACTGTGCCACTCATGTTTGTAGCGCTAAGCACGAGGAATGTCCATCAGCGTGGTGACTTCCAGCTTTGCTCACATTGCAGGGGACCTTTCCTCAGATGTGCTCACCGTATTAGCTATGCATGGTGTGGCACTGCATGCTGGCTGATTGAGAATGAGGGTCGCACCTACTGGTGCGTGCCCCATCCGCCCAACAGCGACCGCACCTCCAAATCTCCACTGCCGCAAGATGTTGGCTGCGCAAGCGCACCAACATAAAAAATCACAACAACATAATGAGAGTAACACTGGTCAGAATTCAGCAATAGTAGACAGAGTGCAAGCCACATGGCAGGCTGAAGGCAGAGGCTGAGTAGCGCACTAAATTGTAGCACGGAGCAGAAATGGGTAAAAATCAGAAATGATCTGGACCTGGATACTTCCAGAAACAGAGTTATTTTTTTTTATTTTGGCATGACCACCAACCTGCCAGAATGCCTACCTCAGCATGCTGGAATGGCTCTCAGTCTGTCAAAAATCCTCCCCCTCAATCCACTGGAATGGCTCTCAACCTGCTGGAAAGACCACATGACCCACCAGAATGAAACAACCCTGGACCAGCCAGGATGAGACAACCCCTGACTCACCAGAATACCCACATGACCTACTGGAATGGCATGTCATCCTACACACTTGAATGCTCACACAATCTGTCAGGATGGCATTAAATGCCTACTAACTCACCAGATCTGCCCCATACCCTGTAGAATGTTTTAATCCTGCCAGAATGGCCTTTATCCTGCTGGGCTGGCCATTCTGATTGGGGTCATGCCATTTTAGAATGTTGGGGTTGGTGTTCCAGCAGGTTCCAGCAGGTTAGGGTGCATTCCAGAGGGTTAGGGTTTTGACAAAAGGAAAACTGGAAATGTTCTGCTTCCAAACATATTCCATTTCTGGATTTATTCCACTTTTCATCAGTCCTGGAGAAAAGCTTTTAGCACTCCAGGGCATCAAATACAAACATAGAAATGTGCCTTACTGTCTATCCAGTCTGTCCAGTGTGGTGGCACATGCCTTCTGGAGGTTAATGTCCATCTACCCCTCTCCAGTGCCCCTCAACTGCCCCTTATGCCTGTCCCAACCTCTCATAAAACTCCTTACTATTTTAGTACTGACCAGTATCTCTGGAATCTTATTCCATCCTTCCACTACACTTTCTGTAAAATTGTACTTTCTGATGTCCTTCTGGAATTTATCTCTTACCAGTTTGCTACTGGTCCTCCTGGTAGTCTTGAACAGTTCACCTAAATCCACCTTATTAATATCCCTCATGTATTTAAATGTTTCAGTCATGCACCCCTTTTCTGGTTTACACAGAGCAGGTGGAAGTTCTCTAGTCTCTCCTTAAACATTTTACCTTGTTGCTTACGTATCATCATGATTGCCCTCCTTTGCAGTGACTGCAGCCATTTACTGTAATTCTTTAGACGAGGGTTCCAAAACTTCATACTGCATATTCCAGGTATCGCCTCACCAGGGTAGTCTGTAAAGGGGCATGATGACCTCTTTCCTCCTACTGCCCGACCCGCTGTTCGTGCATCCCAGTAATTTTGCTCACCTTCCCAAATACTTTACTACACTGAGCAGATGCTTTAAGTTTGTTTGAAATCACTACCCCCAGATTCCTGTCATCCTTGGTCACCACAACTGCCACTCCCCTTAATTTGTACTCAAACCATGGATTTTTTGCTTCCCATGTGCATAGTCTTTATGTATGCTTTCCATTAGTTTTCCAGTTATTGATGTCAAACTAACTGGCCGGTAGTTCCCTGGCCCATCCCTCATACAACTGTTGTGTAGGGGGAACAATGGCCACTGTTCTCCATTTCATAAGCACTACTCAAGACTCTAACAAGTAGTTCAAAAAGTCTGCCAAGAGTCCAGCAAGTACCTGCACTATTTCCCTCCGCACCCTAGACTGTAGCCCATCTATTCCTGGAAATGTATTACCTTTTAGGGCTAAGAGTCCTTTCAGTATCCTGTCCATGGCAATGGGTTCTGCACAGTTTTGGTCCCCTTTCTGGACCTGTGACAACCCTCTCCTGTGGTAGTAACTCCTCCTTTTCCTTTGTGAATATTGATCAGAAGTATTTGTTCAGTGTTTCTGGCTAACCCATGTTATCCTGCACCCACACCATACCTTGTGCCAGCTTGACAATTCCTCCCTTCATTCGCCTCTTCTCCCTGATACAGTAAAAGGAGGCCCTGTCCCCTGCCTTAACACTTTCAGCAGTCCTTAGTTCTATGACCACTTTGGTCTTTCTCACCATGCTATTGACTTCCTTCAGTGTAACTGGGTAAGCATTCATTTCCCCCTCCTTTTCATTGCCCTTGAATTTCTTAAAGGCCACTCTTTTCCCCTTCACAGCTCTTTCAGCCTTGCCCATGGACCATATTGGTTTCCTATACCTCTTTCATCTATCCCCTGTATCAGACAGCAGTAGGTGACACAATGAAGGCTGTTGCTAGTGATGGCCCATTTTGTGTCCACATCTCTGACCTCCCCAATCCCCTTCAACTTGCTTTTAAGTGTCCTTCTCATATTGTTGCAATTAGCCCTTCTGAGGTTGAGGAAGCATTTTTGGAGTTTGTATTCTTCCTGTCTCACTCTGTGGTCAACCACATCTATAGGTGGCCACTGTTCCCAGGAGGCTCTCCTATTATGGTGTCCCTGATGTAATCACTGTTTGTCAGCATGAGATCTATGGTCATGTTTTCTGTCATTGATT
Organism: Neoceratodus forsteri; assembly: GCA_016271365.2. Classification (NCBI taxonomy): domain Eukaryota; kingdom Metazoa; phylum Chordata; order Ceratodontiformes; family Ceratodontidae; genus Neoceratodus; species Neoceratodus forsteri. The sequence continues at coordinate 940,877,938 of CM028137.1, forward strand.
CCCTGATGTCATATCTTGAAATGCCTTTTGCCACTGCTCACCCTCAGGATGCTCTCATCTGCACCTGGCAGTGATCACCATCTCCCCCTAGGTTGCTATCTTTCTTTTTTACTTTCTAATTCCCTGTCCAGCCCCTCATTCTGATTTGATGATCTTTAAACCACCCCAATCGCACCTTCCTGCACTTGTCTGATTCTTTCTGCACTGCACCTGCAGTAACTCTGTCCCTTCATTTCCCATGAACATACAAAGATAGAAAAAGCCAGCAGAAGGCCTTGTCTATCAAGTCTGCTCAGTGAACAGGTCATGTAGCTTGTGCTACACAGCACTCTGCCTCCCTCCCTGTCATTCTTACGCTCCCCTTCAGTGTATCCCACCCTCTCTTAAAACCCCCAACTGGACCTCATCACCTTCTCTGTAGTCCATTCCACCCAGCGTCTACTCTCTCTGTAAGGAACTGCCTTCTGCCTCCTTCTTGAAATGTCCACCTGCCAACTTGCAACTGTTTTCTCTTGTGTTCCTGTTCTTGCTGACCCTAGAGAGGTTCCAAAGGTTGACCTTGTTGATTCCATTGAGGTATCTGAAGGTTTCTGTCATGTCTCTTCTTTTCTTTCTCTCCTCAAGTGAGTAAATGTTTAGATTCTCCAGTCTTTGGTCATATGAGAGCCCTTGCAGGCCCTGAATCATCTCTGTAGCTCTTCTCTAGACTTTCTGTAGCGGGTTAATGTTCTTATTGTAGCAGGGGCTTCAGTACTGCACACAGTACTCCAGGTGTGGATGCACCATTGACCTGAACAGTGACAATATGACCTCCTTCCTGTTACTGGTGAAGGCCATACCTATGCAACCTAACATCCAATTTGCCCTTGCTGCTGCCTTGACACATTGTGCTGAGGGCTTCAGATTGCTCATGGTTGCGATCCCTAGGCCATAAACCCATACTGCCTAGTGTCCTGGAGTCTATTTGTCTTGATGAATTCTACAAACTTTTCCTTAAAATTGGTGCACATCAGCTTACCTGCTGTCAATGTCAAGTTGGCTGGTCTGTAGTTCTCTGACTCGTCCCTTACCCATCTTTTGTACAGGGGTACATCCTTCCATTCTAGTGATACCACTCCTGTTATCTAGGCAGCTATTGAACAGGTCAGCTAGAGGAGTTGCCAGAACTTCTTCTAGTTCCCTTAGTACCCTAGGGTACATCCCATCTGGCCCCGGAGACTTGTCAGCCTTCAGAGCTCTTAACCCTTTAAGGACCCTGTTCCCATAATTTCATCCTCACACATCTTCATTCCCTCCTAGCCACATTCCTATCTTCCCCTGTGGGACTGGTTTGACTTTTCCTTCATGAATACTAAGCACAAGTATTCATTCAGTACATCTGCTTTGCCGCTGTTGCCCTCAGTCCACTCAGGATGTTTCGTCAGCTTGACGATATTGTCTTTCATCATCCATTTTTCCAGGAAGTAATGAAACAAGGCCTTGCCACCTTCCTTGGCCATCTCCACTGTCCTCAGCTCTATCAGTCCCTTGGTCTTCCTTACCACATCACTAGCTCGCCACCTGTCTTGCAGCCTTTATATCCTAGACAAGAAAAGTCAAATTGGAACAAAAGGCCCACTCACTAAAGTATCATAAAAAATATATTTTTATTTTGTTGTAGATAGTTCTAACACAGTGTATAAAGTCAGATACACATTCTGACTAGTATCTCCTATTTATTGGAATTACTCCATCAGGGATACACTGAGAATAACTAAAAATAAAGACATACTGTATATTTCACTTCACTCCTTTTTGTTTGTCAATATTCAAGAAACACACAATTATTTGAATGTATTTATACTTGCTCTACTCGGTCAATATTAATTTCTTTCTTTTTGGGGAGGAGTACCCCAAAACCTGGAAAAATGCAAAATCCCACTGTCAGGATTTGTGTTCGGGATTACCGGTTCGGGCAACCATGGGTCGGGGAAATGAGTTTAGATTTTTCATAGTGGATCCAGTGTACCTCTTTATATATTACACAATGACTAAGAATCCCAGGACAGAGTACTATCTGGATGGAGTCCGCGTATCTACATCAGAGGTAGAGAAGGACCTGGGAGTGATGATCACTAGTGACCTGAAGCACTCCACGCAGTGCAAGAAAGCAGCAGCAAAGGCAAACAAGATACTGGGATGCATATCTAGAGAGAGATCAGTAATAGGAGAGAGGAGGTTATACTGCCCTTGTACAGGTCACTGACGAGACCACATCTAGAGTATGGAGTTCAACACTGGAGCTCACATCTCAAAAAGGACATTAACCTGCTGGAGAAGATCCAGAGGAGGTCTACAAAGATGATAGCCAGTCAGCAGGGCAAGGCAAATGAGGAAAAGTTGACAGCACTGATCATGTACTCCCTGGAAGACAGGAGAGCGAGAAAGGGGACATGATTGGGGCCTTCAAGTACTTGAAAGGGATAAATAAAGTTGATAAGGACAGTCTCGTTAAGCTAAGTGGCAACCATAACACGAGGGGGCACAGTCTTAAGCTGGAGGGTGGGAAGTTTAGGAGGGAGGTCAAGAAGCACTTCTTCACAGAGAGGGTGGTGGACACTTGGCATGCACTGCCAGAAGAGGTAATCTCATTGAAGACTGTGGGCAGCTTTAAGAGAGGCTGGGACAGGCATGGGGGAAGGTAAGGGTCATGGGTAGAGAGGATGGGAGGAGTGGGGAAGGACATTAGCTCAAGCTATGGACCCTGCAATAATAGCAGACTTGATAGACCAAATGGCCTTCTTCTGCTGGCTTCTTCATGTCATATGTTCCCATGTATGTTCATACACTCCCCTTCTATCTGGTGGAAAACGTTTTTCCTTTTGTTTATATCAGTTTTAAATCTATATAAAATCAATTCTGAGTTCAATACATATCTCATAGACACATAGTCAGTATATATTTCATTAAATACATGCTGCATCAGTGTTTATCATGCCTCGCTGTATCATTTTTTACTTGTTAAATCTCTTTATACATGTTTGAAACCTTGTTCTAAATTCTCTGTTCTGTTTTTTTCTGCAATCACCATACTCTACATTTTCTTAGTCATTGTGTAATATATGAATAGATACAATGGCTCTACTATAAAAAAATCAAAAATCCTTTCCCTGACCCACAGTTGCCCGAGCCCATAATCCCGAACACAAAATCCCGACAGCGGGACTTTACATTTTTTCATGTTTTGGGGGGCTTTGACCCCCCCCCCCCAGAATTAATATAACAAACTCCGGGGAGAGCAAAATCTCACTGTCAGGATATTGTAGTTTGAGAGTATGGGCTCAGGCAACTGTGGGTTGGAGAAAGAAGTGTTGGTGTTTCGAAGCAATGCCAATATAACAGTCGTCATTCAGGTGAAACAAACATATCCACCTGAGTTTGTTCTCTTTCGGAAATGTAACATAAGTGTCATAACTATTTGCTGCAAACATTGCTCTCAAAATATAATTGTCAGTGGTGTACCGTTGCCACGGTGAAACTTTTGCAGTGAAGGTACATTACAGTGACTAATCGACCGTGTTGCTGTAATGTACCTCCGGGATCATGGCAGTGCTTCTCGTGGACTTGCATCCCCTTCCCAAAACAACTCCAACTTGGAGTTGATTATAATATATATAGGGGTAGGGGAAAAACAACTCCTTTTTGTGGTGGCTGTTTGCCAACTGTCAGTATAACAACCACCACTGTGCTTGTGGTCAACATGTTTTCTGTTGAACCGCAGTGATGAAACCGTTGACAGCATGGTACACACATTTGCGGTTCAGGTTCACAGCTGTCAGTCAATGAGCACGTACTGTATTATACAGTACGCGCTCAGTGAAAGGCCAATTGGCAGCCTGCCATGTTGGTGAGAGAAGGGCTATGCTGGTTGCTGGCTTGGGGTTTAGGATGGGGGGTGTGGGGTGGTGGGAACTACCTGCTGGGGTAGGGGGAAGGGGGTTCACTATACCACCACCGATCAGTTGCAATTTCTTTACGTATAGGAGTGACGTCGGGGATCTTGGAGGAGGGTTCACTACACCACTACCATTGGGTTGCTGCTATTATTTACATAGAGGCTGTAAGATGAGCCCATGAGCAGTGTGACTAATTCCAATAAACTTAAGTCCATCATCAAAAAGCCCAGAAGTTCATGCCTCAACCTGAGTCTTACAGCATCACACTATTCACTAAAGAAGTTCAAAACCCACAATTTTCACATGTTTAATTTTATAGGCAGCATGTTATCTATTAAGAACTAGAAGTTCCAAGAGTTCATATGATACATGCTAATGTAAAAAGGAAAGCCAGTACATAAGCAAGATGTTACCAAAAGTTTAAAAGGTTGAACCCTGGGAAAGTTTATTAAAATCAACCTGATCAACAAAGGCCCAAAATGCATGTATCCTTTGATTAAGGGGAGAGCCTTTCTTTCCATTTTTGATGTATGAATCAATAGCTGGAATGTCTGGATATGGAAAATGTCATGTGTAGTAACATATGAAAATCTAAAAATAAAGTAAAAAAAGAAATATTTACATATAGGGGTGACACTGAGAAAAGGGGGAGGGGCCACTCGACCATCAAGGAAGAGGGCATTACTAATTTTTATAATGGGCCACATTAGGATTGGGGAGGGGGGCCACTTGAGCAGCAGGGAGGGATATCTATGTACATAGGACTACGGGGACATCAGGGATCGTGGAGGGGGACAGCGGCACATTGCTGCAAACAGGCGACTCTCCCAGAGGAGAATTTTCTAAGTACCCTTTGACCAGTCCTGGCTGACCTAATAGTACTTTGAATTTCTCCCTCTGGGAGAGTCTTGAGAACCCCACATTCAAGGATGTGGCCGCTTGTGTCTGACACATGCCCCCTAGCATCATGTTGCAGTCCATTTTTGGGTGCACAGGTGGCACTAGCCCCATTTGGGGCAGGCAGCCTCATTGAGAGTTGCTCCCAGTGCATCATTTGGCACAACGGTTACTTTGCGCCATTCATTGTGGTGCAAGCTCCTTGCACTGCACTGGGAGCTTTGAGAACTGAGCCCATTGAATGCAGTACTAACAATAGTAATTTGCTTGTTGGATACTTTTTCTTTGTAATATATGGATACATCATTTTAATATGCTTGTAAAACATACAAAAACATTTAGTAATACTGCAGCCCTGAAAGTGATAATAGCATCACTTATGAGCTGTAATACTATCATTCTGATCCTGCAACGCTATCGTTTGGAGCTCTGAATGATAGTATTATCAGAGAAGTAGAACAGTGCAAGCCCAAGACTGCCTCTTACACAAACCTGGTTACTATGGTGCCAAGTGCCCTTCCTAGACAGGCAACGTAATGTTATTCAAACCATGCCTTGTGATTGGTTGCTTTTCATCTGTGGGCTGGCCGAACACTATTCAAAACATGGCATCTGTCTCTCGCTTAGCAAGAGGAATTCCCCTGTAGTCGACAATTTTTTTTTGTTTCGTTTTAAATTTAAACATTATCTGTTTGATCCTGCTTTCACTCAGCTCTGCAGTCAACAGGTAAGACTCGCACAAAGCTGCCTACTGTCACTAACAGAGTGAGCGAGTCTTCAGTGCAGTGGTTCTCACACGCGAATGTTCAGTGTAGTTGGGCGCCCGTTGTTGAGCGAGTGTTCAGTGAAGCGGTCGGACACCCATTGTGAAACTGAGGATTTTTTTTTAATTGGATCCATATATTGCAAAAACAAATAAATAAGAGAGGGTGTATGACAAAGAAGTAATGCCATCTTGTGGATTTGGGGACATGAGAACCTCTTGAGCTTCCCCATGTGCCCAGATCCTCTCAATGGTATTACTCCCATGTAATACACCATCTTCTCTCTATTATTCTATTTACATTATGAATTACAAGTCTGTAGTGTAACATTTTGGGTATAGGGCACTGTACTATATAATAATACACATTAGGAGTATATGTATTATGTTGTAAATTCTTACACTCTCTTTTTCTCCTTTTGTAATAGTATGAGTTCTCTGAAGTGATCTTCATTTTATGTTGATGAATAATTTAAAAATAAATACTGTAGTAAAAAAGGTATTAGTGGGTATTAGCAGGAAATAGTGTAACTTAATCCCTCACCCCAAGAGTGCTTTAAATCCTGTCATTTTGAATCCAAACTCTCGATCATGCAACTTAAACCCTCTCTGCTCCCTTCCTGTGTCTTTGTTTAGGGCCTGGCCACTAGGTGTGTTTACATCACTGCTTCGGTATAGCAGTCATGCAGATCCCGTGTGTGGAGCGCATCACTGCAGCATTTGTCAGCATCACCACATTCGGGAACAACAGGCTTTGGGAGTTGTCTTTCTCCTCTAATGCCATTATGTCATGAGAAACAGTACATTTAACAACAAACAAAAAGTCTCCCTAGCAATCTTCCTCACTTTGTACCCTCCATCCCTCCCTCCAACAGCCTGATCCCAGTACTGACTTAAAAAAGAACTTCCTCAACCTCTATATTTGCTTCTTAAAGGGTAAGATACTCTCTCCTTCTCTTTTGTTAAAGGATCCAGGATGTACTACTATCCCCTGTCAGTGTCATATTTGTACTGTTCTATGTTTGTTTGGTGGGCTGGCCACCCACTTTGCTTACATGTTTTGTTTTATCTTGTCATTTCAAAATGTCCGTCTCTCCTTGGTCTTTTCCAGTACATCCTAGGAACTTTACAATACCACCAAAACAAACCTAGTAATTATAATAAGGATGGCAGGACTGCTATTATGTTTTGAATGCAGTCTAGCTCCTTGGTTCTGTGTGTCTGGAGCCTGTATAAACTCCCCTTAATAAAATAAAAATGAATATGTGCCTGGTTAATTTGTACTTTGAAATTGAAACAAGCTCGCTGGCTCCCCCTGTTTTAAAATGCCTGCTTTGAGCCCATTTGTTTGAGGGTTTAGTAAAGAAAGCCCTCTGTATTTTAAATTGACAGGGTGTTACATTAAAATGCCCCGAAAAGCCCCGTTGTGCTCTGCTGTTCTCCTGAGGGCTTGCTTGCACCTTGCAAGCTTTAGAAATAATTAAAGAACATCCTGGTCCTTTCATTTAACCCTGCTATGCTTGTTTCGGCAAGTGCCCTGCAAAAAATAAAACAATAAATATTAAAAAGGCAGAATCGCTATAGATCACTTGTATCACAGTGCAATAGTACGAGCGCTGGTAAGATAATTACCATGCGAACGTTTGCACTATCGCGGAGGAATTTTACTTTCTAGTGTTTCTTACACTAATGTGTGTGTTAAATAAACTAGCAGGATATGCTGTACATACCCTCTGGAGGTGATAATAATGAGGTTTCAGGCTGTTTTAGGAACTTTTGAAAAACAAGGTTTTTTTCCATTCTCTAGACGTTCTAGAGCACCATAATGACTCCTCCTTCAGTTGCAGCAGTGCTCCTAGGAGCCGGCCGGTCAAATCTTAACTATCTTTATGCTACAGCTAGGAGGGGCAGTACTTCCTGATGCCAGTGTGGAACTTAAAACCCCTAAAAGAGTGTAATCCTTTTGTTTGAACTGCATATATGCTATTATACTGATTTAAAGATGTTTAGGCATTGTAAATAAACATTTTTGTACAGTATTTAAAAGAATAATGTTCGAATGAAGACTCTGGGGCAGCGTTAAATAGTCACATGTCCCTGAACAGTATATAACCTGTTCACCTTGAACAGGTAGTCAGTGTGTAGGAGGACGTGAAGCCATTGACATCCTATAACAGCAAGCTGTTTCTAGCGGTATTGCTTTTGATTTATTTTGCATTTTGCTTCTCTTTTATTTTGCCGCCTTCAGTTTGCTTTATAATTGTACAAAATAAATATTTTATTTTGCTGCTATCCTGCCTCATTGGTGCATCATTACCCACACAATCTCACACTGCTCCTTCCCTCCAACCCCTGACTTACATTCCTGCTGTTGTCTTTTCAATTTTTATTAAGAACTATCCTTCCTACTATCTCCCTCTGCTCAGTCACCCTCCCGCTCATGACCCCATCTAAGTTAAGTGCATTGTTGCAAGTGGGAGGGAGTGTAGCTTTCCTTGATCCTGCTTCAAGTACTGCATGTATTTATTGGGGTAGTATCATCCAGGTACACTTTCTTGCTGCATTATGGTTCAAAATTGTTAACCATCAAAACAGATGAAGAGGACTCAGTTTTGTTCCCTGGGGTGCCCCACTTGTAACATAGGCCCAGCTTATTAAAGATAGGTGAATAGTTAAAATCTCCATCTTATGGTGTAACATATTAAAAGCTTTACTGTAGTCTAAAATGGCTACATTGGTTCAGTATCCTGTGATCTGGGCTAGTCACAAGTGGGCGCCTAACGAAACGGCGACCCACTTGTGCTGCATATCCAGATGGCAAGGGACTGAGGAGGGTGACCAGATGGGGAGGGTTTGCAAATGGTGATGGGATGACACTATATGTACATGTGCAATTTGGGGGGAGACTGAGCATGCCAAGCGGGTGGTGGGAGGGTTTGTGAGGGGTGGTGCCGCAGTCAGCCACTGAGCTGACTCCGTGGTGTGGTAGGTGGGTGGGTGTTGGCCTGGGGTAGCTGGAATGCAGGGTTCGGATCCTGGTGCAGGTATGTTTTGTTGTGCCCAGCCTGAGTAGGTAAACATTTTTTTTACACTATTGCACTCCCCCCTGACATGCACCCCCCTGGAGTTGACAATCTAATAGTAGGGGGTGTGGGGGGGCACAACCCCCATATAAAAGTAAATTTTAGTGTCCCTTGTGCTGTTTTCTTTGTTGCTGGGGGTGTACATTGCCGAAATAGAATTTCAGCGATGTACACTTGCCGTAATGACAATCACCTTTCGGCTATCGCCCTTATGACATAGAACCCATTAGTTCACATCCCACTTTCTGTTGCTACAATGGAGCCAGCCAGGATGCAACACAGTAACACTGCAGTATATCACAAAATGATGCAATATGCTGCAGGGAACAATGTAATTCCATGGCAATTTAAGCCCTTTAGCCAAGCAGTATGTCATTTACTGACAGTTTACTGTGTTGCATGCTGGCTGTCTGGCTCTGCTGTAAGTCATGGAATAACTTTACCTGAAGATGGGTATTTGAACTCCCCTTCAAACAACCAAACTGTTTGGGGCTCATTTACTGTTTTCTATCTTTCATAGAATAATATATCTATTCACAGACAATAGTTTCAATGACTTTGCTGGTAGCAGAAGTCAAAGATATTAGTCCCAAGTCTTTGGCATGATTATTAGCTTGTTTCTTTTCTGGGACAGGTTCTAAGTTAGCCTGGCATTATGATGCAGGGTGTTTCCCATTTAGCATTGCATAATTGGCTATGGCACGTATCAAAGGGAGATTAAGGGCCAGATATTCAAAACTGTGCTCCGGGGCTAAATTAGCACTGCCCGGTGGGCAAAGTTAGCCCGGAGCACAAAGCAAGCTATATTCAAAAGGAATAGCCCAGTGCAAACAGCCTCTGAATATAGCATGGGAATGAGGCTGGGCAAACTGGGCTGGGAGTGCAGGGCAAACATAGCCTTGGAACAGGACGGCTCTGAATATAGCAACCAGGAAGTGCAGATTACAACAGCAACACAGTGCACAGTGATGTGAAGATAGGTAGAGACAACCTATGTGGCCAATGTGTGTTTCAGCAAATTCGTGGACCCAGTACAGCTGCAGGGAGCAGCCTATGGGAAAGAACAGTGTGCAAAACAGTATAACATTCACCAAACCATTTGCGTGGAACTAATGTGTTTGCACGGGATTAGCGTGGAGCTTAGCTATCTGCCCGGTGCAAACACATTTGCCCGGTGCTAAACTTTGCCATATTCAAAAGTGACATGTAAATGAGTGTACTTAGGTAGTCTCTGGGCAAACAGCCACATTAGCATCCCATTATGCCCTGATTTGCATGCATTTTGCCCAGCATTACTGCAGGGTCCCACAGCTCCACCTGTAGGTCAGTCTGGAGCTAGATCATCAGACTGAAGCCTTCCACCTGTCAGTAGAGCCAACAAAGTATGGTGGGAGATATGTCGCAACATAAAGTCACGTGATAGATCTGTCATATTACCTCTATACAGATCCTACAGCCTACCTCATTTAGATTTTTCATCCCGTTATGGCACCCCTACTTGAAAGGCAACATTGCATGCCTAGAAAGAGTACAGAGAAAAGTCACTAAGTGTACTGATAATCTTATCACTTTGAGCTATGATGCCAGGTTACACAAATAAAATCTCATGGACCCGATTCTCAAAGGGTGCTGCATCCAGTGCAAGCTATGGCAAAAAACAGCAGCTTGTGCCAATGCCTTCTGTGCCAGGGACCCTGCACCCAATTCAGGTACAGAAGGCATCCCAGCACCTAAGTCCCCTTCCGTGTGGCAGCTCACCCCATGCGTTAAACACAAGGTGCACGGAAGAGGTTGCCACAAGCCCCTTGTAACAATGTCCAGCTGCCCCCCCCATCCCTGATGATCCCAGCACAGTCCAATGACCCTCCCAGTGGTGGTCCAGCCCCCCAGACCCCCACCCCAGCAAGCAGTGTCCCCCATCCCCAGACAGAGCAGGGGACCAGCATAGCACTCTGCACACCTCTGCATCTGGTCCCCGACTGACCAGAATGTGCAGCAGACTGTACAGTGTACATGCTAATATTAGCATGTACACTGCACAGTTCACTACCCATTCAGTGCAGTCAGGAACTGGCTCCGGAGGTGTGTGGAGTGCTATGCTGGTTCCCTGCTTTGTCTGTGGATGGGGTGGGCACTACCTGTTTGGGTGGGGGGTACAGGACCTGCGGTGCATGGGCATATGCCATGCATCTGCATGACAGGGACATCTGTGTGGGTCCGGTGCATAGTCAAGGAGGGCCACAACAGGGATCTGGAGGGGGAGGCTGCCCTGTATTGCCATGGGGGCACTTCATGGATAGGGTCTGCTCCATATAGCAGGGTACATGTGGGGTACATCAGGGTTGTGGAGGTGGGACCCGCAGCACCTATGCTACCACAGCTCACCCAGGGGAGAGATGTCTAAGTCCCCTTATGCCAGCCCTGACTGGTCTAAGGAACTTAAAATTTCTCCCACTGGGTGATGTCTGTGACTAGCAAGCTGCAGCTTGCATCGGCGCAGTCCACCTAGCGTCGTGTCACAGTGCAGTGCAGGGCGCAGGGCTGGCGCAATCCCTGTTTGGGATAGGCAGCCTGCGGTTGACACAGGCCACTTTTGTGAATCGTGCGGCGGGCAGCCCTGTACACAAGGTGCACCTTGCGTCAGATGCAGGGCTTTGAGAATCGGGCCCCATGTCTCTAAAGAAAAGAGGAATGAGAGGAGACTTAATGGTGACAAGAGAAATCTTACAGAACGACTAGCTGATGTCTGAAATTGGGTTGGATTTCAAACAACTTAAAGTTGAAACAAGGGGCCATCCACTCCAACTGGCATATTATAGGTTTAATTTGGTCAAAAGGAGTTATTTTTTCTCTCAAAGGGTCATCAAACCCTGGAACTCTCTGCCTACTGATGTAGTAATCAGCAAGTCTAAAACATCTTTTAAACATATCCTAGATGTTTTTTTGATTAACAATGACTCATTTTACTTGTATGGTTAAACAAGAGCTTTTATGGTCCTTCCGCTCCTTTCCCTAACCTTAGTGTACTTTAATGAAGCCTGATGGAGCTGATAGCCAGAGGAATGAGGCTACTGAAAGTAGATAGGTTTCCTACGAGCCTTCTGGGGTGCAGACTGACACTGGCAAGGAAACAGAGCCACCACAGGACCACACAATACTCTTGCTAGTACTGAGACACTGACGAAAAATCAGGCACTAACTCTCTCCAAAACTGAATGGAACAGAAGTCCAAGGAAAAGCTCAGGAAACAATTTTTTTGTTGTATGTAAGTTGCAATGCCAAAAGTGCTATTGCAATCCCTTGTAGCATGACTAAGCATTTTACCTCAACCTGTGGCTTTGTTAAAGGTTACAGTGCCCTCTTGTGTCTAACCTTTAGTCTATCAGTTTAAAGAGACCATATTTGTAAATAAAAAAGAGGGTCTGAGGCTACATGAAATTGCAAGTACAATACATCACAATATTAAATTGTTCTTAGTACTGTTACAAAAATAATGATTTACCTGTCTGCTGACATCACCAAGTGGGCTTTCTTGGTGGCACCACCCTCAGCCAAAGGCAGTGGGCTTAACTGACTGAGGTGACAATGTTGGGTTGTTCAGCCTGACAGCTGGATGCCCAAAATGTGGTGCGGAGCCAGCCACTGGCAGGAGTGAAATAGTGCCTTAATAAGGAGGAGGTACTGTTCCCTCAGAAAAGACACAACTGCCACCACCCAGGGAAACAAACTAAAAAGGGGCACCAAGATCTATTAAAAATAACCATCAACAGACATAATTTACTAAAATAAATAACCTGTACTATTAGAAGGTAAACGGCAATACAATACAACAGTTTTAGTGTGGTCAAGCCTATCACTCTAACAGTAACGACAAAAGGATTATCACTCTAACATTAGTGACAAAAGGCTTATCACTCTAATATTAATGGCAAAAAGGCTTATCACTCTAATATTAGCAACAAAAGGCTTATCACTCTAAACTTTAGCGATCTTATCACACTAATATTATAATGACAGGTGATTTGAAATTCAAACAACATTGTGATAAAATGTTTAATAAATCTAACCATTTAGTAAATTCCATAAATAAACATTTCACCCACAAATCGAGTGGTATAATTCCATTACACAGGAACTATGTGAGGTCACATGTTGATTAGTGTTCACCTTTGTGGGGTGAATTAAATAAGGGAGAACAAAATAAATTGGAAAAATTCAAAGACTAAATGAATAAGGGGAATGAAAGATAAATGACTGAACCTGTTGCATTTAAAACACATTGAATAGGAGAATAAGAATAAGGGGAGATTTGCTATTTATATATAGCATTAGCAAAGATACGCATTTACTGGAAGGTATGAATATGCAACTAAAACAGAACAATATTACAAGGGATCATAATAGACAGATCAAGCCATGTTCATGTAAAATTAATAAAATGAAACAATATTACACCCACAGAATTGTCAGAATTTAAAATAACTTCCCTACACACAGAGTGAAACTTTTATTACATTCAAAAATAGACTGGATGATTATACGACAAAAAGGATGTGATTAAGGATTATTACCACTAGCCTGTAAGGGCAGCAATAATGGACCAACATGTCTTCTGCTGTTCCTGAACTCCAAGTGAAAGCCAAGTGAAAAATTTCAGTACCTAAGAAAGTAAGAATATTTAACTTGGATATAATTCTAAAGTGCCAAACTGAATTGGCACGGTGCGGTGAGTATAAACCCTTAGATTGCAAAGACAAAACTTAGCCCTCCTCCCCCACCCCAGTACTAGGATATTGCTGGAATAATATTATCCAATGATTTTGTCAAGATTTTAGGGATCTGATTTGTGAAAAATTGACATAGTCGAGTTTAACTGCAAAAAGAAGCTTGACATAGCAGAGGACCAGGTCAAAAAGTGGTATGCCCGGCCTATGTCTAAATTGAAGAGGGTTTATTTGATTAAATCCTTTTTAGTTCAAGTACTTTTACATTTAAGTTTTGCTTTTCCTCCTCCCGTAAGCCTGGCTGCCAAATTATATAGTGTATTTTTTTGTTTACTGTGGGGGGAGTCTACGAAACCCAGTTAAAAGGTATCATACATGTCGGGATGTAAATGAAGGAAGCCTGGCCATGGTTAATCCTGTTGTTTTTTCCTTTGTGTCTTTTTTAATTTTAATTTGAGACCTCTTTTATAGAGCTCAACCTTAGCAGGCCTGTCAATGCTTAAGAGGAAGTGTTCTGCTCTGTTACAAGCCTGTAACGTATTTCTTTGTATTTCTTGTATTTGTACTTGTTCCCTGTGATTTCTCCCCTCCCCTGGGTCACACCTGGAAATGAGCCTCAGCTCAGTGTGCCTTTCCTGGCTAAAAAATTTTAAATAAAATAAAAAATACTATGCCTAAAAAAGCCAACTCAGTTTTGATAGATATTAGGCTAAGGTTGAGTAGACTGTTTAATGTTAAACCCCAGATTTTGCACCTTAATAACTCTGGCATCATTTACTGAAATAGTTCCAGATTTGGCAAGCTCAGCCAGGCTTTCAGAGTCTCAAGACGTGGAAAGGTTTGTGATAGCATCTTGTACAGTTTTCAAGCTATATAGAGTACCAAAAAAAGGGGAAAAAAAAACATGTTTGGTTTCCCTGTACTTAACATTGGGTATTTTTTGCTCTCACCTACAGTAGAGACCATGTGGAATTTTTTAATGAAATTTTCAGTGTTGAAGGGGTCCATGGCAAGGGTGAACCTTTGGAAGATTTGGTGAAAAAATATTATATCGTTTTTAAAGTTATAACAATTTTTGCGTTAATGTTCCAGTGTGACTAGTAAAAAAAATATTGTGAAAGGTAAACATATCATGAATGGCTATTTGCATGATTTACTAGTTGTGGGGGAAAAAACAGTCGAGATGGCCATCATTTTCTTTTTACCATTTAAACTTACAAGCATTAAATGTACATACGAATTATGTCTTTTTAAAACAAATATCTGAACCTAGCTAGATCATGGTGTGTTTTTTTTTTAAGTTGCCAAAAAAAAACCTTTTCAGGGCATCTGAAATCCAGGGTGCACAGCTTAGTGAGAGGAGCCATTTACCCGCTTTCTCTGTATAAGAACAGCAGGACTTTCTTGACTTCTGTAGCCGAAGCTGGAACGCACGCCGTGGGCTGCAGTGACAGCAGTGAGCTGCTGTTTCCCTGGTGTTTAGTGGCACCCCCATGCTCTGATCACCATCCCCATATCTATTTACTGTTTCCCTGGTGTCTAGTGGCACCCCCAGACTCCAATTGCCATCCCCGTAATATATTTCTCTTTTCCTGGTGTCTAGTGGCACCCCTACCCTCCGATCACCGTCCACTAATATATTTCTCTTTCCCTCATGTCTAGTAGCACCCCCTACCCTCTGTCACTGTCCTGGTCTGAAATAAGGAAAGCCATCCCTCAAGTTTTTTTTAAACCTGAAAAAAGAAATAGTCTCCTGCCAATCTGACCAACCCACCACCTACCACTCAGTACCCACCACTCCACATCCCCAGTACACCCCCACACACCATCACTGACCCGAACAGGTCACAGGGCAAAGATAGACTCTCTCATTGAAGACATGTTGCTGCTGGAACCTCTGACTGCAATATGAAAAACTAAGGTAAGTATGGTTCAATGTATTTCAATGGGGTTTTGAACTGTGATGCATAATTTTGTCATGTTTGCATATGTTGGCATGAATGAGGATATGATTCCACTATCTTAAAGAGAAGGGAAATTCTTTGGAAAAAATTTAGTTAATGTACCAGTTAGAATAACTTAGCACCACAAAAGTAGGGAAATGTGGTGTTAGGGTTTCCAACCCTAATGCCCCATTTCCACACCCCAAGCAGCAAAAGAAAAAAAAATAGGGTTTGGGGTCTCCGGAGTCTTGGTGACTCAGTGGTGAGGTCTTCCTTGGGGGTTTCAACCCTAATGCCCATCTCATTCCATAAGAAAACATCACACATAATATATTTTCTTCACACAGGGCCCTGTGAGCCCTGCATGAAGAAAGGTACAACAAATTGTGTTGGCAACCTTCGGCGAGACATACTTATTTACCTTTGAAGGGTGTATCATTATGAGGCAGTGGCTTGGAGCTGTACCTTGTGCTTGGTATTGGAGGCTACGGGCTGGGAGGAGGGGTGAGCATTAGGGTTGACAACCCAAAGAAGACCCCACCACTGATTCACCAAGACTCCGGAGACCCAAAATCCTAATTTTTTTTCCTTTTGCTGCTTGGGGGTGGAGGTGGGGCATTTGGGTTGGAAACCCAAATGCCACATTCCCTACTTTTGTGGCATTAAGTCATCCTAAGTGGTGCATTAACAAAGTTTTTTTGCAAAAAAATACGTATATTTATACAATGGGGTGAGATGATATGCTATTCTTTATTTCAGCATAAAACCACCACCATGAGATATCACACTCTGCTGACATCACCAGAGTGTGATAACAAAAAATAAAATCACTGTGGTTACCTCATCAGAAAAGAAACCACTCTGGCTGCCTCATTAGCCACCCTCTGCTCCCTAGTTCACCTTTTACTGGAGCTGCATTCCAAGCACCAATTAAACCACTCTAGCTTGAGCTGGCCTGGTGGCACAGAGGGTTGAGGTGCTGGACGTCACACACTGTGCCACGCTGGTGACCCAGGTTTGGATGTGAGCCTGGGCCATCAGGGGTCAGTGGGGGAGATGGGATTGAGTATCCGGAGGACTGCTGTCCTATCCCCGGGGAGGGATCCATGGTGTCACTGCTCTGCAGTGACCCCTGGTGACAGCTGGGGGCACTGCTAGAGTCGGTGCAGTAGTATGGAGTGTGGCAGATGTTGGCATGTATGTGCCATGACATCATTGCATGCTCACACTCTCAGGGCTACCAGAACATGGGAAAATGGCAGCACAGACTGCGGCAGCTTGATGGCCGCTACTCCATTGGCCGATGATGCCTGGACAGTGCATGCCAGTATTGGTTCCTTGCCTGGCACGGGGGCAATGGGGGGTGTCCCTCTCAAAGGTATAGTCACATATGCCAGCTGGGCGTGCAACTTCAGGGTCAGTGGTGGAGTTGGAGCGGTGGCTGGAGTATGAAGGCAGGTCAGTGGCTGCAGAGGTGAAAATTGTGATATGATAAAAAAAAAAACACTCTAGCTTTGTCATTAGGTACCTGCTACTCTTGTCACCTTTTCCTGGAGCTACATTCCAGCACTGCATTTCACACAGAAGGGAGAGAACACTACACACAGCACATTCACATAGAAAGGAGCAGAGCACTGCACAGAGCACACTCACCCAGAAAGGAGCAGAGCGCTACACAGAGCACACTCACACAGAAAGGAGCAGAGCACTACACAGAGCACACTCACACAGAAAGGAGCAGAGCACACTCACACAGAAAGGAGCAGAGCACTACGCAGAGCACACTCACACAGAAAGGAGCAGAGCACTGCACAGAGCACACTCACCCAGAAAGGAGCAGGGAGCAGAGCACTACACAGAGCACACTCACACAGAAAGGAGTAGAGCACTACACAGAGCACACTCACACAGAAAGGAGCAGAGCACTGCACAGAGCACACTCATACAGAAAGAAGTAGGGAGCAGAGCACTACACAGAGCACACTCACACAGAAAGGAGCAGAGTGCTGCACAGAGCACACTCACACAGAAAGGAGCAGAGCACTACGCAGAGCACACTCACACAGAAAGGAGCAGAGCACTGCACAGAGCACACTCACACAGAAAGGAGCAGGGAGCAGAACACTACACAGAGCACACTCACACAGAAAGGAGCAGAGCACTGCACAGAGCACACTCGCACAGAAAGGAGCAGGGAGCAGAGCACTACACAGAGCACACTCACACAGAAAGGAGCAAAGCACTACACAGAGCACACTCACACAGAAAGGAGCAGAGCACTGCACAGAGCACACTCACACAGAAAGGAGCAGAGCACTGCACAGAGCACACTCACACAGAAAGGAGAAGAGCACTAAACAGATCACACTCACACAGAAAGGAGCAGAGTAGAGCACACTCACATAGAAAGAAGCAGAGCACTAAACAGAGTACAGGAAAATACAGCAGTTACCATTTTGGCCAAACTAAAACAGCAAAATGTTTTTCAATTCAGTAGAACAGATTTCTAAATTGAAACTACCTGCTAAAAATAACAAAAACCACACACTTAGAAACAACAAAAAAACACAGAAACTAAGTGGAATGCATACTGCACAATCACTCACACCCTATTGTATAAATGGCACACATGACGGGCAGATCTTGGGATCTGAAAAATATTCTTATTCCTGCAGAGTGAGCACTTGATACTCTCATCATGCCTTCGGCACTCGCGAGTATCCAGAGCTCACTCTGCAGGAGTGAGAATATTTTCCATATCCCACTCCTGCCCATCATATATCATATATATATATATATATATATATATAGAGAGAGAGAGAGAGAGAGACCCTATAGTTAGAGTTGAGTCAGCAGTTCAGTGTTAAAGCCATTTATTTGCACCTTAACAACTTTGCCATCATTTCATGAAGTAGCACAAAACTTGGTACACAAGGTCAGGCTATCAGATTCTCAAGATTTGAAAAGTTTCATGATGGTATCTTGTACAGTTTTTGAGATATGGAAGGTGAAAAAAGTGGGAAAAAAATATTTTTCTTTCCCCCATACTTAACATTGGAGATTTTTTTCTCTGACCTACGGCCTAGACAGTATGAAATGTTTTCTTGAAATTTTCAGGGATCATAGAACCTGTGCCACGGGTGTGCCTTCAGATGGTTTTGTGAAAAAAAAAAAAATTATCAAAACTCTTTCTGTGAGGAAGCTAGGTATGGGTCCCTAAATTTCCACTTGTGTAAGTGCAAGTGCACCGCAACTGGTAGAGTGGGACTAGTCGGCTGACTCCTACCACTTCCGTTAGCTGCTTTTCTGCTCTGTGTGTGCACAGCTGTGCATTCAAGACATTTTTCTAAATTTGTAGCTGTATGCTCAAAAAGTAATTAAAAACACTTTTTTCTAAGAATTTAGTCAGGCTTGACTATCAGTCAGTGAGACTTGTCAGCTCAGCATTGCTGCAGTGACTTGAGTGACTCTATTTCATAGTATTATGATTTAATTTAATACAGCTTCCTGCAAGGAATAAAACCATGGCAGACAAAGGATGTAGTACCAGAAAACGTAGTTGTTCCAGCAGCCCCAGCAAAGCTGCAGCAGGTGTAGAGCAGCAAGCAACAGGAGAGGGTAAGCATACTGCAGAGCGATACTCAGGGTGCATTTGCTGCACAAAATTATGTTTATCCCATCAAAGCCAAGTACTAGTAGTGCTGCTAGGAGGACATTGTCATTAACTGCCACTGATGCTACCAATGAGAATGTGTCCTCTTCATCCCTTGCCACTGCCACCAGTATCACCAAAATGTCCTGCTTAGTAACACTCTGGTCCACCACCCATCCACCAAGACTGCTAGTATCACAACGTCTGCTACAACAGTGACCCTGCTACCTATCCCGCCACTGTGACCCAGACCACTCCTGACACTGTGAAGTCTGAGATAAACCCTGCCACTGTGACCCAAACCACTCCTGACACTAACATCTGAGACCAATCCTGCCACTGTGACCCAGACCACTCCTGCCACTGTGACTGAGACCACACCTGCCACTGTAACCATGGTGAGCGCCAGTACTGCTAAAATGATATCAGCCATTGCTACCACTGTGGCCCCAGCCAGTTGCACAATTATTTCCAGTACTTTGTCCAAACCTACTGTGACATATCTTGTTTCTCGGCCTGTCTCCATTCCCATCAAACCTGTCAGTGCAGATGAAGAGGAGGCACACTCATCCAGGTCTGAGTACTTTCCATGAGGAGATTTGCCCACTGATACATAATTTGAGGAGGCTAACCTAAGCAGCTTTGATGATGAGGCAGAGTATAGGCAGTACATTTAGAGCCATAAAGCAAGAGGGAAAGGTGGCAAAAAAACTCAACCTCTTGAGGTTGCAGTGGCAGGAGAAAGAAGAATATGGCTCCCCCCCCAAAAAAAAAACTTGCCAAACTACCCTTCAGCACTTCAGCAGGCTCTGTCCCAGCCTGAACAGCCAAGAAAGCAGGTGCAGGGGCACCAGTGGTTTCAGGGAAAAACTTCACAGATGCAGGTCCAAACAAGAATGGCTAGTGGGGGCGAAAAGAGTTGTGGTGGTACTGGTGACACCAGATGCATGAGTGGTGTAGGAAATGGTGAGAACATGGTATGGTTGCATTTCACATTACTAAAAGGAGATACCAGTAAGGCAGTGTGCGCACTGTGCAGAACAACTATCAGCAGGGGAAAATTGCTGGCAAATTTAACAACCACCTCTTTAAAGAATTACCTAAAGGTAAAACCTCCCCAGCTTTTTAAAGTGTCAGGGTCTGTGACTGTGGTTCTACCAGACCCATCTCATGGTAATAATGCAGGCAGCAGTGCTGGTGGCACTTACAATGTCATAGAATGTTCCGCCTCTGAAAAAACATGCTGCTACTCCTTCTCCCACAACACCAAAGGGTTCTCCATGCACCCCAAGCACTCCCACCAGGCACCAGTCACCTGCTATTTGCATACCATCTGGCAAGTGTGGAATATCTCCCCATCCATGATCGATGCCAACTGTGGAAGTGTTTCAAGCCAAATCTAAGTACCAGTTATCCCATCCAACAGCTCAGCACATCACACAGCTCATATGTGAAATGATGGCATTGGATCTGCCTTACACTTCTTTAGGGTGCTGGCATTACAGTGCTGAGGCACCACAGCACCAATGTTTAGATTCGTCATCCCCTTCCCGAGGTCCACCCCTTCCGGAGTTGGAATAATTAGAAAGGGGTGGGGGTGTGGGGTGTGCCAAAAACACGGGTCAGCAAAATCACAACTTGGTGCCATGATGACCTGACGCACTACCACTGGTGCCCTGTAGTGGTGGAACCCTGGATCTGCAAACCTTTTTACTTGTGGAAGACACCAGCTTTTACAGGTTTCTGCAGCGCTTGTAGCCACGGTACAAGCTCCCATCATGTTTCACATTTCCATGCACTGTGATGCCAAAGATATATGATGGTGAGACAATGGCCATTGCCACACTCCTGTCTGAGGCTGTGTGTGGAGTTTTCCAATGCACCGCAGACATTTGGGTAGTACACACTCCATACATGCATATACACATCTCTCCTTGACAGCACACTGGTATGTGCAAAACTCTATGTATCCTGTTGTGGATTCCTCCTTTTCTCCTTGTGTTGCTGACTCTGCCTTCATCCCTCCACAATCTGGTAGTCACTCCAGGTCTGGTCTCCTAAATGTTGGGCTAATGGAAAAAGACCACGCCATCGAACATTCCTCGCATTCGTTCAAGACATGCTGCAGTCGTGGACAGTTGGTACCGATCTACATGTTGGTTTTATCATCACAGAAAATGCGGCAAATTTGGTGAAAGAAGTTGTTGATGGAAATCTTGTCAGCAATTGTTGCTTTTCCCACACCTTGAATCTAGTAGTCACATCTGTGCTACATCACAGTACTGTGGCTAGCAGGACTGTTTCCACAGTATGCTTCATCTGTGCTCATTTTAATCAGTCTGTAAAGGTGACTAACCAACTAAAAGAAGTGCAACAACATATTGATCTGCCTCAACATCGCGTGATACAGGGTATCAGTACCAGATGGAATTCATCATACATGACGCTATCTGGGCTTTTAGAACAGAAGCTCACATTTCATGATATGGCAATGGAGTGTAACATTAAAGGAGTCCTAGGCTACCAAGGCTGGTCACTGGTTGATGCCATGGTGAGAGCGCTTGGGCCATTTGAGAAGAGCACCCATGATCTAAGTGTGTCTGCTGCCACTGTGAGTCAACTGATTCCAGCAATTCACATATGGAAAAAATCCATGGAGAGATATGTAGAGGAAAACTGAGAGATTCCAGATGGGGCAGCTGTGCTCGTTGAACAGCTTCAAACTGAACTAGATGCAAGATTTACAAAAGTGCTGGATAGTCACAGCAAGATTTTGCAACCATGCTGGATCTCCGGTTCAAATGTGAGATTCTTCACATGGCTATGGATAGCCACAGAGTGATTCATTTTCTACAGGAGCTGTGTGATGAGCTGATTGGTTGCATGTGGGGACTGATGACACCAGTAGGCGGGGCAGAAGGTCATGAGACAGAGGGAATGCTCTCTGCAGGTCTGGTTCCACAGGTGTAGAAGGGGAAGAAATACCAGTTACTGATAGTGGCACTGATGGTAGTGAGTGGGCACTGCTCAGCACATCCTTATGTCAAGAGCAACAGAATAAGATGCAGTCACAGCCTTTTCCTGCAGAAAATATCTTGAGCGGCTATTTTGCGGTGTCACTTGAGCTATTTCAGATTGACTCTTTAAGCTACTGGTTGCAGAAAATGCATTTCTCCCCTCACTTGGTGAAACTGACTATGAGATAAATCAGTTACCCCCCTACAAGTGTGCCATCCAAGAGGTTTAGCACAGCTGGTGAAGTTTCTGAGCTTCGTCATTCAACACTAGACCCTGAACACATCCAACAGCTTTGTTTCCATCAAGCTTAACTTGCCATAACTTGAGTTCAACTATGAGTTACCCAATAAAAATAGAAATATAGTCTCTCAAGTCTGCTTTTGTTGACTGTTTTTCTTCATAAAGTTAACCTGTGTATTTCACCCCAGTGTGTACACGAACCTTCACTATAATATAATTTAATACATTAACCTTTTCTGAACCAGATATAACTTCTTGTCAGGGCCAGATTAAGGTTCCATGGGGCCCCTAGGTCTGAGGAAAATGTGGGGCCCCCTTTTATGTAGACCACGCCTCCTTTTTAGTAAGCCATGCCCATTCTACTAAGCCACGCCCCCTTGCCAGGAGGTAAAAGACATATTATGGGAAGGGAGGAAACTCCAGACTGACCAACACAGGCAGCAAAGAATTCAAATCAAAATGATATGCAAAATGCAACCAGCAATCCAAATTAAATTCCAGCTCCAGCATCTAAAAAAAATGACCATGCAAACCAAGGAGGGGGCAGAAGTAATGTCAGAGTCATAGCCAAGCTCAAATCCTCATTTGTTTGTAGCAACCTGCAATGTACAGTACAGTAAACAAGCATAGCCCAGACAGCCAAGCTAAAACCTCTCCACTCACAGCGGCAACTGAGCATGAACAGCCAAGACCCCCTATTGTAGCTGCCAGCAACTGGCAAAGCAGAACCAGATCCCTCATCCCACACTGATACGCTCAGCCCTCCCCAGCCCATGGCAGCAACCTGCAGTGCACGCAACAAAGTTCGGAGAGCCGTGTCTGACTGAAACTGACCCTTGTCTGTTTTAATAAAATGCAGTTGCAACTTGCAAACTTACACACACAGAGACACACACACACACTCAGTTGTTCTGGTGAGAGTTCCCATCCCAATCTACAGACCCTCCAACATCTGACAGATCCAAATAGGTACACTTCGGCCCAGTGACACTGAAGGTTGAGGTGCTGGATGCCACATCTCGCACCATGCTGGTGACCTGCATTTGGGAATGAGTGCGGGCCACCGGGGGTCGGCAGGGAGGAGAAGGATTGAGCATCCAGAGGACAGCTCGCCTTCTCCGTGGAGGGGGGTTCTGGCAGTCAGCGCTAGCCTGACCCCTGATGGTGGCTGGGGCTGGCACACTGATGCCACAAGACGGGGGGTTGGGAGTGGCGCAGATGCTTGACAGCAGCACACACAGGAGCATGTGCAGCACCGTTGCAGGTGTCATTGCATGCATTGCCCCAGCAACAAGGAGAAACCCAGAAAAAATGCTCCACAGAGGATGAAGGGGGAGCTCGCAGGCCTCGCACCTGGCTAGCCACGGTACAGGAAACAATTGATCCGGTCTCGGAGGGGAAGGCCCCACTCCAACCCCACCGGGGGGGCAAGCCCTGGGGCTACTACTGTGCCAGCTGGTGGACGCTGGGGTGATGAGGCTGGGGCTCCCCCACAATGTGAGGGCTGTGGGGGCAAGGAGTATAAACAACCTCCAAAAAAAAATAGGTACACTTTTGTGTTGCAGTCAGTGGGGGGTGGGGACTAAAAAACTGAATAGTGATATGTTGGGTGATGGGAAGTCTGCCAGCTGCCCTTCACAACTGCACATGGATCTGAGCCCACATTATAAATGAGAAGCAAATGAATTAATGAGAGTCACTGTGCACAAAACCATACTACATAGGGGCAGCCGCAGTGTCATATGGAAAAAAAAATCATAGTGTGAGGTTTTATTTCATGACACTCTGCGGCTGCCCCTATGTATAATGGTTTTGTGCATAGTGACTCTCATATTTTTTGTTTGGTTGTCATCATGTGGGCTCGGATCCATGTGCAGTTCAAGTTGTGAAGGCCAGTTGGGAAACTAAATCCCACCACCCAACCCAACATATTTATTCACACAGACTATCGAATGGAACATGTACGTCAGCATCCACAAAGAAATTCCATAGGCAGTCAAGTGCAGTAGTATAACATGGAGCAAGAGAGGGAAGCAGGCAGTTCCTGAAATAAATGTTGATTTTGCATATACTTTTTAGAAAAAATTATGAGTGCACAGTAGAACATATGCAATAAGTAGGCCACTTAGGGAATCTCTGAAATGTCAGCATTTGTATGTCTGTATGTTTAAGATGTATATTCTTATACATGATCATCCACGTTAATCATATTTAAGCATGTGCACTGAATTTTGTATCATCCACATGAAGAGACACTAGAGATGGGCAAGAGGGACCTCAGTTTATAGCTCATCCAAAGGATGAGCCCTGAGCACTGCAGCACCCTCCTAGTACTGCACTGCAGTGTTTCTGTTGGGTATTAGCCCAAGTTCCTGATATGAAACCTCTGATCTCCCATCCTGGGGTGAGTGTGGAACACACTGAGCCACAGACACTGCTGTTATTATGTACTGCTGTCCTTTCCTTTGCCTGAGCATTCTTTGATGTCTCACACAAACTTGGTAAGGGCACCACTCACATCCCCAGTCCATATTGTTGTTTGCCACGGACCTGGAGTTGGTCAACCTAGCATCCCCCTCAGAAATGATTCAATTCAGGCTGAATCAATGCTGAAAGACCTTCAGGGAGGTACAGGGTTAGGGTAGAATCTTCATCTTCACCATCCCCTCCCCACACCAGGCACCTTCAGAACTCTCTCCCTATCTACCCCATTCGCTGCCAAATGGATCACAGCTCTGTACAGGACAGCACAAGCATTTCTTCAGAACTGGACTTCAGTCTAGCACACCTCTAATCTGCCAACACTGAAATATGCAGTTCTGGCTCTGTGGAACTAATGGGCCTGTGCTGTAACATGCACCTTCGCTGTACCTGAAAATAGACACCTGACTTGCACAGACACACTGCCCTAGCTGCAAGTGTTGAACCTAGCTGCTCTCCAGAGTGGCGTAGCTGAAAAAATCCAACACAAACACAACCAGTGAGGACAGGAAATAATCAGCTTGCCATTCTTTCTGTTCATTCAAGAAGTTAGAACTATCGCTCCCACCTTTGCCAAGGCTTCTATCCCCCAGACGACCCACTAGCTCCCCCCCAAAAAAAGGCTTACAGTTAAGTACCTTTGATGCCTCAGCTTTGCCTCTCAGACAAGTTTCAGACAGTTGGTGAAAAATATCACAGCAATACTGTTTGCCTCCAGGCTCCACCTACCTTGAACCAGAACCACCACCATGTTATGATGTGCCTAAGTGCCTTACCTGTTCTCCAAATGTCTGTAAGGTCTGGACTGGAGTGACTTGTTGTCTTAAGTTGAGACTCGGCCTCAAGAGGAGTGAGGACAGAGGAAGACAGTGTGTGGACTGGACGGATTGT
Organism: Neoceratodus forsteri; assembly: GCA_016271365.2. Taxonomy (NCBI): domain Eukaryota; kingdom Metazoa; phylum Chordata; order Ceratodontiformes; family Ceratodontidae; genus Neoceratodus; species Neoceratodus forsteri. The sequence continues at coordinate 940,903,565 of CM028137.1, forward strand.
TGCTTCTCTTCTTAGCTGGCAGCCAGCCAGATGTCTCTCTCTCTCTCTCTCTCCTCTCTCTCTCTCTTTCTGTCTCTTGGGTGTTATGCTACTCCTACTTAGTGGCACTGGGGCCCATTCGGGCAGGGACTGACACACAGGTTGGAAAGGGCACGGTAAGATTTTCACCAGTAGGCACCAGGTGTGACAGTAGACACACTGCAGAGATGGCCACAGACTGTCGGAGGGCCCTGTTCTAAATTACTCTACCAGGACCCAGCCGACAATTAAATAAAAAATAATAATAATAACCGATGGCCGATGGGATGAACCATCCGACTCCAACCACTACTTTAGGTCAGCAGCTACTGTACTACATACAGTCAGTCACACAGCACAGTCGAGAGTCAAGTCAAGACGAGTGACTGAGTTGAAAATGGAAATGACTAAAATTTAGTAATTTCTCTGAAGGCAGCCGAAGGCAAGACTCCAATGTTGGCCTGATAAGTGCACAATTATTATTGATCTGGTGATCGGAGAGAGGTGGGTTGCGTCCTGTGAGTGAGGAGAGGCAAACTATGGGACTCTGGTGGGAAAGCAAACGAGGGAGGCATTGCTCAAATATTCCAATCATGATCTCCGCAGAGCAGCACCTGACCACGGCGCCAATGCCAGTAGTAAGCAGTACATTCTAGACAGCACAGCATTATTTTGTTAACTCTTTCAGGTCATGTCATGATGGTGATTGACTCGTCGGCTCGGCTGACTTGCTCTTCATCACAGCAGAACTTGCAGAAAGGAAACCAGTCTTCTGACTGCTTCCTATGTTACTAGCTTCCTTGCTGCTGCCTCTACGCAATGATTATCTCTTTAGATTTGCTGATCATGGACTTTAGCTCACTCCTAAAATGAAAATCAATCTGGGTAATATTGCCTTTATGAGTTTTGCCCACAGCCTTTGGAATGCCATCCCAAATGTTATTCATCTCTCCCCTATAGACTCAGGCTTTCATAATGGTTATCATAAGCGCTTATTCAATGCTTACAAATGTAGCTATTCCTAACCGAGTATAAATGCTGTAACTGTATAATGTCAGTGTCTATGCATACAGTCTCTGAAAACCCGTATTTAAACAACATTTCTGTTCCCTGTATTTTGTACTCATATTATTCATATAGCTGGTGACCACTGGGTAATTATGTATCCCCTGTTTCTGATATTGCTCACTGTGTTTTGTTCTCTGTGATGCATTTTGTAATTTCTTGTAACATAGAAACATAGAAACATAGACTTTGACAGCAGATAAGGACCACTTGGCCCACCTAGTCTGGCCAATTTCACCCTGCTTGTATCCTCCCATGTTGAGCCTGAAAATAGGTAGCTTCTTGCCTCGTGCATTTACCTGCTAACAAAAATGAAATAAATAAATGCATGTATTAACACACACAAGGGCACAGACAGATAAGGGAAATAAGTTGAAAGAATGGCAAAAAACTGTTGGCTCAAGCAGCACTGCCTTATTGCATCACAACATGGCGGCCGTCTTCCTTAGGAAAAAGGAGCTCAACTAGTTTGGTTCCTGTGCCATCTCCTTCAGCACCCTGGTGGACAGACCATCTGGCCCTTGGAATGAGATACCAATACCATTTCTAATGCGAGGTTTGGAATATATCCTTACCCACAATTTCTTTCCGTTGGAAGGAGATTTTTATTTTCAGTTATGTGGTACTGCCATGGAAGCATCTATGGCCCATGTGTATGCAAACCTATTTCCTGGTTTGTGGGAGGAAAATGCCATCCACAGTATAGAAGTAAACATATCTGCAGACCACATAATTAAATGGTACCACATATAGATGTTGTGGTCTGTGTGTGGGATGGCACAGAGGCTGAAGCAGAATTATTTATGGAATGGATCAATACCAACAGTCTCAACCTCTGTTTCACCCACACACCAGAAAACCACAAACTAAATGTCCATGACATTATTTTATCCAGCAGTGAGTACCACAAAGAGCAGACGGGGGTTCAAAGAACCGACCGCTACAAATACACTGCTCAGAGCAGACTGTGCACACCACCATCTCCTGCTGAATTCAATACCATATAACCAGTTCCATAAAGTGAGAAGGACTTGCTCCTCTTTAGCGGACTTTGAGATACAGGCCTTAGGAATGAAAAGTGGGTTTGGGGAAAATTGGTATGAAGAAACCCTATTGAAGCAATCATTAAACTGGGCATATTTATTTATTTATTTCATTTATTGCAGATTCGGAAAATACCTTTGAGTCAAAGACTTGCTTACAAAGGCTCCATGTGACATATAGTAGAACAATACAACAGTAAACACAATTCAAAAGCAGGACTCAGACAAACTTGTTACAGAGAATACAGTAGATGGCTAACAGTCAGATCCGAAGGTGTATTTGGACAGGTCTAAAGCAGCTTAGTATATAGGCTCCAGGTAAACAGCTGAGCAGGCAGCTCAGGAAGGGCAGAAAAGGGAGGAGGAGAAGGGGTGAAGCTAGCCAGAGGCCCTTGTCAGGAGGGTGGGTCGGGAGGGTCGATGACAGTTGCAGGGGTTGAGGACTGGAGATGGTCTCTGAGAAAGGTTTTAAAGAGGCCAGTTCTGGTTTCATTAGCAAGTGCACTGGGCAGACAGTTTAACCAAGAAGGGGCCCTGTAACTGAAGGATCTTTGGAAATGGGAGGTTCGACACCTGGGAACCGAGAAGAGCAGCTTGCCAGAGCTTTGGGTGTTTCTATGAGTCAGGGCCGGTTGGATAATTGGGGGGAGGCCAGAGGGAGAGAGACCAAGGGTGATCTTTTTGGCCATAAGGCATGTGTGGAACTGGATTCTATTGTCCAGGTTCGGCCAGTTAGTGGATGTGTATAGAGAGCATGTATGGGTGAGACAATCACAGCCAAGGATGAGGTGGCAGGCTTTGTTCATGGTGAGTCTGAGTCTGCTTAGGGCCGAGACATTTGCAGCTCCATAGAAAAGAATACCATAGCCAAGGAGGGAGGGAGAGGACAGAGGAGGAGACAGCGAGCTGAAGAGCTTCAGGAGTAAGACAGTGTTTGAAGCGATAGAGGATTCCGAGCCAGACATTAAGGACGATGAACAGGTGATGGATGTGCTGGTGGAAGTTAAGGGCTGGGTCTAGGAAGATGCCCAGATATTTAAAGGTATCCACTTGCTTGAGGGGGGTCCAATTGGTGATTAGAATTTGAGGGCAGAGCGTCTTCCAGGAGTTCAGAGGACGTAAGAAGAACATGACTTTAGTCTTCTTGTAGTTTAGTGTAAGACACTGTGTGGAGAACCATTTTTCAGCATCAGAGAAGGAGGACTGGAGGGAATTGTGTAGTAGAGTAGGGTCTGGATTGGAGGAAAAAAGGACAGCATCGTCCGCATACAATAGTAGATTGCCAGAGCAGGATGAGGGGAGGGAGTTAAGGAAAAGACTGAAGAGTAGAGGACCGAGGATGGACCCCTGTAGAACACCGGAGTGGACTGGTAGTCTGCTAGAGACCTGTTGGTACCAGTCCATCAGGTAGTCTGTGAACCAGCCGAGGGCATTCTGTGAGAAGCCGATGTTGGAGAGTGTGTGTTAAGTAAAAGGGAGTGGTTGACAGTGTCAAACATCTTAGAGAGGTCAACAAAGACCGCATCAGAGATATGGCCTCTGTCTAAGGTGGACTAGATGTCTGTGGTGAATTCCAAGAGGGCTGTCATAGTACTGTGCCTTTGCAAAAGCCATGTTGCTGTTTACAGAGTTGGTCATGATTGTTAAGGTGTTCGGTGAGCTGGTCGGAGACAATGCGCTCAAGCGCCTTCGATGGGGGAGAGGATAAAGATGGGGTGGTAGTTGGTGGCAGTATGGTCCCCACTTTTAAATATGGGGGTAATGGAAGCATATTTCCATTGGGAGGGGAATTTCCCTTGGCAGAGAGAGCGGTTGAGAATGTGGGTGAGAGGGTGGAGTACCTCATGAAGTGTGAACCAGAGGAGTCTCAGGTCTAATGACTCACTACTGTAATATAAACTAGGGCTGAGAAATGTTATTAAGACCAAAAGTTAATGAAAGAACCAATGGTATTGGGCTGTGCCAAGGTTTGAATGACAATACATCCACAAACACACACACACACACACACACACACACACACACACACACACACACACATAATGCACATTATAGCTTGCACTGCCAGTGCTTCGCCTAGAGGGCCTTTATCGATGTTGCAACATGCAATGGTGTGTCCTGTTCCTAGAAGGCTTTCTTAATATTACCACCAGCAGTGATAGCTCTCTGCCACAGAAGGCCGTTATGCATGTTGCAACTACAGTCACGCCCCTGTCCAACAGGTAAACTGCCTGCCCCCATCCCCCCCCAGCTGTCAGAACATTCTTCTGGTTGGTAAAACGTCACCCCCAGAAAGTTACAATGGCAGCTTCAATGATGAAGAAATAGAGTGAGAAAAGCATAGTAAGCAGCTGAGAGAGATAAAAACATCCCTGCCATGGACTCTAAGGTATGTGTTGGCCATGCATGCGAGTGCCCTGTTGTGCAACTGTATAGAAAAAGTTACAAACAGTTCTACTGTCCACTGACTGCACAACTATACAGACCACACAACTGACTCATGGCTGCGTCGCACAAAATGTAGCATTAATCATGACAAAATTAACATACAGTACTAAAAGTACTGGCCAGCCCCAAAGGAAGTGATTTGTGTTATATAAATAAAATTTTTATGACTTGCCATGTAAGTAAATGGGGCTTAGGAAATGTCTTTTGGCTAATTAATCTCCTTTTGAACTTAGGGTTCGAGATGTGAAAAGCAAAGCTTAATGGTTCTGAAATTCTATAAAATTACAGTGGCATGCTTTTAATTAGCCAAGAGACATTTAGAGAGCCCCATTTACATTTTTATTAAATATTTATTTTTTCCAACTAAGATTTGATTCCAAAGGAAAATGTAATTGCTTTGGACTCGGAGTAAAAGAGTGAAAAAGGAATACTGTCTCCAAGGTGACCCACAGTGCCTCATCTCCTCCCTGTTTACCCTTTAGTTCCATTGCTTTGATCCCTTCCCTTACGTAGAGAGCTACTCCTCCTCCTCCTCTTTTACCCTCCCTGTCCCCCTGTAGAGTGTACACCCTGATATGTTGACATCCCAGTTATGGTTCTCTGTGTACCATGTTACGGCGACAGCTGCAATATCCAGCCACCCCCCTTTCATCAAGGCCACTAGTGGAGGAAGCTTGTTACCCAGACTATGGGCACTGGTACTCATCGCCCTCCATTTTTTGATGACCTTACCCCTTTTAGCCCCATCCCCGCCCTTACTGCCTTTGCCTTTTTTCCACTGACCCCTGTCCTGCTTCCTATCAACTTCTCTACCTAAGCTGTAAGCTGATGCTAATGTAACACCTTTACCAGGTGAGTAAACTATCATTGCATATTGCGTCACCTTACAACACTCTTGACCATTACCAACTGGGTTCTAAGAAGCAGTAAGAATTGCTCCAGGGCAGGGAATACAGATAATGGCTGGTCTACCGTGCCATTGCTGATTTCAACACTTTTGTAGGGAATGCTGCTGTACTAGCATTTTCAATGTCTAGTCTATAATCACCATTGTGATGTTCTTGCCTCCCTGGGGTGGCCCTCCTATGGGGCAAAACTGAGATACTCCACTTTGAGCCTCATGTTCAACCTTGTCCACAAATACACTCCCCTGCCTCAAAGAACTTTTATGCCTCAAACCAGCTCCACGCACGCTTCGCTCTACCTCTCTCTCCCCCTTCTCATTATCCCCAAAATATGTCTTGCTGTATCAAGATGCTCCTTTTCATATGCTGCTGTAACTGACTGGAACTCCCTCCCTCTCTCAATTCTTTCCTGCTCCTCCCTCTCACAATTTCAGTCCCATCTGTCTGCCTTTCTGTCCTTTACTACCTGTTCCTGCTTTGGCTAAAGGGTGCCTACTCTTGCACCTAGCATGATAAGAAACAAATGCGTGTGGGATTCTCTGGTCCCAGACACTCCCATGTATATTACTAGTATGTTTACTATGAATGTCTGTACTATAACTGCTCTGTATATAACCCATAGGGTGCTCAGCTTCATGTATAGCTTGTCAAATCTGTTGTCAATTGATTGTGTACTTATGACATTTTGTCTTGACATGTACTCTGCCTAACGACATCCCTGTAACATGAGAGCTGTATTTGCTTGTTGCACTTATACCTTTGTGGTTGACTCTCAACCCTGGGTCAACCCTGAAAAAGGGACTGTAATTGTCTCAGTGGACTTAGACCAGTTACCAAAACCCAAATAAATAAATAATGTCATGTAAACATATATATTGCTGACCACGTGGCTATGTCACATATCGCCTGCGTCGTGGTATTGTTACGTTCTGCCCATGAGGTAGAAATGACCCTAGTAGAATGGGCTTTGATGTTGTCTGGTAGCTTAATGTTTTTGACTTTATACAATTCTGTTATGACCTTTTTATCCAGTTAACTATTGTGGCCCTTATTGCTGCACATCCTTTCCTTGGGCCGTTCAGGACAATGAACAGTCTCTCTGAATGTTTAAAGTTTAAAGAGCTGGTGACACAATCAGGATAACTCCTTACCTGGTTACCAAAGACTAAAATAAAAAAAATCTTTAATAAAACATAATATTTAGGTACTGTCCAGCATGTATTTCCCATTCATTCTGTATTCCTTCTCCCCATTATTTAGTAGTGAGAACGTTTACATGAAAACTGGATCTTTGCTCCTTAAGAGTTCATCTATTCCTGCTGCTTTCTCACTACCTGAAGTAATAGAGCACTGCTTGTGACCTCACAGTTACTCCCATAGCCAGAGATTGTGATGTCACAGCAGAGGATTATGACAAAGCAGGGAGTAAGCTATAGAGGCAAATGAACTCAGAATGAACTCTAAAGGATAAAGATCATATATTCATATACATTTCCTTGGTAATAAATTAAGGAGAGGAGAAATATATAAAATATAAATGGAATGCAACTATAATTGTACCTAATTATTATGTTTTTTAAAGTTTTCTTTGAGGTGTCAGTAGCTCTTTAATGTTTAATGTTTTCTTTAGATCGCCCCTCTCATACTCACCACTGCTCTTTTTACTCAGCTCTTTCCCTCCCCTCTCTTGATGCTAGGCACCTTTCCCATTGTGTCTCTTTTTTTATCCATATTCTGGTTTGGCACTCTTCCCTTTTATCTCAAATCCTTTCTCTCTCCTCCTTCTTCTTCCTCCTACCGTCTCTGCAACAATACTTTCCATTCTCTTTCTTTTCCTTCTAGAAAATCTATTGTTGGCCAATCTGCTTCTTCTTACCACATTCCAAAACTCTGGTCCTCCCTTTCCCTTCCTACTCATTCTGCCTCTTCTCCTTCTCTAAAGTCTCTTCTTTCTGACTTTTGTCATCCTACTGGCAACTGCTTATGACCCTTCCTCTTTTTCTCCATTCTCTAGTCTTGCTGTCTTCTTACTATTCTGCTGTTTTCCCTTTCTGTATATATTAGATTGTGTGCTATTTTCTAGATGCCTTCATTTACTATTCTGCCTATAGTATTTATGATTCTGCTTGTAAAATTATTTTATTGTATTTTACCTCATTTTTTTTCTTATTGTTAGCTATATCCTACTCCCCTCTCCCCCAAGGCACATCTGGAAATGAGCTGTTTTCATTTCAGTATGTACTTCCTGTTTAACTTCTAAATAAATAGATAAATCCTTGGTGCAGTCCAGATAAATCATGACTGCTTCTTTAAGATCCAACACTTTGGTGCAAGGGTTTTGGTCTTGTGGGTCTGAGATGTGAAAAGACAGAAGCTCCAGAATTTGAGTTGTGTGGCATGTGGTTAGCACCCTGGGTGTAAAGGAAAGAACTGTCCTTAATGATATATCATCATTGGGGATGACGAGAAATGGTTGTTTGCATGAAAGGTTGCTCGATTCACTGATGCACCTCTTTGAGTACATGGCAATCAGGAATGCCATTTTGATTGTGGCCCTGTATATAATGACTGATAATAGTGGCTCAAATGGATGATTTGTGATTGCGTCTAGAATGGTGTTGAGGTTCCAAGAGACAACCATCAGCTTAGTTCTTGGGTTGATGTGACTTGTGGCTTTCTGGGACCTGATTACATCTCTGTGCACTCCTGGTAAACAGTTATCTATGGCTCCAGTGCCTGCTCCTATTGCTGATACTTGAACCTGTAGTGATGAAGTCAACAGCCACTTATCTATACCCTGCATCAGGAAGGTTAGGATATGCACTGTGGATATTGACTGAAGTGGAATCTGTCTTTGTGAGCTCCATGCCTTAAATACTGTCCACTGTCTGTTGTAAGCTAATGCGGCTGGGGGATGCCTGGATTGAAACATCGTGGAAACCACACTTGGATCATTTTCCTTGTTTAGCAGTCTTTGACTTTTAGGAACCATGCCATAATGGGCCGGATAGCATTCATCTGAGAGTACTATGGGAATTGGCGGACATACTGGCTGCACCCCTGGCGGAGCTCTTCAACAGGTCACTTGAGACAGGGAGGGTGCCTAGGGATTGGTGAGAGGCACATGTGGTGCCAATCCATAAAGGGGGGTCGAGGGAAGTACCAGGTAACTATAGACCCATCAGTTTGACCTCGGTGGTGGGAAAATTAATGGAGAGTATACTAAAGGAACGATTGGGGGTGTACTTGGAGGAGGTGGGAGGTCTGGATAGTCGGCAACATGGGTTTGTGCCAGGTAGATCATGTCAAACCAATCTTGTGGAGTTCTACGAATGGGTAACATCAGAACTGGACAGGGTAAAGCCTGTGGATGTATTATTCTTGGACTTCAGCAAGGCATTTGACTCTGTCCCCCACAATGGTCTGGTGGAGAAACTGATGGGGTTAGGAGTAGGCCCTTTGATGGTCAGATGGATTGAAAACTGGCTAGCTGGATGCACCCAGAGGTAGTGGTCTGTGAGGGCTCTCAAACCCTAGAGATGTTGGTAGTGGGTGCAGAGACTCGGTCCTGGGTCGATCCTATTTAATGCATACATATATCAGACTTCAGGAGAGTATAGGGTGTGAAATGAGTCTCTTCACTGATGACTCCAAGATGGGAGCAGTAGTTGAGGGAGAAGAGGGGAGGTTGGCCCTGCAAGGATCTGGACAGCCTGGAAAGCTGGGCTCACACATGGAAATTAAATTTCAATATCACCAAGTGCAGGTGTTGCATCTTGGGGGAACCCTAAACACAGGTACACCCTGGGAGGTGAGTGGAGGCCTCAATAGGGAAAAAGACCTAGGGGTCATGGTGGATGCATGCATGAATAACTCTGAGCAGTGCAGGAGAGCAGCTAGCAAGGCAAACAGGATGTTGGGATGCATCGTGAAGGGATCACCTCTAGGAGCAGGAAGTGATTCTGCCGCTGTTACAATGGACTGGTTAGACCACACCTTGAGTACCGTGTACAGTACTGGAGACCACACTTGAAGAGGGACATACAGCTCCTGGAGAGGGTACAGAGGAGGGCAACTAAGATGATACGAGGGCTAGGGGATTTGACGTATGAGGACAGACCTGAGGAGCTCTGCCTGTTTTCATTGGAGGAGAGGAGAGACAGGGGACATGATTGAGGTCTTCAAGTACCTCAAGGGAATAAATAGGGTAAACATGGAGGGGATCTTTAGACTAAAGCAGGGAGGTATCACCAGAGGGCATGGTTTGAAGTTGGAAAGTGGAAGGGTGAGGGGGGAAAAGAGGAGGAGGTTTTTCACTGAGAGGGTGGTGGACCCTTGGAATGCACTGCCTGGTGAGCTGGTTCAGAGATCCACAGTGGAGGGCTTCAAGAGAGGGTGGAAGAGACACAGAAAGTGGATGTATCAGATGATGGCCTGTCCCAGGGGGGTGGGGATGGATGATAGGGGTTTCTGTAACACAAGGGAGGGGAGGGCCTCGGCACCCCACTAGGGATCTGAGGTTTGAGCAGACTCGATAGACCGTAAGGCCTAATCTGCTGGCAAATAGTATGTTAGTATGTAATGTGACAAGACTGAGGATTTGGGTTCTGATCAGGTCTTGCATCAGAATGCCTAGCCTGTGTGGAAGGGTCCATGAGCTGTCACTCATTATAACCACTACTATGATGAAACAGGGTCTCCTGGGCCAATGAGGTGCAATTAGTATAACCATGGAGCAGGACTACTGTAGTTTGTTGAGTGTGTGTTGTATCAGAGGCAATGGAGGGAAGCATGATATGCCCAGTGAAATTGCCATTTCTGAGATAACACATCCACTCCCTGGGATGTTGGCTCCATGTATCCCAAAAATAATGTTTGTATTTTGGCATATTTCCTGGATGCCATTGGGTCGATATGTAGCGGGCCCCATCTGTTGTTGATCTGATGGAATATTTGTGGGTGAAGAGCCCATGCCCCTGGGGATATCGCCTGTCTGCTGAGCCAGTCTGCCTGCACATTGAGATTGCCTGCTAAGTAAATGGCAGCATTAGATGCAAGATTGATTTGAACCTAGTTTAGCACCTGTGCTGCCTCTCAGAGCATGTGTCTGTGGCTTGAGAATAACATACAGGACTTGGGAAGGCTTGATCCCACACAGCATGGCTTTGTGCATGGGAGATCTTGCACTACAAATTGAATTACTTTGTATGATAAGGTCGGTTCCAGTTTGGATAAAAGGATTCCAGTAGATGTTATATTTTTAGATTTTCGAAAGGCATTCAACACTGTGCCACGCATCGAGTTAGTTACAAAGCTTAAGAATATGGGAATAGATCCTACAGTAGTGAGGGGGATGGAAGACTGGCTCATGAACAGATCACAACAAGTGCGAGTAAGTGGGCAATTGTCAAGGGAGGGGCCAGTTTCTAGTGGGGTGTAACAGGGGTCAATGCTTGGACCGATCTTGTTCAGTGTGTACATCAGGGACATGTACTGGGGACTTCATAACAACATTGCTAAGTTCATCAATGATGCAAAGATTAATGCAGAGATAGAGACTGAAGAAAAATATCAGTCCCTGGTGAATGATTTAAAAAATAATAGAACTTTGGGTCCATAAGAACAAGATGGGGTTTAACGTAGACAAATGCACTGCCTTCACCTAGGCAAACACAACCCCCAAAAATCATATAATCTGCGTAACACTATATTAAGCACAGTGGAGAATGAAAGAGACCTTGGTATCTTGATTATTGATAACCTCACATCGTCTAACCACTGCAGAGCAATAATACAAAGGGTTAATAGACTCACAGGGTGTATTAAGAAAAGTTTTGCATTGAGAAATGAACCATGCCTTGTCCCCTTTTATAGAACATGCATGAGAGTTTACTTGAATTACACCTCCCCATTCCCTTAAGAAGGATATTAAGATTGTGGAAGAAGCACAGAGAAGAACGACTAAACTGATTCCTAGTTTATCAAGGCTACCTTACACTAATAGGCTTTATGGCCCCCATATTCAGATGAGATGCATGGCATATCCCTGATTGCACCTAGCATCTCCAGAGTTGCACAGGTCATTGGGGGTCTGGCCATATTCAAAGGCCACCGATGCGCCATGCACTTTGTTCATGCTTGATTGCACACACACATTGTGGAGGGCACCTATGCAAATGAGGGGTCCTCATGCAAATGCCGTGCATCACAATATTGGTGACTCCCCTCCAAGCATAATTATGGCTGGCTGTGCCATTGAATAGTTACATGTTTGAAACTCTACTTTAACTATATGTGGGGTTGGGTGGTGCCCCGTGCACAGTCTAGGGCCAGGTACATGGTCCCCCCCAAGACCCGATCAGTGTTGCAAAGAAAAAATAACCCAGATCCCTTTTTTCATAGCATAGGGACCCCCCTTCCCTAGCCCTGATCACTATTAGGGAAAAATAATCCTCGATCCCTTTCCATAGTGTAGAGACCCCTCCTGGCCCTGATCACTGTAAGAAATAAAAAATGATTCCTTTCCATAGTGTAGTGTCCCTCCACCCCCCACCCCAGCACGTAGTAACCCACCACCCTGCACCCTCCATCCTGACTTATGCTGGTGACTGGCACAGCCCTCCTCACCCTGCCATGACCGGCCATTGACTGATCGGTACCCAAGTGCATACAGTAATTAGTATGTGCTCATTGATTGTCGAGACTTTGGATCCATCTCTTTTACTGTTTCCCTACCAGTGTTTGACCCAGCTAAAGCAGTTTTTGACAAACTGGCCATGGCCCATTCAGTAGACTACCCTGAGGGAGATATTTATCAGGATAGGGTGGTTACGCCTTCCTTAATGGTGTGTAACCCCACTAAAGTACTCTAGCAGGCAACGCACACAGCACGTTGTTTGGTGAACGAATACCAGTATGTATGTCAGTGTCACGTTTTTGATGTGGTGATGTCTGTCTTTGGCCTTGATGGGGATGTAAGGCAAAATGTTAGCATCATTGCTACCCAAAATGTTACATGCCCAGTAAGGCACCTTCCCATGGTAAAGGTCACCAACAATATAAATGGTCAGTATTGCATAGCCACACATCATGATTCATTCATTTATGGGAGCTTGATATGTCCAGTAACTGCTCCAAACTTGTGCTTCACCCCCACTGCTCGCACTGTCACTGGTCAAACAGTGGTGACTCCAGCTGCAGCCCTGTGTTGACATATTCCTCCCCAAGATTGTGAGGAAAAGTCCTGACCCAACTGGTAGGAGCAGGAAGGGTGTTTGATAACAAGTTGTATTCAAGAGGTGGAGTTTGTGAAGATTCAAGCAGGAGGAAATGTACTCCCATGGTTATGCAGTATGATGCCAGGGCTGGGACATCTCCGCCTGCAGCCTCCACAGGAAATCCAGTAAGAATAATTCATTGGCCCAGGGGACATAAGGTTATCTTTGAGGATAATTGGTTGAAACTGGACTGGGGTCCAAGGTACTTCTAAGCTCTGAACCCTGCTCCTGTTCTCTATCCACCCACTCCTGTACTGGTTCCTTCTAGTTGTCTACTGGCTCCAACCTCTACTACTCTCAAACCTGCCTGGAAATCTTGCTATTTCCTCTCTTCTAGCACTTACTCACTAGTTGTATGACTTATGACCGTTAGTTATTTGCACTTATATTTCTGTTTTGTTACTACATATAGATTCCTGCAAATGTACTGTCATTGCTGAAAATTTTGTATAAGTGTACTATGTCTGACTTCTACTTGTTCCCATGATGTTTTCTTGTATCTACTATTGTCTACATACTCTTTGTTGTAATCTCCCAGGTGATACCTGAAAACAGGCAGCTATGCTGTCTAGTGTATCTACCCGGTTAAAAAAAGGAAATAAAGGTAGGTCATTATGTGTGCACCTGGGTCAAATAGAAAGTGTAAAAACTGACATAGACATGCACAGCATTGAATTTCCCACTGATTGCTTTTATATGGCTTTAAGTTTATAGCTGCTAAATGTTATAGATATTACGCTACTTAGATTGTGGATCAATAAATACATTTGTAAAAGGGGTTGGAAACATCCTGCACTCTGATCAACTACTGCTCAAACCCCATGTAATTATGTCAGCACAACTCACACTTTGGCATTTCTTTTGGCACCCAACCATATTATATCATTAAACTACTAATTTTGACTCTTGTTCCAACTAAAACAGTTTCATTTTCAACTTTAAAATGATTTTTATTTCCTTTTCTTATATTGCATAATGCCCATTTTGAACATGCAAAAAACACTCTAGGGTTAGTGGACGCATTGTAGTAAATCAGATCTTGGGTGGCTGACTCACGATGCACTCAGGGTTTTGGATTGTTAAAGCACAAACCACACCCTGTTATGTGTTGCTGCGTACATATACACATATTTGCTTATTGTATATTTTAGATACATAACTGATCTTTAGTAATAACATCCATCATTAAGAGTGAAATAAAAAAGGACAAATAGTTCACTTTAAAAAAAAATCATTGTTTATTGACTACAGTTTCTACTGATAGTATACATTTCCATATAGTTTAACAACAAATCTACTTTGTGATAAGTTATCCAGTTTTTCTTTCATATAGTTTAACAGCAAATCTACTTTGCAATAACTTATCCAGTTTTTCTTTCAAAGAAGGACAAAACCTTTACTAAGCAGGCAATCTCCTTGACTGACACTGGGCACATAGGTCACACTTTTCTGGTGGAACACGTTATGCAAATGCTTTTAAAGATGTTTGTGTTACTGCCACAGGTAATCATTTAGTTTTGACATCTCTGGTGGCGGATAAATATAGAATAGTTAGAACCCAAGAGGTATCATCAAGATTAACCATAGTAATGGTATTTAGAAAAATCTAATTCTGCCCGGGCACCGAGGAAATGTGGGTACAGCGCCCGGAGCAGCCTCTGGAGCAACCAATGTCCTTTTGGCATGTTTATGAGTAAAAACAACCTGTGGTGTAGGCTCTGGCACATGCGCTGGTTCTTGTGCATGATCAGGTCCATGCATTGGTGCACTGGGCTTTTGGACGGGTGGGAGGTCATGATGCGCTAGACCATGTGCCTGTAGAGCCTTATGTGCTGCGATATGAACGTGTCCAGGCTGAAATATCAAGAAAGAATCTGAGTCAGTTGGGTCACATTATCCTTGTTGTTGGCTTTAAATATAATATCTACTATACATTAATGAAGCAGATTTCCAGGATGTGAAGAGTTTTATTTTATCTTGCTTATACATATATATATTTGTTGGCAGATAAGGACCAACATGGTTCACCGGGTCTGCCCTACGATACCCATTTACTCATGTGTATCATGAATCATTTTCATTTTTATTCACAAGAGTACAGTGTGAATGTATGGAGCCCAAATAAACAGAAGAGAGAAATAAATAATGCCTTAGATGGGTTTGAACCCAGGCCGCATGGAACACTATTCTGTTGCGCTACCAGCACCACCACCAAGGCAATCAGAAACCTGGGACTCACAGAAGCATCTTACTATTTCTATAATACACAGCCTGGTGCAACACAAATAATTGCATTTTTAGTCACAAAAAGGTGGACTGCATATATCTATGGAAGCCAAACAAACAGAAGAGAGAAAGAAAAAAGTGCCTTATCTGGGATTTGAACCCAGGCCACCTGGAATACTATCTTGCTGTGCTACCGGCTGTACTATCAAGGCAACTGGAAACCTAGGGCTCCCAGAAGCACCTTACTCTTTCACTAATGCATAACCTGGTGCTGCACAGATAGTTACATTTTTATTCACAAGACTGCAGTGTGCATAGATACAGAAACCAAACAGAAGAGAGAAGGAAATACAGTAAGTGCTTAGCTTGGATTTGAGCCCAGGACACCCAGTACGCTTCTTTCTTTTTCTATTCTGTTTGTTTAGGTTTAATATGTATGCGCACGTGGCACTCTTGAGAATAAAATGTAATTATCTGTGCAGCACCAGGTTGCGCATTAGAGAAAGAGGATGGTACTTCATAGGTTTCCAATTGTCTTGGTAATGGAACTAGTAGCTCAGTGGAATGATATTCCAGGTGTCCTGGGTTCCAGTCTCAGTCGATACACTTATTTCTTTCTCTCTTCAATTCGAAGAATGATTCCTTTTTCAATTTTAATAATTTTTTTTTTTACTCTTGGAGTTGTTTCTCACCACTTGTGGTTCAGAGTTGATCTTTAAGAGTGATTTAAGGCTCAGGAGGGGGAGCTACTTCCTTGAAATGGGCCCTCAGGGCTGGTGGGGATGCCCCACCTAATTACAAGTTAGGAAGAGGGACCTTTCAGGGAAAACCCACATCAACAAACTTGTCATAATTATTGCCCCAGTACTGGCTTCCTGTTTAGAGATAAATCCTTGCTGTCCCTAGAATGCAGAAATAGTATTCCAGTTTTTGATATTCCCCTCTTTCAGCTATGCGGACATCTTCCCTCAGTAGTGCCACCAAGATCAGACTGGCCAAAGTAGATGTGATTTACAACAGGTTACCCAGACTTATCCTCAACTAACCTTGCAGCACTCATGACTGTAAAATCTACAGTGTGCTAAATTGGCTGTCCTCAGGATACTGGAGGGAACTGCACTTTATACTGTTCTCCCTGAGGTGTGTCAAAGGCTTCGTCCCCTCGTGTTTACTGTACACTCAAGGCTTCTTCACGAATCATGTCCTTCAGTAGATGCACATGCTTCACTGGGTCTATCACGCTTATGGTCCCACTTATAAATATGGTCTGTGGGTCCCGCACCTACAGTCACAGATGCCTGCCTCCATGGAAATCCCTGCCAGAATACCTATGCCAGGTCAACTACCACTTGCCCTCCAGTACAAAAATTATGGAATGATTCTATTCAGTCTCCTCTGAGTAAAAACCTTGCTACAATGATTCTAAGGGCATAACATAGGGAGCTGCAACCCCGAGCCGGAGTCCTTGCACCCCACCTACACTAGGCTTCATCCTTGCACTTTACTGTATATAGAGAGCACTGCATGGGCAACTGTGCACAACCAGTGTGTTCTGCCACAGAGGGGTTCTGATTCCCTCTGACCTCAAGAGCGAAGCTCGAGATGTCCGTAGAAATCAAAACCCTGAGGTGGCAGAACACACTGGTTGTGCATCAGTTTGCTCATCCTGTATTTTCTGTAGTGTATAGTACTGTGGAACAGGTTTATTTTTGATGTAAAATAATTATAACTATATTTGCTTAAGTGATTATTGCAGTAAATTAAAATTGACACTAATTAGGCAAAATTACATATTTTCAATGGGCATAAATTAGGAACTAATTGCAGATCATGAAATTAAATTTACGTAGTTGTGGCTGATTAGCACCATGCACTAAATGTAACTTGCGTGAGAATAAACAGTTCTACAGTATTGTGTAAAATGTGAGTGTGGTAGTTCTTTCACTTTCAGAATGACACTGACTTGTGCATTCTCTAGATGTTTCAGAATGCTGTTGTACCACAGAAGGGTACAACCACATTCCCTGACCTTTGAACTATGGTACAACACCATTTTGAAAGGGGTGGAATTCTATACAGTACAATGTTCCACTTTACACTATAGGATGCCTTTTGCAGGCCATACAATATGTTGTACAATGTATACTCCCTATAGCGATTTCTATGTCTGTAACATGTTTGCCTGTTATCTGAAGTTCACCTTAACAGGACACCATTGTAAACAAGCTTTGCCCAATAGTTTTTATTCTGAATAACATTGAATTCAGTCTCAAAAGATGGATATGGGTCCTGGCACTATACCAGGGTTGATGTCTAAAATCCACACTTTTCCTTGGGAGGAGAGTAGAGGGCACAAGATGACAGAGGGAGGGGCAGCCATGGGATTGGCCTGGCCACCGGGGGAGATTTAAAGGGTTTTCATAGATTTTTTTACTCATTTATGTCTGAATAACAAGTGCCCAAGTACTGGGGGTTTTCTGTGTGCGACACTCACTGGATACTCACACATTCCCAATGGATGCCTACTATCTTTTTATTTTATTTTTTTTTTTTTATCAACCATGTTTCAAACAAAAATTCAAAAAGGAACATGCAGAGGGTTACCCTTCCAACACTGAGCAGTGAAAACATGGGTATATGGAGAGCTCTTTTACAGCTTCTGCACCAATAAAAAAGTGAAAGAAGAAGAAGAAAAAAAGGATCATTCAGTTTTGTGAAGATGAAATTGTTGGCTGAGGACCAGTTTAATGACATGGAGTCAGAATAGTCCACGCTGTCGACATGCCTTCAGAGTGTAGGGTATTGACTTAGATCACTAGCTCAGACTAGGTATTAATTCAGGTCATTTTTAAGGCAACTGCTGATCTGAAGCGCTGTACTAAGAATTCTACTGCAGAGCTGTGGGCTCAATTTTTTGAGTTTCTGGAGAAGTTTTGAAGTTGTGACCAGCATGTGAGAGCCCATTTGCAAGTTAAAAAAAAAAAAGAAAAGAAGAATGGGAAGGGCCTGAAGATGGTACTGACTAGATTGGATATGCTAGTGGGACAGATTTATGTATCACCTTTCATACACACAGTGTCTTAAAGCAATACATCCTTTACATGCTATGAACAGCTCCAGGACCAGAAGCCATAATGTGAGACTGGAGAAGGCTATGTAAAGCTTAGAGCGGCTAAATACACACACACACACACACACACACACACACACACACACACTTCTATAGAATGCAGGGGGTGTCAAAGCATGGGGAGGTTATGTTGTATGCTAAAGGTCACACAGTGTGTAAGCGGCGGTGGTTGGATTCACACATGGGTCTCCTGCTTCACAGGTATGTACTCATCACTTTTTGATGGACTCTTGGGAAAACACTTTCAGCCAGTATTATTGTATTTTTGAAGGACACTATTACTTTAAGGCAAAAAAGTACCGTGTGTGGCGAATTCACCACTGGAGGGAAACATCAGAATATTAGGTCTCCACTATAACTGGAAAACTCAAGCGTGGTCAGTTTGTTCCTAAACTACTAATGGAGTTATTCAAGTAACAAAATATGGTAGTGAACATCGTGTGTTTCAGATTTTAGTGTGGGGTAACCCATGATCTAGAGCTCTGCTTCTGACTGAAGATTCAGTTTCTTCTGGTCCTCTAGGAGTATCAGGGGTCCCAGTATTGTTAATACTCAAGTTGACCGCATTCTAATTACTACAGACAGTTGGAGAAACAAGATTATGTTGCTCTATGTCACAATGGAATTTTTTTGAATATATTCCAGTACATGGGGATGTGCATTTCTCAGACCCTGCATGATCTACAAAGAGATGGCAAAAAATGTTGGTTTAATTTAAATTTGCTATTGTAGTATTAGCTATCAGTGGGTACAAAAGGATACTTTTTAGTAACTTCTATACACTTTATTTCTATCAAGAAATCAATGGGGTGTGGCCTGTACGACTCCTCTCGGATCTTAAGTCCCTTTGCAATCCATTGGTTGTGAGGGTTGTTAGTTATGGTTCCGACATAACCATTGTTAAGTCATGCTGTTTGTCTGCTATGAGCAGCATTTTGTGCATCCGGCTGTGCAGGTAGGGATGCAAAATCAAAATTCCAATGGGCATTCACAACTAGGCATCCTAGTACAACAAATGCATTCACTCAAGATGATCTCATGGGTGCACACACTGGACAACGTCATGACTTAACTACTTCAGGAACCAAAATTATTGCTTCAGACTGGGACTGACTACCCATGCAACTCCTTTACTGAATTTACCTCCCTTCTTGTTGAAGGGCATGCAAGTCTCACATATGCAGTCTACTGAGGGAGTAGCCAAACTCAGAAGAAGGCAGGCTTGACTAAAATTAACATGTGACAGCAACATAAACTTCAGTTTTCCACTAACAATCATGCCCTCTCTAGTCACTATATAAGATATGGCTGTAGTATGACGAGTACCTTGGGATTATAGATGTCGCAGTGAATGTCTACTGCTGCACCAGAAACTGTTGACTGGCAGAATCCATGGCGCTGTAAAATTGAGAAATATTCATTAGGATTTCTAGGAATACTCAGGGATTTGAGTAATTTTAAGGGAAAAAAATACCTCAAATAGTTAGCTACATTTTGTAAAGCACAACAAAAAGATTATAAAAAAGAATGTGTGAACATCTTCCTGTCAGCTGTTCTCTGGAGTTTTTCAAAATACTCTCATTCGATTCATATTACAGTTTCAGCATTGCACTAATCCAGTACATACTGTGATGATACAGTACTTGCAGTGTTTTTTTTTCTGATGTTCAGATGTGAAGAACATTTTCAGTTTAAAAACAAATTTCATGGACTGTATTAAAGTGATTTATCTTAAGTAAATTGGTTTGTATGTTTTTTTTTTCCTTTTTAATCTCAGCCAACAAATGCTTACTTTAAATATTACAATTCCATGCAAGAACTGCCATTGATCACCCAGTATGTATCTTTTCAAATGAAAATTACAGTGTCAAACTGCAATTTTTCTAAAATAAGTAGAATGTAGAAAAGTTGCTAAGAATAATGAATGTAAAAGAAGCCACTTAAACTAATTATTAAATACAGTCACCCAATACCAAGTATTTATTTAAAACTGCCTGCCTGTTTGCCAAGGGACTCAATGGAAACTCTCTGTGCTGTTATGTGGGAAACTGAGTGTTGGAGCAGTGTTGCATTCCTGGACCATTGAGAGCGGAGCACTAGGCAGAGGGTGACGTGCTCAGGATAGATTTCCTGCCACTAAATGTAAGGCAGAAATTTAAGCAACAATACACAACAGGGTGCCTACTGTTGTGGGATTTACCCAAGCCTTGTGATGTGGCACAAGGGTCAGACTGGTGCCAAAAAGAGGACACAAGAAATGGATAAGTCGAACAGCATACACCCTGGACTGCATTAGTGGGATTATAGAACAGATTCAGGAAAACAAGATGAAAATCTCTGACTGCATTAGAACTAAGAGCTGGGCTGTAAGTTCTGAAAACTTTTTAGTAAAAATGACAATACAAAAAAACTCAGGAACTAACAGCTGTAACTTTACCAGTGTGTACGCTATGAGATCTGCTTGCCAGTAAATACCTAAATACCTGAACTGACCAAACAGATGGCAGGATTTTTCCTTTCCATTTTATCATTTTCATTATTATACATTATTCTATTCATTTTTGTTGTGCCTTCTTTTTTAGTGTAGATGGTTTCTCCCTTAGCTCTGCCATCTAACCATGTATAAATCCTGTTATCAGAGATATACACTGTTTTAGGCTCAATGAGCTGTCATGTGGCTAGCATGGAGAATTTGCCCACTTTTCTTCCTTATCTCCTCCCCCAGGCAGGCACAATGCTGTGATGGATGACACATCCAGTGAACCCCTGCCGAAAAAGTTAGCTTCCTAACTTACGTGCATGGGGCACTAGTGCACTGGAACCTAACGCCAGTCCTTCCTGGCTAATGTGTGTGCTGCCTTTCCGCAGCTGTCTACAGCATGGTCTGCCAATGACATGGTGAGTGACATCTTCTTTTGAACACTGGTCACCTGCAAGGTAGCAAGACACACCAATGCTGGGCCATTCGGATGGATCATTGCCCCCATTCTCTTCGTGTCCCCCTCCTAGATGTCCAGGGTCCCCATGGCTTCCTCCATCTGGGAGTATGGGCGAGTTGCTGCTTCACAGCAAGGGGCTGCACAGACTATATGAGGCCAATACACTATCCCCCTGGGAGCAAAATACCTTACCTTTGAGGCAGCATGGTCTAGTGGTTACAGTACTGGTTTTGGAATCGGGAGATCCTAGGTTCAAACCCCACCTGTGCCAAATATGCAGTACAAGAACTTGGGCACATCACTTAACTCCCCAGAGTTCCAGTCCACCCAGCTGTGCAAATGAATAGACATAGGGCACCACTGGCAGTGAGATATTGCACCCCAACTGAGCTATCCTGGGGAAATTACCTGTAACATTAATAAATAAATAAATACCTCCATCATTTTACATGCAGCTCCAGTGGGATTCCAGGGCACATCTGGAGAACCTCAAGCCTCTAGGAATCTACTTACGTAGTTTATTTAAGGGCAATAACTTAATTTTTCATCCTGATTTGCTTACAGTATGTTAGGATGCTCTGTCCCAATCACCCCTCCCCACACACACACATATTTCAAGCTAAAATTTAAAGATTTAAAAACTAGGTTGGGGGCAGAGTCTTCCAATATAATCAGACTGAATCTTCACAGAGCACCAGTCCACATAGTTGTCCCTTCCAGGCCAGTAATTCCCCCAGTTATGCTGGCTTCCACAGCATAAAGATTTAATAGTTTAGACAATTAAGCACTGGGAGGTTAAATGACTTGCTTTAGGTTACATACTATGCAAGGGGCAGTTGTGAGATTCAAACCCAGGGTTATTGGATCTCCAGGTTCAGAGCTCAATGCCCTAAGCACTAGGCTATTCAGGACCTTGGTTTCCTAGGTGGCAGAGCGGCATCATGCAACCGTTCCACTTTAACAGCTGTACTACCATCCGACTTCATTATTTATAGCTCTAACTGTATTATGTTAACAACCTGTGTGCTTCTGTGAAGTGCTCAGAGCCCCTGGGATTGGGCGCTATATAAATGAACTTGCCCTGCCTACTCATTGTCCAATTTTCCAAGTCCATTGATTGATTGTGTCATTTTTCCTTTAAAGCACTAGCAGCATCACTTTGGATTAATTTTAAAAAGCCAACCATGCTTCAACAAGTGGGACTTGGAGTCTTAATGCGGGATGTCTACTTGTTATATATTTTTTTGTCCTACCTCTGCCTCTACCTCTCCTGTCCCTTAATTTAAAAAACAAACAAACAAAAACATTTTTTTAAAGATTTGTTTTAATGCAAACTGGAAAATGTGACATCCACCAGCTTGGCAGCCCTGAGGAGTACCTGGGTTGCACCAGGTCTGACCCTTGTTGCACAAAAACAGCAGCGAGTGTCAAAAGACACCACAAGTGCAGCAACAATTAGTGTGACAGTTTCACTTACAGAAAGGACTGAAAAATGGCATCCCTTATTGATCCTGAAACTTGCGGCACTATTTCCACTAATGCCAGGGCTCTGGAAAACACATCCCCTGGTCTACATATACTTCAGCATGCACCTCCACCCCCCCCCCCCCACATCCCTTGCAGGACATCAGCCAGCCCTGTAGTAGTATAGGCATCCAGTACAGAGACTTCACACTGCTTTACTAACTGAAGGATTTCTTATGTTTTTACAAGAACATATAAAGAAACCAGCAGAAGAAGGCCATTTGGTCTGTCTAGTCTGCTTGTATTGCAGGGTTCACAGCTTAAGCTACTGTCCCTGCCCCTTCCCCATCCTCCCTACCTATGATCCTTACCTTCCCTCTATGCCTCTCTTGAAGCTGCCCACTGTCTTCAATGAGACTACCTCTTCTGGTAGCACATTCCAAGTGTCCACCACCCTCTCTGTGAAAAATTGCTTCCTAACCTCCCCCCTTCCAGCTTAAGACTGTGCCCCCTCGTGTTATGGTTGCCACCAGCTTAAAGAGACTCTCCTTATCAACTTTATTTATCCCTTTCAAGTACTTGAAGATCCCAGTCATGTTCTCTCCCTCTCCCCCTTCCTCTCCCTCTCCCCACCTCCCCCCTCTCTCCTCCAGGGAGAACATGTTCAGTGAACTCAGCCTCTCCTTGTATGCCTTACCCTGCTGACCCGCTATCATCTTTGTAGTCCTCCTTTGGACCTTCTCCAGAAGGTTAATGTCCTTTTTGAGGTGTGGGCATCTTTGTAGTCCTCCTCTGGACCTTCTCCAGAAGGTTAATGTCCTTTTTGAGGTGTGGGCATCTTTGTAGTCCTCCTCTGGACCTTCTCCAGAAGGTTAATGTCCTTTTTGAGGTGTGGCCATCAGTACTGAACTCCATACTCTAGATGTCGCCTCACCAGTGACCTGTACAAGGGCAGTATAACCTCCTCTGCCCTACTACTGATCCCCCTAGCTATGCATCCCAGCATCTTGTTTGCCCTTGCTGCTGCTTTCTTGCACTGTGTAGTGTGCTTCAGGTCACTAGTGATCATCACTCCCAGGTCCTTCTCCTCTTTGAATGCAGATACCTGGACTTCACCCAAGTAGTACTCCGTCCTGGGATTCTTGGCTCCAATGTGCATAACTTTGCATTTCTTGGCATTGAAGCCAAGCTGCCAGATTCCGGACCACTTCCCCAGCTTTATCAGATTATACTGTAGGTCCTGTATCCCTTCAGCTGTGTCCACTGTCCCGCAGAGCTTGGTATCATCTGTGAATAGGCACGTTTTGCTCTTAATGCCATCCCCAATGTCATTGATGAAGACATTAAACAACAGGTGCCCCAGCACCGAGCCCTGAGGGACCCCACTGGTTACCTCTCTGGTGCCAGATAACTCTCCCCCCACAACCACCCTCTGGATTATATCCTTCAGCCAGTTTTCCACCCATCTGGACATCTTATCCCCAACCCCAAGATCTGCTAACTTCCTGATCAACCTTTTGTGGGGCACAAAGTCAAAGGCCTTGCTGAAATCCAGATAGAGGATGTCTCCTGCTTGCCCTTGTCTACTGTCTTAGTGACCCAGACAAAGAACTCAATCAGATTCATTTGACACAATCCCCCATGAACCCATGCTGCCTCACATCCTGGAGACCATGCTCCTCTAGATATTCTACTAACCTTTCCTTAAGTATGGTCTCCATAAGCGTGCACATGATTGAGGTCAGACTGACTGATCTGTAATTCTCTGGGTCATCCTTGGGACTGCTTTTGTGGAGGGGCACCACATGTGCTGTTCTCCAGTCCTGTGGTACCACACCTGACTCTAGTGAACTATTAAATAGGCCTGCCAGTGGCCCTGCCAGTTCCTTGGCCAGTTCCCTTAGTACCCTTGGATGTACTCTGTCTGGGCCTGGGGATGTGTCCACCTTTAATGCTAGCAGCCCCTCCCTCACTCTATCCTCTTCTATCACTACATCTGTGTTCCCCTTCCCCCAGCTCCTCTTCTCCCTCCTGAAGTCACTGGTCCGGCCTTCTCCCTGGTGAAGACGGAACAGAAGTATTCATTTCGTATCTCTGTTTTTCCCCTACTATCCTCCACCCACTCGTCCCCTTTCTTAAGCCTAACAATTCTTTCCTTCTTGTCCCTTTTCTCACTTACATAGTAAAAGATGTCCTTCTCCCCCTTCTTAATTCCTTCAGATATCTGCAGCACCTTCTGTGCCTTAGCTCAACGGACTTCCTTACTTGCCTCACTACCCAACCTTAGGTAATTTTCCCTATCCACCTCTCTCTTGGTCTTCCTGAATTTCCTATAGGCCAACCTCTTTTCCCTGGCAGCTTGGCACTTTGGCTCTTGTGTTCTTCCCCCTGAGCCTAATGCACTCCTCTGTGGCAATCAGTATTCACACCCATATCTGCTCTGATGCATACATAGATACATAGAAATGTGATGGCAGAAAAGGACCACCAGGCCCACCTAGCCTGCCCAATTGCCTAGTTATTTGCTAGGACATGCCTTTCCCTCCCACCCACCCTCACCTTCAACAGTCCCTTGTGTCTGTCCCATGCTCTTTTGAACCCTTCCACTGTTGTTTCTCCAACCAACTTCTCAGGGAGCCTATTCCAATTATCCACCACCCTCTCTGTGAAATAGTACTTCCTTATGTTCCCCTTGAACTGTCCCACCTCCACAATCTGCAACCTATGCCCCCTACTCCTCTGATTTCTTTTTAGTTGGAAGATGCTGTCCACTGACACTTGGTTTATACCTTTTAGGTACTTGAATGTCTCAATCATGTCCCTACTTTCCCTCCTCTGCCCCAGGGAGTACATGTTCAGTTCCCTTAACCTTTCCTCATAGGATAGGTGTCTGAGCCCCTTTACCATCTTCATTGCCCTCCTCTGAACTCGCTCGAGCCTCCCCACATCCTTTCTGAGATATGGCCTCCAGAACTGGACCCCATATTCCAGATGTGACTTAACCAGAGGGGTGTATGGGAGAACTATGGCCTCCTTCCTCCTACTAGTGATCCCCCTCCCGATGCAGCCCAGCATTCTGCTGCCTCCAGCCACTGCTCTCTCATAGTGCTTTGCCACCTTCAGGTCTCTCGATATAGTGATGCCTAGGTCTCTTTCCTGTTCTGTTACTGCCAGGTCATGGCCCCCCATACAGTATCCCACCCTCTGGTTTTTGTTGCCAAGATGCGTGATCTTACACTTCTCCATGTTAAAAGAATACTGCCACTTTTTTGACCTTGTCTCAAGCCTCCTTAGATCCCTCCGCATTTTTCCACCCTTTCCTGCGTGTCCACCCTATTGCAGATGCCTGCCAGGTGGCTCCTTAGCACTTCGCCCATATTCTTGAAGTCCGTACTCCTAAAATCCAAGATTTTGGTCTTAGTCAGGATGCTTTCCCTGCCCATATTCAATCCAACTGGAACCACACCATCTAATGATCACTCCCACCCAGGGGCTCCCTGACTGTTATTTCCTGTACATGCTCCCCATTTGTGAGCACCAGATCAAGAATTCCCTCTGGTCTTGTTGGATCTGTGATGCCCAGAGTCAGGAACCCACTCTGCAGTCCTTCCAGGATTACCTGACTCCTAACACATGTGGATACATGCTCCAGTCCACTGTTGGTAGGCTGAAGTCCCCCACAATTACCACCTCTCCTTTTTCCCACAGCTTCCAATATTTGTGAGCTCAGTTCATTGTCCCTCTCTTTATCCTGATTGGGTGATCTGTAAATCACCCTAACCTCACCTTTCCTCCTCTATTGGACTGTAACTGAATCCATATTGCCTCCACCTTCCCTTCCTCTGACTCCTCCCCCCTGCAAGTTGTTCACTCCCTGATGTAAACTGCCACCCCTCCCCCCTTTCTGACTACTCTGACCCTCCTGTATAGTTAGCAAGAAGCCACAAGAAGGAGGATAAGAATGGGGGAACAGAGTAATAAAGGTTGATTGCAAGTGTTCCAGTTCTAAATAGTAAATTAGTGCCATTGGTATCTAATTATTTAGGCATATAAGTATGGGAAAATATACAGTTATTGATGCCTGAGGGTATCATTTATGACAAACAATGACAAAGAAATCTATTCCACCAGACTATAGTACTGTGTTAAGGTTTGATCAAATATTTAATTGCAGACGTCTAAAACAATTGTTTGGAAAAGGGAGGTAAAATTTGGTTCATACACTGAATGTGAAAATAAGTTATTTCACTATGCATTACAATATTAAATATATGTTTGTACAAATATTTGACAGAGTAGAATAGAATATACAATATCTGCTGATCTGCAGGCTAGACATAATTACGGGCAATCAGACCAGATGAGGTACTTACACCAATGTCTCCACTCAGGCCAGCACAGCTACCCATCAAATCACTGGGTGTGTTTGCAGAACAATTAGTTTCCACAATGGCTAATTCCAGAAGGACTGTTGTGGAAGGGAAGTTCTGTGGAAAGAAAAGAATAAGAACATTTGAAAAATGAGTTGCAGCTCTAAATTTGGCTTTAGTCCTGTATTCATTCACATTGAGGTGAATATTCAAATCCTATTCAGAATAGTATTACTCAGTCACTGAGGAGGAGAAGGACCTGGGGGTCATAATAACGGGGAGCGTGAAGGACAATAGGATGCTGTGCATTGCGCAAGGATTCTCATCCAGGCACAGAGAGGTGATCCTGCTCCAGTACACGTCCATGGTCAGGCCACGGTTGGAGTACCACATGCAACATTGGCATCCGTACCCGAGGAAGGATATCAAGCTGCTCAAGGCAGTACAGCACAGGGTGATGAAAATGTTACGGGGAATGGAAGGCAGAACCTATGAAGAAAGTCTTGGTCACTTGAATTTGTTCACCCTGGAGGAGAGAAGGGATCGGGAGGACATGATTGAGACTTTCAAATACTTGAGGGGGGGTCAACAAATCTGGGAGAGAGGGGCTGTTTAAGCTAAGGAAGGGAAGGGACATGAGGGGGCACAGGCTGAGACTAGAGGGAGGCAGGTTCAGGAGGGAGATGAGAAGGCATTACTTCACTGAGAGGGTTATGTTGAAATGGAATGCTCTGCCAGAGGAGGTGGTGGCACACAGGATGGTGGGGAGTTTCAGAAGGGCATGTGGCAGGGCACGGAAGTGGGGCTGGGTAAAGGGCACTGAGCAGTTCCAGGAGGTTACTGGGGTGGGGCAGCTGCAATATAGGGTTGCTTGCTGCACACACGAGCAGACTTGATAGACCGTAAGGCCTGTTTCTGCTAGCAAGTTTCGTATGTTCATATGTTCGTATTCCAAATAAGTAATTCTGGCCATGGAAGTGGCAGTATTCCGAATACTGAGTAAGTATTCTGAATGGTAGTATTCAAAATAACACAGCAGGGATATTTCACCTGTATTCCAAATACTAGTAAAATACTGTGCCCTATAAACTCAGTATACTCAGTATTCAGAATATGACTCTGCTTAAATGCAATGAGTATGTGCACGACCTCTGAAATCTTCTAGGGTGCTACCTAAACATGCAGTGGTATACTGAGCGTACATGAAGTGTTAATTATTCTGAATATTGCACCTTACATGTAAGCTGGGAATACAAGTGGAATATATATATTCCTGTGCCATGTAAATGCAGTATTCTGAATAGATATTTGGAATACTTAGTACTTTGAACACTGCAGGATTCTGAATGCTAAGGCTGATTATAAAACGGGTTTAAAAATCAATGAAACTTAATTGAATAAAACCCCAGGTGACCATGCATTACTACAGCATAATGCATAGTCATTCTGGTCCTAAACCTGGCCGGATTTGTTAGTAGCCACATCACACAATGAGCAAATCAGTCCCCCTGCAGCCAGAAGTGACCTTCTATTACAAACATGGCTGCTACCTTTACTTACTATAAACCTTCAACTAGACCCTAAAAATGAAACTACCTAAAATAAAAAAAATTAAAAAATTAAATGCTGTTACCCAGATCATCACACTTTCTTTACACACATTAACACCTTAGAAACATTAAGTACTGTTGTGGTTTTGTTTTCCAACTTTCTTTCCCTCGTGTCACCTCTCGCAGGGGCCCTATCAGTCACCCCACCTTATCCCGTCCTGCTGTGATCCCCTCAACCGGAGATCCTGTTCCTCCAACCCTCCTATGATGCACCTACCTGGCACCCCTCAGAGTACCTCCCAAGACGGGGTCGCCTTCTGCGCCACAACTAAATTCCTGCAAACAAATCTAGTGCCAAGACAGGTGGAGGTGAAGGAGAGAGACGGTCAGGTCCTGGAGAGGAGTATGCCACATGGGCATGATGGCGGGAGTGACATCTTCTTCCTGGCAAGCGGGGTGTTTCCTTTGGTTTCCTGTGGTGACCTCCACTGAGGTGCAGACGTGCAATAACATCCAGCATGGGTACAAGCATGCTCCCGCAGTCCTCCCACTGATGTCCACCGTTGCCTCCCCCGAACCTTACATGGCCTGGGCTGTTGCACAGCACACTTCTGCATGGTGTCTCTGCTGCCAGGGATCCATGACCCACCCCTCCCCAAAAGAGGAGAACTGTCCATCAGACACTCGATCCTCTCTCCCCTGGCCAATCCGAGCTCTTTCCTGACCCTGGGTCACCGGCATGGCAAGAGGTAAGGCACCAGCCACTCAGCCCTCTACACCACCGGGCCGGCTTACCGTTCATAGTTTTCATTATAAGTGTTTCTTTGCTGACAATGAGAAATCCTCTTCTTATTTTTACCTCCTCATCAGGGAAATCTCTGCTGCTTACCCTGACAGAGATAAAACGGAGGCCCTGGCACTGCAAGAGGCCTTTATTGTGTGTATATATAAAATTGGCAGAGAAAATCCTGTATCCTGATTGGTCTTTAGCCATGCATTATGTAAGCAATAATGCCCAACAGGGTGGGCGGTATTGGGCTATACCGGACCGGCCAGGGGCGTAATGAGGCCCGACGCCACAGGCGGAGGGCCTTATAGCCCTTGGCCGGTCCAGTATTGCCCATACCGCCCACCCTGGAGGACATTATTGCACTTAGAAAATGGGCTCTGTTGCTTTTTCCTATTGGATTTTAAAAAGTCAAGTAAAACAGTTAAAAGATATATTAATAATAAAGTTTAAATGTTTGCATAGTAAAGTAGTCCCAATTTCTGTGCTGTTCCGTCTGTTGTCCACTACCCCACCAGAATCTTGAAGTTAGCCCCCCCCCCAGACACAGAGTTTGTACTTACTGTGTCAACAGCAGTGCCTTTACTTTATTTGGGGTTGAAAAATGTATACTGCATGATGTCGTTAATTATTTGGAGATGCAGCGTTACTTCGGTGTGCTTGATTACATGCAGCGTTACTTTGGTGTGGTTGATGACATCATACCCGGAAGTAAAAGAGGCGTTTGAACGAAGAAGTAATTTATTTCTTTTTTTTATTTCTGTGTGCAGTTTTGGGTTGTTTTCTTTATTGGAAATTCATTTTATAGTCAGCGATTGATGTGTGGGTTGGAGAGTGCAGGAAGGAGAAATGAGACAGCGGGCATCACGTAAAGTGAGGAGACGTGAATGGCAACTCGTGATCTGTTTAGAAAGTGAGATTGCTCAGCCCAGAGCAGCATGTGAAACAAAGGAGATGGAGGAGCTAAAATACAGCACGTGCTGCTGCGTTTGTACTGTAAGATGGGTGATTATTTTTAAGTAGGGTACTGGGAACAGGTGGCAAACTACTGAGAAGGGGCATAGGTGCTCTGTATGTCTCAGTCACGTAACCTGCCCAGCAGTTACTTTTGTGTTACGAGCTTCTATCCCGATGGTTTTTCTCTGTGAATTGAATTTCTTTTTTTTTAATAAATAGGCTAGGTTTTGGGGATAGGGCACTGGAGTTGTGGGCAGGGTTTTCATGTGTCTGTCTGTGTGACTAGTTGGTCTTTCCTGTCGCTTAGCGAGGGCAGAAAATGGCGGCAATTTTAAATTTCAATTATGTGGTTTTAGCCAGTCAGGAACCAGGGTGGGCACTAGGATTCTTCAGTGGGTGAAGGGGTCTTGTGCTGGAAGTTTTTATTTGCTGGGCATTTATTGAAAGTTAATGTAACCCCCTGGCAGGGGTACCAGCCAATCAGAGCTCAGCAAATAAAAAGCCCATTTTCTAAAAGTGTCTAATGCATGACTAGAAACAACTGCTGGCCAGATGGATGCAGGACAGGAAAGCAATCTATGAACCACTATTTAGAATAAAAAAAAAAAAAGAACTGACAGCCACCATTTTTTTAGCCCTTGCCTAGACCGGGACTGAGACTTCTCAACTCCCATAGATACTAACATTCAGTAGCTAGCAAACTCAATAAAATCACTTAAAACAAGCATAGTCACATCGAAAATCTTTTAGTTAATACATTTTACTTTATCTTTGCTGTTTGAATATTACTGACCATTACGAAGTGCACCGCCCGGCCTCCTTCCACCCACCCACCACTTGCCCTGACTGCTGGTCAGGCTGCTACACTGCATCAAATCTTATTAGTCAAATAAAGAAGAAATCTTTAAACTCTTCTAAAACAGTTTAAATTGTGGCACGTTTCTGTTCTGTGCATCTTGAACCTAAACAATTGTGCTCACATTGGCACTACCTTGAACACCACATGCCTGAAATGCTTTCCACAAAAGCACTGAATTCAAACTGCGCTCACATCCCACTGGCCACTTGCTTTTTCATTCTGAATAGGTCCACTAAGGCAGAAAAAAACAAGCTGAACTTTGCCACATGCTCCTGCACTCAGAATATGTTATAACCAAGGCAGAAATCAAGCTGAACTTTGCAATACTGGCATGTGCCTTGTGTGAGTTCATCTACTAGACTTGGTCACTCGCTCCTTGCTTGTGCAGCTCCGGTGCTCACAGTGCAATTCTTTAGCTTAAAAAAATATTTAAAAGAAAACCAACACACGGACATGCCTCTGTGTATCTAGGGATGTGTGTGTGTGTGTGTGTGTGTGTGTGTGTAGTGAGGGTTGGGGGGGGGTTAAGGCTGCAGTACCAGCATAAAAAAAAAAAAAAAAAACTACAGCTGTGGTGCCAAAATAGGACACATGTCCTAAGGTAATAAAAAAAAAAAAAAACACACAACAAAAAACAGCAACTTCATATTGGTGACAGACAAGTTTATCATAACTTAAGCTAAACATTTTGATGTTTAAAATGTAAATCTATTGGGATTGATTTTCAAATGCCTCCCAAGACTGATAGAAGCTGTGGCAATAGCAGCTTGCACCGGAGCCTGGTATGCCAGGGACCCTGCACCTGATTTTACAATGAGAGGGGTACCAGCGCCAAAGTCAGCAAAAGTGCTGCAAGTGCTCTCGTTCGCCAAACCAAGGATGCATGGGGGGGGGAACGCTGCAGGCCCTGGACAGTCATGTGACAGTGCTTCGCAAGCCAATGCCTGTCAGTCGTGTGTCCAGGAGGTCAGTAGAGGCTGTGGTACTGCTGAAGGTTGGGTGGACAGTGGTGTTGAAACTAACCCAGGGAGGAACAGGCAGGAAATGAAAGCTTGGGGACAGGCGGCACTCTAACCTGTGCCAGGGGGACACTTAGGACACTGCCAACATGAGTTGCATCAGAGCTCATGGTCACCTGTTGTCCCATTGCTGGGGCCATGTGGCAGTTTGCTGCCAGCTCCCTGGCCCATTCCATGCTCTCCCCAGACACTGTGCCATCCTCCACAGTACTGCCCCATTGCCACCAGTCTGTTAGACCAGCTATGGACTGGTCTAACATCAGACAGGTGCTGCACCTGTTGTGGCTGTATTAGAATCCCCTTTATGGGTATATGGCAGGACCACCATGGTGCAAGCCCCATCTGGCACAGTACAGCCTTGCCTCCTCCGCAAGACTGACACAAACCCAGTCGGTGCAGGTGGTCTCCATTTGGTATAAGCAGAGTCTGAAAATCGGGAATGGCACATGGAGTGGTGGAAGATGCTCTTTACGCCATTCCTTGATGGTGCAGCACTGTACATTATTCCTGATCTTTTGAAAATCAGGCCCATTATTTTTAATTCTTGCTGAGATATAAAAACAAAAGTCCATAGTATAAGTGCAATAAGACACTTTGGGGATGTGCATTGGACAGTTGTAATGCACGGCCAAGGGCTGAAGGCGCTCAGCCTGCAGCCTCGTGACTCACTACGCACCTGGCCATGCATTTGAGCTGTCTAATGCACACCCCATTGTGTCTCATTGCTTGTGCGAAGTAAGTTTAGAAAGAAACATTCTAAAAGTGAAGTTGCACACAATTTTCTGTCTCCGTATTCCATGCTAAACATTCCATATGTTTAATGTGGGGAAAGGCAGCGAAAAAAGAAAAAGGGCAAGGAAAGGTGGCAATGACACTATATAAACAAAGAGAGAAAATGTGGGAAAACACATAGGCAGAGGCAGACTCAAATTGTTTAAATACATTCCTGAAGTTTATAAAAGCACATACATTTAAATCTCAAATGGGTGTTTTCAGGAGAAATCTAGTTCGCCTCCCCCAAAAAAAAAATTACAGCCTGGCAGATTCAAAATTTATGAACATGTTTTTATTAAAATATTGTACCTGTATTGATTTGAAATGCAAATAAGGTAACTTTTTTTTTTTTTTACGAAAATGCATGCCACCCCATAGTAACCAGAATATGGACTAATTTTTTTTCTTCAAAGTTAAAATGGAAGCAAATTTCAACAAAAGGTCCTATTTTTACCTTTTTAAAATAATTTCTTTTTAGTTTCACTGAATTTAAGTCAAATATTTTAGTGCCATTTTATAAGTGCAATGTGACACTCCAGGGTATGCAATCAGGGTGATATAATCACACTTCTCAGGTGCATT
The DNA here is from genome assembly GCA_016271365.2 of Neoceratodus forsteri. Classification (NCBI taxonomy): domain Eukaryota; kingdom Metazoa; phylum Chordata; order Ceratodontiformes; family Ceratodontidae; genus Neoceratodus; species Neoceratodus forsteri. The sequence goes on from CM028137.1 coordinate 940,936,978, forward strand.
TAAAGATACTCGGCTGCACCTTGTGCCTAACAATGCACCTGACAGGTGCAATTATATGATCATAATGCATATCCTGTCACGTCTTATTGATTAGGTAATGGAACTGACATTACAAAAAACAGCCATTAATGACAGCACCCAGTAAGTACCTGTCATAATAAATTACAACATCTGTTGACCCACAGAAAGGCAACAACATTTGCTTTATTAGAAAATTTGGAATGGTATGAGTGAAGTTTTAATGGTTTTTAAAAATTTGTCCTTGCAATTTTGTTGTTCTAGCAAATTTTCAACCACATCTTCTGGGAAAAAAATTGCTGTAATAAGATTTCTGGAGACACGTAGTAACATGTTAGCAACAAAGTACTGTAGTGGTGAAAAGGACTTGTTTTTTTTTCTTATCCACCCCTCCTAACACAAGGCAGTGATTATACCCCAATATGAGTACTGACACACATCTAAGCTTCACTGTCAGTATGTTATCCCTACTTATGCTGTTAAATTCTCCATACTATTCTTTCTTCGGGGCAACCCCACACCACACTAGAATTTGCAGAAGATAAAACTTTTGGTGATATCCTTGGAGGCTCTGGACATACGAACATACGAAATTTCCAGCAGAAAAAGGCCCACAGGTCTATCAAGTCTGCCCGATTGTGCAGCTCTTACTTTCATATCACTACAGCTTCCCCACCCCACCCAAACCCCTTGGCTGCTAACAGAGGTATTCTAAAATGTCCTGAAAGGACCACACAGCATAAAGAAATCCTTTGAAAATCTGTCCCAGGATCCTGTATAATTAACAACTGAGCCTGTATGTCTAACAGTAGCTAAACAAGCTACATGTCATCACAACACACAGTTGTCTTACCTTTTTCTAAACCTGCACCTCAGAAATAAAAATACATTTGTGCATCATATTTAATGACTCAGCTGTATTGTATTTTTCTTACTGCAGTGTGTATTTGGGCTGGGTTTCTTTTTTTTACTGCATCTGGTTTTCAGCTGTTATAGAATCACACACACACAAAATTCTTAACCATGTATTAAAAACATAAAATATATTCCAAATCTATGATTCAACACAGCATTAGAAACATATATACACAGAGTACTAAGACATCTGCAACACTTCTACAAACATCACTCTAACAGCTAGTAAAATATCCACTTATCTAATTGGCATGCAGAAACAAAGAGGCCAATCTCAGACTTTATGCTTCACCCTCAGTCATCACCTTCACTTCAACGCACCTGAATTAGATCACATGGCATCTAACTGTTTAACGGCACAGGCTTCCAGAACATACTCAAAGCACATGGGAATTGCAGGAAGCACTACCCAGTCTTCCAGCACAGCCTCAGAGATCACCTGGGAGGTGCAGGAAGTTAAAACTCAGGAATACCTATATAATAACTGGGGACCCCTATAATGGCTGGAAAAGCATTCCTGATAAAACACTGTAATAACCCACCTTATTCCATAATAACTTGATAGCGAGTTATCAATCAATCAGTCAATCAATCAATATCTTTCTTTAGCCAGGAGGAACACCATTGAGCAGGGCTCATTTACAAGATGGGCCTGGTAGTTTAAACAACAACAACAAGTCACAATACAACAATTTGGAGTAGGCACAGCAACATTAGCAACCTATGTACAGTCATTACAAGTGAGAAAGGCGTGGCTTGGCACAGTGGTGTTCAAAAATTTGCAAATAGCAACGTAAGGCTTGACAATGAGAACAGAACAAGGCAGCATAATTTACAGGCATGGTACTAAAGGCAGTCAGCATACTGCTATGTGCGAGTTCTATGCAAGGCAGGTCTCTGATAGACAGTAGAGTACAATTTTATATTGGGTGAGGTCTAGACCAGCAAAGCATTACGTGGCCTAGGAGAAGAATATAAAGCAAGGGCACTGAGGGCACAGGATGTGCCAAGGATAGTGGAGGGAGGAGGGGTTAAGAGGGGTGGGAAGGGGCAATTGTAATACCTTCAGGATTGACATAGCTGAATTAGTCAGCACGGTAGGTCTAAGGGCAAGGGGGAGGGTATGGAGGGGAAGGTGCCATTAGTAGGGGGAGGTGACAGACAGGCAGGAGGGAGAGTCAGAGATTCAGCACCAGGAGCAGTTGCAGGACTCCATAAATGATAGTTGGATAAGATTTTTGAAGGCAGCTAATGGTATAGGTGAAATGAGCTGCAGTAAATTTTGAGCAGTATTCCAGAGGACTGGTAAGGCTTGACTAATTGCCACCTGACCAAAGCACGTCCTAACTCTGAGTATGCAAAGGGCAATATGAGTCTGGCTTCTCAGCAAATAGCTGCCAGGAATGCAAGAAGGTAGGCAATCCTAAATATATTGAGGCAGCTTGTTAGAGATGGCCCTATAGACCAGAGCACGGTGTTCTTTTGTCATATAAGACTAAGTGAACCCCAACCTACAATGTTGTAGAGGGTACAGTGGTGTGCTGAGTAGGGGGCACCGGTAATGAACCTGAGAGCCTGGTGGTACAGAGTACGGTAATTTTCTCCTCGTACTGTCACTTCACTACATTTGTGCGAGTACGGTGGCTGCTTAGGGACATGCTCGCTCACTCACTCAAATACAGCTTAGTTATTCTCTCTGTTGAAATCTTGCACCACTTATAATAAAATAATGCCTGTGCAAAGTTTGTTTTATGAGGATTATTCACACACACCCTCAGTGTGTGATAATTGCATAAACCCTTTGAGCTTTACTTCTCAGGGTTTATGAATTATCACACACCTCATAACACACACCTGCACAGGAATTATTCTCTATTTAAAGCAACAAGACCAACTATAAACATGCAGTGATAACTCACTCCCTGCAGTTCAACCACACCCAACTAATGATGCAGTCCTGCTACAGCCTAATCCTTGGTACATATCTAATTTATGCTACTGTCCTACTACTGCTCATTTTAAGATACAGTACCAAATTACAGTATTACTATACTGCTGCAAAACTAACATCACTAAACATTTTATAAATGGAACAAGGCAATTACAGTGAGGGGAGGGTATGCTTGTCAAAGTACCTCCTTGTGGTTGAAATCCCTTGCCCTTTGTGCTTGGAATTCCAACCCACCAGTTGGAACATTGAAGGTTATAGGAAATGATTTTTACATGGTTTAACTGCCCTCCAATTTTCCTTCGAATGCTAGTTATGCGTTAGACATGTTTTGACCAATTTTTGAAAAATAAATAATCTAGCTTTGGGGTGCCCTCAGAACTTCACAGAGTTCCACTCTCGTTATTAGCTACTGCTCTTTCTTTTCATATTTCAAAGATGCTGCTTGGCATCTGTTACACCATTCCATGCTATTCATCTGGATTTTATTTTTTTTTTTAATTTTATTTATTGAGGTCTTGAATTACACCAGTGAGCAGATGCTCATTTATAGGTTCTATGTCAGTTACATAGACAATAAAATACAGATGACAGGGTTACAGATGGTACAGGTAAGTTACAGGGAACAACAGCATTAAACAGCTTAGGCAGTATAGCAGCTAGCCGGCATCAGAGGTTAACACCCTACTTGTAAGCTCTCAGAGGTGAGAAGAAGGAGGGGTTGTGAACATGGGTGGAAGGAATAAGGTAGTTGGGAGCATCTGAGGGGGTAGGGAAGTGGGTGATGTCATGATTAGGGGGTAGATGTAACCAAAAGTGCTGGGATTGGGGTCCCTTAACCCAATGGAGGTAAGTGCAGGTAGATGGTTGATGCTTCAGGAGGGTGCAAATGGTAGCAGTCACATTTATTAGATTTTACTAGGTGCTGCCAGAGTCTGCATTTGAACGATCCGATAGATGTTACATTGATAACGTCAGGCGAATGTCCTGGTATGGTGTTACTAATGTCACAGAATCTTACATGCAGTATGAAAAGTGAAAACAGTAACTGCTGAGGAGAGAGAGATTCGGTGTAGTAACAAAGTGAAAATAATAGGTTATTAATTTAACATAAAATGGTCAAAACATAACAGAATACCAGATAAACACCAAAACAAACAAACAAAAAAACAAACATAAAAAAAAAAACAGAAGGGAATCTATATTATAGGTGTAAAAATGCTGTTTCTTATCAACTTTAACGTAGCATAATCTCCCCTGTGGCATGTCTTTTTCCTTGTATATGGATCCCATTTAGTTGTTGTTCATTCTTTACTCGTCTTTTAGTAGTCTGTGGATGTTTCCAATTTACACTCTAGTGGTCAGCACCATTTCTTTACAGTCTGATGTAATTTATGTCCTATTGAATCACTGAGTTCAGTAGCAGAACATGGATGCATTGTGACAACAATGCTAGTTCTTAACAAGGACATACACAATTTTATGAAAATAGCTAGGGAAAATCCTGTGTCCTAATTTTTTGGCACCCATGTCTTAGACCTGTCTAATGCACAGTTTACAAAAAGTGCTGGCAATCAGGACACAGCGCACTAAAATACCAATGCCTTTTTCATACATTTCGGATTGCCACTATAACTACGGCTACTACAACTATGGTTGCCACTTTTGCTCCCTAAAAAAAATCATCTGGGCCCTAAAAATAAAAATTCCTCAAAAGGAAAAGAAAAAATCAGCTCTTCTTTTATATTTTCCCTTATTTGCATAACACAAATTTATCAAAATTTACTACTCACAGTTTTATTTTTTGGAACATCTATTCTGACCATAAGCCCTCTCCCCAATCCTTACCTGCCTACCAAAGAAATGTGTGATGCTTGCCATGCAATTGATACAATTGTATCCCTAGCTTTAATGAGGCCTTCTTCTATGTGCGCTTGTGTAGGAAGAGGTGAACATTCATCCAGTAGAATTCTGCAGAAGTTTAAATTACTGCTATGTGTGGTAAACAAACATTCCATCTATTGAATGCGTGGATAGACAGATGCTTGACAGCTGAGGAGGGATGATTTTTTTCTAGTTACTTTCAACAAAAGAAAATACCTGCTTTTCAAAGCAATTTATTTTCTCAGTTTACCTATTTTATATGCACAATAAAACACTTTGGGGTGTGCATTATGTTGATTTAACATAGAAACATAGACTTTGACGGCAGATAAGGACCACTTGGCCCACCCAGTCTGCCCATTTCCCAACCTACTGGATAAGCTGCAGATTCTAGTTAACCAACAGCCTACTTCCTGCCACCCCCCACCACAATTGCCTTGTGCCTGTCCCATGCATGTTTGAATTCCCCCACTGTTTTAGCCCCAACAACCTCCCCAGGAAGGCAGTTCCACACATCCACCACTCTCTCTGTGAAAAAATATTTCTCACATTACCCTGGAGCGTCCCCTCTATCTTTAAATTGTGTCCCTTTGTTCTTACACATCTCTTTTTCTGAATGATGCTACCCTCCTGGACTTTGTTGATTCCCTTGAGGTACTTGAACATTTCTATCATGTCCCCCCTGTCCCTCCTTTCATCAAGGGTATACATATTAAGCTCTCTCAGTCTCTTCATATGATTTCTGATGCAGACCCTGCACCATTTTAGTTGCCCTCCTCCGGACTGCTTCCATCCTGTCTATGTCCTTGCGTAGTTGAGGTCTCCAAAACTGCACACAGTACTCCAGATGAGGTCTCACCAACTGTCTGTACAGAGGGATAACCACTTCCCTTTTTCTACTTGTGATGCCCCTTCCTATGCATCCCAGTATCCCCTGGCTCTCCTTACTGACTTCTCACATTGCTTACCCACCTTTAGATCATCTGTTTGACTACCCCCAAGTCCTGTTCCATTTTTGTTGTTGTTAGTACCTCCCCTGCTATTGTGTACTCTTCTCCTGGGGTTTTGTTTCCCAGGTGCATTACTTTGCACTTCTTTGCATTGAATCTAAGTTGCCATATGTCTGACAATTCCTCCAACCTTGCCAAGTCCCTTCTCATCCTTTCTACCCCCCCTTGTGTATCAACTCTGTTACAGATCTTTGTATCATCTGCAAAGAGGCATACCTTTCCCTCCAGACCCTCTGCAATGTCACCTATAAAGATGTTAAAGAGGACTGGACCCAGTACTGAGCCCTGAAGTACTCCACTAGTGACCCCCCTTTCTTCAGAATGTGTTCCACTCACTATTACCTTCTGTGTCCTGTTGTGCAGCCAGTTTGCAACCCAGGCTACCACCCTTGGACCCACTCCCAGGCTGGCTAACTTGATTATTAACCTCACTTTCAGGGGCTGAAGGCACTCTGCCCATGGCGTTGTGCTTCCCACACTGCTGGGTGTGCAGTTATTTCAGCATAATGCACTTTCCATCATGTCTTATTGCTTATTTGTGCAGTTCTCAAACAGTCTTTACCAGCAGTGTGAATATCAAACACACCCACTGAATTTACTAAAAAGTCAGTAACAATTAAACAATAGGAGAATGTGAACCAATATTTGAAATACAGCTTTTATGGAAAACACAGGCTTGCACGTCCAGTGCAGTTCTCCATTAAGCTAAAGACCAGTGCTTATTCTTTTGCTTATGCTTGTATTGTCCAGAATCTCCATAAAGTAAAAATGCCCATTGGCTGTCATTGGCCAGTTTGTTGGTTGAATTATGCTCACGTAAAAAAAGAGGGCCTTTCTGAAGTCTAGCTAGAAGGGACTCATTTCATCTGCTCAAGTGGGTGGTGATGGCTTCCCCCATCTGGGCCACCATACATTTGTTTTGCATGAGCCATTCTGTTGCTCATGTGGTGGACAACCCTTTATATACTGGGCTCTTTACCATTAGAGTATTATTTTCTGCATTTTAAGGGGCTGCCTTGGAGCTCAACTTTGCTGTCTACATTCATGAAGACACCCGAGTGTCTCAGTGGAACAATAACCCCATAGCTGACAGAGGCGTACCAATTTTTCTATTGGTCTCGGGCAGACTGATTGAATGATGGATTCCTGCTACAAGCAAAACATCTCAACATCAGCAGAACTCAACTACCTGACACTCCAGATGGTTTGGACATTCATGTGAGTCCATATATTACTACTGATGTTTTCTGACTAGCTAAGGTCATAGTTCAAGGGTTGTGACATGACAGCCATTTGCACAACAGCAAGTTTAATGTCATAATCAGGGAAGTCTGACCTCTGGAAGGGGAAAAGTACCAGAAACAGATGAACTCTGTGGGACAAATTTCCTAGGTGCAAGGCACAAACTACTGTCACAAAATCACTGAAACAATGATTTTGCACCATTACTTTGTCTGTTGCCTCCTCAAGCTATCCTCAAAGAAGGTTGCAGACCTTCCACACATGTACAATCATTAAATCCACAGTGTCTGCATGTGGAAGGGGATGGGGTTCACCATGTCAGTGACTTGCAAGGAAATCCACAAAAATCTAGTGACTAATGCAAAGGCCAGTCATATTATTAGCAATTCCCTCTACCCTGTAGAACAATTACAAGGAAGTTTCCGGAGTGCTGCCAGAGATGCAGCACTACCGAAAGAAGCTGTTAGGGTTAGAGAATGATGAGGAACTGGAGACCAAAACCCACACAGTGGGGAACAAGGCTGGGGGAGTGTCCACTCAACTCCAGAGACTACTAATGGACTGGAGAGTGAAAGAGGGGTCTCTGGACCACGAGGAGACCCACAAGAGGCCAAAACAACCTAGCTGAGTTTCTCCCACAAGCAGATTTTAATGCATTGGTCATGAGGTACGGGGACAAATGAGTGGTAGGGCCTATTCCACAGCACCATGCTACTAGTACTGTGCCATCTACAGATGGCCATGGATGTTCTGGGTCAAGATATAGTTGTATTCATTTACACAGTGAGATAGCCGAAGGAGACTCCACCACCCCAGCTATTAAATCAGCCCTTTCTGGTTCATTATTAGTTGTGTGGTCGCAGCGTAGTGCCTCTTTGTATACTGTTTTGTGCAGAACATCTAATAACTTAAAATCAGACCCCTTTGTTTTTTTGTACATACATGTAATGGTAGGAAACTCAAATTGTAAGGATAGGTGTACTGGAGCATAGTATATGGTTTCCTCATGACATGCATGAATTTCTATGTGAACTAAAAAGGTGTTGTACCAGAGTTTAACGCTTTAGAATGCTGTTTTGCCCTTCTGTGTACAATAGCGTTTTAATTAGAATAGAAACTCATTCCACCTGCAATTTTACTTTCATTTTCCCAGCACATACAGAACCCTGTATTCCCCAGACACAAGATCTTCTTTTTGCTTCATAATTTAAGAAAAAACAGAAGCCCACCCTGGTGGGTTTTCAGCAACTGGTTGATGGTAGGTTCTTAATAAAAATAATAAAAAATACACTAAAGATTTCTTGGGAAGGAGAAGAGTAGCATTTTTTTTATTTTATGTCTCAAACCACATATAATGCAAAATAATACAAGGGAAGCCATGCCAACTCATCTGTGTTTCCATCTCACAGTTCAGTTCTGATGACATGAACATTTGAGCTTCGCTCTTGAGCTGACTATGATGTTACTCATCAGAGCCCACCAATGGAAACAAAGTCTCTTTGCATGCGGTTGGCAGTGCATTATTTTATACTATACAAAAGGCTAAAAAATACTGGCTTGTGTTTGACTGGCTGGCAAGATTTGCAACATGTAAATCCTGCCATCATCCCATGGGAAGAAGTGCCAGCCAGCCAATCCCCTTCCCCCATTTCACTCCTGTACCAAACTTCAAAGTCAGCCGCACCATATTGTTTTCTCTCAGTAACCGTAACACGCAAAACTCCAAATATATAAATGAAAACTTCTCTCTGTTACTTCCCTATATTGTATAATAGCAATAAACCACAAGAGGGTTGAGGATAATGGCAGGATTTACCCATGCCTGGTGTGGTTGCCTCACTCAGCCAGTGACCTCATGAGAAAACCACCACACCAGGTGTGAGTAAATCCTGCCATCACCGATACCCTCTCGTGTCATACTGCTTAATTATGCTGATGTCAACACTGAGGTTTTTGCAGGCAGCAGATGTCCTCCCTGAGCTATTTGTTGCAAGACAAAACGTTTGTTGGGCTTAGAAAAAAAAAAACATTACCTGGACTTTAGCTCTTCCAACCTCGACAAGTTTGAACAAGTGGGTTTGATTTCCCATGTGATTGAATTTCTGGAGCGAGACATCCACAGCCTGCACTACGTTGGTGTCATTCAGTGGGGCCAGCAGTGCACAGCCAGGACAGACGTCTGTTACATCCTCAGCAGATTCTAAAAAGCAAACGCAAATCGATATGTCATTTCAGGAGTCTGTGACCCATGGCGTCACAGAAGAAAACAACAGTTCAGCATGCAAGCCCATACTAAGCAGCATTCTGTGGTCCTGGACATGATCCGATGAAATTGAGTTTACGTTTACTATAGATACACAAGTTGAATTGCCTTACAGTAATGAACTCACTAGTGAGGAACTGAGGTGCTGTAATTTGTTCAGTCATTTTTTTTTGACTGCTTCTCTAAACATAGAAACATAGACTTTGATGGCAAATAAGGACCGCTTGGTCCACCTAATCTGCCCATTTCACTACCTACTAGATAAGCTGCAGATCCTAGTTAACCAACAGTTTATTTCTTCCTACCCCCTAAAAGAATTGCTATATATCTGTCCCATGCATTCTTGAATTTCCCCACTGTTTTAACCCCACAACCTCCTCAGGAAGGTCGTTCCATGTGTCCACCACCCTCTCTGTGAAAAAATACTTCCTCACATTGCCCCAGAACCGTCCCCCCTCTATCTACAAATTGCGTCCTCTTGTTCTTGCATATCTATTTTTCTGAAAGCTGCTACCTTCTTGGACTTTGTTTATTCCCTTGAGGTACTTAACAGTTTCTATCATGTCCCCCCTCTCCCTCCTTTCCTCAAGGGTATACATGTTAAGCTCCTTTAGTCTCTCCTCATATGGCTTCTGTTACAGACCCTGCACCGTTTTAGTTGCCCTCCTCTGGACTGTCTCCAACCTGTCTTTGTCCTTGCAGAGATGGGGTCTCAAGAACTGGATGCAATACTCCAGATGGGGCCTCACTAACTGTCTCTACAGATGGATAACAACTTCCTGTTTTCTACTGGTGATGCCTCTCCCTATATATCCCAGTGTCCCCACAGCCATCCCTACTGCCTTCTCACATTGCTTGCTAACCTTTAGGTCATCTGATAAGATTACCCCCAGGTCCCTTTCCATTTGTGTTGTTGTTACTACCTCCCCCCCAATTGTATACTCTTCCTCAGGGTTTTTGTTTCCCATATGCATTATTGTGCACTTCCTTGCATTGAATCCAAGCTGCCATACTTCTGACCATTCCTCCAACCTTGCCAAGTCCCTTATCATCCTTTCCACCCCACCTTATGTATCATTCCTGTTGCAGATCTTTGTGTCGTCTGCAAAGAGGCATACTTTTCCTTCCAGTCCCTCTGCAATATCACCTATAAAGACATTAAAAAGGACCGGACCCAGTACTGAACCCTGCGGTACCCCACTAGTAACCCCTGTTTCTTCAGAATGGACTCCATTTACTATTACCTTTGTGTCCTGTTGTCCAGCCAATGTTTTACCCAGGCTACCACCCTGGGACCCACTCCCAGGCTGGTTAATTTGTTTATTAATCTTTTATGTGGGACTGTGTCAAATGCCTTGCTAAAATCTAGGTAGACCATGTCCCTAGCCCCTCCCTGGTCTATAACTTTGGTCACCCAATCAAAGAAATCAATTAGATTCATCTGACTTGACCTTCCTGCTATGAATCCATGCTGCATTGGGTACTGTGCCCCACTAGCCTCTAGGTACTCAACAGTTCTTTCCTTCAGAAGTGATTCCATCATTTACCCTACCACTGAGGTCAAACTGACAAGTCTATAGTTTTCTGCCTCTGTCTTGCTCTCACTTTTGTGAAGTGGAACTCACATTCACCCTCCTCCATTCCTCATGTTCCACACCATCCTCCCATGATTTGTTAAAAAGGCTAGTCAGTGGTGTCACTAGTTCTCCCCTTAATCCTTTTAGAATTCTGGCATGAATCCTGTATAATTTGACCTGGGGCACCACTAACGACAAGTTAGCTGCATTTCTGTGGTCAACAAATGTAACAAATAAAATATTGTGAGGTATGTGACAGTAGCCATCTGCTTGTTACTATTTGTATTATATCTGTGATATAAATGTATAATTAGACCTCTGCTTAGAAACACAGGCCAAGCAGAACAGCCTCATGGGATATTGTATTTTTAAAAGAAAAAAATGTGCCGTCATTGCTTGTTGTCACAGCTAGCTTGTAAAAGCTGACTTCCTGGGACTACAATAAAACCAGGTTGTAGAATTTGTGACACCAGTATTTACTTTGAAACCTAGGAAACTGGCCATAACAGACTGCAACTGTTATGACCTATCAGGAAGAAAGCAACTTCTCACAGATACAGTACTGTACCTGTGAAAATCCTCATACAGATAGGAGAAATAGCTGTCAGGAAGTTCCTCTGAAGATAAAAGGGGTAATTCTGACCTGCCATAATGCAGGCTCACTAATTAAAAATATATATATATATATATATATATTTTTAAGTGGGATGCTTAGCAATATGCGGATGCATGAGACTAATTTAGTATGCAGGAACAAGAGTGACCTCACAGCCAGCATTACCACAGAGTTGTGACCTCACAAGCTGGGTGGGACCCTTTTTCCCCGCATAGATTTCTCAAGGATGAGGGAAAAGTGTGCATTTTTTTTCCTGGACTCCTGAAAGAACACACTCTCTAGAAGAACTTTGGCCAAAATTAGGTAATTTCAGCACATCTATTTACCAACTGAAACTAGGGTAGGATTAGATACTCAGTATAAGGCAGTTTGTTTATAATTGTCCATTTATTTTTATGACTGTACCCTTAATGTTATATGTTCTGTGTTTTGTATTTTATTTACTGCTTTTAATTTTAGTAAACTTTGTTTTCCTTGAAATCTTGCCTGAGCCTTTTTCTCATTTTGAGTGTGAATGTTGGGACAGTGTTGATAATTCTGACAGAACTATTAAGTGCTTACAGTGTGTTTCCAGATGCACCCAGGTAAGGAAAATACCAAGGTCTCAATTGAGTCAGAAGGGGGATTGTGAACCTGGTTGTGTGCCTGCTGGGTTAAGTATTGCACTGCATTTTCCCTGAAGAGGGTGTGATATCTGGACCTGTTACCTGGGCGTGCTAGCGAAAAAGGGTTCAAACTTGAGCCCAGGACTCAAGACTGGTAGTTGATCAGACCCAAAACAGACAGAAGTGTTACCCTATTTGTCTCCTGTTCACATATTGCACTTTGAGATTTGGCACTGTGGGAGCAGAGGGCCTGTCCCCCGGAGTGCATTTGTGACAAGGTACAGCTTATTTGCTTTGGAAAGTACTATTATCCATACTGAACACAATAGGGTAATCCAAAAGACTTCACAAATCAAATGTACGGTTTTCTTTCCTCTGATGAAGGTTTTAGCATTCAGGCACTGATGTTAATTATTTGATTATTGTGTTTGTTGCACTCTCACTGCTGGTCTGTTTGATTCTCTTTCTTTTTCTCAGTGATGTTCAACACTGATATATTGTATTGCTTCTTCTGTTCCTTTAGGACTAGGTTGCAGGTTCAAATGTTGTATTTCAAGTCTATCAAGTCTTGTTACAGCTTTGTCAGCCTTCCGGGCCAGGTCACCACTCTAACTGAAAGACTCACTGATAAATCTTTTGTCACTAAAATGTGGCACATTGACACTCAGAATGTGCAACCATATAAGACACATCATCAAACATGGATATACAAGCTCAGAATATTAGTGCCTTTTGGGAGAAAAAGGAATTTGGCTCTTGCGTTGTAGAATATTATAAATTTCTGCTTTAAAGCCTGAGATTACAATTCATTATCTGTATACCCAGTACCTTTTCTATGAGGGCAAATATGGGTCAAAGCAGTTCTAAAGGTTTTAATGAAGTAATGACCCTTTTAATGAGGGTCAATTAAGAAGTCCAATATGCGTGGATAAATAAAGGAATTAATTGATTGCTTAATGGATAGATCAGGGCATAAACTACAGAACAGGAACTCTGATCAACTTGATCTCAACTGGAGAACAGGGTACAGAACATGAGTTAACAGTTTGTGAGTGAAACCTTTCTTGGACTTCTTGGAGCATAACTGTCTATGAGAGGGAGGGAGGGAGAGAGAGAGAGAGAGCGCGAGAGAGAGAGAGAGATAACTCTTTTAAACTTGTCTTAAAATAAATGCTAGTACTGTACCCTTTGTTTTTTTATCAGTATCCTTACTGGTTTTTTTTAATACTAATTGTCCCACAAAGGTCAGAGAGCAGTTTCTGGGGCATTCTAGTTCACCTTATTTTAAAAGTAAGTGGTGTTAAACAATATATGTTCACATACAGCAAAGAATAGTGAAGAAAACCTGAGAATGGCCGTATTTAAAGGTAGTAGCCCCAAAAATAGCAGAAAGAAAACTTAATTTTTAAAAGTGGCCGGCTGTTAACTTTTATTTCTTAAAGAGCAACATTGCATTTCAGCATGTATTTTTGATAAATAAAATGTTTACTCTATTACAAGCTATTACAGGATTCCTTTTTTCTTTTCAGTGTTCCTTTCCAAGGTATACAACGCATCTTGGTAGTCTATCTAAAAAGTCACTACATAAAAAATATTTGTCTCTCCTCTGTTGTGTTTATGACATCATAGTGCTCACTGTGACAATAGACGATGATGTCACAAAGACTCAGATAAATAAATGTGGTATTATGTGCAATATTGTGTGGGTCAACAGGGGAAAGTAAAAGCAAAAGCTGAAACATAATAGGTGTAAATCTAGTGGTTTTACTCTTTTCATTATAATAGAGAGTTGCATTATCTTCTAGAAGCTTTTTTTTTTGTTACCTGATAGTATTGTGTGTGATATAAAGAAAACTTCACCTGGAGACTGACATATCTAGTTCTTTTCCTGGCATACAACTTCAGCATTATGACCTTACATACTGTGACATCACGTGTGACTGATGTGGCAGTAGGTGATAGGCTCTTCTTGGTTAATGGTGATGTCACAGTCAGTGAGGTCATGGAGGCATGCTGCAAGAGTTGGACTAGAACTAGTTATGTCAGCCTCCGGGCAGAACACTGTTCCATACTTCACACCTAGTACTGTCAGGTAGAAAATCTTCTAATTAGCAAAATGAAGAAAACAAATATATATATGTAACAGTAAGAAAAAAATCTAGAAATTTAATTGGCCAAGAGACGTCACCTGACTGTGCATAAAATCTCTATAAGTGCACAGTCAAGTGCCGAATCTCATTTTCCTCCCCAAAATACCTACTTAGAGCCATTTTATAAGTGTAATAAGGCCCTCCAGCATGTGTATCATAGGATTAAAATGCACTTCCCATGATCATAAGGACACTCTGCCTTTGGTCTCATGCCTTACTACACCTCTACAGCATGCATTAAACTCCTATAATGTACACCCTGTCATGACTTATTACGTACTTATAAAATGGGCATCCCAAATCCATGAATCTGATTGACTACTATATCTTCTGACCCATGTCCTTATCAGATGATATAGTAGCCAACCGGCACTACTGCCCATATGAAATCCCTATAACAACATCGAATCAGTGAGCTCTGCCAACCATAAACACAAATGCTGACTGGCAGAGCTCACTGAAGTGGTAGCGGGAAACATTTTCCCTCATGACAGTCCAGCAAAATGGCACTCACAGCAGCACAGTAGCAGGACACTGGCATCATGACAGTAAGCCTCAAATCACAAAATAAATGTATTTTTTAACTGAAGCCTGACCTGTGTTGGTTGGTTGCTATACTTCCTGGCTGTGGTCAAATGACTGAGAACCCAGTGCCATGGCTTACAGATCCAGTTGTTCAGCTGCCTTCACATCAAGAAAATCAGACCCGCTCCTCTACGGGTACATATCCAAACTCGTCATAATAAAAATAAAAAAAAAATTCCTTTACGATAGACCAGCCAACTGTTACAAGCACACTGTAGGAAGTGCTGAGCAAAAAGTGCTAAGTACGGTGGCTGCAGTGAGACATGCTCACTCTTACTCAAACCTGACATTTGGTCTAAGGAAAATGGGCACTTCTGAGGATTTGTAGCTAAAAAGCAAACACAACAAACAACACATGCCAGGTTTCAGTTAAAATAAAAAGTTCCAGAATTACAGAAAGAAAGACTGTGTGTGTGTGTGTGTGTGTGTGTGGTGGGGGGGTGGGGGAAGTCATATCAGACAACAGTTCTGAGATCATGGTCATCTTTGTACAATAGGATGCTGGCTCTGAAAGAAATACTCGCTCTGTTCAGCAGCAGAGACAAACTTAATAAAAATGGGTGTGTGCCCATTGGGAATACAGTGTGGGGAGAGATGGAGGAACAACCTGACCAGTACCTGTGTGTGTGTCTGGGGTGGAGGGAGCAGCACCTTGTACTGGCCATCAGAAATTACCAATGGGGGACTATTTTTTACTGTTTCAGTATTAAACTTCAATTTTTACATGTTATGTTTTGTGTTCTTTTTTTTATTCTTAAATACTTACTTAGGGGCCCATTTTATAATCCCAATAACACACTCCGAGGTGTGAGTTATCTCTTGATAAGAGCACACCCAGGTGCAAAAGGCACTCAGTGCAAGCACCTTATGCCTTATAACACACCTGGGAGTGCTCTTATCAGGAGATAACCAACACCTCATTGTGTGTTATTGCTTGCATAGGCACAAAATGTTCACCATAAAATACACTGCTGTGGTAACTTCCACCTGGACAGGCACTACCAAGACTGTCAAAAGGGACCTAGATTTAATGCCTCACCAGAAGCCCCTTAACATTCACAGAAAGGTTTCAATGAGTGGGAACAATTTGGAGATTAGGGATTTTGGCAAGGAGCAGAATGAAGACAATCCATGCATACAGCATGTCAGTGTCCGTGATTTTGACTGTAGTGTGTTCTGCTGAACAAGTCTTTGTCTGCAGTCTTGCAGAGCTCATGAGCAGACCAGCTCTACACTTCTACCAAGCAGATTGGCAAGGTCACAAATTTATTTTATTTTAGACTTTGGTAACCGGGTAAGGGCCACGAGGCACAAGTGCCTGTTTTCTGGAGTGACCTTGGAGCACTGGAGGGTTAAATCAATTGCTTAGAGTCACACAGTATACAAGTGGAGGTTGTGGGAATCAAACCCAGGTCTGCTGGATGTACCAAGCTCATTCACAGCTCGTTACTCTAACCTCTAGGCTATACTAAATATCCCCTGCTATCTTCCAGTTTCACAGCCCCAGCTAAACACAAGAAAAAAATCTTCTGGCAAATCAGATGGACTTCCTAAATAAGAAGTGTCAACCTAGAATTCTAGACATCTAGAATTGCTTGCACTGTCTAGGCACTAATATTTGACATTGCCTCTAAAATATGCCAAATGAAATGTTATACAAATGTCAAAATGATCTCTTATTTATTTGTTAAAAAGGAAGCAGCAAAGTGCTTACAACAAAGAAAACATTTTCCTTTATGGTAAACTCGAATGCAAGGTTTTTGAACACTGAAAAGCCTATTAGCTATTTCATTATTGTGCGTACAAATCTGCCCCCTATAGGTTAACTGAGTCAGCATAACCAAGCATAATCCTTCCCATCATTTCCATGATCCTGGCATTGTTGTGTCTGTACCCAGCCAATGAGGGAACATCTTCTGTAAACTGAATTACAGGCCATAAAGTGAAAGTGCTGAATGCTGGAATTGACCTCGATGTCCTGTGTCTCGCAGCAGCGATGACCATTCTGCAAAAGGGAAATTCCCACTAGCTGGACTTTAAGACTGAGCCCCAAGTACATTATACCCTGCAATCTGAACCTTCACCACTAAAGGGCACTCTGGGTTTTCTGCTTACTGAGTCTGAAAGCACGACAGGTATGGCGGCTTCCTACCTTTAAAAAATGTATTTTAGAGAAGTCACATACCTGGAGCTGTTTTGCAGACGTGATTCATTACTTGGAATGCACCATTTGCCTTTGCCAAGTGTACCTCACAGTCACCTTCAACAGACTTAAAAAGTATTTAATTTGTTAAACATGATAAATTATTTTTTTGATACAGCACATTCAACATTAGAGCAAGCTCTGTTTACAAGAGAAAGCCTATTTAGTAACAGCAAAATAAGAAAAATGGTTTATAGACATATTATAGGCAAAATTAGAAACAATATACTTACTGCAACTTATACAGTCCAGAAATAATTTTTAGGTTGAGATTATAAAGGGATGTCAAATTAGGCAAACGAAAGTTTCACAGGAACTCAGGGGCAGTTGTTTGGGTGGTGCTAGTTACACTACTGATTTAGTTTCATGCCTGAATCTAAGAACACATATAAAGATGCGGGTGGGGTGGTAGAAGGTGCAGTAGTATTCCCACAGGACACTTTCCACCTCCAGCTATGGTATCCCATCCAGCTGAATGCCCCCCCCCGTGGTCCACTGGAGCATGCACACACGCACACACACACACACACACGCACGCACATGCACACACGCACATGCACACGCACATGCACATGCACACACACATGCACATGCACACACACATACACACTCACACACACACACACATGCACACACATAATATGTGGATGGGGCAGGGTGGTGGGGTGATTTGTTTGCTGTCATGTCTCCAAGGGTGTGTGTGTGTGTGTGTGTGAGTGTGGGGGGGGCATCCCATGTCCAACAAGGGCCACCCTGGCAGATGATGACATTCTGCAGTTTCACCCATTCCCCCCCCCCCGGCATGCTAGATGTTGGATGTTGCTATCATAAGGCTGTGTCCCCCCCAAGGAGCAAGGGGGGGCCCTGCCAGGAGATGAAAATGTAGCATCCATTGACAGATGCTTCACTGACAGGGTACAGCCTGGGTCTGGCTGATGGAGGTTCCAATCAAGGAAGAGTGCTTTATGCTTAAATAGACTAACAAAAAGTTTAAGAGGACTCATTGATCATCAAAATAATATTCATGATAGAAAGATAGCGCCATGAAGAATTAAATTCACGTGTAATCTTTGGCATCTGTTCTTAGAAGAGCTTTGCGTCTAGAGCGCTGGTTGTTCCTATGGGCGGTGAACATTTCACTCAACGCTCTCTCCACCTGGGAGGGCATGGGAGGGTCAGTGATGCATTGAATCTGTAAGTCATTTCCACATACACAAACTGATTTTTAAATACAGGTTCCAAACTCTGTTAGCTTCTAGCTCTAAAGGCTTTTTTAGGTATCCTATGTTGGGTGTTTCTGAGCAGGTACCATTTTTTTTTTTTTAATTGTTTATCCAGGAGCGGCACACTAAGCTGAAAGCTTTTTTACAGGAGTGACCTGGGAGCACAGGGAAGTTAAGTGACTTGCTCAGAGTCACACAGTATGCAAGTGGAAGCTGTGGGATTCAAACCCAGGTCTGGTCTGCAGGATGTCACCAGATTTGCAGCTCAGAGCCTTAAACCACTGCGCTATACTGCCTCCTATTTTAGGACTGTATGATGTAGTTTGTGACCTTGCTCAGCTCTTTTTTCTGTTGGTGCAATACATCCATGTTCTACTATTGCACTCTGTGGCTGAGAGGTACATAAACTACATCACACAGTCCTACAGTGGTACTTACTGTAACTCCAGAGTGTAAATCAGCAACACCCACTATGTCTACTGAAAAGCCTGTTTATAGTAGATGGAATAATAAGAGAACTGAAACAAGTATTTAAAAAACAGCTTCTACTGGGAAAAATGACTTTTACATTCAACGCAGTTCTCCTTTAAAGAGTTCAAGGACATAAATAATAATTACATGATAACTACATATACATGTTCTGTGGCATGCTGTTATCCTACAATATCATACAAACACTCTGTTGTACAGTATTGCTTAAAGTATTCAAACCATTTAGTTGTCACAATACTGATTTAAACTAATGTGGGCAGTGGTAAAAAAAAGAGACTTACGTGTTCAATCAGTGGTCTAACAGGACAGTCTTTGAGTGGTGTTGGGCTGCTTACGTGGCATTTAGTCTCCAGTAAGTCAACATCCACTTCAAATATCTCACCAAAATGTCCCTGAAAATGAGAAATGCAAGAATTTACATACATGTGCATTGGCCAGCTTTTTCGTTGGTTAAAAACAGTGACACGAGGAGACAGGAACACTTGATGTTGAGCCCAGATAATGACACAGGTCTGAAATGGAGCAGTTATCAATCAAAAAATATCATTGCACACTGTTCTGTAGGAGGCACTTGCAACACCATTTCAGACTACTGTACATAACTTAGAAAATACATCACACGTCAAATCATACATCAGGAATTACTTACGGAGAAACCAAACCAAAAACCAGGAGCAGCTTCTCACTAACCAGAATTGCAAACAACATTTTCTCTTTTATGTCATAATTGTTGAGGTAGCAGAGCACTATTGCAACACCATTTCACAATTCAATCACTTCTTTTTCATATTGCATTAACAATGCTGTTGCTTTTTATTTTCTGTGACTCCACTTTGTTATCTCTCTTTGCTCACTGTTGTGGAGGCACTTCCCTTTACAGTTTGCTTTCTGCCCTGCATATTTCAGCCTGTATGTAACTATTCCTGCTGGACTATGTTAACCTGTTGACTGCTGTTATCCTCCCTGGGACCACCATAAAAACAAGACACTGCAATGTCATGGAGTTAGGCTAAAGTAATTTCAAATAAAACAAAATAATTATTTTCAGGGATTTGTGTTTCTTGTTAGCATGTCATGGATAAACAGCAAGTAGGAGTGCTCCATGTCTCCTCCTGTGTTTTCCCAGCTCTGGGAATCAGCAAATGTACAGAAATGGCAGCTGTAAAATGAATGCACTACCCTGAAAAATTAGCTGTGATTGCTCTCTGAAATATCAAAATTTTAATTGTGTCCTACCCCCTCAATGAACATGAAATAAGAAACAAACAGTTTTAGAACTGCGGCGAGTGAGCAGCTCTTCCCTGCGTGGATTTGGTTCATGCATCTTCGGAGCAGACTCCTCCCATAACTCGTTTGTAGGGGTCCTTTGGCCACACCAGTTGTGGGATTTGGAATAGTTATGGATATAAATAATTATTATTAAAGCATCCTGACAAATATATATATCTGCTTATAGAAATGAGAACTTCTTCACACTTGACCACTATATCAAAGATTTCTTGACACTCAAGATTTAATGACGTAATCTTTGCCTTGGTCAATGTTTACCTACTGAATAAACTGAGCTTGATAATGACCTCAGAGAAGGCATATGTGTTTAAAGAGGGTTCATGTCATTCTCTGATTTTTGGAGAGTTACAGCAGTGATCAGTTAACTGGATTCAAAGTAGGATTGAATAGATATCTTAGATAAAACATCGAAGATATATGTTTAATAGGGAATGGGGGCATTCATTTTGTAGAGAGAACATATTTAGTGGTGGGTGGGATGTATAGCCAGGTAGGAAGGGCAGCTGTTAGCTGAAAGAGGTAGAACATATCCACACAGCTTAATACAGAATACACAAAGAAGTAAGGGTGCAAGACATCTCATACAAATTACAGTATTTTGAGGAAGGGAACAGAACCCCAGTGAGTCCATGTCTAGTTTACATAAGTTAATAAATGCTTGCTCAACAGGACAGAACAATGAGATGCAACATCTCATTTTCATGAGGGTTCTGGGAGACAGTAGCATTTAGAAAGGCATTGGCAGGAAGAAGGGAGCAAAGTAACCAGGTGTGAGGTAAAGTGGCTCAATAGTAGTATCCAAGGGATGGTGGTGGTGGTGGGTGGGAGGAACTCTTAGGTACAAGGGGAAGTTACAAGTGGTGCCCTGCAGGGGTCAATGTTTGGCCCAATGCTGTTCAAATGTGTTGATTAAGAACTCTGGGGATGGCATTAAAGGCAAGACCTGCCTCTTTGTGAATGACACCAAGCTCTGTGGAAGGATGGACACAGACAAATGGGTGTAGGATGTAAAGGAGGACCTGGCAAAGCGGGGAGAGGTGGTCAGGTATCTGGCAGCTGGAGTTTAATGTGAAGAAGTGCAAGGTCATGCACATAGGAAGGAAGACCCTATGGCCTAATACAGTCGGAGGGCAAGGCCACTGACTCAGAGGAGGAAAAGGACTTGGGGATAACCATCACCAGTGACCTTAAACAGGATACACAGTGTAGGAAGCCAGTGTCCAAGGCAATCAGAATGCTAGACTGTATAGCTAGGGGGTTCACAGGCAGTAGTGAGGAGGTTATACTATCACTGTATAGATCCTTGATGCAACTCCAGTTGGAGTACAGTGTGCAATACTGGGGCCCCTTCCTGGGAAAGAATATCAACCAACTCAAGGCAGTTCAGAGAAGGGCAACAACGATGGTTTAGGGATGGCAGGGCATATGAGGACAGGCTGAGAGACCTCAACATACTCACTCAACGAGAGGAGAGATGCAAGGGTCTCCCAAATTGCTGAACTTTTTCTTATATTCTTTGGCAACTGGGTATATGACCTGGGAGCACTGGGGGAGGTTAAGTGATTTGCTCAGACTCACACAGTATGCAAGTGGAGGTTGCAGGAATCAAACCCAGGTCTGCTGGACGTACCAAGCTCATTCACAGCTCATTACTCTAACCTCTAGGCTATACTGCCAGCACCTACATTAGACCACCTTTTAAATGCACTGACTAATTGTTCCAAGCACTGGGGATGCAGCAGGATCATGCTACAAGTCTCCGACGCTGCTTTGAAAATCCTGCCCACTAACATTATCTGTCATACCAAATCAAAACCTCAGAACAACAGACTTCATATCACTTTCATTAATTTTAAAATGCCTTAAGGGTCCAAGTCATATATGAGGGTTTTGCACTTCCAAACTGATTTTGGGGATGGCATGACTTCCTTCACCATAGGTCTTAATTTAGATGCTTATCCTGGTATCTCTACTTACCGCAGAATGCACCTTCACATTATCAATTCTGTTGAGAGCAAACTTATATCCATGCTGATTAACTGAATTGATGTAGTCGACTGCTACGGCAGCCGCTTGCTCGACTTCAGGATCATCGCAGGAAAGTATTCTTTGTTGTGATGATGGAAGAGCCTCGGAGAGCAGGAGCTGTGCAGCAAGCAAAAGAACAGCAAAGATCTTCATCGTGTTCTGCAAAGTTTAAGAAGAGCAGCTGTTCCCAGATGCCTCTCAGTAAGGAAAAGGTTAGAAAAGATCAAGAAATTCAGATGAGACTGTAAGTACTGGAGGTAGTTTTTCACTTATATACCCTGGTATTGTGAGGCTCTGCAAAAAAAAAAAAATCACTTTCATCCTATTTTAATTAGATAAGTAGGAGAGTAAACAGATGGTGAAATCAGCTGACCGTTCTGCCAAAATACATTTGACCAAACAGGTCGTTAGGAAGTTGCTGAGTCGGCATGATCTAAGTGCACAAATATATCCAGACTGGTAGGATGTGGTGGCAAGTGCATATGTAAATAAACATGAACTGGCCCCCATGGAAAACATCAAGGAAAACCTCAGTGCCTTGGTTTGAAACAGCCACTCCATCCCATACATAAAAACTGCAGAGCTGCAGATACTTGTGTCAACCTATTTCGTGCATACGTCATTTTTAAAGGGAATATGTTTCTTGTATGTATGGTGGGGATTTCATTAGCAGCAATCCCCCTCCATATTAAATGATATAATCTTCCCTCATTGGGCGTTTCACAGTTTGTCCCTGCAGTTTCTTGTGAACAGTGCCCCGATGTGGAGAATGTACTTTGTCAGTAATTTTACAGAGTGAGCGACTGACCCATGGAACAGAGTGCCAGTGAAGGCGATGGGCACTAAAACCCTTACTAGAAACATAGAAATTGTTGCCAGAAAAGAACCCCTTGGACCACCCAGTCTGCCCAGATGTTCCCTACCTAGTCAGTCTACACAGACCCTAACCGGTCTCCAGCAACCCTTCCTCCTCCCTGCCTATTATCAAAAATATACCCATGCCTATCACATTAATGGTTTCAAGCACGACTGAAATTCAGTTAAGGGCTTGGTAATTACTTAGGAGTGTAGTAGTAGTAATAATAAGACAGGGAGCAAAGGGGGTGGGGGGTGTAGAGTGCAGATAACCCCCCCCCATATTGACAAAAGGTCTCAGGGTATGATATGATAGGGTGTTACAGACAGATCAGGTGAACCACTGGTCTTTCTCTACTGTCACTCTCTCTCTGTTTCTACATTTCTATGCCACTCTGACATACAGTCTGATCACACTTGATCACATTGACGGCAGTAGAGTCTAGTGGTTTAGGAACACCAGCTGGGAACCAGAAGATCATGGTTTCAAACCCCGCTAGAGACAATAAATTCACTGTAAGAATTTGAGAAAATCACTTAACCTCCCAATGCATCTGCCCATCTAGCCGTTGAAATGTGTAGAAGCAGGACCCCACTGGGAATAAGATGTTTCATCTCTGCTGGGTATTCTTGGTAAATAAACTGTAAAACAAAGAAGCAGAAGGTTGAAGCAGCACTTAGAAAGGATAAAGTCTGCTAGGAATTTATAGGGGTGTGTTAAGTGTTCAGCTAGATACATAAAGAAGAAGACACAACAGGGTGTTGGTTATATTAACCTAACCACATGCTTAAGGTGGGTGTGAGGCACAAGGCATATTTGAATGCCTTTAAACACAGCCTACACCCTGGCGTATCTTTATTTTGCTTATTAAATAGTCTTTAAATGTACCTCTGATTTAAAATTAATAACAATTAGAAGAGGCCACTTTAAAAGTAAAAAAATGAAGACAGTTTTTGGAACTATCTTTGCACTTTAACATATAAGTCAAAAATGAGTCCCTATCCTAATAATAACTAGGGAAAAGGCTTGCTAAAAACAATAAAATGTATAAAAAAGGGGCATTTAATTTTTAGAAACCTTGATGTGCACATATCCAGTCAACATTTAACTTGGCAGATTAAAGAACATGCTTAGGGTTTATGTGGTCGATCAGTTTCAACTTCTGGTGGAGCAAAGCCGGCCCATCAATGCAGCGGGAGTGCTACCACTTGCTATGCTGTTGACCTGGGTTCCAGAATGAGCCTGGGTCATCGAAGGGCTGGCCAGGGGAAGCATGGCTAGGAGTCCCTTGAACGCTTGCCTCCTCTGGGCTGGAGGCAGTATGGTCTCCAGTGCCACACAGCCACCTAGGTGACCACAGGTAGTAGTGCAGCTAGAGCCATGGACTGAGGGAGGGGACATCGGCAGCATGACACAATGCATCTACAAGGCCTTCCCAACATCAGGTGGCAGGATAGAAAAATGGAAAACACCCAGCTGAAGCAGGATGCTGTCTGCCACCTGCCGCAGGTTCCGCACTATTGACTAGGTTCTTTCCTCGCTGACTGATAGTAAACTCTGCCCGGGGAGTGAGGCCGGCCCCAGCAACCCCTCCATGAGGGCATTCATGGGGGAATTGTAAGGAAGGTAAGTCTAAGTTAACATACCCAACAGGGTGGGCGGTATTGGGCAATACCGGAACACCTAGGGGCGTAATGAGGCCTGACACCGCAGGCGGAGGGCCTTATAGCCCCTGGAAGGTCCAGTATTGCCCATACTGTCCACCCTGGAGGGTATTATTGCGCTTAGAAAATGGGCTACCTGTGTTATTTATATTTGGGATTTAAAAAATTAAAAAATAAATAAAAAAATGTTGCAAGATGAAGTTAAAGTTGTCCTGCTGTAAAGTAGTCTCTACCTTTCTGTGCTGTTATATCTCTTGTTGGCCGACCCCACAGAGCAGATCTTCTCCCCCCCTCCACTGCTCCATCACAAGGGTAGATCGAGAAGTTAGATGTGGCAGGGCAGCGTTGAGTACTGTTTTTTTTTTTAATTTAAAGACCGCGTTTCAGTTCCCCCCCTCCATTAGTGTGGTCACTTCTTTCTACACCAATTTTGATGTGAGTCGCTTCTCCGCCGCAGTGCGAGCACACAGACAGAGACAAGATGAGACTCGGGAAATGTGCGAGTGACAGTGAAAGTCATGGGAGTTAAAGCGAGGAAATGAAACTGCAGGGGACAGCGAGGGACAGAAGCTTCAAGTAAACACTGTTTTCATTTGATTTTGACCCTGTACAGTGGCACAGCAGGTGGTAGGAGGTAGCGCATATGAAATGTGTTGCTCACTTAGCGAGGGTAAAAAAAATGGCGGCATTTTAAAAACTTTTGTGAACTGTTTTAGCCAATGATGAAAGAGGCTAGGCAGTAGGATATCAGATATGAGGCTGGCAAGGTTGGCAAGGCTGGTACTTTTAACTTACGGGGCTCTCACTGTAAGTTAATGTACCTCCTGCCAGCCAATGAGATTTCTTTCATTCTTAAACCCATTTTCTAAGAGATGGTGGGTGACGTGGCTGGGCTTGATGGTTGGACTGATGGGGGCCAGTTGGGCAGCAAGGAGTGCAAAGTACAGTAAATTAAAAAAAAAAATCTGGTGAAATGGAATTCCACAGAATTTTGAATTCTAGCTAGTTCCATAGAATTTCATTGAAAGTAGAATGGCAGAATTCCTCATTGCAGTACAATATATTGAAATTCCTCAATTATGCCAAAACATTCAGACATTCCTGTTTGTTTTCCACAGAACACATTTCCACAGATATATGTAAATTCCTTTGAAGCAAGCCAGCGACTGCAATCAGAAATGTGGCCCTTGCCTTACAAACCTGTCCGGGGGTTCCAGCCAATATTTTGAGTTTGCAAGAACTGACCATGTAAACCATGACAAACTGTTCTTCCATGCAGAAAACCAAATAAATATGTTTTAAGAAAAAAACAGCAATATGCTTTTTGACTTCTGTGTTATTGACTAAAATATTCCAAAATGACTTTCAGAAGCGGAATTGCTATTCTGCTAGAATTCTGCCAGAGAAATGTTGCATTCTGCACAGGTAGTGGTATTTATTGTTTTTTACAAAAATGGCCTCAAAAAAATTAGAATTCCCAAAAACTTCATTGATTAAAAGTCATCATGTGGCGATCGATTAATCTCCAGTAAACCCACAGTTGCTACGCAGAACTATAAATCCTGATTGACAGCAATGTAAAGTGACCTAGTCAGATCACTCTGCCAGAGAGACATATAAAAACTACAGCTAGAGATGTGGTGCAGTTTTCAATGCGAAGAGTGAATTTCATCCACGGATGGTGAAATTTTGCCTGTCAACAGCAGAATTTCACCTGCGGAGAGCAGACTTTCACCCATGAATGGCAGAACTTCCCTGTTCGTGGGCGAAATTCCACACTTCACAGGCAAAACTTCACCACATCTCTAACTACAACTACAGCATCTTCATTAGGAAAAATCCACTTAGTGGAGAACTACAACTATGGCATCCTCATTGGGACAAACCCGTCAGGTGGAAGAACTATTTTACTACAAATGCATGTCAACAGTATATATACATATATATATTTATACCATGGGGGTGAGAGCTTTCTCAGTAGGATAACCTGTGTTATTTCCACTGCAATGAGGATAAATCCTGATGACATCAGCAGAGTGAGGATATTGACATTTATCCATACTCTGCTGATGTCACCAGAATGAGGATAAACGCACTGCAGCTTGCATTCTAAAGGAAACTGCTTCAGAAAAAGTTTCTCTTTCTCATTGAAGCTGCAACTTACTCAATTAGCTTTGCAAAATACTCTCACCTATGTCCCATTGTGTTTCTAACATTGCTAGCCCTTTACTGTACTGATCTCAGCTTCAAAACAACCTGAATTCTAAATGAAAGTCTTTTACAAAGCAGGTTCTGTTTCTCAGTGCTGCCTGCAGCAGTTTGTCTTTCTCACTGAGCTTCTGACTCACTCAATTAGCTTTGCAAAACACACTCACCTGTGTTTCTGACTCCCAGTCCATTCAGAACACACACACACACACACACACACACAGAATGAGCAGGAAACACACAGACTCAGAAAAAATGTTCCTGCAGCTCGAACCCCTGGTATAAATCACACATGATGGCAGATTATAGTACATGGAAAAATATTCTCATTTTCCATATCCCACTCCTGCCCATTGTGTATCCTATATGTGTGTATATATATATATATATATATATATATATATATATATATATATATATATATATATATCTTTATTTAGGTAAACCTCTAAAATGAAGTTGCCCATTGTATAAGTGAATTAATCCCACTCCAGGGCATGGGTTTACTGAGCATTAATCTATGCCTGAGTGGTTGAAGTCACTTGGCCATGCCACCTCGTGCCTCACAACCCCCAGGTGTGGATTAATGCTCCGTAAACCCATGCCCTGTTGTGGGTTAATCTTTACTTCAGTAACATATGCAAGATATTAAAATCACATGAAGTCACATAACCTGCAGTTAAGACATCATACTAATCAAAGCCATTTTATTTTTAAAGGAAAAGCTAAAATGTTTTCAAAACTGGTGACCCTACCAGGTTGCTTTCGTGGTGGGAGGGGGGAGTGGAGTTTGTCTGGAGCATTTTCATCCATCCTGTATGTCTCTGTATTATTTCCTATCTTCCTCATCTTGTTTCTTTCCCCCGCCCTTTTGCCTGATTTGATAGACTGGGGGAATTGATTTTCAAATGGGCCCTTAGATCACAAACTGTGGTACACAGCAGCTTGCATTGAATGCCAGTGTGCCAGCAACCCTGCACCTGATTCTCATACAGGAGGGGTCCTGGTGCCAAACTCCCTCAGTTGGCCGCAACTGCTCCCGTGCGTCAAAGAAAAGGCACATGGGAGTGGTTTGATGGTGGCTGCTGACATCCCCTGGCCATGGTAATGCTGGGGCAGACACACCAAGTAGGCACAGTTGGATGAGGACACGTAGTGGACAGGAACCAACCAAGGACACACTGTGCAACGTATGGCACAAGAAGAGGCAGTGACACTGTTAGCTGTGTTCCCATGACATGTCAACCACTGGGAAGCATATGGCACAGACAGTGCTCACGTCTCGTCCCCAAGTGCTCACCCTACCCAAACCTCACAGTACATGGGCACAGCTAACAGTAGGTGTGCCACCTGAGTGAGGTTGTATCTGTGGCAGCGCACCCCTGCCAGACACGCACATGTACACCCAACATCCAACAATGCAGTGCGCCACAGAGGTTGTAGACCCTGGGTGCACGGTGGTCATGCTGCGCTGTGGCAGACACATGGTGTGCCAGCTGCATGCATGGGAGCACACTTCCAGGGGACATCCACATTGATATCCGAAGCCCGGGTGGTTCCTACCAGTGCACAAGAGCACAGCATAGCTGGCCCCAATTCTTTGCAGTTCATGGGCCAGGGACTGTAGAATGCCCTGTTGTATTCCCACATGTATCCAGGACATCCGGCACAATCTGTAGGACTGCATCCCTGTAACATCCATGGGTGGACTGGCAGCATTTTGAGGGCTGATTGGCACATTCTGGATACCTGCACTCACAGCTGCAGCCTGCCCATGTAGGTCATTGCCCCTGCTTGGGGTCTCACGAATGTACCAGACCATTGGTTTGCCAGACGTATTGTGGACACTCACAGCCAACACATCCTCAAGCACAACAGGTGTGGGTATCCTGGGGGCACCCAAACGGTGCCACACTGACACAATGCACTGTTTCCTACCTGTGCAGTACTGCGGGATTGCTCCCTTGCATGGTTGGTCCTGGTGTCAGGGCACATCCGCCATATGTTCTGAGAGATGTGTGGCACTAGTGGCCACACAGGCGAGACAGCCATGAGCACCCATATCAGCGTAAGGGCTGTTAGACCTGCACTGGATGGTCTAGCCACTTGCTAGGCTGTTGGGGCATTGGAAAATCCCACAGTAGGGGATGGTGCAGCCCTGGTCTGGTGCAAGACCCTGTCTGCCATGGAGCAGCAAGTGCATCCACTGCAATCCACTGCAAGCATGCTGCATGCCTGATTGGGGCAGGCGGCCCCCCTTCTGGTGCAGCCTACACTGGAAAATTGGGAGTGACATGGTGTGGCACAAGCAGCTCCTTGCATTGGTTTTTCTTGGTGCAGGCACAGTGCATCAGCTTCAGGACTTTGAAAATCAAGCCCTGGGTATTTACCACGGTAAGCAAGAATTCAAAATGTGGCACTGTCCCAGTGGCAGAATAGTTTAAGGTTGCTTGTGTTCACAAAGAGAATGTAGTATACGGTTAGCTCCTATTGTGTATGCATTTTCATATAGGCAATTTTCTTGTTGTGGAACAGTTCAAAAGTCATGAAAAATTATTGTGTTATCGTTCTGATGTCACAGCGATACCAAAACAATTTTTCACCACGGACGGTCAAAACTGTCTTTTTCTAGCTGACACTGACTGAGTTAAGTTTCTTTTAAACAATCTAAAAAATGCTCTCAGATTATACTGTTACTGCCCATATTGCAAAAAACTGGTGCCAAATAGAAACGTGGTTTACAAGCATGCAACTGGTGGGGAAGACTCAGGAGAGTGGCGCTGTAAATGGAAATTGAGTTAAACTTTTACTTTTTTTTTTACAAGATCATGTTTTTCAATAGGGGCAAACTATATACTATATAGATCCGTGTATGTGTTTCTATCTTGGGGATGTGTTGCCATCATAGATACCTCTTGAAATTTCTATGATGTCGTCAGATCCCCTCAATGGAAACATGGCCTTGTTGTGTGTGGTCACCCATACCCTATTCTGTATAAGTTGGATAATGTTTCTTTTTCCTCTCTACAGTCCTCTTAAACTGCACAGACACACAGCTGAAGTCCTCATATGGCCCATGGCCTCAGTTTAATTGAGGCTGAGCAGGCAGAAACAATTTACCTGGTAACGGATAAGGTAGCTGCCGGGGCTGGGAGTCATGTCCACAAAGGAACACTAGAAAGTCAAACTGTGCATGCAGTGTTTAGGGCTGGTAAGCTGTGTTTAGGTGTTTAGGGCTGGTATGCATACCCGATCAGTTCCTACTATGACTGAAGTCAGAAAGTGTTTGTAGTTCTCCCATTGAAAATCATGGGGGGTGGGAGATGTAGGGAAAATGAATGAAAGTAAGTTGCCTACTATTTATTGTTGGCAATGTCTGTCACAGTGTGTCAGGATTGTATTGGATGTTAGGACAAGGGTGCACCAGAGGCACAACAGTGAGCAACGACCTTCTCGAGAATGCACGGGTAAGTCTTGAGAGCACACTCTTATAACTCTTCTTGCCCAGACTGCTCATTGCTGTTAAGATCGTGTATGAGAGAGAGAGAGAGAGAGAGCAGATGGGAGCATGACTGAGGAAGACTACATGTGTGGAGAAGAGACCAACCAGGCGCAGCAGCAATTGGCACAGGCAGTGAACATTCCACAACAGCTCCTGTTGACAATTACACATCCTGTTTGGTGACTTTGGTGTTACGCTGATTGACCTTTCAGTGTGCCGCTGTGTAGTATGACTCTGGTGCTGACCAGACTGGGCTTTTTCCCCTACATTCTACTTCTGTTCCTTGGCCGAGGTAGGACTGGGCTCTCATTGCCTAACCCTCTCACCTCCACCATCCACAACCTCCCCAGGCTCACCTGACCAGGCTAATAGCCCCACAGATTGCCCCCATGATGGGGTCAGGAGGAGGAGGGTCATCTTCCCCCCACCAAAGTCATAATACAGTAGGCTGACAGGTGCTTCCTTGTGATGGGGTAGGTGGGGGCTCAGTGCCAAACCGTTACTGACACCTGCCTTGATGTGTTTTCCTGCTTTTTTTCTCCCTTTCCCCTAGCTGTGGTGAACTCAGGCTTGCACAAGTTTGTGGAGGTGTGCATGCACCCAAGAACTGCAGCTGCCCCCTCTCCTGACTCATGTCTACCCCTGTCTGAATTATTGAGCTATTGAATAGCCCTACTAGGGATGTAATTAGCTCTGCAGCCATTTCCTTAAGCACTCTTGGGTGCATCCCATCTGGCCCTGTGGCTTTATCTACCTTTAGGGCTTCAAGCCCCTCATTGACCCTTTCTCTGGTAAATACTGGCTGCCTCATTTCAGTGATGCTCCTGACAGCTGCCTTGATGCCACTTTCAGGAAGGGCACACTGTCTTCCCTTGTGAAGGCAGAGCAGAAGTAATGGTTAAGAAACGTTGCTTCCTCTAGTACCCTCCATCCTCTTGTAGCCTAGCAACACTCCATCCCTGCTTCCTTTTTCTCCTACTTTGTCTGGAAAATTGTTTTTCCCCATCCTTGACCTCCTCTGCAATAGACAGCTCTGTGTCTGCGTTGCCTCTCTGGCCATCCTTGTTGCTTCCCTAGTTTTTAGTT
The DNA here is from genome assembly GCA_016271365.2 of Neoceratodus forsteri. Taxonomy (NCBI): domain Eukaryota; kingdom Metazoa; phylum Chordata; order Ceratodontiformes; family Ceratodontidae; genus Neoceratodus; species Neoceratodus forsteri. Next base: position 940,968,343 of record CM028137.1, read on the forward strand.
GGCAGTCTTCCCATTCCTCCTCCTCCCACCTCTTTTTCCTTGTACATGGTGAATGGCTTTTCTTGGCTCTCACTGCTCCCCTGACCCTTTATGGGAATCATTTTGGTCCCATGTACTGTAATTGTTTCACTTTGTAACAATTTTCATGCATGACTTTGTTGTCTGGAGAGTGGTCCCCTTGACTGCTCCCCATCTTTACTCTACACCTCCGATGATGTCCACCTTGCTCAGTTTCTCTTGGACCGGCTCCCTCATCTGCTTTAAGTCTGTTCTTCTGAAATCTAGGACTTCAGTTTTTGATTGGGGCATTCTGGTCCCGAGGGCCAGCCTGAACTAAGTGGAGTTATGATCGCTGGGCCCCAGTGGCTCCCCTACCTTCACTCCACCCACCATCTCTGAGTTAGTGAGCACTAAATCAAGAACGGCCACATGTCTAGTGGGTTTTGGAACTCTGTATTATAATAAAAGGCTTAACAACACTAGATTTACACCAAATATGTTTTCATTTTATTGTTTTCTAATTTTTTTTTCACTTCCCCTGTTGTTGGTCCAATAAATATTGTAAATAATGCAGCAATTATTTCACTGAATGTTTTAAAATGTATCTGACTCTGCCCTGCTAAGCACACAATTGTTGTTTGTGACATGACAGTCTGTTGTCACGGTGAGCATTATGATGTCATAAAAAAAGCACGGTGAGGTTAACGGGAGAGGTAAATGTTTTCTATACTGACATTTTCGATGAACTACCAAGATGTGCTGTAAATCTGGGAAAGACACATTGAAAATGAAAAAAAAAAAATGTTCTATAGTAAGTTTTAAAAGCTGAAACATCTTATTGATGAAAGCACATGCTGAAGTGCGTAGTTGCTCTTTAACCAGCTGCACTAGCAGGCAGTCCTGCAGTGCATCCAACAGAGCCTAACATCTGGTGCACCTGGCTGCTGGAATGTCCCCATCAATGTCTGGCATGTTCAGGCCATCCACCAATGCCACCACTTTCCCCTTCTTCACTTTTCTTGTCAGCTGTTTCCCAAGCTCCCTATAACTCTTATCCACTTGTTCTGGTGGTGTACAGATCAACCCCCACTGTGAGGGGATCCACAGTGACTCTGTTTCCCCTCTGCTTCCCCTGATGTGTGCGTCCCTACACAACCTCTGTGCCCTTCCTGACATACTGTATAGGGCTACCGCCCCCTGCCTTTTCCTTTCCCTCTATCCTGCCTAGACATTGTGTAACCTGGGACTGACAAGTCCCAGTCATTATTCTCTGTGGCCCAAGTTTCTTTGATAGCTACAGAGCTCACTGATTTTATTTCCTAGTCTCCTGGCATTAAGGTACACCCCCTCCAGACTAGCTCTGGATCCTCTTTTGCTGTTTTGTGATCTGCGACTGCATTCCTTCTCATTCATCCTTTTATTACTTTGGCTTGCAGTCCCTGAGAGCCTTCCCCCCTTTGCTTCCTCCACTACTCCTTTTTGAACCTCAGCCTTATTTTAACCCACCTTATTGCTGCCAGTCCCCAGTATAAGGGGAGCACTAGCTAGGTTCCCCTCCCTCACCTCCTTTACCCTGGTTCCCCTAACCTCAGTGTCCCCTGCAGTCAGTTTGACTCTCTAATATAGACATCAAACTTCTGCCCCCGTGCACTGGTCCCTTCTCTCGTTAGGTGAAGGCCATCACCTTTGAAGAGCTTCCTGTCCCAGTGGTCCCCCAGTCCCCCACAAAGTAGTATCCTTTTTCCTGACATCATCCCTTTAACCACCCATTTAATTCCTCTATCTCTTCCCTCCTTACTCTATCTCCCCCCCCCCAAACTCCACACAGGGAGGACCTCAGAAAAGGTCAGGGAGGCCAAATGTGCCTACAGTCTGTCCCCCAGCGTTTGAAAGTTCTGCTTCACATGCGTCACAGGGTGATTCCCCAGATCATTGGTACCAAAGTGTTCCAGGACCCCAGCATCCCCCTCACTCTCCATTATCCTCCCAATTCTATGCCCCAAATGGCTGATGCCCCAGGAAGGCACCTGACCATCCCCACCCCTCCTCCCCACCCTCTCTTTGCTTCCCTGATCATAGAATCCCTAACCAGTAAGACTCTCCTAGCTGTCTTCTTCTTCTCACTCTGACCCCAGGGTGTGAACAGCTTATCACTACCATTTGCTCCGATTGACCCAGAGTCCCCCCACTAGTGGGGTCAGGTACCTTAGTCTCCTCCAGGGGTGCAAACTGATTTGCTGTTGGGATGGTTGACCTCTTCATGTCTCCCTCTGCCACCATTCCCACTCCGCCCTCCCACCACTCACCACTCTCTAGACCAGTGGGCCTCTGGGAGAGTAGGGATGTGGTCTATGGGCTCCAGATGAGCCAGTGCCGCAAGAGAGATATCTCCTCCCTTGATTCTACCAGCTGAGCATGGAGCTCGGCAAAGGTTCTGCAGAAGGGGAGGTGACCCTCCTCCAGAATCTCACCCTGGAGAAGAGTGCCCCACAGTTTCTGTAACTGATCTACTTCCCACTAAACCTCATCCCTGTATTGATTCTTATCTAGCAGAAATGCTCTGTCTGCCTTAGTCACCCTCCTTGTTTCCTTGAAGCCATGGCAAACAATCACTGTCTATTGTTTTAGTTGGGTGGGGGTACTGAACTGTTGTAAGTACAAAGATTTTTTTTAAGGTTGGTTACAGTTCAGAGGGTAGAATGTGATGGTGTTGCAATAATCAATTGTCACGTGATGTATTTCAGTTAATGAAGTTTCTATATTTTTGTAGTTTTTACCTACCCATTTTATAAAGAAGTTATATCAACTATAAATGGAATTGTACCCAAATATAATAATAACAATAATAAATAAACTTTATTTTTATGGCACCTTTCAAAAACCAAGGCGCCGAACAAATTATAAAACACATCATACAGCTCAGTGCCCTAAAAATATAAAACAGCAATAAAACCACTGATACAGTCCAAAAGAGAGATTAACCACCGAACGCTTGCCTCCACAAATATGTTTTCAATGCCTGTTTAAATTCCTCCACAGTCATGCACTCCTGTAACTGACGGGGTAGAGAATTCCAGAGGGTAGGGGCCTCAAATGTAAATGCTTGGGCCGCAGAAGATTTTAAGCTCACCCTCAGGATCTCTAGCAACCCCTCGTCAGCTGAGCGGAGCAATCACCCAGGGCGGTAAGGAACCAGGAGCTCTTTCAAGTAGTCTGGGCCCAGTCCATGTAGGGCTTTAAAAGTCAGAAGACTGACTTTAAAGGTGATCCGCCACTAAACTGGTCGCCAATGCAGTCCGCGCAGCACTGGCGAAATATGGCTGGACCAAGAAGTTCCTGTCAAAAGCCGGGCCGCTGCATTCTGCACCAGCTGCAGGTGGCGGAATTCCACCCCAGGCAGCCCTAGGTAAGGGCTACCTAATGTTTTTCAAAGTTTTCCTTGATCTATGAGCAGCTCTAAAGGATAGTGCCTTTGGCTTTAACCAACTCTGTACTTTTTTTTTATCAACTAGTTATCCTACTAGTCCATGACGGGGCTCAGCTCCCATATGCCCTCACTCCCTCCTCCCGTCCCACCATTAGTCATCTACTTTGGCTTACTTGTGCCACTGGTACCCCCATGGATGTGACCCACGGCAAGGTTGGGAAGGGGAAGGCCATCCTTCCACCACCCAACATCGCAATGCAGTGCTGCTAACAGGTCATTCTGGTGATACGGCAAGTGGAGGCACAGTGTATGGGCATCATACATCTGCGTTGTGCAGTCCATTTTTCTCCTTGTTTTTTCCCACTTCTACCCTCAGCTGTGGCATACTCGGTTGGTGCATGCACATGGAAGTGTGCATGTGTCCTGGGACCATGGCTTCCTCCTCCACACCCTGACTGACATCTGCTACTTTAAGCTCCCATGGGCTATCTCCAGGCCTCTGCCAGGTGGCAGCCAAGAGCTGGGATGGCCAACCACCACGATCTGGGAGAGGAGAGGTGCCAGCTGGCTGCTCAGTCCTCTCCCCAGCCCCTCCCCTGCAGCTGACCCCCAGCAATCTGTGCTTGTTCCTGAACACAGGTTGACAGCATGGCAGGAGATAGGGTGCTTGGCACCTTAACCCTCCTTCCCACTGGGTCAGCGACGCTGTACTTCTTAACGCCAGTATTGCATAATTCTATAGTAATGTTTATTTCTATTACTACTGTATTGTAATTTTTTTTTTGTTTTGTTTGTTTTTTTTTTTTTTGCTGTTTCACCTCTGGATAGCTGGAAGCAGAAGAGCAGGTGTACAGGGCATTGTGGAAGCTCTGTGTCAGTGTCGGCCAGATAGGTACCCAGAGCCAGATTAGATCACATACAACAGCATTACACTATCTGGAAGAGGTAATGTCACCATGATATTCACCCTCTAAATACAAAGTTCCATGGTTCAGCCACTTAGCAATAAACCATGAGAAAAGGGTACAGAATCCTGTCTTGGAACACAGCAGGTATTTTAAGGAACATTGATGATGGGGAACGGATAAGCCATAACAGTTATTTTGATGTTGTCTTACCTGAAGATCCAAGACTCCCTTATAATTATGAAGCAAAATTGGAAGGTTTGTCCACAGTGGGAACCTAAGACACATTTAATTACATCATAGCTAACTTGAAGAGAGTCACCTGTTTATTTACTCACTTAGCAAAACTATATCTGTTTGTGTCTCTTTCCTTAAAGAGCTCCAGACACAGATGAGACAACTCTGAAAAAATGAAATATTCAGGCAGAACTGTAGCTTATATTTTGTATTTTATTCTGTAATTCTCACTCTTATTTCCTTATTACTAAGGGTATTTGCATGAAAACAGTATCTCTGTCCTTTTAGCTCTGGCTTCCTGCCTACACCTGACGTCATAATTCTGTTTATGACATCAACATATGTTGCTGTGGAGATACATATGATGTCATAAACAGGGAATGTGCAGAGAAGCAGGCAGACTACATATAGTCTAGGGGACAGGGATCTATTTTTTGTGTTACTGTTTTCAGTAATGAAGTAAATGGGGAATTAATTACTGAAAATATATGAAGTAATAAAGAACACTGGATAGCTGAATATAAATCTTACTTTTTTCAGTGTTTTCCTAATGCAGGCAGGGACTCTTTAAAGATAACTTTAGAACTGCACAGGAAAGAAGGGAATCGGAATGCTGTAGGCACCTTGATTTAGAACAAAACTGCCTGAACAGAGAAATAGGATTCATAACACTATGAGGACCTCTTACCTATTCATTACACTGCAACTTATGTAGTGACTGTGAAATGGTTTTGTCAGGGACTCTGGTTTACCGGGATTGAGAAAGGGCATATTCCATTTTGCACATTGCAAAAAACGGTATTGTCACTGGTGTCTGTTAAGCCTAAATCCAGTTTTACCAGTGTTTGGTTTTGTGTACTTTATTTAACAATTTTTAACTCTGCTGACATGCATTTTAGCAATTTTGACTTCCACTATTACACATCCTTCCATCCTTGTACCAATTTAAAGTTATTTTAGGTACAAGATGTGATGGCAGCAGCAACACTACAACCCCCATCCCTAAGGTGTGATGGAAGCAGCATCACGACCCCTTCCCTCAGGTGTGATGGCAGCACCAACAGCACTACGGCCCCATGCCTCTGGTGTGATGGCAGCAGCAACAGCACTAAGACCTCCCTCCCTCAGGTGTGACAGAAACAGCAGCACTGTGGCCCCCATCCCTGAGGTGTGATGGCAGCACCAACACAGCACTACGGCCCCATCCCTAAGGTGCAATGGCAGCACCAACACAGCACTATGGCCCCCATCCCTCTGGTGTGATGGCAGCAGTAACAGCACTATGACCTCCCTCCTTCAGGTGTGACAGAAGCAGCAGCACTGTGGCCCCCATTCCTCAGGTGTGATGGCAGTATCAGCACTGTGGCCCTAATCCCTTAGGTGTGATGGCAGCAGTACTACGTTCACCATTCCTCAGGTGTGATTGCAGTATCAGCACTATGGCCCCCATCCCTCAGGTGGGACAGCAGCAGTGCTACATTCCACATCCACCAGTGGTGATGGCAGAAGCACTATAGCCCCCACCCCTTCGGTGTGATGGCAGCAGTACTATGTTCAGCATTCCTCAGGTGTGACAGAAGTAGCAGCACTGTGGCCCCCATCCCTTAGGTGTGACAGAAGCAGCAGCAGCACTGTGGCCCCATCCCTTAGGTGTGATGACAGCAGTACTACATTCTCCCTTCCTCAAGTGTGACAGAAGCAGCAGCACTGGGGCCCCCACCCCTCAGGTGTGATGACAGCAGTACTACATTCACCATTCCTCAGGCATGACAGAAGCAGCAGCACTGTGGCCCCCATCCCTTAGGTGTGACAGAAGCAGCAGCAGAAGCACTGTGGCCCCCATCCCTTAGGTGTGATGACAGCAGTACTACATTCTCCCTCCCTCAAGTGTGACAGAAGCAGCAGCACTGTGGCCCCCATCCCTTAGGTGTGATGACAGCAGTACTACATTCTCCCTCCCTCAGGTGTGACAGAAGCAGCAGCACTGTGGCCCCCATCCCTTAGGTGTGATGGCAGCAGTACTACGTTCACCATTCCTCAGGTGGGACAGCGGCATTACTACATTCCCCATCCATCAGTGGTGATGGCAGAAGCACTACAGCCCCCACCCCTTTGGTGTAATGGCAGTAGCAACAATGCAGTCCCCATCCCTCTGGGGTGATGGCAGTAGTGACAGCACTATGATCCCCTTTCTTCAACACCCACACCCGACACGCACAAGTTACAAATGACTTGGTCTCTTTGCTTGTAGAACTCAGATGTGAATTAATCGGAACCATCACCGCTAAGGTGGACTACCTTTGTTTTTTTCCTATCTATAATTTAACTGCCTGAATTGGATTTCTGCCTGTGACACTGCTGACCAGGTTTAGGGAACAGACTTGGGTGTTGGAGGGCCAGCTGGTGGGTGAAGGTTTGAGTGTCCAATGACCACTCACTTTCTCCTGGGAGGGAGGGTGGATTCATAGCTCAGCATTTGCTGGCCCCTGATGGAGGGGCCAGAGGCATGACAACATGTCAGCCCTCACTGGAGGAAGGAGTGTGATGGATGTTGGCTTATGCCTTGACATCATGTGGCCTGTCACACTCCCAAGAAAATGAGAAAACACCTGTTGACCAACTGAAGGACAGCTGTTGGTCCCTCCATAAGCCAGAAGCCCCAGACATGTGTCTGTTCTGACCCCTGCCATGCCCAGGATACACAGGAAGCTCTGTAGGGCAATTCTCCTCCCTTGGTAGCCTCCCACAGGGGTAGGGACCCACTCAATGAAGGGTTACCTGGTAGCACAGCAGTAAGGGGCAGTGGATGGTGGTTGGGACTCAGCAGCGGTGGTAGGGGGCCCTGGCAGGCCTGAAGGAGTGAATGGCTGCGGGGTAGGAGTAGCAAAAAAAAAAGCTGCTTGAATTTGCTTCTTTGAAATACAGTGTCTTCACCTAAAAAATCCATAAGTGGTTAGTGGAGGACGTTCAAATGGATTTATGCATCTCCCAGACATGTGGATGCTTTTTTTTTACTTGGTGTCCATGAAAAGGGTGTCTCTCAGTTTTCACGTCTTTGTTCAGATGTGAATTGAGCACCACTCTGCCCACCAGCATCATACAGCCCCTGGGGTCCTACCTTCTGTACGTCATTGACTGTGCTTTCAAAATCCACTGGCCAAAGATAAGTACACTTAAATACTTCACATTTGCTTTTTGTTGAAGCAGTCTATCAGAAAACTTTTTGTTGTCACAGAGACTGAAACAGCAGGTGGGAGAAAAGGTGCAAATGATCCAATTCACCTAAATGGGGTGCTAACTGTGAAGTCTTTTCATAAGTAGTAAGGCAGTTTCTTCTTTGTGAACATACTTTCATTCAGACTAGTTTTCATTCAAGCAACTGAGGATTTTGGATGGCCCTACTGATTATAAACTTGAATAAGCTAGTTGGTAACAGTGATCCTGCATTTAGCAATCTACAGCCTAGATTCTTATATGCAAAGAATACAATAAAAACCTGACTAAAATCTAAAAACAAACTTATAAAACACATAAAATGTATCTGAACATTTATCTTTACTTATACAAAATCATTGCAGCCCAAGTAAAACTCAGGTAAATTACATGGTACCCTGACTACTATTCAGTGATGTAGTAAACATACAGTATATTGGTATTTTTTTATATTCTTTGTAAAGCAGGTAAGGCCCACTAGGCAGAACTGTCTGTTTTCAGGAGTGACCTAGAAGCACTGGGGAGGTTAAGTGACTTGCTTGGAGTCACACAGTATGCAAGTGGATGTTGTGGGAATCAAACCCAGGTCTGCTGGAGGTACCCAGTTCATTCATTGTTTGTTACTCTAACCACTAGGCATGGGTGGTTAAACTGAATGGCTGATTACAACAAAGCAGTGCGGGTGATTTCCTTACTGACTCTATATGCAGCATAGCAGAAAGAATGCAAAGCACAGCAGCATTCATTTTAAGATGCTGAAATCTGGGCCGGCCCGACCGCTGGCACTGCGGTAGCACTATTGCTTGCAATGCCAGCAACCCAGGATCAGAAGCAAACTCAAGTTGCTAGAGGTCTGGCCAGGGGAGTAGGATCGAGTACCTGGGGGACTGCCTTCCTCCTCCAGAGAGGGTGGGCTGCAGGTCCTGCTGCTTTACCACCACCTGTGTGACCACGGGAGTGATGCAATGGCACTGCAGAGTGATCAGGAGGGGAGGACGCAAGCCAGGATCTGGAGCAGTGGCATGTTTCTATGTGACCTACCTCCTTGGATCTCCTGTAGTGCTGGTGCCCTCAGGGACAAAGGCCAGAAAACCAGGAACAATCACCCCACATTGGCCACTGGCAGAAGGGACCCAGGTGCCCCAGACTTCATAACCAGGCTCCATGAGGGACCCACTGAACTGCCCGACACACACTAAGGGAGTGCGGAGGGGTGACCTGGGGTCCCCTCCCTTCCCACCTGGGGGGGTACAATTCAGGCAGGATAGGGGCAGGACCACAGGAGCTCCTGACATTAGCTGGGGGTGAAGCTAAGGAATAGCCAGCCTAGGGATCTTTGAAAAGTGGAGACTGATGCTGTGAAAAGGGGACATAGAAAGAGAAAATAAAAAAAAAATTAAAAAGATGCTGAAATCTTAGAGATTCTGTGCAGTGACATGCAATTTCCGTGAGGCACTGGTACAAGAATGAAAAATCCGCAAACCAAGCAGGATTCCATGATTGTTACCGGTGTTACTGGTAAAAATGGAAAACCAGGGTCCCTAGGTTTTGTGTATCTACTCTCTTAGGAAAGTACTTGTGCCTCTCCCCTAAGCTTTCCACATATTTTTCTCTCCCTGCCTTTGACCCTTATAACACCTCTGTAATGAACCATGACTCATCTACAGTTCTGAGGTGTCAAATCTCAGCCTGCCTTTTTCAATGCTAATGCTCTGTTTATTCTTTTGTAATGGGGTAAGGCCCACTGGACATGAGTTCTGTTTACCGGGGCAGCCTGGGAGCACTGGGAGATTATATGGTTTGCACAGGGCTACACAGTTTGCCAGTGGACATTGTGGGAATCAAACCTGGGTCTGCTGGATGCACCAACCTCATTCACAGTTCATTGTTCTAAACTCTAGCCTATACGGCCACTTTAACATCAACATTTGGTACAAAACCTGTTTCTTTTGCTCAATTTTCTAAAACACCTGAAACAAAATGAAACAGAGAAATTAGCTGTTATCAGCTCAGCATATCTTTACTGGTGAAACTTTTGAAATAAATAAATAAGTAGAAACCTACGTGACCCCAAATACTTGGGTGCTGTAACATCTATGTACAGTTCATTTGCTGATCCAGTAAAAGTTACCTCTTTTGAAGATTCAGAAAGAAACTCAAGAGACAAAAAAATTACCCTAGAGGGGGAAAAACATGAATACATTGTTTTGGTTTTTAAACTCCTCATCGCAGGGTTGGTCTGTTGGCACAGTGTTATAGCTATTGCTTGCAATGCTTGTGACCTGGGTTCACGCCCTGAGCCTGGATCATCAGAGGGCTGGCTGGGTGAGGAGACTAAGTGTCCAAGGAATGCTCTCCTCCTCAGTGTGGGGAGTGCAGTGGCACCTGGCATTGGAGTGGTCCATCGCAGGGACTAGGAGGCAGAACACCAGAACTGCAACTTGGAAGCAGAGACATGGCAGCCATCCAGTGTACTACATATGGGAGTGTGCATAGTGCCACCACTGGCAGTACTGCACGCTGTTCCCCCACAAATCAGGAGAAAATCACCCTGGTTGGCAGGTTGATTCCCCCATCCCTCACAGGCCCTGCACCAGAGACTTTGGCGTGGCTCCACTGGATCCTTGAATGGCAGTTTGAGCGAGACTCATTGTCACAATACTGCAGACGTAAGCTATTGGGAAAGAAGCCGGTATGTCTGGGTGAAGTCAGGTGATGGGGCTTCAGGGGGCTGTGGAAGATAGGAGCCTACCACAGAGTGAGAAAATACAAACATTAAATCTCCTCATAAATAATGGGAGGTCAACTAATGATAAGGAAGGTCACTTTTTTCCACATGGATTATGCATCTGCTCTGCCTCTGATAGCCATTTTCTGACAGCAAACCCTCAGCCCCATCCCCCACTGTCCCTGGGACACCACTTTACTTATTACCTCCATGGGTGATTGGTTCCTGGTATGTGGTGCAGATGGAATCATCCTGCTGCAGTAGGATGCTTCCTGTGTTTTTTTTTTCCTTCTGCTCGGAACTGATGCGTGTGCTATCATGCACTTGCACAGGGTGAAGATGCTGTACACTTCGGCATGTGTCCTCCCATCGAACTGGCAACTGCTGCCATGCCACCCAGCATCCACTGGGTGGCAGTCAAGCAGTGGTACGTGCTGGCCCCACTCCCTGAAGGAGGAGAGCTGTCTGTGGATGCTTGATTCTCCTTCTCCAGCTGGCCCCCAAGTGACCCTCATCTGTTCTTAAACCCTGGTCTCTGGTGTGGCAACAGGTGAGATGCCAAGCACCTCAGCGCTCTGGGCCATGGGGCTGACTTGGTAGTGCAAGTCACTTAACCTACTTAAGCAACAAAAGGTGTATCAACAGTGGATCTTTGTATTTTAACATACCAGCACTGGAGAACATTATTGACTTGTATGTGGATCCATTCTGTAGCAATGATCATCTTACAAATCATTTTTCTTATTAGGTATAATGAACAAACAAGCCTGTCCCCTAGAGAGCTTCAGAGATGACTTGGAAATCATCTTATAAATGCAAGTGATTGCCAGCCCAGAGGTGAAGAGGAATGAGGTGCTGGCGCCTCATCTCTTCCCATGCCAATGACCCATGTTTGGGAATGAGCATGGGTTGATGGGTGGTTGACTGGGGAAGTGAGGGCGAGGAATTGGATTGAGGTGCCTGGGGAAGGATGTGGGTTTTCACTGGCTCTTGGCTGCCACCTGGTGGAGACATGATGGCAGCACCAAGCCAAGGGGGAGGACCTGGTACTAGGCCGGGTGGGAGGAAGAGGCCATCACTGGAGCCTTGGAGAGCACGCGCACTTCCATGCGCATCAGCGTACTGGGGCCCCAGGTTAAACAAGGAGAAAAACTGAGAAAGGAAGCACTGGGCAGTAAGGATGATGCCCCAAGCTTGGTGGCAGAATGAGTCCACTTGAGGAGAGAACCGGAGCAGAACCTGCCCAGTGCACCTGATGAGGAAGAATAACTCTATATGGAAAATGAATAAATGCAAGTGATTGGGACAGCATCAAAGATTGTTTGCATGTTTTTCTGGAAAAAATAAGAAGCACACATAGAAAACAGGCATGGTAAAAACCTCAGAGAACAAAGCAAGCAATGGGAACAAAAACAAACCCTGGTCTGACAAGGATTGTAAAGGAAAAGCAAGTAATTATGATCTTGAGGAGGCTGAAAGGTAAACAAAGTAAAAATCATCTACAGGAATCTAATAGAGAAAGGTATATTTAAAAGTTATTTTTCAATAAGGTAAACACAAATTTGATCAAATGAAAATGGGCAGAGTTCGAAGAAGCAATTAAGACAAAAAAATAACAAAACATTTTAGAACTTAATAGCAGTAGGACTGGGGACTTGAACATCCAACTGTGATGCACACATACAGTACCAGAGTCAGTGTGGGTTAAATAGTACAAGAAACTCTTTTATGATCTAAATAGGAACCTTGAAAATTTAGAAGTTATTTATTTATTTATTTATTGGAATCTCGGATAACACCTTTGAGCTAAAAGCTCGTTTACAAAGGTTACACGTCGTAAGCAAATAGACAGGGTACGTCAACATTACAAAACAGATAGGGGTATATACAGCAGGCAAGTACAATATGGTACATACAGATACAGATTCAAGCAAGTACAGTTAAAATACAGCAGGTAGGAGAGGTCAACTTTATTGCAACAGTACTAAGAGCATACCTGAGGCGGACAAGCAATTTATAGTGGTAGCTGAGCTTTAGAGCGTGCAGGTAGAGTTATGGAGGTCAAGTAGTGGCGACCAAAGGAGGGAGGACAGAATAGATGAGAGCAGGGGAGGGTGGGGCAGAGACAAGGGGTGACAGAATAAGGGGGTTGAGTATTCAGAGGGTGGGATTGGATAGGATCTACCCAGTGTTACCGTAAGTAGGTGATAGGGCAGGGCTGGGTGATGTGGGGGGAGAGAGGGATAAGGGAAAGGGTTTTAAAGTGGGGGGGGGTAAGGTGAGGGGGAAACCAGGGAGGAGGGGGTGAAAATTGAGGGGATTAGTATTTGTGAAGAGAAAGCAGGAAGGTGGTGAGATAAAGAGGGGACATGGGCAAACAAATAAAACATTTAAAATGAATCTGGAGAATGACCAGTTTTATCAAGTTTAGTTTAATTTATTTAAAAACCCATTGCTGCCAAAACCTACCATAAGGGGGTGGCTGAAGTAGCATGTAGTTTTACAATCAAACTTTACATCCAAAGCAGAGTAGAAAACAGAAATACACTCAATATCAAAAAATCATCAGTACACTAAATACACGTATATTCAAACAATCTAAAAGATTTCATTTTTAGTACAAAATATATTTCTTCATTACGTGCAGGTCAGTGACTATACTCATTAGAACACATTCATTTATCCAAAAAGCACATAAAAATAAGTTATAACTCTAATTAGTGAGCTCAAAGGTGGAAAAGCACCAGGTACAGATGAAATTGCAGTGCGGTATACACATTTAATGCTGAATAGTGGGTAGAACTGATAGCAGAAATGTTCTTCTAGATAAATAAAACTCATAAATCTCCTCAGAAATGGAAAGGAAACATTATAGTTCCAATATACTTGAACTGTTATAAATTAGACCCACATGCTTATAGGCCTATAGGTTTCATAACTATAATGGCAAAGTTATATGGTCATAACAGAACACCAATCAGTCCCCCCAGCTCTATTTATTTCCCCCAGCACACTGCACAGGACCTGCTTCGGCTGTCACCATCACCACCATTCTAAGACTTCTCTCCCTGGGGTTCCTGGAGCCCTGGATCATGCACGGGCCATCCTTTGTACAAGACGTTAAACAGAAGTCTGGTTTATTTTTTCTGGTAGTTGTTAAGGTAGATGTTAAAGATTGCATGGCATTTCTTGAAAAGAGTAGGGGAAATGTTCTATTTAAAAGAAATAAAACTGCTATGCAATCTTTAACCAGCATATGCTGTACATTCCTAAAGCTAAGAAATAAGATTATTTCCTCAGCGATTTATCTTTTGGCCTTGAGTGTAGCCTCTCATCTTGCAAATATACTTTTTTGTGGAGATGCTGAAACATTTCTTGTTATCTCAGGACATGAAGACATTTTGTGTTGCAAAACCCAAGCATACATGGCTTGCCACAGATAATACTTTAAGACTGCACAGACTACCTATAGAGTGCTATAATGGTATTTTAACTGAGGGCTGAAATATATAGTTAATACTTATTCGTCGTAGGAGACTGTCTGGAACATCGGTTCTTGCCACATGTTGGCCAGTGTCATCCAAAAACCGTATGCATATGGAGTTCAAAAAAGAGATGTTCTTGGATCTCCAGTAATGTCAAACATATGGCCTGGGACAATTTCTATCACTTATTTGCATGTGCTTGTGGGAGTTTCTAACTCCCAGTCTCCCATGGCTACTCAGACCAGTGGCAGAGCTAGAGGGGGGCTGGGGGGGCGGTCGCCCCTCCTGGCTGCCCCAGTGTGAGTAGTGGTGCCCCACCACTATCTTTATTCACTGTTTAGTGCCCACTGTGGAACCCATGATTGACTGATGCCCCCCCCCCGGCTCTCCAAATCTGGCTACTTCACTGACTCAGACATAATACATCCCATACATCTGAGGATTTAAGATCTGAGTATAAAATATATCCTATTTCTCTATTTTTTTTTAATATTTTTTATATAAATTAGGATATGGGTTTTAACAGGGTAAGTTCAACTTTTCTCTTTCTGCCATGATTAGGTGTATGGTTGTAACCATCTATTGACTGCTATTAAGCAGAGTTTTTCCCCTGGCTATATATAAAAATGCTATAATAGAGAACCAAAGGGTTAATCATATCAAGTCCACCCGTACCACTTATTTGTAAGTGATTTCTCTTTTTAAGGGGCTAAGACAATTTCTCCACAAGGCTTTGAAAAATATGCTGTATCATTTTACTTCTAGCTTAATTGGTGGAAAGAAAATATCCCTTAAATAAGGACAGACTGGAATTACTAATGTTTTGATTAGAAAAATGCATTTTAGTTTAGAAATCCTTTTATTTTTTCCACATGCTGATTCTTAGTCTTGCATTCTGTAAACAATTATCCCAGTTTTTAAATCCTTAATCCCCTTTACCAAGTGTTATACAGTACCTAAGATTTTAATGTCCTTATCACAAATGGGAACAGAAGCTATGTGCCTTAGGGGTGCAACCCCTATAATGCCTAAAACAGTACCTATATTTTCTTGGTAATTTAACTGGGAACCAGAAAATCTTGGCAAAACTAATCAGGTTCCTTGCAACGACATGCCATGATGCATCATCTTTAACAAACACAACAACATTGTCTGCATAACCTAAAATGTTTATCTGAGGAGACTCAAGGTTTATGGATATGCCCTTAACTTCAAGACATGAATTTATGAGTCATAGGAGGGGGTCCAGACTAAAAATGTACAGTAAAGGGCTCAAAGGGCACCCTTGATGAACTCCTTTTTGGATAGACACATGTGTTCCCATCCATCAATTTACATTAGGGATGACTGCCACCATTCAATAGAAAGGTTTTATCCACTGTATAAATAATTCTGGAATACTGTATGCACGAGAGACTGTAACCATACGTTCATGTGACACTTTCTTGAAAGCCTTTTCCTGATCAAGGTGAAGGACATATCCATTTGAAAACTGTGAAACTCTTCTCTCAAAAATGTCTCATCAAAATAAGGTTGTGTTGAACCTCACAAGCTTGTCCTGAGCATCTCTGGTGTGGGCTAACAAGATATTCTGTGACTGCTGACCAGCAGTTTGCTAAAATCTTGAAGTCAGAATTTAGCAGACTGAGGGGTCTCCACTTACTGAGGTTATTTTTGTCCCCTTTCTTGTCTGTAAATAACCAGAATGGCTTTTGTCATGGAGTCAGGCAAATACTTTTGTTGTAATACGCAATTAAACAAGTTAACCAGAATAGGGAGCTAAAAACATAAAAACAAAATTTGGGACTAACCCATCTTAGCCAGGAGCAGTGTTGTTCTTTAGATAATTGATTCATTTTTGCACCTGTTCTTTAGGGATGGGGTCAGTCAAAGATGTTTTATCAGTTTCTTCGAGAGAAGGTAAATTCAGACTGAAAAGAAATGGGGGATCAGAGTGTATTACTGGAGGGGACCTGAATGTTTCTGTCATAAAGTCTGTTACTGTACATACTAGCTCAGCAGGTGAGGAAACTACTATCCCTGCTGGGGTCTGAAAAGCTTGTAAAGGTCTGTGAGCCACTCTTGTTGACAGTCATGGTAAGGGTCAAGTGTTTTTTTTTTGTTCTACGTGACATATCTAATTTCTTGTTAGAGTGCCTGGGCTCTGTTATACTGCGCCTTATCCATCTCATTTGTAATCACCAAGATTTGAACACTGTAATTCATCTGTTTCAATCTCTGATTTAGATATTAGCTTTTTCAGACGGGCTCGTGCTCATAGACCTAAATATTTCAAGCAATCTGTGGTAGGTGTGTGTCCTAAGAATGTTTGAAAAAAAGTGGGCAAAGACCAGAGTCCACTTTTGTGTCCTCCCACCTGAAGACAATGTTGTCACAGATACATATAACTGAATCCCTAACCCTCCAGAAAGTATTCCACTTTCTCTGTAAACTATATGGGTTCTAAAGGGAAGCACTACCAAGCTTCCACATGCTTTTTTTATGTATACCAGTGCTTTCTCATGAAACTGTTCATTGCACTGTGACATGATCTGAAAACTCCACATCCCACGCTCTGGCTGTGTCAACCATAATAGCTGGGACACAAAGATGGAGTCAAGTCTTGTTGGGTGAGGACCCCTGAAATAGGTGTTCCCTCCAGATTTATGAAGAAGTCTATATGTTTATGAGATTTGCTGGGCTGATAACCATTCTAAGGGTGTTGGAGTCATGGGACATGTTATCTGTTTGCAGGTTTCTGTCAGCAAGAGCTAATCCACAACTGAAATCACCCTCCCCCCAGCTAACAATATGGGATATAGGTAAATATTGCTGTATTTCTTGAAAGAGAGCTGCATGAAGGGATTTTGTTTGGGGGGCATATGTAGTAATTCTTCTTCACAAAAAGTAGTAGGATATATCTAACATCAAGGCTCTCCACGGATGTATATCTACTAGATGAGAAACTTTGAAGGCAGGTTCGTTGAAAAGGATACCAACCTCTCAAAACATTGGTCAATGTGTAAAAACCAGAAGGCTGTGCCTTTATACTGCCGCTGAGTATCTTGTGAAATTTCAAAAGTAGTTTTTAACCAGGTGTCTTGCAGCAAGATCATTTTGCTGACACAGGTCTGCAAAACAGCGAAGGTGCTAATACATTTTTGGAAGCTCTTTATACTGTTCACATTTAGAGATGTGGCCTCATAAGCATTATTTATGAATAGTATAAAAAGAAAGAGAACCCACGGTACACTCTGCATTTTTGTTTATTTCTCTTCTGAATGGGTTTTCCATCGCATTCTTTTGGGTGCAGAGGTTTCAGAAGGAGAACGTTCCTGCTCTGAGGATAATTCTTTCAGAGAGGATGTAATGGAGGAAGCCTCTGCTCCCTCATCCTCCCCCTCTGTATCCCTCCTGTTTTCCAGGGATTATGGAGCTACACCTGTTCCTTGTAGGGACAGGTATTGGGATCAACCCTCTTGCCCTTTTGAAACCTTTTGGTCTTTTCCATTTGGTTGTTTATTCCTGGGCCTCTTTTATTTACCTGTTTTTTTTTGGGGGGGGGGGAGGAGGCAATTGTACATCAATACTAATACAAGGGGTGGATCCAGTTGCATCTGCATGTGAAATTACCCTCTTAGCGAGGCCTCTTGGCCTCAGGTCTCACAACAAGCAGACAGAGGTACGTAGAGTGACCACACGCAAAAGACCAGTAACAGGAACCATCCCAAGTTAAGACAGTGCTTTGGTCTGCAACAGCAAAGGCAAGCACCCCCAAAAAGATCTAGCACCTGCCATACAACACAGGCATACAACCACTACAACAGACTGTAGTTAAGAGAGTTTATTAGGAAATCTTACATAGATATAAAATGCAAGGCAATTACCAAGGTGGGTGCCAAACTCCCATAACAGCAACCAAAACACCTACGGCTTTTCACACTTTGTGGCAGCTGCTTTGTCATGGGTAATGGGCCTTATGCACTAACTACATGCAAAATGCAGTTAGGTCACCCACGCCACTCAGCACTTGCACGCAGGTGTGCGCATGCTGGGGTCACATGTGCCAGCCACAAGACCACGCCCCTGCCCCCCTGGCATTTATTGTTGAGCTTTTGTTGACCAGGTAAGTGCACTAGACAAATCCTGCCTATTTTCAGGCACGACCCGGGGGAGGGGGATACAGATGAATGCCAACTGACCTTGAACCAGATTAAGCTGTTGGTGGTATTTTTTTTTTAGTGAATGAGGGAAATTTGGCCAGGACACCGGGAAATTCCCCTACTCTTTTCGATAAGTGCCATGGGATCTTTAACATCCACCTGAACTACCACCAATCCAGGCAGATGGGACCTCGGTTTAACGTCTCATCCGAAAGACGGCACCTCAGAAATGCAGCACCCCTCACATGCTGCATTACAGTGTCAGTACTGGGATATTAACCCAAGTGCCAGATGTGGGAACTGAACCCACAGCCCTCTGATCTCCCGGCCTCAGAGGCGAGTGTGCTACCTACTGAGCCACTGACACTTGGCTGAGGATCGAGGCTGTATGGGGGAGGAGTGTGGGATGCAGGTAGGCATATGATGGGATGCTTGTCCTGGGTCCAACAGTGGATTTCTTTCATGCACAGGCAGGGTATACCAGGATGGTGCATACCCCTCAGAGTTGAAACACTGGGTGTTTGCCCAAATGGCCACCCCCAGCCCACCCAGGCAGCACAATGGGCTGGGGCAATGGTGCAGCAAGGGTCCCAATGCCACCCACTACTGCCACTCCCATTCCACACTACCTCCAGGACTCCAGCTTGTGGCAGTCTTTTGGTGGAGCCAGCAGTCCTCCATCTCTGGGAGAGGAGAGCAGTCCCTTGGATGCTCAATCCTCTCCCTGATGGGTGACTCCTGGCATCTTGTGCTCATTCTGGAACTCGGGTTTTTGGCATGGAGTGAGAAGTGCTATCTGGCACCCCAACCCTTTGCACCACCTGGTCGGTTGAAAGGAGTATCATTTAATTGGTTGTACTGTGCCCAAATCTTATCTAGGCCAGTTACATATTTAAGATTCATATCATAGTTTGAATCCCATGTATGGATTAAGGCATATATTTCAGATGCGAGGAGTTTCAAAGAGTTTTTCAACATATTTCCAGCCACATAAACTTATTTAGTTATTTATTTAGTAAATTTTGGTGACCGGGTAGGCCCACTGAGCCCCGGAGGTCCCTTTTTCAGGGGCGACCCGGGATAGCAATACAAGTTACAAGAATGAACAAGGACATAAGGAACATTTGAGGCATTGTGAGTTACATCATGAGGTGGTTACAGTAAAGAAAAATAGTGGATACAGGCATGGTAAAAGAAAAGCAGTGGATACAGGCATGGTAAAAGAGAAGCAGTGGATACAGGCACAGAATTTAAACTCTGTCTGCTGGAGTCTCTAAGTCACGTTTGTATACTAGTCTCACTGCATGTCTTCTTGAGGCAGGCTCGCCCTTACTTGTGAACATGTCTGTGAGTTTAAATGTTGGTCTCTGAGGCTCCTGTGGTATAGGAGCTGAGTCTGTTTCATTTTCTCGGGGTTCAGAAGCTGCAGGACCTGTGTGTAGTGCAGTAAGCCCTCTCCTCTTCTGGTGCAATCCCAAGAGCACAACTTTTGGTGACCCTGATGGGGGAGACATAGGATCCCTTCTACCTCGCTGCCCCTTGGTGCCTTCCTTAGACAAAGGCCATACAGAGCTTTTTCAAGAGCCATAAGTTCAGTTTCTTGATCAGGTATTGTAGGAATTATTACAGTCTCAGTTACTTGCACAGGAGGTTCAGACTCTGTATTTTTTTTTTAATTAGTATGCTTTTTGTATGCCCTCTTGCTGTCAGAGTCCATCCTGGTCACGGACCCCCCCCGAGTCTCCACCTCCGTCGATTTTGCCTGCACTCCACATTCACCCCTGGTGTTCCCCGCAGAGGGCGGGGTCGTGACACTGCCCGCTTCAGCCCGATACATATATCTGGTTGGGAGCCGGAGGCGGAGGCTGATTGAGACCAGGGGAGGACATCATGAAGACAGTCGAGACATAGTGATTTTCTCCCCATGTAGGAAGGGGCGGGAGTATGCAATGACGTCCTGTGTCTGACCCGTCCCTAGTTCTACTTGGCGTCGGTGCAAGTAGTGAACCCAGCCTCCGCTGGGTGTCGCTACAGCACCAATCACTCACACCCCCCCCCCAGAAAAGGAAAGCAGTCATGGATGCTCTATCCTTCTCCCCCCCAGCCAGCCCTCTGGCAACCCAGGCCTGTTCCGGAACCTGGGTCACCAACATCGCGAACGGAAATCCAACCACTGTGCTGACGGGCCGGACCTCAGACTCTGTATTAACCAGGGCCTGCAGTTCTGGGGACTGTAGTTGTTCAACTTGCTGTTCACTGTTAACAGTGCTGGCATCAGTTTTATTTTCCCAACCCTTTCTATTCTCAGCTTTAGCACCGGGAGTCATCTATACACTGACTGGTTCTATCAGTCAGTTTGTCTGTGGCAACTCAGTGTTTATAGAGGGGAACTCCCTCCTGTAGTGCTGGACGACTGGCTCTAATGAATCCAGGACACAATCACCTATGCCATCTTGTTGCCATCCTATGCCTTGTAAGGCCTTCTCTGCAGATCAGGGGGCTGATTTATTTCTTGCTGCCTTGACCTGGGCTACTCTGGATACGTCTCCTTTCCTCCAGTCCAGCATTCTTTAGGTAGCATACGCATCAGAGCACAAATGTTTCTGGCAATGCTGCATCTGTCAGCAGCTCAGTTGACCAGTCAGCAGCTTTCCTGGCCTGTTGCAGGCTCAGGAGGCAGTCTCTCTCATGCAGGTGCCTTGCTTACTCCTCAGCCATCATCTTCATTAAACACTTGGTTATATTATTATAATATAACCATTTTGTTTTGCTTTTAGACCACATGCTGACGCAGCACCTTGTTTTTGTTTTTTTCATTAAACGCTGCTGCTTCTCCTGCACTGCTACTCTGACCTTACGTTCCTCCTGACACAGGGCTGCATCTGTCAGGTCAGTAACCATTTCTATGTTATTCTACCTTTCATTATTAATTTCCACAGTTTCGTCTGTGATCATTGGACCTCGTGCTGACCAGTGGCAGGGATAGAGATCAGCTCTTGTGTCACAACACCATCCTCCCCTCCACCACACAGGTTGGCCATCTTGGCAGACTGCTAAAATGGACCAAAACATCCCCTACTAAAGAGTAGGTGTATCTGTATTAAAATGAAAATATCAGCAAAGAAAACAATACTTGCAAATCAAACATACAATCCTCATTCAAAAGCGACATAATTCTTAACCAAATCACTTTATTCATTAATGAAGAAACAACTGAAGCATGACATCAAAAAATGAAAAAAAAAAAAAAAGAAAACCTAAGCCCTCTGGCTCCGTATAATTAATCTAGCCAAGTGACCCCACTCCAAAGTGTCCTAAATATTTTGTCTGTCAATACTGTATATTCCTTGTCTCCGATAATGCGCTTTTCATTCAAAACCATTTGTAATAATACTGGAAGTGAAATATCTTTTTTCTGTAATACATACTGACAACATAGTTGCCATATGCACCGTTTCAAGCAAGCATAAAGGATTAATATTGTACTGGGACACCATTCCTTCCACGTGTTGTCAATGTCCCTCAAAATCAGATGCTTATGTTCAAGGTCTAGCATTTTAGGCATGTGCCACATTTTTGCTAAAGATGCTGAAAATGCGGCAAAATATGAACATGTACCAAAGAGTAGGGGAATTTAATTGAAAACAAAAGACACAGCACATCATTACAACACACTTATAGCAAACAAAGCAGTAGAAAGGAACACATTACAGTAGAATCCATTGTGCCATCCAGATACAAGAGGTCCAATAAGCTTTAAACAAAGATGGGTCACAGTGTTTTTTCTCATACTGATACACACCGTTCAGTGCTTGAAAAACCATCTGAATCACAGCTTCAGGAGAATTCAGCTTTTGCTGAATGTGTAGTGCACGTTGAGCCTGCCACAGACAGTATCTACAACAAACAAAAATGATCTGTAATGTGGCAGGATGAAATTTCTTCCAAGCCCCATGATAAGAGACCCAAAACCACTATAGAATAAGTAACATGTTGAAAGAATAGCTCCTTCCACTTTAAACTCAAAGTTTGCCAAAATAGAATGGCAAAAGGACAGTCTAGGAGAAGGTGGCTTTGTGTTTCAAGGGTATGCCCACAATAGTCCTTAGGGCATACTGTTCCTTCCATGCTTCTATGTTTGAATGAGCCTTTGACCGCCATCCGCCCATGAATACTCCTCCACATAATATCCCACATCCTTCCTGGGATCCTTATGTTAGTTAATTGTTGCATAGCTTCCCTCTCTCATCCTTCTGGGTATAATTTTAACAAAACTACACTAGAAAAAAAATAGTGCTTAAGATGTGTTTGTACAAGTGCTTTCTGTCAGGTAATAATATATCCAAATTCCACCCTTTTATTTTTTTCTAAAGCTAACATCAGGTAATGGGGGATAATATGTCTAAAGCCTGAGATGTTGCTAACCCTAGTCCCTCATTGCACTCTACTAGAAATGGAGTAATCCAGTCCAGCACCCAAGTATGCCAAGCTTTCAGGGATCCTTTTAGTGCTACCACTATATTATAGTACAGAAATATCGAAAGGAAGACAGCAATGGGGCTAACCATCCCCCCCCCATCCATATATGGTCTGTATGTAATGTCCCTTTTTACGGGGTTCAGGCGGCTGTCCCAAAAACCTTGAAAGAAAATACTGTATAGTTTGGTTTTTGGACACTAAGGTAGGGGGAATACTAGACTGATATGTAGAAAACAAGGGAGTAGCAAAGACTTTATCAAATAGACCCATTTCTTCTTAGAAAGAGTCCTCATTTTCCATAGGGACAGTTTCTTTTCTGCCACTCCAGTACATTTGTTCCAATTATCCATACCAATATCCTGACCTCAAAATGTTACTCCCCAAATTTTAACAGACGCTGTACTAGTACTACTGCAATAAAATTCACAGTCATAGGATTCCCTGTTGGTCCCATGGGAAACCAACTACTTTTAGTATAATGAATCTTGACTCCTGCTAGGAGGGAAAAGGAGGTAATAACACCTTGAGTATCCTGCCCTGTATCGTTTTTCTGTAAGATAATACATAAATCATCTGAATAAGCCAATACCTTTACTGCGGGAGTGTCCTCAGTAATCTGTATCCCTTTGATGTTTAGATGTTACTTGAGTAGACGTAGTAATGAGTCTAGTGAAAAGACATATAACAAGGGACTTAAAGGACAACCTTGTTGCACACCCTTTCAAACCGATATTTCTTTACTCTGTTGTGAGTTAATATATGGAATTAATAGGGCTTTGTGATACAAAACCATATTCCAGTTTACCAGTTGTTGTGGGACCCTGTATCTTAATAATGCCATCTTTAGATGGGTATGGGGGACCCTATTGAATGCCTTCTCCAGATCCATGCTTAACAGGAAGCTTTCTACCAAACCTCTATGCCCTCTTTCAATCAATTCTCTTAATATTATCAAATTGTCACCATTTCTATTCTGTATGGCACAAGTTTGTTCCTTAGAGATTACTCTGGAAGCAATGGACTGTAAATGTTGTGTTAAAATTTTGTATAATATTTTTCAAATTGGAATTTAGTAAACTTAAAGGTCTCAAGTTACTTATATCCACGTTCTCTCCCTTTTTATATAAAAGGAACAGTATCGCTATTTTCATAGAGTGCGGCCATTTGCCAGTGTTCAATATCAGTGTATAAAGCTTGCTGAATAGGCAGCAAGTATTCTTTAAAGGCTTCATAAACCTCAGTTGGGAGGCTATCTAACCCGGGAGCTGTATTATTTCTGAGGTGGCTTACAGCCCATTCTATCTCTGATAAAGAAATAGGGGACTTGTGACTTGGCTTATGAGATCATTAGGAATATTTGGTATGTTTAGGTTGTTCAGTAGCTCACACTTCCTATTAGAGGTCCCTGGGGCTCCGAACATTTCCTCACAATATGTCTGTACTTCTGCCGCCGATGTTTCCTCTCTCACCTGTGGACACTTCACCACCTCTAGCACTTGGCGGTAAGTACATTTAAACAAAACAAACTCGCCTCTCATCAATGGAGTTTTTCCGTTATTGTGTTTAAATATGTAGTCCTTTATTAAACCTTTCAACAACAAAAAAATCAAAACAAAAAAACCCAGAAATTTTTCAGCAGCCATGGACCACACACTGCACTTCATCCCAACCGAACCTCAGCTGAACAGCATCTATATTTTATATAATTGCTGTGGAGAAAAAATACTCCCCAGCAATTATATCAAATAAAACATGGGGTAGTGTGTAAAACGTACATTTTACACACATCCTCGGTGTTGGATGCTTGTATAAACCCTCGAGCTTCACTCCCGGGCTTTATGTAGCATCCAACACCGCGAGTGTGTGTACAATTATCATTACACATACTACCCCATGCTTTGTTCTATATTTAATGCATGCCCAAGTGGCATGCAAAGGCACAAGGTCAAAGGCTGAGTGTCCTTATGCCCCTGGGAAGTGCATTAAAATCATGTGATGTACACCCTGCAGTGGTTTATTACACTTATAAAATGGCTTGTTTTGTTGAAGATATTTAAAAATGGCATATTCTGATTAAAATATGAAAATAAAAAAAATAGTTTTTGTTGTGAACATACTTTTTTTAATTATACAAAGTTATGTAAGAAAACAGTTCAACCAGCTGTCCAGCAGGTGGTGCTGTGTGTCATGATGTTGCTGCTTTGTTTACATGGGCTTGTGCTGCCATTTTCCTGTTTGTTGCAGTGCTCCATTTTTATGTGGAAACATAACTGAAGTGGTTGTACAGCCCCCACCCCCCCAATGCTGAGCGGTGGTAATTTGCCACTTTATATTGTTTGTATAGCCCCCCCCATGCTTTGCAGAATGCCACTGGAGTGCCAGTTTTCATGATTGTTTGAAACCCCCTCGCAGAGTGCTGCTCTTTTTCCAGTTGTTAGTGTCAACGGAACTGGCCTCCTCCCGCTTTGTGAGCTGAAGCTGTCTCTCCCCCTTCCCCAACTGCACTTCCTATAACTCTGTTTGGTCCATTGCCACAGTGAATTTTGATTTTAGTTGGTCCTTCCCTTACTCCTTGGTACTCAACTGCTACTTAAATGTGATGGATGGGAACATTCAGGAATACAGGATGTCTTGGTCAGCTGGAGATGCAAATGTGATGTTATCTGGCAAAATAAAAAGCATACCAAATTAATTGTATAAACTATTCGACAGCCATCTGACGGTGTGCTTTGAGAAGTGTCTAAGCAAGGGAGTCAAGTAAAAACAGTGTTTTTTTTCATTGAGGCCAAAAACTTTCTTTTGAGGTGTTGACAGATGTAATATTTTATGTAAGTGGTGAGGAACTGTTTGAGAATGTGCTGTGAGAGTGCAATGGAAATTAACAGTTTTAAAAAAAATAGTCTTAAATATGGTAGTAGTAATGGTTAAGATTTCAAATATGGTAGCCAGTGACTTTTTATGTTAGGGTGCAGTGATATGTAGGTTTTTTGGAGATGAAAATGAGATTCAGTGACTGACCGTGCATTTAAAGAGATTTAATGCACAGTCAGATGATGTCTCTTGACCAATTACATTTCTAGATTTTTTCTTGCTATTTTATAAAAAAGAGACACATCTCTCCACACACATATGAACTTACTAATAATTACTTGAGTGACTCGGAGTAATTTTGTAAGTTTTACTACTTTTTTTTATTAAAAAAAAAAGGGAATGTAATGCTCTTCCCAGCCTCAGACATGGAGTGCTCCTGATTAAACATTGCTGTAGAACATGACAACTGCACACAGGATACAGTAAGTGGTCCTGTGGCTCTGAGCACTGACTAGCTGGAATCACTTATGTGATTTATAATCTCTCAACAAGCCATGTATTATTATTAGCTTCACATTACTGTACTGTATATCATTTTATAGACTGTGATTCTCTAAGGGGCAGTTCCTATGTTGGAGAATTGAGTAGAGTGACCACGCCACTCCGTACCTGTGGACAGGTACGCACCAGCGGTATACATGATCACCAGCCACCTGTCCGTGGTCCCACTCCACTAGCATGCAGGTGCGCAGAGGGCAGATGTGGGTGGTGGACTGGACCCAGACAGGCATCCAATCAGATGTCAATCCTGGGTCCCGCAGTGGATACCCTGCACCATAGTGTGGGTCCAGGGAAGTGAATGGCACACATGGGTATCCACCACACCTGCCCTGAACCTTATGCAGTGTACACCCCCCGTGCCCCAGCTCAGTTCCAATTGTCAGTGACAACCCCCTCCAACTCACCCAGGCAGCCCAGTGGGCAGGGGCTGCTGTACAACAGGGGTCTGATGGACATCTTCCCCAGCTGGTGTCTGGTGTCTGGTCGGCAGGTGGCATGGGGGGCATGTCTCATGTAGGACTGGTTTTCATTTGTGTACCCTAGCCAGGCACTCTGCACCACTCTGCACCTATGCGGATGGTGTAACATGTGGGCATGTCCCCCTGGTATGCCTCTGAAACACCTGCTGTGCATCACTGCGGGATCAGGCAGAGGATGGTATGTGAACAGAGTTTCAGTCCTGTAGTGAATGCTGCCAGGGGGTCCACAGGACCCCACTGTGCAGCATTCCAACACAGGGTGGAGCACATCTGCTTTAAGCCCCTTTAAGAATCATGGCCACAGTGAGTAACTTACCTGAGATGCACTTGAAAATAGAGATGCTATGCTGGCCCGGTGGTGTGGATGGCTGAGGCACTGGGCATCTTACTTCCTGCTATGCTGGCAACCTGAACTTGGAAACCAGCTTGGGTTGCTGGGGGTTAGTTAGGGTGGGAGAGGTTCGAGCATCCATGGGACTGCTCTTTTCCCCTGGAAGGGGAAGCAGGCCATCTCAGTCCCTGTCTGCCACCAGGTGTAGGTCTGGTGACACTGCAGACATGAGGGATACAGATCAGGGAGGGGTCTGCGGGTCCATAATATGTATGGCAAGGCAAGGCAAGGCAAAGTTTATTTAAAAAGACGCCCAATCCCGGAGGCTCTGGGCGCCGTACAAATAAAATTACACATTTAAAACAAGATCAATAAAAACGTGAGAGAAAATTATTTAAACATAAAAATAATTAACCCATATGAGAACATTTCCCATAAGTAAAAACTAATCATCAAATTACCAGTAGCTGCAATTGCAACTCTGGATGGACAGCTTAATCCAAAAAAGGCCTGGGCGAATAGGAGGACTTTCAGGCGGGCTTTGAATACCTCCAAAGTAGGGGCCTCCTTGACCCCGAGGGGCAGTGAATTCCACAGGGTGGGTGTGGCAACACTAAATGCCCAGTCACCAGCTGATTTCAACCTCATCCTGGGAATCACCAGGGTATCCCCACAGAAGGAATAGAGGGGGCGAACCGAGAGAGTTGGTACAAGAAGGTCTAACAGATAACCAGGGCCCTGACCATGTAGGGCATTATAGGTGAGAAGACCCACCTTAAAGAGGATCTTCCACCTGACTGGCAGCCAGTGCAGCTCACACAACACAGGTGTAATATGACAGAACTTTGGCTGCCCAGTAAGCAACCGGGCAGCCACATTCTGCACTAGCTGCAGTCTGCAGAGAGATCCTCCCATGACCCCAAGGTAGAGTGCATTACAGTAGTCAAGCCTTGATGTAACTAAGGCATGCATCAAAGTGGGGAGGTCCAGAAGCAGAACAAGGGACTTTATTCTGGCGACATTTCTGAGGTGGAAAAAACAGGATCGGATGGTGGAAGATATCTGTGCCTCCATCATCATACTCCTATCCAGAATGACACCAAGATTTTGCACCCTAGAGGAGGCCTTCAATGGAATAGATCCCAGAACAAGTCCAGTCTCTGATACAGAGGCCATTCTATCATGTAGTCTGTTCGACTCCACCACCAATACCTCCGTCTTATCGGGGTTCAGTCACAACCAACTAGAGGCCATCCAATCATTGATCTCAGCAATGCAGCTGTTTAGCACAT
The DNA here is from genome assembly GCA_016271365.2 of Neoceratodus forsteri. Classification (NCBI taxonomy): domain Eukaryota; kingdom Metazoa; phylum Chordata; order Ceratodontiformes; family Ceratodontidae; genus Neoceratodus; species Neoceratodus forsteri. Next base: position 940,996,454 of record CM028137.1, read on the forward strand.
CTACTGCATTGGATGTTCCTGGGCAAAGGATACGTATAGCTGGGGATCATCAGCATAGCAATGAAAACCCAAACCATACTTCCTAATGATCTCTCCCAGGGGCAGCATATACACTGCAAACAACATTGGGGCTAGCACCGACCCCTGAAGTACTCCACAAGATAGGAAGCTAGGGGTGGAGGAGAAATTCCCCATCACAAACCGTTGCCTCCTGTTGGTTAAAAAAGACTCAAACCAGCAGATGACAGTGCCGGTGAGTCTGCAGAGTTCTCTGAGGCAGTCAAGCAACACACAATGGTCCACAGTGTCAAATGCTGAAGAGAGATCAAGATGAACAAGAATTGTCCTCTCTTCTTGATCTCTAGCCCGGAGGACATCATTCTGCACCTGAACAAGCATGGTTTCTGTGCTATGCCTCCCCCGAAACCCAGACTGGAAGTGTTTGTACAACTTGGGGGTCACAAGGTGCTCCTCCAACTCAAGCGCCACTACCTTCACCACAATCTTTGCCAAAGAGGGAAGACTGGAGATAGGTTGGTAATTTGCCATAACCTCTGGGTCCAAAGATGGTTTCTTTAAGAGTGGTCTCAGCAATGTCTCCTTCAAGGCATCAGGAAAAACCCCTTCAGACAAGGAACACCAGGCAATCACAGCAAACACTGGGCCAATGGCATCGACGTATCTCATCAAGAAACGAGTCGGCACCGGCTCCAGTTCGCAAAAAGTGTGCTTCTGATTGATCACCACCCCAATGACCTCACTTACCTCCACTTGTATAAACTCCCCCCAACCAGGCGGAGTGCACTCAGAACACTTCGGGCAACCACTGCCAGCTATGGCATTGCTGACTGGGAGAATTTCCTGCCGGATACTGGATACTCTGTCTGAGAAGAACTGAGCAAACTCTTCACATTCAACATTAGAAAAAAACCTTCTTTGGCTGTAGACAGTCTGGACGAAGTAGCCTGTCCACAGTCCAAAAAAGTACAGCTGGTCGGTTCTTCCCAGCAGCAATCTCCCTGGACAGGAACACTGCCTTCTTATGGTTGCTTGCTCTATGGTATGCATTATAATGCATACACAGGGCCAGTTTGTCCCCCTCCAGGCCGGACCTCCTCCAGCAGTGCTCCAACCTCCGACCCTTTCCCTTCATCTCCCCGAGTTCCCCATCAAACCATGGGGACCTCAGGTAGGAAGAATTGTGTCGTACACAGACAGGTGCGAGGGAGTCAATGGCATCAGATTGCTCTCTATTATAAGAACCCACCATGGCACCAATGCCTCCAACACATGCACCTCCATGTGCATGGCACCAATGCCTCTGGTGCATGCACCTCCATGTGCATGGCACCAATGCCTCTGGTGCATGCACCTCCATGTGCATGAACTTACACTGCAGCCAGAGGCATGGGACAGAAAACCAGGAAGCAGACCCAGGGGCTACATGAAGCCCTGGGCATCTCCCTCAACCTATGTCATCACCTGGATTTCTGGGGCCTTTCGGATGAGTGACTCTTGAAGGGAGGGGTGGCCCTCCTGCCTTTGGCCCTGCCACAGAGGGCAAGCTGTGGGGGAATCAACTCCAGGTAGGTCAGAGGGAGGTGGGTGCCGGACAGCAGGAGGAAGGGAAAGGGCAGATGAGCCACCCATCTGGATAAAAAGCTAAATGAAAATGCCCTTCCTGGTGAACAAATTTAAAGCGCTAGTGTTGGAATTAATATTAACTCTTCGAAGTAGTCAGCTATCACTTTTTATATCCGAATATTTTTATTTTAATTGCTGTTTTGCTAATTAGAATATTTTCTATCTGACTGTACTAGGTATGATGTGTGGACCGGTCCTCTCAATACCTCATCAGCATCGTGACTTCACTGACGGTGACATGGCAAGTAACCAAGAAAAGCCAATTTCCTGCTGCTTGATTGATAATTTGTGTCGTGATTCATGTTATCAATCAGGCGGCAGGGCTTGTGATATAACAGTGAGTGAGTTCACATACCTACCATGCAGACACAGGAACAGAAGCATATATATTGGCTTCCAGGTAAATCACTGCTTTTCATATCACACCCAGTACTATTAGATAAAAAACACCTAATGAACAAATAAGAAAAGACAAACACGTCAGCTATCCAAAGTAGTTAGGGGCTACTTTTAAAATTGACTGCAGTTTTCTGCCTGGTATTAGTCTGTGTTACTAGCGCTTTAAATAAATAAATGTAATAGCCCTGAAAAAGGATTTAGATAGTGCAGTGTGGTTTGGGATCCATGGACAGTTCACACTATTCAGTCTGCACAACCCCACAGTTAACTCAACATCACTGCTTTCTGGGTAGTTCTTTGGTAATTATTCAGAGCAACCACCAAAATACCATAGTTTAATTAATGGGCTGCAGTGGAATAACACATTTATAATAACGGGTTAGTATTTTCATACATACATAGCCGTAGTGTAATTATAATTTACAACTGGCTGTCTGTAATCGGAACCTGTCAATCAAGTGTACGGTCTCACAATTCAATCAAAAACACTACATAGTCATTACAAAAAGAAACCAAAACATGGGTTGGTGTGTGTAACCCATAATTTCATAAATACCCTAAGAGTGTGATGCTGTTATAAAAAACCCTCAAACGTTGCTCTCAGCTTTTATATAGCAACACACACCTCAGGTGTGTGGGCCGTATAAGGCCACAATTTTCAGGTCAAGATCGAAACCTGGAATTTAGGCATAATTACTTGTAATACATGTAGTATTCTATTTCAACTCTTTTCTATTTCTGCTAGGGGCAAACCTATCATTTCATGTACTTTGAAATGGCCATTTTTTATTTAGTACTGCAACTGCAATATTTCCCAAGGCTCCCATCCTTTGCTATGGTGGGTGATAGAAACATGACACCAAGTAATGCATAAACTAATATGTCATATGCATGTTATTAGTTTGGGGCAATGAAAGTCTTTAGACATGAGTCTCCTCTAGCAACGTTGTTACAAAATCACTGTTTTTGAAGCACTGCAGCTGCAGAGGAATGGTTATAAAATGCTAAAACATTTTTGACATAATGTATGAATGCTCATGTTGTGAAATATATGTGCTGTTTTATTGTTACTGCTATGTGACACTGTGCAGCATAGAATTCTGGTTAAACAAACAAACACATGCATATGTGCGTGTGTGAACACACACGCATAATAAAGGTCTTACAAGTCATATTTGGAGATTAATGTGTTATTTCACTGACACCCAATATGTATTTGATATATTCTTTGCAAAAAATCTTTGTTAATGCACCAGGTAACTTAATGTCACAAAAGTAGGGAAATGTAGCATTAGGATTTCCAACCCTAACTTCCCACCGCCACCCACCAAGCAGTAAAGAGAAAACATTAGGGTTTTGGGTCTCTGGAAGCTTGGTGAATCAGTGGTGTGGTCTTCTTTGGGGTTGTCAGTGCTAATGCTCCCCCCTCCCCCCAGCCTGTAGCCTCCTGTCTGAAGCACAAGGTACAGCTCAAAGTCAATGCCTCATAGTGATACACTCTTCAAAGGTAGAGAAGTACAGCTCGCCACATCTTAACAAAACAATTTGTTGTAGCTTTCTTCACGCAGGGCTGTGTGACGTTGTTTGCTCAGGGAAAGAGGTGGGCATTAGGGTTGAGAACCCCAAGGAAGACCCAACCACTGACTCGCCAAGACTCCAGAGACCCAAAACCCTAATATTGTTTTCTTTTGATGCTTGGGGTGGGGGTTGGGGAGTTAGGGTTGGAAACCCTGTGCCACATTTCCCTACTTTTGCGGTGTTACATTACCCTAACTGCTGCATTAACAATGTTTTTTTGCAAAGAATTCCCTTTCTTTTTGAGATATGGAATTGTATCCTCAATCACACATGTCCCTTCTGGACCTGCGTGAACAGATGCAGATGCCCTGTGGCAAGGGAAGACTCTGACTGCCTACAGATCTGTGCAGTGACAGATGTAAAGAATTCATGGGGCTGTCTGGTAGACTGTGGATGCGCGGGGCCCTGTGGTTCCTGCACTTCTGTGTGGCTTCAGATACAGATGTATAGGGCAAAGGGTACATCTGTCAGCCAATGCACAGGGCCTCTGCCACTCATAGGTGCAGAGGTACAAGATCATATGCCAAGAGACCAGTTGTCTTTATTATATGTTAGCTGGGCCCATGCAGACAACCCTGCACCTTTCATTCCCTGGCTGGGGAGAGGATATTGCAGAACAGCTCCATTCCCCCACCCTCACCCCATCCCGCTGGGTCACTGAGCTCACCTCCGAACTCAGTTCACCGGAATGGGATCACAGACTATACCTGCTGGGGTCAAGAGTGGCACTACACACAAACTTTGCTAACAATTATATATTGTTTTTTCAGTTTTTACTCCAAATTTTTAAGATACTTGTTTTACGATTTGCCTTATAAACATGACATATACTATTTACAGTATACTGGCCAAAATGTCATTTCGAACCAGAAGTGTAAAAGCATGTGTCACTCCAGGATTTTAAAAATGACACATTTCATGTTTATGATGTGGTGTAAAAAAATGGCTATGTTGAACGTTTGGAGTCAAAATATTCAAAACTGGTGATGTTATGAGTGAACATTGAAATACTGCAACGTTACTCGGTTTCCTCGGTTTTAAAGGCAAAAGAAGGCACAAGGCCCATCGGGACTGCCTTCCCCACACCATGGGGGGATTAACCAGTATTGTAAAAGAGATAACTATCCAAGGCTACCTTAAAACTATTAAAGTCTGTGATGTCCACAATGCTCTGGGGTAGAGCATTCCACAACCTACAAGCCTAAATAGTAAAATACGACCATACAAAAATGCCAGCAGATTAGGCCTTGAGGTCTGTCGCATCTGCTCGAGATGCAGCTCACAGGTTGATAACTGCTGCTGCTCCCATTCCCCTCTCCTTTCTATCCCTCCCCTGATTTCCATTCAACGTCCCCCTGGTCTCTACCTGCTCTACCTGTACCCTGCCCATGTATCTATCCCATCCCTTTTTAAAACCTCCCACTAATTCCTTGATACCAACTCCTCAGGTAGCACATTCCAAGGCATCACCACCCTTTCCGTGAAGTAATAGCCATTCCTTTGGTTGGTTGCTGCTCTCTGAATACGAAGTTGTCTATTGTGGGAGCGTAGATTGGATGGTTTTGGGGCAGGAGTAATATTACATTCACCTAACAGATCCTGGCCATGTAGGACAGTGAATAACATGAGAATGTCATCTCTATCCCTGTGTTTTTGTAAATCATAACTCATAACCTGGAAATTCTACTGTATTTGTACACCAAATTGTCGGCATAGCCTTCTTATTACCCCACCTTGTGAACCCGGTAGTGAAAATGTTCAAATCCCTGGTGAAACATCATTCTGTACCACAGGCATGAAAACACATTTCAGACAGGATTTGAAAAATTACAGCTGTCACATTCATGAGGTGGTGAAAAAAAAAATAGCTATGTTAAAAATTTGGGGTCAAAATACATCTAAAATTACCAAAGTTACAAGTGAGTGTAGTGAAATTTCAATGTATGTGCATAACTTTGCCATTTTTACATATTTTGATCCCAAATTTTGAATATAACCTTCTTATGATCCCACCTTATGAACAAGGGTGGTGAAAATGTTCAAATCCTGCCCGATAGATGATTTCACCAAGCGACCGCAAACTCACCATTTGGGCCTGATTTGCATAATTCTACCACCATTGGTCATGAGGTGGGGTCCCAAAAAGGCCATGTTGAAAATTTGGGGTCAAAATATACAAAAATGAGAAAGTTATTCATCAGTGTTCAAAACCCCTTTGAAATACATTGAACCGCACTTACCTTAGCTTCGTATTGCAGTCGGTGGTTCCAGCAGCAAGACGTGTCTTTGAAGGGAGAGTGGATCTTCGCTGTGAGACATGTTCAGGTGAGTGAGGGTGTGTGGGAGGTGTGGTGAGGCGCGGGGTGCTGGGTGCTGAGTGGGAGGTCAGGGTGGGAGTGAGATCAGTGAAGGGCCGTTTTCTTTTTTTGCAGGGAAAAAAAAACAACAAAAAATTATTTTCTTTATTTCGGGGACACTGACATTCCAACGCTGGGATTGGGCACCCCAGTGTCAGGGGACTGTTCGGCAGCACCGGGATGGGCACTGGTGCTGCCAGCTAGAAAATGGGAATGGGGCGGGTGACCTGGATGGGAGGGTGGACAAGAAAAGAGGTAATCAGAAAAGGTATTTCTGAAAAGTTTTTTTAAAAACAAACAAACAGTAGAATCTAGCTAAACAGGTCCTGTTTAGTTAGGTTCCGGTGTTTTTAAAAGAGTATTTTTATGCATTTCAATGTTTGTGAGTTTAAAATGAGAAAAATATGGCAGCCAGCATGATAGGTACTTTGTCAGTACGAGAGGTAAATCATGAAAATAAGCAATCGTCTTTTTGTTACCGTTCATGTCAGGACATTAACTCTAAAATCATTTGATATGGGCCCCTTCAACCCTGAAAATGTCATGCAAAATCCCACCCATCTAGGCTGTATGTGAGAGCAGAAAATACCCAATGGCAAAGATAGGGAAATCAGATGTGTTTTTCCCCTGTATTTTTTGTGCTTTGTATCTCGAAAACCGATCAAGATGCCCTCACACAATTTTTCACATCTTGAGACTCTGCCAGCCTGCTGCCACATGCCAAATGTTGGACTGTTTTGTCAAATGACGCCAAAGTCATCAAGGTGTCAAAATTGGGGGTTTGCATTAAACCGCCTACTCAACCCTAACTATAGGGGTGCTACCGTGCCCCTATAATACCACACTATTTTTAATGTTTTCATTAGTGTTTTACCATATTTTAGCATAAAAGAGCCTTTCCAGTGTAAAACTCTTTGTCCAACCCATAGTTTTCCTTGCTGCACTTCCAGACTCTTAGTGGAAATAACATGTTCTAAGTAGAAATGAGTTCTAAGTGAGAATAAATTATATCCCAAAATAACAAGATTCAGTTACCAAATGTAACCCCTATCTACTTGTACTTTGGAAACAGACAATCCTGACACTCCCTTTGCTGGGTATTTACCTGGCTCGGTCTTGGAAGGAAGGGCACACAAAAAATGTATATTTTTATCGGGAACTGGGGTGGGCCATAGTACCCGGGGAGGGGCATCATTAAAACACACAATCCACTCACAGAAGAATGTTCACAAGGAGAAAAGACATTTGCCCATGGGGGCTGCTGGTGCAGAATAGGTACAACAACGTCCAAAAATCTACAGAAGTGTTTTACTACCAGTACATTTGTTTGACCCCCCCACCTTTGCCTTAGAGGGATGCAAGAAACTACTTCCTTGTCTATCCTCTTCTGGGCTACGAACACAGGACAGAGCTTGTCCAAAAGTGAAATGTGAACAATGCTGGGCTCACAGTTTACCAACTTCCATTCCTTTCCAGAAAATGAACAACACCAGGTTCACATATCCCAAGGGTGGCAACTCCAGGATCCCCCTTTTTACCAAAGTTCCATACTCCACAGTCTTTTCATGACAGGTAATTTCCTCCAAACTGTGTTAAACAGTTCCAATAAAATTAATCCAAAATGAGAAAAGGCTTTTTCCTCATATACCAGATAGAAGCGAGTTAATTACAAGCTCTGGAGAGAGGGGAGGCATCTCTTTCCGGACAGATTCATGACTGCGAAGCATCTTTTGAGTGTTTAAACAGTTCTCCAATAGTTCATGAAGCAAAATTACCCTAGAAGGTAGGAATTCTCTAAAAGATAGGGCAAGACCTGACCATTCCAGTAACTGGGGGCACTTTTCTATTCAAAAGTCTCTTAGACATGGGGGGTGTCCCCACAAGATATTCAAATTTACAGGAACCCTCATCCTTAGGATTCTTTGTCCCCTCAGGGGCCTGCACAAGAGAATATCATCCCCATGACTCAATGCAGGTCTCCCTGTGAACCGACTAGGGGCTGAAAAGGGTCAGGAGAGAGGTGACACCTCTCTTGAAGCTCTCCTCAGTCAGCACCCCAAGTTAACTGTACTGCTCTGAGGCAGAAAATAGACTGACACAGCAACATTCTGTTATGGCTTATGCTGCTGTGAAAGCCACTCCCACATGGAGCTGCTACCAGAGTGACTGACAGAAGCTGCAAGGGAAGCCCTAGAAGTTTAACTCTTTGCTACCCAGCATGCCTACCTAAAAACCCACTAACTACCACGGTTCTGGTAACCTTAGGGGGAACTCAGAGGTTACACTCATCACCACCAGAAAACCTTGCTGTCCATAGCAAGGGCTTTGGACTGCAACAGGCTTTTCCCCCTAGGCACCCTATGGGAAGGGTCATACACCCCTTCCCCTACCTATGACAAGCACAGGCAGGTCACCACAGAGGACTTGGAAGCCGTACAACAGTTACTGTTCCTACTGCCAACTAACTACAGGATCCCTCCTCAGTAGCATGTCTGACTATCGGAGATGACTTCCTGATGGAATGGTACTGACCACCCACCACCACTGGTGGGGTCACCAGCCCATCCTCCATCAGGCACTTGCCTGGCTCCACCACCAGGCATTTACTAGTGTACTTTCTAGCTGGGCACTACCCAGTGCACCTACAGGGGCACCCTAACCATGCCCTTTCCCAAACCTGGAAAGTAAAGACATTAGCACCTATTAAGGATACGCACAATGGATTGCTATGCATTTCCTAACATTAACAACTACTAACTATACACCTGTGTAAACAATTCATAACGGTACATGTTAAAACATGTAAAACCATTGGTAGAGCAATACTAAAAACAGTCCCTGAAGCACTCTCAGTGCTTTGCTAGAGTCCTCAGGTTCCTCTTCTTCAGCTGCACTTGCAAAAGAGCATGCAAAAGCACCCAACTACATACTACTTGGCTCTAAAAGTTTTTGTAAATGTTTTTTATAAACATTTTTTGTAATTTTTTTTTTTCGTTTTGTGATTTTATGCAAAACAGAAGAAAACATTAAGAACATGAAGAAAGGGAACCATATAAGTCCACCTAAGGATAAATATATTTGGGCTGGGACCTCCCAGACAAAAGTGTCTCTGGCAATCAGATGGTAAAGTTCCAAAGTTCTTGTGAAGGTCACACTGCCCACTGGAAGTGTCCAGACTAAGTGTCCAATCAGACCAAGGTGGAAATGCTGTCCACAATACCCCTCAGGTGTAGGTGTAACAGGCATAAACAATCAAGAAATAACAAAAACTTGGCTCTACCAGTTCTGACATGAAGAAAGATATAGGACTCACAACTGCTTCCAGCTGGTACCTCCTCCTGTGACTGGACTGCTGCCTGCAGACCTCGCAAATCCACTCCCTCTCACAACCTATGGAACTGGACCCAGGTGAAGACTCACCCTCTTCTATCTTGAGCGATGAGGATGCAGTGGCAAGTCATCCTCCTCGTCAGCTGATGCCCTGCAGAAGGTGTGGCTTGCCAACCATGGCTTACAGTCTTCTCCATTCTTTGCCAACATGGCAACTTTGTGCATCTCATGCTCCATTAAGGTGCCAGTCTTTACCGTCCAGTAAATCTCTTCAAGGGTAACAATTGGGATGAGGCCAGTGGACAATGGTGCCATCTGGGCATTGCATAGGCATCAAGTGCACTGTCTGGCTACCCTCTTTGTGCAACTCACCACATCCATGTGTAGCGTGCGGATGATCCTCCAAATTTTGATCCATTCTTCACACCTTTAGTCTTTTTTTGGTAACCAGGTAAGGCCCACTAGGCACAAGTGCCTTTTTTCAGGGGTGACCTGGGAGCACTGGGTCGTTAAGTGACTTGCTCAGAGTCGCACAGTATGTAAGTGGAGGTTGTGAGAATCAAACCCAGGTCTGGTCTGCTGGATGTACCAAGCTCGTTCACAGCTCGTTACTCTAACCTCTAGGCTATACTGCCAGACCCTCTTCTCACACTTCTTCTGTAACTCAGCTGCTCCTGTGGGAGTCCACAGGTATCTTTGGCTCACAGCCATTCTCATGGCCTCCTCAATGAGCCAGGTCTCATAGCAGTCCTCTTTTTCATTCCAGGTCCACTGTGGCAGATACAGGTACTTTTCTCCAAAGATCTGTTCCACATTTCTCCAGATTACTTTCTCCTCCTTACTGCTTCTGAGCAGAAGATGCTTACCAGCCTGGCCAGGTGGTGGCCAGATCTGGTCATCCCAGCCTTCTCTTTCCCAGGGTGGCAGAACACTGCTGTCATCCTCCTCTTCCTCAGCTGCTGAGGACTCCTCAGGAAAGGTGATGGAATTTGTGGCATCAGTGGCAATGAACATCTTGAGGTTAATCTCCCAGTCCAGAGTCTTCAGCTGACTCACAAACACTGGGCTCTACCTTGAGCCCTACTGATTCTCCCACTGGGGACAATGTTGGAGAATCCCGCTTCACACTGATTCCCAGCTGTGCTGCTTGGTCCTGCTGGGTGCCCATGCAGACCAGCAATATTTCCCCTGTCTGGACCCTCCCAGGCTCTACCTCGCCTGGAGGGCTGTCTTCTGAACCAGAAATGTTGGCTGTATGGGGCAGCTGCTGTAGCCACTTCTCAAAGAACTTCTCTATGTACTGTACATGCTTACTGACAGTTCAGTTGGTGGCTGGCTGTGGCGGTGTGAGGAGAGCTGTGCCAGTCGCTGGCATAGGTCAGGTTGGGGGGAGTGGAATGGTGGGTCAATATTTGCTGGGGTGTGGGTGTAGGGCCCACTAGATTACCAGGGAATTTATTTCTGTGGGTCAGGATGACAATCAGAGAATGGGGAGGGGAAGGGACCACTAGACCACCAGGGATGATTAAAGAATTACTGGGGAAGGGATCGGGGCTAGGGAGGGCCCACTAGACCACCAGGGATGATAAAATAATTACCAGGGAAGGGATCAGGGCTAGGGAGGGACCACTAGATCACCAGTGATGATAAAAGAATTGCCAAGGGAAGGGATCAGGGCTAGGGAGGGACCACTAGACCACCAGGGATGATGACAGAATTATCTGGGAAGGGACTGGGGCTAGGGGGGACTACTAGACCACCAGAAATTATAACAGAATTACTGGGGAAGGGACTGGGGCTAAGAAGGGACTGCTGAACCACCAATGTGAGTTTATATTTATGTGGGAACAAGGACCGGGGTTTGAGGGGGACCTGCCCTTGCTCACTCGGGCGGGGTGTTCAAATGCAAATGAGCCCATAATGGGCATGCAAATGGCTCCTTAGCACCATACATGCCCAATGGGTTCATTTGCATGTTTGAGCTAAATATCAGCCATGGGAAATGCGGCGCTCACCAGTGTGCACCGTGCTTTACCCCTACGGGTGGTCTACAGTTCTGCCATCTGGTAGCTCTGCACCAGACATGGTGACTACTTGCTGAGGATCGCACTACCAGGGTCCAATATTTAAACAGATAGGGCGGTCAGTTCTAATCGTGCTATCTGTTTGAATATGGCACCAGAGCCAGCTGGCCCTACTTTTTCACGTGGCACACCTGTTTGCATGCACAGCCAGCTGACTCTGAAAATGGGGCCCATAGATTATAAAATATTTACTTGCATCATGGCAAAGAGATTGGAGCCCCTTTTACCTTCCTTGATAAATGAAGATCATACCAAATTTGTGGTAACCCAACAAATTCGGTATTAAGGGAACATTGTTTAACCAGGAGTAGCACACTAAGCTGAAGCTTGTTTTCAGATGCAACCTGGGAGCACAAGGAAGTTAAGTTACTTGCTCAGGATCACACAGTATGCACCTAGGCGTCTGTGGGATTCAAACTCAGGTCTCCAGATCTGCAGCTCAGAGCCTTAACCCACTGTGCTATATTGCCTCCACCATGCCACCCGGTCCAACACTCCCTTCTTGTTACTAAGTTTAGATGCCAAAAAGGCCTTTGACTAAGTAGCATGGTCTTTTTTGTTTCACACCTTAAGGCATCTCAGTCTCCCTCAGCAATATGTCACTATGTTAGAAGCCATTTATGACCAACCATTGTGAAAATGAATGGTTGGGTTTCCTCTACATTCCTCCTGGAGCATGCACCAGACACATTGTCCTCTTCCACCCTCCACTTTGCCCTGTATTTGTAGCCCCTGGCGCAGACCATACAGCAGCATTCAGGAATAAAAGGATTACAGCTGGGCTAAGACCAAAAATTAGCACTGTATGCAGATGATCTATCTCACCCAACCAGATTAGTCCCGCCCACATTTGTGGGAAACATTAAATAGTTTTGGACAACTGGCAGGCTATAGCCTTAACACCACAAAAACGGAGGTGTTGCAAGTGCATAATCCCTGTACCGTCATCAAACAGCAAATTAGATTCTGGTGAGATATGACCTCTTTGAAGTATTTAGGGGTTCAGCTTTCTAAATATGCAACCCAATTCACTATACTTAACTATGACCCTTTCAGTCAGAACTTAATTAAAGACATTTAGACATGGTTGCAGCTTCTGCTCCCTTTTATACAAAGAATAGACAGCGTCAGAATGACTTTACTCCCACATTTTTTTATATCTAGCTCAAACACTTCCAGTAACCATTCCCCAAAAATATTTTTACAAATGGACAAAATTTATTTCTCGATACATTTGGCAGGGGAAAAAAGCCTGCATCAAACTCTAGGCCTTACAATTATCTAAGGAAAGGGGATGGACTGGTACTCCCTAATCTAGAATTATACCATGCGACCTCTCAGCTATGTACAGTATTTTACTGACTGATGGACAGTTACAATGCTCATTGGAAGACGACAGAAATGATAGAGGAGGATCTCCTTGATATCTTCAGACTGTTGGGGGTATCCTCACACCACCCTGAAATACAACTCACAGACAACCCGTACACTAGACAAACACTATCTATTTGGTTTAAGACCCTCCAACTCAGACACCGTTGAGAATTCTGGTCACTCATCCTCCCCCTAGTGATAATGGAGAATTTTGGGCCTGCCGAATTAGATCATAGTTTCTCCTGATGGAAACAGCTAGGTCATAAATTCTGATTTCATCTGATACAGGATGAAACAGTAGAGACTTTTGACAATCTTGTTTTAACATATGATGTACCGCACATGCACTTTTTTGATACTTACAAGTCAGAGACTACTTGCATTCTCTTTTACAAAGTATAGAGTCCCGACAGGGAATGCCTTTACTTATACAGATGAAAAATGGACTCTAGCATGCATGGACTGTGTTCAGCACCTTATCTCCCGACTTTATCAGGCATTATTGTTTTTGCAGGATGTTTCATGCAAAACTTAGGAAAGAAATTTAAATATATTATCAGATAAGCATTGTGAGTCCTGTCTTAAGAATCTTTACAAGGTAACTTCCTCCAATATTTGGAAGGAATATGCCTGAAAGACATTAGTGCAATTTTTTATAATACCTGATAAACAAGTTAAACACATTCCTCAAAGGGGAGCAGGTTGCTGGAGGAAATGTGGTGTCCTTTTCATGACTCCTGGACACATTTTCTAGACCTGCCCACTCCTTGTTCCCTTCTTTAGAGACCTCCAAGGAGCCCTGAGGGAGATGTGGGATGATGGGCTGGTGCTCACAGCCCCTTTATTTCTTTTTCTGGATATTCCAAAGGACTATCGCTCCTGAACCATAGGAAACTCCTTAACTTTATACTGGTTACAGCCAAGAAAGTCATTACCAAGATGTGGCTTACCCCAGTGGTGCCTACCACAGAGATGTGAAGTGAAATAATGTGGCAGGTATATGGAATGGAAAAGCTGACGGCAAACCTAAATCATGCATTACCTAAATCTGAGTTGTTATGAAGGCGATGGATGTTTTATGTAATGACAGTGAAGTCTGATTTTACACCATGAGAGAACTGGAGCCAGGAGATGTATCGGTGGTGAAGGTTTGCAAAGTATTAAAAAGGGCTCCTGAATGAGCTCTAACGTAGAAACATAGAATTTGACAGCAGATAAGAACCACTTGGCCCACCTAGTCTGCCCATTTTTCCCTACATACTGTAACACCATAGATCCTACTTGATCTCTGGCTTAGCCCTCCCTTCCCTAATGACTAAGGTCCTCTTATGTCTATTCCATGTGTTCTTCAATCCCGCTACAATTTTTGCCCCCATCACCTTCACCGGAAGGCTGTTCCAGGCATCCATCACTTTTTCTGTAAAGAAGTACTTCCTTATGATTCCCCTGAGTCTACCCCCTCCAGCTTCATAGCGTGCCCCCTAGTTGCTGAGCATCTTTTTTCTGAAAAATACTTCTCTCTTGTACCGTGTTTTTACCTGTGAGATATTTAAAAGTCTCTGTCATATCTCTCCTTTCCCTCCTTTCCTCCAGGGTGTAGATATTGAGGCCTTTTAGTCTCTCTTCATAGCGTCTCTGGTGCAGGCCCCGCACCATTTAGTTGCCCTCCTCTGGACCGCCTCTGCTCTGTCTTTGTCCTTCCAGAGATGTGATCTCCAGAACTGGGCACAGTACTCTAGGTGAGATCTCACCAATGATTTATACAGCAGTAACACCACCACACTGTTTCTGATGGTCATACTCCTCCCTATTCATCCTAGCATCCCACTGGCGCTCCCTACAACCTCACCATGCTGTTTGGCCACCTTTAGGTCATCAGATATGATTACCCCCAGGTCTCTTTCCTGTTTGGTGGTCTTTAGTTATCACTCTCCCAATCTTGTACTTTGCACCTGGGTTTCTATGCCCCAAGTGCATAATTTTGCAGTTCTTCACATTGAAACTTAATTGCCACACTCTTGACCACTCCTCAAGCTTTCTTAGACCCCTATTCATCACCCCTCCCTTGAGTGTCTACCCTATTGCAGATTTTAGTGTCATCTGCAAAAAGGCATACCTTGTTCCCATTTAGCCCATCTGCAATGTCACTAATAAAGACATTAAAGGGGACCAGTCCCAGTACTGTTCCTTGTGGCTCCCTGCTGGTCACCCTTTCTTACTCAGAGTGAACTCCTTTACCATCACCCTCTGAAGCCTATCCCCCAACCAATTCCTTACCCAGTTTAACACTTTTGGACCCACTCCCAGACTGCCCAGTTTGTTTACTAGTCTCCTATGTGTAACTGTGTCGAAGGCCTTACTGAAATCTAGGTAGGTCACATTCCACAATCCTTTCCTTCAGCAGTGTTTACATGAATTTCCCCACCACTGAAGTCAAGCTAACTGGCCTATAATTGCCAGCTTCCTCCCTGCTACCACTTTTGTGAAGTGGGACTACATCTGCCCTCCTCCAATCCTCCAGAGTCACTCCTGTCTCCAGTGAGTGGTTCAACTGGACTGCCAGAGGTGCAGCCAGCACCTTTCTGAGCTCCTTCAATATCTTTGGATGTATCCTGTCTAGCCCCATTGCCTTGTTCACTTTCAGATGGACTAGTGTCCACCTCCCTTCCTTCCTGTCACTTATCTGTGGTCCTTAACCTTTCCCCCCTTAGCCTTACAATCCCTCCCCTGGTCTTTCTCCTTTTACTTACATGCTTGAAAATGTCTTGCCCCTTTCTTTATTGGCAGGGCTATTTTCTCCTCCATTTGTGCCTTTGCACTCCTGACTGATTTCCCTGCCTCCCTCCTCCCTCCCTCCCTCTGCTTTTCCTGATACACCTCCCTGTCCTCCTCCTTCTGTGTCTCCTTATACCTCCTGATGCACCTCCCTGTCTTCCTCCCTCTGTGTCTCCTTATACCTCCTGATACACCTCCCTGTCCTCCTCCCTCTGTGTCTCCTTATACCTCCTGATATATCTCCCTATCCTCCTCCCTCTGTGTCTCCTTGTACCTCCAGATACACCTCCCTGTCCTCCCCTCTCTATGTCTCCTTATACCTCCTGATACTCCTCCCTTTCCTCCTCCCTCTGTGTCTCCTTATACCTCCCGATGCATCTCCCTGTCCTCCTCCCTCTGTGTCTCCTTATATCTCCTGATACACCTCCCTGTCCTCCTCCCTCTGTGTCTCCTATACCTCCTGATACATATCCCTATCCTCCTCCCTCTGTGTCTCCTTGTACCTCCTGATACACCTCCCTATCCTCCTCCCTCTGTCTCCTTGTACCTCCTGATACACCTCCCTATCCTCCTCCTCTGTGTCTCCTTATACCTCCTGATACCCCCTATCCTCCTCCCTCTGTGTCTCCTTATACCTCCTGATACACCTCCCTATCCTCCTCCCTCTGTGTCTCCTTATATCTCCTGATACACCTCCCTACCCTCCTCCCTCTGTGTCTCCTTATACGTCCTGATACACCTCCCTATCATCCTCCTTCTGAGTCTCCTTATATCTCCTGATACACCTCCCTGTCCTCCTCCCTCTGTGTCTCCTATACCTCCTGATACATCTCCCTAACCTCCTCCCTCTGTGTCTCCTTGTACCTCCAGATACACCTCCCTATTCTCCTCCCTCTGTCTCCTTGCACCTCCTGATACACCTCCCTATCCTCCTCCCT
Organism: Neoceratodus forsteri; assembly: GCA_016271365.2. Taxonomy (NCBI): domain Eukaryota; kingdom Metazoa; phylum Chordata; order Ceratodontiformes; family Ceratodontidae; genus Neoceratodus; species Neoceratodus forsteri. The sequence goes on from CM028137.1 coordinate 941,012,933, forward strand.
CTGTGTCTCCTTATACCTCCTGATACACCTCCCTATCCTCCTCCCTCTGAGTCTCCTTATACCTCTTGATACACCTCCCTATCCTCCTCCCTCTGTGTCTCCTTATACCTCCTGATACACCTCCCTATCTCCTCCCTCTGTGTCTCCTTATACCTCCTGATACACCTCCCTATCCTCACCCTCTGTGTCTCCTTATACCTCCTGAATGCTAACTCTTTTGCTCTTACCTTCCCAGCCACCTCTTTTGAGAACCATAGTGGTCTCTTTTTCCTCTTGCTTTTATTTACTTGCCCAATGCAAAGGTTTGTTGCCTTCCCTATGGCCCCTTTTAATTTTTCCCAGTGTACCTCCACTCCACCCTTGCCCCCCCAGCATCACTGAGACATTCCCACATCTTTGTGGGACCCTCGCCTTTGTGTGGTTTGGTTCTGGAACTGTACTTATATTGAGCCATACCATACAGAGATTGTTGATCCCCGGGTGACAACCTACCATGATGTCTGCAACATTGGCCCCATTGGTGAGCACAAGGTCCAATATTGTACCCTCACAAGTGGACTGTCTTGCTAGTTGTCTGAGAAATGTCCCCTGCAGGAAGTTCAGGACGTCCCTGCTCCTAGTTGAAGCTGCAGCTATGATGATCCAACCCACATTCGGCAGACTGAAGTCCCCCACCAGAAGTACCTCTCCCCCGGTTGCCATCTTTTTATCTTGCCCCCCCCCATGCTGAAGGTCTGTACATTACATCAGTGGGAATAGCGGTTCCATTCCCTGTCTCTAGGGTAACCCACAATGCCAAGGCCCCTCCCTGTTTTGACTGTGTCTCTGTAGCTTTTATGCTATCCCTTACATATAGAGCCACTCCTCCTCCTTTCTTACCATCCCTGTCTCCTTGCCACTACAATACTTAAGAGGATTCAAAATGAATTACTACTTTGTAAAGTGGAGAGCAACAATTAAATTACATATCTACCCTAATTTATTTGGATGAAAAAGCAGCAATGTTCTTGTATGCACTGTGTTTCATCTTGTTGCTTGTATATTTAATGTTTTTATTGATGACATATATATATACATACATATACATATCATACAGATAGCATTTAGGCATAGTCTTTGAAAACAGAGTGGGGAATAAGAGATACAGAGAATATTAAATCTCTGTCCATAGGGCGCGATATAGGAAACGGCAGTGGTGCGTCATGATCACACTTTGTTAGCACTCTTGTGCAGCACGATCTCGGCCGAGCACAGGTATGGCAGCAAATGTCTTCCTGCTAAGTGAGGATTCCAGGATTTTATGAGGGATCAGGTATGTGCAAACTTTAATGAAGACTGTGCCTGCTTGAGGGATCAGGGTACTGAAGCCCCACTCTATGTAGCGGTGGTTGATTTTTGTACTGCATTCCTGTAGTTTTCCTTTAATGAACTAGGATGGTATTGGGAAAATAATGTACTGTCCTTGCCTTTTATGGATATTAATGTAATTAGGGCTTGTTTGAAGGAGGGTGGAAGCGGCCCCCCCCCCCCAAGACCAGGGGTTCACCCATGCCGCAGTGACAAACATGTTGCCAATGATGATTATGGTGCAGGCAATATGCTGCCTGGCATCATAGCACCAGGAAGTATGTCTCCCGGGAGTTACAGCACCAAAGCACTTTCCTGGGAAACAGTCAGCTTTTAAGTGGGGCTTTGGCCCCTGCACCACCCTAAACTAAATATAACCTCCTCCGGGGCATGCAGAAATGATGTGGGCACAAAGGGCGACATGAGTGAGGGGTGATCTAAAATCAAGATCACGCCTGTCACTGTCGCCCTTGTTGCAGTGCCCTAATTGCCATGCCAAAATGTAGTCGGCAGCTTGATGGGATACGACACCAGGCATCACTGTAGACAGCTGATAGTTGGGGCACCAAGATCATCACAAAGGCCTGATAGAAGTCTGTGAGATAACCATCTGGGCCCAGGGACTTCTCTTTAGACATGTCCATCATCACCTCAGATGTCTCCTGGGTGGTAATGGGCAGGAGAAGCTGGGTGATTGCTTGTGCAGATACCCAAGGGAGAGTAATGTCTTTGTAAAAGTGGTCTAGTGACTCAGGTGTAAGAGACACTTTGGAAAAGTAAAGGTTTAGTTTAGTTAGGTTTAGTATGCTCCTCCCCCTCCCTCTGCACTCCCTCCCCTCCTCTCCTCTCCTTCTCCTCTAGTCTCGGTTACCATCCCTCCTTGCCTACCCTGACTACCCTCTGCCTTATTCTCCCTCTCCTTCCCCCTCTACCCTTGTCACCCCCCCCTTACTTCATCATTCTCTGCCTAATTCCATGTTTCCCCTTTCCCCTACTTTCTCACTTTCTGTCCTGCTCTAGTCTGATGCAACTGCATTGCCCATCAGGTCCTGGTTCCTAACCTTGCTTAGGTCTCCAGGAACTATTCTTACCCCTACATTCATCGTTGGGTCCCCGTACTGTCGTAACTGTCTCCCTCCCCTCCCTTTTATTTTATTTTTTTTGTCTCTAGGAAAATGTAGCTCCTGAATCTCAAATGTACTAGACCTGTAAATATTCTGTTTAATTAGAAAAATTGTTTCCTGTACTAGTTGTTAAATGTACTATTTCTGATGTTCTGTATCTTTGTATCATGACGTGGAATCTTTGTAAATGAGCCTCTGGCTCAAAGGAATTTCTGAAAACTAATAAATAAAATAAAATTAAATAAATACATAAATAAATAAATAAATTCATCATTGATTAGATCAAGAACAGAGACAGTTATGCCATCTGACCTTTGGATAATCGTCATGTACCGTTTCACTTCCCAGGTATGCAGATGGGTGGGTGAGGAGTTTACCAGGTGGTTCCCTGGCTTCCTAATATGCTTGATTAAGCTTAAACAGGTCATATTCCATGTGGTGATGGAGGGTTTCCTGTAGCGCTGTGTTTCTGAAATCTGAGGCTTAAGGGCCACTCAACGCTCTCGGTACACAAATAATTCATGCTCCAATTGTTTAAAGGAGATGGAAAATTATTTTTACACAATTAGCTTTCCTTCCAATTATGTATTATGATATGTGTTGACAAATTTTTGATACATAAATAATCTAGCTTTTGGGTGCTCTCAGATATACACATACTTCCACCCTCCTCGCCCGCTACTACTATTTCTTTTCATATTTCTAAGACATTCTATGACATCAATAGCACAACCACAAGCTCTGCTCCCTTCTTCCAGACCTGCTCTGAGTTCAGCCCTGATTGGGCTCTCCAGCCAAGGACTGAGGCTGTGGCAGGCTCCTCTCAAGCTGCCGCACTACCGCAAGCTCTGCTCCCTTCTCCCGAACCTGCTCTAAGTTAATCCCTGATCAGGCTCTCCAGCTGAGGACCAAGGCTGCGGCAGGCTCCTCTCAAGCCTCCGCCACACCACCGCATACTCTGCTCCCTTCTTCCAGACCTGCTCTAAGGTATGCGGCTCATGATTTGCTCCCCTCTTCAGCTTTCTCATGGACTGCAGCATTGAAAGTTGCTGTTTCCATTGGTCCCTGAACCAAAGCTCTGGCCTGCCATTGGATGGCTTTTTTTCTGCCTGCTCCCAGGATTGGTCAACTGCTCACTGGTGGCTTCTCCTCTCTGCCAGGCTGCTGCTGACTTCTTCTCCCTCTGTTGGCACCTGAATTAGAATTTTCAGAATACTGCTTATTTAATTCTCATGTTTACCGCATGTTTACTTACCTGATTATTTAAATTTACACATTACATAACTGTGCACTTTCTGTAACCCCAGCTAAACCGACAGTGATCTGTTAATTAATTAAGCCACTGCCAGAGTTTTTGCTTACCTGTGAAGCTGTAAATTAGCCCCACGGGATTTTATTCAGAGCTTTGTCTCATCTGCTAAAATGTAAAGAAAGGCTCACAGCATTTTGCTCTGGGTTTGTTTATTCTGTTTAGCGACAAAGTTAGCTGCACAGCTCTGTCTTATGTGGTTAGTTCCCAGCATTTGTCTGTACTATATGGCCAGTGTTTACTTTCGATTCTGCCTCTCTCCTGTATCCTGCTGTTCTCTCTCTCTCTCCTTCCTCTCCTTTCCAACCTGTGCCTAAGCCACTCCCTTAACCGAACAGTATACTTTATTTCTATGATTCTGCTTCTCTCCTGTATCCTGCTGTTTCTCCTCTCCCTCCTACTCTTTCCAATCTGTGCCTAAGCCCCCCCCAAAAAAACCTTAACTGAACAATATATTTAATTTCTGTGCTTTTGTTGTAAGTGTTAATTTCTAGCCTCCCCCAACCTAGCCCTGATCTTGGCGCCAAGGTCCAGACACCTCCGCTGTGTCACTTCTTTGTTTAACTTGATCCCCTCACCTCAGGCATTGTCTCCCAGTCCCTTCCACCGATTAAGCCTTTCGGCCAATTCTTGTGGCCACTACAAATTAAGTAACTTTTCTCTCCTTTCTTCCCTCTTGTTCATCCCTGATCAGGCTCTCCAGCCGAGGACCGAGCCTGCGGCAGGCTTCTCTCAAGCCACTGCTGCACCACTGCAAGCTCTGCTCCCTTCTCCTGGACCTGCTTTAAGGTACGCAACTCATGATTTGCTCCCTTTTTTGGCTTCCTCATGGACTGCAGCATTGAAAGCCACTGTTTTCATTGGTCCCTGAACCAAAGCTCCAGCCCACTGTTGGATGGCTTTTTTCTGCCTGCTTCCGAGATTGGCCAACTGCTCACTGGTGGCTTCTCCTCTCTGCCAGGCTACCACTGACTTCTTCTCCCTCTGTCAGTGCCTGAATTAGAACTTTCACAATACAGCTTATTTAATTCTCATGTTTACTGAACTGATTATTTAAATGTACACATTACATAACTGTGCATTTTCTGTAACCCCAGCTAAACCAACAGTAATCTGTTAATTAATTAAGCCACTGCCAGAGTTTTTGCTTATCTGTGATTTTGTAACTTAGCCATACAGGATTTTATTCAGGGCTTTGTCTGACCTGCTAAGATGTAAAGAAAGGCTCACAGCATTTTACTCTGGGTTTGTTTATTCCGTTTAGTGCCGATCTTAGCTGCACAGCTCTGTCTTAGGTGGTTAGTTCCCAGCATTTGTCTGTACGATATGGCCAGTGTTTACCTTTGATTCTGCCTCTCTCCTGTATCCTGCTGTTCTTCCTCTCCTTTCCAACCTGTGTGAAAGTCACCCCTTAAATTTAACCAAACAGTATACTCAATTTCTGTTATTCTGCTTCTCTCCTGTATACTGCTGGTTCTCCTCTCCCTCCTACTCTTTCTAATCTGTACCTAAGCCCCCTCCAAACCTTAACTGAACAGTATATTTAATTTCTGTGCTTTTGTTGTGTTAATTTCTAGCCCCCCCCCCGACCTGGCCCTGATCTTGGCGCCAAGGTCCAGACACCCCCACTGTGCAATTCCTTAGTTAAATTTCATCTCCTCACCTCAGGCATTGTTTCCCAGTCCCTCCCACTGATTAAGTCTTTTGGCCGATTCTTGCACTACTACAAATTAAGTAACCTTTCTCTCCTTCCTTCCCTCCCTCTAGTTCAGCACCGGTCAGGTTCTCCAACCAAGGACCGAGGCTGTGGCAGGCTCCTCTCAAGCTGACGCTGCACCACCGCAAGCTCTGCTCCTTTCTTCCAGACCTGCTGTAAGGTATGCGGCTCATGATTTGCCGCCCTCTTCAGCTTTCTCACAGACTGCAGCATTGAAAACCACTATTTCCATTGGTCCCTGAACCAAAGCTCCAACCTGCTGTTGGATGGCTTTTTTCTGCCTGCTCCCAAGATTGGCCAGCTGATCACTGGTGGCTTCTCCTCTCTGCCAGGCTGCCACTGACTTCTTCTCCCTTTGTTGGCGCCTGAATTAGAATTTTCTCTCACCCGCCCTCCCCTGCCATGGCATTCTTTAAATCCTCTTACTGCCCAGGAAGACCCGCCCTCTGCACCCCCTGATAAGTCACTACAGGATCAAAGGGAAACCCCTCTCTTAAAGGTACAAATAATTTTATCCAGTGTTCTAGATACTACTCCAACTCCCACTTATTTGCCGAACTGTTGATACCCAAAGTTAATCCTCCCCTCTCTTTAGGGTCAGTATGAACCACCTTACATACCTCTTCATGGTATTTGCTTTCATGTTACCCTTGTCACCCTCTCCTACTCCAAGTGATAATGGCAGCCTCATATCTTTACCATTTACAACAAACTGCCCTAATACGAAAACAGCCCCTGCCTCTCTGTATTTGCACACTGCTCCAAAAATCATGGAAAACTTTTGTTTCCACTAGACAACATTAACTTCCTCCCTCCTCCAAGCACTAGCCTGCTACTATTCTCTAGTTATAACACTAAGCGATACAGACTCTGCAGAAGCCACTCTCAAATGCTTAAAAACCTTAGGCTGCAGGCTACCAGGCTTATCTTACTATTACTGCTCATGTCGGGTAACATCCATCCTAATTCTGGCCCCAAATCAATGGACGTAACTCCCCCTGCAAACCTCGGCTTAGTCATGGTTGCCTTGATTAACATCTGCAGTTTGCTAAGTTTGATGAACTGCAAGTATAAGTAGCACACCATAGGCCAGATGTCCTATTAGTAGTTGAGACCTGCTCTCACCAAGAACCCCTGATACTGATATACAACTGAATGGCTAGACCTCATTTAGACTAGGTAGGACTGGAAAGAGAGGTGGGAGATGCCTCATCTATATCAAGGACCACCTACAGGGACAGGTCCTCCCATGATGCCTCATCTATATCAGGGACCACCTACAGGGACAGGTCCTCCTACCTATAAAGACTGGAACAACGTTCAAATGCTTCCTATTAAGCTTATTCTAGGGACTCAAGGAAAAGGACTGACCATTATTTCTGTTTACGTCCCGCCTAGGTGACAGGCCAAAAGTTTTAAGGTGCTCCATAAGTGCCTCTCTGATCTACGCCATAATGCTGAAGTACTGATTGTGGGAGATTTCAATATCAATTGGTTGTCCCCTGACTCAGCTCCCTACATAGATGCCTTAGCAGCCATAAACATTGCCCAGCTGGTAGATTCCCCCATGCGTACAAACTACCATACTGGGTCCAGTACCTTATTGGACTGGCTGCTATCTAACTACCCTGAGCGGATCACCAGCGCAGTTTTTCTCCCAGATTCAATAAGCGACCACTCCCCTATCCTCTGTTCCTGGACACACAAGGCACTTAAATTCCCACCAAAAGAGGTTACAACATGTATCTTATGATGAGGGCAATTGGGACCCCTAAAAGAGTACCTCAGGCATATCAGTTGGTCCAATAGCTTCTCGATTGGTGATGTCAATGTATCATTGGACCTCTTCATCAAGTCTTTCAATGCTGCCTGTGATATCTTTGCCCTTGTCTCTACTAGTAAAGTAAGGGGATCACAAAAGTCCAGGATAATCCCCTCTCTCCTCACCCAACTACATGCTAGGGCTAACCTATGGCACAGGGCAGGAAGTTCAGGCTCTGATTTACTGGATTTACTGGATAGTATAGGACAAAAGAAAGTACAAGGCCCATCGAGATTGTCCCCCCACAACAGTAGGATATTGTTAAAAATTAACATGTGAGTAGCCAAGTATCAAGCTTAGATTTGAAAGAGTCAAAGCTGACTGAGTCTACAATCTCTTGTGACAAGGAATTTCAACTTTTGCTGCTCTTATATTAAAGGTGTTGTCATGTTTGTTTGTGTTTGCCCAGTCAATATTAAATTGTTGAGCATGCAATCTTCCCACTGTTCATTTATGGGCTAGTGATAATCCACATGACTCAAGTAACATGGGTGTACATATTAGTTTGTACATGAGCAAGAGATCACCCCTTTGCCTTCTTAAATGTAGAGGATAAAGCCCCATTTCTTTAAGTCTGATGTCATAGCTTTTTGTTTTTAATCTTGGGATTAATTTGGCGAACCTTCTTTGGACTTGCTCTAACAGATTAATATCAGCCTTTAGGTATAGACTCCAAAAAGGAGATCCATAATTCAAATGAGGTCTAATATAAGCTCTATACAGGGGCACTAAACAGTGCTTAGATTTACTTATAAAAGTTTTGTTAATCTGTCTTAAAATAACATTTGCTGTTCTGACCACTTTATTACGGTGGTCACTTGCTGTCAATTTTTTATTAATCATAATACCCAACTCTCTTTCACCGGTGGATGATTTAAGTTGAGAATTGGTCAAGTAATATTCATGAAGCAAATTATTTCTACCAAAATGTAAAACTTTGCATTTATCAATATTAAAGGCCATTAAGTTCCTACTTGCCCATTGCTCAATGTGGAGGCTGTCTCATTCAAGCAGTTGTACGTTGGATGGAGTGTCAACTCTATCTCCTATTTTCGTATCATCAGCAAATCGTGAGAGAAAATGATTAGAAATGATACTCATATCATGTATAAAGAGACTAAAGAGAATAGTCCAGAGTACAGAGCCCTGGGGAACACAACTTGTGACCCTGCCAGAAGCAGAATGTACACCATTTATTCTAACAAGTTGTGTTCTGTCAGAAAGCCACTTAGTTATCCAATTAACCAGATATGAGGGAAATCCTAAACTATGAAGTTTGTTAATTAGTAAGGCATGTGACACTTTGTCAAAAGCCGTGCTGAAATCGAACAATAGTACGTCAATTGGAGTATTATTATCCATAAACTTACTTATATTATGGTAAAAAGATATAAGGTTTGTAGTACAAGAATTCCCAGGCTTAAAATCATGTTGGGAATTGTCAGAAATACCAAGCTTCAAAACTGCAAGGTGTCATGAAACAATTGTACCAAGACCATCCGCCTGGCAAAATCCCAGTACTTTAAGGCGGCACTTGACAACTTCTGAGGTGATAGCCAAAAAGGTTTTCAAAATGCTTACTGTATAATCGATCAACCTCAATCAATAATATGTTAATACATCTGTGCAGAGCCCTTTTGCAGTTGTAAGAATGGTCTAACAGCTTTGATGTTTGGACCGCTCCCCTTTGGTTTGCGGTTCTCACACAGTATGTCTGTGCATGGATCACTCTTGCAACCATTACAGTGGTCTCCACGGATGTATTAACATACAGAGTAAGACCTTAAAGACTGAGCCATGTTGAACCCCCTTCTGTTACAGTTAAGAATGCAGAACTTTAGTTTCCCAGGGAGACAAAAATGTATCCAGAAGTAAGATAAGATTCAAGCCATGACAGAGCAGCAAACTGAGGTCAGTCCTTGTCCACTTTTGCTTACATACTGAGTGGTACACTGAAAATGTCATTCTATTGGTAGTTGCACACCTTGTTTTTCCTGTGTTCACAAAATTTAAGTTGTAGACGCACTCTCCATTTTCCCTTCTTGGAGCTTCAGTTTATACAGTAGAATACTGTAATAGCTGGATACAACTAGTGTTACCGCACATGGGCACAAGAGGGAGCTTGCAAGCTTTTGGTTTTAAGAAAATTCTGTGACTTAAGGTACTCCTTGGAATGTGAAAAAAAGGTAACAGAAAATAGAGGTGTGTAGATCCCCTGCTAGTGAAATCGAGCCACTCCGAACTCATGCAGCTCGGTTTCCATGACACACTAGCTGAACCTTGCTGGCTTGGCTCGGATCTCAGAGCTGTGTTTTTTTCTTGTTTGTTTTGTCCAGCTTCCTCAGCCTCCTTCATGCCTGCCTGTAATGTGACAGGCTTAAGGCATTGTACACATAGAGGTCAAAGGGTGCAGAAGGGGAGTTGGCATGCCACAAGATAGTCCGGTTTGCTCATGCGCAAACTGGAGTGTGTGTGTGTGTGTGTGTGTGTGTGTGTGTATATATATATATATATATATATATATATATAAACACAGCTCTTACCTCTGTGCCATTACAGACAGCTAGTGAGGATGGAGGATTGCACACCATGCACAGCACTTAGCAGCAGCAGTTGGAGCCAGAGGAGCGAGCAGGCAGGAAGAGATTGGTTGGGTTGGGGAATTTTGTTCACCCACTTCACCACCACACCACCAAAAAAAGGGAGAGAGAGACTGAGGTGTGGTGGGCCATGGACTGAGTGTGTGTGTGTGTGTGGGGGGGGGCAGGGGTACCACATCCCAATGTCAGACTGCAGAAAAAGAAAAGTGTTTAACTTAAGGCATCTGCCGACAAGTTAATGTAAAATAAAGTTAAACTAAGTACAAAAGGAGACTGTGTGTGTGTGTGGGGGGGGGAGTTGGAGACCGCAGTGCTTTTGCTGCAGCCCAAGTACTCACTAAGCACAGCACAGTGCATCAGTCCATAGGAACAATCACAAGCAATACAAAACATCTGGCTAGAGCCTAGAGGGTAGAGTACAGCTGTGACTGAGGTTATCCAGCAGACCTGGGTTTGATTTCAATTTCCCACAACCTCCACTGGCATACAATGTGATTCTGAGCAAGTCACTTAACCACCCCAAGGCTCCCAGGTTGGACCTGAAAACAGGCACTTGTGCCTAGTCTTGTGTCACGTGAGAAACCTTGAGTAGCATCTGTCTGTAGGGTCACCTGCCATTTCCCACACAAGCAAGAGTCAGGACAAAGCCATTTGTTTTGTGTAGTCCTATAAAAAAATTAAATGTCGAATTAGAGCCAGTAAAGGCTGATATCATGTGTGTAACCATTTTGGAGGGGGGGGCCGGGCAGCCCAGCAGCTGAGTAGCCTCTGTCTGTAGTGTCACCAGCTATTTCCAACACAAACATGAGTCAGGACAGGGCCATTTTTCTGTGTAGTCCTATAAAAAAAATAAATTGTGGAAGCAGACCCAGAAATGGCTTGCATCATGTGTTAAACTGCTTTGAAGGTAGGGGGCAGCCTGGCCGTTGAGTAGCCTCTGTCTGCAGTGTCTCCAGCCATTTCCCATACATGCAGGAGTCAGGACAGGACCATTTATTTTTTGTGTAGTCCTGTAAAAAAATAAATTAGGGGAGCAGAGCCAGTAAAGGCTTACATCACCTGTGAAACCTTTTTGGAGGGAGGCGGCAGCTCTTGGCAGTAACACAGTAGCCCCAGCTTGTAGTCTTGCTAGTTAGCCAGTTGATATTCATACCTTGCCTTGAGACGTGCACTACTCATCCTCATTGCCACCTATTTCCCCAAGGTGACCAAGGAAGATAGTACGGCTAGCTGCTGGGGGTTTCTCAGAAGGGAGCTGGCTTCATCAGTGATCATCAACTGCTATTTGTGAAAATGATTGCATCCTAAAATAAAGATGGAAGACAGTAGGCCTGTGAAACAAGTTTCCAAGGCAAAGACACCAATTCAGAAGACAATAAAAGTCACAAAGATGGCTTCTTCTGCTGCAGTAGGTGCATCCTCTTTACTGATTGAAGCTTCCTCAAGCTCCGAGTCCTCGTCTTCTGAGGTCCCATCATGTCTGTCTGCTGCTGCAGGTGATACCCAGTTAACAAATACAAGCCAAGTAAAAGGCAGCAAGAAAAACTTGGGTGATGAACCAGCAACTAAGAAAAGTAGATTTGCCAAAGGTACCATTATTAAAAAAATAAAGGCAGTTGCAGGCACTACATGTAGTGGAGAGGAAAGAATACGCACACATACAGACTGTGTGCCACTTTCTCAAGATTCTACCATTTCTCATTCCTCTCTGAGCTGTTCAGAGTTGGACCATGTGGATAACAGTGGCAGTGGGTACATTCCTGAAACAGAGGCAGTGCACGATGAGGACTCTGATGACAAGGGCTCGGAGCCAGAGGAACCTGTGTGATGCCAGACCGAAAAAAAACAGGGAAAGTTCATCAGAGGAAAGGTCATTGGGGGCCAGTGAAAAGGACATTGTGCCTGGCTTGCCTGTCTCCTCTGCCTAGGGGGAGTCTCACACCCAGTCATCAAGGGAGGACAAACAATCAAAATATAGAAATTAGCATAGACATGCTGGATGATGATTCAGAAGTTGCAATGTCGGGGAAAAATGAAAAAGACATCTTCTTCTGTTTTGAGGTTTTTTTTCGCCTTGACCCAAAGAACAGTATGCGAGCAGTATGCTGTTTATGTAAGGCCTCTTTCAGCAGAGGAAGACAAGCAAGCAACTTTGGTGCATCAGCCTTAACAAGACACTTACAGCAAATCCATCCACTTCAGTGGGCCAGGAATAAGTCACAAGGTGGCATGGCAGAAGATGTTGCACAAGTTAATGCCGGTACTCACATGGGTGGCATAGCTAAATTTTTCCATATACAGCATAAAACCCCTCTGACACTGAGCAGGACTTTGACTGCATCACCCCTTTTATCTGCTAGGTCTTTATCAGAATCAGAAAGCTCCCCAATTAATTTGTGATGTGTTGTTTGTCTGTTTTATGTTGAAAACTTCAATAAACTTTGAATGGAAAAAAAAAGAAAGCTCCCCAATTGAGAACGGAATGAGTTCTCTGTCTCCGCCAGCCTTTTTAGTGTGCCAATCACACCTCAGAAACTGTTAATGATACAGTAGGCTTTTGAATGGAGAATTCAATTTGACCAAAGCCATCCAGCTGCTCAGTAGTTAAATAAAGCAATGTCTGTGATTGCATTGGACATGCGCCCATTATCTTTTGCTGACTTTGCTGGGTTTTAGGAGGTGATGAAACTTGCTGCCCTTTGATTATCAGCTGCCATCATGGACATACTGCTCCAGAAAGGCTGTGCCAGATGTTTATAGGGAACTGCGCCAGATGGTAAACAGTGCCTTGCAGTCATCGGCTATTGAAGAAGTACTGTACATATAAGGTCAAACAGCAGACTACATGACTGTCACCACCCACTGGGTATCATTGTCCTCTGCAACATCCTCTGGCACCACCAGGGACCAACAAAATCCTCAAAAATCAGCCGCCTTCTGTCTTGCAAGCTTTGACAAAGAAAACCAGACTGGTGTGAACATCTTGCAGGATCTAAAGAAACTGTTCTTAGAACGGCTTTCCCCTAATGGCCTTTCCCCAGGATTTGTGATTGCAGACAGTGGAGCTAACATTGTGAAAGCATTAAAGGACGGTGGGTTTCTGCATTTACCATGTTTTGCACATGCACTTAGTCTAGTGGCACAGGACTTCCTCAGTGAAGAAGTGAGTGTGCAGAATATGCTGCATGCTTCACATAAGATATGTGGCCACTTTAGGCATTTTGCAAAAGCTTGTAAAATTTTGCAGGAACTGCAGAAACAGACTAACTTACTGATTCACCAGCTAAAACAAGAATTTGCCACTAGGTGGAACTCTACTTTTACATGTTACAGAGGCTCTAAGAACAATGCAAAGCAGTGTATACGTACACCATGGACCATGTAGTAGGGAAAGGGGATGCTACACTCACCTCTGGGCAGTGGCAACATGTGAAGTGAGTGCTGACAGTGCAACCACAAGTCACCTCGTTCCATTGATATGTCTTCTCATGCAGGGACTGGAAAGATTCTGAAAAGCATTTGAAGAACAAGGTGCAAGCACAGGTGTCACTCTTGCTGAAAAAACTATCTTTGTATTTGGAAATGGACTGCAGGATGGCCATGATTTTGGAATCTGAACATTATGTAATAGCAACAACGTTGGATCCATGTTTCAAATTAAAACCAGTTTGCAGGTCTTCTCTAATCTGGTAGCATGACCTCAACCATTATGAAGAACTGTTCATTGATGAAGTTGCACAAAAAATGACAACACACTCTAACTAGAAGTGTTGCAGCTTCTAATCATGAAAATAGCCATGCTCCCTTCTAAGAAAAAGATCCCAGTGAAGCTAGAAGAATAAGAAACTCCTTGTAGTATGAGTCAGAACCTAGGGGCAATTTGTATAGTGTCTCCACAGGCAACATTCGGCCAGAACTGGATGACATACAGAAAGACAATGCAGTTGCTTCTCCCATCACAAGCTACTCAGCAAGCAGTATGGTGGATTACTTCTTAAGGGATTCTAGAAAGATAAATGTTCGAGATGACCCACTTCAGTATTGGCATGAAAAGGGTGCGGTCTGCTCAGCATTACAAAAAGTGTCCCTTTACTATTTAAGTTTGCACAGCAACAAGTGTTTATTCAGAAAGAACATTTAGCACTGCTGGCTATGTTGCTAGTAATAGGGAGTAGAAAACTCCTTCCTGAAAAACGTTGAAATTCTAACTTTTATTAAACTAAACTATGGTATATTTGCAGGATATTCAAGGAACAAACTTGAGAAACTCAGGCATTCACAATCCACGTACAAAAACCACGAAGCTCAGTAAAGTTATTAAAGTGTTAATTACACTATACAGATGACCAAACATAAATACGCCAGCCTAGCCTGATGCATTTCGGACACTAGTCCTTTATCAAAGCCTGTACATCCACACCCTCCATATTAAGAAACTGGTAGGGTGTTGTCACACTGATGTCACAATATGGAATTCAGATTGATTGGTTCACATAAAAATTACGTATGAAATTTAAAATATTAAAAATACAGAAAGATGTATATAAACGTGAAATACTAAACACACCACATAAATATAATATCATAAATCCATGCTGATATTACCAAAGTTAATCATCTAAGTAAGGTCACAAATCAAATCCCATGTTCAAACCCCTTTTTTTAGTGGCATGCAGTGTGAAAATCCATTCTGTTTCTTTTTTCAGCACTTTATTATTAAAATTACCCCCCCCCAGTTAAGGAAAACTGCTACTCCTCTAAAAGTAAACACATGTTCAGATTTACCACTAGCCTACATACTATGCAAAGCTGGGACATAGGAAGGGTCCTGTCTCTCTCGATGGCCCTTGCATGTTCTCCCACCTGTGTTTCGAATTGTCTTACTGTCCTGCCCACATAGAATGCCTTACAGCTGCAGAAGAGACAAATGCTCGAGATGACCCACTGCAGTATTGGCATAAAAAGGGTGCAGTCTGGCCAGCATTACAAAAAAGTGGTCATTTACTATTTAAATTTCCCAGCAACAAGTGTCTAGTCAGAAAGAACATTTAACACTGCTGGCTATGTTGCTAGGAATAGGAGGAGGAAACTCTTTCCAGAAAACGTTGAAATTCTAACTTTTATTATGCTGATCTATGGTGTATTTTCAAGATACTTGGGGCACTTCCAAAACACTGCTCTGACAGTAGTGATGATGATGATGGGCCTCTTGGCAGTGATGCCAAAGAAGAAGAGTACTACTGTCCCAGTACTGGGGGAAATGGAATGTAGCTTCAGCCTGTATCTTAGGTCATTCATGTCCTGTCTCATGCCAGTCACCATTTTGTTTCTTCCACTGAACTGCTGTCCAGCAAGACTACAAAAGCGAGGGGATACTCTCCGACTCTGTGGAACATATGAACGAATTTCACACTCACACAATTTTTCCTCAGTCTTTTATTTGTAAGGTTGACTTAAATTGTAAATGATTGTACTGATTTCTGGTAGACGTCTTCCAGTAATGTACCCTATGCCAAGTCTCTGTATTTCTTAGCTAACATCTAACCCTAGTCTGAGTTCTGACTGATCTGCTGCTAATGAATGGATAGTCATCTATGAAGAAAAAAAAATAAAAACACAATAAAAGTGGATATTCCCTGCCATAAATCACAAATCTATCTCAGTCTGTCTACATAATTACCAGTTTAGTTTTCATGGCATTGAGTACTACCTAAAAAATAAATAAATACATACATAAATAAATAAATAAATAAACTGATAAATAAATAAATAACTTAATTAATTAAAATTGTCAAAACTGTGGGCACCCATCACTGGCCACACAAACAACAAAATCTGCTTATCAAAAAAAAATCAGTTCAAAAGGGTGGGTGGAAGGGTCCAGTGTATTCTGAGTGTCTATTTTTTATATATATATATCTCCTCTCAGACCATCACCTGTCATTTGCTATACCTTCTGTCCTGTTACTCTCCTTTAGTCACCAAGTCACTTTTGTTAGCAGTACACAACTTGCTTAACAGACTAAACAATGTAACCAGGTGTTACTTTTTGTGTGTGTGTGTGTGTGTTATTCTTTGGTAATCAGGTAAGGCCCACTAGGCATAAGTGCCTGTTTTCAAGTGTGACCTGGGAGCACTGGGGTGGTTAAGCAGTGACTTGCTCAGAGTCACACAGTATGCAAGTGGAGGTTGTGGGGAATCAAACCCAGGTCTGCTGGACCAAGCTCAGTCATAGCTCATTACTCTAACCTCTAGGCTATGCTGCTATACTCAACTGTTATATTGCCTCAGCACATATTCCTGTATTCAACGTGTCTTGTCTCCTCTCATTTATTGCTAGGAATTTAAACTGCAAGCTAATGAAACTATGTGCTTATTCAACTTTAACCCTAGCTCAAAATACCTTACAAGATAAGAGTATTTCCTGTGAACTTACTAACAGCTGGGCCTTGCTAGCTGTCATGCTATTAAACTGTTTTCCTATAGAATTTAACCTATTTTCATTTATATTATACTTTAAAATGAAGGTACATATCACATTTTATGTTGAATGAATATTGACCGTGAATCCAAAACCAAAACCAGAGGTGCTTTGGCAAAAACAAAAACAAAAATGAAACCTCCCTGGTTTTGCACATCTCTAACAGAAATACACTTATTGTCAAATCATAACACAGAGAATATGTGCTAATACTGTATATTAAATTCATGAGGAAATAATTTTATTTTTTATCCTCTCCCTCCCCCTCAACAGTAATAACAATTAGTAAGAAATGGAATATAGTTACTCTATGGTCCAGAGATATCTCTCTCAAGGGCATCATTTAGGGTCACCAGGGGTTGCATTTGTGACCCCTAAATTCTGTCTGCAACCCCTGCTTCCTGTCTGAGCTATAACAGTGAGGATGTCTGCTGGCTGGCTCCTTTATTCCTCTGTTTTTTTTTCCTTTGTCTGTTTGTTGCCTGGCCCCCCTACCATTCCACTGCACCCCCCCCACCAGCATCCAGTCTCTCCTGCATTCCGCCTCACAACCAATTGAATCAAACCTTTGCTGTCACCTTAGGTTATGGCCTCTAGTGTCACCAAAACTGCAGTGTCACACCTGTGTCTGTGAGCTAGTTGCGTCATCTGTTAGCACATGTGAGCTGTCTGTTCGTCTTTGTGAACTCTGAGGGTCAGGAGGTAGAAGGACTCTCAGGACACCATCTACCAATACAAATTTTATTTGTAGAAGACTAGGTCATGAGGGAGTTGCTCATGGGATGGGATAGAGCAGAGAGAGAGAGAGAGAGAGCCGGGAGACAGTCCAGTCAGAGCCTGAGGCTCTATGGCCTGGTTTGTGCTGCTGCAGCAAGAGCAAGCAGTAGAATCACCTGGTCACCACCATCACTGAAACATAGAAACATAAACTTTGATGGCAGATAAGGACTGCATGGCCGACCTAGTCTGCCCATTTCCCTACCTATTGGATAAGCTGCAGATCCTAGTTAACCAACAGCCTACTTCTTCCTACCCACACCAGAATTGCTTTATGTCTGTCCCATGCATTCTTGAATTCCCCCACTGTTTTTGATCCCACAACCACCTCATGAAGGCTGTTCCATGTGTCCACCATCCTCTCTGTGAAAATATACTACCTCACATTACCCCTGAGCCATGCCCCCCCATCTTCAAATTGTGCCCCCTTGTTCTTGCACATCTCTTTTTCTGAAAGATGCTACCCTCTTAGACTTTGTTGACTCCCTTGAGGTACTTGAATATTTCTATCATGTTCCCCTTCTCCCTCCTTTCCTCAAAGGTATACATATTAAGCTCCTTTAGTCTCTCTTCATATGGCTTCTGTTGCAGACTCTGCACCATTTTAGTTGCCATCCTCTGGACTGCCTCCATCCTGTCTATGTCCTTGTGGAGATGGGGTCTCCAGAACTGCATACATTATTCCAGATGGGGTCTCACCAACTGTCTGTACAGAGGGATAATAGCTTCCTGTTTTCTACTGGTGTTGCCTCTCCCTATGCATCCCAGTTTCCCACCAGCCCTCCTTACTGCCTTCTCAGTTTGCTTGTTTACCTTTAGGTCATCAGATATGACTACACCCAGGTCCCTTTGCATTTGTGTTGTTGTTAATACCCCCCCATTGTGTACTCTTTCATTGGGTTTTTGTTTCCCTGTTACATTACTTTGTACTTCTTTGCATTGAATCTAAGCTGTCATACATTTGACCATTCCTCCAATCTTGCCAAGTCCCTTCTCATCCTTTCCACCTTCCCTTGTGTATCAACCCTGTTGCAGATCTTTGTGTTGTCTGCAAAGAGGCATACTTTTCCTTCCAGTCCTCTGCAATGTCACTTATAAAGACATTAAAAAGGACCGGACCCAGTACTGAACCCTATGGTACCCCACTAGTAACCCCCTTTTCTTTGGAGAGGTATGACCACCCCCCCTTTGTTCCTGTTCCTCCAAGGTGGTCTGTCCCCAACTTCTTCCACTGTGAAAACTTAGCAGAAGCACCTGTTCAGGATGGCAGCTTTTTCTTGGTTCTTTCTGCATGGTCTCCCCCCGCCATCCTCCTTATCCTCACTATTCCTACCCCTTTTTTTCCCTCTTCTAACTTATGTACCTGAAGAACATCTTATCCCCTTTAGCTACCCCTTTGGTTATTCTTTCCTCTGTCTGTACCTTTGTTACCCTCATTGCCTTTCCTGCTTCCCTCTTTTTTTACTTGGTACACCTCCCTGTCCACCACCCTCTGTGTTTCCTTATGTCTCCTGAATGCCACCTTTTTTTCCTTCACTGCCTCGGCCACTTCCCTAACAAGCCATGATGGCCTCTTTTTCCTTCTCTTTTTACTCACTTCCTTCATGCAGAAGCTGGTTGCCTTAGGTATGCTCTCCCTTATTGCTCTCCATGGTGCCTCTAAAATCCATTTTCCTAATGTCCAGGGCCCTCGCCCTCATGTGGTTAACCTCTGTTCCCACCTTAATGTTAAACCACACCGTACAGTGATTACCGGTGCCTAGGAGACTGCCCACTGTGACATCTGCAATGCTGTCCCTGTTTGTAAGCATCAAGCCTCACACTGCCCCATTCCTAGTGGGTTCTTTGACTAGCTGTCTGTGAAAAGCCCCTTGAAGGGAGTCAAGGATGGCCCCGCTCCTTGCCAAAGCTGCAGCTGGAAGGCTCCACTCCACGTCTGGCAAATTGAAGCCACCAACTAGTAACCCCCCCTTACTTGCCATCCTAATGATAGCTTCCACTAATGCCATATCCGACTCCTCTTCCTGTGTCAGAGGTCTGTATACTACCCTTATACAGAAAGCAGCCCCATCTCCTGTGTCCAGGATGACCTGCAGCACCTCCAGCCCTTCCTTTTTTTTCTGGTGCCCCTGTACCACTTTGGCCTTGATTCCCTCCTTCACATATAGTATGCCTCCTACCCTCTTCACTACCCTGTCTCTCCTGAACAGAGTAGCCCGGTAAGACCATGTCCCTGTTGTGGCTGTCAGTGCACCACAACTCCTTTATGGCCAACAAATCCAGGGTAGCATCTGTTATGATGGCTTCCAGGTCCAGAATTTTATTTCCCAGACTCCTTGCATTGGGACACATGGCTCTCCATACCTTACTCCTTTCATTCCTGCTTCCCTACTTCCCCTCGTGCCTGTGCTGTTCACTGAAGCTCCCTCTGACCCATTTCTTCCCTTTTTACCTTCTATGTTACCTGTCACCTTTACTCCTTTATTCTTGCTTTCTTGATTACCCCCCTTATCTTCTGTCTTGTCCCCACCCTTGTCCTCTTGTGCCCGTGCCCTAGGGGAGTTTACTCCCCTCTGGCTCTTCGTCCTTGCTGCTGTATCATCTGTGGTGGGGAAATTGTTGCCTCCCTCAGTTTTACATCCTTTGCCTCTGGTTATATTAAATGCTCATCCAAGTAGCATCTAGACCTACCACTAAGGAGTGTGCAGATTGTCTCCCCCTATAGAGGTCCACATTCACCCAGGTTGGCCCTCAGTCCCAAATGCAGTTGAAGCCCTCCTCCATGCTCCATGTGTTCAATCAATTATTAAACGCCCTGAGGTGGAGTGCCCTTTCCTCTCTCTGGCTCTACAGAGGTAACACTTCGGCAAAGGTCACCGTGCATTCCACATGTTTGAGGCCCCTTCCCAGCTCCCTGAAATTTCACAGCACTACCCCTACCCAGTCCCTTGCCAGGTCATTTGTCCCGAGGTGGACAATGATATCTAGCTCCCTCCCATCTCCTGCTGTTGTAGTGATCCTTTGAATATGCTCTTCATCCCTCCATGTTGAAGTACTTCTTGGACACTTTTTTCTTCCTTTCCCTTGCTCTTCCCACTCCCAACTCTATCTCCATAACAATAGAGTCCCCCATCAGCATCTGCTTCTTCCTTGGCAAAGGGCCTCTTCCTACCTCCTTGGGACCTTCTCTTCTAAGGACCCCAACTTCCTCACGTCCGATTGCTATGAGTACCTTTTCTTGGCTGTCCCATCCCACCATTATGGTGAAGGAATTCTTCATGCTCAGGAGCATGTACCCTTCCCGCTACCCCTCAACCTTCCCAAGCATACTAAGGTCCAAGTGCTGTGCTGTTGCTTAGGCATCCTCTCTGGAAGCAGTGGCATACTTGGTAACCCCTGGGCAGGGCAGAAGGTCCTCTGCACCCTTGCCAGTTTGGCCCAGAGTCCAGTAATCTGTGTCCTCATCCCAGGGAGGTGAGTACCAATGGGGCAGCACCTCAGCCTACAGAATGTGTCCTAAGATTGCAGGCCCACACCCACTGCACTGCACAACTTCCATAATCTTTCCTCCCGTTACTATGTGATTGTTTAAACTTCCCTGTACCCTACTGCCTCCTTTCTACTGCCATTGTATTCCTGACTCTCCCTTTTGCCTGCCTGAAGCTTATTTGCTGTCTTACGGTTTCTCTTGTTTTCCCTTTTTTAACACACCTACCTGTACCTAACTTGTTTACTCTCTCGAATGAGGCAGACTATTACCTGCCTGATTTCAGCTTTCTGTCCACAATTACCCCTAGATCATGTTCCCCAGTTGTGCTCTATATCACTGCATCACACAGGATGTTGGTGGGGCACAGATTCCTCACCCCACATTAATGCTGCACCCCTATTTTATGGCCTATGCCCCAAATGACCTTTTGACTGCAGTCTCCCACCAGTGTTGCTGATTTTGAGTCAGGAGGGAAGGAGAAATGGCCACTTACTGTGCTTTTTCTAAGGTGCTTAGTAATACTGCTATTAAGCCAACAGTCAAGCAGGCCAGTGGCCAGAGATGTGACTGATGGTGCCAATGAACAAATGCATCATTTTTCTGCCTCCCTAGAAAGTAAGGATCATTCCTGGTGTTATTTCTTTTAATCCTGGGCTTAAAGGAATGGCTATATTCAGCACAAACCCTGGTAGTTTCCATTTTCAAATGGCATGGTAAGAGATGTGAAAAACTGATGTACTATTAATTACCCATTGCCTTTATTTAGAAACAGATGGAATGGAAACAGCAACAATTGTATTCCAGGAATTTTTACCTATCTAAAGACTAGATGGTAAGTGTGAGTGAGCCTCCTGAAACCGGAACTTCCCTGTACTCCTTCGTTCCTCTTCCCCACCACCACGGGATTCACTTCCTTACCAGGCTATGGGATCCAGTCCAAGTCTCTCCTGAAAATGTAACAGAAAAATGTGATGTACTATCAAGAGAATGTAGAGGAGTTTTATGAAAATTGGTCACATTTACATGCATGAGTGCATTGTTTATTTTAAAAACAATAAAAAACTAAAAGTCTAAAAAAAGCATGGTAAGAGATGATATAAAGTTTGGCTGTTGTATTTTGCAAGAAAAAAGCAGTCTTTGAAAAGCAGCACTATCTAGATGTGAGAGCTGCAAATGACCAACTTGTACTGTACTGCTAAATTATAACAGCAAATACAATAGCCCTCTGGTGGCAGCTCTTAAGAATGCAGTGTACATAGTCAAAAGCACACTCTAATCTCCCAGGAAGTGTGTGAATGCTTTTGGAGGAATGGTTTATTTATTTATTTATTTGCTTTTGGTAACCGGGTAGGTACATTAGGCATTAGTCCTGCCTATTTTCAGACAAGGACCCAGGAGAATACAGTAAACAGACATAACATATGCAAGTACATAAATACAGTCATAACAATACACAACAGTTACCCATGCAGGGATAGCCAAGACTAAAGCATTCAGGCAGGGCCATCCATGCAGGGATGTATAAAGGCAGATTAAAACAATTGAAACACCAAGTTCAAGACAGTTAGGTCAAATGGGTCAGGTACAGTTACATATGTCAAGTGCACAGAGGTAAGAGAAAAGTGCAGACTTGAAGGCGGAGTGGGATAAGAGACACTTTAAACTAGGGGGAAGGGAATTCCAGAATTTAGGGGCAAAATGAGAATGCTTGTTCATCCATTTTTGTAGAGCAGTGAGGCACTGAAAACTGTGGAGTGGTTGAGGACCTAAGAGTTTGGGAGATACTCACAGGTTTAAACACGTTGGCCAGAGAACTCGGGCAAGGGCATCTTGTCATGGAGTCAATGAAACACCCCAGAGAGTAGTGTCAACATGAATTAGGAGACAGCCAGTGAAGAGTTGAGTCGAGAAGGCAATGGTGTGTGAGGCGAGGGGCCGATAAGGCAAATCTACAAATGTTGTTATAAGTGGTGTCCCACTTCCGAAGAATACTTTCCTTAGCCTGGGAGAGGAGAGGGAGTGAATAAAATAACCTGGGCAGCAAGACAGCTCTAGCCACCGAGATCCTGGCTGCAGGAGTTAGGGAGTGACGCACATGGTAGGCCGTTCTAATCCTCATGTTAACGGATTTGCAAACATCATTTATGTGAGCGGAGAAGTCAAGTGAAGAATCCAGCATCACCCCTAGGTATCTGAAAGCATCCTTGGACAGGACAGCTGACCCATCATGACACAGCACTTGAAGCTTGGTGGACTCAATCTGGACTTTTCTAGGGGGACCCAAAGAGCATTGCCTGAGTTTTGGAAAGGTTGAGAATTAGCAGGTTAGAGGAGAACCAGGACTGAAGTTGCTGAAAAGCAGAAGATAGACAGCTATTAACCTCCGAGATGGACGGGGAGGCCGAATAGAGCACCAAGTCGTCTGCATACATGATAGAATGACAGTGGGGTATAGGAGTAGGAATATCATTGAGAAAGATGGAGAAGAGCAAGGGCCCATGAATAGACCCTTGCAGAATGCCACAGGTGATAAGGGAAGGAGCTGAAAGAGCTTTGCAGAAGGAGATTGATTGGGAACGGTTGTCAAGGTAACTGCGGATCTATGATAAGGTCGAATCAGTGGCACCAAGAGAATGCAGTTTATCCAAGAGTATGGGGTGATTAACAAGGTCGAATGCCTTGGTTAGGTCAATGAATACTGAGCCAGTAAGTAGACCTTTGTCCATGTTGGACTTAACATCACTGGAGAGTAGGGCGAGAGCAGTAGTGGTACTATGACCAGCCCTGAACCCATGCTGAACAGGGGACTGAAGGTTGAAGTTAAGTAAGTGGGTAGCTATCTGCCGGTGGATAAGATTCTCCAGTAACTTGCAGAGGGTTGGCAGAAGTGCAATCGGATGATAGTTGGATAGGAGTTTGGGGTCTCCTTTCTTAAACACAGGAATAGTCCTAGCAGATTTCCATACCGAAGGCACTGTTGAGGTACTGATGGATAGGTTAAAGAGCTGAGTGACGGAAGTGGCTAGAAGTGGGGCAGTGAGTGTGAGGATTCTGGGTTCCAGACCATCCAGATCAGCACTGCCATGAGAGGGGATGGTTCTTAATAACCTCAGAACATCCAGATGCGTGACTTGGGAAAATTTCACTGAAGGAGATGCATCCTGAGGAGTTGTAGAAGTGGGGTCATGGCCACAGGCTGCAGAAGAGGGATATGAGGAACCGTGGCAAAGAGGGTGTTAAAGACATTGGCAATAGTACAAGGGTTCTTGCATAGTATGTCATTAATAAGCATATCTTTCCGTGCCTGTGGCTTGGTGTTCCCTAAGATCAAATTGATCTGGGTCCAGTAAGTCTTAGGGTTAGAGACAAAGCAGTTAAGGAGTTCACAATAATAGGCACTCTTAGCAGTCCGATCCTCCTTCTTAGAGGTATTGGGCGAGACCCGATACTCTTCAAAGATCTGCTTGAAGAGAGGAGGATTTCCATTTGGACCAAAGTTTGTCCCATCTCTTGAGCTGTTGTAGGAGTGGACGTTTAAACTACTTGGTCACCTTCCCTTTGACCTACATGTCAAGGATGGAATGTGCTTGTTCTGCAAGGCTAGTAGAGTTGTGTTGAAATAATCAGTGGCCTTGTTGATGTCAGTGGTAGTAAAAAGGGGTGACCAGTCTACCCGTTTTAGGTCATAAAACAACGCTGACGTGTCCAGTTTGGAAAAGTCAGCACAGGTTAGCACTTTGGGAGTATACAAGGAGGTAGATGTACTCCGCACAGTGTAGACTGGGCAGTGATCACTGATAGAGCCAGGTAACACCCCAGACAAGGAGTAACAATCCTTCTGGTTAGTGAGGATCCAGTCTACCAGAGTATGGCTGCTACTGTTCAGCGAGATCCTAGTGTGCGATGAGATGAGTTGAAAAAGGTTGGCCTTACTGATAGTGGATGCGTGAAGAGAGGAGTTGGGACCTAACCACTCCAGGTTAAAATCACGCAGGCAGAGCACTTAATTTTTCTTTGACAGTGCCGGGATTAGTTCAACCAACTCTTCCAGGCCAAGTTGCTATTACGAGGTGGCAAATATGTGCCGAAGATGTGTAAAAGACAAAGAACCTCTGTGCATAAACACTGAGGCAAGGGTTACCCCAAAGGGCATTTGGCTGGGAAGCCAAGTTTCAAGAAAATACAAAATCACACATGCTCCCACAATGCAAAGCATCATGGGCTGCATATGCAAATATTTATATATGTGGTGATTTGCATATGCAGCCCATGATGCTTTGCATTGTGGGGGCATGTGTGAAGATGTGTAGTTTCTTGGCACCACCAAGTGTCAGGAGAGAGTATAATACCTCACCATTTTTTAGAGGTGGCATAGGCAGAAGAGAAACATTAAAATGAGACTTATAGTACAGTGCAAGTCCACCACCTCTTTTTGATGAGGGTCTGTCGGCCCGGTACAAGTTAAAGCCAGGTAGTGTGCAACTTAGGTCAGAGACACCTGGTCTCAACCATGTTTCAGACAGGACAAGTATATCTGGATTATTAACCTGCACCCAGGCTTCAAGCTTTGCAAGATTGGCCGTAAGACTTCTAATATTGAGATGGGCAAAGATCAAGCCCAGGGCATGTGGCAGAAGATCAGATGAGCAACAATCAGTTAGGTTTGGTTTCACCATCGGTCCAGGGTTGGATTCAATGTCCCCAGCTAGGGTAAGAGATAACATGATGACCCATAATGTGGCAAGCACAAAGGAACAAGATAGGCTCATGTGGGAGGTAATCTTCCTGTCCACCATGAACTTTAGGAGGGAACCTACTAACTTATAGTTAAGGTATACCAGAGGAAATGGTGTGAAGTAACAATTCACAGGTATGTTGGAGTAGGTGAAGTCACTGAGAGGCCCTTCAGCTATGTATGTGTGGGTGCATGTAGCTAGAGAGAGGGAGTCAAGTGTAAGTAGGGAAACAAGTACACATGGTGCAATACACAATCTCCACCCAGGCATCTTTAAGGAGAGTCAGAGCAATGACTGGTAATAAAATTAACAATTTGAGCACAGGGTTTGGGAATAAAGGGATTGCGTTAATGATATCTTCCTAGAGGGAATTAGGGATGAGGTATTGGCAGTATAATTAGGCAGTACCCTCGATCAGCATGTTATCAAACGAAAAGGAACCAGCTAGTTGGGATTAGAGTGAATCAGGAGTCTAGGTAGACTCAAACAGAAAGAGAGTAGGGCAGGTTGAATTTGCCACAACATCTAGTGGTGAAATAAAATAATCTGCAGATGGAAAACAAGGCAGATACAAAAAAAAAAATGCCACAAGACCACGTGGAAGGGTGTTGGGGGCGGGCAGGGAGCAGTCGTGCACCTGCTGCGAGGAATCCCTATGTCTGCAGCAGGTGCAAAAGTGTTAGACCTATTTCATTTTTACTGCACAGCAGCAGTTGCAGGCTCAGGCAAGTAAGATTACTATATTGCTATATATTTCTTTACATTCAGGATGCTGCTCCCGCTCCTACGAATCACTGAGCAGTTCTAGATTAAAAAGACGGAATTCAGCTTAATTTAGCACAAAACTGCTGTACTTTCCTTATTCTAACTGAACTTGGACAAGCAATTAAATACTGCTACTGTAGATTCTTTTAGAAAATTAGTTAATTAGATTCATTTAGAACACAAATTGACAGAGAAGCCGGAGAGGCGTTAGAAAAGGCACCAAGTTTGAATCTTGGGCAAAGCTGGGCATTTTCACAGTCAGTGGCTATGTTCAGTACCTTAAAAGATGGCGATTTGGACCCCATGCAGCTCCGAGGGCAGAGTGCCCTGTGGAATAGTAGTCAGAGCTGCTTAAAAGATGGCGATTTGAACTCCACATAGCTTCAAGGGCAGAGTGCCCTGTGGAATGGTAGTCAGAGCTTAAAAGATGGTGATTTGGACCCCACACAGCTCCGAGGGGCAGAGTGCCCTGTGGGGGGTTAGAGTTGCTGACTGTGGGACTGAGGGCTGCAGGTATGATCTCCCAGCAAGTGCTGGAGATGTGTCTTTCCTGTTAGTGGGAACAGACATAACAGTGACAACTAAGCAGAGATAAAAGTGCACTCTTATGAACTGCTGAGACTACAGGAGTCACAGTTATGGGAATAGGGATGGTCTTGTAGTGTGGAAGCCTTTTTTTCTCCAGTAGCAGAAGTTGCCATTTCATACTTAATTCATTTTTTATGTTTGCTTGCATGCATGTGCAAGAAACATATTGAGGCAGCTTGCTGCAGTAGTGAGTTGTGGAGGCATGGCAGCATTGTTGCCAATGCCAGCAGCCCATTTTGGGGCTGGTTTGTGCAACACCAATAGAAAATCAGGCTGTCCATGACAGCAGTAGTGTAGCTTGCCACCAACTTGAAACAAACTGGCCGCTGCAATCAGGAAGCGCCCCGTCATCAACAATCAGCTGTTTTTGCAGGGTGGTCCCTGACTGCAGCAGCCAATTACAGCTGTATTTTCTGGTGTCCCCTTTCAATAAACATGGTGACGGCTTCTCTCTTGGCCTCTGACAGTCCCCACAAAGCCAATGGACAGCCGTTGCCTCTCACAGTCCCTGGTAAAGCCGACAGGGGTGCCCAATCCCCCTGTCAGCATGCCCCCTCCAGAGTTCATTTGCCGACGGGGTAGCCCAGTCCCCGTCGGCATGATGTGACCCCCCCATTTGTTGTGTGCTGAGAGGGTGCCCAATCCCCTTGGCTTATGCACTCCCTCAAGCACACTGTATGGCTGACGGGTGCCCAATTCCTGTCAGCTCCACTCCCCCAACAAACATCCAGGTGGCACACGGGGACCCCACCCCAGTGTGCCAAAAGTACAAGTCATCTTTTTTTAAACCCTGTAAAAAGAAAATGGTCCTCGCTGAGTCTCTTGCCCCTCCCCAACCCACACCCACCCTCTGCAAACCCCACCTCCCCATACCCCTCACCCCATACTTACCTCTGGAGCCTGGCGCGATGTTCGTGGACCAGGAACATGTCTGCACTCTTCTAAGCCAACCACGAACTGAAGAAATGCCGGTAAGCTGTATAATGGCTTAAATGTTTTTTCTTTCAACTTATGTAGATATCTCTGCCATTGTTTTTACTTTTGGCACCACATTTTCAACATGGGGTTCTTGGGACCACTCCTCATGAATTCAGTCACTGTCATGACATTTTTTGGTCCCAAAAGGTGATTTCACGGTCATTGAGCGGAATCACCTTTTGGGACTGATTAATGAAATTACAGTGTCACTGTTCATGAGGTGGACTCTCAAAAAGCCTATGCTGCAAATTTGGTGAAAAAAGTCCAAAAAATGACTGCGTTACGAGCGTGCATTGCACAGTTTCCACGCACACCTGTAACTTCTCGAATTTGTAATATTTTCACTCTAGATTTTCAACTTTGGCATTTTTCCACACCTTCTTATGAACAGTACAGCTGTCATTTTTCACATCCTGGCCAAAATGTGTTTTCGCGCTTCCGGTGCAGAATAGCGCAGTCGCTGTGGGAAATCAGTGTTCAAACAGATTAAGAAAATCACAGTGACACTGTTCATGAGCAGAGGTCCTAAGATGCCTATGTTGAAAATTTGGTGACAAAAGTCCATAAAATGACTATGTTACAAGAGTGCATTGTGCAGTTTCCACGCACACTTGTAACTTTAAAAATTTGTAATATTTCCACTCAAACTTTTCAACATTGTCCATTTTGCACAACTCCTTATGAACTGTACAGCTGTCATTTTTCTTATCTTGCCCAAAATATGTGTTTGAACATCTGGGGTGGGATATTCAGATTGCGCCAGGCTGTGGCGCAAGCCTGGGCGCAGCGCAACTGGGATGTGCCAGGGCGCTGACAGGATGATATTCAACGGTGCTGCACCATGGCTCAGCACCATTGAATATCGCTCCGTGGCCACCTACATTGTGCATGGCACAGTGGCACTGCACCAGCGCAGGTGGCCAAAGAGGAACAGGGGGATGCGCTAGCACAAGTGCTATTCTTCAAGTGCATCAACCACCAGCTTCAAAGTTGCACATGCAAATGGGGCCATAATGCATGCAAAGGCACAAATGGGGCCATTTGCATGTCATTATGACCCCATTTGCATGAAGGTGCACCCATCCCCGGCGACATGCACCTGGCGCCCTGCCAGGCTGCAGCCGTCGGGGACTGACGCCCCCTGCACAAGCGGCAAAGTGCCCCACTGCCCGATCATGGGCATAAGTATAAAAATAATGAACCCCTATATCCCTGGTGGTCCAGTGGACCGCTCGCAGTCCGATCGCGGGCATAAGTATAAAAATAATAAACCCCTATATCCCTGGTGGTCCAGTGGACTGCTCCCAGCCTGATCGCAGGCATAAGTAAAAATAATAAACCCCTATATCCCTGGTGGTCCAGTGGACTGCTACGAGCCCGATCATGGGCAGAAGTCTAAAAAGATTAGATCCATCCCTGGTGGTCCAGCAGTACCCCTACCCCCACCCTCCCACTAAGCCCCACCACCCTACCCCCGCCAGCAGCGGCAGCAGCTCCCCACTCAAGAAGCCACCCGTTACCTCCGACTGACTGCATATAGTACAGATGTATGCTCATTGGTTCGACAGCGGCACATGGCGGCAGATCATACAGACATACAGTCCAGATATGTGAATGAATCCATTCACATATCTGGACTGTGTAGTAAAGTATGTTCCGACTCCCATTGGCCCACACGGTGGACAAATGGGCATACATCTGTACTGTACGCAGTCGTCCGTGGGCAGCTGGGCTGCTTGCAGGTGGTGAGCTGCTGCCTGCCGCTGACCGGGGGGGGGTGACCGGGGTAGTGGGGCTCAGTGGGAGGGTGGGGAAGTACTGCTGGACCACCAGGGATGGGATCTAATCTTTTTGTAGACTTCTGCCTGTGATCGGGCTGTGAGCGGTCCACTGGACCTCCAGGGATATAGGATATTTTATTTTTATACTTTTGCCTGCGATCGGGCTGCGAGCGGTCCACTGGACCACCAGGGATATTGGACTTTTTAATTTCCTACTTCTGCCCGTGATCGGGCATGGGGGGGCGCTACCCGATGGAGGGCACTGCCAGAGCTCAGGTGGCCACCCACAGCTGGCAGCTGCCATGTTGCACCCTACAATACAGCAGCATACCTGTGGGTGGCGGCTGCTGCTCCTTTATTTTTAGAACAACTGTGTCTCGTAGGGGTTAATGCCATGAGGCTCCTCAAATCCGGGCTGAATATTGGGATGTGTGGGGTATGCAGGCACACCCCCTACTTCGCGCCCACATACATTACTGATGCGCCCGCACATTGGGATTTGTGCCACACGACTTTCCTTTGAATATCGCACCGGGCACATCAGTGGGTTGTGCATGGCGCAACTGTGTTGCGCCATGCGCAACCCTTCTGAATATCCCACCCCTGGTGCACAACTGTGCAGTCGCTGTGGGAAATCAATGTTCAAGACAGATTAAGAAAATCATATGACAGTGTTCGTGAGTAGAGGTCACAAAATGCCTATGTTGAAAATTTGGTGAAATAATTCCACTAAATGACTGTGTTACAAGCAGGCGTCACACAGTTTTCACGTACGCTCGGATGTTCAAACATTTTTAATATTTTCACTCCAGATTTTCAACATTGCCATCTCTTCACACCTCCTTATGAATGGTACAGCTGTCATTCTTCACATCCTGCTCCATCTGTGTTTTTGTACATCTGGCGCAGAATGGCATGGTCGCTCTGGAAAATCAAAGTTTGGGACACATTAACAAAATCACAGTGCCACTGTTCATGAGCAGAGGTCCCAACTGCTTTCATGAGTGGGGGTCACAAAAAGGCCATGTTGAAAATGTGAAGTGCAAATACCAACAAACACAAAGCCCTCATTTGAAATAATGGAAATCATACATTTTACAAGATTTTGTTTCTGCAAGAATGAATTGCACTTCCAAGCTAATAAAGCTATATAATGCCGCAATGTGATTGGTTATACATATTGCACAAAATTTATGGTACAACAGTCATGGGCCCCAATTCTAGAAAAGTTACGCATGGTGTAACAGCACTTGCGCCATGTTGAATGGCGCAAGTAGCAACTTGTGCCAGCAGTTGCGACTTGCGCGATTCTTCAAAGTGGCCTGTGACATGTCGCAGGCCACCTGTTCTGAGCAGCAGTTATGCCAGCAGTTGCGCCATAAACCCTCTGCAACATGGTGCTAAGGGGTTTACGGCAGCAGTTGCGCCCCCTTCCAGAAGGGCAGCAATAAAGATCCCAATGTTGGGATTCTATAAGAACCCCCCGAGGAGAACCGACATTGTAAGTTACACCTGCATTTAGCTGGTGTAACTTACATACATCCTCCGAGGGTTCTGTATAACCCGGTCCATGTGCCCCCCCATGCCCAGACCGCCCCGTTGTTGCCCCAATGGGCACCGTACAAACTATTCTAGACTCATGGCCACAAACCCACCCCATCCCCCTACTGTACATGCCCCCGTACTGTAAGTGCCCCACAGGGCTTCTCACACCAACTGCCTCACGAATCCCTGTGCATGTAATGCTCTCACAGGGCTTCCCACACCCCAGCCCCTGAATCCCTAATGTAACATGCCCTGCAGAGGCAGCGTTGTCATCCCCCCACAGTGCCCGACCCCCACAAAAAGCAGTAAATACCCTGCCCTGGTAGTCTGGTGGCCCCAGCTGTGCCAGCTCCACCCGCAACCCCCCATCCCTCGACAGCGACTGGCACAGCTCATTTCACCACCACGGCTGGGTGCCAACTGAGTCCAGTTGAAGCACATACTGTAAAGACGTGCTCAGAATTAATTTGTTACCATCTTTCAGTATGCGCCTACTGACCTCAGTCGATGGCTGGCCGTGGTGGTGAGAAGTGGGCTGTGCCAGTCACCAGCTAGGGATGGGTGGGAGGTGCTGGGGTGGGCTGGCATGGCTGGGTAGTGGGTGGGAGGGCCACTAGACTACCAGAGCATGTCAGGGTGTATGCCGCATTTGCTGTGGGTGACTTGGGGTCGGGGCACAGGTGGGGGGGTTGACTATGCCGCCCTGCGGGGCATACTTATGGAGGTTTCAAGGGCCAGTTGGTATGGCCAGCCCTGTGGAGCACTGACAGGAGGCTTCAGGGAGTAGTGGGCAGCCCTGCAGGGCATATCTATGGAGGTTTCAGGTGCCAGTTGGTGTGGCCAGCCCTGCAGGGCACTTACTGGAGGCTTGGGGGGCAGGCGGTGTGGGTAGCCCTACGGGGCGGCTATTGTGGCTTGCTGGCGGGGGGTGCACTTGTGACCTACGGCTGCGGGTTGCGACATGCTCGCCAGGTAAGCCCTCTTTCAGCGTATCTGGCCACATGTCGCTAGTCGTAGGACTTTGCTGTGGAGACCCTGTCCCTTCTAGAATAGGGCGCAGGGTCAAAGTCACAGTTGCGGTTGGCGCTAGTTGCATTTGGAGGCAACTTCCGCCAACCATCTAGAATCGGGCACATGGTGTTTGGGATGTTTACTACTGTCAGGGTGCTTTCAGTTGTCTTTTGATTAAAAAGTTCACTTCAAAGCTGGCCCAGTGGTATGGAGGGTTGAGATGCTGGGTGTCTCACCTCCTGCCACACCTGTGACCTGGGTTCAAAAATGGATGCAGGTCACTTTGGGGCCGGCTGAGGAGGAAAGATTGATCATCCCAAGGACAGATCTCCTCCCTCGGGGTTGGGGAACAAGACACCTCACCTGGTGACTGCCACCTAGTGGTTCTGGGTGGCAGTGCAGCACAGCATCAGGGAAGGTGACCCACCCATCAACACTGGGGGCCACATTCACGGAAGTAGAGTGCGGACAACAAGTCACTGCACTTGATGCAGGCCCCAGGAGAAAATCAAGGAGGAAAATCCCCAGCCCTGGCAGAATGGCAGATCAGTCCCTTGCAGGCAACACATTGGTGACAGTTCTCCCAATATCCTCTGTCTGAGGATAATGGGCAACAGCAAGGGATGCCCCAGAGAAGGCAGGTGATGGGGCTGAGGGGACCAGCCCTGAGTGGGGCCAGGTTAGAAGTGAAAGGAGATAAACTACTAATAAAAAGGAAAAATGTTCCCTTCATTTCCAGTTTCAAGGTAGCCAACTGGCACTGCAGTTCAGTGCACTAGGCTAATGACCCTTTGAAACCATAGCTGACTGTATCCAGTTTCTGGGACACATCAGATACCGAGGTCAATATCCTTCTGACAAGGAAGAGACAATAGACCTTTGCATGTTGATTTTGCTGCAGAAAGAGTTCCTTTCTGGACACCCTTTTAAATAAACACGATAAGAAAGAGTAAGCATTTTGTAGTTGCAATATTGGAAGTACAGTAGATTAAAGGTTGGCATTCATGCTTTACTTTGTAGAAGTATATCTGATTTTTATTTAGTTCAAAAAATCCACTTTTGATCAACTCTGATCACCATAAGTAAAATAAACCATGCAAAATAACAAAAAACATTCTGACAGTCAGGAATGAGCTGCTAATGATTACAGAGAAGTTCCTGGAGGTGGAAATCAATAGAAACATTTTTCATTTGACTCTATTAAACAGCAAAGGAATCTAAACCATGCAGAAGAAACTGTGCTCCCCTCTGAGCATTCCCCTTAGATAAATGTTGTAAGCCTTTCTGATTATACAGTAAATACTCAAAATACTCATGGAGGCTTGTATCTGCTACATAACAGATTACCTTACAAGGATGATAGTATCTCTACTGTATTTCAGGGTATAGCTACAGCAGAACAAGTATCGCAAGGAACAGTTATTAGAATGAGTTATCTGGATCTCTTTAGCACAAAAAGTGCATTTTGATCAAATGGAAGGACAAATATCCACCAGAGTTTGTAGCATGGATTAATTTCATTGTTTTTTTTTTCAATTCCCTTTTTGCTCCTATGGGAAAGAGGCTATACCCCATATCAGCCATTGGTGGACCCCATACAGGTACACTTCCTGACCCCCGGGACTGCCCTGCCAACTGGAAGACCATGGCTTGCCTCCTGTGGTGGGGCTCCCCATGGCTCCTAAAGGAGAGGGAGACCCAAGATGCTAATCCAGGAGGAAGGCAGCCAGGAGGAATGGCAGAATGATGCTGACAGCAGATCTTGGCTTCATGGTCCACTGCCATAGTGGGTTTTCCTGTAGAGTTCCTCCTTGGCAGAGGGTCGTGCACTGGCGTTACTTTCTATGACAGGAGCTTTCTTGCTCCTGACATAATGATGTCCTCCACCGTACCATCAATCCCAGCGTACTCTCACACATTGCCCTTCTTGCTTGAATTTGTCTCCTTTATTCTGAAACCTATTGGATTCACCTGTAACTAGCCCTGCATGCACCCAGTTGTCCTTTTTGTTTGAATTTGCCTTGTTCATTCCAAAGACTATTGGATTAACCCATAACTTGCCCTGCATGTTATAAACTGCCCAGCATGCGACAAACTGCCCTGCATGCCATCTAACAGCTTACATATTTATGAACTTCTCTGCTTAATGCCTTTCATCCCATTCAATAATTGCTCAATCACAGACTGTCACTAACAGTGACCATCCAGAGACTGTGCCAGCCATCTGCCTATGGACAATTTGGGTCCGGTTGTTAGTATAGGAATAATGCAGACAGTTAAGGAACTCCTTGTCACTTACTTCTTCATCAGATCTTCAGGCCAGCCCCTCCCTAATAGTGAGCTAAGTAGTGCAGGGGACCATGCCAGTTCACAGCTACGGATGCATCGCCCAGTAGAAACACAGAAACAGAAGTTGACGGCGGATAAAGACCGCAAGACTGATCAGTCTGCCTATTTTTTCTACCTTATGAATGTTTTGGGGTTTTGTTGAAGGTCTTCAGCCTTCCAGAGGTTCTACAGCAGAAGTGTTCCTGTCCTTCAGTGCATTGACTCTTCAGTTTTCATTCTTCAAGTCTTTCCCGGGTCAGTGATGATAGCCCGGAGGTGTCACATTTCTTCAGTTTGTCAAATCTTCAGTCTTCCAGTTTCCCAGGTCAGTGGTGACAGCCCAGAGGTGCTACAATTCTTCAGTTCATTGAATCTTTAGTCTTCATTCTTCTAGTCTTTCCCAGGTCAGAGATGACAGCCCAGAGGTGCTACAGTTCTTCAGTTCATCAAGTCTTCAGCTTCAGTTCTTCAAGTTTTCCTGGGCCAGTGGTGACAGCTCAGAGGTGTTCTTGTGTTCAGTTCTTCAATTTTCAGTCTTCAAGCCTTTTTCTGAGTTAGTGGTGACAGCCCAGAAGTTTTCAGTTGGCATCAATCCTTTGGAATACAAGTGTGTATGTTCATAACGCTGGGGTTGATCGATGCCCAGTGGCCAAGTCTTTATCTGACCTGCTCTACAAGCTGGCCAAAGGAAGCACATATGCAGAGGTTTTCTGGCTGTGCATCCCTCTGCTATTCATGGCACCCAATGAACCCAAACGTACTCTGGGGTGGAAATTGTGTAGATGTTACAGATTAGAGTCTTACAGTCTTAGAGTCTTGCAAAAAATCTATTTAGTGATAATAGTAATCTTTGTAATTATAGTATTGATTCCATAGAATTATAGTTTCAATAGAAAGTGAATGTTGTATCCCCCCTTTCTCCTGTTCCAAGTTCTGTGGTCAGTTGCTTAATAAACTGGTCCTTTTCACGAGTTGTGCCTCCTGCCTCTCCATTTTCATTAAATTAATATCATGTAGCCAAATAGGAAAAGAACTGCCTTACCACCCGGTCAGAGTATCTCTTCTCTACCCTAGAGAGCGAGATCTCGACTCAACAACAACTTCATCTCACCACATCTTATTTATCTCTCGTCTCACTTCATAATGAGCAATGGTGGGTAAGGTGGGGGGTAGTTGAAAGGAACCAACAAAAATGAAAAGAGGGTCTAGTCTGGCCAGGGTGGATTTAGGGGCTGCACTGCAAAGCACATCACCATAAAAGAATACTGGGACACTCATTTTATTTATTTTGTGTATATATTATGTCAACCAGGTTGGCACACTGTAACTATATCAGGCAGTCTTTGATGCTAATATTGTTTAATTGTTAACTTTGTGTGTATATATATATATATATATATATATATATATATATATTGCCCACATTGAAACATAGAAACATAGAAACATAGAAACATAGACTTTGACGGCAGATAAGGACCACTAGGCCCATCTAGTCTGCCCATTTCCTACCTACAGGATAGGCCTAGATCCTAGTTAACCAACAGCCTATATCTTCCTGCCCCACAAGAATTGCCTTATGTCTGTCCCATGCATTCTTGAATTCTTCCACAGTTTTAGACCCCACAACTTCCTCAGGAAGGCTGTTCCATGCATCCACTACCCTCTCTGTGAAATACTTCCTCACATTGCCCTGGACACCCTCCTTCTATCTTTTAAATTGTGCCCCTTGTTCTTGCAAGTCTGTTTTTCTGAAAGATGCTACCCTCTTGGACTTTGTTGATTCCCTTGAGGTACTTGAAAGTTTCTATCATGTCCCCCCTCTCCCTTCTTTCCTCAAGGGTATACATATTAAGCTCCTTTAGTCTCTCCTCATACGGCTTCTCTTGCAGACCCTGCACCATTTTAATTGCCCTCCTCTGGACTGCCTCTATCCTGTCTATGTCCTTGCGGAGATGGGGTCTCCAGAACTGGACACAGTATTCCAGATGGGATTCTCACCAACTGTCTGTACAGAGGGATAACAACTTCCTGTTTTCTGCTGCTGATGCCTCTCCCTATACATACCAGTATACCCCCGGCCCTCCCTTGATGCTTTCTTTAAAGAAAATAAAAATCTTATTTATAAGAAGAAACATCTGTTTTACAGGAGTGATCCAGGCACTGAGTTACAAGACATGACACGGAAATAAGAATTTGAGTGATTAAGCAATGTTTCCATCCCTTTTTAAGGCCAGTCAGTTATTGTTTACTGATCGGCTGAAAGCCATTACAAAGAAGCAGAAGCTAGCAACTGAAAGGGAGCTAGGATTTACTTTTAAAATCACCTCATTTTGGAGAGGAAGAGGAAAATCAGCTAAATCTTCCCTCCCCCCATCACTTAACTGCTTACAGCTACTGCTAAGTGGTGGTAATAGTACTAACCTCCCAGACACCCAGGTTCCCTCTCCATTTATAGAAGCCCAAGGGAATTTCCTGCAGGGCTCCCAAAGGAAAACACCAGTGAGACCAGGAAGAGAGGACAGAGAAGACGCAGTGAAGTGAGAAAGAAACAGTGACGCCTACTGGTAGGGAGGAAAACAGACATGGACATCCAGATCTGCCAGAGCTGCAGAGGACTGGTAGCGAGGCAGACACTATGGAGACTGGGGTGCCCCTTCTGCAGGACAGTTGCGGAACTATGGAGGGAGCTATGGCAGGCAAGATGAGAGATCACGAGGCTGCAGAGGAGACTGGATTGGTGATGCCCACCACCCCCTTATCCAACCAACAACCCCAAAGGCCCACGGGTCTTGGGGGATGGAGAGTGGTGGGAAGGAGCAGCTGGGTACCTAGAGCTAAGATGGGGCTGCTATCCACACGCATAATCATTTGCCCCCCCCCCCAGCCAGGGGACAGAAACCAGGTGAGGAAGAAGGAAGAACTGAGCAGGACAAACCTCATAAAAGAAAGCAAGAAGGAGGTACAAAGAAGGAGAGGAAGAATACACAGAGGAATAGGAGTATTCTAGTCATGACAGACTGTATGTTGTGAGAAGTGGAGTCACAGTCCATCAGTGCGAAGGGAGCTGAAACCACAGTGAAATGCATGCCAGAAGCATCTGCAAGGAGAGCTAAGGATGGAATAGGATGGCTGGTGAGAAGAGATCAGGATTTCATATGGGATCAGGGTCCACCTTGGGACAAATGACATAGCAAATAGGACTGTGGAAGAAGCCAAGGCAGACATGAAGACCCTGAAGGAGAACCTAAAGGAGTACACAACAGATCTGGCCTTCTCAAAAGTGTTGCCAGTTTGGAGGAAGGGTGGAAGTGAGGACAAGATCAGGAACAAAAAGATCAGGGAATTCAACCAGTGGCTCCAGGGTTGGTGCGCAAACAACAGGATGCACTACATTGGAGACTGGGGGACCTTCTGGGACAGGAAGCTCTTCAAGCATGATGGACTGCATCTCACCAGAGAAGGAGAGAGTGCTAAGGTGGAAGTTGGAGGACTTCTTGGAGGGTTTAAACTGGGAGGTTTCCAGCACAGAGAAGAAGACCTGAACGAGAATGCAGCAGAAAGATACGATTGGTGAATGGAAGGGAACCCACTGACACTGGATTAAAGGAAACAGGCACAAGCAAGGAGTGGCCATTGGTAAAAAAGGAGGAACCTCAGGTAACGTACAGGAGGGGCAGATGCAGAAATGGGGGGAGTGTACTGGGGTTATAGCAGAGGGGAGGGTCCGTAATTGGAAGGCTATGTGCAGCAATGCCCATAGCCTGGTAGCAAAATCCTGGAACTTGTGGCATTAATGGCCTCCAAGGAGCCGGATATCATGGCAGTCACAGAGACATGGTGCAATAGCAACCATGTCTGGGAGCTAGCCATTCCAGGGTACATGCTGCACAAGCAGAACAGGGAAGGCATGAAGGAGGAGGGCTGACATTGTATGTCAGTGAAGGGATAAAATCAACAGTCCCACAAGACAAGTGGGGAAAAGTAGAGATGCTGTGGGTAACCCTGGAGGTGGGATGGGGAACAGGACTTAGAAAGGGAGTGATATACAGGCCCCCAGGGCAGGTGGACAATGTAGACAGAGAACTGCTGGAGACTATAGAGAACATGGCTACAAAGGGTGAATTGCTGCTGATGGGTGACTCCAACTTGCCAGATGTGGACTGGTGCATCCTGGTGGCAGCCTCAGTCAGGAGTAAGGGATTCCTGCAATCCCGGTAAGGGGTGGATCTCACACAGCTAGTGTGGGAGCCTGTGAGGGAGAATGCAATTCTGGATTTTGTCCTAACTAATGGGGACAGGATAAATGAAGTCATAGTGGGGGAGAACCCAGGGACTAGTGACCATCAAGCTGTGGGGTTCACCATAAGAATGTCACAAGAGGCTAGCCACACAAGGACTAGAATACTGGATTTCAGGAGGACAGACTTTGGTAAGATGAAGGATGAATTCAGAAAGGCTATGCAGGCATACAATGACATAAGAGGAGTGGTGGAAGAGTGGAATAAGATAAGGGAAGCCCTGCACCTAGCAGTAAACCATTGCACCAGGACCTGTAGCAAGAGCAAAAAAAAGAGGAAACCACTGTGGTTCTTGAGGGGAGTAGTAGAGCTAGTAAGAGGAAAAAAGATGGCATTTCTGAGGTACAAGGTAACACAATGCAAGTAGGACAGGCAAGAAAACTTGGAAAAATGAAGGGAAGCGAACAAGGCAGTAAGGGCAGCAAAGGCTGAAATCAAGGAAAGGCTACTGTAGCTAAATCAGTGAATGAAGGAGGGGAGGCATTCTATTAGGTATATTAGCGAGAGGAGGAAGACGGGTTGGGGGGAATTGTGAGACTTAGGGAAGAGGGAGGCAGGGTAGTGGAGAAAGACTTTGACAAGGCACCCATCCTCAACAAATACATCTGCTTTGTATTCACAGAAGAAGGCAATGGGGACGGTCCCCCATTAATGGAGAAGGGCAAACAGGGAGAAGGGGTGGATATTAGACCTTTTTCAGACGGCAGAGTAAAAATAGTACTAAAACAACTTAGGGTGGATAAAGCTATGGGGCCAGATGGGATATACCTGAGGATCCTAAAGGAGGTCCAGGAGGAACTGGCTAAACCTTTGGCTAAGCTGTTCAGTAGATCACTGGAAACAAGTGTGGTTCTATAAGAGTGGAGGAGGGCACAAGTGGTACCCCTGCATAAAAGAGGTAGCAAGGAGGAGGCAGAAAATTACCGCCCAGTTAGTTTGACCTCGACAGTAGGTAAAATGATGAAAACCCTGCTTAAGGAAAGGCTAGAGACAAGGGGGATACTGGACCCAAGGCTACATGGATTCATGGCAGGGAGGTCATGCCAGATCAACTTAATTGATTTCTTCAAGTAGTTGGCGAAGGAAATAGACCAGGGTAGAGGGGTAGATGTGGCCAATCTGGACTTCAGGAAGGCCTTTGACACAGTCCCACACAGGAGACTAATCCACAAGCTGGCAAATCTGGGAGTAGGGACAAAGTGGGTTAGAAACTTGATGAGTAACAGAACACAAAGAGTGGTGGTAAATGGGGTTAGCTCACAGGAGGGAAGGGTAACAAGTAGCGTACCACAGGGATCAGTGCTGGGACCAGTGATCTTTAATGTCTTCATAAACGATACTGCAGAGTGTCTAGAAGGGAGGGTTAACCTGTTTGCGGATGATAACAAGCTATGTAACTGGGTAGAACACAAGAAGGTATAGAAAAAATGAGGAGAGCTCTGAAGAGGCTAGAAAACTGGTCCAAGGAATGGCAGTTGGGTTTCAATGCAAAAAAGTGCAGGATTATGCACCTGGGGAGAGGGAATCCTAGGGTCGAGTATGAACTAGATGGGGTAACACTGGAGGCCACCAAAAAGGAAAGGGATTCAGAGGTAGTCATAGAAAACAACCTCAGAGTGGCTAAACAGTGTGACAAAGCAGTCAGAAAGGCTAACAGATTATTAGGGTGCATAGGGAGGGGTATGGCAAGTAGAAAGAGGGAGGTGATGGTACCATTGTAGGCCTGTGTTCAGTTCTGGAGGCCTCATCTCCAGAAAGACATAGACAGGATGGAGACGGTACAGAGGAGGAAGACAAAAATGGTGTCCAGGATGCAGCATAAGTCATATGAGGAGAGACTCAGAGCTCTCAATATGTACTACCCGGAGGAAAGGGGGACTTGATAGAGACCTTCAAGTATCTGAAAGGGATCAACAGAATACCAGAGGAGAGCATCTTTCACATGAAGGGAAATAGCAGAACAAGGGGGCACAGCATGAGACTAAAAGAGGGAAAACTTAGGTGGAACTTCAAAAAGGGTGGTGGAGAGATGGAACTGTCTCCCCAGGAAGTGTGTGTGTGTGGGGGGTGGCCACAGTTCAGGGATTCAGGAATGCGTGGGATAGGCACATGAGAATTATCAAGCTAGGGCGAGGGGGACTTGTTATAGCATCTAGGGTACCTTAAACATTAGAAAGAGGGATAGGGCAGACTGGATGGGCCACAAAGCCTTTATCTGCCGACAACATCTATGTATCTATAAAACTATAAAAGTAACAATATCATAACAACATATTATATATTATAACATCATATAATAGATGATAAATAACAATAGTATCACCATAAAAAGACAAAGAACACAGCATGTACTACATACAATGCATTCTACATATGTTTCTTGTAACTGCATCCAGAAAATAGGCAGATTTCTGAGTTAACACTGGGTCTTCTCCAGGCAGTAAATAATCTGGTTGTTTCGATGGTGGATCCATTGAACCAGAGGAAAATAACCCAACCTTTTCATCCTCGGAGCAAAATATTTTGGACAGCAAATGACTGCATGAACTGTATCTTCTATAATGCCAGGCCTACGTCCACACGTTGAAGCCTCTTGAATACAAGTAGATTTGCCATCAAACTAAGCTTTCAGCACAGCTGAAGCAAAAGTTTTGAACCTGTACCTGCTGAAAGCTTTTCTCAAGTTAGACAACTTAAATAGGTCCAAATAGTGCTCATATCTATGGCACCATTTTGTTTACTGTTTTTGCCGCCTCACTGGTCCACAGGTAACCCAGTCCTTTGGACCTCTCTGTTGTCCCTCTAACCCTACCACACCACTCTCTAATGTCATTGGGCATCAGCCTGACCTCCAGTAACCCCAGCATCTAGTGGGATACCATGTCCTGCTGGGGGTCTTCTGTGGCTTGGTTGAGGTTGACAAGGCATGCATTTTAATGCACCAAAAAGCATCAGAATCAAAACCAAAATAGTCTGTGTATGTTTCTGCTGCTAGTACTGTATTTGTGCCATGCAATACACAGTTATGCACATTATTAGGACCCTGTGAAAATCTCTCTGATTTGAGTGACAAAAACAGATCTGCCTCATTCTGAAGGTTGTGAACTTGGAAGCTCTTGTATAGATTCTTAACAGGCTGCCCAAGGCCATACAAGCACATGCCCATCTGGGGACTTGATGGATGAGATGATCTATGAATAGCTTGGGATGCAGTACCTTGAAGCAGTGAGTATCAAATGTTACACTGATTTATGCAATCAAACAAGCAAATTGAGTAGAACAGGCAACAGAGTATGCCAAGATTAATAGCAATTATCTCCAGTTGTAGTCATAAGAGCACAGTTGTTAGTACTCAAAGACACCCAGGGCCAAACAGCAAATTTTTTTTTTCTGACAGGCAAAAAGAGGTCTGTAGATTCCAGGGACATCTATGATGCTTTTTATCTATGTCAACGTCTGATGCTTTCAATAGAAATTCTGGGCAGTCATCTTTCAGCATGACTAGAAGCATTTTGAAATTTACAACAGCAACTAAATGGTGCATGCAAATGTCCTAAATATACGATCCCAGGTATCCCATTAAAGACCGGTTGGTAAAAGGCAAATGATAGAAGCTAATGAAAGATAAATATACTTGAGATGTGGCTCTAAGCAGCTCTCAGCAGAAGCTGTGGAACAGAGGCTAAACAAAAGGGGCAGAATTTTCAATGCCACTCATTCCAAGAAATGCAGGCTTCTGGAACATGTGTTATTTTATTTATT
Source organism: Neoceratodus forsteri (assembly GCA_016271365.2). Taxonomy (NCBI): domain Eukaryota; kingdom Metazoa; phylum Chordata; order Ceratodontiformes; family Ceratodontidae; genus Neoceratodus; species Neoceratodus forsteri. Next base: position 941,055,395 of record CM028137.1, read on the forward strand.
TATTAAAGCATTTCACAAATGGGCCCTATTCACTAATGTGGGAGGGGGTACACTCGAATGGCATGTATCCCTCCTGTACAGCTCCACACCCACGGTCGATCCATGCAGGGACTGCATTCATGAACACCGGTTCCTGCCCAGCTCCCTTATGTGGCCCTACCCCCTAGGCATGCAGATTCATGGGGGCAGGCAGACGCAGAGCTGTGAACCTAACCAGGCAGCCAATCGGTTGCCCATCCCATGACCCTCACTGGATCCCTTGCGCCCATTGGGCACCATGACGTCAATAGGCATGAATGCGCCCACAGCACCGAAGGGTGGCGGACCACCAATGACAGTCCCTCAGCCCTCCCAATCTGCCCCAACAATAGAGGCAGCCACAGTGAAGGGCCAATTGACCCCTGTCATCCCCGCTGTGACCACTGGTGGCATCCTGGGGGGGGTGCATATCACTCACGACTGCCTTCTGAAAGGCATAGCCATTGCCCCCTGTGCAAGGCACTCACGCCTTTGTGTACGGTGTGGAGTGTGAACACACCCCTTGCCAGTCCCCAGCCCACCCCAACATGGAGCTGTGGATTTGGCCGGTGTGTCAGCCATATGGGGGGCATAGCAGGGACATGAATAGCGCACGGGGTGCAGTGTGCATGGCCAGGTTCAGGTGTGCTATGCGCTGGGGTTATGTGGCACGTATCCCATCTGTACCTTTTGCGAATAGGACCCATACTGAGCACAAATACAGTAGCTCATTTCCAGATGTGTCTGGGGGGAACAGGAGTAGGGTAAATATATATATATATATAGTAGAAATGTAAAAATACAGAAAGTACATATTGGATACAATATACAGAATTCAGCAGAAAAAAAAATTAAAACGGTTCTAACAATATATGCAAAATACAGTGGCAGCAGACAAGAACCAGAGTATCTACAATGTACAGAGAGGCAACAGAATAAGTGCAATAAACAGTGTCAGCAGTGAGATAAATACAATGGCCCCAATATTCAGAATTGCGCCTGGCAATGGCGCATGTGGTGGTGCAGCGCAACTGGTGTAACTCAGGGATATATTCAAAGGAGATGAGCAATGGCGCATCCTCTCTGAATATAACAGGTAATGCGCACTGCACAAATATGATGCGCTGGCACGTCCCTTCCAGACAGCGCTGAATACCAGGAATGGGAACTGCGCCAGCGCAACAGGGTTACACTGTGTGCAAATTCCTGATATTCAGCTGGCAGTGTGCAAATGGGGCCATAATGTATGCAAGGCACAAATGGGGCCATTTGCATGTCATTATGGCCCCATTTGTGAGAGTTGTGTGGGGCTGGCCAGCGAAATGCGCATGGCGCCCTGCACAGAATGTGGTGCTGCCAGAGGGGGTCTAGCAGTACCCCCCATAGCCGCGATCACTGAACATAACAGAATAAGATATCCCTGACAGTCTAGTGGTACCCCCCAACCCTTACAATGCTCTGATCACCGAAAATGTAAGTCAAATATATCCCTGATAGTCCAATGGTACCCCACCCCTCCCAATGTTCCGATCGCTGAAAATATAAGTTAAATATATCCCTGGTAGTCTAATGGTACCCCCCCCACCTGTAACCCCGATCACCAGTAAACCCTACAGAAATATATCCCTAGTTGGTCAGTGGCACCTACCACCCACCCACATAGGACCCCCTGTCAACCCAGCTTCCCCCCATCATTGGAGGGTAGCAACAAACCCACCCGCATACCTCCCAGTTTCCCCACCAAATGACAGCTTACAGTATCAGCTGTAAGCCCATTGGTCCATACTGTGGACCAATGGACTTGCAGTGAATACTGTAATAGTCATTCACAAATATGTGAATGAAGTCATTCATCCACATATTTGTGAATGACTAGTACAGTATGCACTGAGCTCATTGGTCCACAGTGTGGACTAATGGGCTTACAGCTGATACTGTAAGTTGTTATTCAGTGAGCTGACAGGTGGTATGCGGGTGGGTTTGTTGCTGTCCTCTGATGAAGGGGGAGCTGGGTAGCAGGGGTCCTGCATGGGTGGGGATGCCACTGGACCACCAGGGATATACTTCCACAGGGTTTACCGGCGATCAAGTTTACGGGCAGGGTGGGGGGTACCACTAGACTACCAGGGATATATTTTACTTATATTGTTGGTGATCAGAGCATCAGGAGGGGTGGGGATACCACTGGACTACCAGGGATATATTTTACTTATATTTTCAGTGATCACAGCTACAGGGAAGGGGGGTACCACTAGACTACCAGGGATATTTTGAATATTTATTGTGATTGCAGCTACAGGGAGGGAGGGAGGGGTACCACTAGACCACCAGGGGGTTATGTGGGTGCTTGTGGATGATGTTCTGGGGGAGGAGCCACCCATGGCTGGTGGCCACTGTGTTGCACCCTGTACTACAGTGGCCTGTCTGTGGGTGGCTAATTTGAACCTTCTTTTTCAGGCTCAACTTTGTGCCCTGGTATGCAACGCATCTCAGGGTTGTGCCTTCATATGCACCACACATCCTGGGCTGAATATCAGGATGTGCTGCATATGCATGGGCAAGCCCCATGGGGATGCACTGCATACATTATCTTTGTGCCTCGACGCATCTCGACCTGCGCTGCACAAGTCCCTCTTTCGAATATTGCCCCAGGGCACATTTCTGGGGTTGCGCTGGTGCAACTCAGTTGCACCAGGTGCGACCACTTTGAATATCTAGCCCAATAAGTGCAATATATGGGACAGCAGTAAGGTACCTAGGGAATAAAAAGGGGAGCGGTAGAATACATCTTATAATGAAAATGGGAAATGGGAACAGGAAGAGGCAGAAACTCTTGCAAATATGTGTGACCCTTTGAACACAGGGCTCCCCCTGTTTTGGCACAATCGGGTGGTCTCAGACACAGGCATAACATGCATGCGCATCTGTTTCTGCCCCATTGCAAAATCCTGCAGCGCAAGTTTAAGAACATCTACATGAAGTGGGAGAACCTTGAGGAAATATGTCCTGTAAATTTGTATTAACTAGTGCTGAATAACATTTTGTACATATGCAGAGTGGCACACCATTGTTATTTTTTTTATACCCTAAAATTGTGCATAAATTGCCAATTTGTTTAATCAAATAGCGCCTTTCTCCCCCAAACTATGCATTTTTGGTGCAGCAGTGCTGTAAGTCTTGTCTAACCCAGGTCCCCTTTGAAAATGGACACCTGATGCTGAAAGGCTCCCCTACATTTTTTTTTAAATCTGATATTTTAAAAATAATTGAATTTCTACAGATAGTACCATTAATGAAATTTCTGCAAATAGCAGCATTAATAGAATTTCTAAAATAGAGCCATTTGTTTGGCTAGATAAACACTGCATCTTGAAAATATGGTGAGGTCCACGAAACACCAATGATTGATGCTTTTTTTAGGTATCACTGATATAAATAAAAGAATTTGTAAAGGCATGCCATAAACCAGTAGCAGTCTCAGTCTTTTTCTGTTTTGTCTTCTCGCTGTTATAAGAGACTCCGCCAATCTTCAAACGATCATCCCACAATAGGGAAGGAACATCCAGAGACCACTCCTCCCCCAATTTTGTATAAATGTTGGACCACCCATGTCAGAGGAGTTAAGGACACCAGAAGGAAGGTCACTCAATTTAAGATTCTCCACTGCTGGCAGAGAGGCCCAGCAAAGCTTAAGAAATGGGGTATCACCACATCTGATCAGTGTTTAAGATGTGGTCAAGCAACGGAGAAATTACCCACCTCCTCTGGACCTGCACCTCACTTAAGTCATACTGGGAAAGGGTGGTCCACACATGCTCAGAAGTCACAGGCACCCAGATCTCTCTCTTTTAGTCCGCCTCCCCACTAATGCTGGGAATCCAGCTTCCTGCAGGTTCACCCCCACTCACTCAGCCATTACTAACACTCTAATCACTGCAAAGGGAGTCATTTTTCATCATTGGAGGCAACCCTTCCCCGAACTGTAGAGGAACGGTTAAAAGAAACGGGCAAAATAGCCCGCTTTGATAGAGTTCAGCACACAGTCAGGGGCACTATAGATAAATACATGGATGTGTGGAGTCTTTAACTCCAAATACTGCCAAGTGCCATAGACTGTTGCATGCAAACACCTTAATTACCTCTTTCTAACCCCCCGCTGCTGTGCCAATAAAGGATGCATAAGGAGAGCTTAGATAAGTTCTTTCCCACGTTTGCATTAGTTACAGATTTGCTAATAACCTTGAGTGCATGTCAGTTGTCTTGTCAGATGGTTATTCGCACGTGCAGTGGAATGGCTGTTTTCATACTATGGAAGTCTAATACCTGTAAAACTTTTGTTGGTTCATGCCTGCTACATGACAAATAGAACACAGATTGTATTTCCATGGTGTTTTCCCTGGCTAGGCATATATTGTAATCAGTCGCTTACAGATTTAATGTTATGCATTGTGTTTGAACAAAAGTTAAAATTTCCTTAAATCATGGGGAGCCGGTTGCAAAATGGCTCAATGTATGAAAATACTACACAGGAGGCAAAACCTGCAGGTGCAGAAGGGAAGCCCCCGTGCACACATTTTAACTGCCCATGTGTGGATTTCCATTTCTTTGAAAATTCATCTGTAGATGCTTTTTTCCCTTATATCTGTTTTAAAGTCATAATCCCCTGGTTATGACATCATAATCGATGGTCACTGAAATTACTCTGATGTTACAAGTGGAGGATTATGACTTCAGTACAGGAAAAGCAGCAAGAACAAAGTCTAAGAGGCAAATGTCTTTCAAAGAATGGAATATATGTCAGCCCAGTGGCGTGGTGAGCTGAGGCGCTAGTTCTGCATCGCCTACCATTCTGCCTACCTGGGTGTGGGAATGTACCAGCATCACTCAAGGGCTGGCCGTGGAAGGAGGTTCAAGCATCCACAGGCAGCTCTTTCCTTCAAAGAGGGGGGCACCAGATGCTGCTGCCTTTCAGATGGCTGGGTGCAGGCGCTGAATGTATGATGAGTCTTGATGCCACACATCCGAACCATGGCACGCATGCCAACCTCAGGGAATGGAACAAAAACAAGGTGAAGAACACCACTGGCCAGGATGACACCCCCCCACTCAGCTGCAGGCTCTGCACCACTTACTGGGTGCAGGCTCAAACCCGGTAGGTCCTGGAGATGGCGAGTGATGGGGCTGGGTGGGCTGATGGCAGAGAAGGGGTCAATGGTGATAAAAGAGTTACAAACACAGGGAGGGGGAAAAAAACAATGGAAATGTCCTGCAATTATACTGTTAGAGGGTTCTGCGATTTCAGTTCTGCTGATGCCAACAGTAATATTTTTTGTAGAAAACTGTCAAATCCCTTTAAAGCAGCAGTGCATGCCTTGGTGACAATTTGGTACATCTGCTGTACCTCTTTATTCTGTGTTAGACTGACATTTTTCTCCTGTCTTGTAAGGTGCTCTTTTTCTTATTTTGTGGCTGCTTCAGCTTTTCTTAAGATTTTTTTTGTATAATTTATTTTATGCTCCATAGGGAAGGGCGTCTCTCAGAGTTGCTCACTTGACCTATGCCTCTACTCCCCATCAAGTCCCCTCCCCTCTGGGACCCCACCAGGACTTTCCAGCCCCTGGATCACCTCCTGGGGGGAAGGTCCACCCACCTACCTGGTGGCCTATCTGAGATTAGAGGGTCCATTCTGGTAGAAGCCCTGGAGGACCGGAGAAGGGATGATCTGGCACTGGGGATGTGGGCTTGGTCGCTGGAGCCCTCATTGCCTCCCTGTCCCATTGGGGATTTTTATTCTTGTGGTTTCCCCTGAGGAGCGTGGACATGCAATGATGTCCTAGCACGGATGTAGCAACATCCACCGCTGCTTCTCCCTCAAGTCACAGCACCGCAAGTTCTTTGTGCTGCCCTGGATCTCCATCAGTGGCCACCAAGGAGCGACGCAAAGCCCAGAACCCTCTCCAGGAAAAGGAGAGCAGTCCTCTGGATGCTCAGTCCCTTCCCTCCCCTGCTGACCCCCAGTGGCCCGAGACCATTCCTGAATCCAGGTCGCCAGCATGGCGCAAAGTGTGGCATCCAGCGCCTCAACCCTCAGTGCCACCGGGCCGGCCAATTTCTTAAGATTTGAAGTCATTAAAATGACACTTTTAAATATGGCCTTCCCCAGTTTGTTTCTGTATTCTCAGCTGCTTTTGAACACCCATTGTCCCACGGGGTCAGGAATCAAAGTCTGTTGCGTGCTAGTCCACCTTAATGTCATGAATAACAATGCTGAGCAATGGTGGTGGTGGGGGTGGAGGGGCTGGAGTTTCAGCCATAAAGCCACAGCAGTAGGTTCTGATTTGGGGTTCTGCCTACATCATCATAAATGCAGCACAGCATTTGAATGCTGTTTTCAAATGTTGGGCCATGTTTACAGAATTTCTGAGCAGTTTCGGGTAAAATAATGATGCATGCACACATATTGATCCCTGCATCATTATAGCAAAGCAGGACAAAAACTAGCACCAGACACCACAGAATGTAACAAGTAAACTTTTATTATGTTAACATAACAAAGCTACAGCCAGCAACAGTAAAGGACAAAAAAGCCTCTACCAGTTTCACACAATGTGCATCTTCAGGGGATGGGGTAGGGGGTGGGGGTGCAGTGCATGATGGCTATTTAAGCCAAATCTTTAAACATACAGGTGCAAAAACACTCAAAGTGCTTAGAAGTGCATTATATAACAAAATGTCAAGTGCAAAAATCAGACTAATGGCGTCTCTGCGACCAGTGCAATGAACAGCATGACTTTGCACCAGGAATTTGTGATGCAGGGAAACATTCTGCATGTTGGCTACCAAAAATCAGTTCTGGCTATTCACAAATTTTGCTGTCAAATGCTGTGTATTGATTTTGTAGTTATGTCTTTATTATCTCTTCATATGCTACTAAGTGATACTTGCACTTGATTTTTTGATCTATAATGCACTTCTAAACACTTTGAATATTTTTGCCCCTGTATCTTTAAGGATTCAACTTAAAATAGCCATCAGGCACTGCACTCCCCTTCCTCTGAAGACACAGATCATGCAAAACTGGTGGGGAACCTTTTTTTGTCCTCTGCTGTTACAGGCTGTAACCTTGTTATTTTAACATAATAAACGTTTACTTGACATACTCTGTGGCGTCTGGTGGTGGGTTTTTTTTCCGGCCTTGGCTTAGTTTTTCCAGACCAGGGCACAGACTTGAAGTGGAGCCTGATTTGTTTGTGACATGCGTTATTATAGGGCTCCTATTTTACCACATGTCATGGCAGACGCTCGCGATACTCACAGCACCTTTTACATGGTCTAAGGTATAAGTGTGAGCATTGGGAATTAAGCACGAGTGCATCATAAGTCCCTGATGCTTGCATGAAAATCCAGCCCTGGGTGTTCAAAACTAGCAGAGACTACAAATGTGGTGACATGCAAAATCTCTAACATTCAAAGTTGGAGATGAATGACCCATTTTCAAAGTGGAGCCCAAAGCCTGCATTCATTATTCAGGATATCTTCAGAAGGTCCCTGACAAAGCTCTAAAGAGCAGAGTGCCAGGACACCGGGTGTGGCTGTCCTACAGTATTGTCTCTCACAGCAGCTAATGTATTTGTGCTTGTTAATTTTTTTGCTATTGGCATTAAACACCTTTTGACCATCATAGCCTGACTGGATATGGGTCTTAAACATTACTGGCAACTGGACATGTTTTGGACGCTAGCCATCCTTCTGCCCTGCCCATATTCAGAATGTACTGGGTAACTGCCCTCGCCCTGCAGAAATCATCTGCCAGACTGACCCGTATGATCACTCAGGTATGAGTAAATTGCACTGAAGGGCACGGCTCTTGTACAGAGGAATAGACAATGCTTACAAACTGAGAATAACAATTCAAAGCACAAAGCCACATGGCCACAGTGCACTGCCTGGTGCAGTAAAGCAAAAGGGCACTGGGGCATCAAAACAGTATAAAAGCAACAGTCTTACACTTACAAGCTTTATAATCATCACAAGTGTTCAGTGTATCCAATCAAAGCAAAGGGCAGCAGTAAATAGAAACTAGACCAGCGTTCTGAGTTCAAAATATATTATTTTATACTTTTTTGTTGCCCTGAGTGCTTGTTTACTACACTGTTGCTGTGCAGTGTATCTCTCTACTGTCCCCGATTAAGAGCGACGTCCCTGATTTTACCGCTCAAAAGTGCCCCATCCCTCATCCATTTCACATGGAGAAGGTGCTGCCCACTCAGAGAATGTGCTGCAAATTCAGACATTAAAGCAGCAGCTCATAATAGTCTAAGATGCTAAACCAAAAATAAACATTGTACAAGTAAACGCAATGGTTTCCACAGAGTTCTGAGCTTGTGTTTCAGTGTTTGCGGATGTGTCCCTCATTAAATGGGGACAGGGCCCCTTATTGTCCTTTATTCTGAGTGCCCATGTTCCTCAGTTCAGATACCAAAAGCTGAGAGATATGCTATGCTATGCAGTGCATTACCATCATACTGTATTAACAGACAAAGCATGAGTCTAGATGTATAGCTGCTGTAGCTACCTGGTACTAGCTGAGCCCCATTTTTATCACCGCGTTAGAGGATGTTGTTCGGTCAAATAACTACTGTATAGAACTGGCTAACACAGTCCGTAGTGATCTTTCTAAAATATGAAGAAAAACAGCATGACTTGTAAACATTAAAGGAAAACTGCACTGACTCTATAAGTTATTTTCCCCAGTAGAAACAGTTTAAAAAAAAAATACTGGTTCAAATTCTGTTATTGCTCTACCTAGTGAAGCCTTCCAGATACCCTAGTGGGTGTTTCTGATTTGCATACTACTGGTAAGGATAATTTTGGAACTGTATAATGTAGTTTATGTCCCTATTCTGCTCTTCCACTGTTGGCACAATGCATTCATGTTCTATTACAGAACTCTGTGGTTGACAGGGACGTAAACTACATCATACAGTTCTAGAATGGCACTTAACACCAGAGTGTAAAGCAAAAACACCCACCGAGGTTCCAAAATGGCCTGAATAGATGGAACAATGACAGAAATGTGACCAGTACTTAAATAAACAATGGCTTCGATTGGAGAAATGACTTACAGGTTCAGTGCAGTTTGCCTTTAAGGCATGGTTTGTGCTAAGTAGTGACTATTATACAGCATCTTAGAAAATACTAAAAGAGTTTGGAAGTTGTTTATAAGACACTTGCTACTTACAGAATGTGGTACTGTATCTAAAGCATTCTGTGTCTTTCAACAGTGCTCTGCATTTAATTTTTTTCCCTTTGATGCTTGCATTTCTAGGAGGACCACGGCCACCTCTCACATGCTATGCCAAGGGAAATGAAGATCACAATTTAGAGATTAAACAGCCTAGTGACTTTTACAATTAAAGTAATACCGTTTGGTATTAGAGTTCACAGGCTACTTCATTTTCAGGATCCACATGATCTTGCATGCAAACAGAAGTTCTACAGAAGCCAGTTTGCTGCAAGGGGGTATAAAAGACATGAATTCCCATGGAGCTGAATCAAAGTGTGAAGGGCAACTCATTTTCCATTTTTAAAAATGATATATTCTGTTTGGTCAAATCTCAATAATTAGTTTCTCACCATTTTACTTAAACTGAGTGCAAAACAGCATGTTTTGGATTCACGTTTGACACAGAATTGTTTCTGCACCATTTTTTTGTATTCTTTGGTAACTGGGTAAGGCCTGCTAGGCACAAGTGCCCATTTTCAAGGGTGACTTAGGAGTACTGTTGAGGTTAAGTGACATGCTCAGAGTCACACATTATGCAAGATGAGGTTGTGGGAATCAAACCCAGGTCTGCTGGATGTACTATGCTCATTTACAGCTCATTACTCTAACCTTTAAGCTATACTACTAGCCCAAATGTGGTACTATGTGATTTTTGTAGGAACGTGGGTGTTTTGCATGAAACAGTGGCACAAAGTTTGTGTGTCTGGTTGGGGGGGGGGTGTTACACCAAAAACAGGTGCAATGTGGTGGATTCATGTAAAAGAAGTAGGTATATACAGTAGCACAAAGTTGAAAATGACCAATTACATATTGCCTCCTTTTTTTATCCTAAGTCTGTGTTCTAAAGCCGTGAAAATTCATCACTAAATTTCTATTTCAGAGCTGTTTTTATTTGCTTAGCCATATTATAGTATTGTCAATTTCAATGCGTCATCCATTTGGAAAATAAATGCAGTATATTGCACTTAGTTCAGGAGCCTGCATCAGACAAAAGACAAAGAAAGGATAGAATCAGCACTGCACATGCTCAACAGGACACAAGATCAGCAGGCCAAATCATACATGAGAAATGAATGTCAGACCTGAACATGTACACTCTGGAGACAAGGATGTACAGGGGTGATATGACTGTGAGTTTCAAGTTTCTGAGGGGTATAAACCAAGTTGATAGTGAGGACCTCATCACCAGGACCTGGGACACAGTAATGAGAGGGAACAGGCGAAGACTATTCGGGGGGAATTTAAGAGAGACATTAGGAAGTTCTTTTTTGCCAAAACGGAGGTGGATCAGTGGGACAGATTGCTGAAGAAGGTGGTAGAGACATGACTCTAAATGAATTTAATGTTGGGTGGAACAAATGCAGAGGAACTGTAGTATCTAAAGGGGAGGTAAGAAGTGAAATCTTGGGGAATACTGGTCCCACCACAGCTTACAAGTAGATGTGCTGGGCTCACCTCACTCATGTTTTCCATCATCACAGGACAGAACTATCTCCAAGGTCACTGAATGCCTAGACTCATAGGCTTGACCTTGCTGGATTGTGACGACCCACTTGGTGGGATCCTGGCCTTAGTAGAGAACACACTGTCAGAGAAGAACCGAGTGAACTCATCACATTTCACAGGTGAAAATGCTCTCATGGGTCCCAGACAGGCTGGATGGAGAAGCTTAGCCACAGTCCGGAAGAGCTGAGCCAGTTGGTTTCTCCAGCAGCAATTTCCCTAGACAAAAACTCTGCCTTTTTCAGAGTGATTGCACTCTGATTATCACCATAATGAAACATCATAGCCAGTCTATCCACCTAGGCCCTGGATCTCCTCCAACAATACTCCAACCTCTGCCCCTTTGTTTTCAACTCCCTCAGCTCACTGCCAAACCATGGCAAGCCAAGTCATGAAACCAGCAGGCGTACACAAACTGGTGCCACAAGAACGAAAGACATTACCACAACCCCATTATAGGCTATCATAGCTTCTTCCAGTCCCCTGGCACATGCTGGCAACACATCTGAGGTGTCCAGAACAACCAAGAGTCCCTCTGGCTGAATCCCTCGTAAGTGGCAGACCTGGATTGCCTCCACAAGGTGTAGACTACAAGAGAAGGCCCTGAAAGTGAACCTGATGGTGCAGTGAGCCAACCAGCTGACCAGATCAATCTTGAGATTACCAATCTCGTGCCCCTGAAGGAATACCAAGTCCAATGCATGTCGATGTTGATGGTGCATGGAAGTAATGACCAGCAAGGCCCAGGGATTACATACCTCAGAGGAAATCCTGATCAAGATGTGATAGTTTGTCATCAACCCCAGCACTGAAGTCACAGAAAAATAAGCCGGTTTGGCAACTCCAACACTCTGTCAGCAACAAAGTCTGTGATTTCCTGCAGAAATTCCCCCACACTCCAGAGGTTGGTACATGAGGAGGATTTTGCAGCCTGCACCCAGACTCCCATGCACAGCCACAAATTCAAACGACAAGGTATACCCCATGGCTGCACCACCAGGTTCAGCTCAGAGCTAAAACAGATGGCCACCTTCCTCAACCAGAGCACTACAGAAAACTAGACTGGGACTGCTGCCTCCAGGACCAAGCCAGCATTATCACCCAGCCAGGTGTTCATAATGCAAGCCATACTGATGGAGGAAATAAGATCCATCAGAATTGCAGACTCATTTATCTTTGATCTAGCATTACACAGCACTGCTTGAAGTGGACGAATGTTGGCAGCTGGCTACACTTGGTCTGCTGGGATTCCTGGGTATGGGGACTAAACATATCTGTCCTCTCTAAAGCCCCAACTTCAACCTAGGGCATCTCCTGGTCCTCTCAACCCTAATAGTGCCCTCCCCATCAACCCTCCCCAAATCAGCCACTCCCCTGCCATGCCCCCTCCTGATCCCCACTTCCCTGCACTGCCAGTACGCAGCAGTTGACAGGGAGGGTCATGGAAGGGGTGTGGATCCCAGATCAGGGAAGGGGAGTAGCTGACAAACATACCAGGACAGCCCGCAGTCATTTGGTCAAAGAGATTAGCAATTAAATCAGCCAGTCGACCCCAGACGTCCCTCTGGTTAAGGAATGGGTACAAGATTTATCTATCAGAGCCAGTTATGAAAGAGTGGCTTATGTGAATGCAAATCGTTCAGATACGTTTTTAGATATCTAGGAACCATATGTAAGTAGCTTTCTGTCATAAATGCTTGTTACAATATTATGTTTAATATCATTATCAGTAACGATATAGCTTATAAAAAAGTTATACATTGCTTTCAATTACTTAACATTATATATGTTTTCAAACTAGTTTCTGAATATATACTTAAAATTCTAATATGTAAGATTAGGTTCAACATCATACATAATTTATTTTTCGTGGCTATATAAAATATCTATATTATTGAGATTGTAAAGATTTCTTGACTCGCTGTTACTTGAATGTGATTAAACATCAATAAAATTATGAAGTATAAAAAAAATCAATTAGTCGACAATGCTGCCAAATGTTTGGTGGTCAGAAGAGCCACGTTTCTTGCTTACAAACAATTGTGAGACAACCACTGTTTGCTGGTGAAACAATAGATCCAACATTGCACTAGGTGCCCTGGTGCTTCGCTCAGTGGCGCTTCATCGGGGGTGGGTAGCTGTGCGGACTGATGTCCCTTTTATACTGACATCATGGCATCCTGACCCCATCAGGGCAACCCAGTTAGTACACTTAAAATTGTGTGATTGTCAGTAGCTCTAGTGGGACATAAACAATAGAACCACGTGTATTGTTATAGCATGTTACAAAATGAATACATTTATAGAAAAAGATTAAATTTAAAAAACAGAAACAGACAATGCAAGCAAATAAAGCATCTAATCACCAGCTAAAGAAGTACATGCTATTATAAATTTCAAAATGTTAGGAAATCATAGCTATATGCATTAATATCCTGTGAAGCATGGTACTGTATCAGGAAAACAAAAACAACCCTAACAGCAATAGACAACCTTAGGTAGACTAACTCTAACTGGCTCTACATTATCGGTAGTTTTTAACCTGTCAGTTCAGTGATATCAAAAGAGAAAGTTAGAGTATGACAAGGCGTACAGGGTTGGGAGCTGCCCCCTGGGGTGTAGCAATCACAGTAACTGCACATCAAGTATGGGGTCATAACGCAAGCAATTCTGTGCTCTCTAAACCTCCAGCTACATCTGTAGAGAGAACGAGAGATTATACAATGGGGTATGAAAATCCTGTAACCTCATTGGTCAAAACACATCACATGACCGTAGTATATCCTGTAATAACCCACGACTGAGAAATGGCATTTATAAAAAACATACTTAAACACTTTTCAAATTTATTTTACACATGGGCCCATTGTATAATCACAATAAGGCACTCCAGGGTGTGGCTTATTGGGGGATTTACCAACTACTTGCGTGGTTAAGTCACTTGGCTGCGCCTCGTGACACACCACACAAGGTGTGGGTAAATCCCCCAATAACCCACACCCTGTCATGCCTTATTGCTTAAATAAAGAATTCATTAATATACCTTGAAGGAGTATAATAAAGTTGCAATTAAATTTAAAATACACTTAGAACTAAAACCACCTTCATAAAAGCGATGGCTGATTTGCGGTGCTTAATATCACTGAGTGTTAAGCAAGGGGGGGGGGTGTACTTACAATGGGAGGGTGCCCGAAAAATGAGCCATTCAAAGGAATGTCAGATTAGTTCTATGTTGGGCTTATCGTATGTACAGTTTTATTTTAGTCTTTGGTAACCGGGTAAGGCCCACTAGGCACAAGTGCCTGTTTTCAGGGGTGACCTGAGAGCACTGGGCAGTTAAGTGACTTGCTCAGAGTCACACAGTATGCAACTGGGGGTTGTGAGAATCAAACTCAGGTCTGGTCTGCTGGATGTACCGAGCTTGTTCATGCCTTGTTCCTCTAACCTCTAGGCTATACTGCCAGCCCAAATGGTTACTATAAAAAGGGTTTGAGGTCACAGTTAATGTTTAGACCTCTGGGATGTAGACTGTTGATAGAAAAAAATCCAACAACTTTCCCATTGTAAGAGCCTAAGTCTGTTGCCCACCTTAACCTGTTTAATCCCCATAACGTGCAAGTCTGTGTGATTTTTTTTTCATGTTCTTGGAAGAAATGCTCCATTACTGATCTGTCCATATTACCCTTTGTTACATCTTGTACGTATCCTTGACTCCTCTATTTGAGAGGACAGACAATGGGACCTACATATATCTTAAAGCAACTGCAGCAAACGATATACACAACAAAGTATGTGCTGCATGTATTAAGCTGTCTTATTTCCACAGTTCTTCTGCAGTTAGCCAGGAAAAAAATGTTTCCTTGGTTGCAAAGATTGCAGATGTTGCATTTACCACACCTAAACATACCAGGAGGGCAGATGGACAACCACGTGTTTGTACTTCTTTTCTGTGTTAAAAACTGGCTGTGCACCAGCTTGTCTTTGATGTTCGGACCCCTGCTAAAGGTGATCCTGGGTTTTATTCCTAGACTTTCTGCAAGTATGGGGTCTCCTAACAAAATAGGCCAGTTTTGTGTCACCACATTCCCAATTTTGCCAACTACATGGACAAATTCTGTAACAAAACAAACAGGGGTATTCTGGCAGACAGCTTTTTCCTTTAGCTTCAGTAGTGTGGCACTGTTTTGTGATTTTGCTCTCTCATACGCAGAATTTAAGTATTTTGTACTGTACCCCTAGTGAAGGAATATATCTCCCAGCTCCTCAGATTGTAGTTCAAAGCCCCTTAAATTAGAGCAGTTATGCTGGTGATGACACCGTCCCTTGACAGCAATCCTGATTTTGTTTAACAAAAAAGAAAAAACACACAACCGCAAATATAAGGTACAAACTACTCACAAAAGTGTTGAAAATAAATATAACAAATTACGCCTTTTTTAACTACAATGAATCACTTGCATTTTTTTACAGGATTTTGTATTTCAGTGAGAGAGCTGTTTACTCAAGCTACTGACTCCACTGGCGTTGTGCACATGCCCCTATTTAAGCAATAAGCCACGAGGGGGTGTGGGTTATCGGGGAATTTACCATGGCTGGAGTGGTTTGCCCATGAGGCACAGCCAAGTGGGTAAATCCTTTCCAGCCATGCTAAATCTCTGATAACCCACATCCCCCGAGTGGGTTATTGTGATTATACTATGATTTCATGGTACGCTTTTTTTTTAGATACAATAAAAGTGTTTATTTTTAGGGTTTTCATTTTAATTTTACTGTATTTGTAGCATGCTAAAAAAATAGTTCCCTCTTGAATGAGCAATATGTTTTCACCCGTTGTGCTGCCGTCATACAGCTTCCGGGTTACTGTTAACGTGCTGAAAATGGAATCAGGGGAATTTGTTGCAGTTACTGGAATTTGTTTACTGTTTTTTCTTTGTACAGTCATTGATACAGCAAGAGCGGGAAATTCAAAATGAGACAGGGACTGTACGGGAGAGAGAGGGACTGTACAGGGAATGGAGCGGAGCCGAACGGAGAAAATAATTATTTTGAGGTGAGCCAGGTGGAGGTGGTTGTGGGGAAACAGTTAGAAAGCCTGTTTATGGTTAGAGATTCAGGCTTACACAGTATTTTGTTTATATTTTTACCATGTATGGAGGTGTTGTTTCATGATCCCCGCTTAGCGGGGAGACTAGTGGTGGTTGGAGTTCAGTGTTTTCAGCGTCGGACTGTTTTTATAAACATGTGGCTGGCTGGCACCTTTTGCAGTAATTATTGGTAGATAATCAACACAGGTAAGGTGCCAGCCTGCCTATCTAATTGGTCAGTGTTCTAGGTCCATTGTATAATTTTGGTTAATTGGTGGGGATGTTTGTGATTCACATACTGGACAGCTGCTGGCCCACAGCCTCCACCCACAGTCTGATTGTATCACTTCTGTGACACAATCTGGACGCCACAGTCCTACAGCGGGAAACATGAAAGTCCTCCTAATAGAAGCCCCCCCACCTGACAGAGCAACATGCTGCCACTGTATTGTCGTGCTTGCTTAATGTGAACATCTCTTCTTCATACATGGACTGGTACATTGACTACAGTTTGCTATCCACCAGGTGACTGTGGAGACTGTTTTTTTTTTGCATAGCCCCTTTAAACTATATTTTATTTATTTGAAACCACTCCAACCGGGATAACCCCAAGAGCTGCAGTATCTTATTATCCTGTTAGTCTTTGATTACTACTCTAACACAGTTCCATGTGATAAGGGTGAAGATTTAATAGCAAGTGACAAAACAGTGAGTGCAAATCATCGAAAACATAATCGTCAATCAGCACTACGCCGACAAGGAAATACAGCAAGAACATCATACCTTCTACAGAAGTACAATGTATACCAACTTTTTATGCAAGGGGCTATGTCCCCTGCATCTCCCTTTGTGGAGGCAAGCCCCCCACACCCCCATATATATATAAAATCAACTCTGGTAGGTGGACACTGGGGAAAAGTGGAAAACATGGGGGGGGCTACCCCATGGGGCCACCAGCATGCCAGTGGTGACAGTTGTGTGAGGGATAACCTGCCGGTGAGAGGAACACAGTCAGGGGCACAGGACACCAGAAACGCAGCACAATAAAATGCAACTCCTAGGACATAAATAAAAAAAATTACCTACACTCAGCACCAAACCCGGGTCCACGAGATCTACAGGTAGTGACCTAACCACCACGCTAGGCAGCTAGCTTGTCAGAACCTCACCAACTTCATGCATTTACCTTGCCTCCTTGGTGGCTCCACTCCCAGTATTCAGTAGCTCTCGCTGTTCTCTCCCTTCCCCTCGCTATTCTGTAAGGATCACTATTGTTCCAGGCACAGAATTGGAGTCACTCAATTTGCTTTGTTCATATCACTGGATGTCCTGTAAGGGTAACTCTTTTGCAGTATCTGAAAGGAATTTCCCTGCAGCACTTTGCTGTTTATAAACATCCAGTACATACTGTAGCTGACAATCAATGATTTGTATGTGGTACTCTTGTTTCTTTAGGAGCATTTTGTAACCCTCGATAATAATTGATTTATATAGCAACTACAATACAGTAGTAACTAATGCATATTCAGTGAGACTTAATTGGTTGCACTCATATCTCTGAGATGGCTCATGTGCTCAAGTCACACACCAGAGACAGGGACTCGTGCCCACTGCTCACACTGCAGTACAGTACGGAAGGGGGTGGCGTCGCGCCCTGTTGGAGCAGATGTCTTTCAGATGAGATGTTATGCCAAAATCCCTTTCATCTGTCCCTGGTGGTTGTCCAAGGGAGGATGCTGTCACTATGACAACAATTTTACCATGACCGACACTACAGTGACAACAGCGCCAGGTCACTGTAGTGTCAGCGTGGGACCCTGGTACTGCTTTCTGCATGTCTTGCACCCCCTCCACGAATCAACTCTGACTCATAGTTGATTAATTTAGTTACAGGAGGTGCGGTGGCAGAGTTCTTCGCATGGGGGGTTCGGGGGGGGGCAAAGCCCCCCGAAGGAAACACAGTCCGAAGTGACTGCCTTTATGCTGACTGCAAATATGGTTGACAAAGCTGTCGCTGTAACATCGGTCGACAACAAAATTGTTGACCGACTGTCATGGATCCGGGAATGCAGTAAGTAGCATATTGGTCATTAAAGGGCTCTGATATACAAAGTATATAGAAGATGCTACATAACTTCAAATGCTGTACTGTTCCATTCTTTATTGTTTTCTATGAAGCACTAAATTAAGGTATCATCTAAACCACTACCTCTATAATATAGAAAGAAAAATAGTAAAAACAAAGGCATCATGTAAATGATTGGTGTCTCTCCATATCATTTCCAAAATCAACACACAGTGCAGCTTTGACTTGCTCTCTGATGCAAATAAGAGTTCATGGTCAGGACATGGCAACAAAATGGAGAGACAAGAAAAAACGGACCCCCTCCTCCACTGCTTTTCTGTAACAATCAATATTCTGAAGGTAACAGAAGTTAAATACTTGGTAAATGTTATTTGTAAGTTGGGGGTGAGGGGTGGCTGTGTGTGAAACATTAAGGAAATATTGTTGCAGTATTTGAAAAGAAATGAAAATAATTCTGACCCTGTATCTAACTGAACTTTATAAAGCATCTAGCTGCCATGTCCCACAGCTGACATGCAGAGATGTAGCATTAGTGTGGGGGCCACCATAGTAGTGGCAGTGCAGTCTAGTGGTTAGAGCACCAGGTTTGGAACTAGGATGTTGCAATTTCAAATGCCACTAGAGCCACCCACATACTCACTGTGTGACCTTGGGTGAGCCGCGTAACCTCTCAGTGCCCCCACTGCAGAATTTATTAGAATCAGCACTTCACTGGAAATGAGATGCCACACCCCAGATGGGCTATCCTGACTAAATAAACTGTAAAAAAAAAAAAAAGTTGAGGAAAAAAGAGTGGAACTCACACATTTTTTTTCTTTCTACATATTCTCTCTAATGATAGCTGCAAAAAAATTATAGCAAGATAAACTCCTGTCAACCAATCAGAATGCAAAAAAAAAAAATGATAGCAAGGTAAACCCCAGTCAGCCAATCAGAATGTACATCTACAGTGCCCGTCCATGCAGGAGCACTGTAAGTATGCAAATGATGGATAAAGTCCCTAGCATTCATCCTAGTGTACACCTAACTTAATGTTTCCTACATATACGAAGTCCCACTAAAAGACTATGATGGAATCCACAACATGGTTGACTCAATTTCTGATGCGGAAGTTCAACAAAATGTTTCTTCAATAAACTTCCAAAAATGAACTTTGTAATTTTCTTTCTTTCGCAGGCAGTGTGAATGACAGCCAACACTCTGTAAGTACAATACCTCTTTGAAAGGCTTAGACCAGATTGTGCTTTACTCCCTCCCCCCCATTTCATACTGTGAGGTGAAGCCTATATATCCCTTCCCCTTGACAGTCACTGTTACCAATGCCTCACATTCGGCAGCATTTGTTTTAGGAGGGTGGTGGTGGCAGATAAACTTTACAGAAACATAGGGCCCTCTGATGCTAGAACTATTGCTGAGGGATCATCATGACCCCTTTGTGCCTTTACTGACCACGTGATCCCACTGAGTCATCCTCAGATGGTGTCATAACCCCCTCCCAAGTGCAAGCATAGGTCATTGCAGGCAGTTGGGAGAGGGGTTGAGGACTGCCATTCAAATGGCCCGCAGGGCCAGTAACTGGCTACTGGTGGCTGCTGCAGGCCTGATGTATATGATGCTGAGCCCCAACAGGTTACAGTCTCTAGACCAAAGGATGGGCCACATTTCCAGTACAATTATTACTGGGGACCAATGCTGGGGTTAGGGAGGCAGAAACCATTGAACAATGAGAGTGCAGAATGTTTGGTGCAACAGGTAGGGGCCAGAAGATCGGAAGGTCATGGGTTCTAGCTCCACATTAGGCACATAAGGCAATACCTGTAACTGACACTGTAGTGCAGTGCAAGGGGAGTACTGCACTGTTGAGGCACTGTCCTTCAGATGAAATGTCAAACTGACATTCCTTCTACCCACCTCTGATCACTGTCCAAGTGGAAGTAACAGATCCCATGGCACTTATTGAAGAAGAGCAGGGCAGGATCCCTGGTGTCATGGTCAGCATCGCCCCTTCAGTAAAATAGGACCATGTAACCCACCCCCAGGACACACCTGGAAACAAGCTATCACAGCGTAATGTGCCTTTCCTGGTGAAAAATTACAAAGAAATAAATCAAATGACCTACCAGGGAGCCTTCCTCTGTGCCACACAGGGATCAAAATCGGACCCCCATAACCCTCATAAATGATTACATTAGGGTAAATGCTTCTGGGGGAGGACACCTGCTTGCCCAGTCCTAACTAGATGGTAGCATGACGTTGCACTATGCACCTGGCGCAAGGTCAAGTTGTTGGTGTTGTTTCTGGGAGCCCCTCGCCTTAACCCTCTGACGTTCCCCTCCGTGCCGACCAGGTATCTGACCCCTTCCCTTCAGCCCCCACGACTTACCCCTCATGGTGGGGGGTGGGAAGGTACCCACCCACCACTCCAGATCCAGTTCGGGGGAGGTACCCTCCTGGCGGCACTGTGAGGGGGACCATCGTCATCCACGGTGAGGGTTCCATTTTTCTCTATTTTTCTCCCCTGCAGAGAGAGGTGTGCAGGACGTCAGTGGAGAGAGCGCGCACGCATCCACATGCACTGCCTTCAGACATCGGCCCCATCTCTTCCCCATAGTGTTTACAGCATCAGCGTACTGCCCCCCAGCCACTGCTAGGAGCCAGTCAATGCCGATCACTGGAAAACCCCCTCCCCGAAGAGGGAGGGCAGTCCCTTGGATGCTCAATCACTCTCCAACCCTGCCAACCCCCAATGGCCTGTGCCCATGCCTGAACACGGGTCACCAGCGTAATGCGAGTTAAGGCGACCAGCGCCTCAACCCTTAGCACTACCGGGCTGGCTATGCAAGGTCATGTTGTAACCCAGTCACAAGTGCATGACAGGGGGTTGGATGATGGAATCTCAATTCATACCAGCCAACAGCTGGATCATACATTTGCACTGTGTCTCTGACATGGGATGACCACTCACCCTTGCATCATGTGTTGTCTTTCAAGTGTGCCATTTTTGGTTGGAGCTGCAATGGTGCAGGCAAAAAGCACTCATTCTGCCTGTGACAGTGACTGACAGTTAGTCCAAGGAGGTCAAGGGTGACTAGTTTTCTGCATAGCTTTGTATCACCTTAAACCCCCAGTATGCATATCACAGTCTACCCTGGGGATTTAAGTGGACGCGTGCATTGGAAGTGCTACTCCATTGTGTCAGTGTCTCATTAGGTAGCACACTCATCTCTGGGGCTAGAAAAATGGAAGGTCATGGGTTCTAACCCCAGACCAGGTACTTGGTATAAATCCCATAACGAACACACTAGCGCAGTAGGAAAGGCTGTTGCACTGTTCAGATACTGTCCTTTGGATGAGACGTTAAACTGAGGTCCATTCTGCCCATTTCTGATCACTGTCCAGGTGGAATTTAAAGATCCCATGTCACTTACCGAAGAAAATTAGAAGAGTTAACTTAGTATCATGGCAAACATACGCCCTGTCAGTAAACCATCCATGTAACCCATCTTCCAGAACACACATGAACGCAAGCTTTCACAGTTTAGTGTGTCTTTCCTTGTCACAAATTACAAATAAATAACTAAAGAAATATGCTGTATTAGATGCAGCTTGTAAGGTTTTACCTCCATCGCTGACCCTTATGTAGCATCTCTGTACTGTAGTTCTTCCACTATGTTAAGACTCTGTGTTGAAAAAGCGTTAGCACTGTGAACCTGCCGTAGGCCAGTGGAAGTGCTGACCAAGCTGCCTTCTCATTCCACTTCCTAAACTAGGGGATTCTCCTCCCCCTTCCATTCACTCTGCTCCCTCCTTTCCTGCTCCTTTCTTGCTCTGAAATCCCTCCTCCATGAGTTGTCTATTCATTCCTGCAGTTGCTTCTGATTGGAGTGGACTCCTGTTTCACGTCCAACATGCCCAGCACTGACACCAACACTGCCCCGATCCCATAGTATCCATTATTTCTCCCAGTTCTTTAGTTTGTTGTGTTGCTTACTTTTTCCCTGCCTACTGTGCCACCGCAGACCCTACTCGATCTCTGGCTGTCTCCTTCCCTTGCTTTAATACTAAGGTCCCCTTGTATCTATCCCATGCATGCTTGAATCCCATCACTGTTTTGGCACCCACCACATCCATTGGAAGGTTATTCCAGGCATTCACCACCCTCTCCGTGAAGAATTATTTCCTCACATTTCCTCTGAGCTTCCCTCCACCCCCTCCAACTTTATAGCGTGGCCCTGCCCCAGTCCACCTCCTTGGTCACCTACTAAAAGAAGGTGTCAGGTTGGTTTGACATGATCTGCCCTTTAATGCCATGTTGAGAGAGGACAAGAAACCTGGTCTCTAACTAGTGCTCTATAATTTTATCCTTGATAACAGTGGCCAGGACCTTGCCCAACACTGATGTCAGGTTGACTGGTATGTAGTTACCTGGGTCCGATCTTGCCCTCTACTTGAACATGGAGACACATTGACCACTTTCCAGCATTCCGGCACCATACCAGTTTGGATGGAATCATGAAAGATTGCAGTAAGTAGCCCCACCAATTTTTTCTTTCGCTCCATAATGATCTTGGGGTGTTTCCCCATCTGCATTTTGGGACGTACCCAGCTTGATTTTTGTTAGTTAGTCAGCTACCAGGGTAGGCATGATATCCACTGGCCACAGTGTGTCTACATCCCAAAGAACACCCTCCCCCCACTGGGGACTGCTTGGTGAAACTGAAATGAAGTATTTATTCAGCATCTCAACCATCAGCCCTAGCTTTGTAGAAGGTTGTCTTTCCCTCCCTCTGTTTTCAGAGCCAGGTCCCCTCCTTCACTTCCCTCTTTCCATTTATGTATTTGAAGTAGGCTTTGATGTTGTCCACAGCTCCTGCTGTAGTTTTTCAGCCCCTTTATTGGATTTTTTAATTCTAATATTACAAACATACATATGAATATATGAAGAAGCCAGCAGACGAAGGCCATTTGGTCTCTCTAGTCTGCTCGTATTGCAGGGTCCACAGTTTCAGCTACTGTCCCTGCCCCCCCACTCCTCCCATCCTCCCTACCCATGATCCTTACCTTCCCCCATGCCTATTCCAGCCTCTCTTGAAGCTGACCACTGTCTTTAACGAGACCACTTCTTATGGCAGTGCATTCCAAGCGTCCACCATCCTTCTCTGTGAAGAAGTGCTTCCTGACCTCATTCCTAAACCTCCTCCCCTCCAGCTTAAGACTGTGCCCCCTCATGGTATGGTTTCCACTCAGCTTAAAGATACACTCCTTATCCACCTTATGTATCCCTTTCAAGTACTTGAAGGTCCCAATCATGTCCCCCCCCTTTCTTCCAGGGAGTACATGTTCAGTGCCCTCAACCTCTCCTCATATGCCTTTCCCTGCTGACCTGCTATCATCTTTGTAGCCCTCCTCTGGACCTTCTCCAGTAGGTTAATGTCCTTTCTGAGGTGTGGGCACCAGTACTAAACTCCATACTCTAGATCTGGCCTTACCAGTGACTTGTACAAAGGCAGTATAACCTCCTCTCTCCTACTACTGATTCCCCTAGCTATGTATCCCAGTAACTTGTTCCATAAGGAATGTAGACAGCTGATCTGCAGTTTAATTATGGGAAAACTGACATCATGGTCCATGGGGGAAATAAAAATATATGCATCCCAGCATCTTGTTTGCCCTTGCTGTTGCTTTCTTGCACTACATGGAGTATTTTAGGTCATTAGTGATCATCACTCCCATGTCCTTCTCCTCCTCTGATGCAGATACCTGGACTCCACACAGGTAGTACTCCGTCCTGGGATTCTTGGCTCCATTGTGCATAACTTTGCATTTCTTGTCATTGAAGCCATGCTGACAAATCCAGGACCACCTTCCCATCTTTTCTAGATAATCCTGTAGGTCCTGTATCCCTTCAGCTGTGTCCACTCTCCCACAGAGCTTGGTATCATCTGTGAATAAGCACATTTTGCCCTTAATGCCATCCCCAATGTCATTGATAAAAACATTGAACAACACCGGGCCCAGCACTGAGCCCTGCCGGACCTCACTGGTGACCTCTCTGGTGCCTGATAACTCTCCTCCCACAACCATGCTCTGGTTTCTATCCCTCAGCCAGTTTTCTACCCATCTGGACAGCTTATCTTCAACCCCAAGATCCTCCAACTTCTCGATCAATCTTTTGTATGGCACAGAGTCAAAAGCCTTGCTGAAATCCAGATAGAGGATGACTACCACTTGGCCCCTGTCTACTGCCTTAGTGACCCAGTCAAAGAAGTTAATCAGATTCATTTTACATGATCCCCTCCCCCCCCCATGATCCCATGCTGCCTCTCATCCTGGAGACCATGCTCCTTTAGCTATTCTACCAACCTTTCCTCAGGTATGGTCTCCATGAGCTTGCACAAGATTGAGGTCAGACTGACTGGTCTGTAATTCCCTGGGTTATCCTTGGACCACTTTTGTGGAGGGGCACCACATGTGCTGTTCTCCAGTCATGTGGTACCACACCTGACTCTAGTGGACTATTAAATAGTCCTGCCAGTGGCCCTGCCAGTTCCCTTAGTACCCTTGGATGTACTCTGTCCAGGCCTGGTGATTTGTCTGCCTTCAATGCGAGCAGCCCCTCCCTCACACTAGCCTCTATCACTATATCTGTGTCCCCCCCACTCCTCTTCTCCCTCCTGAAGGCACTGGTCTGTCCTTCTCCCTGATGAAGATGGAATAGAAGTATTCATTTAGTATCTCTGCTCTTCCCCCTTATCCTTCACCCACTCCTCCCCTTTCTTAGGCCTAACAATCCTGTCATTCTTATCCACGTTCTCACTTGTTTAGTGAAAAGAAGACCTTCTCCCCCTTCTTAATTCCTTCAACTATCTGCAGCTCCTATGCCTTAGCTTGCTGGACTTCCTTATTTGCCTCACTAGTCAACCTTAGGTCATTTTTCCTTTCCACCTCTCTCTCTTGGTCTTCCTAAATTTTCTATAAGCTAACCTCTGTTCCCTTACTGCCTGGGTGACCCTAGAACTGAATCAGCTGGGCACTTTGGCCCTTGTGTTCTTCCCTCCGAGCTTAATGCACTCCTCTGTGGCAACTAGTATTCCTTCCTTAATGA
The DNA here is from genome assembly GCA_016271365.2 of Neoceratodus forsteri. Lineage (NCBI taxonomy): Eukaryota > Metazoa > Chordata > Ceratodontiformes > Ceratodontidae > Neoceratodus > Neoceratodus forsteri. The sequence goes on from CM028137.1 coordinate 941,080,477, forward strand.
TGAACCACCTTTGGCCCACCCCCATATCTGCTCTGATGCCTGCCAGGTGGTTCCTTAGCACTTCCCACAGTCCCTAAGGGCTGCTCCCTATTCTTCTCCGGGCTAGAGGCAATCTTTCTCTTTCCAGCAGTCAGAGTCCTTCCTTTTGTTCATGATCAGTGTTCCAGGGTGGCCACTTCATAACCCTTTTTTCCCCAAATTGCTAACAGGGATGCACACCTGTGCTGCTGAGTCAAGCACCTTCTTCAATGAACATGACACGTGTTCTGCATTACCAGCCTCATATAGCTGCTCCAGACCATAGGACACCAGGGGCTGGATTTTCAAACTTCCGAGAATGTTGCAAGACCCTAGTGCACCAAACATGTGGGGCGGCTGGGCCAGGCATTCTCCTGGTGGGATTGGATTTCATTCCCACACCAATTGCCACAAGTTAGACCACCTTTCTGTGGTCTAGCTTGCTGCAATCCTCGTAATATTTTTACAGAGCTTGCACCAGATATGTGGCTAAACCTGCTGTGAAGGGGAGACTGCTGCAACTGAGCCCGATATTGGAAAACTAAAGTCGATGCAGAGAAGGGGTTTTGCACACCACCAAAACCTAAGCCTGGCGGTGCAGGTCTGGGTGTAAGCCCTGAGTCACCCTTTGAGAATCTTGCCCCAGATCCTTTGTCTTGGTGTGCCTGTCTTTCTGAAGTTCTGGATTCTGGTGACTGAGGCCCAGCTCAACTTGCCTGTCACCAGGGAGACAGTTACCCAGTTGTGGTCACTGCGCCTCACCACTGCTTGAATGTTCCCTTTGAGGTTATCCCATTCTCGATGTTGAGAACGTGGCCAAAAGTGGCCTCAAACATAGTTCCCTCCTTGACATGCTGCTCTAGGGAGCAGTTCTCAAAGAAGGCTAGGTCTAAGCCCTTCCATTGGCTTTCTTAATTACCAGTCTCTGCCTGGGAGACTTCCTTGGGATGTGCTAATTTTAGCATTACAGCATGCCCCTGGAGTGGCTTACTGCACTTCTAAAATGGGTCAGTAAAGTTATTCAAAGAAAAACAACATGAGCACCAAAGTGTGTAGTTTGCCAGACAAACAGCTCTTTATTTAATTAACAGAAAAATGTAATCTTGGACTTTTCCACAACTTAAACAAATTCCTATTTTCAACATCTGAAAAGATTTGACAGTTAACATTAATTTTAATTCTCAGGCAATACTTACAATATTCTTGCCAGGAAAGGTCTGAGAATGTTGTCAGTGCAGAGAGCAGTATAAAACAGATGAAATGCTGTGGTGTGAGTATTCTGAATGCTTAATTATGCAAGCCATGCAGTTAAGCTCATTTTCTATAAATGTTATGTGTGTATGCCAAATGAAGTACTTGTGCTGTGTGTATAAGCTAAATTTCCAGCATACCCATGTAATGCGTTTTATTTATTTAGCTAGTTTTTGTTGACTGGGAAACAGGAAGTTTGAATTTACATAACCATATCTGGCTGAGTCACTAAGGCCCATGGCTCCAGACTCATATTGCCAATGAACCTATGCATATGAATCTATGACTGGGTGGGTGCACTAGACAAACAAATGCCTATTTTCAGGCATGACTCAGGAAGGTACAGTATACAAAATCTTACAGGGAATTACGTGGTAATGACAGTCTTATGCAGGTCAACATCAGTGTTACAAAACAAGAATCAGTACACAGAAAGGCATAGCATATGTGTGATAAGCTTATGCAGTTAAAAGCGGGGAGATAAGAAAGGGTTATACAGTTTAAAACAATGGTTTCCGAACAAGAGTAAATTCAGCATTTTGGTACACACACTGAGTCAGTATACAAATAAGTAACGGGAAATAACAATGAAGGTTATTTAAAATCTCTTACCAATTTTATTGAACATTTTTTGACATATTAGGCCATGATGTTAACCAACCCATTTTTTAAAACCTAATCCTTTTTCTGCATTTCCCTGATTCAGTCTTCTCCCCCATACCCTTTCTTATATTATAAGTATGCTTTCCCTTTTTTTCCCTAAATGGACTATATGTGTATAAACATGCATATGAAACATTCCCACACTCATTGATTGATTTATTTATTTCTTTACCTGCTCATTTAATATCGCTGATGGGCAGTATAAGTCCTTCCTAACTTTTGCCAGCTATCTGTCAGTTTGCTGTAAAAAGGATGCTGCAATAAACAGTGAAGACTGGGTAGGACAAATCAGTTTGGAGCTGATGGTCAGTTTGGCCACTAAATTTCAAAATATGGTAGCCAAATCAATATTTTTAGTGGCTATCATTTTTAAGGGTTCAAAAAATCACTTTGTGAGCATGTAGCCAGTTGGCCAATAAATTTCAAAATCTAGTAGGCAAACCAATTTTTTAGTGGCCACTGGCCACCTGGCTACCCAATTTGTCCCACCCTGAAGAAGCTGGTGCTCCAACTACCAATATCTGCAATGACAAAGGCCTTCTCATCTTTTTGAACTGTTTTCTTTCAGTCAAAGCACATTAGAACTGAATCACAAATATTGCGTTTACTGTGTTTTCATTATTCAATAACACATTTCAACTGCTGCTAAAAGAATGCAAGATCTCTAAAGATTAGGACTAGGTCTTAGATGTTATTCTTTTTCCACACTATAACTGAATATTTTATTTGTTTCTCTTATTGTACATTGTATTCCTTCTTATTTCCAAAGCAAAAAGTGCTATGAAGTAAAATATTTATTAAAACAATTTTTTTTTACGTCTGTCATTCTTTTTAAAGGCCATCACAATTTCAGCTTTTGCAAAGACCACAGCCTTGCCATTAAACATTAAGAAGTGCAGAATACTAGCAAGCCCAATTCTTGCTTCAGACCATAGGCTTACCTTTTCATCCAGTGGAGCCAGGGGGAGGGCTAGTTCCCAAGGAGATGGAGGAAGACCAGCCTGGTGACTTCAAAGACTAAATGTAGGGAAGAAACCCAATCCTGAAGGCTTCCTCAAATGCCAAGTAAGCTACAAAAGTGCATCAGAGAGTTGCAGATATGTTGGAAGGTGTAAGGTCTAGCACAGCAAGCATTGTGTAGTAATTGTAATGGTGCACTACACAAAATAAATGTTAAAATGTGTGGCTGTAAAAAAAAGGCATACTAAACTGTAAACTGAAAATAGTTCAAAATGTCCAAAAGAAAGAACAATGTCAAGAAGAGAGTGGAGCCTCAGGGTACAGGATATCATCAAGGCAGTGCAATTCTTCACACCTAGCCTCGTACGTACAGACACGATTACAGGACCTCCAGGGCTTCAGTCACCTGATCAGGAAACAGCATTGCAAAGATCAGAGGTCATTCTCCATTCCTTTAAACTACCACCTCATTCTTTCCTTCTTCTCTTTCATTCATGCTGGTCCTTCAAGGCATCACACAGTAACTCAATAATGTTGTCACATCTTGCACTGCCGCCTGGTAATTACCTTTGATTATATAGTTTTATACACACTATTCTTTATTTATATTCCTATACATTACATTTATAAATTCAGAACCTAACAGTATTTTAGGTTCTGAATGTACTCTGCTAGCAGTATTTTTCAGATATCAGTCACAGCAGCAGAAAATCTGAACTTGCGTTTGTTGACTAGGATAGGCTAATGTGCATCACCTGGTATACAGAGCAAGAGCGCGGACTGTGTAAGAATATGACTTCTTACTTCTGGATGGATTAAGGACCTGGCAAGGCTAACATATTGATATCTTTACTCTTCCTCTTGACTAACACCTTCTGTCTAAGGACTAGTTCTAACAGTCTACTCAGCTAGAATGGATTCCATTTGCAGATTTTATTTTAATAAATGCCACGGTAATTTGCCATAAGGCACCATCTCATTTTCTTTCTCTGAGTTTATGGGCAAGGGTTAGGGGACAGCTAATAAATCTGAACTTAAAGTGGACTCAGAAAATGACTATTATTAACTGAAATACACCAAACTGCATTCTTAAATACATACACCACTTTTAGACCAATACATTACTGTACTGCAGTGCATTTAGAACTAAGTCAAAATGCTTGCCCTATGTTTAAAACCTAAGTGCATCCGAATAGTTCCATACACACCTAGTTTCTCATTGTTTTCTGAACATTACATTTAGAAGCAGCTGTCAAAAGTCAGTAAAAATTCTCAGTTACACATAAGGGAAGGATTCAGTTACTTACTCAGAAGCTACAGTTGCTGAGACATTTGGTAATGTATTTAAGAAAGCATTTTTCTTTTATTGCATAAGATACAATATCAAAGCATATTGTACAAAATGTTATTCATCTTACAGGGAACTTATTCATACACTTATTCTGTTAATGGATTGAAGAACTGCGGATTGGATTACCTGCTGCCTTGACACCTTTATAGGTCTAAAATCCATATTATTTACATAGTTAGCTAGTTAAATTTTCAGATATATTTTTTTAACCTTATCTGCTGCTGGTCTTTCTCTGTATAGAACAGTGTCATCCATATAAAACTGTACTGTTGTACTTGGGGTACATTCATGTAAATCAAAGAGGACTCAGCACTGAATCTTGCGGCTCTGAACATGGTGATGTCAATCCATCAAACTTCAACTACTGATAGCAACCCCAGATTTAACTCATAAATGACCCAAGTTCTCAAGGGCTAATCTAATTTTTGTCAATTTAGACAGAAGCAAACCATGATCTGTAGTATCACAAGCTTTATGAGGATCTAAAAATGAAGCACAACAGTTAGCGTTATAGTCCAAAGCAAACTTTTACAATTGCTGATGTACAGTAGTGCTACATTTAGTACAACATCCTGATAGTATTGGATTTTTTTGCATCATTTGTATCTAGGAATTCCCTCAGTTGTTTATTTATTACTTTCTCAAATGTTTTGGCTAGCAATGATTGATTTGAAATTGGCTGGTAATCATACAAATCAATTCTATCTCCTGATTCAAAAGGGATTGTAAAAAAAAGTCAGTTTCCAAACTGTTGATAATTAATTAATAAGCGAAGGCAAATGTGAAAAAATAGATCAAAGGGGTCCTATAATGTCTGTTTCTAATTTCAAAAACACTGATTGCAAGGAATCAGGCACCATTTATGTTTTTTTTGTGTCCAGCAGCTCTAAAATCTGTGAAAGAGAAATCCTTTCAGTTATTCTTTTTTTTCCATCATGTACTGACAGGTTCTCATCTTTCACTCTCCCCAGCCTTGTCACCCCAGCATCCACCAGGACTTACATTTGTCTGACTTGAGGGGATCGAGGTGTTATGGGTCAATCTCAAGTCAGGAAACAGAGTCACCATTCGCATGGGAGTGGTATACAGGCCTCCGACACAGGGAGATGACTTTAGACAAAGAAATGTTGGAAGGCATGGGCAAAATGGCTAAGAAGGGGTAGGTGGTGCTGGTGGGGGAATTTAATCTGCCAGATGTAGAGTGGAGTCTACCTGCTGCAGCATCAGCTAGAAGTAGAGACATCTTGGACTCCCAGTAGGGGACATTCCTCAGGCAGCTGGTCAGTGAACCCCGTCAGGGTGGGGCAATACTGGAACTGGTACTTACAAATGGGGACAGTGTTGTGGACATCAGAGTAGGAATCCAGCCACATAAGGGCAAGGGTTCTCTACTTCAGAGTGTCTGACTTTACAAAAATGGGGAATGCCTCTGAGAGGACCTGGGGGGGGGAGATGTTGACTGGGGGGGTGGAGGGCAAATGGGCCAGATTAAAAGAGAACATAGCAAAGGCAACAAACTTGTATGACATGCAAATAAGCAAAAGCAGAAAGAGAAGACCATACACTGTAGTTCTTGAGGGAAGTGGTAGAAAAGGCAAAGGCAAAAACAATGACATTCAGAAGGTATAATGAGACCCAGACAGAGGAGGACAGGGAAGTGTATCTGGGGAAATGGAAGGGGGGGGGACAGACAAAGCAGTAAGGACTACAGAGGCACAAGCTGAGGAAAGAATAGCTCAGACAGTATTGAAGGGGTCAAGACATTTTTCAGGTATATCAGTGAGAAAAGGAAGACCAAGGGAGGGATTGTACAGTTAAGAAAGGAGGGAGGGGTCTGTACAAAGGAGGACCAAGAAAAGGCAGACATCTTAAACAAATATTTCTTCTCAGTATTCATAGCTGAGGTGGAAGGGGAGGGACCATAAATAAGCACCAAGAGCTTGGAGGGGAGGGAAGTGGACCAGTCCCTTTTCTGAGGAGAGGGTCTGGAAAGCACTCACTAATCTGAGGGTGGACAAAGCCATGGGGTCAGGTGGGGTGCATCCAAAAGTGCTAAAGGAACTCAGGGATGCACTAGCTGCACCCTTGGCAGGCTTGTTTAACAATTCACTGGAGACCAGCATGGTTCTGGAGGACTGGAGAAGAGTGGACATAGTCCCATTTCACAAAAGTGGTAACAAGGAGGGGGTGAAAATGACAGGCTTGTCAGCCTGACATCTGTAGTAGGAAAATTGATGGAAACACTATTAAAGGAAAGAATTCTGGAACACCTGGAATCCAATGGACTATAGGACCCGAGGCAGCATGGCTTTACATAGGGGAGGTCATGCCAAATAAACCTGACAGAATTTATAGACTGGATAATCAAGGTGTTGGATCAGGGAGGGGTGGTGGACATGGCCTACCTGGACTTCAGCAATGCCTTTGACACTGTTCCACATAGGAGGCTGGTAAACACATTGTGTAGTATGGGAGAGGGCAATAGGGTGGTAACCTAGGTAAGAAACTGGTTAGGGGATAGGAGCAGAGGGTGGTGGTAACTGGAGTTTGCTCCAAGGAGGGGAAAGTGACCAGAGGGGTACTGCAGATGTCAGTACTGGGGCCACTCCTCTGTAATGTCTTCATTAGCAATGCAGAAGAGAAATTGGAGGGAAAGGCCTGCCTCTTTGCAGATGACACCAAAATCTCTAACAGAGCGGACTCTCCAGGGGGAGTGCAAAGAATGGAAAGAGATTTAAAACAACTGGAGGAGTTGTCAAAAGTTTGGCAACTATGGTTTAATGCAAAAAAAGTTCCAAATAATGCACTTGGGTCACAGAACCCTAGGGGTGCAACACAAAATGGGGAGAGCGATACTAGCAATGACCAAGCAGGAAAGGGACCTGGGGGTAATCATGTCAGATGACCTGAAGGTGGCCAGACAATGTGACAAAGTGACTGGGAGAGCTAGTGGGATGCTGGAGTGTATCGGTGGGGATATTACCAGCAGGGAGAGGGAGATGGTGTTGCTACTGTATAAGTCTTTGGTAAGACCCCACCCGGAATGCTTTGTCCAGTTTTGGAGACAATATCTCAGGAAGGATATTACAGGCTGGAGACTGTCCAAAAGGAGGGCTACCAAGATGGTACGAGGTCTACATCAAACGTTCTACAAGGAGAGGCTAAAAGAACCAAGCATGTACACCCTGGAGGAGAGGAGGGAGAGGGGAGATGTGATCGAGACCTTTAAATACCTCACGGGGTGAATAAGGTACAAGTTGGAGGTATTTTTTTGAGGAAAGGATGCTCTTGCACAAGGGGTCACAATATGAAGCTGGAGGGGGGTAGGTTCAGTAGAGATCAGAGAGAATACTTCTTCAGTAAAAGGGTGGTGGATGCCTGGAAGAGTTTTCCAGTGGAGGTGGTGGGGGGCAAAATTAGTGATGGGATTCTAAAAAGCCTGGGATAAGCACAAGGAATCATAAGGGATAGGTGAAGGATAAAAGACAAAGTGCCGTAGACCTGGAAGGGTCTGCAGCGAAAGCAACACAATTTATTTATTTATTTTTATTGTGTAATCGGATTTACAACCTTTGAGACAGAGGCTCATTTACAAAGGTACCTCATCACAGAGAGGACATACAGAGTCAACATACCTACCGAATACAATCATACAGAATAGCATAATTTTACAAATTGCTTGAACACAAAGAGTAATTAAAAAACATTTCAGAATTGACAGGTTTAGTACCAGCAGGTACTGGCAGTGGAAAGGGAGGCCATGGGGGAGTGGGCAGGTGGGGTGAGGGGGAGTTCGGTCCAGAGGGCTACGTCAATAGTATTTTGAGAGCAGCAGAGCATGTTAGCGACAGGTGCAGCAGTGGGTGTTGAACAATAGGTTACGTAGGGCAGTTTTGAAGGGGGTAATTTTGGTGGTGTTGGAAATGGCTGTGGGGGGTGAGTTGAACCAGGATGAGGCTCTGTAGCTGAACGTCATCTGTGCCCAGGTAGTCCTAGTTCTGGGTACTAGTAGGGTGACCTTGTCAGTGGTTCGGTAGTGACTTTGGAAGGTATAAGTTGGATGGAGGCAGAAACCCCGGCGGGGGGGGGGGGCCAAGTAGAATCTTCTTAGTTAGTAGACAAGTCTGGTAGTGGAGGCGTTCATCGAGGCTAAGGAGTTTGTCCATGTCATAAAGCTGACAAGTGTGGGTGAGCCTAGGGGCACCAGTCATTAGTCTGCAATCCTTGTTTAGGATGATCTGAATCTTGTTGAGGGCTGTGGAGTCAGCAGCACCATAGACCAGAAGACCGTAATCGACAAGGGACATTACTGAGGACGTAATGGCAAGCCTGAGGGCATCAGGTGGGAGGCAGTCCTTGTGATGGTAGAGGATGCCAAAACAAGCATTAGCGGTGGATACGAGGGCTGTAATGTGGGCATGAAAGGTGAGGGCTGAGTCAAAGGTGATCCCAAGGTATTTGTAAGAGTAAACTTGTTCAAGTGGTTGATGAGTGCTGGGGAAGATTTGTAGGGGGTTGTTGCTGGCTTTGTTCTGGTGGTGGGCAAAGAGCATTGCCTTGGTTTTTTTGAGGTTAATGACTAGTCTGCTTTCCTTAAACCAGTTCTCTGCATCATTGAAGGAGCACTGGAGAGAGTCTTGGAGGGAGCTGGGATTTCTGTGGGCTGCATAAATAACTGCGTCATCGGTGTACAGAAGAATACTGCCAGAACAGGCACTGGGCAGGGTGTTTAGGTAGAGGCTAAAGAGCAGTGGGCCCAAGATAGAGCCCTGGGGAACCCCTGAGTGGATGGGATGGGTATCCAAGTGTATCCCATTGTTTTTGACATGCTGGGAGTGGGCTGATAGGTAACTCACACACCAGACGAGGGAACCAGCAGAGAAACCTGTATGGTAGAGTGCATTTAGTAGGAGGGGGTGGGAGACAGTGTCAAAGGCCTAAGAGAGGTCAATGAACACTGCTCCAGCTAGGGAACTGGAGTCCAGGAAGGAGTGCAGGAAGTTGGAGAACTCCATTAATGCTGTACTTGTACTGTGACCAGCGCAGAAACCATATTGTTCCGGGCATAGAATGTTGTATTTTGCTAGATATTCAGTGAGTTGAGTGGACACCACTTTTTCTAAAGCTTTGGAGAGGGGGAGAAGAATGGAGATTGGACGATAGTTGCTGGGGGTGGATCTGTCACCTCCTTTGTGAATAGGAGTGACTATAGCTGTTTTCCATGTTGTTGGGAATTGCCCCAGACAGAGGGACCTGTTTAGTAGGCAAGTGAGTGGGACCAGGACATCATCCAGGACCAGTTGGAGTATTTTTGGATCCAGGGAGTCGCTGCTAGGACTGTTGCTGTTTAATGCTTTAAGCAGGAGTGGTCTGGTTTCCTGGACTGATACTTTGCGAAGATAGAACCAGGGGCGCTGAGGAGCTGAGGGCGGTAGGTCGGATCGAAAAAGTTACTCGGGAGGACAGGGCTAAGATCTGTAAAGGAGGAGGAGTTAAGGCAGTTGGTAATGTCAGTGGGGTCAGTAAAGGTGGAGCCATTGACCGTAAGCTGGGCTGGGGGGGGAGCGTGATTTCCTATTTGTTTCTTTTATATTGTCTCAGAAGTTCTGGGCACACCCCCATGAGGAGGTGAGTGTGGCCTGATAATGGTCTACCTTGGCTTTTCGGATGGCCCACATGCACCTGTTACAATGAAAAAGGGCAGACTGGATGGGCCGAGTGGCCCTTATCTGACATCAGTTTCTATGTTTCTATGGACCAAAAAACCATACTTGCTTTCAAAGTTAAGCATCGCTTCCAATAGTTCTGTTAGAAGTCTAAACCATCCATTGCTTAATCTTGAAACAAAATGGACGCCTAGCAGAAAATTAGTTAAAGATATTACCTGGAGATGCAAAGTGTAAATTAAATTCAACTATGTTTCTATTTATGTATTCATATATTTATGTGTGTCATTTGTCTATCAGCCTTTTTGCTGATCACATATAGTAATTATATATACACTTATGAGTATTTAATATGTAGTGATGCACAGGTCGCTAATACTTTGGGTCACAATTGTATAACAAATTTAGACAATTAGGGTGAGTGTTTCTTTAAGGAAGCCCTTTGAAAATAGGTATGTCTTACTGTCGTGGCCCCGCCTTGATAAAGCGTAACAGCTACGTGAAATGTTGGTGGAGGGGTGCTGCTGCTGTTTTGAATCAGCTTTTACTTTTATGTAAAATAAAGAGATTTTTTAACTTGACTTAGTCTTCAGGTCATTTTGTCAGGTCGGTAGTTTTGATGCTCCACTCACTTGCTCTCTAAATTCAACTACCCTTGTTTTTTCAGTAATCAGTGTCAATCCATTGTGCCTCTTTCCCACCTGCCTTTTTTTATTGTTCATATTTATCCCTGTTCCGACCCTGGTCCCAGTGGCATCCCCAACCCTATCACCAACCTGTCTTGTGGATCCAGAAATCCCCACCCCTAGGGAGGAGAGCTGTCCTTGGGAAGCTTAAACCTCCCTCCATCTTACATCTAGCCACTGAGTGCCCTGGTCTGTTCCCAAACCCAGGTCACCAGCATGGGTGAAGGTAGGGCATCCAGCACCTCCGCTCTCCATGCCACCAAGCCATCTTTCTTCCTTTTCTCTCAAGTCTCTTTGTGACTTTTCTACTCCCATCTGCAGCTGTCCAGGACCATGTTCCTTATTGTATTTCTCTCTCTCTCTCTAGCTACTCCTTTTTCCCTGGCCATATTCCTCCCCACCCCCCCCCAGCTATACCTGTTGGGATAATTTCCCCTTGTCTATCCAAACTCCATTTTTGTTTTACTGCATGTACCATGTTGTACTGTTTTGACTTGCAACATGTAAAAATTATCCTCCTTTGACTGTACTATACTGCATGCATCAGACTTATTTTTTTGTAATGCTGTTAATTACTATTTTAATATATGGATATTGAAAATAATACTGTACTAAAGCATACAAAAATTTCCCCATAATACAATACTTCTAAAACTGATAATACTACTGTTCTTAAGTGATAATAGTATCGTTCACAGTACATTACAGTATCATTCAGGGCTCTAAACTATACTATTATCACAAACAGTGAACAGCACAACTGCAGGAGTCTCCCATGCCAAGCTATGCTACCAGTGCCAGTCAAAAAAACAATGTCCTCTGAATTTAAAACACAGCTAATGATTGGCTGCTTTCTCACTGTGGGTGGGGAAAACACTTTAAAAAAATGGTGGCCATCTCTTGCTTAGGGAGACTGAAACGGGTCCTCATCACATCTCTGTTTTTTTATTTTAATTCTCAAAAAAAGGGACTTATCTGATTGATCCTATGTTCCCCTAAAGAAGAACAGGTAGGATTGCCTACCAGTTGTACTATGCCATGCTTACTGGATGGGATGGGGGGGGGGCAAGCCACACGGACAGGCAAGGGGGGGGTGAATGAGACAGTGCAGTGGTCAGCCAGGACTGAGACAGTCCTTCACTGAAGTGGCCGACCACCCGTTGTAGGGAAAACAAATGTTGGATCCATATATTAAAAAAAATAATGTATGGGTTACAGTGCATTACTGGTGAGTGATACTATCTCTAGATTCTGGACACGGGAACCTCTCGAGCTTTGCTCTTGAGATTCCTATGTGTCCAGAACCTCTCAATGGTATTACTTGCCAGTAATGCACTGGAACCTATACATCATTCTATTTTTATTTTTCTCCTCCTGCACTATCTTTCATACCCTTAGCCCCTTGGGGACATCTGGAAATGAACTGTTCTCACTACACAATAAGAGCATATTTACTTAATAATTATAAAACTGGTTGGAAATTTCAAGATTTCTGATTGGCTAAATAAGTTATGAAACCTGTATGTTAAACCCCCATAAATGCACTGATTTAAGCAAGTTCAGGCAGTGGGATTTCAAATTTAGACAAATCACATACAGAATTCATGAGCACTTCACTAATAGAAACATAGAATTGGTCAGCAGATAAGGACCACTTGGTCCACACAGCCTGCCTATTTTTTCACGCCTATACTGTCACTGTAGAACCTACCTGATTTTGGCCTACCCGTTCTTCCCAGCTGGGATTCCCTTGTGCCTATCCCATGTATGCTTGAAGCCCACCAGTGTTTCCACCCCCACTACCTCCCACTGAAAGACTGTTTCAGGCATCTACCACTCTTTCAGTCAAGAAGCACGGCCTCACATCCCTCCTAAATTTTCACCTTCTAGCTTCATTGCATGTCCCCTTGTTCTTGTTCACTTTCTCCTCTGAAAAACACTTCCCTCCTATACCTTGTTTAACTCCATGAGATAGTTGTAGGTCTCTAGCATGGCCCCTTCCTCTCTTCCATTGTGTACATATTGAGATCCCTTAATCTCTCCTCCTAGGGTCTCTGGTGCAGACCCTGCACCATTTTAGTTGCCCTCCTCTGGACAGTCTCAACCTTGTCTATGTTCTTCTTGAGATGTGGTCTCCAGAACTGGACACAGTACTCCAGGTGGGGTCTTACCAGTGATCTATACAGTAGCAACACCACCTCCCTCCTTCTGTTGATGATATCCCTCCCTTTGCACCCCAGCATCCCACTTGCCCTACTTATTGCCTTGTCACACTGCCTTACCACCCTGAGGTCATTAGATATGATTACACCTAGGGTCTCCATCTTGTCTGGTGACTGTCAATACCTCATTCTCCATATTACAATGTACCTCCAAGTTTCTGTGCCCTAGGTGCATGATTTTGCACTTTTTCGTGTTGAAACCCAACTGCCATACCCTTAACTGCTCCTAGAGTTTTCTCAGATCTCTGCACATTCTATGCATCCCCTGCAGTGTCCACCCTATTGCAGATTTTGGAGTCATATACAAAAAGGCATACCTTCCCTTTCAGCTTTTCTGCAACATCACTTTTAAAGACTTTAAAGAGCAACTTTACAGCTCTTTCCCCCAAGAACACTACAGAAGCCTTACCTGGCCCCTATGTATAGGCTGGCAGTATTTCAATTTTTAGGTGTCTCTGTTTGGGATGGAAGGGATCATATTTTGGCTCCATGGAGCTGTGCTGTGCCAATCCCTTCCACTTCCTTGTACCTTCTGAAACTCTGACCTGCCTCTGCGTGTGGCACATTTTCTGATGTCAATATATGGACAGCGCGGGAGGGCGAGTTCCATAAACATGAATGGGGCAGATTTTCAAAGTCCATTTTTAATATTTCAAATGGCCATTATGAGCAAATCAAGGGCATTGCTCAGCTAACCAGGTCCTTGTTAGTTGCACAGTGCTCTTGATTTGTTTGTGATGGCCATTTGAAATACCAAAATCAGACTTTGAAAACCGGCTGCATTCATGTCTATGGAGCACACCTCCATGCTGCCTGTATAGTGACATCAGAAAATGTGGCAGCGTTAGGGTGGATAGGGGCTGGATCAGAGTTTCAGAAGGTACCAGGAAGTGGAAGGGATCGGTGCTGCGTGGCTCCACGGAGCCAAAATATGATCCTTTCCCTTCCAAAATATCTGCTTCAAAGGCCTATTTATTTAATTTAGCATTTCCTGGAATTTGAAATTTCTGCTGCCTGCCTATTTATTGTTCTTATATACGATGCATTTTTATTGGTTTTATATTTGTACAAGCACTTTTGATAATTATTTGAATAGCGCTTTCAAGAAATAAATGATTGATTGATTGACTGATTGAAAATGTTTACCCCCCTTGCAGCGACATTTCGACAGTGGGGTTCCCTACAATGACTACAGCGCCTAGCCATGGTGGGAGACCCACTGGAACCTGGTGCTGTCTGTCGGGGGGTCCTGCACCCCCCCAATCAGCTCCGACTTGAATTGAGAATCCTTCAGTGGGGGGGCGAGGGGGCAAAGCCCCCCCTAAGAAAACAAAGAATGCAGTAGTGAACCGGCAGCCAATTGCAGAATGCGGTCAACCTGCTGGTGTCGCTGACAGGGCAGTTGACAGAATTTCTGTCGGACTCCTGTCATGGATCCGATTGAAAATAGGGACACTTAAAAATTAAAATGCTGCCAGCATATGAATAGGGGCTAGGTAATGCTTCTATAGTATTCTTGGGTGGGGAGGATTTTAAAATACCGGGATAGTTGCTCTTTAAAGAGAACTGGACCCAGTTCTGAGCCCTGAGGTACTGCACTAGCCACTCTCCTTTCTCTCATTTACCACTACCCTCTGTCACCTATCCATCAACCAGTTTCGTACCCAATTTACCACCTTAGGACCCGCCCCCTAACTGCCCAGTTTCCTTATGAGACTCCTATATTATATATTGAATATTATAATGTATTTCTATATTATGAATTATGTTATATAGTATACTATATTATAGTGTGTACAGCAAGATGCAAAGAAGGTTTTGCCTCTCAAAAATTTGGAATGAGTTAGATCCTGAGGTTTGTAATGCAAAAAATGTAAGACAGTTTAAAGCAAGTGTTGATATAACATGGAAAGACAAGTGCCTCTGTTTAGGGTAGCATTAAGAGACTCTTACAGTGAGGTGGGGTTGGGGGGCATGGTAGGATCGGATGGTTGTATCATTTCTGTTTTTATGAAACTTTTGTTGATTCGACCATATTTTGTATTTAATTATTATCTAACCATTTGTAATGCCAAATTATACATTTTATATGTTTTTGTAGAAATCTAGGCTCAATGGCACAAATATTCAAAAGGGTTGCGCCATGCGTAACAGGGTTGCGCATGCGCAAGTCCAAAACTGCGCCATTTCGCGATATTCAGAAGGAGGCAGTTGAGCCCCCAAAAACATGCTGAGCAACAGCGCAATGAAAATGAAGCCATGCGCAACCGAAGGGGGCGGATCCATGCATAAAGACCGCAATGCAATATTCAAAGACTTGTGCAATGCGCAATAGTGGCACAGCCAGAAACTGCGCACTAGCGGAAATGAGCCAAAATAAAAAGGCTCAAGGAAGCAGCAAGAACGCTACCAGGCTGCCAAGTGGGGGAGAGAGAGACAGACAGAGACAGACAGACAGACAGAAAAGGGCAGGCAAGGAAAGTGTGTCCCATAGTTTGTAGAGGCCAGCGGGGGGTGCCCGGTGCAGTGGAAGTAGCAGCCAGGACAGTGGGGGTAACACAGCAACACCAGCCGGGGGCAGAAGCCAGGGAGATGGACAGTGCCAGTTTCCACATGGAAGCCATAATGAGGGGGGTGAGAATCCATGCCGCAGGGGGATGTGGCCGTGGAAGGGTCCGTCGGCGGTATGCCCCCGACAGGCGGTACCGTGCCCACATCAGCTTTGAGCTGTACACAGATGTAGAGATCGTGGGCTGGTACCGCCTGAACAGGGCAATACTGAGACGGCTCTGTGAGCTGTGCAGTGATGTGATGCAGGCACCCTCACGACGGAGTCATGCTCTGTTGGTGGAGACCAAGGTGACAGCCTGCATGTGCCTGCTCACCACGGGCACCTTCCAGAGGCCGACAGGGGACACCACAGGCATCACACAGTTGGCCACGTCACGCATCCTCACCCAATTCCTCAGCACACTGCTGCCACATGCTGCGGAGTACATCCATTTCCTCAGCACCGTGGCAGAGCGTACAGCAAACATGCAGGAGTTCCACAGGGTAGCACGTATGCCTGGCGTGCTAGGGGCCATAGACTGCACCCATGTGGCCATCCGCACACCACCTGGCCCCGATGGCCATGCATCTCGGAACAGAAAGGGATTCTCTAGTGTCAACTGCCAGGTGGTGTGTGATGCCACTGGGCGCATAATCAATGTCTGTGCCACACACCCTGGTGGAGCACATGATGCCTTCATATGGTATCAGTCTGCACTGTGCCATCGATTTGAGAGTGGGGACATCCCACAGGACATCTAGTGGGTGAGTACACATGTATGGAATGCAAACTCGGGGCAAGGGTGGAATGCCACAGGTGCCATGGTAGTGGCACACAGGAGATGGCCAATATGGACCTGAACATGACACTGATCTCCACTATCTCCACACAGGTGACTGCGGATACCCACTCCGTCCCTGGCTGCTCACACCGCACGGTGCCCCATGACCCCAGCGCAGCTATGCTATAATGAGGCCATGCCGCAACATGCAACATCATAGAGCGGGTGTTTGGGATGCTCAAGGCACGCTCCGATGCCTAGACACCTCCGCGGTGCTCCTACAGTACAGCCCCAAAAGGCCTGTGGGATATTCCTGGCCTGTTGTATCCTGCACAGCATGGCCAAAGACTGTGGGATAGCCGTACAGGTCGAACAGGGGCACAGCGATGGGGACGCCAGTGGCGCCGGTGATGATGGTGATGAGCAGCCCCCTCTAGGACGGAGGGACCCCCGACTGATCCGGCAGGCCCAGCTGCACCGGGACACCATCACAGAGGAGCACTACGCACAACACAGGTAAGTCAAGGGGACATATGCAACCAACACTGTCCATGCGCAAACCACAGGCACACAGGGGAACACACCAGGGGTGCATGATGGTCAGGGGAGTGGAAGGGTCCAGGCATACAGACACACCATCAGGGAGGGGTGAGCCCTCATATGGACACACACACACACACCAGGCACAGAGCGTACATGGGCAGATGCACAGCACTGCAGAACCGACATTGCTAACACACAGCACCACCGACCACCCCCACCACCCATACTGTCCAAGTACGTGTGTCAGAACCTGGGCACCCTTGCACCTTGGTGTACAGTGCAATGCAGGCATCATCATGCACACGCACCTGTGGACAGCAGTTGGGAGGGTGTGCAGGTGGTCTGTGTGTCGGCGTGGTGAGCAGAGCACCCAGCAGTGCACTGCCCACCATGACACACATTGCACACATGGCAGCACCAGACAGGGCCTGCACTGGGAGACAGCTCAGTCATGTAGCACTGTCCCATGCCACCACAGATGCGTGGTGGCCCACCGTGACCCAACAGCATGGGCAGGCTGAGCAGGGGCCACATGGGGTGGCACTGTTGCACCACCAGGGGTCCCACTGCGTGACGTGACCTTGCCCGCACAGGGGTCTGCAGCATGCGAACAAACCTGCACCAGGGGTGCTGGATCCCCAGCAGAACCCGACGCCGACAGGCCTGTGTCGCACCCGCCGGAATGGGGAGTGGAGAGTGCACTGTGGGGTGTGCGGCACAGGGGCACCTGACTGTGTGCCCAATGCGCTCATCGACAGAGACCACTGCCTGGGTCAGCCTGTCAATGGCGGGCGGTCACATCCGTCCGCATACGGACCAGCTCGGCTCGGTCCCGAGCACACTCCCTGCTGTGCCGCTCCACGGACACAGACAGTGCATCCACGGACCTTGCAACCTGCCCCTGCAGCTGTACTGATTCCTGCAGCAGGTGGGTGTGCGCGTCCAATGGGTACTGTGCCCCAATGGCATCCTGACCCCCAGGGTGTGGACGGTCCTGATGCACATCACCCCTTGAGGGTGGGCGCTGTTCACCAGGACCAGGAATGGGCGGATCAAAGGGCAGTGGACATCTGCCACTGCTTGACACTGTACCCCCAGACCTGGTGTGTGACTGCTGCTGCTGCCCCTCCAACCGCTGTGCCCCCAGGTCCACCTGTTCCACCGCTGTGCTGGCAACAGTGCCAGACACCTGCACAGCCACCGGTGCTGCCCCACCGGTGCTGACAGGCACAGCCTGGGACTGTGCCAGCATGCTGGTACACATGTTTGAACCAGAAAGGCCCAGGGGCACGTGCTGGCCTGCCGTGTGTCCGTCATGGGACACACACCTATCACTGCCCATTGCAGGCCTTCTATCATCAATGGTGCAGGTACGTGCTACTGCCATGGTCACAGCATGCTGGCATGCTTGCATGCCAGACTGCTGAGACACAGGCTGTGCACCCCCTGCACCCGTATCACTGACACCAGAGTTGTTGGCCCAGCGTGCATGCTGCTGCAGTGCCTGCTGGCTGGTGGTGGAGGTGGATGGTCCCTCCTCCATGTCCAGCAGGTCAGCATCACTGTCTGGACCCACCACCACCGTCTCCTGAAGACGAACCGGATCTGTAACAGAAAGAGAGTACATGTGAGTGCATGTGAACAACCGCCACCCCCCCCAAACACCACCACCATGTCATACCGTGCAGCGATGGGCTTCCACCTGTCTGGAATCCTCTGCCTGGTATGCCCGCAATGGCGCTCGGCTGCATGGCTGCGACCAGTGTCTCCTCATTTGGGGTCAGCTTCAACACCACTGGTGGGCCCCCGCCAGTGCCAGCACGTGCCGCCCTGAAGGCTGCCACCTTCTCCTTCAACCTCTGCGGTCAGTCCCCATCTTTCTTGCATTCCTCACGGGCTGGTGGCTTCGTGCAGGTTAACGGCCGAGCTACCCCTCCCATGCAGCCGCGCGGGACTGAGGCGCGCCTCCGTCCACTCAGTATTGGCTCATCATCCAGGTAGGCCTGGAAGAGGGCCTGCCTCTGCCGCTGTGAAGTTGGGCCTCCTCGCCCACCGTCCTCACCCTCACCTTGGCTCTGCTCGGTCATGGTGATCTGTATGGGTGGAAGTGGACACCTGTCACTGTGCAGTCTGCAGCATTTCCCCATGAGCATTGTCCTGAACATCACACAGCATGCAACTCACCTCTCACCTGCAGTAACCGAATCTGGCCAGCACAGCCCAATGTCGCACATTTATAGCGCAACACATGC
Source organism: Neoceratodus forsteri (assembly GCA_016271365.2). Taxonomy (NCBI): domain Eukaryota; kingdom Metazoa; phylum Chordata; order Ceratodontiformes; family Ceratodontidae; genus Neoceratodus; species Neoceratodus forsteri. The sequence continues at coordinate 941,099,421 of CM028137.1, forward strand.
AAATTAGGAGTGGAGCAACTTAATGACATGCAAATTGCGCCACTGCGCCCTTGAATGGCTGATCAGATGATTTGCATGTGTCGGCTGAATATCGCGAATCTGCGCTTTGCGCAATACGGAAGAGTCGGCTGAGCCAATGGCGCAGATCTGTGCCTGTGTGGTACACTGCATTGCACATGCCCAGATAGCTTACGCATGCGTCTGTCGCGCTGCTGCCATGCTGAGCGCGATTGGCAATTCAGGCCATGGCCACCATTGTGCCAGTGGTGCTACAGCACTGGGCACTATATGGCGCTGTGGCACTACTGCGCAATAGTCCACTGTGGCACTGGTACTCAGCTGGTCGGTCGCGCAGGATGCCTATACGTCAGATGGCGCTGTGCGTAGCCTTGCGTCATTGCTCATGACCTTGTGTATGCCCTTTGCCCCCTGCCGCTGTTCGCCTGCCATGTGTACGTCCCTATTGCGCTGTCTGGTGACAGCGCTATGTGAAGTGACGGTGCTGTTCGAACAGCGCGATTGGAGCCTGTGGTGGTCTATTGCGCAACATCTCCACATGGGGTTACGGTGCAGCAGGGTGCCATATTGCCTGCTGTAAACTGGCTAACATGGCTAGGAGGAGGGCTGTAAGTTGGAGCCCACTGGAGGTGGCCAACCTGGTGGCCCTAGTAGAGCCCCACTATGAGGCACTCTATGGTGAGGCCCCCCTCACCATAGCAAGAATGGAGGTGTGGCAGCAAGTGGCCACTGACCTGGTGGGGGTCACTGGACGGTGCCGGTCTGCTGAGCAGTGCCGGCACCGGTACAGTGACCTCCGCCGGAGGGAGCCAGACATGTTGGCAAGGCTGCGGGCACGTGCCAGGCGGGCGTGGTGCCTAGGCCAAGTGAGTGTACCATCTATGCACCTGTATTCTCTGTAGGGGTGTGTGTGTGTGCTTTGGTGGCTGTGCATAGGTGATGGCTCGGCCACGGTTGGCTGTGTCAGTGTGTGCAGCTGTGAGATGAATGGGTATGGCTGTGTGGGCAGGCATCTCACTGGGGCAGGGGCACTCTGCTTTTGAGTCACACTGATGTTTGTCTCAACATATGTCTCCCACAGGCCGGGATGTCAGGATGCAGGGCCGGGTTGAGGAGGGCCATGCCAGGGCCCCGGTGGCAGCGGGAGTCGCACCCCGGCTGCAGCAGCAGCAGCCGCAGCAACAGCAGCAGCAGCAACAGCAGCAGACACAGCTGCTTCAGCAATGTGAGTATCATGACTTCATGGATGCTATTGCATGCTGGGGGAAGATCACTAGCCCTGCACAATACAACCATGCAGGAAAGGGGAGGTCATAATTCCACTATACAAGACACTAGTGAGGTCCCACCTGGAGTACAGTGTACATTTCTGGAGACCATACCTACGTAAGGACGTAGAGTGGGCAGGGAAGGTTCAGAGGAGGGCAACAAAGATGGTGCATGGCTTGCATCACGAGTCCTATGATGACAGGTTGAAGAAACTGAACATGTACTCCCTGGAGGAGAGGAGGGAGAGAGGGGATATGATAGAGACATACAGGTATCTTACAGGGAGGAACAGGGTGCAGGAAACACTATTTTGAAGTGAAAACGATGTTCCAGGACTAGAGGGCATGGGATGAAGTTGGAGGGAGGATGATTCAGAGGACACATGGAAAAGGATTTCTTCACAGAACGGGTGGTGGACAAGTGGAACACCCTGCCAGAGGAAGTGGTGGGGGCTGAAACAATCACGGGATTTCAGAATGCACGGGACGGACATAAAGGAATTCTGGAGGTCAGGGGTAAGGGGAAACAGACTTCTAGGAAAACAAAGTAAACTTACAGGCTCAAATGGACAGACTGGGTTGGCCATAGGCCCTTATCTGATGACACTGTCTATGTATCTATGTATGTATGCACAACACAGGTGACATGCATCACTGTCCAGTATCACAGCACGTCTGTGTATGCGTCAGTGGTGGTCCAGGCATGCACTGGGCACATAGCTGTGTAACTGGCATCGCACCACGTTGCCATGTCACTGGACAGCCTTGTTTGTGTTGTGATGGACATGGGCAGTGTGTGTGTGCAGTGGTGCGCATAGCTGGTGCCGCCTGTTTGTGATGGCCATGTGCATGTTCACTGTGGGTGGGTGCATGCCATCACAGGTGTGGGACATTGGGCTATATGGCTTGCAGGTTGGGTGGTGTTCAGGGTTGTGGTCAGTCACAGCCATTGACTGTGTTCCCATTTTCCTAGGCCTCAGATTCTCCAGCACATTGGGAGGGATGTCCGGGCCTGAGACAGCTGATGGAAGACAACCAGGCCATCCTGCATTCCATTCACAGACATGGCCTTCGGAGGAGGCGGCATGGGACGGCCGACACCAGCCAGGAGACGGGTGGCCGGAGGGACCATGAATGTTCTTACCCTTCCCACTTCTCCCATCCCTACCACCCTGCCTTCCCTCTCCAAGTTTGTAATCCCTACCCCTTGACCAACCCGACCTTGTACCCATCCCCCCCTTGTAAATAGTTGGACTTGTTTTGCTACTGTTTATTGTTGTGTAATACATGTTTATATTTTTATATGAATAATATGTTGGTCTGTGATTTGCAGCTGCCTATGAGTGCCCAGTTGCAGGGGTGTACATGCCATCTGGGCTGGTATGGTCCTGGGTATGTATGTGTGTGTGTGTGTGCGTGTGTGCATGGGGAGGTATCTCCAGCATGGCAGTGACTTTCAGTTGGTCTTGCCATCTGCTGCCACCCACTGCTGGGTGCACAGGGTGTGTCTGGCTTGTAGGCTTTTGTGCTGCACGGGGTTGACGTGTGCTGGGGATGCATGGTTTCCTGCAGTGCCAGTCACTGCACATAGGTGGTGTCTTGGGGTCACAGTGCAGGTGTGCTGCGACGGGGGCTGCTGTGCACTGTGGTTGTCAACCCCCTGTGTGTGGCACTCTCAGCATGCCAGTGGTTGTGCTGGGGTGTCATGGCTCCGCTATGCTGTGTTGGCTTGTCCACATGGGCCAGTAGATCATCCGTCACACCCCCAGTGATGCTGTGCTTGGGGTGTGCAGGTGTGGTGTGGGTTCTGCAGTGTGTTCCTGTGCCCATGTGTGGCATGGCTGGCGGTGGGCCCCAGCCTGCCTCCCTGGATGTGCAGTTCCATTGCTCTGGGGGGGCTCTGCTTGCGCTATGGCACCTCTGGAATGCTCAGCTGGGCTGCCCTGGTTGCGCCATAGCGCAACATTTCGGCTCAGCTTCTCCTTCCTGGTTGCGCTATGGCGCAGTATGTGCGATATTCAGACGTTGGTTGCTTGCGCAATTTGTTCTGCTCCATGTTTGAATATCGCACCTGTTGCGCATTTGCGCAACTGGTTTGTGCTTGCTCCTGCTGTTGCGCTCATTTTGAGCGCAGTTTGAATATCTGGGCCAATATGTGTTACCTAATGTTTGTCTTCAGTGTTTGTCTGTCAATGTGGAACTAATATAAATATATCTATATTGTCTACCCATGTAACTGTTTGCTTACTATCCGTACACACCTCTCTTGGTTGAGAGAAGAGGTCACTAGACTCCAGTCTGAGTTGGTTAAGATACTGAGGACCTCTTCTCTTTTACCCAGGGGCCATCAAGACTGACTCTGTTACCTCAGAGGATGCCAGGGAGGAATGGCTGGACTAGGGCAGACTCTGGAAGGTGGGGATGGTGAAACAGAGGCACATTCCTCAACTGGTACCACTGTGTAATTCCTACACCACTTTGGCAGGGTGGGACTGCTGTAAGAAGGCACCCATGGTAGTGACCAGGGAGGATGTGGGACACTTCATAGTGGAGACCTCAAGGAGGGTAGCAGAGGACCCCAAAGGAGGAAGAAGCAACTTCTGGTGGGGGACTCGATTGTGAGAGGGATAGATTCAGAAATGGGAATGAAGAGGAGAGGAGAGGTAGGTTAGTTGCCTACCCTGTACCATGGCCCAGAAGGATGGGAACTGGATCCTGAGGATCGCTAGGGCAGCAAGAGGGGACGGAGAGATGGATGTCATTGTCCACCTGGGGAGTAATGACCTGGCTAGAGATAGGGCTAGGATAGTGCAGGGGGAATTTAGGAGCTGGGGAAGGATCTTAGACAGGTAGCTCACTCAGTGGCTTTTGCTGAAGTGCTGCCATCTATGAAAGGGGAAAGAAGAGGTATCACCGCACCAGGAGCTGCAAGTCATGGCTGAAAGAATGATGCAAAGAGGAAGGGTTCAGCTACACTGGGGGACTGGCGACCTACTTGGGAGGATAAGGGCCTATACAAGGGTGACAGCTTGCATCCCTCTGAAAGGGGCACCACAGTTCTTTGTGAATTGTTTAAATGTTACCTTGATGAACATTTAAACTAGCCGAGGGGGGTAGCAGAAAGAATCAGGGAGGCAGAAACTGCCCCCCCCCCCGCACAGGCTGAAGTGGAGTGTAAGGAGAACTTGAGGGGAGAGAAATCCTCCAGGGTGCAAATTAATAAAGGAAGCAGGATTGTAGAGATAAAGGGGCAAAGGGAATGGGAACATTAAAAACAGAGTGGTGAAGGAGGGAGTACAAAAAGGAAAAAAGGGGGGACAACAAGCAGAGTGGAAACAAAATCTGAAAAGCCATGTGTGGGAAAGCTAGAAATACAAAAAATAAGATTCTGGACCTAGAGGCCATCATGGCAGGGGCCTGCTTTGATACTGTGGTCATTACCGAGTTATGGTGCACTGGTAAGGAAGCACAGTAAAGCCAACACACCTCTGCGTCAAACACGTGAACAAAAGCAAGAGGAAAAAGAGACTGCTATGGTTCTCAAAAGAGATGACTGAAAAGGCAAAAACTAAAAGGGTAGCATTCAGTAGGTATAAGGAGACATAGAGGAGGATAGGGAGGTGCATCAGGGAAAACAGAGGGAAGCAGGGAAAGCAGTGAGGACAGCAAAGGCACAAGCTGAAGAGAGAATAGCCCAGCAGGTAACAAAAGGAGACAAAACTTTTTTTAGGTATGTAAGTGAAAAGACGAAGACCAGGCAAACATCCTGAGCAAATACTTTTATTCAGTGTTCACAGAGGAAGGAGAAGGGGAGGGGCCATAAACAAGTAACATAAGCTTTGGAGAGAGGGAAGTGGACGCTAGCTCTTTTTTGGAGGACAGAGTCCTGAAGGGACTGGAATCACTAATCTGAAGGTGGTCAAAGCAATGGGGCCACATGGGGTACATTCAAGGGTAATGAGGGAGCTCAGAGAAATACTGGTTGCACCTCTGACAATTCTATTTAACAACTCACTGGAAACAGGAGTTGTTCCGGAGGACTGAAGGAAGGTGAATGTAGTTCCACTACAGAAAAGTGGTAGCAGGGAGGTGGCTGGCAATTATAGGCCAGTCAACCTGTCTTTAGTGGTCTGAAAACCAATGGAACCACTACTGAAGGAAAGAATTGTGTGATGTCTTGAATCCTCTGGGTAAGGGTTACAAGATCTGAGGCAGCATGGTTTTGACAGGGGGGAGGTCATGTCAATGAATCTGATAGATATCTTTGACTGGGTGACAAAGGATTTGGATTCGGGTGGAGCGGTGGATGTGGTCTACCTAGACTTCAGTAAAGCTTTTGTCACCATTCAACACAGAAGACTAGTGAGCAAGTTGGATAGCTTAGGAGCGGGTCCGAAGTGGTAAACTGGATAAGAAATTGGTTAGGAGTTAGGGGATAGGCAACGGAGGGTGGTGCTCAATGGAGTTCTCTCCATGGAAGGGAGGATGACCAGTGGGGTGATTCAAGGATCAGCGCTGAGACCGGTTCTCTTTAATGTCTTTTTAAGTGACATTGCAGAGAAACTGGAAGAGGAGGTCAGCAGCTTTGCAGGTGACATCAAAATCTGCGATAGGGTGGACTCTCCAGGGGGTTGGAAAAGAAGAGCAGAGACCTGTGAAAACTAGAGGAGTGGTCAAGGGTATGGGAGCTGGGGTTCAATGTGAAAAAGTGCAAAATAATGTGCTTAGGGCACAGAAACCAAGGGACAGCTACAAAATGAGTGGAGTGGTATTGACAACCAGCAAGTAGTAAAGAGACCTGGGGGTAGTCATATGGGATGACCTAAAGGTGGCTAGGTAGTGCGAGAAGACAATTGGGAGAGCTAGTGGGATGCAGGGTTGCATGAGAAGGGTATCACCAACAGAAAGAGGGAGGTGGTGTTGCCTCTTTATAGATCATTGGTAAGATCCCACAAAGAGTATTGTCTGGTTCTGGAGACCACATCTCCAGAAGGATATAGACAGAATGGAGGTAGTCCAGAGGAATGCAACTAAAATGGTGCAGTGTCTGGATCAAAAGTTCCACAAGGAGAGACTAAAATGACCTTAATATGTACACCCTTGAACAGAGATGGGGAATATGACAGACATTTAAATACCTCATGGGGGTAAATAAGATACAGGAAGGAAGTATTTTTTTGAAGAAAAGGTGCTCAAGAACAAAGGGACGGGCTATGAAGCTGGATGGGGGGGTAGATTCAGGAGACATGTGAGGATGTGCTTCTTCACAGAAAGAGTGGTGGATTCCTAGAACAGCCTTCCGGTAGAGGTAATGGGGACTAAAACTGTGATGGGGTTCAAGAATGTATGGGATACGCACAAGGGGATCATAGTGGAAAGGAAGTGGGGAAGGAAAAACTGCTATTGATCAGGTGTGGTCTGCAGTAATAGTGCAGGTACGGAAGGATGGTCAGACTGAATGGGTCAAGCGATCCTTATCTACTGTTAAATCTTGTTTCTATGTGGTGCAGTGTTGAAGGCCTTGCTGAAGTCTAAGTAGGCCATATTCACTGCCCCCTCATCTATTTCCCTGGTCACCGCGTCAAAGAAATCTATCAGGTTCATCTGACATGACCCCCCCCACATCCCCCGTGAATGCATGCCATCTGGTCTTGTAACCCACTGGATTCCAGATACTCCACAATCCTTTCCTTCAAAAGTGACTCCATTAACTTCCCCACGACTGATGTCAGGCTGACCAGCTTATAGATGCCAGCCTCCTCCCTGATACCACTTTCATGAAGAGAGACTACATTTGCCTTCCAGTCCTCTGGAACCACTCGTTTCCAGTGAGTTGTTGAACAGGACTATCAGAGGTGCAGCCACTACCTCCCTGAGCTCTTTCAATACCCTTAAATGTACCCCACTTGGCCCCATAGCTTTGTCCACTTTCACATTTGCAAGTATTTTCAGGACTCTCTCCTCCATAAATGGAGTTCTGTCCATCTCCCGCCCCCTTTCCACCATGAAGACTGAACAGAAGTATCTGTTCAGAATATCTGCTCTTTCCTGATCCTCTTCTGCACAGCCCCCCCACCCTTAACCTCACAACCCCTCAACTTGTCTGTCTCTTCTCACTTACGTACCTTAAAAAGGTCTTCTTCCCTTTAGTTATCTCTTTGGCTGTCCTTTCCTCAGTTTGTGCCTTTGAGCTCCTCACAGCTTTCCCTGCTTCCCTCTGTTTCTCCTGGTACACTTCTCTTTCCTCTTCCCTCTGTGTCTCTTTGTACCTCCTGAATGCTACCCTTTAAGCCTTAACCTTTTCAGCCACTTCCCTTAAAAACCATAGTGGCCCCTTTTTCATGCTGTTTTTGTTCACTTCTTTTGCACAGAGGTTGATTGCCTTCACTATGTTATCCCTTAACTTGGCCCATTGTTCTTCCACCCTACCAAGGCCATTCCCCCCTGCTGGGTCATCTCTGAGGCATTCACCCATTTTTTTTTAAATCTGTTGTCCTGAAGTCCAGGACCCTTTTCCTTGTGTGATTTGCTTCCATTGCTGTCCTTATGTTTAACCATACTGCATGGTGGTCACTGGTCCCCAGGTTGTCTCCCACACTGACATCTCCAACATTGTCCCCATTTATGAGCACCAGGTTCAGTATTGCCCCAGCATGAGTTGATTCCCTGACTAGTTGTCTGAGAAACACCCATGAAAGGAGTCTAGAATGTCCCTACCTCTAGCTGAGGCCATGGCTGGGAGGCTGTAGTCTACACCCAGCAGATTGAACTCCCCCACCAGTAACCCCTCCCTTTTTTTGCCATTGTGCTAATGGATCTTCAGCTTACAGATTTCTGAGACTGGTGTTCCAGAACCTGTGAGTAACTCAGGGTTTGCCCTGAGCTGGGGAGACTGTTTATAGTTTCTTCAAAAGTTACTGTTCCATTTTCTAAAGTACACCAATGCCAGCCAACCAGTTGCACCTCATCGGGCCTGCACTGACTCACTGACCTGGGTACCCAAAAGGGACACTGGGGGACCCTGGTACCAGTGAGGATGTGGGCCATTCTGTTTGTGTTACAGTTGGGGGTGGGCACTGTTTTGTTATTGTTGAGGTTTAGGCATTTAACTGTTAAATCATGTTTTATTTTTTTGTTATATTGTTTCTCTCTTGGCATACCTGGACTGCTCCCTTTTTACCTGGCATCCAGTGGGACTCTGGCCACCATCCATCAACACCGCACCCCATTAGGTCCTCACCCCCTTTGCCTGCAGCTTGCCCCCCCACAGCGGGGTGGTGGGGAGCCCCCAACTCACCCACCCCATCTGGATTCAGTTCAGGTGATACCCCAGAGCCGGTGTTCCACTGGACGACCAACAAGCTGCTCAACCAGGATGCCTACTATTTCACTGTTTTCTCCCTCTGGGCAGTGGAGCGTGCAATGCCATCTGGGGATGTACTATATGCGTGTCTGCCCACAGCACATCTGATGGCTGCTCCTCTGCCTCCCCCTTGTAGACACAGCATCAGTGTGCCAATCCCAGCCACTGCTAGGGGTCAGGCATGCACCGACTACTGGAAGACCCTCCACCTCAGAGAAGGATAGCTTTCCAAGGATGCTCCATCCTTCTCCACCCCTGCTGACCCCAGTCGACCCATGCTTGCTCCCGAACACAGTACGTCGGCATGGTGCGAGGTAAGGTGTCCAGCGCCTCGGCCCTCAGCGCCACCGAGCTGACTTAAATCAAATATTTTAAACAAGTTATTTATCTCTGCACCCCAATCCCCTACCCTGGTTAATAACTTGTTTATTTAATAACAGTATGCACAGAGCACAAGCTGGATTTATGCCAGGACATTCAACAATTAATCAGTGTTTCATATTGATACATTTAATATACAAATACAGAAATGTTAAAAAACATAAACTTTATTGCATCTTTATAGATCTGAAAGCAACATTCAACAGGATAAATAGAAAATTACTATGGTCAGTGCTTGAAAAATGGGGAGAGGACAATGCCTTGATTAATCTGATTCAATTATTATATCAGGATATTACAACGCCAGCCAGATATAATTCAAATGGGGAAAGTAACTATTTTACCACAGATAGGATGGTTAAACAAGGGTGTTCTCTTTCACTGATTTTATTTTTTAACAATATTTTGACCAAAATGTGTGATGAGACTCTTCATATGCCAAGTACAGGAAATTATTGTTGTTTGTACTTAGGTTATGCAGACGATGTAGTTCTATTGTCAACTAGATATCTTGGGATAAAAAGACTCTTACAGAAATTCCATAAGAAATGTAAACAAGCTGATCTGAGGATTAATTATGGGAAAACTAAAGTCATTCTCTGTGAGGGGAAATAAAAAATATATTGTTGATAACAATGAGCTGGAAGTGGTGAAAAGCTTCTGTTATTTAGGAATCACGATATCAGATTACCTGACTTGGGGGGAAAACATCTAAAAGCAGTGGGTGCAAACGTTAAAAGATTCTTACCAGTAATCTAATTTTACATGCAAATATAGGGGTCATTCATTTTAAGGATGTATTAAGGTAATAAATGCAAAAATAAAAAAAACAAGTTTTTATATGGAGCAGAAATATTGGGTACTCAAAAAAAGGCAAATGTGGAAAAATTCCTAAACACCTTCTATAAAAGGCTGTTGGGTTTACCACAAGGGGCACCACCCTCACTGGTAAGGGCCAAACTGGGACAATTGGCTGTGGAGTGTCTTATACAGGAGAAACAATGTATATACTGGCTATGAGTTTCTTCTATGAAACAAGAAAGATTTCTAAGAAAGTGTGTTGAGGAATCCATAAATTATCTGCAACAAAACATAGTTTTTCTGAGTATCTCAATTTTAGAAACTTTTGTCAAACCATATGGCCTTTTATAATGTTTATCTGATGTAGTTATTAAATTACCAGAAGAAGTTTATCCCTATATAAAGGAAAGAATTAAGAATATCTGTATGCAGAAAGAAATGGGTTTATGTGCCCAATACAGAATATGCAGTTGGCTAGCAAAAAATTAATGATACTTTGGATTTAAACCTTATTTGCATGTAATAGCTGACCCTTTACAGGAGAAAATTGTTTGCTAGATTTAGATTAGAATATTATGACAGCCAAATGTTGAGAACGGTATTTAAGATAAATAACTTTAATGGCTTATGTAAATGTGGACTGGGAATCCATGATTTAACACATTTAGTGGTGTTGTGTCCATTGTATTCAAAATGTAGAGAGCAATTTCTGGGTAACATACTGGTCTCTGTAGAACTGGAGCCTAATATTACCACGCACTTATATAAATCAAAATCATACAAGGTGCTGGAGTCTGTGATCTCTCTCCTTAATGTAATTGTAAAGGAAAAAATTGCATATTAATCAGAATAAATATTTTTTGATAAGTCGACAGGCTTCATATGGATATTAAACTTATCATACAGAATGTATAAATTCTTTGACAAGAAAGTGCACTATGACAATTAAGAAGGGATGTTATATATTTGTATTTGTTTATTTACCGAATTGGTGACGTATTTTAATATTATTTATTTTGTGAGAACAAATGTTTTTAAAGTATTATTATTAGATATTGTAAATATTGTAATGACAAGAAATGTTGAACAACAAAAGTTGATTGAATTGTTTATTGTCATTGTTAACCTATCTCATGAGCATATTATTAACTTCAGTCAGTAATTGCATGCGTAGTGAAACATTGCACTGTTTGTTGCTGTTCCATGTGTGGGGTGACTGCAAGGGGAGGTGGGTAGATTCAGCATTCCAGGAGGTTGTACCCATCAAACATCCGACCCACTGTAATTTATCTCCGGGTGGAGGAACTGCGCTAATTAAATTCTCTTGGGAAAGAACCCCTCTTTCTATTCAAAACAGAGCCCAGGCCCCTCAACCTTGCTTGAGCCCGCAAGGTGGGGGTTGTAACCGTAGTATACACAGCAACCCAGTTACACTATTCTTTCTGTTCTTGCCTGTCTTTCCTTTACTACTATGCTTTCAGCACTAAAGGATTGTAATTAGACTGTATGCTGTTCTGATGTTTTTTTTTGTATACTTTTTCTGTACTGATTTAGTTTGACTTTATTGCGTGTGGTATTTGTTATGTATTTGTTTTTGAATTTGTTGATTTTCTTTCAATAAAAATTCTTCTACTTTCTCGAGAAGTGCCATGGGATTACAACATCCACCTGCAAAACCAGCAGAAAGATTTATCTCATACAGAGTTACTTATGGGAACTCAAAAGGATTTGAGATGTATTTGTAGAAAATAATTTGGGGGTATAAATAAGAATGTTTTTCAGGACTAGTGTAATGGAATTACTTGGGTTAAGGATGATCCCTGAGAATTGAACAAACCATGTTCTGTGAGCCCACTATACACGCTTTATTTTATTTATTTAGTTTTTGTTGACCGGGTAAGTGCACTAGACAAATTCCGCCTATTTTCAGGTACAACCCAGGGGAAGGGGAATACAGATGAATGTCAACTGACCTTGAACCAGATTAAGCTGTTGGTGGTATTTTTAGTGAATGAGGGGAAATTTGGCCAGGGCACTGGGGAAATTCCCCTACTCTTTTCGAGAAGTGCCATGGGATCTTTAACATCCACCGGAACAGGCAGATGGGACCTCTGTTTAACATCTCATCCAAAAGACGGCACCTCAGGAGTACAGCAGCCCCCTCATGCTGCACTACAGTGTCAGTATTGGGATATTAACCCAAGTGCCTAGTGTGGGGATAGAACCCACAGCCTTCTAATCTCCCGGCTTCAGAGGCGAGTGTGCTACCTGCCGAGCCACTGACACTGACATATCATTGACATATGGCTATCTGCTATATTTGATGTTTTCTTTTTTGTTTGATATAGAGTTTTTTCACTTTGTTTTCTTTTTTCCTTGATTTTGCTGTATAGTGGATTATTTGTGGACTGTTTTTTGTAACCCTGTAGAGATTTTTTTGTTTTGTTTTATTTTTGTTTTCTGTATTTTTTGTTGTTGTTGTTATTTTTTTTATAGTACAATAGCAATTCCCCTGCTTTTCTCAGGAAATGCCATGGGATAATAACATTCACCTAAAAACACACCAAAAAGGAAGATGGTTCCTCAGGTTACCATCTCATTTTAAGGATGACCCACCCTGACAGTATAGCATTCCCTTAGTTCTGCACTTGGGTGCCAGCATTTATAGAATGAGTCCTATAATTGCAATAATGCACTCTAGGATGTGCATTATTAATTAGTTGGTTGGTTGGTTGGTTAACTAGTTAGTTACAGTAGTTGGTTGGTTGTTTGGTTAGTTACAGTAGTTGGTTGATTATTTAGTTCATTAGTTAGTTAGTACTTTTATTTATTAAGGAGGAGTTATATCGGGAGACTGTTCTAGGCCAGGGTATGCCTGCCTCCACAGGGGACCAAACAGGTGAGATTTAATAGCTGACATTGAAAGGGCATTCTGGACCTTCCACAGTAAAGCATTGCATGAAACAGGAGCCACAGCTGAGAATGCCCCATCTCCCGTTGACTTCAGAAGGGAGGAAAGGACCATAAACAGACCTTGGCTGGAAGCTATAGTCCTCCTGGAAGTAGGGTGGGGGTCAGGAGTTCATGGAAGCGAGGGGTCCCAATTCATTCAGGGCTTTACATGTCGGTAAAAAAAAACTTGAAGTCAACCTGCCTCTTCACTTTTTGTGGGATAGTGACACTTCTTGGGTGGTTGAAGGCATTCAGTGATGCCTCATGCTTGACAACTTACCAGAGGCATGTCTTTATCCCACAGCAATGCACATCCTGTCTTGTCTGATTGCTTAAATAAGTGCAGTTTTTAAAATATTGCAAATGGGACATGCAGAAACCACATTGGGTAGAGCACCTTCCTGGGTTAGTAGCACACCCCATAACCTTGACTGTCCCAGAAGAAAAGCTCCCATTAAAGAGACACTGTCAACCCTTTTTGCATCATATTATTTCTAGCTGATTGCTTACCTTCTCTAAAATTAATTACTGTTTCAAGTTGTTTTATCTGTTTCCTTTCTTACTAGAACTGAAATGTATGCTAATGGTGTAATTATACCCAGTGTTGTTTTGTCGCAAATCCCTAAACCCCTCTTATGGCATACTTCCTGAATATTAGGAACACCCTCCGAACAGTGCAGCTAGTCATGGTGCCACTGCATCATGTGTACCTAGGCTGAGTTGGAGTGTTTCCAAGTCATGGACAGACCCAGTAGTAGTGGATCAAGGACTGTAAACAAACATGTTTTTGTGTGGTAACACAGATATGGTGGCTAGTCTGTTTTTCACTTTTAAAAAGAAAAAAGGAATGGAATCAAACTGCTAGGTACATAGCAACCTTCACCGAATGTGACCAGTGACATTTGTTTTTGAACTAGAGACACTTTCAGTCCTCAGCAGGTTGACAGTGCCCCTCTAAACAACAACTAATTCTATTTGTTCTTCTCTTCCATTTACCCTTTCTTCACATAAGACTACTACTAGGAGCCTCACCATTTTACTAATCTGACCTGCCATCAAAGTTCCATTGCAGTATCACCTATTCCCTCTTGCTGCAGACCACCCAGCCTTTTGGAATGCCCTTGTCCGTAGCTGCCTCAGCACCCTAACTACTCCTTGTTAACATTCTGCTGAGGCTTCAGCTCTGTGTATGACCACCAACATCTGGATTTCTCGTTAGCAAACTGAGCTTGTGCAGCACAGTTACAAGGCACCATGCACCCCTATGAACAGCACTAGCTCTTGTGCATTGCAGTTTTGGGGGGATACATTACAGGGGGTCTCATTGCCCCTAGTACCTTACACCCCAACTATGACTGTGTATCATGCCCTATATCTTGTCCTCTTTTCTATGCTCCCCTTTTCAGCTCCTGGCACTGTTCTAGATATCTGCTTTACATTTGCCCTCAGTTCCTCTTGCTGTCTCTCAATTTCCCCCCTTACATTCTTTATATGCTAGTATTTTCTTAATTGATGCTTTTACATTTTACCACTCATGAATCTCCTTCTCCCCCTTACTTTCACCTTTCACCCTTCTAGCTGCAGTCTTGGCATTCTTTGCCTCTATGCACTGGCCTACCTTGGTCAGGTTCATAGAAAAGGCCTATGGGCTATTCAGAATGACACCTTAACCAGTGTTATGTTTATGGACCTGATTAAGGCATTTGGTCTTGTAAACCATACGATTCTTATTTAAAAGTTAAGATATTTGAGGCCCAGTAAGGCTCCTGTAAATTGGTTTAAGGACTATCTTTCGTATAGTGTTCAGTCCATTAAAACTGAAAGTGTATTTTTATTGGCTGAAAAGTGTCACTTGTGGTGTGCACAGTGGCCTATTTTAGGTACTATTTTATTTTCCTTGTATATATTTTTATTTTTTTTTTAAATCAGGAACCAGGAAAGGCACACTGAGCTGAGACTCATTTCCAGGTAGAGATGTGGCGAAATAAAATTTCGCCAGTGAATTTCCCACAAAAGCGGCAATTTTGCCACATGAAATATTTCGCAAAATTCTGCCATGGTGCGAAGCAGTGAAATTTTGCCTGCAAAATGTGAACTTTTGCCCCAAAATGGTGAGATTTCATGCTCTGCAGGCAAAATTTTGTACTCTACATGCAAATTTCACATTTCGCACCCTGCACTCCATGTGTGAAATTTCACATTTCACACCCACAAATAAATTTCATGAAATGTGTGAATTTCGCAAAATATTTTGCCTGACAAAATCTTGCAGTTTCACCCATCTCTATTTTCAGGTGCAACCCGTGGAAAAGGGAAGGAAGAAGAACAATTACAAACAAAATACAACCAGTCAAGTGATGTGTTTACAATGATGATGACACAAAGAGCATAACTTGAGTTCAGTACAGACAACATGGCAAAACACTGCATATGGAGGACACTTAAATTAGTATACAAATCCATCTGTGCAAACTGGGCACACTTAAAAAGTGCATAATGCCAAAGTGAAGGGAGGCTGACCTGGCACTGACAGTAGGAGCTATATAAACAAGAAAAGAAAGTTTTCATTATTCTGTTAAGCATAGAAATGTGAGTTTAAAAAAATAAATAAATAAAAGATTGTAGTTCAATCAACATAAACAGATCCTAACAACATAGTTCTCATGTGTCACTACATGTCTATACATGTCAATATAATAAGTTGTTAAAAATAACAGGCCTTTAACAATTAAATCAACTATTTTATGTTTTTCTATATCAATATAGTATACGGGCGCTGCCTATTGTCAATGGATTTCAGCAACTGCTGAAATCTTGTTGTAGTACAGTTCAAAGGACAAAAAAGTTGTTGTACTATCGCTCTGACATCACATCGACAGTACAACAACTTTTTACCCTTGACCTGCTGCCTGATTGGCTCAGATGATGCTCTATAGAAAAAAAAAATGAAAAAACATGGTAGCGATTTAAGCGGTAGCGCAATGAACCACCGACTGAGAAGTCAGGAATTGGGACACGGAGAGCCATACATGGCTCCCTTTCTAAAAACAATTTATTTTATTTTATCTCACCAATTTAAAAAAAAATGATGTGCTGAGGAGCAGGACGGAGCATAAGCAGAAGCACCAGAGGGGAAACGGGAGCAGCACCTATGACAAGTAACAAAAAACCCCATATACTATAAAAAACAGTGGATGGGTGAACATCCACAACTAAGTCTGTGTCCCCATCTCGGGCAGTTGATGACATCAACGAGACCTCTCGAGCTTCGCTCTCAAGGTCTCTGTGATGTCATCAACTCCCTCGATGGAAACACAGACTTGTTGTGGATGTTCACCCTTCCACTATTCTATATATGTGGAGGCTGAATCAATATCTTATATTGCTACATCAACTACACTGACTCCAAGTTTCTTTAAAAAAATATAATAAGGTGAGTTTTCACCTTAATAGTTCCAAAGTTATCCAATTTGAAAGAAATTAGCATTTGAAAAGTCCAACTTTGGAATTGTCAACGCTAGAAACTTAATTTTATTTAAAAGAAAGCTTGAAGTCCAGCCATTAAAAATGAGCTCTGTCAATACTATTTGTTTGTGTCGATACTATAAATTACATGGCAGTTTAAAAAAAATTATATATTTTTTTTACTTTTTCTGTATTTTAGTATTACTGCACATGATTTACTTAGAATGTTTACTTCTTCTGTATTTTAGTATTGCTGCACGCAATTTAATTAGAAACCGTGTAGTTTACAACTTAATTTTTATTCATCGTATGACCTTAATCACAAACATTTCACTCTCGCCTCTAGCAATACCTAGTTTGTCTAGCTCTCACGTGCAATGGCTGTGAAAGCTTTGCCTGTGAAAGCATTGGAAGTGAATAATTGATCTGATGTGTACATGAATTCTAACCTGTTACTGTATACACACAATGCGGTCTTGTAGAGTCATCACAAATCCAAGACAGAAATGAATAATTCATTGGTATCCGACTTTTCTAAAGTTCAGAACTGACTGGATCATCATGAGTGAGTACCAAATTAAAATAATAACGAAAATATTGTTCTTTGGCTCTTGGCCTAAACCTAGCACACATGGAGCAAATCTTAAACTTTCTGCATATGACTAATTAGAGATTAAACATGCCAGTTCCTTTACATACCTATGTATCCATTTATAGTCATGTTTAACTTTCTCCGAGCATGTTAATAAGGTTACTATTGCAAAAATTCATCAGAGATTGTATTGCTTGTATAGACAGAAAGATTATCTAACAAAAGAATTGAGAATATTGATAACACAAAAACATGTGCTCCCTATCTCAGATTATGAAATGGTTGTTGCTGATGCATTCTTATAACAGAATCTGCTAAAAAGAAAGTTTTAAATAATAAGATTGGTAAATTTGCAATCATTGGAACGCAAAGATCATGTCACTGTTTCATTTTCTTACAGTTAAATTGATTGCCTTTTACAATAAAATCTGACTACACTATGACAATTGAAATTCAGTAATAGCAATTCTGATTCACAGTGTTCATCTCAGAAAGTTCTTCTGCCTCTGCCTGCCTTACCTACAAATTCTCCTCCATTTGCCACCCGCCGCACCTTAGTGGCCTGCTCACCCCTAAAGTCTCCATCCATAACCTTTGGTCTACAACCAGTCGGCTCCTGAACATCCCCCGCATTCGGACCGACCAAGGAAAGCGCTCCTTCCAGTATACTGCCCCTCACTTTTGGAACTGGCTCCCTGCAAACTTGCTTGACAAACCCTCCCTCTCCTCGTTCAAAGCCTGTCTTAAAGCATACCTTATTGAGCTGAGCCTCTGTGGCTGCAACCGCTAGATAATGCACTCAACCGTAGCCCTCTAAATTGACAACTGACTAAAATCTCTATCCCCCCGGACTAGCTAACCGCTAATGCTAATAGCACTGTAGGCCTGCTACAATGTAACTGTACTCTTCAACCCTATCCAAATGTACCCCACTGACAATGTATGTACTCTGACACTATCTTACTGTATGTACTCCGACACTGTTTTATTGTATCCTTGCCTCATGTACTGACTGTGTATGTATTATGTAACCGTCTTACTGTAACCTAATGTAAAGTGGTTGGTGTACTCAACCCCGGGTCGCCCCTGGAAAACGGATCTCTGGTCTCAGAGGGCTTACCTGGTCAACAAAATCTAAATAAATAAATTTAGATTCCCTTTGTTAATACCAATATGGGTAGATGCTCTTTTGATCGCTGTGCCACACCAAATTGGAATCATTTAGCACCACCACTATGATCACTTTATTATTCTATTAAAACTTTTAGATAAGCCATTGTATTATTTATTTCATTGTTTCAATGTATGCATGTGAAGCGCCCTGAGACTTAGGTATACAGTGCTGTATAAATACAATTGCCTTGTCTTGTTATTAAGTGCCATATCTCACCTATCTCAAAGTGTACTTGTTTTAATTGCTTGAATGTCTATTTTATTACCGTAAGATTATGTGTAGTATGACTGTTTGCAGAACTGTGTAACTTTTGAATGCACTGGGCTGGATTTTCAACCTGTCAGGAACTAAGTCATGACCCGCAGCCACCACTGCCGGGCATCTCTGCGCTTGAGGAAATTTATACATTCAACCAGCATAGCTGCAGGGGGATGTTACACCTGGTCCCACCTGGCTTACCGTTTTCCTGCAGCTGCACTGAAAAATGGCCGCAAGCTGCAGTAAATCACGGCGCCGGTCGCGAGCTGGTTCCACTTTTGAAAAATACCATAGCTGCGGGAAAAACTGCGGCTCTGCAAGCGGAGACCCACTTGCACCAGTTTTTCCCTGCCGCTGAGGGAGTTGAGAGCACTCTGTAAATCAGGCCCACTGGGTTTTAGATTGCATTCCTATTTTGGGCTCAGCAATGACTCCAAACCCATAAGACCATCAAATAGCTAGATCCCCATCCTCTGGGTTGAGATACAGATGAGGCACACTGATGAGTCTGGAGAAAGACAAAACATGTATATCTGTGTCCTCTCTTCACAGCCTTTGCAGATTGTGTGAGGTGTCACTTGACAGCATGCACTCTTCCTTAAAGCAGGCCCAGACTAAATTATTTCATGGTGATTTGTTTATACCGTACTTTCCACAATGCTTTGCATTCCAGGGGAATGTGTGACTTTGTATTTTTTCTTTGCTATATTTTTGATAAGTTCTTGTTCAGATCACTCCTGAATAAAGAGCCTAGTTACAGTTAGCTCATGGACGGTGGGGTTAAACCAGCCCAGTTTGCTGAACAGCAAGCAGTGGTGGGTGCTTGAGTTACTCTCAAGGTTAAATGAGCACAACCTTTTGTGAAGGACATGCAACCTCAGTAGGGTGGCATTAGGGGCTGTATGTCACACCGCATCTCCATAATCCAGTAGGAGAAGGAATTTTTTTTACCTGCATTCTTGAGTGAGAATTATGGCTGCTTCAGGACCAGCAGAGAGCCCCTAGCTGGGGACTCAAAGTGATGTGATCTGCATGCTTCTTGTAGGTGAGTTGAAGTCATACACCAGAAAGTGTTTGGTATTTTTTTTTCTCTTTCAAGCCCTGATAACACCACCTTCTCCCCCACCCCACCACCCTTTAACTGCTACTGCTGATACATGTTGTTTTGGCTACCTACTCTGGTTCTCATTGCTCTAGAGGATTCATATCATTATCGCTATCTGTTGATGGAACAGTCTACTTCTGCTTGACTTCTTTCTGACGCTCCAATATATGACTCTTCTTCAAATGCCTTACCACAATTAATGTTCCCAGGTATGTACCTATCTTACCATGACTGAACTTCTTGTACAAAATGCACTTTAGCTATCCCTCCAACTCCTTGGGAACTCTGAAAAAATCTCAGACCAGAGATTTCTCTGTTTATTTTAATCTTGCCCTGTAGCACTCTGGGGCACCCTCACCACCATTCGCTTCCTCTTCCGGCTCCCATTCTGCCCTGTTCCTACTCTTTTTCAGTCTTTCAGGCTCTGCTAACATCACTCCCTCACCTGAACTGCTGCTGCTGTGTTTTTCTGTTGTGTACTCTGAATCTGAGATGATTCATCCTTTTCCCCTTATCCTTCAGCTCCCTCCTTAACTCTTGAACTCCCCACTGCACTGCCTCTTGCACAGTAAATGTACGTGCCCTTTGTTAAACCTCAGAGTGCTATAATGGGGTATTTGTGTCATGTGACTTAAGTTTTGCACTGCTCTGTTGAGAAGATTATCTTCCTTGGGTGTGCAGTTACTGCTTGCGATGGAAGTGCACTTTGATTTTTGGCTAGAGCTTACAGCAGGCACCCGAAGCATGATCCCCTTATTTCTTCCTCTGGGTATTGCATTTTTTGGTGAGTATGTTATTAGTTTTAATTTTAAACTAGAACAGGCAGATACCACAAGAAAGCCAAATGACTATTAAAGTGGCAAACCTATAATAAGAGGAGCCTGTTACTACAAAAAAACCGAGGCAACATTCTTCATTATAAATACATACGCCAGCTTCTTACCTTCTCAGACCTTTTAATGTCTGTTCACAGGACCTTCCAGTACATATTACAGTCCACATGGAGGCAGTAGAGAGCAGTGAGCAGTATATGGTATGGTAGATAAAACATTTGTATCACAGATCTCTACCTTTCAGGATGCTGTTTTACTCAGTAGCATTTAACAGCATACATTCAAGTAATCAAGATTTTAGCTTCACATCACTTAGCAGCAGTATAACAATATTATTAGTCATTTTATGCTGCTTTCATTTATAGATTGTGTTATATCATTTATTTGTTTGTGTTTTATCTGCTTTATCGCCTTGCTCCTAATACTGGCCAAACTTCAGGAACATCTAGCTCTCGCCCTACTCACCCAATACCTTGACTCTACCTCTTTTTTCACCCCTTATCAGTCAGGGTTCCGTAAGTCTCACTCCACTATCACCGCCCTCCTAAGACTCACTAATGACATCTCCTCAAGAATGGACAAGGGGCACCTCACCTCGGCTATTTTCATAGACCTGGCCAAGGCTTTCGACACCGTCTCCCACCCCAAGCTAATAGCTAAACTAACTGATGCAGGCCTCCCCAGCCTTGCCACTTGCTGGCTTCATGCCTACCTGACTGGCAGACTCCAATCGGTAAAAATCGGCTCCCAAATATCTGCCCCCCTCCCAGTCACCTTGGGGGTCCCCCAAGGCTCAGTCCTGGGCCCGCTATTATTTTCTATATTTCTAAATGACCTCCCGCTAGCCTGCACAAACTCAGCCATACAAATGTATGTGGACGATACCGTACTGTATGCCTCTGGGCCCTCCACTGGTGTCGTGTCCACTGCTCTCCAACAGGACTTTGATTCCATTCAGCATTGGTTCAGGTCCAACCAATTAATCCTAAATGCTAAGAAAACATCTCCCTAACCTTCGGCACGCAACCTCAACTCTCACGCCTAGCTGCTTCTCCCACCTTCCATACCCTGGACGGTTCCCCCCAAAAGCTTGCACCTCTTTTAGCTACCTGGGGGTACAGCTCGACCGACACCTAGATTTCTCAGCCCAAATCGAATCGCTACACAAAAAACTGCACCCCAAACTTGGTGCGCTATATCACAAAAAAGGGTGCATGCCTTCCACGGTCCGAAGGGAATTAGTGCATAAAATGATTCTCCCAATACTTGATTATGGTGTCGTGGTCTATGGCACTGCACCCTTTTCCAACCTGGCCAGCCTGGATACCCTCTTTCACTCTTTCTGCCGCTTCATCTTGGACTGCCCCCCAATGACCCATCACTGTGACCTATACAGTTCCCTAGCCCTTCACTCACTTGCGTCCCAGAGACAGATCCACTGCTCCAGAGTCACAGCGAAATTCTGGTCTGACTCCCTCCTCCCTTACCTTGGCTCTGCTTTATCGGCCCAACCTTCTTCGGCCTACTCTCTCAGATGCTCTGATTCTAGGCGCCTCCAAGTCCCACTCATGCACACATCCTAGGGACAATCAGCCTTCAAATATTGCTTGCCTAAACTTTGGAATGATTTACCTGCAGACATTAGGCTTACCTCTAACCCAAGACTCCTAAACCCGCTTCTCTATGACCATTTCTCTGACACATGCAATTGTTACCAGCATTCATGAGTCATAGCCCCATGCGCCCCTTCTTTGCGAGTGCTCCGCCTATTCTCTCACCTACTGCATTCTAGGGTCAGAAATGTTTGAAGTATTATTGTACTGTTATATTAGCATGGCCTGTTACAGGTTTCTCACACTGCCTGTGTACCTAAATGTCTCTGCCGTGCATATACTCTGCACCTAGGTTAAATTTGTATATATCTGTGTACCTGAATGTGTATGTTAAATCCATGTAAATACATGTCCTGTGTACCCCTTGTAACCGTCCCCAGGTCACATCTGGAAACGAGTGGCCCCCTTCTCAGTATGCCTGCCTGGTTAATCTCGTAAATAAATAAATAAATAAATCTGTTTAGCTTGATTTCTGCATTTGTTTTAAATGATGTACAGCACACAGAGCCCCCCCGGATTGGGTGCTTAAGAAATTAGTCACACTACTAGCTGTAATATATTGACCCTACAGTTTGCAGTAGCCCGCATTTAAATCAAATCATAGCAGCATACTGATAAAGCAACATGAGACTTTACATAGTCAACGCAGTGTTAGCAGCAGCATGCTTTGCATAGCAGCATTGTTATAAAGTAGCCGCATCCCAAGGCTCTGGGTTACTCAGTTCATTATCACTTCCAGTGGCTAAACAGCATTTGGGAACAGCAGGTATGCTGTTGTAAAGTTTAATTTAAGTGCCAGAAGCAATCATAAAAGTTACTGTGCTTAACGAGCTGTTTTCCGGGGGCGTTGTGCTCCATCATAAACTGCTAACATTGACGGCACATGAGAAACAAAAAAAATCACAATTTAAAGTGCCTGCGCTGGAGAGCAGTTTTTTTTTCTTGGTGGATGGCTATTAAAGTAATTTCTGTTTCCATACTTCCTGTAATGGGCTGGCAATAACACTAGGCACAGGCATAGAAAACTGGCACTGGTCCCCACCTAATAAAAAAGTCCCTATTAAAATTGTTTATATACATAGATAAATGCATACAATTATATTTTAAATAATTTACTCCCCTTGAATAGAAAGCAAGTAGGAGAGCATGGGTGGAATGTTACTCTATGCCAAATAACTTATCCCTGCATGTGAAACTGGGGGGTGCTTACATATAGATACGCAGAATGTGACAGCAGATAAGGGCTGCCGGGCCCACCCAGTCCGCCCAATTATGTTTTTTTATTATGATTATTATTATTATTATTATACCCTCTACCCTACCCCCATGATTCCCTTGTGCCTATCCCAGGCATTTTTGAGATCATTTACTGTTTTTGCTCCCACTACCTCCTCTGGAAGGCTAGCCCAGGCTATTACATGACAGACATGGAGTACCTTCTGGCCTTAAGTTACTGTGCTACTATTACTATGTTACTTAAGCAATAAGGCATGACAAGGTGTGTGTTATCGTGTAATAATGTCACTCCTGGGGTGGGTTGAAGCACGAGGTGAAGCCGAGTGCTTCCACCACCAGGAGTGCCGTTATTCTGATACCACCTTGGAGTCCTTTATTGATATACAATGACTCAATGTCATACAAAATAAACAAAAAAATAAAAATGTTTTTAGTAGATTTTTTGTGTTTCTGAAGAGAAAAAATTCGATTAAATCAAATGGTCCAAAAGGTCCAAGTGATCCAATAAATCCATACAGTGTGGTTATTGTGTAATAACATCACTGTCTCAGGCACCCACTGACCAATCAGAATACAGGAAATTTCCTTGCCATTGTATAATTAAGCAATAACGCACGACAGGGTGTGGTATATCATGGGATATCGTCACACCTCGGGTGGTTGGGCACAAGGCCACAGGCCAACGACCCGAGAAGTGACGATATCCCATGATATACCACACCTTGGAGTGCATTATTACTATTATGAACAGGAGTAATGGTTTTATAAATAAAACATTTTGAAAAAAAAACCTTTAAATCTGTTTAAAAATGCTTTTTTTGTAGTGTAGGAATACATAAAAAAAAATTAGTTCTAGAATCCAGCAAGTGGCGCTGTTATAGTTGAAGCCCACAGAAGAGGTTAAGGCATTGTGAGGTTGTGACCTATGAACTCTGCCTCTCTGTGCTTTCCCTACATTTGTTCCCATTTGGAGGGAACAATTTGGTTTTCTTTCTTTTTTTTTTTGGTACAACGGTAGTCAATTGATATGTACAGTATAGCCTGCAGTACTGACATGAATTTCTTGTTGTGGAGCCGATTTTTGACCATCAGCAGCCGTTGCTGTGTTACAAATTCCAGGATGGAGCCCGAGTCATGGCAGCAGATGTCTGTAAGGTGAGGTACAGGGAGCTTGTGATTTTTGGCGTGTGTGTGTGCATCTTAACTGTTGCTCGAGCCTCAGCTCGCTCCGTACCTTCACGTTATACAGTGTGTGTGTGTGTGTGTGTGAAGTGACTGTTACAGTCATAAAGAAAAAGTAAATTTTTGCCACATGAAGCGTGTTGCGACTTGCGGTCGGGAAGTGAGTTAGGAGCGAGGTCTACAGTACTGCTTGGCAGACGCAGGTGTTGTGGTGAGCATTTTGTTTTTTTAAATACTGGCTGTCTCGAGGTGTTAATCACTCCAGTTCACTGCAGGAGTTCTGGTGGGGTTTTGTGTAGTACAGTGAGGGACGTGGAGAATATTGCATTCGGAGAAGTTCAGATCAAGTGAGGAGGCTGGTGGCTGCAGCCTTTTTGAAGCCGTGATGATGTAGCTCGATATCATCACGGACTGAAAGTCTTCTAATCAATCAGATTCATCTATTCACGATCGCAAGTTCATAATTAGGCAATAATGACCAAACAGATGGTCATTTCCTGGGGATTAATGACTGGTTGGGGGGCAGGGTAGCCTGAGAAACACCTGAGGGCCAACCAACCAGTCGGTTGTTAATCCCCAGGAAATGACAGACTGCAAGGTAATTATTGTGATTATATGTTTAATCATATTAGTAATGGGGAAAGTGGCTTTTTAAAGTTTATAAATGTGTGCCCCTCTGAGGTGTACCAGGCATTTCTAAGGGATTAGCGCCTGGTACAGCAACCAGTCAGCATGCGTGTTTGCTTTCAGCACTGCCTCCCACTCACTCCTACTTCACAAACTCACAACAGCTGGCCTCTCAGACCTTGCAGTCTCTCGGTTCTTCTCTTATCTGAGAGACAGGTCTCAGGCAATACTTGTAGGAGATATATTCTCCCCCTCCATCCCCATTGTCTCACATGTTTCTCAGGGCTTCTTTTTGGGCCCTGTCCTGTTCTTGATTACCTTAATGCCCCCCCCCCCACCAAAGCATGTGTCTTCACGAGCATTTACAAACATGCTGATGACATGATGCTCCTTTCTTGTGGTTCTTCACCCACTAAGTTGGTCACAGAGATTCAAGGTTACTTTCACCAAATCCCACATTGGTTCTACACCAACCAATTTACACTTAATCACCCCAAACTGTCTCTGTTACTTTAGGCGTCGTTTAACATCTGGCAAAAATACAGGCTACCCATTGCCTTATGACTGTGCATGGCTCCATACTTGACAACTGTTTCCTTATTCAAATACCAGAGAATATGACTTGAAAGTCATCAGGACATCTCCTGCCTTATGGGTGCCATTCATAGGAAACCCCTCCCTAAACTGGGGATGCTTTATCAGAACAGAACTTATCTTCCCCTCTTTGAACTCATGAACTCCGTGTGAATTGATCCTTATGATATTTGATTATGGAGATATGGTTTGTAGTGCTACTTCAAACTCCACCCTAGCCAGACCAGACCCCTCTTCTCTACTCTCTCTGTCACTTTTCCCCTAAGCTACCCTGCCCTTCCCCATCAATGTGTTCTGTACTCTTCCTGTTTTTTTCTATCGTCCTTTGAAGACAGGCACCTCTATTACGGTGCTGCATTTATATCCATATTCTGGGCTGGCTCCCTTACCAGCTTCCATAACTCCATCGTCTGTTCCTCTCTCCCCTCCTCACACTCACTGCATATCTCTGTCTCCCATTCCTTCCATCTCCACTGCCCCCACATCTCTGCAGGACAGGCTGACTTCTAATACAGGCTGCCCAGACTCTGGTCTATCACTCTGTCTCCCTCTCCCTCCACCCTGCTCCCTCCAGCAGTGTTCTAAAACTTCTGCTGCATGATCATACCTCCCATGTGTGTAATAGACCTGTTTTAAGCTTCCTGCACAACAGCTTACTTGCTATTACCCCTTACCCCTACCCCACCTAACTCCATTTCTTTACCAGGATGTTGCATTTAGGGATCTTAACTAATCTAAATTATGGCTTTATCAAATAGTATTTTATCATTTATGCCTGGTACAGTACAGTTCCATAACACTGCTTTTTTGCAGTCTTTGTACAAGCGTGTATTACATAGAAATATAGAAACATAGAATTTGACAGCAGATAAGGACCGCTTGGCCCACCTAGCCTGCCCATTTTCCTACCTAACAGATAAGCTGCAGATCCTAGTTAACCAACAGCTTACTTCCTCCTACCCCCCACTAGGACTGCCTTATGTCTGTCCCTTGCATTCTTGAATTCCCCCACTGTTCTTGACTCCACAACCTCCTCAGGGAGGTTGTTCCAATCATCCACAACCCTCTCTGTGAAAAATGCTTCTCACATTACCTGAGCCGTCCCCTCTATCTTCAAATTGTGCCCCCTTGTTCTTGCACATCTCTTTTTCTGAAAGATGCTACCCTCTTGGACTTTGTTGATTCCCTTGAGGTACTTGAAAGTTTCTATCATGTCCCCTCTCTCCCTTCTTTCTTCAAGGGTATACATATTAAGCTCCTTTAGTCTTTCTTCATATGTCTTCTGGTGCAGACCCTGCACCATTTTGGTTGCCCTCCTCTGGACAGCCTCCACTCTGTCTATGTCTTTGTGGAGATGGGGTCTCCAGAACTGCACACAGTACTCCAGATGGGGTCTCACCAACTGTCTGTACAGAGGGATAACAACTTCCTGTTTTCTGCTATTGATGCCTCTCCTATGCATCCCAGTATCCTCCCAGCCTTT
Organism: Neoceratodus forsteri; assembly: GCA_016271365.2. NCBI lineage: Eukaryota > Metazoa > Chordata > Ceratodontiformes > Ceratodontidae > Neoceratodus > Neoceratodus forsteri. Next base: position 941,126,366 of record CM028137.1, read on the forward strand.
CTTACTGCCTTCTCACATTGCTTGCCCACCTTTAAGTCATCTGATATAATTACCCCAGGTCCTTTCCATTTTACTGTTGTCAGTATCTCACCCCATTGTGTACTCTTCCCTGGTTTTTTGCTCTAGGTGCATTACCTTGCACTCTTTGCATTGAATCTGAGCTGCCATACATTTGAACCATTCCTCCGACCTTGCCAAGTCCCTTCTCATCCTTTCCACTCCATCTTGTGTATCAACCCTGTTGCAGATCTTTGTGTCGTCTGCAAAGAGACATATTTTTCCTTCCAGTTCCTCTGCAATGTCACTTATAAAGACATTAAAAGGACTGGTCCCAGTACTGAACCCTGCAGTACCCTGCTAGTAACCCTCCTTTCTTCACTGTGTACTCCATTTACTACTACCCTCTGCGTCCTGTTGTCTACCCAATTTTTTATCCAGGCTACCACCTTGGGACCCACTCAAAGGCTATCTAACTTGTGTATTAATCATTTATGTGGGACTGTATCAAATGCCTTGCTAAAATCTAGGTAGACCATGTCCATAGCCCCTCCCTGGTCTACTACTTTGGTCACCCAGTCAAAGAAGTCTATTAGATTCGTCTGACACGATCTTCCCATCGTGAATCCATGCTGCCTTGGGTCCTGTGCCACTGGCCTCTAGGTACTCAACAATTCTTTCCTTCAGAAGTGATTACATAATTTTTCCTACCACTGAGGTCAAACTAACTGGTCTGTAGTTTCCTGCCTCTTTCCTGCTCCCACTTTTGTGAAGAGGAATCACATCCGCCCACCTCCAGTCCTCAGGTACCACACCATCCTCCCATGATTTGTTAAAGAGAGTAGTCAGCGGTGTCATTAGTTCTACCCTTAGTTCTTTTAGAATTCTTGGGTGAATCCCATCAGGCCCCATTGCTTTTTCCACCTTTAATTTTAATAGTACTTTCAAAACCCTTTCTTCTGTGAGTGGACTGGTATCGACTCCCCTATCCAGAGTGTTTTTCTTGTTTGGTTGAGGTACCTCCCCCTCCTCTTCTTTTGCGAATACTGAGCAGAAATATTCATTCAGTATCCCTGCTTTTTCACTGTCATTCTCTACCCACATCCTCTCCCCTTTATTAAGCCTCAGTATCCCGCCTTTGGTCTTTCTTCTCTCCCTAATGTACCTATAAAAGGTCTTATCTGCCTTCTTAACAGAGTTGGCTATCCTTTCCTCAGTTTGGGCCTTTGCTATTCTGAATGCCTTCATAGCATCTTTCTGCTTTAACTAATAAAGTTCTCTGCCTGCTCCTTCTGTGTTTCCTTATATTTCCTGAATGCTATCCTTTTCTCCTTAACCTTCCCTGCCACCTCTTTTGAGAACCACAGTGGTTTTTTCCTTTGTTGTGTTTTGTTGATTTGCTTCACACAAAGGCTTGTTGCCTCTGTGATGGCTATTTTGATTACTCCCCATTGTTCCTCCACCCCTCCTTCTTGCCTGTTTGCTAGTGCTTTTCTGAGGCACTCTCTCATTTTCCCAAAGTCAGCCCTCCTAAAGTCTAGTACTCTTGCTTTTGTATGGCTTGATGGTATGGCTGTGTTTATCATGAACCACACTGTTTGGTGGTCGCTTGTTCCCAGATGGCTACCCACTTCTAAATCTGATATTCTTTCTCTGTCCTCATTTGAGAGTACCAGGTCTAAGATTGCTCCCTCCTGAGTGGGTTCCAATACTAGCTGTCTGAGGCATGCCCCTTGTAGGGCATCAAGAATGACCCTGCTCTTGGATGTGCCTGCAGCAAAGGTGCTCCAGTTAACATCTGGCATATTCAGGTCCCCCATCAATAATATCTCCCCTTTTTCCGCCATTCTAAGGAAGCCTTCTATCATTTTCTTGTCCATTGCATCCCCCTGAGATGGGGGTCTGTATACAACTCCCATGCAGATTGTGATGACATTTCCTGTCTCCAGGGTGACCCAGAGTGCCTCATCTACTTCCTGTTTACTCTTTAGTTCTGTTGCTTTGATCCCTTCCTTTACATTGAGAGATATTCCTCCTCCTCTTTTACCCTCCCTGTCCCTCCTGTAGATTGTGTATCCTGGTATGTTGACATCCCAGTCATGGTTCTCTGTGTACCATGTTTCTGTGACTGCCCCAATATCCAAGCAACCCTCTTCCATCAAGGCCACTAGTTCAGGGAGCTTGTTACACAGACTATGGGCATTGGTACTCATCACCCTCCACTTTTTGATGGCCTTACACCTTTTAGCCTCATTCCTGTCCTTACTGCCTTTGCCTTTTTTCACATTTACCTCTGTCCTGCTCCCTAATGACTTCTCTACCTTGGTGTTTACCTCACTAATTACTGTGTTTTGTGGGGAGGCTGGGATTTCCCTGCTCCTTTTCAGTGCCTCCCCTTGGCTAGTTTAAATGCTTGCCAATGAAGCATTTAAACCTCTCACCTAGGATCCTGGTTCCCCCGGAGAGATCACGGACCATCAGCCAGTATAGGTCTGCATCCCTCACGTGACTCCCAGTCCCCAATGAGTCAAAGCCTGAGCTCCACACCAGTTTTCCAACCATTCATTGAATTCCCTGGTGAGGAGTACCCTAGCATCACCCTTGCCATAGACAGGCAGCACCTCCGAGAAGGTTACCGTATGCGCTACTTGTCTAAGGCCCCTCCCCAACTCTACAAACTCCTCTTGCACTGCTCTGATCCCATTCCTAGCCAGGTCATTTGTCTCTAGGTGCAGCTGCTCCCACGATCCTGAGGATTCGCTTCCTGTCCCTCCAAGCCATGGCACATCTTACCTCTCTCTCTCCACTTCCTCCACCATTTCTACCCCCCCAATGATTGAGTCCCTCACCAGGAGTTGTTTCCTTCCCCTGTAGTGTCCCATGCCACCCTACTGTCGGTCTCCCTTGTGAAGGTTCCCAGCATCCTCCTTGGTCTCCACTGGAGGTGCCTCCATAGAGGAACCACTATCCACCAGAAGAGCGAATGAATTGTGGAGAGGTACAGCTGGAGGGATGCAACTCTGTTCCACCACCCTCTCCCTCCCTGAGCCCACCCTGGTCCAGCCTCTCCTCTTTCTTGGCAACCTCTGAGGTAGTGGCATTGGCCCTGGTGGTCCCTGGGTGGGGGAGGAGGTTTCACGAATCCTAGCCAGGTCAGCCTGGAGACAGACAACCTCCTCCTTCAGACCAGAGAGGTGCCTGCAAATAGGGTAGCATCGCAGCCTTCAGAATGTCTCCCAGAACACTAATTATTATTATTATTACAGTATTATACTGTGTATTATTGCATTGTTTTTCACAGTCTCCCTAGTCTTTCCCTAGGACACCTCTGGAAATAAGCTGTTTTCAGCTCAGAAGGCCTTTCCTGGCAAAACCTTTCTAAACAAATAAATAAATAATATGAGTACAGTCACCCCAAGATGCAGTATCTGGAAATCTAGAGGATATTTCCAAAAGGGATGTAATCTGCAAGATTGCATGACAAAGCCCAAAATTCACAGCTAGCAGGAACAAAATATTTTAATCACTCACCACAAAAATGCCATTTAATGTCTCATTTTGCAGTCCTAAACCTGGCTGAAGTTGTAAGGAATCTTCCTATAAATGTGAAACCCATTTAAATACATAGCAATAAAGGAGGGCAGCCCACAGAAATGCAGGGAATGCAACCGTACTGCAATTAACATAAAACAGGTACCATATAAAAAAACCTTTTTAATACCAAGACAGAAATCAGAGACATCATATTGCTTGGTAGGATATTTAAGACCCAAATGATTTACATACAACCCCTATAATTGTAGTCCTAACTCCTTTAAACCTCATTAAGGAATGGTTTCCTCACCGGGCTATTCAAAATTTGAATAACTAGGCAGTTTCACAATCCTTTATGATTCTTTTAAAATACAGACAGCAAAGTTACTCTAATGTTTGGCTAACGTTCACCTCCTTTAAGAGTTCTGTCACCACCAATGAGATAGTTTTACGTCAATACAATGGCAGTAAACTCTTTACTAAAAAAGTTTCTCATTACTGTAGTAATAAAGAGGCCATGGATGCCAAAGGGCCTTACATGCATGAACCATGCACAGCTCTGTTCAGCAAGGTGGGGCTACGCGCTGATGCATAGCTCAGCCCCTGTTGAATGAACACTGTTGTAATCGACATAGATGCTGTCTGCAGCAGCAGAAAAGCCTTGCCCCCTAAAGCATGCATGCATTTTTGTCAAATGACCACATTAAGAAATATGGTTATAGAAAATAATTTATAGTGTATGGTAGAACGCTGTTGAGCATGGAAATCCATGCTCCCAACAGCGTTGTTATGCTGCACTAGCTATGTCATCATAGCTGTTGTGCTGCACTAGCTACGTAGCTAGTGCAGCATAACACTGAGAAGGTGACTGCGCATGCACGACCAGTGATCTTCCGTGAATGGCTGCGCTGGTGAAACAGGCCAGAGGAGGGGGAACCACCATAAAAATCAGCAGAAAAGTAAGGGCAGTCGTTGTATGAGTTCCATACACTATAAAAGACTATGTATGATTGCTCATACACAATCAAGGGTATTTTTCAGCTCTTGAGGTTTCCATGGTAACGAGACCTCTCAAGCTGCGCTCTCGAGGTCTCCAGTTACTATGGAAACCTCTCATGAAAATACCTTGTTGTGTATGAGCCGTCATACAATCCCTATACCTTCAAGATGTTCAGTTGTTAAACTGAGCGTACATGATTTTGCTTAATTTTTCAAAATGGACAGCTAGGACAAAAACACATACAAGATACTTTTGTGACAAGGCTATCAAATCTGAAAGTTTCAGGTTTGAAATACTCCTTGTTTTTTGGTTATAGTTGAGCAAATAAAAAGGTCTTAATGTATGTAATTTCTATGTTTTTACACCTCTGTAACATTGCCCATCCTGAAGTAATCGCACACAACTGTCAGGCTGTGGAGAGCCTGGCACCAGCTCTGTGCCTTCCCAATTTCAAGTAAGTCGGTTGAACAGGGAAAGAGTTATTAAGGTGCAAAAATCATAGATACTGTCGGCAGATAAGCGCCTATGGCCCACCCAGTCACACAGTTGTCAGGGTTTAACATTAAAGTGCTTCCTCAAGCCTAATGTACAGGCGTAACTGTGCTCATATTATATAGATATGCATAAAGACACGATGGGGTGGTGGTAGTCATGGTTAAATGCAATGCACACCCAGGTGTATAATGAGGCATGAGGCACTGGCGCCGAGTGCCTTCAGCACCTGGAAGTGCATTAATCCATGACAGCCACCACTCCAGAGTGTCTCATTGCACGTATAACATGGGTCCACTTGAAAAAAGTTTAAATATGAAGAAAAAAATGGAATTAATTTAAAGCAGCAATGCAATGAAAAATGTTTTTCCAAAAAGTTAGTTTTGAACTTCTGTTAATAAAAAATGTTAGCATACATGTCAAACCTGCTTTTCCAGTTGATTCGTATGCAGAGCGCCATGTATGTTATTTATCTCCTTAATTCTAACCCTTGGCAGGTCTACAGTGTTATTTATAAGCAAAATATGGTGAGGAAAAAATAAATTAAAACATTTATTTAAAAAAAAAAACACTAAACTTTTGGTGGACCTAGAACATTTTATTACCAAATAAAACTGGAAGATGCACAGAATGGTCTATTAAAATAAAATAAAAAAGAATGTTCTATAGTGAAAAAAAGGATAGGGTCAAAGTTTTTGCCAAATTTCACTGCATTGCTGATTTAACGATAATGTAAGACTATACAATAAATATAAAATAAAAGGTTCCGGCTTTTCCAGTAAGCCCTGTTGCACCTTGTCCACTATGTGGCACTGTTGTAATGCAGTCTGCATTTCTGTTCATTGACTTACTAGTATGGCTTTGACTTTGTTTTACAGGATATTTTTGTTTGTTTTCTATACTGAAAGAAAGACCTTTGGGGGGAGGGGAAGGGATCCTTATAGGCAGAGAGAAATAGAGCCTAGTGGCTGTTCTTATTTTTTATTTGGGGGGGAGCCCTTCTAGACAGAGAGAAAGAGCATGGTCACTGTTTTAAGCCTGAGAGAGAGAGAGAGAGAGAGAGCACATTGTGGCTATCATAAACCACAGAGAGAGAAAGAGAGTGGTTTGTCTGAACAGGAGTGACAGAGAGAGAGAGAGAGAGAGAGAGAGAATGCGAGTGACACGGCCTTCATCTGGTGAGGGCTGCTGCATATGACTGTGAGAGCACTGCTGTCTGAGGACACAGATGATAGGTACAGCAAGCAGTCACAAGTGGAACTGGTAAGTGACAAACAAAAAGAGGACAAAAACAAAGCAAATAATTCACTAAGTCAGTGAGTGAACAAGCAAGTGGCAGGTTAACGGAGCAAAAGATGGGGCGAAGCACAGCACAGCGGGATGGGGGAAGCACTACACAGGAAATCCTGCTGGAGGAGTTCGGGCCTATAAAATAAATTTGTGGAAAACATTACACTGTAGTGACTAGATTTATTTATTTATTTATTTTATAACTTCTTAGGTGTTTGATAGGTTGGAGTTGGGGATGGGGAGGTTTACAAATGTTGGAACATGTTGTTTTTAAAGTGATGGCAAGTCAGGATTTTTTTTTTTACAGTGAATTTATTTTCACTCCTTCCAGGTGGCTCTCCATCCTACCTGACCTCCCAGCCCCACCTCCCGCTCGTAGCTTACCTTCCGCTTTTACCTCCATGGCTTGTCCCCTGTGGCAGGGTGCTGGGGATCCCACAACCCATCATACTGGATCCAGGGCAGAGGTTATTGCCTTTTCTTGAGAGTGAGGAATGCGAGGGCTGGGATTCATGCTGCTGAACCTGGAACCCTTTTTACACATTTTCTCTCCTTAAGAGAGGAGGCATGCAATGACACCCTATGGAGAGAGGGCGCACTCGTCCATGCATGCTTTTCCAAGCATCTGCCTCCTCTCTGCCTCTCCTCCTTCTGGAGCATTGGTGTACTGTCCCCCAGCCACCGCTAGGGGCCATTTGGACACTGACTGCTGGTGACCCCCTCCCCGGAGAAGGAGAGCAGTCCCTTGGATGCTCTGTCCTTCTCCTCCCCTGCCAACCCGTGGTGGCCTGTGCTCATTCCCGAACACGGGTCGTCGGCGTAGCGCAAGGTAAGGCAACCAGCTCCTCAGCCCTCAGCGCCACTGGGCCAGCCTAAGTCAGGAATTTTAAGGTGTTTTACACTGCAAACATAGCTGCCAGAATGTTTTCTTCAAAAAAGTTCTGGAAGGCATGGATGTCTAGGTTCCCAGCTCAGTGGTTGTCATCCCATAAGGCATGGTGTTCTGAACCCTTTTGGCCAGTCAGGAAGCAGAAAATTCCTTACCCATTTTATAACAATGTACAGTATATATATGTGAATGGGATATTCAATGGCCAGGCTCATAATATACAATTTTAAGTGTGAGTGAATAGAACCACAACTCACTCGTGGCAGAGCCACATTTGAGTTAAGAAAGTCCTGCATGTGTTCATAAACTGCATGCTTTGAGCCAGATCACTGCATATTCAATTTATAGAACATTTTACTTCTGTATGTATAGCTTTCAAATCTGCTGTTGTTTGAACTTGTAACTGTTTCTCTGTAATTTAGACTGCAGGATCCAGTGTTGTTCAGTGGTACTGTGATCTCATCATTATTATGCAGGCTGCTCTCTGATTGGTTCAGTATTTAATTGTAATGCACAGAACCTTGAAGAAATCAACTATGACAAAACTAGCAACAAAATATCATGATATCTTGACGTTAGATACAAATAGATCACTGGTTATCTTTTAATTTTTAAAGTACCTCCACTGACGTTGTATACAATTTGTATTTAATGTTTTCATTTTTCATTACTAGGATATTTTTTTGAAAATGGGATAGTTGCCTGTCATTCTTTATTGCTGCTGCTGAATATTCCCTTCATAAAGTGATAGTCCTCTGTTTCCAACACCATGGTCTGTTGCTCTGTTAATAACTGTAATATAATAACCACAAGCATTTTTTCTCATTGGGAAACCAGGTTGTAATTTGCCATTTTAACCAGCTGGTTATAACGGCGAACACGCACTGGATTTCCTTTGTTCTGCACATGCGTGAAATGCTGCCAAACAGAGTCTCTTACTGCCACCGATGCCACTGCACAAACATATCCAGAGGACACCTTTAGTTTACTTTACCGCACCCAGTTCAGTTTTCCCCTTGCTGGACTTCCTCCTTCTCTCACACTGACTCAAACAAACAAACAAACCAAAAAACAAAAGTGAAAGCAAGAACAGCAGTTCAGCCCCACTGCGGCTGAACTACCAGTCCTGCTGCTGCTCCACTGCACTTAAGCAGGTGCTGCATTCCAACCTGGACTCCAACACAGTAAGGTCTTAGAATTCTGAACTCAAAACTGTTTAACTGTTTGGAAAAATCACTATAAAAAAGGCAAATGTTTAAAGGGGCACTTCAGATGAAAAAGACTCCTGATCATAGACCTCGCTTCAGCCAGACCATGGCTCCATAGACTATTTATATAATTACTGTTGTAAAAAATACTCCCCAGCAATCATATAAGACAAACCATGGGGTAGTGTGTAAAACTCTAATTTTACATGCACCCTCAGTGTTGGATATTTGTATAAACCCCTCGAGCTTTGCTCCTGGTGTTTATGTAGCATCGTAGCAACCAACACCTGGGGTGTGTGTAAAATTCTTATAATAACTGGGTCTTCCTTTGTGACATTGGAAAACCATGGCATTGTTTGCCATAATAAAGGAGCGTTTGTTATGGCAAACATGCGCATGGTTTCCAACGCTCTAGGCATGCACCCGCTGCACTTCTTCCTCCTGGACCACTACCTGTCTTGTCTTTCTACAGGAGATGGTACCACCACTTAGACTACTCAGTGGTAAGTCACTGCCCCAAATTTTAACATAAAAAAATCTCCAAACAGAAATAAATGAATAAACAGAAAAGCAGAAATAAATAAATAGAATGACCACGGACCGCACACACAAACCTAAGCGGACCATGGCTGCACAGGAATGTATTGTTTAGTTTATATAATTGCTGTGGCCAAAAAAGAAGACCTAGCAATTATATAAAATAAAATATGGGTGTGTGTGTGTGTGTGTGTGTAAACTCGGAGTTTACACACACCCTCTGGGTCAGATGCTTGCACAAAGCCCTTGAGCGACTTCTTGTTACACACACCACCCCATACTTTATTCTATATGTTATACACACTACCCCTTGATTTATTTTATAATATTTCAAACAGGATGAGATTATGACATCAGCTAGGGAAAAAGCAGCAGCAACTTTGAGGGACACAGATGCTCATTTCATAGAAAATGATGACTAAAACTAAGATGAACAAAGAAAATATAAAAATATTTGTCAAACTGTTTCTAAATATTTTGGAATTCATTGTTTTCATTGCAAGGATAGCCATTCTTTAAACAAACTACTTGTTTCCTTACTGTACTTCCATTAGAAGTATGTTTTCAGCTCTGTATTTACTAATAGTTAATGGATTTTGGTGCATGAGGTTTAGACAGAATTTTACCCATGTAATAGTTTCCATTGCTTCATAAATTAAACCTGTCCTCAGAATTACTTTAGTACACTACATTGACAAAATGCATTTCATCCACAGAATGGGTTTCATACTTCACATCTGCTATGACACAAAACTACTGCAGTGTAATTTGGCTTATCAAAACGTTAGGGACTGGAACTAATTTTATCTTTCTAGTTGCAAGTACACATACTGAGTAGCTCTGAATGATAAATTATGACTGACGGCTTAACTAAATCTATTCAGTTGACAATTATATTTGTCAAAATACAAACAAATTTGTCTGCACTATAGATAAAATGGATTTTGTCAAATGACTGAAAACCTTATTTAAATGAAATGCAGTTTCCCAAAGTAGCAGATGTAGTCTGTGGAAAAATACTTTCCATTAATCAATGGAAATCATTCCGTGGATAGAAAACACTGCAGATTTTTTCCCAAATATTACATCCTGCACTGTTTCACCATAAACATATTGGACAAGTACTAATTCCAATAATTTGTCAGCCCCAAAGCATTTTTTGTCAAGATAAATGTGCTGCTTCCTGATGAACAATGAAAATAGACTACTGCTCATCACGCCAGAAGCTCAGGAGCCTTGGGGGAATTGGCTTTGAAAGCTGAAACTATATTTCTTAAAACATTGGGTTATTGTGTTATCTCTAGCAGTAGGGAAGGGAGGTGGATCCAGCTGGAGAAGGGAGGTTTCCGGTATGGTCACAAGGGATCCCCATTGCCAGTGAAAACCAATGACAGGTACTGGTCTCTGCCTTGCCAGGTTGATGGGGGGGTCAACATTCGACTGGGGCTGGTGGAGGAAGTACAGGTGCCAGGACATGGAGGATGAATGAAAGCCTGGGGGAAAAGGCAGGAAGGTAGTAGTCATTAGGGACTCCATAGTTATGGCAGTGGGTGAGGACAAGGACAAGGGCTGACACTCAGGTCAGGTGAGGTGGGTTGTTTTCCTGGAGCACAGGTCAAACAAATGCTATCCAGGGCCATGCAGTGTAGCTGTCATGCAGAAACAGATGCACTTTCTCACTTGTTCCTCTGCAGCCAGCTCACAGATAGGAAGAATGGCAGAGCGGTTTATGTAGAGGAGTAGAGTGGTGATGTGCAACCATATAGAGAGCACTATATAATTTTCCATTACTCAGACAACAGAGCTTTTGTGCTTTATTATTTAGAGTGAGACAGTCTAACACTGTTTGAGTAACTGAAAATTATAGAGTGTTCTCTGGATGGTTGCATGTCTCCGCACCACTTCTCCGTGTAAACTCCAAGGAATGAAGCTGGGGGAGGAGCAGAGCGTTGCCCGCCATGTTGGCATTGGAAACACATGTCCCTCAAGGACATAATTAGATCATTTATGGAACTAAAGGAGTTTATAAAGAGGCAGCTACCTGGATGTTTTTTCTGAGACCCTCCTAGTCCTGAGGCCTAGTGAGATGCAGCAGTGGACCCTTGGGCAAGCCAGTACTGTGCTAAGGATCTGGTGCAAGAGAAAGAGACTTCTTTTTCTGGACAACCGAAGGGCCTTCTGGAGCAAGGTATGCCTGTACACCCCGGATGGATTGCAGCAGAAGGGAGTGGGGATACTGACAAGAAGAAAGGACAGGACATTGACGTGAGGATCCAAACTAGAGGGTATTGGAGAGGGCTGGTGAAGGAGATCACCAAGGGCAGGAGGCAGATGCAGGGAACGCCGAAGGAAGGACATCAGATCTATGGAGAATAAGGAGGAGATCCTTGGAGGGGTGAGGAAGCATTGAGTGGTAACTAGTCTCATGTGCATGTAGGCCAGCATGAGAAGTATACCCAAGAACAATGCTAAGCTTGAGGGCCTGAGGCATTTTGAAGGTCATGTGACTCAGTGGCACTCACTAAGACTTGATGGGGGAAAAATGATGGAGACACAAGGATAGAGGAATACAGATTATTCCAAAAGGATAGGCCTAGCAAGAAAGGCGGTACAGGTAGCTCTCTTCGTAAGGGAGGGAGTCACTGTGAAGGACAAGGAGTATGTCAGGGGGCAAACAGTGCTGCACAGTCTTTCTGGCTCAAGCTTTGGGAAAAAGAAAGCAGAAGAGTCACACTAGGGGATTGCTACAGGCCTCTAAACAGCACAGCAGTGCATGATACTCAGCTGGGTAAGGACATTTACAGAGCATTACTAATTTCTACTCACGTTTTCTTCACAATCCTTTTAAATCCTCATTGTACGGTCTGGTCCAGGGTACCAGACATTGGAATTCAAAAAACAGCAAAACTGGACCATTGCAAACTGCTTTCTTAGTGCATAGTTTATTTTTCAATGCCAGACTTCTTGCCACCAATGTTTCCAGACCTGTAATCAATCTCTTCTTCAGGGAAGTGGCTATTATGTTGCACTTGGTGCTCACATTCAACCATACTCTTCTTACAAAATGCTATTCAAGTCATATATTTACTCACTAAAGGTATCACATCCACTAGCATATTCCTTCAAAGTTCCTTGGATATCTTGTGACATGCGTTATACTGAAGTGGGTGCCTACTGAAATGGTGACCCACTTTTGGCACATGTTGACAGGGCGATGGCGTAGGGAAGGCGACCACATGGGGAGGGTATGCAAATGGCGATGGGATGTCACTGTATGTACACATGGTAGGGGGGTTGGAAGCAAGCACGCTGAGCGAGGGGTGGGACGAGAGGGAGGGTTTGTCAGGGGTGGTGCCGTGGAGAGCTGCCAAGCTGGCTCTGTGGCATGGTGGGTGCTGGGCTGGGGTGGCTGGGATGCTGGGTTTGGGTCCGGGTCCGGGCGCAGATGTATTTTGTTGTGCCCGCCCGAGTAGTGTTAGTTTATTTTTTAGAATTTGTACCTCTCAACATGCCTCCCTGAGTTGGAGAACTTCAAAGAGGAGGGTGCAGGGGGCAAGCTCCATGGGGTATGTGCGGGGGAAACTGCCATGTCCTTTGTACCATTTTGTTTTGTGCCGGGGGTGTACATCGCTGAAATTCACATTCACCATAAGGATGATCATCTTTCAGCAATCGCTTTTATGGTGTAGAACCAGTTCCTTGTACTTTTGTTCCATATTTATCTTTGCCCTGTTTGGTCACAGAAAAAGTAAAAGCTTCATGAATATCTCTTGATATCATTAATATATTTGTTATCCTTTCTTTCACCTAGTCAACAAAAGAAATGCTTATTTCTAGCATTTACAACATGGTTCAGGCTGCCATTGTTTACAGAGCAGTCAGTCTGGGTGCAGGATGATCCTGGGGGATTTCCGTTTCCAATAGACTATTGATCTGAGAAGGCTCACAGCAGGGCTTAGACTGAATTCATGTCCATCTTCACGGACTACTTCCTAAGGCAACATGTTCAACAGAAGACTGGGTTTGAAGCAACCCTTAACCTTGTTTTCAGCAGTCAGGGTGGAATCATTTTCAAATGAATATCCAGCCACCGGTGGGAGGCAGTGACTATAACCGGGCTACCATCTCCTTGGTTGCAGAAAACAGAAGTCGAACCTCAGCTCCCAGCACCCAAAACGTCAGAAAGGCAAACTTCACCAAGCTGAAGAACTTGGTGCCCAAGGCTCTGAGGCAGCTGTATGAGGCTGGTAAGGTAGAATACATGTGGGATTCATTGAAGAAGCAGGTTAAAGCAGCATTATAAAATGGGCATCCATAATAGAGAAGCCTCATTGGTCAAAACATATCATGTGACTGTGCATGAAATCTGTTCCATGTACAGTCATCCTGGTCCTAAACCACATCACACAATAAGCAAATCAGTCCTCCTATAACCAGAACTATCTTCCATCAGTCCCCCTACAATCAGAATTGATCTTCCATCACAAACATGGCTGCTACCGTTACACTGTAAAAAAAAATCTTCAGCTGGGCCCTAAAAATAAAACTACCTTAAATAAAAATAAAACAAATTAATTAAATGTTGTTTATTTGATCATCACAATCTCCTTACACACATAAATAAATCAGAAACATTAAGCATTGTTCATAGTTTTCATTACAACTGTTTCTTTGCTGACAATGAAAAATCCACCTTCTATCTTTACCTGCTCATCAGGGAAATCTCTTCTGCTTGCCCTGACAGTGAGATAATTGAGTCTCTGGCTCTAGAAGAAGCTTTTGTTTTGTGTGTGTGTGTGTGTGTGTGTGTGTGTGTGTGTGTGTGTGTGTACAGCATGTTAGTAGAGGAACATTCTACCAGTGGAAATGAGCAGCATTTTGAAACCATGTATTCCATAGTAAATATTCCATGATAAACATTCCATATATTGAATGTGGGGAAAAACAGAGGGGAAAAAAAACAGGAAGAAGAAAGTAGGCAATAATACAATGACATCATCAATATCATTTGCAGGGGGCGGAAGGATTATTTTATCATAAATGCACACAAGTAAATCTATTGTTTCTACATATAAACATGCTTTTTCCAACTCTAACAAGTTAAAAAGGAGCCCATTTTATAAGTGCAATAATACACTCCAAGAGTGTGCATGGAACAGAATTTACCGCACTTCCAGGGGCAGAATGCACTCGACTTGAGGCCTTGTGCCTCACTACTCCGCTGGGTGTGTGGTAAAATTTGTTCCATGCACACCCTGTCATGTCTTATTGCTTACATAGAGGTCTGCATCCCTGTAAACAATAATGGAAAAAAGGCAAGAAGTGCCCCCTTGACTCAACAGGGACCCAAGGAAACTGACCCTGATTGGGATACATCAGGGGAGAAAAGCAGAAGGCGGATAAGGAGAGAAAGAAAGGAGGAGTATCAAAATAGAGGAACTGGAGGCAGCAACAGAGTTTGCACTTCTGCCATTGATGTTTTGTGATGAAGGAATGTACACCTCAGAAGAAGAGGAAGAGGAGGACCCTGGAGGTCTGGCACCAGGGATTGAGGCTTGGGACAGCAGCTGAAGGTCATTTTGTACTGCAGTGCTGAACTGATGACTGTGCCTCACACAGGGCCTCTAGCCTTGGGCAAACAGTCCGGACATAAATACAAATACTTATAAATATGGCATGAAGAAAACAGTACAAAGAAAGTGCAAACAGTACAAGCAACAGACTAACAGTGTAAAGAGTACAAGAAAATAAAGCAAATACTAAGAGGAAAAATACATATTTTTGTATACTTTATCCACCGTATCTGTCTTCTGTTTGGTAACTTGAAATACTGTACAGCAGAGAGAGAGGGAGATGGTTGACCAGGTGGACTGATGGGATTTCTGTTAGAGGCACTGCTACTGTATTATTGCTATCAGTAATCAGTTTTACCAACAACCAAATCTGCATTCTGGCAGGTCAGGGGTTCATTTAGGGGTCAGGGCATCTCCTCTCTCTGGTTGGGAGGCACTCTGGGGGGGTCAGGCAACAAACAGTTCAGAAATGAACATTTGCTGTGGTGACTTTGTAATCATTTCAGTTCACTCAGATTTGTCCTGTTTGCTTGCACCACAAAACTCAATTATTGGCCGGCACATCGGCGCAGTGGTGGGATTTCCGCTTGCGATGCCGGCGACCTGGGTTCGGGAACGGACCCGAGTCGTCAGAGGGCTGGCCAGGGGGAGAGGGATCGAGCGTCCTATGGACTGCTCTCCTTCCAGGGAGGTGGGGCAGCACCTGGAGTGCTGAGGACTCCTGGGAAGCTAGGAGCCCTCACGCCGCCGCTTAGTACCAGGGGGGAGGGAGGCGGGGCTGGCCATGCCATTGCATGTCCCCACCTCTGGGAGGAAAAACCTAAGGGGAAAAAAGGAGGAGGTCCTCCGCTCAGGTGAAGCCTCCCGGAGCTTCAATTCACCCTGCCGCTGCACTCCCCAACTACTTACTGGTTCCGCGGCACTGGAATTGGGGCACCGGTGCCACGGCCCTGCCCTCCAGGGGGAAAGCCAGGGGCGACCGGGAGGGGTGGCAAATAGGCAGGTGGTGGGAGCTCCGGGGGCCATGACTAGGCGGATGGGAGATGGAGGACCCCCCCCAAAAAAAAAACTCAATTACTAAGGTATCAATCACCTAGTAATCGAGTTTTGGGTACATGAATCACGAACAAATGAGGGCCTGAGAATTAGATTCCAGTCCAGTCAGAGTGCACCATCAATACAAGTAAAACATGAAAAAGACATAAAATAACATAAATATGTTTATAAGAGGGTTGAATCTCATCTGTGGTAAGAAAAATGGGCATGCACATTACTGGGGACTATGGGGAGTGTAGTTTTCTCAATACATGCAGATGGGATTCTGGGAAATGTAGTGCAGCACACATATAAGCCAGAGACAATTGTGCTTAAAAAGGAAAGACAGGAGTTGCTGTAGCTGGACTCACCATCTGTCAAACATGCAATCACACATAAAACACTACCTCCTCCAGCATTATTACTTCTCGCCTCTGCCCCCAGGGTGCATTACCAAACCATTACACTGCATTATGCTGCCAATCACTACTCTCAACTGCCTCTTCTATGGTGTACAATAACAGATTAACTTAAAACTAGTTCAGAGGCACAGACTTACTGTACTTTGAGTTTCAGTTAAGAATATACAGAAAAATATTGCATTTAAATAGCAATTGTGCCATTGATTCAATGGGTGTCATAAAGAAAGCATTTTATGCCCTTTCATAACCATTGGGTTCCTTTTCAGAGTTTATCCTATATTTTGATATGTTCAGATAATTATAGAATCATAGAAGCTTGATGGCAGAAAAGGACCATACCAGCCCATCTAATTGGCCCTTCCCCCCCACACCTCCCCCTCCCTGCCAGCCCCCCTTCCCCGATACTCAGCCTCATATGCTTGTCCCATGCCCTCTTGAATTCTTCCACCAATTTAGCCCCCACCACTCTGTCTGGTAGTCTGTTCCAGGGCTCCACCACCCTCTCCATGAAGAAACACCCTTTCACATTGCCCCTGTATCTTTTTCCTTGCAGTCTGAGGCTGTACCCTCTAGTTTTGACCCTCTCCTTCCTCTTAAGTAAACCCTCTTCTCTCACTTTATTGAGCCCCTTTACATATTTAAAAGTTTCAATCACGTCTCCCCCTTCCCTCCTTGTCTCCAGTGTGTACAGATCTGGCTCCTTACACCTCTGCTCGTATGACTTTCCCTGCATGCCCTGCACCGTCTTGGTTGCCTTTCTCTGAACCCTCTCCAGTGCATCTATATCCTTGAGGAGATGTGGCCTCCAGAACTGAACCCCATACTCCTGGTGTGGCCTCACCACGGCTTTGTAAAGGGGCATTATTACCTCCCTCTTTCTGTTAGTAATGCCCCTGCCTATGCATGCCAACATTCCATTGGCCTTTCCTGCTGCCCTGCTACATTGGATTCCTACCTTAAGGTTCGAGAAGACTATGATCACCAGATCCCTCTCCTGTTCTGTTACTTTAATTTCCTCCCCACCTAAGGTGTACCCTGCTTTTCTGTTCCCACTCTCCAAGTGCATCACAGCGCACTTCTTGGCATTAAATTTCAGCTGCCATGTCCCAGACCATTTTTCAAGCATCTTTAAGTCATCCCTCATGTCCTCCACTCCCTGGGGTGTCCACCCTATTGCATATTTTTGTATCATCAGAAAATAGGCACACCCTCCACCTAAAACCCCCAGAAATATCACTGATGTAGATATTGAAGAGAAGCGGACCCAAAACTGACCCCTGTTATAATGTTATGTTAAATAATGTGTAAATTAATAAGCTAGTCGATGGCTTGACACAAGAATAAAAAAATGCAGTACTGGACTATAGCTGCCAAGGAGAGGTGACCCCCCAGATCCCCAGAGTTAGAGTTGTTAGCAAGATACCTGGAGGCCTGGAGGCAAACACAGAGCTAGTATATCATATTGAAGTGGAATACTGTTATGAGTGTGTCACCCTGGGCCCTCCCCTATTGATTTTCCAGATGGGCCCCAGTGGCAACTTTGCAGGTGGACCCCACCCCCCCATACCTCCTGTCTGAGCTTGAGGGAAGTGTGAAGCATCCTTGATGAAACTGTAGTTTTTCTATGGTAGCACAATTACTGAAAGTCTTAGGTTTGATAAAACAACTGCAGGTGAATATGTAAAGCAAGCCTCCATTTTTCTGAAATAAAATTATTGTATAGTAATGTCATATATGTGAACTACAGCCATATGCATGGACAGTGGTTGCAATAGTGAATACAAACAAATGGTAATGCTTCAAGTGACATACAGAGCCCAACAAGTGCACAAAAAATACAACTGGAACATGCACACTTGCAAAACAGTGTAAGATCTTGAACTAGCAGTTGACACAACAGTAAACAAAGCATGAAATGCCATCTGCCCCCCCAAAACTAGAGAAAAATATGGGAGCAAACAATTCAAATTAAATTGGTCATGGTTATGCTAAAGTGCCACAGGGATTACAAATTGGCCACGGCACAAATTTAAGTGTATGCCATCCAAGAAAATGGCAGAATAAACACACTGCTGGCTATCACTGTACGTCTGCTGAGAAGAGACAACTTGCCCTAAGGCCAGAGAGGAATACAGAGTATCCCTGAGGTGCTGTCAGGTGGGTCTGGAAGTCAGAATAACAACCAGAGTTGTAGACAATTACAGTGCCTACTTCCAATGCATAAAAGGAAGGAGGAAGATAAAGGAGGGACTTGGGCTCCTAAAAACATGGGAAGCTGGGCAGTTTCCAAGACAGCTGGAGGTGATGGCTGTAATGGCAAATAAATGAGAGGTGGTGTGGTCTAATGATTAGAGCATTGGTTTGGAAACTGGGAGATGACAGTTTCAAGCCCCATTAAAGCCAAATACTCATCGTGTGATCCTAGCAAATCACTTAGCTTCTTGGTGGTCCAGTTCACCCAATTGTGGAGATAGGTAGAAAGCAGGACCCCACTGGAGGTGTTGCATTTCAGCCATTTTATCCTGACTAAATTAATTGTGAACAAAATGCAGTTTTAGCATTCACCAAGGGTCCTCTGGCTGGGAAAAGGTGCCCATTGGGAGTGAGTGGTAGCTACAATGTTGCTACTGAACATCATACCTGCCCTGCTAACTGGCTACCTGGCAAAGATCAAACCATGTAAGTTCCAAGAGGCAGACGGGATGCACCCCAACATCATTGTGGATCTAACAGAACAAATTGGCAGGGCCACTTGCTGCAATATTTCAGGAGTCTGTCAGTGTAGATGTGGTGCCTGAGGAATAAAAAGTGGTCAATGTGGTTCCATCTTCAAGAAAGGGGTATGGTCAGACCCAGATAGCACCAGATTTTATCCTTATTGGACTACGTGGATCTTCTCTATAGTAATGCCTCCAGTAACAACCTTCAGAGACTGACGAAGAAGAATCAGCATTTATGCAATAGGCATGGACATAAATCCTATGTGATAAATCTGAGCTACTATGAGATCAATTAAAAATGTTACATTTATACACATAGTAGATGCATCATCACAGATTTATACACATAGTAGCTATGTCACAATCATTCCAGAACTCATTTAGAATGTTCAGCCTCAGTACCAGTACTAACTATATTCAAATGCAAATAACTTTAAAACGAAAAAAGATAGCATAGTGCTGTGAGCATGAAAGTTGTGCAGCACAAAATTACCTACAAAATGAGTGGTATTTCATTTATAGATACCTTATAGATTTTTTTATAATTAGCAAAAAAGAGCAGAAAATGCAATTTTTTGTTCACATGTTTGACAAACATATGCAAAAAAAGATAAACAATCAAAAGCAAATGTCCCTGCACAGACAGAAAGCATCCCTATTGCATAAATGAAATATACAATGGTGAGCTGTCAGATAAATGATTTATCTACACTTGTGTTGTTTGACCTCGGGTAACCTCCTTTTTTTTAACTTCTTTATTGCATGTAATCCATGGTACAGTGACTACAAAGCCATGAGTACATCACAACCAAGTGCAAATAGAGCAGCAGACCTGTATTCCATATTCAATAGTACTAAAACAATTACAGTACTACTAATCTCCAAAATTAAGACTTGATTATCTGACTGCTAAGTACAATGGTATAGTCCTATCTTCCAGATGTCCTTTAGTATGCAAAACCTCTCAGTTAATGCTGTTCCTTCAAAATGTGCAGAACAATGGAGTTAATAAAGAGTTTGGTATCATAAAAAAATAAACGTTTAATACAAACCAAAAATTGAAAAACATTGTCAGTAACTACCCTATAAATTGTTGTATTAGTTGTTTGTTATGTTTAGACCCGTGTTGTGCACATTACCATATGTCCGCTAAACCAAATCCACATAGTGCCCCAGGTTGTGGAATTGCTCAGGCCCCACCCTAATAGCCTTTAAGCTGTTGGGAAAGGACCGAACAACCCTCAGTTCCTCTATATAGTCCATGACAGGCAACCAAACCCCATGAAACTTGTCCAATTGTAAATGTAATTCTGCTGTAATTTTCTTTCTGTCTGGTGACTTGACTTAATAAGAGTTAACCAGTACAGAAACGAAGGAATCTGTGGGGTCAGCCATTTTTAGTAATGACTTTTTCAGCTGCCACCAGTAAGATCCCTGCAAAACCTCTTTTCTGATTAGTAATTCTACCTTTTAGTAAGGATTGCCAAATCGGTACCAGGTCAATGCCGCGCATGAAAGACAGCGCGATATTAATTGCGCTGTAGAGACAGCACCTGGGTTTACAGCAACAAGGGTAGAACAGCGGTAGGGGAATACCACTACTCTTGTCACTGCATGCTGAATGGAGAGCGAACAAGTTGCCATGTGCTTGGTGCCTGGCCAAGCTGCTCCCATGGAGGAGTGCCTAGGGCACCAGCACATGGTGCAGTCAGGAGACCTGGGACCAGGGTTCGGTCCCCCCCCCCCAGTCTCCCCTGCTACAAATGTTCTTGATGATTTAAAAAAAATAAATAAAAAAGACTCCCCCCTCCCAAGTTTCTCCCTTCTCTGAGGTCCCCCCTTCCCCGGGAGTTAGTTATTTAAGTTTCAGGGGGGTGTCGGGGTTAAGCCCCCCCAACAAAAAAAACATAAAGACCCATTGTTTTCAATGGGTGCAGTGTTTGAAACAGGTCTGTGTTTTGCCAGACTCTGTTTTTGTTCAGCACTGTTTGGCTGTGGCATTTTTAGCCGTGCTGTTTTGTCCTGTGGTGGAATGACCCCATGCCCCCAAAATCATATGAATGAAATCTGACTCCATTGTCATCCCCAGCAAGTGTTTATAGAGCCTCTTAACAATTTCCCAAAAAGGCTGGATAAGTGGGCAGCTCCAAAAAATACAATAAGAGGTCTCTTCCTCCCCTCACTTTCTCCAGCACCTATCCTGGGTCAACCATTGAGCGCCTGCTGTATATCGTACTCGTGCCAGTACAGTTCAGTTGCCAGCTGGCCATGATGGTGTGAGAAGGGCTGTGCCAGTTGTCGGCTCAGGTTGGGTTTGGGGGGGAGCGGGATGGTGGGTCACTGCTCTACCGGGGTGAAATACTAGCCACCAGGGATGTGGGAATTTATTTATGCTGAATGGGATTGGGGGGGACAGCTAGACTACCAGGGAAAAGGGACTGTTTTAATAGAGCGTGGATCGAGGCATGAGGGGGAGCACTAGACTACCAGGGAAATGGGTGATTTTGTTATTAATGCATGGATCGGGGCTCGGGGAGTGGGGGCAACTAGACTACTAGGGAAATGGGGAGAATTTGATTATTATACAGATTGGGGCTCGAGGAGGGGGGACCACTAGACTACCAGGGAAATGGGGCAATTTTGAGTTTTATATAGATCGGTGCTAAGGGAGGGGGGACCACTAGACTATCAGGGAAAAGACTGGTATTTACTTTAAACCTGACATGGATTGGGGCTGGGGGAGGGATCTGGCCCGGCGCACTCTGCAGCAGCGCTGGCATGCAGATGAGCCCATAATGGGCACACAAATGGCCTGCTAGCACCATGCATGCCCAAATGACTCATCTGCGTGTTTGGGCTGAATATCACCCATAGGGGTAGCAGCGCTATCCAGTTCATGCCATGCTTTACCCCGATGGGTGGTCTGTAGTCCCACCCTCTGGTAACGCTGTGCCAGACATGGTGACCGTTTGCTGTGGACCACGCTACCAGAGTCCAACATTCAAACAGATAGCGCAGTCAGTTCAGCTCATGCTATCTGTTTGAATATGGCGGCAGAGTCAGCTGGCTCTATTTTTGCGTGCAGCGCACCTGTTTACGTGCGCTGCCAGCTGGCTCTGAATATGGGGCCCATAATCTTTTTTACTGTACTCACATGAGAAAATACATAGCCTCATCGCACAAAGCTCAATACATTTGATCACAGCCCTCAGTATTCACCCATGTGACCTACTTTAAAAACCATTTGATAGCACATACAGAGGTACTTACTTTCTCATCTGTCACCACTGTTACTACTGTCTGAGCCAACTGCATATTACAGCTCTTTAAGATTTATGTTTTCTACCATGGAACACACCTGATGAGCCTTGGGCCACAGGCCAACCAATGAGGCTCAGGGCCCACCAGCTGTCCCTGGGCTTTGTTTCAACTGGGATTCGTGCCCCAATAGTGTCCCAGTCATAAAGGCTTATTTATATTTATTTACAGCACATGTAGTGCCCCTCCACAAAAGCGGTCCCAAGGATGACCCAGGGATTTACAGACCAGTCAGTCTGACCTCCATTGTGGACAAGCTCATGGAGACCATACTAAAGGAAAGGCTGGTGGAATATCTAGAGGAGCATGGTCTTCAGGATGCGAGGCAGCATGGGTTCATTGAGGGAGATCATGTCAAACAAATCTGATTGACTTCTTTGGCTGTGTCACTAAGACAGTAGACAGGGCCCAAGCCGTAGACATCCTCTGTGTTGATTTCAGCAAGGCCCTTGACTCTGTGCCCCACAAAAGGTTGATCAGGAAATTGGTGGATCTTACGGTTGGTGAAAAGATGGCCAAATGGGTGGAAAACTGGCTGAGGGACAGAACCCAGAGGGTGGTTGTGGGGGAAGAGTTATTTGGCACTAGAGAGGTAACTACTGGGGTCCCGTAGGGCTTGGTGCTGGGACTGGTGTTGTTTAATGTCTTCATCAATGACATTGGAAATGGCATTAAGGGCAAAATGTGCCTATTCATAGATGACACCAAGCTCTGTGGGAGAGTGGACACAGCTGAAGGGATACAGAACTTACAGAAAGATCTGGAAAAGCTGGGGAAGTGGTACAAGATCTGGCAGCTTGGCTTCAATGCCAAGGAATGCAAAGTTATGCATACTGGAGTCAAGAATCCCAGGACAGAGAACTACCTGGGTGGAGTCCGAGTATCTGCATCAGAGGAGGACGAGAAGGACCTGGGAGTGATGATCCCTAGTGACCTGAAGCACTCCACGCAGTGCAAAAAAGCAGCATCAAAAGCAAACAAAATGCTGGGATGCATATAGCTGCTGGAAGCTACCTGCCCTTGAACAGGGCTGCTTCAGCTCCCCCACGGTCGGATGGCACCAAGCCAGCTGCCGACTGAGACCAGAAAGCCTGCCTGCAGCTCCTTGGAAGCTGCCTGCCCTTGAACAGGGCTGCTTCAGCTCCCCCATGGTCAGACGGCACCCAGCCAGCCACCGACCAAGACCAGGAAGCCCGCCTGCAGCTCCTTGGAAGGTACGGCGACAACGCAGCCAATCGGAGCACTGGCACTTCTAGCAAACCAGCTCCGATTGACCAGGACTTTTTCCCCTGCTTTTGCTGCCTGGCACTTTTTACAAATAGATTTAGCTGCAACTAAGCAAAATTCAAGTGTCTCATAGAAGAATTTCAACTGTATTAGCTGGATTGCAATTTCTACTACTGTTTTAAAGTGCTTACAGTTCTTCTGTTGTTTCCTTGCTCCTGCACCTCCACCCTCCCCATCCAAGCACTCTGCCTTGGTGCTGAAAAGTCTCACTCTCCTTTGTCTTGCTAAATTGCTCAATCTAAACCTAACCTGCCTCTACACTATTTAACCCCTGCTATTTTTCTTCTCTCCAGCTGCCTGCCCTTGAACAGGGCTGCTTTAGCTCCCCCACGGTCGGGCGGCACCCAGCCAGCTGCCGACCGAGACCAGGACACCCGCCTGCAGCTCCTTGGAAGGTACGGCAACAGCGCAGCCAATCGGAACACGGGCGCTTCCAGCAAACCCGCTCCGATTGGCCAGGACTTTTTCCCCTGCTTTTGCCACCTGGTGCTTTTTACAAATAGATTTAGCTGCAACTAAGCAAAGTTCAAGTATCTCATAGAAGGATTTTCGGCTCTCCACCCACCCCCACCCTCCACTGATTAAATACACCTATTGCCTACCCACATTCCCTCACGCCCATCACTGGTTAGTAAGCCTAGCAGCACTGCTCATTCCCTCATTGGCTAATAAGCCTAGCAGCACTGCTCCTCGCCTCATTGGCTACCTAAACCCTCATTCCCTCTGCTCCCCATTGGTTCTTAGTCCTTATAGGTCCTTATCATTTTCCTGCCCCGCATCCCAGCCCACTACCTTCTCCACTAAGTAACTACAGCACCTACCTTCCCCGCTAAGTAACCACAGCAGTTGGGTCCTCTTAGCACCTGATCCGTGCCATGATCCTTCTACCAGGCCTCCTGACCCTGCTCATCCCTATTCTCTTCTCCCTCCCTCCTCCCTTTCCAACATGCCACCCATCTCTCCCATGCCCCCCCTCCCAAATCCTGCCAAACCTCGTTGAGTTCTCCCACCTCTCCAGCCTGGAGTCCACCTCCCCTTTCACTCAAGCATGCACACACTCTGCCACACGTCCCAGCCCATTTTTTTTGTTTTCAACCCATCACTCCCCTGGGTCATTTTTCAACTTATTCCCCTATGCCCAGCTCAAACATGCCCTCAATCTAAGAGACAACCGCTCGCAGTCAGTCATATACAGCTATTCGCTCACTACCTAACTCTCGCTCTCCTGCTCCTTGCAGCAGGTGACATCCACCCTAACCCCAGCCCCAATACTACCCTCTCCCCATGCCCCTCTCCAACATTGGCCTCTTCTTCACCTCAGTCTGTGGACCTTTTCCCACGTGGCCTGTGCCTCCTGCACCTAAATATAAGAAGCCTTGTCCACAAGCTTGACTCCCTTCAGGTTATTGCTGCCCACTATGCTCCAAATATCCTCACCCTGTCCGAAACCTGGCTCAACAAAAACATCAACGACTCCTCTGTCGCTATCCCAGGCTACACTATGGCCCATCAGGATAGAGCCTCTAAAGGCGGCGGAATAGCCATCTACTTAAACTTGGACTTGCACTATTCAGTGGTCCTGACCAAGTCTGAACCAAAAGTCCTTGAAGTAACACTAATTCAGCTTGTCCTTCCCTTCTCGCTACCAATCTATATTGCTGGGATATACTGCCGACCTAGTACACCAGCTTCTGCTGTCACCGACCTCCTCAAGCAAATCTCCTGCCTAACCATGACAGGGGAACTCTACATTATGGGTGAACTTAACCACAATGGGCTAGCTCCTGCCCTCAACAAAACCAGGACTGAAATTTCTGCCCTAAACCTCTCACAAATCATTACTGAGCCCACCTGGCTTAACCTAAAATCTGGTAATCACTTGCTTATCGACTGGGTCCTTACCACACACCCCCACCAGGTCAAACAAGCCGTTATTCTTCCTGCCTCCCTCAGTGACCACCACATAACCTTCTTAGTGCATAAAATCCACCGCCCAAAATCCCCCATTAAATTTGTAGTCCAACGCTCCTATAAATCCCTCCATCTAGCCCCTGTATTAGATGACTTTGCGCTAGCAAACTGGACCCCTGCCCCTCCTACGATCTCCATTGATGATGCCATCCTACACTTTAAAAACACATTCCTCAGCATCTGGAACACACACACACCCCACTGCGTGGTACAAGAGTACAAGGAAACCACCTACCTTGGATCACCCAAGAACTGATTGCATGTCAAATCGCATGGGACAAAGCCTGGAAAATGCATAAATCCTCACGCCTCCCATAACACCTCTCCACATACCGCATGCTCCGTAACAAGTGCACCAGAGCCACTCGTATTGCAAAAGCAGAGTACTTCAGCAACTCCCTTCAGTCAAACCTAAATAAACCCTCAAAACTCTGGAAGGTCATTCACCCTTTTCACCCCACTGGCTGCCAATCCCACTCCAATGCTAAATGTTAATAACTCTCTCCTATCAGAGCCCACAGCAGTCGCCACTGAGTTCAATGTGTACTTCTCCACTTGTGCTGCCACCCTCATCTTTTCCCTGCACAACACTACACCTCTCGCACCACCTACAGACATAAAGACCCAGACTAGGCCTTGTTCCTTTTCCTTCAAAGACATCTCTGCAACTGAGGCCCTAGATGCATTACTTTCTCTCAACCCACACCTGGCTACAACATATTCAGAAGAGACAGAGCAGGCAGGAAGGGAGGAGGAGTGGCACTGTATGTGAAAAATGACATAAGGGCCACAGAGATCCAGGAGGAACAAAATGGGGGCGAGATACTGTGGGTTAAGCTGGAAAGGAAAATGGGGGCAGCCATCCGCACAGGTGTGATCTATAGACCACCAGCCCAGGAGGAAGAAACAGATAGGAGTTGATGCTAGCCATCCAAAGGATGGCAGACAAGGGTGAGGTAGTACTGGTTGAGACTTCAATATTCCAGACGTGGACTGGAGCATCCCAGCAGCAGCATCAACTAGGAGCAGATTTATCCTGGACTCCTTCAGGTGCCTTCCTCAAGCAACTGGTCATGGAACCAACTCGGCAGAAGACAATACTGGACCTTGTGCTCACAAACAGGGACAGTGTGATGGGGGTAACAGTGGGGGAGCACCTGGGGAACAGTGACCACCAGTCATTGTGGTTTGAAATCTCAGAAAGACCAGAACCAAACCACACAAAAACATGTATCCTGGATTTTAGGGGGGCAGACTTTGGGAAAATGGGGAGATACTTGAAAGATGCATTAAGGGGAATGGGGCAGGAATTGGGTTGAGGAACAGTGGGCAGTATTTAAAATGGGGATTACAAGAACAACAGAATTATGCATTAAGCAGGTTAGCAAGAGGAAAAGGAAGAGAGACATTATGTTTTCCAAAGAGGTAGCAAAAGAAAGTGAAAGCCAAAAAGATTGCATTCAGGCAATACAAAAAGATACAGGCAGAAGGGGATAGGGAGAAGTACCAGGAGAAGCAAAGGGAGGCAGGGAGGTCAGTAAGGGAAGCAAAAGCTCAGACAGAAGGACCCATTGCAAAATCAGTGGATAGAGGGGACAAAATCTTTTACAGGTACATAAGTGAAAAAAGAAAGGCAAAGGGAGGGATAGTGAGACTGAAGGGGGAGGAAGGGGGCCGCGTGGAGGATGACAACAGTAAAGCTGACATATTGAACAGGTATTTCTGCTCAGTCTTTACTGAGGAAGAGGAGGGTAATGGATCTGAAGGGAGTACAAGGGTGAGAATGGTGCAGAAATGGACACAAGTCCCTTTACACGAGAAAGGGTCCGAAGGAACTGAAGTAATAAGAGTTGATAAAGCAATGGGGCCAGATGGGTGCACCTAGGGTCCTTAAAGAACTAAGAGAGGCGTGACTGAACCTCTGGCTATCCTGTTTAGCCGATCACTGGAAACAGGGTACCCAAAGACTGGAGGACAGCAGATGTAGTCCCCTTTACAAAAGTGGGAACAAAGAGGAAGCAGGGAACTACAGACCAGTCAGCCTCACCTCAGTAGTGGGGAAGATCATGGAAGCACTACTGAAGGAGAGATTGGTGGAACATCTGGTTGTCAATGGACTACAGGACCCAAGGCAGCATGGTTTCACCAGGGGGAGGTCATGTCAGACCAACCTCGTTGAATTTTTGACTGGGTGACTAGGGAGGTGGATCAGGGAGGGCAGTGGACATGGCCTATCTGGACTTCAGCAAGGCCTTTGACACTGTGCCACATAGAAGACTATTACACAAACTGGGGAATATGGGTGTAGGCAGGACAGTAGTGTGGTGGTGCAACTAGCTGGGTGGCAGGACACAGAGGGTGGTGGTAAATGGCTGTCACCCACAGAGGGAAGAGTGACCAGTGGGGTACCACAGGGATCAGTGCTGGGACCAGTCCTATTCAACATCTTCACAGTGACACTAGCAGGACCCAGAAGGCAGAATTTCACTGTTCGCTGATGACACAAAGCTCTGTAACAGAGTAGACACACCAGAGGGTGTAGACAGAATGAGAAGGACCTGCAGAAACTTGAAGAATGGTCAGGGTTTGGCAGTTGAAATTAATGCAAAGAAGTGCAAGATAATGCATATAAGTACAAAAACCCTGGCACAATATATCAGTTCGGGAGTGAGGATATATATGCACCAAGCAGGAAAGGGATCTTGGGGTTATCATCTCTGATGACGCAAGGTAGGGAAACAGTGTAACAAGGCAGCAGGTAAAGCAAATAGGATGCTGGGATGCATAGGCAGGGGCATCACCAGCAGGAAAAGGGAGGTCATAATTCCACTATACAAGACACTAGTGAGGTCCCACCTGGAGTACAGTGTACAGTTCTGCAGACCATACCTACGTAAGGACATAGACAGGGTAGAGATGATTCAGAGGAGGGCAACAAAGATGGTGCATGGATTGCATCACAAGTCCTATGAAGACAGGTTGAAGGAACTGAATATGTACTCCCTGAGAGAGAGGAGAGAGGGATATGATAGAGACATACAAGTATCTTATAGGAGGAACAGGAGCAGGAATACACTATTTTAAGCGAAAAGATGTTCCAGGACTAGAGGGCATGGGATGAAGTTGGAGGGAGGATGATTCAGAGGAAACGTGAGGAAGAATTTCTTCACAGAATGGGTGGTGGACAAGTGGAACACCCTGCCAGAGGAAGTGGTGGGGCTGAAACAATCACGGGATTTAAGAATGCATGGAATAGACATAAAGGAATTCTGGAGGTCAGGGGTAAGGGGCAACAGACTTCTAGGAAAACATAAACTGAACTTACAAGCTCAAATGGGCAGACTGGGTGGGCCGTAGGCCCTTATCTGCCAACACTGTCTATGTATCTATGTATCTATGTAACCCTTCAAAAGGCAAATCCCCAGATGGATTAGACCCCAAACTTCATACCTCCCTCGTCCCTGCTATATCAACTCACTACAAACTGCTAAACTAACCTTTGCTGTCAGCCAAGCTGTCCCCATGCATGGGAGCACGCCATTGTCATCCCTCTGCCAAAAGGAGGTGCCCCTACCTCCCCCTCTAACTACCGCCCTATCTCCCTCCTCCCAGCCCTAGCAAAACTACAAGAGCACCTTGTGCTCACCCAACTTACCTCCTTCCTCACTGACTCCAAATTCTTCACACCATTCCAGGCTTCAGGAAGGGACACTCCACCACCTCCTCCCTGATAAGGCTTACAGACACTATCCTGACAGGCATGGGCAGTGGACTGATCACCTCAGCCATTTTTGTTGACCTTGCAAAAGCCTTCAACACTGTCTCCCACCCCAAATTGCTCTCGAGTCTCGCTGAATCAGGCCTCTCTGTCACAGTCACAAACTGGTTCAGATCATACCTCTCTGATAGGACTCAGTCCGTTAGAGTCTCAAATGCGATATCCACCCCCCCTTCCCTTAACTACCAGTGTCCCACAGGGGTCGGTTCTTGGTCCCATTCTGTTCTCTATATTCCTAAATGACCTGCCACTCATCTGCCCTACTTTCTCAATCCACATGTATGCAGATGATACTATACTCTACTACTCGGGCTCCACCCCTGATGTGGTACAATCAAACCTTCAAGCTGACTTCAACAAGGTACAGCAATGGTTTAGCTCACACCAGTTCTCCCTAAATGCAAAAAACTGTCACTATGACCTTGACACAACAACGCCTGGCTAGACCCTTCCTTCCCTACTTGCCACCCTGGATGGCAAAAACTTGAAGATGTCTCCTCGTTCCGTTAATTGGGGGTCTGGCTTGACAGCCATGTCTCCTTCTCTGACCACATCGATGCCATCTCAAAAAAACTACGCCCCATGTTCAGTGCACTATATAAGAACTGCAGCAGCCTCCCTTCCCAAGTCCAACGTGAACTGGTTCTGAAGATGATACTCCCCTCAATCGACTACTGCGACATTGTATACAATGCAGCCCCCAAGTCCACCCTATCTAAACTGGACACACTTTATAATTTTATTTTGATTTGATAATATTTATTTTTTCACAGGAAACAACATTTGTTAGGACAAAAGTCCCGCTTACAACAAAGTCCTGCATTCTAAACCTTATACAATTATACTAAACACTTTACAAAACTTTACACAAATATAAAACACAATACAACATTTACATTAAAAACAGGTACAAGATGATGTCAAATAATTAAAGTAGTTTTAAAATAAAAAGATATGTATCTAATTTCAAAGAATTAGATAGCGTATTCCAGCTGCGTGCTACACTATTCTGAAGTGTGTCGTCACCTAGTCTATTAAAGCATCTGTGCATAACAATATTATTCACTGATTTCCTTGTCTTAATATGTACTTCCTTATTGTGTTTTCTTATTACCTGTTTGCCTTCTGCCGCTTTGCTCTCGATGCCTCTCCCCTCACCCACCACTGCGACCTCTACCGAGCCTTGGCACTACCGTCCCTCGAAAACCGCCGCATCTCTCACTGTGCTAAATTTGTCACCAGCCTATGGCTCGGGTCCATCCCCTCCTGCCTTGCCACCATGCTCACAGATGCCCCACCCCCTCCCATCATCTTAGATCCAGTGACTCCCGCCAACTTTCAGTCCATAGGCGGAAGACCTCTGCTGGTCAAACTGCCTTCTCACACCGGCTACCCAAGCTCTGGAATGCCCTCCCACCGCAAATTCAGCACTCCTCCTCTTCCTCTTCCTACTGTTTATCTTCTGCCCTAGCAAACTTCCTTACTACAAATTGCTTCTGTCCCTGAACCTGCCATGCCCCACTATCCCCACCCCAATGCCTGACCAGTGGCCATAGCCTTTCTGCAGAAGCTGGCCTATAACCCCAACCTTGCACTTATGTCCTGGGTCTATTTTGCCCTATGTACTGTGTATAACTGTATAACTGTGATATACATCCTCTGTTGTTTACCCTATGTACTGTGTATAACTGTATAACTGTGATATATATCCTCTGTTGTTTACCCTATGTACTGTGTATAACTGTATAACTGTGATATATGTCCTCTGTTGTTTACGATGTTACTACTGTGCTAATTTACCTTGTCTGCTGCTTCTTGTCACAAAATTGTTATTTGATACTATAATATCCTAAGCATTCAATGTGTGCTGCTTGTATATTCATGCAATTGTGTATCCTTATGCTGCTTTTTATTTGCTTCTGTTAACTGTTCACTTGATAGCCTGCATGTTATCATATCCATGTGTACCCCCGGTCAGACCAGGAGACGAGCATCTTGTTGCTCAATATGCCTTTCCTGGTGAAACAATTGCAATAAATAAATAAATAAATATAGGCATATTTTGTTGCTTCCTGTTTTATCCAAGCTACTTGAAAAAATTGTTAACTCTCAATTAAGGGAGTACTTGGATTGTGAGAACATCCTCAATCCAGTCCAATCAGGTTTCAGACCTAAGCACAGTACTGGGTCTGCACTTGCCAAAGTGTCAAATGACTGGCACCTGGACAGTAAACAGCACATCTATACACTCTTCCTTGACCTCAGCAAAGCATTTGATACAGTTGATCATTCCATACTTCTTGAGTCCCTGAGTAACATCGGTCTAACCTCTGCTGCAGTAAAGTGGTTCCGCTGCTACCTTACAAATTGTAAACAGCAAACTAAAGCTCAAAGGGAATTCTCCCCCTCTAAAATGACTGTCACAAGGAATTCCGCAAGGTTCCATTTTGGGATCTATCTTCTTTGCCCTTTACATCAACCGCACCGACTCTGACCTGGTTGCTGGAAACGTTCATCTCTTCACAGATGACACAGTCCTTTACACAACCAACCCCTCCTTGGACCTTGCACACAAGGAACTACAGCAGGATTTTAGCATCCTCCAGCACAACCTGCTGAATCTGAAGCTCTTGTTAAATGCTAAAAAAACCAAAAACTGTGATTATCTCTCCATCCCACAATACGGGGATACCTGGGACCCCACAGATTATTACCCTCCTTAGTGAACCACTAGAGCTAGTGGATAAATTTAAATATCTGGGAGTCTGGTTGGATAACAAACTCACCTTTGGTGTACATCTAAGTGAGTTAACAAAAAAGCTAAGGCAGCGCCTCTGTATTTTCTACTGCATAAGATGCCTACTCACCCTGGAAGCTAGAAAGCGGCTGGTTCAAAAAACCTTTCTTCCCCTGATTGACTACACCGACTTCCTATACAGCCATTGCCCCCAGTATGCGCTCCAAAAGCTGGATACACTCTATCATCACACATTGAGATTTGTTCTTGACTTGCCCTTGCAGACTCATCACTGCTCATTGTACCAAGCATTAGATTGGCCATCCCTCTCCACGAGGAGGCAAATAAACGCCCTCATGTGGCTCTTCTGGGCTGTGTCCAACAAACTACCCCCCTATATCTGTGACCTGTTTGAACGTTCAAAGGGTGCCTACGGACTAAGGAACTCCTCCTCCTTTGACCTCCTTAAGCCACCACGAACAAGGACACATCTTGGCTCAACTGCCATTAGCTCTTTTTTCCAGCGCTTTGGAATAGCATGCAAAAATTACTTAAAATCTCCCTGCTGCCCAGCCATTTTACAATCAGGGGGCTGCTCTACAGAGGCCTGAAAATGGCGTGTGACTGTTTCAGGTAAAGCTTTACCCCGATCAACTGAGTTCCTTAACTTCTGATATCTTGGGCCGCTTATTCCCCCTGTCAGCCAGCATCCCTTTAGGGCAACCACCTCCACTTACCTCCCTCCTCTCCTCAATTATCTCGCTGAGGGCCTCATTCCAATAGGCTGCCCTATTTCCTCTCAACTATGTGCCTGATACCCTCTCTTCCCACTGTCCTCCTCTATGTCCTTCCTTCCTCTCCTCACTTGTAATCTACAATCTACAACCTGTATACTCTGCACTTTAAATGCCTGTACTTGCACTTGCCTTACATGTTCTGATTCATCCAATTACTGACTTTGTATATTGTAACAACCTGTACCGATGTCTACTATAGTGTGAAGTGTTGTCTACTGTAAGCAAATGTGTCCTTTGTGTCCAGGACCATCTTGAAAATGAGCTTGCTCAATGATGTAACTGCCTGGTTAAATAAAGTTTGATAGATTGATTAACTGATTGATTGATTGATTGATATCTAGGGGGATCAGTAGTAGGAGAGAGGAGATTATACTGCCCTTGTACAGGTCACTGGTAAGGCTGCATCTAGAGTATGGAGTTCAGTACTGGTGCCCACACCTCAAAAAGGACATTAACCTGCTGGAGAAGGTCCAGAGGAGGGCTACAAAGATGATAGAAGGTCAGCAGGGTAAAGCATATGAGGAGAGATAGAGGGCATTGAACATGTACTCCCTGGAAGACAGGAGAGAGAGGGGGGGACATGATTGGGACCTTCAAGTACTTGAAAGGAATAAATAAGGTTGATAAGGAGAGTCTCTTTAAGCTGAGTGGCAACCATAACACGAGGGGGCACAGTCTTAATCTGGAGGGTGGGAGGTTTGAGAGGGAGGTTAGGAAGCACTTCTTCACAGAGAGGGTGGTGAACACTTGGAATGTACTGCCAGAAGAGGTCATCTTGTTGAAGACAGTGGGCAGCTTTAAGAGAGGCTGGGATAGGCATAGGGGGAAGGTAAGGATCATGGGTAGAGAGGATGGGAGGAGTGGGGAGGGAGGGCAGGGACATTAGCTCAAGCTGTGGACCCTGCAATACAAGCAGACTTGATTGACCAAATGGCCTTCTTCTGCTGACTTCTTCATATGTTCATATTTAAAAGGTTCCCCATCTTATGGTCCCCATACTCTGTGAATGACAAGACATGTACTGTTCTACCTTCCTATATGTATGGAAGAGTACACTCACTTCTGGCTGTAATGGGGCAATTCATTCCTCTCTCCCTCTCTTTGCAATTATTGGCCCCAAGAATTCCCTTCTGGACTGTAACCAGGCTCATCATGATGCCTCCACTGAGTGGTGAGCCCCCCAACCCCCCACAGTGCTCCTCCCATATTGACTACATATTTTCTCCTCATCCAGTTGTAAAAAGGCTCATAGCCATCTCTGCACTGTCCTCTTATACTCTAAGCTGTAACGTCCTCCCACTAGGTGGATCCTGGCAGCCCTTCACCTGTTTGCTACACAGACTAGTAGTACCAGTACTATCCCTAGTGAAGGGGAGGCACGTGTTACAAGTGTATCATCAAAGGTTCTTTAAATAAGTTCCTGGAATTCCCCACCTAAACTCATAGAAGCCAGGAATCTTTCCCAGTCTGAGGAGTCCTCCTTTCTCCATGGTCTAAAAGCAAGTAACTAGAGCCCAGTAATAGATCTCCCAAATGTGGACCCGGCCCTGGACTATTTCAATAACAACTTCAGTAGCATGGTTAACAAGCATGACCCCATAAAGTGATGTAGGGCCAAAGGGCTCTGTGCCAAATGGCTAAACAGCAACCACCGGAAGGCCATGCATCTTTGAAATAAGGTCTGGGGCCATTTTAAGAAACCTGGCCTATCATCTGTTTGGCACACCTACAGTAATCTGAGAAATGTCTGTAAATCTAGTCTCAAAGGTCCTAAGAGAACTTACCTAAAGTCCCTCCAGACTGAAAATCTATTCAACCCCCAAAATGTTTGGACTCCAATAAGCTGTCTACTTAAAGGCTGGTCCAACACATCTTTGTGTGAAATTACAGTGAATGGACAAGTCCATTCAGACCCTGTATCCACTGCAACAGAATTTAATAAATTCTTCACAGACTTAGATCAGTTTAAGACACTCCTTAAGGGGCTACTGCAA
The DNA here is from genome assembly GCA_016271365.2 of Neoceratodus forsteri. NCBI lineage: Eukaryota > Metazoa > Chordata > Ceratodontiformes > Ceratodontidae > Neoceratodus > Neoceratodus forsteri. Next base: position 941,160,945 of record CM028137.1, read on the forward strand.
CAGGCTACTGCTTTCTTGCCCACCACCTCCCCCTGGATCTCAGCCTAAGTTCCACTTTTGACTAGTGTTCAGAAAGGAAGGAAGTTCTCAAGCACCTTAGAGGTATAAAAAGTGAAGGAACACCTGGATTTGATAACTTGGAGCCTGCATTCCTCAAAATTGCAGCCCCCATAGTCACCACCCCTCTCAAACATCTTATCAACAATTCTCTTTCTATAGGTACTGTCTCTGAAAAATGAAAAGTGGGACTGGCGGTTCCCATCCACAAAGGGAGGCAGAAAGAAATGATTGAAAACTACAAACTATCTCACTTCTCTGCACACTTGCTAAAGTCCAGAAGAGGCTTTTGAATGACCAATTCCAGGCCTACCTGGAGTATAATCACTCCTTTACTAGTGTCCAACATGGTTTCTGCAAGAACCATGGCACTGGCGCCGCATTGATGTATGTGACCTCTGATATCCTAACTGCCACGGTGAATGGCATGGCTACAGGTGCATTTTTTTTCCCTCATCAAGGCATTTGACTTGGTCAATCATGACCTACTGCTGGCCAAACTAAACGTATTGAGCTAGATGACCTCTCCTGTCACTGGTTCCACAACTACCTGATCAAGCAAAAACCAAGTGTTAAGTGGTAAGGCGGTACATCAGACCTTACGGTAATAACTGATGGTGCACCACAATGCTCTAATCTTGGCCCTCTCCTATTTTACACATTCATAAATGACATGTCCCATAACTGTGTGGGGGCTATGTTAAAACTTTATGCAGATGATGCTATTTTGTATAGATCTTCTGAAGACTGAAGAAACAGTAACCTGGAGAGTCACTTCCAGCAACTAGAGAACTGGTTCCTGATAAACAAACTTGTCCTTGGAGTGAAAAAAAACCCTACAAAGCCATGCTGTGTGGACACAGGAGGCTAGGCACTGAGAGACAACACCTACACAAGCCGTCCATCACTGGTGGCACTTACCTCGAAGTGGTGGACTCACTCAAATACCTTGGGGTTGTGCTTGACCAAAACATGACTTTTGCACCACATGTGGATGCCATAGTCCAAACATTGCATCAGAAGCTTGGCCTCCTCTACAGGCTTTACCCCTGTCTTTCTAGGGAGGCTTGCCTGGCCATTGCTAGCAGCATACTAATGCTAGTACCCCTTTATGGTGCTCCTGTACTACAGTCCATTCAAGAATCTGAACTATGCAGGCTAAACACACTATAATAGACTTGGACAATTTGCAGCTGGCACCCAGTCTAGGGTCCACTACCGCTGAGTGTTTACAGCTCTTGTTTGACCCTCATTTGATGCAAGACTGCAATATCCAATGTACTACCTAACCTTCTAACTTGTGAAACTCACTACAGCCCCTAGCCTTATGGGAATACTCCATTTTAAGCATCACGTGCGCTCTTATGATCCACTTCTAGCCCATTACTTCAAAATCCTAGTGGATGGTCAGCATCTGGTAGGAGAGCCTTCTCATTCGCTAGTCCTTCTCTATGAAATTCACTAACCTGTGAGATTTTAAATTGCTCCAGTCTCGCACAGTTCAAAAAGAGGCTCAAAGCCCACACACTTGGGGTGGACCTCTGCAAGTGCAAATGTCGATTTGTTGCATTTTTGGCTAATGTATCTCTCAGGGGTTAGCCTACTGACCACCATCCCCCTGCTGGAGCCGGTACATCTCTAATTGCCCTCTTTAATGATCAACGCATTGCTGTAACTATGATCCTGCAACTCGTTTACTGTTCTGATTATGACTAATCTGTTGTATGTTGTATGTATGATTACTCATCTGCTATTTATTTTCATACACTGGTAATTATCTAATGTCTCTGTTCTGTAAATATTTTTAATTTTTTTCACTACATATATGTAACTAATTCAGGGTCACCCCGAAAAAGGGACTGTCATGTCTCAGTGGACCTACCCTGTCATCAAAATTCAAATAAATAAGTGAATGAATTAATAGTATATATATATATATATATATATATATAGATAGATAGATATATAAAAGACAAAGAACCTCTGTGCACAAACACTGAGGCAAGGGTTACCCCAAAGGGCATTTGGCTGGGAAGCCAAGTTTCAAGAAAATACATATATACATAGGGGATACAAGATGGGCAGGAGTGAAATATGGAAAATATTCTCACTCCTGCAGAGTGAGCTCTGAATACTCACATGTGCTAAAGGACTGAGGATATTTTCCATATCCCATGATCTGCCCATCACGTGTGTGATTTATACCACAGGGGTGAGAGCTTTAGGAAACATTTTTTCTGTTTCTGTGTGTTTCCTGCTAATTCTGTGTGTGCTGTCAGTGTGTGTGTGTGTGTGTGTGTGTGTGTGTTCTGAATGAACTGGGAGTCAGAAACACAGGTGAGTGTGTTTTGCAAAGCTAATTGAGTGAGTCAGAGGCTCAGTGAGAAAGACAAACTGCTGCAGGTAGCACTGAGAGAGCGAAACTGCTTGTAAAAGAATTTCATTTAGAATTCAGGTTGTTTTGAAGCTGAGATCAGCACAGTACTGGGCTAGGAGTGTTAGAAACACAATGGGACACAGGTGAGAGTGTTTTGCAAAGCTAATTGAGTAAGTTGCAGCTTCAGTAAGATAGATAAACTATTATCTGAAGCAGTTTCCTTTAGAAATACAAGCTGCTGTACATATATTCTCACTCAGTTGACATCAGCAGAGTGTGGATAAATGTTGATATCCTCACTCTGCTGATATCATCAGGATTTATTCTCACTGCAGTGGAAATAACACAGGATATCCTACTGAGAAAGCTCTCACCTCCGTGGTATAAATATATATTATATATATATATGTATGAAAGAATTACATAGCATGATAAATGAGATTACCAGATGGGCACTTGACACACATTGTTAGTTTTCTGAAGGATGCTTTTCACAATAAATGGAGAATATCGGTGGCATTTATCACCCCAAGTTTAATTACTTTTGTTCATGAAACTATTAGTTGCAAGTAGACTATGTTTAGGCATAAGTTAGGGCTGAAGCAATTGTCAGAAGAATGAAGAACAATTTGCCATGCTTTCATGAAGAGTTACATACCTTGCTACCCAAATGTCTAATTTCCCTACCTTTGTGATGTTGTGCTTTATCCCTAAGTGATGCCCAAACATAGTTTTTTTACAATTGCATATCAGTCAGTTTGAAAAGGATATTTAATAACCACTGCCCATTTATTACTGAAAAGTCAAAAACAATGCCAAAGCAAACTCAAAAAGGGTATGAAAGGGTATCACACAAGACCTGATGTAAGCAGCAGTCTAAAATGGCATGAATAAGTGAGGTCAAAAATGTCACTGTAGCGTGCAGTGCTGCTTTAAGTCAGCCAGCATTATCAATACTTTTTGTAACAAGCAGTCCCTTGATTGCCAGTGGCTGTGCCCACCTTCACCGCATACCTAGCAGTTCTTGGCATTGAGCAACAACCTCTCCCATACCCAATTTCAATGTCATGCAAGCCAAGTGTCCACCAGCACTCTCTCCTTTACCCAGTTCCTGTGCTAAGCAGTCTCTGGTTTCCAGTTGCCCCCCCCCATTCTGCCCAGAGTGTAGCAGTTTCTAGCATCCAGTAACAACCCCTCCCTCTCTCAGTCTCACCCCAAGCAGTTCCTGGTATCTAGTCACTCCCCTGTCTTTGCCATTCAGTCTCTTGACTCCAGTAGCCCTAACCCCTTCCTCCTCCTCCTCCTCCAATAGATGGTGACTTGTAAAACACATCCACTCCAATACATGGTCAGCCACTGTCTAAATTTCATAATTGCAAATTGTGATGGAATAAATAAATGCAGCTTGGCACATTGTGGTTATTGGTAATGTTTCAGATGGCAGCTGATCAACAAGGTGTGTGGAGAGGTTATGCTGGCTGCCATATGTAGGAGGTTAGTGGACTCCAGGGTGGCAGTTCTTCAGCTGCACTAGTGCTGGGAGCTTGGTACTGCAACAAGTTGAAGGTGAAGATTAGCACCAGAAGGTTTTAAAGTGACTGACTGATAGCAGTGATGAGTTTCTGGTGTTGGAAACACTTTCTGGACAGGGTATTGACACTAGCTGCCACCTGGAGGAGATGAATGAATTTTGCATGTCAGTTCTTCATCAGCATCAGTGAAGAGACCTTGGTGCTGCAACAGTCGGAAGGTGGGGATTAATGCAGCAGGTTTTAAAAGTGATTGACTGACAGCCAGGATTAGCTTCTGATATTGGAAAGATTTTCTGGGAAGAGTATTGACTCTGCAGATGGGTATTAAGTTTGCAGACTTTTTTGGAGATGGTTGTTAACTTATCAATACTGGTGGTGGGTTCTTAGTGCTAAATAATTCTTCAAAGGGTGGGCTAACTTACAGACACACATCTGGGATGGGCTCCTGGTGTGGAAAAACATTTTAGTGGGGAGTGTTAACTTGCTGACACCATGTATAAACTTAGGCTTATAGATTCTTCTACAAAGGGTTACGTGGAACCTTTTTAACTCCCCAGGTCAAACAATGCTGAATTATAAGTGTCTGGATCTCATGATTCATCACACTGCAGGAGTGCCTACTCCACCCTAACTTTACAAAAAGGTAGGAAAAATCCAATAAATATACTTAACACAAGTCACTTGGGGGTGTAAAAATTATTTTTGTCCAACCACACAGCTAATCTAAACTATAGTACATTCAAGGAAACAACACCAGCCACCACTTCCAGGAACATGTTTACTTGAATAAAACAAACACTTTAAAATCTTATTTCTTCTTCTATTTTTGAATTACCCATTTTACAAGAGGCATAACAAAGCCAGCCCATCAGTGTAGCAGTACTGCTACCGCCTGTGACACTTGAGACCCAAGTTCAGGAATGAGCTTGAGTTATCAGGGGCTGACCATTGGGGAGGAGGATCGAGCATCCTGGAGGCCACTCTCCTCCTCCTCCGGGGAGGGAGAGTTGGAGCTGCCGCCTAATGACCACCACCTGGGGGACAACAGGTGGTGGAGCAGACAAGTGGCTCAAGTCAGGGAGGCGAGATGCCAGTGGAGCTTCACACATGATGTACTTCTAGTGTGTGTGTGTGTGTGTGTGTGTGTGTGTGTGTGTGTGTGTATCACACAGCTCATGGCTGGTTGGCATCTTGAGGGCAGAGAAGAAAAGGGAAAGACCCTCCAGTTGGTAGAATGGCACCACTCCCACTCAACAGGACCCGCACCGTCGCCTTGGTACCTTGACTCTGGAGTAAGTATTACCTTCAGTGGGGCAAGGCCCACATTGTGGACCCTGCTCAGGGTGTACTTCAGGGGGAACAAGGAGTCAACAGGTAAGTCCTGAGAAGGTGGGTGACAGGGCTGAGAGTGGGAAATGGCTGAAGAGGGCAGGCTGGGAGTGAGAAGTGAAAAAAAAAAGCATAAAACACTTCAGGTTGTGCAGTCATAGAGAATTGGTGCACTTCTTAATTGGCTAAGGATACAATCACCCAAGACATGTCTCTATGCCCCAGTGACCGCACACACTGTCATCTGTTATCCATTACATACAGTAGTGGTGCTGTAAAGTCAGAATACAGAAAATGTGTAAGGAGATACACTAAGCTGGAGAAAACATTGGTTCAGAAGACATTTAAAAAAGGATCTAATTATATGATTGTGGGCAGCAGATTTATTTTAATGAATGTGCAAAAGGGAAACTAAGAACCACAATGAGTGCAAATATTGTAATTTGATGAGAAATGCCAGTAATGAAAATGAGTGAAAAAAAAAATACATTCCTGAAAAAAGTACGAAGCTGACCAAAAATGTCAGCAGAGCGAAATTATGGAATATTATTTTGTGGATAAAAAAGAAACACATTTTACTTGTGCCTTGTAGACAAAAATCTCATTCACATCCTTAAATTCCCCATCACTGACTGCTTGGCAACAAAATACTGCTGATCTATGGGGACTAGTGGTTCTTTTGGCTAACCAGTTTTCAAAATAATGTGTTGTTGCCTTCCATGGTGGCACACCAGTGTACATGATATACTGTAATGGATAAAATATGTCCAGCTGTTTACAATAAGGGTGTACAACAATCAAGGGGTTCTAGCGACAGTTATAAACCATAAGACCAAATACCAAGTGAATAGAGATTTGCAAAGAAAACCACCAGCTTTACACACTCATTACTGCATACTGTAGTTGGGTCTAGTTTATCTGTTATAATACATATTTCAGAAAAATACACAAAAAAGGTTTGTTATGAAAAAGATAGCAATACTCAGTGTATGATGTATACATTGAATGCTTACAGATTTTATTAGTGTTCAGTTCCCACATCAAACTTCATTATTGTTCTGTGTTGACGTGAGCACCGAAGGATAACAAGGCTGCAAAGTACTGTATTTTATACAGTCATTATATTTAGATAAAAATCATTCTGTTATAAACCTACCCTATTTTTCCTAGCAATCATAGTTCCTCCCAAAGGGATAAAAGTAACCTGTGTCTTTCAGCTACAAGTGATTTACATTAGTCTGTTTAAGTCATCAAGTGATTATAGTAACATATCTGTGTAATCTTCAAATGATTATACTAAACCCACCTGCCTACAGTATGTAGTTCTGTCTCCTCTCTGTATGTTACATGCCTCTCTCAGCTGACTCCCCTGTGTCATCCTTCAGTTACCTGAAAGTAGGCATCTGCTTTCTTCCATTCCTCCGTTTCAAAGCTTTAGGCTAAGTCAACATAAAAGTATGGCTTCTCATGATAATGCAGTCCTCTGGTTGACAAGTGGCCTAACTTACCTCACCAATGCTTCCACCAGCCTGGTTACAAACCCACAGAGAGCTGTTACCTTCATGTCCCACTTCAGGCCATTGCTCATATAGTGCAAGAGTTCTGGACCGCAGAACCCCCAGTTCTGTCTAGGCACTGCATTGCTGTGCTGCTGTTCTAGACATACTAATTCTTGAATACACACACACATACACACACACACATACTAAGGAAATCAAAATAAAATTTAATATAGTACATGCAGGATACAAAAACTAAACTAGGCTAGAATCTAAAGTCTCACCTCACAGTTTCTTCTTACAAAATTGACTTTCTTCTCTGGGCTTCACATTCCCAAAAGGATTACATACAGCACCTTGGTGGAGGTGGTTTTCCCTTTGTCACAGATTGTAGTCACACAGTTTTGTCTCAAGGTCTAGCTTAATCCCTAAAAAGAAAAGAGAGAGTTTTTTTTTCTTCCTTGTCCTTACTTATAGAAGATATCAGCTCCCATGATGTCACAGGGCTGGGACACTTCATCTCCATTGACAACTAGCTTGTAGACATTGGACCAGCCCCCCACCCTGTTCATCTCTTGCTCATGTCAACTGGTTCAGGAGAGGCTTCCCTCACTGCAAAACAACAGATTAGCTATTTACATTTACATGGACACAAGGTAATCTCTTTCTAGGCCATGACCCATCACCTAAACTGCTGTCTTTGCTGCAGACTGGCTGGAGACATAGTGGAGAGCCTTTTTTATCCCTAGACTCCCACACTGATCAGAATTCACTGTGTGGTACATACTGTACAGTCAGGCTTAAGTAATCACTTTCAGACAGTTCAACATTTTTGCATCCCACAGATATAGAATCAGAAAAAGTAAACACAAAAATAAATTCCTGAGTAACAGATGATAAATCAGTCATGGGGACCAGAGAGCCAAATCCCTTTGACTTCAGATAACAGATAAAAGAAATATACAACCAGAATAATCTATAGATTACCAAATATGGGGACATACAGCAATGAGGAAATGAGAATGGAATTACAATACTGTCTAGCCATGCAAGAACAGTACCCATGGGGAACTTCAACCCCAAGACAAAGAGTGGAACACACCTACAGCAGTAAGCCAAAGAAGTGGGAGATTCCTAGAAACAGTGCAGGACAGCCTCCTCACACAATGGGTGTTCAGACTCCTTGGAGACTATGGAATATTAGACCTAGTACTGTCCAACCAGGAAATTATCACTAATCTCTCTAATGGTGATCCAGTTGATTGGAGTGATTACAACTCCATTAATTTCAACATTGTGTTGGGGACTAATCAACTTAAATCTAGTATAGTAGTCCCTGTCATCAGGAAATCATATTTTAATAAACTGGGAATAGTCATAAACAATGAGCTGGAAGACCTACACAAAATAGATGGGGCAGAAAATAAGTGATCAACAATTAAAGAGGAAAAATTGGAAGTCACCAAATCTTGTATCAAATTTAAGAATGAGACCACAGAACAAAGGAATCCCTTTTGTTTAACAAGCAAATGAATGAGTATAAGACAAAAGAAAGGTTTTTATGCTATAGAGTATAAGAGTTATATAAGTTGTCAGAATGAGACCAACAGCATTGCATACAAAGATATGGTAGCAAAGAATAAGGACACCATCAAGAGGCCAAAAGAAAACACAGAACTAAGGATAATGGAATAAGTCAAAAAATGTCAAACCCTTCTACTGGCATATAAGAGAAAGACAAAGGAAAACCTAGCAAGAAGGATAGAATAAGTACCGTGAAGGATGCCAAAAAGGCAAATATATTAAATGATTACTTAGGTCTGTGTTCATAATAGAAAGCATTGGGCTACTTTCTGTCAGTACGAATAGATTCAAGGGTAGTGACTATAGTAGGATATAGATAGTGTATGCATAGTAGCTAGGGAAAGGGTTCAGAAAGGTTTCCAAGAATTTAATGCAACCAAACCCCCAGGGCCAGATGGGCTGCACCCAAGGGTACCAATGGAGCTGAACCAATAACTTGTAGCCCTCTAGCAAACCTATATACTGAATTACTGGCTACAGGAGATATGTCTGAAAACTGTATGGTGGCAAATGTCACTCCACATAAGAGTGGGATAGGGCAAACCCAGGCAAATATAGACCAGTCGGCATGCGGTTGATAGTGAGGAAGTCGAAGGATTCAATCATCAATCTGGGGGGCCCTGGATGGCTGGTAGGAACCATGATGTCATATTTAGCCTTGCATAATAATGACCCTTTTATTGCATTTCCCTACATGGCTAGAAAAAGCAAGATCTTTTCCCCTGCCTTCCTGATGTTATAGCTCACTATAAAATTGTGTTATAGGAAATGATATCACATAAATCTTTCCACATTACTGACCTTTTTAAGATCATTAACAGTGCTGAAAGAGGACAGTTTGGATGATACCCCCTCCTTCCTTCACCCCCCATTTATGACAATATTGCAGAGCAGGTATCTAGCCTCTCACTCTGAATAGTGATAGCAACAGTATTTTGTCAGGAAATGCAGAGCTTTTCTTGTCAGTGCTGATGAGCTCTCATACATGGTGAGGTTATTGCCCAGTGAACTCAACTGCTGGCACCTTGGTTCCCCAATGCAATAGCACACCAGTCTAGAGACTGTTTGCTCTCCTTGCTTATAAAATTCCCTTTCAATTTGAAACCTTTTATTTATTTATTTAAATGTTTCACCAGGAAGGCACACTGAACAACAAGTTTCTTGTCTCCCGGTGTGATGGGGGTACTATTGGATGAAGAATTAATCATACAGTTTAACATTTAAAACATACAAGAAATTAAACATTCAATTACATTTGTAACAAGACAGGTAAAAAAAATTATGAATAACCATTCAGTCGCATTTGTAACATAACATACTATTAAATATATCACACCTGTGAAATATGCATTTAGTTGCAAGTGGCATATCTGAGGAACATAGTACATAGTGGTGAAGGGGGAGGAGAGCGTGCTGAGACGCAGGCTGGGGGGGTGGAAGGTTTAATAGGTGATGTGAGTGATGGAGAGGAGCAGAGGCATAGGAAGACAGTTAAGGAGCGTTAAAGCAGGAGCAGTTAGATGAGAGAAAGTTATGTAAGGCAGAGGCAAGAGAGTGGGAGGAGGAGGAGTGCCATATTGGGGGAAAGTGAGTTCCAGATTTGTGGGAAATGATGGGTAAAGCCTGACTGACCATTGAGAGTGGTACAGTGGGGGACAGAGGAACTAAGGGAATGGGAGGGGGAGGCAGGGAAGACAGCAAACATGAGAGGTAGAAGGGAAGTTCTCCTAACCAAAATTTAGAAGTGAGTTTGGCACAATGAGTGAGGTGCCTGTTGGCAAGAGGGGGAAGGGAAATGGTGTGGTAGAGGTCACAGTGATGAGTACGTGATGGAGCATCAAGGGCAAATCGACAGAAGGAGTTAAATAGAGTGTCCAATCCGGTTAGGGAGGATTTGGGAGCAGCACCATAGACTACATCACAGTAGTCAAAAATGAGGAGGATCATCTTCTGGACTAGCTCACGTCGCGCTATAGGAGGGATGCAACTATGGTTCCTGAATAAGGCACCAAACTTGAGGGGAAATTTTTTCAGGATGGCGTCAATGTGGCCAGAGAAGTTGAGATGTTGGTCCAACCAAACCCCAAGGTATCTGAATGAGGAGGTGTCCTCTAATATTGTCCTATCAAGGGTATGGAAAGATGGTAAAGGGTGGAACCTAGAGAGTCTCTGCCTAGTGCCAAAGGACATGGAGACAGTCTTTTTGGCATTTAGGAATAGTTGAGGCAAACCATAACTGAATCTGGTGGAAGTCATGCTGAAGGGTGGTTACAACATCAGCAGGGCATTTGCCAGATGAGAACAGGACAGTGTCATCAGCATACATATGAATAGAGGTGGAGGGGGAGCATACTAAGGGCAAGTCATTTAGGAAGATGGGAAAGAGAATGGGCCTAAGCACCGAGCACTTTGGGAGTCCGGTAGAAATAGAGAGGGGGTGCGGAGAGATTGTATCCTGGATCTTGACTGATTGTATTCTGCCTGAGAGGTAAGCTCTAAACCAATTTTGGGTAGAAGTACACAACCCAGCAGCTGTAAGGGAGTCAAGAAGTAGGGTAGGGAGACTGTGTCAAATGCCTTGGCGAGGTCAACAAAGATGGTAGTGGTAATGAGGCCATTATCCATCCCAGTGAGGATGGAGTCAGTGAGCCTGAGTAGGGAGGTGGTAGTGGAGTGGTTCTTCCAAAAACCAGATTGGAATGGGGTAAAAAATGAAGAGTCATCGAGGAAGGAGATTAGATGAGAGAGGACCAGGTGTTCTTGGAGTTTAGCAAGGGCATGGAGTAGGGAGATTGGATGAAAATTTGCAGGGGAGGAGGGGTCACCACCCTTTGGGAGAGGGAGGACCACAGCATATTTTCACGATGAGGGGACAGATGAGGATGAGAAGGAAAGATTTAAGATCAAGGAGAGAGGGTAAGCTATAGCAGAAGCTGAAAGGTAAAGAAGTTTAGGGTCAAGATCATCTGGCAATGAGCCTTTGGAAGGATTAAGAGAGAGAGAAGGGTCATTAGTGTTTCTTCTGGGGAGACCGTAGAAAAAGAGAAGGAAGGATGGGCATGGAGGGGTTGAGTACTGGGTGTGGGAGGATGAGGAGGGAAGGAGGTTAGAGGGGAGTGACTTTAGAAAGGCTGTGGTGCAGGAGGTATAATAGGAGTTAAACTTTTGAGCCACTTCACATGGTTCGGAGACCAATGAGTTGTTTATTTTAAGCACAGAGGAGGCGGATGAGAAGGGGGGGAGAATAGGGCATGGAACACTTTCCAGAATTTGGAGGGGGAATTGATGTCTTTGAGAAAAGATGATGTAAAATATTCAGACTTATCAAGTCTGGCAGCTTTTGTGCAGGCATTTCTTAACATGCGATACCAGGCATGGTCTAGGGGAAGCTGGAAGGCCTTATGTTTCCTCCAAGCTTTGTTCCATTCCCTGAGATAGGTCAGTAACTCAAGGGAGAACGAGGGATGATGGTTGCCATGAACTCTAGTGCATTTGAAAGGAGCGTAGGAGTTCCATGTAGTTAGAAATTTATCTTTAAAATAACCGAGGGCTTGGTCAATGGAAGGAGCAAAGACAATAGGGGACCAGTCGGAGCTGGCCAGTTCATTAAGAAGGGGATAAGGTCTAAGGAGCCGAAGGAGCAGAGTTGCAGAATTTTGTGAGGTGGTTTAGGTTTATGGACTTTCCTGACTACGAAGATTGGGTGATGATCACTGAGGGCATCTGGGAGGATGCTTGAATTAATGACTCCTTAATGAAACCTTTTTAGAGGTATCTTATAATATTGTTTATTTTATAATAATTTGTAGGTATAGTTTCACTAAGTTAGACTACTTTAAATTCATAATATACTATGCTGTTGTCTAGCCCTTTAACTTTTTTTTTAAAGAGCTACTGATGCCTCAAAGAAAACTTTGTAAAACACAATAATTAGATACAGTTCAGCTTGCATTCTATATATATTCTATATATTTCTCTTCCACACTATTTATTACTGAGAAAATTTGCATGAATACATGATCTTTATCCTTTAGAGTTTTCTTACAGTTCATCAGCCTCTATGGCTGACTCCCTACTTCAAGTCATAATCCTTTGTTGTGACATCACAATCCGTTAGCATGAGAGTAACTGTGATGTTACAAGCAGTGCATTATGACCTCGTAGGGAGAAAGCAACAGGAATAGTTGAACTCTTCGGGAACAGAGATTTTGTTTTAATGCAAATGACCTCAATAGTAGATAATGTGGAGGAGGAATACAGAACTAACGTGACATACAAGCTGGACTGTGACTAAATGTTATGTTTTGGTAATGCTGTCCTGAAGGTGTCAGCTGCTCTTTAAGATGAATATTTTATTTTGTTTACTGATTTTCTATTTATATCACTATAATGGCAGCTCATAATTTTTGCATAGCCTCCTGAAATGTCAGAGGTTTGGGATCCCCAGTCAAAAGGAAAATAGTCTTAAACTATCTTCAGAAACAAAAGGTAGACATAGCTTTATTACAGGAGCGTCATCTTCTTTCTCCAGAAGCTCAATACTTAAGTAGATCCTGAGTAGAGATGACAGAATTTAGTTGTTGTGATAGCAAAAAAAGAGGGACTTCAATATTAATTAGAAAAGGAATCCTTGTTTGCAAAAGCAACCACATAGCTGATCCTGAGGGATGATACCAATTCTTTGAAGGGTCCGTAAATGGAAGAAAGATAGTAATATGTAATCTATACAATCCTAATAAAAATCAAACTGATTTTTTCATTGAAATCTTACAGCTAAGTACTTATGAAGACACTGAAATCATCTGTGGTGGAGATTTCAATGAGGTGCTCAACTCCTACTTAGACAGAAATCACACATTGATTCACCCTAATTTAAATAGTCCAAGGAGAGCATTTAAACATCTTATTACTGATTTAGGTTTATCGGACACCTGGCATCTTCTACACCCTGGTGAAAGAGACTATGCTTACTTTTCATGCAGACATAATTCATACAGGAGGATGTTGGTTATTCACATCCCCAGGCCTAACTTCCTCATTAATATCTACAGATATTAAAAGTATTACTTTATCTGATCATGGCTTAGTTTCCTTTTTTTAGTGATATCAACAGAGAGATGAGTAATGGACTGCGATGGAGGTTCAATACCTCTCTTCAGAAAGATGAAAACTTTAAAACTATATAGAAAAGGCTGTGTTGGACTATTTTGAATTAAATGACCAAGACCAGACTTCATATGCAACTCTTTGGGATGGTTTTAAAGCATGCATCAGGTGACAGATAATAAACTACACTGCCAACAGAAAGAAACATTTCTTCAAGGAACTGAATGAGACACAAAGTAAGCTTAAACAATTAGAGCAAGAATACAAACAAGGGAAAGTCAGGACCCCCACTAGGTTACAAGAAATAATGTCACTCAAAGTTACCATAAATAAATTATCTTCTGCCAAGGCTGAATATTCCCTTGCCAGGATCAGACAAAAATTTTGGGAGGCAGTAGAGCAAATCTGGCTTTTAACTTTTAGATTTAAGAAAAGACTCACCCAGAACCTAATTGCTGGAATTAAAGATCAGAATGGTGCAATTAGGGTATCTAATAAGGACATCAATAATGTCATTTTTAATTTTTAGAAAGAACTATTCTCCGCCAAAATTTATTTATTTTTACTTTAGTCTTTGGTAACTGGGTAAGGCCCACTAGGCACAAATGTCTGTTTTCAGGGGCTTATCCAATAAGCAACCCCAAACTACATATTTCTTAAATCATTTACATATACCTGTCTTACCTGCTCAAGAGAATGATTACTTATGTCGACCTTTAACAGCTGAAGAAATAGCACAAGTCCATTAAGGAACTCCCTAACAATAAGACCCATGGGCCCGATGGCTTCCCTGGAGATTTATATAAAATTATGGGAGTGTGTATATACCTAATTATCTTCTTAAAATGTATGAAGAAGTGTATAACATAAAAAAAAACTCCCTGAGTCTCTAAATTGGCCATTTTTTATCCTAGTACACAAAAAAGAAAAGGAGTCACAGCTTTGTGAGAGCTATAGACCAATGTCCTTCCTAAATAGTGATTTCAAAATCCTAGCAAAATTGTTCTCTAATGGAGTTAAAAATGCCATGATTAAATTTATTGGTGGAGAACAGGTAGGTTTTGTCTCATCTAGATCTGGAGTGGAGAATAGCAGACTTCTTCATAGTGTAATGCACATAGCGAAGAAAGTAAAAAAAGAAGTGAATATTCTTTCTATAGATTTTTTAAGGCGTCTGATACTTTAGAATGGAATTATTTGTTTGATGTGCTTAAAAAATATGGCTTAGATAATTTTTTCATAGACTGGATACGTATCCCTTGTAAAAACTCTTCAGCTCAGATTATCATTAATGATTTAATCTCCTCCCCCTTTCAAATTAACTAAAGGGACACAGCAAGGATGCCCCCATTCCCAATATTTATTTGTCCTGGCATTGGAGACCCTTATTCAGAAGGTTCAGATGTCTCAAGAAATTAAAGGAGTTAAAATAGGCAGGGCTATAAACAAAATATTTGCTTTTGCAGATTATCTCTTGTTCACTCTATCACAGCCCAGAGATTTGATAACTTATCTGAAAAAGGAATTGGAAAACTTTTCAAATTTTTAAGTTTGTTAGTTAAATGGAATAAAACACAAGCTATGCACACCTACGGTACAGGGAGTTCCATGCTAGCAAAAGGCTTATTAGTGGAAAAGTGCTGGAAACAAAATGGAATTACTTATTTAGACCTCACAATTCCTCCTAACATAAATTATTTAATTGAAACTAGCCTACAACCATTGCTGAAAGAAATGCAAACTAGCCTTGACAGATGGACGTTCCTCTCTATGTCAGTATGGGGTAACATTAATTCAATTAAAATGATGCTGGCTCCTAAACTTTTTTATCTATTCCAAAACATACCTTGCCAATTTTCTAGTACCAACTCTGTTAAAACACATAATTTATTTAAAAGATTCCTTTGGGGAACCAAATCCCCTAGATTGTCGCTGTCCAAACTAAAAGCAGCCTGGTCACAGGGAGCTTTTGGACTTCCATGGTGGGAAAAACATCAGGCAGCCTTTTTATTCAAACATTCAGCCTTATACTTTGTTCCCCTAGTGAAAGAAACATGCCCCTTTGGCTTGAAGTTGAACAACAACTAATAGCACCCGACAGGCTCTCAGATTTCCTATTTAAGAAATTAAAACATAGAAAATGATGGCAGAAGGAGACCAAGGGTCCATCAAGTCTGCCCATGAGATACCCAGGAACTACTGTTGATCCTGAGAGCTACCCCCACCTGGGTTATTTCCTTTGTACCTATTGTAATGCTCTTTAGTTGAGCTCTTTATTTGTCCCCCCCATGTTTGAAATGCATCACAGTCCTCACTCCCACCACCTCTGCTGGCAGACTGTTCCATGGCCCCACTACTCTTTCAGTGAAGTAGTGTTTCCTCAGATCCCTCCTGAACTTCCTCCCCCCCCCCACTTTCCACCCATGTCCCCTAGTCATTGAGCTGGTGATACTATTTAATAACTCCTCTGTGTCTGGCACCTTGTTTATGCCTTTCAGGAACTTAAATGTCTCTATCATGTCTCCTTTCTCCCTCCTTGTCTCCAGCCAGTACATATTTAATGACATCAGTCGATCTTCATAGGTGAGCCCTTGTAGACCCTGTATGTTTTTTGCTGCTCTCCTCTGCACTATCTCTAGCCTATCCCTGTTCTTCTTCAGGTGCAGCCTCCAAAACTGAACACAGCACTCCAGGTGCAGTCTTACCTGAGACCTACAGAAGGGGATGATCACTTTTCTATTTCTGCTATCAATCTCTCTGCCTATGCATGCCACCATTCTGCTCCCCTTGCTGTATGCTTTATTGCATTGGCTTGTCTGTTTCATGGTGTCAACAATGATGACCTCCAGGACCCTCTCTTCTTGAGAGATGCTCAGTCTGACCCCATTTAGTCAATATTCCATCCTAGGGTTCCCTTTGCCCAGATGCATGACTTTGCACTTCTTTGCATTGAATTTCAGTTGACACAGATTAGACTATTGTTCCAATTTTTAAAGATCCTTTAGTAGATCCCTAACCCCTTCCTGGCTGTCCATCCACCCTCTCAGCTTGGTGCCATCTGTGAATGGAGCAAGCTTGCCCTGGACACTGTCACTGATGTCGCCGATGAATATGTTGAATAGAACTGGGCCAGACATGGAACCCTGAGGGGCTCCACTTGTGACCATATCTTCCCTTGATCTCACCCCATTGATCACTATCCTTTGCCTCCTGTCCTTGAGCCAGTTATCCACCCATCTGACAATGCTCTTTGTGGCCCCTATGTCCTCCAACTTTTTCAGCAGTCACCTATGTGGCACCAAGTCAAATGGCTTGCTGAAATTGAAGTAGAAAAGGTAAAATGTGTGACCCCTATCCAGTTCACTTGTCAACTAACTGAAAAAAGTAATAAGATTTGTCTGGCGTGACCTCTCTGCCATGAATCCATGCTGCTTTTTGTCCTGCAGCCCATTCTCCTCCAGATACTGCATGAGCTCTTGTTTGATTAAGGACTCCATCAGCTTACTCACAACAGAAGTGAGGCTAACTAGTCTATAATTCCCCACCTCCTCCCTACCCCCTCCTTGTGGAGTGGCACCACATCCGCCCTCCTCCAGTCTCCTGGCACCACTCCTGTTGCCAGTCAGCAGTTGAATAGGTGTGGTAGAGGTTTAGCTAGCTCCACTGCCAATTCTTTTAGTACTCGCAGGTGCATTTCATTTGGTTCTTTTTTGGGCCTGAGGGCTGCCAGCCCCTCCCTGACCCTATCTGTAGTAAATTTTGGTGCTTCAAATATCTTGATACCTCTGTCAGCCACCCTTATCCAACTTTCTGGCATTGGTCTAGTGTTCTTGGTAAATACTGAGTAGAAAAAGTAGTTCAGGACTGTAGTTTTTTTACCCAATTACCCAAACATAAATGCGATAATCCTTGCATTCAGGCCTTGCTTAAAATACTAAACTAATTCAATCTAGTCTTAAAATTCCCCAATTACCAATGACTTTTGAGGTTCTATGGGAAAACCCTACCATAGTAGGAGAAAGTGTACCTTTAGGAGACCCAGGATGGAAACAATATAATATCACCAATGTTGGAGATATGATATGCTCCTTCTCAGGAGTTCTTATGCCATTTGAAAACCTAAAGTCTAAATATAAAATACTCAAATTCCACTTTGTCATCTGTCTTCAGGTCAGGAAATATCTTCATGATTGTGGGTGGGTAGCCATCTGGGAACTAGCGACCATTGAACAGTATGGTTCACAATAAACACAGCAATAGAGTCAAGCCATACAAAGGCAAAAGTACTGGACTTCAGGAAGGCTGACTTTGCCAAAATGGGTGAGTGCCTAAGGAATGCACTAGCAAATGGGCATGAAGGAGGGGTGGAAGAACAATGGGAAATAATAAAAACTGCCATCACAGAGGTAACAAGACTTTGTGTGAAGCAAATAAACAAAATGAAACGATGTAAGAAACCACTATGGTTCTCAAAGGAAGTAGCAGTGAAGGTACAAAAGAAAAAGAAAGCATTCAGGAAGTACAAGGAATCACAGAAGAAGAAGGATAGAGAACTGTATCAGTTAAAGCAAAAGGAAGTTGGGAAGGCAGTCAGAACAGCAAAGGCCCAAACCGAGGAAAAGATAGACAACTCAATTAAGAAGGGGGATAAAACCTTTTATAGGTACATCAGGGAGCGAAGGAAGACCAAGGGAGGGATAGTGAGGCTTAATAAAGGGGAGGGAGGGTCGGCAGAGGGTGACTATGAAAGGCAGAGATACTAAACAAATATTTTGCTCAGTATTTACAAAGGAAGAGGGAGGTACCTAAAACAAACAGTAGAAACACTCTGGATACAGAAGTTGATACCAGCCCATTTACAGAAGAAAGGGTTCTGAAAGAACTCTTAAAACTGAAGGTGGACAAAGCAGTGGGGCCTGATGGGATTCATCCCAGAATTCTAAAAGAACTAAGGGTAGAACTAGTGACACCACTGACTACCCTCTTCAACAAATCATGGGAGGATGGGGTGGTACCCAAGGACTGGAGGAGGGCAGATGTGATTCCCCTTCACAAAAGTGGGAGTAAGGCAGAAGCAGGAAACTACAGACCTGTTAGTTTAACCTCAGTGGTAGGGAAAATGATGGAATCACTTCTGAAGGAAAGAACTGTTGAGTATCTAGAGGCTAGAGGGGCACAGGACCCAAGGCAACATGGATTCACAGCGGGAAGGTCATGCCAGACAAATCTGATAGATTTCTTTGACTGTGTGACCAAAGTAGTAGATCAGGGAGGGGCTGTTGACATGGCCTACCTAGACTTTAGTAAGGCATTTGACACAGTCCCACACAAAAGATTTATTTACAAGTTAGCCAGCCTGGGATTGGGTCCCAAGATGACAGCCTGGGTAAAGAACTGGCTGGAGAATAGGACACAGAGAGTAATAGTAAATGGAGTCCACTCTGAAGAAAGGGGGGTTACTAGTGGGGTACCGCAGGGTTCAGTATTAGGACCGGTCCTCTTCAATGTCTTTATAAGTGACATTGCAGAGGGGCTGGAAGAAAAAGTATGTCTCTTTGCAGATGACACAAAGATCTGCAACAGAGTTGATGCACAAGGTGGGGTGGAAAGGATGAGAAGGGACTTGGCAAGGTTAGAGGAATGGTCTAATGTATGGCAGCTTAGATTCAATGCTAAGAAGTGCAAGGTAATGCACCTGGGAAACAAAAACCCTGGGGAAGAGTACACAATGCGGGGTGAGATACTAACAACAACAAAAATGGAAAGGGACCTGGGGTAGTCATATCAGATGACCTAAAGGTGGGCAAACAATGTGAGAGGGCAGCAAGGAGGGCTGGGGGGATACTGGGATGCGTAGGGAGAGGCATCACCAGTAGAAAACAGGAAGTTATCATCCCTCTGTACAGACAGCTGGTCAGACCCCATCTGGAGCACTGTGTGCAGTTCTGGAGACCCAATCTCATAAAGACACAGACAGGATGGAAGCTGTCCAGAGGAGGGCAACTAAAATGGTGCAGGGTCTGCACCGGAAGACATATGAAAAGAGACTTAAGGAGCTTAATATGTATAGCCTAGAGGAAAGGAGGGAGAGGGGGGACATGATAGAAACATTCAAGTACCTCAAGGGGATCAACAAAGTCCAAGAGGGTAGCATCTTTCAAAAAAAGAGGTGTGCAAGAACAAGAGGGCACAATTTGAAGATGGGGGGTGGCTCAGAGGTGATTTAAGGAAGTATTTTTTTCACAGAGAGGGTTGTGGATGCATGGAATGGCCTTGTGGAGGAGGTTGTGGAGTCAAAAACAGTGGTGGAATTCAAGCATGCATGGGACAGTCATAAGGCAATTCTGGGGGGTGGGGGTAGGAAGAAGTAGGTTGCTGGTTAACTAGGATCTGCAGCTTATCCATTAGGTAGGGAAATGGGCAGACTGGGTGGGCCAAGCGGTCCTTATCTGCCGTCAAATTCTATGTTTCTATGTTTCTATCGTGTACTGACCAGCAGTTATACATCCCCACCAGCTGACCCAGAGTGGCTTCAGGCTCTTAAACTAGTTAATTTGAAAAAAGGTGTATCAGTGATCTATAAAAAGCTTTTAAACAATACTGACTCAAATACAATAAGCACATCTGCCAAAGCAAAATGTGAAGCAGACTTAGGACACAAGCTTTCAGAGGAGGATTGGGCCTTTGCGTGGGCAAACGCATATTCCTCATGCAAAGAGGTACAGGGAAGAACAATACAATTTAAGATACTTCATCAAAACTACTACTCTCTTCAAAGACTGGAGCAAATGGATTACCTTAAAGGGGGATCTTGTTGAAGGTGTAAAGAGCCTCATGCCAGTCTTCTACATATGCTGTGGAACTGTCCAAGGATAACTCATATTTGGTGCAAAACTCATGATATATGTGAAAAGGTTACCAACAAAAAGATTTGTTTCTCTCCTTTAATTTTTATTTTAGGAGTATCTTCCCACCTGAGACATCTTAACAATTCTCAGGAAAATTGGGTTCTTGACACCTCTCTTGCCCTGAAAAGATTGTTTCCCTCTAAATGGAGAGAAACTTATCCACCTAACCATACTGATAGGTATAGCAATATGACTATATTAGAAAATAATGAGAGAATTTCCTATCTGAACTTGAATTAATGTGAAACTTATTGCATGATTTGGATCCCCTTTCTGACTCTCAAAATGTAGTATACTATTTGTTTTGTTTTCTGTTTAGTACAATTTTTAAAGAAATTGTACTACTATTAATTCAAGCTTTTATTGTTAGTTTTATATTCAATTTACTTTCACATTTTCCTTAAATCAACTTACTCACTTTGTTTCTCTATGTATATTTGCAATTAATTGATAGCAGTTTTCTCCTCAGGGATTTGTTGTATAACTGTCTTGTTTCTCCTATGTTATTAGCATGAATAGTTGTATATATCATTCAGCTGTCTTATTGTGTATTTTGGCTAGAAAATTCAATACCATTTGAATTAGAAAAAAATTATCAAGGAGTAGATAATAGACTTGGAAGAAAATAGTCTTACATACAGTCAACATGGTTTCATGAGTGGAAGACCATGTCAGACAAACTTGACTGACTTCATTAACTTGCTAACAAAGTAATAGATAGGAACCAGGCAGCTGGCATCCTATACCTAGACATTATCAAAGCCTTGGATTCCGTGACTCATACAAGATGTACTCCAGAAGGCAGGGGAATAGAACAAGGGAAAGGACTAACTAGGTGGATTGGCAATTGGTTCCCAGGCAGGACCCAGAGTGTGGAGTCTAATTGGTAAATTCTATAAAGCCAGGAAGGTCATAAGTGTAATACCCCAGAGTTCAGTCATGGCACAGTTGCTTTTCAAAATGTATATTAGTGACACTGAGGGGCAGTACAGAGTGAAATAAACCAGAATTCAGATAACACAGAACTCTGCAGGAGGATAGTCAATGATAAGGAGATTAACAGCATGAAGACAGATTCTGAGGATGAAGTATAGCCTAGAGGTTAGAGCGCAAATGTGAGAGCCTGGAGACCCAGCATACCTGGCTTTGAACCCACAACTGCTAACTGCATACATGTGACTCTGTGCAAGTAACATAACATGTGTGTACTGTTAATTATACCTGGAAATGAGCCTTGGCTCAATGTGTCTTTCCTGGCTAAAAATTCTAACATTTTATTTATTGATTGATTGATTGATTGATTGATAGATTGATGTGAAAACTGGGACTGGAAGAGGCACCTGGAGCCAAAGCACATTTCCTTGTGCAACCTGGGAGAGGGGAAACAAAGAAAATACATATTACTAGCAGTAGAGATTACAAAGCAAATACATGATACAAGTAGTTGAGATTACATATAGAATAATACATGGAGTTATGTGTTTAATAAGAATTTTACACACACCCAAGGTGTTGGATGCTACATAAACCCGAGAGCAAAGCATAAAAAGTAAGTACACGTCACACCCCCCCCCCTCAGAGAAAGTGACCACCCATCGCTGTTTCTCCAGCACGCTGTATACTCATTGCCATTTTGCTTTTCGGTAATGTGCACTCACTGTTTTTGTCAATGCTATGTTGTAGGCGCTGTTATCACATAGAACCTTTTCTTGTAGTTTAGCCATAGAAAGGAGGAGGGAAACTGATGGACAGTTAGCAGTGGTGTAGGTTTCACCCCCTCTGCAGACGGAGAGGACTTTAGCAAGCTTCTAGCATGTCAGAACTTAAGAGAACAGAAAGGCGAGCTTGAGAAGAAGGGAAAGGGGCAGCAATACAGAAGCTGAAATGTGCAAGAGTTTGGGGTCAAGATCAGCAGGACTATGGTCCTTGGAGAGATTTAGATAAAAGGGGCAGATAGGACATCAGATGTAGTGAATGGAGTGAATGCAAACATAGATGAGGAGAATAGAGGAGCAGCAGTGAAGGAGGTAGCAGAGGAGTAGAGATTGCACAAGTGATTATATGCATGCTGAAAGCAGAAGCCACCTCAGCAGGCTCACAGATGACCACTGGAGAGTTGCTGAGCTTGAGGGTGGGTGTGGAGACATGGGAGGGGGGTTGAAAGAATATGGCAGTTAAAATTCAATGCCAAAAGATGAAAGGTGATGCATACCGGCAGCAAATATCTGCGGACAGAATACAGCTCCAGTGGAGTAACAGTAGAGTATTCAAAGAGGAAAGAGACTTAGAAGGGTTAATAAACAGCAGTTTGCAAGCCTCTTCTCAATGCAAGACTGCATGTGGGAAAGCAAATAGGACACCAGGGTGCATCAGTAGAGGTTTCGCTAGCCACAATAGAGAGAGAGATGATCTTCCACTGTACTGGTCATTGATTAGGCAACATCTGGAGAACTGCATGCAGTTTTAGAACTCTCATTTGAAAACACCTAGACAGGCTAGAAACAATTCAGCAGAGGGTAACAAAAGTGGTTCAAAGGCAACAAAGTAGGACCTTCCAGGAGACAGACTAGACATTCTAAACATATACTTATTAATGGACAGGAGGAAGAGGGCATGCAGGGACATGACACCCTGGATTATTTAGTAACACAACCACCAGGAAGGATATATTTAGTAACACAACCACCCAGGACAGCACCTCAGATTAGTAGGGGGAAACTTCCGGAAGTGCATAAGAAAATATTTATTTACACAAAGTGTGAGGGGTAGCTAGAAAAAACTAGCCAGTAGTGGGATCAATGACAGTATTAGCTTGGGGTTCAAAACCCAATGTGGTAAATACAAGAGGGTAATTAGAAAGAGGGTAGGGGTAGGGGGATCTGGGAGTGTTGAAGGGACTGAGTAATTCTAGGTAGGGAAAAGAAAGGGCAGGCTGGATGGACTTTTACATTTTATTTATCCTATACCATTCATGCACAGTAGCCACAGTATGTAAATGCATATACATTCTGTGTCACAGTTATAAAGAACAGTGTATTGTGTTAGGTGTATTAGTGGGGCTATATTTTGTATCTCTAGGTTCTGACTTAGCACAAGATTATGTTAGGAGAACTCTGTGATAAGAAACATAGCCATGCAATGCACCGTAGACAATACATTATCCCTATGTTGCTGCTTATTATGTATTAGAAAGAGAATCATGTACTATACTGGCAACAGTTTGAATAACGTTTACTTTGTTACACACCTTGGGTGTGTAATACCATAGAAACCATGAAACCGAAGGTTGAGTGGTATGTAAAGGTAACACACACTGAGGGTGTATAAAAATAACACGCAAGTTTTCATTGCTGCACATTTTTTAATTTTTATATGACCGGGAGCTAACTGAAAACTAAAGTAGATTTTGCCTCTGCTCTCAGCTCCAGCTGTTGTGTCTCACTCTTGATGCAGTATGTGAAAGTGAGGCAAATCTCTGTTACACTCACAGGTGTGTAATGTAGTGTTTGTGACAGAGAATTTTAGACTCTGGCTTCATTCTGTAATCGACCCTAACCACTAATTATACAAAGAATAATGTACGGTCTTTGGTTAATAACTCTCTGTAAACACTTTGAGAGGTTGCCATGACATCATTGTAAACATCAAGATGTGCTTTCAGCATGGTTATTAACTGAAGACCATACATTATATTTTATAGTGTATGGGCTAAAAATATTGTGTAATCATGAACTGAATTACTTTTCTAAGTAATTCTTACCTTAAGCAGTCGTGAATCATGTAGGAAGATTCATCAGCAATGTTATGGTGTGTTCTTCGCAACACTATTCATCGGTACAGCATGGCGCAAAACAATTAATTTAATACTAACATTTTAAACATTTATCTCAAAGCGGAACATAAAATGTGAGCATTCCATTTTGTTATACCACTGATACGACATACTCAAGAAGGGTTAACACCAGAGTGATGTCATAACAATGGCATAACAAGGTTGTGATCTGCTTGATTTCATTTAGTAATAAAGGCCCCCCGTACATTATAAGGTTATAATTGGTTCCAGATGTTCTGGAAACATTTATTATGCCCCCACTCAAGTGAGAAGCAGAGTGGATTAAACATGTGTCTGTGTCTTCTGTTCTCAGTCTATGCAAAACGTGTAAGAGGCCCTGTGGCATTAAGCACTATTGCTTAATGCAGAACCAATCTAGGTGATCTGCATATACATCGTATAAATGTTTGCATTATGGAGGTATGTGTGATTTTTTATTTCATATATATATATATATAGAGAGAGAGAGAGAGAGATAGAGAGAGAGAGAGAGAGAGAGAGAGTAATGTCTGTGCAGGTGTGTGTTATGAGGATTTTTCACACACTTCAGATGTATGATAATCCAGAAACCCCCAAGAGCAAAGAATATATATAAAATGGCTGAGAAAAAAATCAGTAAAATACTGTCTCCTTATTGGAAAAACACATCACATGAGCGTGCATTATCCCACACAAAAAATATTAATACATTCCAGAGTTATAAGGACTTGATATTTCAGTTCTGAGCATGCTCAGTATGGTCTTTTGGATACCTGTTTCACACGAAAAAATAATTTGGCCCATACAAAAATGATACTTTTTCATATGGGGGTAATCTTTTTTGTGAGAAAAAAATATTTTTTCGTGTAGAGGCCATCTTGTTTCCTTTTTCAAAATTTGTTTTTTAAAAGCCATAAAAATGATAATCTGCAGAGACACTGACACATGTATCTTGTTAATCAGGACCCCCTTAGTTGAATTCTACAGTTGGATTTTGGCCATATGAAAAAAGAATAGGGCCATATGAGAAAAGATTCCCTTCATGTGAAAAAAGAATGTGGACTTTGTTTTTGAGTTTTTTCAGATTCTTTTTTCATACGAAAGAATATTTTTTCATATAAATGTCACAACCTCAAGAAAAAAGATCCCTTCATATGAAAAAGGAATTTGGACTTAGTTTTTTTATATTCTTTTTTGTATGACAGAATCTTTTTTTTGTATGAACAACACAGTCTCACAAAAAAAGATCCCTTAGTACGAAAAAAGAATTTGGACTTAGATTTTTTCACATTCTTTTTTCACATGAAGGAATATTTTTTCATATAAACAACACAATCTCATAAAAAAATTCCTTCATATGAAAAAAGAAGTTGGACTTGGCTTTTTTTCACATTCTTTTTTGAATGAAGCAATCTTTTGTTGTATGAATGACCTCACAAAAAAGATCACTTCATACAGAAAAATTTATATTTTTTTTCCACATTTCACCTTTAACAAGCCATAACTCCATCAATATATGCAGTTATGGGACAATCTATATATCAAAATAAAAGTCCTAATGAGTACTACAACACTAACACATAACACCCCCACACAATGCAATCAAAACTAACAGTAGCCATCCATAAGTGTTACTGCTGTGTATAAATACTGCATTTTACTGCTGTTTTAGTACTGTGTTACTGCTGTATTTAAGTACTGTTTTGTGTCTCTCAGGAGGAGTCCAAATATGTGTGTTATGTGTAGCCCTACACTCTGTAGTGTGATTAGGGTTTGTGCTATTTGGCTGCATGGAAACTATTAGTGCCTCCCAGCTCTCTACTTCAGTACTTATAGAAGCATATTATTTTATCATTAAAATCATTATTACTATTTGGTATTGTTGACTGCATACTATTGTACTTTAGTACCTCTCCTTAGTAGGTTCCCCCATTGTGTAAGCCATTAACTGTGCCCAGACCCATATTAATAAACCCAGCATTCTTAACAGGGCAGGCTAGTACCCCCTCCCAAGCCTCCTTATCTGGGTCAGCCTACAATTCCTTTGCCTGCTTATCTAGGTCAGACCCACACTCCCCTTAGCCCTCATGGTTTGCTATTTCACTACTAGGTCTATCCACTGCTCCCTATGCAAATCCTCCTCCCATTCCTCTTCTATCTCTCTCCTCCCTACCATCATCCACTGGCCCCTCCTTCCCCCCTCCTCCCCCACCCTACCCACTGACTCCTTCCCCTCTCTTCCCATTCCCACTGACATCCTGGGTGCTGTCTCCTACCTGCTCCCTGGCTCCACTCTGGAGCACTCTGGCACTTCCTGCCCCATCCCTCCCATTCTCCCTTCCTGCCTCCTCCTCCTTCCTTCCCCACCAAACAGCTCAGGGGCTTTTCAAAGTCTTTCAAGCTCCTTGTTTCCCTGCTGCTTATGGTAGCAAGCAACACTGAACTTAATCCTGGTCCCTTAACCTCCATACCAGTACATCTTCCCAGAGGAATCCAGGTTCCACCTCAACACCAGCAGCCTTCTCCCAAAACTAGATCAGTTGCAGCCCCTTATAGACAACCTCAATTTGGATGTCCCTGTCATCTCAGAGTCTTGGCTCTCCAACAAGATCCAAGAGTTTGCTGTGGCCATCCCAAGATAATTAATAGCCAGGTAGAATTGGCCCAATACGGGTGATAGTATAGCAATGCACTTCTCCTCTGGCATCCAATTTGCACCTGTGTTATCAGTCTCTTCCCTGTTCACCTATGAACTGCTCCTCCTCAAACTCTCCCTCCCCTTTTCAGTCCCTGTCTTTGTTGCAGGGGTTTCCTGCTGCCCTGACCTGTACCCTGCATCAGTTACTGAACTCCTTATCTCCATCTGTTCCCACTTCCCCTTTGGTGTGTTGCTTATCCTTGGCAATTTTAACATTATTTTGACCTCCCCCTTGTCTGACAAACTTTGCCAAAATGTTAAATCCCTTCAAATTTCCTAATTGATTTCAAACCCCACCCATCTTAATTTCAAACCCCTAAACCACTCCCGTCTGGATCGGGTACTCTCCTCTCACCCCACAGTACTGAGGATGCAGGTATTCTCCCAGACACCCTCAATGACCATAACATGGACTACTGTGTGTGTAAGATTCATTGCCCTAAACACTCCCACACACACACAAAATCATCCTTCAGGCCTTTAGGTCACCGGTCTTGTATTGCCTTCATGCCAACCTGTCCACCTCTGACTGGTCCCACATCCCACCAGCTACCGATTTCAGTTTTGCCCTCCAGTACTTCCACACCAAATTTATGACTGTCTCAGTCCACCATGCCTCCCTTAGGAAAACCAGGGTCCAGAGCTCCCACCTTGTCTGGATCAGTGTTGAGCTGCTGGCTTGACATCAAGTCAGAGACCTAGCCATTCAATCCTATAAGCTCTCTTGCTCCCCTGATGCCCTTTTGAATTACTGGACCCTTTGTAACACAGCACCAAAACAACCAGGCTTGCAAAATCTGAACAACCACCTTTAAAAACAGCTTTAGCCACTTCTTCAAGTTTTGGAAAATAATCCACTCCCTCCCCTGCCCACCCAGTCCTCTCCCCCCATCCTCATTGTTGGTAACTCCCACATCACTTACCCTGCTATTGAGGCTTCTTCTTTCAACTCCTTTTTCACCACCTGTGCTCTTTTTCTCCTGTCCCCTTGCCCCACCCCTTACCCCCCCTTGCTCTTTCACTTTCTCACCTGTGACTCCTCCTGCCTCATCAACACCTTTCTAGCTAAGCAGTTCTGCACTGCAGCATTTACATTTACAACTATGATGTTTCAATTATTACAGTTTACTAGAGAATACTTTTTTTGATTTTCGATCTTCCTTTCCAAGTTTTACCGCACATCTCAATAGTCTGTTCAAAAAGTCAGCATAAAAGGCATTTACCTCTCCCCTGTTAATCTCACAGTACTTTAGTTTAAGTCATCACAGTGCTCACCATGACAACAGACTGTGATGTCATAAACAGCAATTGTGAGGTCTGCAGGGGCAAATCAGATGTATTTTGAAAGATTCTGTGAAATAAGCACTGCATCATCTTCAGTTTTAGTAGACCAACAACAGGGAAAAGTAAATAAATAACTAGAAACTCTAAAGTTAAAACATAACTGGTATAAATCTAGTTGTTATAAGCTTTTTAATATAGTAGAGGGGTTGTTCTTTAACCTCAGCAAGGGGGTAATTCCTAACAGTCTTGACTTCAAGCTTCTGTACCTCTCTGCTCCTGCCATTCCAATTACCCATCACCTCTACCTCTCTTTCTCCTCAGCCTCTGTTCTGGCACCCCCAACAAAGCCCTAACTGATAGAAGCAATGGGGCACCCTTGCAAATGTGCTGTGTGCACTGTTTTTGTCCTGGGTCTGTACTACTGTGGATTTTTGCACCATCTGTACAGTACCTTGCACTATTTTGCACAATTAAATGCCTTGGCTATCAAGTGGCCTCTGACCTGGGTATGTACCACTGCAAGTGTGATTTGTTCTGTTCCATTTTATGTATTAGGGTTGCTACCCCAGAGGCAGTACTGAACGTCTGCACTGCCAAGGCACTGGCCCATTCCAGATTTACTCTCTCCTGCCCACCCTAATAAAACTCCAAAAACACTTTGTTCAGGATAGGTCCTATGAGGAGAGGCTGCAAGCTCTGGAAATGTACTCCCTGGAAGAGAGGAGGCAGAAGGGTGATATGATAGAGACCTTCACGTACATGATGGGAATTAACAGAGTGAAAAGGGAGGGTCTCTTTAAAATGAGTGACAGCAGCACCACTAGGGGACACAGCCTAAAACTGATGGGGTGGGGGGGAGATTCAGAAGGGATGTAAGGAAGCATTTCTATACAGAGAGGGTGGTGTCTGCCTGGAATGAGCTGCCAGAGGATGTGGTATCAGCAAGGACAGTGGGAGCATCCAAGAGAGCCTGGGACAAGTAGAAAAGTAATCCTTGGGACCAAGGAAGGGGAGTAGGGGGAGAGGGATGGAGGGACAGTTGGGGGGCAGGGCCATTGGTGCAAATTGGAAGGTCAGACCTTGCATCACTTACTGAGCAGACATGATAGACTGGGTGGTCTTATTCTGCTGGCTCTTTTTGTATGTTCATATGTTCTCTTGCAACTCTCCCTTTCCTGGACTCCTCCTCCTCCTTTTTGCTCCCTTCAAGTCTGGTTTCAAGATTTCCTACTCTACATCCACCCCCTCCTCCAGCTCACTGACTCCATCCTGTCAGGTATGAACCAGGTTCATTTCATTTCCACCATCCTGGCTGACTTTGCCAAAACTTTTGACACTGTGTCCCACCCCTTCTCCTGGACAAGCTTAAGGTGGCTGGGCTCTGTGCTTCTTCAACTACCTGGTTCCGCTCCTACCTTGAGGACAGGTCATGCAAGCTGTCTGTATTGGAGATATCTTTTGCCCCCCACTCGCCATCTGCTCAGGAGTCCCCCAAGGATCTGTCCCCATACTCTTCAATATTTCTAAGTGGCCTCCTTGATGCCTGTTCCTCTAAGTCTATTCACATGAATGCAGATGACACTGTGCTGTTTTCTCTGGTTTCTCTACTGTTGGCTTTGCTGTCTGACTCCACCAGGACTTTGACAGCATCCAGTGCTTTTTCTGATCCAACCAACCATCCCTCAGTGCCAAAAATGATCTCCATGACCTTTGACTTCTGGCAGAGGCTTGCCAGACTTTTCCACCCTCCCCTTCTTCCATACCCTCAATGGTACAGTGATTGTAGGATGTCTCTTCCTTTAAGCACCTCAGGATATGGCTGGACCACCACCTTCACTTCTCAGCACACATCGATGCCATTCACTTTAAAGAGCAGCTGACACATTTGGGAAAACTTTGAAAAACATTATAGTTGGATGCCATTCTGCTTGCATTTCACATATGTTCTATAGATTTCTTCCCTACATTATTTATTATTGAAGAAATTTCCACAAAAACTAAATCTTTATCCCTTAGAGCTTATCTACCTCTATAGCATATCCCCATTTGAAATTATAATGCTCTGTTGTGACATCACAGGCTGTTGCCTTGGTAATAACTGTGATGTCACAAGCAGAGTATTATGACATCAAGTTGGGAAGAAGCAATAGGAGTTGATGAACCCTCAGGCAACAACTGTCCTGTTTTCACGCATTTGACCTAAGTAATAAACAATGGGGATAAGAAATACAGAGCTAATAAGCAATATATAACTGCTCTGTGTCCAAATATTGTATTTTTCAAAGTTTTTCTCAAGGAGTCAGTGGCTCTTTAATCTCCATCTCAAACTGGGTGTGCTATACAGAAACATAGCCAATATCCTACTTCCTGCCCGCTGAGATCTAGTTTTGAAGATGGTTCTCCCAATCTTTGCATATGGTAACATTGTGTACAGCACTGTTCCCAAGTCCACCCTTGACAGACTGGACTCAGTCTATCACTCCTTTTGCTGTTTTGCCTTTGACTGCCCTTTCCATACCCACCACTGTTTCCTTTACTCCTCCCTCTCCCTTCCTTCCCTTGATGCCAGGCACCTCACCTACTGTGCCTTCATCACATCCAAACTGTGGTTTGGCTTCTTCCCCTACCTTGCTGCCCTTCTCTCATCCCCCCATCTGCTCTGAAATGCTGCCTCCCATTCCCTTTCCCTCTTCTCCAGGGAACGTACTGTGGGCCAAGCAACCTTCTCAAAAAATTTTCCCTAGGCTTTGAAGGC
Source organism: Neoceratodus forsteri (assembly GCA_016271365.2). NCBI lineage: Eukaryota > Metazoa > Chordata > Ceratodontiformes > Ceratodontidae > Neoceratodus > Neoceratodus forsteri. The sequence goes on from CM028137.1 coordinate 941,191,885, forward strand.
AGTATAACATAGTGGTTAAGAGCACTGAGCTGCAAACCTGGAGACCTGGGTTTGAATCCCACAGCCCCCACTTGCATATTATGTGATCCTGAGCAAGTCACTTAACTTCCTTGAGCTCCCAGGTCTCTCTTGGAAACAAGCTTCGGCTTAGTGTGCCTTTTCTGGTTAAACAATTTCCCCTTTCACTGATTGTCTATTCCCATGTTTATCCACTCAGTCTTGTCCTACTCCTCCCTGAAGTTTCTTCTTTGTGACTTTTTTACCTCCTGCAATTGTACCTCACCCTTCACCTTAGTGTCCCCATCTCCCCTTCCTGGTATGTTGGGTGCCCCTAACTCAGAGTAACTTGTTGTCCACCTTAGGCCCTAGTCTGTATGCCATGATCTGCTCCTACTGAGTTTTTGTATTGCTCTTGTATTGTACTGTACTGTATTGTATTGTATTTTATTGCACTGCATTGTATTGTACTGTACTGTATTGTATTGTATTGTACTGCATTGTATTGTACTGTACTATATTGAAACTCTATTGCATTGTATTGTACTGTATAGGGCTGGCTGTATAACCTAGAGGTAACAAGGTGTGAACAAGCTTGGTACTTCCAGCAGACCAGAACGGAGTCTGATTCTCACAACCTCCACTTAAATACTGTGTGACTCAGAGCAAATCACTTAACTGCCCAGTGCTCCCAGGTCACCCCTTGAAACAGGCACTTGTGCCTAGTGGGCCTTACCCAGCTACCAAAGACTAAAATAAAAAATAAATAAATAAATAAAAACAAAGTATTGTATTACACTGCATTGTGTTGTGTTGTAATGTACTGTACTGTATTGTATTGTATTGCATTGTACTGTATTGTATTGTACTGCATTGTATGGTATTGTACTGCACTGCATTGTATTGTACTGCATTGTATTGTACTGTATTGCATTATATTTTATTGTATTGCATCGTATTGTATTGTATTGTACTGTATTGCATTGTATTTTATTGTACTGCATTGTATTATATTGTACTGCATTGTATTGTATTGTACTGTACTGCATTGTATTGTATTGCATTGTATTTTATTGTACTGCATTGACTACTCTTCACTGTTGCACAGGCTAGGTTTCATTAATGTGTTCCTAGACATGTGTTTGTATCCTTAAATGTATTGCACTTGAACCATATTGTATTGTCCTGTCACCCTTATAGGTTTGCACTGGTCAACCACCTGCCCACATTTCATGTCTGCCTAACTGTATTTATTTTAATCATTGGCTCAGGTGGCATGCTGGATATGTTTCCACCTCAACAGCAAAGACTCAGAGGTCTGATTCCCAGTTAGAACATATCATTGTATCCTCTTTTGTATTTTTGCCCTTTTTTCCCTTCCCCCGGGATGCATCTAGAAACGAGCAATTTTTGCTCAGTATGTCTTCATGGTGAAACTTTTAAATAAATAAATAAATTGGGCAGCAGCCCAAAGGAACTCAGTTCTACCACCTTTTAAAAAATTATATGACAGTTCCACCATCTCTGTCATCTTTCTCCAGTTACTACTACTGAAGAGTTTCACCACCTAGAAACCACAGTTCCACCACCTAGAAATCTAGATGACAGAGTCCCCCACCTAAGCATTTCCACCTTTGTATTGTATACTTTGTCACCCTCCTCCCCCAGGATGCATCTGGAAACAAAGTCTTACCAGCTCAGAATGTCTTTCCTGCTGAAACTTGTGAACTGTCCAGGTGCAAGTAAAAGATCCCATGTCGCTTACTGAAGAAGAGTAGGGGAATTTTTAACTTAAAATAATCTCAAATAAACATACAAATCAAGTCACACGGAATATTTACAACATCACCACAAACTTAAAAATAAATAATGTGCAAGGAACGTAAGGAATAACTGAAAATACTTCCACTCCAGAAAAATTAACTAGCCTATGTCCTTGCCTAGGGAAAATCCAAGATGCGTTTTTCCATATCATACCCATAATTCTAACTAGCAAACAATGTCCTGCCAAAGAATATATTTTCCTGATAAATCTAACAATCATATTCAGAAGTGCCCATCCAGTAACCTGTTTTTGTTATGAGACCAGCTGACATCTGACTTGCTGAATATAAAATTTACACATTGTGAGCCATATGTGTAGAGAACTCTTACTGTATGCCTTTCAATCAGCTTCATAAATTCCCAAGACCACAGTTTCTTATGTGGGCTTCCTTAGTGCTGGTAAACACAAACCTGTTGCAGCTAAGTCCCCAAAATCAGTAATATAATGGCAGTGTAAGGAAAGATGTTCTTGTGTTTCACATACATCTGTACAGCATTCCATTGAACAATACCTTTATTCAAGACATTTATGCTTATAATTGTCTTTGACATCCAATTTACCATAGCTGACTTGCCATAGCACATTCCCCCATCCTAGATGAAATACTCTTATCAATAAATATACTTAGTGTGTCTGTCCTCCCTGTATCCATATGTTGGCCAAACACAGGTTCTGCCGGATGAGCTCTACTTAAAATAAAAGTGTGTAATTGTCTCCTGTTTGAAGGTCTCACATATACCATAGAAATCTCTCACTTCTTTATTTTAATGACAGCTGCTTGTGCATAACTAGGACCAGGGCACCCTTTATTCACCTTTTTCAATTTTTGAATTCTTCCTGCCTCCCACTCCTTTTTAAATGGCTCAAACCAGGACTTAACCTACAAAGTCCAGGGCTACTCATCAACCACTAAGAGAAACACAATAATGCTGCTTAAAACTGTATACTATAAAGAAAGGTTATGGGGTTAATTTACTGGCAGATATGTTCCTTTTAATATGGTTCAAACAACTTCCCCAAAACAACTGGAACAAAAAAGACTGCAAAGTTTAGTTTTACTATTTAAGGGTGGAGGAGATATATAACTTTGAAAAAAAAAAGGAAAATTGGCAGGAAAAAAGTTTTCCCAAGTAAACACTTTCTTCTTTTTGGATATCTGCAACTTCTACTGATCTGGCTCGTGTTGGCCTTCTTCCAGTTTCTTTCCCCAATTACACGGTGCCTCAACTGTACAATCAAACTAAATTCTTAATATAAGAATAGAACCAGATACAATTGGTATCCCAGCTATGTCCTTGTGCCTTGATCCAGATTTTAACTCTATCCCTTGGCTTTCCCTCACATTATTACTTGTACCAGCAATATTAGGCAATTCACGCAGGATATTTAGTGGGTTTTTTTTTTCTTCTTGAGCATTTTCCGGTAATAGATACAGATCATTTGCATAAGGAATTACCCGTGGATGAAACCCCCTGACTTTTGATCCACACTCTCTACTGTTCAGCTTCCTTATTAAAGGGTCAGTACTCAAAATGTGCAAGAAGGGACTTACAGGACATCCCTGATGAACCCCCTTTTTACCTGACTAGATCTCCCTTTCCATTCATTCACATTAGGGAACACCATAGCCTGTGCATAACATGTTTTAAGCCAATCAATAAATATCACAGGGAACCTATACTGAGCCCTTGAGAATCTTCTCCAGCAGCCAAAAGGAATGTGGTACAGTAACAAACATGTCTTTAACTGTGGTGATTAGTTTAAAAGGAAAAGACAATGAACTGAACTTAATTTGCCTCAAATCCTTCTTCATAAAGCGACTACTGTCTAATTGAAGGACTGAATTTTAAAATACTGGGGGAGGGATTTTGTCCTTGAATGTTTATGTGCAAAAGCTGTGAATTGTATGTTACATGCTAATGTTTCAAAACTGCTTGCTATGTGCCAATGATTATTTGCTAAAGTTAAATGCAGAGCTGAACTGTTAAAGTCTTGAGTTTTATTTAAAGGTATAATTGCTGTGTGGGATACCAGGCAGGGTATCCATGGTAAAGTGGTGAGTGGGCTGACTGAGGTGAGACAAGGCCTGGTATCCACTGCATGGCCATAAGGCAATTCCTTTACATGCAGCATCTGAGGCCTGAGATAGAGCCTAGTGCTGGAGCAATAAGGCATTTTTGGGCAAGGGGTGAGTGGGCTGTCTGAAGTGGGACAAGGCATAGAAGCCACTGCATGCCCTTAAGGCTAAAGTGTTTAACAGGGTCAGTGACTAAGGCCAGGGAATGCCTTAATCCTGGGACCATTTGTGTTACCTGGAGGGCTGGTAGGTAGTGGACTGACTGCAGCCTCCAAGGGAAAATTTGGTGGGGTGGATTACCATACAAAGAAACAAAAAGAAAGTGTTATTCTGTATTGCAATTTGTATATGTTGTTCATTTCTGATATTTTTAACTGCAAAAGTGTGCATGCTGATTGCCAACTGTTGCTGCAAAATGCTTTGCAATTATTTCAGTAAAGCTTACCTTACTTTCAACCAATCCCTGTGTTAGTGTCCTTACTTGCAGTGCCAATGTCTCACATTCCTGAAGGTCTCCAGGTTAGTCCAGTGCAGCACCTCTCTCTCTCTCTTGGCAACCCTCAGCCACACCAGTTAGGGAGGTAAGATTCATGTATTCTGTTTCTACCCAGCTGGACTGGTGTGGGCAGGGGAAGAAGCAAATAATCTTACACTGCAGTGCTGTTACCACTAAGAGCGGCAGTTGTGTTCTTATGCACACTACCTGTGGTAGAGCAAAGAGTGATGCTACTGTCAGTGTGTGCCTACAATCAAGTGTGTCTGTAGTGGCACAGTGTATATAATATACGAACACGGTAGCACCCCTATAGTTAGGGTTGAGAGAGACATTCTATGCTAAACCCCACATTTGCACCTTAATAGCTTTGACAGTGTTTGATGAAATTAGCTGAAATTTTGCATGTGGAAGTCTAAGAGGCAAGGTGTAAATCTGTGGAAAGTTTCGAGATGGCAGCTTGTGTGCTTTCTGAGATACGCATATGTCATTTTCCAGTAGACATCTAATTTTCTTTTACTATACATGGGATTTGGGTTTGCTCTCATGTACAGTCTGCACAGAATGGAATTTGTTACCCCAAACTGTCACAGTAGAAGCATGCTGTGCCAAGGTAATGTCTTTGGAAGCTTTTGTGAAAAAATATTAAATGGTTCCAGAGTTATAAGCATTTAAAGTTTCATGTTTTTCTGTTCTGAGCATGCTCAGTAAGGGTTTTGCAATAGCAGTCTGATACAACAATAAAAATTCTGCAACGTAAGACCATTTTTGGTTTCCCACCTTTTGTTTTGTGCTGTGGGAGCCACCATCTTGTTTTTTCCCTCTCAAACTTAAAAACAGGAAAAATACATAAAAACAGGTAACTTTAAAAAAAAATGCCTGAATCTAGTGAAATGGGAGACATTTAGCTAGATTCTGATGTTATTTTTTACAGTACTGGCCATAAACACCTATTCTGGGCATCTCAAAATCCAGGGTGCCTAGCTTAGCAAGAGGAGCCATTCACCCGCATTCTCAGTATGAGAACAGTGGGACTCTCTTGAATGCTGAAGCTGCAGTTGGAAGTTGTGCTGCTGGCTTTAAATGAAGCAGTGAGCCAGTGCTCCACTGTTCTGTCTGTTTATCTGTCTGTCTACTGTCTACAGTCCAAACACATTAATCTGAACTGCCTGGGGGACATCCGATTTGTTCAGATAAACAGGAATTTGGTTAAGCGAGATTGCCTATATACAGTACTGTACTGCATCCTTTCAGGATCAGTTGAAGTGTCTGAGGTTGGACTCTAAAGGAAGGCAGTGGGTCTGTACTCAAACAACTGTACAGTACTGTATTGTAGTTTAAATAGATAAAAGTTTAAAAAGCAGTTCCCTGAATCCCGCACAAACAAAAACAGCAGCATTGGACAACAATCGAGTCACCGACACACAGACCTGACTTTGTTCAATCCCTCCATGTCACCATAAGCAGCATATGGTTAGGTGTGTTTGGTACCTGCATGGTGATGATTATGGTCCAATGACTCAGGACTGTGTTTTCTTGATTGCGGGCAATGATGTTCATCGCTGTGATGTTCCTCCAGTTGGTGCCATTGATTTCAGTGGGGAGGGAGTGGCAGGTCTGTGTTCTCTTGATTGTGGGCAATCGCCAATGACTCGATCATTGGTGGATACAAAAAAATAAACTGCAGCAGCTCCACTGTAATGCAAAGCGGTGATGTTCATTGCTGTGATGTTCCTCCAGTTGGTGTCATTGATTTCAACGGGGAAGGGATGGGCGGAAGATGTACAAAAGGTATGCAGCTTTGGGTACTGGAAGCTGCAAAAACTATAACTACACTCTACACTTTACACTCTACAAACTGCTGCTTGTCCCTCAATGTTCCTGTTACAATTCACAGTGGTATTCTCACCTTGTTAAATTTGTTGATCATTCTCATTGTGGTTGTAGGCAGCTGGGATTGATCTTGTTAACGTCTACTTGCAATCACAATGAGAATGATCAACAGCTTTAACAAGGCGAGAATACCACCATGAATTTCAGTGGGAACACTGGGGGACAAGCAGTTGGTTCATTGGATAGGGAGGTATGGTTTATGGGGGGTCAGATAAATGGGGTTGGACTGTATCTATCTATCTATCTATCTATCTATCTATCTATCTATCTGTCTGTCTGTCTATCTACATACTGTATCTATCTCTAGTTAAAATAATTGCTAAGCATACTGGGATGCCCACCATCAGTACCACTTCTTTCTCCCCTTCCCCTCCAGGTCACCCACCCACCCTTTCCAGTATTTATTTATTCTTTAAATAAGATATAGAAGCAGACCAGGGAGCCCACCCTCAGTACTGTTTCTCATTACCTCCTCCCCTCCCCTCCAGATCACCTGCCCCCATTAGCCAAAAATTAGCCCGACACTGGAGTGCCCAATCCCCAGTGTCAGAATGCATTTCTGAAATAAGGACAACCATCCCTTGATGTTTTTTTTTTAATCTGTAAAAAAATAAAATGGTACCTTGCCAATCTGACCCCCCCACACACCCAACCCACACTGATGTGCCATTCAGCACCCACCACCCCATCACCCTTTCTCCCTCCAAGACAACCTCAGTCATCTGAACAAGTCCCATGGCATAGATCCACTCTCCGATCGAAGTCATGTCTTGCTGCTGGAACCAGCGACTGCAGTGTGAGAAAATAAGGCAAGTCCGGTATAATGTACTTCAATGGGGGGTTGAACTTTGAGTCATAACTTTGTAATATTGCATATTTGTACACCAACATTTCAACATGGCCTTTTTAAGACCCCACCTCATGACAAATAGCAGTGGAATTTTGAAAACCTGGCCCAAAAATTATTTTGCAATCACTTTGTGAAATCACCTTTTAGGCAGAATTGAACATTTTCACAACCCTTGATCATGAGGTGGGGCCATAAGAAGGCTATATTGAAAATTTGGGATCAAAATATTAAAAATGGCAAAGTTATGAGCGCACATTGACATTTTTCTATGCTCACTCATAACTTTGGAAATGTTAAAAATATTTTGACCCCAAATTTTCGACAGATATTTTTTCACACCACCTCCTAACATGACAGCTGTCATTTTTCATATACTGGCCAAAATATATTTTCACACCTGTGGCATGGAATGACATTTTGATCATGCGAAATTACATTTTTGTGGGGATTTGAAAATTTTTACCTACCGGGTTCCCGAGGTGGGGTAATAAAAAGGCTATGCTAAAAAGTTCATAAACAAATACAGTAAAATGCCCAGGTTATCAGTGAACATTGCACTATTTCAACATTCACTCATAACATTGCTAATTTTCAATATTTGGATTCCAAATTTTCAACATAGCCATTTTTCCAGAGCACCTCATAAATGTGACAGGTGTTGTTTTTTTTTTAAATCCTGGATAAGATGTGTTTTCACACTTATGGTGCAAAATGACATTTTGGCTAATATACTAAAAATGCAACATTTCATGTTTATAAGAGAATCATGAAATGGCTGTCTTGAAAATTTGGAGTCAACATTTAAAAAACTTATATATATATAAAATTAAGAAACTTTGTGTGTAGAACCAATCTTGACCCCAGCAGGTATGCTTTGTAATTCCATGCCAATGAGCTGAGTTTGGAGTCCAGTCCAGTGGCCCAGCTGTATGGGGTGAGGGTGGGATGATGGCACTGTTATGCAACACCCAGCCAGGGAATGAAAATTGCAGGGTTGTCTGCACAGGCCCAGGTACCATATAGTGAAAACAACTGTCCTCTTAGCATAGGGCCCTGCATGTCTGTACCCATGTGCATTGGCTGACAGATGAATTCTTTGACTTGTGCATCTGTATCTGCAGCCACATGGAAGCACAAGGACCAGAGGACCCTGCACTTCTGCAGCCCACCAGACACCCTCCTGAATTCTTGACAAATGTTACTGCACTTCTGCAGGTGGAGGGTGTCTTCCCTTTGTGCAGGAACCAAAGGGCCCTGCACATCTTATCTGTTCACACAGGTCCCGATACCATTCCACTATCAAAAAAGAAAAGAAATTCTTTGCAAAAAAGCTTCATTAATGCACCAGTTGGGGTTCAACCTGATGCCACAAAAGCAGGGAAATGTGGTGTTAGGGTTTCCAACCCTAACACCTTGTCTCCACCCCAAGCTGCAAAAGGAAAAAACATTAGGGTTTTTGGGGCCTGATTGTCAAAGCAGCCCTGAGATCAATGCAAGTTGAGGCAAACAGCAGCTTCCTCTGATCTCCAATATACCAGAGACCCTGCACACAATTCTGTAATGGGAGGGGTCCCGGTGTCAAATTCCCACAGCTTGAGGCAACTGCAGGAATGTGCTAATATCAATGTATGGATGAGAAATGTTGCAAGCTGTGGGACAGCCCTGTGGCACTGCAACCGGTGTCAGGAACACACCAACTGTGAGTTCCGTCAGGCAGCAGCAGAGGTACAGCACATGGAGGGCTAGTTGGGAGTTATGGGGTGTCATGGAGCAGGCCAGGGAAAGTGCAGTGCCTGCGCAACCATATGGACTGATCAAGAGAGGTGGGCAACAATGCGGGTGGTGCCAGGGTGGCTGCAGAGTGGGAGCGCAACAGGGGTGCCAACATCAGGTAGTACTGGGTGCCAGTCTTGGCTGGGAGGTGGGCTGGTGTGGGATACACTGGCTGACAATGACACTGGGCACCTGTGTCTTACCAGTACTGTGCAGACTGTTCCATACCATCCTATGTCATGCAGAAGGGCACCAGCCCCTTCCAGCACTACTGCAGGTACCATATGTATTGTCCCTGCATACTTCATGTGTGCTCCTTGCCAGCCAACGACACTCAAGTGCCCCACCCCGGGGTCCCCAGTGGGATGGTGGTGGCTCAGGGGACATTTGACCAGCACTGGCTGGTCCAACTTAGGCAGACTCTGCACCCTTGGAGGGGTTGCAGAAGGCACAAGCCCCCTCCCATGTTGCACCAGTGTGCTTGTCACAAGGATGGTGCAAGCCTGGTTGGTGCAGGTAGTCCCCCAAGTGGCGCAGCTGGCAATGTACAATCAGGAATGATGCACAGCCCAACTGCAGCATTTGTCTTTGATGTAAGCACCTTGCATCATTCCTGAGGCTTTGAGCTTCAGGCCCTGGGCCTCCAGAGTTCTGGCAAATCAGTGTGTGTGTGTGGGGGGGGGGCGGTTCTTCCTTGGGGTTGCCCACCCTAATACCCAGCTCACTGCCTTATCAAACAACATCAGATGTGAAGAAAGCTACAACAGATTGTGTTGGCAACACGTGGCAAGCCATAGTTTTCTACCTTTGAAGAGTGTATCACTATGTGGCACTGGCTTTCAGCTGTACCTTGTGCTTCAGACAGGACACTGTGGGCTGGGAGGTGAGCATCAGGGTTGCCAATCCCAAGGAAGACCCCACCACTGATTCGCCAACACTCTAGAGTCCCAAAATCCTAATGCTTTTTTTTCCCGTTTTGCTGCTTGGGGATGGGGAGTCAGGGCTGGTAACTCTAAAGTTACATTTTCCTACTTTTGTGGCTTAAGTTGAAACCTACAGTAAATGATGCTTTAACGAAGTTTTTTTTTTTTTGCAAAGAATATACTTATAGCAACAGGTGTGAATATAAATGTGCACACATTGCTAGGAAGGAATACCCTGTATCATCTGGCATGCAGCTATTTTCTTGCCGTTGCAGTTCTGTAGTTACTTGCCAGCTGGGATTTCTGTATTTGATTTAATACTGTCACAGAAACACAATCGCCCACACAAATCAAGAACTGTCTCCATTGTTATTGTAGCACACAAATGGGGTCCCCTTCGGGAAGTCTGCTCTCTGCTGAGCGCCTGCTGATGGATTGATGGAATGCCGCACGTGCTAGCCTGAAGGCAAAACTGCGCGGGTCGTGCCGGGTGAGCAGGCGGGTGACCGGGATTCAGGGAGGTTCCCTAACACTAGCTGTCAGGCTTGCACGGGCCGCCCGTTCGCTGAGCTGTGACACCGAGCAGGCAGGAGAGAGAGGGCGGTGGCAAGTTCAGCAGCCTCAGTCTGCGCGCACTTAGCACAACCACACGCGGTGCGCTGTCCAAGGGCAAGGAGAGACCGAGGAGAGAGGGAGCGCGGATAACGGGGATTCGGACCGACTCTCTGGCTCAGGATTAATGGCACAGGAGCAGCACAGCACCGGTATGCCCCGGCAACTGCGGTCGTGGTGGAACAGTGCAACCAGAGGATGCAGCCTACTTTTGCTGTCCCTCGCTGTCACCTCGGTGCTGGCCGGGAGGCAGCCCGCTAAGGATGGCGAGGCGGCGGCGACCGCCCAGCAGATCCGCAGCGCCCGCTGCACCTCGCGCTGCCTCGCGCTGCACATCACCCAGCTCGCGACCTCCTTCAGGAACTTGCAGGTAAACTTTCGAGTAGTGCCACTTACCAGATGCATTGCAGCCCTCTGCAACAAAAGTGGTCTATATGGAATATGGGAAGGCATCCCCTATTCTAAAATGGACCGAGATTAACAAAAGACACCCGGCGGTGCTGAATTGAAAAATATTGACAATGTTCCATATAATTTCTATAAAGTGTTGATAGTGGAGTTTTGTTATTTAAAACGGTCTGCATTTGTGTTATTGAAAAAATCGTCATGCTGTGAGATAACATAGTTTCACTCTTTACACCCGGAAGAATAACTTTTAACTCCTCCGTGTTTAATATGAATACGTGTTGGTTTCTCAAGCATATAAAGGCTATACTGTATTGACAGATATCATTACAGTATATATAGATATGGGTTTTATGTCTCTCTTTTTTGTTCTTTTGTGGGTAATTCTATTTTACATGAACTCATGCTTGCTGATGAGAGACCGTGTAAAAAGGAATAACCCCAAATGACCGAGAAAAAGAAATAAAATCCATGCCTATCTAGTGTATATACTATTAGCGGTCTACCAGGGAGAATACAATACACAATTTAAATTGACATACCTGAATCTCTCTGTTTTTAAGAAATCATCATGTTATGGGATTCTGTGCGATCAAAGCGTCCCATCTTGCTCTAGCTTTTATTTTAATCAGTAAATAACATAACTGTTTTGGCTGCATATTGAACTAATTCCGGCAGATACAGTATTTTTTGTAATTTTTTTTGTATATTAGTATTCACTTTTCTGTTGTTATCACTAATACAGCACTGTATGCCATAAAGTCCTTGTGCCCTTTGCTCAGGTCTCCCATTTCATAATATTCACTGGCTGGTTTGGATTTTATGTTCTGTGTTGCCTTGTCTTTTCCCTACAGCTGATAGATTTCCTTACTTACTTTATGGTATTCAACTTCCTGAACCACAGTACACTGATGAGATTAGATCTGTTTAAAAACAATCCCTCTTGACAAGGATAGCAGAGGTATTCCAATTTCAGACTGAAGAACACATGTATAGTTTTTTGTTACTTTAGAGGCTCACAGTTGACCTAAACAAAAACAGATGATTGGTGATTACTGCATGAGACATACCAGAGAAACCATTTGTTTCAGAATATACCAATCCAAGGACAAAGTGCAGGGCTCAGTAATATTTCACGTTTCTGAGTTAAAGCTACAATATCTATCAAACTACCTCACTCAAACGTGGAAACAGCAAAACGACTAAATGTGGTACACACACCATTAAAAACATTGAGGTGTAGGCTTGAAACACTGTGGGAAATTGTGTTTTGATGTTCATAAAGTCTATTGTTATTTAAGGCATCACACATTCATTTCTGTTTTAATGTCTCAATATACTGTGTGGGACAGAGGGTTTCTGAGAGGTAACATAAGAGACTGACGAAAAGTATGGAGTGCAACAGGATTCCTCATGTTCTCTGAACAGGTGGTTGTATTTTACAGAACAATCATCTCAGTCTCTTACCTCAAGCCTGAGTGAACAGCCAGTCAGAGATCCACCCCATGACCTCCCAAGCTGAAGATATCCCATGAGTTCACCACAGTGCACTGGCCAGTTGGTCTCCGAGTCATTAATCATTTTAGTGTAATTAACCATACCTTTGGTTCTTAATGATTATAACATACTTATAAAAGTAGACTCTCAAAACTATCATTTCTTGAAAGGATTTATGTGATTTATTTTACTTTAAGATTTATAAAAGAATTGCGTTTTTAACTTTTTTTAGGAAATCAGAAACAGGCTTCAGACAATCCTGCAGACATTTTAAAATATTTTTTTTTCTCTCAAAACTGAATAAGAGTTGAGGTCAACAGCTGTGGCCACAATTTTATAATTAAATAAAGGAACTGCAAGCAAATAACAGCTATAAGACAGCAGTTATGTCGACTGATGTATGGTGATTCTATTAAAAAGAAAATTGCAAGGTATGATTTTTGCATAGAGGAGAAAAATCTGTCTTATTTTGGGGATTTGTTTTGCAGTTCTGCCACTGCAGAATGTCATGCATGCAACATAAAGCAAAGAAGAACTGTATTAAATTGCTGCAAAGTGCTTTAATCAAAATGTGTTATTCCAGTTGCATGGAATACTGAATTTTGAATGGTTGACAGTCTGCAAACTGATAATATCCTTCAGGTTTGGAGCTGGTCAAAACCATCATATTGTGTCAAAAACCTCATATCCCTGCATTAGTTATCCTCCAGCATTTCTGCATGAAGCATGTACAAACTAAAAAGATTTTACAGTAAATCATGTAACTGTTTCCAGCCAATCAAAACCCATTATTTCCAAACATTCCAGTGCATCTGAGTTCACCAAAAGGGTTGTCTCAAGCTAACAGTTTCAAACTTCTGAAGTCAATTTTTTTTTGTTGGAGTTCTTTTTTATTTTCCTGGCAACTGAGTCTTTTTTGTATGTAATACATATCTTCCTTTTAAGCTAGGGCACTAGTTAAAAAAATAACTTAAGCTACAATGCGTGACCATAGATTGTATTAACAGCCTGTTAATCACCCCAGGGGAGAAATATACCTTACTGTCCCTAGTAGGTGATTGACTGTTAATCTATCCCCTGAGAGTGCCTTGCTGCTATTGTTAAATATTATTTAATAACTATTAAACATTTTCATTTTGAATGTTTTCTTTCTCTAAAGGGAGAGTTTAATAAGACTCCACATCATGCCATAGAGAGAAAATCCAGCGTGGCACAAACAGCGCAGACAGAATACTGGCACAGATTTTGAGGAAAGTAAGATTTACTGTTACAACACCAACCCACCATGGGCCACCACTCCAGTGAAATATTGTAACTTACTTTTTCCCCCTTTCCTGGCTGGATTCTGGATGCACGGTTTTGACTGTCGTGGCTGTGTCTGCGCTGTGTCCGACCGCGCTGGCTTCCCTCTCAAGGACTTGATGTGCTACCTTTTAATAAAGACCATCTGCCCGAGAATGTCGATTCAAAATGTCAGAATGCACCTTCATAGTCATTCCGAAGCACCCATAAACAGAATGCTGCTTTTTTTCCCAAATAAATTCAGGTGTCACAGTAATAAGGATCTACATGACAGTTTAACAGAGATTAATGTAAGGGTCTCATACGTGGCCAGCCAATGAGATTTCACTTTTCCTGAGACCCTTTTAATAATCAACTTTATTCATATTACATTTATATGTATGATTACCCTAACTTATAGTATGAGTGCATTTTTAGTCCTTTGGATAGTAGATCATTTTTTTTGTATTCTCATTCAGAGACTTATGAGAAAACATTCACAACCATAAGAGACAAGAGACAAGCTAATTGTACATATATAGTGGCTGTGCAATGCATATCCATTATATATGCAACAAACTGACTGACTGTGATGATGGAGGCTGAGCTGAGGCTAACAGATGGAGATAAGGAAGGTGACAAGGCTTTCTTTCATTTCACACAGGAATAGCGCAAAACCAAGGAAGGAGTGGTCAGGCTAAAGAAGGAGGAGGAGGGATGGGTGAAAGATAACAAGGACAAAGCAAAGGTGCTGGACAATTACTTCTGTTCAATGTAGATGGTGAAGGATAGGGGCCCTCTGTTTGACTACAGCAGGAAGAGTGGATCTCTGGCAAGTCCCAACATGAGGTCCATCATGGAGGAGAGGGTGTTGCAGAGTCTGTAGACCAACGGTCAGCAGGATTCCAAGCAGCATAAACTTACTAATGGAAGGTTATGCCAGATGAATCTGAATTAATTCTTTGGGCAATGAAGGCTATAGATAGGGATCAGGCAGCTGAAGTTTTGTTTGGCAGGATAGTGGAAACTATATGTCCTATTCCTGCAACACTTGACCATGTGCAAAGTAGCTCAATAAATTAGAAAAACAGCTTACCTTACAGGTACACAGAAGCTTTATTCACAGAGTAGTGCTAAGGTGCTCAGTATATCTGTTGCAAAAGGTGCAGAGTGCAAATAATAGCGCCAGAACTGGGATGCTAGACAATCAAATAACAACTTGCCGGCACCAGCCTGGTACATCCATCGTGGTGGAGATTGACTCAGCTGAGTTGTTAAATGTTTACTTGTGTACCTGTGGTTAACTCTTTGTGGATTTTGTCCTCCAACATCAATGGCTTGAATATGCACATTAAACAGAAAAGGTATGGGGTGTAATAAAAAAGTCCAATCCGGATGTGGTGTTCATGCAGGAGACGCATGACATGGAGCCGAGCTGCAACACCTAAAAAAAAAATTGGGTGCACGGGAGCTGGATCAACATTTAACTTGAAAGTTAGGAGCACAGTGATATGGATATACCCACATGTGCAAGCTAATGTGGATTGAGCAGTTGATGATTCAGCTGGGTGGTTTAAGCTCATGCATTTAAAACTAACCATGGGGCAGGAAATCTTACTGTGCTTATTCTGTGGCCCCAATTACAATACCAGAGTGTTTTAAACAAAACTGGTGGTGGAAATGGCACAGTTCTCAGGGGAATGGATCATGGGGGGGGCATGGGGGGCAATGCCAACTGTGTGCCTGATGGGACCAAGGAGTATTCCTCTAAGCAGCCGTATAGGTCCACCAAGAGTTCAGGAGTGCTGAAATCTCTCATAGAACAAGCCAGTCTGGCAGATGTATGGAGGATTAATAATCTCTCCACATGGGACTACACATATTAAACACCCATGAACAACAGCCCAACAGTGCAGGTTTTGGTGAATGGGAGCCCCACGCAATCCTTCCAGCTGCATAGGAGCATCTAACAGGGCTGCTATCTGTCCCTCTTGTTGTATGTGTTGTCATTGGAGCCCTTGGCAGAAACTTTGAAGAGAGATCAGTGAATAGAGGGGCTAAAGTCAGGTGAGGTGAAGCATGAGGTGAAGTGTCCCTGATTACTGACAAGCTCCTTCTAGATATGAGATCACCTGGGGGACCCTGCCTTGGCAGGCTAGTCTACTGGCAGAATATGAAAGGGCTGGCAATACCTGCCACTGATACTCTGAAGAACATAGGTATCCATGTCCCCAAGTGATTGAATAAGCTTTATGAGGCTAACTCCCCCCCCCGCCCACATACACACACACACACACACACACACACACACACTGCTCAGGAAAGTGAGATACTGTAGGACCTGGAGAGATGAGGGGGTGAGAGAGGACCTGGAGAGATGGGGGGACCACTCTCCTTGATAGGAAGGGTAAACACCTTAAAAGTGTGTTTTTCCATGCATCCTGTACCAGCCACAGGTGCTACCTATCAGGGTTCTCTAAAATTGAGGTAGGTGCAAAGCCTCATTCATAAATATCTCTGGTGGGAAAAACCCCACAAAAATCCATACCAACACATTAAAGAGACCACGTGGGGTAGGGGGATTAGCTCTTTCAGATATGCAGCACTACTACTGGGCTTGCCAGTTATCTTTTCTGGCCCAGAGGGGCACAGTGCCCCAATGGAAGCAACTAGAGGAACAGCTCATTGGAGGGTTCCTTAATGGATCATGCCTTGAGCATTGCCTTGGGGGGACCACTATCTAAGAAGACTCAATAATCCCTTCACAACACTAAAAACAACCATATGGTTATCAACCCACCATTTTATCAAACATGGGGGGGGGGGAGCTATCCCCAGTAGCAGCTTTAACTGAAGCTTTCAAGGGCAGAAAAGGCTATACAACTTTTGCACTTTACAGTCTCCTGAATTGGGAAAAGAGAGGCATCACAAGGATCAGTTGACCTCTACAACAAAGGGGGTAATGTTGTTTTCATTTGGGGATCTGAAGGAGCTATGGGAAATCCCTGCAAGCTTGTTTTTTGTATATTTGTGTGTCAGAGGCTTGCTGCAGGTGACCCAGGGAGACAATGCGGTACTCTCCAGTGGAGCTGTGGAGGGGTTGTAGAATAACAGATGGACCAGACACTGAACTTCAAATTCAACATACAATCTCTGTGTGATGTCTATTCAAAATGCTGGAGATAACCTTCAGCAATGGCATATCCCTTCTTCAGTGCATCAGTTTGTAGGAACAGACTATGCAAGTCTTTCCTCTACACTTAGCCAGCACCTACTGACTCACTGATCTCTGATCTAACTTATCTGTTGAGATTTAGCCTCCCCTATGTGGGCCTTGTTCGCTTCGGTTGTGGGGGCTCAAATAAAAAAGAAAAAAACAAGCTAAAGTCAAAGAACCTCAGTGTAGAAGCATTGAAACAAGGGTTACCCCAAAGGGCATTGACAATAAGCCAAGTTTCAAAGAAACACATCACACTTACTTCCATAATGTAAAGCATCATGGGATATATGCAAATCACCATGCAATTTCAGACTTGTTCAGTTTACAGCAATTTATATGCATTTTAAATAGCACAGCTAACTTAATTTTCATCATACAGTCCCCTTGTAACTTTTTACCTTTATCAAAAACACCTAGTGCCATGATATTGTCAACATTTACAGGTTTTATACACATAAGGTAAATACATGAAAGTATTTTATGACATAGTGCTATTGCATACTAAATCCAACAACAAGGAACACAGCCTGTTATTTTATATCAGCTCGGAGGTCACAACAATAATCTCCCTATACGAGGACCTGAGAGGGGAAAAGGAAAATTAAAGAGGACACTATAGCACAATCAAGAAAGGGGAGGGGTTGCCCATAGGTGGCCAATCTTGTGGACTAGAAATTGTAAAGAATAGATTAGGCTAAGAAATAGAAGAACTGTTGCAACAAGTTTAAGAAAAGGTCAGTCCTCAAGATTGGCAGGAGCTCCCTGTCACAGGAGCATATAGTGTCAATGCTGTAGCTGGGGTCCCAACCACTTTTGATTTTCTATAAGTTGATGCAGGCTAGCATGCCCCCATAAAATGGTGATTACAGGGAAGCTTGGAGTAGGGATCTGGACTGGGAAGTAACAGAGTGGAGATGGCTTCAGGCAGTGGCACACACCAGAACATGTGCTGGATCAAATCACCTACAACAAATCCAATATAATTTTCTGTATAGGAACTACCTGTACCTAGCCAAGCTCCACGTCCTGAGGCCTGACATCAATGAAGCTTGCCAGAAATGTGAAAATGAGATTGGGGCATACATCCATATGACTTTAAACTGCCTGAAAGTAATGGCATTCTAGGAAGGGGTGAACAGCACAATGAAAAGAGTCACCGGGTATAAACTGCCTAAGTCTGCACTGGAACTGCTTTGGGACCGGAACCCAAAAAAAGGAACTGCAGAAGTCTGGCCCTTGTGGAGCCTAGCCCTAAAGATGGCAAGGAAAACCTTGGCACAGGCCTGGGGGGGGCAGTGGACTCACCCTCTGTGACCCACTGGATACACACTCTATTAGACTGCATGAAATTAGAGAAAGCAGAATTGTATACACTGGGGGTTAAAAGACAAGTTCAAAGCTGTGTGGCTGCCAATCCTGAGGGGACTTGAGGGGGACACACTGTTGGGTTGAAGAAAGTCACTGTGAAGCTGTCAGGGGTTGGGGTGATATTTGAGCTATTGGCAGTGACCCAAGAGGGACCAAAGTGAACACCAACTGGCCCAGGGTTACACAGCTAGGGGTAGTAAGCCAGCTTACCAAACAGATGTTGACCTTGTTCAAATTTCAGTTTTATTTGTTCGATCACATAAAAGATCATTACAGAAGGATAAAAATCTGCACATACTCCCCATAATTAAAATCACTCAGACATACTACGATGTACACTACAGGTATCAATAATAGTATAATAGGAGTCATAGACTATGTAAGAGCTAGAAATTCACAGTTCTTACAGCTTAACACATTTTTACTATTCACATCTATAAAGTTTCTTTCTCATTTTTTATAATCTCTGCAAAGAAATTAGCAGCTGTACTGATAATCCAGTCATCCTCCTTTGTAAGTAAAATATCCAGAGCAGTTTTATTACCAGATTCTGTAAGCATCTCCCTGAAGGGATCCAGCCAAATCTTTCTTGCTTTATTATACTATAGGCACACCCACACTACATGCAAGATATCCTCCTTCCAATCCAGGACACACTGACAATTGTCACTAACTTGTGTATCCTTTTTTCTGCATCTTGCTAGCCACACATTGCTTTCAAATAGCTCAAAACGATAACGTGTATGCCTTCCTTAGGCAAGGTTCCTCTAGGAGGTCTAAATATTTTTTTGTTACTATGATAATAGTTGCTCAAAGCCAACCATGGTGAGAATCTAAAGTTTTGAATACTCTCCAAGTCTCTCAGTGCCCACACATTATTAAGTCTTTATTTAATGTACTTGTATTTAAGACTTGTGGTAACTCCCTTATTTACATATCATTGTAAAACAGATAAACTATGCATATCCAACATGCACATGATTTCTTTCAGCCATTTTAATTAAGTACATCCTTGTCTTTATATGCTTCCCCCCCCATTAGACACATGTATGATATTAACTTATATCCAATAGCTTATTTTCCTAGTATCGATCACTGTTTCAATAGTAATTCAGCTCTAACATGGACTGCATGCATCACCCTACTTACTCCCAGGGCTAATTTAAATAACTGAGTTGAAAGATTAACAATTTTTTCTCTTTCTTTAGTATCCCAGATCTCAGAGCCATATAAGGCCTGAGCCATGCATTGTGCTTTTACAGAGTCCATTAGTGGTCTAATAGAATTTCCACCATAAACAAAATTTGCTGTTGCTTTAATTTTATGCAAAGTATTCTGTACATGCTTTGCTCGTGACCCATTTGCTGAAAAAGTAATGCATATGTCTAGTTCAGTGCTACTTCAGTGACTGGTCATCCAGTTTACAGCACTTTTTGTGATTGCTGGAACCAAAAACAATGATCTGATTTTTTGTGCAATTTATAGTACGACTCAGAAACTTAGTTTTCTCGTAAAGCATATCCAACTTTTTTGCAGACCCTTAGTCAACAAAGAAAACAAAAGATCATTTACATAGACCAAGGCTAGACATATGTTGCTACCAATTTTTGGGGAATCTGATTCTAAAGTACAAAATGACAAAGTAAGTGGTCTCCCTAAATACAAAAAGGGTGGGGGCCAAGACGTAGCCCTGCCTCATCTTTTGATTAGGAGTGAGGTAGGGGAGAGCTGTCACCTGTTCCTGACACTGGCACACACCCATGTGTCTGAATAATTGCTAAAAATTACATTAACAATTGAATAATCTGTATCATGCTCTAGCATTCATTTCCATGAGGTTCCCCCTGAGACAGAATCAAACGCTGCTAAAAAACCCAGTAAAAGCAACATAATGCTTGTTTTCTGATGTACACATACCTTTCTATCAAAGGCCAAAGGTGAATACATGTTTGTAGTATAGCAATTATCCAGCATAGAATAAGTGGGTCAAAATCCCACTTGTAGTTCACCTAAATCTGCTAGTCTGTCTATTTGGACAGATAATCTTTCTAGGATGATTTTGCACTAGATTTTCAAGCTTATGTCCAATGGACTTATCAGTCTGTACTTTTGTGGATTTACTTTATGCCCTTGCTTTGAATGGGAACTATTAATGAGCCTTTCTAAGTGTGTGGGACAAATTTCTGTTGTATACACTTATTATATAAAATGACCAAAATGTTGCTTCACAGTGGAACATTGCTTATGCACACCTCGGCAGGGATCTGATCAGGCCCTGGAGCTTTATCCCTTTTCAAGGTTTTTATTGCTAAGTACACATCTATTCTCATTATAGGAAGGTAGAAAGACTCCACTGTTGAACGTAAGTTTTCTGGGAGAGAATTATTGAAATATTAATGTAAAAAATTGCTCATATAATGTTGAACCATTTTCTTCAGTAATATAGACATCTATATCAAATTTATATAAATTCTTTCCTTTCGCTACCAGATTCTGAACCCCTTTTGAATCATTCTTATAGATTATGTTCAACATTTTACCCACTACTTACAACAGAATTCTTTCTTCTTTTGTTAAACATGCTTTAAAAACCCTCCTGTCTTGATTTGGATGTCTAAAAGCAGCATTATTGTTGACTTTTTAGTGTATTTGATCAATTTTCTTAAGCTGATTTTTTGTTTCTGATATATTGCATCAAGCCATCCTTCCTGTTGTTTTAATTTTTTATTTTGAAGGGTTTCTTTGTATACGAGGTTAATGATTTTATCACAAAGTCTGTAGATTTTCTTCCATGTAACATGAGCCTTACTATCTTTTAATTTTTCCTGATCATTACTCTTCCAAATCTTCCACACTAGGTTTTGTACTTCCTCCTCCAGAGACCAGATGTTGACCAAAATGGGATAAATAGGCACCGCTAGATCTGTGGAAATATAAGGCGTTTTTACACATAGGTTTTTATAATGAAATGATGATTACCTGTGTGTTGCCATTCCAGTTTGTTGCATTCTGTGTTCACTTTACACACAGCAAGCATGTCAGCAAATCCCCTCCTCCGTTTGTATCTTTTCATTCCGGCTTCCCCACAGAGTTTGCTGTGATATGAGATTTCTTCAGGAGGTAATGGAACCTCCTGATTATATACTCGGGTGTACCGGCACACATCAGGGCAAACCATGGGAAGCAGAGGATGCATTTTGGCTAAACATTTGCTGTGGTTGTGCAAGAGATCTGCTTTACACATGAACGGGGGTAACGTTACACTGGTTCTGTAACGGTCATTCCATTACAGACACTGGTGTGTAAAAGCGCCTATAGTGTTACTGTGGGGGCTGTTCATTGTCAGATATATATATTGTAAGAGAAGCACATGTAATACCATCTGGTGACCATTACTTTATACTGTAATGCCTTAAAAAGTTGAAAATAAAATAAAAAAAAACAATGATTTCTAAAGTTGTCATGCAAAATAGTGATTTCACGAATGCTGCTATGTAGTACTGTGACACTACAGCATGAATGATGACTTTTTATAAAGTCCAAAAGTGAAATAAAACTGCTGCTTTGTAAAGATGCCTAATGCTAGCCTCTGGACGGCAATGCTATCTATATTGTTTGAGACACACACAGAGAGTCACTTCAGAATCTCACTATACACCTTACAGCACCACTAAAGCAACCCAAAGGTCTCTTACAAGATGCACTCCTCTTCTATGTTCACGGTTCTCTGAAAAAATATAAAGAAACAAAATCTTAAATCATCAAAGCATCTAAACTACTGTATCTCCTACTCCACTTACAAGTAGAACTACTGCACAAACAAAATAAATGATATTGAATGGAAGTGATTAAGTCTTTTTAAAATCTTAATTATTTAAACAAAGTCTAACCATATATTACAAAACATAAAACACTGGTAAGTGTGAATAACAAGGCTATAAGAACACTTCAGTTTCTGGTGGTATCTGAGGACCACTCAAGCTCCTCAGAGTGCCTTATTTATAAACACTTGACTCATAATTATCAGATATGTTATTCTCACTCTGGCTACATCATCTACAAAATATCTCATTCATTTGAGAAAATGTAATGTATTTTTAAAAGTGTTATATAAAACATATTGCATTTTAGATGAATGCTAGTTGAATGAACGTGCGAAGCCACATTTTGAAAATATTTGCACATACAATATGATTACCATTGCAGTTGTTGAAACACATTAAAAAACCTGGCTGCCCTGAATTCTTAGGGACACCAAATTTTAGAAATCTTCCAAATCCTTGTGCTGTCCTTATGATGTTTCATTTCCCCTGGTGATCAACTGTACAGATGGGTTTTTAAAAATATTTCTGGACAGTAACTACAGTCCAGTCACTTTCAGGACTATGTTCATTTTGGGTGCTTAGTACTGTTAGGTTCTGGGACTACAAAAACGTCTGCTGAGGCTGCATGGAAAAATTATTTTCTCTTCCACATCTTCTAATTATTCACATCAAATTTAACATTTACATGAATATCTTTCCTTAAAGTGTTTTCCAGTATCCAGGAAAACTTTAAAAAATATAATATTAAGATACAGTGACCCTTATATTTTACTAATTTTATTATATTTATGTCTACACGTTATTTAGTAATGAGGATATACCGTATACTTGAAAGCAATATGTCCATCACTCTGAATTCCTCTCATCCTCTTCCCCCCCCCAGCTGAAGTCATAATTCACAATCAATCGATTGTTTATGTATTTATTTAATTTATTTATTTCAAAAGTTTTACCAGGAAAGACAATAATCTGATAACAACTAATTTCAGATGCACTCGGGGGGGGGGGAAGGGGTATGAAAGATAGTACAAAAGGAGAAACACTAGAAAGTAATTACATTTACAAAGACAACAGTCTATACAAGCAACACAGTGCATCAAAAGGAACAAGTCATAATAGCTGTGTCTGAATATTGTATTTTAAAATGTGCTCCTGGATACTGAAAAAAAGGCTTTAAACTTTATCACATTGCCATGACATTACATGCCCTCTCCTCGATGGTACAGTATTCCAGCTTAGTTTTAGAATCTCACAACATTCTTACCAAGCACCATACATAAACATAATCCCATCTGCCATATCCTCAAAGAATTCCACTAGCTTTCTACTCCCAAAAGAATAAGTTTGAATGTCTATATTTTTATCAACAATATCCTTCGGGAAGCATTTTGCCCACCTATCCAACCTAACTATTCTCCTCTCCCCACCTACACTGGCACAAGACTTTATTTGGCTCCAACTATGCACCTCTTCACCACCAGTGGCCTGTTTTTCAGCCACAGTCCCTGCTTTCTGCAACAGCCTCCCTGCTAATCTATAGAATATGGCGTGCAATACAACAATTTTTCACACATCTTCGAAATGAGGAAAATGTGAAGTGGACAGCGGGGAATCCTGTGGATGTAATGTTTCTGAATTTCAGTAAGGCATTAGGCAAGGTATCTCATATAAAGTTAGTGGGAAAAGCAGCAATGATGAACGTTACAAAGCAGCTCAGGACAGGGGTACAAGTGCAGCTGTCCGCCATGGAGTAGTGTGAAGTCCTGGGGAGATTTGTTTCTCCTCAGAGGCATCTGCCATGCTCTGTAGCATTCCTCAAGGCTTTCTTTTGTTCCTGATGTTGCTTGCAGTGTGCATGCTGCCCCTGTGGAAGATGGTGAGATGGCACAGTCTGGGTTTTCATTGCTATGCAGATGATACCCGATTGGAGCTCTTCCTCACACCAGATCTGGGTGACTCCCTTGCTGTGATAGATTTATGTTTGGCTAAATTCTGGTGACTGGATGGATACCAGCTGGCTGAGCCTCTATCTGGGTGACATGGAGTTGCTACTCAAAGAACCAGGTTCTTAGAAGATGGCAGTGATGAGGAATGCCATCCCTGGGTGGCACTTTCCTCAGATCTGTAGATAGGGCTAAAAATCTAGGGGTCATACTGGAGGACAAACAGTCACTGGGAGCACACATGGCAGCTGTTGTTCGCTGTGGATTTTTGCACCCAAGAAACATTGCCAGGCTGAGGCCCTATCTTCAGTATGATGTCCTGGTGACTGGTATGTGCCTTTGTTGACATCCATTCTTGATTACTGCAACACTCTATATCGGGGACTTTCAAAGGTTTGGTGCACCATGTTCAGTTAGTGCGGGATGCTATGGCATGGCTGATATTCAGCAAAAGCACTTCTAATCATGCCGGTGCTGTGTAATCTGCTCTGGCTGCCTGTTAGATAGCATGCAACCTTTAAAATTTGCTTGATGGTTTTCAAGGCCTTGCAGAGTTTTGGTTCTGGCTGCATAAAATACCTCCTGCATCCATCTACCCCCCCCCCACCACCACCACCACTGTTCCACCAGGAAGAAACTTTCTAAAGTTCCACAAGCCCGATTAAAATCCTTAGGAACACAGCTTTTGCAGTGGCTGCTCTGCTGGCTGTGGAGCACACTTCATTTCCACCTCCAGCAGATCTCCTTGGTGGATGTCTTCAAAGAGAGCATCTGTTCTCCCTGGTGTTTTATGACTGTGGCTAGATATTTCTCCTTGAACCTGTTTTATTCTTGTATTTATTTGTAACAGGAAGTTTTTTTATGCATTTTTTATTTGTGTTTTAGGTGCAGTGTCCTGAGCATTTGGGGTACAGCACTATAATAATAAAATTGATTGATTGATAAGGATATGCTTGGTTGGGGAGATGTAAAGATAACTGCAGTGGAAAGTAGAGTACCACAGGGATCACTATTGGGTCTGACGTTATTTAACCTGTACTTGTCTAATCTAAACAGAGGACTAGAAAACTAGGTGACCATGACTGTGGGTGATTTAAAGATAGGGGCTGGGATATTCTAAGGGGTTGCTCCTGGTGCAACCAAGTTGCGCTGGCACAACCCCGCATTGTACCCCAGTGGGATATTGAAAAGGCTGCCCGGTGCAGCGCAAATCCCGATGCACCAGGGGGCAATGTAATCCTAGGATTACATTGTGGCACATCCCAATATTCAGCCCGGGATGTGCGTCACATATGCTGGTACAACCACTACATGTGCCACACACTGGTGCTCAAAGTTGAGCCATAAAATGCAGGCTCAAATGCTGGCCACCCACAGGTGGGCAGCTGTATTGCAAGGCACAACACAACAGCCGCCAGCTGTGGGTGGCCACTCGCCCAGCGGGAACACCGTCCATAAGCACCCGGACCCCTCTGTAGTCTAGTGGACCCCCTTCCACCCCATAAGCCCGATCACAGGCATCAGTGATGAATATAAATATCTTGGTGGTCTAGTGGACCCTCCGCTGCCCGATCATGGGCACCTGTAATGAATAAGTATATCCTGGTGGTCTAGTGGACCCCCCCGTATGCCTGATCAAGGGCAGTCATCAGCTGAATATAAATCCTATGCCCAAACGTGGGCTGTAGTGTAATGAAATAGATCTCTGGTGGTCTAATAGAACCCACCCGAAAGCCTGATCGTGGGCTGTAGTACAAACCGATGTCTACCTGGTGGTCCGGTGGTACCCCCCTCCCCACCCACAGAGGCCCCCAGTGACCCAGCACCCCCCCTGTCATCGGCAGGCAGCAGCACCCCACCCACATACGGCCCGTCTGTCCGCCCGCTGAATGACAGCATACAGTATGAACTGTATGCCCATTGGGCCACAGTGTGGACCAATGGGTGTACAGATCATACTATACTACACAGGTCCAGATCTGTGAATAAGAGCATTCATTCACAGATCTGGACCTGTGTGATACAATATGGTCTGCACGCCTATTGGTCCACACTGTGGCCCAATGGGCATACATTTCATACTGTACACTGTAATTCGGTGGGCGTCTGGGTGGTATGCAGGTGGGGTGCTGCCGCCCGCTGATGACGGGGGGGGGGTGCTGGATGGCTGGGGGCCTGTGTGGGTGGGTGGGTAGAGGGGTACCACCGGATCACCAAGTAGACATCGGTTTGTACTACGGCCCGCAATCGGGCTTTCAGGGTGGGTTCCACTAGACCACCAGGGATCTATTTCAGTACACTACAGCCCACAATTGGGCATAGGAGATTTATTCAGCTGACGACTGCCCATGATCAGGCATACGGGGAGTGTCCACTAGATCACCAGAATATATTTATTCATTACTGATGCCCACGATTGGGCAGCGGGGAGTCTGCTAGACCACCAGGGATCTATTACATTACACTACAGCCTGTGATCGGGCATAGGATTTCTATTCAACTGACGACAGCCCACGATCAGGCATAAGATTTCTAGTCAGCTGACAGCTGCCCATGATCGGGCATATGATTTATATTCTGATGACGGCTGCCCACGATCAGGCATATGGGAGGGAGGCTGCAATAGCCCTCCAAGGAGCACCCCCCCCCATTAACAGCAGCTTGGCAGGGCACCGGGCGCAATTCGCCGGGATGCCCAGTGCATAGCCTGCAAATGGGGCCATAATGACATGCAAATGGCCCCATTTGTACCTTGCATAGATTATGGCCACATTTGCATGCCCCCAGCGGAATATCACGGACGCTGCACCTCGCATACCTGCACTGGCGCTGGCGCATCCCCCTGCTCCCCTCTGTGGCTTGTGCTTGCGATCATGCGCCATCTTGGCATGCACACTGTCAACCTCACTATATTGAATGCTCACAGGAAAATATATTTGTAAGACAAAGGTTATTGTTTACCAGCCAAGCTGGCATGTTAATTGTTTGTGTGTGTTTTGTGGATATGCAGACTAATTGGGATATGTCAGAACTAGTATCACTTTATTAACAAAGGGATGCAATTAATAGTATCTCTGATGATGCTGGATCATTTATGAACTGTCAACAACAGTATATTCATGTTTGATGTTTGTTATGATAAAATGCAGTAAACAGAATTAAAAAAGGAATATAAGGTGGAACTTTTCAGTAGATCGAGGGATATATCCTTACCACTATCCAGAAGATATGTGTGATTGCAACTTGAATACTGTGCACTGTTCTGGTCACCATACCATAGGTGAGAGGCTGAAGAACTAGAAAAGACTCAGAAGAGCGCAACAGAAAGGATTAGCAGATTAGAAGTAAATGTGTACGATGAGCAACTGGGTGATCTGAACTTGTTTTCACTGGAACACAGGGGATTGAAAGAGGACATAATCCCAGTTTATAATATTAAATACTGAGGATTTATGTGAAATTATTGAAAGTGAGGTAGCACGTGTGCATAAAACAGAGTTGGTGTCAGTGAGTTTTAAACTGGCCTTAAGGAAACATTTTTTCACTAACAGAGACATCAGGCTTTGGAACAGGTTGCCAGGAAGTGTAGTAATGGCAGGGATAGTGAGGGAGATCATGAATGGACTGGATACCTTCCTAGGTTCAAAGGGAATAAAAAGGTGCGACCGTTGAGACAACATGGGGATAGACCATCTGGACTTCGCCTCCTGTCCTAACAAAGGTAATGTACAACAATGTACCTCTTCCTTACTGCTTTCAGTACTGCCCTTCTCTGTCCAACACATCTACTTATTAAAACTCTAACTCAGCTGATTGCAAATCTTACATTTGGCCCCTTCGCTATTTCCAGTTCCTCATCCCTTTTAGTTTTTGGACTTCCACTTTATATTCCAGTGTATGCAGCCACAGCAGTACAGAGAGTAGAGCTCAGGGGGCATTGGGCTTCTGCTTATTTACCCTCTTGTGGTTCATACTGTACCCTCATGATGCAAGGCCCAAATCATTCACTTTTTAATACCACAAAGAAAGACTCCCAGAAATGGTATGGAGCTGCTATATCCCATTAACTAGTGAAAATATTGTGTTTTGCTTGGACAAATATTGGAACAGCAAACTATAATTACTGACCAAAGAGCCATCTCTACTAATGAATGATCCTTGATCTCACAAGACACTCTTTTATCAAAATATCCTTTCTTCAACTAATGAATGTGAATACATGTTTGTAGTATGCAAATTATTAATCTCAACACCAAAGTCATAACCTCTGAATTCATTGGGAGACAATTTAGTTAACAGTTTTGGCACATGGCTGTGATCTTGATGCAGTTTGACTCTGTGGAACTAACGACCCCTTAAACAACACAATGATCTAGTTTTGTAGGTAAGCATGATTTGGTACTTTTTAATTATTTTATGTTACCTTACTTGTTATTTACTTGCCAGCTGGCTCTTCACTCCTTTGGGCTCCACAGCTCCTCTTCTAACCTCACCATGCCACTCTCTGCTGTTACTGAATGTCAGCCTCACCTCCAATAACTCCAGCATCCTGGGGGCCAGCTTGTGTCTGCTGGAGGCCTCGTCTGGCATTAGGTGAAGGTGTGACTTTATATTCTTGAGTTTTCCCATTTGTGGTTTACCCCTACATTGGGATCCCGATGATCTAGAGGAGGGAATGTCTACAGAGAATATGTTGCTGGCTGGAGGGTCCTGGTGGTGTACTGGAAGGCTGCTGGTGAAGGGGGTGATGATGCCCTGATCTAATGTGCAGGTGCAACAAGTCCACCATTTGTCTTGTGTCCCTCCTCTCTTAGTTGCACACACACTTATGGTTAACCTGGGAGGTGCCTGACGATGTGTGGCCATCCATTTTGTCAAAGGCACCTCCACCATGTCACCACCAGGGGTCACTGTAAGAGTGCTACGATGGCTTCCTCTCCTCTGGGAGAAGTGTCCAATGGATGTCCTGAAACCCTCCCTGCCAGCCTCCTCTTCTGATGTCTTGGGCTTGAAGTGTGAACTCAGGTCACCACTGTGCCATAGTGATCCAACATCACTCTTATATTTTTAAAATCATTCAACTTTGTCTCTGTGCTATTTGTATCTCCCTGTGTGCCTAATGCCTGCAGTGTTCTCCCCTTCTTTTCCTAGATTGTAAAGAACTTTGGGTGCAGTTTGTGTGAAAGGCATTATATAAAAACTAAATCTATAGGCCGGCCCAGTGGCACAGAAGGCTGAGGCATCTCTGCCTTACCTCACACCATGCTGGAGACCTGGGTTCGGGAACAACCTTGGGTCATTGGGGAGCCAGCATGGGGGGGGAGCAGGAATGAGCTGCCTTGCGGTGGCTCTCCTCTCCTGGGAAGGGGGCTGTCCTCCTGCAGTCCTGCCATCACTGGGTGCAGGTCTGGTGGAGATGAAGGTGGGTATGGGTGACCAGTAGGGTGGGGCATCTTGCAGTGCGTGGCATGTGCATGCCTCCACATGTGCGCACTTGTGCCAAGGACATGAGGGTGAGGGGAAAACCGGGGGGAGGGGATGATAAACAAATAATACAAACAAAAACTAAATCTATTAGCATGGATTCCTCCACAGCCCCACACTATGATTGGTACTGGTGAAATCTCCAGGAGCTCCCAGACCAGTCAGATTCAAAGCTGCATCATGGCTACTTCCTATCACCTTGTACCCAGCCACTACCAACCATCACATCTTTCTCTTCTGCTGAAGATGGACATCTTCAGCTGAACCTTTTAGATATGGCAACTATTTGTTATATTCTTAGCAGTGATTTTTTTTCAACTTTATTGAAATTTTCAAGGCATTTTTTTCTAGCATTCAAACATAACATAAATTCAACAAACACTATCTAGGCTAAATTTTCATTTCAAGGAGAACTCTGCTACCCCATTTATTTAGTCCACAAAATGAGGGAAAAATCCAAGTGGTTTCCAAAGAAAAGGCAATGACCTATCAGAGCAGCATGTGAAAGTTCCTAGTAGGTAACTGATGAGTATATAGATTAAAACACAAATTGTAAGGGCAATGTGCAATTCCATGGCTACCAATAATGAAACAAAAGGAAAAAACATTTTAGCATTTATGGTGCTCATTCATCTAAGGCTTATTAGTGACTTTAAAATTAAAACATTACAGCATCAGATTTGCCTCTGCAATTTGAAATCAGGAACCAATTTTCCAGAGACGGAAGCAAACATGCAAAATAAAGTTACTCTCAAAAACATGACATACAGATGTAGTTTAGTTGTTGTATTGGTCCTTGTAAGAACAGATCCAGAAGCAAATGGTTTGATACCTATTATTGGACCAACATAGATGTTGCAAAAAGAACAAAGTGCCTAAGCTTTCGGACCAACCAAGACTTAGCTACGTTGTTCTTTTTGTAACATCTGTGTTGATCCAATAAAAGGTATCAAACCATTTGCTTCTGGATCACCTCTTAAAAATATGCATTTTCTGTGTCCCCCATATTCCCATGGTATCTGAATAAAAATTAAAGTCATAGTTAAATAAGAATAGGTTATACAGTATATGAGATATTCACAATTTAAGGTTAACCTTGATAAACAGTTTATGTTACACATTATTTTAAGTGGCTATTTCAATGTAGCTACTCAATAATTACATGCAACAGGGTGACTACACTGTAGTTACATGTTTGTTGTATGCAACTACATTGCAATTGTAATGCAGTTACAGTGCAGTTACACTATAACTACAATGTAGCTAACCAAAGTGTAAAACAGTACTGCTCTCATCACAAACTACATTGGCATTAATGAATCCCTTACACATCAACTGCTGCAGTGAAGCCTATTTAACACCATAGTTCTCTTTTAGGAAGCACAGTTTAATTGGTTACTTAATTAGTTAGATGATTGTTCTGTATTATCCAATTATGGTATAAGTTTCATTCCCTTTACACAAGGAAAAAATGCAGTAGGTAATGACTCTGTACTGAGATCTCAGGACTTCAAGGCTGGATTTTTCTAATGATTTTTTATATATATTTTTATTGATTTTGTATCAGTACAACAAGAGAACAAGTCAATGGCAGGTAGAAACTTAAACCCCGCATTATATTAGAATACATACTTGACTCTCATTTGTAACTCCTTAAGAGGGAAAGAAAAGGAAAAAAAAATAGATCCCCACAAGAAGCCCCTAATAGTCACCATAGATAATTGATCAATATAGCCATTGCTACCAATGGGCTAGGACCCAAATAGAAACCAAGAAATTCATAGACTGTATTTACCTGTACAACTCTTCTAATGGTCCCCTGCACCCCCCCCCCTCGTATCACTTATTAATTCCTCAGTAATAATATAATCTAACAGTTTATGAGTTGAATAGTACACATAATAGAAAACAATTTAATGTTGGTTGCAGCCTACAAGAACTACTTTAAAAGAAGGAGCTGCTCACAACAGCATATGTTCAGCTGGCTAGTATCTAGACAAAAAAACAATTGTTTATGCCACATCAAAGAGTACAGTATTACATGGTTTCATTAAATCCCCTCTTCTCTGTGCAAACAGAAAGTTGCATAGCAATTTTCAACTGACTTTCTTATAGTAAATAAAGCAATGTCCTCCCTAGTACTGTGTATCAGAAACACAGAAGTTGTCAGCAGATAAGGACCTCGGGGCCCACCTAATCTGCCCTGTTTTCCCTACCTACATTGCCATCACAGACTCTATTTGATCTCCTAGTTTCACCGCCCCCTGCCTTTCTAATTGCTGGCAGTATAGCCTAGAAGTTAGAATAGTGAGCTGTGAATGAGCTTGGTACATCCAGCAGACCCGGGTTTGATTCCCACAACCTCCACTTGCATACTGTGTGACTGTGTGCAAGTCACTTAACCACCCCAGTGCTCCTGGGTTGCCCCTGAAAATAGGCACTTGTGCCTAGTGGGCCTCGTCTGGTTACCAAAAAGAATAACTTATATCCCCTATGTCTATCCCATGCATTCTTGAATCCTGTGACCATTTTAGCCCCCACCACCTCTGTCGGGAGGCTGTTTCAAGCATACACCACCCTCTGCATGAAGAAGTACTTCCTCATGTTTCCTCTGAACCTCCCCTCCTTCCAGCTTCATAATGTGACCCCTTGCCCTTGAGCATCTTTCCTTGGAAAATGCTACCTTCCTGTACCCTGTTCATAGCCTTTCCTCACAGGGCTTTTGATGCAGGCTCTGCACTATTTTCCTGGGTGAGACACTGAGTACGGGCCAGGCTGACCTTGATGGCACTGGCCGGAGGCTGTACTGGGTGGTTCAGTTCTAAAAAATCTAGTTTCCATAGGTGAATACACTTCAGATCTTGTAACCATTACCACTGGAGTACCACAGGGCTCCATATTGGGTCCATTCTTTCTTAATATTTATATGACCAATTGAAGCTTTTCAGACTCATCTGTTTCTTACCATCTCTATGCAGGCAACATGGTTATTTATATAGCTGATAATACTGTCAACCTAATTCAGAATAAGTTGCAACATGCCTTTGAGGAAACTCACATTTTGATCAAGAAACACAAATTAGTGCTTAACTCAAAAAAACCCCACCTTAAACAGTACTATTTAGCAGATACAAGAAGAAGACTGGGGAACTGGATATAAGTGTTAAAACAGACAATGCTATTAAGTTACAACAAGTTAACTCATACAGATATCTGGAAATGTGGCTGGATAGTGGTTTGAGGTGGGGCATCCATATAGACAAACTACTATAAAGTGTGGGTAGATGGTTAGGGGCATTATATCAGGCAAAGCTAAGTATGTCTTATGAAGTTAGGAGACCGGTTGTGACTACAATGGTCCTCCTTGTACTTGATTACAGGGACATCTTATATGCTGGTGTGACAAGGCGAGAGCTTGCAAGCCTTGATGTATGCTATAATAGACTTGCTCACTTCATTACAACTTTAGTTTCACAACTTTAAATATTTGTGTTTGGGACTTTGTTGAAAATAAGCCCTTGCTCAATTGAGTACATCCCTGTTCATATCTTGTTATGAATACACATTTTACCTACCTACCTACCTATTTACCCTGCTCGCCTCATAGATTCAACATTTTGTACAATTTATTGTTCTAATTGTTTTTCCCTTGTTAATGCTTAGTTTCAAGTACTATATAATTCATTATTCTGATTGTTTCTCTTGAACACCTCTTCCCCCTCCTCCCAGGATACATCTGGAAACAAGTTTTTATTAGCTCAGTATGTCTTTCCTGGTGAAAGTTTTGAAAATAAAATAAATAAATCCTTGGTGCCCCCCCATGTGACCCATAGCTGCCAATTGTACTCCAAGGATGGCAGCAGCTAAGCAACTGTAGAAATAATTACACTGTGATGTTTACGTTCAAGTAAACTAAGGGAAATCTGCCAGATTACACAGTATCTAATAACACTGTCTGAGAAAATTAAAGCTTCTCAAAGATCAGCTGCAGAGCTGGAATTAGTGATTTCCCCCCAACAACTTAGAATTAGGCAAATCAGCCTTCTGTTATCTAGGATCAGTGGCTTCAAATGCAATTCCCCAAACTTTAAGACCTGCTACTAGTAAAATTATTCCGAATATATTGAAATCATGGCTGGATTTGAAAGCTAATGAGTCCTTGTCTTGTTGTCAGGTTCTATAAATGCATACCCTAGGAACAATCATAAAGGAATTTGTATGCAATTATCAGTACTTCTTATAAATTGTAATTGTTGTGGTACTGTTTTTTGATTGTATATCTGGTAATATATAAGCGTATTTGTGTTTGTATTTTATAAACTGACTGTATTATCTTGCATCAGCTTTGCAGTAAATATTTGCATTGAGGACCTCATTGAAAATTAGCCTTGGCTCAATCGAGTACATCTCTGCTCATATCTTATTATGAATACAAATTTTGCCTACCTACCTAGCAACCAGTTCTAAGGCATCTAAGAAGTACAGGAAGCTTTCAGATTTGGTAGTCGGAGTAATAAAGGATACATCAAGGAAATGAACATGCAGTTCCCTTTATCATGTATGCCTCCTTTTGCTCTCACAAACTGTAAAACAAACCACCCATCTTGAGTCAAAAGCAAAACTTAACACATTTGCTGTCTGTCTGTGTCAGAGGGATACATTAGGAAGACCTCACCACATTGCTTAGCAGATTCAGGACTACGGGGCCTCCCACTGCTGCTTGTGCTGGCATCGAGGTGGTTTGTAAAGGTTTCACAACTGAAAGTTGTTAACCCTTCATCACAAATGATAAATTTTGCTTGGGTAATTTTAAGGCTGTAATGAACAGGTCTCATACCAAGTATCTGATTCCATTTCTTCTTCACGCGGGGCACCTAGCAAGTGCAAATAACTATACTGGAACTGATTCTCTCAAGATTATTTTATCCAGAGCATTGCTGTTAAATTTCTAGTATTTATAAAAATCAGGACTTCTATGGACACAAGATTACTTGCCTGTTTATTTAACTTTTTTTGTTAGCTGTCACCACTTAAGAAACATTCATAACTGCTTTTTCAAACCCTGCATTTTGTTTTACGGTTCTATCCATTTTGCATCCATTATCTATCTATCCTCAAATACTTTAATATAAGTTACACTCACCTCTTTTAATAATAGGGTGTCCTTAGGTGGATTTGAAAAAGAATATGTGGCCACCAGTAGCCACGTAACCCTCCAGCAATGCTCTTGTCTCAGGACCATTTGAGGGTACAGCTATAGCAGTACTGCCAGGACCATTGACTTGCACGGGGCTAAATCAGCATGGGTAACAAAACAGTGTGCTGGCCTAACATCCACGAAGGAACGTTTGGGGGAAGGTGAATTCTTTCTTTTTATATTTTTGTTTCAGGTGATTCTTTCTTTTTATATTTTGTGTTTCCTTTTTCTTTGGGGGGGTGTTTAGAATGCTCCATCTCTATTTTTTTAAAGAATTTTGTGCAGACTGGAGGGAGAGCAAACTCAAGCAGCACTGCTCTGAGTCACTGTCTTGGAACCCCCCTTAATCTGGCCACATTATCACCAAAATATCCAAGGTCAGGGGCTTCAAAACATTTTTTAATCGGGTCCTACTCAAGTTTCCCCACTGTCAGAACCCAGGCCCCAACCTGGGACTTGAACCTGGTCCTTAAATAATATCTTTACCCGTGGTTATCTGCAACCTGCAGTACCTTCCTAGAGTGTAGCTTTCTTGGTAGCTATTATGTCAGCAAAAGAGTGATGGAACTACAGGCACTCTGCATTGACAGGGGCTACCTGGTCTCGCATGAAGGTAAGGTGGTCCTGGACAAAAATTTATTTAAATTTATTTTATTTTATTTATTATGACTTTAAAATGACTGATTGCTTCTCAAGGAGGTCTTGGAAATCCACATCTGCTAGACTGTTTTACTCACATATTTTTTTTGCCATACCAAACTTCAACCAGGAGAAGGGTTATCTGTATTATCTGAATGTCAAAAGAACCTGCACCATTTTGAGATTAAGAAACCCTAATATCTTATCCAAAGAATGAAGGAGTTTGGGAAGGACACTGAGCAGCTATGTCACCTGTGGATTGCCAGCTCAAGGCAAACCTGCATAGAAATGAATCATAGAAAGGGGAATCATTTCTTGAATCTCTTACTATAACAATCTCACCTCTCACTTTGTGCCACTGGGTCTCAAAGCACATTCCACAAGAGGGTACTGTGGTAGGCTTTAGAGACTTTCCACTGCTAGACATCTGTAAGGCAGTCATTTGGGCTTCTAGCAACTCTTTCACTGTCCACTAGCGTGCCAGCCGGCAGTCTGTGGGATTCTTACAAACATATACGAACACACAAAAATGCCAGCAGATACAGGCCATGTGGTCCGTCACATCTGCTCAATTGTGCAACTCACAGTTTAGACTACTACTGCTGCTGCCCCCCCCCCCCCGTGGCCATCCATCATCGTCATTTCCCCTGGCTGCTTTCCCTCCTTGCTCAATTTCCTCCCTACTTGTACCTTGCCCCTGACCCTATCCCATCCCCTTTTAAAGCTCCCCACTGACTTTTCAGATATGACTTCTGTAGGCAGCATATTCCATCCTGCATCCACTCTCTCCATGAAGTAATGCCTCCTTATTTCTCTCTTGAACCTACCCCACTCTAACCTCAGACTGTGCCACCTAGTGATCCCCTCCCCCTTTAGTCAAAACATGCTCTCAGTACTAACCTTGTTACCGCCCTTTAAGTACTCTAAGGCCTCAGTCATATCACCCCTTTGTCTTCACCTTTGTGGCTGCAGTATTGAAAAGCCTGTTTCCTATGTGAGCACTAATTCCCACCTCCAGTTGCGCATTGATCATTGTCAGCCTAGAGTGTTGCTGAGTCCATGTTGATAGAGGAAAGAGTTACTTATTGGTAACTTTATTGTTTTTTTATCAGTTTATTGTTTGTATAATTCCCCCAATGTGTGGGGGCTTACCTAGCTCTATGAAATCCTGCTAGGCTGCATCACCTTTCTTCACCCTCTTTCTCTGGCCCCCGAGGACTTTTGCTGTGTGGTGGGAGACTGGAAGTATACTACTGCAGAAGGACAGCTTGAGTCTTTGGTGGTTTCCATGCCCGTGAGGCTCCCACCACACATCAAAAGTGGCCACTGGCCGCAACTGAAAAGCATGACTGGATCAGGGAGTCACCTACTACTGACCACCAGATGGCACCAGAATGCAGTGCAATCCACACGAAAAGACACAAGGGGCTCCAGGATAATTGATTAAGGGTGGGAGCTCTTTTGGAAATAAGAACTTTTGGGGCCAGTGGACCTTAGCAGCCAGGACATTGCCATTTTTGTGCACCCTGACCCCTTCTCCATGGTAAAAGGGGTCAGGGGTTGTACCAGTGACCAAGCTGGCTAAAGAGCCTGAAGAAGAGTCAGAAGGAGCCCTGGAACAGTGGATTACTGCAGGGCTTTCAATGCAAATCTGGGGCCAGTCACATGTTGAGTGATGTACCTCCAGCCTAGCCCAGAGTGTGTAGTGTGGTGTGGGGGTGGGCTGTACTGGAGGGATATGCCTTCAATAGGTGGGCATTTTTAGTGACACCCCAGGAATCTATTTATTCAGCTATGCTCGCTCAGGGTAAAAGAAGAGCGGCCTACTTGTTGTCAGGCTGGGCATAGGAGGGCACCAGAAGATCAGCCCCTTTTCAGCTGCCTACCTCATTTTGCTGCTAACCCCCCCTTTCTGCCCTTTTAGGGCCCTGGCCACTAGATAAAGTTCTTTGCTCTTTTGATGTTTAACTACATGTCTGTTGCCATTTGTTAAAGTTTACGTGCATGTTCTTTGGGGAGTGTTATTGCACAGTGGGGGTTCACAGGTTCAGTCATTCCTGTGGGGAGCTACTGCATCCCTGGGGTTGTAACATACAGACACTAGGCCCACGCCCTGTTGATGATGTAATACACAGGGCCCCAAGCCCATGCACACAGTGGATGCCAGTGCAAAGCCAGGCCAACATCCCCTTCCCTTGCTGCATCTCCGCTGCACTGCCACCCGTGGTAATGTAGGTGGCAGTGTTGTAGGGGAGACACTGACCCTCCCTCTTGGAGGAGGCAATAGTCCCATAGAGCACTTGATCTTCCTCCCTCTGCCCATCCTTCAGAGACCCTGGCTACCTATTGAAGCCAGGTCACCGGCATGATTAGCAGTGGCAATGCCATGTCATGGGGTCATGATGCCATATACCAAAATAGCGCAGCAATGTATCACACTGTAAATACAGTAGATACAGAGCTGCCACTGTAACACAATGCTGAAACACAGTTCAGTGAAGAAAATCCATTCAGTTCTTTGTTTTCTGAGAGGGGCTCCACCCACCGCACCCCCCGTTATGGGGGGCTATGCCCCTGAACCACCCCAATAAATATAATCAACTCTGGGGGGGTTCAACAAGGGGATAAGGGGAAACACTGATGAGGAAGAAAAAAAAAGGAAACTGCACAATGCGGTTTCGCAAAAGTCTGGGACCGGGATTCAAGCCCTGGTCCACAGACACATAAATACCCTGCACTGCCACGACTCATCCCACTGAACCACGGCAACAGCTCAGTGGACCACCTTCCCAACAAAGGTATTGACCTCTGTGTCACTCCTCCCCACCACCCATGCATGATAGGATACAGAACTGTATGCAACATTTGTGCCTTGCGGGGTTTTGTACCCTGTCACGCTAGTACACCATGCTATGTGTGACATGCGGTATTCCATGTGTGGTTTTGTGCATGCTATAGTCACCTGGTACACAATGCCACTGTGCCAACAGGCTGGCCTGGTGACTGTGTTTTTAGTTAACAGTTACACACCACCT
The DNA here is from genome assembly GCA_016271365.2 of Neoceratodus forsteri. Classification (NCBI taxonomy): domain Eukaryota; kingdom Metazoa; phylum Chordata; order Ceratodontiformes; family Ceratodontidae; genus Neoceratodus; species Neoceratodus forsteri. The sequence goes on from CM028137.1 coordinate 941,230,221, forward strand.
GCCCACTCACCCCCTTTAGTGCAGTGAGAGTGCTGGATTTGTATAGGTATCCACATTGGCTTTGGCCTTTTTCTATGAATGGACTCAGATCTGATGGTTGGTGGCAGTAGTGCTTGAGGTGGTGATGGTAGGAGATGGCCATTCGGTAACTTTGACTTTGAACATTCCAAGAGTTCCCAGCACATACGTCAGTATTAAGCATGGTGTGTGGCAGCGGACAGTGAGAAACACAGCTGCTAGTAAGTCTTCTTTCTTCCTTCCTTGCTTTGTCTTGAATTGATAAAAGTTGCTGCTGGCAAGTTGTGCCAACTACCTGCATTGCATAAAGTGCTTTATCTGAGAATCACAACAGTTACAGGTTTCTAAAATGAATGTCTCACTGTTTCCCTTTTTCTAATTTACTGTGCTTTTACCCTTGATGCTGAACAGGCCCTTTCAGCCCCCCTGCCTTGCCCTGCCCTGTCATCCACATTACCTGGGACATATCTCTCTCTCTGTGTTCCCCCACAGATAACCCCCATGGGAAGGGATACCCGGGGCCACCCATTACCCCTAAGGAGAGATTGTTAGTTTTGGTGAAGGAGAGAGAGTCTCAGTCGGTGCTGCAGGTGGCATCCTGTGTGTTTGGGGATTTTCTTGGCTTTCTTTTTGCAGCCCCCCCCCCGATAGGAGTTATGTTAATATCCCTTTAAGAATGTCTATCGACCTCTAAAGTGATGCTAATTTCTATGTCCTTTCAGGACTAGGTCAGCTGGTATGACCTGGGCATTCCAAAGGGAAGGAGTGGGTGTTCTCTGCTGAAGGGCGGAGAGTCTGCTGAGTCAGAGTGGGTTGGAGATGTGTACCTGGCACCCTGTGCCAGCTACAAGTGATGAAAAAGTTCCTGTTTAGAGACTGGCATGAGTAAAAAGAGCCCTGACGTGGCGGCTGTATCCCAGCCTTGAAAAGGGGGCGCCCCTCTCCAGTAGGAGACAAGCCTGTTTGGAAGAAAGAAAAGACTGGGTTCTTATAAAGAAAATGGTTCCTAGAGAGAGCTGTGAACAGAAATTCTGAGGTGATGTTGAAGCAATTTTGCTTTTAAGAGCGAATGTGTTGGCACTCACCAGTGCCCTCCCTCCTCAGCTGAGGAATCCAGACTGTCCTGCTGAAAATTCCTGTCAGCAAGCAGGAATTATGCTTCAGAGTGTGTCTAGTGCTGTAAGGTCTGGTAGCCCCACTAGCCAAGTCTGAGTAGTGCCCGTTGGCACCGTGGTGAATGCTCAGGTGGGCAAGCAATTACCCAAGAATGGGAAGAGTAAAGAAAAATGTGTAGAATGCTCTCTGTGGGAGGACAGAGGGTGTTCCAAAGATATCAGACAGGATTTTGAAAGTGCTGCCTTCTGAAGTCATCTGAGGCTGCCAAGTAACTGTGTGGCTAGTAAAAGTGAAAATAGGCTAGCAAGTGCCCAAAGTTCCCCCACCCATGCTGCCTGGGGTGGGGGGGGCACCTTAAGTTCCAAACACCTCCTGTGAAGTTTAAAATGTAAAATAGTACCCCACCAGGGTTGTCTCCAACCCAGAAAAATTAATTCATGTTCTCCCTGTGGTGACAATTGTGAAAAAATGCCAGCTGGTATATTGTCATCTGTTTGTGAGCTCAGTAGAAGAATAAAGGATCCTGTTTGTTTTATTTCTCATTTGGACATTTAATCTGTTTGCTTCCAAGCTGCTAATCCTCCTTCCTTCTTCAGCTTTGTCAGCCCTGGCAGTCGGTGTGCGGAGCCCCGGGGAGTGCCTCAGGCTTGGGGCAAAAGTGAAGGTATGTAGCGCTTGTGTTTTTGTGTGTGACCGGCCCCTCAGGTGACCATTGACATCCTGTAAGCCCATAGCTAGCATACATTCCCCTCTTCTGAGTGTTGTGAGATATTGCGTTTCATGCCAAGATGTCAGAAATGCTGATGTTTCCCTCCCTGTGCTCTGGCTCTGTGAAACTGCCACCTGTGCTCACCCAGATGGCAATACTGCAGCAGAGACCAGGATCCCTCCCACCCCGTAGGAGGCAAGCTTCAATGGGACGCTCAATCATCCTCCCCTGGCTAGCCCTCCAGTAGCCCAGGTTTGTTCCTGAATCCGGGTTGCTGGCATCACAGGCAGTAGCACTACCTCTGTGCTGGTGGGCTGGTGTCCTTTCCGTACTTTGAACAGTCTTTGATTTCAGTAGTTCTCTAGACACTCTTCAAGCCTACAGTTTTAGTTTGCTTTAATTATTTCACTTATTTGCAACATCTCCTCATATGCCTGATACATCTTTGAAGGTCAGTGGGAGATGGACTGTACCATTGTAATGTTACCTATGATTTTTTTTTCATGTAAATCCAAATAATTGTGGTAAGGGAAACAAATAAGAATCTTTGGTCTGCTATTCATAAACTGAAATGATCTTGTGCTATTTGTAACATTACAAGAAATCCAGACTATCAGAAATACAAGTAAGGACACTATGTACCTTGATTCTACTTCTGATGTGGAGACAGAACACTTTGGGGCAGATTTTCAAACATACAGTTTCTAGATGCATCATGTTTTTTCTGCATCTCAGCACACTGCCCAGCTAAATTAGACCATTTAAAAGATGACCTATTGTATCACTTGTGACACTCTGGGGTCCACATGCATCAAGAGCGATGCACACATCATGTTGCTACTGCAGAAACTGTCACAGATGTGACATTTGTTTAGAAAATCTGTCTGAACCATTTTGGTGTATCTGGGGAAAATGCACGTATAGCTTAAAACTGAGATTTGTGCCAGCTTCACACCTTTTAAAAATACCCCCAAATCTTTTTTTTTAAATAAAATTGATATTTTTTTAAACCTACAAAATAAGTATTTTCTTATGGAGGAATACATAATATGCAGCAGTTAATAAAACAGAAATATGTTTTTAATAGAGTTCGCTTCAGGACTCATAAGTCAACTTTCTATTTTCCTGTGATTTTTGGACAGTCTTCTCCAATTTTCCCTTGTGGGACAGTATGATCTAAGAACAGAAGGCTGTATGTTTTATAAATAACTTCACATAGTATTACTATGAGATTGCACAACATTTCTTTATATGATTCCTTGATAAGAACAACTAATGGGAGCTGCTAAAGAGATTTAAGGGCTACATGCTGTGTAGCGGAATGTATCCAAGTCCCTAAAGCTACATATCTTCAGCTTGTTCTGGCTTCTAGGCTGTCTACATTTTATTAGAACTGACGGAAAAAGGACAGAGCAACTGAGATGTAGTACCTTATTAGCAGTAGTATTTTGCTCCAATCCAAGTTTATATTGCAGAGAACTAAAACAGATGGAGGTCAAGAGACTGTCTAGGGTCATACAGTAATCCATCAATTGTGATGGGATCTGAATTGGGGCAATTTAATTTTTGGTCTTATCACTAGCCAAATGAACAACTTATCACTCTGTGAGAGAATTTATGGATGAAATCACCAAGAAGGAAGAACTGTAAGGCATGTAATTGTTGTCACTGTCAAACCCTGCCAATCTTATCCACGTTATAATTTTATTGGCTTGTTTAAATAAAAATGGTTTGGGTGGATATCTTGAAAGACTGAAAGCCACATTATTAATGAAATCACTTCAATTTTGTTTGTTTTTTTATCACTTAGGGTGGTAAAGGCAAGCAATGTCAGCAGAGGACAGGGGGTCTGATTCCAAGATGGCCAGCGTAACTTGCACGCAGTTGCAAGTTATGCCAGTCACCTCTATGCCAGGGACCCTATGCCACATTCCAGAAGCAGCAGGGTCCCGGCACTTGCGACATGTGAGATACATCATGTGTGTGGTGGTAGCCCCTGCATGGCATATCGCATCCGCATGTTGCATCTCACGGCCAGTGACAGGCAGCTCCCCTGGGGCCCCCCCACCCCAGACTGCTGCAGCACACATCAGGGGGCATGGGTGGGGCCAGGGCAGATGGCACAGATGTCCGGGGCACTACCAACATGGAACCCCGGGGTCCCTCATGTTCAGGGCTTTGGGGGGCAGGGGTGTGCTAGTGGGGGCCAGGGGGACAACATGGCGCCATTGCCATGGCACTGTGAAGCTGCATCCAACAGTGCCAGCCATCGGATGGCCACTTAAGACAGCTTCTAGCTGTCAGATGTCAGCTACACCACTGCATGTCCTGGAATAGCACTTGCAGATTGCGACAGTGGCCCTTCTGGAATTGGGCTAAGTTGCTGTCACAACCCACAGTTGCACCAGGCATTGTGGGCTGTGGCGTAAGTGTGGTCATATCTTGCGCTTGTTGGAGCCCGCAGATGCCATGGCATAGGTGGCCTCCTGGAATAGCACTGGGCATTATCACATGGAGTAAGTCACGTGATATGCCATGGGGATTGGCGTAGCCTGCCTTACACTAGGCATAGCCCATCTTGGAATCGGGCCCCGTGTTTTTATCTTATATTCTCTTTTATGTTTGAAACTCTGTCATTAAGAATATTACGTAACCATGGTGATGTCATCACACTGTTCTATATATAGGTGGGTTTTTTTTTGTAATTCTGTGTTTATTGAACTTTTTGTCATATTTACAGGTACAGGTATAAGATATTAAAAAGAAGATCCATGTAGAGTAAGTACATCCTGTCACATCAGGACTAGAAAAAATCAACTGTGCATGACTGCCTTCATCATCATAAATACCCATTTACCTTCAACTTGCTTCCACTTTCTTGTCCCTCAAAAGACTTCTCAGATTCCTCCCCACTCCCCAGTGCCCGTCATGCCCATAACCAGCGTAACATTCCGTCTCTGTCTTTGTCTGCACGGCCCTGGGTGTTCTTTTCATTCCTCTCTTTCAGCATTTTCAGGTCTCTTCTGGCTTGAGCCTGCTGCTCTCCTGCTCCAAATCTCAACCCCTGTCTACTCCTGACCCCTTAGAAAAGGCCTCGAAGTATATTAAACTAGCCTGTTAGCTATGACTGTTAGCCATGCTTATGCACTCTTGTCTTATAACTGTGCCTTACCTTTGCATACATTGTGACCTACCATATTTTACCTCTGTATATACTTGTATATTTCTGTACATAATGTATATAGTGTAACTACTTTGTACCACTGTGTCACTTTCACCCGGGTCGCACCTGAAAACGAGTCTCAGCTCAGTGTGCCTTTCCCGGTCACCAATTTTAAATAAATAAATAAAATCAATTTAATAAGGCATTTCTCGCTGGCATTTCTGTGTCTCACTTCCTTATTAAATATTTATGTTCCAGAAAATGTTAATACTTATAGCTGTCTCCGAACATGAATTGTACTAGTGTAAGCCCCATGTCAAACCTTCTAGCTTTCCCCTTTTCTAAGGAATTACACCAGGTCTGTTTTCCATTAACCACAAAAGCCAACTGTTCCATTGATTGTCAAATGTAGCCTGCACTTGAGGTCTATAATCAAGTCCCATTGTCAAGCGCTCTGTTTTATTTATGGTCAGTACTATATCCTCCCAGTCTTGTCTGGACTTTTCCAGTGTCAGTCATCATCGTATTAGTGCCTTTTTGGCAGCAGTCAATCAACTTCCTAAATATTTTTGGGTCAAGTTTAAGTAAGGAGGATGGATTAAAAGTAAACCTGAATATGTTAAGTCTCCTAAATTTGGTATCAGTTCATTTAGAATGGTCGACAGTGCCTCCCCATATGGTCTAATAACTCTACAATTCCAAGATGTGTGTGTGGGTAGCTGGTGAGGTTCCACAATCTCTCCAGTATGAGGCCTTAGAGTGGGGTTCAAATTTATTTATTTATTTGAATTTTGGTAACTGGGTAAGCCCGCTGAGACAGACTGTCCCTTTTTCAGGGGTGACCCAGGGTAGGGTACATAGGGAGGTACAGAGATACAATAAATAACAGCATAAAAAAGTATACAGTGAACATTATTCAATAGAACATACTTAATAAGATCAAATAGAACACAGATAAAATAAAGTTACAAAATCACTTGCACACAAAGAACAATAAGGCTGCAGCAATGAACAGTGTATATACAAGGTACATGCATACCTCTCAACTGTTCCTGATTTTCAGAGGCCTCCCTGATTTTACCTAAAAAGTTTACTCTGTCCCTCCTAAAAATTGGGTTTGCATGACCAAACAGTAAGGGTTCTAAGCAAGCAATAATACCCTGACAGGGTGGGTGGTATTGGGCAATACCGGACCGCCCAGGGGCATAATGAGGCCTGACGCCGCAGGCGGAGGGTCTTATAGCCCCTGGAAGGTCCAATATTGCCCATACCGCCCAACTTGGAGGGTATTATTGCACTTAGAAAATGGGCAACTGTGTTAAATTTTGGAAAACAAATATGAAAATAAAAAAATATATGTGAAATATATATAAAAATCAACTAAAATTAAGTTGTCTGGTTAAATAGTCCCTGCATTGCTTCAATTGCCACAGGTGGGCACTGCTGTTTTTCCCCCTTTGCTATCAGCAATTTTTTTCAGTTTGCTATCTTGTCCCCCCCCCCCCACACACACACACACTGAGGCACCATAGTGCAGTTCTTTTATTTTTGATGGGCGACTTGGAATTGAAAACTTAATGTGGTGAGATGTATATGAAGAAGGTACCCGCCGTTTTTTTATTGGTTTGCAATGTGGCAGGAGTTTCAAACCCGGAGTATACTATAATGAGCAGGCTAGTGTAAAGCAAAAGGGAAACTGTGTTGACTGGAAAGAAAAAGAAAGAAACTGCCAAAATACGAAGGTACAGCACTTAGGAGGCATGGCAGAGGTACTGTTTGGGTTTGGAAGGGATGGTCGAACTTTGTGTGTTGCGGCGTGTGTTGCGAGCAGCAGACTGTTCAGCTGGTTGCCGACAGACTGCTGACTGGGAAAAAAAAGATTTTGCGACTAGCGCTTCTTTCTGTGTTTTGATGTGTGTTTTAAATAAATATAGAGACTGGGAAAATGGGGCAAATGTGACAAGCCGCAGTGAATGTTTCAAAAACAAGACAGTTGTGCTGGATGGGGGAGTTCGATTCCTCGCTAAGCGAGGAGAAAAAAAATGGTGGTTATTTCAAATGGTGACATGGTGTTTTGGCCAATCAACAAGCAGGGTGGTGGGCACACAAATACTTCAGTGGGTGAAGGGACACTTGGGCTGGCACTTTTTATTTCCTGGGCATCTATTGAAAGTTAATGTACCCCCCTGGCAGGGGTACCAGCCAATCAGAGCCCAGGAAATAGAAAGTCCATTTTCTAATTACAAAATAACGTCAAACATTAAAGTTACAGATTTGTTCTTTCTTAGAAAATGCATTGTACACTAAGTCCCTTATTCTACCAGGTTCCTGAGTAGATATCGCCAATTTTGAAGATGTGTCCCTGATTTTGGTCCTTTGTCCCTGATTTATGAGGCAGGAGGTTGAGAGGTATGGGTACATGAGCAATAGGTACAAAATAATACAGTGTATACCAGCCCAGAAGTAGTATTTACAACTGGATGGAGCACAATAATCACAGTGAAACAAATGTAGCTCAAAATCACAGCAACGAATGTGAGGCTGTTGAGAGCAGAGGAAGAAATGCACATAGGAGAGGGTAGGAATGGAAAGGAGTGAACAAGAGGCTAAGGGTGGAAGACTCAGGAACAGGTGCAGAGCTGAGACGAGGCAAGGCAGGGTTTAAGAGAATGCTTGAACAAATCAAAAGAAGGGCAGGACAAGACAGCAGATGGTAGTGAGTTCCAAAGAGAGAGCTCAAAAAAGGCAAAGTTACGCCGACCCACAGCAAGACAGGGTTTAGGGATTGAGAGAAGTGGCATGCCAGCTGACCTTAAGGACCTTGTCATAGTTTTTCATCGGATACTGGGCAAGAGGCAGGGGTGAGTGAATGTATGAACTAGTTTGAAGGTCAGGCAAAAGGTGAGAAATTGCAGCCTAGCCTCAAAGGAAGGCCAGCCCAGAGAGTCAAGGACATAGCTGTGGTGCTCCCTAGCATTAGCACCAAGGGCAAAGTGAGCAATCCTGTGGTAGGATTGTGTGAGCCTGGCAAGTGGGGAGACTTGAGTGGAGTTGTAGTTTTTTGTAGCATCTGGAAGAAGCATATTATTGTCTTCTACGCATACTCCTTCCATTGGAAGCTGGAAGTGGCTTTGTGTTGTATAGCAGGCAATCTGCCATTCCCCTTCCAGTATGGGTTACCTATTTCCATCTCCTGTCTCTGCCTAATTTTCTCAGCTGTCTCCTCATTACTCTGCTGCAAAGCATTGTATGCCACAGAAGTAAAGCGGGGAGGTGGACTCATTTCTAGAGCATGGATAATAAAATCAATTAAGGGAAATACCACATCTCTGTCCCACTGCAGTTCCAATCTGTTTCCTAAATAATTTCATATCTGTAGGCATCTGCAGTGATCCATCCTCGAGCAATGGAAGTCCTGCTTGAACTGGGCAAAACTTTTGAAAACACCATTAAAATAATATTGATAATTGTGCATTGGTCATCCACTGTTCAACCTATGAAAGACATAATTCTAATTTAAGTGGAGGGAAGTAATCATCACAGATTATTCATTCCAGATACTGAGCATCTTTACTTATTGAGGGTACCTGAAGCAAGGACCTCCAAATGGCCAGTAAGGATCATGTAAGCTGAGAATGGGTGACTGACATCTAACCTGTCCAGTGTGAAGTGAATAGGGGGGTGTGCTAAGTTACAGTAATTTTTCCATATTTCAATTTCTTTCCAGTAGAAGTTATGGAGGGGACCAACCAGCTCGATATGTGTTGCAACTGTGCTGATCTGCAGGAGTTCTGCAGGCTAGGTAGAGCCAGTCCCCCTTTGGTTTTTGGTCATTTGTAAAGTAGAATAGGCTATTCATGATTTTGTCCCATTCCATGTTCTGTTCCACATTCGAAAGTCCTATATCAGAGATTCTAAAGGTACGTTTTGAAATAAATACAGACAGAGTGGGAGAAGCATCATCCTGACAGAGTCTACTCTCTGGATGGGGGGGGGGCAAATGAATCCATCTGGCCTGGTTATCGTTAAGTTTTCCATAATTAATATCATCTAGACGTTGTAATTCTGTGGGTAATTAAATACCTATGTATTTGATGGATGAGCAGTTCCACTGAAAGGAAAACTCTAATGTCAAGTGTGATACATTTTTTGTGTCTTTGTTGTTTTTGTTCTTTTGTAATCTTGTGACTTTGATACTTTTGTACTTTTCATTTGATCCTTCTAATGTTCCAGGACGAGCCCGAAAATAGGCATTTTGTTGTCTACTGTACCTACCTAGGTAACAAATACTAAATGAATAAATAAATAAAAAAATGTCAGGGAGGGTTCAAAATTAAAGGGGAGGACTTTGGTTTTAGTTCTGTTTAACCTATACCCCAATAATGTCTCCATGTTTTGCAAGATCCTAAACAAAATCTGGGAGACATTGTTCTGGGTTGATGAGATAGACCAGAAGGTCAGCTGCATAAATGCATAAAAAAAACAACCCGGTGGTCTGCAGTGGCTAGGTTTATATTCGTTAATTGACTAGACTGTCTTAACATATTGATCGACAGTTCTGCATATATAGCAAAAAACAATGGGGAAAGCTAGCATCCATGACAGTTAACCTTAGTTGAAGGAAACTTGGGAGAGTATGCACAGTTTGCTTTTACTACTGCTTGAGGAGTAGCATAAAGGTTCTGAAAGAGATCCAGAAAGGTTTCTGGGAATGTAAAACTTTTGAGGCATAATGCAGAAAACGACACAATACCTGATCAAATGCCTTCTGAGCATCAAGGCTTAAGATGACTGAGGGAATCTTATTTTTGTTAAGTTGGAACAGGTATATCATCCATTTGATACTTTCAGTAGTCTGTCGGTGGTATAGGAACCCTGATGGGTCTTTATGGATGATGGTAGGGAGTAAAATTTCAATTCTAGAGGACAGTACTCCAGCAAATATCTTGTAATCCACATTAAGTATCAAGACTGATCAGTATGATTCACAATTAATGAGATTTTTTATAGGCTTCAGTAGAGTGGAGATATTGGAGTAGTTGCAGCTATCTGGGAGTGCTTTTCCCTCTTGTACTTCCTGAAAGAGACAAGAAAAGCTGTAATAAAATATGCTTTTGGTGTTTATAAAATTCGAGGATATACCCATCAGGTTCTGGGCTTTTCCCTGTCTTTAAACATTTTATTTCCATCAGGATTTCTGTAGAGGATAGGGCACTCGGCACTCGGCAAACCCACTTCTCAAGAATGCCCTTCCACTGGAAATCAGAAGCATTGCTTCCCTCTCCATTTTTAAATCTAAACTTAAAACCTACTTGTTTGCTACCTGTTTTGGGGCATGATGCTGTCATTTTCTTTTTTTTTTTTGACATTATGACTGTGACTGTTTATCTTATTTTTATTATTTATTGTTTCAACTGTACTTTTATTAATGTGTACTGCTTTTGTGAGGTGCTCGGAGTCCTCAGGATTGAGCACTGTGTAAATAAAGTTGCCTTGCCTTGCCTAGAGGTCATGGCATACAAAATACCAAACCGCTGTTCTTCTGTTAATTGAGGAAGGTGAAGTTACTGGAAAAATCTGTTAAAAGCCTCACCAGGTGGTTCAGGGGATTTCCTATAGAGGATTTCATAGTACCCCTTAAAAACTTGTAAAATGTTTGCTGTGGTGTGAAAGTGCATACCTGACCTAGGGTCTATAATTTTATATATAGTACTTGCTTTTTGCTGCTGATGGAGCAGGTATGCTAATATTCCAAAAGCCTTACAATATTTAAAAGACAAAGGGCAGTATAAATTATGACACATATTTACTGCCTTATAAAACTACATACAGCAGCACCCGCTCCTCAACAGAGAGACGGTAGAATTTTTTTCTTGCTTAAGATTAATTTATTGCAGCAGGATCGCCTGATGAAACTCCCATGTGTGGGGGGTGAAACGTAAGGAGCGGTGGCGTTTTCCACAGCTATGTTTCTCTTCTCTCGTTTTGGTGAATTTTGGTGAATTTATGATGATGCAATAAATTAATCTTAAGCAAGCAAAAAATTCTACTGTCTCTCTCTGTCGAGGAGTGGATGCTGCTGTATGTTGTTTTATAAAGTATTAAGTGTCCTAGCAGCACCACTAATCCTGGTGCTTGGAAGAAACATATTTATTACCATGTACAACATCTTAAAAGAATTCAAGAAGTTTAAGACCCTTTGAGAACAAAGTTCCATTTCTTTTGAATTATGACAGTGATGTTTTTGAAACTGTATGCATATGCGGGAGTTCATATACCCTGTTGCCCAGGGGATTAAATACTATTCTTTTTTTCCATTTTTTTCCTTATCCGGACAATTGTCTGAAAATATTTTGGCAATCATTTGATTGTATTATCATCTGCTGTATTTCAACGAACGGACATCAACTCATTTTTTCTTAGATTAAGTCAATCCAGATATGGGCCCAGCCAAAAATGTCTGGGTGTAACATACCAAGGGCAACTCCATAACATATGACATATGTCCTCCCTTTCCCCATGTGACAATCACATTCCTCCTCTGTCTTTGACAATTGCTTGTACCTAACTTTAAGTAAATTGCTCTCCAGCAATTCTAATTTTGCTTAAATAAATGCATTTATCAATGCTATATCAGATAAGACATCCCAATAATATTTAAAATCAAAACTAGGGTTATTTAGTGCATACCATTTGGAATATCTGGAGAGTCGTATTCTGTGCATTTCCGATTGTATCCAATAGTTATCTATCTTTGTTTGCATATTTTTTTTATATTTCAAACTTAAAGTAATATTCTTTTCAGTATAGTATTTTAGTACACTCAAACCATATTGATCCAGTTTGTTATATATTTTCTGCTGCCAATATGAATTCCCACATTCATTTCTTATCCATTTTGATTTTTCTTGAAGACATAGTTTGGGCAACCGAGTATCTTTTAATCTGGTTAAGCATAACCAGAATTTTATTTTCCTTCTGTCCGTATAGGAATTTATATTTGATAGACCCAGCTCTGCCCTAAGGTATATAGCCGAACAAGATGGAGTTAGTTCCAGAGTTGATCTTATAATTTCACAGGCTGGACTCATCAGTGCTTCTGCTTTCTCACTCTCCCATATCTCAACTACATAAAGTCTTTGTGTCCAGTATTTAGCTTTAATTGCTGTTATGAGTGGCCTTATAGTATGTTCACTATAAGCAAAATCAAATCTTCTTAGGCCAGTAGCAGTTTTCTTAACCTTGGTGAGTATTATTTGTATGTGTTATGTCCATTTATTGTTAGAGGTATATCTTAGCCCCAAATATGTATACTGGGTAACACATTCTATTCTATTAGTACCTATTCTCCATTGATTTCTTAACTTATTAGACCCAAATATCATTATCATGATTTTGTTATCATGGTTTTGTTATCACTTATTTTCAATTTTAACTCTGTTTCCTGCAGTAATAGAATGTTTGGTTTACAAATTCTTCAACACAGTAATAACCTTAGTTCATCTAATGGAAGAACCTAGTCCGTTCATGTTCTGCGAGATTATCTCAAAGGGGAATAAGAAGAAGAAAAAGAAGAATCAGCATTTATATAGCGCTTTTCATACACAGTGTATCCCAAAGCACTTTACAAGCAATGCTAGACTGGTAGTGAAGTGACTGAATGTGTGGTGGCGGCCATATCACAGATCATCACCCACACACAGTCTGGATAATTGCATGAACTGGTTAATGGGAAGGGGAATGTTGGCCAGAACACAGGGAATGTTTCTTACTTTTTGTGAAGAGTGCCCTAGGTTCTTTTACTTCCACCTGGACACCCACCAGGACAACACCAGGATGGGCAGAAGGGACCTCGATTTAACGTCTCATCCAAAGGATGTCACACCCCAGCAGTACAGCACCCCCCAATACAGCACTTGGATGCCAGTGTTTTTAGGTGCAAGTCCAATCCCGGTGTGGGACGAGAACCCATGACCTTCTGGTCCGGAGGTGGATGAGTCACGCTGACAAGGAGAACATAATGCTGTCCAGAATATGTCAGCCAGCCAAATGTGCTGTCCAACCAGCATAGCCCGCTATCCTATGTGAACCATACAAACTGACCGTTGCTAAAACCAAGACAAGCATGTTGCATTTGAAATATAAACCACCAGGTGCACCTGAGAGCCCCTTCATAAATTAGGGACAACTGGTCCAAAACAGAAAACAGTAAAACAAAAAGTGGGACAAAACTGTTATGGAGTGTCAACTGGACTCTCCTGCTTAAAGAAGACAAGAAATTATTTCTAACTGATTGTTCCTTATAATGTTCCAAATTTCCAGAAATGATATTCATATCTCTAAAGGGTCCATATGCAAGTGGGGCTGAATAAAAATGGATGCAAAAAGCTGTATTTTGCATGATTTTGTTTTTATGGGCAGTATTCTGTTACAGTTCTCTTCATGAAACCAGTGATCTGGAATTTTAACTATGTCTTGGTTTGTGTACAGAACTCTAAGCATGGTTCTGATAGGTAAACCGCTCATACCTAGCATTCTGTACACAAATCATGGCATAGTAAAAATTCCAAGTTACTGGTTCCATGAGGAGAACAGTGCGGAATGTTGTCCATAGAAAGAAAGCAATTGAAAAATCAGTTTTCACATTAATGTTTATTTAGGTGCAGTTAACTGCGGATCATTTGGAATGTAAGATTTCATTTCTGTAAACAGGAACATTACTTACTGCTGCAAATTAGTGCATATTTCCTGTACCCTTTAAACAGTTGGAATGTGAGTATCTCGTGGAAGAGAGCTTCCATAAAAGCAGAAACTGCTCCATAAAAAACAGAACAAATGACTATTGCCTATGGTGTTAATGTGGTTGTTACTAGCAGCAAACTGGAATGCAGGAACCTATTTACAGGAAGTTTTCACATGCATGCTAGGAGTAGTTATTTCCAAAGGTGGGGCTGAGTGAATAATCTGCCCCCTTGCTAGGGGTAGTGACTTCCAAGGGTGGGGCTAAGTCACAAACCTACCTCATCTGCTGGGGGTAGTGGTTAGGTATTATGCACCATACACCCCCAGATGGAGGAAAAAAGGAGGGGAACTCCCTCCATGGCCTCCAAGGAGTGCTCTGTATTCCTAAAAGGTTGGGGCTGGGGAAGGTAACATGCAAAAATACTGTAACAAGGAATTAGGAGGGGGGTACATAACCAGCATGAAGTTATCTCACAGCCTTGCCACTGGCTTCCCCAGAAACTAAATATTTTGTATAATAATTTTCTCAAAAAAAGAGCAGCAGCTATTCTTAGTAGAAAAATAATCACATCCCTTGTGCCAGGGTAAAGTAAGAATATGCCACAAACCAAAGTATTCTCAGCCACTAAAGTCACTGGATTGCCCAGTGCATCATAAGGAATGAAATACTATGTCCACTGATAATAGATATCCAGTAATTCAAACAGCGCCCAACATCTCAACAGAGAACAGAGAATCTGTAGTGGGGATATCCAAATATTAATACCATTAAGTTTGGGTGGGGGTCTCCAAAGGCTAATCCCCCCACACGGCCCCTCTAAGTCACTGATGGGAGTACCCCTCCACACACCACCTCCCCACTCACCCACCTGAGTAATGATCATTGCATTATTTAACAGGATTGCTAGTTCTTCAGCTTGGGTTCAGAGTGTGATGGAATTCCTTTAACTGGGCACAGTACTGGCGATGGTGGCCTCTGACTGCTACCTCTGCTGATGAGTCATAGTTTTTGCCAGCCATTTTGGCAGTAGTGATGGGGGGGGGCTGTTCTCCACTAGAGTCACAAACAAAAAGAAAGCCTTCACCGTGCTACCACGTACCAGTAGTTGCTGCAATACAAAACCAAGGTGGCAAACCTCTGTAGTAATAAATCCAAAAAGTAGTATTGCGCAAGGAACCACATGCACTTATTTGCTGATACAAAATAGTTTTACTAGTTTTTCGAAGTGCACAAAAGGTTACAGACATGCAGGAGTTCAGTGTAGCAGCCCCTAGCGCCTTGACCACACGAGTCTTCAAGGGGGTAATGCTACCAGAACAAACCAAACCTTAAATATCCCACCAATCTCCATGTCATAATGACTATATCGTGGTAGTACTTTTAAAGTGACAGTGCATTACATACATACTGTGAATGTTAAACTAATGCTGGAATATCCTTAATACATTTTTTGTAGGTAAATTCCTTACAAATAATCATCACATTATAACAGTAAATGTATAATAACAGTAAATTCCATGCATTCTTATGATAAATAATAAATTATTATAAAGCAACCTGGAATAGTCATAATAACAATTTCTAAACAAATGAACACTAATAAACAAAGTGAAAAAAGGAATAAAAGAAAAAAAAACTGAAGAGCTACCACATTCCAATGGTGTTTGTATCCTGGAACTAACAAGCAGTAACGCTGATATACTCCACTGTGGCAAATGCCAACCATGTAGGTAGGAGCTCAGATAGGATGGGTAAAAAGCACACCTGAAGAAAGAAATGTATAAAAAGGCAAATTATTAGAGCAAATCACTACATTATTGCATTAAACAGCCACACAATAGACTGAAATACTGTATCAAAGTCACATTCTTAGTAAGGATTGAAAATGAATCAACAATATCCAAAAATGAATCAATATTTTGTGTTATGCAAAAATGGCTTAATATCCCAATTATTTAATCCATTTGGTTTTACAGTATCCAGTTTAAAAAAACAAATACTTTCTTTTTTGAGTAGTCTGTTAGCCCTATCTCCACCTCACGAGTCTGCTGATATCCAGTCTATACCCAGAAATTTCAAGCCATCTGCTTAGAATTGTGGTAGAATGCAAAATGTGTACCCACAGGGGTATCATTTCTAGCATTAATTATTGACCTCACATGTTCTTGAATGCATTTTTTTAATGGTCTCACAGTTTTCCCAACATACAATAAGTTGCATTCACATGAAAGTACATATACTACATGTGTAGTATCACATGTGATGAGGTCATTAATTCTAAATGTGAGCTCTGCTTTCTCAGGGTGTATATAAACATCACTTTCTACAGCATATTCACACACATTGCCTACACAATTGGCACTTGGCACAATGGAATATGGCAGTGTTACTGCTCGTTAGTCCCAGTATACAAACACCATAAGGATGTGGTAGCTCTTCATTTTTTTTTCTCTTATTCCTTTTTTCACTTTGTTTATTAGTGTTTATTTGTCTAGAAATTGTTATTATGACTGTTCCAAGTTGCTTTATAATAATTTATGATTTCTCATAAGAATACAAAAAATGTACTGTTATTATACATTTACTGTTATAATGTGATGATTATTTGTAAGAAATTTACCTACAAAAATTTATTAAGGATATTCCAACATTAGTTTAACAGTCATTTCTCGGTATGTATGTAATACACTGTCACTTTAAAAGTACTACCATGATATAGTCATTATGACATGGAGATTGGTTGGATATTTAAGGTTTGGTTTGCTCTGGTAGCATTACCCCCTTGAAGACTCGTGTGGTTGAGGTGCTAGGGGCTGCTATACTGAACTCCTGCACGTCTGTAACCTTTTGTGCACTTTGAAAAACTAGTAAAACTATTTTGTATCAGCAAATAACAAGTGCATGTGGTTCCTTGTGCAGTCTCCATTAGAGTCACCTGCTGGAAGGATCCCTGGAATGTGGAAATCACTGCTTGCTTCAGCCACTGAATGATACATTTTCTGTGCCCCAGGAAACTACTGTGAGCCATGTGGGGTAAGGGGTTTTAAACTTTAGCTGTTTTTTTTTGCAAAGGATCTGTAACAATAGGATACATTTCCACCTTTGAGACATTGTGGTGGGGGCATAATCATTATCAAAGTAGACCCTTAATGTTCCATAGAAAACTTTCTGTTTTTGCCAGGACCTTTGTAACAGCTTGTCCCTCACAGTGAAATTTAAAAAATTTACTGTTATGGACCATGGGCATGCATTAAGAGCTGTTAGTTTCGGTCCTAATGTCAAGTGTGTACACCCGATGTCTAAAGGTTGGACTGCATCTAAATCCAGCTCCACCTAGAAAAAACTGTCCAAGAATGCCATCAAGTCAGTACCTTCTGAGTTTTCTGGGATGCCACATAGTCTCACATTTTTTCTCCTGCCATGGCTTTCTGTGTCCTCCTGTGGATGTATAAGTTACAGCTGGGGCTCGGCCAGGCTGAGAACCATTGTTTCTAACTGCATGAACCAGTTATTTGTGTCAGTGAGATGCCACTCCATCTCTTCCGTATTTTGTTATTTATTCAATCTTGGATTACAATACCTTTGGCTATATCTTTTCTGACATCTTTCAGGCTTCCTTTACATCTGCCCCAAAATCTGGAATTTCCCGATATATGGTTTCTAATTCTATTCTTTTGGGTGACTTTTTTTATTTCTTGATGTAGAATGGCATGGGATGGTCTGAGGCTCAGACTGCCATGGAGGTCTGGGAGAGTCCTGTGTCTCAACCCTCTTGACAAGCTACATCTGTATCTTTAAACTGGAGCTGGGATTTCAATTTAGATGACTTAGCCAGGGCGTTTGTCTCCGTTGAGTAGTATTTGGAGGTTTGAGTGAAGAAAATGGTCTCTGAGGAGGGATTATTGTGTTTTTGTGAGACGGCTCTGGGTTTAGGCTGCCATTGCTTTGATGACAACACTGGAAGTCTCTATATATAGTCTCTAATGACAACGTGCAGCCCAAGAAATGCGTGCATTTTCAAAATGAATCTTTTTTCATCGGAAAACAAAATGGTACAAAATTGTCCTCATACCTCATACTGTCCAGTAGTATAACCAAGTTTATAGTCTCTTGCCAAACAATTGACTGCTAGAAGACTAACTAAACACTGCAGTAGTTATCTGAAGCTACCCTGAGAATAGGAGATCATAGATTTGACCTGTAGTGGTGATTCACTGAGCCTTGACATAAGCATAAATGAGTACTGTGTGATGGGCCGGGCACCTGTCCAGTGGTAAAAAGGAATCTTTCTTACTTAAGTGCGACTTGAAATCTGAGATACCTGCCCAGTCCAGTGCACACAGCTTAAGTATAGATATACATTACTACGAAAGTGGTAACATTTTGTGATTTTTTTAATACCAGAGGTATTCACCAGCAGAATATTTTCTTTTGGAACCCATAACGTATTTCGGTTTCCGTAGTAACTAATGCCATTGCCTACAGAATAAACATGAGACATTATTTTTTCTTAAGGATTTTGCAATTTTTACGTTTATTGAAAGGATTTTTCCAGTATCCAGAAAATCATTTTAAAGTGTAACACAGACACAGTCTCAGACTTCATTTCAGCTTTCTGCTTTGCCAACTGAAGTCATAATCCTGTTTGTGAGATAGAATAATTTTTTCAGAAACAGATTATGATGTCACCAGCAGACTTATAATTTCAGTGGGGGGGGAGAATGAGATGATATCTAAGACACAAAGATCCTGTTTTCTTGTAAATACCCTTAGTATTAAGGAATGAGAGAATGTATATGCACAAAACAGCCACTGAAGTATACGTTAACTTGTGTCAGAATAAGTATATGTTAACCTGTATCAGAATACTCTTTTACAAAGTTTCCAGTATACTGCAAAAGCACTTTCAGAAATGGTCTCCAATGTGACAGTCTATGCTACCAGATAACTGAACTTGTCTATAGTTATGTGTCCCAAGCCGAATGCAAGGGTGCAAAATGTCTGCACATTTTCAGATTTGATTGTGCTCTAAATGATTCCTGATGATTATAATTTTCACTTAGCTTCATGTAGTCTGATAGCTTGAATGAATTGACTTGCTTGATGCTCATGGTTTTGACCAGTTTGTTAATTGCTCCACTCCTACAGCAGGTCTTACTTTGGCTTCAGCTTTTGCCAAGGGCTGTCGCTGTCAAGTAAAGGCATTTTTTTCTGAAAACCCGTTCATTACTTTCATCTCTAAATTGAATAATGGTCACACACAGGAAAGTTTTTTTTTTTCATTTTCTGTTTAGGTTCCCACTCTAGCTCAGACCCCTCCCCCTTGACAGGACCCAACCCCATCACCATGCATCCCAGACACGTGACCAACCTCCTCTACTTTCATCACTATCCATCCCGGACACGTGACCAACCTCCTCTACTTTCATCACTATCCATCCCGGACACGTGACCAACCTCCACTACTTTCATCACCATCCATCCCAGACACGTGACTGACCTCTACTTTCATCACCATCCATCCCGGCACATGACCGACCTTCTGCACTTTCATCACCATCCATCCCAGACACGTGACTGACCTCCTCTGCATTCATCACCATCCATCCCGGCACGTGACCAACCTCCTCTACTTGTATCACCATCCATCCCGGACACATGACTGACCTCCTCTACTTTCATCACCATCCATCCCGGACACGTGACCAACCTCCTCTACTTTCATCACTATCCATCCCGGACACGTGACCAACCTCCTCTACTTTCATCACTATCCATCCCGGACACGTGACCAACCTCCACTACTTTCATCACCATCCATCCCAGACACGTGACTGGCCTCTACTTTCATCACCATCCATCCCGGCACATGACCGACCTTCTGCACTTTCATCACCATCCATCCCAGACACGTGACTGACCTCCTCTGCATTCATCACCATCCATCCCGGCACGTGACCAACCTCCTCTACTTGTATCACCATCCATCCCGGACACATGACTGACCTCCTCTACTTTCATCACCATCCATCCCAGACACGTGACCAGCCTCCTCTACTTTCATCACCATCCATCCCAGACACGTGACCAGCCTCCTCTACTTTCATCACCATGGGCTTGCACTCCATGCTGGGGCCAGAACAAACCAGACTCAAGTATCTGACTTCTTCCAGGATATGTAGGCTGGAGAACAGGGTGTGGGGAGTTTCAAGTGGCAGGAGGCAGGGCTCAAGCATACCTGAAGTCGACATGAGCTGGGGCTTTCTCCTCTTCCCTTGCTCTCCCCACTCAGGATACCAGCACACTAGGTATTCCATACCTGCACACACAATGCATGGTGTGGAACAACATGGTTGACACCCCCCCAACCACTGAACCTCAACAGCATTACCCACCATGGTCATCCAGGTGGCAGTGTTGTAGTGGAAGTAGCTACCCTGCCTTTCAGGAGGAAGAAAGAATCCTCAGGAATGCTCAATCTTTCACCCCCCGGGGGCCCTCAGGGACCCCAAGGATCTCTTCCAAACCCTGGTTGCTGTCATGAATGGTAACTCTACAACTGATAGGAATGTAGTTTTTTAGAGCTCTGTGGAATGTGGAATTCTGCCAGCAGAATTCTGACAGAATGGCAATTTTTTTTTCAATTTATTGTTTTCGCCCCTGATTCTCTGGGCTGATCCTCTGGCTAGGAGCCACCTGGCCATTCATGGTGTCTGCCTATCCTACCACAGCTTGCCTCCACAGAGCCTTGGTTTACCCTCTGGGCAGCTGTTGGGGTGGCTAGCTACACCCCTGTCATGCACTACGTCGGGTGACTTGTGGTGGCAAGGACCCCCCAGATATACCTGGGTCCTGTCTGAAGCCAGCACAAGGATTGAGCTTTTATTCCACAGTGTCATTGATCTCACAGTGATGTCAGCATGCACACAGAGAGACCAATGCACCTGTGCACATGAAGCAGAGCTCAGATCCCCTGGCTGACATCACCCCCACCCAGTCTGTGGCATTCTCTGCTACACTGCCCCTGTGGTACACTCAGGTGGCAGTAACACAGTGGAAACAGTGGCCCTCCCTCCCCAGAGAAGGAGATCAATCCTTGGGATGCTCAGTCTTTCTCCCCCCCTGGGCCTACCCTCCAACAGCCTAGGCTCATTCCTGAACCCGGGTCATCAGCACCGCAAGCAGTAGCGCTCCCGCTGCACTGGCAGGCTGGCCTGTAGAATGGCAATTTCACCGTCAAAATGCTTTTTGTAATTTCAATACATTCAACAGAATTCTGAAAGTCTTTTAATTTAAAACACAAATTAGCTTTCCATGATTCAGTAAACTAGTGATCAGTTTTCCACAGTGTACAGAAACCCACTTCACAGTTTATGTAAATAACTGAACAGTAGCTTATGGTTTATGTGAACTGAGAATTACTAAGCTGGGGTTTAAATAATACAGCACAAAGTGCTTTCAAAAGGTTGGAATTCTGCTTCTAACAAAACTTAGCACAATGAAACAGTATTTCTAAAATATCTGCAGATTTCCACTGGAAGCAGAATCAAATTCCACACAGCTCTAGCAAATTTCCATGCACGCGCTATTCATTCTGTTAATGCTAATTTGCTGCAGCAGACTCTGACTCTTTTATAAAGGTTTATAACTACTGTTGAGGGGCTTAATTTTCAAAGATTGATGCAGGGTTTGCGTCAAGCCCTGGATCTACCCCGTTCTTTGGCACAGCTGTGCAAAACTCCTACGGAACAACTTCAACCGATTTTAGTACATCGGGCACTATTGTGACACTTTCCACACTTTATGCTGGCTTGTGCCAAATATTTGGCACAAGCCCTGTACAAATGGTCCACAGCATGTCAAAAGTTAGACCAGAGGGAGCTGGTCTAACTTGCTGTATTTGGCGCACGGGATTGAAAATCCTGATCGGCACCGGGAGGAAGCTGCAGGCCCCATGCGCTGTATGATCAGCACACCAGGGGCTTGTGGCATTCTCAGGCTTTTGAAAATTAAGCCCAAGATCTTTAATTCAGTCCTTTTCCAGCAATTACATTTGTTTTCTCCTGTGAGGATGTGTAAATCTGACAGATGATCATCATGCCTTTGGTTCTTAGATGAATTACAAAATATGAAGCAGGACAATCATAGATTTGAAAAAAACTAAAAAAACTAGACATGCATAAAGACATTTTCAAGGCACATTAGTTGCTCTGTAATCAAAACATACATTCAGCCAAATATTTTTGTTATGCTATTCATATTTCATATATGCAGGACGCCCTAGATTCCTCTTTAATACTGCTGATAAGAACCTCCCCCTCCTCTATAATGTCAACCCTACATAATTTCCTCTCTGTGAATTGTACGTGCATTTAACCTACCTTGTATTCCTGACCTTCTCCCCAACCTCTGTCACTGTATTAAGTAACTGTTCTGAAGTACAGGTCCCTTCCAGCCCCACTACTTTCTTTCCCTGCAGAGATTCCTACCTGCCCATTCCTTCAGGTTATCTATAACTACCAGTATAATTATGACTTCAGATTCCTATCAATCTACAACTATCAATATATATAACCTTGATTCCTACTCATCTGCTCCCCTCCCAGCCTCGCTACCTTTCCACCACTGCTGTTATTCCCTATCCACCCCTTCACTTTAGGCTAAATGGTACCATCATCATGAATTTAAGGTGTTATCCTAATGTAATGCACTTGACCTGTTCACTGTGACCTCTGAAAACAATTGTACTCATATGCTGCACTTAATATGTTCTTTCTGTTATTTGCTATTCACCGCTGCCAATATTGTTGTAATAATGTTTGTTGTCATATGTATTTCCACTACCCTTTCCCCCAGGACGCACCATGAGACAAGCAACTTGTTGTTCAATGTGCCTTTCCTGGTGAAATGTTTCAATAAATAAATAAATAAGCTAACTCATCAGTATGATTTGTCTTATGCTGTGCCGTACTTACATCTCAGAAGAAATTACCCAGGTTTTTTTTTTTTTCAGACAAAATCATCTCTATTAGACAAGATGCTGATTCCTCTAAGTCCTCTTTTCTAGATTGATGTAGTTTCCTCTGTTCCTAAATTTGTAATCTTCCTGGTGAAGAGGCAGAGCACCTCAAAGCCCTGAAGTGTTTATACTGATGCGGAAACGGCTGAAAAAATTCTGATAGCACACAGAACTTGTGAGCACTGTGCTTTTGTTTTTTGTTGATATCTGAAATTGAAACTTCTCAGGTGTCCCTTTAACTGCTACGTAAGCTGCCTTGACCTCTGTGAAAAGTAACCTACTCTCCTGGTCCCCTGCTAGCTTCTTTATTTATTGAATCCCTATCTATTCTGGCTCAGTATATGTCTAAACTTACTAATCGGTTAATTGCCCATAGTGCTGTTTATTGCCACCTCAACATTTCCATCATTAGACCTATCTTGAAAACATCTAACCTTGACCCAAATGATCTCTCAAATCTCCATTCCAAATCTTCCTATAATGTCAAATATTTTATAATATATGATATTTATTAATTTATTCATAACATTACCCATACAATAACTTTTATGAATCTAGCCTTGCATACAAATTCAGAAGTAAGACAAAAAATGGGGCTACATAGTGGTGAAACAACTAACAATCTCCAATTAAGATAATTCCGATAGATTAACAAACTGTGTTGAGACATGGCAGAGAGGATACATCAAATCATACATTCGCTTCATTGTACCTTATTATACAAACATTTCTGAAGAGTAAAAATAATTCATTATTTAATGTAGAGTTTGACAACACTCCAAAATAAATGAGAATTCATTAGTAATTATTTGTCTACCTAGCAGTCCGTTTATTATCACAGATTGAAGGAAAGAAAATTATTAGAAAGAGGTGATAGGTACCATTGACTACTTAGATTATAGCAAATGTCCACACAGAAAGAAAAATACAGGATCATCTTAAGAATTCAAGTTGTCCAATTTTAAATGACAGGTATGCATAAACATATTCTGTAAACAGACCATGATCGCCCAAGCATTACAACAGCATATATTGCACCAGTCAAGTTCACAGACCGGTTCTTAGTTTCATTAGAGTTCCTGGAGTAATTGTTAAGTTCAGTATCCGACACCCTGCTCAGGAACACTTCATCAGCTATTCTTGTGGCCAAAAAACGTTCTGGCAGCATCATAGTCAGTGGGGCTGGCAGTATTGCCTAGAGGTAAGAGTGATGAGCTGTGAATGAACTTTGTACATCCAGCAGACATGGGTTTGATTCCCACAACCTCCAGTTGTGTACTGTGTGACTCTGAGCAAGTCACTTAACCCCCTCCCCAGTGCTCCAGGTCACCCCTGAAAACAGGCACTTGTGTCTAGTGGGCCTTCCTCGGTTACCAAAGACTAAAAAGCTAAAACTAAAATTATATACTGTGCCATTGAGAGTGACCCTTATTAGTAGCACTAACTGAGCACTGACTCCTTTCTCAGTAAACCCAGATTTTAGAGAAATAAATATTTTCCTACATTTTTCCAGTATCCTTGGATAGTTCTGCAAAAACATGACTTTTTTTCAGATTTACGGTAGACCGTTCAACTTTCTAGCCAAGTTCCAAACAACATTTGTGAAGAGTAGAGAAAGTCACAGTAAGAGTTCTCTTGGCAAACAACGTTGTTGGCACAGGTGCAGCAGAGGCAGATTCATTGCTTTTAACTTTTGGAATTGCAAATGTTTTTTCAATTATCAGGTTAGGAGAGAGTTTACCAAATGAAGCCAGCAGTGCACATATAAGGTTTGAAGCAGCTCCCCCATCTCATCTCAGCGAACATCCAACAAACCATAAATTTCGTTCACGAAGTGTATTTTCCAAGCATTTAACCTTGCCATTTCTGACAGCATTTTCCACAATATTAGCTTTTGAAATTGCACTTATGGTAGCCAAATCAGTTTTTAATTGTTGGATGCTTATCTCAACCTGCTTTAGCCTTGTAGTTACCACTGTAATATTGTTGTTTGCAGTCTCACAATCTAAGCTGACACCATTCTAGTGGGATACCCACCCCAGGTACTCGCACCCCCTGTGGCTTCTGGGGTTGGTCATTGTGAAGAAATTACTAGCCCTGAAATGATTGTCAGGCACAAAACCTTCCATAGCCAAATGGTGTAACCACATACTAGAAAGCATGAGGCTAGACAAACTTCAATACTCAATCCAGGGGAAACAGCAGGCATATGAGGAAATGTGGGCTCCCTTTGAAGGAGACCTTAGATGCAGGTGATCTCCCTCTGTGATCACCCTTCCCTTCCTAAGCATCATGTTGGAGCAAACTTGGACTGAACCTAAATATATACAGTATAGTAGGAGAGGAGAGGGAGAATAGGGAGCCAGCAGGGGGCTCCCCAAGAGGAAGCAGTGGGATCCTCCTAGCTGGGATTTCTACAATTATCATTACATTTAGATGCCTGAGTCTCAACCAAACTGCAAATGTGAAGCTAAAGGTCTGGTCCATGTCTTTTGTGCAGCCTACATTCCCTGACTCTTTCTTCTAGTTCTAGCAACAATTGTAATAAGTGAAAAAGAGAAGTGTGACATTGATGCACTCTTAACCCTTAAGAAACACATTTTTCAAAAACAAAAAGTCTAGGACGTCAACAGCCTGATCCTTGTCTGCAGCCTGCATCATTGCATTGAAGCAGTCAATAAGGGTTACCAGCATGCCCTCCCTTTCATAAAGCACTGTGGCCTCAAGTCTTTCAGGCCATTTATATCCAGGTACTTCATCATCTGCTCCTTCAAGGAGGTCTGAAGCAGCTTGATAGCAAAGGAAGTTAAAGTCACTGGCCTGCAATATCCTGAGTCTCCCTTGCCCCCGGCCCCCATTTGTGCAGCAGTATCAGATCTGCCATGCTGTTCCTGTCTATAGCAACCAGTTGAAAACTTCAGCTGGGGTGCTGCCATCAGCATCCCAATTCCTTAAACTCCTTGAGGTGCAATCCATCTGGGTCTGAGAATTTTCTGATTCTCAGTGCCAGAAGACCTTGGAAAACACTGCCTGCAAACACATGCCCCACCTCTAGTTTATGCCCCAAACTCTGAACTCTAGTCACTCCACAGTCTCACAGTAGTCCACCTTTTTCTTTTGCGAAAACTGAGCTGAAGTAATACACATACACTTTTCCCTTCTCCTTTTTTTTCCTTTCTCATTTTTATACAGCATCTGAAGAAGGCATTGTCATTGACCCTCCTTCCCCCCCCCCCCGCTCTCCTGAGTTTAGTCTTCCTCACCACTGCACTGGCTGCACTAAGTTTTTCTTGGTTGTTTATACTAGTGAATTCCATTTGTTCCACCTTGTACTTTCTAAAGGCAGCCGTTTTCTCCCTTAAAGGTGATAGGAAACGATTTTTACACCTCTAGATGCCCTCCAGGTGTTCTTTTATTGGATACCCAGTATTTTGATATAGTTTTGACCTTTACTGTTAAATTAATAATCTAATTGTGCTGCTTTTGTAACTATCCTGAATCCCTCTCTGCTCAGCAGTTGCTGCTGTCTGTTGTCATACTGCCTGAACATTCTATGACATTACAAACTTCTTTCCAGGCCATTCAGATGAATGGCATGGAATGGGAGTCATAGAATGTCTTAGAGATAGGAAAATCAAGAGCAGTAGCTGGTGAGGAGAGTGGAACTCAGTGTAGTTCTGAGGGCACCCCACAGCTACATTATTTATTTATCAAAAACTCATCAAAGCATATCAGAATACAAAACTGGCATGGAAAGGAAGATGGAAGGGCAGTTAAATATGCAAAAATAATTCCCTATCTCCTTTAATACCATTCTCCCCTTCCCTAAGAATCACATTGATTTTTTCTGACTCATAATCTTCTTGACCTGCCGTAGACAGCTCTTGTGAGCTCCTGCACCTCCCTTTTGATGACACCCACTTTTCCTCTGCCCCCTCTGTCTGACCTTTCCCTTTGAGTCTGGCACCAAGGATCTCTCCCATCTTTGTAAAAACAGCCCTCTCAAATTCCAGAAATGTCATTTTGGGTTTCTGGTGTCTGTTTTTAACGGGAATTTTGAGCCACACTGACTTGTGGTCATTTGTTCTAGGGGGAGCTATCAGACACTTTTTTAGGAGTTCCTGGTTTTAAAAGTGCAAGGTCTGGAATAACCCCCTCCCTGGTTGGTTTTCTCATGTGGTAGTAGAGGAAACCATCTTGGATGATGCCATTAGGACCTTGCTTCTGACATTTCTCACCCCTGGTATACTCCAGTATACATCAAGTAGATACCAATCTTCTGCCCAGGATTACATTCCCTGTTGCTACCATCTTTTTAATATCCTTCCCAAGGGCTCTATCCCGCTCCTCTAATTGTTTTTTACATCTTTATACCACCCAAAATCTGATGCTCTTGCCCCTTTACACTACCAGTAAGGGTGCTTAATAAAGAAGTATTGGATTGGAGTAGATAATAGATGTCAAGCACCATAATACAGCAATATCAATTCCAATAAAGGGGACTTTTGCTAGTATTAAATAGCTTCCTTTTTATTTTATAATTTCATGATCTTTTCTCTGTTTTAAAGGAGAGTTTTGTTTACTTAACCAGGAATTTCAGAGGATATAAAACAAATAACAGAGATTCTAAACATTCTAAATTCCAAGGGGCTTATATTGGGGGAGACGATAAACAACAATTCTGTGGGCTTAAATATACAAACCATTTTGTTATTTTTATATTCTGTCTACCTATTATGTTTTTTCAACTTAAGTGTCACGTGGATGTAAGTTTTTTTTTTTTTTACCAATTCTGTTCTATGTGCTTGAGGTTATTTCTTATATAACTGCCATTTTCTGATGAAGGACTTTGTTGTGTAGTCTTAAAGCTAAAAGTTTTTTTCTGTATAACTTTGTTGGTCGATTAAAAGGTATCAAATCACCTATTTTGTGCATTTTTACCTTTGGCAGGATTATTCCACAGTGTGTAGTAACCTTAACTTCATAGTGTTAATAAAATGTTACCTGTTGAAATCCTTACATGGTTATTCTTTCTCTGCAGGTTATTTTGTTTTGTTTTAACAACATTAGTGTATCATATTGCATGTAGTGCTTACATGTCAACAAAACCATTGGATCTTTTCATTATTGTACTTTTGTTTTATCTTTGTTTGCTTACAAAACAGCTGTCTTAGCTAGTGCTATATAAGACTTAAGTAAAAAAAATTGTTTTGGCCATTCTGAAAGGAGGTATCAGTGCATCTGTCTTCTGTATCATGTGTGATTGACATCAGCTCAGAGGTTGTGGCCACTGGGAATTTTGGTATTGCTAATAGAGATGACTAGTGTTCTCTGAGTCCATTTTTTCTGCAGGTTCCAATCTCATCTGAGTTTGCTAATTTACTCTCTTGATTGAAATTAGTGACCCATGGAGATACGGGGCATAGGTCTCGTTAAGTAGCAATGCAGCCTGTTTTTAGGAGGAGTAGTAGTAAGTGTGAATTCAGATGAGTCAACTTACTGTTTTAGCCACTTGTTTTACACGTGATCAATTACATATTATTTTATACACCTTACTGAAAAATGTATTGTCTCATTTTTGTAGGACTACTTTTAGCTGTAAAAAAAAAGTAGTCTTCTCTCCCTTCCCCAGCTTGATTTGTATAGCTATATAAAGCAATTAGGGGTTCAATATTCTGAAAATTATTGCACACATAAAAAATACTTTCCACTATCAAATCAGTATTAGCACTGTGCTGAAGTATAAAAATAATATCAGATACTGTGCACATGCCCAATTGTAGTTTTGGACTGTCTGGCATCTCAAAACAACAGTCAATATTTTCAGGTGAAACAGAAGGGTTGAGTTAGACGAATGCTGAAAATAGAATATACAGTCAGAATTGATGTTTCAATGATTAAGTCTTCTTCATAAATGATCTATTAAGAAAATGTATGCATACTACGTACACCAAATATAAACCTTTTGTTTTATTTGGTGCGCACATGCTAACACATCATTCTGCTTTTTATGTTACTGGTAACATATCATTGAAACTTGTTAAAACAGTTCATTATAGCCAGCCTGGTGGCACTGAGGGCTGAGGCACTGGACACCTTACCTCGCACTGCGCAGGTGACCCGTGTTCAGGAGCGAGTGTGGGTCGTCGTGGGTTGGTGGAGAGGAGAAGGATAGATCATTCGTTGAACTGCTTTCCTTCTCTGGGGAGAGGGGGTTTCACTTTCCAATGCCCAATTGCCCCCTGGCAGAGGCTGGGGGTCAGGGCATGGGGTGACAGCATCAGGGTGGAGTATGGGCAGATGCCATGGGGAGAGACGTGTGGATGGATGCACCTCTGCCCCTGCTGGCGTCATTGCACACCCATGACTCCAGCGGGGGGGTGGAGCGAACAGACGAAAAGTGTGGCACCTCTCACATGGCTTGATGGCCGTCCACGAGTGTTCGTCGGGAGCTGGCACCCGAACTGGATCCGTGAGGGTGGGGAGTTTGGGGGCTCCCTGCCACCCCACTATGGGGGGCAAACTACAGGGGTTACAGGGTGCCAGCGGACCCGGGCGAGATGGACGGTGGCCGGATCCCTGGCAAGGATGCGAGGTATAACAGGGGCAGAGAGGTGGCCCAGGAGGATAAAGAATCTCTAAAAAATAAAAAAAAAAGATTTCATTTTTAAGTCTTAATGTAGCTACTAATCAATAAGGGTGCAGGATAATAAGCATACCTGAATTCCAGTCCAAAAGAATTCCAACTAATGCTAAGCACCTTTTTATAGATCAACCAAGTTTGCTTACCAGTATAGTCTCTTAATGTCTGCTGAGTATCCCACGATATTGAAATTCTTAGTATATTTGTTCAATGATCAAGATCACTATGTGGATAAGCATTTCAAAGAAATTAATTAAACGTACAACACTGAACTATTCCACTTGTTTTTCATAAATTTGTATCCTTTGATGAATGAATATTTCCTATTTGATTACTCTTTAACTGCACTTCCTATAAGGCTGATACTAGACTTTGTTAAACCCCCCATATTTTAGTTTACCTATATCACCTGTTCAGCAGTGATGCTTATCTTTTTGATTTCAATGGTGTGCCATCAGCGCAGCGAAACCCCTACAGTGACAGCAGTGTGGGTGCTGCGACCTGTCTGACCATCATTCCAGTGATCGGGATTTCGCAGCCCCCACCATTGTTGCCACCCCAGGGGTGTTGCACTCCCCCCCATACATCTGACCTGGAGGTGATTATATTATTTCTGAGGGGGGTGGAGAGTGCGGGGGAAAATCCAGAATGTGCCCTGGTGCATTTCGTGGGACAACGATCGGGCAGCATAATTGCAGCACAGTGAGGTCACCGTTGGCATTTTCATGTCACTGTAGTGACAGTTGACCATATAGGTGTCAAACCAACATGGTGGAACAGATTTCAACAATAGTTGTACTGCAGGAATGTTTTATGAGATAACAGACCAGGTCCTGCTCAGGTAACTATAATACAAAAGGATGAGTACCATAGTTAGAAAAGTTTGGGGATTAGAGGGAAAGTAAATGCAAAGGACTTCAAAAGATGGGTGATTACCACAAAACCGTAGTTTTATCGTGTGATAAAATTGCAATTATAATGTCAGAATTGTCATTTTATTTTCATTTATAGTGCAACTGCTGTACTATAGCAGGATAAGAAAAAAACCTTATTGGCTTCCTATTATTTGGCTTGTGGGAAATGGCCGATTATCCACACTGCTGGATTATCTGGGTCAAAGCCTGACTATAAGCAGGTTAAACCTTTACTAACCACACCCCCCTTCTAAATTATCCCGAGGAAACATAAAATGACCCAAAGACCAAATGGCCTCAGTGTGGGGCCATCAGAGAACCTAGATCTATCCATACCACTGCTGGCAAACAAACTGTCATATTAGAGTTCATACTAGAGTTCTAAAGGGCAGATAATGCCCATGTAAACCGCCCCCAGGATATCACTGGTAGAATTTAACATTAGACTTGGATGCCATATAGGCATCAAATCAGTTCTTGAATATCTCCTTATTTTACCAAGTATCACAGCTATTGGAAGATTATTTCTTAACCCAATAACTCTGGGTAAGAATGAACGTTCTCCTTTTGCTTCTAACTCTACTTCCCCTCAACTGTAGTAAATGCCCTCTTGTTTCTTTATTGTCAAGTTTGAAGTCCATACCTAAAAAAACTATAAGTTCAGGATCATTTATTATATCATATATAAATATATTTCTAATGTCACCAATTAAGTATTTTTTATGCGCATTTCATAATCCATGTTGTGCATCCCACTAATTGTTTTTGTTAGTCTCCACTGCACCCTCTCAATATTTTCCACATTTCCTTTTTGTGTGGTGCCCACAGCTGTGATCCATAGCCCAAATGTGGGCATACGTAACCCTGTACCAGAGCAGGATCGCATTCTTATCTCGACTTTTGATACTTTTGATGTTCCACCAACATTTATTTGCTTTGGTTATTACACTATTACAGTGACTGTCAAAATTAAACTTATGATCAATTAATATCCCTAGATCTCTCTCAGTGTCAGCTACCTGTAGTACGTCACCCAAGATTTCATATATTGTCTGGGATTATGCTTCCCAAAATGTAATACTTCACATTTATCTTTGTTAAGGGTCATACTCCAGGTGTTGGCCCATGTGCTAATTTTATGTAAATAAAATTGTATGGATACCCTCTGTTCTTTTGTTTCGCATATTCCACCTAATTTGGTGTCATCTGCATACTTTTGGTACCAATATGTGATATTTTTATCTAAGTCAGAGATAAAGATGGTAAACAGAACTGATCCCAGCACCAATACCTGTAATACACTGTGGTATTCCTCCCACTGGTCGATGTGTATCCATTTAATTTCACCCTCTGGGTTCTATTCACCAACCAGGCTTCAACCCAGTTTATGAATTTACTGTTAAGCCCAATAGCTTCTATTTTTTTTTATTAATGCCCAGTGGGTGCTGAAGGCTGAGGCGCTGGATGCCTTACCTCTCGTTATGCTGGCGACCCGTGTTTGGGAATGAGCACGGTCGCCAGGAGTCAGCAGGGGAGGAGATGGATTGAGCATCTGATGGACTGCTCTCCTTCTCTGGGGAAGGGGTCCTCAATAGTCAGTGCCTGTTCACCCCCTAGCAGAGGCTGGGGGACAGGGCACTGCGCTGTAGCATGGGGAGGAGTTGGGACAGACACCTGGAGGGAGTGCATATGGATGCATGCACACTCCTCTCCGCTAGCATCATTGCATGCCCCCAGCTCCAGGGAGAAAACCAGAAAAAGAAGTGGCATCCTGTTTGAGTAGCTTGATGGCCATCTGACGAACCCCAGCTCTGGGGGCATCACCTGAATCTGGATCTGGACAGGGTGGGCAAGTTGGGGGCTCCCCACCACCCTGCTGCGGGGGGGGGATGCCGCAGGGGATGAAAGGCCAGGAACCTGAAGGACAGTGGATGGATGGATGGCGTCTGGAGTCCCGAGGGGTTGCCAGAATACGGGGAGCAGACCAGGTATGCCAAGAGAAAGTAATAGCTAAAAAAAAAAAAATTAATGCCCAGTGGGCAACCAAAACTGAATGCCTTCTGGAAATCCAGATACACCACATCCACAGGTCTGTTGTTATCTAGCTCATTGCTAACCTTTTCCTAGAAACTCACTAAGTTAGTGAGGCAGGACCTGCCCTGATGAAATCCATGCTGTTGTGCATCCACCTCATTTATACTGGCCCAGTGATCTAAAATAATGTATTTCATTATTAATTTCATTATTTTGCCAGGAATCAAAGTGAGGCTGATTGTCTTTAGTTAACTGTAATCATCCTTTTTTGTGAATGGGAACCACATAAGCTTCTCTCCAGTTTCCGAATACCACACATTCATCCATGGATCTACAGTAGATTAATCATAATGGTGCTATTATATACTCGCCCAGGATTTTAACCATTTTACTGTTAATGTTATCATGACCTGGGGCACTAGTGTTCTTGAGATTTTTGTTTTAGTAATTGTTCATTTGTAATCCCTGCTATTTTACCATTACTATTAGTGTCATTAGTTCTGGGTGTAAACTGACCGATAGTTTTATTGGAAAAAACAGAGATGAAAAACTTACTAAACTCGTCCACCATTTCATTTGGTAAACTACAGTAATGCTGTCTAGCACTTTTAATGGACCCACTGCTGTTGAGCCCTTTGTAAGAGAATTTATATATCCCTGAAAACTTTACTATTAGTTCCTGATGCTGCTTTTGCCTGTCTAATTTCCCCATTCTGTTTTGCCTTTGAGATTATGCTTTTACACTTTTTGAGTTCGTTGTGGCACACAGGCACAGACAAGCTTATCGCTATAAGGTGCTGTACAGGGGTGTGTCCAATGGAGAGCTCCATTTCTCAGGGCAGGTCAGTGGCAGGCAAATCAGTCAGCAGGCTGGTGATGACTCACCTTCAGCTATTCGGGCTGAGCAGGACAACTTTTCAAAGAACAGAGCCGCACCAATAGTGGCGGGCCTCCGTCATTTGAAGTTGCATTCCTGCATTGCATTCCTGGTTGCGCGTTCACACCGCTGTAGTGTACAGCAGTGTGAATGCACTGACCCAGGCCTTCCCCCTCACAGTTAAAAAAACACTATGGGTGCCCAATCCCCCTGTCGGCATGCCCCCTCCCAGTTCATTTGCCGACAGGGGAGCCCACTTCCCATTGGCATAATGTCCCCTTCAATTTGTTGTGTGCTGAGGGGGGTGCCCAAACCCCCTTGGTGCTTGTCTCCCCCCCAACACTCGGTATGTGCCGACGGAGGTGCCCAGTCCCCCGTCAGCTATAGCCCCCACCACAAACAATCAGGTGGCATGCTGGGAGCCCACCCCAGCATGCCAAATGTCCCTGTAAAAAAAAAGAAAACCTTCCTGTGCAGTTTTTACATTGTTTTAAAACCTGCAAAATAGAAAACGGTCCCTCGTTGAGTCCGTTGGCCCCTCCAGCCCGCACCCACCCTCTGTGCACTCACCTCCCCACTCCCCAACCCAAACTTACCTTCAGAGCCTGGTGTGATGATCTTCGGTGGACCGGGAACATGCCTGCACTCTTCAAAGCTGACCGTGAACTGAAGAAAAGCCGGTAAGCTGTATAATGGCATACATAGGGTTTTTTCAACTTTGGTGCATATCTTGGGCACTTTTGGGATTTTGTTCACCAAATTTGCAACATAGACATTTTGAGAGCCCACCTCTTGAACAGTGGCACTGTCATTTAATTATTCGGTCCGAAAAGGTGATTTCACAGTCACTGCATGGAATCACCTTTTAAGACTGAGTAGCGAAACAACAGTGCCACTGTTCATAAGGTAGGTTCTCAAAAAGCTTCGTTAAATTTGGTGGAAAAATCAAAAATGACTTTATAGATGTGCGCTGCGTAGTTTCCACGTACGCTCATAACTTTGTGAATCTGTAATATTTTCACTCCATATTTTCAACATTTGTATTTTTTTATACCTCCTCATGAACAGTACAGCTGTCATTGTCAACATCCTGGCTGAAATGCATTTTTGCACTTCTGGCATGGAATAG
The DNA here is from genome assembly GCA_016271365.2 of Neoceratodus forsteri. Classification (NCBI taxonomy): domain Eukaryota; kingdom Metazoa; phylum Chordata; order Ceratodontiformes; family Ceratodontidae; genus Neoceratodus; species Neoceratodus forsteri. Next base: position 941,264,586 of record CM028137.1, read on the forward strand.
TACGGCCGCTGTGGGAAATCAGTGTTTGGGACAGATTATGAAAATTACAGTGACACTGTTTATGAGCGGAGGTATCAAAATACCTATGTTGAAAATTTAGTGACAAAAGTCCATATAATTACTGTGTTATGAGCGTGTGTTGTGCAGTTTCCACACACACACATAACTTTGTGAATTTGTAATATTTTCACTCCAGATTTTCAACATTAGCATTTTTTTACACCTGCTTATGAACAGTACAACTGTCATTTTTCACATCCTGGCTGAAATGTGTTTTTGCACTTCCGGTACAGAATAGCGCAGTCGTTGTGGGAAATCAGTGTTTGGGACAGTTACGAAAATCACAGTGACACCGTTCATGAGTGGAAGTCTCAAAATACTTTTGTTGAAAATTTGGTAACAAAAGTCCATATAATGACTGTGTTACAACCGTGCATTGCACAGTTTCCACGCACACAACTAACTTCGTGAATTTGTAATATTTTTACTCAAGAGTTTCAACATTGTCAATTTTGCACACCTCCCTATGAACAGTACAGCTGTCATTGTTCACATCCTGCCAAAAATGTGTTTTCACACGTCTGGCACACAATGGCGCGGTCACTGTGCGAAATCAATGTTCGGGGCAGATTTAACAAAATCACAGTGCCACTATTCATGAGCAGAGGTCCCAAATGCTTTCATGAGGTGGGGTGTCACAAAAGGCCATGTTGAAAATTTGTAGTGCAAACGCCCAGGCATTAAGGTTTCTAACCATAAAGTCCCCCTCCCCCCAACCCAACCCATGGTGGGGCTCCAGTGCCCTCATCTTCTCTGAACCACAGACACATCTTCACTCTTCAAAGCCAGATCACAAATTGAGGAAACAGGTATGCACTTCACTGTATTGCAACGGTAATGTGAACTTGGTGGCATAACTTATTCTTTCTGGTGGGAATTGTAGTCCTACCAATCTGTGTGTACCAACATCAATTCCAAACGATGAACTTTGGCATTGACAAATGCTTGTTTCGGTAATACTTTATACGTTGCCTAGTCTTCTGTAGTCCCTGTAGCTTTAAATTCCCTGCATGCCTTGTACTTTTTCTTGAGCTCCTTTTCTATGCTCTTGTTCAACCATCTGGGGTTTCTCCCTTTTGAATGATATTTTTTTAACTTTTGATATGTATTTATCACAGATCTCTAAAATTATTACTTTGAGGGCCAACCGTGCTTGTTCCCCATCCAAGTCACCCAAAATGTGTTCCCACTTTAATTTTTTTTAGATCTTCCTGGATTTTTTTTGGAGGTCTGTGCGACTGTACAGATAAATCTTCATACACACTATAGACTTTATTTTGAGCATTAGAAAGTCAAACGTCACCATAGAGTGATCGCTGTTTGCTTAAGGGTCCCTCACCTTGAGTGATGATGTCACACTGTCTTCAGACACTAGTATTATATCCAGGTAATGAGCCCCCATGCTTGGTTCTTTGACAGTTTGCCTCAGTGCATACTGGTTTGGTAATTCTATAAATGCCTTAGAGAAACTTGCTTTTACCTTTTAAGCTTTCCCACCCTATGTCTGCTAAATTGAAGTCACCTGCCACAATTACATCATCCATAACACATGCACATTAAACCTCGGCCAGTTGTTCATTATTAAGCTAGTCATTGGAGTTAGGGGATCTCTAGCACGTCCCCAGGATTATGTTTCTGCTCTTTGGGCTTACAAACTGGACCCAAATAGATTCAACAGTACTTTCAGGTATTTTAACCTTATCAGAGATATCAGTTGCCTTTAATTGTCCTTCTAAATACATAGCTATTCCTCGCACACATTTACATGCTCTGTCTAGTCTAAGCAGACTAAAACCCTGAATTTCTGTATCCCATGTCCAGTGCCTCTCTCACCATGTTTCTGTAATACATACAATGTCCCAAGTTTCCATTGCAATTGATGCCACAAACTCTTCTTTCTTCTTATTAAGACTTGGTGCATTGATTATGAAATGGGTAGAAAGAATGCTGGTTCCTGATTGGCCAATAGCAGCTTTCAGCTGGGCCGTTATCCCAACACAATGGCCCAACTGAAGGTAATATGTTTAAAAAAGGCATAAAATTTACTAAAAATTACCCATTTCATAATCACAATAAGGCGCTCCAGGAGGTGCGTTATGGTGGGCTAACGGCCCGTCTCAGGTGGTGGAAGCACTCCGCAATGCCTCGTGCTTCATCCCACCTGAGGTGGGCCATTATCCCACCATAACACACCCCCTGTCATGCCTTATTGCTTAATTAAAATGCCTTTTAAACTTTCTGTACTGCCTGAGTTAGAATGATGTTTGGTTTTTCCTATTTAATCCCTATTCATATTTTCCTTATTATGTTCATGACTTTTATTTTCTTTGATTTACCCATTTTCCCCCTCCATATTAGTTTAAATTAATCAGTGCCTTGAGTAATCGTGCACCTAACATCCTTGCCTTTTTTAATTTAAATGAAGCCCATCTTTTCCGTATAGAAGATATTCCAAATTCTAGCAAATTCAAAATTTTCACATTTGCACCACTCCAACAATGATTTATTTGTCCTTCCTATCAGTCTTTGTCTATAATTAGTTGCCATTGGGATGGGGGAATCTACAATATTATGACTTTCCCACCTATGTTTTTCAATTTCTCCCCAAGTACTTGAAAGTCTCTTATAACGTCACTCTTACTAGATTGCACCCACATTATTTGTGTCTATGTGTATTGCTACAGTTGGTTGAGTACCAGAGAACATCATCTATTCTTGTGGTTATATTACAGTTTTTTTCTCCTGAAAAGCACAACACCATATTGTTAAGTTTGTCACTTTTGCATATGGTGCTATCAGTGAATCTAATGATAGAGCCCCCTATCAAGACTTTCTGAGCCTCCTTTGCGCAAAAGTCATCAGCTGTTTTTGCCTTGAGGCACTCCGGAGGTCACCGGTAGGGGCTCGGAGTGGACTTTATTGAAGCAGGTACGCTGCTTTCTGCCATGTAGATAACCCATTAGCCATTTCATGGCATGGGGGGAGAGGCCAAGTGACCACAACTGTGCACCAAGCAGTTTGCTGGACTATCCTCATCTCTAGGTCTTTTGTTTCTGGCAAGCTCTCCATTGTCTCTTTCACTAGTCTTGGAAAACTATTGCTTCTCTTTTTCTCAGCATTGGAGGAATTTCTCTATACTTCCAATGTCCAGGGCTTTATCTAGGTCCTTTCTTAAGTTCTCAATTTCCAATAAGAATTTTTTGTTTGAGGTGCATTTTACACATTCAAAGTTATCTTGATCTGCTGCCAAGAGCCGTAATTCAATCATACTGCAATTTGTACGCTCCACAAACCCTTTTTTCCTCCATCTAGGTTGGGGCTATTGTCTAGTGCAGCCATTATTAAAATTGCAGGATGTAATTTGCTATTTGTTGACAGTAAACAAAGGGAGTATGCTTATATCCTTTAGTTCTGTGACAATGCCCACAAAAAAAAAAAAAACACTTCCCAAACAACAGTACTTTCTATAGTTTGTTTTACTCTAACCTGTTTCTTTGGATAGATGCTGTGCTCAAGATGTAAGATTCCAGGCAGACTACCTGACAGACATGACAGGCATGTCCAGTGCTTCTGCCATGTTGCCTCCATTGAGCTCACCTGTGCTCACAAAGGCACTGGCGTTTATAGTGGTGGGACCGGAAGTAGCAGTCGGCAAGCTTGCAGTTTGCCTGCTCGCTCCCAAGTGTACAAAAAAACAATTAGTGGTGCAGTTAAACCCACACTCAAATTGTTACTTGGGACAAGCAGTAGCTTCCGAGTGGTGACCTGTGGCTGGTTCGCTCCCCTACTCATATGGCTGCCTCTAAGGCAGGTAACACCACTTCCTGGTCCTCCTCCTTCCCAGGATCCCCTTCTCAGTAACCACTGAGCCAAAATAGTGGGAGATGGGTTCTCCCTTTCATTTGCCAGTGACAACTATGCTGCCAATTGCCAATCTACATCTAAATGCAGCTAAAAAACTTAAAATATGTGCTGCGGGTGGCCAACTCACCCTACCACCAAGTTCAGTTACTGAAAAACGTCTTCTTACTGGGCATATACACAGTAATATAATAACTGGGGAGCGTTTTCTTCCATATGGAAACCCGGTTATAATTCACCATTATAACCCGTAGGTTATAACGACGAACACTCACCGGGTTTCCATCACTCCACACATGTGTCAGCTGCCACTCTTCAGTGCTGGAGACTGCACCACCAGTAGCACTCGGCAGTCAGTCCTACATTTGTTTTAGTGAGGCCAGAAGATTGAGAAGAAGGTGACACAAAGAAGAGACCAGTATGTGGAAACTGAGCAATTTTTTATTGGGTCAGCAGTGTTTTCGTGATGCAGAAGGGCAGGTGGTGGGAAGATGAACAAGTCGGCAGAAAAAACAAACAAAATGGAACAGTTTCAGCAGCCGCTTAGCCGCAGACACGGTCCATGCTACAGCCATTCTTGTATCAATATTTTACATAATTGCTGTGGTGGGAAAATGTTTCCCAGCAATTATATAAAATAAAATAGGGATAGTGTGCAAAATGAATTTTACACACACCCTCGGTGTTGGATGCTTGAATAAACCCCTATATAGCATCCAACAACTCGTGTGTGTGTAAAATTCTCGTTAAACACACCACTCCTTGTATTAGTCTATATGTAATTTAACTGACATTACCAGTTCCCCCAGGTGCCTTGACAGAATTATTCCTCAGGGGGGCACTGCATCCTCTTTTCATCAGCCCTCCTTTGTGGATCCATTTTAAGTAGGTTATGCTGGGTAAGGGCAGGACTGCGGCAAATGTGTCCTGTAGGAGCAATGATGGGGCCATTAGATCTTTTTAAGTCCCCTTCATAGCTTGGGGGAAGGGGCAAAATACATTAGGGGTTGATTGTAAAGGGAAGAAGATTGGGTTTTTTGGCCCTTTAGTTTAAAGGTTAGATACGGGTAATGATCAAATATGATACTTAATATCTGATCTGATCCATGCAAACAGATGCATAAAATATTACCTATAACTATCCCTTTGGACAGATGTTGGCAGTTTTTATCCCTACAGTGAGAATAAATGTCACCAGATAAATGGCAATACCTTTGCTGATGACATATTTGCTGTCCAAATAATAAGATACTAGATGTTAGATACAGTATGTCACAAAATAAGGTAACATAGGTTAACTATGTGATAATGTAATTACTGGTTCAATGTTTTGACAACCAAAGCACTGGGTTGTAATTTTGTGTTATATACCAGTGTGTATAACAGAGCAACAAACAGCTACAGCCTATCAGAGAAAAACATTTTCATTTTCTCCTCACAGCACAGCGAGAGTGTGCAGCTTCAAAAATTGATTCTACAGCTCTGCCACTTTTTAAACCAGCAATTATAAATCATGGGGGTATGATAACTCATTTATTTTGCATACCTTCAGTCTGTAATGTTTTGTTAAACCACTCAAGCTTCATTCCTGTGGTTGTGTGTGGTATCACACTCCTCCGGTGTGTAAAAAAAACTCATTATACACTGCTATCCTTGTATTTTTTATAAATAATGATATACTTAATGGATGGGAGAACAGATGAAACGATGATTGATTACATCACAGTGCATCTATGTAGTTATCTAACTAGGGTAGGGAAGCCAAAACAAACAGAGCTCCAAAAGAGAGTTAATATGAAAGGTGTACCCTGTTCTTACCTGGTACTATCCAGGTCGTACCTGAAAAAAGCACCTGGCACTAGTGTACCTACCTGGTCAACAAAGAATGAATGAATATGCATTTGTGGTGTAAACCTGACATGCAATGGCTTGACAAAGAATGTGACTTTTATCATCATTTTTCAGGGTATAGGACCATCATAACTCACTTGTGGCTTTTGCCACTTGTGGGTTATGGTCCTGACCCCTCCCTCATAAAGATAATTCGCATATTCTGAGTCATGCCATTGTGTATCCTCTATATCCAAATTGGAAGAAATGGACTGCATTCATTCAACTCTAATTATAATGGAACCATAACATTTGCCAGCAGAAAATGGCCACTTGAGCCGTAGTGTCTACCATTCTGCCTGTCTAATGTGGAATGTAAGAGCCCTTGTGGCTCTTCTAATCTCCCCCCCTCACCTTCTGACACTGTATTTACCAAGTCCATGTATCTGCCCCATCCATTTGAGTCCCCCATGGTTTTTGCAAAGACCACCTCTTTCAGCAGCCTATTCCATCCTTTTACCACAATTTCTGTGAAAAAATGCATTCTGATATCCCTCTTAATTTGCCCCCCACCAGCTTCATGGAGTAATCCCACATGTTTGTGTTCTCAGTCAAGTTTGAAAAATTCCCCACTATCTACCTTGTTTACCCGGTGGAAAAATTTGTATATCTCAGTCATGGTCCCCTCTCTCCCTTCTTGCATCCAGTGCGTACTTGTTTAGGCCTTTTAATCTCTCCCCTGCGATCCCAGGATCATCTTGACTATCATCCTCTGCACTGCCTCCACTCTGTTCCTGTCTTTCCTCAGATACAATCTCCAAAAACTGCAGCATTGCTGGTGAGGACAAACCAATACCTTCACAGTGGTAGAACCACCTCTCTTCTTTGGCTGCTGCTCCCCGTGCCTGTGTACCCCAACACCACATTTACTGTTCTCACTGCTCTTTTGCATAGCACTGTTGTCCTAAGATTCTTTGAAATTATTACCCCCAAGTTCCTCTCCTCTGTTGGGCTTTCTAGTACTACCTCCCCATTCTTCAATCAGTTTTCCAGTTTCTTACCCCACTGGGCAACAAAGATGGTGCATGGATTGCATCACAAGTCCTATGAAGACAGGTTGAAGGAACTGAACATGTACTCCCTGGAGGAGAGGAGGGAGAGAGGGGATATGATAGAGACATACAAGTATCTTACAGGGAGGAACAGGGTGCAGGAAAACACTATTTTTAAGCGAAAAAGATGTTCCAGGACTAGAGGGCATGGGATGAAGTTGGAGGGAGGACGATTCAGAGGAAACATGAGAAAGAATTTCTTCACAGAACAGGTGGTGGACATGGAACACCCCGCCAGAGGAAATGGTGGGGGCTGAAACAATCACGGGATTTAAGAATGCATGGGATAGACATAAAGGAATTCTAGAGGTCAGGGGTAAGGGGCAACAGACTTCTAGGAAAACAAACTGAACTTACAAGCTCAAATGGGCAGACTGGGTGGGCCTAAGGCCCTTATCTGCCGACACTGTCTATGTATCTATGTATCTATGTGCATTACCTTGCACTTCTTGGTGTTACATTTTAATTGCCATACTTTTGACCACCCCTCCAATCTACCCAGATTCTCATTCATAATTCTGATCCCCCCATCTACTGTCCATGCAGTTACACATCACAGTATCATCTACAAAGGGATATAGCCTTTCCTGTATCCCTACCCCAATGTCACAGTTGAAGATGATGAAGAGGACTGTTTCGAGGACTGATCCCTGTGGCATACCACTAGTGACCCCCTGTTGCTCGATAATTGCCCATTACTTACCACCCACTGGGTTCTGCTACTCGGCCAGTTTTCCGCCCATCTTGTGAACTTGTCCCGCATGCCCAGCTCATGCATCTTCTTTGCCAACTGTCCACGTGACACAGAGTCGAAGACTACTGAAGTCAAGGTACAGTAGCTTGGATTCAAGAATCCAGGCCATACTGCCATAATTGCCAGCAGAACTACCACTGCCCACCTCCCTAGAATGCAGGACCCTATGCCCTGATGGTAGCAGGTAGTGGTAGTGTGTCAGTGTATTGAGCAGGCGGCTGCTTACGAATATTCATCAGCACATGGCCTGCATGGTATTGCCCCCTGCCTGCCGCTCATGATGAAGTGTTTACCACGCTCCTCATCTGCAACCCCTAGCAATGCTATTAACTCTTAGGCTGTCAACAGAACTAGAATGTATCAGAATTCTTGACTGATATACCAGTCCACAGCACAGCAAGGGTTAATAACCCAACACACCTGTGATGTCTTTTGGAGGTCCAGAACTCATTAAAGTACCATTATGGACAGAAACTTATAATACTTGTAGTTGCTACCCTGTTACAAAATCATAGATGTGATGCTCCAGTCCTATTGATGTTGTGGGTGCTGCTGGGGTTCTTGTAGCTGCAGCTGGCTAAGTCAGAAATGATTCCAACTGTAGTACTGCTTCCTTGACTGCTGGCCTGCATTTCGGGCTCCCACTGACAGGTAGGGTGGTGTGCATTCTGATGGGGCTGGTGGTCACCTTGATGTGGTACACTCCACCTGCCACGCTGCATCATGGACCACATCGTGGCAATAGTACAGTGCTGGTGTTCCAGCCCAGTACTGAGCATGCCTTACTCACCAGTAGTGTGCCATTTCCATCGTAACACCACCAGCGCTGTGTACCCTCATTTCACATCAGTATGTCTACCCCCTGCCCCTTGTCCAGTACCCTCATCAACCACATAAAGAAATCAATCAGGTTTGTGTGACAGAACCCCCCTCAAGGAAACCATGTCACCCTTTGTCCTGAAGTGCATTTGCCCCCAGGAAACTTCCCAGCCTCTCCCTTATTTAAGCAATAACGACCAAGAAGTTGGTCATTTCCGAGAGATTGATGACCGGTTTGGGGGATGGGTGACCTGAGCCTCAGGCCACCTCCCTCCAGCCGGTTGTTAATCCAAGGAAATGACTGGCACCAGGTTAGTTATTGTGATTATAAATCTAATCCTGATAACAAGTTTCTTTCTTCCTGTTTATTTTTAAGTTAATTAAGCTTTTAAGCAGAGTGGCATGAGCTGTGTGTGCTGCACAGCGCCTGCTGGCAGATGGTCGGCCATTTCTAAGACATTAATGACTGATCCAGTAGTCAGTCAGGAGCCTCGCTAGGCTCATCAACAATTAATTAGACTTATAATATGGTATAATGTAACTAAGAAGCTCATCCAAACAAGTCCTGTTTGCCACTAATTTTGGATTACTGACTAATAAACAAATTTGTAAAAGTATGCAACTGCTTTTTAAAAATCCAATCTTTTATGCATAAGATTATAAATTATAAAACAAGCCAATAATATAAAGAATAAAATTAAAGGTTTTTTTTTGGTTTCATGCAAAACAAACAGCAGGAATCAGCAGGACCCAAATCTCAACATTACACAAAATTCAGTCTCATGTCATAATGGCGATTGCAAAAGAGCGATCACCATTAGAGTGAGTGTACATCACCAAAAAGCACAATGGTGAGATACACGTGTGGGCGACAACACATCTGGCAAGTTAAAACAGCATTTTTGGGGGTTGTGCCCCACACACACCCTGACTAAATACAACCAACTCAGGGAGGTGCATGTTGGGAAGGGGAGACAGTCTGAAAAAAAAAAAACTATGGCAGCAGTAAAAGAATTTCCCTGAGTCTGGCCAGACCCAGTACCTGCTGCACATGATTAGCCACCCTCACCACCACACCACATGGCTGGCTTGGTGGCAGCATGGCACACTACCCCACACAAACCCTCTTCCCTATCCCTCCCCTTCTCATCCCTATCCCTCCCTTTCTGGTCACCCTCCCTCGCTCATCCTTACTGTCTCGTTCACATTCCGTCGCTACCCTTACAGGGTAGCCCAATAGGATAGCACTGTAAACGAGTCGCTGTTTTGAGAGTTGCTTATTTACATTCACTGTAATCACTGAATACCCCAAATTTGGATTTCAGGATATTTCATTATTTATTGATAAAGATATTTGCATAACAGCAGACTCTTTGCTCCTTAGAATTCATCTGTTCCTATTGCTTTTCCTGTCCATAAATTATAATCCTCCGCTGATAATATCAGAATAATTTCTATGGCAACAGGTTGGGATATCTTAGGCAGAGGATTATGACTTGTGAGTAGGCATAAGCCAAGCGAACAGATGAACTCAAATGGAAAAAGGTCATGTTTTAATGAAAATGTCTTCAATAATAAAAAATGAAAGTTCCTAAAATTCCAATGTGAATCTCTACACAGTGGCAGTATTTGTGAGTTGATAAAAAAATTCACCATATGATTTTTCAGAAATAATGTATTTAAAACACCCTGATTTATCAGCAGTGAATTTGTAATTCACTCAGACATTTTAAAATAGTCTTATTTTTTAATCAGTACTTTGTGTCCCCTCCTGGCCAGCCCTGGCACGTGACTCCTTCAGGAGCTTCAAGATACCTGTTAGATCCTACAAACGCACCTACCTGCTTAATGTTGGTCCTTCATGGAGGATTGGTTTCCCCCCAGGCAGGGTTGGGGTGGGGTATGTATCCCCTCCAGTGGTTGTTTATTAGGCTGCGTTGCATTGGTATGGCAGGGACCCGGATGTACCAGGGCCATTAGCTATAGGTGCCAGGGCCATTTATTTCTTTTTCTATGCCCGCCCCCCCTCGAGATACTAGCTTGGAGATGCTGAACATGAACATTTACACCATGCAGCATTAGCCAGCAACTTTCCACCTTCTCTCAAGGTGTGCCTTACTGCAGTTCCAGCTGGGGTCACCCAGGTGCTGCTCTAATAGCAGTGACACTCTCCCTCCCTCCCTGGAGAAGGAGAGCATCCTTGGGCACTCCCAATCCTTCTCCCCCCCCCGGCCAGCAATCGGTGACTTAGACTCATTCCCAGACCCAGGTTGCCAGCAGCGCAAGCGGTAGTACTACTGTCGCACCAGTGGCAGATGTCATGGGACTGGTGTGGGAGCGCGCCTGTTCCACGCTGACATCATTGCATGTCCGCACTCCTGGGGGGGACCAAGGAAACCCCCTGTGCAGCTGTGCACCGTGAAGTCCTCCAACCCTACACACCAAGTGATGCCACAGTCAGCTCCGGAACAGAACTTGGTAGATTTTGGTCTCCTCTTCAGGCCCCGCCACGAGGGGCAAGTCACAGACCTGGGTTCCATGCAGCTGTTGGGAGATGCCAGTGTTGGGCCTGGAGGCACTAAGTCAAGGATATCCCCACTAGAAGCACAGTGAATAAACAGAGTTGAAGAAAGAAACTACTGCACTGACAGACCTGAAACAATCTTTATTACTATTTTGTTTAGTTAATGACTAAAGGCAATAAGTATAGCCATGCTTAATAGTTCTTAAAATATTTCCTTTTGAGGTTCTTTTATGACTGTATATTCTAGAGTCATACTGTTGATGTATTAGGATTGTGCAAGTCCTTGTTTCTGATGGTAAAGCAGCACAGTGCCATATCTCATCAAGAGACTAAGCTTTATCATGGTGGATAAGGCCGGAGAGTAGGAGCTTTTTATTACTTCAAACCCTTGAATCAGGAAAGGGGAAATTGTTTAACCAGGAAATAAATATTTAGCCAAAGCTTGTTTCCAGGTGTGACCTGGGAGCACAAGGAAGTTAAGTGGCTTGCTCAGGGTCACACAGTATGCAAGTGAGAGCTGTGGGATTCAAACCCAGGTTTCCAGTTCAGAGCCCTAAACCTCTGCGCTATACTGCCTCCAATCACTGTTGAGGAATGAAATAAAAGGAAAGTGCTATTAAATGTTGATCATGTTATTGCAAATATGTTTTTCTGGAGATAGCAGTTTCAACAAATTAATATTGATATTGTATTTCTACTTTACTAAGCTTTCATTGTTCTCATGCTGGCTTCTCGATAGTGTGTAAAGCACGTCTGTTAGATTTTCTTTACACTCATTTATTCAGTAAATGGAGTTACATAATCACTTACTGGCTTGCATTACAGCATCCTAGAATAATGCCAATATTTAATTACACGTTAGTGTGACATGATTTTTTCCAGAGCTGAGTAATAATAATTCAACTGAAGTGATCTGCTTTCTTGCAAAAAAAAAAAAGATGTCTTGCATTTCAGTGAAGATTCTGTCTTTTCTGATGAACGTGGAGGTCATTTACTTTAGGACCACTAAGAAAAAAGCATCTATTAAGGTTCTATTGTTTAACATTTTTTTTATTTTGTATTCTACATAGAATTTGTTGACCAGGTAAGAACCCAGGAGCATAAATGTCCATTTCCAAGGGGGACCCAAAATAACATTTACACATACAACAAAGAGGTACATGGGGGTTTTTCAGACACTTCCGTTCATTTTTCAGACAATACTGTGGACTTCCATCTCGCAAGGTAGACCACTAAAAGCTGATCTAACTTTCAGGATGGAAGTCTGCAAGTGCGTCTGAAAAACAGATACAAGTACCACAGTTGCAGCCAAAAGTATTGTAAACTGTGGACAATGTTGCAGGTGCTTCCGCATATATGAGAATAGGATGCATACCTACAGATGTGACTGCTTGGATGCGCATGTGTCCACAATATGGGTACAAGTGCCACATCCAGTCAGCTTAAAATCCCCCCCGATATAATATGCAGTAAAAGATTAACCAAAATGTTTACATACAGAATCAGCAATGTAATGCTGTTTCAAATTAACCCTCAATGCAGAATAGGAATTAATATAATTAATTTGGGTGGGTACTGTATTGCATTCCGTACTTTAGTAACCCTGAAAATGAACGAATGCTGAGCAGCGGTTCTATAGATGGGGAGCTTTAAGCATTTAACTTGAAAGTGAAGTACGTGGTGTATAACCTCGCCTGTCTTCTGTACCTTCTGCAATAAGGGGGTGGTACACCTTCCACGCAAGGTGACTAATGTCACTGAAACCACTGAGAAAGATATGAGGGTTGTAATGCAAATGGCAGACAGTGACAATCACAAAACATGTTAACCCTTGCAAGTCCAATCACAAATTTTGTGACACCCCATGTCTATAGAACTGTCAACAAGCAGACAGTAGGGGTGCTACTACATTGAGACCACAATCCTTGAGCGGTAAGGGGTAGAGATCAGCAAAGGATCAGAAAGGACATGGCATGTAAGGGAATGGGGCTAGGGAGAGGGGTTCTATTGGACATTAGGAAATGTTCAGGGGCTGGGGAAAGGATTGGAGGCTATTCAGCCATCAGGAGGCTAGAAGAGGTCCAGACCACGATGACCTAGAAGCAGGCCTAAAAATATGGATCATATGTGGGGGGACATCTAAGGTGGTAGCACTTTTTATATGAATATCTACGCATGTTGCAGCACCATGTGACTAGTACAGTGTCATGCAAGGGTCTATGGTTTTTCGTCAAGCAGCAGTTAGCGTGCACAAACCATGTTTGACACATCAACACCTGGAATGTTTAATTTGCATTCTGACTTAGTTGCCAGAGGAACTCCTCAACCTGGTAGCTAAGTCAGCCCACTGTAGATAGCTACAATGTTTCTGGCCATAACAAAGGTAATTTTATCAGGTTACATAATTTACAGTGGTAAGTAACCTATAAGGCACCAGTAATGCATCTAATTGGTTAGTAATATAAAAGGTACTACACAGCCAGTGTTGTGTTAAAGGCTATTTTAAAGATTACATATCCCTATCAGAGTCATATCTTTGATTAACCCTAGATCCTCTTCCAACTCTGTTACCCTACATTTTACTTCATTTACTGTGCATGTTCTGGCCCCGTGTATGGTATCCATGTGGATAAGATTACATTTATTCAAGTTATACTTGTCTGGTTAGTCCCTTTGTTACTCCAAGTCTTTCATTATCCTAGCATCCTCCTGTTCATTGTTGACTGGGTTGGCTTCAAATCTGGTGATCTATCATATCACACATTTATTAAGATGGTTTATAAACAGTGGTCCCAACACAGATCCTCTGGCACACCGGTGGTCTCCTGCCTCCAACTGGAGACATTGCAGTTTACTCTGTATTCTATATTCTGTTGCTTAGACAGTTTCCTAACCATTTCAGCATCCCCTACCTATGCTGTAATTCTTAATCTTGTGTACATACCAGCATCTCCTGTTTATTCATTTATTTAAAAGAGATTTACCAAGAAAGACATACTGAGACACGAAGCTAATTTCCAGATGCGTCCTGGGGGAAGGGGTAAGGAACAAGTGCAAACAAGCAGAAGCACAGTGATAAAAATTCAACAATACACAGTATGTACAATAATATACATTACCAGTAATAACAATACACAGTATGTACAATAATATACATAACCAGTAATAAAATACAGCAATACACGGTATGTACAATAATATACATTACCAGTAATAACAATACAGCAATACACGGCATGTACAATAATATACCTTACCAGTAAAAACAATACCACAATACACGGTATGTACAATAATATACGTTACCAGTAATAACAATACCACAATACACGGTATGTACAATAATATACGTTACCAGTAATAACAATACAGCAATACACGGTATGCACAATAATATACGTTACCAGTAATAACAACACAGCAATACACGGTATGTACAATAATATACATTACCAGTAATAACAACACAACAATACACGGTATGTACAATAATATACATTACCAGTAATAACAACACAACAATACACGGTATGTACAATAATATACATTACCAGTAATAACAATACAACAATACACAGTATGTACAATAATATACATTACAAGTAATAATTCAACAATACACAGTATGTACAATAATATACATTACCAGTAATAACAATACAATACACAGTATGTACAATAGTATACATTACCAGTAATAACAATACAACAATACACAATATGTACAATAATATACATTACCAGAGCAAATAATAATGCAGGGTAAAGGGACACTGTCAGCCCCCTTAGGTCTCAAAGTGTTCCTAGTTTAAAAAACACATTTTATGATTGCCAACATTCTGTAAAGATTGCTGATGTAGCTGGCAGTTTGATTATGATTCTTTTTTGCTTTAAAAAAGTGAAAAACAGACTGCTCACCATACTGGTGTTACCACACAAAAACAGGTTTGTTTACATTCCTTGATCAGCTCCAGTTGCGTCTTTCCTGGACTTGGGAATACCCACAACACTGTCTAGCCCCTCTTGATGCAGTGGGAGTTTAGGAGGCTACTGCCTCATGAGTGACTGCACTGTTTGGGAGTGTTTCTAATGTTCAGGAAGTATGCAGTAAGAACAGATCCAGGATTGTAAACAAAACAAGGTTGTTTATAAATATACATTAGCATGGATTTCAGTTCTACTAAACAAGGAGACAGACAAAACAAACAGTAACATCAATGAATTTTAGAGAAGGTAAGCAATCATAAAATGTAGGGTATTGACTAGAAATAATATGATGAAAATCAGGTTGACAGTGTCCCTTTAAACATCAGAAGTGTGAAGTATCCGGCACACACAAGAAAATAACAAAGTAACGTCACAAATATAAAAAAGGGTAGGAGAGAGAGTAAGTAGAGGACAGTGAAAAAGAGAGGCTTGGTGGGGGGTTAAAAGGTAAAGTAGTGGTGGGAGTAAAACAGAGGGAAGACCACAGATTATGGTGGGTAGGATGGGGGAATAGAGTGTTGAGGATTAGGAAGGAGTAGAAAGGGTGATTACTGGGGGCTGGAGTGAGTGAGAAAGAAGCAAGGGAGTGGGAGGAAGTGGTGGAGGGGAAGGGGGAGAGGATGGGGGATGAGGTGAGGTGATGAGAAGTAAAGAGGTCAGAGTAGATAAGGAGAAGTGTAGGGCAATGGGGCTAAGGGCATTTACAGGAGGGGCAGTGTGGCCTTGGAGAAGAGAGGAAAGAGAGCTTTTGGAGATGGCAGAGCAAATAGTTAGTGGAAGGGAGTTCCAAAGATTAGGAAGGTGGAAGGAGAACCCAGACTGGCCAGCTAGGGATTTACGAGAGGGGAGCAAAAAAGAATGATAACCTGAGTTACAGAGAGAGTGCGTAGAGGGGGGCATAGGGAAGAGGAGACAGCTGAGGTAAGGAGGGAGCAAAGCCAATCAGAATTTAGAAATAAAGCAGGCACAGTGGATGAGATGGGGTCATTCAAGGAAGGGAGGGTGAGATCAATGTACAGAGAACAGTGGTGAGTCGGGAGGGGAAGGGACAGGCCAAGGCAAAACAACAAAAGGAGTGGAAGAGGGGATCCAGTCTGGCCAGTCCGGCACCATGTCATATGCTTTACTAAAATCCAGATACTGCATTGCATGTCCACTGCTTCACTGTTATCCTTTCTCCTAGCCACCTCAAAGAAATCTATCGGGTTGGTCTAAGAAGGTCCCTTACCTCAGAACCCATGCTGAGTTTCCATTATTAGCTTGTATTTTTTCAGGTGAATAATGATCACGCCTTTAATAATGATCTCCACAATCTCATCTGGAATCAACATCATCAGACGAACTAGTTTAGAACTCCTAGGATTTGTTTTCCTCACCATTTTCTTAAAGGTCATCGGAAATTCAAAAACATAGGTTGTCTTATTTTGACTGGTTGCTTGTATTAGAATTATAGATCATGGGAGCATCATGTGACGCTCCCCAGCCAATCATAGCACTTTCTTCAGTTGCATGTGAGGTACTCTTACTACTGTAAGAGTACTTCATGCACAGAGCACAGTAACCGGCTTTTCGATGACCACCATTTGCGCCACAGAAAGGGGCTGCAAAAAAAGGTATTTTTTTTAACATTGTGGCACAAGCTATATTAAGTTTACAGGGGCACTAGAAGGCCTGTCATGAATATGAGTGTCACCTCCTGCATCCTTAGTGCATCAGAACTGCTCACCCTCGGTTCACAGTTCTCTTGCCCTAAGAATATGCAACTCAACACTCTTATATCCATAAGAGGCCCTCGTAGCACCCCTAGAAACTTATAAAAGAAACTAAGTAAGAGAAACTTTTGTTCCTCAGATTTACCATAATGTCGTGACAGCATGCTTTTTCAGTCATGCATCTTTCCCAGTCTTGCAGCCCCACAGAACTTTGATGATTTTAGTCTTTAGTCTCTACTTTTAACACAGCCCTTTATGAAAAGATATTCATTAAAAAATAACAAGATATAAGTTTATGATGACCAGATTATGTTTAACCCTTAGACTGCCAAGAGAATTAGAACGTATAGAAATTCTGGACTGATACATCAGTCCACGGCATAGCAAGGGTTAAGTTGCAAGGGGTTCTATTTACCTGTCTTTAGCAGTAGCAAAACTGCAGAGTATGATATGATATCAGATTGTTGTAGCTTTGAGAGCTCAGAGTACAGAGAGCAGTGACCAAAACACTGTTTACAATTTCCTTATTTTTGGGGATAGTGAAATTTAATTGTAACCCAACCTACAAACGGGGGTTCCCGAAAAGTCTTCCTTGAGCTTGCCTAAATGCTCACTACTGTGCTGGTGTTCTGCATTTTAGCAGTTTAAAATGTATTGCCAGAGAGTGCCTGTATAGCCTCTGTGTACTGTTTCTTTAAGAGCTGCCTGGATTGCAGTCATAATTAATCTGAGAGGGAGTTCTGTTAGAAGATGTACTTGTTTGCTGATCATTTGCTAGAGTAGTAATAATATTGCAGTTTGTTATAACCTGCCTTCTTTGCAGCATGGACAGTTCTGTTTGTTTCCATCATCTTGGTCCTGGACTGCAGAATGGGCCAATCAGTACATTTGGGACTCTAAAATGGAGCCTGCCTACAGGGGCTTGGTGGGGCCAAAACTTGTAGGAATTGTAGTTTTGGGCTTTTGGCACCTAAAATAACCTGGAGGGGGAGCCCTTGTTGTGACTGACAGACAGATCAGCCAACCGAACCTTTTGGATCTTGGGGAAAGTCCCACACTGCTTGCAGTTTCAGTTAGATCTGAGTTGGGAAGTGAAGAAGTAACAGCTCGAGATAGTTCAAGCAGCAATCCATAGTGGATTCACGCGGGAGAACTGTGGAAAGGCCTGAGTTTGCCCTGCATGCCTGCCTGCTGTTCCTGAGAGGAAACTTGTTTTGTTTTTCGAACTGAATCCGAATTTGGAGAGCGAATTAAGCCACTGAATCATGACCAGGCTTTAACCTGAAGAAGACTGAAGATTTGCTGAATGCGATCGGCCTATCAGGACTTCCAGCTACCTTTGAACTCCCGGATTATGCAGAGACTCTGTAATTGCGACTGGAGAGCCATTTGCCTGGTACAGTGGAATTTCTTTACATGTGAATGTGCTGTGTACTTATAGTGGGTCGTGATTTGGTTCCCCACTGTGTGTCTGAACTGTGTTTTGCTTGCTGGAGGCTGTATCCAGCTCCACGGACTGAATCCGTATTCATTTCCATTTGTCTGGGCCCTGCTACACTGGCCCTGCCAGAATACCTGCTATGCAGAGCAAGTCATCGACGAGAGACCGGCCTGGGGATCAGCCCCCTGCTCAATGCCTTGAACTGGAATGATGCCTTGGTGATTCGTGCAGTCCCTGCTTCTCCGGGCACTCCAGTTCAACAGCCTGCAGTTTCAATTTCGTCCTGCCTGTGCCCAGTATTGGGTATCGTGAGTAAACATCAGGGTAGCTCCCTGCTAAAACAGCTAAATCTAAAAGTGTTGTCATCTGATTGTCTTGTTGCCTTTTCTTTCATAAACTGGGCCCTCTGGTTTCATGAACTGAGCCCTCCGGCTCCGGATTACAAATAGTGTGTGTTGTGCATGTTGCTCTCTTCCATCACAAGGCCCCAACCAGCTGCAACGTTCTTGGCTAGTCCACCGTTTTCCTACCTGGGTACCCAGAGTGTGTGACTGTGTAGGGACTCTGAACTGCATGCATAGCTGTCTGATTAATATAGCTTTTAAGCAAATCAACCTGATTATGCCCCTCCCTTGTTCAAGCCCCCTGAATAAATCAGATTTAACTTTGTTTGCATTCAACCTGACTGTGGTTCCAGTTTGTGCCAAAAGTATTGTACTGTTGCTATTTTCTGTGCTTAACCTTGTTTTACAGGGGGTCTCCAGGGTCAAGCTAGAGGAACCAGCCCTGGTGGTAAGTGCAAACAGCGTGGCTAATTACCTGGTGAATAAAGGTCATTGTGAAAGTAATTACTGTATATTGTTCAGGCCACTAGAAGGGAAAGAGGGGGGTTACAATGTTCTGGAGGGCTGTGCCCAGGTTAGCTTGACCACTAACAACCCTGACCTCCGGGTGGATGTACCCATTTCATTACCCAAGCCCCTTAACCTGCTACTAGCCAAGCAGACAGGGGAAGTAGCCCTTGGGATAGCGTCACCTAGGGGTTACATAATATTTTATCCTGCTTTTTTCCTACTTTCCCCAGCCCAAAGATCAGGACTGCCATAGCTGTAACATTTCTCTATACAAGAGGGTAAACATAGGATTGCCTTCATGGCAAATGCCAGTCACCCTGTATTGTCCAGCAAGGGGTTTATGAGTCACTATTCATCTCTGAGAGCCATACGTATCATGTCAATGGTGCATTCATCCACAAGTGTACCCCAGTGTTGTATTCCAGGGATCATATGCAAACTCCAGTATGCTGCCACAGCACCACTGGGCCATCATGTATTTCCCACCCAAATGACTGCATTATAATCAATTGTTGATTATTCAGACAATTGCATATAAAAACTTGACCAACAGTTTACTGTCGTCTGATTGATCATCAAATGCTAATAAGTAGTTACACTGACATCTGTATGAAAAAAAAACTGTTGGTAGGACTGACTGATGCTTTTAGCATGGTTGACTGACAAGTGCCAATAAGCTTCTGTGTTGAGAGGCCTGACTATCCCTTGTGTAACAGGCATTTGTTGATCCTGCTAACAGCTCCTGTCCCCCAGAGTAAATAAAGTTCTCTTATTGAACCTGCCACTGTTGTTCTCCCCAAAAGCAAGTATCCACCTTTGTCCGCAATTCCTTCAGCACCTACTGCCACCCACTTTACCCTAATTCCCATATATGCAATTACAGATCTGGTCGCTCATGCCCTCATCACCATATCTGGTTAATTCTGACCCATGTTAAAATGTTTTCCCCTTTCCTTCCAAACTGTGTAGCATCCACTATTATCTCATTCCAACCGAGCCATCTCATGGATCATACCACCCCCAATTATAATGTCAACTTGATCCTGCCTTTTAACTTTCTCGCTTGCCACCAGCTCTAGTAGCAGCCTGCAATCCCCACCTTTCTCACTCACATAGCAGCAGGCAAAACCCTTCTGTTTAACTCCCAAGTCAGCTGACACACTTTTAAACCTGCGCTTTGTTTGTCCGATTATCTCCCAGGGACCCTGCAGATGACTGAGGAGGTGTGCTAGACATGTGACCAGCCCTGACCTCCTGGAGGAAGCTGATGCTTTTTTTTTAAAGGCTATTCCTGTAGTTCAATGGGCGGAGCAACCAACCACACCCCCTCCTGAGCTATATAAGTCAGCTCCTTCCAGCCTCACTCAGAAGCACTTTTTCTTTGCTGCAGCTGGAGGCTCCCCTCCCCCCCACTGCGTTTCTCTCCCTGCCCCTTTTGTGCTGTGGCCTTCTGTTTGGTTTGTGTTTTTCCAGTTTTCTAGATCTGTATTTTGCTTTCTTCCTCCTTGGCTTGTGTTGCTTTTGTCTGTTGCACTCCTGTTCTCCTCTGCTTGTGATTCTTTCAGTTTGTTTTTTTTGGGGGGCTTTTTAGTTTTCCTAGTGTCCTGCTGCTCCCTTTTTGCTTTTCTTGTGCTATTCCGCTTCCCATTTTGCTGTTTTTTCTATACTTTTAGCAATCCCTCAGGTCAACTACAACTGTTAATTGGTTTTACCTGACTCCAGCCAGGCAGCCACTCCCTTCTGGCTTTTTTGTTCACTGTTGCACCTTTGCTCCCTAGGTTTCAGTTCCCATATACCTCCTGCTTCCCTAGCAGTTCCATTTGCTCATTTCACTGCCACAGCCTCCTGACTTGCAATGCATCAGCAATTAACACTAACCTCCCTTGCGGAACTGATTGGCATGCATTCCTCATTCAGTCCAAGCAAGTAATATTCGGTCTCATGCGATGTTCTAGTTGCCATTTGATGTCTCTATCAGCAATCATTCAGTACTCAGTGCTAACAGTTGCACTCAAACTCATGCAGTCTTTTATGTCTTCATTTCCATATCTTTAGCAATCCCTTGGTTCAGCTGCAGTTGTTTCAAGCTCCCAGTCTGCTGTTTTCCCTGCCTGTAGCAATCTCCCAGTGCAAATCCACCCTTAATGGTTTACACCTGGCTCCTAGCAGGCAGCCATTCTCATTTGGCTTTTGTTGTTTACTCAGCAGCTACTGCTCCCAACTTCTCAATTCCCATGTGATTGCCTTTTATAGAAATTTTGTTGTTGCTTCTATTGTCTCAGCTTACCTGCCTCCCATAACTCTCAACTGTACCACATTATGAGGAACGTTCCTCATTTTACTTCACAAAAGCTCCCTGTTCCACATTGTGAGGACTTGTCCCACATTCAGTGTTAACATTTTAAAGCAAAAATCTATAGTAAATGATGCAAAAAATATATTATTCAATTAATAACAGACTTTCTGAACATAAATGAAAACATTTTAACAGTGTTCTGAGCTTCTTAGGTAAATATTTTATGAAGTGTTCCACATTTTGCTCATTTGTTCCACATTTTGCTCATTTGTTCCACATTTTGAGGGCAATGTTCCACATTTGGGGGACAAAAGGTTGAGAGGTATGCTGCCTTCCAATGCATCAGCAGTTAACACTAACCTCTGCTATAGACTTGGTTCCCTTTTGGAACTGGTTCACATGCATTCCTCTTTTAGTCCATGCTGCAACATTTAATCTCATTTCAAATTCTAGTTGTCATTTTATGTCTTAGCCAGGGCATTTGCAGGGATCTTGGCACTGCTAAAATGTAGGCAGCGGTACAGCGTGCCCTGCTGATGCAGTAGGCAGATGCCATAGGCAGGGATCTTGGGTGCCTCTGAAATGTAGGCAGCGGTACAGCCTGCCCTGCTGATGCAGCAGGTAGATGCCATAGGAAGGTATTTGGGCACCGCTAAAATGTAGGCAGTGGTACTAGTGCCCTGCTGAAGCAGTAGGCAGATGCCATAAGCAGGGATCTTGGGTGCTGTTTTTTTTTTTTTAGTATTTGGTAACTGGATAAGGCCCACTAGTCACAAGTGCCTGTTTTTAGGGGTGAGCTGGGAGCACTGGCTGGTTAAGTGACTTGCTCAGAGTCACACAGTATGCAAGTGGAGATTGTGAGAATCAAACCAAGGTCTGGTCTGCTAGATGTACCAAGCTTGTTCCCAGCTCATTACTCTAACCTCTAGGCTATACTGCCAGCCCATATAGCCTGACATGTAGGCTGCAGTACAGAGTGCCCTGGTGATGCTATAGGTGGATGCCATAGGCAGGGATCTTCGGAGTTGCTAAAACATATGCAGCGGTACAGTGTACCTTGCTGAGATGGTAGGCGGATCCATAGGCAGGGATCTGGGGCACCTCTGAAATGTAGGCAGCGGTACAGCCAACCCTGCTGAAATGGTAGGTGGATGCCATAGATAGGAAAAGGTTCTCTACCGCCGAACTCATACGCGATGGCACCTCTTGCATTGCTTAAATCATAGGCAGTGAATCATCATTCGGGTTCCTACATGGCAGTAGCCACATTGTCACTAATTTATCCCAATCCTTGAAGGAAGTTGGCCATGGCCTTGGGTCCCCAGAGGTTTCCTTCTCACTGTTTTTTTTTCCTCTCCTCCATGCTTAAGGTCATAAAAGTTAGGTAGTCCATAACATAGTACATTCCATTAGTTTACCCAGCTAGGTCTCCGCTGTTGGATGGAGCTGGATGGTGGCTCTCCTTCTTTGCTGTTTCCTCTCTCCTTCAGAAGTCATGCCCCTCTTCTATCAGTTCCAATATCGATCAGCCTCTGCTCATCTCAGTCTGTGTCTCTTTCCAGTCACACTGGTTGCCGTCAGTCTGTCCTCCTTAGGCTCAGTGATCTCCACTTGCTGCTCAGTATTTTTGGGGCTCCTCCTAAGGAACCTTTAGCCTAATGGAATCCTTCCATGGCACCTCTAGGGGTGGAACCCTCATAAAGGGTTCCTTGCCTTCACGGTACCCCGACAGGGTGGTAGTTCCCATGGAACAGAGAGAGCAAACAGCCAAAGTCTGTCAACAGTTGCACCGGTATAACACCACTCTAAGTTGATTAAGCCCATTGAATCTATTTTTGATATTTTTAATAGGGGTGTAAAATGAAGAACGAATATCAGGGTTGATATTAAATCATGGTATTCAGGAAATCATAATTACGATTCACACACACCCTAGCTAGTGGTGGTATGCCAGGTCTTAGAGGAGCTGTGGGAATTTGGATGATAAAGAAGAGCTGGGAGGACCCGAGGCCTTTGACTGCCTACTTTGGGCAGTTGGAGAGGAGGTAACTAGACACAAATGTTCATGTTTGCTGGCTCATTTTGTATTGTATTACTAAAACTACTTATTCATCAGGCATGGAATTGTTTCTTTTTACTTCTAGCGCCTGGGGTCTCTGTTTTTGTTCTTGATTTTCATAGTGTTTATGTTTGTGTGTCTTTACTTTTTATAATATTTTATGGTTATTTTAATATGTGCATTTCCCAGAAGGTTTGAATGCTGTCTATTGTATTTCTTTACTGACTATGGCGTGAGCCAACAGCTGAAAAAAAATTCAGTTGTATTTAAAGAAGGAACATCAGTAACAGGCATCTTTTTCTCAGCAGGGTCTTCCTTTTCCATAAGAAGTCAACAAACAAAACAGCTGCACTGGAACATGGATGCATGTAAACAATTTCAGAGCCTCAATGAGTGCCTGCTTTCCTACTTTGTTTCTAAGCTTAATCTATTTCAAACCAATGCAGCCGACATCAGTTAATTTGTTTGTTGGCACGGAATGTTTTCCATTTTGGTGCTGAGATGCCAAAGACAGTGGAATTCTGAGTATATACTGTATCATAATGGCCTCAGGGTAAGAGATTGGTGCCATCAGTGCTAGTAGTGTTAAATGTGGTTAGGTGCCCAACCAAGACGTGCACTTAAATACTGGCACTACAGTACCTTGATATCCTCCATGGCACAACCTGTGGCTGACATCAGCAACAGGGGGCACAGGGATATGTTTTCATATCAGCATACTGGGCACATGGTCACAGGATCAACCAGAAAAATGTTTCAAATTAAACAAAAGCAGGCATAAAAAATCTTTGCTATCATTCCAGTTCAGATGTCCCAGTCCCACATAATTCCTCTGGGGTTCCTGGAGGTTAGTTAATCTATTTGAACTCCCCTTACTCTCTCGGTCTCCCAATATCTCTATCTATGTGTTTAACCTCACTATGCTTTCCTTAACCTCGCTGAATCCCACTTCCTCACTTTCTCACTTCAGGAAAGAATTGAAAAAATTTCAATCAGATTTAGGTAAAATATCTGAATGGGCATATAGGTGGGGCATGTCCTTTAGCCTAGAGAAATGCTGTGTCCTACATTTAAGGAAAAATAATCAGCACCAACACTTATTAAGTAATACCTTGTTAAAATCAATGGTCAAGGAGAGGGACTTAGACATTACAGTGGATCGGAACCTAGACGTTAGCAAGCAATGTACAAACACGGTTGCAAAAGCGAACAGAGTAATGGGAGCCATTAAAAGAAGAATAAAAAGCAGAAGGGCTGATGTGTTGATGCCACCTTATTGAGCATATGTGACAGCACAACTTGATTATGGCGGCCAGCTCTGGTGTTCCTATAGAAAAGCTGATATTAAGAAATTGGAAAGGGTTCAGCACAGAATGACCAGGATAGTAAAAGGGTTACAGCACTGCTCCTATGAAGATAGATTAGAGAAACTTAAACTGCATTCCTTGGCAGTACGGAGGAAGAAAGGAGATTTATTGTAATTATATGAGATACTGCAGGACATTAATCGCATAACCGAACTGAATATAGGCTTCAAGAACATCAATTCAACATCACAAGGACATCCTTTACAATGTAAGGGCAACAGGTTTAACAGGATAAAAAGGAAATATTTCTTTACACAGAGTGGTGAACCTCTGGAATAAAGTTGCCATTGGAATAAGTTATAAGTAAAACAAAGGACACCTTCAAAAGAAGACTAGATAATTACATCACAAATGGTGGGAGATATGGAATACTATATGGAATTCTAACAGAGCTACTTATTATCTTATAGTCTCATAGTATGGATTCAAGTCAGGAGGCAAAGCCTTTTATTGACTTGCCACTTATCAGTGGAAATATGTCACTCTTTCAGTACCCCTATAGCTATCCACAGCTACTTATGGGCATCTTGCCTCTTTTTCCTCCTATAAATTAGTGATATTCCTTCCTGTCTGTGCCTCATGGTATTAAACACAAAAGAAAAGTTACCCTTGCTGTGTATGAATGGTGCTGTCACTGGAATAGGTTTAACACATCATGAGACAGGTGTAGCAGGCTACAAAAGTTCTGCATGGCGGAAGAGCCAGAGTCACTCAAGCACAATTCAGTCTACAGTTGTAGGTATTCCTATCATACAACGCTTTTATTCAACTGTGCTCTCTATCTCCTCAGATCAGAAAGTACATCAGAAATCACATTGGTTTTTTTTTTTTTTTTAGACTCTATTTTATACTCCCCATATGCCGGGCATCCTTCTGGGGTGCTCACGTGGCTAGGACTGCTACTCCCTGCCTGAACCCAGGGGAGGAAGGAGGAGGTGCTACTCACTGAGAGGGTGGTGGAGCCATGGGATATGCTGCCTGGGGGCTGGTGGAGGCAGAGATGGTGGAGGGGTTCAAGAGGGGGTGGAACAGGTACAGGGGAAGGGTTCTGGAAGCAAAATCCAATGCAGTGAGAATATCCGGAACTGGGAAGGGAGAAGCCAGAGAAGGCGAGGGAGGCAGCAAGGTCAGCTCCTAGGGTGGGGGCTGACCAAATGAGCAGATGCGAAAGACCATTAGGCCTATTCTGCTGGCATTTTAGTATGTTAGTATGTTAGTCACCCTAGACTCGGTAAACTCCCTCGTCAACTAGGCAGACCTTAGCACCTCGGCACACCCCCAGGTTGGGCCCACTCTTCCCTAGCGGTCTATCTGAGATTAGAGAAAACCTACCTGGTTCACGGGTTGCAGGAGATCACCTGAGGAAATGGGCCGGCGTTGGGATGTGCATCCTGCCCCTGGAGCCCCCATCATCTCCACGAACACAGGGAGGGAATTTTTCCTTGTAGTTATCCCAGGGAGTGTGACGTGCAATGATGTCCATGCACGGCTGCCCTGCTGATGTCTGCTGCACTCCCTCCCCATTTATGTATGGCTGGCTTGCCTGTAGTACTCCCGGTCTCCACCAGGAGTCACTAGGCAGCTGAGCAGTTCCAGAAACCCTCCCCAGAGAGAGGAGAACAGTCCTCCAGATGCTCAATCCTCTCTCCTCCTGCCAACCACTGACAGCCCCGGCTCGTTCCCGAATGTGGGTCGCTGGTGTGGTGCAAGGTGTGGCATCCAGCGCCTCAACCCTCAGCGCCACCGGGCCGGCAGAAATCACATTGTTTAATGGCATTTAGCAGAAAAAGTAGAAAAAGAGTGCATTGAAGTGCTCATATGGGCAAAATCTTGTAAAGCCATTCAATTGATCCTGGAATTTCAGGCGCTCCATGTTACCTGCCATGGCACAAAACGCCTGTCACTGCTGTTTTGATGTAAGTGTCTTTTTCAAAGTGTAACAGTGCATGCATCACCAAGCCTTATATATGCTGATGTTAAGGATGGTACTCTATTATTAAAACCTAATATTGTAATCAGGGAAATATAGAACAACACACATCTATGTATAACTCCTCCAGTAGACAAGTATACACACAGTAGTAACAAATTATCCCCATCTATTATTAAGCATATTATTTTCTACTATATACATTTCTATATGTAATACATGGTTTGTCACTTTTTGTCTCTAAAGTGATGCTCAAAACCCATAATACCATTGATTCTAAAATTCTTTTTCATAACACCATTGAGAGGGTGTCAGAGCGATAGTATTATGGAAAAGAATCTGTGTGACAGTCAAGCACGAGTACAGCTTTAACTGTAGACACCATCCAAATGGAACTCTGACACAGTAAATTAGTCTGGTGACTCCCTTCCTCCTAACCCAATAAGCTCTCCACCCCAACATCAACACAGTGACGGCCTCCATGGCTATCCACCCTTATCATGACAGCAGTCACTATTGCTATCGAGAAATTTGTTTTCAGTTTGTGTGGGTGGCAGTGCGTGGTTGTTTGGAAGGCAGGAGACACATCTAGTGAGTTCCGTTTCGTGTCTTTCTGGCTCTAATGAATAATGGAATGGAGTCAGACAAGGCATCCCATGATGGCGGTAAGTTAGATAAAGTAACTGTTGTTTAAAAATACGGCACGCTTATATTACAAAAAATAACAGATGGGTATCCATCTGTTACTGGTACCATAAAGCCATCTCAGGATTCCTGTGACGAATAAATCTCTTGAGCTGTGCTCTCGAGGTTTATGACATCACAGGAATCCCTAAATGGATTTACTGCACCATAACAGATGGATACCCACCTGTTATTCTATTTCTATATAACATTAAACAGCCTAGTCAACCCAAACTATAAGGGCACTACACACCCCTCTTATACATTATACATATATACTGCACAAGTTAGGGTTTATTATCAAAGCAACAGAAGTAAGGAAACACAAAGTTCAGGTGTTTTTGAACCCTAATTCTGACCACACCTTGAATCACCCCTATGAACCCCACCAACTTGAATGCCAAGCCACAATCCAGATTTCAAGCTTATTTCTTAACATCGTAAATAACACAGTATGAGGAATACAGTTCCACCTCATGACAAACACTGCACTTATATGTTGTGAGACACAAGGCCACAGGATACCAGTGTGTGTTTGTGCTTGCGAGTGTGCGTGTGTGTGCATTATTACACAAACTGTACCAGACTTGTTGTGAACTTCAGGAATGGCTGTCACAAAGCACCTACATGGTTACAAAAACAGCACCAGACATGAAGCGATGTTTGCGAGTGCCCTGCAGGACGTTCATGAATCAGCTGCGCCGTCACACAAAGTACACCAGACCTGTAGGAGACTTAACGAGTGGCCCTGCGAGCCACTCACAAAGCACAGAGCCAGACCTGTAGCAGATTTGGTGAGTTGCCTTATGGTCCTCTCATGAAGCAGCTTAATGGCCACACAAACTGCCCAAGACCAACAGTGAACTATGTGAGTAGCCCACAGCAGCAATGAGTGCAGTGTGTATCATGATGTATAACTGTATTGCTCATACTGTACTACTTCATTTATTTATCATGGCATAACATATGTTTAAAATCTGGACTGTGCACTGGCATTCAAGTTCAGAGGATTCGTGAGGTCAGTGCAGCGAGGTGAGCAGAGTTAGGATTTGAAACACCCTAACATCACATTTCTGTGCTTTTGCTGCTTGAATTGTTTATTGTTTATTTAGATCTAGGATTACAAAATACCTTGAGGAATAATCAGCCCTAACTTCTGCATTTATATCCTTTTTTACAATTAATTTCCTGTCGTCCTTAAACAGATGACCTAAGCACCTTATATTAAGTGGGCTCATGCACAAAGCAACTGCCCTGTAGGACACGTCCAAGAACCTGTAACATGCTTTGTGAGTGCCCTTGTGGGCCTCACACAAAACAGCTGCAGTTGTGTCATCACATGGACTGCAGGGATCCATGACACCGGTTTGACAACAAAGTTGTTGACCAACATTACAGCAATGGATTTATGTCGACCGCAGTTGCAGTCGGCATAAACCTGTCAGAAGAAAGTTACTTTTATTTTGGAGAGGGCATCACCCCCTGAACCCCCCCATCCGAGTCGGAGTTGATTCAGGGAGGGGGTGCAAGACCCTCAGACAGCACTGTCAGTTCCCACAGTGACATTACAGCAGCAACAGTGAATTGTCACTGTAATGTCATTTGATCTCAAGTTGTCACTGTATGAATGGCATACTGACTGCAGAAGATCTGTTGCAGACTTCCTAAGTGTCCTGAGGAAGCTGCAATATTGCATAGGCTGTGCTGGACCTGTAGCACACTTCCTGAGTGACCCAAGGCAGTTATATCATTGCATAGGTTGTCCTGAAACTGTAGTAGACTTCCTGAGTGGTCCAAGGCAGCTGCATCATTGCACAGGTTGTCCTGGAACTGTAGCAGACTTCCTGAGTGGCCCAAGGCAGTTGCATCATTGTATATGTTGTGCTGGACCTGTAGCAAACGTCTTGAGTGTCCTGAGGAAGCTGCACTATTGCATAGGTTTGCCATACCTGTAGCAGACTTTCTGAATGACCCAAGGCAGCTGCGTGATTGCATGTAATGTGCTGAACCTGTAGCAGACTTCCTAAGTGTACCAAGGCAGCTGCATCATTGCATAGGTTGTGCTGGACCTGTACCAGATTTCCTGAGTGTACCAAGACAGCTGCATCATTGCTTGTGTTTTGCTGGACCTGTAGTAGACTTCCTGAGTGCCCTGAGGCAGCTGCATCATTGCATATGTTGTGCTGGACCTGTAGCAGACTTCCAGAGTGGCCCTAGGCAACTGCATCATTGTTTAGGCTGTGCTGGACTAGTAGCAGACTTCCTGAGTGTCCCAAGGCAGCTGCATCATTGCATATGTTGTACTGCACTTGCAGCAGACTTCCTGAGTGGTCCAAGTCAACTGGATCATTGCATAGGTTGTGCTGGACCTATAGCAGACATTGTTAGAGTCTCAATGCAGCTGCATCATTGCATGTGTTGTGCTGGACCTGTAGCAGACTTCTTGAGTGTTCTGAGACAGCTGCATCATTGCATAGGTTGTGCCGGACCTGTAGCAGACTTCCTGAGTGTCCCAAGGCAGCTGCATCATTGCATGTAATGTGCTGGACCTGTAGCAGACTTCCTGTGTGGACCACAGCAGCTGCATCATTGCATATGTTGTGCTGAACCTCTGTCAGGCTTCCTGAGTGTCCTGAGGAAGCTGCACCATTGCATTGGTTGTGCTGGAACTGTGGCAGACTTCATGAGTGGCCCAAGGCAGCTGTATCATTGCATAGGTTGTGCTGAACCTGTGGCAGACTTCTTGAGTGTTCCAAGGCAGCTGCATCACTGCATATGTTGCACTGGACCTGTATCATTGCATAAGTTGTGCTGGACCTATAGCAGACTTCTTGAGTATCCCAAGGCAGCTGCATCATTGCATAAGTTGTGCAGGACCTGTAGTAGACTTTCTGAGTGGCCCAAGTCAGCTGCATCATTGCATGTAATGTGCTGGACCTGTAGCAGACTTCTTGAGTGTCCCAAGGCAGCTGCATCATTGCATGTGTTGTGCTGGACATGTAGCAGACTTCCTGAGTGGCCCAAGTCAGCTGCATCATTGCTTATAATGTGCTGGATCTGTAGCAGACTTCCTGAGTGGCACAAGTCAGTTACATCATTGCATGTGTTGTGCTGGACCTATAGCAGACTTCCTGTGTGGACCACAGCAGCTGCATCATTGCATATGTTGTGCTGGACCTCTGTCAGACTTCCTGAGTGTCCTGAGGAAGCTACATCATTGCATGAGTTGTGCTGGAACTGTGGCCGACTTCATGAGTTGCCCAAGGCAGCTGCATCATTGCATAGGCTGTGCCAGACCTGTAGCAGGCTTCCTGAGTGTCCTGAGGTGGCTATATCATTGTATATGTTTTGCTGGACCTGTAGCAGACTTCTTCAGTGACTTGAGGCAACTGTATCATTGCATAGGTTGTACTGGACCTGTAACAGACTTTCTGGATGTCCCAAGGCAGCTGCATCATTGCATGAGTTTTGCTGGACCAGTAGTAGACTTCCTGAGTGTCCTGAGGCAGCTGCATCATTGCATAAGTTGTTCTGGACCTGTAGCAGACTTCCTGGGTGTCTTGAGGCAGCTGTATCATTGCATAGGTTGTTCCAGACATGCAGTAGACTTCCTGAGTATCTCAAGGCAGCTGTATCATTGCCTGTGTTGTGCTGGACTCGTGAAAGACTTCCTGAGTGTCCTGAGGCAGCTGCATCATTGCCTGTGTTTTGCCAGACCTGTAGTAGACTTCCTGAGTGTCCTGAGGCAGCTGCATCATTGCATAATTTGTTCTGGACCTGTAGCAGACTTCCTGGGTGTCACAAGATAGCTGCATGATTGCATAGGTTGTGCCAGACCTGTAGCAGACTTCCTAGGTGTCCCAAGACAGCTGCATCACTGCATATGTTGTACTGGACCTGTAGCAGACTTCCTGTGTGGACCACGGCAGCTGCACCATTGCATAGGTTGTGCTGGACCTGTAGCAGACTTCCTGAGTGTCCCAAGGCAGCTGTATCATTGCATGTGTTGTGCTGGACATGTAGCAGACTTCCTGAGTGGCCCAAGTCAGCTGCATCATTGCTTATAATGTGCTGGATCTGTAGCAGACTTCCTGAGTGGCACAAGTCAGTTACATCATTGCATGTGTTGTGCTGGACCTATAGCAGACTTCCTGTGTGGACCACGGCAGCTGCATCATTGCATATGTTGTGCTGGACCTCTGTCAGACTTCCTGAGTGTCCTGAGGAAGCTACATCATTGCATGAGTTGTGCTGGAACTGTGGCCGACTTCATGAGTTGCCCAAGGCAGCTGCATCATTGCATAGGCTGTGCCAGACCTGTAGCAGGCTTCCTGAGTGTCCTGAGGTGGCTATATCATTGTATATGTTTTGCTGGACCTGTAGCAGACTTCTTCAGTGACTTGAGGCAACTGTATCATTGCATAGGTTGTACTGGACCTGTAACAGACTTTCTGGGTGTCCCAAGTCAGCTGCATCATTGCATGTGTTTTGCTGGACCAGTAGTAGACTTCCTGGGTGTCCTGAGGCAGCTGCATCATTGCATAAGTTGTTCTGGACCTGTAGCAGACTTCCTGGGTGTCTTGAGGCAGCTGTATCATTGCATAGGTTGTTCCAGACATGCAGTAGACTTCCTGAGTATCTCAAGGCAGCTGTATCGTTGCCTGTGTTGTGCTGGACTCGTGACAAACTTCCTGAGTGTCCTGAGGCAGCTGCATCATTGCATGTGTTTTGCCAGACCTGTAGTAGACTTCCTGAGTGTCCTGAGGCAGCTGCATCATTGCATAATTTGTTCTGGACCTGTAGCAGACTTCCTGGGTGTCACAAGATAGCTGCATGATTGCATAGGTTTTGCCAGACCTGTAGCAGACTTCCTAGGTGTCCCAAGACAGCTGCATCACTGCATATGTTGTACTGGACCTGTAGCAGACTTCCTGTGTGGACCACGGCAGCTGCACCATTGCATAGGTTGTGCTGGACCTGTAGCAGACTTCCTGAGTGGCCCAAGGCAGCTGCATCATTGCATGGGTTGTGCCAGACCTGTAGCGGACTTCCTGAGTGTCCCAAGGCAGCTGTATCATTGTATATGTTTTTCTGGACCTGTAGCAGACTTCTTCAGTGCCTTGAGGAAACTGTATCATTGCATAGGTTGTACTGGACCTGTAACAGACCTGTAGCAGATTTCCTGCGTGTACTGAGACAGCTGCATCATTGCATAAGTTGTTTTGGACCTGTAGCAGACTTCCTGGGTGTCCCAAGACAGCTGCATCATTGCATAGGTTGTGCCAGACCTGTAGCATACTTCCTGGGTGTCTCAAGACAGCTGCATCATTGCATAGGTTGTGCCAGACCTGTAGCAGACTTCCTGGGTGTCCCAAGACAGCTACTTCATTGCATATGTTGTACTGGATCTGTAGCAGACTTCCTGGGTGTCCCAAGACAGCTGCATCATTGCATGTGTTATGCTGGTCCTGTAGCAGACTTCCTGAGTGTCTTGAGGCAGCTGTATTATTGCATAGGTTGTGCCAGACCTGTAACAGACTTCCTGAGTATCTCAAGGGAGCTGTATCATTGCCTGTGTTGTGCTGGACCCGTGACAGACTGCCTGAGTGTCTTGAGGCAGCTGCATCATTGCATAGGTTGTACTGGACCTATAGCAGACTTCCTGAATGTCCCAAGACAGCTGCATGATTGCATAGGTTGTGCCAGACCTGTAGCAGACTTCCTAGGTGTCCCAAGACAGCTGCATCACTGCATATGTTGTACTGGACCTGTAGCAGACTTCCTGTGTGGACCACGGCAGCTGCACCATTGCATAGGTTGTGCTGGACCTGTAGCAGACTTCCTGAGTGGCCCAAGGCAGCTGCATCATTGCATGGGTTGTGCCAGACCTGTAGCGGACTTCCTGAGTGTCCCAAGGCAGCTGTATCATTGTATATGTTTTGCTAGACCCGTAGCAGACTTCTTCAGTGCCTTGAGGAAACTGTATCATTGCATAGGTTGTACTGGACCTGTAACAGACCAGTAGCAGATTTCCTGCATGTACTGAGACAGCTGCATCATTGCATAAGTTGTTCTGGACCTGTAGCAGACTTCCTGGGTGTCCCAAGACAGCTGCATCATTGCATAGGTTGTGCCAGACCTGTAGCATACTTCCTGGGTGTCCCAAGACAGCTGCATCATTGCATGTGTTGTGCTGGTCCTGTAGCAGACTTCCTGAGTGTCTTGAGGCAGCTGTATTATTGCATAGGTTGTGCCAGACCTGTAGCAGACTTCCTGAGTATCTCAAGGGAGCTGTATCATTGCCTGTGTTGTGCTGAACCCATGAAAGACTGCCTGAGTGTCTTGAGGCAGCTGTATCATTGCATAGGTTGTACTGGACCTGTAGCAGACTTCCTGAATGTCCCAAGACAGCTGCATGATTGCATAGGTTGTGCTAGACCAGTAGCAATGTTGCTGAGTGTCACTAGGCAGCTGCATCACTGCATATGTTGCACTGGACCTGTAGCAGACTTATTCTGAGTGTCCTAAGGCAGCTGCATCATTGCATATGTTGCTCTGAACTTGTAGCAAACTTGCTGAGTGTCCTGAGGCAGCTGCCTTATTACATGTATTGTGCAGGACTTGTAGCAGACTCATATTTTTTTAATGACTGCACCCTTAACATACTGTTGTATACTGTATACATGCCTAAAATGGTTATCGGCTAAGGCTAAATTGGAATATGAGTTCTGTATGATGATTTTTAGAACAGTGTAGACTAAATTGTCAAGCTGTTGGTATGGGCTCATTCTACTGAATAAAAATTAATGGTTGTTGAAATCAGATAGTCAAACTTTTGTGGTGCTCAAAGGGCAAATATGGTTGAAATAAGGTTTCTTATACTGTGATTGTGGTGTGTTGTATAGATACATTGCATTGTTGTTGCCTTTTGTCTTTTTTGATTCGTGTGTATTGTATATGATTGTGGTAATTTCCCTATTTGTAACATCTTGTATTTTATAATGCATGATACAGTATGTGTGTTATTGTTACTATGTTTGTATTATGTACTTTACTATGAAGGCCAGGTCACTCCCGAAACTGTGATCTTTGTATCCCAGTGGACAAACCTACTTAACAAAAATAAACAAACATACAACCAAGCTACAGGTCTGCCATAATGAGTGTCACTATGCAGTGTTTATCATGTGGTGTAAGACAGGTGAAAAATAAAGGTTTCAGTTGCTATATATCTTTTTTTTAATAAGGAAATTAATTGCAAAAAAATACATATTAATGCAGCTATTAGGATGTAAGCAGGAAGACTAAAAATTAAGTTAAAGAGTCCCTGGAGCCTTGGGAAATCAGAGGTGTGGTGTTCCTTTGGGTTTAAATGATTATGCAGTGAAGCGTTGGTGTTACCTTAATACTGGCAGTGTCTTCTCAAAGTAAACGACACAGCAGTGCTTGAATAGAGAGTGCTGATATTAGAGTAGCACCAACATGGCTTTGCATGCTTGTTCAAACTCTGAAGAGTATGACCACACCACTAACTCGCCACGGTTCCAAACATATTACCGCCTATGTTTTCATGACCCCACTTGGCATGCTTTGTGCTTCAACCCTCGTAGCTGCATTACCATAGAGTTCTGCTTCATATGGTGTTTGTGTGTGTGTGTTTTGTTTTTTTACTTCCCTGTATTCTGTTTCCTTCCCCTCTCCTTGCCCCTCCACTATAGGTTCTTTTGTTGATGGTTTAATATTGTATGTATATGTAGGCATTTATATATTGGTTGGTTAGAGATGATGGGATTGGGCTATGTAGAATTAAAGTAAGGGTATTAATTCAGGCAATTTTTATGTCCATTTGACAGAACGTTGGTATGACTTGCTGATTCCTTTATTACATATTGAGTACTGTCCCTTTAACATGGCCATATATAAGACTAGAGAATGCATGCACCATTATGCTTCGAAAAAGATGCTTACATCAGAACATCAGTGATGGGTATATTGTGCCATGGCAGGATGTATAGGACATCCAAAGTTCTGAGCCAGTAAATGCTTTAAAAGATTTTGCTTGCCTGAGTACTTTATAGGACTGTTTTTTTAACTCTGATTGCTATAAGCCATTTTATGAGATGATTTCTGATGTACTGCCTCACCATTGTTGGTGGGGAGTACTGCTGAATAAAGTAGCCTGCTGCAGCTTTTTCAAGATCTTAATGGCTGATGCAAGTGGTCAGACAGGGCCTGTAACGTGCTTTGAGACAAGAGGCTTTATTTTCAAAGGATTGGAACTGGCACGTGGGGCTTGCATCATGGAGAAATGGTGCAAGTGGTTCCCTGTGCCGCACCTTGCACCAGTCCCAATTTTCAGATGCCCCCTGCAGCATCAGGGGCTCTGCCAGCTCCTGCCATCCTTGTGCCATACTTGCAAAGGATGCACCAGTGCAGAAAGGCAGAGGGGGGTTGCACCAGGGCAGCACTGCAGCATCCCCTTAGTTGGGATTCTACAAACCGCGGCAATGGGCGAACAGGCCACCAGAGTTAGACCAGCTAGGAGCTGGTCTAATGGCCCATGCACCACTCCAAGTGTCCTGCCATGGTGGGAGGCAGTCTGTGCCCCAATTGTGGCTGCTGCCAGGAGACATTTATTGCCTTCCCACACCAGGCCACATGCCCCAGCAGTGGTGGGACCACAGCTGGTTAATTTTAGGATCTCTCCCCCCCCACCACAAGTCACAGTGCTGCCCCACCCACTGCCTGCCAGGGAGGGAGCCATTCCAATGCCATGCTGGGGTCTGTCACCACCCCCAACCTACTCCCAACTGCCCTCCATGGACCCTGGCAGCCACCAATTGAACGGCTGGTGGGTCCCCCACCATGGCCGGCAATGCTTCCTGAAACACCCACAGTCTGCAGCATTCCCCACCTGTGCATCAGTTGTTCAGTGCACAGCACTTCTTGTAGCAAACTCAGAGGTTTGATACTGGGACCCCAATTTTTACAAAATCAGACGCAGGGTCCCTGGCACTCCCAAGTTTGCTGAAGTCAGGGTGTCAGTGCAAGGTGCACCGTCTGATGGGGCTCTAAAAATCGAACCCATGATGTGAATGAAAAACACTGTATAAAATCAAACTTCTTTCTTTTATCAAATTTACAATATAAAAAAAATTACTGTTTTCTCAGGGTTGTTTTACAAAGCATGTGGTTTGTTCAGGCAGGGGAGAAGAGGGGGAGGAGTAGCTCTCTATGTAAAGGAAGGGATAAAAGCAACTGAACAAAAGAGTAAACAGGGAAGAGAGGAGGCACTGTGGGTCACCTTGGAGACTGGAAAGGGCACCACAATCCGTACAGGGGTTGTGTACAGACCCCCATGTCAGGGGGAAGGAATGGACAAGGATATGATGGAAGGCATTCTTAGAATGGCAGAGAAAGGAGATACTGTTGATGGGAGACCTGAATATGCCAGATGTTAACTGGAGCACATTTGCTGCAGCCACATCCAAGAGCAGGGCCATTCTTGATGCCCTACAGGTGGCAGGCATTAGACAGCTAGTTTGGAACCCACTCGTGAGGAGCAATCTTAGACCTCATACTCTCAAAGGGGGCAGTGAGAGGATCTCAGATCTAGAAGTAGGTTGCCATCTGGGGACAAGTGACCATCAAACAGTGTGGTTCACGTTAAACTCAGCTACAGAGTCAAGCCATACAAAGTGAGGGTACTGGACTTTAGGAGGGCTGACTTTGGCAAGATGGGAGAGTGCCTCAGAAAAGCACTAGCAAACAGGCTAGAAGGAGGTGTGGAGCAACAATGGGAATTATCAAAACTGCCATCACAGGCCCAACAAGCGTTGTGTGAAGCAAATAAACAAATCAAAGCGAAAGAAAAAGCCACTATGGTTCTCAAGAGAGGTGGCTGTGAAAGTCAGGAAGAAAAGATAGCATTCCGGAAGTATAAGGAAACACAGAAGGAGCAGGACAGAGAGCTGTACCAGTTAAGGCAGAAAGAAGCAGGGAGGGAAGTCAGAATAGCAAAGGCCCAAACTGAGGAAAAGATAGCCAGCTCAGTTAGAAGGGATAAAACCTTTTATAGGTACATCAATGAGAGAAAGACAAAGGAGGGATAGTGAGGCTGAATAGAATGAGCGGTGGGTGGGCAGAGGGGACAGTGAAAAAGCAGGAATACTGAACGAATATTTCTGCTCAGTATTCTAAAGAGGAGGGGAAGTGCCTAATCCAATTAACAGAAGCACTCTTGATAGGGGTCGATCCCAGTCCTTTCACAGAAGAAGGGTTCTGCAAGAACTCCTAAAACTGAAGGTGGACAAAGCAATGGGTCCTGATGGAATTCACCCCAGAATTCTAAAGAATTAAGGAAGGAACTAGTGAAACCACTGGCTACTCTTTTTAATAAATCATGGGAGGATGGTGTGGTACCCGAGGACTGGAGGAAGGCGGATGTGATTCCCCTTCACAAAAGTGGGACCAAGACAGAGGCAGGAAACTACAGACCTGTCAGTCTGACCTCTGTGGTAGGGAAAGTGATGGAGTCACTTCTGAAGGAAAGAATAGTTGAGTACCTAGAGGTCAGTGGAGCACAGGATCCAAGGCAGCATGGGTTCTGGCGGGAAGGTCATGTCAGGCAGATCTAATAGATTTCTTTGACTGGGTGACCAAAGTAGTAGACCAGGGAGGGGCTGTGGACATGGCCTACCTAGACTTTAGCAAGGCATTTGACACAGTCCACACAAAAGATTGATAGTCAAATTAACCAGCCTGGGAGTGGGTCCCAGGGTGGTAGCCTAGGTAAAACATTGGCTGGACAACAGGACACAGAAGGTAATTGTAAATGGAGTCCACTCTGAAGAAAGGCGGTTACTAGTGGGGTACCGCAGGGTTCAGTATTGGTCCAGTCCTTTTAATGTCTTCATCAGTGACATTGCAGAGGGCTGGAAGGAAAAGTATGCCTTTTGCAGATGACACAAAGATCTGCAACAGGGTTGATACACAAGGAGGCGTGGAAAGGATGAAAAGGGACTTAGCAAGGTTGGAGGAATGGTCAGGCGATGGCAGCTAGGATTCAATGCAAAAAGTGCAAAATAATGCACCTGGGAAACAAGAACCCAGGGAAGAATACACAATGGGTGGGGAGCTAGTAACAACAACAAAACAGGAAAGGGACCTGGGGTAATCATATCAGATGACCTAAGGTTAGCAAGCAATGTGAAGGCAGTAGGGAGGGCCGGGGTATACTGGGATGTATAGGAGAGGTATCAGCAGCAGAAAACAGGAAGTTGTTATCCCTCTGTACAGACAGTTGGTGAGACCCCATCTGGAATACTGTGTCCAGTTCTGGAGACCCCATCTCCAAAGGACATAGACAGGATAGAGGCAGTCCAGAGGAGGGCAACTAAATGGTGCAGGGTCTGCAAGAAAGCCGTATGAGGAGAGACTAAAGGAGCTTAATATGCATACCCTTGAGGAAAGAAGGGAGGGGGACATGATGAAACTTTCAAGTACTTCAAGGAATCAACAAAGTCCAAGAGGTAGCATCTTTCAGAAAAAGAGACTTGCAAGAACAAGGGACACAATTTAAAGATAGAAGGAGGGCGGTTCAGGGGCAATGTGAGGAAGTATTATTTCACAGAGATGGTAGTGGATGCATGGAACAGCCTTCCTGAGGAAGTTATGGGGTCTAAAACTGTGGGAGAATTCAAGAATGCATGGGACAGACATAAGGCAATTCTTGTGGGGGGCAGGAAGATAAAGGCTGTTGGTTAACTAGGATCTGCGGCCTATCCTGTAGGTAGGGAAATGGGCAGACTAGATGGGCCTAGTGGTCCTTATCTGCCGTCAAAGTCTATGTTTCTATGTTTCTATGTTTCATTGACATTTTAAAACACATTTCTATCCTAATGTTCTGAAATAGTTTCAGAGCTGAAGTATGCGTACACCCTTGGATTATATGTGATCCAAAAGATAAAACACAAGAAATATAATAATTTTCCTCTTATCCACAACATCAGTTGAAGAGACATTTCATGAATATTTAGTCCCAAGCATTCATGGATTCTTTCAAGTTGAGTGCACAAGACCTGCGACTTCTGAAATGACTTGTAGACTGCTTTTGATCCAAAAGTTAATGAACAAAACTTCATACTTGGCAAAAAAATCGGGAAAATTGTCATAGTTTTCTATAATTTATATTACCCTTTGATTTAATTGTTTTGAAGTTTCACCAATCATTATGAAGATAGTTACATGTAAAGAAAGAAAACAAACTGAGCATTCTGTTCTTTCCCATAATAGAGCATTTATTAAATACAAATCGGGACAGATAAGCCAAATAAATGTCATCTAAGA
Organism: Neoceratodus forsteri; assembly: GCA_016271365.2. Lineage (NCBI taxonomy): Eukaryota > Metazoa > Chordata > Ceratodontiformes > Ceratodontidae > Neoceratodus > Neoceratodus forsteri. The sequence goes on from CM028137.1 coordinate 941,304,224, forward strand.
GTCTGTAGAAGACAGAGTTGAACAGTCAGTGTTTCAACAAATGCTCTCAGAACCTCCTCCACATGTGGGCCTACACTTTCAAAGACTTGTGGCACAAATTTGCCACACCTGCAATACTTGCAACATGGCTGTTTGACCACAGAAAACTTGGCCTTAACCTTTAAACTGCTGACAAAACTAGAATGTATAGGAATTTGGGACTGATAATATCAGTCCGTGGCATAGCAAAGGTTAATTCACATTGCAAAGGACACGAATTGCGCATCCAAAATGACACATCAATAAAAAAATTATGCAAGAGTGATTTTCCTGCTGCAAAATTAGCAAAGTGTCACAAATGTGTCAACATATTTGAAGATCACACACCAACATTTTTGATCCATTTTTCCATGATGCAGCTGTGACAGAACAACTTCTGCAAGTCCTGAGTTCATAGCTTTGAAAATCCAGGCAATGGTAGTTTCAAAACAATCATAGCTGTGTTTTCATTTTAACTTTCCTGATGATCAGTGTTCTAATGTGATGGGCAAGTATTAAAAGGAATCAACAGGTCTTGGCTTTAAGGATGGCATATATATTTATTTTTGTTTCCCCCATGTTTTTTTATCCCTCCCCCCGATGATTGTGTCTAGCCATGGCTACAGACTACCTCACGGAGGATGGTCAGTGGCCCCTTTACAGCTGACATTAACGTAACTACTTGGTCAGCCTGCAGAGGGTGCATGAATGCTGGGCAGCTGGTGCTGTCCCTCCATGAGAGCTGAGTGCATCACCACGGTAACATGCTCTGCCCTAGTGTGGGACACTGGGTTCACTCACTGATCCCAGTCTCCCAGACAGTACTGTAGCAAACGCATTGTTGCTTTTCCATTAGATTGACAAAAGAAAAGATTATTAGCTTTTTAAATTTTTTTCTTAAAGTCTACAGTGCTGGCCCTCCCTTAAGTAACTATACTGAAAATATAGAATGGGTGCTGACTTGGGAAAGATGACACCCTCATGACAAAATATATAGAATAGCTGAATTAACTGATTTTCCTTTACTTTCTTATATGCAGTAATGGGAAACATTCTAGATTTTATTTATACAGATACAGGCTTCAGCAGTTCAACACCTAAAGTTTACTCTTGGTGGACATTTGTAATGTCAACTGTATGTGAAGTCTCACATTAAGGTTGCCAGACAAATGTAAGGTTCAAAAAGAACTGAAGCAGAAAGTTCCATTTATAAACATATGTTTGAATTTACACTTCAGTATAGAAAGACTCCATTACTGTGGACTGTTTGACATTTTCATTTATACAATGTATAGTTAAGTGATGTCAGCAAGACATGTCAAATGTATGAGGTCCACTGTTGAAAAAAGGTATCATTATATTAGTTAAGTATTATTATTTTTGAGTGCCTGTACTCTTTAGAACTTTTTAACATAGGGATTACTGTCAGAAATCAAAATCACACCAGGCCAGCATGTGCTAAACTCTCATATATATTTGCCGTTAATGTGCCAGTTGGTGAAACAGTTCCCAGTCATATTCCTAATTCATTTAGTGGATACCGTTATGTGCTCTTTACACTTTCTTATGGAAATGTCAGACTACAGCTTTTCAAATGCAGTTACAGTATATACAGTGGAGCCCTGCTGAGAGAAAACCCTGAATATGGAGTAACTGTGCTCTTTTAACGGGAATGCTGTAAACAGAGGGTTTTATTGACAAGATTGCAAATATATCATATATCAATGGTTAGCTAACATAATGTGATCAAGTCCAAACTAGTTGAAACATGGCTGACACTAAAAGTTCCTGATCTGGCAATTACCTTACAGGGCTATAATGTTTTCAGACTGGACCGTGTGTCTAAAAGGGGAAGGGGCTGTGCCATCTACATTAAGGATAATCTCCTGGGGCACCTTGTTCCAACCCCCGTCCCTGCCTCCTCGGCTCAGCTTCTACCCATTAAAATTCTTCTAGGTCCCAATCAAAAAGCTTTCACCATCATCTCTGTATATATTCCACCTCGAGATCAAGATCTTGGCATCAAAGAAGTTCTTGACTTCGTCAGCTCCCAACCTCCTGGCTGCGAACACATTCTGCTTGGTGATTTCAATATAAACTGGCTCGCATCTGATGTCTACACTCATAAGGATGCCCTTGCAGCTGCTAACCTCTCACAACTGGTCACCACACCAACTCAGATAAATTACAAAACTGGCACCAGTACCCTGCTGGACTGGGTTCTTACCAATCACCCTACCAGGATCTCTCATACCTCCGTTCTCCCAGACTCTCTCAGTGACCACTCCCCGGTTATATGTGAATTGTCTAATAAATTTCTAAAGCCATTCCCTATAATCATTACCAGCAGAGTCCTCCCCCGTGGTCAACTTACCCATCTCAAACAGTACCTATCCTTGCAAGACTGGCTGCCCATCTACAAAGCAATGGCTGTTAACCTAGCCCTCGGCTACTTCATCACTGCCTTTAATAAAGCCTGTGACCTCTTCGCTCCTTCAAATAAACAGAAAACAAAAGCCCTCTGTAACCCTTGGTTAACTGCGGAGCTCCTTTCCCAGCTGAAGTATAGGGACCACCTGTGGGCAGTGGCTAAAGCCACAGACAAACAATCTGGCATCCAAAAATACAAACATGCCCATAATGCCTGCACGCAATCCATTTGTCTCACGAAAAGCTCATATTATAAGGACGTCCTCACCAACACCTGGGGAAATGGTTGTGCTTTCTGGGACAATATCAAGGACATTACTGGGAAACAATCAAAGTCCCCTTCAGCCATGTTAATTGTTGAAGGGTCCACTACCCTTGATCCCATGATCATTGCAAATACCTTTAACACGGCTTTTACTGACCTCAATACTGTTCTACCACCTGATTTCTTCACAGTCAGCCACACCCCCTCTAACACACCCTGCACTCTGTCAAACCACCCTCATTTTTACTTCAGGGAGATTAAGATGAATGAAGCTCACCGCCACATCGCCTCAGCCATCTCCACTTCCAGAATCAGCAGTGACAACCTGTACTTTAAGCTGCTATCACTTACACTCGACGAGGTCCTCAGTCCCCAACTAAAATTCTTAACCACTCCCTCCACACCCTGAAATATGGAAAACTGCCACTGTGACCTTGGTCCACAAAAGTGGGGACAAAACCTGCCACTCTAACTACCGCCCGATCTCCATATTGCCACCACTGTCCAAGGCCCTAGAGTGTACTGTTGTGGACCAGCTCACTGATTATTTGGACAAATATAATATTCTGTACACACAACAGCACGGTTTTAGAAAAGGGCGTAGTACTACCACTGCCCTGCTTGAATTTATCGGTGCAGTGCATAGTTCCCTTGATAAAGGTCTTCTTACTGGAGCTGTCTTCATCGACCTCGCAAAGGCATTTGACACGGTCCATCATTGGCTGCTGTATGACCAACTACTCTTTGCTGGCCTCACACCGGACTCAGCCCACTGGTTCAGAAGCTGCCTTGACAACTGCTCTCAAAGAGTAAAAATTGCCAATGCTATCTCAGACACCTTGCCTGTCTGCTCCGGAGTCCCTCAGGGGTCCATACTGGGCCCTCTCCTTTTCAGCCTCTTTTTAAACTCCCTACCACAATCCTGCTCAGAACAAATCATCCTGTATGCGGATGATGCTGTTGTCTTTTCTATGCACAAGGACCTTTCACCACTACAACACAGCCTCCAACTCGGATTCAGTGCTGTTAAAACATGGTTCTCCAATCATAAACTAGTCTTCAATCACAAGAAAACCAAGTCATTGCTATTCTGCAATTCACATAACCGTTACAAGCAACACCCCCTTGCCATCTCCACCAAGCAGGGGACTGTCCTTGAACAAGTTTACTCATTCAAATACCTAGGGATTCTGCTTGACCCCAATCTCTCCTATATGGCTCACATTGACAGCGTGGCTAAAGCTGCCAACACACGCCTTGGATTACTCTACAAGCACAGGCAGCACCTCACCCCAGAGGCCCTGAAGATTGCCATCCAGAGCGCTGTGGTGTCAATTATTGATTATGGCCTCATTATCTATGGCTCTGCCACGACGTCCGCCCTCCGACTTATAACAGCTGCACTTAACAAAGCATGCCGACTCACAACTGATGCCCACTGCCTCACCCACACCTGTGCCCTTTATGAACAATCCAGATGGCTCCAACTCTCCAACCGTATAAAGGATCTCACATGTGCTATGGCAGGAAAAAAATCAACCTTGGCCTCACACCTCCTGGTGTTACTGCCTTGTTACATCAAAACACCAACTGACAGAACACCAGGAGCTCAACAACCCAGATTCTACAAGTCCCTCGCTGTTGAACTATGCAGGGCCAACGCTCCTTCGCTTATAGGGCTCCTCTATGAATGAATGGTCTCTGCCATACCACCTCCTCTGCCGCAGCACTAGGTCTGTTCAAAACCAGGCTCTGGGCCCATCTCATTGCCTCTAGCTCCTGTGACTGCCTCTTCTAGATGATGACCTACACAGCTTTAATCCTAACTTATATACTGCTTAACCCCAGGCCCCAGTCCCCATTCCCCAGCTTCTGAGGCGCCACTTCAAATTTCAGGTCTTCATACCACCTAATTAGTCTCTCCTTGCCCCATTATAGCACTTATTTTCCCCCTCACCAAACCCCTTTTCTCTTCTATCACTCCTTCCCATTTATTTTTCGACAAATGCCTCTGGCTGCATCTTCATCCTCCCCCTCTCCTCTCATCCCTGTTTCTCTGCCACCATCGGGCGCCTAATCCTACCCATTCCTTGTGGGCACATGCGTCCTAGCTGTATTCACCATTTTACTATAGCTGCCTCTGTTAACTACCTACACTTCTCCTCTTCCTCTACACTTTACTCTTCCTATAATTGACCCCTCTCAATAGCACTGTCGTACATGAATTGTTTACTGTTATTTCACTGTTGCTTCCTTGTTGTTTTTTTATTTCTGATGTGGAACCTTTGTAAAAGAGCCTTGGCTCAAAGGTAGTTGTAATCTTAGAATAAATAAATAAATGTTTTGCTAGTTAACCCTGTTCTAACTGTTTTATAGAATGTTTTAAATGCATTTTTTAATCAAGTGCAATTTTTTTTTATTCAAGCGCCACAGCAGTAAGATTATTTTTTAGTGATTTAGTATTCAGTCACAAATATGTCTTCAAAATGGGATGCTCTTGTATCTAAAGCTATGTAGATGTTCTTATATCAGGCACAATAATACTGGGATAAATAAAAAAAGATTTGAGATTTGAAAAACAGTTAATTGAGATGCTTTAATTAGAATGCCCATATATATTTCATAATTGCAAACAATGATCTTAATGCATCCATTGGGGTCGAAACACAAAGTCAGGAAAGTAAAGAGGTGAAAAATCATAGTTGGACATCTCTGGTCCTTTGTCAAATCGGTTGTGTGATGTTCCTTGGGGTTTCAGTGATTATGATAAGCAGGATTGAGATTACAGTAATATTGACACTCTCTATGCAAATATTATTAAGTCATATATTGATTGATGGATTAATGTTGTTGTTGTTAACTGGGTGAGCAAGCTGGAACTTTTGTTCCTTTTCAGAAACAACCCAGGGTCAGTAGAAAAAAAAATAAAAACTACAAAGATAATTAAATTTACAGTCAAATAAAATGCCTCAAACATAACATGTTTTTGTGAGTTTCAAGGGAAAGTACAGCTCTATGTTGAAAACACAGAACAAATGCTCTATATCTATCTGTACAACGTTTATACTTAAAGAGCTTCTGATGCCTTAGAAAAAACTTTGAAAATGTAATAATTAGGTACAATTCAGCTTCCATTCCATATGTATTCTGAAGATTTTTACACCCCAGTATTTATTACTAAGGACATTTGTATGAATGTGTTATCTTTATCCTTCAGGGTTCATTTACCTCTACAGCCGACTCCCTACTTCAACTCATAATCCTCTGTTGTGACATCACAGTTTGTTGCCATGGGAGTAACTGTGATGTCACAAGCAGTGCATTATGACCTCAGGCAGCGAGACAACAACAGGAATAGATGACCACTTCAGGAGCAAAGATACTGTTTTCATGCAAATGACCTCAGTAATAGGTAATAGGGAGGTGGGATACAGAACAAATGTGAAATACAAGCTGAACTGCATCTAAATATTATGTTTTGGTAAAGTTCTCCTGAAGGTGCCAGCTGCTCTTTAAGAGGCTGTTCATCCAGTACTAAAATGACAGTATGCTGCAGTAGAGTATGGTCCCAAGCCTCAAAAGTGTCCTGGCCCTTTTGCATATGTAGACAGCCAAGAAATGATGCAGACTAGTGCCCCATCTGCAAATGCAGCACACTTTAAGGCATTCACAGAGGCGGTATGCAGCCCGACCCCACTCAATCCCACTCTACATGAGGGAGGGACAAAGAGGCAGGGACACACTTACCTGTGTGATGCACAGTTCAGTTTATCCACCAAAGATGGGATGCGGAAGACAGCAGCAGTACACTACCCAGAGGACATCAGTAACACTTTTTCACCCCCTGTAGAAGTGATCCCAGGGTCTGATTTCTACTAATATCTCTTGCCTTCAGACTTCTGCAGTGACATGGAGGTCTGGGGTCATATCCTACATGTTTTATATTTATTAAAATTACTACAGTGTATTGCCCTTTAAAGAATAGGGCAATGCTTGAAAGACTGCTGTGTCCCACAATCCTGTGTTCTCTGTGGAGCAAGGGATTTGCTCTAGCACCAGTCCACAAAATTCAATTGTATTCCCAGTGCCTGGCCCTGACCTGTCTCCTGTCTGCCCCCTATAATGCCCGTGGCCCCTTGATGCTCCTCTCAGCCCACGGAGCAAGAGGTGGAGAGTTCCGAGTGTTGCCACATGTGTGACACTCTGCAAGTGCAGAGCTGTGCGGCCGAGATACAGACCTTTGGCAGGTATTGGGTCCACCATTATGGACTTGAGCCCATATCTTATTTGCCTTTCAATGTTTCAGTCAAGATTAAATAACTACTGTATCTGATCTCACTTACATCTCTCAGTAGCAGGATATCACTTTATGCTCCTAACAGACAGCAAACACTGTAGTTTTGCAGAACTATTGTTATAGAGAAAACTAGTTGAATCCATCAAAAGATGAGTGTACAAAACTTAATGTTTAAGATTTTTTTTCCACCTTACTTTGGCCTGCCTCTCCTTCCGGCTGCACATGACCCCCACGACCTCCTTGCCCCGACCCTCTTCCCACTCACCACAGATCGCAGCCGACCCAGGGGTGGCCCGGCATAACCCTTCGCCGGATGGGTCCCTCTCCTCTGAGGGGGAAGGCGCCAGGAGGGGGATACCAGCACACTCTATGATCAGTCCCCAGGCGCTGCTGAGGTGGATTCCAGGGTGGCGGGGCATCTGAGGTGGTGGGGAGTCGGCAGCCATCATCCGGCAGACCAGGCAGCTTCTTTCCGTTTTTCTGTGGGGAGTGACGTCCTGACGTCAAGGCATACGCCGATGTCTGCCACTCCTCCTTTGAACTCCGAGCCCGGCTGTACTGCTGCACTCCCAGCCTCCGCCAGGAGCCAGCCTATGCCGGTGTGCATTCCCTGCCCTCCCCCCGGAGAAGGAGATCTGTCCCCAGACGCTCCATCCTTCTCCCCCCGCTGGCCCTCCAGCGACCCGAGTCTGTTCCTGAACTCAGGTCGCCGGCGTCGCTGACGGAAATCCAACCACTGCGCCGACAGGCCGGCAATATTTAAGATTTTTAATGGTTAAATAACACGCTACTTCCTTCTTCCTATTTGGCCTCCCAGTGCTTCAATGCTCCCAGCTATAAAATTCAGAAGAAGTTAGAAACCAATGAAAATGAGAAATTGCATCTCAGTTGGATCTTCCAGGGTATATACAATAAATGGAGAGATAAATAATATCTTGGAAAGATTCCATTTGTAAATTCCGGATGGATTATACCACTGAGAGATGGACAAGAGTTTCGTTTCCATTCTAGTATTGCTTGATCTCTCAGCACTGGGATGTGGTGGGATCATTTCTAATAAAGTTTCGAAAAATAAACGACAGTTGTACAGTACACACTAGATGGCAGTTATATAAAGCACATTTTATACAATTACATTATAAAGCATTTTACAATGAATAACAGAGCTGCTTTGGAAACTACTGTAATTGAAAACATATCATCAGTTAGCATTAAAAACCATATCAAAAAAGTAAGCTTTGACAAAGTAATAACTGCCATTCGCAGGCTCTTAGACACCCCCTTGAACCGTTTTCCCATTAGTCTGTTTTCCTGTGCTTTTTATTCTCTGCTACCTGTTCTGCAAAACAAAAAGACAGATTACCTTGAATTAATGATTAATTAATTGTGCTTCTCTTATGTATACATTTGCTCACTCTTTTTTACTTAACATCTGGGTATTGCCCATGCTGTCACAATTGGATCAAGTGTAGGACAATATTAACCAGCTCTGATTAAAGCTTAAAGAGCCGCTAATGCATTATTCTATTAAAGGATATAGAATGAAGCTGTAGCTTGGATTGTAAGTAGGGGTGGGTGGACAGTTGTTCTGCTTTGAATCTAACCCTTAACCAATTCATCACTCAGTCATGGACTCAGCCAATACAAACTCAGTCACAAGAGTCACATTCCAAGTCCTTAAATGTAGTATAATTTACAGTACATCATTTTTTTTTAAAATGCACAGTTTTAAACTAATACAGTCAAGCATCTTCCCCTTCCTCATAGCAACCCATGCAACTTTTCTACCCCTGAAACCAGTAAAGAAAGGAACCCTCTTTCCCAACCCACAAGCACCCCCCCAAAAGCAAGATAATTAAGTCATTCTCAGTAATGTATAGTAAGTGCTGGCAACTGGTGAGCACTCATTTTTAAAACCTCCTTTCCCCTATCCATGGTGCTCCCGATCTCTTCCTTTGTGGTGTGGTGCAGAGCCGATTCTATAAAAAAAAGAATTTGTAAGAGTGGAGACAGTGACCAGTACTGCCCTCTTCTTTTCTGCCTGGCCAACCGCCATCTACTATGAAGACACACAAACCCCCATCCATGTACCAGAATAAGTATACGCAGTATGAAAATACACTGTTGTACTCTGCAGGCTGAGGAAGTCATGGAATAACAAGAAAATATACAGTTAAGCTCTTCAGGCTGACTAAGTTGTGGAGAAATTTATGAACTGAATCCGATTCATACCGTGGCAGGGAATGGGGAGAGAAAGGGACATTGTGTTTAACAAATCGGATGTGCGAAGTGCATGTCTTGGCTGGTCTGTAAGAACTGACAATGAAATTTCAGGTTTATCCTGAGACAGGGTTTTATTTCTGCTTTAACTCATTCCATATGAAGTTTAAATTGTGTCTGCAGAAGGCTTATTTTATGTTTATTATATTACTCCATAGAGACATGGCTGAATGCTGATAGTTGTTTTGTGCAGTTGATCTGTTTAAAATTGTGACATTATGTTTCTGAGTCCATGGACCCATCTCAGAGTGGGAAGGTGTATGCAGTCTGAGCTAGAGGCATACCTCTCAGCCTTCTGTCACTCATATGAGGGACACAAACAATCAAAATGAGGACAAAGATGGACACTGACCCTTATAATGAGGGACGCATCCTCAAACTTGGATATAAAAGCTTAAAATACTGTGAAAACCATTGTGTTTAGTTGTACAAAGTTTTGTTTTTATTTAGCATCTTAGAATATTATAAATTTCTGCTAATTATCCTGTGTGACCCTGCTGGGTCAGGTTAAGCAATGAATGGTTCCGATACCACGTGGCTTTGCTGGAAGGAATGTTCAAGTCTGAATGCACAGCACGTGCTCTGTGTGGTTGGCACCATTTCTATGAGGGGCAGATGAAGGGCAGAGCAATTTTGAGATGTTAAGGAAGGGACTTCCCTCATAATCAGGGACACTTGAGAGATATGGCTAGATGGGGAGTGAATGCTTGGGTGGAAACTGTGCATGTTGCCCTATTGTCTACTTATGGGTGGAACTAAACTCAGTCACACTGATTATTTTATTTGAAGTTACAGGTTAGCCTCTTGCTGCTGAGTGGGAAACAAAAATTCAAAATGGAAAAGTACTGAAAAGTAAGGCAGGAGTTTAAGAGCTTCGTGATGGACTTGGTCAGTGTAATCACCTCCGAGGCCTACGGGTGGCCAGTTTTACTCATTTTCAGGGAGCGAGTGCATGAAATAAAAATCCACTTACTTGACCTACCAGGTCTGTGGTGACCTCCTTAGTGCCCCGACGGCTTTGGAAATGCTGCATGCTGCAAATTAACTGGTTAGCAGTAACTACTTTGTTTCTAGTAACTGAATGTCCAAATCCTTTGTAAAGTCCAAAGCAGAATCCATTTTAATGACAGTAAAAGCTCATGAGCATATTATTACAAGGGGGAAAACTCATAATTCCCAGCCAGAAGGGTTTCAGGCAGTAAATATCCCATGGGGGTAATATATTTTTGTAAACGTATTCTTCCAAACATGGGAGGCACTTCTTGAGGGCACTGGCCCTTTACCAGCATCTTGGGCTGCGTACAATCATGGGGCACAAGGAAAACTACTGCTGTGGGTTTCATACCCAAATTACTAGACCAGACCAAGCGTGAGGTAGATTGAAACAGAATCTATGTCTGCAGGATTTCTGCAGCACTAGTAATGAAATATTGTAGTTATGGGCATTTTACTTGGAAGCTTACCCAGTTATTCCAACCTTCAAACGCCCGTTAGACTCTTCACATTACTGCCCCCAAGGGAAGGCCAATAGTAGCCACCTAGGCTCTCAAACATCCACTGCCCTGTGAAATAATGGCAGCTAACTCAGGGTCCCTTAACATTACATAATCTCCACCAATTCCATACTTTGGTCCTAGGTACTCCAGGACCTGTGTGGCTCACCACACAATTTAGAAGTGTGCAGAGGGGCATTTCTGTCAACGGGACTGTGGCTTCTGAGAGTCCTGCCACCTCACCTTCAATTCTGCCAGCCCCATCAAGCAAAGAATCCCAGGCCAAATTGTAGCGCCACCCCATTACAAGGTTACCTCCTCCCCATTACCCAGCGGGAGGATGGGCTGCAGTACCTAATACATTTCTTCTCAAACTCCAGAACATTTACATTTCTACCAGAGAGGCTGCACACTTAGCTCTGGGAGTGAAGAAATAACATCCTTTGAGGATCTGCATACTGTGGGGATTCACTCCACAGGGGACTCCTTGGCAAAGGTTGTAGCCACGATCCCAAGACTTGGCTGGGTTCCACTTCTATTTATTTATTTTTATTGACCAGGTAAGTGCACTAGACAAATCCTGCCTATTTTCAGGCACGACCCAGGGGAGGGGGATACAGATGAATGCCAACTGACCTTGAACTAGATTAAGCTGTTGGTGGCATTTTTTAGTGAATGAGGGAAATTTGGCCAGGACACTGGGGAAATTTCCCTACTCCTTTCAGGAAGTGCCATGGGATCTTTAACATCCACCTGAACTACCACCAATCCAGGCAGATGGGACCTCGGTTTAACATAGAAACATAGAAACATAGAAGTTGACGGCAGATAAGGACCGCAAGGCCCATCCAGTCTGTCCATTTCTTTTTCTACCTTATAAATGTGCCATCGGCCTTTGCTCTGTCAGTGACCTATCTATTCATAGTCATTTGTATTGCTCCCTTATGCCTATCCCATGCCTGTTTGAAGCCCTGCACTGTATTCATAGCCACCACTTCTTGTGGTAAGCCATTCCATGCATCCACCACCCTTTCTGTGAAAAGAATTTCCTCACATTCCCCTTAATCGGCCTCCTCTAATCTCATGCTGTGTCCTCTTGTCCTGCTATTTTTCTTATATTTAAACATGTTAGACTCTTTCACCTTGTTTATGCCCTTAAGGTGTTTGAATGCCTCGATCATATCACCTCTCTCCCTCCTTGCTCAAGGGTATACATATTGAGCTCTGTTAATCTGTCTTCATATATCTTCTGATGCAGTCCCTGCACCATTTTGGTTGCCCTTCTCTGGACTGCCTCAATTTGGTTAATGTCCTTGTGAAGGTGTGGCCTCCAATACTGCACGCAGTACTCCAGATGGGGCCTAACCAATGTCTTGTACAGAGGGATTATTACCTCCCTCTTACGACTTGTGATACCCCCTACTAATACACCCTAACACCCCCTAGCCTTACCTACTGCTTTAGAGGTCTGCTTGGATGATTTTAGGTCATCAGTGATGATGATGCCCAAGTCTCTTTCTTCCTTTGTGACTGCTAGCAACTCCTCCAGCCTATAAGTGGCTTCAGGGTTTCTCTTCCCTATGTGCATGATTTTGCACTTCTTTGCATTAAATCCCAGTTGCCACTCTTCTGACCATTCTGCTAGTTTATCCAGATCTCTTCTCATTCTGCCCACCCCATCTGGCTCATCTACTCTGTTGCAGATCTTGGTGTCATCTGCAAACAGACAAGCCTTATCCTCTAGTCCATCTGCAAGGTCACTAATAGAAGATGTTGAAGGACTGGCCCCAGGACTGATCCTGAGTGCCCCACTTGTGACTTGCATCTCTTCTGACTGTATACCATTTACCACCACTCTCTGTTTCTGCCAGTCAACCAGTTTGCCACCCAGTTGACCAACTTCTGGCCACCGAACCTACCAGCTTATTTATCAATCTTCTATGTGGAACAGTGTCAAAAGCTTTGCTGAAGTCAAGGTAGGCGACATCAACTGTCTCCCCCTGGTCCACCACTCTGGTTACCCAGTCAAAGAAATCTATGAGATTAGTTTGACAGGACCTTCCTTTGTAAACCCATGCTGTCTTGGATCCTGTGCCCCTATGGATTCCAGGTGTTGCACTATCCTTTCCTTGAGGAGTGCCTCCATAATCTTGCCCACTACTGAGGTAAGACTGACCGGTCTGAGTTCCCGCCTCCTCCTGCTACCACTCTTGTGGGCGGGATCACATAGACCCTTCTCCAGTCTTCTGGGACCTCTCCTGTGCTCAGAGACTCACTAAACAATTCTGCTAATGGCTCTACTAGGTCCTCCTTTAGCTCCTTAAGTACCCTGGGATGTATGCCATCAGGTCCCATTGCCTTATCCACCCTGAGCTTAGCAAGCTCTTGTAGGATCCTTTCTTTGTGAAGGGTAGTGCTCACCTCCCTCCCCCGTGTCCATGATGCTGAGCTGTGGGCTCTGCCCTACCTTCTCTTCAGTAAATACTGAGCAAAGTATCTATTTGGGATAGATGCCTTACAGGGTCCTCCTCCTCACATGCTCCCTTTTCTCCATTAAGCTTAGCAATACCCCCTCTGGACTTTCTCCTTTCACTAATGTATCTATAGAAAGTCTTGTCACCTTCTTTTACTGTTCGTGCTAGTGTTTCCTCAGTTTGGGACTTTGCCTGCTTTACTGCCTTCCCTGCTTCCCTTAGGGCAGTTTGGTATGCCTCCCTATCTTCATCCGCTGTGTTCCCTTATATTTCCTGAAGCCAGCCTTTTGGCTCTGACCTTTTCTGCTGTATTTGAGAACCAAAGTGGTTTCCTTCTTCTTTGCACTTCCTTTTCTGTCTAACACAATGGGATGTTGCTTCAAGTGTGCATCCATAATGCTTGCCCACTTTGCCTGTACCCCCTCACCTGTGTTTCTTTTGCCAGGGCTAGCTTAACTCTGTTGGCCATCTTATCAAAAGTCAGCCTCTGAAGTCCCATATTTTGCCTTGGAATGGGATGATTTAGATGTAGTAGCCAAATTGAACTGTACCATGATGTGGTCACTGGCCCCCAGGTGACCTTTCACCTGGAGATCTGTGATCCCTTCTTTGTTAGTCAGTACTAGATCTAGGATAGCCCTGTCTCTTGTGGGTTGCTGTACCAGTTGTTTTAGGCCCTCCCCTGCAGGGAATCCACTATGAGTCTAGTTCTGGCAGATGTTCCTGCTGGTATTGACCAGTCTGTATCTGGCATGTTGAAGTCTCCATTATCAGAACCTCCCTTTAGCTGTCATGTTTTGTATATCTTCTAACAGTAATGTGTCTATGTCCTCCCTCTGGTCTGGGGCCTGTAGACAACCCCAGTTCTTATGGCTGTCCCATTTCCTGTTTCAGGGTGACCCACAGTTCTTCTGGCTCCTTATGTGTATTCTGAATTTCTGTAGCTTTGATATTTTCATTAACATACAGGGCCCTCCTCCCCCCCTTTTTGCACCTCGGTCTCTTCTGAACAATACATAGCCAGGTACTGAAGTCTCCAAGTGTGGTTACTGGTAAACCACGCTCACTAATTGCTACTATGTCCAGTTTAGCCTCTGACATTATTGCCTGCAGGTCTGGGATCTTATTTCCCAGGCTGTGAGCATTTGTACATGATTTTCCATTGGCCAGATTTTGGTGTGTTAGTTGTTGGGCGAGTTTGGCATTACCCCTGTGCATCGTATGGGAGACAAACCTTTTTCTTACCTGGTGATGCAAATGAGCAGCCAAACACGCTGAATTCCTGTTTGACCACTAGCTGAGGGGAGGGTGTTCTTCCCATTCGGACGTATGGGATGCTGCACCTCTCCCCATTTGCTAGTTTAAATATTCTGCAAAGATGTCAAACTTCTGCCCCAATGCACTGACTCCTCTTTAGTCAGATGCAGTCCATCAAATTTAAAGAACTTTCGCTCCCAGAACTGTTGCCAGTTCCTACAAATCTGTGTCCTTTTTCCTGGCACCAGTCCTTGAGCCACGTGTTTAGCTCCCCTATCTCCCTTCTCTGACCTTCCGTCCATCTGCTTCCTCTCCCAGACTGGCAGGATCTCAGAAGGAGATGCCGGATGAAATAGATGATAGTTTGTCACCCAGCCTAGTCAGGTGTTCCTTGGTCTCCACAACTGACCAGCTGGCGAGATCATTAGTCCCTATGTGTACTAGGACATCAATGTTTTCTCCTGCTTTGTGAACAATTTTAGCAATGCGGTCAGTGTCTCTCCATGCTGATGTACCTGGGAGACATCTGACCATCACCCCTGGCTGGAGATGGGTATCAACTCCTCGAATCATGGAGTCTCCTATGATCAGAAGTTTTTTGGATTTCCTTTGTGCTTGTTTAGTTTTGGTTCCTGATTTGGGTGAGTTTTGTTGTGCTAGCTCCTGTGCCGCAGTGTCCTGCTCTGCAGTGTCTTCTGCCTCTTTATTTGATTTCAGAGATAGAGGCAGATACCTGTTTGTAGTGTTTATATGGTTTTTGGAGGCAATGTGTTGGAGAGCAGAGAGTGATGGGGCACCTGATTTGCTCCTCCTAACCACCTGCCAACCTCCTGGACCAACTACCCTCTGCTGTCAAGGTTTTCTGTTGGATGCTGGGGAAATGGCGGGTGGTTCTTATAATGTATTTCCTCTTCAATATGAAATTTGAGCGTGCAATCTCTGCCCATGCTGCCCGGAGCTGAGCCTAAGATCTCCAAAGGCCCAGCATGTGGGACAGTGTCCTAAATCCTGTAAGACTGTCCTTCTGAAAATTGTTCCACAGTACCTGCAGTTAATGAAATCCATTCCAAATAAGTTGCTGGGTTTGTAACCTAGTCAGAGTAATTAGAAGGAAAAAAGGAAAAAAATGCAAGTAATGGTTAATTGTGCTTTGTTTAACTTGTTATAACAAGTTAAATTACTAGTGCCCCTGTAAATGAGATCACCTTGTGGAGGCCCCACTGATCCACCCCTTCCTGCTCTGCCACAGGAAATGTCACAACTGTGGTACCCTATAAAAGGAGTGTAGCGTGGGGTGGTTGGGGATGGGGGTGGGTGGCTGGGCCCTTCCCCTGCCTAAAAAGAAGAACCACAGACGAAAGAACAAGGAGGTAAGAGCAGAAACAGTCAACAACAAATGCAGTAACCCTGAAAGCTTATCCTAATGTTAGATAAAACTGTAAAACCTGTAAAGCACCACCTGTAATAATTTCAGAGAAGATATACCCTGTAAGAAACACTTTGCTCCAGAGAAAAATAAAGCAGTAACAGAAGATATACCTTGCAAAAGACAATTTGAATCAGAAGATTACAGCAGTAATCTGTTAGCATACCTGTAGGCACACCTTGTAATAATGCAGAAGAAGGTATACCAGCAACAACAATTTGAATCAGAGAAAAAATAAAGCAATGAAATGTTAGCAACAAACAGTAGCAATCCCTGTGAGTAAAAAATAAAAACACCACCACACAGTAAATCTGCTTAGCCAAACTAAGTCTTAATCCTTCTCCCTTGTTCTGGTAAGTTTCTCTACTCTGCCTTTCAAGCAGTCTTAGAAGGAAAGAGCTCAGGTGAAGCTAGGTGCCTTGGCCAGCAAACCAAGTCTTCTACCCTAGACAAATCCTGCCTATTTTCTGGCATGGGGTAGGGGGTACAGATGAATGCCAACTGACCTTGAACCAGATGAAACTGTTGGTGGTATTTTTTTTTAATGAATGAGGGAAATTTGGCCAGGACATCAGGGAAACTCCCCTACTCTTTTCGATAAATGCCATGGGATCTTTAACATCCACCTGAACTACCACCATTCCAGGCAGATGGGACCTCGGTTTAACGTCTCATCTAAAAGATGGCACCTCAGAAGTGCAGCACCCCTCTCATGCTGCACTACAGTGTCAGTACTGGGATATTAACCCAAGTGCCAGACATGGGAACTGAACCCACAGCCCTCTGATCTCCCGGCCTCAGAGGCGAGTGTGCTACCTACTGAGCCACTGACACTGAGGAAGCCTCAGCCTCTAGCAAGGCATCTAGCTCCTTCAGCTGAACTAGCCACACCAGACAACTCACCAGTCATGAGGAGTTACCCTCACCCTCCTGACAACAACTAACCATTCTAGGCTAACCAATTTAGGCTAACCAATATAGGCTCTATCTAGGGATCGCATGCATGCCTCCTAATTTTCTAACCCAATAAATAAGCCTCTATTACCATGTCAGTACTGTAATCTGTAAATAATTGCGTGTAAAAAAATTTTTTGTCATATACTGTCTTGTTTTTCCTCCACCCCCTGTAACCACCACGGAGCCGTTGTATAAAGATTGTCTGTACTGAAATTTGTATATAATTACTTGTTCCGTCTGTCATCCTTGTACTTTGTTCTCTCTCCACTCCCTGTAACCCGACGTGGAGCCTTTGCAAAAGAGTATGTGACTCAAAGGATTGTAATTCTGAATGTACAGTAATTAAATAAATAAATAAATAAATCCAGCCAGCAGGGAGTCTCTAGGCTGGTTGGATTTAACCCTTAGATGTCCCTGAATCTACCAAGGAGCCTTAGCTGCCCATGGCTACATTAAGATTCACTTTTTGGCAGGCTTGTTGGAGGGCCACTAGCAGCAGAACAAAAGAAGTGGAGCTGAGCTGGTGTCATCAGCAACATATGGAAGATGATTTAAAAGAAGCTGCAGCCTAACCACATGCCGGCACTCAGAGCAGGTGGGTGAATGAGTGCTCTGGTGGGCATCAGATTTTTATTCCGTTTCCAGTATCGTGAGAGCAGGTTGAACCTCTAGTTACTCCATTTAGTCAGTCAGAGATACAGAAGTAGAGGCTAAATTTACATTAGACCTAACCTCTCTTCTTGGGGATAGTACTAATTTAGTTTGAAAAGGAGTGTAGTTTGCCTGCAAAGTGCACACAAGCATTCACAGCTAGAGGGTGAAGGAATGCTTCACTGAAAACTGGGCTTGTTTGCTATATTGTCTACATTCAGCAGGGTCAGATTGGGTACAGGGGGCTCACCTGGAAAGTGGATACTGGGGCCCACCTGGAAAATGAATGTGGAAGGGCCCAGGATGACACACTCATATCAGTATTCTAATTAAATCTGATACACTGGCTCTGTTTTTGCATCTTACATTTACCTACAGTACCCTTCAAAGAGTTGTAGTTTGCCCGCACACAAGCATCTGGAGTTAGAGGGTAAATGAATGCTTCACTGGAAATGGGGCATGTCTGTCATATTGTCTACTTTCAGTCAGAAATAAAAGCTGCAACACTAGGCATTTCATTCAGAGCTGCAGAGGAAGAGACGTATTTAATTTCAACTGCCCTCTAGCTGCTGAGCAGAAAAGCAAAAAGTCATAATGGAAAAATTGTGAAAAGTAAGGCAAAAGTTTAAAAACATTGTGCTGGGCTCATTCAAGCTTCTATTTTTGGTGAACTTGTTGGATAGCCATTAGTAGCAGAACATAACTTACCTGTGCTCAGATATGGGGGTCCAAACAGGAGCTGGGAGGAAAGGAACCTTGATAGTGACAGTGTATTTAACAGGAAGTGAGGGGAAGTAGTTCTGAGCTAGGAGGGACAGGTAGTATAAGAGAGACTTCCTATGAGTGATTGTGAGTTAGGTGCTATGTGGGATGGCACTGGTGCCAGTACAGTTCAATAAGTTAATCTGTGACACAGAGGAGGGTTCAAGGGAAAAAATCTGTCTCTTTACAGAAGACATCAATCTCTGTGGCAGTGTAAACACAGAAGAGGGGATTGGGGGCAAGAAGAATGACCTGGAAAAGCTGAACATATGAACATACAACAAAACCAGCAGAGTAAGGCCATTAGATCTATCTAGTTTGCTCATAGTGCAGGGTCCTCAGCATAAGCTACTTACCCTGCTCCCCAGTCTGCCCTTCCCTTCTGTCCACCCTACCCTTGACCCTTATTCTCCCTTTAGTTCTATCCCCACCTCTCTTGAAGCTGCCCACTGTGAAACCACATCTTCCAAAGCACATTCCAAGTTGCTACCACCTTCTCTATGAAGAAGTGCCTCCTAGCCTCTCTCTTAAACTTTCCTCCCAACTTGAGACTGTGTCCTCTCATGTTTCAGTTCCTACTAAGCTTGAAAGGACCCTCTTTATCTACGTTGTGTCTTCTTTTCAAGCACTTGAAGGTCTTAGTCATGTCTTCTCTCCTGTCCGCTCCTCTGCTCTCCTCTGCTCTCCTCTGGGGAGTACATGATAAGGGCCTCCAACCTCTCTTCATATGCCCTACCCTGCTGGCCCATAATCATCTTCATTGCCCCCTCTTTGGACCATCTCCAGTGGGTTAATGTCCTTTTTAAGGTATGGGCACCTGCATTATATACTGTACTCCAGATGCAGCCTCACTAATGACCTGTATAAGGGGCATATTGCCTCCTCTCACCTGCTGCTGATCTCTGGTAATGCAGCCCAATTTGCCTTTGCTGCTGCTTTCCTACACTATGTGGAGTGCTTCATGTCAGAAGTGATCATCACTGCCAGAACTTTCTCTTTCTCTGATACAGATACCCAGACCCCTCCCAGGCTGTACTGCCTTTGGGTTGTTGACTTCAATGTGCATGACTTTTGCATTTCTTATTAAAGCCAAGCTACCATGCCCTGGGCCACCTCTCTAGTTTTTCCAGAACCTCCTTTGGGTCTGTTATCCCTTCTACTCTGTCTACCCTCACACAGGGCTTGGTGTCATCCACAAATAGGCAAATTTTACCCTTAATGCCATCTCCAGTATTGTTAATGAAGACATCAAACAGCACCGGTCTGAGCACTGAGCACTGTGGGACCCCACTGGTGACCTCCCTGGTGATAGATAGCTTAATCCACCTCCACCACCACCCTCTTGGTCCTGCCCCTCAGCCAGTTTTCCACCCATCTGGTCAACTCCTGTCCAACCCCAAGATATGCCAACTTCCTGGTCAACCTCTTGTGGGGTACAGAGTCAAATGCCTTGCTGAAGTCCCCATAAAAGATGTCCACCACTTGGCCCCTGTCCCCTGCTTTAGTGACCCAGTCAAAGAAGTCAATCAGAATTGTTTGACACAGCCTCCCTCCTACAAACCCATGCTCCCTCTCATCCTGGAGACCTTGCTTATCTAGATACTCTACCAATCTTTCCCCAACTATGGTCTCCATAAGTCTGCACACAATTGAGATCAGACTGACCAGTCTGTAATTCCCTGGGTCATCCTTGGGATCACTGTTATGGAAGGGCACTACGTGTGCCATTCTGCAGTCCTGCGGTAGCATGCCTGACTCCAGGGGACCACAGAACAGGCCAGGAAAGGGGTCTGCAAGCTCCTCTGCCAGTTCCCTCAGCTCCCATGAGTGTATGCCATCTTGGCCTGGGGTCTACCCACAATGCTAGCAGCCCTGTCCTTACCCTATCCACCTCTATCAGTATGTCTGTGCCCCCCTTCCCTACTCCTCTCCTTTCCCCTAATGCCACCTGTCTGACTCTCCCTCCTTGGTGAAGATGGAACAGAAGTACTCTTTCAGTACCTCTGTTGTGCCTCCATTCTCCTCCACCCACCCATCCCTTTTCCTGAGCCTAACAATCCCATCTTTCTTGACCCTTTTCTCACTAATATAGCAAAAAAAGGCCTTCCACCTTCTGAATTCCCTCAGCTAGCTGCAGTTCCTTCTGAGCTTTAGCCTGCCAGGCTACCTTACTGGCTATGCTAACCATCTTCAGGTAATCCTCACTGTCCTCCTCCCTCTGGATCCTCCTGAATTTCTTGTAGGGTGACCTCTTATCACTTACTGCCTGGGCAACCTCCCCTGTGGCAACCATTATTCCCTCCTCAGTGATGGCCCATTTTTGGTCCAACCCCGTATCCACTCAGATGCTTGCCATGTGACTTCTTAGCAGCTCTCCCATCTTTTAGAAGTCTGCCTTTCTGAAATCCAGGATTTTAGTCTCAGTGTTGGTTGAGGGGTCATCTAAGGTGTAGCAGCTTAAATTTAATGCTAACAAGTGCAAAGTTTTGCAGAATGGCAAGGGAAACTGGAAAACGAGTTACTGGATGGTGGGCAAAAAAATTACTGCAGCAACTGTTGGGGAAATAAGTCCATGCACCCAGAGTTCAAATTCTTTTCTGAAATTATTTTTGTAATTTTTATACCATCAGACAACGATGCCAACATTTCGTAAGCACACTGCCTACTTCTTCAGGGCTCAGTGCAACCTAAATACACATGTACAATTATCAAAATTCATCAACTTTCTTTAATGTACATTCTTATTATATTTAATATTATTCCCACATCTTGTATCAGTGTTGGGCTGAGTGCTGTAAACCCCATATTATCTAGATTAAATTATTTTATATGTATTCTTTTCATATTGTTAAACTGAACTCACATTTCTCATGACATTCACTGGTGCACTGCAGACCATTCATTCATTCAAATTTTTTCTTTTTCCTTAGTCTTGTTAAATTAAAACTAAAATTAACATCAGTTATATAGTTTAAAGGTAAATTATTTTTTGTAGGTTACTTGTCACACACTTCATCTGGCTTGCAGCTACTATTAGAGCACTATAAGAATCAGAGGGTTAAAAAAACAAGTAATTATTGCCATTCAGGTTCCACTGCTGGTATGCCACTACAGTATATGCTTCTTAATCCTCATGAATAAATTATAAAATGCTTTTATGTCAATGGGTTTTTATCATTTTTTTTATTTTGTTTATTTTATTATTTAAGTTACTTTGGTTTAATTCAAATTTCTTCTGGCTTTTTCCCCCCCACTTAATAGTCCTGTGTCTCACAGGTGTAATAATGTGGTAGCGCTGTGGAAAAACATTAATGTATTCTTAGCACTTCACCAAACATGTACTTTTATCCATTATTTTTACAAATCATGGCAGTCTTTTGAAAACTCAATTCTTTTAAGTACTGGGGTGCATTCATATCCTCATTCAGTCTGTGCTTTCCCAGCAGAAAACTGCAAACAATTTCAAAGAAACTTTTTTGTTAATCCAGCCCATTTTGTAATTATTTCAGTAACTTCGTTTAAGTTTCTACCTTTCGCATTTATGTTGCGGCGTACCAATGTTTCCATTTCTCACTCTGAAAATCCCTCCTTTAGATGGTGCTCCTTCAAGTGCTGCAATGGGCTGAATGGTTGTAAACAGTGCCCTTTTATACCCAGCTCCTGCTGGACTGGGAAACCCACGATGACACCATCATGTCCGACATCACCCAACGTGGTAACATCATGACATATGGCACCCCACGGTGCATCTCGGATTGACTTGGCAACACAGTGAAGAGCTCCACAGCTCATAAAGGGGAAATTTCCCAATATTTATGCCTACAAGCATTATATAAACCATTTGGTATCATATCCAAATATCATTCTACTACTATATTCACTCAGCATTAGTAAGATTGTACTCCACTATCACTTTGGACCTACTCCTAAGCTTACTTTAGCATGTGACAGAACCCTGAAAAAGAAACAGTATGGTACATGACAGCGAGAGAGTGCAATACCACAAATGGTTCTGTGCACGGTACTGCACCCTCTCACTGTGTCAGGCAGAGGATAAGACCTCTGTTGGGAAAGGTTTCTGCTAAGCAGCTGCCATGGCTCAATGAGATGAGCCACTGGCAGCAAGAGATGCAGGCAGAGTGTTTGGGACCAGGTTTGATTCCTGGTCCCAGACACATAGAAATTTTCTTTTTTTTTTGTTTGCACTTTATGTGATATTTACTTCAACCCCCCAGAGTTAGTTATTTTATTTGGGGGGTTGGGGGAGCAGCCCCCTGTAATGGGGGTACATGGGGTGGAGCCACCTGCAAAAAAAAAATACTTATGCTGTATGCAAGAAATCACACTGTATAGGCAGTGAGGTATATGCATGCAGCATAATGTCTTGTGACATTACGGCCCCGTGCCTTAAAAGCCTTATTGAAATCTAGGTAGGCCACATCCATCACTCCACCCTGATCTAAATCCTTTGTCACCTAGTCAAAGAAATCTATTAGATTTGTTTGACATGACCTACCCATCCTGTGAAACCATGCTGGCATCTTGTAGCCCACTGGATTCAAGATATTCTACAATCCGTTCCTTCAGCAGTGATTCTATTAACGTCCCTACCACTGATGTCAGGCTGACTGGCCTATAACTGCCAGCCTCCCTGCTACCACTTTTGTATAGTGGAACTACATCTGCCCTCCTCCAGTCCTCCAGAACCACTCCTGTTTCCAGTGAGCTGTTAAATAGACCTGCCAGAGGTTCAGCTAATGTTTCCCTGAGCTCCTTCAGGTGTATTCAGTACCCTTGGATGCACCCCATCTGGCCCCATTGCTCTGTACACCTTCAGATTAGCAAGTCCCTTCAGGACTCTCACCTCCAAAAAAGGACTCATGTCCACCTCCCTCCCTCCAAAGCTTCCATTACATTTTTGTGGTCCCTCCCCTTCTCCCTCCTCTGTGAACACCGAACAAAAGTATACATTCAGGATGTCTGCCTTTTTGTGGTCTCCTTCCGCACAGTCCCCCCTCCCTTTATAATCTTACAAACCCACCCCTGGTCTTCCTCTTTTCACATTCATGCCTAAAAAATGTCTTGTGCCCTTTTGTTACCTCCTTGGAATTTGCCAGCCATGTCCAATCTTTCTCTTATTCGGAATACATACTGGAGCAAATTAGGGGAATCTGAGTCTCTTCTACCCACATCTGTTTTATGAGATCCAACATCCTTCAAGGTTGTCACCTGTACAACAATTCAAAGGATGAAAGCACAGTGTACAACTATGGCTGCTCCTGAACTTCGAACATGTAATAGGGTAATAATTCATCCCAGTCTTTCTTGCTTCAGTTGACACAACTTTACACAGCATGCCCTTCAACAATTAATTTAAGTGCTCCACTAAGCTGTCCGTCTGAGGGTGATAGACAGATGCCTGGCTGGACCTAACCTTCAATAAAGCACCCACCTCCTTCATAAGTTTTCACATGAAGTTGGTGCTTTGATCAGTTAGAATCTCCTTTGGCAGCCATTGGGAAAACACTTTTATCAATTCTTTGGCCACTAACTAAGCCATAGTGGAATGCAGTGGAATAGCTTCAGGGTAACTCAACCTGTGGCATAATACCATAGAACCATTACATACTGATACCCAGCTGTACTTTTTATCAGGGGTCCTACCGTATTAACTACAATTCTTTCAAACTGAGTGTCTGTTATGGGCATAGGGATCAAAGGGCCTTTATTTTTACTTTTGGGGGGCTGCCAAGTGACACTCAGGGCAGGAAGTGCAAAGATATGCTACTTGCTTCCATAAACCTGTCCAACAGAACTGGGCAAGTATGTGCTCGTTGGTTTTCTCCCTGCTCAGATGGACCTGCAGTAGGTATGGTATGGGCTAGCCTTACTGTCTCCCTCCATGCAGACCAGGGGAGGACCAGTAACTGGTAATGTAGCTTCTCCATTTGTTTCTTGGGTTCTACCCTCTATAAAATATCATCTTTCATTTCAAATTTTGAAAAACTTTGTGCTTTACATTCATCTACCTCTTTATTATTTACGACAGCTAAGTTATGGTACGCTTTCCTGAGGACCTCATTAGCCCTTTGTTTAAAAATTATGTTGGCTAGTGTGGAGGGGTTGTGGGATAATAGACGGACAAGACATGAAACTTCAGGTTCAACACACAATATCTGTGTGATGTTTATTCAAAATACAGGAAATAAGCTTTAGCAATGTCATATTCCTTCTTCAGTATATCAGTTTGCGGCAACAGACTATCTGTGTCCTGTCTCTGCATTTAGCCAGCACCTACTGACACTGATCTTTGATCTAACCATTTTTAGTGAAGACCCTTTATCCCTATGTGGGCCTAGTTTGCTTGGGTAGTGGGGGCTCAAAAAGGGAAAAAAAAAACAAAACAAGTTATAGACAAAGAACCTCAATGCAGAATCATTAAAAAAAAAGGTTACCCCAAAGGTTATTGGCAATAAATCAAGTTTCGAAGAAATATAACATCATACATACGTCCATAATGCAAAGCATCATGGGATATATGCAAATCATCATGACATTTCAGACTTGTTCAGTTTACAGTAATTTACATGCATTTTAAATAGCATAACTAACTTAATTTCTATAATAGTCACCTAGTACTTTTTAGCATTATCAAAAACACCTACTGCTGTGGTATTTTCAACATTTACAAGTTTCATAAACATAAGGTATATACATTAAGGTATTTTATGACATAGTGCTATTACATACTAAATCCAACAATGATAAACACAACCTGTTTTACATATGCTTGGAGGTCACCACAATAACCTCCCTGTACAAGGACCTGAGAGGGAAAAGGAAAATTAAAGAGGACACTATAGCATAGTAAAGAAAGGGAAGGGGGTGCCCATAGGTGGCCAGCCTTATGGACTAGAAATTGTAAAGGATGTATTAGGCTAAGAAATAGAAGAACTGTTGCAACAGATATAAGAAAAGGTCGGTCCTCAAGAGTGGAAGGAGCTTCCTGTCACTGCCAGGTTTTTAAAAATGTCTGGTCCAACCTTCAGAAGTGTCTTGTGAGCTCCTGTAAATGTGGATGCCATTTTCACTTCTGAGTCACCTCTGACCTTCCTTAAACTCATGTCCTTGTTGTCTCCAACAACTGCAATTTCAAACAGAGGGGATATTCCTTTCCTCCCTGTTTCTGTCCCTGGGTCTTCTTAGGCTTGTGAAAATGTTGAAGATGGACAACAACGCCATATTCCTCCACACATTTTGAGTTAATGCAGGTTAAAATTCCGTGTTTACTTACAAATTTACAAATTGCAATTCGGTCTCTACCTGTAGTAAGCCCTCTCTGTTTCCCCTCTCCCTTTCCCTCTTTTTATTGGGCCCAGCTGTTGCTTGTTAACCTCTCCCTCCCCAAGGGACAGTGAAAAACCTGCGCACACAGTGTTGAGGGCTTAAAAAGGCCCTGGCACTGTTAGAAAAACTTGGAAAAAATTTGAGATTTAGACAGTTCAGTTTATATTTCATGTATTTTCTATAATTATTTACCTGTTTTCTTTATTACTGAGGAGAGCTGTATGAAAGAGGCTTACTGTCCCTTAGACTTTATCTGCTCTTTCTGCTACCCTACATATGACATCATAATCCGGGTTGCACCTGGAAACAGGCTTCTGATCAAGGTGCTTTTCCCGGTTACCAACTTTTAAATAAATAAATAAAATAAATAATCCCCCTTTTATGGCATCGTAATTATCCCCACAGCAACAGACTGTGATGTCATAAACAGAACTGTGATGTCAGATGTAGGCCAGCAGCCAGAACAGATAGGGCAGCTTTCCTGTTTACATGTAAATGTCCTTAGTAAGAAAGAAGAATGAGAAATACAGTAACAATATTAAAATATAAGCTCACTTGTGCTAAACATTACATTTTCTCAAAGTTGTCACAACGACATCAGGGCCTCTTTAAAGCAGCAATACTAGTTGACAACGAGTTAAATAATTTTGTTGGCAGTTATGACAAGCTAAAACATTAATATATCTGATCTCATGATTCAAATCCCCTCCTGGTCCCAGTGAAAACCTGTGTTATGGGGTTATGATGAGGTTCACATGTGTAGGGAGTATGACAGACATACACTCTGTCACAGCACCCAGCACAGCACCCATTGCAATCAATGGAAACTAAAATTCTGTACTATATTTCTGGCCCTAAAAGGGTTGCAGGTTTGGCCAATAGCTGATTTAGAATAGAATTCCCTGGGCAACAATATTGGCATCTTTCTTTGTACATGTGTGTTTCCCTTTAAATAGACTTTCTTAAACCAGAAGTTGAAGTACTGTACTGACCTATTGCTGAGATTCAAGTTGATAGGGAGAGGCACTGTCAATACATGTGGAAATCCCTTTGTCTTAGGGCTGCTGGATTGCATGGCCTGAGGTGGGCTGGAGATCCAGGTAGACACCCACACATCCTCGGACAGGCAAGAGGACACACTTAGATATGCAGCAGGTAATTTAAAACATAGACTATTTAGATGCCTGTTTTATACTGTCCCTTGAAATAAAGTTTTGGGGCTTTATTTAAAATAAGTATTTTTAGATCCTATCTCACTAATCTGTGACCTATTACGATTCTGATGTGATGACCACAAAAGCAGTATAATGTATGGTAGAACGCTGTTAACCTTAGGAAATCATAATTTCCTAAGGTTGTTAACCTATCGATGTGACGTAGATATGTTGTTAACCTATCGATGCTACGTCACATCGATAGGTTAACAACAGCGATTGATCTGTGCATGTGCGTGCTATTTTTTCAATGGGGAACCGACGGATGAACAGCAGCGGTTAGGGAAGGACTGAACGGCCACGGTGGTGACTAGTTATCAAAAAGTAAGCAGCCTTTTTACATGGGACCATACACTATAAAAAATAATGTATGGTCCCTCTATCAACAACCAGTCAATATTGTGCCGCCTAGGAGTTTGCCATGGCGACATAAACCTCTCAAGCTTCGCTCTCAAGGTTTACACGGTCGCCCTGGCAACCTCTCGACTGTTAACTGACCGGTTAATGATAAAGGACCATACATTATCCTCTATGTCACTGTTTACACATCTGGTTGTACTGTTCAGGGCCAGGTCTTGCACCCTGTGTAATGAAAATGGTAAGAATGTTCATATGTGGATCTGTGTGTGCATGTGCTTATTTATTTTATTATGTCTGTGATGCAATGAAAGTTTTAACTGATAAAGAAATACCACTAGTACTGTACTGCTGCTACTGCTGTACTGTTACTAATGCCACAACAAGATTTTGGCTCTGGAGCCCACTCTGAATGTCTGCAGTGTCTTGGTACCAAGCATTGCCCTGTCAGGTGATATCTTCCCTGATGAAGCATGCATGTGTGAAACTGGTCGGGGCACTACAAAAGCACCCAGCATCTTTACCTTGCGCATCTAATGTAAGTTGCCTGTGCATGTTTTTCACAATAACAACCAGTTTAGGCAATGTCCGTAGCTGATAGTTGCTGTTTTTTGTTGTTCTGATGTTGTGTTGTTGACTGGCATGCCGTCAGCATAGTAGCCTTTGTTGTTCAGCAATGCCTAGACAGGACCATAAAGACAGACAAGCTAGGTTGAGGTCTGTCGATTAGGACTGCAAGAAAAAGAAGCGGTCTCAGTCTGGTCACACTTGGTGCTAACCTCTAGGAGAGACCCTTTGTCATAGTAGGCCTCATCATTGCATAAGAAAAAGACAAAAATAGTACTGTTCTTCCTCTAGGTCAGGTCACTGACACACCACTGCTTGATTTCAAGATCACCCAAAATGGAGATCATTGTTGAGGTACCAGCCTCCCCTTTGACATCTCCATCAGCCACTTCAACCGAGATGGTGTCAACCTTGTTGCCAACCATTTCCCCCTTTCTGATACAAGAGAAAATGAGTGTAACACA
Organism: Neoceratodus forsteri; assembly: GCA_016271365.2. NCBI lineage: Eukaryota > Metazoa > Chordata > Ceratodontiformes > Ceratodontidae > Neoceratodus > Neoceratodus forsteri. The sequence continues at coordinate 941,332,483 of CM028137.1, forward strand.
GAGGGATCCAAACTATCTGAAGAGATAGGCCTGACAGAAAAGGGGCATGGGGTGACTCTTCATAAGGAGAGAGTCAATGTGGAGAATAAGGAGTAGCTAACAGGCAGACAGTGCCACAGAATCCATCTGGGGTCAGCAAGAGGATAAGGGGTAAAAAAGTCCCCTTGGGGCATGCTACAGGCCCCCAAACAGCTCAGCATGGCAATATGCTGAGTTGGGCAGGGAACTTAACAGAGCAGCCAACCCCGATGCAGTGGTTATTCCAGGGGACTTCAATCTCCTGGGCTAGACTAACATCCTTAGAGTATAAATGGTAGAGTTTGTTTTCACTTTCATTGATTACCTCCTAGCACAGCATGTCAAACAGAGAACAAGGTTTGAAGCCACCCTTGACCTTGTTCCTAGAAGTGGGTATGGGGTTAACTCCAGTTTGAATGTCAAAGAACCAGTGGGAGACAGTGACCACAACTGGGAAATCTTCTCCCCGGTAACAGGGATGACTAGCCTGACCTCAGTCACAAGCACCTGTAATTTCAAAAAAGCCAATTTTTTCTAAATGATGGAATTTTTGACCAAGAGATTGGAATAGCTGGTAATGCAGTATACATCTGGAAAGATAAGAACTGTGCTACACTTCTTTCCTGAGATGTTGACACTATACAGGTAAGGATTTTCACAGTGGATCAGTCAGAGATCCCACTGCCATTTCTAAAAGCAGACTCACATCCACTGAACTTAATGTTTTTTTAGTAGGTTCTTTATTTGACTCCTGCTACAGAGAAAATACCTGTTAAGGAATCTTTTTGATACCTCTGTATTCTGTCACTTTATATAATCTACCATTCAATCAGTGTTGAAAGATACTCTGTTTTCTTCTCCCATGATAACTCTCGCCTTACATAGATTCATACCTAAAAACGTAGCCCTCCTAGTACCATTATTTCAGAGAAATATTGTAGGAATTAGTGGCAGGCCTGTGTGATCAAACTCACATCAGGGTAATTATACCTTAGAAGTTTTGAAGCTCCAGGAATAACCCCTTTGCTCCTAGCTATCTTGAAAATAATCTCTCGGTCTGACTTGCTATAAAAGCAAAGGACACAAGAATGATCAACAGGTTTTCCATTACAATTCTGACAGCCGCATTTCCAGCTCTAATTTCTAATTCAGGGCACTTCTACACTAGGTCAGTAATTTGTCTAGTGATAGGTCTCTTATCACACTGTGGGACAGAAATGTCTCTAACCATAGGATATAGATTATCTACTGCCTCCACCATGACTCTTATAATAGCCTTGTAAGTAGCTTGCTTTGTTCCGCTGGTGGTATGTGCACAAAGTAAAGATTTTTTCTACACATAGGATTTTTCCAAGTTTTTTAGCTCTCAATCCCAACAGTGGTGTATCTCATCATTTGATATATTTAATAGATTTATTAGATCAGATAAAGAAATTAATTTTTGTAGTTAAAGACAGGTATGGTTGTGTTTTGTTATTTATTTATATTTATTGAACAATCGAATTACAAAATTTGAGCTAAAAGCTCATTTACAAAGGATCCACGTCATACAAGGAATGGAAAACATGAGTAGGCTAGACAGTGGCAGCTAAATAAAGCCTTGTCAAGTTAGAACCAGGAGTAAACAGCTGAAAGGGGAAAAACTGGCCACGGCAACACATAATCCAAGAGCATCTAGTAATCAGTAGTGATGACAAGACAGACAAATATCATATAATACACTGCAAAAATATCACATGGAGCACTGTATGTACACAAAATACTAGCAAATGTGAGTTCGATAGACCAAGTATGTCCTTGATAGAGGTCTCTAAAGCAGCTACATAACAGTATTGTCAATACCTAAGGGAGCATCGAGGGGCATCAGTCAAGGAGTGTAGAACCAGATGTAGTGGGGAAGTGGTAGATAGGTAGGGAGAAACTAAGAGAGTGCCAGGAGTGGAGTTGGGGTGGATGTTCTGGAGATATAGCATACCAAATAAAGATGGATCATTGGGGCCAGCATGCACAGCACTTACTTGGATGCCTCTTGACACAGCAGTCACTTGGGTTCATGCCTTAGTGCATGGAACAGTTGGACCAGTGTATATCTGTCACATCAAGCTAGCAGAGAAGGAGGTAGCACCCCAGTGGACGCTCTTCTCCTCCTCCTCTGTAGAGAGGGTGCCTGCACTGCTTCCTGTGCACATCCTAGTACACTAGGGGAAGCTTTCTGCTGTTCCTCACACAAAGGAGATGGGTAAGGTCAAGACAAGTAACTGCTGGAAAAAGCTTCTAGAACATAAGCAGATGAAGCCCTATCACCCCCGTTGCCAAATTGTCTTTCCTATGGTTGGTCCTTTTACATCTTCTCCCAGTGGTTGAGGCATACAGATTTAGAATGTTGCTGGCCATCAAAAAACAGACAACACCTCAGCGGTAAAACTACCAAATGGGTATGGGATTTTCAACTGTCTGGATGTTTAGCAGTGAGAAAATGTAATCCTAGGAAACGTTTCTTGAGCCATAAGAGGGAGCCGATTGGTGGAAGAAGGCCCTGTGCCAGGTAGGGAGGCAGATTTAAGTAAAGATGGAATTCAGAAAGCTGGAGAAGAAGAATCTCTTAATTAAATAACTTCTGGAGGTCTCTCACCTGAACTTACTACAATGAGCACACTACCTGTAGACTCAGAGGTCACCATTTTCCCCTCCATCCATGTCTAAATCCTATTTAAAATATATTACTTCTTTTTCTTCAGACACACCACAGAGTCCATTCCCTTGCTATGTCTCTAATCTTATAATTCCCTGCACTTCCCCTGCCCTCTCTGCTCATCCTAAATTAGCTTCTTCTTGTCCAGCTCCACGTTCAGTATCTGGAATAGCCTCCAGGAAGCTCCAACTAATCAACTTGCCCACCCTGTTTCAATTTTATCTTAAATGCGTTCTTCTGTCTGTCACATGTGACTTATAATCAAGGCCATTGATTTACGGTGACTAAAGTAATGAAACTCCAAGACTTGAAATTTCAGGAATTGCACTGGTGATTGTTAGTCCGATTTCTGGATTTTACCAAGATTCTACTCTCATTCTTTTAGTATGCATGTAAATAATCAGAATAAAAAGGCTTAATATATTGAGCATTAAATGAAGCAAATCGAAAATAGTACAGGAAGCAAATATAAGAAAACTACAAGCTCTGGAGATTTAATGATCTGAAATAAAATGCCAAATTCCATGCAAGTTCTTTGTTTTTATCGGTGTGCAGGCAGTCCAAATTCTGGAATACTACCAGGTTTTCCAGTAAAAAACAAAAACCAGTGTGGCCTTGCTTATAATACTGTTTATTGGTCTACTTTCTCACTGGTTTCATAGAATCATAGAAATCAGTTGGCAGAAAAGGACCCCACTTCCCATCCAGTCTGCCCAAAACCACACCCTCTATGAAGACCCCCGCCTTCCAGCCTTAGCCTGCTCTCTGTCGATTAGTCTCATGTGCATATCCCAGGCTCTTTTGAATTTGTCCACTGTATCCACCCCACCACCCATTCCAGCAGTCTGTTCCATGGCTGTACCACCCTCTTTGTGAAGAACTTCCCCCTGACGTCCCCTCTGTATCGTCCCCCCTTCAGTTTGTAGGTATGCCCTCTAGTGGAATTGTTCTTACTCATTCTGAAGATGCTGTCGACGCTCACCCTGTTTATGCCCTTCAAGTGCTTGAATGTCTCCACCATATTCCCCCTCTCCTTCAGCGTGCACAGGCATAGCTCCCCCAGTGTCTCTCCTCATATGACTTCCCCTGCAGCCCTTCACCATTTTGGTTGCTCTTCTCTGGACTCTTTCCAGCCTGTCCTTGTCCCCTTGCCGGTATGGCCTCCAGAACTGGACCCTAAATGCCATGTGTGGTCTGACCGTGGTTTTGTATAGTGGCAGGATCACCTCCCTCACCCTGCTTGTGAATCCCCTCCCTATGCAGGCCAGCATTCTGAGTGCCTTTCCTGCTGCTCTGTCACACTGACTCAAGACTTTCATGTTGTTTGAAATAGTGATCCCTAGGTCTCTTTCCTATTCTGTTACCTCTAGTTCCACCCCTCCAAGCCAGTATTCTGCCTTTGGGTTATTGCACCCTATATGCATAATTCTGCACTTTTTTGTATTGAACTGCAGCTGTCACCTTTCTGACCACTCCTTCAGTCTAGCCAGATCTTCCCTCATAACCTCCACCCCCTTCCCCCATATCAACCCTATTACTACATATCTTCATGTCATCTTCAAACAGACACACCTTCCCTCGTAGACCCTCTGTGATGTCCCCTGTGTATATGTTGAAAAGTATGGGTCCCAACACAGACCCCTTGGGAACCCCACTTGTCACCTTTTCTTCCTTTGAGTGCACCCCATTCACTACAACCCTCTGTGTCCTTCCCTCCAGCCAATGTTCTACCCAGTTTGTGAGTCTGCTCCCCGCTCCTAAGCTGCCTGCCTTGCCTATCAGCCTCCTGTGGGGAATGGTGTCAAAGGTCTTCCTGAAGTCCAGGTAGGCCACGTCCATCGCCCCACCCTGGTCCCATATCTCCGTCACTTTGTCAAAGAATGCAATCAGGTTGGTCTGGCAGGACCTACCACCTGTGAACCCATGTTGATTGTCATTTAGGAGGCCCTTCCCCTTCTAGATGTGTTATCAGCCTTTCCTTAATAAGTGACTCCATTAGTTTACCAACCACGGAGGTAAGGCTAACCGGGTGGTAGTTTCGCAGCTCCTCTGATCCTCCTCCTTTATGTAGGGGCACTACCTTAGCCCTTTTCCAGTCCTCAGGAATTCTTCCCATGTGCAGTGACAGGTTACATAACCTTGTGAGTGATGTTACCAACTCCCGGTTTAATTCTTTAAGTACCATTGGGTGAATCCCATCCAGCCCCTTTGCCTTATCCATCTGCAGCTTTCCTATTTCATCTAATACCCTGGCCTCCATGAAGGGACTTGAGTCCATCTCACTACCCATCCTTCCCCTGTTTTCCAACTTCAGCCCTTTCCCCTCCTCTACCGTGAAGACCAATGTGAAGTATTCATTCAGAACATAGGCTTTTTCTATATCTCCCTTAACCAGTGCCACCTTTCCCCTTGAGCTTCATAATCCCATGCTTTCCCTTCCTTTTGTCACTGACATATCTGGAAAACTTTTGTTTCCCCTTCTTGCCTCCCTTGTTTTGTGCTCTTCCGTTTCCGCCTTCGCCTGTCTGATCACCTTCCCTGCATCCTTCAGTTTTTCCTCATATTCCTTGTATATACCTTATATGCCTCTCAGTCTGCCTCCCTCTGAGATGCTTTATCCCCAATGTCATGTCTGAGTCTTTTATTTTTACCCAGTATTGTTATAGCCTACGTTTTATAATTACTTTACTATTTATTATTTCTGAAGAAGAACTATGCGTGGTTTGAAAGCTCAAAGTTTCTTTCTGTAAAACTTTGTTGGTCCATTATATCAGATCACCTATTTTGTGCAAGGACCAGTACGGTAACATATATTTTTTTCTATTGTGGGGCATTTGGTAGTACAACACACCTAGTATGACGTAATTAAATTATTAGTTCATTTCCAGAATTATACATGCATCTTCAGGGATGTCGCATTTTTATTTATTTATTTGCATTTGATGACTGGCTTGGCCCACTGAGATATGACAGTTCCTTTTTCAGGGGCAACCCATGCTACAATTCAGTTGCCCTGGATAGCCCATCTGAAGTGCAACAAAATGTTTATGGTGGTCCTCTGCCAAATGTTACCACTGTAAATACTGAAGCACATTGGGGACAATGACTTGCTTAGCGTTACACAACAAGCTAGTAGCAATGGAGGTAGTTTAACCTGTGATTTTTTGGTTTCATAATTCAGTTCACTAGCATCGCGACTATACAGCCCTCCCAAACTTTGGCTTTGTCTAACACCAAATACAAACCAGCCCTGAGTCGTAACTACAGTAATAATGAGCCAGAAAATAGGATTGTTGTCCAGAGCAGTATTTATTTAGTATGGCGTGTGAAATAGACGGAGAACTTTGAGAAACCTTACCGTTTATGAGTCATGCTTAGCACAGACAGGTCAACATCACTGTATGGAGGTCTATAGTGACACTGCAACCCCATGGGTGCCACTGTGGAGAGTGAGGGACCAGTGGGAAGTTTTTAAATGACAGAGGGGGTTTTCTTTTCTTACTGCAGTACCTGCTGTTTTTATGTGCTTTTTCCCTGCTGTCTAATCCATCACCACCTCCGTGACACTAAACTAAATAAATGAAACTGTTCTTTCCCCATCCTGTACAATAAACAGCTGGGGCTGTTTTCATGGTTACTGTCCAATCCATAACTGTGTAATCTGAGCCGGAGAGAGGATGCAGCAATTTCCAGCCCAGGGCAAAGTGAGAAAAACTGCGGTGCACAAAGAGGATAGTTCCTTGCAAGGTACATTTATAAAATGCATCACAGTTTCATTACCTGGTTAACAAAAACTAAATAAATAAATGAATAAAATTAACAATGACAACAGACATTTTCTCCTCTGCAGCAACCGCTGATGGTAGTTCCAACATCTATGGCAGTAAAAAATCTAAAAACTGAATTTATAGCACAGATGTTTGTTCATTAAATGGAAGCATCAATAACATTCTATCATTTTTATCACTTTACCACCAAAGACGTTCGTGTCCCCAAGCACTCCTTACTGCTGTTCCCATAGTTGCTTCTCAGATACTATCTTATGGAGGAGGTTGAGGCTGAAACTTCCTGTTTGTAGAGTTTAAATGAGTGAGGACTAATTCCCATGAACAGCGCACATATCAGACCAAGGCAACCATACAAGAAATGTGATCATTAATGGCATGTCCTGCAGTATACCGTAACACTGCTGTTCCCGTATTTACAGTGTCTCAGTGGGCACTCTTGTTTATGTCTACTGTAAATGAGGCACACACAGTTACTCAAGTTAGAAGTCATTTAGAGCAACGGAATCAATAGGACAATGTCTAAAAGTGTAATATATTCTTAATTTATATCATAACAGCAAGTCATATATATTTATTTGCATATGCTTTTCACCAGCTCAAAATTAAAACAACTATGCAAATGAATAACTAGACAAATATGTACAAGACTTTGTAAATTAGGATAACGTAACGACATCTAATTGTGGCAATCAAGGCAACACTGTAGCAAAATATGTCAAGATTTCAAGGCAAAGATTGTTAGGGATTTTATTTATTTTTTAATTTACTGTTTGTTCTGCCTTCTCTCTGGCACTGCCCTCTTCCTGCAGCTGCCACCCAGTCCTATACCCAGCCTTCTCCAATGCTTACCCTCACTTCCAAGCCCTGGCTTATCCCCTTAGGCAAAGCTTGCCTGGTTGGACACATCTGGCAAGGTGCTAGCCCTCCTATGAGGACTTCCAGGGTAAGGTGACTGGCTGGTTGCTCGGTTGGACTGGGGCACAGGCGTGCTTCAATCATCCTGCTGCACTGCCAGGCTCTTTCTGTGTTTCTGTTTCCCAGCCCCTGAGAATGATTGCATGTTAGGGGATCCAAATGCAGATGCCCTCAAGGCAACATGGTATAGATCCCAGGTGACGTCCTCCCCTCCCACTGCAGCACCTCCACTGCATTGCCACCTGTCCTCACACAGGTGGCAGTATTTTGGCGAAGGAAATTACCTTCCTTTCCCAGAAAAGTGGGTTTGAATCCCACAGCCCCCACTTGCATACTGTGTGACCCTGAGCAAGTCACTTAACTTCCCTGTGCTCCCAGGTTGCACCTGTAAACAAGCTTTCAGCTTAGTGTGTCTCACCTGGTTAAACAATTGGAATCTTCCCCATCTGGTCTCCAGTGACCCAAGCTCACTTCCAAACCTAGGTGACCATCACTGCGAGGGTAACATTATAGCTGCAGGGTTCTAAATTTTGTTAATAAGTTAGGTGGGTTCTAGATACTGTACTGTAAATAACTTATACCTTGCATATGTACTATATACTGCTCCGTACATTGCCTCTGTTTTCCATGGTAAAGTTTTTGCTGTATTTTGTATTTGTTGCTGTGAGTTGTATATTTGATCTCCTATTGAACATTTTGCAACATACTGTAGTTCAAATTGGTGAATTTGCATTTTATCCCATGCCCGCCACCCCCGCCCGTAGGTCACACCTGGAAATGAGCAACAGCTCAGTCCACTTTTCCTGATCAAAAATGTAAATACATAAATATGCAAATCTGCTTGAGATACCTTGCATTACATTTTAAGTCTACTGCAATCTTTGCCTATTACAAGTAGACAAAAAACACTTTTTCAGCCTAATAAAAATAAATTTGAAGTCAGGGAGATATTGCCACTAACCTACCATTCCCATTACCTCCTTCTAGCCTTGCCAGAAGCTGGACCCCACAACCATGCAGATCTATTATAATCTTTAAATAGTAGGGACCCCATTCTGAGATGCCAGAGGGGGCAGAGTAAAATAGGTATGCATCAGTCTCACTGTTGCATTGCCACATTATTGCACTATGTGCAACAGGAAAGATATGGTACTGGGGGGAGGGGGAGTGCAATGCAAATCATTGGTCCATGCTGTAAGAGGGGGCAAAGAGGGTTTGCATTTGTTATTGAAGTGTATTGCACCTGTGAAGAGGTCACAGCATTGCATTCCACAAGGCACATGGTGTAGTGTCATACAGTGAACCAACTGGAAAGTTGCAGACCCAGATGTCTTGCCCACAAGTCTCCCTTCTCAATAACCATCTCTTTTGCCTGTTGGGCCCATTTGAGACACAAGCTTCTCATCCTTCCATGGTCTGATAGCCTGCTTGTCCAGTGGGATTCACATCTGCTTCCCAAACATTAATTAGTCCCTGGCACATACTGGAACCCCATGACCCAAGCTCTCGTGTACCGATTAGCTGGTATGCCTTTTTGTGCATACAGAATTCTAGCCACTGGCCTGTCTACTGCAACTGGTTGCAGCACTGTGCCCTCCCCATTACCCCCCCATTTTATCCAAGTTGTAACCTGGGAAAGGTGCAGGGAGCTGTGACTGCCCCCATTACTGATGGATGTCGCAACCATTTGGAAAGGGGTTGTGACCCCCATGGGGGTTGCACTGTTACCAGTGGTACATGATTAAACTGACCACTTAACTCTGCACCTTGTTACTCAGAATGGGGCACTAGATGTCCATGCCTACAACTTGTGACCCGCATTCAGTATGAAACAAGGGCTTATGATTGGAAGTCCACTCTTGCTTTTTCTACATTTTGTTTTGGCTTCCCTGCCTTCTAAGGCCACACAATAAAGTGCATGCAGGACTGAGACTCCTGCAGTGAGGCAGAAAGAGCTTCCAAGGAGTGATGCTTCATGGCTGCTGCTGCCGCCTGCCCAACTGCACCAGCTCCGAACAGCCGCCCTCCTGGTCCCCTCGCCCGGATCATCACAGAGGTCCTCTCCACCCGAGTGGCACCCCACTTCCAAGAGGCAGTGCTTCATGGCCACTGCCACCACCCACCCGACTGCACCAGCTCCAAACAGCCACCCTCCTGGTCCCCTCACCTGGATCATCACAGAGGTCCTCTCCACCCGAGCGGTGCCCCGCTTCCAAGAGGCAGTGCTTCATGGCCACTGCCACCGCCCGCCCAACTGCACCAGCTCCGAACAGCTGCCCTCCTGGTCCCCTCGCCCGGATCAGCGCAGAGGTAGATATCACTATCCTGGTCCTCTAACTGCTAACTCCTGATTGGTTCGGCGACTCTACTGCCCGTAGCCAATTGGCCTGCCCTGCAGTGAATCCGTCTGCTGATTGGAGCACCTTTTCGTCTTCAGAACTACGATTTTAGGCACCTTTCAGCACGGCGGCTGTAGTTAAATTTTGGCAGGTCCAAACCTTTACCTCTGGGACTGTATTTATTATTGAACTGTACTGTTGTTTTGCCTTCTACATTGCTGTTTTGCATCCTATAGTGTTCCTTAATCCCTTAAACAATTTTGCTGTGTTTAGCCTGTATTTTACCTAATACCCGTTTCTGCAAAGTACCTGCCTTTCTCCTGCCCCTACAGTTTAACCTCTCTACCCTTTGTTCCACTGCTTTCTCGAATAACACTGCCCTCCCATTTCCAAGCGTACTTGCCACACTTTATTTTCTCCCTCTAACCTCCACCTCCACGAGCACTTGCCTTACTTTATTGCCTCCCCAACCTACTTACTTGCCTTACTTTATTGCCTCCCCAACCTACTTTTCTCTAAAATTTTCATTTGACCAATTTGCTAAATTAACTTTGACTGTAACCTTCCCTACCCCCTCCTGCCTCTCAGTATCCCTAGGCTAATTGCACACTCGTTAACGCTAATCCCTCTAACCCCTCCCCTGTCTATTTTTTCAGCTCCTGGCTTTTGTTTTCCTGAATGTCTCCAACCCCTTCTGATAGCTGCTGACAAGCTCCTTGCCCTGCTCTTTTGTTCTCATCCCTTACTTTAACCTGCTGTCATCGCTTCCTCCTAGGTCCTCTCTGCCCAAGTGGCGCCCCGCTTCCAAGAGGCGGTGCTTCACGGCCGCTGCTGCCACCCGTCCGACTGCACCAGCTCTGAACAGCCACCCTCCTGGTCCCCTCACCCAGATCATCACAGAGGTAGATATCGCTATCCTGGTCCTCTAACCGCTAACTCCCGATTGGTTCGGTGACTCTACTGCCCGTAGCTGATTGGCCTGCCCTGCAGTGAATCCATCTGCTGATTGGAGCACCTTTTCGGCTTCAGAAATACGATTTTAGGTGCCTTTCAGCATGGCGGCTGTAGTTAAATTTCGGCAGGTCCAAACCTTTACCTCTGGGACTGTATTTTCTCCTGCCCCCCCCCACCCAGGCCACCATTAAATACACTTTAGCCCCTCCTCCTCCTCAACATACCCCCCTTTCCATTGGCCCTTTCTGCTGCCCAATATAAACACTCCCCTTCGTATAATGTTTTCTTTTTTTTTTCCTCCTTGCCTCTCATAGTCCTTACTCCACTCTCAGCTGTACTATTTCTGCCTCCATTCTTTGTATCGAATCCCCTTAACATAATCTATCTTGCTCAGGTTTAATCTACTGCCAGTCTCCTCACCTTCCTGGACTACCTACTTAACCCCTCTAAAACTGACAATCTTGGTGTCCCAGGTCCACTTTGAGCTACAGCCCCTTGGCACTACCCCCTGCACCATTGCAGTAACCACACTTATCAGGGTACCTCCGCTCACTGAATACCCCAGACATCTCTCTACCATGGGCAAACAGACCCTCACACTCAATCTCCACGCATTCATCCTCCTATCTCACTCTCCGCCCTACTCAGCCACACATACCCTCACCCTGTACCCCACTCCCCCTCCTCCCCATCCCATCTCCCCAAGCACACTGGACCACCAGATCACCCCACTGCATCCCCCAACTATCCCTTCTCCCACCCCCCCAACCACTGGTTAAACTGGACTCAGCCCATCCTGACCATACCTGCCCTCAGATCCTTGCCCATCCCCTGTACTTTCTCCAGCAGGTCCTCACACCAGGTCCAACGCAGCCACAACCGCCATCACAGCCCACTACTCAGACTAATCACCCTACTTCTTCTGCTCTCTGGGAACGTTCACCCCAACCCTGGCCCTGGGTCTTCTACCCCCCTCCCCCCATGGGATGTGGCCTTCGCATTGCCTCAATGAACATCTGCAGTCTTCCAAAGAAAACTTCCGCACTCCAGTGCTGGGTTGTGCAACACAGGCCTGATATCATTGCCATAGTGGAGACCTGGCTCTCTGCATCAATCCCTTACTCAGCTGTCTCTCTCTCCCTGGTTTCACCATCTTCAGGGAAGACAGAGTTGGCAAGCATGGGGGCGGATGTGCAGTCTACCTCCGTGACTTTCTCCTCAGCCATGCCCTCCCGACCCCCAACCTTGATCATGGGGCCCAAGCTATCACCATAAAAATCTCCCCTGACCTGGGCAGGGGCCCTCTTTATCTCACTACTGCATACATACCCCCGCAGAACCAGGGACCAGCAGTCCACTCCTTCACCGACTACCTATCCACCCTGTCTCACAAAGCTGAGCAGTTCATCCTCAGTGACCTTAATGTCAACTGACTTAGCTCCACCACCACGCATATAAAGGACACCTTCACTGCACTTGACTTCTCTCAATCAGTCACACTTCCGACCAGACTCAGTCAGTCACGTGGCACCAATTCCCTCCTTGATATAATTCTCTCCAACCGCCCCCCCAAAATAAAGGATGTTAATATCCTAGCTAACTCACTCAGCAACCATGCCCCCATCCTCTGTCACTGGTCTTCATCCACACAAAAACCTGTGCCCCAAGTCGCCTCCCACCGCCATTTTTGCCCAGGGGTCCTTAGTAAATTAAAGCAGCACCTATCCCAAACAGACTGGACCCCAATCTCTCTCTCAACTGATATAGACACCGCGCTAGCCTACCTCACCAGTGCCTTCTGCAAGGCCTGTGACCTCTTTGGCCCGTTTACCAGCACCCTCCCCAGATGACAAAATGCCCCATGGATCTCCCCCACTCTTATTAAACAACTGAGACAGAGAGACAACCTATGGCATATCGCAGTGGAGTCGGGCAGGCCTGCAGACAGACAGGTCTATAACGCTGCTCGTAACAAATGCACCTGGGCCATACGGCAAGCAAAAGCCAAACACTGCCAAACCACCCTGGCCTCCTCCTGGGGCTCCGTACGTGCATTCTGGGACAATATTAAGGAGCTCAATGGAAAACTTGCTTCCCCCCCATCCCAGATAGCAGTCAATGGCAGTATCACCGCTGATCCCCTACACATTGCTGAATGCCTCAACACGACTTTCTCAGATCTCAGCTCCGTCCTACCTACCCACTTCTTTGACCCATTTATTCCTTCAATCCCTCCCGGCCTGGAGCGTCCCCCATTTCTCTTCTGGACCATATCCCCCCATATAGCCAAACCTCTCCTACTAAAAGCCCTCTCCAGCCACAATCCCAAATGCGACCCAATTGACTCCAGGATTCCCCGGCTAACCCTGGATGTCATGCTAGCCCCACTTACTGACCTGCTAAACCAGTCCCTTTGTCTTGGTCAGTTCCCAGTCACCTGGAAATCAGCTGAAATCACCCCAATTCATAAGAATGGAGATTGCACAATACCAAATAACTACAGACCAATCTCCATCCTCCTCCCCCTCAAAGCCCTTGAAAAAATAGTCTCCACCCAACTCATGGAATACCTCACCAAATACAACATACTGTGTCCAGAGCAGCATGGCTTCCGCCCTGGACACAGCACTACATCGGCCCTACTGTAGTTCTCACAACATGTGCACTCTGCACTTGACTCAGGTGACGTTACCGGGGCAGTGTTCATAGACCTGTCTAAGGCTTTTGACACTGTGTGTCACCCCCTCCTGCTCTACTCCCTCCAAAATTTGGGGTTCTCATCAGGCCCCCTTGCCTGGTTCTCTAGTTACCTCTGTGACAGATCCCAACAGGTCAAGATAAACGGTACCCTATCAACCGCGATACCTGTTCGCTCCGGCGTCCCCCAGGGGTCCATCCTGGGCCCTACTCTGTTCAGTCTCTTTCTCAACACTCTTCCCAGTACCTGCTCAAGCAAAATGCTCTTATATACCGATGACGCAGTCCTTGTCGCCTCCCACCCTGACCCTACCACCATCCAGGACTCCCTTCAGATCATTTTCAGTCAAGCTGAAAAATGGTTCCATGACCACCGCCTGGTCCTGAACCTCAAAAAAACTAAATCCATGCTCTTCGCCCACCATCCAAGCACCACCAGTAATGCCCCCCTACACATCCTTCCCAGCACCAAACACCCCATTAAGCAAGTTACAGCATACAAATACCTGGGCATCACCTTTGACTCGGCACTCACCTTCCACGCCCACCTCAAAACCCTGTCCACTGCAGTAAACACCCGGATTGGTCTCCTATACCGCCACAGAGACTGTCTTCCTCAGGCTGCCCTCTGGCTGGCTATCGCCTCCTCTATCCTGTCCTTGGTTGACTATGGGCTTCCTATCTATGCTGTGGCTGACAACACCAGCCTCTCTAATGTCCAGACCTCAATAAACAAGGCCTGTAGGCTCCTGACAGGTGCCCATCGCAGAACTCACAGATGCAAACTCTACCCCTCCTCAAATCTACTCTCCTTTGAGGAGTGCCTGCACTACCTCACCTGTATACTGGCCAAAAAAACACTTCTTGGGCTTCCTCCCAGGGTTATCGCGTCCCTAAAAGCAGCCTCCCGGATGGTTGCCACCTGAAGCGCAGCCAAGGCCACCTTCCAGGTTCTGAGAGCTAGGGCCTCACTTGCCCAAAGGTCCTTTTATTACAGAGCACCCTCCTGGTTTAACTCTCTCCCCCCTCATATCACCAGCATCCCCAAAATAGGCCCCTTTAAAATTGCCCTCCAGAAACACCTCACGGACACTCGGGTCTGTAGGTGCCCCTGACTGTCCTAGAGACTGCACTCTTTCCAGCTCTCTGTATCTGACAATGTCCTCTCGGCTGCTCCCCCCCTCCCAAGGCCATGGTCCTCACCCTCCCCAGGTATCTGCTCCATAGATACACCAGAGCAGACCTATTATACTGTCTTGAGAATGTTTTGGTTGAATCGGTAATTAATTGCAAACCTGTTTTCTTCAATGTAATTATGGAATTGCTGTGTATATTACCTCTGCTGTACCACACTTGTATCGTCCTCTTTGCCTTCCACTGTCATATGTTGTCTACCCTCCCTGCGACAAGGTGCCTTTGTAAATGAGTCTCTGACTCAAAGGTTGTAAATCCGAATTATAAATAAATAAAAAAATTAAAAAAAAAAGAGCTGTATCTGCAAATGAGTAGTCTTGGTGCTCTACATGCTTGCCTTCCATTGAAAATACGACCCAATCCAGTAACTGAAACATGCAGCTACCCAAAATATGACAAATAGGTGTTGCAGTAAATAATATTTGGGGTGTCAAGACCCCCAAGGAAGCAATAAAATCAGTATAATAAACTACCGCCACTGCTGCTATAATAAGAGTAGTGGTGGGAGTGACGTCACTAAATGGGTGCAATACCCATCAGCACTTGCGCCCGCTCAGTCGGGCCCCCTCCATACTTCTGCATTTGGCCAAAAGTTTCAGCGCTTTATTAAAATTAACTGTGAATATGAAAAATAATGCTGATTGCAGCCCCGGACTCCCACAACAGTGTTGCAAGGTATGTGAGGATGGAAGGGGGCTGCAATGCTTCTTGCAGGTCACCTTTAATAACAGGGTTTTTAACGCTAATGCCCACCCTCTTCTCTCATAACTCAAGGCTATGCTATAGGTCTGGGACCATGGCCCATAGACAAAGCACTAGAGAGACAGGGCATGTGGCCAGGCCTTTAACTTGCTTAGGCCAGTGTACTGCAAGCTGTATACAAAGCGTCATTCCCATGGTGTGTGTTCCCAGACTTATAGCTTGCTTGGGTCAGGGCCTGCAGCAGACCTATAGTGCAGGACACCACACTTATACCTTGCTTCATATATCAACTTGCGGGTCATACAAAAGGCAGCAGACCTGTGCTGCAGTGCACTGGATCTATAGGTTCCCTCACACAGGGATTTACAGTTCCTACGCAAAGTAGCAAACCTATGGTGCATAATCTGAAGCCAGACCTTGAGCAGGACATAGCACTGCTGGTCCTACATGCAAAGAAGCAAACCAGTTGCTTTGTACACGGTCCTGTAGCCCATACATGAAGTAGTATATCTATGTGGGACAGCCCCAGACCTGTAGTTTGGCCTTGGGTCATGAGGGAAGGGGATACGGGAGGGGGTGGGCATGATACACAGAATGCTGCAGTATGCTGCAGGGAACAGTATAATTCAATGGGAGTTAAGCCCTTTTGTCATGCAGTATTTTATGACATGTCATTTAATGCAAGGTACTGCATTTCATTGTGGCTGGCTCCACTGTAGTTTGCTTAGTGCAGAGCCCTGTGTCATTTACGTGAAGTAGCAGTTTCATGTGGGACAGCCCTGGATCTGTACTGTGGCCTTGGGTCACAAAGGTAGGAATAGGGAGGAGGGTGGATGTCAGGGTTGAAAACCATAAAGTCATATTTCCTGACTGTTTTTTTTTTTTTGGCTTCATAACCCAAACGGATGCATTAACATTTTTTTTAATATTAGTTCCTTACTTTTTGAGAAAGACACTTAACAACTAACACGAGCTGCACACCCATCATTCACTGCACTGGACCTGTACCTTGCTTTGCTCAGGGCCCTGTAGGCTCTGCATGAAGCCGCAGTCCCATTGTACAGACCTGTGGGCCTAACCCATAGCTCTGCCACATGTGTGTCACACTATTTGCCTACATATAAGTGTTTTAGAAAATGCATTTTTTGTTATGTATATTAACTGTCGTGTTTTAGTACATTAATGTTTTTGTTCATGTATAACTTTAATTTTCTAAAAAAAAGTTGATGCACGGTTTTATTTTTCATTGTGTTCTCCATATGGTTTAGTATTTATTAAAGAATTTATAAAGGTTAAAAAATGACACGTTGTTTTATGTTTCACAGTGTTTCCAACAGACTGTATTACTCAAGAAGAAATTTGCAAAAGTGAAAAATCATAGCATTGCTTTTTTTTGACCATGTACACAACACATTTTTGCATTGCTTTCTATATTCTGATGTGTTGTACTTCCTGCATTTGTGGTCAACAGTTTTTGAAAGTAGTGCTCAATGGTTTAACTGACAACATGTTTAAAGTAAAATAGTAATGTTATTTAAAAAAAAAATCAACTACAGTGTCTAATTGAACTGCCTTCTCATGACTACATAAGGGTTAACATTTACTGTTAAGTAGTATTTTTTACATTTTTCCAGCTGATTATTTTTATTCATGTCTGATTTTGATGTGGAAAAAAAATCACTGTTTTTTTTTCAGCTGTTTTGTTGCTTTCATCCATTTATGGAAATATTTTTCAGATTTTAAACTTTAAGAACTTAATAATGCAAAGGATCACATTCTGCAACCACCAAATACCCTATTCTGAGACAAGGTCTAACGAACCTGTACTTTTCAAAATAACTCTTTGTATAGCAGATTTTTACTGTGGGCAAAATAAGTCTTAAAATGAGGGAAATAAGACAAATTCAGCAATTTATGACCACAAAACTACCAAACGGACTTTTCTAAAATGGTGTAAAAAATCAGCTCCTAGGATTGAGATGTGCATGCCAGTTTTCATGGTCCTAGGGGCTAAGATGTCTGAATTACAAGCTGTCAGAACAGGGTTTTGACAGAACCACTAACTGAACCTGAACACAGTGGCAGCAATGCACCACAATAATATATATAATATTCTTTGCAAAAAACTACGTTAATGCATCAATTAGGGTTCAGATTAAACTGACAAAGGTTGGGAAATGTGGTGTTAGTTTTTCCAGTACTAACTCCCAACCCCAACCCCTCCAGCAGAAAAAGGAAAAAACATTACAGTTTTCACTGTCCTGACTCTTGGTAAATCAGGGGTGAGGTCTTCCCTGGGATTCTCAACCCTAATGCTCACCCCATTGTGATACAGCCTTCAAACATACAGAACTGTGTCTCCCTATATGTTGCCAACAACCTGTAGGCCCTGCCTGAAAAAAACATATCACGTCATCTTATGTGGTCATGGAATGGAGTGAGCGGTAGGATTTCACAGTTTCAAGCACAGGTGCCACAAAATCCATGATACTGAAATTGCAACATTATTTCAGTCTGCAGAAGCACAGGTCCATGAGTGGCCTGCGCCTCCTCAGCCATAGATAGATAGATAGATAGATAGATAGATAGATAGATAGATAGATAGATACTGTGTGTAGATAGATAGATAGATAGATGGATAGATAGATACTGTGTGTAGATAGATAGATAGATAGATAGATAGATACTGTGTGTAGATAGGTAGATAGATACTGTCGATAGATAGATTAGATAGATAGACAGACAGATATATAGATAGACAGACAGACAGGTAGATAGATAGACAGACAGACAGATAGATAGATTGAGAGATAGATAATTTTTTTATATAGCACGTCATTCCAGGTACTCGGAGCACTTCACATTATAATCCAACACACATACATAAAATAACAATTAACACATCATACGAATACATTTAAATGCAGGGACACAGCAATATTTAAAGCAATCTCTTAGCATTAAAAATCATTATAAATTAAACGCCTGTTTAAACAAAAATGTCTTTAGACTCTTTTTAAAGGTTTCCTTTAAGACATACACACCACCTTCTGGCTTCAGAAGGGCAGGCCCCTGTGGAGCCTGAAGTTATGCAGATGAAAGCACTGTCACAAGGTGGGTATAATGCTTTCAGCAGCAGATCTTGAAATTGTTCAAGGGGGTTGCCTTTTTTCAGTTACACAGATGTATATAGAAAAGTATACACAAACGGATCATGCTGTCTAAGGAGAGACCTCATACAGCATGCATGAGTACAACAGAGCCAGCCACAATGGAGCACAGTAATTTGCAGCGAATGTCATTTCACAAAATACTGCAGTAAAAAAGGCTTAACTGCCATTGAATTATGCTGTTCCCTGCAGCATACTGCAGCATTTTTGTGATATACTGCAGCATTACTGCACTGCATCCTTGCTGGCGCTGCTGTACCTCTAAATATGGGGTCTTCTGTCTACAGAAGGGAAAACTCCCATGGGGTCTGCACCTCTGCAGTCACACATACTTACTCATGCATGCAATGCAACACACACAAGGTGTGGCTACATATACATATCCAAAAAGGTAGCACATTAGTTCTTGTCATCTGGAAACAGTTGTGTGTTTGGTTTATCTGATGACAGCGGTCTGTGACTGCTTGTGTGGTGTTGTTCTTTTGCTGCTTTGGGGGTGGGGAGGGTTGGGAGTTAGGGTTGGAAACCCTAACACCACATTTCCCTACTTTTGTTGCACTATGTTTATCCCTAATTTGTGCATTAATGCAGTTTTTTGCAAAGAATTTCTTTTCTTTTTGAGATAATGGAATCATATCCTCATCATGCAGGTCCCTTTGGGACCTGTGTGAACAGATGCAGATGCACAGGGCTCTCTTGGCCCAGCACCAAGGGTAGACTCCATCTGCCTATGGAAATGCAGGGCCCTGCTGGCCCTGCACTTCCGTGCACCGAAGGATGTCAAGAATTCATGGGGCTGTCTAGTGGGCTGCAAAAATGCAGAGTCCTCTGGGCTCTGCATGTCCATGTGGCCACAGATACAGATATACAGGGAAAAGAGTCCATCTCTTAGCCAATGCACAGGGCCTCTTCCACGCACAAGTACAGAAGTGTAGGACCCTTTGCCAAGAGAAAAACTGTCTTCACTGTTTGGTACCTGGGCCCGTGTGGGCAACCCTGCACCTTTCCTTCCTTGACTGGGGGGTGTCACATGACAGTGCCATCCCCCACTCCCAAATTTGGCTCACCGGCACAGGATCACAAAGCACTACTCACTGGAGTAAAGTCTGGCAACGCACACATCGTTTCTTAATAATGTTTTTTTTTTTTATTTTGTCCCCAAATTTTCAAGATAGTCATTTTATGACTATACTTATAAACATGACATGTGGCATTACTTGAATAGTGGCCAAAGCATCACTTTAGAGCACAAGTGTGAAAACATGTCTCATCCAGGATTTGAAAAATGACACCTGTCCAGTTTATGAGGTGGTGTGAAAAAATGGCTATGTTGAAAGTTTGGAGAGAAATATTGACAGTTAGTGAAGTTATGAGAGAATGTTGAAATATTTCATTGCTTACTCATAACCTGGTCATTTCACATTATTTTTGCACCACATTTTCCATATAGCCTTCTTTTATTACCAACCTGCATGAACCCAGTAGGTGAACATTTTAAAATCTCCACCAAAACATCGTTTCATGCCACAGGTGCAAAAACATATTTTGGTCAGGATTTTAAACATGACAGCTGCCTCATTCATGAGGTGGTGTGAAAAAATGGCTATTTTGAAAATTTGGGATCAAAATATTGAAAATGACCAAAGTTGTGAGTGAGCATAGAAAAAGTACACTCATAACTTTGTTGTTTTTTAATATTTTTACCCCATTTTTCAAAATATCCTTCTTATCACCCACACCTCATGAACCCAGTAGGTGAACATTTTCAATGCCTGGCCAAAATTTCATTTTATGCCACAAGTGTGGAAACAGCTTTTAGCCAGGATTTGAAAAAGGTAAACTTTCCAACAAAAGAAAAGATCAATGAGGGATGATTTTCTTCATTTTAGGGGGACTCAAGCCAACACTGGGGATTGGGCACTCCAGTGTTGGGAGGATCTTTGGCGGCACCACAGGTGGGCACCCTGGTACCACTATGTATATTATGGGAAGGGGGCAGGTGACCGAGAGGGGTGGGGGTGAAGAGCAGTGGTACTAGGGGTGGGTACCCAGGTCCATTTATTATATATATTTTAAGTATATATTAATTATAAATAAACATTTAGAAAGGGTGAGGATGACCAGGAGGGGGAGGAGGGAGAAAGAAGTGGTTCCAGGGGTTGGCACCCCAGTCTTCTTAACAAATATTAGGTAGGTAGGTAGATAGATAGATAGATAGATATATAGATAGATAGATAGATAGATAGATAGATAGATAGATAGATAGATAGATAGAGTGAGCAGGGGATTAGCAGCTCACTGCTCCAGTTAAAGCTGGCAGCATGACTCCAGCTGCACCTTCAATATTCGACAAAGTCCTGTTGTTCTCCTAGAAGAACAATATGAAAGAACAGTATTTTTCCTATGAGGAAACACATTTTACTGAAAAATGAAACCTATACTTTTAAAAGTAAAAAGTGTATTTATGGGTTATTTTTCATTTTATTAGCCATTTCACCAGAGCCATTATATACTCTAGGGATTGTGTCTTGTGCTGGATTACCAACTCCGGTGATTGAAGGCACTCAAAAATGAGATGTATGATAATTCAGCAAAGCATATCTTGTTGTACGTTATCTTTCAGTCTCTTTAAAGCAATGTTGAGAACACACATTGCACTTAATTTTGACTGCAGTTTCTATGTTTTTCTACCTGAAATTTAAGCAGAATAAGAAGCAGAACATAAAATCTTTGGCGTTAACATGTTTTTATCCAAACTGTACACAAGTCCCTTCCATCCCTACCTACCTACCTATTGGCAGAGTTCAGCATTCTGCATGCGGACATGGCGGAACAGCAACGCATAGCTAAAACCTGCCTCATTCCCAAAGTTCAGCTGAATAATACCACTGCCAATAGTTTCAGTTATGTCACACCATTGTTTCCATCTTCTAAAAACACATTATGATTCCCACATCCTCAGGGCTATAGATGGCTAAATTATTTTGCCATGAGCACAGCCACCAATTCCTGCTTTCTCTTTGTACATCTGCTGCCTATGTTTTGCTATTCGATGTCCACTGATACATGCCTGTACAAAATTATTTTAATGCAATGTCTTTTATCTCAGGATAAAAGAAAAATACATTTTTACCCATGACTCTGGGATCTTGTGTACTTTTGATGTATTTGTATTTGTATCTTACATACTTTTGATGTATTTTGACATATTTATATATTGCGTTCTTTTGATGCATTTGAACTTCACAGACTCTGCAGAGCATGAATAAGAGGATGTAGTTCTGTAGGGCTTGCATACAGCCCATACTCATATTTAACCTTTGATCCCAAATCAGCTGTTTAGCAATCCCACAGGAACAATTGGCTTTTCTATTGTAATTGTTTGCACACTAAATTCCTGCAAAACTTGAACTTGTCAGCAGAGCATAAGCACTTTATACTTGCACAGTATTCTTTTGATTCAGTCAGTACAGCACAAGCACTTTAAACCTGCACTATAGTAACACTTTCATATTATATGAGAGACTGTGTGATTTAGAAATACAATTAGCATTGGAAAAAGTAGTTTCCTTTGATAATAATTTCTGCCTGAAGTTCATTATATGTGGGACAATTGGCACAAAACTTTGCATATGGCATCAGTTAAACATTTTGGCAAAAGGCTTGTATTCAGGCATTACACATGTATGTGAATTAAGACTTCAGAACAGTTGCTCAGCAACTTTGAGTTAGTATGTGCCAGATGTTCTATTGTACTGGTTCAAGAACTTGAAGCATTGAATGAGTTTTATCGCTATTTTATGTACAATGTAAGAAATGTTAAAACTGTTGCTGTGCCCAATATCTATAAACACTTATACGTGGATTGCATTTTGTGTCTGTCTGCTGATATGGAGTTTTGGAATATTCTATTCTGATAACCAATAAGAAATTTAGATGATTCTATTTTGGGGCCTGTAAATATTTTACACGCATTGCCCTTGCTGCTAGCCCCGCCTCAGGAGCAGGGGGAGGAGTCTCCTGGTTAGTTTTGCTTAGAAGATGTCCTGGTTATTAGCCACCCAACTTGCCACCTTCGCTTCTCTGATGTGGGCTTGCTCGTTTTCCCAAGTTTAAATATGAAACTATTTGGAGACGGAGGATTTGGCATGGCACCTCCTTTGCTATGAAATATGCTACCTGGAAACATCTGCTCCACATGGTGGAGGCCTTTAAAGCCTCTTTGACAACCTACTTGTTTTCTCTAGCATTCCCAGATAGATTTTTAATGTATTTAACTGAATCTTTAGGCAGTACTGTCTTTTTAGGTATACTGCCTGGCAGTGTAGCCTAGAGGTTAGAGTAATGAGCTGTGAATGAGCTTGGTACATCCAGTAAACCTGGGTTTGCTTCCCACAACCTTACTTGCAGATTGTGTGACTCTGAGCAAGTCACTTAACCTCCCCAGTGCTCCTAGGTCACCTGTGAAAACAGACAGTTGTGTCTAGTGGGCCTTACCTGGTTACCAAAGAAAAAAAATAAATTAAAAAAAATTCTTCAATGTCATTACGATAATTGCTTTTCTATATGTCATTTGTATTAGTTGTATGGCACTCTGAGCTTCTGCGATAGTTTGCTTTAGAAATAAACTTGGGAGTGCTTGGAGTTTGTGGGTCTGTATTTTGGGGAAATACATTTGGAGTTTTACTCAGAGAAGGTAGGGTTCTGGCTACCCTGAAGAGGGAAGTGGTTAGACCTGTTCTTGAAAAAGCCCTCCCATGATTCTGTTTTAGGCTAAAATTGTATAACAGTTGTGCAAAGGCTTTTGACTCAAGAATGGGTTTCATGTACTTGAACCATGGTTTGTACATGGATATAAAGCAGGAGCAGATATGATAGGAAAACGGATACTTTCCAGTAAGAAATATTAAACATATTACATTACTATTTCATCTGCTTCTGATTATTCCATGACATAAGCCTATTACTATTAAGAATGTGTTTATGCTAATATATAAATCTGCCATTGTTTCTAACTGTACTTTTTATAAGTGTATGTAATTAACTATATATATATATATATATATATATATATATATATATAGTATACTGTATATACATATATAGTGTTCATATCTGTAACCTTTGTGTAGCATCTCTGCTGCTGTAATGGTTCCCAAGGACTATATGAACACATGACGAAGCCAGCAGACTAAGACCATTAGGTCTGTCCAGTCTGCTGATATTGCAGGGCGGTCAGCATCAGTTACTGACCCTGACCCTTCCCGGTCTGTTGATATTGCAGGCGGTCAGCATCAGTTACTGACCCTGACCTCCCCAGTCTGCTGATATTGCAGGGCGGTCAGCATCAGTTACTGACCCTGACCCTCCCCAGTCTGCTGATATTGCAGGGCGGTCAGCATCAGTTACTGACCCTGACCCTCCCCAGTCTGCTGATATTGCAGGGCGGTCAGCATCAGTTACTGACCCTGACCCTCCCCAGTCTGCTGATATTGCAGGGCGGTCAGCATCAGTTACTGACCCTGACCCTCCCAGTCTGCTGATATTGCAGGGCGGTCAGCATCAGTTACTGACCCTGGCCCTCCCCAGTCTGCTGATATTGCAGGGCGGTCAGCATCAGTTACTGACCCTGGCCCTCCCAGTCTGCTGATATTGCAGGGCGGTCAGCATCAGTTACTGACCCTGGCCCTCCCCAGTCTGCTGATATTGCAGGGCGGTCAGCATCAGTTACTGACCCTGGCCCTCCCCAGTCTGCTGATATTGCAGGGCGGTCAGCATCAGTTACTGACCCTGGCCCTCCCCAGTCTGCTGATATTGCAGGGCGGTCAGCATCAGTTACTGACCCTGGCCCTCCCCAGTCTGCTGATATTGCAGGGCGGTCAGCATCAGTTACGACCCTGGCCCTCCCCAGTCTGCTGATATTGCAGGGCGGTCAGCATCAGTTACTGACCCTGGCCCTCCCCAGTCTGCTGATATTGCAGGGCGGTCAGCATCAGTTACTGACCCTGGCCCTCCCCAGTCTGCTGATATTGCAGGGCGGTCAGCATCAGTTACTGACCCTGGCCCTCCCCAGTCTGCTGATATTGCAGGCGGTCAGCATCAGTTACTGACCCTGGCCCTCCCAGTCTGTTGATATTGCAGGGCGGTCAGCATCAGTTACTGACCCTGGCCTCCCCAGTCTGTTGATATTGCAGGGCGGTCAGCATCAGTTACTGACCCTGGCCCTCCCAGTCTGCTGATATTGCAGGGCGGTCAGCATCAGTTACTGACCCTGGCCCTCCCAGTCTGCTGATATTGCAGGCGGTCAGCATCAGTTACTGACCTGGCCCTCCCCAGTCTGCTGATATTGCAGGGCGGTCAGCATCAGTTACTGACCCTGGCCCTCCCAGTCTGCTGATATTGCAGGGCTGTCAGCATCAGTTACTGACCCTGGCCCTCCCAGTCTGTTGATATTGCAGGGCTGGCAGCATCAGTTACTGACCCTGGCCTCCCCAGTCTGCTGATATTGCAGGGCGGTCAGCATCAGTTACTGACCCTGGCCCTCCCCAGTCTGCTGATATTGCAGGGCGGTCAGCATCAGTTACTGACCCTGGCCCTCCCAGTCTGCTGATATTGCAGGGCGGTCAGCATCAGTTACTGACCCTGGCCCTCCCAGTCTGCTGATATTGCAGGGCGGTCAGCATCAGTTACTGACCCTGGCCTCCCCAGTCTGCTGATATTGCAGGGCGGTCAGCATCAGTTACTGACCCTGGCCCTCCCCAGTCTGCTGATATTGCAGGGCGGTCAGCATCAGTTACTGACCCTGGCCCTCCCCAGTCTGCTGATATTGCAGGGCGGTCAGCATCAGTTACTGACCCTGGCCTCCCAGTCTCGTTGATATTGCAGGGCGGTCAGCATCAGTTACTGACCCTGCCCTCCCAGTCTGCTGATATTGCAGGGCGTCAGCATCAGTTACTGACCCTGGCCCTCCCCAGTCTGCTGATATTGCAGGGCGGTCAGCATCAGTTACTGACCCTGGCCCTCCCCAGTCTGTTGATATTGCAGGGCGGTCAGCATCAGTTACTGACCCTGGCCCTCCCCAGTCTGCTGATATTGCAGGGCGGTCAGCATCAGTTACTGACCCTGGCCCTCCCCAGTCTGCTGATATTGCAGGGCGGTCAGCATCAGTTACTGACCCTGACCCTCCCCAGTCTGCTGATATTGCAGGGCGGTCAGCATCAGTTACTGACCCTGACCCTCCCCAGTCTGCTGATATTGCAGGCGGTCAGCATCAGTTACTGACCCTGACCCTCCCCAGTCTGCTGATATTGCAGGGCGGTCAGCATCAGTTACTGACCCTGACCCTCCCCAGTCTGCTGATATTGCAGGGCGGTCAGCATCAGTTACTGACCCTGACCCTCCCCAGTCTGCTGATATTGCAGGCGGTCAGCATCAGTTACTGACCCTGACCTCCCCAGTCTGCTGATATTGCAGGGCGGTCAGCATCAGTTACTGACCCTGACCTCCCCAGTCTGCTGATATTGCAGGGCGGTCAGCATCAGTTACTGACCCTGACCCTCCCCAGTCTGCTGATATTGCAGGGCGGTCAGCATCAGTTACTGACCCTGACCCTCCCCAGTCTGCTGATATTGCAGGGCGGTCAGCATCAGTTACTGACCCTGACCCTCCCCAGTCTGCTGATATTGCAGGGCGGTCAGCATCAGTTACTGACCCTGACCCTCCCAGTCTGCTGATATTGCAGGGCAGGTCAGCATCAGTTACTGACCCTGACCCTCCCCAGTCTGCTGATATTGCAGGGCAGTCAGCATCAGTTACTGACCCTGACCCTCCCCAGTCTGCTGATATTGCAGGGCAGTCAGCATCAGTTACTGACCCTGACCCTCCCCAGTCTGCTGATATTGCAGGGCAGTCAGCATCAGTTACTGACCCTGACCCTCCCCAGTCTGCTGATATTGCAGGGCAGTCAGCATCAGTTACTGACCCTGACCCTCCCCAGTCTGCTGATATTGCAGGGCAGTCAGCATCAGTTACTGACCCTGACCCTTCCCAGTCTGCTGATATTGCAGGGCAGTCAGCATCAGTTACTGACCCTGACCCTCCCCAGTCTGCTGATATTGCAGGGCAGTCAGCATCAGTTACTGACCCTGTCCCTCCCCAGTCTGCTGATATTGCAGGGCAGTCAGCATCAGTTACTGACCCTGACCTCCCAGTCTGCTGATATTGCAGGGCAGTCAGCATCAGTTACTGACCCTGACCCTCCCCAGTCTGCTGATATTGCAGGGCAGTCAGCATCAGTTACTGACCCTGTCCCTCCCCAGTCTGCTGATATTGCAGGGCAGTCAGCATCAGTTACTGACCCTGCCCAGTCCCCTTCCCTCTGTCAGCCACTCCAGTGACCCTGATTTCTTTTTAACTCTATCCCAGCCTCTCTTGAAGCTGCCTACCTTTTTCAACGAACCCACCTTCCCCGGAAGTCCATTTCAACCCACCACCCTCTCAGTGAAGAAGTGCTTCCTAGACTCTTCCCTAAACTCCCCCCCAACTTGAGACTGTGGCCCCTCATGTTTCAATTCCCACTAAGCTTGAAGATACCCTCCTTATCCACCCTATTTATTCCTTTCAAATACTTGAAAGTCTCAATCTTGTCCTCCCTCCTCTCTCCTCTAGACAGCACATGTTCAGAGCCCCAGTCTCTCCTCATACATCCTACCTTGCTGCCCCATGATCATCTTAAAAAAAAGGTGTTCAACCTACATAATGCTACCCTGGTTTTCAAAAAGCCAAATAAATAAATACATAGATAAATACATACATACGTACGTACATACACATATACCATGCATAAATATTGCAATGGTGTGTGATATGACACAGCTTACAATAATTATTTTTTTTGTGATGATTTATGGAAAAAAAGATAAGTTGAAGCATCTTATTTAAAAAAGAATCCTAGGAGCAAACTGGATTTCATATTTGTATATTCCAGCATTCATATAAATACAATACACAGTGTAAAAAAACCTGGTTACTTATCACTCATTTATGTTTTAAACGTGCATCAAAAGTTTGCTTCAAAAACATTAAAATCAATTGCCTCTGATTTTTCTTTCTTTCTTTTTTTTTGTTTATATCTATGTTTTATGCTCATGCCCCCTTTGTCTCCGAGGCTCACCAATGGGGGCTATCACGGTGGGGGGGGCATGAATCCCGGGCATGGACCTCAGCCCCCATCCTGCCTCGCATTACGCCTCGGACAGGGAAGAGAGGAGGGGGGACTGCCCCCCACTTATGCCACATGTCAGGCCTCTGACTGATCCGGGTCCAAACCGCACCACTGCAAGCCCTGTAACTGGCGAGCTGTGGGGTCATTTTCCTTTTTCTCCTGGTACCCCCCCCAAGGATACAGGTGATTGACGGAGTCTGTGGAGAAGGTGCACGCTGAGATGTGATGCCTCTCTGGACCCCAGCCAATGTCCTCCCCTCCCACGTGGCGCCCTACACTGCACCTTCACTCGTGTGTACCCAGGGGGGCAGCATTGCAGCGGGACTGGCATCCCTCTCTCTCCAGAGGAGGAGAGTGCCCCTAAGGCATTCAATCCTCCTCCTCCCCCATCTGACCCTTCAGCTGCCCGGGTTCATTCCCGAACCTGGGTTGGCAGCATTGCAAGCAGTAGCACTACCACTGCACCAATGGGTTTGTTGGCACTGATTTTTCATTAATAAAATACAGTATATAACATTTTTTTTTAAAATCAATTAGCTGACGCAGAGCTGAAGGTAAGGAAGCCATTTCAGCCATGTATGATTTGCAACATGGTACAGATATGTACAGAGAAGAAAGAGAGTGTATGGATATCTTTACAGTAAAGAATAAGGAGAGCGCATGTGAGCTTGGAAACCAGGTATGGGTAAGAAATGCTTTTAAGGCTCTAACCGTGTTGGCAGTCTGCAATACATGAAAAACAAAACACTCCTAGTTTGATAAAGCTATCCAGTTCTGATTCAAGTACATATTATATAGCAATGAGTGCTAAAGATATGATAAAACATAACTTAACACTGTAAAGATTCTGGTAAGGCTGCATGCAATGTATTGCCTAGTACTACAGCCACATATTTCTGAACCAGGGAGCTTGGGATTTAAACCTAAAAACGTCTGCCTCACAAAACAGAGCTCTACCACCATGCTAGTAAAGCAGTTCCATAGATGTTCGTATAGGGGATCCCTGCATACATTGGCATGGTTATTCATTTCTCTACCCTTATCACAGTTTCTCACCACATAACCTCCTGCTCAAGAGAAAAACAGCTTTTCTAGCCTTAGTCGACTTAGCCTCTATCTAGGATCTGATTCAAGATTCCATACTGGCATCAAATGTGAAGGCTCCAGTACCACTATAGTACCACCTGCTGAGTACCCCTTAGTACTGCCGTAGCTCAATATTTCTAAATCAGGGGCTCAGGATCTGAAGTTGTAGCTTTCTGGCTCCCAGTCCAGGATTCTTCCACCAAACTAAAGTGTCATCTCCCCTGACTGAGTCAGTAGGAGATCGTTATATCTTTTAGCCTGTTTGCTCATTTCCTTCCCCAAATCAAGTCACCTAATCGCAAAAAGTTATACAGTACATTATGTCAGTTTTTTTTTTCTTTCACTAAGCTCTGAGAGGTTGCTAAGTAGATGCTGTCACTATATTCACCCAATAGCAGAATTATTTGCTAGGCTACTTTTATTTCTGGACTGAGCCAGGCATGCATGTGTTATTAATGTCTTCCTTTATCCATAACCAGGCTCCCATCTACTTTCATAGGTTCATAAGTTCATAGAGCTTTACAGGCTCAGGAAGCAGTGCCTTCTGAGAGCTTGCCACCAGTTGGTAGTTTACAAATAAAATACATTTTTACAGCCCATGAAATTGTCTAGATGTTTTTTAAACTGATTCATTGTATTACTTTCTATGACCATTGCAGGTAGTGCATTCCACTGGACCACAACACGTTGTGTAAACCACTGACTTCTTTTATTAGTTTTGCAGTTGTCGCCCTTTAGTTTGATTTTATGTGTTCTGGTAAGAACAGTTGAGCCACTCTTTACTAACCCTATAGTTTTCATAAGGTAGAGGTCATTCATTGCTTTATATATTAAGCAAAGGTCACCTCGAAGTTGTCTATAGTCCATTGAATAAAGGTTGAGTTTCTGGAGCCTGCACCCATATTCTAAAAGATTCATGTCTTTAATTCTTTTAGTAAGTTTCTTTTGTACCCTTTCTATTTGTTTCTTCCCTTCAACTGTAACTGGTGCGCAAAATTGGGAATGATAATCCAGATTTGGTCTAGCCAAGATAGTGGATACTGGGATTATAACTCTGGAGTCTCTGCTTTTTATGTATTTAAAAATACATCCTATAATCCTTTGGCATTTCTTAACCTTAGCTGTTGTTTTGGTGTCAAAATTAAGCCTATCATTTACTACCACACCTACGTCTTTTTCATTGCTGGTGGTTGGTAGTTGTACATTATTAAGACTATAAGAGAACTTCTGGTTGTTGTGTCCCAGGTGCATGACCCTACTCTTCTTTTCATTAAAGTACATCTTACTATGAGTAGCCTAGCTTCCTAATTGATTTAATTCATCCTGAAATGCCTTGGCAAACTGTTCATTATTGACAATACATCCCAGCCTGTAGTCGTCTGTATATTTAGACATCCAGATGTTGGTGGATGTTTGCATAGATGAAATCAAAATATTGAACAGAATTAGACCCAGAACTGAGCCCTGTGGAACACCACTAGTTACCTGTTCCCACTGTGAACTATAACCGCTGATGACTACATGTTAGCGCCTATTGTGCAGCCATGATTTAACCCAATTTATAAAGTTTGGGTGAAAATTGAGATTAGCCATATGGTTTATCAGAACTTGGTGAGAGACTTTATCAAAGGCCTTGGAAAAATCAAGAAAAATAATATCCACTGGTAGGCCTGAGTCCAAGGATGCACTAATATTTTCAAAAATGTTTAGAAGGTTTGTTAGGCAAGACCTGCCTGAGAAAAAAGGCACGGGGTCATAATGTCACAAGACATTATGCTGCATGGCTAGATCGTGCTGCCAGTACAGCGCGATTTATGCCATGCGGCATAACTCTTTTTTCTGGGGGGGCTCTACCCCCACACACCCCCCATTGCAGGGGGCTGTGCCCCAGACCCCCACTAAAGATTCTTAACTCGGGGTCCAACTTGGGGAGCATGCAAACTCTTTAAAAAAATAAAATTTCTGGGACCGGGAATCAAACCCGGTCCCAGACGCAGTGCCTGCTGCAGTGGCTCTGTCCAGTGAGCCATGGCAGCTGCTTGGTGGAACCCACTCCCAGCAGAGGTCTTATCCTCTGTCTGGGAGTGTGTAAATGGTACAATACCACGTACAGCAGTATACACGGTATTGTACCATTCACTGTCCTAGACAGCTTATTTGGTTAGTTATAATGTCGCACGCTATTGCCGCATAACATTATGAACCGTGCACAGAAAACAGTGCTGTGTTATGTCCTGTTGATTGTATTGAGAAATATGTGCATTAATATGGATAAGGAATAGTCTTTCTAAAAGTTTTACCAAGACTGACGTAAGACTAATAGGTCTATAGTTCGAGACATCTTTCTTATTACCTGCCTTATGGATCAGGGTCACTATGGCCTCCTTCCAGGTCTGCATAATTTCACCTGTATTCATGGATACATTAAATAGTACCATTAGAGGGCCACATATAACATTAGTTGTTTCTTTGAGAAACCTAGGGTGTAACTCATCGGGCCCTGAAGATGAGTGTATTTTAAATTTGAGAGTACCTTCTGCACTTCCTCTTCAGTTATCAGAGATGGGGGTGGTATCTGTACATTGAAGGAGTGTTCAGCATAATTTTCTTTAGGTGTAAATATATTAAGAAAAAGTTTATTGAATTCATTAGCCATAACAAGTTCATTAGTCAGTGTTCCATTAATAGTTTCAATAGGGCACACTGTTGGCTGCCTACCTCTAGGAGAGCCTATATAGTTATAAAAGGTCTTATGATTGTCTAAAGTGTCAGTAGTAATTTTAAGTTCAAATTCCTTTTTTGCATTTCTTATGTTTTGTTTAACCCTTTGTACTTTTCCCATATATGATCTCCAAGTGGCCATTGTTGGATTTTTCTTGTAGCTGGGTAGGCTCGGGGTGGGTCAAAAGTTGGTCAACTGGGTGGCAAACTGGTTGACGGGCAGAAAACAGAGAGTGGTGGTAAATGGTATACAGTCAGAAGAGATGCAAGTCACAAGTGGAGTACCTCAGGGATCAGTCCTGGGGCCAGTCATCTTCAACATCTTCATTAGTGACCTTGCAGATGGACTAGAGGGTAAGGCTTGTCTGTTTGCAGATGACACCAAGATCTGCAACAGAGTAGATGATCCAGATGGGGTGGGCAGAATGAGAAGAGATCTGGATAAACTAGCAGAATGGTCAGAAGAGTGGCAACTGGATTTAATGCAAAGAAGTGCAAAATCATGCACATAGGGAAGAGAAACCCTGAAGCCACCTATAGACTGGGAGGAGTTGCTAGCAGTCACAAAGGAAGAAAGAGACTTGGGCATCATCATCACTGATGACCTAAAATCATCAAGCAGACCTCTAAAGCAGTAGGTAAGGCTAGGGGGGTGTTAGGGTGTATTAGTAGGGTATCACAAGTCGTAAGAGGGAGGTAATAATCCTCTGTACAAGACACTGGTTAGGCCCCATCTGAGTACTGCGCAGTATTGGAGGCCACACCTCACAAGGACATTAACCAAATTGAGGCAGTCCAGAGAAGGGCAACCAAAATGGTGCAGGGACTGCATCAGAAGACATATGAGACAGATTAACGGAGCTCAATATGTATACCCCTTGAGCAAAGGAGGGAGAGAGGTGATATGATCGAGGCATTCAAACACCTTAAGGGCATAAACAAGGTGAAAGAGTCTAACATGTTTAAATATAAGAAAATAGCAGGACAAGAGGACACAGCATGAGATTAGAGGAGGCTGATTAAGGGAATGTGAGGAAATTCTTTTTCACAGAAAGGGTGGTGGATGCATGGAATGGCTTACCACAAGAAGTGGTGGCTATGAATACAGTGCAGGGCTTCAAACAGGCATGGGATAGGCATAAGGGAGCAATACAAATGACTATGAATAGATAGGCCACTGTCAGAGCAAAGGCCGATGGCACATTTATAAGGTAGAAAAAGAAATGGGCAGACTGGATGGGCTTTGCGGTCCTTATCTGCCGTCAACTTCTATGTTTCTATGTTTCTATTTTCTGAAGTATTTTTTCTTTACGTTTATTGTCCTTTTAATATTTTTGTTCCACCACAGTGGAGTTCTGATACCTTTACTGTATTTCTTCCTAGTCGGAACCCATGCGTTCAAACAGTGTTTAATCTTGTTTCATATACAGTCCCATATTTGGTGTAGTTCAAGACCTGAAAGGTCAGACACCCAATCCCAGGATGCTAGACAGTCATTTATTAGTTTATAATTTGCTTTAGAAAAGTCTCTGACCATAGTGACTCCCTTTAGTAGCTACTATTGATGTATATGTTTAGTATCACCATTTTATAGTCACTGTCTGGAAGGGGATCAGTAATAACTGGTATTGCCGTCCTACTCTCCATGTTGGTTAAAATAACATTGAGTATGTTATCATCTCTTGTT
This sequence comes from Neoceratodus forsteri, assembly GCA_016271365.2. Classification (NCBI taxonomy): domain Eukaryota; kingdom Metazoa; phylum Chordata; order Ceratodontiformes; family Ceratodontidae; genus Neoceratodus; species Neoceratodus forsteri. The sequence continues at coordinate 941,365,669 of CM028137.1, forward strand.
CCATCAATTACTGTTGGGTCAAGGTTTTGATTTATTATTGAATATCAATAAACGTGTTTTCAACATATCCCTGTCCTTCCAATGTTAGCCAGTTGATTTTAGGGAAATTAAAACTGCCCATTAGAAAATAGGTTTGGGATTTCACAGTGTATTTTATTGGTAACTATACAGTAAGCATAATATATCTGTCCTACCAGCGTTGCCTCATGTTAAAAAAAACAGGTGCCATATAACTAGCTATATCTCATTGAAACTGACTGCCAAACATTTGAAATTGTGTTATGAATTGTGCCTTGCAACACATCCAAAACATAATCCACAGCGTTTTCCATTAATTCTGTGAGTGTGATATCTTAATACCTCCAATTGGTAGATGTATTTATGACTATTTTTATTTGGGTATTTGATTGGGTAATTTATTCTGTCCACTGTGAGCCCTTGGGAATAGGGTGCTGTAGAAGGATAATCGCCTTGCCTTGTTATATTCCACATGGCTGATGGCTGACAGTTATAGGACTAATGGTAGCATAAGACCAGTCCTAAAGCGAGGGTCACCACTCTTCATATATACCATACCCATTGATGAACAGTTCCATCTATGTGTGGGTTATCCTTACCCAGGCCCACCAGCTGTCTAATAATTCCCTTAGGAAATACAAATAAATGATCATCTATTTACGTATGTAGTATTTGTTGACCTGGAAAGTAAGGCTAGATAATACTGCTTATTTTCAGCCTTATTCCTTGGGAAGGGTGGCAAATATAAACCAACTGAAGTTGACCTAGATTAAGTAGTTGGTGGTATATTTTTTGTCACTGGGGACAATTTGGCAAGGACACTGGGGAAATTCCCCTACTCTTGCAGTAGGGGGACTCACTGACTGTGAGCCATGGCCACTTCGAGTGGAGCACCAGGAGAGCAGGACGTCCCAGATGGAGGGGAGAGACTTTCTTTTGAGCAAGAAGATTTGGATGATTCTGAGGTTTTTATGGATGTTCTGACACACAGCAAGTTGGAGACTCAAAGCTATTAATTGCAAATGATGATTTCAGTTCACTACAGCCCGAAGTTAAAATATCCACACAGAAATTTCCTGAAGGTGACTTAAATGCAGAATCTCTGCAAGAATTACTGAACACAGAAAACGAGAGCCATTTCTTGGAGAAAGAGCGCTTGATAGAGAAACTAGCCCGATTGCAAGAAACCGCACCAAATGTCAGATCTCCTGGCTCGCCTGTCGTCGGGCCTGCATTCCAAGATGATGTGGCAGCTGCAAAACAAACAGAAGGGCTGGGTAAGACTGTTAATCTTACTTCTTCAGAAACAACTCTTGAAAACCTAAGGATTTGGCTTATCCAGCTGTCAGTAAAGGAGTTCTTGGTCACTCGTGCCGAGAGCTGGAGAATCCTAATATATTTTGAATGTTAAAACTATGGTGAAATCCTGCAGTAGCTCAGAGGGTGAATCTCTTACGGCAGAAATGGTGAAAGATGTGATGCCTGCACGTCAGGTGAATCCTGGAGAGCTCCCACACTCCAACCTCTCTAAAACTGCTGGTTTTGTTTTCCGTGCTGCAGCATCAGCAGCACCCTCCATAGAACAGGACGCGCAATGTGTTATCAGATCTCTCCCTCAAAACAGGAGGGTTTAACCATATTCTCTTTTTCCCGAGAAGATGACTCATGACCAGGGATATGATAGGACTTTAAAACAAAGCAAACTACTCCTATGACTGCTAACAGAAAAATTAACATTGCAATACCCTCTATTTTAGAAGGGCCTGGGAAAGAACCTTTAGATTCAGAGTCCTCTCTGGATTTGAAAATGGAGAAAGTAGAATCTATATTGCCAACAATAACCCCAGGAGAGCCTTGGTCTCCCCAGAAGGCATTAAGTGAGGCGGGTTGGACACAGAATGAAAAGGGTATTTGGATTCCCACCCCTGACTGGGACCCCATGCTTAACTTTACTCAAAATTCCCCTGAATGGCGACCTAAGGTCTCACTTCCCACCTTGCCCGCAGGGCCATAAACAGGAGAAATTAAAAATGACTTGGCATTTGAACAACACAATGCAAATCTAGAAATCAAGAACTCTGCTGACCAAAAATTGGCTGAAGACTTTAAACCTAATGCATTTATACCTGTGGTAGCTGATCCACAAGTGTCCATAGACACAAATAAGCCACTCCTTTCTGAGCTGTTTTCAAAAATGAGAAAGGAAGCAGCCCCAAGAAGAAATGCGTTGCGCATAAAATATAAGGGAGGCTTAGAAATTCGACCTGACAAGCACTATGTGGGCAAACTACTATTAAAAGACTCATTAAAATTCTCCACAAAAGAAGTTTTTGCATTTATCAACATTTCTGGGGAGGATAGTTTTGATATTAGTTTCCGATCAGCTTATGGATTGCATTTGTTTTGGGAAAGGTACAATCAAGTGAAATTCTCTCCTACATGGACCCCCTTTTTGGTTATTCCCTTAACCAAACCATTGATAAAATATGTCACTGTGATGTTCTGAAATGAGGGGGTCCCATGTAGAGGATATAACTTACTGGCTTAGCCAGAAATGTGATGTAATGAGCCCTCCTGAGGCTATATTAGACACAGAAATGTTTTGGACTGGGGGATGGCGGTATAAAGTTAAATTGATACAAACTGAGACCGGAACTGAACACATTCCTAATTCATTTTTACTGGGACGGGATAGAGGCATTTGCTTTTATGCAGGCCAACCTCGGGCTTGTTACAAATGTGGATCCAGAATGTACCTCTGTAGCTCTTGTGATAAACCCAGGCACGATAATTGTGGCGAGATCGGGCATATTGCTTTTCAATGTGCAAATCTCACTAGGTGTGATTTATGTGACGAGACGGGACATGTTTTCTCTGAATGTTCATGGGCAGCAAAAAAATAAGGCCTCGACCTTCTCATACAGAATGCACAAGATTCTGTTACTTCCCAGCCGGCCCCTACTTTAGTTTCTGATATTCCAATCAGAACTCCCTTGGAGGACCCACCCTCTCCCTTGCCTCCTTCAATTTCAGATCCTCCTTTAAAAATAGAAGCAAAACCAGCCCCCCTTCCTCTTTGGTAGTCATGCCCATGTATGTCTCTTTCCCTGTATGTTATACTGACCCAGTAGAAGTTATAGCTACCACCTCTAATCAACCACCTTTTACTACTGTTCCGGTACACAGATAAGCTAGGAATTTGAAAGGGGGACAAGCCAAACCTTCAGTAGAAATAGATTTGAAAAATCCCTTCTCTATTCTACCCTTCCAATGGGGGGATACACCCGAGATGCACTTGGGAGATTCAGACTCTCAGTCTACTAAAACAGAAAACAGTATCCTCTCACAAAGCAGATCAGACTATAAGGGAAAGAAAAAGAAAAAAGAAAAAAAAGAGTCTTGAATTCTAAAAAGAATTATATGAATGACTTCTTTACTCATAGGTTCATTAAATGTTCATAGCTTGTTAAATTATAGAAAAAGAAATGTAGTGTATAATTATAGTCATGATGAACAAATAGACATCTGTTTTTTGCAAGAAACCTGGATGTACACCAGTGACCAGGCAAGGTTCTTCCAAAGAGAATGGGTGTGGGGACCTTCTTTTTGGTCCTTTGGAACAGCAACTGAAGAGGGTGTAGGTTTTTTATTTAACTCTTTTGATTTCAAATTGGTCAAACTGATTGATCTAGTCCCAGGGAGAGCTTTAATATTGGATGCGGTATGGAAAAGGCTGCATTGCAGGTTTGTCAACATCTATGGCTCACAGATTAGATCAAAACAGGTGGCTCTTTTTAACAGTTTGAAGCCTTATCTACTTACTTCTTATACAGTTTTCCTTTGTGGAGATTTTAATTGTATTTTGAAACCCACTTCTAGCACAACATTGACACAAGAGAAAAAAGTATACTGTGATTCTGATGCTTTACGGAAATTAATAGAACCGGCAGATCTCTTAAATTGCAATTCAAAGCAAGCTTCTGGACCTAAATTTACCTTTCAAAAAAACAAATGTACTTCCATTATTGATTATATATTTATTTCCAAAACCCTAACCAATATACAGTTTCAGACTTCAGTCACGACCTTTTCAGATCACCTGCTGTTACTTGGTTCCTTTTTTACTTGTACAGGAAAACCAAATATCAGGTCAAAATGGAAACTAAATTCCTCCATCCTAACTGATCAGGGGTTAAAACCAAATAGCTGACATATTAACAGCCAGATTATCTGTCTATTTTTTATATGAGGAGGTAGGAGATTGGTGGGCAGATTCTAAAATGGATTTCAAACATTTCTTTCTGAAACAAGGAAAAACCAGGGAAAACATTAAATTTCTAACATATTTGAAACTAAGTCAACAGCTACAAAATTTACATTCTTTAGCTAACACCTCTAAATTTGACTATACAGATCATATTAAAAAACTTAAAGAAGAATTAATAAAATATCAATATGATAGGGCACAGGCAATGAAAGGTATACTACAGTATGGGGCAATGAAAACTCCTCATGAAGATCCATTTGAAGCTTTCAGAACATGCAAAAACTCCACTTTTTTGAATCTTTGATTAACAAAAAAGGGGGGACATAGTGTCCTCTATAGTAGAGATACATAAAGTAATTAAAGAATGTATGTTGTCTCATGTCCCTTCAAAACCTCCTTCAGAAGACACTATAAAACAATTCTTAAACTCAATATCAATCCCTGTAGTACCAAAAATTAAAACCAGCCTAATACAACCAATAACGGTTAGTGAAATTGAACAAGCCATCAAGACTCTGAAAAATGGTACATCACCTGGATCAGATGGTTTGACTAATGAGTTTTATAAAACTTTCTCAAAACCACTGTCCCTGTGTTTAGAAAAAGTATTTAATTTTTTTACCACTCATTCTATTCCTTCATGGTTTATGGAAGGTTTATTGATTCTGTTGTTCAAATCTGGAGATAAATTTTCTATAGACAACTGGAGACCAATTACACTTCTGAACACTGATTATAAAATATTTGCTATCATTCTTAATAGAATAAAAAATTATGCAAACACAGTATTGTCATCTTGGCAATTCTGTGGTTTACCAAGCAGAAAAATACAACAAGCTCTGATGATTATTAGAGACCTGATTGATTATGTGGTGGTACAAAATGAACAAGGATGTATCACTTCAGTAGACCAGTATACAGCCTTTGATAGGGCCTCACACACTTTTCTTTTTTTAACTTTAGAAGCATATGGCATTCCAACACAAATAATAAACTGGCTCAAATCTTAATACTATGGAGCAGAAATACATCTAATTATTAGACACCACATCACAAAAGGAATTTCAATACAAACAGGAGTACGGCAAGGTTGTCTCCTCAGCCCTCTTCTCTATATTTTCACTTTGGACCCCTTGGTGCATCTTTTGACAGATACCCCTAAATGGAGGGAGTTGTAGGCCCAGATAAGAGTAAAGTATTTCATATGAATGCTTATGCAGATGACATTTGTGTGTTTTTTAAAGATTATACCCAAGTCCCTCTTTTCCTGGATTCTATGACTAATTATTCTGTTCTTTCTAATTCCAAATTAAATGTACTAAAAAGCAAAGGGCTTTTTATAGGAACTAATTGTCCTGACCCGGTATGTATAGAAGGGATATCAATATCCTCAGAGCCCCTTAAAATACTAGGTATTTATTTTGGAACGCAAAATATCCCCTCTTTTAACTGGGATTCTGTAATAGCTAAGGTAGACTCTAAAGTGCAAAGATGGAGGCATTGGAGGATAATCAAACTCAAACGGATACAAATCATTAAACAATTTATCATCCCTATGATTTTATATATTGCTATGATTTTTCTGCCTCCGACACAGTTGGAAACAAAGTTATATAGCATATTTTTCCAAATGTTATGGGGTAATAGACTAAATCCCATTAAACGACAATACACATATCTCAAGAAGGAAAAAGGAGGTCTTGGTATGATAGATCCGGTGGGGTTTTTTTATACCTGATTTTTTACCCATGCTTTAAAATGCAGCTTAATGCCTGAAGAAGCAATATATTCTTATTGGATTAAAATAAACTTATCAGGGTATATTACCAAATGGCAGACCACTCCATCTAAACTAACTAGTAACATTTTTATCCCACAATGGTTTATCCCTGCTGCAAAAAAATTATATAAATGGGGTATAACAACACAGAAAATTATTAGTAATACAGGGCCCCAGTTATACACAGTAGTTATGTCTTCAGTGCATCCGACTGAACCCTGTTTTAAAAACTGTCCATCCTCCCAAAACTTGGGAGTATTGGCACAACTGAACATCCTAGAATTCCTATTCAGATGTGAGAATTTTCGTGGCTAGTAGTCTATGGAAGGATTAACGTTAGAGGCAATGCAAAATATAAGGCTAAATCTGAAAGAAACTGCCCATATGAGGCTTGCATAAATAAGGAGGAAACCGTGGAACATTTTTTATTTCATTGCTGCTATGCAAAATCTCTTTGGAATTACCTCACCACAAAATGGAATATGAGATAGTTAAGAAACATAAATTATAATAACCTGGTATTGGGGCAGTTCCATAATTTAGGAACTTTTTATTCTAAGGATACATTGATGTTTTTTTGTTGCTGTTTAAAATCTTATCTCTGGCAGGCTAGATGTCAGTGGGTGTTATATCAAAGATGGATGCCTCATGAGACAGTGGGAAATCTGATGCAGGTAGCCATGGAAAAGGTGTAGATTTCAGATACAGCAATTCATACATCTAAAAAGGTTACCACTTGGTGGAAAGGGTTTTCCCTGTTTGTAAAATATAAATGAATGATCTTATTATCAACAAATATCTTTGAGTTTAAGTTCATTACAAACTATGGCTCTCATTGATTAATTTGTTATATGCTTTCTTTTTTCCATTTTTTCTTTTCTTTTCATGATTATTTGAGTGACTTAACACTGCTTTTTATTTTGTTGTTTGCTTTTGCTCTTTAAAGTTATGTTTTTGAATTTATGTTACTTGATGTTGTTTTAATAAAAAAATTCCCCTACTCTTTTTGAAAAGTGCAATGGAGTCTTTCATGTCCATCTGAACAAACACCAGGAAAGACAGGCAAGTCCTCCATTTAACTTCTCATCTGAAGGGCAAATTAACTGTGTCCCTGCTGTGACAAAATGATCATGTACACCATTTTCTTTACATTACTGTTTTCTGTATGTGCCTCCCTGATTTATATCCTTGCACTGTACTTGGATGCCTTTTTTTCACGACATACTGTATGGTCCTCTTTAATTGTGTATGTGATGACTTGTACACATTATGCAATTATTGTTCAGTTACCGTCTCCCCTACCTTACCCTCTCTCTCCCAGGATGCACCTGTGAATTAGTCATTGACAGTGTGCCTTCCTGGCCAAAAGGTGTGAATAAATTATGCAATTCAGTGGGACAATAGTGGTTTTCTATGGAGAGGCTTTCTTGTATAATGGCCAACTATTGTGTGGACAACTGTTTTTTTTTTAACTTTGTTTATTCGCTGGACTCTCCGAGGCATCCTTCAGAGGTGCCCACTCAATCCAGACCCTTCTTCTACCCACTGTGACCAGCTATCACTGGTTCACCCCTCTCAGAGGAATTTCTCAGCACTCCGGATCACCCCCCCCCGGAACAGGCCCACTCACCCTCAGCGGCACTGTCTGAAATTAGAAGGTCCATCCCTTTGGGAGGTCGGCCATGGAACCCCGGTGTGGCCTGACCCAGCACTGGGGATGAGAGGGAGATCCCTGGGGCCCTCATCATCTCCTTGGTGAGCTGGGGTATTTTTGTACTTTTTTGGTCCCTGCCCCTTCCCTCACGGAGCCCAACCAGAAAGGCAACAGAATGCCATTACTCCGCCCCTAGGCATATGTCATGCTGCTACAGCTCGCAATTCTCCAGTCACCACTAGAGGTCACCCTAAGAGTGAGCACCTCCCATACCCACCCCCAGGAAGAGAGAGCAGTCCATCAGATGCTCGATCTCTTCTCCCCCTGCCGACACCCGGTGATCCCGGCTCATTCCCGAACCTGGGTCACCGGCGTGGTACGAGTTGTGGACAACTGTTGTCAGAAATATATGAGAATAAGTAACAAAAAGGTATATTATCTAAGAAGCGTACTATGTTTTGTAAACAAATCTGAGGCATAAACTTTCTGACTCACCCATAGTAAACCTGAGTAAAGATATAGTTAATTTTGATTTTGGATTACCTGACCCAGCAACTATTTCATAGACCTAAAAGACATAGTAATAACTTTTGGTTTCTTTCTTTATTTTTTTTAGAATGATGACATTTTGACTTGGTGTAAGAATAACAGAAGATGTTCTCAGGTAAGTGCATGTTATACAGCTTGAACACAAAACATACCTGCTAGATTTTATATGGTCTTCACCATTTAAGTTTCCACATCAGGTAGCGCTTTAAGTGCCACATATTTTATTACTATTAAGTATATGTATAGCTACTGTATATCTATCTCTATATGTATATATACATGTATGTATATCTTTATTTATTTATTTCTAATGTTTCACCAGGAAAGACATAGTAAACTGGTAACAGCTCGTTTCCAGATATGTCTTGGGGAGGGTAAAATGGAGGACACTAAGGAACACCAGGAATAATAATACAATAATAACAACAATACAGTGAAAGGTGAATAAGTTCCATAAATAAAAATTGTGCAAAGACAAGGGTTACGAGAAGTAAAATACATAATTAGACAATAAAGCATAAGATGATAACATTTGTATTGTGCAGAGGCAATGCTGACTTAAAGGTGGGAGCAAAAGTTGTCGATTAGGAAGGGTGAAGAGGGGACTACACTAGTGTAGGTGTGCACCAAAGGGGGGAACAGAGGTGGGAGGGTGATGGGCAGCCCAAGGACTAGTAACAGGGGCAACTGCAGGAGTATGTAGTGATGTCCTGAAGGAGGGAGTAGAGTGAGTGCTGGGAAGAGGCAGAGTGGAAGGTAAGGGGGGAAGAACCACATCATTTGTGGAAAAGGAAGGAGAGGGCAGCTTGACCAGTACTGTACTTTCTTGAGGGGAGTGCAAGAGAACAATAATCAGAGTTGCAAAGGGGTAAGAAGTGGTTGGAGGAAGAGAGGAGGGTAGCAAGGTAGGAGGGGAGGCAGCCACATCAGTAGTTAGAGATAAAGTGTTACAGCAACCAAGTGTTATTTGTAATTTGCTTCCGGTGGAATAGTAGGTGTTGGATTTATAGATTTTAAAATATGTTTTAAGGTTTGCATGTGTTTAAAGGTTTTTAGGTTTGCATGTGTTTAAAAGACTGTTGCATCTCCCCAGAGAAAAGAATAAAAACACATTGGTTTATTGAACTTGTTCTTTTGGTGCAAACTCACCATACATTAAGCATTGGTAACGCTTTATGCTAATTACTTGAGGCCAGCTTTCCAATACCCCATCAAGCTAGAAAGTGAGTCTGGTACTGTATTGTTAAATCATATACAGTGTTTCTATGGAGATCTGAGAATCTGTTCTGAAAATAAGCTCCTCATTTGTCCCATTTCTCACTAGTGCAAGACTTTGTTGATGTGCTAATATGAATACTTGTTTACATGGCCAATCACCAGCCCGATAAGAAGTCCAAAATAAGCAATTACAAGCATTCAGGCATGACCAGTGATTGGTTTACCATGTGTTACTATAACTCTATGGGGTCATCGGGAGGCACTAAATGAAGTCAACTTCCTTGTGTTCTTAGGGTTAGTTTGATAAAGATAATTAAGATATTTAATCCCTGGAGTGCCTTCACACTATTATTAAGCTAAAGTGTTTTTATTTGTTTTAATTAATGTTTTTATAGCTTAGGCTCTAAGGACTGGATTTTAACAAAGTCAGACACAAATGCATATGCATGCTATATCTGTGTCTGCCTGAATGAATTTGTGGTGCCCTGCTGTTATTTTTAAAAGTCCATATAGTGTAGCACACCAACTGATTATAGTCTCAAACGAATCACAGAGACTGTGTAAATAATAAACAGCGTCATTGCAGAGTCACAGTTTGGGCAGTTTGGCAATAAAGTTGTTTATTATTTACACATAGTCTCTGTGATTCTTTTGAGACTATAACTGGTTGGTGTGCTACACTATATGGACTTTGTGACTTTTGGTTAGTGGGTTAGCCACCTGCTTGTGTTTAGCACCACCCTGCTCCATTTGATTACGGCACTTCTCGTTTTGGACTTGTTATTTTTAAAAGACATATCTGGTCCTGACTAAGAAGTCACAATGCATAGCACAACTTTTCTGCAAATGTGATTTGTGTAATTTTTGTCAAAATCTTATCTTTTTTTAGGATGTAAAATCTGAATACATGTAGACCATCTAATGGCTGGTTTACCTATTTAAGACCGAAGTTTGCCTTGAGAATAGAGGTGGGCGGATCACTGGCTGATCCTTTTTATAATCCTGCCCTGTTCTATTATACTGTACATGAGCGTTTCAAGTCATTAACATAACCCTTCAGAATAGAGTCAATCAGAGTGTTCCATTTACAGACATTAAGTTTTAATTGGTTAAAACTGTTTTTGTTTTCCATGACCTATAGCATTAGCCCTATAGCATTAGAGAGCAATGGACATGCCCATTTGTAAGAAAGCGATCATTGCCTCAGCACCTCAAGTGTCTGTTTGTTTTCTAACAAAGATTATCCTCCCACACTTTCAGTATAATTTGGGCAAATGTTGCTGTCAGTGAAAATAAAAGCACTGCTAACACCATTCCCTTGGGCTCCGTTTGCTTTGTGATTGCATGAAATGTTAAATGGTCATTTGCAAGTCAATCCATCATGCCTTTTGAATTACAGAGTAACTTTAATCATCATGGCTGAAATACATGATTTAAAGAGTTAGTGGAGCCCAAATTAGCAGGCAGGAACATTGTATACATTTTAAGAAGTAGTCATCGTCTTTGCTCATTAGAAAGTTTTCTATATGATAGTATTATGCAAGATGTGTGGAACAGCTCTCTGCCTGGCAGCTGACATACAGTACCTAGTTCTATTCCAGCACTGTGACATTGCTAACAGTGACCTCAAGGTGACTGACCTGGCAGTTACTGAGTGGCTCTTCCTGAGCAGCTGTGATGTCACAGTCAGTGAGGTCACATTGCTGATGACGTAATCAGAGGAACAGAGCTACCTGCCAGGCAGAGTGCTTTTCCACACATATCACAGCTACTAACATCAGGCAGTAAATCTTCCAGTTAAACAAAGGGAAAAGGAAACGTACCTCGATACAAAAGTTAATAGCTGACTGCTTTCAAAAACTCATTAGTTTTATTTAGTACACTGGCTCTTTTAGGTGGAAAGAAAATTATCACTCTAACAATCAGCCTTTGGTTCCTGCATATTTAATATTGTATACTGAATTAGTTACATTCCAGTGTGGCTTACTTGGTAGAACATCTGCCTCTGGGCAAGATGGTCATGGGTTCTAGTCCCACACTGGAATTAGATTTATAACATAAATGCTGCCACATGAGTGCAAAATTAGGGGGGGTGCAGTGCTGTATGAAACACATAGTTTTTTTTTTCTTTCAGTTTGTTCAGTTCCAAAATTCTGGATACAAAAAAAAATTAGCTTTGTACATATTTTATAGGACCATACATGATTAAGTCAGTTTTGGCAAAATGTAGCATAGAGGTTTGTTATTTGCAGTAAAGAACATGGAAACTGAGATGGAGTCTCATTCTTGTTTTTTGGAAATGTTAAACTGAAGTCCCTTTTACCAATCTCGGGAACTGTCCTGCTGGGAATCCAGGTGGAGGTTTATTGAACAAGGAAAAAATTAAGATATATACAAGAAAAATGTTTTTTTTGTGAGGAAATTTACCATCCTCCAAATGAATTGCAATAAAGTAAATTTGGAGGTAGCAGAGACTGTGGGGAGCTTCGTGCATGCATGGGATAGGCAGAAGAGCATGTTAGGTAGAGGAACGGGGAGGGAGTGATACCTGTGACCAACTAGGGTCAGTGGTGATGGAATAGGCAGGGACAAGGGGCAGACTGGATGGGCCTAAAGGTCCTTTTCTGCTGACAAAATCTATGTTTCTTTGTTTCTAGGAAAGCTTTGTTATGAAAGCCATTATAGAAATGGCAAACTACAGCTATAAAACCTATCACTTAACATGGATTATAGGCATTTAAAGATCAGTGGAATAATCTTCATTTTAGATATTTAAGAGATTTCCCAATATGAAGCCAATAAAATTTCATTTAGTCAAAATAAATCAAAGAATTCAAGACCAAGATAAACAAGCTGAATTTGCTTTAATAAGACAACAGAAAGCCTGCAAATGGCTAGCTGGTAATAAACAAACATACAAATGACTCCCTATCTTGAAATACTGAAACAACTATGAGGTAGAAAGTTGTTTACATGCTATAGGTTTGACTATTATTAGAGTATCTTTTTTTAAGACACAGAAATGACAACGTTACTGATAAAACCTTATATTGTACTCATGGTACATTGGTTATGGATGTCTTGTACCATATCCTGATGATCTGTCCAAAGTTAAGCTCCTTAGGAATCATACATGTACAATCCTTATTAGCAAATAGAGGATGATGGGAAAGGGCAGGATAATGTGATGGCACCCAAGGGGAGCAAGTCCACCAGGAGAGCCTCAGTTGTCAGGGACTCAGTGATTATGGAGTAGAAAGGGTGGTAGGGGGGTTAGATGGGAGAGGGTATCAACCAGCCAGGATTTAGATGGGATTGGGAGGATGATGGAGAGGGAATGGGGGAGTTGGGGGTGTTGGTACACCTGGATACCAATGATCTGATGAACCAGTCAGTGGAGGTGGTGAAATGGAAAAACTTCCATAGACTGAGAGACAGATTGGTGGCACACTGAGCCTTCTTTACCTTTTCTGAAGTCATCCCTGTGTGGGGCATGGAAGGGAAGCAGGACACGATAAGGAGCAACAAAATAGAGGAGTTTAATGGATGGCTTACAGGATGGTGTCAGGAAAAGGGGTACCACTTTGTGGGGGGTAATGGGGACTTCTGGGACAGAAGAATCTTCAAGGGTGATGGACTTCACCTGACAAGAGTGGGGACCTACATGTCAGGACAAACTTTTGCTGTCAATATCAGACATTTTAACTGACTTCGGGGAGACTGGGTCTAGGGTAACCATGGTGACAGGTGAGAGGAAGGTGAGAGGAAGGGGATCCTAGATAGTACCTCCCCACATTTGGGGGCTTGTAGCAGCAGAGCAGGTGTGAAGAGAGCCATGGCTTTTACTGGACTAGGTGAAGAGACATTACAGAGGGGGAAGGCAAAGAGTGCAAGCGTTAAGAAAAACAAAGGGGGAGAGCACATGGTAATCGAAACGAGTGTAACAAAGTAGGAACGGGGGTCAGGTAGAAGGGGGTATGCCAGGAGCCTACATAACATAATCACAGAGTTCCAGGCACTGATGGCAAACACCAAAGTGGACCAGGTGGCCATCACAGAAATGTGAGCATTGAAAAATAATAACAAGGAACTGGCAGACCCTGGGTACTCAGTGTTCAGAAGGGACAGAAGAACTGGTAGAGGAAGAGGAGGAGTAGTCCTTCTTGTCAAGGAGCTCATCAGGGTGGCAGTAGATAGGTGTATCAGGGTAGTAATGGGGAGACAGAGTCACTGTGGCTGCAACTCACGACAGTCTCAAGCAAGAAACTGCACTTGGGGGTGATCTGTAGACCTGTGGGGCAAGGGGAGGACAGGGACAGACAGCTCAGGGAAGAACTTGTAAGAGGGGGTAGCAAAGGAGGAAGTAGTGGTAGTGGGTGGCCTGAACCTACAGAACATAGAGTGGGATGTTCCAGTGGCCAGGAGCACTGGAAGTCAGGTGTTGCTGAACACATTGCAGGATTGTCTACTAGTACAACTGGTTCAGGAACCCACCAGGCAGTCCACAATTCTCGATGTGGTGCTTACCAACTCAGGTGGTAGGAGCTGTGGGCATCGGGGAGACACTGGGGAACAGTGACCTTAACTCCACTTGCATGTGGGTGAAGGAGATGCTGAAGAATCCTAGCTCCCTCTTCACTTCCGGTTCCCATCAGCAGTTCTGTGGACTGGCAAGCATGGGCACACAGCAGCAGTTCAGCTGTGGCTCTGTAAAGTTGAAGTTAAGCCACCACGCTCAAGGAGGGAAGTTACAAACTAAATATTGTTATATGATAAAGATAATTGTTACGACAACTGTATACACTGAATGAGCATTTCCAACCAATCAGAGCCCTCCTGTCCCCTATGTGTGAGACACTTTTATCTTGTAAAGAGTATGTCAGCGCAGGTGCCCTGAAAACTGACTTGCTGGGGAGGAGGATTTTTTTGTTACTATAATATTATTTAATCCTGATGTCATCTGGTGGTTAGCGCACTGACATGGGAACTAGGAGATCAGAGATTCAAATGTCAGCAGATCCAAATATGCAGCTTGTGCCCTTGGGCCAGTCACTCATAAGTGGATTTAGAGGGGGGACTAAGGGTGCAATAGCTCCCCCATCATGGAGCTCCTCTATTAGTAACATACTGTGCTGCATTCTTACTCAGTACGCACAAATGCCTCCATGAAAGCCACCTGAGCCACACGGGTTTCATCTGTCCTCCAGTCTCCTGGTAGTGCAGTAAACAACCACCCCCACCCGCATTACATAGTTGATCCCCCCCAGAAAAGTCAGTCTCCAGCATGAATTTCTTACTAACTTTTGTCCTGCGCCACATTGTCAGGTTCCAGCACTGTGGCAGCAGCTGGTCTTGCCTTGGTGAGCCTGAGCATTCATTCTCTACTTTTGTAGGCTTGGTGCTGCTCCTTTGTTCATGTGGGGGGGGGGCTCATGTGCGGAGCGGGGAGGTACAGCTGCAGCAAAGTGTACAGATCTCAACCAGGTTGCCTGGTGTTCACTGCTCCTGATGTGCTGTTGCATCCAGTAGTGGAGGTTGCTAGCAAGGGGCACCTTCTTTAATTGTCTGGGCTGCCGAAACAAGAGTGAGCTGTAATTCATTCACTCAGAAAATTAACGTTGGAGCAAGAGAGGAGTGAGTGTACTATTGAGGAGCAGATGGAGAGAGAGCAGAGCCCACAAGTGAAGAGCAGAGCCCGGGGTTTCAGGCGGCAGCAGTCCAATAACGCGGGGTCAGTGTGGCCTTAGTAAATCAGCACAAGGAGTTGGAGTGAGGGTCAGGTCATCTTCCAGTAGCTGAAGCAAGCTGTATCTGAGAGCTCTGCTCATTAGGAGTCATGGGGTCAGTGTGTGCTGTCTAGAGGGAGAAAGAGTTTGGTGGCCAGGTGACCGGAGACATTACTCAACTAAGGGCACATAGACTTCAGCCTGCTGAAAACGAATCAAGTCTTCATTTAATTAGGTACTTCTTGCTTTAAAAAGAAAGACTTTCACAGTCTCAAACTATGGTGGGTGGGAGGTGGCTGCTGGGATGGAACAGGACATTAGTGTTGCATCAAACTGGGTGTGTAATAAATGTACTACTGTTATTAATTACTAGTGTGGGGAGTTTAAATTCATGACATTAAAATAGTTTAAGGTCACTGCTGGTTTTGTCCTGTGTGGCAAATTGGTTTTGGTGTGGATTCACAGGAGAGGGAGTTGGAGGGTAGTGCCCTCCGATAGCATGCTAGAAGTGGCACGAAACTAATGCTGGGCAGGTCTGGTCTCAGCAACTGCATGAACCAGAAGAGGCAAAACCTGGTACATAAGACCTCTGAACTGAGGTAAAAACTTTAGCATGTACTACTGCATGTCTAATCTGTGTGGTCTTTTCAGTCGAGGTTGTACAGTGTGAATGAGTACAGAGGGAAGTAATAAACATAGGGGTTTTGAAGGTGTTCTACTGTATATTATGGCATGTGCAGGAGTTTCTGTATGCTTGGAGAGCAAAATTAGCAACAGAAGTCATAAGACCTTGTTTGGCTCATTGACACAAGCAGTTACAAAACCGGAGAAAAAAGTGATAGAATCAGATATTTAGTTTATGGAGTTATATGTGTTGAATGGGGGGAGGGGGGGCAGTGCAAGTTGTGATGTACCCAAGCAAGTGCTGTTGCTAATAAAAAAAATATGCATGTTTATATTTGTTTAAAAACTGTGTTCTGCTGTCTGCTTACTGACTTCTTGGGCCTATCATAAAAATGAGATGCCTCATACCATGGGGTTATCCCAGTAAAGGAAATTTTAAAACAATAAAAGATATTTTTTTATTTAAAAATTTATTTTTTGGGGAATAAGATGTTCTATAGAATAAAATCTGTTTTGCAAAAATATCAGACAAACTTGAAATTATATTTTCAGAAACTAGATATCAAAGTGTCTTTGTTCCCATATTTCTATAGTTATTATATTTTTTTTTTTACTGAGGTAAGGTTGGGGGATGGTTAATCTGTACTACAGGGCCGGCCCGGTGGAGCTGAGGGTTGAAGCGCTAAACGCCACACCTCGCGCCACGCGGTGACCGAGGTTTGGGAACGGCAGGGGAGTTGCGGGGAGTCAGCTGGGAGAGATCGAGCGTCCAGAGGACTGCTCTCTCTCTCCTGGAGGGAGGGTGCTCGCTCACCGAGCAACCTCTGGTGGTAGCCAGGGGTGTGCCGATGAGCAACATGGTGAAACGCCAGGGGTGGGTGGAGTCACGGCATTACGTTGCCTCACTAGCCATGCTCCAGAGGGATAGGAAGGGAAAGAAAGAAAGAATCAAAAATCCTCCACCTGGGGATAGATGAAGGCACCGCGGCCTTCACCGCCCACACTCCCAAATTCGGGCCATCTCCCTTCTCCATTCCGGGGGCGCCGGGCACCTTGCCCTTCAAGATAGAGCATTCCAGGCAGATGGGGCGGCCCTACCTCCAGAGGGTTCAGACCCGGAGGTGGTGCCCGGTTGTGCGGAGAGAGGGGAATGGTCTTGGCGGGAGGTAGAGGCGGGTAGCCCGTGGACGCTGGAAGGAGTTCTCCAGAGTTGGAGACCCAAAAAAAAAAAAAAAATCTGTACTACAGGACAAACTGAGATGGGTTGGCTTTATGGTACTGCCATAACGTGCTTGAGTGAGTGACATTTGTGAACTTGCTTATTTGGATTGTCATTTAATTTGTCTGCAATTTGTCTATCACTAAGTCTCTTTCAGCTTGTCTCATTTTTACGTGTTTCGGATGTGCTGCTGCCCAGCTGCAGTCTTTTGGTATTTTGCTTTATTTTTGGGGTGGAAGGGTATTTTGGGCAACATACTGTCATGTGGACTGTGGGGACTCTGGGGATGGTGCTAGGGTACAACTCACAAAGCATGGGGAGGGAGAAAATGGGTAGAAATTGCATTAGAAATACCCTCCAAAATGTATCAGAATGCACCAAAATGTAAAAAAATTTCGATCCCTGGCCTGTTATTTTTATTTTTTATCTGACTTGAGCTCCCCCATCTATAGGACTCCTGGATCCGCCCCTGTCACTTAACCTCCCAGTGTTCCAGACGCCCCCCCCCCCCAAGCTGGGGAAATTGTTAGCAGCAGCACCCTACTGCAAATGAGGTGCTGCATGTCAGCTGGGCTATCCAGGTGAAATAAATAGTAAGACAGTACTGCCATGGAGAGACCACTCTTATGGTTATGGCAGTGGTCTCACAGTCTTCATGTGTCAGAACTGCTCACATTTGTTTTGTGGTTCTCTCATAGGAATGCATGCAAGACAACTCTTACAACCGTGAGAGTGATCTCCATGGCAGTCCATACAGTGTCTGTTTTTGAAAGCACACTGTGGACTAGGTACTAGCTAATGTGACATAATTAACAGCCCATGAAAACAACTGCTGTAAAAAGGGCCTTTAAACATTTTTATTAGATGCCTACTCTTTACAGAGCAACTGACTCCTTCAGAAAAACTTTAATCAAACATTACATTTAGGCACAGTTCAAGTTGTATTTCACATTAGTCCTGTATTTCTCCTCCCCATTATTTATTACTGAGTCCATTTGCATGAAAACAGGATCTTTGCTCCTGAAGAGTTCATCTGTTCCTGCTGCTTTCTCCCTACCTGAGGTCATAATACACAGCTTGTGACATCACAGTTACTCCCATGGCAACAGACTGTGATGTCACAACAGAGGATTATGACTTGAAGTAGGGAGTAAGCTAAAAGGGCAGATGAACTCTAACGGATAAAGATCATGCATTCATGCAAATTTCCTCCGTATTAAATCATGGGGAGGAGAAATCCATAGACTATATATGGACTGCAAGCTGAATTGTACTTACATTTTATGTTTTTCATAGTTTTCTTTGAGGCGTCAGCAGCTCTTTAAGGTTTTGTTCCTTAAATGTACTCTGTGGGTAAGATGTTAGTACATTCTTTTACTATAACATAGTAATTTAAGGTTGGAAGAAATACTAGGTACATCATGCCTCCCCATGTTTCATCTTACTCCTTTCAAGTTACATCTGTAACTATTTTTCATTGACATCAAAACCTGTAAGGTGGTAATTCTATAACCTGCAGATAATAATCTAGAAGAATTGCAGCTGTAAATGAATAGAACAGAATCAAATTCTTTTTGCCAAGTAATCAAACCCTATCTACAAATTTAACCAAACTCAATCCTAATTAGTAGACCACCAAGGTATTTCCTTTTTGCGTTATGTCTGTCTTTAGTTTTCCTTGTTTATTTGTTTATTTTACATGTGTGCCTAGTTACCAAAAAGTATTTGCATGCAAAATGCTGCTGTGAACAAACGCTGCTTTAAAGTACTGTATGCCTAAATGGTTTAAAGGCATGGCGGCTCTTACTAGTATCTGGATTTCTAATCAGTTATGAATTGCCTCCTTCATGTAAACAAATCCTAACATCAAATGCCTAGGACTTCCCAGCCTACAAAATTAAAGGTGAAATAATTCAGTACAAACTCTATTATAGTAATACCATAGGGAGGTAATTTCCTTACAGACAGCCCTTTTTTAATTATTCTAGGTTGAGAGGTGCTGGAAAATGATAATGTGGTATTTCCACAGTGTTACCACACTTAATCTCATAAATATAAGAGCAGAAATGAAATAAGGGTTGTATGGCACCAGCAAGGCTGGCCACGTACTCTTCTGGGTGTGGTGGCAGAGACCATATAGATGCACCACAAGCATCTTCACAGACGTTTACACACACACACACGCCAAAAAAAAAATATATATACACAGTACCACATTTAAATACAGACACACACACACACATAGGGGCGTAGCTACAGTGGTGCAGGGGATGCAGTCGCACCCGGGCCCACAAGGTTAGAGGGGCCCAAATCATAATTCTGATGTTTATATGAAACCGGGGGTGCCCTATAACATAGCCTTGCAGCCAGACCCTCTGGGAATTTGCTACGCTACTGCGCACACACACACACACACTCTCACACCTTTTCTTACCTTTAACCAATGCCACTAATTCTAACTAGGGCACCAGTCTGCACATTTCACCCAGGCTAGAAGCAGGGCAGACATAGATTGGGTGGATTTTGGAACTGGAGGGATGCAGGTGGGTACATCATATTAAGAGATGGGGATTTGGGTGGGATCAGACAGCAGGAGGGACAGGCAAGTGGTATTTTTTATTTATTTAGAATTTCTACACACCAGGATATCTTCATTTGGGTTAATAAACTAGTTTCCAAGAGGGCAGAGTCCTCCGGGACACTGTAACACCACTCTTTCCCCTCTAGTGGCCTGAACACTGTACAATGATCACTTTCACAATACCCCTGGTACGCCACACAAGTACCCACACTGTTTGCACTTACCACCAGGGCTGGTTTCTCTGGCTCGACCCTGGGGACCCCCTGTAAAACAAGGTTAAACACAGCAAATAGCAACAGTACAGTACTTTGAGCACAAACTGGAACCACAGTCAGATTACATGCAGAAAAAGTTAGATCTGATAGAGACTTGATCTTAAAATCTCTGGTGTCTGCTGTTGTAAAAAATCCTCTTTTTTCCATCTGAAGAACATTGCCCAGACTAAGCATCTTGCCCCACCTGATGATCTATTAACATTAGTACATGCTTTTGTTACCTGTCACCTTGGTTATTGCAATGCCTTTTATGTGGGATTACCAGGGTCTGAGATTCACCGACTGCAATTAGTGCAGAATGCGGCTGCTAGGCTATTGACTGGCTTACCTAGATCAAGCCATATCATGCCGGCACGTTGGAAACTGCACTCACTGCCAGTTCATTGGCAAATCATCTTCAAAGTCAGACTATTAACCTTTAAAACCCTACATGGACTGGGCCCGATCTATTTGCAAGATCTCCTCCACCCATACCGTCCCCTCCACTCTGCTGATTAAGGAATGCTAGAAGTACCCAGAGTGCGCTTAAAGAATTCTGGAGCCTGTGCCTTTGCATTTGTTTCCCCCCATCATATGGAATTCTTTACCTCACCAGGTTTGAGCGTGCCGGGCTGTCGAAAGCTTTTTATCTGCCTTAAAAACCAGTCTTTTTAGTTTAGCATGTCCTGAACATAGTTATTGTTAGACTGTTTAAAGATATTCTATTGTCTCAAATTTCTGTTTGATGCATTGTTGCTGTGTTACCTCATATGTACCCTGTTTATACTGTATTTGTTTGTTAAGCACTGTAATCTTTTTGGAACAGAGTTCTTAAATAAAGATGACTTGACTTGACTTGAAAAAAGGGAAATTTAGAAATACCCTATCTGGGTTAAAATCATAAGTTCTTTTTCAGTTCATAGGTAGAGTAGAACTTAGAATGATGGGAGTGGTGCAGTGGTTGTGGGGTGGTTGTTTTCAGAGAGACCTTCTGGAGACTAAGGTGCTGCCCCATCTGCATGCATCTCTCTAGGCTGGGGAAGGTCACTAGACTCTGGGATGAGATGGCTAGGATTCAGGGGACCTTATCCCCCAACTAGGGACCACCAAGTCCACCACCATTGCCTTGGGGGTACCAAGAAGATGGCCAGCTACACTGTGGTGGGCTCCAGGAAGGTAGGGGTAGAGGGGATGGAAATGGATTCCTTATCCAGTGCCACTACACAACTCTTTTGCCACTCTAAGAGGACAGGACTGCCGAGATGAAGCACTTATGGTGGTTGCAAGGGAGGATGTGGAGGTCCTCCAGACTGAAGGCCCCAAGGTGGGAGTCAGAGTACCCCAGTGAAAGAGGAAGCAACTTATCATGGGGGACTCATTCATTGGTGTGTAGTTTTGGGAACTCCATGGGAGGGAAGGAGGAAGGGAAAGTACTTACCTGGTGCCTCAGCATGGAAGCATGAGGAGCAGATCCTTATGATTGCTAGGATGGTGCGGCAGGAGGGGGAGCTGAATATCATTGTCTATCTGAGGACAAATGGCCTGCCAAGGGATGCAGCAGGGGTGGTGCAGGATAGGTTCATGGAGCTTAGGAGGGGATTAAGGCAGGTGACATGTATGGTGGCCTTCACTGAGGTGCCACCTGTATTTGGCTGGGGGGAAGTTAGGGAACACTTCACCACAGTCTTCAGTGACTGGCTGAAGGCATGCTGCAGAGAAGATGGGTTTGGCTACATCAAGATTTGGGGTATACCTGGTTGGATAGAGCCCTGTACAAAGGGATGGCCTTCATCCATCCTCGGGGGGGAACAGCAGTCCTAGGTGAAAGGTTTAAATGCTTCTTTGATGGGCATATAAACTAGCCAGCAGGTGAGGCCCCCCAAAAATGAGGGAGGCAGTGAATCCCACCCCCTGAAAATGGAGCAGCAGAGTGGAAAAGCCCTGGAGAAGTGAATTCCCCAGGGGTAGAGGGTTGTGGGGGCAAGGGGACAGAGTTAAGGGATGGGAGGGTGAAAAACTAGGGAGGGCAGAGAGAGGGAGGATAAAAGAAGGGATGGACAGTACCAGGGAAAAGAGAAGGATGGAGAATGAACTCAGGGAGGGCAAGGTAGGGGCAGAGAGGGACATAAGGAGTGGAGAGTCATGTGAGCCAATGCAAGGAGTCTAGGAAGCAAAATTCCTGACCTTGAGGCTACCATTGCGGAAGTGGACCTGGATGTGGTGGCCATAACAGAATCATGGTGCATCAACAACCACAGCTGAAAAGGTGGCCATACCAGGTTACAACATGTTTCAAAAGGATAGGGCATTAAGGAAAGTGGAAAGTTATATATGACAGAAGGTATAAAGGCAATGGATTTACATGGACACAGCGGGGAAAAGGAGTGGCTGGAGGTTCTTTGTGTTGCCTTAAAGACAAGGTCCGGAGTGTTTATCTTCATGGGAGTGGTGTACAGACCATCAACACAGGGGTAGGGCTTTGATAGGGTTTTGAGGAAGACCACTGGCAGAATGGCAAGCATAGGGAAAATAGTGACTATGGGGGACTTTAATCTACCAGATGTAGACTGGCGTATTCTAGCCATAGCTACAACTAGAAGCAGGGCCATCCTAGACTCCTGGCAAGGGGAATTTCTTTGGCAGCTCTCCCACTAGAGACAGGGCGGTGCTGGATCTGGTAATTATGAACAAGGACAGCATTGCAGATGTCACAGTGGGTAGCCCCCTGGGTACGAGTGATCATCATACAGTGTGGTTTGGCATACTGATTGGACAGGAGAAATAACACACCAGGATGAGTGTCATGCACTCCAGGAGAGCAGATTTTAAAAAAAAGTAAGACTGCTCTAGGAAATACCCTGAATGGGGGATAGTTGGCTGGGGGGAGTGGAGGCACAATGGAAAAAGACAAATAAAAATATAACTATGGTAACAGCAAGTTGTTTGAAGGAAATAAGCAAGGTTAAGAGGAGAAGGAGGCCACTATTGTTCTCAAAGAAGGTGGCTAAGGCAGTAAGGGGGCGGGGAACAGCTTTCAGGAAGAACAAGGAGACCCAAACAGAGGCAGACTGGGAGGTATATCTAAATAAGCAAAGGGAGGCAGGTAGGAGGTTAAGGATAGCAAAAGCTCAAACTGAGGAGAGGATCACCCAAGAGCTCAAAATAGGGGATACGATTTTCTTCAGTTATGTACATGAGTGAAAAGAGGAAGGCAAGGGGCCCATGTAGTGATGATGAGGAGACCAGGGGACTGTGCAGAGGAAGCCCAAGGAAAAGCAGACATTTCAAATGACTACTTGTGCTCGATCTTCACAGTGGAAGGGGGAGGGGATGGAACAGCATGTGTTAACAGGCACTGGGGGAGAGAGGATACAAGTCCATTTATGAAAGAGAGAGACTGCTGGTGACTGGAAGCCTTAAAGGAAAACTAGGTGATGGGCCAGATGGGATCCACCTGAGGGCACTGAAGGAACTGAGCATGGTGCTAGCCACTCCTCTGTCAACACTGTTCAGTACCTCACTGAAGATGGGGGGTAGTTCCAGAGGACTGGAGGAGGGCCGATGTGGTCCCTCTTCACAAGAGCAGTATCAGGGAGCAGGCCACCAATTACAGACCAGTCAGTCATACATCAGTGGTAGAGAAATTAATGGAGTTCTTCTTGACGGAGGGACTGATGGAGTACCTGGAGACAAATGGGCTCAAGTACCACTGGCAGCATGACTTCACAGGGAGGAAGTCATGTCAAACAAATCTCATAGATTTCTTTGACTCTGTTACTAGGGAGATAGAGCAGGGAGGGCAGTGGACTTGGCCTGTCTGGACTTAAGTAAGACCTTTGCACTGTACCACACAGGAGGCTGATAAAGAAACTTAGCAACCTGGGGGTGGGGTAGAAGGTGGTGAGCTGGGTTGCTAACTGGTTGAAAGTTAGGAGGCAAAGGGCAGTGGTAAATGGCAGTCACACGGGGGATGACAGAGTGACCAGTGGAGTACCACAGGAATCAGTTCTGGGACCTGTCCTCTTCAACATCTTCATAAATGAACATTGCTGAGGAACTGGAGGGGAAGGTGTGTCTCTTTGTAAATGACACAAAAATATGCAACAGGGTGGACACCCAGGAGGGCATAGAGAGAATACTAAAGGGTCTGAGGAAACTAGAGGAGTGGTTCAGGGAGTGGCAGCTGGGTTTCAGCGCCAAAAAGTGCAAAGTCATGCACCCAGGATGGGAAAACTCAGGGCTGTGTATAAGATGGGGTACTTGCAGTAACCAAGCAAGAGACGGACCTTGGGGTAATCATATCAGATGATCTCAAGGTGGCAGGGTAGTGTGTCAAGAGAGTAGGCAAGGCTAGGCAGATGCTGGGGTGCATAAGGAGGGGGGATTTCTAGCAGGAGAAGGGAGGTGGTATTGTCTCTGTATTGCTCACTTCTGTGACCCCACCTGGAGTACTGTGTCCAGTCCTAAAGGCTGCAGCTCTGCAAAGACATCGACAGGGTGGAGGTGATCCAGAGGAGGGCTACTGAAATGGTGTAGGGGTTGCCTGAGAAACCATACATGGAGAGACTGTGGGAGCTCAACATGTACTGTCTGGAGGAGAGGAGAGGAGAGTAAAAGGAGACACAATTGAGACCTATAAGTACCTCACAGAGGTGAACAAGGTGCAGTGGGGGAGTCTCTTTCACAGAAGAAAGAGGACCAGAACACAGAGGAATGCCATAAAGCTTGGGGGGGGGGAG
Organism: Neoceratodus forsteri; assembly: GCA_016271365.2. Lineage (NCBI taxonomy): Eukaryota > Metazoa > Chordata > Ceratodontiformes > Ceratodontidae > Neoceratodus > Neoceratodus forsteri. Next base: position 941,390,298 of record CM028137.1, read on the forward strand.
TTTAAGAGGGATGCGAGGTAATACTTCTTTACAGAAAGGGTGGTAGACATCTGGAACAGCATTCCAGAACAGGAGGTGGAGGTGAAGACAGTGAGGAGCTTCAAACATACATGGAATAGGTATGTGGGTATAATAAGCAAAGGTACTGGAGGAGGGAAGGAGACCTGTGATCAAATAAGGTGAGGGTATAGTAATAGGCAGGGTAAATAGGGAAGACTAGATGGACCTACCAGTCCTTTTCTGCCAATGTATTCTATGTTTCTATACATTTGGAGTAGTAGTATGCACCCTCAACAGGATTGTCATGTTTAGTCTGTTAGCCGCTGACTAAAAATGGGGGCTGTCAGAAATCATAGCGTGTGCATTGTCTCATTGGCTCCTGAGGTCTGCACTGTTCTGGCCCACTGAAAGTGTATGAGACATGTTGATGCTAGCTTAGGGGTGGGGCCACATGCAGAATAGGAGTACTGTTACTGTAGAGGAGTCTCTATTTACTATGGCTGGGGAGAATAAAAGTCACTTATTAAATACAGTAACTATGAAAACAATGTTGGGGGATCAAAACAAGTATGTACTGCAAAAGCAAGATAATCTGCACAATTAGGAGAAAAAAAAAAACATAAGATTTACAGAATGTCTATTTCTTCACAGTAAGTAATTTTTGAAGGCAAATACATTTTTAGCCGATCTTTCAAGTGAAAGCCCTTAAGCATTAAAAGTGGCATTGAGGGTGATTACATGTGAGTGACATGATACATTACAAAATATAACTAATAGTTGTCACAGAAAGTACAGAGTTATTAGAAAGCTTTAACAAATAGCTTCACTTTTCATTTGTTATGTGCTTATTGATACAGGTTTTCAAGTGAAAAGTATAATTTTTAATGTGATAATATATATATATATATATATATATATATGCAGTATGTTTTGTGGATCCTTCTATGTAGGAAAAACAGACGTTTTAAAATTAGAGCTGGGGAACATCAGAGGGCTATAGAGAGAAATATATAACATATGCTACTGCACGATACGTTAGTAAAAATAAAGATGCTGCGCAACATGCTTTTGAATATATGGCCATAGAGAGAATGAATGTTAATCTGTGAGGTGACAATTACAACAATTTAGTTTGAAAACGGGAAACTTTCTGGATCATTACTTTACAAGCATATAAATCTCCAGGTTTAAATACTGGTTTTGCGATTAACCCATATCTGGATAAGAGATAAGATGATTGAGGGGCAAACTTCATCCTGGATTTTTGTGAGCTTCAGTTCTCTCTCTTCTCCCTCCCCCCTCATATATGTTTATAATGTATTGTTTTCTAGTTCTTTCGTCCCACTCATTCTACAATGAGACATTATGTTTTGCAAATATGCCTTATTTATAAATGTTCAAAATATTTTAAAAACGTTTGGTAATGTGTGAAGTCTGTGTTCTATATTGATTTTCCTTTTACGTCATTGCGCCAAAGATGCGTAGCGAACGCTTTGGAGAGTAGCACACTTTGGAGGTGTGCCTCCTTTCAATCCACTGCTCCATTGAGCAGGTATGGCGGTCCTGCACCAATGGGTGAGGAGTTGTGTGACAGCGTGGTCTTCGCTTCAAAGAAAACCACCGCTGTCATACAGAGCACCGCTGCCACGCCGCCTCGCCATGCCGCCCCTGCATCACGCCGCCGCCCCAATCTTTGCTGCCACACTGGGAGCCCACCCCAGCATGGCAAACGCCCCGCCGCTCCGCCGATGGGGTACCCAATCCCACGCCAGCTCCACAGCCCCCTAGTTTGCCTTCTGCCACGCTGGGAGCCCACCCCAGCGTGGCAAATGTCCCGGTTGTTCACAACAGGGGTGCCCAATCCTCGCTGGTTCCTCGCCCCCCAGCCATCCTTCTGCCATGCTGGGAGCTCACCCCAGCGTGGCAAACATCCCACTGAGTCTTTTTTTTTTAAACCTGTAAATCAAAAATGGTCCCACGGCACTTCTCCCAGCCCCTCCACAACCCGCACCAACCCACGCGCACTCCAGCCTCCTCCACCCCTCACCCCCATACTTACCTCGAGCTCGGGCGATGATCTTCGGTGGACCAGGAACACGCCTGCACTCTTCAAAGCCGACTGCGAACTGAGGAAATGCCGGTAAGCTGTATAATGGGCTAGATAGGAGTTTTCAACTTTATTGCTCAGGTATTTTTGGAATTTAGGCATTGTTCAATACGAAGTGAGGACTTTCTCATGATCGATGTCACTGCCGCGATGCTATTCGCCCGGCGGTGATTTCGCAGTCACCGCGCAGTCACTGCACAAAATCACCCTTCGGGCCTGAATAATGCCATGACAGTGATATCATTCATGAGAAGGAGTCCCAAAAACCCCATGTTGAAAATCTGGTGCAAAAATTCCCAAAAATGACTGTTTTATGAGTGTGCGTTGCGCAGTTCCTACACAGGCTCATAGGTTTGCGAATTTTCAATATTTGCACTCCAAATTTTCAACATTGCCATTTTACCACACCTCCTCATGAGCAGTACAGCTGTCATTTTTCACATCCTGCCCAAAACGTGTTTCCACCCATGTAGTGCACAATGGCGCAGTCGGTGTGCGAACTCAATGTATGGGACACATTAAGAAAATCACAGTGACACTGATCATGAGCAGAGGTCTTAAAATGGCTGTGTTGAAAATTTGGTGAAAAAATTCCTAAAAAGGACTGTTTTACAAGTGTTCATTGCGCAGCTCCTATGCACGCTCGTAAGTTTGCGAATTTTCAATATTTTCACTCCACATTTTCAACATTGCCATTTTACCACACCTCCTTATGAGCAGTGCAGCTGTCATTTTTCACATCTTGCCCAAAATGTGTTTCCCGCCCATGTAGCGCATAATGGCACAGTTGCTGTGCTAACTCAGTGTATGGGACACATTAAGAAAATCAGCAGTGTCACTGTTCATGAGCAGAGATCTTAAAATGGCTATGTTGAAAATTTGGTGAAAATTCCTAAAAATAACTGTTTTATGAGCGTCAGTGGCAGTTCCTACGCACACTCGTAAGTTTGCGAATTTTCAATATTTTCACTCCACATTTTCAACATTGCCATTTTACCACACCTCCTTATGAGCAGTACAGCTGTCATTTTTCACATCCTGCCCAAAACGTGTTTCCACCCATGTAGTGCACAATGGCACAGTCGGTGTGAAATCAATGTATGGGACACTGTAAGAAAATCACAGTGACACTGTTCATTAGCTGAGGTTTTAAAATGGCAATGTTGAAAATTTGGTGAATAAATTCCTAAAAATGACTGTTTTATGAGTGTGCGTTGCACAGTTCCCACGCACACTCGTAGATTTGCGAATTTTCAATATTTCCACTCCAGATTTTCAACATTGGCATTTTACCACACCTCCTCATGAGCAGTACAGCTGTCATTTTTCACATCCTGCCCAAAACGTGTTTCCGCCCATGTAGCGCACAATGGCGCAGTCGGTGTGCAAAATCAATGTATGGGACACATTAAGAAAATCACAGTGACACTGATCATGAGCAGAGGTCTTAAAATGGCTGTGTTGAAAATTTGGTGAAAAAATTCCTAAAAATGACTGTTTTACGAGAGTGTGTTGCGCAATTCCTACACATGCTCGTAAGTTTGCGAATTTTCAATATTTTCACTCCAGAGTTTCAACATTGCCATTTTACCATACCTCCTCATGAGCAGTACAGCTATCATTTTTCACATCCTGCCCAAAACGTGTTTCCGCCCATGTAGCGCACAATGGTGCAGTTGGTGTACAAACTCAATGTATGGGACACATTAAGAAAATCACAGTGACACTGATCATGAGCAGAGGTCTTAAAATGGCTGTATTGAAAATTTGGTGGCAAAATTCCTAAAAATGACTGTTTTACGAGTGTTCATTGCGCAGTTCCTATGCACGCGCATAAGTTTGCAAATTTTCAATATTTTCACTCCACATTTTCAACATTGCCATTTTACCACACCTCCTTATGAGCAGTGCAGCTGTCATTTTTTACATCTTGCCCAAAACGTGTTTCCACCCATGTAGCGCACAATGGCACAGTCGCTGTGTGAACTCAGTGTATGGGACACATTAAGAAAATCACAGTGTCACTGTTCATGGGCAGAGATCTTAAAATGGCTATGTTGAAAATTTGGTGAACAAATTCCTAAAATTAACTGTTTTACGAGAGTGCGTTGTGCAGTTCCATGCCTTTCGTAAGTTTCACGAATTTTCAATATTTTCACTCCAGATTTTCAACATTGCCATTTTACCACACCTTCTTAGAGCAGTACAGCTGTCATTTTCACATCCTGCCCAAAACGTGTTTCCACTGGTAGAAGCGACAACGCAGGGTAACAAAAGGTCATGTTGAAAATTTATTGTGCAAATACCAGCAATCGCATTAGGCATTAGGGTATAGACCATACGCGCAAACACCACTGCAAATACTCTGCAGCGTAACGCTCGCATTGGACAAACGCTTTTTTCCCCTGGGTTTCTAAACTGCTTTTAAGAGTTTAAAGAATGTTTCTGATGTAATGATTGAATAAGTGAAACTAATTAAGTGTGATTATGACATCATAGTATCTAGGCTTTAAAAAGCTACATTTGCAATATTTCATTGATTTTGCCTTCGAGAAAGGGTCCAGTGAAGGACCAGAAATGCGTTAGGTACTTTTTAAATACGTAATAAACTTCTTTTATATTTTTAATTTAGTGTGCAGCGTCATATGTGGTGATGAGTGCTCAAGCTTTTTGTATCTATCTATATATATATATATATATATATATATATATATATATATATACTGTATATATATAGTTAGAAAAAGACACTCATTGCAGTTGTCAGTTGATATCCAGGACACAAACTACTGTTTGTCAGTGGTTTAACCTGTTGGGATTCAGTGAGACAGGGATTAAGTAAGCAGTAACCCACGACAGGGTGTGCTAATATTGGGGATTAATGCACACTGTAGATGCCCTGGCACTTTGACTCAAAGGAGTCTTAATCAGGGGGCAGGCTCCTACTGCTGACACACCTCCTTTTAAACCAAGAGCTAAGCCACTTTGAATCCTGATTGGTGGTTGTGGTTCACATTATCATTTAAAAGAAAACTACGCCCTCATATCATGTACATTTTATTTGTTTCCATGTTAACAGACAACTCTTTTCCAGTAGCTGTTAGTGCTATACATGTTTGCTTTACTTTGTTTTCAGTGTTCATGGTAGCCCCCTGTGATATACTGGGGGTCTCTGTTTCATGGTTATTTAAATCTCAATGTCCATGAGAGCTGCATTAGCATATGAGAACATGATGTCATATCACTCATTTATACTATGTATCTCTATGCTAAAAGAAGAAATACCCTGCAAAAGCTCCCAGGAAACATACAAATTGAATGCAGTTTTAAGGGAAAAATCCTGCATTACAAGTCAGACAGTTTGCAAAGCTAACTGAATGTAAATGTAGCATTTCACACTTTTTTGCAACTTGTTTCTTTGAAGTCTAATTATTTTTTTTTTTATTGTTTAACCAGGTATAGCACACTAAGCTGAAAGCTTTTTTGCAGGAGCGACCTGGGCGCACAAGGAGGTTAAGTGACTTGCTCAGGGTCACACAGTATGCAAGTGGAAGCTGTGGGATTCAAACCCTGGTTTGGTCTGCTGGATGTTACCAGATTTGCAGCTCAGAGCCTTAGACCACTGCGCTATACTGCCTCCTCAAAGCAGACATGCATACAGTGGAGTCTAAGGGTGATTACACATCATGTTCTCATATGCTAATGCAGCTGTCAGGGACAATGAGATTCCCACAACCAGCAAATGGAGGCCCCCCAGGATAGTTACAGGGCCTGGTATGAAGTGTGAAAACAAACTAAAGCAATTGCATATATCTCTAACAGCTATTTAAGAGTTGTCTGTTGATATGGGAACAAAATGTACAAGATATGAGGGTGTAGTTTTCCTTTAATGTTGTAGCAAGTGGCTCTGGGGATATTTGACCCCACACAACATAAAATAACAAAGACAAACTAAACAAAGTGCAAACTTAATTAAATTGGTGTGCATTAAATCACATACAAGTGAGAAAATAGATTTAGACAGAAGGAAGAGCATAAGCTATTGAAAGGGCTGAGAAAGGATGCATGCATTTCTGAAAGTAGCCTTATCGGGATGCAGGGATGATTGTAGTCATAATGAAGCAAACCCCTGTACTGTTTACAGTGAGGCTACATTCAGAAATGCATTCAGAAATGGTGTTCTCATCTGTGTTAACCACAGACTTGGATTGCTGTGGGAAACAAAAAAGAGGATTACTATTTTTGCAAGTAACCCTGTGTCAGAGTGAATCATTCTACTTTAATAGTGTTTATCAGAGTGTACTGACCTCATAATTGGTTAACTTTCCAAGAGGGGCTAGCAACCCCATGGCTGCACCAGCAACCTGCACTGCAGAGTGCAGGTCCATCCTGTTAGATTGTACAGTACATTCTTAAGGTCAAATGGTGAGTCAGTGGCTGTACAGGTGTATACAGAATGTACTTCATGCTGTTGTACCAGTACCTACTAAGCATAATAAAGAAAATGTGTAAATCTGCAAAGAGCACAAGCCAGAGCAGATTAGGTCTTCCTTTCCACTTTGTGGAAATCTTAGAATATGATATGCCATATTACAAAAAAATTCAAAAGGGGAAAATTCCAACAAGTATGTTTGCGCTCTTGCCTAAAGCAGTAAACCAGTTGATATTGGCTGAATCCTGTTTTTGAACTCCCCCTCGTCTTGAAAGATAGAGCATTACATGTGGTGTCTCTCGTATGGTAGATTCTTAAGTCCGTGAAAATTTACTTGACAGCATTCTAAATCAAGATGTTTGCAGTTTTCCTTTGATTGCCTTACTGCATATGAATTACAAAAAAATATTTAAAGCGTACACTCTCAGCAGTCACTTAGGATCTGGATCTTAGATAATCAAATCCGATATACCAGAATCCTACCATTGTAAAAAAAGTCTCCAGCATTCTAAAAGGAAACCTAGTATTGCTTTCTGTAGTATAAGCTTCCTTATAACTTGTGTTACAGTTTAAGCCAAGTAGTTCATCAGTTACCAATATGTTACAGATGGTTTGCTACATAAAATGAGATGGCTCAATGAACTTAATTGGTCTCTCTTATAAGTAACGAGAAGATCAACTTCACTACAACACATTTATTGGAATTATTCATTATGTATGTTTGCTTGTACACAGAAAATTAATTGTAAAAAGAAACAGAAAATATTATACCTGATTCTAATGTAATTATTTGTTTCATGTGCTTATTATCTTCTGAGGTTTTCACAGGCACAGACTGCAAATGCATAGGAATATTTGGGGCTCAGCTGGGGGGAAATTAGAATTTTTGTTTTATGCAATTTGAACACTTTGAAAAAGTGGTATCTTTATAAGAAACATATCAGTATCATTTGTTTTACTTCAATGTGAACCAAACATTAAAAAAAATTTACAAAATTGTTTAATAAGTATTTTTAATATCTTAATGTTGATAATAGTGAATGCATTGTTTAGTATGTTAAGATACTGAAACTGATTTTTTATGTGCTGATACTCCAAAACAGGCAGTTATGGTTGCATTTATTGAAATATGTTGTATTGACATGTTGATATTATATACAATTATGCTGTTAATACAGTCAAACTGTATCAATATAGTGTTTAATTGATAAAATACTTTTAATAGGGTTACTACCCCATTGGAATTATTAACACTTGAATTTAAATTTCCTTTTCCTCATCTGTAGTCCTGGTGGGAGTTTACTATCCTACAAAGAACAACATTTCTCTTTTTAATGTATTGCAGGCTACTTTCCAGAACAATAGACACAGTCATGAGACTAGCTAATCAGCAATTTTAATGTTGATTGGAGCACAGTTGATCATAATTATGTTCTGTATGAGTTAATCACTAATTTTGGTTTAAACCGGCTAATTTGTGAGGGTTCACCCATACCGCAGTGACATTCAAACTGTCAACGTAAATCACAGTGCCAACAACCTGCCGGCAGCAGCTATGGTGCTAAGACAACTTTCCGTATGGCACTATGTGCCACCTATATTGCAGGGGGCTCCACCGCACCCCATGTATTAATATAATCAACTCCAAGTCCTGGCATCTAGGGATAAGGTGCCATATGTGAGGTAATGCCATAACACAACTCGCCAAAAAATCAAACTCACAAAGGAAGCCTGCAGCAGCATTCCTTCGTTAACATCACGGTGACAATATTGAGTCACTCTAATAACAGACTACCATTTCTAAGTATACAGTACTAGAATTAATTATAGGGATCATTATGCTTCCACTACACAAGACTTTTACTTCCAAACCAGACCATTAGCTGGGTGATCTCAGATTCTTTTAGCGATCACCAGGGGATTGTATGTGTTGGGCCTGAGAACAAACAACTGGGCATTTCTAGGTTTATTTTGTGCAGAGTTTGGAGAAAATTTTGATTATTTGGCCTTCTTGATGGACCTTGGTCAGTTTATTGGGAAAAGATCACCCTGATTCCATGAGTGAATGAAGCCTGGTTATTGTTCCATGAAGAATTCATGTTAGTCTGTAATAGACATGCACCATTAAAAATAAGTTAATTAAATCAGTCAATGCCTCATGCTAGAATAATGATCCAACTAAGTTTAGACTTTTGACAGATAAATGCTAGAAACTTGCAAAAAAACTTTAATTCCCAGATGATTTGGACCGGTTACCTACAAGCTAGAAATAAATACCTACACAAGATTAAAAGGGCAAAGACAAATTATTTCAGAACCTGACTTGTAGAATCCAACAAATCAAACCCGCAAAATGTTTGGGGATTTGTACACAAACTCCTGTCATCAGGTAGTCATAAGTTCCCAAGTGCATTTCTAGTGGATGTTAAGTTGACTCCACTGGACGATGAAGTAGTCAATGGCTTAAACAAATTCTTTAGCTGAATGGGTACTAATACCTTAGACATGATGGTTAAATGCCTGCATGTCTGTAATACAGACCATGCCCCACTGTTAAACAGAACAAATGAGTTTAGGTTTCAGGAAATAAAACCGGAAGATGTTTTACATGAACTATTAAAAGTGGACATGTCAAAGTCAATTTGACTTGACAGTTACCAACAAACATTCTAAAATATGCTTCCCCACTTCTAGTGAATCCATTAGCTACCATTTTGTATTTTTTCTTATTAACTGGAGAATTCCCTTCAAATCAGAAAAGGGCTAAAATCAACCCAATTGTCAAATCAGGAGCAGAAACGGAGCTAAATAACTACAGACCAATTTCTTTGCTCTCCATTGTATCTAAATTATTTGAAAGATTGAAAGATTGGCAACTGTACAGTTAAAATATTACCTGGCTTCTAAAAAAAATTTGAACCCCTGCTAAACAGGATTCGTGGAAAAACACAGTACTACCACAGCATTAACAAATGTGGTTAGCAACATTGTGCTCTAAATAAAAAATCAATAGTAGAGGCAATTTTATAGACCTGTTTTATTTATTTATTTATTTATGTATGTTTCTAATTTATTTAACTATTGTTTACTGGGTAAGTACAATGAGCCAAGGTCCTTTTCATGAACGACCCGGGGCCATTCTTACAAACAGCCAAGGTGTTAATCAAGAATATTCAAGATATAAACATGCAATATGCAGGATACACTTAAATACAAATACATGTACTATAAAAACTACTTAAAACATGTATTCTCTAGTTGTTTTAAGAGATGCAGTGTTGAAGGCTTCTGACATCCTTAACCACAAGACACTACTAGATAAACTTAAATCTGTGGGTATTTCAATGGTTGCCTTGAAATGGTTCGGACACTACTTGACGAGACAACTACAGCAAGTCACCCTGAATTCTTGTCAATTGAATACCCTACCAGCAGGTCCCACAAGACTCCATTTTGGGCACTCTATTGTGTAACATATACATGAATCCCCTTTACTTTCCAGAACCACAAATCAAATTCCACTTGTATGCTGACTATACTATTGTGTATGTCACAGGCAATACACACATATCCATGTCCAATGTGCTCTGTAGAGAGCTTTTGACTTCTTGAAATTTTTTTTAACACTAGTTGGTCCTAAATGCCATGAAACCAAATGTTATGGTATTTAGGCATAAAATAGGGTTGAAATGCATGAGAACTTGGATATTTTTACATATACTGGTAATAAATTCCAACAAGTCCAGGCATATAAATACCTTCATATGTGAATAGACAGGTTATGTAAATGGAATGTACATGCTGATAAAATGGTTTAAACAGAGCTGTGCAGAATGGGAAAATTCCATCGAATTTTCTCGGAATTTTAAAATGTTAGTAATGTGGTTATAACGCAATAACTGTTCAAGCTTCAGGTCTAGAATTTGGAATATTTACTCTTCAGGACAATGGCCATAAATGTGCCAAATATTATATAATTTGGTTGGATAGTTTCAAACTTATAGGGGCCCTAATGTTGCCATATTATTGTTTGTGCGAAATTTCATGAACATTTTTTATCTGCATATACCTTAGCCATCTATTGGGTCAGGGATCTTAAATTTTGCATGATTTCTTGATGATAGGTGTTCTAACAATGTGCCAGATTTCATGACAATATGATGCATCATCTCAAAATGATATGTGCTCAAAATTTGTCATTTTATTTTTTTCAGGAAATTTCATGAACACATTTCATCTACATATAACTCAGGCACCTTTGGAGCCAGACGTGTAAATTAGTATGAATAACTTTTTGTAATGCTTATAGAATGATCTAAATATGGAGTGGATTAGATAAGAGTTGATTTTAAGTTACAGGGGTTCAAAACTTTATTATGTAAATATTTGCAAAACTTTCTGAAAACTATCAGAAATGTGAATGTGTGTAAATTCTCTGCTCTTGCATGCACAGAGTTAACATTTGACATGCATATCCATAGTTTGTGTGTACTGGTGTCTAACACAACTGGATAAATTGTTTAAGCAGTTTTAATTTTGCAGAAGAAGAAAAATGATTAGTAACATTTTCTGACATATTTATGCTAGCAAATCCTGTAGATGAAGCATCAAGCTTTTTTTCTGTGGAATTTAACATTAATAATGCACATACCACTACTTCAGTTGATAAGATGGGCTGCGCTTTTTGCAGTCCTGCTGTTCCTCACTGGGCGACTATCCCCCCTTCTCTTTTGGCATAGCCAGATTGACTCAATAGAACTATTGATCCCACTGATATCCTCTTTGTTCTTTACAGTGACAAACCTCCTTAAAACATGAGTCACCTACTTCCTTTCCTATCAACCTACCCTGTTGGAATAGCTAGAATTCTTTCTTCCTGCTGCTCAAGACATTGTCTTCCCCTACTACATGTTTTTGAGTACCTCTAAGTCCTAGACTTGCATGTACATCAGGCTCCTTGGATCATAAATTTGCTGGACATGATCCTTAAATATTCTGCATTCAGGATGGAATTGTTGACACTCTGTGCTTTCTTGCTCCAACCGTGGGATCTACCATTCTTGTGCTACCCAGCTCAGCTGTCCATTTCTTGGTGAAACTGTGCATCTAACTCCTGAACCTGGTGACCCCCTGTGCTACTTGCCTTTTATACCCATCCTTTAATTAGAAACTCCCAGATAAGGCTGAGTGAAATTAGAAAATTCCAGTTGTATGGAATTTGTCATGAAATGCTGCAATTTTCACAAAGACTCATGGGATTTGACTTTAAGTAGAGATGTTATTTTGCAGTTTCTCACAGCAAGCAATTAATAAAATTGGCACACACAGTCTACTAGTGTCCCAGGCACCTTCTCCCTTCAGACTCAGTCCATAGCAGGACTAGATAGAACCCTGCTGTCCCCTGCATGGGGGAGGTATGCCATGGAGAAGTAGAAGCCAGGCGATGGGGCTGGGGTGATCGCAGGAAGGGGGCTTGGCTCGAGATGAGAATAAAGTGGATAATGGATAGTTACCAAAAAAATAACTATATCACAGCAACATGAACAATTGTCAATTCACTTTTTAAGCTACTTTAAAAAGGTGTTCTTTTTTGCTAAATTCTAATGTTATAAGTGCAATAACGCACCACGGGTGAGACCAGCAGCCCAAGAAGAAAGATGTAGGTTAGCAGACCACCTATAGTTATTGTCTTCCACTATGCCTGCAAAACCAGTTGAAATGTGGGCTTACTCCAAGGGGAATAAAAATGCACGTAGCACAGTTAAAGCCCTTTGGAAACACATTTTCAGAACAGTAATTACTATTTGTTCAGTTGTATATGAACCAAAAATCAGAAAAATGTAAAAAGTTTTACATTTAAAAAAATGCAAGCTTGCTGTTATAAAATGGGTCTTGAAATGTGCTGCGGTTTTAGTAAAGGGATTGGCTGATGAGAGTCCAAAAGGTGTATTATAATTCATAACGGCCGTAACTTCTGCTCATTTGCATGTTTGTGTAATCACTTACTAATGACAATGCAGCTTTTAGAATGCTTGATAACATCACAATCCAGTCTTCTGCACTTAAAATGAAACAAACTTATACCTGAAACCATTGAATGAACCACACAAACTATGTTTAAACACTTATAAATCTGTTTAATCCTGATTAAATTATTTATAGTAACTGCAAAAAACATTCATTTTATAAGCAGATGAGACACTCCAGGATGTGCTGTCATCATTTATAAATGTGTTTTATCCTAATTAAATTATTTATAGTAACTGCAAAAAAACATTCATTTTATAAGTGGGGTAAGACACTCCAGGTTGTGCTGTCATTGATATATACCTACTTCCTGGGTGCTGATGGCACTCGGCCATTGGCCCCACGACAATTCCCCTGAGGTGTACGTATATCTCAGTAAGACTGTGTACCCACCTATGTTTAATCATATATATACAGTTTCATTATATCAATAAAGTAACAATTGAAAAAAATCTTACCACTATACATCAATGTGGATTAACACAAGAAAACCTTCTCAAAAAGGCATATCTGTGTCAACCTGACTCAAAGCTTTCATTGAAAAAACATTAAGTTCCTAGCCCTGTCAGTTACAAAGTTAGCACTTTCTAAATTTGTCTACCATTAGGGCTAATAGTAAAGTCATATCAATACGTGCATAAAGGCAAATCTGAATGCATCGATACTCGTTTAATTTCAAAACATTATGGCCAAATTTATATTGATGTATCTTGACATGTATTGATGCGTGGAAAGTGTTTTGACATGAATCAACCATGTTGATCTGATTCTAAGCTCCCATTTAAAAATCAGGCACATTTCTAGCCCTAACGGTTCAAAATGTAGCCCTTTCTAAAGGATGTTTTGAGGGCTTCAGAAGATACTAGTGGTTTTCCATAAATGAGAACAAAAATAGATTTTTTATCATTTATAAAAGAAGAAAAACAATTGCTCACCATAATAATGTTTCTTCTCAGGGATCCTTCACTTTGTTTATGCTGTAAGCATCATCTTTCTGGCAGAGAGAGATGTCGTGAAGAAAGAACCTTATGCTAATTATGGAACCTGTAATGACAGTTTAGACTGCACTGGTGTCCGGCTGCACTTTAGCCCTTAAGGTCAGATTTGTTCCCATAGCTAGAGAGAGCTGTGACTATAAAACTAGTTAAATGGCTACAAAAAATTTCTAAACAGTATTTTGAAAAATGTCAAACAAAATTAAGACAGACATGTTGAAAATATTTAAAAACTGTGAAAAAAATATTTAACTGACCATGTTTTACAAGTGTCAATGAAGTGCAATAGTAATGCTTAAGCAGCCTCAATGAAAATAATTGATTCTTGTGTGAACCTAATTTTCAGGTTCTGGAAGGGAAGACAGGGGTAGGGAGTGTAATCACAGTGAAGGATCCCTGAAAAGAAACAACATTACTACAGCAAGCATTTTTTTCTTCTAACCTCAGGAATCCGTCACTTAGCATTTACACTGTAAACAGACTCCACAGCAGTACTTTGGAAGGCTGGGTCCAGAACTTACTTATGAAAAAGGTTCTGCAAAACAGCCATTCCAATGCTGGCATCCCTTCTGGACTGTATGTCTAGATAATAATGCTTTGTTCATGTATGCACTGTTGTTCCCCTAATAAAGGCAGTTTGCCGAAGCACTGGTGTTGCTGGCATTCACATTTTGCTTTTTTTCAGTCACAAATTAAATTAATTTGCATTTGGCACCATTCATATTCTTTGTGGCTGTGACTTTCTTTTTGCTTGTTTGTGGTTGTTTTTTGCTTGGAGTGCTGACTGTTTGGAGTTCTGTTCTCGCTTATCGGGCTGACCGCCCTTGTCAGCACCCACCTCTCACAGCTGTTCTCAGTGGCTTTCTGTTGGAGATGCTTTGCAGAGATACAGTTGTGTTCCTGTACTGTGTGCAGATATTGAGTAAAGCAAATAAAGAAAAAATAACATACTGTTGGGTGTGTGGTAAGTTAACTTGCCTCACAACACACACAGGGCATGAGGTGCTTTAGCTTACTGCATACCCTGTCATACATTATTGCTTACATAAAGCATATAGAATTTCTGTAAAAACAGATGGCCCTCGACAATAATGTGGGAAAAGAATGTGAGGTGAAAGTGTCTGCCACCACAATTATTGAATTAGTGTGATTTTTGGATCAACAGCAGAAAGAAAAAATATTTTGCAGAGAGCTGGGGAAAAAACAGACAATGATATATAGTCCATAAAATGTATCTGTTTCCAGATGTGGCCAGGGCCACACAGGCAGGGAGATGCTGTTTTCAGAGTGTGAGTGATGCAGTGTGTTCTGTACTATACTAGAGGAGGAGGCAGAGTGATCTAGTGGTGTAGTGGTTAGAGCACTGGCTTTGGAAACAGGAAATCACAGGTTCAAACCCACCAGTGCCCAATTCTCACTATGTGACCTTGAGCAAGTAACTTAACCTCTCAGTGCTCCTGTCCACCCGACTGTCCTGTAAAAATAGGTAGAAGCAGGGTCTCGCTAGATGTTGCCTCTCTGGTGGGCTATGCTGGGTGAATAAATTGTAAAATAATACTATACCCCACTAAGTTATGGATAACCTGTAAGAGTTGATGCATCTTTCTTTGGACCTGGTCAATATAACATTTCATCCATAACTCCTCTCTTCACACTCATCACTGTTCCCTTTACCTACATCTCTCATGTCTTTCTCAATGGCAGATATCTCTAGAACTGCTCTACTTTCCTAGCAAAACACTGGTTCAGCTCCCTTTCCTGCTACATCTACTCACACCTCCTTCCCACCCTGCCTGCTAATCCCTGTGATCCCTGAGACTAGTGCCAGTGCCTTCTCTTTCCCTTGCTGAAAAACAACAGCTAGGCAATCTGTTTTCTCCTCCTCCTCCCACCTTCACCACCCCTTAAACAGCCTCCCCTCTCCATCATGGTAGCTGGAGGTATAGCATGACCATTAGGCTGGACGTTTGAATGCCTGAGAAACAACAGTTTCTTCCTCAAAGCCATCTTTCCACAATGTATTCAAAGCAGTCACGAAACTGTCCAACCACAACTTACAGCAGATGAGAGATCAAGAACACGAGCATTCTTTTCTGTTATGGCATTTTCAGTCTGCTCAGATTTCATTTGCATAGCAACAATTTCACAAATCAGAGGCATCCCAATTAGCTTTTAAGGACAAGAAGTCAGATTTTGAAGTCTTAACACAGGCACAGTTCTTGATTTTAAGTTGTCCCTGCATCAGAATAAATGTGTCAAAATGAGTAATGCTGTTTTCAGATGTTTTGATGAAGCTGTAGCAACTGTACCTGCATCCTATACTGATCTATCCCTTACTTTTTAGATGCAGATGGGAGCCAAAATGCCCCAGATCATGGCAATAGCACTATAAAGTGCAGTCTTTTTGTTGCAAGTTGTGAAATTGTGCAAGAAAAGTGGTGCAAATCCTAAACCACCTTTCGAAAATCCAACCTAATATGTCTGTTTTACAAGCAAACAATTCATCTTTGGTCTATTACGTTTTTAGTTATTTTCCACTTGTGCACTTACAGTTGTTAAAGTGGGGCTATGGACAAAATTTCTAGCATCAGTAAATTCAGAATGTGGATCAGCATAGACCCAATCAGCCTCATGCCAAAAATTAGATCTCTAAGTTACTTTGTTTAAAAGTTACAAGTCATTTTACAACCCTAAATTCACTGCCTGCTCAAAAAAGCCAGTTTCAGTGAAAAGCCACTGATGATGTCATCTCCTGAATTCACAGTCTAGTCCTCCCTGTCAGCAAGCTTGTAGGAACTGCTTCTCCAAAGTTTAAAGGGATTTATGGAAGTTCCCCAAATGCCTTTTTCACATAGTATGTCATTGCCAGCCATGTTTCAGATGTTGGAACTGCAATTTGTTTTATAAAAAAAATCTGTCATAGTCAGTTTTGCTGATGTTTTATCAGCACTTTGTTTCTTTCTGCCCTCCAGTTTTCTCTGTGCGGCTACAACCCCAGAATGATGTCATGCAAGGGAGCTGTCAATGTTTTACATACAGCACCAAAGAATTCTGGTTAAATTATAAAGGTGATTTAAATGTTAGTTACTCAGAGGTGCAGTCCTTTGTTTTGGTGGTGGTGACTGCAGCTAATATGTAGATGTACATCACAAGGCATTGTGGGTACAATAAGAAGTTGTTTTCCAATTTCCTTACTGTGAGATGCAGTCTCATATCTCTGTAGTGGCTTCAACAATAAAAGCTCTCATATGTTTACTTTCCAAACAATGCATTGTGCATATAGTATCTAGCTGACAAGAGTTCTTTACTGAGAGATGTAGTCTCCTATGTTGGTAGTGTAGATGTCTGCAATACCAAGACTTACCAACAGAGATCTCTGTTTCAAAACAGTGCTTATAAACTTTGTTTCTCTTGCATGATGTCATGCTTGGGGGTTGCAGCACTGAGAAAAAAAAAGGGGCAGATTATGCAAATGAAGCAGAGCACAGAAGTAAAAGCATTTATTTCATGGGAAAAAAGCACTTTTTGGCAGTTTGAATGGTAGGAGATTGAATCACAACTCGTACAGTTTAGTACAGTTTACTTCTCCCATTTTGCTATGGCAGAGCTTGCTAAATCACTTTAAAAACTTTGTTTCCCTTGCAAGATGAAAAGGTTGGGGGTTGCAGCACTGAGAAAAAAGAGGCATGGCTATGTAAATGAAATGGAGCACTGAAATAAAAGGATTTTTTTTTTCAAGGAAAACAGTACTTTTTGGCAGTTTGAATGACAGGAGACTGATTTGTAACTCCTACAGGTTACTATGCCCATTTGCTATGGCAACCTTCCATAAATCACTTTAAAGTTTGGAGAAACAGGTCCTACTGTATAAGCTTACTGACAGGGAGGACTAGACTGTGAGTTCAGGAGATGACATCATCATCAACTCTTCACTGAAACTGGCTTTTTTGAACAGGTTGTGAAATCAGGGTTACAAAACAGCTCATAACTTTAAAACAAAGTAACGCAGAAACCTAATTTTTGGTATGGGATTTATTGGGGTATGTTTATTCTAATTCTGCAATGTAGCACTTTTGGCCAGAGTCCCTCTTTAAGGTAGACAGAAGCACATCAGACTTTGTGAATAATTTCTTTGGCTTTCTGTACACAGAATCAGAAAAAAATCCTAGTATCCCTCTTAAAGCAGCAGTATTTGTTAGTAGAAACCAAATCATCATATGGTTTCTAGATAGTAATGCATTTCTGGCAAAATCATCAATATATAGGTAATATCCCATGAGATAGCTCAACATATGATTATAGTGTATACTGGAATGCTGTTACTGTCAGAAATCCATCATTTTCTAAACATCGTTATGCTGTACTAGCTATGACAGCTAGTCTGTTATGCTGTACTACCTACGTAGCTAGTGCAGCATAACAACTTAGAACATGACTGTGCATGTGTGGTGCATGATCTTCCCCCTAATTGGCAGTGGCCACGGTGTTGAGAGTTAGTCCATTAGAGAGCGTCACACAGAATAAAACCCCAAAGTAAAGCTAAAATACGTTAAGATGGCTCTTGTATTATTATTTTTTTTTTGGCAACATACACTATAAAAACAATGGATGACTATCAGTAACAAGCTGCCTTAGTACATCTCGAGGTTCCCATGGTGACCGAACCTCTTGAGCTGCGCTCTTGAGGTTCAAGCAGTCACCATAGAAATCTCTCAATGAACTAACCAGCTTGTTACCGATAGTTAGTCATCCATTATTCTCTATATAATAACCAGCTTCCCCTTTTTCCCATAGGGAAACCGTGGCATAATTTGTCATTATAAAGGAGCATTTATAATGGCAAACATGCGCATGATTTCCCTTGCTATGCGTATGCTCAGGCAGCAGCGCGACCAGTCGAGACCACTCACTGCTTCCGTCTCACCTGACACAGAGCCACCAGTAGAACTCGGCGGTAAGTTCTTTTCTTTTTTTCCCCCAACAAACACTGGAAACACATAAAGACCCAGTAAAGAAAAAAAAAAGGTTTACAATATGGCAAATCTCGGCACCGAGATAAAACGAAACCACACCACAGATGCACCGCAAGCTCTTTGTTTTATATAATTTCTCAGGCAAAAAAGGGAAACCCAGCAATTACATAAAATAAAAAATGGGTCGGGGTGTCAAACTCAATTTTACACACACCCTCGTTGTGGGATGCTTTTCACAAACCCCTCGGGCTTTGCCCTCTGGGTTTATGTAACATCCCACAACTCGGGTGAGTGTAAAATCTCGTTACACACCCAGACCCATACTTTATTCTATATGTTATGTAGTGCGGAATGTTGGTGTTATTGTTCACTTGCATAATCATCATCATCATCATTTTATTTATAAAATAGCGCTATTCCAAAACCATAGCGCTAGTACATAACCATAAAAATAAATATAAAACAACTACACATATAAACATCTGCAGCATATCAGATGAAATCAGAAAACACCAAAGAATATAAATACATTTTTAATGCAGATTTAAAGCTCTCCACTGACAGGCACTGCCTAATCCAATGAGGTAGAGAATTCCACAGGGGTGGGGCCACAAATTCAAATGCATGGGCCCCAGATGACTTTAAACAAAGTGGGAATCTCTAACAATCCCTCGTCGGTGGAGCGAAGCAGACGGGAGGGGCAGTAGGGATGAAGAAGATCTTGCAGATAACTCAGTCCCTGTCTGTATAGGGCATTATAGGTCAGTAACCCAACCTTAAAGGTGATCCGCCACTGAATAGGCAGCCAATTCAGATTGCGCAGCACCGGCATAATGTGACAGCTATGAAGTAGCCCAGTCAACAGCCTGGCTGCCGCATTCTGCACCAGCTGCAAGCAGTGAATATCAACCCCTGGTAGCCCTAGGTACAGGGCATTACAGTAATCAAGGTGAGGGGTTACAAAGGCGTGAACCAGAGTTGGTAAATCTTCAGGCGGAACTAGGTGCTTGATCTGGGCTACAATCCTTAGATGGTAAAAGGCAGTCTTGACAGTGGATGACACCTGATGTTTAAGCGTCAATCCATCATAAAGAATCACACCCAGATCCCGCACCTGTTCAGAGGTCATCAGCTGGTGACCACCGAGCCAAAGTCCCGAAGCTCGCCCCTCCGATGGCCCCTCTACCCGATGACCTGGGTCCACCACCAGCACCTCAGTGTTATCCGGATTCAACCTCAGCCAGCTGGCACTCATCCAATCCTCAGTCTCAGAAAGGCAGTCATTAAAACACGAGACAGCTCCCTCCTGCTCGGGCACAAAGGACAGGTAGAGCTGAGTATCATCTTCATAACAGTGAAAACTCAGCCCATACCACCTTACAATGTCCTGTAGCAGCAGCATATACACTGCGAACAACATGGGGGACAATACAGAGCCCTGAGGAACTCCACATGGCAGAGACACCTTGTCTGAGGAGTAAACCCCACAGACAACTCTCTGAAACCTGCCAGTGAGGAAAGAGTAGAACCATCTGAGGACTGTACCAGACAGTCCACAGATTGACTGCAGGCACTCGATCAACACCCCATGGTCCACAGTGTCAAATGCCACCAAAAGATTAAGAAGAACCAAGATAGAGTGGCTTCTCCAATCTCTCGCTACTAGGAGATCATTGAGAACCCGAACAAGAGCTGTCTCGGTACTGTGCCGTTTCCTGAAACCGGACTGGAGAGGATCATAGATGTCGTGGATGGTCAAATGATCCTCCAGCTGCAGCCCAACAACCTTCTCAATAACCTTACCCACAAAGGGAAGGTTAGAAATGGGTCTGTAGTTAGCGGGACAGTCTGGGTCGAGAGATGGTTTCTTAAGAAGGGGTATCACTACTGCCTCCTTCAGGGAGTCTGGAGACACCCCAGATTCTAACGAACACCAGACTATCTCAGCAAGGACTGGGCCAATGATCTCAACATACCCCACAAGGAGGCGCGTTGGGCCCAGGACAAATGAGGACAGTCAAAAGGACGAAGGGACGCAGAGCTCAACAGAAGAGTAGCGTCTGACAGGGAGAAACCCCTGCCAACACATAACAAACAACCAAAATAAATCAAATACTTTAAATAAATTTTTAACAGTAAATTAAAAAGAAAAAACACTTTCCCAATACAATTACAGTACAAATACAATAAGTGGCTGAGCAAGGTGATGCCATGAGTGCAAGGGAACAATAACAGCAATATTACATGCCAAATAATCACCATATTTTGAGCTACCTCATGGGATATCCTATGTACACCATGGGATTTTGAAGAAACCTGCTTCACTGTGTGGCACAGCAAGGGGTAAAATAACATAGCTACAGGTAAAGTAACATGTATCCATGTTCTGAGCTTGAATAACACGTTATTTTTCAAGGAGCTGGAATAATACTTTTTATTTGCAAAATGTACTTACACTCACATGGTATACATCCATTTTTCTTTTTCTTTTATTTCATTTCTGAATTAGGATATGGGGTTTTTAAATTTTTAAAAGACTCTACTCTCTGGTCACATCCATTATGAATAAATTGAACATTCTGGTGTGGTAATGAGCTTTTTGCAATCAGCAATGCATGCTAGCGCCCTCCCAGTTCATTTACATAGGGATGCAGTATACAGAGTTAAAAAGTTATCTCAGAGGAAGGGATTTTTAAAAATTGTTAGTGGCGGCCATCTTTAATGACTTGAGCTATTAATTGCAGCATTAGTAATAAAAGCTGTTTTAAACATATGAGAGAAATGAAAATCTACTGATTATGAACCTAATTATTTCAGAAATACATTATTGATAAAAAACTACTGCATGTGATATCATTTTTTGCTGACTAACAAAATACTGCTGATTAAAGTATTTCACGTGAACATGTACTTTTTCCCATTATCTGTTTCAAAACTTCTGACTATCCTGAACTGTCCTCCCAATTGCTTTTATAACACCACAGTCTGTTGATAAGCACTGTGATATTATATCAAGTGCTGTGAAATGTCAGACAAGATGAAAGCTATTTATACATACTTCATGAATACATTGGCAAAAACAAACTACAAAACCTGGGAAAGATGAGAAAACTGAAAAAAAAAACAGTTTGCTTGAAAATCATTATGGCTGAATAGAGTTTGCCTATCAAATTACTATATATACTGAAATAGTCACCCACTCTTTAAGGAACTCTGCTTGACCTTTCAAATTCCCAATTGTATGATCCTTATCTCTCAGATTAGCTGTTATAATATGTTGCTGTGCTTCTGGTCTTCTTGTTTCTTCTCCACTTCATCTCAAATCTGCAGGAAGTTGAGCTTTTACTTACAGGCCTCCTACCCAGAGGTACGGACTTCTCTGGGACATCAGACTCACAATCTCATTTAATTTCCAAGTGAAATCCTTAGAACACACATGTTTAAGATCAAATATGCAAACTTTATTCCATTTGCTGTCACACATTGATATGCTAGGCAGCATATTAAATGCATTTATTGCGTACTATTTTTGGTATACAGTGTATGGTGCAATGCTGTTAAGCATTGAAATACATGTTCAGAACAGCACTGCTGTGCTGCAATAGTGACATCAAATTGTTGTTGTACTGTACTAGGTATATCACTTCTGCAGTACAATAACATCAAATGTTTTCTCGTCCCCCCCCCATCACTCTAACTCATAAAGGATGTGAAACAAATGGAGATTCTTTATTATATTTTTTCCATCTTCCTGCAGAACCTCTTTTAATAGAGTGACATGTTGGAGTCACAGTGAGTGAAGCAGCCATGCAAGCAGGATAAGTGTGGATAGGAAGGATAGGAATATAAAAAGCAGTTGCTCAATATATCTGAACGTGTGCAACAAAGGAGGTAAGGGAAATAAAGAAAATGTTTTGCACTGATAGAGAAGGGAGAGGGGAGACTTGGGGGAGTGTTTGGTATCCTGCATCTGGAAGGGTGGGGGGTCGCTGTTGGGCAACGACAGCAATGGGTAGGGTGGTAGGCTGCAACAACTGCGGTGCACCAATCTTTCTAAAAATTGCCTGGAGTGTGGGAGGATGTTTAGTGTGCAACCGCATAGAAAAACTTAGAAAGGAGATTGAGGGTCTGCAGGAGGAACTAAGACAGGCAAGGCAGATTGGGGGTGGGTTTAGCCCAATACTGGAGGGAGGAAGAAGAGAAGATGAGGGAGGGCGATTTAAGCCAACAGTGGTGAGGAGAGGGTCAGAAGAAGGAAAGCAGAGACAAAGGGGCCCAGGCCAGGAAGAACGATTGCCGAGGAAACCAGGTCAGGAGACAAAAGACAAATGGAAGGAGGAGATAGGGACTTGTGAGGGGAGGCGAAGAAGTGGCAAAAGTCATGGAGTGGAAAGGAGAGAACAGGTTACTATGAAGAGAGAGGGAGTGGGCATTTGTGAAGGGCCTTCAGAAAATAGTTGTGCACTGCTAGAGAGGAAGAAGGTGGAGGAGGGAAATGATGAAATTAGAGGAGTAATTGATAAATGCCTGGACCAAACTGGAGCGGGGGAGTTCTGCTGGGAGAATTGCAACAGGGGTAAAGGGGGAAAATGTGCAGGAGGAAGAAGAGGAGCTGGAAATGAGAGAGGGAGATGAATGGAAGCAAGCAGGGAGTAAGAGGGTGGAATCTTAGTGCTGGGGGACTCAATACTAAGAGGAGTTAGGTGGGGTAGCAAGGGGGAGAGGCATAGTCGCATTTGGGTGGAGGCCATGCCAGGAATGACAGCGGAAAGGGTGGGACAGTCTGTTCTGAAATATGCTAGAAGGGGTAGGGACAAACCTCATTTAATTATACATCTTGGGACAAACGACCTGGCTGACAAGACAGTAGATACAGTCCAGAGGAGGTTTGAGGAACTAGCACAATTATGTGAGGGGGCAGGAAGATCAGTAACTTTTTCAGAGATACTTCCTGTGCCAAAGGCAAGCACAACAAGAAAGCTGAGAATAGAGGAATTTAACAGATGGCTAAGAACCTGGTGTTGTGCTAAAGGGTATGGGCTGTTGGGGGGTTGGGAGGGACCTGGGAGGACAGTAGTCTCTATGCTAAGGACAGACTACACTTGAGTGAGGAGGAAATAAAGTGTTGAAACAGAGGATGGAGGAGTACATAGAGAAGCTGGGAATTTAAACTAGGAGTGGGGTGGCAGTTGGGGAAGAGATATGCAGAGACCACAGGTTGGGAAACCATATGAGATAACCCCCCAAAACAGTGACAAAGGACAAATGGCAAGTACTGTTGGTGATGCTAGGAAAGGAGGGCAGGGGGGAAAAGGGTGGAAGGTGGTTACCCTTAATGCTAGGAGCCTTGGGAGGAAAACTGCAGAGTTACAGGTTCTCATGGCAGAGGGAGAGGTGGACATTGCAGTCATCACGGAAACATGGGCTACCCAATACAATGACTGGGACCTGTCTGTACCAGGGTACAGATTTCATAGGGACAGAGTTATTGGGAAAGGAGGGGGGGTGGCACTATATGTGAAGGAAGGACTGAAGTGTATAAGGGAGGAAGGGGAGGAGGGTAGTACGGAGTCACTTTGGATGCAAATTCAGGATTCCAAGAATAGGATTCTTAGAATGGGAGTGGTGATAGGCCACCATCTCAGATGGAAGAGCTAGACAGGGACCTAGCGGGACAGATCAGGAGAACCTGCGAGAAGGGTAGTGTGGTGATTGTGGGGGACTTCAACATGCCAGGAGTGGACTGGAGCACCCCAACAACCAGGAACAGAAGGGAGCAGGTACTGCTGGATGCCTTCCAGGACAGCTTCCTGCTGCAAATGGTCAGTGAACCAACCAGGTTAGGAAATACCCTTGACCTTGTGCTGGCAAATGGGGACTTTGTGAGAGAACTTACAGTGGAGGAACCGCTGTCAGGGAGTGACCACCACTCAGTATGGCTCGCATTGGATATGGGCAAGGAAGGAGTAGAATCTGGCATGATAGTGCTGGACTTCAGGAGGGCCGACTTTGGGAGGATGGGGAAGTGGTAAAAGGGTACCTGGCCAGAATTCAATCTAGTATGGACACTAACCAGAGGTGGGAGCTCATAAAGCTGGGGATAGTGGAGGCAACCAAAACCTGCTGCAAAGCCCAGAGCAAGAAGGCTTGGGCTAAGAAACCGATCTGGTTGAGCAAGGAGGTCATGGAAAAGGTAAGGAGGAAAAGAGCTGCCTTTAGGAAGTACAAGAAAACAGGGAGGGGGGAGGACAGGGAAGAGTCGTGACAGAATCAAAGGAGGTGACAAGGGCAGTAAGGGAGTCAAAGCATCTATGGAACTCAGGCTGGCACAAGGCATTAAGAAGGGGAGAAGGACTTCTATGGTACATCAGGGGAGAAAAGGAGCTGTAAGGACCACATAGTAAGGATAAGGAAGGAGGGTTGGGTGGAAGCAGGATGTGATACAAGGCGGAAGCACTAAATGAGTACTTCTGCTCAGTATTTACTAAAGAGAAGAGGGGGGTGACACCCAAGGTGGGAGAAATGGCAGAAGCAGGGAGGGAAGTGGTGACAGATGGGGAAATCATGGAGAGCAGAATTCGAGAGGATTTGAAGGCACTGAGGGTGGACAAGGCGCCAGGCCCAGATGGCATCCACCCCAGGATACTGAAGGAGCTGGGAGAGGTCCTTGCAGGACCTTTGGCAGACCTATTTAATGCCTCACTACATTCGGGGTGTGTACCTCAGGACTGGAGGATGGCTCATGTGGTGCCCCTCCACAAGAGTGGCCCCAAGGATGAACTGGAAAACTACAGACCAGTGAGCCTCACATCCATCGTGGGTAAGCTAATGGAGACTATCCTGAAGGAGAGGCTGGTGGCCCTCCTAGAGGCCAAAGGACTACAGGACAGCAGACAGCATGGCTTCATACGTGGCAGATCCTGCCAAACCAACCTGATTGAGTTCTATGACTGGGTAACTAGGCAACTGGACAGGGGCCATGCAGTGGATGTCCTGTATCTGGACTTCAGTAAGGCATTCGACTCAGTGCCACATGGAAGGCTGGGAAGGAAGTTAGTAGGCACAGGGGTGGGTGCACAGCTGGTGAGATGGGTAGGAAACTGGCTGCAGGAAGGCAACAGGGTGGTGGTGGATGGGGAGCTCTCACACCCAAGGGCAGTGACGAGCGGTGTTCCACAGGGCTCAGTGTTGGGACCAGTGTTGTTTGGGATATTCATTACAGACATATCGTGGGGCATCAAGAGCAAGATCAGTCTGTTTGCTGATGATACCAAGCTAGGCGCGGTGGTGGATGACCTAGGGGATGGCAGGGGTTGCAGGATGATCTGGCAAAGCTTGAAACCTGGTCAGACACCTGGCAACTGGGCTTTAATGCCAAAAGTGCAAGGTGCTGCATTTTGGGATGAAGAACCCAAGGAGGAGTTACCAGCTAGGGGAGTGCAGCTAGCCCAGACAGAGGAGGAGGAGAAGGATCTGGGTGTGCTCATTACAGGGTCAATGAACAACTCGGCACAATGTAGGAAGGCAGCTGCAAAGGCCAACAAGATGCTGGGTTGTATTGCAAGGGTATATCCTTGAGGAGGGAGGAGGTGATTCTGCCACTGTATAGGTCATTAGTTAGACCACACCTGGAGTACTGCGCAGTACTGGCGTCCGTATCTGAAGAGGGACATTAAGTTACTGGAGGGGTGTGAGCGCAAGCGACAAAGATGATCAAGGGGCTGGGGGACTTATCATACGAGAGGAGGTTGAAGGAGTTGAACATGTACTCACTGGAGGAGAAGAGAGACAGGGGTGACATGATTGAAACCTTTAAATACATGAAAGGAATAAACAAGACGGGTACAGAGGGGCTGTTCAAAGTAAGGGAGGGGAGGGCCACCAGGGGCCATGATATGAGACTGGAGTGAGGAAGGTTCAGGAGGGAGATGAGGAGACACTTTTTTACAAAGAGGGTGGTGGCTGGTTGGAATGCGTTACCTGCTGAAGTGGTATGCAGTAGAACAGTGGACTACTTCAAATGAGGATGGGACAGGACATGGGGAGGGTTAATGAAGGGGAAGGGTGGAAGGGAGGGGCAGCTGCAGAATAAGGGGTGCTAGCTGCACATTCGAGCAGACTTGATAGACCTCTAGGCCTTTATCTGCTGGCAAATTACGTATGTTCGTATGACAAACCCTTTTTGATTTACTGTGAAACTGACTGTTGTGCAAATTCTACACCAGCTCCATTCCTCATTGTCGCCACCTGTTGTAGCCCCCGTTCAACCGATGCTGTCTACTTAAAATAAAAAAATAAACATTTCTAAAATGTAACTGATGCTGGCTTTTTTTAAGACATACCATACTTTATAAAATACAATGTATGGCCATCTGTTTACAACAAGACTGAGTAGGCATTTTGAGGTTGCCATGGCAACCAGTGAACCTCTATTGAGCTTCACTGTAGAGGTTCACTGGTTGCCAGGGCTACCTCTTGATGCTTACAACAGGCTTGTTGTGTATAGATGGTCATACACTATCCTTTATGTTGCAAGGGTCCGTGGCAGCTAGTCAGGGAAAAAGTAATGTTCGGGAAAAGATATGCCAGGTAAAACAGGGACTTTAATTGCTTACAGTTAATGGATCCTGTATTGCAGAAGAGAGATGACACATGACATCCAGCTCAGGAAGAAGTAAGTGGAAGGGTTTATGCCAGCCACTGTGTGTATGAGGATCTGGACATGACAGGAGTTGTGGGGAAGGATGCCAAATTTGAATTTAGGATGGCAGGATCAGCTATATTGCAACATATTATAGTGGGGAGGGGGAGGAGAATCAATAGGGTGTAATATACCTATTTGGGAGGAGGAGGAAGTGGTGGGAGATAATGGGTGCTACAGGATTCATGGTAAGGGTGGGTGGAGATTTAAATTTCTAAGAGGTAGAATCAGATACACTTCATCTACATTAGAGGAAGGTGGGTGGTGCTACAGGGGCTGGAGGGGAAGGTTCTTTGGGTGGCAGTGAGTCTGGATCCACAGATATTTTAGAAAGCAATGTAGGGTGAGTAGGGGATCTATACAGCTGGCAAAAAACATTGTTTTTAACAATTGTTGGCCATAAACTTTAAAAAAATGTGACCAAACCATTAATTTATAAGACCCCAGAGGGCTATCTCTTACTTTATCTCTTAGTGTACAAAGAACCCTAATCTCACCACTTACAGTAACTCCCAATAATTGTTTAGTACTAGTCAGCACTAAACATGTTCCCACTGCACTTATGTTCTCATGAGATTATCCAATTTTTTTCATGTTTTGTGCTGATAAGCATGTGTCAACTTCAAACACAAGGGGAACAATTTTTAGAAGGTTGGACACTGATGCAAATGTGCACTGCACCTGTGTTGGCATCTAAACGATCACGTCTGAGCAGCCTTGCAGCTATTTTGAAAAGATGCATCTTTTTACAGAGAAAAGTTCCATGTTGCAGGGAAAATTACACAAATGAGGTCTGCATCGTTTCTTTTTTTTTTTTACTATAACTGCATCTTTTTTGGGATGCCAAATTTGGATGAGTATAGACCACCCAATAGATGGTCTACCAGTTCAGATGGAATCTGGACTTTGGAAAACAGAACTGGGCAAATCATTGATGGAGCCTTCTAAAAATCATGCCCTAATAATTTAAAGCTGCAGTGCAATGAAATTTGGCAAAAATGTGACCCTATCTTTTTTTTTTCACTATAAAAGATTCCATGCATCTCCCAGTTTTATTTGGTGGTAGAATTTTCTAATTCCACCAACATTTGAGTATTTTATAAATGTTTTGATTTTTTTTCTCAAGAAAAAAAGATAGCTTCCACATTTTGCATAGAAATAACATTGTAGACCTGGCAAGGGTTAGGATTAAAAAAAACTAAAAAGACTCATGGTGCACAGCATAGGAGGTACCTAGACATGTATGTTTCACAGGTATGCTAATATTTTCCTTTAATGTAATGGAAAAACATATTTCATTGCACTGCTGCTTTAAAAATGGGTAAGTATTTAAAACAAATTAGCACAGAAACTTGGGCTGGATTTTCAGCTAGTTGTGTCATGTTTCTAGTACAGTTTCATTACTTGTGATATGACTATTAGAGCACAAAAAAGATGGTCTAACTTTATGTCGCAAGTCCTGCAAGTTGCACACCAATAATGACACATGCGCAAGATAATGTCGCACATCCTTTTTTTTTTTTTTTTTTTGCTATGACACGTGAAAAGTGTTGAAAATTCGATTAAAATGATTGGAAATTGCATGCAAGCATGTGGACATGTGTTATGATGCAGCTTCAAGTCTTGCATCCAGACTTCTGGAAATCCAGCCCAAGGTATCTAAGTTGGATCAAACCCCAATGAATTAGCACATTTCAAAACTTTAATCCTTGTACTTTTGGCAACACATCAACACCAGTTTTCTTATTTCTTACAAAAGTGGAAAACATCGCAGAGAAACTGAGAAATGTAGAAAGTGATGGCAGAAGGAGACTAAAGGTCCATCTAGTCAGCCCAAGAGTTTCTGAGATCTACTACAGGTCCTGGGATCTAGCCCCCCCCACCCAGCTTTTGTTTCTTCCTGATCCCAAGGTTTCTACTTGAACCCTTGCTCTATCCCACATCCACTTATATGCTGCCAATGTCCTTGCACCTACAACCTTGGCAGGCAGGCAGGCAGGCTATTCCATGGTTCCATGACTCTTTCCATAAAGTAATGCTTCCTTAGATCCCTCCTGAAGCTCCATCCCTGTATCTCCCACTGGTGCCCTCTAGTGGTAGAGCTGGCTACCTTATTGAATAATTCTGAGCAGGGCACCTTATTTCTGCTTCTCAAGAACTTGAACATCTCAATCATACCCCCCCCCCCAGTCTCCAGTGAGTACTTTTAGTGCCTTTAGACATTCCTCGTATGCAAGTCCTTGGAGGTCCTGTATCATCTTGGTCACCCTTCTCTGCACGGTGTCCAGCCTATCCCTGTCCTTCCTAAGGTGTGGACTCCAAAACTGGACACAGTACTCCAGGTGAGGCCTTACCAAGGACCTACAGAATGGGAGAATCACCTCCTTGTTCCTACTGTCAAATCCTCTCCCTATACACTCTATCATTTTATTTGCTGTACGTTTTGTTGCATTGACTCAGTTGCTTCAGGGTGTCGCTTATGATGACCCCAGGTCTCTTTCTTCCTGCAAGGTACTGAGTTTGACCCCACTGAGCCAGTAATCCATCCTAGGATTTCCTTTCTTGACCACAAAGCCCATATCAACACAGTCATGAACTCACAATGCATTGCTCATGTGTTGTGCTTGTTTTGGGGCCCTCAATTTCTCAAAAACTGCTGTACTTGGCCACTGTTTTAGACCATTTACCAACTCTTAAGGCATCTCATTGTAGAACACACCCAAACATTTTCAAGTTCCGACACCCACAAGATCATGAAGATATAAGAGAGTGCAAATATTGTCATAACGCATCAGTTAAACTCTAACTATGGAATTCCAATCCAAAAAATAAAACATTAATACTAATAATAACCTTAAGTGCAAACAAAAAGAAAAGAATAGTTATTTAAACTTGAGTAACTGTTTGTTTCACTGCCTTTAAGGTTACAGCCTCCTTGTTAACCAGTTATAAGTTACAGCCACTGTTCTATATCTGATTTATTTTAGTCTCAATCTGATGCTTCAGGGAAATTTCTTGATATGTCAAAAGCTCCCCCTCTCCTCCTCAGACACCAGCAGCTGGATTTAAAGATGACATTAAAGAGCCATAATTCACTGCACTGGTGTCAGAACAGTAAATTATAGCTTTCCACACCTCTGAGCAGGGCATTGTGAGTTTATGACTGTGTTGATATGGGCTTGTGTTCAAGTATTATCCTCTTATGCTTTCTGAGCAGAGCCTGCAAATAGCAGGAAGGCTAAGGATTATGAGAACATAGATGGAAACGTGGGTAATGTGATTAAACCTCTGTAGTGTTATCAAAATCATTTAATTATGTCACCAAACAGTAATTTATTGTTATTTAAAATGCTCAGCACCAGGGTATCCTCATTTAAGTACAACATGTAGTCTACAAGATGGTCCTGGTGGCAGACAGCAGGTTGGTTACTGAAATTACATTCAGTGGCATTACAAACAGATTATTATAAGGCAACAAATATCACACAAATTGGAGATACAGGAAAAAATAAATCATAAACAAAAAGAAAAATAAGAAACAATAAATCATGGTCAAGAACAGTAGTTAGAGGAAGCAGTTGCATGGTTTATGAGACCGTAAAGTAACATTTTTTTTTTTCCTATTTCTTTATCCCCCAGGGGCCACCAGTCTGCCTTACCTTTCCCACGTCTGGCATCTCCCCAGGTTCATCCGGCCGCCATCTCCTTGGGCTACCTCCGGCGTCCACATTCGGGCCTCGCAGTGACCCCCGCGGTTTGCCCCCCACGGTGGGGTGGTGGGGAGCACTCCCTCCGGAGCTCAACCCACCCCAGTCAGGATCCGGTACTGCCGGGCGCCAAGAGAGTCCTCTACGGGAGACGGCCATCATGCCGCCATGACTAGTGCCCAGTTTTCTGCTTTTTCTTCCCCTGAGCTGGCAGGGATGCAGTGACACCAATGGCCACAGGCGTACGCGCATCCATGCGTTCTATTAGCGTCAGCCTCGGCTCTGTGCTTTGTGCTCCCAGCAGCAGTAGTACCTGTCTCCACCAGGGGTCCCCACTGCACCGGGATGCCCTGGATTCCCCACCCCAGGGAGGGAGAGCCATCCTTCGGATGCTCGATCCTGCTCCCTCCCTGCCGACCCCCAGCAGCCGGGCTCGTTCCCGAACCCGGGTCGCTGGCATGGCACGAGGTGTGGCGTCCAGCGCCTCAACCCTCAGCGCCACCGGGCCGGCTGTAAAGTACATTTTTGAACTGATTTAGGTCACCAGTACGTTGCATAGTGTCTGGCAGCACATTCCAGCTGGAAGGTAAAATACAGAGACAGGCCTTTTTTCAAACTGTTCTTTTAATTTTGGGAATGTAGAAACTTTCCCTGGCCTGAGATCTGAGGTGATAGATACTAAATGATCTGAGCAATTTGTTACAGAAGTAGT
This sequence comes from Neoceratodus forsteri, assembly GCA_016271365.2. Classification (NCBI taxonomy): domain Eukaryota; kingdom Metazoa; phylum Chordata; order Ceratodontiformes; family Ceratodontidae; genus Neoceratodus; species Neoceratodus forsteri. The sequence continues at coordinate 941,421,952 of CM028137.1, forward strand.
CAGAATATTGTCCTTGCAAACACTAGAAGAGTTATCACAGCCAGTGAAACTCTCATTGGTTAGGCAGTGAAAGGAAGGGCCAGTGTCACACACAGATCAAAGTAATGTATTTGTTTGCTGCACCCTTAAAAAAATCTGCATACCATATCATAAGATTAGACATAAGATATCTTAAGCTTGTACAGAGTGGTTGTATTAGACATCTGCACAGTCAAGGTCTGGAAATATATATTGCTTCACAAGCAGTTTCCTGGCTTCAAAATCAAAACAATGCAAATTCTTTTAAACTAGGCCAAGTTTCGGATATGCAGTTGTTATATTTTTCCAATGTGTAAGTTAAATGTAAGGGTCTGGTCAGACCCCCAAATATCTGAAGCCAGGGACAACAGCAATGGTGTCACTTTATAGTAACTGAAAAGGAGGTTGTCATTCTTGGGCATCATGCATAAAAACAATATTGCATTGGTGTGTGTTCTGCTTAGTATTATTGTATTTTACGATGCCTATGATTGGATCCTGTTAAAGTCATTTTGTACACTGATTTTTAAATTCTTTATAGAACTTGCCAATGTATCTGCACATAGCTGCATGTTAGGACTGATGCAGAATGAAATGATGTCACGGATCATAAAGGACAAAAACCATGGGTCATAACTTAGTAACTATCTCAGTACAATTTATTCTAACATAAAAGAATCTTCTGTCCCTCAACATTAAGTAAACTGTCTCCATGACCTTTGGCTCCCCAGAGGCTTGCCAGACTCTCTCCCCTTCCCTCATTTCACATCCTTGATGGCACTGTGCTAGGTGATGTCCCCCTCCTTCAAGCATCTTGGGGTTTGGCTGGATTGGTACCGCGACTTCTCAGTGTATATTCTACCACAAGCTTTGCCCTAAACTGCATGCACTGTGTAGAAACAAAGGAACTATACCTCTCCCTGCCCACAGTGAGCTAGTCACGAAGATGATCCTTCCCATCCTCGACTATGGCGACATTGTCTACAGCGCCGCTCCCAAATCCACCCTTGTCAGACTGGACCCCCTCTTCCACTCCTTCTGCTGCTTTGCCTTGGACTGTCCCCTCATACACATCACTACTCCTCCTGCTCTCTCTCTCTCTTCCCTTGATGCCAGAAGCCTCATATGCTGTGCCACTTTCACCACCAAATTCTGGTTTGTCTCTCTCACCCTTACCTTTCTACCCCCCTTTTGTTCCCCTCCATTATCCTAACACCTCCAGAACATTGCTGCCCATTCCACCCCCCTCCCCAGAAAAACTCCTATGGGCCAAGATGTCTTCTCATATCATTTTCCTAAACTCTACTCCTCCCTCCCCCGTCTATCCACTTAGCCTCGTCCTTCTCTTCCCTCAGATCCCTTCTTTATAACTTTTCTGCCACCTCCTGCAACTGTTACTGATCCCTGACCTTTCCATTCCCTCTTCCCTTGTTGCTGATGTCCCCTTGGTCCCCACCCCACGCTGTGAATTCTACCCCCCCAAGCTAACTGTGCCTTAATCAATTAATCCATCTAAGAATATTGTGCTCCTAAGCAAACTACCTACACTGACTTAGTTAGCTTACACCTTAGCAGTCTCGGTGATGCTGCTCCTGCTACTATCTGGTATTGTTCCATCTGTATCGTAATTTGCATTTTATCTCATCTTTATTTTAGTACTCCCAAAAATCCTGCCTGTACATTCTGACTGTGCACTGTTATTCCTGCTTTATTTTATTGTATGCATGTTTACTGTATTAGTACAGCACCTTACATTATGCACTTTCACTTGCACATCATGTACTGTATAGTCCCCTTCCCCCATCCCCCCAGGATGCATCTGGAAATGAGCTGTCACCGGCTCAGTATGTCTTTCCTGATGAAACATTTAAAATAAACAAACAATGAGGTTTCATCCCTAACCACACACATTGTATCGTTCCGGCTCGAGGAGCCAGAACTCCGAAACTTTCAGTCATATTCACACAGCAACTGCTTGACAACTCCCATGTCAGCTTTCTGGTTTGATTACAGAATAGTGGCAGTGGAGTTGGTGACCAGCTAAAATACAGTAACTCCCCAAATAAACAAGCTGAATATTTGCTAACTTATCCAACTTAAGGGGTGGGGTGGCATCTTACCACAGTAATATAAATGTGATAAAATAGTAATATGATAAGCAATAATCTATACGTACGGTATAAGATTGATACTGTACATAGATACATAGATATTTATGGACAGAAAAAAATTTATGGTCCATCCAATCTGCCCAGCTAAGGACTTCCAGAACCCAGAAATATCCACATACATTCTAGCTTTACATGTCAATTTACACAGACTGAAATTTTTTCCAGAAATAATTTAAAGATATTTTAGCTTGAAATAATATTCATAATTTGGTGTTGATGGCTGATCTGTTTGACAGTATCCATATATTCTTTAAAAATCAAAATTACTCCTGCAAGGTAAGTGGTTTTGAACCCCAGGTTGAAAGAAGCTAACGGTGAGCGTATGCCCTTTCACAAAGGTTTGAAGGAAACAAATATTCTCCAGACAGTTGCATTCACTACTTGCCATTCTTACTTTCACTTTCTTTAACGAGCAACTGTGCACTTCAGCATGTGCCTTCATCAATAAGATGTTTCAGCTGTTAAAATTTACTAGAGAATGCATTTTTTTTTTCATTATCAATGTTTCTTTCCAGGATTTATAGCACATCTTGGTAGTCCATTTAAAAAGTCTTTATAGAAAACATTTGAAAACATTTGCCTCTCCCTGGCTAACCTCACAGTGCCTTTGTTTATGACATCATAGTGTTCACCACGACAACATACTGTGATGTCACAAACAGTAATTTTGTGGTTAGCAGTGGAGAGTCAGATACGTTTTGAAAATCTCAGTGAAATATCTGCTGCATTATCTACAACATTTAGTAGACAAACATCAGAGGAAAGAAAAAACGTAACAGCTAGAAAACAATAAAGTTAAAACATAATTAATGTAAATCTAGTGTTTTAAGCTTTTTATTATACTAGAGAGTTGCTGTTTAAAGGAAGAATTCATTGTTGCAGTTTATTCACCTATGACAGCCCAGCTGACGTGCAATATCATATTTTCAGGGAGGTGCTCCATCTACCTTGTTTTACAGATGGGAGGGTCTGATGCAGTAGGGAGGGTGAGTATCGAATAGTATTTCCCAAATACCATGAATAATACACTGCTTGTTACTCAAATCCACATAATGAATAGTGCCTAGTCATATTCGTGAAAATAAAGAGCCAAAAAAAAAAGAAACAGCTCCTGTGATAAACAACCCACTTGCTCACCCCCACCCTCTGTAAGAATCCTTCTCATTCCCACCCCCAGCACCTATAATTAAAAAAAAAATCCTACAATGGCTGATGGCACACCCTTCCCTCCATGGATGGCCATCATCTTTGAGCGTTTATTTGTGCTAAATTTGCTATATTAATATGTTTCTCACCCCCCCCAGCTGCAGCACCTACTCCCCCAGCACCCAAAATTGTGGGACTCCTACCCCAAGTGATGAGCTGATCCACATCAAAGGATGAAGAAGGTGACTGGTCATGCAACCTACCCTCTTCCAAGGCCAGCCGCCTTCTTTAGAATGAAAGTGCTTACATGATTTCTCATAGTAAAATCAGCTCATCTTAGCAATATAGTAAATTCAGTGCAATTAAGCACCATAGCATGGAGATCGTTTGCATTAAACAACGGCCAGCCCTCTTTGATCTCGTCACCTGAATGAAGACTGGAAAGAGGAGAGACCTGCACCCTGTATCATCAAGTTCTCTACTGCACCAACTCAGTGGGAATAATACTGCTGTCCCACCTTTTTCTTCAAGTGAACCGAGCATGTGCGAACAATAAATCAGTAATAACTTCAAAATGAATTAACATTTTTTTTTTTACCAAACCACCAAATGGATCTGTTTTTCCATAACATCTAACTAACAAACCTCCACAGACACCATCTGATGATGAACCCAGAATTGTAAGGGTTGGTCCACTGATCCTGAGCCCGCCCACCTGAGGGCTGAACCAGAGAAGAAGTAAGGTACGCAGAGAAGGAACACAGGGAACAGAAATTAAGAAGTCGGGAATCTCCCAGAAAGGAGAAAAGGATAAAGGAAGAATACACAGAGAAGGAAAACAGGGAACAGAAATTAAGGAGTCGGGAATCCCCCAGAAAGGAGGAAAGGATAAAGGAAAGCCGTGGAAAGCAGTGTAAAGGAGATGCAGTAGTTGGAAAGTCAAAGACTTAAAGTGGCTTCTTTTTGCAGCAGAGAAGCTCTATTGAGTTTGATAGGACAATTCTGGACCCTTTGAGTATTTTGGGACCATTTTAAATAAAGCATTTAATCAAGTATATAATTGGCTGCTGGTTGAACTGGGGGGGTTCACTTTGTGGGACAGGGCAGCAGCCATAAACTTTTATACTTTCTAATTACTTTATACCTTTTTTAATTTTATTTTTTTAATTTTCATTTTAACTAGTTGCATTTAATTAGTCGTATGATTTTAAATTTAATTTTTTTTGTCACGCTCACCCTGATAGGCTGGGAGTCAGCACATGTCATTATACATTATTATGGCAGTGTAATCACAATAAAAGAGAGGGCCAGTGCACGAGGTGGTTCTTGCCTTGTGTGCAGACTACAAAGATGGGAGTTAATCAAATCTGCCTTCTGCGATAGTTTCACTCAAAACAGAAACTACTGTGCATTGTTTTCTTTTTATGATGTTTCTTTTGGCTTATTTTGGTATACCAAGAGCTTGAGAGTAGTCAGGCAGCTAAGCTAAACCTAGGGGAATGTTAGGTATGAGACACGAGCAGTGCTAGCCTTTTCAAAGTACCTAAATGAAAGTGTATTCTAAATTACTTATTTAATTTGTTGACAAATTTATAATATATAAAAAGGCTCTGTATTGCATATAATTTTTCTGCTCACATCCAAAAAATCTCATGGTGTTAACTGCAGGAGGGAATTGGCAGATGCTGTATGTGGCTATACAGTTCCACGTGTAATCTCTTTTCCTCTTGAGAGTTTGTACAAATAGTTAGGCCCATTTTAACAAAGTGCTCTGGAATGCCAAGCTATAAACATTTAAGGACTTGAGCACGTGGTGGGAGAATTTCTAATTTTAAATTTTTTATTACTAGGAAAGGAAGTACAAGGAAACACAGAAGGAGCAGGACAGAGAACTGTACCAGTTAAAGCAGAAGGAAGCAGGGAAGGCAGTCAGAATAGCAAAGGCCCAAACTGAGAAAAAGATAGCCAACTCGGTTAAGAAGGGGGATAAAACCTTGTATAGATGCATTAGGGAGTGAAGAAAGACAAAGAGAGGGATACTGAGGCTGAATAAAGAGGAAGGTGGTTGGGCAGAGAGCGACAGTGAAAAAAGCAGGGATACTGAATGAATACTTCTGCTCAGTATTCACAGTGGAAAAGCAGGGAGAGATACCTAATCCAGTCAATAGAAGCACTCTGGATAGGGGGTTGATATTAGTCCTTTCACAGAAGAAAAGGTTCTGAAAGAACTCTTAAAACTGAAGGTGGATAATGCAATGGGGCTTGATGGGATTCACCCCAGAATTCTAAAAGAACTAAGGGAAGAACTAGTAACACCACTGACTACCCTTTTTAATAAATCATGGGAGGATGGTGTGGTACCGGAGGACTGGAGGAGGGCGGATGTGATTCCCCTTCACAAATGTGGGAGCAAGACAGAGGCAGGAAACTACAGACCTGTCAGTTTGACCTCAGTGGTAGGGAAAATGATGGCATCACTTCCGAAAGAAAGAATTGTTGAGTATCTAGAGGCCACTGGGGCACAGGACCCAAGGCAGCATGGATTCACAGCAGGAAGGTCATGTCAGACAAATGGAATTGATTTCTTTGACTGGGTGACCAAAGTAGTAGACCAGGGAGGGGCTGTGGACATGACCTACCTAGACTTTAGCAAGGCGTCTGACACAGTCTCACACAAAAGATTAATAAACAAATTAACTAGCCTGGGAGTAAGTCCCAGGGTGGTAGCCTGGTTAAAACACTGGCTGGACAACAGGACACAGAGGATAATAGTAAATGGAGTCCACAGTGAAGAAAGGGGGGCTACTAGTGGGGTACCACAGGGTTCAGTACTGGAGCTGGTCCTTTTTAATGTCTTTATAAGTGACATTGCAGAGGGACTAGAAGGAAAAGTGTGTCTCTTTGCAGATGACACAAAGATCTGTAATAGGGTTGATACGTAAGGTGGGGTGAAAAGGATGAAAAGGGACTTGGCAAGGTTGGAGAAATGGTCAAATATACGGCAGCTTAGATTCAACACAAAGAAGTGCAAAGTAATGCACCTGGGAAACAAAAACCCAGGGGAAGAGTACACAATGGGGGAGAGATACTGACAACAACAAAAATGGAAAGGGACCAGGGAGTAGTTGTCACAAACCCACTTAGCAGGTCAGCCCTCAACTCCCAAAGTGCCAACCTCTGAGCACAGTCTTGTGAACAGTTTAACAGAACAAGGTAACCTTCTTGTCTGTTTTGTGAGTTCGGCTCAGCCTTTGGTCTCAAGTCTTGGAGGGATTCAAACTGTGAACCTCTTGTTAGCGTACCCAATGTACAGGCTCAGATAATTCTGTCTTCAGGGGGCCAGATATCTTTACCTATGGGCACCTAACCAGGTGTACAGAAATGAACCCTTAAAAACTTTAATAAAGACCTCAGATTTTAAAACACTTCTCTTTTCAGTTTGGTATCACCATTCAAGCTTATGCCTAGTGTCAGCTATAACCATATATACTTTTCTTGCAAATGAAAGAAAATCAAAGACAGACCAAGTATGCTCTAAAAAGAGTTTTACTAAAATAGATAAAAATATGTAACATATAAAATACAGAACTATTGTATCACAAGACATACAAATCTTTTAAAAGAACAAGATTTTAAACAGTGCAGTTCTTACTACAGTACTTAGATTTGTATGTCTCTCTGAATACCTGCTTAAAGTGCTCCAAAGATGTTTCTTTGTCAGAATCTAGATAGAAGTGTCTCTGAAGGAAAACAGAATATTCCTTAAAGAAAACTGTATTTGCCAACCCCTCTGTGAGGTCACCTAGCTCCTCCTCTGTCAGAATATCTACAAAAATATATCTATACAAAAACAGGATATATTTTCAAAGTATTAAATTCTGCAACCTCAACATAACTCATGTTCTGCAAATGACTGTCTTTGATCTTTAGCTGCATCCTTTTCTCACACAGACTTAAAAGCATTTATGATTTCGCACCAGTTTACTAAACCTGCTTTCCTCCTCTTGAAATGTCATAAAATGGATTTGCTCAACTCAAGCCTCTTCCAGCCTGTAATTAACTTTAGATAAAACAGGAAATCCTTGATCAAGGTCTGTTCTACTCTGTAATTAGCTTCTGGCCTGCCATGTAACACCTTGTCTCTAAAACCTGTGTGTGTGTGTGTGTGTGTGTGTGTGTGTGATCTCACATGCTGTTTTAGCATTTCTCATTGGAGACAGTCCATACACATTTTTATATGAAGAGTACACAATAGGGGGGGGAGATACTGACAACAATAAAAATGGAAAGGGACCTGGGGGTAGTCATATCAGATGAACTAAAGCTGGGCCAGCAATTTGAGAAGGCAGAAAGGAGGGCTGGGGGGATACTGGGATGCATAGGGAAAGGCATCACCAGTAGAAAACAGGAAGTTGTTGTCCCTCTGTACAGACAGTTGGTAAGACCACATCTGGAGTACTATGTACAGTTCTGGAGACCCCATCTCCACAAAGACATAGACAGGGTGGAGGCTGTCCAGAGGAGGGCAACCAAAATGGTGCAGGGTCTGCACCAGAAGGCATATGAAGAAAGACTAAAGGAGCTTAAGATGTATAGCCTTGAGGAAAGGAGGGAGAGGGTGACATGATAGAAACTTTAAAATACCTCAAGGGAATCAACAAAGTCCAAGAGGTAGCATCTTTCAGAAAAAGAGATGTGCAAGAACAAGGGGGCACAATTTGAAGATAGAGGGGAGAAGGCTCAGAGGTAATGTGAGGAAATATTTCTTCACAGAGAGGGTTGTAGATGCATGGAACAGCCTTCCTGAGAAGGTCATAGAGTCAAAAACCATGGGGGAATTCAGGAATGCATGGGACAGACATAAGGCAATTCTAGTGGAAGGTAGGAGGAAGTAGGCTGTTGGTTAACTAGGATCTGCAGCTTATCCATTAAGTAGGGAAATGGGCAGACTAGGTGGGCCAAGTGGTTCTTATCTGCCATCAAATTCTATGTTTCTATGTCTACAGCTTTTGTTGGTGCTCAGACTAAGAAACTTGGCCGTGTGTGTATTTTTCCTTCCCATCTCCAAATTATCCTGCTGTGAGACTGTGCTGCACATTAGACAGTGCAGTGAGCAGTAACCAAAATGATTTAAGACCAGCAGGGCATAACCTATGAGGATTGACTTATGGCTGTGAACATGTACTCGCTTGAGACTAGAAGGCAAATGGGCGATATGATAGAGACCTTACAGTTCCTGAAAAGAATGAACAGGGTGGACCACGAGGAAATATTCAGCAGGACTGGTAAATCAAAAACATAGGGATATGAGTGGAAGCTGGCATGAAGGGCAGAGATTCAGGAGGGACGTGAGAAAGTTTTATATTACAGAGAGTGGTTGAGACGTGGAACAGCCTACCAGCTTAGGTGGTAGGTGCAAGAACCATTAATGGTTTCAGGTATGGCTGGGACTGAGTAAAAGGCTTAATAGTTACTCAGGGGGAGGAGGGGGCAAAACCCTTCACTAGACCATAGGTCCCAAGGTAGGATAGGGTATAACAGGGCAGATGGATAGACCAATGGTTTATTTCTGCCACCATTTTCTGTTTCTATAACTCCAGAACTGCACACAGTACTCCAGGTGTGGCCTAACCAGTGGTCTACACAGGGGCAGTATCATTGCCCTCATTCTGTAGTAATCCATCTCTCTATGTACACCTGCATCTTGTTAGCCCTCGTGTATACATTATTGCACCAAGAAGATGTGTAAAGTTACTTCTTATCACCCCCAGGGCTCTCTCCTCCACTATGGTCTTTTATCAGCATCCTATTAATAGGGAAAACAGTTTCAGGATTCTTCACCCCCCTCATGCATCACCTTGCAGTTTTTGGCATTGAATTTCAACTGCCAGATAGTGGGCCATTCCTCTAGCCTATCATATCTGTTCTTATGTTAACACCTTATTCACAGTCATACAAAATTACACATGGCCCCACAATGCAAAGCATCATGGGCTGCATATGCAAATCATCACAGAATATTATGCTGGTTCAGTCAGCTCACCCAAAGAGCTGTTTATTATCTGTGAATAGATTTACCTTGCCCAGAATACCCTCCCATATGTCACAGATATACACACTGAACAGTTGTGGTCCTAGGATTGAACCCTGCAGCACTCCACTAGTAACTGTCTAATCTTCAGAGAATTTACTGCTTAGGACCACCCTCTGGGTTTTATTAGTCAACCAGTCTTTAATCTACCCAGTTTAGTGTATCTCATATCCTGCTTGGCATATCTTCCTAACTACCCTCTTATTTGATACCGAGTCAAATGCCTTGTCAAAATTTAGGTATAGAACATCTACTGCCTGAACCCTGTTCTGCCAGTTGTGTCATTTCATTAAAAAAAGTCTATTAAGCTTTCTGACATGACCAGCCCCTGGTGAATCTATGCTGGTGCCTTTACATTAATCCATTTTCTTCAAAGAATTCAACTATTTCCTTCTTTACAAATGTCTATAAAACTTTTCTTACTATTGCTATCAGGCTCACCAGACCATGCTTACCTGGATTTCTCCAATCACCCTTTTGGATAGTGGAACTGCATCAGCCACTCGCCAATCTACAGGTACTACACCTGTTAGTATTGATTCCCCATAGAAGACTGATAGCAGTTCCACAAGCACATGCCTTGTTCCTTTAACATTCTAGGATGAATCGTGATGAATCCCAACATTTTAAGTTAAGTCCCTTTAATACCCATTACCTTGTAATCCCTCCCATCTCAAACCTTTCCTGTGAATCACCCAATAATTTCCTCCTGCTGTTGGGTGGTGGGCCTGTTTTCGTGACCGTGAAAACCAAGCAAAAATATTCCGTTAGAATTCTTGCTTTCCATTTATCATGAATTGTACAAACCCTCTCTTTTCTTATCTATTATATGCTCTTCCTTATGTCCCTTGTTTCACTAATCAATCTAAAGAAAGATTTGCTGTTTTCCTTTACCCTTCTACCAGCCTTAATTCGATCTTTGTTTTAGCCTCCATTATATACCGTTTATCCTTATACATCTTTCCATTCATCTCACTCTGATCTTTCTCATAAATCCTTTTTGTTGGACTAATAACCTGTTTTTACCTGACTAGCAAACCATAATGGTTTCCTATATTTCTTGGATTTTCTTGTGATCCTGACAAAATCATGGGTTCCTCTTGAAAAAGTCTCCTGTAATGCTGCCTGCATCTCATTGACCCCACCAGTGTTTTTTTTTTTTTCGTTAGTTATTCTTTTTTCCACCATACACCAACAGGCCCCCATCTTCTCCCCAGCCCTGTCACCCCAGAGTCCACCAGTACATTTGTCCACCTTGTTCCCCAGGGCTTACCCCCCAACGGAGTTGGCAGGGTCCCCAAACCCCACTGGATACAGGATCTGGTTAGCTGAGACAGCGCATGGATAACCGGGTGTAAGACCGGTCAGCACTGTGCATTTCCCTGTTCTGTGACCCTTGGGTGCTGTGGAAGAACAGTGCTGTCATGTTGCACAACGCTCTGTCCTGCAAGATGTGCATTGATGGTCACCACACCTCCTATGCATCCTGATGGTCCTGTGTGCCCAACCTCTGGTCTTCATCACGTGTCTGGAGAGCACCGAGATCCGTGTCTCCCCCATCCCACCCCTGGAGGAGGAGACCAGACCATCAAATGCTCAGTCCTCCCCCCATGGCCAGCCCTCCATCTCCCGCACAGATGGCAGCGCTACCACAGTGCAGACAGGTCAGCCCCATCAGTCTTTTTATGTTCTTTTATCCTTTCCTGTATTATCACATCTGTAATTCTGAATTATACAATGGTGTGTGAAAATCCTGTAACCTCACTGGTCAAAACATGTCACATGACCGTGGGTAAATCCTGCATTACCCACAGCTGAGGAAATGCATTTATAAAACAACATAATTAAACACATTTTACAAATGGGTCCATTGTATAATTGCAATGAGGCACTGCAGGGTGTGACACCAGCCTCATGCTGAATCTCACTGTGCAATAGTCATTCTGACCAACCTTGCCTCCATCCTAACATCTTTACAATGTCCTGATTTAGACAAAACCAGGTCAATTAATGTCCCCCTTGGCCACACTCACCCACTATGTAAGGAAACAGTCCTGTGTGGTATCCACAAATCCTTCCTCCTTTTATCTGAAAGGTTGAAGACACCCACTAACACCATGCCTCCTAGTCCTGGTGAGTTCCTTATCTCCCTCGCCAGTGCTTTATCCATTTCCACCGATTGATCTGGTACTCTGTACACTGTACCTCCATCCCGTCCCCTTCTTCCATCACCAAAAGCAACAGTGACTCTTCTTCTTTCTCCTCCTTGAGTGATGCAATCTCTTTTGTTTGCTGGCCCCACTGTCCTCTCTGGGCTCAGTATGGTTACAGAGAACTTGCTGGACCGGCAGACATCTGCTTGGAGCTTATGAAAGCTCTAACATGCACTACAGGCTATTGAATCTCCCACCACTACTGCCCTTCTCTGCCCGCTGCAGGAGATTTTGGGATTTGTAGTTACAGAAATTTTCAGCTTGTAAGTCAGAAAAATAAACCTGCCACAATCCGCACTGGGTCGTAATGTTGCATGCTTAATAGCGCACAGCATTATGGCGAACCCGGACCTATGTGCTCCCTGAGTTGGACCCCCCCGGAGTTGAGAATCTTTAGTGGGGGGTCCAGGGTGCAACCCCCTAGACGGGAGGTGGGAGGCAGAGCCCCCCACAGAACAAAGACATATGCCTCATGGCATAAATCACGCAGCGTGATTGTGCCATGCAGCAATATGTCTTGCGACACAATGACCCCGTGCCGCCACAATCTACTGCAGTAAACAGTAAGTGAAAAAATGTTTTTACACAAACAGTACAAATTGGGACAAGCCCCACACTTGGATGTGGGGCTGTTAGTGCCGACTGTTCCCCTTTAAAATCTCAACATTTACTTATTTGCAAAATTTCATCGGACATTTAAGAAACTTTTGATATTTACAACTCAGCCACCCTGATAGTTGACATGCGCACCCTTTTTTACCAGGAACAAATAACCTAGCAAATGTTGTGAAATGTTTAGTTGTGAAGTAACTGACACTCACAATTTTGCAGTTTACTTATTTGCAAACGTCTGTGAAAATATGTAACGTATTTGTCTGCTTATAAAATCTCCCTTGGACACAGAGGCAGTGAACTTACAATCCATGCCCTTTTGAAACAGTCTATAGTAACTATCAAATATGATGAAGTTCTGTCTTATAGGTTTAAAATTAGATGGTAAAATGTATAACAAATGGTGGCAACGTTTCACAAAAGTTTCACAAACATTTTGTGAAATTTCATAGAAGCAGAATCTATAACTCTGCCCAAATTCTACTGGCGTAATTTACATTTTTCACTGCATTAGTGAATCAGCACCATAGTAAACTAGCTCCAGAGCAAAGCATCAGAACTAGACTGGTCCAGAGTAAGTGAGCACCAGACCCAGCCTGTTTCAGAGTAATCCAGCATCAGAACCGGCTAAAATCTCTGTGAACCAGTGGCAGGACCCAGTTGAACTCCAATTCTGATTGAGGTCTAATGAGCTAACCTGTTAGCTGTGGCCATAAAAGACATCTGACCTGCTAATCACTGCTGAAATAAAGGTCTATTTTTATAAACCTTTGTGTGCGGTCTCTCACTCAGATCCTCTGGGTAGAAGCAACAGATCCCATAGAAGCGTAGAAGCAGATTCACAACAGCATGATAACCGTTTCAAAAGGTGCCTGGAGGGGGTGCAGTGTCCATAGGGCACCAGGGGAAGCCACAGTGTGGCTAGCAGATATCACAATACCCTGGTGGCTGATTGCCTGGCTCTGATTAAACCAAGTAAGTCCCGCTGAACAGATAGGATACACCCCAGGATCATAGGGGAACCAATGGAACGATGTGTGGTGCTGCTTGTAGTAGTATTTCATGAGTCTGTCTGAACAGGTGTGGTGCCAGAAGGCTGGAACATTGTCAATGTACTTCTCATCATCAAGAGAGGGGCAAGAGCATACCTAGGCAATTGTACTCTAGTCGACCTGACGTCAGTGCTGGGTAAGGTACTGTAAGTCATTATCAAGAAATGAAGCACCTTGTTAAGGCTAACACCCCCCCCCCCAGAAGATCTTTATGAAAGGCAGATCATATCAAACCATCCAGATCACCTTGTTGGAGGGGAGCAAGAGAGCTGGACAGGGGCAGGGCTGTTGACTCAGTCTATCTGGATTTAGCAAGGCATTTGATTCTGTGGTGCATGACAAACTTCTGGGCAAAGCATACAAGGGTGCTATACAGAAGATACATGTAAGGTGCAGTGCTTACAGGCTTGGTGGCAGAAAACAGAGGGTTGTGCTGGATGGACACTACTCTGGAGCAGAGAGAGCACTGTCCCGCATGGATCAGTGCCAGGGGCCACTGCTGTTCAACATTTTCATCAGTGATCTGGAAGCTGGGTTTTCATCAGTGATCTGGAAGCTGGGTTTCCAGCAGACTGGTAGTGGGTTTTATTTTTCAAGTTCTGTTTATGCTTTTTCTCTGCCCTAGGCCAGGGCATCCTTTGGCCAATGCAGTGTTTCCTCCTGTCTCCTGAAGTCCTCCTACCTGACATCAGGCTCCCAAGCCACCCATGACACCCAAGAGTCAGGCTCTCCCGGCTTGCTCCATGGGACAGGGTTGCCTTCTGCTCCTCTGCGACTGTCTCATTCAAACCGTTGGCCCTAGCAGAGGTGAAGCTCTGGGGAGGAATGGCACAGTTAGGTTAGACTCGGATGTGGGGGGCTAGTGGAGCATCATCTCACTGCTACTGGCTGTCAGATTCCACTTTTACTTGGTTACCCCAGGGGAGTAGGTGTGCAATGGCATCAGCACACCACCATGTGTGCTGTTGTGCATGGTGCGTATATGCCCGCCACTCCCCTCCCACTCCATATGTGATTCAAGGCTCCCTCACCACTAGCCATTGTTAGGGGTCAGATGAATGCAGGATCCTACAACCCCACAAAGAGAAAAGCAGTCCAGTGGATGCTCGATCCTCCCCCAGCCGGCCCTCTGACGCTATGATCTCATTCCCAAACCTGGGTCATCAGCATCACTAGCGGTAACGCTACCACTGCGCTGGTGGGCTGACCTTAGACTGCTAGTGTTTGCTGATGCCATTAAGCTAACCAGGGTGGTAGATTCCATGAGGATGGGGCAAACCTCCAGAGGACCTAACCAAGCTGGATGATTGGCCAGACTCCTGGAGTGTCAGATTCAACATAGCCAGATGCAAGGTGCTACACATGGGTACAAAAACAATGGTAGGACCTGCATACGGTCTGGGGTTCCTCTTGCTGCAGCTGAGGAGAAAAAATACCCGGGGGTCATAAAAGTGGTGAAGTATGACAAGCAGTGCATGGCTTCTGTCAAAAGGGCTGGCCAAATGCTGGAATGCATGAAGGGGGGTGACCAGAAGAGCATGGGGAGTCATCCTGCCACTTTACATGGCTCTGGTTAGGCCCCACTTGGAATAATGTCTGGATTTGGGGCTCCTCAGTATAAAACGCACATTGAGGCAGTCGAGAGGGTACAACACAGGGCTGCCAAAATGAGCAGGGGTATGGGGACAGAAGTCATGAGGAAAGACTAGAGAGGCCTTAGCCTGTTCACATTAACAAACAAGGAAGACGAGAGGGGACGTGATCTATGGAAGGTGAGTAACACAGGTGGGTATAATAAGGAGGGAGGGAGTCTGTAGGCCTTCAGATGAATGTTGTCTCTGTTCTAGTGGTACAACTGGGATTTGAAATAGTGCAGTGCCTCCAGCTTTGGGAACTCATTTGACAAATCTAAGCTGTCAGAGTGCTGCCCTAGAGGCAAATACCACCCACAATACCATGAAACCTAATACCATGTAAAACAATGCCCCTTGAACCAAATGCAGTGATACTGTACAGTAATATCATATCATGGAAAGATAACCAAGGAGATAGTACAGGCACAACGAGCAAGGGAGATCTTTATTAAGAGGGAACAGGAACTCAGGTACAAAGTTGTGGAAGGGAAACAAGGGTAAGCCAGGCAATACAAATAACAGCAGCAGTTCAAAGTGTGTGAATTCCACCACGTGTAGAAACAGTACTCAACACAGTTACTAGAACCCACTCCCACTGATGAACGAGTACCCAAAGTCCTTACAGAGCCTCTGATGCCTTTGGGAAAGCTTCAAAAAAGGTAATATTTAGAAAAAAATTCAGCTAACATTTCAACGTTGTATCTGTAAGCCTAAACCTTATTTCTTGATTACTAAGGGCATTTACATGAAAGCAGGGGGCTCAGTTTTCAGTTGGCCCTGTCCCCTGCTCCACAAACCCCTTCTCCTACCCCCTTCTACTCTACCTCCCTCGCACTCCCCTCACTCATCTTTCTCACCCTACTCCAACACTTACTCCCACTGTATAGAAACATCCCTGTATATGGTCTCTCTCTGTCATATCCTCACCCTGCCGCCTGCCCTATAACCCCCCCCACCTCCTTCTACTCTACCTCCCCATGCTCCTCTCACTCACTTTCTCTCACCCCATTCTCAGAACTGGCTTCTCCTCCTAATACACCACTTAGCAACTCCTCCCTATATCTTTCAATCACTGACTTCACCCTTTCCCCCCCTACTCTTCTACTGCCTCCGCAACATAGGATCCTCGATTTTTCTGTTTTATTGTTTAACCCTGATACTCCTGCCTTGACCCTGTACATTGTTTAACAATTAGTACTCTTAGTTCCTGTATGTAACTCAGAACATTGACTTGTATTGTCATGTATATAATTTTGTATTGTTCGCATGCATATTGTACACTGTCACTGTTTGATCCAGTTACATATATTTTCATATTTTGTATGTATCATATACCATATTTTTTTTTGAACTTGTATTTTATACTGTATCATTTTTCAGTTTTACTTGTCCACACAGGACCACCTTGTAAATGAGCTTGCTTAACAGTGTTTTCTGCTGGTGAAATAAAGATTGATTGATAGATTGCTGCAATTTGGGATGATCAACAGATGTGGCAAACTCTGGGTGTGTCAGAGACACTGTGCCCTATTTTATAAAAATGGGGATCCCTGTGGCAAAGGCCAGAGAGTTGCCGCAGCTGCAGGTTGCACCAAACATGTGGTGCACCTGAGGGATTTGATGGTGGGTTCCATCAAGCCCCTCCGTGGGCATGCCTAAATGAGCAGCAGAGGTTGGGGGTTACAATGTCTGGAAGGTAGAGACCAGGGTACGATGGAGTAGTAGGGGACCCATATTGGGTGCAGCAGGGGCATGGTAGCAGTGAGAGGGATGTGAGGAGGCACCTGGCAGAGGTGCCATGCAAGCCGGCACAGAGCTGATTGGCATCTCAGGGTATTCCGGCATGTGCCGGCTGCCACACAGGGAGCTGTGTACCAGGGCAATATTGCGGTGCATGGAGCACATACCTGTCCACATAATACACCCTGAAACCTGCACCCACTTCCACCCGCTGCATGTAGGGGACTGTGGGCCCTGTGAGGCAGGTGCCAGGGCTCTTGCCACCTGGGGTCTGGGTCACGATGGTGTCGCCATGCCAACCCCCCACACCCGGTCCACACAACTGTGTACTACTCTGTATGGCACCTCCACCAGATGCATCCTCCACTCTCTCTCACTGCTGATGTGTCTCTGTCACCCCCCCATGGCATCCCCACTGCTCCATTGGCCATTGGTCCCCACCTTCCAGGTCTCCCCCAATCACCGCCCTGCACAGCAGCAATGCAGGGCCCTTAGACCAGCTCCTGGCTGGTCTAACCTGAGCCCCCTTTTGTGACCACAGCAGGGCTTCTGGAATTCCAAATAAGGGGATTGTGTAACCACATCATGGCACAAGCCTCCTTGTGACTTGGTGCAAGGGCGCTTCTGCCACAAGGGTGATGCAGGGCAGCTTTGGTGCACGGCATCCCAATTTCGATGCAGCCTGCATTCAAAAATCTGGCTTGCTGCAAACTTTGACACAAGGTGCCCAGCAGCCCTTATCTGCTATCAGTTTCTACGTTTCCATCCCAGTAGCACTAGACTGTGCTAGTTTCAGAGTCTGAAAGTCCCTCAGATCATGTAGAGCACCAATAGTAACGACTATGTTAGGTGGGAAGATGCCCACCGTTCTTATAGTCTCATGATGGTTCGATAGACTGAAGGCTTTAGTTTCATCAGTTAAAATTAAGGCAGTACTCTGCCCCATGTCCAGGCAGTGTGCAAGTGGTCTGCTAAAGAGCAGCTGACACCTTCAAGAGAACTTTAACAAAACATAACATTTACACATAGTTTGGCTTGTATTTCACGTTAGTTCTGTATTCCTCCGCCCCCTTATTTATTACTGAGGGTAATCTGCATGAAAACAGGATCTTTATTCCTGTAGTGTTCATCTATTCCTTTTGCCTTCTCCCTACCTGAAGTCATAAAGCACTGCTTGTGGTATCACAGTTACTCCCATGGCAACAGACTGTGATGTCACAACAGGGGATTATGACTTGAAGCAGGGAGTAAGCTATAAAGGCAGATGAACTCAGATGTATAAAGATCATGTATTCATGGAAATTGCTTCAGTAATAAATCATGTGGAGGAGAAATCTGTAGAATACATATGGAATGCAAGCTGAATTGTACCTAAATATTATGTTTTTCAAAGTTTTCTTTGAGGCGTCAGCAGCTCTTTAAAGAGATTTACCAAGGTTTTGTGGGGATAAAAGCTTCCTCTGTGAGGAAGCTTATTGCAGTGAAAACCTACATGTGTAGGTTTGATAATTTTTATCTGCCCCCTGATTCATACAGAAGGGATTGTATTTTTTCCCTGAGGGGACGCTAAGCCAATCCCTTTCCTTCTTGGTGCTCATCCTGCCTCCGTGCTGGCACACGCCCTGATGTATACATAGGGACGTGCAGGACAGTGCACCCCATTACAGTCAATGGGACAAAATTGTAATGGAGATTCCTGTATGTTCATTAGTAATTGGCAGGTAATTAAGGACATCACTTGATTAGCAGTGGGCTTGTTAATCAAGCACTGTCCTTAAAGGAAAACTGTCAAAATCACCCCCCAGAAAAAACCTTACCTCCCGATTATGTGTTTCATAAGTGAAATGCTGTTTTTCACTTATTAGAACTTACTTTTTTTTATTTTGTAAAGTCTGGGGTTCTGCAAAATGTTGGAAGCTGCGCGGTTCCATTTCGCTGGAAAGTGCGGCACTGCACCGCTCACCTCAATAAGCAAGCCATGCAGCACCACATTTTCCCCTGAAATGGACCCATGCAGCTTCTGACATATTGCAGAACCCCAGACTTTACAAACTAAAAAAGTAAGTGCTAATAAGTGGAAAACAGTGTTTAATTTGTGAAGCGCTTAATCGGGGGTAAGGCTTTTGGGGAGGGGTGCTGATTTTGACAGTTTTCCTTTAATTACCTGCCAATTACTAATTAACATATAGGAATCTGCATTACAATTTTGTCAAATTGATTGTAATGGGGCGCATGGTCCCATGCCTCTCTGTGTGTACAATGCCAGATACAGTGCTGGGGTGGGAGTAATTAGGAAGGGAAGGGGTCGCTTGATGGCCCCTCATAGCAAAAATATGATACCTTCCCTATAGACCAGGGCAGATAAAATGATCAAACCAACACAGGTAGGTTTTTGCTGCAGCAAGCTTCCTTACAGAGGAAGCAACCCTTACAGAAATACAAGTGCGCAGCATGCATGCTGCATTCTTAATATGCATGCAGCATGCATGCTGAGCACATGCTGCACATTTGTAGTTCTGTAAGGGAAAGTAGAATGTTGGCAAATCACTTTAAGCATAACAAAGTGGCGCTATGGCTGGGCTTAAACCCATGTAGTTCTGTGAGTAAGAATGTTATATGTTATATATAGAAAAATGAAATCGGATGGCTAACCTGGTAGTATAAATTAAATTTTAAAAGCGTCCATCCATTATGACATCTGGTAAATTTTGAAACTAGGCAAGAGAATAATTATTTACTAAGGAAAAACACAGTGAAAACGTCTTGGCCTAGGTCCCATAACAGGTTTGGAGATATTGCCTTACAAACTTCAATAGCAAAGACATGGCGAAACATATCTTTAGAGTTAAAAGCATAAAACTCCCTATCTGAATTCCGAACAGCTCTAAGAAAATATTTTAAATTACAATGCAGTTGCTACATGGGATTTTTATTGAATTGAACAATTGTAAATAGTGTTTGTGTGTTTAGTAATATTTGTATTTTTGTACTTTTGTGATCCCGCATTGTCTAAAATTGTAAACTTGTACAGGGTATCCTTACTGAAAACAGGGATATCATCCCTAAAGTTTGTACCTGGATAAAAATAAAATGTTATCAATCAATCAATATCTATTAAAATAGTCAAACACCTTATCATACACCCCTTTACTGCATTTGAGTCTATTTTGTCTATGCACTGAGAGTTCAGAGCCACAGCATTCTGTGGGAAACTGCATGTCATTTAAGACTCAGTGCAGTTTTTCTCCTGTTAAAACAGGCATATTGAACCCCTCATTATATACAGCTAGTTCTTTAAGTATAAGTTTATTTCATTACTTTTTAAAAAATATTTGCAATCCAGGGGTATAAATAGTTAAAGTCTAAGGACTAAAATAACATAATCAGAGTACTGTGGGCCTTACAGATGAATACAAGAGTATGGGGGTTGGGGGATTAAGGCCAACCCCATGGTAAGTCTGAGCAACATGTGTTTATTAAACATGGGTGGCATCACTAGCACATGCTACCAGTACAAATTAAAGACTACATATTTTAAATTTCCAATTACCTTTAACTATGCACATGGTTTGGTTGAGGTAGACAACTTCAAAAAGGCACATTGTCACAATGAAGCTTCTGTTTGTGTATGTCCTTCTTAGGACATCCCTCTGCTCCAGAGACATCTCTGTTTAACCCATATTACCCCTGTCCCCACCCCATTCCTGACACAAACATATTCTTAATTTGATTCTTTAATGTTTAGAAAGTCTTTGATGTTTGACTGATCTGTTAAAAGCTATAGCCCACATTAATTGCACAGACGCTTGTTGCTTCCTACCTTCTATACCAGGCAAGTGCACTAGCAGGCAGAGTGTCAAGTCACCTACCCGTGTATCTCTATGGCTGTTACTTGATATACCAGTAGTGGTTCCTAATGCCACGGCTTTAATTCCCCTCTTGTTCTTTGGCATATATGGATATTTTTTTTTTCACAGGAGATCAACCTAGAAAGGGCAGGCTAGTTGTGGGGCCTCTTCTAATGGACGTTTCCTGTTCTAAAATTTACTCGTGTTCTTTATTGAGCTAATCAGTAAATCCAAACAGAACAGTGAGGAACAGATGTGTAGTGTTAAATACCAGTAGGAGGCTTTTAGAGCTGGGCTTGCATTAGTATTTCCAATGACTTGTAACCACAGAGAAGTTTTCTATTATACTGGCTTAACAGTAGTGCAAACTGGGAGGGGCCAGGCTTCTTTCAACATGAATTACTCTATTTTATTGAAAGCAATATATTACATTTTTCTTATATTTTAAAAACTTTATTTTTCAAGAAAAGTTAAAACCTTGCATCTGCAAATGTGTGTTACACAGAAATGTCTTTAAATTACTTGTGTTTGAAGAACAATGTAAACTTCTTGACTGCCTTTTCTTATACAAGCATGTTACAGAATTTAGGCTCAAAACTCAAGGCATGACCTAACCAACATCTTTCAGAAACTCTCCTTTACTGGAAGAAATTAAGTTCAGATCATAACAGTATAAAACACATTAAACTGGACTATTTTTAGAACTGATACCTACCTCTCAACAGCACAGCATATTTCGTCTGTCTTTCTGAAGCATTTATCTAATTTTATGATATTCTTTTTATTTCATATTATTCATCCACATGGGTATAAAGCATCTTGCATGATAGATGCCCTATTTCTGAGGAGATTCTGAGTTAAATGTGTGTTATCTAGTGAGTGGGAATAATCAGCATAGCATACATTAGCTACAGTTATTTTGAATTCAAACTATGCAATTAGCAGTTTTAGGAAAATTAACATTTGACGCTATTCACAAAATATAACAATCTGTAATGCATTGTTTGTGTGTCTGTCTTAGCAGCTTAGCAAAGACTGCTGACAGTTTAACAAAGTCAATGATGTGCTCATATCAGTTCACACATATTGGATACAGCCACGGAACAATGAGAGGTCAAAAGGCAGTCAATTGCATGTCACGTGCTTGTAATCCATAAACCCAAACAGAAGGTTTGTCGCTTGCCATTCACCAGTAAGGCTGGGAGAAGTCTGTGGAGCTTGAATTCACAGGCTTTAGGAAGGGTGGCAAAAGGCCATAAAATTCACGAAAATGGAGCAAAAAGTAATAAATGTCTAAATTAAGTTTCACACTCCGATTTACAGGACAAAAATTGCAATTTTTATACTTAGAGGAAATATGGCAGAAATTCAGTTTGTGTCATTTATTCCCACAAATCAGCCAATTTGTGGAGGGTAGGATGACACAAAGTTTGTACTTGAAATGCAAAAATGTACCTATTTTTTTCTGTGAAATTTTCCAGGCATAGTAAACTGAAATGGGGATGCTTCTCTCCTTATTCTTTGGTTTAATATTTCTAATTTGTAGCTCTTACAGACCACCATAGGTGAAAGGAGGACTGAGGCTTCATAGCCCCTGTACCCTACTACTTTCTCGGTATATGGTGGTGAACCTGATATAGGCTTATTTCTTTCATACTCTCTATTGCTTAGTACAATTTAGATATTCCATACCTATCTTTCTTCTGACTTCTATCACGACTGGCTCTAGTCTTTTAAATTTCATCCCTGACTGTGTATAGCACCTAATTCTGTGTCCTGAACTTAAAGACCTGGCTGCATCCATTGCCAAGGGAGGGTGACCTATAGAATGGAATTTCGTAAGTGAAATTCAGTCTTTGCCTAGCCCTGCCCAGCTCCACTCCACATAGCAGGGTACTACAGTACATGCTCATCTGATGGAGATCCTGATTCTAGAAGATTCTTGATTCTAAAAGATATTTTGCCATCAATGTCATCCAACAAATATTTCTGCTCCCCAAGCTGGACTATTAGACTGGAAAACAAACAGCAGCCTATGTTCCGTTAGTCACAAATTTGTATTTCAAGGATTGAGATCTTCAAATCCAATTTAAAGTCACATGGGTATTGTCTAAAAAAGATGCACTCTCTTCTCCTATAAGTACTTTTTTATGTTCACCATGCGGAAGCGCAGCAAACATCTTGTTATGATATATAGGGTTTTGAGAGGTGTGTCACTGTCATCCAACACAGGACAGTCCACAAGGGGCTCAACAGTGTCAAACTAATCATCAGCCAGGCTCATCATGACAGTGTTTGGACTTGCTGGTCAGAAATTTCATGTAGTTCAAAGGAGACAGCTGGCCCAATCACAAGACAGCTCTTTCCTTTAATCTACATAATGCCGCCCAGCAAACACAGCTGATCAGTTATGATCAGACTGCTGTGGTCCCTCCTCCCAATATAATCCCTGGTGCTGGCTGCAAACCCCCCTAACCTACCCATTTTCATTGTGCAACACTGGGCAGCCCACCCCCAGTGCTGCCAAATATAAAGAAACCCTGCCCCTCTTGCGTGACACCAAGGAACCAACTCCCGGTGCCACCAAACATAAAGAAAACACTCTTTCAATCTCTCCCACCCCATTTTCTGACATGGGGGTGCCCAGTCCCCTGTGCTGGCTGCTATCTCCCACCCTGCCCATTTTGATTGTGCAACACAGGGAAGCCCACCGCCGATGCCACCAAATTGAACACTGATACTGGGGTGCCCAATCCTCAGTGTTGGTACCTGAAATAAAGAAAACCATCCCTTGTAGTCGGGTTTTTTAAATACACCCTGTAAAAAAGAAAACTGTCTATCAATGTCTGTTGCTGCCAGTGCCATAACTGTCCCCACACCTGACCCTCCCACTCAGCACCCACCACCCCACACCCCCTTCAAGCCCTTACTTACCTGCTGGGGATCCAACACCATAATCTTCTCTATACTGGGGACATATCTTCATTCTTTAATGCTGGACTGTGAACTGATGAAATCAGGTATGCAATTCAATGTATTTCAGTGGATTTTAAACTAGTCATCATAACCTGGTCATTTTTGAATATTTTTGCCCCAAGTTTCAACATGGCTTTTTGGGACGCCTCATCATGAACAATGACAGTAAAACTATGCAAATCTGTCCCAAATGGTGATTTTGAGGTTGCCGCATGAAATCACCTTTTGGGCAGGATTTGAACATTTGCTCACCCTTGTTCATGAGGTGGGATCAAATGAAGGTTATCTTGCAAATCTGGTGTAAAAATATAAGGAAACAATAAAGTTATGAGACTTTGTTGAAATTTATAAATACGCTCATAACTTTGGTAATTTTCAATATTTTCTCCCCAAATTTTCAACACAGTTGTTTCTTTACAGCATCTTATGAATGTGATAGATGTCATTTTTAGCCAAAATATGTTTTTGCCTTGTGGCGCAAAGTCACTATTTGGGCATGATTAGAAAATGTTCTCCACCTTTGTTCATGAGGTGGGGTCACAACATAGATTACATAGAAATTGTTGACAGATAAGGACCACTTGGCTCACTTAGTCTGCCCATTTTCCCTACCTATCGTAATACCACAGACTCTACTTGATCTCCGGCTTTACTTCCCATTCCACTAATATGATTCCCTTATGTATATCCTATGCATTCTGTAATTCTATTACATTTTTGCTTCAACCACCTCTGCTGGGAGGCTGTTCCAAGCATCAACCACTCTTTCTGTGAAGAAGTACTTTCTGACATTTCCCCTGAATCTACCTTCCCCAGCTTCACAGCATGGCCCCTTGTTTTTGAGCATTTCTTTTTCTGAAAAATGCTTTCCTGTTGTACCCTAATTATACCCTTGAGATATCTGAAAGTCTCTATCATATCCCATCTTTCCCTCCTTTCCTCAGGGGTATACATACTGAGGTCCACTAGCCTCTCCTCATAGGTCTTTCGATGCAGGCCCAGCACCATTTTAGTTGCTCTCCTCTGCACTGCTTCTATTCTATGTCCTTTCAGAGATGTGGTCTCCAGAACTGAACACAGTACTCCAGATGAGGCAAGAAAGCTATGTTGAAAATTTGGAGTACAAATATGACAAAAAAAGTTATGAGTGTATGTTGAAAATTTTCAGTGCATGCTTGTAACTGCAGTAATTTTCAGTATTTTTACTCCAGATTTTTAATTTTTTATATTTTATCCTCTTTATTTGGCAGGTTTCTACTGTCGGTCACTCAGCCCTGGTCACGGCCCCTGGAGCTTCTACCTACCATCTATTGCCATCCTCCCCAGTTACCCCTGGCTTACCCCGGAGGATGGGGCCGCAGCATCGACCCCTGGTAACCCAAGCCGTGGAACCAGTGACTGGTCGGGAGAGTGGTGGCGATGGTGGCTAACTGAAGCCCAATGGAGGGCTTCACATAGACAGTGAACCCACCTGCCTTCCCCTTTTTCCTGTGATTTTCTTTCGGAGGTGGGGACATGCAATGATGCCAGCATCTGCCCCGTCTCCCTTACGTGCAAGCACCAGTAGCTTGAGTGACTCCCAGCCTCCACTGGGGTCTTCCTTGTGCTGGGCACTGCCCCGCCCTCCCTCCAGAGAAGGAGAGCTGTCCGTATGATGCTCCATCCTTCTCCCCATGCCAGCCCTCCAGTGATCCAGGTCTGTTCCCAAACCCGGGTCGCTGGTGTCGCAAGCGGAAATCCAACCACTGCGCTGATGGGCCGGCAATTACTCCAGATTTTTAACATAGTCAATTTTTTCACACTACCTCATGAGTGTGATAGCTGTCATTTCTCAGACCCTGCACAAAATGTGTTTTCACACATGTAGTGCAAAATGACATTTCCACCATTGTTTTATAAATGACACCTGTCAGGCTCAGAAGGAGTGGTCATAAAAAGACTATGTTGAAAATTTGGGATAAAAATGTGAAAAAAAAACAGCTAAGTTATGAGGAAATGTTGAAGTGTTCCAACATTTACACATGCAGGTAACTTTATTTTTGCAGGCTTTTGGCCCCTAATGTTCAACATATCCTTGTGTTACCCCCACATCCTGAACATGGCAGTTGTCATTTTTTCAAATGTTCTCTGAAACTTGTTTCCACAGTCACGGCAAAATCAACTTTTGGATAGGCTTTTAAAAATTCCACTTGTCTTGATTATACCATCAGATCATAAAAAGACTTGAACATTTGGGGTCAAAATGTGGCAGCCCACTTAAAAGTAAATATTGTCTCTCAGCTGCCTAGTTCTGGGAAATTACAATCTAACAATGTGTAAAAGCTGGACACCACTGAACATGAGCCATTGCATCTCATCTGCTCTATCCTGGGTAAATATATAGTAACAATGTGTACAAGCAAGACCTGCTACAACAGCAATAGTAACCATGAACATTTGGCATTGGCAAATACTTGTTTCTACTGCTAGCATACAACCCAGTGCAAATCCAATAAGAAGAACCCATATCCATTCCTTTTACCTCCCCCCCACCATATCTTGGTTTCACGCATGCATGGCATGTTTATTTGTTTATGGATATGCCTAAACACACATCTGTTTAGGACATGTGTGGGCATACTCACATGGGCATTTCAGCATTATTTTTCATCCTCTCCATGTCTCCCTGTCTCCTTCCCCACTTGTTACCTTTCAGCCTTCTTTCTATGCCCAGTTCCCAAGTAGACCAATTAGTCATTTAGACCCTACATGAGAAAGTCTCAACCCATTATTTTTCTTTCTCACATATCTCTGCCTGTTTTCTCTTTATAGATAATGCCTGAAGGAGACCTATGATCAAAACATCAGCTCTTTCTCTGTTCTCAGCCTGCATTTAATATTACTTTTTATGGCTACAGAGCAGAGCTCTACATGACATATTACTATCACACAGAGGGAGAAGGGATAGAAGCATGTCACCCTCTGAATGAAGCACACGGTTTTGGAGTTGAAGCACAGTCACTCTACTACTTGAAGCACTCCACTGTCACCATTCAATAGACCACAGTGCTGTTCTTTTGTCTCTGCCTCCCCCCCAGCATTATTTTCTTGCTCTGCACTGACTTGGTTTATTCATCATGAGGAGGAAAGAGCTGTGAGTCACACTTCTTACCAATTTGTACTTGGTTAAAATTAGTTAGATCCTGCAGTTAACAGTGCTGAGGGCAAAACAGCATGAAAGAGCTTGTTCTTTGTGGGTGTCAGATAATTCAGTTTCCTGTAGCTCGCTGGTGCTGACAGCTGGAGTGGTCCCCCCTAGTGTTATGTCTCTGCATACAGTACAGAATTCAAAATGTCGGGCTGTACTCGTACTCTTTATTTTTTGTTAATTTTGGTAAATGAACGTCTAATTAATTATCGGAGACTCTGGGCTAGATTCACAAAATGGCAAAAATACCAGCAGCTGTGGGAAAAACTTGGTGCAA
Organism: Neoceratodus forsteri; assembly: GCA_016271365.2. NCBI lineage: Eukaryota > Metazoa > Chordata > Ceratodontiformes > Ceratodontidae > Neoceratodus > Neoceratodus forsteri. The sequence continues at coordinate 941,448,917 of CM028137.1, forward strand.
GAGGGTTGCCACTTGCAGAACCGCATGTTGCCACAGTTGTCCAGCAGCTGCGGGTATTCACAAAGGTAGAGCCAGATTATGACTGGCTGCATGATATACGGCTGCTTGTGGGTGGTGTTGCCAGGGAAATCCCCCTCAGTTGCAGAAAACTGTTGCAGCTGGTGGAACCATCCATAGCATCCACCTCAAGTGCTGCGCAATGGATATCAATCTCCACAGCTGCGTGGATTTCAGCCCACAGTTGGAGTTGCAGTGTGGGACTTAGTCCCAAACAGCTTTGTGAATCCTGCCCTCTGTGTTTACTCTGCAGAATCCTGCTCGTATTCAGGCTGCTTCTTCTATTTATGAACTATACGTAGTTCTACATAAAATGTCTGACAAAGACATAGAATACAATAGTTCTATAGAGGTGTCTTGAGAAATAATACCTTATGTTAATTAAACAGGAAAGATGTAAATTAAAATTTAAAATAGCACATACAAAGGACAACCCCAAAACTTTTTCTCATATGTAAATAGCAATAAGCGTGGAAATAAAATAATAGGACCCTTCATTGACAATGGTGAGTTAATGCATGTCCTGAGCCTGATTGCCAACAATTGTAATAACTTTTTCTGTTCTGTGTTTGAAGCAAAGAGCCACAATAAAATAGTGGGTATCCCCCCTGCATCTAAATTTTGGGTTTTACAATTGAAGATGTCCTTGTAGCCTTAAAGTCAATTAAGCCCTATTTTTCCCCCAGCTCAGATGATATCCATCCAAAAGTCTTAAAGGAGGTAGTTGTTCCTTTGTCCATTCCACTCACATTGTTGTTTAATAAATCATATGGGCAGGGAGTGATACCCATTGATTGGAAGATTGTAAAGTTTTAGCAGATAACCACAGGCCTATTAGTCTCAGTGCAGTTATATGTAAAAACATAGAGAAATTACTAAAGGATAAACTTAAGGGTGAAGCCAGAGTGATGGGTATACATGATATAACTCAACATGGCTTTACACCCAGGAAGTCCTGTTCTACCAACCTAATTTGTTTTTATGACAAGGTTATCCATAGTATTGATAAAGGAACCCTGGTTGATGTTATATACCTTGCTTTCAGAAAGGTGTTCAATACTGTACCCCATTTCAAACTAATTTGCAAAATAAAAGACCTAGGTTTTAATTTATATTTGGTTAAGTGGATAGAAGAATAGCTAACCAATAGGACACAACAAATCAGAGTAAGTAATATACTATCACTGGAGATAACAGTTAGTAGTGGTGTCCCACAGGGCTCATGCCTTATTTGGCATTTTTATAAGTGACGTACACATCAAATGTGAGTAATAACTTCCTGAAGTTTGCTGGTGATATCAAGATTAGTGCTGAGGTTGATACCAAAGAAAAGTATCTATCACTTATTAATGACCTAAAACATATTGAGCAATGGTCAAAACCAGTATGATGCAATTTAATGTGGACACGTGTACAATACTTTATCTTGGAAGACATAATCAAAGAAGAATGTATTCTCTGGATGGAGTCCCAGTCAAGAAAGTGCAAAGTCAGACTGATCTGGGTGTGATTATAAATGACAGCTTTACTTCCCAGGACCAGTGTGGGAAAATTGCCTTGACTGCAAAATAGATTGATTCATTCAATCAAAAAAGCTTTTGTATCAAGGAATGAGACCTGTATAATTCCATTATATAGATCATTTGTTACACTCCACTTGGATTATGCTTCTCCATTTTGGTCCCTGTACCTCAGAAAAGACATAAACCTGTTGGAAAATATCCAAAGAAGGGTAACCCATCTAATACCCAGATTGAAGGGAAAGTCATACCCTGACAGACTGGCCAAACTGGATTAATTTAATCTTTAAGTTAGAAGGATGAGAGGCGATATCTTGCTGCTCTTTAAATTCTGAATGACGAGCAACTTACTAATCAATGTGATATAATTCCTGTAGAAAGAGCAACATATCTTAGATCTCACAATAAGCAATTAAGAATTCCCAGAGTATTTACTAAAAAGAGGGACAGCTATTTTACAATAAGAGCTTTCAAAATGTGGAACAATCTACCACAGTACTTGGTCAACTGTTCTGACTTAGATAAATTTAGGACTGAGTTGGATAACAAAGGGACTTTATCTCCACTAGGAGTGGGAGACAGTCACAATGGGTCTAGTGCCTCCTTCTGTTTACAATACTGAGTAATACAGAGTAATGCATCTGAGCCGATAGTTAAATATGGAGAAGTTAATCATGAGCATGTTGAAGACATGGAGAATTCTGCAAGCATCATTAACTATAGGCTCAGATGCATAAGGTGTTATTTCTCAAGACACCTCTACAGAGCTATTGTATTCACTGTCTTTGTCAGACATTTCATGTAGAACTACATATGGTTCACGAGTAGAAGAAGCAGACTGAATACAAGCAGGATTCTGCAGAGTAAACAGAGTCTCTGTAAATGAATTAGACTTTCTTTCAATAAAATTAAAAAAAAGAATACTAGTACAGCCCAATGTTTTGAATTCTGTACTATATGCAGAGACATAACACCAACGGGACCATTCCTGCTGTCGACACCAGCAAGTTGCAGGAAACTGTGAGTTATCCGAAACTCACATAGAACAAGTTTTTTGTGCTGTTTTGCCCTCAGCACTGCTAACTGCAGGATCTAACTAATTTTAAAAGCAAGTACAAATTTCCGGCTGTGAGCAGTGGCAATATTGGGGACAACTGTTGTCTGATCTGTGCGTAGTTGGCTTAAAAAGTGTTCCACGTGGCGAACAATGGTTGGCATCAGCTGAATGCCCTAAGATTTTTTTACACTTTATTTCTGTTGTGCTATACAAAGCTTATTGATGTGCCAACCAGTACTTGAGTGAGGGACCTTTTCACAGATTGTTTTTTTTTTTTTTTTTCAGTACCAGCAGTCAGCACGTGTCAAGTTTTGAAATGCTGACATCACTTTCCCCATTTACATGCAGGGTCAGCAATGTCAGCTTTTCAAAACGTGACATGCGCTGACTCCCGATACTGACAGTGATACTGTGAAATGGTCCTCATCAAGTGACTGCATTAGCAGCTGTAGTGGCTCTGACCAGAGTTTTTTTGTTCTGTTTTCAGCTCTCACACTGATGCAGCACATTCTTTTTGGACCCATGTACAACAGAGTGCATTAAAGTAATCCAACTGAGGCATGACAAAAATGCATGGGAGGGATCACTAAGATCCTCAGATCCCAGGACAGGTCACACTTTCATTAGATGATAGAATCCACTCCTTACAAGGCTGTGAATGCAGTTTTGTTCTGGCAGCTTCTGTTTTCAATCTCTTAGATCCTGTAGTCTAAGCTTCAAGCAATAGGTATAGTATCTCATGAACTGCAGCTCACAGTATGCAGATGTTTGCTTGATGTGACACTTATAGTGTTACATTTACCGATTTAGTTGTTTTACCAAATGGATTGGATCTAAAATGACCAATATTTCAGCCATATCTGGGGAAAGGGAATTGGATAAAATAGGACATGTAGGACAATACAGCAGTGCACTGTACATCACAATTAAGTTCAGACAATCACTTAACACACTTAGAGATTGTAATCTCATGTATGTTTGTACAGTTTATGTTTAAACAAATGTGGGCTATCAGTCTTCCTTATAGTCGATGTTAGGTTATTTACCAACATTGGTGCACAGTGAGAAAATAATCATTCTTTGTTTCACAATATTTGTTCAGGAACCGGTTCTGTGCTGAATATCTATGGCTTTAGTTGCTCTTATCACATAAATCTTTTGGCTGGATTCCTGCCAATATCTTATAAATCAATGTGTAGTTTTTCATTTTTATTCTCTAAGCGGAAGGAAGTATTCTGAGATCATTATACTGTTTGCAATGCTGCATCCTAGGTGAAACGTTCAAACCAAAATAATGCATATTATTTTATATTGCACTGGAGCTATGACTCGAGGCATGCACATTAGCCCTGACACTGATGCGCCTGTCCCAAGTCACTGTTCTGATTTTCAAAGAAACCATTTGTTCTCATCCTGATTTTTCAAAATAAAACATTGCCGTGTTTAGGACAAAGCCAACATTCAGGCCATATGTTTTTGTGTGCTTAAAACATGCATAACAAGTGCATGAACAAGTCTATGTCAGTTTGGAGCCACTTTGCTCAGACACACGTTCTCTTGTCCTCAGGAGTGAGCAGAGGCATCAGGCAGGCAGAACTTCAGATGAGCTATGAAGTAAGATGCTCAGGCCGAGTGAAATCACATTTTAATTGAGAAATAATCGTGAACTAAAGAATAAGGCAAAATGGGCAGCCTAGACACAGTCAGCAGCCTTTGACAGTCATACTGGTCCCGTAGTACCAAAAATACATACTAAATGCTAACAGTTCCCCAATAGGAACAGAAAATACAGCTCTCCTTCAAATAAAATGGTGGCACTTTTCCAGCTTTAGTAATTTAGTTTAAATACTCAATACTATATGTCAGTAACATTATAGGCCTATTTCCACATCATTTCATTGGTGAAATTAAAACAAGAGACAATGTTAAAAGTATCTGTATGCACCAAGTCCCATTGTCATAGCACGCATTCAGAATGCATATATAAGTTCTGCGCTACCTATGTCCAACAACTACACAATGAATACCAGCAAGCAAACATGGTTGGCGTTGGCCTGTGCTTGCTTTTAAATAGTTCAAATGAATTAGGACCTGAGTATCCTAGTTCCCAAGACTGGATTCTAAATGTTACAATGCGCTGCCTTTAAATATGTGGCCAGAGCCAGCTCCTTGGCACTGAGTGGTGAGGTGCGCACTCGGCATGCTGGTGACTCATCTTCACACTCTACATCCAGGATGACTGGAGCAGAGACCAGTGGATGTGGGGTGAGGAGCATCTGTGCAGAAGCTCTCCTATAGGGAGTGAGGGAAGTAGGGATGGAGGGAGGGAGGAAGGGAATGGCATGCATCACTCCTAAAGTGGTTCCTAGTGGTGGCCCACTGCAGGTGCACTTGAGGGCCTGGGTGACCACATGCTGCCATGCGCCCCCTTGGACATTCCAACATGCAGTCACGTTGAGTGAGGTGCATGGAGGGACAGGAGAACACAGAAGAAAGACCCACTGCTATTGCGCCAACTAATGCCCATATGTATGTCCTTCCATGCTACCTGATCACTGAGTGCACAGCCCTCACCCTCCATGACCGTCACCCGTGATGTCACCAAGGCACACACATGCTAATGGCAGCAGGGAGGTCCCTTGGCAGGGATAAGCTAAGGCTGAAAGGGTAAGGGAGGATCTTGGTGGAGTCTGGAGATGAGAGCCGATAGTGAGGGTCTAGTATGGTGGGCAGCGGGGAATACTTCTGGGGCGTGAAGGAGTGGAGCACCGAGGAGGCATGGAAAGGAGCAAAAAGCATGTGGCTGGTGAATTCAAAATTAACTCATGAATTCTGAGCCAATCATACGGAGTTCAGAATTTGCCAATCACTGCTGTGAAACTGTTCTTTCTGTATATGTAAGTAGAAGCATAAAGTACACAAGCATAATGTAAATACGAACATACGTACGAATATATGAACATACGAAACTGCCAGCAGAAACAGGCCTCATGGTCTATCAAGTCTGCTCGAATGTGCAGCTAGCACCCTTATATTGTAGCTGCAATATATTTCTGGACATACCTGTCTGGTATCTTGGCATGCTACTGGTCCCAGTGCTGCTGCAGGTCCCTCCTCATGGGACTGCAGGTTGATCACCATAATTTTTACGAATCCCAGCTCAAGAATAAGTACTCGGATTCCAAACGGGTGGGTGTTTTTCAGTCTGACCAGCATTGGAAATACACAAGGTACAAATCCGTATTTCCTATGGATTAAAATATGTTCCAGCTGTTTTTACAGATGTACAATATGTGTGTTCTAAAAAGATCTAATCTATCTATAAAAATGAAGTTTATAGCCTTTCCACTGTAAAGATGTCTACTCCAATGCAAATCTCTATACTGTATTTCATCACAACATCCTGTCATTCACAAAAGTTGGTAACATGACCACCCACTTCTTATCCTCTGACCGGAATCACTGCTAGAAGCTAAACAGGGAGGTATTTACATTTTATGTTCACCTTGAAGAGTCTCTGTCATCCCAATTGAAACTTTGGAAACTTTGGAAAAACATAAGTTTTAGACACATTTCAGTTTATATTGGATACTGTATACTGTATTTTCTGTATTTAGCTTTTCTATTTTTCTACACAACTATGCAGGTTAACAGGAAAACTGAAGTATTGTCCCGCAGACTTCATCTGCTGTGGCTGCTTCTCTACACCTGACATCATAATCATTCCCACTCTGCAATAGATTGTGATTAATAAATCGTGGACTGTTTTATAGTTAAGACTGAACAGCCGGCCTGCCGGTGCAGCGGTTGGATTTCTGCTTTCGACGCCAGCGACCCGGGTTAGGGAATGAGCTCGGGTCGCTGGAGTGCCGGCCGGGGAGAGGCAGCTCGAGCGTCCCACGACTGCTCGCTGTCTTCAGGAAGGGAGAGCTGTGACCTGGTGGAGGCCAGGGGTAGGGCAACACGTTGGGGTCATTGTTGGGTGGTGCGTGGCAGACGTCGGCTCTTGCCTTGATGTCTGGACGTCACGCACCTCAAGGAAAAACCAGGAAAATCGCTCGCTGGCCGCTGGATGATGGCTCGCTGTTCCCTGAGTGCCTCCAGTGCCTTCCCAGGGCCTCCTGTTCCTCGGCAGCATCCCTGGCCCTAGAAGTATGTGCTGGGGTCATCCCTCTCCCCCCGGTGCCTTCCCCCTCAGAGGAGGGGGACCCGCCTTGTGAAGGGATACCCGGGATATCCCGGGGGTCGGCTGCAATACAAGGTCCAGAGGAGGGCTGGGTAAGAACAGTAGGGGCTGGGGGGAAATTGAGGAGCCCAAAGGAGTGGAAGACCAGTGAGCACAGGACAGAAAAATAGAATAAACAAAAAAAAAAGACTGAACAATGCTAACTGTGGCTTTTTTTATGGATTACCAGAGCACCTCTTTAAGAATTTTTAGTCTGTTGAATATACTGTACTCTTACTGTTATGATTCCCTATTTGCATTGTGTCATTACAACAGTTCCCTTTACAAATGTTGCCATCCTTACCTTGTTATGACATTATTATTATGGTTTTTACTTACATGTAACTCTCTCAGAATATTACACCTCTAGTTAACTTTTAAATCACGTTATACTTTGTCGTACTTGTCTTTGTAATGAACCAGCACTGAAGAATGTTGTCCAGTTTTCTGAGGATCATTCAACACTACTTCAAAGTACTAGGGTGGCACTTAGCATTTAAAGCTGTGAGTGTGTGTGTGTGCGCGCACGTGTGTGTGTATGTATGTGTGTAGTGTGTCAGCATGCATGCATGCATCTATACCGCATGCTAGCTGTGCAAGTATATTGGTTATAGCCAACTTATTTTTAATACCATAAAGAAATGGGAAAATGAGAGAACTTGTTTTGTTACAAGGCCTCATCTGCCCATTACAGAATGCAGCTGTATGTCTTTGCTGTTAAACATCTTGTGTGACATTTTCTGAAACACATAAGGGTGGAGATACTGATAGGCACCCTACAGTGACAAAGTTGCAACTGTAGCCATATAGAGTGATTTAGAGCTGTATAATGGAGGAACAGGTTTATTTTAGAACACTGTAAAAGTGTCTTTTTATGCATCATTGTTATTTATTGCCATAGGTGTGTTGCACATCTGAATGAAATTATCAGTAAAATAACCCTTTGCTGTACATGATTTATGTGCTTCTGCTCACCCTGGGGTCTAAAAGAGTGTAAAAAAGACATGCCGGGATTGTCTAGAATGTCAGATTTTCAGACAGTAGAAGAGTTAACCTGTCGTAAATCTTGTAGAACCAACAGATTAGCTCTCAAATCCAGGAAATAGAGACAGATGCATTATATGGTATGATTAAACAGCTTTTGTTCTTTCATGCTAAATCCATGTGTGTTTTTCATATTATAAGCACCAGCTTTCATCTTCCAAAAATGCCTTCCATATTTGCTTTCTGTGGAATTTTGATTAATCTTTGAGTCATAACATTTCATGACTCCGTGGCCTGCAACGCAGCAGGGCGAAGAGGCAAGTATAGTCCTTAATCTATAAGAGATATATTTCAATCTGCCATAAAATGTAATGTTATAATGGAGCAAAAGGAATTATGTTACAGAAATAATTTATAGGTCTTAGAATGGAATATATACCAATAGTGTTTCAGTGCAGCTCTTTCATATGAAGTGGCAATCTATATAGGTCACGTTGTCATTTTAATAGGCAAATCGCAATTTCTCTGTTTTTTCAGTATTGTGTAGTTTTATCATTTTAGTAATATTTATTGATTTAGTTGAAACCTTTTCAACCCGGAAACCTGCAATGGACTGCAGATGTATATGTCACTATAAACGTACTAAGGTTAAGCTGTATATTAAAACATATTTTATTTTGAAAATAAAATGTTTAATCCATGCACTCCCACATACACAAAAATAATCATTTAGGTACAAAATCCCTAGTGGGTTCAAGCATCTCAACCAGGTGAACAGTTTTCTCTTATGAGGCCAGGTGATGCTAAGGGGCATTGATTCCCCTAGGTAAGACTTATAGGCTGATATATTATATGTATTTGTACCCAACTTAAGTTTTATCTTGCTCTACTGTGCTCGGCTTGTACTCTGCTATACTGTTTATTCCTTAACTCCCATATTGTGTACTTTCTGTTTCATCGTGTTGTGCCATCTTTACGGCCCAGGGCATGCCTGAAAAAGGTCCCTGGGATCAGTGTACCTACCCAGTTAACAAATAAATAAATAAATAAGTAAATATTCAATCTAGGGGATTATTCCTGATGCTATCATAAATGGTTTGCAAAAAAAAATGCAAACAAAGTGCAGTTGCCTAGGTTAATCCTGTATTCTTGTGAGGAATACATACATGCCTGAGTGACAGAAGCATGGTTTCATATGGTCAGTGTATATTAAGTAATGAAAAATGAGGAGGATTCCTCACTCCATAACTACACATAAATCGTAGAACATTTTTTCATTATTCCTGTTTCTTCTCCTGCCATCCCCGGGATCAGGGGCATCCCTCCATCCCTGTCACTGACACATGTAATGGCTTACTGGATAACCTCCACTAGCCCAGGGCCATATATTGCTGGACTGATCTACCACATAGGGTCTTGCAGAGCCTGTGGGGGATGCTAAGCAGGCCAGGGCATTTTACTCCTTTTTTGGCCCCGTGGAATCTGCGTGTGATACAAGCCACGTGTGCATACATTAATGAACATGCATACTGCATCAGCAGCCTCTCCTGCCCATGTCTTCTAGCCCCACCAGTGCGGCCACCCAGTCTCCACTAGGTGGCAGGCAAGCTCCGGGGTTCGGACTCCCCCCGAGAGGGAGCTGTCCTTAGGATGCTCGATCTTCACTCTGCCCGCCAGCCCCTGAATGACCCTCTAGGCTATTTCTGAACCTGGATCGCCAGTGTGGTAGGTGGGAATGTGTCCAGTGGCTCAGCCTGCCACTCCACTGGACCAGTTTGTCTTCCAAATTAAATAGCCACCACGTAAGTACCCCGACATTTTACAAAAGTGTGTGTTGCTGCATCAGGGAATGTGGTTCTAAAATAATTATACAAATCAGCAAATAGTATATTCCTGTATTTAAAACAATATGCTTAAAGAAAGATAGACTCGTGTAACACCATATATTTATTGGTTTGTCTTGATAAGGTTTGTGCATTTGCCCCATTGCATCTTAAAAATATAAAAACAGAAACTTAAAATATCTACAGAGCAACAGAGTAATGTTTACGCTATGACTTCACCATTAGTTACACATTGGAGGCAGTCAAGAACCTGTACAGTATATATTTTTTTTACATTGTTGTCTTAATACCATATATCACGAACTTTAGCACTTATGAAGGTAAATTATCAGCCAGATTTTTAATCCAAATTCCTAAATTTGTTTTCATTTGGGCTAGAAAGGGGAAGAACAATGCAAGAAAGACACCATTTCCTTCAAAGAACAAAAAGTGCACACATGGAAGAGGAGAAACATATTTTTAGGGGTGGTAGATGCCTCTCTAGCATCTTACACTGTTGAGTGGGTGTCTTTTATTCTCTTCACATACCAAAACAGACTTCTGTACAGTAACTACTGTCACATCTTACTCTGCCATGACCATTGCCCCTGTGAGGGGGGCTGTTGTCACCTCCCCTACGATTTCACTTATGCTTGAAATGTGATTGTCCCATGCTCAGATGTTAGTGAGGAATAGCACTTATGGGGTTCAGATCTCCTCCAAACTTAAAATCCCACATTACTACATGCTTGATCAAGAAGGACAAAACAGTTGGCTAACTGCCTTAACCTCTTGGTGGTCACACAGAAGATTTTGTACTCTTCAGTGGTTACTGCACTTGTAGGCCCCTTAGGGAACCATGTAGCCCCAACACTGGCCACATTAGCTACAACAAGGTTGGTGTCAGTGCCCATAAAAGTACTGGGGGAGGTCATTCCCACAGCCTCGAAAAGGGGATAGGTTTCCCACCCAATATGTGAGTGGGGGTCACCTCACCAGTCAACTCTGGACCCAGAGCGGAGAGAATATCCAACAACTTGATCTTATGAATTTACTGATCTTAGGGTACCAATATGATTTCCTAATTAAAATTGTTTACTGTACATGGTCAAACTTGCTTTTGTACAATCTTTTTGCCTTGCCCTCTCTATGGCTGTCATTGAGGCACAGGTCAGGAAGCACAGGAAAATCAGGAGCAGTTTCAAAATTCACAAAAAATGTTTTATTTTTCTCAATTACAGCAAAATAAAAAATAAATATTCAGTATAACTATTTGCAAAGGCAGTACAAACAGAGAAAATTAAGTCCTTCATCTGAGGGTATCTCTTATTTCCAAATTTCAGTCTCTCAATCTTTCACTCTTCTTGTGTCTTTAGAAAAAGCATTGCTGCTCATTTTATAAGTCTTAGGGAACTCAATCAAACCTGCTTCTCACAGATTGTTCTTGTAAGTTCACAGAATGTTCTTATCAGTTTTGATGCAGGTACAGCAAAACAGTACGTAGTTGACCCAGAACTGACCTCTTGTTGACAACTCTGCAAAGGGCTTAAAAACCGCATCTCAGGTTAACCCCTTGAGTTCCAAATAGCTTTTTGCAATCATTTCAACAGTATAACTATATACAGTTTTAAACAAAGGGATCCCCGTATCAGTGACATTTCTACATAAAGATTCACATGTATTTTTTATAACTGCAGATATGCGACGGGGAAGAAAAGACAGAAATAGAAAGGAAAGGCAGAGCAATAGTGAGAGGCAGAGAACTGCAAAACCGTTGGAGTGATCAGTTCCTAGATCTCACAAGAAAATTTGGTTGCTCAACCAGAGAGACAAGACAGAAAAGGAGAGGATAGAACAGACCCTTGCGTTTAAACTCTTTCGACATAACAAATGGGGCAGGGCCTTATTCAACCCTGTCACAATGGCCTACAGCTTTTTGCCTTTGTCATGTTTCCATTTTGTTTTTTACTCTTTGTAGCCCACATTCCAAATGGTGGACTGGTAAAAATGTCTCTTTCACTAGTAAAATTATTCCAGGAAGTTAAGAGTTAATACTTAGCTACAGCCCCTTTTGCAGTGCTGCAAAAATAGCTACAACTAGTAGAGGCAGCTGATATGACACAAATCCCTTCTTTGATATGTTCCCACTTGTTCTCTGCCCCACCCATTTAGTGATACTTCACTAGCCTCTCACGCAGCTCCTCCTCCATCTTCCTAAAGTCCACCCTCCTGAAGTCCAGGACCAGTGTCCTGGAAATCTGTCTTTGTGCTTTCAAAGCCATATATGTAACCACACTGTGTTGTGGTCACTAGACCCGAGCAGCTCCACCACTTTTAACCCCCCTCCCCCCCACTGCTGTCACAGTTGTTCAGAACTTGGTCGGATATGGTCCTGTTCCTTGTCTGTTCCCCCATGTGTTGAGCCAGGAATCAGTCCTAGAAGGTGTACATCAACTTCGGATTCCAGGTGTTCCATGTTACTGGGATGCTCCGGTCTACATCTGGTATGTTGAAGTCCCCTAATGGGGATGATTTCCCCTCCAGCTGCAGTCTAATAGATCTCCTCAGTTGGTGCCTCGTTTGCTTCAGAAAAATCCTAAGAATCCGCAATTATTATATAAAAACTCTTAGTTTTTGAAAATTGACTCCCAAGTGTCTTGACATCTCATCTGATGTAACAGTTTCATGTTGTTTCTATAATGATAAAGAAAATAATATTGCTTAGTGTTTAGATCAGTTTAGTAGAAGGTAGGGCCTAGACTTAGATATTTCCAATGGAAAAAAAATCCCAACAACTAGAAACAGAAACTTAAATATTCTGCATGATGTACTTTACCGTGATGATTGTAAGACCTGTATTTTTCTTAACTCTATTTTTCTTTATCAAAGGGGGCCCCCCTCATGTCTCCTCCAGTCCTCCTTCAACCTCTTCTGGAGGGTCCAGACTTGGACCCCAGCTTCCCCAACAGTGCTCCGTTATTCAGTCCAAATACCTCTAGAGTGTACCCTCTCTAGTGAGGTTTCTCTTACCATGATAGGGGGTCCAGTATTCAGCAGGAGGAGAGGAAGTGGGGGCCAAATGTTTCTGTCAGAACCAAATACAGGATTACTCAGTGGAGGGAATGTCTTCCATCAGATGGTTGCACCTCTTTCCCCCCATTTATTTTCCTACCAGCCCATCCAATCCACCTAGGTAGAATTACAAATGCTACCCACCCAATCATCAGAATGTCTGTAGGCCCAGGTACCATGCTTCCTGGGGCACCAGTGGACAGAGCCACTACAAAGGATCACTTGTACCCTAACCCAAGAAGGAATATTTTATATTGCTGGTTCCCATTGGCATTTTGAGCTTGGGGCATGAAGCCAGATCACCATCATTACTGAGCGGCTCTCCAGAGGGACTAGGTGATAACACAGAAACCGTTAAAATCCACACAGGAAAAACATTGAAAGCAATTGTAGCGCTCGGCAAAAATACCAAGCACTACCATAGCGCTACAGTAAAACAACTGGCTACCCTATGTGTTTGTGGAGAGCTCTGCCCCCAAACCCGCCAGTCTAAAAATAATCACCTCCAGGGGGGAAGCAACTTGGGGACAGGGAGGAACCATGAGGGGGGGGGATCCTTCAGGACCAGAGGAGGAACCAACAGGAAAACTGGGGGTGGGAGTCAAACAGTGCAGGATGGGGGGCAGACACAGGCAAGCTATCAGTCGGGAGGGAGGAGAAAAAATAAACAAAAGGAATCTCTTGTTCCAGGAAAAAAAAAAATGAAAGGGATTACTTGACCCAGGACCAGAAGTCAAACCTCAATCCACTGACATTCTGCTGACTTCTGCTGCCTGTGGCCCTACCCTCCATGCCACAACAGCTACTTGGCAGCACCCCACTCAGCAGACACTTTCGCCTATTCCCCCCGATGGCCAACAGCTACACGAATAGTGCTAACTATCCCTGTAGCTGTTTACATGTCACTATTTTTACAGCAAAGATTTTCCTGTGCTGTAATCACAGTGACATTTTCACCTGGTAGGCTCTGCAGCTGTTGTGCTGTCAGGCTTGCTTAACATTTGTGTATTGAACAGAGTTATAAAACATAAAAAAAATTGTTTGGGGGTTTCCACGAGACCTGACTTTGGGCACAGTTGTATTGAGTTATTGTTTCCTAGCTAGTAATTCATTTGATAGAAGTCAGTGCAAATTAGAAAAGTCAGAGCTTCTGTCAACCCCATAGTAAGGGTCCCTGAAGCTCTGGGATTTGCATAAGACTCTTGAGGTGGAAAGCAGGAGGTCCAACTCACCAGTATTTTCACCTCAACCACATCAGTGACACACGTGCACATTATTTTCCTACACATAAGGTATTTTCCTTGAATGGAGTGGGGCTAACAAACATCTGCAGTGCAGAGGTCCCAGACTCGTAAAACTATTTTCTAGCAGAAGTTCTGAAGTTAAGCCATAAAAAGAACATTTTTTTATGTTGGAAAAGTACTGAACCCAGCACTTTCAATGCATTTAGAGGTGAAGGAATGCATATGTAGTAGCTCACAGGTTAACGCGAGAGGAAGTTAACGTGCCGGGTCCTTGCCATTGATTGTGGTTGCTTATGCTGCCTGATCCCCCACATCTAACAATATTATAATATGATTTTTTTTTTTCAAGTTCAAGTTCAGGTTTATTGCAGGAAAACTCCATTGAGCAAGCTCATTCACAAGGAGGTCCTGTGACATAAACACTTAAAGTACAAACACAGATAGGTAATAACAGTATATACATGAAATGCACGTTACATGATACAGGCTGGATATACTTACAAGGGTACCACATAGGGTGACAGCAGGTGGTAAACATTGATATGAGACAGGGAAGCGACTTACAGGTTGCATACTGATAAATGAAACATGATGACTGGTGTGTGCAATACATATATTTTGGCAGCTAGAACAAACAACAGACTACAACTGATATGGGGGGGGAGGAGTGATTTGATAGAGTAGCAGTGGAGCATAAGCATAGATAAAGCCAGGAGTAGAAGGGGAAGGGAAAGCAGTTAATATGACAAATCAATTATACCTTACCAGTGGATAAATATGGCACACATGGGGAAGGAAGAGACTTAATGACAGTTACAGGTGTCTTTTATTTTGGCTGAACTTAGTGATTTGTAGAAGTTTATTGAAACTGTGCTAGTTAGTTTCAGTACGGTTTGTAATTGGTTCCAAATGGAGGGAAGGGCATATGCAATAGCACGTTTACAAAGGAAGTCTGCATCCTTGGTATGTCAAGCATAATAAAGTCAGATTTTCTTAACGAGTATGCACTATGTGAGATACTAATAAGGGAAGAGAGATAGCTTGGCAATTTCTGCAGGAGCAGTTTAAGAGTCCATAGCCCAGCATGGAGCAGGCGTCTAGTAGATTGTTGTGCTCTGTGTGAGTTAAGCATAATGCTAAGTGTGCAGAACTAAGGACTGCTGTTAATTCTTTGCTCTAATATTGCAGTTTCTGAAGTTCAACATAGGGAGCCCGATTTTAAAAGGGTTTAGAGGGATGCATGGGACTTGCATCAAAGGTGTTTGATGCAAGTTGTAATTTGCATCACAACTTGTGGCAAATATGATTTTATAACATGGTCTGCATCTGTTCTAGACACAGTTGTGGTGGGTTTACATCCAACAACCCAGTGCGTCAGGTCGCAAGTGGGCCTGTGCCACCCCTTTTTGGGGATTTTGGAAGCCCCACCATGGACACAGGAGAGGCCACCACCTAGACCAGCCTGGAGGTGTCTAAGTGACTTGCAATGGGCAGAGCTGTGGATCAGTCATCCAGTGGGGGATCATGAGGGGCATGGGGGGGGACAGTAGCTGTGGCCCCATAAGGCTATGGCACAGGATGTCTTCACCCATAGGGCACTGTCCCACTACTGCCAGGGCACCCCTGTGCCACCAGTGTGGAATGCCTGCTATGGCAGGCTATTGCCAACCCCTAGCAATCCTCAAAAATAGCTACAATGTGGTGGTAGAATGGTGGCCCCCAAACTCACAATTAGCTCCGATCCTCATTTCTGACTTTGAAAAAAGAACCCCAGTTTCTGTCTGTCCGCCACCCTGCGCTCCTGACATGCCCGCAGAGACATGCCACCTCAGTACCTGGTGGTCTGCTGCCCTTCCACCCTCCCATCACCGACAGACAGTGGTCAGGCACCCCACTCCCCTCATCCCCAGCCTGCTTCTGCAACTGGCACTGCCCTCCCCACACCATTATGGCCAGCCACAGATTGTGCTCGCACAGACCACATAAGTGAACAGTACATGTACGTGGTCTGTGTGCTCACATTCTGCAGCTGGCCATAGTGTTGTGTGGAGGATAGTGACACTCGCAGAAGCGGGTCAGAAAATGGGGGAAGTGGGGTGCCAGACCACTGACTGTCAGGGTGGGGAGCCACTAGACTACCAGATGCTGAGGTGGTATGTCTCTGCAGGCACATCAGGACTGGGGGGGGGGGACTTGGACTGGGGTTCTTTTTTCAAAGTCAGAAATGAGGATCGGGGCTAATTGTGAGTTGGGAGGCCACGATACTACCACCATATTGTGGACATTTTGGGGCTTGCCAGGGGTTGGCAATAGCCTGCCACAGCAGGCATTCTACTCTGGTGGCACATGGGTGCCTCGGCAGTAATGATACAGTGCACTATAGGGGCAAAATACCCCATGCCACAGCCTTGCAGCAGCTGCCCCTTCTGTGCCCGGGTTTCAGGCTTGGTGCTCCTTCTGGAACCTGAGGTGTCCTTCTGCATACTTGTCCACAGCTGCATCCATGGACTTGCACCAGGACCCCAACTGCACCCATCTTTCAGCTGCAGACTGAATATTGTGGCTATTCTAGAAGGTTTGACGCAAGTTGCAAACCTTCTGGAATAGCAACTTCTGCATTTGTCACAATTGCATCAGATGCATCCCCCCTTTTCTGCCACAAGTTGCATCCCATGCAGACGGCTTCTAAAATCGGGCCCAGGGTGTTCAAGGGGACCAGGCAACAAATATAACTGTGTATACAGTTGGGGGGTAGCAAAATGCCACCAAAAAGGAATCTGGCTGACAAATATTATCTTCCTAGCTACACAACTGGGTACATTAATAGCTCAAACAACACTGGTAATCTTTAAGAGCTAAGCTTTCATTTCTTGCTTCTAAACAGTGTTGCATAAGCAGACTAATAATGGATTGCATTAAGTGCTGCAATAGGGAAAAAATTAATAGTAAGTATTACCATTCTTTCATCAACAAGGATATCATTTATGCCAATGGCTTTTATAAATACTTCAGGAGTTTATATTTATGGATAGAGTTCCTATTCGGAGAGATCATAATGAAAATGAGTAAATAAGAAATAAGATTTTTGTAACTCCCAGTTTTGCCAACAGTTCACAAACAAAATGATGTAGAATTGAAAACTCTCGAGCTGATTATGTTGAGCCCAACATAAAGTATAAACAGATTTAAAACGTATTTTTTTCATCACTTCACTGAACTCGGTATTTTCAAAGTTCTGTGTTTTAACAAACCCAGACACAGGTGTTCCAATTTGTATAAAAAAATGTGTTGTATTTCTTTACGTAGTGCTATGTAATTTTGAAAGGCTCATTCCTGGAGGAGTATATCCTCAGGAAAATGTTTTGATTATGACCCTTCAGAAATTCAGTGAGAATATGTAATCAATTGTAATGAGACTTTTCCTGCCTTATCAAATACTTACGTAGCCCCCCCATCAACTACATGCACATTATAGCCTATGAAAAAGGTAACACTCTCTACCCCCAATGCAATTATGAAACGCCGTTGAGGATTTTGAAGCTTTTTACAACAACATTTAAATGCTTATTCCCTGGATCATCTTTCACATTATGGCTTTTCTTGTCTTGAACATGATGTCTGTGATTAATATGTGGCACTCGCATGGTTGCCAGCCAATCAGGCTAGATTTCTGACCGACTGCTGCTAATTCTTCATGCTAGTACAGGATATGGTACAACTATAGATACACCCTGATAGTCTTACAGTACACGTCTAGAAAACTTTCTAAGTCTGTGTTATTGTTAAAACTTCTCAATGTCATGAACATTTATTCATACCTGGTGCTTTAATCAGCTCTTTAAACAGAGCAAGAATTACAATTCTGCAGTCTTTTTTGATCATGTGTGACCAGTGTGGCATCTATAGTTGTTACCTGTTCTAACATAGAAACATAGAAGTTGTCATCAGATAAGGACCTCTATGCCCACCTAGTCTGCCCTACTTTCCCTACCTGCTGTGCCACCGTAGACCCTACTCGATCTCTGGTCTTTCCACCCTGTGCCTTATTTCTAAGGTCTCATTGAGTCTATCCCATGCATGCCTGAAACCTGTTACCACTTAAGCACCCACCACCTCTGCTGGGAGGCTGTTCCAGGCATCCACCACCCTTTCTGTGAAGAAGCATTTCCACACATCTATGAGTCTTCCCCTGTCCATCTTCATAGCGTGACCCCTTGTCCTTGAGCATCTTTTTCTATGTAAAATGTTACCTTCCTGTACCTTATAAATACCTGTGAGGTATTTGAACGTTTCTACCATGTCCCCCCCTTTCCCTCCTTTCCTCTAGAGATACATATTTAATTCCTTGAGTCTTTCCTCAGAGGGTTTTTGATGCAGACCCTGCACCATTTTAGTTGCCCTCCTCTGTACTACCTCCACCCTATCTATGTCCTTCTGGAGATGGGACCTCCAGACTTGGAAACAGCACTCAATGTGGGACTTCACCATTGATCCATACAGGGGTAACACCGCGTCCCTCTTTCTGCTGGCGATCCCACTCCCTATGCACCCAAGCATCCTGCTAGCTTTTCCCACTGCCTCATTACACTGCTTTGCTACCTTCAGGTCATCAGAAATGATTACCCCCTGGTCCCTTTCCTATTTTGAGGTTGCCAGTACCTCCTCACCCAAATGATATGATGCCCCTGGGTTTCTGTACTCCGAGTGCATGATTTTGCACTTTTTTGCACTGAAACCCTGTTGCCAAACCCTTGACCAGTCTTCTAGCTTTTTCAGATTGTCCCTCATTTTTTCGACACACCTCCGATGTGTCCACTCTGTTGCAAAAAATCAACCCCAATCTGCCTTGTTTCTGCTTTTATTTGTAAATATTTGTAAAATATATATCCAGGGCAGTCCAAGCTTTTTACTAACAACTCAACTGATGATTCATGTTTACATGTCTTTGTGCATTCACAGCATACTCACACTAACACAGTGCTCCCAACCTGCCCATCTGCTCATACATGACATGAAGGTGCCTTGTGATTTCTATGCCCCACAATATTTATAGATTTATGGAAGAGCTCTTTTTTTAAAGATCCATATTAGTGTCATCTCAATACAAGCAATATTACACTCAAACAAGCAATGCGAAATCTGAAGCCCTGACTGTAGGAGTGCATACAAGCACACCACAAATGCACATGCCGAGAGTCTCGGCTTTGTACTTCAAATCGTTTATCTGAGTGTAATACTTCTCATTCTAAGGCAACATTAACATGGATTGCCTTTAAAGTAAGAGCGCTTTCCATAGATTTGAATGTATTGTGGGGCAAGAGAAATCGCAACACTCATGTATGCATGAGTAGATGGTCAGGTTTGTGGTGCCATGTTAGTGCACGTGGACAGCCATGTAGACACGGATCATCAGTCGAGCTGTTGGTAATAAGCTCAGACCACTCTGGATATATGTATTTTACAAATATCTACAAATAAAAGCAGAACTAAGGCAGACTGAGGTCGATTTCCTAGTTTAGAACAGGTAACAATTGTGGATGCCACATTGGTCACACATGACCAAAAAAGGACCGCAAAAGCTGAGAGTGTCCTTTAAAAGAGAACTGTGCTTAACCTGAAAATATTTTTTCCCAGTGGAAGCAGCTTTTTAAATCCTGTTTCCAATTATGTTTCCACCTCTGCAGATTCATTTATACCCTTAGTGGATGTTTCTGATTTACACTCTAGCATTACGTGCCATTTAAGAACTGTGTGATGTAGCTTATATCCCTCTTAGCCAGAGGGTTCTATAGTATAATATGGATGCAGTGTGTAAACACTGGAAGAGCTGAGCAAAGGACATAAACTGCATTACACAGTTCTAAAATGGTATGTACTACCTGTGTGTAAATCAAAAACACCCAGTAGGATAACAAAAAATCCTCAAGAGATGGAACAGTAACAGACTTGTAACCATTTTTTTTTAAATTAGCTTCTATATGGGGAAAATTACTTATAGGTTCAGTGCAGTTCTCCATTACATCTGTAAACAAGATAAACACTTCTTTCTAAAAATGATGGGCAAATATCTCTTAAAATATTGATGCAAAAACACTTATGAAGATTCCAGCAAAAAAGCTGAGTGATTTTATTGCAAAGTTCATCCAGAACAAGTGGATATTATGTAATGTCATTTAGTATCACACCGCTTAATTTTTTTAATATTCTGCCTGCAGCAGAAAAGATAAACGTTCCAACTGTATTAGTGGCATCAGATGCACATAATGCCTTGTACTACATAAGATGGGTACTTCTGTTTAGAGTTTTGACTAGTCAAAGATTCCTGACGACTTCATTAACTGATTAACATGTGTATCTTATACACTAAAAGCAACGGTTTCATGCTGTGTTCTCATATCTCAAATATTTAAGTTACAAAAAGGAAATAGACAAAGCTGCCTTTCATTGCTACTGTTATTCAATTTATGTTTAAAGCCTCTAACCAAAATTATTACATTAGAGTGTGATAGAAAAAGTGAGAAAGGGGCTCTAACGACCATATAGTCACTAAGTATGTGGATTTTATGCCTTTATATGGTATTTGGCTGATCCAAGAGTGTCTATTGATTGTCTGTTAAAATCAGTAGATAAATTGTGGTGACAATTAGATGTTTGATGCAGTATAAGCCACTGCTTAGCAATTGAATCACCAATGATAGTGAAAAAGAAATGGCGTTACTTATTTCTTTCTTACTACAATTTGGATAAATTTGGAGAAGTCACAGGCTACATTAACAAAACTTTAGTCATGCTTCTAAATATCCATGCTAATAAGCCTATGATTACTGACTGGCCAATAGAATGGGTGAAACAAAGAATCAAATACTAAGTTAGATCTATTAATTTAAGGGTCCACGTTAGAGAAGGAAAAACAAAACCTTAAATGATTTAGAAACAATAACTAATCGATTTAAAAGATGGCTGGAGTTGTATTTAGCCTAGTTGTGAGACTGAGCATAGTTGGAATGAAAATGTAATACAGCTTAATTACATAATTAGCACTGTTTGCTACCCTTTTGGATTCCAAAATCAATATTTACTAAACTTCATGACAAAGTCTCACTTTTATTTGGGCGGAGGGGTAGCAAAATTCAAATTAATTCATATAGTAGATTATCACTACACAAAAATATTTGAGGATTAAAGCACCCTCATTTTCTTTTGTACATGCTTTTCAAGGCTTGTTTTATCTGAAATGGATGAAAAAACAAAACAGATATACACCAAATATTCAAAAGAGATGAGCAGCACATCTCAGAAAAAAGTGGAGCCGCCCATCCTGAAAGTTGCAATAAAATCCCATATTCAAAAGATGCAGATGTGCTGCCCAAACCAAGATGGGCTATGACCCAAAGTTAATGTATGCAGCCCAAGTTGAGGGGGCGTGTCCATGAATATCCTGCACAATGGGATATTCAGCAAAGATGGGCCACCAAAGTGTAGGAGATGAGCCAGGCAAAGTTAGGCATGGAAAAAGCATGCCTAACTTGGCTGGCCATCCACAGGCAGGCTGCGGTAGTGCAGACAGAAGCACAGCAACCTGCCAGCCTCCCTAGCCCAGTGCCCCCCAGCTCCATTATCCGCTGCCCATGCAGGGACATACAAACTCCTGTCTTTCATAGTGCAGTGAACCCCCCACCCCATTCCTGAGCCCTGTACCCCTACCACAACACAGAGGGGCTGCCTTGGTCCAAAATCTATGACCTGACTCCCTAATCACCCCCATTCCCATAGTTTACTGTGCCCCCCCAGCCCCAAACCCCGTCCAGTACAGGAAACACTCCCGATCCCCGTCCCCTGTAGAAATGCCTCTGAATCATGGTCTAGTTATGAAAGACTCCTGATGTGATCCCCATCCAATGTAGAAGACACCGCTGATCCAAGAGTAACACAGAACAAACCCCCCCATCCAAGTTCCAACCTTGAAATACCACCGATCCTGATCAGGGTCTGCCAACATCCTTTCACCCAGCACCGCTGCCCAATGGCCATAACATTGCCCCCCCATATTTCCATAGTGTAGTGCCCCCAACCCATCAGGGCTGCCCCCCGCTCCTCCCAGAACCCCAACCAGAGTCGACAGCTGGCTCAGCCCTCCACACACCACCACGGCCAGCCACCAACTAAATGGTCCAGGAAAGGCACTGTACATAGTACGAGCTCAACCAATCCCAAACAAACTTCATTTTAAATGCTATATAAATTAACCTACTGTATTGCACTCATTTTGTACTAAAAATGTATATGATCAACTGTTCGTCAATATATAGACTGGGGTCACACTCAAACAAATGAGTTTCTTCAAATTTGTAAATATGGCTTGAAGAAGAGGGGTGCATGGTAGTGGCTATGTTGTTGTGCTCTGCTTGTGTCTCACAGCTGGTTTTGTGTGACAACGGTACAGCCTTCAAGGACATTTTTGTAGTAAATGGAGATTTTGCACTTTGAGCCTGAAAATACGTTATCAGTTTCTTTTATTGTTATATGATTACGGCTGTACTACCTGGGAGGTCCTCCACGGTTGTCACTCCTTACAATGTGTTCGCTAGTATGTCTGCTTTCTCCTTTCTGTACAGTTTAGAAAATAACACATCAGCGTGTCTTTATGTGAAATCGATATGCGACTTGCTTGTTGTTATATTTTAACAAATAATCAATAAGAGTTTAGCCGCGCTGAACAACAACGAGCTATATGTTACTGGATCAGAACATAATGCCCATTCTTCAACATGACACAGAGACACCACTTGAATGCATAGCGAAACAAATATATCAGATAACTGGAGCTTTCTTTAGAATAGAAAACTTGGTAACTAAAAAAGAAAGATGAACCACAGCCAGTCTGGTCTCCTACCAGTGATCATCTGTGGCTCAGGGCTCTGCTTTGGCTATGGTGCAGCATGGTAGAGCAGTACTATACAGCTTAATTTACCATAATGCAACAGCCACCAGATACAGTGCATGTCATTGTCACCTACTAAATGACTTGAGATGGTTCCCACTTGTCCTGTACACAAAATACACATTGGCAGTTTTTACATACAAAACCTTAGGTTCCTATGCTCTTGCCAGTTTGTCGGACCTTGTCATGTACAACAAACATTGATTACAGCTCAGACTGTCGGATCCAACCCTGTTGGTATCCCCACTTCTGAAAACATTGCAGGACATAAATCTGTAAGTTACACCATTGCAAAAGTACGGAACAATTTATCCCTGGAAACACATAACTACAATACCTGTAATTTGTTTAAACTGAGACTCAAAAAGCACTTGTATGCCAGCGTTGGATGTACACAGTATTAATATGTAATCTGTATTTAGCCAAATTCACAAATTGTCATGAACTGTTCTCTGTATTAAGTCATTCCTGCCACATTGTTATGGAATGTATTGCAGTACCATAATATAGAGTATAATGCCTGAGTAACAGTGGTTAACCACGATGTAATCACCTCAAGCAGTTGCTAGGACAACCAAGTAAACCTCGAGAGCGCAGCTTGAGAGGTTTATAATTGTCATGGCAACTGAGAGAGGTCATTACATCTGTGATTGACCACCGTTACTCAGGCATTGTATTTTATAGTGTATGGAAAAACTATCCACTGTGGGGGGAAAAAAATACAGCTTTTTTCAATGTGCGTTTGTTCTCCTGCTTGGCTATCAAAGCTTCCTGGTTTGAATGTCGAGCAACTGAAGTGCTGAAATTAGCCATTGTGATCTATACTGCAGCGGGTCTGTAACTGTCTGAATGGAATGTATGTGTTTTGAACAAATGTCCAAGCAGCAGATCACCATTCTTTCCAAGAATTTTGACAGGCGGTGACATTCTATCCTGTAATCCCATCATTATGACATAGTTATGCAAGGTTTGCAGCATACTGATGTCATAACGATGGGATTATCAGGTTATAAACTGATTGAAAACAGGGGTTAATAGACACTGTCCATACATTATATAGTGTATAGCACAGCATTGTTCTGTTTAGAATTCCATCACTTTCAAAATGTTGTTCTACCACAGTTCAAAGCTCATGGAATGTGATTGTACCCTTCTGTGGTACAATAGCATTCTGAAACCTCTAGAGACTGCACAAGTCAGTTTCATTCTGAAAGTGAAATAACCACCACATGCATATTTCACATAATGCTATACACTATAGAAAATACAGGATGAGTAACTTTATGCACAACCAGTGTGTTTTGCCACTCTGGGGTTGTGATTTCCATGAACCTCTCAAGCTTCACTCTTGAAGTCAGAGGGAATCAGAACTCCTCTGTGGCAGAACACACTGGTTGTGCGTAGTGGCCCATCCAGTATCCTCTATGTATGTCCTGCATCACGCATGTCAATGTCGCCTGTGTCCAGTGAATTCTTATCTAGGCAACGAATGAATGAATAAAATAGCCACATCCTATATTTATTTTGTCCTACAATGTTCATTTTATGGCTGCAGTGGGCGGAGCCTGCTGCCATCTTGGGATCAGCTCTGAAAACAGGCTTTCCAGATTCTGACTGGAGTGCAAATATGGAGTTGCAGTACAATCCCTCCACAAAGCACTCTGCTCGGTCATTTGTTTAGGCCCCCCCCCCCTTGTGGGTGCACTACTTTAGTTGCCACATGCACACTGAGCTCGCGGTGGAATAGTCCGCCATGCTCAAGATGGCCGCTGGAGCTCAGTGTACATGTGCAGCTGTTCGCACGTGCACACTGAGCTTCGGCAGCCATCTTTGGCACAGTGGACTGTTCCACTATGAGCTCAGTGAGTGCTCATAAAGCACCAACTGCACCCATGTCAGTGTCACCTCTGGCCAGAGTTTGTTAAGCATGCTAGAAACTTTTTTTTTCTAATTCTTTTTCTGCTCCCACTTGTGCCCTGGGGAACTCTCTCTGGCATCCTCAGGACTCCACGTCTCTACCTCCCTCCTGAGACCACTTAGCCCCGCCCCATGCAGCCCAACACACCCCCAGATCTACACCCCCCAGAAGAAGGGCCACCCTATCCACCCAGGGCACTCTATCTTACAGTGTAGAGTGCCAGGCTACATGAGTTGGCCGTGGAGAGAAGAATGGGTCCGGTGCTGGAGTGTGGACCCGGAGCCCGATGTGCCATCGCCTATCCCCAGGAGTGGCCTGTCCCCTTCGGAGTGCGGCTGAACAAGGCAACATTGTGCCACAACTCCACTCCCTGCTGATGCAAGCATCACAGCATTGTGCATCCCCAACCACTGCCAGAGACCGCTCGTGAACAACAGCTCCCCTACATCCCTCCCCAGATAGAGAGAGCAGTCCTACGGACACTCGATCTCTTCCCTCCCCTGCCAACCCCCGATGACCCGGACTCGTTCCCAAACCCGGGTCGCCGGTGTGACGCGAGGTGTGGCATCCAGCGCCTCAACCCTCAGAACCACCAGGCTGGCTGCATGCTAGAAACTTGACGTAAGTGCAGACATTTAGCTGATGAGAGTCTATCCAGCTTTCTGTTAGCCTTACTCCAAATTAAGTTCTGTTCCTTTTTGTTCAAGTAATAGTGGGTTGCAACTAAATGTGGCTTACATATGACTAGCAGCAACTATTTCACAATACATAGGCATTTGGATTGTTGCTGTACTGTACCTTCCATTTCCAAAAGAACATATCCCAGGAGCTCACAGTGTTGATGTGTGAAAGGGTCAAAAGCAGAGACTCATGGTATCCTGTTGACAGAGTGATACAATGAGGGCAACGGAATGAGGGTGCTGCAACCAGTTTGCCTGTCACAGTGCCAAACTGGTTGTCAGACTACCCTGCAGGGAGAGCACTGCACAGGTGTTACACTCCCTACCTGATACACCTGTGCCGTGGAGGTGATTATATTAATTTTCTGGGGAACAGCCAGCATTTGCCATGGTGCATTGGGCATGATGAAGGTCAGGCGGCACAATTCCCCGGCGGCATGATTGCTGTCAGCATTGTGCTGTTGTCCTAATGACGGTTGCCCTTCTACGCGTTGCACTGACGTGGGTAAACCGAGACTCATCACGTCAGTCATGGCAAAGCAGGACAATAAGGTTAAACTTGTCTCACTCATTGTACACTGGGACAATATAAATGGTTGATTCCTTCCTCAAAATTACTGTAACAGCTGAAAGAGCAGATCACTGTGTGAAATAACCTGCAAGTCACAGACTCATAAAATAACTTGTATTCACCTAATAGAAAATTACTGGTGGACAGTAATTATCAAGTTTAGTAAAATACCTGGTATGTATTGCCACAGAGCAGGCTCAGACGCTCTTTGTGGATTCTTTTCAGAATTCTTTTCGAATCAAGAGTAACGGCTGCTTTTGATTTGTCTCATTTTCAGTGAAGTTTTGCTTTCACCCATTTTTAAAAATGCATTCAAGCATGATAGACAAGCTCAGGTGCGACATCTCGTTTTCAGTGACACCTTGGTTTCACCCATTTTTACCATATGCTGTATTTACCCAGAGTCCAGCTGCGATGCAATATGTCATTCTCAGTGGGGTCCTGTTACAACTCATTGTTATATTTATTCAGGATATCCCCGACAAGGTGCAATATCTCATTTGTAGAGCAGGCCTGCTTTTACCTGTTTGCACACGATAGTTACACTGGATAGCAGAACGGTGATGCAAAACCCAGTTTTTATTAGGATTTCACTTTCATCCGTTTGTAGACTGTGTTTACCTGGGATAGATCAGCTAAGAAAAGAAGCAATACTGCATATCTTTGATTTGTAGCTGCCTTTGTTTAGAAGCCATCCTCTAACAGGAGCTGCGGCTGTGGAGACAACTTCTAAGTAGAGGTTGACCTCGAATAATAGTCGCGGGTACTATTAAAGGTATTAGAGGCCGCGGCTATTTATTGTACTATGGTACTTTACTGGTATTGCTAAATTAGTGCTCATAAGGTATTTGGAGCAAAGATATGGGAATAGTGACTACTGTTGCCAATAAAACCATTCTTGTTTATCTAAGATCAAGATACCATATCAGTACAATCAATTTTCAGTGCATGTACTGTACCTGTGCCGGCATTTCAGTTTCTGTTCCCTCAGTCTCTCCGATACCCATCACAAAAGTAGTCCATCAAATAATAATCCACTAGGGGTAGTTACTTGGCCTGTAACTTTTGTCTATTTCTACTTCCTAGTTTTATTTCTTTTGTGAGGTCACCACAAGTCCACTGGGCCACACCAACTATACCAACCACACCAACCAGGCAAACGACATAGTTGATTGTGCTTATTCTAATTCATCTTCACTGTCAATAGTATCACCCCCCTCCATCCCCCACCTCTGAGCAGCTGTCTAACACGAAATCAGCCTCTGGTAACAAGTTGAATGTTTTTCTTCCCTTTTTTATAGATCCTGAAGCCTTAGGATCAGGTTCCGGTGAAGTGCCAGTTCTGAATTCCTAATTAGGAGTTCTCCAGCCCCTGACTCTATGATGTCCTCTCAAGTGCAAGATATCATGTCTGGATCTGAGCTTGTTGTCCTGCAAACCTAAAATTAATGACAGAAAGAAATTTACCCTGTGTATTATTCTAATATCTCTGTACATTGTATTGTGTCTCCTGGTGTGGAACCTTTGTAGGTGAGTTCTTGTTCAAAGGTGGTTTCCGAACATTTAAATAAATAAAGAAGAACAACAAACCACAGGAGTTTTCAGCTGTCTGCCATTGCAGCAAGACAGACTGTAATTCCTTGTTTCTCATGGCTAGTAGTAACAGGGGGGATTGATTTAGCATCTGGCAGTGATTTTTAGCACCTTATTGGAGATTAGAGAAATTCCAGAGGACTGGAGGAGGGCCAATGTGGTTCCTCTGCACAAAAGCAGAAGTAGGGGGGTTGCTAGCAACTATAGGCTGATCAGTCTCACATCAGCGGCGGGGAAGTTGGTGGAAACGCTACTGAAGGAGAGGCTCATGGAGCACCTAGAGGCAAAAGGGGCTGCAGGACCACCGGCAGCATGGTTTCACAGGAGGGAGGTCATGTCAGACTAATCTCATAGAGTTCTTTCACTGGGTTACCGGGGAGGTGGATCAAGTGAGCAGTGGACATGGCCCATCTGGACTTCAGTAAGGCTTTCAGCACTGTGCCACACAGGAGGCTACTTAAGAAACTAAGCAGCCTGGGAGTGGGGGAGAACATGACAAGCTGGGTATCAAACTGGTTAAGGGATAGGAGGCAAAGGGTGGTGGTAAACGATTGCCACTCAGGCAATACCAGAGTGACTAGTGGGGTGCAACAGGGTTTAGTGCTGGTACTGGTCCTCTTCAGTGTCTTCATAAGTGACATTGCAGAGAAGCCTGAGGGTAAGGTGTGTCTCTTTGAGGATGATGAAAAAAACACAATCTGCAACAGGGTTGACACTCAGGAAATGGTGGAGAGACTTCAAAGGGATCTGAGGCAACTAGAGAATGGTCTAGGGGTGGCAGCTGAGTTTCAATGCCAAAAAGTGCAAGGTTATGCACTTAGGGCTTCAGAAACCAGGGGATGTGTAAAAGATGGGGGGAGTGGAGCTTACAGTCATCAATCAAGACAGAGACCAAGGGGTCATCATATATGATGACCTCAAGGTAGTTGGGCAGTGTGATAAAGCAGGTGACCTCAAGGTAGTTGGGCAGTGTGACAAAGCAGTGGGAAAGGCTAGCAAGATGCTTGGGTGCATTGGGAGAGGGATTTCTAGCAGGAGGAGGGAGGTGGTGCTGTCATTGTATCGCTGACAGTTGAGGCCCCACCTGGAGTACTATGTCCGGTTCTGGAGGCCGCACCTCTGCAAGGACATTGAAAGGGTGGAGGCAGTACAGAGGAGGCCAACCATGATGGTGTGCGGGTTGCACGAGAAGTCGTATGAGGAAAGGCTGCAGGAACTCAACATGTACTTCCTGGAAGAGACAAGAGTGGGAAGGAGGGGACATGACTGAAACCTACAAGTACCTCACAGAAGTGAGCAAAGTGCAAGTGGAGGGTCTATGTCAGAGAGAGAAAGGCACTAGAACAAGGGGGCATGCAATGAAACTAAGAGGGGGAAGGCTGGGAGAGATGTGCAGAAATACGTCTTCCCCTAAAGGGTGGTGGATGACTGGAACAGCCTGCCAGAGGAGGTAGTGGAGACAAGGACTGTAGGGAGCTTTAAGAATGCATGGGATAGGCACAGGGGCATATTAGGCAGAGGAACGAGGGGAGGAAGTGACACCTATGACCATTAGGGTCAGTAGTAACGAAATAGGCAGAGACATGGGGCAGACTGGATGGGCCTAAAGATCCTTTCCTGCTGACAAAATGTATGTTTCTGTGTAATGTAGTTACCTGATAGTGCAGCTGAGATGCAATATCTCAGTGTATCTTGTTTTTATTGGGGCCTGGATTTTATCAACTTTTACAGCACATTCACCAAGGATAGCCATGGTAAAATGCAACATCTCATTTTCAGCGGGGTCCTACTTTCGCCCATTTTTCTACTTTCCATTTAGACCCTCATTTATCCTCACCAGCTTTAAGATCCTCCTTTTGTCTGCCACAGTAGTCCATTGAGGGTCCAACCTGCCACCAATCTTAGTTCAACTATCTCTCCAGACTCCTGACTGTAATCCACAGCTTGTCCCCTGTGGGTGGGAACCCCACTTCTCCAAGCCCAAACAGGAGAATCTGCATTAGATGGTCGAGGTCCAAGAGGAAGAGCTGTTAAGGTGTGGGAGGAGTTAGCAGGCCCTACTGTGGTGTTGGGGTGTGGAGCAGCGTCACCTGCCTGGGGTTACTAGGATATTTTATCCCACCTAAGCACTTCCTTATCCCTCCACAGAGCATGATCCTGAGAAACAACCTGGCAGAGCACCTATCAGGGCCATAAGAATGGTGGGTAACCCTCACCCACCCCTAGAACTCACCTGATGGCCCCACTCGGGGCATGTGACACCTCAGCATCCCTCATCAGGTGAGCAGGTATGTGCCAACATAAGGCCACTCCAGATGTTCCACTGCATTTACCCAGGATAGCCTAGCTCAGACGCAGTACCTTATTTTCAGTAAAGTCTTGTTTTTACCAGTTTTATAATGTAACCTGGGCACCCCAGCACATATAGCCCAGCCAAGGTGGAACACATTATTTCATTTTCACTAGGGACCTACAGTCACCCATTTCTTCAATGTATTTACCCAAGACAACTCAGCTGAAATGACATGTCTCTGTTTCAGAGGAGTCCTACTTTTACCTATTATTACACTTCATTTACCCAGGATAGCCAAGCTGAGATGCAGTGCCTCATTTTCAGTAAGGTCCTGTGTTATCAATTTTTAGGCTGTTTCTACTCTGGATTGGCCATTTGAGGTGCAACATCTAATTTTCAGTGGGGTCCTGCTTTACACATTTTACACTGTGCTTACTTATGATAACCAAGCTGTGATGCCACATCTTAATTTCAATAGGGTCCCTCTTTTATCCTCTTTTTAATTTTATTTAAAATGTAATAACTGGGAATGTCACATTGAGACAGGATTCATAAGCAGGTGCAACACAGGATTGGGGGTGGGCAATTAATAAGGGTGGACAGACAACAGAAAGTGGCAAATATACATAAAGGTAGAGGAAATTTGAACAGTATACAAATCATTGAACATTTTCAAAAGTATTTACTGTAGATAGCCTAGGTGAGATGCAACACGGGTATCTTTTTTTCTGTGGCCTTCTGCTTTTTCCCATTTTTAGACTGTATTTACCAGGATGTCCCAGCCCAGGCGAGCTACTATAGATGCAAAGAATTTACCAGCAGAAAAAAAAATGCTCTAGCTAGTCTGCCCACATGCCTACCTGAAACCATGCCCATCCTTCACAAGTCAGGAGTTATTAGCCAATAGCCTTAGTGGAGTTTCAACACACCCTTCCACAGGAATACCATGTCCCCATTACCCAGTTTGTTCTATTCCCATGTCTGTCCAATCCGTGTTTGAACCCAGTCATGGACGTTGAGTGGACATTGTCATTGGACAATCTATTGCACTCGTCCACCACCCTTTCCATAAAAAACACTTTCCTAACATCCTTCTTGATCCTTACCCCCATTCATTTCTACATGTCACTTCTCATCACAGCGCCCTCATTCCTCACGTGTTTACCACAGGTCTCCCTGTTGACACTCCCCTTAAAAGTCTCTATTATGTTCCCCCCTTTCCCTTTTCCCCCACTGCACACACGTTGAGGCTCGCCATCCTCTACTCATCTGATTTGTTTTCCCTTCTGCCCTGCATCATTTTTGTGATCTTCCTCTGGATGTATTCCAGGCAATCCCTGCCCTTGTTTAGGTGTGGATTCCAGAATTACACAGTATTCTAGGTATAGAGGCACCAGAGATCTGTAAGCAATGCATTATCTTGTGTTTTACCCATTTTAACAATGTATCTACCCAGGATAACCCAGCAAACATGCAGTCCGTTTTTTTGTTTTTTTTTGCAATTTATTAACTCAGGAAACCCAAGCTGAGACATACATCTCATTTATGCTGGGGTCCTGCTTTCATTCATTTACACAGTATTTGGCCATGATAGCCCAGTCTAGTTGTAGTGCTATATCTACTGTAGAAGTGTCATTTCTGGTCCCTGGCGACTGTAAAAGAAACAAGATTCCAGTATATTCTACTCTTTCTGCTGGCAGCATACATGGTGTCAAAGACGAGCAGCACTGCAGACATTGTTTACTCAGAATGTAAACTGTTGTTTTAATTTTTGGGGGGTCCTGATAAATGAAACTTCTACTGGCACATACTGGCTATGTCCTACAAAGTCAATTACTGTCTATCCCTTTTCACATATCACCGGGACAAAATACTTGTAACTGTTACAGTCACATGCTTGCTACTATGTGCTCATTTTATAAAACAAACAGCTTTAGGATTCCTATGTATAGGCATAGCAAGTTTTTACCTTTTAATGTTTACTGTTAGGTACGTTTGCAAGTCAGTATTAGCTTAAGTGTCTCAGACTCACACTGACCACCGACATCACAGAACCTGTCTCTCCAGGTTCTGCAACTACCATTAATAGACCAGCTGTATATAATTCACACAAATAATACCAATATAGGAACACAAGATTACTTTATTAGCACACACACACATACCTCACAGAACACATAGCAGCCCTCTGCCTCACAGGTGAGGTACTTCTGGTAGCATCATTCTCGTTACCATAAGGCTTTTCTGCCCAACCCCTTGACTTAATGTTGCTAACTACAGAGGTAGTTATAGTAAGGACGAGAAAGGGTTTTCCAGTTTGTCCAATGATTCCCTTCCACCCTATGTCTCTTCTTTTAAACTCTTTTAACCCCTTAGGAGCATTATCAAAGGGAAAAGAACAAAAAACAACTTTTGAAACCTTTTACTTTATTTATTTATTTATTTATTTCATTGTTCGGAAAAAAACACTTTGAGCGAAAGCTCTTTTGCAAAGGTTCCACGTCAAGTACATGGCATATACAGTACAACAGAAGGGGAATTCCCCCTCTGCGGGTCACACCTCATGGGAAGGAGTGTACACAATAACAACAACGCAGGGAACATTTAAACAAACAGTGCAATGGTAATGCAAACAGAGAGACATAATGCGGAATGTAAGCACAGAATAACAAGTAACCAGCTACTGAAGCTACTGCCAAAAACCTTGAACAGAGTACGACTATGAGCTTACGGGGGAACACAGAGACAAGGACCTTAGCAGCCCATACGCTTTGTCCTGGTAACAGGGATGGGGCTGAAAATAGCCGCCTTAGGGTGGGAGGGGGATGGCTATAAGGGGGGGAGTCTGCTAGTACTACCATGGGCCAGAGGGCCTTTGCCCACAGAGCACCACACTGGTACAATACTCTCAACAAAGAAACTCTTACTGCTGCTGCTCTTGGCCCTTGTAAGAGACAACTCTGACTTCATCTCATTTCAACTAGTCATTGTGACTGCCTCACCTAATCAGGGGCCCACCGCTCACTGCCCTCCACTTCAGTCTTGACAGCTACCTCTCCCGCCTTGCCCCTTCTACCTGCCCACCCCATTGCCCCCTCTTCTATTCCTCCCCGGCATTTCCTGACTTTTATCCCTCCCTCCCTCCCTTTAGAGCTCTTACCCTCACCCTCTACCTCCGACAATGGCCTCCTGCCTGCATACCCTCCTCACCTGCAGCGCTTATTTCTAAGATTGCCCTTGGCTGGTATGTCATGCTACCTAACATTTGGCACATTTTGAATTACTGGAATTTCCTAAGCTTCAGTCTCTTGCTTCTTTTTATTATGTCGACCTTTGTATGTATGTATAGCCCCCATTCCTTTGACGTGGAACCTTTGTAAACAAGCAGTTCCTGCTCAAAGGTATTTGTAATCCTAGATTTCAATAAAATAAAATAAATAAAAAATAAATGTCCTCCAGTGGGACAGGAAGTGCTAAAACAGAGCAGAGTGCAAGTCTGTAAAGGAGCAATGCAAGTCAGGCCCACCTAATTGCAGGGGCAGTTAGTGTGGAAGGCAGGTGAGAAAACTCTGCCCACTGCTAAGGCCAGCTATGACAGTTAGGATGTGGGGCAGGTGAGGGAGGGGGGCCAGGGTATCAACAATCATACATAATAGGAGATGGGTAGAGAGGAACTGGTAGTTCACTGTTCCTTTTCACTATCTTCATACACGTGTCTATATCTTCTACATAGTCCATGTAGGCTTTTCACAGCCTAGAGAACGCACCAGTCCATGAAGGGATTTCCACTTCCTTCCTGTCAGACCCACACTTATTGTGACCCCTGAAAACCTACTGGCTGCATCAAGCAGCCGTAAGAAGAGCAACCTGCTTAGTGTGTGTGTGAGGCGGGGGGCAGGGGGTAGTTGTTGGACCTCCATTTGAAACAATTAACAAGATGAATAGAACAGCAGTGTTGAAATAAAAAAAGACCAACCTGCTAGGGGAGGACATACATGTGAAATGATTGAGGAGAATAGAAACAGCTGCGTTAAAATACAAAAGATTGATCTGCTTGGGGGGGGGGTGCACCATGTGAAACAGTAACAATAAGAATAGGAACAGCAGTGTCAAAATAAATTTACCTACAACTACTAAATTTGCATGGGAACACTTACATAGCATTGCCCACTGCTTGTGAAGGAATAATGCTAGATGTATATAACTGGAACAGAGTTTAAGGGTGGTGCCAGCCTCACAAATTTTTAGTAATTTTATGCTGATTATCAGTCACCGATCAGTGCGTTACTTTGTGCAGGACACTTCTCTTTCACTTTCCTGGTTCTAGGCTGACTGAGATTCTGCCCTTCATCTCAAACACTGGATTTTACAGCACCATCCAGATTCTGCTGTCCATGAATATACACAGTATGATAAACTTAATAAAAAAGTCTGCAGCAGAATTGCAGCAGACAGCCCATTGTCTGAGGCTCCTCCCCCAGCTACCTGATGGATAGGTAAGGGCAGGGTCCCCCCACCTGGAGGCGGGAACTAGCTAGGGAGCGGCACCTCCAGGGAAGGGATCATTAAGACCGCCCACAGGGCAAGGACTTCAGCCTTGAAGGAGTAACCTGAGGGGTTAAAAACAGCCAGGCCTGGGCCCCCCTCCTGTCTCTTTTCCCTCCAGCCTGATAATTACCCACACACCCATACTTGTAAAAACAGGATTAAGGGGGCCAGGCTAGGCAGGGAAGCCCTTTTCTCCACTGGAAGATCACAGTTAGGGGCTGGGGAGGAATTTTCCTGGTTTTCCCATAAAGGGTTTTTCTGGGGGTTTTTGCTTCCCCCAAGGAACATAAAACATAGAAAGATTAGTAGTTTAATACTGTTGCAGTCATTGTAAGGGTGATGGCTTTGGACTCCCACAAGATGATGGTACAAGGAGAAAAGAGAATGGAGTCATATTCTTCTAAAATGCTCCATTCCCCGGTCGGCATGAGGCAGGGGCCACGTGACCCAGTTCCTGGTTCAGGGCACTGTGGCCAACCTCATCGGGCTTGCTCGCGGGTACGGTGTCACCAGATAGGAGTGGATGCTTGACATTCTGCCAAATGACTACCCTATTCATTGGGGTTTGAGGTTCGACTGCATGGAGGTGCATCCTTTCCTCGGTCCATTTTGCCCTTCAGCAAAGGGAAGTGGAGGCCTTGAGATCCACTTGGCGAGATTCCCGAGCTGCACATGCCACTCCAAGTCTGTAATATTGTTCAATAAATGCATGGCTGTGGCCATTTCTTCCACATGAGTGTTGCAATGTTTGTTCAGGGGCAGGGAAGTGGGGGCCTGTCAGACAATAGTAACGGGTAGCCGGTCTTATCTGGAACACTGGTGGAGGCACACACAAAAGCAGTCCATATGTCACTGGGTAATTTTCCTGCCGCCTTCCTGCAGACCTTACTCTTGTGTGCCTGCAGTAAGTCTGCTGGCTATGCCATGTAGCCTTACAAATGTGTACAGTATTCTGGTCACCAAAATTCAAATCTGCTTTCAGCTTCTAGTAACTAAAATGGCACCATTTTAGCTCTGGCTTTTAAAAAAAAAAAAAAGCAATTACAAACATAAAAATGAGATATCTGTTACGTATATAACATTGGAATGTATGTTCAGCACTCATGCTCTGTGGCTTGTACTACAGCAATTTTTTGTTTACAATTTTCTTGTCAAGGATGGCCCAACTTAGATTCAACATAGCAGATTAGGATTTGCAATGCAAAATCAGGCCAATAATCCATCCTGCTAATATCCTGCTCTGGCAATAGTTGCATGCAAGTTATTTACGAATTGTATTGAGAAGTGTACCCTCCCCCGAGTGTTCAAATCCTATATGCAGTGATTCTCTTACTCTACTCCAAGACCTACAGATTTAGTCTTTGCTGTATTGGTCCTTGTAAGAACAGATCCAGAAGCAAATGATTTGATACCTTTTATTGGACCAACTTAGATGTAACAAATGTAGCAAAAAGAACAAAGTGCTTTAGCTTTCGGACCAACCCAGTCCTTCCTCGGAAGCTTCCGAGGAAGGACTGGGTTGGTCCAAAAGCTAAAGCACTTTGTTATTTTTGTTACATCTATGTTGGTCCAATAAAATGGAATCAAATCATTTGCTTCTGGATCTACTCCAAGAGAAAGTTTTCTAGTTTTAAAGGTGACATGCACTATTTCATCAAAACTGGCCTCCAAAATAGCATACCTAAAATGGGTAGCACGGGAGCTGGAAACAGTATAAAGCATTATTTTCTGCTTCGTAGTTATTTTACTTGTTCCTTAGATATAAAGACTCCAAACCCGAAACTCTACAAAGCACTCCACAGTGCCCTATCAAGTTGCAGCAAAGGCTACTGGGAAAAGCTGCAGGAAGAGTGATGTAGAACCCACTTCCGCTGTGAATGAGACAGTGGTGGCAGTGTATTACATAAGTGTTTTACCTGTGCAAATGCACATATTAGTGTTTAAAACAATAATTACAGCAACGTCTGACCAAAATAATTGCAGATAACTTAACGTTGGGTAGGTAATTTTATTTTGGGTAGCACCCTTCTACAGCACATTAAACTAGAGAGAAAATAAATTCATCATAAGTGACCTGAGCTAGATACAAGAAAACGAACCATATATGCATGGTAATGTAAATGTTAGTCTGAAATCCCTTTCTGTCAACCTTGCTGCAGATTGTTTGACTCCACAATGAACTAAACTCTGAAATTAGAAAAATCTCACCACTCTGACAAGTTACAGACATGCAGTAGCTCTTTTGACACCTTTTGAAGTGGTGGCTATGAGACAGCTTCAGGTGCCTGTCAGCACTGATTGGAGAGGAAGTGTCTGTAAGGGTCTGGCCTGGCCTTGACTGTATCACCAGTACTAAGAGTCAGGGTGCTGCATCTCTTGAACTGTCAGCGGGGTGATTTAGAATGACATGTGTGAGATGCAACTAGCACAGTGATAAACCACAGTTTTCCCAGCAGTTAATTATTTTTATTAAACCTCCACACGTGCACACATTCCAAACAGCTGAAGTGATTACTCTGAAATTGAATATGATAACCAAGTCATCGTAAGCTTTCAATATATAAACCCACACATCAGTGTGTTGATTATTTTTCAGATGCATAGGACCAGCGTATTTATTTAACTATATAAAGCTTGATTTTTTACTTTTGTATTTTATTTAAAAGTTGCAGAAATACAGGATATGAACATACGATTATGAACATACAAAAGTTGCCAGCAGCAAAAGGCCATCCTGGTCTGTCTAGGCTGGTTGAGACTGTAGCTAGCTCCCTATTCAGTAGCTGCCCCATCCCCCTTCCCTTCCCTCCCTTTACCCTCCCCTTCGCCCTGTCCCACCCCTTTTTGAAGCAATCCAGTGTGTTACATGCCAACACCTCAGCCAGTAGTGTGTTCCACTTTGCCACCACCCTCTCCATAAAGAAATGCCTCCTCATCTCCCTCCTGAATCTACCCCCCTCCAAGCTCATGTCATGGCCCCTAGTGTCTCCCCACCATCCTCCTCCTGAATAGACCCTCTGTGTCTGTTTTGATTATCCCCTTCAACATTTAAGGTCTCAGTCATGTACCCCCGTCTCTCCTCTCCTCCAGTGTGTACATGTTTAACTCTCTTAGTCTGACTTCATATGGTAATTCCCCCAGGCCCTGAATCATCTTCAAAGGATAGCGCTGATTCACAGGGCTGATGATGCTAATTTCCAAAGTTATTTATAACCAATACAGTTCATGAAGAGCACTCACCCTTACTGGCAGCAGGTATAGAAGAAATGATACACACACCAAATGTAGTGCTTCAATATCATTTTCATTTTAGTTCTCGAGAGACATGGCAGTGCAGCAAATAGGACAGCACCCCCTCCAGCAGCCTGATGTCCTTTTGTAGTTACGGGGCCAGTACTTCACACAGCAGTCCAGGTGGAGTCTAACCAACGATCTGTATAACGGTAGAATAACCTCTCTTCTTCTTGAGGTAATGCCCCTTGCAATGCACCCCAGCATTTTGTTGACCATTGCTGCTGCCTTTCTGCATTGCATGGAATTGTTCATTGCTCCCGTGATGAGCACCCCCAGATCCTTCTCCTCTTCTGTTACCTCTAGCCGCACACACTCCAGAAGGTAGCTGCTCCTCAGATTTTTTGTTCCAAAGTGCAATACCTTGCATTTTTTTGTATTGAACCCCAGCTGTCATCTGTCGGACCAGGCCTCTAGCCTTGCCAGATTCTCCTGTAGCCCCCGCCACCCAACCTGGTCATCCCCTCCCATCTTGGTGTCATCCACAAATAGGCTGATTTTACTGCTGATGCCCTCCGAGGATAAGTTACATATGACCATACAAACATACAAAACTGCCAGCAGAAACAGGCCAACCAGTCTATCAAAGTCTGCCCGAGTGTGCAGTTAGCATCCTAGATTACAGCTGCCTCAGCCCCTCCCCCACAGCCCCCGCCACCCAGCCCCTCCCTCTTGCTTTGTCCCGCTCCTTCTTAAAACTCCCTACTGTCATACATGATACCACCCCCTCTGGTAGCGCATTCCATTTAGACACTACCCTCTCAGTGAAGTAGTGCCTCCTCATCTCCCTCCTAAATCGTCCACCCTCCAATCTTAGCCTGTGTCCCCTCGTTTCCCTACCTTTTCTCAGTTTAAACACCACTTCAGTGCTAGGTTTATTTAATCCCCTTCAAATATTTTTTTTTTTTTTTTTTAGTCTTTTTTCCTCCCCTAACTGCTAGCCGCCTGATGTTATTTTTTTTTTTTGTCAGCCTGGTCACGGGCCATGGGCTTCTGCTCCCCAAATCAGCCTCGGGCCCTCTGATACCCGTGGCTTCCCCCCCACGGCGGGGCTGCGGCACTCCCCTCGCATGCTGCAGACTTCAATCTAGGTCGGAGGGCTGGCCTGGGGAGCAAATCAAAGCCGTGGCAAGCTTCATTAGCGGAGGCTTGGCAGCTGACTGTTTTCCGTTTTTCTCTGGGAGGCAGGGTCGTGCAATGATGCCTGCGTCTGCCCCACCTCCTATGCATGCCAGTGCCAGTAGCTAAGTGACTCCTGGCCTCCGCCAGGGGTCAGCAATGCTCCGGGCACTTCCCCACCCCACCCCCGGAGAAGGAGAGCAGTCCCTTGGAGCTCCATCCTTCTCCCCCGGCCGGCCCTCCAGTGACCCTGGTCCATTCCCAAACCCAGGTCACTGGCGTCGCATGCAGAAATCCAACCGCTGCGCCAACGGGCCGGCTCCCTTCAAATATTTTAATGTTTCAATCATATCCCCCCATCCTCCTCTCCTCCAGTGTGTACATATTTAGCTCCTGCAGCATGTCTTCATAGACCTTTCCTTCCATCCCCTGTAACATTTTTGTTGCCCTCCTTTGCACCCCCTCCAGTAATTTTATATCCCTCTTCAGATATGGCCACCAGTATTGCACTCAGTACTCCAAATGTGGCCTGACCAAGGATCTCTAGGGGGGCAGGATCACCTCCCTATGCCTGGATGAGAAACCCTTGTGATATAGCCCAGCATCCTGTTTGCCTTAGCCGCTGCTTTCCTGCATTGGGCCGAGTTGTTCAAGCCCCCTGTTACCAACACCCCAAGGTCCTTCTCCTCCCTAATGGGCAGACTGGATGAGCCTTGCAGTCCTTATCTGCCATCAACTTCTATGTTTCTATGTTTCCTCAGTGGTCCCCAGCCTCATGCCACCCAATCAGTAGTCCCGCCTAGGGTTTTTTGCTCTGAAGTGCATAACCATGCAGTTTTTCACATTAAATCCCAGCTGCCACTTTTCTGAGCATGCCACCAGTTTGGTTAGGTCCCCCTGCAATTGTTTCCATTCTCTTAGTCCACCACCGCCCCCATTTTGGTATAATCTGTGAACAGACTAACTCTGCTCCCAACTCTGTGTGCAATATCTGAGTTAAAGAGCCTAAATAGCACTGGGCCCAGCACTGAACCCTGCAGCACACCCTTTATCACTGCTCTGGGTGTCGAGCCCCCCGACAACCACCTGTTGCATCCTCCCCTGTAGCCAGTTCTCAATCCAGTTTGTCAGCTTTCTCCCCATCCCCACAGCAGTCAGCTTCCCCCCCAGTGTCCCATGAGGCAGTGTATCAAAGGCCTTGCTGAAGTCCAAGTACAGGACATCTACCACATGACTCCCATCTAGCTCCCTCGTTACTCAATCGTAATATTCTATTGCGTTTGTCTGACAAGACCTCCCCAAGATGAACCCATACTGCTGCCCATCTTGGAGGCCATTACCCTTGAGGAATGACACCAGTCTCTCCCTCATTATCGTCTCCATAAGTATCCCCACTGTGGAAGTGAGACTGACAGGCCAATAATTTCCTGGCTCTTCCCTAGGCCCACTCTTGTATATGGGCACCACATGAGCCACCCTCCAGTCCTGCAGCACACAACCCATTTCCAGAGAAGTGCTGAACAGATCTGCCAGCGGCTCAGCCAACACCTCCACCATCTCCCTCAGCACCCTGAGGTGGATGCCATCAGGACCTGGTGCCTTGTCTACCCTTAACGCCCTCAGCCCCTGAGAAGCAAGTCTCATTTACACACAGTGCCAACTTATAATTATAGCAAATTGCAAGACAATAAATTTAAGTCTAATAAACTTATGCAGATCAACTAGTAAACCAGTTGCACATAGATTTGCTCCTTTAGCAGCAAATTTTTGAGCCATGTTTAAAAGTGACAAGAGTGGAGGACTTTCTAAGCAGAGGGGATACATTGTTCCAAGAAAAAAGGGGCCCCGTATGAGAAACACTCTTTACCAAAATGTGTATAGAATTTGAATAGGGAAAAACGATGCTGTGGAACATCTCTGAAACTATATTCGTGAGTAGGAACAATGAATCTTTCTGACAAAGAAATATGGGTTTGATTGTTGGCCGACTTATAAATGAGAGATAACCAGTGAAGACTGCGCATGGAAGAAGGAGATAACCAGTTTAACTGACGTAGTAAAGAGCAGTGATACTCATCCCAGTTTGATTTTAAAATGAAATAAAGTAAGTGAAAAATAATAGTGTTTAAAGGAAGATGTGAATCAAAAGCATGGCAAGAAATAGTATTGCCATAAGAATAGAGAGAATTGCTTGCCCAGTAATATGTTTGTGATCCAAGCTTGGTAAGCAATGTCTGGCACACTTTAAGCATCCCAGGCATTGGCGAACTTTTGAAACAGTTTTATTAATGTGTGGTTTAAAGGTCAAAGAAGAGTCAAAAATGAGGCCAAGATACTTAAATGTGTTAAATTCCTGTGGGTAGTTTTTGTAGAAGGAGTGAAAAAGAAGTCTGCAAAGGGCAATGAGTTTTGGGCCCACACCATTATGTATTCTTGCTATTTAGAAGTAATAAGTTATCTGAGAACCATTTCACCACTTTACCAAAGTCACCCCTAAAGAACTGTGGCAAGAGAAGATTTATGAGTGTAGAAAAGCACCATGTCATCAACATAAAGTCTGACAGAGCAAAGATCAACAACAGAGGGTGGTAGATCTTCAATAAGATTGAAAAATAGGACCAGGTATAGGCATCCATGGAGCACCAGTGGAAACAGGAAGAGGAAATGAGAGGCAGCCATTGCAAGAAACAAATTGAAGTCTCCCATGTAAGTAAGATGAGAATCAATTAGTGACATTTGAGAAAAAGCCATAAGAAGACAGATGAGTTACGAGCAAAGCATGATTAACCACATTGAAAACTTTCAGCAGATCAATAAAAAACATTCCCACAGAACACCACTTGTCTAAAGCCCTGGAAATGGAATGATGAAAATCAATCAGTACTCTTTGGGTAGAGAATTTGGGCCCGAAACATGACTGAAAACTAGAGAGAACCTAGTAATTTGCTAAATATATAATCATTGATCTGCGATAAATCTGTTTTTCCACGGGATTTGAGACTATGGGAAGCAGAGAAATTGGGCAATAATTATCTACCAAAGTTTTATCCCCCCTTTATGGAGAGGTATTACTAAGGAATGTTTCCTAGCTGTATTAAAAGGCTGCGTGTTAAGTGATAAATGAAATAGGAAAGTTAAGAAAGGGATCAGAATGTCAGTGCTACATTTCGGTAAGAAATTATCAAAATTATCAATCCACTTGGCAGTGTCCTCTCTCAGGGATAATCAATTTAAATACTTCCTCAGTCTTTACTAGCCTAAAATAAAATCTAGGTCTCGAGATAGGGACCACTCTAGGGAGATCACAGTCCATGCCAGCTGAGGATAAACCATCTTTATTTAGCAGCGTAACAGGGTCCTCGGTGAAAGACAGAATGGAACGTAGCACAGACACTCTCCTTAGAGTAAAACATAGAACCACCATAAAACACATTTGTAGTGAAGGACTCCAAAGGCATCTTCCAAACAGAGTCTACTATACACCAACATTTCTTGGGACTATTTACAGCATTAGCTAAAAATTGCTTTGAATAAGTACAATTTGGATTTCCTTATAGAAATGCAATAATTGTGAAATTTCTGAAAGATTTGCCAAGACTCCAGTGTATCCATTTTTGGCTTTTTGGTATAAGTTGTCCTGTGTCTTTAATTGGGTAAGAATAAAAGGGGTAACCCAAGGGGTATGTTATGATTTCACTGTTATTTCAAGAAAAGGGGCGTGCTGGTCACTAAGAAAATTAAAATGCATAAAGAAATATTCCCAGGCTGCATCAACATTAGAGAAGGAAACACCCCCCAACCCGAGATGAACTTAAACCATGATGAAAAGCTTCCAAGTTGAAGTTCCTAAAACAATTAAGTTTATTAGTCTTAGGGATAGATTTGGAAGGGGAAATATTGACTGTGCAAAAAAATAATAGCATGCTGGCTATATAAGTTACAATGGCAACCAGAAGCATGAATTAAGAGTTCAGGGGAGGCAAAAATAAGGTCTAAGACAGTAAGGACCATGCTGGTTAAATCAAATCGAGTAGGCTCTTTGATTAATAAATTCAGGCCATGAGGAGAGGGAGAGTTAGAGTTCTTCAATCTAAGGCCTCTGCTAGAGGGCCAATTTGCATTACATTTGTCCAGTAATAGCCTGCTCGCCAGTGCAGTGGTAGTGCTACCGCTTGCGGCACCAACAACCCGAGGTCAGGAATTATCTCAGGAGTTGGAGGGTTGGCCTGGGAGGAGGAGAACTGAGCATCACAGGGACTGCTCTCCTCCTCTGGGGGGGAGAGTTGGGATGAGCATGGCACCGGACTGGCCCCAAGTGGAAGCCGAGGGAAGATAGCCCAAGCTCAAGGAGGTGGTAGACATGGCAGATGTCGATGCATGTGTCTTGACTTCAATGCATGCCATGTCCCCAAGGGGAGGAAACCTGAAAATGGTCCTGGTCATGCTAGATACCCGCTGGCTTCCGTAGACCCCACACACGATGACTCAGGTGCCTCAGACTCTAGAATTGAAGTCCTGGTGAGTAGAGGGACTCCCTGCCACCCCTGTCATTGAAGGGTATAGTGGGGGACTCCAGGAGAGAGGTAAGCCCTGGGAAAAGTCAGCATGATGGGGCTAGAAGGACTGGCATGAACGAGGGCCAATCAGGATGGGGAGCACAAAGAATAAGTGAAAAAAAATGCTCAATAATTTTGAGTATGGAAAGGCACCTAGGGGCTGAATCAATGATTAAAGCTGAGAGAATTAGACTGCTTTCAGTCTGAGGGGTGGGGGCAGTATAAGCTGCCAACTAAGATTTCCCTACCATGAAACTTCAGGGAAACAATAACAGAATCAATGAGGCCACCCCATGGTGACTATCGGATGAGTGAACAAGGCATAGAAGCATGAACAAACAGAGCTGCACCACCTCTGTGTCTATTCCTATTGGATATAAAGGCAGTACAGTCTGGGAGGTTAATATCTGGGCCTGGAATAGTTGAGTCTAGCCGTGTCTCAGATAAAGCAAAAATGGAGGAACATGTAGCAAGAAATCAGCTCACAACTAGGTCTCTTCTGAGAGAAGACTTTGAACATTTGAATGGAAAAGGCTATGTTCATGCTGTAAAGGGCCAGGGTTGGGTTCAATATAACCAGCCACCAAAAGGAATGAAAAATAAACCAGTTACAAATTGAAAAAAACAGGGTATTTAAAACCTTTATTTGGGGAGGATGAATACAATTACCTAGGGCTTTTAGCAGCAGCTCTGAAGGAGCAGTATCTAATGCCCCTCAAAATGAAATTATTGTGGTGGTCCACAGAGGTTATATCTGACCAAGGCAGCAGGAATGAAAAAGCTTGCCTATCTACACCCTGTTGGAACTTAAAGAAAAATGTTCAAGTAAAACGAAATGTGATGACCGGTCCAGTGGTGCTGAGGGTTGAGGCACTGGGCGCCACACCTTGTGCCACGCCAGAGACCTGGCTTAGGAAATTATCTCCAGTCATTGGGGGCTGGCAGGGGCAGGAGAGGACTGAGCATCCATAGGACTGCTTTCCTGTCCTGGGGGTGGGAGGTACAGTCTTCCTCGGGTACATGACAAT
Source organism: Neoceratodus forsteri (assembly GCA_016271365.2). Taxonomy (NCBI): domain Eukaryota; kingdom Metazoa; phylum Chordata; order Ceratodontiformes; family Ceratodontidae; genus Neoceratodus; species Neoceratodus forsteri. The sequence continues at coordinate 941,493,437 of CM028137.1, forward strand.
TGGCTCCCGACTTTTCACTCCCTGACAATTCGCACCCGACTGTACGCTCCAGTTACTACTCACTCCCGCAACAACTCGCTACTGAGTCAATTGGCTCCCGGTCATTTATGAAAAAACTTCTCCAGCTCCCTGGTGAATCCCGGCCTGCAGGCTCTAAAGAATAAAAAAATTCTGCCAATTGAGCCCCGTAGAATACATGTATGCAGCCGAGAAGCGCTGCTCCATCTTAAAAAGTAAAAGCTGCTCCTTTCCTTTTTCTTTGCCATCACTCCTAGTCTCTGGTGCCCCTTCTGAATGAAAAGACCCTATAGGGAGTTGACTGGATTAAATTCAGAGGAATTCACTCCCGGTCATTTAATAAATTCTCCAGCTCCTTGGGAATTTTTAACAGGAACATGACTCGTTTTAAACTGTTGCAACACTCTTAAGCTAGAACACAGCGCCCAGTTGTTTGTAAACATATACGCATATTTATTTACCATTCCAAGTCATTTATTTGTAACTGTAACTGGTGCACAATGGTGATTGTAATGAGTCAGCAGTGTGAACTACACACACGCTTCGTATTTCTTAAGATACGAACAAGATACGAATGTGAAATGACTGTATAGCATTTTATTGTGATTGACAATCATTTTTAGGTCCTCGTGGTGATTAAAGTTAAGCAATAATGAAGAGCTCTATTTTTGCCTTGAATCGAATCAGGATTGACACAGGGTGGTGACGGCATTGAATTAATTCCTACTGTCATTCTGAGTAAGACCACTTACTGTCCGTTACAATTATAATTGCTATCTGTGGGTGAAGGAGTGAATTGTCATGGGAGTGATTTATTTTAGGAGCGTATTGTCACTGGAGTGTACAGTCGGGAGCGTATTGTCGGGGGACGAAATGTTGGGAGCGAGTTGTCGTGTTCCCGTCTTCCTCAGCTTGGGTGACTTCTGGTGGTGGATGGGGGTTCCACGCTGTGGAGACCACAACAATGAGGTATGGGGGCTGCGACAGATATCCTGCGTGTGGGTGCAGGAGCACGCCCATCTTGCGCTGGATATCATTGCATGTCCGAGTCCCTGGGAACCAAGGAAAAACAAGAAAATCCCTGGCACCCGGGTAGGCAAAGGCCTGTCCCACCTGACCGACCCACACTCAACGCCGCGCCCACCCCGTCCAAACTCCGGATCCTCCATTCCCTCTGGCAGCCACTTGGCACTTAGAGCACCAGAGGAGTTGGCGACCCTTATCCAGGGGGCTCAGAACCAGGTAGTCGGTCAGCTGGAAAAGGAACTAGAGGATGGGCCAAGTTGGAGGTGAGAATGGCAGGGGGTCTCAGACAGAGTGGGACAGTGTGTCAGGATGGGAGGCAGAGCTGGAAAGAGACCTATGGGACCAGCAAAGTAGTAAAAGAAAGTCTACAAAAAAAAAAAACTAAATGTGAAAATGCAGTAATATAAAACACATGACTAGTAAAAACTTTCAACACAAAGTAAACAGAAAAGGTAGAGTCTTGCACCCCTGAACTATCCTAAATTAGATAAAAACTTGAAATATCAGCAACTTGTTTAAAAGCAATTGGTATAAATTGTATGTCAAATAGTTATGCACAGAGTACCTGTATGATGAAGTAGGCTGTATGGGCAAATTATATCTAAACAAACTTTAAGAGAAGTTACAAATTGCCTGCAAGTTGGTAACAAAGTCAAAAGCTGCAGAACAGTAATGAGATTAGAGGTCACAGCAAGAATCCTGAAAGCAAGTTATTAACTGTAAAAAAAATAGACTGGAAACAGTGTTGAAATGTGAAGAGTAAAGTTCATAACACTGGGAAGTGGTTTTTAAAAAGTACTTGCGTAGAGTTATAGCCAGTCTCCCAGTCTTCTCCATTCTGACTGTGGTCAGCCTCCTTGGTTGAAGGGGTTTCTCAAAGTAAATCAAAGTACCAAACATATCGAAAGGCACCAAACACAATTTTATAAGCTAGTAGTTGATAGCATAAATGGTAGAGTTTCTATTTCCTTGATCCAGATACTGTAACTGGTTAGCCATACTTCACTGCCCCACCCCACCACCATACTGCCCTTACCACAGGACTGTCACCCACCCTACCACAGCACAGGCCTTACCTTCACACCACTTTATCCCCACCAGGGTCAGATAGCATTACTTCAGTGCATAAGTATATAAATGAATGTTGGTTCCCATACACCCAGGGATAGGACAAAACCAGAGTTTTGCTGCTCACACATTACTACACATATGCCCTAGTTGTGCATCTAAACATCTGTACTGGGGAGAGAGAAATGTGTCCCTTTGTTTTACTAATAGACTGCATTGCTGGAAAATGAATGGAGTGAAGTGGTTATGTGTGGGCAACCACCTCCATTGTTATTTAGTACGCAGGAAACATAGAAACATACAGTAAAAACATAACACTTTATAATAACTGGTTAGTAATGATTCTCAGCTATGGGCAGAAGCTGTCAAACTCTGTTATACACGGGTGATTATATACATATGTGTATAATGGAGTTTGATTATACCCATATGTGTATAATCACCTGTATATAATAGAGTTTGATATACACATATGTGTATAATTACCCATGTATAACAGAATTTGGTTAAGCACCTTTTGCAAAAATTCTAAAATAAAAAAATCAAAAATCAAAGAAACCAGTTATTATAAAAAATAAAACATGGGGAAGTGTGTGTCAACTTGGATTTTATGCATACCCTCAGTATGTGATGCCTTGATAAACCCCTCGAGCTTCACTCTCGGGGTTATGGGGTATTGCACACCTCGGGTGTGCATAAAATCTTCGTTATACACACTTCCCCATGCATTATTCTATATATTATCTGACTTTTATTTTTACTGGAGTGATGTCTGTCTATAAGTTTCAGTACATGACAGGCACACACATATGACTGTGCACCTTGATAAAGCATACTGTAAACTATACTTGGGAGATTAATGCCTTCAATATAAGCATACTTTTTGGGAGGGGTGAAAAAATGGTTTGAGTATCATATTACTTTTTTGATTTTCGACATGGAGATCATTTTATATACCTGAAAGTCAAACAGTACAATCCATACCTGCACAAACCAGGACTTAATTAATTATTCATAATGAAAATGAGCATATTTTCATTACATTTTCAGTATCCAAACTCCAACCTGATTTCAGCTCCATCCAGAAATGGTTTCAGTCAAATCAGTTATCTCTAAATGCCAAAAAGGCGGTGTCCATGTGCTTTGACACGAAACCGAGGCTCTCTAAACTCCTGTCCCTTCCTTCCTTTCACATCCTAGATGGTATCCCAATTGATGACGTACCTGCCTTCAAATACCTTGGCATCTGGCTTGACCATCACCTCCATTTCTCCCAGCACATAGACGCCATTCATAAAAAGCTCCACCCTTAACTGGGTGCCCTCTTTAGGCATAGGAGCTATATCCCACTCCCTGCTCACCAAGACATCCTTACCGAGATGATTCTCCCCATCTTTGACTATAGCGATATTGTCTATGGTGATGCCCCTAAATCCACCCTGGCCAGACTGGATCCTCTCTTCCACTCCCTCTGCTGCTTACCTCTCAACTGCCCTACCCTCACCCACCACTGTACTCTCTACTCTGCTCTTTCCCTCCCTCCTCTGGAGGATCGCCATTAGTCCCACTGTGCCTCCTTTACTTCTAAACTCTGACTATCCTCCCTAACCCCATATCTCGACTCCCAACTCTTTCCACCCACTCCCTCCTCCTACTTCCTATGAATAGGGTTACCATCTGTCCTGATTTTCACAGGAAAGTCCTGATTTGGGCAGCTGTGTCCTGCAAAAAAGCATGAAAAATATTGTGTCCTGACTTTATAGTGGAAAAAAATATTTTCTAACTTTCCACTTAATGTTGCAGAAAGCTATAGTACCTTAAAAAGATAAGAAACAATAGAAGCAACTAAGAAACCACGCTACTTAGCCTGACTTCTGATTATATAAAGAAAACAAGTCTGTTGCATTGGTCGAGGTTACGTACTGTCCTGCAAAAAATCATGATTCAGTAAGAAATGTCCCTCTTTGGGCTTCTTTGAAGCTGGTGACCCTACCTCCGAAACTCTGGGTATCGCTCCCTCAAGCTCCCTTCCTGTAAAACTCTCACTGGTCAATCAGTCTTTTCTTTCCACTTTCCTAAACTCTGGAATTCTCTCTCCCCTTAAACAAACAAATAGTGTAGTTGCCGTATTGGTCATAGTAAGAACAGATCCAGAAGCAAATGATAAATGGGTAAATGTCTCAAGTTAAGTTCTATATTACATTTTGTGTGAAACATTTGCTCACTTTGAGTAAACTTCACTTTAAACCCTCTGTATACCTTATATATAGAATTTCTGTTTATTTTAATTTAGAGCTTGTTTTTAACTTGCAATTTGGCCTCATTTTAATAAGTATTTATTATCCACAGGTTTGCCTCTCATTGACTGTGTTCTTTAAAACACAAGGACACTTGCAATTATTGTGGTAAGCGCCTTATATCTTACGTAATTAGGGAGACTAGTATCCTAGAGTTTTGTTATCAGTATACTGTTTTCTCGAAACATACTGAGACATTTCATGTGAGCAGAACTCTCTGCTTGTTGTTATTTTTTGATAACCTTTGACCTCCAGAGGCTTCTCAGCTAAAAGCAGGCTGGTGTTAATTAGCTTCTCTGATGTAATCTTCTGTTATGTTTCGAATGAGTATGTTAAACCAATGAGAATTATTTCTGTTTTTTAGGCATTATCTGGGTGTTAATAGTATGGGATTTTCTAAATAACTGTCATAAAGCTTCTGAAGAAGGACTTGGTTGGTCCAAAAGCTAGAGCACTTTGTTCTTTTGTTGTAACATCTGTGTTGGTCCAATAAAAGGTATCAAACCATTTGCTTCTGGATCTCCCCTTAAACATTCACTCAGCCTCTTCAAACCCCTCACTAATCTCTTTTCTCCACTTCCACACCTCTCCCTCCTGCCACTGTTCTGACATGTACGCTGACACTCCGTCCATTCCCCTGGGTCCAAACTACTGTGACTGTATTTTGCACTTAGTGTATTCACCTACTTGAACATTACTACTTGAACATACTTAAACCTGGAGATCTGGGTTTGAATCCCACAGCCCCCACTTGCATACTGTGTGACCCTGAGCAAGTCACTTAATTTCTTTGTGCTCCCAGGTCGCACCTGGAAACAAGCTTCTGCTTAGTGTGCCTTTCCTGGTTAAACAATTTCCCCTTTCCCTTTCCCTTTCCATTGTATGAACTCAGGTTACCTAACTGCTACCACTGTATATTGCACTTATTGTATATACCTATGTATTTCTGTTACATTCTGTATATTTAATCCACCTCTGTACTCATTATATTTCTCTGTATGTCAGCCTGTACAATTCTATATATCTTTTTAGAATGTTCTTATGCTTCCCCTCTCCCATTCCCCCAGGACAATTCTGGAAATGAGATATTTTGTGCTCAGTATGTTTTTTTTCCTGGTGAAACACTCTAATAAATAAATAAATATTTCTATCTAACCATTATAAAAAATGTGTTTGGCATGATAGGAACCCTTTTTCATGCATGCTAGACTGACAGGTACTGTAGGAGCCTCACTGAAAGTGTGTTGACCTGAAAGTCAGGACAAGTGTGATGCCTACCTGTGAAAGGAGAAACATTTCAAACTAACATCCTAATCATTAGATTAGAGACGACCACTGGAGACAGACAGAAACAAATCTCCTCACAAGCAACATCGCAGCTGCAAACTTGTTACTGCAGCCAGCAGCAGTTGAATTAGGTTCACAGATAAATCAAGTGTACATTAAAAATAATTAAATAATAATGAGGAAATGACAGGCCAAGCCCTACTGCTGCTGTGATTCTATCCCTGGAACCCCACTGCTGCACATTGAATGTAGTCTTGCGGGCTAAATTTCGCATAACATTGACTGGATGTAATTAGCTTAAAAGATTGCACCTCTGTATTCTTAAAACAGTGCCACCATTTTCTAAAACTACATTTAAAGGTTTAGCAGTTTTCTTATTTGTTTTACTCAAGCTAGATTTCCTTGACAAAATGCTTTCCTTTCTTGGTTTAGAAAGGCCAGTTGCATCACTTTAGATTCTAACAGCTCTCCTAAAAGTCAATGCAAGCACACAACGGCTCTAAAAGATTCCTTTAGCATTAAGTCTGTATTTGTAATTTATTCATAAAAACAGAATTTATTTTTTTTTTAACTTAAATTTTTATTGGTTTTCCATTTTCCATTACATCTTACATTTATTCTCCCTGACAGGGTATACAGAAAAGAAATACATTCGTCTTGGAGTTAAAATCACTTTAACAGGACAATATGTATAACAAAACTTTCCTTCTTAATGCTATTTAAGTTTAAAAATATCTTGTATTCAATTTTCTTGTATTCAATTTTTGCAGGCTGGACCAAGTAGAGAAGATTCAACCAAGGGATAGAGAAAATACCACCCCTTTTCGTACCTCTCACCGTACCTAAATGCATATCATCCTTCCTTCCTCCTCCCAACTGGTGACTTCAACCCTTTTCCCATCTGATTCTTCATCTTGAGTTATTATGCGCATCTAGAAACCTTTCCTGGTCCTGTAACCTACCTGTAACCCTTCCACCTCTTTTTACTTCTAAAAAAAAGGAACCCCCAACCCCCACCGCCACCCCTCTTTCTACATTTGTGGGGAGGGAGAGGTCCTACAGGCTGGTTTGGAATTTAACAAGATCCAGTAATTCTCGGACTGTTTGTATCTGTCACCTAAACTGGATAAGGTCGGGCATATAAGGTGTAGGGCCTTCTTGGGGCCTTCTTCCCTACAACTGACATAATTTATTTCTCCGGCTCATTTTAACAGGAACTGGTCTAGCACTGGAATGCCGCTCTTAATCTCTACATATTCATAAAATGGGAGCCATCTTGAATTAAATTTGTCTGTTTGCAACCTTAGTATAGCCGTAAGGGCTTCCATTTTCTTAATATTGATCATTAGACCACCATTTTGAATATATTTACCTTTTCAGTGGAAGCCACCTTTGCATGATAGCTTTGGTGGCTGCTGCTATTATATATATAATAAATACCTTTGGGCTTTAGTCTGACTTGGGGGTCCCAAGACACGCATGGGAAAATCTAGCGGAGCCATCTAGTTGCAGTATTTCTTTTATGGCTAAGGTTACCTCTCCCCAGAATTCCACGATTCTATGGCAACTCAGAAAATGTGATATTGAGAGCCTTTATCCATACATCCCCTCCAACATTTATTGGTTTGGGAGGCACCAAGCTTAACCGAGATATCAGGGGTGATAAAGTACCTTGCCGAGATTTTCCATCTAAACTCTCTCCATACTGGTGAATTAGTTGTTTTATGCACACCTTGCCATATAAGTAACCATTCTTTGTCCGAAATCTGACCATCGTATTCTGCCTGCCATTTACTTTCTAGAGCTGAATCTGCAGAGCCCCTGAACCTTCCTGTAGAGTTTGTTGCATGTATGAAATGAGTTTTCTAGAATCCCCTTTTTGGCTTCTCTGATATATGAATTTCAGCGGTGGGGCTGGATCACTCTGTATAGCACCAATCCCGACCGTACTAGTTACGAAGTGTCTGCATTGAAGGTGTCTGAAAAAGTCCTTTTGGGGGAGTCCAAATTCTTCTTGGAGCAGTGAAAAGGTTTTCACCCCCCTCCTTATTCACCATCTGGTGTAAATATTGGAGTCCTCTGCCTGACCATCTACTCCAGCAAGCGTGCGTCACTGGGAATTGTGGTAAATACTTCAGTGGAATATATTTCCAGGTAGGGGAAAATATCTCCCACCATTGTCTGACCCTAAGCCACATTTTAAGGGTATTTCTAGTCCAGATATTACTTAGATTTTTACGGTCTGAGGTCTTAATTGTCCAAGGTAGGTACCTCAGAGGAACCCAGGGGTGTGCTCTTTCCTCCATTCCGTACCACCCCCCTCCTTTCTCCGGCGTCAGCATTTTCAGTACTGGGACTGTCTGAGCTGCCAAGTAATATTTTAGCAGGTCTGGTACTCCCAGTCCTCCTTTATCTTTGGTCTCTGTTAGTATGCTCCACTTCTTGCATGGACGACGTCCGGCCCAAATAAATCTAGATAACTTTTTCTTTAGTTCTCGCCATTCCCCTCTGTCTATGAGAATAGGCAGAGTCGAGAATAAAAACATGAATCTAGGTAAGATGTTCATCTTGATAGTCTTAACCCTGTTCATAAAACTAAGGGGTATGTTCTGCCATCTCTGTAAGTCCTCGAATACTCTTTCTTTTAGTACTTGATGATTGTAAGAGTATAATTTATTTAGGTCTACTGGAATCGTTACTCCCAAATATTTAATTCTATCCTTAACCCACTTAAAGGGTAAAAGATTTCTTAATTCTTTATTTTTCGGTCCACCCAGGCTCAGACTCTCCGTTTTTTCTATGTTCACTTTAAAACCTGAAATCTGACCAAATCTGTGTAACAGCCGGACCACTACTGGAACTGAGGTGGCTGGGTCCTCCAAGTACAGCACTGTATCGTCTGCATATAATGAGATCTTACTTTCCGTATTGTTTATTACTATCCCCTTTATGTCTGAACTTTCACGGACAGCCTGAGCCAGCAGTTCCATAGTTAGAGCAAACAACAAAGGGACAAGGGCACCTTGTCATGTTCCCCTTTTATATCAAATCGTTCTGAGCACATGCCATTGACTCTGACCTGGGCTGTTGGGTTCTGATAACACATGCTTACCACCTAAGAAAGTTTCCTCCCACCCCCATTCTGGACATTACCTCCTGCATATACGCCCAGTTCACCCTGTCAAACGCCTTTTCAGCATCTAGAAAAATCACCACAGGGTTTGTGTTGCTGAGATGTCTGTGCGAGACTATGTTCAGGAGCTTCCTGACATTGTCCTGCATGTGCCTGTCGGGTATGAATCCCGTTTGATCCGAGTGAATTAGGAGCCCTACACACTGCTGCAGTCTCGAAGCCAGTATGCGGGTTAGGATTTTAGGTCCTGGTTGAGGTGAGATGGGCCTATAGGAGGAGCACTGAGATCTGGGTTTTCGGGTTTGGAATGACTGTAACCAGGGCCTCTTGCCATGATTTTGGGAGTGCCCCTCATCTAGATTAGCATTATATATCCGCTTTCCAGTCTAGGTACTCACATCTTGCTAACCGATTTGTACCATTCTGCTGGTAATCCGTCAGTCCCTGGCGTCTTACCAGTTAGGAGGTCCCTAATAGCCTTAAAGGTTTCTTGCTCTGTAATTGTGGTCGAAAGTACCTCTTGTATCTTTACCGGAAGGGTTGGTAACTTTATAGAGTTCAGAAGGTTAAGTTTCGATCTGACTCTCATCTCCACCCTACTCTCCGTGTAAAGCTCTTTGTAAAATGCCTAAACTGCGAGGCAATCTCTACTGGTTTGACCCAGACCTTATCTTTGTTTGCTATATCCCTTATTGCTGAGATATGTCTATCAGCCTGCCTCTTCCGGAGGCGGAAGGCCAACAGTCTCAAGGCCCTCCCTCTCGTCTCATGATATTTTTGATTACAGAACCTAAGGAGGCCTTCAGCTTTTCTATTCTCTGTTTCTTGCAGCTCATGTCTGGCCTGATTCAAATCCTTCAGTATTTGTTTCGACCCTGTATTTTTCTTATGCATTGTTTCTAAGTTTAAAATTTTATTCCTTAGGGTCTTTTCTCTCATTTTTGCTTGTTTTTTCTTGGCTGAGGCATAACTAATTATTTGTCCTCTTACCACCATATAAAGTGTCCCACCATAGCATTGGTGAGCTTTCCTTAGGGAATCTTGTTCCAGGTTTGAAATTGTCTTATGTATAAGTTTTTAAAGGGTTCTTCATTTAACAGGGATACATTTAATCTCCAAAGGGGGGTTTTGTTCTCTTGGCCAAAGGTGAGGTTCACCAAAATTGGGCTATGATCTGAAAGAGTAATAGAGTGTATCTTAGACTTTTCGAATATGTGTTGATCAGTTTTGAGTGTGAGGAAGAAGTCTATTCATGAGTACGAGTTTTGTGCCCCCGAGAAAAAAGTGTAATCTCTTTCCCCTACATGTTGCTCTCTCCATATATCTACCATACCCAATTCTGACATCAAAGCTTTAAGTTTTCTACTCGCTGTTCTATTAGTGTTCAGGTTGCCCGACGAGCGGTCTAGCTGTGGTGAAAGTACCGTGTTGAAATCGCCCCCAATTAATATCAGCCCCTGGGGCAGGCTAGCCACCTTACTGAAAACTTCTCCTAGAAAGCACTGTGCTCCTACATTTGGGGCTTATATATTGACTAAGTGCGCTATTTTGTTATGCATTAAACATGTCACCCTGACATACCTACCCTGGAGCCCTTCTTCTGTTGAATCAATCTTTAAGGGGCTGTTACGCCTAATAAGTATCGCCACCCCTGCCTTTTTACTTTTGGGGTGTGAGGCAGCCACGACCTGATCCACCCATCTCCTTCTAAGCTTGGAGTGCTCTATCTGTGAGAGGTGTGTCTCCTGTAGAAAAGCCACATCACAACCCAGAAGCTGAAGTTCCGACAGTAACCTAGACCTTTTAACTGGGGAGTTAACTCCTTTTACATTGTATGAAATAATGTTTAGCCGAGACATCTGGCACCTGGGGGTACATCCGCTGTCGCCATTGGCCGACCTATCCTCTCCACAGGCTCCATCCAGCCTGCAAAACCCTAAAACTAAATACAGAAATTACCAAAACTTTAAAACATAAAAGTTGTAATCCAACTTAGTACCTAATTTCGGTACTGTCAAAACAGACAACATTTGAACTATATACACAATATTGGTATTGTTTCCAAAGCTTCCATGTGAGCCCACGGACAAAGCATTGGGGGTCTATTCGACCCAAGTGGTGCCCCTACAGCTGGGGCAAGAGGTATAGGTGAGCTCCTACAGGAAACCCCGACACCTTTAACCGTCACTTGAGATCCCACTGAAGTTATGAGTTTAGTTTCAGATTCCGTCTAAGAGCTCCTTCTCCCCTACCTTTTCTTTAAATTCTGACCTTCTCCTAACCCTGTTGTCTCCTCTTAAACTCCACATGCAGTTCCCTATACTCCTTCATCGGTTTCTTCCTGCGGCTTCACTATCCATAAAAGTCCATACCCTTCCTGCAAATCAGGCAATGTACTAGGTCTCTTGTTTATCCCCGCTTCTAATTGAATTTGCCTGGGCCCTCATTTAGCAGTATAGGCCCTTCTTCTTAGTCTCTCTCCCCTTTCTACCACGGGGTGCCTCCTTTTAGAGCGCAGACCTATTTCCAGATTCAGTCTGTGTGGCTTTTCCAGTAATCAGAAGTGTGTCTCTGCCCCTATCTCATCTACTGCTCTGTTCCAAACTGCTGCAGGAGTCCCTAGCTCTCATTTCGTTAGCCTCTTTCTCCCCCCTCCCGAGTGAAACAGGTCCTATATGTGTTTATCACTCTGATTTTAGTGTTCCCTGCTATTTTTCCTCCCTTAACTTGCTGCACTGCTGTGTCTGCACCTCATTCCACCCCCCCCCATTTTGTGCATCCCTTATCTCCTCCGTTGGGCTACCTTTCCTTGATTTCCTGCGTACCTCTCCTTCCCAATACCTTCTTATGAGGGCACTCCATCTTTCTACGTCATGCCTCTACCGTTATGGAGTCACATCCTTTCCCTTTCCAACCCTCACCCCCCTGCCTCAATCCGATCCCTTCACAGAGGTATTTCCCATCTTGAGCTGTGCTCTGTCTTACCTTAAGGGAGTTCTTCAATGTCGTCCAGGGACCCATCCCTAACTGCTGTCATTTTGCATTAATGAGAGCACTTATTTATATCTATCTGTCCCGAATGTAGCTTCCATTTTAGAGAGGCCTGTCGTTTGTTAGACCATGGAAGGTATGGAGTTTATATATGACCTGTCCCTCTTTCACTAAATTTGATCATATCAATCTGTGTATCTAGTCAGTAAATCCATGATGTTTTAGGTCTTCTTACTCAAGTCCTTTGTCTTGACTTCATTTTTCCGTAGATAGAGACGGTCCTTTGTCTCCCTGCAAGCGAAGTTTTGTTCTAGTTATCAAGTCCTGAATGTCCGAGGCAGCCTCATGTGGATAAGAACCTGGATTTGCCCTTTTTCTCCCTCTGGGGTTAAAAACTCTGGTCCACACCTCTGCTTTTAGTTTACTCTCTAACTTCTGCATTTCCAGGTCTAGAATGCGTATCTCTAGATTTTGGAGGATTTGCGCTGCTTCCACCAGATCAGAAAAGACTTTGACCCCAGTGTCCAAATGTATTTTAATTCTGGCAGGAAATAACATTTGAGCCTTTATGCCTTTCTTAGCTTTAACTCTCTGATGACCTCTCTGACCATTTGTCTCTCTGATTGCAGTGCTGACGAGAAATATTGGTCAAAATAAATTTGTGCACCTTCATATCTGAGATCCCTATGTCTCCATGCCTCTTGTAATATCCAGTCTTTGCTTTGGAAAAAAACCATTCGGACAATTATAGAGCACGGTCTAGCTGTTGGATCTTGGGGTTTGGTGACAAGAGATCAGTGAGCACGATCAATGTCCATTTTAATGTCTGAGGGGGAGAGAGTACTGCACGCGGTATATGTAACACCAGGTCAGCCGTTGAGGGGAATCCCTCTTCCACATCTTCTGGCACTCCGTGAATTCGGAAGTTATTTCTTTGAGATCTGTTCTCAAGGTCTTCTAATTTACGTTGAGTTTCTCAATTTCTCTGCAGCAATAATAGAAGAAGTCTGTCTGACCGCTCCTGCGTTTCCGAGATCGTGGTAAGATTGGATGCATTCAGAATCACCTTTTTGTTTAAACTCTGTACTTCCTTCTTAAGGTCTGATAAAGATGAGTCGATTCTGGTGACTGTAGAAAGGATTTGTTGTAATGTTTTTGCATCGTTTCTGAGTCTCGCATTTCTATAGTCTCAGGCTCTCAGAGGGTCCGAGGCTGTGCGCCTACGGTGTGACTGGAGCATAAATCCTCCATATCCTCATCCAGTACTAGTTGCTTTAATTTTAACAGGCTACTTGACAAGTTAGCGCTTTTATTTCGCTGTTGCTTGCCTGCCATCTTATTTTCGCTCGAGAACCGATCGCCCTGTACCTTGGAGTTGCAGTTGTAACGGGAATTTTTACTTCTTTAATCGGCGGGAGCGGAGCTGCCAGACTTAGCTTGCAGTCATCTCCGTGACGTCACCGGAAGTCCCATAAAAACAGAATTTAAATCAAATTTGTTTTCAGTTTTTGTCAAGTACATGCTAAAATTCTGTGACATATTTGCAGTCTGAAGCATACAATAATTCTACATTTACAAATTTATCAGAATTTTGAAAAGGCATTATAAAATGTATTAATTGTTTTGCCAGCAGAACAATTATACATAATGTTACTGTTGTTATTTCTGGAAAACCTCAAGATGGTTTTATTCCCTCATAATACACGCTCATCTATTATGTTTTGTAATACGTGGATCTGATTTAAACTTCTGCTGCTGTGAGTTCTTTTAAAGTTGCTCTGTGATACTGGCCACCTGACCACTGCACTGTATAGTCACTCTCACTTACTCTGTGAACTTGTCCTTCGGAAGTGCCTGCGGTCATCGGCTTTGGTAGGCAGTGATACTTTTTACTTAATTTGTGGAGCTCAGTGAAGGCAGGATCAACTAGATAAGACTTTAAATGTAAACATTTTTTTACAAAAATTACAGCGCAGAAAGTAATATGGGTAGACATTTGTCATGCTAAATAAGAGATGGCCGCCATGTTTTCAAAACTGTTCTGCTCACCCACAGAAAAAAGCGGCTAATCGTAAATCCTGGTTCCAAAATTGTACATCGGTTGTCTAACAACTGCACTTGGCACCATGGCAAGCAGATGTACCATTTGAGAAAGTCCTGTGGTTGTGCTGTTCTGGTTGTCTGATAGTACTATTGTTCAGAGCACAGAACTATAGTATTACAGGCTCTGATCAATAATATTGTGGCTCACAAATGATGGTATTATATCTTTTCAACAGTGGTATTACCGAGATATTTTTGTATGCTTATCTAACATATTAATTTGGCTTATCCATGTATTACATTGCAATAAGCTGTGTAGTTTTGTAAGTATTGTTAATTATTAGCAGATATGGAGAAATATCTGATGGATTTTATTATGGGAAAAGTCCCAACCATGTAATTATAGTGGTGCAGTTACATCCCTATAGTTACGGTTGAAAAGGGGTTTCTATGTTAAACCTCAAATGTTGCATTTTAATATCGTTGCAACCGTTCAACAAATTTGCATGAAAGTTTACATGCACATTCTCAGGGGACAGATCTCTTGCCATGCTAAGTCTTGTTCTGGCCAGATGTACGAATAGCAACAAAATATAAAAAATTGCTGTTTGTCATCACCTTGCATCTGGATGGTTTGGAATTGTGCTCTGAAATTTTATGGCTAGAAAGGGGCTTGGCCCACAGATGTGCCTTTCACTGGTTGGTGAAAAAATATTAATCCATTCCAAAGTCATTAAAATGTAAAATTTCAGTTCTGAGCATGCTCAGTGGGCACTTCAGGATAGCTGCTTGGAATGAAAAAATAATTTGGTCCATACAAAAAAGGATTATGTTTCATATGGGGGCTTATCCTTTCTCATATAAAAAAATTGTTTTTCGTTTGGTCACTATCTTGTTTCTGTTTCTTTTTTTTTTATGTTTTTCAAAACCCACAAAAATGACATACTGCAGGGACACCAGTACATGTATCTTGCTCATCTGGACTCCACTGGGTGGATTCTGCATTTAGTTTTTGTAAAAATTGCTACCAAATGTATGTTTTTTATTTTTATATCCTTTTTCGTAACTCACTTCTGCTTTTTTTTTGTATGGCCATATGAATAAAGAATTTAGCCATATGAAAAAGGGTATCATGTCAAGTTAGCACTGCTGATACAGTGTGGTTGGAGGCCTTGCTGTCATCTAAGGGCTTAGAGAAACCATCCATACACAAAAAGACGCACACCCCAAAAGGAATCAAAATGCAGTTCCTTGATGCAAAATCGTTAAGTTTATTACAAATGCGAAAAATTGCAATCACATCCAGTGCAGAAAAGAGTAAATGGTGAAAGACAAAACAGTACCCCTGCACTTCGACCTGTCAGTCTTCCTGAGAGGGAACCATGCAGGTTTATTTATATCTGCACGGTTTCTGACCACGCTTGTTTGGGCAGTGTGCGGTAGCGTGATTTTTACTCACGTGGAGTTTGTATTAGCTAACTTGATGTGGAACCACAAAAAGGGATTCTTTCATACACAAAAATATTTTGGACTTAGATTTTTTTTTTTCATTCTTTTTTCGCTTAAAGGGATACCTTTTTTGTATTTTTTTTTTTTGGTGATACGAAAAAGGATCACTTCAAATGAAAAAAGATTTTGGATTTAGTTTTTTTATCCAGTTCTTTTTTCATTTGAAGGGAATCCCTTTTTGTATGCTTTTTTTGTTCAAATGAAAACGAATCCCTTCATACGGAAAAAGATTTTGGACTTAGTTTTTTTACAATTTTTTTTTCGTTTGATGGGATCCTTTTTCATTTCCTTTTTTCATTTCATATGAAAAAAGATTTCTAGAAATGGAAAAGGATTTTGGACTGTCTTTTTTTCCTGATTTCAACTTCTAGAACCCATAACTCCCTCAAAATTTGCTCTTCATTGACAATGTATATATTAAACTGAAGATCTTAATAAGCACTGCTAGAATAACACATTATACCCTCCAAAATATGTAGGGCCTATATAAAAAATTAGAATGATTAAAATGTGCAAGTTCCCATAGGATAACATGAGAAGTTTAGCAATCCTTAAGTTCCTCTTTTTCTCTAATGTCTACTGGTACCCCCCAACCTGCAATCACCGACCACATATTTTTTAATATATCCCTGGTGTCTAGTTGTACCCCCAACCCTCTGATCGCTGTTCCCATATTTATTAATGTTTCCCTGGTGTCTAGTGGCACCCCACCCTCTGATTGCTGTCCTCATAATTTTTAATGTTTCCCTGGTGTCAGGTGGCACCCCCACCATCCAATTACTACTCCTGTATTATTTAATGTTTCCCTGGTGTTTAGTGGCATCCCTACTCTCCGATTGCCACTCCCATATTGTTTTATGTTTCTCTGGTGTCTATTGGCACCCCCCCACCCTCCAATTACTTTTCCCACATTTAGGTAACCTGTAATAAAGAAAACCAGCACTCTATGTTTTTTTAAACCTGTAAAAAAGAAAATGGTCCTTTGTTCATCCTATCCCTCCACTTCGACCTCCCACTGAGCACCCACCACCACGCATCCCCCACACACCTTCACTCACCTAAACAAGTCCCAGGGTGAAGAGTCACTCTCTGATGGAAGACACGTCTTGCTGCTGGAACTACCAACTGCAATATGAGAAACTAAGGTAAATGCAGTTCGATGTATTTCAATGAGGTTTTGAACTTTAATGCATAACTTCATAATTTTTTCATATTTTGACCCCAAAGTTTCAAGCTTTGCCTTTTGGGACCCCACCTCATGACCATTGGTGGTGGAATTTTGCAAATCAAGCCCAAAAGCTGATTTTTTTTTGTCACTTGGTGAAATCATCTTTCAGGCAGGATGTGACAATTGTTACCACCCTTGTTCATGAGGTAGGATCACAAGAAGGCTATGTTGAATATTTGGGGTCATAATATGTAAAAATGGCAAATTTATGTGCATACATTTAAATTTTACTACACTCACTCGTAACTTTGGTAGTTTTAAATATTTTGACATCACATTTTCAATAATGCTATTGTTTTACACCACCTCATGAATGTGACAGCTGTCATTTTTCAAATCCTGGCCAAACTGTGTTTTCTCACCTGTGGCAAGGAATAACATTTCAGTGATACAGAATGACGTTTCAGCAGGGATTTGAAAATTTTCTGTACTGGGTGTATGAGATGAGGTAATAAGAAGGCTATGCTGACAATTTGATTGATGTCTTGCTACAAATGTAAACACAGGGCCCAGAGGGCTCTGCACTTCCACAGCAACATACAAGTACACATCTACAGAGGGATGGGAGTGCAGGGCCCACCGGGTTCTGCACTCCCACAGGGAAATAAAGATTCCATTATACTATCTCAAAAAGTAAGGAAATTAATTCCAAAAAAACTTTGTTAATGCACCAGTTAGGGTTAAACCAACAAAAGTAGGGACATGTGGCATTAGAGTTTCCAACCCTAACACCCCACCCCCACCCTGCAGGCAGCAACAGGAGAAACAATTACAGTTTTCTCTCTCCTGCATCTTCACAAATCAGGTGTGGTGTGTGCCTTGGGGTTGTCAACCCTAATGCAAAAATTGGGTCCCTGGAGTACTGACAAATCAGTTGTGAGATGTTCCTTGGGGTTGTCAACCAGAGCAAACAAGGACAGTTGTGATCTCTTTCCATCATGCTGGGCCCTGCATGAAGAAAGCTACAGTACAACAGATTCTGTTGGCAACCACTATGAGGCACTGGTTTGGAGCTGTACCTTGTGCTTCGGACATGGAGCTCAGGCTGGCAATTGCATGCTGCCACTGGCTTGCTAAAGCCAGCTGCCATATGCTTGTGAAAAAGCAGACACTCCACCAGTCTGCAGCAATGAAACATCGAAACACATAAATTGTTGGCAGATAAGGAGCACCAGGCCTATCCAGTCTGCCCAAAAGCCCTACACTAGTTTTTTGGCCTCTGACCTGCTGCAAACAGCACACACTTGATTGACAGGGAGCAATTACAGCTGCCGGGTTGTAATGCATAATTACAGCTGGGTGGTTGTATTACTGTTTTAGCAACCCATGATCTGAGCATTAAAGATGTTCACCAGTTACTATTAAAAGATAATTTCATTTGCCTTCACCCAAAAAAAGACGAGTATTAAAACATAAGTTATTTAAGTTGAATAGAAATAGCAATATGTAATGGCTTCAACTGGACAGCCTATTTAATGCAAACAGTTAAAGCTGGACCCGTCCTTTCAAACAGATGATGTTAATAATAACTAGGAAGGCGTTGCATGGCTTATTACAAACACGTAACCCCAATAAAGATGGGGCAGAACAATAAATTAGCATTTTTCCTGTAGAATACAAGGTGTTTTTATAATGTTTCCTTTCTACAAGTTGGATTTTCAGGAGGAAGGGAGGATATTATTAAAGTTAGGGGTTAGATTTTCAGAAGGGTTGTGTTACATCTTGTAGTGCTGTCCTGGTTTTGATGAGAGTGCTGATTCTGAAATTGTTGCCACCAAGAGTACTGGACATTTTTGTGGCAGTCAAAGCTGCTGTGTGGTACTGCAAAATACAGAGGTTTGTAGGGCATATATTGCCCCCAGCCACCCATAATTCTACTGGCACTTCATGTCTGAAGCTTGTGGGATTATTCCACACAGCTGTAGACTAGTGAAAGACTAGCCCTTGGTCGCTGCTGTCTGGAAATGTGAATAAAGGAATCAGTCATTCTTCACTGCTATCGTTGCTTAGTATAAATATTAAGTGAAGTTTACAAGTCAATCAAGCTGTCAGTCAGAGTACTCTAAGCAGTTGTGTTTGTAAGGAATGGGACCCTGAAGAGCACTCTAGCACTCTTTTGTTTTGACTTGTACTTTAAACTGGTGTTGGACATTGGACAGAAGTTGGTGCTGCCTACAGTTAAAATTATTTGGTCTAATGGATTATTTCTTTTTCATGTGTGTGTGCAATGCTCTGGAATACATCATTCTGACAAAACAATATGGTATTATTTGTAAGTGAACTGTGAGTACGTTGGTCATTCCGGCTACGGCTTTGTATGAGTAAGAAGCAATTATTTCATTTTCTATACAGCTTTTTCTCTTTGGTTCTTCTCAATTCCAGCCCCCAGGACCTGTCACCAACCTTCTCATGGAATTACAGGTTAACCACCACATACCCTTGAGGATATATATCAGTGGTTGGCTAGCCATGTTGGTCGTGCGAGATCACATTGGGGGTGCCAGCATAGAGTGGACCAGGATTTTCCTCCATCCTCTCATTTTCTCCCTAGGGTGATTAATGAACTTCAGTCTTGCTTTAGGAGGAAGACACCTCACCTTACCTAAAACTCCCATATAGAAAAGGCATCACTACATATTGCACACTGATATTTTCAAAACCAACATTCACATTATTCTTTGTTTTGCAATCCATTGATAGTTTCATAAACAAAGGGCCTGATTCTGAGTTGGAGTGGGGATGGCACTAAATAGGTCCTTCATTGTGCCACTGGAAACTGCTGTACTCAGTACCAGTAGTACACTAAAGGGGTAGGAGTCTTCCCTGGGAGTGCAGCACAGTGCAGCTCACTGATCCAAATGTTAACATCTAGAGTTTGGGATAGCACCCACTAGCATCCCTGGTGAGTGCTCAGAGACATGGGGTAGTCAAATTCCATGCATGTGGCACTGGGCCCGAACCCTCATCATGTTGCAAGCAGTTGCTCATGTCTAGCAGCACTCCCTCCCAACCCCAATGTTCCAAGCTGTTCTTGGTTTCTAAAAGCAACCCCCCATGTTCCAAGCAATTCTTGATGTCTAGTAATACCCCCTTCCATTAACCACCGACATCTTCCCAGCAGTCAATTATGTTTCTGAGTGATCCTGTCCCTCTGTAGTGATCCCACTCCCCAACAGCAATCCCAAACCCCCATGGTCATATGACCCCCAATAACGATGCAGGTCCCCCTTCCCTCATCATAACCCCATTAACACTCTTGAATGTCCAGTGGAACCCCAATTCAGTTCCCTCCCCATCCCCTATCAAGTACGACTTTAGGTTTATTGATACACTAGAAAGGCTTTTGCCATAACCAAAAGATGTTTTTTTATACTAGATAAAATAAACATTTTACCTAAATTCATCTGGACGTTATAACAGAATTGGGTACTGCAGAGAGGAGGATGGGAGAAGGGCACTGACAGGGTGTAGGGGTGTTAAAACATTGTCTTTTTAGTGTAGACAAGCACTAGTTTTTACAAGTGCAAAGACACCGGCCAGCCATAGAGGTAGTGGATTGTGTCAGTGACATAGTGGGATTTAACATTCAATCATTTACATAAAGCCAATTGTGGATGCTAGGGGTGGGAGGAGGGTGGATTTGGAATGCTGACAGAGGGTGGGCAAGGGTGTAGCCAGGCATTTCAGATCTGTACACCAACCTGCCACACTGCTAACCCCTCCCCCACTGTTGCTCATGCCTGCCCCCATGACTCGAGTCCAAGGTTCCTGGCTCCAATCAGATGATTCCCACACTAGACCTGCTGTCTGTCTGCGCTGCTAGTGTGGTGTTCACTGCCCACTGGTAAACACCACTGACTGCACCATGAGTCCAAGACCATGACAGAAATTTCTTCTCTCTCCCCCACAGATGGGCATATTTGCTCCACTTGCCACTCCACATGATGTCTTCATTCTTTTAGCGGGCTCTGAGTCTGTTCTTTCATCTGTTGCTCCTCAGTTCTTCTACTGCTTCGCTCACTCCCAGTACAACTGAACTAATAGTATGGATTTTAACTTTGCTGAGGCATTTAAACTCGCCACCTCAGCTGTTTCACACCCCCTACCAGATGCCATAACCAATCACTATGCAAGTGGACCGTGTGGACCTAATTGAGACTTTCAGCTTCAACATCCAAGGTCCACTCTGGCCCCCCCCAAAAAAACAAAGCTGAAAGAGAAAAGAAAAAGCCTGTGAAGCCAAATGAATTTAAAAGCAATGGACTAGAGAGGACAGAGCAATGCTGGCCAGCCTGTTTGCTACCCCCTGCTACTGAACTTGGTACACCATGGCTTACTTGAAGTATCAGTAGCTACGCCCTTGAGGGTGGGGGGAGGGGGGAAATGCAGATAACTGTATTGGGCTGTGGAGGAGGGTAGGGGATTGTTTCTCTTTTTTAAATTTATTTTACAAATGCCAAAAACCTGAGTACCGAATACCCAAATATTTGGCTACCAAGTATTTGGCCAGCTATTGGGGAAAAGGTATTCACTCACCCCTACCACTCAATAATTCTCCATGTAAACTGCAATATCTCATTGATACAGCAGTCAGACTTGGGACCGGTCCTTCCTCCCATGAACATATTTTTTCTATCTTTCAGGATCTTCTTTGACCACCCATTAAATTTAGATTTAATCTTGAAGTCCTTCTCTTGACGTACAAGAGCTAACATGCTTTATATCCTGATTATGTGCCCAACTTGCTATTTGTGCATAGTACTCTCCATCTGGACCACTGAAATAATCTAATTCCGTATCCCGACAAGTTGCTGACTGATCTTCAGCATGGCAGTTACGGTGCCGCAACAAGGGCAACAGTGAAAGGGGTGATCCTGATTTTAGAGTGTCCCTCACTCATGTCGTTCTTTGCACCCACACAGTTTTTACCCCCTCTGGGGCATGCCTGCCCCAGAGAAGGTTATATTTAGTTTTGAAGAGTGCGGGGGGCAAAGTTGGCTGTTTCCTGGAAGAGTGCTTTGGTGCTGTAACTCCCGGGAGATGACATGCCTGGCAGTGTAATGCCAGGCGGCATTTTGACTGCGCCATAATTGGCATCGGCAAAATGTACGTCACTGCGGCATAGGTGAACCATCTAATTCTAAGGTGACAAATTTTCTATTTGAAAACTATCAGAGCACATCTTGCTGTCTCCATTAGGGCATACCTGATGGAATGCACTACCTTTGCTTATTCAGTAGGCTGGGTCTGTTGACTCCTTTAAATGATTGCTATAAATACACCTATATTTTCTGGCATTTGAGATACAGTAGGCCAGGTTTTCAAAGGACGATACAGGAGTTGCATCAAGCCCTGTGTCAAATTCGTTTTTTGGCACAGCTGTGCCAAACACCTTTGCCACAACTGTTCCCGATTTCAGTACATTAGGCGCAGTTACGTCAGTGTTCCTACTTTACGGCAGCTTGCACCAAATATCTGTCACAAGCCCCGTGAAAAGGGTACCCAGCCAGGACTAATGCAAGCTAGACCAGCAAAGGCTGGTCTAACTCATAACGAACCATGCACAGGATGAAAATCCTGAGCGCCAGCCAGAGGAAGGTAATGAGCCCGTGCGCAAATGATCAGTGCACCAGGGGCTTGCGACATTCACCTGGCATTGTAAATCCAGCCCAACTAATGTAATTGCCATGTGCAGTCTGCATTATATATTTTCTCTTTGTATAACTTAAAATCTGTATTGATTTTACAACAGTGTGTAACACACTACACCGCAGAAACAATAACCAAATCAACTGTACAGTGAGTGTATGATGTTTAGCAGGTTAAGGCCATATAGTTATTTCATTATCACAGGCAAGTAAGAGTTGTATATACAACTGTATATCTGTACATTTCCAGAGTGCTTCATGTTAGGTCATACACATTTCCCCTGGTTTGTGCAACCCCCATTTAATAGGACAAAAAAAGAAAAACGGGGTGGGTTTACCTCTTATCTAAGCTATTTAAGGTACAAACTGCGGATCCTTAGACATTGCATATGCTAGACATCTAGTCTATCTGTTCTGTCCTTTGTCTGCTTGCTGGTGAAGAAAATAAGCCAGGACCGCCATCCTATGTATGCTGTTTAACAAGATCATGCAAACTTCCAGAGTGGGGGCATTTGGTGTATGTCAGGGCTTGGTAATACATTTTTTTTGCTGTCACCCAAAGGATGCCAAAAGATATTTGTATGCCAAATCAGTCCATTCCTGTGGGAACCATGTAAAAAGAAATAACTGAGCCATCAGTGTTAGGGCAGGGTTGAAAATGGTTTGTAGGTCCTCTTCTATTGCCTCGAGAAAGAGAGAAAGCTTGGGCCAAACAGTCAGGCATCCCCACCTATAACTCTAGCCTTTGTGCAAAATGTCAGGCATGTGGGAGTGTCTGTTTGGTCTACCCTGTTAAATGTTTTTTTTTTTTTCAATAAATGTTTTTTATCTTGACTACCTCAGTGGAGTGCATCATTCTGACTCCTTTCACTGTAAAGCCAAACTCTTGGTGAGTGCAGGGAAAACTTGGGGCAGGCCCGCATAATGTGAAAGTGTGCGGCTGTGACCTCTCCACACTGTCTCCAGCAGTATGTTGTGGGTGCTATTTTTGGATGGACCTGCCATACTGGGGTCAGAAAATATCTGCCCAAACAATTCCAGCTGTATGGCATTATATATTTTCAGTATATGTTAACATGAATGATAGCTGTGTTGTATTATTTTTGGAAATATGTTTTTACTGTAATGCATCAAGTTGTATGATTTTTCAGCACTGCGAGTCATTTGGGATTAGTGCTTTACAAATGTACTTGGACTGCATCAGGTTGAATTGGATACCCTTGAGTATGCAAAAGACTGAGATCATGCTGATTTTCAGCTTTCCTTTTTCCAGGGAGAACATGTTCAAGACCTCCAGTCTCTCCTCATAGGGTTCACCCATGCCACAGCAACAAAGGAGTTGCCGGCATAAATTACAGCGCCAGCACTTCGACGACATCAGGCACAGCGCTCCGACAATCTACCGTCTGGCAGTTAGAGCAACAGCAATTGTGGGGGGGCTACATCCACCAGCACCCCCATTTATTTAAATAACAAACTCTGGGTTACACCCTGGTGGCAAGAAGGGTGACCCAGAGATCGGCAACATTGCCCAGCGCAAAAAAAAAAACAAAGACGCAAAAGAAGCGTGCAACATTATTCCACTGACAACATTCCAGCAGCAATATTCTGTCAGTACATTAATAGTATACGTCCTCATAGCTGCTGTCCATCATACTGCTGATCACTTTGCTAGCCTTGCGTTGCACCCTCTTGACTGCCTCAATATCTTTTTTGTATTGCAGTGACCAAAGCCGCACACAGTTCTCCAGGTGGTACCTGACCAGGGCCTTGTAACGGGGCAGCACTTCTTCCCTTGCTCTGCTGGTCATCCCCTGTTGATACACCCCAGAATCTTATTGACCCACCTGACAGCAACTGCACGCAGCTGTTCCTGCATCAGCCCTCGTGTATGACTCTGAGGTCCGTTTCCTCCTCCACTGCAGCAGAATCAAACCTGCAGCAAGAGGAATTAAACATAGTGAGTAGGACTTACCTCCATTTTGCCGCCCCAGGTGTAGTTCTTTCATTTAGCTGCACTGAACCTGAAGCTCTAGGGTTCAGACCAGTGGTCCAGCTTGTTCAGCTCCTCCTGAAGTTTGTTCCCTTCATCAAGGGAGTCAACCACCCCGGGTAGTTTAGTGTTATCCATGAACTTAAGCAGCCTACCGGAGGCACCAGTTTTCAAACTGTTGATGAAGATGGTAAAGCAGCAGTGCAGCAGAAAGGTTATTCCAAAAAGCTAATTTTCTGCTATGGTTATGAAAAACATTGGCAGAACTGTTGATTTGGGTTATCTAGATGCTTCCTATGCTCTGTACCGCATATATGCATTTTCTTCTGGATTCTTACTATCCTCAGGTCCTCAGTATTATTTCTATGGAAAAATGAGGTGGCCATCTTCTTTTCTTGAGAAATAATTATCTTAAAACTTTCATAACATTCTTAAATGATAATGGAAACTGAAAAAGTTACCACCAAAATAAACTGGAAGACATCTGGCATTGATTAGGATGAAAAAAAAAGTTGGGGTCAGATTTTAGCCCATTTTTATTGCACCGCTGCTTTAGTGAGCAGTGGCCCCAGCACTGATCCCTGCGGGATGCCACTGAGTACTCCTTTCTGATCAGAGTAATGCCTGTCCACCCCCACCCTCTGCTTCCTGCCCCACATCAGTGAGCAAGCCACCTTATATATGTCTTATTTACACTGCACTGGCTTACTTTGCCGAGACATTTGTCATGTGTCACTCTGTCAAAGGCCTTGCAGAAGTCCAGACAGACTATATACACAGCCTTGCCCTAGTCCACCTCCCTGTTCATCCCTCCAGGAAAGTGATCAGTTTGGTTTGGCATGATCTGCCCCCCGTAATGCCATGCTCCATTACTCTGTTCCTAATGATGGCCTCCAGCACCTTGACTAGCATGGATTTCTGGATGACCAGCCTGCTTTTGCTCGGGTCCATCCTTCCTCACTTTTTTTTTGTTGAAATCTCTATTTAGCCTTCCTACATCCTGCAGACTCCGACCCATCAGGAGCTGCCAAGGAGTCATCCCCCTGCCTCACTCACCCTTCCCAATACTTACCACCCAGTCCCCATGTAGCTGTGGCTTCCCCCCGAGTGGGGCCGAGGTGGGGCAGCAGACACCCCGATACTGTAAGTGATGTTGGATCGGGGGTAGTCAGGCAGGTGAGGGCATATCGGGGGCACGCTCCGGGCACTCCGTCTTCCCGGCATCCGCAGGCATTTTTTGCACTTTCTAAGGAGGAGTGGCATGCCCCTATGCCAAGGCATTGCTGCCGGCGTCACCACTCCCCATCCCCAATGTCAACTCTGTGCTTGCCATGCCCCCAGCTTCTGCCAGGGGCCAGTCGGGCACTGAGTATGGACCCCACTTCCACCCAGAAGAGGAGAGCTGTCCTTCAGATGGTCAATCCTCTCCTTCCCCTGCCGACCCCCCAATGTACCGGGCTCACTCCCAAACCCGGGTTGCGGGCGTGGCGCAAGGTGTGGCGTCCAGCAAATCCACCCTCAGAGCCACTGGGCTGGCCCACTTCCTCACTTTTTGAAGATGCTGACAACACTGGCTACTTTCCAGTCCTCTGGCATCACAATTGCTTGAAAAGACACTTCTGAAAGATTATTGGAAAGGGTACCACCAACTGATCCTCTAGCTCCGCTGTGATCATGTTGCGCATACTGTCCACCTCCGTGAACTTACTTGGCTTGATCTTTGCCACGTAGCTGCCAGGGCAGACAGGATGTTCAGTGGCTGCATTGTGGCAACTCCTCCCAATGAGCCCTCTCCACCCACCAGAGGGAGGCCTCTTGGTGAACACTGAAGCGACGTGCCAGTCTAGCTTTGTAACTGGCTGTTTTCAGCAGTAAATTCCTTTGTTTTTTCATTTATGTGGCAATGGATGACATCATTCATGACAATTTTAAATAGGGTTGGGAGAACCACAAACTGTTCTGAGGTTCTAAAAGGCGTTGATAAGACCTGAAAAGTTATGATAGCTATCCAAGTCTTGTCTGAACTGTCATAACCTTTTAATTGAAGTACGAAAAAGCAGTTTTAACTATCTTTCCACCCCTAAGCTACTGTCAGTGAAGAGACAGGAATCTAAAATGAAACAAACTGGGACTAGTACTGCAGTAAATTTAAGCAGTGTCACAGAACTAATTAGCATACCTTTTGTAAAACCAATGTAAGCATGATCACGTAATACAGATCTGGCTCATCTCCACTTCCAGCCTGCTTTCTGGGTCTTTCCAACAACATCAGTTTTCTTTCTAGATAAAGAACTACTGGAAGAGTATATTAAGCTTCAAAATAAATCATCTTCAAAATCAATGTTTTAAAAATGATCAGAACCTTGTCAAACCCTTTAAAAGTTCTGAGAGGTACTTTTACAGAAAGCAGCACATGTTTTGGGAGGTTTTGAGCTTCTCCAATTCTTTCTTCCATTGCCAGTTTACCCCACATAATTAGCAGCTCAAAGGTTTGTTCCAAAGTGCTGTCTGTGTTGGCAATATAATACATGGATAAGTCCATCTACAACACGGCATCTATTTTTATTTTACACTGCTGAGTGTAAAAATAAAATAGATGCCATGTAGTATTTGCCATTGTTTTCTGGTGTGTTATTTTAGTATTTCTTTTATGTTATTTCTAAAGTACAGTTGCGTGGTTGTCATGGCAGCAGTACACACCTAGTTTGCAGCATTGCTTACTGGCTGGATCCATTCAAAGCCCCAGTGCGGAGTTATATTTTGTATCGTAGCAGGCTAAAGAACAGCAGGATGCTATAATTAGACACAAAGTATTCTCAACTGCACATGTGACCAAGAATCCTATAAAACCCTCACAAATTCCATTGGAAGCTTAGATTTCACACAACTGGCATGTACTCTTAGCAGTGAAACTGTACAATGATATTTAGGCCAACTGCTTGATTTAATTGATGTTGATTTTTTTACTAAGGCAGTTGTAATGAAAAACATGTTATATAAAAGTAATTTAGCTAAGATTGTCCTTTTTTTTTCTTTATCCTGTTTGTTGTCCACCAGGACTTACCCTCCTCTCTCTGTTTCTATCTCTCTTGCCCCCTTCCCCTGTACCTTTTCACCCAGCTGCTCTATGGCCAACTGTCTGTAAAGGTAGAAGTACTGCCCTGCCTGGCACCAGTACGAATTTCCATTCCCATGCCCACCTCCACACATATGGAAGGAGGTCCCCCATGTTGTCCAACATGCCCTGTCTTGGGTAGTTACAGTCGAAGTGGAAGTTTAATTTTCATGTAGGAGGGGCACAGGGGGCCAGAGATGGTCCCAGAGCCTGTGACATGGGTAGCCAGTGGAGAGCTATCAAGTGCCAGAGTGCCAAAGGTTTTAGCCACTGTGGAACCCAACCACCAACTACTACTGGGCAACCACCATACAGCCCCTAGCCTATGTGGGATGCAACTCACATTGTCTTTTCATTGATGACATCAAGGTTGCCTCCAAACCCCAACACAGGAGGTGCTCAAAATATAGGCAAATATAACCCTACACTGGAGTCTGAGAGCAGTGCCTCTGCAGTTCTCCCATCAGTCTACCAGCCCAGGCAGTCATGACATGAACCCAGGTGTTCCACATGGTAGTGCAGTGCATTGCCACCAGTACGACTGAGCTGAACCCCAAAATTATTGCTCTTCATTAAATAAGATCAAAATTTAGGGAAGTTATGTTAAGAATAGTGCACACATTTTTTTTTTCTTTTATAGAGACTGAACATAATCAGGTAACAATAAATATTCCCATTCATCAGAATTACAATCCATCTCGACAATGTTTTTGTATCTGTTTTTATAATGCTTTGACAGTTATTCCTTGTAATTTAAAGGTTTTAGTGGCATCATAAAAAATGAGATTGAAGCTTGAGTGATTTATCAATGTCACAGAAATCCAAAGAGGTAATCTCAGACTACGTTGTAAATCATGTCTCTAGTTGTTACTTTTTTTTAATATGGATATCAAAAACTTTTTCATACCTTGTGATACTATCAAAAATGGTGCTTCTCAGCCCAGTGGCACTGAGGGTTGAGGCGCTGGATGCCTTACCTCGCGGCATGCCGGTGACCTGGGTTCAGGAACGAGCTTGGGTCATCAGAGGTCAGCAGTGGGGGGAAGGGTAGAGCCGTATTGAGCTGCCGACAGGCAGGCTTTCCTCTCCGGGGAGGTGACGTGGCATCCCTCGGCCAACGGTGACCCCTAGTGGAGGCTAGGGGTTGCATGGACTCAGAGGGGGCTGGGTTGCTAGGCCATGGGGTGGGAAAAGGGGTTGTATCCGGGGCTGTAGGCACATGCGTGCCTCCATGCACATGCGCTCCTGCTCCTGGGTGAAAAAAAACTGGAGGCAGAAAATGCCGGCGGCAAGCAGGATGATGACTGACTCCCCACAGGCCCGCCCGCTGCGGTACAAGATAAGTGCCGACGATTCCGGTGACGGGCGGGGGGTCGGCTCGGATGGGGGCAGCACAAAAATAGAAATATAAAAAAAAATGGTGCTTCTGTTGGTGAATGGCAGATTTTTTTTAATTTAAATATCTAGAACTGGTGCGTGAGGTAGTAATTGTCAGTTTGTTGTGAAAAAGACTGAATGGGCCAAAAACAAGTACTGCATTTAAAATGCTCATATTGGGGGGGGTCATGTAGCCATGAATATAGGGGCATGACTGGCACCGCTATAATATAGGGTTCTGGTACCTGACACAAAGACATCCTGATGCCAAGCCCACATCAAACAAAGGGATGGCCAGTGTGAGGTGGGTGGGCTTTGTCAAGCCTAAACGTGCTAGCCAGCAAAGCCCCTGCTGCAGACAGATTTACTATGAAAGATTGAAATATCTTTCCCCAACACACAAAGGCCCAATGCCAGAAGCCGAGGCTCAAAATCCTGACAGTGGGATTTTGATTTTTTTTTCATGTTTCAGGGGGGTCATCACACCCCTTTATTTAATAACAACCCGCCATGGGCTAATACCGAGTGTCAGGATTTCGAGTTTCAAGATATTAGTCTCAGGATCCTGACACTGGCATTGTGGGTTTCCGGTCCTTCATAATAATCCCGCCAGGACAGTGCCCCAGACTGAGGGGGCTTTGGGGTGGAAATAGAAAATGGAGTTCAGGTGCATGGTGTTCCCCAATCCGTTTGTGAAGCTCAGACACCCTTTTCCCCTGCTTCTTGCCCATCTGGATGACTTCCTGCGATCTGTGCCCAACTTCAAACCCTAAAGTGAAAGTTTGGTGCAGCTGGCAACTGGAGGGTACATGAGACTAGTGGTATCCATTCTGGTGGAGTGGAGGAGCTTGCAGCATGGGCCGAAGAAGAGCCTGGCTCCACCAAGAAAGGCAGATAAGTATGTAAGTAAGAGAAAACATCAGCCACTCCCAGCAGTGCTACCAACCCCAGCATTGAAAAGGCCCAAAAGGACTGCAAACAGACCAGGCATGTATACATCTGCACAACACAAGCCTATATGTTAAGATGTGGTTATACTACTGTTGTAATTCCAGATGGACACTAATAGAACATGCAGATGGTACATCAATTACATAATAAAGGCTGGGTGAGGGAAATATGACTAGTCATATATTATATAAATTGCAAAAAACTTCATTAATGCTCTAGTTAAGGTTAAAGCCATAAAAGTAGGGAAATGTGGCATTAGGGTTTCAAAACCTAACACCCCACTCCCACATTCCATGCACCAACAGGCATTGGGGATGCACCTTGGGGGTCATCAGCCCTAATGCTCACCCCATTCCATAAGTAAATAAGCTGAGATGGGTACAGTATAGGAGAATGGGGTGAGCATTAGGGCTGATGACCCCAAGGCACCCCAGATGCCTATTGGTGTGTGGAGCGTGGGGATGGGGTGCAGGTCTTAGAAACCCTAACACCACATTTCCCTGTTTTTGTGGCTTTAACCCTAACTAGAGCATTAACAAAGTTTTTTGCAATTTATTTCCTTACTTTCTGAGATAGTGTAATCTTATCCTTATCGGTCTCTGGGCCCTGCGCTGCCATCCATTCAAAGATACGTATATGTATGTAGCTGTGGAAGCACAGGGACCTCCAGGCCCTGCATTGCCATTCATAGGGCAACAGTGACCAAACTGTCAGCATAGCCATCTTTTACTACCCCACCTCAAGTACCTAGTACATAAAATGTTCAAATCCCACCAAAATGTAGTTCTGGCCTACTGCAACGCCATTCCACGCTACAGGTGTGAAAACATATTTTGGGCAGGATTTGAAAAATGACAGCTGTCACATACATGAGTTGGGGTATAAAAAGGCAGTGTTGAAAATCTGGGGTCAAAATATTTAAAATTTCCGAAGTTATGAACGTGTGTAGCGAAATTGCAATGAAACATCATAACTTTGACATTTTTACATATTTTGACCCCAAACTTTCAACATAGCCTTCTTTTGGCCCCCCACCTCATGAACAAGGTCAGGAAAAATGTGTTAAATCCCTCCCAGCTGGTGAATTCACCAAGCAACCACTAGATCACCTTTCAGGCAGGAGTTGCATAATGACAGTCACATTGTTAATGAGATGGGGGCCCCAAATAGCTATGTTGAAAATTTGGTGCCAAAATGTCAAAAAATGGCTATGTTATGAATTAAAGTTGAAACCCCCATTGAAATACATGGAATCGCATTTACCTTAGTTTCTCATATTGCAGTTGCTGGTTCCCATGCCTTCGATCAGGGAGTGGAACTTGAACCTGGGACTTATTCAGGTAAGTGAGGGTGTGTGGGAGTGTACTGGAGGGTGTGGGGTGGTGAGTGCTGAGTGGGAGGTGGGGGGCTGATCGGCAAGGGACCATTTTCTTTTCTTTTTTTTTTGTAGGTGTAAAAAAAAATCATTTTGAGGGACCATTTTCTTTTTTCCAGTACAGCCTGAAATGGGAGGGTGGGGGGTGATCAGAGGATGAGGGGTGACACTAGACACCAGGGAATGAAACCAAATAACAGGGGGCAGCGATCGGCGGGTGGGGGGTGCCACTAAACACCAGGGATTACAAAAGAATGGGGAACATGATCTGTGGGTGGGAAGTACCAATAGACACCAGGGAAAAAAACATTAAAATTCAAAAATTAGCCAATAATTTTTACCAAACCATCCAAAGGCACACCCTTGGCACAGACCCCATTATCCCTGAAAATGTCTTTTTTTTTTTATTTAGTTTTTTTGTTGACCGGGAAAGGAAGACTAGACAGTTCTGTCTATTTTCTGCCTTGTCCCAGGGAAGGGGGATACAGATGGATGCCAATTGACATTGAACCAGAGTAAGCTGTTGGTGGTATTTTTCATGAATGGGGGACATTTGGCCAGGACACCAGGGAAATTCCCCTACTCGCATCTAGGGGAACCTTTGACATCCTGGCATTCTGCCGAGATGGCTGACTCGGTGGAGACGGAGAAGCTAATGGATGTTAAGCGGGCTGGGGAGAGGGTCTCCTCCCCTGCCTCACCTCTGCATGAGACCAACCTTTTTTTTGATGCTCCAGAGAATGCTGGCAAAAATATACCCTTGGGAGATATTGAGAAAGAGATACCTTTAAATGTCACAAATAATGAAAGTAATCTGAGACCAGAGATATCAAGAGATGGACTACAACACAATAGACTTTCTGCAGAACAACTACAGGCAATGTTGATTGAAGAAGAGAAATGCTTTACACTTCGGCGCCAGGAATTTGCACTTACACTTTCTGCGGCAAGAACAGACGCTAAGGCGGCCATGCCCGACTCAGTACAGCAGCTGCTGACAGCTGTGGCTGCATCAGGAACAGTCACTGATGGCTGCATGGCTGAGAGAAGTACTTTTTCAAATGACAGCCAAGCAAGGAAAGAAACCACACCTATGGAGCAATCCGGAACACTGACAGCAGCTAACTCAGCAAATGGACTTGTCAGGGAAGCACCAGGAATGGCAATTACAGACAACTCATCTGGCCTAAGATGCTCCCCGACTTCTACAGATACTGCATCAAATGAGGAAAACTGGCCCATTGACACAGCATTGAAGGGTGCAGGTTGGGTGCAAACTCAGTCAGGTAAGTGGATCTCTGGTACAACACCGATTATTACATCTCCTACAAAAGAGCATGTAAACACTATAAGGTCTCAAAAAACTATTGTACATAATGAGGAACCTGGTTTGCAACCTCAGCACATGTCTAAAGTTACTGCCTGTTTCACTGATCCTCCTCTAAATTTACTGAAGGAACTCCAGCTAACAGATAACCCTGTGCTTCCCTTCAGAAATGAAGCACCTGTACAAAATAAACCTAGTATGGAAGCAAACATCTCGGAACCATCAGTTGCATCTACCTCTACAGAACCACTGCAAACAGCTGCAACAGTGGGGCCCCCAGAAGCACCTCTTAACAGAATTAATAGAACTATTTCCAGACCCTGTTCTTCTTTGTTCCACCAATCCATCTATCCTGCGAAGAGACACAACACTGCCAGGCTTTTGTATAAAGGGGGAATGGGCACAATCCCTGACCAGGTATTTGTTGCTAAAACCTTGTTAAAAGACTCTGTGGTGACACTGAGGGTTGAGGCGCTGGACACCACACCTCACACCACACTGGCGACCCAGGTTTGGGAACAGACTCGGGCCGCTGGGGGGCTGGCAGGGGAGAGGAAGGATCGAGTGTCCCACAACTGGTCTCCTTCCTTTGGGGAGTGTTGGGGCACTGCAGCACACTGTAGCGGCAACTGGCAGAGGCCAGCAGCACAGCAGTGAGCAGCAGAATGGGGGAGAGTGTGGCAGGCGTCAGCACGTTATGCCGAGATGGCATTGCATGTCCGGCTCTCGGGGACAGAAAAACAGGTGGAAAATGGCAGAGCGCAATCTCGGTGGGTGATGGCCATGCCCGGCGCCCCCCCAGTACCCATGAGGATCCTGCATACAGAGTGTGTGAGCGATTAAAGACCGGCTCTGTGGGTGTGCCAGACCAGGCCAGGGAGAGGTTGCGAGTGTCGGCAGCCGGAGATCTGCTCCGCAGGAGGAGAAATAGAAATATTTAAAAAAAAAAGTCTCTATAAAGTTCTTCACAAATGAAATTCATGCACTGATCCATGTGTCAGGCAAAATGACCTTTGACATTAGTTTTAAGCTAAATGCAGGGCTCCAAATGTTTTGGACACAGTTTCATACTTTAAAATAAACTCCATTGTGGGTGCCCGTTGGTGCTATCCCTTTAACAAAGCCAGCTTATAAAACTATAACTGTGTTGTTCAGAAGTGAAGGGGTCAGTGTAACCGACTTAACCTATCAGTTAAAACAAAGATGTACTGTGCTAGGTGCCCCTGAGGCAACTTTCAACACTGAACATATTTGGACTGGGGATTGGAGGGTAAAAGTAATGTTACATTCTTCTGATGTGGGTTTATGTCACTTACCTAACTGTTTTTTTCTTGGCAGGGACAGAGGCGTTTTATTTTATGCAGGTCAACCCAAGGCGTGCTACAAGTGTGGGTCAATGGTGCATTTAAGTAGCATTTGTGATCGGGTTAAGTGCACTTTATGTCAGGAACTAGGGCATACTAGTGATCATTGTCTAAATGAACCGAAATGTAACCTCTGTGATAGGCTAGGCCACCCCTATCAAAGTTGCTCCTGGGCAGCCCACAACCAGGCAGACCCCTCTGATTACGCAGAACAGTGCCTGTTGATAGCTATTGCACAAAGAGCAACCTTTCCTAGAGCTGGCCCGGTCATTTCTACAGCTGCTGCCACTCCCCCTTCCCAGAACAGGATCAACAACCCATAGTTAGATTTCCTCAGAACAGACTACAGTAGTTTCTCAAGATAATGTAGTGACTATTGAACAAGACCCACCCTATCCCCCCTATAGAATCTACTTCAACTGACCCCACAAATATGCCACCCCCATCCCCTCCTCCAAGACTACGACCAAAAGTAAAAGAATTACCAGGAGTAGCCAGACTCAAAACCAACCAGCTTCAGAAATCTCAAAAACTACTGAACTGCCTTTGTCCAATAGGTTTGAAGCTTTTCAGAACAATTCCGAGGTATCTGATGCTGACTCTGAGGACACTTTACTTTGGTCCTCTCAGCCTGACCTCCTCTCAGTGGCAGAGCCAGGTTTGGGATAGTTTGGGAGCCAGGGGGGGCCATTCAGTCAATCACGGGCTCCACAATTGGCACTAAACAGTGAATAAAGATGGTGGGGCACCACTACTCACACTGGGGCAGCCAGGAGGGGCGACCACCCCCCCCAGCCCCCCTCTAGCTCCACCACTGCCTCCTTTCTGATCAAGGGGTGAGTGCCCAGACTCCTCAAAAGTCTGTGAAAAAGCAGAGAAAGTCACGAAAAGCAAACACAAAACCTTCCTGAGGATAAAAGTTAGATTGGTAATGCCTCTTTACACTCAAAATCCTTATGGCACAGACATCTCTAGCTATAGGTACTGTTCATGTTAACAGTATAAAGAGCTGAAGGAAGAGACAAATAGTCATGTCTTCCCTGCTCTCTAGCTCTTTTGATGTTTTATTCCTGTAAGACACCAGATTTCACTCTATAGCGGAAATAAACATAAGACTTAAAGCATGGTATGTAGGCCCATCATATTGGTCAGTAGGGATGGACACCTGTTCAGGGGTTGGTATACTTTTTAAGACTCATATACAGTACAAGTTCATTTAATTAAACTGTTTTTTTTTTCTGCCTGGAACGGCTTTGATCCTAGACACAAAAATCAACAATAAATACTACAGATTTATAAATGTGTATGCACCGCAAGCAAAGGTTGATAGAATTATTTTATTTTACACAATTCAACCATATTTGTTATCTTCCCATTATGTAATCTAAGGGGGAGATTTTAATTGTGGGATTGATATCCGGGACAGGGGAAAAAATACCAAAATTAGAAAAGTATTTTGCTAAATGTCTACTTTAAAAAACGTTATTTCAGACTCAAATTTAATAGATGCATACATGGCTAAAAACAATACACATAAACCCACTTTTCAAAAGGGAATACTAGCCACAAGGATTGATTTTTTTCTTTATACCGCCATCCCTACATATCTCTTCCACATCCATGGAAGAGGTGGAATTCTCAGATCACAAAATTCTCACATTATAGATAGACCCATGGGGCCAGAGTTTCAAAGGCCAGAGAATGACTCAGGGTGCTTGCATCAAACACAACTGATGCAAGGAGCAGGATGCGTCAAACCTTGCACCAATTCTAATTTTCAAATGATGAATGTGTCAGAAACAGGTCTGCATGTGCTAGAGTGGCTTGCCCCATGTTTGCACCAAAACAATGCCTGTGCCATATCGGAAGGGATGCCTGCATCACCAAAATGATGCACCATCCCCTTATTTGGGATTTCCAAAGAATGCCAGTCCTGTCTTTGTGCCTAAGATGCATGTTGCTGTTAGACAAGCCAGAGCTGGTCTAAGGGACACTAGAGCATATAAAGAGGCCCACAGCAGGTGGTCAGACCTGACTATGCTACTATTAAGGGACAGTATTCTCCTGCAGGACTAGTTTAGAACATTGTGGGGGCTTAGTCTTGGCCATTTCATCTGCTGTTTTATTTTACTTCGCTTGCGTCATTCTCATCTTTTGTGTCATTTTTTACTCAACTTGTACCATTTTGTTGACTCAGCTTGCACCCTTTTTTACTCAGTTTGCACCATTTGTTTTCCTCAGTTTGTGTCATTTTCATTCCTTGAGTCTTTTTTTGACTCAATTTGCACCAGTTGTGACTCAACTTGCACCATTTATTTTGGTGTAGCTTGCGTCATTCTCATCCCTCACACCATTTTGTTAACGCAGTGGACATCTTGCGTCAGTTTGGAGGACTTCGTCACAGAGAATGCTTTTCTTGAAAAATATGGCGTACAGTATTTGGCGCACCTAAATCTGACTCAAGCTGCTTGTTTAATGCAGCTTGCATGAATCTAAGGTCCCTTTGAAAATCTGGCCCATGAACAATTAACACACATTGCCCAGGCTCTTGGAAATTTAACTCTTCATTATTGACTAAGCCCGAGGTACTTCAAAGCATAATGTATTTTTTGACCACAAAAATATCAGTTATAGAAATATATGACAGTCCTGCCATCTGGTGGGAGGACATGAAGAAAGACTTAAGACAACTGTTACAATCTGTAAGTAAATCATGTAAAAATAATAATTATATAAAATATCTATGTAACAGACAACAGCTACAAAAATTACAAACTCTAGCCAGAACCACTAATCACAATTTTAGTAATCAATTTCAGTTACTGAAACATGACATGCAGACATTTCACTTACGACAACAGGAAAGTTTACAGTCCTGCACTCAGGGGAGGGCAGGATTGATTTGTCCCTTTTTGCATTGTAAGGACAGGGTTAAGAATAAATCCATAACACTCTTACTAGATCAAGATGGTATGATTTATTCAGATAAAGACAACTTACTACGAATAGTAACACAACATACTACAATATTATTTAAAAAAGACGCATACCATAACTGATACACTCCCAGATTTTTTATCTGCTTCTTCTATACCTACATGTCCTAACCATATACTGGAAGACTTACAGTGGTTGTCACACAAACGTTTACCATTACCACACATTACGTGTCATTGCGTGATAGCAGTATACATATTATTCAGTGGGTACCGCGTTTGCACAACGCTCAGTATACCACACTACTGGTAAACTTTTGTGCAATTACCAATGCAAGCAGGAATATTTCCCATTTTGAAGTGGAGACTGCTATTCAATCTATGCACAACAATAAAGCTCCTGGTATGAACGGATTAACTCCACAGTTATACAAAATTATAGGCAAGGAAATTTCAAAAGAGTTAGCATGTGCCTTTAGTTATCTATTGCAAAACAAGTCCATCCCATTAGACATGTCAAAAGGCATGCTGATTTATCTACTGTATTTAAAAAGGGAGAAAAAAAGACTTATGACCAGCTGGAGGCCTATAAGCCTATTAAATACTGATTTTAAAGTATTGACTAAAATTCTCAATACCAGATTGTTGCAAGCAGCTATTCATCTGATCTCACCAACCCAATCGTGCTCCATACCAGAGAGAAAAATGGTAGATCACCTCATTCTGTTAAGGGAAATCATAGAACGGGATAGCAAGATAGGTACAGAAGGTTTCCTCCTTTCCTTGGACTAAAAACAAGCTTTCAATGCAGTCAATCGCCAATACTTATGGGCAGTTTTACGTCATTAACGGTATCCCTGACAGGTTTGTTAACTGGATCCAAAAACGATATCATATAGCTACAGTTACTCCACAAATGAATGGCTGGCAAGGCCCCATGATACATATACAAAGGGGGGTTAGGCAGGGGTGCCCCCTCAGCCCACTACTTTATGTATTTAGTATCAACCCATTGCTTAGAGCTTTAAATTCTTCATCTCGAACAAAACATATACAAGTGGACTCATACACTATCCCACACACTGCAATAGCTCATGCGGATGACATAACCATCATAACAAAGGACACAACATCAGTGGTACAGGCCATGAATATATGTGATCATTTCAGCACAATATCAGGAGCAGCACTGGATTTACAGAAATGTACAGGTAGACAACTTGGGAAACCAGACAACCCTCTGGCAGAAATAGCAGGCATTAAACTTACAGATGACCCTATTACTATTCTAGGAATACTTTTTGGATCAGGAGATCTTGAGTTACTTAACTGGGTACCTAAGATAAAGCAGGGCCACAGGATGGTACAAAACTGGAACAGGTGGCAAATGAGTAAGAACAAAAGAGTACATTTAATCAAGTCATTTCTGAAAGCTATCTTTTTATTTATCAATTACATATTTTTCCAGGCAGTTTGAGGGAGTAGGTTAAACCCCCTAAAACGTAATATTCTCTACCTTCTAGTGAAACAAGTGGATTTGAATATGGTGAATCCTCTTGCATTTTTGTATAGCATATATATAGTAACAAATTTAAAGCCACTCTTATTACACACCAGGAAAGCTTGGCTACCTTTATCTAGTTCATCTTGTGAAACTTGAGTCACACAGTGGAGCAACGACTCCCTACGTATATATATTGTTTTTCAACTTTTGTTTATCACTCCTACCTCCTGAACTCTCTCAGGAGAGGTCTCTTGATACGTGCCTTTATCCTGCCCATCTGAAGATCTCTCTCTCTCTCTCTTTCTGGGCACGGCACTCCATCCTGCTTCCCAGCCACCCAGCCCCCCCGGCCCTGAGTCCCCCAAGGTGGGATAGCCAGATTACTCCTCCTGATGCTCTATCTAGAATCTAGATAGGTGACTTGGGAGCACAGGAGAGCAGAGGAGATGAGAGAGGAGCCCAACATTGGGCATGGTTGGCCAGCACCCCTGGACCCTCCATTGCCTATCAGGAGGCAGAGGGTTTTTCTACTTTGTGTGGTTACACCCTTTCCCCCTCCCTCCCTGCAGAGCCTGAGCGTGCAATGATGCCAGGGACATCCGTCGTGGCTCTGCGACCCACTTGCTGAGCCCTGAGCATTGCAGTGCCTCCGGTCTCCACCGGGGCTGCTATGGTGCTGGGCTAACACTGGATCCCCCCCAACCCCGAGAGAGGAGAGCAGTCCTCTGGACGCTCAATCCTCTCTCTCCCCTGCTGACCCCCAATGGCCTGGGCTCATTCCTGAACCCGGGTTGCCAGTGCAGCACGAGGTGTGGCATCCAGCGCCTCAACTCTCAGCACCACCGGGCCGGCCCTCCCTACATATAGTTAAACGTTCACAATTAGCCCCCATATATCTTTGATAAGTTTTTGTTAAACTTAAAAGCTGGAAGATCTCTGCTCACATGGTTTCTACCATGATAAGAAAACTTCTTTATAAACACATACTTAGAAATAATTTTTTTTGAACCAATAGTCTTCCCCAAATGTCCTGCAGCTTCTCTTCCTTCACTCCTAGAGTTATTAAATAATCCAAGAGTACCAGAAAAGATGCATAATGTACATTGGCTCTGCTGCCACAACAAACTCAATGTTAAAGCGAACCAGAAGCACAAGCAGACGTAGGAACGTACGTGCTCTAGATCCTTATGTCACCAACAACAGGAAACTATAGACCACTTATTTGTTACATGTAGCTATATATCTGAATTTTGGGAATTCATGGGCCCAACAATGGAAGGTCAATTGTTTTGAAAAGGTCAGTACTGACATCATTTTATATGGGCACTTTGATAACTCCTGGCGACAATGGGACAGAAATACTCTGAATGTGATATTTATAGTTATAAAATGGTTCATATGGAACTGTAGATGTTTGTATACTCCGCAACAGAACGGTATTTCCCATATAGAACTCTTACAGAAATTTACATCAGAATTGAAGTTTATATGTCTGTCGGAAGTTAGAAACAAACCCCAGACTTATCTGATGCAGTTGTGGATAAACTTGCCCTGGATCACAGATTCAGATGCTATCACTTGAAAAAACAAACTGTGATTTCACTCACGATATGAACGGATATTAGAATGATTTTTATTCTCCTTATAATTATGATTTCTAGAATGAGAATGAATTTTTATTTTAGAGTATCTATGCGAATCCAACAGACCTCAAAAATGTGTATTAATTTGTATTTTCTTTTTGTATAATATGAGTTTCTTGTTTTCCTTGTGTTGAATAATTTTGTTTTCTCTGTATATTTGTGGAATGCTATATAATGTATGATCTCAATAAAAACTAAATACCTCTACTCTTTTCAAGAAGTGCCATGGGATCTTTAATATCCACCTGAACTACCACCAGAACAGGCAGCTGGGACCTTGGTTTAACATCTTACCCAAAAGATGGCACCTCAGGAGTGCAGCACCCACTTCATGCTGCACTACAGTGTCAGTATTGGGATTTAACCCAAGTGCCTGGTCATGGAAACATTCAAGACTGTCTAGGCTGTAGGCAAGAGCAAAAATCTCAATGTTAAGTATAGGAAAAACATTTTTTTTTTCACTTTTTTGTGACCCACCATGTCTCGAAAACCGTACAAGATGTAATCATGAAACTTTCCACATCATGAGATTCTGACAACCTGAACATACATGCCAAATTTTGTGCAAATTCTTTACATGATGGCAAAGTTATTAAGGTACAAAAAATTGGGTTTAACATTAAACAGCTTACTCAACCCTAGCTATAGTGGCGCTATCGCGCCTCTGTAATATATAGTACTAAGTTCACAACCTAAAAGCAGTCAATATTGAATGCAATTTTATAAATGTATTACCAAGTTCACAGCATTGTGTTCTATATGTAAGCAGTAAGACACAATGAGACAGTGGTGGACATAAGGGGGGAGGCTAAGGTGCTGAAGACCCCTGTTCATAAATTTTGTGATCAGCAGTCGAATTGTGCAGCAGCAGCACAAGCTTTCCTAAATTTCACTTTTTTTATGTGTACCATGGCATGGGCAGCTGCTGCATTTCCAACTTGCTGTGTGTGTAATTGAAGTTCTTCCTCTTCCAATCTGGATGCGATCCAATGGTCACAGCATCGCACCCCCTCCATCCCTTACTGATGACCTGGCTGCACCTCCACCCTGCACTGTCTCCAGACACCTGATCCAACCCACTCAAACTCTGTTGTCTACCTGCCTAGGGCTACTATTCCTTGCACTGTCTGAGACCTCACCAGGAGATGGGATCGAGATTCAGGACAAGACGTTGCCTGCCCTCCCCCACCACAGTCTTCACAGACAGAGATCCTGCTGTGACATCATGGGAATGGCACAGTGTGTCCATATTGGCTGGTAGCAAAGTGGATGTCCGATGTGGTATGGTCAGTAACTGAGCCCGATCTGTCTTCGGGGGCTATGGGTTGAAGGAGAGTGGGATCCCCAGTGGAGAGATCATGGAATGGACAGTAGAGCCTCTGCTGGACAATAGCATCCAGATGCAGCAGGTAAGTAATGGAGCTGCAGCAGTAATTATTCTACACAATGGTTTAGAGCCAGAATGGCTTCTATGGACTAGTCAAGGAGCCATGTCTCAAACCTCCTGCCTCATGATCAGTGACAACTAAGACTTAAATCAGGGATGAATTACAAAAATCTGGGGTATGTTTTAAACAATTATATTAGCTCATTAAGGCTGCTATGTGTAACTTGACTCAGTACTGCATATTGGGAGGCAGGTTCAGTAAAACAGACCATGATTACTCTCCCCTGAAGATGGTAGGTAGCAACTGGCCACTCATCATGATTTTTTGTTAGAATAAAGCATAGACTGCATCTCAGAGCATGTCAAACCAAAAGTTTTTCTGGGAGCCTAGGTGGTCCCCAGATCCCCAGCATATTCTGTTGGGTATTTCACAGTCTCAAGCCCCTTTACTTATGCACCTGAATGTTCCCCACTGCAATGGGGTATGCCTTAGGCAGGTCTTTTTTTTGCCATAAAAGTTTTTATTGAACTTTTCCAACATTTTATAAACATTGGATACAGCCGTGAAACAGTACCATTACAAGAATTAGTCTTATGCATACATATTTTGCATAATAAAGAGCAAGTATGGGGTCAGCCCAGAGCAGATACATATATGCTGTTGATTCAGGTGACAGAATATATTGTGGCAATGGAAGACAATGTATATAAAGTAATTCAGCTCTGTAGAGCAGGGCTGAATAGTATATATCTTAGTGCAGATGTTAGAGAAACATTAGTGCAACTCCTTGTACTTGAAATGTGGTCTTTGACATGGCTAAATAGGAACAGAGTAACTTAAGCCCTCACACTATTGGCAGGAATAGTTCATACTTTGCCAGCCTTGCCTCAGAACTGGGAGTCCAAAGCCCAGAATCATTTCTGTTGCCCTGTGCCCCATCTTCTGAAGTGCAATAATTTCCTTCCTTTAGATTGGTCACCAGAATGGGATACAGTACTGCAGATGTGGTCTCCTCGGGGCCTTATGAAGTAAAAATACTACCTCCACTGATTTATTTTGCACCCCTCTACTAATGTATCCAAGTGCCCTATTTACCTTGTTATTACAGTCAATATCTTGAGGATCTATTTTTTCTCTACAATTAGCAAATCTTCAGAAAGTCACCAAGTCTGGGTATTTTGTTGATCTTGGTACTTCAAATAATTTTTAGTCTGGCTCCAGTGACTGCTTTTTAGCAAGCCTACAGGCATTTCAATAGTAAAGCCTTGATTCTAGTATCCAAAATAATTTATTGTTAGCACTAAATCAGTCTGCACTGGTTCAATTTGTCCACCTTAAGAACGTTTTAACTACTGATTTGTTTAATTAATACAGGTTTTATCCAGAGTTATCAAATTGTTGTTTAAAGGTTTTGAGTACAATCTGATGAATAAATCTTTACACATGTTGTTGAGGCTGAGTGAGTAGAATTATAATTTATGGTTAGGCAAATTAACTTTTGTGTATCTTTATCTGATTTTTTTCCTTACAGGGCTTCATTTACACCAGATGCTATGATAACCCAACTACATAACACAGACCAGATGTTTTTATTCTTATATAAATGTTAAAAATTTGAACAGCAGATCTTTCAGTAAAGGGGTAAATGTGTTGTACTGTACAGTGACACGTGTTCTGAGTTTACTTCAAACAGGGTAATAAAAGATTATTATATTTAAAAAATAAACAATAATTTTAGGAAGATTGATGCCTTTTTTCAGAACTGCTCTTTCTAGTATACACTTTGTTCTTGTTGTTACATCTATGTTGGTCCATTAAAATGTATCAAATCATTTGCTTCTGGATCTTTCTAGTATACTTCAGTTATGAAGCAAATGTATTAGCAAATACTCTGAAGCCTAAAAAAGCTAGAAAAAGACTGTTTAACTTAGAGCTGTGCAAAGTCTAAAACATCTGGCAACAAAAACTGAAAATAAACCACAGACATTTGCTGACTTTAGTTCATAAGCCCTTTTTGCACAAGAGATACAGTTCTAGGAGAGATAGGTCACTACAGTTTACTAGTCACTAGATACTTTTAGGTACTATAGTTAGTTTTTCAATTAGTCAAATAAGCTTGCTATATTTATTTTATTTGCAATGTATTTAACCAGGTAAGCAAACAGGTAACAATAGACACATTTCCTCCTCTTCCATTGGATTTGGGAGTATAGAAGCAGATACACATTACTCAGTGTAACTATCCTTGATTTACATGGTATATGGGAAGTATCCAGTGTGACTATCCTGATTATCCAGGGTGGATAGTCCTGTGGATCTCCCCTCACCATTCTGCATCTTTCCATCTCACTGGCTAGGAAGTATGACTTGTGACTTCACTGTAAATTAGGATACAGTTCTGTGCATTTTGCCTTGGCTCAAGAAAGTCCCTTATGTGTGAGAAAGAAGTTTAAAAGTCAGACTGGTTCCTCTAAGCATTAACTACTCCCTCACCAATAAAAGCTCTCAGCCCCCCCCCTTCTTTTTACGTATGCAGGTACACGTGCAGTGAACATTTTATTATGAGAGTCGGTTTTGAGAAGATGACACTGTCAGTCCAGTGCACAGCAGTTTGCAAGGGCTCATCAGTGTCACACCAATCATCAGCCAGGCTGATCGTGATAGTGTTCTGGCTTGCTGGGTGGGAGCTTCATGTAGTTCAAAGGATAGAGCTAGCCCAATCATAGGGTAGCTCTTTTCTTTGAGCTACATAACACCATCCAGCAGGCACAGCTGATCTGTCATGATCAGCCTGCTATAGTCCCTCCATGCCATCCCCAGTGCTGGCTACAACCCCCACCCCCATTTTCATTCTACGGCACCAGGAACCCATCCCAGTGCTGGCTACAACTCCCCCACCCCATTTTCTCCCACGGCACCAGGGAACCCATCCCCAGTGCTGGCTACAACTCCC
This sequence comes from Neoceratodus forsteri, assembly GCA_016271365.2. Lineage (NCBI taxonomy): Eukaryota > Metazoa > Chordata > Ceratodontiformes > Ceratodontidae > Neoceratodus > Neoceratodus forsteri. The sequence continues at coordinate 941,537,611 of CM028137.1, forward strand.
CACCCCCCATTTTCATTCTACGGCACCAGGGAACCCATCCCCAGTGCTGGCTACAACCCCCACCCCCCATTTTCATTCCCACGGCACCAGGGAACCCATCCCAGTGCTGGCTACAACCCCCACCCCCATTTTCATTCTACGGCACCAGGGAACCCATCCCCAGTGCTGGCTACAACTCCCCATCCCCATTTTCATTCTACGGCACCAGGGAACCCATCCCCAGTGCTGGCTACAACCCCCACCCCCATTTTCATTCCACGGCACCAGGAACCCATCCCCAGTGCTGGCTACAACTCCACCCCCCATTTTCATTCTACGGCACCAGGAACCCATCCCCAGTGCCACCAAATATAACAAACCCTCCCACCCCTTCCATGTCACAATTCTGATACAGGGGTACCTAATCCCCTTTGCTGGCTGCTACCCCCAGCCTGCCTGTTTTGACTGTGCAACACTGGAGAGCCCACCCCTGGTGTCACCAAATATTACTAGTGCCAGATCAAAGTACTCCTTTCCCTCCATGAACAAGCAAGTTGGTGCAGCTACACCAAAGCTCAAGTTCTCCTTAGAGCTGGTCGGACTCAAAATCGAGAGCCCCCCCCCTGAGGAAAACCTAATGGTCAAAGTGCTGGGATGTTTTCTTGTGTGTGTCACAGTACACTGGGTGAAAATAAAATTGCTATTTGAGCTTTAAATTGTGGACAACATACATTTTTTCACCCAATTTTGAGTCCAACCAGCTCTAAGGAGTACTTGAACTTTAGCGTAGCCTCACCAATTTATTTGTTCATGGAGGGGAAGGACTGCGCTGATCTGGCACTTGTTCACATTTTCTAGGGGTTGCTAACCCCAGAGCAGCACCCAAAATCAGCACCACTGTGCACAGTTTCATTTTTGTTTATCAGCCACCAGACATAACACCGACACTGGGGTACCCAATCCCCAGTGTCAGTACCTGAAATAAAGAAAATCATCCCTCATAGGTTTCTTTACTGTAAAATAACCCTGTAAAAAGGAAACCATCCATTGATGTCTGTTGCCACCACTGTTACTTCCCCACCGACCCTCCCACTCAGCACCCTCCACCCACACACCACCAAGCCCATACTTACCTACCAGGGTCCAAAGCCATTATCCTCTCAAATGGATACATGTCTTCACTCCTCAATTCCGGACCATGAACTAAGGAAATCAAGTATGTGGTTCACAGTATCTCAATGGATTTTGAAAATGCCATCATAACTTGCTCATTTTTGAACATTTTTGCCTCACATTTTCAACATTCCTTTTTTGGGACCCCACCTCATGACCAATGGCAATGAAATTAGGCAAATCTGTCCTGAAAGGTGATTTTTGGGTCACTGCATGAAATCACCTTTTGGGCAGGATTTGAACATTTGTTCTGCCCTTATTTGGAGGTGGGTCATAAGAAGGCTATGTGGTAAGATTTGGGGTAAAAATGGTTAAAAATATTTAAAAAACAACAAAGTTATTTATCTATGTTGAACTTTATGAACACAGACTTGTAACTTTGGTAATTTTCATTATTCTGACTCCAAATTTTCAACATAGCAATTTCTTTACAGCACCTCATGACTGTGACAGCTGTCATTTTTCAAATCCTGGCCAAAATGTATTTTTGCACTTGTGGCATGAAATTGCCTTTTGGGCAGGATTTGAGAATTTTCTCTGCCCTTGTTTATGAGACAGGGTTATACGAAGACAATGTGGGGTTATAAGAAGGCTACGTTGAAAATTTGTGGTAAAAATATGAGAAAGCAACAAAGTTTTAAGCCTACATTGAAATTTTTCAACACATGCTTGTAATTGTGGTAATTTTCAATATTTTGACCCCAAATGTTCAACGTAGCTATTTTTGCACACCACCTCATGAATGTGACAGCTGTTTTTTTCAAATCCTTGTCAAAATCTTTTTTTACACCTGTGGCATGAAATCACCTTCCATGCACAATTTGAACATTTTTTCCACCCTTGTTTATGAGGTGGGGTCATAAGAAGGCTATGTTGAAAATATTGGGTAAAATATTAAAAGAACAACAAAGTTATGAGTGTACATTGGAATTTTTCAACACACACTAGTAAATGTAGTAAGTTTCAGTATTTTGACCCTAGATTTTTAACATTGACATTTTTTCTCACCACCTCATAAGTGTGACAGCTGTCATTTTTTAAATCCTGGCCACTTGTGGTACAAAATCACATTTCAGGCATCTCCTTCCTTCCCCCATCCCCAGCCCCACAGGTCCTGCTTCCTAGTCTGCCAAGTGTTGCCCCATCCCCCCAGTTCTGGCATCTTCCTCCTGTCCTATCATTCCCATTCCATCCCTCATTTTGCCTGCCTCAGTATTAATCCTCCTTTAATCCTCTTTGCTCCAGACTTATTCTGTACAGTCATGCTTCTATTATGTAAATTATGTAATAAACAATAACATAAAATATAGTTACTCATGTAAATAATGCTGTTAATACTAAATAATCATGTTCCTATGTATATACTTGTTTTTATTTTGCCTTCTGATTTTCATGTAATCCCAACTGTTTTTATCTGTTATGTTCAATTTGTGTTTCTTTCCCATGTATTTGTTTCTCACCCGGGCCACACCTGGAAATGAGTCTCAGCTCAGTGTGCCTTTCCCAGTTATCAACTTTTAAATAAATAAATAAATACATTTTCCCCATCATTGTTCATGAAGTGGGGCCATAAGAATGCTTGGTTAAAAATGTGGGGTAAAAATATTAAAAATCAACAAAGTTATGAACATATATTGACATTTTTCAACGTGCTAATAACTGCGGTAATTTTCAGTATTTTGACCTCAGATTTTTCATATAATCATATTTTTTTACACCACCTCATAAATGTGATAGCTGTCATTTCTCAATAACCTACTTAAAATGTGTTTTCACACTTGTGGCACAAAATGATGTTTCAGCCATTGTTTTATAAATGACACCTGTCATGCTCAGAAGTGATCAAGAAAAGGATAATGTTGAAAATTTGGGGTAAAAATGTGAAAAATCAAGTGACTTACGAAGAAACATTAAATTGCTCTGTTTATTCATAACTTTATTTTTGCAGATTTTGGCCCCTAATGTTCAACATATCTCTTATGTTATCCTACCTCCTGAACATGGCAGGTGTCATGTTTCAAATTCCCTCTGAAACTCGTTTCCACAGTCATGCAGCAAAATCACCTTTTAGATGGGATTTTAAAAATTCCACTTGTATTGATCATAACATCAAGTTATAAAATTTCTCCCTACCTACACTATATCTGCAGATTGTGCCCAATCTACAGCTCTTTCTTCCTCCCCCTTTCTTTCACTATGATTCCCTTCTGCTTATCCCATGCATTCTTGAACACCACCACTGTTTTTAACCCCACCACAACTGCTGGATGGCTATTCTAGGAATCCACCACTTTTCACATCTCTCCTGAATCTACCACCCTCTAGCTTCATAGCATGTCCCATTGTTCTTAAGCACCTTTTCTTCTGTCAAAAACTCCCGTCCTGTACCTTATTTATCCCCGTAAGGTATTTAAAGATCTCTATCATATCTTCCCTCTCCCTCCTCCATTCATGGGTGTCTTTCTTTTACCTTAGAGTTGGGACAGTAAGCAGGTGCTGATAATTTACCTGGTGAGGAATTTGGACTTCTTTCAGTAAAATATTTTACATGGGAAGTTTAACTAAACCTCAAGTAAAATCTTTTTTTTTTTGCATTTTATTTTAGAGTGAACATTTGTGTTTTTCTACTGATTAAGGATATATGTGTCCAAAACGTTTGATGAATTGACACTATGCTCCTTTGCACATATTTAAAATTAAAATAATAAATTATTTTTATGTTTAAATACATTTTGGCGAGTGGACTCTACTTTTACCAGTCTGTTCATTCTGTAGTTGATTGTCCCCACATAAGCACACATGCACGAGTACACACACACACACACCAGTTTTAGCTGAAACTTCATCTGGAGGGGCCAGATGCCAACCCAACTGGTATAATGGGCAGACTGGATGGGCCTTGTGGTCCTTATCTGCCATTAACTTCTATGTTTCTATGTTACACAAACACACACACACTTTTACTGTGGGATTTCAACTAATCTGTTAATTCAAATTTTTTGTTGTTGTTGTTTTGTCTTAAAGTGCTGACTCTGTGTCAACTGTTTACATGACGTATGCTGAGAGAGTGTTTGCTTTTAGACACAGCTCATCATTACAGCACTCTCAGTAGGCTTATTTTTTGTCTTTTTTTATTTTTCAGGGTGGCAAACTAGTTAGTACTCTGCTTTTTAGTGAGTGGATGGGAGGATGGTCCTGGAAGTAAATGCTTATAACAGACATGTTAGTCAGGGTTTACCATGTGCATCAGACACAGGATAACAGGAACGTTTTCCACATGTAAATGTAGTGTAATGTTCTGCCACGATGTGGTACAAATAACTGGTGAGGGTGACTGTCTTTGTGGGAGGGTAAGGCATCATTAGTCAGGAGCACAGCAAGAGAAAAAAAAAACAAGGTGTGTTAATGAATATTTGATGAGTAAAAACAATTACTGTTGCACATGGGATGCAAGCAGGGGACGAGTGGTGGGTGAACTGCTGGGTTGGCATCTGACCCCTCCAGATGAAGTTTCAGCTAAAACTGGTATATTGAAAGAGACTAATTTGTATATGAATTTTTTAATTCACATTTTCAATTTGCGTTTCCCAGACATCATTGGGAGAGGAGTAATGATGTGCATGAGGACATTGGGTTTGTGTTTGTGAAACTGCTCAGGTTATAAAAATGGGGACTATCAAAATTCTAAACAAAATTGTATATTCTAAATTGTGCACACTGATTTAAACTATGTGCTACATCCATTCTGGCAGCACTTGTTTTTACCTGTGCATTACACAGATCTAATGCACAGGTAACAACCAATCAAATTTGAGGATTTCCGCATCCCATTCTATAAGAGAATTTGAATCTGCATCAATCACATAGGATGTAATTGTTATGCACATGACATTTTATTTATCAAGTCTAGGATTACAAATACCTTTGAGCCTTGGCTCTTTTACAAAGGTTCCACATTAGAGAAATACAAATTATGAGGAACATCAAGGCAGACATTACAACAATGTGGACATTGCAAACAGAGTACAGATTAATACAATTCAAGGGTAGCATTTAAGCAAGGCAGCCAGAGGCATTTGTCAGAGAAAATAGACAACAGATAAGAAGTGTCAGAGTCATAGGGAGAGGGAAGGGGGGGGGAGAAGGAATGTAGGAAGGGTGGGGAGAGGGTGAAACATAATAAGTTATGGGCTAGCATGGGGTCTGTGGTCTTATTCCATCCAATTTATTTATTTGAAAATTGATTACAAGGAAAGGTGCACTGAAACACAGCTAGAATTATGAATGGCCAGTATCCACAATATGAATTATGGACCAGTATCCCCATCACAACAATAAAATGGCATTATAACTGATAACATTGGCATCATTATTGGCAGACTGACATGAGCTGTCAAATACTGAAAACCTTCAGGGGACTGTACTACAAATATTTTAATATGGACCTAAACCTTTGCTGAATGCCACTGCAGAAGTTAGTCAAATCTGGGTCATGGATGCTTCAAACAGTAGTGCTAATGCAGTGCCCACGGGCTGGCCACTGTGTATTTCTTTTTGACAGGTCAGTGCTTACATAATCAACCACCAAGGCATCATATCAACAGTGAAGAGGACAGCAGCCCGGTCAGAACCTTTACTGAACTGAACAATTGCCCAGCCAAATGAACAGCATGCACTGATAAATGCAGGGCCTAAACCAGAAAAGTTCAGTTCCAGTAAGATCCATCTGAACGTTCAGGCATTTCATCCTGACTCTGTAATCCACTGCATTGAAAGCTACTGATAAACCTAGCAGCATGAGCATGGATTGGAAGCATTTTCCACCTTGGAAAAATGCTTATTGCAGACGGTAAGAACAGCAGGTTCACTGTTGTGCCTGGGATCACATCCAGACTCACACATTTCAAATAAATCAAAGCAACCGAGAGGTGGACCCACAGCTGGAAAGCCACCAGCTTCTTCACAAGCTTCCATAGACAAGGCAAATTAAAAATGGGCGAAGAGCTGAGGATGTCTGCAGAAAGAAAGGAATTAATTTCCTTTGCTTTGAAACAGCAAGTGCTGGACCTGAGATTTGAGGAGATGATAAACTTGACAGGAGTTGACTCTGAGGAATGGTTGTGATGATGGGCGTTGACACCACTTCTCTTTTTGTCAGTAGACTGCAAAAGCAGGTCTGAGTTAACCGGCAAGCAATGCAGTAGACAGAGGCAGAGAAAAACAGGCAAGAGATCCTACAAGCCCTGTTGTATTTATCGCTATATATGCATGTATGCTGTATACACACAAAATATAAGAACAAAAAAAACAAGGTGCTGCATCAGCATGTGGTCTGAAAACAAAACAAAATGGAATTAAATGCATGCTGAAAATAGAAAATAGAGTTAGCATCAATGTTTCAACCATAAGCCTTCTTCAGGAATTATCTAAAAGAGAAAAAAAATGAACTTTGCTTTTTTCTGTTTTAGATAATTCCTGAAGAAGACATATGGTCAACATGTTGAGAGTAACTCTAATTTCTTTTCAGCACTTATTTAATATTACCATATTTTTTTGTATACAGTATACAGACTTTCTGTAGTAGTATAATAAATTGAATTTTCTATGCAGTTTCTCATCTGGAGTGAACAAACTGCAGTTTTGCCTGGGTAGAAGTTGTTATCAGCCAGAAACTGGTATTCATGGTAGATCGGCAAACAGCACTAGTTCCTTGTATATGTATTATAAATTGAGGGAGTGCTGTCAATCAATCAGTGTGCTAACCTTCCTGTCACATGAAACATTCTTATTCCATAAAGAGTGTCTCACGCTCAGCTGTTCGGTGGAAGTTTTTAACATTTTTAATATATAATTGATTGACCACCATTAATAGCATGTTAATACATCTGTGTCTCTTAAGGTTCTAAGAGTGGCCTCACTTACAGTCTTAGGGTTTTCAGCCCCACTCATCTTTACTTTGGGGTTTTCATACCGTAAGAATGTGGATGAGACTGCTCTTACAAGAGTAGTCTCTGAAGGTGTATTAACGTATAGTTGATTGGCCCTATATACAGTAACAGCATTTGTACTAGACAGAAAATTCAGACTTGGTTTGGCAGATCCAGTGGCAGCTCTACACTTGGTCACAGTTGGGTATGTGCCCTGGTAAGAAAAAATGCTGTGCCCAAGTTGGTGCCCTGTGTGGTATGTAGCTACCACCATAACAATATGTGCACTTTGAAAATGTGCCCTGGCTACCAGTTGCTGTGCCCTTTTTCCCATGTCCTGGTAACCAACAGAGCCTGGAGCTCCCACTGGACAGACCACTAGGATCATCGAGAGATAGATGGTAATTTATTTCTATGTTGCTACTTTGAGGTGAATGGTTTGTTCCGGCCTTTTAGAATAAAGTGAGAATCTTAGCAACCCCAAAAGCAACAAAAGAATAAAGGTAAAAGGAATTCCCTGTAAAACTAGTTAGACTGAAATGGAGAATTATTCCTCCACCTATCCCTACAGCTTAGTCTGTCCATTGTACACATGGGAGGACATGGCGTACATCTGGACTGTGGAGGTTGCCTGAAATTATGTTACTGACCTCTAGGAACTATGGTCAGTTTTCTTTGTGCATTATTGAATTACAATTTCTCATTTGCTTTTAGCAGTTTGTGCATATAGCTAATTTTATCGTGCTCTTATGTCACCCGTTCTTTCTTTTATCTTTGCAGTGTTTGCAGCCATGTACTGAACCACTGGATATGGGAAAAAATCAGTGCCAGAAAAAATGTGAGGTTCGTTAAACATTTATAAAGTGGATACTAATGGATGCTCATAAATTTGCACACAGGTTGGCAGCATCTGCACGCATGGTGTGCATGCATACATGTGTTTGGGCTGAGATGGAAACCATGATTTAAAGAGCCGCTGACGCCTTCAACGGAACTTTCACAAAACATCATGTTTAGATACAATTCAGCTTGTATCAAATTAGCTCTGTATGTCTCCTCCCCATTGTTTATTATTGAGGACATATGCATGAAAACAGCAGCTTTACTTCTAAAGATTTCATCTATTCCAGTTGCTTTCTCCCTACCTGAGGTCATAATGCACTGCTTGTGACATCACAGTTACTCCCATGGCAACAGATTGTGATGTAACAACAGAGGATTTTGACTTGAAGGAGGGAATAAGCTATAGAGGCAGATGAACTCTAATGGATAAAGAACATGTATTCATGCAAATTTCCTCAGTGATAAATAAATGGGAGGAGAAATCTATACAATGTATGTGGAATGCAAGCTGAATTGTACCTATTTATTATGTTTTCAAAGTTATCTTGGAGGCATTAGCAACTCCTTAAAGGTATGGCCAACAATCTCTGCATTGATTTTTTTTTATTATTTTACAGGCCCCTTTTTATATATTAATGCTAATATCTTACTTATAGCCACTTTTTAAGATGATGCCATAGTAGATATTTGAACTTCAGAATTTTTTTGTAGAACTTCATGAAGAATTCTATTTTGAATTCTAACTCAAAAGCTTATATTTTTACCAGACAAAGCAGATATCCTCTTAGAATGAATCTCTAGATCACGTTTCAAACTGTTTCACAAAGGAACTGTAGCCTTTCATATGTAATCACATCAGCTTTTTATCATCTCACAACAAATGTAACTGAAAAAATAGTTCTGCTTCTTTCTCAGCAAAGACATTTTATTAGAATGAGACATACTGTATATTCTGATGGCAAAACATCTGAAAGGAAAAGCATTCTGAACCCTTGGAAGATACTAGACACTATTACATACACACATGCATGCATGTATGTGCATGCGTGCATGCAAGCACTCATACATGCACACAAACACTTACAACTACACACAGATTATGCAATACTAATTTAAGATTGGTTTACAGAGCATGTAAATAGTATCCCATATAATTACAACATATATCCAAGGGATTACCTGTGCAGATACTAAAGCATCAAATATTGAAAGAAAAGCACAAGCAAGCAGATCTTACAATACAAACTGCAATATACGTGCCTGGTCAGTAACATGAAGAACGCTGTTGAAGAGACACTGTCTACCCCTGACACATGCACGTGCACACACACACACACACACACACACACACATAATTTAATTGCATGTTTAAAACCTCCAGACAAAGACCAATTTGTGCAAAAATGTATTTTTTAATGAGATACTGCTATGACATGTTTCCAGGTGTGTCAAAGTGTTGGGAGTACATGCAGTACAATTTGCTGTATATCTCTGTCTCCCATCTTGTACTACTTGTACCCGGGTCGCACCTTGAAACGAGCCTCGGCTCAGTGTGCCTTTCCCGGTCACCAATTTTAAATAAATAAATGGATTGGGTGCCAGTCATTTAGCATTACTAAACAATATGGCACCCATTTGTTTTTTAATTCCTTTAGAAAACACTGGTATTTGTTTAAAGATTACAGACACAAATTAAAATGTTGTACCTAAAAGGCTTTTCTGCAAAGCACTGGTTGTAGCATCTGCAGGACTCAAATCACATTCAATTCCAATATAAACCTTGAATTTCAGGACATTCCATTCATTGTTATTCTAAAATGGCAATGAGAAAAGGCAGAATGTGACTGTCTGGGTCATACAATCTGACTGTGAGATTTGTTTTCCCTCATGACTGGCTCTTAATCAAATTTAACACATACCATTAAAGGAAGAATCCCTCAGTCTGTTTTCTGTATTTCTGTGTAGTTTATAGGCATAAGCAATGATTCGCTCTCTTGCATCTACCTAATATCCTCATAATTTAAATATAAATGAGGTTGCTTCACTCTGTTTTGCCTCAGTGTGAAAACCTGTTTGTCCATTCCAAAGGTCATGACCCCACTCATGTAAGACATCATGGGAGTTGATGATGCGTACCTGTACAAGCCAGCAGAAGTTATACTCTCATTCAGTTCTGTTACATGTCTTGTGAAGTCCCTGTATTCTCTAAAGGCATTTTTTTCCTAACTCAGATACAGTGGGGACAGCTCAGGGGCAACGTGAGGAAGTATTTTTTCATAGAGAGGGTGGTGGACACATGGAATGGCCTTCCTGAGGAGGTCGTGGGGTCAAAAACAGTGGGGGAATTGAAGAATGCATGGGACAGACATAAGGTAATTCTGGTGGGGGGTAGGAGGAAGTAGGCTGTTGGCTGTTGGTTAACTAGGATCTGCAGCTTATCCAATAGGTAGAGAAATGGACAGACTGGGTGAGCCAAGCAGTCCTTATCTGCCATCAAAGTCTATGTTTCTATGTTTCTTTAAACTACAGAAAACAGCAAGGCACTTACTATGCCTTGAAAAGTTTCATGGCCAGCATAAGACAAGAACATACAGACTGCAGAGGACAGCAACAGCACTGACTAATACAGTGTAACTACTGCAGGATTTAGCGCCAAAATATCAACTTTCAGGGATGTTTACATGAGTCAGGTCATGACCTTTGCAATGGAATCAAGCAGGTTTTCACACCAACTTTAAGTACCTTCATTTACATTTAAATCCTGATGAAATTAGGAGGGTGCAGTAGAGGCAATCGTGTGTTCCTACAAAATACACAGGGAAACAGAATAAAAGACTGAGGGGACTTTCCCTTTAAGACATTTTTTCTGCCTTAACAAGCCATTTTAATAGCATAATAGCCGTTCTAAGGGATCTACTATGAAATCCCGACATGTGTCTGCCCTACACACAATATCCCGACCCCATTTGCCTGACAGTCATTTGCCCAACAATCCAAGTGTGAGCACCGCAGAGGTGATTTTATGTTGTGGGGGTGCTTTGCCCCCATACTCCCATTATGGGGGGCTTTGCCTCCCTCACCTCCATACTTCAATATAATCATCTCCGTGGCACACAAACTTCTATTGTCTGGCAAGTGACTGTCAGGCATACGGAGTCGGAATATTGTGTGTCGGGCAGAGACATGTCAGGGTTTTGTAGACCTCGGATTCCAGGGTATGAAGTAAGACAGAACTTACCACCCTTCACAGGTGATCAAATACACTGAGCTGCACTAAGTGCTGCAGAGCCCACCTGAGGCATGCTGTAAGATCTGTCTTACTGCATACCCTATTGTGGATTATTGTCTACCTAAAGACATATGCAGGAAATCAGGCCGAGGGCCCGACTTCATCTGTTTTGCTGCTTTTCCTGCCCTGAAGTCATAATCCTCTGCTGTGTCATCACAACCGGCTGTCAAGAAAGACCTTGTGATGCCAAAAGTAGTGGATTGCAACTTTGAAGCAGGAAAAGCAGCATAGACAGGTAAAGTCTGAAGGGCTAAGATCCTGTTTTCATGCAAAAATGTAATGACAAATATTAAATGTCCAGAAATTCAAATTTGGGGGAATTTTGTGTAACTAAGTTTGTTGATGCCAACTATGATTTTATCATGTGAAATACAGTGGATGTGTATGTTAAACATTTGATTAGATTCTGGAATAGTACACTAAAATAACATTTTTAAATATGGAATAGGCTGCAGTGGGATACCCTAATTATTCTCATGTGTGAGTATAAGGCGCATTAATTACAAGTGGCAAACCAGTGAGTGTGTTATAAAGGTCTTACCCTCACTAGTGGGGAGCAACATGGTTATGCTATTGTAGCCAGTCAGATATGTCATTAGTATCCCATCATTTTAAAAAGGATTTCAATACTTTGTAAGTAGGTACACAAGGATGCATTAAGCAGTATGCAAAATGCAATAAAGGGTTTCTCATCCAATGTTTGCAAATAAGGAGTGTGAATAAGGGAGCTGCATGATGTAGGTGCAGGGCAAAGGGGTAGCAGAGTATGTAGCATGGCAGGCACAGCCCAGGGCTCAGTAACAGGGACAGCTGCAGGAGTAATTGAAGAAGTCATGGAAGAGTGAATTAAGTGAGTGAGGGGAAGAGGCAGAGCAGATAAATGTGGGGGAGAGAGCCATATAGTTTGGGAAACCAGAAGGAGACGGCAGTTTGACCAACAGAGCACTACACTGGGGGAGTGTGAGACAGCAGGAACCAGAGTTGCAAAAGGAGAAAGGAGTAAGAAATAATGGTGGGGGAAGGAGTGAGGAGAGAAGATAGGAGGGGATGGGGCCAAACCAGAATTCAGAAATAAAAGAGACACAATGGGAGAGGTGTCTGGCTTCTAGGAAGAGGAAGGAGAGGGAGGAGTAAAGTGAGCAGTGGTGGGTGGAGGGGGGGACTGTCCAGGGTAAAGTGGCAGAAGGACTGAAACAGAGAATCCAGTCTGTCCAGGGTGGACTTGGGAGCAGTGCTGTAAACAATGTCACCACAGTCGCAGATGGTATCCAGTGAACACGGTGACTGCAACTGAGTGCTTATAAGAACGGCAACTCAATTACGGTGCCTGTGTTCAGGGCTACCTGGCAGGGTAGCAACCGGACACCTGGGTGGGGAAGGTAGGGCGACAGGAAGTGTATGCATGTGTACGTGCACGCATACCACGGGGGTGGGAGAGGAAGGGGAGGGGAGGTATGTGTGAGGGAGTGTGGTAGGCAGCTGCCGAGCTGGTCGGCTAGCGTGGTGGGGAAGGTGCAGGGTTTGGGTCTGGCACGGTGCAGATTTTTTTGTGCCAGCAGGTGGTCTTGTATTTTTTTTTAAATAATTTTTCCCCTTCCAAAATGCACCCCCTAGTTGAGAATCCTTAAGTAGGGGGGTGCGGGGGTGAAGCCCCTCACATACATGTAACTTTGGTCGCCGCCTTGCTGTTCACCTCTAGTGTACATCACCGTAATTCATTTTTGATGATGTACACTCGCCCAAATGGTGATCGCTATTCTGACCTAGAGCCATCGCAGATGGAGAGCATCCTCTTCAGGAAGTGGGATACTGAATTTATTCCTTTAAAGCACACAAGGTTTGGGGTGAAGCTTCTAGTGACTGGCATCTACATGTAGTGAGAAATTAAAGTGACAGTTCAGCCAGACCATAGGTACTTAAATGAAGGGAAATCCTCAATTCCTACATCACCAACAGTGTAGAAGGAGGTCTAGTGAGCCTCTGCCTCGTGCCAAAGGTCATAGAGACCATTTTTCTTGGCATTGAGGACACATGACAGGAACCAGTGCTGGATGTTAGTAAAGTCCTGTTGGAGCTGGGCCATGATGTCAAAGGTAGAGGAGCGGGAAGCAAACAGTACCATATCATCTGCATACATATAAATGGGCACAGAGGCTCAGGCAGTGGAGGGAGGTCAGTCAAGAAAACTGAAAAGAGTATGGGGCCAAGGACAGACCCCTGGGGGATGCCTGAGCAGATACGGAGTGGGGGGGCAATCACCGATCCAGACAGTGTAAGACTTGCCCTCAAGGAAGGAGCAGAACACCCAGCTGAGGAGTCAGAAAGCCCCACTGCCTTAAACTTGTCCAGGAGGAGGGGGTGGGCAACAGTGTAGAAAGTTTTGGCAACTCAAAAAAAACTGCCAGATTAAAAAAATTCTCAAGCGCTGATTGGCTGTCACAGAAACTCCAGAAAAGCAGCCCCTGCTGCTCTGTTTCAACAAGGTTGGGGGTGGAGATGACCTGGGGAGCCCTTGCTACAAGAAAGCTTATGACCCCATGTCAAGACTGAGGCTTCAGCTGCATGAATGGTTTACTGGCATCTGGCAATGGCACAAACATGCCAGCATCCATCCACGGATGTATATAGGGAATATCCATTCCTCATGGGAGACCTGTAAATAAGGGGAGCAGCCTAGTGTGAGTCCAAAGCTGGTAAACTGGGTAAAACATGTGTTGGGGGATAGGAGATAGAGGGTTGTGGTAAACAGAATTCACGCTTAGGAAGGGAGGGTGACCAGTGGGGTGCCACAAGGATCAGTATTGGGACCAGTCCTCTTTAATGTCTTTATTAGTGACATTGCAGGGGGATTAGAAGGGAAGGCATGTCTTTTTGCAGATGACACTAAGATCTGTAATAGGGTAGGCACTCAGGGGGAGGTGGAAAAAATGAAGAGGGATCTAGGAAAACTTGAGGAGTAGCCAAGAGTGTGGCAACTGAATTTCAATGCAAAAAAGTGCAAAATCATGCACTGGGGTGCAGAAACAAAGGGGCGGCATATACAATGGGGGGAGTGGTACTGGAGACCACCATACAGGAAACAAACCTAGGGGTTATCATATCTGATGACCTAAAGGTGGTCAAATAGTGTGACAAGGCAATGGGGAGAGCCAGTGGGATGCTGGGGTGCATAGGGAGGGGTATCACCAGCAGAAAGAGTGAGGTGGTAATACCACTGTATAAATCACTGGTGAGACCTCACCTGGAGTACTGTGTCCAGTTCTGGAGACCACACCTCTGGAAGGATATAGAAAAATGTATGAAAAATGGTTGTGTATACTGTGTCTTTTTGGAATTTCTTTGTGTAACTCTTCTCATTTCTGTGTACGCTCTGTACCCGGGTCGCACCTGGAAATGAGCTTTGGCTCAGTGTGTCTTTCCCGGTTATCATTTTTTAATAAATAAATAAATAGACAGAGTTGAGGCAGTCCAGAGGAGAACAACTAAAATGGTGAAGGGTCTACATCAAAAGCCCTATGAGAGACAGAAGGACCGCAATATGTACACCCTGGAGGAAAAAAGAGAGGGGTGATATGACAGAGACTTTCAAATATCTCATAAGTACAAAAAAGGTTCAAGAAGAAAGCCTTTTTCAGAGCAAAAGATGTTCAAGAACTAGGGGTCATGCTATGAAGCTGGAAGGGGGTAGAATCAGGGGAGATGTAAGAAAGTACTTCTTCACAGAAAGAGTGGTGGATACCTGGAACAGCTTCACAGGGAAGGCAGTGGAGAAAAACTTTAATGAGATTCAAGAAAGCATGGGGTAGGCATGCAGGAACCTTGTGGCAAGGGAAGGGGGGGAGCCAGAGATCAAGTAGGTCTGCAGTGTTACAGTAGGTAGGGAAAATGGGCAGACTGTGTGAGCCAAGCAGTCCTAATCTGCCATCAAATTCTATGTTTCTCTTTCTATATTCCATGAGGAATCCAGAAATAAGGTTTTTATTCAGCCTGGAATGTTGAGAACAATGCTGCCTAGTAAAAAGTGGCTGAGCAAAACGAAGCCACAAGTGCTAGGTTACATTGTTGGCAACATTCCATAATGAATAAACCCTTATTATAAAAAGGGTCTCAGAAATGCTGCAATCTGATTGGCTGTTAGGATTCCAACAGCCTTACATTAATCCATGTTATACTGTCATGTACAGCCTGATCACCATGGAACATGGATTCTTCCTGTCAGCATTCCATCCTCTAGCACTGCTGAATGACTGGAATGCTGCATTCTTATTTTGAACCAGCATTCTTAAACTGTTGGTGGAAGAACTATTTTATTAAAAATCTTCCTCTAAATGAAGAAAACATTCAAAAAGCATACTATTATCACTTTTCTTTTGGAATAATTTTTATAATAGCAATAAGGCACTCCTAGGAGTTAGATTAACAGTCAGTTAATCACCCCTTGGGGCAATATGGCACTCAGCTGTGCCTCGTGCCACATTACACCCCTAGGGGGTGATTAACAGACTGTTAATCTAACCCCTGGTCATGCCTTATTGCTTAATTATTGGATGGCCTATGGAAAGTCCTATTTATTCCATGGAACGCTGAATACCAGATTGACAAGACTACAAGGAAAATAACATGGGTTGCAGGGAAAATAACATGTTACTCACTCCAATAACCACTTTTATTCCTTCATGTTGTTCATCTCTCCCATGGTATAAACAAGAATAGCCCATGAGGTAGCTCAAAATATTAGTTATTTGGTTTGGAATGTTGGCATTATTGTTCCCTTGCATGAGTGGCTGAGCGAAGTGACTCACTCCAGGTAGTTCCAGGGGAGGTGGGGACAGGTATAGGGTTTCGCCCACAGAGTAATAAGCTTGATTTAAAAAAAAAAACTGATGAGCTGATGGCATTAAAATGAAATACATCTGCAATCTTTATTTTTAGATCAATTACAAGCAAGTAAGTATGGGCAGGAAACCTCATTTTTACTTGAACTCCTCCAAACATTGAGTGTTCAGCTTCTGAGATATGAATGTTTACCATTTCAGGCCTTTATTTTGGATCTTAGTAACAAACTATCATGTCACAATTACCGTATGATGCAATAACTTACTAAGTAACCACTCACAACACATTATACTGCGTACTTCTTATGTCAAATTGCAGTGTGAGGTAATAATAGGAATCAACATTTAATAAGTTACGTTTTTACGCTATGTGGGCGGAGCTCTGCAGATGCATTGCTATCATCTGAGAAGGGCACCATGGAAGCACATGACCGGATATCTCTCCAGTGTGCTTCCGTAGTGCTCAGGCAAAATTCCACAGCATTTTATTTCCACTGCCTTTCCCCTCCGCCGGCCGCATAAACACACCCCCTTCATGGGGCACTACTTTTTTCTGCAACTGCAGAAGTTACTGCCACTGTGCTCAAGATGGCCGCCAACTCTAACTGCACATGCATTAGTATCATGCGTGCGCACTGTTGTCACTGTGGCCATCTTGGATACAGCAGACTCAGGCATGGCGAGAGCTCCGACTATTCTTTTCCTCAATCTCACCGCTCTAAGCAGCTGTATCGGCTCTGACCAGAGTTTGTTATGTACAGTGTTGGAAAGTTTTTCAGCTCAAATCAGTCAGACATGGAGGCAGAAAACCTTGATGTCCAACCTACGTGTAGTCAGTGATCTGCACTGGAGCAGTCCCCCACTTCTAACTTCATAGGAGAGCATTTTAAGTTGTCATACAGAACTGTAGGAATAAATAATTTATTATAAAAAGGTGGCAGTAAATAGAAGCTTTCTGATTGGTCACTCACATTCTACACCATTGCATTAATCTTAAAAAAAAATACATATAGACCCTCATAACAGCATATGGTTTTACTAAAATGGGTCCTTCTTTCCCAAATTCTATTTTTTATTCAATTGTCTTGGCCTGTGTTAGACAGCTAAATCTGAAACAATCCCCCAAAACCCACTCTGGTTATCCATTTGAATCCTTCAGTAATTCAACGTTGTTGCTTTTTTTTTGGTAAAGAGAAACATAGTAGCATGGCAAGGTTCATTTAGATTGATAAACGGGAAAACGAGAACAACTGCAAGATCATGCACAGGGTATCAGCTGGGGACACTGAAACCCTAGTTTAAGTGGTTCACCAGCTTTACTGATTTTGTAAGTCTATCAATTTCACAGCTCAGAAAAAGAAATCCATTCTGAATAAAGTTCAGTGCCTATGTGATTGGCCTGAATAACAAATGTGACTGCCCACCTTCTCCCAGCTCCATGGTAATAACTGCTCAAACACCCCCTGCATACTCACTCAGGAACTTCACCTCCCGGCTCCTTCATGTGCCTTTCATGTTGACCTCTGCCAGCCAGTTGGCCTTTAGAACTCACATGCCAAAACTATGGAACTCCCTGCCTGAGGACATTCGGCACGCTCCCTCCTCTCAGCTACTCAACTCCCTCCTCAAAGGGCACTTCTCCACCAACTGCTCATGCAGCCTTACTCACATTAGACTAGGGCCTAGCTCTCCAACTTGCTCCAACTTTGGTTATGCTATATGTTATATCCCTGACCCTGTGTAGTTGTCAGTTGCACCTTCTACCAACTTGCTGCCTTATCAACTCAGATTTTCTGTTTTTACTTGCTGTGTACATACTGTATATATTCTTGTATATATATTTTGTATATATTATGTATAATGTCTGTATTTTGTATTTGATATGTACTGTATCTTCTGTCCCAACACCCCACCAGGACACATCTGGAATCGAGAGGTAGTCTGCTCAGCATGCCTTTCCTGGCAAAATGTTTAATTAAATAAATAAGGATGTCACCCTAACAACAGCGGAAGTGCATGCAGCCAGTGCTCTGATGTTACTATGGTAATCATCTCATTAAAGACCACTATTGTGCTGTACCTGAAAGTAAACTGAAAGTAGTGCACATTCGTGCTACGTGGTGCCACCAGTTGCTCCAGTATAGCAGGTCCAAACCAATCAAAAAGAAGTAAATGTGGTGCACACTCCTGAACTGTAGAGGAGTCAAACTTTTATTAAACACAACATAAGTTAGATACAATGACAAGCAACTGCAAACGGGGGACAGGCAACCTTAGGTATAGCCTAGGATGAGGGATCAGCAGGGAGTTGCGCTACCTGTCTGGAAGCATTCATGAGAATCTTGACTTTGTGCCCATTGCTTAGACTACCTCACTATCATTCACAGTTCATGCTTGCACAGTAAGCAGACACAAAAGCCAACACTTTTATGTTAAACATATCCAGGAATGGGGAAAATCATTAAACATAAGGTACCATTTTTTTTTTTAATAAAACATTTTTCATGATAGCAGTGAGGTACTTCAGGGGTTAAGTTAATGGCTTTTGTTATCAACCCCCGGCTGCACCAAGGGTGTGATTAACTAGAGCATTAACATAACCCCTGGTTCTACCTTCTTACTTCAGTTTACTCAACAGTGGACATTTTTACTCGAGCTGCAGCAGCTCCTTCAAGAATGCAGCATGTTTCAACATTCCACACCACCTGACCTCCTACTTAGGCAATGCCATTCTATAAATGGTAATAACATGGGCTGTCTCAAAAGAAAAAAATAAGTGGCTCTGCCACTTGTGAGGTCTAAGGAAATCAAAACCTGAAACTAAAAATAAATCAGCCAATGGCATATCCCCTATACATTATATGAGTTTATTTTATTTAGAGTAAATGTCATTAAAACGTATGTCTTTTTTTTCTGTGATGGCCCTAATATGACATACACTGCCTCTTTGCCATTCATTATTTAACAACTTGTTAATCAAGACCCAATTAAGGGACAAGCGACCAGGGCATCCACATCAACAACATTCACCATCCCTGAGCCCTGACCCATTCTTGGGCTCCAGCTCTGGTTGTTGGATGGTGTTGAACTGTTCCATGCATGTTAGACTCCGGTGCTGTTGTGCACATGTACTTTGATTCATGCCACCTACAGTACCTCCTTTTTCTTCCAAACCACACAGCTCTCACAATAACTCCCTTCAGGGTGCTCTGGGGCCAACAGCTGCAAGCATTACACTACCAGGCTCCCTCTTCTAGTGCAGAATGATCATACCCACTGACAGGCAAGTAGCAGAGCCAGAGGAGAGATCAAGTAGGGGATGCGTCTGGCACCAATTGCCTTGCCAGTCTGTCCATGCTTTTGAGCATCCTTTTAAATTACTTGTATATGAGGCAAATAACATCTGTCAGTGATACTGAAGTCAGCAGAACAGGCCCCACCACAGGGGATATGCCCATGGAGTTGAAAGAGAAGGATGGTAAGTAGCAGAGATGTAGGGGGATGTGACTGGACCAAACTTGAACAAAGGGAACTGGCAAGAGTGGGAAGAAGAAAATGAAAATTATAAAAGAAAAAAAGAATCAAGCTGTTACCTTGCTAAATTTAATAGTCTGCTACCCTTGGAAAATGGATGAATATCATTTAATTCTATGAGAGAATTGTTTTTTTAAGTGCTTTGCACTGTGTCATAAGCCTAAAGATAGCTTAACATTAAGAAGGTTTTAGGATAAAAGTTATATAAATGAAAACTAATCTGGAATCTTATCATAGCAGTCTCATTTTGGCTAATATTTTAAAACAAAAGATGAATTTATTCCATTTTAATACAAAAGATGAATTAGTTCAGTTCATGTTTCCCATGCCTTCTAGTCTTCTGTTATCTATGATCTGTCCACTATTTCCTTGCTGACACATTCAAGCCATACTTTTTGACTTCTAAAGAATGCAGACCTATTTATTAAATGTCCACATAATTTGAAAAATATGCTTGTCTCGGTGTTAAGAACCTAGCTGACTAATGGGCATAGTAGAAGCAGCTAAAACAGTGCTGAGTGCAGGTCACAATGCTGTTAGACTGAAAAGCCATAAATCAGAATTAGTCATTTCTCTTTACCATTTAGAATGCCAGTTATTCCATATGTTCTTTTCTATTACACATTAACAAAAGAAAGAGAGGATTACATGGGCTTTAATCCCAATTTGCTATTCTTATTCATCACAAATTACAATTTAAATCAGTTCTAGAGTTTCAGCCTCAGTATATTAATAGTTTCTGTGGATTTGCATAGCAATATAACTCATCAGAGATTGTGTGCCCAGTCCACATTCTGTAGAATTTTATTTTTTTTAGTGCCACACTGTTCCATGCATTATATTTTTCTTGTGTGTTTTTATCAAAAGGATAAGAATAAGAAACAAAAATAATCATGGGTTTAGTAAAGGTAAAACTATGCAAATGTGTTTGCTTTTTTTATAAGTTTGTCACTTTGCACTTTAATGGGTTTTCATTCATTTGCACTCTCACATGCGTTCTGCACATTTGATTAGAAATGTAATAAGGGTGGACTTGTTTTTAATCAAATACACGAGTATGAAATGAGTATGACCACATTTTTTACTTTATTATTTTTATTACATTTTTAATTACAGTAACAATCACATACTTCATTCAGTTCTATAGATATGACAGTACACATTATCACTTGAAGTTATATGTTTTTAACAGTAGATGTACATCATACAAGTATTTGATGCAACCTTGGATACATAATATTATGTCTGCACAATAGGATGCTAAATCATTGTACAGTTTAAATTTAATATTGGGTAACTATTTTACATTGAATGTCTACACATAGGTAATATTTTCACTTATCACAATAAAGGAAGCAATTCCAAATTTGTTCAAAGGGATTAAGTTTCCCTTTAGGTAAATGGCTTATTCTTTAACTATCTCCTAGTTTACCCATGTAACACAACCACTCATTCAATTATGCTGTCTCCCTCCATTTTGACAAGATGGGCCTTTAGCCAATCTAGTTAGAGTGTAGTAGATGTTATGCAATATTTTAGACTGGAAAAGATGTCCTGTAATTTCTTTGCTTGTGCAACACACATTAGTCCACATTATACAATGGCAAGAAAGAATGCTGGGCTCTGATTTGTCAGTCCTGGGCTGGGCCTGTGATGTTATCCCAGCATAACATCATGGATCTAGTCCCAGCACATACATGGCCAAATGACATGCAAAAAAAGAATCACTCCACGTGCCATGTAAAAGTTGCTCACATTTGGCATGACTCATCTCAGCTTTTCCAGTACTTAACAAAATGTTAAAAATGTAAATCCCTCCTTCCCATAGCACACAAACCACCTAAACTAAACTCAGAAGCATGACAGATGTACCAAAATCCCTGCTATCTGTTTTCTTATTCATCCAAAAAAAGAAGAGAAAAAGAGATGTGAAAGCTGTCTTTGCAATCAGCTTCACAGCAGCCGCCCCCCCCCCCCAGCTGTACTGGCAAACCCCGCTTTGAAGCTATCCACACTCCAATGATTCTTCACAGGTTTTTTTGGGGGGGGAGTAAAAAAAATTGTTCTTGCTGAAACGTAAAGCCATCATCTCCGCTTTACAAGGTACCACTTCCACTCGCTAGACATGCCCCCCTCAAAAAACTAAAAGCCATCATTACGATTGGCTTCATGGCACTCTGTCCCACTCTCCTCACAGTACCCCCTGACAATGTGGCTTAACACCACACTTCAGTGGGACTTATCAGATCACCATTTTCCAGCTTCACTCACATCGCATTTCAGTGTGACCAGATCTTTGTTTTCCCAGCTTCCCTCAGTAAAACCTCTACTGCCAGAACCCACAAAGGCATGATACACAGATGGGGGGTCTCCAATAGCCATGACTGTGGTAGGACAAACAAGGTGACTTTTCCAGGCAGTGCTGGCATTAAGGGTGAGGAATGGCAAAGAGACAGAATACAGAAACAAAATTAAAAACTTAAAAAAAGAGGGGCTTAATAATGCACCACAGAAATACTGCAGAGACCAAAACAGACCAAGACTGGTGTGCAGACTCGGGAGTGCAAAGCCTCAGTTACAACACAGTAGTCCCACCTACTGGTCAAAACAGTAAATGACGACTATCTAAAAAAAAAAGTATACCTACCCTTCTACAAAAACATCCAAAAATATACTTTTAAATGTATTTTTTCATCTTTTTATTTTTTGGTTTCACACACCAGATATTGTATAATAGGAATAATGCACTCCAGGGTGTGTGTTGTACTGGGATAATGTCACTTCTTGAGCAATGGACGCACTTGGCCTGCGGCCTCATGCCCAACCACCCGAGGCGTGATGTTATCCCAGCACAACACACATCCTGTCATGCATTATTCCTTTAGTTTATCCCATTTCTCAGGAGGCATTTCTAAACTGAGTTCTTCTTCCCATTTGATTCTAGATTCATCAGTTAAGTTACGTTGGGTAGAAACCAGTAGATTATACAACCTACCTCCACCCCATTTACCTTTAGATAAATAAATTAGTTTACTCAAATCTGACATTTTTCACATTTTATTCTGTTAGAGTTTGGATTAAGTAGGGGTTAAATAGCATCTCTGAGCTGAAAGTATTCCCACAAATCTAGGCACCTGATACTAAAATACATTTTAAGATCTGAAAAGGTGTAAAAATTGCTATTGTGGGCATCCACTATATCACACAGATGGACTGTCCCTTTCTTTGTCCATCCAAATTTTTTAAGCTTCTTACCCTCATATGTAATAAGAGGTTTGTCCCAAAGGGGAATCAATTCCAGGGGTTGATATTTATTTTTAATGTGTTTCCTAACAAACTTGATGTTTATAATCAAAAATAGTCTAGAAGGGTGCTGTTTAAATTTCCCTGGAATGGGTAAATTCATGTAATCTGATAAATTCCTGGGTTTGATATAATCAGTTTTATATTTAACTCAAATTGGTGCATTCTCAATGCTAGATTTTTATAAAACAATGAGTTCTCCTTAAAATTGAAAGCTGTGTGTTGCATGTAGAAGTCAAGCAATCCAAGCCCACCTTTTACTTTCTTTAGTGTTAACTTTGTAACTCATATTCTTGGTGGCTTCCCATCCCATGCATAATTGATGATTTTCTCCTTAATTTTGATTAATCAAGTCCTATCTATTTTTACACATACATTACTCAAAGTATAGAGAACTGCAAGGCATTATATTAACTTAATTGAATTAACTTTGCCCCACAATGTCAAATTTAAAGCTTCCATTTGTCTAAGTGTGACTAGATTTTATGTAGCAGCTTGCCCATATTGTGTTGTGCAAGATTTTATAGATCTGCAGGGATCTCATAGACTGTTTAGTGCCGAATTTATTGAGGGGTATTACAGTAGTTCTGTTTTCTTCCAATTTATTCTCAGTCCAAATAGTTCAGAAAAATTCTTGAATTATTCCTTTAAGGCTAGAAATAGAGTTCACGGGGGATCAAATAATTAAATGCAAATTGTCAGCAAATGCCAACACCTTGCAGCATTGTTTTCCCACTTTCACCCCTGTTATTGCCATACTCTTATTGATCTTTGTAATCAATGGCTCAATAGTCAAAACGAGTAGGGAAAAAGGGGGCAGCCCTGCCTTGTTCATCTTTCTAGCATAACATTGTTTGATTTAGGTCATTTGTTAAAAATGATACAGACAACTTGTTATATGGTATACACACCCACCTTTGAAAATTGTCACTAAGTCCATATTTGTTATGAACTTTTTGGAAAGAGGGCCATTCTGTTGAATTGAATGCTTTTCACTATCAAGCGACATCAGTACTAGAGACGTTGCGAAGTAAAACTTCACCTGTGAATTTTGTATGAAGCGCCAAAAATTCACACTTTGCAGAATTTGTGAAATTCTGGTCAACCCGTGGAAATTTGCCACACGCAAATTGTGAGAATTTTGCATCACAATTTGTACATTTTTGCCATGAAGCATGAAATCCATGGGCAAAACATGAAATTCACAGGTGAAATTTCACACTCTGTGGCAAAATACGCACAATTTGCGAGACGCAAATTGTATGAATTTCAGGAACTGCACTCCACAATTTCCATCTAATCCATCAATTTTGCGGTCTTTGCACATCTCTAATTAGTACTGCTTGTTAATCTGAACTAGCTGCAGATCACATAACAGATATTCTGTATGTCTCCTTAAAGTATCACTCTTCTGCCATTCTTGGATAAATCCAACCTGAATCTTACCTGTCAGTTTAGGTGTGGTATTTTTAATATGATTGTTCAACACCTTAGCTATAATTACTGTTGAGTAGTAATATAGGCCTATAGTTTTGGCACTCTTTCAAGTCTCTACCTTTCTTTGGCAGCAAGATAATTAATGCTTCTCTCAGAGTGGGTAGCAGCTGACCTTTTGTATGAGACTCATTTCATAATACTAGAAGATAAGGAGCATCAACAAGGGATATGGCTTTATAAAGCTCCCTGGGCAATCAATCTGGTGCCGAGGTCTTTCCAGAGAGAAGGTTTACTATAGCTGCGTCTAGTTCTGATGCTGTTAAGGGCTTGTCCAGTTCAGTTTCCATTCCTGAATCCACCCTAGGCTATTCCAACTCTTTAAAAAGGGCATCAACATTATAGAAATCAAATTTAATTTTACTTGAATATAGCCATTTTTAAAATAACTCAGATACTTTTATTAATTTTTATGTGGTTGTTTCGAGTGGAACCTTTGAATTTTTGCAAGCACAAATTAAGTTTTTAGATTAAATTTTCTTTAGTCTGCCTGCTAATAGCGTTGTAAGATTTTAGGCTGATTCCCAGAACTTTGGCCTAGTTCATTGCTTGGGGGTTTCGGTTTCTTGTGTTCTTTTAGCAAAGGTTCTAATTTATCTTCAAGCAATTTTACTCATTTTCTCATCTTTTTCTTTCTGTTTCCTGAGTACCCAGTTATTCTGCCTCTAATACAGCATTTCAACACTTCACAGATTGATTCCATATTCACATTGCTTGCATCATTATTTCTAAAAATAGACAGTCAATTTCTGTGTGCAGCCACTGAACAAATTTAGCATCTTTTAATAATGAGGTGTTTAGTTTCCATCTTAGTGGTCCATTTCTTGTGGGGTGAATTTCTAGCATAAAGGACACCAATGAGTGACCAGATATTACATCTAAAGAAATCTTCAATTCTGAAGTGTCATTACAAAGATTGTGACTCATTATTAAAGTTTCTATTCTACTATATAGAATGAACTGGAGAGAAGAAGATATAATCTTTCTCTGTGGTTTTAAATAACTGCTAAACATCAGTCAGGCCATTTCCCCGGCATAATCTTCACAACATTTCCCTAGATTTCTTTTTATAGCAGTCAGAACCTGGTTTATTCCTATCTAAGAAGGGGTCTAGTGCTGTATTCATGTCTTCTCCTAGGATAATCTTTGTATTTTTAAATCCGCCTATACTACTGTTAACTGTTCAAGAAATGAAGGCGAGTTTTTGTTCAAAGCATAAACATTAATTAGAGTAAAATCTCTGCCATCAAATAGTCCTCTGAATATTAAACCATTTGCTTTCATTGTCCGTTTTCTTAGATACTAGTTTGAACTTAACATTTTTCATTATCAATATTGTGACCCCCTTTTTTCACTGTTAAAGCAGCTGTGGTAGACAGACCCTACCCATTTTCTGCAAGGTGTCTCTGCGTCTGATGATAAATGGGTTTCTTGTATAAAAGCAATATCTACTCTACAGTTGCTTATATGTTGCAGAATCCTTGCTCTCTTAACTTCCAAGCCCAAAACCATTACATTCCATGTTGAAACTTTCACGTTAACCATCTGCAAAATGTAGATAATGTGCCCAAAGGATAATAACCCATTATTTCTTATTAATTATTTTTGTCTTGTATATCTGGAATATACATCTTGAAATACATTTTTATAGTTTGTTTTGGTGTACTCCTCCCATTGGAAGCCATTACATTTCTATTAATATCTAAAAGAGCTGTTACTTTTTAAAATAAATCTTGCTTTACACACTCAATAAAAAAATAAATAATATAAATAAAGGATTAATATAACTAAATCAACTAGTCTTGCTCTCTTACAGTGCCAGTGAAGAGACTCTGAGTACACCCAATCCATTGTGCAAGGTGGTCTTCACTAACTCTTAGTTTCATGTGTCTTGTGACATAACTTTGCATAATAATGATTTCAACCATGTATTAATCTGTCTATAAAAATTAATTAAAGAAAATTTGATACTAGAATTCTGACAAACAAAATAATGCTAGCCCTTAGGCTACTGAAAGAATAAGAACATCTTCACTGCTTTGATTCACTCATTAACATCTTTAAACACTTACAGTAAGGCTCATAAATGCATTTTTGCCTTTATTCAGGTCCTCCTTAAATGTACTGATATCTGCTTTTTATACTGTTCAGTGCTGCTAAGAGGGACAGGGGATCTGTATGTTGATCAGGAGCTGCCAAGCCAGTCACCAAGGACATTTACTTTTACAGCATGTCTGTGTTCTATGGCAAAATCTAAAACTTTAAAAATAATAATCTATCCAGTACTGATTTTGATACAAAGCTTAGATTTACCTCTTTCTTCTAATAAGCTTGTTGTAGCAGTTGGTTGTGAATTTCAAATAAGATGGTTTCAGATTGATTTTCTGTCACAGAGAGTCACATACCAGGTGGCTATGTCATACTGCCATGCGTGAACCCATTGCGTGTGATCTCTGGCTACATCACCCCCTAATGAAACCTCATGCCAGAGGCAATACAGAAGGGTGTTATGTCATTGGTCCTGATGTCTTTGTCGGTTCACCAACTTAATATTTATAATTCTCTGGATATAAGTTTGTGCACCATTTTAATTTTTTTGTCACTTTGTACCTCAAAACTGGTGGCACTTTTGGGGGTGTTGGTGTGTGTTCTTTTTTGTTCTTTTGGTTTTTCAGGATGTAAATGCAATATTGACACAAGCTTTTAATATTGTTGTTCATGAGTGCGGGTTGTCAACTCATCCAGAAGAACAAAGCACATGGCGAGGGAGAGAGCTGAGTGCTCCAGTTGTTGTAACCTTCTACTACTGACAAACTAACCTATCTTCATTATGTAGTCCATCAGACTAAAATTAACTTTGCACACAAAGTGTTATAATCATCTAAATGTCTGTTGGCACTACTATGTATTTATTTGGGAAGAACAACTACTCAAGGTCGGTTTATGTGACAGAAGCACATGAGAACATTTTTATTGTTTTACGTTGTCAGCCATTTTTAATCAACAAAATATTTTGCTGGCAGATAGGGTTTATTGAGCAAAATGGAGTCCTTATGCTTCGCTACTTTTGCTCCACCATCCCTTTTTCTAATACAGTTAAAACTTTTTGTTTTGTTTTGCAGTGTAGGTGACAATACTGTGATAGGTGTTAGAGTGTTACTTGTGTTTTTGGTCAAGTGTTAAGAAGTATGTACTGGAAGTATATGAATAGTGAAAACATTGCTTCTGATTTGGAACAATAGTTCTTTTCTGGAAGATTTACTATGAACAAATGTTTGTACCTCTTCTCATTTTTTTGGTTTTACTGTATCTGAAAATGCAATGTGCATTTGTACACTTCCATAATAAACCTCTTAAAACAATTAATGTCTACATGTGATCTCATACTGTATTTAAAAGATGTGCATTTGTACTGTGTTGAAAATGTGTTTTCTTGTTTAATGTATTAATTTTAGTTATTGATAAGGAAAACTGGAGATCTGTGGCTCCGAGCCTGAAACATCAGGAGCTGACTGGCTGAGGAGAGCTAAGCATTCACATAGATGCTCCTGTCCTCTGTTGAGGAATGTAAATCCCACTTGGTGACCTGGGGTTACAGAGGTTCATGTGAGGTAGGACATGTTGGGGATGGATGCCATCAGAGTACCCGTATGCTAGGAGCAACATGTAGATGCATCCAGCTGATTGCACAGTGGGTGTGTAGAAAATGTTGGAAAATGCATCCAATGGACTGCCCCACTTGTTCTTCCCTCTCAGCTGTTCTCATTCCTTCAAGATTGAAGCTGTTCTCTTCTGGGGAGCCAAGCAGTTGTGCCCCACTGCAGGGGGGAAAGGGGCAAACTCCATGTTGTGGGTGAGAAGGGCACCAGCTATGCTGAGGTTGGGGACTGACTATACTTACCAGTGGGCAGGAGGATGTGTGCAGTAGAAGGAGGTCCTATCTAGGATGACAAGAAGTAGGAGGAAAAAAAGTGTAAGGCTACAAAAAGTGAACTACAGTTTTTTGTATAGTTCTGGGCAATTTTTCATCAGTGATCCTGTAATTTAGGTACCATAAAAACATCATGGCAACTATAGCTCCCAGAGGTAACTTTGTGTATTGATATTAGTTAACAATGTAATCCAAACATTTTTCAAATGAGTTTGTAATGCCTGCTTAGCTGTAAGAACAGTGGTTTTCCATATAAGATCATGCAGTCTGAGTTGTTTATCAGGAACTGCAACTTTCAGAATGCACTTTCTATGTTTGCTTGCATGCATGCACAAAACAAACATATTGTTTCTGTAGTGTAGCAGCTGTGTAAGTGCATGCTGAATAAGCCAATGGATGTAGAAATGTAGGAGGCTTGCCTCTCAAAAGCCAGTTCTGAGAGGGCTGATGATGACAGTATTTACCTGGCTGATGGGTGTAAACTTCTTGTAGTTTACATGGTGGAGGCCTTTAAAGTCTCTTTAAAACATATTTATTTGAAAGCGTTTTTAATTTCTTATGATTATATGTTCCTTTTGGGATGTTTTAGTGTTTTTATTATTATGCTTGTTAAGCCCTCTGAGCCCCTGGATAGGGCGTTATATACATAAAAATTGCCTTGTCTTTGTCTTGCCTTGCCTAGTTCAAAGGAGAAAGCCCCACCTATCACATTGGTTTTCTGCCCATTAGCCAGCTGGCAGACATCATTAGATTTTTGAAGATAAACATCAAGCCTCACACTGTGTGTGTTGTGTGTGTGTACGTGTGTGTGTATCTGTGTGTTTCCCCCTAGTTACAGCCAGGAAGCGCCTATTTGGAAGCACTAAACAGAGTTGAGAAAAAAGAGCATGCAGATATGATACAGTAGCTTCAAATATGTTAGCAGCATGTCAATAATGAACAGAAAACACCGGCAATAGATGATGTAAATTACATATCCTTTATGTTCCCTTTAAAGAGCCCCTGATACCAGTTGGCTAACTTTGAAAACTGTGACAGTTAGACACAGTTCAGTTTATCGTTCAACTATTTTTGCGATCCTTTTTTTTTAATATATGGATGTTATCCTCCTGCCCCTCCCCACTGGTCCCCTTCTGCTGTTGAACCCCAGCCCTTTCACCCCACCTCCAGGACTTACCCCATCTACTTCTTTCCTTGTTGTGTGAGTGGGTGCCATGGATGGTGGTAGTGTGGTACCTTTAGTGGCACAGCATCATCCTGCAGGTGGCAGTTCTTTTCCACCCATTACTCCCCTTGAGTAAGAGCCAATGGCGTGCAATGGTACACATGACAAGACAGCAAACGCTTTCAATACCCACCTCCGATTTTCATTTCTGGTGACCACTGCTGTGCCACCTATCTCCATTAAGTGGCAGCCAAGCAGCAGTACACACTGTCTCCACACACACACACACACCTCAGAGGATGTCCATCGCTGGATGCTAAATCCTCCCCCCCCCCCCGTCAGTTCCTGAATGACCTTGGTCCATTCTCAAACCCAGGTCACCAGTGTGGCGGAAGGCAAAGTGTCCAGTACATCAGCCGTCCATGTTACTGGCCCAGCTATAAGTTTACTGTAGTGCAGGTTTCCTTCAACAATATTGTTTTTGACTCTGAGGGGGGCAGAACCTGCAAGCCACTGTTTTACAGTTCTGTACTTTTAGCCATTGTACCATTCACCCGGAATTATATTTTGTGGAGTTCTTTCCCTTTTTTCTTCATTACTGAGTAAAATGATATAAAAACAAGATTACTGTCCCTTGGACTTTATTAACTTTGGCTGCTTGTCTACACATGACATCACATATGACATCACAATGCCCTATCTATGACATCATAATTCTCTCCACAGCAACAGATTGGGATGTCATAAACAGAACTGTGACTGCAGAAGTAGACAAGCAGCCAGAGCAAATAGGGTAGATATCTTGTTTCCATGCAAATGTCCTTAGTAATAAATAAATAAAAGCAGCAGTTACAAAAAGGGTAAAATATAAGCTAAAGTGTGTCTAGATATTATGTTTTTAGAGTTGTCCCAACAACATCAGGAACTCTTTAACGCCCTGTTGCACAGCAAACAAACATTCGGCCATTGGCAAATGCTTGTTTCTTATGTGGAACTGATAATGATAATCTTGTATGACCAACATCAGAAATCAGTGAATAGCTGGCCCAGTGGCTCAGAGGGCTGAGGCGCTGATCCCTTACCTCGAACTACACTGGTGTCCCGGGTTCGGGAACAGACTCAGGACACCAGGGGCTGGCAGGGGAAGGAGAGGATTGAGCATCCATAGGACTGCTCTCCTCTCCTGGGGTGGGTAGTGGGATGACATCACTCTGCAGCGGCCTCCGGTGGAGATCGGGGGCACTGCAGATGCAACATGGGTGGGAACTTCACCAGAAAAGCAGAAAATGGCTCCACTTTCAGCCGGATGATGGCTGCCTGTCTGTCTGATGCCATCAATGTCCCACAGAGCCAGCCATCCCAGCAGCACCCTGGGGCCAAGCATTGCACTGGACTGCCCCCTCTCGGCTGGCACCTTCCCCCTCGGAGGAGGGGGACCCACCCAGTGAAGGGTTATGCAGGGTTACCCTGGGGATGGCTGCCATATGAGAACAGTGGCCTGGGAACAAGATGGGTCAGATTCAGCCTTGGCACAGCCTGAAGGAGTGGCTAGAGTGGCAGCACATAGGGGAAAAAAGATACGGCACAAAAAAAAAAAGAAATCAGTGATTGAGAAAATGGATACTTTCAATGTGCATGAAGATGTTTGAGCTGTTTCTCAGTATATATTTGTATGCTACAGAATCTAAGCTTTCACTTTAAAAAATATTAAGGCCCCCATTTGCATTTACAGTTGGTGGCGGTGCAAATAAAAGGCGCAAACAGTTCCCTATTGCTCTGTCACCAAAATCTGCCAAACACAAAATACCAACTTGATTGCTGGGGGTGAAGTCTTCCCAATGACTTGCAATGCAGGTCAGTTAGCCAGATGCTGAGATGAGCAAATGTGGTTTGCATCCACTAACAGGCTGTCTTGTGGTATCCTCAGAGGTCTGACCCACTTCTAGGTCAGCAGCTCCATTCTACCAAAGCTTAAAGCAAGATAGATATTGGGGACTCAGTTTTCAGAAGATGGCACAGTGTGTGGTGCACCACTGCCTGTGGCAAACTCGGGTGTGTCAGGGACCCTGCACCATATTTTCTTAGAACAAGAGACCCGGCGCCAAAGTCTCCAAGTTTGCACAAGCCGACCCATGTGCTGACTAAATGGCACATGGAAGGAGGCTGCTGCAAGCTGCGTCACAGGCTTTCCATATCTGTGGCTAATGATAGCGACCCGCTAGCCAGTCGCCCTTGTGGCTGGCAGGTCATCCAAAGGATGAACAGGTTCGCAAGTGTGGATGTGACAGGTTCAGCAAGGGGGAGGGGAGTGACAACTGCCCCTGATGGGAGGACAGCAGGACAAGTGTGGATCAGTGGGGGGGGGCAGATCCAGCAGTGCCACCATGAGGTGGGCTCTCACCTGCCACAGACCACCGACTGCTCCAGTGGTGGTCTGGCAGGTGTTGAGGGCTGCCTGGGTGCTTTTCCCAGGGGGCACAGGGCCACCCTCCACACACCCAGTGAGGGCTGCAGCAGCGGTACACGGCTGCTTAGACCAGCTCCGGGCGGGTCTAACTGCCAGATCCATGCGTCCCTTGGGAGGGGCTTGCAAAATCCAAATGTAGGGAACATTGCAGCCCTGCCCTGGCGCAAGCCCCCTTCCACCATGGTGCAACAGTGCAGCCATCACAAGAATGGCACAAGCCCAGTTGGCACAGTCAGTCTCCCAGTGGCAGACAGTCTGTTAGAAAATCAGGACTGGTGCAAGGTGCAGCACAAGGAGACCCTTGCACCATTTATCCTTGCCACAAGACCCCTTGCACCAGTCCCAATCTTTGAAAATCAAGCCCATTATTCCTGAACAATAAATGAAGAATTTAGCAATTTTTGCAATGCGACTGTAGTAAAAGGTATTACCAAAAAAAGTAGACTACAGTATTTTGCAAATGGGTTAAGGGTATAAACATTGTCTGAATGTTATTTTTCTGAGTCTGAAGGTAAACCAAAAATCAGAAATAGTTGAAAATGTTTTCCTTTACATTTGTTAAAGCTTCATACAAAATACATACTGATATGTGTTAAAATATATTGACACTGTATACTTTTGAACATTATCAATATACTTTAGAAGTGTGTTAATGTGCATGAAAAATGTATCGAAAAAACATAATCCTACTTGACTCAAAGCTTTCATTTAAAAAAAATTGTGTTTCTAGCCATAACAGTTCAAAATTTAACCCATTTTCAAAGAAAGTATAGTTAGAAACTGAAAATTGGTCAAATAAAGCCGGCACCTGCAACTGTCTTGACTCTCTTTCAAAGCCAGAACATAGCCACTTTGCATGCAAGCTACGTTTCTTGTCAAAAGAATGCAAGCTCATACCTGGTAAAGGTCCGTAAAGTGCTTCATTCTGTTGTAGTGCAGGAACATATTAAAATCCAGCAGGAGCTTGAGACAATGCTGAAACTTGCAAGCTTGCAAAGATCCACCCTCCACTCACATGAATCACATCATGACACACTTGATCATTAGAAACTAAGTGTGAAACTGTTAGGGCATTTTTAAAAAGGAAAGTATGGAGTCAAGTCGACAGAGATATGTCGATGTTCTAGTTCCATGATAATCAGTGTTTTCAGTTTCACTAATTTGATCTACTTCGTGTCAATCTCCTGCAGAGAGCAACATTTGGACCAAGCGGCACTAGGACCCCATGGGGGTCAGAACTTTTGGGGCCAACAGCAGGTCAGTTTATTGTGAAGGGATATATTCCATTGAGCACGTTCATTTGCAAGTAGGTCCCTTTTACAACATACTTACTAGGCACAGAGAATCACATCAAATCACATTTACCCTACAGCATATACAGCAATGAAATAAACAACATAATATACAGAATGCAATACAATAAATACATCTTTGTACAAAAAGAATATTGGAGATTAATAGGTACAGCTTAACATGATACATTATTAATGACATGACAAGAAAACACATTTAATACATGAAGGGATCACTAATGTCTGTAAGGAAGGAGGGAAGGAGGACGAGGGGAAAGTGCCACTTAGGATCCGTAGGCAGGGAGAGGAGTAGGGCAAGGGATGAGTGCCTAATTGGGGCCAGCAGAGCAGAGGAGGAGGTAGCAGTAGTGTGGGAGGCCAGGTACATTGATATGACTCATTGGTGAGTTCATTGACCAGCCTGAGTAATGCTCTTAATAGTATTAGGGTATGTAGTTTTAGGGTAGCTTGAAGCTTATTCCATGTGGCAGGGAGGAAGTAGCTTATAGATGCCATACCAAAGCGGGTTCGACACTGTACAGCACCAATACATGTGGCCAGCACACAAATACAGGAGGACATGAGGGCACTGAGCGCTACAGGCAAATCTGGGTGCAAACCTAAGGGAAATTCAGGACAAACATGAGAAGAAGCACTCCCAACAAAAGGATACACAGGTTACATAGATAGTAACAAAGCATAGTAGATTATTGTCCATTTAGCTCACCAATACTCAGTGTTGACACCCCTTGATATTATTAGAGACACAATATTCATCTAATTTTCACTTAAATTCCATTATGTTCCCACTGTCAACCAGTTCCTCAGGGAAAGAGTTCCAAAGTGTCACCACTCTCTGGTTGTGCCAATATAACATTTTTTGTACGATATAACTCCCCTCTTAATTATATGATAGCCAGAAAAGCTGGTTTACTTCAAAATCCCAAATATTGCTTGAAATTAAAGATTTATCAGTCAGTCAAATATCAGATCACATACAAAGTTCCAGCGCTTTGAGACGTCATCAGGGAGATACGTTCTTGAACGCTGGCGGTCTGTTTGTGGTAAATTTTTGGCCCTCATCCTTTTGTTGGAAGTACTCCTTCTTGTGTTCAGCCAGAGCATGACTACTGTATACACAAGTACCATCACTGTACATAGTGACATCAGCCCCAACTGCCTCAGTTCCTTTTTTTGTACCGTTGAAGAGCACGGCTTTGATGGGGTCTGCACTTCAAGACCTTGTTTTCCCTTCCTCTGTTGTCTTTTGTCTAGTCTGTCCCTCACTATTGCTAATTGTCTTTAGTGTCTTGTTTTCTGTTTTTTTATGCCATGTCAGCCAAGGCATTGTTCAATCCATGCCTCTGCAGAGACAGAATTTCCATCAAGGATTCACCCAGCCTGTTTCCAATGATTGGGGCCATATCGTGACATTCATCATTGTAGACATTGACAAACTAAGACAACAACAATTTAAATTATGGACACAACCCATGCAGTCAAACAAATGCCCTTTAGGAAAGAGGCCAAAAAGGGACATTTCAAGCTGGTTCTGCTGTTCATTTTGTGTGATTCCCCATCAACTGTTTCCTCAGCATCGATCTCACCAGTGAGACCTTCTCAGGGTAATCTACAGCCTTTGAAAGCATCTTTGCTTCATTCATGCCTTGCAGTCAGGTGATATCCTCATCAATATATCAATATCTGAGATGATACCCACTCAACCACCTTGTGTTGCAGTGCCTCTCACTATGATGGCCTTGATGCGATCCTTAGTGCCAGTACTGGTGTGCACGGCTGTAGCTCCAATCTCAGTGTCATTAGTGGGCTTTCCAGCCTTAGTGATGTCATCAGCACTACATCAGTGCTGACTTCAGCCACAACAGTATTCTCAAAGGCATGGGCATGTTCTCAGTGCTGACTTCAACCACAACGGTATTCTCAAAGGCATGGGCATGTTCTCAGTGCTGACTTCAACCACAACGGTATTCTCAAAGGCATGGGCATGTTCTCAGTGCTGACTTCAGCCACAACGGTATTCTCAAAGGCATGGGCATGTTCTCAGTGCTGACTTCAACCACAACGGTATTCTCAAAGGCATGGGCATGTTCTCAGTGCTGACTTCAACCACAACGGTATTCTCAAAGGCATGGGCATGTTCTCAGTGCTGACTTCAACCACAACGGTATTCTCAAAGGCATGGGCATGTTCTCAGTGCTGACTTCAGCCACAATGGTATTCTCAAAGGCATGGGCATGTTCTCAGTGCTGACTTCAACCACAACGGTATTCTCAAAGGCATGGGCATGTTCTCAGTGCTGACTTCAACCACAACGGTATTCTCAAAGGCATGGGCATGTTCTCAGTGCTGACTTCAGCCACAACGGTATTCTCAAAGGCATGGGCATGTTCTCAGTGCTGACTTCAACCACAACGGTATTCTCAAAGGCATGGGCATGTTCTCAGTGCTGACTTCAACCACAACGGTATTCTCAAAGGCATGGGCATGTTCTCAGTGCTGACTTCAACCACAACGGTATTCTCAAAGGCATGGGCATTTGTGATACTCGTCTCACACAGAGTTACCTGTTCTCACTCCCACAGGGCATCTTCTTTGTCCAGCTCTACTCTTATCTCTGAACTGCAACCTACAGGCTCACCCACCCTTCCATTCCGGTGTGTGGCCCACCACCTATAAGGGTTTAGCACCCAATATGCAGCAGATTTCAGCATTAAGGGTAGTTCCATCTCTGTTGTCTCCACCTATATTATAAACTGTCCCCTCAGATATGCATGTTAATGTATGTCCATGCTCTGTGGACACGTGTTTTAGGGAGGGAATCTACACTCTCTTTGTCAGTGGGTTCTTAGCTACCATACCTGGGTAAACCTTATGATCACTCCCTTATTTATCAAGCTAGCCTCTCCACCAAGGGGTGCTGGACAAGAGCTTATGTGCTTACCTGTTACCACTCCCCTATCCTCTGAGGGCAGTGCACTCTCCCTGTCATCCTCTGATTGTGCAGAATTTCTGTCTATATTCTGCCCTCATTTCTTTTCTTTTATTTCTTTTTCTCCCACCTACGTCCCTACTGGAGCCACCCCATCAGGAGTCACCAATGAAACCCATCCCTGCCGCTGTCTTACCTGCTGTTCGAGTCCCTCCAGCCTGCCGTGGATTGCCCCCCCCAGGTGGGGTTAGGGTGGGGCAGGACACCCCTGTACCTAAGTGTCTCATCAGGTCCCCAAAACAGCGGCAGATGGTGGCTCATCAGGACTGGGATTGGTGCTCCATCTTCCCGGCTCCTGAGGGCGATTTTCCCTTTTTCTTGTATGGATGCTGCATGCCCAGATGTCAAGGCATGAACGACGACGTCCACAGCATCCACCCCCACTGGTGCAACCCCCGGAGCTGATAGGTCCACAGACCTTCATCTGTGGCCAATCAAACCCCTGAGGTGCTGATGTGCCGGCATGCCCCCAGCCTCCACCAGGGGTCAGCACACACTGGGTTGAAACCCATCCCTCTCCCCCCCCCGGAGAAGGTGAGCAGTCATCAGATGCTCCAGCCCATCTCCCCCTCGCTGACCCTCAGCAGCCTGAGTCCATTCCCGAACCCAGGTTGCCGCCGTGGTGCGAGGTGTGCCGTCCAGCACCTCAACCTTCAGCACCACCGGGCCGGCCCTTCTGCCCTCATTTCTGCATGCCCTGATGTTTCATAAATCTGTGGGAGACATGCAGCAAGCACTTGGTACACAGTAATATCACTTTCATGGAGGTCAACAGTCCTCAGCAGGGTTCCTATGAGTACTTCAATCTTCTGACTACCCCATCTGTGCTCATACCACCTTTACAGTATGGTGATGATCACTTGTGTTGCCAGTGTTTCCCAAAGCAGCAAACCTTAAGTATTTAGCTCCCAGTGGCAAAGCAGGCTATTCACAATAGCCCAGGCATGGTACTCTTTTCAATAAGTTAACAGGCAATGCAGTTTCTCAGTCAACTGTTCCCTACCTGCTCCCCCCCCCCATTTAGTCCCAACAATTTGATTCCTTAGGCACAGAAATGACTGCATCAGAATCTTTATCTCTCAGGATTGCCAATTATGATGCTTATGTAACTCACAATATAGCCAATTGCTGTGGCCAGAGTTGTGTTCCATTTCCAATACTATCCAAGAATTACCAGCCAAGAATCAGCTATAATCCTTAATTGGAAGTAGCCTAGAACATTTGATGCAGCAAACATAAGCTGCATATCATGGATTAGAGACAGTTTCTTGAACTCTGGCTTCAGGCATCTGCATATGAAGACATTCATAGCTGAGACTCTCACAGAAACATAGAATTTGATGGCAGATAAGGACCGCTTGGCCCATCCAGTCTGCTCATTTCTCCCTACCTACACTATTACATCAGACTGCAATTAATCTATAGGTATTTCTCCCTACCCCTTCCTTTCCACTATGATTCCCTTGTGCTTATCTCATGCATTCTTGAACCCCACCACTGTTTTTGGCCCCCCACCACGCCACTGGAAGTCTGTTCCAGAAATCCACCACTCTTTCTGTGAAGAAGCACTTCCTCACATCTCTCCTGAATCCACCCCCCCAGCTTCATATCATGTCCCCTTGTTCTTGAGCACCTTTCTTCTGAGAATGACTCCCCTCCTGTACCTTATCTACCCCCGAGAGGTATTTAAAGATTGCTATCATATCTCCCCCCTCTCCCTCATCTGTTCCAGGGTATATATATTGAGGTACTTTAGTCTGTCCTCATACAGCTTTAGATGCAGGCCCTGCACCATTTCAGTTGCCCTCCTCTAGACCACCTCCACTCTGTCTATGTCCTTCTGGAGATGTGGTCTCCAGAACTGGACACAACACTCTAGGTGGGGTCTTACCAGTGATCTATACAGAGGCAACACTACCTCCCTCTTTCTGCTGGTGATACCCCTTCCTATGCACCCCAGCATACCACGTGCCCTCTCTATTGCCTTGTCACATTGCCTGGACACTTTTAGGTCATCCGATATGATTACCCCCAGGTCTCTTTCCTGCGTGGTGGTCATCAATACCACTCCACCCAATTTGTATTCCCCTCTGGGTTTCTGTGCCCTAAGTGCATTATATTGCACTTTTTGACACTGAAACCCAGCTGCCATACCTTTGGCCACTCCTCTAGTTTTCTCAGGTCTCTGCTCATCCTTTCCACCACACTGAAGTGTTCGTTCTATTGCAGATGTTGGTGTCATCTTCAGAGAAGCAGACCTTCCCTTCCGGCTCCTCTGCAACGTCACTTATAAACATATGAAAGAGGACCCATCCCAGCACTGATCCCTGAGGCCCCCCCACTGGTCACCTTACCTTCCTGGGAGTGAATTCCATTTAACACCCCCTTCTGGCACCTATCCCCTAACCAATTCTGTATCCAGTTTATCACCTTTGGATCCACTGCTAAGCTACCCAGCTTGTTTACTAGTCTCCTACGTGGAACAGTGTTGAATGCCTTACTGAAATCTAGGTAAGCACTAAATCCAGGCACAACAAGCTCACTAATAAGATTAGCTCATTAAAATGTTTTAAAGTTTAGCAAATAAAATGGATCAGTTTCAATTCTGGATAGATCAGGAGAATTTTAACATAATTTACTTACAGAAACCTGGCTTTGCAAAAAAAGCCCAGACAGTGAGACGCAATTAAATGACTACAATACTTTTCTATATGACAAGCCTAAGAGGGGAGGTGGATTCAAAATGTATGTAAAATGACTTAGGACATGTGAGACTAATTTACACTGGTAGCATAGAGGAGACAGAACATGTTATACTAAGTCTGCTCTTGCACAACGCTAGTGTAGGATTTATTAGTTATCCTCCAAGACAAACGTAATTCTGTTTGACAAATTAGCCTTTCATATCTCAAATCTGGTTCAAGGTACAGGCCTAGTACTGCAAGAAGATTTTAACTCAGCTTAGGGAAGACCTAGGGGGGACTGACTGGCTTTAAGCTTCCCCTCCATGGGGCTAAAACAAATAATTAAGCTTCACACCAGGAAAGGCACCTTCCATAGTGCAGGAAATATTCTGGATCTGATTTTTGAACCATCCAATTTAGCTGTAACAAACTGTGAAGTCCTGCCCCCAATTTAAGGGATCACAATCCAGTCGCACGTAGTACAAACTGGGATACGGGTAAGTAGAATGATACCAACT
Organism: Neoceratodus forsteri; assembly: GCA_016271365.2. Taxonomy (NCBI): domain Eukaryota; kingdom Metazoa; phylum Chordata; order Ceratodontiformes; family Ceratodontidae; genus Neoceratodus; species Neoceratodus forsteri. The sequence goes on from CM028137.1 coordinate 941,577,055, forward strand.
TTCAAACTAGCAGGTGCTTTAAAAATTACAGCTCCTCTCACTTTCACATGAGTATATCAAATGAAAAATGGGATAGATTAGATCTAATTCCAGAAACAAATGCAGCCATTAAGAGAATAAGATCATAGCATTTGTCTTGGGTGACTGAGAGTCTTAAGAAATTAATAAGGGGAAGATAGGGCTTGGTGGAAGACAAATAAAACATAAAATGCATTACACTGGGGAAATAAAAAAAATTTTCAAAAGAAATGTAAACATCAAATTCAGAAAGCTGAAATAAACTATCACATAGATAAGACAGTGTCAGCAACAGAACCTTCACAATATAGAAAGATGATAAAAATCTTGAAGGCATGGAAGTTGTTAACCTCAAAGTTAGTTTTACTGAGCACAATGGTAAGAAACTGCTTCCATTATCCACTGCTAATTTTCTCAGTCTATAGTTCTGCACTCTGCTGGATATCGACTAAGCAGAAGTTGATGCCTCTAAGACAGCAGGAGGTAAAACTAAAACTTTAAAAAACTATCCTAAAATGCAATGTTAAGTCATCAAAGAATCACAAGTATCAAAGAAAATAAAGTAAACCAGAAAAATCCCCCAGGCTAGACCAGATTTAACAGGAGGCTGTTAAAATTGGTATTTACTGGAAATGTGCCGAAACTGTGCCCATATTTAAAGATGGGGATTCAAATAACCCATCAAATTACCAGCTCATAGCATTCCCCTCCATTGTTTCAAAGCTTTTTGAAAGGTTAACGGGCAGGCACTTGTATGAAAACCTGGAAATGTATTATTCAATTCAATTCAATTTTTATTTTATACTGGAGAGTATGTGAGCAAAAATGTCCATTTTCACAAATGTCCAGTTGTACATGAATTTACAAAGACACAAAAGAAACGATTTACAGTATTATATGTTAGAAAATGGGCTAAGAAATCTATGGACTCTGATTGGCTGATAGCCCTGGCAAGGTGGGCATCTATCAGACAACAGAGCCCTGGTAAAATCTAGTGCCAGTCCCAACTGACCTGACTACCACCAATATCAGGGTGCCAGTGGAATTTTGAATTTAAAATGCCTGCCATTTTTGTTGTCTCACTTAATGAGAGATACTGGCCCCCAGCTCTCTCTCTCTCACTAGTTCATTGGCAGCTGATAAATCACACATCATCCTCATCTATGGCTATTTTTTGCCTTTCTTTCTTTTTAACTATGGTGCCCTGTTCTGCCGTGCCTGTAATTGTTTGATACCTGACTCTCGGAAGCAGGCTACGCCTCGCTGCCTCCCTTCTGCAACTGGCCGCCTACTCTGCCCTAAAATGAAGCTGCCTATGATTTAAAGTGGCAGCACAGATTGCCCTGACGTGAACTGGCTCACCTTTCCTTACTGTCACAACCCCCTCATGAGAGGAAAGCACAAAGAGCGAGTCATCCCCAGCACAAACACACAGTAAACTCATTCTCTCCCAAACTTGTTGTAATTTATTTTTTACAGTACCTTCCGTCATCTCCCAACAGTCCAATCTGTGATACTGCTGACTGATCCACGCCATGGGTGAGCAGCGAGACCAAACACAGCGCTCCTCTTCACCTCCGGTCCTTAGAGCAAGCAGCGGGACTGGGAACCACTAAAAGAGAGAAAAAAAGGAAGAACTGACCCCTAGTCCTCAGGATAGGAAGAGAGACCGGAAACTGTAACGGCACTCTTCTTAGACTCTCGATCCTCAGAGCAGGCAGTGAGGACCGGAAACAACAAAAAATACGAAGAAAAAAATGCGACTTCCCAACACACACATGCGACATACCGTATATGCCGGCTCTGCTTCCAGTGGCACACTCAAAATGTTTTCTCTCTTTGGGGCAGGGGCACAGATGAAAAAGGAAGCCGTCATTCAGATCAACTTCACCTAACTGGCGGTGGGCAGCGCGCATCTCTCCATGGCAACTACACTCATAAGTACTGTTGCCCATGCTGCTTGTCATATACTGGCAATCTTCAACAAAGAAACACAAAATAGAAAGTCACTTTCTCTTCACAACTTACTGCGATTGGCGATTGGGTGCTGCAGACACAAAGCAGGAGAGTTTCTGTCATACAGATTGTATAGAAGCAGTACTAGAATTTCTTTGTAAATTAAAGTAAGCTATGTCTTCTAAAGTGAAAAATAAACACTATTTTCTGCTACTCCCAAAAGCCATGTGTGTGTGTGTATGTGAGTGTGTGTTTGGAGGTACTAGGACAAAAAGCCACAACTACACAGACTCTAGAAGAACAAAAGCCCTAGATAAAAAAAAATCCACCTATTTTAATACAGGCGGAGGGACTATTTTATTTCAAAACTTATTTTAAACTTATTTTTAGTAACATGTTTTTATTAATCTTATTTTCTTTTACAGTGCCCATTTTCTAAGCACAATAATACCCTCCAGGGTGGGCGGTATGGGCAATACCGCCCACCCTGTCGGGTATTATTGCTTACTTGGCACTCCTCCATTTGGGGTTCAGAGCATGGAGGTCTACAGATACTGCCCTCATGGGTTTTGTGGATCTGTTCGCAAGTGATCTTGACCAACGCAACTCCACGGGCATGGTGTTCATGGACCTGTCCCTAGTGCACCATAAGAGCTTACTGGGGAGAATGGATGCTCTTGACATCTCACAGGAAGTTAAAACTGGTTTCAGTCGTACTTAAAGTGAATTTCCAGCATTTTGTTGGGGGCTTTTGGGCTTTATAGCTTGTTACCTCACTGCAGCTTAAGTTATTTGTCATAAAGGACATTATTTTTATTAGTCCTGTTAGGAAGAGAAGGGATCATAAATCATACCAAGCCTGATGGCCAGCCTAGGTGGCTTTCACATATACCAGAAATTGCTTTATCATTTTAAAAAATGTTTTGAAACTGAGCCCCGTGGACTTAACGGGTCACGCCCCGGGCTCTCCCTGGTTAGACATCACAAAATGTCTAAGCATGGGGGCATGGCTGGCAGAATGGGAAGTGGAAGGGATCAGCTGGCCTTGGGCTCAGCGCAATTTATGATCCCTTCCCTTCCTAACAGGACTAATAAAAAAATTTGTATTTTATGGCTCAAAGGACTTACGCTGCATTGAGGCAATGGGGAATAAAGCTCAACACCACATCTTTGAAATTTCCTGTAGGTGGCAGGACATAAAAGGAAGTAGTTGAAAAATCTCATCCAATGTGGGACTCCTTCATAGAGGAGTCCCAAAAGGAGCCATATTGGGTCCTTTACTTTGCCTTATTTACATAAATGAACTTCTGAACTATATCTGTCAGGCTCATGTAAAATGATATGCAGATGACATTGTTCTAGTGTCACAATCTAAAAATAAATCAGATATGTAGGTAAATCTCCAGATGGATTAAGAGTTTGTGAGGTGGGCGAGGGATAAAACAAGGTGCAGGCACAATACAGTATGTGCACTCCACCACCCTTGCCATTAATGTGTGAGTGATCAGTAATCTGTCCAAACATGACTAAACATCATGAAATGATAGGTGAGATAAATACTCCCTGGCATCAGGGTCCATCATCCGTCAAACGTCTACAACATTCTTAGTAGCCATAAAGTCCAGTGGGAGATGTGCAGATCATGACAGGATACCACTCGTTCATCCCTGGCTCACACACACAATTAAAATTGCCCCATAATGATATGGCCTGAGAATGAGGCCAACTGGAGGAACAGTTATCACTGAAACTCCAGTAGATTTACATTGGGAACATAAATTTTGAGTAAAACCAACAGGTTGCCTGCCACAGCTCCCTGCACCATAATCCATCTGCTGTATTTGGGTGAAATAGTTTAAGACAGCCACTCCCCTTGCCCTGGAATTGAAATAGGCACCAAAGACCTGCCACACCCAACCTCTGTGAAGTTTAGTGGTCTCTGCATTGGTCAGGTTGATCCTGGGGAGGGTTTCTTGTAGAAAAGCTATGTCCAACTCCACATCTGTCCATTTCAGTGAAGAATCTTCTTTTCTTTTCTTTTTTTTTTTTACAGAGTGGTTCAGTCCCTTAATGATTCTATTTTAAGGCTGGTCATTGCTGGGTATATGAGTCAGTGAAGGCAGCAGTAGAGGACCCTCATCTAGGGATTACATAACTAGTACATGCACAAGTCCCTCGTGTATGGTTACTGGAACCTGTATTCTGTACTTTCTCCTTTATTAAACCTACTTGAAATCAAAAAGGTTTCCCCAACTGGGTGGCAACTCCAGCCATCTCTTCATTCAGCTACTCCTCCCACCAAAGTGCAGGTCCTTCCTTAAATAAAAGAACCAAAGCATGAAGCGATGAGTGTTATTTTTTAATATGTTTGCTTGGATACTGGAAAAATGCTTTAAAGTAGCAGTATGTGTTAGTTGCCATATAGATTTTTTTCAATAATAAAGTTTTCCTAGCAAAGACATAAATATACCAATTTTTATTTTTGTTTTCTTTCATTGCTGAACTAATATATTGGATTTGGAAGCTTTGAAAAGTTTCTGCTCCACACCATGCCCAACATAAAAAAAAACTGAATGTCTCGGTACAGTGCTGTGCTAGTTACCATCAGAAACACATGTACAATAATCCTAGTATATCCTCAACATGAATCTAGTATGCACTGTACAGTTAGCAGGTAAACTCAAAGGAAGAGATTGTTAAAAACTGCAAGCGGCAGCCCAACTAAATTGCGAGTCATTAATTACAAAATTAACTATAAAAGCTCTCTTAAGAATATCTGAGAAAATCTGTATATCATATTGAATTTGCTCAATAAACATGAGTTTAAAAAAATATCTGAGAAAATTAAAAATGCACTAGGATGAATCAAAGAATGGCAGAGGTGCATTTTTATTAAAACACACACACACATGTATACATACATATATATATATATATATATATATATATATATATCAGAAATGTTTGATAACAAATATTTATTTTATTTATTTATTGAAGTCTCAGAATTACAATACATTTGAGTCAGAGACTCTTTCACAAAGGCTCCATGTCAGAGAGTGCTCAAGATTACAACAGTGTAAATACAGTAATAAATACAATGGCCAGGCAATAAAAAAAGAAAAACAAGGAAATGCAAAATACAGTGAACAATAGAATGGCAAGGCAAATGCAAACAATGGCAGGGAAATGCAGTAAAACAATGTAGCAGCAAAAAGTAAAATGGGTAAACAAAGTTAAATTGGCGGTAACAATTGATGCAGCTTGGGTTAAATAGATAAAGCTGTCCAAAAGAGGACATTGTCAGTACAGTGGTTTGAAGGAATATAAAAATATTAAAATATTTAAGTTAATAATGCATTAAGTACACATGCTCTGTGAATTCCCCATTTAATAATTATAATTATACAATGGCAAGAAATAATGCAGGACTGCCATTGGTCAGTCTGGGGCTGGACCCATGATGTTATCCCAGCGTAACATCACAGATCTAGTGCCAGTACACTAGCTAACCATATCAACTGTTACTGAAATGAATCACTTCACACAACCCATGTCGTGATCCCCGCTTCGCATACTGCTTGCTCGCTTCCTCGCTTCCCGCTCAGCAAAACTGTTCACTGTCTCCGGCTCATTTATTGCTAAAAAATAAAGAAAGCAACCAAAAAGAACCCAACAAGCCTCACACATTCAACTCAAAATCCCAAGACATTCTTTTTTATATATTTTAAATTCATGAACCAAGCGACCCCAATGTGTAAGCGAGCAAGTACGTCGTCAACAGTCACGCGCCTCTCTCTTCAAAACGCACGCTGGCTCTTAACAGCACTATGTTTTGTTTCAAACGGTAGCAAGTAAAACAAATAAAAAACATTCTCCCTGCAACTTCCCTACCTTCTCTCCTCTTTCTTCACAGAAATCTTCAGAGCACGCAGTGGGCATATGAATGAAAGATGGTGGGGGGACACTGATTCCCAACCACCACCAGCATTTGAAGCCATTCATAAAAAGACACAGACAGGAAGACAGAAAATCAAAACTGTGTCCAAACAGATCAGAAACTGCAAGAGAATAAGGCAGACTAATTAAAACTGTCACCACTGACAAGATGAGGAGTACAGACTGGGGCAAAAAAAAAAAAACAGCAGCTCCACCTACTGGTGAATCAGCACTATTTTTTGATAAAGTAAGCTTACTCATTCATAAAAATAACAAAAATATATTTTAAAATCAGTTTTTCTTCTTTTGTTTTGTTTACATTACAAATAAGCCATTGTATAATAGGAATAATACACTCCAGGGTGTGTGTCGTGCTGGGATAACGTCACTTCTGGGGTGATTAGTTGCACTCGGTCTGCGGCCTCGTGCCTAATCACTCCAGGTGTGACTTTATCCCAGCACGACACACAGACCCTGTCATGCATTATTCCTTTATTAAAAAATGGTTTTCAAAAATTGTAAAACCTGATTCGATGAAGGCCATCTTTACCCATGCTATTATCTCAGCACAACAGCACTGGATAAAGATCCAGCAGTTTACTATATAAAGAATAATGTATGGGTGACCATACACAACAAGCCTGTGTTTCCATCGAGGGGTTGAGATAACAGCATATGGATCTCAAGAAGCTCGAGAAGTCCATGCTGTTATTTCAACCCCGAGATGGAAACCCAAGGTAAGTTATGTACGGCCACCCATATTTTATTTTTTATAGCACATGGTTCTGCAGAGGGAACTGGCAAGTGGCTATGAGCAACAGTACAGAGAGAGAGAGAGAGAGAGAGAGAGGTTGAGGAGCAGCTCTGCTGAGTTAACCACTTTCTATACATAAAAAATCAAAATCCATTACAGAGAGAGTGAGTGAGTGCCGGTACAGTGAGAGTAAGCTGAGGAGCGGGTGTGCCTGCTGTAGTAAGTGCTACCACGCTCTGAGGGAAATCCCCTCACACACCCTGAGGGTGGGCATCGTGAACCGCTAGTGCAGTCATGAAGGCAGGCTGTGGCCTGCACAAGTCACGTTACATGAAAATGAAAGTGGGTGCCAGGTGGGAGTCAGTGCAAGCAGGTACACAGGTGCATTGATGAATTATAGAACATGCACAACAACTTTTATAATGTGCACAACAACGTTTGGGTAGCCACTGATTTCAACACAATAAGCCCTAACCATATACTATAAAAGCAATACTAACCCACATCCCCAATTGCCTTCACAAATAATGGCCACCACTTTTACTTACTACCTTCAACTAGGCCCTAAAAATAAAATTGCCTTAAATTAAGAAAAATAATAATGTTATCTGTCCTCATAATCCTCTTCTTACTCACACATATAGTAACCTAAATTAAAAAAATAAAGTGCTACAGTACTTACAGTTTTAATTTCTGGTGTTTTTTTGCTGACTGTAAAAAAAAAATCCTCCTTCTATATTTACCTGCCTACCAGGGAGACCTCTGCTGTTTAACCTGCTACAGATAAAACAAAAGCCCTGGTTCCATATGAGGCCTTCTGTTGTGTGCTTGCGGTGGTAAACATTCTGCCAGTAGAACTGAGCAGAGATTTGAAATCTTGTATTCCATCCATAGCAAACATAGAAACATAGAAGTTGGCAGATAAGGACCGCTTGGCTCACCTTGTCTGTCCATTTTTCCCTGCCTATACTGATGCCATTGACCTTACCTGATCTCTGTCTATCTCTCCACCCACTTCCCTACCAAGATTCCCTTGTGTCTATCCCATGCATGCTTGAAACCCATCACTGTTTTTGCCCCACTACCTCCACTGTAAGACTGTTCCAGGTAGCCACCACTCTTTCAGTGAAGAAGCACTTCCTCACATCCCTCCTAAATTCCCACCTTCAGGCTTCATTGCATGCATCCTTGTTCTCTTGCACCTCCTCCTCTGAAAAATACTCCCCTCCTGTATCTTATTCACACATGAGGTATTTATCAGTCTCTATCATGTCCAGCCATCCCCTCCTCTTTTCCATATTGCACGTATTAAGATCCCTCAGTTTCTTCTCACAGGGGACCAACACCACTAACTACAAAAAAAACACCAAACTTACTGTTTGTGGGGGGCTGTGTCCCCCGCACTCCTTGTCTTGGGGGGGCTGCACCCCCAAACCCCCCAAACTTTATATAATTACCTCCAGAAGGGAGGCAACTCGGGGATGGGGAGAAACCTCAGGATGGGGGGAGAATTATTCTTGAGGGGACGGGGAACCAGCAGGATAACCAGGGGTTTGTGCAAAAGGTGCAGGGTGAGAGACAGACAAACAGAGGGTAAGTCGGGAGGGGGGAACAATAGCCAAAACCCAAAAAAAAAAAAAGTTGTTTGGGACCAGGAATTGAACCTTGGGCCACCAATACTCCACTGTCCTCCACTGCCTGTGGCCTTATCCTCGGAGCCACAGCAGCTGCTTACCAAACCAGTACCCAGCAGAGCCTTTGTCTTCTCCTTTCCTGCATCCCTACAGCTACAGGGATAGTGGTTACATGCAATATATTTTCCCTGTAGCTGTTTTCTCCCTTTAGCTGTTTTGTCCCACATTATTTTTATCTATTTTGCCTAAGCTGTTTTTTCCCATGCTATTTTAACCTGGAACTGGGAAAACAGATGGTGGGACTATTAAAAGGTTTACACATTAATTTATTTTTGTACATTTTTTCACCACCCCCCCCAAAAAAAACTTGGACCCATTTTATAATTGCAGTAAGATACTCCAGGCTGTGCTTTGTGATGGGATCATAGCACTTCTCAGGTGGTTGAAGGCATCTAGCGATACCTCGTGCCTCACAACACACCCAAGGTGTGCCATTATACCACCACACCCTGTCATGTTTTATTGCTTAAGTGTCTTATAGTTCTTCCTTACTGGCATAAGATCAAATGTAATACCTACCATTAACTGACTTTACGACCTTAATATTAACCATTAACCTCCTTCTGTCTTTTTACTGTTAACTGCCCCCGTGACAAAAATACTGTACCTCCCTCTACTCTAACACACCCCCCCCCCAATTCATGGTACCTATTGTACTGTGCTACTCTACTTGCTAAATTTTGGTTTGGTTTCCCCCCAGCTGTCTCTCCTCTCTCTTAACCTTATCCCTCACATCCTCCTATTCCCTTCGCTCCAGTCCTCTGACTCCCGTTCCTTCCATGCTTCCTTGTGTAAAACCTCCTTTTAGCATTCTATATTTTACCCCCCACTTTCCCCTCATCTGGAACAACCTCCCATCTGCTCTCTGTTCTTCTCTGTCTTTTCTCATTCAAAGCCCTCCTCAGTGGCCTGTCAGTACCTACCTGGCTCTGCAACTAGCCCCTCTGTGATGTAATTAGCACTCACTTCTTACTGCAGTTTCTTTAGTTCTTTTTCCCTGACTTTGTTCCTATTTATTTAATGTGTGTAATATGTACAGTTATTACATATGTCTGCACTATTGCATTTATACCTACTTTCTAGTTTTGTATTTTTTGTAGTTATATACCACCACCACCCAACTCTTGGATCACACCAGGAAACAAACTTCATCTTAGTGTACCTTTCCCTTTCAACAAATTTCCAATGAATTAGTAATATAGAGAGAATAATGTATGGGCAACCATATACAACAAGGCTATGTTTCCATCAAGGGGTTGAGATGACAGCATATGGACCTTGAGAGCACAGCTCAACCCCAAGATGGAAACACATGACGAGTTGTGTGTGGTTGCCCATATTCTTATTTTATATAGTGTATTGTTTTGCACACAGAAATCACAGAAGTGTTACCTCCCTAAATGAAAACAAAAGAAAACAAATAAAAAACTTGTCATTTCTTTCTTCTGTTTTATGATATAAATTAAATTTATAGACTTTGCAAGTTAAAATGTACATTTGGGCACTCTGTGGTTAGCAATCAGCTAGGTGCTGGGTAAATGAGGAATTTAAATTGTTATGACCTTTGAACTGTGCTGAACAACTGCTCAGAATGTGCATAACAGCACCTTGGAATGTGCACAACAGTTTAGAATGCGCACAACAAGGTTTTTGAGCAGGCTGATTTTTATACAGAACAAAGGCCACCCATATACTATATTACTGATTCTGTTCGAAAATGTATCTCTTTCAGAACTTTAACATGCTTGTTAACATTTGTATCCCAATATACATTACAACCCCCCAACTAAAAAAATGGTCTGGCCCTTAGGAAGGACATTCCCAGTTTGCTCGGACTCCTCCCTGCCTACCTTCAGTATTAGAGTTATACAGGTATACTGCTTAAAAAAACCTGTGTGCTGGACTTCCGGTGACGTCACTGACTCATTCGGCAGCACTAGAGTGGAGCTCTGCACCCCCACAAATATAAACCTTAATTTTCACTGCCTGGGGTGCTAATCCAACTTTCCCCTACTAACCTCCCAGTGCGAGTCAACATGGCGACTCATCCGAGGGCTAAAGAGGGTACTTCAAGCAGTCTCAAACAATAAAAACTGGAGTTACAGCAGCAGGCTCCGAGCAAAGCAGTCGCAGAGACCAGGCCGCCAGAAGCCAGGGAACCTGAGTCAGAAAACAGCTCAATGGACAAGGAGGAAGAGGTGACTATTACCTCCCGCCAGCTTTGCAGAGAACAACGCCACCTCACCCGCTCTATGGAGGGATTCCGAAGGGAGGTAGTGGAAAACAAAGAGAGATTAGCCCGACATGATCAGCAGATCATTCAGCTTGAGGGGACAGTTAACTCCAATTCAGACACCCTAGATCTGCACAATGGGGCCACACTGCAGCTGCATGACAGGTCCCAGCTCCTTCTTGAAAAAATTAAGGACTTGGAGAACAGATCATGAAGGGTGAACCTTTGTATACATGGCCTACTAGAAAACAATGAATCTAGAAATATGGTTGAATTTATTGAGATCCTACTAAAGGAGCTGCTGAGTTTAGATAAAGACCTGCCTCTCAATATTATAAGAGCGCACCAAGCCCTAGTGTCTCCCCCTAAGGACCCAAAGGCCAGGCCATGCTCCGAGGTCCTTTCTTTTATTAGACTTTCATACCAAAGAAATGGTCCTCAGAAAAGCCTGATCACACAAACAGATGGTATTCGGAGACACCAGGCTCTTTATCGAACCGGATTACACCCCCACCATGATGGCCAAAAGGAAACTGTGGTTCCCAGTGCTACGGGAACTGTGGGCCAAAAGTCTCAAGGCTCGTGTGGATCTTCCGTCCAAGCTCAGGGTTACCTCGGATGAGGGGGTGAACATTTTTGATTCGCCAGCCGAAGCAAAGAAGTGCCTTACCACTCTCGGCCTCAGAGCAGATGACTTAGTTAGTCCAGCACAGTTCAAGGAAATTGAGTGCCGACAATGGATCCCGATGGGTAGAAAGTTCCTGAGAGCCTCAATGAACAAAGAAAACAGCCCGTGGTCCAAGTTGAAAGGCATCACATCCACCAAGAAGGAGAGCCATGAACGATCGCAGTCCCTGTCGTGGACAGTTGGATCCTCAGCCCTTGCGGCAGATGACGAGACATGTTTGATGGTTTGAATTTAATGTCTGGACCCCTTTTCTCTCTCCCATTCTTAAGTCGCTGGGATGGTGTGTGTGTGGGGGGGGGGCTCAGGGGAGCATCCCTAAGCATTTTAACTATGGGACCTGCTTTTCACGCCTGCTGGCCTAATTTATTAAACCACCTTGGGAGGGTCCTTGGATCCACTCCAGACAGCCCTCCCTTGACTGCTGGAGGGAAAGGGGGGTCTAAACAGTGGATTAAATGGATACTTCCACACACGAGGATATTATATCTTATATTGGGCGCTGCTGGTTCCCCAATCAATGTAGTGGGGAGTGGTCGGGGTACCCCGAGAGGCCATGAGTGACAAGGAAGCGAGCTCTGCAGTATGTATTATCTATAATGATCAGTAACAGTTGGGTTATACTTGCTTCACCTTTACTCTGTCTTAAGTTCTCTTTCTGCATATTAGATTAGTTGTGGGAGGGCTCTTGTTGCTCACACCATGATAGATGTGCCTACACACAAGAGGTTTGTCATTCTCCAATTTGAGGGCAGGCGACATGGTGCAGGATATAATCTGGCACCTCCCCTCACCATTTCACAATCTCAGAGTGGGGGGCTCTGCATACCACTATTGAAGTTACAAAATGTTTTATTCAACAGTTCGGTCCACTGTTGGACCAGTTCAATGCATTGTTATTTCACCTTGTTTAGAAGTCAGTTTACCTGTTGTTCATTAAAGTTTGTTTCCTAGCTGTGCATCTCATCCTGCTCACCTCCCTGGAGAACTCGGTTGAATCTGGGGGGGGGCCCTGGGCGAGGGTGCCAGTCTCCACCCTTTTTCTCTATCACAAACGGATGACCTGGTGGTAGCAACATATAGAGGACTAAACAGCCCGATTAAGTGAGCATGGGTTCTGCAGGAATTGAACAGGGGATGGGTACCACAATAGCACTGCTTCAGGAGACCCATCTCACAGGTAGTGAGCATCAGAAGCTATGTCGTAGATGGGTGGGACAGGTATTTGCCTCCTCATATCACATGCACCCTCACCACTGCAATTCCAGTGCATAAGGAGTGCCCCCTGCAGGTCTCCTCCTCTCCGATCGACCCCGAAAGATGCTTTGTGGTACTTCAGGCTTGTTCGGGGGATACACCTTGCACTATAGCCTGTGTCGACACTCCCAATGAGGACAAGGAGGCTGCCTCCTTCTTTAAGGAATTTTTTAAAAAGACTCTCCAAAAAATAGAGAGAGTCATTGCATTTTAGGTGGAGACTTTAACACCATTCTTTCTCCCAACCTGGATAGGAGAGGCAGTTCCCTGAGGGTCAAGTTGGGAATGGTGGGGCAGGTTTTGCAACGCTGGTCTCAGACCCTGGGCCTAGCAGACATTTGGAGAAGCATGGTACAGCAAGGGATTACTCCCACTTCTCAGACACCAGTGTTACACAAGCATTGACATACTTTTCCTGTCAGAAGAATGGCTACATGCAGTGTCAGAATGCCGAATCATGACTCGCACGCTCTCTGACCATGCTCCAGTTAGAACCCAGATAGCAATGGCTTCTTCATTTAGAAATTTGCACTGGAGGCTAAATGTGGGTCTCTTAAACAACCAAGAATTTAAAGATTTGATCACTACCTCCATCCGGTCATATGATAGCTAGAACCCAGTGGGGGGAAACTTCACACGCTGTTAGATGGGACGCCCTGAAAGCAGTCCTTTGGGGGATTATCACTGCATTTGCCTCTAAAGATAAAAGTGTAGGGAACAGAGAAGGGCTGAACTTGAGAGAGACTTAGCAGACTTGGAGTTTCAGCACAAAATTTCCTTGAACTGTCAGATGCAGCGGGTATTAGCTGAGAAGCAACTCGCCCTGGAGAAGCTTATCACCTCCCAGATGGAAGCTTCTTATAGAAGGATCCGCCAGGATTATTATGAAAATGGTAATAGGGCTGGGACACTATTAGCCACAAACCTGCGGCAACAACAGGTCAGTAGATTGGTCCCTCAGCTCAGAGACCAATCCGATGGTACTAAGTTGATCCGAAACCCTGAGGCAATCATTAAACAGTTTGCAGATTTTTATAGCACTCTTTATACTCAGGAGGTGATCCCAGAGTATGAGGCGAAGCTTTCGGCTTTTTTCAAGGGCTTGAATCTGAGGCTCCTCTCTCATGAGGCAAGAGAACACCTCAACGGGACAGTTTTTGGAAGGGAGCTGTTAGCTCACATTAAGAAACTTAAAGAACGGCAAGGCCCCGGGACCAGATGGCTTCCCTTCAGAATTTTTTAAAGCATCTGCAGATCTTTGGCTGCGATTCATGCTCTCAGTGTGCCAGGAGGTCATGGACGGGGGAGTGACCCTGGGCTCATCTCAGTTATTCATAAACCAGGCAAGGACCCTGTAGAATGTGGGTCTTACAGACCTATCTCGCTGTTAAATGTTGATTTAAAAATATTCACGGGACTATTGACCAGTAGATTACGAACACAGATTGCATCACTGGTACATGAAGACCAGACAGGCTTTATTTCGGGGAGATATATCTTTGATAATATCAGGAGGCTACTAAACATCATCTCCACCCAGGGCTCACTGGACCAGTTTCAAATTGCCACCTCCATGAATGCCGAAAAATCTTTTGACAGGGTTAATTGGAATTTTCTAAAAACATCTATGAAGGGAATTAATTTTGGCCCCAAATTTCTATCCACAATATCTAGCCTGTACTCCCACCCACAAGCCCTCATGAGGGTGAATGGTATCAGTTCCCCTTTTTTCCTCTAATGAGAGGCACGTGACAGGGCTGTCCCCTTTCTCCCCTGTTCTTTGCCCTTTGCCTTGAAACCCTGGCCATTACAGTTAGACAGAATCTGCAGATCTTGGGAATTATGGGTGGGGGGTGCGAACAGAAAATTTCCTTATATGCCGAGGATTCCATATTTTTTCCTCTCCACCCCAGAAAAAATCCACCCCGGCATTATGTAACACACTTCATACTTTTGGGGAGATCTCAGGATACAAGATTAACTTTTTAAAATCAGAAGCTCTGATTCTGAGTGGAAAGGCACCATGGGAGTTCAGGGAGAACTTCCCCTTTAAATGGGCCCTGAAGGGCCAGTTTAGATGTTTGGATATCCAAATTGGTACAGACCTGAGCAAATTATTCTCTCTTAACTATGGGAGGCTCTGGGAGGAGGTGGAAAAGGACCTTGCGAGGTGGCTACTTTTGCCCCTTACACTTGTTGGTTGCATTTCAGTTCTTAAGATGAGCATCTGACCTAGATTTCTATTCTTATTCCAGCGCCTACCCCTGAGATTGCCCATCGCATTCTGGAGCAAATTACAGAAAGAAACCCAAAAATTTGTTTGGAAAAATAAGAAACCCAGAGTGGCCAGGCACTTTCTTTGCCTTCCTAGGGAGAGAGGTGGCCTAGCGTTGCCGGATTTTTCTCTATGCTACTTGGCTGCACAGATGGGCCCGATTCTCTCCTGGTCTAAGCAAACAGTGGAGTCCCACTGGTATGATCTGGAGAACCTTCTTCCAGATGGCAGACCACTGTATACCCTGGTACTGCCCCCCCCCTTGGGATTACTCCAACCAGGTCAGTAACGGGTGAGTCAAGCAGGGGTTACACATTCTTCACAAAGTTAGGAAGCTGCTAGATACTCCAGAGGGAGTGGGTCCTCTGTCCCTCATCCAACATGAGGTGAGCTCCCCCCTTCCCACATTGGACAGTGGGTTCGCAAGATGGGAGGTGGAGAAGCTAACCCGGTTCACCCAGCTGATTGAAGGGGGGTGCATTACTTTTCAAAAGGTGAAAGAGAAATTTGGTTGGAGTAATACAGAATTCTTTCAGTACCTGCAGGTACAGCACTTCATATTCTCCTCAGACAACTTGGAGAGACTTACCAGACCTTATACAAGTTGGGAGAACTTTCTATTCAGAATGATCACAATCCAAGCCCCAGTCAAACCTGTGACCACACTTCACAAACTATTGCAGGAGGCGAGAGGGGATTCTCTGGACCAGCACAGACAGGCCTGGGAAAGGGAAGCAGGTATAACTATCAATGGAGTCACATGGAGTCAGAGTCTAAAAATGGGTTTGAAGGTGACCTCATCCCCTGTGTGGCATGACTACTACTGGAAAATTCAAACCCGATTTTTTTAGGGTACCCACAGTTACACGCCACTACACGGGTGGGGATGCCAACTGCTTGAGAGGCTGTGGTGGAGTGGGAAGTCACTGGCACATTCTTTGGGACTGCACTAGACTGGCCAAATATTGGAAACAATTCCAAGAAGCCATATAGGCAGTAATGGGGGTGATCATCCCAAATACATTTACAGACTGGGTCCTGGGATTCCCAACAGTATCCCACTTCCATGGGGGGTCATGTATAGTACTGTTGGCACTATTAGTGGAGGGTTTAAAATGTATCACGTCCAAGTGGCTCGGTGGGGAGCTTCCCACCTTGCAGGAGAGGATTCGCAGAGTAGAGGACATGGTGCTTATGGAATCCATCACTGTTCGATTGAGGCTGCAGCAAGATCACCGCGTATCTCATTGGCAACAGTGGGAGACCTGAAGGCTACAGTCCACCACAGACTCTCAGCTAGGCCCAAGTGACACCTGATCATCTACCCAGTATGAGCTGCATGGAGTCAGGGATGGTCAAGAGGCTTTCTGGGGGGATGGGGAAAACCCCCCACCAAAGAGACTCCATAATGGTTGGATTGTGAGAGTAGGGACCTTTGTAACCATTGCCAGGAGTGTCCTTAAAATTGAGGCTTGGTGGTCTGGTAGGAATGTTTTGCACAGCTGGGCTCCTAGTTTTTGGCCTAGTTTTGGCCATAAGTTTTTCCCTTTTTTTTTTTGATTTTCTTTTCCTTTACCAAAATGACTTTGTTATCAGTTTACATAGATACATAGACAGTGTCAGCAGATAAGGGCCTATGGCCCACCCAGTCTGCCCACATGAGCTTGTAAGTTCAGTTTATGTTTTCCCAGAAGTCTGTTGCCCCTTACCCCTGACCTCCAGAATTCCTTTATGTCTATCCCATGCATTCTTAAATTCCGTGATTGTTTCAGCCCCGGCCACTTCCTCTGGCAGGGTGTTCCACTTGTCCACCACCCATTCTGTGAAGAAATTCTTCCTCACGTTTCCTCTGAACCATCCTCCCTCCAACTTCATCACATGCCCTCTAGTCCTGGAACATCTTTTTCACTTAACAATAGTGTATTCCTGCACCCTGTTCCTCCCTGTAAGATACCTGTATGTCTCTATCATATCCCCTCTCTCCTTCGTCTCCTCCAGGGAGTACATATTCAATTCCTTCAACCTGTCCTCATAGGACTTGTGATGCAATCCTTGTACCATTTTTGCTGCCCTCCTCTGAACCTTCTCTACCCTGTCTATGTCCTTATGTAGGTAAGGTCTCCAGAACTGTACACTGTACTCCAGGTGGGGCCTCACTTGTATGTTCAACAATAATGCAGGCCGAAGCCTTCCTTTTTCAGAAGCTAGCCCTGCGCATTTACACTCTACAGTTGCCACCAAGTACTTTGTATCAGAAATGGTACAGAGAAGATTCATCAGAGGTCTACTCGTCAATGTAGTGATGAACATGTATATTGCTTTGATGTATACCGATGTGGCTGCTAATTTACTTTCTCTTGAAGAAAGCTGAGTTATAAAAAAACAACTGTGTGCTTACGTTCATGTTTGTCTATATGTACTGTTCAATATATATGTGAATAACAAAATGGAGGCACTCAAAAGACAGGTCCACAAGGTAAAAATTAATTTCAAGTCATCATTTATTTAGTGTGCAAGACATACTGACTGACAGTATGTCTGTCTGGCATGGGGTCATAATGTCACAAGACATTATGCTGTAGCAATATCCCCAATATACCATGCTGCCAATACAGCGTGATATATTGCAAATGGTATCATTCTTGTTTCCCCTGTTACAGGGGGCTGTGCCCCCCGAACACCCCCCAACTAATATTACTAACTTGGGGGGTGTTAACACTTAATATCGCACAAAGTGCAAAGAAAGAAAAAAATTATAAGCATCTGGGACTGGGAATCGAAATCCAGTCCCAAACGCACTTCTTGCCTCCCTTGCTGCCAGTGTATCATCCCATCAAGCCATGGCAGCTGCTCGGCTGACCCCTGTCTCAGCAGGATTCTTATTCTGCACTGAGAAGAGTGAGAGGATGCACTACCGTGCATACTTCCTTTCGTGGTTTTGCACCCTCTCACTGTTACCTACAGCACTGTTCCTACCTCATTTTCATGTCATGCGCTGTAGAGCGTGCAACATTTTGACCTGGTAAGTGTCTGTCTGCATCTCTTGCACATAAAATAAATACTGACTTGAAATTAATTTTACCTCATGAACGTCAGTCTTCAAAGCGCCCCAGTTTTGTTATTTTTATACCTTGGTGTGGCTACCTTGGGAGCACCGACTCATTGCGTCCCAGAGCACATTGCTCATCTTGTGCAACAGTATATGTGTGATCCTGTCTGTGCTTGCATGGGTGTTGTTGTGTAGGTCTGTGTCTCGTGCTGGCTGTTTGAGTCTCGTCGGCTATAGCCAACTCTTGTCAAGGTATGCCTAGAATGCAGTGTTGGTAAGAAGACACTTTACAGACACATATTTGAGTAATTATCACTCTAGAGAAAAAAAGTGATTTATAACGCACAGGCTATCAATCAGAAGTGCACACGGAAGAGAATTAAAATAAATAGCACCTATATGGTGATATGCTGCATTCAATCTCTTCCTTGTTTCCCGTGCACAAAACAGTTATGCATATATAGGAACAATGCCTATATATAGGAACACATACAGTAGGTCTTAAAGATGGAACGAGTCACAGTAGCTCATAAAGACTGTCCACTTCTACTCCCTGGCAGCAACACTGAAGGCCTACAGCCCTCATCTGTTTATCTAGGTTAGCCTTAAAGAAATTAAGTGTTTTAAACTTCACCACTATACAACTACAGCCAGAGATCAGTAGCAATATATTTAGATATATCACTATTAAATGCCTCCGATCTCCTGTGAAATGAATGGAAATGTGCTGAGATATAGTTATATATACACCACAGCAGTGGTGAATAAATTGGATGATTAAATCTTTTTTAAGGGGATAAATTTATTTTTCACTTAGAACACAGTTGATTTCATTTCGAACATGTGTTTATTTAACTTATAACACTGTTATTTCACTTAGAACACATGCTATTTCACTTAAAAGAAGTTATTTTACATAGAAGATATTAGGCTGGATGCAAACACTTTTGGGACCAAGTCCCACACTGCAACTCCAGTTGCGGACTGAGATCTCCGTAGCTGTGGAGAATGCTATTCACAGCCACAGCAGTTGTGGAAGATGTTACAGCAGGTCCAACCTGCTGTAACAGTTTTCTGTAACTGTGGGGATTTCCCCTGGCAACACCACCTACAAGCTGCTGTAAATCATGGAGCCAGTCATAGTCCAGCTCCACCTTTGTGAATACCCACAGCTTTTTTTTTTATTTTATTTTAGTTATTCAGAAATAACCTTTGTGCAATGTGCTCTTTTTCAAAAGTTCCACATCAGTATTGGGTGACAATACATTCAGAGAACACAATGCTCAATAGACAATAACATAAAATCGTTTGCATAGCAATACGTAGAAGGACTTGGTGTACATGTCATTTTCAAATAATTACAATGGATACAGGAAGGTAGAAACAAGGTGAAAATAAATAGAAAAGATGTGAGGTGTAGCTAGAAGAAGACCTGTCTTTATACCAAGGGGATGCAGCCAAGAGAGTAGGCTTTGTCAGGTAATGAAAGACAGTGAGGCAGGTTGGGGTGGCCAAAGAAGAAGGGGTGGAACGCTAACAGTGGATTGGACAACCAAGTGGGATGATAGCACAGGTAGAGGGAAGGGAGGGGAGTGGTGTGTGGATTGATTGTAACTGGATAAGAAGAGTATCTGAGGAGGGGCCTGAGTAGTGGGAGTGAATGGAGGGTCAGGCAAGGGAATGAGGAGGATAAATCGACCGTGGTATAGGTGCATTTGTGGGACAGGGGGAAGGGGACAGGCTGCCATCGTCCGTAGCTAGCTTTGTTTAGGGTATGTAGATGGGCGAGAGTTGAAAGGGACAGGGTCATGTGATTGCCCTACATACACACCTGCTACTGTCAGTGAGATGGAGCTTAAGTTCCTTTTTGAAGAAGGGGAGGCTCTCAATGTTAAATATATGCGTGCGCATCTCGTTCAGCCAAAACGAAGCTCTGTAGGAAAAAAACCTTTGTCCAAGGGACGTTCTTTTGAAAGGGACAGCCAAAGGGGCTCGATTCATGCCCCTTGTCTGATAGCTGGACTGATTTGCTTGCATGAACTCCGCAATACTGGAAGGAGCCTTACCCTGAAGTGACTTTTTTCCCAGCAGGCACGATTGGAACTTTACTCTACCATTCAGGTTCGACCAATTAGTTTGCTCGAAAAGAGAGCATCAAAAAGGAAGCACATGTGAGTTAGCTTATCTGCACTGAGAGTCAGTTTACAAGCTTTATTAAGAGTAGTCATGACACATTTGGGAGCCGTTTCAGATGCTGCTCCATAGACAATCAGGCTGTAGTCAATGAGAGTCAGTATGGAGCTGGAGATTGAGAGTCGGGGGGGCAGAAGGAGTAAGATATTGTTTATGCCTATATAGGACACCCAGCCTGTTATTGACTACTTTTACTACTAGGTCAGTGTGTTGTGAGAATGAGGGTATATCATCAATAGTGACCCCAAGGTACTTGGATGAGTGTACCTGTTCTAGGTTTTGGCCCTTATTGTTGAGGATGGTCAGGACCGGATTTAGTTTCTTGTGCCGGTGGCTGGAGATCAACATAGCTTTGGTCTTTTTATAGTTGAGGAGTAATTTATGTGAGAAGAACCATTTTCTAGCTGGCAGAAGGTAGTCTGCGGCTCCTTTTGACGCAGATTAGGTTGGGTGCTACTGTCCAGGATTATGGCATCGTCTGCATATAGAATTATTTTGCTTTTACAGGCTTTAGGAAGGTTGTTCAAAAATAGACTAAAAAGAAGAGGACCAAGAATGGATCTTTGCAGAACTCCCAGTGAGATGTACCTAGCTGCTTGAGATAGTGGACCCTATTTTTACACTCTGGGACCTGAGGGTCAAGTAGTGCTTGAACCAAAGGACTGCTTCATGGGCAATCCCTAGTGATAGCATCTGCTGCAACAGTATTGTGTGGTTGACGATGTCAAAGGCCTTTGTCAGATCTATGAAAATAGATCCCACATATCTGCCTTCATCCAGAGACTTATGCACATATTCAGAGAGCTGAACTAAAGCAGTAGCCGTGGTGTGGTTCCTGTGAAAGCCATCCTGCTGAGTGCACTGCAGATCATATCTTATGTAGATGTTCAGAGATCTGGTCCGCAACAATTTTTTTTAGTGCCTTAGAGAGGGGTGATAAGATCGAAATTGGCCTGTAGTTGGCAGTGTTAGATCTGTCTCCACTTTTGGGGACAGGGGTTACCATAGCCTGCTTCCAAACAGATGGAAATTTGGCCAGGGGAAGAGACTTATTAAAGATTTTGGTGATGGAAGCAGTCACTTCATTAAGTGTCAAGGCAATTAGCTTCATATCAATGTCACTGCCAAGCCTTGTCTTGCCTAGGACCTTTAGAACACAAGTTTATTCCTCCTTGACCATGACCTGTCTGAAGTAGAATCTAGCTTGAGAGGAACTGGAACCCGACTCAAGTTGGGGCGGATCAGCTGAGGTCGGGTAATCTTGTGTGAGGACCATACTTAAGTCTGTGAATACGGAGTTCAGTGCTTCTGCAATGGAGTGGGGATCCGAGGTGTGGTACCATTAATGTTAAACATGGTGGGGTGTTTCTTAACTTCTCTACCCATCAGTTCCTTAATGTTATCCCAAAATCACCTCCCATTGCCCCAGTTCCTGTCCAACTGGTCCTTGAAGTATTTAGCTTTGACTAATCTAGTGAGGTGGGTACACCTATTTCTAGCAGCTTTGTAATTTTGTAGGGCATTTGAGCTGCCAGAGTTCCTGGCCCAATACCACAGATTATCCCTGGCCTTCATCTCATGTAGTAATTCCTGTGTGATCCATTCATTTGTGGTTCTTCTAATTGACAACTGCAGATCTGCAAGTGGCCACCCACTTATGCCGGGTTTTCCCCACAGCTGCGGGACTTCCAAGAGTTCTGCAAATGCTGCTCATTATTTCGATTTAAACTTTTAAAACAGAACACAGAGAACAATGTGACAGATACAGAGTTTACAATGAAAGAAAAGGCAGTATTAAGACAGAACAAGGTAAAATACAAAACAAAAACATTAACATGGTGTGGTATATATCAAATATGTAATTGGTTCAAATGGAGCGACACATATATCTCCACTCATGAGTTATAGGTCTTGTCATTCACTATATTTATTATTTCACTGCAGCTCATTGTATATTCCCTATTTATATAATGGGTCTAAATTACCACTGCAAATGCTGCTCTTTGATTGGATGAACCAAATCACCTGCCTACATGTAGTCATGAATGCATGGTGCTGCATTGTTTCAGCCTAGCAGCCGTTGAGACTACACTGAGCTATTCAGTGGTTATAACATTTTAGGCCCACGTCTGTCATAAAACTCCCTCTGAATCATCAATCTGTCCCAACACACCTTGTTGACCCAGGATCCTCTAACAACCCTTGAGATGGTAACCAATCAAAGTAAATACCATGTACTGTGATTTTATGTACAATGTGTCAAAATGCAATGTTCTGTTTTGAAAACTATGCACAATATGTGTTGACATAATGTTCTATTGTGTACTGATGTGGAACCTTTGCAAAGACGTCTTCGACTCAAAGGATTGTAATTCCGAAATTTCAATAAATAAATAAAAAATATATATATATATATTAACTTTGATATGCCTGAAAGAACTGAAGTGTTTTCGACTTGATCTTCATATAGTGCTCTAGAATGGAAGAACCTCATCACCTGCTGTGTCGAAATGTACACTCTGATGCACGCACGGTGCTGCATTGTCAAAACCAAAACTTTTAGCACCAGTCCATTTTATAAGTGTAATGACACATTTTAGAATGCTGCATTCATTTAGAGATACATACACTTTTCTGGTGTGTGCAGAGGAGCACATTAAATAAATTCTGACTTGAAATTAATTTTTACTTTCTAAAAACACTTGCGGAGGAGCACATTAAATAAAGTCTGACTTGAAATTCATGTGTACTTTGTAAAAACACCTGCAGGGGAGCACATTAAACAAAGTCTGACTTGAAATTCATTTGTAGTTTGCAAAAACACCTGCGGGGGGAGCACATGAGCCAGAGGAGTGCCTAGTATCTTCCAACAAATGTATACCTTGCCAGGCGTTGTTACCCACGTCATTACCTACAGTATGTGTGACAGCCAAGGTATTTGATAGACTTTTCCAAATACCCACTATTCTCTGTGTAAAGAAGAATGTTCACAAATGTGATTTGCCCCTCACTGAATCTTGTGCACTACATCTTTTTTAAGATGAAAACAAATTGCAGTAGTTCTTATGAATGTAACCATGCCGAAACTGTGAAGGCTGACTACATGTAATAACGTCTAATCTTCTTCATACTTTTATTTTCATTCACAATGTAAAATTGTCTTTAAACTTTAAATGCAGAAACATCATGAGTGCATAACCAGCTGTGAGTTTCTAAAATCGGTTCAAGCAGTGAAGCAAGGTGATTGTCCTCCACCTCAGAAAGCATCCGGGTTTGCCGCGGCCTGTGTGCAGAGCTGCGGTGCTGATAAGGAGTGCTCAGGGACCAAAAAGTGCTGCTCAAATGGATGTGGCCACACCTGCCAGACACCTGCAAGCATTCATAAAGGTAAGCGATGAGTTAAATGTTATTGTCACAGCACTGGCAGAGCCAGACCCTGTCAGGGGGTTCATACTCACCAATCTCCTAGCAAACCCCAACTGTTTGTGTGTTAAACAAGTGCATTTAAACCTCACCCAAGACCATGCTGCTATAACAGACGTCTTGGACATTACTGAACGAAGCGCTGACTCTGATACATTGTTTTTATTTACTGTGCTTAACAGGTGCCAGACCTCCCAGAGCTCAGCCCCTACCCCCCCCCAATGCCCACCCCAGGACCTTCTCGGGGTGGTGATCTACCCAGGCTTACCCCTCTGGGCAGGGCCATCAGGCAGACTCAACTCCCCCAACCACAGGGTCAGGCTGCACCAATCTAAACTCTCACTCAGTCACTAGCCAAGCACCCGAAGGGCAGTGCAGGGCCAAAGGGATGGGGCATCACGGATGCAGCAGGTAGCTGGGGTTTTCAGGTATAGGTAACAAGGAGGCATGGCGTGTAATGACAAGGAATGCTCCGCACATCTGGCATGCCTCCCAGACAGCTTCAGGCACCAGCAGCACTAGTTCCCCCGGCCACCACTGGGAATCTGTCATGTGCTGATCACACACACACACACACACACACACACACACACAGGAGGAGAGCATTACCGAGGACACTCAGTCCTCCTCCTCCTCCCCCCCCCCCCAGCTGGCCCTCTGATGTCCCAAAAGAAACTGGAAACCCAGGATAGCGCAGGGGTTTGGATTCTCCTTGACCAAATGTGTTCCTAATGCTCTGCATTGCTCATTAGGCGAACACATCCTGTGGCGTATCCTGCACTTGAATGTTGGTGTGACTGTTGTCTGTAAACTGATTGTGCTTTATTTTGTTCCATGTATGTACCTGCAAAGTATTTGTACACTGTAATTGTGCTGGCACTTTATTTCTGTATCTTGAAATGCACTGTATATTTGTTTCGTTGTTCCTCCTGTTTCCCTCTCCCCCGTGTTGCACCTGGAAATGAGCCTTGGCTCAGTGTGTCTTTTCCAGTCACCAGTTTTCAACAGGGACAATTACAAGATGCAAAATGTAACCTTTTAACCAGTAATATGACAAGTTTCTGGCTACAACTAGGGTGAATGGTGAGTAGCTGTCATTTATTCAACTTTTATTTTCAATTTAAGTGGCTGAGGTACTGTAGTGTGGTCTAAAAGAGTGCAGACTTTGGAAGCAGGTGAACCAAGTCTAAATTCCATCACAGTCCCTTATACGCTGTGTGACTTGAAGCAAGTCGGTTAGCCTTCTGCTGCTGTAGCTCACCCAGCTGTGAAACTGGGTAGAAGCTGGACTCTGATGAGAAACAGTTGCTGCATCTCAGCCGTTCTAGCCAGATTAATGCACTGTAAATCAATCAATACATCAATAAAATATTGTCTGTGTATGCCATGCCCAGCAGCAAGATTTCCAGTTTGAGAAAGAATATAAATGCAGGAGCCCCAGGTTAGCAAGAATATAAGCCTTAAAACGTTTTGCAGTGGGCTTCATGTTTATTGTCATCTTAAACCAGGGGGTAACGTTTTTTTTCAATATACATTGTTTCCAGGTGTCCCATTGAAGCCTAGAAAGGATATGATCTTTGTAGAACATACAAATGGAAATCTGGAAGTATCTTGGATGTCCAAATTCAATGTCTCTGTAGAACCAGTACTTTATATCCTGCAAAGGCATTGGAATTATGGGATATACCCTAGTGAAGACGAATCCACAGAATGGCAGACAGTAGCCATGGTAAGTTATGTAGTTTTTATTAGAATGTCTTTTACAAAGTTCTCTGGTTTACTCATAATCCATGGTTGCGTCCTTGTATAAAACAAAATGGCAGTTGACGCCGCGGCATAATCTGAGGAACAATGCTGGTAAAGGGAGCTGCAGATGGAGACGTACTGGCCAGAAGTGAAGTTTTGTTCAGTGTTATTCTTAAACAATGGAAAAAAACTGAAATAGCACTAGATTCTGAATTCACACCTTGTGCCCAGTTTTCAAAGGCTGACAGAGGGCTTCCATCAAGCCCTGCATAATCCCTGTTGTTTGGCACAACTGCGCCTAACTCCTTTGATGCAACTTCACCCAATTTTAGTACACTGGGTATAGTTGTGACAGTTTCCCCACTTCTACGGCAGCTTGTGCCAAAGATTTGGCATAGGCCTCATAAAAAGGGTCCCCAAAATGGCGCAGGTTAGACTGGAGGGGAGCTGGTGTAATTTTGCGGCATTTAGTAAACAGAGGTGAAAATCTCAATCGGTGCCGAGAGAATACCACAAGCCCCCTGCACTGTACGATCACCACACCAGGGGCCTGCAGCATAGACAAATCTTTCAAAAATCAAGCCCCTTGTGCCAGTGTGGTGATGTTGTGGCTTGTAATCAACTCATGTGAAATCAAACTGTTAAAGTGTCTGTATCCTAAAAAAGAAAATACAGTTTTGTGAGCAAGTGGCTGTTACCGTCTCCAGAACCCAATGCTCCCAGTGACAGGGAAAGCGAAAACTGCAGCACCATGAATATAGTACGTTTTTGGTCTGCCTCAGAGTGAAAAAACTCTTGCCTGTCTGCTTCAGCATTTTATTGCCGAGTGCATAAATCCTATCACTTATATTGTTTTAATCTAGAGCCCATGTATATTCCCAGAGACCCCCCCCCCGTCTATTGCTGATTCAATTCTTTTATTCAAAGCCTTGCAGATTCCAGAAATAAGTGTAGCCGTTTGACTTGCCACAGTGATGTTTATGTAAATTCCAACTGTAAAAACTAGAAACTACATTTGTATTGCAGGATGATGTCATTTCTGGTTAGCTTTTCATTACCTAGCTTACTACAGAACCACAAAACAGCACTCTGTGAACAAGGGGAGTTAAGAATCTGTGAACACTGGAATTATGTGACTTAGAGCGGATATTTACAGCCATAGGAATCCAGTCTTACTGAGCATATGTTCACATTTAAAGACGTTATTATGCTTGTCTTACTGATTGGAGAGAAGGCGCATATTCCTTATGTGTTATCTGTCAACCACAGTAAGATGTGCTTCTCACACCATCTGCTTGTCTTTACCCTCGGCTTACTCTGTGCAGACAGCAATCACAATGTGATATGAAGGTTTGTTTGCAAGACCACATTGAAAACGTTAGTGAACAATTACTCTTGATTTCCCCTTTCTTGAAACTCTAGACTACAGAGGATCGTGTTCATCTGAAAGACACAAGGCCAAACAGATGGTACCAGTTCAGAGTGGCTGCAGTCAATGTCCATGGCACACGTGGTTTTACCACTCCAAGTAAACACTTCCACTCAATGAGAGGTGAGAACTGAAGCTGCATTAATAACAGACACGTTCAGAGCCATTAATGTGGAAATTCTCACGTACAGTCCAGCAAGGGCACACTAAATTATTCCATAGGCAGAACAAGTTCAGAATGCATTAATTAAGCAATAAGGCACTCCCAAGGGTTATGTTAATGGTCTGTTAATCATCATCTAGGGGTATAATGTGGCACGAGGTGTAGCCGAGCGCCACATGCGTAAGTGATTAACAAACATCTGCACCTAAGTCTACTATTACTATTATAATAAAATGTTTTTAAATAGTGTTAAACCTTCTTCAGCATATGATTAAGCTCTACATGTATGTTAATAAAAGATTAACCTAAGCTATTAGAATGTTTACAGCCAATCAGAAAGCTCCATTTCTCAGACCCTTTTTATAATGATCTATGATGGTATACGGGTTGCACTGATCTCATCACAGGTCCTGAAAATTGTTTGCTTGATATTTGAAATTGCCCTTATTTATTATGGGGGCACGCATCTGTTGAGTGGATAACTCCAAGTAGTGTAGATTCTGATTTAATAATTAAATGACTTAAAGAGCTGCAGACGCCTCAAGAAAAATGTTGAAAAACAAAATATTTAGGTAAACTATAGCTTGTCATTAATTTATCTTCTACAGATTTCTCCTCCCAGTTATTTATTACAGAGGGAATTTGCATGAAAATAGGTTTGTTATCCCTTACAGTTCACCAGCCTCTGAAGCTTATTCCCTACTTGAAGATAAAATCCTCTATTGTGACATCACAGTGTGTTGCCATGGCAGTAACTGTAAGGTCACTAGCAGTGCAGTATGACCTCAAGCAGGGATTAAGCAACAAAAGCAGATGAACTCATACGGAACAAACATCATGTTTTCAGACAACTGACCTCAGTAATAAATAATGGGCTGGAGAATTACAGAACAAATATGAAATATAAGCTGAACGGAATAAATAATATACATTTTAAAGTTCTCTGGCAAGTATCATCAGCTCTTTAAATGCACATATTTCTAACTGGGAGGGTTGAGAATCAATCTGTCTCTGACTAGACAACAGCGCTATCTTAAAACTGTCAAGTTTCTAATTTTCAATCTCAGTTAAGAGACTGTTTTAAATATACAGTCCAGTAAAATGAAATAAAAGAACATGAAAAAAAAGCTATTCAGCTTCAAAGTGATTTTCACCATTATTTATTAATTTATTTAGACAGCAGTTTGGAAAACCTTTGAGCCATAGGTTCATTTACAAAGGTACCTTGTCACAGTAAGACAAACGAAAATACACAGTATAACAGTAACTTGAGCCATAGATACAAACAAGCTGGTACAGGTAGGATTGATGCAAACAATACCAGAGTTATGTTGTCCTTAGCAGCTTAGTAGTAAGCTTTGTCGTAAGTATTGAGTACGGCTTTGATTAGTGGCAATTGCAGCTTCGGTTGTTAACAAGGTGGTTCTTTAAGGACGTTTTGAAGCACAATATAGTTGGAACTTAGGAGATGGAGGGCAGTGTGTTGAACCAGGAGGAGGCCCTAAAGCTGGCGGGGACCATTGGTCGGATAGTTGTTATATAACACATATGGTACAATCTCATAAAAGCAAGATTTTCGGGTGCAGATGTCTCTGTTTAAAAATGGCAATTCTTCATTAGACAGTCCTTACAAACACAACTAAATAATCACTTCTGCCACTTATGTTGTACACAGCTGTCAATAAACACTCTTGCTTGATGTTCTGACCCAAATAAAATATTATTCAAGGACACTAACATTTGCATTCTTTGGGACAGGAGAACATTCAAATGTATGCCCCCCAAAACACACACACACACACACACACACACACACACACACACACACACACACACACTGTGGTAGAAAAAGTACACTAATTAATTTTTACATTCTGTTATTTGTTTTAACAGAGAAATCAAAAGTGTAAAGTTATGGACACTATCTTAATGATAATTACTGTGACTCAATTCTGCAGCGTTCATCAACAAGGCATCTGCGGATAATAGATAGCTATTATTATGACCTCAGAATCTCCACTTCAATTTCACTGAATTGTACGGCCACAAAAAACACTCACAGTTCTGGGCCCTATGTCCAAGGGATACAAATGCTAGAATATCTCAGAAATGATCTGCAAATGCTGAAAACAGTAAAACACAGGCATGTGTTTAAGCCTTTTTTAGGATTGAAGAATGTGATATACTGTACCAGCTTCTGTCCAGCAGGTGAGATCGGTCAGCCTGTGCTGATGAGTGCTCGTGTCATTCTGTGCCCAGGCGGCAAATTATTTTAAAAGAAAATAATCTCAATGTAAAATATTTTGTGAGTGTTCAGTCTTTTAGTATTAAGCTAGCTAGTAGTAACATTAAATTCCACAAAATAAATGATGGATTTAAAATCAAAGGCTATTGTAAGCTGCCAGTCCCCCCCCCCCCACCACCACCACCACACACACAAACACACCCACACATAAATATCTCAGCAAACTTTGGGTCTTTCCATGAATTAGAAGAGATGGCCAGAATTCATAGACACAGTTCAGAACATAGGATATGGGTGTCACAGGAGGCACAGATCAAAACGTTTCTAGCAAACACTAACCTTTAAGCAGGGACACCAAAGCAATAGTTGCTGTTTAAAAAAAATATTTTTTATTCAAACATACACGCAAACATGGTCCTACTTGACATGTTTTGGATGTAAGTCCCTTTTCAAAGCCTGAAGACTGAATGGCCAATGACAATTATATTGGTAAAAAATGGACATGCGGTCCAAAGACACCCTGTGACTCGGTATACTGTGATTGGTTAAAAACATTTTCAAAACTTTAATCATCTATTAAAAATAATGCCTAAAAATGTGCAAAGCACCATTAAATAAGCTGCTTCATAAATATTAAAACAGTCATCCCATTTAAACAGACAGCAGCACTGGTTAACAAATTATTCATAAACAAAGATGACAAGGTAACATTAGGAGCGAGGTAAGGGGTGTGGGGAGGCTAAGAAGACAGGAGAAAGGGGGCTGATAATGTATGGAGGGAGCTGGAAAAGCATACACAGAGAAAAATGGGGGGTATAACAAAGGGGAAATGAACTCCCCCCCAATTTTCTGTGTTTTTATGCTTTCTCAGTTCCCTCCATGCATTGTCAGCCCCCTTCTTCCTGTCTTCTTAATCTCCCCACACCCCTTATCCTTACCTCCCCACCCCACCCCCGTATCATTTGTTGGTTTCTCAGCACCATGCTCCTATTTATTTATTTTATTTTGTGTTTGTTGACCAGGTAAGTGCACTAGACAAATCCTGCCTATTTTCAGGCACGACCTGGGGGAGGGGGACACAGATGAATGCCAACTGGCCTTGAACCAGATTAAGCTATTGGTTGTATTTTTTTTAGTGAATGAGGGAAATTTGACCAGGACACCAGGGAAATTCCCCTACTCTTTTCGATATGTACCATGGGATCTTTAACATCCACCTGAACTACCACCAATCCAGGCAGATGGGACCTCGGTTTAACGTCTCATCCAAAAGATGGTGCCTCAGAAGTGCAGCACCCCTCTCATGCTGCACTACAGTGTCAGTACTGGGATATTAACCCAAGTGCCAGATGTGGGAACTGAACCTACAGTCGTCTGATCTCCCGGCCTCAGAGGCAAGTGTGCTACCTACTGAGCCACTGACACTGACAATATTCTTCTTTGCCTTTGGGTCATAGGAGGCACCAGTAATCACAGACACCATAAATTTAATGTCCATTCCTGGGTTTGAGTCTAAGGTTCAGCATCTCTTCATTCTTTCACTGTCTCTCTCCCCCCTGTCACTTCTCTATCACAGTAATACGCAAGTGGAGACAATTTTACCAGCAGTGTCAAGCAGTATTCTTCACTTGGAATTTTTAGACAAATGGTTCACACAGATTTCCATCTCTGCATCAGATGATCCTCCCAGAGGTTAAGTCCCAGAAACTGTGGGCTGTGGTATTTGGACTTTGAGAGATCCACAGGGAACCACAATTGTAAAAGAATCTTAGTACCCCTCCCACCAGCTCACTGTCCCCCATGAGGAGAAGGCCTCATTAAAGGTTCATTAAACCAATACATTGGCTTGATTTTTTTCTCATACCCAAAGGGACTATATTACCTAGACACTATGCAGATGGCACAGTTCCCTCCTTCGTCTGGAGCCCAAACCTCCAATATATACATTTAGGGCACCACTGGATCCTAACTGGTAGCCTGTTTCTTCTCATCTACCTTCCAAGGGAGGACAGGGGTCTGTAGGATCCAACACATTGCAAGTGAAAGCACAACTCCTGTGAGGAGACAGTGGACATGCACGGGCTCCAACTACCACCTTCTACGCACTAGTTCCCATGAATCAAGGATATCACAGGATAGACTAGCAGATTTATGTGTTTATCTATTTATTTATTTATTTGAAAATTGGTAAAAGGGAGAGGCACACTGAGCTGAAGCTTGTTTCCAGGTGTAACCTGGGAGAGGGGGTACAGAGGAAGAACAGCCGCACAATACATAATTGTAAAAACTGTGGAAAGACATCAGATAAAAAAATTGTACAAAGGTGAAATAAATACAAAACTTAAATATGCAGAAAATAAAGTGTGGTACAGCTGAAAAAGAACAGCTAATGAATGCACATTCAGGAGTGTCAGTAATGCTGGATGAACAAGCACAATTTTGACAGCATACGATTGATTGTCGAGAGGAAAGGTGACAGGAACAAGTGGGAAGGGGTTTGAGTTTTACCTGCTGCCGGAGACAGCCAGGGGATGGGGAGCACAAGATAGTAAGATAAGTGGGAAATAGTAAGTTCTGGGTCCCAAAGGGCCCGTACTTGTAGTTCCCTGCATATTTAGCACCCGCCACACGATTGCTTTCCAGATCTCGTGTTAGCCTATTTAAGTTCAAGCCACCTCAGGGGCAAAGCTTACCAATCGTCGCCACCACTTCACTCCTTGCTGGGGCTAAACCCGCTCAAGGGAAACCAAGTGAGCCAAATATCTGAATGTAGCATGACCTCCTCCCTTTGGCCTCACTCAATCAGTCTCTCTCTCTCTGGCTTTGGAACCAATAGAGATGATCAGTCTGTCTCCCCTCCTCCCTACACATAGGCCCTCACAGAGCACATGTGCTATAAGCAATTCCAACTTAACCCCTACATTAGGCAGTCATGTATTCAGGTATCCCTGGTGATATACTACAGTATCCAGGGCCATTATCTGTATAACGTGGTAATAATAGGAAAGTTAAAATTATACCCCATCAGGCACAAGTCAGTCAGCTATTATACAATGTGGTAAATCCAATGTCCCAAATCCTGCATCCTGATTGGTTGGCTGGCACAATTACCACCGTGATGAATCCTCCAATGTACCCACTGGAAGAAGTGCCAGCCAACCTTGTATCATGCTAATCTGGTCACTTTCACTTCAGATGAAACTGCCACGATTTGTCCCATCACCACTTTACTAAAACACTGCGGTAAATTGTTTACAAAATGGCATTGTTTTTCGAAGAGTAGGGACCTCAGTGAGTTAGAAAATAGTTACAAATCATTAAAGAAACAACATTTGCCATTGTATAATATAAATCTATCCCTCCAGGGTGTGGGTACACTGGAGGACTTAACAGACTGTGTGATTGGCACTTGGCTGCGCCTGTGACCAATCACACCAGTTGTGGTAAATCCTCCAGTGTACCCACACCCTGGAGGGATAAATTGCTTAACTATATCACACTAACTATTACTTTTATAATTTATAGTTAGAATTTAATTTATTTATTTATTGTAACCTTGGATTAACCTACTAGGCTAAAGAATACTTTAGATCTGGTATTATCAAATGGGGAGACAGTGAGGGGAATAAAGGTAGAGGACCCACTAGCCGACAACGATCACTAATGGTGTGGTTTAATATCACGATGTGCGGGGAGCCAGAGAAATCAGTTACTCAGGTGGTAAACTTCAGGGGGGCGGACTTTGGGAGGGTGCAGGAAGTACTGAAAGGGAAACTGGATGGCATAAGGCAGGAGATGAACGTGAAGCAGAAATGAGATATTATTAAACAGGGGGTTACAGAGGCAACAGAAGCCTGCACCAAGGCACAGAGTAAGAGGAGCAGAGCAAGGAAACCATGCTGATTGAACAGCAGGGTTGTGGAGGTGGTGAGAGCGAAATGAGTGGCTCACCAGAGATATAGGGGGACGGGGAAGGAAGTGGACAGGGAGAAATATGCAAGATGGTCCAGGGAGGTGACCAGAAAAGTGAGAGAAGCCAAGGCCCAGAGGGAGCTGAGATTAGCACAGGGAATTAATGGGGGGAGGAGACTTGTTCAGATACATCAGGGAGAAAAGGAAGTGCAAGGAGACAATAGTAAGGATAAAAAGGGGTGGGGAGTAGACAGAAGAGGGGGAGGAGCAGGCAGAAGCACTGAATTAATACTTTTTCTCAGTGTTCACGGAAGAAAGGGGGGGACTGCTACCAGCATGGGCTGGCAGGGTGGGAACAGGGGGAGAGGAGGTGACAGATGTAAGAATTGAGACAAGTAGATTCCTAGAGGGACTGAGGGCACTGAAGGTAGACAAGGCACCAGGGCTGGATGGTAACCACCCCAGGGTGCTGAGGGAGATGGCGGAGGTGTTGACAGAGCCACTGGTGGATCTGTACAGCACCTCACTGGAGTCGGGATGTGTGCCACTGGACTGGAGGATGGCACATGTAGTACCTTTACACAAGAGAAGGTCAAGCGATGAACTGGGTAATTATCATCTGGTAAGTCTCACCTCCATAGTGTGCAAACTCATGGAAACGATACTAAAGGAAAGTCTGGTGTCATACCTGGAAGACAGTGGCCTCCAGGATGTGAGACAGCATGAGTTTGTTTCAGGGAAGTCTTGTCAAACCAACCTGATACAATATTATGACTGGGTGACAGGTGAGCTGGGTAAGGGTCATGCGGTGGATGCTCTTTACTTGGACTTCAGCAAGGCCTTTGATTCGGTGCCTCATGGGTGGCTTGGGGAGAAGCTGCTGGTGTAGGGATAGGGGCAAAAATGATGAACTGGATTACATGCTGGCTGAGTGGCAGGCTGCAACAGGTGGTGGCAAGATGGGAGCTCTCAACTCCAAGGCTGGTGATGAGTGGGGTGCCACAGGACTCTGTGTTGGGGCCAGTATTGTTTGGTCTCTTCATATCAGACATTGGACATGGGGTGGTGAGCAAGGTAAGTCTGTTCACTGATGACACCAAAATCGAGCAGTGGTAGATGGAGAGGAGGGATGGAAGCAGCTGCAGGGGGACCTATGCAAGCTAGAGGAGTGATCAGAGAGGTGACAGCTGGGGTTCAATGCAAAGAAGTGTAAGGTTATGCACTTTGGGGTGAAGAACCCAAGAAGAGAGTATTGTCTGGGGGGGGGGTTAAGCTGGGGATCACTGTGGAGGAGAAGGACCTAGGGGTAATGATAACAGGGACCATGGACAACACTGCCCATTGCAGGACAGTGGCTGCAAAAGTGAACAAAATGCTGGAGTGCATAGCAAGGGTTTTTTTGTCCAGGCGAAGAGAAGTGATCATGCCCCTCTACAAGTGACTGGTAAGGCCGCACTCAGAGTATTGTGTGCAGTTTTGGAGGCCATACCTAAAGTGTGATATCAGGCTCCTGGTGGGGGTGCAGAGGAGGGCAACAAAGATGATATGTGGAATGGAGGGGAGAGACTGACAGCAGGCTGGGAGACCTGAATATGTACACCCTGGAGGATAGAAGGGACAGGGGGACATGATAGAGACATTCAAGTATCTGAGGGGAATCAATAGGGATGGGGCAGATGGGGTCTTTAAGTTAAGGAGGGGGAGGGACATCAGGGGGCACGGGCTAAGAATAGAGGGGAAGATTTAGGAAGGAAATGAGGAGATACTACTTCACAGAGGGTGGTAGCAAAGTGGAGATGCCCTACCAGAATGGGTGGTATCATGTAAATCTGTGAACAACTTCAAAGGGCATGGGACAGGGAACAAAGGAGAGAGTGAGGGTGGGGGAGGTGGGGTGGCAGTGGGATGACAAAGGGGGCAGCTGCAAACTAGGGGTGCTAGCTGCACACTCGAGCAGACTTAGATAGACCGGGTGGTCTGTTTCTGCTGGCACATTCATATGTTCGTAACACTTTTTGAGAACAAACTCATTACACAGGTTCCACATCAGAGATGAGACAAACAGGGAAAACAAATATGTTACAGGGCTTCAATAATAAAATAGATTTAACAAAGTTTAGACTTGAGCAATACAATTAAACTTAGGCAATACAAATAGCATTGTGTATAAATCATTAATGTGTAATGTGATCCTTCTTTTACACAAAGGGCAGATCCCATCAAGATGATCCGAAGTAAGGAATTACGGGGCAGGGGAGTAAATTATCAACCCAATGGGTGTCTTTAGGTGAAAATTAGAGAAGAGAAGAGAAGAAAAAAAAAAAACAAGACTAGGGTTTGGGTGAGGCCAGCAGTGGGACAGAGAAACATGGTGGGGGAAGGGAAGGAGAGAGAGGAGGAGGGCAAGGTTTGGTCAGGCAGGAATATACAAGGTAGAGTTCTAGGAAGCAGTTGCAGCTGGAATTCACAACTAGATGATGCCTAAGCATCCGTTTAAAAGAGCCAGTTCTGCTCAGAGAGGAGAATGTCAGTGCTTTTGTCTTAATAGACTCACAGTAAGCTGAAAACGCTATATTTGGAATTGCTATCACTTTACAAAACAAAAATGTGCTGTTTTATGGAGAGTACTCCGATGAC
The DNA here is from genome assembly GCA_016271365.2 of Neoceratodus forsteri. Taxonomy (NCBI): domain Eukaryota; kingdom Metazoa; phylum Chordata; order Ceratodontiformes; family Ceratodontidae; genus Neoceratodus; species Neoceratodus forsteri. The sequence goes on from CM028137.1 coordinate 941,612,663, forward strand.
TTTTACAACCTACATGGTAATCTAGAACTGTCATTATCCATCCATTTGCCTTTTGAAGAAAACTGCGTATCCATCTCAGTATCATACTTTTGGGGTTGATTCTGAAAAGTGATAAGGTGCACTAAAAGAAAGCACAAGATCACGTGTTCATAGTAAAGATCACTTAATGATCGTACTTGTTTACTTGAGTATGCTCACCTTTTGTACATAAATCACACCCTTCACGAGAATTGTTACAGAATCATTGCTCCTTGCTGCCTGCCTTTGTCTTTGTAATATTAGTTTCTAGATCTGAAGAGATGCTTGAGTAAATGAAAATGTTTTTTAAAGGGGAACTGTCAGCAATAAGAGTCTCACACCCAAGTGTCAGGGTGATCCCAATTTGCACTTTGCTTAAAAAAACTTTATTTTACTTACTGTTTACTGCAGTAGAGTAGAATGTATTTGCCCAATTTTGCTGACCTCCAAGATATCCTTTTGTGTAACCAGAAATCCCAGCATCCCCTGAAGATTACATCAGAGGAGGGCAGCAGAGTTGGGATATTCATTAGCCTTCAGTAGCCCACAGTATACATTTTATATATTTTGTAAGCTAAAAATCAGAATTTTGCTGGTCCTGGTGTGCTCATGGGACTTAGTACATTCCTCTGTGATTGTACCTAGCCCCAGGAGAACAGCACACCAGCAAACAGAAGATTACAGCTTATAACAAATTCTGACATTCACTGCAGGCTACTGAATCTCCCACTGCTGCACCCCTCCTCTGATGTCACCTGCAGGAGAGTCTGGTATTTTTGGTTACAGGAAATGTCAGTTTACAAGTCAATGAAATTAGCGTGACACAATGTATCACACTGCAGTGATCAGTAAGTAAGTAAGTGTTTTGTACACCAAGGGCTAATTGAGATCAGCCTCACACTTGAGTGTGAGGCAGTAGATTTTAATTTGGAATGTGAAAGCACCAACAGCATAGCCTCAGAAGAGGTCTGAGTCATCATCCTTACAGAAACTGATGTCCACCACAGTCAATAGTCTTGGGATCCCTAATAACTCCTTTAACAACCACTCAATGAGCTCATCAAAAAATTCTTCTGAGTACTCTGATGGTTGGTAAGTCTTTAGAACTTTAAATCCAATGCCAACACTTGGCCTGCAGGAAACTGAAACTTGCTTAAAGGATGCTGTATTCCTCATTGACCATGTCAAGCACTTCAAGTGGAATGAATGCACAATAGACCCCCCTCCTCCAGTTTGATACTGAGAAGCTTAGCAGGATGGCCTCTACCAGTTCTTTGCCAGCTTTTCATACAGCCATGTCTCAGTAATACAGCTAATGCTGATATTGGTCAGACCAAGTCCAGGATCACCACGGTCTTACTGTAAATTGATTTGCATTGGTCAGAACCACTAGAGTGGGCAGACCTGGGGCAACCAAACCATCACCTCCCTTAGTAGGTATTCTAATTTTCCATGAAAGCAGCACCAGGACTCCAGAATGACAGAAATAATTTCTACACACTCTTTACATGGAAACACTTTAATTTCTGCCAGTTTGCTTTCACATACAGTATGTATAGTAACACAGCATATTATGAAACTAAACTTGGATTTTTTTTGTAATGTCCAACAGCATTCAAATCTCTGTTTACTACTGCAAGAATTTGTTAAAAATAATAGTCACAGTAACAGTTGAAGCAAAGAACTCGAAATGTATCAGTTGGAAATGTAAAATGGAAACCTTGCTACTCGAAGGAGCCATCACTGTTTCAGGAACAAGCTGAAACACGCTGGGAGAACCTAAACGAAACAGGACAGGAGGAGGCATATACCTTTATATAGATTACTCTCATATGTATAGAAAAAAGATGGAAGTAATTACTTGAGTACTAAACTGGTAGTTGACTGATCAGTGATTGATTTGTTCAGGATTAACCTTACCTCCTTCCTAAGCTCTCTGAATAAATACATAATGGAATGTGTCAATGGAAACTAGTGCGTGACCAGGTGCACAGAGCGCCAGATGCCTTAATGGTACAGCTGATGAAAAGGTTACGTACTTTTGCATGGAAAGAATTGATATTGATAAATAATGAATAGTAGTGTGGAGTAACTAGAAGATTGCAGAAAAGACTGTCAAAGGGAAATAAAATCAAAAATCAGTTGTTGCCATTCTTTGGAAGAGTAGTGGATTATAGCAGTTTTGATCAATACAAAAATGTTATGTCTGCATTATTTCTTGGCAACAAAGTTCTTCTGACATAATCATATATAGGTTTATAATCCATGCAGGTATTTTTGGGAGTCCAGACTACATAAATTCAGATCAACCCTGAAGGTTTGTCAGCCTCATCCCCTTTACGTTTATAAGCATCACCCTCATTGCAGTGTTTATTTTTATTTTGTTTTCACTGGGTTTCACTATCAAAACAGTGGCTTGCACCAGGTCATGTAGCTTAGTGATTAGGACACAGTCCTATCAGCTGGGAGACCCAGGTTCAAACCCCTCAAAGCCACTTGATCAGCGTATGACCTACAATAAAAAACTCTGGCCAGAGCCGACACAGCTGCAGCTGAACATTTATAGCGCCTGCTGAACTCAACGGCAGAACAGCCCACCATGCCCAAGTTGGCTGCCGGAACTTGACCATGCGCATTTAGCTCCAGTGACCATCCTGGGCATGGCAGACTGTTGCTCTATGAGCTCAGTGCACATGCGTGATGTGCGGAGGAAGTCACACATGCGCACTGAGCTCCGGTGGCCATGTTGACCACGGAAGACTGTTGCGCCATGAGCTCACTGGCTATGTGCAATCAGTGGAGTGCTTTTACTGACTGGATTGTATTGAAGCTCCAAATTTGTGCTACAGTCAGAATCCGGTCACTCATTTTTCCAGCTGATCGTAACACGGCTGCAGCCATAAAAATGAGATATGGCATCTCAACTAGGAGATCCTGGATAAAAAAATATACTAGAAATACATTTCAATAAATGCAACCCCTGAATCTCAAAGTATTTAATTGGGAGTGTCCAGAGGAAGAGTAATCCAAGTGTGTTCTTTGTGCATGTTGGTTCCCTTAGTATTAATGTGGCTCGTACTGCACTGCTACAGTTCCTAAATCAACTGCATCAAATAGGTTTATGTAATACTAAATACAGCATCAGTCTAATTTGTCACAGAAAAGTCTTTAAATACTACATGTTGTTATGAACTGATCTACATTTTATTAGGTCAGGAATGTAGTGGGTCAAAGGTCCCTTCTCGCTGCTGCCATCACAAAGCAAAGACCACAGATAAAAGCAAACTCAGGCCTGATAGCATGGCAGAAGAGAAATCCAAGTGACAGCGGCTCCTTCAGTGAACACAAACATAAATGGTGCCTTGCTTTATAAATGTTTTACGGATAAATTGGACCATTGTTTTTGTACCACTGCTGCGGCAGTGATGGAGTGTGTCACTCATTAGTAGTTAAAGGGGCAGGCAGATTAAATATATAATTCATTTCACATGAAACCGTACCCTGAAGGGAAGAACCTGATGAATTTGTAATCTTGCAGACTTCTCGTAAAGGGAAAGAGGCAAAGGTCCCCTCAACTGAAGGAGATGCATTACGCCTATGAAAAAACTTTTTCTGATTGAACTTGGCACAGCCTATAGGGTAAGAAATGTCCCTTTAAAGTAAGGCTTGTGCAGTTTTATTAAATTTGAATGTCTCTTAGACGGATTCCACTGAACAAAGCTAGCAAGCAGGCCTTGATGTTTTGGCTGACAATAGCAGATCGCTGTAAAGGCCTAAAGCCCTATACAGTGTGTTTTGAAACCTACCATCTCTTTTAATTTCAGTCAACAAAAGCAGACAATAAGGAGAAGATAAAATGAGTAGTGCAAAACCTGTTTAATAACATACTAACTTATGCAGATTTTTCAGGTCTACCAATGGCAAATACAGTATATAGAATGGAAAAATTGTAAACAACCACCAACAGTGGGTAATCTGATGTTTTCAATCAAAGCAACTAGACGAATGTCTTCTTTTAAACCTGAAACATGATACTCAAAGGCAAAATTGTTCTGTGAGGAATTTTCTCTTTTCCCCAAAGGATTATTAGTCAGCCAGAAAACATAACATTTTTATGAGGCGGTAGAATTCTTGTTGCTTGCCTTATTTTAAAGCCTTTCATGGTGTATACGTCTCTCTTGTGCACCCGTAAGTGAAGTTAGTGACCACCGCGTTCTATTTCTAAGCTCCTTCTCAGCAAATATTATTTATTCAAGGTGATATTCTGGGCCTGTCCCAATGTGCAGCAGCAGCGCACTACAATGCATCTTGGGAGATTGGAATTCATATAGAAGCCTTAGAATTCCAGACTGGGGCTGGCTCAAGACTGAGCACGCCATGGAGGGGAAGGAGGGTCAGCGTGAGCTGTTCGTCATTTGTGCACCTCCTGTTGGTAGACCAAAGAGGAGCAATGTGTCAGCTGTGATGACAACTTCTAGCATTAGTGCAACCACTAGGGGGAAGAGACCCATGTGTTGTGCTTCAGCCAAAGAGTACCGGACACCTAACTTTCAAATCTTGCATTTACCCCGGATATCTCCTTCAACTTTATTATATGTGATTGTGCCTCTGGCTGCTCTGCCAGTGCCCTAGCCAGAGAAAGGGTGCATCCACGGTGGCCTCTATCATCAGGGTGGGGAACAGGCAGAAAATGAGGAAAACAGAGCAAACAAAATTGAATAAATTGAAAACAAAGAGAGTGGTGCTAATGCAAATGGCAAAGGCTAATGCCAGAGTTGATCAATTCTGTCAAACAAAAGACCAAAAAGTGAGGTCAGTGAAGTTAAAACTTCCAAAACCTTTTGAGGGTCTGTCCCTCTTCTTCTTCTTCGGGGACCCCTACCCAAGAAAGATGGAGAGACCTTCTAAGTGTCAGGGGAGTTTGGCTTCCCCGACCTCACTTTTTGGTCTTAGGTTTATCTGAAATGTATCAAACCGTGCGTTAGCCTTAGCCATTTGCATGTGTGCTGCTCTCCTTGTTTTCACGCCATTTTTGGTTTTAGCTTGTAGCAGCTGCAGATGCAACTTTACATACACAGTCTCTTTTTTTGTGCGTGCGTGTGTGTGTGTCCTGAAAATCAAACAAATAGCGATCTTCTGACTAGGGTGCATCAAATAATTGTCTCCTCTCCACACATCTCATCTCAGTCATAGAAACACAGAAAATACAAGACAAACAAAAACCGAAGGTCCATCATGTTCATTTGCTGTCATCCAGGCAACTGCAGCATTCAGTATTATGTATAAACATACTGCTCCGGGTTCAAAAGGGGTGATGAAGGACTTGTGTCAAACCCTACCACAATCCCATTTGTTGGTGCAGCCGTGCCAAGAACTTTGCCGCATACTCTGCCTGATTCTGGAAGATCGTGTGCATTTACAGCACTTTTCCCAATTTGCGACACTTTGCGTCAGTTATTTGACACAAGCCCCATAAAAAAGTTACCTGGGATTACCACAGGCTAGACCAGAAAAAGCTGGCCTAACTTGCAGCAGTCGGAGTATGGGATCGAGAATCCCGATCGCCAGTCGTGAGAAGGCTGCAAGCCCCGTACACCATATGTTTGGCACATCTGGGGCTTGTGGCATTCGCAGCCCCTTTGAGAATCCAGCTCACTGTATTTGGGAACCTTTGGCAACCCTCCCTTCCCCCACTGAATTGAATGCTGTACCCGCACAGTAAAGTTATACTCTATGAGTTTAGAGATTAATACTCCCCATTTACATTGCTTTTTCCCACACTCTGGGTGAAAAAGATGCTTCCTCACATTACCCCTAACTCTACCCTCCGAGCATAGGGTATTTCCGCTAGCTCTGTGGCCCTGTACAAGCTGAAAAAGTTTCTCCAAGTCACCTTAGTTATACAACCACTTTAACATTTTCAGAAACTGTCTCCATGAGGGAACCCAGCGCTGGGGCAAAAAAGTGCTGGTAGTTAGGGCACTGAACACGAACAATATCAATGCCTTTTTTGAAGTTCCTGGTTGCCATTATAAAGATAACTGCCATCTTTATTCACTAAACAAATCATCTAGGCCCTAAAATTAAACTCCCTCAAAATAGGAGTAATAAACAAACTGATTCAATTTCTTTTCATTTATATTTCCATCCACAAACAGATACATAAATTAAAATGAACTACCACTCACAATTTAATTTTTTGGAACTTCTTTTCTGATCATGGACCCTTCCCCCACCATCCTTTCTTTCCTAGCAGATAAATCTTAGCTGCTTGCTCTGCCTCAGATAAAATTATGTCCCTGGCTTTACTGAGGCCCTCAGACTGTGGAATGCATTTGTGTGGGGAGAGGTGAGCATTCAGCCAGTAGAACTCTGCAGAAGAAAAATTCCTACATTTGATAATAAACAAACATTCCATCTGTTGAATGTGTGGATTAAGCAATAATGCATGACAGGGTGTGTGTTGTGCTGAGATAATGTTGTGCCTGGGGTGATTAGGCACGAGGCTGCAGGCCGAGTGTGACTAATCACCCCAGAAGTGACATTATCCCAGCACAACGCACACCCTGTCATGCATTATTGCTATTATACAATGACCTTTGAGGTAAAGAGAAGAAAAAAATGATTAAAAATTACTTTTAAACATGAATTTTTGGGTGTGTTTTTTTAATGTGTAGGTTTACCTTTTAAAAAATAGTGTGTATTTCTTCTTTTCACCAGCAGGTGGAACTCCTATGTTGAAAGTGTGGCTTCATAATCCACAGATACCTTTCTGTGTTGCTGTTCTTGTCTGTCTGCCCTGTTTCTTTGATGTAAATTATGTTTTTTTATATTTATTTTTTTTGTCTTAGTGTCCTGTATATGTCTCAGTTTTCTTGCTCGTGCCTCTGGGAAATGTGAGCCTCGAGAAGATGTCAGTGTGACGTCTCCCCCCCCCCGCGCTGCTGCTGTCAGGATCACGGCTGTTGGACATTGCCCCCAAACACCACCATCTGACTGTGGTGCTTGTGTGTATTCTCTCAGTACTGGTATTACCTAGAGAAGTAACTGAGTTTGGAAAACAACGTTCAGGTAAAACAGACTGTTAGGCACATACTCAGTATGTTTCTGTCAGCAGGGACTTGAGATTGCGATGATAGTGATAGGGAAGCCGATCGTTATGATGGATTTGCAAGTGGCAGTGAGACCAGGAGACAGTGGGAGTGCTTGATTCTGAAGCCGATGTGGCGGCTTTCAGTGTGTCTTTCTTTCTGTTAAATTAAAAAAAAATAAACACGCCTGTTGTGTTGACAGCAGAGACTATCAGTAGAGCAAGTGGGGGAGTGCTGCAAAGCCGATCGCAAAGTTGGCTTTTACTTGGCTCAATTTTTTTAATAGTAAGAAAATGAAAGTTTTAGGGGACTGTGTCATGGTTTTGGATATTATTTTGGTTGTTTTCTGTGCTGTGGCAGAGAGGGATTTAAACTGAAAGGTGCACATAGCGGTAGTAGGAGTACAGGCTAGTTGAAGGTGGCTTGTGCAGTGATTTTTTTTTCTCATGTCATTTGGCCATGTGGGTACTGGGACTAGATCCGTGATGTTGTGCTGGGATAACATCACAGGTCCTGCCCCACCCTAACCAATGAGAGCCCAGTATTCTTTCTTGCCATTGTATAATATGCAGATACTCGACAGCTGGGGATTGATTACTTTCTGCTAGTTACATTTAACAAAAGACAATATGTTTTTTTCTTTAAGTTGTCATTCTTTTTTTTAATTTTCTCAATTTACCCTTGTTTATAAATACAATATGACACTTTGGGGTGAGCATTGTGCCGGTACAATGCACTTCCAAGGGCTGAAGGTTCTCCGCCTGTGGCGTTGTGCCTCACTATGCCCTTGGATGTGCATTGTGCCACCACAATGTACACCCCATCGTGTATTATTGCTTACATATTAATTCCAGAATACCACCAATAATGAGTTCCAGATAACAAACATCAGGCCCTCTTTAGGGTATTGGTTATCGGGGCTCCATTTTCAAATGACGAGCTATGACGCAGGGTGCCTGCGACAAAGATGCAGAACCTAAGTGGCACTTTGCATCATAGTTTGCAGCATTTCCAAGTTTCAGATGCTGGCTGCGGAGAACTTGGGATGTCATGCGACAAAGCCCACTGCACCACACTTGCAGCAAAAGAGCCAGGTCGCAAGGGTGGGTGCATCACAGTGGGGCTGCACCATCATCTTATTTGAGATTCTATAAGCCCCACCACGGCCGCAGCAGGGGATTCACATAAGACCAGCCAGGAGGTGGTCTAAAGGCCCTGTGCCACTGCTTAGCAGGGCAGGGAATGAGCTGTGGGACCCGAATGGTGGGGAATAGGGGCTGTTAGGGCAGTGATGGTGCCATAGGGTACAAGGGGGGCATGGCAGCAGTTACAGGGAGTGGGGGAGGCACCTGGCAGAGGTGCCATTTGGCATATCTGACAGCCAAGAGGAGTGGGTGGGGGGTGGCATGACAATACTATTATGACACTGCCCCAGGTGGGAGCAGCCTTGGCACCTGCCCCTCAGACCCCACAGTCCTGTGGGGCAGGTGCCAGGGCTGCTTCCACCTGAGGCCATGTCATAATAGTATTGCAATGCCAATCCCCCCACCCGGTCCCCTCAGCTGTCAGATAATGCCCTATGGCACCTCTACCAGGTGCCTCCTCCACTCTCTGTAACTGCTGCCATGCCCTCCTTGTACCCTGTGGCACCCTCACTGCCCCAGCAGCCCCTGTTTCCTACATTCCAGCCTACACCCCCCCCCCACCTCCACGGCTCATGTAGGCTTGCACTGGGAAAGGGTTTGACAGCTCTCTCCATCAAATCCCACAGGTGCACCCAGAGTTTGACACAGCTTTGTGTCTGTGGTAGCTCCCAGGTCTTCAGTGCAGGGACCCTAATTTTACAAAATTGGGAGCAAGGTCCTTGACACACCCAAAGTTAGCCACAGTCCTAGATCATCATGGGCTCTCTGAATATTGAGTTCCAGGAATTTAAAAAATCTAAAACAATTTAAAAAACTCTAACCCTCCCCAGATGACCAGGGCTGGTCTCGGGTTCCTAACAGTACATGTAAACTAAAGCTGGCATTTTTTCAGTCCCCACCTACTGTCTGGTCATTTTAATTATTAATCCCCATACCTCCCTAACCTGACCAACCAACCTCAGAGGGCCATGACAGTAAAGGCCTGCCCCTTCCACCAATACGTGACGGGGAGGAGCAAATTGATGTGCAAAACTTCTGGCTTTTCTTAGTCATCTCCCCACCCCGCAGTGCACACCATCTCAGTAGAACTACGTGCTGTCCACTGAAAGCTTCAGCGTGCCTGGGAAGTGGAGAACTGTCTAACCAACACCATTAAGTGACACAAGGTAGATTGTAGTACAGGACTACATCGGAGCTTAGCAATGATTATGGTCTCTAACAGTAACATATAAAATGTATACACTAGGCAAGAAAAATCCTGTACAGTGATTGGTTAAATCCAGTTATGTGGCAATGTGGTTATCACATTATAACTGTAAAACTCAGTTAAAAAAAAATCTATCTTTTTGAGCTTTTGGTGATTTGTTTACCGTTGTATAATTCTGATAAAACACTCCATGGTGTGTGGTTATGCTGTAATAACCACACCTGCCTAGTAGCTGAAGGCAGTAGTCATGATCTGCAAATATTATATCATAACCAAACACCTTGTCACTTGCCTCAGCTCTCAACTCTGACTTGTTTATAAAAAGCGCAATGCAGCAGAGTATCAAAGCACGTGTACAAACAATTAAAACTTTGAAGTAAGAAATATCAATAAATAATAAAGTACATATCTGTAAAACAATTCATCTGAGCGAAAGGCGAGATTATACAAATGTGCCTTTAATGCAGACTTAGAACTCTCCACAGTCAGGCGCTCCCTTATCCAATGAGGTACAGATTTCCACAGGGTCAGGGCCCCAAATAAAATGCCCTGGCACCCAAGGTCTTCAAACGGACCCTGGAAACCTCTAGCAAGCCCTCGTCAGCAGAGTGGGCGGTAGGGATGAAGAAGATCTTGCAGGTAATACGGTCCCTGCCCCTGTGGGGCTTTATGCCAACCATAGTCATACCACTGACTGCATTGCCAACAGAATTGCACTTTCCGAGGTTTTTTTTTTCCAAGTTTGCACCTAAATTTTAAAGTACTGGGATCCAAATCTAGGATGTGGTTGGCAGTTAGCAGTATGGCACAGTGGTTTAAGGCTCTGAGCTGCAAATCTGAAGACCTGGATTTGAATCCCACAGCCCCCACTTGCATACTGTGTGACCCTGAGCAAGTCACTTAACTTCCTTGTGCTCCCAGGTTGCACCTGTAAAAAAGCTTTCAGCTTAGTGTGTCTCTCCTGGTTAAATAATTGGGGGAAAAAAGGGGCAGTTGACACCCTCACACTTGCACAGCCTCCAACAAATGCCATACAGAACTGTGGGTGCAGGTCACGGAGGGGAGTCCTACCTGTAGTCTTCTTGCAGTGCAAATGCTCAAGGGAAAAGCCCAGATATGCACCAAGGACTGCAGCACAGAACTGCTTGGCCCAAAGCTGTGCTGTAATTGTGGCAAAATGGACCTCCCAGGTGGATGTGGTCCCACTCCCTAATTACCAAAGTTTCCAGGGGGTTGGAGAGTTACTGGCTGTCCAGATGGACCCCATTGCAAGTCTCCTTGGGATAGTGGTTCCCATCTCTTAACCTTCCTCCCCACCCCCCGGCTCTCATCCCTAGCAGTCAAGTAGTTTCCTATTCCCCAATCTCATGCATCTCAGTCATTTGTAGTCTGGCATCTGTCTGACATCTTCTTCTAACTTGGCCAGCAGTTCCACTGTCTGCCCTCCCTTCACTGCTTGCATCTAGCTCTTGATAACCCAGAGGAGGCCTGGTCATATATGATTGGGCCTATGAAGGCAGCTGTGAGTCCGTGCATGGCCCTGCAGCCCATTTGTGTGCTAGCCCCCACCCATTCTTGACCACAGACAATAGGCAAGCAAGTTGTGACCCTCATTAATCATGTCTCAAAAAGGCTGCAAGGCGGTAGCCAGCAGTAAGTGGTCACTGTGATCAGCTTGCAATGACTATAGCCAGTAGCGGAGCTAGGTTTGGGAGCATTTGGGAGCCGGTGGGGCCATTCAGTCAATCATGGGCTCCACAGTGGGCACTAAACATTGAATAATGAAGGTGGTGGGACACCGCTACTCACACTGGGGTAGCCAGGAGGGGCGACCGCCCCCCCAGCCCCCTCTAACTCCGCCACTGGCTATAGCAGCTGAGTGTCATTGGCCCCCCGATTTCCACACAGTCTAAGACAAGTCACCCAGCTGACAAAGGCTACACAGTATAACTTTGGTTAATGGCCTTCCCAAGAAAACACATACATTTACAGTGGGTAAAGAGTGATTTTAAACATCTGTTTTTCATAGCTGAATCTCTGTGGGTTGTCCACAAATTAGGTAGGATTAAGTAATTATTCTTATTTTTTTAGATGGCTCATATATCTTGGCAGCCAGCATACTTCATTTGACAGATGTTGTGTGAAACTGATGGTTTACCAGGAAAGGACCAGTGACTGCTACAGCAGTGCTGGAGACATTAATGGCCCTTTAGATCAGGAGAAAGGAACTGCAGCATTCTCAGGTCATACAGTATTTGTTTAACCCCATTTTTCTATCTGTAAATGTCTTGTTTGTATATTCTGTCTCTCTAGTCTATAAAACCAGTTCTCTACATAGCTCCCTGCTGTGCCATTATACAGTAAGTGTTCCAAACACTAATGTCACCAGTTTCAAATAGTCAGTGGTACTATTTTCTATTTAAGGGGCCAATCTGCTATTTATAGTCCAATCTACATAGTGCTACACACCCCTTCACATGTGGTAGGCAGGACCTTGATGTGTGCTGGCCCCTTTCTGTACATGAAGAGGCCTCATTCATCTACAATGCACACTTGGTTAGGTACATATGCATTATGTGATCTGATCCACAGAGCTATGCTGATGGTCAGGTTGGGGCCAATAGGGGATATGGACACACTCTACAGGGATCCCTAGTGCAAGCCGTGCACTGCTGAGTGTGCTTAAAGCAATAGACTGTAGCGGTTGATCCTATGTCCAAGAACTGAGCTGCCAGTTCAGCTTCACTTCGCTGCTCTTGCACCAGCCAAACACATGTGAAACCACTCTTATACAGCAACGAGTGGCTCCAGGGAACATACTAACACATAGAATAACCCTGCTATTTTATTTATTTTTATTTATTTCAATCTAGGATTACAATACCTTTGAGCCGAGGCTCTTTTACAAAGTTTACACGTCAGCGTGTGCAACAGTCATCATTTTTAGTTACAAACATAACGTCACTGACTTACAGACATGTAATAACCAGTAGAAAGACTTGAGCTATGAGCAAGACAAAGGAGGAGGGGAGTCAATGGGGGAGAAGTGAGGCTAGGAGATCGGGAGTAGGAGGTGCAGGGGTAAGGGGGTCTGGGAGGTGGGCGCAGGGGCAGGAGTGGAGATATGGGGGAGGTGGGCGGTGGAGACAGTGCAGCCAGGGGCCTTGTCGGGGAATATGACAGGTAAGGTGCTAGGGTGTAAAGACTGATTGTAAATGCTGGGTGCTGGGGCATGTGCAGCTGGAACGGTGGAAATGTTAAGATGGGCAATCGCAGGATACAAGCAGTGAGAGGCGAGCTGGACTTGAAGAGGCCGAGTGTTGGAGCAGTCACTATGTTGCTGCCAAGAGAGTTGAGCCAGTTGAATGCTCGATAGGCAAATGATCTTTGTCCTTGGGTTGTCCGACATCGTGGGATATGTAGTAGATGGGAACTGGCTCTCCTTGTAGTGACATTCCTATGTCTAGGCTTAAGGAGGGCACAGATACCAGGTGGGGCAAGTCTCATTATGATTTTCTTGGCCATGATGCAGGTTTGATATTTTATGCGTTTGTCCAGTTGAAGCCATCCAGGTTGGGAATAAAGGTCACAAGTGTGGGTATGGCGATGTGAGCCAGTGATGAGACGACAGGCCTTATTCAGGGAGGTTGCGATACGTTTGAGAGCAGTGGTAGTTGCAGACCTATATATGATGAGACCATAGTTTATGATGCTGACAATGGAGCTTTGGATGGCCACCAACAGTGCTTCTGGGGTTAGGTGTTTCCTGTGCCAGAATAATATGCCTAACCTCACATTGGCAGACTTTGCCACATTGCTAATATGGACAGCGTATGAGAGGTGGGGATCAAGGGTGATGCCAAGGTACTTGAACGATTGTGTTTGCTGTAGGATGGCTCCTTGTTCGGTTGCAATGGAGAGGTGGAGTTGTTTGTTTTTGTTGTGGGGGCTGCAAAAGACCATAGACTTTTTTTTTCTGATTGAGAAGCAGTTTATGATTTCGGAACCAGGATTCGATGACTATCCATTTGCGCAGCAGCCCATGTACTCCTTCTTGAGTGCCAGCAGTGGCCTTTGCAGGCACATAACAAACGCATGTGACTCTTGTTGAACATGACTCGATGAAGTCAAAAAGTGATTTTGTTGCCATTTTGCGACAGCAGTTGTGCCTGAAAATGGAGCCCTATATGTTATCGGTTGGTTTGTAGATATAGGCAAAACCAGAGCATAGAGGATACATAAGCACATTTTTATTTATTTTGTTTATTTGTATTTCGGATGACACTTTTAAGCCGAGGGCTCCTTTACAAAGGTTCCACGTCAAGACAATAAGGACAATAAGGTACAAAACATAACATGATCATTACAATAGAACATACAAAAAAAAAAAGACAAGTAAGGTTACAATAATAGCAGCCAAAGACCTTGTCAAGGAATTGTGTTGCGAGTTAATTATATAGTGCAAGTCATAGTCATAAACACAAACGTTTTCAATTATATGTGGCGTTTTGTTTAACAGAACTTGCTTCAAAACATCACTTTGTGTTTATGTCCACATCCCTTCCGAGTAGGCATGTAACTAGTTACACAAGGGCCATGTATCCTAATTCATGGCACTTACAAAATGAAATACATGCACCTTTGATTGAAGCTGCTCAAGAAAAGGTATACAGCAGAATAACAAGTGTGTAGCAGAGCATTTCAAAAATAATTTAAAATAAACAAAAAAAAAACTCTTGGCCATCAGGAATATGGAGTCCAGATCAGTTATGTACTTTTTATCATTTAAATGTGTGTGTGGTAGGTTTATGTGTCTTGTAAACATTATGGCACTAGAAACAGAAGTGATCAGTTTACATACCTCTAGGTCAGATTGGAAATGGGAGAACCTTTAGATAGGTTCATAACCACCCAGAACCTATGCCATTGTCTGTTAAAGAACCTTATCAGAACCATTTTTTCAGGTTCTGATCAATTTTAAAGCATTGATTTTGGAGCTTAGGCTGCTCCCTCAGCAGATCTGTATCTTGTAAGAAGGCTAGTGGTGGTGGGGGTGGTGGTAGAAAGACCCCATTGGAGGCTGGAGGTAGTGTTGTACTGCACCACTCCAGGCTCTTTTTAGATCCCTTTTCCTTCACTGACAATAGTTTAAGGCTTAAGGGTTTATTCAGGTTTATTCAGGTCTGCGGGTAGAAGTAGGCCAACATGACCCAGCGAGTCTGCCACCCATTTCTCAGTGGTAATAGTTTGTGACCGTGTTCTTCTCAAGGAGTTTATCTATTCTATTCTTGAAATCAGTTTTACATTCACCATTTATTTTATATTATGGCAAATTGTTCCACAGCCAAACTACCCTTTGTATGAAGAAATATCTTCTCTTAGTTGTTTTAAATACACCCTTTTTTAAGCTGTTTTGAATGTCCCCCAGTTATGATTGGATTATCTTTAACTATAAAAAGGGTCTCAGAAATGCTGCAATCGAACTGGCTGTTAGGATTCCAACAGCCATTTATTAATCCCCATACCAGCAGTTGGGTTGAATCCCAGTACTGACACTGTAGTGCAAGATATGGGGGTGCTGCACTCCTGAGGTGCCATCATTTGGATGAGATGTTAAACCAAGGTCCCATCTCCTTGTTCTGGTGGTAGTTCAGGAGGATGTTAAAGATCCCATGGCATTTCTTGAAAAAAATAAGGGGAATGTCCCCAGTGCTCTGGCCAAATGTCCCATCATTCACTAAAAAATTCCACCAACAGCTGAATCTGGTTCAAGGGCAGTTGGTATTCATCTGTAACCCCCTTCCCTGGGTTGTGCCTGAAAATAGGCAGAATTTGTCTAGTGCACTTACCTGGTCAACAAAAACTAACTAAATAAATGAATAAAATCCCTGTTACACTGTCATGTACAGCCTGATCACCTGGTGTATGAATTCTTCCTGCCAGCATTCCAGCCTCTAGCACTGCTGAATGTGTGGAATGATACATTCTGATTCTGAACCAGCATTCTTAAACTGTTGGTGGAAGAACTATTTTATAAAAAAAATCTTCCTCTCTATGAGGAAAACATTAAAACAGTACACTTTTAACACTTTTGTTTTGGAATATTTTTCATAATAGCAATAAGGCACTCCCAGGAGTTAGATTAACAGTTAGTTAATCACCCCCTAGGGGCAATATGACATTTGGCTGTGCCTCATGCCACATTACACCCTAGGAGTTAACAGACTGTTAATCTAACCCCTGGTCATGCCTTATTACTTAAGTGTAAAACACCTTTGATCCTGTAAGTCATTATCTCTCATAATACAAAATATGAAAACAATGCCTCCCCACTCTTCTCCTTGAACAACGGGTGGGATAGTTTCAACAGTTTTTGTACTTTGAACTAAACAGTTCTGAAAGTTCTCATAAGGCTCAGAAAACTATCAGAACCTTTTACGGCACATCAGAACTTTTTAGAACCTCAGAACCTTTTATAGAGTATGGTACAGTATTATTGTTCACTGAATCCGATCACTTTCAAGTCCTGTTGTATCACTGATGTGACATTACAATGTTGCTGTACCATCTCGAGTATGTTACATTGATGGTACAACAACATCAAACGTCTTTGCACATGCACAATTCGCAATGCTCTGGATGTCGACGAATGACTGTGGTGGTAAGTGCTGGCCCAAAAAGTGAACAGCACTGAGCAGTGCACTCAAAGTAAAGGCATATTTCTTTTTCACTGTTGCCTGTAACACAGCAGACACCTCTAGATTTATTTAAAAAAAATAGACTCTGTGAAAGTGGGGGACTGGGGACAGAGTACAGCTTATTCTTGGATTGGGGAGTGGGGACAAACTCTTGACATTGTGGTGCAATGCCAAAGAAGTGATCAGCAATTGATTGACTACTGCCCCTGCACTTTGAAAGACAGTAGATGGGCAACAGTAAACAACATGCTGTGTTCACTTCTCAAGGTTGTATGACAACCAAAAACCTCTCGAGCTTCGCTCCCGAGGTTTACTTGGTTGTCATGACAACCTCTCAGAGTGAACACAGCACTGTTGTTCCCTGTTGCCCATCCATTATACTCTATGTTGTTCTCCAATTTCTGGGTAAGATACACTGCTGTCTTCTGTACATGCTCAGATGAGCCCAGTCCCTATACAGTGGTTGATAATGCTAGTTTAACCAAATATGCTCTTATTCCTCCCCTTGAAATGTTTTCTGGGATTCCGTTGTTTCAGCAATTCATGCTGTACGAATCTGTTATAAAACCCACACCCCAGCCTTTAGACGGGGGCATGGCTGTGGCCTGTCACTGCGTGGAGAGGAAAAAGTAGGGTTCCGTGGTGAGAACAGAGAAATGTGAACCCACAGATTGTAGGTCTGAATCCTACTACTGTCTCAGTGTGTGATTTGAAGTGAGTTACTTGGCCTGCCTATGCCAACTTAGATATTGGATAGATGTGCCAGGAGTCCCGCCAAACAAGACAAAAGACACTGCACCTACGTTTATCAATACTGGGTAAATAAAAAACTATTCTACATAAATAAAAATTAAAAATAAATGCAATATTTGAATACTAATCTGAAAGACTGAGGGGCGGGGGAATTCCATCATTTACTCAGGGACAGGGTCACAATACGAGCAAGTTCCTTGGAATTAGGCAGTGATGCTGCAGATGAACTGGGTGCAGAAGTTGCAGATTTGCTACCTGCTGCAGAACGTATGCATTGTGATTAATTGTTTTTGTGATTTTATTTAAAAAATACCAGTTTTTCATGATGCCAAGCTCTCTCCCCTTCTATCTGAACTAAAACCCCAACTATGCATTAGATCTGAAGTAATCCATTACATCACAGAGCCAGTTAATCGTTGAGTGCCACCCAAGTAAATTTCCGTTGCTGCAGTGAAATGAGGTCACTGTCAAGGTTTTAGGAGCCTCTGCTACAGAATGTTGAACTGAAATGATGCCGTGAACTAGTGGCCAGAACTATGAGCCAGTGGCATATTGGAATTCAGACATGAGATCTGTTTCCGGGTTCACTGCTCTGACCACCAGACCACATGTGGTTTTGTGATTCATTATTCTCATTTTTAGCAGTCATTGCTTCAACCTTAAAGTGAATTACAAGGATTTGGGCACTACTCACATATTTTAATAGCTGATACCAGCAATAGTCATTCCAGGTAATTTTTATAATTTTCTTGTCAGTCAGTATTTCAGTGGAAGAGATCATAGTTTGACCCCAGTGAGATGGCCAGCAGATCCCTTCCACTTCCTGATAGCTCGGTTATGCCCCCATGATGAGGCATATTACAACGTGTCAGCGGGGAGACTGCAGGGATAGGCTGATGGGGCTGCATTTTAAAGGCATGTCTATTAATGGTAATGGTCAGCTGGAGATTAAGTAGAGTCACTGCTCAACTAAAAAGGGCCCTATTCGTTGAACACTGGCCTTCATTAATCTCTAACTAGCCATTATTATATATAAAAAATGCCACTGAAATGCAGCCCCATTGACTTCAATGGAGCACGCCCCCATGCTCTCCCTGATAACGTGTCATCACGTGCCTGAACAAGGGGGCGTGACAGAGCAATTGAGAAGTGGAAGGGATCAGCTGGCCACTTCATTAGGGGTCAAACTACGATCCCTTCCACTGAAAAACTGACTGACAAGAAAATTATAAGAACTACCTAGAATGGCTATTGCTGGCATCAGCTACTAAAATATGTGAATAGTGGCTAGACAGTACAAAGTTGGTAAATCATTTTTAATGAATAAATGGGTTACTTTTTCAAGTAAAGCTATACCATATGAAGAGACACATTGACTGACAATGTAAGTGTCTGTTTCATTGGCACTAGCCATTAACTGAGCAGCAGATAATAAAATAAAATAGGAAACAGGCAAACTGTCTTTTGTGGTCAGCTTTTGATTAATGACTCAAGCATTCATCATTTTGCAATCAAAGATATTCAGATCTATTCATCTAATTGATCTATCATTGCCATTATAAACAGATGAGTGAAGATGCTTTTCTACCTAATTCTTAAGGTGACAAGGGTAATCATTAAGGAATTAAAGGGCGACAAGGTCAGTAGGAAAGGGTAGCAGAAGCACGACTTGTAAATGTGGCTGAACTACATGCCTTCACGGATCCCTCTTCAAACATGTGCATTCCTTGTGTGCTGGATTTCACAAGAACATCATTTAAAAAAGTGACTCAACAGTCTGTTTTTTGCTTCTTTGCCGTGGGTACCCTATCTGAGAAAAAAGTACAAAAAACTGTGTCATGGTGTAGGGGCTCAGCTCTGTCTACTAGGGCTGCTAACCCCCAAATATCAGAGTAATGAAAGATAACTGCAGATGCATTCAGCTGTGAAACAAATCACTGGGATCCTGAAATAATTGTGAAAGTTACAAAATGTAATAATTTATTCCAAACCATGCAGGTAACAGCATAAAGTGTAAACAAATGCAAAACCTCCATACAAGTGCAAACCCTCCAGATAAGAAATATGTGCATGAAGGGGCCATGTACCCTAGAAACACTGGAGAGTTTGAGAGACAGGCTGCAGCAGAGGATTGCTTGTATAAAGGATATTGGGCACGTATGTGCACTTTATGCTGCTATGGTCTGGAATGAACTTTTAAGTGTTTTTTTACTTTTCCAGTTATTCAACATCTCAGTGATGCTTCATTCACAGCTGAGTGTGTCTACAGTTCTCTCTGTTAGCCTAACTGATATACGTTTTGTTTTCAGTGGGGTCCTACTTCGGCCCAGTTTTCCACTGGAACAACTGAAGCAAAGTGAAATTCAATGACCTACTGAAGGACACTCAGAGAGCCATTGACTGTGCTGGGGTTTGAACCTCAGACCACCAGTTTTACAGTTTAGCACTCTAACCACTCTTTACATTACCTTCAAACTTAGACTTGCTTTAATGAAGAACACAAAATATTAAAATAACACTTTCATTCCTTCTTTTGACAAGCTGTCACAGTGCCACATATGGTATCCATGTGATGTACTGCATTTGGAACTTTGAATTCTATTTCACCACTCACAATACCATACAGCTTCCTGTTCTTGCACCCCATTGAAAGCAATCTTAACATTCTAATTGCACTCCAACATTTTCACAAATTATTTTCTGCCATGATCTAAATGCAACATATGGCACTTCACAGCTTGTACAGTAACTGCTACATGTTGCTAGTTCTTTGTTACTAAAGATCATTCAAACATCAAGTTCTTAGAGTTGAAGAATATCACATAGAATTAAGATTTCAAGAGCAGTATGGTGTTCTAAAGACAGAGGTTAAGAAGATTTTCAGATTTCCAGCACAAAATGCGCTATAGACATCAGCAGAATTCAGTTACACAAAATTCCTCCACTTCATCCATCATTTAAATGTCAGGACTTTACATGTTTGTATTGCTGAAGATATTTTCATTGAAGCCTGTTGTTTTGCTGTACGAATCATCTGTTCCTGTTGTTTATTCTAACAATGAGAATTCCATCCACAGTCTCCGTACTGCATAATTTCCAGCTCTGCTTTAGTTACAATGTTACAAAGAAGTTTTCGGTTCCAGATTGGCTGAGTCACAACCTCCCCACCAAAGTTTTTCCACTTTTTTCCACTTTTCATGCTTTTTTATTAAAGTGATTCATTCAGAAGTTTCACTCCACTCATCATGGCCTCCGTACAAGTGAACACTTACAGTGGTTTTAAAAAGTTTACTAAGTGCCACAAAACTATACTATTAGTGAATAGCTACTCTGAATGTCTTGAGTATCTGGGCCTAGACCGCATTAAGGCGTTGCCAATGCCACACTGACTCCAGATAATCTGAGGAGAGCTGGGTTAAGAAGATGGAAGAATCTCTCGGATAACTCCACCCCTCTAAGTTCCATTCACAACATCAAAGGTGGCAAATCTGGTAGCTTGGATCCATCACAACAGTTCGGTATCGGTCTTCCAAAGACCAGGTCCCCACAGACAGGTCAACTATGCAATAAAAATCATGGGCCACCATTCTCAATCACAGTTGGGGCTGGTGCAAAACAGGTGGTTAGTGTCTACATCAATGGTCCACTTCCTGAAATTGCTATACTCAATGATTGGTGAACATCATGCGGGAGGGAAATGAGTGCCCCTACAAGTAAACACTATGATTCCAGTTCAAAGGAGTGGTCCCACTGGCAGGACCCTTGTGGTTCCAGTTATAAACAGTGCATTGTACCACCTCCAGTTAACAGTCTTCATCAGAGGTAAATGTCACACAGTCCTCAGACAGTGAATTCATCACTGGGTCTTCACACCAGGCCTGTTCAGATGGTTCCTTGTACCCAATGAGGCATGGTGCTAGTGATGTATGTCCAGCAGGCCGTTCACCTGAGCACTCCAGAAGGAATGGGCAGTTCAGGTCCCCCCCAAGTGGTTTCTTGTATCCCAGACAAGACCTGCACTTAGCCTCGAGAGTACGACAGGACCAGCCACCACCAAAATGGAACTTTATATAACTCAATTTAACATTAACAGTGATTGAATCCCCCATGGCTGCTGACATCCACCTCAGGGGATTCTGGGATGCCCCTAGTGTCGTGCTGGAAGTAAAATGTTAGGGGTAGCAGATGGCAAGATCAACCAGCTACATTTAGAATTATACAAGTGGCAAAGTAATGATAAAAATGTTTTAAACAGAACTTCTCCCAGTCAGGAGCTGTCCCACACTGTGGTGTAGAAAAGCATACACTGGAGTTCCCTTTTGAAGGAGACTGCATTGATCCTGTAAGTCATTGTTCCCTACAGAAGTTATGTTAAATGTTAAATACTGTACCTCATTCTATTATTTTTCAATTTTCATTGGCTTTTTGGTAAACTCAGTGGGTGTTTCTGATTCACACACTGGTTGTGCCATTTCAGAACTGTATGATGTAGTTTATGCCTGTTATGTGTGTTTTGTAACACTAAATTGCGTTGAAGTATAGACAGTTATTGGTGCCAGCTTTTTTGTTTTCTTGTTTGTTGCGTTTCCCTGCAGCAGCAGGGTTGGGCACCCAACTGCCAGACATTGAATGGGGTGTTTGCATTTTCTGACAAGGAGGTTGGACATCTGACCACGGAACTTTGGAGGGTGTAAGCATTTTCTGGTAGCGGGGTCAGGCATCCAACTACCAGAGTTTAGGAAGGTTGGGTTTTCTGGCTACAGGGTTGGGCACCCAGCCACCAGACTTGTTGAAAGCTTGGTATGGCAGGAGTGAGAATACTGGCAGTGGGACTCAGCTACCACCCCTGGCGTTATTGAGTAGCTGGGTTGGGCAGGAGAGGTGAAACCAGCAGCAGGATTGAACACTCGCTGCTGGTGCTTCAAGGCTGGGTCAGATGGGAGAGGGGATGTTGGTTGATGAAGTTATATGAAGAGATGCAGCCACACTGTGATAGATGTGGCTGCATCCTTTATATGTGAGAAGTTTCTGCCTATCAACCAGCTAAGCAACATCAGCAGCAGTGTTGTCAGCATTGGGTGTTGACTCGTACACCTCCTGGAGGATCAGCTGCACTTGCAACTACAACACACACCACCCGACTGACAGAACAGCCCAATATGTTTTCTTTGCAAATGCATGCAAGCAAACATAACAAACTCTGGTCAGAGCTAATATGGCTACAAAATGATGGTATTGATGCAGCTGAAAAAAGTGAGAGGCTGCTTCAGAGCCGAGGAAACTGGAAGATTTAATTGATGTGTGAACAGGTGCAGATGTGCAGGGCAGTTTGGACCATGTGCTATGGGAAGACTCCATCTGCTTACAGTAGTGCAGGACCTGGCACATTCACTCTTTACCCATTCAGTACATATTCACTCATCACACGTTCAGTACACGTTCACTGTTCACACATTCACTGTTCATACATTCAGTCTTTAGACATTAACTGTTCACACATTAATTGTTGACACATTCACTCTTTTTTTAAATGTTGACCTCACATTTTCAAGATAGTTATTTTATGACTGCCCTTATAAACATGACATGTTAGTATTTGTAGTATATTGACTGAAATGTCATTTCAAAACAGAAGTGTGAAAAGATGTCTCATCCTGGATTCAAAAAACAACACCTGTCACATTTGAGAGGTGGTGTGGAAAAATGGGTATGTTGAAAGCTTGGAGTCAAAATATTGAAAATTAGCAAACTTATAAATGAATGTTGAAATACTGCAATGTTCAGTCATAACCTGGACATTTAAACATATTTCCACACCAAACTTTCAGCATAGCCTTCTTATTACCCCACCTTATGAACACCATAGGTGAACATTTTCAAATCCCCACCAAAGCGTCATTCCACAACACAGGTGCAAAAACACATTTGGCCAGGATTTCAAAAATGACAGCTGTCATGTTCATGAGGTGGTGTAAAAAAATGGCTATGCTGAACATTTGGGATCAAAATATTTACAATTACCAAAGTTATGAGCAAGCATAGAAAATTTCAATGTACATTCATAACTTTGTCATTTTTGCATATTTTGACCCCAGATTTTCAACATAGCCTTCCTATGACCCTATCTCATGAACAATGGTGGTGAAAATGTTCAAATTGCACCCAAAAGGTGATTTCATCAAGTGACCATGAAATCACCTGTCAGCCCCGATGTGCACACGTCCACCACCACTGGTCATGAGGTGGGGTCCCAAAAAGGCCATGTTGAAAATTTGGGGTTATAAATATGCAAAAATGGACTTCCAGTGACATCACTGAGATTAGCGTGCGCTGACCCGGGGAGCTCCTCTACCACCCACACTTACATTTTAATAAATCTTTGACAGCCAGTATCTATCGTTCGATTTGGACGGAACCTTGAATTGCCTAATATGGCAGGGAAAGCGTCAAGCATGAGAAATAATAGATTTGTACCTGCACAAGGCAAATTAAAGCAGCTAAATATCGACGAAGCGCTAGATGCCCGAGTTGGCCTACCGCCATGTCGGCATCTAGCTTCAGAGTCTTCAGTCAAGATGGACAGCAGAGAGCAAGAGACCCAAAATAACACAGCCTTAACCCTGCAGCAAATCCTAAATACCGTGACCAAAACAGATGCAGCTCTTGGGGAAAGGGAAAAGGAACGCTGATTGGAGAGCCCCATTTCTTTCAAATGAAAGAATAGACACTTGATGTTTTAAAAAAAAGCATTGTGTAAATGTGAAATGTGTCTGGAGGCCACAGTGCACAGTTTCAACTCTGTATGCCCTTTCTACAACACTTTTTGGCACTTTGATAATTTCAGGAAATAAAATCATGGCTTTTCTTCAGTGAAGAGCTGCATGTGCCTGTCATTTTAGCCAGCGGGAGTGAGTTCACCAGTTTTGTTGTTTTCCACTATAAAGGATGGAGTCTTAAAGCCTTAGCAATGATGTAACAGTGGAGTGTCTGGACCATGCCATAAGCCAGGCTGGATTGGGGCTGAAGATAGAGTGAGAAGTCAGATAAGAAAGCAGAAAGCTGAGAATGAACAAAATGTTCTTGTATTTTGGCAACAGCAGAGAGAGAAGGGAGATAGGCTGGTAGTTACCTGGGGAGTTGGTACCCCCACCCTTCTGAACAAGGATCACTTTAGCCAACATCCAGGTCCATGATACTTGGAAGGAGGGAAAGGTGAGGTTAAGGAGGGTAGAGATGGGGAAACAAATTCTGGAGCAACAAGGAAAAGGAAAGCCAGATCCTGCCCAGCTGGACTTCTCTATTTTGTTGTTTGTTTGTTGTTCATTCATTCATTTGTTTATTTATTTATTTTGTTAGTTATGTTTTGCTGGCTGGGAAAGGAGGACTAGGCAATTCTGCCTATTTTTAGCCTTGTGCCTGGGGAGGTGGGGATGATACAGGTGGAACCAACTGAAAATGAACCAGATTAAGCTGTTGGTGGTACTTTTAGTGAATGGAGGGAACTTGGCCAGGACACCAGGGAAATTCCCCTCACTCTTTTTGAGAACTGCCACGGGATCTTTAACGTCTACCTGAGCAACCACCAGAACAAGCAGATAGGACCTCCGTTTAATGTCTTATCCAAAAGACTTTTTAGAAGAGTCCAGGGCAAGGGGGGCCTTGATGGTGTCAACAGGAGAGACTAGGAAGAAGGCAAGGGAGGGTCTATGGGAGGTGGTGGCAGAACTGCAAGGGTGGATGGTCAGTAAGGAGAATTGTGGCTCAGTTAACAAAGTAGTTGTTGGAAATGGTATCAACTTCTGAGGGGGTAGAGGAGAGTGTACCAGTATTCCACATTAAGGGGGTGGAGGACTGGAGGGGGGGGGGGGTTGGAAAGATTGCAAACCAACTCCCTGAATTTAGATGGCTTAAGTTGGACTTGAAATCAGTCTTAAAATAATAGGTAGCATTTGCAGCCCATAAGTATATGAGGGCTTTCATGCTTGAACAGTGTGACATAAAACTGGTTGGCAGAAAAAAAGCTGGTACTATGCTGCCCAATCAAATGATCAGGTTCACTTTTTTTGTCAACCAGTGGGCATGGCTGACCAGCTCATGCGGCATACCCATGAAAGAACCTATGCCATTACCAGGTCTGCCGTTCCACCTGGAACTGGGAAAACTATCTTTATTTCTGGCGGCAGTGTTTGTTGCCCCATCTGCTGCCCCGATAAACACAGTTACCATATTTTGCATTCTCAGACACCCACATGTCACTAGTTGTGCCTGTTCTAGGGTACCTTTCTAGGCCCTGGGACAGGATGTTTATAGTCTCAGCAGCCAGCTGGAGGGAGAGAATTTAGAGGCATGCAACAGGGAGAGTCAAGGTATTTCCTTGGTAAATATTAGTGAGACCAACAAAATTACAACCCAAAATATGCCCGTAAGTGAAGCAACTGAAGCAGGAACACAAAATAACTCAAATGTATTGACCAGGGATGAAATGCATGCTGGTGCAGAAAGGGAAAACTGAAAACAGAGGGACATACAGTTCGTTAGGTTAGTTAGTAAGTTAATTAGTTAGGTTAGTTAGTTAGTTAGGTTAGTTAGGTTGGTTAGTTAGTTAGTTAGTTACGTATGTATGTGTTTGTTTGTTTATTTCACAGGTCTTACCAGGAAAGACATACTGCGCTGGTATCAGCTCCTTTCCAGATGCGTCCTGTGGGAAGGGAAAGAGATGAAAAGATAACAGATACAAAATACAGACTATAAAACACATAGAATGGAAATAAGTATGTCAAAAGACATAGCAATGAGCTTGTGCATGGACAGAGCAGTGACTGGAGGCTCACTCCTAAAATACATGAATAGGTACATACGTAATGGTAGAAAAGAGAAAACTATAGTTAGTTGCTTTCTATGGTCCAAAATAACGGACATAAAAACAAATCTTGAAGGTTTACTAACAGGCACTGAAAAAACAATTGTGGTCATACATGCAGGGATCAGTAATGTGAGAAGGAGCGCAGGCCTGGAAATTCAAAGAGACTTTGAGGAAGTAGGCAACAGGTTAAAAGCAAAAGAGTCTACTGTGGTTGTTTTGGAGATCCTACCAGTTCCTAAGTCTGGTGAAAGAAAGCAACTGAGATCAAACAATTACATGGCTGGCTAAGAAAATGGAGCGTACGGGACAGCTTTCATTTCCTGAGGAATTGGGATAGGTTCAGAAGGGATGGAAAACTATATGAGTTGGATGGTTTGCATCTAAACAGAGAGGGGTCATGTATGTTGGTGGAAAGAATAAACTACAGCATAAAGAAAATGTTAAACAAAGTGCACATGGGTATGGAGAGGAGATTCTTAAGTACACAAAGAGAGAAAGGAGAGCATTTACAAGAAATTAGAGGAATATAAATAAGGGTACAGTATTATTATTAAATGCCAGGAATATAGGAAACAAAAAAGATGAACAGGAGTGTATCATGGCAAAGGAATACATTCAGATCTGTGGGATTACAGAGAGTTGATAGCAGGAGAATGACAATTGGGGTAAACAAATAAGAGGCTTCAACCTATGTAACAGGGACAGGAGTAAAAAAGGTGGAAGGGTAACCCTATACATTAGAGATGATATCAAAGCAGTGGAAGTAAATAGGGAAGCTGAAACAGAAAGTGAACAGGTCTGGGTAAAGAGCACAACTATGGAGGACAAAAAGCTAAAGATGGGCGTGATGTATAGACCGCCGTCTCTATCGGCAGAACACAATTTGGAAGTATTAGTCTCAATAAATAATCTGTGAATGGAGGACCAAGTTATAAATTTGAGTAACTTCAACGTTTGGCAGAAAAACTAGGAGGGCCCATAACAAATATTTTCCAATATCCACTAGAAACTTAGGAAGTGGTTAGAAGGTGAAGAGGGGCTAGTGTGGTTCCTTTATACAAGAAAGGAGCAAAAGCAAACCACAAAAATTACAGGCCAGTTAGCTTGCTCTCTGTCTTAGGGAAAGCCTTGGAATCTATTATCAAAGAGGAGATTGAAAAATACATCACAGAAAAGAACTTGTGGGACCAATCACAAGATGATTTCAGAATGGGTGGACTGTGTCAGGTGAACCTGATAGTTTTTTTAGACAAGGTAAGCAGGGCACTGGACATGGAGCTCCCAGTGGATGTGTTGCTCCTGGATCACAGTAAGGCCTTTGCTGGTGTACATTTAGAACTAAATAACAAACAAAAGACATGGGAATAAACAGTAGAATGGTAAACAGGGTTAGATCTTGGTTACATAACAGAAAGCAACGAGTAATCATAATGGGACACATGTCTGACTGGAGAGATACAACGAGCGGAGCTCTGCAGAGATCAAGTTTATTTGCTGGGCTCTGCATCCACCAGCACATCAGTCCAATCACTCTGCCCTACACCCCCTCCAGATAACCCCTCTCAGAACTCCTAGCTTACCCCCAGGGGAAAGGCCACCAGGGGTCCTCCCACCCTGGCAGAGACTGGTCGGTAATGCAGGAGTAGGAGCTCGGGTAGTGGTGTGGTGTCTGCCACATGAGGTGGATGTCTTCCTGTGGAAGTAGAAGCTCCACAGTTTTCCTGCATTTCTGCCCCGGGGGCGTGTCACGCAGTGATGATGGAGCAGTATGCTGAATGTCTGGCACACCTCCCCTGAGTACGTATGATCAAAGACTGGAAACTTACACTTGTGTACCCTGGAGTACAGAAGGTTAAGAAGGGATCTACACCTGACATATAGAGCTTTTAAAAAAAAGAGATTTATGGAACTGCTTAAGGCTAAATAAGAAAATGATACCATTTGATACTAGGAAACACTGTTTACAGTTAAAGAGTGAACTTGAACCACGCCGGTGACCCGGGTTCAGGAACGGACTCTGGGTGCTGGGGACTGGCAGGGGAAGGAGAGAATTGAGCATCCGGAGGACTGCTCTCCTCTCCTCTCCTGGGGTCAGTTAAGTGGCAAGCTTTGCTCTGTAGTGGCCCCTGGTGGAGACCTGGGGCACTGCAAGCAGCGGCACAGGAGGGACAAATCAGAAAACTGAAAACAGCTCCAGTGGGCTGCTGGATGATGGCTGCCATTCTCCGCTACTGCCAGAGTCCTTCAGGGAGCCCTCTCTTGGCCTCAGCAGCACCCCAAACCTACTTAGACTGCACCAGTATGCCCTGTCCCAGTGCCTTCCCCCTCGGAGGAGGGGGATCCACCCGGCGAAGGGTTACGCTGGAATACTTCAGGGTCAGCTGTGATGTGGGGTTGAGGAGTGGCTCGAGCTGGGACAGACAGGGTAAAGTCAGGGAACTTGGCAGCCCAAAGGAGTGGGGCACATTGGGGCACGTAGGAGATAAAAAAAAATCACACACAAAAAAAAATAAAGGGTGAACTATACAAGACATAGAAGAGGGGTCAGTGGATAGCAAAAAGGTTTGTTATTCTTTGGAATGAACTGCACGGTGAAGTGCTAGGCAGCAATAACATGGACACCTTTAAGAAAAATCTGGGCATACTGTATGTTACAGAAGTAGCAAAATACTGGATTTTTCCATTAAGAAATGGCAAGCCAACCTGGCAAAATGCTTTGCTGTTTTGAAATAAACCTATGAACCCCGTCAAGTTATGATTCCCCAAAATAAAACTATGGAAGGGATCAGCTGGCCTGGAGAAAAGGTGTTTTATGACATGGATTATTGGTGACAGCGCTAAGTTCTGTTGTTCTTCACCAAGTAAAACTGCACACCATGGACTAAAAAGAGCATGTCTTCCTCTGGGTATGACCCTCCAGGCACAGCAGCTCAGAATGCTTCCCATAAACCTCACTTTTGGGAGTATGGAGTACAAAGGGCCAGCTACTGTACATGCAAAAGTTGCACTCGCCAGCCCGCTGTGAGAATCTGGGGTCCCAAATCATTTACAATCAAGGAAAAAAACAAATATGTTCCAGATGACACTTTTTATTGGACTGACAACATTTTTTGAGACTAGCTTTGAAGAGTTACTGTATAATCCCTTCATGAAGGATAGAAAGAATATAACCCTCGAAAGCTACTCTCTAAAATAGTTGTGATAGTCCAGTAAAAGATACCTGCAACATTTGAGTTGTTTTTTTCCTACGGCATCTACTGGACTAACACAGTTACCACATTTTTAGTATTTGTCAGACACAGAAAACATTCAAGGATGGAAACTCCACTGTTGGACTGTTTCCTATGGGAATGTGCTGCAGAATTGTGCTTTTTTTCCTGGTAATTTTAATTAAAGGCAATCGGAAATTATATTTTTCCTGTTAACTGCCCTCCTATTTTCCTTTCAATGCTAGGTATGTATTCTGATAGACTTTGTCTAATATTTGGTAAATATTGTTCATAATCTAGCTTTGGGGTGTCCTCAGATCTGCATAGATCTTCCCTCTCCTTCGCAGCTGCTGCTCTTTCTGTTCATCATTCCATGTCATCGGTGACATCATTCCATGTCATCGGTGACATCATTCCATGTCATCGGTGACATCATTCCATGCTGTTCATCTGAATGACCTGGAATGGTGTTACTGAAGTCACAGAATGTTCAGGCAGTGTGAAAAGAGAGAGAGCAGCAACTGCTGAGGACAGAGGTCTGCAGGGTAGTTAGAAACATAATGGTGTTTAAAGAGACACTTAAAGGAAAACAGGAGGGCATCTTGAGGTGTCAAATCGTCTCCTAGCACCTCTGAATATATCCTGATATTTTGTCACTTGCAATTTAGCCATCTTTAAAATGAAGTAGAATACAGAACCTGCTCACCGAGCATCGCCTTGTTCTCTCACAGAATGGGCCACCAATGATTTTGACAGCTGTTCTTATTGGAGGCCTACACTAGACAAAGGAAATAATAGACGGTCTCGAGAAAACAAGCTCACTGTCACAATAATGAGTCTGAAGGGACACGTCTATCAATTCAGTAACTAGAAATGATTACATTCATAAAATTACTTCTAAAGTGGGAAAGTTTACTTTTGATATACTGTATTGGTGCACTGAGCCAGCACTTCTATATTGCAGTGCCAAGTCAAACATTTTCATTTGCCAACATCTTTCATTTAAACAATTTATTTTCAATTTTTTGCAATTCTGAGCTGTAAAAATGAAGAATAACCAAGACAAAATGTTTATCTTGTATTATACAACAGGTATGTATTGCAAGCCAAACAGAATAGAAAAAACATAATTTAATACCATGCAAACTACTATAACCACTTCCCTAATAGATTATCTGTATTTTAGACACACCCATGGTAGGTTATCCACATTTAAGTCATGCCCTCAATTGTTTATCCACAGTTTAGGCATGCCAATGATAGTTTATCCACATTGCTGCACCACCTAAGATAGTCTATCCACATCTAGGCCACAGAAAGAAAATGGAAAGAAGGCTCCTTCAGCTTCAATGACCATAGAGCTTTTCTATAAGAACCCGTACGCTGTAATCAATCATGTGCAACCTGCCAATGAGTTGATTAGTCTTAATATCCTTCTTTGCATTGCTGCGCAGATCCCTTGCCACCAAATTCACCGAAGAACATCAGAAGGGGCAACTTTACAGTAAAACATGATGGTACATTGAGTGTCACCATTTATTGGGATTCACCCCAAGATGGAGACCTGGCTGTCCGCCATTATAAAGTCTTCTGGAGTCAGTGGCTAGCAAGAAAACAAGTGCTACCAATAAGGAAAGACAACTGGAAAATAACAGATGGCGTAAGTATGTTTTTCTTTCTTTGCTTCAGTGATATTAGTGGAATGCTCTGTTGGTGTACCAGTGTATTGCCTGATAAAAATGGAGATGCTGAAGTGATTGCCGTGTGAATGCATCTGTGACATCAGATACACACCATTTTACAGCAAATTTCAAAGAAAACAAAATGTGTAGCCATGTTGGTCAATGGAAAATTAGCTCTTGTACAGTTTTATGGCCTTTATTGGATCAATAGGTATATTGTACAAAGATATTACAGTATGCAAAATTGAATGGCCACATAGGTCTCTTCATCAGGTGTCACTGTACTCTAAACAGAAGAGAATGTAAAGCCAGCCTCTTATGTGCAGGGCGCTATAACTGCTGGCAAATGGACCTACAGCTCAGGCTGCATTTAAGTAACTTGACACTGCATTCTCAACTTATTACTATCCAGATGAGACAGCTTGCTTCAGATGGACTTCTTAAAATTTTCAGTTTCAAATGTAAATGCATTGCTAATGCAGTGCCTGTTACAAAACGCCTTGTTAAACAGAAGGTTCAGTTCAAAACTTACAGCTGTCCCTGCTGTCACTGCATTGGTGGCACAGATCACTGCTCGTTAGCAGGAGAGATGCAGCAAAATCTGACTTTGTCGGTGAAGGTGCTGCAAAGTCTGGAACTTAGTGCGTAGTGGGGTGAGTTTCCCAAATGCACCCTAACTTCGCATGGTGAGAGTGTTTTTTTCATACACTTTCAACTGCTCAACTCACCCATCACCTGCTAACACACAGTTCCTATCCATCAAGCAGACCCTTTAAAACACAGTACCCCACTCCACCACCCTCTAGCACTGACCTCCCTCTACCCCACCCACAATCCTGGCAACCGGTCAATCAGGAGTTACAAGAGGAAGACATCATCACTCATTCATTCTATAGCAGCATATTAGTGAGTGAAGAGGGCCTCTTGCTCCAGTGCTAGATGACTTTCTTTTTCACACATCCCTGAATCCTTGTACATTACAGGATGTGAGGGAGGGTACGATGTGGGGTGGGGGTCGCTATACTTTATATGACTCAGGAAACAGGCACAGGGTGGGGAAGGAGAGTTGGGTGATGTCTTTAATGATGTGATGCAAATTATATCATTTTATTATAACAACTTCACCAGGGCTATGAAAAGGAGAAAGAAGGTGGGTGCTAGATGGTGGCAGGGTGTGGGTACTGTGTTTTAAAGTGCCTAGTTGTTGGGGGTGGGGACTGTACATCATGGGTGGGGTAGGTTCCACTGTTTGTTTGAAACAGTGTGACAGGGTTTTTTCTCAAAAAACACACTTCAATGATTTTTGGCAACAAAGTGTTACCCCAACAGGTGAAAAATACGTGTAGTGGCACTTTGCCAACACATTCACCAGTAAAATGCCACTATGCATCCTCTTTACCTGGTGAAGGGGGTAGGGCACTTAGCCAGGTGAAAACTATGTAGAGTTCAACCACAGGAGAAGTGAAGTTGGGAACACACTGAAATACATCACAAAGGGAAATTCCTAAACTTTGACCAACTCTACTTACAAGTCAAATGCAAAATTACTTCATTTTGTGACTAGTGTTGGTAACGGTCAATCTTATATCTGATCTGTTGATGTTTTACTTCTTTTGATAAGGTGATCATTGTAAGAATTTGTAGATTTATGAAGAGAATTAGGCTCTGTCCAGGTAAAAAAAACAATCGTGTTTAGCACAGGTCCACTTTATTTTCCTGTTTCAAATGCGATTAAGAGTTTCTGTTGAGCAGGTTGAAAACATCATAAAGCCCATTTTTTGACTGTTAAAACCTTTCAAATTTAAGATACTGACTGTAGTGTTCAGAGAATGTAGGCAACCAGGCCCAAACCCTCCTCTCCAGTAGGTTACATGACTCGGTCATTAGCTAAAGGTTTGCACCTTATTTCCAACCTGAAGGCTTTTTGTATCTATGACAAATGTCTGTACAGAAGTTTTTCACATCATCTTCTACTTCGTCCACATTGTCAAGAAGATGAAATGCACTCGTTGAAGCTTTATTACATTGTGTTGAAAAAAATGTTATAAATTCTTGAAATGGTTTTGACGGTTTTACCTTACCACAGCAACGGCAGTTACGGAGACATCCTCGACAGCGACAGCCACATTGCTAAAAGTGTCGGCAATGCGGTGTCAAGGGATGCCTCCATGTTTCCATCAGGGCTGTACCTCTGATCCTCCAGTCTTTAGGATTCTAACTCCGAGTCGGAGTTGGATTGGGGGAAGGACACCCTGTGAGGCACTCCCCTGGTCGTGCAGAGACCATCACAGTGCCATGCGGATTTTGGCCAGATCCTGTCACTGTGATGGTCTTCACCGTTGGGAGTTGCTGAGGCGATGGTATACCAGATTTTGACTGAACAACAAATAAAATGAACTGAACTAAATGTAGTCTGTACTGTATGTCACCAGAGAGTTTGTATACTGTAACATCTTTGAAAAATGTACCACATGTGTTGGTCTAATATAATGAATTTAACTGTAAAATGGCACAAGTAAGAATAAAATTGCCATCCGATGTAGGAGTTTGTGAGTTTGCAGGCAAATGAGACAATTGTTTCTTCATCCAGCTGTCAAATGAGCATTCTTGTATTATATTTAAAAGAACCCAACTATTTAATCTTACACATGGCTGTTATCTGTATGCATGTACACATTACTGTAATGCAAATGACAGGAATATGGTAGGGCAGGGCTCACAGCTCAGCACCATGGAACACGGGGGGGGGAAGGAGGTGTGCACTAGTCCCTTCATAAAAGAAAGGGTCCTAAAAGAGCTCGCTAAGCTCAGGGTGGACAAGGCAATGGGACCTGATGGCATACATTCCAGGGTACTAAAGGAGCTAAGGGTGGAACTAGCAGAGCCATTAGCAGAACTGTTTAGTAAGTCTCTTAGCACAGGAGAGGTCCCAGAGGACTGGAGAAGGGCACATGTGATCCCGCTGCACAAGAGTGGTAGCAGGGAGGAGGCAGAGAACTACAGACCAGTCAGTCTTACCTCAGTAGTGGTCAAGATTATGGAGGCACTCCTTAAGGAAAGGATAGTGCAACACCTGGAATCCATAGGAGCACAGGATCCAAGACAGCATGGGTTTACAAGAGGAAGGTCCTGTCAGACAACTCTCATAGATTTCTTTGACTGGGTGACCAGAGTGGTGGACCAAGGGGGTGCAGTTGATGTCACCTACCTTGACTTCAGCAGAGCTTTCGATACTGTTCCACATAGAAGATTGATTAATAAGCTGCGTAGGTTTGGGGTGGGTCAGAAGTTGGTCAACTAGGTGGCAAACTGGTTGGTGGGCAGAAAACAGAGAGTGGTGGTAAACAGTATACAGTTAGAAGAGATGCAAGTCACAAGTGGGGTACCTCAGGGATCAGTCCTGGGGCCAGTCCTCTTCAATATCTTCATCAGTGACATTGCAGATGGACTGGAGGGTAAGGTTTATCTGTTTGCAGATGACACCAAGATCTGCAACAGAGCCAGCCCGGTGGTGCTGAGGGTTGAGGCGCTGGACACCACACCTCGCGCCAAGCCAGCAACCCGGGTTCGGGAACGGACTCGAGCCATCGGGGGTCGGCAGGGAAGGACTGAACATCTGGAGGACTGCTCTCCTTCCTTGGGAAGGAGGGGGGACAAGACCATGCTGTTCTGGTGACCCCAGTGGAGACTGGGAGTCCTATCCAGCAGTCATGGTCCAGCTAATGGGGATCGGCCATGGCAGCTCTCCTGTGGACGTGTGCGGGAGCGCACACATACCGTGCTGGACAGCATTGCACTGTGGGTCCGGTAGGGGCAGAAGCAAAGTAAGAAAACACCCCTTGGCCTGTAGATAGGCAAAGGCTCCACCTGGGACCAGCCACACTCCCGGCGTTGGACTCACTGGACCGGGTGTGGCCAGCACTCTAGTCTCGGTGCTTCAGACTTTCAAATAGAGCACCAAGGTGGGCAGCCCTGCCTCGGGGGGGGGGGGGCTCAGAGCCAGGGGGATTGCTGAGCTGGAATGGCCTGGCCCAGATGGGTTTCAGCCAGGGAGGTAGAGTTGGTTTCTGGGGGGTAGCTGAAGAGAGTTCCGAAGGAGTCCCAGGGGAGATAAAGTTAACAAAAAAAACCCAGAAAGATCTGCAACAGAGTAGATAATCCAGCTTGGGTGAGCAGAATGAGAAAAGATCTGGATAAACTGGCAGAATGCTCGGAAGAGTGGCAACTGGGGTTTAACTCAAAGAAGTGCAAGATCATGCACATTGGAAGAGAAACCCTGAAGCCACCTATAGGTTGGGAGGGGAGTTGCTGGCAATCACAAGGGAAGAAAGAGACTTAGGCATCATCATCACAGATGACCTGAAATCATCCAAGCAGACCACTAAAGCAGTAGGTAAGGCTAGGGGATGTTGGGGTGTATTAGTAGGGGTATCACAAGTCATAAGAGGGAGCTAATAATCCCTCTTAACAAGACACTGGTTAGGCCCCATCTGGAGTACTACATGCAGTACTGGAGGCCGCACCTGCACAAGGACATTAAAAAAATGGCAGCAGTCCAGAAAAGGGCAACCAAAATTGTACAGGGACTGCATCAGAAAACATGAGGACAGATTAACGGAGCTCAATATGTATTCCCTCAAGCAAAGGAGGGAGAGAGGTGATATGATCAAAACATTCAAACATCTTAATGGCATTAACAAGGTAAAAGAGTCTAATATGTTTCAATATAAAAAAAAATAGCAGGACAAGAGGATACAGCATGAGATTAGAGGGAGGACAATTAAGGGGTAATGTAACGAAGTTCTTTTTCACAGAAAGGGCGGTGGATGCATGGAATGGCCTACCTCAGGAAGTGATGGATAGGAATACAGTGTAGGGCTTCAAATAGGCATGGGATAGGCATAGGGGAGCAATACAGATGAGTATGAATAGATAGGCCATTGACAGAGCAAAGGCCGATGGCACATTCATAAGGTAGAAAAAATGGGTAGACTGGATGGGCCTTGTGGTCCTTATCTGCCGTCAACTTCTATATTTCTATGTTTCTATGTTACACACTAACTAGTGCACAAAGGGCCGTGTACTTGGATTGATTTGTGTCGGGTACAAAAGGAGGTACATTAAAAGTCTTGTGCAAACAGCCTGGGATGCACAAAAAGGTTTTCAATATATTTCCTTCCAGCACAGCTCTCACAGGAGCATTAACCTATACCTGAGTGCAAAATAGCATCCTAGTCTGCCATGTTAACCCACTCCACAGAACGCAGGTAAGTGAGAAGGAGCCACTATTCACCCAGATTATTACCTGTTATATTCCGACACAAAATGCCAGTGTCAGTGGCTCAGCAGGCTGCACACTCACCTCTGTGGCTGGAAGATCAGAAGGCAGTGGGTTCTATCCCCACACCAGGTACTTGGGTTACATCCCAATATTGACACTGTAATGCAGCATGGGGGGTGCTGTACTCCTAAGGTGCTGTCTTTCTGATGAGACATTAAACTGAGGCTCTGTCTGCCTGCTCTGGTAGTTATTTAGGTGGATGTTAAAGATCCCATGGCACTTCTTGAAAAGAGTAGGGAAATTTCCCCATTACCCTGGCCAAATTTACCCCATTCACTAAAAATACCACCAACGACTTAATCTGGTTCAGTTTCAGTTGGTTAACATCTGTACCCCCCTTCCCAGGTTGCCCCTGGAAAAGGAACTTCTAGTCTGAGTGGGCCTACCCGGTCAACAAAATTCAATAAATAAATAAATAAATAAAATGTAAGTCGCCCTACGCACCGTGCACAGCATTCAAACCTACTTACCAGCTAAGTTCCATGATAATTACCTCAGTTTACTATAGGTAGAGATATATAGATATAGATATAGATATAGATATAGATATAGATATAGATATAGATATAGATATATAGACATATATATATATATAGAGAGAGAGAGTGAGATATAGATATATAGAGATAGGTATATAGATATATAGATAGATATAGATACAGATACAGATACATATATTGATATAGATACAGATACAGATATAGATATATAGATATAGATATACATATAGATATAGATAGACACAGATATAGATACAGATACAGATACAGCTATAGCTATATAGACATAGATGTAGATATAAAGATACAGATATAGATATATAGACATATATATATATATAGATATATATATATATATAGATATAGATACAGATATAGATATGGATATAGATAAAGATATATAAACATATATATAGATACAGATACAGCTGTAGCTATATAGACATAGATATAGATATAAAGATACAGATACAGATATATAGACATATATATAGATATAGATACAGATATAGATATATAGATATGTAGACATAGATATAGATACAGATATAGCTATATAGACATAGATATAGATAAAGATATATAGACATAGATATAGATACAGATACAGATATAGAGATAGATATATAGATATATAGACATAGATATAGATATAGATACAGATATAGGTATATAGACACAGATACAGATACAGGTATAGCTATATAGACATAGATACAGATCTAGCTATATAGGCATAAATATATAGATTTACAATTACCCTAAAAGAAATGAACCTAGATCACAGGGTGGTCTGTTGGATAGGGGCCTGGTTGGAGAACAGATCACAGAGTGTGTATAAATGGTTACTATTCTGATAGTGTTCCAGTGACAAGCGGGGTCCCCCAGGGGTCAGTCCTGGGACCTGTGCTCTTTAGAGTATTCATGGCAGAAATGGGCAAGGGGGCAGAAAACTGGCTAAGCAAGTATGCAAATGATACTAAACTGGCAGGCATAGTGACTAGTGTGGGGGGGGCACCCTCAGTACAGACAGAATTAAATAACACCAGTAGCTGGGCATATGCTAGAGGTATGCACTTCAGTATAGACAACTGTTGTGTAATTCACCTTGGTAAAAAGAACCATGAAGTAGACTACTATATAAATGGTATATTACTGTGAAAATCAGAGGAGGAAAAAGACCTTGGTATACTACTAGACTGCAACCTAACTTACCGGGCACACTGTAACAAACAAATTATTAAAGCTAAACAAGTGCTGTGGATTATAAAGAAAAACTTTAGGAGCCGAAGCCAAACTGTGATTATGCCACTGAATGGAGCGGACTTTGGCGCTCGTGGTGGGGGAATCCCCCTGCAGTTGTCACAGCCTGATTAAATAGCAAGGCACAACAGCTCTAACAAAACAAGGGCATCAGTTTATTTAAAACAAGGGCAGGAGTCCTAAATATTAACTTTGTTTGCAGCAATACCCCTCTTCTGTATGGGGGGGATGCCATCTTTGTGAACGCTGACCTCAGCCATGGCCAGTCTGAGGTCAGGGTTCTCAGAATGTGTCACAAAATGGATTCTGGGAAAATGATCGTGCAAGCTGATTGGTGCCCTTTAACTCAGCCAATAGGGCATTGAGTGAGCATTCTAATTCAAGTGACTGACAGCCCTTTGGACCACACAGACACTGTTTTTTCCCACGGAAGATTTGAGGGCCATTCCAGAACTTGTTAGTTTGCAGCTTTGTCTCTCACAGAGGGGAAAGCTATGGCTACTGCTACATGCACTGCAGGAAGCCTGCCTGGGTTTCCACAGCCATGATACTGCAGGCATGTAAAATGTTTCCACAATCACAAAGAAGCAGCCAGCGAGAACTGCTGCTCGTTCTCTGTTATTGTCAGAATGACAAAGAGAAGCTTGAGAGACTGATTCCTGTCTACAGTTAGGGGGTGACAAACTGCTAGCTCAGCATTTGCACCACACCTGCCAACTTGCTGTGTGGTGAGAGACTGTGTCCTGCCTTCAGAGAAACAAAGGTAAAAGTGTACTTATCCAGCACTAGTTCTACAGCTGCCAGCCTGCAGTGTGGCACCAGCAGTGTGTATTGCTAATCATCAGAGCCTGCTTTCAGACTACAGACAGTTTAGTGACATGGACAGTCAGTGATGCTGCTAGGCACTGGCTAGTGCTCACACAAGGGTCTGAAAGCCTAGATGAGGGTGTGTGTGATAATGTGCCTGGCTTTGCTGACTGATCTGCTCATCCACAAGAGCAGAACAACAAACTGGAAATCTGGCACCAAATCATGGGAGGGCTAAAAGCCCGAGGTTCAATGAAGGGGGGGAAATAGCTCCTCCCACATCACTGACTTAAACCTAGCACTTCCATTTGCTCCACTTCGAGCATTTTGAAATGCTGCTCAATGCAGGACCTCTCGTCTGCTCTGGCTGCTGTGCTGCTTGCTCCTT
The DNA here is from genome assembly GCA_016271365.2 of Neoceratodus forsteri. Taxonomy (NCBI): domain Eukaryota; kingdom Metazoa; phylum Chordata; order Ceratodontiformes; family Ceratodontidae; genus Neoceratodus; species Neoceratodus forsteri. Next base: position 941,651,628 of record CM028137.1, read on the forward strand.
GGCTGTGTGGCTGGTGTGCCTTAGCACATTTCCTTTTCCCCCTTGCCTTTCCTGCTCTCCATTTTTTTCCCCTCATTTGGGCATTTCTCTGCTCTGCTCTGCTTATTTTTCTCCCTCCTATCATTTGTTTGTTCACCCCCCTCCATTCCCCTGTTGTTGCTTTCCCCCTGTCTGTTCACCTTCCAACTCCTTCCTTCATCCTGGGTTGTCCCTGTATATAGTTTGTCTGCTGTTCATTCCTCCTCAATCTCCTTGTTCCTTTTTGGGCTTTTTCTTCTCTGCCTCACCAGCCATGGCTCCAGTTCTCCACCAGTGCTTCCAGGTGTGACATCACCTGCCGCACTCAGCGCTCAGCTTCCAGCTATACCTTCACTACTGAAGCTTTGTTTTTCCCTGACATTGAACTACCCAGTCTCTGGTGTCAACTAGATCCCTCATTGTGAGCAAGTGCTGTTTGCATTTCATCAGGACTCAACAGTTATTTCATGTAGCTATACTTTTCCTGTCACTTGATGACCCATCCTATTTACTTTGCTACTTCAAAGAATGCACAATTACTATTGGGACATTCACATTTGAAGCTTTGCCCTTTGGAAACTGGGGTTCTTTCATCTTGCTCCCACTATCATTTGGAAATACCTGATTCTTCACTACTACACCTAGGCACTGACATTTGACTGTTAATGGGCTCTACCTGGATCAGCGCTATGCTGATTGGATAGTGCAGCCAACGGCCTATTTGTGTGACGCTGCTATTTTTTAAAAGTCCAGTCTGCTCAATCCTGTGAGTGCTCCCTGGTCCTGTCTATCAGTGAAACACTTTTGTGCTTCTTCTCCACTGACTATGCAACATCTCCTGTAGACAAAGTCGGGCCACCCGTGTACTTCACCCATGGTTACACCATCTGGAAATGGTCTTTACTTCTCTTACGGCCAGGGCCCTATTAACCACTATGGTTCACTCTGGGGAAGCAAACTACAGGCTTTACTTCTTTGTGGGTCTTCCCTTTGCAGTACCTCTGCACTGCCTCCCACTCCAGTGGGTCTTCCATATGCTCGTCAGAAGGTTCCTGGTACCTGTACCTGCCAGGAATGGGAGCTTCTGTCTTTTGTCTCCATTCTCTGCTCTTTCTGATTCATTCCACCACTCCAGAGTATTGTTACTGCTACCTCTGCTTGGTTTCCAGCTTGACATTTTGACAGGACAGCGCTCTTCATTCTGTCCCGTTTACCAACTACTTGGATTCTCCTGGACATCTGTGGGCTTGCTCTGTCTGCTGGAGCTGGGAATCCTTGTCTTCCAATTTAATTTTCCATTCCATCCATTTCATTCTGATAGTCCAACAGTCTCCTTCCCTAGCTCTGCCTCAGGTGTACTGAGTGAAGGTGAGCTTCCCTGGCTACCGAGGATGGAAGTCTCTGTCTTCCGACTTTGTTCTCTACTCATTCCAGTTCATTCCAATCCTTAAACAGTCTCCATTTATAACTCTGCCTGGGAGTCATCGAGCAAAGGCCTGCTTTCCTGCCCGCCAGTGATGGGAGCCTGTTCCTATTTTCCATTCCTCCTTCCTTCCATCATCTACCTGCTTTGAATCCACTCAGTGCTGGCCTCAATCATATCTCTGCTGAATTGCTGCGTTGACTTTGACTTTGCATTCCCCTCCTTCCTTGCTTTCGGACTGGATATGGATTGCCTGCTAAAATGTCCTCCTCCTCCTGCATTTTTTTGGGGGGGTCCTCAAGTGCACCGCCACCGACTGCTCAACAACCACTGATTTTGTTCCCTGGATCCATCCTCACTTCAGGCTTCCAGTAACCATTCCTCCATCCTATGATGTCTCCTCCATCCATTGCCTACATTGTGGATTTCCAGTTCTGCCATCCACCTCTCAATTCTCTGCTATTCCATCAATCGACTCTAGCACTCCAGCACCACCTTAATTACATCCAATCAAGATTCAACATTCTTCAATCTACCTGCCATCATAAAACTTCAGCCTGCTCCAAAGCACTATTACTTTCCCTTAATCACTACCCATGGACTATGGAATCCCTTTTTATCATCATAATCAAGTACTGAACTCCAGCACCCCAGATATAAAGCTCATGCTTATCCATACGTTCAAAACAATCTAATCGATCATTTGTATACCTCCAAGACTTTAATACTGGATACCATAAAGACATCCTGAACATCATTTAACCACCATCTTCCTTCATCTGGACACTCTTGCAACTAGAATTCTCCTTCATCTTCTAGAATCGACCTTCCTGTTCACATCACCAAAGATTCAGGATACGACTCATCTACCTAACAACAGTTCAGAGTCAACAAAGATTTGAAGGACATACCTCATCAACCGAACCAGCTATAACCTCAGTCCAATAATTTATGATCATCTCCTCACAGATTGACCGGAAGACAGGCAGGTCAGTAGCCATGGGTCCTCAGAGGTTTCCTTCATGGGGGTGTTTCCTCTCCTGCATGCTACTGGTCACACTCTCTGGAGTGGGAGGAGGTAATCTTGAACCATTAACAATCTTTCTGGGCCCCTATTCTTACACCTACCCAGTATTCCTACCAAGAGTGGGAACAGAGAAAAGCCAAATTAAAGCTCATAACTTCAAAGTTCATAAGTATACACGAACACTACACTATACACCACACATTGAACTGCTATTATAAAGGATATACTCACAAAATAAGCTCTAGTGGTAAAAAAAAATAATTGATTTGCACATAAACAAGGACCTCCACCAATGTCTCATGCAAATACTTTTTCAACCTGTCACCTTGACAAGGTTCCTCATATATATGCAAATAAAGGAGTGTTTACCAAAAGAGCTTTATTTTGTGAGTATATTCTTTTTAACAGCAGTAACTTGGTGCCGGGTTTCTGGTTCTCCCTGTCTGGCTGTTTTGACCTACATTCAGTGGCTCCAGGGTTGCTAGATGCTGAGTCAGCATGCCTCCAGGCTGCTGATGCCACTTGGAGTGCTGCTCTACTGTTCCTGTTAGTATGTTGTATTGCTGCTAGTACTGTAATGTTGGTATCGTCACTGTTGTTTGTCAGTGTCTGCTTTACAATAAGTTTTAATAGGGATCTTATATAAATTAATTCCTGCTGGGGTGGACATATTAGCTCTGGTAAAATGATCAGTTTAATTTAGAGTAGAACATAGATGAGCCTGAATGTAGGTCAAAACAGCCTTATAGGGAGTAAACATTGGACTGGCTAAATTAGAAACTCCTAGTTAGGTTTCAAAACAGCATTACCTCTCCCACCCCCATTGACAAGGAGATGGAATAATTGTTTTCAAGTGCCTTCCTTAGAAATTGCCTCAATTGAATGATAGGTGTGAATGATCTCAGCCTTTTACCACATCAGAAGCATATTTCGTCTGCAAACCTTACAACAGTGCCATGATCCAGCATCCAGCTACCCTGGAAAAAGGGTACACAACAAAAAGGCACCCCGAAAAAAATTGTCAGCTTTGTTACAAAACCTGAAACACACATAGTTTTTAAAGCAATGTTTATTGAATGGTGCTGCCTGTTTTACTAGTGAAAATCATTGCACATAATATTTACAACTTTGGAGAAACATGTCATATAAGTTTGCTGACAGGGAGTACTAGACTGTGAGTTCCTGAGATGACATCATCAGCAGCTCTTCACTGACATAGGCATTTTTGAACAGGTAGTGAAATTGGGGTTACAAAATAGCTCATAACTTTACAATGAAGTAACATAGAAATCTAGTTTTTGGTATGAGATTTCCAGGGGTATACTTATTCTAATGCTGCAATGTAGCAGAAGTGGTGTCAGTTGCTCTTAAGAATCAGCTTCTACAGTGGAAAATGACTTGTAGGTTCAGCACAGTTCTCCATTAGTCTTAATCTCTGGGTGGAGGCACCATGCAAACTAAAGATAACTGCAGAGCTCCAAAGCAGGGCTCTCTGTTGCTCATCTAAATAAAAGTATGACTTGGCAAGTCTGTTGATTTGCTTCCTGATTTGTCCTTCTGCAGAATGAGTACGGCATGGTTTGTGTTTTTTTCTGTCTATGGATTTCTCTGCCGGCACCTCCCATAATTACTGTACGTAGTGTGTTTTTTGTGTTGCAAGCAGGTAGATAAGAACCCAGGTCCCTCAACCCTACTTGAGCCCACAAGGCAAGGATAGTAACCCTACCATCCATGGCAGCCCAGTTACATAGATACATTACATATAAAGCAAATAAAGATATAGATAGAGATATAGATACGGAAATGTAGATGGAGACAGAGACAGAGACAGAGAGATACTATATAGATATACTGCATGATTTGGGCTTATTGTGCACTGAAACTGCACAAGTCAATAACCCTGTTGTGTTCCTTCTCAAGGGCTCATTGTGCACGTTTTAACTTATATCTAGATATAGATATTATACAGGCATGGTAGCATCTGTATGTTAGGGCTGAGATAGTGTTTGTGTCAAAAATGGGGGTTTTGACAACTTACATCTCTTCAATCTTAGCCCCCAGGACTGTGAAACTTGGTACGACCAGTGTCAGTCCTAAGGGCTATTTTATTTATTTATTTTTTGGCAAACATCATGAAAATCAGTTCTGTCATTTTAAAGTTACTATACAGTGGGTTATGACTTTCCTGCATCCTCATTGGCTGAGAGAGTTTGGAACTCAGGCATTATATGGAGACAACCACTGGTCTGGGAACCCTTCCAGCAACTGGTAGGCAGAACACTAAGATATCTATGCCTGCAAAAAATACCTAAAAAAAAGATACATTTCTGAAAGTCATGTGGTAAAGTACGAAACCCACCTACATGCACTTGCCATCACTTTGAAAAAATACATAAAAACATATTTTTGTAAGCACCCACAGTGCCAGCCCCACAATATAGTTACCTAAATTTCAAAACAAATGGCCAAACTCCTCCTACCACTTTTGTTTGTTTTGTTTTTTTACCTTCATACTAAAGGCCTGTTTGCCTCCATCACCAAGATCACAGGTTTTGCCACTCTTGAAGTTAATTATATACCTGACCTCTCACTTACTCAGCTGCCTTCTTGCCAGGCAAAGTTACCCTTAAGTGACTGTGCCAACAGTCTCAACCACAGCCCCCAGGAAGCCCAGGAAGACCCATGACTGATGAATTCAAATACTGTCAGCCTTCCTATGGATATTTTGTAAGGTCACAGAGATTTTTAAACTGCAACTGCCGAACACTCAGTCTGCACATAAAGCCTCTCTTTCTTTCTCTCACTTTTTCTCTTACATTGCTCTCTCTCTTGCTTTCAGACAAAGGGAAACCCAGGAATGCTTTCTCTCCATCACTCTGGCATCCCTCTCTCTCCCTCACTTTCAGACAAAAAAGCAGCATATGAAACAAAAAGAAACAAAAAAAAACGTTTGAAGCAAAAAAGAAAGAATGAAACAGCCACAGAAAAGTACAATAACATATAACACCACATAGAGGCACAAAACTACAAATTCAACAGAGACTATTTTCTATATTTTACAAAGAAAGCACATTTTAAATAGATTTTATAATGTATTTTTTGTTATTTTTTCAATTTGTTTTAAGACACTCATTTTATAGGTGCATTGAGACACTCTAGAGCATTAGTTATCTGGGGTTTTTGCACTTCCAGGTGCTAAAGCCACATAAAGCACCTCAGGTCTTATTACATATCAGAAAGGAGAAACTCCAGCAGTGCTCAGTGAAGCGGGGAGGGTGCTGCTGTCAGGGTTGGCTGAACCCTAAAAATGCTACGATCCAAGAAACAGCTACACTAGTCTGAAGGGTTGTCAAATTAAATGGTCTGCACACATTTTCCTCAGCTGCTCAGTGCTTTTATTTTATAGATCCAAAATAAACAGCATACAGCAATTTTGACTGAAAGCAGCTAGATACAATTAGCATGCTAACCAGTGCCACATTCACCATGAAAGCCAAAACCCCAGCACTTCACCTGAATGGCTTTGTCACATACCTGGATGTGCATTAACCCCAGATAATCAGTGCTGTGTCATGTATTGGTACATATTTCATTTGAATTTATGAAAAATGCTCTGATATTTTTTGTCTTTTTATTTGTTTATGGATAGCAAAACAAATAGCCAGAATCCAACACCTGCAACACACATGCCCCAAAAACCAGAATGAAACACTCTCATGACCCCTATATCACATCCAATCTAACTGTGATGTGCAACTCTCTGGACCTTGCATGGGTTTGCTTCAAGGCCTCAAAATCCACATCTGACCACCAACATTACAGGTCCCTTAGGAACTCCTGTACTAAGGCAATTCAGACAGCTAAGGCACACAATTTCAAGTCCAACATTCAGTCCAACCTAAATTCTCCCTCCAATTTCATGAAACTGATTCACTCCTTATTTGACACACTGTCTCAGCCTGCTCCTCCCCTCCATCCCTCTTCTATCTCATCTGAAGGCATTTGCTTCCCTCCTGTCTCCCCACAGGAAGTTTTTCATTGCCCTTATATCCCTTAATCCTTCAAAATACAGCCCTGATGTTTTGGACCCTAAACTCCTTCATATATCTGCTCCTACTCTCATTCACCCACTCACTCACCTCCTGAGCCTATCCTTCTCTCTCTGTGTAGTCCTGCATGCCTGAAAAATTACCAAAGTACTCCCTCTTCACAAGGGGGGTTATTCCCCCTCCCCAGGAAACTATAGGCCACTCTCACTTCTTCTCTCCCTTCCTAAACTCCAGCAGTCCCTAGTTTACTCCACACTTGTCAACTTTCTAGATTCCTCTTCTTTCCTCTGTCCTCTTGCCTTTCCAGTCTGGCTTTAGACAGAAAAAACATTCCACTATCTCTTCCCTAATATGTGTAACTGACTCCATCCTTAGTGGGAGGGATCAGGAACGTATCATGGCAGCCATCTTCACTGATCTTGCAGAGGCTTTTGACTTGGTATCCCACCCCCACCCCGAACAAACTGGCCTCTATGCTCCTGCAGTCAAGTGGTTCTGCTTGTACCTTATGGATCATCAGCAGTCTATTCAGGTGAGTGGCGTGCTCTCCCCCCGCATACTGGCAGGAGTCCCCCAGGGCTCCATCCTAGGCCCCATACTGTTTTCCATCTTTCTTACCAATCTCCCCTCTGCCTGTGTCTCCTCGCATATGCAGACGTATGCTGATGACACGATCATTTACTCATCAGGTCCCTCTACGTCTGCTGTCGATCCTCACTCCAGAGTGATTTCCACAATGTGTTACGCTGGTACTATGCTAACCAGCTCAAAGTTAACACCAAAAAGACTGTGTCCATGACATCTGGCACCAGCCAAAAACTAACAAGACTCTCGCCTTCCCCAGTCTTCTCCACCCTGGATGGCACCCAACTAGAGGTTGTCCCTGCATTCAAATACCTTGGCGTGTAGCTTGATAGTAAATAGGATTTCTCTGAACACATTGATGCCATAAACTCTAAACTTCTCCCCAAGCTCAGCATCCTATACAGTAATGACTGCCTCACCACCTAAGTCCGTAGGGACCTGCTAACCAAAATGACCCTCCCTATCTTCGACTATGCAGACGTGGTATATAGCGCAGCCCCTCCCTTTTCCCTTGCCAGACTGGAAACCCTCGGCAATGCCTTTTGTCACTTTGCCTCCAACTCTCCTCCCTGCACCCACCATTGTTCCCACTATTCTTCCCTTTCTATCTCCCCCCACCCCCACCCTTGCGTTGCCAGTCCCACTGTTCTGCCTTCATTTGTAAATACTGGTTCGCCGCCCCTTCTACCTATCTTCTCTCCTCTCCTCTCTCCTTCCACCCCCTCCTCTTACTCCCTACACTCAAGGGACACCCGCACCTTCTTTATTCCCCATCCCTGCTCACACTCTGGTCAAGCTGCTTTCTCATACCAGCTTCCCTCCCTTTGGAATCTGCTCCCCTCTCCTATCTAGCCCCCTCACTACTATCCCTAAAATGTCTACTAAGGCTCACTCCTCACCTTACATGTTCCTGTCACCACCCCACACTGACTCCTCTGCTCTTTTTCCCTCTTCTGCCTCCACTTATCCCATCTTAGCAGAAGGTCCTATTTTTCTTGTGTCCTCATACTTCTGCCCCTGCCCTCTCTCATGGGAGAGCTCATCTCACCCTATCTCTGCTTCCAGATCATCTAATGCCTTCTATTGTATAATTGTGAGCAGCCTGTGTGTAGTTACTGTTTTAAATTGTTAAATTGTTCAACTGACCTTTTACACTTGTAACTGTTGTCTTTGCATTTCTTGTGTTTTTAACTGCCTACCTGACTACTCCCCCATGCCCCTCTTCCCAGGTCACACCTGCAAACGAGCCTTGGCTCTGTGTGCCTTTCCCAGTTACCAAACTTTGAAATAAATAGAAATAAAATGATGAAACTTAGAGGTGCAAGAGAGTTTGATCCAAGGAAGTACCTTTGGAAGGTTTTAAGATAAAATTGTATTTGGTATGAAAGTTACAAAAACTATTAAAAGTCTGAGCATGCTTGGGTCACTTGGCAAAAAAATAGCTGCAAAAACCCAACGTTTTTCTTCGGAGTTAAAATTCGACATGAACAAAAACTTTACATGCTGACAATGTAAAAAATACATAAATCTAAAGGTTGAAAGTTGTGTACATTGCCAGAAGACAATCTAATAAGACATCTGAGCGCGCACCTGAGTTGGCTTTCAAAAACAAAATTACAGTTTGTGTTTTAATTAGCAAAAATAAAACATTTGTGATTTCTTGGAAAAAATAGAGACAAACTATAACAAACTCAGCATGCGCTTAGTAACTCACTCCTACCAAAAAAACACTAAAAAAAAAACAGTCAAGAACAAAATAGAAAAATACATTGTTGTTTTTTGTTCATGCGTTACTTGCAAATATTAAAAACTATCATGAAAAATGTACTAAATCCTACACAAACAAAACATTTAAAGCTGCAGAACATGACAAAAGGTCAGGAATACAACTGAAAAAAACAATGCATGCATTTTGTACTACAGTTAAAGTCATGCACAAACAAAATATTCAAAGTCTTATGACTTATCTACTGGTTATGCAGGGCCTGCCCCTCCCCTTCCCCTCTCCTTGTGACACAAGGCCTTACTACAAGTCTTGGGCCATACCTCACAAGTTTGCTTCTTCAAGCTACAGATCTGGGGCCACGTTCCACTTGTCTAGAGCCATGCCCACTGGATGTAAGCTACAGGTCTGATGGCACACCCGGTGGGTCTGCTGCTTCGATATATAGCTCTGGGACTGTGCCCCATGGTTCTGCTGTTTTGAGAAGGACCTATAGGGCCTCGCACCAAGCAAGATACAGGTCCAGGGCTGTGCCACATGGTTCTGCTGTTTTGAGAAGGGCCTATAGGGCCTCGAGCCAAGAAAAATACAGGTCCAGGGCTGTACCCCATGGTTCTGCTGTTTTGAGAAGGACCTATAGGGCCTCACACCAAGCAAGATACAGGTCCAGGGCTGTGCCACATGATTCTGCTGTTTTGAGAAGGGCCTCTAGGGCCTCGCGCCAAGCAAGATACAGGTCCAGGGGTGTGCCCCATGGTTCTGCTGTTTTGAGAAGGGCCTATAGAGCCTAGCATCAAACAAGATACAGGTCCAGGGCTGTGCCACATGGTTCTGTTGCATCACATAAGACCCATAGGGTCCTACATGAAGCAAGATACAAGGGTCTGCTGCTTCACAAGTGGCCCATAGGTCCTTAAACAAATCAAGTAACATATCCAGGGCTGTGCCCCAGAGGTCTGCCAATTTGCATAAGGCCCTGCATGAAGCAAGCTACAGGTCCAGATTTGTGCCCCACAGGTCTGCTGTTTTACTTAGGTGCCACAAGTTTGGGACCATGAACCATGTGTCTGCTCCTTTGACCCTACATTGCAAGGTACGTGTCTGGGAGGTCATGTCTGATAATTCGGCTGCTTAGTATATGGTCCTATATCAAATAAGATACCTATGTAGCACCCATGCTTGAAGCAACAGACCCCTGGGACAAGACCCAAGCCCTGTAGAATACTTTGACAAAGCCCACCAGGTGAAACGTCAGTACCGTTTTGCTCTTCTGTGTGAAGGTGCCTTATGGTTCCTACAATAAGCTGCTCTATCTTTGAAACAAAATATTAAGTGTGGACAGCAGTTTTATTGAGAGCCTGGTGAGTTCCATGGCTTTTTTTCTGCTTGAGTGCTTGGATTGCCAATACCATAGCAGAGCAGCTCTGATGTTCACTACACCTGTAGTATGGGCTTGGGTCATGAAATTAAGGTATGGCGGAGAGGGCTGGGCGCTAGTGTTGATTACCCTAGCACCACATTTCCCAGGTTTTGTAACCCTAACGTATGCATTAACATAGGTTTTTGCAATGAATATATCTATATAATATGTAGAATATTTCTCCAAAAAACCATGGGCCTGATTTTAAAATGATCGGGACAGGCACAAGGGGCTTGCATCAAGGAGAAATGGCACAAGGGGCTCCCTGTACTGCACCTTGCACCAGTCCTGATTTTGTAAGGCACCCTGCACCACCCTGTACCACCCTGCACCACTGGGGTCATCACTAGCTGCTGCTGCCACAAGCCCATCGTGCCGCTTGCAGCATTCCCCTCCAGTGCGCTGTTTCTTTGGCACAGCTATCAGCCTGTAACAGACCCCTGGACTTTGGCACCGAGACCCCACTTTTTTGTAAAATCAGGCACAGTGTCCCTGGTGTAGCCGGGTTTGCCTCAAGCAATCGTTCGGCGCACCATGTGCTGATCTAACAGGGCATTTTAAAATTGAGCCCCATATTTTAAATTATCTTTCTTCTCCAAATTCTTCTGCACTTCATATCTTTACAAGAACACCTAGTCAAGCCCACAGTTATGAGATTTACAGTAAACTGATCTAAAACTTTGTTTTGTGATTTTCTGTCTCTTGTCTACCAAAGGAAAGCAACAGTATATCTGCTGATGCCTTACTTCCCATTGGCAGGTTTGATGCATGAGCCTCTGGTTGTTATTAAGTTATCTGTACTGCACCGCAAAAGTAATTCCTGCCAAGTTCATTTCATTGCTTCGGGACATACATGCAGCATTTTTTACCCTTTAAGGAGCAGATGATAAAATTGTAAACAGATGAAGATGTTGTTACCCAAATAAAACTTATGTCGACGCAATTGTTAAATTGAAAAGTATAATAAGGTTTATGCATTTTTATCCTTTCTATACTATTAGAAACAGTTCTGACATTGTGAAATTTTGACTTTAATAATTCTCACATCTCGTCAGATTATTCTTGATTGACTGGTGAATATAATAGGCTGTAAATATATTTTGAGTTAATTACTGGACTGAAAAAAACTGACTCAGATTTGCAAAATGTAAGGGAAATAACAGTACTCTAAAATGAATGAATGGTTATCTACTAAGAGACTATTTAGCAGAACTATATAATCCTGTTTGCACACATCAAGATAATTCCTTACGTTAACTGTAAAATACTCAGTGAATATGGTTAGAGACATAGGTGCAATCATGATTGGTGAAAATCATTGAACAGCATGAGAAATTCAAGCAACAGCAGAATTCAGCATGATCCCAGCATCCAGCTTCAACCACCCATTGGTACACACTCACCACCCAATATTAGCTCATACTCTGCACCTAGTATTAACCAGTCTTGGGTTGGAATTACCACCCAGTAGCTTCTGACACTCTACATTAAGCATTAACCACCCCTGGGATGCGCATATAACACCTTCTCATACTCTGCACCCAGCAACAAACGCCCTTCGGACATACTGTGTATACCACTGAGCACCAAGCATCAGCAACCCTTGGGAAGCACATATCACCCAACACCTTCTCATGTTCAATATCTGTCTTCATCTGCTCCTGGGACATATATGCTACCCAGTACCCTTACATACACAGCATCCAACATCAATTACCTATGGGACACAAACATATCATCCAACACATTCTTAAATTCAGCACCCAGTATCAACCATGTAACATGCCAGCCAACAACTTTTCATGCTCAGCTGATCAGAATCCAGCTTTAACTACTCTTGCAACACATATGCCACCGAACCCCCTTTTGTATTCAGCTCCCAGCATTTGCCACCCTTGGGACACACAGATCACCCAGAACCCTTTCTAACTTTGTATCCAGAATCAACCAACCTTGGGACACACATAATACCGAACACCATTTCATGCTCGTCTAGCTGTATTGCTGAAACAGGGCAGTATCGTGTGAGCCACCCATGAGACACACATGCCACCCCACACCCCTTTTTATTCATCACACACCATTAGCTGCCCTTGGAACATGCACACCACCCACCACTTTTATACTCAGCAGTGAGCATTGACTGCCCTCGGAACACTTAAGCCACCCCATGCACTTTTTTACTCAGCATCCAGCAGCATCCACTCTGGTGACTTGCATGCAACCAAGCACATTAATGTATATTTATTTAGTTTTTGTTTACCGGGTAAGTACACTAGACAAGTTTTATGCCTATTTTCAGGAACGACCCGGGAGAGTACAAAACGGTATAACAGGTACATCAATACAGCAATAGGGTATGACGAATACATTAAATACAACAGCAGGAGAGAAAGACAGTTTTTACAGTTTTACATTTACATGGAAAGTACACCCAGTTTCTAATGCTGGGGACAAGATACAAATTTGAAATAAATACAATGACCAACAGGGCTAGTAAGGAGTAATGAGCGTAGGAGCATCATAGAGTCGGTCAGTAAAGGTGGGGGGATTGGACGAGGTAGTAGTGCAAGAGTGGTGACGCCAGAGCAAGAGAGGTGATGCCAGCACCAGTGGGCACCGGGAGGCTAAGGAGGCTTTGGGCATTCACATCGAGAGACCAGCTTAAGATGTTCCCACAGGGAGGTCCGGAAAAGCTTGTGAGAGGGGGCAGTATGGACTCTTTCAGGAAGGGAGTTCCAAAGCTTGGGACCATGAACAGCAAAGCTCCGGTCCCCCATGATGGTACGGTTGGTAGGTACATTTAATAGGCCAGGGCCCTGGGATCTCAGCAGGTAGGGGGAGAGGTCAGCAGGGGCAAGAACCCGGGCCAGTTCCGGAGGGGTGCTGGAGCTGATTACTTTACTCGCGAGGCACCCAGTACTAAAGTTAAGATGATTGATCGGGGATAGCCAGCCAAGCTTCTCGTAGAGTTCACAGTGATGGGTGAGGCGGGGGGCGGCCAGGGCAAACCGACAGATGTTGTTGTACGTCATGCTCCACTTGCTTAGGAGGGTCTTGGAAGTATGAGCAAATATGAGGGAGCCGTAGCTGAGGGAGGGAGGGAAGTAATACTCCCCTGGCACGAGCTAGATGAGCTGCTGGGGTGAGGTTGTACCGAGCCCTGTAGGCCAGCCCCAGCTTACGGTTTACCCCACTGCAGGCGTTATGGATATGACTACCCAGGTCCAATTGGGGATCAAGCGTCACTCCAAGATATTTAAGGGAGGTCACAGTAGGGAGAGGGGAGCCATCTTCATAGTTGATATGTAGGGGAGTTGAAGAGGCCCGAATTTTGGCAGAGGAGCCGAAGAGCATGGCCTGGGTTTTTTTTTGGTTGAGGACCAGTTTATGGTTGGAGAGCCATGCCTGGATGTTCCAGAGGTCTTCTGATAAGTGACGGTTTAGTGTGGCTGTATCACAGGAGTGGGCCAGGAGAACCAGGTCATCCACATACATGGTAACTCGGCAACTGGTGACCACATCGGGGAGATTGTTGATAAACAGGGAAAAGAGTAAGGGACCCAACACAGAGCCCTGAGGGACACCAGAGGTTACAGGCAGGGGGGCAGGGAGGACTTTATTGAATTTAGTTAGTTGTTGTCTGCCATTTAGATAGTCAGAGACCCAGTTTAGGGCAGAGGGGGACAAACCAAGGGACCTCATCTGCAAGGCAAGCAGGTCGTGGTCAACGAGGTCGAAGGCCTTGGATAAGTCAATTGACACCACGCCTGAGAGTTTTCCCTGATCCATAGCAGCTCTGATTCTGGAAGAGACAGAGATGAGAGCCATGGTAGTGCTGTGCCCTTTACAAAAGCTGTGTTGGGCAGGGGTCAGCAGTCCATGAGAGTGGATATACTCTGAGAGTTGTTTGGCAACCACCTTTTCCAGGAGCTTTCTCACAGCAGAGAGGATAGCTATGGGCCGGTAGTTGTCCAGGATTTTGGGGTCGCCCTACTTAGGGACAGGGACGACCTTGGCAACCTTTCAGATATCAGGGATCTGACCCTGGGTAAGGGATAGGTTGAAGATGTGGGCCACCGGGGAGGCTATGAGGGGGGCACCTAGTTTGAGGAGCTTGGGCTCCAGGTTATCAGGGCCGGGGCTTGCATTCTGGGAGAGACCTTGAAGAAGAGACTGCACCTCGCTTACCGATACCACCCTTAGGTGAAATGGAGGGAGGGGCGGACCAGACTCCCGCTGGGACGTGGAGGCAGAGCAGTTTGAGTCCCGGGCCGTGGACTCGAGTGGGAGAACAGAAGGGAGGTCAGTGAAATGAGAGTTTAGTGCATTGGCAATCACGTGAGGATTGTTGCAGGAGACTCTTCGATGAGCATGTCAGTGACCCCGGAGTAGGAGCGATCACCGACCAGTGATTGGATGGTTCTCCAGAACCGTCTGGGGTCTTTAGCAGAGCTGAGAAGGGCGGCCTTACAGAAGTCGCTTTTTGCGCCCCGATCATTTTCTTGCACTCATTTCTGAGTTTTCTGTATTGCTGAAACAGGGCAGTATCATGTGAGCATTTTAACCGATGCCAGCATTTGTCTCTCGCTCACATAAGGGAGAGGAGACCCCAATGCAGCCACTGGATGGCTGTCCCTCGGACCCTGCGCCTAGTGATAGGGGCATGCCTATCTTGTAGATCCACAAAGATGTTGTGGAACGCGGCGACGGCGGAGGAGGGGTCCAGTGCTCTGTGGACTTCTGTCCAGTCCGTAAGCCTGAGTTCCTCCATGAACAGGTCCAGGTTTAATCTGGCAAAGTTTCAAACCTGGATGATTTTGTGGGGGACCTTAGGGGAGGGGATATTCCATATACAAAGAACAGGAGAGTGTCAGATATGGTGTTGGGTAGGGTCCCTACTGGGGAGATCCTCTCGGCACGATTTGACATGATCCAGTCCAGAAGGGAGCAGGAAGTGCCATTTGCCTTACATCGGGTGGGCTCCCTTACAAGTTGTGTTAGGGATTTGGTGGCAAGCAAGGCCTCAAACTGCTTGACGTTTTCCCCATCCCAGTTTAGGTTTACGTCCCCCAGGATTAGGAGTTCATTTTCCCCGGTACTGGGACAGACAGTATCCAGGAGATGGGTGAGGCCCTGCAGCCCACCCTTTGGAGGGTTGTAGAAACATACCACGTGCAGTTTCTTGGTGTTGCCAAGTAGCAGCATGGTGTGGAGGAGCTTGCAGGTTGACGGCAGGACGGAGGTGTGATTTATAAGGGATACGTTGAGGTGGGCCCTGTAGTAAATCAGGATACCTCCTCCCCTTTTGCTCCCTGTTCTGTCCAACTGTTTGAGCTCATAACCAGGGAGCCTACAGGCTGAGTCGGGAATCTGGGGTTTAAGCCAGGTCTCGGTTATCCCCAGGATGTCAGGCTTGTAGAGAGTGGCCCATGCAGTGAGCTCATCGAGGTTGGGAAGTAGACTCTGAATGTTGATGTGAGCTTTTCAGACCCTTTTCCATCCACCATTTCTGAGGAGAGTCGAGGGTGGAGGGGCCAGGATTGACTTTGATGTCTCCAGATAGGGCAAGGGACAGTAAGATTAGCCACAGGAGGGGTCCTCTGGGGGGGGAGACCTTTTGATTTCTAGCCTCCAGACCCGACGTCGCACTGTCTTGAATTGGGACAGGATGAGTCTTGGCAGCAATCCGCTAGGGGGATAGCGGGGACCAGCAGCATTGGCCATTAGGTTAGAGAACGTAAAATCGGTCGCGGAGCAGTGGAGGATGGACCTGCTACTACCACTGTCCTGACCAGGGGCAATGTCCGAGAGGAGGGGCATGAGTCCCAGGATAAGGGTAGCCAAGAGAACATAGTGGAGAGGGGAAGGGAAACAGATTTCTTTAACAGAGATCATCCGAGAGGCCGATCTTGGTTGTAGCAGGGGGTATACTGTAGAGGAGTACCTGCTAGAGAGACACCTCCTGGGAGATTGGTGGCAAGGGCAAAATTGTAGAGACTTGGGAGAGGCACTGACAGGGGATGCCCGTCCAGAAAAAGAAAAATGTGCTTTACAGGTTGCAGTAGTGAAACTCTGGGATAGTAGGGAGTGGGGAGCTAGAGGACCTGGGAGCAGTGAGGTGACAGAGAGCAGAGTCAGGCAGGAGTGCCGAACATCACCAGGGGATAGGCTGCTAACCAGGTGTGAGGATTACGAGCACTAACTGGAGGTCAAATGACACTTCAGCAATGACAGTAACATTTAGGAAAAAAAGCAGTTTCAGGATTCAGAGCGACTGTCTGAAAAGGTCAAAAAATTGTGACATTTGGAATTAGCAGTAAACACTTTTAGAAATTAGCAGTAGTCACTGGGTAAACAGCAGTTACAGGAGTGATTTAGAATAAATCAGGGTTTGCAGGCACAGTGGGCACAGAAAAGAGGCTGGGCATAGGTGAAAAACCAGGGAAGTGGGTAGATACAACTCCGCCCCTATCGAGCCAATAGTCAAGTTAGCAGCCAGTGGGCGGAGTAAGGTGATGGATTAAAAGTCACTTCAAAACCAGGGGGGGTGGGCTTTCATAAAAGCCGTCACTTCAGCAGGGATTGCCGCTGGGCTGCACGATGCTGCCGAAACAGTTCTCCTGCAACCAGCAGGGGCAGGTTCTTTGTCCTGTTGTTTCTTTGAAATTCAGACTAGGTCTCGAGGAGGCCGCCAGTGCTTGCCAGTCAAGCGGCACCTCCACTCGGGAAGGTTAGCCTTGGAGGCATGATTTCGTCGATGCGAGGGCGAGGGGGGGGGGACCCTCCAGGTCAGGTCTCCCTCTCTCCCCTCCGAGACAAAAATAGCAATGGGTATAGCTGGGGAGCTCGGCTTAAGTCAGGAGGGCTCGGGAGGAGAGCGGTGGCAACAGCCAATCACAGGGCGAGATGGACGAGGCAATTTAGGCGCCAAAGTTGAAAAATTCAAACAAAGTCCATTCCAAGTTTCGTCTGCTCGCCGTCGCTTCAGCAGGGATCGCCGCTGGGCTGCACGATGCTGCCGAAACAGTTCTCCTGCAACCAGCAGGGGCAGGTTCTTTGTCCTGTTGTTTCTTTGAAATTCAGACTGGGTCCCGAGGAGGCCCGCTGGTGCTTGTCAGTCAAGCCGGCACCTCCACTCGGGAAGGTTAGCCTTGGAGGCATGATTTAATCCGATGCGAGGAGGCGGGGGGACCCTCCAGGTCAGTCTCCTCTCTCCCTCGAGACAAAAATAGCAATGGGTATAGCTGGGGAGCTCGGCTTAAGTCAGGAGGGCTCGGGGAGGCGGTGGCAACAGCCAATCACAAGGCGAGATGGACGAAGCAATTTAGGCGCTAAAGTTGAAAAATTCAAACAAAGTCCATTCAAGTTTCGTCTGCTGCTTCGTCGCTTCAGCAGGGATCGCCGCTGGGCTGCACGATGCTGCCGAAACAGTTCTCCTGCAACCAGCAGGGGCAGGTTCTTTGTCCTGTTGTTTCTTTGAAATTCAGACTGGGTCCCGAGGAGGCCCGCTGGTGCTTGTCAGTCAAGCCAGCACCTCCACTCGGGAAGGTTAGCCTTGGAGGCACGATTTCTTCGATGCGAGGGTGAGGGGGGGGGGACCCTCCAGGTCAGGTCTCCCTCTCTCCCCTCTGAGACAAAAATAGCAATGGTATAGCTGGGGAGCTCGGCTTAAGTCAGGAGGGCTCGGGAGGAGAGCGGTGGCAACAGCCAATCACAGGGCGAGATGGACGAGGCAGTTTAGGCGCCAAAGTTGAAAAATTTAAACAAAGTCCATTCCAAGTTTCATCCGCTCGCCGTCGCTTCAGCAGGGATCACCGCTGGGCTGCACGATGCTGCCAAAACAGTTCTCCTGCAACCAGCAGGGGCAGGTTCTTTGTCCTGTTGTTTCTTTGAAATTCAGACTGGGTCCCGAGGAGGCCCGCCGGTGCTTGCCAGTCAAGCGGCACCTCCACTCGGGAAGGTTAGCCATAGAGGCACGATTTCATCGATGTGAGGCGGGGGGGCCCTCAGGTCAGGTCTCCTCTCTCCCCTCCGAGACAAAAATAGCAATATAGCAAAATATAGCCATCAGCATCAAAACCCTTGGGACGCATATGCCACTCAGCATGCTTTTATACTCAGCATCCAGAATCAACCACCCTTTGGAGGAACATGTCACCCAGCACCCTTTACACTCATTATTCAATATCAACCATCCCAGTAACATATATCACCCAGAACAGTAACCTAGACACGTAATATGCCATGCAACACCTTCTCACACTCTGCATCTAGCATTAACTATCCCTGTAACATACATCACCCAGAACAGTATCCTAGACACATAATATGCCATGCAACACCTTCTCACACTCTGCACTTAGCATTAACCATCCTTAAGACAAACATACTTTTCAACATCTTCTCACACTCAGCCTGCACTATCAGGCATCCCTGCCCTGGGACAAGCATACCGCAATGCACCTTCTCATATTCAACATCCAGCATTAACCAGTCAGAATATTCACCATGTACCCAGCATTAGTCACTCTTGGAGCCAATAAAATACTGCTTATTTAAAACTATGTAATGTATGAATATTAAAAATAACACTGTTAAAACCCATACAAAAAATGTCCCGCAATAGCATAGTTGAAGATCTATCAATAGTATTCTGAGATCTCATAATACTAGCGATGCAACTCCAACGATGGTATTATGAGAAAGAACATTGCACTTGTGCCACATGTTGCACTTCAGCTGAGCACGAGCCAGCTTCTATTATAACCACTGTGTACAGTAAATGTTGACTGACTTTTCAGTGGATGAAACTTTAGCACTAGCAAAATGGCACAAAACAAAGAAAAAAGGCAAAATGAGAACAGAATCTGACCCTGATCATACATTACAAAAAATAATAGATAGGGGACTGTGGTTTCTTGGCTGGACTACCATCTGAAAGTTTTGGGACATGTCGGAGCCTCTCGAGCTTCACGGTTGAGGTTCACATGTCCCCACAACCTCTCAATGTTCTATGGCCTCATAATACAGTCACATATTTTTTATTCTATTTGTGTTACACAGGCCTGAGTACTTATGTTTTCTTGCTGTAAGCCTCCCATAGTATGTCATACCCACAAGGTGAAGGATTCCAGCACAGACTTTGAAGTATCAAGGTAAAACTTAATGATTTTGGAAGCATATATCAAAAGAGCTTCAACAACACTAGATCTGTGATCCAGCTTCAAAGAAACCATCAAAAGCAGTATACCTTGCACCTGCTAACATTAAAAGGACACTGTCAACCTTTTTTGCATCATATTATTTTTAGGTAAAACCCCACATTTTATGACTGCTGGCCTTCTCTAAACTTCACTGATGTTGCTGGTCGTTCTACTGTACCTGCCCCCTTGCTTGGCAGAACTGAAATGCATGCTAATGTATAGTTATACCCAACCTTGTTTTGTGTCAAATCCTTGATCTACTTTCAAATTCTTGATCTCCTTCTATTAAAGAACAAGATTCAATACCCCCCTCAACAATGCAGCCACTCATGATGCAATTGTTTCCCCTACTCCCTATGCTCAACTAATGGCTAGACTGGGGGTGTCTCTCAGTCCAGGAAAGATGCAATGGAAGTTGATGACAGAATGTAAACAAACATGTTTTTGTGTGGTAACACCAGTATGGCGGGCTGTCTGATTTTCACTCTTTAAAAGAAAAAAGTAATCGGAATCAAACTACGAGCTACATCATCAGTTTCTACTAAAATGTGGATAATCATAACATGTGTTTTTTAAAGCAGGGACTCTTTGAGGCCTCAGGGAGTTGATGGTGTCCCTTAAAAGCTGAGGTATACTGTATGCTTGCTGTCTGGAGTTTGAAGGCTGCTTTAGAGCACATTTGTGTGAATTTGTCAATGTTTCTTTTTTTTAAATAAAGTTAAAATTACAAGTAGATTTTATTTTTCAAATAATAGTTCCATCCCTTTGGGCCATCCAAGCCCCTCAGAAGATTCATAGTATAATTATTGTTGAAGCCTGCATACAAGCAGAGCTTCAATTAACTCTGATAAGTATTTGACTGCCAAAAATATGGCAGAAACATCCAAAATCAGTCTGCCCTAAGTCCCAGTGAGTAGTACAACATGCTGTCATGCTGTTGACCAAAGTTCAGAAGTGCATTTGGCAGCTAGCAGGATGTCCTGGTGGGGGGGGGGGTAGGCTTTGGATGTGCTACCATTTGGCTGCACTCTCAGCTGGGGAGGAACAGATGCCAGGTTCCACAGCACTAGCGACTGCTGCGGTGAGCCCAAAAATCTGCCTGCTCAGCAGGGGCATGCTACATGTGGATGTGAAAAATATAATATTTTCACTATGTGGATTTCTGGACTCACTTTTGATCATATGGAAGGGTAACATTACATCAGCCTCACTGTTTGTTGATTTTTTTAACACTAATGATATTGGTCTTAAGTTTATCTCTCAAGCACTTAATTCTAAAATTTGTTTTTTAGATTTACAACTGGAAGGAATAGATGGTAAATTAGTTTCAAGCTGTACATATAGAAAGCCAACTGCAGGCAATATGTTACTATATGCCACCAGTGCACATCCTGCGCATGTGAAAAGAGGAATTCCTTATGGGCAGTTCATTCGCCTAAGACGTAATTGTAGTAATCTTGAGAATTTTGAAAAAGAAAGCATGGAATTAAAATGTAGATTCCTTATAAGAGGTTACTCAGAAACACAAATTGAGCAGGCTTATTTAAAAGCCAGAGCTATGAATAGGGATACTTTTTTAAAATCTAGGGAGAAAGTGAATCCTACAATGGATAAACGGCCCATTATCTTTGTTGCACAGTATAACAGGATAAGTAACAAAATAACAGAAAGCATTTTAAAACATTGGGGTGTGCTGGAAGCAGATACAGATCTAAGAGGAATTGTGGAACAGAAACCAGTTATTTCTCACAGAAGGGGAAACAACCTTTCAGATTTACTAACCCACAACATGTAATCTATCGCCGCTCTGTCACCTGACTCTGCACTATGGTTCAACAGCTACCTAGATCTCCAGAGGCAAAGAGTAAAAATTGCCAGTGCTCTCTCTGATACCCTGCCATCCGCTCAGGTGTCCCACAGGGTTCCATCCTGGGCCCCCTCCTTTTCAGCCTCTTTTTGAACTCATTACCACAGTCCTGTTCTGAGCCCATTATACTGTATGCGGATGATGCAGTAGTCTTTTCATCTTGCAAAGATCCCTCGTCACTGCAATGTTCTCTCCAGCATGGTTTCAGCTCTGTTGAGTCCTGGTTCCATTAGCACAAGCTAGTGTTTAATCACAAGAAAACTAAATCAATGCTTTTTTCACAGCCCCCAAAACCTGCACAAGCAACACCAGCTGGTTATCTCCACTGCAAACAATAACGCCCTTGATCAGGTCCAGTCTTTCAAATATCTAGGGATCATACTGGATACTTGCCTCTCATATGTGGCTCACATTGACAATGCTGCCAGAGCTGCTAATAAATGACTTGGTCTACTTTATAAACACAGACAACATCTTACCACTGAGGCACTGAAGATAGCTGTACAGAGTTCTGTGGTCTCGGTCATCAACTACGGTCTCATCATTTACAGCTCTGCCACGATGACAACCCTCAGATGGATATCAGTTGCCTTAAATAAGGCCCGTCAACTTATTACTGGTTCCCACCATCTTACCCACACCTGTGACTTGTATGCTCAGAACGGTTGGCTCCAACTATCAAACCGTATCACATACCTCACTGGTACTATGGTGAAGAAAATCCACCTTGGCCTGGCACCCCCTGGCGTTCTAGCCCTATTATCTGAAAGCACCAGTCGGCAGAGCTCTAGGAGATCAAAGTGGCAGCTCCTGAAAGTCCCCCACTGTCGCACTAGCCTGGGCCAACGCTTCTTTGCCTACAAAGCTCCACTTTGTTTAAATGACCTCAGCCACACTATCTCCTCAGCCAAAACACTTGGGATGTTCAAAACCAGTCTCTGGCACCATCTTACTACCTCCAGTTCTTGTGATTGCTTCAACTAAAGCTGAGGAATTACTTTCTAAGCCAGTTTGTGGCACCCCCACCACACACCAATCCAAACTGCCATACCTTGCAATCATGTATCCCCAATGCACTTTTTTTATTTTCCCCCTTGTCCCCTGCCTCCTCTTCCTCCTTTTCTTATTCCTTCCCTCTATGTGCTGCATACTCTCTCCTCTTCTCCCCCCCTCTCCTCCCCGTGGAAACAGCACTTACTGGCAAATCTCACCTGACAAATGCCTCTAACTGCTTCATTATTTCACCCTCCTCTCTGCCCCTATGGTCATACCAAAGGTCTTAATACCTACACGGTCTGTAACCACTACAATGTTATCATTCTGTGAAATGTTTTGTACCTTTGAAATGTATTGTTCTCCCTTTCTGTATTTCTCTGATGTGGAACCTTTGTAAAAGAGCCTTGGCTCAAAGGTATTTGTAATCCTAGATCTGAATAAACAAATAAAAAAATGTATGAAAAGGACAGAGGAGGCAGTAGAACATGGCTACCCCAAAAACCTGTAGGGTGCCACAAGTGTGGTCATTGTAAAATTTGTAAATTCAGTCGACAGGGAACAAAATATCAACATCCTACCCTAAACTATTCGACACTTTATTAACTGTTCAACAACACATGTTGTTTATGTTGTCCAATGTACATGTCCACATATTTATGTTGGATGAACAAAAAGAACATTAGGGGAACGGTTGCAGGAACATGTACGTGCAATTCAAAGAGTGGTGGTTAATACACCAATTGGAGTCCATTTTGAGAAATTTCATCAAAAAGATCTTAAGTGCTTTTAAGTTTATGGGGGTGGACCATATTCCAGAAAATATCAGAGGAGGTAATAGAGTGAACAAACTGGCACAATGTGAACAAAGATGGATTTACACTATGAGGGCTCTGCATCCCACTGGTTTGAATGATAATTTGGATATAACAGTATTTCTGTGAAGTCTTTCTGACATGTCCATTAAATAGGAGAAATCTGAATAATTATATGATAGTGTATATATATATATATATATATATATATATATACACTGTATATACACATATTTTTCTAACTGGTAGGAGTAGAATATGTATACTTATATGTTTACACAACGACTAAAGCATTTCTTTTTGTTGTTTTTCAGAAAAACTGAATCTACGATACACCTATTTTAAGGGGGGAACCCTGTAGAAAAGGTCTTCATTATTATAATGATGAAGGAATACACACTTGTGGCATTAATAGTGTAAATGAAGTGAATACAGAATATAATTCCAGTATTTAGTACATTCAGTATATTTGTCTTAATAACAACTAATACTTATTTGTTCAGAAAAAACAACTCTCCCAACCTATTATTTTTGACATATTTAATGTGTTTATTCATAAGGTGTATGATATAAAAATCTTCAAGAATCATCTCGTATTAATGAGATCATAATTTGTATGTGGTTTATACCACAATAGAGTTTAAAGCAGAGCTCTTCTGTTATTTATTAGACATTTTGAAAAAGATTGACTAAGATGGTAAAATATTTTTTTTTAGGTGGTGGGATTAGAACCAACCACTCACAGTATTTATTAATAATAATAATAATAATAATAATAATGAAGTAACAGATATTGTGCTGAACCTAAAGTTCACTTAGGAAATTGAGGATTTTAAATCTATACCTTTTTGAAATGTCAGGAATTTTCCATGAATTCTAATATTGTATGTTCATACTTCAGTTTCAAATAAGAGAATTTAAATCAGAATTGCAAATGGTCAATTAACAACTCTATCATAAATTGATTATGTAACCTTGTATAAGTTTAGTGCCTGCGCTGTAGTGTGTATGAGTTTTATTGATTTAGATATTTATATTATCTTACGTATAATATTGTCACTTTTTCACACTGATGCTTTTGTTACCACTAGCACTGTCACTTTATATTTTCATGAATAAAAAGAGCATCGGTAGCACTCAGGACACAACCCCTTGAGAAAGGGTCATTAGTCAGACCCGAAGTGCCAGGGAAACTAGCCGCGGGCTCCTTTGCATTTATGCAGTGAACTTTGCCGTCTCTCTTTTTTTGCTTGCATCCATTGCTACTTTGTGTGCTCTTTCTTGTTCAGTTTGTAATAGTAGCACCTGCCGTTCGCAGTGCACTCCCATTCCTGTGTTCTTACATGTGGATGTGGCCTGCCAGCGGTGCAGCCTGGCATCGGGTGGGCAGTGGTCAGGGAAAGGGAAAAATTTAAGAAAATCCTGAGCCCTGGCCACCATTTATGATGGTACTAGTATCATCAGATCCCACCCGATGTGGATCCCCACTGCAAGACAGCGGGGGAAGTGGTAGACGGGGTTGGCGGAACTAGAGAGCACCTGAAGTTAGGTGCGAGGAGGGGCTGGTGGACCAAAAACTTACATGCAAAAACTACCACAATAAAAGGGGAGAAAGTCTTTGACTCCCATGGGGAAAAGATAATTAGATGACCTTGGGCTCTGCAAGCATGAAAATCACAAACAGTTAATTTTCCAAAAGAACAGGTATTTTTATACATAATATTTAGAATAACTTTTTAGAAATTAGTCTCTCTTGGAATGTTGGTTTTCACAGTTTGGGATCTGGGAAGTATCGTGTCTTCCCAAAAAATTCAAACAACTTCCAAATTTAGACATATGAAATTTATGTATATCCACAAGGTACATTAACTGAACCCCTGCATGAAAGATGTAAAAAAAATGTTTTTATTATACTTCTAGCATTAATTGCTAATCATCAGATGATTTATTTGCAGTGAGCTTAATAAATGCTCTTGAAAACATTTCAGACAGGGAGCAGTAGGGATGAGATACAAAAACCTACAGAGAAAATATTACTGGCATTGCACTTTTTAGACGTTACGTATACACTGTAGCTTGCACAACACTTTTCATAGTCCATACCCTAGCTAATTAAAGACACACAATTGGGGAGCCTCAAGTAGTTTTATTTTGGCAATCTTACAGAGTCCTTTAAAGCTGCAGGTTTTGGATTCAAATGACATTGAACATGTTCCAACAGAAGCATTAATTAAGAAGTCACTTTGCCAAATAAAACTATGCATGCAGGAATAGGCTATTCTAAAACATTATCAGCTATTACCTTTTTAAGCTGTAACTATGGTTCACATGAAACTATGAAATACAGTAGTCCTTTCAAAAATGTAACTGAATACCAGGTCAAAGTGGACCTGATTGAAAACCGATGCAATCTTAGATGTTGGCATTTTGCAAGTGTGTTAAAATCTTCACATCACATTCTGAATGGAAGAGGTGGAGGCTGCATCTTGTTATAATCAAATACAGTGTGATTTTTATGGTAGAGGGAAGTTATGTGACAGTACAAGAATTCAATGAGGTTTCTCACGGGTTCCTTGTAATCAGATTTGACTGGCAACAGTAGCAGCTGTAGCATTTGCCTATCCTGAGGCAGTATCGACAAAATGCAAACTGTTTAAATATTAAACTGGATTTTGAGAACCTGCCATGAGCAAAAACCATCTAAATAAAAGTCTGTTGTCCATATTTTTAAATGGGGGAGATGACTTGCAGGAAAATTTCCCTCCCCAAATGCGTAGAAACAGTTCTGATATTTAGTATTTTTGTGAATGCTGGCGTAGCCTCCAAGCATAAGTTAAATGTAAAAAAATATATACTATATATTGTCTGACAACAGAAACAGTTAACTTTCAACAGCATGATGGAGACGTCTAACCTGAAATCCCTTTGAGAATCAAGTCATGAAGTTTTACTGCTTTTCGCTACTGGGACACTCATTTTAATACCACAGATTTATGTAAAGCTTGATTACAGTATAAAAGGATTCAATTAAATGCACACTGAGAACAGAAAATAAAGTTAGAATTTAGTTTCAACTACAGGTCTTCTTCAGAAATCATCTATAAATTCACTAAAGGGTACAGTAGTTAGCGTATTAACTGTGCTTACTTTTTCTTCATAGATAATTCCTGAAGACCTATATTCAGTCAATTCTATAATTACTATTTTCAGAATGCATTTAGCACTTTTGTCTGCTTCTTTTCTACCCACATGCTAAAGTACTGTACCATTTTTCACTTTGCTTTATGTCAGGTGCATTAGACATTAGTACTTGAAGTCCAAAATAATCCTTCCTATAGCAATGAATTATTTTGCCCTGCCTTTTTATTTCTATTTTTAAAACCTGAAATCATTTCAAGCCAGCAAAGTGACACTACAGGTACTGTTTGAACTGTAACTCGAAATGGGATTGCATGTTTACATTCCAGTTGTCAGGTTGGTTGAAATACATGAAAGACCAAGCAATTATTCTAGTTTTGTTTCTTGACTGGTGATGAGTGGCTTCTCAGAGAACAGAAAAGTGGTGAGTCTCTGGAGGGTTGAAAACTGGATCTCTTGGTTCCCCACTGCCTAACTACTTAACTCTATAGTAACTAGAAACAGTCAGCTACCTGCTGTGGCAGAATAAGTGTTTTCACCTGTTGAGTACACAGTGCCATACATCACATCAGAAGAACCGATGATTCTTATGGTGTTGGGTTTTTGAAAACAAACTGCTGATTGACTGCAGGGCCATGACAGAGTCAGACAGCAATTCATAAACCGATGCTTACAGGGGGCACAGCGGTAGCACATGCAGGTACCAGTAATGCAGTAAAGGGGATAGGATAGGATAGGAACTTTATTTATATAGCGTTTTTGTAGAGCTCAAAGTGCTTTACAATGCAAGTAAATTTAAATTACAGATAACACATCATAGTGGCAACATGCCTGAAATTATACATTAAACATGTATATATTCCATGAGATAAATGGAGCCTATCAGTACCCGAGAAGACCTGTCTAAACAGCCAGGTCTTTAACTGAGACTTAAAACTCTCCACTGAGGGGGCAGAATGGATGGTTTTCAGGACAACACTCCAGAGTCTTGGTAGAGCTACAAAAAATGATTGGTCCCCAGCAGATTCTAATCTTTATACTGGAACTAATAAAAACCTTTGGATATCGATAGGAGAACTCTGGTATCCCAATAATCTTCTTGATGGGTTGCCAGTAATTCACGAAGGTAGAGTAAAGGAGGTAGGGTCAGTGGGGTAAATTTCAGGTCTAAGCTCTGCATCATATTTACTGTGTGAACACTGATCTACAGTGAGTGTGTCATAGAAGGGTTTATTTATGGCATCATAATTACTTTTTGATGATACAGTTAAAAAAAGTCTCATTTATTTCCATCCCAGTACACTTGGGGGCAAAACACTATACATGAGAAATAAGCGTACGTAAGCCATGGATCTAGCTGAATATGTAATGTATGATTTGTAAGTACACTGACATCAGTTACATGCACAGATTTGCAGAATTACACTCTTGAATTAGTAAAACAGACCCCCCCAGTCAGGTTGAAAGTGAGGCACAAGGTGCAGCCAAATCCCTCCCTACCCAAGGAGGGGTGTGTATCAATCCAGCATCATGCAGATCCCTGAAGAGTGTTACTTTGCTTACACAATGACTGATGGAGATATATGTTGTTTTTTTTGCTTGAAATATGGAAAGTGTATATATTTGAACAGTAAAGCCTTGCTTGGCAAAAAAATATCCCACTTGTTTCTATTCACATAGAGTCATGTTTAGGGGGGAAAATCATTTTCTTAAACTAGATAAGTAAACTTAAAGTGTCTTCTTTAGTGTTTCCGATAGAAAAAAGATTTGGAAAGGATGGGCCATTTCTCTAGCAATACAGGCATTATGCTTAGTGTCCCTTTTTATCTTCTTTGATTTTTTTCCCCAATTTCTTTCTCTGGGTCCTTGTACTGCACTTTCCTTTTCTCACTAGATATTTTCATTTTCTCCATGTTGTATATGAGAAATTATACAATGAACCACAAAACAGAACGTAAATTCTCTATCGTGATTGGCTGACTCGCACCCCTCTCCCGTTGTGAAATCTACAATCACCCCATGGGAAGAGATGCCAGCCACTGATTAATCGCATCAGGATGTCCCCCCGAAATCACTCCAACAGTCACCAACACAGCACTCGGAAAGACAGCGAAAATCTCTGCTTGATAGCGACCGGCAAATCGAGTTACTGAATAGTTACTACAACACAAAACCGCATACCTCAGATGAAATTGAAACCACGGCTTTCTGCCATGTTCATTGCTATTTCTTTCATACTGTTTTCTGTGCCACACGCACAATTTTCAACATTTCCCAGCCCCTCAAAAACACACTGCAACCAGCAATGCTAACTCAGTACTGCGCATGCACAGTAGCAGCGCAGCTCCAGCAACCAAGGAGTATTTTTTCCCAGCAGAACAATAAACACAGTAAAATATAACTTAAAATGAGTAAAAAAAAATTATTTACTATGTTTTCTTTGTGCCAAGAATAGGAGGACATTGTATAATTGCAATATGCCACTCAAGGGTGTTAGTGATGCCAGGATTTACCCACGCCTGGTCTGTTGTTGGTCACTCGACTGCACCTCGTGACCGAACAACACCCCAGGGCATGGGTAAATCCTGGCATCACCAACACCCTCTCTTGGTATATTGCTTAAATGTAGCCTGTACAAACTAGTGACATCTAGTAGGGAAAGCTAGGAACAACAGTCAAAAGTACTGCTGGAGCTTGGGAGATAGGACAGGATAGGATAAGATAGGCTAGGATAGGATAGGATATTTTCTTTACAAGCACCCTTTTGTTCACCCATAACATTGTACAGTACAAAATAAATTACAATAATACTAAATAAAATACAATGAAAAATCAGTGCTTCTATAATCCCATAAAACTGGAACTTGATATAATTTAGCAGTAGAAAAAATCAAGGAAAGTATGACATCCTTAAACAGGGCCTGACAGGGTAGGTGGCACCAGAGAGCCACTTCCAGACCTCCAGCTTGAAGTAGCCCAGGCACTGAATGTTTTGAACAGACAGTGGGAGGGAATTCCACAGGACTGGGGCACAACACAAAAAATCCTATCATTTGCCTATTTAGTCTTCAGTGGAAGACATAAAGCAGCCCATGGTCCCTGAATTGAAGGACTCTACCTGTTCAGCGAAGCAGTGGGGACCTTGAGCTCCATGAAGTAGGAGGGGCCCAGTCCATTTAGGGCCTTAAAAGTCAGAATAATAATAACACTATAGTCAGTTTGTTGCCTTACAGACAGACAGCCTAGATTGTGCAGTGTCAGCATAACATGATCAGATCTCCTTAAGAAGCTCATAAGGGTAGATGCAGGTAGGCCCTTATTGAGCACATTACAGTAATCAAGGCACAAGGATGTGAAAGCTTACACCAGTGTTTTCAGATCAGCAGGTTCTGTGAAGGGATGCAACTTCGTACTATTCCAATGATGTAGAAGCAGCTCTTGACTACAAGTGACACCTAGGACTCCAGAGTCAGCCTTTCATCAAGAACTACCCAAAAATTGCTACTTGCCCTGTGTGCCACAAGCTGAACTCCACTGAGTATGGACAGCATGAAGCTACATTTAAAAGCCACGACCAGATGGTCCAAGCCCACTAGGAACAAGCCTGTCTTATTCTGCCTGGGAGGAGAAATTGGTGGTCCTTTAAATGTTCTCCTCGGGAAATGAAGGCTGAGAGGGGACATGATCTCAGTCCTCCACACACTTAAGGATAGAGGAAGTAGAATTTTATTTATAAAAAACTGCTCAAGAGCTCAGCGTGTGGGTATTATCAAGGCTGAACAGATAGAGATGTTTAAGCTTGTGCCCTTCAGTGGGACACACGGACACCTGCTCTGAAACTCAGAGGCCATAAATTTAGGGATAATGTTAAGAGGTACTTTTTCTGTAGGAGGGAAGCAACCCTATGGAACAGTTTACCAGCAAAAACAGAGGATATAAAGACAGTACTGGTCTTCAAGGTAATCCGGGACAAGTTTCTACTTATCAAGCATATCACAGGATAAACTTTGTAGTAGAGTGAGTAGGGAATGCGGTGTAAATGAGTACATATTCACAAAGCATATGGATTTCATCCCTGCTTAGGAAAAGTGAGGGGCTGGGCACAATGGACCATATTGCCTTCTAGTTCCTTAACCTTAAATGAACATGTTAGTAAATTACTGTAAGTAATTATAACAGCAAAATAAAGACCTCTAGTGGTGGTTCGTGAGATAGCAACCATGAAAATCAATGGAATTCTCTAAGATCCCAGCCAGGAGGAACCGCACTTTAGACGAATGGAAACAGCATGATGCCTCTAGGACTTGGGGTCCCTGATTTGATTCCCAACAGGGTCTGGAGGAGGTGCATCCGCCCAAGTAGAGAGGGTAGATTTAACAGCATCCATGTTCCCTTTCCTTTTATTGATTTTCTTTCCTGCGGCCTCACAAATGCTATAGCTGTAACAATACTGGGGACCACAGCTTGTCCGAAACATGGGGGTGAGTGAAACATGGAGGTAGCCGTTTGTTTGTTGCCATGGTACTCTTTCCTTGACCAAAGCAAATAACACACTGCTTGACTGATTGATTCATGAAATAGCAAGTAGGAATATTAATGAAGCACTCTAACCTCCCAACTAGGGGAGAATTTATATGAGACAGCGATTAGCATATGTATGTAAAAGCAAGGCAGGTAGTTAATGTTGATAGGAATATTTATTACTCTTCATAGAAACATTATTGTTGGGGATTTGTGAATAAGTTACTTGTGAAGTGGATTTAAATGGATGTGATTAGAAAATTGGTCTCCTAATTATATATGTTCCCTAAATATTCTCTATGTGCAGTTAAAAGCCTTGGGGAGGGATTCACAAACAGAGCCAAAATTTCCACAGCTGCAGAAAAATGGCTTGTAGCACTGCAGAAATCTAGTTGCACCATATTCACAACGAAAATTTCCACAGTTGAGGAAATCCATAAAACAGGCAAGTTACGGAAGTCCACAAGTGCTGAAATCTCCCTAACATTCTTTCCTTAGCTGAGGAAAAAGCTCGGCAGGCACAACAGCAGGTGATCCATAGTAACTGGAGCAGCAGACTTTGACAGTCTTGCCGTAGATGCAGCAGTAAGTACTCACAGAGAGACCAGCAGCCACTCCCTCAACTGAGACCACTCCATCACCACTGATACCAGCAGGGCCATGCACCACAGTGGCTGTCTGTAACTGTTGATGGAACTGATGGTTGTGTCTCTCCCTGGAGTGTTTATGTTGCCTGCTTCAGTAGCACTCACTGCAGGCTGTTACTAGCTCTGCCTCTACTGCCTGTGGGGCTCCTTTATGGGCTGCACTGGGTCTAGTGGTTGTAGTTTGTTGTATTTCAATGAAACTGTGTGCTATTTTTGTTGTAACAACTGCCACTACTATAGGTTTGCTATTACTTGTGCCTGCACTTCCATTATAATTGTATCTCAATTGTTGGTACACTGCACTTTACTTAGGGACAGTTACGCCTCACTCTTTGTGGTGCAGCAAGTGTGTAGGATTTTTTTTCCCCCAACTGCGGAAAAACACTGGCTGTGAATAGCCTCTAAGGGGATATGCCATACTTTTCAATGGCTTTTTTTCCTCAGGAACTTCCGTAGCTGCACTTTTTTACACAGTCCTCAGTGTATTTTTTTCCACAACTGCAGGTGTTTTGTGTATAGCACTCAGAACAAGTTCCGCTTTTTTCCGCAGCTACGGAACTTTTGGGGACTTAGGGAAGGTTTTGCACCTTCAGATTGTTTTTTGAATCCCCCCTTGAGTTTCCTACCCCGCCAACCCGAGAACTACTCATTGTACTCGATTACTTTTTTTGTGGCAGAGCAGTTTGAAAATTGGGGAGACAATAAAAGTATTTTAAATATGGAGTAACTGCACCAGATGGAGACACTTAAGTATGTGTTGGTTTATGGTATTTAAAAAAAAAAAAGTCTGTTTAGTAGGTGATAAGTTTTGCATTAAAGTGGCTTGTCCTTTTAAAATACAATGCCTTCTACTCCACTGGTGGATTCCAAAGCACAGGAAATGGACACGCTATATTGTGGGAGATCAAGGTGCTACTGAAATGAGTTCCCGAAGGAAGAGGCAGGGTGCCTCAAAGTGCAGGAGTGTTTTTTCCACTTTATGTATCTTTAATAGCACTTTAAATAACAGGTTAACCTTTTGCTACCATAGCACTTGCGCTGTGAGTTCTTTCTGTAGTTGTGATTTTAGATGAATGCCTAGAACTGCAGCCTTCAGGACTCAGAATTCCTTGCGTGATTCCCAACTGGAGGCCTGTCCGTCTGCCCAAGTAGAGGGGACAGACATAATAGCTGTGTTAATTCTGTTCTTCACTTTTATTAAGAAATGTACTAGTAGTAATTCTTTCTTTTTTTTTTCCATAACATTTCAGTCATGAATATGGATTACCCAGTTAAGCCAAGATTCATTTTTAATAGGGTCCAGTTACTACATACATACATAGTGCAAAATCATTTGTTACACAGATCATATTACAGTAAAATCAAGCATGGCAGATGCAAAGCAATATATTTAACAACAAATAGTAATAGTGCAAACAAGTTATCATCACAGTTTGGTATTTTCATCAAGTCGAGTTAAATGTAGTTTCCCACATATGGCGGGCATAAGAAGAGTCAAGGCGAAGAGGGACACATCCAAGATGGGCCTGGATCTCATTCCAACGGTCAACGATACCTGATCTAGAGCTTTCTTTTTATTAAGCCCATGTCATAATTAGTGCAGCATGGTAATGGTTTATTTAAAGCATCCACAAACCATTTTTCAATCTTGTTAAAAGCTATTTAGCCACTAGATGGTCTCAAAGGATAAAGGATCTGATTCCAAGTTTTTGTTCCAGAATAAAAACTGCATCCAGCCAAAGTCCCAAGTATTGATATGATTGTATTTGTTCCTTTTTTTTGTAAATATAATCTTTATTCAACATTTTCAAGGTCTGTGTCATCCACAAGTATAACTGTGAGACAGTACATACAACTCAGTATGCAATCACAATTCAAAAGTACTCCAAGACATTTCAGGCTTACAGGGTAATAGTGTTAATTATTTCCTCCACCCCCTAAGGCACAGTGTTGGGGAAAGGAAGTGCATTGAGTCGTGTGCAACTTAAGCCTCAGTGAACCTAGGATTAGTTTAAAGGTCACCATGTGTGCGGAACGAGGAGCCAAGGGGACTGGGGCACTAGCCCCAAGGGATGGAGGGGGCAAGGGAGTGACAAACAGGACCAGCCACATTTCTTGACCAGAATAATCAATAGGTGTATCTCCTATGACCTGGTGGTAATATTGGGCTTTTCTACACTAGGAAGGGGAGAGGGCTGCAACTTTTTCCAATGTTACCATCAGGGGACAAAGTCCGGATCTTTAATCATCATGTGCAGGATCCACCCATTCCATCTTGAAGATTAGAGTTCAACTCTATCATTCAAAGCATGCATAATCCTCTTCATCCTATAAATTTAATTGACTCTGGTTCTCCAAGATGTCAAGGTTGGAACCCAGGCTGTAAGCAACACCTTAGTGATTGCCTTCTTCGCTGCTGTAAGCAGAATACCTAAAAAATATTGGTATTGAGGGTCACATGAGCCATGCAGGAGCATACATAATAGGACCATCTTGTCAGACAAAGGCATTGGCCAGTTATACAACTCCTCCATTTCCACTTGTAGTGTCTGAGGGAAAAGGGCGTAAAATAGGACAAGCTCAAATTACGTGGGTATGGTTGACTTTAGTGTCCCCACAGTGCCTCCAGAAGGTGGCATCCTTGGCTGTGAGGTAGTGGGCCAATATAGCACATGTTCAGAAGAACCAAATCTGGTGTTTCCATGCATATTCCTGTCACTGGTGGGAACAAGTAATTTTAGAGATTATTTGACAATACTTGTGCCACTGTTTCAGTGTGATTGGCTTCTTAAGTCCCCCCTGCCACCTCTGCAGCACATATTCGAGTCACCCGTAGTGTCTATCAGGGCATTAAAAAAAGGAGATCATGTGCTCGGCATCACAGGTTTGCATTAAGGAGACAGGGGAGGTAATTATAGCCAGGTGGTACCCAGGGTGATGTACCCCTATTGGGAGAGCATTAAAAAATGTAAAAGTTGTAGGTATCTATAGAAGTCAATCTGCCATAGACTCAACCCCCGTTGAGCACCAGTAAAGGATTTGAAAGTCACCCCTGACATGAGCTGGTAAAGGTATTGTAGTGAGAGGTTTTCCCACCTCCACAACACTGGATCAGGGCCAGCTGAAAGCATTCCAATAGGGCTATGGGCCAAAGTAAACTAAGGAATGGAACTAAATGCAGCACACTGCGGATGGCTTTACAGATCGAGTCTTGGTATTGAAGCCATGGATTAAGATCTGCAAGTTGCCCATGCTTTGCATCCAAATGATGCATGGCCTTAACAGAGTCTGAGTTTGGAAGAAGCGCTGTCTCTAACCTTTGCCACAGTGTTCAGGAGGCCCCTAGGTGTTGAAGTATAGTAAAGTGGAGGTGTGAAGCCCAGTAATAGAGCTTAAGATTTGGAAGGGCAAGGCCTCCTCTCCCCTCAGGCAAGAACACAGTTGGGAGTTTAACCTGGGGATGGAGTGCGGCCCAGAGCAATCTCATTATTTCTTTGTTCCATTGCCAAAAGATACTGAGTGACAGGGAGAGCAGGACATTTTGAAAAAGATATATTGCTCTTGGTAGGGTCCTCCTCCAAATCACCTCCACTCTTCTAATTAGACTCTGGGGCAACAAATTCCACCATCCAAGATCCGGTGACATTTACATATAGAAAGGAGTATAGTTGTTCCATAGGGCAGCTGCCGGGGTTCTTGACAAGTAGATCCCCAGATATTATAGTTTCTCTAGGTTCCAAGAGAATGGATATCATTGTTTGATCTCTTGTGTAGGCTGACAGTGAAAGTTTAGGGCTTTTGTTTTTATAGCATTGAGCTTGTATCCTGAGACTGCACCATAGCGATCCAGTATCTGAAACAAAGCCGGGAGTGAACTATTGGGGTTATCCAGCTAGAGGAGCACATCATCTGCATATAGGGCTACTTGATGTTCATCTCCTCCCAAATGAATCCCTGCTACTTGAGGAGATTCCCAGATAGCCTGAACCAAAGGTTCGATATATATGGCAAATAAGAGGGGTCACGTGGGGCAGCCCTGTCTGGTTCCCCAGAAGAGGGGAACATCCTCAGAATGATGACCCTGTATCCTTACACAGGTGCATGAGGCCCCATACAGATTTGGTATTAATTTTATCAGAGGCTCTTGGAAGCCCATTTTACTCAGTGCGTATAGAAAGGACCAAGAGACCCTATCAAATGGCTTCACTGCAGCGAGGCTGAGAAGGACAGAGGGTGCCTGGCATCTCTGCATTTCGTGGATCAGGTGTTAAGTACTTCTGGTGTTATCAAATGTTGTCCTGGAGTGGACAAACCTGGTCTGATCTAGTCCTATCAGAGTGGGAAGTATCCCATCCAGCCTACGTGCCAAAATATACATAAAGTATTTGTAATCGGAATCACGTACCTATAGCAGTTGGTATGAGCCACAGAGTTGGGGATTTTTTGTCAGGTTTTGGGAAAAAGAAATGTGGTAGCCGCGTTAGTCCAGTTGACAATGTAGAAGAAAAGAAAGCAAATGTGTTGCAAGTGATACCTTTTATTGGACTAGTTCAAGTTTATTGTCAGGAAAACTCCATTGAGCATTCTCATTTACAAGGAGGTCCTGTTAAAGGACACACAATACAAATACAAGCAAACAAAGTACAGCAGCAAGAAGGAATACAGTATGAGAAGTGACCTAATACTTATACTCTAAATACAACAATGAGCATACAGTGTTGCTCAAGTTACAAGTTTTGCATACAGGAAATGTTATATTTACACATACATGTAGAATTAACAAATCATACAGAGGCATTAGGTTCCAGGTTTCATATACAAGTCATATACATCTACACATACTTGAGGGGAGAGAAAGACAGTTGCATATTGGAGGGCGGGGGGGCCATAAGTGCTAGTATATGAAAGCAGACCTTAGGGAGGGAGTGCTAGGTTCTGTAGCATTGACAGGTTTCCTGGGCAGCTGTTTTGGCCATGGATGTGAAGTGATTATACAGAACTAATCTGGTGAGTTTACAGGAGGGCTGGAGTTTGTTCCAGGCCACCAAAATGACATTGAATAGTTGCTTTGTCATAGCGGGCGCAGACCTTGGGTACGACTAACAGGATGCTGGTATTTTATTTTTCCTCAGGGAATAGCAGCTGCTGGATCGGTGAAACAGGGACATAATATATGCAGGGAGTTTGTTCAACAGTACTTTGTAGGCCCATGCACAGGTATGAAGCAGCCTTCTTGAGGCCAGGGATGT
This sequence comes from Neoceratodus forsteri, assembly GCA_016271365.2. NCBI lineage: Eukaryota > Metazoa > Chordata > Ceratodontiformes > Ceratodontidae > Neoceratodus > Neoceratodus forsteri. Next base: position 941,688,309 of record CM028137.1, read on the forward strand.
CCAGCCAACCAGTGAATAAAGGACTCAGTGGTGGGTTCCGAATGGCGCGTTACTTATGAACTGTAGGGCGCAATGGTAAAGAACGTCCAACTTGTGCAGGTTAGAGGCTAAGCTACTATTATAAATGATGTCAGCATAATTTACGAGAGGAAGGAAGGTCGCCTGAACTAATCTAATTCTAATGTCTGTGGGAAACAATGTTTTGTTCCTAAAGAAAAGCCCCAATCTGGCCTTTAACTTTTTTGTAAATGCTTCTATATGATCTGCAAATGTTAGCTTGTTGTCGAGCCAGATTCCTAAATATTTAAATTTGTTGACAGCCTCTAAGGAGTCTCCTAGTAACATTGTAATGGGTGCAGGGTTCGCTTGTTTACGAAGTGATATGGGAGGGTTGTTGGGTAAGAAGAACATGGCTTCGGTTTTTGGGGGCATTTAACAGTAGTTTGGAATTTATTACTAACTAACTAACAAAACTGATTAAAATTATTTCTGAGACTAGCTTTCAAGACATAATACTCTCCATCAGGTCAGTGAAAACAGAGCTGAATAACATGACAGATATAGAGGCTGGATGTGGATCTGAGACATTGTGTAGCAAATTTAAACAACAAAAGCGCTACAGTCAATTCACATTCGTAAAATGACAGTGACAATTGGATTCTTCCTGCTTGCTTTTTACGAATGTGAAACAGGCACACGCCAGTGACAATGGATATCCAGTGATGATGGCAACTGCAAATGAGCGACTCTGTTATGAGCGACTCATTTGCAGCGCCTGACATGTGAGCTACCCTGTAAGGGTAGTGACGAACAGGTACAGTGAGGGTAGGGATGAGCAAGGGAGGGTTACGGCACTGTAGGATAGCGACCAGAAGGGGAGGGATAGGGAAGAGGGCTTGTATGGTGCAGTGTGGTGTGCTGCTACTGAGCTAGCCATGTGGTGTGGTGGCGAGGGTGGCTAGCTATGGTGCAGCATATACAGGGTTCGGGGCTAGGGAGGGGTAATGTTTTGTGCTTTTGTTGGGATTTCTTTTTTTGGACTGTCTTCCCCCTCCTCGACATGCATTCCCCTGGGTTGGTAATCTATAATCAGGGGGGTGCGGTGGGCACAGCCCCCACATAACTGTTGTTTTTGGTTGTTGGCTATGGTGTTGCCGATAAGCGCGCATCACCGTTTTGCTTTTCGGCGATGTACACTCACTGTGATAGTGATCGCTGTTTTGCAATCGCTATCATGACATGGAACCGTGACAGTGGGATTCTTCTTGCCTGTTTTTTGCAAATGTGAACCAGGCATACTCCAGTGACAATAGGATTCTTCCTGCCTGTTTTCTACAAATGTGAATTGACTGTAGGGCTTTGATGTTTAAACTTGCTACACCATGTCTCAAATCCACATCCAATCTCTATATCTGTCATGCTATTCAGCTCTGCTTTCACTGATCTGACCTGAAGAAGAGAGTATTATCTCTTGAAAGCTAGTCTTAGAAATAATTTAGTTAGTCCAATAAAAGGTATCACATTAGTTGTTGTTCTTCTTCTACATTGTCATGCTTTGGGATAACTGAAATTGCCACTTGCAACCAGCTCGGGGGCAGGCGTTCACCAGATAGCACCCATTAAAGGCCCAGAAGAGTGAAAGGAGGATCTGGTCCTTGGTCATTTGATAAAACTCCATTCCACATATATGTGGTCCTGGTGCCATCACCGTTTTAGAGCGATTGATGGCTGCTTTGATTTCTACCATTTGGACTAGTTCCATGAGGAGCACACATTATTTGTCCGACAGAGTGGGAAGAGTGAGTGAATTTAGAAAGTTGGAAATCTCTGCATTGGATGCTGCTTACTCTGGGGTGTAAAGAGACTGGTAATATGTGTGAAAGGACTGGACTATAGCATACATTTTTGTCTGACGAACCACCGTGCTGGGGTGTAACACTGCAGTGATAGGTGCAGCACACCACAGTCTATGGAGCTGGTAGGCCAACAAATGAGTGGTCCTAGCTCCAACCTCGTAATAGCACTGACGGAGAAATGTTAGCATGATTTTGGTTTGTTCTAAACAATGAGCATGTAGATCCACCTTAAGCTGTTTTAATTGTTGGGAGACTGAGTGGTCTCCCTGCTGGTGTGCCAGTTGTGCCTGTTCCAGTATTGTGCTGTCAAAAGCTAAAATCTTCAATGCCTCATTAGTTTGCCCTGTTTTAGAATTCCCTTTAAATAATAGAGTCTGGGATTATTTTTATTTATTTATTTATTTTTTTGCATTCATGAGGAGCTTCTATACTTGGTCAAATGCTATCTGGAGATCACACTCAGTTTGTTCTACAGTGTTTCCTGGGGTGTATATGACTGTATCATCAGCATAAAGACGGGATTTGGTATCGGGGTTATTAACGAGAGAGTATTGATATAAATGATAAAGAGCAGAGGGCCCAAAACTGAGCCCTGTTGAAATCCTGATTTAATTTTAGAAAGATTAGAGCCAACAATTTTAATGGAGACCAATTACGGTCTACCCTTAAGGTATTCTCCAGACCACTGATGCCACATCCAGTGATTTTAGCCTGGACAGAAGAATGTCATGATCCAAAGTATCAAATGCTTTTGATAGATCTATAAAGATTGCACTCATTGACATTCTCCTGTCCAGGGCATCCTGTACAGCCCCCATTACATTGATTAAAACTGAGGTGGTGCTGTGTTTTGAGCGGAACCCCAATTAAAAATTATTTAGAATATTACAGGAAGATTAGATGAACATAGAAGTAGGGATGTAGGGTGAAGAAGGTTTGATGATCCCTGGAATGGAGGGAGCATGAGGCAGGGGGGATTGAAGAGAGGCATGAGGTTCAATTTCAGTTGGTTACCATCTGTACCTCCCGAGGTCACCCCTGAAAAAGGGACTTCTAGTCTCAGTGGGCCTACCTAGTCAACAAAATTCAATAAATACATTTTGCAATCTAGAAAAGTCTTCAGCTAGGCACTTTGGTTAGTTGGTTAGTTAGTTAGTTAGCTAGTTAATTAGTTAGTTAGTTAGTTGAGATTTGGTAATCAGGAAAGACACACTGAGCCAAGGCATGTTTCCAGGTGCGACCCGGGGGTTAAGGGAACAGGAGATACCGTAGACTATATGCAGTCCCATTTCTTACAATACAAGCATACACGGTACATTAATTGGTACAAAATAAAAAGCAATCACAGTATGATTAGTACTGGTGCCTGGTTATTATGCCTGGTTAAATAAAGTGATTGATTGATTAATTGATTGATGATTAGTGCAGCAATACAAGTGCAAAATACAGCAGCATGGCACAGCCTGCAAAAATAATGTAACAAGAGAGAGAGTGAGACCTGCAATATAGCAGTGCAGAGGTAGAGAGTAAGGGAACCTGGGTTTGGGCAAGGGGAGGATCCAGACAGAGTCCCAACACATGGACCATAGGGCTCCAAGCTGGGGAAGCATCGGGTAGGGGGTGACGAGTGCAGGGTGATGGAAGGGAGGAGTTTCTACTGGTGCCTGAGGGAGCCAGGGAGATGGAGTGGCATAAGGAGAGAAGCAGGTTCCAGAGTGTGGGAAAATAATAGGAGATGGCTGGTTGCCCAGCAGAGGAGTAGGGATGAGAAGGGAAGAAGGTTTGATGAACCCTGCAATGGAGGGAGCATGAGGCAGGGGGATTTAAGAGAGGAGTGAGGAAAGGCATAAGGGAAGGGACCCAAACCAGTATCTTGATATGAAGGAGGCACAGTGGGACTGGCAACGTGAGGGTAAGGGAAGGATGGATAGGGAGGAGTAGAGTGAGCAGTGATGAATATGGGGAGGGGGAGGTTTGTAGTAAAGCAGCAAAAGGCATTGCAGAGAGTGTCCAGTCTGGCAAGGGAAGTCGAGGGGGCGGTGTCATTGACCACATCCATGTAATCAAAGACCAGGAGTGCCATTTTGGAAACAAGTTCCTGGTGGACCTGCGAAGATATAGAGGATAATGTATGTTTGACAATGAACAACAATGCTATGCTTGCATCGAGTGGATACCATGGCAACTCAGTTAAACCTCGAGAGCGCAGCTCAAGAGGTTTCTCTGAGTTGCCATGGTAGCAATGCTTTGTTGTTTATCGATGAACATACATTATCTTTTATAGTGTACGGTAGCTGAAATATTGCAGGACATTTAGCTTCACGCATGGACAGCGGACAGATGTAACCCTGACATGAAACTACTTCTCTGTCTTACCTTACATAAGCAGCTGAGTCGAGATCAAGTGCAAGCAGCTCAAAATGTACTCTGTGAAGACTGTTTTAAATTTTGTAAATGTTCGCATGGTCGTGTAGGCAGAGACAGCTCATGAAGGTTCTTTTTTGTTACGCTATTTTTATTTTTTTGAACTTTATTTATTTCAATAAACTTACAGTTTACAGATATCCAAATGCCAGACATCACATATTATAGAATATAGGAGCCATCCAATGGAATAGATTTATACAATCTAAGCATTTTGTTTATGGATTCAGGGGGAAGTCCATGCAATTATCAAAAAGAAAATATATTAGAATGGCTACACTCTACAAGAGGAGGGTCTCTCCAGATCAAGATGTTTAAACTTAAACATTTTAAATTCAACAACCAGTGCTGATTGTACCCTTTCCCAAACATTTTAATCCATCATAATGCTGTCCCCTCACAAGGCTCTGTAACAAGGTTCCTTTTATGACTAAACATGGTATAACTAATAACGCTTACAGAGGCTCTAGGCCTGCAAAAAGGCAACAGTGGTTAATACTTCTTAGCATCTAGCCCATTTATATAGTCCCGACATGACTCAAACAGCTTCAAATGTTGCAAGAGAAGGAAAAAGGAAAGTTATTTATTACCCATTAGGCTACAGTGAGCTGTGTCAAGTTATACGATGCAATCCCTATGGCCTAGATGAGATTCAGGTCTCCTCCTCTTCCTTCGATTCTTTTTCTTGAGGTGTATCAATATGGGATACCCTAAATTCAGCCTGTATCTTTTCGATCCACCTGCCAGCCTCCTCCGGGTGATTGAATTGATATGTATGCCCACCAAAAAAGATCCAGAGGCGAGCAGGCATAAGTAGTGACTGTGACACCCGCAGACTACGTAGTTTTGCTCGGACACCATGAAATCTCTTGCGGTGGGCCCTGGTCACAAAGGATAAGTCGGGGAAAAGATGCAGAGTAGTCCCCATGTAGTGAAGATGATCAGCATTACGCACCGCTCACAGCACCAGTTCTTTAGTGGATGCACTCTCCGTCACCAGCAGCACAGTCCTCGGTAGGTCCTTCTGAGCATCCACTGTGCGAGGAGAGACTCTATATGCTGTCTGGAATCTATCACTTAATTCGGGATCTAAATGTATAGCCGTAGGTAACCAGTCCTTTAAAAAGGCTAGTAAATCTGACTCTTCAGTCCCCTCTGGTAAACCAACTATTCGGACGTTCGTGGCCCTGTTGGCATTCTCAAGTGCTACCAGCCTATATTTTAGCTGGCTGTTCTCCTGGACCATCTTAGTAGCTGCTACCATAGCTTGGGAAGCGGTGCTTTCTGCTGCAGTGGCCGTCTTGGTGGCGTTTTCTATTTTAGCGTCTTGTTCTTCAAAATGTTTAAGAACAGCTTCTATCTTCATATCAGTAGCCTTCATGTAGGTTTGAAGGGCTTTCCAAGGGGGATCTGCGTTATGCTCAGAAAGTGTGGGAGTAGAAGTAGCGGCCTGGTTCTCACCCGACAGTGGAGGTTTTGAGCTGTTTCCCACTCCATGATACGTCTCTCCCATAGTTAAAATTGGTACCATTCAATGCAGAATTGTCTCCTAGCACCACTGATTGCCGAATACCCAGTCCAGAACTAACAAATAATGGCATAAAATAGAGAAATTCTTGTTTTTCAACAGAGCTCTTGGTAGAAGACATCTGCTCAGTAGAGTGCTCTTTAGCGCCCCATTACACTATTGATGTGACGTCTGAACGATAGTATAACAACATCGTGACGTCTGATCAATCGTGTAACAACTCTGGGAAATGATGCAGTTTGCTGTATAACTGCATTCTACCATACATTATAAGCAGTCTTTGTTGTGGTACAAGGACCAAGGTTAGGGATCAGCTTAGCATAGATGGCATCAATGTGGGCTGAGAAGTCAAGCTTGCTGTCCAGCCCCACACAGAGGTACTTGAAGGACTGAACCCCCTTCAAAGGGGGTGCCAAGAGCAGGATGCTTTAGAACTCCTGCTGGAGCAGGTCTTCCACAGCTTCAGTAGATGGACTAGAGGTGAATATGACTGTGTCATCTGCATACATATGAATATGCGAGTTGGCACAGAGTGGAGGTCGTTAAGAAAAGGGAGAAGAGGATGGGACCCAGGATGGAGTTCCAAGGGAACCCCACCCAGACTTATCAGTTCCTCAAAAATTTTAGACACTAGGAAATAAAGAAATCAGTTGATAGTTATTTATACTGGTTTTGGATCATGATTTAAGTACTGGAATAACTTCGGTAGTTTTCCTTGTCAAGGGAAATTATTCTGTGGTCAATGACAAATTCAAGATGGTAGCTAAGGGAATGGCAACTGCAGGGATGGTATATTTGAACAATAAGATGGGGATATTATCCTGGTCCATTGCTTTATGGTATCTAAGCTTATTAGTTTATTTTTTACATCATCAATCCCAATATCTGAAAATTTAAAAAACGTTAGTAGTTATAGGGATTTTTTCAATAAGATTAAGGCCATTTTGAGGTTACCCACTGAGTTTTTTAAATGCCTCAGAACCAATATTAACAAAACATGTATTAACGCAGCAGTGCAATTAAACTTTTTTTTCACAAAAGCTAGTTGCAGTTACAGTTAATAAAAATATTAGCGGCCGGCACCGTGGTGCCGAGCGATGGGGGTTTGTTCGGTGCGCTGATGACCTGGGTCCATGCTCGAGCCCCGGAGGACAGGAGCAGAGTCCAGCAAGGGAGGGTTCAGAGCATCCATGGTATGCTCTCTTCCCTGGGGGAGTGGGTTTGAGCCCACACTGCTCCCTGAATGGCACCTGGCTGCCCATAGCGGCAGCACACTTGTGCGGTGTGGGTGACCATGCACCACCAGTGCATCCAGTCTGGGCACCACAAGTGTGTGACCGTATTAGGGAGGGTGGGATGTTACATCACAAAATGGCTGCCTGGCTGACTGGATGATGGCAGTTGGCCCCCCCATGTGCCGCAAAGCCTAGAGGTGTCCATGCCGACCCCCCCCCGCCATGGCCAGTTAGGACAGGAATGCCCACTGGGGCAAGTCTCCCCTCCCGGTCCCTGACCTGGGAGGGGGGCCCCCTGACAAAGGAATATGTCAGGTCAACCTGGGGCTATGAAGGCATCAATGGGGATGATGAGACAGCGACGGGGGGAGGTCAGCGACAGAGGGGCCTAGGCTCCCTGAAGGACTGGTCTGCCAGGAGGGCTGAGGGGGATAAAAAGATTACATAAAAATAAAAAAAAAATGAGCATACCTATCAACTCTACTTCTTTAGGTATCTCCTACGCTACACACCATGATTTTGTTTTATTTTATTTATCCTAACCCTTATCAGGTTTACAGTCGTTTTTCTTAGCCAAATGTGGTGGCCATCTTTTTTCTTGATAAAAACTGATTTGAAACATCTATAAAATACTCAGATTTTGGTGTAACTAGAAAACTTTACCATCAGATAAAATTGGGAGGTGTCAGTAATATTTTATAATGAAAAATAAAAAAGGTAGGGTAGCATAATTGGGCAATTGCATTGTAATGCTGCTTTAAATTCTTCTGCTACTCTGAGACCCAATGGACTTTGTTGGCCAGTGATTTCAAAATTATCTGGGAATTCTAATTTACCCTGGTTTGGGAGTTTTTCATTACCTTCCAAACTTCCTCTGGGTGATGTTTTTCTAGTATTGTCAAAGGCCCTATTATAATTATCTTCCTTAATTTCCTCAGTATATAGGTTAAGAGATTCATGATAGTCCAGTCAGCTAGTATGTTAGAACTCTTAGCATACTTCCACAGATTGTCAGTTTGTTTTCTCAGTTTAAATAATTTTGAATTGTATGAGGTAGACTTATTAGATTTTGTTTTTGTAATTCAGAAATAGAAAGCAGATACTAACGAACCAGTGACATAGGGTTACCAGACGTCCTCTTTTACGAGGACATGTCCTCTTTTCCAACTGCTAAATATTGTTCATGTACCTTCTCTATCCTGTTGTATTATTATTATTTTTATATTTTTTTTATTTACTCTCTCCTACCAAGGACCTCTTTGTAAATGAGCTGTGAAGGCGGTGGAGACTTAGAACCTGTTTACTCAGGGTCTGGCACAAGGGCTCATCGGGGGAGGGACTAAGTGTCCTCTTTTTGGCATCCCAAATTCTGGTACCCCTACAGTGACATCAACACATTTTACAACAGATGAACAAGCATAAAATCTGTTTTTCAAAATGGGAACACTTTCAGGTTGGGGGGGGGGGTACAGTGTCCCTTGCATTGCACAGGTCAGGGACCTGATTGTCCAGTCAAAACAAACAATTTTATATGACAAACTTATTAGAACATTTCTAAACTCAAACATGGTGACTGAGTCATTGGAAATTAATTTGGGGCAGTACGTCTGTCATGGTAAAATTTAAAGAAAATCGTGGTATGGTCATGGTCAAAATGACAGAAATCATGGAAAACATAGGAAAAGTCATGACATGCCATGGATCCATTGTGTGTTACAACAATTTACCTTTATTTAGACTTTTTTTTTTTTATACAAAAACTTTGGCAGAGATTTAAAAATTGCATTATTCTGCTGGTCCAGTCACAGGAGGCAGCACATTAATCTGCATCTTGGAGACTGGGGCTCACATGCAAGCATCAGAATCCCACACTGGGGCTGACTGAGGATGAAGGGAATCGTAGTAGTGAGGCACAAAACTATAGGTCTGTCATTTGCAAACATGAAAAACTGGTGTTGTTATGGTAAATGTCAAAAATCGTGGGGTTGTCATGGAAAGTTTTAATCAGAATGGGAAAACATGGTATCCATGACTTCCATGACAAAAGTACAGCCCTAGAATTTTATCAAATAAAGAATAGTGTATGGGGTGTTGTACATTATGAGCCCAATTCCAGGTCACGTTACGCATGGCGCAAGATGATTTATGCCAAACCCTATGGTGCAAATCGCACCTTGCGCCAAGCGTTATGCAAGTCGCAGTTACAAGATGTGACTTGTGCCATGCCGCATGCGGGTTGCGCCAAAGGTGGGCTACACCACCCACTATGCCTGCAACCCACTGCAGCATGGTGCAAGGGTAGGCTACGGCAGCACCTGTGCCCTATTCCATAAGGGCAGCTGTCATAACCCACTTATGCAATTACAAGTCCTGCAGTGGTGCTGCAGGTTAGACCAGCATGGAAGTGGTCTAAGGGGCATCCATCCTGGCAAAATGACAGATGCCACCCCCACAGTGCCACGTATCACTCAATGCCCTGCCTCACATACCCCCCCAGCACAGTGATGCTCCCCACCCCCGCCTGTCGGTGTGCCACCCGGGTCCATTTTGCACCATGCCCATGAGTCTGTGCCACCCAGCCAGCCCCCCCAAGGCCCCCAGGGGATTGCAGGAGTGTTATGGGGCAGGGGGCTCTGGGGGGGCAGTTGAATGTGGTCTGCGACTTGCAGCACCCAGGTCCATTGCGCCATTCCCTGTAGCACAACCCTGTGGCTGCCACAAGTCATGGGTCATAGGTGCCGGGGACCCTGCCTGTCCTGGAATAGAGTGCAGAGTCCTTGGCATAGCAGCACATGGCACAACTCATATACACCCACGAGTTGTGCCATGCATTCTGGAATCGGGCCCCATGAGATTTTTTGCACACCCAAGATAATACCACATAAACCCCGAGTGCAAAGCACATGTGATTTGTGATGATATTACACACCGAGGGGGGTGTAATAAAAAATTAATAATGTACAACACTCCATAGTTTATTTTATATAATTGCTGGTTCATGGCTCTCAGCCGATGGTTGTTATTCTCACTGCTCGATTGCTGTCAGCTCCGCTTCTCAGCTGAAAAAAAAACCTCTGGTTTTAAATATCACTTTGGAGAAGTGATATTAAGCTAAAATAACTTCCAAACAGTTACGAGTGATGATGGATTGTGTGTTAGGTAGATGCAATGACTGCTCTCAGTTTCACAGCTCTATTGCTTATTATCTGGGCGACACCCATTCTGTTGTAACAGGCCAGTTATCATAGCTGAAACCTGCTCATTATGGATGGAACCTGGTTATTATGGATGGAACCCAGTTATTATGGTGTCAGGCCCATCAATAAATAGCATCACCAGTAATTATTTAGATAATTATACATGTAAAGGAATTATACTGTACGATATGTCAATTATCCATTATATTTTTAATTGTCTCTTATATACCCTATAGGAAGTACCTTGGGGGAAACTATCCTGAAAATCAGTTTCCAACACTTTATTTTTCCCATTTAACAATAGTAACATTACAATACTGAAGGTCTATTTCATTAAAGCTATAATCATGCATTCTTTTATGTTCTTACTACAGAAAGTACCCGAAACAGAGCTTGAAGGACTCCATCCAGACACAAAATACTTGGTGCAAGTGCAGGCAGTGGGTTACTGGGGACAGAATCGTTTAAAAAGTGCAAAATCGCGGCTCGGTTTTGAAACACCTTACGCAGGTATAAGCAGTTATCTTTTTCTCTTGTGCATCTCTGACAGTAACGATTTCATGTAGAAGACTTGTCTTGTAACACCATTTCTTATTTTGATGTCTGTCGGTCAATAAGGAAACCAGATACTGTGGTCAGAGAGTAAGAAACAAATGTTTCCTGTTTTTAATTATACAGTAGAATTCATTTTTGTTTTGAATAATGCCAGAACTAACTATACATGTGTTTATTTGAACTGTCAGCATTTATTAAACCAACGGGCATACAAAATACTATAACAAAAGATGCTTATATATATAGGGAAAATGGCTTATCAGTCAGTGTGGCTCTTACCGCACAACCCACGTTGCACCCATTGTTCCCTCTGTCATGGATCAAGCAAATGCCAGTGCAACCCATTAGTTGGCCAGCAAGAAGTACGTGGATGGTAAGCATCCCCACGCCCTGGCTCACTGGGAGCAAAGTTAGAGTGCTGGTGTGTGGAAGGGGGTGGCATCGCCATGCTAATGGCATGCCATACCATACACAGAAACACGGCAGCCTCTGTCAGGCCAGTCACACTTCTGTGATGCCCCCTGCCTGTATGTAAAACTACTGCAGACAGGTTGTAGGGATGCTGCAAAAGAGTGGCCAGCCCCCATAGAACCAATGGGGGATGTAGACTGGTGAGGGACACCAACCAACAGACAGGGCTTTTGGCTGCACTGGGCAAGGGAGGGGGCTCCACTGACATAAAAGGGAAAGGTCTGTCTAAGGTTAGGGAGGGGGCCCTATGGATTACCAAGGAGATGACGAGGGACCGAACAATGGACTTTTTAACTAGGCCCACTAGCAGGCCAGTGGTATAATTTGGGTGTGGGGGGGTCAAGCATGAAGTATGAACCTTGCTCACATGTCTGTGCATGGAACTACTGCACCATGTACATCAAACGCCAAAAGGATCCATGCTCTCAGAAGCAGAAGCAGTGCTGCAATGAAGGAGAGCTTACACCCTAATCTCATGAACAAAGGCAGCAATCTGTTGTGCTCTCCCCATGCAGTAGATAGGAGTCAGGCGCAAGTATGATTGCCAGTGCAAAATTAATTTATTTCAATAGCACAACATCCCATAGTGCTGTCACATGTGTAGCAAAATGATACATGCAGCAATATCATTAACCTGGATAGCCGCAGTCAAAATTAGCAGAAATTAAAGGCACAAATGCCACAGTCAGGTTTATAACCTACCAGCTACATCTCACCAGATGCCCCAGTGCTTCGACTCAACAGAGTGATCTTTACAGGGTGGGCTCATTGAGGATTAGTCAGCTTAAAGTATTATTATATTTAAAGACACAGTGTCATATTTAATCTAATAAAAGTAGTCTGGCAGAGCTCACAATTCAGATAGAAGCTACAAAGTACAAACTGTGATGTAAGTGCATACCCAATTACCAAACAGTATACATTCAGACATTATACATATCTCAATACTGAAAATCTAAAAATAAATGCTGTTGGATGAATAGAGATAAACTGTTAAAAAGATAGAAATGAGAAGTATAGAATCGCCTCCTCAAGACATAAGCTGCAACCACTCTCCTGAATGACCATAGGGTTACTTTCCCAAGGGATCAACATAATGTGTTCCATGTTTGTCCTTCAATTTGGACTGGCAGTATAGCCTAGAGGTTAGAGGAATGAGGTGTGAACGAGCTTGATACATCCAGCAGACCAGACCTGAGTTTGATTCTTACAACCTCCACTTGCATACAGTGTGACTCTGAGCAAGTCACTTAACTGCCCATTGCCCCCAGGTCACCCCTGAAAACAGGCACTTGTGCCTAGTGGGTCTTAACCCAGTTACCAAAGACTAAAATAAAAAATAAAAAAAGTAAAAATTTGCAGTAGGAGGTGACTATGAAGACAGCCCAGTATGGAACTTGCCCTTTGTGGGTAAGGTTATTGAGAAAGTGGTTGAGTTGCAGCTGGAGGATCATCTCACCATCCATGATGTCTATGATCCTCTCCAGTCCAGATTTAGGAAGAGGCATAGTACTGAGATGGCACTGGTCCGGGTACTTAATGATCTCCTGATAGCGAGGGATCAGAGGAGCCGTTCGATCTTGGTTCTCCTGGATCTCTCTGCAGCATGTGACACTGTGGACCATGGAGTGCTGTTAGAGCACCTGTGGTTGATTTGTGGATTGTCAGGTACAGTTCTCAGGTGGTTTTGATCATCCTCATGGGCTGGATTCAGAGAGTGGTGTCGGGGAGTTATTCGTCAGCCCCTCTCCTCGTCCTGTGGGGTTCCACAGGGCTCTGTATTATCACCCATGTTGTTCGTGGTGTATATGCTGCTGTTGGGAGACATTATAAGGTGGTATGGGCTGATTTTTCACTGCTATGCAGATGATACTCAGCTATACATGTCCTTTGTGCCCGAGCAGGGTGGGGCTGTCTCGGTCTTTAATAGCTGCCTCTCTGAGATCCAGGACTGGATGAGTGCCAACTGACTGAGGTTGAACCCAGAGAAAACTTAGGTGTTGGTGGTGGATCCAGATCATCAGAGTGTGGGGTTGTTGGCTGGACAACCATCCAGGCTTTGGCTTGAGGGATGTCAGCTGCTGACCTCAGACCAGGTGCGAAATCTGGGCATTGCCTTTGATGGTGGTTTGACACATGCTGTGGATCCCCCCAACCCTGCAGGCAGTCTAGGAGCCAGTTGAGTGAAGAAAGGTGACAGCATGTCAGCCATGATAAGAAGGGCACTGATCAAGCCCGCAGAAAAAATGACAGTGTCCAGTCCAGTCCCGGGTCCCACAGCTGCATTCTTTACTGGCACCGGGTCAAGGAACAGCACAGGGGATGGTAGCAGCAGTGCTCCAGAGAGAGCCAAAGTCATGCCACCTTTTAGGAGGGGCTACATCCTCCCCTCACTGAAATCCTTGGTGTCCTTGTCAAGGCCTGAAAAACATTAAACATTGCAATACAACACAGGCGGTCGAATACACCTGATTCCGCTCTAAACATTTCTAAGTAATACACCTGCATCCTATTTAATATCAACAGTGTACTTCACAGAACATACAGTAAACATTGGTATTAGCATTTTCACACTAGGGCAAATAATTACACCTCCCAAAAATGGCTTGAGGGCAGCACAAGGAGGGCTGCAATAATGGGCTTGGCAGCAGATTGACTTTTTTATGTACTTCATTTACTGGGAGGTCAGAGGGGACGCCAGGGCACGATGTGAAAGTGAGTTTAACTGGGTATTTGACTTCTCTTCCAGAAAGGCGAGGTGCCACAAGCTCTTCTAGAATTATTTGATCAGGATCATTGATGGGTTCTGCATCCTCTGCCAGAATGGGTTCAAGTCTTTCAATGTCCTGAGGTGGTTCTGTTACTGAGATTCCAATATCTTCAGCGATGGGAGCGAAGTCCAAGGTTGTGGGCCCAAATTCAGTCAGAACAAAGGGTGCTACTGATGGATTTGGTGGTCCAGAATGACTTGCATTTCTTCCACCAGGTGCTGATGGGGGAAATTCCATGAGGAATGGTGCAGGCAGATATTCATCTGGTATTGCACAACTATAGAGTTCCTCATTCTCAGAGCTACTATAGACCACATCAGACACTGTCGCTGGTGGGGGGGTAACAGGCAGTTCAAGTGGAGGCACAGGGTTCTCCTTGTCTAGATCTCATTCCTGCTGACAGGTCTTCTTGGTGGTGAGAGAGGTGCTGACTTGACTGGTTCAGGCAACAGTTGACCAACTGGCAAAAGATGATTTCGCTGCAGAGTTTTGACCATAGCGTTTCCTCTTTCTATTCTCAGATGATAAACTGGCAGGTTTGGAAGCTGTTTCACAATTACATTGAGATACGGTTTCCATCAGTCCTTAGTCATATGTTTGCCTGGATCCCCAAGTTCAGATAAGCACTTGGTCCTCTGGCTGGAGAGCTTGCTTTCTGGATTTTGTCATATCTGGTGTTGTTGGATAGGCTTGACTCTGGCAAGGCACCATTAACTGACACCTCAGTACATAAGTCTACTGGAAGTCTGGCTTCGTGTCTGAACATTAGGAAGTAGGGTGAGAATCCTGCTGAATCATTTCTGGTACAGTTGTAGACACAGACTAAGAAAGGTACCTTCTGGCTCTAGTACTTTTTTTTTGGAGGGCCCAGTGTCCCCGGGATATTAAGCAGCATTTTATTGTATCTCTCTGGCTGAGGGTCACCTTGTGGATTATAGGGAGTGGTACAGGTCTTCTTGATGCCCATAATGTTGGTAAGCTTGGAAACCCTGCCTCAGGCTCCCTCTTCCCACCCCCTACCCCCCACCCTCCTCCCTTCCCTCTCAACTCCTAAATTGGTTGCTTATATTGTACCACTGTGAATAACTGTATATACCTCTGAATATCTTGTATATGTACAATAATCACTGTTATCTATGCAATTACTCTGTGTCTGTATAACTGAATTGTCTATAATATGTAATGTTCACCTGGGTCGCCCCTGAAAAAGGAACCTCCAGGGCCCAGTGGGCCTACCCAGTTACCAAAATTAATAAATAAATAAAAAATTGTTCTCTGATGAGATGACTCTCAAAGTCTTTCCCTTGGTCAGAGTGAAGGTGGCTGGGAAAGCTGTAATGTACAAAACATTTTTCACACAAAACTTTAGCCATGGTGGTTGCCTTCTGGTCTTTTGTGGAAAATGCCTGTACATAATGGTTGTTGTGGTCAGTCTTCACCAGAATGCTAATGATCACCTTCCAGTCAGGTTCAAGGTAAGGAAGTGCATGCAAACGAGGTCCATCATTCCAGTACTGGTGATGTTTACAGGTGGAGCCACCCTCTTGGATAGAGTCTTACAGGTGATGCACTGGTTGCAGTATTTACAGCGTTTCTCTACTTCAATAGCCATGTGTAGCCATAGAATTGGTCTTGGACAAGGCCCAAAATGTTATCAATCCTCAGATGTCCCATGTCCTCATTAAGTAATCACAAAACCATTTTTCAACACTTGTTCCTCAGGTAGACTGACACCCCTATAATTCTCCTCATTATAACAGCACTTATTTAGTATAGACACAGGTAGGATGCAAGTAGCAGTTTGCCAAAAGACTGGTACTTAGGATCTGTAATCAGAGTACAGGGAGAGAACAAATGCCAAAATTGGTTCAGTGTTTGTGTTCCTCTCCTAACCACATGCAGACACTAAATACCAAACCCCGTGCAAAGCATCATTGGTAGCAGTGGGCAAATTCCTGTGCAGGGCAGCCTATAAGGTTTAAGCTCCCAAACTCTTGACTGCAAAGAAGAATCCCATAAAGAGTAGCCCAGATATAAAATAACTTTTAAAAACTTCATGGATACAGTAAAATTAATTTTGTTATTCCTTGTTATTCCCTTGAGGAAAAACTCTTTCATGAAAAGTTGAAAAACTTGCTTTTTCTCTGTACTGCCACTTGCCCTTCATTTCTTACATTGCATGTTTCATTTCCAGATGCAAGATCTAAACACCTTGATTCAGCTGATGAAGTATCCAATGAACTGCCGACCTCTCATGCAATACCAGGCAGCATAAAGAGACTGGAAGTTGCAGCGCCTCACTATTCTAACAATCAGTTGCACATTAAAGTCTACTGGAAGAAAACTGAGGAAGGTAGTCCAGATCATGCGTAGAGGTGGACTAGGGACATGTTCAGAATACAAGCCAAGTTTTTAATATTTCATTGATAATTATTTTGCAGCCTAGGGAAATTTGGCAGACACTCAGTAACTTTTAATTACTAATTTAATTCATTAGGGTGAGTGAAGACAGTGCTGAAGAACAAAGCACTCTATATCTTTTATTTGGGAGCAGTAACCCAGCTGTGTGGCTGGAGCACAGAGCTGGGAACTTAGAGAAAGAAGTTTGAATCCCACCACCTCCTCTTGCAGTGGCCATGAGCAAGTCACCTAACTTCTCTTCGCTTAATGTCCTCTCCCTATCTCTCTGAGTAGCCTTCCTCATCTCTCTTTAACTTCCCGTAATCTCACTTGAACCTCCCTGTGTGTATATAATGGTGGCTGCAAATATGCATGGCTTGTAAAACGCTTTGGTACATAGTATGTATGAAAGACTGTATAAAACCAAATTCTTCTCTTTCCCTTTTGTAAGCTTATGCTGAGTATTATTAAGATCAAGTATTTTGCAATATTATACAAATATGATCACAGGAGAGGGTTATAGTCTTAAAATATTGACCCAGGGGGATGAACAACTGGCTAACAACAGTTCAGCTTTGGACAATGTGGTTATTGGAAGTCAAGTGCTCATCCTGAGGGGGTCAATATGTACAATCGCACCATTACAAAATGATCCCTATGTTGGCCTGCCACTGCAGCGTTAACTCTACCACTTGTGACGCCATTGATCTGGGTTCAGGAACAAGCCTGAGGTATCGGAGGGTCAGCTGTGGGGGGGGGGGACCAAGCATACCATAGGTCATCCTCTCTTCCTCAGGGAGGGAAGGTTTGCAGTCTTCACTGCACTGCTGCCACCTTGGTGACTACCTGTGGTGGTGCAGCTGGAGCTGGTGAACAGAGAGGGAGGATGCTAACGAGCTCGGACGTATGCTGACACGCACTAGCGTGCACGTATACATCCCTTGAGCTCTCTGCGGGAGTCCTAGGGGATGGGAACCTGAGCAATGGGGAGACAAACACAACTCGCTGCCGCATGACATCCTCCCCGCATCCCAGGCCCCATGCCAACAACCAAGGCACTCATGCTAAACCAAGCTATAAATCTGTCAGGGGGAAAGAGTGCACCCCCAGTGTCCCTGCCCTAGGGGAGTAAGCCAGGGAGGGCCAGGCAACGATGTAAGTCTTACAGAAGGCAGGAGACATGGGTGGGGATTCGGCAGGGTCAAAGAAGAACCAACTGGGAACATACAGGGATAAAGCAGAGTAATTTAACATTAAAACAGAAAGAAAGTTATCTCTGATGTGTTGTGAAATGTTTGCTACTCCAACCATATACAGATTGATACAGAGCAGGCAAATAAGGGTTCCTGGGGGACTCACCATCATGAGAAGCTGGGAGGGAACTTTGTGTACTGTAACTGCACCAGTATGTTGCGGACATGGGAGAGGACCTCACAGTATACTAACACGAGGCTGCCAACTGAACAACTCAGCTCTGAAGACAAATCCCAGCTTTGCTGCTGAAGCAGCCAACATAGTGTCTTTCCTATGGGAGCCACTGACAGAAGAATCCCACTTAAGGACGTTCCCTGGCGTTTCAGCAACCTCATATTCATAATTTTTTGCCCAGTGCATGCTTTTCTTCTAAGCATTTCAAATACACAACAAAAAACTTGGGTTGCCATACTTTTTTTATGACACAAGGTGAGACTCGATCCCTTTTTGTGGTAAAAATCCGTAAGGGGTGAGATTGTTTTATGTAGTTATAACATCAGTGTTTTAAGTGTCAACATGAGTGTGAAAACAAATGTGAAACAAGGACACATCGTTTGTCATGATGTTTGCTTCATTGTTTCCATGAAGGCAAAAAAATGAGTAAATTACCAATACTATAACATCCTCTTGAACTACCATTCCCAAAAAAAGGGAAAATATTTTGATCTGTTTGTCCTAGTAACACACTGTCCTCTACTTAAAATATTAGTGGTTTTCTTCTGAGAATTCACTATACTGCTATTTGCTATTACAAATGATTTTTTCTATCTTAATACTGCTGCAGAAACCCGTTTTACAGTTGTAAGAGTGGCCTCCCATCCATTTTGCATGCAAAATTACACCCAAATTGAGGAATAGTAATCTATGCTTTTTTTCTTACGTAAATATCATACTGGCAACATCCTGACTACAAGGAAAGGACAAAGACATGAAAGAACTAGTGCCAATGTAGCTGGGGTGCCCGGACTCCCTGAACTGCTCCTCACCTATTGGATCCGAACCCGAGTGGTTTGAAGGGAGAGACTTCGACTCTACCAAAGAGGGTTGATTTCTGGATGTTTGGGAGGCAGCAGTGGATCACAGGGAGCAAGACAGTGATCCCTACAGTTACACAGAAAAGGGTCTAGGCTATCCAAAGTTGGAAACAATCATTCCATGGGAGGTAGAAAAATTGTAAATCAACCATATGGGACCCAATATTCAGTCTCAAGGGACTGTCACTAAGTCATCACAATGACCATTTAGTGGCAGTCGTAACCTTGGGCCTTGTGGTATGGACAACACAGGGACTAATGCCTTCCCCACATGATCACTAAGAACAATGTGACCATGCAGGGGAGGGTACTGGAATCACCATGAAAATGGCCTGAAGAGCCTTTCTCGAAGCATGGGGATGTAGCAAACCTGGTCTCAGAGTTTTGCAACACCCTCAGCTTGTAGGACTAGTACAGGCAGATGTGGGTGTGTCATAACCCTGTAACAGAAATGGAAGAGGCAGTAATGGATGAAGAGTATCATCTGATGCGGCAGTCAATGGATCACATATTGGGAATTGGGCTGGGGAGTGGGAGGGCCACTGGGCATCAAGGAGCACAAGTAGTGGAAAGTGGGCAGAGGGGAGACATCTGACAACCAAAGAATGATACAATTCACCAGGATATACCTGAATAGCACAAGCCCCAAATTTGACCACAAGATATGGGGGATGCAGGTGCGGGATGACCTCTACTGGCACCCCCAATCTGCATGAACTTGCATCATGGCATCACAGCATGTGTTTGCGGGTGCAACCCCCATTTATGCTCACTAACATTTTGAATGTCCATTTGCATTGCAATTTAGTAACAAAGGGATTTCCTCTTTCTTGTTACTAAAGGTCTGCACCACAAAAGGATGAGAAGGCCTTGTTCACTTGTGTAGGGGTGTATAGAGGGGCAGGTAGTGTACAGAGATCCCACTCTGCACATGCGGAGACCTCCACACATCTACAGTCGTGGATGTGCACCACATGAGAACCTGACCCTGTGCCTTACATGCATCAGTGCACATGGCTGGTGTGGAGCTGCAGTAGGCCCAGGGGGTGGGGTTGGTAATCTGTGCAAACCACAGTGTAAGTTAGGCTGGTTTGGGGGTGCACAAAGGCCAAGTGGGTTACATGCTCCAGTGGTCTGTAGTAGTGCCAAATGGCCAAGTTCACAAGTCCCCGCAGCATCAATGTGACGGAACGTCAGAAGCACAGATGATCACACCCTAGTAGTCCCTACAGTCTCCATGGCCATGGGCCAAGCAGCGTTCAGCCACCATTTCCCTAAAATCTGGAACTCCCTCCATCATGTCATTCGGCACACACCCCTCCCCATGGACCCTCTCAAACCACCTCAGAGGCCTCACTTCCCCCTTCCTGTAATCATTCCTAATTCTTCACCCCTCCCACACCACACCTCCCTCATCGCTCCTATTTCTTTTTTCTGACCACCTTCCCCCCAATTGTTGTAGGCACTTATGAGCCTTCTGCTCAATACTGTATAGCCAGTTACTTGTGTCTTGTACTGTACCTACTACCAATGTATTTTTACTGTTTCTACGCTGTGTATAGGATTGCAAACTGTTTTACCTCTACTCTAGTTCTCATGACTTGTATTGTATGTAACAATGCCCAAATGTATATTGCTATTGAATGCTATATATGTGCTGAAAAACAATGCCAACATTCAACTGGCATGTATCCATCAAGCCACTTTGTACCATTTCCCTTTCCGCCGGGACACACCTGGAAATAAGCTCCCAGCTCAGCGTGCCTTTCCTGATGAAACTTTTCAATAAATAAATAAATAAAAACTGGGCCTCATTTGGCTCCAGCACCACCTGGTTTAGCCCTGTGAGCTGGCATGGAGGGTAGGGGTTGGCACTGTATTTTTCCAAATTAATTATTTCAATGAGTTTAATACAGAGGGATATGGCAGTCCTTGGAGCACTGTCATACCCCACAGTGCTACACTCCAAGAGGAATAACGGCAGCACGGTCCCAGTATCAGGGCGTCAGACCGGATGCCTGATCATCCACTGCACATTGACGCTAGCACACCCCTTGCCCCTCAGCACTAGTGCTTGCATGAAGTGAGGGGCTGTGAACAGGTAGCCAAGGACTGTGGATAACACCTATGGCACATTTGAGAGTGGGGAGATCCATGTCCCAGTTATATGCCTTTGGCACTTATCCAGACAGCTTTGTGGATTGGGCCCCTTAGTAAGGCATTTGTGCACATCACAAATGAGTGGTGGTACAATAAGGAACAAAGATTAACCCCCCCCCCTTTATGACTGTGTATTAGGTTCATGATTTTGAACTGTGTCCATGTAAGGAATATCTTTCTAAAGTTTAAACTGTTTTTGAAAGCTGTGGAAATATACAATGATATTCTCACGTCATGGCAAGCACTGAAGTATTCAACTAACCAACATTAAAATGATGCTTTCAGTCCTACCTAATGACACCAGGCGAGATTTTTCCAATACAAGTGTTCTAATGTGGTGTGTGCTTCTCATTTCTGTAGAGAGCCACGAAGGTTCCAATACCTACCTGCTGACATGGAAGCCAGTACTATGTGCAGGAAACACTTCTAGACCAGAAGATAAAGCTACAGTCCAGGTCAGTGCATGCAATATCTACCAGCAGAGGAAGCATTCTTGGACTATAGGGGAATACTGCCTGCCTTACTGTAACAGAAGCTCCTTGGTCAAGCAGTTGGTCTGGTCCGATACTGTGTATTCCAACCACAATATAGTCCTCCCCAAAGGACATCACGGTACAGGTAGGGGTTTCTTAGAGAGGTAAGAGGAAAAGGAAAAGCTGAAAAAATGCTGGTTATATGATGACGCCCACCAGCATTTTCAAGCCCACTGTTTCCCGGACCACACTGTGACCACTTAACTGGGTTTTCCCCTCCCTAGCCTGAATACTCCAAGCCCAAAAGGGTCATACAATTCAAGAGGCATCCCCCCAATTCTTGTTGAATAGCAGGCAGAGTCCCAGCTAGTCAACAGTTCCAGCTTCCTACTAGCCCAGCGTGCTTTTGGATCCAACAAGGCTGCCAGCTTAATTAAGTCAGCAGCGTGCTGTGGGTTAGGGTTAGGGTTAGGGACTGCTGAATAGCAGAGATTCTGTCTATTTTTGCCTCTCCATTACAGTGGATGGAAAGGACAGGGGCTACTTGAACTACCGTATGTGATCTTTGAGGGCTGGGGATAGTACTAGTCAAGCTAAGGTGGACAGAGCTTATAAAGAGATGGTGCTGGGGCCTGGTACAGTGCCAGAATTTTGTTTTGATGCCATAAAACTATACTGGCGGACAGTGGAGGGGAGGACCAGAGATGCCTGAGGGTGGGGGTGGTTTTGGGACACATCATAGCCACGGAATAAGAGTTAGAGGATTTTTAAAACATTTTTTAACATATTTTCTATCCAAATACCAAGTGTTGAGTACCCTTTGTGGGCAGTGGGTATTCCAGCTAGGGTGAAAGAGCATGTAAAAATGCAGTCTCAGGAGCTTTGTTTTTTATTCTGTAAATGTTTTTTTTCTATATTCTATTTTCGCCCCGGGGCCACAGCAAGGGAGGCTCTCTTCCACCGGCTGCCACTCCCCCCACCATCCACTGTCTCCCCAGGATCCTGGCTGTAAGGGCATCCCCGCAGCTCAGGGGTGTAGCCAGATATTTCCATCTTGTACACTCTCTCTCCAACTGCTGCCCCCCATTTTGCAACTGTACACATCCTCTCAGACTGCTGCCCCACCACAGAAAAACAAATCAAAATATCAGATGACCCATCTAATCTCTAAACAGGTTGTACACATGTATATGTTGTAAATAATAGAGGTTTAAACAGATACAGACACTACTCAGTAGTCTACACTACCTCAAGTACTCCAAATTACAATGATAATGGTAACAGAAAGGCACATGGTTTGGGACAGGTACTCAAAACAACTGTACACAAATGTGTGCAGTTAGTATGCCTGCCTACACCCTTGCCGCAGATCTCCCCCCCATGGTGGGGTCAGGAGAGGGAGGTCCGTCCTCACCCCTGAAGCACATTATCCAGTTTCCTTGCCCCTAAGCCACCCTGGTGACATGGCAAGTGGAGTGGTCACCAGTGGGTGTCATATGCCGTTGCCATGCCCATCCTTTTTTCCTCCACTTTTCTCCCTTACTTTCCCCAGGGCTTCCTGCATGGCACTACCACTGAGCCTCCACGCAGTGGAAGCCAAGCACCAGGAAGACCAACCTCCCTAACATGGAGAGGAGAGCTGCCTGGCGGCCGGTTGATTCTCCTCCCACCCTCCCCATAACCTCCGTGGCCCGAGCTCATAGATACATAGATACATAGACAGCGTCGGCAGATAAGGGCCTATGGCCCACCCAGTCTGCCCATTTGAGCTTGTAAGTTCAGTTTGTTTCCTAGAAGTCTGTTTCCCCTTACCCCTGACCTCTAGAATTCCTTTATGTCTATCCCATGCATTCTTAAATCCCGTGATTGTTTCAGCCCCCACCACTTCCTCTGGCAGGGTGTTCCACTTGTCCACCACCCGTTCTGTGAAGAAATTCTTTCTCACGTTTCCTCTGAATCGTCCTCCCTCCAACTTCATCCCATGCCCTCTAGTCCTGGAACATCTTTTTCGCTTAAAAATAGTGTTTTCCTGCACCCTGTTCCTCCCTGTAAGATACTTGTATGTCTCTATCATATCCCTCTCTCCTCCTCTCCTCCAGGGAGTACATGTTCAGTTCCTTCAACCTGTCTTCATAGGACTTGTGATGCAATCCATGCACCATCTTTGTTGCCCTCCTCTGAACCTTCTCTACCCTGTCTATGTCCTTACGTGGGTATGTTCTCCAGAACTGTACACTGTACTCAGGTGGGGCCTCACTAGTGTCTTGTATAGCGGAATTATGACCTCCCTTTTCCTGCTGGTGATGCCCCTGCCTATACATCCCAGCATCCTATGTGCTTTACCTGCTGCCTTGTCACACTGTTTCCCACCTAGAGGTCATCAGAGATGACAACCCCAAGATCCTTTCTGCTTGGTGCATGCTATATCCTCACCCCCAACTGATATATTGTGCCAGGGTTTTGTGCCCATATGCATTATCTTGCACTTCCTTGCATTGAATTTCAACTGCAAACCCTGTCCATTCTTCAAGTTTCTGCAGGTCGCTTCTCATTCTGTCTACACCCTCTGGTTGTCTACTCTGTTACAGAGCTTTGTGTCATCAGCGAACAGTGAAATTCTGCCTTCTAGATCCTGTGCAATGTCACTGATGAAGATGTTGAATAGGACCGGTCCCAGCACTGATCCCTGTGGTACCCTACTGGTCACTCTTCCCTCTGTGGAGTGACAGCCATTTACCACCACCCTCTGTGTCCTGCCACCCAGCCAGTTACCTACCCACCACACTACTGTCCTGCCCACACCCATATTCCCCAGTTTGTGTAATAGTCTTCTATGTGGCACAGTGTCAAAGGCCTTGCTGAAGTCCAGATAGGCCATGTCCACTGCCCTCCCCTGATCCACCTCCTAGTCACCCAGTCAAAAATTCAACGAGGTTGGTCTGACATGACCTCCCCTGGTGAAACCATGCTGCCTTGGGTCCTGTAGTCCATTGACAACCAGATGTTCCACCAATCTCTCCTTCAGTAGTGCTTCCATGATCTTCCCCACTACCGAGGTGAGGCTGACTGGTCTGTAGTTCCCTGCTTCCTCTTTGTTCCCACTTTTGTATAAGGGGACTACATCTGCTGTCCTCCAGTCTTTGGGTACCTCCCCTGTTTCCAGTGATCGGCTAAACAGGATAGCCAGAGGTTCAGCCACCACCTCTCTTAGTTCTTTAAGGACCCTAGGGTGCACCCCGTCTGGCCCCATTGCTTTATCAACTCTTATTACTTCCAGTTCCTTCAGGACCCTTTCTCGTGTAAAGGGACTTGTGTCCATTTCTGCGCCATTCTCAACCCTTGTACTCCCTTCAGACCCATTACCCCCCTCTTCCTCAGTAAAGACTGAGCAGAAATACCTGTTCAATATGTCAGCTTTACTGTTGTCATCCTCCTGTGACTCCCATCCTCCCCTTCAGTCTCACTATCCTCCTTTGTCTTTCTTTTTCACTTATGTACCTGTAAAGGTTTTGTCCCCTTTACCCACTGATTTTGCAATGTGTTCTTCTGTCTGAGCTTTGGCTTCCCTTACTGACCTCCCTGCCTCCCTTTGCTTCTCCTGGTACTTCTCCCTATCCCCTTCTGCCTGTGTCTTTTTGTATTGCCTGAATGCAATCTTTTTGGCTTTCACTTTCTTTGATACCTCTTTGGAAAACCATAATGGTCTCCTCTTCCTTTTCCTCTTGCTAACCTGCTTAATGCATAATTCTGTTGTTCTTGTAATCCCCATTTTAAATACTGCCCACTGTTCCTCAACCCTGATTCCTGTCCCATTTTCCCCTTAATGCCTCTTTCAAGTATCTCCCATTTTCCCAAAGTCCGCCCCCTAAAATCCAGGATACGTGTTTTGTGTGGTTTGGTTCTGCTCTTTCTGTGATTTCAAACCACAATGACTGGTGGTCACTGTTACCCAGGTGCTCCCCCACTGTTACCCCCATCACACTGTCCCTGTTTGTGAGCACAAGGTCCAGTATTGCCTTCTGCCGAGTTGGTTCCATGACCAGTTGCTTGAGGAAGGCACCCTGAAGGGAGTCCAGGATAAATCTGCTCCTAGTTGATGCTGCTGCTGGGATGCTCCAGTCCAGCCTCGTTCCTGAACTCAGGTCACTGGCATGGGAGAGGTAAGATGCTAGGTCCTCAGTCCTCTGTGCCACTGGGTTGGCCATGTAAAATCTTATCGATGGATGGAGGGGGAAGTGGAGGACAGTAGATGACTGGAGCGAGATAGCCATAATTTGCCTTGGCCACTGGAGGAGGGCTAGAGTATTTGAGGATTTTAAAATATTTTCTTCAACCTATTTTTGACTGAATGCCAAGTGCCAATTATACTTTAGGAGGTAGTGAGTGTAACGTTGAGGGTACTTGTAAAAAGTTGGTGCTGGAGCCTGGCATTTTCATACTGTACGGTTGTATAGGGGGCGAAGCTGGAGGATGAAAGGTGACTCAAGGTGTGAGTGAGGTATGGCCTTGAGACTAGACCCAGCCATCGGGATAGGGCTAGAGTTTTTTTTTTTAAATGTTTATTTAATTTTCCAATACGAATGCCTCTGATAGTGGAAAAAATACTCAATATTCAGTCCAGGGCACCCCATCATTTGTGGTGTTTTGTGGTCATTATTTGTTACTCGCCCAAACCTACGGGTGGTAACCAGAGGAGCTGCCCAATAGATATGGCTGACAAGAGGAACATAAACATCTTGACTAAAAAATGCCTTGTGCTGCATTTTCACTTTGGTTTTTAAACTTTTGCTGACTAGGCTTATGAAGCAGGGAGTTGGACCTTATGGACTGAGAGTCCCTTCTGGCCCTAAATTACTATTGGCCCAACCCACACAAAGTCTGGGATTACGCAAATCATACACATCCAGGGCACGGAGCTCCACACCCCTGGACTCCGCTGCATTGGGCTGAATCCACAAGAGGTTTTCCAAGGGGCAGTGTAAGACAGAAAATGGGCATCCAATCAGATGCCTGGGTCAGTGGCAGAGTGGTTCACCACTGTGGGATACAGCTGTCCTCCAAGGGCTACTGTGGCCCCCATATGGTGCAGAGAACATTTAAAAAAGGAAACAAAATACTGTATCACCCTGTACCTCCCAGCACTCTGTGATGGTTCAGAGGGCCTGGGCCAGTGCTCTGGGAGGGCTAATTGTGGCCCTGAGGTCTCCAGAGCAGCTAGCCAGGGAGGCACATAGAGGGCACTGCTGAATTCACCCTATCATAGCATCTGCCTCTGGGCAACCATCCAGACCATGGAATATGTACTGGGGATCGTGCATGTCATGACCCAGCCCCCGTACTGGCCCCAACCCAACTGTCCACATAGAGGTGTGGTCAGTTCAAGATTGCCCTCCGAGGGGGGCATAAAACAAGTGTGGGGTGCATAGAGGCTGCAAAAGGTGTGGAGAGGGGCAGCTGCATCCTGGTGCTTCCCCACACATCCTACACTGGTACGCAGGGCCTATGAACACTTCGGGGACTTGGCAAGCTCAATTAAGTCAAGCCCAGATGAATATTACATTATTATTACAATATTATTATTATTATTATTTGAATACATTCTTACAGAATGGGACTATTAAGCACAGAGACTTGTTTACATTAGTGTCCTGCTCAAGATGGTTAACACTTATACAGATAATGCTACACGGCTACAAAATACAGTACAAATTGCACAAAATACATTTATGCATGCTATTTTATGTTCCCAATTTTAAACATATACATTCTCTGTTTCAAAGTATTTAGTGACCAGTCTTGTAAAATTAGAAAGTCTGGGAGCTGTTATACAATCGTACATTATATAAAACTGTTGAGAAAATAGTGACATAGTTGGTTCTAAAATGTATAGATTACACTTCCATCTTTCTAATGGTCTGGAATGATGAAAGTGATATTTACCAGCCATCAGGGATGCAGAGATGTCTTCCAATTAGATCACCCTCGTGATGGTTGTATACATGAGACTGGCTTCCTAAAGAAAGTATTGTACTCGTCCCCTTGATAAGCACTGCAAATGTTTAGGCAATGTTCTATCAATCATCGTTCATCTCCCTTATCTGGCTGCTGCCGTGGCCTTCTCCTTTTCTTTTCCCCGTTTACCTCTGCAGATTTTGGTATAGGATTTCTGTTTGAGGGGCAGGTTTCATCAAACTGTCTGACATTTGGACAGGCAGAGAAAGAGGAGCTTCTCCGCCACAAAGGCAGGCACAAGCTCAGGGACACCATTGCAGATCTTCGGGTTTAAGGTCTTGGGGTTACATGAGGGTTAAGCATTAATAGCTAACATCTGTATTTTGTTTGTCTTTAGAGCTGTGCCACTTATTTAGCAGATTTAGCACTTTTTAAAATAATTTTGCATATGGTTACTGGGTTCCACAGTATTGGTTTAATAAATTGTTTTTTGGAAGGGGACAAAATATAACACTGAAAAAGATTATTTATATACACATTTATTTATTCATTTATTGAAAACGTGGTGACTGGGAAAGGCACACTGAGTTGAAGCTTATTTCCAGGTGCATCCTGAAGAGAGGGAACAGAGAGAGTTACCAAAGTAACAATCATCTGAAACAACAACAAACATTATACACGGTGTAACTGTGCATAATGAGACAGTGTGATTGTGATATATGCCTTTACTTTAATATGCTGTATCCTGGAGTATGCTGTTACTGTATTAAAGTTCCTGGGGCCGATTCTCTAAAAGCCAGTGCAAGCTGCGGCAAAGGCAGACACAAGCTGCCACATCCCCTAAATCGTTATTCTACAACCACCCCCAGTGGATAACTGTCTAAGTACATTCAGATCAGCCAGAGGCTGGTCTAAATGTACTTAGGTGTCCTCTGGGGGTTGCGCTAATGTGCTGCTAGGGTCCCAATCCCCCGTAGTACATGCCGTCCCCCACAACAGCCCCAATCCCCTTGACATAATAATTACAGTAACCTGGTGGTCTAGTGGTCCCCCCCAAGCCCCGATCTCCCATAGTAGTCATATAAATTGCCCTGGTGGGCTAGTGTCCCCCCCCAGCTCCGATCTCCCATTGTAGTCATATAGATTGCCCTGGTGGGTTACCGCCCTCCCCAAAGCCCTGATCTCCCATAGTAGTCATATAAATTGCTCTGGTGGGTTACCGCCCTCCCCAAAGCCCTGATCTCCCATAGTAGTCATATAAATTGCTCTGGTGGGTTACTGCCCTCCCCCAAAGCCCTGATCTCCCATAGTAGTCATATAAATTGCTCTGGTGGGCTAGTGTCCCCCCAGCTCTGATCTTCCATATTAGTCATATAGATTCCCTGGTGGCTAGTGGGCCCTCCAAGCCCAATCACCCATAATATTCAGTGAAAGTTCCCTGGAGGGCTAGCAGATGGCCTCAATCCCCCTGTACATGATTATCCAACATCCTGGTGGTCTAGTGGACCCCCACCCTGCAGTGCCCTACCACCCCGCTCCCCGCAACCCATAACCAAGCCGGCAACTGGCACAGCCCATCACTTATCACCATGGCCAGCCACCGACTGAGCTATGAATGAGTGCATACTGTATACAGGACGCGCTCAGTGACTGATAGCTGCTGTCAGTAACTGAGGGCATACTATATACAGTACGTGCTCATTCATAGCTCAGTCAATGGCTGGCCACGGTGGTGAGTGGTGGGCTGTGCCAGTCGTCGGCTGGATTACGGGTTGGGGGAGTGAGGTGGTAGGGCACTGTGAGGGGGAGTCACTAGGCCACTGGGATGTATAATAATCATGTACAGAGGGATTGGGGCCATCCACTAGCCCACCAGGGAACTTTCACTTAATATTATGGGTGGTTGGAGCTGGGGGTTTGCTAGCCACCAGGGCAATTTAAATAAATAATATGGGAGATCAGGGCTTGAAGGAGGTCTGCTAGCCCACCAGGGGAATTTAAATGAATATTATGGGAGATTGGGGCTTGGGGGGGGGCTCTGCTAACTCACCAGGAAGTTTATTTTACATTCGTGCCTGGGTTCGAGGCAGGGGGTGATAGCCACCAGGGACTGCTGTCTGTGATGCTATTGCCACATGGCTGCCCCATGGCTTGTGGCAAATCTTCATTATGTGCCACCTGTTTGGCATATGGCCAAGGTTGCTGCAAGCCATGGGCCACTGGATCTTTACCCGATAGAGAATCAGGTGCAGGGCCCCCACCAATTTGATTCCTACAACCTCCCCAGGCATACTGTGTGACCTTGAGCAAGTCACATAAACTCCCCAGTGCTCCTGGGTCACCCCTGAACACAAGCATTGTGCCTAGTGGGCCTTGCCCAGTAACCAAAGAATAAAAAAAAATGAGTGCTTTAATGTTTTTTTTATTCTCACTGTGATAAATAAGGAATTAAAGTTAACAGAGCATCAGTGGCTAGTTTTTTGTTTGATGAATATAGTAACAAAATCACCACCTTGCTGGTCAGCTGCCCCTGCAGTTACGTTAAAATGAATACAAATACAATATTACTCCCCTACACCCGGGATTATCCATCAGTCAACCAAGAAACACAAAATGCTACCCATTCCCCCAAGCTCAATATGGCTCACTTGGAGGCCAGTCTCTTACTGGGAACATTACTAACTGCAGCCAATTAGCATAGATTTGCTGCCCCCTTTAATGTTGAATACCCACGTACTCTTCATGAAGAAAGGTAATATGAAAATACAAAAATGTAGTCTACAGAAGTATGGTTTGCTGAAATTATATATCTGACATTATCTAACATTACATAGATGTCATACTATGTCATTATCTAACATTATCAGAAAAGGCATTTGTTTTTGACAGTTTTGTTGCATGGTTTGCTGTGAAAATGTTGTTAACTGGTTTACACTAACATGGCACCCTTGAAATGTTCTAATTAAATAAGGTAATAAGGGAAGAGAAAAGATATGGAAAACCTAGAGAGATGGCCAGAAGTATGGCAGTTGAGGATTAATGCCAAAAAAAGGCAAGGTTATGCATTCAGTAAATAAAATCCCACGTACTAAATGTTGTATAAGATGTATTCAGCTAGCAGCTACAATTAAGAAGAGGGATTTAGGACTTCTGATTAGTGACGTACTAAAGCAAACTAGCCAACGTGAAAAAAGCTTACAGTAGAGCATTAAATATGTTAGGAGGTATTGGGAGGGACTTGATAGTAGGAAGGAAGAAAGAAGTTATTTCCCCTATACAGATCTCTAGTTAGACCGCATCTCGAATATTGTGCCCAATATTGGAACCCATATTTAAGAGACGATATAGTGAGGTTGGAGACAGTAACAGTGAAGGGCCACAAAAATGATTCAAGGTCATCAAAATAAAACTTGCGAAGAAAGGTTAAAATCACTGAACACGTACTCACTCGAGACTAGAAGGAGAGGAGTGGACATGATTAAAACGTATAAGTTTCTAAGAGGAATAAACAGAATAAGAGTAGGTGGGATATTTAACAGAAACAAGGATACAGTTACAAGATGACACAATTGGGTGATAAATTCAAGAAAGATGTGAGAAACTTCTTCACCAAGAGGGTAGTAGAGTCAGGGAATAAACTGCCAAAGGAAGTAGTAGATTCATAAACTGTGAATGAGTTCAAACATAGACGGGATGGAAATCAGGGGCTTGTATGCCTAAGAGTGGGATATACGAACAGAAGGGATACAAAATGTGGAGGGGAAGATTAACCAGCCCTGACATTAAGTCGGTAGATACGGTAGTTATAAATCTTGGCAGACTTGATTGACCATGGTCTTTTTCTGCCAATAATCTCTCTGTTTCTTTATTTTTTGGACACTGGAGGAAATAATGTAATCCTTTTCACAAAGTTTTGTTTCTGTGCCAAATGGCTGCTGTTACAATTGTGTTCTAAAAATCTGGAATACGGCTATTAGTGCACACTCTTGCTCTCGCTCACTCAGACAGCAGGCAAGGTGGTGTGAGGAGGACTGTGCCACTGCCATTTACCACAGAGTCAGCTGCTAGATGTATCCCTAGGGGGATGGTCCTGAGAGGGTTGGTGGAAGGTGCCACCTTTGTTTTTTTACTTTGGAGGAGAAGGGTGGGAAAGGGTGTTACGACATGAGGAAGGGGAGTTAATTTCACATGATTTTACTTTTAGGGGTCTGGAGGGAGGTGAGGAAGAGGCATGTTAAAGTGGGGGAAAGGATTATTGTATGTCTTGAGGGACCTGAGAAGGAAGGTGTGAGAGGGTGCCACAGAGACATGGTGAAGGTGAGATTCATTGTTAACTGTTGGTGGTATAGAGCCACATCTCAGCATCAGCGGCAGGCTGCTGTCCCACACGACACTTGCACAGGGTGTTTAATCATGGTCCCGGGCATGGATCCAGCCTGCCCTCTCCCCCGGGTCCAACAAGAGACAGATAAGATTGCTGCAAAACACTGTTTTAACCTCACATACCAGAGGTCAAACAACAGCTTGTATTCAAGGTATTTGGTGGCAGATTTGGATTCGATACACGTCCCTACTAATCACCAGGAAGAGCAGGAGTTTCACATCCCATCTCTTTCTTTTTTTTCCCATAAAATCAGCAGCATCCATGCATCCACTATAGATTGAAACTAATTTTAAGTTAAATAATCATTTTTGGTCTTTGTGTGTTTTGTTCTTGAAGCCTACAGTATATGTGTTAGTCCACTCCTGCAACATTGCGAGCGTTTTGGCTAGATCACTATTGCAAATGAGGAGTATAGCCTAGAGGTTAGAGTAATGAGCTTTGAATGAGCTCGGTACATCCCGCAGTCCAGGATTTGATTCCTGTAACCTCGTCAGGCATACTAGTGACCTTGAGCAAGTCACATAGCCTCCCCAGCACTCCTGAGTCACCCCTGAACACAAGCATTGTTCCTAGTGGGCCTTGCCCAGTTACCAAATAATTTAATAAAACGAGTGCTTTATCTCAATATTTTTTTTTCTTCTTACTGTGATAAATAAGGAATTAAAGTTAACTTGAGCCAGTTTTTTGTTTGATGAATATAGTAACAAACTCTCCACCATGCTGGTCAGCTGCCCATGCAGTTACGTTAAAATGAATGCAAATCCCTACACCCGGGATCATCCAGCAGTCAGCCAAGAAACACAAAATACTATTTATTTATTTATTGATATTTCAGAATTACAATATCTTTGAGCCACAGGTTCATTTACAAAGGTTCCACATCTTGAATGACACGCAACAAATGAACAATTACAAAGTACCGGATCAAAAACAAATTAGGCAGTTACAACCATAAGAGCTTTAAGAGTGCAAACAGTGAATAACGGTTTTTGTAACACAGCATTATGGACAGCCATGCCAGAGAGCCCCGTGATAGGCGCAACGCCGTCACGTGGTGCAGGAGCAACACGGCATTGTGAGCGATAATGCCGTGTTGGTGTGTAAGGCGGGCACGAGCCCAATGCGGCATTATTTCTCATAATGCCGTGTTGCTCTTGCGCGTTCCCGAGCCCAACACGGCATTATCGTCTCATAATGCCATGTTGCTCCTGCAGTGGCCACGACAGCCACTGGGTCGCAAGTGGCGCTGTGCCGGCCAGGGGTTAGCGAGAGAAACGGGGGATGGAGCCAGCGAGCAGCGAAACTGTGCCGCAGGAATGCAGGACACAAATAGGGAGAGAAAGGTAGGAGCCCTAGACCTTGTCCGTGTTACAAGGGCATTACTCACCGGCAGTGTCAGGCTCTACGGTGATTAATGCCGCTGGGGTTGAACCCTCGAGCTTCACCTCGTGCAAACGCTCCCCCCCAGAGGGCATTAATCACTGGTAGAGCCCTCCTCTGCCGGTGATTAATGCTTACGTACAGACTAGGTGTAGTAACAGGTATTTGCAGTCAGTAAGATGATATTGTCTTGCAACAGGGAGCAGAGAAACTCAAGCTACAGGGTGGTATACAGCCACAGGTTGTGGAGGAGACTTAAGAGTGGAGCTCAGGATTAGAATTAAATAGGGTTGCTGGCTAGTTGGCTGAGCCAAATTTCTGGGATGCAGACTGTTTGAAATTGATTAAGTCAGAGTGGAGAAGAAGGGTGGGGGGGTTGTCCTGCCAGTGGCAATGAGACCAGAGAGGGCTGCACACACATGGGGATTGCTTGCAGGAAGGGGAGGAATTGAACTCTAGCAGATATGGGGAGGTGACTGAACAAGGAGGGGTGAAAAGTGGAGAGGGTTAGAAGGAGGGAAGGAGAGAATGTCGTAGATGTATTACTGAGGGAGTGTGAGTCATGGGGGGGGAGATAGGTAGGATAGGGATGGCACCAGTTAGGAAGGGTAGTCACAGCTGCTAAGCTTGGAAAGGTGTTCGTGGAGGTGTTTTTTTAAAGGACCTAACTTGGGTTCTTTCAGCATGCTTGGGGGAGAGCATTCAGACAATTAGGACCTCTACACATGAAAGCCCACTGCGCTAGCGATCTACGGCAGAAAGGGACTTGATAAGTAAGCTTGGATGCCTTTCTTGTGCCACGGGTTGGGGTCACCCACATTAGAAGCTGCAGTGTGGTTGGTGGGGTTAGCCCATGGCTGATCTTTTTAGCAAGCAAGCAGGTTTGGTAGCAGATCCTGCCTTGGAGGTGTAGCCAGTTTGTTTAAGCATATAGTTCACAGGTGTGTGTATACCTATGAGCGCAAGTGTCAAGATGGCACACTTTGTTTAGTGTTTGCCGTGCCGAGCCAAACTCTTCATCACCCCTGTAACTGACCCAGAGCTGGATGGCTAACTTGCCTTCTGGGGACTGATGAAGGAGCAATATGGCATGGACATGGCTTGCATGATCCCTTTCACCCGAAAGTGCCTCATGAATGACGAGATGAAGGTGAACTCTACGGCAGGAGAAGATGGTCTCTCTTACCCAGTCAAGTTCACGGAGCTTGACCTGAACATGATCACCAGGGAGCAGATGAAAGCACTCGGCAGCTGCTTCCATTGCAACTGCTTCAGCTGGGGTACGGTGCACACAATCGCCATTTGGTTTGCTGTCGACTTCCCCGGAGACAAGCCCCTCGTCCTGTCCACATCAGCCTTTACAGAGGAAACTCACTGGAAGCAGTCCCTCCTGTACCTGGATGAACCCACTGAAGTAGTTCAGGGCACAGAGATCACAGGCAAAATAACCTTGAATCCCACAGAGCACAACTCGAGACACCTCAGTGTGCTTTTGGACTATAAAATAGAACACCATGAAAAGAAGTCAAAGCACTTCCGAATGGGGGATTGAGTGCAAGTCCGCACTTTAAAATGTAAATTGGGTCAAATCCACATGGACATGCTCCCAGTTCTTGGAATGTGGCACAGCATAATGCAGTGCTCAGCACAGCAGGATGAGTCCGGCGGGTCAGAGCCACTGGTCCCGGGTGTACAGCACGGAGGCCAGCATGGACTCTTGTGCATGAGCATATAGCATGTCTTCTACTACCCATTCCCAAAAATGCCTGCTCCCCCAAGCAACTGGTTTTCATAGAGAAGTCACTTTTTTCAGACTTATTTTTCTGTCAGAGGATTAAACTGTATAATTACAATGTGCTTTCGTGGGCCACAACAGCTTTAACTGGAAACAATACATCCGTAAACTCCCTTATTCTAGCCTACAGGACTTAGCCAAGTGATAACAAAACTGCATGTACAGTTGAAACTCAAGGCAGAATATCTTTGATTGTTAGTTTTAATTGTTTTTTTTTTGCTCTATGTCTTTTTGCTTACATTGTGCGTTGCTGTTACTTTCTGGAGTTTTTGTCTCTTTCCATTTCTCCCACTCTGGGTCCTGGCGCTAGTCTCGACTGGGCCTCCAAGACAGTTCATTGCTCACTTTACCATGTACGTTGGGTTATTTTTCAAGACCAGTCCCCCCTTTCCTGCTGGCGCCTGGCATACATCAAGGGAGAGAGGAGAGAGAGAGAGAGAGAGAGAGAGAGACAGATCCAGTGCAAGGCGTACCAGGGATACACCAAATGTTTGTGGGTCTTGGTGAGCATGAGTAGCAATTGGCCTATCCCATCATCTGTGCAAGCCAATGAAACTATATCCCTGTTTCGTCCTTCCCATTACCCTGTGCTGTTGGTGCCACTCAGCACATACCTGGGTTGGGTGTGCCAGGAAGCATGTGTTCACTCATACCACCAGTAGTGTCACTGCTGGCCCACCTCAGGGATTGATCTATGAGTGGTTATGCAAACCTATCCATTCTGGGAGAAGGGCATCCTAGTGGATGCTTACAGCCCTCCCTGAGTGCCTCCAGTTCTGCGGCCCCAGGCAGAGGGTGTTCTGTAGCAAATCAATTCTGAAAGAAAAGGGCACTATGTCAGCATATGGGCTGCAAATTAAATGTAATTATTACTTTTTTAGTTATTTAAAGTTGTCCACACCCAAACAGCCACATTTAGGTGCAACGCCTAGTTTATAAGGTGGTCCCAGAAAGCAGACAGTAGTTTTTCAGTTACATAAAGTACATTCAATTCAATATGTGCTTATAAACAGATTATGTCAGACAACAAATTATACTCCAGTTAAAAGGACAGTAAAACAAAAAATCAGGCAAGAGACTGATCTTAAATGCACTCTAAAAATAGATGACCAAGTTGAAATCGACATTTCAGCTGTATGATATTTGTCAGAAATTATTTACAAAGAAACAATAATCAACAGAGAGCCCTTGAATTCCTTCTTGCTTTTTTTTTCTTTTTAGATCATATCTAAAGGATGCCTATTGGCCCAAAAGTCAACTCTAACATTATTTTCTTTTTGTGTTCACAATTTATTTATTTATTTATTGAAATGTTTCACCAGGAAGGCACACTAAGCAACAAGTCACTTATCTCCCGGTGCGACCTGGGGGGAATCGTTTTGCTTTACTTACTTAGATTTAGAATTTTTTTTAGAAAAAAAAAACATCCAAATCACCATTCATCCACTCTGGGCTCTCCATGCTTCTCTGGACCTGCTTTCAGCTTACCTGTCAACTAGGATGCTTTCGCACATAGCTATGGTCTGTCCCCTGCGACTCATACCCCCTTCCGCTAACCCTCTGCCTGCCCACTCCTATAGCAGGACTCACAGGAAAACAAACAGTCTGCTGTTGCAAGACATAATTTGAAAAAAACTTACACTGTTACTACTCACATGTTTTGGTAACATAGAAGTGAACCCTGGTCCTCCAAACCCTCTATCATCCCTCTCCGACTTTGCTGCCGCCTCAGGCCTAAAGCTAATCCTGATCAATGTACAGAGCCTGCTCAGCAAACTGGACCAACTAAGAGTTTGGGCCACTCACACTGACCCAGATCTGATAGTCATCACTGAATTTTGGCTGCAAAGCACTATTTCTGATCAGCAGATTTCGCTTCCCTCCTACAACCTATTCAGAGTGGATAGACCCACGAGAGTTGGGGGGGTTGGAGTGGTCATCTATATGAAAGACACCCTAAACGTCTCTGTTATCAATACCATGTCCAAATCCAAAGAATCTGAGTATGTGGCCATTAAAATTCAAATGTCACCTGCTGAAGTCATCAAAATCATAGGCTGTTACAAATCCCCTTCAGGGGGCCTTGAATTAATCTCAACCCTCAAAAGCTTTATTGCCTCCATCAACAATGAGGTCATCATTCTTGGCGATCTCAACCTCAATTGGATCTCTCCTATGGCATGTCCCCTAAAAGAATTCTGTGATGAGTTTGGGCTGCCCCAACTCATTATGGAACCAACACGGCTAAACCCCAAGAATCCTGCAAACAGCTCCATTCTGGATGTTATTATCACAAACAGCCTTCACAAAATCCCACACTCAGCCATATTCCATTATGACTTGAGTGACCACAACATTGTAGTGTCTACCTGAAACCAAGATAAGTGCCCCTCTTCCTCCAAATTTGTCACTTAACGTAGCTGCCACAAATTTAACACTTACAGCTACATCTCTGGCCTCAAAGGTGTACACGTGCAAGATCTCTGTCTTGTCAAATCTGTGGATAAGGCCATCACCTACCTCAATGATACATTAACTCTGCTGGCCAATAAACATGCTCCATTTATGAAAACTAGAGTCTGCAAATACACCCACCCCGGTTCATGGCAGACCTAAAGGCCGCACTAACTATGATAAACTGTGGGCCCGTGCAAGATGCATGAAGAGTGCGTCTGACTGGCAGGCTTTCAGAATCACTAGGAATGCATGTGTCAAATTAATACGTTCTGCCAAATCTAAATTCTATGTGGAATCCCTTGAAAATGCCAAAGGCAATCCTGACAAGATCTAGTAAACAATCAAGTCAGTTGAGGGTCACAGAGCATCCCCAGCTGTCCCTGCCAAGATACTCGTTAACAGTGTTGAGCATGACAAGTGGTACCTTATCCTAGAAAAACTCAACTTCCATTTTGCCACAGCTGGACTGGTGTTTGATTCCTCTCCCTAAACAAGAATTTCCAGCCCCCTGTCCCATCCCAACCCCCACAAGTCCTCCCCCCCACATCCCATCCAGTTCTACCCAGTGACCTACAAGCAAATAGAGGATCACAATAGAAAACCTAATATCAAAAGAGGGGTGGAGCTGATGGCATTGACCCCTTTTTCCTCAGACTAGGTTTCCACTACCTAACTGCACCTATCCTCCACATCTTCAATCTCTCCATCTCCTGTGCCACAGTCCCTTCCTGTTGGAAACCCACACACATCTTGCCCCTATTCAAATCAGGAGACCCCCCCCCCACAACCTAAACAACTACAGGCCAATCTCCATCCTCCCTGTACTTCCAAAATACTGGAAAAACTCATCCATCACCAGCTTAATGACCACATGGATAAATTTTCCCAAACCCACAGTCAGGTTCAGACAAAACTACAGTACCACTTCTGCCCTTGCAAAAGTCATCAATGATTGCCTCACTGCATTTAACTCTAAGCAAGCAGTGGGTGCCATATTCTAAACCTCAGAAAGGCATTCGACACTGCTGACCACAATCTCATCCTTAATAGTCTCAGTAAAATAGACGCAGTTGACACCATACTACAATGGTTTTTCAGCTACCTTACAGGTAGATTTCAGAAAATCAAAGTGAGTGGTCAGGTTTCGGAATCCCTACCCATCAAACGAGGTGTTCCTCAAGGCTTTATTTTGGGCCCCATACGTTTCTCCATCTACATCAATTCCCTGGATTCCAATGTCGTCAAGACCAAAATACACCTTTTCATGGATGACACAGTCCTATATGTTTCCAAACCATCACTTGCTGAAGTACAGGACATACCTCAGGATGATTTTGGGCAGTTAGAACGCAACCTCATCAGCCACAAACTGTTACTCAACACTAAAAAAACAAAGTTACTCTACTTCACACCTAGTAGCAACAGACCCACCTCTTGGTACAATACAACACCTCTACCTATCATGACTACCCTAGGCGAGCTGTTAGACATGATTGACAAATTTAAATACTTGGGTGTGTGGATTGACAATAAGCTTTCCTTTAACGTACACATCTGACTGGCTTGCTAGCAAGTTGAAAGCAAGGCTAGGGTTTTTTTTCAGGAACAGAGCACTCTTTCCCCTGGACATTAGATGTAGACTAGTACAGATCACATTCCTCCCACTCCTTGACTACAGCGACATCATTTACAAATGTTCTGCAGCTTCCAAGTTCTGCAAGCTTAATATACTGTGCCATCAGGCAGTATGATTTATTACTAAAGCACCTTTTTGGATGCCCCACTGTGACTTGTAGAAAGAAGCTGGCTGACAGCCACTCACTACCAGGCGACTACTTCACTTAGGTGCCTGGACCCTCAAAAGTCTGCTAAACAAACTACTGGCCTATATCTCCTCATTTGTATATACCTCATACTGCCCCTACTCCCTTAGAAACACTGTCTATATTCTCCTTGATGTACCCCGGATGCGAACCAACCTCGGCATGGGTGCCATTAGCTATGCCATTCCATCGGCGTGGAATCGCATTCAGAAGACACTCAGGCTCACCAGTATTGTCTCAATAAAAATCTTCAAATCCCTGTTCTACAAACTCTTTCCAGTAGTCTGCCATTGTCACAGGGATTAGTACCCGCTGCTTCTTGACACAGCCATTCAAGGGTAGTATCCTTCATCCTCATTTCCTCTCATCCCCTACCCCCTCCTTCTTCTAGCCTTTCACCCTCACTTGGCCTCTTTCTTCATCTTATCTATTCTCGTACCCCACCTTACTTCTGCTCAGTCCATTATCTCACTCCATCTCTGGTTTTAACCTATTGCATTTAGAGTAATTACTCCCCCTGCTGCTATCTGTGTCTTGCTTCTTCCATGGATTGGTTCCTCTCAGGTTGATATTTACCAAGCTGACCGATAAGAATTACTTCACTGCATCCGTGTACCTTGTTTATTGTATGCAGCTGTCTTAGGCATTGCATTGTATTCATCCCATGCACATACGTTTGTCCTAATGCCGTAAGACTATTGTATATTTTGTATTCAGTCCCTGTTATGTGCCGGGTCCTTCTTGTGGATGATGACAAGAATTACCTCACTGTATTCTTGCATCTTATTTATTGTATGTAGCTGTCTCAGGCATTGTATTGTATACGTCCAATCTACATATGTTTGTCCTAATGCTGTAAGACTATTGCATATTTTGTACTTTGTACCCTTCATGTACCTCCTTGTGAATGAGCCTGCTCAATGGAGTATTTCCCACAATAAGCTTGAACATTAGAGTTAACTGAATATTTCTTTGTTATTTGTAAATGGTGTCTCTCTCTCGCGTACATTTTGCCGACAGTGCAGTTTGCTATTTACAAAGCCACGCATGTAAAAGAGATGTGGAAAAACTGCATAGTTATGTTCTATGACAGACCAGTAAAATCTTCAATAAAAAAATGTGAATGATTTGAGGGTACTCAAGGTATTAGTAATTCTTAACATCCTACATTTTGTCGATTCTCAGTTCCAGTTTACATCAAATTATACAAGCAGTCTGCTGCGTTTATATGATTCATGCTACTAAGTTGCAAGGATTTGTAACTGAACCGCTGGTTGTGGAATTCCTCATAAATTCCAGTAAACCACTGTAACCACAGTATGATGATGGTGATTTCTGGGGTTTCAACTGAATCCCACAGTTCCCCAGGTCTCTGCAATGTATTTTGAAAGCACATATGATGTCATGGTGTAAGGTTTCACATGAGGTTTCAGATATGTTTGCTCACGCATTGTTTGGATGGCGGTCTCCAGCCTCTGAGAGATGTTAACACAGTAAATCTCATCCTCAAAAAATCTAGGGAACAATAGGCACCTGTAGTATTTGAAAAGAAAACCTAGATCTCAAGCATGACATCTTAAGTCTAGGATGTCAGGTCCTGACCCAGCCTGCCTGCTATGTTTTCTGGTGTTTCCATGACATTATCAGAAAACTATAGTTCTGTAAAATAGTGCTTTCCAATATTCAAGATGGGCAGTTAGTTTCTGTCATTCAGTGGATACCCTGGATAGTGGTCTTTTAGTCAGATGAGGATCATCCAGGTGTTTTAGCCTATCTGGATATTCCAAAATCCATTTCCCCAACAGAGAGGATAATATGAGCAGACTGAACTTTTTTGATCCAGACAATGACTATCCAACCTTGACAGAGTAGTAATGGAGTGGCTATTTAAACAGATAGTTATTAGCCATTCTGGCAATAGTGGAGGACTATGGATTACAGTAAAACTAGCGTGGCATAGCACAGTGGTACGCTTCACTTGTTGTACTATTGAGGAGGGTTAGATGGTATGATTGTGATTTTTTTAATCAATTTATTTGACTTGGGGGGCTTCGACACCACCACCACCACCCCCCCCACACACACACACCAGCATGTTAAATTTAACAAAAAAAAAAAAACATGGATGTGGGGTAGAGCATCCTAACTTTAAATAAAAAAATCACAACCATACCACCTACCTCTAAGTAGCATAACTAGGGTAGCATACTGGCTACACTTCTTACAATAGTCCATAAGCCTCCAGCAGTGTCACTTGCCTGGCTCTTTGCAAACATTTTGAAAATGTAGAAACTATGGAAGAGAAGAAGAACTGCCAGAAAAATGGCCCCACCATGCTGGCCACATAGCATGTGGTTGCCTTTGTGGCATGGTACTGTCTAGCAAGCTGGCAACTCAGAATCACACCCCACACCCGGGATGACAGGAGTGGAGGTCAGCAGGGAAGGTATGGAGTATTCATGCGGGCACTTTCCTCCTGGAGGTGCGTGGTGTTGCTGCATCGCTCCTTAAATGACACCTAAAGGAAATGTTGCTTTCCTCATAACTGTTATTTGTTTATGTACTTTGCAATTGACACTTCATTGTCTACTGTCTAAGAATCTGATTTTCAATAGTATATGACATATAACACCTTATCTTTTAAACTGTTCTTTAAGTTATGTTACTATGATAACTACGTTTTACCCCACAGTGTTTTGCCTATGTATTGGCCAACTATTAAGGTGATTTGGTACTATTAAAAAATAAATAATAATTAAGTGCCACAATATTAAATGAGGGCAAAATCATCTCAAGAGAGATCAAAGAGGTCTTTATCCCT
The DNA here is from genome assembly GCA_016271365.2 of Neoceratodus forsteri. Lineage (NCBI taxonomy): Eukaryota > Metazoa > Chordata > Ceratodontiformes > Ceratodontidae > Neoceratodus > Neoceratodus forsteri. The sequence goes on from CM028137.1 coordinate 941,730,279, forward strand.
GTACTGCATAAAAGAAAAAGGGCCAAGAAGTGCCCCTAGCCCAACAGGAACCTCACCTAAGGCAAGTGATACTGAACGAAAACAAATATATAATCGCTGCAAAGTGGTGGTTGCCTTTAGGCCAGAGAGGAATACAGAGCGGCACTGAAGGACTGGAGAGACTAGAATTAAGAAAGTCAATGAGGGTCTGGAAGCCAGACTAACAGTAACAGCTGTGGAAAGCACAAAAGTCTTCTTCCAATGCATAAGTGAAAGGAGGAAGGTCAACTAGGTGATTGAGCCCTTGGAAACAAGAGTACTGTGGGAGGAACCTGTGAGATAACCTGGGGCAATGAAATGCTGAACAAATACTTCACTTTGGTGTTCATCAATGGGCCACCAGGGAAGGAGGGTACTGACTGGGATGGCCCATTGCATCAGGAGAATCACCAATGAAGCCTGAAGACATCAGGTCCTGGTATCTGACTAGCTAATGAAGATCAAGCCAGGTATGTCACATGGGGCAGAAAGGATAATCCCAGGATCAAAGTGGAGCTAAAAGAACATTCATGGGGGCCACTTGCAGTAATCTTTCATGAGTCTGGGCAGGTCTGGTGCCAGAGAACTAGAAAGAGGCCAATGTTGTCTCCTCTTTCAAGAAGGGGACAAGGTTGGGCATGAGCAACTACAGGCAGGTCACCTTTTCAGAAATAGAAATAATGGGGCACTTGGTAAAAGCCAAGTGTGGCCCAGGGCAGAGGAAGTAATCCTGCCACTCTGCAAGTCCCTTGTTAGGCCCACCTGGCATACTTTGTGCAATTCTGGACTCATCAATACAAAAATAACATTAAGGAATTGAGAGGGTGAAATGCAGGACCACCAAAATTATCAGGAGTATGGGGAACACAAGCTATGAGTAGAGGCTCCCCATGTTACTTTGGTGAAAATAAGACTGAGGAGGAACATGCTCTTAGTCTTCTTTACACTGAACAGAATCAACAAGACTGAGCAGACATAGATGTTTATCTGGTATCCTCCAGCTGTATGCAGGAACATGCCCTCAACCTCAGAGATGGTAAATTAAGAGGTAACATTAGGGAGCACTTATTCTTTGAGACATTGTGGAACCCATGGTGCAGTCTACCAGTGGAAACAATGGGCATGAAGATGGTATTGGCCTTAAAGGTAAGCCTGGACAAATTGTTGCTTACTAAGGGACTCACAAGGTACTAGGATGGGTGTGGAATTCCTATAAATTCATAATGTTTGCACATCATACTTGTTCATCCATGCTTATTGGGGGGGGGGGTCAGACATGATCGACCTAGAGTCACTTCTGTGCTTAAATTACTATGCTACTAATTAATGATGCAATTGGCACACATTCATTTTTATTTCTCTGTTTATTCACATTTGGGAAGCCAGTTTTGGTCTAGTCTGGACGAGCACCCCAACAGTTGGCACCTCCCTGTTCTTTTTCTTGCCACTCCCAGGTGTTCCTGTGGTTTGGCCCCTACAGTGGGCCAGTTTTTCCTGTGCCCTCCAGGATTAACTCCTATAGGACAAGCTGAGCTCCACCAGCCTCTCAGTTCCCACTATTTACTGGTTCCATTTCTACCTCAAAGGCCATCAGCAGCAGGTACAGATAGGAGGTGCCCTGCCACCTTCCCTTCCCATCCAGGTTGAGGTCCCACAGTTATCTGCACCTCCAGCCCTTCAACCATGGTGGTAGAAGGCTTGCTTCAGCAAGACTGCCACAAGGTCCTGTGTTGGTTCCACTCCAACAAACTCTGGGTCAGCACTGAAAAAACATGTACATGACCTTTGGCACCAGCCAGAAACTGGCCAGACTCTCCCCATTCCCGTCTTCACCACCCTGGATGGCACCCCTCTTGAAATTGTTTCTTCCTTCAAGTATCTAGGTCTGTGGCTAGATAGTAGGCTTGACTACTCTGCCCACGTTGATGCCATCCACTCCAAGTTCTACCCCAATCTTGGTGCCTTGTACTACAACAAAGACTACTTGTCTTCCTAGGTCCACCGGGAGCTAGTTACCAAAATGGTTGCCCCACTTTTTGACTATACAGCTGTAGGCTATTACACTCTTCTGTTGCCATATTGGAAACCCTCTGCAATACATTTTGTCACTTTGCTACTAACTCAACCCCTCAAGCTCACCACTGCTCCCTCTGCTCTTCCCTATCCATCCTCCTCCTCCCTTCATGTAACCAGTCGCACTGCACCTCATTGATCTCCAAATACTGGTCTGTGTCCCTACCTTCATACCTCTCTTCACTCCCCTCTCCCATTCCCTCTGCCTCTTTACTTCCTCCACTCCAGGGATCCTCACACCTTCTCCCTTCCCCACCTGCATTCTTTTGCTGGGAAGTCTGTTTTCTCCTATCACCTTCCCTCCCTCTGGAACCTGTTCCCCCCCTCCATCTGTCTCACTTCCCCTCTCCCCTCTCCCTTAGACACTAACTAAAAGTTCTCCCCCTCCCTATTCTTGCCAGCCCTCAATCTGACCCTTCCCTGTGAGGCCCAACCATCCTTGTGATGGCCCCTCCTGGTTCTGCCTCTGCCTGAATTACTAGTAGTCTCCTCCCGACAACTACTGCACTGCGGAAACTTAAAATTCACGATTATGACCGCTCAGAATGCATAAGTGTCTTGGACCTTTAGGTAAGCAAATGGAGATGGATCTTTACCACAAAGCCACTGACTATAATACAGTCCTATTGTCCTCTGGCTACCACTCCAAGCGCACAGTAGCAAAGGTACCTACATCCCGCTATCTAAGGGTTTACAGGAACTATAGCGAGGAGTTGAACTTCAGGCTCAGATGTGATGAGCAAAAAGACAGATTTAAAAAGCGTGGCTACAGCACTGCTGCGTACATGATGTTAGAATCTTTGTAGAGACAGCAGAAAGGGAAAATTTGGTGGTGGTTAGACTAAGAGAACAAACTCCAGACACCATAACTAACTTTGTAATTACCTGTTACAGGCAGGCAGATGCAATTAAAGAAACAGGCCCCCATTTTCAAAGACTGGAGGACTGCGCCCAAATAAATGGGCCGGCACAAATAAATGCTATATTCAAACTAGCGATCGCGCATCTCATCTGAATATAGCAATGCTAGCAGGTGATGCAAATGGGGTCAGCTGAAAATGTGCCAGTGCATCCTGGGGGACTGCCTGAATACCTGGAATGGGGATGCATGGCACATTCTCAGATGCGCCGGGCCCAAATTCCAGATATTCAGCCAGGAAAATGCAAACACAGCCATTAGGCATGCAAGGTGAAAACAGGACATTTGCATGTCATTATGGCCACATTTTCGTACATCCAGCAGGGGTGTGCCCAGCAGAATGCACCGGGCAGCCTGTAACCCCCCTACTCAGTTCCGTGTAGCCTCAAACCCCAGCCCTGTTCGTCCTGACCCCTGTTCAAATATAAAATAATTGTTCCCCAGCCCTCTTTTCCATAGTGTAGTGTTCCCTCTCCCTGTCCTGATTCCCGTTCGAACATAAAATAGTTGTTCCCCAGACCTCTTTTCCATAGTGTAGTGTCCCCTCCTCCCTGTCCTGATCCCCATTTGAATATGAAATAAATATGTTTCCCATCCCTCTTTTCCATAGTGTAGTGGCCCCCCACCCCCCAGGCATCCACATCCCACCCCACTCCCCCCGTGCCAGCAGGCAGTCAGCCAGCGAGCAGCACAGCCCTCCGCACACCTCCACTGCTGCCCGCCGACCGAACTGTTAATGAATGATAGCTTATTATAATCACTACAAGCCCATTGGTTGACACTCTCGACCAATGGGCCTACAGTGCGTACTGTAAGCTGTTATTCACAACTTTCACATGCGTATATGATATGGAATTATTCTGTATTTGAAGACACAACTTTTATTAGACCTGTGTCGCCATGTGGATGATATCTTACTGTAAAACAAAATCCTGAAAAATACATTACATGTAAGGCATGCTGTAGGTTCAGCCTCACTAGATAAAAGCAGTTATGCAATAACAGCATTTTTTAAGCATCCTGTCCCACACTGGTAAAATATTTACCACATACTCATTTGCCTGAGAAAATTAAAGTTTATCAAAACATTTTTTTCTTTTCAGTTGTAAACCCCATGTTTTGTGGGATGAGACCATTTTACAACGCTGGTGGTCTGTAAATGTTGTACACCCTCAAAAATGCATGGGTAATGCATAAACAGCCTCAGAGGAGGACATGCCAGTAAACACTGGGGATGCAGAAACAGAGTATGTAGAAGGCAGAACTACTGTATAGACAGTGCATTAGTAAACATGAACAGTTTGGAGACCTTTTATTTATTTATTTTATTTATTTATTAGATCAGCAGTTTACAGACCTTTGAGTCAAAGACTCATTTACAAAGACACCTTGTCCAGAGAGTAATGCATCACAGCAAACAAAACAGTACAGTACATAACGCTTAGATTAAAAAAGCAACCAGTGTTACAGGAATTCACCGATGGTAGAAGCTTGGTAATAGGTAGATCACAGTAGTCATAATATAGGTACACGAGTACCACATCAGGTTTTCCTCGTGGGATGAAACTGTATAGTAACAGGGATTTATTTAACTCTAAAAATTGATTAGCGTTTTGCTCATAAAAGTGCTAAATCTTTGTGAAAATGCATAGCTCTTGCCTCACTGTGTTTAGCAAACACAGCACTTCTACAAAATCTATATAAATGCTTTCAGTACAGTTAGTATAGTCCCAAGAAAAAAACTGCTAATCAATTATTTAATACCCTGAGTAACATCAGTTCTGTCTTTGCTAACTGATCAAATGGGACTTTCTTCTCAGAAAGTTTTTGCCACAAGCTGGAACACAATGGGAGAAATTCTTTTGAGAATGGAGTCCTAGTGCTCATGTAAGAAGAGAATAGAATCATAGAAGCTTAACGGCAGAAAAGGACCATACCGGCCCTTCTAGTGTGCCCTTTTTTCCCCCCTACACCTCCCCTCCCTGCCAGCCCCGCCCTCCCCAATACTCAGCCCCATATGTTTGTCCCATGCCCTCTTGAATTCGTCCACCAATTTATTCCCCACCACTCCAACTGGTAGTCTGTTCCAGGGCTCCACCACCCTCTCCGTGAAGAAACGCCCTGTCACACCGCCCCTTTATCTTTTTCCTTGCAGTCTGAGACTGTGCCCTCTAGTTCTGACCCCCTCCTTCCTCTTAAGTAGTTTCTTTGCCTATTTGTATTATTTTATTTCTATTTTTTGATCAGGAAAAGCCCACTGAACTGTGACAGCGTATGTTTTCAGGCGTTCCTGGGATTGAGGTTACAGGGACCTGTTTTATTGACAGGGTGACTGTAGGACAGGGCATGGGGGAAAATCACAGTTTAACGATGCAAAAAAGGCTGCTCCAAGCTGCAGTAGTGCTCAGTTAAAAATAAAGACGCATATAGTTTTGTTGATACTAGCACCCCCTCACTGCTTCGCTCTCCACTGCACCTAATTTTGCCCCACTTATGGTTAAATTCACAAACATAACGCCACATGTCAAGCAGAAATTCTTTATTTTTTCATGCAAGCAGTGTCAGTGGCTCAGCAAGTTGACACTCACCTCTGATGCTGGAAGATCAGAAGGCTGTGGGTTCCAATCCCAATACTGACACTGTAGTGCAACATGAGGGTCGTGCTGCACTCCTGAGGTGCTGTCCTTCAGATGAGACGTTAAACTGAGGTCCCACATCTGCCTGTTCTGGTGGTTGTTCAGGTGGACATTAAAGATCCCATGGCACTTCTCGAAAAGAGCTGGGGGAACATCCCCGGTGTCCCGGACAAATGTCCCCCTATTCACTAAAAATATCACCAAGAGCTCAATCTGGCTTAATGTCAGTTGGTTTCCTTCTGTATTCCCCCTGGGGTGAGGCTGAAAAATAAGCAGAATTGCCTAGTCCTCTTTTCCTGGTAAAAAAGAAAAACACTCCTGTTACTTAAAACTTGCAGTGTCAGCAGCTAATGGTGGCTCCCACAGACTTCTTTCTAATGCACTTCACTCAACTAATTGAAATCCCCTACTCTTGCAATAAGTGGTGTGGGACCTGTAACTTCTTCTCTGACAATCACCAGAGATGGGAAGAAGGGACAGAAGTTTAAACCAGTAAGTCATTTTTCCCAGCAGGGGCTGTTTTTTTAAATGCTGGTTAAAATTCTGTCATTGTTCCATCTATACAGGCCATTTAATAACCTTAGTGGATGTTTCTGATTTACAGTTTGGTGCAAAGTACCATTTTAGAACTATAGTTCACGTCCCCCTCAGCCACAGAGTTCTACAGTGGAACATGAATGCATTGTGCCAACAGTGGAAGAGCAGACCAGGGACATAAACTGCATCATGCGGATCTAAAATTGTTCTCACCAGAAGCATGTAAATCAGTAACACCTATTAGGATAATTGAAAAGCCCGGATAGCTATAACAATAACAGTATCTGAACCAGTATTTAAAAAACAGCTTCTACTGGGAAAAATAATTTATAGAGTCATTGCAGCTCTCATTTAACAACTCAGTGCCTGGCTTGTGCCACAGTACAGTACCAGTGTTAAGCATTAGTATAAGTCACTGATGTGGGACTAGAACCCTTGACCTTTTGATCTGCTGTCCCCAGAGGCTTTGGTGTAACTTATTGAGTCACTGGCGCAAACTTTCTAGAAAAGATATGCTTGTCAAGCTGTACGTTTCGGATGTATGCATGTGTAAAAGATGAGGAACTGATAGCACTGTACACTGAAGCCCTTTGTTTAGCTACAGACAGGAACTACAAGGGCAGGTGATGGGCAGGCTTCCCAGCACTGTGCCTCAGCCTTTGCTTGCAGGGTCTTTTTGTTGTCTGAGAAGGGAGTTCTGAGCTCATGCTCCTCCAGTCCTGGACCTTTGTCGAAGTAATTTCCCAGCATCAAAGAGAACGTTTAAAACTATGTATATTAATCAGGCAAAACTCTGCTTCTATTTCATTAGTTGTGTTTGATACCTCCCCTAATTCCTTATTACTGAGGACAGCGAAATGAAAACAGGACCTTTTAGTCTCAGACATGATCTCATCCTCTTTCTTTTCCCACCCATAAAGTTATACTTTTCTGTTTGTGATATTCCAGCATGCATGATGTTGTGGAAATGACTATGATTTAGAAAGAAAGGATAATGACCTCATGGGGGGGGGGGGGGGGGGGCACAGAAATTGTAATAAAAATGTCCTCAGTAATAAAGAATAAAGGAGGGAAACAAAATATTAAAGCAAAACTGTCCTGAACCTGCAGGTCTATGTTTTCTGTAGATGTTATGTTTCAAATACTGGTTTATATGGTGGTGTTGTTCCATCTTTACTGTCCTTTTAGTAAATTCAGCAGGTGTTTCAGATTTACCCGCTGGTGGTTAGCACCATTTTAGAACTGTAGGATGTAGTTTATGTCCTGGTTAAGAACTTACATTGTTTTCACAATGCAGTTGTGCTCTGCTCTATAACTCTGCAACCCAAAGGGACATAAACTACATCACACAGTTCTAAAATGGTACTCAGCATCAGTGTGTATACCAGAAGCACCCGCTGTGTTTACTAAAAGGCCAGTGAAGGCTGAGTAACAACAGAATGGGATCCAATATATGAAAACAGTTTCTAGAGACGAAGTGACACACAGGCCCACTGAAGGTCTCCTTTAACTAAATATACACTGAATTGTGTCTAAATATCATATTTAAAAAAGTTTTCCTGAAAACTGGAACACTGCCTTAAGAAAATACAGGCAAGTAGGAATTGTGTTTTGTATTAAAGATAGCTGTCCATTAGGAGCAAAACTTGAACTGCATCACTTGTTTTTTTTTTACCTGATTTCAATTTACACCCAGATACCCTGATGTAGACAGGGCACATGACTCAAGACACCCTGTCCAGAGTGGTTTTGGGATTAACACACCGTGTCAAAACCACTCTCACAGATGTATAGCTGCCTTCTCATATTGTTTTCCTAAGTGTTGGTCATCTCTTCCCCTGTCTAGCTGCTCGGCCTTGTCCTTCTCCTCCCTCAGGTCTCTTCTTTGTGCTTTTACTCCCTCCCAACTGTACCTCACCCAACCCTTGTGTCCCCCTTTCTCCATGTTGTGTTGTCTCTGGAGACAGGACTGTATGCCTTTTAACTCAGACACTTCCAGCGGCCTCTCCACATGAGCGATCTTCCAGCATGAGGGCCATTATACAGGAGAGGGTATCTTCCAGGGTCATCGTCAGGAGGTATAAGCAGGTCTGCAGGCCACAATGCCAATTGCTGCCTCTGCCTTCCTGCTGTAAAGTCCGTAAGTTGTGTTATCATCTGTGTGAATTGCTAATTAAATGCATTTGTAAATGTTTGCACTTCATTAGCCCTCCACTTCCCACATCAACTCCACCATCTCCAATCTAGCTGACCCTTACCTCATCTGTGATCACTTTTCCGCTTGCCCCCTTATCAGTTAGCCAATACCTGGCCACCCTCACCACACATTCAGCATTTCCTAAGTCATTCTTGTTGACCAGCTCATCCAGTTTTTCCATTGGAGGCTGCCTTACTTGCGTTACATTGCTAGCTTAAGAATTTACCTTGTAAATTGCCACATTTGCATATTTCACTACCCAATTTAATTTTGCTTTTCAAACATGCTTTATTTTGCTTAGTATTGCTAACGTGCAAACTCCAGCACAGTCCACATAGGTACCTCGTGCAGACACTGGACCCCCTCAAATTGCAGTTCTTGAGGGGTACATTTCAGTTCTTATGCTCAGAAGAAAGCATCACTTCCAGTGCCTACTCGTACAAGTCTTTATATCTGACATGTTCTTTCTTGGCCACCTAACAAAGCTCATTTCAAGGGAAGTGCCGGGGCATTGGGGACACATGCAGTCCAGTTTTCCACCTTCTGTTTTAGCACTTTATACTCTGCATGGTATCTGTACTTAAAAAATCATGAATGTTTGTTTGTTATTGATAACTGGGATAACTCTTCAGCCAAAGGCCCATTTTTGAGAACAACCAGGGGCAAATACATGCCATATATAGCAGTACAATGTATGGTTCAACATACAAATACAGATTAGAGATACAAATTGAATAGTACATAACGCAATATACAAATTCAGATTAATTTGTGTTTTTTTATGTGTACTTTAAGTAACTTTGAATAAAACTACCACCTCATTTGGATAAATATCATACTTCAGTATCTTTCTTTAAATGCAGGAACTGGGTTATTTGTGATTTAGGGGTCAGCTACCCCAACCCCTGCACCACCTGGCACCATGAACACACCCTCCGTTGTTTTGGTACCCTCTCTTGGCCACCAACTGGCAAATCCTGGCCAACTGATGCTTCTGCCACCTCACCCTGTTCCATCGCAGCATCTGGAACGTGAAGTAAAGTTTGAACAAGTAAAACTACTGTTGAATCTTTGTGTGCAGGTTTTGCTGCTGTTCAGTGCGTCTCTCAGCATGCTCTGGGTTTCTTCACTGCTCCGTTCAGTTCAGTTTTATTTGGCAGGAAAGACTCCATTGAGCAGGCTCATTTACAAGGAGGTCCTGATATACTCAGTCTTTTTACAGTGTGAACACACAGAATCAACAACATTTGCAAGATATGTACAAATATTTACAGGTTGTATAGCAGTCATAGAAATAAAGAGGTACAATGCATATACAGGTAGTTACATAAGCCAATGATTTGTTGGCAACACTGGGCAGGAATTCAATAGCTAGCAGCCACCAATTGAATATCATCTTTGTGCAGCAAGAAATAAGGGTAGCGAGAGGCGCCTAAATGATTTATAGACTGAGAGTGCCGTACTGGAGTGATAGTTAAATGAAAGGTTGGAGGGTGGGGCGTGGAGTTCCCAGGGGTGAATGGACCACTGATGGGGGGAAGTGGTGAGAGTACAGGTGGGAGAGGATGATGAAGGAGACAGGCAGGTTGGAGGACCGTCAGGTTGGAGATAAGAAAGGAGTGTGCAGAAAGCATGGATGGAAGAGGTGGAGGATTGCGGGGAGTGGAAGGAAGTGATGAAATGGGGATACGTAAGAGAGAATGAAAGGGAGTAGGCAGGTTGGGGATAGGGAGAGGGTTGCTGGGAGGGGAAACCTATTACAGATGGAGGGAAGTGGTGAAATGGGTATGGATAGGAGAGGGGGAAAGGGAGTAGGCAGGTTGGGGATGAAGGGGAGTTTTTAGAGGTACAAAATAAAATAAAATCAAAGCAGCGCACCACTAACGAGGGGGTGCTCTTACAGAGGTAGCAAACCTCAAATCAACACAGTAAATGGACAAGTAACAGCAACTCCAGACTAAAAAACCAACGCTATAATAGCATTTTATTTAAGCCAAAAAGATACAGCCAGTATCTTTTGAAGCTCATAAAATCTTATATAATTTATTTAGTCTGCGAGTTATGTATTCTCCATTACTAAGTTTGAGGAGGATAGCTGGTAATGGTGGGGGGTTGCTGGGAGCAGGCACGGGGAAGGAAGATTAGCTACATGTGCTGTGTTTATCCACATGCAACAGACCCCCCCCCAGTAAGCAAATGTCCTAGCACTCTGATGTTTGTTCCTCCAAGAGAAATGTCATATGCAAATTAGGTGTCCTGCCATCACCTCCCACTCTCTTATGTCACAGTTTCCTCTCCCAAGCTGATCCTCGCTGTTCTGTCTCACCACAGTGCCAATCTGTCTGCCACTTCTCTTGTGCCAAAATGGTTGCCTTAATCTGGATCTTTCCTTCTTCACCCCAAATGTGTGCATATTAGCCAAGTTCCTGTTTGGGTACCATTTTGGGACCTCCAATCTCCACAGGGGGCTATCCCGATTACCAGGAGAGGGAGCGTTTGAGTCTGGAAACATCCTGACTCAGTACAGTGGTGCAGTACACCGGCAGGAAAGCACTTAATTGTTATGTTGCTTTGCACTCTAGCTGATTGCCTTTTTACTGTTACCTAACTATACATTTTCTTATTGCATAATTGTAAAACTGTTACTTTCACCATAATTCTCCCAGGTAGTTCCTGAAAACAAGCCTTTTTTGTCTCGTGTACTTACCTGGTTACAAAAAAAAAACTGAAATAAACAAACAACTGTACGCACCCTAAATTGGTATTTACCTGCTTCGCCACCTGAGTCCAGCATCTTTGGAACTGTCTTCACCCTCCGGCCCCCAGGACTGCAAGCTGCTGACATTGGGAACTAAATTTAAACACAGATGGCGGCCCTCATTAGAAAACCGAACAGCAAAGCACCATGGGAGGAGGCTGAAGGTCAGATCCAGAGACAGTTTGCCTGTTAAGAAGCCTGGCCAATCAGGCATCAAGTTTCGCCCTGCTTAAAAGGGGTTGTTTTCAAAAGTTCAGTCAGACTTCAGGGAGAGAGACTGTATGTCAAGGTGTGCCACCGTCTGTCCAGGCCTGACCTGCCTGGCAGACGATAAAGGTTTGGGATCCCATAGTAAAGCGTGCATGAGAAGAAAAGAAATAGTTTTCAGCAAAACTTTTGTTTAAAAGGCAAGTTGGAGCTGTGGTTTTCCTGCCCATCCACAGACTTTTCCCTTCTGGGGGAATCAGCTCCTGCTGTGTCTCCAGTCCAAGAAGACACCTTCCTTCATCCAGGTCTGAGCCTCATCAAGACAAGCAGAGATGGAAGTGAAGCAGAGAAGAGCCATCAGCTGGTCTGGGGAAGCTAGCGTCCCAGCTTGGAGCACCGCAGCCAGTCCACCTGTTCCAGCAACCTATACCATAGGTAGCGCTTGAGACACTAGAGCCATCAGTAAACCCAGGGTTTTACCCTGCAAATCGGAAGAGGATTATTGTGCCAGAGGCTGAAGGAGAAGTTCTGGAAAGGACTGTGCCAGTGAGAGAAGTCCAGACAGAAGACCCATTGAGGCCAGCTTGCCACCAAATGCAATTTGGATTACAAATAGGAGCCCCTTTTCCAATTGTTGTCCCATTTTAAAGTTTGTGCTCAGCTACAGTGTGTTTTAACACCAAGATATTTCACCTGCAACAGTTTACATTGTGCCACTGAGTTCCACCCTGCTAGCAGCATCAGCAACCCCAGTGTGGTACCCACTGCAACGGTTGAGAGATTGCTCACCTGTGGCCTTTGGGGGAACTTAAAATGGGTGTACTTGCACTGGGGTTTGAGGACTGCCAGGGGGTAGGCAGAATCTGTGAGGCAAAGTATTTAATTGTTTATTGCCTTGAAGTCTGCATGCAGTATACAGACACTGCTACCCCCATTTCTTTCATTTTACCCCACTCTCCCTTGTTCTTTCTGTACCCTCCCTGTTAAATAATTATTTGTTTGAATTATGTTATGTGGTTTGGGAACTGTCATTGCTCACTGTGTCACTTGCTTTGGGGGAGGGTCCGTGTGGCAGTTTATGCGTTGTCTCCTGAGGGGTGATAGCTTAGTGCTTCAGCAGCCAGGTACCCCATATCATCTCCCCAGGTGGAGGCATGTGCCATGTTACGGAACCCAGGCCAGGCAGCCCCCATGGGAGAGGTGGAGAGGTGAACCCCAAGGGCCCTGGTATGGCAACCACTTAAACAAGTTTCAAAGTAAAGCAGTAAAATTCATTGTCCACAGTGTGAACTCATGATCAAAGCAGGGCAGGATGCTAGGGTATATCGGAAGGGGTATTAGCAGCAGGAAAAAGTAGGTACTCCTACCTCTATATAGGTCTCTGGTGAAGCCACATCTGGAATACTTTACTGAGTTCTGGTGTCCTCATGTAAGGAAGGGCAAGAACAGGCTGCAGACAGCACCACGGAGGGTGACCAAGATGATTCAGGCCCAACAGGGGGGCAGATCTTACAAAGATCATCTGAAGCCACCAGCATGTACTCACTGGAGACCAAGCAAGAGAGGGGGTAATAATATCGAGACGTTCAAGTAAACAAGGTGCACTGCAGGGAACTATTTAGTGGGAGAAAAGAGTCAAGAACCTGAGGTCACTAGTGGAAACTGGAGGGGGGAAGGCTTAAGGGGGATGTGAGGAATTTCTGTTTTATGGAAAGAGTGGTGGACCCATGGAGTGATCTGCCAGTGGAGGTGGTGGGCGCCAAGGCCAGAAATGGTTTCAAGCATGACTGGGACAGAGTGAATGGTCTGGTGACTGCTCAGGTCGGTAGCTGTAGGGAGGGAAGGGAGCAGGCGGTGGACCAGGAGGGGTAAAACTCAGTGTGGACAACAGGTCCTGGAGCAAATAGGGAATAGGCAGACTAGATGGACCGGTGGCCTTTTTCTGTCATCATTGTTTATGTTTCTGTGTTTCTAACTGTGAAACGGTAAGCACAGGGAGGTTAAGTGAGTTGCTCAGGGTTACACAATGAGAAAGTGATAGTTGTGGGGTTTAAAACCCGAGTCTTTAGTTTATAAGCCTTGCATCTGCCAATTTTGTGGACATAAAGAATGCTGCATGTCTTAATTCGTCACTAGACAGAGCTCCAGCCACTCACAAATTAACAAGAAGAAATACAACCTCTTGTACGCCTGCAAACCTACGGTGTTAAAAATTAAAAAGCTAGGGGTCTGTATTCATAAATACCAAGACTGAAAATAAGCAAAAGCTGTATCAAAAAGGGTTAAGCTGCATACAAAAAAAAGAATATTTCTTCCACCTGCACTGACAGCACCACAAGCAAAATTGCAAGGTACAGTATAACAACTCCATGCTGCCCCCTGCTGTGTGAGTGGTGTTCATATTCACAAAGGTAACTGCATCCTCGAAGTAGTTGGCTTTTGTCCAAATTCACAGCATCCAAACAGAGATAAAAATGATGCATGGCTGTGGCTGTGGACACAAGAACAATGTCGCGTCTAGAAATGTTATGCAGTGTCCCCAGCAACACACCAGAAACAGAAACGGATGGGAGTGTGAAGTGTGTGCAGCTAGTAGACTACAAAAGAGGGCAGACTTTTCTAAACCTTTCGTTTGATGCAAGTTCCCTCTGTATCAGACATTTGACGCATGGGACTTGTGTCTTCTATCTGATAAAGTGATGCCTGCTAGATCACATCTCCGTATTTAAGCATGCTTTATTGCTGGGACACCTTGCATGCATCTTGGGTCTTCTTGCATCTAAATTTAGACACAAGCTGCTGCAAAGCACATCCAAGTGCCACAGATATGCCTGTTGTTTGAAAATTAGGTGCAGATTTGTCAAATGGCTTGGCGCTGAAGTCCTTGGCCACACCTGCTTCCACAAGCATTGAGTCACCCACAAAAACCCTGCCCAGCATGTCTAAGCAGGCCAAGCAATATCTTCACTGAGAGACAACAGCATGCCATGTGGCCATGTAGCACTGTTCAGCATGCAGGAGGAGAAGGAGGAGGAGGAGGCCCCATCACCAAACGCAGATGCCAGGCATACCCCTGCACTGAGAGTACCATGGGCAAATTTACAAGGTCTAGTATAATAATGCCATGCTGCCCCCTGCTGTACACATGCCCCAAGGCTCCTGTTGTGCTACAGCCTCTGCTAATGCTGATGGAGAGGGTGGTGCCCATGAGACATGACGTGAGGAGTGCATCACAGCATGACACATTGCAGGTTGTCGACTATCCCCTTCCCTACTGTATGAACATTTCTACCCCAGATCATCACTTAACAGAACAACCAGCAGAGACACTTGTACATCAACTGTCACATAAGTTATCAGTGCAAAGAAACCATTGCAGGTGCCCCTCTTCCTGCATCCGTTTTGACCTTCTTTGGACACAGTATTATCCTGTACTCTTGCATCCACAAGATTGAGGATAGAGGGGGGGACGGCTCAGGGGTAATGTAAGGAAGTATTTTTTCGTGGAGAGGGTTGTGGACATATGAAACAGCCTTCCTGAAGAGGTCATGGGATCAAAAACAGTGTGGGAATTCAAGAATGCATGGGACAGACATAAGGCAATTCTGGTGGGGAAGGTAGGAGGAAGTAGGCTGTGGGTTAACTGGGATCTGCAGCTTATCCAGTAGGTAGGGAAATGGGCAGACTGGGTGGGCCAAGCGGTCCTTATCTGCCATCAAAGTCTATGTTTCACAATTTTAGATGGCAGTTTGTGGATATGACTCGAGTGAGTGCACACAGATCGGAAACTAAATCTCATGGACACAGCATTGCTGGCTTGCTTGCGTCTCTCTTTTGTGACTCCTGCCCAAGGTCTCCCATGCAGACATATACACAGTGCATCAGCTGTGAAGCTCAGAGAATAACAATTTCTACGACTTTATCATGGAAAGATCTAGAGCAGCATTGCACGTCATATTATACAGATCAGTCATACATTGGAATCATACGGTCCAGTTGTTAAATAAGGTATGCCTATAGTAAGTACACCATTTTGCTTAAAAATTCTACAAATTTCCCTTTAAAACATCTGGCTTTTTATTGGCCCAGAGGAGGAGGGTTGAAGAATAATGTTGAAAATGTACTTTTTCCATCTCAATTAAAAATACATCACTTTATTGTTCTCAGCATTGCAAGGGCTGGTTTGTAGTTTCTTTGTTTCAAGTTTTAAAATAAGCTGCCTAAATTAGCTACTCCTACAACCGGTAAGTGCTGCTTATGTTGTTAAATTTCTACTGCACTGGATACCGAGTTAATTTTAGTACAGGACTTGAGTTACTTATATCTTGGTATAGTATAACTTCAGGTGACCGCCTGTAGGGCATATTGCTAAATAAAGAGCTTGCTGACTTAGGAGCTTAGTTTTAAACCTATATTATCCTTTATCTAATGGGGGTTTAACTGTGCCCTATGTGTTTCCTAGTTACTAGGTAAGATACAGGTTTGCAGTGTGTGGTTTTTCATGCTTGGTTCAAATGTTCTATAACGCTTCATGTAGCAGATTTAATAAATGTTAGATAAAGGCATGGCACCATGCCCTGAATAGGGCGGGCAATAACAGATAATATCTTGTCCTTTCAGACACACATATTATTTGCCATACACTCCTGGGCGACAGTTCCACAGCCCACTTGTCTTAAATTGTGAAACTGCAAGACTATTTATTGACTCCCCAAATGGGAACTTATTTAGGGGATACAGTTATCCTTTATAGAATTAGCGTATTGACTCTATATGCACTGATATAATGTTCCCTGAATGAAATGTAACAATGTTTTGTCATTTTTCCTTAAACTGAATAAAATATAATTTAAAAAAAAACATCTGGCTTTTGTTAGTATTTCAGTTCAACTGGAAACATAGCCCAGCTGATGAGTGCGCAGAAAGCATGCTTTGTAGGTCCAAATGGTCCCTTGGGTACAGGAGCGCGCAAACTCGGACAATTCTTTTATTTTAGGCTCTTTAACATGCTCAGGTGACTTTGAATGCACGTAGTAAAGCACTGTTGCTTCTTGGTGAAAGAATACCTTAATAAACAGTGGTGTTTCATTTATTTACTGGCAGTATTTGGCCAGGAGAGACACTCTGTGGATCAAACCACTTGTTTCCTGTAATTCTGGGGGGGGGGGGTGAATTTTATATAGAACGTAAGTACAGAGGTAAAAATAGGAAGGCTGTTCAATATAAAAACAAACTGTAGTAGCAGGGCATTTAATACATACAATGGTAGGGTTCTCAACATCATGAAGGGGGAAATCAGGAAATAGCTACCCCTTCTACTCATATTCAGTTCTTGCCTCTCCCCCTCGCCTCTCCTCTCCTCTCCACCTGCCCTTCTGGGTCGCCAGTGTGCACAACCTAACCCCATCCTTTTTACTCCAACAGTACTTGCATACTACCTGGAGCCTGCCCCTGGTACACTCATGCACTATAAATGGTTATATCGCATCATTACTGTTTTGTACGTTTATATGTTCTTTTGTATGATTTTGGACATGTATTGTAATTTACCCAATGTTCCACTACTGTTTATTGTACAACACCTTGTGTTCCAACTGTTGCACAATCTTACAGTGTTGTATTGTTTGTACTACCCACATACTATTGTAACTGATCATCATTCACAACCCTATGTAACCCCTCCCCCCAGGTCACACCATGAGACGAGCAACTTGTTGTTCAGTGTGCCCTCCTGGTGAACATTTCAATAAATAACTAAATAAAGCATGCAGCTGTGTGCAGACAGTTGCAACCAGTGAAAAACTGCTACAGGTTTTGATTTAGAAAACAAAAACTGATTTTTACAGGGGAGTAGAACTAGAAAACAGAGGTAGTGTGTGCCCATATTATAGTATCAAGTACATTTTAGATAGAAAAAAATGCTAAAAAATGCCTGGTACGCATGGGAATCCCTGGAAATGTGTGGCTAAAAATTTATTCAAAATAAAGCCTGTCCGTGGAAACCATAAACTGCACCATAGATCATGTGGAGTCTGCTGTGGGCACCCATGGAATGTACAGAGCACACCAAGAAAATGGAAATGCCCCCACTCATAGAGTTACCAGTTTGAAATTAAGTTAAAAATTGATTCATATAGTGCATCCCAAATCTGAAGCCCCACCCCGTTAAAGCGTGATGAGTACATTGTGTCAGCTCCAGTGCCGTTTGGATTAACATAGAATGCATTTACTGATCAGTAAAGGACTGCGCTAATAATGAAAAGTAGAAGAAATGGAGTTAATATGCAATTAAGGGTCTTGACATCGATATTTTCCTTTCCCTGACTGGCTGGTTTTGCAGGCAAATGTTTGCATATCATCAGACACTAGTGTGCAGCACAGATGTACTGCTAAAACAATTTATGATGTGATAGCATCTGTTTCAGAGTATGTTGCTACTTCAAATCCAGCTCAAAAACTGGAACACCTCTACAGAAAACCAGAGGAGCAGATACGGACCCTTAAAATGGATGATCCAGTCCCAAACCAGAAAGATGGCAACTCTATCACACTGATGACACAAGAAAACTGTGCAAGGAAAACCACAGGGGAAAAAAACTAATTTCATTTTTTTACCATGGAAATTGTAGTGAGGGTAGTAGTTAAAAATTCTTAACTATGGAACTGCATAAAAAGCAACATTTTTTAAAATCATAATTATTACTTGTGCAATGAACATCTGGAAAGGACGGTGAAGTAAAACAAGTATTTTTAGCACAATTTTACTTGTTACCTGATATAAAATGTCAGTATAGTTTGGATGATAAGCTGTCCACAAAACAGATGCAGAAATCACTGGCTAAACATTGCAAACTTATGTGTTGAACATTTCCACAGTTCCAAAGCTGTGAAGTAAAAAAGAAATGCAAAATGGACATAAACTACTCAATTATGTGGTGTTATCTGTTTCTTGAACAATTTAAGTTCTACAATAAGGTGTTTTGGGGGCAACAGAAATGAGATTCAGTCCTTTCCATTTGATGCTCACTTCAAACTGAGTACCCTTTCAAGGCTTCAGTTACAATATGTTTACTGAATGTAAACACATATGTAGTTTAAGCAATTTTTATATGTGTTCATGGTAAAGTTTTTTTTTTATTTGTGTAGAACACAAACTGGTATGCACCACTCTTCTGTTGTGTAGCTCCAGTGTTCATTTTCCATGATAATCAGTACCCTTTTTTACTGCTGCAGTGGGCGGAGCCTGCAGCTATGTTGTGATCGGCTGAAAAAACAGCTGAACAGATTCTGACCACAGCACAAATTTGAAGCTGCAGCACAATCCGGTCAGTTAGTAAAAATGCTCCGCTGATCGCACATGTGCACCGAGCTGCAGTGGCCATCTTGGGCACAGCGTACTGTCCAGGTAGCATTATAAAACAGCAGCTGCAGCTGTGTCATCTCTGGCCAGAGTTTGTTCAAGTAGCAGTCCCTGTCAGATTAGCTTGGCTATTTTTACTATATCATCAACAACCAGGTTCAGGGACCTTAATAAAGTTTAAAGAGCAGGTATTCACTTAATATTTCATAAACCTATTCTTCTAGTTAACTGTAATAACTACACAAACATCTTTTTTTAAATGAATCTCATCTTTCTTAGGTTTTTGCCATGTGTTTTTTACGTATTATGCACAAAATCCAGGAAGGATTTTCTGGCTTCATAGTGCACTGTGGTGACATCAGGAGAAGATGGAATCTGCACTGGAACCACAGGGCTGTGCCAACAACTGTAAGGGCCCCTGTGCAAAATATTCTGTGGGGCTCTACCACCCCAACAAGGGTACAATAACCCTTAGCACATATAAAATTATTTACAGTGTAGGTTTCTTTGTGTGAGTCCTGTTGAACATTTTATTATTTCCATGCTGCCCCCCGTCTTTCCCCTTTGCTGGCACCATGATCAAGGAACTGAACAATGTAACTTGTCCCTGCACCTCCTGGGAACACCCAGCCCAAAATCAGTTTTGAGTAACAGGCCAGCTTGCTTCTTTGTTCTGTGCTCCCATCACCCCTGTGAAACTTGAGTTGGAATTCGCAGCACAGACCCCATTGCTGACAGACCCAGTTTCAAATGGTTAAGCAAGGTACAAAAAGAAAGTTGCAACTTGTCTTTGACAATAAAAGGTTTTCTTAATGCTGACCTCTGAGACAGTGGTCACTTGACAGTGTGAGCCCTACTGCAACTGTATCTCTTGCAGTCCCCCCCCCCAGTTCTGGGGAACCAGGTGCTTACCAAAACCAACAGGCAAGTATTGCAACCAGAGATCAGGGCACTTGCAACCCAAAAAAAGGCACCCGAGACAAAGAACATTAAAAACATATATAGACCTCCAGGCATTGAGACGCTGGGGGTCTCTATGTTTTTTTGGGATGTTCTACATGGGTTTTTGGCCCCGAGCTGGTGACCTTACTCCTCCATTTCAGGTCTTGGTACCATTCTGGCCCTGACCAGTGCTCCCCCCACTAGAATGGTCAGCAGGACCCACACAAGGTGGGCCCGAGAGAGTGTCAGCAACTGTCACTAAGACAGCTCATTTGACATAGTTAAAAAAAAAATTCCCTACCTACCCCCACATGGTGCTAGGTGGTGCCCTGACAGACCTGGCACACAGCATCCTCCTATGGAGGAGGTAAGTTCCATGGCCCGAAACAGGGGTCACTGCAGTGACAGAAACTGGCACCGATAATCCCCTGGCTGGGAGTGCTGCTAAGTGGCATCACCCCCCCCAAGCCCTCATCCCCAGGCTACCCTGCCAGCTCCTGAATCCACTCCCAAATTGAGTTCACCAGTGTGGGAGCACAACGCAGTAAACACTGAGTCATCGGACATCCCTGTCTCTATGTTTTAACTTTGTATTGCAAATTGATACGAGAGACCTTGCCTTTTACATAGCATTCTAGGTCTCTGGTGCCCTGATCTTCGCACTCAACACTGTTAGGACATCATAGAACTTATGCCACAAATACAGCAATTATAAAGTCGGTAGGGGACAACTGGATGTCTTTGAAACAGACAGTGGAATAAGTACTCGTAACTGAAATATTTGACAAGACTGATAAATGGACTGGCAGTATAACCTAGAAGTTAGAGTAATCAGCTGTGAATGAGCTTGGTATATTCAGCAGACCTAGGTTTGATTCCCACCATCTCCACTTGCATACCAGGTGACTGTGCAAGTCACTTAACCTCCCCAGTTCTCCCGAGTTGCCCCTGAAAATAGGCACTTGTGCCTAGTGGGCCTTACCCAGTTACCGAAGAATTAAAAAAATGCAATAGAAATTATCACATTGGGCTATATTAATGAACATTAAATCCAGCAGTAAACTCAATGTATGTTGCCTTCACTTGCCTGATTGAGCAATCTCCCAAGTTGTTCAATTGTACATTGATGAATAAGGTTAGTTTGGGCAAAGTAACGTGGTGTTAACTCTGTAGGCACTTTTTCTGAATACTGACAAATGATGTAGAATATTTTAATCCTGCAGATAATGTACCCTGGGGTCCCTTTCACTTGTCAAGAATGGTGAAAAACATTGTGTATTCTGGATGCACCGATGGGCTGCCACCAGAAGAGCCACATACAGAAGATAGCACATGTTGCAGGAGGGAGAATTCTGCGACAGAGAAATATAAATGAGAAATCCAGCTTTTCTGCAACTGCTAACGACAGGCCTGCCCTGTCATGTGCCTGCAACCAGGCCCCATGATGACCTTGTACCAGGTGAATGGCACAGTGCCATTCTGCAGCCTTGTTACAGCACAGTTAAAGGGCATCCAGCCTGGACATGTCTCCTCCACCACCTTACTAGCCTAGTCATGTTTCCATTACACCTGTGGTCCACTGGTCCCCCTTGGACTCATTTTCCATGTCACTAGTAATCTACTGGCATGGTAGGCACAAGGGAATCTTAGTGGAAAGAAAGAAGTAGATCAAATACAGTCTGCGGTAATAATGTAGGTCAGGAAAATGGGCAGACTGGATGGGCCAAGCGCTCCTTATCTGTGGTCAGATTCTATGTTTCTAAGTTTCCACTGGACCACCAACCCATATCCACAGGTATTCATGAGGGGTCTTGCCTTCCTAGTTCCAGCTTAGCCTCCTACCTGGTTGTTTAGTGCCCCCCCCCCCAGACATTTCTGACTACCAGGCATCTACACTTAGTCGCAACACTGTGTATCCTATTGTCACCTGTGTGTTGCACGCAGCAACCATCTGGAAAGGTAGGTGGCCCAGACTGGTCCTGCAAGGGTGACCAAGCTTTTATGAATGTTCCTGCAGACTAGGGTTGGCACACAGCTTAGGAAGGTTCAGGCCTTTATTTATTTATCTATTTATTATTAAGACCTGGAACACGGTTGGAGGTTCTGATTGATTCTGATTCAGAAACATGTAAGACGAATGCCCAAAATGCAGAATAAGAGGTCAGATCCACACAGTGGAGTAAAGGAAGCACTTGTATAAAAATTCCAGTAGAGCCAGATTTTCAAAAAATCAGAGGCTGCCGCAAGTCTTGGGTGTACAAAAGATGTGGTGCACTGAGCTTGTGGCAATCTAAACGGATTCTCGATCGCATGTGGCAACTGGCACTTGCTAGACCATCTTTTTGTGGTCTAGCTTGCGTCAATACTGGAGACCGTTTTCACAAAGCTTGTGCCCAAGATCTGGCACAAGCTGCCGTAAAGTGGGTAAACTGTCGTAACTGCACCCGAGACTGTAAAATCGGGCGTAGTTGTGGCAAAGAGATATGGCGAACAGAAAGGGTTCGACACAGGGCTTGAAGCAAGCCTGCGCCACCCTTCGAAAATTCAGCCCTGGGAGTGGAAATGACACACACAACAACAGGATTCCAGGGCCTCTCCTGACACAGTTGTGTGGGACCTTGTGATTGCTGAACCTTACAAAAGTAGTGTGCTAGTTCTTTTGGTCACGCCCCTGCATCCTTTCTTAAGCACCTGCATCAGTGAGTCTGCAGTGTGTCGAGTTGATGCCAGGGGCATTCAAGAATGTTGCAGCAGCCTGCCCATTGGTACAAGTCCGCCCACATGTCATGGTGGAGTTCTCTGGCATGTGATCCACCATGTAAGCTTACAGAATTTGAGCCACAATCACTATTGAGCAGCACTGCAGAAAATAATTGAAATGTTCAACTGACATAGAAAATAATTAGCTTCAGGGCCAGACAGCATGCAAAACAGCACCGTGCATCATAAGTCTAATTATTCATGAGCTAAATTATTTCACTGGCTGCCATGCTGGTCTGAAATCTCTTAGAAATACCTGCCGTGACAGAAATTCCTGGCACAACAGCAACACTGAGCTCATCGCGCATCCTACACGGACAGCAGCGGCACCAGAACAAGAACTGTTTTCAGCACTGCTGTCAAATAAATAAAAACAAAAAAGGGATTATTGTGATTAGATTTATAATCGCAATAATGACATCACAGCTGGTCATTTCATGGCAATTAATGACTGGCTGGGTGGGGTTGGCCCTTGGCGCACCCTTCTCCCCCCAGACAGTCGTTAATCGCTATGAAATGACCGGCAGTTCAGTCATTATTGGTTAAGTAAATAACAGGTTACAAAATACTACAAGGCTGCAGCATCTGCTGTATGTGTGAAGTACAAATCATAAATGTATCTTCATTTTTTAAATTTATACATACACACAGACATCTCCCAACAGCGGAGTGGTAGGTATAATACACATTACAATATCCAGTGTCCTAAAGCTAGACCCATACTGTCCTACTATAGAGTCAGCCTTTCACTCGTGCAAAGGTATTTTCAAGCCTAGAAAAAGCATAAGAGTCACACAAAACTTTGACGTTGGGGGGAGGTCTGTATATACTGCTACTGCTGCCTGAGTTTTTATCTTGGTATGTTTTCAATAAATACGTAACAATTCCTTATTCAAGAGGAAGTATCTGTCTCTATAGTAGGAGAGTGTGTGCCTAAGTTTTGGACACTGAACATTTCTTTAATTTATTGAAGGTTTAAAAGACTGAGTTAATTTTTATTGTCGGCTCTGGAAAGCATGTATTCTAGCATGCTGACCTACATGGCAGCAATATGCCATCTGGTGTATGGATATGTTTAAGCACTGCATGGAACTAATGAAGATGTATGAAGCAGAAAGCTTGCTGTCAGCACCCGTTTACAAAAAAAAAAAGCTTTACCCCTGCTGTTTTCTGGAAATTAGAAATGTTTTCTGTAATTAATGTGTTTTTTTTTTGTTGTCTTTTTTTTTTTTTGGATATTTTTGTTCAAACTCAATTCAGGAACGTACTTTCTTTCTTTTTTGTTCCCCCTCAGGGTACCCACTTCATTATCAGTGGGCTCTTGTTTGCTTGTAAGTACAAGGTAACTGTTCAGCCAATCACCATGCGGAACCAAGCAGCTGAGGCAGTGACCTTTGTGACTACTCCTAAGTGCCGTTCAGTAAAAGCCAGGGGGTCAAAACGCCTACATTGCGAGAGGGAGGGTAAGTGGAAAAGCAATACTCTGTATCAGTTTATTACAATGTGAAAATGTATACATGCTGGGTCCTCTTTGTTTCGTCACACCACTACCTACTTCTCTGTTTGCCAGAATTCAGTACTCCGTGTAACAGGTGCACAAACAACATGTATGTACACCATTGCTCTACTGGTACAGACTAGGGCACACACCAGGCCAGTGAATGCTCCCTTCTGCCCTTATATAATATTTTGAACTGGAATAGCACTGCCCTCTTTTGAAACCTCAACAAACTTCATTCCTTAAAAAAAACATTGGAAGGTACTTGTTGAAGCTTACTGTCTTTCAAAGTACATTTAGAAAACAGACCAGTTCAGAAGTCTGACTAATTTACAAATATGGTCCTTTGGTCTGTTAGATATCCTGGAAATATCCACCCCACACAGTCGCCAAACACTTTTTCCTAAGTTCTCCCAACATTATGGTGTTCGCACTGTAGGTTGTTTCAGGGTGTTGCTTACATTCAAATGAACAGTAAAATGTCTGACAGAAAATTCTAAAGACCAAATATGTCCTTTCATATGATGTACTGTACTGAACAGCAGAATTGGTGTGAGCTTAAAAAAAACACAAGAATCTTTTCATTTCTTTAAATAATTATTATATTCCATTTGGTTCATATTTATTTGTAATTGTTGACCAGAAAAGGCACTGAGCTGAAGCAGCTTATCTCAAGGTGCATCCTGGGGGTGGATTCCATGGACCTGTTTTTGACAGGGTTGATATTGGTTAGGACACTATGGAAAATTCCCTACTCTGGCATGGGATCCTTAAATTCCACCTGGATATGAACATATGACAAAGCCAGCAGAATAAGGCTATTAGGTCAGTCGAGTCTGCCCATCTTGCAGGGTCCTCAGTGTCAGCTACTGTCCCTGCCCCCCAATCCACCCTTCCCCTCCGTCTGCTCCTCTTGTTACCCTTATTTTCCCCTTAACTCTATCCCAGCCTTTGTTGAAGCTGCCTACTGTTTTCAATGAAACCACCTCCTCATGAAGCCCATTCCAAGTCCCAACCCACCACCGCCCCCTCCATGGGGAAGTGCCTCCGAGCCTCTCCCTAACCCCCCCATTATGAGACTCTGTCCTCTTGTATTTCAGCCACTAAGCTTGAAGAGACCCTCCTTATCCGCCATATTTATTCATTTCAAATACCTGAAGGTCTCAATCGTGATCCCTCTCTCCTTTCCTCCAGGGAGTACCTGTTCAGGGGGTACCAACCTCTCCTCGTACGTCCTACCCTGCTGGACCACCATGACAATCTTATTTTTTTTTCCCTTCGTAACCAGGTAAGGCCCACTAGGCACAAGTGCCTGTTTTTAAGGGCAACCCAGGAGCACTGGGACGGTTAGGTGACTTGTTCAGAGTCACACATTATTCAAGTGGAGTTTGTGGGAATCAAACCCAGGTCTATATTAGATGTACCCAGCTCATTCACAGCTTGTTACTCTAACCTCCAGGCTATACTGCCAGCCACCTTTGGACCGTCTCCGCCAGGTTTATATCCTTTTTAAGGTATGGGCACCAGTACTACACACTGTACTCCAGATGCGGTACTTAGTCTACCTTAGTTTGGAGACTCTGGGCCCACTGTAAGTTTGTTTTATTTTTGGTTTTATATGTGAACCAGAGCAACTGGGAGTTTGGCACTGAAGAGCAGATCGACTAGGGTCAGATACAGGCAGTGATGCTACAGTAAGCCTACTGGCA
Source organism: Neoceratodus forsteri (assembly GCA_016271365.2). Lineage (NCBI taxonomy): Eukaryota > Metazoa > Chordata > Ceratodontiformes > Ceratodontidae > Neoceratodus > Neoceratodus forsteri. The sequence goes on from CM028137.1 coordinate 941,755,893, forward strand.
TTTGTCTTCACTTCTTCCACCTAAAACACTGTGAATTCCCAAAAATATAGCAATCCCTTACTATAGCAAGGCAGTTGGGAGCCTGTTTCTAACCCACCCAACCCAGTGAGGCAGGAGGTGGGATTCCTTAGAGCGTCCTGCCCTGTCCTAAGTGGCATTTAAAGATTACAGGCTCTAATATTCAAAAGGTTAGCACAGCACTAACCAGGTTAGTGCCACGCTAACCAGAATTAGTGCCAGTGCTCTGGGAAGAGCCATATACTGAGGCCCCCAGAGCACCACATTAACCCAGCAGCACAATCTCACTAACCATACTGCTGCACCCATGCAAATGAGTGATAACTCATACGTAATGGTGTAGCAGTATATCGAAAAGGTTGCCTGGTGCTAAACACCCCCCAGCATGGTGCTTCTGAGCGCAGCTGAAACCTGGCCTTAACTGGCACTGACACTGCGATATCTTCAAGATCTGCTTGTTCCCTACCGTCCCTCCCGCTCACTCCGCTCCACCGACGAGGGATTGCTAGAGGTTCCCAGGGTTCGTTTAAAAACATCCGGAGACGCGGCGTTTTCTTATGCTGCCCTACCCTGTGGAACTCTCTACCTCGTCCGGATCTGAAACTTTATCTGACCGTTGAAAGCTTTTAAGTCAGAACTGAAACCTATTTATTTCAAAAGGCGATGGGGAGTAGTTATTGCACTGTATTGAAATTATATTTTATTGTTGTTTGTTATGCTATATGTATGTTTTATATGTATTTAACTATTTTATTGTACAGCTTTGATTTGGCTTAAAATAAACTTTTACTTTACTTTTACTCGCGATACCACCACGAGACAGGGTGACTGTACCGCAGCTGACCTCCCTGGCAGTCCAGTGGATCCTACTCCCCCCCCCCATCACCCCTGCCTGTGTAATTTAATTAATGTGCACTCTGTTACTGTCAGACAGCAGAGGAGGTGAGTGAATGGCTTTGTTGGCTGCCACACTGCTGCAGGTAGGGTGAATGTGTTGACTGGGGTAAGGGGTGTGCTTGGTAGGAGGTCTGCAGTGGGTGGGTCATGGCATATAGTCTGGAGGAGGGGGGTCCACTAGACTATCAGGGAATTTATTAAATGACACAGGTTGGGGAGATTGGGGTGGGGGGGGAAGGAGTTCCACTAGACTACCAGAGAATTTAATGCATTACACAGGCAGGGGTGATCATGGGTAAGGGGGTCCATTAAACTTAAAGTGATCCCTATCCCAGCATGGGCACCTAAGGGGCTGCAGCATTGCATGCAAATGAGCCCATAATTCACATGCAAATGGACCCTTAGCACTTTGCATGCTCAATAGACTCATTTGCATGCTTGGGCTGAATATGGCCCATTACCTTCTGTGGGCCATATGCAGACTTGGGCTGCGCCAGCGCCTCCCGTATTCACTTAGCGCTGCACAAGCATGGCCCAACATTCAGTCAGTCAGTGTGCTTTGTTAGTGCACACTAACTGGCTGAATGCCATTCAGAGTTGTCCGTGCATTATTTTTTGCACAGCACTATAGGCTGCACAGTTCTATGTTCTGGCTCTAAATATCAGGGCCTATCTGTGTGGGATTAGGGGACAACTAAAGAGTTGATATGTAGCTGCTGAAGTGTGGTAGGTGCAGGGAAAGGGGGTACACTGCTCGTGTCTCAGTCTCTTGGCAGTTGTGTTAATGTGTGCATGAGTGAGAAAGAGAAAGCAAGCAAAAACTGCAAATGCTTATAACCACTGTAGCAGCATTCTTTGAGCATATTAAACCACTGCTTGGGATAGCAATAAGACACAGTACAAAGAGGGAGGTTAAATAATCTAGAATAATCAGATTTTTACAGAATAGCCTGATTTTTACCTCTAAAAAACTAAAAAGCTTTACAACTTCAAGGGGTATACCATCCTCCTAACCCCCACCATGGCATTGCCACTGGACCCCTTTTAGGGGTGGCAGCCCACAGATCCCACAGCAAATGGGGACCCAAAATTAAGAAGGGTGTCTAATACATTTACTAGCTATTCTGGCCCAAATGTAGCAAGAAAGAGAAAGACTCTTTTTTTCATGCAGGTCTTTACCCCTCAGACATTTGCACTGGCACTTCTCTGGTTTCTCCCAAGAGGTTCCACTCCTCATCCCCCACCACTTTGAGGTTAACCCCAAGTCCTGGCACTGGCTTTGACAGGGGACGTGACAGTACTGACTGGAAAGCCACCACGGACACAGGATTTTTCTCCCTGCTTTTGTTCCCATACAATCGCCCCACCACCCCATGCTGCTGCACAGTGCCACACTGCTGGCCTCCCCAGCAAGTAGCAACCCCTGTGGATGAAGACAAGCTCCATTGCCCACCACAAGATTAACTAGTGCTGCCATCGCAGTACCAATCCTCCCTGGTTAGGGACACACTGTCACCAGCAGCAGCCCATGACTACAGACATCCCAGAAAAAGCTTCCATGGCTCGCTCTCACTCTCTGGTCACCCACACAGTATTCCATCAGGTGACCTGAATGAGAAAGTGTGAAAAGCTGGGTTTAACTTAACCACTAAAATATATATAGTTAATTTCTAAGGAAAGGTATAGCATACGCTGTTATATGTGTACTGGTATATTAAATGTTCACCTTCTAAGCCATTAGAGTACAAGGTTGATATTACTGTATCTTTTATTAAAAAGATATTGGGCTGGATATTCAAAAGGGTTGAGCCATGCGCAATAGGGTTGCACCTGCGCAAGTCCGAAATTGCGCCATTCTGCCATATTCAGCAGGAGGCAGTTGTGCCCCCCAAGTCAAGCTGAGCAACAGCGCAATGCTAATGAAGGCATGCTCAACCGGAGGGGGAGGAACCATGCATAAACTGCACAGCCCGATATTCAGCGGGCTGTGCAGAGTTGTGCAGGCGCAACCCACAACCTGCGGCTGCACAACTTTGAGCGAAAAAAAAAGGAGTAAGTCGAGGGCCACCCACAGGTGAGCTGCCACATTGCAGGGTGCAACACAGCAGCTGCCACCTGTGGGTGCCCCGACTTACTCCCTGTGTCCACCTGCAGTCCAATCGCAGGCATAATAGTAACCCCTCTCCCCGACTGGCCCAATACGCGGGCATGTAGTAACCCCGACTGGCCCGGTCGCAGGCATAAGTGCCGTAACCCCCCTCCCCCCACCCATAGCCCGATCGCGGGCAAAACCGTAATAACCCCCCTCCCCGACTGGCCCGATCGCGGGCATGTAGTAAACCCTCCACCCCCGACTGCCCGATCACAGGCATTGGAGTCAACCCAAGTACCCTGGTGATCTGTGGCCCCCACCCCACCCACGCACGAGCCCCACTCACCCTGCTCCCCTGCCAGCCGGGCAGGCGGCAGCATCCCACCGCTGCCGCCCCTGTCCGTCGCCGACTACTGTGCAGTAGGGCTGCACGTCCATTGGTTCAGAGCAAGAGCCAATGAGTGTGCAGCCCATACCGTATAAGGCAGTCCAGATATGTGAATGAATTCATTCTTGGAGGTTGTTCTGCCCAATCGGGCTAGTGGGGGTGGGGGTTATTACATGCTCGCGATCGGGCCAGTCGGGAAGGAGGGTTACTACATGCCCGCGATCAGGCCAGTCGGGGAGGGTTACTACATGCCCGTGATCGGGCCAGTCGAGGGGTGAGGGGTTAAGCATGCCCGCAATCGGGCCAGTCGGGGTGGGGGGGATTTCAACAGTTGTGCCCGCGATCGCCAGTCGGGAGGGGGATTACAACAGTTATGCCCGCTGATTGCTGTAGGGGCATCGGTCCCTCAACGGCCGCGTTGCCTGGCAGGGCTGCCAGTCGCCGGGGATCGATGCTCCTGCATGCTAATGGCATGCAAATGGGGCCATAAATAGATGCAAATGGACCCCCTGCACCTTGTATGAATTATGGCCCCATTTGCATGTCACCTTTGAATATCGGGAAATTTGCATGGCGTAATGGAACTTGCACCACCGCATCTTGAATGCTCCACTCTGACCACTTGCGGTGGTGCAAGTTCCACTGCGCCATGCACAGTGGCTGTGGCCGGGGGGTGATATTCAAAGGAGTTGCTCAATAGCGCAACTCCGTTGAATATCGCCCCGGCCACACCCCTGCACAACTATTTTGTGCAGCGCAAGGGCTTGCGCGACAGAATGGCGCAGTTTGAATATCCAGCCCATTTATCCTTGCGATTAAAGCAGCAATATTTGTTAGAAAAAGTTTCATCGTATAGTTCTTAGCAAAATGCCTTCAAACATGCTTGGGACAGAGTTAAGGGCCTAATGGTGACTTGGGGGAGGGGGAGCAGTAAGGCAGGAATCATGGGTGGGTAACAGGGACAAATAACCCCAGACAGGTACTAGGTCTCTGGGTAGGTTAGGGTATTACAGGCAGACTGGATAGAGCAGTGGTCTTTTTCTGCCTTCATTGTCTCTGTTTCTATGCATTTCTGACATCCTTAGATTCATAACTGGTATCATTCTAACTTTCTCAGATATGTATAAACGGCTTTTATGACTATTTTTTTGTAATTAATGACTCATGTCAATAAAAATGGCAGCCACTTATGATATTTGCAAATCTCATCTGTTGAGGGCACCTGCTGACTGTAAATACTGGAGTTATACTTTGGACGTATGATGATGATGGTGCTAGCGCATGTTTCTGATGGTAGACAACAGTGTACAACACCAGATCGTTTAATTGTTTCATGGTGGGCATGAACTGTTAACAACTTCAAAATGATGTATCCCAGTAAAAAATGAAAGAAAATACAAAAAGGAAAATTGATATAATGATTTTTTGTTGCAAAAAAAAAATTTCTAAAAAAAATCAACGTGACTCACAAATACTGCTACTTGAATGGACAGTTTTGACCTGTCATGATACCAGAGGTTCAGTTATTTTTTTTAATTTTATGTAAGTCAGAATTTCCACAGGTCTAAATTTTAGAAATCATTCCAGTTCTTTGAAAGTCAATATACCTTCCAGGCACAAATCTGGGTGATCAAAATTGTTAGGATATCAATTTCAGGAAGTCTGTTCAAAAAATTACTGGTAAAGTACCACTTGTTTCAGAAACATTAAACTTTGCCATTTCGACAAGAATGTCAGCAAATTCCCCCCCCCCCCACAACACACACACACACACAGACTCCTTTGAAAGTCAAAAAAGTAATCCCCTTTTATTTTAGCTTTTTTTGTGAAAGTCAAATTCTTCAAAAAGGAAGTTAAATGAAGCCCTGTCACGGAAGAATTGCCTGCATTTTTGAACACCTCTTAAATAATAATTGGCATTAAATGTTTTAATGACTGATAGTTAAAATTATTACATTTTTACTAACAAATAAAGAATTTGTAATAAAGCAGCAGTAATGCAAGATCATTGGTCAGTAGTGGGACTACGTACAATGTAACTTGCATTGTGGTAGCTGCCAGAAAGTCATTTATATAAAATATTCCATGACAATCACGCAAAACATAAAATGAACAAGTAAATATATCAAGTGCATTAAAGTTTGCAGTACAAAACAGGAAAATAGCCAAAGCACTTGTCATATTTACAGTTCCAGAATATAAAAGTCAATATTGTTAGATAATAAGCCCTCAGTCATCATGAGGGGACTTATTATTCACAGATTAATTGTAGGCATGTATTTCATTATTGATCTTATATGACACAAGGTGCAGATTTTCAGAATTATTTGGCTTCTGTACAAAACTGGACTTTATTTTAGATCCATACAGTTACTATTAAAACAGCTGTTAAAAATGCTACTGAGGAAATTTGCTTTATTCAGCAAATCCATCATTGTTCATTTATCAACGCTCTTCCAATTGATCAGAGCACTTTACAACATATGAAAACTGAAGTTCCAAACCATACAGACAGAAATTAAAATGCCAGTCAATCAATCTTTATTTTATCAGATGAAACACCATTGAGTGAAACGTATTTACAAAGTGGACCTGGGCACCGAAAACAACACTGATACAAAACAACAGAGATAATACAAAGTCTTAAGGATAAACAATAACAACATTACAAACTGGTATGCACTACGATCACACGATTTATATTTGCAGTACATTCATATATAAACAGGGCATATAATGCCCAAGTGCAATTGGACAACATGTACATTGCCCTATGGTATACATTACGATCAATCATTAGTAAAAGGGACGTATCAGAAGATCAGAGGAAAGGAAAACAGGTAGAAACCCCAAACAGTTAAGGTAGTTAAGATAGAGAGGAGGAGAGAAAAAGGAAGGAATAGGAGGAAAAACTGGGGAGTAATTGGAAGAAGCCTTTTAGGGTTTATAAGAGTGGATGGACAGGGGTAGAACGAGGCAAGTTAAACACATGCAACTAGGAAACTAGTCAGAAGTTAAGAGTAGCAGTTGCAGGTGTCCCTGATATGTTGTCTGAGTAATGTTTTGAAGGTTGCCATTTTAACAACAGTTGAAAGCTTCAGGGAATATAATACATTTAATTTTAATTAGGTAAAGATATACAATGCATAGTACAGTGTATCTAAATTTGATATTCCTCAGGGAATGCCTGGCTGACTAGATAGGTTTTCAGTTCAGTTTAAAAGCTGTCAGTGGTCCGACACTCTCTACTCCGATGAGGTAGAGCATTCCACGGGGTCGGGGCCACAGAAGCAAAAGTACACACCCCAGAGGTCTTTAATTGGACTCTAGAAACCTCTAGCAATCCCTCGTCAGTGGAGCGGAGTGGGCAGAGGGGGCAGTAGGGGCACAGATCTTGCAAGTAACCAGGTCCCTGTCCATGTAGGTCCTTATAGGTCAGTAATCCGACCTTGAAGGTGATTCGCCAGTGTACCGGCAGCCAGTGCAGATAGTGGAGCACAGGCATGATATGGCAGGATCTTGGTAAGCCAGTCAACAGCCTGGCTGCTGCATTCTGTACTAGCTGCATTCAGCGAATATTAATCCCTGGTAACACCTAGGTATAGCGTGTTGCAGTAATCAAGGCACAAGGTACAAAAGTAGGAACCAGAGTTGGGATAGCACCAGGCAGGATCAGGTGCTTGATCCGAGCGATGTTCCTCAGATGGTAGAACAAGGCCTTTACAATGGCTGACACCTAAGATTTTACCATCAGGCTGCTGTCAAACACCATGCCCAGATTTTGCACCTATTTGAGGTCAGCAGCTGGGCATCTCTGAGCCAAAGCCCAGATGGCTGACCAGCCAGCAACCCAAGTCTTGGCAACCGGGCTCTACAACCAGCATGCTTTGTCTAAATTTAACCTCAACCAGTTGATGCTCATCTCCGGATCTTGGCGAGACAGTTGTTAAAAACCGAGACCACATCATCCTGTCCAGGCACAAACAACATGTAGAACTAAGTATCATCTGTATAACAGTGAAAACCCAGCCCCTACCACCTTATACTGCCCCCCAACAGCAGCAGGTACACTGCGAACAACATGGGGGATAAGATGGAGCCCTGCGGAACTCCACATGACAGGGGACAGGTGCCAATGTAAGTCCTTTTATCACTTCACAAGACAAGCCGGCCTGCTGGTGTAGCAGCAGAGCTTCCGTTTGCAATGCCAACATTCCAGGTTCGAGAAAGGGCTCAGGAGTCAGAGGACCGGCTGGAGGAGGAGGATGAAGCATCTCAGGGACTGCTCTCCTTCTCGGGGGGGGAGGTGGTTGAGTGTCCCGTGCACGATTGACCTCTGGCCGAGCCTGGGGGGAGCAGCGGCCAGCACCTACACTGCATTGGAGGCCAGGGCAGATGTCAGCGCTTGCACTCTGGACATCATTACATGTTCTGCCTCCTGGGGAGGAAAAAGAGGAAGACTGGGATGTGCGAGATGCTGCCCGTCTCACACCATAGGTCCAGCACCACTTTCTGTGGCACCACCAGAGACGAGTCCCATCTTCTGATGGGGGGGTAACCCCCTCCTGAAGGCCCTGCCCTGGGGGGGGCAAGCCAAGGTGTAATTCTGGGATGGAGGAGTCCTGGGGCCATTATCTTGTCATCCAAATGGCAACAGGCTCTCTCCCATGACACCGCTCTGGGGAGAAAAGCCCGAGCGTATCTCTGATCGGGTAAGTACCAGGGACGAGTGATGGAGCTGGACATGGGGGTCAGTTCTTGATGGGGAGTATTAAAAAGTATAGCAAATTAAAAGAAAAACTTCAAAAGACAAAATACATGATCAAAAATAATGTACACTTACAAGGGTAATATACTCTACCTTTCACCATGTGCTTTATTCAGCCTAACACAAAACTGACATGTACACTTGCCAGTAGCGCTTCACCTGTCTGAGGGTAGTCAACAGTACCCCAGTTTTCAGCTCATTTAGAAACATAGACAATGATGGCAGAAGAAGGCCAATAGTCCATGCAGTCTGCCCGCGGTGCTCTGTCTAACCCCAGGACCTATTGTCCATCCAGGGTCCTAGTCACCCCCATCTACCCCCCTCATTCTCCTCCCAGTGTCTGTCATCCTGAGCAACCACTATACCCTTCACTCTGTCCCAGCCTTGCTTGAAACCATTAATGGTTTTAGCACCACCCATCACCTCAGCTGGTAACCTGTTCCACAGTTCCACTACCCTTTCTGTAAAATAAAACTTCCTCAAGTCTTTTCTGAACTTCCCTCCTGTCGGTTTCTACTTGTGCTCTCGTGACCTTGAATTGTTACTCATGCTAAATAAGTCCACCCCCACCCAAGTCCACCTTGTTAATTCCTTTCAGGAACCTGAAGGTCTCCATCATATCCCGCTCTCTCTTTTCTGGTCTCCAATGAGCACATGTTCAGTGCCTTGAGGCGCTCCTTGTAAGACCAGCCCTGAATCATCTTAGTTACCCCTTGCTGCACTGTCTCCAGCCGTATCTTTCCTGAGGTGAAGACTCCAGAACTGGGCACAGTACTCCAGGTGAGGCCTCACCAAAGATTTAGTTCATTAGTTAGGTAGCTGAAATTATTTCACCGGGTAAACATAGACAGACACAAGGACAGTCTGATTTGCAGATGTGACCTGGGGGAGTGGTGGTGGTGGTGGTGGGGAGGTTAGTAGAAGGTCAGAGCAACACGAAGTATAAAATACTATATACACAGGCAATGTATACAATTTTAGACACTGTATAGACAAACAATGCAGTGTCATTTACATAACATTTAACAATATGCTTACAACAGGGGTTTGCAAAACAATCCAGTGGCAACGTGTGGTAATTCAGATTATAATTAGGTACAGTCACAAAATGAGGGAATGACATTTCTGAGGTATAGTTTAGCTGACGCAGTGCTGGAGGGTGGGCTATCTCCAAAGGCCAGATTGTTCCACAGCTGGGGGAGTTCAGGACTGAAAGCAGATTGCCCCAGATTAAGTTTACGCCTAGGAACCAGGGGCCCGATTTTCAAAGGCCAACACAAGACTTGCATCAAGCCTTGCATTAACCCCAATGTTTGGCGCAACTGCCCCAAACTCCTTTGACGCAACTGCACCCAATATTAGTACACTGGGCGCAGTTGCGACAGTTTCCACAATGTACAGCAGCTTGCGCCAAATATTAGCCCCGTAAAAAGGATCCCACGAGTGGCGCAAGTCAGACCAGGGGGGAGCTGGTCTAATTTGTAGCACTACCCTCCCCCCCCCCGGAAAAGGAAAGCATCCAGTGGAATCCTCAATCCCCCCCCAACTGAGCTCAGGGCATGAATCTGGGACGTCAGCATCACACACCTCAGGTTTTAAGATTTCTTATATGGGACTGTTCATATTGAAGCAGTATCCTCATCACTAGCCTCCCATTTCACTTTTTTTATCATTTGTTAAAAATAAATTATAACATATTTAGAAGACCTGAGACAAAAATATTTGTATCAATAAAATTTTGTTTATATTTTACCTGTGTTCTTGAGGCTCAGTTTTCAAAGTATTCAAAAAGAGTAGCCCCCATTATCTTTCCCAATTCCTTCTAGACATACAGGTTCTGATGCAGCTGCTCCTCCCTAGGAGTGGGGTGCTGCAGCATGCAGAATATGTTGGCATTTGTATTTAGCAATACAATCGCTGTGCTACTGGCATCTTATTCATTGTTTGCAAAGCATTTTAACAAACAGTCCTTTGTAAAAATAAGGGCACGGTATAAAAATCCAGATTTTGTTCTGTTCATAGTATCTGCATTTGGCGATGCTATTTATTACATAGAAACAGCACTAAGACATGGGTGAAAGAGCACATAGGCATCTGCTCGGTCTTGAATGACAGCTGAGCCTATCACAGAGCTGCCACCCACCAGATGGAATACAGTGTAGTGCAGTCTTTGCTCAGAGAGGCCCAGAGTTAAAACAAGCTGAGAGACAACCATGCTGCCCTTTTACCACGAAACAGTGACACCTTAGGGTCAATCCTGATGTGCCGTACGTCAGCTGAGTAGCACTGGAACAGCTACACGATGCATGCAGTTTTAGTGGGTGTCCATGGAGGCCCCGGGCCAGATTTTCACACGGCCTTGAATACTGCAAGCCCTGGGTGTGCCGAACATACAGCACACAGGGCTTGCCACATTCTCCCAGCCAGCAATCGGGATTTTGCATCCCGTGCGCCAGTTGCCAAAAGTTAGACCAACTTTTTCTGGTCTAGCTTGCGGCAGTCCTGGGTACCCTTTTTAAGGGGCTTGCGCCAAATATTTGGTGCAAGCTGCTATAGATTGGGTAAAGTGTTGTAACCGCACCCAAACTACCAAAATCGGGTGCAGTTGTGACAAAGATGTTTGGTGCAGCTGCTCCAAACTAGGGGTTTGACGCAGGGCTTATTGTAAGCCCTGCATCACCCTTTAAAAATCAGGGCCCCTGTCTTTAATTCCCCCCCCCAGCTATAAATAAATGGCACTGTTGCATAAACTACTGGGTTTTAGTTCAAAGCAATAGGTGCCAAGCCACTGTAGGAGCTCCGTAGTTCCAGCACTGGACACATACTTAGGATATATGTGACTTCTGGAACGATAGGGGGCATCCGTTTCCAGTGCCATCAGTTTCTCAGTTATACGTCGAATGTTTTGTAGGCTGCGATAAAACTCTTCTTCCGATTTCTAAAGATCTGAACTGTTCACTGGTCTGATATCTGGTTTTCAACCACTTGCAACCTGAGACTACAGCGCACCTGACTAAGGGTACATGTCAAATGAGTACATCCGCCTTAACTCACCTAAGAGCTTCTTTCCTGGGGGGGGGGATGCAGACATTGCACATCTGTGTTTAACTTATTTTTCAAGCAGTGTGCCTTCACAGAAAAATATTTAGTGTACTTCTCAGGGGACAAGAGGGACAGCACGGTCCTACATAGCTTTTGTAAATCAGAGCGGTGTCTCTGCACCATCCATGGAGGCATTTCTGTGCAGATCCACTGCTTCAAAATGTGACTGAAAAGAGGCATTCAAATCAGAAATCCCTTTGAAGATTGGGCTCTCTGTCTTAAAACAGCTGAAAATAGGCATATTGTCACTGTTGACAGCCTTAGCATCAGATAAGCGCAAGATCAAAAGAAGTATATTGAATTGTTCCAGCAGCCCAGAAAAGAGAGCTCCCTGCTGGAGATGCGTTATGTTAACACTGAGTTACATTTTACATTGCACTCATTTGCTTCAGAGTTTGGTATTATTACTAATCTCTTCCTCATAACCAGTACTGCTCCTCATGTCAGGGAACGAGCATCTCAAGATGTCCATTAAGCATTATAAAATGGGCAAAGGATTTCAAGCAATCTGATTGGTTGTTAGCTTTGCATTAGATGTGTCTAATGCACAGCTAAAACTAGAACCCCCATTTAGAATACACAGGCCCACTTTATAAGCGCAATAAGCCACTCCGGGGATGTGCATTAGACAGTTCTAATGCACGGCTAGGGGACTGGACGCACTCGGCCTGTGGCCTTGTGCCTCACTACGTCCCCCTACCTATGCATTAGAACTGTCTAATGCACACCCCATCGTGTCTTATTGCTTACGTATTCCTACAGTAGCACATGGCATATGAAGGAATAAATGTATTTCCCAGTTCAGCAGCAGCTGCAAACAAAAAAAATGATCTACCATGAGTTATTTATCTTGAATTGATTGAGCATTCCTTTCCCATTGTCTCATTGGGAAGTGGGGGGGCTTTGCAAAAAACCTGGTTAGCCAATCAGAAATGTCAGAAGTTCCAGCTCAGTGGTATGGTCGCAGCGCATTGCGGTGCCACCTGGCAGGCTGATGCTCGTGCATGATTTGCAGAATCTCATGCTTTTGGGAGGGGGTGCTCGGTTCCCAGGGAGAGAGAGGGAAGGCATGGCCAGCAGACATTCATGCACCTCCTGCCATCTGACTGAGAAGTGGCACCGTTGTTGGCTGTGAAGGCAGCCACTCAGCTGCCCGTCTAGCTGGAAAAAGGGTACAACTGCTGGGGTGAGGGGCAGCCAGAGAAAAAAAGGAGGAAAAGACAAGAAAAAAGGCAATAAGAAAATAGAAAAAATAATGCAGGAAATAGTGTAGTGTGTGCTTAATGGATCTAGAGTAGGGTTACTGGGTAAGAACTGTAGAGCAGCCAGCAATCAGAAGTAGTGGTATAATTAAAGCGAAACATCCACATCGATGTGGGGAAGCCCCTGATTGCTGCTTATAATGTGTTTTTAAAAAATTACTTATTTAGCATGTTTGTAATCATAGTTACTGGTATCTGGTTGATCCTGCCAGCTTTTTTTCCCCAACATCTTCTGTAACTTACTGCTCACATGGTCTCTCAGAATCCTCTGCAGCTGATGTCATGATCTGGGATCAGCCACGAGAGATTCAATATGGAGAAATACATAATCAGAGTTTTTAAAAGCTCTGATTTGCAGGTCAGAGGTCCAGTGGTAATCCTATGGCTATGTATAGATCCTGAAACCTATACTTAGCCTAGGGATTAGCACAGGACTACCGACCAAGGAAATGAAGCTTTTAGCCAGTTATCTCCTGATATTGGTGCCTATGCACCAGTGCAGGCTGGGTACATGCAAGAGTCTCTCGTACCTGGCCTGCACAGCTCTGCACCTGCAGGCAAGCATATGGGGCATGGCATTCACCACAGCCAGCTACTGTAGAGCCTCTGTTCATGGTCCCACCTCCCTGGTGCATTCATGTGTGGGGGGGGGCAGATAAGTGGACATCCAATCAGATGCCCGTCCTGCTCCACAAGTGAATCCCCTGCGCCACGTGGATCAGGGGATTGTGGGACACCGTGAGTCCTGGACAATTTAGCACAAACAGCAGCTGCCCCAGCCCAGTTTCTGGACCACAGGGCTGGGGCAATATGTCAGAGGGGTCCAAACTTACTGCAGCCAGTGGGTGATTACTGTGGGTGGTGTACAGCAGCTATGGCAGGGTACCTGCCTGGTACCTACCCCCACCCCACCCCCTACCCAGGACTTAGCATCTTAGTGAATGGTGTGAAATGCTGGCATTTTTATTTTATTTTAGTCTTTGGTAACCAGGTAAGCCCCACTAGGCACAAGCACCTGTTTTCAGGGGTGACCTGGAATCACTGAGGAGGTTAAGTGACTTGCTCAGAGTCACACAATATGCAAGTGGAGGTTACGGGAATCAAACCCAGATCTGCTGGATGCTGGATGCACCAAGCTCATTCACAGCTCTTTACTCTAACCTCTAGGCTATACTGCCAGTCCCAAAAGGCAGGCATCCAGCCCACTGCACCACAGGCTCTGCCATGCTCCCTGGCCACTCCCCTGGACCATCCATGTGAATGGCTGGGGGATCAACTGTAGAAGAGGCATGCCACAGTGGTGTCCCAGGATCCCGGATGCACAGCTCTTTGTCTTAGGGTTGCCTATGCAGTGCAGATACACAGCACAAAGGCATTTCAGGTTTCGTGCATTGGGGCAACTGAATTTCCTGTGGCTGATCCCCGAGCAAGGCATCACTGTAGGGAATATCTGGGAGGCCACCCATGTGGCTAGGGACAGAAGATGTTTGGGCAGGGATGCTGGCAGAATCAACCAGATAACTAAGAATAAAAACACACAAAGAAAATAAAAAATGCTTAAGTGCCCTAAATGTGCAAATTGGGTGTTGCACCATAGTATCAGTGTGGGATAGCTACATGGACATTCCCCTTCTAAGCAGTAGTGCAATGAAAACTGTTTTTCCAAAAATGTAGTTTTATCTACAGTCAATAGAAATTTTACCACACTTGTCAAATCTACTTCCGATGTACCTCCTTTGTGGCGTCCAATGAGTTTGTTTCATTTTCTCATTCCTAACCCATGCCAGGTCTACAATCCTATTTCGAAGCCAAACGTGGCTTCTATCTTCTTTTATTGAGAAACATTATGTTAAAATATTCATAAAATATTCAAATTTAGAACATTTTACCACCAAATAAAAAAAGACAAGATGCCTGTAGTCTTTCGCAGTGAAAACAAATACAAAGTCAGATTTTCTCCAAGTTTGTTGCACTGCTGTTTTAAACTGTACCTATAGAACAACTCATACATTATAGTGTGGCTCTTGACTCATAACATTAAACTTGGCTATGATCATGTCTTCTTCACTTTGTGGACATTTATTACCATTTCTTTGAAACAGATCTGCATGGACTTTTGAAAAGCGCATAGCCACTTCAAGAGTGACATACATGCAGGACATTAGTGGGACATTATTTCCAGACTGTAGTCCCTGGTCTTGCTGCCAGGGGCGACCATATAGTATAACCTTTTGACTGATGGTATGTTTTTGGAGTTCCCCTGATGATGAGAGAATGGGTGACAAATAGACAATTAAGCAATAATGCCCAACAGGGTGTGTGTCATGCTGCGATAATGTCACGCCTCAGGTGGTTGGGCACGAGGCCACAAGGCCGAGTGCGTCCAACAACTGAGGCATGACGTTATCCCAAATGACACACACCCTGGAGGGCATTATTGCTATTATACAATGGCTAGTTGTTATACAGTATATAAAATAAAAAAATGATTTTAAAGAATGTTTTTATTAGTGTAGAAAAATATTTTTGTTTCTTAAGAGGAGATGCAGAAAAAGGGATGAAGATTAGTGGCCATAATGATGAGAGTAGACCCGTGATGTTGTGCTGGGATAACGCCACGGGTCCAGCCCAAGACTGACCAATCAGAGTCCAGGATTTTTTCTTGCCATTGTATAATTTATTTTCCTTCACATATAAAGTGTATCTTTTATCATTTTTATGCCTTGGAACCAAGGATTGATTATGTTTGATGTATGATTTCTGATAACGCAATAAAAAGGTTAAAAACAAACCTGGACTGTGATTGAGGCTCTGTACTCTAGGGTACAGGGCATGCAATATTATTGGGTGTGCTGGTTTTTGTGGATCATTCTTTCCTTGCTCTTAACTAGTCATTTCACTGTGTGCTCGTTATGACATTCATGTATTTTGTTTTTCAAACCAGGGCGCCACCTTGTGTCCAGGAAGGTGATGTTGAGACCTGAGAAGCTAGCTGCCAGTTTCAAAGTAATAAACGGTTCAATCAGAGGAGAATTTCATTGGCAGGTTTTACAGAGCAAGTCTTCACAACATCCAATCACAGGCTACCAGTTCAGCTGGACAGAAGTTCCCACTATCAGCAGACAGAGCGCAGCAGCAGACCTTGTTGTGTCTCAGACACAAATACCCCCTTCTGTAGGTCACACACAAAATTCTTCTACTTTTATTAGCAGGAAACACCACAGCAGTGACAAAAATGCCATTTTTCTCAGTGATTTCTTTTAATATATAAGTCTCAACATATTGAAAAAATATTATTTTGGCCAACACAGCTATGCAATACAGTGGGCTGCTGTACTAATATTCTGGATTACATTTTTTTAAGGTCACGTTTACTTTGGAAATTCACGTATTTATTATATTTAACATCCCCTTGAAACATTTTCATTTTATTGTAAGCATCAAATGGGTCAAACATGTCCTCCAACCTAAAAGGCTAAGAACAATTTCAAGCTGTACTGACATCTCACAGTAACAACACCCTGGAAAATGTTTCCTCCCATCATTTTTTTCCTGCTTGTAATCCAACTGACAACACTAATAATGCACTCTAAAATATATGTTACCATTTGGAAAACTTTACTTCTCAGGTGGTTTAAGGGCACGCAACTACATCTCATATCTCACAACATAGCCACGGAGGGTATACCCACCCAACAGCGACAGTTCGACAGCGAGATCCCCCACAGCGAATACAGCACCATGCCACTGTAGGGGACCCGCTGGAATTGGGCACTGTCTGTCGAGGGTCCTGCACCCCCCGAATCAGCTCTGACTTGGAGTTGATAATCCTTAGTGGAAGGTGCGGAGGGTGCAGCCCCCTGCATGGGTGGTTCGGGGGGGGGGCGAAGCCCCCAGAAGAAAACACTTCATGTGCTGAGAAACCGGCAGCCGACTGCTAAATGCAGCCAACCTGCCGGTTTCGCTGTCGGGGCGTTCTACGAGAAATTTGTCGAACACCCGTCATGGATCCGCCACGGAGTAGTGTTATGCCATGATACCATATGCCTTTTTGTGTAATATTGTTGAATGTAGTCCTTCAGGCCATCTGCCTTTTGGGGTTAGGTTGTTGAATCCTCTTATTTAATTTCATCAATAATTCTTCATTTTTGCAATAATCGTTTGCTTTGCCAGAACTATTCTGTTACTAGTTAATGACAAATGTGTATCTTGGCAATTACTTTCAGATCAAGTCATTATAAAATGATTACTTAATATTTAAATTATAGACAGGGACCAAGATAAAAATAAAATTGACTTATTTGACACCAGTCACAATTTATGATACATTCCATTAGACATATTCAATTTCAAAGAACTCTTAACAACTGAACTTGTTAAAAGTTTTTGTTCTGATTTATTAAAGTAGATGACTGGGTCACTTCAGGAGTCATTTAGTCCCATGGATACAAACTGAATAAACAGTTAAGCTCCTCTGGCTAGCCAGGTATCTTCTATAGCTGGGCACAGTTTCAAAATTAATCTAGTGGTTACCCTCAGCGCCCTGTGAAGGCAACCACCTGGCTGAGTCCTAGCTCTCCCTGTCTGTAAATACGCTGTTCAAAATAAATGCTACAGCTGAATGTAACCATTTCATGCAGTTTGTATCTGTGGGACTAAGGACTCCTGAAATGACCCAACAATCTACTTTTCTGCTTTTTTGAGTAAGCACCATAATGCTGTGTTTCTCTTGTGTTCTGATTTATTCAAACACTTAACAACAGCAGATGGGGTATTGTTCAGAAATATTTTCTCTTTATTTCAGGATCAACCTTTTATTACAGTTGAGAGACTCCAACCTCTGACCTCTTATCGGATACAAGTGCAAGTGCTTTCAGTGGCTGGCAGTGGGCCAGCTACAACCAAAATCTTCCAAACGCCACAGATTGAGGCCACTCCTTCATAAGGTTGGTCACAGATACCAATGCTTGTCACACAAAGTGTTTATTCTATTTTTGTTAACCTTTTTTTCCCACTGTCTCTCTGGTCAAAGCCCCCCCCGTTCCATCACCTGAATTCACAGGGACTTAGCTAGATGTAGGGGCGTCTTCCACAGCTTACCCACTGTGGCAGAGCTGGTAGGATGCCCTTACTGCCGAAACATGGATCCAGTGCTCTGTAAAAGGGCCCTGTTACTGGTGTGGAACCTGAGAATGTCGGGCCCTTCAGTGTGCTCTTCCCAGTATTTTCCATGTTCAGTGTTCTGTCCCCTGTGGGACACCGACTCCAAAGTGAAGCAAGCTCGTGCACACTAGGTAGGTTAAGTGCATTACACTCCACAGCCAAGCAATCAATAGCACATATCAGTACCACATTTGCAGGCAGAGGGAAGATAAAACTGGTCAGTTGTAATGGGTGTGCTGCCAATGTCTTCCAGAGACTGCTCTGGATGTATAGGGGATGCACACAGTGTGTAGGAGGGTAAGGGTCCTTGCTGATGAGGTTGCTGCACACAGGTGTGAAGTGAAGTTCATGAAGAGCATCTCGGGAGAAGGTGCCAAGAAGACTACAGCTTCAAAACCCCAGAGACCCCTCCCGGGGTCAATGCAAACAGATAGAATATAATGGGATGGGGTGGGGAAAAGGGGGAAGTAATCTAATAGGGGGGCTCCCAGGTTAGAGACCAGGAACCAGTCTGCAGCACTGACAAAACTAATTCAGGCTACTGACCCCAAACGGAAAGCTGTACTGGAATGCCTGGGGCAGGAGGCTGCCCTAGAAAAGTGTGTGCAGAAAGGGACAGGACATGTCAGGAGCAAGAGCAGGATTCTAGTACTGGAAGCCTCTCTTGTGAGAGGTATGGGGAGGTTGGTGTGCACCAACAGCTGGGAGGAAATAATTTGTCTTCTGCCTGCCAGGGGCAAAAGAGCAGGGTGCTCCCTCAGCAGGAAAAGCGTAAGGTAGGGGATGGTAAGCCAGATGTGGTGATTCATTTGAGCACCAACGTCCTGGATGGCAGCAGAATAGATAAAGGACCATTTCCAAGAACTAGACAGGAGATTGAGGGTAGAAACAGAGATGGTAACCTTCTCTGAGGTCTTACTAGTGTTATGTTGGGATGAGGCAGACAGGAGAGAACTAGGGAGCTCAATATATGGCTAAAGAGATAGTGTGGAAAAGAGGGATTTTTCTTTCTGCGGGGCTGAGTAAAATTCTGGGGACAGCACTGGTTATTTGTCAGGGACAGTAGGCATCTTAGCAGAGATGGCCCACTGACTGGGGCAGAAGATAGATGTGGGAATCCCCAAGTATTTAAACTGAGGGGGGAGTATTAACAGGTAGGTCTTGAATTACACACACACACTATTCGAACTTAAGTTTATTTGTTTGCCCATCATAGCCATTACAAAACAGATACAAACAATTAAACACATGTACATATAGCAATTAAGAAATGCTGCTGTCATTCACATATTCCAAATTTGCTAACCAAATATTCACATACTAAAAATTCAAAGCAACAATATCATACTAAAAATTGTTTTTTTTTAAATGAGGCATCAGTTGGAAGTCACCAGCAATGTAGTTGGATACTGGTTGAAGAGCATTAGATGATGCAAAAAGCATGAAACCCAATTCCGGGGTTTGGGTCTGGCTAACTACATTCCTGAGATAGGATAATCCCAATGCTAAATGAGGCACAAACATGCAGAATTTGTGTATGTATGTATTTATTTAAAGTTGGTGACCAGGAAAGGCACACTGAGTCCAACCTCATTTCCAGGTGCGACCCAGGGGAAAGGGTACAATGAGGAAATCATCAACAGTGGAATTACATAGTTAAGAAGTAGCGTTATGTACATAATTACAAAAAATTACATACGGATTGTCGAGAACAAAAACATAAAAAGGATGGCAGTCATTAGCCAAAAGTGATTAGATACAAAATAAGCATTTGAAATACCATAGGGAGAAGAGCATACTTCAAGAGGCTTACAGTAGTGGAAATGGTGGCGAATTTGACAATCGGTGCCATAATGCCAGCACCCTGATGACTGGTAAGGACTTCTGCCTACCTCCCCCCTGCTTCCCAACTAAGATTCCCTTGTGCCCATCCCACGTATGCTTGAAGCCCACCACTGTCCCCTCCCCCCCCCACTACCTCTGCTGGATGACTGTTTCAGGCATCCACCACTCTTTCAATGAAGAAATGCTTCCTCACATCTTTCCTAAATCTTCCCCCTTCCAGCTTCAGTGCATGTATCCTTATTCTTGTATACCATCTCCTTTGAAAAATACTCATGTCCTGAACCTCGCTTAACCTCATGAGGTATTTATTGGTCTCTACCATGTCCCCCCTTTTGCTTCTCTCCTCTCCTCTAGGGTGTACTTATCAAGATCCCTCAGTCTTTTCTTATAAGGCTTCTGATGCAGTTCCAGAACCATTTTAGTTACCCTCCTCTGCATAGCCCCTACCAGTCTATATCCTTCCTGAGATGTGGTCTCCAGAACTGGACACAGTACTTCAGATGGGGTCTCACCAATTATCTGAACAGAGACAAAACCACCTCCACCTTTCTGCTGGTGATACCCTTCCTTATACACTCCTGTGGCTTCATTGGGGACTGGGGAGCCACCTGGAGAGATGCAGGCCTATACTGGTGCAATGGTCTGCATCTGTCCGGGTGGGTGGGGGAATCAGGATCCTAGGTGATAGGTTTAAATGCTTCATTGGCAAGCATTTAAACTAGCCAAGAGGAGGCACTGAAAGGAGCAGAAACCCAGCCTCCCACAAAACACAGTAGTTAGAGAGGTAAACACCAAGGTAGAGAAGTCAGTAGGGAGGAGGACAGGGGTATAAAAGGCAGTAAGGACGGGGATGGGGCTAAAAGGGGTAAGGCCATCAAAAAATGGAGGGAGATGAGTACCAATGCCCACATTCTGTGTAATAAGCTCCCTGAGCTAGTGGCCTTGATGGAAGAGAGATGCCTGGATATTGTGGCAGTCATTGAAACATGGTACACAGAGAACCATGACTGGGATATCAACATACCAGGATACACAACCTACAGGAGGGACAGGGTGGGTAAAAGAGGAGGAGGAGGAGTAGCTATTTATATAAGGGAAGGGATTAAAGCAACAGAACTAAAGAGTAAACAGGAAGTTGATGAGTCACTATGGGTCACCCTGGAGACAGGAAATGGCACCACAATCCGCATGGGGTTGTGTACAGATCCCCATCTCAGGGGGAGGGAACAGACAAGGAAATGATAGAAGGCATCCTTAAAATGGCAGAAAAAGGGAAGATATTGTTGATGGGGGACCTGAATATGCCAGATGTTAACTGGAGCACCTTTGCTGCAGGCACATCCAAGAGCAGGGTCATTCTTGATGCCCTACAGGGGGCAAGCCTCAGATAGTTAGTGCTGGAACCCACTTGGGAGGGAGCAGTGTTAGAGCTGGTACTCTCAAATGGGGATGGAGAAAGGAACTCAGATTTAGAAGTGGGTAGCCATCTGGGAACAAGTGACCACCAAACAGTGTGGTTCACAATAAACGCAGCCATAGAGTCAAGCCATACAAAAACAAGAGGATTGGACTTTAGGAGGGCTGACTTTGGGAAAATGAGAGATTGCCTCAGAAAAGCACTAGCAAATGGGCAAGAAGGAGGGGTGGATGAACAATGGGGAATAATCAAAACAGCCATCACGGAGGCAACAAGCCTTTGTGTGAAGCAAATCAACAAAACAAAACAAAGGAAAAAACACTATGTTTCTCAAAAGAGGTGGAAGGAAGGTTAAGGAGAAAAGGATAGCATTCAGGAAATATAAGGAAACACAGAAGGAGCAGGACAGAGAACTTTATCAGTTAAAGCAGAAGGAGGCAGGGAAGGCAGTCAGAATAGCAAAGGCACAAACTGAGGAAAAGATAGCTAACTCTGTTAAGAAGGGGGATAAAACCTTTTATAGGTACATTAGGGAGCGAAGAAAGACCAAGGGAGGGATACAGAGACTTAATAAAGGGGAGGGAATGTGGGCAGAGGGTGACAGTGAAAAAGCAGGGATACTGACTGAATATTTCTGCTCAGTATTCACAATGGAAGGGGAGGAGAAGGTACCTAAACCAAACAAGAGAAATACTCTGGATGGGGGGGTTGATACCAGTCCATTCACAGAAGAAAGGGTTTTGAAAGAACTGAGGGTGGACAAAGCAGTGGAGCCTAGGATTCACCCCAGAATTCTGAAAGAACTAAGTGTAGAACTAGTAACACCACTGACTACTCTCTTCAACAAATCATGGGAGGATGGGGTGGTACCTGAGGACTGGAGGAGGGTGGATGTGATTCCACTTCACAAAAGTGGGAGCAGGGCAGAGGCAGAAAACTACAGACCAGTTAGTTTGACCTCAATTATAGGGAAAATGATGGAATCACTTCTGAAGGAAAGAATTGTTGAGTACCTAGAGGCCAGTAGGGCACAGAACCCAAGGCAGCATGGTTTCACAGCAAGAAGGTCATGTCAGATGAACCTAATAGATTTCTTTGACTGGGTGACCAAAGTAGTAGACCAGGGAGGGGCCGTGGATATGGCCTACCTAGATTTCAGCAAGGCATTTGACACAGTCTCACACAAAAGATTAATATACAAATTAGCCAGCCTTGGAGTGGGTCCCAAGGTGGTAGCCTGGATAAAAAACTGGCTGGACAACAGGATGCAAAGGGTAATAGTAAACACAGTCCACAGTGAAGAAAGAAGGGTAACTAGTGGGGTACCACAGGGTTTGGTACTGGAACTGGTCCTCTTTAATGTCTTTATAAGTGACATTGGAAAGCACCTGGAAGGAAAAGTATGTCTCTTTGCAGACGACACAAAGATCTGCAACAGGATTGATACACAAGGTGGGGTGGAAAGGATGAAAAGGGACTTGGCAAAGTTGGAAGAATGGTCAAACATATGGCAGCTCAGATTCAATGCAAAGAAGTGCAAGGTAATGCACCTGGGAACCAAAAACCCAGGGGAAGAGTACACAATGGGGGGTGAGATACTGTAATAACAACAACAAAAATCAAAAGAGACCTAGGAGTAATTATATCAGATGACCTAAAGGCGGGCAAGCAATGTGAGAAGGCAGTAAGGAGAGCTAGGGGATACTGGGGTGCATAGGGAGAGGCATCAACAGTAGAAAACAGGAAGTTGTTATCCCTCTGTACAGACAGTTGGTGAGACCCTATCTGGAGCACTGCGTGCAATTCTGGAGACCCCATCTCCGCAAAGACATAGACAGGGAGTGGAGGCTGTTCAGAGGAGGGCTACCAAAATGGTGCAGGGTCTGCACCAGAAGACATACGAGGAGAGACTAAAGCAGCTTAATATGTATACCCTTGAGGAAAGGAGGGAGAGGGGGGACATGGTAGAAACTTTCAAGTGTCTCAAGGGAATCAACAAGGTCCAAGAGGGTAGCATCTTTCAGAAAAAGAGATGTGCAAGAACGAGGGGGCACAATTTGAAGATGGGGGGATGGCTCAGAGGTAATGTGAGGAAGTATTTCTTCACAGAGAGGGTTGTAGATGCATGGAACAGCCTTCCTGAGGAGGTTGTAGAGTCAGAAACAGTGGGAGAATTCAAGAATGTATGGGACAGACATAAGGTAATTCTGGTAGGGGGTAGGAGGAAGTAAGCAGTTGATAACTAGAATCTGCAGCTTACCCATCAGGTAGGGAAATGGGCAGACTAGGTGGGCCAAGCGGTCCTCATCTGCCATCAAATTCTATGTTTCTATGTTTCCCTTTCCTGTTTGGTGACTGTCAATATCTCTTCCTCTATTTTACACTTTGTCTCTGGGTTTCTGTGCCCTAGGTGCATGATTTTGCACTTGTTCACATTGAAACCAAGCTGCCATACTCTTGACCACTGCTCGAGTTCTCACCTGTCTTTGCACATTCTCTCCATCCCCTCTGGAATGTCCACATTATTGCAGATTTTAGTATCATCTGCAAAGAGGCATACTTTCCCTTCCAGGTCTTCTGCAATGTCACTAATAAAGACATTACAGAGGACTGGTCCCATTTCTGAGCCACAAGTTGCCCTGCCTGTCACTCTTCCTTCCCCCCCGAGTGAGTGCCATTTACCACCACCCTCTGACGCCTATCCATCAACTAATTTTGTACCCAGGTTACCACTTTAGGATCTATCCCCAAACTGCCAAGTTTGCCTATAAGCCTCCTATGTGGTACGGTGATGAAGGCCTTGCTGAAGTCTAAGTAGGTTATATCCACCACCCCACCCTCATCTATTTCCCTGGTGCCTCAGTCGAAGAAATCAGTCAGGTTTGTCTGACATGACCTCCCCCCCATGAATCCTTGCTGCCTTGGGTCTTGTAACCCGCTGGATTCAAGATACTCCATAATCCTTTCCTTTAACAGTGACTCCATTAACTTCCCCACCACTGATGCCAGACTGACTAGCCTGTATTTACCAGCCTCCTTCGTGCTACCGCTTTTATGAAGTGGTACTACATCTGCCCTCCTCCAGTCCTCTGTAACCTCTCCTGTTTCCAGTGAGTTGCTAAATAGGGCTGTCATAGGTGCAGCCTGAACCTCCCTGAACTCCCTCAACACCCTTGGGTGTACCTGGACCAGCTCAATAGCACTATCCAGTTTCAGATCTGTGAGTCCTTTCAGGACTCTCTCCTCTGTAAAAGGACTTGTGTCTACCTCTCTCCCTAGTGTTCTTTCGATTTTTATTTGGTCTATTCCATTCCACTGTGAAGATTCAAAAGAAGTATCCATTCAGGATGTCGGCTTTTTCCTGATCCTCCTCAGCACAGCCCCCCCCCCGCCCAACCTCACAATTCCTCCCCTTGTCTTCCTCTTTACACTTATGTACCTAAAAAAAAGATCTTGTCCAGGCCCCACATGGAATACTGTATGCAGTTCTGGGATATCAAACCAGATGGGAGGGTGCAACACAGGGCCACCAAAACGATAAGGGATATGGAAGACGAAGCTTTGAGGAGAGGCTGGTGGCCCACAACATGTTCATATTGAAGAAAAGGAGGCTGATGGGGACACAATCTCAGTTTTCCACATACACAAGGGTACTGACAAAATCCAACAGACAGAGATGTTTAATCTGGTGTCCTCCAGCAGGACATGAGGACACACCCTGAAGCTCAGAGGTGGTAAATTCAGGGGTAACGTTAGGCGGCACATCTTCTCCAAGAGACTACTGAACTTATGCAACAGTCTACCAATGAAGACAGTGGACATGAAGATGGTACAGGTTTTCAAGGTAAGCCTGGACATATTTGCTTACCAAAGAAATTACTGGATAACCTGGGTAGTAGAGTGGGTAAGGAACCCCTTTAGATTAGTAGATGTTTGCACAGCATACTTATTCATACCTGCTTATGGCAGACATTATGGACCTAGAGTCCCTTCTAACTTTAGATTACTGTGCTACTATTTTACCATTTTTGCATACTGCCATGACGCAAAAGTGCAGCTGTACTGCTTGAGACATATGGAGTACCGAGTTTTTTTTGTCAGGATGCAGTGGACAGATTGATTTCCCTATGCCTTCTCACCAATACCTCTAATTCAGAAGGTCCTTCCCAAACTAGTGGCCCAAAGCGGGTCAAATGATCCTGATACTACTGCACTAGCCTCAGCAGATATGGTAGCCATTGCTGCATTAGATGGAAATTCAGGGTCTGCTAGACCTTCCATTAAAACACAATCTATGGACCCAGTTTCAGGGTTAGCTAGCACAGCTGAACCTTCAGTCTCTACATTCCTCAAGCTTGGCTCCTAATCTGTATTGTCAACATGTTTGGTGTGTCTAAACAACTGACCCAGCTTCTGCTGGTAGGAAAGGAGCCCTTCATTAGAAAGGATTGCAGTGCCAAGTGGAAGCATTTCTCTAACTAGTGTTCCAAGAAACCTTGAAATCCTGTCACCTGTCATCCTGAACAGGTGCTGGACTATCTTTTGGACATCTCTGAAATTGGCCTGCAGGTCGGCCATTTCATCACATAATACTTTAGTAAGTGAACTTCCATTTCCATAACTGCCTCTCTTCGAGAGGTTCCTCAGCGGAACACTTCACTTACAACCACCAGTTAAGAAAGCAGTGGCCACTTGGATCTCCCTTTAGTGCTAGAAAGGCTAAACTGTCAGCCTTTTTAGCCAGCAGCAACATGTGAGTTTAAATTATTCACCTGGAAAAAAGTTTCCTGGAAGCCATCACCACACCTCACAGAGTAACAAATCTACATGCTTTAGTAACTGGCCCTCCATACACAGTATTCCATAAGGATAAGGTTATTCTCTATACATACCCTAAATTTCTGCCTATGGTAGTGTGTAAGTTATATATTAACTAATCCTTGGTACTTCCAACATTCTTCTCCAAACTGGAGAATCCTGGGTAATCCTTAAATCTTTCTGTCAGTCTCTCCCAACAATGACTGAGACATAGTGATCTTAGGTTACATCTTACATAGGCATGATGGATGGGTAGAGGTGGAGAGATGTCCCTCTACACCAGAGAAGGGATAGAGGCAGTAGAGGATGCTACCATTCGGAGGAAAGGGAAGGTAGAATCACTGTGGGTTCAGCTCACATAGCTGTCAGGCAGGAAGACTCAAATGGGGGTGGGTTACAGGCCACAGGGGCAGGACAAAGAGGGAGATAAGGAACTGGGTACTGAAGTAGGGATGGGAGGCAAAGGGGGAGGTTGTAACAGTGGGAGTTCTCAGTCTGCCAGACATCAACTGGGACACCCCAGTGGCCAGAAGCACTCGAAGCCAGGCCCTACTTGATGTCTTGAAGGACTGCATGTTGGTACAGCAGGTCAGGGATCCCACCAGACAGTCAGCCATTCTAGATGTGGTACTCTCTAACTCAGAAAGAGTAGGCAGAGTAAGTGTCAGGGAATCATTGGGGTCCAGTGACCAAAATACTGTATGGTTAGAGGTGGCCCTGGGCAACTATAAGCTCTTGTCTAGGCTGATATGATAGACTTTAGGAGGGTGGATTTCACCATATTGTGCTGGCCAGGTTGGCAGGGGCAAACAGCGTCAGAGGAGTGGAGGAAAGATGGGGGTTATAAAAGGGCCTCCCTTGGGGCAACAAATTACGCACAAGAACAGTTATCAAGAAAAACAAGTATAAGAGTCCAATGTGTTCCTCTGAACAGATCAGGGAGGCATTGAGAGTTAAAAAGAGGGCCTTTATAAGGTACAAAGAAAAGCAGGGGGATGAAGAATGGAACGAGTACCAGGAGAAAACTACAGAGACCAAGAGGACAGTCAGGATTACTAAGGCAGTCACAGAGCTGCATATTGCTTAAGGGGGTCAAGGGAGGGGGGGCAAATGGTTCTTTAGATATAGAAGAGAAGAAAGAAAGTTAGGAGGGGCAATTGTCAGGCTAATGGAGGGGGGCACGGTAATAGAGGATGACAGGTAGAAAGCAACTGTGCTAGATGACTTCTGCTCAGTATTCACTTTGGAGAAAAGCAGGCCCTTGCTGGAGAGTGGCACAAAGGCAAAAAAAAATACAACAACCCTGCAGACATTTACTGGCAAAAGAGCTGAAAAGGGGCTAGCAGCCCAAAGGGTAAACAAGGCCCTGGGACATATCCAAGGGTGCTAAGGGAATAGGCATCAGTGTTAGCAGAATCCCTGGCAGGCTATTGAATAGCCCTATGTAGCAGATTGTTCCCAAGGAGTGGTTGATGGCAGACATGGTTCCGATGTACAAGGGAGGGGGCAAGGAGCAGCAGGGAAACTATTGACCCATTAGCTTTACCTCTGTGGTAGGGAAACTGGTGGAGACACTAGTCAAGGAAGATCTAGTGGAATACGTGGAGAAAAACGGACTTCAGGATAGTATGCCTCATGGATTTGTGACAGGAAGGTCTTGTCAGACCAACCTGACAGTATTCTTTGATTGGGTAACCACAGTGGTTGATAAGGGCCGTGCTGTGGATTTACTCTACTTTGATTTCAGCACGGCATTCAACTCAGTGCCATACTGAAGGCAGCTGAAGAAGATGGGTGATCTGGAAACAGCTTATGATACAGCTAGATAAGTCAGCGAGCTATAATGGTATAAAGCTCTGAAAAACCTATGAAATAGTAAGATCAGTGAGGAGTTGGCCGGAGGGGGAGGCAGCAGAGAGCTGTAGTGAATGGGGTCAGATCAGAGAAAAGAGGTCACTACTAGGGTACCGCAGGAATCTGTTCTGGGCCCAGTCCTCTTCAATGTGTTCATCAGTGACACAGTAGGGGAAATCCAGGGCAGGTTGTGTCTATTTGCAGATGACACAAAACTATGTGGTAAGGTTGACAACATGGAGGGGATAAGGGAGTTGCAGAGAGATCTGCAAAGGCTGGAGAATTGATCCAAACTGTGGCAGCTGAAATTCAGTGCCAAGAAGTGCAAACGTATGCGCTTTGAGAACAAAATCCCCATAACACAGTACTGAAGGAAGGGGTTAAGCTGGACACAGCATGAAAGGAAAGCAATCTAGGAGTCATTAGTAGTGACTCCCCAAAACAAACCAGCCTTCATCAAGGCTAACGGGATGCTGGGATGCAACAGTAAAGGGTTTGACAGTAGAAGGCAGTAGGTACAGTTACCACTTTACAGGTCACTGGTACTGGTAAAGCCACATCTGGAGTACTGTGCCCAGTTCTGATGTTCCCACCTTAACAAGGACAGGGACAGTCTAGAGATGGTACAATATAGGATGACCAAGATGACTGGGGGGCCAGTACTGCAGGCCCAATGAGGACTGGCTAAAGGCACTGAACATGTATTCGCTTGAAACCAGAAGAGAAAGGGGGGAAATGATAGTGACCTTTAAGTTCCTGAAAGGAATTAACAAGGTGACTGAGACTGCGAGCAGCTGCTTACCAGGAACAGAGAAGCTAGGATGAGGGGGTCATAAGTGTAGGTTAATGGGGGGGGGTTTAAAAGGATGTGAGGAACTATTGCTTTACCGAAAGAGTGGTTGAGTCATGAAGTGGTCTGCCAGCAGAGGTGGTGGGTGCCAAAACCATAAATGGCTTCAAACACAGCTGAGGTTGAGTCAGGGGGGATATTAGCTACTCAGTGGGAAGTGAGGACAGGACCATGGATAACAAAAGGGGGAAGAGCGTAAGTGAAGACCCCACAAAAACTATAGATCCTGGGGTATGGTGGGGTAATATCAGAATACCAAATGGACCATCGGTCTTCTTCTGCCATCATTGTCTATGTCTCTAAGTTCCTCTCAATGTCAGAAGAATTTTTAGTTTCTCCCTCAATAAAACCAAAATGTACAGACAATCATCTCAACTGTTTGTTTCCTTCGATCCTAATCACAAAAGAATACAAACTGCCAAACAGTGTCTAACTGGACTGTCAGTTGCACTCAACATTGCCATTCAGTGGCAGGGAAGTAATTGAAAAGCTCAATCAGTGCTCAGTCCACTCAAGCTGTGGCCATCTTGGTGGTCTTGCTGAGACTGGCCCTCTTGCAGATATGTAAGGCATTAGTATGGTTACACATGGAGCACTGTGGACAGTTCTGGTCACCACAGTACAACTACAATGTTGCTGCAATTGAGAGGGTGCAACAGAGAGCAAACACAATATGGAAAAGGAGAAGTTAGACAATGGGACCATTTACAGATCATGGCCTAGCTATTCAGAGGGGTTGGGCCAGCACAACTGCAGAAATGCATCCTGGGGCTATATTTAAAAGGTGGAAATGCACTGTGCAATTCCTGATGCGCCGCAAAGATCATGTATACGGCGCATCTCCAGGGGGCGTGCCCATGCATATCTGACATCCGATATTCAGCCCAGGATGAGCATTGCATCTGCTGCCACATCCCAGAGATGTGCCACATATATGGGCACAAAGTTGAGCCCGTAAAAAGGCTCAACTAGTAGCCACCCACAGGTGGGCCTCTGTAGTGCGGGGTGCAACACAGCAGCCACCAGCCATGGTTGGCAACCCCCCAACACCGTGCACAATCTGTCACAGTATGCCCTGGTAGTCTAGTGGATCCTCCCTCCCTGCTCCGTACCCCGATCCCCGTAACAAACCATTTAAAACATCCCTGGTAGACTAGTGGATCCTCCCTTCCTGCCCGTAACCCCGATCACCGTACAAATGTAATATTTCATTCCCTGATGGTCTAGTGGTACCCCCCTCCCCACCCATAACCCTGATCACCTTAAGAATGTAATATTTCATTCCCTGATGGTCAGTGGTACCCCCCACACCCGTAACCCTGATCGCCGTAGAAAGAATGATTTAATTCCCTGGTGATCCAGTGGTACCCCCCGCCATAATCCTGATCACCCAAAACACATCCCCTCAGCCTTGTAGTCCAGTGGCACCCCCATGCACAGGACCTCCAGCCCCTCAGCTCCCCGGGTCATCGGCAGGCAACAAATCCACCCACATACCTCCGTGGCTGCAGTTTGAACTGTAATAGTCATTCACAACTTTGCGAATGAAGTCATTCATTCACAAACTTGTCAATGCCTATTACATTATGCACTGCAAGCCCATTGGTCCACAGTGTGGACCAGTGTACTTGCAGCAGATACTGTAAGCTGTCCTTTGGTGGGCATTCACTTTCCAGATCCTATTGCCTTGTGTGAGGGAGTCAGGACCAAGATTCAGTCCTGGATCTCCCCACATTGTACAGCAGCACTCCACTAGCTGGCACTACAGAGCCAAAAGTATTTCACATAATACTGAAGTCTGCAGCTGCCTGGGTGGTAAGAGGCAAACATTATGAACTCTTGATGTTTTGTCATCTAGCATTTACTATGTTCCTAAGTTCAAGACCAATAGCGGAAAACAATGATAGGGTTTATTTATTTTATTTTGGTTTATTAAAAAACACACAATTGCCGGCTCCATGGTGCCAAGCAATGGAGGATCAATCTGGCATGCTGGTGACCCGGGTCCGTGTCCCAAGCCTGGGATATCAGGAGCGGAGGTTGGCAGGGAGGGCTCAAGAGCATCTCATGGATGCTCTCCTCCCAGGAGGAAGGGAGGCTGTCATGTCGCTCTTTCGTGGCTCCTGATGGTGGCTAGAGTGGCAGTGCCAATGATGGTGTAGGTAACCAGGCGCCATTGTGCACTACCCCCAGGTCAGCCATGAGTGTGCGCAGCCAATAGGGGAGGGTGGGTGGGACCAGAAAAAAACACACAAATAGCTGTCATGGCCCGGATGATGGCCGGTTAGGCTTCCCAACACTACCCCAGGTCATGCAGCATGGACCATTCCTGTCCCTCCAGCCGACGTCCCTGGTTAAGCCCCCTGCCATGGATCGGTTAGAATCAATAGACGTGCCTGATGGGCCAGACCTACGGGGCCGACGGAGATACAGTGGCGTGAAAAAGTATTTGCCCCCTTCCTGATTTTCTCTATTATTGCATATTTGTCACACTGGATGTTTTCAGGTCTTTAGAGAAAATGTAATATTAGATAAAGGGAACCTGAGTGAACAAATAACACTTGTTTTTTTTTTTAATTTCACTTATTTAATGAAAAAATTAACCAACACCAACTGGCACTGTGTGAAAAATGGTTTACTTCCTTACACTTAATAACTGGTTATGCCACATTTAGCTGCAATGACTGCAACCAAACACTTCCTATAATTCAATATCAGTCTTTCACATCGCTGTGGAGGAATTTTAACCACTCTTCCTCGCAGAACTGCTTTAATTCAGTAACATTTGGTAGGTTTTCGAGCATGAACTGCTCGTTTCAGGTCCTGCCACAGCATCTCTATTAGGTTTCAGTCTGGACTTTGACTAGGCCACTCCAAAACTTTAATTTTACTTCTTTTAGCCATTCTGATGTGGACTTGCTTTTGTGTTTTGGATCATTGTCTTGCTGCATGACCCAACTACGCTTCAGCTTCAGCTGATGGAAGGATGACTGGACATTCTCCTTAAGAATTTTCTGGTACAGAGCAGAATTCATGGTTCCTTTAATTATGGCAAGTCATCCAGGTCCTTAGGCAGCAAGCATCCCCACACCATCACACTACCACCACCATGTTTGACTTTTGGTATGGTGTTCTTACTGTGGAATGCTGTGTTTGCTTTATGCGAGACATTATGGGATCCATGTTGTCCAAAAGTTCCACTTTGACTCATCTGTCCATAGAACATTTTCCCAAAGGCTTGTGGATCATCCAGGTGCTTCTTGGCAAATGAGAGACGAGCATTTATGTTCTTCTTGGTTAGCAGTGGTTTCCATGCTTGCTACTCACATAAAGCCATTTTGCCAGTCTCTTTCTGATTGTGGAGTCATGAACACTGACCTTAGCTGAGGCAAGAGTAGCCTGCAGTTCTTTGGATGTTGTTTTAGGATCCTTTGAGACTTCTTGGATGATTTTACACTGTGCCCTTGGAGTAATTTTGGCAGGCCGCCCACTCCTGGGAAGGTTCACTACTGTTCCAAGTGTTCTCCATTTGGAGATTATGGCTCTCACTGTGGTTCGATGGAGTCCCAGAGCCTTAGAAATAGCTTTGTAACCCTTTCCAGACTGACAGAGGGCAACAAATTTTTTTTCTGATCTTTTCAGGAACTTCCTTTGATCATGGCATAATGTGCTTGTTGAATCTTTGTTGTGTGGCAACGACTCTGATGGTAGGCACAAAATAAGTGAGGTTTATATTGAGCAGGGCTGGCTGTAATCAAGCCTGGCTGTGTTCAATCAGCTGACTCTAATTATCCCTTTAATTGGGTTGATTTAACTAGGGGAATTACTTTTTCACACAGTGCCAGTTGGTGTTGGTTAACTTTTTCATTAAATAAATGAAATAAGTAAAAAAAAAAAGTGTTATTTGTTCACTCAGGTTCCCTTTATCTAATATTATATTTTTTCTAAAGACCTGAAAACATCCAGTGTGACAAATATGCAATAATAGAGAAAATCAGGAAGGGGGCCAATACTTTTTCACGCCACTGTAAGCGGCGGAAACTGGCACTGCTTGGGCAGATGGGAGGATGTCCAGCATGGGAGCCTGAAGGAGTGGAGCCATGACAGTCGTGGGAATGGGGTTTTGGCAGTCAGGGGGAAAAAAAAAACTGCAACTTACATCAGTTGGACACTGATGCAAGATAAAAAAATACATTTTAATTATCAAACATATTCTATAATGTCAAGAAACACGTTAAAAACTACCTACACAGATTTAGCTAAATTTGAAGCAAGGACTTATTTTATGAGGATTTCCCCCCACAGGAAAAATACACTTATTGTACACAAACTGTTTAATTTTTTCCAGTATTGCCAGTACGTACTTTACGACAGCCAAGTATAGCTCTTTAAAAGGAAGTGGGGGTGTTGCATCCATATATTGAACAAAAAAGGAATTCTCATAAAGCGTTGTTCTGATTTGGGGCATATTCCATTTTGCCCGATTCCTTAAATAATAGCTTGAAATCTCAGTCGGGGGCAAAAGTTTACGCAGCTTGTGATTTTCATTACACATCTGCAAAAACTTACCTTCAGAACCCAACCTATAACAATTATACAGAGAACTTTCTGTTTGATTCTGAAGGGCCTTAGTCTATATGCATAAAAGACTCACCATCAATTAGTATTGTACCAATGTGGTCTATTCTCTTTTAAAGCTAATGATTACTGTTGCTTTCAGATAAGTTGTTGGATTGGATTTAGTGATGGAGATAAAGATCTGCTGACCAAAATTATTGTTCCAGCAGAGCACTGCATAAAAGGATATATTACAAATCTATAATTATAGACTCAAAGAGGAAAGCCAATAAAAATATTAAAATGAAAAAGAAACAAATATGGCAGCATGCATCAGCAACAGATACATTTTGTAACTTTATCATTTGATTAAATCAATTATTATTAGTCCCATTCTTTTTCAGTAATTAATCTAGGAATATTATTTGTACTGGTGCATTTGTCTATAATTAACAACATGAAACACACATTTTATGAAGATAGAGTGTTAGACTTGGGTATGTACTCTTTAAGAGCACAGAAGATCTAGAGGTGATCTCTGCTATGCTTATAGTGCCATGAATGATGAATTCATTTGGGAAGCGGTAGGTCTATGTAAGAATCATAATTTATTTTTATTTATTGATTTATTTATTTATTCAATCCTGGTCTTATTCACTCTCAGGTTATTACCCTCTCCTCGTTACTCCTACTTTGTCCTTCTACCCCTCGTTTCCCCATTTTTGCCCTGCAATACCCCGGACTCTCCTCTCCCACCTCCCCCTGACTAATCATCATGCCCCCCCCCCACTCAGTGCCCCCTACTCTCCCTCTGGATGTCTGATTACCGTCTTTTACCTGACAATGCCATCTAGGCTGCAACTGTTACCTGAATTATCCTAGTGTTAAAATCATCTCTGTAACCTATTTACAATGTATTTTGTCTGTGTTTACTCACCTAGCTAGATACTCCTAAACCCACAATGTATGTATACCCACCCTTTACAACGTGGAACCTTTGTAAAAGAGTGGTCTCCTGCTCAAAGGTATTGTAATCCAAGATTGAAAGTGGGGGCTGTGGGATTCAAACCCAGGTCTCCAGGTTTGCAGTTCGGAGTCTTAAACCACTACACAATACTGCCTCCTTATGTTTTTTTTTAAACCCCTCACTCATTGATTACTATGAACCTATGAAGATGTCAAATAATTCTAGCATGGAACAATCATGATCTCATTTTCTATGCTGATTCTACAACTTTGCTTTATTTCAGTCAGAGCTGGCACCATCAACTGCTATCAGCCAACTACAGCCACAGCCTGTTGCAGAAATCTGTGAAAAGAACAGTATACCATTAGAAGACATCATCAAAGACATTGATTCTCGCATACATTCTTGCTACTTACAGCTGCGTGAAAAAGACAGAAATATTTTATTGGACAATACGTCATGTAAACTATTACAGTCAAGTGCAGTTTATCTGATGTTGTGGGAGAGTTCTATGTTTTTGAGAAATACCTTGCTGAATTTCAAGAGGCAATAACCGATGCAGACAAATAGCTTTCTTCCATCAATACAGTATTCAGCAAAGAAGTGCTAACAGTGGACTGTCAAGACTCAAATCCAGGTTTGCAAACATTGGTTCTCAAATAATATCCACAGCCAAGCCAAACATCCAACTGCAAATAACCATCCAATCAAATTTTAAAAGATTGATTTCAACAGTAACCAGTTATGGTCCATATCTATGCTTGTGGTGATGGGGCAGAGCAATGGTTATAAAAACCCTTCGATGTGTATTTTTACACTCTCATGGGAGGGTTAGGATTTTGATCAATCATGATGCCTCTTAGAGGGTCTCACTTTTAAATCTTGATCCACTGCCCAGTTGCTGACAACCACCTTGACCCACTGGAAAAGTGGGCCAGTCTTGTCTAGCAGAATAAAAGTCTTCTCCCCACTTTCCAGTCACATACTATTTCCTGCCTGCCATCACTGCCTGTTAGGGACACTTCTCCCTCCATCAGAGAAGGAGTGGCAGTGCTTTCAGGCAGCAGACAGCAAGCAGATACACAAAGAAAGCGGGCAAAAGAGATTACGTTTCATAGACTGGGCCAGCCAACCAAGAGAGATTCAGTTTTAATGAGCATACTATTATAGCATAGATTTCAGGGTGGGTGTTGGCAGCTAGGAAAGGAGTTACAGATTAAATATCAGATGCAGTACTAATTACAAACCTTGCTCAGGCAAGGGCATAGCAGCATAGCAAGACCACTGCTCAGGGAAGGGAGAAGCAATAAATCAGAGATCCCATGGAGCTTATATCAGAACCCCTGTCTTCATGGAGAGGGTATTAATAAATCATAGAGCCTTGTGTAGAAACATGCTAAACTCTTTTTTTTCTTACAGAATTCTGCTATATTTAGTTAAAGAGAAGTCTTACTATATACCTGGGCTTTAAAGTTCATTAAAATTTAGTTATGACAGCAGCTATCTTTCAAAACTTTACAAGGCTTTTAAATGCTAGTATTCAGTGGTATGCATGCTGGAAAATCCTAACCAATTCAATGCAAAAAAAAGTTGCCTTCTATGTTCAGGTCAGCTTACTGTTTATTTATTTATTTTATTTAGCTTTTGTTTACCGGGTAAGTACACTAGACAAGTATTATGCCTATTTTCAGGAACGAGCCGGGAGAGTACAACATGTGGAATACATATAAGGTAACACAAGGGTGGAACAGCATATTACATGAAATAATAAAACATGTGAGGAAAAGAAGATACACCAATCAACAATAATACAACGTATAGGAAGTACATAATTGACAATAGGAGCAGCTTGATAGGAGTGCAGCATGATTCTCCGTGCAGCTTAGTAACATGTTACTTAAGTGTATGGTAGGGAAAACCAGGGAAAACAAGCAGACTCAGAGTACTGAGGAGTGGAATGTACCACCTGTGCAGGTGGGAGTAGGCAGAGCAACCCGTGTCCATAGAGCAGTGCAGTGTACACAGAAGATGCCCACAGGTTGGGGAAAATGAGTAGTTGAGAAATTAAGTAGATATTAATTAAAGCTATGGAAAGAAGCAACAGCAGTTGCAGTAATACTGTACTTTTAGTTAAGCAGCGTCAGGGTGTGCTGCACATGAATAACATTAATTTGCACAGCAATACATAATTAAGAAAAACCTAAATTAGTGAAAAGCTAAAACATATTAGGGTACTGTAGAGTACACTCCCAAACAATTCCTAAACAAACCACAGATATACACAAGTTTACTTAAAAATATTTAACATAAAATTATAACCAAAAATCACACATTGACGTAAAATTTTACCCATTTAGTTTGAAGGCACAAACATGCCACATACACAGGATGCTACATCTACTGGTGGTATGAATGTGTTCACTTTAGACTGTCAGCAAGATGAATAGAATTGGGTGGCATTGCAGTCGTCAAGGTAAGTTTAAATACACACCTTAAAAAGCAATATAACTGGGTTCTCTTACTGAGCGGGTAAGAAGAGGGGTGTAACAAGTCTCTTTCCCTCATAGTGTTTTTTTTTTCTTTGTAAAGCTGTAATACAGAAATCCACACACCTGGAAACAGTGTAATACAGTACACCACAGTACTGAGGCCACTACCTCGGGTCAAATAAACGTAATACAATATAGTGACAAATCTTTCTATTCATCATTCCAACATATTGACTCTGCATAATTTCCCTGACCATACCCAACATTTCACGTATAATGCAGGGCTTCCTCAGGGGAAGAAATCTGCATTTAAATATTCTAAAAAGTATAATTAATATTATACACAAGATATATACATAGTTTCTATCACATTGCATTATTAATTCCACTATACAGGTGCCTTTACCCACCAAGCATACACCAGTGTGTTTAAAAATGTATTATTAATATTTGAAGTCAGGAAAAATATATTTCATGGTCACTGTGCTAAGAAATTCTTTAAAAATATTGACATGGATATTTATAACCTTCACCAGTCATTTATTCACCAGATAATATACACTGTGCCAAAATAAATCCATTAATAAAGCATGTCTCAATATATTTCAAACAGTGGCACACAGCCTCGAGCAGTGCGTACTTCCTAAATTAGCTGACGACATCTGTAAGGAATCACCAGGGTGCTCTGAATAGAGGTGTTTTATAATTATTTCGGCACTATGCTCAAACATTTATTTCTTCATTAAAAAAGGAGTGATCAGGGAGGAGTTGTATGGGGAAAATATCTAGATTCTCTTTCTGGGGTGGAAACAACTCAGCTCGGACAAGGCATTTTGTAGGGGATACGATGCTTCTCTAATCTAGGGCCAATGGCTGGAAATTTGGCCTGGGTGTGGGCCTGGAGGTTGAGTCCTTGCATACCCCTCTTCGACTGGAGGACACCCTGTGAAAGCGTGAGGTTGCTCATTTTTTTGTCTTTTTGTTTTTACTATATGGAAATTACACAGACATGACTGTGTGTCTGTATTACTATAAGAGTATCAATTGTGTTTATGTATAGGGGAGACTGGGGGAAGGGGAGTTAGACATAGCTAATTAATATGTTATTTTATTTTATATGAAATAGTTGACTGTATTTATACTTTTATAAGTTTATTTATTTTTTGTCAGATGAACTTTTAAGTAATATCTATCAGAACTGCATGAGAAGTTTTCGTCTGTTTTATGTATGTGATATCCGGCACTGTGGATTTCCGTTAAGTTTTGTATGTGCTCATTTCTGGAAAAATTTAATAAAAAGATTCAAAAAAATGAAATGAAAAAACATTCATATTTATTTGTTTGTCTACATAATTCAAACTGAGACCTATCTTTTTTCATATCATCACTTGTTCTGATCAATTTTCTTTGCACTTCTGTAAAAAAGACTGAGATACCAGGAGTTTAGAATGTCGGATCTTACTGATAAAACTATTCTCATACACATCGTTGTTCACTTACCTGACTGCTTGTGTTAATACAGCTATGAAAACTTGTTATTTGGTGTTTTAACAATTTGTTTTACTGCAAATGTTTATAATGAGTATTTACTGAAAGTGACAGCTGACTAAGATTGTATGCCAATCGGATATAGAAGTCTGCTTACCCTTGGTTGTGGGTCACTGACTGGCTGCAGCTTGACACACCCACGGCCAGTTCCTACATAAACAGGAACTTCAACAGTCTCTGGTGAAGTGTGGCCACACATGCTGCCAGAATTCACACAGACCCTAGAAAGGGTGAGCAGACTTCGGTGTCTGATTGGCACACTGTCTTAGGAGCTATCGCTTTTAGCAAATTACCTCATTATAAACATTATTTGAAGGTATATGAACTGTTAAACACCAAACAACAAGTTTTCAAAGCTGTTTTAACACAAACAGTCAGGTACATGGATAACCAAGTCTATCGGAACCACTAGTTTTATCAGTCAGATCTGACGTTCTAAACTCCTGGTATCTCAGTCTTTTTTACAGAAATTTAAGGAAAATTGATCAAAACAAATGATGTTTTAAAAAAGATAGGTCTCAGGTTGAGGCATGTAGATAAATATGGATTTTTTTTTCACTCCTTCTTTAAAGAAGGAATAAATGCTTGAGCATAATACTAAAATAATTATAAAATACCTCTATACAGAGCACCCTGGTAGTTCCTTACAGATGTCTTTAGCTAATTTAGGAAGTACGCACTGCTTGGAGCTGTGTGCCACTGTGGGAAATATATTGAAACATGATTTATTAATAGATTTCTTGGCACAGTGTGTATTATCTAATGAACAAATAACTGGTGAAGGTCATGACTACTCATGTGAATATTTTGAAAGAACTTGTTAGCACAGTGACCATAATATATATTTTTCCTGACTTCAAATATTAATAATAGATTTTTAAGCACATTGGTGTATGCTTGGAGGGTAAAGGCGCCTGTATAGTGGAATTAATTCTGCAGCTGACATAAACTATGTGTGTTATATATATATATATATATACACACACACACACACACACATATATATATATATATATATATATATATATATATATATATATATATAATATTAATTAAACTTTTTGGAATATTTAAATGCAGATTCCCTCCCCTGAGGATGCCCATTGTTGAGGGTGAAACACTGGGCATGGTCAGGGAAACTGTGTACATTCAATATGCAAGCAATAACACCAACGAGGTGTGGTTTATCACCTGATAAGAGCACGGATCATCTGATAAGGACACGGCTCAAATGATGTAGTAGCCAATCAGGAT
The DNA here is from genome assembly GCA_016271365.2 of Neoceratodus forsteri. Taxonomy (NCBI): domain Eukaryota; kingdom Metazoa; phylum Chordata; order Ceratodontiformes; family Ceratodontidae; genus Neoceratodus; species Neoceratodus forsteri. Next base: position 941,795,182 of record CM028137.1, read on the forward strand.
GATGAATTTTTTTTTGCCCATTTTATAAGTTGGAATAAAGAACTGAAAGATTTATCACTATATTATCATCAGTGTGGCTGGTATCCTAAGTTTGTTTAGCTTGAAGTATCGCTGAAACAGCCCCGCAACAAAGAACACTACCATAATCAATCAATCAAACTTTATTTAGTCAAGCAAATCATCCCTGATCAAGCTCATTTGCAAGATGATCCTAGGCAGGATTGTACAGATACAGTGAAAATTAATTTAATACAGGGCTGATACATACAGAGAAGTAGCAGTAACATCAGCCTCTAATACGGTGGGAGCAGAGATGTAACAAAATTGAAAGCGACACCTAGACCAAGGAGTGGCATGTACACAAAGCAAGAATAAAAGGATGAGGCATAATAAGGACTGTCCAATGGGTGACCCTGCATAGGGGGAGGATGGAGGGAAGGGTGAAAGTGAATGGGGGGATAGATAACAGGAGAGGACGGTTAATACAACCAGAAAACAGGAAAAAAGAAGAAAAAGGAAAAACAAGAAAAAAAAATAGAGAGAGAAGTGCCAGGTTTGTATGTAGAAGTGCTGTGGAAATGAGAAGCCAAGCAGTGAGGTCAGCAGATCACCTGAGTAGAAGGGGACCCACCTGTACTCTGTGTTGGACTCACTGCCTTGCTGCCCCTCAAAACTTGGTTTGTCTAGGAGCTCTCCCATGCTGACCTAAAGCCAGCTGCACACCATTCAAGTGTCATTGCTTGAGGCTGCCATAGCCTTTGGCATCCCAGTCAGGAAAGTGAAACATTGTTACCTTACATTTTTCACAGTTACCGTACAGTTATATATTTACTGTCATACCCACATATCCATATCGTGTGTTCTGTTCCCTGCCCGACGAGAAATAGTACTAAAAACGATCCTTCCAATCTTTGACTACGGTGACTTAGTCTACAGTATCGCCCCTAAAACCTCTCTTGCCAGATTGGACCTCCTTTTTCATTCTTTCTACTGCTTTGCTTTAGATTGCCCCTGTCAAACTCACCACTGCTCTCTTTACTCAGCTCTTTCTCTCCCCTCTCTTGATGCAAGGCGCCTTTCCCATTGTGTCTTTTTTGTCCAAATTGTGGTTTGGCACCCTTTCCATGTATCTCAAAACCCTCCTCTCCCCTACTTCCTCCTACCTTCTTCCCAACAAAACAGTCCATTCTTTTAATATCCCTCCTACAAAATCAATTGTTGGCCAATCTGCTTTTTCTTACTGCTTTCCTGAACTTCTGACCTCCCTTCCCCTTTGTATTCATTCTGCCTCTTCTTTCTCCCTAAAGTCTCTTCTTTCTGACTTTTGTCGTCCTGCTTACAACTGCCTTTGGCCCTTCCTCTTTTTCTTGTTTCTTTGTCTTGCTCTCTTCTTGCTGTTCCATTATTGTTTTCTCTCTGTACATATTAAGAATGTTTTTTATTGTCTAATTTGCCTTTATTTACTATTTTGCCTTTAGTATTTATGTTTCTGCTTTTATTACTATTTAATTGTATTTTACCTTGTATTATGTTGTTAGGTATCTCCTCCTCCCCTCTCCCACAGGACTCCATGTGGAAACGAGCTGTTGTCAGCTCAGTTTGTACTTCCTGGTTAAACTTTTCAAGTAAATAAATATCCTCATAATTCTACAATAATAACTGGATAGCTTTAGTTATGCATGGAAATCCATAGCTGTCAAAATCTGTTATTCACACTCTTGTACAGCTGGAGGTGTATAACAGAGTGCACTTGTCTGAAAGCTGTTCGCCATGAACAGCTGAGCCTCACATCTGACAGCTCTCATGCTCGTTCTGTCTGAACCTTTTTAAACAATCTTGTGCCTGCATTGAAAGCCGCTGCCTGTTTATCCTGCCTGGTGTCTGTCACCAGAGCAGCCTGAGACAAGATTTCAATAAGCAGTTTTTAGAGTTTTTTTACATTTCCTGTTGTGTTCTAATGGAAGTTGATGAAACCAGATCCTTCTAAAAGTGTTCTAAAGTGATTTCACATGTTTTTGTCGAAACTCTAATAAAGTCTGTACATCAGTTAATTTTGGACTGCTTACCAAAAACTTTAAAGTCACAGTTAGTTTATGCACAATTTCTTTCTTAGTTATAATATAAAATGAAATTTGGGGAGGTCATCTTGGATTTTTTTACACATTCATGGTATGGGATAACTTGATAAACCAGCCAAGCTTCGCTCTTGTGATTTATTAGGTATCCCACACATCAAGTGTGTACAAAACTCTTGTTACACACACCTCCCCATGCATTATTCTATATTTCATACATCTCTACAGTTGTACTCTCTTCAGTAATCTGGGACCACTAAATCAGCTAATGATAGAAAAAGTACTCTATGTCATCAGTGGCTCACTAACCAACATCTTTTTATAAATGTTTAATTTCCAAATGTGATCCCATATGTGATCTCTATAGGAAGGCAGATAGCTGTTCTGAGGTGCTCAGTATTCAGATGTAAGCTGACTGGTACCCAGTCCTGTGTGAACACTATTAGTACAGCTTTAATATTTAGTACATACAGTATCCCTGCTGCCATTGGAATGAAAGTAATGAGCTGTGATAACCAGGTTTATATATTTTTAAGTAATTAAAATAGCATTCTAATCTGTGTTGAAATTATAGGGAATCCCACAAGGGCCCTGACTCTGTAGTTCTGAAGTGAGCCACGGTAGTTCATGTACCACTGCCATTTGTCCTATAATCAGGGGTGGGGTTGTTTGTATTTTAGGACTTTAAGAGACGTTATCTTGGCCAGCCCAGTCGCACAGCAGTATTGCTACCATTTGCTATGCTGGAGAGCCACGTTTGGGAATGAATTCAGGCCACTGGGGCTAGCCAGGGAGGAAGGATTGAGAACCCCAGGGACCGCTCTTCTTCCTAAGGGAGGGGGGGCTGTTGTTCCCATTGCATGACTGCCGACTGGTGGAGACCGGTCAGTAGCACAGTTGGGAACACCAAGACGGGAGGGGTTGTCACTAAATGCCTGTCATGCATGTGTGCCACTGCATGCATGCTCAACCACGTCACTGCATGCTGGCACCCCAGGGGGGAAGAAAACGTAGGCACCCTCCATAGGCTGTTGAATGACCAACACAGCTAGTCACCCACCTTAGATGTGGTGGGTAAAAGGTAAAGCCATGAGCAGGTTGGTGAAGGGACTGGAGGGTGCCACTGAACAAGACCAGCAAAGAAAAACAGCTTTGTGGAAAAAAATTAAAGAGCTGTTATCTTATCAAGTTTTAACTGGATCTGATAAATTTGTGATGTTACCTTTTTCAGCATTCTTTTTAAGTGTACGTTAACAGATGACAAACTACTATATGTAAATAGCTAAGTGTCAAAAATCAGCTCACTGCAAACCAAAGACAAGTAAATCAATTAAAGGGGAAATAAACATTGCAGGGGTACCTCAAATTGTAAAAAGCCCATGAAAAGATCTTTCAAACAAGGTATTGGGCTTACCTGTAGGTGTCAGGAGTCCTGAGATATAAATTCCTCAATTGTCTGTAAATCAAAACAAGGTAGCAGCAATTTCAGTGAATCTTGAGACCAAAAGTGATGTCATTGAGGAGCAAGTTGTAATTAACAACATACAGCTTCCCCCTCTGTTACATCACTTTATCTTTCAAGATTATAAGAAATGGCTGCTCCCTTGTTTTGATTTACAGATTATTTAGATATTCATAACTCAGGACTCCTGACACCTACATGGAAATCCAATACCTGGTCTGAAATATCTTTTAATGGGCTGTCACAATTTGTGTGACCCTGCAATGTTTACTTCCTCTTTAAGTCTTAAGTGCCTGTTCCCTAAATGTGGGCCAGCTCATTGGTCTTGATATGAAATCTACCTATTTTTCTTCTACTCCAGATCTGGGATGCTGGCCCCTCTTATGCAGTAATTCCTCTGGTGTTTGCATGCAACTGAGTGTGGCTCAGCACACATAAAAAGATGGCATTAAGGGTGGATCACATGGACAATGGGCCTCCAGTAGGAATCCTGGTAACACTTTAATTTTCCTTAACTACACTGTAGTTACAGTGTAACTGCATTACAATTCCAATGCAGTTACATACAACAAACGTGTAACTACCATGTAACTACTCCTGTTGCATGTAATTACTGATTATTTACCATGCAGTTACACTGAAACTGACACTTAAAATAAAGTGTGACTAGAATGCCTTTCTACAACCTGGAAGAATCAATTACATGGCATCACTGAAACTGGAGCAAGCTGTGGGGAAAGGCTAGAAATGGAAAAAGCAGGCAAATTTTAACTACAGTCAAGCCAAGAGTATGACTTGGATCTAAGAGCCATAGCATGAGCTGAGCCATGAAAGGTGACAAAAATGCACATACATGTCCCTATCCACTTAAAATTTCTGACTGCTGCAATAACTGAGCTAGCTTGGCTCATGCTTTCCTTAAAGGGGTACATGCATGTACAGTGGTTAACATCATTTGAAATCCCACGAAAAGCTCTTTCAAATGAGGTATTAGGCTCATCTGTAGCTGGAAGCATTCAAGAGATACTGATGACTGAGTCTGTTCAACATTAATACTACATTGCAGCCATTTGTAGAACACTGTGATGTCATTGAGGAACAGGCTGTGCCTAACTACTTTGAGTCAAGCATAGCTTGTTCCTCGATGACTTCACAATATTCTAAAAATGGCTGCAGTGTAGTCTTAAAATTGAACTGACCGAGTAATCTATATCTTTGGAGTGCTTAAGGCTACAGGGGAGCCCAATACCTTGTTTGAAAGATCTTTACATGGGCTTTCAAATGTTGTCAGCCATTATATAAGAATGTGTCCCTTTAAGTATGTAAAGCCATGTCACAGCCAGGTACTGCTCTCTAGAAATGTTGCCAGCACCCTTGGCTTGCCCACCTTTAGGGCTGGCACAGCCACCTATGGGTAGAAGCCATATCCCCTGGACTAGAGGAAACTTTACATTATAAAATAGATGGTTAACAAAGGGGCCAAACAAAGGACCCAGGCTCTGTTCTCCTTTTTCTAACGACCTCTGACACAATTGTGCTTTGTTAGATTTTGGTGACAAGCACGGACTATTACTCCTGTTCCTTATAAGAGTATTTTCAAACACCCTTTCTTCACATTGTGCAGCAATTTAAAATGTATTGAATTGGCATGTCAACTTCTGTCATTGGTAGCACCCATTTTTTCTCGTTCCTGCTGGCCCCTTTGGCCTTCTGAGATTACTGTTGAACTACTGGGGCACAAAGATTTAACTTAATATTATCATGTTACAGGTATGCAGTGGAACTTTCCTGTACCCTCACAACCCCCCCCCCCCATATGTATTATTTTGGGGTGGTTGGAGGGGAGGTTAATAAATAGGACCCTCAGTTTCTTAACTGTGTAGGTTGTAAAGACTGCCAATCCCCACTCCCCCCAAAAAAGAATTTAAGGGGAATATTTATAGAATTTCATTGTATGCTTGTAACCTTATAAGTGTCAACCAGTCATGCATGTTATGCATTTCAAAATGATCTTTATACTGCAAAAAGGAAGAATCTCTAATAGTTTCAAGTATTCTGAATATATCAATGAATAATACGTAGTAAACTATACCATTAAGTTAGATGACAATAGAACAATGATGGGCTAACTGAATAATAACATTTTGTAAATAACTAATGATTAAATTTACTTTATACTAGGGTGTAAAAAATCCACTGACCATGAGGCAAATCCATGGTTAATTAAAAATGACTACTGGCTACCAGAATTATATTTCAAGTAGCCAAATAGCCAGTTTGGTCAACCAGATAGATTGCCATGGAGGCCTTTTGACCACTAAAGCATGAAGCTGATTTCTGACACTACTTCTTAGTTATTCTTCCTAGGGAAATGCTTTTAACAAGAGCTAGACTCATGGGCATTTATAATACTCACTGTATATAAACGAAGAGGATATGAAATGTTTTTTAAACATTTCTAGCACTGGCCTTTCACAATGGAATGTACTAAACCTACTTCACTTGTAAATCAAGTATTTATTGGTGGACTTTATAATCAAATGACGCAATGTATCATACAGTATAGCTATGAAAATCGTGAAACATTTGTCCATTTTGTTATTTTGAAGTGTAAAAATATATTTATAACTTTCAATATTTTATGTGTGATATTGTCTTAATGTTTTATATTATTCTTCTGGTTGACATATTCCTGCCTTTGGTACTGTTCTGAAAATGCCACAAAAATGCTTGGGGTTTTACTATATATGATTTATTTATTTCATCATTTCAAATTTGAAGCAATCAAGTGGCAGGCTGGCCCAGTGAAACAGAGTATCTTTTTTCATGCGGGTGCCTTGATACAACAGGGTAAGAAAAGTGCTTATAGTGTAGTACAATGGTATACACAAGTGCCAGTTCCAAAAGGATACATACATGTAAGTTACTGTGTTTACTTTACAATAATGTTCATGGCAATAGTAGAGAACAATTACTTACACAGCAGGTAGGGAAAGATAGCCATTGGTGTTGACTGTGTACGTAATAACCCATTACAGAGTGTGTAGTAAAACCCCTTTTTCCGTACACCTCAGGTATGTTTTAAAACGCAGTGCAGAGCAATTTACAGACACGTGCATATATGGTAAGACTGTCTTACTACACGCTGGAGTGAGTTATTGAGCATATAAAATGGACTATTTAGAAATTAGAAATATGTCTGAACAAGACTTTTTTTTATACTGTATGTCTGCTTAGGTTCTGACTTCCAGCTGGCCCTTTGGACTCACCTTCTGGTCCTCAATCTCCCCCATAGCTTTGTCACCCCACCATCTCCCAGGGTTTGCCTCCTGCCTTCCAACCACTGTGGATTCTCCTGTACACAGAGGTCTTCAAGGTGGCCCAAGCCCCTCAAGACAAACTTTTCTCCAGTCACTGGGAGGCTGTCTCAGTTAGCATGTGTGGAGCCTACAAGCTACTTTGAGGAGGGGATTTCCTCCTTCTGTTACTCCTTTCCCCTGAGGGCGCCATAACCAGGATGTCATCAGATGCACATATGCACAGTGTGGATGTGCGTGGTCGGCATCCTCCTACCCATCTCACAACTGTGATCACCCAGAGGGTGGTGTGGCAGCAGGGCTTTAACTCCTTCCTTCCTGGAGGAAAGGAGCAGCCTTGAGGACACCTGACCTTCCTCTCCTGAGCAGCCCTCCAATGTTCGGACCTAGTTGATGAACATAGGTAATCGGCCTCGCAGACTATGCTGCACTGACGGACCAGTTCTGAACAAGACATTAATGTGTCTTGAAAACAACTGCTTATTAGAATTACAACTAGTTATGTGGCAAAACAACTATTACTGCAGACTTGTGATGTAGTTCAGCCAATCACATTCTTCCTTTTCTGGCTGATGGTTTTATAATACCCTATATACACACACTGGGCTATTTTTGCAAAAATTCTACAATTACTGTTTTTAACTGGCCCTGCATAAGTCTCAAATGCAACACCTTATGGTTTGTTCAAGAAATTCCATTGTTTTAAACTATTCTCTTAATGAGCTGCAGACAGCTCTGTAGAAACATTGGAAAAAATAACCATTTGACTCAACTAAGCTTGTATTTCATATATCTTCTATAGATTTCTCCTCCACCTTTTCATTACTGAGGAAATTTGCATAAAATGGAATATTTATCCTTTACATTTCATTTGCCACTACAACTTACTCCCAGCTTGAAGTCATAATCCTCTGCTGGGACACCAGTTTGCTACCGGGGAATAACTGTGATGTCACAAGCAAAATATTATGACATCAGGTAGAGAATAAGCAATAGCAGCTGGTGAACTGTCAAGGAACAAAGATTGTGTTTTCATACGTGTGACCTCAGTAATAAAAAATTGGAACAAGACATGCACAGCCCAGGTGAAACAGCAGGTAAAACTGTGTTCATGTATTATATTTTTCAAAGTTCTCCTGGAGATGTTGAGTGCTTTTTAAATTTTGACCTTAAAACTGAAAATAAATTTTAACAGAATGGTAAATGTTCTGAAAGATAAAAACTGTATGAAAAGCTTAAGGTGTCTATGGAGCTGTTTATGCAAATACAAGAAGAGTCTGCCAAGTACAGAATGATAGCCGGGGTGCTATGATTACATTTTGTTGCTAACTGAACTGTAAACCATTCCCTTATAAAGGAACCCCTTCACATCCCTGATATACTGACTAACCAGTTAAAAAATGGTCCCTTGTGCCTGACACAATGGTGAACTGCCTTAGTTCCAATATTTGTCTCCAAGTGTAGCAAACTATTCAGACTGAAAATGTTACTTACTATCCTCTATCAAAGAGTCCTCTTGTACAGCAGGGCCATAATAATGTTTGAAGAACAACTCTTTACTACTTCAAATGTTATAGAAGATATTCTGAGAGCAAATTAAAGTGTGTTGTCCCGTGTTTATTGCCACATTCATTTAGTTACGTGTATAGACTAGTTAGTGAACTGGGTGATCATTTTTTGTTGCAATTTCAACCACATACTTTGTAAACAGCTTAAAAGGCTTTTACCTAATATTTTGTAAGGTGCTATTTAGTTCCATAGTAGTTTACATGGTTCAGAATTATTCATAAAGCAAAATGTTACAAAAATAGTTTCTTCTACATCCAGTTCATATTTGGCATATTCTCTGCATAATCATTGGCATCCGGTTAAATAATTCAGAACAAATGGCCTCTACCCCTTACCCTTCAATTCCCGATTTTCTCTGCATACATTCCACCCCCCACCCCTTTCCCCACCATGTCTGCACCCCAGTGACATCTTCTGGCTGCAATGATCCTGCCAAATGTAGCTATCAATCTAGCAATACATGCTTTACTGCAACAGTTTGGAAGTGTCCCCTCCATCGTGTTGATAAATGTATGGTGATCACATTGTCACCATTCCAGTATGTTCAATGTTTGATGTAACATGTGACCAGGGTTAAAAGAAGCACAGTGTATATACCACCAAATCAATAGGAGGACAATGATGGGGCACGCTGGGGCAAAATTAAGAAACTGTCAGCAAGAGGAAGGCAGGACTAATTGGAGAGCTGAATGTACTAGATATAGATTGGGGGATCCTAGCAGCCAAGTGTGCCTGAAAAAGGGCACTGGTGGAGGTTCTTGTACTGTGGGCCAAGGAGCCTACCAGGCAGGGGGCTATCCTGGATCTGATACTCTCTAACAGGGATTTAATTGGTAATGCAAGGGTGATGAAGACGCTAGGGGCAAGTGACCAAAATTCAAGTGAGGTTTCAGACTGACCAGGAGGCCCATCACTCCAACTTGAAAACCAAGGTTCTAGACTTTACAATGGAAGATTTGTCATACAATATTGCAGAATCAAGATCAGCTATACATTGCATTGAATGTGTTAGTGTTACCGCTCCATTATAAACAATGGAATAGACTGCCAGACCTGAGTAAATATTATAAACATATTACAAAAGTACCTTTATGAGTACAAGCAGTCATTGGTAGTAACAAGTAAATAGGAACTCCAAAACAGTCATTAAGAACAGAGACTGCAGGTACAGTACTTATTGGCAGTTCAGAACCTACAAAATTGATCAGGATTCATGAACAGTATATCCTGCAATGATTAACAGGAGAAAATGTGAAAAAGGTGTAGAGTGCTGGAAGAAATGAGGAGAAGGGTAAGGAAATGGAGGGTTGGAGAGGGAGAGAAGAGGAGTAATGTAAGGGTGGGAGGTGGGAGGAGATAAGTAGTTAGGAATCATAGGGGGTGGTGAAACAAGTACAGGAGAGCTTTGTAAGGAGGTGATTCTTAAGGGATCTTTGAAAGGAGTGGGTAGAGTTGCAGGCATGTAGTGTGGGAGGGAGCTAGTTATAGAGCTTGGTGCCCTTAAAGGCAATTGAATTCTGACCCAGAGAAGTGTGTGTGGAAGAAAGGGACATGATGTATATTGCCAGAGTTCCTCTGGTCAGGTGGGTAGGAGCAGACTTAGGGAACATAGAAGCTACCTTGGGCAGAAGTTTGTCCAGCTGCATTTTATGAAGGAAGGACAATCTTTTTTGATGAAAAGTCCCTTAAGGGGGAGCCAGTCAGGTGCCTTGTATAGGGTGCAGTGGTGCATTCTCCAGGGGAGACCAGTGATGAAGTGAGTTATATCATAACTGGCTCCAAGTTTGCAAAGGAGTTGAGAATTTACAGGCAGGGTGTAGATGATGGATCCATAAGTCAATAGTGGTAGGACAAGGGAGTTAGCAATTCTGAGCCTTGAGTCTGGTATTAGGAACTTATGAATCCTGTAGAGAAGCTTCATGTGGATCTTGCTCATCACATTGGAGACGTGTAGGCTGAAGGACAGATGGGGATCGAGAAGGATGCCTAGGTATTTAAATTCAGATACCGGTTCTATGCTATTCCCAAGGTTGTCTGAGAGGTTGAAATGGGGGTTGTATGGATTCCTGGGGCCGAAGAAAACCATGTGTTTAGTTTCCTTCGAGTTAAGAACCATGCCTTTGTTGGAGAACCAAGCAAGAAACTTCATGAAGTCTGTTTGCAAGCATGAGAGCATATCTTCAGGGGCTTTGTTGCTGCAGTAAAGTGCTGCATCATCTGCATAGAGGACCATTTTGGTCCTGGAACAGACTTCAGGGAGTTTGTTAATGAAGAGTGTGAAGAGGAGGGGGCCAAAGGTGGAGCCCTGGGGTACATCATATTTAATTGGGCATTAAGAGGATGCATGACCATCAGTATTGGTTATCTGAGATTTACGGTTGAGATAGCTTCCTAACCAACAGAGTCGGATGAGAGGGGAAGGTCAGTAAGGGTGGTAAGGAGGAGGTCGTGGTCGACAAGGTCGAAGGCCTTAGTCAGGTCCATGAAAACAGAGCCTGTATACAGATCTTTGTCAATGGCTCCATAAATGTTTCCAATAAACTTTACTATGGTGGTCTCCGTACTATGGACAGCACTGAAGCAATGCTGGGCATCAGCGAGAATGTTGTAGCTGTTGAGAAAGGATGTGACTTGGGAGTGGACTACCTTTTCTAGGATTTTGAAAAGGGGGTCCTGGAGCCAGATTTGAACAAGGATTTGACAATGGCAGTTTTCCAGATCTGTGGAAAAGAGCCAGTGCAGAGGGAGAGGTTAATGATGGTGAGAGGAACCGCTGGGGGGGGGGGGGGCGGCAATGGAGTGTTTTAGGATTTTGTAATCAATCCCATCAGCTCCTTTACTGGGACGGGGGTTATTTGAGCAGATGAGCTTAAGTGTGTCAGTTGGTGTCAGAGCCCGGAAGTCGAAATTTGGTACGGTCCCAAGGTGAGGAGTACTAGAAAGGAGACTGGGTGATTTGGGGAACTTGGAGAGGGGTGGGGTGGGAAGGGGTGGGGTGGGAAGGGTGGAGTGGGAAGGTTTGTATTTGTCCAAGTCCCTGAAGAAATTGTTAAACAAGTTGCCAACAGCAGAGGGGTCACTAGTAAACTGACTGCCATGGCTGAGGGTGATGGGTTCAGCTTTCCTAACCCTGCCTAGGAGGTTGTTCAGGGTGCCCCAAAGCTGCCTGGGACTGGAATTTTCCCTGAGCTGTCTGCTTTGGAGAAAGTTGATCTTGGCTGACCTTATAGCCACTTTCCATTTATTCTGCAGGGATTTGTAAAGAGTAGGTAGAGTGAGGTTTGATTCACACAACCTCTTCTTGAATACTGTGAGACTTTCAGCAAGTCACTTAATCTGTCCAGTGAACCTGCCTTACCTGGTTACCAGAGAATAAAAACAAATAAATACAAACAGCCTACTTATTAGTAACGCATTTGTATGTTGTTTGTGAAGACGGCTGTTACATTAATTTGCGATTAGCTTTTACCCCTCTACGGATTTTAATTTCAGTAGAAATGTTTGATATTTTTGTCTAAAAAATACTTTTAAACTGATTATTTATCGTGTTTATCATATATTGACGTTTGTTTTGATGATTGTGTTACTGAAACGTACCTGTTTGCTGCAGTTCATTTTCACTGACTTCTGCTCAGCTGGAGGCTGAAATCCTGTGGGCTGTTTGGAACTATAAGACATACAGTAAATAAATGAGACATAAATCCTAACCCTGGACCCTGCCCTCCAAGTGCCTCGGGGCCCCCAACTACTGCTCCAGGATCTTCCCCATCAAGCCTCACTACTCTTCCCCGTGGTCTGAAAATTCTTCACCTAAATATACACAGCCTTCTCCCTAAAGTCAATCTACTCCAGCCTCTGGTTGCTTCGCTTAGTCCCGATATTATCATCCTGTCTGAAACCTGGCTTAACAATAAAATAGGTGACCCTCCTCTCTCCATCCTGGGCTATATTATATCTCAACAAGACCGGTCAGGGAGGGGTGGAGGATTGGCTATCTATGCCTCCTCATCTATCCAATTCACCACCATTCTTTCTGCCTCTGTCCTGAAAGCATATGAGGTGCTTATCTTACAGCTATCCCCCCTTTCTCCATCCCTATATTTGTGGCAGGTACATATTGTCACCCAGGCCTCCACTCCTCTGTTGTTACAGACCTCATCAGTTCCATAGTATCCCACACCTCCTCGGGTGAAGTTTATATTATGGGTGACTTCAACTTAAACTGGTTATCCCCTACCATGAACAAAGTACGAAATGAAATTGATGCCGGAAACTTATCACAGCTCATCCTTGATCCAGCTCGGATGACCTATAAAATGAGTAACCACTCCTTAATGGACTGGGCCCTCACCTCACACCCACATAGGGTCATTATTGTTGCCCAGGCCTCCACTCCTCTGTTGCTACAGACCTCATCACTAAAAGAGGTCGAGGAACTACTTCTCCAGCTGGACTCCAAAAAAAGTGCTGCCGCTGACACCTTCAATCCATTCTACCTAAAGACTGCCTATCATGTCTTGGCAATACCTATTACGCACCTATTTAACCTGTCCTTTTCTCAAGGGACCCTCTCCAAATTGTGGAAGGCCACTCATTTCATCCCACTGTTCAAATCCGGGGACCCCTGTGATCTAAATAATTACAGGCCCATCTCCCTTCTCCCAGTCATATCAAAACTCCTGGAAAAAAATCGGAAATGCACAGCTGAAATCTTTCATACAGGATACCAATTTGCTAAACCCTATGCAATCTGGCTTCAGATCCAAACATAGTACGATCACGGCCCTAGCTAAGGTGACAAATGACTGGCAGCGTGAGCTAGAGGACAGAAAATTTGACTGTGCCATTTTTCTAGACCTAAGCAAGGCCTTTGACACCATTGACCACAGCCTTCTCCTTTCCTCCTTAAAAGCTATTGGTCTAGATCCTACCTCCTTGTGCTGGTTTCACGACTACTTCTCAGACAGGCACCAACAGGTCAAGGCCGAAGGTGATCCCCCCCCCCCAAATCTGTTAAAAATAGGTGTCCAACAGGGATCCATCTTGGGGCCACTCCTATTTGCTATCTACATCAACAGCATAGACACAGGCATCAAACAGGTGAAAATCCATCTGTTTGCAGATGACACAGTGATCTACCCGAGCTGTACTACACCCAAAACTGCCTGCAGCAACCTACAAGCTGAATTCAACATTCTTCAATACTAGCTCCTCAGCAAAAAACTGCTACTTAACGCCAAAAAGACAAAAGCAATGTTATTCTCACCTATCAATCATGTAGCCTACTCTGTTGGCACTGGTACTCTCCCTCCCATCTCCACCCTCTTAGGAGAATATCTGGAATTCATGCCAAAATTCAAATACCTAGGGGTCTGGCTTGACCACAAACTCTCCTTTGCAGATCACCTGGAGGACTTGTTAAAAAAAACTGAGGCAGAGACTAGGTCTCTTTTTCAGGATAAACCGCATATTAACTACAGAGGCCAAGAGACAGCTAGTTCAGTCTACATTCCTCTCACTAATTGACTACGCTGACTTTATATGCAGCCAGTGCGCTAATTCTTACCTCGGTAAATTGGACACACTTTACCACAGAGCCCTGCGATTCATCACTGGTCTCCCCCTTTCCACCCATCACTGCTCCTTATATGTGGCTGTGGGTTGGACATCCCTACAGTACAGACGTAATAAAAATGCGGCTCTCTGGACATACAGAGCTATTACTAGAAAACTCCCGCAGCACATTGTTGAAAGTCTGCCTCTCAATGCATCTGGAACCTACGCCCTAAGAAGCCGCTCTCTGATATTTCTGAAAGTGCCTAAAGACATTACACGCTTTGGGAGAGCTGCCGTAGGTTTCACAATGCCGACGCTCTGGAATGCGCTCCAGAAATTGCTGAAACTGACGACTCCTGCTAGTGTGACCGTGTTTAAGACCTTATATACAAAATACATCACGAAGCCTGTAATTGCTTCAAATGATCCTAGCATAGTTACACTACCCTCTCCCGCACCTCTCCAGCCTTCCCAACCTTATTTCTTGTACCTTGCAAATTCCATCCCTGAGTCACCTATTAATTCACTGCCCTGGAATCCTCCCTTCCTCACAAACCAATCCTTGCTTACCCTCAGTCTCCCATCCCTTTACTTCTAGTATTCTCCCAGTACCCGACCCCTACCCCCACTGTCTTTCCACTACCACCTGACACATCTCGTCCTCCTTATGCATTTGTTTTTTTTTTTACCTTGACTATGTATTTCCATTCACTGATAACATCCAAGGCAGCTATTTCTTCACAGGGAAAAATGCTTTATCCTTACAGGAATACTAAACCATTTTTTGTTTTGTAAAATCTAGTACCAATTTTTACTTACCTGCCACCCTACTGTTATACCCTTACCGACTGTCCATTACCTGAACATATATGTACTCTTACTTGTCTTGTCTGCTGTAGGTCCGCCTGCATTGTTGTACGTCTTTATTTACTGTTTATTTGCCTGTACATACATGCACTGCCACTCGACTTGTACAATGCAGGTCCACCTTGTAAATGAGCTTGCTCAATGGTGATCGCCTGGATAAAGAATTTGATTGATTGATTGATTAAATCTGGTGTATTATCAGATGTCCTAAGTGACCACCTTATGACCTTGCTGGTACATAAAATTCACAGACTCAAGGCCCCTCATAAACCTTAATAACTCGCTCATATAAATCTTTGAACCTCGTTCCCCTTCTCCATGCCCTAGCTCATACAAACTGGGCTCCTATAGCTTCAACGAACTCGATAGATGAAGCTGCAGAATATTTTAAAGGTAAATTTCTCAAAATTTCGAATCAGCATGCCTCACTTTGACATGTCAGAGTCCGTGGGAGCCACCTTCCATGGATCTCACCCGAACTCATAGCTTGTCAACAAGCACGAGACCAACTTTGGAAGCTACATAAAGCCTCAAAGCTCTCTAAAGACTATGAAGCATATAGTTCTCTTCACTACAAGTGCACAAAAGCCACTCGTTTGGCTAAGGCAGACTACTTTAGCTCAACATTTCAAGCCAATATAAACAATACCTCTAAATTCTGGAAAGACATCAACTCACTCTTCTCCCCTCCTTCCACTCCTCCCTCCCCCCTCCTCAATACAAACAACAACCTTATTACTGATCACCTCAGTGTTGCTACTGAATTTAATTTATACTTCACCTCTTGTGCCTCTGTTCTCCTATCCTCCTTACCGTCTACTAGGCCAGGTGCCCCCTCCACCTCATCTCGCACACTGCCCCAGGCTACTTGCTTCTCTTTCACTAAAATTTCCCCTTCTGACAGCTTGCATGCCTTGCATGCCTTAAACCCATCCAAAGGCAGTTTACCTGATGTCTTGGACCCCAAACTGCGATATCTCTCAGCTATGGCTAATGCTGCCCCATGGTATGACCTCTTCAACCTCTCGTTCAAAATGACAGCCCTCCCACCTGTTTGGAAGCCTTCCATTGTTCTTCCCCTACCTAAGGGCAGTGATCCTTCCTCACCGGGGAACTACCATCCCATATCCCTCCTTCCCACCCTTGCCAAACTGCAAGAACACTTGGTTCTTGCCCAACTCTCTTCTTACCTAACTCCAAATTTTTCACTCCCTTCCAATCTGGTTTTCAGAAAAGACACTCCACCACCCCCTTCCTGATTAGACTTACCGACTCCTTCCTCTCAGGGATGGACAGTGGTCAAATCATGTCTGGCATTTTTGTCGACCTAGCTAAGGCTTTCAACACAGTTTCCCACTCCCTACTACTAAACTCCCTTTCCTCAGCAGGTCTGACTGACTCAGCCACTAAGTGATTCAGAGCCTACCTTGTAGGTCGAACCCAGTCAGTCAGAATTGCTGACTCCACATCTCCCCCCCCCCATCCCTATCAACACTGGTGTCCATCAAGGGTCCATGCTGGGCCCTATACTTCTCTCCATATTTCTTAATGACCTACCATCTTGTCTGTACATCAACCTCAATACATATGTACATGGATGACACGGTCCTCTACACTTCCGGACAGTCCCCCACCATTGTTGCAAACAGACTTCAGCAGGATTTCAATAATGTTCAGGACTGGTTTTGCTCTCAACTTTTTCTAAATGCCAAGAAGACAGCCTCCATGACCTTCGGCACTAGGCAGAGACTCTCTAGGCTCCCCCCCCCCGCCCTCCTTCCATACCCTTGATGGGACAGTCCTTGAGGACACCTCCTCATTCAGATATCTGGGTGTTTGGCTTGACCAAAACCTCACCTTCTCTGGTCATGTGGATGCCATCCTATAGAAACTGTGCCCCAAGCTTGGCGCTCTATACAGGGAACCAGAACTGTCTCCCTCTCCCGACTAGGCACGAACTTGTCAAGAAGATAATCCTTCCTATTTTTGACTACAGTAATGTAGTCTACAATGCCGCTCTCAAGACTTCCTTAGCCAGATTGGAGACCCTCTTCAACTCCTTCTGTCGTTTTTACTCTGGACTCTCCTCCTCTCACCCACCATGGTCAACTCTACCACTCCCTGGCATTTCCCCTCACTAGAAAATAGATGCCTCCATCATTGTGCTAAATTTGTCTCTAAATTCTGGTTTGGATTGCTCCCATCCTATCTCACCTCCTCTCTATCAGTTCTCCCTCCCTCTGCCCACTCACTTAAATCTTACAACTCCCGTTCCTTGGTTGTCCCTCACTGGTCTACCACTGTAGGCCAGGCTGCTTTCTCGTATCACTTCCCAAAACTGTGGAATTCACTTCCTCACCAGATTCACCACTCCTCCTCCTCCTCTTCCTCTATAAACGTCAGCCCTACATAATTTCCCCTCTGTGAACTGTACCCGCAATTAACCTTCCTGGTATTCCTGACCAGCTCCCCGGCCTCTATCAATAGATTAAGTAACTATTCTGAATTACAGCTCCCTTCCAGCCCACTGCTTTCTTTCTCTGTGGAGATCCTTCCCGGCCATTACTTTGGGTTATTTATAACTACCAACATAACTATGACTTTAGGTTCCTATTAATCTCTACTGTCATTATATCGATAACCTTGATTCCTAGTCTTCTGCTCCCCTCCCAGCAACGCTACCTTTCCACCTCTGCTGTTATTCCCTATCCACCCCTTTCTTTCAGGCTAAATGGTACCATCACCATGAATTTAAGGTGTTATCCTAATGTAATCCACTTGACCTATCCATTGGGACCTCTGTATACAACTGTACTCTTTGCTGCACTTAATATGTTCTTTCTGTTATTTGCTAGCCACCGCTGCCAATATTGTTGTAATAATGTTTGCTGTTGTATGCATGTATTTCCACTGCCCTTTCTCCTAGGATGCACCGTGAGATGAGCAACTTGTTGTTCAGTGTGCCTTTCCTGGTGACATGTTTCAATAAATATAAATAAATAAATAACCACCTGATTGCTGATTTTACTGTGTGGACTGTGACTGAAGGCCGCCAGCAGCAGCAGCAGCTTTGCAGATTTGTGATTTTCCTGCAGGGATAACTTTACTCTATCAAGGACTTGTTTAGTGGACCTCTTCACCTGAAGTTTTTGTTGAGTTTTGTTGGTATTTTTGGTCTTTGTTCAGGATTCCTCTTTACTGTTGTCATCCTAACTTTTTGGAAATCAATTGTTGTTTGATTTCTGCTGTGTATTTGTTCAAATTTTAAAATAAAAACCTTTTCTGTGTTGCAAAGAAACATCCTATGCATCATGTTTGGAATCGTATGACATCAGTCCATAGCAACTAGATGTTCACAATAACACAAAGTCAAACAGACTTTATTTTATTTTATTCTTTGATAACTGGGTAAGGCCTGCTAGGCACAAGTGCCTGTTTTCAGGGGTGATCCGAGAGCACTGGAGTGGTTAAGTGACTCGCTCAGAGTCACACAGTGTACAAGTGGAGTTTGTGGGAATCAAACCCAGGTCTGCTGGTACCAAGCTCATTCAAAGCTTGTTACTCTAATCTAGGCTATACTGCCAGCAAGTTCTAACCTTTCCCTTCTTTTTTTTCCTTTGAAGATTGTATTTGTCTAATTATAAAGCATCTCTTTCTTTCTTTGTCATAGGAATCAAATGTAAGAGGCTGCAGAGTGTGAAGACATCTTAGCCTAGTATCACGTACTACTAAGTAACTTAACCTTAGGCACACAGCAAAGGCATTTAACTAACTGGAATGGAGCACTGGGTGGGTGGAGAGGTAGTTGACTGTAGGGACTGCAGGGTACTCATCGCCAAGGTTATGCTTTCAAGCAGGGGATGCTGACCTATTTGCAAGACCTTCAGGGAGCTCCATGCTCAGCTGGCAGCAGCTAGGGAGGAAATATTCCAGATGCAATTCCAACTAAGCTTGTGCCCAACCCCCACACACCCTTCCTCAGAGGCCCACTGGCCCAGGAGGGTGGAGGGTGGAGGGTGATGAGAAGGGGGAGGAAATGAGGTGGCAGGAATGGTCCAACAACAGTCAGCTCTTCCCATGAGGTACACAGCGCAAACCACTTTGTGTCCCTGAAAGAGGCACAGGTGCCTGACTCGGGCAGGGGTGACCATGGGTCATTTGGTGCTGATGGGAAAGGAGATGTGGTGACACCTGGGGACAAGGGGGCAGAAGTTGTTTTTTTTTAAGTTAGCAAGGAGTCGTCTATTGATAGGAAACTCTATGGTTAAAGGGGTGTAGAGTGTGGCAGGTAAGAAGGGTAAGGGGAGGGGGTGGCGCATCAGCCATCTGAGATTGGAGATTGGGATAGGATACGGAGGATAGTGGAAGAGGAGGCGGTAGCAAGGAGTACTTGTACACTTTGGTACCAATGAGCTGGTGAATTGGCTTATGGAGACAGTGAAGAGGGACTTCAAGAGGCTCGACACACTGAAGAAGCATTTGGCTTTCTTAGCCTTTTCTGATGTCCCTCCTCTCTGGGGTGGGGAGAATGGGAAGGATAGTATAAGGGATGTAGAGATCCAGGAGTTCAACAGGTGGTTGAAGGGTTGGTGTCAGGAACAGGGGCACCACTTTATAGGGGATTGGGGGGGGTTCTAGACAGAAGACTCTTGAAAGGTGGTGGCTTCACCTGACAAAAGAGGGGACTAGTGCATTAAGGAAGAAGTATGATGTCTACAGTGCCAGATGGTTAACCTAGTTGCAGGGGAGACTGGGGCTGGGAATTCCACTGTTGAGGGAGGAACAATAAAAAACCTAGGCAGGACTCCCCCAGGGATGGGGTAAGGTTTTCAGGGAATAATAGATGGGAGGAATGAGTCCAGAGGACAGGGAAGGGTAGACACAATAGCCAAGAACAGAAGGGGAAACACAAGGCACCAAAGTTATTAGAGAAGAGTGATGTGGAAGGCCAAGTGAGAACCAATAGAGGTGTGGGTGCTTGTTGGAAGGTGGTATGCCTCAATGCCAGGAGTCTGGGTAATAAGATTAGTGAGCTCCAGGCATTGTTGGCAGACTCTAGGCATGATCTAGTGGCCATTACAGAAACTTGGGCCAGTGTAAACAACGACTGGGACATAGCAATCCCAGGCTACACCTTATATTGGCGTGATAGAGGGACAGCTAGAGTTGGAGAGGTGGCCATCTACATCAGAGAAGGGATCAAGGCAGTAGAGAATTCTACCTTTGTTTTGTTTTTTATTCTGAGTTCATAACTGAACTTGGTGACCATATGACAGCTGCTATTGGATTGTACCCCAGAGACACTTTATGACCTCATCAAAGACTTCTGATGCTTTCCATTTAATTATTTGATCCAGCCTTCCGCTCTTTAGATCACATTATTGACTGTTTTTTGTCATTCTTTTGAGGTGCCAGCAAGCATAGCTTGTAATCGCCTACTGTGGTCATGCGTACATTTTTTCTGCATTTCAGTCAAGTTTAAGGAGAACCCTGGCATGACGTGATTTGCCGTGAGGCAGCTGTCAGACTAGGAAGGCTATCTGATCTGCCGTGCTGTAGGCCTGCCAGGCTTGGGTGGGTTTACTTGATTGACAGCTGGAGAACTGAACTCTGTGAGGAAGTCTCGCAGCAGGGAACAGTGTAAGTGTTGCACCAGCATGGCCCAGTAAGAGTGCAGCTTTCTCCAGGTGTGATGGGGATTTCCATCCCCCCATGCCCTTTCCAGTGTGGTGGGAGTGTCGGTTGCCAGGTGAGGAGCTGGTGAATGTCTACCCGGTAAGTGTGCAGGTTGTCTCTGGCACACAAGTACAGAGGAATAAAACCAGGTTCAGATGAGTGTAGGATGTAAAACAGAGGTTTAATAACTTGTTACATCAAAAGTGCAGAGCTGAGAACCCTTCTCTAACATAATCTCTCTCTCTTTCCCCTCTCTCCCCTCTCCCCACCCCTCTCTCTCCCGTGTGTGTGTGTGTCTCTCTCTCTCTCTCCCCTCTCTCTCTCTCTCCCCTCTCCTGTGTGTGTCTCTCTCTCTCTCTCCCTCTCTCTCCCCTCTCTCTCTCTCCCCTCTCTCTCTCTCTCCCACCCCTCTCTCTCCGTGTGTGTGTCTCTCTCTCTCTCTCTCTCTCTCTCTCCGTCTCTCTTTTTCATTCTTTTCTCACTCCCCATCCCCAGTATGGGTCTGACACTGGATATTAGTAGAATACTTGGGAAACTTGCATCAAGAGGTGCTAGTAGCAGATTAGCAGTCGGGGAAGTGCCATTACCGTCAGTTCCTGTGTACCAGACACTATGCTCAGGAAATTCTGCTACTTGAGGAGCAGTGAATGCAGTAGGAATGGGAGGCAAACTAACTGAGATCAAGATGAAGGGCAGTATTTCATAGTAAATAAATGACAGTATATATACGGTACTGTATTTGACTTTTGCAGTTTGGGGAAGTGGGTAAGGTAAAAAGCTAGAGGTGCATGAACTGGTGTATACGGTGGGAGGCAAAGTGATCAAGGACATTATGCAAAATAAAAACATCCTATATATATATATATATGTATGTATGTACTGCATCTGACTTGCAGTTTGCAGTGGGTGAGAGGTATGTTGACAGTACTGAGGTGGTGTACATGTGTATTCCAGTTCGGTGGCCACATTCTTTAAAGTTCAAAACCCCAGTAGTGGTGGCCATTTCATAGAGTTACTCAGAGAGGAGGTCTGCAGGCACAAGCAGCACCCCAAACTTTGAAGACATATGGCCGCTGACAGTAACACATGTATACTGGTCTTAGATGATTTTTTTTTGTATATCTGATGGTCACCTGGTCATTGTTTTTTTACACACCAACACCTATTGCAGTCATGTATATTCTGTTTCGCAATTAGTCAAGTTCAAAGATACATGTAGCAGAGAGTAAGGGGCCTGGGTTTGATCCCCAGAGCAAACATTTTTTTTCTTTCTCATTGCAATTCAGGGATGCTGTGTCTCAGACCCCATCCCCTAAGCTACTTCCTTTTCATTGCTACAGAAAGCCTGTCAGCCTTTTTTTCTGGCAACATAATTATTTTGTACAGACCTCCTTTGGTGTTTTTAGTACCACTGGGCACATGAACGTTCTGGACAGCAGCAACTCTCCAGTGACGTTTGTCCTCGCAGTGCCCCCAATTATGTAAAAGTAGACTCATGCAGATTTACCATGAACCAATACATATAGATTGTTTACATACTCATATCCTGAAAAGAAGCTACAGTAAATGATTCCCTAGCTCGTCTGGAGGGCAGGAGGATGGAAAAAGGCTTGTCTTCTGCTTCTCTGTTGTGGTGGAGCTTCTTTGAACTACTGAGCCAATTAGAATGAAACTTGTCAAAGGAATCGGTGAAAAAGGTAACACTGGAAAGGAACTGCAAATAGTGCGAGCACTAACCTGTAACAAGGAAGGCACCTTTATTGTTTAGAATAATCGAAACCCGTTAATCTGCGTACTAGTAACCAATATTTAAATATGGAATTTCTCCCTTAAAGATATATATTATCTCTCTCTCTCTCTCTCTATATATATATATATATATATATATATATATATATATATATATATATATACACACACACACACACACACACACATACACACACACACACACACAGGCAACAGGTAAATCATAGAAGGATGTCCAGACTTACAGTCAGAAACATCATCAGAACACAACAGACATCCCAGTCCTCTCATACCAGACAATATTCTTCATCAGGAGTTAGGCTCTTGGGTCAGGAGGGCCCCGCTGACAATGTTGGAACTAACAGAAAAAGAAATTATGGTAAGTATGAAGACATTTCTTCTTTCTGTAGTGCTCCACATTGTCGATGGTACATATGGGTTCTAAAAAGCACTGCCCATTATCCAAACGGGTGAGGGAGAATATTGTCCCCTACGCAAACTGCAAAAAAAAAGAGAAGAAAAAGGGAGAAGGAATTTACCTGCTAACCACCACCTGCAAAATTCTGCAACCAAAGGGCACATCGACAGAACTCTGAACATCCAATCTGTAGTGCTTGGTGAATGTGTGGATGGATGTCCATGCTGCTGCCTTGCACAATTCTAAGACAGATGCCTCACCTTTCTCTGCCCAAGAGATGGCAATAACTCTGGTGCAATGAGCCTTGATGAGAGCCAGAGCCCTCTTCTTTACTGCAACAAAAGCTTTGGCAATGCAGGCCCTCACCCACCTTGCCAGCGTGGCCTTAGAGGCTTTTGTCCTTTTTTGGCTGCTCTGAAAAGTACGAACAGCCTATCCAATTCCCTGAACTCCGCAATCTGTCTAAAGTATGTCCTAACCGCCCTGCACAAATCTAACTTGAGCAACTTTTTCTCTCTTGGATGAGTTGGTTGTGGACAGAAGGATGGAAGACAGATTTCTTGATTCACATGAAAGGCTGTAAGAACCTTTGGAATGAAAGATGGAACCTTTCTCAGAACCACCCTGTCCTTATGAATGACAAGGTAAGATTCTTTGTGGGACCTTCCAGTTAGTCACTGAGAATGAGCCCAAGGAGGCTCCAAGGGGCGACACCTGATCTCTCAAGGTGCTCAAGGCCAAACCTTTTACACATGCGACCTGTACACTCAGACTGGCTGGCTCCAACTATCAAACTGCATAAAGTTTCTCACCTGCTCCATTGCGAAAAAAATCTACCTTGGCCTTGCACCTTCTGGGGTCTCAACTCTGTTACAACACCGAATTAACAAATGGTGCCTTAGGAGATCCACGCTACAGCTACTGAAAGTCCCCCACTGTCACACTTCACAGGGACAATGCTCTTTTGCTTATCGAGCGCCACTTGGTTCAATGGCCTCAGCCCACCATCTCCTCTGCCCCAACAATTGGTATGTTAAAACCAGGCCCAGGACTATCTCACTACCAACAGCTCCTGTGACTGCCCAACTTAACCTTGTTTCAACACTTCCCTTTCTGCTCTAGTTGTCCCCCTCCCTCCTCACTGGATTCTACCCTCACATCTTGGTATACCCAATGCTGCACTTTTCACCCTCTCCCCACCCTTCCAACATTCGTTCTCCCCCGCTTCCCTCTTCCCTCTCCCTATGACTCTGGCACTTCTTAACTGTTGTCTATTTTCTCTGACAAATGCCGCTGGCTGCCTTGTTACAATGCTACCCTTGAATTGTATTAATCTGTACTCTGTTTGCAATGTCCACATTGTTGTAATGTCTGTCTTGATGTTCCCCATAATTTGTATTTTTCTGATGTGGAACCTTTATAAAAGAGCCAAGGCTCAAAGGTATTTGTAATCCTAGATTTGATAAATAAAAACAAGGCCTGGAGCTCGCCAATCCTCCTGGCTGAACACATAGAACTAAAAAATACACCTTGTAGGACAACACATCTAGTGGTACCGACAAAAAAAGTTAGATGGGTTCTTTACAAACAGCATTCAAAACTAGATTCAGATCCCAGGGAGGGACATGGGATCGGAACAGGGGTTAGCTTCTGCTGATAGCTTGTAGGAATTGAATAACCTCCCAGTTAGTCGCTAAGAACGAGCCCAAGGAGGCTCCAAGGGACGACACCTGATCTCTCAAGGTGCTCAAGGCCAAACCTTTTCCACTCCTTCCTGCAAAAATCCAAAATCTGCAGAACTGTTGTTCTGGAAGGCCAGTTACTTTTTTCTCTGGCCCAGGCCGAAAAGGTGGTCCATACAAGAGCATAAGTTGCAGACCTAGAATTCGTTCTGATGGCCATCACAGTATCCGCTACCTTTCTGGAGAAACCCTGTTTCAGAAGTTTCCTCCTTTCAAAAGCAAGGCTGCAAGCTTCATCGCCTCTGTGTTTGGATGCAGAATGGGACCTTGGGAAAGAAGGTCTCACCGAACTGGGAGGTGAAATGGAGGATTTTGAGCTAGATTCACTAAGTCAGAGAACCACAGCCTTCTAGTCCATTCTGGAGCCACCAGAAAAAAACTTCCTCTTGAGTATCTTATTTTGCATATGACCTTGGAAAGAAGCAGCAAAGGAGAGAAGGCATACGCTCTACAGAATTTCAAAACCTGTGGCAGCGTGTCCACTGTCTCCGCTTGAGGACACTGGTAGTAGCTGAAGAACTGATACATTTAAGCATGCTGACTGGAGGCTAACAGATCTATCTGTGGATGACCAAATCTTTTGCACAGAAGGTTGAACACCTCAAGGCTCAGCATTCACTCCCCTGGATAGACATTCTCGCGGCTCAGTCAATCAGCCTGAATGTTCAACTCCCCCACAAAGTGAACTGCTGATGGAGAGAGAGAAGGTTGTCCTCCGACCACAGTAGAAGATTAGTGGCTTATTTTAGCATCTCTCTGCTCTTCATGCCTCCTTGATTGTTTATGTACGGCACCGTGACAGCATTGTCTGACCTTATTTCATGGCTTTTAACTGTACCAGATTGTGAAAATGAAGGAGAGCAAGGCGTACAGCCCTCATTTCCAGGACGTTGATATGCAGGTGCTGTTGCTGCACAGACCAAGCCCACTGAATGCGAGAGTGATCCAACACTGCAGCCCAGCCAGACAAGCTGGTATCGGTTGTCAGGACCAACTCTGGGGGGACTTCCAAGACAGACCCCTTGCTTAGGTTCTCTAAACTCATCCACCAACTCAGGGACTGTTGCAGGGGTGGTGAAATTGGAATCCTGGCCTGATAGTCCTCTGAGGTTGGGTCCCAGACTTCCAGCAACTCAGTCAGGAGGGGTTGCATCGGCAAGCGAGCCCATGGGATTAGTTCTATTGCTGTCATCATGACATCCAGAATCCACAGTAGACTGTGAGATGAAGCCATCATTGACCCTCTTTAGAGCTCATGAATTAGGATGAATTACTGTATATCAAAAAAATGAAAATATAGTTTAAGCATTTTAACACTTATAGTGCACTGACTGAAGATTGAATCATCCTTTTCAAGGATTTCCTTAGTTCCTGGCTCCTTAGATACAAAAGATTAGGCACTCCATACTAAAGTCGCATGAACTTCTGAACTTACCCAAAAAGGATGGTGCACACAATGAAGAAAGGGTGAAACCTGAGGACCCTGCTCAGCTCCAGCTTATTTTCACAGGTGGAGAAGTGGTGTTTAAAATAGAGAACATTTTTACCAAGACATATGAAACTAATGAGACACTAATGGAGCTGATTCAGCATTTATTCAGAGCTGAACTCAAGCTCCCCCTTGCTGCAGACTCAATTATTTTTGTGCACAGAGATTTAGCAAACCCCCTATTCCCAGTCTTTGTGATGGTCGCTAATGTGGATATTGCCAAATCTGTCTGGGCTAAGCAATTAACACTAAATGTCCATAGTCTGTGTAACAAGCTCCCTGAACTAGTGGCCTAGATGGAGGAGGGTTGCCTGGATATTGTGGCAGACACAGAAACATGGTACACAGAGAACCATGACTGGGATGTCAACATACCAGGATACACAATCTACAGGAGGGACAGGGAGGGTAAAAGAGGAGGAGGAGTAGCTCTCTATGTAAAGAAAGGGATCAAAGCAACAGAACTAAAGAGTAAACAGGGAGCAGATGAGGCACTTTGGGTCACCCTGGAGACAGGAAATGGCACCACAATCGCATGGGGGTTGTATACAGACCCCCATCTCAGGGGGAGGGAATGGACAAGTAAATGATAGAAGGCTTTCTTAGAATGGCAGAAAAAGGGGAGATATTGTTGATGGGGGACCTGAATATGCCAGATGTTAACTGGAGCACCTTTGCTGCAGGCACATCCAAAACAGGGTCATTCTTGATGCCCTACAGGGGGCATGTCTTAGACAGCTAGTATTGGAACCAACTCAGGAGGGAGCAATCTTAGACCTGGTACTTTCAAATGGGGATGGAGAAAGAATCTCAGATTTAGAAGTGGGTAGCCATCTGGGAACAAGTGACCACCAAACAGTGTGGTTCACGATAAACACAGCCATACAATCAAGCCATACAAAAGCAAGAGTACTAGACTTTAGGAGGGCTGACTTTGGGAAAATGAGAGAGTGCCTCAGAAAAACACTAGCAAACAGGCAAGAAGGAGGGGTGGAGGAACAATGGGAGTGATCAAAACAGCCATCACAGAGGCAACAAGCCTTTGCATAAAAAAAATCAATAAAAACATAACGAAGGAAAAACAGCTATGGTTCACAAAAGAGGTGGAGGGAAGGTTAAGGAGAAAGGGCAGCATTCAGGAAATATAAGGAAACACAGAAGGAGCAGGACAGAGAACTTTATCAGTTAAAGCAGAAAGAGGCTGGGAAGGTAGTCAGAATAGCAAAGGCCCAAACCAAAGAAAGGATAACCAATTCTGTTAAGAAGGCGGATAAGACCTTTTATAGGTACATTAGGGAGCAAAGAAAGACCAAAGAAGGGATACTGAAGCTTAATAAAGGGGAGGGAATGTGGGTAGAGGGTGACAGTGAAAAAGCAGGGTTACTGAACGAATATCTCTGCTCAGTATTCACAAAGGAAGAGGAGTGGGAGTTACCTAAACCAAACAAGAGAAACACTCTGAAGACGGGGGTCAATACCAGTCATTTACAGAAGAAAGGGTTCTGAAAGAACTAATAAAATTGAAGGTGGACAAAGCAATGGGGCCTGATGGGATTCACCCAAGAATTCTAAAAGAACTAAGGGTAGAACTAGTGACATCGCTGACTACTCTCTTTAACAAATCATGGGAGGATGGGGTGGTACTCGAGGACTGGAGGAGGGCAGATGTAATTCCTCTTCACAAAAGTGGCAGCAGGACAGAGGCAGGAAACTACAGACCAGTTCGTTTGACCTCAGTGGTAGGGAAAATGATGGAATCACTTCTAAAGGAAAGAACTGTTGAGTACCTAGAGGCCATTGGGGCACAGGACCCGAGGCAGCATGGATTCACAATGGGAAGGTCATGTCAGACGAATCTAATAGATTTCTTTGACTGGGTGACCAAAGTAGTAGATCAGGGAGGGGCTGTGGACATGGCCTACCTAGATTTTAGCAAGGCATTTGATACAGTCCCACACAAAGGATTAATACAAAAGATAGCCAGCCTTGGAATGGGTCCCAGGGTGGTAGCCTGGATAAAAAATTGGCTAGACAACAGGACGCAAAGGGGAGTAGTAAATGGAGTACACAGTGAAGAAAGGAGGGTTACTAGTGGGGTACCGCAGGGTTCAGTACTGGGACCGGTCCTTTTTAATGTCTTTATAAGTGACATTGCAGAGGAACTGGAAGGAAAAGTATGTCTCTTTGCAGATGACACAAAGATCTGCAACAGGGTTGATACACAAGATGGAGTGGAAAGGATGAGAAGGGACTTGGCAAGGTTGGAGGAATGGTCAAATGTATGGCAGCTCAGATTCAATGCAAAGAAGTGCAAGATAATGCACATGGGAAACTAAAACCCAGGGGAAGCGTACACAATGGGGGGTGAGATACTGACAACAGTAAAAATAGAAAGGGACCTGGGGGTAATTATATCAGATGACCTAAAGGTGAGCAAGCAATGTGAGAAGGCAGTAAGGAAGGCTGGAGGGATACTGGGATGCATAGGAAGAGGCATCAATAGTAGAAAACAGGAAGTTGTTATCCCTCTGTACAGACAGTTGGTGAGACCCCATCTGGAGTACTGTGTGTAGTTCTGGAGACCCCATCTCCATAAAGACATAGACAGAGTGGAGGCTGTCCAGAGGAGGGCAACCAAAATGGTGCAGGGTCTGCACCAGAAGACATCTGAAGAAAGACTAAAGGAGCTTAATATGTACTCTTGAGGAAAGAGGAGAGAGGGGACATGATAGAAACTTTCAAGTACCTCAAGGGAATTAACAAAGTCAAGAGGGTAGCATCTTCCAGAAAAAGATGTGCAAGAACAAGGGGCACAATTTGAAGATAGAGGGACGGCTCCAGGGGTAATGTGAGAAGTATTTTTTCACTGAGAGGGTTGTGGATGCATGGAACAGCCTCCTGAGGAGGTCGTGGAGTCAAGAACAGTGGGGGACTTCAAGAATGCATGGGACAGGCATAGGGCAGTCCTAGGGGTGGGTAAGAGGAAGTAAGCTGTTGGTTAACTAGGATCTGCAGCTTATCTGTTAGGTAGGAAAATGGGCAGACTAGGAGGGCCAAGCGGTCCTTATCTGCCGTCAGATTCTATGTTTCTATGTTAAATGACCTGGGACTTTCTGTTTCGGCCCCAGTAACATGGCCCACAATCTGGAGACACATCCATGGGGACTCTAAGGCACACAAAATGTTATCTTTTGAGACCTTCTCCACCATTTTAGAACAACCTAAATGGAAATTTGAGCCTTCCTCTTACTCTAACATGCTATCCATATCTGAGATCAATCCTTTGGAGGAAGAAATCACTGAAAATCTTGCATCTTATGTGAGGATGATTTTAGCTTCAATTATCAAAAAAAAGATATCCCTGCAGTACAGCCAAGTAGGGCAGTTAACGTCCACCCTTGCACCAATAACACTCAAATAGACTGCTACATAGACTCACATAAACTATTTTCCTTATTACTTAAAAACTGCCCTTGATTTGATTTAGTAGATATCCATTTAATCTCATTCTCTGAACCTGACCAATTATCTAACTTACCAGTGAAGTCTGAAAGTTGTGTTTGACTAGTTTCTGATTTTGATGTTTCTGACTCAGTTATTTCTTCCATCTATACTCAGAAACAAGTATCTAATATCCTAAGCTGGAACACTGCTGGGTTAGCAAATAAGCAAGTAGACCCACAATGGTTGGATTTTGTTTCAAGGTCTGAAGTTCTGGCCCTACAGCAGACATGGGCTCTCACCCAGCCTTTTATCAGTGGCTTTGAATCTTATTATATTCCAGCTGTCAAGACCTGCTTTCATGGCAGACCCAAAGGGGAACTTGTGACCTTGGTCAAAATTAGGGAGGGGATGAGGGAATTGGAGAGATGTGTTTCAACTAAGAACTTTTGAACTACAATTATAAAGTGGGATAGTTTAATTGTACTACTAAAGAACATCTATATTCCCCCATTCTCTAATTCAGGAAAAAAACATGACATCTGGCCTAAACTGACAACTGAAATAAATACCGTTTCTACATTGTTCTCGCCTGACCTGGTTATCCTAGTTGGAGATCCTAACTCTAGAAATGCTCAATTTGACAACCTTCCTCTCTTACAAGATCAGTAATACATGGGCAGTCTAAGTTATTGAAACTCCCTGGATGAGATTATGACTGACTCAGGTGCTTCCAGAACTTTATTACAAGCAACAATTTTTTGATACTGAATAGCAGGGGTGATGGAAACCCTGAAGGTGCTTAAACTAGTCAAGGAGGGAGGCACTGACAAGCAGCAGGAAAATCTCAGCCTCTCCCTACAAAACAGGGTACTAAATGAGAAAAAGACCGAGGTAGACAGGTCAGTGGGGGATGCCGCAAAAGAAGGTAAAGCCATAAAAAAATGGAGAGCAATGAGTACCAATGCCCATAGACTGAGTAACAAGCTTCCTGAAGTAGTGGCCTTGATGGAGGAGGAACATCTGGATATCGTAGCAGTCACAGAAACATGGTACACACAAAACCATGACTGGGACATAAACATACCAGGATACACTATCTACAGGAGGGACAGGGAGGGTAAAAGAGGAGGAGGAGTAGCTCTTTACATAAGGGATGGAATTAAAGCAACAGAACAAAAGGGAAAACAGGGAGGAGAAGAAGCACTGTGGGTAAATTTGGAGACCGGCAATGGCACCGCAATCCGCACAGGGGTTGTATACAGACCCCCTTCTCAGGGGCAGGAAATGGACAAGGAAATGATAGAAAGAATGGCAGAAAAAGGGGAGATATTGCTGCAGGGTGATCTGAATATGTCAGATGTTAACTGGAGTGCAGTTGCAGCAGCCACTTCGAAGAGTGGGGTTATTCTAGATGCCCTGCAAGGGGCATGCCCTAGACAACTAGCATTGGAGCCCACTCAAGAGAGACCAATCTTAGACCTGGTTCTCTCAAATGGAGATGAAGAGAGGATCACAGATGTAGAAGTGGGTAGCCATCTGGGAACTAGCGACCATTGAACAGTATGGTTCACAATAAACACAGCAATAGAGTCAAGCCATACTAAGGCAAAAGTACTGGACTTTAAGAGGGCTGACTTTGCCAAAATGGGTGAGTGCCTAAGGAATGCACTAGCAAATGGGCAGGAAGGAGAGGTGGAAGAACAATGGGGAATAATAAAAACTGCCATCACAGAGGTAACAAGCCTTTGTGTGAAGCAAATTAACAAAATGAAACGATGTAAGAAATCACTATGTTTCTCAAAGGAAGTGGCAGTGAAGGTTCAAGAGAAAAATAAAGCATTCAGGAAGTACAAGGAATCGCAGAAGGAGCAGGACAGAGAACTGTATCAGTTAAAGCAAAAAGAAGCTGGTAAGGCAGTCAGAACAGCAAAGGCCCAAACCAAGGAAAAGATAGCCAACTCAGTTAAGAAGGGATAAAACCTTTTATAGGTACATCAGGGTGAAGGAAGACCAAGGGAGGCTAGTGAGGCTTAATAAAGAGGAGGAGGGTGGGCAGAGGGTGACTGTGAAAGGCAGAGATACTAAACAAATATTTTGCTCAGTATTTACAAAGAAAGTGGGAGGTACCTAAAACAAACAGTAGAAACACTCTGGGTACAGAAGTTGATACCAGCCCATTTACAGAAGAAAGGGTTCTGAAAGAACTCTTAAAACTGATGGCGGACAAAGCAATGGGGCCTGATGGGATTCATCCCAGAATTCTAAAAGAATTAAGGGTAGAACTAGTGACACCACTGACTACCCTCTTTAACAAATCATGGGAGGATAGGGTGGTACCCGAGGACTGGAGAAGGGCAGATGGGATTCCCCTTCACAAAAGTGGGAGCAAGGCAGAAGCAGAAAACTACAGACCTGTTAGTTTAACCTCAGTGGTAGGGAAAATGATGGAATCACTTCTGAAGGAAAGAATTGTTGAATATCTAGAGGCCAGAGGGGCTCAGGACCCAAGGCAGCATGGATTCACAGCAGAAAGGTCATGCCAGACAAATCTGATAAATTTCTTTGACTGGGTGACCAAAGTAGTAGATCAGGGAGGGGCTGTGGACATGGCCTACCTATACTTTAGCAAGGCATTTGACACAGTCCCACACAAAAGATTAATATACAATGTAGCCAGCCTGGGAGTGGGTCCCAAGATGACAGCCTGGGTAAAGAATTGGCTGGAGAATAGGACACAGAGAGTAACAGTAAATGGGAGTCCACTCTGAAGAAAGGGGGGTTACTAGTGGGGTACCGCAGGGTTCAGTATTAGGACCGGTTCTCTTCAATGTCTTTATAGCGACACTTGCAGAGGGACTGGAAGAAAAGATGTCTCTTTGCACATGACACAAAGATGTGCAACAGAGTTGATGCAAGAGTGGGGTGGAAAGGATGAGAAGGGACTTGGCAAGGCTAGAGGAATGGTCAAATGTATGGCAGCTTAGATTCAATGCTAAGAGTGCAAGGTAATGCACCTGGGAAACAAAACCCAGGGAAGAGTACACAATGGGGTGAGATACTAACAACAACAAAAATGGAAGGGACCTGGGGGTAGTCATATCAGATGACCTAAAGGTGGGCAAGCAATGTGAGAGGGCAGCAAGGAGGGCTGGGGATACTGGAATGCATAGGAAAGGCATCACCAGTGAAAACAGGAAGTTATTATCCCTCTGTACAGACAGTTGGTGAGACCCCATCTGGAGTACTGTGTGCAGTTCTGAGACCCAATCTCCATAAAGACATAGACAGGATGGAGGCTGTCCAGAGGAGGGCAACTAAAATGATGCAGGGTCTGCACGGAAGACATATGAAGAGAGACTTAAGGAGCTGAATATGTATAGCCTCGAGAAAGGAGGGGGGCATGATAGAAACTTTCAAGTATCTCAAGGGAATCAACAAAGTCCAAGAGAGTAGCATCTTTCAAAAAAAGAGGTGTGCAAGAACAAGTGGACACAATTTGAAGATATAAGGGGGGTGGCTCAGAGGTAATTTAAGGAAGTATTTTTTCACAGAGAGGGTTGTGGATGCATGGAACAGCTTTCTGGAGGAGGTTGT
Organism: Neoceratodus forsteri; assembly: GCA_016271365.2. Classification (NCBI taxonomy): domain Eukaryota; kingdom Metazoa; phylum Chordata; order Ceratodontiformes; family Ceratodontidae; genus Neoceratodus; species Neoceratodus forsteri. Next base: position 941,828,140 of record CM028137.1, read on the forward strand.
GGAGTCAAAAACAGTGGTGGAATTCAAGCATGCATGGGACAGTCATAAGGCAATTCTAGGGGGTGGGGGTAGGAAGAATTAGGCTGCTGGTTAACTAGGATCTGCAGCTTATCCATTAGGTAGGGAAATGGGCAGACTGGGTGGGCCAAGCGGTCCTTATCTGCCGTCAAATTCTATGTTTCTATGTTACTTTTTATCTCACCTCAGGGACAAAGCATTATCGACTTTGCCCTTTGTTCACCTCACTCTTATGATCTATGTAAGAACTATTTGGGGGTCATAAGACTCAAAAGTGATCATGCTGTAATCTCATTTTTGTTGAATCAACTCATAATCTACTGCCTTCTGTTAACTTGTCTCATATTCCCCCTTTGTTACAGTCAGGCAACGTAAAATTGAACCTAAATATTAAATCATGGAACAAGGTGGCAGATCGTACATATTCTCCTTTCTTCTCCTCTCTCTTTTCTTTTCACTTGCTCAGGATCATCCCAATGCTAAACTTCTGAGCGATCAGTTAGAGACTGGTTATGACAAAATTAACCAAATGATATATATGACTATTAATAGTAAAGCTACTCCTTATTCTTGGTTTGATGCCATTGCATACAGGAAAAATGTAAATTAGCTAAATTAGTCATATATGTTAAGAAAAACCCTTCAAAACTTAACTTTGTTGAGTTAAATAAAGCACGTAAATCTTATAATACATTCCTGGCTCAGAAGAAAATGGATTATACCTTTACGAGGTAGCAACTGATGCATCAGGCAATTGCAACTTGAAGATATAACATCTTTCTGGAGATTAGTTGCAAAGGGTACAAACCTTTATTCCCATCCCTACCCTCCTACATCCCTAAACAGACCTGTGTTTCCCATGATAAAGTTCTTTTCAACAGCGAAAACCTTGCTTCCCATCCTGAATGGTTGCTCTTTAATGGCACCTCCCCACTATTTCTTTAGGTGAGGGAGACCAATCAGTTCTTCAGTTTTCTAACAATAAGGCTCCTGGCCCAGATTCTTTTCCAAGTGAAATGTATAAAGCCCACATCAACTATTGGCTTCCATTTCTTACAAATTTTTTCAACTCCTTAAAGAATCTTTTTTCCCCTCCATCACGGACTAAAAACATTATTGTCCCCATACACAAAGAAGGCTCATATCACCTTCTTTGCAATTATAGGCTAATCAGCCTACTAGACATTAGTGGTAAAATATTTACTAGAATTCCGTTAGTCAAGATGCACCAATGGATTGAATCAACATCACTCTCAAAGTTTCAAGCAGGTTTTTGTCAGGGTGTTTTGACCATAGACAATATATATGTACTTTCACACACATGTTTTGGAAAAATACATATTTTATAGGCATATGAATCTCTATGCTATGTTTAAGGACTTTTTGGATGCCTTTGATTCTGGTATTAGAAACGAATTATGGGACATCCTCTTTCAGAGAGGACTTTCTCCAAATCTATTAATAACAGTATATTTCTTACACACAAACGCAACCATTGCTGTAAGGTATGATAATAAGGGTTCCATATCTGAGTATTTTAATACCGCTCAGGGCATCAAACCAGGATGCCTACTGGCACCATTGCTTTTTAACATTTATATAAATTCAATATTACATTTTGACTCTTCTTCTGTACTAGATTCTCCAAAAATTGGACAGTATATGGTGCACATACTTGCTTACACAGTTGATCTGCTTCTTCTCACACTTTCTGTCATTGGCCTTCAATGGAAATTAAACCTCTTGAAATCAAAATGTGACTACCTCGGGATTAAAATAAATCTTAATAATACTAAAATTATGGTATTTGGTTCACAAAACCTACATCCGACTTCTCCTAAAATTTATATAGACAATGAGCCAGTGGAAGTAGTCCCTCATTATACCTACCTTGGCATTAAATGTTCTGTGAATGGCCAATGGTCTGCCCACTGGAAGGAACAGATTGCCAATGCTAGATTAGCCATGAAAGCTCTACTATGATTTAATTATAAGTATGGAGGGCATACAGTGGCACCAGCTTTAGTTGAGAGGCAAAATCAATCTATCTACTACAGGCCAGCACAGGACCAAAATCACCAACTCCTTGGAGCCCTTTATCTCTTTTTATAGCTCTTTAATCTCTATGAAATTCCCAGTTTTCATAATGTATACAGTATAACCGTCTGGTCTCCTATTGGCTCAGATTAATAATAATCAACACAATCCCCATTCCTATGTTACGTATTTAGGGGAAAATATACTGGGTAGAAAACAATTTCTCATCTCCTTGGTTAAAGGACCTTAAGTTTGTCCTTTCAAAGATGAACATGATGGAAGACTCTTTGAAGGGGATTTCTGTCTCCCCTCTCTATAAGTCTGTTTTCACGCAAAAACATATAGCTGACGTGCAATTCTATTAAATGAAACAAGTGAGGGAGCAGAAACGGGCTGTATGATTTAGCCTTAATAAGATTGATTCTTCCCTAGAAGATTATTTAATTCTCCAATTAGTGCCTAATATTAGAAAACTGATCACATGGGCTAGACTGAGCATCCTTATTTCTAAATACACCTACTTCGATAAGCCGCCCGGAAACAATGCTGCCCAGCCCCACTGCAGATGCAACAGGGGGTTCAGTGAAATTATGTATCATATTATTGTTCAATGTCCACTTTACAATCCGGCACATAATTAAACGCTAAAAACTTCCCTTCTCAAATATGCAAACCTGGATTATGATCCTCTGTTTATTTTACGTCATCCTAAAACAAAGGAAGAAGCGGACTTAATCTCTAAATTTTTGGCCTCAGTAATAAAGTCTAAAAACAGTAATTTCCACTTAATGAAACTTAGCATTATTAAGCCTTCTGCCTATCAGTTTTGCCTATATAGAATTGTGTTTTAAGAAACTATTTATTGTAAAAATTCCTATGCTTGAAACTTTGCTGTATATGTTTTAACTGTCTGTTCTTGCAAAGTCCAGCATTTTTATGTCTTGGATATATAGTAAACTTCTATGAGCTCAGCTGGGGTGGTCAATTGACTTACTCAGAGTCACACAGTATGCAGGTAGAGGCTGTGGGAATCAAACTCAAACCTGATGGATGTACCAAGCTCATTCACAGCTCATCACTCTAACTTCTAGGCTATATTTCCAGCCCCATTATTATTTACAGTGAGAGAAACTGCAAAATCACTGCAAACAGGTCTTCTCTAAAATTCCATCAACTGAGGAACATGAGCTGTATCTGTTTGGTGCATCTTACGTCTCCATCTGCCTGTCAAACTGCCAACTAAATTATCTTTCATTCTAAAATTGCTTTACTATAATATCTGTACTGATTCCCAGTCATGAAACCTACCCACATACAGTAATTTTACCAAACTGCCTAGAGAATATTTTTAGTATTTATACTTAATATTAAGGTTGCAGTCTCACGAGGTCCCCTATCCTCCTTGTAAGGCTCACACTTGATAAACTTCCTTCTTGAATAGTTCACAGCAAGGCTGAAACCCCACTAGGACCACTTAGCCTTCTCATCGGGCAAACCCTTGTGACTTTTCCTTTGAAAATCTAACTGATGTTATTCTCTGATGCTAAAATAAAATTGTATCAAGGCTTCTATAAAAATAACTGTAGAAACAAAGAAATGGAAATGGAATCTTGTATCTAATTTTAATTTTACTCAAATCACCTGTGAGACCTACGAGACCCAATCAATATTATGGGACCTGGTAGGTTGTCCGTCATACAAAAGTAATTTGGCACTTGCCCTTATATTTATTGGACAACCCCAGTTAAATGTTTACCATGGGGGGGCTACCAAAATTGGCATTCTCCATCATTTTTTGGATCTCACATAAGGGTTGGCATAATCAAGTTTTTTTCCTGTTATTTTTGTACTTTGTTTGTAATGCTATTTATTTAATAATGAATGGTGTTTTGCAAGATTATCTCTTTAAATATGTGGGTTAAATACTGGATACCATCAGCTATGACTCCACCCTCTGATGAAAGCTCAGAGCGAGCAAAAGCACTGGGGTAGTTAGTTGCTGCTTTGCCTACCTGGAATAGAATACATCCTACTTACTGTATTTTGTACCAGTTCACTGACTCTCATCTCTCTTTTAGAATTACGCTGCCCCAGTGTGTCTTTGCAATTAGTAAAGCTATGAGAAGGCACACAAGTATTAATCCCTGCCTGTGACAAAGCCTGACTAGGTACAGCCACACTTTTTCTGCCCTCACACTGTAACATGACTGAATCAGCCACTCTGTACTGAAGGCCGTTACCCTCTCCCACCCGATATCAGGATTTACTTTTAAACACTACAAAAGTCTCCCGCTCCCTCACAGCAGTCCCTGGGAATCCAACTGAAACACTGCAGGCCAGAAGATGTTGCTGTGGGTTGGCCTGCATTGTTGCATTTAAATTTAACCCCAACAATTTAATTTACTAATGTTAGAAAGTATCTTTTCACAGAGATGGTTGTGGATGCATGGAACAGCCTTCCTGAGGAGGTTGTGGAGTCAGGAACAGTAGAAGAATTCAAGAATGCATGGGACAGGCATAAAGCAATTCTACTGGGGGGGTAGGAGGAAGGAAGCTGTTGATTAACTAGAATCTGCAGCTTATCCATCAGGTAGGAAAATAGGCAGACTAGGTGGGCCAAGTGGTCCTTATTTGCTGTCAAATTGTATGTTTCTATGTTTCCTAAAACCCCACAGGATATGCAGTTGCTTAAATTGCTTCTGAACCTGTAAACGCAAGATATTTGTAATCCAACTTGACGGTTAACCTGCAAACAAACTCACCCCAAATGGTAGTCTTCTGAGGCACAGCAAGCCCAGAAAGTACTCATGGCTCACCAAATGATGGCTCAAACTCAGACTGTCCGCAGCCCACTGGTGCTCTGAACTCCATAGTACCTCTGGTTCTGGCTGTCTCCCTCAGACTATCTCCACCTCATTCAAGGGCTGGTTTTCGGTTGTTGCTCTGTACCTCATGACTGCTGAGTTCCCAGGTGGACCAAAACACTGCTCAGCTTCCAAACCCTTAGGCCCCAAGCTGACCCATACATATCTCAGCTTCCAAACCCTTAGGCTGACAGCAACCTGACACCTGTCTGTAGTGTCTGATATGGGACCTGGATCACCAGTCTGGGTTGTAGTCGTCTCACGCTGCACTTTAATTTCATCCTTTCACTGGTTAGTATGCAGTTAATCGAGTAACGCAGGACTGGACCACTGACAGCTTTTCAAAAGATTGGTCCATGTGGTTGCCACTCCAAATTTGCGCCGCCATATAAAGGTGCCTGAAAACGCAGTCCTTGCCTCTCCCAGCATCTGCCAGCAGCCTGCTGAGAGTATCCAGCATGCTGTACCCTGACTGGCTATCCCAGGGGTCGCTGGTTACCAAGATGGCACCATCCATGCCATCAAGGGGTCCACTGCCTAAAATTATTATTAGCGAGGACTCTTACCCTCCTAACACCTGTCCATCCCCCCTCCTAGTTTAAGTGGCGGGGTGGGGAAGCATCTTGGGTGGAAGCCGAAACTGTTCCTTGTTCTAGCAGTCAGCTACCTTTGGTGTGCAGTTGAACTGCTTTGCAGCACAGCACAATCCCCAAGTCAGGTAAGCCCCCAAAATGGGGGTGGGGGTACAGATAACATAAATTACAGTAGGAAAGAAAAAATGTGCCCTAGAAGGAATCAAACCAAGGTCACCAGACTACTGTTCCCCTGCTCAACCTCTGAGCTAAAGGCTCACATGGTTGGAAACAAGGTTTCAAGACAGACTGCCTTTCTATGGTACTATATATTTATGTATTTATTTATTTCAAAACTTTTACCAGGAAAGTCATTCTGAGCTAGTATCAGTTCACTTCCAGATGATTCTTGGGGGTAGGGGTAAGTGAAGCGAGCAGAACAGAGCCAAGGTAACAATGTACACAAAATAATACAGCAGTTAATCAATATATACAATTACAAGAAAACATTTCAGAATAAAAATTGCCATACAATAAATTTCAAAACAAGCAAAATAACATTAAACTGTGAGCAACAAAACAGTATATGACAAGAAAGAAGCAGTGCCTGATCAAAAGAGTTAAGCTAGTGTTAGTGCAGGGAGCAAGGCTGGTGACAGACATCCATCAGAAACAGCTGCAGGAGTGAGCAGAGAAATCTTGGAGGAGGGATTTCAGATTGAAAAGGGAAGGAGCACAGTGAATGGAATGAGGGAGACAGACCCACATTTTAGGGAAGAGGAACAAGAAGGCAGTTTGGCAGGCAGTAGGTTGCATTAGCCTACTTCAAAGACAATTTTGTAAACACTTGGAATAAACATACCCCACTAAGATGCACCAGAGCCCACGGGAATCACCTCCTGTGGGTCACCCCTGAACTTTTGGCTTGACAGCATGCCTGAGACTGAGCCTGGAAAATGCACAAAATGTCCAAGCTACCTAGAAACCTTGAATTATACCGAGCCCTCCACAGCTTATGTATGAAAGCCATCCGGCTTGCAATAGCCAAGTATTTCTGCTCCTCCTTTCAAACAAACATTGCTAACCCCCCCAGGTTCTGGAAGGTTGTCCACTCCCTCTTCTCCCCACCTACAAAACTACTGACCCGACTCCTAAAGATAAACAACTCCCTCATCTCAGACCACCTCTCTGTTGCATCTGAATTCAATAACTACTTTACCTCCTGTGCCTCTCCCTTCCTATCATCCCTCCCTCCCTCCCCCTCTAGCCCTGCCTCTGCATCCTCCTCTTACACCCTCCCCATGGACAGTTACTTCTTCTCCAGTATCTCAACAACTGAGATTTTGACGCTGTTCTAGCTCTCAACCCTTCAAAAGGTGGGTCCCCAGATGGGATCGACCTGAAACTGCTGCACCTCTCTGCGTCTGCTATCTCCTCACCTCTCTCTGACCTTCTAATCTCTCCTTCTCCCTTGCATCTGTTCCCACTGACTGGAAACATGGTACTGTCATACCTCTGCCCAAAGGAGGTGAAGCCTCCATCCCTAACAACTACCATCCTATCTCACTTCTTCCAGCTCCAGCTAGCTCCAAGAGCATCTGGTCCTCTCCCAACTCTCCGCCTAACTCTCCAACTCCTCCTTCTTCTCTCCCTTCCAATCAGGCTTTAGAAAAAACACTCCACCACCACCACTTCCCTTCTTAGACTCACTGACTCTATCCTCACTGGGATGGATTTGTGGCCTAATCACTTCTGCCATTTTTGTCGCCCTCGCCAAGGCTTTTGACACAGTCTTCCACTCCCTCCTCCTAGACTCCCTTACTTTAGTTGGCCTGTCTGACTCTGCCACTAGCTGGTTGACAACCTACTTGATATGTAGAACACAATCAGTAATCAGTCAGGATAGCTGATGTCCCTCCCAAATCCACACTGGAGTGCCTCAAAGCTCTGGTTTAGGCTCACTCCTTGTCTCCATCTTCTTAAATGACCTCTTGACAGTCTGTTCATCTTCAGCCATACATATGCATGCTGATGACACTGTCCTTTTCACCTCTGACCATTCTTCCTCTGATGTAGCGACCCGACTGCAACTTGACTTCGAAAAGGTTCAGTACTGGCTTCATTCACATCAACTCTTTGAAAATGCCAAAAAAAAACAGTCTCCATGACATTTGGCACTAGGCAGAGACTATCCAGACTAAGCCCCCTGCCCTCTTTCCACACCCTATATGGGACTACCATTGAGGACACTTCCTCATTCAGGTACCTTGGGGTTTGGCTAGACCAACACCTCAACTTTTTCTGGACATGTCGACGCCATCCTGAACAAACTGCGCCGTACATTCGGTGCCCTATACAGGAACCACAGCAGTCTACCTCTTATGGCCAGGCGTGAAATAGTCCAGAAAATGATTCTACCTATCTTTGACTACTGCAACGTGGTCTACAGTGCTGCTCCAAAGTCCTCCTTAGCCAAATTGGACACCCTCTGCAACTCTTTCTGTTGCTTTGCTCTTAACTCCCCCTCCCTCACTCACTACTGTGACCGCTACTGCTCTCTGGCCTTCCAATCACTGACTGACAGACAACTCCCTCACTGCTCTAAACTCATTGCAAAATTTGGGATTGGCTCTCTTCTTCCTTACCTCTCCACCTCCCTTCCCACTCACCCTCCACCTCTCCACTCTCTCAGATCAACTGACTCCCACACCTTCCCTGTCCCTCACTGCAACACAACACTAGGCCAATCTGCATTTTCTTATCGGTTCCCTAAGCTCTGAAACGCTCTACCTCCTCAGATTCGTCACTCCTCATCTCTGTCCTCTGCCCTGTCAAACTTCTTCTTCCCTACCTGCAGCTGCCCCCGAGTTCTCTACTTACTACTCCTTCACTGCCTAGGCGCCTGTCCCTTCTCCTCCCGTCAGCCTCCACTATAGCACTCATTTGGAAATCTGCACTTAGAAATGTCTCGACCGTGTAATTTGTTCTGTCTGCTGGATCTACAACTGTGTACTCCCAACCCACCTGCACACTGCAGTACAGTAATCCCAGTCAGTGTAAATCATGTAACCAGCAATTGGTGCTGTACTGTTTATCATTCTGCATTGTATCTATCTTGTACTGTTAATTTATGTTACCAGCACTTGGTATTGTACTAGTACTGTCCCCTTTTTTCCCCTCCCCGCAGGATGCATCCAGAGACGAGCAATTTCAGTTGCTCAGTGTGCCTTTCTGGTGAAACTTTTCAATAAATAAGTAATATTTAATTGGTGGGAGAGCAAGAGAGTCAACACAAGCATTGCAGAGGGAGTAAGAGGTAGAAGGGGTTGAGAGACAAAATGGAAGCAAAATATGAGGGGAGCCAAACCAAAATTTGGAGAATAAATGAGACAGTGGGAAAGATGAGAGGAATCAAGAGAGGGGAGGGAGAGAGAGGTATACAAAGAACAGCGGTGAATGCGCAAGGGTTTGACAAGGGCAAATCGACAGAAGGAGTGAACAGGGTGTCCAGTCTAGATAAAGTGGACTTTGGAGCAATACTATAAACTATGTCTTCATGCCAAAAATGGGGAGAATCATCTTAGTGAGGATTTCTCTTCGAACAGGAAGTAGAATGTGCCTCTTATTTCCGTAAAGTGCTCCAATTTTGGGGTGGAGCTTCTTGTGGACTGCATACATATGAACAGAAAACTCAAGGCGGCAATCCAACCAGACCCTGAAGTACTTGAAGGAGGAGACATCTTCAACAGTTTTACCCTCTAGGGTGTGAAAGGAAGGAAAGGGAGAAACCCTACCAAGCCGCTGCCTGGTACCAAATGTCTTAGAGACCACATTCTTTGCACTGAAGGATAACTGAGTGTCTCAGAACAAGTACTGGATGCTGTTAAAAGTCCATTTGGAGCTGGTTTTTGAGGTCAGAAGCAGAGAAGCCAGAGGTAAAGAGAACTGTTACCATCTGCGTACATATGAATGAACACAGAGCAGCAAGCAGTGGGAGGTCACGTAGAAAAATGAAGAAAAGAACTGGGCCAAGAACAGACCCTTTAGGGACACCTGAGCTAACTGGGAGTGAATGGGAAGGGAAGTCTCCAATACAAATAGTTTGTGACCTGCCCTCAAGGTGGGAGCGGAATCACTCAACTGATGAGACAGAGTCCAGCAGCCTGAAACTTGTCCAGGAGAATGGGGTGGGCAACAGTGTTGAACTTTTGGGCTAAACTGACAGAAACTGCAGAGCTCACAAGGCCCGAATCCATGCCAGAGAGGATAGTATCTGGGAGCTAGAGGCAAGAGGTGGAGTGGGATATCCTGCAACTAGGGATAATGAAGAAAACAATAAGATGTTTGATGCAGTATTATTCATATTATTTATTTTGTTTTTGTTGCCAATAAAGGAGAACTACACAATTCTGCCTATTTACAGCCTCGTGCTGGGGAGGGAGGATACAGATGGAAGCCAAATGACACTGAACTAGATTAAGCTGCTGATGGTATTTTTGATGAATGGGATAAATACAGCCAGAACACCAGGCAAATTCCCCTGCTCTTTTTGAGAAGTGCCGTGGGATCTTTAACGCCCATCTGAACAAACACTAGAACAGGCAGATGGAATCTCGGTTTTATGTTTCATCCAAAAAACAGCATGTCAGGAGTGCAGCATCCCCCCATGCTGTGCTACAGTGCCAGTACTGGGATTTAACGCAAGTACCTGGTGTGGGTATGGAACCCACAGGCTTCTGATCTTCCGGCCTCAGAGGGGAGTGTGCAACTTGCTGAGCCACTGACACTATTACTCAGTGCTTAGCAAATGAATCACAAACTGTAGTGAGAAAGAACAAAGAAATATAAAACATGCAAGCAGACATCAAGGAATTTACCATTGCATGTCTTTGTTATGTATTAGTCTGTATATGAATTCTGAGTGCAAATCCCCCCACCCATGCATACACAGCTACAATGGAATATAGTAATGAAGTCTCTGCAATTAGAATGAATGCCTCCTACCAAGTTGCATTCAAAGCTACACAAACCTTATCTGGAACAAAGTTGGCTGCCACATAAAACTAACAGTTCCATGGTATGCAAACCTACTCCAAGCCCATACAGTCCTGCCACTGACATCTGCAGTGACATCATACAACCATATCATTCAGAGTGGAAGTAACCCTAATCGACGATAGTGGAGGACTATGGACCACTGCACAACTAGCCTAGAACAGCATGCAGTACACTACACTAGTTCTACAGACTGCAGTATAACTAGTCTAGTGTAGCCTTGCAATGCACTACGTTAGTTGCTCTGCTTAGGGTTAGGTGGTGTGGAGTATGGGTGAAATCCAGACTGCTGAACTCAGACTGAACCAAGACAGTAAAAGGTCTGGATTTCATCCATAACCTCACCTACATGAAATCCAGATCAACCATAACAGATGGACCAAATCAGTTAAAAACCAGACTGACTGGTCTGGTCAGACCACCCATCTGTTTTCTAACATTTCATCCAGTCCACATCTGGATTTTACCAAGTCCAATGGTATGCATGGGATGGTTTTTATTAGTTTATTTCAGCTGGGAGGGGGCTTCACTGTTCTTGTCCCCACACCCCATGTTAGATAAAAAAATGGGGTTGGGGAGGCGAAGCTCCCGAATTAAGGCTACAATCATACTACCTAACCCTAAGTAGTGTGACATACTGGCCTGAGGGATAGACAACAGAGGGTGGTAGCAAACAGAGTGCACTCCGAGGAAGGGAAGGTGACCAGCGGGGTGCAACGTGGATCAGTACTGGGACCGGACCTCTTTAATGTCTTTATTAGTGGCACTGCAGAAGAGCTAGAAGGGAAGGTATGCCTTTTTGTAGATGACGCAAAGATCTGCAACAGGATAAACATGCCAGGATGGGTGGAAAAATGAAGAGGAATCTAAGAAAACTTGAGGAGTGGTCAAGAGTGTGGCAACTAAGTGTCAATGTGAAGAAGTTCAAAATCATGTACGTGCAGCACAGAAACCCGGGGCGGAGTATAAGATGGAGGAGTGGTACTGATGGCCACCAAACAAGAAAGAGACCTGGGGGTAATCATATCTGATGACCTAAAGATGGCCAGGCAATGTGATAAGGCAGTTGGAAGAGCTAGTGGGATGATGGAGTGCATAGGGAGGGGTATCACCAGCAGAAAAATGGAGAGGTGGTGATACCGCTGTATAAATCATTGGTGAGACCTCATGTACAGTACTGTGTCCAGTTCTGGAGACCACATCTCAGGAAGAATATAGAGTAGAGGCGGTCCAGAAGAGGGCAACTAAAATGGTGCAGGGTCTACACCAAGAGCCCTATGAGGAAAGACTAAATGACCTCAATATATACTCTCTGGAGGAAGAGAGGGAGAGGGCCAGGGGGGTATGGTAGAGACAAATACCTCACAGGTATAAATAAGGTACAAGACAGAAGCATTTTTCAGAAAAAACAAGGTGTTCAAGAACAAGGGGTCACGCTATGAAGCTGGAGGGGGTAGACTCAGGAGAAACAGTGGTAGATGCATGGAACAGCCTCCCAGTGGAAGGGGCAAAAACTGTAATGGGATTCAAGAATGCATGGGATAAGGGAACCTTAGTGGTTAGGAATGGGAGGGTAAATCCGGAAATCAAGTAGGGTCTGCGGTATTACAGTAGGTAGGGAATAATGGGCAGACTAGGTGGCCCAAGCGGTCCTTATCTGCTGTCAAATTCAATGTTTCTATGTCCATAGTCCTCCACCAACACCCCCTATGATTTACAAGTGCTGAAAAGAGTTGGCATGCCTTTACAAGAAGTACTACAAGCTACGCTTATTGGCACCTAACAGGTACTGCCCCCTGTGATGAAGTAATTAAAAGAATTAGAATTTGGAACTTGCAAATCCTTCTGACAGGCTGGACTGACCTTTGGTCTCCTTCCTCAAATTGTATGTTTCTATGACAGTCTAATTGAGGCAGATTATAATCAGTATATAAAAATGTTTATGTGGGGAACTCTCACATTTCTATGTGGTGGAACTGTGATTTCTTTGTGGTGGACTCTCTTATAGCAGGCACAGCCAATGAAGAATAAATCAGATGGCAGAGGTTGTGGAACTGAGTTCCTGTGGGCTCCAGCCCAATATAATGTCTCCTTCTAGTACCCTAACATACTGGAAAGATCTCTCCAGGAAAACGTCACTGAGGTTGAAAGATGGTTCACAAACCATAAACTTATTATGAACTACAAAAAAACAAAAATAATGTTGTTTTCAAAGCCCCAAAATAAACACAGCTCCTGCCCTCTATCAATCTCCAATGAAGTAGACAACCCACTGGAACTGGTCCAGAACTTTAAGTATCTGGGGGTCACGGTCGACAGTGCCCTGTCTTATGCCACCCACACTGACAATGTTGCCAAACATACATACAAAGAAGCAAGCAGAAAAAGACCATTTGGTCTATCAGGTCTGCTCGTATTGCAGAATCCACAGCTTGAGATAATGTCCCTGCCCTCCCCCAACCCCACTCCTCCCATCCTATGATCCTTACTTCCCCCTACACCTATCCTAGCCTGTCTTAAAGCTGCCCACTGCTTTCAATGAGATGACCTCTTCCGGCAGTGTATTCCAAGTGTTCACCGCCCTATCTGTGAAAAAGTGCCTCCTGACCTCCCACCCTGTAGCTTAAGAATGCCCCCTAGTGTTATGGTTGCCACTCAGCTTAAAGAGACTCTCCTTATCAACCTTATTTATCCCTTTTAAGTACTTGAAGGTCCCAGTCATGTCCCCTCTCTCACTCCTGTCTTCCAGGGAGTATGTTCAGTGCCCTCAGCCTCTCCTAATATGCTTTACCCTGCTGAGCCACTATCACCTTTGTAGCCCTCCTCTGGACCTTGTCCAGCAGGTTAATGTCCTTTTTGAGGTGTGGGCACCAGGACTGAACCCCATACTCTAGATGCAGCCTTACCAGTGATCTGTACAAGGGCAGTGTAACCTCCTCTGTCCTACTACTGATCCCCCTAGCTATGCATCCCAGCATCTTGTTTGCCTTTGCTGCTGCTTTCTTGCTCTGCGTGGAGTGCTTCAGGTCACTAGTGATCATCACTCCCATGTCCTTCTCCTCCTCTAATGCAGATACTCGGACTCCATCCAGCTAGTATTCTGTAATGGGATTCTTGGCTCCAATATGCATAACTTAGCATTTTGTGGCATTGAAGCCAAGCTGCCAGTTCCTGGGCCACCTCCCCAGCATTTCCAGATCTTCTGTAGGTCCTGTATTCCTTCAGCAGTGTCCACTCTCCCGCAGAGCTTGGTGTCATCTGCAAATAGGCACATTTTGCCTTTAATGCCTCCCCCAATGGCACTGATGAAGACATGGAACACCGTCCCCAGCACCAAGCCCTGTGGGACCCCACTGGTTACCTCTCTGGTACCAGATAACTCTCCCCCCACAACCACCCTCTGGGTTCTGTTCCTCAGCCAGTTTTCCATAGACAGTGGGTTACAGCAGTGTCCCAGCTGCAGGGAGAGTCCTACCTCTCAACTTTTCTTCACCAAGATGTGTGACAAATGATCAAAATGTGTGACACATCTTCAAACATGGCACAGCAAGCTCAGAACATTACAGCCACCAGTGCACTAATGTTCATAATGTTTGCTGATACTGTAACAGCATAATAAGAGTACTATGAATTCCTGCCTTATGGACTCAGTGGGAAATGTGGAATGTCACTTTCCCATGTGGCACAAAGTATTTCTGAAAACGAGTGACATATGTCATAATGCGTGACAGTTGAGAGGTATGAAGAGAGTGTTTGCCAGGGAGTGGATGCCTGGTCAGTAGGTGGGGGCAGCTTGAGAACAACACCGCAATGCTGTGGTGATGGTTGGGGGGGGATAGGGTTGCAAGCTTTCTGGGATGGAGATCTGCCTGCCACCATAGCTTAGGTGGTTGGGTCTCGGGTGAAATCTGAGTGACACTTGAGAGGCATGTTAGGAAAGGGAGAGCCAGGAACACCTGACCACCTTTCCAACCTCTCTGCACCAGCACCACTGCTGCAGCCTGCAGACCAGCCTCCCACCCCTTGCTGACCTGCCTCTCAGCAGCTGGGTATTTTGTGTTCCTGGACCAGCCTTTCCTCCTCAGCCAACTAGCTTCCTTACAACTGGACCACCCTTCTAGACCTCAGACCAACCTCCCTTTCCTAGCTGACCAGCCTCCTAGCAACAAACCACCCTTTCTGCCACCCACCCCTAGCTGAACGTCCTCCCAGCACTTGGACTATGCTTATAGCTCTTGGACCAGACTCTCCAGTCCCAGCTGACCACCATCCCTTGCTAATGGATCATTGTTCTAGCCCTCGTACCAGCATCCCACCATTAGCCATATTTCTTCTTAGCACCTGGATCACCCTTCTAGCCCCTGGACCAGCATCCCACCCCTAAGTGACCTGCCTACAATCAGCAAGACCATACTTCCAGACCAAGGACCAGCCTGGGATAACCCCCAAATGGCCTTCACTACCAATGTTCCCACTGTACACTGATTCTGACCAGCCCTGGGACACACAGACTGGCTTTCTCCACCCAAATCTTCCATGGTCCTCCAGCTGGGACACTCAGGCTAGCCTCCACACCCTCAGACCTTCCTCTTCCAGATAGATATGTTCCCCATTTCCCTCCATTCATAACAGCCCTGTGACCCCATGACTTGCCTCCCAAACCTACATCCCGTCTACCAAGCCACACCATCCATGCAATACCTGGGCCAGCCTTCGCTACCTATACTGCTCCTGTCACCATCTCAATCCAGCACTCCGAGTGTGAATCGACCCCTTCACACCCCCTCAATCCCTCCATCTGCACCAGCCATGGGATGCCCCAAACTGCTTCCTGCACCTGTCCACTTCATCTGCTGTCCTACATTCATAGTAAGATTATTTATGTTTAAAAAGCCACCAAACTAGGAAGACAGGAAAGAAGCAAGGGAAACCCAGGGAGCAGCAGCTGAACACAGGTCTTGCCCAGACTTGCCCACCCACAAAGCCTTTAAATTCTAACAGAGCCAGCAAACTAGGAAGACAGAAGAGAAGCAAGGGAAACCAAGAGAGCAGCTAAAAACAGGACTTGCCCACCCATAAAGCCTTTAAATTCTGACAGAGCCAGCAAACTAGGGAGATGGCAGAGAAGCAAGAGAAACCAAGAGAGCAGCAGCTGAAATTGTTTTTTGTAGGGTATATTTTCTGTTAAATTGTTGTGCAGGTTGTCTTGCTGAAAGGAAGGAAAGCACTCACTGGGATGGTGGGTCAGAGCTGTAGCTGATTGTTTCTGGAGGGCATGGGCTTGGAACGGCCTTCCTGAGGGGGTTGTGGGGTCAAAAATAGTGGGGAAATTCAAGAATGCATGGGACAGACATAAGGCAATTCTAGAGGGGGGTAGGAGGAAGTAGGATGTTGGTTAACTAGGATCTGCAGCTTATCCAATAGGTATCTTTCTAAAAAAAAAAAAGGGGGGGTTCAAGCAGGGTTTATTAAACACAACTAAAGCTTGACCTGTATTTGGGGGTGGGGGATCTGCAAAGTTATTTTAAGGCAACCTTGCTTTATCTGCTGTTACTGTCCAGTAAGATGAATGCAAGAAAGGGGAATCTGAAATAAGATAGGCGAGTGAGTTGCAAGAGAAAAATACCTCTCAGTCATGAACGATGTCTCTGAGGTAACCCCAACCCCTTGCCCTGGCACTGTTGATTTCCAGTACTGTATGGAACCTCTGCAGCAAGGGGTAAATCGCAGTACTGCAAGCTAGTAATTTTTTGGGGGTCAGAGAGTGAATGCAGTTGCTGGAAACAGATAAGGAGAGACAAAAATATAACATTTCCTCTTAGAAAATAGGGAGTCTGAAATGGGCATTGTGTTTGACTGAAAGCATCAACCAGCCAATCTGGTATGAGGCAAGAGACAGGAAATAATGAGCCCCAGTCTCTGCATCATTTTGTTCTGAGATTATTGTGTTCATAGAATAAAAAAAAAAACAAATCCCGCCATGTTTTTTATTCTTGCATAGCAAGTGAGAGCCTCCCCCGCCCCAACTCAGTATCTCAGTGGTTACAATTACAGTCACTGCAGTCGCCACAGTTCAGGCAATGAATTTCGGCAGCTGCTGAGTCTAAATGAAAATCTGTACTGGTCCTCCTTACCTTTCACTGTCCCATGACCGCACTGAAATTGTGTGCTTTCTTTAGAGTCCCCAATCTGACCACACCCTCAGTATTCCTAACCACAAGTAAAATAATTTAACAACAAAGCCCAGAAATATGTTTTAAACACAAAAGCAGTTAATGGCGCACTTCCTAATGGCAAATGAAGTAATGAAGCGGCGGGGTACCATCCCACTCACACAGAACGGGTAAAATTCAAACACAAGCCATTTCTAACTAGCAGCGCACTGCACTCAAGCTGCATTTTTAACTGGCAGCACGCTTTTTACCTCCGTGACTCACTCCTAGCACAAAAGCACAGCATACCCAGAATACTGAATCAGGCTGCCAAAAACAAACGTTTCTAAATTAATTTTCAATACCTTGTACTGATATTTGTGAATCCTGACAGTACCCCTGCTGTCACTCAGGATCTCAGGCTTGAATTGTGCTCCCAGTACAGACTGCGTTGAGCTGCTGCCACTTTACAAAAAAAAAAAAAGTTTATCACTTAAAATGGAGTTTTACTTGAAGGGAGGGGGTTGTGAACAATTTAAACAAAAACAGACTGCTAGTTAGGGAGGGTAAATCAAGAACAGTAGGGGGACAAAGAAAATAAATACAGTCAATTAGAAGACTAATACAGCACCCTCTAGTTGCAGTTTTATTAGTGGATGGACCACTTTATAAATTAGTGTTTTAATATTTTTTTTTTTACTTTTTTGTAGTTTTTGAAGCGTTTTTAACTGTTTCTTCCATATACTGATCATGTAACCCATTTTCTAAGTGCAATAATACCCTCCAGAGTGGGTGGTACTGTGCAATACCAGACCTTCCAGGGGTATAAGGACCTCCTCCGCCTGTGACATTGAGCCTCATTACGCTCCGGTATAGCTCAACACTGCCCATCCTGTCAGGTATTATTGCTTACTGTACTACTTCATGTGATATCTGTATAAAATAACAAGAAAATATTAGCCATTTGCAAGTCTTAACATACAACTCTGCACATGGAATTGTTACAAAATGCAACTTTTACCAAGCATTATGTAATTCAGCTGAAGCATTTTGCAGCTGAGTTACCAACAACTTGTTCCCCATCCTAATATAACAACATAATACAGCTCTTGATACACCCTCAATTTTTTTGGAACCACTGTTCACAAATAAGTTTATTTTACAGCCGAGTCCTCAGAGACTGGACGTGCTGCAGAAACACGTAGATGTCATTGGGACACTTCAGGCGGCACGCGTTAGGTGCCCCACAATGATGCGTTGCCATTCCAGTCTTTCCTATTTGAGTTCTGTGGTTGGGGATATTACAGAACTCGAATAAGAAATTATTGCCATTCTAGTCTTCCCTTCTAGATCTGTGGGAGACAAGCTGGACAGCACAGAACTAGAAGGAAAGACTAGAATGGCAGTGCCTATAAGGGCTGCTCAGCACGAGTACATAAGCGCACTACCATATTGTCGGCAGTGCATGTGGCACAACACTGTGTTGGCAACGCACGGTGCACAGCCCATTGCTAGCATCACACATAGCATAATGCAGTGTTGGCACTGCATGTGACAGTGTAGTGTTGGCATCTCCTGTAATACAGCACAATGTTACCAGTGCATGTGGCACAGCACAACATGGTGTCAGCAGTGCACGTGGCACAGCATGTTGTCAGCAGTGTATGTGGCACAGTGAAATGTCAGCAGTGCATGCTGCACAGTGCAGCACTGGCACCACACAGTGTCAGCACTGCACATGGCACAGCATGTTGGCAGTGTGTGTGGCACAGTGACGTGTCAACAGTGCACATGGCACAGCAACATGTCAGCAGTGCACACGGTACAACAGTGTCGACAGAGCACATTGGCACAGTGTGGTGACATCATCTTATATGACACAGTGCAGTACAATGTAGCATCATGTGTACTGCTGTCACAGTGCAGTGCAACTTGTACTGCTGACACTGCAGTGTGCCACATGCAGTGCAGACACCGCAATGTTCCACATGGTTTGTCATCCCTGTGCCGCACCACATGGTTTGACATCACTGCATTGTACCACATACACTGCCATCACTGCACTGCATCACGTGTATGGCTGTCACTGCACTGTACCATATGTATAAATCCAAATTCCTATCTATGGGAATCTGTTTTACATAGCTATCTACACCTTATGATACCCTGGTAGGTCAGTAGTACACCCTCCACAGCAAAATATGAAATGCGACTCTGAGAATACATGAGGACAAGGAGGCCTGTACATGACTGATTCTCTTGCTTCATTCACTTAAGCAAAATTTGTGTCACACAGGCAAAGCACAGTGTGGTGGCAGCCTCGTATGTTGCACAACACAGCACAGTGTTGGCATGGCACTGCATGTTGTTGGCAGACCACATGGCGCAGCATGGCTGCAGCAGTGCATGTGGCACAGTGAAGTGTTGGCATCACATGGCACACAGCAGTGTTGGTTGTAAGTAGCATAGTATGGGTTCTGCAGTGCACATGGCACAGTGCAGTGCCGGCAGTACATGTGGCATAGTGTTTTGTTGCAATTCATGTGGCACAGTGATGTTTCCCAGTGCAGGCAGCACAGTTTCCAAGTGCATGTTGTACAGTGTGGTGTCAGGATTGCATGTGGATCAGCACAGCGAAGTGTCAGCATGGCACATAGCACAGCACTGTGCTGGCAGTGCACAGGGCACACAGTGGTACTGGCAGAGCACGTGGCACAGTGTGGTGATACCAGTGTACACGGCACAATATGGTGCCACCACAGCACAGAGCCATGTTTAATGCTGCCAGAGTAGTGTCACTTGCACTACTGACACCGCAGTGGGCCACATGTACTGCAGACACTGCAATGTTCCATGTGGCCTGCAGTCACTATGCTGCACCACGTGGGTGGCCATCACTGCACTGTACCACATGTACTGCCGTCACTGCACTGTGTCACATGTATGGCTGTCACTGCCTTGTGCCACATGTTGTGCCTTGTACATATATCAAAATTCCTTTCCTTTCCATGGGAATCAGTTTCTTATCATTAGTCCTACCTCATTCTTATCATTGTTACAGTTTATATCCACTATAATAATCTGAAGATGCGGTTATAAATTATTTTAATGTATTCTGGATTCTCCCTGATGAACTTGGGCTTACCAATGAAACGTCGGGATTTGTGTTGATCCAGATCTGATCATAAAGAATGTTTACTATGAAATTAGTCGAGTTCAGACCCTAAATTTTCTGCTGTTTTTGTGGAGTGTAGTAGTAAATTATATGAGAAATAAATATTGCTAAGAGCAACAATTTGCCAAGGTAAATCGACTGCTGAGATTCAATCCCCATTCCCCCATTTTGCAGGTTGTGACTTAACATCTATACCACAGGAATTACAGTTCCCTTACCTGCCGCTCAGTGGCACTCTGGGTGTTCGCTAAGCTGGCAATGGATAAGTAGCTTGAATCCAGGAAGAGTATATTGTATTTTAATACATAATTTCACATTTTACAGACCTTATTTGGCATCTTCAGTATGATTGGTACTTTGATTTTGTTTGTCATTGTGTCTTGCAATGCACTTCTGTATTTGTGTAAATTGTCTGTGTTTATTACTTGGGTTATGGTTTTTCTTCACTATAGTACCTCTGTTGCACCTTCTCCTGTACCCTTTGTGACATATTTCCGTCATTTTGTTTTGCTTGTTATTCTAATTGCATCTTGTCCTGTATATGTTACTTGTATTGCCTGAATGCACTTTTGCCATAACCCGTTATGTGCCATCTTGATGGCCCAGATTGTGCCTAAAAGTGGTCCTTGGGACCAGTGGTTGGAAGACCAATGACTCTCTACAGGGCGTGGGGCGGACAGGTCGAACTGGCTTCGACACTGAAGTCGCGCTCAATGGCAAGGGTGATGAAGGCCCAGGCCATGGAACAAACTGTTGTAAGACAGCCAAGGTTACAGGAGAACCGCACTGAGCCTGAAGACAGGGTAAGGAAGCATCGACGACATAGGTACTGATGAAGAGGGCAAAGGGCCCATTTCTGATGAACCACCAGTAGCAAAACTAGAGTTGGTGGGGTCCAGTGCCTGCAGACTTCACAGTTCAAGAGGTCTCAACAGCGGGGCTGGGGCCTAGGAAGGCTGGGAGAACTCTCCACAGTGGGGGGCCTGACAGGAGCAAAGACCTGCATGGAGAGAGGTGCTGAAATGTTCAACGGTGCAATCCCTGGAGAAGAAGAGGAGGAATCCAACAGGGACCGGTATCAAGTGGGGGGGGGATGGTCCTTAGGCTATTCCTTATCCCGGCAAGAATGTTTCCCCAAGGACTTGTCTCAGGCCTTGGTGGCTTGACAGCCCGAAGAGGACACCAGCAACTAGGAAGGGGGAGCCCCGGAAGACCCCTGCTCTCAGCTGGCTGCCTGTTGCTCCATGAGGAACTTCTGCAGGGCTTTCTTGCATCATCACCAGGTGGTGAGGTTGAACTTTAGGTAAAGCTCGCAGGCAAGAGCATTGTGAACAGGCCTGAAACAAGCAGACACAAAGTTCATGGTTGTCGGTTGAAGAAGTCTTCTTTCCCCAGTGGCAGCGATGGACAAGAGCTGATAAAGGAGTAGTTCTTGACATACAAAAATAAAAGGAATCATTTTAAAATAAAGTGATTGAAAGACTGTAACCAAAACAAAAGGTAAGTACAGCTTTGGCGGTCAGCTCAGCGATGAAGCTTACATGGAGTCTGCGCGCAAATGGTCGATGATGGGAATGAACCATGGAGGAAGTGGGTCCACCCACACTTATATAGGGCTGTGACATCGGAGCCTGACGCTGACGTGAGCCGCCACTACTAGACTGCTGCAGAAGAGCTTCTGTGCGATCCTAGTGCCTGACGGCTACGTTCCATAGGTGTGACCTGATGACAGAGATATCCCTGAAGAAGATCCAACTGGTTCTGGTGGAATTTCTTATTGGTCCTAAGGACCATCTTATCCACGTGGAAGATTATGTAGTCTGGATTGGCACAGAGGTCCTGCAGCTCACTTGCCCTCCTGGCAGATGTCATGGCAATCAGGAAAACCGTTTTTCATGTGACATATTTTAAGTAAGCAGTATCCATAGGCTCAAAGGGAGCCTCCATCAGCTGGGCAAGACAGATATTTAAGTCCCATGGAGGGACTGGATCCCTTACAGGAGGATACAGGTGATGGAGGCCTTTAAAGAACCTTTTGAAAACAGGTTGTGAGGCCACGGATTTATCTTCCTGCTGTGTAGGCTGACACTGCTGCCAGACGTAACTACAGTATTGAGGGTCACAGACCTAGGGACTGTAAGTGTACCAGGCAGCCCGGCCTCCATTGGGATTAGCTTTCTGGGAACACACCAGTATGAGAATCTTTTCCACTTGAAGGAGTACGCTTTCCTCGTTGCTGGTTTTCTGGTAATCTTCAGCACCACCACTAACAGATTCAAACTAGAAAATTCTAGCTGAAGAACCATGCCCTCCGATGTCTAGGAATGCTAGTCTGCCCTGAGACAGTGGCAGCAGATTGCAACTCAGTGGCAGGATGACTGGAGTCCTGCTGGACAGGATTTATTTATTAGCTCTTGTTTACCACGTAAGCACACTAGACAAGGAATGCCTATTTTCAGGTACGGCCTGGGAGATTACAAGAGCATGGTTTACAGAACACAGCAAGAGAATTACAACAATGTGAAATACAATCAATGAGTAGAGTGATACAAATAAACATGTACAGGATGAACAGATATGCACATACATCAAAGGTAAGAACAAGCAAATAGTTACATTTTGTGGAAATAATACAAGTGCAATCTGTCCCATTTCGAGGATTGTAAGTGCAGAGGTGAAGGGCATGCAGGGTGGATAATTCCCCTTGCTAGAGCTCAGAGGGGGTAGTGGAACCAGGGAAGATAAGGATGCACAACAGGGTCCAAGCAGGGGTAGGGGATATCAAGCAGCCTTGGAACAGTTACAGGCTGAGGCAGACTTCAGGTGCAAACAGAGGGAGCTCTTAAAGATGGGATGGGTGGGGGTGCATCTGATGGTTGTAGGTAGGATATTCCAGAATCTAGGGGCACAAACAGCAAAGGCACGATCACCTGACAGTGTATGAGTTTTTGGGACAAGGAGGGGTTGCAAGTCAGCTGACTTTAGCCGGTATAATGGTAGAGCCGGCAGAAGGAGTTTGGACAGGGCAGGTGGGGTGGCATTGCAGATGATTTTGTCTGTGAAGCAGCTCAAGACAACTGAGCGATAATTATCTGGGACAACCAGTGTAGTTGACTGTTTAAATCATAGTGATGGGTAACTTGAGGGACAGCAAGGGCAAAGCGGCAAATATTATTATAGGCCACATCCATTTAGCAAGGCTAGTTTTTGTGGCAAGGGTAAAGATTGTCAGTCCATAGTTGAGAAAGGGAAGGAATAAACCTTTAGCAAGAGCAAGCTGCACAGCAGCAGCAGTAAGGGACCCACGAGCCCGGTATGCAAGTCCAAGCTTGATATTTGTTGCCCTGCTGATATTTTGAATGTGTAGAGACAGGTCTAACCGGGGGCCATGCGTAATTACCAGGTATTTAAAGGAGCATGTAGTGCCAACTGGGACACCATCAAGGCTTAAGACATTGAGTGGGACAGGACACTGTTTGAGTTTGGCAGAGGAGCCGAAGAGCATGAGTTGAGTTTTCTTTAAGTTCAGCACAAGCTCATTTGTCAGGAGCCAATGTTGCAGTTTACTGAAGCCAGCTTGTAGGTTGTGATTTATGACATTGCATGAGCTAGCTAGGAGGATTGGGGGTGGTCTACAAATTATTGGTAAAGGCAAACTGTTTGAAAGGATTTGGGTCCCCTTCCTAAACCATCTTGTCATTTAAATATTAAGAATAATGACTTTCTTACAAAGAATTATCAAGTGCTTCTCCTGTGTTGTACTTGTGTAACCCCCTTGTTCCCCGGGGTTACTAGAATCCCAGTTAGAATCAGTGGCAGGCAGGGAAGGCAGCTTGTGAAATGCCAGGTAAATGGATTTCACACTGTCACACTCTGTTTTTAGTCTCAGCTAAGCTGGAGTGATGATGTAATCATAGAACTCTCGCAGCAGCATAAGTCACAGCTGGCTTTGGAGTGAATTGGAATGTTCAGTTGGTTGAGAGTGGAGTGGAGTTCAAGAAGGAGGAGGAGGAGGAGGAGGAGGAGGAGGAGGAGGCTGCAACTGCTAGTCAGCTCCTCAGATTAGCTCTGACAAAGAGCCACCTCTTTTTGTTTTGTGGTAGTTTGTTCTCACCCTAGAAGAAGAACAAAGAAGACAGTTGTCTGAAGTGGTAGAGACCTGTGCCAGAAGGTTTTCCTTGCTCCATCCCAGGAGGGATGGGGGCGAACTCCAGGATTCCGGGGCAATCCCCTTAATCCACTTGGTTGGTGAAGCTGCCTTGTACATTTTAATTTATTTCGAGTACAACCCTTTCTCTGTGTCAGCCCAGGGGCATCTGCAATACCTTGGGGTGAATTTCTCTGTCAATGGGACCAGTCACCCTATATTAAGTAAAGTTTCTGCTTACATTGGAGCCCAAGAATGCGACTGTCCAAGTACAGAACTTTTAACGCTGACACCCAGGGGTGTGTCCATAGATTGTTAAGTGTGAAAAACATTTTAAACTAACTATAATTTTCATCTGTGCGGGTGTTATTAACCAGATGAATGGCAGAGTATAAACTTGGAAGCAAAAGGTGGAAGACACCCCATCTGGAGTAACCAGTTTACCTCTCCAGGTTCAGTTTGGGCACCAGTACATTTTCATTTAGTGCATCTGGCCAATGCCTAATGGAAGTAATTACCCCGAGATGTGGGTTTGGAATTTTTGTTTCTTCAGTTTACCCCAGTATAGTGGGTTCTGGAAGATTTGAGCCCGGATGTGCTCACTGTGGTCATGGGTACCACTTCTATTCCTTTGGGAAATAGGAACAGTACTAGTTCGGCCATATGTGCCAACAGTAAAATTCAGAACCAGAGTGTTCACTGTTTTGTGTTTTATCACCCTATGCTAAATGGGAATTCAGGAACTTCTGTACCCTGGAAAATCTGCAATACTAGTATGTGTAGCCCCATGGGGGTCCATTTTCACTTTGTGTATTATTCCTACTTAATGTGAATAAAAGTCACACTCTAGAATCCCAACCTGGTTTGGACAGTATTGTTATTGATTCCACGTGTCTGGATTTACATGGGTGCTCTTGTCCAGAAGGGCAAATCTAGCATATTTGTTGGCAAACGTTTTTTCCCAGGGACCTGGGTTGCTGGCCATGGTAAATGGTCCCATCAGGTGTGTGCCAGGTAGCTGCCACACTTGGTCGACTGTTTTTGTGTAACAGTCTGGTCCACCTAGCCTAATGGTTGCCACCTCATCTGTGTTTTCTCTATGTCTTTTTTAGTATGTAAACCCCCAACCCTCTCTGTTGCCCCTAGGCATTTTTGTAGTGAGAGGAGAAGCCCTGCCAGTTAAACAAGGGGGGGGATGCTGGGGGTTACAAAAATGGGGGCTCGTCCGATGTGTTTTTGAATTTGGGGAGAAAACAGATTTGGTTTGCTCAGGATGTGGCTAGCGTTTTGCCTGTCTGGCAGTTTGGCACCCAAAACTGGAAGCTTTGCACAGAAGGATTTTGCCCAGAGTAGTGCCATCCGTATGTGCCGCTGTGTGCTTGCAATTCATGTGCTGCTGTGTGTTGTGCCATCGTTTACTAAGGAGCTGTAAAGTCAAATTGTGTGTGCCCCTTGTTCTGCATCAAAAGAGAGTGTTTACAGTGCTTGTTTTCTCAAGTTTGTGACAGAAAAGTATTGTGGACTCTAGGAAACAACAAAACAATTGTGCCCTGTAAGTTTCAAATGCTTGCTGTGAAAATTGGGGGAGTCGCTAAAGAAACAGCCAAGTTCTGACAAGAAATGGTCAAGAACGGTGCTCCCGCCGTGAAAAAGGTCAGCCGAGAAAAAAAGTTGTTTTGCAGTTTAAATGTTGCCTGCTCGACGATCGCCGTAGAGGAAGAGCACGAGATGAGAGAGAAGCTCATTTGCATGGCACCGAGTGATTGGTAAGACTACAAACAGTCCCGCCCCCTAGCCAGCTTCAGAGTGCAGCCCAGTGTTAAGAAAGGGAGAGAGCGAGTGGTGTGCGAGCTGGTTAGTCAGGAGAATCGTTGCGGTGACAGTAAACGTTCTAAATACTGTAAAATATAGACTTTTTGTGCTAGTTCAGGCTCAACCTGTTATCCGACCGACTGGGAAGCGCATGGTGATTGTAGTGACAATCAGCGGGATTGCCAGCCCTTTTCAACCCAGAAGCCTTCCAGGATTGGCTTTAGGCAGAGATTTCCAACAGCACAAGCCAGCTACTGATTCAGCGAGTACCATTCAGCAAAACTGGGCTCAAACTGTGTTGTGATTTTAACAAAGCCAGCTGGATCTGTGTGTAAACAGTGAGATTATTTTTGCAAAGGACTGTAAAGTGTAATCAAAGCAAACAAGAATTCTGAGCAATAGACTGTGAGCATGTATTGGCAACAGTATAATTTTCTGAGCAATCGAGAGACTGTGAGTTGTATGAGAGGCTGCAACAAGCACGCAATCCTGTCCCTAGAAATACTGTGGCATTTAGTGACTCTGAGCAAGCAGAATTGATTGAAATGCTAATCGTAAAGTCTAAAAATCATATGAATGTGCTGAGAAAGGTGAAAGCAGTTCAATTGTAACAGTTTGAATAAATTATCAGCAGCAGAAGGTCGGATGCGCAGTGGCTTGAGTCAGAGACAGATTTGTTGATGCATCAGGAGTGCTGCCGCCGACATTACGGGGTGGGGCAGTAATGTAAACACAACAGCAGGGAGCCATTTTGAGAGACTGTTCCAAGCATAGTGAACTCAGTAGTAACAATGAACTTTTATGTGCTTATTTACTGACATGGCTTGGGGACCATCCTGCTACCCGGATCATGCCCGAGCTATGGTAGCTGAGGAGGCTGTCAAGCTTAAAGAAATTGAGCAATGTTTCTATGGTGGAAGTGTGCCTCCTCATGTTGCGATTCTCAACTACCCTGTGAGAGTATGCATAATGTGCCTCAAGGCTGGAAGGGACGTATTTTTGATTCCTCACTGTTCAGGGTGTTTAGAAAAGCAAGATCTGTCTAGAACATCACAAATTCGTTTGGCTCCCACTGGGACAAAAGTAGAAAATCCTGCATGTTGCAGCACACTGCACCAGGCTGAACCAGTTGGGGGAGGGCCCAACAGAGTGTGGCACAAAGGAAGAGAGTGTAGATTTACTGCCAGGGTAGTTTTCTTGTGATGTCTCCATGCCTGTGTCACAGATGGATAGTGCAGAGGGAGCATCAGTAGATCCATGGAGAGAGGGTCCTAGCCCTAGCCTCACTGGAGAGGATGAGGTTCGAGAGACTCTAGAATGGGAAATGTCTACCTCTGCACCCCGTGAAGAATGGACTGTCTCGGGAGTGAGGACGACTGCTCACTCCTGGGCCCAAATTCTAAGTGAGGAAGAGGAGGAGGAAGATATGTATCTTTCTGTTGAGGGTCCCAGTCTGCGGCCTGAAGCTCTTGCCTTGGAGGAACCAGAAGTTGGTGACTCCACAGCCCTGCCCTCAGAAGTGGTCAGGGACAAGTTCTACATTGCTTTGAGTATGCGACACTGGCTGAACCAGGACTGGCTGCCCCCAAGCCGTGTCGAGGGTCGTGTACTGATGAAGTGCAGTAAGGAGGAAAGACTGGTTCATTGGAAGGCCAATGAAATCTATGGGTTGTCCTTTCTTCAGAAAGTCTGGGAGGAGATTGAGCAAAACAGGTGAGCCTGGCTAGTGGAGGAAGCAAGCGAGAATATGCATCCAGGTGCGACCCGTTATGTCAGAAACAAAGTCATAAGAGATCGACTGCAGTTTTGGAAATTGGACAGGACATTGTTCATAGATACTGTGCGGATTGTGGACAACACAGAGAAAGAGACTTTCCATTTCATCGATTATGTATGCCCAGATGGGGTCATAATTCATGCACCTGACCCAGTGGTACTACCCTCAAGTGTACCATCCTCCTGAGAATGTGCCCGTGCCTACCCACAGGGAAGCAAAGCAGTGGTAGCAAGTGTCTGCCATCCAGCCGTTGACATACCCATGTTGTTCCGCTAGACTGGTGTTGCAGGATCCAAGGTGCATCCAGATTCGTCAGCCTTGCAGTGTGCTTTTCCAATTTCATCACCTGGTCTTCCAGACAGCTGAGATGACATCATCCCAGCTGTTCTCCTGATTCCTCGCCTGGGATTTCGGATGGCATCAGTCCAGCTGTTCCTTCCTGTTCCAAGGTTCCATCTCCAGATGAAATCAACCCAGCAGTTTCCAGTTCACCATCTGTTTTCCGGAAGATTTCTGCCCAACTGTATCTGAAAAATGCTGCCAGGGAGAGTCTTCGGCTGGAGAAGCAGGTGATGTCCATTTTTCGTTCTTCAAGGGACTGATAGGTCCAGACTTTTCTTACTTTATTGACACTGCAATACACATCCTACACCTGGCAGACTTCAAACTGTTGAACTGTCTACAAAGACTCTCCCTTTGGACTACAGGCTCCAAGAACTGTGCTTCAGTGGGCTCCGGCCCAGGAGAGACTCTTTTATGGACCCTGCCTTCGGGCACCATTGCTGTCACTAGTTTGGACATTTAGGGCATTCCATCCCCCTAAAAGGTGTATCGTACATAAAGTTAGAGATTTTCTGCTGTTTTCTACTTTTCTAAAAAATACTTTTTGGGATTGTCCAGTTTTTGATGGAGGGGTTTATTGTGGTAATACTTGGGGTTGTCTCTCTTTCTCTTTCAGGTGGTTCCTGGTTAAAAAAAAAAAAAGAGAAGACCAGAAGAGTATGTGGGAACTCAGCTGAGTTCTTCTGCTTTTGTTGAGTGTTTAGTAGAATTGTATGGTTAACAGTTTTCCTTCCACAGGTGTTAGTGCATGGGGGATAGTAGGAGTGTAATGCTTAGGTAAAGTGTTAGCTCTGTGTTTGGTTTGCAGTGTCCTGGGTTGGGGGGAGGTTCCTCTTGTAGGGTAGGTTTTTTGGTTAGATAGGTTTTTCCTAGAGGGCTAGAGGGGAAGGCAGGCTGTGGTCCTGACTGGCTAGGGGCCGCCATGCTGGTCTGTTAGGGCCATGCTCTGGACAGTTCTTCCAGATCCACTGATTATCCATAGTAAGATCATAGTGTAGAGGCTGATGCATCAGCCAATGGCCTCTGGGTCCTTAGTGCTGCCTACCTGTACTGGCACATGGTAGGGGAGGGCCAGATCACCCCTTTCCATAGGTAGCACACATGGTGGGATGGTCCGGTGCCGGGTAGGTAATAACTGGGGACAGTCACTTTCTTGGCTAATAGTAGGTGTATCCCCCTTGTTCCCTGGGGTTACTAGAATCCCAGTTAGAATCAGTGGCAGGCAGGGAAGGCAGCTTGTGAAATGCCAGGTAAATGGATTTCACACTGTCACACTCTGTTTTCAGTCTCAGCTGAGCTGGAGTGATGATGTAATCACAGAACTCTCACAGCAGCATAAGCCACAGTCACAGCTGGCTTTGGAGTGAATTGGAATGTTCAGTTGGTTGAGAGTGGAGTGGAGTTCGAGGAGGAGGAGGCTGCAGCAGCTGCTGGGCAGCTCCTCAGATTAGCTCCGACAAAGTGCTACCCTTTTTTGTTTTGTGGTAGTTTGTTCTTACCTTAGAAGAAGAACAAAGACAGTTGTCTGAAGTGCTGGAGACCTGTGCCAGAAGGTTTTCCTTGCTCCATCCCAGGAAGGATGGGGCGAACTCCAGGATTCAGTGGCAATCCCCTTAATCCACTTGGTTGGTGAAGCTGCCTTGTACATCTTCATTTATTGTGAGTACAACCCTTTTTCTGTGTCAGCCCAGGGGCATCTGCAATACCTTGGAGTGAATTTCTCTGTCAATAGGACCAGTCACCCAGTACTAAGTAAAGTTTCTGCCTACATTGGAGTCCAAGAATGTGACTGTCCAAGTACAGAACTTTTAACGTTGACACCTAGGGGTGTTTCCATTAAGTGTGAGAAACATTTTAAGATACCCATAGTTTTAATTTGTGTGGGTGTTATTAACCAGATGAATGGCCGAGTATAAACTTGGAAGAAAAATGTGGAAGACCCCCCCCCCATCTGGAGTAACCAGTTTACCTCTCTGTGTTCAGTTTGGACACCAGTACATTTTCATTTAGTGCATTTGGCCAATGCCTAATGGAAGTAATTACCCCGAGATGTGGGTTTGGAATTCTTGTTTCTTCAGTTTACCCAAGTATAGTGGGTTCTGGAAGATTTGAGCCTGGATGTGCTCAGTGTGGTCATGGGTACCACTTCTATTCCTGTGGGAAATGGGAACAGTACTAGTCTGGCCGTATGTGAAAACAGCCAAATTCAGTACCAGAGTTTTTGCTGTTTTTTGTTTTATCACCCTATGTTAAATGGGAATTCAGGAACTTCTGTACTCTGGAAAATCTGCAATACCAGTATGTGTAGCCTCAAGGGGGTCCATCTTCGCTTTGTGTATTATTCCTACTTTGTTACGTGAATAAAAGCCACACTTTAGAACCCCAACCTGGTTTGGACAGTATTGTTATTGCTTCCATGTGTCTGGATTTACTTGGGTGCCCCGTCCTGAAGTGCAAACCTCACATAATTGTGAGCAAACCTTTTCTCCCAGGGACCTGGGTTGCTGGCTGTGGTAAATGGTCCTGCCAGGTGTGTGCCAGGTAGTTGCCACACTTGGTCGACTGTTTTTGTATAACAGTCTGGTCCACCTAGCTTAATGGTGGCAACCTGATCTGTTTTCTCTGTCTTTTTAGTATGTAAACCCCCACTTCTCTGTTGCCCCTCGAGGTTTTGTGGTGAGAGGAGAAGCCCTGTTGGTTAAACAAGGGGAGCCAGTGGGGGGAAGGGGGTCATCACACTTGTTACTTCTTGATTAAGGTACTAGCTATACATTATTTGCTTACCTACAGTGGTGTGAAAAAGTATTTGCCCCCTTCCTGATTTTCTCTATTATTGCATATTTGTCACACTGGATGTTTTCAGGTCTTTAGACAAAATGTAATATTAGATAAAGGGAACCTGAGTGAACAAATAACACTTGTTTTTTTTTTTTATTTCATTATTTAATGAAAAAAAGTTAACCAACACCAATTGGCACTGTGTGAAAAGTAATTGCCCCTTACACTTAATAACTGGTTACCACATTTAGCTGCAATGACTGCAACCAAACACTTCCTATAATTCAATATCAGTCTTTCACATCACTGTGGAGGAATTTTAACCCACTCTTCTCTCAGAACTGCTTTAATTCAGTAACATTTGGTAGGTTTTCGAGCATGAACTGCCTATTTCAGGTCCTGCCACAGCATCTCTATTGGGTTTAAGTCTGGACTTTGACTAGCCACCCAAAACTTTAATTTTACTTCTTTTAGCCATTCTGATGTGGACTTGCTTTTTGTGTTTTGGATCATTGTCTTGCTGCATGACCCAACTATGCTTCAGCTTCAGCTGACGGAAGGATGACTGGACATTCTCCTTAAGAATTTTCTGGTACAGAGCAGAATTCATGGTTCCTTTAATTATGGCAAGTCATCCAGGTCCTTAGGGCAGAGCATCCCCACACCATCACACTACCACCACCAAGTTTGACTGTTGGTATGGTGTTCTACTGTGGAATGCTGTGTTTGCTTTTACGAGACATTATGGGATCCATGTTGTCCAAAAGTTCCACTTTGACTCATCTGTCCATAGAACATTTTCCCAAAAGGCCTGTGGAGCATACAGGTGCTTTTGGCAAATGAGAGACGAGCATTTATGTTCTTCTTGGTTAGCAGTGGTTTCGCCTTGCTACTCTCACATGAAGCCCATTTTTGCCCAGTCTCTTTCTGATTGTGGAGTCATGAACACTGACCTTAGCTGAGGCAAGAGAAGCCTGCAGTTCTTTGGATGTTGTTTTAGGATCCTTTGAGACTCTTGGATGATTTTACACGTGCCTTGGAGTAATTTTGGCAGGCTGCCCACTCCTGGGAAGGTTCATTACTGTTCCAAGTGTTCTCCATTTGAGATTATGGCTCTCACTGTGGTTCGATGGAGTCCCAGAGCCTTAGAAATAGCTTTGTAACTCTTTCCAGACTGATAGAGGGCAACAAAATGTTTTTCTGATCTTTTCAGGAACTTCCTTTGATCATGGCATAATGTGCTTGTTGAATCTCTTGTGCTGGCAATGTGACTCTTGATGGTAAGGCCAAAATAAGTGAGGTTTATATTGAGCAGGGCTGGCTGTAATCAAGCCTGGCTGTGTTCAATCAGCTGACTCTAATTATCCCTTTAATTGGGTTGATTTAACTAGGGGCAATTACTTTTCACACAGTGCCAGTTGGTGTTGGTTAACTTTTTCATTAAATAAATGAAATAAGTAAAAAAAAGTGTTATTTGTCCACTCAGGTTCCCTTTATCTAATATTATATTTTGTCTAAAGACCTGAAAACATCCAGTGTGACAAATATGCAATAATAGAGAAAATCAGGAAGGGGCAAATACTTTTCACTTCCACTGTATATAGTGAACTTTTGATTTGTCTATGTATTTCTTATATATGAGACCTAACAATCAATTATACATTAAGCACTTTTGATTATTGTATCAAATATTGTGTTGTGGACTTTTGTTGTATCCTGTGTTCTTGGAAACTAATAAAATCTTTAAAGCAAAAAAAAAAAAAAAAAGGAGGATTAGAAGTAGTGAGTACCAAGCCTGCCTGGTCCAATAGGGGACTATCAGATCATTGTTGCTGGCTTGCTCCTGAGCTCTATGAGCACGCTCTGTATGAGTGGGAATGCATACAGGAATCTCCTCATCCAATCCACAACTCTGGCATCCCACTGGAACTGTGCCCCGTGCTGGAGGCCTGCAACAAACTGTGGGAAATGACTGTTCTCCCAAGAGGCAAACATATCTATTTCCAGAGTGCCCTGTCTTCTGAAGACCGAAGCCAGCACCTGCTGGTTCAGGGCCCAGTCATGGTTTTCTTTGCTAATTCTGCTTAGGGTGTCCGCTAGAACATTGTCCTTGCCGGGGAGATGTATAGCATGAATCTTTGCATCTAGAGAATAAGCTACATCACAGATCCTCATGGCTTCTGTGCACAGTTTTGAGGATCTTGTTCTTCCCTGCTTGTTTATGTAATACATAGTTGTGGTACTGTCGGAATCTGAACAGACTGGCCTTGTAGCTGGGAGAACTGCATTGCCAGCAATACTGCCCTGAGCTCTAGGAAACTGATGTGCCCCTAAGCCTCCAGTGGGCTCCAGCTACACTCACTGTGGAATGAGGATCCCCTAGGTGGGCACCCCACCCTAGGAGTGAAATAATAAGGACTTTTGCTAAGGACTGCTGGAGGAAAAGAATGCCCTCTCTGAGGTTGCTTTTCTCCCTTTCACTACTCTAGTGCTTGCACAGAATTCTTTGCGACTGGCGCTAGCTTGGGCAGTGGATCTGACCTCTGAGACCATTGTTCCCTTAGGCGATACTGACTGTCCCTCATCTGAAATCTGGCCCAGGGCACTACCACTGTGGGTGAGGCCATGTGACCCAGCAATTGCAGGAAATCCCTTGCAGGCCTGGGCTGGGCTGGCCCAGGATGAATGATTCTGCAGTAGCAATCAGATAATCCGATTTGACATCCTTTGTTGTGGAAGGAAAACCTTCCCTTGCAAGGTATCAAGTTCTGCACCTATGAAGTCCAACACCTGAACTGGTTCCGTTTGGGACCTTTGCAGATTTACCTGGAACCCAAGGTTCTCTAAGGTGCTCTTTACCCTTTGAATACAGCACCTTGCCTCTCGTTTCATTTACCTTGAGCCTAGCCAATTGTCCAGGTAGGGAAGAACAGGTTACTCACCTCGAACAGTAGTTCTAGGAGTGGTATATGTTGTTTATCCACACTCTCTGGCATGTCCCTTTCCCCTTTAAATCTGTCCAGAAGTCTTCAAGCTGGCTCCTCCCACCCACCCGGTTGGTATAAACCTCAGCTCCGCCCCATGACACCAGATCTTATCTTAGCCCACTGGAAGCAAGGTTGTGCGCCTAAAGCCGGGGAGGTCGGGTGGGTGCGTGTGGATGAACAACATATACCAATCCTAGAACTACTGTTACAGGTGAGTAACCTGTTCTTCTAGGAGCGTGGATATGTTGTTCATCCACACTCTCTGGCAGACTCCAAGCAGTTCTCTGGGAGGAGGGAGGCAAGGCCCACACCCCCTACTTGGGAAATAGAGATTGGAGAACCGAGGCCCCAAAACCAGCATCCTGGCGTGACTCAAGGTCAATGTGGTAATGAAGGTGTTTGCTGACTTCCAGGCAGCAGCCCGGCAGATTTCCTCGATAGGGATGTCCCTGGAAGCAGCCACCGATGCAGCAGTATGGTAGGTAGAATGAGCTCTTATCCCTCTGGGAGGCTCCTTGCCCGCCAACTCATAGAATAGACCTATGCATGATGTAATCCACCTTGTAGTGGTCAGTTTGGCTGCAGGTCTGCCAGAAGCGGCTTCAGTGTAGGTGACAAACAGCTGGCGAACCTCTCCATGAATTTCTGCCATTCTCTCCTTATAATAGGAGAGAGCACGTCTCAGGTCCAAAGTATGGAGCCTGTACTCGGCGTCCGAGGAGTAATTAGGATAGCATACTGGCAGAGTTGACACCTGGTTAAGATAAAACTCTTGACACCACCTTCGGAAGGAATTTCGGGTGGGGGCGCAGGACAACTTTGTCCCTGTGAAAGACCAAATCAGGGGAGTCCACTGAAAAAGCCTGAAGCTCTCCAGTCCTTCTGGCTGACATGATAGCCACCAGGAAGGCCGTCTTCCACAAGTGTGAAAGTTCACACTTGTGCATGGGTTCGAATGGCTTGCCCATGAGCTTTGCCAAAAGCAGCAAGCGATCTCACAGAAGTGGAGGTTCACGCACCGGAGGGGATATGTGATCCAGGCCTTTGAAGAAGCGCCCGACCACTGTCTCCTGCGCCAATGTCGGCTGACTGGCCCGCACCCGGTAAGCAGAAATGGCTACCAGGTGCACCCTAAGGGTCGATGACCGTAGACCCCCTTTGGAGAGAGACCAAAGGTAGTTGAGAATGTTACCCACAGAGCAGGATAAGGGGTCCAGACTCTTACCCTGACACCAAATGGAAAATCTCTTCCATTTGAATGCATAACATTTCTTGGTCGATTCCTTACAAGATGCTTCCACCACGGTGTAGACATCCTCGGAAACACCCAGAGCCTGGAACTCTAGCCGCTCAGGTACCAGGCTGTCAGGTGCAGGGATAGAAGGTCCGGATGGAATACCTTCCCCGATTCAGAGATATCAGGTCCGGGGGTGTACAAAGCCACTCCGGGGGCCTGCAGCTGAGGAGATCTGGGTACCAGAACTGGCGCAGCCAGTCTGGGGCAACCAGGATCACCTTCGTCTTGTCCCTCCTCACCTTGAGTAACACCTTGTGGATCAAAGGAAATGGAGGGAAGGCATAGAGGAGGCCTGGGGTCCACGGCCCTGAGATGGCATCCCCCTGCAGCGAGCCCTGCTGAGGGGGGCAGGCATGAAACAGCCTCAGCTTGGTGTTTTCCCTGGAGACAAACAGGTCCACCAATGGTTTACCCCAGCAGGAGAACAACTTGTGAGCTACCTCTGGATGGAGAGACCACTCGTCGCATGTCTGGCCTATACGGCTGAGAGCATCCACCAGCTGGTTCGAGACTCCTGCCACATGAATGGCTAAGAGATCTGCCTCCAACCGGCTGACAAGGGTCCAGATGTGGAGCGCCTCCTTGCAAAGCAGACGGGAGTGCGTGCCACCCTGTTTGTTGAGGTAGTACATGGTTGTAGTATTGTCCGTCTGGACCTGAACCACTTGACCCTGGAGCTGAGGAGCGAAAGCAGACAGTGCCAGTCTGACTGCTCTGAGCTCCAACAGGTTGATGTGGCATCGGGACTCCTCGGGGGTACAGAACCCATGGGCTCTGCTGTCCCCCATGTGGGCTCCCCAGCCCATGAGAGAGGCATCAGTCATAAGAACGAACGTCGGCTCCGGGCGGACAAACTGGATCCCTTCCTGCAACTGTTCTGGGGCGGTACACCATTGGAGAGCGTCCCACATCTTCTGGGTCACAGTGATCAGCTAGTCAAAATTTCCATGGCGCTGAGTCCCTTGAGTGGCCAGCTCCCACTGGAGGGGGCGCATGTGCCATCTGGCCCAATGGACCACTGAGGTGCACGCTGCCATGTAACCCAGAAGGCACAGGAAGTCCCAGGCAGGGTGTAAGTGCCCAACCAGAAATGACTGGGCAAAGGAGGAAAGAACCTCTGCCCTGTCCGCCGGGAGCCAAGCTCTTGTTTGACGAGAGTCGAGCTCTGCCCCAATGAAGTCCATCACCTGAGAGGGCACGAGTTCCGACCTGGCCTCGTTGATTAGGAGGCCTAGTTGGGAGCAGGTTCGAAGAGCCAGATCCCTGGATCTCTCCACCTCCTGGAGGGAGGAACCTGCCAAGAGCCAGTTGTTGAGATAAGGGTAAATTTGAACTCCTCGATGCCGGAGACGGGCTGCCACCACTGCGATGCACTTGGTGAAGATCCTTGGGGCCGATGACAGGCCGAATGGCATGGCTCAGAACTCGTACAGGGTCCCCTTGCCCCTGAAGCAGAGGAACCGCTGATGGGACAGACAGATTGGGACGTGGAAGAACGCGTCCTGCAGATCCAGTCAACAGAACCACATGTTTCACTCCAGGGATGGTATGATCTGGTTCAGTTACCATCCGGAAGGTGTGAGACCTGAGATATTGATTCAGGTCGTGGAGGTCTAGGATGGGGCGCCAACCACCCATCCGCTTGGGCACCAGGAAATACCTGTACACGAAGCCTGGGTCTGTAGGAGGATCTGGCACTGGAGCTACCACCTCCTTGTGGAGGAGCTGAGCAATGTCGTCTCGAAGAGCCGACTGAGTGCAAGCTGAGATCCTTTCCTCCCGAGGGGCACGGGCTCGGCTGGGAGGGTACTGCTCGAATTCCAGAGGTAGTCCCTGGCCGACCACTTCCAGAACCCACCTGTCCGAGATGATATTGGACCAGGCAGAAAGAAAAGTGGTGGAGCAGGCCCCCCACGGGAGGACCCAGAGCTGGCGTGATGGGTGTAGGGATGGCAACCCCCAACCCGTCACTGAGAAGGCTTGGAGGAGGAGGAGGCTCCTGGACTGGCACCTCGGCCTCCTTTATGGGGCTGTTGAGGACTCTGCTTGGGCCTGGGATGCCAAGCTTGAACCTGCTGTTGCTGCTGGCCTCCTTGATAGGAGGGCTGCCTAACTGCAGGGGAAGAGTGCCGAAAAGGCTTCTTCTTGCGCTTCAGCTGGTTCTTGCCCGAAGAACCATTCGCAGACGTAGTATCCAAGGTGGCATTGGACTGCTCTATGCGCTGGAGGTGACCAGCCACTCCTGGACCAAAGAGGTCGGTGCCTAAGAAGGGCACGTTAGCTAACTTGTGCTGGGTATCTGCCAGGAAGGATAGCCTCAGCCTAGCCCTGCAGCGAGTGGCCACTGTGGCTGCCAAAGAGCGGGCACAGGAATCTCCAATGTCCAGGGCCTTCTGGAGCTGCTGTTTTGCAACAGCACGGCCCTGATCACGGACCTGTTTCACTGTGGTCTGCATGTATGCTGTGAGATGAGGGGGGGACTTCATCCAATGACCCTAGGAGGGCATGAGAGAAGTGTGCCATGATAACAGCCGAGTTGGCTTGACGAAGGCCTGAGGAGGCCGCATAGACCTTACGGGCAGAATGGTCCATATTCTTGGACTCCTTGTCCAGGGGTCAGTCAGTGTCGGCTGAGCTACCAGTACGTCTGAACACAGAAACAGTCACTAGGCTTTTGACCGAAGGATGCTCTGTGAACCCCGCCAGGGACCCTATGGGCACCGTATACTTTCGGGCCATGTGGGCAAATGGAGCTGGGCAGGAAGCAGGATGCTGTCAAAGCTCAAGGGCCGGGCCAACAATGGCTTCGGCCACTGGAAAGGCCTCCGTTGGGGTATCCTCCCTTTGAGGATATCTGTAAGGGGGTACTCCGCCTTTTTCTGGATGGGCTCCAAGGGCATTCCGGTGGATTCGGAGATCAGGCGGAGAATGCCCTGAAAGGAGGAAGGGCCTTCCTCCAATCCTGCCATGGATGACTCATCATCCCCCAGATGAGAGTGTAATCTAGTGTCGTCCAAGTCCAAAGAGTCAGGGTACAACGGTCTACCGCCTAGGTCTCCCTCGATACGCTGAGGGCAATCAGGGATGACCATGATCGACAGACGTCGGGGAAGCCCGATGTCTGGTCGGTCCTCTTTTGAGGGAGCCCCTCCCTGAGACTGCTTAGGTGGTGGCTCCACCAAAATTGGTGGAGAGACCGGAATAGGCCGAGCCGGGATACGGGCTGGCCCCACAGGCGGTGGAACCAAGGCCTTCAGTTCCGGAGGGGTCGGCCTAGGAGGCGGAAGCCAAGTGATGGCCGGGGCAGCCAGCGGAGCCGGCTTCTGCCCAGTCAAAATCAGCTGTTGCCACATCAGATCCTCATAGCGTTGGCGGAGTTTCCGTCGAAGCCTCTCCTCGTCCAAGAAGGATGAGGATCTGTGGCGGCGCCTCTTTTTTGAGTGTGGCCCTTTTTCAGCCGTTCGACCGAAGGGGTCCTGGTCCTTCATCGAGACCGACGGGGTCCGTTCGGTCGATCGGGAGTCACCAGAAGGCTCCGGCACAGTTTCCACGATCAGGACAGCCAAGAGCAGTGTCTCCTCATCGGGAAAGGAAAGGACAGAAGTCCTGTCTAAGGAATTGTCGACCGGAGTTGGCGCTAAAGGCTCAATTGGGTCGAGAGTAATCTCGGCCGGTTCAGCTGTTTCCTCGGTCTCAGTCCCTTGGCCAGACGGAAGGTCCGAAAAGCCGGCGGCCAAGGAAGCGATCTCGACTGAAGTCGAGACCGCGTGCTCCTGGGACTCGGACCTCTCCCAGTCCCAGGAGCATCTCCTTTTAGAAGGAGACTTGGTGTCCTTATCGCTCTTCTGAGGGTGGGAGGAATGCGAGCCCAAGGGAGCCTCAACCCTGGTGGGGAGAGACTGGCACAACTCCCTGAAGGAGCCCGTAAAAGTAAAGCCTAGGTTGAGTGGAAAGAAAAAGCCTTGACTGGCCAAAGCTTGAGCCGCTTCCTCCTCGAAAGCCTTCATCTGCTCCAGCTGCTTGACGGATCCCACGGCCGCGGAAACCGCCCACCTCGTCTCTTTTGATTTCACCGGCAGGTTTCTAAGCTCCGGTCTCCCCAATTTTAGGCGTGCCTTGCGGTCATCCAGAACATTGGGATGGAAGGCCAGACGAAAGGTACAAGACGTGGTGTCATGTCAGACACCTAGGCAATAGACACACGAGAGGTGGGGATCGGTGTGCAACATCTTCTGGCTGCAGGTACATCGGCAAAATCCGGGGGATGATTTGTCCTCCATGTCCGATGCGCTGTAATTGGAGTTAACTCTGACAAGCTTTAAAGTAATTTGCGGTAAAAACTGACGTTGCGAATCCAGGGCCTACGAATTGCTAAAGTAGCACAAGGGAACCTGAATCTTCCAGCGGAAAGGAAGATCTGGCGTCATGGGGCGGAGCCGAGGTATTTACCACCCGGGTGGGTGGGAGGAGCCAGCTTGAAGACTTCCGGCCAGATTTAAAAGGGAAAGGGACATGCCAGAGAGAGTGGATGAGCAACATATCCACGCTCCCAGAAAAAACACCACACTCTGCCTTCTCATGTGTGCTGCTAGGGGTGCCCCTAAGCACTTTCTGAAGACTGTTGGTGCTGAAGTGAGGCGGGGTGGCTATAAACTGGTATTGGCAGTTTCCCAGCCAGAACCTGAGGCATTTTCTGTGTGTGGGTCTGACTAGAAAGTGTAAGTAAGCGGCTTTCAGATCAAGTGACCTCAGACAACTCTTGATTGTAAGGTTGGTATCACTGTGCCTAACGTGATCATCTTGAATCTTATCTTTCCTTTTTGATATGTTTGTTCAAATATCTTACATCTTAAATGGCTCCCCACTCCTCAGTTTTTTGTGCTCGAGGAAGTATCTTGAGAACAGGCTCTTGCCCCACTGTGAGGTAGGGACCTTTTCTACTGCCTTTGCTTACAGTGGCTTTACTTCTAGTGCCAGCAAAATTCTTTCTGTTGGTGAATGAGCTGTA
This sequence comes from Neoceratodus forsteri, assembly GCA_016271365.2. Lineage (NCBI taxonomy): Eukaryota > Metazoa > Chordata > Ceratodontiformes > Ceratodontidae > Neoceratodus > Neoceratodus forsteri. The sequence continues at coordinate 941,868,161 of CM028137.1, forward strand.
AAGTTTTTTGGGGATTTCTGCAATTTTGGAAACCTCTTGAACTGCAGGGACAATCCCTGATCCACTACTTCCAGGACCCACTTATCTATGGTCATTTTTATTCATTCCTGGAAGCAGTGGACTACGCAGTTTAATACTTTATCATGTACTGTTTCTCGAAGAATGAACGGTATATGTACGGGTTACTTGGAGTTAGACAACACTCCCTTGATGACACTCTAGTAAAACTGGTCATACTTCTGTTGTTCTGATTGGTGTCTCCATAAGGGTCTGACCACACTTGCACCAGGTTTTACTTATCTTTTGTTATGCAATAAAAGCTTGTTTTGTTGTTTTTTTTTGCAATCTGATACAACTGTTTGCCTGTTTTGGCCACTGATGGGGTGGTGCTGTTCTGCCTTCCTTGTGTCTCTGTTTTTAAGCAGCACACCATGCACTGGGGTGGTCCTGTCCATCTTGGTTCAGCCTTCCTCCACTGGCAATGGTTGGGCGACCTGGACAGAATCGTCAGGGTTTTGTTCTGGCTGTGGCTTAGGAGCTGGTGCTGCAGCAGCAGCATGTCTGGAGCTCCTCCTGCCTCTGCTTCTGTAGTAACATCTCCGGGGTTTGTACTCCTACGGAGCATACGGTATTGGATAGTGGCCCCTACCCCTTCCTCCCCATTCTTTTTCAGTGCTTTTTATAAGCGGTCATGTACTCATCCATTTTTTTAATGTATGCCTCTGTTTTGTCACCAAATAAGGACCTTCCCTCAAAGGAGAAATCCCTGGCCTTAGTCTGGGTATCCTGGGAATAGATGGTAGCCCTTAGCCAAGTAAGCCTCTTCAAAGTCACTGCATGGGCCAGGACTCGTGAAGCAGAGTCACTGGTGTTGACAGCCATGTGAACTGGTATGCTGTGGCATCCAGGTCCTGTGCCACCTCACCAGCCAGACGCTGAACTAGGTGCTGACATAATTTTTGAAGTAGCTTTTTGGCATAATTTGTGGATGGGGCTATTAGCCTTCTTGTAGGGGCTAGCTCCAGCATATAAATTAACTCTGCTTCCTCCTTATCCTCCTGTTTCATGAGATGGGATGTTGAGGGTGCTCACCATCTGTATGGTGAAAGAAGAGTGAAAGGAATAATCCTCTGTAGGCCTAGAAGGGGAACCAAGCTCTTGCTCGGGTGAACAATTGGGTTCAGTAGGTTCACCCTCTTCCTCCTCGTAATGCATGTCCTCCTCCGCAGGTAAATGGTCTGGGACCTGAACCTGGGGTGGGTGGGGCAGGCATATTGAGAAAGTTTCCCATAACCTGGAAAAACTGCTATGCTTTGGCCAAGTTCTCTGTTGAGGGTAGTTGTCTTAGGTCCGCTGCCTGCTCCTTTTTCTTTGCAGGAGGAGTGGAGTGGACGTGTTTTTCTTTTTGATTTTTTTTTTTTGCAAGCAGCGATTCCAGTACCTGCTCTGCGACTATTTGTGCCATCAGGGTTCCCCCTTTAGGACACACTGGTATCTTTACCGTGCTTGTCTGATGCCTGAGCAGCTTTGTCTTCTTAATCTGTTCCCTCTGAGAGGAACTGCTGCCGTTGAGACCAACCCCCTGATGTGAACTCCCTCAGAAGGTTTACTGTCTTTAGGTGACAGAGGCACACTGAGAAGCCATAAATCCTTTGTTTTTTTAGCTCTTTACTTTTGGGTGTTAGGGCAAAACCTTTTACAGACCTTTGAATTGATAAAATCATGCTATGGACCCAGGCACCAGTCTACCCTTGCCAGGAGATGAAAACATTTTTTAAAGCCTATGGGTCCTGTTCTCTTTTTAATAGGTCATCAGTCATGCCAAACACTGAAAGACCTGTTTATTGACAAATTCGGTTCTCGGCTTTAAAATGAGGAAAGAATTTCCTCAACTAAGAGAAAGAAACTGCTTTAAAACCATACAAAATGCATTGGTTTCAAAACATAAACTGAAATCGGTTTGGTTCCCTTCAGGAGGAAACCCCATTTAATTTGAGCCTTGTCTGATTCGTGGGAACCAATCAGGAACCAGAGAAACCGTAAAATCAGTAAATATATAAAAATATATCCTAGCTAATGCAGATAATCGATTACTGACCGAAACATCTATTAAAATAATAAACAAGTAGTTCTAAACGTTTTTATTGACTGGAAGTCTGGAGCTGAACTTTGGGACGCTTGTTCTCTTCGGGTGGAGAAATACAGGTTACTCACCTGTAACAGGAGTTCTAGGAATGGTATATGTTGTTCATCCACACTGTCTGGCAGGTTCCTTGCTGCTTTAAATCTTGCCAGAAGGTCTTCAAGCTGGCTCCTCCCACCCACCCGGGTGGTAAAACTCTCAGCTCCGCCCCATGACGCCAGATCTAGCCCGCTGGAAGCCATGTTGTGCGTCGAAGCCGGGGAGGTCGGGTGGGTCGTGTGGATGAACAACATATACCATTCCTAGAACTCCTGTTACAGGTGAGTAACCTGTACTTAGGGACATGGATATGTTGTTCATCCACACTGTCTGGCAGACTCCTAGCAGTTCTCCGGGAGGAGGGAGGCAAGGCGCACACCCCCTACTTAGGAAATAAAGACTGGAGAACTGAGGCCCCAAAACCAGCATCCCGGCGTGACTCAAAGTCGATGTGGTAGTGGGTGATGAAGGTGTGTGCTGACTTCCAGGTAGCAGCCCTGCAGATTTCCTGGATAGGGACATCCCTGGAAGCAGCCACAGATGCAGTGGTATGGCGGGTAGAATGAGCTCTTATCCCTCTGGGAGGCTCCATGCCTGCCAACCTATAGCAGAGATCTATGCAGGAGGTGACCCAACTGCCTATCGTCCACTTGGCTGCAGGTCTGCCAGGTGCGGCTTCAGCGTAGGTGACAAACAGCTGGCGAACCTCTCCCCGAACCTCAGCCGTCCGCCCTTGTAATAAGCTTAGCCTTCTAGGGTCCAAAGTATGGAGCCTGATATTCGGCCTCCGAGGTGTGATTGGGGTAGAACACCGGCAGAGTCAACACCTGGTAAGGTGAAACTCAGACACCACCTTCGGAAGGAATTTTGGGTGGGGGCGCAGGACAATCTTGTCCCTGTGGAAGGCCAGATAAGGAGACTCGATGGAAAGCACCTGGAGCTCTCCCATCCTTCTGGCTGACGTGATAGCCACCAAGAAGGCGGTCTTCCACGACAGGTGAGAGATGTCACACCTGTGCATCGGTTCGAATGGCTTGCCCATGAGCTTAGCCAATACCAGCAGTAGATCCCACGGAGGTGGAGGTTCTCGCACTGGAGGGGATATGTGATCAAGGCCTTTGAAAAAGCGCCCGACCACCTTCTCCTGCGCCACCGACTGCTTCCCGGCCCGCGCCTAGTAAGCAGAGATGGCTGCCAGGTGCACCTTAAGGGTCGTCGACCAAAGCCCTTGCTGAGAAAGGGACCACAGGTAGTCCAGAATGCTTGCCAAGGGACAGGCGGAAGGGTCCAAGCCCTTCCCCTGACACCAAATGGAGAATCTCTTCCATTTGAAGGCATAGCATTTCTGGGTCGACTCCTTACGGGACGCCTCAACGACGTTGAGGACCTCGTCGGAAAGACACAAGGCCTGGAACTCTAGCCACTCAGAAACCAGGCTGTCAGGTGCAGGGATTGAAGGTCCGGATGGAATACCTTCCCCTGATTGACTGAGATCAGGTCTGGGTGGGCTGGAAGCCGCCTCGGGAGCCTGGAGCTGAGACTGAGGAGATCTGGATACCAGAACTGGCGGGGCCAGTCTGGGGCTACCAGAATCACCTGCACCTTGTCCCTCCTCGCCTTGAGAAGCACCTTGTGGATCAAGGGAAATGGGGGAAAGGAGTAGAAGAGGCCCGGGGTCCACGGCCTCGAGAAGGCATCCCCCTGCAGCGAGCCTTGCTGAGGGGGGCCGGCATGAAACAGTCTCAGCTTCGCATTCTCCCTGGAGGCAAACAGGTCCACCTGAGGTGTGCCCCAATGGAAGAAGAGATCTTGTACTACCTCCAGCAGGAGAGACCACTCGTGGGAAGCAGCCCCTATCTGGCTTAGGGCATCGGCCAGGGTGTTGGGAGGCTCCTGCCACGTGAATGGCAAGGAGATCCGCCTCCAGACTGCGCACAAGAGACCAAATGCGGAGAGCTTCCCTGCACAGAGGCATGGAGCACGTCCCGCCCTGGCGGTTTAGATAGTACATGGTCATGGTATTGTCCGTCTGGACCTGAACCACTTGACCCCGTAGAAATGGAGCGAAGGCGGTGAGGGCTAGACGAACCGCTCGAGGCTCCAGCAGGTTGATATGGCATCGGGACTCCCGAGGGGACCAGAGGCCGTGCGCTCTGTGCTCCCCCAGATGGGCACCCCAACCCATCAGAGAGGCATCGGTCGATAGACCGTCAGCTCAGGGCGGACAAACGGGATGCCCTCCTGCAGATGTGCTGGAACGGTTCACCACTGGAGAGCGTCCCACATCCCCTGGGTCACTGTCACTAGCTGATCCAGTGGATTGAAGTGCTGTGACCATTGGCTGGTTAGTCCCCACTGAACGGGATGCATGTACCAGCGGGCCCAATGGACCACGCTGGTGCAGGCCGCCATGAGGCCCAGGAGGCGCAGGAAGTCCTGGGCAGGGCACGATTGCCCAACCTGAAATGATTGGGCAAAGGAGGAAAGAACCTCGGCCCTGTCCGCCAGGAGCCATGCTCTGGCTCATAGAGAGTCGAGCTCTGCCCCGATTAATTGTATCACCTGCTTTGGCACGAGTTCCGACTTGGCCTCGTTGATGATGAGGCCAACCTGAGAGCAAACCTGGAGGGCCAGATCTCTGGACCGCTCCACCTCTGCTTTGGAGGGGGCTGCAATCAGCCAGTCATCCAGGTAGGGGTACACCCGGACCCTTCAGCCACAGGAATGCTGTCACCACTGCCATGCATTTGGTGAAGACCCTGGGAGCTAGGGAAAGGCCGAAGGGCATGGCCCGGAACTCGTAAAGGTATCCCTCTGCTCTGAAGTGGAGGAATCTCTGGTGGGATGGACGGATAGGGATGTGAAAGAACGGGTCCTGAAGGTCCAGAGAACAGAACCACACGCCTCATTCCAAGGATGGGATTATCTGAGCCAGAGTGACCATCCTGAAGGTCCGAGACCTTAGGAACCTGTTCAGGTCGTGCAGGTCGAGAATGGGGCGCCAGTCCCCCGTTCGTTTTGGGACCAGGAAGTACCTGGACACAAACCCCGGGTTTGGAGGAGGATCCGCCACCTTCCTGATCACCTCTTTCTCGAGGAGCAGGGCAATATCGGCTCGGCGAGCCGACAGAAGGCTGCGGACCCCGCAGCCCCCCAAGGGGCCACGGCTCGGAAGGGTGGGCCCTGCTCGAACTCCAGAGGCAGGCCCTTTCCTACCACTTCCAACGCCCACCGGTCCGTGGTGATAGCGGACCAGGCGGAAAGGAAGTGGCGAAGCTGTCCCCCCACGGGGGGAACCCGGGGGGGTGACGAGGCTGGGGGCGACACCCCTCAACCCGTCACTGGGCAGACTTGGAGGAGGGACCAGCCGAGGGACCTCCTAGGCCTTTACCTCCCTGCTTCCTATTGGAGGAAGCCACAGGCTTGGGTTTGGGATGCCAAGCACAAGCCTGCTGGCCCTGGTGCTGGTGCTGTTGGGACGGACGTGCTGCAGGCGCAGAAGGACGAAAGGACTTGTGCTGCTGCTGTTGGCAGCCTTTCTCCTTCTGGACGGAGATGACTGAGTCCAGAGTTGCATTGGACTTTTCGATCCACTGGAGGTGACCTTCCACTCCAGGGCTGAAGAGGTCGGTCCCCAAGAAGGGGACATCTGCCAATTTGTGCTGGGTATCCGCCGTAAAGGTGGATATCCTCAGCCATGCTCTGCGGCACATGGCCACTGCGGCCACAACCGATCTGGCACAGGAGTCTCCTATGTCCAGAGCCGTTTGGAGCTGCTGCTTAGCCACTGCCCTACCCTGGTCCCACAACTGCCAGACCATGGTCTGCAGGTCAGCTAGGAGATGAGGGATCACCTCATCCAGGGAGCCCATGAGGACGTGGGAGAAGTGTGCCATCAGCATGGCCGAGCTGGCCTGGTGGAGGCCAAGGGAGGATGCAGCGTACACCTTGCACCTGGTGTAGTCCAGCTTTTTGGACTCCTTGTCGGGGGGCTTGTCCCTCCACGTCCCTAGCGTTCCCGGCACGCCGGAAAACGCTGTCGGTGACCAATCCCTCGGCAGAAGGGTGTTCCGAAAAACCGAGCAAAGAGCCAGTAGGGACCGCATACTTCCTGGCCATCCTGGCCGAAGGCGCAGGACAGGAAGCAGGCCACTGCCAGAGCTTCAAGGCTGGGACAACAATGGCTTCAGCCACCGGAAAGACCTCCATGGGTGAATCCCCTCGGATACGGGCTCGAGCTGCATCCCAGTGGACTCCGTGATGAGCCGAAGCAAACCCATGAAGGACGATAGGCTTTCGTCCATCAACTGACCCCCGGAGGACTCCAGGCCAATGGGCCTGGAGAACAGGGAGGAGTCATCGTCGGACTCGGAGGAGTCCACGAAGAGCTGCCTGGGGCCTGAGCCACCCTCCACCTGCAGAGGACGGTCGGGAGTGAGGGTGACCGACAATCTGTGGGGCAGACCTTGACCCGACAGTCCTTGGTCGGCGCCCCCGATTTCGGTTGTGGAGGAGGAGGTTCCACCACAATCGGAGGGGCAGCTGGTTTCGGCCGAACAACCGGCCCGGGCTTGGGCACCTCTGCTACAGCGAGGGGTTGCTTCGGCTGCTCGGGTGACAGCCACTTGATGGCCGGGGAAGGCGACTGTGTCGGCTTGTTCCCAGACAGAAGTAACTGCTGCCACATCAGGTCCTCGTAGCGTCGACGCAATTTGCGCCGAAGCCTCTCCTCTTCCGAGGAGGAAGACGAGGACGAGCGGTGGCACCGCTTACCTCGGTGCCGAGACTGAGACTGTCAATGTCGGCGGGATCGGCTGGACCGAGACGATGTCCAAGACCGAGACCGAGATCCTTGGTGTTTCCGAGGACGGGACTGGGAAGGAGCGGGGGACACCCGCTCTTCCCTCGGTTCGGAAGCCTTAACCGGGGACTGCGGCACTGGGGGCGCAGGCAGGTCCTCGGTCTCCACCGGGGGAACCCGGTGAAGAAGGGTTGTCAGCCTCACCAGTCGACAGCCCGATCGACGGGCCAAGAAAAATCTCGACCGTGTCGACGGGTGTCTCGGCCGGCTGGCCTGACGGGGACGTCGTGAAGCCGCAACCTCGACCGAGGCAGACAGTCGGCTGTCCGGGAGGAGAGACCTCCCGCCTCCCATGAACGCCGACGATGGGACTTACCTTTGAGTCCTTCTTTTGGACCGAGAGGAATGTCCGATGGCCCTCTCCCTTCGTGGAAAGGGATTGGCAAAGCTCCTTGAACGAAGCTGAATACGAGGTACCCAGTAAGAGCGGGATAAATGCCGCGACCGAGGAAGAGGATGATGCGGCCTGGACTGCCTCCTCCTTGAGGGCAATCATCTGCTCGAGTTGCTCAGTTGAGCCAGTCACCGAGGTAACCGCCCAACGGGCCTCCTTTGACTTAACCGGCGGGTAGCGCTTCTCGGGGCGCCCAAGCTGTAACCGGGCAGCACAGTCCTCCAGGACGCTGGCAGAAAATGAACGACATGGCTCACAGGCCTGCGGGTCATGTTCTAGGCCGAGGCAGTAGACGCACATGGAGTGCGGGTCCGTCCTGGACATCTTCTGCCCACAAGGGCACCGCCGAAATCCGGGAGTCAATTTGTCCATCACAGCCGCGAGGGAGAAAGATGACCGAAGTCTTGAAAGTTTTAAAATGAGTTTCGGTAGAACCGAAGAATTAGGATCCAGTCTATCACGCAGAGCGTTAAGGAGGAACCCGAGCTTCCAAGCGGTAAGGAAGATCTAGAGTCATGGGGCGGAGCCGAGAGTTTTACCACCCGGGTGGGTGGGAGGAACCAGCTTGAAGACCTTCCGGCAAGATTTAAAGCGGCAAGGAACCTGCCAGACAGTGTGGATGAACAACATATCCATGTCCCCAGAACTATTATTTATTCAAAGTTTGGATGTGTACAAAGGGTTTGCAGTTCGCTTAACCTCCTGGCAGATGACATGGCTAGCAGCAAAACTGTTTTTAATCTGACACACTTTAAAGGGTATCTGTACCATATAGGGTCACCATATTTATATGTGACCCTTACCAGCTGATCTATCACCACATAGGGCAGGTGGCATTACTGCCTCTAAATATTTACCTTTTACAACCCTCAAAGCACAGTGCCATATCTGCTACGTGAAATCACACACTGCATACATTCTGACTCTTGTGATGATGCTCATGCCGCACCACCTGGTGAGAGCATGGAAGTGTGTCTGCCAGCCCCCCCATGGGTTTAATTGCATAATGTGCACTTAATACACAAACACCACATACCAGGGTAAAAGCACCCAGAGCCCTCCAGCACAGTCCATTCCAGACCATCTTAGAAAACATCCTGGTCTGACTCTGAAGGCTCCGTCTGCTGAAACTACAGTCACACTCCCACATGCCATCGCCTTCAGCACACTGTGCAGTGAGTGCCCACACCTATCCCTGATAGTTGGCAGTCCCAGTAGGCATTCTAATATACAGTCAATGGAGTAAAACTGAAACACTATGTACTAATTCCTGTATGTCCTGGAAAAGGGCAGCTACAGGAACCCCCTAGAATAATGTGATTTGTAAAAATGAGCATTGCAAAGTGTAGCTTAGCTATTTTAAACTCAGTACTCTAAGTGTGTGTTGCAGATGCCATACCTAATATCCCCCATATATATATATATATATATATATATATATATATATATATATATATATATATATATATTGACACCATGGGCCATTCTGGGATTAAGAGTGCTAGTCAGCATATTACTGTGAACATAGAAGCTTTCAAAGTGTTTCTTTTTTTCATAACTGAATGGTGCCAAATTAAAAAAAAAAATGCTATCTATAGAAACGCAGAATCTGATGGCAGATGAGAACCACTTGGCCCACCTAGTCTGCCCATTTCCTTACCTACAGGATAAGCTGCAGATCCTAGTTAACCAACAGCCTATTTCTTCCTACCCCCCCCCCCACACAAGAATTACCTTATGTCTGTCCCATGCATTCAGTGAAAAATCCTAATGACACCACCGGTGAGCAGCAGCGGGAGCCCAGTGTAAAATGCAACAAAAAGATATTTATTTAACAACAGTTCAAGACACAAAATGTTAACTTTTCATTTATTCACATAATTAAATACTCAAAGGTTGCAAGAGCACATCAGTCTTTTAAGTGTTTCTTAGAAATACACATTTAACCAGTTACTGTACTGGTATACAGATATATTTCCCCTTGTAATATATAGAACACATTTTCCAACCATTACTGTTGGACATGCTTTTTTTCTGTTTATGCCCTGCCCGCCATCCCAATTAAGAATCACACTTTTGAGGTAGGATGTTTCTAAAACTGGTTAGAACAAGTGGATTCAATAATTTTGGACTGCTGGACTCCCTCTTCCAATAACTGGGGGTGTGGGGGGGGTGTAAGAGGTCAGTCCCTCTAGAGATAATTTAAGGAGCAGTTTATAGCAAATGAAGCTTATAATCAAGTAGATAATCTCTATGAAGTTATTCTACTAGCAGTGGACGTTAGCAGAGCCTTGCGTTTGCCAGAGTTCTAGATTATGCACCCCCAACGTCAGCTTGGCTTACAACCCTGAAGGTATTTAATTAACTGTCAGGTTCCTAACAGCACTGTTTCTACAGATGTGATCCAAAATTATTGTCTAAGCATATACAGCTCTCATCTATAGGGCATATATTTAAATAGCTTGGTGCTGGGCTACTGTCACTTCTTTTTTTTTTTTTACATTCCAGATTAGGCCCATTTACATGCAGATTACTGCAGATCTTTGATGCTCAAGTATAATTAGAAGAATTTTTAAGGACATTCTATGACCATCAGGAAAAGCCCATGCTCACTACTGCCACAGCCTCCTGCAAGGGGTAGGCAAGCGTGCCAGTTGACGCAGTGAGAGAGACCACTGGGTGGCACAGGGCCATAGGGAATGTGGGAAGGAATGCAAAGGTGAAAGGTGGAAAAAGCCTGGTGGCAGCTGCAGATAACAGTTGGTACTCTTGCGTCCTGCTGCCACAGATCCCCCCCCAGCCCAGTGCTGACTGGGGGCCATTGGTGGACATGGTAGGGAGGTTGCCTGTCAAGACAGGCAGGCTGCAGTGCATGGGAAAAAAGCTGGGGGAAAAACACAGGTTACTTACCTGTAACAGTAGTTCTAGGAGTGGTATATGTCGTTCATCCACACTTCTTGGCATGTCCTTTCCCTTTAAGAATCTTGCCAGAAGGTCTAAAAGCTGGCTCTTCCCACCCACCCGGGTGGTATAACCCTCAGCTCTGCCCCTTGATGCCAGATCTTGCCCGCTGGAAGCAGAGGTTGTGCGTCAAAGCCGAGGAGGTTGGGCGGGTCACTGTGGATGAACAAAATATACCACTTCTAGAACTACTGTTACAGGTGAGTAACCTGGGTTTCTAGGGACATGGATATGTTGTTCTATCCACAATTCTTGGCAGACTCCTAGCAGTTCTCCGGGAGGAGGGAGGCAAGGTGTACACCTCCTACTTGGAGAACTGAGGCCCCAAAACCAGCATCCCGGTGTGACTAGAGGTCAATGTGGTAATGGGAAATGAAGGTGTGTGCTGACTTCCAGGTAGCAGTCCTGCAGATATCCTGGACAGGGACATCTCTAGAAGCAGCCACCTATGCAGCGGTATGGCGGATGGAATGAGCCCTAAGCCCCATGGGAGACTCCCTATCTGCCAACCTCTAGCAGAGATCGATGCATGATGTAATCCATCTGCCAATCGTCTGCTTGGCTGCAGATCTGACAGGTACGGCTTCAGCGTAGGTGACAAACAGCTGGCGAACCGTGCCCTGAACTCCAGCCATGTGCTCGTTATAATAAGAGAGCGCTCATATCGGGTCCAAAGTATGGAGCCTGTACTCGGTGCCTTCGAGGTGTGACTGGGGTAATATACCAGCGGAGTCATCACCTGGTTCAGGTGAAACTCCGACACAACCTTCGGAAGGAACTTCAGGTTGGGGCGCAGGACAACCTTGTGCCCGTGGAAGACCAGACAGGGAGACTCAGAGAGTGCCTGGAGTTCCCCAATCCTTCTGGCTGACGTGGTAGCCACCAGGAAGGCAGTCTTCCACGACAGGTGTGACAACTCACTCCTGTGCATTGGTTCGAATGGCTTGCCCATGAGCTTTGCCAATACCAGCAGTTGATGCCGTGGTGGTGGCCATTCACGCACTGGAGGGGAAATATGGTCGAGGCCTCTGAAGCAGCGCCAGATCACCTTCTCCTGTACCACCATCTGCTGATCGGCCCACGCCCGGTAAGCAGAGATGGCTGCCAGGTGCACCTTAAGGGTCGTAGACCACAGACCCACGCTGAAGAGAGGCCAAAGGTTGTCAAGAATGTTAGCCACCGGACAGGACAAGGGATCCAGGCCCTTGCCCTGACACCAAATGGAGAATTTTTTCCACATGAAGGCATAGCACTTCCTGGCCGATTCCTTCCTGGATGCCTCAACTACAGTGAGTACATCTTCAGAGAGACCCAAAGCCTGGCACTCTAGCCGCTCAGCAACCAGGCCGTCAGGTGCAGGGATTGAAGGTCCAGATGGGGGACCTGCCCCTGACTGACTAAGAGCGGTCTGGGCGTGCTGGAAGATGCCTCGGGAGCCTGACGCTGAGGAGATCAGGGTGCCAAAACTGGCGGGACCAGTCCAGAGCCACCAGGATCACCTGTGCCTTGTCCCTCCTCACCTTGAGGAGCACCTTGTGGATCAAGGGAAGTGGAGGGAAGGCATAAAAGAGGCCTGGGGTCCACAGCCTCAAGAAGGCATCCCCCTGCAGCAAGCCCTGCTGAGGGGGGTGGGCACAAAACAGCCCCAGCTTTGTGTTCTCCCTGGAAGCGAACAAGTTCACCTCAGGTGTGCCCCACTGGGAGAACAGGCTGTGTACTACCTCTGGATGGAGAAAATACTCGTGAGACTCCTTGCCCACATGGCTGAGGACATCTACTAGCTGATTTGAGGCTCCTACCACATGAATGGCTAGGAGATCCACCTTCAGTCGGCTCATGAGGGTCCAGATGTGGAGAGCTTCCCTGCACAGAGGCCAGGAGTGTGTGCCACCCTGTTTACTGAGATAGTACATGGTCGTGGTGTTGTCGTCCGTCTGGACCTGAACCACTTGACCCCGGAGGAATGGAGCCAATGCAGTCAGTGCCAGCCGGTTGATGTGGCATTGGGATTCCTCAGGGGTCCAAAGCTCGTGAACTCTGTGATCCCCCATGTGGGCACTCCAGCCCATGAGAGAGGTGTCGGTCATCAAGATGACCGTCGGCTTGGGATGGACAAATGGGATCCCTTCCTGCAGATGCTCCGGGATGGTCCACCATTGGAGAGCATCCCACATCTTCTGGCTTACAATGACCAGCTGGTCGAAATTACCTAGTCGCTGAGTCCACTGGCTGGCCAGCTCCCACTGAAGGGGGTGAATATGCTACTGGGCCCATCGGACCATGGACGTGCAGGCTGCCATGTAACCCAGAAGTCGCAGGACATCCTAGGCAGGGCGCAAGTGCCCAACCAGAAATTATCAGGCAAAAGATGAGAGAACCTCTGCCCTGTCCATCGGGAGCCTGGCTCTGGCTCGGCAAGAGTCGAGCTCTACCCTGATGAAGAAAATCACCTGCGAAGGCATGAGTTTCGATCTGGCCTCGTTCACCAGGAGACCAAGGTTGATGCAGGTAAGGAGGGCCAGCTCCCTTGACCTCTCCACCTCCTGCCTGGAGGGACCCGCTATGAACCAATCATGCAGACGGGTATACCCTGACCCCTCGATGTCGAAGATGGGCCGTCACCACTGCAATGCATTTGGTGAAGACCCTGGGGGCCGATGACAGGCTGAACGGCATGGCTTGGAACTCATAGAGGGTTCCCTCTGCTCAGAAGCGGAGGAACCTTCGGTGTGATGGACGGATCAGGACGTGAAAAAACAGGTCCTGCAGATTCAAAGCGCAAAACCACATGTTCTGCTCGAGAGATGGTATTATCTGAGACAGACTTACCATCTTAAAAGTCCGAGACCTCAGAAACTTGTTCAGGTCGTGCAGATCTAGAGTGGGGCACCAGCCCCCCTCCCCCATCCATTTCAGGACCAGGAAGTACCTGGAAACGAACCCTGGATTGACAGGGGGGATCCGCGACTCTGACCACTACCTCCTTGCAGAGGAGTTGGGTGATGTCGTCTCAGACAAGCCGACCATGTCCACAAATACCTTCTCCTCCCATGGGGCTTGGCCTGGCTTGGTGGGTACTGCTCGAATTCCAGAGGCAGCCCCTAGCCGACCACTTCCAATACCCACCTGTTCGTTGAGACAGCAGACCAGGCAGAAAGGAAGCGGCGGAGCCGGACCCCCACGGGAGGACCCAGAATTGGCGTGATGGGCATGGGAGTGGTCACCCCATCCCATCACTGAGCAGGCTTGGAGGAGGAAGATCTGCCCGCGGGACTGCCAGGACCCTTCCCTCTGGGCTTACGGACCACTGAAGCTACTGACTTGGGCCGAGGGCGCAAAGATTGAGCCTGCTGCTGCCCTGATTGGTACTGGGGCTGCTTGACCGCAGGGGCAGAAGGCCGAAAGGGCTTACACTTCTGCTTTTTGGAACCCTGAGATTCCTTCTGGGTGGAGGCAATGGAGTCCATGGTGGCACTGGACTTCTCGATGCCCTGGAGGTGACCGTCAACTCCTGGACCGAACAGGTCGGTGCACAGGAAGGGAACGTCCGCCAGTTTGTGTTGAGTGTCCGCTGTAAAGGTAGAGATCTTCAGCCAGGCCCTGCAGTGCATGGCGACCGTGGCAGCCACTGAACGGACACAGGAATCCCCCAATGTCCAGAGCCGCCTGGAGTTGCTGCTTTGCAACAGCCCGACCCTGATCCTGAACCTGCTTGACCACAGTCTGAAGGTCTGTGAGGAGATGCTCTCTCTGTGAACCCCGATAGGGTGCCGATGGGAACCGCATACTTGCGGGCCATCTGGGTCGATGGCTCAGGGCAGGAGGCAGAATGCTGCCAAAGCTCCAGAGCTGGGCCACTGATGGCTTTGGCTACTGGGAAGGCCTTTGTTGGAGAATCCCCTTTTGTCAGCATATCTGTTAGGGGATACTGAGCCCATTTCTGAACAGGCTCTAGTTTCATCCCTGTGGATTCGGAGATAAGATGGAGAATGCCCCTGAAGGATGTGGGATCTTCCTCCATCAGGAGACTCTCCACTGAAGCCTCGTTGAACTGACTAGAGTGCAAGGAGGAGTCCTTGAACCCCGAAGAGTCCAGGTAGATCAGCCAACCACCTGAGTCGCTTTCAACCCGCCACAGATGGTAGGGAGTAAGGGTGACCGACAGCCTATGCGGGAGGCCCTTAGCGAGCTGAGACTCCTTAACAGAAGCCCCGGAGGGAGGCTGTTTAGGTGGTGGCTCCACCACAATCAGTGGAGAGGCTGGTTTCAGCCAAGCCGGGAGGGCCTTCACCGGCTCCGCAGGTGAAGGGATGGTGTCAGCTGGCTCTGGAGGAGTCGGCATCGGCCTAGAGGGCAACAGCCACGTGATGGCTGGAGTGGAAGCCTGGGTCAACTTTGGACCGGCCAACACCAATTGTTGCCACATGATATCCTCGTAGCATCAACGCAACTTGCGAAGCCTCTCCTCTTCTGAAGAGGACGAGGATGAGTAGCGGTAGCGCCGCTTCTTAGAACGCCCAGAATGGCATCTGTGAGTTCTCCTTGACCAAAGATCAAGACCTCAACCTCGATCATTGGGGAGAGTGACGGGGGTGCTCAGAAAGGGCCGCGGAAACCTGTGGCTCCTCCAAGCCTGGGTCAGGGACCGCAGTGAGGTTCCCAGCAAGCTAGGTTTCCTCCTCGGCAGGTCCAGCCTAACCGGAGTCCTAAACAAGCAACTGTCAGCCTCATCCAATGACAACAGGTCGACGGGGTCGATGATAATTTCGACTGGGTCAACATCCCGCATCTTAGCCGGCTGGCCTGATGGGGGCACTGTGAAGCATGCGACCAAGGCCGCAGCTTCGACCAAAGTCAAAACAGGAGATTCCCGAGACCGAGATCACTCACGATCCCAAGAACATTGTCGACAAGATTTATCCCTCGACTC
The DNA here is from genome assembly GCA_016271365.2 of Neoceratodus forsteri. Lineage (NCBI taxonomy): Eukaryota > Metazoa > Chordata > Ceratodontiformes > Ceratodontidae > Neoceratodus > Neoceratodus forsteri. The sequence continues at coordinate 941,883,489 of CM028137.1, forward strand.
CTTGGCTTCCTTTTTACAGGAGCTGTGCGAAGCCGACGGGCTCTCTCCCTTAGTCGGGAGAGACTGGCAGAACTCCTTGAAGGAGCTTGTAAAGATAGAGCCCAGTTTGAATGGCATGAAGACCGATGCTGAAGAGGACTGATCGGCAGCCCGAGATGCCTCCTCCTCCTCGAAGGTCTTCATTTGTTCAAGTTTCTCAGCGGACCCCAACGGGCCTCTTTCGATCTCATCAGCGGGTTCAGTTTTTCCAGTCATCCGAGTTGTAGACGTGCAAGGCGGTCGTCCAACATGTTCAGCTGGAATGAGTGACAAAAGTCGCAGGCCTGGGTATCATGATTGTGGCCCAGGCAGTAGACACATGTAGCATGCGGGTCGGTGTGAGACATCTTCTGCCCGCAGGGGCACCTGTGAAACCTGGGTGAGGACTTCTCCTCCATCGTGCTCGCGAAACGATGCTGTGACACTCTAACAAGTTAGAGCTTAGGTAAATAATCCGAAGACTTAAGCACCAGGGCCTACTCAACGTGGGAGCGGTAAGGAGGGAACCTGAATCTTCCAGCAGAAAAGAAGATCTGGCGTCAAGGGGCGGAGCCGAAGGTTATACCACCCGGGTGGGAGGAGCCAGCTTTTAGACCTTCCGGCAAGATTCTTAAAGGGAAAAGACACACCAAGAAGTGTGGATAGAACAACATATCCATGTCCCTAGAAAAAAGGGTAATGCAGAGTTGGTGCCAACAAAAAACTGGCAACGCATTCCTTTCAGTGGGAAGTCAGCAGATATCCACTGAAAAAATAATGTTATACATTAGTATAGCAGTAACAGTATAGTGGAGGGGGTTTACAAGGTAATAACTGTATCTGGGACTACATATATCACGAGACCGCAGGTCGATGTGTTTATGATGTTCAAGATGTGGTTATTACCAAGCTTACCCCTCCACTACAACCTAAAGCAATTTTTAAAATCTTTTTCTTTATGCCTCTTCTCTCACCAACCTGTCCCTGTCTGTTGGTCTCCACAGCCACATCATTTGCCTCTTCTCGGTCTTACCCCCTTACCTCTGTCTTCCAGGGGCTGTCGTCCCTGGTGGGGTTGTCGGGGTGGCCCTAGCCCCCACAGAGACTGCATCCAACTGGAGCAGGTGTGCACAGATCAACGGTGCCAGGCCTGCGGGAGACCAGCCTCATCCTGCTGCTGTTAGGCTTAATTCTGATTTTCTTCCCACACCCCTGTGATGTAAGCAGCAGGGGCGTGTTAGCATACTAGCGTGTGGCACCAGCAGACATCTCCGCTGTTATAGCAGTGGTGCCTGTAGCTCCTCCTGTGGTCACCCATGGGGCACGCCGTGCATGGTGGCATCAGTTGCATACCCCTCCCTGGCAGAGAGCATCGTCCTCTGGTGACACCATACAACCCAGGCTCATTGCTGAACCCAGGTCACTGGTATTGACATTCTACCGCTGTGCCAAGAAGTTGGCCCTCCACTTCAACTACTAGAGCAATTATAGTGAAAAAGAAATCTTAATTAGAAAAGAATTCATTAGAAGAAATTCTTTTAGAAAAGTTAAAATGAGCTTCCTGTTACCATTTTTACTGCACAAGTTTGTGACAGAATGTTGATTGAAGAGCAGTTTGTTGGTGCTAGCCAATCAGGATGCAGGGATTAGCATACAAACCCATTACGAAGTCTACTGTCCAGTTATGACAAAACGGGACAGTAGCTCTGCATTTGGACTGGCTGAGGGGAAACATCTTCAGCATAATTTTCCATTTATATTGGCCTGGCAAAGAGATATTTGGGGTTTACAGTTACATTACCAGCAAACGTGAATGAGGGCTTGATTTGCATTTCTCTATTTCTTTGCTTAGGCCAACATGCTTACTAGTAGTACATTTAGCCTCTGGGGTCTACTGCTAAATTTAGTATGGAGGTGACGTATACTTGCTTTACACATTGATCGATAAAACGTTTGCATTCCTTTCTTTAAATCCTGTGCATTTACATAGGTCTTGCTGTTGAAAAGCTATAGACTTGGTATGCAATCCAAGAAATGTATATGCTTCCTCTGGAAAACATCACAACGGCCACCTTAAAAAGCCCTTCAAAACAGAGCAAGTTGTCTGCATAGCATTTCAACTCAATTTCAGCTCAATATTACAACAAAAAAAACTGAATACATTTTCACAAATACTTTTAAAACCTTTTGTTTACACATACTGGGAAATTCAGTCAATCTCTGCCCATATATACGTCAATGACTGTGGGAGAAGGAACATTTTTCTGGATCATGTGTTTTTCTTTTTTTAAATATGTACATATATATATAAATATATATATTTGAGACATGCTCTTGGAAGAGACTGCCAGTAACAGCTTTTAGCCCCTCTGCTATTACTAAAACCCTGCAATTTCAACTAGACTTTATGTTATACTAACTCTATTCAATCACTTTGTAAAGTGCTACTAGCCTGGATCTGGATCTGAACCTGTAATATACAAGTAATGCAGTTCAAGTTTAAGACCATATACAATATATTGCAGTTAACATACTCTGGTTTGTTACCTGACCCTTTCCTACATAAACAGGTTGGCAGCTAAATCTATTAACTTACTTCTGAAACAGACAGACTGGCACAAAGATAAACTAACAGAAAACATGCTGCTTTTCAGACTTGTGTCACACGAAAAATGTTAAGTTAAAGGTGCACAATTTATTTTATTTTTATGCAGTAGTGGGGTTCTGCCAGAAGGTAATAAAATACCTTAGGATGAAAGCCAGGATCCCCTTTTTGAGATTTTTGGGATGGGGGAAAAAGAGACGCAACAAAATGGAAAACATGAGGTGACAGGAAACCATTTTCAAATATCGTAGCCCCCTCCATTCAATGATATCCAGTATTCTGACATGTTTTAGCTGTTTTCCCCAAATTGAGAAAAAAATGTTTTAATGCCACTAACTGTTTCTCAGAATTATTCACACTTTTGATTGGTTATAACTTTCTGTTCTAGTGTTTCCTGGACATTCTACGATGCCAGATCCCACTGTTTAACAATGCTTAGTTAGTATTGGCCGAACAGTGCACAATGCCATCCTGGAATGGCCAGGAAACCTATAAACAGCAGAAAGTAAAAGCATATCGCAAGACTGACTATGACTGACAGAAACAAATGATCATTCCATAAGTGCAACTACCCAAGATCATTTGCCGTCACCTTTAAAGACTATAAAAATATTGGGTCTAACCAACTCTCAATTGAACCAGAACATCAGCCTTTATGTACGGGTGTATTAAAGTAGAAGACACGAGTTTGAAAATATCGAAGACTTTCTGACACTGGGGGAGATTTGTAGCATCAAGGATGGTCCATGGAGAGGAAAAGTGCATCTAAATTCCTAGACATAACTTCAGCTTGGACTTTACCATCTCTTCCTAGCTGCCGATGGTGCAGCACATATACAGTTTATACGTTTACTACTTGTGCTGCCTATACACATGCTTACATAAATAAGTACAGGTTAAACACCTTCCAAAAAAAAAAAAACCTGAACTGACCTAAGACAGTCATGACCGCTCTTGCGTTTGACTCGTTAGTAACCTGAAATGTATGTCAGCAGAGCTGAGGTAACAGAAGTGGTCACACCACTCAACTCGAGAGCTCATGTGCAATTGTGGAAGTCCTGTGAAGTTCAAGTTTTAAAGAGTAAGTAGCAATGATGGCTTCAGTCCATGAGCCTGCATTCACAGAGCTCCTTGTAAATTCTCCTCCTCACCCTGGGCATGTCTTCCTGGGAGAACTGAAAGGGCTGTCCCAAAGCCAGGCACTTGCAATACTGAGGAAATACAAGGGGAAAAGTTACTGCAGTAAGCTCCTCCACAGCCCTTTATTCCTGTAGCCATTCATAAGATTTCTAAAGAGAGAAAAAAAAATCCTCTCACACTACGTACCTGGAGCACGAAAACCCCACAATCGCTGCCATTCTTCTGCTGTGGAATGCACTAGAGGAGTAAACATTACAAGAAAAATTAAAGCATGCCAGTGTCTGCCAACTGGTTGTTCCAAGTTTAGATGCCCCTCCTTTGGAGCAGTAGGTTATCTATTTCTTCCCTTTGTTACTTGTTTGTAAGTGGGGGACTAAAGAAATCTCATAAGGCATGTCAGTGTTAATCCCATTTAAACATTTATTCAATGTGGCAGCTCATAATTTATAGTTTGTTTATTAGTCATGTTCTCTGTCCTTAACAGACAGTGGAAATGTCGTTCAAGTCTCTTTACGATGTTCATAATCACCCTCCATACCCAGTGGTGGGCCAGGATCTCCTAAAGCCTGCCCACAAGCCCTAGATTCCACGCCTACTACAGAAGTCACCAACTTGCCCCCAAATACCCACTGCTGTTCCCTCATATATTGTCCTTGACTTACACTTTTGGGTAGGACTTGCCAGCTGACAGCTAAGCCGGCCCAAACCTCCCAACCCCGGGGTGGGGTGGAAGTGGCGGGGACTAGAGTCTCACAAGATAGGTCAGAGTTCATCACATTTAAACATTTACTTATGGCTGCAGTCTGTGTTATATTTTATTTAATCAGAAGTATCCTGGTCCTTAACAGAACTGGAAAATGACATTTTACCTTGGTTAAACTTAAGAGCGAAAAATTCAGGTTCTCAACAATAAATATACATTAGAGACTGATAGTTTTTTTTTCCCCCCCAATTGTTTAACCAGTAGAGACACACTAAGCTGAAAGCTTGTTTACAGGTGCAACCTGGGAGCACTGGAAAGTTAAGTAACTTGCTCAGGGTCACACAGTATACAAGTGGGGCTGTGGAATTCAAACCCAGGTCTCCAGATTTGCAACTCAGAGCCTTAAACCACTGTGCTATACTGCCTCCCCAAAATATATATATAGTATAGCCATATATAGTAGCCATATATACCAATATATAGTATAGTATCATCAACATTATATCCTCCTCCTATCAGTTGATTCCCCACTACCCTCTCTCTTTCCTTCTCCTTCACCTGCCTCCCCCATTCCCGTCTGCTCCTCCTGGCCTTCACCTTTCATTCTCTGCAAATGCCTGTGCTGGACATGTCTGTCTCTTGTGCTAATCCTGCATCCCACGTATGAGCTATAAAGATTTAGGATTTATTTCAGGGATTCCATCTTGAACTTGATGTGTCTTACAAAGTAATTTAGACTGGAGAGATCCAGCACTGGACGGACCCCCGACTTTCTGGGGAGTATGAAGTAAATATAGTAAAACTCCCATCCACCCCCCCAAGAAGAACTGGAGTTGCTGCCCCAATGTTGAGAACATGATCAAAGTTTCATCTACTGCTTTGTACTACCTGGGATTTGTATATACTAGAGAATGGGAAAACAAACCCCACTGAAAAAAACACTAGGCAGGATTTTCGGAGTTTCAAAACGTAGCGCAGGGCTTGCGTCCACAACAATTTCGTTCTGATGGTGCACCAAACCCTTCGCTGCAACTGCACCAGATTTTATAATCTCTGGTGCAGTTGCAACGGTTTTCACAAATTACAGCAGCCTGCTTCCGTAAAACAGGCCCCCAGGATTGCCACAAGTTAGATCAGAAAACGGTCTAACTTGCGGAAACTGCCGCATGGGATAGAAAATCCCGTTAGACCACCGAAAGCCCCATGCGCCGTATCGTCAGTGCACCAAGGCTTGCAGTGATCTAGGGCATTTGAAAATCCAGCCTACTGTCTTTAGAGAACAGAACACACGGCCCTGTGAAATTATCTCTAGTATCCAAGCATCTGACGTGACCTGGGACTATCTGTTGTAAAACCTCTGTAGGCCTCTACCCAGAGAGTGTGGACAAAAAAGGGCCCATGTATCCTTATGTGGAGTAACCACCTCAATAGCTGGGTGCCTCAAAAGATCTACAGCAAAAAAGAGCCTCTATTCTGCTGATACTTGAAGTTGGAGAAGGAAGCTCTACCTTGCTGGTATCCGTACTCTCAAAAGAAACTAAAATTTACACAGATGTTTGCCACGTCCCAAACCCTAACTTTTGTATCCACTGTCGGAAGCTTGCAGAGTCTTGGAACTCAGAAAAGAACACTTTTTCCTCAAGGTCCTCAAGAATGTCTACTGTGAGCAAAGCAATGTACGACCACTGAAGGTCACACTAAGCAAATGGAGGCAAGATCTGCTGAGCAATGTATCAGTCAGACTGATCTAAGTGCAGCCACAGCTGAGGCAGAACCCTGTACTGAAGCATGAGAAAGATCCAGCATGGAATCCCTAAAAAGGACTCTACCATATGCACTAAGGGAAGGAGATCTCTGACCGAAGAATCCTCTGGAATCTCATCTGCTACTGTAGTTGGCCATTCACATAGCACTCTACCCATCAATGTTGAAGCCGATGCTACACAGACTAAAACCGTACGTAGATTATGCTTGTTGGCAAGCTGCTTCTGGAGGTTTACTTGGATCGGATAGCACCGCTGCACCTTTTACAGGATTACCTGTACTTCTCACCATAGAAGAGATGACTTCGTCCATAACTGGTGGAGCTTCTCATTTCTTTATTGAAGTATCTATCAAAGTATCAAGGAATGAGCGTTTTGCTCTTGCCTTGGAAAACTGCCTTTTTACCCGTCCTCATTAATCAAAGTCACCTTTAGCTACCTGCACAAAGTGTTTGCATTCAGGGAACTACTGGAGAGTGCTTCCTATAGGGGACAAGATTTGATTAAATTCAGTGTCATGTTAGATTGCATCTCTGGTAGTTGCAGAATCCCATAGGTTTCCTCAACCAGAAAAGAAATATGTTTAGGGTCAAAACAGAAATGGAATAGAGGAAAGCAGATTCTCCTCTCTACCCAGTCACCTTTCTCTTCATCCACTTCAGAACTCTGATGTAGGATTTGTTTGCCTTGGGAGCCTTCCAAACTGAATATCAACTGGTACCTTGCCTAGACAGATCTAGGGATACATTCAGATCTTCAAAGAGCATCCTTTGTTCCCAAGTTCTGTGATGAATGTCACCGATACATTGGGACGTCCGCGTCCCGACCCCCTGAAGGAAGGGGTCTGCTGCGAATCAGATGCAAGAGGAGGAGAGCTGTTCTGCATCCTTGTTGCTTTATCTTCCTTGCAGAATAGCTTGCTGACATAAAAATGGGACCTGTGTAACTCTCTAGTGTCACTGCCAAACATGTACCTTCACCCAAGCCACCAGCAGTTTGACGAGCAGATGCCAAAAACGAGCACTGGTTTTGCTAGTGCAGAGCACACAGAGCATCCCATACTGAGATGTCACAAGGTCTTATGACATGCTATACATTTTTTTATTTGTTGAAACATGGTCTGCGAAACACCATGTTACTTTGCATTCAAAAGGCTGCATCTGCAACAAACTTACTGAGCAGCTGTGTCAGTTTTCTTGCATCTGTGTGTATTTCTGTGCACTTATGTCAGTTTTCCCACAGTTGCGTTTGACACAGCTGGGCCAACACCTATCAAAATGATGCAAACCATCAAAAACTGCTGCAGTTGGCTGAAAATGGAGCAACAATGTTCAGAAAATAAGAATAAACTATATATGATATGAAACCTCAAAAGAAAAAAAAAACTAATCTTAAAGAGGTACCAAAAAAACAATCGGAGTAAGTCTACAATGGGGGAAAAAAGTCTGAGCAGATGACACAGAACAGGGAGGAAGACCTGTACTGAAGGAAAAAAGTTACAAAAGACTTACCTAGGCACCAGACTAAAAACAGACCACAATAGCAAGACCCTTTTCACTTATCTTAACCTTTGAAGAATTTAGGCAGAAAGCACCAACCCTCTGACAGGTATTTGTGTTTAAAAGGAAAAGGCAATTTAATCAACTAAAACAAAGGTACGCTTTAAATTAAAAAAATTCTGTCTCTAGACACAAACAGGATTCTTTGCTAAGAATTACTACAGTCTAAGGGAACAAAAAAAAAAGTTTCCAATAAAATCTGGAGGCAGAAGAGAACTCTAGTTATGCTGCCACCACTAAAGCCAATACACATGAGACGGATGATTTAAGGCAAACTGTCACAGAATGGGGAGGAGCTAATGGTTCCATCACAGTTGTGGACTGTTAGCCCCTAACAGCTGAGCATATATTCTTGAGCAGTAAATGACTAGCCCCGTAACAACGTGGAAATCATTTTCAAAACTTGTACGAGAGGGAAAGTGGTAGCTCAGAAATGGAATCAAACCAATCAGTTTGTGATTATGATTCAATGTATTACCCTCAAAGAGGAAGATGAAAAGACTCTGAATGTGCCGCTTACAAAGCAAAAATTGCTGACCGCAATGGAGTCTCTTGCTTCTGGCAAAGTCCCCAGTCCAGATGGCATTCTCACAGACCTATAGAAGAAAGTAGTCCCTGTATCCTAGAACCTCAATTTGATGCCATAAGGGCTGCACTGCAAAAAAAAAAAAAAAAACTCCCCATCTTCATTTGTAAAAGCCACAATAACATTAATACGGAAGCAAGGGAAGCCTAGAGAGAGTGTTTCATTATACTGTTCTGTCTCCCTGCTACATACAGATTTAAAAATGCATGGCAAGACCATAGCAGGAAGAGTAGAGAACATAGCACCCAAACTGGTCTCCACAGACCAATCAGGTTTCATGAAGGGCAGAAATGCTGCTCCAAATATTAGAACTTTAACTCGTACTGGCATGGGGTGCCAGATATCTCAAACAAGCAGCGGTGGTCTCACTCGGTGCAGAAAACAATGCTTGACTGTGTATGGTCTACAATGAAAAACATGGGATTTTGTCAGACATTTATGAACAGAGTCCAGCTTATGTACCAAAAACCTACAACCACCAACTAAACTGAGCAATGGATATAGCAACCATTTGTCTCAGAGGTGAGGTGGAGTGGGAAGAGGTGAGAGACCTGGCAGAGATGCCCTGCACCCTAGCTCTCCTACTGTTTGACCTGGCAATTAAGCCATCGTCTCTAGCCATAAAGGCATATCAATTAAAGAAGCAGTTCCCACAGAATCAATTTATACCGATGATCTGCTGCAATGCTTACCAAGCCGGATGAGCCCTCACTTACTCTATGGTAAGTAACTGAAGAGTCTGAACTGAAAACAGAACAGAACATAATTTGGGGAAACTACTGGCCATGCCCCTTGACTCCTCTGACTACCTGGAGCTGTAGAAGTCACTGCCCTTTAGGTGGTCATTAACATGATTTAAATACTTGGGGATCAATATCACACCCAGAATTGAAGGACCTCTTTGCTGCCAATTACCCTTAAATGTTGTAATCAATAAAGCTTGAACTAGACAGATGGAGAACTCTTGTCACTATCACTGCTGGGCAGGGCCAAGCTGCTAAAAATGTCTATTATCCAAATTACTTATTCCACGTACTACTCATTCAGACCCCTAAAATATTGTTCTGCAGGTCAAATCTCTTCCCACAAAAACAAACAGTGCACCACGAACTACAGCGTATTTATGTGAGTACAATTTATTAAATTGGTCAAACAATGCTTCCGCACTTCAAAGTGCTCTGCCTCTTCCTCAGGTATATACAGGCACTTTTACAGTGTGCACTGAAGCAAAGTCAGCCTGTGGTCTCGTGGCTCAGCACACAACGGAGAAGTGCCTAGATTTCAATGAACGCATGCTGTTGTGTCATTATTACTCACATTATACATATTATTACATACAGTTGACTGTACTTTATTCCTTATAATACCTGGTGCTCTAAGGTGTAGTAGTATGAAACACAGTAAGTTAGCTGTCTAAAACTTATACAAAAACAAACTAAAGGCATGCAGGCAGTTACTTTAATTGAAGATGTTCTGCAAAATCCCACCTTTGTAATAGTGGTCTGCCAACCGTCTAGGAATTCTGGATAGTTCTTCTCTTTAGCTTCAGTGTATAGATATTTCCGTATGTTCTTACAAAAATAAAAAAACAAAGTGTTTTAGCTATGATCTTTATGTTTACAATAAACCAAGTACATTAAAATGGTCTTCCTTGAGTAATGAAGCCTTCAGCCAGTTATAAGCCGCACAAACACACACACACACAGATACATACATACACACACACACACATACACACACACTCTCTCTCGGAATTAAGTGCATATTCTTAGGCCATTGCATCTTTAATTTATGCAATGCCATTTTAAAGATATTATGAACACACCTATACCTTTTCTTCAAGCAGAAATATTTGTTAGTTGGCAAAATATTTCATATATAAATATATATTCTTGCCAAAAAACTGTGTTAATGGACCAGTTAGGATTCCGATTAAAACAACAAAAGTAGGGAATATGGTGTTAGGGTTCCCAACCCTAACTCCCAACTTCCACCCCCAAGCAGCAAAAGGAAAAAAACATTAGGGTTTTGGGTCTCCCGAGTCTTGGCAAATCAGTGGTGGGGCCTTCCTTGGGGTTATCAAACCTAATGCTCATTCCTTAAACAAGGTTAGATGTGATCTCTTTTCTTCAGGCAGGGCCCACAAGGTCCTGCGTGAAGAAAGCTGTGACAAATATTGTTGGCAACATGTGGCGAGACATACTTCTGTACTTTTGAAGAGTGTATCACTATGAGACACTAACTTGGAGCTGTACCTTGTACTTGAGGCTACGGGCTTGGGGGTGAGCATTATGGTTGACAACCCAAAGGAAGACCCCACCACTGATTCGTGAAGACTCAGGAGACCCCAAACCCTAATGTTTTTTTCCTTCTGCTGCTTGGGGAGTGTGGGTGGGGAGTAAGGTTTGGAAACCCTAACGCCACATTTCCCTACTTTTATTGCTTTAATCTGAACCCTAACTGGTAGATTAATGCAGTTTTTTGCCAAGAAATTTCCTTTCTTGTTGAGATAGTGGAATCATATCCTCACTCATGCACACATCTGTCTCGCTTGCGTGCATCTACAGATGCAGACATGCAGGGCCCATGTGAAGTCCATCAGGCTGCAGAAACGTAGGACCCTCTGGGCCCTGCACTTCTGCGCTGCTACAGATGCAGACACGCAGGGCCCTCTGGGCCATGCGCCAATTGAGTCTGTGTGAGCACGGAACCACAGGGCGTTTTGGGCCTTGCACTTCCGTGTAGAAGCAGATGTGCAGGAGTCTGTCTAGGTACTGACTGGGCCCAGCAGTTTTGTGCGGCTACAGACGCACCTTTACGATCATGTCTCAAGTATGTTACCACAATGGTTCATGACACAGGGTCATAAAAAGCACATTTTAAAACTTTGTCTTTGAAATCTTCAAACATGGCACAGTTATGAGAAAAACTCTTCATTCTTTCAATACAAAGAAATAATTTTTTCATGAGCCCATATTTCTGTTTCATGAGCCAGCAGTCTTATTCTGTGAGATTCACAAAAGAAGAATGTTGGCTCACAAAATAAAATGCTGGACTTTTTTTATTCTTGTTTTGTGAGCCGATTTCTTGTTTCATAAAATAAGAACACAGCGTCATGAAACAAGATTCTCAGCTCACGAAACAAAAATGTGGACTTAGTTTTTTTCTCATCTTGTTTCATCAGCAAGCCTGTTTTGTGAGTCGTGATCAACGACCGTCTCATGAAACAAGATTTGGGACCAAGTGTTTTTTTCAATCTTGGTTTGTGAGCCTGTCCCCTTCTTTCAAGAGTGATGAAGCAAGCAACTCATGAAACATGAAGGTCCACTCATGAAACAGGATTCAGAAAAAAAAAAAAAAAAAGTCCCAAATCTTGTTTCATGAGCCGGTCTTCTTGTTTCATGAGTTGTTTTGTAAGTCCTACTGATGAAACAAGACTGGAAAAAAAAAACCCTAAGTCTGCACTCTTGTTTCGTGAGCCAGGAATCTGGTTTCATTAGGCTGTATTCTTCTTTCATGAGCCTCACGAAACAAGAAAACTGGCTCACAAAACAAGCCTCGCTAAGGATTAATGTCCCCAAATCTTATTTTGGGGTTCTTTTCGAAAAACTAGGTGCAGAATCTACCTAAATGGGTCCCGTTTAGCTAGATTAACGTGTTGGTTTCTTTCTAGGGCATCATTTTTATGAGTTTTCAAATTTTTTTTATTTTTTTTGAAAAAATCAGAAACAAGATGGCCATCATATGAAATCATTTTTGCTTCTTTCGTATCAAACATCTGAAAGACCCAACTGAGCATGCTCAGAATCAAAATTTAAAATTCTTATAACTTGGGAAGGGATTAATACTTTTTCACCAAACCAATGAAAGGCACCATTTTAGGGCACACCCTTTCTACTCTGGAAATTTCAGACCAAAATTCTAAACCATCTGGGCTGTAGGTGAGAACAAAAAGAAAAAGAAAGCAAAAACTGATTTTTCCTCTTTTTTGCACTATCTGGATCTTAGAATCCGCACACCCGACTGGAACACAACTTGCCATATCAAGAGATTTAATAATGCTGATGACATCACAATAGCCTTGTGCTACCCTGAAGCCAGCTGCAGACCTCAAAGAGAAACAATTAAATCGTCATATAAACAGCCAATTTAAAAAGTGCCTTTCCTGAGATTTCTCAGTGCTTTCAACAAAGAACAAGGATCGCCCTTACCTGAATGGGAGCTCCTCTGTGTTGTTAAATAATTTTTCTGTGCAGCCCCCAGAGGAAGGGAAGGGATCATAATTTGCTCCATAGGGGCTGGCAGCATGATTCCTTTCCACTTCCTACTAACCTGCTCACCCCCCCCCCCGTGCTCAGATGTTTTATAACATCTGTATTTATTTATTTCAAAAGTTTCACCAGGAGAGACATACTGAGTTGTAAACAACTAGTTTCCAGATGCGTCCTGGGGGAAGAGGGTAGCAGGGGTATAAGCATATGCATACAGAGTAAAAAAAAATAAATACATTTTTACACAATATAAAATATTTACAGAGTATAAAAAAAGCTATTACAAACATCATATCATAAATTAAACCTCGAAATATGCATTGAAAGGTACATAGCATTTACAGAAAACAATTTACAGAGATAGCAACAGCAGTAAATGCAGTAGATTCAGCAGCCTTCAAGATCGAGGTAGGGTAAAGGAAGTGGTGGCAGAGCAGAGGAAGGTGGGGAAGAGGTGGGGGAGTAGATCCGAAAATAAGAAGGGAGAGAGCACTGGGGTAGATGCATGAGGGAGGAAGTCAGAGGCAGTTATGGGGGGGGGGCGGTGTAAACATGTAGAAGATTGGAGATGGAGTGGATAGGGGAGGCTGTAGAGGGAGAGAGTGGGGGGCCGAGGAGAAAGAGAGAGGGGTGCTCAGGCTGAAATAAAAAGCTGAAGGCACCAGACAGTCAGTCTGAAAAAAGGAACCCAACGAGGGAGATGGTGGGAGGGACGGCAGATCTGATAACTGAGATCCCCTTGAAGATCTACTGTTACAGTAAGTTCTTACATAACTGTGCTGTCTTCTTTGGGGTATCTCAGTCATCAGGTCACACCATAGGAATGAATCCCAAGCAGTTACCAGCACATCAGGACAGTCTGGGAGGCTGGCAAACCGAGGCCTAAGACAGAAGGCCCTGAAGAACAGCCCAGCCGAAGCCTGAACGGGGGCTCTGGAACCAATGTCCACACTGTAGTGCCTGGTGAAAAGTATAGACAGTAGTCAACAAAGCAGCAGCAGCACAGACGTCAGCTGCAGAGACCCCTCTGAAATGAGCCACAGAGGTAGCAATGCCCCTCGTGGAGTGGGCTTTCACCACCCCCAGCAACTCCTTGCCATGTTTGTTGTAGCAGAACACAATACAATTGGCCAACCATTTGGACAAACACTGTCTGGAAACTTGAATGCCCTCTCTTCCTTGTGAGAAAGAAGAAAGCTGCTTTGACTTTCTGCAGTCCATAGTTCACAGGAGACAATACTTCACAATTCTGCGCACATCTAAAATATGGAGCAGTGCTTCCCCTGGATTGGCACTCTCTGGAAAATATACAGGAAGGTGGATAGATTGGTTCAGGGTAGACTCAGACACCACCTTGGAAAGAAACTTGGCACTCATGTGCAAAGACAACCTGTCTTTGTGAAAAATCAAATAAGGCTCCTCAAACTAGAGAGCCTGAAGCTCGGAAATCCTTTGAGCAAAGGTATTAGCAATCAAAAACAATGCTTTCCAACAAAGGAAGCATAGCTTGCAAGATGCGGCTGGCTCAAACAGAGACAGGGTCAATTTTTTGAAAGCAAAATTCAAATCCCAAGCTGGGACAAAGCTACGGATTACAGGCTTCAGATGAAGGATGCCCCTGAGAAAAGTACGAGGCACATCTAGCTGAGCAACAGTATGACCATCCAGTAGCTCGTGGAAGGCAGAAATAACTGAAAGGTGCACCTTGAGGGAGGAATACTGGAGGCCTAATTCTGACAAAGATATCAGGTAGTTCAGAATCTGGCTCACCAGACAGGTGAGAGGGTCCAGATGGTGCATGGCAGCCCAGATGGCAAACCTCTTCCACTTCATGGTGTAGGTGACCCTTGTGGAGGGCTTCCTAGCCGCCATTAGGATGTCAGACACATTCTGGGAAACCCCAAACTGGGCAATGGCTCCATCCTCAGAAGCCAGACATGTATTCGAAGGGACTTAAGGTGTGGATGGACCAGGTTCCCCTAAGCCTGCATTAAGAGATCCCCACAAAGAGGCAGAGTAACCAGAGGTTCCGCTGTTAACTGTTGCAGTAACAGAAAACATATCCGCCATGGCCAGTAGGATGCTACCAGGATCATGCTGGCCCCCTCCATCTGCAGCTTGATGAGCACCCTCTGAATCATGGGAAATGGAGGGAAGACATAAAGGAACCTCCTGCTCCAAGAGAGGGACAATGTCTCTCACCGGAACACTCCAGGCCCTGGATCTAGCAAGCAGAAATTGGGCAGTTTTGCTTTGAGTGGGAACACAATAAGGTCCAACTCTGGACGACCCTATCATTGTCTTCTGCAAAGGACATAAGCTCCCATTTGTGCATCTTGGACTGAGTCCGTCTGAGGCTGTCTGCCAAGGTGTTCAGCATGCTTGGGACACTGACTACTGAGAGCTCCAGACCGTGGTTGGTGCCCAGTACCAGACCCTCACTGCTTCCCTGCAAAGAGGGCACAAATGTGTCTTCCCCCCCATGTTTGTCGAGACAGTAAATCACACTGAGACTATCTGACTGAATCAACAACTGTCCTGGAGAGAGGTGGTTCTGGAAAGCCTGCATGACATACAGGACCACCTCATCTCCAGGACATTTATAAGGAGGGACTTTTCGACCGGGGACCAGGTGCCCCAGGTCTGGAAGGGATCAAGGTGTGCCCCCCCCCAAGCACAAACCATAGGTATCCATAGTGAGGATCTGCTAGGGAAACAAGATCAGGAATGGGACCCTTCTTAAAAGATTTGAGGGGTCCATCCACCACTGAAGGACTCTGCACACTGGAGGGGAGACCAGCACGAGCTGCTCCAGATCATCGGTGCATTAGTCCCACTGTACCCGAAGGGTCCACTGGAGCACCAGCGTGTGCAGTCTGGCCATAAGGACAGTGGCAATGGCCAAGGCCATAAGGCCCAGAAACATCAGGCAAACCCTCGCGTGGACATAACGGCTCTGAGCCACCACCTGAGCCTGTGATACAAGGCATTCCGCTCTGTCCAGCGGCAGGAAAGCCTTGCCCTGCGCAGAGTCCGGAACTGCCCTATGTATTGCAGTCTTTGAGCAGAGGTCAGAAAGGACTTAAGCAGGATGACAGTAATGCCCAGGGAGTGGAACAACTGGAGGGCCCCTTCCAGGGTTCTGAGAAGCTGGGCCCTGGATGGGGCCTTGAGAAGCCAGTCGTCCAGATAAGGAAAGACACACAGGCCAGCCTGCCGAATGGCAGCAGCTACCACTGCTAAGCATTTTGTAAAATCCCACAGCACAGAGGATAAGCCAATAGGCAAGACTCTGAACTGCTAATGTTCGCTTTGAAAGAGAAACTGGAAGAACAGTCTGTGCAGTGGGCACACCGAAATATGCAGGTAAACGTCCTGCATATTGAGGGAGAACAGCCAGTCACCCCATTTGAGCAGGGGCAACAGGCCTGACAAGTGACCATGCAAAACCTTTTGTACTGAATGTAGAGGTTGAGGTCTTTAAGATCTAGAATAGGCCTCAGGTTTCCAGTTCTTTTGGGGACCAGGAAAAACCCTCTGTTCTTCTGCCACCCGGGCACTGGCTCAATCGCCCTTTTCCGCAGAAGGGAGTGCACCTCCTCCGAAAGGACCGCTGCATGGTCTGGAGGGTAGGTGAAGGGTACCAGAGGAGTCTCTGGGGGCTGTTCCAAAAGCTCCAGAGTGTAACCCCTCTCTATGATCTGAAGAATCCAATCATCTGAGGTTATGGTTCTCCACTGACTGAGATAGAGGAAGAATTGACCTCCGACCACCATCTCTTGGTAGGAGACTGAAAACGGGGGGGAGGGTCCTGGCAAGGAGTCAGGCGAAGGCGGATCCGGCCGCTGGGGATGATCTGTTGCCTCTGGGCCATTTCGCGGCAGGACCAGAGGTGGAGGAGGGTGTAGGCAAGGCAGAACTTGCCTTTCTTTTACCCTGGAATCTGGAGCCCACACCGGACTTGTGGGACTCCTTACGTAAGGCTGACCTCTGTCTGCTCTTAGGCTGGGTATGGTAGAGCAAGTGGACAGACTTGAGGGCCCTGCAAATGACTGATTATGTCCTGGACATCAAGCCTGAAATGTTTTGAGCCACTGAATGGGGCATTAAACACCTTTTGTTGGACATCCGCCGCAAAACCAGATACTCTTAACCTTGCATGCCTATGAAGGCAAAAGCCTGTAGCAGCAGCCCTGGCAACAGTGTCAGACACATCATACAAGGCCCCGAGCAGGTGCTTACTAATATCCTCGGTGGCCTGGAAGGACTTAAGGACCTCCTGTTTCTGGGTACCCTCCGGGAGGGCCTGAGTAGCCGCCCTGCCCTTCCATATGGTATTTTGGTAGTTGACCAAAGGACAAGTAATTTTCAATCCAGAGTCCCAAAGTAGAGAAGGCATAAACCCTCTTAGTCCAGAGGTCGATCCTCCTTGTCAGGGTGGAGGAAGCCAAGGTGTTTTGGCATCCTAGATCAGTCTCAACCTGGGCAGCATAACAGGGCAGGCCTTGGGGGGCATAATAGAGCTCATCTGCCCTCCTAAGCATGGCGGGGACGTTAGGGCGGTGCCATGCCACAGTGGTGGCATTCCGAAGAGCTGGCAAAATGGGAGGAATGACCTTTGGTGGAGATTCTGGGATCTCCAAAAAGTCCACCAGGTCCCTTCTGGTGGCATTCTCTTCCTCCGTGTGGAAGCCCATGACAGAAGACAGCTACTTCATACTGTTAAAGAAGGTGAGGCTGTCAGGAGGGGACCAGGGAGTGTGTATCACAGAGTCCTTACTCACTAAAGAGGCTGTAGATCTGTCCGAGGAAAGAGTTTCCTCCTCCTCCTCCTCCTCATGGAGGATAAGGTCAGGGTGGTACTCCTCCTAGACCCTCTCTAACTCAGGGTCTGACGAACAAGGGACTGTCAGCTCCCTAAAGGGCGCAGCCCAATATTTCTGAGCTGGTGTCGACAGAGTGCCAGATGGCACTTGGGATACTAGTCTCTGTGTACCTAGCTGGTACACAACAGTCATCAGATGAGTTAGAATGGTGTTGAGGTAGACGGCAGATGAAGACTATGTCGAAGGCAGAGGGGTTATTGGGACAGGATGTGATGAACCATCTGTCAGGTCTTGAGAGCCTGACGGCCCTGGCGTCTAAGGACCTGGAGAGAAATCAGGCCGCGATGGAGGGGCTGGGGTCGACAGCTAGCCTCCCTGAGAAGCAGGAGGAGGTGCCATTGGTATAGGCCTGGTAGGAGCAGAGACCTGGCAACAGAGGTTGTCGGTACAGCAGCAGCAGGTGTGGTACCCTTGGAAGAGGAGGAAGAAGCTGTCAGGGAACGCTAGTGCCTCTGTGGGGAGCAGTCCCAATCTTTCTTATGACTTTTCTCTGAGGACTTGTCTTGGGCCTTCGAGGTCTGGAAGCTCGATGAACCCATCGACGACTGTAAAGGAGGGACCCTGGAGGGCCCCTGCCAAGAACTGGCTACCTGCTGTTCCATAAGGAATTTCTTCAAAGTCTTTTTCCAATGCCTTAGGGTTGTAAGGTTGAATTTTTGACAGGGCTCACAGGCAGAAATGTTGTGGTCAGGCCCAAGACAACAGACAGAGACTGTGGTCATCTGAAGACGCAATCTTCTCTCTGCAGCAGCAACGACAGAAGAGAGAGGTGGAAGGAGTGACTCTCAACATAAACGAGGTAAAAGAATCCCTTTATTAAACAGAGATTCCAAATGTACAAACTAAAGAAGCATAGGCAAAAAAGGCACAAACTACGATGGAGCTTCCTCAGAGACCCATGCAAGAGGAGTCGACGGCAGGAAAGAACTGAGGAGGGAGCGGGGCCACTCACACCTTTATAGGGTTGATGACACTGGCAGGTGACGTCGGTGTGGAAGACTCCAACTGTACTGCTGGAAAATCTTCTGTGTGGATCCTGCTTCATCGATGGTGAAGTTCCTATGGTGTGACCTGATAACTGAGATGCCCCCCCCCCAGAGAAGATTGGCATATTCGGAGTCAGAAAATATTTTACCCAGTTTAGCCTTGCTTGTCCAGTGGTATTTAAAAACAAAATGATACAATGGACAAAAAAAATCCTGTAACCTAATTGGTCAACTAAGGCAAATCCTGTAATAACCCACAGTGACAAAATACATTTATAATAATACCGAACCCCCCCCTTAGATACATGGGTGCATTGTATAATCACAACGAGGCACTCCAGGACATGGGTAATTGGGGATTACCCACTTCTCATGTGATTAAGTCACTCAGTTGCGCCTCATGACACATCATATGAGGTGCAGATAAATCCCCCAGCAATCCACGCCCTGTCATGCCTTACTGCTTAATCACCTGGGAGAAGTCTGCTCCAAAAACCTCAGCTTATGCAGAACACTGGACTTAAAGACCTACTCACAGTTTTTTTTTCTGTGTTCATACTGAGTACAAGGAAGATATATATGATCCATGGGCATAAACCAATGTTTTGTGATATAAATCACATACTCGGGGTGATAATGTTATCTACATACATGTGTAAACAGCTGATATTTAGCACTATGCTTTAAATTTAAAAACTGCAAGAACAATTATAGACCACTACATAAATAGAACTTCTGACATGTTTACTTAAATAAACAATGAGTTCATTAAATATTTATAATGGATGCTCGCTCATTATCCTAAATTCTGCCACATCAAGAGGAAACTGTGGTTTCAAGGTACAGCAATATTCTGAAACCACAGGGGTCCACTTCCAGTGGTGGAATTTATCATATAGAGCAAGTATAAACTAGAAATATTTAATGAACTCACTTGTTTGCTACGTGACTACAAAAAAATCTTAATTTTACATTTGTAGGACGAAGCCAAAAAAGTGTACCAGTGGTGGGAGAAGGTCATGAACCCGTCCCCTAGGCTTGAAACTTGGGGCAAAATGTGGCCCTCATGGAAGTCTATGACTTTGGGTACCAATTTCATAATAATGCAGTTTTGTGTATTTTATCATTCATAATTATGTGCATCAGAAATCGAAGAAAATTAGTATAATTCCTCGGGAAAACTTACTATAAAGGAGCCTAACCAGACACACAGTGCTTCATCCTGGTACGTGTGCGTCACTCTATGTAACGTAATGTGAAATAAAGTCTCACCTCCACACAGAACTTGAAATGAATGCCTTGAGAATCATAAAAGGAAATAATTTTTTTCGGTATGTCCACAGTAATCAGAGACCAGTGAACTTCCAGATGGATTGGAATTAACAAAAGGGTCTTCTTGAACAGCTCCACCTGGGAATAGAAGAGTACAGCCATCAGCACTGGATACAATCTCAATGTACTGTTCTGTACCTCGGTTTAGAGTGAATACAGCAAAAATGTTGAACTGTGTCAGATCGTAACATTTGTGCATCCATCACGGGGATTGAATATCCTCTCATTTGTCTGCTCAACCATTCCTTCGTAACAAAAGCAGTGCCCCCCCCCCCCAATTTATTAATGCTGGAATTTCTCTCGATTAAAAATGTACTTTCAGTGCCACCCAATCACCAAGTAAGTGCTAAAGCTTACCATGCTGCTGACCACGGCTTCTGTGTCGTTTCTCACGGTCACTGGCCATTCATTTATTGCCGAGTTACACATGCTCACCTAGTAGGGGCCAACACACTCCAAAGCTGTGACATCAAAGAACCCTGGCTCCTCCCCATTCCATGGCATTTGGCTTTGAATCTTTAGTCGTAATGAGTTGGCCAAAGGGGCAGGCAGCACAGCTAGGAGCTCTTCTGCTTGAAGACTTTATTCAGAACCTTTAATTTTGTTTCACCGATGCGTCTCTCGGCAGAGAACCCCGTTTGTTTTACAGACAGAATTTCTATATTTGAAATTGTGCCTGTGGTTTATTTGCTTAATTGGCTCCTGCTTTAACCCCAAACTGTCAGAGGCTGGGTGTTGTGCCGTTCTGCCTAAATTTGGCTAGAATTCCTCAGATGGTGTAAGATAAGCATTTAAGGTCTTGCTGTCGTGGTCTGTGTTTAGCCTGCTGCTTAATTAAGCCTTTTTTGAAGTTTATTCTTTCGGAGCAGTCAGCCTTCCCCCGATGTCTTCTGCTTGGATTCTTGACTCAATGTAGGCCTGCTCAGGTTGGGTTCTTATTCCCTTTCTCAAGAGTTTTCAGAACCCCTCTAGGGCCCCTTGATGTTTTGGAGGTTTACGACTGTTTTTTTGACATTTCTTTTCTTTCCCATTGTCTCCATCGCATTTAGATGCAATCTGTGGCATTCTTTTTGACAGCAGTGGTGTAATTTTTTCAGAGGGATTTGTCCAAATAACTTCACAAAAAAATGTATTCCATATGCCAAACTACTGAAAATGCACATGAAAACTGACGCAAGGGACTGAAGCTTCTGGCACAGACCTGTCTCTGACAGAATTTCATGGCAGAGAAAGAAACAAGGCATCCTGGCATTCTGTAGGCCAGTCTTCATTGAGTAAGCAATAACGCAAGACGGGGTGTGGCTTATGCGCTGATAAATGCATGCCCAGGGGTGTAGTGAGCAATGAGGTCACAGAGTGAGTGCCTTCCTGCCCTAAGGAATGTGTTTATCAGGGCATAACCCACACACCAGAGAGTGTTACTGCACTTATAAAATAGGTATCTGTTGCAAAATAAAGAGACAAGACTTTTTTTTTTTTTTTTTTACAATGACAAATTTGAAATGTTATTAAATTATTCTTGTGCTGGAAAAACAGGTTACTTACATGTAGCCGTAGTTCTAGGAACGGTATATGGGTCACATCCACATGCTGTCAGTTCCACTGGAACGGTCTGATTGGCCAGACGTCTTTAAGTTAAGCTCTTTCCACCACCTAGGCGTTATATCCCTCGACTCTGCCCCGTGACATCAGATTCTGAACAATGGAAGCAGGAATCCATAAGCCATTTGCCAGGGGAGGCCGGGTGGGTTGTGTGGGTGTACACCATATACCACTCCCACAACTATGGTTACAGGTGAATAACCTATGTTTCTAGGGGAATGGATATGGTTCACTTAGCCATACTCTGGCAGACTCCTAACAGTTGTCTGGGAGAAAGGGGCAAGGCGTGCACCCCTACTTGGCGAACAAGAGATTTAAAAACCAAGGTTCCAAAACCACCATCTTGGCATGACTGAAGGTTGATACGGTAGTGGGAAATGAAGGTGTGTATGGACTACCAGGTAGCTGCTCTGCAAAATTCCTTGATAGGGATGTCCCTGGAAGCAGCCGAGGCAGTGGTATGTCTGATGGAATGAGTCCTAAGCCCTATGGGAAGCTGCCTACTAGCCAACTTATAGCAGAGGCCAGTGCAGGATGTGAGCCACCTGGCAAATGTCTGCTTTGCTGCAGGTCTGCCAGGCGCAGCTTCAGTGTAAGTGACAAACAGCTGGTCAGCCTGTCCCCGAAGTACAACCATGTGCTCCACGTAATAAGAGAGTGCCCTCCAAAAGATGGGCTGTGAAAACACTGGCAAACATTTAGTTAAGGTAAAACTCTGAAACCACCTTCGGGAGTAACTTCGGGAGGGGGCAAAGGACGACTCTGTCCCGTGGAAGACGAGGTAAGGAGACTCCATCAGAGCCACCTGAAGCTCCCCAATCCTTCTGGCTGACGTAATGGCTACCAGGAAGGCTGTCTTCCACAACAGGTGTGACATTGTGCAACTGTGTATTGACTTGAAAGGCTTGCCCATAAGCATAGCCAAAACCAGCAGTAAGTCCCACGGTAGAAGTGGTTCATGCAGTAAGTGGGACAGGTGGTCCAGGCCTTTGAAAAAGAAGCCAACCATTTTCTCCTGGGCTATTGTTTGTGTACCAGCCAACGCCCAGTAAGCAGAGACAGCTGTCAGGTGCACCTTAAGAGTCATCGCCCACAGTCCCAACTGGGAAAGGGACTAGCAGTAGTCCAGGATGCTAGCCACAGAGCAGACAAGGGGATCAAGCCCTTTGTTCTGACACCATATGCAAAATCTCTTCCATTTAAAGGCATAGCATCTGTGAGCTGACTCTTTCTGGGAGACCTACACAGTGTAGAGGACCTCCTCCAAGAGACCCAAGACCTGAAACTCTAGTTGCTCAGAAGCCAGGCAGTGAGGTGCAGGGACTGAAGGTCCACATGCAGGACCATCCCCTGTTGTCCTGTCAACAGGTCTGGGCAAAGAGTCAGTCTCCATGGGGGCCTGCTGCTGAGGCTGAGAAGAGCCAGGTACCAGAACTGCAATTGCCAGTGTGGAACTATCAGGATTACAAGCACCTGTCCTTCTGGGCCTTGACCATGAGCCTGTGGATCAAGGGGAAGGGAGGGAAGGCATATACAAGGCCGGGGGTCCAGGGCCTTGCAAAGACATCCCCAGCAGTATCCCAGACAGTGGAGGGTGGGCACAAAATAGCCTCAATTTGGCGTTCTCCCAACAAGCAAAGAGGTCCACTAAGGGTGTGTCCCACTGAGAGAACAGGTGGTTCACCACCTGCTGATACAGGCACCACTCATGCAATGTCTCAGCTACCCAGCTGAGAGCATCTGCCAGCTGTCTTCTCCTGCAACATGGATCTCAAGGAGATCTGCACCCAAGCTGTGCTTGAGTGTTCAGGTGTTGAGTGCCTCCCAACAAAAAGGAAGAGAGCGAGTTCCGCTCTGCCTGTTCAGGTAGAACATGGTCACGGCATTGTCCATCTGGACCTGCACAACCTGACCTCTACTAGTGGAGCAAATTTTGTCAAGCCAAATACACTGTATGAAGCCTCTGAAGAACTTCTGTCCAAAACATGTCAAGTGGGACTTGGTCCATGTGTGTTCTTTAACAAATGCCTTTTTAACAGTTTATCTGTTTGACGTCCCATTTTGAGGTTAGTGTGTGCTGGAGACTTTTGTATTTGGACTGTATGGAGCTCCAGCAGGTTTATGTGGCAACAGGACTCCCAGGGTGACCAGAACCCATGGGCAGTCCCCACCTCATCAGAGATGCGTCTGTTGTGAGCGTGATCGTTGGCTGCGGGCAGACAAACGGGATTCCTTTCTCTAGCTGTTCTGGGATCAGTCACCAATAGATGGCAACCCATACCACCTAGGTCACTGTGACAGTCTGGTCCAAGTGGCCTAGGCGCTGGGACCACTGACAGCCCAACTCCCACTGGAGGTGACATCTGCTAGCAGGCCCAACAGACCATGTTGCTGCAGGATGCTATGTGCCCTAGCAGCGTCATGAAATCCCAGGCAGGGCACAATACCCCAATCTGCAATGATCAAGCAAAGCAGGTAAGATCCAGTGCCCAATCCACATGGAGACGGGCCTTGCCCACATGAAATCTAGTTCTGCCCTGATGAACTTGATCACCTGCTTCGGTACCAGTTCGGTCTTGTCCAAACTGACCAATAGTCTCATTGTTCTTCCCCCCTCCAGCCTACTCGCTCAAGAACATTGATTCTCGGCTACTTCACATCCCCCACAGGTCCACCAGGTCTGAACAGGCTGCTTTCAGCTTCCGGATGCCTAAGTTATGGAACTCCCTGTCGGCTGATATTAGACATGCCATCAGCACTCCTCACCGTAATGCTCTATTCAAGACTCAATTCTCCACTACTTGCTCAAGCATTCAGGCCCGTTGAAGCCCTTGCAGCCTTGATGGCAGCTGTTTAGTATCTTCGCTAACTGTTACCCCGCTGCTGTCAGCGCTGCTTATTATTATGATGTTGGTTGCTATGTAATTATGTGAGTATAGCCACCTCTCCTGTACTACCCTGTTTGCATATTACTACATATTTATATGGATTTGCCTAATCTGTCACAACTGTACTGGTGAATTATGTACATGTGTAAACTTCTATTAATACTGTATCCTGCCTATCTCCTATACCCACAGGGCGCATCTGGAATAGAGCGGTACTCTGCTCAGTATACCTTCCTGGTAAAAAAACTCTTAAATAAATAAATGTCTCAGCATGTCTGGAGAGCCAGATCTCTGGACTTCTCCATGGCCTCTCTGAATTGACAAGCTAACACCTAGTCCTCCAGGTAGGGTACAGACTCTTACCCCGAGGATCCGCAGGTGGGCTGCCACCACTGCCATACATTTGGTGAAGACATCGGATGCTTAGAAGTTGAAGGGCATGACCTGGAACTAGTACAGGACCCCTACCACTCAAAACCAAAGATAAACAATGGTGGGATGGATGGACAGGAATGTGGAAAAATGCATATTGGAGGCCCACATGTTCTGCTCTAGTGATGGAATAATTTAGTTCACAGTGACCATCCAAAACTTGCAGTTCCACATCAACTGGTTCAGACTGTGCAAATCCAGTACTGGGCACCAGTCCCCCATCCATTTGGGGACCATGCAGTACCTGAACATGTAACCCTGACTTGCCAGAGCATCTGGGACATGAGCTATTGCCCCTTTTGCAAGTAGCTGAGCAAAGACCGCCCAAAGGGTGAACAGCATATTCAGTGACACCCTGGACTCTCGAAACACATGGAGGCAGTAAAGAAGGGGATCCTCGAAGTCCAGAAGAAATCTTCTGCCCACTACGTCCAACACCCACTGGTCTGTTGTGATAGCAGACCAATGTAGTAAAAAATGACACAGCCAGCCTCTGACCAGGACAGCAAGCAGGGGTGGCATGAGGGAAGGGACTATGCCCTCAAACCCATCACTAGACAGCTATTGCGGGGGCACTGGCAGCTGCTACCAGAGGAGCACCATTACCCCTGCCCCCCGGATTCTGGCTTGAGCCACCAAGCCTGAAATTGCCCCTGTGTGGCTGCTGTCAAGGAAGCTGTGACTGAAAGGACAGGTACTGGAAGGCTTATTTATTAGGCTTCTTTTTCTGACCCTTCTGGGATATCACAGACTCTAGAATGGCACTGGACTTCTTGACGCGGGTGAGATGTCCTTGCACCCCAGGGCCAAATATGCTGGTGCCCAAAAAATGGGCATCAGCCAGCTTGTGTTGGGTGTCTGCTGTACAGGTGCACAAATGCAGCCAGGCCCTGCAACGCATGGAGACAACTGCTGCCACAGCACGGGCACAAGAATCGCCCATGTCTAAGGCTGTTTGGAGTTGATGTTTAGCCAGTGACTGATCCTGGTCTCTGATGAGCTGCATTACCATATGTTGTTCAACAGAGAGGTGAGGGAGGACTACATCAAACACTTCCATCAGAAAGTGGCCAAAAATGGCCACCATCATGGCATAAATAGCCTGATGGCAAGACCCAGAGACATCACAGCTTACATCTTTTTAGCAGCATGGTCAATCTTTTAGGACTCCTTGTATGGAGGCTTGTCCAGGTCTCCCTGGTGCCCAGATCTGCAGAACACTGAATCCATGACCAAACCCTCCAAAGAGGGGTGGTCCAAAAACCTGAAAGGGAACCTGTGGGGACCATGTACTTGCGGACCATGGGGACAGTGGGTGCCCGGCAGAATGATGGATGCTGCTAAAACTCCAGGGCTGGTCTTAAAATGGCCTGGGGCATTTGCCCCAGTCCAAAATGTCTGTGACAGGGATTTAGCCCTCTTTTGAACTGGCATAAACTGCACTGACATGGACTCCGAGGCGAGTCGGAGAAGTGCACCGAAGGACACGGGGCCCTGCTTGCGTAAAGTTCCCAACTGAGCCAAGGCTGAGGAGAGGAGTCCCAGAGGAGGCCATGAACTCAATATCAGAGTCCTTTGAGGACTCCTTAAAGACAGCCCTCGGCCATTTCTCGCCAAGGACATCCTGGGTATCCAGTCAAGGGGTGATACCAACCAACAACTGGCCAAGCAAGGCAGTGTCTGAGCAGCCGGTCTCCTTATTCAGAATGCTCACCATCGGTTACAATAGTGGTGGCTCCACCCCAAAGAGGTGGAGAAGCCGCTGTGGGTTGCACTTGCGTTGTTTGGACCGGTGGAGGTATCACTGGTGACAGCCAGGAGACCAAAGATTCAGGGCGTAGAGCCCTACCCTGCTCTGCAATGGCCCACTGTTGCTAGAGGAGCTCCTCTTTTATTTTTATTTATTTATTTCAGTTTTGGAATCAATACACTTGAGCCAAATGCTCTTTTACATAGGCTCCACGTCACATAAAAGAACAGAAACAAACAGTAAAGTGAGAAAATACACAGTGATCCTAGGAGTAAAGTTAACAATAAAATAAGCACATATGGATTTAGTTACAAAAACGGGTATTTTGCAGATGTACAACGGCTAGTAGTAAGCTTAAAGAGGACAGGAAATGATTTCAAATTGGTAGCCGTTTATAATGTTCCAGTCTACAAAAATGATATCCATAAGCCGAAATAATCCAAATGTAACTGGACCTGAATAAAAAGTGATATGAAAAACTGTATTTTGCATTGTTTTGTTTTTATGGGCAACATTCTGTTGCAGTTCTCTTGACGGACCCAGTGATCTGCAGTTTTAACTATGTCACGGTTTCAGGAAAGAACTCTCAGCATGGTTCTGACAGGACAATAGCTCACGTTTAGCATTCTGTACTCAAACAGTTACACAATAAACACTCCAAATTACTAGTTCCAGAAAAAGAACTGTCCAGAATGTTGTTCATAAAAAGAAAACAATTTAAAACACAGTTTTTCACATCAATGTTTATTAAAGTACAGTTAAATATGGTTCATTTGGAGGCAACTTTATAATTTCTCTTACTAGGAACATTACTAACTGCTGCCAGTTAGCAAAGATTTCCTGTCCCCTTTAACTAGCAAGGAAGGGCATAAGGGTTAGGATCTCGCTACAGGAGAGAAAAGATAAAACCAAGTGGCATTGTCAAAAACAAAATGAGGGAAAGACAACAACTAGGGACATGGTCTTACAGGATAGACAGAAGCTAAGGGCTAGGGCCTAACATTGTTCCAGAGTAGGGATACAGCCAAAGACATCACCTGAGCAAGAGGGGGCAGCATTTCTAGGAGGGGAATATCGGCAGACGAACGTGGGCTGTGTCATTCAGTGTAAGAGTGCACTCCAGTGGAGCAATCAGTGCAGGAACTGATGATGCCCTCCATGGAGCCGAAAGCATAGTCTGATGCTGGGATTGGTTAATGGGGACCTCAGGAAGGCAGGTAAGTTATAGGGCAGTAGCAAGGGTAAGATGGTAGGGTGCAGGAAGGGTGGGATAGGGTGTAGGTAAAGGACAGGGAAACAGGCCCAAGTTATTTTATGTGCGGCAGTCAAAGGAGGCATTGGCGACTACCGCTTGACGAAGTTTCTTTCTGAAGGAGCCCAGTGTTTGGCCTTTGGTAACATCACAGTGGAGTGAATTATACCACAATGGTGCTCTGTATGCAAATGAGCGTTGCCCTTGGGTGGTAAGGTAGCAAGGCACTATGAATGCGTGGGTTCAAGGTGCATCAAGTATGCCGGGTGTGGTTTAGCAACCTAAACACTGACTGTACACCAGAAGGCAAGAGACCGAGGGAGGCCTTTTTTGCTATTAGGCATGACTGATAGGATAGTCTGCCTCTGAGCTGAAGCCAGTTTGCTTGCTCCTATAAGTCGCATGTGGGTGGCCCCAATCAGGAGATGGCAGGCCTTTTTTAAGGGCAGTGGTGACATGGCGCTGGGTGGTGTTGAAGGCGGATCCATAGATCACAAGCCCATAATCGATTACTGAGACTACTAAACTATGTATACCAAGCTTGAGGGCTTCCAGGGTAAGGCAGTGTCTGTGTTTGTATAGTAGCCCAATATGGGGATTCACAGCTGTCAGTTCACTGTTTTAATGTGTCAGTATAGCTGGAGAATGACAGAGTGCAATCAATTGTCACTCCTAAATACTTAAAAATTCGAGTCTGTTCTAGGATAATGCCTGAGCTATTTCTGATTTTCAACTGGTGGGAGCGGAACCTGTTTTGTGCACTGTGAAAACAACATTGTTTTTGTGTAGTTAAGGACTAGCTTCTGTGAGTGGAACCAGGCCTCGGAGCTGGTTCAGGTACCGCCTCTCTCTCTCTCTTTTGTGAATACTGAGCAGAAGTATTCATTTAGTATCCCTGCTTTTTCATTGTCACCCTCTACCCACATTCGCTCCCCTTTATTAAGCCTCAGTATCCCTCTCCCTTGGTCTTTCTTCGCTTCCCAATTTACCTATAAAAGGTTTTATCCCCCTTCTTAATAGAGTTGGCCACCTTTTTCTCAGTTTGGGCTTTTATTATTCTGCCTTCCCTGCCTCCTCCTGCTTTAACTGATCTAGTTCTCTGTCTTGCTCCTCCTGTGTTTCCTTAGATTTCTTGAATGCTATCCTTATCTCCTTAACATTCCCTGCCACCTCTTTTGAGAACCATAGTGGTTTTTTCCTTCATTTTATTTTGTTGATTTGCTTTATACAAAGGCTTGTTGCCTCTGTGGTGGCAGTTTTGATTTTTCCCCATTGTTCTTCCACACCTCCTTTTTGCCTGTTTGCTAGTGCTTTTCTGAGCCACTCTCCCATTTTGCCAAAGTCAGCCCTCCTAAAGTCCAACACCCTTGCTTTTGCATGGCTTGACACTACAGCTGTGTTTACTGTGAACCACACTGTTTGGTGGTTGCTTGTTCCCAGATGGCTACCCACTTCTAAATCTGAGATCCTCTCTCCACCCCCATTTGAAAGTACCAGGTCTAAGACTGCTCCCTCCCGAGTGGGTTCCAACACTAGCTGTCCGAGGCATTCCCCTTGTAGGGCATCGAGAATGACCCTGCTCTTGGATGTGGCTGCAGTAAAGGTGCTCCAGTTAACATCTGGCATATTCGGCTCCCCCATCAACAATCTCTCTTCTTTTTCTGCCATTCTAAGTATTCCATCATTTCCTTGTCCACTGCCTCCCCCTGAGACAGGGGTCTGTAAACAACCCCTGTGCGGATTGTCGTGCCGTTTCCCATCTCCAGCATGACCCACAGTGCCTCCCCCCCTCCCTGATTACCCTTTAGTTCTTTTGCTTTGATTCCTTCCCTTATGTAAAGAGCTGCTCCTCCTGCCCCTTTACCCCCCCCATCCCTCCTGTAGATTGTGCACCCTGGTATGTTGACATCCCAGTCATGGTTCTCTGTGTACCATGTTTCTGTGACTGCCACGATATCCAGGCGTCCCTCTTCCATCAAGGCCACTAGTTCAGGGAGCTTGTTACCCAGACTACAGTCACTGGTACTTATCGCCCTCCATTTTTGATGGCCTTACCCCTTTTAGGCCCATCCCTATCCTTACTGCCTTTGCCTTTTTCTAGATTTACCTCTGTTCTGCTCCCTACTGACTTCTCTACCTTTGTGTCTACTTTGCTAACTATCCTGTTTTGTGGGGGGGGGGTGCACTGGTTGCACTCCCAAGCACATTGACTCAGCCAGCACTGGGTTCATCTGGTAGAATGGTTTGTAAAGCAGGAAACATTTAAATGTTTTTGCTGCAGACTCGGGTATCCAGAGATACATCTCTTTGCTTCCAGAAGCAACATCCAGGTAACAAGATTTTACAGTTTGTTTATGTCTTGTACCAGAAGCAATGAACGTTCTGCCCCAACCATGGACCTTAGAAGGCTGCATCCATTCCCACCATGCCCCTTGCTCCTGGGGGTTCTCAAAAAGATCTGCTGACACACAGCATAGCCTTTCATGTCAACAAATCTGTCTCCCTGTGACACTATAAATAAAATTAGGAAAGGGTTGTAGTCCTTCTTTACGGAATAATTTCAGTATGTTCCAATGCAGCAACCAATCAGTGTTCCCTTTTCATGCAGCAGCTGTACACCTGATATTTCCATACATTTTAAAAATGTATTATGTGTTACTATATTTTAAAAAAATGCACTCATTTATAAAGGGTAAAGAGGAGTGTGAAATTCCTGGACAACTGCCTTTAAACTGAAAGTAAAAATATCCATGCTTCTGTGGATTTTGAGTTTTTCAGTAATGCAACAGTTTACACAGCTTCCTGTTTAAGTGTGAGGTACAAATTTTTGCAGAGAGGTCTGGCTGAAGTATGTTCCACCCATGGGGCACATATCAATACTTGGCAGTCGTTCTGACGTTACACAATTATGCTGGCTGACTCAAAGTTTTCATTTAAGGAGCAGCTATTCAGTACATTTAGTGAATATCTGCTCTTTAACACAGTACCATAAGAATTTAAGGTCATAAGAGACTCTAGATGCATTCTGTCCATCCCCGGCCCCACAAGCCGATATGAACAAGTACGCTTGTAAAGCTGTACCAATATAAAAGGGATCCAGTACCAACTTTAAGAAAAAGAAATTACGATCCTAGCCCTACCATTTCAGAAGTTAGCCCTTCTAGAGATAATTTCTTTGAAAAGTGTAACGTTGAAACTAAAAATTTACTTTTCCTTATATGAAAGCCTGGAATAAGCTTGACATGGTTGAGTTATTTCTATACAGCTTCCATGCACAGCTGTGCATCAGTATACATTGATATTTAACAATAAACTTAAAACACACACACACACACACACACACACACACACACATACATTTCGGTTCACATGTGGGGTTAAAAAAAAGTGGCATCATTTTTAAAGGTTTCTATATTTCTAAACTGGTGTAACTGCTTAGAAACATCCATTTCCCCTCATGAGGTCACACAAATGTCACTGGAAAATAACTACAAATATTTAAAGGAACTAGAACCCAGAAGTTGATGGGGACTACTTATCGACCTTCTGCATCTATAGAACACATTTAAGTGTGGATGCCCCCCCCCCCCAACTTTGAGCAATGATTCCACAATCCTCTTACCTTTTTAGTCCACCGTTTGACCCCATTATATCCCCTGGTTACTAGCTGTTTGTGAAAGAAGCTGTTAAAGAAATGAACCTGAAAGAAAGAAAATGTATAAAAAAAAAATGAAAATATTTTCAGCCCCATGCACTTATGTGCAAAGTGTTGTCTCCACTCTTGTTGTAATGGAAGGTTAATCTCCAGAGAAGTTAAAATTTCATGGTCCACCACAGACATTTTTTTTTTTTTTTTTTTAATCACTTTTCACATTCATAAGTGTGGTCTCATCCTTACGTGAATGCAGGGGATCTAACCCTCTACCGCAGTAATGCCATTAATAGCAGTTTCCCCTGCAGTAACCCTATAATAACTAGAGCGTGGTGCTGAGGCCTGTGGTCTCATCCAGATGATGAAATTGCATGAGATATACCACTCTACCATGGGGATGCTATTAACATCCTATTCCACCTGCGTTGACAAGAGCCTGTTCGTAGCGCAGATGCATGTGATCTCATCACGATGCTGTAACTACAGGGGAAACTATGGTAGCGAGGCTATTATATATTCAAATATTAGTAAAATGTACTGTCCAAAATACTGCTTGAACCCCCTTCCCCCACACCATCTGCATAAAACTAACTACAGTAACAGCAACAACCCACCCCAAAGAGATAATAATGCTGGAATACAACTTACAGCATTTAGTAAATCAAATTACTTTTGCAAAGATTTACTACAAATTAGAGAACAAATCGACTGGCAAAAGAAATAATCAGATTACTTGCAACTAACAGAATGGACTGCTTATGGTCTGTGTGCATGCAGAAACACACACTCACGGTAATGACATATGATAGGGTGTACGCTTGTGTACGATATAGGGACATATAGGTTTTGTTGGCAAGTGCATAGCAGAATGCCTAAAATACACCTAAGGTTATCGATATAGTACAAAGTATCCCGAACTGTTACTACACTTCTATAACAGCCTCCGAAAAAATAGAAAGATTCTGCAAGTGAAACGCATTCAATTTATGAGAAACAAAAAGTGGGAGATCTGGAACATGTGGAGTTGGGGGTTTTACAATCAAGTGTAATAATTAATGATTAGTTTCAGAATGGTGTTTTTTTCTTTTTTTTTTTGTTACAGGAAGGTGTAGTATTTAGGGGTGGGCAAAAATGAACATAGAACTAGTGTGGGACTGTATCCTTTATATACTATGTTCATGCATTTAAGTTGAGAGTCTTAAAACCCTAGAGTTCCAGGGGGGCTTTGGCCGATAAGGTCACTTGAAAAGTCTTGCCTGCTGTATGTAGGTAATAACATATGACTGGGTGTGACTTTGTTGGGGAGATAAAGGCACTGGCATATGCTGAGGCATGGGGCCGCAGGAGGAGTGCTCCTCAGCACACAAAAGAGTGCCTATATATCTGCCACGGAACATAACACCCTGGAGTGTATTACTGCACTTACATTACATGAAAAATTTTAGATTTGAAAATTTATCATTGTACATTCCTAAGTAAAGGCAGGGCAGGTAACCTGCTTTGACTAATCAGAGAGCACTATTTGCAGCAGCGATCCAGACCCATGTTACACAACTGTTTTTTTTTTTTTTTTTTATTTCAATGCACTAGCCTAAGTTTGCTATAGTTTTTGAACTAAAAATGATTTGATTTAAGCTGCTGTAAATCATGTTATTTCATTTGGCTGTAGGAGAGGTGAGTCAATGCCATGCTGTGTCAGACAGGCAGTTTGAGTAGAACCCCTACCACTGGGCAGGTGAGCCCATGTCACACCCAGGCATGCCAGTTGAGATGCGTGGACCCCCTTAGCAGCCCGCATGACAGGAAGAAGGGAATGTCCCCCACTGCGAGTCATCCAGACTGGATCTAGGGCTGGGAATTCGAACTCAAGTGCATAGCACTGTGAGAGGACATGCTGATCACTAGGCCAACCCTGGCCATGCACAGCTGAGAAAACCAGGCAAAGACGACCACTGTAATTTCAGAAAACAATACCGGTTTTGCAGCAGTTACCAAGGAAGGAGGTGATCCCCCACCCCAAACATGCAACAGACAACAATGCTTCAAAAGCGCATGCATTTGTACCTACCGTATCAGGTACTGCGTCCATAATCAGCTCTCCATACATGTTGATAATCTAAAGACAATAATATTATACAATCACCACACAATCTACATACTTTTACTTCTGTTTTATATTACCTGTGAAGCTGTACTGTGAATGTATGGTACATAATAACAAAGTTACTTACCTTGTAACTATAGTTCTAATTGTTTTCGTCATATTACCACTTTAAAGAAATACTGTCAACCCCTTTAGGCCTCAAAGTGACTGTAGTTAAAAAAAACACATTTGATGATTGGTAACATTATGTAGAGACTGGTGATCTAGCTGGTAATTTGATTCCAGTTCCTTTTTTTTTTCTTTTTAAAAGTGAAAAACAGATTGCATGCCACACTGGTGTTAGCACACAAAAACATGTTTGTTTACATTTCTTAATGAACTCTCACTGTTTCTTTCCAGGACTTGGGAACACCCCCAACACGGTCTAGTCACTTGTGATACATTGGGAGGAGTGGAGAATACTGCATCATGAGTGACTGCACTGTTTGGGGGTGTGCCTAATGTTCAGGAAGTATATAATAAGAGAAGATTAAGGATTTGAAACAAAACAAAGTTGGGTATAATTACACCATGGACCAAGCATTTGAGTTCTACTTAGAATATAAGCAGATAAAACAACCAGCGATATTGATGAATTTTAGAGAAGGTAAGAAATCATAAAATGTGTGTTTTCAACTTAAAATATGATGCAGAAAGGGTTACAGAGTCCCTTTAAGCAGATCACCTGCTCTAACGTTTAGGCAGTTTCAACCAATCCCAACACTGGTCACACAACCCCAGTGCCTTATCTGCCACATCCCCCAGCAGTACGAACAGCCAGTGCCATGTTATCTATATGTACGAACACGGGACTGTGCCAACAGGTAAAGGCCGCATGCTCAAGTGTGCAGTTCCAACTGTATTTACAGAGGGAAAGCCTCCCCAAATCCCCCCTCTGCCTCTCTCACTCCCCTACATGCAATTTTCCCCCTCACCCTGTCCCAACCTATCCACCAAGTGTAGAGATACCTACTCTCACCTCTCTTTCAAACCGTTCCTAAATGCTCATTTCACGCTCTGTTCCAACACCCAATTGTATCCTGTCCTCCTCTCACTATACCCTCCTTTTCCTCCTCCCCTTGAGCTGATCTATGCCGCCTGCTTTATTGGCATATGTTCGCTGGGTACATATTTTAGCTGAGTGCATTTCAGCTCTGCCTGAAAGTGTTCCTTGTCAGTCTGCACAATTTTTGTATGTTTATTATTGATGTGATATTTTCAACATTACCGTTTTCCCTGCACTGTATAGTATTTGTGCGCCTACTTTTGTAATGTCTCTCTTGTGCCATCTACCCCGACTGCACATGAAAAAAGAGCCTTGGCTCAGTGTGCCTTTCTCAATCACCAATTTCTAATTAAAAAAACAATTTTTTTAAAGCAGCCATTACTTACTTTTTACTTGAGCACCACAATTATATTTTATAACTAACTGCATTTGCTGTGATATGCAAGAGCAGCCTGTACCTGGTAGCTAATCTAGTTCTATTGCAAAAGACAAAGAACCTTGGCACAAAGGCACTGAGGCATTGGCAATAAAGTTAGGTTTCAAACAAATGCAATGCAATGCATGGGAAGTATATGCAAATGACCAGGAAAGAAGAGATGTTCATGGTGATTTGCGTATACTATCCATGATGCTTTGCACTATGGTAATTTGTGTCATTTTAAATTTCTGGTTCTAGTCCCCTTCATACCTAATCAGTGTGATCTCGCACACTGTGACAATACTCGTGACTTATCTTGCAAAGGGCAAATGGCTCTTCTTGGTTAGTCGTGAGGTCAGTCTAGACAGTTACAGTGCCGAGGATGTTTGAAGAGGAACAGAACAACATGTACGTCATCCTCTAGGTAAAGTAGTAGCCTGCATATCACACCTGGTACAGTCAGGTGTACATCTTCTAATTAGCAAAGAGAAAATGAAAAAAATGCTTCAGACATAAAAAGTAGCTGCTGAGCACATTTTAAAATACTGTATTTTCAGGGGGTGTACTGCTTTTAACAGAACATGCCAAAGAAAGAATGGGTACTTGCTGCTCCTAAGCCTTCCTTGTCCAATAAACAATACTAGTCCTTTAATAGACATACTGAGGAATCGCAACATTCTACGTATTGCCGTCTTGTATGCCGAAACCGCTCACCTTTTGTTTGTAGTTCTCCCACACTCAGAATACATGAGGCAACACTTAATGCCAAGTAATGTCTCACACACGCACACCTGTTGGTGATGTATCTAACCATAAGATAGCGTGATATCTTGTGGTTAGATACATCACCAACAAACTGTTGTTGTGGGTATACCTTCTGCTGCATTATTACAGGGTGTGCCTGCAGATTACTCCTGTAATCTTCTGATTCAAATTGTCTTTTGCAAGGTATATCTTCTGTTACTGCTTTATTTTTCTCTGTAGCAAAGTGTTTCTTACAGGGTATATCTTCTGTGAAATTATTACAAATGGTACTTACATTTTTGTGACTTTTTATCATTAGGCTAAGCAAAATTACTGTTTGCCACTTTTTTTTTTTTTTTGCTGAAAGGTTTTTGTTTGTCTCAGAGGTGTTGCAGTCTCCTTCTCACATTGAAGGAGCCAACTGCTTTCCTCCCACAGCTCTTCCAGGGGGTTAGGTGTGTATCTGGGGAGTGGAGCTGACAAACTGTCAGTAACCTCCAACAGAGGGAAGGGTTAAAAGGCCAGGGTAGTTGATATCTTGGAGGTGGAAGACTAGGTTTATTGGCCAAGACACCTAGCTTCACCTGAGCTCTTTTCTTCTAGGCTGCTTGAAAGGATAGAGCAAAGAACCTTACCAGAGCAAGGAAAAGGATTAAGGCTTCTTTTGGCTAGGCCGATTTAGTGTGTGTTATTTTTATTTTGTAATCACAGGGATTGTTACTGTTTGTTGCTAACATTTTATTGCTTTATTTTTCTCTGATTTATACCTTCTGCTGCATTATTACAAGGTGTGCATACAGGTGTGTGCTTACAGATTACTGCTGTAATCTGATTCAAATTGTCTTTTGCAAGGTATATATTCTGTTGCTGCTTTATTTTTCTCCGTAGCAAAGTGTTTCTTACAGGGTAGATCTTCGGTGAAATTATTACAGGTGGTGCTTTACAGGTATTACAGTTTTATCTATCATTAGGATAAGCTTTCAGGGCTACTGCATTTGTTGCTGGCTGATTGTTTCTGCTCTTACTTCCTTGTTTCTTTCGTCCGTGGTTGTTCTTTTTCCGCAGGGGAAGGGACCAGCCACCCGACACTACACTCCTTTTATAGGGTAGCACAGTCATGACATTTCCTGTAGCAAAGCAGGAAGGGGCGGATCAGAGGGGTATCCACACAGTGACCTCATTTACAGGGGCACTAATAATTTAATTTGTTATAACAAGTTATACAAAAAACAAACAAACAAAACACATCAAACCATTATTTTTATTTTCTTCCTTCTAATTACTCTGACCAGGTTATAAACCCAGCGACTTATCTGGAATAGATATCATTAACTGCAGGTACTGCAGAACACTTTTCAGAAGGGCAGTTTTACAGGATTTAGGACACTGACCTACATGCTGGGCCACTGGAGATCTAAGGGCTCAGCTCTAGGCAGCATGGGCAGAGATTGAGCACCTCAAATTGCATATTCAAGAGGAAATAAATTATAAGAACCGCCCGCCATTTCCCCAACGTCCAACAGAAGCACCTCGACTGCAGAGGGTAGTTGGTCCGGGAGGTTGGCAGGTGGTTAGGAGGGGTAAATTGCATGTCCTCACTCAGTGCTCTCCAACATATCACCTCCACAAAGCATATAAAAACTACAAACAGGTATCTGCCTCTATCTCCGAAATCAAACAAAGGGGCAGAAGACACTGCACAGCAGGACACTGCAGCACAGGAGCTAGTACAACAA
Organism: Neoceratodus forsteri; assembly: GCA_016271365.2. Taxonomy (NCBI): domain Eukaryota; kingdom Metazoa; phylum Chordata; order Ceratodontiformes; family Ceratodontidae; genus Neoceratodus; species Neoceratodus forsteri. The sequence goes on from CM028137.1 coordinate 941,920,961, forward strand.
AACTTGCCCAAAACAGGAACCAAAACAAAAAAAGGAAAAAGGAAATCCAAAAAACCTCTGATCATAGGAGACTCCATGATTCGGGGAGTTGATACCCATCTCCAGCCAGGGGTAATGGTCAGATGTCTCCCAGGTAGATCAGCATGGAGAGACACTGCCTGCATTACTAAAATTGTTCAGGAAGCAGGAGAAAACACTGATGTCCTGGTACACATAGGGACTAACGATTTCGCCAGCCGGTCAATTGTGGAGACCACGGAACACCTAACCAGACTGAGTAACAAACTATCATCCATTTCGTCCGGCATCTCCTTTCTGAGATCCTACCAGTCTGGGGGTGATGGACGGAAGGTCAGAGAAGGGAGATAGGGAACTAAACATGTGGCTCATGGGCTGGTGCCAGGAAAAAGGACACAAATTTGTAGGGAACTGGCAACGTTTTGGGAGTGAAAGTTCTTTAAATTTGATGGACTGCATCTGACTAAGGAGGGAGTCAGTGCACTGGGGCAGAAGTTTGACATCTTTGCAGAATATTTAAACTAGCAAATGGGGAGAGGGGTGCAGCACCCCATGGTTGAATGGAAAGAACAACCCCCCCCCATCTAGTGGTCAGACAGGAGTTCAGCATGTTTGTAGTTCATTTGCATCACCAGGTAAGGAAAAAGGTCTGGCTCCCCATACGACGCACAGGGGAAACGCCAGACCTCGCCCAACAACTAGCACACCGAAATCTGGCCTATGGAAAATCATATGTACACAATGCTCATAGTCTGGGAAACAAGATCCCAGACCTGCAAGCAATAATGACAGAGGCTAAACTGGACATAGTAGCCATTAGCAAGACATGGTTTACCAGTAACCACACTTGGGAAACTTCAGTACCTGGCTATGTACTGTTCAGAAGAGACCGACGTGCAAAAAGGAGGGGTGGAGTGGCCCTTTATGTCAATGAAAATATCAAAGCTACAGAAATTCAGAATACACATAAGGAGCCAGAAGAACTGTGGGTCACCCTGGAAACAGGAAATGGGACAGCCATACAAACTGGGGTTGTGTACAGGCCTGCAGACCAGGGGGAGGACACAGACATATTACTGTTAGAAGATATACAAAATATGACAGCTAAAGGGGAGGTTCTGATAATGGAAGATTTCAACATGCCAAATACAGACTGGTCAATACCAGCAGGAACATCTGCCAGAACTAGACACATGGTGGATTCCCTGCAGGGGGAGGGCCTCAAACAACTGGTACAACAACCCACAAGAGACAGGGCTGTCCTAGATCTAGTACTGACTAACGGGGAAAGGATCACAGATCTCCAGGATGAAGGTCACCTGGGGGCCAGTGACCATCACATGGTATGGTTCAATTTGGCCACTAGAACTAAATCATCCCATTCCAAGGCAAAAATATGGGACTTCACAGGAGCCGACTTTGATAAGATGGCCAACAGAGTTAAGCTAGCCCTGGCAAAAAGAAATACAGGTGAGGGGGTACAGGAAAAGTGTGCAAGCATTAAGGATGCAATACTTGAAGCAACATCCCAGTGTGTTAGAGAGAAAAGGAAGTGCAAAAGAAGAAGGAAACCACTTTTGTTCTCATAAACAGTAGCAGAAAAGGTCAGAGCCAAAAGGCTGGCCTTCAGGAAATATAAGGGAACGCAGCAGGATGAAGATAGGGAGGCATACCAAACTTCCCTAAAGGAAGCAGGGAGGGCAGTAAGGCAGGCAAAGGCCCAAACCGAGGAAACACTAGTACAAACAGTAAAAGAAGGTGACAAGACTTTTTATAGATACATTAGTGAAAGGAGAAAGCCCAGAGGGGGTATTGCTAAGATCAAAGGGGATAAGGGGGCATGTGAGGAGGACCATGTAAAAGCATCTATCCTAAATAGATACTTCTGCTCAGTATTTACTGAAGAGAAGGTAGGGCAGGACCCACAGCTCAGCACCATGGACACAGGGGGGAGGAAGGTGTGCACTAGTCTCTTCACAAAAGAAAGGGTTCTACAAGAGCTCGGTAAGCTCAGGGTGGACAAGGCAATGGGACCTGATGGCATACATCCCAGGGTACTAAAGAAGCTAAGGGTGGAACTAGCACAGCCATTATCAGAACTGTTTAGTGAGTCTCTGAGCACAGGAGAGGTCCCAAAAGACTGGAGAAGGGCTCATGTGATCCCACTCCACAAGAGTGGTAGCAGGGAGGAGGCAGAGAACTACAGACCAGTCAGTCTTACCTCAGTAGTGGGCAAGATTATGGAGGCACTCCTTAAGGAAAGGATAGTGCAACACCTGGAATCCATAGCAGCACAGGATCCAAGACAGCATGGGTTTACAAATGGAAGGTCCTGTCAAACTAATCTCATAGATTTCTTTGACTGGGTAACCAGAGTGGTGGACCAAGGTGGAGCAGTTGAAGTCACCTACCTTGACTTCAGCAAAGCTTTCGATACTGTTCCACATAGAAGATTGATTAATAAGCTGGGTAGGCTCGGGGTGGGTCAGAGGTTGGTCAACTGGGTGGCAAACTGGTTGACAGGCAGAAAACAGAGAGTGGTGCTAACCGGTATACATTCAGAAGAGATGCAAGTCACAAGTGGGGTACCTCAGGGATCAGTCCTGGGGCCAGTCCTCTTCAATAGCTTCATCAGTGACATTGCAGATGGACTGGAGGGTAAGGTTTGTCTGTTTGCAGATAACACCAAGATCTGCAACAGAGAAGATGATCTAGATGGGATAGGCAGAATGAGAAGAGATCTGGATAAACTAGCAAAATTGTCGGAAGAGTGGCAACTGGGGTTTAACGCAAATAAATGCAAGATCATGCACATAGGGAAGAGAAACCCTGAAGCCACCTATAGGCTGGGAGGGGAGTTGCTGGCAGTCACAAGGTAAGAAAGAGACTTGGGCATCATCATCACCGATGACCTGAAATCATCCAAGCAGACCACTAAAGCAGTAGGTAAGGCTAGGGGGATGTTGGGATGTATTAGTAGGGGTATCAAGTCGGAAGAGGGAGGTAATAATCCCTCTTTACAAGACACTGATTAGGCCCCATCTGGAGTACTGCGTGCAGTACTGGAGGCCGCACCTTCACAAGCACACTAACAAAATTGAGGCAGTCCAGAGAAGGGCAACCAAAATGGTGCAGGGACTGCATCAGAAAACATATGAGGACAGATTAATGGAGCTCAATATGTATACCCTAGAGCAAAGGAGGGAGACAGAGGTGATATGATCGAAACATTCAAACACCTTAAGGGCATTAACAAGGTGAAACAGTCTAACATGTTACAATATAAGAAAAATAGGACAAGAGGACACAACATGAGATTAGAGGGAGGCCGATTAAGGGGTAATGTGAGGAAGTTCTTTTTCACAAAAAGGGTGGTGGATGCATGGAACGGCCTACTTCAGGAAGTGGTGGATATGAATACAGTGCAGGGCTTCAAACAGGCATGGGATAGGTATAAAGAAGCAACACAGATGAGTATGAATAGATAAACCCATTGACAGAGCAAAGGCCGATGGCACATTCATAAGGTAGAAAAAGAAACGGGCAAACTGGATGGGCCTTGAGGTCCTTATCTGCCGTCAACTTCCATGTTTCTATAGCATGATACCTTGGTATCGTTCCTGTTAGGCAGGTCACAATGGATACCTTAAAGGTTAGGTGCACCACAATGGAATGCTGAAACAACTGGGCTCTACAATGCTGAGGACATCACAAAAGCTCTGTGCAGCACTGAAGCCAACATTTGAAATCGAAGAGACAAATTAACACTGTCACACAAACAGCAGATTTAACGAGTATAATTAGGTTGTGTAACTCTCCTGCTACCAATAAGCAGCTTTATCATCACTCGGGAAGGAATCCATCTCTCGCGTTTTCCTCTACTCACAACATTGTTAGGCATTCTCCCACGTACCCCTAAATTAAGTCCAAATATCCCCGAATTAAGTCCATATGCCACCAAACTTAGGTCCCTATACTGCAGAAATACAACAGTTATGACATCAACTTGCAACTTTTTTGAATTTCTTACCTAAACTTTAAAACCAGGCTGTAAAACAAATGTTTCACCCTAAATCCTTTCTAAACACTCTCCCCTGTCATAACAAAACCCAGTAAAATCTAGTTTTAAAAGACCCTTTTATAAAAAAAAAAAAAAAAAAAAAAAAAAAAAAGAGAGAAGAGTTACTTACCCTACCTCCAGAAGTTCAAGAATATCTTTTTATAGAGCTATCTATACTCTTTGGTTTAGAGGTGAAGGGCAATATGATTATGCAGGAGTTACAACTTTTGGGGAGAGCATGCACCATGTGCACTGCACAGAGTACGGTGCCACGTGCACTGCACAGAGTACGGTGCCACGTGCACTGCACAGAGTACGGTGCCACGTGCACTGCACAGAGTACGGTGCCACGTGCACTACACGGGGTATGCTGCCACGTGTATAGACAGAATAAACAGTATTATAGGAGTGTAGGCCCGGACCACCTCAGTTTCTTTATTCCAAGAAGACAGAATGGAAAAAAAACACATCAAACAAAAAACTATTTTAAATGCTTTTTGTTACATATGTTTAGAAAAGTAAAAAAAACTCTGAGAAATGGCACGCCTATACAAGAGTATCACATGAACTACAACTAGGAGAACAAGAATCGGAATTGGGAAATCTAGACAGGGTTTCTGAAAGAAAAAACAGGCAACACTGAAAGGGAAGGAAGCTGCAAAAAGGTCAACAAAATGTCTCAAAAGAAAAACAGAAGAAATTTGAACCTGAGGTTCCGTAAAAAGGGAACTGAAGAGAAGCTTCCAAAAGATTTAATAAATAATCCAATATTTGCTGTAAAAGGGCAACACACAGCCTGACGCTGCAAAGGCCAAAACCAGGAGAATGAAAAACTAGCCCTGCAGAAGGCACAAGCAATCAGCCAAAAGATGACCTAGGACCACAACCAGAGACTAGCCTCAGGAAAAAAGGGAACCCAAAGGGTCAAGACAGAAACAGTGGACTCAGAAACCCCAGAACTCCACAAGCAAGGCAAATGGGTGGAGACAGGGACAGGGCAGCCTTACCAAACAGCGTACCCCAGATAATGTGACTGGGACCAGGAAATAGCCCACCAAGAATTTGCAGGGTGATCCTTAGGAGACCCGCACCTGCAGGAGAAGAAATGCCAGTCAGCAGTATAGCAGAGGCAACAGGGTGTGATGCAGCAAATGGAAGCCCAGAGCGTAAAATATCAAGAGTTTGTGCCATAAAATTAGCACGAACTGCAAGAAAATTGTGCATCAAAATAGTGCACGACTGTGCTTGGGAAATTACACGTTTGCAAGAAAAGAATCATCGCATAAAAATAATGCAAGATATGAGAAAGAGACATCAGTTAAGTGACAACTTGCGTATAAAATAATGCAAGATGTGGGAGAATGATGCAAATTGCACAGAAAATGCACAAACTGGCGCAGGGGCAGGTTGCCTGCCGGCGACCCGGGTTCGGGAATGACCCAGGACGTCAGAGGGCTGACCAGGGGAGAAGGAGGTAGAGCATTCGGCTGTCGGACACCTAACGAGGCTGGGTGTGCCGAGCATAGCATCAGCTGCATGTCTCACCCTGCGCACACGGGAAAAATGCTGCCGGCCACCCTAGATGAAGCCCGCCCCTTGGCTTCAATCCATTCCCAGGTCGCCCTTTGACCTATCTCGCCTGCAGCACTACGGACGGGGTAATCAAAAGGTGTGGCCACAAGGAGTGGAAAGTGGGGGTCTGTGACCGGCAAAGATACAGAGATACGGTGGTGGAAAAAGAATAAAAAAAAAAAAACGCACAAATTTGCGTGATGCTAAATATAACCAAGTAACGCAGGTTTGCATGAGAAATCACGCAAAATGTATTTAAAAGATGCATGCTGCATGAAAAGTGCAAACTGTGTATACAAGTAGGCTAATGTAAAAAGACCACTCAAAGGAGAGAAAATGTCTCGAGAGAAATGAAAATATGCAGACTTGAGTGAAAATCACTCTCAAGATAAGTGAAAAAGATGAAAGGTAAGTGAAAACATGCCAAGCGAGCAAAAAACAACTGTATGAAGTACGCAGACTTGCATTAAAATCGCTCAAGGGAGCAAGACAAGCAGTGCATGAAAAATGCAAACTGCATGACGAAGACAGTGGGGGAAGTTCAACCGAAAAGTTGTCACTGAGGCTGGACACAACATCAGCATGGAGGACAATCGCAAGACCTTAAAATGGGACTCTATGAATAGGACTGAGTCTTGAAATATCTGGTTTATTCTCACGTCTGACACACCACAGACAAAAACAAAATGATTTATGTTGAAGAATTTTTTTTTGCATCACTGGTATGGTACATATCTCTGTCAATATATATATTATTGTGGTGGGTTAGCACCACTGTATTTAGTGTAGAGTAAGCATTTATGTTAAATCTTTATTTTCAGCCACTTTTACCTCTGCTGTCTTTTGGAATAAGGACTTGGAAAATGACATTCGCGCCCTCTGTATGAGCAGAACCTGAGACTTTCCAAATTAGATTAAACTTGGCTGGGGGGGGTGTCAAAATACAAATACTGACCAATTTGAAGATGCTTTTTTTTTGTGAGTGAGAAGGGCCTGGATGGTGGCTAAGCCACTGACTCCACAGTGGGGGCAGAAGTCAGACTTTGAACAGCAGGGTCATATCTGCGCCACAAGATGCACCCCACAATGTGCGCAGCTCCTGTGCGAACTGTAAAGTCCCTGCTGCACTGGAGTGTGCAGATCAGTGCCTACTTCCAACTCGTAATATCACAAGTGGAAATGCAAGACATTACTGAAGCAGCACGGTTTTATGCCAGATGATTTTGTTAACTGCATTATGCAGCAAGACGTGGCAGAAATAATGCAATCATACAGATCATTATTACCATAGCTTAAAAATTCACTTTTTCATTAACCAGTTAGGTGCACTACACAACTGAATGCCTTAGTATTACAAGGTTGTCTAAAGAAAAACCATGCAGTTCCCCCGTAGTCCTCTAACCTGATCGTTGAGCCAGTTTTGGCCACCCAGAGTGGACAGGTCCTCCACCTCTAGTACATGTTTGTTGTAGATGACCTGGAAATGGCAGGTGGGAGCTTTATGCCGTCTTCTCTGGTACTTCATTATTTCCATAATGATAAGAGACTTTCTAAAACACATCAAGCCACAAAAAAACAGAGTTACTCTAAGCCGCAGTCAGGTCACTGGCATTTGTATTGTGCTAACAAGGAAATCAAAACATTCAAAATGCGGTATTCTCTCTGCTCGAGGTAAGAGAAACAGTGGACAAGGAACTGTACATTTAGTCAACAGACCTGTTGGAAAAGTCCTCGTTGAAGACTTGCTTCAATTTCGTCATCATATCTTTTTCACAGAGTGGAATTAAACTGCCATATTTCTTCACGAACTCATCCAGGAAGTCTCAAATAATTTAAAATGAAACAAAAACTATGTTAATAATACACTAATGCATGCTGACATTACGGCTATATCGTACTAGCTACCTATGTTTAACGCACTCCCATTAAAACCACCAAGTGCAAAGATACAAGGGAAGTGTGAAAGCACATCTGCGAATTGAATGCACTAGTAGTATGAGAACAAACAATCCTACAAACAAATTATTACCTGGCTGAAGAATGCAGTGTTAAGTATGTGTGTGCCAGATAATCTATAGGGTAAATTAAAATAATAAAAAAAAATGGCCATTTTAAAAGAACAATTTTTGTTGTTAGATATCTGCTTGTTTTGCAGTGCATTTGTGAAAAACAGTCCCTGCAAACTATCCTACATTGTGATGCAGGTCTAATTTCTGACCTTTCCAGCAGAGGCAGTTGTATGTAATGCAAATTCCAGTTTAATCACCCCCTCCCAGCTCTGTTCCCACATTCATGAAAGGCTCTCACACACCTTTCCTTGTGTGGTGCTTTTCTGGTTTGAGTCTGACTACCTCCTGCATTAGGGACCCTTTGGTGCCAGACTGTGATCAGCCATTAGAGCAAGGTGTCCCCAAGGCCATATCCAAGGAATGGACCCAGGTTCTGGGAAGGGAGCACCTGCTGGCATAGCCACCACTGCTGTGACTGGAGTGGTTGCAACACGGCAATAACTCCTGGCTGGGAAATTTTTTACTTGGGAGTTTCAGAGACAACAGCAGATGCGACCATTCATTTCTGTCCGTTTCTCAATTAGGTACTGCAAACTTCTAGTGATCCCCCATCCTTGTAAATATCCATTTTGTTTCTGAATATGTCCTTATTTTTACCACGTTATCAATTCAGCAGGCAAACTATTCTAGATAGTCACAATCCTCGAAAGTAGAACATTTTCCTAGATCGAGTCCTAAAGTTATTTTCTTTGATTTGTCTGTTGTACGTATGTACGTAAAAGTTTATTTCTTAAGAACATTCCAAGGAAAAGGATAGCCCATTCGAGCGTTAACCCGGTTTCAATGGGGTCCATAACATTCAAGGTAAGTTTCATTTAAATATATAACACATAAGTTACAACATATAGAATATATAGTACATAGACATCTACAAACCTAAATAATCACATACATTCTCAAAAATGGCTACAGCCATAGAAAGTGGCTTCTTATGTGCTTCACTGTGAAATGTGATGGATGACTTCCTCCCTCCACAGACCTGTAGAAGGTAATATGGGAATATGGCTTGAACCGCAAAGAAAAGCAGCGACAGCGCAGCCTCCAGTACTTTCTGTTTCGGCTGCATATTTCAAGCCTCATTCAAGATCCATTTGAGATTAAAAATTACAGCAGTCACTTCCTGATCAGACTAGAGATGATGTACCTGAGTAGCACAGCACGTGCAGTTACGCAGAGGCTGAGCGCATCCTCTATGCAACATGGCGGATAGCCCAAGGGGAATGTCTTAGTGCACGCTGAAACCGGTCCCACAATGCAGCACAGTGCTGCCCCCCCCCCGGTGAGCTACAGACAACTGATACAGTACAATACTGTGCCACAAAATCATGGGGGGGGGGGTTGGAGTAGGCAGCACCAGGCATTTATGACATCTTGCTAAAGACCTCCCACCCCGATCCTGCACCTCCCCTAGAGTTCTGTGCATGTCCAGGAGGGGCAGAATGGGATAACAATACCCGGGGGCCAAGGCATGCCCCAAATTGGGTTTGACAAACTTCCAGCACTAGGATGGCATGGATGTTACGTGGGGGGGGGGAGGAGAGGGGATCCCTGCTATAACTCGTTCCATGCCTCCTGCCACAATTTCAGACAGTGCTTAGAGTCCCTAGTCAGCTCCCTCCAAACAAGTCCCTGGCCATCCTCTCTGCCATGAAAAGCGACAGAACTGTATGCGCATATATCTCTCTATTATAGGTCAGCATCCTTACCACCCTGCAGCCTGATCAGGCCAGATCTCACAAGCTAAGGAGAGTTGGGGTTCGTCAGCTGTAGGATTGGAGACCTTCAATGAACACCAGATGCAACGGGAAGTGGTGGTGGCAGCTCTGCAGGAGGCACACTCTCTCTGGTTAAAAATATGTTAGAACATTACCAATGTCCCAGCATGGCATTTCGGGGTCACTGCTGTCATGATGTGCAGTCTTTTCCATGAGAAATTAAAACAAGGTCCAAGCTCCGTTACTGGATGTTAAAGAATTCCATGCCACTTCTCGAAAAGAGCAGGGAACTCCTCTGCTGCCCTGGCCAAATTTCACACATTCACTAAAGACCACCAACAGCTTAAGCTGGCTCAATATCAGTCGATTTACATCGGTATCCCCGTCCCCTGGGAAGAGGCTGAAAACAGAGGAGTCTCCTAGTCCTTCTGTCCTAGTCAACAAAAACTAAATAACTGTAGTGGCACTGTAGTGACCCCGTAATTATGGTTGGGTTAATGTTATGCCATGATTTTAATCCACTTACAATCTCAGTCATTCGTTGACGGATTGCTACAAAATTTTCAAAGCCACGGATTCGGGCTTTGGCACAGGATCTCTGGATCTGCCAATTCTGGTTCTGTGTTTTTTGACTTAGCGATGGGCAAAAAATGTGAACATTATCAACTTTTTAAAAAAAAGGGCAAATCACGTGCAACTGACATGAGAAGAGCAGCCAGAGGCATGTACACTGCTTTTATCAGGGGTCTGAAGCCAACTGTGAAGCTGCCACTGCTCTGCTCACATGACAAGTGTTCGCGAGCCCATCTCCTCCACTGATACTGCCACTGGTAGGAGTGTCTCCCCTCCCGTCTTCCACCCTTAAAGGTGCTTGTCTGCCATTTTACCCGTAGCCCATATTAGTCACCGGTATCGTCACTGCTGCCGCCGCTTCTCAATCACGATCTCCCTCTCGTAAAACCTCACCCAGCCACAATCTGGCATCCACCACCCTCCCTTAAAAATGTTTTTGTTTGTTTCTCAGCGGGTGACTGGCAAAACCCATCCTCCACCTCAGCCAGCTGCTGTCTGTGACGTAGACAGCCAGTTCTGAGTGCTTTATCAATTTTTTTTTTATTACATATAAAATATATAATGGGAAGGTCAGTTTGAGGAAACTACAGTCTTGCTGAACTGACACATCAAAACCCCCCCAGGGATAAGTTCAAAGGACAGTACATAGCTAAACTGCAGATATCTGGGGTGCAATTATCTTGTCAATTTGCTTTCATCCCAGGAAATAAAATCAGCCATTCATGACATTCTCAGGGAAATCCTCTGATGTGCCCTGGGTGTCCTGAGAAAAGGGACACTGGCCAGTGTTATGAATAACCTTCCAGGAACCAGCTCATTTCATCAAAGAGTTTGATGTCTGGGCCAAGCAGGACCCAGACAAATTTGGAAGGTCCAATATCTATTCCCGGGAAACCCCTGAATTACATCAGGAGACCTTTGATGTGTAGATACCAAGGCCAGACGGGATTAAAGAGTCAAATACACTTTTGCTTTGAATACAGTGACTTATATCAAAGAAACTTTTGATATGTATGTGTAGCAGAGCACAAAACGGTTTTGTCTGGTTAACCTGAGGAGAGAAAAGTCAGTGAGGTCACCTATTACACTAACATACTATTTGCCAGCAGATTAGGCCTTACGGTCTATCGAGTCTGCTCGAACCTTAGATCCTTAGTTGGGTACCGAGGCCCTCCCATCCCTTGTGCTCCAGAAACCCCTATCATCCATCCCCACCCCACTGGGACAGGCCATCATCTGATACATCCACTTTCTGTGTCTGTCCCACCCTCTCTTGAAGCCCTCCACTGTGGATCTCTGAACCAGCTCGCCAGGCAGTGCATTCCAAGGGTCCACCATCCTCTCAGTGAAAAACCTCCTCCTCTTTCCCCCTCACCCTTCCACCTTCCAACTTCAAACCATGCCCTCTGGTGATACCTCCCTGCTTTAGTCTAAAGATCCCTCCATGTTTACCCTATTTATTCCCTTGGTGCCTGAAGACCTCAATCATGTCCCCCTGCCTCTCCTCCAATGAAAACAGGCAGAGCTCCTCAAGTCTGTCCTCATCGTCAAATCCCTAGCCTCGTATCATCTTCGTTTGCCCTCCTCTGTACCCTCTCCAGGAGCTGTATGTACCTCTTCAAGTGTGGTCTCCAGTACTGTACACAGTACTCAAGGTGTGGTTTAACCAGTCCATTGTACAGCGGCAGAATCACTTCCTTGCTCCTAGAGGTGATCCCCCTTACGATGCATCCCAACATCCTGTTTGCCTTGCTAGCCGCTCTCCTGCACTGCTCAGAGTTATACATGTGCATCCACCATGACCCTAGGTCTTTTTGCCCTATTGAGCCTCCAGCGCCTCCCTCCCAGGGTGTACCTGTGTTTAGGGTTTCCCCAACCAAGATGCAACACCTTGCACTTAGTGAATTGAAATTTAATTTCCATGTGTGAGCCCAGCTTTCAGGGTGTCCAGGTCCTTGCAGGGCCAACCTCCCTCTTCTCCCTCAACTACTGCTCCCATCTTGGGTCATCCGTGAAGAGACTCACTTCACCCTATACCCTCCTGATGTCCGATCGCATGCATTAAACAGGACTGGACCCAGGACCGAGCCCTGCGGTACCCCACTACCAACCTCTCTAGGGTTCGAGAGCTCCCCACAGACCACTACTCTCTGGGTGCGTCCAGCTAGCCAGTTTTCAATCCATCTGACCAAAGGGCCTACTCCTAACCCCATCAGTTTCTCCACCAGACCATTGTGGGGGACAGAGTCAAACGCCTTGCTGAAGTCCAAGAATAATACATCCACAGGCTTTCCCCTGTCCAGTTCAGATGTTACCCATTTGTAGAACTCCACAAGATTGGTTTGACATGATCTACCTGGCACAAACCCATGTTGCCGACTATCCAGACCACCCACCTCCTCCAAGTACACCCCCAATCGTTCCTTTAGTATACTCTCCATTAATTTTCCCACCACCGAGGTCAAACTGATGGGTCTATAGTTACCTGGTACTTCCCTCGACCCCCCCCTTTATGGATTGGCACCACATGTGCCTCTCGCCAATCCCTAGGTACCCTCCCTGTCTCAAGTGACCTGTTGAAGAGCTCCCAGAGGTGCAGCCAGTATGTCCGCCAATTCCCATAGTACTCTCGGATGAATGCCATCCGGCCCAGGAGATTTGTCTTTCTTTAGGGCCTTGAGGGCTAATCACACCTTTTTGGTGGAGATAGCATCATCCGTCCCCTCCACCTTACTGGCCTTTTTATCCTTATCCAGATGACACCCCTGGGGTACCTCTCCCTCCCTCTTGCTCCATTTCTGTTGCTCCCCTGATCCCACTCACTGCCGCTTCTATCCCCTTCGTGCCTTGCTTTGTAGATATCCCATCCCCTTCACTAGTGAACACAGAGGCAAAGTACTCATTAAATACCTCTGCCTGGTCCCTCACCTCTTCCATCCACCCTCCTTCTGATCTCAATCTGCTGAGATGGCCCTTAGTTTTTCACCGCTCCCCAATGTACTGGAAGAACCCCCTTTCCCCTCCTTGTATCCCCTGTGCCAGCCGCTGCTCTTTTACTGGACTTTGCTCCCCCTCACCATACGGGTGACTTTTCTAGATGCAAGATGGTACATTTCCTTATCCTATCCCTCTTGTTGTTTATATTTTTGTAGGCCGCCTTCTTTCTCTGACTGCTACCTGTACCTCACTGGACCACCAGCATGGTTTATGTGACCTTGCTCCCGCCGTTTCAACTTAGCGCAGATCCTGACTGCTTCATGAAGTCCCCGGTTTATGACCTCCCATCTCCTTTCCACACTTGTCATTGATGTAATCCCCTTCAAGTGATCCTTGAGAATATTTCCCATGCCCTCAAAGTCTGCCCCCTGAAGTCCACTGCCAGTGTCCTAGATCTCACCCCCTCCCCCCATGCTTATTTGAAACCAGACAGTATTGTGGTCGCTCCCAGTCAGGGGGTCCTGTACAACCAGGTCCCTTACCAGATCCCCATCTGCCAGAACCACGTCCAGGACATGCCCCTCCCTTGTGGGCTCCATCACATGCTGTGTTAAGACACATCCTGGAAGCCGTCCAGCAGCCTCTGCTCCTTGGCCACCTTAGAGGACATGGTTCCCAGTTTGTACCTGGCATACTGAGGTACCCCATCAACACCACTCCTTCCCCTTTTGGTCCACACTGGGCAATGATGTTGTCCAGCAAACCATCCTCTAGAACATCACTCATCCCGGGGGGCCTATACACTACACTCAGCTTAACCTTATCTCCTGCTAGGGATCGTAAGGTGACCCATAAGACCTCCATGTTTCCCTCTGCCTCTTCTAGCCTAGCAATTTCTATGTCATCTCTAATGAACATAGCCACTCCACCCCCTCTGCCCTCCTTTCTATCCTTCCTAAGCATAGTGTAGCCCCGTACGTTTAGGTCCTAGTCATGGTTTTTGTTGTTCCGTCTCCGTGACCGCCGCACATCCACCCAACCCCGAACAGCATGGCCTGGAACTCGGCAACTTGTTTCCCAAGCTCCTGGCATTTACTAACACCAACCCCACCCCTTATCCTCTTTGTGAACCCCACCCAGATTCCTTATACTTCCATCCTCCCTCTGCTCCTCCTGAGACCTCCACCCCAGTCTGTTTCCCCCTCCCCCTTGAGCTTGAGGCTACTCCCTCATCTGCAGGAGAGGGCTTCTGGTCAGCCCCTCCCTTATCCCTTTCCCCCCTTACAAGTTTAAACCCCACCTTTCTTGAATGTAGTCAGACATCCCGTTTAAGGACTTCCTTCCCTAATGGGGCAAGATGAAGCCTGTCTTTGGCATATAGTCCCTTATCCTCCCAAACTCCATTCCAGTTCCCTAACACCCCCAACCCACTCTCTTTACCCCACTTCCTGAGCCAGTCATTAACCTCTGTGAGATTCATTTTTTTCTCTACTGAGGCCTTTGGTACTGGCAATATCTCCGAAAAGGAAATGTTGCATCCATCATCCTGACAGACTCTGGCAAGTTCTTGGAACCTTGCTTGGATTTCCAAGCTATTTCCCTCTAGATCGTTAGTTCCCAAATGCACCAGAAATCCGGTTTCCCTCCACAATCCCGACCATTTCATTACACCATGAACTTTGCTCTGTGCTGTCAGCCCAGAGATACTCACTATCTTCACCTGGCTATGGCATCCACCCCCGGCCCCTCCCACTGGATACCCCTAATCATCGAGTCTCCCAGTAACAGAATCTTAACACCGCCATCATCCCTCATGGTTACCTCCACATGCCCTCTCAGCCCCTTTATTCATGCTCTCAATTCCATGGGAGTCTTCCTGCCTTATTAGAGACCCCCTTGTCACCCTCCCCTTTCTGCCTCCCTCGTTATTTTGCCCACTTAACTCAAACCCCCTCTGAACAGATGTCCCCTTTAACCCTCTCTTATCTGAACCATTTACCCTGGCCCTGATGGTTTCCCCTTCCCCCACACCGCCATCCTCCCCCCTTGTAACAGTACCCCTGCCTCCAGAGGCTCTCTATGGGGTCCCCTTTAGCTGGGGCCCCATCCTTGGCCTGACCCCTGTTGAAGGGGGCTCCCACTCCCACCTCCTTGTCTCCCAGTTTCTCTCCAATCATGCTCTCCTCCTCATGACTGCAATATGTTGCATCTCCCCATTTGCTTAACATTTATGTTTCCCTTCTCCCTCTGGGACTATTTCTATCCTTTCCATTGCCGGTCTGTGATGCCCTGTGGGTATCCGACTCCCCGCCTCTGTACAAGTTCCTCATTTCCACCAACCCCTTCCTCCCCTCTAGGTTGCTTAGTACCTCAAATTTATTGCGACACTATGTCAGCCTCCATCAAGTAACCGAGTTTCCCTGACTGCACCTCTAAACTGCCCCTCTTCTTCCCCTCTTGCTCTGTTCACCTTAGGAGCTCCCTTCCCACAGTCTGCTGTTTTAGGCTTCCACACAACAGCCCCTCCTGACTCTTCCCCCTCCACTCTCTTTGTATTCAGAATGTTCACCCCGTACGCTTTCCCCTTAGCGTCAACATCCCTATCTAAGGGTCCTCTGTCCCTAATATTCCCCCTCCTGCTTGCTGTAACATAACGTCCTGTAATTTCAGAGCATTGCCCCAGCCTCCCCTCAGCCCTACCCTTCTGCTGCCTATATCCACACCCCTTATCCTTGGACACCACCCCCCAGCTCCCCCAGCTTACTCCTTAACCAATATACCTCACTCCTGATACAAGATAGCTGTCTACAGAGTGGGCAGCCTCCCTCTCTCCAGGCCCAATTGAGAATTAGTGCCATCCCACAGCTTGTGGCCTACAACCCTTCCGAAGATGCCTGCCATGGTGGAATAACCAGCCACCCTGTTTATCCCCTCTGTTTATAATGGCACACCCCTTTTCTCAGTCCCTTTCCCTGGAATACAGTTTCTCTCTATACTGACTGCAGTTATTTACAAACCCACTTTCAACCCCACCAATAAAGTTCCCAAGTCTCACAAACACATACAGTCCAGTGTGTGTTCAGTCCCACTAACAGTGTGTGTATGCAGACATCAGGTACCGTATGATGTCACAGGCCCACCAGCTCCTGTTGCTTCGAATTTCAGTCCCAAACAGAAATACTCAGCCCTTCAATCCCAACCCACAGTGGCTTTTCAGTATTTAAGAAAGTGTACAAAACAGAGTGCGTGGGAGGGCTCTTACCAACACCAGGCAAACAACACATTTAAATTTCACTCTAATTATCACTGCCAAACAACTGTTCCCAAGCCTACAAAGTTACAATATCACAGCCCAAGTAACAGTTCTAACTCAATAATTTCACTTACAAAACTATTCAAATATATGTCAGTTAAAACAGAATATAACCCCAGACCTCTGTCCTTACCAGCCTTCTGCTTATGTTCCCAAGTGAACAATGAACAATTATGTTTTTTTAAATATTTTATTTAGACATCTTGTGTTATGAAATATAGATTTTGTTACACCAAGGCGGAGTTAGGTGACCTCAGAGAGAAGGCCAGCTCAAGACTGTTCTTAAGCCTACTGCAAACCTTGAAAGGCGCACAATATTAATTCTGACTTATAGAAGGACATCGGCACTGGAAGATTCAGAAGTAAGGACTTTAGACAAGATTAGTCTGAGAGTTATTATTTGTAGGAATCTGCACTTTTACCTGTTTGTTTTAAGGCTGTATGTGTTGGGATATTTTTGTTCTGTAATGATTTTCTGTTTTCCTATTTTAAAGTAAATATATATATTTTAAAATGGCAACTGCCAGTGTGCCTTGACATTTCTTTTAAGTGGAGCTTTTAAAGGTTATAGTTAACAGACTGTGTATGGGCTTACTGTTATACCAAACTGGGTAACGGACAGAGTTCTCTAAAGTCTTGCATAGAGTTCGAAGGGTTCATTGTGTAGACCTGGTTAGGTGCCTGTAGGCAAAGATATCTGGCCCCCCGAAGACAGAATTATCTGAGTCTGATAACGGGGTACGCTAACAAGAGGTTATCAGTTGAATGCTTCCAGAACTTGAGACTAAGGTGACTTGAACCCACAAAACGGACAAGAGGGTTACCTTGTTCTGTTCACTGTCCACAAATCATACGCTCAGAGGTTGGCACTTTGAGAGTAGAGGGCTGACCAGCTGAGCGAATCTATGACACTGTCTACTGAAATAAACCATGACTGAGGTGGAGAAAAATACCTACATCTGAAAAACCACGAACTGCACTTGCATGGACTGAGGTTTTTCAAACTCAATATTTTTTTACTCTTAACTTAAACCTTTTTCTATCAAAATGTTATTAATATGCAAGTTACCATCTGAAAAGCGTGTTTTTGTGGTTGTGCTTGAAAACATTTTTCAGGTAGGATTTAAAAACTTCACTTATGTGATCAGGAAGGATGGTGGCAACTTGCTCTTAGTGCAATTTCGGTGACAAAATATTCATAAATGTTGAAGTTAAGAGTAAAACAAAATTAAGGAGAAGACAAAGTGTGTGTATGCGAATGTTCACGTGCGCGCTTTTTTGGACTTAAGTGTTTCGCATCTTTACAAAAAATAAAAAGTGTCCCTTCCTCCTCAGTTTGAAGCAAGCTACACTGGGGAGTACTCAAGAGCTGGCCAGCCATGCAAGGCTCACAGGGTTATTATGCACGAAGCAAGCTACTTGTCTTGGGCAGTGCCCGACAGGTTACCTTCTTCAGGACATACATGAAGCTATGTACTGTCACAGGCTAACATCTATCTATATAAGACAGAAAATTCATTGTAAAACACTAAACAGATATTGTACAAGGCTGCAGCATAACAATGTAAAAAGTAGGGAAATAAAATGTTAGGGTAAAAAGTCGCCCAGGCCCTTGCTGAATCTGTGGTGTTGCACTCCTCAGGTCTACAGAATGCAAAGCTGATGAAGCCGTAACTTTGGCACTGTCTGTTCAGGCAGAGAAACAGGCACACTCCAGTGCCAAGATGTGGCTGAAGTCAGAGTAGTAACACAAACACTGCATCTCGTGATCTATTAAACTCCAAGGAACGCAACCCCGTGGATTTAACAACACTACATAATAAATGACAGGTACATGTTGTATATAAGGAAATGTACCCATCGAGGGGGCTGCTCACATTTTGGGCTTGTGGCCTTATTACTGGTGTGCGACTGATTGTCTTGACAGACACTACTGAAGTTTGGGCAACAACAACACGGCGTTGCATGATTTCTCAGACACCAGGGAACGTGACCACATATTCAACATGGCTAAATGGCCTTTTTGCTATAACACTGCATATCCCTACATTTTGAGTTCTGTGCTGCAACACTAACTTGCACATTAACGTAGCTTTTTGTAAGATTTGTATATTTATGTTAAACAGAATATTACCCAGTGGCTGTAACTAGCTTAATATATGGCCCAGAAGGCCATGCGCACAGTAGACAGCCTATGGAGAACTGCCCCGGATCTGTAGTTAGCCTGCTTCATGGCCCTGTGGGGCACACTTGAAACAGCATTCAAGTTCAGCAATGGACCGAACCTGCAACTTTATGCAAACTGAGCTGGGGGAAAAAACAAGTCCATGTGCACTTGCGGTCTGACTTTTATTTGCTAGTTGTTGTTTTTTTGTTACACCCCACCCCCCAAAAAGAAAAGATGAGGAGAAAAAAATCAAAACATTGCTAATTAAGGATATGCAAGGACTTTTTTTCTCCAACTCAATTTTCTTTTACTTATAACTTTAGCATGGTTTACTAGTTTTTCACCAAAATTTCACTAAATCAGCAAGTTACCATCTCTCACGACCACAGGGTTTTATTTAACTCTAAAAATTGATTAGCGTTTTGATCATCATCACCACCCGCTACCACCAAGATGCCAGCTGGCTCCCAGCAACAGGTACGGACCTCCTCTGCACTATGGAGTTCAAGTTTTGGCACTGCTGCCGCTGATTGGCCGGTAGCTCCAACTGCTTCTCCCTGATTGGATGCTCCTTGCCAGGGACACTGCCTGAGCTAGCCAGATGGGTCTGGGCTGCCGGCGTTTCACCTTTTAATTTTTACTGCTAAATTTGGCTTCCCACCCTCACCCGCCTCCGGCACTCTTTAAATCCACTACCTGCACTTTTTGCTTCACTCTGCAGCACATCCTTGGCCAATCGCTGCACCTACCTGTCTCTCACTAGCTTGTCCCATTACTTGCCACTATCTCTCCCCCCCATGGTGGCGTTCTCTCTATCAAATTAAGCTAATCCTCTAACTGGATCATTCCTGTCCCTCTTACAGAGCACTGTCTACCATTTTCAGTCTTGCATTCCCCTGTTGTCATGCCTCTGACCCACAAATAACCTACCTCCACTCTGTACCTCCCCTCAAACTCCTAGCTCTCAAAACATCCCGTGTCTCTTATTTGGGGCACTCCTTTGACATTTCTCCTACCCCTGCTAAGTTCCTCCCCACTCTCTTCCTTACACTTTGCCTTCTCCCCTTCGCCCTCACTCTGTTCCCTTCCCCAGTTCTGACCCCCACACTCCTTCCATGCTCCACTCTCACTCCCACTATTACGTGGTTTCACCCTCTTCAGCTGCCCCTAGTTGGCTGCACTACCCTAGCCACCCTAGTGCTTCACTTTTACCCCAACCAACCTACTGCATACCCTTTTATACATACTAAAATTCCAACCTCCTCCCCCCACACCCTGCGTCTATTTCCCATCCCAGTCACTTGCTACCCTGATATAAGTGCGCTAAAATACATTTTATGATCATTGCCCTACTGCTCCTATCCTCTGGTGACAAACCCGAACTCTGGGCCGTGTCCCCTAGTCACCATAGGAGCTGGATCAACTACTGCTGCACCAACCCTGCGCAGCCCGCTCGCCCTTCCCCGTGGCCTAAAAATCATTAACCTAAACATACGCGGTCTCCTCCCCAAGCTTGATCTACTCCAACCACTTGCGGTCTCCCTTGTCCCCGATGTTATCATTCTCTCCGAAACTTGGCTGAAAAAAAAAAAAAATATGCGACACCTCCCTCTCCTTCCCTGGCTACAATATAACCAGGCAGGACCAAGCCAGTAGGGGTGGAGGAGTGGCAATATATGTTTCAACTGCATTGCAATTCACTACTATACTTTCTACTTCCGTCCTGAAAACCTGCGAGGCCCTCATTCTTAAAATCAGCCCTTCCTTTTTCTATCCACATATACATTGCTGGTGTCTACTTGGGTCTTCTCCCCTCTGTTACCACTTAACTTATCAACACCACAGTCTCCCTCACTACCTCAGGTGAAGTTTATATAATGGTTGATTTCAACCTAAACTGGTTATCCTTCTCTAAGCAAAATACATAACGATATGACCGCACTAAATTTGTTGCAACTTATCTCTGAACCTACCCGCCTGAACCACAAATCTGGTAACCACTCCCTAATTGACTGGACCCTTACGTCCCATCCACATAGGGTTATTAAATCTGGCATTCTCCTAGATGCCTTAAGCGATCACCATGTAACCTTCATGGTACGCAGAATCCACAGGGCAAAACCCCACAACAAAACCCTGGTCATTCGCTCATACAAATCCCTGAACCTCATACCACTCCAACAAGAGCTGGCTCCCACTAGTGGGATCCTGTCGCCTTGTCCACTTCCACTGATGAAGTCTACAGCTACTTTCAAGATAAATTCCTGGAAGTCTGGAACAAATACGCCCTGCTGCAACGCTCAAGATTAAGGGGAAATCATCTACTGTGGATCACCTTGGAAATCCTGGCATGTGAAAGAGCCAGAGACCAAGCTTGGAAAATACATAAAGTCTCCAAGCTCCCTAAAGATTATGACACATATAGTTTTCTGCGAAACCAGTACACAAGAGCTACTCATCTAGCTAAAGACAATTGACTTCTGCTCCACTTTTCAGACCAACATTAATAATCCTTCCAAATTCTGGAATGTTGCTCACTCACTTTTTGCCCCCCTTCTGTCCAAACCTCCCATGCCTCTCCTAAAAGTCAAAAACACTCTCATCACGGATTACCTCACAGTCGCTACCGAATTTAATTCCTACTATACCTCCTATGCCTATCCTCATTACCATCTCCACCCATCGGGGACCTCCTCCCCCCTCCTCACATCTACCCTCACCACTCTCCTCCTCCTCTTTATTTAAAACTGCCCCCTCCGACACACTAGCGGCCTTGTATGCTCTCAACCCCTCCAAAGGCAGCTCACCTGACAGTCTGGACCCCAAACTGCTTTACCTTGCTGCTCCTGATATCGCTCTTCCTCTAGCTGAACTTCTCAACCTTTCCTTCGCAACTGCCACCATCCCTTCTGTCTGGAAGCATGCAATTGATCTTCCCTTACCTAAGGGCGGAGGCCCTACTGCCCCTGGGAACTACTGTCTTATTTCTCTCCTCCCCACACTGGCTAAACTTCAAGAACACCCGGTTCTTTCACAACCCTCCACCCATCTCTCTAATACCAACTTTTTCAGTCTGGGTTCTGGAAAAAACACTCCACTACCACCTCCCTGATAAGGCTTACTGACTCTGTCCTCACAGGAATGGACAGTGGCCAAATCACGTCAGCCATTTTTGTCGACCTAGTTAAGGTGTTCAACACCATTTCCCACATCCTACTTGTACACACTCTCTCCAAGGTTGGCCTGTCGGACACTGACACTAATTGGTTCAGAGCCTACCTGGTAAACAGAACCCAGTCTGTCAGAGTCGGTGACTCCATATCCCCTCCCCTTCCCATTGACAAATGCGTCCCACAGGGGTCTGTGCTGGACCCTATCCTCTTGTCCATATTCCTAAACTGTTTCCCTTCTGCCTGCTCATCCACCTCAATCCATATGTATGCGAATGACAGTCCTTTTCACCTCAGGCTAGTTCCCTGGTGATGTGGCTACCAAACTTCAGCACGTCTTCAACCAAGCTCAGCTCTGGTTTAGCTCCCATCATCTGTCCCTAAATGCCAAGAAAACAGTTTCAATGACCTTTGGTACAACGCAGAGACTCACTAGGCTACCGTCACTTCCCTCCTTCCACACCCCTGATGGGACAATCCTTGAGGACATCTCCTCTTTTAGGTACCTTGGGGTGTGGCTTGACCAACACCTCAGCTTCTCTGGCCAAGTTAATGCCCTCCTGAAAAAGCTGCGCCCCAAACTTGGCGCAGTATACAGGAAGCGTAACAGCCTCCCGCTACCGGTAAGGCATGAACTGGTCCAGAAGATGATTTTACCTATTTTCAACTACTGCGATGTAGTCTACAGTGCCGCTCCCAAGTCTTCCCTAACTAGATTGGACACCCTTTTCAACTCCTTCTGTCGTTTTGCCCTGGAGGCCTCCCTTCTCACTCATCACTGCAATCTCTACCACTCCCTCGCCTTTTCATCTCTTGAAAACAGCCGCCTCCTTCACTGCATGAAATCTGTGTCAAAATTTTGGTTTGGCACGCCTCCCCCCCCTCCCTGCCCACTCCCTTAGATCCTATGACTCTCATTTAATGGTAATCCCTCGTCAGTCGACTACAGTTGGCCAGACTGCTTTCTCCCATCGCCTCCCTAAATTATGGAACGCACTTCCACACCAGATCCGCCACTCATCTTCTCCCCACTTGATGATCTCAGCGCTTCACAATTTCCTCACTGTAAATTGTACCTATAGTCTGTTGACACCTCTAAAGCTATGCTGCCTACCGGCTTTCGGTTCCCTGCCCCTAGCCAGGTCTTCCTCTCCATCAGATAGCTGAATTTTATGCTGTAATACCTCACTTTGGATATTTGCTTGCAAGCAATTGGCACTTACTTTTCCCTCAACTCTCCTGATTACTGATCCTAATGCTGATATGTTATATAGGTTTATTCATGTTAGTACTCTGAAACTGCTCCTGATCCTGAATGACTGATTGTAATGTATATTGTATCTTATGTACTTCTGTGACTGTGTATTCAGTTACTTCCCTCATCCCTTCCCCCCAGGACACACTATGAGACGAGCAACCTGTTGCTCAGTGTGCCTTTCTTGGTGAAACATTTCAATAAATAAATAGTATAGGGCTGTTAATTGTTTAATTAGTGCAGATATATACTCTGAATTGCTAGATTAGTCACAGGTATACTTTTAACTGACAGATTAATCACAGATATACACTGAAATAAATGATGGCCTTTTCTATGGAGAAAAGGTCCTGTCCATGTATTATTCTATATATAATGTATGAGCGACACTGTAATTACTCTTTTTTTGTTGTTTATAAACTTTTTTTTTTTTTTTTTAAACACAGCTGAGTTGTGTTTTGCCACAACCCCACACTGAGGGTGTGTAAAATAAAACAGTAATTACACAGGCACCCATAATTTATTTTTCGTAAGAGTCTGATATCAACCAGGCTACTAAGAGTTACCAAATGTGTGCAAGAAGAGAAAGAAAGAGAGGGAGTGAGAGACAAGACAGAGTGAGAGGGTGAAAGTGAGTGTCAGTGAATTAGAGAGGGAGACCAAGACAGTGTGTGTGTAAATGAAGACCCCAAAGGGACAACAGGTCCAGTGGTATGATAGGATACCATGGGCAGAGTGCATGGACTGTTGGGCTTTTTCTGCCAGCAACGTGTATGTTTCTTTGTTTCTGAGCCGTCCAATGCTACAACAACTGTTTTCAGAAAGCTTAATGGCTTCCCATGTTCTGAAGATAGGGTCATAAAAAGACTGCTGAAAAACTGGGGTCAAAATCTCCAAAACAACTGATACATGAATAAAAGTTATGTTCAAGGCCGCAGTCGGTCTAACAGTTAGTGTGCTGTTTTCCTGTCTCGGCGACTCAGTTTCGGGTACGAACTCGAGAACCCACTGGGTGACCTGAGGCGGGAGGGCCAGCACTGCCTCAAGGCACAGGTCCTAATCTGGGGAGGAGGAAGTAGGCTGTTGGTTAACTGGGATCTGCAGCTTATCAAATAGGTAGGGAAATGGGCAGACCAGGTGGGCCAAGCGGTCCTTACCCTTGGCCCAATCCACTTGAAAAAAAATAAAAATTATTTATATAGATACATAAATTTGTATAAATAAAACCTCAGCAAGCCCTTCCCACCCAACCCTGCTGATCGGTATTTTTCCCTTTATGTCTGCAGGTCTGACAAGACAGGGACCATGCTGTGACAGGACACCAGCCCAAATGTGGCACAACATACACCGACTATGTGCATCAGAGAAGTACTGCTTTATGTTTACCCTACCTTGATTGTCCTAGTTAGTTCCTAAAGAGTTGTAGAACCCTTTGTGATTCCATCACTATTCTTACTTTACAGGAACAAATGGATATTCTCTTGATACCCCCCGCCCATCCCAGGATCCCCTGAACCTAGGTAAGAGATCTCTCACTTATTTATGCTAGGGTAGTGAAGTCTGACAGTACAGCTCCAAGTATTAGGACTGTTGGCTTTCACTTGTTAGGTGGTTGGTATCGCAGGGATTGAAATATCTCCACAATTCTGTGTGAATGAGGATATGATACCTTTATCACAAAAAGAAGGTAAAAAAAACTATGTTAAATGTTGACATTACAGTTGAAGAACGCAAACTGAACAAAGTAAGAAAATGAAAACTTTAGGGTTTGGAGTCTCACAAGTCTTGGCAAATCGGTGGTGTGGTGTTCCTTAGGGCTCTCAACCCTAATGCCCACCCTCCTAAGCAAACCTGTACTTGATCTGAGCCAACGTGTACATGATCTGATGCCTTGCACAGGGTCCACAGGGGGTGGGCATTAGGGCTAAGAACCCCAAGGAACACCACATTAGCGTGTCACCAAAACTCCAAAGACTCCAAACTCTAATATTTTGAATTCCTTTGATCGCTCTATGTTCTTATATTATATCTGTGTATGTATGTACTTGCATGTGTATACATACACACACATACACATACGTATATATCATATATAGTTATAAAATGGGTGATAAAAATCAATAAAAATGCTGTCTCCTGACTGGATGAAACACACAAGATTGTGTATTATCCCACAACGACTGCACACCTATGCTCTAATTTTAACCCCCAAAACAATTTTGGCCATTTTATCAGCAAGATAATTCTCTATAGGGCATGCAGTTGTGCTCTGATGTATGCAGGCCTTGATGGTTGAATGCAGTCGGCCTGCAGCCTCTGGCCTCACAACGCACACCAAAGCGTACGTTTATCAGAGCATGACTGCATGTCCTGTGGGGGAGCTGTGTGATACATGATTTATGCACACAAGTTTCATCTTGGGTAACCTCACGGGTGGCATAAGGCACCAGTGAGGTGCCCAAGGTCAAAAAGCAGGAGTGTACCTAAATCATGCATCATACAAGGTCCCCCCCTGCGTATTTCATTTATGCAATAGGACTGGAGCTTTTTTACTTTTTGTAAAAAAATATAAATAAATAAATACAATTTTATAAAGGCTATGGGTTTGTTTTGTTACATGGTGCCTCTTGTGCATTCCCTCACTCCCAGTTTCTGGTTGTGGTACAGTAAAGTTCAGAGCAGGTTCAGTGTGTCAGAATTTACAGCACAACAGCTGATGGAGGCTCCACTGTGCAGCAGGTATGGATTGGAGCGGAGAGGGAAAAAAGCTGTTTGCATTTTGTTAAATTTATAAATGGTTTATAAGAGAATGACTGCTGTTTCTTTCTTGAAACCGCTTTTCCTGAAATAGGATTACCTGTACCTACTGTATGTATGTGTGTGTGTCTGTGGTGGGAGGCTCCATCATGTACAGTACATATGGATCAGAGCTGAGAGAAAAATAAAGTGTGTCTGCATTTAAATTCATAAACGATCCATCAGAGAATGATGGCGATTTCTGTCTTGAGACAGCTTTTGCTTAAATGTGATTTTCTCTACCTGATGTATCTGTGGTGGTCCGTGGAGTCAAGTTTTTAAAGCAATCTGTTTTTTTTTCTTTTCTCCTTGGTCCAGAATGCGATAGGGACAGCGAGTTGAAGAGTGCTGACTGAGAAGAGAGAGGACTGGGAAAACATCTGCAGCACACAACTGTATTTTATTTATTCTTGAAAAGTAATTTAAACAAACCAAAAAAACCAACTACTTCTTGAGTTACGATCTGAAGATAGGCAGTTGCTTAGTGAGAAGTAGGGCAGCCTGTGTAACTGTAATGAAATTGCCTGTAAAAGAAAGTGAAAGCTGGATAAAGAAGTGTTTGGGGGGAAGGGGATGACAAAGTAACCGTGTACATAAATGTTAAGAGTCTACATTTATACACGCAGTCACGCAGATAAACAGATTTATCACACTCCATTTATGTCTACCTCTATTACTTAAATATATATAAATATATATCTATATCGATACATATCAACACTACGTATCTATGGTTGAAAGTCTGGAAACTTGGCAAATCGGTGGTTCAGTGTTCCTTGGGTCTCAACGGTCATGCAATGAAGGGCTGGCATTATCCTAATATCCGCACTCTCAATGCAAGCAGTGCTGTGTCATTTACTTTGTGTTACAAGACAGTGCCGATATTAGGGTAATGTCATCCCTGAGCTACACGACCATCAAAACCCTGCAGAACACCAAACCATGGATTCGACAAGGTTCCAGACTTCCAACCCTAATTTTTTATTTCCGTACTTTACACGTATTTCGTGTCTACTCTAATAGATGCATTAACATTTACGCAATTCATTTCCTAACTTTTCTAAAAAGTATCTAAAAGCATCTTCATTGTGACACTCACTGCCCCACAGCTAAAGCTTGTTTCCTAAGCGGCCCTACGGACCACTCAGGAAGCAGCTGCATGGTAACCCTCACTACGCTGGACCTACAGTTTGCTTCATGAGAGGGTCTGTGGGTGCTACACAAAGGGATCATGCCAATACAAGCAGGCATTTACAAACTGAGTCGTCATGAGAAGGGGTATTAAGTACCCAGTCCCTCAAATTTGGTACAAACAAAAAATTTAATTATGACCGGGGGGCTGATAAAAAGGTAAGTCAGAAAAAAAAAAAATAGGTCTCAACAAGTGCAGTATGCATTTCACTGGACATTATTTTTTTTTTTTGTCTTATTTTTCTCCCCTTCGTGCCTAGCGACCCACCTCTCCTTTGGGCTGCCTAGGTCCCAGCCGCTCCACCTGTCCCTTCCTGAGCCATCCAACCACAAATCACAGCCGTCCCTGGGGTAACACGGACATAACCCTTCACCGGACGGGTCCCCCTCCTCTGAGGGGGACGGCACCGGGGGGGGGCACCCAGCACACATACTTGGCCCCAGGGTGCTGCTGAGGTGAATGGTCTCCTTCAGGGCATCGGCGACCGCAGCCGTCATCCGTCGGTCGCAGCCGGATTTTCCACTTTTCTACTGTTCCCTCCCACGCATGGCTCTGCACAGCTCCTGGTCTCCACCACAGGCCACTGCAGCACCGACGTCGACCCACAACCCATCCCAGGAGAGGAGAGCAGTATACGGACGCCAACTTCCCTGCCAGCCCCCGCGCCTCGAGTCCGCTCCTGAACCCGGTCGGGCGTGGTTTGAGTTAGGCGCACCAGTGCCTCAACCCTCTACGCCGCCGGGCCAGGCAGACTTTATTTTTAAGGGTAATTTTTTTCTAAGACCCATTACATTCATTTATATATTTACTCATTTTTACCAAACTTGAGGTTTGGAGTTCTTACAGACCCCTACAAACACCCAAATGGATTTTTTCCACATTGTCCCAAAGTCCAGTTGGAACTTGAGCTTTAAGGAGAACTGTGCTGAAATCGTCAGTTTTCCCAGTAGAAGTTGTTCTTTTAAATAATGGTTGAAATTCTGTTACTGCTTTAGCCATCCAGGCTTTTTGGTTATCTCAGTGGGTGTTTCTTAATTACATGCTGTTGATGAGAACCATTTTAAAAATGTATGATGTAGTTATGTCCCTGTTCTACACTTTTATTGTTGGCACAATCCATTTATATTCTACTCTAGAACTCTAACGTTGTTTGGGACATGAACTACGTCCTACAGTCCTAAAATGGTACTTGCCACTGCTGTAGGGGCCCTATTAGTTGAACGGTGGCTTTAAGTTTTCTCTAGGAGTGCTTAAAGTTACTAAAAAACAGCATTTAAAACAGTCCCCATAGACTTGTATGGGGCTCGCCCCCACACTCTCCCTGCTCACATCACAAAGTTTCAGAGCGCGGTGGCGGAGCAGAGGCACCAGAAAGCTGGAAGGGATCAGCTGGCCGTGGGTTTGGCACCAGTTACGATCCCTTCCACTACTAAATGGAGGCACTTTTGAATTAAAATTGTATCATGCATCAGCTATGAAGCCCAATACCTTATATTGGAAATTTCCTTTAAAAACAGCTTCTACTGGGAAAAATGACTTGCAGGTTCCTCGTAGCTGAGAATAAAGGGCTGCCCAAAGTAGGATCTGAGGACAATTTGGCAAACATCCAATTGGGTGTCCACGGAATGTGGTAGTAAGAATCCAAAATCTCAAGTTTGGTAGGAAACAAAATGATGGGTCTTGGAAAAAAGGCTACTAAAAGCTGGAGGATCTAAGAACAGAAGAAGGGCTGACAAGATGGACTGGAAACTGGCTAGAAGAAAGCCCATGGTGACAGTGAAAGTAACTAAGTCACAGGATAGTGAAGTCACAAGCAGGGAACCACAGATCTCAACCTTGGATCCCGTCCTGTTCAACATGCTTACTGGTGACATAGGGGTAGGTATCGAGGGAAGGATGAGTCACTTTGTAGATGACACAAAACCCAGTAGCAGGGCGGATAGCGAGGATGAAGTCAGGAAATTAAAAGGGACCTGGAGAAACCGGAAAGGTTGTCCAAACTCTTGCAGTTCAGATTTAAAGCCGGCATGTGCACAGTGATGCACACTGGTAAGAAGAATCCATACATACATCACTGGATGGGAGGGACTCAGCTTGCCACAACTGCAGAAAAAAGGGATCAGAGGGTTACAATCAGCAACAATCTCAAAACCACAGGCCAGAGCAAAAACGAAAGGTGACTAGAATGTTAAGATATATAGGGCAAGCCGGGATTCAATAACGGGGGAGGAGGGAGGTGATATTGCCCCTCTACAGGTCCCTGGTTAAGGTCCCATCTGGCAGTATGTGCTCAGTTTTGGAGCCCATGACTGAGGAAGGACAGGGACAAACTAGAGACAGTACACAGCAGGGTCACTGGGCAGATCATATGAGGAGCAGCAGTCACAACTGAAAATGTACATTCTGGAGACCAGGAGAAAGGGAAGATATGATCAAGACTTAAAAGTTTCTGAGGGGGATCAACAAAGTTGATACTATGGACCTGTTCACCAGGATCGGAGATATGGTGACAAAAGTCATGGATAGAGACCAGTTGGGAGGGGAGTTAAGAGAGACATTAGACGTTCTTCACAGAAATGATGCTGTAACAATGCAGTAGACCGCCAAAGGAGATGGTAGAAGCTTGGTCTATAAATGGATTTAAGGTAGGGTTAAGAGATAACAGAGGAACTGTGGTGCCCTAAAGGAGGGCAAGAAATGACAGCATAGTAAGTGGCATTGGGTCAGCTGGGGGTCAGAGGACTACATCTCGGGGGGGGGGGATGCATTCAACATTCGGTCAAGAGTTATGCACAGGAAACTGGGCAGACTAGATAGATCACGTCTTTTTGTGCTGTCATTTTCTCAGTTTCTGTTGTGGTTGGCACTGTACATTACGACTAGTACCATTTCATTCTGAACCTGACTGAGGGACAGGAACACTGCCCTCTGTCCCAAAAGGCTGGTATGTTCCAGCCTCTCCGGAGGGGACCATACTCTATTCAAGTTGAAAAGCATCTGAAGTGAGGATCACTCTGCTTTCTGGGAGAAGGGAAACATTTCTCAAAGAACAGTACCATCCTTCCACCAGCTGAGGACTGTTACCAGACTTTGCTGGACTGGAACCAACTATGTCATTGGGGCAATTCTCTTGACATCAAAATTCTTTCAGATGCCACTGAATTTCCCTAATTTTTTACTCTGGCTAAAAAGAAACTACAGCTGTAGGCAAGGGCACATAACCCAGGAATCTGAGGTAATCCTGTGCGGTCCGTGAATCTGGAACGTACATGGCATCAAAATTCACTAGGTCTGATAAGGGCAGAAAGGCCTTGCCTTTTATATAGTGCCCAGGTTCACTCCTATGGATTTCACACACTGGCTGGATTCCAGTACTGATTTCTCCCAGTTTATGAGAAATCCTAGGGTCTAAAGGAGGCTGTTTTTTTTTTTCTGTAAAGACACCCGAGTCCCTGTAGAGTTTTCCCACAAAGTAACCAGCTGTCTAGACACAGCAAAGCCGCCACCTTTTGCCTTTTTAGTGCTGCTCTGCTACTACAGAGAGGTATGTTGTGAATACTCTTGGGGTGAAATAAGACCAAAGGCACTATTTGGAATTAGCTTCTGACCCCACGTTAAACCACAAAAACTTCTTGCATCTCCCTTACTGTATTATGGAAGGATGCATCTTTTAGATCCATTGAACATAACCAATCCTCTTTCTGCAAAGATGGAATGATAGTATTTAAAGCAGCAGTGCAACAAAATTGGATGAAAAATTTGACCCTACCTTTGGCTGCACTACAAAAAGTGCCAGGCATCTTCTACTTTTATCTGGTGGTATGATTTTCTAATTCAACCAAAATTTGAGTATTTTATAGACGTTCTTAATATAATTTTTTCTCAATAAAAAAAGAAGGCCGTGACATTTTCCATAGAAATAGCATTGTAGGCCTGGAAAGTGTTAAGTTTGAGAGAAAAAAAGACTTGTGCTGTGCAATATAGGGGGCACCGAGGCAAGTACATTTGACAGGTATGCTAATATTTTTCTTAATCATAGCTGAAACTTTTTTTGGAACAAAATTTTTTGTTGCACTGCTGCTTTAAAGGGGCACAGCACAGTCAGCACTAAGAGACCCACACCTAAGTGTGGGGCAGGTCCCAATTAGCACTTTGTGTACAAAAACATATAATTTTTCTTATCGTTTATCATAGTATAGTACACTTTATGTGACTGATTTTGCTGACATGAAAGCTTATATTTATTTTCTGTAACTTAAAATTCCCAAATACGCTACAGCCGACATTGGGGGGGGGGGGGAGATGCAGCAGTAGGAGATTCAATAGCCTGTAGTACATGTTACAGCTTTTATAAGCTCTAATCAGGTATTTGCTGGTTCCGTTGTTCTCAAGGAGCTAACTACAGGCCTCCGTGACTGTATTCAGGCCACGGAGGGCAGTGGAACCAGCAAACGATATTTAAAACCTTTAACATGCACAGCAGGCTAATGAATCTCCCCCTGTTGCAGCCCTCCTCTGATGCCAGCTGCAAGGGATTCTGGGATTTGCAGTACAGAAAATGTCACCTTGCAAGTCAACAGAATTAGTCTGATACAATCTACTATATTGCAGCAAACAGTAAGTAAAAAAAAAAAAAAAAGTTTTTGCACACAAAGTGCAAACTGTTCCCTTTAAAAGTTACCATCTCGGCCGGCCCGGTGGCGCTGAGGGTTGAGGTGCTGGACGCCACATCTCGCACCACGCCGCGATCCGGTTCGGGAGCGGACTCGGTCGCCGGTGGGCTCACGGGGAGACAGGCTGAGCATCCAATGACAGCTCGCCCGGGAGGGAGTCGGCCGATGCCCCGACACTTGTATGACACCGAGCGGAGGCTCGAGGAACTGCAAGCTCCATTTGGGATGGGCGGCCATTGAGCAGCATGGACGCCGGGCGCACGCTGGCCATGACGCCGGGGAGGTTACTTCTTCTCGGGAGGAGAAAATCAAGGAAACAAGCCTGCCTCTGAAAGCCGGGAAGATGGGAGGACTATGGCTGTGCCACGATTTGCTTGTGCCGCCAGCAGACCTCAGACCAACGAAATGTGTGTTATGGGGTCTGAGCCTCACCCCTCGTCCCCGCCCGGGTAACCATGGCTCCATGGGGCCTAGGGTCTGCTTGGGTAGGGTTCCGGCAGTGGGATATCCAGTTGTCCCCCCTGAAGGGTCGGAGGTGGCAGGCTGGGGAGGAGGAATAAATAGTAATTTTAAAAAAAAAAAGTTACCATCTTTGATTTAGTTTTACGTGCCCATTTAGAAATCTGAGGTCCAAAACCCCTCATGTTTATTTTGGTTAGGAACTATCTTGAGAAATATCCTTTTCCCAATTTGTGGTCTGGAACATGCTCAGTTACTTTTAGAGCGAACATTTATTTCCACTTCTATCTGAAGCAAAGCCAGGTTTTCTGCTTATACAGCCCTTTGACTTTGTAAGGATCTGAAATTGTGAGATGTTTTACAAATCATAGTATTGTGACAGCAGAAGAAGACCATCCTGATCTATCCAGTCTGCCCGTATCCCCTTCCCCTTACCCGGACAAATGCCAGGGTAAGTTCCTCCCCTGTTATCTCTAGGACCCAATGGTCTGCGGTGACCGCCCCCCGCCCATTTCAAGAGATAAAAGAAAAGGCAGCACCCTACTGGCAGAGTCTGAGAAGCGACTGCATGGATACTACAATAGGGAAGTAATTTTAGTAGGAGCAGGGAAAGCAGAGAAAGCCAGAGGCCTGGGTAGTCTCCTGCCTACCTCTAGTAGCACCCCTTGCACAGAATATTCTGTTTGTAAGTAGAGGCATCATTCCCATAACCTTCCCGGAGGGGAGTCCTATGAAATCCCGACAACCACTCGCCTGACGTACAATAGCCTGACTCCATTTATGCGACATTCACTTGCCTGCGGCGGAGGTAATTATATTTATATGGGGGCGCCCCCGCTATGGTGGGGTTCCCTGAAACA
This sequence comes from Neoceratodus forsteri, assembly GCA_016271365.2. Taxonomy (NCBI): domain Eukaryota; kingdom Metazoa; phylum Chordata; order Ceratodontiformes; family Ceratodontidae; genus Neoceratodus; species Neoceratodus forsteri. The sequence continues at coordinate 941,953,790 of CM028137.1, forward strand.
TAAAATCATCTCTGCCACGGGCAAATTTAACTGTCGGGCAAACGGAGTCAGGCAAGTGACTGTTGGGATTTCATAGTAGATCCCCCCTGGAGTAATGTCTGTGGAACCCACCTCTACTATCCTGTCTGGTGAGGGTTGTGCATGTGATCTGTTGTTTACTGACACCCATACAGGCTTCTGTTTTTTTATTTTAGTCTTCTGGTAACCGGGTAAGGCCCACTAGGAACAAGTGCCCGTTTTCAAGTTGACCCGGGAGCACTGGGGCGGTTAAGTGACTTGCTGAGAGTCGCACAGTATGCAAGTGGAGGTTCTGGGAATCAAACCCAGATCTACTGGATGTACCAAGCTCATTCACAGCTCGTTACTCTAACTACTAAGCTATACTGCCAGTGGTTCTGTCCCTGAACAGAGTCTCCAGCAAATGAAAAATCAGAAGCGTTTTACTGTATGTCAGTAGCCAGGTTAGCTGTCCTGAGCTAAGCAAATCTCCCTGTGACTACTGCATTACTCACAATTCTGCCTGCAGTGTTATTCAAATCACATATGTGAAGTTGCTGCCTAGAAGCATATAAACCAGCTTTCACAACCTGAAAATGTGGTTTGTCTTCTTGTAGTATATTCTCACACAAGATGGCTGATGAGAAAGGAAGTTCCAGTTTTTTTCATTTGCTACTGTCTATACAAATCCTTTAAGAGAATGAAGGGTAAACAATAATTTTTTTATGCAGCATACAACTCATGAGTGTGGTTCTTTTGGATCCTACATGATGAAGCCGAGGCTGGTCGCCCTTGGGACCTGCACCCCCCTCCGCCTACTGCAGTGTGGACAAACTATGTAAGTGCCATCCTACTCCCTTCTCCTTCCCTTCTTCAGTTAAAGAGGGGGGGGTACAGCATGGCCCTGCAATCGCTACATGACCAGAACATTTACAATTTCATGAATGTTTTCAGGAGCTTGTTTGACAACAGGAGCCTCCACAGTGGGATTATTCCATGGATCTTTCAAGAGTTTGCTCCCGTTATGTGGTTGACGGACACTCTGCACACAAAATATAACTGATATAATTTCTTGGCCCTAGCGGCAGCACGATACTAGCTGCTCCCCTCTGCTGGCCTTTTGGCTTCAGTGGTACCAACACTGGTGGAGGGTTTAGCCAAATCCGGAGTAGAGACATTAATATTCCTGTTACCCTCCATTAATATTTCTGTTACACTCCATGTTACCTAAATTTTTCTTCACTAGGGAGCACTGTGTAGATAGGTATTGGAAGTGAGCCTTTTAGATCATCTCATTTTAACAGTTTCTGGACAGGATTCATATTCCTGCCTAAAATGTTTAGGTCCGAAACACAAAACATAAATTGTGGCTGGCAGCCTTAAGAACCTTACCACTTTGGTATCAAACTTGTAAAGCTTTGCAAAATGTAACACCAAAGTTTCTCTTGGTATAATCCCACTCTGTGGCTATGAGTTCCTTAGCCAGGTCACATACTGGAAATGGTGTGTTATCAACGGATCGGCTCCCATCACTGCTGCAATCTGTGGTTCTTATTCCATGTCTAAAGTGATGCATGTTTACTTCATGAGGCTATTAAGGTTCTCACAGTTGAACACTCTGCCCGATTTCTCATCTGTTTGGTCCTCATCCGAGGAGATACATTCATCCTACTCTGCTAAAGAATGGCTTCCCAAGTCATGTTCGTGAGACGAAAACAGGAGACCTGTCCTGGTACATGGATATAGCTCCACGTCGGTGATGTCTCCCAAGGACAAGACATGACTAAACTGTCCTATGACCTTGAAGGAGGGAGAGAGTCTTGAAAAAAGTGTTTCCACTTGTGCAGCAGAGATGCATACATGGCATCCATGAAGAAAGTCAGCGCCTTTATGAATTTGGCCAGTACTGACTACAGTGAGTCAGACCCTCTCTGAGGGGACAACTGTGATGCCAGTCTGAAACCTAGAGACGTAGAACAGAGTTGACATAAGAAGGCCTTGCAACATATATCCAGCCTGCCCAGTGAGGTTGTATATAGTATATGCCCTCTAGGGGGATCGTGGCCAACCTCTCCCTTGCCCCACCTTGATCCCTTGACCAGCTCTTTGTACCTATCCCACTACTTGTAAACAACGGGTGATACAGAGCGTCACTGGACTTTCTGACTGACTTGGTGTGGGGATCAGAAGTGGTTTCATGCATGACCAGACTCTTGTTGGAGAATAGCAAGCCATGCACATTAGTCTTGTCATTAGACAGGAAGGAGGACACTTCAGGCAAGCAATCAGTTCTGAGCTGTCCTGAGGTTAATTTTGCACTAACGTGCTACTTGGGTTCCCAATATGACCACTGTGTTGAAAGGTACATGCACAGCATGTACTAGGATGACCATGCATGACAATTATCAATATGCCAATGCCATGCAATGCAACCTCACCAATATAGTGCCTGATGGAATCGTGTATGCATGAACCAATGCACAGGAACCCTCCAGAGGCATGCTGGTAAACGGCACAAAGCTTAACAGCCAATTTAACAATTCTCATGAGCAACTTCCCTCGACACACCTTCAGCCTCGGTCCTACCTGGGCTGGAGATGGTGGGTCAGTGGCCCTTACCAGGCACCGCACTAGAGAAGGGAGCCAAAACTGCCCCTACAAGGCACTGCAGCTCCAACATTCTCAGACCAGCAGCACCATTTCAAAATCCAGTGAACAGGAAGATTTCAGGGAAAAAAAAGATGATCTGCATGGATAGAACTGCTCCCAAAAGCGGCAAAAGTAGGGGGAAAAAACACCCTGCTGAGCAGGACGCCATCTACCAGCTAGGACAGGTTCTAAACCTGTCTTAGCTAGTAGGGGGTGATGCAGCCTGTACCACTATTACAGCAGACACACTACCATAATATCTGTATAGTTAAGTCTGGTGCGTTGAGTCTTTATTGTGGCTGAAAATGATCTAGCAGTTGAGGCACAATGGTCATGCCATCAGTGCACTGACTGGATGAAAACTTGGACATTCCGGGGCCAGAGATCACGTGCAAGTTACGGTACCTAAAATGGTCAGCACCCAAGTTCATTTACTCTCTTCACACCTTCTCTTCCTTGTAGTAGAAATTTCTGAGTTCATACTAGTATATGCTGTTACAGGGTTACAGAATGTCACTGAGGTTACTTGACGTACATTTGTAGAAGCAGAAAGCAAAATAAAACTGGATAGAACTGGTTGGTACCAGCCTGGATAACAGGCCCGGACAAAAATATAAGATAAAACATGCTTAGGCAAAACAGTTGCTATGGTGTGAGTGAAACTCATTGTTTCACTCAGGTCAGCTTGACCCAGGCATATGTATCAAGAAGTATTGGGAAAGAAATGAGAGTGTTTTCTGTTACATTGGTATCAACATGTTTTTCTAATTCATGATTGGTTAATACTGCAATGTTGGTATTTTTCAAGATAAAAGTACGCCTAACAACGCCTTGATAATAAGTGTATATAAGTGATTGACTAATGAAACTCAGGGGGAGCCTTGCATGTTATTGGAAGCAGACTCCCATATGCATATGTATTAAACTTTTCTTTTTACTACATGCAGTGTTCCCGAGCCTGATTTTAAAGTAAAGTGTAAGAAGAATATATTTTTTCCACGACATCCTCCTGTTTACCCCTACCATCATTTTAATTGCCACTCCTTTCTTACTCCGAAATGTCACGTCTGCTGGGCAAGCTGCATTTTCCTGTATACTTCCCCACCCTCTGGAATGCGAATCCTTCTCTCCTTCAGTCCTTCCCCTCTCTGCTGTCCCTTTAGAGGCGTGTTGCAAAAAAACAGATGGAAAAAAAAATGGCAGACCATTTTAATGATTATCTCTGCTCTGTTTACAACAAGCCTGATAACAGTAGCATGGTTAGTCATCTGCCCAAGGAGATCCTTGAGGCAAATAAAGATGTACAAGTGGGTAGCCATCTGGGAACTAGCGACCATCGAACAGTATGGTTCACAATAAACACAGCAATAGAGTCAAGCCATACAAAGACAAAAGTACTGGACTTTAGGAGGGCTGACTTTGCCAAAATGGGTGAGTGCCTAAGGAATGCACTAGCAAATGGGCAGGAAGGAGGGGTGGAAGAACAATGGGGAATAATAAAACTGCCATCACAGAGGTAACGAGCCTTGTGTGAAGCAAATAAACAAAACAAGACGATGTAAGAAACCACTATGGTTCTCAAAGGAAGTGGCAGTAAAGGTTCAAGAGAAAAGAAAGCATTCAGGAAGTACAAGGAATCGTAGAAGGAGCAGGACAGAGAACTGTATCAGTTAAAGCAAAGGAGGCTGGGAAGGCAGTCAGAACAGCAAAGGCCCAAACCGAGGAAAAGATAGCCAACTCAGTTAAGAAGGGGATAAAACCTTTATAGGTACATCAGGAGCAAAGGAAGACCAAGGGAGGGATAGTGAGGCTTAATAAAGGGAGGAGGGTAGAGGGAGACTGTGAAAGGCAGAGATACTAAACAAATATTTTTGCTCAGTATTTACAAATGAAGAGGGGAGGTACATAAAACAAACAGTAGTAACACTCTGGATACAGAAGTTGATACCAGCCCATTTACAGAAGAAAGGGTTCTGAAAGAACTCTTAAAACTGAAGGTGGACAAAGCAATGGGGCCTGATGGGATTCATCCCAGAATTCTAAAAGACATGAGGCAGAACTAGCGACACCACTGACTACCCTTTTAACAAATCATGGGAGGATGGGGTGGTACCGAGGACTGGAGGAGGGCAGATGTGATTCCCCTTCACAAAAGTGGGAGCAAGGCAGATGCAGGAAACTACAGACCTGTTAGTTTAACCTCAGTGATAGGAAAAATGATGGAATCACTTCTGAAGGAAAGAACTGTCGAGTATCTAGAGGCCAGAGGGGCACAGGACCCTAGGCAGCATGGATTCACAGTGGGAAGGTCATGCCAGACAAATCTGATAGATTTCTTTGACTGGGTGACTAAAGTAGTAGATCAGGGAGGGGCTGTGGACATGGCCTACCTAGACTTTAGCAAGGCATTTGACACAGTCCCACACAAAAGAGTAATATACAAGTTAGCCAGCCTGGGAGTGGGTCCCAAGATGACAGCCTGGGTAAAGAATTGGCTGGAGAATAGGAGACACAGAGTAATAGTAAATGGAGTCCACAGAAGAAAGGAGGGTTACTAGTGGGGCACCGAGGGTTCAGATAGGACTCGTCCTCTTCAATGTCTTTATAAGCGACATTGCAAGGACTGGAAGGAAAAGTATGTCTCTTTGCAGATGACACTAAGATCTGCAACAGAGTTGATGCACAGGGTGGGGTGGAAAGGATGAGAAGGGACTTGGCAAGGTTAGAGGAATGGTCAAATGTATGGCAGCTTAGATTCAATGCTAAGAAGTGCAAGGTAATGCACCTGGGAAACAAAAACCCAGGGGAAGAGTACACAATGGGGGGTGAGATACTAACAACAACAAAAATGGAAAGGGACCTGGGGGTAGTCATATCAGATGACCTAAAGGTGGGCAAGCAATGTGAGAGGGCAGCAAGGAGGGCTTGGGGGTTACTGGGATGCATAGGAGAGGCATCACCCAGTAGAAAACAGGAAGTTATTATCCCTCTGTACAGACAGCTGGTGAGACCCCATCTGAGTACTGTGTGCAGTTCTGGAGACCCAATCTCTGCAAAGACATAGACAGGATGGAAGCTGTCCAGAGGAGGGCAACTAAAATGGTGAGGGTCTGCACGGAAGACATATGAAGAGAGACTTAAGGAGCTTAATATGTATAGCCTCGAGAAAGGAGGGAGAGGGGACATGATAGAAACTTTCAAGTACCTCAAGGGAATCAACAAAGTCCAAGAGGGTAGCATCTTTCAAAAAAGAGGTGTGCAAGAACAAGAGGCACAATTTGAAGATAGAGGGGGCTCAGAGGTAATTTAAGGAAGTATTTTTTCACAGAGAGGGTTGTGGATGCATGGAGCGGCCTTCCGGAGGAGGCTGTGGAGTCAAAATCAGTGGTGGAATTCAAGCATGCATGGGACAGTCATAAGGCAATTCTGGGGGGTTGGGGTAAGAAGAAGTAGGCTGCTGGTTAACTAGGATCTGCAGCTTATCCAGTAGGTAGGGAAATGGGCAGACTGGGTGGGCCAAGCGGTCCTTATCTGCCGTGAAATTCTATGTTTCTATGACACAAAAGTCATGGCTATAAAAGAAAAAGAGGTAAAGGAACTGTTGAACCAAATAAATGTGAACGAGGTAGAAGTACCTGACAGGATGCATCCAAGATGTTTAAGGAGACTGGGATGTTCTGGGTAGAACCTCTATTATTATTTAATAGATCCCTAGAGACAGGCGTGGTACCAAATTGCAGATCAATAAGTTTGACTGCAACCCTGTAAACTAATGGAAAAAATTAGTGAAGAAAAGATCTGAGGAGGATACAGACTCAAAACAAACCATGGACAAAACACGACACGGCTTTTGCAGGGACAGATACTGCCTAATGAACACCATGACTTTTTATGAAAAAGTAAACAGAGCCCCAGAGCAAAAAAAAAACTATTGATATAATTTTTGATTTCAAGAAAGCTTTTGATAGGGTACCCCAGAATTTATTGATAGAAAAATTGCATCAGAGGAAGACTGATAAAATAACAAAATAGATATCAAACTGGCTGAAGGGCAGGACAAAGAGGGTGAGAGTAAGAGGGCCACTATCAAACCCAGCAGGAGTGGAAAGTTGTGTCCCACAGGGATTGGTACTGGGACCTACTCTGTACACATTCTTTGCAACCGATTTACATGAACACATAGATAGCTGAGTGGCAACATTTGCAGACAACGTAAAATTAGGAGCAGCTGTAGGTACCAGTGAGCAAACTGATCAGTTAAAGAGAGATCTACGACAGAACACTGGGGAGAGAAAAATGGAATGTCCTTCAGCACTGAAAAACATGCGTCACCATGAATTTGTGGAACAAAAACAGAATCGACACATATGATCTAAATCTGGCACTGCACTTAAAAGTGTTGACAATATTAAGGATCTGGGGATTTTAATAAACAAAGATCTAAGTTTTAGTGGACACTGTATGGAAGTATCTCAAAACACAAACAGATTACTTGGCCATATCCACAGGGTTTTTCTTTCTTAAAACAGAGAATGGGTGATGCCACTTTATGAGACCTACATCAGACCCCACTTAGATTACTGTACCCCACTTTGGAGTCTGTATCTTAAAGGGGACATCAAAAAACTGGAAAACACACAGGGTAGAGCTACCAAAATGACTACAAGCCTTAGTAATATGTCTTATGAGGCTAGGCTGGATACCCTGGGACTTTACTCTCTGAAGACTACGAGGATTAGAGGGGACCGGTTAACAATGTTCAAAATTATAAGGGATGAGGAATTAAGGAAGGATATGGACTTGAAGTTCAGTATGACAGGAATCAACCTCAGGAATCATGACAAACAAATTAAGCTTCCGTTCTCTAGGAAAAATAGTATGAGAGGGTTCTACATCCATAGGGCAACAATATTTTGGAATAACTTGCTATAAGGAGTTATAGACTCAGAATCCTTTGAGATCTTCAAGGGTAGATTGGATCAGTACCTTCTAAACACCAACCGGATCAAATGGCCCTGCTGATGCAGGAGATAAATCCGATGGGCCTTGGCCTTCTTCTGTCTTGAATCTAAGTATAGTTCCAAGTATGTTTGAGACCTGTATAGTCCTGTCTGTTACTGCTCTTGTGTCTCACTTGACAAATGACCTCAGACCCTATATTATTTTTACTCTATGTAACTGAACTGTATTCATTTCTTTATCGCTCTGTATAGGCATTTAGTACATTCAGAGGCAACATAACAGAGGGGCAAATGCAAAGAAAGAGCACTATTTGGAATCAATGGAGGATGCACGGCGAGAACGAATTCCTATATTGTTTGGTTTAATTATATCCCCGCAAATATCCTCCGAAGCCTCCAACCCAGAGCAAAGCATCATCGTGGTTATGCAAATCTGTATGTAGAAGTTGGCAAGCTGACAAGCCTTCACAAGAACAAAAGTAAACTTCTATGCAGGCTTTTACATCTGTGCCAGCCAAAATTGAGAAAGAGAAACTACGTACATGTGTTGTGTCCTAGTGAGACTCCTCCGTTGTCTGGCAGTGTATTATATTACTGTACTTTTACAAATCATTTCTGCTGTATGATTTAACCTGTTTCTATCCTTAACCCCCCAGGACATACCTGAAATGAGTACCTTCATACTAAGGTTCATATGAAGAAGTGTGAGGAGCTAGAAGGCGAATGTCCATGTATGCTCCTATAAGTTCAGTCTTGAAATACCTAAACTGGATGCATTTGTTCAGCATATTCTTGAATTCCACCTTGGTTTTACTTACTATAACTTCCACTGGTAGGGAGTTCCATGGATTAACCACTCATGATGTACAGAAATATTTCCTCTTGTTATATCTGAATTTTATTCCCATGATTTGCAGCGGATGCTACCTAGTTTTCTATCTCCCGGTTTAAAGGATATCCCTAATCCTTCTAACAGAAATGGGTCTTGCAACACGTCATACATAAAAAGCAGATCTCCAAATGTGCATCTAGTATCTAAAAACATTAGATGAAGTGACTGTAAATCAATCATATCCCTTACCCTCCAGTCCATCTATAATCTTAGTAAATGTCCTTTGAACCCTTTCCAAATTATTTCTTTCACCTTTTTTATATGGCTACCATAATTATGATGCATATTCCACGAGGCCGCATATGGGATCGATAAGGAGGAATCAATATACTGTATTTTTATCTCTTGAAATAATGTTTCTTTTTATTGCTCACATTATTCTATTTGATTTAGTCATAGCTTCATTTGTGTGAGGACAGAGGGGTTCTGGGGTCATGAGATACTTGGGATTGCAAAGTCCCTTTCACTTGTTGACACAACCAAGGGAGCCCTTCATAAAGTGTATGTTTGCGTGGGGTTATCTATACCCAAATGCATCACCCTACATTTGTCCATATTCAACTTAATTTCCCATTTGTTCACCCATGCAGATACACTGTTGAGATCTTGTTGGAGGTATTCAACCTCAGTACTATTTTTTTTTTTTTTTTTTTACACGGACCGCCAATCTTTATGTCTGCATATTTTGTTGCCCAGCAGGTTAATTTTTCTGTCAGGTCTGCAATAAATGTTTGGAAAAGAACTGGGCCCAGCACCGATCCCTGAGGGACACCACTAGTTAACCTCCCAACCTCTGAAGAAGGTCTATTAACAATCACACTTTGACACCTATCAGATGATCATTCTATAACCCAGTCTATAATGAAATGTTTAATCTCGACACTTTCCAGTTTCTTGATAATGGCCCAGTGTGAAGTGAGCTCAAAGGCTTTATTGAAATCTAAATATATCGCAAGGAATATTGTTATCCAAGGAATAGCTAATTTTTTTTCATAAAAACATAGCAAATTTGCTGTGCAGCTCCATTCGTTTTTGAAGTCACGCTGATCATTGTCACAATTTTCTGTGGAGGACATCAGGATATCCTTGATAATATTTTCTAGAATTTTACATAGCACACTGGTTAAAAATTGGTATTTAGTTACTTGCTAGACCCTTAATACCCTTTGTTGCAAATTGGGACCACATGTGCCTTTTTCCATTCTTGTGGTACCTCCCTAGTATTTAGCGATTCTTCAAACAAAAGCTTCAAAGGGAGAGCTAAAAACTCAGACATTATCTGTAACGTGTGCTAAGACCATGCCTGGTCCTGGGGGGCATTTGTTTTCAGTCTGCTTATCTTAATTTTGATTTCACCTGTTGTGAATGTGTATTCTGTTAAAATTGCTTATTTCTACTTTATCAATCTGTTTTGTTTTTTGTCCATAGACGTCACAGAAATAACTGTTAAAAATGGCAGCCATTTCTGCGTTATCTTTTACTAGGTCATTATCATGTAAAAGAGGCCCCACATTAGTTTGGAGTTTCTTTAAAGAATTTATATAAGCATAAAATGCGTTATAATCCTCTTTCTCAGCGTCACATGCTTGGTTGTATTCAGCCTCTTGGCAGCAGATGCACACTGCTTGTTATGCCTTAGCCACTTTTTCTAGTATAATCCCCAGGTCTTTTTTCTTCCTCCACTGCAGCTGCAGCAAGATGCACCTCTGTTTTCCCTCTTCAGGGCAGTACCTTGCATTTCACTACACTGAATAAGAGGCTCCTGGAGTTTGCCCAATCAATCAATTAGCTTTGCGCGTAGTGGACCACTACACAATTTGCAGAGTGCCAGCAAATTGGCCACTTCATGCTACTCCCCAAATTGCTAACTGCTTTGCCACTTCACGGCAAGAAACAGCTGGTAAGTGGAAAATTTATGCACTTCGCGGCATGCATTCTGCAAACTTCCCGAAGCGCATCCAGCTTTTTTCAGAGCCTCCTGACATTTGTCCCAATCCTCAATGGAGTCCATCACCCTGGACATCTTAGTATCCTCAGCATATTTAAGCAATATGCTAGAGACCCCAGCTTCTACACTGTTAATGAAACTGTTAAGCCGCAGTGGCTCTACCACCAGTCCCTGAGAGAAGCCATCAGGTACATCTCTCCACTCACAGTAGGGCCCGCCCACCACCACCTGCTTCCTGCCCCCAAGTCAGCCAGCAATCCACCTTGAGTATGTCTCATGTATACCACACTGGTGTACTTTGCACAGAAGCTTGCCATGTGCCACTGTATCAATGACCTTGCTGAAGTCAAGATAAACTACATCAGTGGCCCCGCCCGCTTACCTCTCTGGTCACCCACTGAAAAAAGATGAACAGGTTGCTTTGGCATGATCTGCCCATCATAAAGCCATGCCGAGAGGGGGCAGGAACCTCAATCAAGACCACACTGGCCACTTTCAGTTCTCCACAGCAAAGCTCTCTGGACAGACTCCTGAAAGGTTACAACAAGAAGCCCTGTCAATTGTTTCTTTAGCTCCAGAATAATCCAAGGGGTGCATCTAGTTGGTTCCTGCCTTGGGACTTACCCTGCTTGATCTATTCTTGGTACAGGCCCCTGCCTTGGGACTCACCTGCTTGATCTATGCTTGGTACTCAGCTACCAGGGAAGGCATAAGGCCTTCTGGCTACCTTGCGACTGCCACCGATGCCACAGGCCCTCCTACTGTGCATCCCTCCACCCACCTGGGGCACCTTAGGGAAACCATTAAAAGTATTCATTCATTTTAGCTAACTATTATCAATAACTCTACACTGAAACCTCTGGCAGTGGACAGGAACTGAGACAACAATTTTTAAAAACACTAGATCTCCCTAGGTTAGCGGAGACACAAAGGCAGAAATCAGAAGCCCCGATAACCCCAGGAGAAATTACTTACCAAATTCAAAATGCAAAACCTTATAAATGTCCTGGTCATGACGGGTTTACAGCATTATAGTACAAAAAATTCAGGGGGCTGACACTCCCTATACTGACTCGCTTTTTTCATAAGGTAGTGGGGGGAAGAGGTACACCCTCCATCGTGGGATACCGCGATACTGGCAGCAATCCCTAAGCCGGACAAAGACAAAACACTCCTGTCTTCTTACCGTCCAATTTCTATATTGAACGCAGACTATAAAATATACATGGCCATATGGGCAATGCGATTAGAAAACATTATGACCAGCATCATACACCCAGATCAATTAGGCTTTATTAAAGACAGAAAGACGACAGATAACATTCGTCGTACATTATTACTCCTCGAATACATACACACCAGAAAGATCCCAGTGGTTCTTTTAAATCTTGATGATGAAAAGGCTTTTGACAGGGTGTCCTGGGACTTCCTCTGGGGCACCCTGTTGGCCTTCAACTTCCAGGAAACATTTCAAACTTGGTTGAAAAGTATTTATTCAAACCCAAGGGCCTATATAAAAGAGTAAGTGGGTCCCTGACCTCCCCTATTGTGTTGCAAAGCGGAACCAGACAGGGCTGCCCTCTCTCCCCACTCCTATTTGCATTATACATGGAGCCGCGCGCAATGGACATCCGTAGGGAAGAGGGGATAGAGGGTATACCCATCGGCCAGTCACAGTGTAATGTGGTGCTTTATGCAGACGATGTTGTCCTCCTCCTTTTGTCTCTGAAAAATATTAGAAACCTCTGAATAACTAGCAGGATTCAAACTTAATGTCCAAAAGACAGGGGTCCTAACATTTAACTTCACCCCCTCACTGTCCTTAAAGAAGATGCTTCCCCTGAGCTGGAGGAAAACTAAAATAAAATATCTAGGAATCACCATAACACAGAACACTGACAATTTAGCCCTTCTGAAGTAGGAGCCCCTTACCCTTCAGATACAAGATTTTGAAAACTGGGGCAATCTTCATCTATCCTTTTTCCAGAGGACTGAGACTGTCAGAATGAATGTCCTTCCCTGACTCCTGTATGTATATTCATACATATACACACTGCAAACTTTGCTAATTTACCCCCCCCCCTCGCTTTAACTTTAAAGCATGGAATAAACACCTCTCTAAGTTTATTTGGGGAGAGCAATGCCCAACAGTGTGCTTTTCAGTGCTGCAATTATCCATGGCCTCAGGAGGCGTTAACCTACCCAGTCTGGAGTGGTACGCCAAAGCGAGCTTTCTCAAAATTATATTACAATGGCTTACTTCCCTATGTTCAGCACCCTGGAAAGATACAGAATTTGCCTCAATGACTTATACGATGTCCAGGTGATATTATTTTCAACAACAGGCAACTCCATTCCCCTTGGACATTTTTCGAAACTAATAGGTGAACGTTTCAAGATCTGGAATTCAGTAAATATCATCCCAAATTTTCAGAAACATTGTACTATTTGCGATTAATATCAAAAGATGAAAACTTCACTCCATCATCCCTAGATCCGGCCTTTAAAAGGTGGAGACAGCTAGGGATTCACTATATACATCAACTACTAAAAGAGTCAGGTATTATTTCCTACGAAGAATTGCAGACGGCATATGATCTCCCACCGAGGGATAATTTCTGTTTTCTGCAGTTAAGGGCATACATCCAAAACCAAACCATAACCAGAACTTGTTCACCTCCTAATCACTGCCCTTAATGAGCATAACAACAACACACTCTTGGTGGTAATTTAAGGGGGTATGTGATCGGACGCATATATAAAGTACTAAGAGAGAGACACTGGGAGACAATACCATGTCGGTGCTCCAGAAATGGAATACTGATCTGCAGGTTTCGGTAACACAAGAGGCCTGGCAGGCTGATGCTTTATCGGCAGTGAAAGTTACTCTCTCATGATGTATGCAGAGAATAAGCAAGGAAATGCCAATATAGATTTTTCAGTGCACCAGTGGCGGTAGTTAAATATTTACCTCAAAACTACTGCCAATGTTGGTGTAGTTGCAATTGTAGGATACCCGGACCATATATTTTGGGAATGCACACTGCCGACCCCATTCTGGTGCACATTCCAATTAGCCATACAGGTATGCTTAGGGGAGGGAGTGGAATTGATGGGAGAGAGAATATTAATGTCAGTGTCATGCCACACCACAGCCCGCCCTGGAGACGCACCCCTTTGCCAATATATCTACTAGCGGCCAAAAAGGCCATAACCAGGCGATGGATGACCAAAATTGGAGGCAGTATAGCGCAGTGCTTTAAGGCTCTGAGCTGCAAATCTGGAGACCTGGGTTTGAATCCCACAGCCCCCACTTGCATATACTGTGTGACCCTGAGCAAGTCACTTAACTTCCCTGTGCTCCCAGGTTGCACCTGTAAAAAAGCTTTCAGCTTAGTGTGTCTCACCTGGTTAAAACAATTGGAAAAATAAATAAATAATTCCTACAACAGAAGAATGGAGAAAAAGTGTGTTATCTATCCATTTATCAGATGGAAAAACTTACAGCAGCCATACAAGACAAATCCACAACATTTAACGACAAATGGCAAAGATGGGTGCTGTATATGATGCAGACTGATGCATCTTTTGTGCCTTAAACGTAAAGGTACAGGGGTGGGTGTGGAACATTGCTCTCACTGAGAAGGACTGGGGGGTTGGGGAGTTGTAGGATTATTGCAAGGCTACAATGATCTATAGTCCTAACAATATTAAGTGAACTGTGAAAAACGAGCAGACACGAAAGACCGTTAGGCCTATTCTGCTGGCATTTTAGTATGTTAGTAAGATGTCTTTTGAACTTAAAACTGAACCATTAGAGAACAGACAAAATGTCAACATGAATTTATCTTGTGACCAAAGAAGTATTGTAGAGGTGCTGACGCTCTCATTCATTGATTAAATTAAATGTGTATCTCGTTTCTATAAACACAATTAAATTATATTTAAAAAAAAAAAAGTATTAATTTATTATCTCAGCCATCACCTACGGCTCTCTCGTATACTGCTCACCCCCTCCTGCATTTTCAAGGGGCACCATCCCCATCTTCACCCCCTTTTATTTATGTACACGAGGACCTTGATGTTCTGAGCTCCTGCTACTATCCTGGCTTCTAGCATCTCACTGACTTTAATTCTAACCTTACAGTCTGCATATCTCTTACCTTCTGTCCTGCTACTCATTTGGCTTAACTGCTTGATTCTGTAAGTTTTGTCTGATTCAAGGTGTGTCTTTTTTTTTTTTTTTTTACACTGTTAAGTGCTCAGAAGTACACTATACAAATAAAGATTTACCTATCTTATAAATGGGAAATCTCTGGAGAAAACACTGGTAAATATTATATTTCTGACAACCACATTCAGGCCTCAAAATAATGGTATTCTGCCCTGCTTTGTACCCAAGCCTTTACAAGGCAGAATATCATTCCACCATGCCACAACTCTGCAGTTTAACCTACAGCATCGGTGTAATACTGGACCCCAGAGAGTATTTCCCAACTTGTTTTCTGGGGGGTATTCCACCTCCCAAGCAGATCATGTTATTAATTTCTACCTCTGATACTGCACTTATCAGGCCCTGGACACACTACAGAACTGTTTTTAAAACTGTTTTTTAAACCAGTTTAGCTAAACCATTTCAGTGCAGCCACACTACTCAGTAACCATTTTTGAAAATGGTTTAGTGTGGCCACACTGCTAGTGTTAAACCTGTTCTCCTTGTAACTATTGTGTGTTAAGTCTAACACACAGAACTGTGCTTGCCTGAACACACTGCATCTAGAACTGTTTTAGTTAAACCATTACATCTTAAAACACTTTTGCTCCTGGACAGACCTGTAAGTAAACCCATGCTAGCTCCAAAATGTTTTTAAAATGGTTTTAAGACTAGGTATCTAGCAGGGTTTAAAAACACTTTTGCTAAAACGTTTTAAGGGGCTTGTAGTCTGTCTGCAAACAGCGTTAGGGGGATTTAAACTGTTTTAAGGCACTTAAACCGTTTTAAGTTCCCCAGTGTGTCCACGGCCTCAGAGTTAGGAGTAGTGTACCTAAATTGTGTGAACAGACCCATTTAGATGGTTTTCAGCTACCAAAACTTTGATAAGTATAAGTATATGTGAAATGATTATACCATGAATACATGTGGTAAGTTGTTCAGCAGTGACAGAACTTTTGTTTCCCTTGTCCTCCTTTTCCTTCAAGTCTTCTTTTTCCAGTCTACACTTTGAGATGCTGGATGTGGGTTCCTCGAGCGGACTTTTACAGTACAAGTGATCCAGCAACTTTGTAGTAAAAATATCAGTATTCCTAAGGTGTTCAGTCTCCATTTGAGTGCAATTTTCAGCTTGTTCTTTCAGTTCCAATTTAACAGATCCACTGCTAGAAGAACTGCCCTGTAAGTCAAAGTCAAATGGATTACCTCTAGGGTACAACATTCTCTCATCCATCTTAACTGGGGACTGCATTTCAGCAGAGTAAGTTCCATTCAAGAAGTGTCCAGAATTAAAGCTTTCCTCGACGAGAACATTGCTTCCCTGCTCGCTGCACAAAGACTCAGAAACACGGTGCACAATGTTTTTGTCATGTGGCTGTTTTGGACTTGTTCTTGTATTTATGCCAGGGCTAGCGGTTTCCTGTCCAGACCTAATCCCTGCAAAATTCATTTCACCCTGTCGTGACATGGCTGACCCACCGTTCAGAAGAAACTGAGAAGAATATGCTTCTTTATGCTCAGGTGAGGCTTTTAATGTGTTCATATTGGATGGATGCTTCAAGCCTTTAAAGATGGTCTTGCCTTCAGTTTCTGAGCAAGAGAATACATTAGTAACTGCATCTTTATAATCAAGTCTTTCCCGACTGTTTCCAGAAATCTCTGTAAACCGGCACTCATTTAATTGCTGCTTAAATATAGATTTGTTCCTTCTCTTCCTAATCTTCTGATATTTTCGGATTTGATAAAAATGAATCAGAGAAGAATTTTTACACATCATAAAAAAGGGTGTCCGTCTTCCACGGGGACGACCGCATGTGAGTTTTTGTTTACGAGCTAGGGTGGCAGCAGTAGCATTTCGCCGCAGAGTTCTTGGTTTCTTCCTTTTACAGCTTTTTAAGATGACTAGGGTTGCATTACTGCCACCATCTTCTTCCTCGGCAGAAATCTGACAGTTTTCCTTCACAAATGAAGTGGAAACGCACTCATCTGTGCATAAAGCACTCTGTCCATTTACACTCTCTATTTTAAAGTGCGAATTACTACCACTGTCCAGCGAGCTCACTAAATGAGCCTTTCTGTCTTCTATATTTTTGTCACCATCTATGATCTCTTCCAGTTGCACGGACGGTTCTCTATTGCCTTTAGCACCAGATTTTTGTAATGTAAATGTTGAAGTGTTAGTTTTTCTTTTTGGCAGCTTCTTATGATGAGCTTTACATTCTACCTTTTGGCGCTTCTTAGCATTTGAAGTAGACCTGGCGTCCGACTTTCTTTTCTTCATAAACTGCAACACCCACTTCTGGATATGCTGACTAACACCATGTTGCTTTCGGTGATGCGTAGATGCAGTCCTTCGCTTTTTTTTACTGGTCGACAGTAGATTATGCGCCGAGTGGTAGTGCCACCTTCTTCTGAAGTCCAAGTATCCAGCTGGCCATTTTTTCTGAAGGGCCAGAATTCGACGACGGAAATTCACATTCAACGATTTTCTACTCTCTTTCATTTTTCTGCTGCATTATGGTCCAAAGGGACAACTGCAAGAGAATAATAATATTTTAGAGAATCTAGAAATATTTATACATTTTCATAATGTCTTACAGTACCTATTACAACAACACGGATGTATACTGTGCAAATTATTAACAGTACGTTTACAAAGGACACGTTAAAGAATACTTTCGACTCAGGTCCTTACACTGGCACTAAAGCCCTCGCGGGTCGTTCCCGAAAATAGGCAATGTTTGGTCTGGTGCACTTACCTGGCCAACAAAAACGAAATCAAATCAATAAATAAACAAATGAAGTTATTATGCCCCGTCTCCTTGTCACATCAGTCATTTCCACAGACTGAGGTCACAAGCAGGGTTGGCACCAGCTCTAGAACAGGCTTCCGCTATATGGGAACTATAGGAGACATGCAGCCTGTTTTCACGTACACATCCTTAATAATGATTGTAACATGGCACTGCATAGAGGTGTCAAATACAGCCACGCCATTCGCTGAAAGGGGTCAGGTGACAGCAGCCGAATGGTGATTAAGCCACAGGTAACGCCCGCTCGGTTAGTACCACCTGTGGCCACCGCAACAGCAGAGGGGACCAGCCCGCTAGGTCTTCACCTCTTCACGCCAGCAGCAGCGCTCGTGAGGCACAGTGAGGTGGTGACCGGCTAGCACACAGCGGACCGTCAACCGGAACTCTTGTGTGTGTCTGTACTGCGTGTTGGCCCCCTACTCCACTCCCATTCCTGTGCCTCTGCATTGCCGGTTAATTCCCACCCAGCTAGTCACATCCCCGTTTCTCCGATCCTCAGTTGCAGACTGCGTCACAGAGCAGCATCACTGCTGACTTGCTATGAGGTTTCCCACCCGCACCGCAGATCTATCTCCCCCAGTGTGTCCTGCAGCACCGTAGAGAGACCGGGAGATCACAAGTCACCAGTAGTACCCCTATGCGACTGCAAGTCCACGTCTTCATGCTGTTTGGCAACCCCCCCCAGACAGCGTGAGCACAATATGTCAGGTGAGTGGCAGGCGCACAGTGCCGTAGGGTCTCCAACAGCAACTGCCACACACATTAACATAGGCTCGTCGCCTGCGACCAATGTACAATGCAGTAATCACCTCCAGCGTCGGGCTCTGCTGGTGATTAATGCCCGCTGGTGGTTGGACCCCGGCTTCACCTCAGGCACCAACACCCTCGCTGGCATTAATCCATCGCAGAGCCCTCCTCTGTCGGTGATTAATGCTACATAGAATGGGATGAAATAGATATTTTTGGGCAATGTAATCGCGTTCCAATGATGCCAACTGTGACGTGCAGGTGACCAAAGTTCCACTCTAAAACTGATTTACAACTGGCCAATATTTTTATTTTTTATTTTTATTTGTTTTAAAATATGTAAGAGACAGATGGGATACAGTAAATTGCAGAGATCACATAATACAATCAAGCACAGCTCAAACAACACACAATGCATTGCAGTTACGAGCACAAGACCATAAATCACATACAGCCATAGATAAATCCACCCTGATAGAGATCCTTGTATACTTGTACTAAAATAAGTCTTCCCCTTGAATCTCTCCCTCCCCCACGCCTTTCTCACCATCATGTCAAATGTCTTGTCTTCCATTATGGAACAAAATGAGCATCTTGTGCAGACATATAGAGAATCCATTTCCTCCACTGGAGTTCAAACTTATCTTTTCTACTTAAATGGCTGGCTGCCAGTCTTTCCAGATAATATACTTCTTTCATAGCCATAAACCAGTCATTTCTGGTCGGAGCCGAAGTCCAGCCCCATAATCTGGTAATTGCTTTCTTAGTTATCAATATATAAGTAATCAAAAGAGAGCCCCTCGGAATACGGAGGTCTGCAGAAGGCATCGAAAGCAAGACCAGCCCCCTCTCCCACCAACATCCCCAGGGTTTCCGCTACCTCTCCCCAAAATGGTTGGAGCACCAGGCATGACCAGAAAATGTGTACATGTCCAGCCATCTTCTCCCCCACAAGATCTCCAGCAGCTTCCCGCTGGTCCAGTTGCAAATTTTGCCAGTTTAGCTGGTGTACTGAAAAATCTACGCCTGACTTTCCAGGTGAATTCCCACCAGTATGGTGCTAGAGATATTCCACGGGATAGCCTAACATGTTTGAACCAAAGATCTACCGAGACCGGCATCAATAATTCCGGTTCCAGGCAGCTAGGACCCCCCAAAGTTGAGTCCCTGTTAACCTCCTGTAGTCCCTTATACAGTGCTCCAACCAAGTGGGGTGAGGTTATTCCATTTATAGAAGATATAATCAGTGTCAATATTTGTGGAAATGGGGAAGGGAAACGTTTCCACTGAGGAGCCTTATTCACCAAATAAGCTAGTATCTGCTGATAAGCTACATTAGTTTCTGGTGGTAGCCCATAGGTGTCCCTTAATGTGGAAAAGGGTAACATACCCTGGTTGTCTAATATCTGAAAATTGAAAGTTAGGCGTCTATTATGCCAGCCATTAAGGGTCTCAATTAGGGGGACCTGAAAATGCTTAGCCTCTGACCTAAGTTGTCGTAAAAAATTAAAAACCGTGACAAGTTCCTGAGAGGCTCGGAGTTTGTCCCAGACTGTTAAGCTACTCTGCATTCCTCTGTGGTAACCAATCCGAACTGGGAGGGGCTCCCCCAGATCAAACAAATCATTTTTAATATCTTGAATATGGTTAGGTGTAATCTCTAACTTTTTCCAAGGTATTCTATAATTTGTATCAATCCACCCCAGTATCCTAGCCAGGGTAGCTTTTGAGTATTTACCCAAATCAGGTGATCTCAACCCTCCTTTGTCTCTTGGGAGCTGTAGAATGGACCAACGAATGCAAGGTTTCATGCCAGCCCAGACAAATCAAGCTAAGGCCCTATTCCAGGAAATAAAATATTGGGGGCAAGACAGAAATAGTTTGAAACAAATATAGTAGTTTGGGCAATATATTCATTCAAATTAGTTCAATCCTCGAATAGAAGGAGGGACGCAATTGAGACCAAGTGTGAAGGTCATTCTCTATTGTCTGAGTGAGGGGTTCATAATTTATCAGGACAGTATGATCAATATTCTGAGGTAGCTGTATACCCAGATATTTCAGCATTGCCCCCGCCACTTAAAAGGTAAATATGCTTGACGCAGTGGAGGGGGGAAAAGCAGAAAGTCAAGACCTCTGTTTTTGTAGAATTTATCTTATATCCTGAAACTAATGAAAACCGAGCAATAATATTCCACAGGGCTTGAAGACAGTGTTCTGGATAGAGACAGTAGGACATCATCTGCATATAGGGCTATTGTAAAGGTATCCTGTCCTACTTTAACTCCCTTTATATCATCCGACTGTCGGACCGCCAGGGTTAAAGGCTCAATATAAACTGCAAATAGTAATGGGGAGAGAGAGGACATCCCTGATGGGTGCCTTGCTCCAGGGGTATTCGGGATGGAAATTGCTCCATTTATTTTTAAAAAGGCTTTGGGGGCAGAATATATATGACTAAGCCATGTAACAAATTGCTCTGGGAATGCAAAGACCTCCGAGACCCTCCAGAGAAATTCCCAACAAACCCTATCAAAAGCCTTAAAGGCAACTAACCTCACTAATACTGAAGGAAGAGAGCTACGGGTCATATGGTCCATCAGATGGAATATTCTGAGGGTATTATCTGCAGTTTGTCTCTGTCATAAGAAGCCTGCCTGATCCGTACGGATTACTTCTGGTAAAATATGATCAAGGCGCTGGGCCCATATAGACATGTATATCTTGTAGTCACAATTAAGTACAGATATAGGTCTATATGATTCTGGGGATTGGAGATCTCTTCCCGGTTTTGGTATGGCTGAAAGCACAGCATAGTGCCAGGAGTCTGGAGGTGGTTCCCCATTCTGAACATCTTGAAAAACCTGTAGCAGCAGGGGGGTTAATAAAGGGGGAAAAGCCTTGTACCACTCGGCAGAATAGCCATCAGGGCCTGGAGAGTTCATGGTTCTGTTTTTTTTAATAGCTAGTTGGATTTCCTGCCTAGTAATCGGACTCAGTAATGAGGCTTGTTGTGTCGCAGAGAGTTTGAGAATACGTAACTTACTCAGAAAATTTTAATCTCTGGGGGGGGGGGGATGCTTTTCAGAATATAATTCTGTGTAACATTTTTGAAAAGCCTGTTCTATCTCAACGCCTCAATGGAGAAGGATACTAGATCTAGGATCCTTAATTGTGGTAACTGTAGCTTTCTACTTGAACACTCTGGTTCGTCTGGCTAAATGCCTGGCTCCCCTGGGTCCTCCCTCATAAAATCGAAATTTAAATACCTGTAAATGTTCTTTCTCAGACGGTTGGTCTCCGGGCTTCCATACTCCTGGGCTGTACCTCCTGATACTGATAGACAGGCAGGAATCGGACCTCTGCAGCAGGGGACATCCAGCCCTCCACTTCTTGTCTCCCTCAGTTCTTCCTAAAGCAGTCCAATGTGTCAATACTACTAGAAATTGGAGACAGAAAAAACAGACTATGAATTTTAAGCCATATATGGTCTAGAGGCCAGCCAACTATATACATTCTGGGAGGGAAACCGTAGCCCGGAGACCAGCCGTCAGACAAAGAAAATTTACAGGTATTTAAATTTCGATTTCTCTCTCCTAAGCTGGTCTCCGAGCTTCCTTACTCCTGGGATATACAAAAGCAGTACGTCCCCAGATGTCCCGGGTGGGAAGAATGTCAGGAACCCTTAAGGATCCACCACCGCTTGAAGCACTCTGCGGCCAAGGATGCCTCACCGAGGGCAGCACTTCCAGCAATTAAATTTTTGAAGATGTGTGAATGAATTATCAAGTGGCCGCTTTGCATAAGTGTGCTGTCGAAGCTTCTCTGAAGTACGCCCACGAAGGGGTCATAGCTCTGCTGGAATGGGCTCTCCCTGGGCCAGGCAAGTTACTCCGGCCTGATCACAAGCCATGGAAGTGGCTGACAGAACTCACCTGGCTATAGAGCCTTTTGAATCCTTGTTACCCATAATTTTAGCCCATAGCTGGCATGAACGACTTTGAAGTTTTGCAAATAGCTTCCTCTCTCTTAATATACAGTACATTTTTGTCAGGGGCAGACTGGATGGGCCACGAGGTCCCCATCTGTCCTCAACCTCCATGTCTCTAAGTTGCTATCACACCTCCCAGATCTAGAGGATGCAATTCCCCTTTCTTATTGCTTTAGGAGAGTGGGCAGAAGGAAGGAAGAATGAACCCCTGATTGTACTGGAGGGTAAGCATAACTCTGGCAAAAAAACTTGAACTGTTCGAGCCTGATGAAAAGCAGTGCATAGCGCTTGGGTAAGCAATGCTTTTAGTTTGCTGAAGCAATAGCTATGAGAAAAAAGGTGACCTTTATGTTGAAACACGTGATGGATATCTTCTTGATAGGCTCTAAGGGTGGCCTCGGCCACAGCCTTGAGAACCAGATTAAGACTCCAAGGTGGTAGTTTTGGTGGGTTGGAAGGCAATCTAATGCTGCCGTCTTTAGAAACCCAGAGACATGAGAATATGCATCCAATGATTCCCCTGAATCCGCCCACAAGAGTGCCCCCCCAGTGCAAAAAAACTGAAATTGTGAGGTGGCTGGTTGCAGTCCTTTGTCCAGCCATCTGAAAGGAACTGCAGTAGAACAGGCAACTATATTGGATAGTTCTATATGCGTTTTGAATGAAGCCAGAACCAAAATTTTCTCCAGATTCAATAATATACTTTGGAGGAAGAAGACAGACATAAGTTCCCCATCATGTCAATAACAGGAGCTGTGTAGCCGAGCTCCTTAAGTTTTTCCCTCTCAATCTCCAGGCCAGAGAGATAAGTTGTTTAAATGGGATGCCGGGCCGGACCTTGATGGAGAATACCCAGGCTGAACTTGAATGTTAGACGTGAACGCCTTGCCAGACGAATGACAATCGGAAACTATGTGCAGAAAAATCACAAGGGGCAGACTAGAATCATGACTGTCCTGTCCCGAACCACTTTGTGAAGGACTCTTGATAGAGGTGATATTGGAGGAAAAGCATACAGGAGACCAAATTCATCCCAGTTTAGGAGAAAAAGGTGTCCCGAGCCACCGCTGGTTCATCCTTGGCCAGGGAGCAGAACTGCTTACCTCGGAGTGCCACCAGCAGGCGAAAAAGATCTGTCTGGGGATTGCCCCACTGATTAGTCAAGATGAAGGAGGCACTATCCTTCAGCTCCCATTCCCATGGTCGACCTACCTTGTGACTCAGCTAGTCTGCCGTGTCGTTTACCTGCCCTGGTAAATACCTCACTCAGTGGTGCGAGGCCCACCGAAAAAGAAGGAATTCCCTTAGCATTTTGAGCTTCTTGTGCCACCTTGATGGTTGGTATATGCCAACGTTGAGAGATTGTCGGTTGGAACCAGAGTATCCTGACTGGGGAATTGCTGTTCAGAGTGCCTCAGGGCATGGCCTACTGTCCATGCCAGGAACGTTTATGCTGTACCTTGTGCCTCTCACAGCGACCACCTGCCCAGTGTCAACAGCTGAAGCAGGTCAGCTGTCCCCAGCTCACGAGTCTTGCATCAGTTGCGATTCGGATTTGGTGAGGATGGTCAAACTTACAACCCTTTATGACCTCTGTCCTCCGAGACCGTCACTGGAGGGAGGGTTCACTCTGTCTCAATGTGCTCTAGCAGAATCCAAAATTTACTTTTCGGGGGGAAAAATCCTTGTGTCATGATGTCTGCCCCTAGAAGGATCAAGGTCTGGTTTGAAATTAGGGAACTCTTTCTCCAGTTGATGAGAAAACCATGCGCTGGCAGGTACCAGACCACCTCTGCCACTGCTTGTAATGTTTGGTTGAGCTGTGGGGCCTTTATGTGGACTATGACCGGCACTGGCACCTTTAATTCTGTCGGTGGATCTGAGGAAGACCCCAATGTAGAATCTGAATTGAAGTACTGCTCTGCCACTCTGAAAATGAGATTGTGCGCGTGACGTTACTGAGTGGGAAAGGTAAATAGGCATCTTGCAGATCTACGGATGACAGAAAAAAAACACTTTTTGCGTCTGCTGGGTGACAAAGATGACCCAGTATCGTCTGCCAAGGCAGAATTAATTTGTCCTCCGAGTATGCATGGGCTTAAATACGCTGACTGGATCCCTACGTCCAGGGTCTGTACGTGCTCCTGAATTGTGGTAGTTAGGTTTTCCTCACTTCTCTGGAATCTTTTACCACCCCCTTTAAAGACTATATTCATACGGGAGCTCTCCCTTGTCGGGGGCATTCGCCAAGTGAGCCTTGGCGACCTGTCCGCCTGCCATGCCTGCAGCCTTAGGTATGTCAAGGCAAGTTACAGCGTGGCCCTTGCTGCGTAACTGGCAGCCTCCTTTGAGAGATCTGCTGATAGTGCCTAGAACAGTCCCACTCTGAAGCTGTTGCAGGGTGGGCTTAACTGCATCTGGCTCATCAGTACGCTGGAATGCCAGGATAGTGGCCCATGGTATTGAGGCTCATGGGGAAAACAGGTTGGCTGGGCTTGCTTATATGTGGCTCATCAGAACACTGGAATGCCACGTCAGTGGTGTTGAGAACAGGTTGTTCACCGCTGCTATAAGGCAGGAGTGGAGGACTAAAAGTGTCTCTTCGAGGGATGCCTCAACCTTAGTGTCCCCTGGGTCCCATAGAGAAGCCCCACCCCCTGAAGTAATCTGGATCATCCAAGGCTAAGTTTCTGGGTGGAGAGCCGTCCGAGACAGGAACGCCACTCAGTAGCCCCCCTGCCTCTGGGGGGGACTAACTGACCTCTGTTAGACTTGTGCTACTAGTATGCCGTCGGGCCACTGTATAGGTGTGTTCTGGACCCTGTCGTTCCTCCGTTAGCGAGTCCCCTATGGCTAGAGGAATAGGGAAGGCTGCGGCCAAATTGGTGACAGCTGGTAGGCAGAAGCCTGTTTGACTGGGTGGAAGCCTCCAGGGAAGATCCGAGGGGAATCTCGGCTATGACTTTTTTTTTTTTTTAAATGAAAGAGACCAGGCGAGAACCCGCCTCTGTTGGATGGGAACCACCGGGTGGAACCAAGGGAAATCTCGGCAGTGCCCCCTTTGGTCAGCGATTTTTCCCACTCGCTTCCTCTCCAGAAGGAGATAAACTGGAGTCTTGGGAGTCCAAGACGCGCCCCCTGCAACACTTGAGATTACCATCTATATCTTATCTTTCTGCTGAGGATATGGAGGGTCCTGTTTCTCGTGCCCTCTAGGGAGGTCTCATATCTGGTAATCCCAGGTGATCTACTGGATCCAGAGCGAGGCTCTAATTAACTGATTTATGAGGTCTGTGTCAGAGGGGGCTGAGGACTGCTGGGTCCCTCTGGTGGCTGCCGCTTATTATGACCTGTGAGCTATCAGACTGGGCCGAGGAGGGTCTTCCTCCATAACATCCACCCCATTTACAGCCGCTGCCCTCTGGACATTATGGGCACATCTACCCAGCTACGGGAGGACTAGCAGCACTGGCTTTTTATGCTCCTGGAAGGTTTGTGTGAGGCCATAACACCACAAAAAGGCCCTATTTCCCTTTAATCCAGTTTACCCCCCTTTTCTGATGTCATGCTGCTGAAGCGAAGATCAAAAGTGCTGGTCCTTTAAGAATTGTGTTAGTCCTGTAAGGACCATGCCGAGCTGCCTTTGCATGATCCAAAATTTTATGTTACTTGTAGCAGACTATGCAGGATGTGCTGGCCCTTTAAGAATTGTGTTAGGCCTGTAAGGGCCATACTGTAATCCAAAGATTTTACTTTTCTGTCCAGCCTCCAAGAGAACCCTCAGGGCTCACTTTGAAGATTTTTTTGGAGTCCGCTGAGCAAATGCTCCAAGATGGCGCTCCTCTCGCGCTGTAGCGCGACAATGGAAACCCCCAAGTGGGCAGAAGGGCGAGGCGCTAAACCCCGTGCTGCCCGTCCATCTTCGACGAAAGGGTTGAGGCAATGCCAGTCAGTCACAGGATGTCCTCATGTCAGTTGAAGCGCTCCCCAGAAAAGGGCCCCTTACCCCTGCAGCGCTTGTCGGCAACAGCTCCCCCTAAGTGGGCAAAAGGACGAGATGCAAAGCTGCGCTGACGGTCCACCGTGGACGAGCGGCTGAGGCAATGGGATGCCAGCCGTCGACGGGATGTCCTCTTTCAGTTGAAGCGCTCCCCAGAAAAGGGCTCCTTATCCCTGCAGCGCTTGTTGGTGAGAGCTCCCTGTCGCGGAGCTGCCACAGATATGTTGCTGCCAACGGGAAGAAAGAATACAGGGATACCGTCTGAGGGGAGAGCTATTCTCCCCAAGTCCTCTCCTCCATCTCCTGAGGGATAAGACTGAGCATTGCAGCATCTGCAGAAAAACGCGGGAGAAAAATGCCCCCTTCTAACTCAATACTGTAGAAATGGGTCAGAAAGCGCAGGAGAACAGCACCACTATGAGATGGGGTCACGCTTCCTTTATGAGCCCTCCGGTGCCGTTCTGACTCCCTGACATAAACTTTGCATCTCCCTGAGCACTCCGGTGCCCGATTTGAATTCCCTGAAGCACACTTTCACTGCACTGAGGTAGCATTCCAGGCCCAGTGCAGAAGTGCGGGGGAAAAAAAACAATGCAGTGAAAAAGGGGCCAGACTGTGCAGCTTGCAAGGCTGAGACTGGCACCCACCCTGGATTTCTGAAGTACATCTGTGAATTCTAATATCCCCACGAATCAAAATTGTTTGACTTACAGTCTGCTGTCTTCAGCTCTGCCACATGGCAGAGCTCTGCTTGCAGAGAACCTGCCAGACTGAAGGCAGGAAGTGGAGGTCTGGATGTCCCCTGCTGCAGAGGTCTGATTCCTGCCTGTATCGGTATCACGAGGTACAGCCCAGGAATTAGGAAGCCCAGAGACCAGCTTAGGAGAGAGAAAAGTGCTTTCAGTATATAAAAGTGCAGCCTGTACCCTCAGGTCCAGAAATTTTTGAAGCTCAGCCTGCACTTTCCGTAATTCTGTAGTCTGAATTATGTGCCCTTCCACTCTAGCTTTCTGAAGCTCTACGAGCCTGTCTTGCAACTGTCTGTATCTGGTTTCTCTAATTCTCCTCTGTCAGGTGGTGTACGAAATTATCTCACCTCTAAGGACAGCCCACAACACTGCTGGGGAAATCTCTGGGGATTGATTTTCTCGCGTTATCTGGGGGAGCCGGTCTTTCATCAATGTCGTAAACTCTGGATCTTTCAAGATAGAGGTGTTCAGCTTCCAGAGGGTAGTCTTCCTAGGTGCTGCAATTTCTATTTTTAATATAATCAGGTGTGGTCAGATAGGAGATGGGCTCCTAGCCTAATATCTCTAATTTTTTCAACATGCTCTGTGGATAGAAAAAAGTAGTCTAGGTGAGAGGAGGTATGATGTCTGGAAGAAAAGTAAGAAAAACCTCCTTTTGTAGGGAAAAATTGCCGCCATACATCTGTCATATCAAACACAGGCAGTTGGGCTTTGAGATATTTCTGAGAAGGACTAGTTCTGTGCTTATGGGGATGAGAGGCATCTAACTGGACAATATTTCTGTTTAGAATAACGGCCCGTGAAGGATACTGTAAGAAAACCTGCTAGCTGGGACAAAGAGAACCTATACCCACCTAGAGCCAGGAAAGCTTTGAGCCTGTAAACAAACTTGAAAAGCTGTAAGATGTGGCTATTAACTAGGGCTCAGGTTAATTTTCATTGCTGGAGTTTAAACCTGGACTACACTTTTTTTTTTTTTTTTTAACAAATAAAAAAAATATATCCTTATTTGTACGATATATACTTGCATACAAGCAGGATAAGAAATTCTTTAAATAAATAAAAAAAATTTAAAGAACTGCCCCCTGGGGCCATGTTAGTTTTTTTTCTATATGCTGTTTATGGTCCTCCCCCCCCCCCTCCTCTCCGTAATTCCCGGGACCCGGCAAACACGGCAGTGTGTGCACCTGGAGGCGCACATGCACTCCGGGCACTGGCTCAGCCCCCTCCATCCCAACCCTGGCAATCACTGTGCGCCCCCGTGGCCCAAACTGCCATCCGTCCTCCACTGGGTGGCAGTCAACCCCTCATCCCTTCCCAGGAAAGGAGAGCCACCTCGCTGCAGCTCAATCCTGCCCCCCCCCCTCGCCAACAACCTAGGCTTGTTCACGAACTCGGGTCACCGGCGTGGCACAAGGTGTGATATCCAGTGCCTCAAACCTCATTGCCACCGGGTCGGCAGGGCCATGTTAATTTTAAAAGTACATGATCATACATGTATTTACGTGGCCCCATTAAATGGGCCTGCTCCAAGTCCTTTCTAGAACTTAACTTTACTAACATACTAAAATGCCAGCAGAATAGGCCTAGTGGTCTTCCATGTCTGCTCATTTTGTCAGACCCCACCCTGGGAGCTGACCTTGCTGCCCCCCCCCCCTGCACTCTTGGGCTTCTCCCTCTCCAGTCCAGGGTATTCCCCCTGCACTGGACTCTTGCTTCCACAACCCTTTCCTGTACCTGTCCCACCCCTCTTGAACCCCTCCAGAGTCTCTGTCTCCACTAGCCCCCCCAGGCAGTGCATTCCATGGTTCTACCACCCGCTCAGTGAAGCAGCAACTCCTCCTTTCTGCCCTGAGTCTCCCCCACCCAGCTTCCACCCATGCCCTCTAGTTGCCCCCCTCCATCCTTCGAAGGACTCTGACTGAGCCTCCCCTATTTACCCCCTTCATGTACTTGAAGACTATAGCGGGGTAGTCATACTGTCACAAAGACCTCTATAATGTCCCCCCATCCCTTCTCTCTTCCAATGTGTACATATTTAGCTCTTCGAGCCTCTCCCCATAGGTTCCCTCCCCCCAAGCCCCAAATCATTTTGGGTGCCCTCCTCTGGACTCTCTCTCCAAGAGTTCAATGTCCCTCCTTAAGTGTGGCCTCCAAAACTGCACGCAGTACTCGAGGTGCGACCTCACCAAGCATTTATACAGAGGGAGTATCACTTCCCTCCTTCTGGAGGTGATCCCCCTAGCGATGCATCTCAGCATCCTGTTGGCCTTGGCCACTGCTCTCCTATAAGTCTCCGAGTTGTTCATCTTGACATCCACCACCACCACCCCAGATCCCTCTCAGCCATCAAGACTTGTAACATCCCCCCCAACCCCGAGTGTACACTTGGCCCAGGTTTCTGGCTCCCAGGTGCAGTACCCTACATTTCCCCTGCATTCAGCCTCAGTTTTCCCTTTCTCGACCACTTTTCCAGAGCCTCCAGGTCCCCTGTAGGGCCACCCTTCCCTCCTCTCCATCCACCACCACCCCCAGCATTGAGTCATCTGCAAAGAGACTCATCTCACTCCTGATACCCTTCCTGTGGTCAGAGACGTAGGCGCTGAACAGGAGAGACCCAAGGACCGATCCCTGAGGGACCCCACTAATGACCCTCCTTGGAGATGAGACTATCCCCCCCAACCATGACCCTCTGGGTCCAGTCTCAGAGCCAGTTCCCTATCCATCTGATCATCTGGTTCCCCACTCCAATTTCTTCCAGCTTATCCAACAGGCCCCCATGAGAAAGAGAGTCAAACGCCTTGCTGAAGTCAAGAAAGAGGACGCCCACCGACCTACCCAGGTCCAAGGCACTTGTCACCCAATCACAGAACTCCACAAGGTTTGCCTGACATGATTTCCCTGGGACGAAGCCATGCTGTCTATCGTCCAGGCACCTCAACTTTTCCAGTTCCTCCCCAACCCCTCCTTGACAATACTCTCCATCACCTTGCCCACCACCGATGTCAGGCTGATGGGCTTATAGTTTCCTGCCACCTCCGTTGATCCACCCTTGTGGATAGGCACTATATGTGCCACCTTCCAGTCCTGGGGCACCCACCTCGTCCTCAGAGAGATGCTGAAAAGCTCCGCCAGGGGTTTCGCCAGGACATCCGCCAGTTCCCTCAGTACGCTGGGATGTAATTTATCCTGCCCCAGTGCTTTCTCCATCTTAAGGGACCTGAGGGCTTCCCTCACTCTCTCTACCATGATTTCCACCTCCACTTCCTTGTCCCCGTTTTGCCTTCCCCCCTCCTGCAAGTGATGGCTCCCCCTTCTCCCCAGACCCGATCGGTAAGGGTCCCCCCCCTCAGTTTCACCATTCCCTGCCATGTATGATGCAGCCCCCCCCATTTTCCTTGGTAAAAACTGAGGCAAAGTACTCATTTAGTACCTCAGCCTGCTCCCCTGGATCTTGTGCCCATCCCACCAGTTTTAATCCTGCTAATCTGCCCCTTCACCTTTCATTTTTGCTCCCAATGTATCTAAAGAACCCTTGTTCCCTCTCCTAATTTCCCTGGCCAGGTTCTGCTCCTTCCTTGCCTTAGCCGCCCTCACCACCCTAGTGGTCCTTCTGGCCATCAGTTCGTACTCCCCTCGATCCTTTTCACTCCTTGAGCACTTGAAATGTCCATTGGCCGCCTTTTCCCTCACCACCTCCTGAACCTCCCTGGTCCACCAGCAGGGTTTTCGGGCCCTACCGCATTTGCTTCTCACTCTTGCACAGGTGCTGGCAGCACCCTGCACCCCCCATCCTGATGATTTCCCACCTACTGTCAGCATCCATGTCCAGCCCTATCCCACCCAAAATGCTCCTTAAGGATTCTTCCCATTTCGTTGAAATCCGCCCCCCTGAAGTCAGTTACCTCAGTCTTTGTGCAGCCTTCTTCCCCTCCTAGGTCCAGGCAGAACCAGACCGTGGCATGGTTACTTCCTGCCAACGGGTCCCTTACCTCCAGACTCCCAATCTGGTCACTGTCTGCCAGGACCACGTCCAGTATCCGCACCTCCCTGGTCTGTTCCACCTGCTAGGTTAGGAACGCGTCCTGAAAGACATCCAACAACTTCTGTTCCCTGACCACCGAGGATGTCATAGTCCCCCAGTCCGTTCCTGGCATGTTTAAGTCACCCAACACCACCACCCTTCCCCTGCCCAAACTAAAATGTCGCCCAACATCTGACACCAGACTCTCCTCCAGTTCCTCTGACAGCATAGGGGGTCTGTACATCACTCCTATTTTTACTCTCTTGCCCCCCCCCCCCATTATCAAGGTGACCCAAATCACCTCCATGGTCCCCTCTGCCTCCTCCACTCCTCCTATGCCAATGCAGTTATTGACTATCAATGCGTGGATCCACAGGAAATATGACAGCCCCCATACCACTTCCTGTTTTCACCCTTTGTTTACACTGCTTGTCTTATAAACACTTGGCAGGCCAGGGAAGAGACTGTGCATTCCAGTTACATCAGACAAAATAACCAAAGAGAGACTGGCAGCACATCCAGGGGTGTAGCCAGGCATTTCAGATCTGTACACCAACCTGCCACACTGCTACCCCCTCCCCACTGTTGTTCATGCCTCCCCCCCCCGACTCTAGCTCAAGGTTCTTGGCTCCACTCAGATGATTCCCACACAAGACCTGCTGTCTGTCTGTGGTGCTAGTGTGGTGCTTGCTGCCTGCTGGTAAACGCCACTGACTGCACCACAAGTCCAAGACCATGGCAGAGATTTCTTCCCTCTCTCCCACATGTAGGCAGATTCATTCCACTTGCCACTCCACATGAAGTCTTTTTTCTTTTAGCTGGCTCTAAGTCTGTTCTTACGTCTGCTGCTCCTCAGTTTTCTATTGCTTCTCTCGCTCCTGGTACAATTGAACTACCAGTATGGCTTCTAACTTTGTTGGGGCATTTAAACCCGCTGCCCTAGACTTGCCACACCCCCTACCAGAAGCCACAGTCACTTACTATGCGAGCAGATCATGCAAACCTAATTGAGACCTACAGCGTCAACGTCTGTGGTCCACTCTGCCACCCCCCCAAAACAAAGCTGAAAGAGAAAAGGAAAAGTCTGCAAAGCCAAACAAAGCAATTTAAATGCGATGGACTAGAGAGGGCAGAGCAGTGCTGGCCAGCTTGTTTAATACCCCCTGCTACTAAACTTGGTACACCATGGCTTACTGGGAGTATCAGTGGCTACGCCCTTGAGCACATCATTTCTCTCAGAATCCAAAATGGCACTCCTGGCAAGGGTCTGTGCTAAACTGTCACATAAAATAAAGAATATAAAGAAACCAAAAAAAGAAAAATTAAAAGCAAAGGATTCAAGGTTTGTCATTTGTGGGGCTTGACATAACTAATGCAAAAAAGTACATTTTTATTAACCAGTACTGCTGCTTTGGGCCAGTGCGTACTGCATTTATTACCCAGAAAACAAACAAAAAAAGGCAAAACAAAATCGAACCAAACAAAGATTACACACAGGACTATGAGCAGCCTTCAGGAATGTCAGTCTCTCAGCAGAAGAGTAGAGACAGCAGCTCCTTCCCATTCACAGTCCCCAAACTAACTGACCTGGGGCCAAACTGGGAGCCTTTTTATATAGCCAGCTACTGCCTACTAGATGCTTGTCTTGTCCATCAAGCAGTCATGCATATTAACGAACTTCAATTAATTACATTATAACCAATGATTTAAATTTAACAAAACATTCTAGTATAACAAGTAATAGATAACCCACTCTGAGGTGTGCGGTCATGCTCTGATATACACATGCCTTGGTGTGCGTTGCTACGCATAAGGCCGCGGGCAGACTCGTCAACCACCCAAGGCGTATGTGATATCAGAGCCATCGACATAACCCAGAGTGGGTTATCTATCTTAAAATGGCAAAATTGTTTTGGAGGGGGGTGAAAGTGCAGGTGTGCGGTCGCGCTTTGATATACGCATGGCCACGCAATGCTCATTCTCCAATAAATTCCAAGCAATTTCCCCTACCCATTTTATAAATGCATACATACATTCTATTCCTACTTCTAACACATTTCTATGTGATAATATTTCATGGTATGTACGGAAACCCAAATACAAAACTGAAACTGAATTTCACTAATATTGATGACGGGGACCTCCAGCTCCTCCCATTTTGTCAGTTACCTGTGCTCCATTACCCAATAAGTACACAGAGGAAATGGCTGGCCAGCCCTATAGGAGTAAAGCAGGAACAAGGAAGAGCAGCAGGAAAGGGATGGGAAAGGTGAGAGGGAAATGGGAATAGCCCTTGTAGCCACAAAAAAAAGGAATAGCTGTGGAAACTTTATAATACAGCCCTGCAACACTTATATGCAAGCACTGTCTCAAGATAAACTTAGCAGTACTCTGTTTGCACTGTGTTCAGTTAGACTTAGAACACGGTTTGTAAACTAGTCTTTAGCTAAATAGGCAAGCGTAGTAAGACAGAAAGCATGTATTT
Source organism: Neoceratodus forsteri (assembly GCA_016271365.2). Taxonomy (NCBI): domain Eukaryota; kingdom Metazoa; phylum Chordata; order Ceratodontiformes; family Ceratodontidae; genus Neoceratodus; species Neoceratodus forsteri. Next base: position 941,987,256 of record CM028137.1, read on the forward strand.
ACAAATGTTACAGCACAGGCTAACACTGTACATCTCTATCGGCATGTACAAAAACTTCTGCTGTCAGACCAGCGTAAAACAGTTCTGCAAGCGCTGGCTAGTGCTTTACTGGCAGTATTTCATAAGTGCTGGCAACAAACGCTGCTTAATATCAGCTGTGGGATCATCGCCTATTAAGGTCTAATACAGGCATGCATCGCCAGGTCCACTCCAACAGCTACGCATGGCCATATTCATGGTCAAATACATGGTTATTCGCTAGCCCAGCTACACTCTGTCTTTACGTGCGGCATGGTGACTCCGTCGCTAGGGCCACATTCCAATGCTGTACCACCAAGGCTGCAGCTCTTTAACTCAGGTACTGAAACTGCACATCTGAAAAGGGGAAGAAAATGAAGCATAAAAAGACATAAGGGTACACAGGAATGATATAAGAGAATGGGAAGGAACATCTCTCCCATTTAGATGTCCGGACAGACAAAAGGTCAGAAACAAGCAGAGGAAAAAAAACACAAGTAAGGGGGGCAACAAACACAGCCCCTTCACACTGATTTTTTTTTTTTTTTTAAAAGAACTCCAGAAATCCTTGATGTCATACCCTACTGTCCCTTATTTTTTCATATGTGTGTTTCTGTGTCCATGTTCTGAAAATCTGAAACGCAAATAGAGACACTCTCAATGTCTCAAAGACCACCGCCCATACGCACAACCAATCTGAAGACCAGTACTGCAACCTTCACTGAATATATAACCCTCAATCTGCAGTATCACTAGGCCTCTCCACAGCCTTAAAGAGAAACAAGAAATATTCTTAATAAGGAAGCCGCTAGCCTCAGTCACCTACCCCCATTCTCAGGTCACACCTCTCTGGGAAAACGTTTCAGTAACATTAGCAGTAGGTTTCCTTCATTACTCATTTGTTTCATAATACCACCCTCTGGTCAAGCTGTAGTTCTCTAATTTGTGAATTCCTCCATAGCCTGTCCCTGCCAAAAAAAAACTATCAACATCCTAAAGTGTTCACTTCCTTGAACAGGAACCTATAACAGAATAAAGCAGGACATTTCTGACGGGCCGAAAACAGTCACATGGTGCCCAGTTCAGCCCATGCAGCTAATTATTCATATTACTCATGTCGTTAGGTAATTCCAATTGACAAATGTGGAGCACCGCAGAAAACCAACTGAGAATACTAATAAAAACCTGGAGATACACTTTTAGTGGGCACTGGTGATTGGATTATTTTTATTTTATTTATTTATTTTTTTTTTAAACAGCCTGTGATTATAATAAATAAAAACTGCAGTAAACCTGTAAATCATTTTACCTCTGGAAACCAAGTTTAAAATACTGTTTCCATTTCTATTATTGTTCCATCTTTTAGCAAACACAGTGGTTGTTTCTTGTTGACACACTGCTGGTAAGTAATATTTAAAAAGTGCATGAGGTAGATTATGTCCCTTTCAGCTAGATTTCTACAACAGAACACAAAATGTCTTTTCCAATAATGTAAGAACTTAAGGACATAAACTACACCACACAGTTCTAAAATGGTACTCACCAGCTGTACAAAAATCAGTAACAGCCACTGAATTTACTAAAAGGTCATTAACGATGGGACAGTAACAGTATGTGAACCAGTGTCTGAAATGCAGCGCCTGATGTTAAGTACAGGCTTGCAGGTAAACAGCTTCTATAAACAAATAAACAAACAAAAAAAATCCCAGCAGACCATCACCACTGATCAATGCAGAACCAGGAAAGTGAAAATGGTAACTCTGAACGGTATGTATGGGAAGGCATCAATAATTTCACAGTAGCCATGGTAAAAGTAGGTTTGTGTTATCACGTCCCTCCCAGTCTTTCATATTCTCTCTGCCCAACACTAATATAACAGGGAGGGGGAAGTGTAGAGGGGGAAAACCAGGGCATACTACATGGGCCAGTAGGGTCCCTTTCTGCTGTCAAGCTTCTATGATTCTATGGACTATCTCTATCTCATCAGCTTTACAACAGTAGAGTAATCATGCAGTAATAAAAAACAGACATACTTCCGATTTGTTTTACATACCTATCTCCTTTCTCCATCAGTCTGTCCCTTTCCTGACTGAACAGTTACCAGCTCCTGTTTTCAACTGCCGTGGTGCTACAGGATGTACACTCCACCACCCTGCTTTCACTGGCTGACACACTACCTCAGCCCGTTGTCAAGGGGTCAAAGAATACTACCTACACAGTTAGGAGAAGTGGGAAATACAGTTCTAACCCCCCCCCCCCGCACACAATGAAAATAAACACTTTCTACTGTTATGTGATGAAAGGAAATCTCCATTTACTGTCACAGAGTGAGAAGGGCCCCCCTACCACCACTCTCATGGGAGTCAGGGGGAGATGCGCACATAGACACACAGTCACAGGGTGAAAGAACCCCTTCTACTGTCTTGGGTGGAAAAAAAAAATCCCTCCACTATCATGGAGCTAAAAAAAATAAATAAATAAATAAAACACCCAACACAATCACTGTCACGTACTTACAGGGAATATCTTCTCTATTATCACGTGGTTCAAATGCTGTATCCACCCCAAACAGCCCAATTGCTAAGCTAGAGGGCAGTTGCTGTGCTGTCACCTTTCACAGGGTTAGAAAGAACCCCCATCCTGATGTCATATGGTTTAACAAAATCCCCCAAATATCTTGAGGTTAATGAGAATCCTGCTGTTGCAGGGATTCCCAACACTGTTGTCACTGGCTTAGTGAGCATCCCACCCACCCACCTACCTGTCATCTGGTTAGAGGGTGTCCCACGGTCCCACCGCATCTGTTGTGTGGGATAAAGGGCGTCGTAGACCACTGTCATGGTGTCAAGAAAGTGTCACACCCCACTGTCACAGTGTCATAAGGGTGTCTCAAATCGCCGTCTCACCATCACAGGGTGCTCAGCCCAGCTTTGCTTGGCAACGTATACCATCCCACTCACTTGGCATCATAGGTTGTCCCAACCAGCTGTTTTGGCATCACAGGCTGTCCCAACCCGTTGTCTTGGTGTCGAAGTGTCCTCCAAACCACTGTCACAGAGTGTCCCAACATGATGTCACGACAATTAGAGGTACCCCCTGCTGACATGATTTCAAATGGTGTTCCATCTAAGTATCAAGAGAATGTGTCCTGGACCCCTGTCATAGGGTATGTCCTACCTGCGATCTGCATTACAGTGTATTCCACTCCATAGTCCTTTCTTTATTGTGGGTTCCCTCTCCACTTCCATGGCGCAGTAAGGAGTCTAATGTCACAGGGTGTCCCACCCCACTATCTTGGTGTCAAGAGGATGGTCCCCTCTGCTGTCTTGACTTCAGAGGATATTCCAACCTGCAAACATGGCTTATAGAGGGTATCCCTTCCCCACTGTTAATGATGTCAGAGGGTGTCCCACACCACTGTCTTGGCATCAAAAGGGTGTACCACCCAATGTCCTGGTATCAAGAGAGTGTCCCAGACCACTGTCATGGGTAAGAGGGTGGCCCACTCCGCTGTCTTTGCCTTACAGGGTGTCCCATGCAATTGTCCTGTATTTAGACAGGGTCTCACATCAATATCATGACATTAGGAGGGGTGTCGCCTAATTGTTTTAGTGTTGCAGGGTGTTTCACACAGATGTCATTAAGTTGGAGGCTGCTGCAGCCCACTGCCATTGTGTTACAAATTGTCCCAGCCCACTGATATGGCATCAGATGGTGTCCCACCCCGCTGCCATGGCATCCAATAGTGTCCTAACCCTCTGTCATGAAGTTAGAGGATGCCCCAGCTGGCATGGTGTCAAGAGGGTTTCCCTGCCTATCTTGGGGTAAAGGGGAATTCCAGCCTGCTGTCTTGAGGTTAAGGGGGTCCCAGCCTGCTGTCTTGGGGTTAAAGGGGGTCCCAACCTGCTGTATTGGGGTTAAACGGGGTCCCAACCTGCTGTCTTGGAGTTAAAGGGAATTCCAGCCTGCTGTCTTGGAGTTAAAGGGAGTCCCAGCCTGCTGTCTTGGGGTTCAAAGGGGGGGTCCTACCCTGCTTTCTTGGGGCTCAAGGGGGGGGTCCCACCCTGGGGGGTCCCACCCTGCTGTCTTGGGGCTCAAGGGGGTCCCACCCTGCTGTCTTGGAGCAAGAGGGAGTCCCATTCTGTTATCTTGGCATTTAAGGGGATCCCACCCTACTGTCATGGGGCTTACAGGGACTCTGTGCGTCTATCCCTCAGGACATAGTACTGACTAACCATAAACTGCCACAATCCAGGCTATAGAACAGAGGAGTCAGACAGCAGGGGCCCATTTGTGTTCACTAACTAAACCCCTCTCTGCTCCAGATTATACGAACCTCTCCAGGTTTATTACCAATCCACAGTATGTATCCTCCTTCCTCTATCCCAGTCTGGTGTGGCACTCACCTCTCGTTACTCCTCGGCAGTTGGAACCATATCTTTTGTTCAATAACACTGAGTTATTACTGGAGGTTAACAGAGAGCACATCACAAGGTGAGCATGAGTACATGGTCATCCAATTAGGTACAAGAACAGTCAGGCAGTTTGGTCAGATGCACCCGTAGTGAGGGGTTCAGCTCAGTGGCGGAGAGGGCAGAAGCGCTATGTGCCTTTCCTCTCACCATAACTGCAACCCGAGTTCAAGAACGAGCTCAGGTTGTCCGGGGTTGGCAAGGGAGGGAGGGCTGAGAGTGGCAGAAGCAACTGTCAAGCAGCTCTCCTCTACTGGACAGGAGAATTTGGTAGTCTCAGAATCACAGAAATCAGTCCGCAGAAAAGGACCCCAACAGCCGTCGAGTCTGCCCTTCCTCCCCCCTACTCATCTCCTTTTCCAGGGGCCCTTCCCTTCCCCCGCACTTACCAACCCCATATGTCTGTCCCATGCCCTCTTGAATCTCTCCACCGTTTCAGTCCCCCCCACCTCCTCTGGTAGTCTGTTCCAGGCCTCCACCACCCTCTCTGTGAAGAATTGCCCCCTCACATTGCTTCTATATCTTCCTCCCTCCAATCTTCAGCTATGCCCTCTACTTTTAGCCCCCTTTTTCACCTTATTGAGCCCCTTCACATACTTAAAAGTTTCAATCATGTCCCCCCTCTCCCTTCTGGTCTCCAATAGGTACAGATCCAGTTCCCTACACCTCTGCTCGTATGGCCTCCCCTGCACACCCTGCACCATCCTGGTTGCCATTCTCTGAACCTCTCTATCCCATCTATGTCCTTGCGTAGGTACAGTCTCCAGAACTGGACCCCATACTCCAGGTGTGGCCTCACCATGGCTTTGTAAAGAGGCATCAATACCTCACTCCTTCTGCTAGTTATGCCCCTCCCAATGCATGCCAACATTCCATTTGCCTTCCCCACAGCTTTGCTGCACTGGCTGCCCACCTTAAGGCTGCTCGATCTTATAATCCCCAGATCCCGCTCCTGCTCTGTTTTTTTTTGTTTTTTTATATCCTCCCCACTGGAGTGTAAGCTGCTTCTGGTTGCCTGGAGCAGTGCCAATGTACAAGATGCATGTCATTTGACAGAGGTAGGGAGGGATGGAGCCATGGTTCCTGGGCACATGTGCGCCTCCACGTGCACGTGCGACCCAAGTCGCCGAGGCTCCTGGGATGCCAGAAAAACAACCCAAAGGCTTGATGACACCATGCACTCTTCTCTGGACCACCGCCTAGATAAGAACTGGAAATGTACTCTCTGGGGGTGAGAGGGAACAGTCCTCCCCTCACGGCCCTGCCACGGGGGGGGGGGGTCCATGGGGGAACAGTGTCGAGGTAAGGTCAGGGGAAGTAGCTGCTGGCCTGAAAGTGGGGGGGTTGGAGAAGAGTGGCTGCACAAGGGGTAAAAAGCTCAATGGAAGATGTAACCATAATAAGCTTTTAAAATAGCTCAACTTAGTCGTATTATACAGCATGCCTGGAAGGTTATTCAACCAGCTTGTTGCGCTAGCCGTGAAGGAGCCTTGCCCACAGCTAGTCTTACAGAAAGGTTTCAGGAGCTTGTGGTTGGACATGCTTCTAGTGTGGGGTATACCGACACTACTGCGACAATTCGACAGTGCCCAACACTACAGCGATAACAGCACCAGGTCACTGTAGTGGCGGTCGCGGGACCCTAGCTCTTCTTTCTGGGATACTGCACCCTCCCCAAAACAACTCTGACTTGGGGAGTGGATTATTTTAGTAGCGGGGTTGGAAGCCACCCAAAGAAAACATTGTGTCCATTGACTCCTTTATGCGAGCCGCAAATGCAGTCAACACAAGGGATTCGGCTGTAACGCTCGGTCATTAACTGTCGCGATCCCTAGTGTGAAAGCAGGTTATCGACCACGTTCGGGCAGGATTTTAAGCTGAGGGGGGTGTAAATCACAGGAGAGCCTATTTACATTATAAAAAGGGTCTCAGAAATGCTGCAGTCGGATTGGCTGTTAGGATTCCAACAGCCTTACATTAATCCCTGTTACACTGTCTGTACAGCCTGATCACCATGGCACATGGATTCTTCCTGTCAGCATTCCATCCTCTAGCACTGCTGAATGGCAGGAATGCTGCATTCTGATTCTGAACCAGCATTCTTAAACTGTTGGTGGAAGAACTATTTTATTAAACATCTCTCTGTAGATGAGGAAAACATTCAAATAGTATACTTTTTGCACTTTTCTTTTGGAGTAATTTTTTATAAGAGCAATAAGGCACTCCCGGGAATTAGACTAACAGTCAGTTAATCAACCCTAGGGGCAATATGACACTTGGCTGAGCCTTGTACCACATTACATCCCTAGGGGGTGATTAACAGACTGTTAATCTAACCCCTAGTCATGCCTTATTGCTTAATAGTAAGTAGGTCTGGTGTCTGACTCTGCCTGCCAGAGGTAGCCAATTGGAAGGTACACGTCACAACTATGGGTACATTTATCCACACCAAGGACTGGTTTGCAGGATTTATTATATAATAGAAACAAACAAGACAGGCAGCATACAAAGCAGAATTATAAAATTCAAATACAACAAATGGCAAAGTCCGACACCCAGTGAAAAAAGTCTGGCAGACCCTACGGCACTAACCCCAGTGCTCAGAGTCTTTTCATGACTCTTTGTCAGGGGGTGTGGCTATGGTGCACTGACAGTCCCTTTATTTCAAACATTTAAAGTGACATCACAAACGTATTACAAACATGCACCATAACACATTGGTGCAAGCGCAAAACGTACACAATAAAAAAATACCTTACTAGGAAACCCCTTCAAACAAGTGCAGTAAAGCGTTTCAAAAATAGAAATACTGGCTACAAGCTACAGGTCTCCATTGCCCGCCGGGGCTACGACCTCTGCCTTCACCTGTCCTGCGAGCCACCACGGTTCATGGAGGAGTGTGACCCGCCTGCCTGCACAAGAACATCGCATCGCCCCACCCAGCTCCTGCTGGGGTGATTCTGCCGACAGATCTCCGCTGCCCGACGGGGCTAGGACCTCCGCCTTCACCTGTCCGAGCAACCACGGTTTGTGGAGGAGTGTGACCCGCCTGCCTGCACAAGAACATTGCATCGCCTCCCCCGCAAAGAGACTCATCTCACTCCTGATATCCTTCCTTATATCAGAGACATAGGCGTTGAACAGGAGGGGCCCAAGGACCGATCTCTGAGGGACTCCACTAATGACCCTCCTTGGGGATGAGACTATCCCGCCAACCACGACCCTCTGGGTCCGGTTCTGGAGCCAATTTCCTATCCATCTGATCATCTGGTTCCCCACCCCCATTTCTCCCAGATTATCCAACAGGCCCCCGTGAGGAACAGAGTCAAACGTCTTGCTGAAGTCAAGAAAGAGGACGTCCACTGGTCTACCCAGGTCCAAGGCACTCGTCACCCAGTCATAGAACTCCACAAAGTTTGTCTGACACGATTTTCCCGGGATGAATCCATGCTGTCTGTCGTCCAGGCACCCCAACTTTTCCAGCTCTCCCCAGTCTCTCCTTGACAATGCCCTCCATCACCCTGCCCACCATCGATGTCAGGCTGACAGGCCTGTAGTTCCCTGCCACCTCCCTTGATCCCGCCTTGTGGATAGGCACTATATGTGCCACCTTCCAGTCCTGGGGCACCCACCCTGTCCTCAGAGAGATGCTGAAGAGCTCCACCAGGGGGTTTCACCAGGACATCCACCAGTTCCTTCAGCACTCTGGGATGTAATTTATCTGGCCCTGGTGCTTTCTCCATCTTAAGGGACCTGAGGGCTTCCCTCACTCTCTCTGCCGTGATTTCCACCTCCGCTACCTCGTCCCCCTGCTTTGCCTTCCCCCCACCTGCCAGTGATGCTCCCCCTCCTCAGTTTCACAGTCTCCTCCCAAGTATGATGCAGCCCCCCCATTTTCCTTGGTAAAAACTGAGGCAAAGTACTCATTTAGTACCTCAGCCTGCTCCCCCGGGTCTTGTGCCCGTCCCTCACCTGTTTTAATCCTGCTTATCTGCCTCTTCACCCTTCGTTTTTCCCCAATGTATATAAAGAACCCCTTGTTCCCTCTTCTAATTTCCCTGGTCAGGTTCTGCTCCTTCCTTGCCTTAGCCGCCCTCACCACCCTAGTGGCCCTTCTGGCCATCAGCTCGTACTCCCCTCGGTCCCTTTCACTCCTTGAGCATTTGAATTGCCTATAGGCTGCCTTCTTTCCCCCTCACCATCTCCTGAACCTCCCTAGTCCACCAGCAAGGTTTTTGGGCCCTACCACATTTTCGTCTTACTCTTGCGCAGGTGCTGGTAGCATCCTGCACCCCTCTCCTGATTATTTCCTATCTACTGTCAGCATGCATGTCTGGCCCAATCCCATCCAAGTGCTCCTTAAGGATCCTTCCCATTTCCTTGAAATCCGCCCCCCTGAAGTCAGTTACCTCCATCTTTGTGCAGCCTTCTACCCCTCCTAGGTTCAGGCAGAACCAGACTGTGGTATGGTCGCTCCCCGCCAACGGGTCCCTTACCTCCAGGCCTCCAATCTGGTCACTGTCTGCCAGGACCACATCCAGTATCCGCGCCTCCCTGGTCGTTCCCCCACCTTCTGAGTTAGGAACGCGTCCTGAAAGACATCCAACAACCTCTGTTCCCTGGCCACCGAGGATGTCATAGTCCCCAGTCTGTTCCTGGCATGTTTAAGTCCCCCAACACCACCACCCTTCCCCTTCCCAATCTGCAATGTCTCTCAGCATCTGCCACCAGACTCTCCAACTCCTCCGCCGGTGCAGGGGGTCTATACACCACTCCTATGTTTACTCTTTTGCCTCCCCCACTATCAAAGTGACCCAAATCGCCTCCACAGTTCCCTCCGTCTCCTCCACTCCTCCTATGGCAATGCAGTTTTGACTATTATTGCTACCCCTCCACCCCCGTCCTTCCTGAACATGGTGTAACCCTCCAGGTTCAGGTCCCAGTCGTGCCCTGCAGTGGCCCTGGTCTCAGTGACCGCTGCCACATCCACCTCTCCCTCAGTTAGCATCGCCTGGAGCACAGGCATTTTATTGCCCACGCTCCTGGCATTTAGCAGGACTACCTTCCACCCTCTCCCTATACTGCCAATTCCCCTGCTTGTGTTCCATTGGAATTCTGTGTCCCTGGTCCGCACCTTTCCAGTTGGCCTTTTCCTGCATTCCTCCAACTCCCCAGGGGGGTTGAGACAGAGTCCCTCCTTTATCGGACCCCCCTCGACAGCCTTTTCTCCCATCCCTCCCCCTTCACAGCATGAATAGATAGGCCATTGACAGAGCAAAGGCCGATGGCACATTCATAAGGCAGAAAAAGAAATGGGCAGACTGGATGGGCCTTGCGGTCCTTATCTGCCATCGACTTCTATGTTTCTATGTTACCTCTGAAGCTTGGAACTTCAAGAGCATCTCTGCTTGAACTTTGGTGCCTAAATCTTCATTGGGAGTCAGCAGCTTCCTGGTTGAACCCGACTGGTTCACAATTCTCAAGCTTTCTCCTTGTACCTGAATTACTCACTGCGCCACAGACTACGCGAGTCACTGACTCTTGTATTTGGCGTTTTTTTCTTTAAACCCCTCTCTTTACCCATTCATTTTTCTGCATATCTGTGTGTAAAAATACATTTGGTGTAGTGTAATGCAATTCTATCTTGCTGATTTCTGCCTTCTACCCTTATATGATCTTTAACGAAATGCTTACAATGGTTACTACTCGGTCTGTTTAAACCCATAAGTTTGTTAACATACAGTGATTACAGCTCTACTGTTAAAAGTTTAAGAACCAGCAAGATAAATTGATTAGAGCCCTTAAAAGTTTGTTAAGTTACAGCGACTACAGCTCCACTGCCTAAAGTTTAAGAACCTAGTAGATAAAGTGATTATAGCCCCTTTAAAAGTTTGTTAAAAGATACAGTGATTACAGCTCTACTGTTTTCATTTTAAGGACCAACTAGATAAAGTGATTACTGCCCCTCTGGGAAAGCATAAACTTGAAATTGGAGCCAGGTGGTCCCCTCTGGCGCTCACCCCTCCCACTTACTAAATTGCCCTGCCTTTCTTTTGCTTCTGTCCCTCCCCTGCCTCGCAAAACCAGTACTAATCTTCTGTCCCTTCCTTGCCCCTGCAGGTATCCGCTGCCCGCCAGGGCTAGGACCTTTGCCTTCACTGTCCTCCGAGCCACCACGGTTCGTGGAGGAGTGTGACACGCCTGCTTGCACAAGAACATCGCATCACCCCCCAAAGCTCCTGCTGGGGTGATTCTGCTGACAGGCACGTTTGAAGCTTGGAGCTTCAGGAGCATCTCTGCTTGAATTTTGGGTCCCACTGGCTCCCCACCTGACCCACCCTGGCTGACCCTTTACTCTTATAGCCCTCATCATGTCACATGAGCGAAATCCCCTATTTCCCATTGGCTCCTTATACTGGATGGACAGCAGGGGTGCTGTGGAGCAGCATCTATGTTATACACTGAAATATGTTATGCTTCTCAATACAGCGTGTTTTACACAGTGCCTCTGTTTATCTGATATCCTTCTATATGTAAGCAAAGACACACAACGGGGTGTGCATTAGACAGTTCTAAAGCACAGCTAGGGGGACGTAGTGAGGCACGAGGCCACAGGTCGAGTGCGTCCAGTCCCCTAGCCGTGCATTAGAACTCTCTAATGCACATCCCCAGACTGGCTTATTGTGCTTATAAAATGGGCCTGTGTAAATGGGGTTTCAAGTTTTAGCTGTGCATTAGACACATCTAATGCATGGCTAACAACCAATCAGATTGCTTTAAATCTTTTGCCCATTTTATAAGCTGTCTTAATCCTTTCCTAAAAGCTTTTGCCTAAAGTGACTCTGTGGTATACCCCTTGCTGCTATCTGCCCTGGATATGGATTTCCACTGCTGAAACTAATAGAAACTGTTAGCAGCTTTTGATACCTATCTCGTGGCAGCTCACTCGCCTAAACTCGGTGGTTACCCCTTGTTGCCATCTGCCCTTGATGTGGATTTCCACTGTTGAGTCAAATAGAAACTGTTAGCAGCATTTCCTATTAATCTCTTGTGGCAAGCGGTTTAACCACAATTACTAGAGCTCCATCTCCTATCTTTTTCCTCTTACTTAACAGTCACCCTCTTTCAGGTTTCTTTTAGCCAAGCAGCAACACTTGTCAGGTTCTCTTTAGTCTCAGCTTAGTCTGGGCTACCGAACCCTCAGGATTTCTCTACTGAGCAAACAAAGCATCTCTCAACTACTTTTAACTGGACACGCTAGGAACTTAACCCTTTACCTAAGTGACATATGTCTCCATCTACTGTATAAATAATAACAAAATAATCTTAAAACCATGACCCCCTCTGGCAGTGAGCGGGAGCTGACTGTAAGCCTTACAGGCATTCTCACACTCCCACTCCTTGTGCAACACCTTTATCTAAACCTCCCTTCCATTTACTGATCTGGTCCCCACTGCAACTTATTGCATTACCATGGTCTCCACTACCCTTCCCTTTCTACTTATCACACTCCTGCTGCTCAGTACCCTCTCCGTGACTACCATTAACCTCTGTAATAATGCAGGTGATCGTCCTCCCTCGCAAAGTGACTTCTACTTCACTAACCTCCTTGTTCAGGATGTAAAGATGCTGGATCCCACCCCTCTCTTACTCCCTAGGGGTCTCATCTACATTGCCTCAGTGGGTTCTCTAAAACACTGCTACGGTCCACTACACTACACTTACTTTGTTCAACGTAAACTGCGGTATCTCGTCCTCATTGCCCCGCTACTTTCCGGAGATGCTGACTCCAATCCAGGTCCTAGCTCCCCCTACTCCCATGCTGACTTTTTGGATCACAACACGAAAGGACTCCGCATTGCTCATCACAACATTAGCAGCCTACTAGTGAAACCAGATGGAACTTGAGGCGTGGGTTACCCTCTACAAGCCAGACCTACTCTGCCTATCAAAGACTTGGTTGAAACCCATAGTTACTGACTCCTCCTGCCCATTAGCTACTTACAACCTTATCCGGAGAGACAGAATCTCTTCAAAAAAAGGGAAGTGGTGTTGCTATCTATTATAAAGAGAATTTAAATCTCTCTGTCCTCCCTACACCTGACCTCCCTCACTGTGAGTCACTACATGAGATACTTACTTTGGGTACAAAAAGACTGCATATTGTATGTGCCTATAATCCCCCCTGACAGTGGCCTCACTGGTCTCGTGGCACTACTTGAACAGACATCCCTGTCGGCTGGGTCCAACAAAGTGATTATTATGGGACATTTTAACTTAAACTGGCTGGGAAACTGCCAAACCAAGTTTCTATTCCAAATCATGCAACATAAGCTACATCAGCTAATTACTACCCACTAGGACAGCTGTGCACACAAACTCTAGCACCCTAATTGACTGGGCCCTATCTAGTCGGCCTGAACACATACATAATGCTGGCATTCTTGCTGATGCACTCACTGACCATCCCCCTATTTTCTGTCTATGGTCCCCGGCTTCCTTTAACCCTACCCGCCTCCAAAGTATATCACCTTTAGGAACTTTTCAAGTTTAGATCCAGTACACTTTCTAAATGATGTCTCTCAAATTGACTGGAACAAACTATGCAGAGCTAATGATGCCCAATCAGCCCTAAACTTCTTCTTTCATGAATTCTTGATGCTCCAGGATATCCATACCCCTTACTCTACATGCAGAGTGAAGGGACAACAAACAAGATGGTTAAAAAAGGACCTCCTTTCTAAACTTAAAATGAGAGATACGAGCTGGAGACGTTTAAAATCCTCTGGTCTTCCAGCTGACTATGACCTCTATAGGGCCCAGCAAAAGGAATGTAAAAAGCAAATACGACTTGCCAAAAGCAAATATTGCAAAAATCTCCTCACTGATGCTGCAGGGGAGCCTGGAAAATTCTGGACACATGTTAGGTCCTTCCTGGGGTCGACCGAGTCCTCTACTCCAAATAACATGATCTTAAATGGGATCCACGGTAATGATCCATGGACGATTACTAATTTCTTCAACCAAAAATTTCTGACCTGTCCAACTACGCCTCGGCCTTCCCCACTATGCAACCCCTAGGCATACACACTGAGCCCCAGACTGATACATTAAGATAATCCTTTCATTTCAAAGCCATCTCTGGGACAGAGGTACTAAAACTCCTAAACTCTATCTCAGACAACACTAGTACTGCTCTGATGGTATTGAACCAAGACTACTGAACAAAGCAGCCCCATTTATAGCCTCTCCTCTTGCCCCAATCTTTACATTATCCCTCTGTCAGAGCCATGTTCCTGACATCTGGAAAACTGCCAGAATCACTCCAGTGTTCAAGAAAGGTGACTCTAAAGACCCTTCCAACTGTAGACCCATTGCGATATTATCTGTGCTAAGCAAAATTCTTGAGAAGCTTGTAGCTACTCAAACCACTGCTTTCCTACATAAAAACAATCTTGTCTCCTCTGCCCAACATGGTTTCCGAAAGGGCCATAGCACCACCACGGCCCTGCTCAAATTCGCTACTGACATCCTGTCTGCCTTGGGCTCGGGCCTCCTCACTGGGGCAGATTTTATAGACATGACCAAAGCTTTTGATCTTGTTGACCACCCAGTCCTTCTCGCAACCCTAAAGTCAATTAGTTTCTCGATGGGTATAGTGGCCTGGTTCAGTAGTGATCTGTCAAACCGTGCCCAAATTGTGAAATACGCTTCCACTCTCTTGAACCAGGCTATTCTAAACATTGGGGTACCCCAGGGTTCAATTTTAGGACCCCTCCTCTTCTCTATATTCATCAACAGCATTTTCTTGGATCTCACCTCCTGTTCATCCCTCTTGTATGCGGATGATATCGTTCTATATGCTAGCTCCAAAAACCTGTCCGACATAAACTCGTCCCTCTCATCTGACTTCCATAAAACTCAAAACTGGCTCATGGACCACACACTGGTCCTCAATGTAACGAAAACCCAATCTATGTTGTTTGGGTCTGCTACCAAACTAAAATCCTGCAACAATAGTATCACGGTCTGCTGCCCTGGCTCCCCTCCCATAAATCCAGTCACCTCGTTCAAATATCTTGGGGTCGTCCTTGATCAGTCTCTTGGCTTTGATCTCTGTGTCAAATTCACTTGCAGACTGGTAAACTCTAAGCTAGATCTAGCTATACACTTACTCCATCCGCCAGGCTGGCTGTTGCCCGTGGCATCCTTCTACCAGCCCTGACCTATGGAGTCGTCACATATGCAGTCGTACCCAAAACAACACTGCGTGCCTGGGACACCATCTATAACAACATTTGCCGATATGCCTCCTCATCCCCTAGGCTCGAACACCACTGCAAACTCTACTCAGACCTAAAATGGCTGTCAGCTACTGCACTGAGACTCTACTCAGTTGGCTCCCAAGTGGACAATGTTATTAGGGCACAATCTGCTGATAGTCTGGCAAGGGTACTGTCTCCCCAAACACCCTCCTATGGGCTACGCTCAGCTGACAAGTCCCTACTGCAAGTACCAAGGTGTAAAACCACAAAAGGCTCCCAAGCTTTCTCCCACTACACCCCACTGCAATGGAACACCTTACCATTAACAGCTCGCCAGGTGCCTTTCCATGCTCTCTTTAAAAAAAAAAAAAAAAAAAAAAGGGTGCGCACCAGCCTAGTTGCTTCAAACTCGGGCATCTGTTTTCAAACCCCATGATCCCTCACTCTTCCTGCCTCTCATCTGCCTGCTGTGTTTATACCAGCATGTCTCTCTTTGTCTTCCTCCTCCTCCTAATACGGATGGATGCCTGTTACATCCCTACTCGCACCACTTCCTCTTGCTCCGTCCAGTGTAAATGCCTTATTCTTTCTTCTCTTAGGACGGCTGTGTTGCACCACATAGAAACATAGACTTTGACAGTAGATAAGGATTGCTTGGTCTCATAAGAATGATTGTTTTTTCCTGCCTCATTTCAGTGTAAAAACTGTATTTGCTTAAACTGTGCACTTACTATGTACTCACTAGGTCACTGTAATTTGTTGCCTAGTTCTCCCTACATGTTAGATAGCTGGTTTTATGTTTGTGTATGTTTACTCTGCCCCACCTGTATTTTTGTCTTCACCATGTATACATTCACAGCCAATGTGTAATTTGCTTTTCATGTATTTCTCCAATTTTGTCTATACAGTACTTGTAATGTTGTTGTGTTTCTTCCTCATGTTGTAATCCTACTGGGTCGTGACTGACAATAGTAATTCTATGGCTAGCTCACCTACCCGGTAAACAAAAACCAAATAAAAGAAATAAAGAAAACGGGGGGGCGGGGATTTAGAGGGATCAGAGTTGGCTGGCTGTCCCAATGTGAATCACGGGGCAAAATGTGCTGGGGTTCCACCTGGAGGGACACCAGCCTATACTGGCAGGATGGTCTGCACCTGTCCAGGAAGGGAACAAGTCTTTTGGGCAGTTGGTTTAAATGCTTCATTGGCAAGCTTTGAAACTAGTCAAGGGGGGAGACACTGATAAGCAGCAGGAAAATCCCAGCCTCCCTCTACAAAACAGGGTACTAAACATGAGAAAGACCATGGTAGAAAGGTCAGTGGGGGATGCTGCTACGGAAGGTAAAGCCATAAAGAAATGGAGAGCAAGGAGTACCAATGCCTGTAGTCTGGGTAACAAGCTTCCTGAATTAGTGGCCTTGATGGAGGAGGAACATCTGGATATCGCGGCAGTCACAGAAACACGGTACACACAGAACCATGACTGGGACGTAAACATACCAGGATACACTATCTACAGGAGGGACAGGGAGAGTAAAAGAGGAGGAGGAGTAACTCTCTACATAAGGGAAGAAATCAAAGCAACAGAACAAAAGAGTAAACAAGGAGGAGAAGAAGCACTGTGGGTCAATTTGGAGACAGGCAATGGCACCACAATCCTCACAGGGGTTGTATACAGACCCCCCTCTCAGGGGGAGGAAATGGACAAGGAAATGATAGAAAGTATACTTAGAATGGCAGAAAAAGGGGAGATATTGCTGATGAGTGATCTAAATATGCCAAATGTTAACTGGAGTGCAGCTGCAGCAGCCACTTCTAAGAGTGGGGTTATTCTAGATGCCCTACAGGAGGCATGCCTTAGACAACTAGCATTGGAACCCACTCGAGAGGGAGCAATCTTAGATCTGGATCTCTCAAATGGAGATGGAGAGAAGATCACAGATGTACAAGTGGGTAGCCATCTGGGAACTTGTGACCATCGAACAGTATGGTTCACAATAAACACAGCAGTAGAGTCAAGCCACACAAAGGCAAAGGTACTGGACGTCAGGAGGGCTGACTTTGCCAAAATGGGTGCGTGCCTAAGGAAAGCACTAGCAAATGGGCAGGAAGGATGGGTGGAAGAACAATGGGGAATAATAAAAACTGTTGCAACAAGCCTTTGTGAGAAGCAAATAAACAAAACTATGTAAGAAACCACTATGGTTCTCAAAGGAGGTGGCAGTGAAGGTTCAAGAGAAAAAGAAAGCATTCAGGAAGTGTAAAGGAATCACAGAAGCAGCAGGACAGAAAATTGTATCAGTTAAAGCAAAAGGAAGCTGGGAAGGCAGTCAGAACAGCAAAGGCCCGAACCGAAGAAAAGACAGCCAATTCAATTAACAAGGGGGATATAACCTTTTTTAGGTACATCAGGGAGTGAAGGAAGACCAAGGGAGGATAGTGAAGCTTAATAAAGGGGGGTGGGGGTAGGGCGTGACTGTGAAAAGGCAGAAATGCTAAACAAATATTTTTGCTCAGTATTTACAAATGAAGAGGGGGAGGTACCTAAAACAAACAATAGAAACACTCTGGATACAGAAGTTGATACCAGCCCATTTACAGAAGAAAGGGTTCTGAAAGAACTCTTAAAACTGAAGTTGGACAAAGCAATAGGGTCTGAAGGGATTCATCCCAGAATTCTAAAAGAACTAAGGGTAGAACTAGTGACAACACTGACTACCCTCTTTAACAAATCATGGGAGGATGGGGTGGTACCAGAGGACTTGAGGAGGGCAGATGGGATTCCCCTTCACAAAAGTGGGAGGAGGGCAGAAGCAGGAAACTACAGACCTGTTACTTTAACCTCAGTGATAGGAAAAATGATGGAATCACTCCTGAAGGAAAGAACTGTCAAGTACCTAGAGGCCAGAGGGGCACAGGACCCAAGGCAGCATGGACTCACAGCGGGAAGGTCATGCCAGACGAATCTAACAGATTTCTTTGGCTGGATGACCAAAGTAGTAGATCAGGGAGGGGCTGTGGACATGGCCTACCTAGACTTCAGCAAGGCATTTGACACAGTCCCACACAAAAAATTAATATACAAGTTAGCCAGTGGGTCCCAAGATGATAGCCTGGGTAAAGAGTTGGCTGGAGAATAGGAAACAGAGGGTAATAGTAAATTGAGTCCACTCTGAAGAAAGGGGGGTTACAAGTGGGGTACCGCAGGGTTCAGTATTAGGACCGGTCCTCTTCAATGTCTTTATAAGTGACATTGCAGAGGGACTGGAAGGAAAGGTATGTCTCTTTGCAGATGACACAAAGATCTGCAACAGAGTTGATGCACAAGGTGGGGTGGAAAGGATGAGAAGGGACTTGGCAAGGTTAGAGGAATGGTCAAATGTATGGCAGCTTAGATTCAATGCTAAGAAGTGCAAGGTAATGCACCTGGGAAACAAAAACCCAGGGGAAGAGTACACAATGGGGGTGAGATACTAACAACAACAAAATGGAAAGGACCTGGGGGTAGTCATATCAGATGACCTAAAGGTGGGCAAGCAATGTGAGAGGGCAGCAAGGAGGGCTGGGGGATACTGGGATGCATAGGAGAGGTATCACCAGTAGAAAACAGGAAGTTATTATTCCTCTGTACAGACAGCTGGTGAGACCCCATCTGGGTACTGCGTGCAGTTCTGGAGACCAACCACAAAGACATAGACAGGATGGAAACTGTCAGAGGAGGGCAACTAAAATGGTGCAGGGTCTGCACCAGAAGACATATGAAGGGAGACTTAAGGAGCTTAATATGTATAGCCTCGAGTAAAGGAGGGAGAGGGGGGACATGATAGAAACTTTCAAGTACCTCAAGGGAATCAACAAAGTCCAAGAGGGTAGCATCTTTCAAAAAGAGGTGTGCAAGAACAAGAAGGCACAATTTGAAGATAGAGGGGGGGCGGCTCAGAGGTAATATAAGGAAGTATTTGTTCACAGAGAGGGTAGTGGATGCATGGAACGGCCTTCCGGAGGAGGTTGTGGAGTCAAAAACAGTGGTGGAATTCAAGCATGCATGGGACAGTCATAAGGCAATTCTAGGGGGTGGAGAGTAGGAAGAAGTAGGCTGCTGGTTAACTAGGATCTGCAGCTTATCCAATAGGTAGGGAAACGGGCAGACTGGGTGGGCCAAGCTGTCCTTATCTGCCGTCAAAGTCTATGTTTCTATATCATCCAAAATGACACTGCAAGCTCAGAACACAGTCTAAATCGGTGCACCTATGTTATTCATGTTTGCTGATAACAGAGTATCATAGGTTATGGATTTCTGCACTGACGTTTCAGTGGGCAGAGTGGAATATCACCAGTGCCATGAGACAGCTGGTTTCTGAGAGATAAAACGAGTGACGTACCTCGCAATGTGTGACAGGCGAGAGGTATGCCCCCCTCACCTTCCCCCAGTTTCACTATCTTTCATTGCCCCGAAATCCCCAGCACACGGTATCCCAGTGCACAGTGATGACTAGACATACAATCACAATGGGCGAAGCTGCTGCGGACAGCAACCGGCTAATGCAAAAGACACTGGCATTTAACTGGCACGCCAGCCCACAATACCGGAACCGGCTGCTCTATTTGCTAAAGTGCATCTCAACTGTGCGAAGTCACCGACACCAAACACATCATCGAAACAGCAGCCAGCTTTCTGCATCTCGAGCCTCTTATCTGGAATCTCCAAGTGTACCAAAAGCTAAGAAGAACCCAGAATACATTTGCGTGTTGGGGTCTGAAAGATGCAAATCTGTCTGCAACATCATCAGACTCAAATGATCAAGAAAAAAAACAGCTAGATTTAAATGTCAAAGAATAACCGAGTCATTCTGCTATTAATTCAAACACTGCTATAGAAATAATGCATGCATTTTCCCAACTTATTGACACTGGGACTTATTGCACAGCACCCACACCAGTAACCCCCCCCATGCCAGCACTCCCCTCACGGTGGCCCCACGGGGGTGCGGGCTACGCGACACAAAGTTACGGTATTCCGTTTATTCACAGAGGCTCCGTACCATATCCAAGTCCTGCCATCGCTCGGCCTCCCGAGACGCGGCGCGCAAGCCAGGTAAAAAAAAACCCAAACAATCCGTTCCTGCGGGGGCAACCCGCACAGCCTCACGTGTCCCGGCGTGCGCCTCGTTCCTCCGCCCTTGCGTCACTTTACGCCGAGGCCGCTGCCGTCTGCAAGAGGGGCCGCGCGCGACGGGGAGGGGGACGCCGCCATCTTGTGGCTGGCTGTCCGCGCCATGGGGCTCGCTCTGTGTCAGGGAACGCAGGCCCAGCGCAGCTAGGTCACATTCTCATACCCCTCGACCCCTTGCCTCAGAAACCAGGGACAGGGCTTACAAAACTCAGGGACAGGAATACCTCTCAACTGCACCACATTACGAGGAACGTTCCTCATTTTACTTCACAAAAGCTTCCTGTTCCACATTGTGAGGACGTGTTCCACATTCAAAGTCAACATTTTAAAGCAAAAATACACAGTAAATGATACAGAAATATATTATTTAATTAGTAAGACTTTCTGAGCATAAATGCAACATTTTAACAGTGTTTTGAGCTTCTTAAAGATTTGATTAAGTGTTCCACATTTTGCCAATTTGTTCCACATTTTGACAAGCAATGTTCCACATTTGGGGGGCAAAAGGTTGAGCGGTATGGGGACAGGACTTACAAAAACCAGGGACACATCTTAAAAATTGATACTGTTCACCAAGAAAGCTGGTAGAATGGGGGGTAGTGTAAGATGCACTTTCTGAAGAATAACAAGTCTTTAACTTTAATGTTTGACATTATTTTGTGTTTACAATCTCCACTGTTCAGTCATAAAAACACAAATTTTACGAGGGACACAGAAAACTTTCGAGGCAAAATCAGGGACAGTTGAGAGGTGTGTGCATTTTATTTAGTTATTAATTTAGTGCTATCTAGGAATTAATACCTGTGAGCTGAAAACTCATTACATAGGTTCCAGGTCAGATGAGATAGTTACAAGGGTGACAATACAGAGTAGGGCACAATCAAAGTGAATGCTGTCAAGTGACACATATCTACAGCAGTACAACTGTGGATATGTAAATAAACAAGGTGCGAATCAGCTTACATTCTATGCAGAGGACACATGGCCTTAATGAGACAAATAAAGGCATATTACAGACAGGAAAAAATGGTTACAGTAAGGAGGTAGGAGACAGTGCCGGAGGTAAGAAATAGGACTGGCTGGTAGAAAATCAGATCAGGCAAGGATGAGAGTATATATATATGTATGAAGATGGTGTAGGGGATAGAGGGGGAGACAAGGTGAGGAGCAGGTGGTAGGAAGGCGATAGAGGAGGCAAATGGAGAGGCAAGAGTGGCTTAAAGTGGAAGCAGGTCAGAGGTAGATATAAGTTACTGACCCTAGGGGGAACAGTCACAGCTTGCCAAGGTAATAAGGGCCTTCTTGAGTAGTGGTTTGAAGGATCCTAGTGTTGGGGCAGATTAGATACCAGAGGGCAGGGAGTTAAACCAGACCGGGGCCCAGTGAGCAAATGACCTTTGACCTTGAGAAATTCAACAGCAGGGAACTTTGAAAGACTGGCTGATGGAACTTCTGGTGAGCCATGTAAGAGAGAGAATGGGGTGAGGAGTTCCTGAATGCCAGGGGCATCATTTCTAGGCCCACTTTTTTGCAAGTAGGTATGGTTGGTATTTAAGCCTACCCTTGAGGGGGAGCCAGTCGGCCTGCTCATACATGTCACAGATGTGGGTCAGGCCGTTGGAGCCAATTAGGAGCCAGCAGGCTTTGTTTAGTGCAACAGAGATATGGCGAAGTACCGTATCTATTGCTGAACCATAGACACAAGACGGTAATCTATAAGAGATACCACAAAGCTATGGATGGCCACAGAGAGGGCTTCCTGGGATAGGCAGGATTTTTTTCCTGTAAAGGAGCCCTAGGCGCAAGTTGACTACTTTGGCAACATTGTCAGTGTAGGTAGCGTAAGACAGGGCACTGTCGACCATGACCTCCAGATACTTAAGGTTCTGGACCAGTTCCAGGGGGTTGTCCACTTCATTGGTGATTGATAGAGGGCAGAAGCTGTGTTTATTTTGGGGATTTGAAAACAACATTATTTTGATTTTTTTGTAATTCACAATAAGTTTATGGTTAGTGAACCATCTTTCAACCTCAGTGAAGTTTTCCTGAAGAGATCTTTCCAGTATGTTAGGGTACTAGAAGGAGACATTATGTTGGGCTGGAGCCCACAGGAACTCAGTTCACAACCTCTGCCATCTGATTTATTCTCCATTGGCTGCACTTGCTATAAGAGAGTCCACCACAAAGAAATCATAGTTCCACCACCTAAAAATGTGAGAGGTACCCACCTAAACATTTTTATATACATGATTATAATCTGCTTCAGATAGACTGTCATAGAGATGTAAAATTTGAGGAAGAAGACCAAAGGTCAGTCCAGCCTGTCAGTAAAATTTGCAAGTTCCAAATTCTAATTCTTTTAATTACCTCATCATAGGGGGCAGAACCTGTTAGGTTCCAATAAGCGTAGCTTGTAGTACCTCTTGTAAAGGCATGCCTACTCTTTTCAGCACTTGTAAACCTTAGGGGGCATTGGTGGAGGACTATGGGCATAGAAACATTGAATTTGACAGCAGATAAAGACCGTTTGGACCACCTAGTCTGCCCATTATTCCCTACCTACTGTAATACCACAGACCCTACTTGATTTCTGGATTTACCCTCCCATAAGTTTAAATACTACATTGACAAGCATTTAAACTAGCAAAGGGGGGTGGCAGGCCAGCAAGGAGGGTACCTACTTGCTCACCCCCCACAGCTAGCAGTGGAACCAGTGAACCAGAGGAGTGGCTCTCTCTGCAAAGCAGTGTGCAGAAGATGGAGATTAATGCCCAAGAGGTGGATAGGCAGAAAAGGGGCAAATTCAGCAGACGGGCAGACAGCAAGGAGAACCAGGGATAAAGGACAACCAAGGAAGGGGCTGGAGTAGAACAGCAAACAGTCTAGGAGGTCAAATCATGGAAAGCCATGTGCAAATGCCAGGAGCCTTAGCAACAAGATGGAAGATCTGAGGCTGTCATGGTGCAGTCAGACCTGGACATTGTGGCCATCACTGAAACCTGGTGTAATGATAACCATGACTGGGAGATGGCCATACCTGGCTACAACATATTCAGAAGAGACAGAGCAGGCAGGAAGGGAGGAAGAGTGGCACTGTATGTGAAAAAATGACATAAGGGCCACAGAGATCCAGGAGGAACAAAATGGGGGAGAGATACTGTAGTTTAAGCTGGAAAGGAAAATGGGGACAGCCATCTGCACAGGTGTGGTCTATAGACCACCAGCCCAGGAGGAAGAAACAGATAGGGAGCTGATGCTAGCCATCCAAAGGATGGCAGAAAAGGGTGAGGTAGTACTGGTTGGAGACTTCAATATTCCAGACGTGGACTGGAGCATCCCAGCAGCAGCATCAACTAGGAGCAGATTTATCCTGGACTCCCTTCAGGGTGCCTTCCTCAAGCAACTGGTCATGGAACCAACTCGGCAGAAGGCAATACTGGACCTTGTGCTCACAAACAGGGACAGTGTGATGGGGTAACAGTGGGGGAGCACCTGGGAAACAGTGACCACCAGTCATTGTGGTTTGAAATCACAGAAAGAGCAGAACCAAATCACACAAAAACACGTATCCTGGATTTTAGGGGGGCAGACTTTGGGGAAAATGGGAGATACTTGAAAGAGGCATTAAGGGAATGGGACAGGAATCAGGGGTTGAGGAACAGTGGGCAGTATTTAAAATGGGGATTACAAGAACAACAGAATTATGCATTAAGCAGTTAGCAAAGGAAAAGGAAGAGGAGACCATTATGGTTTTCCAAAGAGGTAGCAAAGAAAGTGAAAGCCAAAAAGATTGCATTCAGGCAATACAAAAAGACACAGGCAGAAGGGGATAGGGAGAAGTACCAGGAGAAGCAAAGGGAGGCAGGGAGGTCAGTAAGGGAAGTCAAAGCTCAGACAGAACACATTGCAAAATCAGTGGGTAGAGGGGACAAAACCTTTTACAGGTACATAAGTGAAAAAAGAAAGACAAAGGGAGGGATAGTGAGACTGAAGGGGGAGGATGGGGGCCGCGTGGAGGATGACAACAGTAATGCTGACATATTGAACAGGTATTTCTGCTCAGTCTTTACTGAGGAAGAGGAGGGTAATGGGTCTGAAGGGAGTACAAGGGGTGAGAATGGTGCAGAAATGACACAAGTCCTTTACACTCAGAAAGGGTCCTGAAGGAACTGGAAGTAATAAGAGTTGATAAAGCAATGGGGCCAGATGGGGTGCACCCCAGGGTCCTTAAAGAACTAAGAGAGGTGGTGGCTGAACCTCTGGCTATCCTGTTTAGCCGATCACTGGAAACAGGGGAGGTACCCAAAGACTGGAGGACAGCAGATGTAGTCCCCTTATACAAAAGTGGGAACAAAGAGGAAGCAGGGAACTACAGACCAGTCAGACTCACCTCGGTAGTGGGGAAGATCATGGAAGCACTACTGAAGGAGAGACTGGTGGAACATCTGGTTGTCAATGGACTACAGGACCCAAGGCAGCATGGTTTCACCAGGGGGAGGTCATGTCAGACCAACCTCGTTGAATTTTTGACTGGGTGACTAGGGAGGTGGATCAGGGAGGCAGTGGACATGGCATATCTGGACTTCAGCAAGGCCTTTGACACTGTGCCACATAGAAGACTATTACACAAACTGGGGAATATGGTGTGGGCAGGACAGTAGTGTGGTGGGTAGGTAACTGGCTGGGTGGCAGGACACAGAGGGTGGTGGTAAATGGCTGTCACTCCACAGAGGGAAGAGTGACCAGTGGGTACCACAGGGATCAGTGCTGGGACGGTCCTATTCAACATCTTCATCAGTGACATTGCACAGGACCTAGAAGGCAGAATTTCACTGTTCGATGATGACACAAAGCTCTGTAACACAGTAGACACACCAGAGGGTGTAGACAGAATGAGAAGGGACCTGCAGAAACTTGAAGAATGGTCAGGGTTTGGCAGTTGAAATTCAATGCAAAGAAGTGCAAGATAATGCATAGGGAAAAAAACCCTGGCACAATATATCAGTTGGGGTGAGGATATAGCATGCACCAAGCAGGAAAGGGATCTTGGGGTTATCATCTCTGATGACCTCAAGGTAGGGAAACAGTGTGACAAGACAGCAGGTAAAGCAAATAGGATGCTGGGATGTATAGGCAGGGGCATCACCAGCAGGAAAAGGGAGGTCATAATTCCGCAATACAAGACACTAGTGAGGCCCCACCTGGAGTACAGTGTACAGTTCTAGAGACCATACCTACGTAAGGACATAGACAGGGTAGAGAAGGTTCAGAGGAGGGCAACAAAGATGGTGCATGGATTGCATCACAAGTCCTATGAAGACAGGTTGAAGGAACTGAACATGTACTCCCTGGAGGAGAGGAGGGAGAGAGGGGATATGATAGAGACATACAAGTATCTCACAGGGAGGAACAGGGTGCAGGAATACACTATTTTTAAGCGAAAAAGATGTTCCAGGACTAAAGGGCATGGGATGAAGTTGGAGGGAGGACGATTCAGAGGAAACATGAGGAAGAATTTCTTCACAGAACGGGTGGTGGACAAGTGGAACACCTTGCCAGAGGAAGTGGTGGAGGCTGAAACACTCACGGGATTTAAGAATGCATGGGATAGACATAAAGGATTTCTGGAGGTCAGGGGTAAGGGGCAACAGACTTCTAGGAAAACATAAACTGAACTTACAAGCTCAAATGGGCAGACTGGGTGGGCCATAGACCCTTATCTGCCGACACTGTCTATGTATCTATGTATCATTCCTAACCACTAAGGTTCCCTTATGCCTATCCCATGCATTCTTGAATCCAATTACAGTTTTTGTCCCCACCACCTCCACTGGGAGGCTGTTCTATGCATCTACCACTTTTTCTGTGAAGAAGTACTTTTTCACATTTCCCCTGAGTCTACCCCTTCCAGCTTCATAGCGTGACCCCTTGTTCTTGAACATCTTGTTTTTTCTGAAAAATGCTTCTGTCTTGTACCTTATTTATACCTGTGAGGTATTTGTAAGTCTCTACCATATCCCCCTGGCCCTCTCCCTCTCTTCCTCCAGAGAGTACATATTGAGGTCATTTAGTCTCTCCTCATAGGGCTCTTGGCGTAGACCCTGTACCATTTTAGTTGCCCTCTTCTGGACCGCCTCTGTTCTATGTCCTTCCTGAGATGTGGTCTCCAGAACTGGACACAGTACTGTACATGAGGTCTCACCAATGATTTATACAGCGGTATCACCACCTCCCCATTTTTCTGCTGGTGATACCCCTCCCTATGCACTCCATCATCCCACTGGCTCTCCCAACTGCCTTGTCACACTGCCTGGTCATCTTTGGGTCATCAGATATGATTACCCCCAGGTCTCTTTCTTGTTTGGTGGACATCAGTTCCTCTCCCCCATCTTATACTCCACCCCTGGGTTTCTGTGCTGCAAGTGCATGATTTTGCACTTCTTCACATTGAAACTTAATTGCCACACTCTTGGCCACTCCTCAAGCTTTCTTAGATCCCTCTTCATTTTTCCACCCATCCTGGAGTGTTTACCCTGTTGCAGATCTTTATGTCATCTACAGAAAGGCATACCTTCCCTTCTAGTTCTTCTGCAATGCCACTAATAAAGACATTAAAGAGGACCGGTCCCAGTAGAGTGCACTCCGTTTGCTACCACCCTCTGTTGCCTATCCCTCAAGCCAATATGCTACACTACTTAGGGTTAGGTAGTATGATTGTAGCCTTAAGTCGGGAGCTTCGCCTCCCCAACCCCATTTTTTTTATCTAACATGGGGTGTGGGGACAGGAACATTGAAGCCTTCCCCAGCTCAAATAAACTACTAAAAATCATCCCAGGCATACCATCGGACTTGGTAAAATCCAGACGTGGACTGGATGAAAACATTAAAAAACAGATGGGTGGTCAGACCAGACCAGACCAGTCAGTCTGTTGTTTTCTGATTTGCTCCATCCATTATGGTTGATCTGGATTTCATCTAGGTGAGGTTATGGATGAAATACAGATCTTTTCTTGGTCCAGTCTAAGTTCAGCAGTCTGGATTTCACCCATATTCCATACCACCTAACCCTAAGCAGAGCAACTAACATAGTGCATTGCAAGGCTACACTAGACTAGTTATATTACAGTCTGTAGAACTAGTGTAGTGTACTGCATGCTGTTCTAGGCTAGTTATACAGTGGTCCATAGTCCTCCACTATCGTTGATTAGGGTTACTTCCACTCTGAATTATATGGTTGCATGTTGTCAGGGTGCCTGGATGATAGACAGCATGGATTTGTCCCAGGGAAATCTTGTCAGATAAACCTTGTGGAGTTCTATGACTGGGTGACGAGTGCCTTGGACCTGGGTAGACCAGTGGACGTCCTCTTTTTACTCTTCAGCAAGGCATTTGACTCTGTTCCTCCCAAGGGCCTGTTGGATAAGCTGGGAGAAATGGGGGTGAGGAACCAGATGATCAGATGGATAGACAATTGGCTCCAGGACCGGACCCAGAGGGTTGTAGTTGGCGGGATAGTCTCATCCCCAAGGAGGGTCATTAGTGGGGTCCCACAGGGATCAGTCCTTGGGCCCCTCCTGTTCAACACCTATGTCTCTGACATAAGGACAGGTATCATGAGTGAGATGAGTCTCTTTGCGGATGACTCAAAACTGGGGGGTGGCGGATGGGGAGGAGGGAGGGTGGCCCCACAGAGGGACATGGAGGCTCTGGAAAGATGGTCTAGAAAGTGGAAACTGAGGTTCAATGCAGGGAAATGCAAGGTACTGCACCTGGGGGCCAGAAACCCGGGCCAAGTGTCCACCCTGGGGATGCTACAAGTCTCGATGGCTGAGAGGGACCTGGGGGTGGTAGTGGATCTCAAGATGAACAACTCGGAGACTTGTAGGAGGGCAGCAGCCAAGGCCAACAGGATGCTGGGATGCATCGCTAGGGGGGATCACCTCCAGAAGGAGGGAAGTGATACTCCCTCTGTATAACTGCTTGGTGAGGCCACACCTCGAGTACTGCATGCAGTTTTGGAGGCCACACTTAAAGAGGGACATTAAACTCATGGAGAGGGTCCAGAGGAAGGCAACCAAAATGCTTTAGGATTTGGGGCTTGGGGCACAGGACCTATGGGGAGAGGCTCGAAGAGCTAAATATGTACACATTGGAAGAGAGAAGGTACCGGGGGGACATGATAGAGGTCTTCAGGTACATGAAGGGGGTAAATAGGGGAGGAGCAGTCAGGGTGCTTCGAAGGAAGGAGGAGGGGGCAACTAGAGGGCATGGGTGGAAGCTGGAGGGGAAGATTCAGAGGAGAAAGGAGGTGGTGGTACTTCACTGAGAGGGTGGTGGAGCCATGGAATGCGCTGCACAGGGGGCTGGTGGAGGCAGAGATGGTGGAGGGGTTCAAGAGGGGGTGGGACAGGTACAGGGGAAGGGTTCTGGAAGCAAAATCCAGTGCAGTGAGACTATCCGGAACTGGGAAGGGAGAAGCCAGAGAAGACGAGGGGGGCAGCAAGGTCAACTCCCAGGGTGGGGGCTGACCAAACAAGCAAACACAAAAGACTGTTAGGCCTATTCTGTTGGCATTTTAGTATGTTAGTATGTCACTGCAAATTTCAGTGGCAAGACTGTATGGGCTTGGAGTAAGTTTGCATACTGTGGAACTGTTAGTTCTATGTGACAGCCAGCTTTGTTCCAGCTAAGGTTTGTGTAGCTTTGAATGCAACTTGGTAGGAGGCATTCATTCTAATTGCAGAGACTTCATTACTATACTCCATTGTTGTGTATGTGCATGGGGGGGGGTTGCACTCAGAATTCATATACAGATTGATACATAACAAAGACATGCAATGGTAAATTCCTTGATGTCTGCTTGCATCTTTTTATATTTCTTTGTTCTTTCTCACTACAGTTTGTGATTCATTTGCTAACCACTGGGTAATAGTGTCAGTGGCTCAGCAAGTTGCACACCCACCTCTGAGGCCAGAAGATCAGAAGGCTGTGGGTTCCCTACCTACACCAGCAACTTGCATTAAATCCCAGTACTGGCACTGTAGCACAGCATGGGGGGGATGCTGCACTCCTGACATGCTGTCTTTCGGATGAAACATAAAACCGAGATTCTGTCTGCCTGTTCTAGTGGTCGTTCAGATGGACGTTAAAGATCCCATGGCACTTCTCAAGAAGAGTAGGGGAATTTGCCTGGTGTCCTGGCCAAATTTACCCCATTCACTAAAAATACCATCAGTAGCTTAATCTAGTTCAGTGTCATTTGGCTTCCATCTGTATCCTTCCTCCTCAGGACGAGGCAATAAATAGGCAGAATTGTGTAGTTCTTCTTTCTTGGTCAACAAAAATGAAATAAATAATCTAAATAATACTGCATCAAACATCTTATTGTCTTCTTTATTATTCCTAGTTGCAGGATATCCCACTCCACCTCTTGCCTCTAGCTCCCAGATACTATCCTCTCTGGCATGGATTCGGGCCTTGTCAGCTCTGCAATTTTTGTCATTTTAGCCAAAATGTTCAACACTGCGACCCACCCCATTCTCCTGGACAAGTTTCAGGCTGCTGAATTCTCTGTCTCTTCAGTTGAGTGATTCCGCTCCCACCTTGAGGGCAGGTCACAAACTGTCCGTATTGGAGACTTCCCTTCCCATTCGCTCCCAGTTAGCTCAGGTGTCCCCCAAGGGTCTGTCCTTGGCCCAGTTCTTTTCTTTATTTTTCTTCATCACCTCCCACTGCTTGCTGCTCTGTGTCCATTCATACGTACACAGATGATAATGGTTCTCTTTACCTCTAGCTTCTCTGCTTCTGACCTCAAGAACCAGCTCCAAGTGGACTTTTCACAGCATCCAGTACTTGTTCCAAGACACTCAGTTATCCTTCAGTGCAAAGAATGTGGTCTCTCTGACTTTTGGTACCAGGCAGAGGCTTGTTAGGGTTTCTCCCCTTCCTTCCTTTCACACCATAGAGGGTACAACTGTTGAAGCTGTCTACTTCTTCAAGTACCTCAGGGTCTAGTTGGATCGCCGCCTTGAGTTTTCTGTTCATATGTATGCAGTCCACAAGAAGCTCCACCCCAAACTTGGAGCACTTTACAGAAATAAGAGACACATTCCACTTCTTGTTCAAAGAGAGATCCTCACTAAGATGATTCTCCCCATTTTTGGCATGAAGACATAGTTTACAGTGTTGCTGCAAAGTCCACTTTATCGAGACTGGACACCCTGTTCACTCCATCTGTCAATTTGCCCTTGTCAAACCCCTGCGTACTCACCACTGTTCTTTGTATATCTCCCTCTCCCTCCTCTCTCTTGATGCCTGGCACCTTTCCCACTGTCTCATTCATCTCCAAATTTTGGTTTGGCTACCCTCATATCTTGCTTCTCTTCTGTCCCCTTCCCACCTCTTACTCCCTTTGCAATGCTTGCATTCACTCTCTTGCTGTCCCACAAATGAAATCTTATTTATTTATTGAAACGTTTCACCAGGAAGGCACACTGAGCAACTGAAATTGCTTGTCTCCCGATGCATCCTGGGGGAAGGGGAAAATTGGGAGAGTACTAGTACAATGCCAAGTGCTGGTAACATAAATTAACAGTACAAGATAGATACAGTACAGAATGATAAACAGTACAGCACCAATTGCTGGTTACATGATTTACACTGACTGGGATTACTGTACTGCCGTGTGCAGGTGGGTTGGGAGTACACAGTTGTAGATCCAGCAGACAGAACAAATTACACGGTTGAGACATTTCTTACTGCAGATTTCCAAATGAGTGCTATAGTGGAGGCTGACGGGAGGAGAAGGGACAGGCAGTGCAGGAGTAGTAAGTAGAGAACTCGGGGGCAGCTGCAGGTAGGGGAGAAGAAGTTTGACAGGGCAGAGGACAGAGACGAGGAGTGATGAATCTGAGGAGGTAGAGCGTTTCAGAGCTTAGGGAACCGATAAGAAAATGCAGATTGGCCTAGTGTTGTGTTGCAGTGAGGGACAGGGAAGGTGCGGGAGTCAGTTGATCTGAGAGAGTGGAGTGGTGGAGGGTGAGTGGGAAGAGAGGTGGAGAGGTAAGGGGGAAGAGCGCCAATTCAAAATTATGCAATGAGTTTAGAGCAGTGAGAGCGTCGTCTGTTGGTCAGTGACTGGAAGGCCAGAGAGCAGTAGTAGTCACAGTGGTGAGTGGGGGTAGGGGAGTCAAGAGCAAAGCAAAAGAAGGAGTTGAAGAGGGTGTCCAATTTGGCTAAGGAGGACTTTGGAGCAGCACTGTAGACCATGTCACAGTAGTCAAAGATAGGTAGAATCATTTTCTGGACTAGTTCAGACCTGACCATAAGAGGTAGACTGCTGTGGTTCCTGTATAGGGCACCGAGTGTATGGCGCAGTTTTTTCAGGATGGTGTCGACGTGTCCAGAAAAGTTGAGGTGTTGGTCTAGCCAAACCCCAAGGTACCTGAATGAGGAAGTGTCCTCAATAGTAGTCCCGCATAGCGTGTGGAAGGAGGGCAGGGGGCTTAGTCTGGATAGTCTCTGCCAAGTGCCAAAGGTCATGGAGACTGTTTTGTTTGGCATTTTCAAAGAGTTGATGTGAATGAAGCCAGTACTGAACCTTGCTGAAGTCAAGTTGTAGTCTGGTCGCTACATCAGAGAAGGAATGGTCAGAGGTGAAAAGGACAGTGTCATCAGCATACATATGTATGGCTGAAGATTAACAGACTGTCGAGAGGTCATTTACGAAGATGGAGAAAAGGAGTGGGCCTAACACAGAACTCTGAGGCACTCCAGTGTGGATTTGGAGTGGGGGGGATAAAGCATCAGCTCTCCTGACTGATTTTGTTCTACCTATCAAGTAGACTCTGAACCAGCTAGTGGCAGAGTCAGACAGGCCAGCTAAAGTGAGGGTGTCTAGGAGGGAGTTGGAGACTGTGTCGAAAGCCTTGGCAAGGGTAACAAAAATGGCAGACATGATTAGTCCACCGTCCATCCCAGTGAGGATGGAGTCAGTGAGTCTAAGAAGGGAAGTGGTATTGGAGTGTTTTTTCTAAAGCCAGATTGGATGGGAGAGAGGGAGGAGGACTTGGAGAGATAGGCGGAGAGTTGGGAGAGGACCAGATGCTCTTGGAGCTAGCTAGAGTTGGAAGAAGTGAGATAGGACAGTAGTTGTTAGGGATGGAGGCATGACCTCATTTGAGCAGAGGTATGACAGTACCATGTTTACAGTCAGTGGGAACAGATGCAAGGGAGAAGGAGAGATTAGAAGATCAGAGAGAGGTGAGGAGATAGCAGACGTAGAGAGGTAAAGCAATTTCAGATCGATCCCATCTGGGGACCCACCTTTTGAAGGGTTGAGAGCTAGAAGAGTGTCAAAAACCTCAGTCATTGAAATAGTGGAGAAGGAGAAAATGTCCATGGGGGGGAGGTTGTAAGAGTGGGAGGATGCAGAGGCAGGGCTAGAGGGGGAAGGAGGGATAATAGGAAGAAAGAGGCACAGTAGTTAAAGTAGGTATTCAATTCAGATGCAGCAGAGAGGTGGTCTGAGATGAGGAAGTTGTTTATCTTTAGGAGTGGAGTCGGTGGTTTTGTAGGTGGGGAGAAGAGGGAGTGAACAACCTTCCAGAACCAGGAGGGGTTAGCAATGTTTGTTTGAAAGGAGGAGCAGAAATACTTGGCTATTGCAGGCCGGATGGCTTTCGTACATAAGTTGCGGAGGGCCCGGTATAATTCAAGGTCTCTAGGTAGCTTGGACATTTTGTGCATTTTCCAGGCCCAGTCTCAGGCATGCTGTCAGCCCAAAAGTTCAGGGGTGACCCACAGGAGGTGATTCCCGTGGGCTCTGGTGCGTCTTAGTGGGGTATGTTTATTCCAAGTGTTTACGAAATTGTCCTTGAAATAGGCTAATGCGATCTACTGCCTGCCAAACTGCCTTCTTGTTCCTTTTCCCTAAAATGTGGGTCTGTCTCCCCCCTTTCATTCACTGTGCTCCTTCCCTTCTCAATCTGAAATCTCTCCTCCAAGATTTCTCTACTCACTCCTGCAGCTGTTTCTGATGGACGTCTGTCACCAGCCGTGCTCCCTGCACTAACACTAGCTTAACCCTTTTGATCAGGCACTACTTCTTACTTCTCATACATTGTTTTGTTGCTCACAGTTTAATGTTATTTTGCCTGTTTTGAAATTTGCTGTATGGCAATTTTTATTCTGAAATGTTTTCTTGTAATTGTATATATTGATTTACTGCTGTATTATTTTGTGTACATTGTTACCTTGGATCTGTTCTGTTTGCTTCACTTACCCCTACCCCCAAGAAGCATCTGGAAGTGAACTGATACCAGCTGAGAATGACTTTCCTGGTAAAACTTTTGAAATAAATAAATACATAAATATATAGTACCATAGAAAGGCAGTCTGTCTTGAAACCTTGTTTCAAACCATGGGAGCCCATAGCTCAGAGGTGGAGCAGGGGAACAGTAGTCTGGTGACCTTGGTTTTATTCCTAGTAGGGCACATTTTTTCTTTCCCACTGTAATTTATGTTATATGTACCCCCCATCCCCATTGTGGGGGCTTACCTGGCTTGGGGACTGTGCTGCGTTGCAAAGCAGTTCAGCTGCACACCAAAGTTAGTCGGCTGCTAGAACAAGGAACAGTTTCGTCTTCCACCCAAGATGTTCCCCACCCTGCCACTTAAACTTCAGGGGGGGGGGATGGAGAGGTGCTAGGAGGGCAGGAGTCCTCTCTAATAATAATTTTAGGCAGTGGACCCCTTGATGGCATGGACGGTGCCATCTTGGTCACCTCTGACCCCTAAGATAGCCAGTCAGGGTACAGCATGCTGGATGCTCTCAGCAGGCTGCTGGCGGATGCTGGGAGAGGCAAGGACTGCGTTTTTAGGCACCTTTATATGGTGGCGCAAATTTGGAGTGACAACCACATGGACCAATCTTTTGAAAAGCTGTGAGTGGTCCAGTCCTGCTTTACTCGATTAACTGCATACTAACCAGTGAAAGGATGAAATTAAAGCGCAGCGTGAAACGACTACAACCCAGACTGGTGACCCAGGTCCCATATCAGGCACTACAGACAGGTGTCAGGTTGCTGTCAGCCTAAGGGTTTGGAAGCTGAAACGTGTATGGGTCAGCCTGGGGCCTAAGGGTTTGGAAGCTGAGATGTGTTTTGGTCCACCTGGGAACTCAGCAGTCATGAGGGACAGAGCAACAACCGAAAACCAGCCCTTGAAAGAGGTGGAGATAGTCTGAGGGAGACAGCCTGAACCAGAGGTACTATGGAGTTCAGAGTACCAGCAGGCTGCAGACAGTCTGAGTTTGAGCCATCATTTGGTAAGCCACGAGTAGTTTCTGGGCTTACTGTGCCTCAGAAGACTACCATTTGGGTTGAGTTTGTTTGCAGGTTAACCATCAAGTTGGATTACAAATACCTTGCGTTTACAGGTTCAAAAGCAATTTAAGCAACAGCATATCCTGTGGGGTTTTAGGAAATTAAATTGTTGGAGTTAAATTTAAATGCACCAATGCTTGTCAACCCACAGCAACATCTACTGGCCCGCAGTATTTCAACTGGATTTACGGGGACTGCTGTAAGGGAGCAGGAGGCTTTTGTAGTGTTTAGAAGTAAATCCTGGTATCAGGTGGGAGAGGGTAATGGCCTTCAGTACAGAGTGGCTGATTCAGTCATATTACAGTGCGAGGGCAGGAAAAGTGTGGCTGTACCTAGTCAGGCTTTGTCACAGGCAGGTATTAATACTTGTGTGCCTTCTCAGAGCTTTACTAATTGCAAAGACACACTGGGGCAGCGTGGTGCTAAAAGAGAGAAGAGAGTCAGTGAACTGGTACAAAATACAGTAAGTAAGATTTATTCCATTCCAGGTAGGCAAAGTGGCAGCTAACTACCCCAGTGCTTTTGCATCAGAGGGTGGAGTCATTGCTGATGGTATCCAGTATTTAACCCACATATTTAAAGTGATAGTTTTGTAAAATACCATTCATTATAAAGTAAATAGCATTACGAGCAAAGTACAAAAATAACAGAAAAAAAACGTAAAAGTGATTACACCAGCCCTTACGTGAGATCCAAAAAATGATGGCCAATGCTAATTTTGGTAGCCCCCATGGTAAACTTTTAACTGGGGTTGTCCAATAAATATAAGGGCAAGTACCGAATTACTTTTGTATGATGGACAACCTACCAGGTCCCATAATATTTATTTGGTATCATAGGTCTCACAGGTGATTTGAGTAACATTAAAATTAGATACAAGATTCCATTTCCATTTCTTTGTTTCTACAGTTATTTTTTTTAGAAGCCTTGACACAATTTTATTTTAGCATCAGAGAATAACAGTAGTTAGATTTTTAAAAGGAAAATTCGCAAGGGTTTGCCCAACGAGAAGGCTAAGTGATCCTAATGGGGCTCCAGCCTTGCTGTGAACTATTCAAGAAGGAAGTTTATTAAGTGTGAGCCTCTCTGAGTTCAGAGGGTGTATTGCTAAGATCAAAGGGGATAAGGGTGTGTGAGGAGGAGGACCATGTAAAAGCATCCTTACTAAATAGATACTTCTGCTCAGTATTTACTGAAGAGAAGGTAGGGCAGGGCCCACAGCTCAGCACCATGGACACAGGGGGGAGGGAGGTGTGCACTAGTCCCTTCACAAAAGAAAGGGTCCTACAAGAGCTCACTAAGCTCAGGGTGGAAAAAGCAATGGGACCTGATGGCATACATCCCAGGGTACTAAAGGAGCTAAGGGTGGAACTAGCAGATCCATTATCAGAACTGTTTAGTGAGTCTCTGAGCACAGGAGAGGTCCCAGAAGACCGGAGAAGGGCTCATGTGATCCCGCTCCACAAGAGTGGTAGCATGAAGAAGGCAGGGAACTACAGACCAGTCATTCTTACCTCAGTAGTAGGCAAGTTTATGGAGGCATCCCTTAAGGAAAGGATAGTGCAACACCTGGAATCCATAGGAGCACAGGATCCAAGACAGCATGGGTTTACAAAAGGAAGGTAGTGTCAAACTAATCTCATAGATTTCTTTGGCTGGGGAACCAGAGTGATAGACCAAGGGCGAGCAGTTGATGTTGTCTACCTTGACTTCAGCAAAGTTTTCAATACTGTTCCACGTAGAAGATTGATTAATAAGCTGGGTAGGTTCAGAGTGGGTCAGATGTTGGTCAACTGGGTGGCAAACTGGTTGACGGGCAGAACACGGAGAGTGGTGGTAAACGGTATACAGTCAGAAGAGATGCAGGTCACAAGTGGGGTACCTCAGGGATCAGTCCTTGGGCCAGTCCTCTTCAATATCTTCATCAGTGACATTGCAGATGGACTAGAGGGTAAGGTTTGTCTGTTTGCAGATGACACCAAGATCTGCAACAGAGTAGATGATCCAGATGGGGTGGGCAGAATGAGAAGAGATCTGGATAAACTAGCAAAATGGTCAAAAGAGTGGCACCTGGGGTTTAATGCAAAGAAGTGCAAGATCATGCACATAGGGAGGAGAAACCCTGAAGCCACTAATAGGCTGGGAGGGGAGTTGCTGGCAGTCACAAGGGAAGAAAGAGACTTGGGCATCATCATCACCGATGACTTGAAATCATCCAAGCAGACCACTAAAGCAGTAGGTAAGGCTAGGGGGATCTTGGGGTGTATTAGTAGGGGTACCACAAGTCGGAAGAGGGAGGTAATAATCCCTCTTTACAAGACAATGGTTAGGCCCCATCTGGAGTACTGCGTGCGGTACTGAAGGCCACACATTCACAAGGACATTAACCAAATTGGAGCAGTCCAGAGAAGGACAACCAAAATGGTGCAGGGACTGCATCAGAAAACATATGAGGATAGATTGACGGAGCTCAATATGTATACCCTGGAGCAAAGGAGGGAGAGAGGTGATATGATCGAAACATTCAAACACCTTAAGGTGAAAGAGTCTAACATGTTTCAATATAAAAAAATAGCAGGACAAGAGGACACAGCATGAGATTAGAGGGAGGCAGATTAAGGGGTAATGTGAAGAAGTTCTTTTTCACAGAAAGGGTGGCGGATGCATGGAACGACCTACCTCAGGAAGTGGTGGATAGGAATACAGTGCAGGGCTTCAAACAACCATGGGATAGGCATAAGGGAGCAATATAGATGAGTATGAATAGATAGGCCACTGACAGAGCAAAGGCTGATGGCACATTCATAAAGTAGAAAAATAAATGGGCAGACTGGATGGACCTTGCGGTCCTTATTTGCTGTCAACTTTTATGTTTCTATGTTACAAGGAGGATGGGGGGGCCAAGTGAGACTGCAACCTTAATATTAACTATAAATGCTAAAAATTATATTCTCTAGGTAAGTCGGTAAAATTACTGTATGTAGGTAGGTTTCATGATCGGGAATAACTAGAGATATTATAGTAAAGCAATTTTAGAATGAAAGATAATTTAGTTGGCAGTTTGACAGGCAGATAGAGACATAAGATGCACCAAACAGATACAGCTCATGTCCCTCAGTTGATGGAATTTTAGAGAAGACTTGTTTGCAGTGATTTTGCAGTTTCTCTCACTGTGGATAATAATGGGGCTGGAAGTATAGCCTAGAAGTTATTCAATTCAGCTTCATACGTCGAATGGGAAGAATACCCCTCCCCTCAGCTAGTGGTCAGACAGGGTCAGCGTGTTGCCATTCATTTGCATCACCAGGTAAGAAAAAGGTTTGTCTCCCCATACGATGCACAGGGTAATGCCAAACTCACCCAACAACTAACACACCAAAATCTGGCCAATGGAAAATCATGTACAAATGCTCACAGCCTGGGAAATAAGATCCCAGACCTGCAGGCAATAATGTCAGAGGCTAAACTGGACATAGTAGCATTAGTGAGACGTGGTTTACAGTAACCACACTTGGGAGACTTCAGTACCTGGATATGTATTGTTCAGAAGAGACCGAGGTGCAAAAGGGGAGGGTGGCCCTGTATGTTAATGAAAATATCAAAGCTACAGAAATTCAGAATACACATAGGAGCCAGAAGAACTGTGGGTCACCCTGGAAACAGGTAATGGGACAGCCATAAGAACTGGGGTTGTCTACAGGCCCCCAGACCAGAGGGAGGACATAGACACATTACTGTTAGAAGATATACAAAACATGACAGCTAAAGGGGAGGTTCTGATAATGGGAGACTTCAACATGCCAGATACAGATTGGTCAATACCAGCAGGAACATCTGCCAGAACTAGACTCATAGTGGATTCCCTGCAGGCGGAGGGCCTCAAACAACTGGTACAGCAACCCACAAGAGACAGGGCTATCCTAGATCTAGTACTGACTAACAAAGAAGGATCACAGATCTCCAGGTAGAAGGTCACCTTGGGGCCAGTGACCATCACATGGTATGGTTCAATTTGGCTACTACATCTAAATCATCCCATTCCAAGGCAAAAATATGGGACTTCAGAGGAGCTGACTTTGATAAGATGGCCAACAGAGTTAAGCTAGCCCTGGCAAAAAGAAACACAGGTGAGGAGGTACAGGCAAAGTGGGCAAGCATTAAGGATACAATACTTGAAGCAACATCCCATTGTGTTAGACAGAAAAGGAAGTGCAAAAGAAGAAGGAAACCACTTTGGTTCTCAAATATAGTAGCAGAAAAGGTCAGAGCCAAAAGGCTGGCCTTCCAGAAAATATAAGGGAACACAGCGGGATGAAGATAGGAGGCATACCAAACTGCCCTAAGGGAAGCAGGTAAGGCAGTAAGGCAGGCAAAGTCCCAAACTGAGGAAACACTAGCACGAACAGTAAAGAAGGTGACAAGACTTTCTATAGATACATTAGTGAAAGGAGAAAGTCCAGAGGGGTATGCTAAGCTTAATGGAGAAAAGGGAGCATGTGAGGAGGAGGACCCTGTAAGGCATCTATCCTAAATAGATACTTTTGCTCAGTATTTACTGAAGAGAGTAGGGCAGGGCCACAGCTCAGCATCATGGACACAGGGGAGGAGGTAGGCACTACTCCCTTCACAAAGAAAGGGTCCTACAAGAGCTTGCTAAGCTCAAGGTGATAAGGCAATGGGACCTGATGGCATACATCCCAGGGTACTTAAGGAGCTAAAGGAGGAACTAGCAGAGCCATTAGCAGAATTGTTTAGTGAGTCTCTGAGCACAGGAGAGTCCCAGAAGACTGGAGAAAGGCTTCATGTGATCCCACTCACAAGAGTGGTAGCAGGGAGGAGCTGGGAACTACAGACCGTCAGTCTTCTACCTCAGTAGTGGGCAAGATTATGGAGGCACTCCTTAAGGAAAGGATAGTGCAACACCTGGAATCCATAGGGGCACAGGATCCAAGACAGCATGGGTTTACAAAAGGAAGGTCCTGTCAAACTAATCTCATAGATTTCTTTGACTGGGTAACCAAGTGGTGGACCAAGGGGGAGCAGTTGATGTCGCCTACCTTGACTTCAGCAAAGCTTTTGACACTGTTCCACATAGAAGATTGATAAATAAGCTAGGTAGGCTCGGGGTGGGTCAGAAGTTGGTCAACTGGGTGGCAAACTGGTTGACTGGCAGAAAACAGAGAGTGGTGGTAAATGGTATACAGTCAGAAGAGATGCAAGTCACAAGTGGGGTACCTCAGGGATCAGTCCTGGGCCAGTCCTATTCAACATCTTCATTAGTGACCTACGCAGATGGACTAGAGGTAAGGCTTGTCTGTTTGCAGATGACACCAAGATCTGCAACAGAGTAGATGATCCGGATGGGGTGGGCAGAATGAGAAGAGATCTGGATAAACTAGCAGAATGGTCAGAAGAGTGGCAACTGGTTTAATGCAAAGAAGCAAAATCATGCACATAGGGAAGAGAAACCCTGAAGCCACTTATAGGCTGGGAGGAGTTGCTAGCAGTCACAAGGAAGAAAGAGACTTGGGCATCATCATCACTGATGACCTAAAATCATCCAAACAGACCTCTAAAGCAGTAGGTAAAGGCTAGAGGGTGTTAGGGTGTATTAGTAGGGTATCACAAGTCGTAAGAGGGAGGTAAAACCCTCTGTACAAGACATTGGTTAGGCCCCATCTGGAGTACTCGTGGCAGTATTGGAGGCCACACCTTCACAAGGACATTAACCAAATTGAGGCAGTCCAGAGAAGGGCACCAAAATGGTGCAGGGACTGCATCAGAAGACATATAAGGACAGATTAACGGAGCTCAATATGTATACCCTGAGCAAAGGAGGAGAGAGGTGATATGATCGAGACATTTAAACACCTTAAGGCATAAACAAGGTGAAAGAGTCTAACATGTTTAAATATAAGAAAAATAGCAGGACAAGAGGACACAGCATGAGATTAGAGGAGGCCGATTAAGGAGGAATGTGAGGAAATTCTTTTTCACAGAAAGGGTGGTAGATGCATGGAATGGCTACCACAGAAGTGGTGGCTATGAGATACAGTGCAGGGCTTCAAACAGGCATGGGATAGGCATAAGGGAGCAATACAAATGACTATGAATAGATAGGTCACTGACAGAGCAAAGGCCGATGGTACATTTATAAGGTAGAAAAATGGGCAGACTGGATGGGCCTTGCGGTCCTTATCTACGTCAACTTCTATGTTTCTATGTTTCTATGTTTCTATGTTTATTTTTAAAAGGCGCTTTTCTTAAAACCAAAGCGCCTGTACATTTTGAACAATAAATACAATAAAATTAAAACTAAAATAAATCATTAAAAGCTATGCTAAAAAGGTGGGTCTTCAAAGCTCCTTTAAAACTAAGGACAGTCGGGCAATTTCGCACCTGACGAGGTAGAGAATTCCATAGGGTCGGTGCCATAAAACAATGATCTAGCACCTGATGTTTTCAAACGGACCCTAGGAATCTCTAGCAATCCCTCGTCAGTGGATCAGAGGGGGCCGGAGGGACAGTAGGGGCAAAGGAGTTCTTTCAGGTAGGTAGGTCCCAGGTCATGTAGGGCTTTATAGGTCAGCAAACCGACCTTGAAGGTGATTCGCCAAGCCACTGGCAGCCAGTGCAGTCCGCGAAGCACAGGCATTATATGGCTGGATCTAGAAGATCCAGTCAACAGCCTGGCTGCCGCATTCTGCACTAGCTGCAGACGGCGACGTTCAACCCCCGATAGCCCTAGGTATAGGGAGTCACAGTAGTCAGAGTGATGAGCTGTGAATGAGCTTGCTACAGTACATCCAGCAGATCTGGGTTTGATTCCCACAGCTTCTACTTGCATACTGTGTGACTCTGAGCAAGTCACTTGACCACCCCAGCTCAGCTCACAGAAGTTTATTGTATATCCAAGACATAGAAATGCTGGACTTTGCAAGAACACACAGTTAAAACATATACAGCAAAGTTTCAAGCATAGGAATTTTTGCAATAAATAGTTTCTTAAAACACAATTCTATATAGGCAAAACTGATAGGCAGAAGGCTTAATAATGCTAAGATTTCATTAAGCGGAAATGCTTCTTTTTAGATTTTATTACTGAGGCCAAAAATTTAGCAATTAAGTCCGCTTCTTCCTTTGTTTTAGGATGACATAAAATAAAAAGAGGATCATAATCCAGGTTTGCATATTTAATAAGGGAAGTTTTTAGCGTTTGATTACGTGCAGGATTACAAAGTGGACATTGAACAATAATATGATATATAGTTTCAGTGAACCCCCTGTTGCATCTGCAATGGGTCTGGGCAGCATTGTCTCAGGGCTGCTTATCGAAGTAGGTGTATTTAGAAACAAGGATGCCCAGTCTAGCCCATGTGATTAGTTTTCTAATATTAGGCGCTAGTTGGAGAATTAAGCAATATACCATGAGAGGGTGTTGGTGGTGCCAGGATTTACCCATGCCCTGGTGTGTTGTTCGGTCACGAGGCGTAGCCTATTATACAATGTTAATATTTTGTGTTTAGTAATTTTTTTTATTTTTAGCAATTTTTTTATTGTAAATAGGAGAAATAGTGAAAGTGTTACTACGCCAGAGAAAATAGTCCATTTGGTGGAGATTCAGGAGCTTGTTTTTCTAAGATGGTGAGCATTTCTTCTAGCTCTGTTTCGTCTATTAAGGCGAATGTAGTATCCATTTGTATTTCAGTTTTTTTTTTGTTCTAGTAGTGGCGTTTTTGTGTTCCGAGGCACGTTTGTTAGCCAGCGGTGAATGTGGTGGTGGGTGGAGCGGAGATGGAGTCAAAGTGATTTTTGCGTGTGATAGCTTGAGCGGTTGCTTGGTACCTGTTCTCATGGGGCAGCATGACAAGAGTTAGATTTCTTTTTATTTAGTTTTTTTTAGATCAGATCTGTGTATACTATACATTCATTCTTGACTAGGTTTTAGCTATTTAACAGTGTAATTTTGTATATTGGAAAACCAGACTGGAATTGGAAGAAAAATATGAAAGAGATGTGAGTTTAGTGGCGATCGCAACTAATTTGTTCATTTCTTTCTTTTCGGACCGATACCCATACCGATTCAGTATGGAATGGGATAGGAACAGTTCCTCATAATATGGAGTAGGCGTAATGATTGTGACACTATTCTAGTGAAGGTCCTGGCGCTGTGTGTGTGTGGCTCTGTGACAGAAAGCAGCGCAGGGGAGATCTGTGAGGAGCCGTCCATGCGTCTCAAAATTGATAGCAGGCAGGTCTCAATGAGAAGCAACGGGATGGAGACGCAGGAAACGAGGTAGGAGAAGGAACGAGGATGGAGGGGAGCAAGTTACTTTTTTCCCCCCGTAGGTGAGTTTTGGGAAGGTAATGAATTTGAAGCTGTTTGCCGGTTGACATGAGAGTTGACGCACTGGAGTTGGGGATGGCTGTTCAGCAGGTATTGCTGTGTTTGCAACTTTCGAGCTGGCGATGCTCGGATTATTCTTGAAATGAGTTACTGATGTGGCTGAACAGTGGCTGGCACCTCTTCCCGTAGGGTGATTGTAGGTTTTACAACGGGAGAGGGGTGCCAGTCAGCCAATTGGGATGGAGAATTTGAGGTCTGCTGTTGTGCTTATTGTATAGTTAAATAATCTTCTAGGAAAGAATCTGTCTTATTAAGGCTAAACCATACAGCCTGTTTCTGCTCCCTCACTTGTTTTCTTTGATAGAATGGCGCATCAGCTATAAGTTTTTGCTTCAAAATAGACTTATAGAGAGGGGAGACAGAAATTCCCTTCGAAAAGTCTTACAATAAATGCATTATGTTCACCTTTGAAAGGACAAACTTAAGGCCCTTTAACCAAGGATACAAGACCATTTATGCCCAGTATAGTTTCCCCTCAATACATAATGTAGGAATGGGATTGTGTTGATTATTATTAATCTGAGCCAAAAGTAGACCAGACGGGTATATAGTAAGGTAACGATGAGAAGCCTGCGTGATTCTAAGCTCTGATGGGTGTTTAAGCCTCAGAGGGGTTTAGCTCCCGATGCAGCAAAGTTCCTTTTGAGAGAAAAAAAACTGTTCAAAAAATCCTTAACAGGTCCCATTAATATTAGTAAAGTAGTGAAAGAATATTTATCGGGGTCCTCCAACACCGAGAAATA
The DNA here is from genome assembly GCA_016271365.2 of Neoceratodus forsteri. Classification (NCBI taxonomy): domain Eukaryota; kingdom Metazoa; phylum Chordata; order Ceratodontiformes; family Ceratodontidae; genus Neoceratodus; species Neoceratodus forsteri. The sequence goes on from CM028137.1 coordinate 942,030,718, forward strand.
TGGTTCTTGGTGCCGCAAGGAGACGGGTCTGGCGCTCCAGCAGGTGTTAGCACCCTCCACACGGCGTGTTGTCGTCGGTCCAGATTTGGCGCCCGAGTTCCTCGGATTTAAACCGCGCAGAGGCCCGGCCCGTTACTCCAGTCCCTCCACCACCCTACTGAGGAACACTTCCGTGTAAATAATGCCTTTGTATCATTTACTGGGAAGTAGATAATACAAAACTACGGCTGCCAAACGCATACGAGTATTGTTTTAACTGCGTGTATATTTTAAAACAATCTGTGGGCTGGTTGTAATGATTTTCAGCCCTATATACTTGCAGAAAACATATAAGGGTAAAAAGCTGAATACAACTGTGCGTGTAGCTTTACATTTGGTAGTTAATAAGTTTGTATATTTGTTGCAGGATGAGATATGCAATAATTATCTATATATATAGAGAGAAATAGAAAGTCAATGTTGCGCAGCCGCCGGTGCAACGCCGATGTCACTGTGACCGCTCCCGGGGCGTGACGTCCATACTGCGGCGGCGCGCTTTACGTGCTCGCGGTAAGTGTCGGTAGGGGGCGCTGCCATTCCAGACATGCTCTTCGAGTCATGTGATCCCGCGCGATCGCACGCCTGAGGACGTTCGTACGTGAACCTCGTGAGCTTCCCTACCTAGCTCTACGTCAGGAGCAGCTGTTTCGCGCTGTGCAGTGTGTGGTATTTCGCCGTGGCCCAGGGTCCTTGTCTGTCTCGTCTGTGTGACTCCTGTCGAAGCCGGCCAAAATGGTGCTGCGGAGGCTGCTGTTCACCCTGCTGAACAACGCGCAGATGATCGACAGGCTGGCCGAGTCCCGGCCCATCCGCAGAGCGGCCCAGCTCACCGCCTTCGCCATCACCAAGGCGCAGCTCGGCGGCCGGGACGCGCTCCGCCGGCTCCTCGGGTCGGACACCGTACAGCAGCTCCGCCGGGAAGCCCGGGCCCCCGGGGACGCGGCAGAGCTGGGCAGGCGGGCCAGCCGGATCCGGGAGACTTTCGTGAAGGAGGTGAAGCAAGGCATGAAGGAGGTGTCTGAGAAGGTCAAGAATAAATAGAGGGAAAACCTCTGGGGCTACAAAATAATGAGAACGAGACGCAGAGATTCGAGGGGCTTGATTCTTTAAATAATTGACAGTACAGTTCGTGAAATGCCTGCCGTGGAGAACGCCATGAGGATAGCTCGCTCGACTGGGAAGGTCTACATGGATATGTTCCATTTGTGATTAAAAACAAACTGCAGAATAACCCTGTTAGTCTCTGCTCACATTATTTTCAAAGAACAGTAACTTCTGTGTAGTTCCGGAACACTTGGCGAAAGAGAAAAGTTAACACGATGGACAAGTCGAGCAGCGGAGTTGGAACTGTTTGTCATGAAATTATTTCTTTAAGTGTATTATGTAAGCGACAGTTTGCTGATGGGATCCATTTAAAAAAAAAAAAATCGATAGGAGACTGGCATCACTTGTCTGTCATAAAGCTCACACGTGTTACAAGATGCACGAACACTAGCCAACCTGTATGACACAAGCGTGACATTGCGAGCTCAGAATATCAGTGCTGTGTTAAAATCCTTTTATGATAACTGAGCATCATATTTATAAATCGGTGCTTTAAAGTCCCAGTGGACAATATGAATGTAACCTTTGTGGGACACAGGGTTTCTGACAAGTAAAATTGGTGAATTGCCTCCTAATGTGTGACAGTGGAGAGGTGAAGGGTGACCTAGTTGAGTCAAACATATCTTGTAAATAAAATACAGATTGTGTATGAAAAGGGGTAGAAGAGCCTTTGTTGAGCATAACCGGTTTTTAGAAACACGCTGCATAAAGTGCATCTAGAGTGTGTGGCCTGGAAAATTACCCAGTTACAGGTGGATTACAGTTCTGTGTTCCTTCAGTAAACTATGTGCCATTTACAATTCAGTACAATATTAACATGGGGAAGGAAAGTCCTGAATCCTGACTAGCTAAGACAGGATTTTATACATGTTGTCTACTAAGACTATACACTTACCACAGGTTAAAAAAAAAAAAAAAAGCCGCAATACTTGTGTCCTTACTGCAATCCCATAGCCTTGAGTGCAATCAAGTTTCAAACAACTTTTTCTGCTGACATTTTTTTGGTCTAGCACTCTGCCACCACTTTTATCTATTCAGGTGAACTAAAAGAAAATTACAGTGAACATTGCAGAGCCACACAAACATGTTTATTTGTAACAAAAAAATCATGTGTCTCGTTTTCCAAACCCTCAGCCCTCTCTGGACTCACCCTTGCTGTCTTGTGCTAACTCCCGAACCGCTGATAGTGAGACCAGTGGGACTTTTACAGAATGTGCTACCACAGATGGTAGTGTGCTGCTGGCAAGACTGAAACAAAACTGCAGTCTTGCCAGTGGCCTAGCGTAGGGACCCAGTGTCTCACTGTCACACAGCAGAGTACATCACAGCACCTCTAGTGACAACTGGACTACATGCAAGCATTGTAGAAAGTGGACTGTATACTATTAAGTTTAGAAATTTGTTTAATAAATTACAATTTATTTAAACTGTCATGTTTATAAACATATACCCATTGTATATGTATACCCCTAGGCTTGTGTTCCCCAAACACTAGCCCACACCCCATTGTGTGTTATTGCTTATGTGTAGTTTGTAATGCTAGACTACCGAATTACTATAAATTTATTTTGGGGGGGATGGCTGTCCAGTGGACTGGTGAAATGTTAGTTTTGCTTGTCCCACAAGATTTTTTGCATGTTAAGTGGCCTAATGGAATGGAGGGTTGAGGCGCTGAGCACCTCACCGCCTGACACGCCGGCGACCCAGGTTTGGAAACATACAAGGGTCATTCGGGTGGGTAATGGCCAGGGGAAAGAGGATTGAGCATCCATAGGACTGCTGTCCTCCCTTGGGGGGAGGGGTCGCAATTATCCAGGTGGCAGCACAAGTGGGGTCACACAGTGGAAAGGGATCCCACAGTACAGAGTGCTGGGGTGTCTCCACAGAGGTGGAGCACGCACATTGTTCTCATTGTACGACCGTGGGCCCAGGCAGAAAACGGGAGCAAAACATGGAAGACGGGCTTTGTGAAGTCCTGCCTGTTGTTCTGTGGTTTGTTCTGCTGCTCTGGTCCAGGACAGATCTGAATACGTGACCCAGGAGGTGGGCAGGAATGCCTTCACTCCCTGTCCCCACCAAGGTGGGGGGGATAAGGACCCCAGCTTAGAGGAGATAAGAGTCAGCTGCAGTACACGGGGACATGGCTGAGAAGCTGTCAGTTCTTCCACAGAAGGATAAAAACCTTTCTGGAGAAACAAAAATTTGTGCTTGTCCAGTTAAATATGGTGTTTGACTTAATGACTGCTGCCTTAAATTGATTTTTAATTACTCCCCTCCTCCTCCTTTTTATCTCGGAACAGGTCTTCCCAACACCTCCTTCATTTCTCATTACCCCCTTCTCCTTGGCCCTGGTAAGGGCTGGAAATCAATTTGTTTGCGTTGCTCCTGCTGGCTGATGTTTTAAATGGATTTTAATCCCCCCCATCAGCTCAGCCCTGAAAATGACACTTCATTGCTTCCTTTCTTCTTTTTGAAGGCTCCCTCCTTAGCCCTGACAAGGGCTTTTAAGATGATTTAGTTTAATCCTGAAAAGGGCATTTGATCACACCATCCTGAACATCTGCTAGTGTTGCACTCTGGAAAGCTCTGTTTGCTCCCTGCACCCTGAAAAAAGACTTTTAAACTGAAAAAATAATTCCTCCCTAAAGAGCTTGCCTCACATTGCAGCTGCTATAAGATCTCTGTGACAGAAATTAAACTAGATTTGCAGCGGAAGCAATAGAAAACTGACGATTTGCAGTTGTATGTTCTCTCGTTGCTCCTGTTTAATGTCTTCCACCTGCAGAAAACACAACAGTTTGCGTACTGGAGCACATCACATGAGATTGGGTCAGACGGGTGTCACAAACCTGTGACGTTGGAATGTCCATCACCTCTCGGGTGTCGGCGGACTGAAGCTCTGCACCACTGAGTCCTAGTTGCTACGTCCAGCACTGTAGCTGCTGCCTGTCCCAGGGACAAGCAGAAAAAGTAAAACAACAGTGCCAGCTGATAACCAGCTTGGTGGGGTGGATGGACAGCCTTTTATTTTGAGTGCTGCTGGACAGTGATTGATTGTAGGGCCCTTGGGGGACTAAGAGCTGTTTACAGGTTTGACATCACTGGTTCCTGGCACTGTGCTAGAAGTCTGCAACATGCATACCACCATGGTGGTCAAGGAGGTGGGGTTGAAATTTAATGCCGGGAAATGTAAGGTACTTCATTTGGGGTCAAAAACCCAGGCCATGTTTATACCGGGGGGGGGTGTCACACTGAAAGCCACATTGCGTGAGAGGGATCTAGGGGTGGTGGTAGATGTCAAAATGAATAATTCTGAAAATTGTAGAAGATTCACAGTCGAGACAAACGGGATACTGGGCTGCATAGCCAGGGGAATTACGTCCAGGAGGAGGGAGGTGATCCTCCCTCTATATAATGCCTTGGTCAGGCCGCAACTGGGGTAAAGTGTACAGTTCTGGAGACCTCATCTGAAGAAGGATATAGCGCTGCTGGAGAGAGTTCAGAGGAGAGCGACTAGGATGATTCAGGGCATGGAGGGGAGGTCCTGTGAGGAGAGACTGGAAGCGCGTGGGCTGAACACATTAGAGGAGAGGAGGGACAGGGGAGATATGATGGGGGTCTTTAAGTATGTAAAAGGAATAACTGAGAGCGGAACCAAGGAGCTGTTTAGGCTAAAGAAGGGAACAACTAGGGGGCATGAGTGGAAGCTGGAGGGGGGGAAATTACAGGGGGGAACGTAGGAAGCATTACTTCACTGAGAGGGTGGCGGAGCCGTGGAATGTGCTGCCTGGGTGGCTGGTGGGGGCACAGTGGAGGGCTTCAAGAAGGGGTGAGACAGGTACAAAGGGAAACTAAAGTCAAAGATGGCCCTCTCTGGGGCTTGGGGTCGCGGGGAAGCGAGCACCCATTAGGTGGCTGGCTACGAGCAGACATGACAGACCATTGGGCCTATTCTGCTGGCTTTTAGTATATGTAAATGTTCCTCTCCATAACCCTTGCAGTTCAACAGCATGGTCTGTGACCTAGCCACTAAAATCAGAAATATCGACTGCCTAAATATTACCGCACTATGGAGGGCTGTTCTGCAGTGTGGTATCCTTGTTCCTTTAATCCATGTAACCGTTTAAAGCCCCCCAGTTTAACATATCTGCTAACAATTAATACAGCAAAATCGTAAAACAAAATGTTCAGTGTCCATCGTCCGATTCGGGCTCAGCCTCCTTGGTCACAGAGTCTCTCTGAATTTTATCTAGAAAGCATCCTGCTTCAGATGGGTCATCCTGTCCCCCACCACCACCAAAAAACAACAAACTTTCTGGCATAAGAAGTTTAGCCAGCAGCTGCAGTGAATGTATAGTGCTATACCCAGTTTATTTATTTGTTTTTGATAACCAGATAGGCGCACTAGACATAGTGCCTATTTTCAGGAACGGGCGGAGAGGTTACAATATTTGTTTATTTATTTGCTTTTGGTAACCAGGTAAGTGCACTAGGCACAAAGATGCCTATTTTCAGGCACGACCCGGGAGAGCACATATGAAATACAAAATTGTGTATGTGACGCAGCACATGAAAGCAGTACAGTACAGAGTCAAGTCAAAACTTCAGGTATGGGGAGACAAAAATTTTGGCAACAAATATAGAGGATAATGTATGGTCATCGATTGTTAACCGGTTTGTTAACCATCGAGAGGCTGCCAGGGCAATCATGTAAACCTCGAGTGAAGTGCAAGAGGGTTATGTCGCCATGGCAGCCTCGAGATAGGTTAAAAAAAAAAAAGTTGACGATCAGTGTACCATACATTATATTTTATAGTGTATGGTACCATTTATGTTTAAAAAATGAGACTGCAGTTCCTTACTGCAAGTTTTTTGTGCCACCGCCGCTCTGCTCCAGGTCATGCCCTCACCCCGTGGCCGTTTCATGGCCGCCCAATCAAGTTGCACGGATGTGCAGCCTGTTTCTGGTTGTTAATCCATCAATGGGTTAACAACATCGTAACGTCACATTGATGGTAAAACGTTGTTATAAAAAGGTAGATTTCTACCTATAACATAGTTCTAACATACATTATACGGTGATATAAGACCAATGTAGGATAAGATGCAATATTTAAATAGTGAAATATAATAATGACTTAGTCAGTACCAATTCAGTTCAACACAGCAGGGGCAGAGAGTACCCCAAGTTAAGGAAAGATATAGAAAAATAATAAGCGCTGTTACACTAAAGAACATTCATAGGAAGCGGGTAGAACAAGTGCAGCCATTTACAACATTTTAATGACAGGACTTTGGATTAATCCTGGCAAGCTACTGGGGGGTAGGTATTAATGTGAAGGTCACTGTAGAAAAGAGGGGGGTAGTAGCCTAGAAATGGGGGAGGGCAGCAGAGGGAGAGAAGAGCAAGGGGTGCAGGGAAGGAGACTCAGACCTAGATACGGTAGAGGATGATCGGAGAAGTGCAAGGGGGAAGACGAGTAGGTGATGTTGATGAGGTGCATTGGAAGAGGGGAGGCCTACCAGCAGTAGCAGGTGTGTAGAGGGGGCTTAAGGTGGATTGAAGCACATACAGGGGGCTAACTTAGTAAGGTGTTGAAGGTGTTCCTTTTTAAAGAGGTCATGACTTAGTGTTAGCCGGATAGCTAAGGGGAAGGGAGTTCCAGTAGTGAAGGACAGCATGGGAGAAAGCATGGACACCCTTGGCTGTTCTGCACCTTGAGATGTGAAGGGGAGGTTTGCTCAGCTGACCTAAATCCATGCGAGGAGGTTTGTTGAAACAGCATGGAGGCTAGGGATGTGGGTGTTCCTTATCTGATAATGATGTCTGTCAGAGAGCCAAGAGAGTGGAGTTGTGGGGCTGTTGGAGATGGGCATTTTAGGTCGGCATAAAGCTGCCAGTGGTGTTTACAACGGCAAGAGGCAGAGGCGTACCAGCAGATGATGATGTAGTCATGTCCCACCTCTGAAGAGAAGCTTTGACGACCTATATATGTAAACAGCACCATTGTTGAGGGCTGGGAGCAGAATGCCACAGGCAATGGCCAGTCTAGCTGAGGGGGTAAGAGCGTAATTAGTTTTGTAAACTATACCAATTTTGACATTGACAGATTTACAGGTGGCCGAGATGTGTTGGTCAAAATTCAAGGATCCATCAAGTAGTACGTCTAGGTATTTGAAAGAGCTTGCAGTATCTAACATAGAGACATTCTCGCAGTAGATTTTGAGCTGGTTAAGATTGTTTTTGAGTTTGGCATTAGAACTGTAAAGCATGGCTCGAGTTTTACCAGCATTTAAGATGAGCTTGTTTTTAGAGAGCCAGGACCTAACGTTCAGGAAATGAGATGAGAAGGATAGATTGATGTCTGATATATTCCTGGAGCTAGAATACAGAACCAGGTCATCTGCATACCACAAGGATGAACACAAAGGGGTGCTCAGAGACAGAGAGAGATTGTTGATAAAAATGGAGAATAGGAGGGTACCAAGAATGGACCCCTGTGGAAATCCTGTATTTATGATTGACAAGTTGGACATGGCAGAGTTAAATTTTGCGACCTGTTCCCTGTTTGACAGGTAGCTATTAAACCAGTCCACTGCTTGTGGCAAGAAACCCAGGGATAGTAGATTGGCAAGGAGAAGGGTGTGGTTGACGAGATTAAATGTATTGGTTAGATCTATGAGGACTACACCCACGAGAAAGTCCTAATCCTTAGCAGTAATGGCGTCATTTGTAAATTTAAGAAGGGCTGTTGTAGTACTATATCCTTTACAGAAACCATGTTGGCTATTGGAGAGGAGGTTATGATCAAGGAGGAAGGAGATGGTTTGCGTGTCAACCAGTTTCTCTTAAGATTTTGATCAGAACAGATAATATGGATATTGGTCGATAGTTGGAGCTGTCCTTAGGATCCCCTTTTTTGAAAACCGGAGTGATTCCGGCAATTTTCCAAATGCTAGGGACTGAGCTATAGCAGAGAGATGGATTAACGATTTTTGCCCGGGGGATGCAATAAAGGGAGAGGCAAGCTTCAGAGGCCTGGGCTCAAGACCATCTGAGCCAGTGCTAGTACTGTCAGAGGTGGCATTTAATAGTTTGAGAATGTCAGCCCTAGTTATGGTTTTGAAACGGAAAGGTGGATGAGTAGGACAGGAGTGGAGTCAGTTTTGGTGTGGGGGGTTGTGGACTGACCAGAAGGGAACGAAGATGTGTATTTTGACAGATCTGAGAAGTGGAGGTTAAGAGTTTGCAGTGGTGGTTGGATTATTAGAGTGGGTACCATTAATAACCATATCATTTGCTGACTGGGAGTGATTGACCCCAAGGAAGGTTTTTATGTGAGCCCAGAATTTCTGTGAGTTTCCTGCCACATCTATCAACGGCCCTTTACAGAAGGAGCTTTTAGCAAATCGAGTATTTCTTTTGCAAGTATTTCTCCATGTCCTGTAGTCGTCATAATCGGAAGGAAGACCAGAAGCTTTAAAACGCCTCCAGCTTCTGTCCCAGGCCGAAGTTGCACTAGGAGTTCTTTGTGAGCTATATATATATATATATATATATATAGTGTATGTATATAATAGTGTGTGTGTGTGTGTGTGTGTATATATATATATATATATATATATATACGTGTGTGTGTGTGTGTGTGTATGTATATATATATATATATATATATATATATAATATAATATGTATATGTATTTTTTTTTTTTTTTTTAACGGCTGATTTTTTTTTTTCCTTTGCCGGCTTACATCCAGAGGGCGCCCCCAGCCCCATCCCCCGACGTCTACCATCCAGCACTGACGTCAACCATCCAGCACTGACCTGGCCCCACTGGAGACCAGATTCAAGGGGCCAGTCCTGTGGCTGGCCGGGAGCAGAGCCTGCGAGGTGCCCTCCATCACAATGCTGCAGCATGTATTTTTTGTCTGTTTCCCTCCCGTAGGGGTCGGGGCATGCAATGACACCTATGGAGTGCAGCACGAACGTGTCTGTACACGCTCCCCTCCAGGCGTCTGCTCCAACTCCTCCCTTGTCTGCAGCATGGCAGCTGTGTCCCCTAGCTCCGCTAGGGGCAGCTAGCGCCGACAGCTGAACCCCCGAGAAGAGAGCAGTCCATCAGACACTCTATCTTTCCCCATCCCTGGCAGTCCATGTCGTTCCCGAACACACTGGTCGCCGGCATTGCACAAGGTAAGGCGACCAGCACCACTGGGCCAGCCCGTGGAGCCACCTTGTTGATGTGCCCCGTACTCTGCACGTAAGAGAGTGGGTGTGCCTGTCCTGGAGTACCCCAAATTGGGTTATAAAATAGTTAAGTGCAGTCTGAGCATCACAGGCTAAGTGGATGAAGGACCAGTCAATTAGAGACGTCATGCAGGAATTTAGCCTGATCTAGATTGGCAGAGTTACAGAAGGTTATGTACTTGTGAGGGGGAGAAGGGACTGATGTAGAGTGCCAGATACAGTATATAGGGGAGTGGTCATTTATAGCGTTGGCCAGTGTTTTGGCTGCCGTGATTCTATCTACAATTTGACAGTATCCAGTTGATTAGTGCACTAGATTTGGAGGAAGACACGACCCTTGTAGGATCTCTGATGAGTTGGTGAAAATTATGTCCTTGCACTGTGGAAAGGAGTGATTTATTGGCTTTACTGAGCCAGTTGAAGTTTAGGTCACCAAGGATGAGTACCTCATTTCATCCAACGGATGAGTCAGTTTGGCCAAGTAGTTCCCTAAGGCCTGTGTGCCCGCCTTGGGGAGGATTGTAGGCGCACACTATATGCAGTTTCTTTGTATCTAGGAGTAGGATAGCATGAAGGGATTTGCAATGGGAGAGGGCAGGGGTAGGGAGGGTGGAGAGGTTGAAGTGAGATTTGAAGAATATGGCAACCCCAACCCCGTTTTGAGGTGTGCCTGTCAGACTGATGAGATTATAGTTGGGTAAAGAGCAGGCAGTATCTGGTATAGAAGGTTTGAGCCAGGTCTCAGACAGGCAGATAATATCAGGGTGATAACGTCCAACCCACGCCTCAGGTTTGGCTAAATTACAGAGTTAGTCTCCTGATGTTGAGGTGCACAACTCGAAGACCCTTGAGGTCATTCCAGGTTGCATCCTTGTGTGAAAGATGAGTTGCTGGGCCAGGATTACGTTCAACATCCCCAGCAAGGAGGAGTGCAAGAAAGAGACGGTACCAGAGCTTATGATGGAAAAAAGGGGGCGGTAGGATACCATGGCAGCAGAAGCAATTTAGATGGATATTGGAATGAGTAGAGGGGTGAGATCATGGTATATACTCGATAATGTGAGCAAATTGGGGAAGGTGAAGTCAGTAGGATCAAAATTGGGAGGCTTCAGGCTAGGGGCTTGGGAGTAAATGGTCAGTGCAAGCCAGAACAGAATATAGTATATAGGGTTGGGCAGGTTGGCCATCACTACTTTAGGCTGTGAAGCCATGAGAATGAGTGGGGTTTAGATGGATTAAAAGGGAGAGAGGAGAGAACAGGTGTAGCTAGGATCTAGGGGAGAGAGGAGTAGCTCTGCTATGTTTAAGGAGTGATGAATAGTCTCTCCTATATCTATATATAAAATGTTTTTTTATATACAATTTTTTTATTTCTTTTTTGTTAAGAGAGAGACGGTAGAGAGCATTATTTACACATACAGGAAAATAATATCCAGTCTTAATAAAAATAAATAGCTGTAAATCACCAATAGTCCTATCTGATTAAACAAGCATTTGTCAATGCCAGAGTTTGTCATTGGGATTGCTGTTGGTATGCATCGATTGGCAGGACTACAGTTCCCAGCAGAAAGAACAAGTTATGTCACCAAGTTCACATTCCTGTTGAAATACAGTGAAGTGCATACCTGTTTCCTCAATTCGCGATCTGGCTTTGAAGAGTGAGGATGCATCTGCAGTTCAGAGAAGATAAGGGCACTGGAGCCCCACCATGGGTTGGGTGGGGGGGGCATTATGGTTAGAAACCCTAACGCCCCGGGTGTTTGGTATTTGCACTACAAATTTTCAACATGGCCTTTTGTGACCCCCACTTCATGAAAGCATTTGGGACTTCTGTTCATGCACAGTGGCACTTTGATTTTGTTAATCTGTCCCGAACGTTGATTTCTCACAGCAACCGCGCCATTCTGCACCAGATGTGCGAAAACACAGTTCGGGCAGGATGTGAAAAATTACAGCTGTACCATTCATAGGGAGGCGAGAAGAGAAGGCAGTGTTGAACATCTGGAGTGAAAATATTAAAAATGCTCGAACGTACGAGCGTACATGGAAACTGCACATCGCACGCTCGTAACAGTCATGTAGTGGAATAATTTTCCCCAAATTTTAACATAGGCATTTTGAGACCTCTGCTCATTAACACTGTCACTATGATTTTCTTATTCTGTCCTGAACGTTGATTTCCCACAGTGACCGCACCATTGTGCGCCAGATGTGTGAAAACACATTTCGGGCAGGATGTGAACAATGACAGCTGTACTGTTCATAAGGAGGTGTGCAAAACTGACAATGTTGAAACTCTTGAGTGAAAATATTACAAATCCTCGACGTTACGAGTGTGCGTGGAAACTGCACAATGCACGCTCATAAAAGTCATTTTATGGACTTCTGTCACCAAATTTTCAACACAGGCATTTTGGGACTTCCGCTCATGAACAGTGTGACACTGATTTTCTTAATGTGTCCTGAACACTGATTTCCCACAGCGACTGTGCTATTCTGCGCCGGAAGTGCGAAAACACATTTTGGCTAGGATGTGAAAAATGACAGCTGTACTGTTCATAAGGAGGTGTTAAAAAATGCCAATGTTGAAAATCTGGAGTGAAAATATTACAGATTCACAAAGTTACATGTGTGCATGGAAACTGCGCAATGCACGCTTGTAACACAGTCATTATATGGACTTTGGTCACCAAATTTTCAACATAGGTATTTTGATACTTCCACTCATGAGCAGTCACTGATTTTCGTAATCTGTCCTGAACACTGATTTCCCACAGCGACCGCACTATTCTGCGCCAGAAGTGCGAAAACACATTTTGGCCAGGATGTTGAAAATTATAGCTACACTGTTCATAAGGAGATGTAAAAAAAAAAAATACCAATGTTGAAAATCTGGAGTGAAAATATTACATATTCGCAACGTTACGAGTGTGCATTGAAACTGCGCAACGCATATTCGTAACAGTCATTTTGGGGAATTCTGTCACCAAATTTTCAGCATAGGCTTTTTGGGAGCCCACCTCATGAACAGCGACACTGACGTTTTGTTGATTGGTCCCGAAAGGTTACTGCAAAATCACCTTTTGGGACCAAATAACCACATGACAGTGACTGAATTCATGAGGTGGGGTCCTAAGAACCCCAATTTGAAAATTTGGTGCCAAAAGTCACAAAAATTGCCAAGATATGCACCAAAATTGGAAAAAAAATGCCATTATACAGCTTACTGGCATTTCTTCAGTTTGTGGTCGGCTTTGAAGAGTGCAGACGTGTTCCCAGTCCACCGAAGATCATCGCGCTGGGCTCCAGGGGGAAGTATGGGGTGAGGGGGAGGTGAGGTGCACAGTGGCTGGATGCGGGTTGGGGGAGGTGCCACAGGACTCAACAATGGACCGTTTTCTAGTTTACAGGTTAAAAAAAAAAAAATTTTAAACCTCGCGGGAAGGTTTTCTTTTTTACAGGGACATTTGGCACATTGGGGTGGGCGCCAGCATGTCACCTGAGTGTTTGGGTGGCTGTAGTCGACGGGGGATTGGGTACCCCCATTGGCACATAGAGTGATTGGGGGGGAGACAAGAGTCGAGGATTGGGCACCCCCCCGGCACACAAAAAATTTGGGGGGGGGGACATTATGCCAACAGAGTGGGCTCTCCTGTCGGCAAATGAACTGGGAGGGGGCATGCTACAGCAGTGTAAACGTGCAACCAGGAATGCAACTACAAAGGACTGAGCCGTGCCACTATTGGTGCAGCTCCATCCTTTGAAAGTTATACAAATCGGCCCGAACAGCTGGAAGTGAGTCATCGCCAGCCTGCCAGCTGATTTGCCTGCTGCTGACCTGCCCCTAGAAATGGAGCTCTTCATTGGGCACACCCCTGTACAGCACCTTGTAGCAAGATAGTCCTATAGGAGACGCACTCATTTTTTGGTTTGGGTCACTTCAGGAGCACTGTGATGAGCACTTCTTGCTTTGACAGTTATGGTATGTGGCTAGTAACATGGGTGTTAGTACCTCTTTAAAAGTTGTATAAAAATCCATGTGAAACCCATGTGGCCTTGGAGACTTACTACTGGACAGGGAGTTAATTGCTATGGTTATTTCTTCCGCTTCAATCAGAATTTCTAGAAAATTCCTGTCTTCCTCCAAAAGTGTGGACAGGTTTAATGTGCTGAGGAATTTACAAGATGCCAGGTCAACTGTATCGGAGTTCCTAGGTTCAACATATAATGTAGTGTAAAAATGCTTTAAGGCCAAAACTACGACACTTGGGGTAATCAGAATCGGCTCTGGGGAGGCAAGATCCTTCATGGTTTGCACTGTGCTATTTGCTGCTGCCTTGTGAAGTCGAAAGGCATGGAGTCAAGCCACCTTGCCCTTGACCTCAAAGAATTTCTGTTCACTGTATAGAAGAATACCTTCTGCTTGTTTAAAAAAGTGTTGAGATCCCGTCTAGTCCCTTATAGTTGTACCAGTGTGTTCTGTTTCCCCCTCTGTTTATGGAGCTGTTCTAGATCCCCAACTTTCTTTTCCAAGTGTCACCGAAATTCTGCGGTTTACTTCTTGTGTGCTGTTGCTAATCTTACCCAGGATCGTGGCCTTAACTGTGTTCTACACCACATGGGCAGGCACCTCCAGCAAGTTATTAGTCATAGGCAGCTTGAAGTTCTTGTTCAGTTGCCTTTTTAATGGGCTCAGTGTTAAGGAGTGATGTGTTCACACACCGTAATGTTTTACATTTCTCAACACCTATTCGGTTTCGGTATTTTGAGGAGCACTGGCACATGATCTGATTGTGTGATGGAACATTCTTGCAGTCTTCAGCTTGATGTGTCACTGTTTGTGGCACCAGCAGTAAGTCGATTACAAGAATATGGTTGATTTGGGTGTGAGAAAAAGATGTAATCCATTTCTCCTTTGTGGAGATGTCTCCATACAACCAAAAACAGATTCTGCCATCAACGAGCGAAGTGTCCTAGCAGCAAGCATACTGGGATGGGAAGATATATCCATTCAGGGGTATGGGACACTATTGAAATCCCCACCCACCACTGTATTATTGCCTGGCAACAATGTCGCTCTCCCAGAAACGTCTATAGAGAAACCCTTTGCATGTTCATTTGGGATATATGTTAAACAGAGCAAGCTGTTCTTCCTACAGTGTTCCTTGAGCTACAGTCCCTCTATGTTCCGCTGAGTGCCGAGTTTGTGTAAGAGTAAAGGGGAGTCTCTTACGAATTAAAATAGCTGTCCCTACTTTCTTAGAGTTTGGGTGTGACGCTGCCACCACTTGACTCGCTCATCAGCTTTTTAGTTTAATGTGTTCTGCGTCTGAAAGATGGCAAATCTTGAATGAATGCTTCATCCTTGTCCATCCCTTTGAGTTCTGCCAACATTTTTGTGCATTTTAATTGGCAAATTAATGCCCTTGACATTATATGCCACAATTTTTAAAGTTGCTATATTTGTGTGAATAGAAAGAAATCCTTTCCAAGGCCACTCCACCCAGCCCTAGAACTTCTGAACACATATACCCTGCGCCAGCAAATGTACTAGTAAATAACCTATACCCAAAGAAGAATGAGTTGTAACCAAACAATATGAGGAACAATCCAGGTACCCACTCTAGCAACTGCTGAAGCCCTGTATAACAAATTGAACCTTTTAGAACATAGTTTTGGTTCAGAACAGTTGCAAAGTAGAGAAAACAATTCACTGCTCTTCCCAGATGACACTAGAGATGGGGGTATCGTGATATTACAGTGACCCTCGTGTGAGTGAATGGACTACAAAGTTCACTGTAGCCCACATTGGATTTGTGGGTCTAACCCCCTTGTTGGTACTACCAATAGGAGTCAAGTTATATCTCCTGCAGAGACATTGCAGGTATGTATGAATTCCTATAAAACCAGCATGTCTCCCCCAACCGGAACCAACCTAGTGCTGTTGGATGTATTGCAGGAAAAAAATTAAATCCCCTTAGTTCAAAAGGCATCCCACCACCCCCTGGGGTGAGCGGAAAGGAGGCAAGATCCCAGCTATGGTTGACAGCTAAATGATCCCGCCCAGCAACCAAGTCCCCTCCTCATCCCCTGTGAGTGCAGAGCCCCAGGGTATGCAACACTTCTAGTGAAGCCCATTGGCTAAATACTATAAGTACCATGTTGTACAAAGATATATTCCCCATGCTGTGTGTGCAGTCGCATCACGGTGCTGAAGAAAAGGGTCCCAAACCCATAACCCCACTACCATAGATTCCTGCAAAGTGCCTTCCCTCTGAAATGCTCACCTCGGTATGAAGGAAAAATTTGGATCTGAGTATTGCTCAGCAAAGAAGTACAGCATCGATATTATAGTTTTGGGATGCCCATTCAAGTGGCTTCCATGGTTCTGAGAAGCAGTTGTATCGGAGTGCTATCGTGCCCAATATGCCCTGCCCCCCTTTACTGTGAGAACACATCTTCCCACTGAATGCCAGAATGAGACCAAGGGGATAAGTAATCGGGTCTGAGGCCAATATGTGAACTGATAGGTTCTGCGCCCTCCCTGCCGACTGAGCCCCTTCCATGCCCATACACAGCCAGAACCAGCCCGCAATAAACCAAAAGGGTTTTTTCTATCCAGTATTCTGAGCCAGTAGTGTGGGCCTAAAGTCTCCCCTCCCCCGAAGGCAAGCCAGAACCCCCCCTCCCCCCTTTTCCCGGTTATCAGTAGCACCACTATAACGCTTTTAAGACAATGTCTCATGAAAAACTCAGCATGGCTAAAGAGATTAAATGAATAAAACTTTTTCCGCTATACAGTAATGAGTCCCTTCTTATGGAGGAACTGTTACCGGCAATTATACAATGGGCTCTCTAAATCCACTAAAATGATTGGTCAGCTGTAGTCTTTACCTGTGATTAAATCCTAGCATAACCCACAAGTAAAATTCCAGCTGTCTCAGGTTACCATTGCACATTATAAAAAAAAAATCACTACCTCCGGTTTAGCCGCAGTGTCAGCTCCATCCCTGCAATCTCTGCAGCACTTCAAAACGCAACTTCTACAAGCTCTTTGAATGTACTTCCTCTCTCCCAATCAGCAATCACTGTAATCCCCCTCCCAAAAAGGGAAAAAAAAACTGAGAACCTTATAAACAGATCTGGCAAAAATATATACTTGCCAAAACTGCCTGGAAACTGGATACTATGGCAAAAAAAGTGTACATAACAGCTTCCCTGCTCCTAAGGCAGGCAGCTTATTTAGCCTGTACAGCTCAGTATTAGAAAGCTCTGTGGAATGCAGTGCTGGCTTTGAGTGATACAGGGGGTGGCGAGGTGGCACAGGACTTGAATGCCACTGAAAATCACCCCAAGATGCGTAAAATACCAGTTTCACATGACTGTAAACACCAGTGACTTTGCTTCAAGAGTCTTGGCTGATTCAGTTGCACTGAGGATGTTTGCCAAGCTAAAGGCTACCATTCTTACCCAGGACTAGTAAAGTATGATATGAAGTATAAGCTAATTTTGCCCAAAATGTCATTGTATTGTTTGTGATGCTGTCACTTGTGTATTATGATATCTTTTATACGAAACCACTCACACTGCCATAACACAAAGCATCATGGGATATATATGCAAATCACCATGAAAATGTAGGCTGGTTTTAGATATATATATCCCGTGATGATTTACAGTATAGGGGTATATGTAATTTTGTATTTCTTGGAAACTTGGCTTTGTAGTCAATGCCATTTTTGGGTAACCCTTGCCTCACTGCTTTTGTGCTGAAGTTTTTTGTCTTTTTAACATATCTTTGTACTACATTGGTGTTTTATTTACTTTATTTCTTTCTAATGTTGTCATTGTAACTTGATACTGTATAAATAATTGTCTGGAGGGATACCTTTGCAAAAGTGCTTGTCTCAATGGATAATTCCCCTAAATAAAATTGAAATTGAGGATACTCAGATTAAAGCCATTGATTTCCCTTT
Source organism: Neoceratodus forsteri (assembly GCA_016271365.2). Lineage (NCBI taxonomy): Eukaryota > Metazoa > Chordata > Ceratodontiformes > Ceratodontidae > Neoceratodus > Neoceratodus forsteri. The sequence continues at coordinate 942,048,086 of CM028137.1, forward strand.
TGAGGGCAATTTCCTATTTGGTGACAAGATAGAGACGTACATGAAAAATGTAGACAAAAAGCTGCCAAGAAAGAAAAGGCCTCCAACTTCCTACAGACGACATGGATGGGGAGGCAGGGGTTACTATCCCAGAGCCTATGCTGTCTATGAGTACCAGTCACAGAGAGGGTACTACAGAGGTAGAGGCAGGAGGGACTCAAAGCGTGCAGCAGCACCTGCTCCTAAGGCACCACCAAAACAGAACCCCTGACAGTTCTGCCCAGGTTGCCAGTCAGCCATTGCTAGTGGGAGGATGGCTGACCCACTACTTCCAGGAATGGGAAAAGATTACCACAGACAAGTGGATCCTGGAAGTAGTGGATCAGGGATTTCCCCTGCATTTCCAGAGTTTCCCAAACTGCAGAGACCAAATAACTTCCCAGCTCACACACCAACATAATTAATTCTGCTGGAACTGGAAGTAAAGAAACTGCAGCAAGCAGAAGTAGTGTAAAATATATTTGCCTCACAGTTGGGTAAGGGTCTGTTTTCAAGATATTTCTTGGACAACGAGAAAAATGGGGAATGGTGACTTATTTTAAATGTTAAATATTTGCACAAACATATCAAGAAAGAAAAGTTCAGTATGGTCACATTTGGCACCGTGATACCATTCCTATAGTCAGTAGATTGGCTAAGGTCACTGCATGTGAAGGATGTTTACTTCCACATTCTGATCACACCCAGCCACAGAAATATCTCAGGTCCAGGGTTGGAAACTGCCAGGATCAGTTTGCCTACCCTTTGGTCTCACCTTGGCACCAAGTATATTCACAAAGTGCCTAGTCATGGTGGTAGCTCACTTAAGAAAACAAGGTGTGGTAGTTTTTTCTTACCTGGATGACTGACTAGTCTCGGGGGGAAAAAACAGGAGGCAGTGAGCTCCATACACCAGGTAAGAAGCACGTTAGAGAACCTGGGATTAAGCAATAACGACTGAGAAGCTGGCCATTTCCTAGGGATTAACAACCGGTTGGGAGGGGCACCTCCCTCCAGCTGGTTGTTACTCCAAGGAACTGACTAGCTTTGAGGTTGTTATTGTGATTATAAGTCTAATCTCAATGGCAACTTTAGTTTTTCTAACATTTAAGTTTTAGATGCGTGCCGTAAGCTGCTCATGCCGCACGTTGTCAGATGCAGCTGGATCAGTCATTTCTAAGATGCTAATGACTGATCTAGTAGCCAATCAGGAGCCTTGCTAGGTTCATGAATAATTAATTAAGACTTTTCTGACAAATCTGCAGAGGTCTCAGACAGAACCAGTACATTTCCTGAACAGCATGGTTTCTGAGCCGGCCATAGCACCATCACAGCTTTCCTGGAATTTACCGGATTCGTACATAGTGCTGTTGACAAAGGGCACATTGTAGGGGCGGCCTTTGTTGGCTTATCAAAGGCATTTGACACGGTCCATCATGCCTCCTCCTTGAACAGCTCTCGGGCATAGGGCTAGCCATAGAAACCGTAGCATGGTTTTGTAGCTACCTTAGCCTACAATCACAGCAAGTAGAGATCGGGGACATCCTATCAGAAAGTCGACTGGTCAGATCAGGGGTACCATATGGATTCATACTCGATCTGTTACTCTTCAATGTCTTCGTAAAAAACCTCCCGGCTGCTTGCAATGGCCGCATGCTCCTCTACACAGATGATGCAGTGTACTTTACTAGCAACGTCAACCCCGCAGTGCTGGAATATGACCTCCAGAGTGGCTTTGCAGTGGCTGAAAAAATGGTTCAAAGAGCAAAAACTGGTCATGAACTATAAAAAGACCAAGATCATGCTCTTTGCCACAGCCCAAAACAAGCTAAAAGGTTATCCCCTGGCAATTCAGAATGACTCCGGTAACACCCTGGAACTTAGTCCCCCATTTCGGGTACCTGGGAATCACACTGGACCTTGCGCTGTCTTACACACAGCACATTGACATCACGGCCAAAGTCTTTAACACCAGGATCGGTATCCTCTACAGACACAGATATTGCTTGCCCTATGAAGATCTGAACTTGGCAATTAACAGTTCACTCATAACCTTGATTGACTATGGCCTAGCTGTCTATGGCTCTGCTACTGACACAGTGCTCTAATGCCTCTCAACAGCCTTAAACAAAGCCTGCCACCAGCCCGGTGGCGCTGAGGGTTGAGGCGCTGGGCGCCACACCTCGGGTTCGGGAACAGACTCGGGCCGTTGAGGGGCGGAGGAGGAGGATCGAGCTTCCCAAAGGATGCTCTCCTCTTCCAGGGGTGGGTTCCTGGGGTGCCCTTAGCACCCATCACACTGGTGCCTGTTGAAGCATGGGTATCGGGGCACGGGGTTCTTTGGAACCGGGGCAGGGAGGACGTTGTGGGCACTTGGCAACGACGTGCATCAGCACGTCGTCTGCCTGGTCGTTAGTCCTGCGTGCTGACGTCCTCAGTGATGGTGCTAAGAGGGAGAAAATGTGGAAAAAACCCACTCTACCCCAAAATGATGAGTGACCTAATCCCGGATCAACTACCATGGGCAGACCCCAATGTGTGCAGGTGCTTCAGAAGGAGGAAGGTAAGGGGGGAGGAAGGCCGACACTCTAGGGGCAGACTCTGGTGGAATCGCCAGGGGTGATCAAGTCTGAAGGAGTGGTGTGAGTGGGTAGTAAGGTGGGATAAAAAGAAAGTGCAAAAAAAAAAAAGCCTGCCGCCTGCTCACTAATGCCCCAAAATTCACCCACACCTGTGAGCTTTATGCGTGATCGAGCTAGCTTCAATTGAAGGACAGGATACTTTATCAAACCTGCCTACTCGCAAAAAAGGTCTTACTAGACTTACTTCCTCAAGGAGTTCTGAGCCATCACCACCTATACATGCTAGGCACACCAGGAGCTCAACTACACAAGTATTCCATGTGCCCAGACTAAAGATGCCATAAAAGATGCCAAACAACTACATCCCAGTGATCCTTTGCTCACCAGGCCCGTCTGGAGACAAATGGTCTACCACCTGACATAGCCGGAGCCACAGCCCTTGGTTCCTTTAAGTGCAAACTCCGTCAGCACCTCACCGACAGTAGTACCTGTAGGTGCCCCCGCTGGTCTGTGCCCACAGCTTTAGTCTGCCTTAGCACTTCCAACTCCGCAGTCCAGGTCTGAAGCCACCAGCCCCTCACAGAAGCTCACATACGGACTCGCACCTGTGCCATCTGAAGCCTTGGCGGCGGAAAGTATGAGCCAAATTTAGCATAAACCTTTCTTCTAGAAAGGTCATCTTTGTGCTCCTGCTCCTCTCTGGCAACATTCACTCGAACCCAGGTCCACTCACTTCAACGGGCCCTGGTGTTCATAAGTTTTAAAGGCCTAAAAAATAGCCTCACTGAACATCTGCAGTTTAACCACAAAATTTGACCAACTACAGGCATGGATGGCCCTCCATACCCGAGATCCTCTGCCTAACAGAGACCTGTTGACCAGTAGGATTAAAGATAATGAAGTTGCCCTCAAAGGCTTCCAAGCATACAGGATTGATAGAATAGGCAAGAGAGGTGGGGGATGCCTCATCTATGCCAGGAACTCTCTGCAGTGCACCGTCCTCCCTGGAACCAGGGCGGCTGAGGACCATGAGATAATAGTGATAAAGGCACAGGTCAGTCAGAGTAGCAAAACTCTCATCCTTGCCACAATCTACCTACCTCCCAAGAAAGCCACAGCAGGCTTTCCCACAATTATGGATGTTATCAGCACCCTTCCAAAGGGGATGGAGCTTGTCATTACCGGGGACTTTAACATAAACTGGGATGGAAAGGAGGCTGCCCCTTTCAGGGATCTGATAGCCACCTCCAACCCGATGCATGTCACCTGTCCCATCAGGCAGAACTATAAGACAGGAAACAGTACCCTCCTTGACTGGGTCCTAGCAAGCTCACCATCCCGGATCTGTGAAATCAAGGTTCTCCCAGACATGCTAAGTGACCACTCCCCGATCACCTTTCTGTGGTCTAATAAATTTACCAAAAGCCCACCCATCCTCATTGAAAGCAGGGTCTTGAGGAAGGGTAAACTTTGAGCCCTCAAATCAGCCTTTGTTCTGCATGATTGGACTCCTATCGACCTGGTGCCTACCCTTGATCAGGCCCTCAGTTACTTCATCAAGGGTTTTAGCTCCATCTGTGACATCTATGCTGCGCTCACGAAAAGAAAAATTCGGGGGCAGGCTAATGGCTGGATTGATGGGAAGCTCCTTTCCCACCTGAAAGAAAGGGACATACTCTGGGAGAAGGCCAGAAACACAGGTAGCAAGCATGACTACCAGTGCTACAGAACAGCCAGGAACCACTGCACCAAGGTAATCCGGCTCGCCAGAGCCAACTATTTTAAGGCCCAGCTTTGCAATTCTTGGGGTGATGGGAAAAGATTCTGGGATAACATCAAAAGCATCCTTGGAAAGGAGGACAAGAAGCACCCTCAGCTGCTCAGTATCAGTAACACCCCCACTACAGACCCTCTAGCTATTGCAGAAGCCTTCAATAAGGCCTTCACCGATCTTACCCCAGTTCTACCACCTGCCTATTTTCAACCTGATTTGAACCACTCTGACAACGTATCTACTGGGTGTTCTCACTCAACCTACTTTAAAAGGGTGACAGTGAAGGAGGCCCTTATTATGGTCAAGAAAATACTAGGTAAGACCAGACTGGGCAATGACGGGATAGACATGAAACTTTTATCCTTCACCCTGGACGTTCTTTTAGTGCCCATTACCATGCTGTACAATAAGTCACTGGCCCAATTCCCGGTGGTTTGGAAGCAGGCCCTAGTTACGCCAGTGCATAAAGGAGGCGACAAGTCTCTAGTAGCCAACTACAGACCCATCTTGATCCTCTCCCCCCTGTCCAAGGCACTGGAAAAGATTGTGGTGGGTCAACTCAACTATCTCAATAAGTATAATCCACTATGCCCCAACCAGCATGGCTTTAGACAAAATCACAGTACCACCACTGCCCTGCTGGACTACGCACATAAGGCACTATGCACATAAGGCCCTGGGTGAAGGCAAATTGGTGGGTCTGTCTTTATTGACCTCACCAAAGCCTTCGATACAGTCAACCATCCCCTGTTACTGACCCAACTGCAAAACATGGGTGTGGCACCCAGTGCCCTTTGCTGGTTCCAAGACTACCTGATACGGAGAAATCCACATGTCAAAACTGGGCAAACAATATCCAGCGCAAGAGAGGCATCATTAGGGGTACCCCCAGGGATCCATACTGAGGTCTCTTCTCTTCAGCCTCTTCTTAAGTGACCTTCCCACAGCCTGCGACACCAAACTCACACTATATGCAGATGATGCTGTGCTACTGAGCAGCAGCACGTCTCAGGCTGCCCTACAATCTGAGCTGCAGAACTCCTTCTCCAAACTTGAGGACTGGTTCAGTAGTCATAAGTTGCTACTAAACTACAAGAAGACCAAGGCTATGCTTATTTACAGCCCCCACAACAAAAACTAGCAGCACCCCCTCATCATCTCCAACTCATGCAATGAGCCGCTGGAACAAGTTCACTTGTTCAAGTATTTGGGAGTCATAATAGATGATACCCTCACGTTTGCACACCATATTGAATCTGTGGTCAAGACAGTCAATACCAAGATTGGTGTCCTGTACAGGCACAGGCAATACCTCTATCCGGGGGTCCTCCACCTCTCAGTCCACAGTTCAGTTATATTTACTATTGACTATGGACTAGTGGTCTATGGGGCGGCAATGGATACAGCACTCAAGAGGGTTCAGACTGCGCTCAACAAAGCCTGCAGACCCACCCTGGATGCTGAGCGTGGCACTGACACCTGTACTCTGTACGAACGTGCAAACTGGCTGTCATTAAGGAACAGGGTCAAATTCCAGACTTGCATCCTAAGGAAGAAGGCTCTATTGGGTAAAACACCACCTTGTGTAGGCAATTTGATCAAGGCGGTTAACTCGACAGGTCACCAGAGGGATGACTAGAGGGGCCTTGGCGATACCCTTCCGTCGCATCTCACTTGGGCAACGTGCATTTGCCTACCGGGCCTCCCTATGGATGAATGAACTTCCTGTGAACCTTCTGGCCACCAATTGTCTGGCACAATTCAAAACTGACCTCAAACAGTACCTAATAACACTCTCTAAGTGCACTTGCCCCTGAGTCTAGCCAACCTGCTCTCTCTGCCTCCAGCAAGCACTAGGCAGGCCTCAGGTACCCCCTCCCTCTGTCCCATCTCTTAACTTGCCCCAGCAATCAGTTTGCATCATGCTCCTTCAGCACCTGCCACCCCCTTCCCTCCACCAATTCACAGTCCCACGATTTTCTCAAACAGTCACTACTAATGCTGGCTGCCTGACCATGCCCCCTCACACCCCACCATTTTACTCTAACATGTTGTCTCCACTCAGCCTCCCTACACCCCACCATTTCTCCCTATAACTTATCGCCCCTCTTCCCCCACCCTCTCACCTTCAGTGCAATACTTGCCTCTCTCGTATCTCCCTTCTTCAGCCCTCTGCCAGCTATCCCTGTCCCTCTGAACTACTGACAAGGCACTTTGTGGCTGCTTATCCCCCCACCCTAATAAAGTGTTTTTCTTGTTATTTTAACTTGTACCTATGTTTTAAGTTCTGAATCCAAGCTGTATGGTTCATTGTAATGTACCTTTGCTTTCTCCTATTGTACTTTGTTTTGCAATCTATGATGTGGAACCTTTGTAAAAGAGCTTGTGCTCAAAGGTCTTTTCCAAATCACTAAATAAATAAAATAAACTCCTGACCTACCAAGTTAAGTCATTGCCCAAGCACTTGCCTTCCACCCCCATTTGCTTAGCACTTGCCTAAGGAAACACAGAAGGAGCAGGACACAGAACTGTACCAGTTAAAGCAGAAGGAAGTGGGGAAGGCAGTCAGAATAGCAAAGGACCAAACCGAGGAAAAGATAACCAACTCGGTTAAGAAGGGGGATAAAACCTTTTATAGGTACATTAGGGAGCGAAGAAAGACAAAGGGAGGGATACTGAGGCTGAATAAAGAGGAGGGTGGGTAGGCAGAGAGGTACAATGAAAAAGCAGGGATACTGGATGAATACTTCTGCTCAGTACTCACAAAAGAAGAGGAGGGGAGGTACCTAATCCACTCAGTAGAAGCACTCTGGATAGGGGGGTCGATATCAGTCCCTTCACAGAAGAAAGGGTTCTGAAGGAACTCCTAAAACTGAAGGTGGACAAAGCAATGGGGCCTGATGGAATTCACCCCAGAATTCTAAAAGAACTAAGGGGACAACTAGTGACACCACTGACTACCCTTTTTAACAAATAATGGGAGGATGATGTGGCACCTGAGGACCAGAGGAGGGCGGGTGTGATTTCCTTTCGCAAAAGTGGGAACAAGACAGAGGCAGGAAACTACAGACCTGTCAGTTTGACCTCAGTGGTACGGAAAATGATGGAATCACTTCTGAAGGAAAGAACTGTTGAGTACCTAGAGGCCAGTGGGGCACACAATCCAAGGCAGCATGGATTCACAGCAGGAAGGTCATGTCAGACAAATCTAATCAGTTTCTTTGACTAGGTAACCAAAGGAGTAGAACAGGGAGGGCATGTGGACATGGCCTACCTAGACTTTAGCAAGGCATTTGACACAGTCCCACACAAAAAATTAATTAGCCAGTCTGGGAGTGGGTCCCAGGGTGGTAGTCTGGGTAAAACATTGACTGGTCAACAGGACGCAGAAGGTAACAGTAAACGGAGTCCACTCCGAAGAAAGGGGGGTTACTAGTGGGGTACCGCAGGGTTCAGTACTTGTTCCAGTCCTTTTTAATGTTTTTATAAGTGACATTGCAGAGGGACTGGACGGAAAAGTATGTCTCTTTGCAGATGACACAAAGATCTGCAACAGGGTAGCTACACAAAGTGGGATGGAAAGGATGAGAAGGGACTTGGCAAGGTTGGAGGAATGGTCAAATGTATGGTAGCTTAGATTCAATGCAAAAAAGTGCAAAGTAATGCACCTGGGAAACAAAAACCCAGGGGAAGAGTACACAATGGGGGTGAGATACTGATAACAACACAAATGGAAAGGGACCTGGGGTAGCCATATCAGATGACATAAAGGTAAACAAGCAATGTAAGAAGGCAGCAAGGATGGCTGGGGGGATACTGGAATGTATATGGAGAGGCCTCACCAGTAGAAAACAGGAAGTTGTTATCCCTTTTTACAGAAAGTTGGTGAGACCCCATCTGGAGTACTGTGTGCAGTTCTGGAGACGCCATCTCTGTAAGGACATAGACAAGATGGAGGCAGTCCAGAGGAGGGCAACTAAAATGGTGCAGGGTCTGCACTGGAAGACATATGAAGAGAGACGAAAGGAGCTTAATATGTATAGCCTTGAGGAAAGGAGGGAGAGGGGGGACATGATAGAAACGTTCAAGTACCTCAAGGGAATCAACAAAGTCCAAGAGGATAGCATCTTTCAAAAAAAGAGATGTGCAAGAACAAGGTGACCCAATCTGAAGATGGGGGGGGCGGCTCAGAGGTATTGTGAGAAAGTATTTTTTCACAGAGAGAGTGGTGGACGCATGGAACGGCCTTCCTGAGGAGGTTGTAGGGTCAAAAACAATGAGGGAATTCAAGAATGCATGGGACAGACATAAGGCAATTCTGGTGGGGGGTACAAAGAAGTAGGCTGTTGGTTAACTAGGATCTGCAGCTTATCCAATAGGTAGGGAAATGGGCAAACTAGGTGGACCAAGCGGTCCTTGTCTGCCTTCAAAGTCTATGTTTCTAAATGCCTGTTTTCAGGGGCAACCTGGGATAATTGGGCAGGTTAATGGACTTGCTCACAGTATGCAACTGGTAGGTTGTGAGAAGCGAACCCTGTCCTACTATGTACCAAGCTCATTCACAGCTGGTTATTCTAAACCCTAACCTATACTGCCAGCCCAGTGGTGATGGCTACCAGTATCAGGGAGGAATCTGAGTGTACATATTTTTTTAAAGTATGAAAATAAAGGATGGAAGAATTTATCAAGCAACAAAGGCATGACCCATGTGCCCTGCTCTGGTTCTTTCTGATACTGGGTGCCAGGATTCTTCTTGAAACTGGGGCCAGGATTACTAGACAACCATGGGGGGGGGGGGGCTCAATAAACAGACAGTATTCTGAGCATGCGTATCTTCATTCTCTCGATGCCCACTCACTACTTGCATGCGCATAATCATTGAGCTTTCTGGGAACAATTAAAACTGGATGTAAACGCGCTACAACTTACTCAGCACATCCCTGCAACAAACCGGTTAACTTCTACCGGTAAGAAAACCAGTGTACATATAAACGCACTGACAGATAACGGTCACCCGCCACGGGCAGTCAGTTGGCCAGCTGCTGCACCATTTGTTCATTTTTAAACATGTTCCACAGATGAGATGAATAGGTAACGTCCCTGGATAACACAGAAGCCACTCTAAACCAACAGCCGGGTCAGTAATCGGCACAAGATTACTTTTACAGGTAAAAATGCCCACTGAAATTCACCGTGCCATACACCTTACCAGTGTGAATACTGTGGCCTTTTCTGGGTTTTGACATCCACAATATGGCGGCGCCCATTATGTACTGACACAAGGCAGCTCCATGATGTCACAACGTTCACTCATAGTTTTCTTGTAGCTCCGCCCCAGCCAGCAAGAGCTGTGCTGATGACGCTTAATTCTGTCGCTGGTGCATGGAGGAAATTCCAAACACTCAGTATTCTGAGAGTTTTTCTTTGTTTAGAATTGTACACTTTGTATATACTCTGTGCTCACCAGAATATGTCAGACAGAAGGGGGGAGGCCGAAGATTGGGCTTGAGGTGTTTATGTCGGGGCTGCCTCGTTGGTATTGCGGCCCTGATTTTGAGGGTTTGGGCTGTCACTGGTGGCTGTAGCCTGTGAATTGCACTTTGGTAGTTTTAGCAATGATACTGGAGGATTAAGGATCCCTCTTGAGCTCGCAGACAATTACGGCACTTTTCAATGCCGTCCACGTTGCACTGCTCCACCCACTACTGCATCTGAGGTCGGCATTACATGCCCATCTTGAGCGTAGCGCAGTATAACACAAATCATACGAGAGGCATCTCCTCTCAGTCAATTAGAACACACAATTGCCATCAGTTACTATCCCACAAACTGCACCGGAGAACACCCCAGAGTCAGTTATTCAGTCAAACCCCAAAGACAGGGTAAGCCAGGACAAATTTCTGCTTACCAAGGAAATTACAGAGCAGTGGAATGGAATGTATGGGGATTGGGAACCCCTATATTTTATTTATTTTATTTATTTAGCCTTTGTTAACCAGGTAAGTACACTAGACAAGACAGTTTGCGTATTTTCAGGTCCGACCCGGGAGAGTACAGGAAATTACATACTTACACACATGGGACAACATGGTACATAATTAGGAAAAGATTACACGTCATGAGACAACAAGCTACAAGTTAGAAAAAAACAAACTCGCATGTCACGTGCGAACATCGTAATATAGAATACACAAAGTACAAGGCATATGAGGTACATTTAGTTAGAATAGGTACAGCAGAGTAAGCGGTGTGTGCCAGTTTTGGAGCAGTAAAAGGTAAGGATTGGTAGCAGCAAGTACAAAACTATCATCTTAAGGGCCAGCTGTTATGCATGAATGCTAAGTGCTAACATATGTCACGGGGGTTTTTGGCACACGCAGGCTGATCTGAGTTTGAGATGGCTCCAGAGGGAGGAACGCAGGCTGCCTTGAGAGGGGGCAACACGGACCTGGGCTGGGAAGGTGTGCCAAAGTTTGGGGGTACATGCTGCAAAATCCCTTTCACCCATTTGAGTCCGAGTCACTGGTACCTTGAGTGTGGCAGATCCCTGACGCCTAAGGTGATAGGACGAGGGAACAGTTTGGACCAGCAAACTTGCCACCCCTGAAGGGGTGCCTGTGTTGAGGACCTTTCCTGTGAAGCAACCAAGGACAAAGTCAATGTGCTTTGAGGGCGAGAGCCAGTTTAACTTATTGTAGAGATCACAGTGGTGAGTAATTAGTACATGCTTGCACAGCACTCTTATTAATCCCTACTTATGAAGCTGGATTGGTGGAACTGTCAGACCTAGAGTCCTTTCCGACCTTAAATTACTATGTCACTACTGCAGGCCCCCCTCCCTTGTTTCTGATGGTTTATCTGGGGGGCTCTCAGGCCCTCTGTCGCTTACTCTGGCTAGCTCTTGGCATCTTTCCACCCCGGTTCCCCAGAGGAGCAGCATTGGGGACCAGCAGGCACCTAGTTCTCAGTTGGATGTTCAGCTTTTCTTGCTTTTCCTCACCCATTGTCTGTCCCACCGCCAGGCAGTGCCCCTGCATGCCACTCACACAAGTAGTACCCATCCCCCCGCAGAGGAAGAAAGCTCTCTGGCCCACCGTAGGGACAACTAGTATGGCAGAATCTGGTGTCCATTCTCCAGCAGGAAGCACTGCATTATGGTAGCCCCTTTCCAAGCCACTTAGCCAGTTCCCAAGCTTGTTTCTGAATTTGGGCTGCCAGCACGTCCTGCTACCCACTAGACCATCAGACAGTTATCCCCTCCTGAGCGTAGTTCAGTTGGTGCACATCCACCTCTGGACCAGAAGGTTGTGGGTTCTCGTCCCACACCGGGATTGGGCTTGCACCTAAAAATTCCTGGCATCCAAGTGCAGTGTTGAGGGGTGCTATACTGCTGGGGTGTGCCGTCCTTCGGATGAGATGTTAAACCGAGGTCCCTTCTACCCATCCTGGTGGGTGTCCAGGTGGAAGTAAAAGAACCCAGGGCACTCTTTGCAAAGATCAGGGGACATTCCCGGTGTCCTGGCCAACATTCCCCTTCCCATAAACCGGTTCATGCAATTATCCAGGCTGTGTGTGGGTGATGTGCAATATGGCCACCACCACACATTCAGTCACTTCACTACCAGTCTAGCATTGCTTGTAAAGCGCTTTGGGATACACTGTGTATGGAAAGCGCTATATAAATGCTGATTATTCTTTTTCTACCTTTAATCTAATACCCCCCATAATTTTCTTTTTTTGCCTTAATGCTTTTTGCACTTTTTATTATCATTATTCTGGCCTCTCTCAGCTGTTTCAGATCCAGGAAAAAAGAGATTATTTAATCACAAGGACCAATACAGCAGCATAACTCTTTTTCAGCTTTTTCAGATAATCCTCTCGTTTGGCCTCACTGTCTTCCCCCTTGTATTTTTATTATTTTCTGGCATGCTGTTCTTTTTGTTACTGCTTCCTCCACCTCTAATGAAAACTAGATTAACTTTTTCTGACTTTCTTCCCATCTCATGCATGAGCCTGTCACCTCTGTTACACCCCTCTTCATGACATCCCACTTGGCTTCTGCCTCTTCCGCTCCCACTGCCTCTACTAACTTACTAGTCGGTATTTCCCTCATCTTGTCAAAGTACACTTACTTTTCTGAAGTCCAGGAGCAGTTTTTAAACTTGAGTCATGTGTTCCTGTGGTTATGTTGGACCACGCTGTATTGCAGTTGCTGGATCCCACAGGTTCCCTCACCGCTGCTTCTCTGACTGTCTAAGCAGCAGACAGAGCTAGATCAGTGATGGCTTCTTCTCTTGTCTGTTCCCTGGCCCTCTGCACGAGAAAGCACTCTTGCATCACATCCACCAGCACCTGAGTGCTTACTGGCTGTCAGGATTTCCTAGTCCACATCTGCCATATTTAGGTTACCCGCCAGCACCACCTCCCTTAGGCAGATGCCTTCCCGATCTCCTCTTCTGATTCCCTATCTCCTTCCTCAGGGATGGCTTGCAGCTGTGCGCTGTTTTGTCCCCATGAAGCTCCAAGCATGCAGATGGCCAAAGGGGCAGGGAAAACCACCCCAGCTAAGGCCGCACACATTTGACTGTGGCAGTCGTCTGCCAGTGCTGCTGAAGATGAGTCAAGCTTAAAGCCACTGTATTTGTTAGTAACCACATAGTTTTCTTTTCAGCAGCAGTGTTTGTCTAACAAAAATATCAAAATACACATTTTTTTGTGCTTTCTTTCATTCCTGAACCAAGATACATGATTGTAACTTTTTTAAAAGTTCCCACTCCTGCGCCATGCCCTCCATGAAAACATTAAATATCTTGGTGCAGTGCTGGGCTGTTTGCCATCAGAAACACATGGCAGCACCATCCTAATACATCCACAGTATAAATCTAGCCTGTACATCCAATGGGTAACCTCAGCGGAAGAGATGTTTTAGAATCATGAGTGGTGGCCATCTGTGATTCATTCATTACAAAATTAGCTGTAAAGGTTGTTTAAACAATATTTGAGAAAGCTAAAAATATACTGGGCATGAATCTTAGGATGTCAGAAATACATTTTTGCCAAAAAACTATATGATAAGATTTTTTTTGTCCGACTACCAAATACCACTGCTTTACTAAAACCTGGCCTTTATGAAGGAGTTGCAGGGCTGGCCCGTCAGCGCAGCGGTTCGATTTCCGCTTGCGACGCCGGCGACCCGGGTTCGGGAACGGACTCGGGTCGCTGGAAGGGCCGGCCGGGGGGAGAAGGATAGAGCGTCCTATGGACTGCTCTCCTTCTCCAAGGGGGAGGGTGGGATAGTGCTCAGATATTTAATGTTTTCATGGAGGGCATGGCGCAGGAGTGGGAACTTTTAAAAAAATAATGCACCTAGGAAACAAGAACCCAGGGGAAGAATACACAATGGGTGGGGAGCTAGTAACAACAACAAAACAGGAAAGGGACCTGGGGGTAATCATATCAGATGACCTTAAGGTTAGCAAGCAATGTGAGAAGGCAGTAGGGAGGGCCGGGAGTATACTGGGATGTATAGGGAGAGGCATCAGCAGCAGAAAACAGGAAGTTGTTATCCCTCTGTACAGACAGTTGGTGAGACCCCATCTGAATACTGTGTCCAGTTCTGGAGACCCCATCTCCGCAAGGACATAGACAGGATAGAGGCAGTCCAGAGGAGGGCAACTAAATGGTGCAGGTCTGCAAGAGAAGCCGTATGAGGAGAGACTAAAGGAGCTTAATATGTATACGCTTGAGGAAAGAAGGGAGAGGGGGACATGATAGAAACTTTCAAGTACCTCAAGGAATCAACAAAGTCAAAGAGGGTGCATCTTTCAGAAAAAGAGACTTGCAAGAACAAGGGGACACAATTTAAAGATAGAAGGAGGCGGTTCGAGGGCAATGTGAGGAAGTATTATTTCACAGAGAGGGTAGTGGATGCATGGAACAGCCTTCCTGAGGAAGTTGTGGGGTCTAAAACTGTGGGAGAATTCAAGAATGCATGGGACAGACATAAGGCAATTCTTGTGGGGGGCAGGAAGATAAAGGCTGTTGGTTAACTAGGATCTGCGGCCTATCCTGTAGGTAGGGAAATGGGCAGACTAGATGGGCCTAGCGGTCCTTATCTGCCATCAAAGTCTATGTTTCTATGTTTCTATGGAGCACTTTTGACCCCTGGCGGAGGCCGGGGAGTCACACAGCTACCGGCACATACACACTGGAGGCGGGGCGGACGTCTGACGTCATTGCACGACCCCGCCTCCCCGGAAACCAGGAAAATGGACGGCTGCCGGCCGCCCTCCATGAAGCCCGCCGTGGCTTTAATTAGCCCCCCAGGCCAGCCCTCCGACCTATCCCGGTCTCTGCGGGATGTCTCCTCCTCCTCCGCATCCCGCAGCCCCGCCGTGGGGGGTAAGCCACGGGGTATCGGAGGGCCCGAGGCCGATCTGGGGGGGTGGAAGCCGTCGGCCCGTGACCGGGCTGAAAGTACCGGGAAGCCGGCAGCTAGGTGGTGGAGAAAAATGAAAAAAAAAAAAATGAAGGAGTTGCAACGGAGGCATTGAGCAATGGGGGGGATGCTGAGGATGGGGTAAGTCCAGGGTTGTGGGAGCAGGCAGAAGGAAAAGAAAGGGGTGTAAAAAAAGAAAAGCAGTGCATAATGAAGTCAATTTAAAAAGACAGAAACGTGAACTGCTTCCAGCAAAAAATAGAAACACGAACTGCTTCCAGCATTGCACAGGCTGGCAGTATCGTAGTCATTCACTTAAAAAAAAAAAAAAATGAAATATGGAAAAAGGTAAAGTAATTCGCATGGCGTTCAAGGCAGCCAATAAGGCTTTAAAATGCACAATATTATCTAAACCAGGCCACAAACTGCCCCAAAAATATAACACTTCCACAGTACAGTTTAGAGTGTCATCAGCTTTGGACACTAGGTGGCACATTTCACCCTTTTTTCAGCTTGCTGTCTTCCTGAACCTGATTATGTTGTCTCAAGAAAAATGGTACTATTCATATAGGACTCTTCTTCTGTGTACCCAGGGTATACGCATGTGCTCCCTTCACTTGCGGTGCGTGGATCAGTTTAGACTTGGATACAGGCTTCCTGTTAGAAGTCCAATGTCTAGCCATGCTCCATCCACAAGTCCACCACCTGATGCATCAGACCTTCCACAGCCAGGCTGCAGAGGCAAAAAAAAGAGTTTAGAATGTGACATTGTACTCCCAGTGGGGGTGGTGAGTACATCTTTGGACTGTTCCTCTCCAGAGATCTCAAGCCCCACTAGAGTGAAATACTCTGTGTAACCTTCGGCAAGTCACCTCTCAGTACATCAGTCCACCCAGCTGTGAAATGGGTAGAAGCAGAATACCTACTAGAAATGAAAAAAATGAGATGTTGCATCTCAGTTGGTACATCCTGGGTAAAACAATTATGTAAAAAGAAAAAAAGGATGGCTCTTTTTCGAGGGCCCTTACTCAAGAAAGGGAGTATTTTCTTCAATAAGGTAAACGCAGCCAATTAAAGGAGAGATACTAGGCAGAAAAAGGGAGCGCATTATCTCTAATGCTTGCATTTTATCATTAGTGGTTACCAAGCTCTTGATGGGGGGTGGGCTCTCACAGCAAAATGAGGAAAATATAGAATAGTGGATGGGAGACCATCCACAACAAGGCTGTATTTCCATCGAGGAGCTGATGACATCATAGAGACCTCAGAGCGAAGTCGAGAGGTCTTTTGATGTCATCAACTCCCAGATGGAAATAGCAGTTTTGTTGTGGATGGTCTCCCATCCACTGTTTTGTATAGTATATGGTTCTTTGTGTATTTTTACGTCTTCGAGATCCTTTACCTTGCTGTTTGCTACTGCTCTCACTCCCGCTCGATTACGTGCTGCTTCCACTCTCTGTGGTGCCGCTCACTCACTCTCTAACTGCCCTCAACTGTGACCGCAACATTTTTTTTTTTTTTAATTTTGGGGAAAAAACAAATTGCCACACGGAGATGTGTGTGGCTACTCAAGTCCCGACTTCCGAAAAAAAAACGGTGATGCCGCTGCTGCTCGCTCGCTGGCTCCGGAGGGTCCGTTGCTGGCTCACGCTAAATCCTATCGCCATGTTTACGCAGCTTTTCTGGGACATCCCACTGTGTCAGCCAATCTGGTGGCAGGTAAAGGCGAAAAAGCTGTTGTACTATCGATGTGATGTCAGAACGATAGTACAACAGCTTTTTTGACCTTTGAACTGCCCTACAACAACTTTGTGAGAGCCTCTGATTTCAGTGCACAATAAGAGGCAACCATATACTATTATTGTTTAGCAGTCTGTTTTCCTAATTAGGACACCTTCTCTTAGGTGAGATCTCTTTAAGGTGGAGTTCTTTGGAAGAGTGCCAATTGATGTGCCTAAATGAGGAAGCCATTGTGGCCTAGTGGTTAGAACACCAAACTGCAGAACGGCATTACAGGTTTGAATCCCACCATCCCCCAGGTTTATTGAATGACCCTGAGTGAGTCACTTGTCCTCCCTGTGGTTCAGTACTCCCAGTTGTGCAACTGGATAGATGAAAGACCCCACTGAAAACAAAAACGTGAATGTTAGTTGCTCTATTCTAGATAAGTGTATTATGCAATGAAGTGAATAGGGACACAGTTTGTTGATGCCTGAACAAGTGTTATAGGGACACAGTTTGTTGATGCCTGAACAAGTGTTATGTGTGATAATTCCTAACATATCTTAAAGGAGCCAGGAAATGTGCTTGAAATGGCAGCTTCTTCTAATGTTCCTGTTTCAGAAATTGTATTCATACTCACCCCCAATCGTTCCATATTTCTTTTTTATTAAGCTTTTTCTCACCCCAGTAGCACCTCCCCACCCAGCCCCTCAGTGACCTTCTCATGATCTTACCAGTTATCTGTCACTTACCTAGAACCACAGTAGTGGTAGGTGGCCTGCCATGTTGGTCATATGTTGGCCTGCAGGGGGGTGCCAGCACAATGGCTGACTAGGGCTTTTTCCTCCAGCCCTTGATTTTCTCTCTGAGGGTGCTGGTTTGCAGTGATGTGCATGCCTGCATGCATGTGTGCTTAGCAGGGCGGCTGCCACTCAACTCTTCTAGGTGCTCCTGCCGTTGTTCTACACCAGGTGGCAGTCAAGTAGCAGGATGCAACATTTCTTCTCCCAGAGGAAGGAGAGCTGTCCTTGGAACACTCAATTCCCCCTTCCTAGCTGCCCCCAGACTGACCCGAGTCCATTCCCAAACCTGGATTGCCAGCATAGCGGGTGGAAGTGCTACATCTTTGTAATCAGCCCAGCTCCCTGATTGAGCAGTAAGGCATGACACTGTGTCTTACTGAGGGATAATAGCACACCTCGGGAGTTTGGCACAGGATGAAACTGTGACTGCCTTTTATACCCGAGAAGTGCTGTTATCTCACAATTACACATATCCTCAAGTGCCAGGTAACAACAGAAAGTGAAGTATTTCTGACCTGTGATATGCTGTAATAATGTGCTAGCATGTGATCAGATTTCACCTATCACTGCATGGGATCTTTCCAACCCATTTATAATGATCTGTATTTAATTGTACATGAATAGCAGATGAAAAACAGTGTTTTGTACTATTTTCTTTTAGTGAACAATATTTTGTACAATTCTCTTCACAGAACTACAGATTTGGAGTTTTTGCTTATGGTATGTCACTATACGGCTTCAGAATTCTACACACTGCTCTTCTAGTTCAGCAGCTCATGGCCAGAGTTCTGACTCTGTGTACTGACGTCGACAAAGCAGCAAATTCTTGGTTCCATGATGAGAACTATACAGAATGTTGTACATTATATATAGAATAATGCATATGCAGGTGGTTGATATGGAGTTTTTTTACACACCCAAGATGTGTGATAATAAAAAAACCTCGAGAGCGTAGCTTGAGAGGTTTTTTTATTATTATCACACATCGAGGGTGTGTAAAAAAACCCCATATTAAGCACCCTGCATATGTTTTATTTTATATAGTAACAGGCTATGGTTTTAAAAAGCATCAGTACAACAAAACACACACTGCCCCACATAACTTGAAATGCAGCCTTTATTACTCGTTTATGAATGTTTCCCTGTCACTAGAGCTAGAGGTAAAGAAAGGGTTCTTCATTGTCTTGTCACTTTAGATGGGGAGTCTCTGCTTTATTTGTGCTGCTTTTACAGTAAAGGAACTGCCTGTGTGTTTGTTTTTTTTCCGTTATGGGACTGTCTCGCGCTGCCTGTCAGCTGATTAGTTTAATGATTCTCGGCGCGAGGATGTGGAAGTCGTATCAACTCGCAGATTGATACGACTTTGTTCGTATCAACTTGCAAGTTGATACGACTTTTTAAGAAGTGAGAAAACAAGTTGATATTGGCCATAGCCAGTTATTATAAAGAAGTAATACAAAACACAGTTTCCATTTAGGCTTTTATTTGGGTACAGTTAAATATGGATTGTTCCATTGTTTGTTCATGGGGGGGGGTGGATGGTCTTAAAAAAAGTCTAAAGAATGAGAGAAATAGTACAGTAAGGTCGCGAAACATGAGAAAATATAATAAAGAGGCATTTCTACATAAACTGAGGAATGTTAGATGGGATAGATTGTTTTTAATGCTGGAACTGGATTGGGCTGTAGAAGAATTTACTTCATTGTTCACCCAGGCATGTAATGAAATTGCCCCTGTTAAAATTAGAACAAATAGAGAAACAAACGTTCCCTGGATTACAGATAAAATAAAACACAATATCCGATATAAAAACAGATTATGGAGAAGAGCAAACAAAACTTTGGATATAAAAGATTGGGAGAAATTTAAAAAAGAACGAAATTTACTTAAATGTAATATTAGATTAGCTAAAAAAACATATTACATGACCAAGGTTGAACAATGTACAGACCCAAAAAGATATTGGCATTTGATTCAGTCTTTTCAGCATCCAATCACAAATAAGCAAGCCATCCAAATTAGGGACAATGACATATTACTGTCATCTTCAGGTTCAGCAGAGAGGCTAAATACTTATTTTATTACACTCCCAGATACTCAAATTCCTTATGGATGCTTTGAGGAGAATGGATTAAAGGCACCATTTGGGGAGAACATTTAGATTTAGAGTAATTATCTGTAGAGAGGTAAAGGAAGAACTAAGGAATCTCAAAGTAAATAAAGCCCCTGGGATGGATTTAATAGAAAATAGATTCTTAAAAGATTCCCTTGAGGTAATAGCCCCAATATTAACAAGACTTTTTAATTGGAGTCTAGTAAATAGAAGGTTTCCGACCATGTGGAAGTGAGCAAAGGTTATCCCAATTCATAAAGGTGGTTCTATGGGAGAGCCAACAAATTATAGACCAATTTCGTTGCTGTCCGTGGTGTCAAAGGTCTTGGAGAGATTAGTCCAAAAGCAGTTGACTAATTATCTGGAAGAGAATTCTCTCTTGTCCTGCTATCCGTCGGGTTTTCGAATGGACCATTCCACGGACACCGTGCTCGCTGATTTGGTTGACATCATAGCCTCCAAATGAAATGGAGGTGGTTTGGTGGGCGCGGTGTTTGTGGATCTCTCCAAAGTCTTCAACACCATTGACCACAACATTTTGTATGAAAGAATGCTGAGCCTGGGGATTGGCAATGAAACTCTTCCCTGGTTCCAGTCATATCTAACGGAAAGGGAGCAGCAAGTTCAGGTTGGAGATGTTCTTTCTAATCCAGGGTTTATTAAAAGAGGAGTCCCTCAAGGCTCGATTTTGGGCCCTTTATTATTTATAATGTATGTAAATGATGCTCCTAAAGTAGTAAATTATTCAGCTTTACGAATGTATGCAGATAATACTGCCTTGTTGGCAAGTGGGAAACCATTACAGGTGGTGGAAGAACATCTTCAAAGAGATTTTAGTACTTTGGAAATTTGGTTGAGGAGGTCAAAGTTGGTTTTAAACAGCAAAAAAACAAATACTATGATATTCTCAACCAAAGGGAATGAAAATTTGAATCGATATAAACTCTTTATAAAAACATGTAGTAATAAAATATTGGCACAGGTTGAATTCTATAAATATCTGGGGTTTATATGGACCAAAACCTAAAATTTGATGTCCATATTAAGGAAGTGACATGTAAAATAAACAATAAGTTGGGAGCCTTTCAGAGATCTAAGCATTGTATGAATCAGAAAATGAGAGGGGATGTTATAAATCAATTAATTATACCATGCATTGATTATGGTAGCCATATATATGGCATGGCTAATAAAACAGAATTAAGAAAGTGCTATATAATAATTTGGCCAGATTTATATTAAATTGTGATAGAAATATGTATCATTGCGATATGTACTCATTATTACAATGGCCCCATTTAGAGCAGAAAAGGGATCAAAAATGGATTAAATTAATTCATGGGGTGGTTCATAAACAATCCCCAGGTATTTAGTAGAAAACCTGATATATGTTACCCATGGACATCAACATAAACTTAGAAGAAATGAGGGGAAGTCTTTTGTAATACCTAAATCAATGAACAGATATGGGAAAATGACTTCTGGCTGTCAAGTGGCTGACTTGTGGGCTCCCATTGAGGCTAAAAAGTGAAAAATACAGAACTTTAAGCAGTTTAAGGATGTGATTGGATATGATCTGAAAATGAAGTGTATATGTAATGATTAGAGTCTTTGTTTTGACTATTGTTAAGGTAAGAGGATAATTACTTGTATTTTGTTCTTGTTAAGACAGACATAGATGTTTTTAAACTATGCTTAGTGTTTATGTAAAGTATTATGTTACTGTATTTATTCTTGTAATGAAAATGGGAATTTTTCCCATTGATGTGTTACCATTGCTACCTGTATAAAAATAAACTTTTTACTACTACTACACACACACATATATATATATATATATATATATATATATATAAAACCAGCCTAAACAGAGGGAGTGATACTGAGGGGAGAAGAGTGTGAGAAAAGTCCTGACCTCTCAGCACAGTAATAACGTTGTTTTAATTCACATACAGAAAACAAAGAGGAGCACAGTGCACCTTTACAAATGCTTTGATAAACCCCTCAAGCTTCACTCTCAGGGTTTATGTAGCATCTAACACCTTGGAGGGGTAAACGTCTTGTTACACACACCACCCCATACTTTATTCTATTTGGGCTACACATAATAATAAGCTTCAAATGCAAGCTAGAGCTAGTGCATGCATTTGATAGTGAAATGGGTGACAGAAATTACAGTATCATGGTCGGAGTTCCATGATAAATTGTAAATACTTGACTGACATGACTCTCGAGGGTTCGATCCCTGCCACCCAACCACATACTGTATCATAACACACACTGTACTGAATTGTTTGAAACTAGAAAAGGAATAACTATTGTAATCTGAGAAATCTTGCTAGTATGCCATCTGTGCATAACTGTGTCTGTTTTATTGGGAAGATAATTCTCATCGTATGCCATGGCTTGGAGATATAATCTATCTCTTGAAGTAAGGTAGTCTTTTTGTATCACCAACCAATGGCGGTAGGTCTCTGCCGCAGATTGGTGAATTTGTTAAAGGTGTGCATTCAGGTGGGTTGCCTAAAAGATATTTCTTCTGATCGTCTATATCGTTTGATAATTCGATTGGCATCTAGTAGGATTGATATGCGAGAGCAAGCCAGGGGCAATGGGGTATATTAAGTTGCTGTCTATGGGAAGCTGGGGAGGGTGAGAAATGGAGAGAGGAGTGCAGCAGGTTCCAGAGGGAGGAAAGGAGATAGGCGAAGGCTGACTGTCTGGCAGAGCAGTGAGAGTGTGGGGGTGTTTGGATCCCTGGAGTGGAAGGAGTATGAGGCAGAAGGAACAAGTGAGGTGAGTGTGGCTAGGTAAGAGGGTAGTGATTCAAACCAGTATTTGGAAATGACGACAACAAAAACAGGCAGTTACAGATGCAGCAGATGGAGCCAATACAAAAGGTCTACTCAGAGCAGATGGGATAAGCACGGCTTCACTGTTACTGTTGAGCATTTAGATGAATGAGTACAGATGCAGGCAGGATAAATCTCCAGACTTCTTTATTTGTGAACACTAGCAGCAGGATGCAGGTGCCCCTTCCCACGGGATCAGCTGTGGGGAGGGGCAGCTGCATCCTGCTGCTGGTGTTCACAAATAAAGAAGTTTGGAGATTTATCCTGCCTACATCTGTACTCTTTCATCCAAGTGCCCAACAGTGAAACCATGCTCTTCCCATCTGCTCTGAGTCAGTATTTGGAAATGAAGGAGGCACAGTAGGACTGGCAATGGGAGGGAAAGGGAAGGATGGAGAGGGAGCAGTAGTGAGTACCAGGGGGGAGTTGGTAGCAAAACAATAGAAGGCATTACAGAGTATGTCCAATCTAGCAAGGGAGGAGGGGCAGTACCGTAGACCGTAGACCACATCCACATAGTCAAAGACTGGGAGTACCTTATTGGTAGCCAGTTCCATGTGGACCTGTGAAGACCGGCAGTTTTTACTATGGTACAGGGTAACAAGCTTGGGGAGGAGGTTGTCATTGATGGCATCGCTTTGGATGGAGAAGTCAAGACTACTGTCAAACCCCACACTGAGATACTTAAAAGAAAGAACCACTTCAAGAGGGAACCACCCAGGGTGGTGAAGGAAGGGAAGGGGGCAAGCCTGGCCAGTTTCTGACTGGTGCCAATGAGCATGGACACTGTTTCTGTAGTGTTGCCCAAGAGTTGGTTGGACTGGAACCAGTGCAGGACATTATGAAAGTCTTGCTGGCATGAGACTTCCACAACCACAGTTGAGGGGCCAGATATGTAGAAAACTGTGCCATCTGCATACATGTAAAATGTGAGTTGGCACAGGCAGAGGGGAAGTTATCGATGAAAATGGAAAACAGGAGAAGAACCCAGGATGGAGCCCTGTGGGACCCTAGCCTGGATTGCAGGTGGAGTAGAAAGGACACCACCTACCTGTACCAACTGCCAGTTGCTTGAGAGGTAGGAAAGGAACAAGTCGACAGTGGGGATTGAGAGGCCAGCCAAACTCAGCTTGTTCAGGAGAGGTGGATGGGTCACTGAACCAAAGGCTTTGGCCAGATCAATGAAAATGGCCACTGTGATGTGCCCCATATCCATCCCAGAGAGGATGGAGTCAGTGATTCGAAGCAGGGAAGAGGCAATGGATTGGTGCTTCTGAAAACCAGACTGGAAGGGAGAGAGGAAGTTAGAGGAGTGGAGGATGTCTGCAAGCCTAGAGAAGACCAGTTTCACTTGCAGCATTGCAAGAGAGGAGAAGTGGGTGATACAGCGTAAGTTGCCAGGGGTGGAGGAATCACCCCTTTGTGGAGGGGAGAACTTTAGCAATCTTCCAAGACTGAGTAAGAGTAAAGGGGAGGAGACAGCAGGAGCTGAGAGATGAAGTATAGGATCTAGGCTAGATTTGGAAAGGTTGGTAAATTAAATGGAAAACAGGGTTTCCTGGGTAGTGATGGGAAGAATGAAACCCCAGGGAGTGGTGTGGTCAAGATGGAGGGAGAGAAGAGGAGAGGAGAGGAGAGGAGAGGAGTCAAGAGGGGAGAGCACAAATAGTCAAAAACTAGTGAGCAGCAACATAGGTAGAGTCAGAGACTGGTGAACCATTAACCATAGGGAGTAGGGGAGCGAACTGGGCAGGGGGATCAAAGAGGGCTTGAATCACTTTCCAGAATTTGGCTGAGGAGTTATGATTTTACTGAAGCTTGGCCTTAAAATATAGGGATTTTGTGGTATAGACAGCCTTTGTTCAAGACTTTCTAAGTGCCCTGTAAGAGAAGAGGTCAGACAGGAAATGGAATCATTTGTACCGGGGCCGGGCTTGATCACGTGTCTTGCACAAATCAGTGAGATCATAGGTGATCCAGGGATCGTGGAAAGACTTAAGCCTGGACTGCCTGATGTGGGCATGCTTGTCCCAGAGGTAAAAAAATGCAGCCTGGGGCAGATGACATCTAAGGGGCAAATAGTCTGTTTTCATACAAATATCTTCAGAAATAAAGAATGGAATTTCCAGAAATACACATTTTGGGGGAATCTTATGAGATTTGATTTCTGCAGATGCCAACGTTAACTGCTCTGTGGAAACCTAGAAAATCACTTCTAAACTTGTAGACAATATTAGATACAAATCAAAAATTCAAAGTGTATCTTGTATGTTGTATAAGCAATTAATGAAACAAAATAATTTAGTAGAAACAGCATTTTCATTCTGCGGTGAGATCTACCTCCTCATAAACATCAGCTATTTAAATCACCATAAAGTTAACATTTTCTGTTTAAATATTACCTGTTAATGGATTCATTTTGTTAGATCTTTATTCAGTTTTACAAGCAAAACCAAATTAATAGTTGATTTATCTAGGGCCCCATGTTCTGAGCCGGTCGGCAAACTGGTGCGTTGCATGAAAAAAATAGGGCCGGACAACTCTGGTGCCATATTCAAACTGATGGCATGATCCGAATTGACCGTGCTTTCTGTTTCAATATCAGACCCTGGTAGTGCGGCACACAACAAGGGGTCATTATGTTTGGTGCAGCACTACCAGAGAGCAGGGCTTAAAGACCTCCCATAGGGGTAAGCCGTAGTGAACACTGGTTAGCCCCATGGCCCCCATGGGTGATATTCAGCCCAAACATGCAAATGAGCCCATTGGGCATGCAGGGCACTAAGGGACCATTTGCATGCCCATTATTATTTTTCAAAGAAACAAGTTTCCTGCCTTAAAGCCATTATCATCTGCTTGTGACAGCAGAATAGTTTCTATAGTAACAGTTTGCAATGTACATGGAGAGGATTATGGTTTCACAGCAGGAATAAGCAACAGGACTGATGAAGTCTAAGAGAAAAATACCTTGGGACATATTTTCAATAGGTGGTGCAGGACTTACATCAAGCCCTGTGCCACCATACTGAATGCGCCAAACGGGGTTTACGCAGCTGCATCAATTTAGTAGGTTGGACACAGTAGTGACAGTTTACCCGACTTGCATCAGCTTCTACCAAACATTGGTGCAAGCACTGTGAAAAGGGTAATTGAGATTGCTGTAAGCTAGACCACAAAAAGTTGGTCTAACTTGAGGTAATTTCCACACCGGATGTAAAATCTCATTAGATTGCTGCATGCCCAGCGTGCCATATGTTTGGTGCACCTGGGCTTGTGGTAATTCAGCCACTTGAAAAACCCAAACCCTTGTTTTAATGACAATACTTTCCGTAATGAAAAACTGTAAGGTCATGAAATTCTAATTCAGGGTAAATTTTGTGTAGATGCATTCTGCTGGTGACAACTGTTTTTTTTTTCTCTAGAAAATGGAAAGTTAAAGCTCTTTAATGATGTGTTTAACTACTTGTAAAGATTTTCTATTCTAAATTGTACTGTACTATGCAGGCTTTTGTAAGGAATGTTAAGTTATAGTGTAAACCAATCAAAAAACTTAGACATTAATAGACTGCATTTGAGGTCTGTAGGTCAATTTATTAACATGTCTAAAATGAGGCTGCAAGTACACTACTAAAAACAATTTTGATCTGAGGGTCTACAACACGCAAGATTTGAGAATCTAATCCCAACTTTCCAAATTATTGGATAAACCTGAAATCAGAATAAGGACGTGAAGAGAAGCTTTGAGAGAGCAGTTAGGATGGGTGGACCAGTGGTAGGGCAGCAGCACTCAATCATGACCTTGAGCAAAATTGGGTTTCCAAGCTCTGGGACAGTCAGGGGGGCTTGATGGATCACAAATGTCAGATATCCAGCTCTTGGATATAGAAGCATAGAAACAAAGGCAGTGACGGCAGAAAAAGACCAATGGTCCATCCAGTCTACCCATGGTTACCCAAGACCTAATGTCTATCTAATGTCTACCCCCTTCAGCTCATCCCTTTCCCTCCCCACACATGCTGCAGAGCTTTCTATTATAGTCTTTACTCTGTCTCACCCATGCTTGAAGCCTTCCACAGTTTTGGCACCCACCACTTTTGCAGGCAGGCTCTTCCATAACTCAGCCACCCTTTTGGTAAAAAAGTATAGTCTTTCCCCTTTCAGTTTCCGTTTGTGCCCTCCTGTCATTGAGCTGGTGTTCCTATTAAATAATTCAGTTGAGTTCACTTTATTATTCCTTTTCAGAAACTTGAAGGTCTCTACCATATCTCCCCTCTCCTTTCTGGCCTCTAGCAAGTATATGTTGAATCCCCTTAGACGTTTCTCATAGGATTCCTCCTGTAGGTCCTGAATCGTCTGTCACCCTATGATGCACCATCTCCAGCCTGTCCTTAGCCTATTCGAGGTGAGAGCTCCAGAACTGGACACAGCACTCCAGGTGTGGCCTCACCATCTATAATGGGAGGGGGGGGATATTACTTCTTTCTTTCTACTATCTATACCCCTCCCTGTACACCCCAGCATTCTGTTTGCCTTGTTGCTATTGCGTGAGAGGGGATCCTTTCATTTGTGTAACTCCATCTAGCAAACCATAAATTGGTATTTGCATTGACTAAGATGGCAGGTCTTCCTGTTCCTGGATGGAGGACAAGGTGCAACTATGGCTTTCCTGCTACTTTGTGGTGGTAGTAGGGAGGGAAATTGACCCAACCATTAAAAAGAGAGAGCAAATAGATTTACTTTCTTCCAAGTAGAAGCAGCTGTCTTGTTGATTTCTGGCAGCCATTTTAACAAGGTTGAGAATGGAAAGTTTTGCTTGTATATATGCTCTTGAAGGAAATTAAATAACTGCAACATGTCTGTAGGTCACTGTTAAAAATCATCTTTATTTGTAGATATCCCAAAATAAATGTATATTTCCTTTTTAAAAACATAATGTACAACTTCATAGTAGCAAATACACTGACCTGGCTACTAAATATAAGTTACAGATAACAAATCCAGTTGTACTTTAAGATCTGTTCAAGCCATAAGTAGGCAATACAAAAATCAAGGCAGGGCCAACCAACCAAGTGCTCATTTAGTGAAACAGCAGCTTTAATGCTGCACCCAAACACACCTCTCCACTGTAATCAAGCATTCGGTATAGCAGAATGAGAGAAAATGGTTAAATATTTACCTTTGTGCCAACAGTGCTGATGGTAAATACATGAAATTTAATGTTCTAGAGTTCTGCTAATCATTCAGCTAGCTATCATAAATTGTTTCAATTTAATATGTTCCTATCATAGCCAAAGCATTTCTGATTCAGCTAAGCCATTTGCTTCATTTTCCATTCTAAAATGAAATGAGTTTCAGGAGCCTAACAACAAAAACAAGTAAAATTAAGAGTGATAGAAATGTCTGGTGTAGCTGAAACAATATTTTACATCCATGTTAATTTTAGTGGGAGAAAATTATTTTTATTCAGGCATTTATCCTCCAGCCACCGACCTGCTGCCCTCTGTCCAGCTCCCACAGCCCTAGGCATTTACCCCAGCCTCAGCATTCCTCAGGGGCATCCTCCCACCCATGGCTGGGTCCCTGGGACCCCACTCCCTGACTAGGTCTAGATCCATTTGGGGGTTGGTGCCCCGTTGTTGTTGCAGGGCCTGTGAGGAGCTGGCCATTATCCTGTAGATTGATTTTTTTTCCTCCTCCATTTTCACCCCACAGGGGCACCAGTGTGCGGTGATACATGCATATGTATAGTGACACTCAGTATAATAAGGTTGTCTCTCCTCCAAATGCACCTCTGCTGTGCTGACACCTAGCCTTTGCTCAGTGGCAAGGGAACAGCAGAAAATGTTGACTTTCTCCCTATGGGAGAAGAGCTGTCCTGTGGGATGCTCATTGGTCTCTCCGCAGCTGGCATCTAGCAACTTAAGTCCATCCCTCATACCAGATTGCTGGCATAGCAAGTGATAGTGCTACCTGGCTAGCCTTGCAAAATTTTTTTTTTGCAAGAAAGCACAAGAGTTATAAACTGTTCCAACACATACATTCTGATATGGTAGGAGCCCCCTTAAAGGGAAAGGTCCTCTCAATCTTTTATTTTTTAATGTACACCTGAGTAGTTTTTAAACATGAACAATGATTCTGTCTCTTACACCACCCTAATTTAAATTTAAAAGATGTTGCTTCACTCTGTTCTGCCTTGGCGTGAAAATCTGTTGGACTCCATTGCAAAGGTCGTGACCTGACTCATACAAGGCATCACGGTAGTTGACGATGCGAATGCTGCACTCCAGTAGATGCCTAAAATGGCTGTAACAACAGTGCACAATGACATCATTGGAGCGGCAGTGCTCTGGAGTGCACATTCACTTTGTATAGGGACATTATAAGTATAGTTATGCCCTTGTGTTGCATTTCTCATCCAGTCCTTCACTGTGCACGTGCGAAAAGGTTGGCACCTATGCACAGTGAAGAATTGTGATTATTCTTACCTACAATGCTGTGCTTCTGGATTTCATTTAACCTGTTGCCCTGTTTGTATGCCCTTTAAAGTGTGTCTTACAGACCCTTTTTTCTCATGATTCCCTTCCTAATCTAGCTAACAAACAGGCTGTGGTAAAGTCTGAGGAAATGTTTTTTTAAAGGAATTTTGAAGTTCTACTTCTGCTTTGGCAGAACAGTTGAACCCTCAAAAAGACAAACACTGTGTAAGCATCCCTCTGATCACAGGGCATTAAAGGAGAACTGTGTTGAATCTATAAGTCATTTTTCACAGCTTTTCAAATAATGATTCAAATTCTGCTAATTTTCTAGCTATATAGGCTTTCTAGTTATTCTGGTGGTTGTTTCTGATTTCTATGCTGCTGGTAAGAACCATTTTAGAACTGTATGATGTAGTTTATGTCCCTGTTCTACTCTTCTATTGTTGACACAATGCACCTATGTTCTATTCGGAACTCTATGGTTCTTTGAGACATAAAACACATCATACAGTTCAAAAATGATACTTAACAAAAGACTGCAAAGCAGAAACAATCACTGATGTTACTAAAATTTCTGTGTAGATACAACAGTAACAACCTTTGAACCAATGCTTACAAACCAGTCTTTATTGAGAAAAGTAACTTACAGTTTCAGCACAGTTCTTTAAAGGGAAGGTACCATACCTGTGTTCCCTGTGTCCTTGCTTTATGGCCCTCTGACTAAGATATCCTCCAGTGCCAGCATGAAAGGCGGGGGGGGCAAAACAAAGAACAGTTACATACTCAATGTAACAGTATATCTTCGAGAGAATCTCTTCCCTTAGGCCACACCTTTGGAACTATACCTGTGTCAGTGCTAGGACCACACATAAACTTTTGCTTGCCTGGGGCCACTCCCGATGACATTACACATTAGCTTCTGCATAAACATGGGTAGCCCCATCTCTCTTCAGTTCCCTGCCATGGAATGTGCTTGGAGGACTCTTCCTGGGGAATCAATAGATTATACCAGCATGTCTGATATTAGGCAGACACAAACACCAGAAAAAGCAGCCATGAAAATTCCCAACGCGGAACTGGCTGTCAAATTCCCCTACAGCTGATAAAAGGGAGAAGAATGGAAGACTGGCATGCCTAAGGGAAGAGATTTTCTCAAAGATGTACTGTTACAGTACATACAGAACTGTTCTATCTTCTCCAAGGATGCCTCTTCCCTTAGACCAGACCTTTGGAATGAGTCTCAAGCAGTCCTAAAAGCTAACTGGGAGGTTGTTGTAGTCTGTTCCTGAAAGGAGGTCCTGCAGAACAACATGGCTAAAGCCTGTGCATCAATGAGAAAATGTCGAGACTGTAAAGTTTAGTAAAGGTGTGGACAGTACTCCAGGTGGCTGCGGCACAGATGTCAGTCACAGAGACATTTCTGAAGCAAGCAGCAGATGTGGCCATGCCAGTTGCGGAATGACCACGAACCACACCAGGAAGTTCCATACCACGCTTCCTATAACAGAATGCAATGCAGGAGGAGAAAAAAAAAAAAAATACTGTTACCCATCTATACCAGAAGAATCAACGTTAGGATATGATTAAAAATATAGTTTATTAACATGCAAAAAACACAGGCAGCACCCCCCCATTGACATTAATATATCGTGTCACAGTGATGCCCTGAGACTTCATCTTGGGGCTCGTCTCCTGTTTGTGAGTACTCTGTGTTTGTTCATTTTATGCTTTGATACTTTACGCTTTTTGTACAGTAAACTTTTGCAGCACATACTGGTGCCAGTCTTTTTTGGTTTTTTGCTCATATGCTTTGGTGCCCTGGACCTATCCTGGGCAGCCATTATTACCACAGAATCTGTTTCTGGCTTGTTGGCATAATACAGCTTGGCAGCAGGAGGCGGGTACTGCTTGTCAGCCTTTCTGAATACAGTTGCTATGGCACTGTATTTGGCCCATACCATGCAACAAAGGTGGCATCCTTCAGTGCAGGATGAACGGGAGGAACAGTAATGCATGGAATGCAGGGAACCTCCAGAACGCCATCAAATTCTTTTTGGAAGAATTATGTTCCTCCACAGCAAAATCCATAGCACTTTGTATCATTGTTTGAAAGGTAGGGTCTTCAGGAGGAGAACTGGCTGTATACATTACAGAATTTTCACTGCAAGAGGATAGAGTGGAGTTGGAATCTGGAGCATGATATTCCTCTCCATATCCCTCCTCCTTCTTCATGAGGTCTGGATTATATTCCTCTTTGTTGTCATTGTCCCTGTCAATGACAGCGATGGAGGACCTCACTGGTGATGCTAAAGGCCTCTGCTCGGGAGGTGTTTGCTGTGTACCAGCTGAAGATGTCAATGGGGTCTGCGATACAGTAACCCCTTTGATGGCAGTATAGGCTGCATTAGCAAGCTAGGGAGTATATGCTGCTTCAGATCTGAAGACAATGCCAGTACTGCCTGCATGTTGAAAATGTCCGGGCCAGAGGCCATGACCACCAGAGTCGACGACAGCCCTGGACCCATCAATGACAGCGACTTACCATCAGTAGTAGGTATGGTAGTGACTAAGCCAAGCCTGAACCTTGGTGTCTGGTTGACTGGGGGGGGGGTAGGGAATGGCGTCACTACCACCGGGTTGGATGATGATGATGATGCAAGCTTTCGCTACCTGCAGGCCACAACTGCAACCTAGATCTCACCAAGGAAGAAGAGCTGTCTTTATCCTTGTTTCTGCTTATGTCCAAATGACGACCTCTCTTTTTCTCGGTCTTTTGCCTTCAATTACCACACATCAGTTGATGGGGTTGGCAACACTGACTTCTGACCCTGGGCTTTTTCCATAGCTGCTCGAGTTTTTTTTTTTTTTTTTTGCATCACCTGGTTCGTTGAATGAAGTCCTGCCAAATCTCACAAGTCCTGATGTTGTGAGAGAAGCCTAAACAGCCGACAAACATGTCATGTGAATTTTCCTTGTAGATTTTTTCTCCACACTTGCAGCACCAGAACGTTGGTTTCGACAGCATACAGAGGTGGAGATATCACTAAATTGCTAGTGATTATTTTGTAAGAAAATAATAAACAATGGCTAATTGTATTTGTTTTCATGGGGGTTCGACGAGTACATGCAATGGCAGGACATGAACTGAGGAGAGATGGGGTTAGCCACACTTATGTAGACACTGATGCGTGACGTCGTCGTGGACGGCCTCCAGCTAGCAAGTTTCCATGCAGTACTAACACTGACATGGGTACAGTTTCAAAAGTGTGACCTAGCAGAAGAGATATCTTTGAATATGATCAAGTCTTTGCTGTGATTTGTTTGTAAGTACCAGGAGAGAGGGATATCTGTGCTGAAAGCCTGGCCTGAAAATAGGGAAGGGGGGGTGGGGAGACAAGTCTGTTTGGCTGCTGCTTTTGTGTGTCTTTGGAAGTGCCAGGGTGGGGGATATCTGTGCTGAAAGTCTGGACTGTAACCTGCTGAAAGTCTGGTGTATAACCTGGGGGAAGGGGCAGCCAGTCTTGTTTGTTTCTATGAATTTACCATCCTTTGCAAAGTGTGTGAGAGGCCTTTCGGCACCATGCAATTCTGCTTAAAGTTGAACCAGCATAACATTCTGTGGTGATTTGCATATGCAGCCTATGATGCTTTGCATTGTGTGGGCATGTGTGATTTTGTATTTTCTTGAAACTTGGCTTCCCAGCCAAATGCCCTTTGGGGTAACCCTTACCTCAGTGTTCTTTGAATTTACTGTATTTGTAAGCACCAGGGGAGGTGGAATATCTGAGCTAAAAGCCTGGCTTGAAACACGGTCTGACAGTTAAATTGTTGAGTGCCCAAATTCCTACTTATTTTTGTTCCCATCAGTGTTTGCCCTGAAACGTAGTACTCAAAAATCTGTAAACTGCCACAAATCACCTTGCAACTTTTATAATGCAACTCCTACAGATGATTTGTTTATAAAAAAGGAGGCTATACAGGATATGCCCTGCTACATACAGTACGATATCCCCATATCTGTGTGGTGAAACCCTACATACCGGCTTTCATAGCAGATGGATTGGGCTCTTAGATTTCTGTTGCGTGTGTATAAATGTAAGTGTTTTCCAACTCAGACCCACATTAAACAGAAAACAGTAGCGAGCTTACCTTGAAAAGTTTGATGGCAGCACAAGACAAGAACACAGCTCAGAAAACGTAAACCAGAACTGACTGAGAGTAGCACGTCTGTTGGCTTGTGCATTTGCACATCAACTACCATGATGCCTTGCATGAGTCAGGTCATGACCTTTGCAATGGAGTCAAACAGGTTTTCACACCAGGGTAGAACAGAGTGAAGCAATTCCATTTAAATGAGGATAAAAATAGGGGGTGTAAGAGAGAAAATAATTTCTCATGTCTACAAAGTACGCAGGTATACAGCAAATAGGTTGAGGGGACTTTTCCCTTTAAGACATAGCAGAATAAGTCAGCATATAAACGCACAATCTTTCTAAAGTTTTACAGGGACACACGGTAATAGGGATTGCATACTCACTGATATGGCATTTGCCCCCTAATGGAAAGTTATAGCTAACTGGTGTAGCAGACAGTGCACACATTGGTATGGCCTCCCCCCCCCAACAGAAAGTTACAGCTAACTGGTGTAGCAGACAGTGCATACACACTGGTATGGCCTTTGCCCCTCCCCAACAGAAAGTTACAGCTAACTGGTGTAGCAGACAGTGTGTACACACTGATGTGGCCTTTGCCCCCCAGCAGAGATTCACAGCTAAGTTATGAAACAAGCAATGCATACACAAGGATATGGCATCTGCTTCCTAACAGGGATTTACAGCTAACATGAATAACAGACAATGCATGCACACTGGTATGGCCTTTGCCCCCTAATAGAGATTTCCAGCTGACTTGTGTGACAGACAATGCATACACACTGGTATGGCCTTTGCCCCCAATAGAGATCTACGGCAGACTTGTGTAACAGACAATGCATACACACTGGTATGGCCTTTGCCCCATAAATAGAGATTTACAGCAGACTTGTGTAACAGACAATGCATACACACTGGTATGGCCTTTGCCCCATTAATAGAGATTTACGGGAGACTTGTGTAATAGACAGTATACACACTGGTATGGCTCTTGCCCCACAGAGATCTATGGCAGACTTGTAACAGACAATGCATACACACTGGTATGGCCTTTGCCCCATTAATAGAGATGACAGCAAACTTGTGTAATAGACAATGCATACACACTGGTATGGCCTTTGCCCCATTAATAGAGATTTACGGGAGACTTGTGTAACAGACAATGCATACACACTGGTATGGCTTTTGCCCCCCTAATAGAGATTTACAGCAGACTTGTGTGACAGACAATGCATACACACTGGTATGGCCTTTGCCCCATTAATAGAGATTTACGGCAAACTTGTGTAACAGACAATGCATACACACTGGTATGGCCATTGCCCCATTAACAGAGATTTACAGGAGACTTGTGTAACAGACAATGCATACACACTGGTATGGCCCTTGCCTCATTAATAGAGATTTACAGCAGTCTTGTGTAACAGACAATGCATACACACTGGTATGGCCTTTGCCCCATTAATAGAGATTTACAGCAGACTTGTGTAACAGACAATGCATACACACTGGTATGGCCTTTGCCCCATTAATAGAGATTTACGGGAGACTTGTGTAACAGACAATGCATACACACTGGTATGGCCTTTGCCCCCTAATAGAGATTTACAGCAGACTTGTGTAACAGACAATGCATACACACTGGTATGGCCTTTGCCCCATTAATAGAGATTTACAGCAGACGTGTAACAGACAATGCATACACACTGGTATGGCCTTTGCCCCCAACAGAGATCTACGGCAGACTTGTGTAACAGGCAATGCATACACACTGGTATGGCCTTTGCCCCATTAATAGAGATTTACAGCAGACTTGTGTAACAGACAATGCATACACACTGGTATGGCCTTTGCCAATACAGAGAGGCCACATATTTTAACACCACATGCCCACTCACTGATAGAGGTACAGTACAAAAAGACAGGAATAAAGAAAAAGTTAACCAATGGGTAACACATATCCCCTGGTATGGCAGTTGCTGAATGACAAGAGTATTATTGTAGGGGGAATATGCTGTATACATGATACTGTATTCACTTAAAGAGGGGTGGTGCCCCCACCCCCCATGAAATAAATTTACAAAAAAAAAGGCAACATATGAGAGTCTTTGTAAACACTTCCACATAATCAAGTTGGTTGGGTTGATTTGTATTCATCTTCTATTGCAACACTCCCAAACGGCTGTTGAAGTTCAGGTGAATGGCTCCTTTATATTAACTGCAGAGCAGAGGCTGTCAGAAGTCTGAATCTTTGAAGCATTTTAGGTTTCAGTACCGTTATTTATACCCAGAATGTTCCTTAGTCTGATTAGAAGTTGGAACAATAATATATATTGTCTGGTTCATTTCATCTCAGAAGTTATGTACCAGTGCTCAGAATTCATATGTAGTAGATGAAGAGAAAGCTGAACAGCACCAGCACTGCCTTTGATGTGGAAAATGCATCTAAGGGGAGAATGATACCATGTATTATTAAAAGAAAAGTGGATAGTCTCCTAGTGACAGAAAGAGTTAAGATCAGTACAGTATTTCAGCGTTTTATAACATAAAAAATGCTGCCACAGGAACTATGCTTTGTTTATTGAAAAGTTTAACCAGTAAGTACATACTGAGCTGACAACAGCTAATTTCCAGCTTATAGATTCATAGAAGAGTGACGGCATAAAAGGACTGACAGGCCCACCCAGTCTGCCCATTTGTCCTGCTATCTGCTAGGACATGCGCCCCCCACCCTCAACACTCCCCTGTGGTTGTCCCATGTCCTTTTGAATCCCTCCACTGTTGCTTCTCCAACGACCACCTCCAGGAGCCTATTTCACTTATATACCACCATCTCTGTGAAATAGTACTTCCTAATGTTACCCCTGAACTGTCCGCCCCTCCACCTGCAGGCCAAGCCCCCTCATCCTCTGATTACCCTTCAGCTGGAAGATGCTTTCCACTGGCACTCGGTTTATACCCTTAGGGTACTTGAAGATCTCAATCATGTCCCCCTGCTCCCTCCTCTGCTCCAGGGAGTACATGTTCGAATCTCTCAAACTTTCTTCATGGGATAAGTGGCTCAGCCCCTTTACCATCTTCATTGCTTTCCTCTAAACTCTCTCCAGCTTCCCAACATCCTTTTTGAGGTATGGCCTCTAGAATTGGACTCCATATTCTAAATGTGGTCTAACCCGGTGGGTGTACAAGGGTACTATGACTTCCCTATTTCTACCGGTGATCCCCCTTCCAATGCATCCCAGCATTCCACTACCCTTAGCCACTGCTCTCCCACAGTGCCTTTCCACCTTCAGGTCTCCTGATTAGTCCTGGGGGGGGGGAGGAGATAGCTAACAATATAATAGGATAAAATGCAAAAATATAGTAATACAAGTAGAATAATAAATATTAAAGGCAAAATAGTAAATGGAGGCAATTAGAAAATAAAAACACTTCAATTTATACAGATAGAATTTTTTTTTATTATTATTTAGTTGTTTAACCAGGTATAGCACACTAAGCTGAAAGCTTTTTTACAGGAGCGACCTGGGAGCACAATGCAAAAGAATAGAATGCAATAATGGAGACAGCAAGAGGAGGACAAGACTGGAGAATAGAGAAAAATAGGAAAGGTCTTTGCTGCATACAGCACCCCAGTATTGTAACATGTTGACTTTTAGCATACTTGTCAGCATTCTGTAGCCGACCTGGTACCGGTAGCAGCGTTTAATGTAGTATTTCTTAAGACGAGGCCACCACTGCTGTTGCCACCAGCAAGTAAAAGGTTCCTGCCTCCCCTTAGACTCAACTGAATTAAATACTAGCCGCAGAACTGTAATGCAGCTTGGAACCTTCACAGAACCCTGGCTCTACAGAACACCTATTAAAATGCAAGCAGCTTTCTGCACTAAGGCCATTAGACTGGCTAAGGCAGACTACTTTGTTTCCAACCTCCAGAATAATTTCAAAGAGCCATCTAAATTCTGGACAGTAATCTATGCTTTTACATTTCATCCCAGTCAGCCACCTTGGTCCTTAAACTAGGCAGCTCATCAATCTCGGACTCCTTAGAGGTGGCCACTGCTTGATAGAAAACACATTTATACCTCTAGATGATGCCCTCCTGTTTTCATTTTTGTGTCTATCCAATATTCGGATATATTTTCATCTTTATTGTGAAACTACTAATCTATTTCTTCCCTTTATAACTACTCTGAATCCCTTTCTCATCAGCAGTTTCTGATGTCTCTTTTCATACTGCCTGAACTTTTTGTGACATGAGTAATGCCATTCCAGGCCATTGAGATGGATCGCACGGAATGGGGCAACCGATGTCGAGGAATTCCTTAGAAATATAAAACGAAAGCAGCAGCTGGTGAGGAGAATGGAGCTCTGTGTAGATCTTAGGGCACCACAAAGCTAGATTTTGTACTGATCAAGAACTGGTCAAAGGATATCACATCACATAGCTGGCATGGAAAAGAAAATGGGAGGCGAGTTACCTATGTAAAAATCGTTGCCTATCACCATTAAGTATTATTTAATTCAGGAGGTGCTTGCAAACACCTGGATGTTGTCCCTGCCTTTATATACTTCATTAGTGTAATCTGCTGCCCTCGTTTTATGACAGTGTATTTTATGCTGGTTGCGATTATGTTATGTTTATCTTTTATTTGCTTTTGCATGTTGTGATTTTACTGGTCGATACCCTGAGCCTCTGGAAGAGTGCGCCTAACTAAATACAACTATTACTCATTGTATTACATTTCTACAGTTACTACATTTATTTATTTATTTATTTGAGATTGGGATTAACACATTTGAGTCATGGACTCATTTACAAAGGTTCCAGGTTGAAGAGTTACAAAGACATTATAACAACATAAAGTTAAAGTATGGTTACAGGATACATTGCATTCAGTTAATTAACAAGGAATAACATAAGGGCTTAGGATACTGATGAACCTGGAAACACGAGATGCAACATAGCAGAGATTGAATACGGCCAAGTATTTGGAAAGCTGTCATAGATTCAGAAATCATTTTCATCACGTAATGTAAGGACCGAACCTTACAGGAACAGGGTGCAGCAATAGGAGTGGAGGAATCCAGATAAAGGCGTGACATGCAGACAGAGTAGGCCTTGTCGGTGGACGGTAAATGGTGCGAGGAGAGTGTTTTTGAGAGTGTAGAGATATGGGCAGGAAAAGAGGGGGTTTGTGGGGTTGAATGAGTGGATTGGGAGCGGGGGTAGGAAAGGAGTGGGCAGCATTGGCATTAGAAAGGAGTGTAGATAAACTGATTAGTAACCGGCCACAAAAGGGGGAGGATGGAGGAAGGCAGGAAGGAAGAAGGTGACTCTGCACGATAGTGCTGATACTTGCTAGGGTCTGCAGCTGCAGCTGCAGACATTCTCTAGGACTAAGCAAGTTTGGAGACCCGATTTGAATTGGTTGATCTTATTCTATCAGTTCATTGGGGAGTTCGATGTACCACTTGGGACCGTGATAAGAGAGGGATCTCTGTGCTTGGGTTGTTCGCTTGTACGTTATTTCATGTAATTAAAATCTGTGTTTTGTAAGCTATTTTTTGCATCTTTGCCTGTACATTTGTAATCATACTGTATTTAATGCTGTAAACTCCTTCCTGGTTTATCTCTGTGTAACCCTTTCCTCTTTCCAGGTTACACCTGGGACCAAGATACAGCTCAGCCTGCCCTCCTTGCCGAAACTTGTAAATTAATAAAATTCTGCTGAAATGGGGCCTTGCAACAACTAGAACTGTGCCAAAGTGAGGCTTTGCATCCAATATGAGTTTGGTGAAATGGGGCTTTGAAATCTGTATAATTCTTCTAAAAGAGGGGCCTGCAACCAATATAATTCTCCCAAAATGGATCTTAACAACCTGTATTATTCTGAAGAAATGGGATTTTGCATCCTCTATGATTCTGAGGAAATGGGCCTTTGCATGTCTTATAATTCTGCTAAAATTGGGCTTTCCAGCTATTGTGATTCTATACATGTGGGGCTTTGCAACCCTATGATTCTGAAGAAAGGAGGCCACTGCACACAGTCTATGAGTAACACCGTCTGTTAGCCAAAAAGAAACATTCAAACGGAGGACTGATTAAGACTGAATGCTTACCAGCACCAGAGCAATCCATCCCCTGAAGCGCTTCAGTGTAGTCCTTTCCAAGCCATTTCTCGTACGAGTTCTTCTCTCCTACTGACACGATCTTAACAGTGGAATCCTTGAAGATTAGATCTGATCCTTCGTATTTAGAGGAATCAAACATGCTGAAGCCAAGGTCATTACTGTCATTTCCAAAAAAATCCTGTTAAAAAAAAAAACACCAGGCAGAGTTACTCAGGTGTTGTT
This sequence comes from Neoceratodus forsteri, assembly GCA_016271365.2. Taxonomy (NCBI): domain Eukaryota; kingdom Metazoa; phylum Chordata; order Ceratodontiformes; family Ceratodontidae; genus Neoceratodus; species Neoceratodus forsteri. The sequence continues at coordinate 942,087,372 of CM028137.1, forward strand.
ATAATAAGATCACAGATTACTGTATTTTACACACTCACACACATGAGGGTATGCCAAGGCAATGGAAATATCTAATAACTGAATAGTCCATGACCCATCAGGAAATACATTTATTCACAGAAAGCAGATGTCAGTGTTCTATGAGCTGAACTGTGTTTACTGTGTACTACTGCGTATTGTGGGCTGCAATATTGGTGATTTTTTACTGCCTCGCTTTTAATCTGTTGATTTATGTGTTTTTTTTATGCTCTGTAATGTCTTATGCCGCCATACTGTTTTGTATTTGCTGATCTATGTGTACCGTACCCAGGTCCACATTGTAAACAAGTCCTTCTCAATGGTGTTTTGCCTGGTAAAATAAAGACTGATTGATTAATTGATTGATTGAAACTACTTGCCATGAGTGTTCTATATATTTTTCAATTGCACTTTACTATGTTGAGGTATTTTTTTTAACACTTTCTTTTTATCCCACCTTACTGCCCCCTCAATCCACTCTTTCAGACCATTGATCAGTCCTACAGGTCCCTCCCACAGAATCTGCCCCTAGAGTGCCGGGCATGCTCCTTTATCCCTCCCACCTTCTCCTACTCCTTGGAGTGCCTGCACAGCGGGCTCTGTCCTGTGGGTCTGCGATCCTGAGATGGAGCGGTCGTCATCTTGGCCTGAGTTTTTTTTTTCTGTTTTTCTCCCCTTAGTCCTTCCAACCCTCTGAGGATGTCGTCACATAGGACTGACATCCAGTCATACGGCGTGCTCTCGCACGTCGCCAACAAATGCCCACAATGTCCTCCCCTCCCCAACTCTTGAAGAGCCGCCTATGCACCGGTGCCCATGCTTCCACCAGCACAGGTGCGTCGGGAGTGCAAGACACCCCAGAATCCACCCCAGAGGAGGAGAGCATCCACTGGGATGCTCAAACCTCCTTCCCTCCCTCCTACCTCCAGCGACCTGAGTCCATTCCCGAACCCAGGTCGCCGACGTGGTGTGAGGTGTGGCGTCCAGTGCCTCAACTCTCAGTGCCACCGAGCTGGCGTACTATGTTGAGTTTTTGAATACGTTTTAGAATTTTGTAGAACTGTATCATTCACAGTTTTCAGAAGACTGTTGAATTAAATATTTACTGGCCAGTTGCATAATACTGCATATGGACTTCTTCATATTTAGAAACCCAAACATCCCCCTTTTAAATGAAAAATAATGGCTTATTAAATCTTTTAAATGAGAACTGCACTGAACCTGAAAGTCATTTTTCACTATAGAAATGATTTTTGTTTGTTTGTTTTGTTTGTTTAGCCTTGCCCCGAGGCTCAGCCCCCGACCCACCTGAACCACATCCCACCCCTGGGACTTACCTATAATGGCCATTGATCCAGGCTTACCCCCTCTGGATGGGGCCATTGGGCAGGGTGGCTCTACAAAACATGATTAGGATCCCAGTGGCAACAAACCGCCAGGACAGCTCCCTGGCTTGCCTCCCAAGGTGGAGCCATGAAGCCAGCCAACCCGACGGACTGTAGTGACTGAGTCACCAGTTGGGAGTCGGGCAGCATTGGAGTGTAATAGAAGGGCGGCGGCAACCAGTTTTTACTGCTATGCCCCCGGGGAACGTGACATGCAGTCACGTATGCACCTTAGTGTGACATTGACACATTCCCAACTCGATGGCATTGGCAGCTGCTCGTTCCCCCAACCCCCACCAGGGGATGACTATGCTCCAAACACTTTCCCAACCCTCCCCCCAGAGGAGGAGAGCAGTCCCTATGACGCTTTATCCTCCTCTCACTGGCTGGCCTGTTTTTGTTTCATCTATACAGGCCTATTTGTATCCCCAGTTTCTGATTTACACTGTGGTGTTCAGTACAATTTTAGAATTTTATAATGTACTTTATGCCCCTTTCAGTCACATAGTTCTATAGTAGAATATAAGTGCATTGTGCCAAAAATGTAAGAGCATACCAAAGTCTTAAACTACATCATACAGTTCTAAATGGTACTTACTACCAACGTGTTAATCAGAAACACCCTTAGGATAATTAAAAAGCCTGTAGTGATGATCTGTAACAGAGTTATGGCCAGTGTCTGAAAATCAGCTTCCACAGGGATAATGTCTAATAGGTTTAGTACAGTTCTCCTTTAAATCATGGCCCAAGACAGCAATAATGCCTGCCATATGCCAGCATATGGCTTAGGATAACTTCAGATGCAGGTAGCATGCCAGGCAGTATAGTCTAAGGCAGCAGGTATTACTATTTAAAGGGGCGGTCTGGCCACCAGTAAAATAATTACAGTTAACATCAGCAGAACTCAGCTGAACATAAAGGGGAGAACATTTATGAACAGTGGACATAATAGTTTAAAAGCCCATGAAATGCTGTTTAAAATGAGGTATTGGACTTTCTTGTAGCGGTCAGCAGTCCGGACATATCAATGACATAGTCTGACCCATATTTGTACTACATTGTCACCATTTTGAAAGCAATATGATGTCACAGAAGGTAAATCCCTGCCTAATCACACTGTAGTTAAGAACAGTTTCACCATCAGTGACATCACCAGGTTCTAAAGATGGTGGCAATGTAATACCAGTGTTGGTCAGATTCTATCATCAATATCCCTGGACTTCTGCCAACTACAGGTAAGCCCGATGCCTCACTTAAAAGAGCTTTTCTCAAACTTTGAAGTTATCATGGCTACTTTTCATAAATGCTCCCCCTTTCTTAAAAAAAATACATGAATTTCCAAGCATTCTATTCTTCATTACTAAGGCTATTTACACAACATCAAGTGCTGTGTCCCTTACAGTTCCTCTATAGCTGAATGTACATATAGGTAAGCAATAATACCTGACAAGGTGGGCATTATTGGGAAAAACCGGACCACCCAGGGGCATAATGAGGCCCGATGCCGCAGGCTGAGGGCCTTATAACCCCTGGAAGGTCCAGTATTTCTCAACAATGCCCACCCTGGAGGGTATTATTGCGCTTAGAAAATGGCCATCTTAGTAAATATTTGAGAAGGGATAAAATAAGAGAGTAATTTAGTGTCAAAAATGTCTGTAAGTATTAGAAAACACTTTATTGAGAAAGTAGTGCATAGGCTTTTCCAGATCCTGTTCCTCCTCCCTCCTATCTACAGAGCCATTCTGGTGGAGTTGACCCCTCCAAATACACCCACTTGCAGACTGAAGAAAAAAAGGAGTGCGGATTTAAAAAAATTTATGTTACATTGTTTGGGCAGTTTGTAGTTATTTTTATTTGTTCAGTTTTTTTTTTATTTACTTGTCGCCAATGGGAACTCGGAAGCTGTGTGTTGAGGTTGTAATCTTTGAACGTAGTGGAAATGGGATCCTGTATTTGATGTGAGGGAAACTTGCGAGGTACGTTTATTTATTTTTTAAAAAGAAGAGAGTGTGGTTTAAAATGACTGGTTTCCTAGTTTGCCGTATGAAGGATGAAGCCGATGCGACTGACGACTTTGTTGTATTTGTAGTGAGCTGGCATCAAGACAGCACGGTCAGGAGAGCGGTGCTGTTTTACAAGAAAACCGTTTACACTCTTCTGACAACTAAGTTACTGGAATGTTTTTTTTTTGGTTTTTTTTTTATGTATTTACTGCTGCCTGCTACCGAGGGACAGCGTATTGGGGAGGGCAGTAGTCTCTCGCTAAACAAGAGAAAAACATGGTGGGGATTTTAAATTCTTTCAGGTGTCTTCAGCCAATGAGAAAGTGGGCTGGGCAGCAGGGTATAAGGGTAACTTGTGAAGTGGCACTTGGACTGGCTCTTATTTTTAGCTGGGCATCCATTGAAAAATAAATGCCCAGCTTGGAGCTTGTCTCAGCCAATCAGGTGTGAGAATTTATTCTTGCCATTTTCTAAATATATATGATTCAGGGCCAGCAGGGCAGATCTTATGAAGATTGGCTCAAGGCACTGAACATGTACTCACTAGCAGCCAGACGAGAGAGGGGATATATGACATATTCCATCAAGTTCCTGAAAGGAATAAATAGGGTAAGTTGTGAGGAACTGTTTAGCATGAGTATTGTATCAAGAACATGGGGACATAAGTGGAAACTAACGGGGGAAGGGGTTCAAGAGGGAAGTGAGAAGGTTTTATTTTATGGAAGGGGTGGTACAGCCATGGAACAATCTGCCAGCCGATGTGGTGGATGCCAAAACTATCAATGGTTTCAAACACGGCTGGGACAGAGTGAAGGGTTTAGTGGTGTCTCAGGGTGGTAGCGGTAGGGCAGGGAGCATGGGGGGGGAGGAACACGTGGGTAAGAATCCTGTATGGACAATGGGTCCTTGGTTTTTTAGGGTTATGTGGGCAGACTGGATGGACCAATGGTCTTTTTCTGCCACCATTGTCTGTTGCTATAGCTAAAGCTGATTCAGGAATGGAAGTCATAATGTTCTGTTTGTGACAGTATAGTCATCTCCATGGCAACTGACTGATGACCCAAGCAGGGAATAACGCCTTCAGTTCCTGAATAAGGTGTACGTGAATTAACTGTGAGGGACTACGACAAAAAGATATTTTTAATCACTATAGATTCTTCCCTTTCTTACTGTAATTCTGCTGATATAAATAAGGAAGGATGTTTTCTTATCTTCCTGCCCTTTTTGGAAAACTGGGGGGTAGGATGCAGTTCTCATATTGCAGACTTGTCTACTAGTAAAACTCCACTGCACAGTGAGATTTTTAAGATTTAGCTCTGCTTTCTGCAGGTAGGCTGTCTCTTGAAAAGATGCAGAACTAGAAATGATGAGACCCTTTGGAACTACTGTACAGAGAGAGGGTAGGCACTTCCTAAAGGATGCAGGGAAAATAGGACCACTTGATGGCTCAATGAAAGTATGTTGTTCTCTGATCAGAGTTTGTTAGCGAGTTCAGGAGTTGGCACTCAAGCAGCCAGGCTGGGAGAACGTGCTGCTGATTGCAGCATGTCCCTGCCAGGGTTTGGAGGATGCACATTCTGATGCCACAGCAGTTCCTGGAGTGGGATGGTGAGCTTGCTCTCCCAGCACAAGCACACTGTGTGTACTTGAGGCATGCCCCCATGATGCTTTGCATGCTGACTGGAAACTTGGGGACCAGAAAGCTGGAGGAAAACACCCGACTGCAGCTAGATGAAAGCCTATCCCTTCCAGGCCACACACCGCCAACTACGGCACCCACATCCACTGGCTGTTGGTCCCCAGGGGGACTTATGGAGGAGTTTTAGCATAGATTCCTGAAAATCCTGCCATGGTGGCCATGCCATGATGGACCAAGGTAAGGTAAGTACCTGGAGAAAGTGGGTGTCGGGGCTGGGGGGTGGCAGACTAGAAGGGGGTGGTTGGGGAAGGAGCATAAATACATGAATTTAAAAAATGCAGGGAAATTGCATATAATCCCCAGCATTTCCTCATTCAGAGCACCAACAGCTGACATAGCTGGCAGATTTGACACAGAGAAAATTATAAAAATGTTTCTGGCTCATCAGCTAAGTGCTGTTGGTAAAAATGTAAGTGAAGGGACCTAAGTGTGATTCTATTTCAGCTTATGTTTTTCTTTCATAGTGACTACAGTCAGTTTACAGATTCTTTTATTTCATCCTTTCTAGTATGCAAAGTAATATTCAAGCGTTATTCCTGTATACAAATGTCTTGTTCGTGCTTAATGATCAAGCGTGTACATCTTGTGAGTAACATTAAATATTTAAAAATCTATCTGTGATTCAGTTGGGTGTAAAGGAACAGGTAACAATTTACTGACAGTTCCTATCTTCTTTCTGATGACACAGAACAGGTGAGGCTCTTCTCTTTAGTGAAAAGGGTCAGAGTGTTTGGCACATATGTTATGTATTAATACATCCCCCGAAGCCATTTGTTGCTGAAAACAAGTGGTTTCACATGCCTTCAGCTGAGCGAGAACAGCAAAGCAAAGCCGAGCTGTTCTGGCTCAAGCTGAAGGCCAATGAAACCACTCATTTTCAGCAATGAGTGGCGACGTTGAACATAGTAATAGATTACTGATCGTGAGCAATCAATAATACATATATTTTTTAAAAACTCCCCCGAACCTGCCCGTTTCCAGGGCATCTGCGCATGAAATGCTCTTCACAGAATGAGAGTGTGTCACGCATGGAGGAAAGGAGCACTCCAACTGGTAGGGAGCGCTCCCTCAATCTGTGATATTCCTAAGGTCCCTGCCATGTGCTGACAAAAAGAACCTGGAAGTGAGGCCAGTTTGTTCAGTAGTCCTGAGGGGCACTGTTCCATGTGAGCAAGTGTGTACGAGGGGGCACGTAAGGAGCAAACCATATTCAGACAGGAAAAAGGATCCAGTGTTTATGTAACTGTCCCTAATGATAAAGAATGAAATAGCATGAAATTCCAGTTGGGGGTGGGGGTGGGGGGAATATTGTGTAACTGAGTTGTCTGCGATGCCAGCTGTGATTTTTTTTCTTCTGATCCTCAGAGCACCTTTTTTAAAAATGGATTCAACCTGCAGTCATCATTTCTGTCTGCTGGAGTTTATTTCTTGAAGCAGCATTACAGCCTTGGCATAACTGTTCACACTAGTCTGCTGATTTCTCTACTCTGTTGCTGGAGATCTGTCTACTTAGACACTTGAAGCCAAGGGTCAGCCCGGGGCAAGTGGTGCAGCAACAGTGCTCCACACTTCTGCCTGGACGCCTGAGGTCCAGATGTGGACTGTGTCCTGCCCTGGGGGCAGCAGAGGACTGGGTGGATCACAGAATGGGGGCACTAGGCTCTTAGAGGGAAGGGGGAGAATGTGGGGCATCTGGCATTCACACACACTACTTGCAGGACAAGTACAGGACACTGGCATTGACTATAAAGGAAGTCACTTGTTTGCCCTCTAGATGGGATGAAAGGTGCAGATGTGGCAACACCAATCAGCAGCAAGAGAGATGGGAGGGTATTGGCCTATCAAAGCAATTTGCAACATAAATTCCAAATGGCCACTGGCAGATCTGTGAGAGGTACACAACGCCTTCTGTTTGCTTTATGGGACATTTGATTGACAAGGGATATGATATCTGATGATGCAGTCTGTGACAGTTGTACCATTTGCTGTCTGGAGTGCTCACAGCATTCTCTGTCACGTTATGACAGCACAATAAATTACTGCATGTAATTGTACCTTGATGTTACCATGACAGACCGCAACTGCAGTCACAGGAGTAATCATTGTTCAGCTTGATAAACATTACCATCAGCATATGTCATGGGCTCATTGTAAAGCAGACTTTTTTTAAGCATTAATGTACTCTAAGGAAGAAGACATAACTTCATTAGCAACACTCTTAAAAGGGCTAGTGGAGCCAAACAGGCAGGAAAATAATACAAATTTTAAGAAGTAGTCAGTTGTAACTTTGTATTTCTGGAGTATTTTTTTTTTTTCCTTTTGCTTATCAGAAAGTCTTCTATGTGATAATATTGTGCTGGATGTGTGAAACAGCTCTTAGCCTGGCAGCAGACATACCTGTATCTAGCTCTACTGCCCCACACTGCATCATCAGCATTGCGATCTCACTGACTGTGACATCACAGGTGAGTGACCTGGCAGTCACTCACTTGCTGTTCCTAAGTAGCAGTGATGTCACAGTCAGTGAGGTCACAATGCTGATGATGTAGTGGGGGACAATAGAGATAGATATTGAGGCTGTGCAAATACATTATTTCGAATATTCGGCCAAATATTCGTATTCGGACACCGAATATTCAGTATTCGGTTGCCGAATATTATATTTGGCACAGCCCTAACTCTTGAGAGAAAAAAAAAAAGAAAAACAGTCCCCACCTTCCTCTGCAGCCCCACCCCCCACAAAAAAAACATTCAGCCATGTAGGCTCCTTCTGCCCAACACTCTAGCAGCACCTCCTGCCAGCACAGGTGGCAATTTGTTATAAAAGAGAAAAGAAATCCCCAATGGGCGACTGGTAGAACTCACCTGCCTCCACGTCCTGCCATTCTCTCGTCTGTGGAACATAATACTTTATATACTTACTCCCTACCCCCCACCCACCTTGGCAGCAGTCCATTACCTCCCTTCTCCCCCTCTCCAGCGCTGGGAATTTGTTATAAAAAAATAAAATCTCCGATGGGCGACTGGCACAACGCACCTGCCTCCACGGCCAGCCACCCTCTTGTTTGGAGAATCTCATGCTTATAACATACTCTCCCCACCCAGCAGCACCCTACTCCCAACCTCCCCAGCACCTAATTATCCTTCTGTAAAGAGCGTGATTGTGGCGCCGGTGCAACCCTCTCTCCTCCATGGCTGAGCATCTTGTAATGTATGAAAAAGTGCTACAGGCTTGCATAGTAAAATCAGCAGATCATGTGATCGACATTCCAAGAGATCCATAAATGTATATACATTGCACTAAAGGAGCTTATCAAGAAATGGAACAAGAGAAAAAATAGTACCACAAAGACCCTGTTTTGAACAACCATGATGATTATGACAGGGCTGAATATGACCCAGTCCCAGTTTATTGATTTATTTGAATTTTGGTAACCAGGTTAGGCCACTGAGACAATATTAGTCCCTTTTTCAGGGCAGACTCGGGACAGACCAAGATTACAAGAGAGTTCAGTATAACAAAACAATAATGACGGTTACAAAGGTTACAGTTGCTAGAACAGAAAGATGCAACTACAAATGAGAGAAAGAGTTTAAATGCAAGGATCTGTTCTATTCTCTTTTTCTGTCTCTTCTCTGTCTGGTTGCTTGACTAAATTTTCTCATGAGACCTAGGACTTGATCACCTCTTGCAATTCTCTGCCTCTTGCTATCTCTCTACTCTCATTAGCTGTTCTGTCTCCCCCCCCCCGCATATCTGCTGGTATAAAAATATATGTGAATCATTTTGTGTAAATGTAATTGATACTGGGATCCCTTTGTTTAAAACTGTATTTAGTTATAATGTTGAAATGATTGCAAAAAGCTATTTGGAACTCAAGGGATTAACCTGAAATGCAGTTTTAAAGCCTTTTGCAGAGGTGTAAACAAGAGGTCAGTTCTGGGTCACAATGTTCTTTTTGCTGCACTTATTGAATCTGACAAGAACATTGTGTGATAAGCATCTGTTTTCTTAACGAGCTCGTGCAAAGATTTATAAAAAAAGAGCTGCAATGTTTTACAAAAGACAGAGACAGACCGAGATTTGAAACTGAGATGAAAAAGGACTCTGCTTTCTATGTTTGTACTATCATTGTACAGTTATTCTGAACAATTTTTATTTTTATTTTACTGTTATTAATAATAAAACACTTGTTATGAATTTTACAACTGCGCCTGGTTTTCCTATGGTTCCTGACCTGTGCCTGGATGACAGTGATCATGACCATAAGAGACACCACAGAGACAGCATAGGAAATTTGAGGCATCCAGTGAAAGAACTGAGGCCCATCTACATAAACCATGCCACATTTTATGTTTTAAAATACCAAGCAATGTCTTTCTTATGGGAGGCAGTAATTTAAGTTTTTGAAGGTGCCCTCTACCTGTACTGTCTATTTCTGACCATCTACCACTAACTGACTGGGCCATACTGGTCTCTTTTTTGGGGGGACCAAGGAGCAAGATGGCGGTAACGCTGAGCTGCAACTTGTCAGCTCCCTATTTGTGAGCACTTGCAACCCCTTGCAAACAAGTTTGTTTGCCATACTTTCTTTGGAGAGTTATGCAATTTGGTGCATTTGTTTTCTGGCCACATTGTCAACCATCATTCCTAAATTATCAGAACTTTAGATAGAGTGATAGTTTAGGGTTTGCTAGTGTAAGCTATGGTAGAGGAGTGATCTAGTCCAGGAAAGAAGTTTTTTATGTTTTTTAGCTAGTTCACTGTAAACCACAGCTTGCCTACCATTTTGCAGCCCTGCAGGACCAGGTATTACCTTGCATCCGTCAACCTTGCTCTGGTTCTTTTCTTCCAAAATGCCCAAAACATTCGATTTAAATGCTTTTGAAGGACTCACGGGCTAAGCAGAATTGAATCTTCATTGAGAGGATCCTTGCTGAGGATTAAAAACTCCCAAGTTTTCTCATTTGTTCTCCACTTTCAGAACGGATGGTAACATGAACTCTAGACTGCTTTGGCTGTTCATCCATGTTGTTTTGTGGACACTTTGGGGAACAAAAAACTTGGAGGACCTTTGCATGCCCCCATTGGACTATCGGTTGGGGCTGGTTGCCAGTCTCTCAGTTTCACCTTTTGGGACCCAGATCTGGTGGGAGCAGCTCTGCGGACATTATGGATTATGCTGCATGGCTAGTGTTTCTTTCCAGGACTAATCAGCTGGGTCACCTCTGCAATGACTGGAGGTGGTGAGAGAGCCTTCAGCTACTAAACAGTGGACTGAAAACTTTTTTAGCTCATGATATTAATCTATGCACTTTATTTGCTGTAAATTGTCCTATCTTGTAGGACCCATTGTTGAGTGGTGGATAGTGCGGTACTGTCTTTCAAGTATCATAACCTGGAATTGTTACTGTTCTCCCTGTTTTAAGTTATAATGTGTCTGTGTGTGTGTGTGTGTGATATGGATGGTATTAGAATGATTCTGTATTAGTGTGTGATTGGACAGGTGAGTGTATTTTTATTTGTTTAGAAGTTTGATTCTGGGACACTATAGTCAGGCAGGATGTGTTTTGGAAGGGTGCATGGGCCGGGGTGTGCTAGGATCTTGTATGGGGTGTCCGTGCTGCACGATCTGCAACCCTTTTCCAACCTCCTAGTTTCCATCAGTACTGCATATTGTTGCCAGGAGGTCGGAATTCAGAAGTGCTGCATTGATCGATTGTAATGGGACACCTCATGCACATCGGCAGGGGGTAGGAGAGGGGTGGTTAGGTCCAGAAGGTGCCCTGGAGTTCAGTGGGCCCAAAGGAGAGGACAGACATGTTCTGTGCCCATCCCCAGAGTTACCACCAGACTGAGTGGGCAGGTAGCCAGAGGGGCTGCGCTGTCCACCAATCTCCTGTGGGCAGTGCTGTGCAATGCCAGATTGTTGAGAAGCAAGACTGCAATTATTGCAGATCTTGTCTTGTCGGTTGACCTCGCTTGCATTATGAAGACCTGGGTGGGTGACAATGCTGACCCAGTTTTTGTGGCTGCCACCCCCTACTCTGTGGTGCATTGCCCCAGAGTGGAACGCGGGGGCAGGGGAGTTGCCATCTGTTTTAGATCTGAGTTGGGCTTCACCGTGCACCCAGTGAGAAGACTGGGTTCATTGGAATTTGTGGTCATCCGTGGGGGTCCAGGCACAGGCTACAGAGTTCTTCTGATTTACCACACTCCTGGAGCAGCAGGAGAATTTCTGCAGGAGGTAGCTGATTTCAACATCGGCGAAACATTGGCGTCCCCCAGATGTTAAATTCTGGGGGACTTCAATGTTTGGACTGATGACAGATCATCTAGGCTCAGTTACAACTTCCTCCAGACCATGTCATCACTGGGCTGTTGCAGGAAGTTTCCTCCGTGACCCATCAGGGTGGTCACATGTTAGACCTGGTCTTCTCATTGAGGCTTGAGATTAATAATCTCAAGACTGATCAGGTCGCATGGTCTGATCATTGAGCGGTGGAGTTATCATTCAGGGCACCCCCTTAGAGGCCTCCCCCTGCTGAGATGGTTAGCTAGAGCCCTTTCAGGGGTGTGACTACTGAGGGTTTTCTGTGGTGGACGACCTATCTAGTGTGGGCATTGCATGCAGGGGGTACTTGCACTGCAGTCACTACCTATAATAAGGTAATGTCTGAGGCACTTGTCTCCCTCGCACCAGCTCATGTATGATCCAGATCCTTTCACTTAAGGTCTCCATGGTCTGATGGGGAGCTCAAGGAGATGAAGACTTTGGGTCAGAGATTGGAGCGCTGCTGGCAAAGGATGGACTTGGACGCAGACAAGCTGGCCCTGCATGCTCACTAGGTTGAGTACCGGGGGCAATCAACTGTAAGAAGGCAGAGTTCCTATTCAGAGAGATTGCCGCTGGGAAGAACTGACCAACTGCTCTTTCGGACTATAGCTAGGCTGCTAAACCCAGCTTGTCTGCAACCGAAAAAAGCTTTTTCAAATGCTTTATATGAAGAGCTTGCTCAGTTCTTCTCGAATAGAGCGTCCGCTCATCAGGTGGGAAATTCTGCCAGTGAGCCAATCTGTGGCTGACAGTGATTGCCTCATGCACCCGGAGAGCACTCTGCCTAGTTGGGACAAGTTTAGACCAGTGGAGGTGGCTGAGGTCTTTGGGGTTGCTTCCAAGCTGGGGCACACATATTGTGAACTGGACCCGGTGCCAACGCATTTCTTGTTAGGATGTGTCGATTCCGTTGACCTGGTATTTGCCATGATTGTCCGGTGCTCCCTGTCTGAGGGGGTCTTTCCAGATGCCTTGAAAGAGGCATTCATGAGACCCCTTCTGAAGAAGCCATCTTTGGACCCTGACGTCAAGGCAAATTACTCTCCTGTCTTCAACCTACCACTTTTTGGTAAGGTTGTGGAGAAGGGTGTGGAACTTCAGCTTGAGAAGCACCTTGTGGCCTTTGATCTATACGAGACTCTCCAGTCTGGGTTTCGGGCAAGGCAGAACACAGAAACTGCATTAGTTCGGGTGCACAATGACCTTTTCAGGGCGAGAGATTGAGAGGAGGGGACAATTCTCATCTCCTTGATCTCTCCTCAGCCTTTGACACGGTGGATCATTGTGTGTCACTTGACCACTTGTAGGAATTTTGTGGACTCGCCAGCACTGTCATCTACTGGTTTGAGTCCTTTCTCACAAACAGGAGGCAAAGGGTGGTGATGGGGAATTTCTCCTCCTCCCCCCTTAGCCTCCTGTCTTGTGGAATACCTCAGGGTTCGGTCTTGTCACCAATGTTGTTTGCTGTGTACATGCTGCCACTGGGAGGGCTCATTAGGAAGTGCAGTTTGGGTTTTCATTGCTATGCTGATGATACCCAGTTATATCTTTCCTTTGCACCTGGGGCATCCAACACAGTAGATTTGCTTAACAGCTGCCTTGCCGAAATCAATGACTGGATGTCCGCTAGCCGATTGCGACTGAACCCCAATAAGATGAAGGTATTGGTAGTGGGGTCAAACAGAGGGCATGATAGGTTGGCCTCAGGCACTGAGACAGGACTTTTCCCTGGGTTCTATGCCTTTGAAAGCCTCCTCCAGGGTGCATAACCTAGGCGTTAGTCTGAACAGCAGTCTGACACTTGAGGCTCAGGTGTCGGCCATGGTCCAGGCCAGCTTTTACCATCTGAGGAATACTGCCAGGATTAGGCCCCTGGTTCTGCCCCTGGATCTCCCTACATTAGTGCATGCCTTCATGACGTCGGGGCTTGATTAATGCGCTCTACCTCGGGGTCTTGAGAGGTACCCCCTGCCAACTTCAGCTGGTGCAGAACACAGCCGCTAGGCTACTGACAGGGCAGTCTAAGTACTGCCACATCACCCCGGTGCTGCATGAACTGCACTGGCTCCCAGTCAGGTGGAGGATCCTCTTCAAGGTGGGCTTGCTCACCTTCAAGGCCCTACACAGCCTGGGCCCTGGTTACCTGGTAGACCTTCTTATGCCTGCTACGTCAGTCCGCTCCTCCTCGAGGGGCTTGCTTGCAATTCCCAGGATGAGGTGAGAACTGCCAGTGACAGAGCTTTCAGTGTCACCAGCCCCGTCCTGTGGAATTCACTTTCTCCATCTATAAGTGAGGCATTCAAGGCGCGCCTTAAAGCCGTCTTGTTTGTACATGCTTTCCCTGACACCGTTTTGTAAATTCATCGTGTTCTGACTTATTAGATTATTCGTCCCAAATTTTTTGAATTTTTTTTATTGAACTGTACTTAATTATTATTATAGTTTTTATGAGTGTTGTTATTTGTTGATGATCATTTTGTTGTTGCTGTTATGTACGGTGCCCAGAGCCTCCAGGATTGGGCATCTTTTAAATAAAATTTTCCTTGCCATACTTGGCAAGTAATTTCATGCCATTCTGGTGCCACATTAGAAGGCTCTGCATAGATCAGTGCTATCCTTTATGCCCTTTTGGGTTTCTGTTTGCTTCTTGCCTGCCCCGATTGGTCATCTTTTGTGCCCAGCAGTCACTTCCTGACTCCAGTGTGGGGTAGTGCATCTTAGGTTATCTGCCCTGAGGTCTCCGAGGGGATCCTACTGTCCCCAGTTCTGTTTTCATTACTACTCCCCCCCCCCACCCCAAGCAGTTATCCCCAGATGGAAGAGGATGGTGTGATCCAATGACCAGTGACTGCCTGGAACACTGGATTCAGATGGTCCACCAGAGTGTGGGTCTCTTGCCATGTGCAGGGTAAGGAGTCTGTCATCCAAGCAGAGGTCAATTTTTCCTTGTTCAGGCCACTACCCCCACTCCCACTCGTAACACAGTGGAATGATGTCAGATTTCCTTCCATATCTCTCCCTCTCAGCTAGGTATTATTTCCACTTCTACCTCCTATCTAGCGCTATGCGGCAGCAGTGCAGCTGAAGCATTGCCCCCCCCCCCGGAAGACTGAATGCTGAATCCTCCCCTGCAAGCCTCCACTACTGCCGTGGTATATTTGGGGCACAAACCCACGTGGCCAGGATACTGAGTGATCCTGTACCACTCCACCACAGACTTTTTTTTTTGACAGGATGATAACTGAAGATCATTTAGAAATGACAATAGTTGAAACTTAATGACAATCACAGGCTCTGGTTACCTCCACCCCATCCCATGATTAGGGGGCACACAGCAACCTCAAGGGAAGCTAATACCTGCAAATAGCTATGGGAAAGCAAGGTCTTAAAGTATTCTTTGCTGTATGTTTGCATTTAGAGGAATACTGAGGGAGCTTCATTTTACCTGAGCTTTGTCAAGGAATCCATGCACTGAGTAAATGTTGGTGTCTGGGTGAACCATCACAGCGTGAGCAGGAACCTGGGCCAAGTTACAATGTGCATACTGCTGCGCTCCTGCACGTGTCCCATCAGGACACAACAGCTGGAAATCACTGGACTTTAGATTAGTAGCCCATGATGCTGGATTATTTCCTGCAGAAGAGAAGGAAGCCAAGTAAGACAATCTTATCTGATCTGAAAAAGACACCTATTTGGAATGTTCTAATGCTCTGAAACAAAATATCAGTGTAATCCTTTTTTTCGTCTGCTGGCACCATGTGGTAACAGTCTCTCTTGGTGCCAGCTAAGGTGGGCATGGCCCAAGGAGACTATCTGTGTCTAGAGGTAAGATGTACTGCTCACCAGAGGACTCCACTAAAACAACATCATCTCCATTTCTGTAAACCTCCAGGTCCCCAGTCATGGGGCGATCACAGCTCGGACCTCTGATCTGACAGAGGGAAAAGAAATCGCACTTCATGGTGTTGTAAGCAGCAGTGTCACTTTACTAACAAGTCAGTAGTTACAGGTGGGAACACAGTCTCTGGTCACTCTTCATGTTAGCACTGTACAGACAGGTTTGATCCTGACTTTGAACATGAGTCTGGACCGTGTTATCCCTTGACTAAAGTTATACCCCCATCTCACATCAGGAGCCCCATGATCCCCCATTCCTCAGTTTCATACACCCGTGGTTGTCAGAGCCTGTTCCACTCTGTACATGTTTATAAGTTTCCCTCTGTGCTGTTAAAACTTTGGATTACTGTATTTTTTATACACCTCTGGAAATGTGGTGCCTGGTCAACTAGTGATGCAGGAGGCATTCACTGCTGTAGTGACATCACTTCTCAGACTTGTGTTTGCATGTAGGCATCCATGGGTCCCCTGTTCTATAGGGCAGCTACTCCATGCCGGGCGAGTCTCCTCACTGGAGCCCAGATGTCACCCCCTTGCTACAGGATGCCTCACATCACATCTTATCCTTATTCATGGAAGGTGTACTGGGCACAGCACAGCTGTGCATATGCCAACATATTCACTCGCCGCAGCTGGCAATTGCCCCATCCCCTTTGCCAGAGGCAGCAGCTCTGGTACCTATACCAGCCTGGAATTTCTTCTCAGGCAGTGCTGGCATGTTTCCTACCTCAGTCAGAAGTCTCTCCTCTCTCACCAGGTTTCTCATTATTAGCAGCTCTGCTGCCCACATCACTCAGGTACAGAACCGTAACCCTCCCCCCAAAGATGACACCCCGTCTTTTATTGGATCCCTGCAATGCCACAAGCCTTCCAGGTACTACCCTTGAGGAGAAGCCCCATAGGGTCCCATGCCCTCCTGGTGTGTCCCTTCACATACTCCCCAGAATTAACAGTGAGCTCCTCTATATACCCCCAGATCCCTTCCCTGGGGGTCCCCACTGCTGTATTGGGCCTATCCCTGGAGGCTTACAGACAACTGGATGTCATGGTGATGCGGTCTCAGAGTCTGGATCTGTCGACAGCTACCAGGTGTGGGGTTCATGACACTTCAGGGCAGAGTCTGACCTCAAGAACACTCTGGCACCCTCCACTCTGTCATTCAGCTTCGCCCACTGGACTAAGCCAGAGTCACTGCCAGAGAGCAGGCTCTGGATCTGGCAATCTGTCAACAGCACCCCCAGCCACCTGGTGACAGGAAGAGGCTTTTATACCAGGATAAGTATCTTGCTGTACTTACCATCTGTGTTTTCCATTACTGTTGTGTGCTTGACAAAAGCCACCTCTCCAGCAGACTCTGCTAGACACCTTTTGAAAGAAAAGAAAATATGTCTCATATTTGTCTGCTGTGAATTTTCCAGTATACTTTTTTTTACTTTTGATGTTAACCTGTGCCTGAAAAAACAATCTGAGTATAGTGCTATGAAATAAATAACATTGAGACTCTGCTCACAGAACACCCTTCGCCGCTACTTATGCCACAGTGAGATGAAAATGCAAATATCCCAGCATTTGAATTCATTTAGTTGTTTCATCTCTAAGATTGCCAACTTTAGATGGCGTACAAATTTCCAAGGCTGTCCTGGGTCCAGTGAGCAGCAGCAGCAAATGTACAAGTTGCATGAATAAATGATTCCATTTTCTGATGATTAGATGGAGGCATAGTTATAAACGATGACAGTGCATTCAAAGAAGCAAGTAAGCAAATCACCACCACCAAAACAAATATCCATCAGAGACTAAAAATTGATGAAAACAACATTATTAAAGGAACTCTGTCCATTCCTTAGGCCCGTTTTCATGGTCACTCACCTTATTTGTTTATATATTCAATTTTTGTTGACCGGGAAAGGAGGGCCAGACAGTTCTGAAGTATCTGCTTCCTGACGTACCCACACCAAATCGTGTTTTGTTTTAAAGCCTTGATCTCATCCTGCTGGATCCTTGCTGAACTTTAGCACCCCCCCCACCACACACACACACATAGTCCACTCACTCATTATTCAGTTGCCTCCTCCCACTGCATCATGACTGGCTAGACTAATGATCTTTTTGTACGTTTTATGTTTGGCGCGGTAACAGACACATTTTGAACTATATGTTTTGTTTTATAATATCTGTAAATTCCTATTACATTATGTAAACTTCAAACTCCTTGCTGCAATAAAGCACTAACGAACTAGCTTACTAACTAAACAACTAACTAATTAGCTAACTAGACTGTGTGGAGGTATTTCCCATGGCTCAGGAAGAATGAGGCGGAAGTAAATCAAAGAGCAAACAAGTTTCTGTTTGATAACATGAAGGACAAGTAGTTTTTAACTTTTATTAGAAGAAGGAAAAAACTACAAAGAAGCCAGCTGCATCAGCAAAATTCCATGAATGGTGGGCAACCATAAAATGTATTTTTTAAACTACTGATAATTTGAGGCTGCAGGGGAGTTCACACGGTCCTGTGTTTTTCAACAGTTACTTTAAAGATGACAAAAATCCTGTATTTTTGTATTGGAAAAAAAGTATAGCCGTGAATTTATTATTTCTGTTTCTTCCCTGCCTTCCCCTCCCATTTTTCTGCCTGTCTCCCACATTAATGACTGTCTCCAGAAGAGTGGATGAGTCGCTACCATCAAAGCTGGCACAAATGGTGCTCCTTGATCAGCTGCAAGGGGGTGCTTCAATGCCAGTCAGCTCATTCCAGGAGCCAGGCCCCTCATATCAGTGAACAGTAGGGAATTTAAACACAATCATGGAAATTCCCACCTCAGAAGCTGCTGATCTACTCCTGGTGCAGCTGTACAGTGAACAAGACAACGCTTGATGGTACTGTTATCTGGACCATGAGTAATTATACTTCTAGCACATGTAAGTTATTGTTGTTATTATTAACTATACAGTGACATAAAAGAATCTGGGACTGAGCCAGCCTGGTGGTGCTGAGGGCTGAGGTGCTGGACACTTTACCTCATGCCGTGCCGGCAACCCGGGTTCGGAAATGACCTCAGGTCATCAGGAAGACAGCGGAGGGGTAGCAGCATTGAGCAGGCAAAAGCGCCTCTCCTCCCAGATGGTTATCCACCCTCCTATAGTTCTGCACCATTGGGTGAGATCTATTGGGAAGCGATGAGGGGCGGTATGCATTGCCAGGTGGGCAGAAAGGGCTGAGCTGGTACCCCAGCATGCATGTGTGCCTTCACACGCACACACTTGTCTGTCGGGGTCCTGGAGTCTGGGGAGCAAAAAGGGAAACAAAATGCAAAAACCACTAATGAGAAAAAAAAAATAATTTTGGACTCTGATTGGTTTGTCTAGGACTGGAGCAATGATGTTATCCCAGTACAACATCACAACTCTAGTCTCAGGCCCCAGATGACCACATCAACCATTCCAGGAATCATTCCACGCAGCCCGCTACAGTTATCTTCGCTGGACAGCATGCTTCCGTTATTGCCGTTCGGCACCCGCCTTCAGTGTCCCTGATTCAAAAAACAGGCAAAATCAAGCCAACAACCCTCAGACATTCCTCGAAATCCCCAAAGATTCTAGTCCATAAAAAAAAAAAACATAAAACGTAAACTACTACACACACCTGAAGCTCGCGGTCATGCTTTGTGCTTTTAGTCTCCCTTTCTCGTTTTGATGAGGCACAACTGAGTGCTGCTAAACCCCCCAATTTTCCTGATCCTAGCCAAACATCCGAAGCAGACTAGTCACACTGAAGTTTACATTCATGTTCTTAGTATCTGAAAATGAAAATTCTGTAACTTCAGCAGCTCGTTTTCAGGGCAGTACATGGCGTGTCCTTTTTTTTTTTTTTCCACTCTTTATGTATCCACCTCCCTACCTCGGTGTCCACTTCTTCGGACTTTGCTCATACCCTCCGGACCACTGCTCCAGGATCTGCCCCTAGAGTGCTTCCTTCCTAACTCCTATCTGCACAGCAGGGTCTGTCCTGGAATTGGTGGTATTGGGTGGAGCTGTCATCATCTAGGACCACCGAGGGGCTTATCCGTTTTTCTGTGCTCCCCTCAACCCCGCCCCCGGGACGCCAGCGCAAACCCCGTCGTCCAGAGGTGTCGTGCTAACGCACACTCTCAAGCACCCGACAGCATCTCCCTCCCGACTCCATGAACGGAGCTGCTGTCCTCGAGCCTGTGTTCCCACCGCTCTCTTAGGGATGTCGGGCATATTGCACCCTGGTATCCCACCCCTGAGGAGAGGAGAGCATCCGCTGGGACGCCAATCCTCCTTCTCCGGCTGACCCCGCCAACCCGAGTCCGTTCCCGTACCCAGGGCGCCAGCATGGCATGAGGTGTAGCGTCCAGCGCCTCAACCCTCAGCGCCACTGGGCCAGCGCATGTCCTTTTTTAAACATGGAGCATGGTATAGGTAGAAGGGCTGATTCAAATTTCAGTTTTCAGTCTCCCAGTACAAAGACTAAATAACACCAACTGTACTGGGAGACCTTTAAAAAGCAATTGGAATCATAAGAAGCAGACACGATGTTTAAGCAGCCTGTGTTCCACACACGACACTGCATTTACCGATCAACTGCATGTTTTGCGGTCGGGCGAGCACAAAGATCTGATTATAAAGTATAAGGTCTGAGAAGAATATAGAAACAGACTATCCTTTCTAGTTCACTGGCTTTCTACAAAATCATGAACAATCACCAAAAAAGAAGACACGGACAATGGTAGGGAGGGGGCTGGACATCAGAGCACACACACCAGGCTCACACAGAGCCACCTAATGGCCAAAAGTAGGAACTAAGGACTTCTTTTTATATATGTATACTTCCACATAGAAAAATCATTAAAAAAAACCTGAAAACTACTTTAAAAATGTGCAATTATTTTTCTTATTGTGTTGGAGCCAATGTATAATAGCAGTAATGCACTACAGGGTGTGTGTCATGCTGGGATAATGTCACTTCTCTGGTGTTGGAAGCACTCAGCCTGTGGCCTCGTACCCAACCACCCAAGGTGTGACGTTATCCCAGCATGGCACACACCCTGTCGTGCATTATTGCTTAATTATATTGCATGTATTCTACTTGTGGTTACTCTGAAGCTCTGTAAATATTGCTCTGTCTTATGATCCTTTACCTACACCCTGTATTTATTGCTCTGTATCCTTTGATTTTCCAGTCTGTATATGATACATTGTAGGAACTGCTGTATCTGTTTAGCTGTCCTAACAAAGAACTCCTTGTAAATGAGCATCGCTCAGTGGAGCCTCTTCCAGGTAATATCAATAAATGAATAAATAAATATACAAGCTGGTGCTCCTCGTTCCACAGTTGGAAATCTAGACTCCCTAACTCTAAAAGCAACAACTGCATTCCAGAGTTAGGACTGTGCCAAATAGCACACATCAAGATCTTTATTTAGTAAAATGCTGGAGAACCCAGAGCCCCAGAATCTGTAGCAATGAATGATAGTACCTCCCTTCTATGGGTATTCCAGTAGTTCACGAATGGGCAAAGCCAAAGGGCCATTCACACAGCCAGTTCTGCGCCATTGTGGGTAGAGCACAGCAGCCAGATTGTTGCCGCTGTTTACAGGTGAACGCAACCGTATCTGAGGTTTCTCAATGCATTGCATTCTGGCCATGATAGTTCTTTTCCTGGGATTGCGTACTGATTTGGTTGTTTCCCTCAGCTGAACAGCTGGCACCACCTACAATGGCTGCAGCATTGGTCAGAGGGTGTGACATCTGTGCTGGTAAGCATGCAGACTTCCACAGCGCCACCTCAACCCCCCTTCCTGGAACACTCCTGGAAATGCTGGAAAAAGGAAAAAGACATCCTACATTGCTAAAGAGCAATGCCATATGAACGTTGTTCTGCAGCACTTCCAAAAGTGCAACCAGAATGATTCGGACAGCGCCAATTTAAATAGTCGTTGTGTGAATGAGCCTTAAGTCCCTGCCATGTACAGTTCTAAGAGATCCTTACTAACATATACTCATTTTACAGTATTTGCACTGGATAGTCCCACTGCATCACCAACTTTCTCCAACAGTGTATCATCAGTGGCTATTTCTAGGATTCAAAATACAATGTGTTCTGTGGTTCGGAGAACTAACCACAAAGTCACAGTTTCTTCATATACTAGGTGTTGATACAAATCACATCAATTCTCTCTGTTGGGAATCTCCATTATTTTGGAAGCTGGCAACTTATGCCAACTCTTACAAAACAATTTATTTCCATTAACTTCAGCCATCTCACTAGGACCCCTCAAAAATAAGATGCAAGGAGATACACCTCAGTACTCATCTTCTGTGCAATCCAATCTGTCTTCAGCCCAGAAGAGCCTTTTCTCAAGAATGGTGTGAGGAGTTTGCTCAGTTCTTTTCAGGTAAGATTGCCACAATCAGGTCTGATATCCCCTTGACCCTCCCTAATGGGAGCTGTGATGGTCGCAGGAGATATCGGACACCCAGTTTGTGTGGTCGGACTTCAGCCTTCCCCCAATCAGTGACACTGTGATGGTCATCCAATCACTGCATCCGACCAACTGTGGTTTGGACCCGGCCCCACATGTCTCCTAGTGGGCTGTGTTGATAAAATCGGTCTGGTCCTTGCTGAGATAGTCTGGAGGTCTTTGGAGAGGAGGATTTTTCCAAATCCTCTGAAGGAGGCTGTGGTTCAGCCCCTTCTTACGATGTCTTCCTTGGACCCAGACTGTCTGGCTAACTACAGGCCTGTCTCTAACCTGCCCTTTGTGGGTAAGGTTATTGAGAAGGTGGTCGCGTCGCAGCTGGATGATCATTTGACCAGCCACAATGTCTGTGATTCTCTCCAGTCTGGATTTAGGAAGAGACATAGTACTGAGACAGCTCTTGTCCAGGTACTAAATGACCTCCTAATAGTGAGAGATCGAAGGACTCATTCCGTCTCGGTCCTTCTTGATCTTTCTGCAGCATTTGACACTGTGGCCATGGTGTGCTATTGGAGCGCTTGTAGTTTATCTGTGAGATGTCTGGTACAGTCCTCAGTTGGTTTCGATCTTTCCTTGAGGGTAGGACTCAGAGGGTGGTGTCTGGGATTTTTTCCTCGGCATCATTCCCCCTATCCTGTGGGGGTGCCGCAGGGCTCCATTTTGGCACCCATGTTGTTTGCGGTATACATGCTGCCGTTAGGAGCGACTAGTAGGTGGTACGGTTTGAGTTCTCACTGCTATGCAGATGATACTCAACTGTACATGTCCTTTGTGCCCGGCCAAGATGCTGCCTTTTTGGTCTTTAACAACTGTCTGGCCGAAATCCAGGACTGGATGAATGTGAGTTGGCTGCGGTTGAATCCAGAAAAAACTGAGGTGTTGGTTGTGGACCTAAGTCACTGGGAGGTGGGTTTGTTGGCAGGATCACCCTCAGATTTATGGCTTGGGGGTGTTCAGCTAACTACCTCAGACTGGGTGCAGAACCTGGGCGTTGTGTTTGATGACTGTTTGACACTTAAATCTCAGGTGTCGGCAGTTGTTAAAGCCTCTTTTTACCATCTGAGGAACATCACCCGGGTGAAGCACCTGGTTACTCCTGACAATCTTCCTACTTTGGTCCATGCCTTCGTTACCTCCCACCTTGACTACTGCAAAGCCCTTTAGCTTGGGCTACCGGGGGTTGATATTCACCGCTTTGCAGCTAGTGCAGAATGTGGCAGCCAGGCTATTGACTGGTTCCCTAGATCAGTCATATAACGCTCTGTGCTCATGGACTGCACTGGCTGCCAATATGCTGGCTATCACCTTCAAGGTCGGTTTGCTGACCTATAAGGCCTCATAATGATCAGGGACCTGTCTACCTGAAGATCTCTTTGTCCTACTGTCCCTCCTGCTCTCTCCAATCCACTGATGAGGGATTGCTAGAGATTCCCAGGGTTCACTTAAAGACCCCTGGGGCCAGATCTTTTAGTTTTATGGCCCCAACCCTGTGAAATTCTCTACCTCGTCAGGTGCGAGATTGCCTGACTGTCCAAAGTTTTAAGAGGGCATTAAAAACACATCTTTTTAGCCTTGCATACAATGATTTTTAAATGTTGCCGCCTTGGATTAATTTTAATATTTTAATTATTTATTGATTTTATTATGTTATGTACCGGTGCCTTGGTTTTGGAAAGGCGCCTTTTATAAATAAAGTTTGATTTGATTTGATTTGATAGTTGAACATAGATGACCACTTTAAATTACCTGAAAGCCCCAGTGTAGCCGTAGTACTGCTCTTGATCACTGCGGGCACATTTATCTTTTCCGCTGGCATCACCGATGCAGAGTTTACAAAGGTTAGATGGGAAACCCTTCTGATTGGCTCCTGGTACACAGCTTTCAGAAAAGAACTCACTGGCCGCTGAAAGGAAAAAGGATGATAAAGTATTTATTAGCAAAGCACAGCACTCGGACAATGCCAGTATCTATATAAATGGAACACTCAGAAGATCATAAAAGACTTTAATAAGCACTGTTGATGTTTTCAGTGCACTGTGTGACTGTGAAGCCTTGAAATCAAAGCAGATGTTCACCTTTTCTCAAATAACAAGATGCAGTTGCTTTAGACAGATATGAATTGTGTTGTTCATGTTTAAGTGAAGGCACTTCTTCTGGAAGGTTATTTGACCTGTATTAGAAAGAGGACACCACTCAGATTGCCAGATTCTTTCCTTTTTCAATAAAGCTTTTTCTGTCCTAGCGCACAGGTGGGCTACCCTGTACCCACCACTCCCTGACTGGAACTGACCTCCCCAGTACTCACTGGAGTTGGGTCTTCCACTAATTGACCCCTGTGGCAGGGCCAGGAGGGGGACGGCCATCCTCTTCCCTGGTACTCACATCCAGATTCCTCTAGTGGCCCATGCGGTGCTGTAGATCAGGGGCAAGCAGGCAGGCCTCCATCAGTCCCACATGGCCTTTTTCCGTGATCTCCCAAGTCTCCAACTTGGCAACACATAAACGCGTGGATGTGGAGACACGTGTATACTCCATAATGGTGGCCTCTCCCACTGACACTATCCAAAACTGCACTACCACTAGGCTTCCAACTGGTGTCAGTCAAAGGCCTGGCAGACGTGCCTCCCCATCCCAGCAGAGGATAACAGTCCTTGAAACACTCAATCCTCTCACCCCCGGCTGACCTCCATCAATGCTGGTCTGCTCCCAAACCCTAATCTCTAGTGTGATGAGCGGTAGTGCTACCACTGTGATACTGGTCCAGCTCGCCAGATTCTTTTCAGTGATCATTCTTTATTTAATTGGCCACCATTTAAAACTCAACGTTTCACTCAACAAAGCTTAGTCCTGAATAGTAGTCCATATAAGTCTGAAAAGATTCCAACCTGTAAGTAGTGAAAAACATGATAGGTACTTGTTACTACCTGTAGTGCCCTGTTGTCTGTATCTATTTATATAGTACCAGGGACATGTGTTACATCATTAGTTATACAGTGTGTGCTGTAGCCTTGTGCAGATCATTAAGTCAGTGTGCTCGTTTAAACATCAAGTTTTAAAAGGTGGGCAGTTTAATAAAGGAATAATGCTCGACAGGGTGGTGTTATGCCGGGATAACATCCTGCCTCAGGTGGTTGGGCCGAAGGCTGCAGGCCGAGGGTGTCCAACACCCGAGAGGGGATGTTATCCCAGCATAACATCCGCCCTGGAGTGCATCATTGCTATTATACAATGGCTCCTGTGCAAAAATAAAAAAAAAAAAGATGATAAAAGTTCCTTTAGATTTGTTGTGCTTTTTTTTAATGTGTAGGAATACTTTTTAAAAATATAGTTCTGATGGACTGTTGTAGCGAATGGATGTAAGTGGGTGCTGCGGTGTTACTTTGGCTGTGCTTCCGTTTTTTATGTCGGAAGCTGCTCCCCACCACCCCACCCCACCATGCTCCCCACCAGCCGCTGTCAGGGGGCTTCTTTTCCTGTGATGGGTAGAGTTGGAATATTTTTTTTTTTTTTATCAGGAGAAGACAATCCCACTGCCCCAATTCCTCCACCAGCCACCGTAACAGGGTTTCTTTTGTTGATGTTTGGGGTACAGTCGGAATACGTGTGTAGAATGTGGAAGAAACTGTAAGTAGTCGAGTGTACTTTATAACATATGCGCTCACTCATGACCGAGTGTGTTCGGGCGAACGGAAGAACGGAAGCGCTGTGTTTTGCGCTGAGTGTCTGCGGCTGGGAGACAAGTGTGAGGATAGTGAAGTCAGTCCTCGTAGAAGGATGTTGTTTGTTTAGCAGTGTACAAAACAGTACTTTATTAATGAAAGTGTACTGGGGATTTACATAAAAAACTGAGTTGTGGAAATTTCCCATAATGTGAAGCCGATCGGTACCGTGGCTTTGACTTCAGCTAGGAGCGGGGAGCAGTGACACCCAGTGTCAGGGACGGCTGTGCATTGATTTTTTTTTCTTTTTTAACATTTTATGCGGTGATGACTGTGCTGGGACTAGAGCGGGGATGTTATGCTTGGATAACATCCCGGGTCCAGTCCCAGTCTGACCAATCAGGAACCAGCATTCTTTCTTGCCATTGTATAATAAAGACTAATCATTTAAAAGAATCCGATGATCCAGTGGTGTCCTTTTTTCCAATACACGTTGGACTCAGCCCTTACGGATACCATTCTTATTGAAGAAAATTATTACCACAGTTCCCTTTGAGAAACTTGGGTCAGCCTGGTGTTTCTTTTCTGCTTCAGGTTGTCAGACCTGCCACCAACAAAGAAAAATTGGAAATAACTTTTATAGTTATTTACTGAGTACTTATATACAAAATGGGATAAAAGTACTCATTCCAGTGCAAGTCCTTAGTTATCCATGCAAAAGGGGTTAATGATCACATACTGACTGGCTACTATACACTTACTATTTTAACCACACATTAATAAGAGCACTGCAAATGTAGGGATTCTGCACTTCAAAAAAAATCCTAAAATAACTGCTGGGACACGATACGCACTGACAGCTGGTGGTGGCACAGAACTGAAACGCAAAAGGCTCCCCATTATGCCGCCACCCAAGACTGCAATACACAAGAGGGAAACTTA
The DNA here is from genome assembly GCA_016271365.2 of Neoceratodus forsteri. Classification (NCBI taxonomy): domain Eukaryota; kingdom Metazoa; phylum Chordata; order Ceratodontiformes; family Ceratodontidae; genus Neoceratodus; species Neoceratodus forsteri. Next base: position 942,113,816 of record CM028137.1, read on the forward strand.
GTGGGGGGAAGGGGTAGTCTCCCCAGAGACAATGTTACAATGCAAATGATGTTTGCCAAATGTTTGTGGTTGGAAATGGGTTCTGACAACAAACGTGTATATCTAAACTTCAGCCATCACCGACATCTGGGCAGGACATGGTATCAGCTGCATGGTGCAAAGTCATGCCCACAGGTCCTGGTATGAGGTGTGACTACCTCAGTTTTCCCCCTAACCTTTACCTAAATGGCCAATTGCTGGCTGTGGTGAAATTGATTTTTCGGGTCCCTTGTCGGTCATATGCACATACATACGAACATATGAATTTACCAACAGCTAAAGGCCTTATAGTCTATCGAGTCTGCTTGAGTGTGCACCTAGCAACCCTTATACTGCAGCTGCCCCTCACTCCCATCCCCGACCTTCCCTCTTACCCCATAACCCTTTTGAAGTAGTCCACTGTTCTACAGAATACCACTTTTGCAGGCAACGTCTTCCACATAGATACCACTCTCTCTGTAAAAATGCGTCTTCTCATTTCCCTCCTGAACCTTGCCCCCTCCAATCTGAGATCATGACCTCACGTGGCCCTACCCCCCTTAACCTGAATAGTCCCTCCGTGCCTGTCTTGTTTATTCCCTTCATATTACTTCAAGGTTTCAATCATATCCCCCCGTCTCTCCGTTCCTTCAGTGAGTACATGTTCAGCTCCCTCAGCCTGCTCATGAAGGGTATGTCACCTAGTCCCCGGATCATCTTTGTTGCCCTGCACTGCACCCCCTCCAGTAACTTAATGTTCCTCTTCAGGTATGGGTGCCAGTACTGCACACAGTACTCCATCCATCCCATCCCATGTGATCTGGTGTCCCCCCAACCACTCCTCTGTATTTAATTTGTTCCAAGAGATCCTTTCACCCCTCCACCACTTTTCAGTATTTAATGTATCCCAGGTGATCCAGTTGCTCCCCCAACTGCTCCTCTATATTTAATGTATGCCAGGGGATCCAGTCACCCCAACACCTCCACTATATTTAATGTAACCCCCACGTGATCCAGTCACCCCAACCAGTCCTCTTTAATGTATCTCTGGTGGCCAGTATCCCGCCCAATTTCTCCTCTGTATTTTATGTATCGCTGCTGTCTGGTGGAACCCCTCTACCCTACTCTACTCCCCCACACACATATTTCTTTGATGGTTCTTCATCAGTCTAGACCCTCCCCTTCGATCCCTGCTGGCCCAGTTGCATGCCTGCACCACCCTGAAAAACTGATTGTAGCAGTTCTTGAAGGAGTATGGCACAGGAGTGCATTACAGGGATGTGCAAGGACTCACATGTATGTGTGCACAGCACTGAATATTGTTATATACTGACCTCTTCCCCCTTCCTTTTGGTGTCACACCAACCAACCAGTGCAACAATTCAGGGAAAGACATCTGACCCTGTTGTGTGCCACATCACCCCACAAAACTGTGACTGTGTTCCCAGATCCCTAATCAATGTTATAAAATGCATAGGAGAAATCCTGTAAGCTGATTGACTGAAGCAGTCTTCAACCTGTGATGATATCTCGGTATATCACCCTAGTGTAAAACTGACTGCCAAGATCAGCCCTCTCCTAGCTCTTTGGGGCTGTTTCAGAATTGCAGTAATACATTCCAGGGTGTTGTATATCATGGGGTATTGTCACTTCTTAGGCAATTGAAGGCACCCAGCTTGGCCTCATGCTTCACAATGCACCCAAGGCATGCTATGTCATAATATATCATGTCCTATGTATTATTGCTTAATTGTTTGTCGAATTTGAAACACTTGGATTTGAGCAGGGGGACTGACTGTTCATGTCCCATTAGTCTGCTTGATTTATGTTTCTTTTGACATAAGTCAGTTCTGTTATTACAACCTAAAGTAGAATCAGAAGAGGTTTGTTCTTTTTTTTTTTTCCTTCAGGGGACCAGAGTATCTGGACTCCCCGCTCACTTCCCCCCCAACCCCAGGCTTACCCCATGGGCGGGCGCCCCCTCCCTGAGGAACTTGGTCGCTAGCCATGGATTGCCCCCCCCGGGTGGGGCCATGGGAGTGGGCTCCCCCCAATGGACCTTGGTTAGCAGTGGGAGTGGTGGCAGAGATGGGGAGCCACCACTAGTGGGACAGGATCTCTTTGTGGGGTTTCTTCACCCCAGGGCAGGGACGTGCAATGACACCAGCATCTGCCCCCCCATGTAGTACTGGCCGTGACAGTATCCCCAAACTCACCCAGAAGTCTGCATTGTGCCAGACACTCTTTCCCTTTCCCCCTGGAGAAGGAGAGCATTCCCTGAGACACTCAATCCTTTTCCCCCAGCTGACCCTCCGACTCCCGAGTCCGTCACTGAACCTGGGATGTTAGCACCGCAAGCAGTTGCCTTGCCACTGTGCCGGCAGGCCGGCACCCAGAAGAGGCTTGTTCTGTTATAAATATTCTGCATGAGGTCTGGCTCGGTCTTGAAAAAGTTCACTTTTATTTCTTTACCTTTAACAATGTCACAGTTCTTTGGTGTAATGAAACCCTTCTGAATCAAAAATCCAACAGGGATGTTCCATCCAGCAGTCCTTTGATAACCGGTGTGGCAAGACTTCTTCCCTTTGAGATCACTGATGGTAAATGCATTGTTGCCGGACTTCCTGACAACTGCCACAGCATAATAGGTGCTTCCATCTCTTTCTGTGGGCAAATATAGAATAATGTAAAGGTAAATGGGTATTATGACTTATGATTTTTTCTTTTTCAACACCGAGGTGGGCGATGACCCACAAAACTCAGCAGCGATGCTCCAAAGGCTTATGAGGCCATAACACAGTGAGGGTATGTAAAACGACCTCATGGACAGACACTTGCTTATATTTTATTTGTTATAATAACTAGTGCCAGGTGTTCTATGCCAGCAAGAAGCAGAAATAGGCAAAAAAAAAAAGGTTTTAGTTGGTCAACATTTATTTTACAAGAACAAGTTTATAGGGTGTGTTGGGTAGCAAGACAATGTGCAAAAATGTCCAAATGTGTAACAAATATTGATAACAGTCTCAGTTTTGGGCTTACATACCCTGGAAGTGAATGCACCAGACAGATTACAGTCCTGGACTGATTGGTAATGTCGCTAATAAACAATCAAAACTTAGTACAGAAAACTCTTTTGAGAGCTAAACTTCTTTTCTGTTAAACTGCTGCCTTCCTGAGAGAGCGAGCGTCAGCAAAAACAGATTGCAGTTTACCAACAAGTTTGTGCTACCACCAAGCTGTTAACAAATGTCAGATTGAAATGTCATAATAACCAGGTGTGACATCATACCTGGTTATTACAGTGTTTGATTAAACTCAAAAATAAGTTAACGAGGGTCACCAGTTATTATTACCAATTATTAAGTTCATTACATAGGTACTCAGAGTGCCATAAGGAACTTTGATTTTGCATAGCACCTATCATACCCACTGTACCCCAAAGTGATTTACAAACCACAAACAGCTGCAACACCCTTGAGGTACACACAGGAAGGGTAACATTTACTGGAAATATGAGGACATACACTATATAAAATGTACTGTTTGTCATTTCAAATGTTGTGGTGGCTTTGGAATAACCTGATCAGCATTTTGTTTTGTCAGTTACATTTATTTGATTTAAAACAGTGATAACATATTCAACAAATAATTATGATACTAATAATTAAGTCTATTAATATATGATAATTAGTAAAACAGAGAAATAAAAGCTCAAACAATGAAGTAAGTGTAAAACTAGAACCAAGAAGAAGTAAAAAAAAAAAAAAAAACAGGAGTGGCTTTATACTGGGTTTATACTTGCCCTGCTTAAAGCTAAATTCTTGTCTTTAAAAGAACAAACAGTGGTGACATTTACCACTAAACTGTATTTCTTACACTGCTGCCTCTGCCCTGCGTTTTAGAGCCTCAACATTTAGTGAGGGAACGCCATGATGTCATTTTAGTCACAGTGCAGTTTTTCATCTGCTAAAAACAGATATATTGAACTTATTGATCGTGTAATTTATTCTGTGACTATACATTTTATTATTTTTTTTATTTTACAAAAGGAAAGATATAAATAATTGTGAGACTAATGAATACAGTTACATAATTTGAATATTGTGGGTATGAGAGATCAGGGAAACAGATGCAATGACCCCCCCCCATTAGAACAACACAATGAATAGATAAGAAACATACAGCAATAAGTAGAGACCCGTGGATTTTGCAATTATGAAATAAAATGAAATATAATGAAATCGGGTGAATAAAATGAAATAGAACAACATCCTCCATGGACAGCAATCCGATGTAAAAATGTAAAAAACATAATTTTTTAGTCGATAAGTACAATAAAAGCATCTGAACTTATGCAGCAGCTCAAAAGTATGTCAGATTAAGTGGTTTGCAGCCTGATGCACTACTAGACATGCCCACTAGAAGAAGAGTGTAGAACATGGAGCTCGATCTTAGTGTCATCCTCCAAGTAACTCATATGTAATACAGTACCCCCGCACAAAACACATCAAACTATGAAAACACTAAGAAACAACCAGAAAACAAGACCAGTATCACCCCAGTGGGATACCACAGCTCAGCTACCTACAACTGAAGTGACCATTCAACCGTCAAAGCTTTATCATTAATGAAACAGTTCACTTCATTTACAGTGCCAGAACCAGAATTGCATCAGTGCCGACTGCTCCTCTACAAGCAAGCAGTGAAAGTCCGGCAGAGAAAACTGATCAAACTCTATTCTCCAGTAAACAAACACAATACTGGACAGCCTCGGTACGATGAAAAGACTTGCCTTGTTCCCTGAAATACAACCCACAATGCCAGAGAACTGCAAAACTCCTTGATTTCTCAGCCAACTTGACTCCCCAGCAACCTGTTCTTGCAGCCTCCTGGAGTTCACAGCAGACAAACTTGTACTCCAAGTAAGTAGACCAAATCCAGAACTCCTGTGCAATTCGGTAAAACTGGGACTCCTGTTCACTTAATCATCTGTATCACGATCTCTATTCAGAGCTTAAACTCAGCATCACAATATCACAGTACACATATGAAAACTCCTCCTTCCCGCCCCCCCAAAAATGACAAAACAAAGACTCCTTCACTGCGTCACATTACATAAAGTGCACCTAGCATAAAAGAAAAAGTTGATAAAGTTAACACATTAGCAATACTATATCGATAACTTTAACAGTTTGTAACCATTTTACTAGAAGTAAAATGTTAAAATAACATAAAAATGTTGGAGCCCATCCTCCCAGCACAGTAATGAAATGTAATAACTAGAAATAAAATGACATTTAGGATGGATAAAGAGAAATAACAAGAAATTCATGAAAAATAAAAGGACATTTAGAAAAAATAAAAATAAATTCATGGGCCTCTAGCAATAAGCAATGGCATGGTATACATTAAATAATTATAATAACAGGGGAGCATTTTCTCCCACAGAGAAACCCAGTTATAATTCATCTATAACAGCGAATACGTGCCAGGTTTCTCACTCCACACATGCGCCACCAGCAATCTTCCCATCAATGCTGTAAATGTGAGGACCATGTCTACATTTCCCAGTCATACCAGACTCCACAGCCAGTAAGTTAACACTTTACAGCCATCAGCTTCAGACTTGTTCACTGCATTTTTTCTTACTTGAGGGAATCTGTTAAAAAATGTAAGTTTAAACAAGTTGCACTTCAGCCCGAGCTTGGACCGGGCCACAGATGGACAGCGCTTCAAGCCAGCCACAGCTGAATGGCAAGGAATTTAATTTATATAGTTGCTGTGGCAAAAAAACACCCCCCAACAATAATATAAAATAAAACATGGGGTGGTATGTTTAACTTGAGATTTTACACACACCCTCGGTGTTGGATGCTTATATAAACACCTCAAGCTTTGCACACAGGGTTTATGTAACATCCAACACCTCGGAGGTGTAAAATCTCATTAAACACACAACACCCTGTATTATTCTCTATATAATGCATGCCCCAGTGGAGTGAGGCCAGAGGCCAAAGGCTAAGTGTCCTTACACCAATGGGAAGTGCACTCAGATCTTTAATGCGCACCCTGAAGTCACTTATTGCACTTATAAAATGGCTGGCTGCTCTTATGTACTGCATTACATGTACACTGAAACTTTTTTAATATGCTTTTTGCTTACATAAAATAATTGGTTTAACTACATTTTTAAATGGCAAAATTATATACATAAAGGTAGTCCCTGATTTTGTAGGTTATGAGACTTTTTTTCTAGCTTGGTAATGAGAGACAGCATCTGACCACACATTGCTACCTTTTTAGTGCCCAGTAAGGTGATGTCTCGCAGTCAGTCAGGTTTCAAAATTGTTCCTTGCCATTCTGTAAGTAAGCAGCAATAACCCACAATATGGCATGCATTTCTATAGAATAAATGCATGATCCGGGTGAACTGGAAGGCATGAGGCTGAAGGCCGAGTGCCTTTCAACACACCTGAGAAGTGCATTTATTCTCAAGAAATGCATGCTCTGAAGTAGATTATTGCATTTAAAAAACTGGGGGAAACATTTAATAGAAAAAGGTTTTATTTTTGTGTAGTGCAGCTGTTGCTACAGTGCGTAGATTATGTTAGGATGATGACAAACTGTATATGTACTGGGAATTAATGAATGGTCATGTGATGTGTTTCATCCAGTGAGGTTGCTAGGGTTATGTAGAATTCTGAAGTCCATTTTATAATGTAAATTTAATGGGGTGGGGTGGGGGGCATTATATACCAGGCAAAGTCATGTTCCTGATGCCCCTAGGGTTAAACCGATGATGGTAACCCAACCCATGGATTGTCTTAATGCTATTATTCAACTAAAATGTTTTTATTTTGTTAACTAAATTATGTATAGTTGCAATACAAATTATTTTAATGTGCATCAGGGGTTCCAGCTATTAACATAACCCTTTAGAATAGATGTCAGCCAAAAAAAAGTTTCACTTCCAAATATTGTTTTGTAATAAAAACAAAAAAAATATAGCTACAGATACAAAGTGATTTATTTATTTATTTGAAAACTGGTGACTGAGAAAGGCACACTGAGCCAATGCTCATTTTCAGGTGCGACCCGAGGGAAGGGCTGTGAGGGTACGTAATACATAGCACAGACACTGTTTGCAGTTACAATAAAGTGCACTCAAAGATGTGGTTAAATACAGGAGGAAATGCAAAAAATAAGTGCAAAATAAGCAAACAAGGCATGCACAGCAAATGAGTGATTCAGCAAGACTTCCAACTAGGTATGAGGCAAATGCAAGGGGAGCAGCAGGGCAGGGGAATACAGGAGCAAGGGAGGAGAGAGAAGGAGTTTCAGCTGATGCTTGAAAGAATCGGGAGGCATCAAAATTAAGGGAAGAGGGGAGCTGGTTCCAGAATGAAGAGAGGCGATATGACAAGGCTGACTGCTCAGCAGAGGAGCAGGGATGAGGAATGGCAAAGGTGTGAGGATCCCTGGAGAGGAGGGAACAGGAGGCAGAGGGGATAAGGTGAGGAGTGAAGAGAGGTAAGAGAGAAGGGACCCAAACCATTATTTGGTAATGAGTGAGGTACAGTGGATTTGGCAACATGTAAGAAGAGAGAGCATGTATAAGGAGGAGTATAGTGAGCAACGATGAGTACTAAGAGGGGAGTTGGTAGCAAAGCCGCAGAAGTGCAGAGAATATCCAGTCTGGCTAGGGAAGTGGAGGGGTGGTGCTGTAGACCACATCTCCATAGTGAAAGACCAGAAGCACCATTTTGGTAACAAGCTCACGGCCAACCTGAGGACAGAAAATCTTTATTGCAGCACTGGCATCAAATTTAGGGTGGAGCTTTGCATGGATGGTGTCAATGTGGGCAGAGAAGTCAAGATTTCTCTCTAGCCACACACTGAAGTATGTGAAGGCTTGGACCACTTCTAGAGGGTTGCCATCCAAGGTGGCGAAGATGGGCAGAGGTGGGAGTCTGGCCAATTTCTGGCTGATACCAAAGGTCATGAACACAGGTTTTTTGTGTTGACATGGGGTTGGTTTGATGAAAACCAGTGCAGAACATTGTGGAAGTCTTCCTGGAGCAGATCTTCCATGGCAGGGGAGGAGGGACTGAAGGTGTAGATGACTGTATCCTCTGCATACATGTGGATATGTGAATTGGCACATGCCTGTGGGAGGTCAATGTGAAAAATGGAGAAGAGAATGGTACCCAGGATGGAACCCTGTGGGACTCCCGGCTGGGTAGGCAGAGGAGGAGATGGTGCTACAAATCTGAACTGACTATAGACAGCCTGTGAAGTAAGAATGGAACCAGTTGACTGCAGGAGCTGAGAGGCCAGCAGAACTCCACTTATCCAGGAGGAGTGAGTGGGACACTGAGTCAAAAGCCTTGGCCACATCAATGAAGATGGCTGTGGTGACGTGCCCCTGATCCATCCTGAGAGAAGAGAATCAGTTACATGCAGCTGGGAGGAGATGGTGGAGTGTTACTTCCGGAAGCTAGACTGGAATGGTGAGAGGAAATTGGTGGAGGATAGGAAATCTGAGAGTCTGGTGAGCAAGCTTCTCCTGCAGCTTAGCAAGAGAGGGGAGGAAGGAGACTGGACAGAAGTTATCTAGGAAGGAAGGGTGCCCATTTTATGGAGTTGAAGAACTTTGCCCAACTTCCAGGACTGAGGGACAGCACTGAAAGAGAGAGAGGAGAGGTTGAGTAGGTGAGTCAGAGGAGACGCAATAATAGGAGTGGCTATAGAGTAGCTAAGGATCCAGTCCATTAGGACTGAATTTACATAGGTTAAGGGAGTAAAGGACAGTCAAAGTTTCCTAGGAAGTAACAGCAGGGAAAAGAAACCCTGTCAGGGGAGAGGAGTGGAGGGAACATGAGGAGGGTGGAGGATGAACAGAAGGGAGAGCACAGGTGGTGAACAATTTATGGAAGTGAGCAGCAATACAGGAGGGGTCAGACACTGGTGAACCATTGACATGAAGGGCTGGAGGGCAGGACTGGGTAGGAATGTCAGAGAGGGAGTGAATTACCTTCCAGAGTATTGAGGGGGCATTAAGGTTGTTCTGGAGATTGGCCTTGAAGTATTGTGATTTCATACCCTGGACAGCCTCGGTGCAGGAGTTTCTGACAGTTCTGTAATTTAGGAGGTCAGAAAGGGAATGTGATGACTTGTAATGTGCCAGGGCAAGATCTCTGGACCTGCACTGATCAATGACATCTGATGTAATCCAGGGGTAGTGGAGAGATTTGACCCTGGATTTTCTGAGTGGGGCATGCTTTTCCCCGACAGAGGAGAATTTAGAGTGAAACAGAGAGAAGGTAATGACAGTATCAGTGGTAGTGGTTTTGACTGCCCAATCTGCAGCAGCAAGGTCACTCAAGAGAGCAGAGGTGTTGAGCAACTGGAGGGATCTAGTCCAGATGTATTTATGGGAGGAGGGTGGATGCCAAATCTTCTTGACCCAGAATATTATACAGTGGTCACTGAAAGAATCCGGCAGGATATCTGCTGTTACAGTTTGTTGGGGGTGAGAGGAGAGAACCCAGCCCAAGAGGGAATGATTGTGAGAGTTGGATTTTGAGCAGAGTGATCTTGGTGATAATTTGTGTGAGATTAAGGGCTCAACCCTGTGGAGGGTTGGCTTGGAGGTCAGGGCCAACCAATCGACAATGAAGTCACCTAGCAGGATGAGTTCACCAGTGGAGGAATGTGAGGTGATGGGAGAAATGAAATCAACCAGGGAGGATATTCTTGGTGAGGCACAGAAGACCCCAATGAAGATGGGCACAGATGAATGGAATGACACCATGACCAGAAGAAATTTGTGGGAAGAAGATGAGACCTTTAAGGTAACCACAATGCAACAGAGGCTGTGACGGGCATAGATAGCAACACCACCCTTACACATTTCCCCCTGTCCTGCCTGAACAGATGGTAAAGAGGAAGGGACAGGCTAGAGTATGGGATCCTTGGGGGGAGCCAGGATTCCAAGATACAGAGAATGTCGGGAGAGTGCTATGAAGTCCAAGCAGACAGGAGGCTGAGTTTTGGGAGAAGGTTCTGAGCATTGAGGTAAAGAATGTTCAGGCCTTTGGCAGCCAGGGAGACGGAGCAGGAGGGGAGGGAAGGGAGAGTTCAGGGTTGGATTGCATGTCACCAGAAAGGAGAAGGTGTAGGAACAGGATCTAGAGAATGGAGTATGATTTCCACCCCGTAGCACTGAGGGGGGTGGAGAACCTAAGATTCCTTACTGTCACATAAGATTCATTGTAAACTTAAAAACTCTGGCACTGACACTTCTGTGGTGCGTAAAGCCCTCAGGTCCACCTCGGGCTTCACTTCCCAGGGTATGCCATTATCCCACAATAATACACACCTTGTCATGCCTTATTGCTTAATCATCTTCAAAGCCTGATGATGATGTCAGTTAGCTGACTAATGGATAGAAAACTAGTGTGATATGAGGGGATGCATCATTTGAACTATGCAAAGTTTACACTCATTAGCCAGCTGAACACTGTCATCATCAGCCTTCTCAGTAATGGCTTTTAAGTGGCAAACTTCCTGCATTTCTACATCCATCATTTGGCTTATATAGCACACACCTACGTGACCCCTACACTACCCGAGCACCACCAGTATGTTTGTTTTGCACTTGCATGCAGGCAAACATAAAAAATGTATTGAAGTTGTTTGTTTTAATTTTGTAAGATTTAATTAAACCACTGTCACACTTTGAAAATTGTGGCTTTGTATGTGTACAAATAAAATATTCGCTTATCTTACACAGCCTCTTGGAAAATATGGAATATGAGACTTTTGGTACGGGCGTGATACCCAGTTTCCCTTTGAGAGACAGGGATTTTTCTTTCGATTTTGGATCAATATTTCATCTTTTTTTTTTATTTATAATTCAGAAAATATGTTTATGTTATATACTGTGCAGAAAAACAGCCAATTGTATTGACAGCCAATCTGCATCATGATATGTACTATCTATAGATAATTTTTTTACTCCAACCTAATCTATCTCTTAAAATTAATCAAAATGTGATACTTATATGATAACACACTGCATTATGTACTATATTCATGTCTGCATGGAATGAGTGTAATAATAGACATTTTTCTTTTTCAATAAAAAGATTAACTACAAATATAATTCAGAAAATATCTTTGAGCACAAGTGCCCTTTTGCAGAGGTTCCATGTCTGACAAGTACAAGGAATGAGAAAGACAACATACATTCACCAGCTTAAGGTGCTGCCTGTAGAAACTGGTTAGGTACAAGCAACAGTAAATTAACAGTAAGGGTAATATACACACTCTAGCAAAGCAATCCCAGGGGGATAAAGTTTGCAAGTGTCAGGAATGTATAACCACAGGATAAACATGGGATACTGGGCAGGAGTCAATTAAACCAGCAGCAGGTTGATTTCATAGTGAGTTCTTCTTTTAGGTATTTCCTAAAATGTGTGATTTTGGAAAGTCCCATTAGGGATTCTGGGAGTTCGTTAAGCCATTGGCAAGCACAGACTGCCAAAGAGCACCTACCCAGGCTTGTTTTTCAGAAGGGAACTTCGATAGCTTGTCTAGACATACGTCTGGTGGAATATCGGTTTGTGACCAGGCAGAAGAGATCTTTAGTGGGAGTGGGGGTGAGGCCCAACAAAGATTTTCTAGCCTTTAGGCAGGACTGGTATTTTAGCCTGTCCTGAAGTGGTAACCAGTTGTTGAGAGCATACAATGAACAGCTATGTGTGAGCCTGTCCGCCCCACTGGCAAAGTGACAGACTTTGTTGAATACCAGCCTTACTCTGGAGAAAGTAGTGTCACAAGCTGTCCAGCATCCTGGGAGACCATAGTCGATGAGAGGGAGGACCTACTGGAAACTACCAGGTGTCTAGCTTCCTAGAAGAAGTTAAGGTGTTGTCTGTAGAGCTCTCCTAACTTTCTATTGACTAGATTTGTGATGTTGTCAACATGTGTACAGAATGAAAGGGTGTCATCCTGGGTGACACCCAGGCACTTGAAGGAATTAACCTGGTCCTGCGTAGTTCCATGTGCATTATGGATAGTAAGGGGAGGGACCTTTTTCTTCAGATGTGGACCAGCAAGCAACATAATCTTTGTCTTCTTATAGTTCATGACCAGTTTATTGACTCCAAACCAATCCTCCAGAGACTGGAAGCTGCTTTGTAGATCTCTGGGTAGTGTCCCATGATGTGGACTACTGTTGAAGTCCACCACATCATCAGCGTATAAGAGCACATTTGAGAGAGGGCAGACTTCAGGTAGCCTGTTAATAAACAAGGTAAAGAGGAGAGGGCCAAGTACGGACCCCTTGAGGGACGCCAACAGAGATTCCATTAGTGCTCAAGAGAACGCCATCAATCTTTACCCTTTTTACGTCTTGCTCTTGTCATGCAGTCATTGGGTCATTCTATATAGCATAATAGGACTACTATCATGAAGACACATTATTTTTTATCACCCTTTTGATGTTTAACAGATATGGGTATACGAATGTATTATTCTTGCCTTTGTTATTCCTGCCTCTGCATTGGTTGTAAGATGGTTACCTGTCATTCCCTGAATGGTGCATAACTGTATGTTTACTTATGCAACATGAACAAACATAAGGTTTAGGAAAAAACAAAAAGGACCAGGGCTTCTCCTTACAACAGGGGTGACACTCTCGAGGGCCTTGGGGGCTAAAACTGTATGGTGACTATAATCTCACTCAATCCCTGTACTCTGTTAATGCTGAACTCTTCTGGTATCCCTTACTTTCTCACTGCAGCTTTTGGTCACTGCCCTTTATTTTGCCTGGCATTTCTTCTTGCGCATGGTACTATGGATTTTAGGAATATCTCGTACAAATTCATCATAAGTGAAGAATTAAAAAAAACGTGTTTACTAGACATTCACACTCTGAATGGTAATAATTACTTAAAATTTTAATAATGGTAATTCCTTTTATTGGAAAGTGACTTACGAGATTTTTATTAGAGTTGTGGCACTATAGAAAAAATGACTTTTTTTCTACTTTCTATTTCTGCAGTTCAAAATGCAAGCACTGCGGAAAAATAATGAAAACCATACTTTACCAGAACTGTGGCTCAGCACACGAGGGCATGCATTGCACAGCATTTGCACAGTATGCCTCATCTTCTTGTTTATTTTTTAGTACACAGTTATTAAAAGTTAAAATTCTTTTTAGGCGTTGATACAGAAAGAGCCCTGTATCCAATATATGCATCAGTCATCTAAATTTCATTGCAAAATTGTTTTCACACTCTATCAGATACTGTTCTAGACAGTGTTTAGAAGAGCTTAAGAAATAGGACTTATTTTCATGGCTTACCAGAGTAACTTTCCCCAGCAGCTGGCACCAACCCATAATGTTTTCCAGCCGAGTAAATATACCCTCCGTCCAAAGTGGCTGCATCAATTTCCTTTTTCTGAAAGGAAAAACAACAAGTTCATTTAAGGACAAGCAACGAATGCATACACAGATCAAACAAATCATCATCCAGTCTATCTACAGACATACTATGACCAAATTTAATTAAAGTATTAATACTCTTGGATATTTTGCACAATTCCTGGTTAGTCAATTATGACTAGAGTTATACAAAATTGCTTCTGGCAATCCCCTCCCAAAAAATCAAAACATTTTGTGAGTGTCATAGCCATTTGACAGCAACGATGATGATAATGATAAAATCTTGATATTTATACAGGACAATACACATTTGAGCAAAGTTCAGTTTACAAGAGTAAGTCTGTTTGTATAAAATAAATAATTTATAATACATTATTGTTGTTGCATGTTACACAAGCTAAAAAAACACACATGCTGTTACACAGTCAACATATAAATTTATTAAACAGGTGCGGACGCACTGTGCATTTGTGCATTACACAAGCACTTTGCGTAAGTGAGGCCACCTGTTGGCCTAGTGGTGGTGCACTTGCACTATCACACAGGTGACCCGTGTTAAGGAGTGAGTGCGTGTTGTCCGCAATTGGGCAGTCAGGGTCAAGCAGTTCTGTCAGCAGCAATGAACTGCCCAATATGAGTGGGGTCACACCATGTTCTACAGTAACAGTAACCCTGCAGCTGGGCCACTAAATGATCATCTACCTTCCTCTGCAGTGGGACGCTGCATTCAGCGGGGCTGTAGGGCACCAGCGTTGTGCCATCAGAGAGATGGGAGAAGGGATGTTAAGGGTGAAATCAGAGGGGTAAATTCTGCTATGGCTTGCAAAAATGATGGCCGCTGGCACTCTTGAGTCCCGTGCTGCACTGGTGGCTACAGTTGTGGGTGTTGTGGACTGGATATAACTGGTACACCTAGAGGAGTAGACATTATCATGAAAAGGAAACAGTTACATGGGGAAACAAAAATGCTTTGCATGGGCAAAACTCAGTTAAGAACTGGTAGAATTTCATGAGACTGTAGCTCAAGTGCAAAGTTTACAGATTTCACCACATTACATCATCAGCTTTTTTTTTTTTCAGCTTTCATAAAAAACTAATTCCAAGTTTTTCTCTGAGGCTGTGGAGAAAGAAGAAACATCTTGTCAAAGTTCAAACTATCCCCCCCCCAGGTTTCCCACTCACCTTACCACCCACTTTAAAACCCTTTCCCTTATCCCTCCCTCTCCCCCCACATCACCCAGCCCTGCCTCTATCACCTACTTACGTAACCCGTGTAGATTCCTATCCAATCCCACCCTCTGACTACTCAACCCCCTTATTCTGCCACCCCTTTGTCTCTGCCCCACCCTCCCTGCTGTCATCTATTCTGTCCTCCCTCCTTTGGTCAGCACCACTTGACCTCCATAACTCTACCTGCATGCTCTAAAGCTCAGCTACCACTATAAATTGCTTGTCCACCTTAGGAATGCTCTTAGTACTGTTGCAATAAAGTTGACCTCTCCTACCTGATGTATTTTAACTGTACTTGCTTGAATCTGTATCTGTATGTACCATAATGTACTTGCCTGCTGTATATACCTCTATCTGTTTTGTAATGTCTACGTACCTTGTCTATTGCCTTACGACGTGGAACCTTTGTAAACAAGCTTTTAGCTCAAACGTGTTATCTGAGATTCCAATAAATAAATAAATAAAATGACTCAGAGAACAGCTTTGTGGCAACTTATCAGTGCAGGCTGCAACCGCAGGAAAGAACCATGAGTATCAGTGTGCTGTAGTAGGGTTGAAGGTAGTCTGAAACAAGTTTCTACAGTCATTCCACCGTAGTCAAAACAACCACCACATTCAGCATAGTGGCTGGGGTGCCACCTTGAATGTAGGCGACCAGTTCTGGAACAAGCCCAGGATATTGGGTAGCTTTAGGGAGTAGATCAGTGTCCCAGCAGGTGCTCTCCTTGAGTGGGGAGGGGGCTGTGCTGCAATACTGCCACCTGACTGACCACAGGTAGCACTGCAGTCAGAGCTACTGTGGGAGGGAGAATGCTGGGTGGCACCATATGTGGACATGCATTTGTATGCGCATCAGTACAAGGTGTCCTCATCACCGATGTCCCACGTGGCTGGGAGAAACTAGGAAGAAAAAACCCCAGCATGTGCAACATGAAGCTGCCATTCTCGGGCCTTACCAACCCAACTGCAAACTGCCTTCTCGCATACGAGGGATCACGTGTGGTAAACCTGTGCCAGTGTAATTAGATACAGCTACATCATGCGTGACATCACAAGGTTTGAAAAATGGCTGCCATTTAGTATTGATGCAGGGTATTGATATAGGGCAGACACAGGTATATTTCAGACTACTGCCAGCCACATGTAAGCCCAACACCTCGTTAAAAACAGCTTCTCGTGGACTTTCAAACTGTAAGAGAGGCTGTTCATAAATGTTCCTGCTTTAACATTCTTTTTTGTTCTCCTATGACAATTAACTGTCAGGTGTGGCTAGTTTATAACCAAGGACTAGACCACTTTGTTTGGGTAGAAAGCACAATGATTCCCATGCTGAGTAGCCTTGGCACGGGGATTCTTCTGGTTCTAATTTTGGAACCGTATGTTGCTGGCTCTGACTCCTTGTCTCCAGCAGCTCCCAAAGAGTGGTCAGACACTGGGTATTACTCTGACTCCTGATGCTGGGCCTGGTCTTTATCTGTTCTCAGTCCCCAAGGGAAAATTGTTCCATTGACATAAGCCAGCCTAGGTGTTTACTTCTCCAAGGCCTCCCTAGAAGAAGAAGAAGAATCAGTTCAGGTGTCCACCCTCAGGGCTTCCCTTAGCAGGGTACCACAGCCTATATTCCCCAATTCTGATCCCTCCCTGTCATAGAAACATAGAATCTGATGGCAGATAAGAACCGCTTGGCCCACCTAGTCTGCCCATTTTCCTACCTAACAGATAAGCTGCAGATCCTAGTTAACCAACAGCTTACTTCCTCCTAGCCTTCACTAGGACTGCCTTATGTCTGTCCCATGCATTCTTGAATTCCCCCACTGTTCTTGACTCCACGACCTCCTCAGGGAGGCTGTTCCATGCATCCACAACCCTCTCCATGAAAAAATCCTCACATTACCTCTGAGCTGTCCCCCCTCTATCTTCAAATTGTGCCCCCTTGTTCTTGCACATCTCTTTTTCTGAAATATGCTACCCTCTTGGACTTTGTTGATTCCCTTGAGGTACTTGAAAGTTTCTATCATGTCCCCTCTCCTCTTTTTTCCTCAATGGTATACATATTAAGCTCCTTTAGTCTTTTTCATATGTCTTCTGGTGTAGACCCTGTACCATTTTGTTGCCCTCTCTGACAGCCTCCACTCTGTCTATGTCTTTGCAGAGATGGGGTCTCCAGAACTGCACACAGTACTCCAGGTGGGGTCTCACCAACTGTCTGTACAGAGGGATAACAACTTCATGTTTTCTACTATTGATGCCTCTCCCTATGTATCCCAGTATCCCCCCAGCCTTACTTACTACCTTCTCACATTGCTTGCCCACCTTTAAATCATCTGATATAATTACCCCCAGGTCCCTTTCCATTTTTACTGTTGTCAGTAGCTCACCCCCCCCCATTGTGTACTCTTCCCCTGGGTTTTTGTTTCCCAGGTGCATTACTTTGCACTTCTTTGCATTGAATCTGAGCTGCCATACATTTGACCATTTCTCCAACCTTTCCAAGTCCCTTCTCATCCTTTCCACTCCATCTTGTGTATCAACCCTGTTGCAGATCTTTGTGTTATCTGCAAAGAGACATACTTTTCCTTCCGGTTCCTCTGCAATGTCACTTATAAAGACATTAAAAAGGACTGGTCCCAGTACTGAACCCTGCGGTACCTCGCTAGTAACCCTCCTTTCTTCACTGTGGACTCCATTTACTACTACCCTTTGCGTCATGTTGTCTAACCAATTTTTTATCCAGGCTACCATCTTGGGACCCACTCCAAGCTGGCTAACTTGTGTATTAATCTTTTGTGTGGGACTGTATCAAATGCCTTGCTAAAATCTAGGTAGGCCATGTCCACAGCCCCTCCCTGATCTACTACTTTGGTCACCCAGCCAAAGAAATCTATTAGATTCGTCTGACACAACCTTCTCATTGTGAATCCATGCTGCCTTGGGTCCTGTGCCTCACTGGCCTCTAGGTACTCAACAATTCTTTCCTTCAGAAGTGATTCCATCATTTTCCCTACCACTGAGGTCAAACTGACAGGTCTGTAGTTTCCTGCCTCTGTCCTGCTCCCACTTTTGTGAAGCAGAATCACATCTGCCCTCCTCCATTCCTCAGGCACCACCCCATCTTCCTATGATTTGGTAAAGAGAGTAGTCAGCTGTGTCACTAGTTCCACCCTTAGTTCTTTTAGAATTCTTGGGTGAATCCTGTCAGGCCCCATTGCTTTGTCCACCTTCAATTTTATTAGTTCTTTCAGAACCCTTTCTTCTGTAAATGGACTGGTATCACCCTGTCTTCAGAGTGTTTCTGTTTGGTTTAGGTACTCTCCCATCCTCTTCCTTTGTGAATACTGAGCAGAAATATTCGTTCAGTATCCCTGCTTTTTCACTATCACCCTCTACCCACATTCCCTCCCCTTTATTAAGCCTCAGTAGCCCTCCTTTGGTTTTTCTCTGCTCCCTAATGTACCTATAAAAGGTCTTATCCCCCTTAACAGAGTTGGCTATTCTTTTCTCGGTTGGGGCCTTTGCTATTCTAACTGCCTTCCCAGCCTCTTTCTGCTTTAACTGATAAAGTTCTCTATCCTGCTTCTTCTGTGTTTCCTTATATTTCCTGAATGCTATCCTTTTCTACTTAACCTTCCATGCCACCTCTTTTGAGAACCATAGCGTTTTTTTCCTTCATTGTGTTTTGTTGATTTGCTTTAAACAAAGGCTTGTTGCCTCTGTGATGGCTGTTTTGATTACTCCCCATTGTTCCTCCACCCCTCCTTCTTGCCTGTTTGCTAGTGCTTTTCTGAGGCATTCTCTCATTTTCCCAAAGTCAGCCCTCCTAAAGTCCAATACTCTTGCTTTTTGTATGGCTTGATTGTATGGCTGTGTTTATCGTGAACCACACTGTTTGGTGGTCACTTGTTCTAGATGGCTACCACTTCTAAATCTGAGATTCTTTTTCCGTCCCCATTTGAGAGTACCAGGTCTAAGATTGCTCCCTCCTGAGTGGGTTCCAATACTAGCTGTCTGAGGCATGCTCCTTGTAGGGCATCAAGAATGACCCTGCTCTTGGGTGTACCTGCGGTGCTCCATTTAACATCTGGCATATTCAGGTCCTCCATCAACAATATCTTTCCTTTTTCTGCCATCCTAAGGATGTCCTGTCTCAGGTTCAAGTTCCAGCCACACTCTGGTTCCTGCCAGCTTGGTTCTGGTTCCTGTAGTTCCAGCCCTGCATGGGATTAACTTACATGTCTTGCATTAGCAGCTACTGAAGGGCAGAAGAATGCTGCTCTCACTGCAGCCCTCTATCCTAAAGGTCATATCCTGTCTGGTTTGCCAGCAGGTCAGCTTTTGGGGAGTCCTCTGGTTCCCTCCACTCAAATGGGGACACTTGGTCAGTGTTTTGGGGCTTCAGTTCCTGGCTGTCAGAGTGACCCTGCTAACCGGAATTCAGACTCTGAGGAGATTTCAAAATCTGAACTGGAAAACACCCCAGGTGTTTCTGGGGATGATGATATACTGCAGGGATCACATCCCATATCTCCCCTCCAGAGTATATCTCATGATAGCATTCCTTTGTGAGACATAATGTAAGGCCAGAAACCTGAAGATCAGTATCCAGGATTCAAAATCTGATGGGGAACTTCAGTTCCTGGACCTCTTGGGCAAAATGCACTCTGGTCAGCTCCAGTTGCCTGTCACCCAAACATCTCAATCTTAGCAAAAAGAATACAAAAGGATCCAGTACAGGTCTCCTTGTTGGACAGCAAGGTTGACAGAAGGTACTGTATGATTTCCCTAAAGAAGCAAATAAGTTTCTGCATGCCCTACAGCAGCTATTGGCCTGGTTCCAGCAGCATCCTCTTTGAGGCCTAGAACTAATTTTGTTTTTTCCCCTATATTCTGTTTATTACCTTCTGCTCTGGCTACCCCTTCTGACTGACCCCCCCTGCCCCATCAGCCAGCTTCCCCGCTACTTACTGTCCCATCGTCATCCTCTGCCACAGGACTGTGGTCAGTGCAGGGCCTGCAAGGGGTCAGTCATCATCCTGCAGTCGGTGGGGTTTTCCACCGTTTTTTCACCCCTGGGCCCACATACGTGCAATGGGCGTGATGTGTGGGCTCCACCTCCATGGAGATATCCCTGGCATTCTGTATGTGGGTAACTTTCCCACTCCTGTGGTGTCCCCTGTGCTGCTACCCAGCCACCACTGGGTGGCAGCCCAACAGTGAGCCATGCAATCTCCACCCTCCCCGAGGGAGGAGAGCAGGCCTATGGATGCTAAATCCTCCCTCCCTCCCCCAGCCAGCCCCCAAGCAACCCAAGACTGTTCCCAAAACCCAGGTTGCCGGCGTGGCAGAAGGTAAGGTGTATGACATCTCAGCCTTCCACACCACTGAACCGGCTTCGCAGAACCCAGATTTTGACCAGTCCCCTAGACAAGGATAGTCATAGGTTGGATGATTTGGGAAAGAAAGTATTTTCTAATGTCTCACTAGCGTTCCAGTAGGCTATGTACCTGTGTTACAGTATGTGGCTAAATAGCAGCACACCCAATAGTTTTGGATTGTTTTGTCCCTGGTTCAGAGTCTCCCCAGGGACCTTCAGTAGACTTTTCAACATACAGTGCAGCATGGCATGGATGCATCTACACAGATGCTACAGAACTGCAGCAGATATTATGCAAACTTCCATTTGATGGCAGTACTCTATTTAGATCTGATATGGAGTCCTTCCTGCATAAGACCAAGAAGGCTAAGGCTACCATTAAATCCTTCACAAATTTTAGCAAGCCATCCACTGTCCAGGATGGGAGAGACCATCAGTTCTTTACTCCCCAGTCACGTCCCACAGGGCTCCAGATAACATCAGGCAAGAACCAACCTTTGCAACCATGGTAATGGGTGAGCCAAGACCCCTGCTTCCTCTTCTGTGTCTTCTTCCAGACAGAAGAACAGCAGAACTGACTTTTTGTTTGCCACCCTCTGTATCCTCTCAGACCTTCCAGCAGGAGGCATGATGGACCACTTCTAATTCAACTGGCTCTCTGTCACCAAAGAAAGGTGCATGCAGCAAATTGACTATGGATTTCATATTGTCTCCTCCTCCTCTAGCCATATCATGATGAAATACATTGTCTTTTCTGATCTACACCAAGACTGATTAGGGAAGGAAATTCAGAACCTTTTACTTGCTCATGCAATAGAAGCGGTCCAAGTGACTGAAAAGGGAAAAGGCTTTCTTTCCCAGTATGTTCCTCAACGATCAGTAGTCTCAAATGAGTTATCTCATACCCTGTGAGGTAGAGATTAACTGACAAAGCTGCTTTTAGTCCTGCCTTGGTGGCAGATGGAATAGAACTTCAGAGAGGAAGTTACCTTTCAACCCCCTCGCCCTACCCTCCACATGACAACAGATGTCTCTAACAGGATAAGGTGCCCATCTCAGCCAGAATACGGTACATGAGTTGTGGTCCAAAAAGGAATCCTTCCTGCACACAAATGTTCTGTAGCTAAAAGTAAGTTGTATGATCCTTCAGGCATTTGCTCTACTGACTGCAGATCAGGCAGCTCAAGTGAACACAGACAACACTGCTGCAGAGTTCTGTCTGAACAAGCAAATGGCTGCCTGGCCATCCAGACTATGTCACGAAGCCCTGAGCATGTGGAAACTAGCCTTTTTCATTTGCCCATGGGGCCATATGTGTGCAATAACTTAATGTGCGTGCTCCACCTCCACGGAGATGCCAACAGCGTCTGGGTGTTGGAGACCTTCCACATGCAGTCTCACTGTGATGTCACTGAGATTTCTCTAGGTGGCAGATGATCAGTGGGACATGCAGACCCCCCCAAGGGAGGAGAGCTGGCTAAGGGATGTTCAGTCCTCCTTCCCCCCGCCAGCCCCTTAAGCGATGCAAGTCCATTCCCAAACCTGGGTAACTAGCATAGCAGATGGTAGGTTTAATGTCTTGCTGTTGGGCCAGCTCTGGCTCTTGCATTTCTAACTGAACAGAGCCCACTACAGATTCAGTTATGCAGCTGTCACCTAAGTGGGTTCATGTCCAGACATCCCTGTAGCTTAAAAGGCCATATCTCATTGGATAGTTTCCTATATTGAAAACTTGTTTGGAAGTTCTAGCAGGGGAGTGCAGCTACTCTTATACCCTTGGACCAAAGAACAGTGCTCTTCTATCGGGTAGAGTCATCCTTTTTGGCTGAGCATGGAACTTTGGGAGGGATGCACATGGAGTAGTGAGGGAGAAAGGGGACACCCGCTTAGCCAGCCAGGTCAGCCAGATCAACTCTAGCAATTAGTGGGGTGACAGATGTCACAGCCAGATCACCCTCACATCCAGATAGTTTCCTGTATTAATCGTTGTTATATGCTTGCCTCTCTCCTGTCCCTGAGATACTCCACATCCATTCTACAAAGGGTGTGGCCACTTCCATGACAGCCTCTAGGTCTACAAATAAGCCACTTGGGCATCCACCTGCACTTTCACAGCGCATTATGGTTGTGGGTTGCCAAATACTTCTCATCTGCCACCCACCCAGGGATGGGAAAGTATTCCTGCAGGAAGTTGCAGACTTCATGGTAGACATGGTGTTGGAGTTCCCCAGGTGGTTGGTCCTGGGGAACTTCAACACCTGGATTGACAATGAACTCTCACAGTTTGGACAGGACTTCCTCCAATTGATGATTTCATTGGGCTTCACACAGGTTGTTACTACTGCGACCCATAATCAGGGCCACTCTTTAGATTTGGTGTTCCTCCTGGGGATGGAGGTCTCTGACTTGGTGGTGGAACCGGTCTGATGATCTGAGCATCACACTATAAGGTTCAGTTTCTCAGTTCTCCCCAACAGACCTGACCCTCTGGAGATGGTCCAGTACCACTCTTTAAGGGGTGTGACCCTGGATGGTCTGATGGCAGTGCTGGACCTATCGAGTAGGCTGAGGGAATGCATGGATCCAGGGGAACTGGTACAGTACTATAATAGTGCGTATCAGGGACCCTGGATTCCATAGCTCCTGTTTGTATTCGCCCACTCACTCTTTGCCCTTGGTCCCTGTGGTTTGATGAGGACCTGAGAGAGT
Organism: Neoceratodus forsteri; assembly: GCA_016271365.2. Taxonomy (NCBI): domain Eukaryota; kingdom Metazoa; phylum Chordata; order Ceratodontiformes; family Ceratodontidae; genus Neoceratodus; species Neoceratodus forsteri. The sequence goes on from CM028137.1 coordinate 942,136,597, forward strand.
TGAGATGAGTGGGTCTAAGGTTACAGCGGTGCTAGTGGAAATCCGGCCTTGAGAGGGACAAGCTTAGACTAATGGCCCATTATCAAGACTATCAGTCAGACATTTCTTGTAAGAAAGCAGAATTCCTGTCCAGAGAGATTTCTGCAGCAAGGAATCGACTAGCTCAGCTCTTCCATACTGCAGAAAGGTTGTGCAATCCAGTCTGTTTCCAGAATTGGAGAGCCTTTTCACAGTCGAAGTGTGAGGAGTTTGCTCGATTCTTTGCAGATAAGGTTGCCACCATTAGCTCGGAGATTTGGCCAGTGCATTCTGTTTAGTATTGCAACTGTCAGCAGGAAAGCACAGGCATCCAGTCTGCCTGTGATCATTGATAATGTGAAGATCGTCTGGGGCTTGCGGCCGACTTGCTGTAGTTTGGATCTGGGTCCAACCTTCCTCCTAGTGGAGTATTTGGATGTCATCAGACCTGTCCTAGCTGAGATTGTCTGGTGTTCACTGGAGAAGGGTGTGTTCCAGGACCCCTTGAAGGAGGCAGTTGTGACACCCCTTTTGAAGAATTCTTCTCTCGACACAGACTGTCTCACAAACTACAGGCCAGTCTCTAACCTGGCCTTTTTGGGCAAGGTTATCAAGAAGGTAGTTGCACTGCAGCTCGAAGACCATCTTACCACCCATGAGGTCTATGATCCTCTCCAGTCTGGCTTCTGGAAGAGGCATAGTACTAAGACAGTCCTTGTTCGGGTGCTGAATGATCTCCTGATGGCGAGTCTCTCAGTGGCATTTGACACCGTGGACCTTGGGAAACTATTGGAGTGTATGCAGTTGATTTGCAGACTGTCAGGAACAGTTCTTAGATTGTTCCACTCTTTCCTCACAGACAGGTCTCAAAAAGTGGTGTCAGGGACTTTTTCCTTGACCCCTCTTCCCCTGTCATGTGGGATACCACAGGGCTCCGTTTTGTCTCCCATGCTGTTGTGGTGTACATGCTGTCATTGGGAAACATTATAAGGAAGTACGGACTGAGTTTTCACTGCTATGCAGATGATACTCAGCTGTACATGTCCTTTGTACCTGAACAAGGTGATGCTATCTTAGTCTTTAACAACTGCCTCACTGAGATTCAGGACTGGATGAGTGCCAGCTGGTGGAAGTTAAAGCCTGAGATGACAGAGGTGTTGGTGGTGGACCCAGGTTGTTGGGTAGAAGGGTTATCTCCTGGTTGCCCATCCGGTATTATACTAGGGGGCAACCAGTGAGGGCCTCTGAACGGGTGCATAATCTGGGTGTTGTGCTTGACCCCGAACTGACACTTAAAGCTCAGGTGTCGGCCATTGTCAAGACCTCGTCTTGTCATCTGAGGAACCTCCCCTGGGTGAAACACCATTGTTCTGCCTGGGGACCCTTCCTACACTGGTCCACGCCTTTGTGTCCTCCTGCCTTGACTATTCCAATGCTCTATACCTAAGGCTTCCAGGGGTGGAGATCTGCCACCTGCAGCTGGAGCAGAATGCAGCTGCCAGGCTGTTGACTGGCTCATCAAGAGCCAGTCATATTATGCCTGTGCTCCGTGAACTGCACTGGCTGCCAGTGCAGTGGAGAATCATCTTCAAGGTTGCATTGCTGACCTATAAGGCCCTACATGAACAGGGATCATGCTATTTGCAAAACCTTCTCTGTCCCTACCACCCCTTCTGCCTGCTCTGAAGACTTCTGGGGCTAGAGCATTTGTGTTCATGGCCCTAACTCTGTGGAACTCTTTACCTTGCTAGGTGAGAGAGTGCCTGTCCACTGAGTCATTTAAGTCTTCGTTGGAGACACATCTATTCAATCCAGTATTCCCTGATATGTTTTTAATTTACTATATATTTATAATGGGATAATGAGATATATTTTATGATCTGGGATTTTAATCTGAATTCATTTTTAAAAAACATTTATTGTACAGGCACTCTGGTTTTGAAAAGTGCCTTTTATAAATAAAGTTTGACTTTGACTTTGATTATAATATGAACCTCCAGTCTCATAAGGACACAGACTTGGATTCTGCTGTACTTCAAGGGACACTGTCAACCCTTTCTGCATCCTATTAGTTCTAGTTGACCCCCTTCCCATTGTATTATTGCCTACCTTATCTAAAATTCATTGATGTTTCGGATTGTTTGATCTGCTTCTTTTCTTAGAAGTGAAATGTATACTAATGGTGTATTGATATGAACCTGGTTTTGCTTCAGATCTGTGATCTATTCTGATTACATACTTCCTGAGCATTAGAAACACCCCAAATAATAAAGCCACTCATGATGCAGTAGTCTTCTATTCTCCCACTGCATCCTGAGTGACTAGACCACACTGGGGGTGTTCCCAAGTGCAGGAAAAGGTTGGTGGGAGTTGATCAAGGACTGTAAACCCATACATTTTTTTTCTGGTAACATCAGTATGGTGGGCAGTCTGTTTTTAACATTCAAAAAGACAGAAGGAATCAGCATCAAACTACCAGCTACATCAGCAAATTCTACAGACTGTAAGCAGTCATAACATTTATTTTTATTTAATTTATATTTTCTGCAGGTTTTACCATGTTTTCTCCCATTTTCCCAGGGGCCACAGCACACCGGCATTGTGTGTGTGTGTGTGTGTGTGTGTGTGTGTGTGTGTGTGTGTGGAGGCCCACGCATGCTCACTGATGCTGGCACAGCCCTTCTGCCCCTCCCCATAGCTATCGCCGAAGCTCCCTCAGGTCGGCGCCACCATATGTCCTCCACTGGGTGGCGGCCAGCGGCCAGGGAGCCATTTTTTTAAACTAGTGACAGTTTGAGGCCTAAGGAGGTTGACAGTGTCCCTTTAAGAACTTGTTCCCCAAATAGCTCCAGCACCTGTCTTCCCTCTTCCTAGTCTGTACTGCTAGTAGTCAATGCATTATGTGTGGCTACTGATGAAAACTCATAGTTAGAAGAAGTTACAAACCTCTAACTGTGTTGTTATGACTGCATAGCAGAGGTATGCATGACGTCTTGCTATTACACAGAGAAAGAAGGAGGCTCTGGAAGCATGTCACCAGATTCTTAACAAACCTCAAAATTTTGAATTTGAAGCAGTCACTCCACTACTGGAAGCACCCCACTGTCTCCATTCAGTACTGCTCCCCCCATCACCACACAATTTTTTCCTGCTAACCCCGCTACCTGCCCTCCAGCACATTACACATTTGTTTGTGCATGCCAAAGCAGCATAGCAGCCTGTTGGTTCTGACCTCTGCAGAGTTGTTCTTGCCTCTGGAGTCACTGGGTCTGAGAGTGCTGTTCCTTTGACTCTCCCCCTCCCCCGGCACGCAATTTTCTTGCTCCCAAGCTCACTTCTAATTCCAATCATTGCAAGCCAGCAGTCAGAAAGTAACTGAGATACAGCCTGAGCTAGTGGAAAAGTAGATTTCACACTCTGCTATTTCATGGGAAAAGAGGGACAGTGGAGTACCCAGTACAGCATATTGCACGCCCGCAGCCAGCGAACAACTGAGATACAGCCTGAGCTACAGCAATGGTAACTTTCACACAGTCTATTTCATGGAGAGGAAAGGAGGGACACTGGAGTAGCCCTCACACCATGGTGTGATTGTGGCTGAAGTTGTTTTTTTTTTTTTTTACCGCTGTGACTCCTCATTGGTGCATTTCTCCACAGCTAATATTTCCTAAATTATTGACTCTGCCTCAAGTAACAGATCTAGTGGCTGCGAGGGGGGACTCTGCCAATTCAGGACATGGTCTGTCAATTTGGCTTTTTCATTTTCTTTGTGTTGATGCCTTTTCAGTTTTGTTGATTTGGAGAACTTTCTTGCAAAAGGGAAAAAGGCTCAAAAAAAAAAAAGACACATTTTGTCTGCATTAACAAATCTTACATTGCCTAGCCAGCAAGAGCATCTAGCAAAACTTCCTGTAACCAACTGCTGGCACCCAACTGGTCGGCATTTCACTTTTTGCCAAGTGCCTAGTGGTAGCAAAAGTTGTGCCGCATTTTACAGTGCTAGAGCCAACCACCACTTAGATTAAAGTCTGTTGTCCCTGAGGCTTCAGTGAGCTGTTTTACTTTCTGCTGGAATAACAACCCACATACCCATGCCTCCTGTTCACTGATATCCAAAAACCAGACAAGGACTACGTTCTCCTCCTCTCCATCTTGCTTTCACTTTCTTTGTGTGTTTTGACTGCTGTGGCACTCTAGCAACAGGTGATCACTGTTGTGCAGGAGTTCAGACAGTTGACTTTGAGATCAATAGATGAGTGGCTAGATCAAGAATGCTCATTTAAAGCATAGCTCTCAACCTCTTGCCTAACGAATCAGGGACAAGGCTTTAAAAAAAAATGAGGGACAAAGACTCAAAATCAGGGACACATTTTAAAAATTGGTACTATTCACTCAGAAAGCTGATAGAATAAGGGGATTGTGTTAATATGCATTTTCTGAACAATAATAAGTCTGCAACTTTAATGTTTGACATTATTTTGTGCTTTTAAGTCCCAATGTTCTGTCACAAAAACACAAATTTTACGAGGGACAAAGGAAAATTTTTAGGCAAAATCATGGATGTCCCTGAAAATTAGGGACAGTTGAGAGGTATGATTTAAAGCGTGGATTTATTTGGCAGAATGCCTGGGGGCCATATTGGTGAGGATGTCAACTTACCTCAGCTCAGCACAGACAGACAGAGGCACAGAGATGAAGTACGAGGCACAGCTTCAGGAGCTTACATAGAGGTGCAAATTACCATTAATTGCCGTGATTAGCACATGAGTAGTCCTGCTACTCTGAAGTGTTCACTTAAAGTGGTTTACAACGTCCACACAAATTGCTGAATTTTGTATTGTTGGTATAGGAAGTGCAGCTCAGATTTGTCCACACACTGCATGATAAGGTGTGCTACTGAATGCACAGAGATTGTATCATTAAATAATATTTGTCACCCCACCCACCCACTGTGAATGGGAGTTTGTTAGTCTGACCACTAGTCGCTAGTAACCTACTACAGCTTTTGTTGAAAGAGGGATGTGCTGTGTTCAAACTACTGCAAGGTCTATTAATGTAAAAAAAAAAAAAGAACAGGTAAAATATAAAAAAAACCCATTAAACACAAATGTATATCCACCCATGAATTTAAAATATTGTGAAGGGCAATGTGATGCCTACATTTAATGTCTTTTCATTTCATTTTTTAATGCATGAATTCTTTGTTTTATGGAGTGGTTGTCACAGAATTTCAAAATAAATGGAGCCAGAGGGAGTAACATAATTGGCATGGAGGCGTATGTCTGGAGGTCAGCAATAAAAAATAACTATTACTGTGGCTCGCAATGGGCTGTGACAGACTTTGTGGGTTTTGCAGACTGTGTCAAACACCACAGAGAGTAATCTGCATAGCAACAGCACCTGTCTGGTAAGCTACAGCAATTGATATTCCTTGTTGACCAAAGTGATGAAAGTGGTTGAGCTGAATTCTCAGTCGAATCAAATTTATGAGGTAACACGGCTGCTATGAATTAACCTGACACGGTCAGCTATCATTTCTTTACAAAAGTCCTTCAAAAAATGCAATGGTTTACTCGATATTGTCTACTTCGGCTGTTTTTGTTGAAGTGTAATGTGATACATTTTAGGGGTGCAACAACAGAGCTATTGCTCCAGTATGCACAGATTTAGGTGCAACACCACCTTGTGATCAATGTTTTGCAGGGCTTGACCTCTTACAGTAAATTGTACATACATTGATGTGTGACTATTGTTATATTGTACATGGGGAACTGAGGGAGGCAGACTTACAATTGTGTCTGAGGGAGTAGGTTTGTGTTGCTACTGCTGTAAAGCTGTGGCTATCCCTTATCCAATATAACAATAGTCACACATCAATGTATGCACGCTTTACCATCAGAGGTCAAGCCCTGCAAAACATCGATATCCAGGTGGTGTTGCACCTAAGCCTATGCATACTGGACACAACACCCCTTAAATGTATCACATCACACTTCAACAACAAAATCAGCCAAAGTAAACTATAGCAATTAAAGCATTACATTTTTGATGGATTTCTGTAACAAAAAAAAAAAAAGCAGACTTTGTGTTAGGTTAATGCATAGCAGCTGTGCTGGCTTTGACCAGAGTTTGTTTTTAAAGCTGTAGCCACACATCACACACCCATTCTCTCATTGGACTGTTTTTGTATACTGCTACATTTTGTTCTGTTGTTAACAACCTAAAGATGCTTCTCCCTTCAGTCAAAAAGATCTAATACTTTGGAGAGAACCATGTGAGAGAAGTGGTGGTGTGGTTATGGTTATGGTTTTGAAGCCAATTGGACAGTTCTTGTTGCTGGCTCTTTGAGCTGGGATGAAGCAATCTGTGTGGCTACAGAAGAAACACAGTTATGGATAATAACTTCTTCATTTAAAAACACTTCAGCTTTGATGTGGAAGGCAATCTGCTCTAGTGATTTGAGTACAGAGCTGTGAGCCTGGAGACCCAGGTTTGAATCCCACAAATGCTACTTACTGTGTATCCCTGAGTAAGTTGCTTAATTTTCCTGTGCTTTACCACCTTCCTATTTCTCTGTAATCTGTTTCTGCTCAGTTTGAATCCCTGTATGTCTGAAACATGTTCTGCCATCCATCTTGTGGATATTAAATGCTTTGGGATGCAGGCTGTACAGAAGGCACCAAATATAAAACAAAATATCTTCCTTTAATGTACTTTTTGTCATGTATTATACATTGTTTATATTTCTTTCTCTCTCTATTTATCACTATGGACATTAGAAGATGAAACTGGGATCTTCGAGGACTGAGTGCTTTATTCAGGTGACAAATTCTGCATCTGAGGAGGAAGAGCGTAAGTGTTTTGGCATTTGTGTATCCCCTCCTGGGTCTTTTCTGAGTGGCTCTGATATTTACATAGAAAGCAAGTGTCCCTCCCCCCCAAAAAAAAATGAAGAACAAACATGGAGAAAAAAGAATAACTGAAAACAAATAAACCAGGGCCTGAGTCTCTGCCACAAACAGGCAGGAGAGAGCACTGAGGTATGCAGCTGAGTCTGTGAGGACCACCATGCTGATGTAAATGGTCTTTTAGGCAATCTGCATTGGAGCCCCCACCCCATTCCCAACCTTCTGCAATGACCCTTGTGGCTCCTGGGTCAGGAGCAGCTTGGTGATGTGGTGGCATTCCAAGCAGGTTGCAGATAGAATCCTCAGCCTAGAGCTTGTCTGTTTAACTACCCCCCATGGAGGATTAACTTCAAGCCCCACACAAATCACCTGAATCACAGGCTGGCAAGTCATCTCTTCCCCTCTAATGTAGGCCTATCATCTATACCACACCCTGTGCTCACTCTGGTGCAGCCACAAAGTAGGATATGAAGTTTTCCTACCAACTGGAAGACAGCATTATCTGGGTGCTTAATGCCCCATCTGCTGGCCAGTAACTGGAAATCCAAGCTCAGGCATTGTACAGGATAACGTTCAGCCCAGGAAAGCAAAACCCTAACTAAAATATTTTTTATTAAGGTATTTATAGCCCCTTGCACCACTGGCCCCCAGCACACACAGCCCCATCATCTACCATCCCTGGGTCATATTTTGATCCAGTGATAGAAACATAGAAACATAGAAGTTGACGGCTTGATACCCCACTGATGGCACTGAGTTGGAACATCACCAACAACAATAGCGCAGTCAAGAACTATGTAGCAATAATGCTGTCAGGTTTTTTTTTTGCGAGGGATTTTGCCCCCCCTCCCCACACCTCCCTACTATAGGATTCCAACTCCAGGGGGAGCAGATCACAGGGCAAGTTAAAATTTGTGGGACCATGGAATATTGTTTCCATGGTCCCGTGTAAAAAAAAAAAAACTAACTCCCAATGTGCAAAAATCTTAGGAGACCAGAATTAGAACCCTGGCTGAGCTGCTCTATGCCCCAGCCCTCCATGCCACAGGAGCAGCTCGGCCAACCTCCCAGATTCTAGTGCCCTTGTTTCTTCCCAGGACCACAAACTGTGACCTGGGGAGCTCTTGATGTAAATCCCCTCTCGCTGTCTGTGGTAGCGCTATTCAGAGTAGCACCCAGCTGACTGGCACTCTTCTGGTATCACTATTCTAAGTGGGTACCCCCACTGATTGCCCCCCTCGTGGAGCAAGGGGAGAGTGGGCCATCCTCTCCACCCCCAGTGACCAAATCCAGATTGAACTTCAGGGTCTGGTCAGTGGTGCGGGACCTACGGTGGACTAGCGTGCATCATTCTGCTGGCAGGGATTTTCCTCTGTTTAGTCCATTGCCCCACCCACCTCCCTGATGTCTGGCTGTGCTCTGGCACGGTCTTGCAAGATACTAGTGTATTCTGTGGGAGAGGCAATCTCCCTGGCCCACAGCAGGGGTTTGTGGAGTACAGAACCAAACCAGGAATCTCCCCTTCTGCACAGCAGCATATCCCCAGCCTTCAGACCACCTAACCGGCTTTCTTAGCTCATTTCTGAACCTGGGTCACCAGCATGTGAGTGCACAGCACTACCTAGTGGGCCATCGGGCAGTCCCGAGCTAAAAAGTTTTTGTGAAACTCAGCACTATGTAATGGGGGTCATAAATTCCTATATTCCTGGGCTACAATTACACTATATCGACCGTTTTTGTATTTCTAGTGGCTGGAGCGCAGATTTTCTGAAATTCATAGCTTGTTTTTCAAAGGTTTGGGGGTGGGTAAGATGTAACAGACCAGGTATTTCTCCCAAGTAAACATCTTAAATCAGAACATGCTAGAGAGTCATGAGAGGGAGAGAGGAAAAGCTGGAGTTACAACACGAGGAGAGACTTGCTGAAATCAGAGCTGCTTCGTTGGCCTCTAAATGCAGGAAAAGGGTTGGCAAAATGGACTGAAATAAACTGGAGCATGGAGCTGTAATCAGAAAGGTGCAGTCTGCAGATCCAGGAGCTGCACATTCAAGATACAAGAGAACATTATTTAAGAGAATGACAGCAAAGCTGGCTAGCAGAGTGAAAAGGGGTGTTGTAAACTGTATTGGGGAGCTTGTGAGCAGTAGTATAAGGCCATTCTGGGAAACAGAAGCAATCCCTCCATAATGCCATTTGTGATACATCATAATATCATCTGTTCAGGTCCAGAAATTTAGTCTGGCCACAGACTAATCAGACAATTCTACCACATTATTTTACCAATTTATTCAAACAAGTAACTCAAAAAAGTAAATGACTGTGCATTTCACTGTTTCTTCAGCAATGCAGAACCAACAGAAGACAGTCACATCTGACAGAAAGTGCAGCCCACAGCAGCAAGAAGCCTTACTACAATGCAGTCTTACTGGAAAGACAGAGTGCACTAATATCAATGGATAATGTTTTTGAGGAGAGTGCAGCTTCTCCAGGGAGCTTTAAACCATGTTTTTCCACCACCAGAAGGTGCAGAACCTTCTTAGTATTCAGAAGCATGACATCTGCTGAGTATTCAAACCTAAACAAAACCTGACTGAAATTCCCTCAACAGTTCTTGTCGAAAATAAGCTGGACCATGGACTCTAAAAGGGTATGATGATCCAATCTTTGGGGGAGGGTAATGCAGCATGTAATAAAATGGATACAGAAAATCCTGCTTACTGATTGGCTGTTACCTGTGCATTAGATCTGTCTAAAGCACAGGTGAAAACAAGCACTTCCAGTGTGGACGTAGTACAATGAAAAATTAATGTACCATTGGAACATTCATTTTTCATATTCCGCCATTTTTATTTTCTCCCTTTGCAATCTTAATAGGAAATCTTAAAAGACAAAAGCTTATCAGTGAGGCACACAAAACAAGTAATCTTAGTAAATGTAAAAAACTGTTTTTGATCTCTGTCCTGTCCACCCCCAGCCACCACCCGCTTCCTTGTTCATATTTATTTCAGTACTGTATTTACATATAGCACCTGTCTGTGAAATTGCATGACAGATTCCTCCTCGGTCCCCAACCGCAGCCTTCCTCATCCATCTTTTGATACAACAGCACATGCTCTCGTATCACGCTACAATGCTTTGCAGCCTGCCTGTTTACATCCACACAACCACGATTCCACCTGTCTCGCCTGCAGTGTGAAAAGGCTTGACAATTCACTCAGGTCTCCCCTGCAGCGTAATAGCTTTCTTCCTACCTGGTTGGTAGTTCTCTCAATCACCACCAGTGCCTGGCCTACCTGTACCTCTAAACACAGGCACAAAATCCAAACTTGCCAGCGCAATTTGTCAGCTGTAGGTCTGTGTATTTTTACATGAACTTCAACTTTGCAGTTCACGTCTCCTCTGCAGCATGAGGGCTTACACTCACATCTCCCCTGCAATGCAATGGCTTTTCTCCCGCCTGCCATGTATTTCAGTCAATTCCGCCTGCCCTACCTGCACCTCTCAGCACATCTGCAGGCACAAAACACACACTTACCAACATGATTTGTGTTATAGATACTTTTAATTTGTGTATCTTTGTGTGTATGTTGGGGGGAGACGGGGTAGCCATGACAACCATATGTAAGAACAACTACAGTGGCCACAATAGGTCAAAAAACCTCAGTAAAAGAAAAAAAATTGTGAAAGTCAATGCAAGCAGAGGAACTATTTTATATTAAAGCACATTAAACTTTTTACATATATGCTATTTTACCCTAGATCCAGAAGCAAATGGTTTGATACCTTTTTTTGGACCAGCATAGATGTTACAACAAAAGAACAAAGTGTTCTAGCGTTCCAACCAACAAAGTCCTTCTTCAGAAGGTTTATGACAGTTATTTAGAAAATCCCATACTATTAACATCCAGATAATGCATAAGAAACAGAAATAATTCTTATTGGTTTAACAAATTAATTTGAAACATAACAGAAAATTACGCAAAGAAGATAATTAACACCAGTATGCTTTTAGCTGAGAAGCCCCTGAAGGTCAAAGGTTATCAAGAGAGAGCAACAAGACTACAGTTTACTCTGAGATTTCCTCATTTTGCTGTCCTTGACTGCACCTCGAGGAAGTCACTTACCAGGTTTACTATTTCAACAATTTACATGCAGCACTGGGCTGGAATGTGTCTCACAGTGTACCGTCACACAGGTCAGTTTCACATCGATTGTTTGGTAGGTATATGCATTTTCGAGCAGTTTACTTAATTGATGTGTATGTACCTCCTTTGAATATTAGCACGGGAATTGAAGCCTTTTTTCATGATTTATCTTTCCCTTCCTCTAGAGAATTGTTAATTTTGGGTGACTTTAATTTAGATTGGCCATCTAATCAAGCAATTGATGTTAGGAATTTAGTTTCAGGATTGGGAATGTTTCAGTTGGTGACTGATTCCACTAGATATAATTATCGAACTGGGTATGAGTCACTAATTGATTGGATTATTACTAATTGTCCGGATCATGTAGTTAAGTCAGAAGTTTATCCAGATTGTCTTAGTGACCATTGTGCAATTTATTGTGAATGGTCTGTGAAATATTTTAAAGAATCGCATAGAACCTTTCTAGTATCGGAAAGTTTCGGACCTTAATTTGCAGTCTTTTTCAGATGAAGTTCAGTTAATTGATTGGTCTTTCCTAGATGTTATTGAAGACATTGATGATGCCTTCATAGGTTTTGTAGTTACTTTATTGGTATTTGTGATAAGTTACTGCCGTTTAAGACTGTTAAATTAAAAGCAGAGGAGAAAATATGGTTCAATTATGAACTAAGGAAAATTATAAGGGATAGAAATAAGGTTTGGAATAAGTTTAGGAAGCATAAGACAATTGGTCTGCAGCATGAATATAAGAGACTACGTAATTTATGTAAGGCAAAGGTAAGGAAAGCGAAAAGGGATTACTTGGTAAATAAATTGGGTAAGGGGTTGTGTGATACTAAGGCTCTTTGGAAAGTTTTGAATGATTTAATGGGAAAGAGCAAGGATTTGGATAATATTACACTGCAATTAGACGGACAATTGGTTAGTGATCCAATTAAAGTAGTTAATGGGTTTAATGCACATTTTACTGATTTGGATAGGTTTAATATTCAAGGACGTGTTACAAGTTTAGAATTGGAGGAGCTATTAGAGGAAAATTATGTGGATGGGGTATTTAAATTTCATTTTCAGGAGCTTACTGAAAATGAGGTTTGATGTATATTTTGAAGACTGATCCTAGGCCATATTTGGGGCTGATGGAATTGATTATAGAATTTTAAAAGTTGGGTCAATAATTGTTCCAATGTTGACAAAGTTTTAATTTTTCCTTATTAATAATGTATACCCTTTGAAGTGGAAATGTGGTGTTGTAAGGCCAATTTATAAAACAGGAAGTACAGTTAATGTTAATAATTACAGACCCATAACACTATTGGATCCTTTATCCAAATTATTAGAGAGTATTGTTTCTGATCAGGTTAAAGTTTATTTGGATCAAAATTTTCTCTGGTCTCCTTCGCAGTATGGATTTCGCAGGATTTAGTACAGAAACTGCCTTGGTGAGGTTCACGGGCAGGTGTATAAGGCCTTGATGAGGGAAAATAGTAGCTGCTGGCTTTGTGGACCTCACCATGCTTGATTTGGTGGATCATAGGAAGTTGTTGATGAGTTTGTTAGAGGTTAATTTTTCAAAGGAAACGATATTATGGATTAATGATTATTTAACTGGTAGGGTGCAGAAAACTATGGTGAATGGTGTATTGTCTGATGAGGGCATTTTGATGTGTGGAGTTCCCAAGGGTCTGTATTAGGTCCTTTGTTGTTTACTTTATTTTTAAATTCTTTGCCCAAAGTATGTAAAGAAACAGAGCTTATTTTGTTTGCAGATGATGCAGTTTTATTATGTATTGGTAATACTTTACAGGTTGTGCAGCAACAGTTACAGGATGATTTTAGTTTAATGCATGGTTGGTTAATAGAGCAAAACTTAGTGTTAAATCATGCAAAACAAAATGTATGGTATTTAATAATACAAGATCTAATGTGAATTTGAGCTAATTTTAAAAGATAATTATGGGAATAATATAGAAAGGGTTTCTGAAATTTGTTACCTGGGCCTGGTTATTGATTGTAATTTATCATTTGAATTATATATTCAGAAGTTAATAGGTAAGTTGCATCAAGATTAGGAATGCTTTATCGATTGAAAAGTACTTAACAGATGAGGTTAGAATAATTTTGGTTAATAGTTTATTGTTTTCAGTCATTGATTATGGTTTAATTATATATTTTTTACATCAGTTAGAATGCGTACTAAGTTAGTATCTACTTATCATAATATTATTAGATTTGCTACAGGTCAGAAGAAAAGAACTCACCATTGTTTACTCTATAGTTCTATGGGGTGTTTGTCATTAGTTGATAGGTTTAGATTACGTGTTTTAGTATTTCTTCAAAAAATTAAATTAGAAATTTTTTCTGGTGTTATTTGTGATATGTTTCCTAAATTGATTAATGGTGTAAGAACTAGGTCACAGGTTAACCTTAACTTTAATTTTCGATTCCCTATTATAAAAGTGTGTTTGCTCAGAATTCCCTTCAATTTTATGCAGTGAAATTGTATAATGAATTACCCTCTTATATTATGCAATGTGTTACAATTTTGTCATTTAAGAGGGTTTTAAAGAAATTCTTGGTAGCTGATTCAAAGTGTTGTTGTTTTAAATAATGTATTTTTATATGTTTGTATATTATTTATGTATGTTTTATGTTGTGACTGGGCATCAGTGAAAATGGGCATTTTGCTCACTGATTATACAGAATAAAAATAAACAAACAAACAAACAAACAAACAAACATTGCTAAACAAATTGAGACACAAGCTGTGCATTGTCCCAACTGATTAGCAGTTTTACTTGTGAAAAAGCTCATCAATTTTGCAGTTATTTAAAACCCTGAAGGGTAAATATATAACATTGTCCCCTTTTAACTCAGAACTAGGTCAGAATTAAAAACGTAAAAAAAGTTTGAAACTTGAATTACCTGGTCTGGAGATATTTATTAAATTAAAAAAGCATCCCAGGTAAGAAGTAGTGAGGTTGCTGGTTCACCCTTAAATAATCTGCTTGAACAAATTTTGTAATTGACGTGACTGTTACAGCGTGAACTTAAGTTGCTGGTTTAGTAAGCAGTGCCTGCTACTGCTACTGCTACTCTCTTAAGGCCAGCCATTAGTAGCTTATTAAGAAAATTAGGGATCATTTTTAACCCACCTTGATCTTCTCCATACAGTCTTCTGGGGAAGTGGCAGATGCACACTGGATCTTTGGTTCCAGGTTCTTACTGGCAAAGGCCTTGGCCATGTCTCCACACTTCAACATCTCACCATAGGACCGAGTGCACCAGCGTAGAAATTCTGGCAGCCCTGCAGCACAAGCAATTAATAGAATAATTAATTTAGCAACTCATTGGTTAAACCCCTGTTCCTAATTTACTTGAGATGTGTTTTCTGAACTTTATTAGAAAACGCTGTTGATGTCCATGAAAAATCCAAAGGTTCGTATGAAGGAAGCTCACTTACTCATGATTTCATTGTGAGGTAGTAAAGGATTTTTTATTGAAATAAGCTCTAGAATCTCTGACAGCCAAATGAATATTGCTGTTAGTGAAAAAAACACTATACAGTATAGTGTAAACTGAATTTAGAAATTTAATGATGATTTACAATCATGTACCATTCTCCAGGTCAATGCCATCTCAACTCATCTCATTTCTGTACTCTATAAAAACTTAAAATTTGACTGGCAAAGATGAACCATGAGGTTGTAAGGAGGTCAAATGAGTAGAACTAAAAAGCATATGTTGGTACATGTCATATGCATGTTATTCAACACTGCTGCCTGTTATTTTGCATCTAATGTTTTATCCTTGCATGTGAGAAAGAAGTATAGGACTTTTATGATGTCAGCAAGCATTGAGCAACTTTTTCACATTAGTTAACGTTATGTCAAAGAAGCAGGTCTAATGGCTTAATGATCCGCACATTCACTTAAACAGCTACTGACACCTCAAAGAAAATTTTAAAAACATATTAATACGGTACAATTCCGCGTGCATTTATATTTTATATATTTCTCCTCCCCATTATTAATTATTAAAGAAATGTGTATCAATATATGATTGTTGTCCCTCAGAGTTCATTCTGAGTTCATTTGCCTCTAAAGCTTACTCCCTACTTCAAGTCGTAATCCGCTGTTGTGATATCACAATCTGTTGCCATTGGAGTAATTGTGAGGTCACAAGCAGTGCTCTATGACTTCAGATAGGGAGAAAGCAGCTGGAATAGACATAATCTTCAGGAGCAAAGATCCTGTCTTCATGGAAATGACCTCACTGCTAAATAATGGGGAGGAGGAATGCAGAACTAATGGGAAAATACAAGTTGGACAGTGGCTAAATATTATGTTTTGTTAAAGTTCTCCTGAATGTGTCACTAGCTCTTTAACACTCTGGGGACCACAGTTCACATCTTGAGCCCAGGATCTGAGTCAAGCTACTGTAGCTGTTGGTATTGTGCAGTTCAAGAAGATGTGATAACTCCAGAAATAAGCGTAACATCTGCAGTAACTATGTGACTGCGTCCAGTGAGTTTGTGCAACTGAACAATAACAAACCACATCTAACACTGGGAATGCTGACGTTTATCAAGGTCAGTGATACACAGTTCTGGAATAACGGTAAAGAACAGGGGGACTAAAGACTTTACATGAGTGTTACTAACTAGAGTATACATGTCATTTCACAATAATGGCAGCTGTGATGTGCCTCTGAGTAACTACAAAAGCTTACAAAAAAAGAGGAACAGGTAAAGTCTTACTTACTGTTGGGGTCACAGTCTAGTCCTTTCAATGCATGCAGATACTCATTGCCTAACCAGGCTTGGTGTGTTTGGTTTGAAATGGAGACTAGTTCGGTGGTTGAGTCTTTGAACAGGAGGTTCTTTCCATTAAATTCAGCAGAATCAAACATCTTAAACCCATTGGTATTACTGTCATCTTTAAACAGTTTCTATAAAAAAAGCAAATGTAATAAACCTTACATTTGCAAGTCTACAAATCTGATGCATACTTATGTTGTACAATTGACGCACTAAGTGAAATCCTATGTATACTGAGTAACTTCCACATCAAACAGCATGAGCTTTAGGTACAGAAAGCATGATGATAGATCATACAGTATGCCACAGTCCAGACATATTTTATCATCTCAAAGGAAATCTTATTAAAGAGATAGTTGCAATGCCTTGCTTTATTGATTGATTGATTTCAAAAATTTGACCAGGAAATACATAGTGAGACAGTAACAGCTCATTTCCAGATATATCCTGGGGGGTAGGGGGAAGGACAAAGAAGAACTACATGAACAATAATTTAATAATAGGTGAATAAACATAATAAATAACAACTGTACAAAGACAAGGACTGTAAGACATAAATATACAAACAATACAATAAAGTGCCGGAGGATAAATATATTTACAAAGTGCAGAGGCAATACTGAGGTCAGGGTGGGAGCAAAGGTTGTTGAGTGGGGAGAGTGAAAGAGGGGGCTGCACAAGTGCAGGTGCAGGGCAATAGGGGAGCAGAGGTAGGAATATGGTGGGCAGCATCACAGGGACCAGAATCTGGAGCAACTGTAGGAGTGGGTAGTGATGTCATGGAGAGGAGAGTGAGTGGTGAGAAGAGGCTGAGCAGATGGCAGAGGGACCCCATGGTTTGGGGAATTGGAATTCGAAGGCAGCTTGACTAGCAGTGGATTTCTTTGTGGGCAGTGTGAGAGAGAGAGAGAGATAGCCAGAGTTATGTGGGGGATAAAAAGTGTTATGGGGGGTGACAAAAGGAGGAAAGCAAGGTAGGAGGGGAGGGAGCCAGACAGCCAGTATTTAGAGGTGAAAGAGACACAATGGGCAAGGCATCTGGCCTCAAGGGGGGAAGGAGTGGGAGGAGTACACAAAGCAGTGGTGGGTGTAGGGGAGCAGTGCAGAGCAAACAAGCAAAAGGAGTGAAAGATGGGATCCAGTCTGGCCAGGCTAGACATGGAAGCAGCACTGTATACCATGTCAGCATAGTCAAAAATTGAAAGGATCACGTTCGAGACAATCTCTCAACATGCAATAAGCAGCACACGCCCTTTTGTTCCAGTAGAGCACATCGGTTTTGGAGTACAGCTTTTTATGGATGACACCCACATGCTCTGAGAAATCAAGGTGCCAGTCTAGTCAGATCTCAATGTACTTGAACGAGGAGGCATCATCGATTGATGCACCATTAAGGGTATGGAAGGAAGGGACAGAAGTGAGCCTGGCAAGCCAAAGGTCATAGAAACAGTTTTCTTTCTGGCCAGCCCAGTGGTGCTAAGGGCTGAGGTGCCATTAATCACCTTACCTCACATTACACTGGCAACCCAAGTTCGGCTACAAGCTTGGGTTGCTGGGATTGGCATGATCAGGATCAAGCATGCCAACAGGCAACTCTCCTATCCCAGGTTGGGGTGGCAAGCAATCCCTGTCTAGTCTGATGCCTGGTGGAGGCTAGGTGTCAGAGCACAGACAAGGGAGGCCGTCCTAATGCCGGGTGAGTGGATGAGGAAGTGGGCCAGATGCATATGCACCTCCATGCACATGTGGTCATACATGCCACGACCTTGGGTTCAGGAGAAAAACTCAGGTGGAAAAAGGAACAGCACAGCTCAGCTATATGACACCCACACACCACCCCACCACCTGCCACATCACCGGAGCCTGCAGCAATGAGGATTGTGCTTGGAGAGGGAGGATGGCCCCCCCCTCCTGACCCTGCCACAGGGAGAAGATCTGTGGAAGATTAAGCTGTCAGGTAAGCCGGGGGATTGTGGAAAGTGGGGGGAGTGGTGGCACTGGCAGAAGGAAGCCCTGCCCATTGTGGCTGAAGGAGGATACACAGAGAATGAAAAAAAAAGAAACCATTTTCTTGGAATTGATGGATTATCGGATTACCGGATTATCCAGTAACTGGTGCTGGATGTTAGTAAAGTCCATTAGGGTCAATGAGGTTAGAGGCAGAGAAGTCAGAAGCAAAGAGCACCATGCCACCTATATACATGTAGAGAGATGCGGTGGAGCAGACAGTGGGGAGGTCATTAAGGAAGATGGAGAAGAGTAATGGGCCAAGGATGGACTCTTGAGGGACACCTGAGCAGCTAGGGAGTCGGGGGGGTGATATGGATTCTGCAGTCTGGACATCTTGAGAGCTGTCCTCGAGATAGGAGCAGAACCAACAGACTGATTATTCAGACAGCCCTGCTACCATGAGCTTATCAAGGAGGAGGGGTTGTGCAACAAAGGCTTTAGCAAATTTGACAAAAATGGTGACAGTGACCAAGCCCTGTCCAATGCCATGAAGGGGATGGCTGTGGCCTGTTTCCAAGTAACAGGATCAGAGGAGAAGGAGAGGTTGAGAAGAGAGGTAATCGGTAGAGCAGTGACACAGCCAGTGAAATGAAGGAGTTTGGGATGAAGTCCATCAGGGCTTACATCTTTGCAGGGGTTTATAGTCAAGAGGGCCTTAAAGGAAGCAGCGTGAGTGATGGTAGAGAAGGAGAAGGGGTGACTAAGGGAGGTTGGAAGGGGGAGGAAAAGGGGGGAACCAGGCACAAAAGGTAAAGAAAGAGTTGACAGCTGAGGTAACAATAAGGCCAGAAATAGGAATGTCACCCACCTTGAGGATGGGGGAGGGGACACGGTTGAGGGAGAAGAGGGCATGGAAAGCCTTTAAAAACTTAGAGGGGTGATTAAGATTGTTCTGAAGCTTGGATGCAAAGCACTGGGTCTTAGCAAGCCTGGTAACTCTAGTACAGGAATTATGAAGGGGCCAGTACTTGATAAGGTTGGCAGGGGAACCGGAGGACTTATGGGTCCACCAGGCAAGGTCACATGCAAGGAGGCAGGCCAGCATCTCAGCCAAAATACATGGGAGGTGAGAACCTCTAACCCTGGTTTTTCTAAGGGGACACAGAGACTTTGTGTTAAAATATTGGAGGCAGTATTTATGACGCTGGGTATAGAGATGGGTAACCAGTTGGTAGCCACCAGGTAGGTATGTATGCAGTAACCTGAAGGACCAAATCTGATCGAATCTGGGGGGCTTTAGGACTGTGAACTGTACCCATGCAGTAGACCATATAGTATCAATAAGGGTGTCAGAGAGGGTAGCAGCATTCATGATATGGTGGGGGTGGGAAATGAGAACCCAGTCCAGAAGGGAGTGATTGAGGAATCTGTGATTGTGTCAGGTTGGGTCAGTGATCAGTTGGGTAAGTTGTATGGATTTAAAGTTTTGGCACAATTTATTTAGAGAGGAGGTGATCCAGCTGAGGATAAAATCTCTGAGGACGAATAGCTCACCAGAGGAAGGCGTGGGAGGAAATAGTGGTGAGGAGCTCTGTGACTGAAAGTGAGGATGTGCCAGAACAACAGGAAGCACCAGCTATGAATATAGGGACAGAGAAGGGAAGGGGGAGCTTGAGGAGGAGCAATTCATAGCCAGATGGGAGGGTAACAGAGCACACAGGCTTGCACTGGATGCTAGATTAAAGGTAGATGCAACTCCACCATCCCTCTAAGCATGATCCTGCCAAATGATTATGTACCCATCAGTGGCAACGGCAATATTAGGGATCTTGAGAAGATCCAAGACTCCAAAATCACCAGCACATCAGGCTTGAGAGTAACCATAACCTTTTTCCAGCTGTTTTATTTATCTCTGCTTAGAAATATATCTGGTTGTATTTGACTGGTTAATAGTGTCTACAGAAAAAGAATTCTGGGTGATTTCTCTTTGTCCTTGCTAAATGTGACTGTTCTGCAGAAAGGTGCTGGACTGTTGATGTCTATATTTTTGAATCTGTAATACATGACAATGATCTTTAAAGCATAATTCAAGGAACTGTAATATACTTTTGCAGAGGCAGTATGTACGCATATAATAAACTATTTATTGCTCAAACATGTTTGGCTCTTGAAATTCTGAAACTCATTATCCCTGAAATACACTATTAGGGGAAACCCCCAAGGTGGTACACTGACTCTCAGTAGCCACCACTCTCACAGATCAGGCATTTTGGCCGCAGAAGTAACCTATGCAGCAGGCCCTGGTTGGAACCACTACCCTTCAAGCTCACAATGACCGAGTCAAATCACACATGGTCTAGTCATGGCCCTGATGTGAACCTACTCCAATACCAAAGGCTATTCAGGTCCTCACTGTGCAAGTTGTAGACAAGCCCGTACTTTTAAGTCTTGGTGGAAACAATACATCACAAGGATGATTCTCATCCTCCTGCTAATGTCAGGGAATGTCCACCCTAGCCCTAGCCCTGTCGGCTCCCCTAACCCTCCACACCACAGGCTAATAAAAATTGCCTATATGAACATTGGTAGCCTCCTGCCCAAACTATATCATCTCCAGGCCTGGGTGACTATACACAAGCCTGACATAATATCAATTATGGAATTGTGGCTCTCACCCAAGGTGCCAGATGCATCAATGGCCTTAGAGGGATACAACATTTTCCGCCTGGATAGGCTGGCCAAGTGAGGGGGAGGGTACCTTGTCTACCTAAGAAGTAACATCAGCGGACAAGCCATGCCTTACAACACCAATACAAGGGACGCTCAAATACTAACACTAAAACTCTCAATTGGGCAGCAAAGCCAAATGCTGCTACTAACTACAGTGTACATTCCCCCTGGAAAACAAGGTCTAGGGTTTGAACTTTTCTTTGACAACTTCAACAAGGCAAATCAGGACTGGGAACAGGTTATACTGGGGGACTTTAACACAAACTGGTTATCGCAGGATACGGTAGTTGTAAGAGATAAAATACATGGTCTACACCTTAAACAGATGATCAACCAGACAACCAGGATGAACTACCATGCAGGGACCAGCACTCTTATAGACTGGCTCCTACTGTAGCTACAGCCCCTGAGCCTATACAAAGTGTCTCTGTCCTCCCAGACTCCCTGAGTGACCATTCTCCAGTAGTCTTCTCCCAGACAAACAAGTGCCCTAAAGACCCCCCAAACTCACCAAAAAACGCTCCCTGAGAAAAGGAAAACTGCACCTCTTCAAAATGTACCTCAAACACATGGATTGGTCCCCCTTAGATAACTGTGATGACACTAACAAGGCTCTTGGGCACTTTATCACAGTCTTCAATAAAGCATGTGATCTATTCACCCCAGTAAAAACCTCCAAAATCAAGGGAACTAGCAGCTCCCTCATAGAGCAAATGAAATACAGGGATAATCTCTGGCACAAAGCAAGAGTAACTGATAAACAGGCTGACTACGTTGCTTACAAGACTGCAAGAAATAAATGCACCAGATTAGTCAGGAATGCCAAGGCCATGTATTACAGAGAGCAGTTAGATAAAAGTTGGGAAATGGGAGCGACTTTCGGAGCAACATTAAAATTCTCACCAGGAAGGAATCTAGGACTCCACCAGATTTAATTGTGACCCCTTCTGGCCCGCTGCAACATCCTAATGACATTGCAAATGCCTTTCATCAAGCCTTCATGGACCTAAGCTCAGGTCTACCCTTGAACTACCTTGAACCCAATTTAAATAGGAAGACTCCCAGCTCCAATCCTCCCCACACCCTTAACTCCAATTGACCTCTCTTTTATTTCAAACTGGTCATCCGGTCCAAAACCATCAAATATGTCAGAAGAGTCCTTGGCAAAACTAGAATGGGCAGTGATTCGGTTGACATGAAGCTGCTCTCTCTTGTTCTGGAAGAACTGGCCTATCTACTCACAAAATTATTTAATACATCCTTCAGGACTGACATATTTCCAGATAAATGGAAAACTGCCCTAGTCACACCAGTCTTTAAAAATAGCAACAAAACAAGCTTGGGTAACTACCATCCGATCTCCATCTTACTACCCCTCTCAAAAGCCCTAGAGAGAATGGTGTCAGACCAACTCACAGAATATCTCAGTAAATACAATCTACTCTGCCCACAACAACATCGATTCCGAAAATCCCATACTACTGTCACTGCACTCACTGACTTTACCGCCCACCTCTGTGACGCACTTGACTCTGGAATGACGGTAGGGTCCATTTTTATTGACCTAACCAAAGCGTTTGACGCTGTCAATCACCAAATCTTGCTTGACAACCTCACAACCATCGGCCCGTCTACTGACAGTTACTTGGTTCTCAAGCTACTTCTCACAAAGAAATCAGTGTGTTAGGATAAATGGAGTCTCTTTAGAACCACAGAACATTACAGTAGGGTTTTCCAAGGATCCATATTAGGGTCCTTACTCTTCAGCCTCTTTATCAATGCACGCCCTAGGGCATGCCCTGCCAAGATGCTGCTCTACACAGATGATGCAATGATCTCAGTCCCTGGGTTCCACCTGCCTGAAATCATTACAGCTCTTTACGATAGCATCTCCAAACTTGAAACCTGGTTCTCGCTGAACAGGCTACTCTTCAACTACTGAAAAACTAAATCTATGCACTTCACTCTTCAGTGCTCCAAAAATAATTCTGGTCCATTGATCATCCATAGTCGCAAAGGAGAAGTCATAGAACAGGTCTCCACCTTCAAATACCTTGGCATCCACTTAGATGACACGCTGTCTTTCAACCTCTCATATAGACCACTTTGTAAAATTAGCCAGCAACAGACTCCAGATCCTTTACCACTACAAAAAAGCCATGACCCCTGAGGCCTTCAACTTTGTCACTGAAAGCTCCATACTGTCAATAATTGACTATGGTCTCATCATCTGTAGTGCCGCCACTGAGACAGCACTAAATTGCATAGAACTACTCCTCAGTAACGCCTGTTGGCTTATTCAAGGAGACAAACACCTTGTTCATACTTGAAACCTGTATTCCTTGACTGGATGGCTTCCCCTATACCTAAGGACTAAATACCAAACATGCTTAACTGGAAAAAAGCCCTCCTAGGACTAACACCAGATTCGACCACTACCTTATTCCAATGGAACCTGAACTACAAAACTACCAGAAGCTCAGCAAAGGACGTCTTACATGTCCCATTTAAAAGAACCCCCTTTGCCCAGCGGTCCCTTTCTTACCGTGGCCCACAATGGATGAATGACCTGCCCACTGCCCTCTTACAGCACAAAGAAAATTGGTCCCTATAAGAAAGACCTTCATATCCTATTGTCCAGAACCAACCATTGTGACTGTAAATCACAGGGAGGAATGTCTCTTCCAATGCCACTGGTTTCCTCACCTACCCACTTCCCCGCCTTCCTCCCCCAGCCCCTCCACCCCTCATGTCCACTGTTTCAACCACCTACTGAGAGCCACCCTCTATTTCCTTGCTCTTGTCAGGCCATAAAATTGCCACTCTCTGCTGCCTCCCTTCTTTCTCTCTTTATCTTCACTCAATCTATATGGACAATGCCTTTCCTGGCTATTACCCATACCCCCTCTACCCATATCCCACTACCTCCCTACTCTTTTTCATCCATACATTCTCATCCCTGCAAAGCCACCACTGGCAGCTATATCCAAATACACTGCACTTAGTAACGGGTTATCTGCACTTAGTAACAGGTCTGTATTGTTTTTGTTGCTAAATTGCTGGATATTGGTTAACCTGTATAGGTTACGTTGTCTGCCTGTACTGAAATCTGCTTTTGCATTCTGTTACCAGATATGTCCTGCGATGTAATCATAACTGACAAACAGCCAAATTCTTGTACCAAATGTTTTCCATTTTTTAATACGTGTTGTACTGTTTTGATTCCTTGACATGGAGCCTTTGTAAAAGAGCCATCTTGGTTTAAAGGTTGTAATTCTGAAACTGAAATAAATAAATAAATAAATAAATAAATAAATAAATAAATAAATAAAATCCCTTCTTTGTGACTTCTCTACTCCTGCTAGTAAATGCCCTTTTTTTCATTAAAATGTTTATTGTTGTTTAAGTAAGTATCTGTGCTATTATGTTTTGCGGGTGAAAAGAAACAGTTATCTGTACAGGATGTTAATGGTCTGATACTGTAATAAACTGTACCATCTACACCTTCAATACATTCATTTGTACTGAATGTGTGATAAATTATACAACAGTAATTCAATTAAAATACTGTGACATTATACATAAATTATACAGTAGTGGTTAATTCTCTCATTTGTTGTACTCTTTAAAGGGTGGCCAGATGCTTTCAGACACATCTAGTTTACCTGTTAATTAGTTACTTATTCTCTCACTAACAGTTCAGCTCAAAGAATCAAACTGTTCACCAGCTGCAAGCACTCTGTTGGATTCCCAGTCCCTCAGTAACAGTCTCCGGATTCTTATTGAGGCTGCTAACAGCCACATTCCTTGGCAATAGACAGCACCGAACTGGTCAGGTGGAATCCCCAAAATAAACAAATAATGGTGTTCTTGGAATTAGCAAGCTGGTGACTTTTTCACATACTTCAAAAAATGTAAGTATATGAGTCATGTTAGCATGTGCCTCCCCGACACCTCCAACAATTACCTTCTGGGAGGAGACCCATCCCTTCTAGTTTGTGAGGGGTATGATAGTGCTGGTGCAGTATCCTGAACTGAATTAGCTTGCTCTGTACATCTCTGCTACACTTTGTTGTGCTTTTCCATGCTTCTCCTCACTGCTTATCTGCAGTCTCCTGTAAATGCCCTTGACTGCACTGGGTCCTGGCGTCCTCACCCTCTGCAGTCTCCCTTCTAGGTAGCATCTCATCACGTGTAGTACACGGTCCATGCCAAATATATTCAATATTTCTGTCAATGTGATATCTATTTTTATTACATATATATTTGCATTTGGTACATCTATCAGCAGTATCTTACTGTTTTTATATTATGCTTGTAACTCCCCTTCCAAGTCGGGAGCATGTCTGCCGCCTCCAGCAGCTGCCTCCTGATGCTCCCGCACACCAGCGCTGTGTAGCTTCACTCTCCCAGCCTGCTCCTAGACTGCAAAAGGGCCAGGGAGCAGACTGACTTTGTTGTGCCTCTGTGTGCCCCTTTAGTGTGGCGAGTGAATCACTTGCCTCCTTGCACCCCGGCCCAATTCTGGACTACCGCCAGGACTGGGGAGTGCAACTGACTGTTCTGGCACCTCCAGCACCTATAATGAAAGCGGCCAGTAAGCCGCATGCTAATGTTGCTCCCCTGCCCCCCCAAACTGCTGCACAGCGGGGCGGGGAGCCAATGATAAGGCCGCAAAGTTGTTCTGGTGCTTCAAGCGTCCACCAGATAATGCGGCAGAACCGCTGCTCTACCAATCATCTCCCCAGCCCTACTGGACAACAAAGGGGCTGGGGGGAACAAAACAACCAAAAATAAATAACTTTTAAGTGGCTCCCGACCCAATCCAAGCCTCCAGTGGGTCAGGAGACAGGGGACAGCATGGCAGCTGCAGGGACTGCAAGTCCCATGATGCATTGTGCCCATAACTGCCATTTGACTCACAGATCCTTCTGATGAACCCACAAAACGGAGCTTCTGACGGAGCTCCTGTCCTCCCCAAAGCGCCCCCTGGATCTAGCGACCACCAGAAGGGACCAGCAGGGTCCCAACCATGCAGCCAGATGCTGCCAAGACTGTTTCCTTTTATTTAAAATGGACTTTAATGAGTAAGTACTGTCTGGGGGCAGCCATCTTTGCCAAGGTTGCTTGAGAACAGCGAGGAATCCTATTGGTAGACGCAGTACCTCCAATCAGGACGTGGCACTCACGACTAATGTGAACCAATGAGGTGTCGAGATACAAATCAAACATTCTGGGGTTGACAGTTTGTCCCTGGGTCTTTTCTGTGAGAGTTTTAAAGAAGAAACAACTGATTTTGACAGCTTCTGCTGCTGTCACAGCCACAACTGAAGCAGTCTGTGCCAAAACGAACTGAGAACTGCAGAATTTAGTGCTAACAGACTGGTAAATCCCAGAGACAAGGGGATATCAATAGATATCAGTGACTGCTGGAAGAAGTCTTTTATTTGTGCTTGCATGAGGTGACAAATCCTCTGCCTCACTGTTCTGACACGTCAGACTGAAATTCTTGCCAGAGGACCTAAGCATTGAGGTCCTGCCTGCCTGTTCAACTGCTGGCCTACCCGCAAGGTGGATGAAGACAAGTCCCTCTGTGGGGTGAAGATGATGGCCTGCCTACCTGTTGAGGTGGGTGAAGACAAGTTCCTCTGTGGGGTGAAGAGGATCATCACCTGCATTCCATGCCAGTTTGCCTGTTCTTCTAAAATTGTCTGCAAGGGAAGAAGTCCCACAACTCCTGCATCTTCTAGTCACCAAAAGGTCATAAGTACTGGGTTTTGCCCAACCAAATACTTTTCTAGCTGTTCAGCTAGCTAGCTAGTTAACTTTCCATCTGGGCTTCCTGTGCAACCTTAGCTACACCCACAGCAACAGTTGCAGCCAAGATAAACTGTATTCCTACACCCCCCTGGTGTAGTTTGGTACTTTGCATCTGCAGCATCTAACCATTGCAATGGTGCTGTCCCCAGTGTCTACTAGTTAGGCCTGCATCTTCTCAGTGTGCACACAAGGTATCTGGGAGCTACCACATAGACTATGGGGTTAACTGGTGCACCAGTGGGGGGAGAGGGGCTGGGACAGAGAATAATGGGTTTTAATATACTGTGGTACCTGTTTATTCGGCCTGTATACAGTATTTATTATAAGGTTTTGTTGAATGTTTTATTGCCCTTTGCTTCCCTTGTCCCTTACCTCATTATCCAGTCCCAAAATAAACCCCCTCATTTATTTTACTGCAGCTGCTGAATTATTTGCATTATTGTGTAGTGTGCTATTTGCATGCTTAGAGTGATAAGTGGGGAAGGGAGTGTATATTGTTCTACCTGTTACCAAGGGAGGGGAGCTGTATTTCATCTCCTGTGGGGAAGCACCTTGGCAGTACACTGCTATAAGGATCCCCATAGGTAGAGGCACCACACCATTTACCAAGTCAATTATAACCACAAACACAGGCACCAACCTATATCCCTTAGACAGCACCACTTGTGGGTGGGTGTGCAGATAGAAGGGAAGGGGTGGTTACATTTTATTTGTTGCATATTGCGGTCAAGTTTTACTGTAGCTCCCTTTCCTCCCAGAATGCATCTGGAAATGAGCTGCTATCAGCTCAGTAGGTCAAGTCATCTGGAAGCGAGTTGCTATCAGCTCAGTATGTCGACACATCTGGAAATGAGTTGCTATCAGCTCAGTATGTCGACACATCTGGAAACGAGTTGCTATCAGCTCAGTATGTCGACACATCTGGAAAGGAGTTGCTATCAGCTCAGTATGTCGACACATCTGGAAATGAATTGCTATCAGCTCAGCATGTCGACACATCTGGAAACGAGTTGCTATCAGCTCAGTATGTTGACACATCTGGAAACGAGCTGCTATCAGCTCAGCGGGTTTTTTCCCAGTAAAACTTTTGAAATAAAGAAATACATTTAGTTACAGACAGACAGGCAGGGAGGCAGGGAGAAAGCCAGACAGCAGAACAACTAGACAGATAAATACAGATTGTAGCTGAGGCTTGTAGTAGAAAACTATTGTTTAATGGAGGTTACTTCCCTGATTTTTTCTTCCTATGTACATCACCTGAACTTTTCGGCATTAAATTTCAGTTGCCAAATACTGGGCCACTTCCCTAGTCTCCTCACATCCTGCCTCATAATATGAATCCCTTCTTCCCTGTTGACCCTAACAGAGCTCGGTGTCATTAGTGAACAGGCTCATCTTGCCCTGGGTACCATCTCCCATGTTACAGATATAAATATCAAACAGGAGTGTTCCGTAGACTGACCCCTGCGGTATCCCACTAGTCACTGCCCTGCCCTCAGAGAATGTACCATTTGGGACCACCCTCTGGATTCCAGCTCTCAGCCAGCATCATTTTGGTTTTCAACTAGTGTTTGTGTGCTTGTGTGCCACCGGCCCCGCTTCGGCTCCCACCCTACCCAGCCCCATTCCTCACCATCTCCAGGACTTACTTGGTTTCAGCCAGTAGCCAGTAGGTGGTGTGGAGACTGTGGCAGACTGGGAAGCATCATCCTGGCTGGTGGACTTTTTCTACCTTGTTTTTCGCACTGTTCTTAGAGGTCGGCACATGTGCCATGGCACAGACATGTGGCACAAAGATGCCACATGCACTCACCTCCTGCACACAACCTCTGACAGCTGGCTACTGCCATACCTCCGAGCCTCTACTAGTTAGTAGCCAAGCAGAGGCAGATGCTGTCCCCCCCCACCAAAGGAGAAGAGCTCTCTGTGGCTGATCCATCCTCCGCTCCCCCCCAGCTGGACTCTGAATGACCCTGATCCATTCTCAGACCCGAATCAGTGGTGTGACAGGTGGTATGGCAACCAGTGACTCAGCCTATCACCTCACTGGGCAAGCCCTCTGTCAGCCAATAATTTTTGACCCATAAAATAGCACCAAAGAAATCTAGCACTCACCACCTCCAAATTCAAAAAAAGATGCTACTCTGTTAAACTGTCAAAAATATTTATTGTATGCCAATTGGCATAAAAAGATCCTTGACACTTTTCAGATTGCTCCTTTATCAAAAGATGCTGATCACAAATACCAATCTGCTTTTATACACATAATGCATGATATCGCACACAAGTGTCATAAACACTTTCAGAATCACTGCTCCCTAATACAAACATAAACACATTCATAAATCAGTACAAGGTATATAAAAGACTCACATAAAAGCTCTGTACATGTAGCTCGGTGCTAAAAATCGTACGTCAAAACAGCGTTATTATTTTCTACAAATATTGTTAACTGTTGAATAAAAAGGTATCAACCCTATTAATACATCTTATCTATTTCTCAATGACTGCACATGATATGCACGTTTTAGAACCTCAAGAATATGCGGTCACTAATGCAGGAGATGTTTTGGGTCCTGTTGTTGACCAAGGCTGCAAGGGGGAAGACAAATAATTAAAATGTAAATTTTAATTATTTGTCATTTACCTTGTAGCTTTGGTCAGTATCAGGATCCGAAATACCTCTTGCAGCAGCCACTGCATATTCTTTTTGCCAAAGCCTTGAAAAAGCATGTGTTATACACAAAACATTGGCATTGTGGGGTGGGTGCTGTTGCAGGTATCTTTTTATGAAATAAATGGATTTTTAAATGCTACATAATGTCAAGGTTGTTTTTTTTTCGGTAGCCGTGATTCCCAGCTTTGTTTGCATACTGTAGTTTCTTACGTTGTGACTCTAATCTGAATTTATGTTGCCGCCTTTGTTTGTGTCTTCCCTCAGGGTGCCTGTACCAGTAAAAATAATGGCAAAATTAGAGAAATTAACACGTCACGCCAGAGTGTCCTGTGCAAAATATTTATTGAAGTGGAGCAGTCAGCCCTTGGAGCCCCCCACACCCAAGTGTGGGGGCTGCTCCCAATTTGTACGCTCTGTGTAAAAATGTTTTTTAATTATGGTTTATTGCAGTATAGTAGATTGAATCAGACTACTTTGGTTGACGTGCAAGCTGACATTTTCTAAAACTACAAATCCCACAGTGCTCTGCAGCTGACATCAGGGGAGAGCTGCAGCAGTGGGACAGCCAAATCAAGTGGTTTCTGGCATGCTGATTATGCTAATGAGGGCTACTAACTCTGCCATTAGTTGGTAGCCTTCATTAGTGTAACCAGCGTGTTGGGCACCACTTGATCTGTGCAAGATGGCCTTGGATGAGTCAGCCAACATGACGGTTGGCGTGGTTATTTTGAAATGAAACAAAACATCTAAAAGGTATTTTTTTTTAAACGTTGTTGCTAAAGGCCTTAACTGAGCATTTCTGCAGCAGCTGCTGCACTTTGCAGGATAACCCGTGTTTTCCTTTAGCAGCAAACCGAGTTGCTCGATAAACAGCAATTTACTGATGTTATGTTTTGTTATGAGGTCACTATTAGCTTAAAGCAGCAGTGCTTGTTAATAAACATACACATTTTTCAGTAATAAGGTTTGTCTGGCAAAAATATCAAGATACATGTTTTTCTTTTCATTTTCTTTCATTCCTGAACCAAGATTTAGGGTCTTGAAGTTTAAAAAAAGTTGCCATACCCATGCCACGCCCATGCCACACCCACTATGAAAAAAAATAAATGTTTTGTGCTGTTTATTATCAGAAACATGAGGAAGAACCATCTGAATACAACTACAACATGAATCTAGCATGCACATTTAACAAGTAACACCAGGGGAAGAGATTTGTAAAAAATGGTGAATGGCGGCCATCTTTAATGACATGAGTCATTAATTACAAGATCAACAATAAAAAGAGTTGCAATACACCTGCAAAAACAAAACAAAATATACTGAGCATGAATCTTTGGTTGTCATAAATGCATTTATGCTAAAAAAACTATATGATGAATTTTTTCACTGACTAACAAATACTGCTGCTTTAAGAATATGTTCAGTAAACCAACTGTTGATTAAATAGGGGAATTAATCAATGGTCAGGTAATGGGTTCAGCCCAATGAAGTTTCTAGGATTCTGAAACCAACTTTATAACAACGTATACACAAGCCCCAGCCAGAACTAATGTGCCACACTACACCCTTGATATCAGCAAAGCCAAATCACTCAGAGTGGATATAACACTAATCTTTAGTAAATGCAGAAAAGAGTACACAGGACTACAAAAGGCACTACAAGCTATGCCTTTTGGCACCCAAAAAGGAGTCAACTCACCTGTCCATCATTAAGAAACCTGAAAATCAGTGAACCATCAGTATCTGTTCTCACAACAACTGCATGAGCAGGAACTTTGGCCCAGTTACATGTGGCCCATTCTGAAACTTCTGCACGGCTGCCATCACGGCACAGAAGCATGTAGTTACTTGACTGAAGAGTCTGGGCCCACTGATCTAGATTTTTCCCTGCAAAGTAAAATATTGAGATGCAAACTCAGGACTAAAGGTGTACAGAAAAAACTACTGGGTCTATTCAGATGACAGTTATGAGCAGAATGAAAGTTGGCTGGACGTAATTTGTGAAAGTCCTTTTTTTTTTGCTTCAAAGTGCAGAATTTGCCTTTTCATCCATAATCCATTGTTCAATAAAAACATAAAACTCAAGTACGAATATATTATAGAATACTATGCATTAATATGTATCCCGGAGCCACGCCTTGCTGTTTATGAGTGGTTTCACACGCCTTCAGCTGAGCGAGAACAGCGAAGCAAAGTTGAGCTGTTCTGACTCAAACCGAAAGCAAATGAAACCAGTAATTTTCAGCAACGAGTGGTGATGGGGGACATATTAATATATTATTGATTGAGAGCGATCAATAATATATTTAAAAAAAAAAAAAACTTTCCAAAACGTGCTTGTTTCCAGGGCATCTGCATGTAAGGTGCTCTTCACAGAATAAATGCCTCACATGCAGGGAAAAGGAGCGCTCCAATTGGTCAGGAGCGCTTCCTCAACCTATAATGAGGAACAAAGGCAGGGCATGAGAAAAAAAGAGAAATAAGTTGAGAAAGTAAAATAAAATGTAATGATCTGTATTACTTTATATATCATTACATACTACGAACTTGAAGTTATGGTAAGGGGTAATAAACATGGAGTGAGGGCCTTAGCTTGAGATCCTGTGAGACACCCCCACTCCCAAATCACTCAAAGAAATGTTGACAGGTACAATATGAGACCCAACCTGACCTGGTTCACTTTTTATTTATTTTTATTTATGACTTTGATAACCGGGTGAGTGCACTGATCCCAGGGACCGTTTTCAGGCACGACCTGGGCCATAACACATGGCGTAGGGTGACAGTGGAGTACAAGGTAACAGTAATACACATTAAACAGATTTGATACAAGCAATAATAGTAAGCACAATATGCAGGTTTGATGCATAGGTCCATTTGAGAACAGTGAGTACAAAGTTTCAGTATTGGACATGAGGAGATTTGGTACAAAACAAATAAATTGCAGGCACAGTGTACAATGTGTGACTGCATCATCCAGTGAGCAAGTAATACACAGAATACTAAGTAAAAAATATATATACAATATGTACAGGCAAGGAAGTCAAATATTACTGTGAAAAATACAGTGTAACAGTTGTAGGCAGGGGGAGTTGACTAGTGTGGGTAGGTGGGTTGAAAGAGCAGCTGATGTATCTTAGAGCGGGACTCTGGCCAAAAGTGCTATATTGCAGAATTAGAAAAAGCATACCCCCCAATAAATCTCATACCAAAAATTAGGTTTCTACATTACTTTGTTTTAAAGTTACAAGGTATTTTGTAACCCTGATTTCACTACCTGTTCAAAAAAGCCAATTTCAATGAAGAGTTGCTGATGATGTCATCTTCTGAACTCACAGTCTAGTCCTCCCTGTCAGTAAGCTTATACAGTAGGACCTGTTTCTCCGAAGTTTAAAGTGATTAGGACCTGTTTCTCCGAAGTTTAAAGTGATTTATGGAAGGTTGCCATAGTAAATGGGAATAGTAACCTGTAGGAGTTGTTAATCAGTCTCCTACCATTCAAACTGCCAAGAAGTACTGATTTCTATGAAAATAAATCCTTTCATTTCAGCGCGCCATTTAATTTGCACAGTCCTGTCCCTTTTTTCTCAGTGCAGCAAACCCCAACCTTTACATCTTGCAAGGGAAACAAAGTTTTTAATATGATTTAGCAAGCTTTGCCATAGCAAATGGGAATAGTAAACTGTACTAACCTGTAGGAGTTGTGATTCAGTCTCCTACTGTTCAAACTGCCAAAAAGTGCTGTTTACCATGAAATAAATGCTTTCATTTCTGTGCTCTGCTGCATCTGCATAACCTGCCCTTTTTTTTTCAATGCTGGAACCCCCCCAAGCATGACATCATGCAAGGGAAACAAAGTTTATAAGCACTGTTTTGAAACAAAGACCTCTGTTGGTCTGTCTTGGTATTGATGACATCTACACTACCAACATAGGAGACTACATCTCTCAGTAAACAACTCTTCAGCTAGATACTATATGCACAATGCCTTGTTTGTAAAATAAACATATGAGAGCTTTCATTGTTGAAGACACTACGGAGATATGAGACTGCACCTCACAGTAAGGAAACTGGAAAACAACTTCTTATTGTACCCATAATGCCTTGTTATGGATATCTACATATTAGGTGCAGTTGCCACCACCAAAATAAGGGATTGCACCTCTGAGTAACTTACATTTAAATCACTTTTATAATTTACCCAGAATTCCTTGGTGCTGTATGTAAAACATTGACAGCTCCCTTGCATTACATCATTCGAGGGGTGTGGCCGCAGAGAGAAAACTGGAGGGCAGGCAGAAACAAAGTACTGATAAAACATCAACAAAACTGACCACAGCAGATTTTTTTACAAAGCAAATTGCAGCTTCAGCATCTGAAACATGGCTGGCAATGGCATACTATGTGAAAAAAGGAATTTGGGGAACTTCCATAAATCACTTTAAACTTTGAAGAAACAGGTCCTGTAAGCTTGCTGAAAGGGAGGACTAGACTGTGAATTCAGGAGATGATATAATCATCAGCGCTTCACTGAAACTAGCATTTTTGAACAGGCAGTGAATTTAGGTTGTAAAATGACTTGTAACTTTTAAACAACATAACTTAGAGATCTCATGTTTGGCATGAGGCTGATTGGGTCCGTGCAGATCCAAATTCTGAATTTACTGATGCCAGAAATTTTTACCATAGTCTCACTTTAAAGAACTTTAAAAAACTTGATACTTGGACACAATTCAGCATATATTTCACATTAGCTCCACATTTCTTTCACCATTATTTATCACAGGAATCATTTGCATGACAAGAGGATATTTCTTCTAGGGGAACTCATTATCTCCTCCTGCTAATTCCCTGTCTAATGTTATTATAAAGTACTCTGCTTGTGATGTCACAGTTAT
Source organism: Neoceratodus forsteri (assembly GCA_016271365.2). Classification (NCBI taxonomy): domain Eukaryota; kingdom Metazoa; phylum Chordata; order Ceratodontiformes; family Ceratodontidae; genus Neoceratodus; species Neoceratodus forsteri. The sequence goes on from CM028137.1 coordinate 942,170,559, forward strand.
TCCCATGGTATCCGACTGTGACAGCACAATGGAGGATTATGACTTCAAGTGGAGAATAAGCTGTACAGGTAGATTTCATAGATTGCATAGATCGAATCAAGCTTGTAATAGACTTACGTTCTTAGTGCTTACCTTGTATAATTTTGATTGACCCTGAGTTTGGTAATTTTAACTAGCCCCAAATTTAGCCTCGTTACTCATTATCTTGTCCAACCTATTTTCGAAAGTGTTCACATCTTTGCTTTCTGTTCCTTCCGATGGAAGAGCATTCCGAACTGTAACCACCCCTTAGGCTGTACTAGTTCTTTCTAAGTAATGAGTTCCATTTTTCCAAGTGGAGTTGCTTGGAGTGTCTCCTACCACTAACTCTGTCATAGTTAGGCATAAGACCAATTTCAACTCCAAGGTTATTGTCCTCCATTGCTCTATAAAGCATACACAAGTCCCCCCTATGCCTTCTGTATTGTAGTGAATAAAGGTTAAGTGTTCTCAATCTTTCTTCGTAGGGTGTCTCCTTTAGACCCACAATAGATCTAATCAGTCTTCACTGAACTGCTTCAACCCTTTTTATGTCTTCTTTCCTATATGGGGACCATATTTGAACGTAGTACTCCAGGTGGGGCCTGACCAATGCTACGTATAGGGGGAACATCACTTCCTTAGCTCTACTGGATATATGCCTAAAAATACAATTCAGCATTTGATTGGCCTTTTTCACTTGATCCCTGCAGTGTACATTAAATTTAAGATCAGGGCTTATGGTCACACTGAGGTCCTTTTCGCAGTGTGTTACAATTAGAGGTTCCTTGTTCAAGAAGTACTTATGCTATTTATTGTTGGTACCTAAGTGCATTACTTTGCATTTACTAATGTTTAGTTCAAATTTGCTGTGTTTAGTCCAAGAAAAAATTAGTTCCAATGCATCTTGCAGAGCAGTGGTACTGTCTAATGCATTTACTACCGTTCCCAGATGACAGTTGTCCACAAATTTGGACAATCAGATGTTAGGTAAATCTAATTTTAATTATTAAATGTATATACAAAAAGGATGGGACCCAGGACCAACCCCTGTGGCACCCCACTCGTGACTTTGGCCCATTCTGAGTATACACCATTAACCACCACTCTTTGTTGGTGCCCCTTCAGCTAGTTGGCAATCCAATGCGTGATATTAGTACACAGCTTAAGGTCCCCTAGAGATTTAACCAATTCTGAGATTATCTCTAATGGACAGAGGTCCTGTTTTCATACAAATTTCCTCAGTAATAAATAAAGGGGAGGAGAAATGTACTAAAGATACAGGGAACAGAACCTGAACTGTGCCTGAAGATTAGGTTTTCCAAAGTTTTCCAGAGGCATCAGCAGCTAAGGGAAAAAAGCTAAGCAACAAGCTGTCTCTAAAGGTTTTCTAATCATGCTATAATAATCATGTCTTAGAACAGAAATACAAGGTGCTGCATCAGTGCGTGGGCTGAAAAACAAAACAAAAAGGTAACATTAAACACATGCTGAAAACAGAAAACAGAATTAGAAGCAATGTTTTGACCATAGTTGTTCTTCAGGAATTATCTATAAAGAGAAAAAAACTAACTTTACTTTTTTTTCTCTTTATAGATAATTCTTGAAGACCACTTATGGACAAAATGTTGATTCTAAGGCTAGTTTCTATTTTCAACACGTATTTATTCTTACCTTTTTTTTGTTTGTTTATAGTCATATTATGAACATAATCATAAACCATGATTTCTGGAACTGTTCTTGTGACTATAAGCTTCATAACACTTACCTGCACTGCTGTGAGAGATGCAGAGTTCTTCATTTACTCCCTTCAGAATAGTGTGGACATGGCCAGAGTTGTGCAATGGCACTGTGATGTGGGTGTTTCAAAAGCTGCAGTGGTGGGGAATGGAAATTTTGAAAGCTGCAGTGGTGGGGAGTAGAAACAGTACAGGCATCTTCCAGCCACATTTGGATGATCCCCACATCTTGCAGTGATGTAGTCTTCATATGTCAGGGACTGGAGAGGGAGAACTCAGTGGGAGAGAGTGAGAAGGATGGTTTTAAGTGGAAAAAAAAGATGTTGTGTGACAGAGTTGGCGGGAAGCAGGGGTAACAGCACCAGGCACTGATTGATCAGCACAAGTAAGTGAGCGAGAGAGTGGGAACAGCAACACGGTGTGTATGCACAGGACTGGCAAAATTAAGTCCTGACATGGAGAATGCAGGTATAAATAACTGAGGGTTTTACTAAGAGTGCAGCAGATTGAACCCTGGCACTCTGAGCCTTTGACTTGGCTTTTCATATGGGTGCTCCCACTTCGTAACACATTTTTTATAAGAAAAACCCCATATCCCTGTCCAGCAGAACAGAGTCCAGCACAATGTTTGTTTCAATTTAGACATACAGTTTTTATAATCATTTATTTCTACTGAGTAATTATACCTCTTACCACAGTGGGTGTAGGTATCCCTTCACTGCAACCACAAAAAAGCAGGGCAACCTGAGATCTGGTCAATGCAACAGTGGCATGGGGGGGAGAGAGAGTAGAGGCATCACCCATCTGGACCCCACCCATTTTCCTGGTACAACATAGTGATTGAGTAAGCAAAACGCAGTTTCTAATAACTGAGGTGAAAACCTCAGAAAGAAAGAATTCTTACCATCTGTATTCTCAAGAACTGTAGTATGTTTCACAAATGCTACGTCTCCTGCTCCTTCAACCAGACACCTGAAAAACATTGTTTGATGTTATGAATACTTTTAATTACCTCATTATTTTTTTGATTGGTGCAGGTCGCTATTTTACAGTGTTGCCTTTATTTATTTATTTTACCACAGTTATCTGTCTTTAAATCCAGCTTAAGGCAGTCATAAGGAGAACCCCCGGTACGAAGCAGTGTACTTTCTAAAATGATTCATCCATTCAGTGTCGTCTATATATCTTGACTAGAACCCAAGTGCATTAGAGATACTAATGGGCAAGAGTTTTAACATGGGCACAGGGCACATGAATGCAGGTGTGACCATGGACACTCACAACATGCATAGTCCATTTCATGCACCTGATTTTCTAAAAGCAGATGCATTTCAAGCACCTGGACATGCTTTGCAGCAGCTTGTGTATACAGTGTCAGTGGCTCAGCAGGTAGCAGACTTGCCTCTGAGGCTGGGAGATCAGAAGGCTGTGGGTTCTATCCCCACACCAGGCACTTGGGTTAATATTCCAATACTGACACTGTAGTACAGCAGAGGGGGCTGCTGCACTCCTGAGGTGCCATCTTTCAGATGGGATGTTAAACCGAGGTCCCATCTGCCTGCTCTGATGGTAGTTCAGGTGGATGTTAAAGATCCCATGGCACTTCTCGAAAAGAGTAGGGGAATTTCCCCAGTGCCCTGGCCAAATTTCCCCCATTCACTTAAAATACCACCAACAGCTTCATCTGGTTCAAGGTCAGTTGGCATTTATCTGTATCCCCCTTCCCCAGGTTGTGCCTGAAAATAGGTAAGAAATTGCCTAGTGCACTTACCCCGTCAACACTTAATAAATATACAGATACAAGTGACTGCAAGATGCACACAAGAGGCCAACACCAAAGTATGCTAGACCTTGCAGAGGTGGTTAAGTGGGTGTCTCTCGTTGACACAGGGATATAAAATTCCACGTATCTTATTTCATTTATTTAAAATTTTGATGACCGGGAAAGGCACACTGAGCCGAGGCTCGTTTCCAGGTGCAACCCGGGCACAGAGTGTACAGTAAAGAGAAAAGAGAGTATCATATGGTGAAGAATACAAAACAGTCTGTACAGTTAGTATTTACAATGAAATAAGATACATATACATAATAAACAAAATTGCAGGCATACAGAGTAACTGAGTGAGATGGGGCAGGGATTGCAGTCCGGGGCTAGAGTTAGTGAGAAGTGACTGTAGGTGGCCTCGGGAGTGAACTGGGACCGTTGGTGTATTTAAGGCAGGGTGGGGAGGGTAGGAGCTTGAGGAGTTGAAGAAGGCAGGACGAGAAGGGGCCTGACAGAGTTCAGAGGGAAGGTTGTTCCAGAGATAGGGGAGATGGTAGGAAAAGGCAGCTAGGCCATTGAGAGAGTGTGGTCGGGGCAGGTGAAAAGTGCGAGTGTCCCTGTGGTGAAGTGGGTAGGTTAGGGGGGTGGCTGGTGTGAGGAGGGAAGTGAGGTGGGGGGAAGGGAATCAAACCAAATTTAGCTATGAAGGAGGCACTGTGGATGACTCTTCTGCAGGAAAGCGGAGCAAGGGTCAGTACAGTGTAGAGTAGGCAGTGGTGAGTGAGGGGGGGAGGTGGTAGGAAAGCAGCAGAAGGAGTTGAGAAGGATATCTAATCTGGAGAGAGGGGATGCTGGGGCCATTCCATAGACATTGCTGGCATATTCAATGATGGGTAAGACTGTTTTACTTACGAGTTCGCAATGGATGGGGACAGGCAGGCTGGCTGTATGGGGACAGAGGATGGCGAGCTTTGGCCATAGTTTGGAGCAAATGGCATCAACATGGGTGGAGAAGTTAAGATGGTTGTCCAGCCACACACCCAGGTACTTGAAAGTAGGGACTAGCTCCAGAGGAGAGCCATCCAGGGTGGTGATCACTGGGGGGTGGGGAAGGGTTGCAAGCTTTTGCCTGGATCCAAATACCATGGTGACAGTTTTATTTGCATTGAGCGTAAGCAGGTTGTCAAGAAACCAAGACTGGACTTTACTGAAGTTTTTTTGGAGGTTTGGGAGGACGCAGTCGAAGGAAGGGCCTGAAGCAAAGATGATAGTATCATCTGCATATAGATGCACATTGGAGGAGAGGCAGGTGGAGGGAAGGTCGTTAATGAAGAGAGAGAAGAGGATGGGACCAAGTGTAGAGCCTTGGGGGACACCTGATATGATGGAGAGAGGAGTGGAGATAGCATTGCCTATCTGAACAGATTGTTGTCTGTATTGATATACGAGTGGAACCAGGCGATGGCTGGTTGGGCAATGCCAAAAGAACTAAGTTTGTGGCTTAGCAGCAGGTGGGAGACAGAGTCAAAGGCTTTGGCCAGATCAGTGAATATGGCAGCGGTGACTAGGCTGTTGTCCATGGCAGATATGATGGAGCTGGTTACGCATAGAAGGGAGGTGATGGTGGAGTGGTGTTTTCTGAACCCTGACTGTACGGGGGAGAGGGAGCTGTTGGAGGAGAGAGAGACTGACAGTTTGGACAATATGAGTGATTCCTGAATTTTGGCAGGGGCAGGGAGGAGCCAAATAGGCTTGTAATTTCCCGGTAGGGAAGGATCGCTGCCTTTAGACAGAGGGATGTGCTGCATCTATCCAGTGCCAAATGTATGTTGCAAAGGGGACTTGTGTTTGCTGCAGTGCTTTGAAAATTCTGCCAGTATCTGAAGAATTACATGTTATTTGCCCAAATTATGTCTGAAATATAGAACACTCCTAAAATTGCTCTTTTTAATATTTATAAGAAATGCCCATTTCACGCAATCCAAGAAACCAAAATCTGCATTCTCCACAGCTAGTGGTGATACAGAAAGCAAGCATTTGTCAAAACTATTGGGGGCTGTAGGAGAATACACAGAATACCAAAAATAGCAAACCAAGAGTTCTTTTTATGCAAGATGTTGGTTTGGTGCAATTAAGCATTTTTGTGAATCAGCAAATTGGTTGTAAGCCTATTGAACAAAGTCATCATGGTCTGATGAGGTCTTAAGGATGTTGGGGTTATGTCAGAGTGGATAGGCATGGATTTGTCTAGCACAGTATGCTTACCTGGTAAATACAATCAAAATAAGTAAATAGTCTATGATTTTAACAAAAGAAATACAGCAAACATGTGTATGGATGCTCAAACCCAGTGTTATGAATACTGTTTATAAGTTTAAGAAGATACAGAGGTTGTATCTTTAAATTTAGCCCTCAGCCCATTATGCATAACTGCCAGTGGCACATGACTTCCAAAGTTCACTTCAGAATAAGGAGGACAGAGCCCAGGGGGCCGTCACAATTACACCACTATTCTGAGTCAAAAACCAAAGATGGCAACTGACAGGGCATACACCCTCCACCGTGTGAACAATAACACATGACTGGGAGTACGTTCTTTGTGAGATTCAGGCACTCCTCCCATGTGTGCTGGGGCATGAGGCTGCAGGCTGAGTGCTTATAAGCACACAATGTAGGAGTGCTCTTATCTCTCAATGAATGTAGCCCTGTGAGGTGTGTCATTTCACTTATAAAATTACCTGATAATAAAGGTATTGGCTTAGGAAATACAGCACCATGACTATGGCTAGGAACAACAGGTGATCTGATTTGTCCAATCAGAGAGCAGGTTTCATTGCAGTCATTTTGATCTGAAAAAGGGTTCATGTGTACTGTTACTGTGTCTTTTGGTTATGCGTGCTTTCTCAGGTTCTTTATACTTAAGAAGATACATGTTTACTTTTTTGAAAATTAGAGACCCCCCCATGTAGGAAATGGGCTAAGCCAACTGAACTTAGAACTTCAACACTTTGGAACACGTAGCATGCACCACCCTCTTACAGGAGTTCGCCTTTGTTTGCATTTTACTTGTATTGTATTGCTCAATCCTAATGTTATTGTTTTGACTGTTTCCTTACCCTCACCCCAGGGTGGCACTTGGAAACAAGTCTTGGCCCAGTGTGCCTTTCCTGTTTACCAAATTTTAATTAATTAAATAAATCAATAAATGTGCTCTGAGATATGTGGTAAGATAGGTCTGTTATGTTATAAGAGTGCCATCATGTACAGCCTGGGTCACAGGACTGCATAAAATAAGCTGAACACTTTTCTTTGCCTAAACTGTGTGAGAGGATGCATTTCTAACAAAAGTGACCAATTTCACAGCAAATACAAGCTCATTATAAATCACTTTCGATAGCAAGAGTGATTTATAATAAGTATAGCATTCCATTTTGTCAAATAAAAAAGGGATTGTATGTTCCTTCCCTGCCACTAAAGTTGAATATTCCACTGTTACATTGCCACACGGCTGTATACAGGATAGAAGACCCTGCTGTTCTGAGCACTGATTGGCTGAAATCACAGAAGTGATTAATATTATATTACCAGTTTTGGAAAGATACCTTTGAGTCGAAGACTCATTTACAAAGGTTCCATGTCACATAGATTAGGTACAGACAAGCATTACAGCGATTATTATAGAGTATAAAGATCAGATTGTTACAAGGAACACTCAGGCTAACATTCAAGTGCTAGGGCAGTATAAGACGGTTAATTACAGAATGCATACCAACCCAAGGGAGACTCAGTTTGAGAATTAAATGAGAAGGAGGCAGGCCAGAGGCCATTGTCAGGGGGTACGAAGAAGGGAGAGGGCCAGGTTCAGTTACAGTCACAGGCACTTGTGGACAGGAGGTGGACCCTAACATGGGTTTTAAATTGACCAATTCTTTGTTCGTAAACCAAGGAGGAGGGTAGGCTGTTCATCCACAAGGGGGCCCTATAGCTGAAGGATCTTTGAAATTGAGAGGTACGGCAGGAAGGAATCGAGAAGAGATGGTTGTCTGTGCTACGGATGTGTTTAACCTTAAAGTCAGGGTGAATTAAAGGGGCAAGGACAGAGGGGGAGAGGCTTAAAGAGATTTTTTTTTTGCCAGAATGCAAGTGTGGAATCTGATTCTGCTGTCAAGGTTAAGCCAGTTGGTGTCATTATAAAGCAAACAGGTATGGGTGAGATGATCACAACCCAATACAAGATGACAGGCTTTGTTTAGGACAAGTCTAACCAGGGCTGAGGTGCTACCACACCATAAATCAGTAAGCCATAGTCAAACAGAGAGAGTACCGAGGAGGAGACAGCAAGCCTAAGGGCACCAGGGGTACGGCAATGTTTGAAGTGGTGCAGAAGCCCAAGCCTAACATTGAGGGCCTTAGATAGATGGTGAATATGCTCATGGTAGGTAAGCCCTGTGTCCAAGGTGATGCCCAGGTATTTAAAGGAGTTCATTCATTCCAGGGGAGTCTGGGTTGATGTTAGTACTTGAGAGAAAAGCCCCTTCCTGGTGTTCTGCAGATGTGCGAATAGCATAACTTTGTTTTTTCTTCTAGTTAATGATAAGGCATTGTGAGGAGAACCAACTTTCGGCAATGTTGAAGGAGGACTGGAGGGAGCGGTGAAGTTGAAGGGGGTCAGGGCTGGAGGAGAAGATGACAGCATCATCCGCGTATAGTAATAGGTTTGAGGGGCAGGATTCGGGGAAGGAGTTTAAGAAGAAGCTAAATAGGAGAGGTCCCAAAATGGACCCTTGTGGGACACCCGAGAGGACAGGAGATTTGATGGATAGTGCATTACCAGTTTTGACCTGTTGAGTCCAGTTCAAGAGGTAGTCAGAGAACCGTTCCATGACTTCCGGAGAGAGACTCAGGTTGGTCAAGGAGGTTAGGAGAAGGGAATGGTGGACAGTGTCAAATGCTTTTGTGAGGTCTATGAAGATCGCACCTGTGATGTTACCTTTGTCAAGCGCAGCATGGATGTGTGTGTTAAGTTCAGGAAGGGCAGTTGTAGTGCTGTGCCCTTTGCGGAAACCATGCTGTTGTTTAGAGAGAAGATTGTATTTATTGAGGTGCTCAGTAAGCTGATCAGAAACAATTATCTCCAAGGCCTTGGAGAGGGGAGGAAGTATGGAGATAGGGTGGTAATTGGTAGCAAAGGAGTGGTCCCCACATTTATATATGGGTGCAATAGATATGGATTTCCACTTGGAGGGGAATTTACCTAGACATAGGGAGAGGTATAAAATGTGAGTGAGGGGGATAAGAACCTCATTAAGGGTGAGCCGAAGGAGTTTCAAATTAAGGGAGTCGGAGCTGGAGGAGGCATAGCTAAGGGCAGTTTTAAGGTATGGTTCTGCAGACTGAGGAGAGATATGACACAGATAAAAGGGTGGAGCACCAGGGGGGAGGAGGTGCACTAGGGGCCGGAGGATCATAGAAATTCAGGAGGAGAACATGGCTGAGGTTGGTGAAGGCATTGTTGAAGACTGAGGCTATCTGAGTGGGGTCTGTGGTCAAGGACCCATCAATCATGATCTGAGTGGAAACTGGATTTGTGTCTTTACTGCATATTTCCTTAATATTGTTCCAGAACTTGCGGCTGTTACCCCAAGAGAAGGTTAGGGAGGATTTATGGTATTCTGCTTTGGCTTTGTGAACAGCTCAAGTGCGCTTGCTCCAAGCCATTCTATACATATGTCTATCATGTGGGAGGCCGGACTCATTAGAGGGTTGCCACAATGAGTCTGTGGTTCGCATCAAGGTCTTTAGGTGATCAGAGAACCAAATTGCTTTTAACCATTCTTTTAGTGAATGGAGCAAATATTTTGCAGACATTATTGAAAGACAGGATGAAGAGATCCAGGGCACTATCAGGGTTTAAGGATTTGGTAATGGAGGACCAGTCCATGTCCCTGAGGTGAGCTTTTAGTTATGCCAGTTTACCAGGGCCAAGTTTGTGTTGCTCTATTAATTTGGGAGGAGATCTAGGAGCTTTACAGGACCAGGACCAGGAGCAGAGAACTGGGGAGTGGTCACTAAGGTCATTTGGTAGGATGGAGACACTAGTGATCTTGTGTGGATGATGGGAAAAGATGAGGTCTAGCAGGGAGGTAGATCCAGTGCACAGGTCACGTCAGGTAGAAGAAGTGACCACTTGAGTAAGGTCTTGGGCTGGGATGATATCAATGATTGGGACAGTTCCTTACTTAGCCAACTGATATTAAAATCACCGAGCACAGTCATTTCCATATGAGAAGGTAGTGTGTCGAGATATGACAATATAGTGCGGAAGGCCGTTTTATGATCCCTAGGGGGAATGTACACTGTGGTGATATGTAATGGGTTTTGGGCTCATCCCAAGGTCAGTTTAACAGTGAGGGCCTGTGGGCCAGGTCCCAGCTGGGGGGAAGGGAGAAGATAACCATGTAATATGTCCTTATTGTATAGGGTGCAACCTCCCTCACGCTCACCCTGTTGGTCAGCACGGTAGAGGTTGAACCCAGGCAGGGATACCAAGGAATCGGGAGTCCGTGGGGTGAACCAGGTTTCACACATGGCTATGACATCAGGTTGATGCTGTAGTACCCAACCTTGGAAGGAGTCCCATTTTTTTAAGATGCAACAAATATTGAGAGAGGCAATACGCAGGGCACCAGGGGTAGGTTGGGGAGGCATCATGACTATTGGTGGCTCTGGATTAGAATGGACATTACCTGACATGAGGAGGGGGAGGAGAAGGAACCTGTGGGCAGGGTTCCAGAACCACTTCCTTTTGTCATAGTGGGAGAGTTGGGTAAGTCATATGTTTATATAACACAGTTACAGTGCCTCTTATGGTTGTCACAGCGCCTTTTTGAGTCATTTTGGTCAGAAAATGGTGAAACAAAGCTGAGCAGTTTTGGCACACACAAAGAAGTTGAGAAGACACTTTTATAACCATAAGAGACACAGTGTCACTAGTCTACATACAAACATATTAGAAATCACATTGAAGATTTATGTTAAAAAATGGAGTGTAAATCCAAAATCAAAATCCATTTATTTGCAGAACACCAGATAAACCCCTAGTGTGGACTATGGACTATGCAAACTGAACTCTGCATGCTATCTCCCTCCTCCCTACTGCTCCTTTTTTTCTCCTCATCTCCTGTTTATCTTTCTTGTCTAGCAATTGCCATTTATGTTGCTGTTTATACTGTATAATGCTGTGCCTTTTGCTTATCAGATTACCATGCTTTGCTTATACTATGCATTTATTCCCACCCCCATTCCCCCAGGACACATCTGGAAAACGAGCTTTATGGCTCAGTATGTATTCCCTGGTAAATCTCTTTCAATAAATAAACAACATTGGAAATTTTAGTAAGACAGACCCTCTTATTTTTAAAAGCATGCCTAGAGTGTCTAGAAATGAAAATTTCAATTGGTTAGAAAAGATTTGTTGATTTATAATGTTTGTTATTAATCCCATACATGATTTCAGCAAATTAGTGTTCAGCAAATCAGTGCTTGAGAACTGCAGAATCTCTTATCCTGCACACAGCTGGTTACCTCATGTGTCAACTGTAAGTGGAGCACTCCACTAGAGCTGCCCAGGGAAGCAGCAATATATCATTTTTCAAACTAAAAGAAAATTACGTAACACACGTATAAGTCACTTTAGAAACTTGAGTGATTTATTGAATGTATCCCTAGATTTTCCATCAAGTAGATGGGACTTTCTATGGAACCGGAGCTTGGAAATCATACAATATTTGGACATATTTCCATGGGTTCCCATGAAAATAAGAATTAAATTTACAAGGTTTTCCATGTATTCTGTGATTAAAATATGTATACCTAGTAGTTTATTTCCATTGTAGTGTGGAAATAAACAATTTTCTATTGAATGCCATATTATTTTGGGTTATTCTTTGCTCATGCTCTTTTCCTTGAAAAATGCTTGTAGGAACTGTGGAAAACCCTGTAAATTCCATCATCATTTCAATGGAAGCCATGGAAAATGTATTTGCATAGCCTATAATTTCCAAGATTTTTTTTCCATGGTATAGTCCATGTAAACCATGGAAAATTTAAAGAAACAATAAAAAATCTAGGGACGGAGCTGTGAGAGATACCCTGTACCGAATAAGAGCATCGTCTGATGCCGTTTGAGCTGGCTTAGAGTGTTACCTTATTAAGATAACGCTGACTACAGAAAAACAGAGACTGTTTCCTTATAGATGTTTAAAAAAAACACTAAATTATAAAATCAGTCATCCTGAGCAATACATTTGAGAGGTAAGTTACCTGAAAGCACCACTGTAGTCATAGTATCTCTCGTGACCGATACTTGAACATTTATTTTGACCACTGTCATCCCCAACACACAACTGGCAAAGCGATGGTGGGTCAGAGGCAGAGCTGGCTCCTGGGACACAGCTTGCTGAGAAAAAATCACTGACCGCTGCAAAAGAAGGTGAACTATCTTTAAGCAGGCTTTTTATTTTATAACAAGTTACACAAACACAGTTAATGAAATGGTGTTTTACTGCTGCAAGTTCAAATGTGATTTACTGTCTATGCTCACTTGTACATCTAGTTCTTAGTCCTATGAAAAAGCACCCAGAGAATTGGACTTAATTTATTAGAAAGTCACTGATCGGGGGGTGTTAGAAGGATTTAATATTTTTTTGGCTTCAAAATTAAATTTTGTGATCAATAATGGTCACAAAACCTGATTTTACAGCACGAGTAAGCCGGCAAACCTTATTCTGCAACTGGAGCAGGCTGCAACCTGACAGTATATTTTTTCTAAAACTGGTAAGAGTGAAAAACGGGTTGCATGATATGCAAGGATTGAACTGTATCCCAGTATATATATAGGTACATGTCACCTTGCACTGACATACATATCTGAGCTTTGTTGGGCAACTTAAAATGTCAGCCTTTCCTTAGTCCTTCACATTATCATTTCTATTTGTATTTTAATAACCATCTGGGATAAAGCATTCTGCAAGTGAATAAAAATGTAGGTCATATACTGTAATTACAATAAGCGTGTATCCTAACCCTATGATCTACTCTCCCCTGTTCTGTCATTCCTCCCACCCTTGTCCCTCCCCCATCTTCCTTCCCCTCTATCATGACAAAGTTTCTGCCTGACTGCTTTGGTATCTGTATCTCCGTAAGTATGCATTTTTATATTGTGTCTCTTGCACTGTTCACTGTATCTGTTTTGTCTAATTTCAATTAAACTGTTTTGTCTTTGACCTAACGCGGAGCCTTTGTAAAGAGCCTCTGGCTCAAAGGTATTACAATCAGAAATAAATAAATAATATATATATATATATATATATATATAATTAAATAAACAAAACATGCTGAACACATGCCAGTTCATACTGTATAAGCCAAAACAGCACCAAAGGCCTCCCTAAATAAACAAAATGTCTAAGTTCCTCCCAAAACCCTGCACGAAGGAGCCCTCCTGATGTTGGCAGGCAGCACACTCCACAAACATGAACAAAGACTGATCATTCCCATATTGTCTTTGCACATAAAACCAGGGTGTCAAGGAATTCTCCTGAGGCAGAGTGAAGTACGTGCACAGGAGTAATGGTGGGAAACCCCATTTCATTCACCAGGAGACCTGTCAGCTTTCCACTACTTCACCAATTCTCTGCAGGATTTGGGTGCATGTTATGAAAATGGATACTGTGGTTAATACTATAGGTATAGGTAGAACAGTAGTAGGCGTAAACCCATGACTGCTGTCTCCACCACTTAGTGGTAGTATCTGCTAATGTTACCTTCCTGTAAAAATCTGTCCTACCTTAATTTAAAAATGGCTTGATTTGGTGCATGTACACTTTCACATGGGAAGTGGTTCCAGTCTGATTGCTCTTGGCAAAAAAAACATATTTTCTTAAATCAGTTTTAGGGATGTTATACATGAGCTGGCATTTATGGCCCTTCAAATTATGACTGCAATCTTTAAACCTAAGGCCCAAGTCGTTCATTAGCTTGCTGTCCTCCAATAACTTGTACATGTGCAACACGTCTCCTTTCAATCTTCTCAGGCTCAAACACCATAACCCTAAGACAAATAATCTTTCATCATAAGATTTTGACCTACATCTAGGAATTAGCTTTCTAAATCTACCTTGTACTCTTTCTAATACATCAATATCTTTCTTAAGGTGAGGACTCCACAGCTGAGAACACTAGTCCAAATGGGGCCTAATATAAGATTTGTATAGGAGCGCCAAAACTGATTCTGAAAAAAGAAAGTTCTCCTGACACAGTGGTGAAGTGACTAGCCCTATTAGCCACTTGTCTGCACTGATGGCTATTTTTAAGATTATTGATAACTGTCATACTCACCCTCCTAACAATCCTCCTCTTCCGTAAGTTTTCCCCCTATCTTATTTTATACCACTCATAGAAACATAGAATTTGACGGCAGATAAGGACCGCTTGGCCCACCTAGTCTACCCATTTTCCTACCTAATAGATAAGCTGCAGATCCTAGTTAACCAACAGCTTGCTTCCTCCTACGCCCCACTAGGACTGCCTTATGCCTGTCCATGCATTCTTGAAGTCCCCACTGTTCTTGACTCCACGACCTCCTCAGGAGGCTGTTCCATGCATCCACAATCCTCTCAGTGAAAAAATACTTCCTCACATTACCTCTAAGCCGTCCCCCCTCTATCTTCAAATTGTGCCCCCTTGTTCTTGCACATCTCTTTTTCTGGAAGATGCTACCCTCTTGGACTTTGTTAATTCCCTTGAGGTACTTGAAAGTTTCTATCATGTCCCCTCTCTTCCTTCTTTCCTCAAGGGTATACATATTAAGCTCCTTTAGTCTTTCTTCATATGTCTTCTTGTGCAGACCCTGCACCATTTTGGTTGCCCTCCTCTGGATAGCCTCCACTCTGTCTATGTCTTTGCTGAGATGGGGTCTCCAGAACTGCACACAGTACTCCAGATGGGGTCTCACCAACTGTCTGTACAGAGGGATAACAACTTCCTGTTTTCTACTATTGATGCCTCTTCCTATGCATCCCAGCATCTCCCAGCCTTCCTTACTGCCTTCTCACATTGCTTGCCCACCTTTAGGTCATCTGATATAATTACCCCAGGTCCCTTTCTATTTTTACTGTTGTCAGTATCTCAACCCCATTGTGTAGCGCTTCCCTGGGTTTTGTTTCCCATGTGCATTACCTTGCACTTCTTTGCATTGAATCTGAGCTGCCATACATTTGACCATTCCTCCAACCTTGCCAAGTCCCTTCTCATCCTTTCCACTCCATCTTGTGTATCAACCCTGTTGCAGATCTTTGTGTCATCTGCAAAGAGACATACTTTTCCTTCCAGTTCCTCTGCAATGTCACTTATAAAGACATTAAAAAGGACTGGTCCCAGTACTGAACCCTGCGGTACCCCGCTAGTAACCCTCCTGCTCCTCCACCTCATTAGATAGCCTCTTCCGCATGTACTGGCTTAGTGGGCATTTGTGTGTGACTGCCCCCGAGAATCCCAGTTTCGTATGTTTCTGTTTTTTTCTTCATGCAGTGAGTATGTCTGTCCTATCATTTATGATTTTCAGTGTCTGCTATAATAACTGTCTTCTAGCTGCAATTTGATTTTGTCTATTGCCCTTCATGTTTCAATGTTTTTGTCTCTTGTATGATTTTCATATTTATTTTAGCTCATTGCTTATCATATCTCATATTCTGATTATATCCCATTTTCCCCTTTCCCCAAGACACATCTGGAAATGAGCTATTGCAGCTCTGTATGTCTTTCCTGGTGAAACATTTTCAAATAAATAAATAATACCCAGGTTCTTCTCATTATCAACTACCTGAAGCTTGATTCCATGTACAAAGTAGTGTTGTAGAACATTGTTTTTTTCTGACGTGCATGACAACACGTTTTCCGATATTAAACTGCATTTGATTCGCATCTACCCAGTTAACTATGCCAGATCCCTGATCGTGCCGCTCCAGCCTGAAATGTTAACCAATCCACCTATCTTGGTGTCATCAGTAGACTTTATCAGCTCATTATCACTTATTAGTAACAGATCATAGGTAAAGATGTTAAATAATAGTGGGCCCAGTACCGAACCCTGAGGTACCCCGCTTGTCACCTCACCCTCTGTGGACAGCTGTCCATTTATTCTCACCATCTGCATCCTGCCAGTGAGCCAATTACGAACCCATCTGACCAGAGACAAATCTGTTCCTAGTTCCAAAAGCTTTGATATTAAGCCTGCTCTGCAAAGCCTATGTTTTCTGACATTTATTCTGTGATTGTTGAGACATTCACCAGTATGAAAACTCAGCCTTTCTCACGATACATGTAAACTAGCCCAAAGACAGTCTCCCTGAGCGAATAATATGATATTTGTTAGGCATTTTGTTCAATAATAATAGAGCCCCTTTGGCAGCGTGATAGTAAATCCTAAACTGTTAATGCAGAATTTCTGGAAATATTGGCTTCTAACTAGCATTGTAATGTATAACATAGCTTTTTAAGTTCTGTTTCTTCCTACCTATAAAAAATAAACAGTAATAACATGGCCCCCCCCACCTTGTTTAATATTACATCCCATTATGGACATTCTTCCACTGTCAATGAGATAGCCAACAGGAACATTCCAGCCAACAGTTCTGTTAAGGGCAGTGTGGCAGGATTTCTTTCCCTTCAGGTTGTTGATGTTGACGTTGGAGTCAGATTTCTTAGCAACAGCCACTGCATAATAAGAGATGCCAGCTTCTACGAAAAAAAAAAAGAGAAAAAAGCAATCATCAATAAGTGTCTTTGACCTAATTGCACCAGTTATTTGCAATGCTGTTTCCTGTTACTCTTCAAGTCAACTGTCATCTGATTGATACTACCCGCTGGCCCTCCAGATAAAGGAAGCCTCCCCCCCCACCACTAACTTCCCTTCCAATGCACCATCCTTGGTGTTAGATTTGCCCTTGGAATTGCCTATACACCAGCAAAGGTGTGCTCTTCCGCTGGGCTAATGCACAACCCCTACTTCACAGACCAAGCATGGCACCTCTGTGATGTTGCTTGGCAACCAATGGCCAAAACTGAAGTCCTGGGGTCTGGACGGAGACATGGGTCATAAACATGGTTACACTTCATGGCTTTGCTTTCCATGGCAATGATAGCAGATATGCTCTTTTCATTGTGCACTTAAAGTAAATCTGACATGCAAGGTACTAATCTCTGGTATTATAGGTCAGTTTGAAGCAGGGTTGGGTTGACATTATGAAGAAGAGTACACTGGTCCCAGCTTCCCAAACATGACTGTAAGAAACAGACTGAGTGAGGGAGACGGAGTGGTTTTCAAGTATGAAAATGGGAAAATGGAACAACATTTTAATTACAAATAAATTCACTATGTGATGTCATGTTGGTCTATGTGGGCAAGGCAACATACATATTTTTTCTTCCATATTTATCCTACTGGCTGAACACCCCACATTGGGCTCCTTCTCTGTGAGAGACCTCCAAACCCTGTCACCTCATACCTGTGGCTCGAGGGTTATCAGCGGCTTTCCCTCTGTGGTGAGTCACCAGGGAAGCTCACCTCCCTGTGAAAGTACAGTCTGACATGGGAGCAGCAGCATGAATCAGCAATCCAGGAATACCCATCGTATAGGCTGCCACCTGTTTCAGGTGTGCTCCCCACATCCTCCCACTGCCCAAGATGCAGGCTGAGGCCTCTGGTGGCCATGTATGGTGAAGTAATTCTCAACACATTCACCCCCCCCCATAAGGACATAGGCACCGCAGTGAGGGGGTTATTGCACTGACTGAACCAGGTACCCTCCTTCTTTGGGTTGGGCCTTACTATGCTTGACACTTCCCAGTGCCGCACGATTCCAATAGCCAAGCTCACGCCCAAACCCAGGTGACTTCTTTAAATCTTTAGGTAGCAATTTTCAAATCCATGATGTCGATTTTATGATGTAATAACCAGAGCAGATTGGGGGGGTACATTCTATAGCTTAATAAATATATGCTGTAAACATTAAGTTAACTTGAGGGCACCTATTGGGAGATCTGGCATCAAGATCAGGAAGGGACTCGGATTCCTAGATGATATGCTCAGTGCCTGAGAGAAAAACAAAGGAACTGCACTGGCATTTGTTCTAGAGGCATCTACTTACCCGCCTTATCAGCTGAAACAAAACATAGTTGGGTGACAAAAGGAAAAGCGTTTGGCACTCAGCAAGAATACACGCAAAGCTGTTGTAGAGAAAAAGAAAACTACATTTTTATTGGATAACGTGCATGGTGTAGCAAGTGGACTGATCAAGAACTGATTAAACACATTGCAGCACTGCTGCTGCAGTGTGTTTCTTCAGTCCTCTATGACCCCACTATCTGCACCATGCACTTCAGCCAATAAATATTGAGTTTCTTTCCCTGCAACGGCTGTGTGTGTGTGTGTGTGTGTGTGTGTGTGTATTATGGAAATAGAAAATGTTGGCAGAAAAAGCCCGGTAGTCCATCAAGGTTTTCCCTTGCCTGCCTAACTACTGGATTGAGCCTCTGTCAATCCCCTTGACCACCCCTCCCCCCTACTCAACATCAGTATACCCATATGCCTGTCCCATCCCCTCTTGATCCCCTTCCCTACCAGCTCAGCATGTATGACTTTGCCTGAAAGTTTGTTCCATTCTGCTGCCACTCTTTTAGTTAAAAAGTACTTTCTGATGGTTCCATGGTGCCAAGCGATGGGGGATCACTCAGCACACTGGCAGCCCAGGACGGCAGAAGCCGAGTCCAGAGGGGAGGGTTCAGAGCATCTGTTGGATGCTCTCTTCCCTGGGGGAGTGGGGGCGCAAGTCTGCATTGCTCTCAAGTGGCTCCTGATGGCCTGCAGTGGTGGCACACTTTGTGGCATGGGTGACCACGCGCCACAGTGCATCAAGCCAGGACGCCGCATTCGTGCAGCCGCCTTCTGGGTAGGGCAATGGAAAACCAGAAAAAGGCAGTTCAGCCAACTGGATGAAAGTCTTCAGGTCCCCTTCACCATGAAGCCCCAGTGGAATGCTCTCTCTGGTTGCCACTGTAGCCCCCATGCCCAGGGCAAGGTTGAACCCCAGTCTCGCTCCTCTCCTAAGGGCCTGGGGGTTGGGAGGGCTCCCCCCCCCAGTGAAGGGATATGTCAGGCACCTGATGCATGGGAATCAAGATCAGTAGCAGGATGGCAGGAGGGGATGAATTGGCTACTTGGGGGCCCTAGGCGGCCCAAAGGAGTGGACGGCCGAGTGGCAGGAGATAAAAAGATAAAGCAAAAAAAGTACTTTCTGACATCTTTTTTACCCTCACTCCTGACAGTTTCATGAAGTTATCTTTGGTAGAAGTATTACTACTTAAAGGGGAACAGTCAGCAGTAAGAGCCCCACACCCAACTGTGGGGCAGGTCCCAGTGTGCAAGAACACTAACAAATTTTTTTGTTCCAGACCCCCCCTTCGTTCTTGGACCCCCCCTGCCTGCTGCTCCATGCTCAGGCTTTCCCCTGGGTGGGGCTGCCAAGGGGGCGTCCCCCCTCTATGGACACTATGAGCAAAGTCCCGGCTTACCCCCTAGGTTGGGGCCATGACAGCAGGACTCCCCCAGTGGAAGTTGGAGGCAGAAGATGGCAGGATGGAGTGGGATCATCATGCCAGATGGGGGTCAGCTTTTTCCCTCAGTGCTTGATCCCTGGGGCAGGGATGTGCAATGACATCTAGCATCTGCCCCGGCCCCCCAATGCAACAGTGCCAATCATGGCGGTACCCCCAGCCTCCGCCAGGGGTCCATGAAGCACCAGACACTCTTGCACTCCCTCCTCCAGGAGAAGGAGAACAGTCCCTAGGACACTCGATCCTTCTCCCCCAGCCAGCCCTCCAACTTCTGGATCCATTCCCGAACCTGGGTTGTCTGTGTCGCAAGCAGAAATCCAACCATTGCGCTGGCAGGCTGGCATACATTCAAATAATTTTTGTTTGCTTGTGCATGCACAGCAAACTTATTGTTATAGCAGGGGTCTTCAGAGGCATGTCACTGTAGTATCCAATGCAGCTCAGACTGCTGGAGGCGTGACAGTAACAGCCAATTACAAGCGAGACTGATCATAATGCTGTTCTGCTGGTGATGGACAGAAACTTCGTGTAGCTGAAAGCAGGCAGCTGTGCCTGTCAGAGAGTGGCTGCATGCTTTCATCTGCAACACATGCCCAGCTGAGTGCCGCCACAAGCAGCCTGCTGCTCCTTTTCCTCCCACTGCATGTCCTTTCCCAAAACCCGATGGCTTCCCCAGTGCTTCCTCTGTAAAACAATCCCATCCCCTACAATTTGGCCTGCCCACCTGCCAGTCACTTTCCTGGGTGTCCCTTTCTGTAAAAATAAACTCTCACCCCCAGCCAATTGTACCACCCACTTCTCGATGGTTTCCCTATGCCCTGTTTGTAAAAATAAACTCACAACCACTGCCTATTATTCGCCCACCTCCTGAGTGTTACCTCTGTGCTCCATTTGTAAAAAAAATAACTCCCATCCACTGCCGAATATCCTGCCCACCTCATGATTGCATTCCTCATGCCCCATTTCTAAAAATATACTCCCACCTACTGCAAAGTATTCTGCTCACCTCCTGATCATTTTTCCCATGCCTGTTTGTAAAAATAAACTCAAGCACACTGCCAAGTATTCTGCCTACCTCACAATCACTTCCCCAGTGCCCCATTTGTAAAAAATAAACTCCTAGCACTGCCAATTATCCTATCCACCTCCTGATTGCTTCCCCAGTGTCCTGTTTATTAAATAACCTCCATCCCACTGTTAATTATCCTGTCCACCTCTCAATCATTTCCCCAGTGCCCTGTACCTGTAGACCAAGAAAACCATCCAGCAATGACTTCTGCCCCCCAGCCCCCCACCCCAAACCCTCCTCTCAGCACCCACCCCCGCACCCTCACTTACTTATCCAGTCCACCACCTCATCCTGCTGCTTCCACTGACACATCCTGCTTCTTCTACCATTGGCCAACAAAGACTGAAAACAGGGTGAGCTTGGTTAATGGGTTTTTAGTGCATTTTGAACTTTTACTCATAACTTTGTCATTTATTAATATTTTTTCACCAAATTTTCAACATTACCTTTTTTGGGCCTCACCTCATGAACAAATAGGTGAACATTTTCAAATCCACCCAAAAGGTGATTTTGTAGTCATTCTGCAAAAATCACCCTTTGGTCGGGTTTTGAAAATTTTTACCTATGTTTCATGAGGTGGAGTTATGAGATGAACATGTTGAAAATTTGGTGACACCATATGTTAAAATGACCAGGTTATGAGGGGACATCGAAATATTTCAATGTTCACTCATAACTTCCCTACTTTTCATTATTTTCCCCACCAGACTTTCAACATCACCTTTTTGGGATAAAAAGGTTGGTGAAAGTTTTAGAATCTGGCCCAAAAGGTAATTTTGTCGTCATTCTGTGAAATCACCTTTCTAGCAGGATATGAAAGATTTTACCTACCGGATTCGTGAAGTGAGGCCATAAAAATAGCAGGTGGAAACTTTGGGATAAAATCTTACAAAACACCAGTGTTATGAAGGTGCATAGACATTTTTCAGCCTTACTTGCAACTTTAGTCATTTTCAGTATTTTGACCCCACATTTTCAACAGAGCCATTTTTTTACACACACCACTCCAAGAACAACAGGCATTGTTTTTCAAATCCTGCCTAAAACGTGTTTTCACACCTGTGGCACAAAGTGATGTTTCAGTCAGTATTAACACCTGTCATATTCAGAACAAGGAGGTAATAAAAAGTGAGGACAAAATGTAAAAAAAAAAAAAAAAAATCTATGAAGAAATGTTATGTGCAGGGCCAGCCATTGACCCAGCAGATAGCATGTTGTGTTCTGGTGCCGATGACTTAAGTTTGGGGACGAGATCAGGTAGCCAGATGGGCAGCACAGAGATGGGGGCTAGTACTGTTGCATGCCACTGCTTCATACATACATAGAGGTTGACGGCAGATAAGGGCTTACGGCCCCCCAGTCTGCCCAGTTATGCATGAACTGTGCTTCTTCGGTCCCCTTCCCCTGACTATCAGGATCCCCTTATGCTTATTCCATGCATTCTTAAATCCTGTAATCATTTCTGCCCCACCACCTCTTCCGGTAGGATGTTCCATTTGTCCATCACCCTCTCTCTGAAGAAGTACTTCCTCACGTTCCCTTTTAACCTCCCTCCCTCCGTCCAGTTTCATCCCATGCCCCCTAGTCCTGGAGAACCTTTCTTTTTTAAATAGAAAAATTGCGTTTTCCTGGACCTTGTTCCTCCCTGTGAGGTACTTGTATGTCTCAATCATATCCCCCTCTCTCTCCTCTCTGTCAGGGAGTACATATTTAAGTCTCTCAGCCTGTCCTCCTAAAGTTTGTGATGTAATCCCTGCACCATCTCGGTTGCTCTCCTCTGAACTGCCTCCACCCTGTGTATGTCCTTATGTAGGTAAGGTCTCCAGAAAGCACTGTACTTGAGGTGGGGCCTCACTAATGTCCTGTATAGTGGAATTATGACCTCCCTTTTCCTGCTGGTGATACCCCTGCCTATGCATCCTAGCATCCTGTTTACTTTTCCTGCTGCCTTGTCACACTGACTCCCTACCTCGAGGTCATCAGAGATGATAACCCTTAGGTTCCTTTCCTGCTTGCAGCATTCTATGTCCCCCCTCTCCCAGCTGTTATGTTGTTCCTGGGTTTTTCTGTCCCATGTGCATTATCTTGCATTTTTTTGTGTAAAATCTCAACTGCCACTCCCTTGACCAGTCCTCAAGCTTCTATATTCTCTCCTCATTCTAACCACACCCTCCAATGTGTCCACCCTGTTCATAGCTTTGTGTCATCAGTGACAGACAAATTCTAGGTCCTCAGTAATGTCACTGCTAAAGATGTTGAAGAGGACTAGATCCAGTACGGAACCCTGTGGAACCCAACTGGGCACATTTCTCTCTCTGGAGTGGCAGCCATTTACCACCACCCTCTGTGTCCTGCTATCTAGACAGTTCTCCACCCACCGCACCACCGTTCCACCCACTCCCATGTTCCCCAGCTTGTTTAACAGCCTTCTATGTGGCACAATGTCAAAGACCTTGCTGAAGTCCAGATAGGCCACATCTACTGCCCCCCCAAATCCACCTCCCTTGTCACCCAACCAAAGAATTCAATGAGGTTAGTCTTGAACGACCTCTCTCTTGTAACACCATGTTGCCTTGGGTCCTGTAGACTGCTGGCAACCAGGTGTTCTACTGTTCTTTACTTCAGTAGTGTTTCCATGATATTCCCCACTACTGAGGTCAGGCTGACTGGTCTGTAGTTTCCCGCTTTTCTTTGTTCCAACTTTTATATAGGGGGACCACCATCAGCTGTCCTCCAGTCTTTGGGTACAGCCCCTGTTTCCAGTGACTAGCTGAACAGGGTTGCCAGAGGTTCAGCCACCACCTCTCTTAGCTTCCTCAGCATCCTGGGGTGTAACTCACCTGGCCCCATAATCTTATCAACTCTTATTTCTTCCAGTTCCTTTAGGACCCTTTCCCATGGAAAAGGACTTGTATTCATTTCCATGCCCTTCCTACTGTTTCTACTCTATTCTGGTCCATTTGCTGCCTCCCTGTCTGTGAAGATTGAGCAGAAGTAACTGTTAATTATGTTTGCTTTATGGTTCTGTCATCCTCCACCGTACCCCGTCTTCTCCTTTTTGTCTTACTATCCCTCCCTTTGCCTTCTTTTTTTCACTGATATGTCTGTAAAAGGTTTTGTCCCCCTCTCACTACTGATTTCTCAATGCGTTCTTCCATTTGCGCTTTGTCTTCCCTTATTGCCCTCCCTGCCTACCTCCATTTCCCTTGGTACCTCTTCCTATCCCCTTCTGCCTGTGTCTTTTTGTACTGTTTGAATGTGTTTTGTTTTGTTTTTTGCTTTCACTTTCTCAACTACTTTCTTGGAATACCAGAATGGTCTCCTTTTCCTTTTCCCCTTGCTAATCTGCTTTACACATAATTATGTCGCCTTTGCTATCCCTGATTTGAATACTGCCCACTGTTCCTCCACCTCTAATCCTACCCCACCCCCACCCCCATCTTCCAGCTAGTGCCTCTTCCAAGCATTTCCCTATTTTTCCAAAATCTGCCCTCTTAAGGTCAAAGATTCGTGTTTTTGTGTGGTTGGATTCTGCCTCTTCTGATATCTCAAACCCTACTGACCAGTGGTCACTGTTTCCCAGGTGCTCCCCTACTGACCAGTGGTCACTGTTTCCCAGGTGCTCCCCTACTGACCAGTGGTCACTGTTTCCCAGGTGCTCCCCTACTGCTCTAGGCTTCGAGCCTGAGAAGGTATTGCCCAGTGTTCTGTCAATCAGGTGACACCCTGTGATGGACCAGGGAGCCTTTCCTCAAAAGGGGTTGCCGTGCGCATCATGGCCTACTTTTGTAACTGACTAGACATGTCATTAAACATGACCACATTTCACAAATACTAAAAATCTCTTCCCTGTAGTTTACCTGTTCAATGTACACGGCTAGATTCCTACTCTGCATGTAGTAGGATGATGTTATAATATATTTCTAATAGTAAATACCACAGCACTATACCTTCAAAATCCTGCATCTTGTATCAGAAATGAAAATACATAAGCCAAACACTACTACTCACTGACTCCGCTCAAAACTTTCTTACTACAGTACCACTCCTCTGCCTTCATCATTGTCTGCAACACAACCAAAACATACCTGACACAGTATGCAAGTAAACATTCGGCTTTGGCAGATATTTGTTTTACTTACTGTTCAGCGCAGCATGGTAGATTGTATTATGCTAATTTTGTAACCTTCCATTTGCTGTAACCAGAAATCCCAGAATCCCCTGCAGCTGACATCAGAGCAGGACTGCAGCAGTGGAAGATTCAATTGCTTGTAGTTTATGTAGAGGTTTTATAAGCCCTGATCTTTTGTTTGCTGGTCCTGCTGTTCTCCTGGGGCTAAGTGAGTCACAGAGGAGTGTACTTAGCCCTGGGAGAACAGTGGGACTGGTAGATATCTGATCTGAGCTTATAGAATCTCATGTCTCAACAATACAGTTTTCTCCATTTTAGAAATAATTAAATATGTATATATATCTCTTAAAATGACTATTTTCCATCCTGTACCTTGATCATACTTTTCTCCCACTACAGGCTTCAGATTATACTCCTTTCCTGCCTGGTAAATATATCCTCCATCCAGGGTTACTGCGTCAGCTTGGTTTTCCTAAAAAGACACATGAAAAAGGAATTTTAATAAGCAAAGAAAATAGTTCTCACTGACAGAGATGATGCGCTGCAAATGAAACTTCTAATGACTTTGACCATACATTAAACTTTCATACTATTATTTCTACCTCATCAGACCATTCAGTTTAGCTCCTGCTTCCTAATGAAATTCTGTTGATGGAAGAAAAACACCTTTGACATTACTTAGCCTTGCAGCCCTTTCCAGTAGGCTGCTGTAGTGTTATTTTATTTGTTTGTATGCACGATGCTGCCTCGAGTACTTGCTCCTCAATTATCTGCCAGCTTTTTCCCATTTAACAATCACCTTCCATGTTAATTCCCTTAGTCATCCATAAACCTTGTCGCATTATTAGTTTTCTTTTTAATTTCAATTTATGTTCCCTCTGCCTCTGGTAGCCACCTTGCCCCACAACCCCCAGCTCCGTCACGCATCATTCCCGAGGCGCCCCACTGCTTATTACGTTGCTGGATGAGTGGGTCTCGGTAGGCGGTGCGGAGTCTACGAGGCTGGCAGGATCATCCTGCCACTGCGCCAGGATGCATGCAATGATTCAAATACACAACATGAAAATGCTGCATAGCTCAACGCCTGCCTCCTGGCTGACAAACATGGGTGGCCACTTGCTGTTCTCACTTAGCATCTGCTGGGTGGCATCCAAGCCATGGAAAGTGCATTCCCCCTCCCCAGAGGAGAGCAGTCTCTGGAGCCTCAATCCTCCTTCCTCTGGCTATGCCGTGAGTGACCCTAATCTTTTTCTGAACCCACATCACCAGCGTGGCGGAAGGTGTTGCACTGCAGCATTACAGCCTTCCAAGTCACTGGGCCAGTTCCTTTTAGCTTTATTAATCAAGATTATATCTCCTGTCATTCTTCTTCTGTCTGTGGAAGGATCCAGTTCCTCCAGTCTCCTCTCATAGGGAAAACTCCCAATCGTTGAGTCATTTTTGTGGCTCTCCTCTGAAATCTCTCTCCAGTCTATTAATGTCCTGTACATGTCCCGTATGAGATATGGTGCTCAAAACTGGTGGCAGCACTGAAGGGGCGGTCAAATAAGCAATCATTATAATGAAAGCAATATATCTTTATCTCTGTTTACAAAATTCCTTCTTATTGCATACAGTATCTGATTACATTTATGTATGGTAATGCCACGCTGAGCTTTGTGCTTCAATTTGTTGTAAGTCAGTACCCCCAGATCATTTTTATGTTCAGAAGATTTGATCAGTAGGTTATCTAAATAGTATTTTTCCTGTTTATTGTTTAATCCCAAATGTAACATGAGGCACGTCTCAGTGTTGAATTTTCATTTTGGATGTTTGAGCCCAATTTTCCAAGAGGTTTAGATTATTTTGTAATGTTTAACTCTGTGAGGCGTGTTCCATCTTGTATCCTATCTTGGTGTCATCAGTGAGTGAACTGTGGAAGCCAGCACTGAAGTCCGAGAGAAATCAGTCAAAACCTCACCCCCTTCCACAGTGAGGTAAACCACTTATTCTTATTCTCTGTCTCCTATTGGTTAGCCAGTCGTTGATCTGCCGTGTTATGTATTATGGGAAGCACAGTTCTACATGTTTCTCAATGAGCCCTTAGTGAGGGACAGTGCTGAATGCCCTGTGAAGCTCCCATTAGACCACCTTTAAAGGTATACTGTCTAATGCTTTTGTCACCATCTCGAAGAAGCTAAATTAGTTCATATACAGGTACTACTATAAAAACTCTGTTAAGATAGCCAGCCCAGTGGCACAGAGAGGGCTCAGGCACTTTGTGCCTTTCCTCTCCCATGCTTGCAGCTCGAGTTCAGGAATGAGCTCGCGCCGCAGGGTATCAGCCAGGGGAGGGGAAGAGGAACATCCCAACAGATGTTCTCATCTTCCAGGGAGGGAGGGCAGCTGACTCCACTGCTATACTGCCACCTGGGTGACCACAGGTGGCAGTGTAGCTACAGCGGCTAGTGGGATGGGGACGTCGGCAGGCGCTACTTGGCGCAGTCTTGCATTGGTACTTGCATGGTGCACCTTTAACACTAATGTCCAAGGGGACTCAGGGAGGAAGTGGAAAGTTTCTGAGTGACAGGATGATGCCATTCAGTCTACAGGACCCACACCTGGCTACCTAGGCAGGCCCCTCCCACAACCAGATCCATTTGCAGTGGAGGTGGAAGATAGCCCCACCGCCCCCCACCAGAGGGTGGGAGCTCTGGAGGAACATGGCGAGGGGAGACTCACGAACATCCTAGGGGAGGCCAGAGTGATGGGCTGGGACTGGAGAGAGGCTAAAGTGGACCACGGTGGGGGGAATAGGGAGATACACCGAAAAAAAACTCTAATAAGATTGCTGGAAACAAGCTGATAAAACTGGTAAAATGTATCTGAACATTCATGTCTGCATAAACAAAACCACTGCAGTCAAAGAAAATGATGATGCAGTCCAGGCAATTGTGTGGTGTCATGAAATAACACTGCTGAGATCTAAATAATATGATATGGGATTTAAAAATAATATACCTGCAGTACAAGTTTAGAACAACATACATTTTAACAAAAATAAATGGTGTGTTTTTACTAGCCTCAGTTATCCCCCACTCTTTACCATCTGCCAGTGTGTCCTTGCACCAAAGTGGGTGGATAATTGAGGGGGTGCTGCAACTAATTATCTAGTTAGTTGCTTACATAAGGAGTTTGAAAGGTGGTCTGGCTTGTTGGCAGTGAAACTACAGCTTAGCCAATCACAGTGGTAGCCATTGTGGTTCACATCCCAAATCCGGAGCCTTTGAGCAAGGGTATAGGAATGCATGCACCACGCATTTAAGCAATGATGTACACATTTATTTTAATGAGGCACATTCTGCCCTATCACATGGTCATCATCTGCTCCACCATTTGACAGTTATCTACACCTCTGGCCCCTTGGCACAGTTGCAGAAGGCTTGCTGCAGCAAGACGTCCACAATATCCTGCACTGGTTGGTTTCACTCCAGCCAACTTTGGGTCTGTACTAAAAATTGTGTCTATAACCTTTGGCACAAGCCAGAAACTGGCCAGACTCTCCCTGTCTTCACCACCCTAGATGGTACTCCTCTTGAAGTGGTCACATCCTTCAAGTACCTCAGTTGGTGGCTAAATAGCAGGCTTTCTTAAACTTGATGCCATCCACTCCAAGCTCCACCCAAGACTTTGTGACCCGTACCATAACAAGGACTGCCTGTCTCCCAGTTCTGCTGGGAACTGGTCAACAAAATGATTCTTCTGGTCTTCAACTATGCAGATGTGGCCTACCACCACTGACCCTTTCTCTTCTCTTTTCTTGCCAGCCTGGACAGCTTCTGCAACACTTTTTTTCCCTTTGCTTTTAACTCCCTTTCTTGAACTCACCAGTGCTCCCTTTACTCCTCCCTATCCATCCCCCCTTCCTTTATGTTACCAGTCCCATTGCACTTCCTTCATCTCCAAATACTGGTCTGGGTTCCTCCCTTCATACCTCTCCTCACTCCTCTCACCCATCCACTTTGACTCCTGCTCCAGGGACTTTCACATCTTCTCTCATTCTCACCTGCACTCCTCTGCTAGCCTGTCTGTTTTCTCCTATCGGTACTCACAAGGATGTTTTCCATGCTTCCAGATGGGGTAAGTAAAGGTTCCTGGGGTGACCAGCCCCTGGTAATATCCAGAAGACCACAAAAGAACCACACTCAAACTGTGATAATGGTGCTGGGAACAAGCCCCCTGAAGACGTTCTCTGGAACAAAGTGCTGGTGTGTTGCTCCGGGCCATCTTTATTTTTGGGATACTATCTGGCATTTGGCTATATTTGTTCTGCAATGGCTTGAAACAAAAGGATTCCTTGGAGCATCCTTAGAGATTGAATATAGTTCTTTTCTGGTTTTCTGCTTTCTTGTATCACCTTTCCTCCCTCTGGAACTTGCTCCCCTCCATTCTCTACCTCTCCTCTTCTCCCCACTCCTTTAGAGACCAGCTAAACTTCTCCCTACCCCCTCCTACTAGCCCTCTACCTGGGCCCTCCCCTACAAGGCACTACCATCCCTATGGCTGGCTCTTTCCAGGGTACCACCGCTACCTGTAATAGATGCTTCTCAACAAGTATTGCTACAGGTATGTTACTTTTCTATCTGTACTGCTCACTTTATCTGTGAATGACCAGTATTGAACAGTGACACTGTGTCATAATGCCTAAAAGAAAAACGTCTCTGACAACAACCGCTAAGAAACTACAGATATAGCAAATACAGCTACTTGACAAAAGCAGAGCAGTCAAAACCTCGCAAAGCAGGCCAAGGAACCATGCCACAGAAAACAACTATAACCTGGGCTGCAGCAGTTTCTTTACAATGTTAAACGGTCCATGCTATAGTTGACACACAGCAATAAAATCGGTGTACTATAAGTGCAAATGCTATTTTCGACACACTATTATTCTTTAGTTGTGCTTCATACAGCATATTGACTAGTAACCTTGAACAGCTGGTACAGCATATCAAAATGCGATGCAAAACAGTTGGCATAGCTAGCCATTTCCAGAAATGCGGTAACAGTAGACTGCTAACCATTTTTTGACCGAGTCCATGGCACAGTAGACAAAAAATAAAATGATACTTAAAAAAAAATTATGCTAATCAAGCTGTGTCAAGTGTTATGCATTTTCACAGCTGATTAGCACTTTCACTAATAAAACTGCTAATCAGTTTGTTTGGCTTAATACCTGGAACGCTGCTTTGTTTTCCATTTGGTTCTTCTATTATCATTGTAATATTATACAATGTCAAGAAAGAATCCTGGCTTCTGATTAGTCAGTTGACCATCGCAGCAAGGGATGTTATCCTGGCATAACATCCCTGCTGATCAACTAGATGGTGCTGCCGTCCATTTTTCCTTTTTCCACTTGATGATTGTTTGCATCTTCTCTTAAAAAAATATATTTTTAAACACTAAAAAAAATTCTTTAAAATTATTTTTTCTGTATAAAACAACGAGCCATTGTATAACAGGAATAATGTTCTCCAGAGTTGGTGTTATGCTGGGATAACATCCCTTCTCGGGTGTTGGACACCCTCGGCCAGTGGCCTCGGGCCCAACCACCTGAGGTGGGATGTTATCCCAGCATAACACCCACCCTGTCAGGCATTATTCCTGTTATTATCCTGTTAATTTGTACATCGTTATGCACTTTACTTTGTACCTCATCACAGATGCTATCTTGTTGTGATATTGCACTCCCCGCCCCCCGTCGCACCTGAAATGAGTCTTGGCTCAGTGTGCCTTTCCCAGTTACCAATTTTCAAATAAATAAATAAAATAAAACTAATTTTGTGCGCTGTGTCAGGAAATCTTTGTGCAAATGCCCCCAACTGAGCGCTACTTGAGTGTTTTCCCATGCGTAACACAGCTTAGGGGTACACAACTGTAGGGCAGAAACCGGGGTTGTGTATATGACTGTGGGCAACAATCAGGGATGGAGGCAAACAACAAGGTCATGGGGTACAAAATGGGCTGTGCACTTTATTTCCTTAGCTATGCTCCTGCCTCTGAAAGCCAGAAGGAGGAAGACTGAGCATCCCGGAGGATGCGCCCCTCTTCCAGAGAGTGAGGGTGACTACCTCCACTATGTTACTACCTCCTGGGTGGCCAGAGATGATGGAGCAGTAGACTCTGGGAGGCTGTCAGCTGGATCCACAACAGCACAGATCTGCATACACATGAACTGGGACTTTGCCATCAGTGTCCTGTAGAATGAGGGGTGGGGGGGGTGAAAACAACAAACATTCAGCCTGGCCAACCTAGAAAAAGGTACTCTTGGGCCCCACATTACTGCCTGAGAAGTCCAGCTGGATTCAGACTCCAAAGGGGGTAATGTCACAAGGATCCTGCCACAGAGGTGGCATAGGGACAAGGACCTCAGGTAAGGTGGTATTGGAACTGAGAGGTTGCTTGAGAGAGGCAGGAGGGGGGCAAGGACTATGAAGATGAGGATAAAGGGAAAAAAGTGGTTTAAAAGACATTGGTCCTGGGTTATTTGTTTTAAATAAGACATTTGATCTGAGATGTGTTGAGGCAGGTTCATATGTGGATATATGTTATTACACACAGGTCAGGGCAATCTGCAAGATGCCTGCAATTCGAACAAAAAATTAATTTATTTGTCCTGCTGTTTACAGCCAGTGAATGTTCAGTGGCCAAATCAAAGTCTCAGTCACACTGGCCAGTCCTTTGCAGTTCTATCGAGCCACTCTCACTGAGGATTGCTCCACTTTTCAGGAACGATGGGACAGTCATAAGGTGGCCTCCACAGAAATGCTTAATGTACAGCACAACCCCCAGGAAGCTTACCCTTAAGCTAATGGGGGAGAAACATAGAATTTGATGGCAGATAAAGACTGCTTTGCCTCCTAGTCTACTCATTTTTCCCTACCTGCAGTAACACTGCAGATCCTGCTGCATCTCCAGCTCTTTCTCCCTCCCCCCCCTTTTTTCCACATACCCTTATGCCTATCCCATGCATTCTTGCCCCCATCTCGTCTGGAAGGCTGTTCCAGGAATCCACCACTCTTTCTGTGAAGAAGTACTTCCTCGCATCTCTCTTGAATCTGCCCCCTCCAGCATCACAGCATATCCCTTTGTTCCGGAGCCCCTTTTTTTCTGAAAAATATTTCCCTCCTGTACCTTATTTGCCCCCATAAGACATTTAAATGTCTCTATCATATCCCTGCTCTCCTTCCTCTCTTTCAGGCTGTACACAGTGAGGTATTTTAGTCTCTCCTTGTAGGGCTTTTGATGTAGACCCTACATCATTTTAGTTGCCCTTCTCTGAACCCCCTCTACCCTATCTATGCCGTTCCAGAAATGTGACCTCCAGAAATGGACACGGTACTTGAGGTGGGTTCTTACCGGTGATCTATGCAGGGACTACACCACCTCCCTCTTTCTGCTGGTGATACCTCTCCCTATGCATTCTAGCATCTCACTAGCCCTCCCAACTGCCTTGCCACACTGCCTGGCCACCTTTAGGTCATCAGATATGATTACCTCTAGATCTCTTTCCTACTAGGCTGTCATCAATACCACTCCACCCATTTTGTGCTCCATGCCCAGATTTCCGTGCCCTAAGTATATTATGCAGTTCTTCGCATTAAAACCCAGTTGCCATACACTTGACCACTCCTCCAGTTTTCACAGGTCTCTGCACCCTCCCAAGTGTGTCCACTCTGTTGCAGATCTCAGTATCATCTGCAAAGAGGCAGACCTTCTCTTTTAGCTCCTCTGCAATGTCACTTATAAAGACAGTAAAGAGGACCAGTCCCAGCACTGACTCCTGAGATATCCCACTGATCACCCTCCCTTCCTTGGAGAGAACTCTGTTTACCACCTCCCTCTGTCACTTGTCCCTTAACCAATTTCTTACACAGTTTACCACCTTTGGATTGCTTACTAGTCTCCCATATGGAGCCATGTCAAAAGCCTTACTAAAATCTAGGCAGGCCACGTCCACCACTCCACCCTGATCTAATTCCTTGGCCACCCAGTCAAAGAAATCTATCAGATTTGTTTGAATGTCCCCCGTAGAACCCATGCTGCCTCAGGAGAGGAATGCAAGGAGGACATCAGAAAGTACTTTCTGTTTGAGCAGGTGGTGGATAGGTGGACCAGTCTACCCAGTAATGTTCTCATTGCTGTAACTATCTCAGGGTTGAAAAACCCAATGGGCCATCATTAAGTGGGTAATTAGGAATAAAATGGATGGAAATGGCAGACAGAGCTCCGGAATGGCAGGGTAAATAAACCTGGGAACAACAGGGTAGACTCAGTGGATTCAGAAGGATTTTCAGACATGAAGACACAGCCACAGCCACAGCCACTGATTTGGAGATAATACTGTTCTGTAAAATGTGCTAAACATCCTTTTCATATTCTCAGATATGTTGGTGCACTTGTGGCAGTCTGCCTGCTTTACATCCACTTGCATTAAAAAAAATAATGCCAAGTATGACCTTTTTAACAAAGACAGCATCCAAAGGGCTATAACTTGTGGCTATTGGGCATGAAAGTTAGATAACCTTTTAGGTGGGCTAATTTGTCTGTGCAGTGTGCTGAGGTGTGGGAAAGCATGTCACGTCTCGGCAGCAAATGGTTGCACATCCACCCTAGTCTTTTCTTGTCTGGCTTCAACATATATGTAAGCCTCTATTGCACCCATGTGACAGTATTTTACATTGCACATCACCAAACAAACTGAATTACACAGACTCCTCTTACAGAATGCTTGCACAGTACAGACACTGCTTAAATTGTACTGCACTATTATTGCACTGAAGCCTGAACCTGACAGACAGTGTGCAGAAGGAAGCAGTTCAGTTACTGAAAATGTAACCTGTTCAAGCAAAACAGTGTGAGTGGCTCAGCAGGTAGCACACTCACCTCTAAAGCTGGGAGATCAGATGGCTGTGGGTTCTATCCCCACACCAGGCACTTGGGTTGATATCCCAATACTGACACTGTAGTGCAGCATGAGAGGGGTGCTGCGCTCCTGATGTGCCATCTTTCGGATGAGACATTAAACCGAGGTCCCATCTACCTGTTCTGGTGGTAGTTCAGGTGGATGTTAAAGATCCCATGGCACTTCTCGAAAAGAGTAGGGGAATATTCCCGGTGCCCTGGCCAAATTTCCCCCCAGTCTGTAAAAATACCACCAGCAGTTTAATCTGGTTTAAAGTCAGTTGGCATTCATCTGTATCCCTCTCCCCCAGGTTGTGCCAGAAAATAGGCAAGATATGTCTAGTGCATGTACCCAGTCGACAAAAATGAAAAAAAAAACTTACTGCAGGTAACAGTCACTATAGGAATTCTGTTGTACAGTTGTATCACTTTTATTTTGAAAAAAGACTCTTTGTAGGTAGAGTAACCACTCTTCTAACTCATAGTATACTGTACTTCTTTGTGTGGATTTAAGTTGGCATGGTTTGGGGATTACACAACAGGAGATGGTGCAATTATAACTGTTTTGCAATGTACAATTTAAAGTAACTCAGGTGCAATATGAGCTTTTGCAATACCACATGTGCAATAAGAATTTGGGCTTTGTTCTTTGAACTCTCCTGTAGAAACACTGCATAGCAAATGACCTTGAACTATTCTATTCTTTCTAACATAAAAGGAACAGCAGATAAAGCATTGCAATAGATGTTTGGATCTTGTTTTGGTAATCGCCACAAACAAACCTACTGTACCACCAGGTAATAAAATCTACACTGTCCTACAGAGATTATTTCTGGGTCCATGTTAATTGTGGTGTGCCTTCCCACTTGGGTTCGATGGGTCCACATGTTTAATAATGCCATTTATGCTTGTCTCTTTATGCTCATGCTCTCCTACTGGATGTATTCTGTATCTGTATTATCTTCCCATTGTTGACGAGGTACCTTTGGAGATGAGCCTCTGGCTCAAAGGTTGTAAACTGATTGCAATATAAATAAAATAAAATTATTGTCACGAGTATGCCATTGAGACAGGGTTGAGTAATATCCTATCCCATCTGTGATGCAGCAAGAGTTAAAAGCAATCATCTATTTTGTCCTCTCCTATTCTGCCACTTGTCTGTCTCTTACCTGTCTGATTACACAATCAAATTTTTCTTGTTGCACCTAGGAATTGGCCAATCCAATGGTCTCACAATTTCCCCGTTACCTCCCTTCCTTTACTTGCTGTTTCTGTTCTTTCTTTCTCCCCCTGCTTCTCTGTGGTAAATAATGTGAATCTTTATGTGAAACTGGGATCCCTTGGTTTGCAAATATTTGTAATTACAATATTAAATGATTGCAGAAAGCTATTTGGGTACATAGAAAGGGTAATCTGGAAAATGGGGGGTTGACCCTGAAATGCATTTTGACCTCCACATGTTTGTTTACAGAACTGTCAACAGTAAATCAGCTATGGGACAAAATGTATTATTTTGTTGCACCTGTTAAGACTAGATGTGCTCTTCAGGCTGCCATCTGGAAGAAAAATGACAAAGTTTTGATGCATTTTGTAAAACACAGGAGATGTAACTTATATCAACAGGCTACAGAGTTTGAACTGCCAGGCAAAAACATCTTATGTAATCAGAACAATGTTTTTCTAGGGGAGACGCAAATGGAGGACTTTTTTGTTTGTTCTGCCTTTATGAAAAGCTATTCTGTACAATTTTATTTTTTATATTTTATTATTAATAATAATAAAGTGCTATTTGTGAATTTTATTTTATTGTTGTTGATAATAAAGTGCTATTTGTGAATTTATAACTTCTCCTGGGATACCTGTACTTCTTTTTTCATGACTTTATTTACTCCCTGCATCTCAGTCTGCCATCATCCAGTTGCCATCCTCTGCACCCCATGCGATCCTCGATGGCTCACTCACACAGGGCTAGCATGCACAGTGCCTGCGGCGGGAATACCCAATCCCACCTCCCAGGCCCAGATCTAATACCCAGGCATGATTCCATATGGGTCTAAGAGTGTGCAGCAGAGGCATGGCCATCAAGCAGCCATGACTGACCACCATTGTCCACCATGTTGTTTCATCTCTGAGGAGTACAGACGTACAATATGTCTGGGCACAATGTGCCAACATCTGCGTAATCCTCCCTCTAGATGCACCATGACTATGGAATTCCTGATCTCCATTGGGGGCTAATACAGTGCAGTGCAAGCCCTGAATTTTCCCCTGGGAGAGGACAGCAGTCATCTGACACTCAATCCACTCCCTCCCCGGCCAACCCCCAGTGGCCTGGGCTAGTTCTTGAACCCGGGTCATCAGAGTAGTGTGAGGTGTGGCATCCAGCACCTCAACCCTCAGCACCACCATGCTGGCCAGGCTGCCTATATTTCTTGGCATATGCCTCTAGTTAATGTCCGCATGGGATTTATGCTGCACATACTCTATGCCAGGAGTTCTGTGTTTGGGTACTAGACTTGGTACAAGGGAAGCACAGAAGAAATGTATGGATCCTGCAACAGCAAGTCTAGGAGTGATTACCAGAAGAATGGCAGCCAAAGAAGAAGCAGAAACAAAACTCCAAACTGAGACTGTATAGCTGGCATGAGTGATGAAAGCAACAGAACAGGCAGGGACAGAACCTTAAAGCATATCTGCCTTCTTCAAATGGTGGAGTATACAACAAAGAGAGACCAAGAAACAGACAGAAATAGAGATTCAGTGTCTAGAAGCTCAGAGAAGAGAGGAGATGCAGCGATAGGAGCAGTGATGGCTGGATGCCTTGCAAGCTATCAAAGCTGGAGTATCTGATATGGGTCTGCAGATCAACAAAACACAAACAACTTAAAACATGTTAAACTTACAAAGCTGTGTCCCTCAGATGATACTGAAGCATTTCTGACAACTTTTGAAAGGGTTGCTGGAGCCTGCCAATGACCAAAACAGTAATGGGCAAGCAGGCTGGTACCTTATCTGACAGGTAGAGCCCAACTTGCCTACAGTAACATGGACATGGCACAGTCAGAAAACTCTGACCTTGTGAAAAGAGAAATCCTTAAAAGATATGACATCTCAGGAGAGACCTACAAGCAGAGATTCCAGTCCCTGAAATACCACTCTTTCAGCAATCCTTGAGAAGCCTTCACCCAGCTCAGTGAATAACTCATTAAATTGCTCCAACCAGAGGGCAAAACAGACCCACAGATCAACATATTTGCAATGGAGCAATTCATCAACATCCTTCCTACAGATGTGCAGCTTTGGGCAGAAGAACACCAACCAGAAAATGCGAGAAAGGCCATTTCTTTGGCTGAGGACTATTAGATGGCCAGACAGACAGCACAGCAGGGAAGTGACAGACAAGGAACAGTAAGACCTTCTTCTTTCCCACTTTAACTCCAGATCAGAAAAGAACACAGATGGGGATAACCAATCTGCACCCAAAGACCTTATTTGCTATAACTGTAATCAGCCAGGCCATGTTGCAAGAAACTGCCATAAAAATAAGGAGGGTAACTTGCAAATTGGGGCACGTATTTAACAGATGTCAAGGTGGGAGATAAGACTGTGAAGGGACTTACAGATTCGGAAAGCAGACAGACCCTGGTGCATGTTGAAGTTCTGGGAAAGGACTGTGCAAAAGGACCAGGTATCGGGGTTATCTACATCCACAGGGCCACTCAATACTATCCCACCAGAATAATAAGAGTTCACACAAGGCTGTGATGTACTGGTTAATAACAGTTTAAAAACCAAGAAAACAGGCACTCCCACTACATAATATGCTGACACCACAAAGTGGAGTAGAAAAAAAAGCTTTATTTTACATTTTACCCGGCTTTACACATCTAATAAAGTGCTTCTGTCTACCTATTTTATCTCAGTTTTCATTGCCTGAAACGTTTTGTGCCTATAACCCCTTTCCACAAACCTCTCTTCTAAAATATTTGCCCCTCTTTCACAACTTTCTTGTGTACTACAGTTTCTCCTAGTTCTCAATAACTCTCCTTCAGAACATTGTCAATAGTATGAGAAGGATAACAACTAGATGCCATTAACATAGTGTTCCCACCAACACTTTTCCAATAAATGTCAGTATTAAACCTCCCATTAGATTCCTATTTGATATCCAAATAGGCAATCTGTTCCTCATTTCTCTCATAAGTAAATCTGAGAGTCTCATTGGTTGAGTATAAATAATCAACATTTTTAAGTTCAGAAGGAGTACCATACCACAGTAATGTTGGCTACTGGGAACACCAATACATTTTTGATACAGTGTTAAATCGTTTCCATAACAATAATATTATGTGGAGGCACTTTATCGATGATGTTGTTTTACTGAGGTGTGGTACCCTTTCTGAACTTAAAAATGTTGATTATTTACACTCAACCAATAAGAATCTCAGATTTACTTATGAGACAAATGAGGAACAGATTGCCTATTTGGATATCAAATAGGAATCTAATGGGAGGTTTAATGCTGACATTTATCGGCAAAGTGTTGGTGGGAACAACAGCTAGTTGTTATCCTTCTCATACTATTGACACTATTCTGAAAGGAGAGTTATTGAGAACTAGGAGAAACTTTAGTACACAAGAAAGTTTTGAAAGGGGGCAAATATTTTAGAATAGAGGTTTGTGGAAAGGGATTATAGTCAAAGAAAGTTTTAGGCAATGAAAACTGAGATAAAACTAGTAGACAGGAGCACTTTATTAGATGTGCAAAGGCAAGCAAAATGTAAAATAAATATTTTTTTTCCACTCTACTTTGAGGTGTCAGTAGGATATGTAGAGGTGAGTGCCCGGTCTCTTGGTTTTAAACTATCCCACCACCCAAGTGACTCTGAACATTAATGGAGTGTGGCGCTAAAATGAAAGTGGGGGTAGTACCAAAGTTACCTGTATATGTGATATTAGAAATGACTTTCCAGGATTTTTTTTACATTAATCACGGAGACAGTAAACCCTGCTGTTTTAGCAGCTTTGATAACAAGAGCACAGGCAAAGAAAATCTCGGATGTTGGGGACTCTTTTCCTTTTGGTGACTTTGAGTTGGACTTGTTTGAGCCCGACTTCAAGATGTGGAAGCCCTGGAAAGAAAGAAGATGCCTGAAAAAAAAAACAGTGGCAACAAAAGACTGATGGACATAAAGGGTTGATATATGAAAATGCTGAAACTAAACTGATGACTTATTGTGATTTTGTTTCTGAGCTAACTATGTTTCTCTGCAAGGTTATTTTAAGCAGCTGGGGTGAAACAAAAACATGGCGAACTAATGTTTAAAAAAACATAATGGGCTATTGTACAGAGTCTGAGCTAACCTTTAGACACAGAAACAGATAAAACAATTGGTCATACTAAAGAAGTAAAGAACTGAATTGTTACACATAGCATGTGACAGTCCTGTGGCTGGTCACTCGGGGAGGGATTGCATCCTTGCCAGATCATTGTGCAGATTTTACTGGCCTGGGATTCATGAGGATGTTGCTACCTATTTCAGTTCTTGTGTTGAATGCCAGAAAGTAGCTCCTGTAACTAAAAAAGACAAGATGCCTCTACCCTTGATAGATGTCCCTTTTTTTTTGCTGTTATTTTATGCTCCTGCTCTATTCTCCTTGATCAGGAGGGAGCCCCAGTCCCATCCCCCAATGTCTACCAGCTGATGCCAACCATTTCCCCAGGGCTTACACTCTCAGCGGGGCCAGCAGGGCACCCCAAACCCTGCTGAAGACTGGATCTAGTGTATTCAGCACCATGGCTATTCGGGAGCAGAACCTGCAAGCTCCCTCCCTCATCCATCTAGGAGATCTTTTCCTCCAGTTTTTTCACCCCTTCAGAGGAGGAGTGTGCAATGACGGTAGCAGACATGCTCCCAAGTGCATCCTGTCAGGCGTCTGTCCTACCTCCAACCCCAAGTTGGCAGCATTGGTGTGCCACCCTAGCCTTCCCTAGGGACCAGGCATGCACTAACAACTGATCCCCCCTTCCCAACAAAGGATAGCCATCTCTAGAACACTCAATCCTTCTCCTCCCCTGCTGACCCCCGGTGGCCTGTGCTCACTCCTGAACATGGGTCACCAGTGTGGCATCCAGCACCTCAACCCTCAGTGCCACTAGGCCAACTGATAGATGTCCATTTTGAGAGAACTGCAGTGGATGTGGTTGGCTTCTTTGACAAAAGTAGAAAGGGTAATTGAATAATTTTGGTAGTATGTGACTATGCTTTTTGATACTCAGAGGCAATTCCAATGCACACTGCCACAGCCCAAAAGTGGCAGGAGATCTTGTCAAAATTTTCAGCAGAGTGGACATACCTAAAGAGACTATTACTGATCAGGATAGTAATTTTGGTGTTGCATTGCTGAAGGAGCTGTACCAGCTGCTAGGTATCACTGCCATAAGAGCCTCTCCTTGTTACTTTTAGACAGATGGTCTTATTGAGCATTTTAATCAACTCTGAAATGCATGTTAAAAATGTTTGTGAAAGGTGAAAGGAAAGACTAGGACCAGTAATTGCTCTACCTGCTTTTTGCTTACAGAGAAGTGCCACAAGCATCAACAGGTTTTTCACCTTTTGTAATGTTGTGTGGTAGATAACCTACAGAGCCACTAGATGTAATAAAAGAAACATGGGATGATAACCCCACTCAGAACTATCAATTACATCTTATATATGTGCACTGAGAAAGAAACTGGCAACATACTTTGAAATTGCCCACAGTAATCAGGGGGAAGCCCCAAAATAGCAGAAGGTGTATTATGAATGCGGGGTGACCACGGGATAAAAGAAAAAATGTTTAAGTAGGTGATAATGTCTTGTTACCATTACATACTACAGAAAATAAACTGTTACTGAAGTGGCACGGGGTCTTA
Organism: Neoceratodus forsteri; assembly: GCA_016271365.2. Lineage (NCBI taxonomy): Eukaryota > Metazoa > Chordata > Ceratodontiformes > Ceratodontidae > Neoceratodus > Neoceratodus forsteri. The sequence continues at coordinate 942,210,810 of CM028137.1, forward strand.
TAAAGTGGTGAAACATACTGGTACAGTTAACTATGAGACTGAGACCCCTGACAGGAAACAATCCTACCAAGATATACCATGCTATCCTCCTGAAGAAATGGGTTGAGCTTTTTTAGTATTACCAGAAACTACTAAAGAAGGTGTGGATACTGCTTATGACAGACTGGAACACATTGTAAACTTCTGGTGCTGTAAGAGTGAATGTTTCCTTACCCACAGAACAAGCTGCAGAAATTTGGAACTTGGTAAAACATTTAAAAGTACTTTTACCACAGTGCCAAGCTGAGCAACAGGGGTCAAACACGTAACATGACAGAGAATACTCGCCCTATCAGACAAAAAACATGCAGATTGCCAGAGCAGTTAAGCGAAGATGTGCTTAAGGAAATAAAAAAAAATTAGAGCTGGGTATCACCGAAGAATTGAAGAGTGCTTGGTCATCACCACTGGTGACTGTAAATAAAAAAAAGGTTGTGTAAGAATCTGCCTTAATTTTAGGAAATTTAATCATGTGTCCATATTTGACAGCTATTCTTTGCCCAGGAAAGATGATCTGGTGGACAGTTTGGGAAGTGCCAGGTACAGTAGTACCCAATAATATCAGCAAGGTTTACTGGCAAATTTCCCTATCTAAAGAATCTAGAGACAAAACTGCATTTTGAACTCCAGTTGGATTCTATCAGTTCATCACCATGCCTTATGCTTTACATGATGCACCCACTACATTCCAGCGGTACATGGCTGTAATTCTACCCACTCACACTGGTTACTGTACTGCTTACCTGTATAATGCCATGGTGTACAGTCCAGACTGGAAAAGCCACCTGGAACACCTATGAGCAGTTATCCACTCTATCACAACTGCAGGTCTGACCATTAATCCTACCAAGTGCGCATTAGGCATGCAAATAAAAAAATATATTTGGGTCATATTTTGGGAAATTATGAAGTAAAGCCAGAGATTTCCAAGATAGAAGCTGTAGGTAACAGTCTTGTCCATAAAACAAAGAAACTTGTCAGGGTTGATTGATTACTACTAGAGATGAGTTCCCAGCTTTGTTCAGTTCACTACTCCTTCACTGAAGTCACGAAAAAATGCTACCTGAATGATATGAAATGATCCCCAAAGTGAGATGATGCTTTTGGGGCCATTAAGGCTGCATTATGTTCAACCCCTGTTTCAAGAAGTCCATACTTTGAGAAATAATTTCGGTTACAGATAGATGCATCAAAAGTAGGTCTAGGTGGAGTCCTGAGTCAGAATATAGATAGGAATATCCTATTCCTATATCAGTAGAAAACTGTGTGACAGGGAGAAAAAAAACTTCCACTGTTGAAAAAGAATGCCTTGCTGCAAAATGTGCAATGGAATCCCTTTAAGAGGGACTATCATCAACATTTTTGGCATCAACAAACTCAGAATATGGATCATCATAGCCAAAATCAGTCTCGTGCCAAAAAATGAGGGGCTTGATCCTCAAAAGCTTACACCTAGCATAACTTGACTTGTGCAAAAAAAAAATGGTGCAAGTAGCAAGTTACAGCAGCAGTTGCAACAATTGGTATTCTGCAAAGCAGCTTATGACATGCACAGGCTGCTTGCACCAGAGTGGACTAATGCCACTAGTTATGTCCTAAACCCCCTGTGACATGGTACTAGGGGGTTTATGGCAGCAGTTGTGCCCTATATTGTAAGGGCAGCAGCAAAGTCCCCCAGGACGCTGTTCTCTAACAACCCCTGGAGGACATCTGACAAAGTACAGTTACACCAGCTTTTTGCTGGTGTAACTGTACTTATGCCCTCCAGGGGTTGCAGCATTGTACCCCCATCCCATCCCAAGAGGACATGTCACACTCCCCACCAATGTTCTGCAAGGCTCAGCATGCCCCCAATGCCCTTTCCCTGAGTTGTGTGAAAATAGCCCCACAGGGCATAGAATGCCCCCCCAAATGCCCCATAGCCCAATATAGTCATTTGTAGGCCCTGAAGGGCTTGGTATGCCCCCTGATGTCCCAATCCCTGACACAGTGATTAGTAATCCCCGAAGGGCTTGGTATGCTCCCCAATGCCCTGATCCCCAACACAGTAATTAATAAGCCCAAAAGGGCTTCCCATGTCTCCCAAATGCCCCAATCCCCAGTACTGTCAATCATGAGCCCTGAAGGGCTTAGTATGCCCCACAGTGCCCTGATCTCTGAAATGCATGAGAATAAGCCCCACAGGGCTGAACATGTCCCCCCTACCCCAAACCCTGATTCACCACAAATAGCAACCCCTGTACCACACAATACCCAACAATCCCTGGCAGTCTAGTGGCCCCACACCAAGTAATGCCAAGCAACCTCCCACCCCTACCCAGCTGGTGACTGGCACAACCCTCCTGTCACCTCCACTGCCAGCTACCAACTGAGCCCCATCCATATGCATACTACTGTACTGTAGGTGTCAGCGTGGCTCAGTTGGTAGCACATCCGCCTCTGGACCAGAAGGTCATGGGTTCTCATCCCACACCAGGATTGGACTTGCACCTAAAAATCGCTGGCATCCGAGTGCAGTACTGGGGAGTGCTGTACTGCTGGGATGTGCAGTCCTTCGGATGAGACATTAAACCGAGGTCCCTTCTGCCCATCCTGGAGTTGTCCTGGTGGGTGTCCAGGTGGAAGTAAAAGAACCCAGGGCACTCTTTGCAAAGAGCAGGGAAACATTCCCAGTGTCCTGGCCAACATTCCCCTTCCCATAAACTGGTTCATGCAATTATCCAGGCTGTGTGTGGGTGATGATGTGCGATATGGCCACCACCACACATTCAGTCACTTCACCACCAGTCTAGCATTGCTTGTAAAGCACTTTGGGATACTGTGTATGAAAAGCACTATATAAATGCTGATTCTTCTTCTTGTTCTTCAGTGTATAGTACACACTTAATGAATGACTTGAGCGCGTGCCATGTACTGTACAGTAGAATGCACATAGATGGGGCTCAGTCAGTGGCTGGTGGTGGAGGTGAGAGGAGGGTTGTGCCAGTGGCTGGCTGGGTAGGGGTGGGAGCAGGGTAGTTTGGAATTACCAGGTGGGGGCCATTAAACTACCAGGGATTGTTGGGTATTGTGTGGCACTGGGGTTGCTATTTGTAGCAGTTCGGGGTTTGGGGTGGGGGGAACATGCTCAGTCCTGTGAGACTTATTTTTGTGCATTTCAGGGATCTGGGCATTGGGGGGCTTATGAAGCCCTGTGGGGCTGATTGTTGCATTATTGGGGAAGGGGTATGGGGGGCACTTGCGCCCTTCAGGACTGTGGATGCAGCTTGCCCCTCAGGTATGCCCTTCATTTGGCATACCTATAGAAATGTTGCAAGTCACAGGACTTAGCTGCGGGGACCCTGCCCCTTACAGAATCGGGTGCAGGGTCTTTGGAGCAACTGCACCCCTCACATGTCACAACTTGCGACATGCATAGGGGTGCCCATAGAATCGGTCCTGAGATCTCTAAGTTACGTTGTTGAAAAGTTACAAGTCATTTTACAACCCTGATTTCACTGCCTGTTCAAAAAAGCCAATTTCCGTGAAGAGCTGCTAGCTGCTGCTGATGTAATCTCCTGAACTCAGTCTAGTCCTCTCTGTCAGCAAGCTTATACGACCTATTTCTTCAAAGTTTAAAGATCATATGCAATGGTTTTCACAAGTAAAACAGGCAGCACCATTCAATAAACATTGTTTTAAAAATGATGTATGTTTCAGGTTTTGTAACAAAGGTGACAATTATTTTTTTTTTTTGATGCCTTTCTGTTGTGGTCTTTTTTGCCAGGGTTGCTGGATGTTGAGTGATCGCACATTGCTGTGAAGTTTGCAGACAGGATAACTCTGACGTAGTGAAAGGCTATGATCATTCTCACCTGTCATTCAGTTAAAGTGATTTCTCAGGATGGCAGTTTAAAACAATTATTCCATCTCCCTGTAAATGGGGGTTGGAGAGGTAATACTGTTTTGAAATTGTACTACGAGTTTCTATGTAGTAGCCAGCCCAGTCTTTTCTCCATGACAAGCTGCTACTTGACCTACATTCAGGTTCTTCTATGTTGTACTCCACATTAAAATGATAATTTTACCAGGGCTAACATTTATTTTTGTCTTTGGTAACCAGATAAGGTCCACTAGGCACAAGTGCTTGTTTTCAGAGACAGCCTGGGAGCACTGGGGAGGTTAAATGATTTGCTCAGAGTCATACAGTGTGCAAGTGGAGGTTGTGGGAATCAAACCCAGATCTGCTGGATGTACCAAACTCATTCACAGCTGGTTACTCTAACCTCTAGGCTATACTGTCAGCCCCTAGTAGGAATTAACACATATAAGACCCCTATTAAAATGTATTGTAAAGCAGACACTGACAACCAGCAATGAAGTTACCAACATTACAATACTAGCAGCAATACAACTGCCTAACAGGAAAAGTAGAGTAGCACCCCAAGTGGTATCAGCAGCCTGGAAGCATGCTGACTCAGCATCCAGCCACCCTACATGAACGGACCACACCAAAAAGGCATTAAGAGAAATATACATTTATCTGCTTTGTGACAAAACCTGAAACACACATACTATAGTTTTTATAGTAATGTTTTTGACTGGTGCTGCCTATTTCACTTGTGAGCACAACTGCACATGATCTTTTAACTTTGGAGAAGCAGGTTCTATAAGCTTGTTGACAGGGGTCTAGACTGTGAGTTCAGGAGATGACATCATCATCAGCAGTTCTTCACTGACACTGGCTTTTTTTGAACAGGTAGTGAAATCAGGATTACAAATGTATTTATTTTATTTTTTATTTGCTTTTGATGACCGGGCACGTGCTCGAGGCAAAAAAATGCCTATTTTCAGGCATGACCCAGGAGAGTACTGATTACAATAATACAGCAAAGTCAACAAGTACAGCTTACAATAAAATGGCAAAGACAACGAGTACGGCTTACAATAAAATGGCAAAGACAACGAGTACAGCTTACAATAATACAGCAAAGACAACAAGTACGGCTTACAATAAAATGGCAAAGACAACGAGTACAGCTTACAATAATACAACAAAGACAACGAGTACGGCTTACAATAAAATGGCAAAGAGAAATGGTGAGTTACATAAGGCAAAGGGAATTGTTAGAACAAAAGTCATGACGCAGCATTATTAACATCATTTGGGTACCAAAAAGAATAATACAAGTTAGAGCAGATGTACAATCTTGCATGGTACCAAGTCCTATGCCCTATGTAGTGGAAACAAGAGACAGGTAGTCAACATACACAGCAGCGTACAGAAATGGGCAGGATAGAAGCTGGAGGACAGGCAGCAAGCCACAAATACATTAAGCGCAGTCACAGTCACCAGGAGCATTAAGGTGGGAAAAAAGCACATGCTTAAAAGTTAGGTGTTGATGTGGAGGTCTTCACATGAAGGGGGAGAGAATTCCAGAACCTAGTGGCAAAATAAGAAAAAGCCTACTCTCCCATTTTAGTGGAGCATGGCTGAACTGAAAGCAAGGTGGAGGAGGAGGAGAAGGACCTGAGAGCACGAGTGTGAGAGACAGGGGTAAGCATATCACCCAGAGCTTCAGGGTGAGGTGTTCTGTTTAGAGAGTCTACAAAACAGCCTAGTGCATAAGACCAAAGGGCATTAGGAGACAACCAATTTAAGGCAGAGTAAAACCAACAATGATGTATAAGACGAGGAGCCGATAAGGCGAATCTGCAGATGTTATTATAAGTAATATCCCACTTGCAAAGAACCCTCATGTTGGCATAGGAGAGTACTGGAAGAGCATATAGCAGTTGTGGTAGCAACACACCTCTTGCCACAGAGATTCTGGCAGCTGGAGTAAGTGAGTGACGCACTCTGTAGGCTGCTCCGATCTTGGCGTGAACTGTGCGACATACCTCATTAATGTGAGCAGCAAAATCCAGCCGCCCAGGGTCTATCGTTACCCATAGATATTTGAAAGTTTAAGTGTTCAAGACAGGAGACCCATCACATCCATGGACTAGAAGCTTAGGAAACTCAGTCAGTACCTTTCTAGAGGATCCAAGGAGCATGGCCTGGGTCTTGGATAGGTTTAGTACTTGATAGTTGGAGGAAAACCAAGACTGGAGGATCTGAAAGGCTGGTGATAATTGTTGGTCGAGATCAGCAGTTGACTTGGAGGCAGAGTAAAGTACCAGGTCATCAATGAGGGGAAGGGTTAGGAATGTCATTGATGTAGAGAGAAAAGAGTAGGGGCCCAAGAATAGAGCTCTGAGGAACACCAGAGGTGATAGGGACAGGGGAAGAGAGAACTTTGTGGAAGGAGACAGCCTGAGAATGATTATCAAGGTAGCTGCCAAACTAAGACAGGGTAGAATCAGAGGCTCTGAGCAATTTCAGCTTGGTCAGTAGTAGGGAGTGATGAACCATATCAAACACTTTGGAGAGGTCAATAAACACAGCTCCAGTTAGTAATCCCTTGTCCCTGTTGCATTTAACATCACTGGTGAAGAAGATAAGGGCAGTAGTAGTGCTGTGCCCAGCTCTAAATCCATGTTGTGCAGGGGATTGAAGATTAGAGTTGAGAAGGTGTGCAGAGACCTGCCAATGAACATTTTTTTCCATCAGCTTACTTAGTGTAGACAGGAGAGAAATGGGGCGATAGGTTGATAGGATTTTGTCATCACCTTTCTTAAACACTGGTATAGCTCTGGTGGTTTTCCAAACCAAAGGGACAGAGGCTGAGAAGACAGAGAGTTTGAACAGCCTGGTAACCGGGTCATCAAGACAAAAGGCAAATTGTCTAAGAATCCTTGGATCTATCCCAGCAGGACCTATGCTACCGAGTGCAGAAATAGTCCTTAGTAACGTAAGGACTGCTTGGTGCGTGACTGGGGCCACCTCAAGCTCAGTGGGAGCAGTAGCAGGTACTGGGGGGTGAGACAGGGGAATGAATGATGGAGAGGGGGTAGGGGTGGGAAGAATGGAAGAGAGATCATTGAAGGCATTAGCTATCGTGAGAGGATTATTACAGTGGATATCATTTATTAACATCTCATTAGGAGTGAACGGTTTATTGTTCCCAAGAATTTCCTTAATCTGAGACCAGTAATGCCTGAGGTTAGAAACCAAGGAACTGAGCAGGATCTGGTAGTACATACTCTTGGCAGCCCGAATTTCCTTTTTACAGATGTTGCATAAGGACCTGTAGGCCTCAAAGTCAGCTTGAATGTTGGAGGACTTCCATACTGCCCAGAGTTTATCCCTTCATTTCAGCAGCTGGAGTAGGGGGCACTTGAGCCATTTAGTGACTTTCCCTTTTACCCTTCGCGTGGTAACCAGAATATGTTGGTTCTGGACAGAGAGCAGAGTAGAGTTGAAATACTCGGTTGCTATGTTGATATCGTTGGTTATGTGGGGGGGACAGTCGACCAGGTTTAGATCTCGCAAGAATGCAGCAGGGTTAAGATTGGAGAAGTTGGAAAAAGATAGTACTTTAGCGGGTAGGTGGTGGATGTGGTATCCCAAACGCAGAACTTTAAAATGAAGTAATGAAAACCCTAATTTTTGGTATGAGATTTATTAGGGATATGCTTATTTCAATTCTGCAATGTAGCACTTTTGGCCGGAGTCCCTCTTTAAGATTTATCTGCTAGGTATTGACTTTGTACTTATGATAGCTCACAATCCTCCCTGTTGGCTTAATCAAATGAAGGATAGAAATCCCAGAAGTACAAGGTGGCACCTGTCACTTCAGCCATTTAAATTCAAAGTCAAACATAAGTTCAGAAAACAGAATGTCAGTGCTGATTTTCTGTCAAGATATGATTCAGGAATTGAGAATTTAGAAGGCTGAAAAAATATACGTTCTTAACAGAAATGTTTGCTGTAAAATGTGTTATGAAAAAAGGGATACTGAATATGAAAATAACTGTAAATGTTAAAAGAGAAACAAAAGAAGGTTTTAGAAACCTGTTTTTGTTTTTTTTTTTAAGAAAAAAGAAACAGGAGCCGTCTTAAAGAAGTGTGTTAATATGACAGAATCTATTTTGTCCTCTTATTCTGCCACTTGTCTGTCTCTTGCCTGTCTGATTGGGCAATCAATTTTTTCTTGTGGCACTTAGGAATTGACCACTGTTATGATCCCACAATTTCCCTGTTATCCCCTCCCTTCACTTGCTGTTTCTATTCCATCCTTCCTTCTCTGTGGTTGAGAATGTATGTGAATCTTTATATGAAACTGGGATCCCTTAGTTTGCAAGTGTATATTATATTGTTGAAAATATTGCAGAAAGTTAATTGGGTTTATAGAAAAGATAACAATCTGGACTGGGGGATTGACCTTGAGATGCATTTTGACCTCCACAAGCTTGTTTACAGAACTGTCAACTGGAAACTATATCTGGGACAAAATGTATTATTCTGTTGCACCTGTTAGGACTAGATGTGCTCTTCAGGCTGTCCTCAGGAAGGAAAATGACAAAGTTGTGATACAGTTTGTGAAAGACAGGAGATATAACTTACAGCAGCACAATGCAGAAGGTTTGAACTACCAGGCAAAACATCTTGTATAATCAGCAATGTTTTTCCATGGGTAGACTCAGATGAAGACTGTTTTTTTTTGTACTGCCTTTATGAAAAGCTGTCCTGTACAATTACATTTTTTTTATGTTTTACTGTGATTGATAATAAAATGCTACTTGTGAATGTTATAATTTCTCCTGGTCTGCCTATGCTTCCTGACCTATGTCTGTACAGCAGCCATGAAGGGACTCTGCATTACCTAGCTCCCATTTTGCCGGTGGACAGCGTGTTTTTACGTTATGAGAAACCACTGCCCTTAATTACTGGTTAACACTAGAAATGCTCACATTTTTAACTACTTTCAAACTCTGTAATGCACAAGTGACAATATACATGTGTAAATATTCACCCATGTATTACAAAGTTTGCCTCATGCTTGCAGTAATGTCAGCTACTGCTATCTTTCATTAGATAGCAATGAAATGTTTCTGGCCAATTAGTGATGAGAATTGTTGTACCTCTGATTCCATGTACAGCTGTCTCCTTGTGCTATGCATCCAATGCCCTGATCCCTGGCCAAACTATTTCTACACAGCGGGGGGGGGGGGGGAGGCACCAAAAGTAATATACTAAAAATCTAAACAAAAAAATAAATTTTCACTGAACCAATAATCATATTATAGTGATCTATTGCCATACAGTATGATTATGGGTACAGTAATGTGTGTTTCTTACTGTTTCACAAGTGTGTCTCATGGTTCATAGGTTCATAGTTATGGTTACAAGTCCATGAACTACTTGAGCCATGTAAGGACTCGCTACTGATTAGTGGAAAAACTCCCATTTCTTGTTACCCATGTACTGGTCCAGCAGATGCTTAAAGGTCTACAAGTTTTCAGCATTAACTACCTCGATAGGAAGTGCATTTAACACCCCCTCAACTCTTTGATTGTTGACGTGGTGGTTGGGTAGACAAAACCACTCAGCTTCGCTCCATGGTCCTCTCGCCCAACCAGCACTAGAGACACTCGTGAAACAGTATGAAACATATTTTACAGTGCCCATAATTATATAAAATGTACCTCGTCCTGGCCAATCAACTGCAATGTGGAAACACATAAAGTGACCGTGTTCATTTACTGCCAGGACCCTAAACTGCTCCTGTTTCTACTGTATATTTTTTCTACATATCCCTCTATCGCAAAATGCAGAGACTCCACTTAAATGAACTTTTCATTGTTTTGTATTACTGACACCCAGTTCTTTCACTTTGCTGCATTTGATGAGAAGAAACACGGAACCACAATGCACGGTTGTTCAACAAAAAGGTACTGGACAAGTAGCACAATGATCAGTAGTTGCACAAATCCTACTTCAGGTAAATGACTAAAAACATTCCAGCCAGCAAATATGAAAAAAATAAAATATATGATGTGATATAGAAATTATTTTTTTTACATACCCACTATCAAGGTTTATGGATACCACACCTCAAGTATATAAACAAAACTCACAATGCATCACTTCCCATCATTATTCTCTATGTTAATGGCCATTTTTCTCAACATCAACCAAGTTTTTTACTGGTAAAATATTTCAACTAAATGTAGTAGTAGTAGTAGTAGTAGAAAACTGATATTCAATTCGTATACAAAAGGCATGAATTGGATGGCTCAGCTTTGTGCAATTTTGCAAGATTACATGCAATTTCATAATAAACAATACAAAATACAAAACATATACAAAAACAATTTTAAACACAATTACATGGAACTTAACGTCAGCAGTACTCTATTTAAAGTGCATGATGTTACTAATTTATCACACCAGACTCCGGAATATCCTAGGAAAATTCAAGTATAGTTTGTTGTCTTGCTTCTTTTATAAACCAAGATTTAATGTTGCCTACTCTAATTATACCATTTGCTAATCGAAGAGTTTGTGAAATAGAGTTCCACATCATTGGCCTTCTAAACAAAAAATGTGACCTACTCAATTTTTTTTATCTTATTATTTATTTCTCCTCTTGGCGGCGCAGATCACGGGCGATCTCCGGCTGCCAGCACCCGCACCCCCCGAGCCCAGTCTGGCACCCCCACAGAGCCGGCCAGTTAGGGCTCATGCGCTCTGTGGCAGGATCCTCACGGGAACCGGGGGCACCAGGTACAGCCATCAGCCGCCGAGATCATCGCTGTGCCATGTTTTTCTGCATGATTTTTCTTTGCCCCTTGCAATGTGTGACATGCAATAATGTCAAGGCACAATGTGCCGATGTCTGCCGCACTCTGCCCCCCCTTGCTGCCATTGCTGTGATAGTGTCCCTCCAGTTATCACCATGGGCTGCTACAGAGCAGTGGTTCCCTGGATCCCTCCCCGGGATAGGAGAGCAGTCCTGTGGATGCTTGATCCTATCACTCCACTGCCAACCCCTGGCAGCCCAGGCTCACATCTGAACCGGGGTCGCCAGCATGATGCGAGGTGTGGCATCCAGCATGTCATCCCTCAGTGCCACCGGACCTGACCTACCCAATTTTAATCTGAAATTTGGTTGACAGTATTCCATGCCTAATGCTGACCTCAGGCCTTGTTTTATTGGCCTGGTTACTAACTTATCAACAATATAATCTGGGGTCTAATCTAGAACACATTTGGTCATGAATAGTAAAGCATGTAAAGACCTTCTTTGTCTAAGGTTGATCTACTGTAATTTTTCATATAATTCCACTTTGTGGGACCTTTTGGGTGCTTTTAAGATGAATCTCGCTAGCTTATGGTGGAGTATATCGAATCTATTTAAACTACTCTGTGTAGCACATGCATAAATCAGATCCCCATAATCTATTGGTGGTAAAATTATTGAATTTACCAAGTGCTTCCATGTTGCTTCAGTCAGGGAAAATTTGTTCCTGCAAAAGCAACCTAAACATTTCCCTACTTTCTTTTCAATGCCTTCAATGTGCTGGTCCCATTTCAAGGCTGAGTCCAAATGGAGTCCTAGATATCTGTAACTCTGCACATAATCTAAGATAATATTATTAAAAGTTCTGATCTGCAAGATTATTTCTGGTGAACACATTTTTTGTTGTTTAGAAAATAAATATCATCGCTTGAGATTATTTAGGATTCAATATCAGCCTAGACCTCAGCAAAAAAAAGTTGAAGTTCATCAAACGCTTGCTGGAGGATAGGCGGAATACTTTCTACAGAGGTGCCCTCAACATACACAATGGTGTCATCTGTGTATAAATGATATTTAACCCAGGGATCTGTCATGCCAACCTTATTCATATAAATGTTATACAAGACTGAACCCAGGATTGAACCCTGGGGTACACATGTTACTGGGGTTCTTTGACTAGATGTCCAGTCTCCAATAGAAACAACTTGTTTCCTGTATGTCAGACATTGCTGAAACCATTTAATTACAGGGTCAGATATACCAATATTGTTGAGGTTAGACAGGAGGATGTCATGGTGCTTTGGATAAGTCTATAAAGACTGCCCCCAATGATGTCCCCCTGTCTAAAGCCTCAACAATATCCCCAGTAACCTTCACTAAAGCAGTGGTGGTACTATGCAATGGTCTAAAGCCCAATTGCAGTCTATTGGTGATCTTATTGTCCTCCAAAAAATATTGAAATTGGGCACTCAGTAGTCTTTCAAACGTTTTAGCAATAATTGGTAAAAGAGATATCGGGCGATAATTTTCAATCAAGGATTCTGACCCATTCATATAGATTGGAATTACTTTTGCTGTTTTCCACTGTACTAGAAGTTCAGATTGGGTAAGGGACATGTTAAAAATTGTTGCTAGCAATAATGAGGGCTACATACTTTAACAGTAATGTAGGGATTTCATCTAGTCTGCAGGCTTTCTTTACATTCAGTTTAAATAATGCGTCTCTTACTTCATTAGCACTAATTAGGCGAAAAGAAAATTTTTCTAGTGCCTGGAAGTTACTAACTAAATTTTATGCGTGGGGGATTTGTGTCTCCAATAACACACTGTCAGTATCTGGGTCCCAGAGATTACTCACTTGATGGTTTAAGCCATATACATTTGTTTCCTGTATACCCATAGATATAAAATACTTGTTAAATTCTTCCATGACCAGGGGGCCAAGTGGTACCTTATGGTCATTTATTTGGAAATTCTCTGGTAATTTCGGTTTATTGTTGTTTTGTATTTTTCTCATTTTTTTCCAACATTACCCTTGATTACTTACTACTGACTCTGACAATTCCTTAATATAAAATTCCCATCTAGGCTGTCTTAAGCTCTTCATGTATTGAGTTCTACATTTTTCATAATAATCACAATCTTTCGTTAATTTAGTAGTTTTAGCTAACTTCCAGGCCTTATCACTGTTTTTCTCGATTTTCTGTAAATTTGAATCATACCATGGTGAATTTTGTGCTTTAATCCTTCTGCATTTCTTAGGGGCATGCTTATTATAAAGTGACATAAAATCAACATAGAAAAAAACACCAGACTTCATTTACAGTTGGAATTAAATCCACTTTCTCCCATTCATAATTTTCTACTTCCAACATAAATTGAACGTAATCAAACTTTTTATAAGCTCTATAATGCTTAGTTTTTCCAGGTTTTTTGGCCTTATGACTTAATTCACATATATAGGACTATCTAGTACAGTATGCCCTGCAAGCACATTGGTCCACACTGTGGACCAATGGGCATTTATCCCACATGGTACCTGTCATTCAGTGGGTGGCCGGGCGGTATGCAGGTGGGTTGCAGCCTCCCACCAATGATGGAGGAAGCAGGGTGGGCAAGGGGTTCTGTGTGGGTGGGAGGGTGAGGGGTGCCACTGGATCACGGGGTCTTATTGTACAGAGATTTACCATAATCACAGCAATGGGTGGGTGGGGGTACCAGTAGACTACCAGGTAATGAATTATTAGACAGTTACCGCAATCTGGGAATCAGGAGGGGGGGTACCACTAGACTGCCAGGGAATGAATTATTAGACAGTTACCATGATCTGGGAATCAGGAGGAGAGGTACCACTGAGACTACCAGGAATTACCTTATGGAACTACACCGCGATTATGACTATAGAGGATGCCTGGACTCCCACTGTGCTACGTTATGCTGTGCAGGGTGCCAGGCACAATTTGCCAGGCTGCCCTGCACAAGGCATGCAAATGGGGCCATAATGACATGCAAATGGCCCCATTTGTGCCTTGCATATATTATGGCCTCATTAGCATGCCCTCTGCTGAATATCACGGGTGATGCACCCAGCGCAACTTTGTTTGTGCCGGCACATCCCCATGCTCCCTATCTGTGGCTTGCAGTAAGTGCACTGTCCGTGCCATATTCAATGGTGCTGCGCCATGGTGCATCACCATTGAATATCACCTGGTCCTAGCCCCGGCGCATCCCAGTTGTGCTGCACCAGTGCTTGTGCCACTGCCAGGTGCAGTCTGAATATCCAGACCTTAGTGTTTAGTTATTTTCTTTATCAGCTGCGTTAATCCTAAGGAGTCACTTAAATCCCTAATATCATGCCCAAACCCAGCTTTCATCCAATCAACATTTAAATAAACACTACAGCTTCACAATATTAAATAAGTGCAATAAACACAATGCAGACAGTGAGAGGATTGTAGTAAAAATACAAATACACCCCAGTTTAGAATAGGTACTAGAATGGGCTTCAGTAAACACATATGTTTTCTAAGGCTTACCGCAATCTTCTGTGCACAGCCCATGGCAGAACTGTCAGACACACAAGTTAAAGGAGGGGTGATCCCGTGACTTTGGAAGGCCTGCTTCATTGCATTACACTTGGTGATTTCTGCTGCTGAGATGGTACACCATCTAATTTGGCTCAAGCCCAAAGCTGGAAGAATAAGAACAGACTGTGAGTGTGGTGATGCTAGTACCAAAGAAGGACTAGTGGTTAGTGCCATCCGTTAAAGCACCTGTAATGTGTTGCACAATGCCCCACAGCTGGTCTTTGTTGCTTCAATGCAGAAATATTCTTTAGAGGGAAATGTTATCATATAGTTTTTCAGTAATAATGCATTTCTGGTAAAAATTAAAAATGTCAAAACATCCATTTTTCTTTCTGTTCTATTTCATTCCTGACCTAAGATATATGGTGTTGATGTTTTTGAAAGCCCCTGCTCACTGACTGTGCCCACTATGAATAAAGTAAGCATCTTGATAAGGTGATGTACTGTTTCACCCTCAGAAATGTGTGCAGGCACCCTCCCCATACATCCACTGTATGGATCCAGTGTGTGAAGACAGAACATAACCTGGAGGGAAGAAACTTTTAAAAATGGATAGCGGCAAGCATCATTAATGACTTGAGTTATTGATCATAAAAATTAGTAAGAAAGCCAGCCCAGTGGCAGAGAGGGCTGAAGTGTGGGGTTCTTCACCTCTCACCACGCTGGCATTCCAGGTTCAGAAATGGATGCGAGTAGCTTGAGGGCAGGCTGGGGGAGAGAGGATTCAGTATCCTAGGGACAGCTCTCCACCCTTGAAAGGGGTATGTGCATCTTGCCAGGCTGCTGCCACCTGGAGGATCTGAGTGACAGTGCAATAGGATGCCAGTGAAAGGTCCCCACCTGCTCAACACCAAGAGGTGTCTGCTCGCGCTGCATCACTGCACATGCTGTGGGCCCAAGGGTGAAAACAGAGGAAAATCCTCAACTTGGTCAGATCACAGTAGGCCTCCTCAAGCCCCACCCCGGTGACTGGGCATCTCTGGGGTCCTGTGGCAGAGGACCGACTAAAGAGGATAGTAAATCCTAGGGAAGCTGGGTGATTGGGCTCAGGGGGGATGGGACTGGTCTGGATATGGGCCAGTCGGCAGTTGAAGTGGACAAAATACTGATAAAAAAAAGTTAATAAGAAAAGCCATCTTAAAAAATCAGAGAGAAATAAATATATATTGATGATTAATCTAATGTTTTCAGAAATATGTGATGGCTAAAAACACCTACATGATGATATTTTTGGTCACCTAACAAATACTGCTGCTTTAATTGACTTTGGAATCTCCTGTTTTGTAAATAAGCTGTGTGCTCCAGGCAACGGTGAGACGGTGAGCAGCCGAGGTGGAATGTGTGGAGGGCTGTGTCACTTGCTGTTCTGTGACTGCAGCACTGACGATCAAGTACAGGTGACGGGGTGTAATCGGTGCCATGGGAGGGAGGAGGGCCACTGCCACCAATGAGAGACAGGCAGGGGGCACAGAACACTTTACTGTACATGGACTGAGCTATGTGTTTTGTAGGGAAGACATTTGCACCAGTGGCAAGCACTGGGGCTTATCACCGAGGGACTGGGGGAGGGACCACTAGACACCAGGGACACTCATTTTCTTCAGGCAGGGCTTCAAGTGGGGGGAGGGACAACTACATGCCAGGGGCATGATTGGAGGCATGGGTGTGGGAGAGGGGTGGGACCACTAGCCACCAGGGACTGTGGTTTTGTACAGTCAGGTGGGGGATCAAGTGGGGGAGGACTGCTAGCCACCAGGGACTGTGGTTTTGTACAGTCGGGTCAGGGATCGGGTGGAGGGGTAGGACTGCAAGCCACCAGGGACTGTGGTTTTGTACAGTCAGGCCAGGGATTGGGTGGGGGTCAGACTGCTAGCCACCAGGGGCTTTCTTTTATTATATCTGGGCAGGTGTCAGGTGGGGGAAGGGCCACTGGACACCAGGAAACTACTTTTATTATCACAGGATGTGTGTCAGGTGGGAGGAGGGACCACTAGACAACAGAGACTTTTATTTATTATAACAGGATGGGCGCCAGGTGGGGGGAGGGACCACTGGACATCAGGGATTTTTATTTATTAATTATAACGGGACGGGTGTCAGGTGGGGGGAGGGCCACTGAACACCAGGGACTTTATTTATTATAACGGGATGGGTGTCAGGTGGTGGGAGGGACCACTGGACACCAGGGACTTTTATTTATTATAACGGGATGGGCATCAGGTGGGGGAGGGACCACTGGACACCACGGAATTTTATTTATCTTAATGGATGGGTGTCAGGTGGTGGGAGGGACCACTGGACACCAGAGACTTTTATTTATCATAACAGGATGGGCATCAGGTGGGGGAGGGACCCTGGACACCAGGGACTTTATTTATTATAACGGGATGGGTGTCAGGTGGTGGGAGGGACCACTGGACACCAGGGACTTTTATTTGTCATAACGGGATGGGCGTCAGGTGGTAGGAGGGATCACTGGACACCAGGGATTTTTATTTATTATAACAGGACGGGCATCAGGTGGTAGGAGGGACCACTGGACACCAGGGACTTTAATTTATTATAACAGGATGGGTGTCAGGTGGGAGGAGGGGCCACTGGACACCAGGGAATTGCTTTTCATATCATGGGACTGGTGTCAGGTGGGGGAGGGACCACTAGCCCATCAGGGTAATTACTGTTATCATAACAGGCCAGCGATCAGGGGAGAGGGGAAAGACCACTAGACTACCAGGGACAATTTTATACATATGTTATAAAGAAGGCTTTTCAGAAACAGAATCAAAGATAATCATAGGGCTTGAAGTAATGGTATAAGTGTGTATATAAAATAATACCACACCGGCAATGATGTTTCCAAATGTGAGTGACTGCAGGATAACTGTGGCTAGAACAGGGTGAATCATTATTTAAAATTGTGTTATGCTAGCTAAAAATAAAGGATATTCACATATATACACTAGCCTCATATAACAACCACTATTACAGAGGAAGATGCTGGAAAATAGCTAAGGGTGCAGGTATTCAAACAAGCATAAGTCCTTGAATAGAAAAATACTGACTGCATCACTTGGCACAGGGCTTGACAGCCCCTGCATGTATGCATCTGTTCACGCAGGTCCCAAAGGGTCCTGCATGAATGAGGATACGATTCCATTATCTCAAAAAGATAGGCCATTCTTTGCAAAAAAAAAAACTTTGTTAAGGCACTAATTAGGGTGCCTTAATGCCCAAAAAATCAGGATATGGGGCATTAGATGTTTCCAACCCAGGCTCCCCACCCCCACCCTGCAGGCAGCAACAGGAAAAACCATTACAGTTTAATCTGGCTTGCATCTTTGCAAAACAGGCGTGGGGTGTGCCTTGGGGTTGTCACCTTAGCAACACTCCATTCCACCAGTATATAAGCTGAGATGGGTTCAATATATTTGAATGGGGTGAGCATTAGGGTTAACAAACCCAAGGCACCCCACCCCACACCTCATTTGCAAAGACACAAGAGAGATAAAACCCTAATGGTTTTTCCTGTTGCTGCCTGCAGGGTGGGGGTTGGGCAATAGAAAAGGAAACCTTAACTCCCCATTTCCTGACTTTTTGGGTGTTAAGGTATCTTAATTAGTGCCTTAACATAGTTTCTGGCAAAGAATACTTACCTCATCTACTATAAAATATACATCAGCAGTAACAGCAAGCAGAAACACCAATGGTGTCTGTAGAGAGCTGTTCTAAACAGCTCAGAGAGAGAGAGACAGTGAGAGAAAGAGAACAAGAAAGAGAGAGAGAGAAAGATGCATATCCTTTTCCATTGGGGATGAGGGAGGCATGTTTCCCAATTTTTGGATGGGATGGGGCCGGTCTGGACATGGGCCAGTCGGCAGTTGAAGTGGACAAAATACTGATAAAAAAAAAAGTTAATAAGAAAAGCCATCTTAAAAAATCTGAGAGAAATAAAAGTATATTGATGATTAATCTAATGTTCTCAGAAATATGTGATGGCTAAAAACACCTACATGATGAAATGTTTGGTCGACTAACAAATACTGCTGCTTTAATTGACTTTGGAATCTCCTGGTTTATAAATAAGCTGTGTGCTCCAAGCAACGGTCAGACGGTGAGCAGCTGAGGGGGAATGTGTGGAGGGCTGTGTCACTTGCTGTTCCGTGACTGCAGCACTGACGATCAAGTACAGGTGATGAGGTGTAATCGGTGCCATGGGAGGGAGGAGGGCCACTGCCAAGAATGAGAGACAGGCAGGGGGTGCAGAACACTTTACTGTACATGGGCTGAGGCTATGTGTTTTGTGGGGGGAAGACATTTTACACCAGCAGCAAGCGCTGGGGGGGGGGCTTATCACACCAGAGACTTGGGGAGGGAACCACTAGACACCAGGGACACTTGTTTTCTTCAGGCAGGGCTTCAAGTGGGGGGAAGGACAACTAGATGCCAGGGGCATGATTGGAGGCATGGTTGTGGGAGAGGGGTGGGACCACTAGCCACCAGGGACTGTGGTTTTGTATAGTCAGCTGGGGATCAAGTGTGGGGGTGTGACTGCTAGCCACCAGGGTTTTCTACAGTTGGATCAGGGATCTGGTGGGGGGGTGAGACTGCAAGCCACCAGGAACTGTGGTTTTGCACAGTTGGGTCAGGGATCGGGTGGGGTGGGCAGCAAGCCACCAGGGACTGTGGTTTTGTACAGTCGGGTCGGGGATTGAATAGGGGGTGGGACTGCAAGCCACCAGGGACTGTGGTTTTGTACATTCAGGCCAGGGATTGGGTGGGGGTGGGACTGCTAGCCACCAGGGACTTTCTTTTACTATATCTGGACAGGTGTTGGGTGGGGGAGGGGCCACTGGACACCAGGGAATTACTTTTATTATCACAGGATGTGTGGCAGGTGGGGGGAAGGGCCACTGGACACCAGGGACTTTTATTTATTATAACAAGACGGGCGTTAGTTGGGAGGAGGGGCCACTGGATACCAGGGACTTTTATTTATTATAATGGGATGGGCATCAGGTGGAGGAAGGGACCACTGGACACCAGGGAATTACTTTTCTATTCATGGGAATGGTGTCAGGTGGGGGAGGGACCATAAGCCCACCAGGGTAATTAGTGTTATCATACTGGACGTGATCAGGGAGAAAAGACCTCAAGACTACCAGGGACAATTTTATACGAGTGCTAAAAAGAAGGCTTTTCAAAAACAGAATAAAAAATAATCATAAGGCATAAAGTAACAGTATAAGTGTGAATATAAAATAATACCGCACCGGCAATGATGTTTCCAAATGTGAGTGACTGCAGGATAACCATGGCTAGAACAAGGTGCATCATTATTTAAAAATGTGTTATGTGAGCTAAAAATAAAGGATATTCACATATATACACTAGCCTCATATAACAACCCCTATTATTGAGGAAGATGTTGGAAAATAGTTAAGGGTACAGGTATCCAAACAAGCATAAGTCCTTGGATAGAAAAATCTTGACTGCATCCCTTGGCACAGGGCTTGACAGCCCCTGCATGTGTGCATCTGTTCACGCAGGTCCCGAAGGGTCCTGCGTGAATGAGGATACGATTCCACTATCTCAAAAAGAAAGGCCATTCTTTGCAAAAAAAAAAAAACTATGTTAAGGCACCAATTAGGGTGCCTTAATGCCTAAAAAATCAGGAAATGGGACATTAGGGTTTCCAACCCAAACTCCCCACCCCCACCCTGCAGGCAGCAACAGGAAAAACCATTACAGTTTTACCTGTCTTGCATCTTTGCAAAACAGGAGTGGGGTGTGCCTTGGGGTTGTCACCCCTAACGCTCACCCCATTCCCCCAGTAAATAAGCTGAGATGGGTTCAGTATATTTGAATGGGGTGAGCACTAGGGTTAACAACCCCGAGGCACACTCCACGCCTCATCTGCAAAGACACAAGAGCGGTAAAACCCTAATGTTTTCTCTTGTTGCTGCCTTCAGGGTGGGGGGTTGGGCATTAGAGCTGGAAACCTTAATGCCCCATTTCCTGACTTTTTGGGTGTTAAGGTATTTTAACTAGTGCCTTAACACAGTTTCTGGCAAAGAATACTTACCTCATCTGCTATAAAATATTCATCAGCAGTAACAGCAAGCAGAAACATCAATGGTGTCTGTAGAGAACTGTTCTAAACAGCTCAGAGAGAGAGAGACAGTGAGAGAAAGAGAACAAGAAAGAGAGAGAGAAAGATGCACATCCTTTTCCATTGCGGATGAGGGAGGCATGTTTCTCAATTTTTGGCTTAATCCTTAAAATATTGAAAGCCCACCTCTCAAATTTTGCGGCTGCCCCATATATCTCATTCAGCTTCTTATATATGGGTGCATTTCTATATACTGTTAATATATGAATATGAACATAGAAATGGAAATTACGTACTTACCGTAATTCTTGATCTTCTTGGACGAAGTCCCCACCACTCATTCACACTAATGGGAGTTCACTGGAGGTGCTAGGACCCAGTGGGAACAAACTTTTTCCAGAGGGTCAGCACCTGAGATGGATCCATGAGGAAGCAGCACCACGAGCCCCAGCTCGTGCGGTAATGACTATCTCGACGTCAACCCTCCAACCCCCTCAGTACCTTTTTTTCTGAGGAGGTGCAGCTTAACTGACCTAGAATGACTTATCCTAAAAATTGCACATAAGATAGTCCAAATGACTCACATAAGAAGGGTCAACAATAAAGTCTTCACAGCTCAGCCATTGAGGGAGTGAAGACCAAAAACAGAAGTGAGCTCGGGGGATGGAGGGTGGATGTGTGAATGAGTGGTGAGACTTTGTCCGAGAAGATCAAGAATTACGGTAGATATGTAATTTCCATATCTTCCTGGACACAAAGTCTTCACCATCCATTCACACTAATGGGAGAGTACCAAGCTAAATAATCCCCCGAGATGGGTGGCATGAGATTAAGAGTTCCCATACTTAGGACAGAAGTCCATTAAGAATGGTCCTGCCAAATGACAGATGTCGTCTGGCATGGATATCCAAGGCACAGTGCTTAACAAAAGTATGCACGGAGCTCCAAGTAGCTGCATTGCAAATATCTGCAATGGGCATGTTGTGGATTTCCACCAGAGATGCCGTGACTGCTCTGGTAGAGTGAGCGTACACTCTGCCTTCCAGCTTGACCTGTGCCATAGTATAGTAGTGGCGGAGGCATGCCACCAGCCACACTGAAATACCTCTGATAGCAACAGGTTGACCCAACCAGGTCTCACAGAAGGAAACAAACAGCTGTTCAGCCTTGTGAATTTCTTTTGTTCTATCTAGATAGAATCGCAATGCTCTCTTAACATCCAGTGAATGAAGGGTACACTCCCCTTCATTCTGGAAGTTCGCAAAGTAGGTAGGAAGGACTAAAGGTTAGTTTAGATGAAATTCTGAGACAATCTTAGGGAGAAACTTAGGATGAGTCCTAAGAACTACTTTGCCCTTGTGAAATACAGTGTACGGGGATCTGTGACTAGTGAATGTATTTCAGAAACTCTACAGGTGGAAGTAATGGCCACCAGGAAGGCCGTTTTCCAAGTGAGGAACTCAAGTCGCAAGTAGCTAGAGGCTCAAAAGGTTTACGAGTTAGCATGTCTAGCACAAGGTTAATCTCTCAGGCTGCAACTGGACATCTGATAGGAGGTCTAGTATGCAGAACACTCCTAAAAAACCTCTTAACTGCAGGCAACTGAGCCAGTGACGTGGAAAGTACCAGCTCATGATATGCCGAAATGGCACAAAGATGAACTTTGACTGTGGAGTACTGCAGACCTGTATTTGAGACGTCTAAGAGATACTCTAAGACTTTATTCAGTGGGCAGGAAAAGAGGTTCCAAGAGGATTTGGCACACCAGATAGAGAAATGCTTCCATTT
Organism: Neoceratodus forsteri; assembly: GCA_016271365.2. Lineage (NCBI taxonomy): Eukaryota > Metazoa > Chordata > Ceratodontiformes > Ceratodontidae > Neoceratodus > Neoceratodus forsteri. Next base: position 942,233,000 of record CM028137.1, read on the forward strand.
GGCTGTGTAGGTTTTTCTAGTGGACAGCTTATGCGCAGCCAAAAAAACATCTGAAACTCTACGAGAAACATTGAACCTATTCACCTCTATCTCTTCAGGAGCCAAGCATGAAGGTGAAGTGACTTCAGGTTGGAATGGACCACGAGACCCTGTGTCAGAAGGTTCGTCTGAAGGAGAAGCATTTTTCGGGGTGGGGGGTTTCCAATAGACTGTTGAGTAGCAGAAACCATATCTGCCCAGGCCAGAAGGGGGCAATGAGAATCATTCTGCCCCCCCCCGAGACTCCAATTTGAAGAAGTACCCTCTGAATTAGGGGAACAGGAGGAAAGGCGTATGGAAAGTGTCTTGTCCACCGCAGCCTGAACACATACTGACAAAAAATGCTAGGTCCTGGATTTCTGGAGCAGAAGAGAGGCAGTTTTGCGTTGAGTGGGGACGCAAAAAGGTCCAGGTCTGGAGTTCCCCACTCTTTGAAGAATGACTGAACGATGGTTAAGTTGAGAGACTACTCATGAGGAGCCGTCTCTGTTCTGCTGAGATGTCTGCCAGCTCGTTTTGTACTCCTGGCAGGTAAACTGCTTGAATCAGAGCCTTGTGTTCCAGGCTCCACACTCTCATTGCTTCCCTGCATAATGGGTATGAGTGTGCACCGCCCTGTTTGTTGATGTAGTACTGTACATCACTGCTTTGTTGTCCATTTGAAGGGGAATGTTCTCGTGACAGAGTATACCCTTCAAGGCTCGAACTGCAAAGAGGACGGCTCTCATTTCCAGGATGTTTATGTGAAGTTGGGACTCTTCCTGAGTCCATGCACTCTGGGTGTGGAGATCCTGGCAGTGGGCTCCCCAACCCATCAGGGATGTGTCCATGGTAATGGAGATCTAATGATCCAGAGGGGCAAAGGGATATCCTTCCAGAAGATTGTCCTCCTGTGACCACCAGGTAAGCAACCTCTTCAGAGGTTCTGTCACCTTGATGAGAAAGGACTGAGGGTGAGTGGTTGGGAACCACTGAGTACTGAGCATCCACTGAGAGGTTCTCATGTGGAGATGAGCTAAGAGCACAGTGAACACCAAGGATGCCATGAGGCCTAGCATTTGTTGCATTGACATAGCTTGAACCGAGCTGTGTTCTCTGATGTATTGGGCCATCTGCAAGATATCACTCCTTCTGTCCTCTGGAAGAAAAGCCTTCATACAGAAGGTGTCCAGAAGGGTTCCTATGAAGAGGAGCTTCTGGGAGGGCTGCAACTGTGACTTGTTGAGATTCAGCAGAACTCCCATGGATGTGAGGAAGTCTGATGCCATGGCCACGGCCTCCAGAGTCTCTTGTCTGGAGGGACTTCCCAGGAGCCAGTCATCCAGATATGGGAACACTTGTATTCCAATTTTCCTGAGGTGTGCTATGAGAATTACACAACACTTTGTAAAAACTCGAGGCACTGAGGATAGCCCAAAGGGCAGGACACTGAACTGATAGTGCTGATCCAATACCAAAAACCTTAGGTATTTGTGGTGTTATGGGTGTATGAGAATGTGTTGTTAGGCATTCTGCATGTCCAGGGAGGCTAGCCAATCATGTCGATGAAGCAAAGGTAGCAGGGTACCTAGTGATATCATCTTGAACTTTTCCTTGTGAAGGAACTTGTTTAATTGTCTGAGATCCAGAATGGAATGCATGCCACCGATTTTCTTTGAGACCAGAAAGTAATGGGAGTAGAAACCTGTATTTCATTGATCCAGCAGAACTATTTCTACTGCCCTGTTGTTCAGAAGACCTTGTATCTTGGAGGCAAGAAGGTCTGACTGCAATGCCGACAGCCTGAGCTGTTGTTTGGGAGGATGATCCGGAGGGGTTTCCGAAAGATTGAGGGAAAACCCCTCACGGATTATCCAGAGGACCCATTTGTCTGATGTTATAGATTTCAACTGATTGTAGAACTGAGTCAGACGCCCTTCCACCGCTGAGGAGGAGTCCCCCTCAGACAGCTGAAGTGGGGCTTGGGCCAGAAACTCAGAAGGTGGCACTGGGCACTTTGGGCCCTTGTGCCTTCAGCTGCTCTTTTTTTTGTGGCTGAAGGTTATGGTTTTTGTTAAAACCTCCTCTGCTTTTGCCCCAAAAGGACTGATGGTTGTGAAACGGATGCTTGTGCACACACCCCCCGGGAGGGGGTGCGAGCAGGTCTAGCCATCTTAATGGCAGACCTAGTCTTCTGTGCGGCCTCCAGTGCTTGCTCCACCTGAGGGTTGAACAGATACATACCATCAAAAGGTACAGCCATGACCTGCTGCTGGGCCGTCATTCGTGAAGCCCAAAGTATGCAGCCAAGAGTGGCGGTGGGTGCAGATGCCAGCAATCACTGCCCTGGAGGGTGTATCGAAGGCATCCATTGCAGCTTTAACCTGTTAGTTATTGGACTCGATATCCCTAGTAATGGTTTGAAGTAGCTCTGAGTTAACTTCCGAATCAGGCAGAGCTTCTACCATTTCCTTGAGCGAATGCTAAAGTACATACTCACACTGAGAAAAATAGCCCTGGTAGCTGGCGATGTGCATACCCAGGGTTGACGCAGCAAAGACTCTCTTACCTAAGGTGTCTATCTTGTGAGATTCTTTGTTTATAGGCCGGGCCATAGATCCCTGAGGAAAGACAGCCTTATCATTCTCTGCCAAGACTACAATGGCATCAGCAAAGGCTTGTGAGGCCAGAATGGGTCAATCCTTGGGAGGGTCATACTTCCTATCTATGGACTTGGCCACAGAAGGAATGAGAGCTAGATTCTTCCACACCACCTGTGAAAGGGTCTCAAAAGAGGGCTCTACTGGAGGGGTTAAATCCAGGACATGAAGATATTGGAGTCGCAAAAGCTTCCCAGGATCGATTTCTGTAGTCTGCAGAGCAAGAGTAGAATTAAAATTTTTGAGCAGAGACTTAAAGGAAAGGTCCTCAACCACAGGCGCTGCAGAAGGATTGATCTCTGCCAGTCCAGATCTGGTGACAGATCAGCAATGAAAATCTGAAAAATTAGGCGGGACAGTACTGAGTCTTGTGGGACTCCACTACTTACTAGTTTCCAGTCAGACAAGTGACCAACGGTAATTACTCGCTGCAGCCGATCATGTAACCAATTGAAAATCCAAGTGGTGTAACAGTGTTGTATATTTGTTTCAATTAGTTTATTTATAAGGGCCCAGTGTGGTGCACAGTCAAAGGCTTTTTTGAACTCTAACGAAAACACATCACACAGAATTTTTTTATCAAGGTTTTGACTTATGGATTCATAAAAACAAATTAAATTAGTAGTACAGGAATATCCTTTAATGAAACCCTGTTGGGAAGGGTCAGAATTGCCTAGTGCTGTAGACAGTCTGTCTTTGATAATACTTTCCATAACCTCACAAATAATGGGGGTAAGACTAATTGGCCTATGATTGTCCGTATCACCTTTGTCTCCCTTTTTAAACAGAGGCACCACATTTGCCCTCCTCCAATCTGTAGGTACATGCCCAGTCTGTATACTTTTATCGAATATCAATTTTAATGGGCGAGCTAGGTGTTTTATTTCATGATTTTAATCATGTCTCCAGTAATACCATCTGGCCCAGAGGAGGAACCAGTTTCAACATTATTAAGTTTTTCACTAAATTCTTCAATGGAGAATTCAACATCATTTGGGTCTGGGGTGATAGATAGCTTTGTTGACGTACGAGTGGCGCTGAAAACTCTGCAAAAGCGTTCATTTAGAATGTTTGCCATGTCTTTGGGATTATTAATAGCAAGACTATGAATTGATATTGGGCCTGCTTTACATTTCCATTATTTTAGTGAGTTTCCGTAACTACAGAAGACTTTGCTATTTCCCTTTGATGCTTGTGCTGCTAGATTCTGTTCAGCTATTTTTTTTTGCAGTGCTAATTTCCTGCTTACTATTTTTTTAATCATGACATGACATTTGCAATTCTACTGCAACTCATAAAATCACTTTCTTTGACTTTTTACCAAACGTTCGGGTACATCTTATTTTGCTAAATTGGTCTTTTCATACTAACAGTTTCCAGCTTTTGAGTTTCATTTCCAAACTTTGTGCTCACATGGAATGAATATTCAATTTTCTCAAGCTGGGGTGTCTCTCTAATTGTTTTGGTAAACTAAACCATTAAATTTGACATTTAAATTCAATTAGAGAAGTATTTCGTATGATTAAAATGGCTGTAAGTATGGTTACTTTTCTCATATGGCATATACGTAGCTTTTCATAAAGCTGGCCCAATGGCATGAAGGGCTCAGCTGCTGGGTGCCTTAGCTCCTCCCACATCAGTGATCTGGGGTCAAGAATGAAACCGGGTTGCTCAGGGGCTGATGGGGTGAGGAAGAATCAAGCATCCCAAGACCGCTCTCCTTTCTCTGGGCGGGGGATAGAATGGTGTGCTGCTTGCGTGCCACCCAGCGATGGCTGGGTGGCAGCACCTGCATGTCGCCACACAGGGAAGGGAATCCATGTTCAGGGCACCAGGGCCATCCCTGCAGAAGCAGAGCTCAGACATCATCCTCGTTGCATATTCATGGGCCCAGGGAGAAAGTGAAGGAAAAGCCACCGCAGGCAGCAGGATGAAAGACTGACCCCTTGCGGCCCCGCACCGATGACTGGGAAAATGACTGATCTCCAGCAGACATCGCACCAGTGGCCAGGAGAATGACCGACTCCCCGTAGGCCTCGCACTGGTGGCCGGGCATAACCACATGTCCTGTGGCAGAGTACAACAGTTAAGGTAAGTCCAGGAGGAGCCAGGTGATTGGGCTGGGGTAGTCAGTTAGAAGGAGGCCACCAGGGGAGAACCAGGAGATCAAACAGAATATGGAAAAAAGTATTTTTTTTAAATAATGTGCATGCCAGAACTTCTCAGCCTAACTTTGCAGTTTTCTTACTCAAATAGCTCAAGAGGACATTCTTGCAATCGTAAGAGCCTCTGTAACCAAACGTACAAATATATTTATCAGCTCTGAATGATTACAGAACAGAATTGCAACTACAAAGACATGCAGGAATGGTGTGCTGATAAGTGAAATGAATGGTAATCAGCTCACTTCTTCCAACAGTTCTTTTAAAAGTCCAAACAATTGCTTAACTTGATGCAAAATGGCTGCCTCAGAGGGGCAAAGAGGACTATTATTAAATATAGTTGAGTATGTATAACATACAGTAGCAACTAGCAGAATGTGGACTTAGTAATTTAAAGAACTGCACTGAAGCTGTAATTATTTTTCCCTGTAGAAGCTGATTTTTAAATACTAATTCCATTTTTGTTTCTATTCAATCTCTACAGATGTTTTGGTTATCCTAGTGAGTGTCTGTCATTTATACACAGGTAGTAAATACAATTTTAGAACTGTATGAGGTAGTTTTTGTCTTTGCTTAGCTCTTCCATTGTTGGCACAATGCATTCTTGCTGTCATACAGAACTCTGTGGTTGAGAGGTACACAAACTGTATCATACAATTCTAAAATGGTACTTTATACCAGAGTATAAATCCAAAACAACAAGTGAGGTTACTAAGAGGATCATACGGATGAAACAATAACAGAAATGGAACTAGTCTTTAAAGTGAAGGTCCCCTCAGCCTTCTATTCTGTTTACCTGTGTAGTTTGTAGACAAGAATAATGATTGCCTCTACTGCACCCTCCTAATTTAATTGTGATTGCTATGTAAAGGAAGGTACTTAAGTCTGGTGTGAAATATGCTTGACCCAACTCATGTAACTGCATCCTGGAATTTGATGATGTTTTGGTGCTAAAGCCTGCAGTAGTTATACTGTATTAGTCAGTGCTGTTGCTGTCCTCTGCAGTCTCTATGTTTTTATCTTACGCTGGCCATGAAACTTTGCAAAGCATAGTAAGTGCCCTGCTGTTTTCTGTTAAGTTTAAAGTGTATCTGAGTTGTTGCTGGGGGTCAGTCAGAGAGAGAGAGGATCCAGCATCTGAAGGAATGCTCTCCTCTCCCGGGGAGGGTGGTTTGGTGTTCCCAATGAATGACTGCACTCAGATGGAGGCCTGAGGATAGTGTGACTCTGAAGGCGCCAAAGAAAAGAGAGTGCTGCAGTACTCTGATGCATGTGTGCGCCTCTACATGTGTACATTAACATGTGTGTGTGCCTCTACATGTGCACATTGACATGTGTGCACCTCTACATGTGCCCATTGACATGCGTATGCCTCTACATGTGCACATTGACATACATGCACCTCTACATGTACACATTGACATGCATGCACCTCTACATGTGCACATTGACATGTGTGCACCTCTACATGTGCACATTAACATGTGTGTGCACCTCTACATGTGCAAATTGACATGCATGCACCTCTATATGTGCACATTGACATGCATGCACCTCTACATGTGCACATTGACATGTGTGCACCCTCTACATGGCCAACACATTGACATGTATGCCTACATGTGCACGTTGACATGCGTGCACCTCTACATGTACACATTGACATGCATGCACCTCTACATGTGCACATTGACATGTGTGCACCTCTACATGTGCACATTGACATGCGTACACCTCTACATGTGCACATTGACATGTGTGCACCAGCAATAGAGATGGGAGAAAATGGAAACACTGGCAAGTGCTATGATGCTCGGTCAGGTGGAATGGAGCCCGAGAGAGAAAGAAAGAGAGAGAGATGAAGCCTTGCCTGCCTGCCTCCGTGGGAGAAAAAGCTGTATAGAAAAAATAAAGTGTATCTGAGAGAAAAATGCTTTTAGAAAATACAGGGACTTCAAAAGACAGGCAACAGAAATGAATGAGCGTATAACTTCCGCTGACTTGTGCAGGTATGCATCATCAACTCTCATGATGCCTTGCATGAGTGGGGTTGTGACCTTTGCAAAGAAGACATGCACGTGTCCACACCAGGACAAAACAGTGAAGCAACGTCATTTATAGTTCAATTAGGATGACATTAAGGGGATGCAAGAGATGGTTATCATTAAGCGCTTTTACACATAGGTTTCTGTACTGGAATGACTGTTATGGAAACAGTATTCCATTACATCCCTTGTGTGTAAAGTGCATCTGTTTTGTTCCCTTGGTGAACGTTCATCCAAATCGCAATCTCTGCTTTTTGAGGGTTTGCACCGATGTGTTCTGTTTCATCTGGCTGTGTAAAACAGCCATTCCGGTAGCACTGCAGAAACAGCCATATAGAGCAGCAAACTCTGGGGGAGCCAAAACAAATGGAGGCGGGGGTTGCTGGAATACTCGCTGGGTGTAAAAAGGAACCAGAACGCAACAAAGTACAACTGCGCCACACAGGTAACACTCATTCCATTTTAAAAACCTGTGTGTAAAAGCACCTCTTGTTCATGCCTACAAACTGCACAGATATACAGAAAATTGGCTGATGTGACTTTCCCTTCAATAAAATAGCTTGTACAGTAGTGGGAAAAATCACTTTCAGGTTTACTGCCCTTCTCCTTTAATGATTAGACAGAGTGGATGGGACACACTCACATATGTATGCAAAAAACAGAAAATTCCCTTCACTGTGGATCCTGGATCCTGAAATGCCTTCTCAGTATTCATTTGCATATCCTTTAGGTGCCAGTAATACTAGTACAGTGGTTATCTGGAATGTACCTTTCCTGTGGAAAACACTTTTCTTGGCACACCTCCAAATAGCATATTACTGAGTCCTGTTGTTAGGTCAGTGAGCACAAAAAAAAGCAGCCTCTCTAAATATGGTGTGTGTGTGTGTGTGTGTGTGTATTTATACACTGATACATAGAACTAGCAGTTGGGATGGCAGCTCACAGTCAAGTAGGTAGTGTGGTCTAGTGGTTAATGCACCATCGGGAACCAGAAGGTCATGGGTTCAAATCAGTGGTCTAGTGGTTAATGCACCCTCAGGAATCAGAAGACCACAGGCTCAAATCACATCAGAGCCAAATATTCACTATGTGACCATGAATAAGTCACTTAGCCTCCAAGTGCTACAGTCCACCCAGCTGAGGAAATGGGTAAAAACAGGATCACATTTGAAACAAGCTGCTGCATCTCAGCTGGGCTATCCTGCATTAATAAATTAAGAAGACAGAAAGGTAAAGAATCCTTACTGCACTCATCCTGCTCACAGCATCCTTTGTTTGTCATGATAATACTGCAAATGTTATTAAATGACAAGTAGAAAGGAAAGAAAGAAAGTAAATTTGTCTTTATATAGCCTTTACAGAAGCATTGCACCCTAAATTATTTTACATGTGCTAAATATTTGACGGCAATCATTAATCAGTAACGGGGATTTAACTGAAATACAGGAAGAGTCGAGTGAAAAGAAAGATAGATGAGAACATGCAAAGGAAGGTTAAGTAACTTGCATGGGGTCATACAGTGAGTTAGGGACAGTGGAGGGATTGAAACTGGATTCTTCATATTCAAAATTCTCTGCTCTTACTACAAGATCACACAGCCTACAAAACTAACGTTGTCTAGGTAAAAAGATGTCAGTTTTTCACAATTTATTATCTAGGTAAAAATATGTCAGTGTTGCACAAGTAATTTACACGCAATACCCCACCTCAGATGCAACATCCTGTACTCAGTGGGGTCCAGATTTTACCCAGTTCTACTGGCTGGGTGGACTAATGCACGTGGGAATCAAGCAGGCTCCCAAATATACAGGAATTCCTGTATTTTACAGGGATTTGGAGCCATCCACAGGGAAATTCTTCTCATAGACTTGCATCGGTTATACAGGAAAACAGAGCAATTAAGTTTCCTTAGGAAATAATGTAATCTATAGAAACATAGAAACATAGAAGTTGACGGCAGATAAGGACCGCAAGGCCCATCCAGTCTGCCCATTTCTTTTTCTACCTTATAAATGTGCCATCGGGCTTTGCTCTGTCAGTGGCCTATCTATTCATAGTCATTTGTATTGCTCCCTTATGCCTATCCCATGCCTGTTTGAAGCCCTGCACTGTATTCATAGCCACCACTTCTTGTGGTAGCCATTCCATGCATCCACCACCCTTTCTGTGAAAAATAATTTCTCACATTCCCCTTAATCGGCCTCCCTCTAATCTCATTGCTGTGTCCTCTTGTCCTGCTATTTTTCTTATATTTAAACATATTAGACTCTTTCACCTTGTTTATGCCCTTAAGGTGTTTGAATGCCTCGATCATATCACCTCTCTCCTCCTTTGCTCAAGGGTATACATATTGAGCTCCGTTAATCTGTCCTCATATGTCTTCTGATGCAGTCCCTGCACCATTTTGGTTGCCCTTCTGGACTGCCTCAATTTGATTAATGTCCTTGTGAAGGTGTGGCCTCAATACTGCCGCAGTACTCCAGATTGAGCCCTAACCAGTGTCTTGTACAGAGGATTAATACCTCCCTCTTACAACTGTGATACCCCTACTAATACACCCTAACACCCCCCTAGCCTTACCTACTGCTTTGGGGTCTGCTTGGATGATTTTAGGTCATCAGTGATGATGATGCCCAAGTCTCTTTCTTCCTTTGTGACTGCTAGCAACTCCCCTCCCAGCCTATAGGTGGCTTCAGGGTTTCTCTTCCCTATGTGCATGATTTTGCACTTCTTTGCATTAAATCCCAGTTGCCACTCTTCTGACCATTCTGCTAGTTTATCCAGATCTCTTCTCATTCTGCCAACCCCATCTGGATCATCTACTCTGTTGCAGATCTTGGTGGCATCTGCAAACAGACAAGCCTTACCCGCTAGTCCATCTGCAAGGTCACTAATGAAGATGTTGAAGAGGACTGGCCCCAGGACTGATCCCTGAGGTATCCCACTTGTGACTTGCATCTCTTCTGACTGTATACCATTTACCACCCTCTCTGTTTTCTGCCCATCAACCAGTTTTCCACCCAGTTGACCAACTTCTGACCCACCCAGAGCCTACCCAGCTTATTTATCAATCTTCTATGTGGAACAGTGTCAAAGCTTTGCTGAAGTCAAGGTAGGCGACATCAACTGCTCCCCTTGGTCCACCACTCTGGTTACCAGTCAAAAATCTATGAGATTAGTTTGACAGGACCTTCCTTTGTAAACCCATGCTGTCTTGGATCCTGTGCCTATGGATTCCAGGTGTTGCACTATCCTTTCCTTAAGGAGTGCCTCCATAATCTTGCCCACTACTGAGGTAAGACTGACCGGTCTGTAGTTCCCCGCCTCCTCCCTGCTACCACTCTTGTGGAGCGGGATCACATAAGCTCTTCTCCAGTCTTCTGGGACCTCTCCTGTGCTCAGAGACTCACTAAACAATTCTGCTAATGGCTCTGCTAGTTCCTCCTTTAGCTCCTTAAGTACCCTGGGATGTATGCCATCAGGTCCCATTGCCTTATCCACCCTGAGCTTAGCAAGCTCTTGTGAGACCCTTTTCTTTTGTGAAGGGTAGTGCTCACCTCCTCCCCTGTGTCCATGATGCTGAGCTGTGGGCCCTGCCTACCTTCTCTTCAGTAAATACTGAGCAAAAGTATCTATTTAGGATGGATGCCTTTACAGGGTCCTCCTCCTCCGTGCTCCCTTTTCTCCATTAAGCTTAGCAATACCCCTCTGGACTTTCTCCTTTCACTAATGTATCTATAGAAGTCTTGTCACCTTCTTTTACTGTTCGTGCTAGTGTTTCCTCAGTTTGGGACTTTGCCTGCCTTACTGCCTTACTTGCTTCCCTTTGAGGCAGTTTGGTATGCCTCCTATCTTCATCCCTGTGTTCCCTTATATTTCCTGAAGGCCAGCCTTTTGGCTCTGACCTTTTCTGCTACTGTATTTGAGAACCAAAGTGGTTTCCTTCTTCTTTGCACTTTTCTGTCTAACACAATGGGATGTTGCTTCAAGTATTGCATCCTTAATGCTTGCCCACTTTGCCTGTACCCTTCACCTGTGTTTCTTTTTTGCCAGTGCTAGCTTAACTCTGTTGGCCATCTTATCAAAGTCAGCTCCTCTGAAGTCCCATATTTTTGCCTTGGAATGGATGATTTAGATGTAGTAGCCAAATTGAACCATACCATGTGATGGTCATTGGCTCCCAGGTGACCTTCTTACCTGGAGATCTGTGATCCTTCTTTGTTAGTCAGTACTAGATCTAGGATAGCCCTGTCTCTTGTGGGTTGCTGTACCAGTTGTTTGAGGCCCTCCCCTGCAGGGAATCCACTATGAGTCTAGTTCTGGCAGATGTTCCTGCTAGTATTGACCAATCTGTATCCGGCATGTTGAAGTCTCCCATTATCAGAGCCTCCCTTTAGCTGTCATGTTTTGTATATCTTCTAACAGTAATGTGTCTATGTCTTCCCTCTGGTCTGGGGCCTGTAGACAACCCCAGTTCTTATGGCTGTCCATTTCCTGTTTCCAGGGTGACCCACAGTTCTTCTGGCTCTCTTATGTGTATTCTGAATTTCTGTAGCTTTGATATTTTCATTAACATACAGAGCCCTCCTCCCCCTTTTGCACCTCGGTCTCTTCTGAACAATACATAGCCAAGGTACTGAAGTCTCCCAAGTGTAGTTACTGGTAAACCATGTCTCACTAATTGCTACTATGTCCAGTTTAGCCTCTGACATTATGCCTGCAGGTCTGGGATCTTATTTCCCAGGCTGTGAGCATTGTGTACATGATTTTCCATTGGCCAGATTTGGTGTGTTGGTTGTTGGGTGAAGTTTGGCATTACCCCTGTGCATCGTATGGGAGTCAAACCTTTTTCTTACCTGGTGATGCAAATGAACGGCAAACATGCTGAATTCCTGTTTGACCACTAGCTGAGGGGAGAGGTGTTCTTCCCATTCGACGTATGGGGTGCTGCACCCTCTCCCCATTTGCTAGTTTAAATATTCTGCAAAGATGTCAAACTTCTGCCCCAATGCACTCTCCTCTTAGTCAGATGCAGTCCATCAAATTTAAGAATTCCGCCCCAGAACTGTTGCCAGTTCCTACAAATCTGTGTCCTTTTCCTGGCACCAGCCCTTGAGTCACGTGTTTAGCTCCCTATCTCCTTCTCTGACCTTCCGTCCATCTGCTCCCTCCCAGACTGGCAGGATCTCAGAGAAGGAGATGCCAGACGAAATAGATGATAGTTTGTCACCCAGCCTAGTCAGGTGTTCCTTGGTCTCCACAACTGACCAGCTGGTGAAATCATGAAGTCCCTATGTGTACTAGGACATCAATGTTTTCTCCTGCTTTGTGAACAATTTTGCAATCGGTCAGTGTCTCTCCATGCTGATGTACCTGGAGACATCTGACCATCACCCTAGCTGGAGATGGGTATCAACTCCCAGATCATGGAGTCTCCTATGATCAGAAGTTTTTTGGTTTCCTTTGTGCTTGTTTTGTTTTAGTTCCTGATTTGGGTGAGTTTTGTTGTGCTAGCTCCTGTGCGCAGTGTCCTGCTCTGCAGTGTCTTCTGCCTCTTTATTTGATTTCAGAGATAGAGGCAGATACCTGTTAGTGTTTATATGGTTTTTGGAGGCAATGTGTTGGAGAGCAGAGAGTGATGGGGCACCTGATTTGCTCCTCCTAACCACCTGCCAACCTCCTGGACCAACTACCCTCTGCGGTCGAGGTTTTTCTGTTGGATGCTGGGGAAATGGTGGGTGGTTCTTATAATGTACTTCCTCTTCAATATGAAATTTGAGGCGTGCAATCTCTGCCCATGCTGCCCGGAGCTGAGCCCTAAGATCTCCAAAGGCCCAGCATGTAGGACAGTGTCCTAAATCCTGCAAGACTGTCCTTCTGAAAATTGTTCCCAGTACCTGCAGTTAATGAAATCCATTCAAATAAGTTGCTGGGTTTGTAACCTAGTCAGAGTAATTAGAAGGAAAAAAAAAAAAAGAAAAAAATGCAAGTAATGGTTTAATTGTGCTTTGTTTAACTTGTTATAACAAGTTAAATTACTAGTGCCCTGTAAATGAGATCACCTTGGAGGCCCCACTGATCCGCCCTTCCTGCTCTGCCACAGGAAATGTCACAACTGTGGTACCCTATAAAAGGTAGGTGGAGTGGTTGGGGATGGGGGTGGGTGGCTGGGCCCTTCCCTGCCTAAAAGAAGAACCACGGACGAAAGAACAAGGAGGTAAGAGCAGAAACAATCAGTCAACAACAAATGCAGTAACCCTGAAAGCTTATCCTAATGTTAGATAAAACTGTTAAAACCTGTAAGCACCACCTGTAATAATTTCAGAAGATATACCCTGTAAGAAACACTTTGCTCCAGAGAAAAATAAAGCAGTAACAGAAGATATACCTTGCAAAGACAATTTGAATCAGAAGATTACAGGAGTAATCTGTAGCACACACCTGTAGGCACACCTTGTAATAATGCAGAAGAAGGTATACCAGCAACAACAATTTGAATCAGAGAAAAATAAAGCAATGAAATGTTAACAACAAACAGTAGCAATCCTGTGAGTAAAAATAAAAACACCACCACACAGTAAATCTGCTTAGCCAAACTAAGTCTTAATCCTTTTCCCTTGCTCTGGTAAGTTTCTCTACTCTGCCTTTCAAGCAGTCTTAGAAGGAAAGAGCTCAGGTGAAGCTAGGTGCCTTGGCCAGCAAACCAAGTCTTCTACCTCCAAGATATCAACTAACCTGACTTTTTAACCCTTCTTTCTGTTGGAAATTACTGACAGTTTGCCAGCTCCACCCCACATACACACTAATCCTTTGGAAGAGCTGTGGGAGGAAAAGCAATTAGCTCCTTCAATGTGAAGGAGACTGAAACACCTCTGAGACAACAAACCTTTTCAACAAACAAGAATAAAATAAAACACAGTGTCAAACAATAATTTTGCTTAGCCCAATGATAAAAAAGTCACAAAAATGTAAGCTCCACCTGTAATACAGTAATTTCAGAGAAGATATACCCTGTAAAAAACACTTTGCTCCAGAGGAAAATAAAGCAGTAACAGAAGATATACCTTGCAAAAGACAATTTGAATCAGAAGATTACAGGAGAAATCTGTTAGCACACACCTGTAGGCACACCTTGTAATAATGCAGAATAAGGTATACCAGCAACAACAATTTGAATCAGAGAAAAAATAAAGCAATGAAATGTTAACAACAAACAGTAGCAATCCCTGTGAGTAAAAAATAAAAACACCACCACACAGTAAATCTGCATCTACAGGAAAACATGGGAAAATCCCCCTAGAGCTGCAGAAAAATGCAAAATTAATCTAGAAGCACTGCTCACTAAGGGCCACAGAGTAGGACTAGACAGACTCCTTAGGGAGAACTGTTTTGAGTGTTACACATTATGAGTAGGGGTAGCAATCCAGCTGATAGGTTTGATATGTGTCCATAGAAATATTTGGTATAGTCACATACAAACATCAAATCTGACAGTAGATAAGGACTGCTTGGCCCATGCAGTCTATCATTTGGCAGAAGGTGGGGACGAGATGGATCCTAAAAGTCCCTCCTGTTGCCAGAGTACCATGTTACTATGTTGGTAAAGAATAAGTAACTACGCTGGTGATGGTGGGATTAAAACCTGCGTGTAACTACTATTGACAAGTTTTGGAAGCAACAGTTAAAGAGGTCTTTTTTTTTTTTTTTGCAAGCACGTTCGTAGTTTTGACTGACTAATAAATTATCCATTTAGAATTAGACAAAAAAAACATGGTGGTACGGTGCTAGTGTATATGTTTACATTTAATCACTTGGTCTCTCATGGTTATTTGAGTTCTTTCAGTGAGACAGAGAGAGAGAGAGAGAGATAACCGTGAAGCAAAGCTCATTGCCTTTGACTTGGTTTTCCAGCCCAGAAAAGGAAGAACTGCAGGCAGTGATACACTGTTTTCAAAAAGTCTTTAAGGAGCTAGTGTCAGGATGTCTTCATAAGCAATTCACAAATGAGGAGGCACTCAAAGAAATGCATTACAAATGTCACTTAACTATTGCTTTCAGAATTAATTTACTATGGCATTTACCCCTAAACAAAACACCATAATAAAGAAAATTTTGAAAGCAGCAAGTGAAGTTTGGGATATATTTCTTTGAGTGCACCATGACTTGTGTGTGTGTTTGTGTATATATGTGTATATATTCATTCTTTACAAAAAAAAATCATTTAAACACCAGTTAGGGTTCAGATTAAAGTGACAAAAGTAGGGAAATGTGGTGTTAGAGTTCCCAACCCTAACATCCATTCCCACCCACACCCTGCAGGCAGCAAAAGGAAAAACCATTATGGGTTAACCTCTTCTGAGTCTTCACAA
Organism: Neoceratodus forsteri; assembly: GCA_016271365.2. Taxonomy (NCBI): domain Eukaryota; kingdom Metazoa; phylum Chordata; order Ceratodontiformes; family Ceratodontidae; genus Neoceratodus; species Neoceratodus forsteri. The sequence goes on from CM028137.1 coordinate 942,248,254, forward strand.
ATCAGGCCTGGGGTGTTCCTTGGGGTTGTCAACCCTAACGCTCACCCCATTCCATCAGAAAAGAAGCTGAGATGTGCAAGCTATATGAGAATGGGGTGAGTGTTAGGGTTGCCAACCCAAAGGAACACACCAGGCCTGATTTGCAAAGACTCAGTAGAGGAGGAACTGTAATGTTTTTTCCTTTTGCTGCCTGCAGGGCTGGGGCAGGGTGTTAGGGTTGGTAACCCTAACACCACATTTCCCTACTTGTGTTGTTTTAATCTGAACCCTAACTGGTGCATTAACTAAGTTTTTTGCAAAGATTTTCCTTATTTTTTGAAATAGTGTAATTGTATCCTCATCCATGCAGGCCCCTTGGGACCTGCATGACACATAGAAACATAGAATTTAATGGCAGATAAGGACCGCTTGGCCCACCTAATCTGCTCATTTTCCTACCTAACAGATAAGCTGCAGATCCTAGTTAACCAACAGCTTACTTCCTCTTACCCGCCCCTAAGACTGCCTTATGCCTGTCCCATGCATTCTTGAAGTCTCCCACTGTTCTTGACTCCACAACCTCTTCAGGGAGGCTGTTCTATGCATCCACAACCCTCTCAGTGAAAAATACTTCCTCACATTACCCTAGCACGTCCTCCCTCTATCTTCAAATTGTGCACCCTTGTTCTTGCACATCTCTTTTTCCTGGAAGATGCTACCCTCTCGGACTTTGTTAATTCCCTTGAGGTACTTGAAAGTTTCTATCATGTCCCCTCTCTCCCTTCTTTCCTCAAGAGTATACATGTTAAGCTCCTTTAGTCTTTCTTCGTATGTCTTCTGGTGCAGACCCTGCACCATTTTGGCTGCCCTCCTCTGGACAGCCTCCACTCTGTCTATGTCTTTGTGGAGATGGGGTCTCCAGAACTGCACACAATACTCCAGATGGGGTCTCACCAACTGTCTGTACAGAGGGATAACAACTTCCTGTTTTCTACTATTGATGCCTCTTCCTATGCATCCCAGTATCCCCCCAGCCTTCCTTACTGCCTTCTCACATTGCTTGCCCACCTTTAGGTCATCTGATATAATTACCCCCAGGTCCCTTTCTATTTTTACTGTTGTCAGTATCTCACCCCCCATTGTGTATGCTTCCCCTGGGTTTTTGTTTCCCATGTGCATTACCTTGCATTACCTTGCACTTCTTTGCATTGAATCTGAGCTGCCATACATTTGACCATTCCTCCAACCTTACCAAGTCCCTTCTCATCCTTTCCACTCCATCTTGTGTATCAACCCTGTTGCAGATCTTTGTGTCATCTGCAAAGAGACATACTTTTCCTTCCAATTCCTCTCCAATGTCACTTATAAAGACATTAAAAAGGACCGGCCCCAGTACTCAACCCTGCAGTACCCCGCTAGTAACCCTCCTTTCTTCACTGTGTACTCCATTTACTACTACCCTTTGCGTCCTGTTGTCTAGCCAATTTTTTATCCAGGCTACCACCTTGGGACCCATTCCAAGGCTGGCTATCTTGTGTATTAATCTTTTGTGTGGAACTGTATCAAATACCTTGCTAAAATCTAGGTAGGCCATGTCCACAGCCCCTCCCTGGTCTATTACTTTGGTCACCCAGTCAAAGAAATCTATTAGATTCATCTGACATGACCTTCCCATCGTGAATCCATGCTGCCTTGGGTCCTGTGCCCCACTGGCCTCTAGGTACTCAACAATCCTTTCCTTCAGAAGTGATTCCATCATTTTCCCTACCACTGAGGTCAAACTAACTGGTCTATAGTTTCCTGCCTCTGTTCTGCTCCCACTTTTGTGAAGAGGAATCACATCTGCCCTCCTCCAGTCCTCGGGTACCACCCCATCCTCCCATGATTTGTTAAAGAAAGTAGTCAGCGATGTCACTAGTTCTATCCTTAGTTCTTTTAGAATTCTTGGGTGAATCCCATCAGGCCCCATTGCTTTGTCCACCTTCAATTTTATTAGTTCTTTCAGAACCCTTTCTTCCATAAATGGACTGGTATCGACCCCCGTCTTCAAAGTGTTTCTCTTGTTTGGTTTAGGTAACTCCCCCTCCTCTTCCTTTGTGAATACTGAGCAGAAATATTCATTCAGTATCCTGCTTTTCACTGTCACCCTCTAACCACATTCCCTTCCCTTTATTAAGTTTCAGTATCCCTCCTTTGGTCTTTTTTCGCTCCCTAATGTACCTATAAAAGGTCTTATCCCCCTTCTTAACCGAATTGGCTATCCTTTCCTTGGTTTGGGCCTTTGCTATTCTGACTGCCTTCCCAGCCTCTTTCTGCTTTAACTGATAAAGTTCTCTGTCCTGCTCCTTCTGTGTTTCGTTATATTTCCTGAATGCTGTCCTTTTCTCCTTAACCTTCCCTGCCACCTCTTTTGTCAACCATAGCGTTTTTTTCCTTCGTTGTGTTTTATTGACTTTTTTTACACAAAGGCTTGTTGCCTCTGTGATGGCTGTTTTGATCACTCCCCATTGTTCCTCCACCCCTCCTTCTTGCCTGTTTGCTAGTGCTTTTCTGAGGCACTCTCTCATTTTCCTAAAGTCAGCCCTCCTAAAGTCTAGTACTCTTGCTTTTGTATGGCTTAATTGTATGGCTGTGTTTATCGTGAACCACACTGTTTGGTGGTCACTTGTTCCCAGATGAACATATCCATTTGAGTATGGAAGTGGAGGGCCCTCTGGGTTTTATAGCTCGGGGGTTACTGTGCTCGAGACTGTTTTCCCTCTTTGTGCCTATCCTCCTGGTGTGCTTTGAAGCAAGCGGCAACAAATTTCATCAGCTGTGAGGGGGCGGTATTCAACTGAGCCACGTCACGAAAAGGAGGGGCAGGACAGCTTAAAACAACTCACGCTGCTACCGTGCGAGCGCGAGTGGCACGAGCGCCACTCAGTACTAAAAATAAAAACACCGAGGAGGTTTTACCTGCCTAAGAATTAGTTTGTTGGGGAAAGTTATTTTAAGTTATAGTTACTGTTAAGCTATTGTGCTGTATTAACTTACCTTATAGAAGTAAAAAGAAGTTTAGGTAAGTTTAAATACATGCTATTTTAACTTCAATAATAGTAAAATAGGAAAGGAATTGGGGGTTTTGTAAGTTTTAGACTGTTAATTTACAAAATGCTGTTTATTTATAGGATGTTGTTGTATATTTACATCATGATATTGATTTATGGAAAGTTAACCTCTGAGTGTCAATTGGAGACGATTAGTACACTAGCATTGGTACTGAGGACTCCTAATAAGGGAGGACTCACTCTAATGAAAGAGGGTCCGATAATTAAGGGAAGGGGTAGAAACTCCTTCTCAAAAATAAGGATTCAGTTGATAAACACAAACTACACTTTGGGGCTAGTGGGACAAGAACCAAAATTATCTAGAAACTGTTTGTTAATTTCGGTACTCCTGAGTGGAGATATCGAAATTAACCCAGGTCCAGGGAATCTTGAGCCAATGAAGATAATCCATGATAATGCCAGAAGCTTAAAGAATAAGATTGATTTATTTAAAACTTGGATTTATTCAGAAGCTCCAGATATAGTTGCTTTGACAGAAACATGGCTAAATGATAAAATTGAAACTGAGAAAGTAAAACCAGCGGGACTTTTCAGCCATCGATTAGATAGGAAGGGTCGTGGGGGGCATTCTATTTTCCAAATGGGAACTTGGTCAGACCACAGTGCTATTTGCAAACCAAATTGGTTTAATAGATTGTTTACTGGTAAAATTAAATAATATGGACTTAGCTTTGGGAGTAATTTATGCCCCTTCAAAAACAACTTTGGGAGAATTTGATAACCTAGCCTCAGTCATACAAAAGAGAACAATGGGTTGTGAATTGTTAATTATCGGGGATTTTAATGCATCATGGGGCAAACCACGGGGTCTATCATTGGGAAACAGTTTTGACTCCCTGGATGTAAAACAAAAAGTATTTTCTACCACTAGGAAAACATCTCAACAAAGTAATGGAAACATATTGGACTTAATATTTGTATCAGCAAGAATTCAGGTTGAATCAATAGAGGTAAATCAACCAATTATGGGTGATCTCAATACATTAAGCTGTCTTTTTGTAAATGGGGACATAAATTTCAATCAAACATTGAATTTTTCCAAAAAAATAAAGCGTAGAAGTTTCAAAAATTATAATAAAGAAGCTTTTGTTGCAAGATTATTTCAAGTTAACTGGGAAAGATTATTTTTAATTCCATCAATTGATTTAGCAGTCCAGGAATTTACAAATCTGTTTCTGGATATATGTAATGAATTTGCCCCTTTTAAAAAATGCATACAGAGAAAATCACATGTGCCATGGATAACCGAAAAACTGAAGAAAATGATACGGGTAAAAGATCGCCTGTGGAAAATCTCAGGGAAAACCTTAAAAACTGAGGACTGGGATAAATACAAAAAGGCTAGAAATAATCTTAAATTATTAATAAGGAAACAAAAACCAAAATACTACGAAGATAAGTCAAAAAATACTACTGATAGCAGGAAATTTTGGTCAATAATAAAATCTTTTGAATCCCCACAAAACTCTGGCCCCCCCCCATTTCAATGATAAATAGAGGAGTAATACAGTCAACCAAACAGTCAGCTAATATATTAAATGATTATTTTGTAAATTTACCTGATCTGAATTTTGCTGATTTGACATTTAGGGATTCTGGTAAACGAACTGCAAATTCAAATAAACATGTTTTTAGATTTAAGGGTATCACCTGTAGACAGGTTAAAAATGAGATTAGGAAATTAAGTTAAAAAAAGCATATGGTCCAGACTTGATAGAAAATAGATTTCTTAAAGATGCCATACAAGTGATAGCACTGGTTTTGACTAAATTGTTTAATTGGAGCTTGGTGGAGGGAATCTTCCCAGAGGTTTGGAAAAGTGCAAAAATAATACCAATTTACAAAGGCACAGGAGATCCATATAAGCCTACAAATTATAGGCCAATTGCTTTACTATCAAGTATTTCAAAGATACTGGAGAGACTGGTTCAAGAACAGTTGGTTGATTTTATGGAAAAATATACTCTGTTAACTAAATCTCAATCAGGGTTCCATAGAGGTCACTCCATGTCCACCGCGCTCACCATCATGGTCGATGACCTGGCCACTAGGCTGGAGGATGACCTGGTGGTGGGCGCGGTGTTCGTGGAATTATCAAAGGCTTTTGATACGGTATCCCATAAACTATTGGGAGAACGCCTAGCAGATATGGGCCTAATAAATGAAATTTATAGTTGGTTTAATTCTTACTTAGAAAATAGAAAACAGCAAGTAAGTATAAACGGGGTCCTATCTAAGAGACTTGAGGTAAAGAGAGGTGTCCCACAGGGCTCAATTTTAGGGCCATTATTGTTTTTGATTTACATTAATAACTTAGTAGAAGAAATACAAAACTCAAGTGTTAACCTCTATGCAGATGATACCTTAATGATCTCAGATGGCGAACTTTAGCTGAACTAGAACAAAAGTTGCAAGCAGACTTTACCAGACTTTGCACATGGTTGACTAGCTCGGGATTGATAGTTAATAGTAAAAAAACAAAACTGATGGTTTTCTCTAGGACTAGGCATAGTATGACTGGTAGTAGAGAAAACATATCTATAAAGACATTACAAAATGAAGTAATAGAGCAAGTATTAGTATATAAATACTTAGGGGTTTGGATCGATTATGCCCTAAAATTTGATAAACATATTCTTGATACCATTTCAAAGATAAATAAAAGATTGGGAACCTTCAGAAGAACAAGTTTTTGTATGAATAGAACAATAAGAGAAATGGTAATAAAACAACTTCTTCTACCCGTTCTGGAATATGGAAACCATGTGTATGGCCTGGCATCGAAAGGTCTCTTGCAAAAAGTTGATAAAATGTATAATAAGATGGCTAGATTCATATTAAAAAAGGATTTCAGAACTCATCATTGCCTATTATTACAAGACCTGGGTTGGCTTACCCAGGAGGCAAAAAGAGAGATCTCTTGGGCAATGCAAATTTATAAAGTTATTTATCAAAAGCAGCCTAAAAGTCTGAGTGATAGATTAGAAAGAAAAACACTTGTTTATAATTTGCGTATTAAAAAAAACTTGGGTCACTACTCACTTCCAAAATTAAAAAATAAATTTAGTTATATGCGTTTTCTGGTAATAGTGGATAGGATATGGAACAAGATAAAAATAGTAGCAAGTTATAAATTTAAAGATGCGAAGGCATTTTTATTAAATCTGAAGTTGGAACTAAGTACAAGGTGTGAATGTTATGGTTAATTTAATGTTTTTATGAGTAATCTGTATAGAATGAAATGATTTATGTAAGAGGTGTTTATTATTTATTGTTATCAATATGTCTGTGATTGTGTTGCTACATTAGTTTGTTTTTAATTAATGTTATATGGAATATGCAGTAACAGGAGCATCTTGTAAATAGGACTTTGTCCTAATGATGTAAATAATGTTAACAATTCCTGTATAAAAATAAAGGTTTTTACTTTTCACTGAACCACTGATCTGGAGTTTTAAGTATGTCACAGTTTGTGTATAGAACTCTAAGCATGGTTCCGACAGGACAATAGCTTATGTTTAGCATTCTGTACACAAACCGTGACCTAGTAAAAACTCCAAATTACTGGTCCGATGAAGAGAACGGTGCAGAATGTTGTACATCAAAAGTAAACAATTAAAAATACAGTTTTCACGAGTGCTTATTGCGGTACAGTTAACTATGGTGCATTTGGAGGCAAGTCTTTTATTTCTCTTACTAGGAATATTACTGACTGCTGCAAATTAGCACAAATTTCCTGTCCCCTTTAAAATCAATCACCAATTACAATTTTATAAATTTCTCAGACTGACTCTAAATTTTACAATACCAAAAAATTGTGGAACAGCATAAAGTGCAGGTTTTGTTTTAAGTGTCAAGACATACACACCTTTTTCCCTTTGTGTTAAACATTCTTTGATGGACAGTAATTGATTAATTAACTTTATCCTCTCCCTTTGAAATCTGGGACATTCCAACAGAAGATGAGAGTTGAATTAAATACTCATCTCCATATTACACCCACAACCATAAGTATAAATATTACTGGCCATGAGCTCCTCACGACCTCTAAGTAATTTCAATCTTGCTTTACAGAATGCATTTCTATGTATTCTTCTCTTACAGAACAAATGCCTTTCTGTTTCAAATAATACTGTTGTTTACCAGTATAAACCTTCCTTATCTATATTGTGAATGGTCTCGAGGTCTTTCTGAACATATACATAATCAATTCTTTGGATAAGTTAATTACAGTATTCATTGATTTGTGTTTTGGCCTTATATAACCACAGATCTAGCATTCCTGTCTTTTTCACCATAATATTAAAGCTATTAAACCAAGATCTGACCTTTCTATTATTCTGAACTTCCTTTGATGTCTCTAGCAATGCCATTTTAGGCAGTCATTCATCAGTCATTTGTATAATAATTATTTTCTAGAATCTTACCTCTCTAATCATGATTCTGGCTTCCATTGGAAGAATTCCCACTTCTAGTCTCATAAAGGCAGATGGACATTCATTTGGAAGATTTAATACATACTTAAAGAAAAACATTGCAAAACTTCTATGTTTAAATGAGACAAGCTCACAAAAAAGGATCCCTTCATATGGAAAAACACTAAAAACTAATTATTTTTTGTATGAAGGGATCCTTTTTTGTGAGATCTTTCATTCATATAAAAAAGGATCCCTTGATACAAAAAGAATCTAAAAAAACTAAATCCAAATTCCTTTTTGTGTGAAGGCATCCTTTTGTGGAACAAAAACTCACAAAAAGGTTGCCTTCATACAAAAAACGAATCTGAAAAAAAAGAATTAAGTCCAAATTCTTTTTCATATGAAGGATTCTTTTTTTTAATTGCTCATATGAAAAAGGATGCCTTCATATGAAAAATAATTTGGACTTAACTTTTTCAGATTCTTTTGTCATATTAAGGGAACATTTTTTGTATGGGACAATTCCTTTTTCATATGGCCATATGAAAAAATGAAAATTGAGTAACAAGAAAAGATTTACAAATGTATAAAAACACATTTCTGGGTCATTTTTCCAAAAAGTAACTGCAGAATCCATCTAATGGGGTCCTGATTAGCAAGACACATGCATTGGTGTCTCTGCAGGGTCTCACTTTCATGGGTTTTTAAAAAGTCTTTTGAAAAAAATAGAAACAAGATGGCGGCTATATGAAAAAATAATTTTCTTCTTATGAAAAAGGATTCCCTCATATACAAAGGATCTTTTTTTTCATATGGAGCAAATTCTTTTTTCACTTGAAGCAATGATCCAAAAGACCATACTGAGCATGCTCAGAACCAAAATTTCAAGTTATTGTAACTTTGAAATGGATTAATAATTTTTCACCAAACCAGTGAAAGGCTACACTGTGGGCCAAGCCCTTTGTACCCTGGAATTTTCAGAGCAAAATTCAACATCATCTGGGCGCTAGGTGATGACAAAAAAGCCAAAATTTGTTTTCACTTTTTTCATTATCTGGATCTCGGAATCTGCACATTCAAACTTGGCATATCAGCATATCTTGCCCCCCAGACTGTGCATGCAACATTTCATGCAACTCTGTTGTACAGTTGTGAAGCTATTAAAGTGCAAATTTTGGGATTTAGTATAGAAACCCCTTCTCAACCCTAACTATAGTTACACTACTGCACCACTATAATATGTAGAACAACATGTAAAGTATTGTAAAAGTCAAATGTTTCATTTAACAGAGATATTTTTGACAGCTTCAATAGGTAAAATGGAATGTTCCTAATGAATTTTGTCCTTGAGAGAGTCCTTTAATCTCCATCTGCTTAACTAACACACTCTGTCTCTCACCCTAGTCTCCCCAAACTCTCCTTAATGTGTCAATCTCACCTGTGTGCCTCACGGAGCTTTTCTTGACAGCTCTCAATCTCATTTAAACTTCTCTGTGTATACCTGATGGCTGACAGCAGCTGTTCAGGGAGGACTGTAAAGTGCTTTGGGATAAAGTAGATGTGAAAGGCACTGTATAAAGTCAAATTCCTTTCCTTTCTTTACAACCTCAGAATTTTTTAAGCTATTACCCTTAGATGACACAAGTAATAACATGAGATATACTAGATGTTTTGCAATTAGTGACTCAGACCACCCAAACAATTTCTGTGATTGATAGAAACATATGTTTTGTTGTCAGAAGAGGGCCCTTGTTCCTGCCTGTTTCATTATCACTGACCCTAGCTGGTAATAGATGTCACTTCTTTCCCAGTTCCTCTAATTAATATGATCCTGTGCCTATCCCACGCATGCTTGAAGCTCCCCACAGTCTTTGCCCCCTCTATGTCCTCTAGCAGGCTGTTCCAGACATCCACCACCCTTTCTGTGAAGAAGTATTTCTGCACATCTCTCCTAAACTTTCCCTTCTTTTTCTATATTTCCTTTATTGTGCATTTTATCGTTACACTTTGAACAAGAGCACATATTCACATTTATCATTGAAATGCATTTTTACAAGTTTACCGTATAGTATACAAATGCTAAAAAAGCTTAACTAACTTTATCAACAGTACAGAGCTTCTGTTTGAATGATTCAGGTAAGTGTCCTGGGACTCCTTCCCAGTATATTTTATTGTTGGGAGTCTCCTCAAACTGAGGAGGAGACTAAGTTCCAGTGTTCTACCTATTCTTTTTGTCTTGGAAATGGTTTATCTTTGTTATGGATCTGTCTCCCCTCTTTATATTACCTCCTGTTTTATACAAGGGAGAGATTCCCCTATTTCTCTATTCTGCAGTCATTATCTGTCTAGTGACATTTCTCCATAAATGTTTCTGTTCTATCTCATACCATATAAGTTAGCCTCTCCAGAAACTTTCCCTTCTTAACTTCATTGCATGCCCCCCGTTCTACCTTCCTTTCTCTGAAATAGACCCTCCACTTCACCTTGTTCACTCCTGTGAGGTACTTGAAGGTTTCAATCATGTCACCTCTTGCTCTCCTCTCTTCCAGGGAATGCATATTGAATTCCTGCTGCCTTTCCTCATATGACTTCTTGTGCAACCCCCCTCACCATTTTGGTTGCCTTCCTCTGTACCTCTTCCACCATTTCAATGTCCTTGGGGGGTGCAGCCTCCAGAACTGGACACAATATTCCAGGTGGGACCTCACTAGTGAAAAATACAACAGCAGCACCACCTCCCTCCCTCCCTCCTGCAAGAACTTCCTTTCCCAATGTCCTCCAGCATCCTGCTAGCCTTTCCCACTGCTTTATCACACTGCCCAACTACCTTGAGGTCATCAGATATAATGACTCCTAGGTTTCTTTCTTGCTTATTGACTGTAAGTTCCACTCCTCTCCCATCGTATACACAGCTCCTGGGTTCCACAGCCTTAAATACATAACCTAGCACTTTTTGGCATTGAAACCCAGCTGCCACCCTTAGAGCATTCTCTAGTTTCCTCAGATCCCTTTGTGTGCTCTCCACCCCTTCCTGGGTGTCAACTCTGTTGCAGATTTTTGTATCATCCACAAAGAGACACACCTTCCCCTCAAGCTCCTCTGCAATGTCACTTATGAAGACATCAAAGAGGACCAGTTCCAGCACTAAACCCTGTGTCACCCCACTAGTCTCTCTCCTATGGCCTGAGTGCTTATCGTTTACTGTGACCCTTTGCCTCCAGTCCCTTAACCAGTTTGATACCCAGCTTGTCACTTTTTCTCCCCACCCCCAGGCTGTTTAGTTTCTTAACTAGTCTCCTGTGCAGCACAGTGTTGAAAGCCTTACTGCAGTCAAGATAGGCTACGTCCACTGCTCTCCCTTGATCGATCTCCCTGGTAACCCAATCAAAAAAATCTATTGAGATTAGTTTGACATAACCTCCCGGCCCCGTGAAACCATGGTGTCAGTGGTCCTGCAGCCCTTTTGCCTTCAGGTGCTCCATGAGCCTGTCCTTCAGTAGTGTCTCCATTTACTTCCCCATCGGGATGTGATACTGACAGGCCTGCAGTTGCTAGTATCCTCCCTACTACCACTTATGTGCAGAGAGACCACATCAGTCCTCTGGAACTTCCCCCATCTCTACTGAGGTGCTAAAAAGCACTGCCTGACCAGTAGCCAGCATCATGATCAGTTCCTTTAGGAATCTTGGATGAATCAATCCCATTCTCCTTCATAGCTTCCAAACCCTTCTGGATCCTCTCCACCGAAAATGGGCTTGTGTCCTCTCCCCCTCTCCCTGTTGCTTACTACAGTATGCTGGTCTGTCCCCCAACCCCACCCTCTACCATGAAGACCGAGCAGAACTAATTGTTTAGTATTTCTGTTTTCTCTTGATCTTCTTCTGTACAGTCCCCCCACTCTCCTGATTTTCATTATCCCTCCCCTTGTCTTCCTCTTTTCCCCCACATACCTGAAGGACTTGTCCCCTTTTTTGACCCCCTTTGCTATCCTCTCCTCTGTTAGTGCTTTAGCTTCCCTTATTCTCCTTCCTGCCTCCCTTTGTTTTGCCAGCTATACCTCCTTGTCTTCATCCTTCTGTGTCACCTTCTACTTTCTAAATGATGTTTTCTTCTCCTTCACTGCCTTTGCCACCTCCTTATAGAACCATAGCAGCCCCTTCCTCCTCTTTCCCTTGCTCATATGAACATACGAAGGAGCCAGCAGAAGAAGGATATTTGATCTAGTTAGTCTGCTTGTATTGTAGGGTCCACAGCTTGAGCTACTGTCCCTGCCCTCTCTCCCTATCCATGATCCTTACCTTCCTCCTATGCCTATCCCAGCTTCTCTTAAAGCGGCCCACAGTCTTCAATGAGATCACCTCTTCCAGCAGAGCATTCCAAATGTTCACCACCCTCTCTGTGAAGAAGTGCTTCCTGACCTCCCTCCTAAACCTCTCACCCTCCAGCTTAAGACTGTACCCCATCATGTTATGGTTTCCACTCAGCTTAAAGAGACTCTCCTTATCCACCTTATTTATCCCTTTCAAGTACTTGAAGGTCCCAATCCTTTCCCCTCTTTCTCTCCTGTCTTCTAGGGAGTACATGTTCAGTGCCCTCAACCTCTCCTCATATGCCTTACCCTGCAGACCTACTATCATTTTTGTAGCCCCCGCTGGACCTTCTCCAGCAGATTAACACCCTTTTTGAGGTGTGGGCACCAGTACTGAACTCCATACTGTAGATGAGGCCTTACCAGGGACCTGTACAAGGGCAGTATAACCTCCTCTCTCCTACTACTGATCCCCCTAGATATACATCCCAGCATCTTATTTGCCTTTGCTGCTGCTTTCTTGCACTGTCTGGAGTGCTTCAGATCACTAGTGATCATCACTCCCAGGTCCTTCTCCTCCTCTGATGCAAATATTCGGACTCACTTACTTCAAACAACATGCTGTTGCCTGGGCTATACCCTTCTTTATTTTTCTTCATTGAGCCTTCACTGCCCCTCTACCTCCACCCCCAAGGGAACTAACTGAGGCTGTTTCCCATTTCTTTTTATTAATTTTAGGGCCTGGATCCTGGTAGCTCAGCTCCGGATTCCCCCTGGCCTTCACTCTCCCCCCCCGGGACTTACCTCGATGTTGGTCCTCCCAGGCTTGCCCCCCCGGGTGTGGCCAACGAGTAGGCATGCCGCCAAAGAAGCCTGAACTAGATTCCCAGCAGACCATCCAACTGCCAGTGGTCCTCCCTGGCTTACCCCCCAGGGTGAGGCTGCAGGGTTGGGCTGTTCCCAACAGAGGACTGTACTCAGTCACTAACCGAGTGTTACGAGTGGGCACAGTGGGGACGGAGATGTGGCGCATTATCAATGAGGCCAGCATTTTTGTTGATTTTTTTCCCCAGGAGGAGTGGTGTGCAATGATGTAGTGTGCTGAAACACTGACATCTGGCATGTCTCCCCTACGTCTTGGCTTTGATAGCTGCTCCCTCTGGCTTCTGCCAGGTGTTGCTCTTGCCCCGAACACTCTCCCACCCATCCCCCAGAAAAGGTGAGCAGTCCATGGGATGCTCAAACCTCCTCCCCCTGGCCAGTCCTCCAACTCTTTGGGTCTGTTCCCAAAGGCAGGGCCTCAGCATCACAAGCAGTAGCCCTACCGCTGCACCAGTGGGGCAGCAAAGTTCCCAATTTCTTTAAGATCTGCCCTCCTGAAGTTGATGGCCCTTGTCTTAGTGTGTTTTTTACCTGTCCTATCTGTATGCCAAACCACACAGTATGGTGATCACTTGTACCCAGTAGACTACCCACTGTGATGTCAGCAATGCTGTGTCTGTTGTAAGTACCAGGTCCAGCACTGCCCAGTCACTACTGGGTTCCAAATACAGTTGCCTGAGAAATTTCCCTTGTATGGAGTCAAGGATGGCCCTGCCAATTGATGACTTTAGCACTGGCATGGTTCTCCTTTTGTAGTTTACCCTTAATAGGGTCTGATTCATAAACGTAATCATTGATATCCTGACAGCAATCATACCTGGTTTTTAACTTGTAGCAATACCGAAAAGCAATCATGGGATCACATTGCTAACTTTTTATTTGAATGTTGGCACAGGCAGACTCTTTCCTTTAGGTTTGTCAGTGGGAAATTTAAACTAACCAAAAAAGATTTGTTAACATTAAGTACGTCCACTAGGAAACATTCCTTGGTATTACAGCAGCTGCTGCTGCTGGCTGGAAACGTGGAACATAATCCAGGAAAGGGAGACACTAATCTTGGTAAAAAATGTTTTGCAGGCCAATGTTGAGCATGCCATTTCATTTGTTCATGTTAATATATAAAGCATTTTACACAAGACTAATGAATTTCGAGCTTGGGTCAATAGCAATGTGTTTGATGTAATTACAGTTTCAGAATCTTGGCTGTCATGTAAAACACATGATTCTGCTGTCAGCCTAGAGGGTTTTAACTTACATCATTATGATCGTGCAGGCAAAATGTGTGTGTGTGTGGGGGGAGGGGAGTTGGCTTATATAAAATCTTCCTCTTCCTTGGTTAAGGATGAATTCATCAATACTTATCCTCTTATTGATTTTCTTTCCCTAATTATTTACATAGGAGGGGTTAAACAATTATATATAACCACTTTTCAGTTTCCTCCTGGCCACTCTTCTGAAGGGCTAACTTTAATTTCAGGCTATAAAGCCTCAGTATCTACAACAAGAGAAATTTTACTGCTAGGGGATCTGATGTCAACTGGTCTGTCAAGATTCATGTTAAAATTAGGAATCATACAGCTAATTTAAACTTACAACAGGTTATACATTTCTCAACTAGGTACAACTATAAGACTAGCTCTGAAACTCAGATTGACTGGATTCTGACTTCTCGACCCGACGGAATGCTAACTGCATTTCCACTGGATGACAGCCTTAGTAATCACTGTCCTATTTTTGTTCTTGGAGTGCATGCAAGCCCAAAGCTCCTCCTATTTCTATAACTTCATGTTTTCTAGCAAGAAGAACTTAAATACTGCAGAATTCCATAATCCCATTGTATCTATTGATTGGTTCTACCTGTATTCAAGTCATAGTGCAGATCTTATGCTTAATTTCATTGCTTTTGAATTTAATAAGATTTGTGATTTATTTCCCCAGGTACACAAAATTAAAACAAAAAAAATATTGTCAAGAATGGATTACTCCTGAATTACTAATGGAGATTCAGGAAACGGATAGTGTGTGGCGTTTCTTTATTAAATCACATTCACCGGCCTCTCTGGTTAAGTATAAGCAATTAAGAAATATGTGTACATTTTTAGTGAGGCAGACTAAATCTGAATACTTCCTACAGCACCAGTTTCCTTGCTCTAATAAACAGCAGATACACTGAATAATTGTAAATAAAATACTAGGCAATTTAGATTCCACTCACATTTCTCTGCTTACTATGAATTATGGTAATTAACTGATCAATTGGCTGTTGTCACAGAGTTTAACAGAGTATTCATGGATGTTGCTAAATTAGCCCCTTCACTAGTATTTTTAGTTTCTGACTCTAAGATTAAAGAAGCTAACTAAATTTTTTCTAAATTTCAATTTAAATAGCTGATACAGGATCAGACCTTAGAGTACCTCAGGGGCATGAATTTAAGACTCACTTATGCCTCGTTGCCTTAGTTTTTGACTTGATGGCTTATCTGTTGAATATTTTGTTTTACTCTGAGATTCCAAAGTCTTGGAAAAAGGCAACAGTTGTTCCAATGTGTAAGTCTGGTGACCGTGCCTTAAAGGGAATCCATACAATTCCCTGTAGGAATATTGTAAAGATTACTATGAGGATCAAGTATCTAAACTGCTGGGTTATATTTAGAAAATGTCTTCAGGAAGACAGAAAGATACTTTAAAAATTGTGATTTGGAGGAATCCATTTGGTGGACAAGAATGGTGCTGTGATGATGTCACTGCCTCACCAGCTCTAACAGTGTGCAATAAAGCAGGTTAAAACAAACTGTTCCCAAAGACAGGGATCCCTTAAATCATGAAGAAAAGCACTGGATTCTTTTGTTACACTCTGCCAAACGTAAAATCTAGGGTATTCTTCAGAATATAATAGGATCCCAAACAGCATAGCAGAACTGTTCTTACCTAGTGCACTGCATACTATTAACACTGGTGAGGCAGTGACATCATCAAACACCCTTCCTGTCAATAAAATGGATGCCTCCAGATCCCTATTTAAAAAGCAGTTTTTAATGTTTTATTAAAGTCCTTTTCTAAATGTATCTTTTCATGCAATGTCTGCACAACTATGGTAACTGTTGAAATAATCATATAGTGAATCGTACAGATTCCCTTTAACAAAGAACTATCATCCCATCTCTTTCCTCACCCCTCTGTCCAGGTTCCTGTAGTTAATTGTCTTTGACCAAGTAATGGAATATTTGGATGCAAGAAATTCACTTACACCTCACCAACATAGCTTCATGGAAAATTATAGCACATTGACGGCCACACTGGAAGTCACCGATGTCCTCCTGAGGACCTTGGACAGTGGTGGCTTGGTGGGTGCTTTATTTCTTGATTTATCTAAGGTATTAATCCTTGCTAAACATCATCACTTGCTCTCAAGACTTGAGAAGCTTGGTTTAACACCTGCAACTATAAACTCGTTTTCACATTATTTATCTGACAGAAAGCAGTCTGTCACACTTTACGCCATGTGTTCTTCTATGACTGACATAACTCTGGGTGTTCCCCAGGGATCTATCCAGGGCCCTATTCTCTTCAGTATTTTTTTGAATTCCTTGCAAACTGTTATTCAGGATAAGGATACCTGTATTATCATGTATGCTGATGATATTGTCTTATATAGATCTGATAACAACCCTATTAATATTGGTATTCATCTCCAAAGGGAATTTGATAAAGCACCAACATGACTGTCTCACAGTGGAATGCTACTGAACACTGCCAAGACAAAGTCTTTGTTTTTTGGGACTTAACAATAGCTGAAACAATCTGAGCTTTTTCCCTTCTTTTTCTTCTTTTAACGGAGGGGAAACTGAACAAGAAAAAAACCATTGCTACCTTGGATTCATTTCGGACCAAAGTCTGACATTCCAAGATCATATTGATTCTGTATTTAAAAATGTACATTCTTAGCTGGGGTAATCGTAATGGCTAAAAAACTGTTTAGCAATTCATTCAAGGAAGGCATTGGCTCAGTCATTGCTGTTATCTGTTATTGACTATGGTCTCCCAATATACTCCTCAGCTACTATTACTACTTTGCAGTGAGTAAAAGTACTTTACCATTCTGTTTGTAGATTTGCTGGTTCTGTCCATCACTCAACTCACCATTGATCTTTGTATGGTAAGCTGGAACTGGTTCTCCTTTGAACAAAGGGTTAACTATTTCGGTTTAATAGCATTCAAATGGTTTCAAAATTCCCAAACATCCTTTTCTTTTATATCTGGTGTTCAAGCTTGTCTCAACCCACATTTTACTAGGTCTATTTATACTGGTGTTTTGCATCTCCCCTTCTGTAAGACTTCTCTAGCACAAAGATTCTGGTTGTATTGTGTTAGTAAGTTGTGGAATACATTGCATAACTCAATATTGTCTATTTACTTCTTTGTCTTTAAAAAATACCTAAAACAATATTGTCTTAATCTTTTACAAAGTTCATGTTATGACCTATATGTTGTATATTGCTATAATTTGTTATACTTTCTGGGTTACCCACAAAAATGGGCATTTGATACCCTCAGGATATACCTAGTTACCAAATTTTAAATCAAAATAAAATAAAGGCTTGATATTTAAAGAGCCCTTAGATCACTGCAAGTTGTAGCAATCTAGGGCTGTGGCAATCTTGAGGTGCATCAGAGACCCTGTGCCATGTTTAAAAAAAAAAGAGGGTCCTTGTGCCCACGATCCAAGATTTGCTGTATCTGCAGGGTTGCACCAAAGAAGTGGCAGATCTGCAGGCTTTGATGGAAGGATCTGTCAACTCCCCCCTGCCTGTCACAACACTCAAGGGGTAAATACATCTTCCAGGAGGGGACTGGGGGCAGATGCAGATGAAGCATAGAGAGTGACCTTGGGGGTGATGGGGGCATGGCGGTAATGTGCAGGGGATGAGGTGGCACCCTACGGGGGGTGCCCAGTGCTCCTACATACAGTAGATCAGGTTGGGTACTGGGGGCTGGCAAAAAGGGACTGGGACCCAACCTCAGGTGGATACAGCCCTGGCATCTGCCTCATAGGTGCCACTGACCACAACACCATTGGCGGGCAGCAGCCTGCTTCCATGTGGGGGGGCCTGATACCCAAGGGGAATGCTGCAATGACTGGGACTGTTCCCAGCCACCACTTGCAGCCTGTAACCTGCAGCCACTGCTGCCTGCTGACAGTGTTGTGGTCAATGGCACCTATGGGGCAGGTGCCAGGGCTGTATCCTCCTGACAGCAGGCCTCAGTCCCTTTATGCTAGCCTCTGTACCTGGTCCAATCTGCTGTATGTAGGAGCACAGGACACCCCCATAGGGTGCCAACTCATCTCCCCCCACATTACTGCCATGCCCCCATTGCCTCCAAGGGCTCCTCTAGTGCATCTTTTGCCCCAGTCCCCTTCTTGCAGTCCCCCCAATTGCCACCCTGCCCAGTGGTGCCACATGGCACTTAGACCACCTCCTGGCTGGTCTAAAGGCAGCCCCCTGTTGTGACCATGGCATGGCTTGTGGAATAACAAAGAGGATAGTGCAGCCCCACTGTGGCGCAAGCCCCCTTGTCACCTGGCACATGGGCGCTCTTGCCACAAGGGTGGTGCAGGGGGGATTTGCCACATGGCATCCTGATTTTGTCATAGTCAGCATCTGAAAATCGGGATTGTCACAAACTATGCCACTTGCGTCATCCCCATTTGGCACATGCACCTTGTGTTATTGTTTGCCTTCTGAAAACTGAGCCCAATGTACTGTAGCAGCAGCAAGAATGCCCCAATGCACATCTGACAGATTAAAGTCCCCCATTATCAAAACTTCCCCCTTGCTGGTCTTTTTGCTAATGACTTCCCCAAGAGCTATGTCTAAATCCTCATCCCATGTTGTTTGCCTGTACACCACCCCCATGTGGGTAACAGCCCCCGACCCTGTCTCCAGGCTAACCCTCCAGCCCTTAACTGTCCTCCTGTTGCCCCTGCATCTCAGTGGCCATTATATCCTCCTTAACATATAAAACAACCCTTCTGCCTTCCCTCCCTGATCTGTCCTTCTGGAACATGGTGTAGCCTGGAATGGCACCTTCCCAGCTGTGGTTGTCCATGCACCCTGATTCTGTTATGGCCACCAGATCCAGATCTGTCTCTGCAATGACTGCCTCAAGATCAGGAATGTTGTTTCACAGACTCCTTGGGTTTGCACACGACTCTCCATTCTCTTTGTCCCTCTCTCCCTCTAACCTGCCTCCCTTTCCTGCTCTCCCCTTTGCCCCATCTGTCACCCTGGTCCTGCCCTCCCCCGTTATGTTGTCTTCCTGCCTTCCCTCTCTTCCAACTGAAGTTCCTCCTCCAGACTTGCCTGCCTTGCCCTTCTCTTCACTTCCATCAACCTCCAGGGAATTTTCCTCTCCCTTGGTTAACTTTCCCTGTTGCATTTGTCTGGGGGAGGGACAATCTCTACCTCCCTCAGTCTTTCTGACTCCCACCTTGGCTAGTTTAAATGCTCGTCAAAGTGTCATTTATACCTTCCACCCAGGACTGCCATTCCCCACCTGGATGAACGGAGGCTGTCTCCCTTGTACAAGCCTCCATCCCCCAGGTGTGACCCCAGTCACCGATATAGCCAAAGCCCTCCTTTCCACACCATACCTTCAACCACTCACTGAAGGACCTGGTGTGGAGATCCATAGCTTTCCCCTGACCATGCACAGGTAGCACCTTAGTGAAGGCCAATGTGCCAGCTACCTGCTTCAGTCCCCTTCCCAGCTCCCTAAACCTATCCTGCACTACCCCTACAGCTTCCCTTGTCAGTTCATTCATCCCCAGTGCATCCCTAGATCTGATTCAAAAATATCCCAGAGGTCAGAGACACTACTGAATTATGCAGTGTATGGCACCTAACATCAAACCATTGGGAGGTTCAACAGTAAGCACAGGCACCTCAAAGGATGGGTGGGGACATATAGAAGGAACGTTTCCAGGGCTTGCCAGTAACAGCTGGTATTCTCAGGCCCCCTGCCAGTGTTGTGATGGAAAGCACTGTATGTATGCTCTAGCTGGGGGTGCCCCACCCCAAATACCTTGTCTTTGGATTCAAGTTGTGGGGGTAGCTCTCTGTCACCGGTAAAGAATGTGTTAGGGGCACATGTCATAGACCTTTGGCAGAGCATGATAAATAGCTTTAAAAATGTTCTTGCGCACCCATTAGAATTCTAAATCAAAGATGTGACTAGCTAAAAAAAGCAGCTTGTATCTTACTGAACACCATGGATAAAATAACTGTTGCTTCAGTTGACAAACCAACTTCTTTCTTTTGTCTGGGGTTTCTGTTTCTGTCCCACTGCTGACTGCATCTGCTGCCTGAATGCCTTGGATTTTCAAAATGCGCCTGGATGTAGATGCACACTCATGCTTTTGCATCTACCCAGTTGCATTCAGGCAGTCCTGGTACTATTTTCAAAAACTGCATCAGTTTACAACGAAAGTCATGACTTGCAGCAAAAAAATGGACACAGTTGTTTGCTGTGTCCAATTTGGGTGCAGTTACATCTTTTTCTGAACACAAACTGCTGAAGCAAGAAAACCATATCATAGGCAGTCTTACAGTTTGGATACATTTCTGGTTTGAAAATACGGTGCACCTTGGATAGATTCCTGTGAAAGTCTTGCCCTTAGTATCCTAAAACAGCTCTTGTGCAATCCATACCACAAATAAGGCAGCGCAAAAGAAAAGAATTAACTTTGCAAACTGTTTAGATAGCAAGTGGCATGTGCAAATTCTCTTGGTTTATACCTTTAGAAAATCTAATGGGGTGTAGTCTCCTCTCTGCAAGAAGAATATTGACTTCCTAGTAGGATACAAGAGAGCCCTCATTATCTGGGAAAACATTTTTAAATATAATGTTTAGAATTCAACGTATATTTGGTTAATTTTCCATATGTATCTCCTCTTATTCTATATTACTGGGGACATTTGCATAAAAACAAGATCTTTCGTCCCTTAGGTTTCGTCTGCTAGTCCTTCGTTTCCCTTACTGACATCACAATCCTACATCTGTGACATCACAATCTGTTGCTGTACAAATGATTATGACCTCACAAACAGCGGGGCATGAGTCTGCTAATGAAAACAGAAAGAGCAAGTACACTTTCTTTGTAATAATGAACAGGTTAGAGCAGGAACTTTCAGCACATACCAGCTGTCTCTATCACGACTCAAACAACTATGGCTGGCAGTATAGCCTACAGGTTAGAGTAATGAGCTGTGAATGAGCTTGGTACATTCAGTAGACCTAGGTTTGATTCCCACACCTTACCCTTGCATGCTGTGTGACTGAACAAGTCACTTAACCTTCCTAGTGCTTCCAGATCACCCCTGAAAACAGGTACTTGTGCCTAGTGGGCCTTACAAAGTTATCCAAGAATTAAAGTAAAAACCTGGTAATAGGATAACAAAAACAAATACTACACGGAACTTAAAAACCTGAAGGTATATGACCCCTGCTGTAAACAGACTGAACATTACATTTTATGGAAACATCCCAGATAGAAAATGGAACATAAGTGCAACAGAATTCACCTAAACTGCTCATTTTTAATAAGCTCCACAATACAATTTAAATCAGGAATGCCATGGAAGATGGTACCATAGGGAAGTTATGTAAAAATACAGCCATTACTGAACAGTTATGTATACGATCATCAGTGTGAAGCATTGGTTCAGTAAGTATCTCAGTGTATATTACTGGATACAGCACAGGCATGGAAACCAGGAGACCCAGGTTCAAATCCCACCAGAGATACCTACACACCCAAAGACCCTGAGCAAGTCACTCAACCTCTGTATGCTTCAGTGCACCCAGCTGTAAAGTGTGTAAAAGCAGGACCTCACTGAAAATGAGCTACTGCATCTCAGCTGGACTGTCCTGGGTAAGGGAAGTGTAATGCTAGATGCACAGACAGACAGACAGACAGACAGATATCACCTCATATAAATTCCACAAGACTGGCAGGTGGATTAGAGGTTTTGATTGGCTTGTGGAGTGTATGAAATGTATGTTTTTCTATAATTGGCTACCTTCAGACATTATACTCAGTATGAACTTCTACCAAAGTTGTCCAAGGTTTTCAGCCTGCCACTGATGGGTATGTGGAGTCATCAGTCTTACATACCAGTATCGGATTGCAGTAACAGTATGGCAGTGTCCGTGTTCGACCCTTAACTGAGCTCCACTGCTTCTTTTCAACATGTGTTATATGCACATTCTAACAATTCTTATTCATAAAATTACTCTGTATGCTCACGGTTTATAATTTATATCCTATTTGTGTATGATTGTGCATTTTATCAATAAAGCACTGGGGAAAAACAGTATGGCAATATTCACCGGGGGAGGTTTTTTTGCTAATACAATAAATGTCTTTTTGAGGGGGCAGTTCCTACAACTTGATCAAAGGAAAGAATCGGTCACTCACCGGTTTGAAGGGAAATAAGCAGAAATACAGCCACTTGAAAAGTCGTCATGGTGGAAAGGGTGGGCTGTTCCAGTTCCTCTTCAGCTTTTAGCCCTACCGACCGTCTCCTTTTCCAGACTTATGTACAGCACTTCATTTATACCTGCTGGCTGGCTGGCCTCTGAAACCACTTTGAAGTTAATGATTCTTCTGTCTGCATGTGACTCTAATTGTAGGAATTATGACATACAGCTAAGATTCCCTTTTGTTTTGGCAGTGACCTGTTTGCTCAGCACCAAGTAAGGATGGCTGTATTTTTTAACACTAAATAGGTTTATTGTGCAATCCTGTGCAGTGGATTTCCCCACCACCTGAGCTGAGCTGGAGAGCTGCTGCTGTTCTTAGTGAACTCCTTGTACTGTACCTTGGCGCCAGCTGCAGATGTACGGGTGAACAGCACTAACACATCTGCTTCAAGCAGGAGCTACGCTGAGGTCAACTTTCTGGTTCACAGACACCATAACCTGAAGAACGTCACTCACGTACCTCTGCCTCACACTAAAAGGGACAATCCCTCATTTTACCCCTAGTTAGAAGCCCTCTGTCCCGCAGCAAGAGAAGGCTGTCTTACATTCTCAACTAAGATATTAAGGAAAATTCCATAATGATTTATGCCAATCAGTGCACAGCAAACTTTGAGTATAAAAGAACAAATGTCCACTGTAGTCCTCCGAGTGTCTGTCTCTAAATTCTTCATGAGGTGCCCTGCATTTTGGAGTTCTGCCTCCCCCTTCCCCACACTTCCAGGGGCAGTGTCCAGCATTCATGACTTAAAAGAATAAAATGCTTGATTTCACTTTTAATTCATTGTCAATAGCAACTCACTGAAATCACCTACTGAAAAGTTTTCCTCCTTTAAGAAACGCACTACAGTGTGTTTGTGTGTGTGAGCATGAGAAAACTGGAATTATGCTTTTCTCTTAATGGATGTACAGTGAGCCTATATGACTTTTAATGTTAGTTTGAAGGGAGACCTTTACTAGTCAGAGGTAGCATACCAAAGTGACAGTTTCCAAGCATAGCAGTATGCATTATCCAAAAAAAGGATACGAGGACAGAAAAAATATCCAGTTTGTTTAGTTTATGTAAACCTGTCCAAACCACACCCATATACTCTACAGACTCAAACCCAGTGCAAGGCATTATAGGTCAGCACAGCTCAGTTGATAGTACATCCCCCTTTAGGTCAGAGGGTCATAGGTTCTAGTCCCACACTGGGATTGGGCTCATACCACAAATATTGGTACCCGAGTGCAGTACTAGGGGGGGTGTTGTACTGTCTAGGCATTCTGTAGAAACACAGAATTTGTCAGCAGAACCACCCAGTCTGTCCAGATGTTCCCTGCTTAATCTGTTTCCACAGACCCTATCTGGTTTCTGGCGCCCTTCCCCATCCCTGCCTATTTACTAATATTCCTCTGCATCTATCCCATGCATGCTTGAAACACCTCATTGTTTTTGCCTCAATCACTTCTGCTGGAAGTCTGTTCCAGGTGTCTACCACCCTTTCAGTGAAGTAGTACTATTTCACATCCCTCTTAAACTTATCCACCCCCTCAAGCTTCATCATATACTCCCTGGTCCGGGTGCGCTTTCTCATTTGAAAGAGACTCCTTTCTTGCATTCTGTTCACCCTAGTGAGGTACCTGTAGGTCTCTGTAATGTCCCCCCTTGCTCTCCTCTCTTCCATGGTGCACATGTTGCGATCCCGGAGTTTCTGCTCATAAGGCTCCTCATACAACCCCTGTACCACCTTCACCCTGTCTATGTCCTTTCTGAGTTGCAGCCTCCAAAACTGGACAAAGTACTCTAAGTGGGGTCTCACCAGCAATTGATACAGTGGCAACACCACCTCCTTCCTCCTGCTGGAGATATCCCTCCCTGTGCACCCCAGTATCCCACTAGCGCTACCCGCTGCTTTGTCACACTATCCTGCCACTTTAAGGTCATCATTAAAGATAATCACAAGGTCCCTTTTCTGCTTAGTAACGATCACCATCTCCCCCCCATCCTAGTCTATGCTCCTGCTCTCATGCCCTAAGTGAATGAGTTTGCATTTCTTGGCATTGAGCCCCAACTGCTATGCTCTTCACCACTCCAGAAGGTTTCACAAGATCCCTGTGCATTCTCCCTAACCCCTCTGGAGTGTCCACCCTAGAACAGATTTTGGTATCATCTGCAAAAAGACATGCTTTCCTTTCCAGTCATTCTACAACATCACTTATGAAGACAATGAAGAGGATTGATTTATTTTAGATTTAACATCTTGGAATATTGTGACTTTCTGCTTTACAGACTGAATTTGCAGCTCATTCTCTGTGCAGAACGCAACTTTTCTAGGAGGGACAGATGAGGAACAGAGTGATTTTGAGAGGTAAAATGAGGGACGTCCCTCGTAATCAGGGACAGCTGAGAGGTATGCTCCTGGCCAACATTCTCATTCCCATGAAACTGGTTCTTATGGCTGTAGCTGCCAGCTTACCTCAGGGTCACAAGCCAGAGCTGCCCATGAAATGTTCCCACCCCAACTGGACTTTGAAAAGCAGCTGGTCCTGCGTTCCCTGCATGAACATTTTCAACCAATCAGTGTGTGTGTGTGTGTGTGGGGGGGGGACACTAATGAAATATTCAATGAATATTTGCTGAATACTTTGGGGTGTATTGGGTATTTGAGCTTCATTAGCCCTTCCCAAACCCACAATTAAAAGCTGAATTAAGGGAACAGCCAAGACCCCTAAGCCCACTCCTCCACTCTGCACTACCCACAAATGCCCATCTTTGGCCTCCAACCTGATGACCAAGAGTCCCTCCCGACCAGCCAATCACCTCACAGAGGCAGTCCAAATGGCGAGCATCTATATGTGTGGTATGCCAGTACAAGGAAGGCTCTGTGACTTTCTTCCAAGTTACTCCCTGGGATAATGATAGTCTCGATTTGGTGGTATTGAATGCTGGGTTGCGACGAATGAGTGCGCCAGCGCTGCCTACAGATATTCTTTTTGCTGCGCTGTCCTACTGTTTGTACAAAATATGAAGCATGAGCTCAGCCTCATGCTGAGTTGGTGCTAAGCATGAACTGCTAGCTGTGATCTCTGGACAAAGACATATAATGGGATGGGGACCTCTGGACCCCCAGCGGTTGAGCAGTGATGCTAGATGTCCATGGCAGAGAATGCAGTGAGTGCTGGATCTGACTGGAGCTGTTGTAGTAACAGCAGGGTGTGAGCCCTGAGAGGATAGTGTAACTGGAACTGGAAGAAAAGCTGCTGAGCAAGAATAGAAGGGAATCCCAAGGCAGAGTGCACTGGGAGATGGAGTCTGAGCTGCAGTAACATCAGGGTGCCCCAAGAAACTGGAACAAGAGCTGCTGAACAATAATGGTGGTGCTTATGGGGGTAGGGGTACAGGGTGCAGTGGAAGCACAGTAACAGCAGGTTGCCCCCCCGGTGTAACATGCCATGGGAGCTGAAATCCAGGGTATCCCTGAGCTAATGAACATTAACGGCGAGATGTCAGTACATAAGAGTACACAGGAGGCTGCAGAAACAGCAGGATTCTCAAGAGAACAAGATCCAGAACTGCTGAGCAGAGGCCAGCCCAGTGGTGCTGAGGGTTGAGGCACACCGCACCGCATGGGGACCCTGTGCTCGGGGGTGGAGCTTGCAGGCCGCGGTGGGAGGGATCAAGCACCCAGAGACTGTTCTCCTTCCCCAGGGAGGGGGGGAGCCACCGTACCGGGCAGAGGCCAGGGTACAAAGGCACCATGCAGTAGCTAGGGGGAGCTGAGGGCAGACGCATGGAGGAGGGTGTGCATGGAAGCGTACATGGTCTTCCCTTGCTTGCGTCATTGCATGCTCTCAGCTCCTTCCCCAAGTCCCCCAAATCAATTTATTCATTTACATTTTAAATTATGCTGCCTAGCACCTAGGCTGCCTAACTGATGTTGGCTTGCCCAAACCCCTTCTGGTACCCCACATGACAGCATCTCATTTTCATGGCGGTCCCAGAGAGGATAGTAGCTGTCAACAGATTACTACTGTCCAGCAGGAATATTTACATACAAGTTAAAATATATACAGGAGAAAAAAAACTGTAAAGATAAGTGCATCCCAACAACAATCTAAACAAGTTAATAAACTGGGGTCACAGCAAACAGGTTGCAGGGGCGTTGCTAGGCATGCTATGCCTCATAATCATGTTCAGGGAAACGGGGATCCTGTACCAGAACACACACACAAGGAATTGTAAGGTGGCTGGAAAGACTGGACTTGAGCATTTGCAAACAAAAAGCATTCCAGCTGGGGAGGGAGTCTGATCCAGGTGTCTGGTGCTACAAATGCAGAAGCCCTTCTACTACATCCATACCTCCATCCTGGGAATTTGGAAGGTGAGCACTGCTATAGAATAGAGTGAGTAGGCGCTGTTTGACTGCGTGAGGAGTCTTTGATGTACTTATTTAATTTACTGGGGTGAACGAGGCTACCAGGGTGTGTGGGTGGAGGGTCCTGAGTGGCAGGATAGAGAGGAGGGTTGCACTGTACAATGCGGAGTAGGATCACTGGATACCAGGGATGTTACATCACATTATAAGGGACATAACTGTTGTGATCAGGAGGGGGACCACTGGATGCCAAGGAAGTTGCATCACATTAAGGGGCATAACTATAGCCATCAGAGAGGTGTGTGAGGGGAGCACTGGATGCCAGGGCTGTTACATCACATTTCAGGTGGTGGGGGAGGAATCACTGGATGCCAAGGTTGTTGCATCTCATCTTAAGGGGCATAACTATGGCATGGGGAGGACCGTTGGATGCCAGGGATATTACATAACATTTTAATATGCAAAGCTATGGCTACTGGAGGTGCCACACAGTACTTCCATGTTGTCATGCATTGTTTTTTTTTTTTTGCCAGCTGTCCTACCATCCGTGCCATTCCAGAGCACCTATGTCACTCCCATGCTATGACCCTACAGATACCCCCTGCCCCCCCCCCAGGATGGGGCCACGGCACTAAGCAAGACGTCTGCCCCACCCCTCGAGCTACGTTCTGGTGCTGGTAGCTTGCAGTACCCCTGGCCTCCGCTAGGGATCCATCAAGCTTTGGACACACACCCCTCCCTCCCCCTGGAGAAAGGAGAGCAGTCCTTAGGATGTTCCATCCTTCTTCCCAGGCCAGCCCTCCGATGCCCCGGGTCCGTTCCCGAACCCGGGTTGCCAGCATTACAAATGGAAATCCAACCACTGTGCTGTGCTGTGCCGATGTGAGCACTGGCCGTAGTTGGAAAGTACTATCTCTACTTCCTTCTGTGGGCCATATTCCAGTAGGAGGATGTGTAAGTGCTGTGCATAGTCACTTTGCACCGCGCTGACACAGCCCACATTCAGACAGTTAACATTCCCCAGCTGGAATGTGCTGCCTGAATATTGCGTCCTGGCCAGCTGTGTGCACTGTCTCACGTGCACGGTGAAGTGGTGCATGGAGCACACAGCTGGCACAGAATA
This sequence comes from Neoceratodus forsteri, assembly GCA_016271365.2. Classification (NCBI taxonomy): domain Eukaryota; kingdom Metazoa; phylum Chordata; order Ceratodontiformes; family Ceratodontidae; genus Neoceratodus; species Neoceratodus forsteri. The sequence continues at coordinate 942,275,973 of CM028137.1, forward strand.
TGGGGGCCACAATGTCTTATTCTACATGTACATTTTTTTTATTTAAAAAACAAAACAAAACAATGAGCATTTTGCGGTCCGTCTTGACTTGGTGCAGTCTGCGAGATGGAGGCATGCAGTGGTTGCGGTGAAGGGAAAATGAGATTAAAAAAGGTTTTAAATGTGACGTTGGGCGAGCACGAGCAGAGTGATCCGTGAGATGGGAGGTGACCCACTGGTACTGGGGATAATGTAGGGTTGTGTGGGACGAGCAGCCATGATTCCTTTGGGAATACACCGTTAGATATGAGCACTGGGGTGTTTCTTATGTGCCGAATCCTGATTATCAGGAGTTACTTTCATCCAAGCCTTGATAGAGCATCAGCATAGATACATAGATACATAGACAATGTCGGCAGATAAGGGCCTATGGCCCACCCAGTCTGCCCATTTCAGCTTGTAAGTTCAGTTTGTTTTCCTAGAAGTCTGTTGCCCCTTACCCCTGACCTCTAGAATTCCTTTATGTCTATCCCATGCATTCTTAAATCCCGTGGTTGTTTCAGCCCCCACCACTTCCTCTGGCAGGGTGTTCCACTTGTCCACCACCCGTTCTGTGAAGAAATTCTTTCTCATATTTCCTCTGAATCGTCCACCCTCCAACTTCATCCCATGCCCTCTAGTCCTGGAACATCTTTTTCGCTTAAAAATAGTGTTTTCCTGCACCCTGTTCCTCCCTGTAGAATACTTGTATGTCTCTATCATATCCCCTCTCTCCCTCCTCTCCTCCAGGAGTACATGTTCAGTTCCTTCAACCTGTCTTCATAGGACTTGTGATGCAATCCATGCACCATCTTTGTTGCCCTCCTCTGAACCTTCTCTACCCTGTCTATGTCCTTACGTGAGTATGGTCTCCAGAACTGTACACTGTACTCCAGGTGGGGCCTCACTAGTGTCTTGTATAAGCGAATTATGACCTCCCTTTTCCTGCTGGTGATGCCCCTGCCTATACATCCAGCATCCTATTTGCTTTACCTGATGCCTTGTCACACTGTTTCCCACCTTGAGGTCATCAGAGATGACAACCCCAAGATCCCTTTCCTGCTTGGTGCATGCTATATCCTCACCCCCAACTGATATATTGTGCCAGGGTTTTTGTGCCCCATATGCATTATCTTGCACTTCTTTGCATTGAATTTCAACTGCCAAACCTTGACCATTCTTCAAGTTTCTGCAGGTCCCTTCTCATTCTGTCTACACCCTCTGGTGTGTCTACTCTGTTACAGAGCTTTGTGTCATCAGCGAATAGTGAAATTCTGCCTTCTAGATCCTGCTAATGTCACTGATGAAGATGTTGAATAGGACCGGTCCCAGCACTGATCCCTGTGGTACCCCACTGGTCACTCTTCCCTCTGTGGAGTGACAGCCATTTACCACCACCCTCTGTGTCCTGCCACCCAGCCAGTTACCTACCCACCACACTACTGTCCTGCCCACACCCATATTCCTCAGTTTGTGTAATAGTCTTCTATGTGGCACAGTGTCAAAGGCCTTGCTGAAGTCCAGATAGGCCATGTCCACTGCCCTCCCCTGATCCAGCTCCCTAGTCACCCAGTCAAAAAATTCAATGAGGTTGGTCTGACATGACCTCCCCCTGGTGAAACCATGCTGCCTTGGGTCCTGTAGTCCATTGACAACCAGATGTTCCACCAATCTCTCCTTCAGTAGTGCTTCCATGATCTTTCCCACTACCGAGGTGAGGCTGACTGGTCTGTAGTTCCCTGCTTCCTCTTTTTTCCACTTTTGTATAAGGGGACTACATCTGCTGTCCTCCAGTCTTTGGGTACCTCCCCTGTTTCCAGTGATCGGCTAAACAGGATAGCCAGAGGTTCAGCCACCACCTCTCTTAGTTCTTTAAGGACCTTGGGGTGCACCCCATCTGGCCCCATTGCTTTATCAACTCTTATTACTTCCAGTTCCTTCAGGACCCTTTCTCGTGTAAAGGGACTTGTGTCCATTCTGCACCATTCTCACCCTTGTACTCCCTTCAGACCCATTACCCCTCTTCCTCAGTAAAGACTGAGCAGAAATACCTGTTCAGTATGTCAGCTTTACTGTTGTCATCCTCCCTGGCTCCCATCCTCCCCTTCAGTCTCACTATCCCTCCCTTTGTCTTTCTTTTTCACTTATGTACCTGTAAAGGTTTTGTCCCTCTACCCACTGATTTTGCAATGTGTTCTTCTGTCTGAGCTTTGGCTTCCTTACTGACCTCCTGCCTCCCTTTGCTTCTCTGGTACTTCTCCCTATCCCTTCTGCCTGTGTCTTTTTGTATTGCCTGAATGCAATCTTTTTGGCTTTCACTTTCTTTGATACCTCTTTGGAAAACCATAATGGTCTCCTCTTCCTTTTCCTCTTGCTAACCTGCTTAATGCATAATTCTGTTGTTCTTATAATTTTTAAATACTGCCCACTGTTCCTCAACCCCTGATTCCTGTCCCATTCCCCTTAATGCCTCTTTCAAGTATCTCCCCATTTTCCCAAAGTCTGCCCCCCTAAAATCCAGGATACGTGTTTTTGTGTGGTTTGGTTCTGCTCTTTCTGTGATTTCAAACCACAATGACTGGTGGTCACTGTTACCCAGGTGCTCCCCCACTGTTACCCCATCACACTGTCCCTGTTTGTGAGCAGAAGGTCCAGTATTGCCTTCTGCCGAGTTGGTTCCATGACCAGTTGCTTGAGGAAGGCACCCTGAAGGGAGTCCAGGATAAATCTGCTCCTAGTTGATGCTGCTGCTGGGATGCTCCAGTCCACGTCTGGAATATTGAAGTCTCCAACCAGTACTACCTCACCCTTGTCTGCCATCCTTTGGATGACGGGAAACATTGGCGTCTGTGGATGCTGTTCATCTGTATGTTAATAAACATGACCTTCTAACTTATCCTAGCTTACAGATCTCCTGTTGGTTCACTGTGCTGCTCCACTCCTTTGCTTTTGCACTTGTTCCCAATACATGGAGGCACCAGTGGTTTGTTTCAGGAAGCTGCCTTGCACATTGTTGGATTAATCCAAAAGTCTTCAGAATAAATTAGGCAAATTCGAGCAAGAAGGGCAGTTTGGTGCATGCAAGGCACTCACACTGTCACGTTTAGGTGTTGTCCCTTTAAATGCAGTCTCAAGTCAATAAAAGTTTTGCCCTTTTTCACAATTCACATACAGTTCAGCATTTCACTTTCAAAACTGTTCAGTACTCAAGCCAGCCCGGTGGCGTGGAGGGTTGAGGAGCTGGGCGCCACACCTCGCGCCACACCGGCAACCCCAATTTGGGAACGAGCCTGGGCCACCAGGGGTCAGCAGGGGGGAGAGAGAGGATTGAGCATCCGGAGGACTGCTCTCCTCTCGAGAGGGGGATCCTGGGGTTTGCCCGGCACCGCAGTGGCCCCCGGTGGAGACCAGAGGCACTGCAATGCGTAGGGCACAAGTTAGAGGGATACAGAGCTGCGGCAGACGTCCCCTGGCGTCATTGCACATCTGGACTCTGCATGGGGGAGGGGAAAAAATGGCGTAACTGCAAGGAAAAACCCTCTCGCCATTGGTAGGTGATGGTGGGGCCAGGGGTCGGGACCTCATGTCACCGCCGGGCATCTGACGTTCTGACCCGTTCCCTTCCGAAAGGGTTGCCCTCCACAATACTATAGATAGAGTGCCCAAGGAGTAGTGCGGTCCCTCCCTGGGGAACTCAGAGCCAGGGGGACAGGCTAGCTGCCTGAGGAGGGGGTCCTGCCACCGAGAAAGGACGTTCGGAGCATCAGACAGATGGGAGACAGTCCCAGAGCGAGTGCCCACACTGGAGAGAGTCCGATGGAGAGAGCTGAAAAAAAGAATTGTAAAAAAAAGGAAAAAAGAAAAAACTGTTCAGTACTCTATAGCAGTTGCACTAGGGGAGGCAATATATAAGGGAAAACCTGACAAATGCTGGCTATACTTGATTCCGTGGGGACCCTGAGGTCCATCGTCCCTCCCACAGGTATTTACTTGGGTTAAAAGAGATTAGCAGGAGGGACTACCCTATTGGCTGAGGGTAATGACTAGCCTACAAACTAGGGATCCCATGCTAACTGTTCCTCCCTGATTTAGAGGGCTATGGGTCAGTTACTCTGGTTACTAGTCCTTGGATAGGGCTGTGGCTACTACACTGCTGGGGTGGCTAACTGACTGGTCCACTCCTTCCTCCTGACTGGAGCAGATGCCCTAGTGCACTTAAATCAGTAGCATTTCACATTTTCCAGACACTAGCCTTAGCCTGTTTACTGGTGGCCACTTGGCTTTTAGCTAGTAGCCACCCTTATCATTTTGGGGCACTCTCCCTTTACAACTTGGGACTTGCCTCCTCTAACTTGCCCACCTGCAGATTTGTCTGAATAAAAATAATAAACCCACTTTTGGGCTAACTGTCCCTTATTTACTAGCCCAGCTGGCTACCTTGGCTTGAACCTGGGGCTTTGCCCTGCCTCTGCTCCTGGCTGAAACTTTCTTTTATTTGTTTTTGACTAGGGCCTGCCTTGCCTTGAGCTCTGCCTCTGGGAGCCACTTTATTTGAAAAAGCCCACCTCTCTGCTTCTGCTCCCTTGTTAGAGCTTATTACAATAAATGTAAATAAATTTTAATAGGGCTGCCCCAATTCTATTCTCCAGGCTGGAGTGCAATTTTATTAAATTTAAATGTGCCTGCCCTTGTGCTATTGCTCCCAACGGGAGTGAGAATCTACATAAATTTTAATAAATCCACCTTTGGGTGGTCCCTCACTGCAGGGCCTTGGCCATCCATAGCTGAACCCTCTGACACAATTAAACAAATCTTTCTTTTTTTTACTGCAAAAACAGTTCAGGCAGATAGCACCTGCCCCATGGTGCTGCTGCCAACTCACCACCCGGGCCTGGGGAGAGGTAAGTAGGGGGTGAGGAGGAGGAGACGGGGTGAAGTGTGCAATGACTGCAGGCAGACTGAGGTGTTTTTTCTGGGGTCTTGCTGGGCTGGACACTACGCTGATGCTCTTACATGGTTTTATAAGTTCATACTGTGTTGGGAAGTGGGACAGGAGTGGTCAGCTGCTGCCCATGCTGACCCGTCAGACAACACGAAGGTGCAATGCGAGTGTGAACGTGCTGTAGCTAGCTAGCATTATGAATGTTTTGTTCTTATTTTAACATTTAGCTATGTTATCCTGCTATCTCATGATACTCAGTTAAAAACAAGACTTGTGCCTTAATCTTATTTACCATGGTCTGCAAATTTCAATAAAAAAAAGTACAAATATGGATAAACTGAACATACGTTATGAATACTAACCATTAACTGTCTAAAAAAAACTACTTAATCAAGAAATTGTTTTCTAAGGTGAGGAGCACTGAAATTGCCACATCTTTAAAAGGATTAACTTTGCAGTTAGAATTTCCAGTGATACGCAATGAATGGATGGGACAAAACGATATCAGATTAAGGATCCTTAGTGCCATACTCCTAGTAATGAGTCATTCACCAACCTTCAAACTGAGCCAATGAGCCAATGCCAGTATTAAGGCTTCAAGGGTTTATAAATTGGCTACCCACCCCTCATTATTCCACTCATTTCAGATGGGCACAGCGTTTACAACCCCCTTCTCTGGACAGTCTGTGAGAGCACCCCTCCAGCACATCTGCTTGAGACAGTTAAGGTACAGTTCACAAGGAGAGATACAGCACACAAGTCTGTGCGTGTGTGTGTGTGTGTGTGTATATGTCTGTATGTGGTGTCTTTTGGTTCACCAGCATGATACGCCTTAACTCTGGGAATGAGAAAGTGTTTGAGAAGGAACAATTTTGTAATTTCAAAACCTGGCAAGAGGGCTTTGGGCAGATTTACCTGTGGATTTGGGGAAGTACCCAGTTCCTCATAGCTTAGGGTGTGACCCACATAGGTGAGTGTGATATGCACCAGTGGTATGCATTCCATGGCTTTTCCTGGCCCTTTTGTCACTCTGCAAACTTGTGTGGGTTGGGCTGCTAGTCTGCAGTTAACGTGCAGGGGCTCCATGTCCACACGGTACAAGCCCAGTTTGTGTGACAACCTGTATTCAAAAGGAATCGTCCTGGCTCCTCCAGGGCAAATAACATGGATTTTGTGGGCCAGAAGAACTGAATTGAGGGATAAAACATATATGCACTGACAGACTCCACTAGGAATAGAAATGCTGTCACAAGTGTGATGTGACCATTGGGGGTTGGGTCACAGAAGCTCATCACAAGCCTCCACCCACTTGGCTGTAGCTGTTGGACATCCACTGGTGCTGGGGGGGGGGTTAGAAGAACACAGCTGAATGACTTATTTGCTGGCTGTGCAGAGTGTGAGCAGCATTATTAAAGCAGCAGTACTATGTAAAACAAATCGGTGCTTTTTCGACTGTTTATTCCCTGTACTCTGCTTAGCATGTACCTGGTGCTCTTTCCTGCCGGCAATGTACTATTACTGAGTAATTTGCTCCGTTATCCTTTGTGTTTGTTTACATTTCTGCCCCCCACTCCATTGACTAGACAGCGGCTGCCAAATGTCTGTGGCGTTACAGCGACTGTAACAGCTCACGTCCTGGTTGGGTAGTACTGCTGCTTTAACTGTCGCTGGGAATCCTACAGTGGGGCCTTGCTGGGAGCTGAGGCATGATTGGGCATAACTATGGAGATGTGGCACGTAGCTCCTGGGATGGGAGAGAGAGAGAGAGAGAGGGAGGGAGGGCTAGGAGGTGCAGGCAGCTTGAAATTTAGGCAGGCGCACAGCTAATCTCACAGACGTAGAAAAGGTGCAGTAGAGTGGAAAAAAATAGTGGCAGTCGACAATGTGTTTGAAGGGCTCCTGATAATCAAATTGTTCATACATTTTTGCATATAACAACTCCTACAGACTGAGATACCTTGCATAATCATTTTTTTTTACTACAATCATAAAATCTCTTTCCTGATGTTTGAAAAATGTAAAGAACATTCCCTTTTGGTGTTGTAAGAGTTTCTTTCACTTACAGTTGCCTCACTTGGTTCTTCCATATGTTCAGTCGTTCAAGCCCTGATACGGTGGAATACTAGCAAACATCAGGGAGGGGGGAGGATCACCGGAGACAAGTTAGGAGTCTTTGGAGACAGATTAGGTAGGGAACATTTGGGCCGACTCAGTGGGCCAAGCAGTCTTTTTCTGCTGATAAATTCAATGTTTCTGTGCAACAAGCCGAACAGGATTCTACTATCTCCCCATTAACTTCAGAAAAGGAGTTATCGGACATGGTCGAAGTAATAGAAGCTATAAATACTTGAGAAATTGTGTAACTTTATTATTGTTTGTTTTAATGGCTAATTAATGATTTTCCAATATCCTGTCTTTTAAGTATTATGAAATAATAGTGGATTTTGCTTTCTCAAGGAACTATTTCAACACTGAATAAATTGTTTGGTTAACATTGTAATTTTTTTTCACTAGGGAAAGTTAAATACTTCATTTTTTTTTCAGCGGAATGAAATGCTTTTATAAGATTAACTTTTTTTCTTATTTTTTTTTTAATACCAAATGAGCTGATAATTGCATTATACTGTTGGATACTGAAGTTTAGACATATTTAAGATTTTGTTTCCTTTACCTCGCTGTAAGTCTGGACTAGACCAGTCATATCACCGTGATATACATCATGGCTGAAAATCTAATACAAAATAGGAATGTTCCAACAATAGCAACCTCAGTCAGTTGGGTGGGGAAAAATCTTTTAAAAATGTGTAACACTGTTGACGTGTGGTACCTCATTGTGCACACGGTGCACCTTCCATAAAATATCAAATCCCAGATATTGCTCCAGTCTCTGGGATGCATCATTCCAGGGCATGATCGATGTGTCAATGAGGTATCGTGGTAATGCTTATGGTGTAAGCCCTGGCAGCTGAGACACCACACACCATAAGCCCATACCTCTCCCACACCCAGACTGGATGGCCATTCAGACTATTGCTTGCCACCCGATTCTTGAGGATGCCACTATATGGACAGAGATGCCTGGGCCATGGGACACACTGGTCATCTGGTCCCAACCAGACCTTTATTTTGCAGTCCAGAGTGAGTTTGTACTTATCCACAAGTACCATTGGTGGTCCTTAAGTAGCATGGCGTGCTCCCTCTCGCCTCTCCCAATTTTTGAGAACTGTGAAGCTGGCCACAGGCATGCTATCCTGCAATGAAAGTGGAAGGTGTTCATTACTACAGGTTGCACACATGGCTGCGCAGACTACTGGCATGAGAGACACTACAGGTTACACGTGTGGCTACACAGTCTACTGGCATGCGAGACAGTACAGGTTGCATACGTGACTGCACAGACTACTGGCATGAGAGACAGTGCAGGTTGCACAGGTGGCTGCACAGACTACTGGCATGAGAGACAGTGCAGGTTGCACAGGTGGCTGAACAGACTACTGGCATGAGAGACAGTGCAGTTTGCACAGGTGGCTGCACAGACTACTGGCATGAGAGACGGTGCAGTTTGCACAGGTGGCTGCACAGACTACTGGCATGAGAGACAGTGCAGGTTGCACACGTGGCTGCACAGACTACTGGCATGAGAGACAGTGCAGGTTGCACAGGTGGCTGCACAGACTACTGGCATGAGAGACAGTGCAGGTTGCACAGGTGGCTGCGCAGACTACTGGCATGAGAGACAGTGCAGGTTGCACAGGTGGCTGCGCAGACAACTGGCATGACAGACATTGCAGGTTGCACAGGTGGCTGCGCAGACTACTGGCATGACAGACATTGCAGGTTACACAGGTGGCTGCACAGACTACTGGCATGACAGACATTGCAGGTTGCACAGGTGGCTGCGCAGACTACTGGCATGACAGACAGTGCAGGTTGCACAGGTGGCTGCGCAGACTACTGGCATGACAGACAGTGCAGGTTGCACAGGTGGCTGCGCAGACTACTGGCATGACAGACTGCAGGTTGCACAGGTGGCTGCGCAGACTACTGACATGACAGACAGTGCAGGTTGCACAGGTGGCTGCGCAGACTACTGGCATGACAGACAGTGCAGGTTGCACAGGTGGCTGCGCAGACTACTGGCATGACAGACAGTGCAGGTTGCACAGGTGGCTGCGCAGACTACTGGCATGACAGACAGTGCAGGTTGCACAGGTGGCTGCGCAGACTACTGGCATGACAGACAGTGCAGGTTGCACAGGTGGCTGCGCAGACTACTGGCATGACAGACAGTGCAGGTTGCACAGGTGGCTGCGCAGACTACTGGCATGACAGACGGTGCAGGTTGCACAGGTGGCTGCGCAGACTACTGGCATGACAGACGGTGCAGGTTGCACAGGTGGCTGCGCAGACTACTGGCATGACAGACAGTGCAGGTTGCACAGGTGGCTGCGCAGACTACTGGCATGACAGACAGTGCAGGTTGCACAGGTGGCTGCACAGACTACTGGCATGACAGACAGTGCAGGTTGCACAGGTGGCTGCACAGACTACTGGCATGACAGACAGTGCAGGTTGCACAGGTGGCTGCACAGACTACTGGCATGACAGACAGTGCAGCCTGTCTACATCCTGTTGCGGCCCATGTATCCTGCTGCTCAGTAACCCTGAGTTTAAACTCCTACTTCCTGCTACTACTTGCCAGCCCTCGAACTTGATCCTTCCATAGCCACAGCCTGTCGATGAGCCTTCTATCTACTGTCCTTAACTCGACACTCTGTTTTAAGTCCCTCCTGTGCCACTGACCCTGCACAAATGTGATTGTCTCAAAGCACCTGTCTTCTCCCCAGCTTATTCTGTGTCTGGTCCTCCCTCACATTGCCCTCTAGTATGTTCCTACTAGGTCAGTCCTGCACAGAAAATTACCCCCTTCCCCACCCTTGACTAGAATTAATGATAAAGCCTCCTCTTGGCTGCCTTAATATACAGGGTGTGAAAGCGTATGTTGAGCCCCCCCCCCAACTTTATACGAAATAACGACTATGCCTCCCCTGGCTGCTTTACCTCCTGCTAAATTAGTTTCTTGACCCACAGCACTAACCATGTACCTAGGGCTGTACTAACTGCAATATGCTGTACTTCTATGTGAGATAGTTTACAATTGTAAATAGTCAGACCAACTGCTGTTATTTCTTGTTCATTCGTCTCTGTACTTGTGCACCCATACTCTGTAAATACAGGTTACTCACCTGTAACAGGAGTTCTAGGAGTGGTATATGTTGTTCATCCACACTTATTGGCAGGTTCCTTGCCGCTTTAAATGTTGCTGAAAGGTCTTCAAGCTGGCTCCTCCCACTCAGGTGGTAAGACCCTCGGCTCCACCCCATGATGCCAAAGCCAGGTTGCGCGTTGAAGCCGGGGAGGTCGGGTGGGTTGTGTGGATGAACAACATATTCCACTCCTAGACTCCTGTTCAAATCAATTTCTATTTCGAGGAACAGATATGTTCAATCCACATTTTGGCAGACTTCTAGCAGTTCTCTGGGAGGAGGGAGGCAAGAGCACCCCACTTTAGGGAATAAGGACTGGAGAACCGAGGTCCCAAAACCAGCATCCCGGCGTGACTCTAGGTCAATGTGGTAATGGGAAATGAAGGTGTGTGCTGACTTCCAGGTAGCAGCTCTGCAGATTTCCTGGATAGGGATGTCCCTAGAAGCAGCCACCGAAGCAATGGTATGGCGGGTAGAATGAGCTCTTATCCCTTTGGGAGGCTCCATGCCCACCAACCTATAGCAGAGATGTATGCAGGAGGTGACCCACCTGCCCATCGTCTGCTTGGCTGCAGGTCTGCCAGGTGCGGCTTCAGCATAGGTGACAAACAGCTGGCGAACCTCTCCCTGAACTTCAGCCGTCCGCTCCTTATAATAAGAGAGTGCTCTTCTAGGGCCCAAGGTATGGAGCTTATATTCAGCCTCCGAGGTGTGATTGGGGTAGAACACTGGCAACACCTGGTTAAGGTGAAACTCCAACACCACCTTCGGAAGGAATTTCGGGTGGGGGCGTGGGACAACCTTGTCCCTATGGAAGACCAGATAAGGAGACTCAATGGAAAGCACCTAAAGCTCTCCCATCCTTCTGGCTGATGTAATAGCCACCAAGAAGGTGGTCTTCCACGACAGATGAGAGATGTCACACCTGTGCATCGGTTCAGATGGCTTGCCCATGAGTTTAGCCAGTACCAGCAGTAGATCCCATGGAGGTGGAGGCTCTCGCACCAGAGGGAATATGTGATCAAGGCCTTTGAAAAAGTGCCTGACCACCTTCTCCTGCACCACCGACTGCTTGCCGGCCCAAGCCAGGCAAGCAGAGATGGCTGCCAGGTGCACCTTAAGGGTCATCGACTGAAGCCCCAGCTGAGAAATGGACCACAGGTAGTCCAGAATGCTAGCCAAGGAACAGAAAGAAGGGTCCAACCCTTTGTGCTGACACCAAATCGAGAACCTCTTCCATTTGAAGGCATAGCATTTTCTAGTCGACTCCTTACGGGACACCTCAACTATGTTGAGGACCTCATCAGAAAGACCCAAGGCCTGTAACTCTAGACACTCAGGAACCAGACTGTCTGATGCAGGGATTGAAGGTCCTGGTGGAGAACCTTCCGCTTGTCAACTGAGAGCAGGTTTGGGCGGGCTGGAAGTCGCCTCGGGAGCCTGGAGCTGAGGCTGAAGAGATCTGGGTACCAGTACTGGAGGAGCCAGTCTGGGGCTACCAGAATCACCTGCGCCTTGTCCCTCTTCACCTTATGGATCAAGGGAATGGGAGGGAAGGTGTAGAAGAGGCCGGGGTCCACGGCCTCGAGAAGGCATCCCCCTGCAGTGAGTCCAGAGGCTGTTGGAGGCTCCTGGCACATGGATGGCTAGGAGATCCACCTCCAGGCTGATCATGAGAGACCAAGTGTGGAGAGCCTCCTTGCACAGGGGCAAGGAGTGTGTCCTGCCCTGTCAGTTGAGGTAGTACATAGTCATGGTGTTGTCCGTCTGGACCTGGACCACTTGACCCCGTACAAATGGAGCGGAGGCAGTGGGAGCTAGTCGGACCACTTGAAGCTCCAGCAGGTTGATGTGACATCGAGACTCCTGAGGGGACCAGAGGCTGTGGGCTCTGAGCTCCCTCAGATGGGCACCCCAACCTATCAAAGAGGCATCGGTCGTCAGTGCGACTGTCGGCTCGGGGCGGACAAATGTGATACCCTCCTGCAGATGAGCTGGAATGAGCCACCACTATAGGCCGTTCCACATCTCCTGGGTCACCGTCACTGGCTGGTCCAGAGGACCAGAGCACTGTGACCATTGGTGGGCCAGCCCCCATTGCAGGGTACACATATGCCAGTGGGCTCAATGGACCATACTGGTGCAGGATAACATAAGGCCCAAAAGGCGCAGGAAGTCCCGGGCAGGGCGCAGTTGCCCAACCAGAAATGATTGGGCAAAAGAGGAAAGGACCTCGGTCCTGTCCGCCGGTAGTCGGGCTCTGGCTCGAAGAGAGTCAAGCTCTACCCTGATGAACTGAATCACCTATGATGGCACAAGTTCTAATTTGGCCTCGTTGATGAGGAGGCCAATCTGAGAGCAGACCTAGAGGGCCAGATCCCTGGACCACTCCACCTCCCACCTGGAGGGGGCTGAAATCAGCCAGTCATCCAGGTAAGGGTACACCTCGGAAATGCAGGAATGCTGTCACCACTGCCATGCATTTGGTGAAGACCCTGGGAGCTGGAGAGAGGCCAAAGGGCATGGCCCGGAACTCGTAAAGAGATGCCTCTGCTCAAAAGTGGAGGAATCGCTGATGAGACAGACAGACCGAGATGTGAAAAAATTTGTCCTGAAGGTCCAGGGAACAGAACCACATGCCTGACTCCAAGGATGGAATGATCTGAGCCAGAGTGACCATCCTGAAGGTGCGAGACCTTCAGAACTTGTTCAGGTCATGTAGGTCAAGAATGGGGTACCAGCCCCCCATCCATTTTGGGACCAGGAAGAACCTGGACACAAACCCTGGGTCTGGAGGGGGATCCACCACCTCACTGATCACCTCCTTCTGGAGGAGCAAGGCAATGTTGGCTCGATGAGCCAACAGAGAAACTCTTGGAACCCGTACCACCGTGGCGATAGCTCGATGGGGGGCTGCTCGAATTCCAGAGGCAGACCCCTGCCTACCACCTCCAACACCCAGCAGTCCATGGTGATAGTGGACCAGGTGGAAAGGAAGTGGCGGAGCCGTCCCCCCACAGGGGGAACCCGGGGAGGAGTGATGAGGTTGGGGGCGACACCCCTCAACCTGTCACTGGGCAGGCTTGGAGGAAGGGCCGGCTGAGGAGCCACCTGGGCCTTTTCCTTCAGGGTTCTTGCTAGAGGAAGCAGCAAGCTTGGCTTTGGCGTGCCAAGCATAAACCTACTGGCCCTGATGCTGGTGTTGCTGGGCCAGACATGCCGCAGGGGCTGAAGGGCGAAAGGGCTTATTCTGCTGCTGGTGGCCTTTGTCCTTCTGGGCAGACTTGACCGAGTCCAATGTGGCAATGGACTTCTCAATCCATTGGAGATGACCCTCCACCCCTGGCCTGAACAAGTTGTTACCCAGGAAGGGAACGTCTGCTAGCTTGTGCTGGGTATCAGCCATGAAGGTGGAAATCCGCAGCCAAGCTTTGCGGTGCATGGCCACTGTGGCCACTACTGACCAGGCACATAAATCAGCAATGTCCAACTAAGTTTGGAGCTGCTGTTTTGCTACCGCCCTTCCCTGATCCTGCACCTGCTTGACCGTCGTCTGAAGGCCAGACGGGAGATGATGAATAACCTCATCCAGGGAGCCCAAAAGGACATGTGAAAAGTGTGCCATCAGAATGGCCAAGTTTGCCTGATGAAGGCCTAGGGAGGAAGCAGCGTATACCTTCCGCCCTGGGTAATCCAACTTTTTGGATTCCTTATCGGGCGGTTTGTCCACATCCCGAGTGTTCCTGGAATGCCAGAAAACGCTATTGGTCACTAACCCTTCCACAGAGGATTGCTCCGAGAAACCGGAGAGTGAACTGGTAGGGACTGCATACTTTTGAGCCATCCTGGCTGAAGGTGCGGGACAAGATGTTGGCTGCTGCCACAACTCCAGGGCCAGGCCAACAATGGCTTTGGCCACCAGAAAGGCCTCCATAGGTGAATCCCCTTGGTCCAGTATCTCCGTAAGGGGATACTTGGCCCATTTCTGAACTGGTTCAAGTTGCATCCCAGTAGACTGTGAGATGAGTCGAAGCATTCCCAAAAACGAGGATGGGCTCTCGTCCACCGACTGACCCCCTGCAGATTCCAGGTCAACCGGCCTGGAGAACAGGGAGGAGTCATCGGCAGACTCTGAGGAGTCTGTGAACAGCTGCCAAGTGCCTGAACCACCCTCCACCTGCCGAGGTCGATTGGGAGTGAGGGTGACCGACAACGTATGGGGCAAGCCTCGACCTCACCGAGAATCCTTGGTCGGGGCCCCAATCTTAGGTTGTGGAGGCGGAGGTTCCACCACAATGGGTGAAGCAAACAGTTTTGGATGAGCAACCATTCAAGGTGGTGGCTCTTTGACTACTACGAGGGGTTGTTTTGGTCACTCCGGTGACAGACACTTAATGGCCAGAGAAGGCAATGGAGTTGGCTTGTTACCAGTCAGTAAGAGCTGCTGCCACATCAAGTCCTTGTAGCGCCAATGCAACTTGAGCTGGAGCCTATCCTCTGAAGAGGTCAAAGAGGATGAGCGGCAGCGACGCTTTCCATGGTGCCAAGATCGAGACTGCAGATGTCGGTGGGACTGGCTGGACCTGGAAGAGGACCGAGACCGAGATCTTCAGGGATTTCCAGGGTGGGTCAGAGGAGGGGCAGGCTGTGCCTTCGCCCGGTACAGGACCTTAACCGGGACTCCAGCACAGGAGGCACAGGCAAGTCCTCGGTAATCACCGGGGGAACCGGTTAAGTAGGGTTGTTGGCATCACCAGTCGACAAACTGTCCGACGGGTCGAGAAAAATCTCAACCGCATTGATGGTTGTCTTGGCCTGCTGACCTGATGGGGACACCGTGAAGCCAGCAGCCTTAGCCGCAACCTCGACCAAGGTGGAAAGCCGATGGTCTGGTGAAGGGGATCTCTCCCGCTCCCATGAACATCAACAGTGGTACTTACCTTTTGAGTCCTTCTTCTTGGACCGACTGGAACCTCCCAATGGTCCTTCTCCCTTGGTGGAGAGGGATTGACAAAGCTCCTTAAAGGAAGCTGTATAAGAAGAGCCCAAGGAGAGCAGGATAAATGCCGTGGCTGAGGAGGAAGAAGAAGCAGCCTGGGCCTCCTCCTCCTCAAAGGTGATCATCTGCTCCAACTGTTCCACAGAGCCCGCTGCCACGGACACTGCCCAATGGGCATCCTTCAACTTGACCGGTGGATACGGCAGTGCGGTCCTCCAAGATCGAAGCTGAGAAGGAGCTGCACAATTCACAACCCTGCGAATCATAGCCAAGCCCCATGCAGCAGAAACATGTGGAGTGCGGATCGGTCCGGGACATCTTCTGCCCACAGGGGCACTGATGAAAGCTGGGAGTCAATTTGTCCATTACAGCCATGAGGGAAGATGAAGACCAGAGTCTTGCAAACTTTAGAATTAGTTTCGGATTAACCGAAGAGTGTGGATCCAGGCCTAAAATGTAGAGCGCTAAGGAGGGAACCTGAGCTTCCAAGCGGTTAGGAAGATCTGGCATCATGGGGAGGAGCCGAGGGTTTTAACACCCGGGTGGGTGGGAGGAGCCAGCTTGAAGACCTTCTGAAAACATTTAAAGTGGCAAGAAACCTGCCAGTAAGTGTGGATTGAACAACATAGCCACGTCCCTAGAACTACCTTTCTGTGTTGTCCTCCTGTCAAGATGTGGAACCTTTGAAAAAGAGCATTTTGCTCAAAGGCTATATCGAATGACAAATAAATACATACATACATACATATATATATATATATATATATATATATATATATATACATACATATATATATATATATATATATATATATATATATATATATTCATTCCATCTTGGGTGAGGCATGCCAGTAAGTAGTATTATTCCACCGTAAGCGTTGGCTGAGACTATTTTTGCCACCATTGCATCAGTATGTGTATAATTGCTATGTCTAGCTAATTGTACAATTGTTTTGTTCTTGCTTTAACTTTTTGCTGTACTTCACTAATCCTGCCACACGCTGGGACCCAGTTACTGACAAGTCCTTTGCCTTAGTTTGCTTTCCCATGTTCAAAAAGAGTTCATGAATACTTACCTTTGCCCGTCAGAAACAAAATGACCATGTACACGAAGTGCTGCAGCTGGTGCTGGCCCAGACACGAATCCTTACAGAAAATGCAAGAGCACCGCACTCAACCAGCAGACGTAAAGAAAACACAAAGGCAAGTACGCAAGAACTCATGGTTTATTGCTGAAGTCGAGAGCATAACACTCAAGAATGTTAAGTCCTGCAGTAAAACTGGTTTTGCATGCTTGCTTTTGCATTTTCTTAGCTTTTGCTGGTTGAGTGTGGCTCTCTTGTGTTTTCCCAACTTAAAAAATAACTTCTCAGTCAACTTATTGTTTGATAAGGAGAGACACATTGATATTGCTACATCTCTTGAAGAATTATGTAGCACTTAGAATTTCCAGTGTTACACAAGCAATGTGTTGTGGGACAAGGCATATCAAAATAAGAAAACCTGATGTCATACTTCTGGAATTTAAATTGTGAGCTTCCCACCCGGCCCCAGGGTCAGGCTTGTGATATGATGCCAGTTGTTAAGGTTTCAAGTATTTAAAAACAGTCTCCTTACCCCGCTCATTTTCAGCTATCAGGATGGAAAAAATTTCTAAAACATATATTGTCGACTGGTGGTATCGCAGCGTGCACGCAGTAAGCCTTCCAGTAATTATCAGGCACAGATATCTACTAAAAGAAATGGCTGCAATCAGTGATGGAAATAGGGGAGAACCTGGGGAACTCGGCTCCAGGAGTGAAATTAAATGTCTGACTCAGTTCGAGCAGCAAAATGTTGATGAACTGCATTTGTGTAAAACGTAGCTCCCTAAAGGCACAAAGATGCAAACCAATTAAAATGTAACCAGATTAAATTGTTTGTGGTATGTTATTTAACCGGGGAAGGGGGAGATTTAACAGAGACACCAGGGAAATTCTTCTACTCTTCTCAAGAGGTGCAGTGGGATCTTTAATGTCCACCACAGCAACCACCAGAAAGAAAGGACCATGGTTAAATGTCTCATCCAAAGGACAGCACCACCCGATGCTACAACATTCCCTAGTCTCCACTTGGGCGCCAGGGGTTTTCTGGTATGTAGCAGTAGTAGTAGGAGTAGTAAAAATTTGTATTCGTAAAATATGAACTGGGATAAAACTCTATTGGTATGGTATGAGTCATCCTGAGGTGATGGTTTCTCCCTAGTGAATTAGTTGCACTTCAAACACTGCCTACAACCGTTTTCAACTTTCATATTTTTGACTATTTTGACATTGCCCTATTTGGGTGTTCTTTTCCTGTATACTAGCACAAATTCTTCTGCTGCGTGTCTCACAAACAGCTGACCTTACCCTGTTGCTTTTGTGCCTGTGGTTATAAAAATGACTGTGATGGCATCAGTAATGTACTATGTACTCTGAGAACACTCATTTCAGTTTTATTCATGGGAAAATAATACAACTTTAAAACAACAGCAATGATTGTAGGAAACACATCACATGTGATACTTTGGAGATAGCATCAATTTTACAAGAATGCCATCCCCAAACTGAAGTACCACACTAATCCACAGACATAAAACAAGCAGGGCAATTTGAAATGGTAACAAATGCCAGCAAAATGGAATTTGTCCTTTCCTCCCACCCATCCAAATGCCCATGACTGTATTTGCAAAGTATTACGAGTAGCATAGCACACACACAGAAAACAGTCAGAGAAGGGGCAAAATTAAGAAAAATAAAATAAACTTTAGTGTGTCAGGAGAGCAGAGCGAGTAAGCACTAATCCGCAGGAGAGAAGAGAAACAGGCAAAGAAGCACTTCTGGATCACAGCAGGTCAATGGAGGGGGAGAAAACCAGAAATCATATTCCTGTTTAACTTCCACTGCTTTAGTGTACATGGGACAGTGAATAGGTACCACTATGGTGAAAAACCTAACACAAGTAGTTCTAAATAAAGAGCAACTAGCAGAGAAGCATGGTCCAGTTATCGGTCTGATGAAACCAACAGTTCTTGAGGACATTAAGAGTGAGAGATTGGCGGTCGAAAATATGCAAATCAGCATCAGCCCCAGGTCATGCAATGCAAAAATTGCAGCATTGTGGACCTCCTAGACAGGTTATCACAATAATAGCCATCTAGAAATGAAAAAGAATAATAGAAATATGTATAAGTACAATAACTGTTTAGAAACAAGTGCTGTTGTGCCAACAACATCAGCATATGAATAAATGTAACTGTTTGTATTACACCATCCACAAAAGTGCAGTAAACATATTATGACCATATAGAAATTGTTTCAGTCATTTTTCCACATAAAAGAAACAGAAAAAAAGATGACATTCACCTAAAACACACCATGTTACAAGAGCCTTAAGTCACTCCAAAGGTGGCTCTAATGGGGAATTAATGCATGGGTGGGTGGTTGTAGGCACTCTGCCTTCAGCCTCGTGCCACCCCCCCCCCAACCATGCATTAATTCCCCATTAGATGCCACCTTCATTGTAACAATGCTTACTTAATGTTTATGTGTTCAGAAGGTTCTTTTTTTTAACTTCATATGTATTGTTATTTATAACAAACATACAGTTTGAATACAAGCATAGATACTTCAATATACTCAAAGAGAAACTATGAGGACACCACTCCTCTTAATACACATGGTTAAAATTTGTCTTATGCTTTGAGATACATCATTCAGTGGGTACAAAATAATAAGATTATAACAATGAATTCCCAGTATAAGCTGCAGTGTGAGCCCATGGACACCGTGGTATATAACTCGTAGTTTGAATTAAGTATAAAACTCCCCCAAATCCTCCACCTCCACCAGGAAGGATGGAATCTACCACACTTCAGCCTTTGATTAATGCACTTATTTGTGCAAATTCCCAATAAAAACAGTGCTTATAGAGTAGGTCATGCAACAGCATTTGCATACTAAATAAAAAAAAAGGTAGAAAGAAAAAAGGGTACATTATTTCTTTAAATATATGACATAAACAAGAGGTATGTCTCTGGACTACATTCTATCCCTTCAAGTTCCCCAAGGCATCTGTCTGAAATGGGAATCCCGTTTACTGTTGTAAAGGAAAAAAGGACAACAATCTCACAGTGGCTATTTTAAACTGTGAAATAATCAGTATAAATGCTGCCTCTACAGAGCCACAGTATAGAAAGAAAAAAACTAAATAAAATAATTGTTCACTGCTCGCTAAGTGTCCATTAAGCCCTGAGGCAGCAGTCCTCCCAACAGACAGGATCTTCAAAATATTCCCTTTTGTCAAACGTCTTCATGAAGCTTCTTCATCTTCGGATGATGATTCCCCTCGTTTCCTTTCTCTGGATCTGGACGAGTGTCTGCGCCCATTTTAAAGTTTCTGCTGACTCAGAGAATAAGAAGACTTTGCCCTGATGAGCAATACGAAGACAAGCAGGAAATACCATGCCATGGGAGAGTTGGGACTCCCTTAAAATAGCTCTCACTCCATCAAATTATTTTCTTTTCTGACGGATTGCTTACCCAATATCAGGGAACAGCCTTACCTGTTCCCCATCCTGAAGGAAAGTGCATTTTTGTCTAGCCAGCGCCAAGATGAAATCACAGGACCCAATCCCATCTGTCACTACCACCACTGCCCTCTGTGCTTCGGGATTATCTGTTCTGCCTCTGGATGTCACTCAGGACACCTTTTGGATGCGGTGAATTAGATCGGAGACAACTTCTCTGAGCTGTTGTACCAGCTATTCCTGAACAAAAAAGGAGGAGGCGATCCCACTTGTAACCCTCTGGCAGACTCAGTACCCGAATATTTGCAGCCCTCGCCTAGTTCTCCAGGCTCTCCAGTCTGGATCTAAGGTGGGTGTTTTCTTTCATAGCAGCATTCACCACTCCCAGTGCTGCATCAGCTTACTTTGATGCATCTACCGATACTGTCTGGACAGACTCTAGGTTTACTTCAGTCCCGGATACTCGAGTCATTAAAGCATCAAATTTATCAGCCAAGCCAGATACCAAGGCAATCAGTCTGTTGATTTTAAGGTCCAAAGTCTGAAGGGTCTCTTCAGGTTGCAAGTCGTCTGTCTCGGGAGTTTGGCCTTGCTGCGAGCGCGTGGTTGGCGCATCGGCAGGAGTTCTTGATTTACCTCCCGATCCCGGGGCTTTCTCCCTCTTAGATTGCTTTATACTGCCCAGGAATCAGTTATCGTCATATGCCACCATTCAAAACTCACTTTTGAGAAGAAAAATTAGTACTTTTTAAGAAGTATTTCCTACTAAAATTGCTTAGCTCTGGTACTGAGCATCCAACTAGTTTGGGCTCAACAGCACCCAGTTGCAAGTTTTGAAAAATGTAGCAAAACTCAATTTCAGGACTCTGCAGCCCCATGGATCCAAAAGGAATGGATCAGTTAAGTAAATAATGGAGCAGTAATAATATTTTTGTCTGGTTATCCACTATGAGCATATAAACCATAGCAAAATAAAAAAAAACACCATAAGTCCATACACACACCTAATACATACAGTAGAACAAATATATGACACATATCAGTAGTATACTACACATATAAACATAATTCAGATGTATTTTTTGTAACTTATTTACACAGGTAGCCAAGCTGAGAGGCAGCATTTCATTTCTGGTGGGGTCCAGTTCTACCAAAATTTCTGCAGCTGGCTGGACTGCAGCACTAGGTAATTTTTCCCCAAGGTCACACTATGGAATTTGCCACTTGCAAGGTTAGAACCTGCAATCTTCTAGTTCCCATTTTGGTTCTGTAAATATGTATACCATTCAAACATCTTAGCTGAGCATACCTTTCAACCCCCTAACAAACTTCAGGTGCAGAGCTTTAAAAAAAGAACATTTTTTAAGTGAAGTTGTAGGCTTCAGCGTTAATGCTTAATATTTATTTTTTTGTGCTTCAGATCCAAAAAATAACTGAATGAAGAGCAGAGGTTAGTTGAGATGCAACAGGGTCTTCTCTTCTAATCAAGGACAATTGAGAGGTATGTACACTATCTCAGCAAACACATTTCTACTTCATTGTTCTCATCAGTATTATCATACTATATTTCACCCCTCACTCCTCCCTGAAACCCACTAAACAGCTTGCGTTTGCTCACCTTAACGTGCAAAGCCTTTTGGCAAAAAAAACCTTAATCAAGTCCTGGGTGACGGCTAATGCTTTTGATATCATTGCCCTCACCAAAACCTGGCTGAAGGAGGACATCTCCCCCAATGGAATCCTCCTTGAAGGTTACTCAGTCTTTAGAAAAGACAGGGTGGTGAAGTGTGGGGAAGGCTGCCTCATCTGGGTTGCCAATAACCTCCTTGCCACCAAATCTGACCACCCACTACCCACCTCCTCCCTTGAGACCATCTAAATTAACTTCTTCCTTCTTGGAGCAGATAAAATGGTCACAGTAAGCATGGTGTACCTGCCATCCTCCTCTTTATCCCGTGATCTCTTCCTCTTGCTCGATATCAAGACCTCCCTCCCCCAAGGGAGGGATTGGATCATTCTTGGGGATTTCAACCTAATCTAGCTGTTCCCTCACTGTGACTCCAGTGAGGAATCCATACTTGGTCTTGGCCTACACCAGCTCATCACTGAACCTACCAGAACCAACTACAAAACTGGATCCCAGTCCCTCATTAATTGGGTCCTGGTCTCACACCCCTCTCATGTTACCACCTCTGAAGTTCTTCCCAACTCAGTCAGTAACCACTGTTCTGTCTTCTGCGGATGGTTCATAAACCCCCCCCCCCTCCGCCGCCCACACAAATTCATCCAAACCAAGCAATTGAAGAAGCTGGATGCCTCTGAGTTTTCCAAAGCCACCCTAGCCCAAGACTGGTCCTTCACTGAAAAGATTTTTAACATTTGCAAAGTGCTTGAAGCCTTTAGCAATAAGTTATTTGCCCTCTGCAACTGTTTCATCCTGCTTAAAAAAATCCAGGTTAAGGGTTCTAGCCAAGAATGGGTCACCCCCAAAATTCACAAACTAATGAGGAATAGGGACCGAGCCTGGAAGTTATACAGAAAACACAAAACCCCCCAACTCCTCCAAGACTTCAGAACCCTCTGGAACAGGCGCAAATCTTCCACAAGACCTGCTAAATCCTCTTTCATCCTGGAACAACAATGTGCTGCCCAGGGGAACCCTATGAGGACTTGGAACATTCTTAACAACCTTATTGGTAGGGGAATTTCCAAAGATCATGTTTATCTTACCTCCAAAGGGACAACCACCACCGAGCCAAATTAAATAGCCTCCCTTTTCAATAAATACTTCGGTGACCTTGACCAGTACAAGCCCAGCTCCACTCCTACCTCATTTACTCCTGCACCCCTTCAAGTCTCCCACCCTAAGTTCCATTTCAGGTACCTAATCACAGATGAAGTGGTCAAGTTAATCAAAACAAATGACCCAAGACCGTCCAAGGGCACTGACAACATTGACTTCAGAGTTCTCTGTTTTGTCTGTGACTCCCTGGCCATCCCTCTTACTAACATTCTCAACCACTCCCTCTGCATGGGATCCTTCCTGAAAGCTTGGAAGTGCACCATTATTAAATCTCTTCACAAATCTGGTTCCAAGGATCTAGTATCCAACTACCGTCCCATCTGTCTCTTTGCCCCTCTCTCCAAAACTTTAGAGAAAGTGGTCCACAGGCAAACCTCGGAATTCCTCTCCAAATACAACCTTCTCACAGAGGCCCAGCATGGATTCCATGTTCAACACAATACCGAAACTGCCCTCAAGTTCACCCACTCCATAGACAAAGCTAGCAATGAAGGCTTCTACACTGGTGCTGCATTCATAGACCGCACCAAAGCATTTGACCTCATTGATCATGAAGTGATCCTCCGTACCCTGGCTGGCCTCCATTTCTCACCCGAGGTCTACTTCTGGTCAAGGATTACCTAACGGGCAGATTCTATCGTACCATTATTGGCGACGTCTTCTCTGAATCCTGCCCCATCAAATACGGCTTCCCCCAAGGGTCCATCCTGGGTCCTCTCCTCTTCTCTCTGATCATTAACTCCCTGCCTGACATTTGCACCACCTCTGAACTCATTCTCTATGCTGATGATGCAGCCCTTTTCTGTCAGGACAAAAACCCCAACGCTCTCATTAACAAACTCCAATTTGATTTCAGCAGACTTCACACCATGTTCACGTCCAAAGGTCTTGTACTAAACTCCAAGAAAACTAAGTTCATGGTTTTCTCTAGCCCCTGCAAACCTCTTGGCTATGACCTCTCCCTCTATGACAACCTTGGTAATGCCTTTGAAAGAGTCAGTGAATTCAAATATCTTGGCTTGGCTTACTACTAGATAGCCACCTCAATTTCAATGCTCACACCAGCCTCACAATCAAAAAAGCCCACCAACACCTCGGTATCCTCCACAGAACCAAGAATTTCTTTAACAGGGAATCCAAATCCCTCTTAGTCTCCAGCTTCCTCCTGTCTTTGACTATAGTTCAATTGTCTCCCTCCCCCACCTCTCCATCAAAAATGTCTCAGACTTCGGAGCTCCTACCACAATGCTATCTGCTTTGCCTCTGGTCTCCCTAAACTCACACACCACTGTGACCTTTATAAGCTCACTAGTCAGCCCTCCCTTGAGGCTCACCTCAACTACAAGATGGCCACCTTCTTCTTCAAAGTCTCCCGTGGATTGCTCCCTGATTGCCTCACTTCTTTCTTCCAGACAGCCGCCATCACCAGGACCACTAGACTGTCTTCCACTCTCTCTTTCACTGTTACTTTCTGCTGGACCACTCAAGGCCAGAAAACACTCTCTAAATAAACAAATCAAAATGAAAGAAAAAGCCACTATGGTTCTCAAAAGAGGTGGCGGGGAAAGTCAGTGAGAAAAAGATAACATTCAGGAAGTATAAGGAAACACAGAAGACGTAGGACAGAGAGCTGTACCAGTTAAGGCAGAAGGAAGCAGGAAGGGAAGTCAGAACAGCAAAGGCCCAAACTGAGGAAAAGAGCCAACTCGGTTAAGAAGGGGGATAAAACCTTTTATAGGTACATCAGGGAGTGCAGAAAGACAAAGGGAGGGATAGTGAGGCTGAATAGAATGGACAGTGGGTGGGCTGAGAGGGACAGTGAAAAAGCAGGAATACTGAATGAATATTTCTGCTCAGTATTCACAAAAGAGGAGGAGGGGGAGGTGCCTAATCCAATTAACAGAAGCACTCTTGATAGGGGGGTTGATCCCAGTCTTTCACAGAAGAAAGAGTTCTGAAAGAACTCCTAAAACTGAAGGTGGACAAAGCAATGGAGCCTGATGGAATTCACCTCAGAATTCTAAAGGAATTACGGGAAGAACTAGTGAAACCACTGACTACCCTTTTTAACGAATCTTGGGAGGATGGTGTGGTACCTGAGGACTGGAGGAAGGTGGATGTGATTCCCCTTCACAAAAGTGGGACCAAGACAGAGGCAGGAAACTACAGACCTGTCAGTTTGACCTCTGTGGTAAGGAAAGTGATGGAATCACTTCTGAAGGAAAGAATTGTTGAGTACCTAGAGGCCAGCGGGGTACAGAACTCAAGGCAGCATGGGTTCACAGCGGGAAAGTCATGTCAGATGAATCTAATTGATTTCTTTGACTGAGTGACCAAAGTAGTAGACCAGGAAGGGGTTGTGGATATGGCCTACCTAGACTTTAGCAAGGCATTTGACACAGTCCCACACAAAAGATTAATTGTCAATTTAACCAGCCTGGGAGTGGGTCCCAGGGTGGTAGCCTGGGTAAAACATTTGGCTGGACAACAGGACACAGAAGGTAATTGTAAATGGAGTCCACTCTGAAGAAAGAGGGGTTACTAATGGGGTACCGCAGGGAGTAGTACTGGGTCCAGTCCTTTTTAATGTCTTTATAAGATTCATTGCAGAGGGACTGGAAGGAAAAGTATGCCTCTTTACAGATGACACAAAGATCTGCAACAGGGTTGCTGCACAAGGAGGTGTGGAAAGGATGAGAAGTGACTTGGCAAGGTTGGAGGAATGGTCAGAAGTATGGCAACTTGGATTCAATGCAAAGAAGTGCAAAATAATGCACCTGGGAAACAAGAACCCAGAGGAAGATTACACAATGGGGGGAGGTAGTAACAACAACAAAAATGGAAAGGGACCTAGGGATAATAATATCAGATGATCTGAAGGTTAGCAAGCAATGTGAGAAGGCAGTAGGGAGGACTGGGGGTATACTGGGATGTATAGGGAGAGGCATCACTAGCAGAAAACAGAAAGTTGTTATCCTTCTGTACAGAGAGTTGGTGAGACCCCATCTGGAGTACTGAGTCCAGTTCTGGAGACCCCATCTCCTCAAGGATATAGACAAGATAGAGGCAGTCCAGAAGAGGGCAACTAAAATGGTGCAGTGTCTGCAAGAGAAGCCATATGAGGAGAGACTAAAGTAGCTTAATATGTATACCCTTAAGGAAAGGAGGGGGGTGGGACATGATAGAAACTTTTAAGTACCTCAGTGGAATCAACAAAGTCCAAAAGGGTAGCATCTTTCAGAAAAGAGATGTGTAAGAACAAGGAACACCATTTAAAGATAGGGGGCGGTTCAGGGCAATGTGAGGAAGTATTTTTTTCAAAGAGAGGGCGGTGGATGCATGGAACAGCCTTCCTGAGGAGGTTGTGGGGTCTAAAACTGTGGGAGAAATTCAAGAATACATGGGACAGACATAAGGCAATTCTTGTGGGGGGTAAGAAGAAATAGGTTTTTTGTTAACTAGGATCTGCAGGTTATCCTGTAGGTATGCTGTAGGTATGGAAATGGGCAGACTAGGTGGGCCAAGCGGTCCTTATCTGCCGTCAAAGTCTATGTTTCTATGTTTCTGTACCTCCCAAGTATTCTTGCAAGACAGAAGTCCTCTAATCACAATGACGCAGACCAAATTATACTTCCTGCTTATCACACTACATAATGTACAGTTTTCACTCGAACAGTCTTCATTTTGGCATGTGAATGCAAGGGTTCCCAGTGTGTCAATAACACACTGACTTTTTCAGAAATAACATAATGTTCTTATTGGTATACAACTCTGCCATGAGTCATAAATACCGCAATCCCATATCATACTGTGTCTCATAAAAGAATAGGAACATTGAAAATTCTAGATAAAAGATCAAGGGTCCATCCTGTCTGTCTTCTGCCATCCAGGCAGCTGCAGCACCTAACATTCCATATCAAAACTGAAACATCGGGGAACCTCCTCTACTTAGTGCATTAAATGTACTACCCAGGAATGCTGTTCTCCATGAGGAGCTGATCCAACCCGAGTTGAAAAGATTCAGCACTTCCCACTTGCATGGCTTCTTGTAGGAGCTTGTTCCGTGGGTTTACCACTCGTCAGGTGAAGAAATGCCTCCTCACTTTACCCCTAATTCTACTCCCTTAAACTGTAGGGTATATCCCTTTTTCTACTGCCTGAACAAGCTGAAAATGTTTCCCCAGCACCTTGTGAAATCCTTTGAAAATATTAAATCATGCTTTTTCTCTTCTTAAGACTTATTTTTTTATTTATTTAAACTTTATTTACCAGGTAAACAAACATAACTCTGAAGGCTTGTTTCCAGTTGTGACCCTGGGGTGGGGGAGGAGGATTATAGGTAAGACTACAGATACCCACAAAGGTCTTGTGGTACCATAAGTACAGTGACAAACACTACATAAATGCAGGAATACATTTTTCCACATGGGACCTTTATTTAAGGCAAAAAGCAAACAAAACAAAAAAAAAACAGCAGTTCATAATGTAGGAGACAGCACAATGCATACTATACAATGTACAATATTTGGCACAGAGAGTGGTGGTAAATGGTATACAGTCAGAAGAGATGCAAGTCACAAGTGGGGTACCTCAGGGATCAGTCCTGGGGCCAGTCCTCTTCAACATCTTCATTAGTGACCTTGCAAATGGACTAGAGGGTAAGGCTTGTCTGTTTGCAGATGACACCAAGATCTGCAACAGAGTAGATGATCCAGATGGGGTGGGCAGAGCGAGAAGAGATCTGGATAAACTAGCAAAATGGTCAGAAGAGTGGCAACTAGGATTTAATGCAAAGTGCAAAATCATGCACATAAGGAAGAGAAACCCTGAAGCCACCTATAGGCTGGGAGGAGTTGCTAGCAGTCACAAAGGAAGAAAGAGACTGAGGCATCATCATCACTGATGACCTGAAATCATCCAAGCAGACCTCTAAAGTGAGATAAGGCTAGGGGTGTTAGGGTGTATTAGTAGGGGTATCCAAGTCGTAAGAGGGAGGTAATAATCCTCTTTACAAGACACTAGTTAAGGCCCCATCTGGAGTACTGTGTGCAGTATTGGAGGCCACATCTTCACAAGGACATTAACCAAATTGAGGCAGTCAGAGAAGGCAACCAAATGGTGCAGGGACTGCATCAGAAGACATATGAGGACAGAGTAACAGAGCTCAATATGTATACCCTTGAGCAAAGGAGGAGAGAGGTGATATGATCGAGGCATTCAAACACCTTAAGGGCATTAACAAGGTGAAAGAGTCTAACATGTTTAAATATAAGAAAAATAGCAGGACAAGAGGACACAGCATGAGATTAGAGGGGCCGATTAAGGAGGAATGTGAGGAAATTCTTTTTTCACAGAAAGGGTGGTGGATGCATGGAATGGCTTACCACAAGAAGTGGTGGCTATGAATACAGTGCAGGGCTTCAAACAAGCATGGGATAGGCATAAGGGAGCAATACAAATGACTATGAATAGATAGGCCACTGACAGAGCAAAGGCCGATGGCACATTTACAAGGTAGAAAAAGAAACGGGCAGACTGGATGGGCCTTGCGGTCCTTATCTGCCGTCAACTTCTATGTTTCTATCCCAGGTCACTCCTGTAAAAAAGCTTTCATCTTAGTGTGCTATACCTGGTTAAACAACTAAATAAAATAAATATGTTTCTATGGCAGGTGCAGTTGGAGTCTGTGCAATCAAGACTTATCTACGGAGTCCGTTACCAATCATAGCATACAATAGGCTATGTGCCAAGTAGGTTTGCGGTAGCAGAGGGGAGGTTAGGGCCCAGTGGTCCCACCAGGTAGTGTCAGGCCTTTGGAGGTTATTGCCAGACAAGGGGTTATTGGGGCATGTGGTCTGGGAGTTGTGATGAACTTTAATTTGCCTCTTGCATAAAGGAAAGAAATTGGCTGATGTGATTTTGCCATGCAAGGTATTCCAAACAGAGGGAAGCTTGTAGGTGATAGAGGCTTGCCCAGGGTTTCTTCTGCGATATGGGATCTGGAAAGGGCAGCTGTCTCAGATCTGAGGGAGTAGGAGTGATCTGTAGCCACTGTGAAGAGACCCAGGAAGTAACTAGGGAGTTTCCTGCCCAGTACCTAGCCCCCACTAGAGAGTGTGCAGAGACTGCTTCTTCGGGGGTGCAGTTCCTTGTACATTATACAGTGGTACATTTTAAGGAGGACAAGCCGGAACAGTTGAAGAGTGTTGATAGTTTGGAGAGGGCAGTGACATTGGCATCTGTACAGACAGTGACACTGTAGGCCAGCAGGGGAAATATGGAGCACTTGACCACTAGAGTGCAGCATTACTGTGTTTGCTTACCATGATACGTTCCAGACTCTCGACTTCCCCGGGGGGGGGGCAGAACCCCCATATGTAAACTAAATACAACTTGGTTTTGTTAGACGTAGGGGGCTCTGCACCCCACAGTGTGTTTATTCTTGTACTTGGGTAGTGAGTCAGTTCTCTTCGCTATAACATAGACCCCAAGTGACCAGCATTTCGCTGGTCAGACCCACAAAGTAACATTTAAACCCTCAGACCAGCACAGACTTTCCAAAACCAGCAAAATGCACAAGCAGAGTGACTTGGGCCAGACTGGGTAAACTCTGAAAAGGAAACAAATTGGGTACTCAGGCTCCAGTCCCCTAAGAATATCCATCTGCACTCAGATGAGATCTGGCGTGGGCTGGGGTTATGCTGGGTGTATTAAGACATTCTAAAAAAATATTATAAGCAGTTCTCCTAATTGCATCCAGTCAAAGTGGCCTGCCTAGTCGCTACAGAACCTCACTCACTGCAAAGGAGATCTAGTGTGGGCTGGGTTGAAATCACATCCAGTGTCAAAAGGGGCTCCCCTAAGTGGCATTGTTTAAGAACCTGACTGCAAAATCATTTAAATCCTGTCCCAAAACTTTTTTGAAGAGGGGGTACCCCCTCTCCCAACTCAGCCACCTCTGGACCAGCATTCCAGTTGCTGAAACTTGGGACCTATGTATAATATCTACGGCTAGCACAGCGCGTGATGGCACACTGCATGCATAACTGCCCAAAGAACTAATGGATATCATTAGTTTTGCGAGTATTACAGGACTGGTTGCTTAGCAGTATGCTAAACAACTAATGGGGTCCTTAGTCCTCCACTTACGCTGAATTTCCTAGACTAGGCCTTTCTTGTTCCTCAGCAGGAACCTTTGAGTGTTGTACTGTAGACACACACTCATTTCCTGTCATGCAAACTGCGACTGGAGAGGTGGTGGGTGGAGGGCCCGTGCCAGTCACCCTCACTGTAGCACTGGGCAGCGATCTCAACTATGGGAGGGTGTCAAGTGCGGGGGGTGGGTGGGTACAGCTTATATACTGGGGGGGGGACTAAACAGCCAGAGATGGAGGAAAATAATAATGCAGTCAGATGAGCATCAATGAGGGATGGGGAGCCACCATACAACCAAGGATGGAGGATAACGGTATTTAGGCATTCGGATGGTTATCAAGAAGGGAGGGGGACCACTTGACAGTCAGGGAATCCAGCTCGTACTCGGCACGCTACTAGGTATAAGGTGGGAGGGGAGGCAGGTGCTGATGCACCCCTGTGTGCAATGTAAAGGGCAGGATTTTGAAAGCAGTAAATAGCCTACCACAGCAGCCTTTTACTGTGTCTAAAATTGACTGAATATACCACCGTGCCTGTATGCTGGAGGATTACCATATTTGCATTCTTGCACTGATGTAGTCTTTGTGATCGTGCTGTTCAATGAGCGTCACTCACTGAGGTACACTCAATACACCTGTTCAACACCCACTGCTGTTCCTGTCACTAACAGGCTGCCCGCACATCACTAAGTGCACTTCGACAAAGTCCTCCAGTCTGCCTCCTCCACCTCCCTATAAGGTGGACAAAGCAATGGGGCCTGATGGAATTCACCCCAGAATTCTAAAAGAATTAAGGGGGGAACTAGTGAAACCACTGACTACTCTTTTTAATATATGATGGGAGGATGGTGTGGTACCCAAGGACTGGAGGAAGGCAGATGTGATTCCCCTTCACAAACGTGGGACCAAGACAGAGGCAGGCAACTACAGACCTGTCAGTTTGACCTATGTGGTAGGGAAAGTGATGGAGTCACTTCTGAAGGAAAGAATTGTTGAGTACCTAGAGGCCAGTGGGGCACAGGACCCAAGGCAGCATGGGTTCACAGCGGGAAGGTCATGTCAGACAAATCTAATAGATTTCTTTGACTGGGTGAACAAAGTAGTAGACCAGGGAGGGGCTGTGGACATGGCCTACCTAGAGCGTTAGCAAGGCATTTGACACAGCCCACACAAAAGATTAATAGTCAAATTAACCAGCCTGGGAGTGGGTCCCAGGGTGGTAGCCTGGAAGTAAAACATTGGCTGGACAACAGGACACAGAAGGTAAGTGTAAATGAGTCCGCTCTGAAGAAAGAGGGGTTACTAGTGGGGTACACGGAGGTTCAGTACTGGGTCAGTTCTTTTAATGTCTTTATAAGTGACATTGCAGAGGACTGGAAGGAAAAGTATGTCTCTTTGCAGATGACACAAAGATCTGCAACAGGGTTGATACACAGGAGGCGTGGAAAAGGATGAAAAGGGACTTGGCAAGGTTGGAGGAATGGTCAGAAGTATGGCAGCTAGGATTCAATGCAAAGAAGTGCAAAATAATGCACCTGGGAAACAAGAACCCAGGGAAGATTACACAATGGGGGGTAGTAACAACAACAAAAAAGGAAAGGGACCTGGTGGTAATCATATCAGATGACCTTATGGTTAGCATGCAATGTGAGAAGGCAGTAGGGAGGGCTGGAGGTATACTGGGATGCATAGGGAGAGGCATCACCAGCAGAAAACAGGAAGTTGTTATCCCTCTGTACAGGCAGTTGGTAAGACCCCATCTGGAGTACTGCATCCAGTTCTGGAGACCCCATCTCCGCAAGGACATAGACAGGATAGAGGCAGTCCAGAGGAGGGCAACTAAAATGTGCAGGGTCTGCAAGAGAAGCCATATGTGGAGAGACTAAAGGAGCTTAATATGTATACCCTTGAGGAAAGAAGGGAGAGAGGGGACATGATAGAAACTTTTAAGTACCTCAGTGGAATCAGCAAAGTCCAAGAGGGTAGCATCTTTCAGAAAAAGAGACGTGCAAAAACAAGGGGACACAATTTAAAGATGGGGGGCGGTTCTGGAGAAATGTGAGGAAGTATTTTTTCACAGAGAGGGTAGTGGATGCGTGGAACAGCTTTCCTGAGGAGGTTGTGGGGTCTAAAACTGTGGGAGAATTCAAGAATGCATGGGACAGACATAAGGCAATTCTTGTGGGGGGTAGGAAGAAATAGGCTGTTGGTTAACTAGGATCTGCAGCCTATCCTGTAGGTAGGGAAATGGGCAGACTAGGTGGGCCAAGCGGTCCTTATCTGCCGTCAAAGTCTATGTCTCTATGTTTCTGTGTTTCCTGATATGTGACTGAAGGCAGCTTTACACCCTGTAAAGGGTGTCAAGTTTAGTTTAACACCTGCCTGTTACTTGGGATTTATTCCCAGGGAAAAAATACCTAGCCTATCTGAGCAGTCTTCCTTCTTAACCATTCCAGTCCCATATCATATAATCATGTCATATGTACACATCATAAATGTCTTACCAAGGGAGCGAGCCTGGGTTGCTGTGGGTCGGCAGGGGAAGGAGAGGATTGAGCGTCCAGAGGACAGCTCTCCTCTCCCGGGGAGGGACAGGGGTCCCGATCGGTGCTCTGCTGATCTCTGGTCGAGGCTGGAGATCAGCAGGCACTGCGAGGTAAGAATAGGAGTGGAGGGGGGAGTGGCAGACATTGGATACGCCTTGACATCGGGGCACCAGCCACTCCCCAGGGGAAAAACAGGAAAATGCCTCTCTGCTCCGGCAGAGATGGAGCACCAGGAGCTTGCCCCTGATTTACGGCTGCCCACCCGGCATCCTCCCGACCGACGTTACTGCTATGTCGGGGCCCACCCCGTCCCAGAGCGGTGAGTATAACCGAGGCTTTATCAGTGACGGAGGATGGCCAGGTAGGGTGTGTGCTGTAGGGGGATGACTCCATGCGCTCCTGATGAAGCCCACAGCCGAGGGACGAGTAGGAGGCAAAAATAGAAAATAAATAAATGAATAAATAAATAAATGTCTTACCATATAGAATGTCTTCTAAGTTTATTAACCATGCAAACATTGTAGAAGAAAACACAACTGCACATACCCCAGTAATGGAAAGCATCATGGGAAACATATGCAAATCCCCATGACAGAATTTGGACTGGCTCTACTTTAAGCAGAACTGCGTGGTGCCAGAAGGCCTCATAGTGCAATCAACAAAGGCTAAGAACAGCAGACACGTACACATGTTTCGTCCTCATTTGGACTCATCAGTGTGCCATATCTGTGTCTTAGCCCAGGGAAAGGAAGACAGCCACCCCTTAAGGGGATGTTATTTGTTTGGGTCATAGGGAGCCCAAAATAGAGAAGGAAACGAACTACAAAAGAACCCAAGAGCAAATGCCCTGAGGCATGGGTTGTCCAGGAGGATATTGTCCACACAGCCAGTTCTGCTTAAAGTAGAGCCAGTCCAAATTCTCTTATGGGGATTTGCATATGTTTCCCATGATGCTTTCTATTATTGGGGTATGTGTAGTTGTGTTTCATTTAAAATGTGGCTGTATGGCTAATATTCTCTGGGATAACCCATGGCTCAAGGCATTTGTTCTGGGCTTCTTTTGTAGTTCTGAACATTGTAGAGACATGTATCTCACATGTCTCTTTGTAAAATATTGATGATTGTCTTAGATTCCTGCTACTTGGTCCCGACTTCATCATAATCCTGTCTTTGTCACCTCTCAGTCTGTTGTCATGGTAATGACTGTGATGTCACAAGCAGGAGATTATGGCATTCGGCATCAACTAAGGATAAAGATCCTGTTTTCTTAAAATGTTCTCAGTAAAAATATGTAGGGTTAGAAATGCAGAAAAAATGTGAACGATAAGGTGACTTGTGCCTAAATAACAGTACCACCCACCAGGATGAAGCACTCTGCAATTTTATGTCACCGTTTCCTGCGTGACAAAGTGCAGTAATTACCATTGGGGTACATTAGTTCCTGCAGTGTCCTACAAGTTATCACTGCCTGAAATAGTAATACTATGCTTCATTCTGGGAGGGAGCTTTTTATGTTTTTAAAAGTTCTTCCAGAGGTAACAGCAGCTTGTTTATTCAGTCTATTATTTATCCTCCTTATTGCCGACCTTCCCACCTCTGGATTTGTCTCCCCCCCACCCCATCACTTGACAGTTCTAAGACTTACCTTGTCTGACTTCCCCCAGAGCTTACTCCCTGTGAATGGGCTGTCAGGGTGGCCAACACTCTCGAAAGCTGGACCCAGTGTTGGAGGTGCCCAGTCACTGTTGTGGGGCCTATAGTGGACCAGGCCACCATCCAGCAACAGTCACTGGTTTTCCTTCCTGTTTTGTCCTTCACATGAGGCCACAAGCATGCCATGGTACAATGTACGTGCTCTGCCTCTCTAGAGATGCCTGTGGCATCTACTTGTGGGACCCTTTCTCTCCGTATGCCCCCCCCCACCGCACTGTCAGCCAGATTCGTGCAGGTGGCAGGTTGAGCAGCAGGAGACACTATCCCCCTCCATGGGTGGGGGAGATGTGTCCAAGAGGCACTCAATCTTCCCTCCTCTGGCTAGTCCCCAGTGACCCAAGTCCGGTCCTAGAGCTGGGTTGCCAGCATAGCAAGTGATTAGTGCTACTACTACACTGCCACACCACATCTGTAAGTGGCTCTTTAAAAGGAGTCTAAACAATCTGCAAATTCAAAAGTAGGATTATAACCTTACAAATAATTACATTTATAACCACACTTCAGCAGCATATATATTAAAATATATTAAAATACCACTGTTGCTTGTTAATCCAGGTGAGTGGTCTGATGGTGTATTCAGGAGAATCTTTTTTTTTTTCAACTTACATTTTAAGTTTCTAAAATTCAGTATAAATTGATACAAGAGAGGTACGTTCAATGAGCAGTGTACATCACTTGGAACATCATATAATGACAGGATATTTTATAGTCCTCTTCATTTGTTACTAAATATGAGGGGTTTATCCTGCATTTGCAACTCATAGCACTGAACATATACAGGAAGCAAATCTAACACAAGTAATATCAGAACCTACTAGACCAAATTACAAAACAGGGAACCACACCATCCTGGATTGGGCTCTGGTGTCCAACCCTGCCAACATCAGGTCAGCCTCACAATGGCTGACACACTGAGCGACCATTCCCCAATATACTGTGTCTGGGAAAACAGTGCGCCCAAGGTACAACCTAGGTTAATCACCAAATGAGACTACTCCAAACACCTTGCTGACCAATTCAATGACCACCTAGGAAACCTTGATTGGAGTCCACTAAGACTCCTCCCTAACCTGGAAGAAGCTCTGGACTATTTCCAGAACATTTTCACGAATGCAGCTAACCTCTTTGCACCCCTGAAAACACTTTGTGCAAAACGGAGCTGCTAGAAGTGGATCACTCCATCTCTCAAGAAACTAATGGTCAGCTGTGACAAGGCCTGGAAAAAGTACAGGCACTCCTTACTTCCCGGTGACCTCGTGGCATACAAACCTCTCAGAAATAAATGTAAAAAGGGAATACGTCACACACCTCCTGCAATCCAACCTAGGCAACCCTAGACTATTCTGGTCCCATATCAATGAACTGATCAAGGGCAAAAGCAAGTCAGTTCCTGGCCTAATTTAGGTCAGTGGACAACTGCTGAGTAATGAACTCCAAATCACCTCATCTCTCAACCACCACTTCAGAAACCTGGAGGCATACAAGACCGGGCTACTACCCCAAAACAGGGAGCCCTGCAGACTGGAGAGACCCTGCCTCGACCAACCAGCATTCCACCTGTGGTTGGTCAAGGTTAAAAAGGTTCTTGTCCTTCTGAATTCCCTAAAACCAAAGGGAACAGGAGGGCCTGAAGGTTTAAACCCCAGGCTGCTTAAGGCGGGAGCCCCAGCCCTCTCCAGACCCTTAACCTTGCTCCTTCTGGAGGGTGTTGTCCCATACCTGTGGAAACAGGCCCACATAATCCCTATTCATAAGGGTGGCCCTTGACAACTGATTGGTAACTACCAGACTATCTCCCTGCTCTGTATCCTGACAAAAATACAGGAAAGGCCAGTATATGGTCAAATCAGGGACTATCTTGAGACACATCAGCTTCTCGCTCCTACCCAGCATGGCTTCAGAACAAACCATGGCACAAACACAGCCTGATAAAGTTATCGGCTGATATGCTCTGCGCCACTGATAAAGGGGTTCCCACTGGAGCAGTCTTGATTAACCTCTCCAAGGCCTTCGACCTAGTCGACCACAAACTCCTGCTGTCTAAAGTGGGTAGGCAAGACCTCGATCCCCATGCTCTCAAATGGTTTGAGAGCTACTTAACAGGGCACACTCAGAGAGTCATGTTGAGGAGTGTGGTATCTGACCCACTCCCCCTAAAAGAGGGAGTACTGCAAGGATCAATACTAGAAAGATCTGGTAAGTAGGGGGAGTGGCTTAGCTAGAAGGAAGCTACATTTAAAGACTGCCTTAGAAAGTTTCTGCTAGTAGCTTGGCAGAAAACACCAGGAGAAAGGACTGCTGTGTGACTGGACTTCTCTGCTGGGACTATAGTAGAAGAACTTTTGTATTTGACCTTTAGTTAAGGGTAAAAAAACTAACATACAAAAAAAAAGTGTGTGTTTGGGTTAACTGAACTGAATGGGTATATGAAGAGTTATCTAGGTGTAAATCTCAGGTGACTGAAATAACTTAACTGCTGTGAGGTTTAAATCACTTGTAGAAAGATCTGGTAAGTAGGGGGAGTGGCTTAGCTAGAAGGAAGCTACATTTAAAGATTGCCTTAGAAAGTTTCTGCTAGTAGCTTGGCAGAAAACACCAGGAGAAAGGACTGCTGTGTGACTGGACTTCTCTGCTGGGACTATATTGCCCTCCTTCCCTCCCCTCCACCCAAAGCTAGTTCTATTTTTATAGGCACAGGATTTGACTGACAACAGGAACTTCCTGTTTAGGGCAGGAAGTGAGTGATCACAGAACCACCAAGGACCCACCATCCTAGAAGGGCAAGAGTAGCCTCGGCCCCTCCAGTTGCTGGAGGTCTGCCTCTGAGCAAATAAGTGGTCTACTGTGAAATATAGGATATTCTTGTCTCAGAACAGGACAATCAGGAGCTTAAAGGGCACACAGGCAGAAAGTAAGGAGAGAGAGAAAAAAACAGAGGAAAGAGTTAAGATTGCAAACAGTTAAGGGGCCAGAAATAAGACATTATTGGAGTGGTAGTGCAGTGGCTGTGGAGCAGCAGTCTTCCGGGAGATGTTCTGGAGGATGCGGTGTTGTCCCATCTGCAGGCACCTCTCTGGGCTGAGGGAGGAGGTTGCTCATCTCCAGGCTGAGTTGGCCAGGATTTGTGGGATCTCCTCTTCCATCCAGAGACCACCAGTGCCACTGCCGTTGCCTCAGAGGTTGCCAAGAAAGAGGAGCGTTGGACCACAGTGGGCTCAGGGAGGGTGAGGGTGGTGGAACAGAGGTGCATCCTCCCGTTGTACCTCTCCACAATCCCTATGCCATTCTGGCAAAGTGTGGTTCCTCTATGGAGGCATCCACAGTGGAGACCAAGGAGGATGCTGGGAACCTCCACAAAGGAGACCCACAGGAGGGTGGCAGGGGACCCTGCAGGGGAAGGAAACAACTCTTGGTAGGGGACTCCATTGTTAGGAAGGTAGAACTGGGGGAGGAAGGGGAGAGGGAGGTAAGGTGCCTGCCTGGCGCCATGGCTTGGAGGGACAGGGAGCGAATCCTCAGGATTGCCAGAGCAGCTGCACAGGGGAGGGAGCTGGATGTCATTGTCCACCTAGGGACAAATTATCTGGCTAAGAAAGGGATTAGAGAAGTGCAGGAAGAGTTTGTGGAATTGGGGAGGGGCCTTAGTCAAGTAGCACGCACAGTAACCTTCTCGGAGGTGCTACCCATCTATGGCATAGGAGAGGCTAGGGTGTTCCGCACCATGGGATTCAATCAGTGGTTGAAAAACTGGTGTGGAGCTCAGGGATTTGACTTCATTGGGGACTGGGGGTCCACCTGGAGTGATGCAAGCCTATACTGGCATGATGGGCTGCATCTGTCCGGGAGGGGAACCAGGATCCTAGGTGATAGGTTTAAATGCTTCATTGGCAAGCTTTTAAACTAGCCAAGGGGGGAGGCACTGGAAAGGAGCAGAAAACTCCTAGCCCCCCCCAAATAATCACGGTAGTAAGTGTGGCAAACACCAACACAGAGGTGTCGATAGGGAGAAGAGCAGGGGTAAATGGAGAAAGTGACAAAGGCAAGAAGGACAGGGATGGGGCAAAAGGAAGTAAGGCCATCAGGATATGGAGGGTAATGAGTACCAATGCCCGTAGTCTGGGCAACAAGCTCCCTGAGCTGATGGCCTTAATGGAAGAGGGATGCCTGGATATTGTAGCAGTCACAGAAACATGGTACACAGAGAACCATGACTGGGATGTTAACATACCAGGGTACATAACCTACAGGAGAGACAGGCAGGGGAGAAGAGGGGGAGGAGTAGCTCTCTATGTAAAGGAAGGGATAAAGCAACTGAAAAAGTGTAAACAGGGAGGAGAGGAGGCACTGTGGGTCACCTTGGAGACTGGAAAGGCACCACAATCTGCACAGGGTTGTGTACAGACCCACATGTCAGGGGGAAGGAATGGACAAGGATATGATAGAAGGCATTCTTAGAATGGCAGAGAAAGGGAGATACTGTTGATGGGAGACCTGAATATGCCAGATGTTAACTGGAGCACATTTGCTGCAGCCACATCCAAGAGCAGGGCCATTCTTGATGCCCTACAGGTGGCAGGCATTAGACAGCTAGTTTCGGAACCCACTCGTGAGGGAGCAATCTTAGACCTCGTACTCTCAAATGGGTGCAGTGAGAGGATCTCAGATCTAGAAGTGGGTTGCCATTTGGGGACAAGTGACCATCAAACAGTGTGGTTCACATTAAACTCAGCTACAGAGTCAAGCCATACAAAAGTGAGGGTACTGGACTTTAGGAGGGCTGACTTTGGCAAGATGGAGAGTGCCTCAGAAAAGCACTAGCAAACAGGCTAGAAGGAGGTGGAGCAACAATGAGGAATTATCAAAACTGCCATCACAGAGGCAACAAGCCTTTGTGTGAAGCAAATAAACAAATCAAATGAAAGAAAAAGCCACTATGGTTCTCAAAAGAGGTGGCTGTGAAAGTCAGGAAGAAAAAGATAGCATTCCGGAAGTATAAGGAACACAGAAGGAGCAGGACAGAGAGCTGTACCAGTTAAGGCAGAAGGAAGCAGGGAGGGAAGTCAGAATAGCAAAGGCCCAAACTGAGGAAAAGATAGCCAACTCAGTTAAGAAGGGGGATAAAACCTTTTATAGGTACATCAGCGAGCGTAGAAAGACAAAGGGAGGGATAGTGAGGCTGAATAGAATGAATGGTGGGTGGGCAGAGGAGGACAGTGAAAAAGCAGGAATACTGAACGAATATTTCTGCTCAGCATTCACAAAAGAGGAGGGGGAAGTGCCTAATCCAATTAACAGAAGCACTCTTGATAGGGGGGTCGATCCCAGTCCTTTCACAGAAGAAAGGGTTCTGCAAGAACTCCTAAAACTGAAGGTGGACAAAGCAATGGGTCCTGATGGAATTCACCCCAGAATTCTAAAAGAATTAAGGGAGGAACTAGTCAAACCACTGGCTACTCTTTTTAATAAATCAAGGGAGGATGGTGTGGTACCGAGGACTGGAGGAAGGCGGATGTGATTCCCCTCACAAAAGTGGGTCCAAGACAGAGGCAGAAAACTACAGACCTGTCAGTCTGACCTCTGTGGTAGGGAAAGTGATGGAGTCACTTCTGAAGGAAAGAATAGTTGAGTACCTAGAGGTCAGTGGAGCACAGGACCCAAGGCAGCATGGGTTCACAGCGGGAAGGTCATGTCAGACGAATCTAATAGATTTCTTTGACTGGGTGACCAAGTAGTAGACCAGGGAGGGGCTGTGGACATGGCCTACCTAGACTTTAGCAAGGCATTTGACACAGTCCCACACAAAAGATTAATAGTCAAATTAACCAGCCTGGGAGTGGGACCCAGGGTGGTAGCCTGGGTAAAACATTGGCTGGACAACAGGACACAGAAGGTAATTGTAAATGGAGTCCACTCTGAAGAAAGGGGGTTACTAGTGGGTGCAGGAGGTTCCAGATGGGTCCAGTCCTTTTAATGTCTTCATCAGTGACATTGCAGAGGGACTGGAAGGAAAAGTATGCCTCTTTGCAGATGACACAAAGATCTGCAACAGGATTGATACACAAGGAGGCGTGGAAAGGATGAAAAGGGACTTGGCAAGGTTGGAGGAATGGTCAGAAGTATGGCAGCTAGGATTCAATGCAAAGAAGTACAAAATAATGCACCTGGGAAACAAGAACCCTGGGGAAGAATACACAATGGGTTGGGAAGTAGTAACAACAACAAAAGAGGAAAGGGACCTGGGGGTAATCATATCAGATGACCTTATGGTTAGCATGCAATGTGAGAAGGCAGTAGGGAGGGCTGGGCGTATACTGGGATGTATAGGGAGAGGCATCATCAGCAGAAAACAGGAAGTTGTTATCCCTCTGTACAGACAGTTGGTGAGACCCCATCTGGAGTACTGTGTCCAGTTCTGGAGACCCCATCTCCTGCAAGGACATAGACAGGATAGAGGCAGTCCAGAGGAGGGCAACTAAAATGGTGCAAGGTCTGCAAGAGAAGCCATGATGAGGAGAGACTAAAGGAGCTTAATATGTATACCTTGAGGAAAGAAGGGAGAGGGGACATGATAGAAACTTTTAAGTACCTCAGTGGAATCAACAAAGTCCAAAAGGGTAGCATCTTTCAGAAAAAGAGACTTGCAAGAACAAGAGGACACAATTTAAAGATAGAAGGAGGGCGGTTCAGGGGCAATGTGAGGAAGTATTATTTCACAGAGAGGGTAGTGGATGCGTGGAACAGCCTTCCTGAGGAGGTTGTGGAGTCTAAAACTGTGGGAGAATTCAAGAATGCATGGGACAGACATAAGGCAATTCTTGTGGGGAGTAGGAAGAAATAGGCTGTTGGTTAACTAGGATCTGCGGCCTATCCTGTAGGTAGGGAAATGGGCAGACTAGATGGGCCTAGCGGTCCTTATCTGCCGTCAAAGTCTATGTTTCTATGTTTGTCCCCCTCCTATTCTCCCTCTTCACAAATGACTTAAGTGGGCACTGTGGAGGTAGCTCGGTGGTCCAGTATGCTGGAAGTGCCATCATCTACCGCTCCCTGGACAACTTGGCAGACCTCGGCCACCTCCTCCAGTCTGACCTAACATCAGTGGAGGCCTGGCTAATAGAGAACAAAATTGTTCTCAACACTGCTAAAACCAAGGCCATGCTGTTTTGACCAAGATCCCTTGGCCAAGACAGATCACTTGACCTACAACTCACCTCAGCCTCTGGTAAAGGAACTGAAGTTGTGGCCTCCCTCAAATACCTGGGCCTCACACTCGACCAAGGCTTCAGCCTAAAAAAACATGTTGACCATGTTGACAACCATTCACAGCAAACTTGGTGCCCTATACTGTCTCAAGGACCAGCTTATCCCTCAAGCCAGGATCTCGATCGCCCAAATTGTGCTCCTACCTACACTAACGTACGTTGCCCCATCATGCACGGTTTGGGAAGGCACGGGATCAACAGACTGCAGGTCTTGTACAATAAGGTGGCTCACTTTGCCACTATGGCTCACTCCAGAAGCCACAACTGTGACATCCTAGAATCTCTAAACTGGCCCTCTCTGGACGTCTGACTCCAGTACCAATTGCTCATCCTTGCACAGAAGCTTCTGAGCCCATCCCCACCACCCAGTCTCACCGGACTCATTGCCCCCAAGCAAAACCTACGGGACCTCCAGACCTCTAGTAGAACCCTTCTCAAGGTACCTAGAGTGAGGACCAAGGCTGGTTGAAAGTCCTTCTCCTACATGGCCCCACTCCTATGGAACAAACTCCCTCCCACGGTGCAGGAAGCCCCCTCTACAAAAACCTTCCGCACTAGACTCAAGGTCCACATGCTTGCACCCAGCATATGCCACTACCACGGCACCTGATATCCCTCCCCCTCCTTCCCCCTACCCCAACTACAACTAAGCAACCTAACCTAGGGTTGTTTCTCCTCAGCTCCGCACTTCACTCCCTTTTTCTCTGTTTCTCCTTATGCCCAAAAATGGGTGCTTATATCTTATCACTATGTGCAGTTGTTTACAGTCTTGTAAAACTTTCAACAATAATCCACCTGTAATTGTGTTGTATCTCCCTTACTCCCAAATATGAGTGCTCACATTCTTATCACTATGAGCCTTTACTAACAGTCATGTAAAATTTACAACAGTAATTCACCTGTAATTGTGATGTATCTACTCTGTACCACAAAATCTTGTGTTGTATCCACCCTGTATTGTTACCCGGATTGCCCCTGAAAAAGGGACTTTCGGGGCTTAGTGGGCCTACCCGGTCATCAAAAATAATAAATAAATAAATAAAAATATCCCTCAACGATGATCTGCAGTTAAGAACTAGAACGGTAGGTATCGGGTCTCATGCATCTTTTTTTCGATCTATTAGGCAATTTGCCCTTTAGTGCTCACCTTTATCTCAAAGGTTATATCTGAAAATGTCATTTTCCCTACAGTATGAGTCTGGTGTGGTCTTAAATTCTCCCAGGTCTTTACTACTCACCATCTCAACTGGTAGGGCATTCCAGGTTGACACCACCCTGTGAGAACCACTTCTTTTTATGCAACTTATGTCACCCTTGAGTTGAAGTAAATGTGACCGTGTGCCATGCTGTAGACCCCTTGCTTCTAGCCCAATACATGCAACCCATACCCTTGGCAAGAGCAGCGTCTGAAAACCAGGACCCCCTCTTACGTTTACACAGTCAAAGTAACAGGTCACAAGTTGGCATAGCAATAGGCA
This sequence comes from Neoceratodus forsteri, assembly GCA_016271365.2. Classification (NCBI taxonomy): domain Eukaryota; kingdom Metazoa; phylum Chordata; order Ceratodontiformes; family Ceratodontidae; genus Neoceratodus; species Neoceratodus forsteri. The sequence goes on from CM028137.1 coordinate 942,318,704, forward strand.
TCACCTCTAGCACCTAGGCAAATACCTGGCTCAGCAGTCTAAAGGGGTCAGGGGGATTAGGGTACAAAATAACATTTATATTTACTCCATGTTCTGGAAGAGGGATGCTAGGGCTACACTAGGTCTAACTTCTAAGAGAGCCCCATAACGATTCACATTCAGAGAGCACAGACGTAATGTCCACTACTGAAAATGGGATTGTACAGTATGGCTTTATTCACACAAGCTGGTAAAAATGCAGAATGGGGTGGTCCCCCAGGTTTAGTACTGAACACACAGGAGCAAGACACTTATCTTTCCAGAACAACTGTTTGGGCATTGTAGAACATGTTTTTTCCTCACACACACATTCAAACTCTCCATCCCTCTGTACTAGGAATCTCTGGACTTTTACTTTCCAGAAAGTGTATGTATCCTGTGGTAGTTTTCACACACTTAAACAACTTTCAAGAAATCCCTCCTGACGTGATGACCTTCGTTAACATGACCAGGTCTATGCCGGCCCAGTGGCACTGGCGGTTGAGGTGTTGGACGCCACACCTCGCGCTACACTGGCTACCAGAGTTCAGGAGCGAGCTCGTGCGCCGGGTGTTGGCAGGGTAGAGGATTGAGCACCAGCTGGGCTGCTCTCCTTCCTGGAGGGAGGACTGGGGATCACCTGGCATGCCAGCGGCCCCCGGTGGAGACCAGAGGGTGCTGCAGCATGCAGGGCAGCATGTATTCAGCGTGGCTGACACTTGGCAGGGTTGCCGTGAGCCATAGCGTCAGGGCGTGCACCACACCTGGGGGGTAGGGACCGAGCACCAGAACAAGGAAAAACTCAGTCTGCGGGGTAGGCCACGGCACCTGTCCCTACGCCCATGGCCAGGTCCATCCTGCCTGGCTTTCCAGGTTCCTCCACCTGGGTCCTCACCCACAGCTGGAGACTGACTGTAGAGAGCACCCAAAGAGGAAGGGTGGCCCACTCTGGAGGGGTTAAACTGGGGGTGCCGACTGTGGGATGAGGAGGCACAGGACGGAGGACTTCAGGCAGAGCAGAAACAGGCAGAATGCCTGAGAGAGGCCCCACAGACCATGACCGAAGGGAAAAATAATTGGGGGGGAAAAAACATGACCAGGTTAACTTGGTGCCGATACATGACCCAGTTAGCCCTGACTGAGGAATAAACTGGGGTTATGCTCAGTCTGGCCCCAACCAGTCTCTGTCATTCCTTCTGGGTTACACCAAATGAGCCTTCATTTCCCACAAAGTGTTAAAGGACTCCCAAACTTTAAACTTGAACATTAAGTACATTTTTGTAGTGAAGCAGGGGCCCTGACAGGTGCACTCTAGTCTTATCTCTGGGCACATACTGTACACCTCAGACCAACCCCTAAGAACACTCCCATGAACCTGTACTCACAGTTGTGTTTGTCCCTTTGATACAGGCATGGAAATGTGAAGAAACATCTCTTCCCTTTACTGGTAACTTGTCATAGCTTCAACTGCACACTTTCTTTCTGGGCAGCTGACACTCTTCAGGATCTTCAAGGGATTGCCCCTTGGATCTGCAGAAATTGAAGTCCCTCTCATTTCTCTGTGGAAATGATCCACTGGGGTCCTGCAGACAAACAGTCTCTACCACTTCTTCTGGTATTGTTGGGTCTCACACACTGGGATGAGAAACTGCCGGAGGTCCTTCACCCAGTCTCAGAGAGACTGTCAGGCATCTTCCCACCCTGAGCACTGCTGCTCATTCAGAGCTCCACTTCATACACTGCTGACTACCAACTACTGACTACTCTGAACTCCTGTCTGAACATTCTAAACTGCCCCCTAGCAGCTGATTCCAAAGTGGATTATGCTGCTGCGAGAATTCTAAATGACATAATCCATTCTCTGCTCAGCCTAACTGAGTAAACAACGATGTCATCTGTAAAGAGCTCCTAATAAACCCCTTATCAGCTGCCCAGTACTTTCCTATGGCTATCCTGATGGAATTCTAGTAACCTCAGGGGACCAGATGGTTACACTCACCGCCAGTACAGATGAGCTTGCTGTCTGCATTAAGGCTATGGTCTGCAACATAGGCCATCCAACCTCTGGGAGTCCTATGGGGTGAGGTGGCCAGGCTCACCGCTACCGAGGTCAAAACCTAGACAGGTTGCACCAGAGAACAGAGGCCCACTGGAGCAATTTCAGCTTCACCTAACAATTTATCTTGGGACTTTCAGTGGTTTGAAGAGACTGCTTGAAGCATGCCCTAACAGACAGCACTGGTGACCCCTATCCGAATCAGGACCACCAGCCTGAATATCCTCCTAGCCCTCTAGGGAAAAGCTGTCTGTCCTATGCTGCCTACCAGGGAAACCCTATCCCCACACACTTTTCATAATTCTAAACTGCAGACTGCTTTAGAAACATACATATGACATCGCAATGCATTTCCCAAACCTCAGAACTACATATCCTAAATCTGAAAAGCAGAAAAAATGATTAACATTAATAAACATTTTTAATACCCAAAATACTGTAAAAAGAGGACTCTGATGAGCCCTAAACATCCTCTTCTTGTCTTCTTTTAGGAACACCTGCAAAAGAAAACATTCCAAAACACATCCTGCAAGAAAACACAGTGACCAAAACCTCCCACCATCAGATACTATCCTATCCCAAAAGGATTTTAAAGGGTTTTCTACAAAAGGTGGTATAAAACGTTTTCACTAAGATACATCGACAACAATGTTGTTGACATCCCGTACAAAGATGGGAACAATGCCGGCTGTCGGCATTGTTCCCATCAGGATCAAAGTGTTTTTTTGGGGTGGGCTTTGCACCCTGCACCCCCATCTCTAAATAACCAACTGCGAGTCAGAGTTGTTTTGGGGTGGGGGTGAAACACCAAGAGAGACAGTGCCACTGTATAGTGGGACCATCACAGTGACCTGTCGTTATTTGACGCTGTGATGGTCTTCATCGTGGAATTGTCGATGTACTGATGGTATAAAACTATAAAAGAAACACATTTACAATAACATTTGGGGGAAGAGGGTCCCTACAAAGTCTTTAAGGGAAGAAGTCCTGAGTGCACAAGGCACTCCATGCAAGAAGAGTCTCTATAGGCCAAAACCTGTGAAAACTGTTCTTGGACAGGCTCAAGGCCTACTGCACTGCAGTCCAAATACCAGGAGTGTCTCTTTCGGACTAACAGTTCCATGGACATCTTCACTTATGTTGCACATTCAATAAACATAAAAAGTCAAAGAGGAAGTTCTATGCCTTACCAGACTGTAGGTGCAGATAGACAATCTGGATCACCTCAATGGATCTGGGTTGGATCTCTTCTCCATCTGGGCTGAAGGAAATCTTTGGATCATGCTCTTCCACACCACCCGCTGGACCTGGTAGCTGCTGGATATGATTTAGATCTGCCAGGAGAGCTGCACCCATGTTATTCACTGCTGCTTGCTGTTGGACGGAGACATGCACCATTAAAGCTGCATCCACATTGCTGTGGCTGACTTTCAGATTGGCACAGTGCCGGAGTAGTGGCATTCAAGCATAGTACAACTCAGGGTGGGGGCCATAGGCTATTTCCCCATCTGGATGAGTCATTCGATTGCTATGCACTCTCTTTGTCAGTTTTGTCTATTACTGTGACTGGTAGGGTTGCCAACATTGGGCTTCAAAAATAAGGGACAGACCCCCACCCCTTGCCCCGCCCCCAGGTGACCACTTCTGAGGTGAATATTGCTTGCACAAAAAAGGTATTGATTATTTTTGGGTATAGCAATGGCAACCTATTACTGCCTTTTCTCACAGTTGCAGGATATCTGCTTGCTCTGGCAGATGCATGGTCTGTCTCTCTCACTCTCTCTCTGCCTCTCGCTTTTGCTGTGCTCTGCAATCTGCCTCTCACAACTGAACTGCCCTACACAGACTGACTCAGTCCAAGAACAGCCCTTGTAGTTCATTAGGACAGTACAACTCCCAGTCCCAACTGGTCCATGGACCATGGAGCCATCACTCAACCTAGGCAGTGATAAGAGGTCTATTCCTTGATGAATGATTGGCCACAAGGAATGGAAGGTATCCGAATTAGTGACGTCTGGGAGTCCCACTGTGGCTGTGCCCAAGGAGCCCTTCTGGTTCCCTTTGCAGGCTTTGCAGCAGCCTGATTGTCAGAGTGTAATAAACCGTCCTTGACTGACTCCAGTCAGCTGAACATCAGCAACTGGTGTTCTTTGTCTCAGTGTCACTCAGTCAGCTCAGCGCAGCCCCCTGTGCCCCCCAGCTCAGACTGGCTCTGTGGGACTCAATCAGACCCTACAGTCATCTTACCCAAAACAAAGTTCCTTCCAATTCAAGAATAAAAACTGTCTGCATTTGTGCAATCAACACAACAAATTGTTATTCAGTCAGCCAGGCTACTAAGCGGCGGTGGGGTGTGGCAATTTTCTCATCATCAGACATCATTATCTCAGTGTGGCAGCACTGGGTTAAGCACTTTTAATTTACTTACTTAGTTACTTGAATGTTGGAGGGTCTCCCTAGCACTCCAGTCCTTGCTCGCAGTCTCACTTGTTATTCCACCAGGCCTAGCAGGCAGTGACAGTGTGCAGCACCCACACACACCATCAAGGAAGCACTGACTGCTGCCACGCACCGCACCAAAAGGTCACAGACAAGATGACCGCTGGATGGATCACTTCACTTCAGTTCACGCAGCAGCTGTGGGCCAGTCCAGCGCTCCACTCCTACCTCAACCCGCCGCGCTCATTTTTTTCGTACCACCACCAGTCCAGCAGCACATAGCAGGCACAGGCACTCCAGGCAGCAGAGCAGAGAGAAAGACTTGGCTGGCAGCTGGCACAACTTCTTCAGCTGCTTGCCTGCTTCAAAGCCTTCGGCTTGCTTGCCAGGTCCACTCGCCAGAACAAACTTGAGCACTACTCAAGTCGATGACAAGTCTGATGCACCACACAGGGCAGCAGGCAGACAGTGCTTCTCTCCCGCTCAGCCGCTCTTGTTGAGTTCATGAGGAGGATGTGAAGGTCACATCAATGTGACGCCCTGGACATTCCATCTCTCTGGCAACTGTGAAGCTGTGCATGCACAGAACCTCCACCACCACTCCACAGTGACAGCCACATGGGGAGACCAGTGTGATTTTTTGGGCACCAGTAAATATGGGACAATACACGTCCTGTATGAATTTAAAACAGGACATGGGAAAATCATTAACAATTAGGGACATCCCAAAAAATACGGGACTGTTGGCAACCCTAGGGACCAACTCAATGTAGAGAGTGTGGCCTAACTTACAAAACTTCAGTCTGTCATGGCACAGTTTGATTATAAACTTATTCACAAGTTTAATGGAAGCACTGGATTCTTCCCACAGTCTTATAGCTTTGTTTTTTTCTATGGCCTCCCATATCCACATTGCAAAAAACTGATAGGTCTGTCCATACTCAGCCTTAGCCCTGCATCTAACTAGATGCTCCTCATTGCTGCTTTTGGGCAGACTCAAAGTTAAAGTCAAAAAGTTTTATTTGTTCGACAAAGTCATTACAAATATTTAAGTTAAATAAAAACATACATATGTAATCACCAGTTTCCATAATTTTGTTCACATCCATTATATAAATGCATCAGTATATGACTAAAATTTGCTGTAACTACTTTCAGTTTTTAAAAACAATCAATACAACTACTATTCATTCATAAATTATTATAGATGAGTGGATTGTAAAAAGCCAACCACTTTCTATAAAATGTATGGTTTTCATTATTCAATAAATATTTCACAAGCTTAAGGGGGAGGTCGAGATCTGCCATGATGTCACCAAGCCATTTTGAATGAAGCCCCTTATATAATGAGCACAAAAGTAATATGTGCCCTAAGTCATCCTCTTGTGATTTGTCGCATTTACGGAATGGAAGTTACCATGGGGTTTGATTCTAATTTAAACAATTCCATCAATGGAACTTTACAATTTATTTCTTGGAATATAGCAGGCATTAAAGAAAGACAACAGGATGAGGATTGGTTAAAGTATATAGTAGCACATGATGTAGTCTGTTTACAGGAGACTTGGCATGGTATAAATTATCAGATTGACATAAATGGCTTCAAAGTTATGCACTCGCCAGGTAAAAAGATTACTAAATGGGGAAGAAATTTCATGGATAGCCATATATATGTCAATCTGAATAGCTCCTATAGTGAATGTATTATGTCTACTGATAGTTTTATTGTTGTAATGTTGAAGTATGAGAGTCAGAGTTTAATAGTAACTAATGGTTATGTTCCTCCAGAAAAGTCCCCATCTTATAATATGATTATTTGGGAACAATTAGGCAATTTATTAATTGAAATTATTACAAAATATTTGGAAGTAGAAATTTTATTGATTGGAGATTTAAATGCCTGTATAGGCTCTTTTGATGGTTTAGCAGATAACTCCTTTTTTCAATGTGCGAAAACCCCTTATCATTGGGGGAAAAAAGAGTAACAAAAGATTTGAAAATTAATAAAGCTGGTATTGCACTGATTAAGATATTGAAGGAGTGTAATCTTTATCCATTGAATGGAAGGTTAAATGGAGACCAGCTGGGGGAATGTACCTATCTGCGACTAGAGGAACATCATTGACAGATTTGTCATTATGGACAGAATCAATTGAATTTTGGGAAAGCTTGAACGTTACTCCAAGAACAGAAATTGTTCATTTCCCAATTGTGCTTAGAAGTAAAATAAAGCAAACTAGGCAGATACCCATATTACGATCGCTGACTCAGATGGAAATTAGAACAAATAAAAAATTATATGGAAATCAGAATACACTCATACCATTACAGATATTATTAATAATTCATTTTAACTGAGAGTATAGAGTCCTTAAGTATATGCACTGTTGAACAATTGATTGATAGACTATACGGGCTTTTGACAGAATAAAGATTGAGCTGGAGCTTCCTGTTAATATAAATATTAATAAAAGAAGGATGGTTTGATGACAAATGCATGAAATATAAAAAAGTATTAAGAGAATTAAATAAACAGTATATGAGGCAAAAAACTAAAGATTTATTGAAGGTCATCAATCAGTCTAAGAAAGAATACAAGGCCCTCCTGAAAGATAAACAGAGAAAGTATTACAGCAAACAATGGGAAGAAATGAATAGAGTGATTGTGAATAGGGAACAAAAAGCATTCTGGCAGTTAGTGGCAAGGGGTACAGCTAATCATAAAGATGGTATGGATAATTATATATCAAAAGTTGACTGGATTAATTATTTTACTCAGATCTTTGTAGACCCAAATACGATTAGTAATACATATAGAATAGTAGGACTACAACAATTGGAAATTGTCTATCAAGAGGTTTATGTGGCTATTAATTCTTTGAAACCACAGAAAGCCCCAGGTCCGGATAATATCCCAGCAGAAGTTTATCAGTACAACACAGGACTATGGTGTAGACTACTGACAACTATGTATAATAAATATATCCTAGAAAATAAATACCCACGTACGTGGAAAGGAGCATATATAATCCCCATACACAAAAAAGGTAGTAAAGGGAATCCTGCCATGTATCGTCCAATCAGTTTACTGGATAATAATTTAAAAATATTTTCTAAAATAATACTCAATAGATTAAATGAAGCCATATTAATAACAGGTGGGGTGTCCCCTTTTCAAGCTGGATTCTGTAAGGAATTTTCTACTCTGGATAATATTTATATACTCCATCATTTGACTTGAGAAATACATACGTTTTAGGAAGCAAAAACTGTATGCATGTTTGTAGATTACTCAACAGCATTCGATACTATATCCGAATAAAGCTTTGGGACATACTATTGAAATGAGGCATAGATAAAGCATTGGTTAATATTATACACGATCTATATACAGTAATAATAATTGGGCACAGGTAGGACTGGCATGGGTGGACAACTTTCTGCTCCTTTAAAATCAATAGAGGAGTTCAAGGTAGGTTTCCTAGCCCCTATTTTATTTGCATTATACATTGACAAGCTATTAATAGATTTAACTGATCAAAAATCAGATTCTCCTAAAATACAGAATCAACCCTGTTCAGTACTTGCCTAGGCAGATGATCTGGTTTTACTTTCTATGACACAGAAGGGGTTGCAGGAAAAAATCAACTTACTAGAAGATAGATCTGGAGAATTACAACTTAAAATAAATCTAACTGAAACTAAAATACTTGTGGTTAGCCCAAATAATAGAAAGAAGGATGGAGCTTGGTTTCTACAGGGTGAAAGGCTAGAAATAGTTAAATAATATGTTTATCTGAGGGTTGAATTTAAAGAGAATGAACTATGGAATCAGCAATTTCAAAGATGTTTAGATACCCTTAATAAAACAATGCTGGGATTAGTTTGGTTTAATAATAGATTTGGTGGAACAAGTACTAAACCCTTGATTAAAGTGATCAAATCTAAATTTGAATCCCAACTTTTATATGGTACTGACATTTGGGAAGTGTCCCATATGGAAAAACTTACCATACCTATGTTTAAAAATTTAAGGACTATTTTAGGAGTAGGGAGGTCTTGCCCTGCCTCATATATTAAATTGGAGTTTGGAATTACTAATATTAAAGCATTATGTGATATAAGACAGATTAATTTTTGGATACGTATAACTAGATTCCCAACTACCAGAATCACCGCTCTGTGTATGGAGGAAAAACAGAAATGGTTTGATATGGGATATACTCATGGATTCTGGTATCCAAAAGTTGTGCAATTGTTAAATAAATATAAACTACAAATATTAGCTGGGTATGTTAAGAAATAGATTTCATTCAGTAATAAATATAAGAAATATGTGACAAAAAATTGGAAATTTTGGGGAAAAGCAAGATTTAGAAAATATTAAAACCTGCTTACTCTAAATGGTTCGAGACGTGATAATTTCAACTTGGATATAAAGCTTACCTTGATATTCTGGCAAATCCTTTCTTAGAACATTTACTATATACAAATTTGAGCAATTTGATAGCAATGTTATAAGATGTAGGTATAAACAAATTACAGATAATAATAGTTGTGCAATTGGTGGCCGTGAAGATCTTGTTCATGTTATGTGGAACTGTGCTTGGTACAATAAGGAACGTGTACTGGCTAGGACCTTTTACAACTACTATTCATTCATAAATTATTATAGATGAGTGGATTGTAAAAAGCCAACCACTTTCTATAAAATGTATGGTTTTCATTATTCAATAAATATTTCACAAAGCTTAAGGGGAGGTCGAGATTGCCATGATGTCACCAAGCCATTTTGAATGAAGCCTTATAATGAGCACAAAAGTAATATGTGCCCTAAGTCATCCTCTTGTGATTTGTCCATTTACGGAATGGAAGTTACCATGGGGTTTGATTCTAATTTAAACAATTCCATCAATGGAACTTTACAATTTATTTCTTGGAATATAGCAGGCATTAAAGAAAGACAACAGGATGAGGATTGGTTAAAGTATATAGTAGCACATGATGTAGTCTGTTTACAGGAGACTTGGCATGGTATAAATTATCAGATTGACATAAATGGCTTCAAAGTTATGCACTCGCCAGGTAAAAAGATTACTAAATGGGGAAGAAATTCTGGCGGGATAGCCACATATGTCAATCTGAATAGCTCCCTATATAGTGAATGTATTATGTCTACTGATAGTTTTATTGTTGTAATGTTGAAGTATGAGAGTCAGAGTTTAATAGTAACTAATGGTTATGTTCCTCCAGAAAAGTCCCCATCTTATAATATGATTATTTGGGAACAATTAGGCAATTTATTAATTGAAATTATTACAAAATATTTGGAAGTAGAAATTTTATTGATTGGAGATTTAAATGCCTGTATAGGCTCTTTTGATGGTTTAGCAGATAACTCCTTTTTCAGTAATAGAAAACCCTTATCATTGGGGAAAAAGAAGTAACAAAAGATTTGAAAATTAATAAAGCTGGTATTGCACTGATTAAGATATTGAAGGAGTGTAATCTTTATCCATTGAATGGAAGGTTAAATGGAGACCAGCTGGGGGAATGTACCTATCTGCGACTAGAGGAACATCATTGACAGATTTGTCATTATGGACAGAATCAATTGAATTTTGGGAAAGCTTGAACGTTACTCCAAGAACAGAAATTGTTCATTTCCCAATTGTGCTTAGAAGTAAAATAAAGCAAACTAGGCAGATACCCATATTACGATCGCTGACTCGTATGGAAATTAGAACAAATAAAAAAATTATATGGAAATCAGAATACACTCATACCATTACAGATATTATTAATAATTCATTTTTAACTGAGAGTATAGAGTCCTTAAGTATATGCACTGTTGAACAATTGATTGATAGACTATACGGGCTTTTTGACAGAATAAAGATTGAGCTGGAGCTTCCTGTTAATATAAATATTAATAAAAGAAGGGGATGGTTTGATGACAAATGCATGAAATATAAAAAAGTATTAAGAGAATTAAATAAACAGTATATGAGGAAAAAACTAAAGATTTATTGAAGGTCATCAATCAGTCTAAGAAAGAATACAAGGCCCTCCTGAAAGATAAACAGAGAAAGTATTACAGCAAACAATGGGAAGAAATGAATAGAGTGATTGTGAATAGGGAACAAAAAGCATTCTGGCAGTTAGTGGCAAGGGGTACAGCTAATCATAAAGATGGTATGGATAATTATATATCAAAAGTTGACTGGATTAATTATTTTACTCAGATCTTTGTAGACCCAAATACGATTAGTAATACATATAGAATAGTAGGACTACAACAATTGGAAATTGTCTATCAAGAGGTTTATGTGGCTATTAATTCTTTGAAACCACAGAAAGCCCCAGGTCCGGATAATATCCCAGCAGAAGTTTATCAGTACAACACAGGACTATGGTGTAGACTACTGACAACTATGTATATATATCCTAGAAAATAAATACCACGTACGTGAAAGGAGCATATATAATCCCCATACACAAAAAAGGTAGTAAAGGGAATCCTGCCATGTATCGTCCAATCAGTTTACTGGATAATAATTTAAAAATATTTTCTAAAATAATACTCAATAGATTAAATGAAGCCATATTAATAACAGGTGGGGTTTCCCCTTTTCAAGCTGGATTCTGTAAGGAATTTTCTACTCTGGATAATATTTATATACTCCATCATTTGACTTGAGAAATACATACGTTTTAGGAAGCAAAAACTGTATGCAGTGTTTGTAGATTACTCAACAGCATTCGATACTATATCCGAATAAAGCTTTGGGACATACTATTGAAATGAGGCATAGATAAAGCATTGGTTAATATTATACACGATCTATATACAGTAATAATAATTGGGCACAGGTAGGACTGGGCATGGGTGGACAACTTTCTGCTCCTTTTAAAATCAATAGAGGAGTTAAGCAAGGTTGTGTCCTAGCCCCTATTTTATTTGCATTATACATTGACAAGCTATTAATAGATTTAACTGATCAAAAATCAGATTCTCCTAAAATACAGAATCAACCCTGTTCAGTACTTGCCTAGGCAGATGATCTGGTTTTACTTTCTATGACACAGAAGGGGTTGCAGGAAAAAATCAACTTACTAGAAGATAGATCTGGAGAATTACAACTTAAAATAAATCTAACTGAAACTAAAATACTTGTGGTTAGCCCAAATAATAGAAAGAAGGATGGAGCTTGGTTTCTACAGGGTGAAAGGCTAGAAATAGTTAAATAATATGTTTATCTAGGGGTTGAATTTAAAGAGAATGAACTATGGAATCAGCAATTTCAAAGATGTTTAGATACCCTTAATAAAACAATGCTGGGATTAGTTTGGTTTAATAATAGATTTGGTGGAACAAGTACTAAACCCTTGATTAAAGTGATCAAATCTAAATTTGAATCCCAACTTTTATATGGTACTGACATTTGGGAAGTGTCCCATATGGAAAAACTTACCATACCTATGTTTAAAAATTTAAGGACTATTTTAGGAGTAGGGAGGTCTTGCCCTGCCTCATATATTAAATTGAGTTTGGAATTACTAATATTAAAGCATTATGTGATATAAGACAGATTAATTTTTGGATACGTATAACTAGATTCCCAACTACCAGAATCACCGCTCTGTGTATGGAGGAAAAACAGAAATGGTTTGATATGGGATATACTCATGGATTCTGGTATCCAAAAGTTGTGCAATTGTTAAATAAATATAAACTACAAATATTAGCTGGGTATGTTAAGAAATAGATTTCATTCAGTAATAAATATAAGAAATATGTGACAAAAAAATTGGAAATTTTGGGGAAAAGCAAGATTTAGAAAATATTAAAAACTCTGCTTACTCTAAATGGTTCGCACGTGATAATTTCAACTTTGGATATAAAGCTTACCTTGATATTCTGGCAAATCCTCTTCTTAGAACATTTACTATATACAAATTTGAGCAATTTGATAGCAATGTTATAAGATGTAGGTATAAACAAATTACAGATAACTGTAGTTGTGCAATTGGTGGCCGTGAAGATCTTGTTCATGTTATGTGGAACTGTGCTTGGTACAATAAGGAACGCGTGTACTGGCTAGGACCTTTTATAAATACTGGCCCAGATATTCAAAAGGGTTGCACATGGCTCAACACTGCTGCACCATGCGCAACCCACTGATGTGGCCTGGCACGATATTCAAAAGGGAATTGCACCTGGCACAAATCCCGATGCACCGGAGGGCATCAGTAATGTGTGCAGGCGCAGGTGGGGGGGGCGTGCCCATGCATACTCTGCACAGCCCGATATTCAGCCTGGGATGTGCTGAGCCATGCATGCTCAACCCCTACTTGCACCGCAAAAAGTTAATCCAAAAAAAAAGGAGCAACGGCTGGCCACCCTCAGGTGAGCTGCCATATTGCAGGGCACAACACAGCAGCTGCCACCTGTGGGTGGCCACCCAAGCTCCGGCTGCACCTCTGTGGTGGCACCCTCCCATGCCCGATCATGGCTTAAGTAAACAAAAGCTTCATCCTAAAATCCTTGGTGGTCCAGTGGACCTGCCCGCCCAATTGCGGGCTAAGTAAATAATGAAAATCCACATTATCCCTGGTGGTCCAGTGGACCTGCCTGCCCGATCGTGGGCTTAAGTGAAGAAAGAAACTGAATCCAATATCCCTAGTGGTCCAGTGGACCTCTGCCCACCCGATCGCAGGCTTAAGTGAAGAAGGAAACTGATTCCAATATCCCTGGTGGTCCAGTGGACCGCTGCCCAACCGATCGTGGGCTTAAGTGTGTAACAATAGATTACTCCAATATCCCTGGTGATCCAGTGGACTGATGACTACCCGATCGTGGACTTCAGTATAGGATTAATGACCCCCATATTCCTGGTGGTCATGGCGGACCCCTCCCCACCCATCTAGATCCCCACCGCCCTTCAGGCGGTGACAACACCACCCACCTGCCGCCTCGCCCCAACACGTCAGTAGGGCTGTCGCCCATTGGTCCTGGCGTGAGCCAATGGGCGTCAAGACCTAAATACTACACATAACAGATATGTGAATCCATATCTGTTATGTGGCTATATATGTTACTGCACATTCATTGGCTCACGCTGTCAGATAAATTAGGCGTACAGCCCTACCGACTGTGTCGGTCGCAAGCGGTGGGGCAACAGGCGGATGGTGCTGCTGCCCACCGCTGACCGGGGAGCGGTGGGGATGGGGGTCCACTGGACCACCAGGGATATGGGGGTCATTAATCCTATACTGAAGCCCACGATTTGGCAGTCATCGGTCCACTGGACCACCAGGAATATTGGAGTAATCTATTGTTGCACACTTAAGCCTGTGATCGGGTGGGCAGCAGTCCACTGGACCACCAGGGATATTGGATTTAGTTTCTTTCTTCACTTAAGCCCGCGATCGGGCGGGCAGCGGTCCACTGGACCACCAGGGATATTGGATTCAGTTTCTTTCTTCACTTATTCCCATGATCGGGCGGGCAGAGGTCCACTGGACCACCAGGGAAATTGGGATCTTTTTTAATTTACGAATGCCCGCAATTGGGCTGTGGGGCACATTGCTGCGCTACAGGGGGGCGTCGGTCCCCGACGGCTGCTGCCTGGCAGGGTGCCAGGCACAAGTCGTTGAGGATCGGCGCTCCTGCATACAAATGGGGCCATAATGACATGCAAATGGCCCCATTTGCACCTTTCATACATTATGGTCCCATTTGCATGTCAACTTTTGAATATCACGGTTGCTGCACCTTGCGCAATGGAACTTGCGCTAGTGCATCCCCATGCTCCACTCTGGCCACTGGCGCTGGTGCAGTGCCACTGCGCCATGTGCACTGAGGGTGGCCAGGGTTCAATATTCAACGATGCTGAGCCATGGCGCAGCTCTGTTGAATATCGCCCGGTCAAGGCCCCTGCGCACCCATGTTACGCTGTGCCCAGGCTTGTGCCACAGCCTGGCGCAGTTTGAATATCTGGGCCACTATGTATAATATTGATCATGCAACTCTGACTCTCATTCTAATCCACACACAAGATGAATATTCTGTTTTAAGAATAACTAAATTATTTCTGGTAGCTAGTAAAATCAAAAAGAAAATTAGTAGTGCAATTACAACGGTCGGTTTTTAAATTTTGTAACTTTTGTATTTAAATGTGTTTATATATATGTATGTATTTATATTTTGTAATATTTTTATGTCTTTTTGTTGACAACTCTCTGAGTCAAACAATAAACTTGTTGATGATGATGGTTCAAGGGAAATGGTGTACCATATGAGCAGCAACTCCCCAACAGCAAAACCCCGATGTAGATTTCTCGTTGGGGCGGGAAGGGGGTAGTTCTTGTTGACAGGAAATAAACACCTAACTCCACTGTCTGTGCAACATGGAGTTAGATATATAAAGTAGGGGGGTGCACAGACTCCTCCCCCACATTGACAGAGTCATCGTGTTGCGGGTCATTTTTGGGGCGCAGCAGTGTCAGTGATGTTGGCAGGATTGCGTCAATGTAAAGGATGTCATTGGGATTTCTGTGGTTGTGGCATGGTACATCTGAGAGAAGTCACAAGAGGGGTACCACAGGGCTTGATGCTTTGCCCAGTGTGGTTTAATATATTATAAGATACATAGGAGGTATAAAAGGGAAGATTTGCATCTTTCCAGATGACACCAAGCTCTATGGGAGAGTGGACACTGCTGAGGGATACAGGACCTTGAGGAAGCTCTAGCCAGGCTAGAAAGGTGGTCTGGAATATGGCAACTCAGGTTCAGTGTAAAGATGTGCAGTCATGCACATAAGAAGTAAGAACCTGAGGACCCAACTGCTTCCAAGGGTGGGGGTGGGGGGTCCAGATCATCAAATCAAAAGAGGAAAAAAAGACTGGGGGAGGAGCCATTATCAGTGACCTGAAACAATCAACTCAGTGCAGGAAGGCAGCAGCCAAAGCAAACAAAATGCTTGGTTGTATAGCAAAAGAGATCGTGAGTAGGAAGGAGGGCCACTGTGCAGATCCTTGGTATAGCCACACCTGGAGTATAGCATGTAATACTGGAGACCATACTGAAAAAGGATATAAACCTGCTTGAGACAGTCGAGAGGAGGGTGACGAAAATGGTCCAAGAACAGCAGGGCAAGGCAGGCATATGAGGACAGACTTAATGACCTCAACATGTAGTCGCTTGGTGGGGAACATAATAGAAACCTTCAGGTACCTAAACAGTATCAACAAAATGTAAACAGAGGACCTCTTTTGTCTTAGTGGGAACAAGACCACAAGGGGAAACTGCTATATGTTGGCAGGAGGAAGATTCGAGAGAGAGACTCAGGAGTCGCTTGTTCACAGAACGAGTGGTGATGGGATATAACAAACTCCCAGAGGAGCTGGTCTCTCTCGAGATGGTGAATGGATTCAAGGGAGGGTGGGACAGGGTGAAAGGGTCAGGGTCACTGGGGCTGAGGGCAAATAAAGTGTAAAAGAGAGGGTCAGTGTTGGAGGGGCAGGGGGGTGGAACCCACAGTAGTTACTGAGAAGGGCTCTGCAGTATAAGCAGACTAGGTAGACCAATAGGCCTTCTTCTGTATGCCACTTTGGTATGTTCATATGGTAACTTTTGTCAGACTTTAATGAGAGGGTGAATTAAATTAGAAGGATTATAAAGAGTTGCCGGGGCATTTTTTTATCTGACCGACCAGCTTCATGAATGACTTTTAGAAAGGAGAAAAGCCTTTCTGACCCTCTCATGGCAAGCTGCTACAAGAAATCAGAGATTAAGACTCCCTTTAGGTCTGGTTAAATACAGAAACTTTTAATGTGTGCAAAAGTGCTGAAAGTGGGCTATCACTTACACACCCAGTTACACAGATACTGTATAGCATGACCTTACAACATATGCCGACTGTGGGACAAGTCATGTAGTCTATGTGGGTGGTGTCTGTACCAGTTTTGGCATGTGGGAAAGAACTGGGATGGAGGAGAGTCTGCGGTGCCTAATGGCCACCCCTCGTACATCACGTGATGTGTCACACTTGGGGGCGTGGGGGCGGTGCCGTCAGCACCAACTCCTCTGAAGAAAAAAAAAAAAACTCCCGTGGCAGGTGCGCACCTCCAGCTTACACCCCAAGCAGTATGGTGAAGATTAACAAGGGAAGATCATAAGCTGTATGCTGATCTACATTAAAAAAATATAAGTTCTCTTTGCACTTTTTGAACTGTAGTAATCATACATCACTACACTGAGTGTTGGCACTTCAATATTTAGCATAAGCACTTTTTGCTGTTTACCATTTGGCTTTTGTAATATCACTTGGAAACTGTGAAGATGCATTTGGGGTCCAGTATAAGAGATCATGTGGCATATTGGGACACCACCCTCTGATCAGGTATGTGTTCTGGGCAGTTCTGCATGAGTTAATAAGACCAGCGTTGGTGTTTGTGCTCTCTTTTTGTTTTCAAGACACTGTCACAAATCCCCCAGTAAGGTGGATGAACATTTTGTTACTTAAACATAGCTATCACTAGTGCATGCTGCCAGTGAAATAAAATAACCTGTATTTCTAATTTCCAGTGATCTTTAAGCATCAGAAAGATAGCATAATAGCATATCTGGCAGCACGTATCACAAACCACGTGTTCAGAAGTTGGAATTCCCAGCACTGGAGTGCCCAATAAAAGCCTCTTATCCAGGTTACCTTTGAACTTGTTTAGGAGAAACATGATCAGACTAAGTAACCACTTAAGTGCATAAACTAACACTTGTTGCATTCCATAAAGCTTCTGTTTGAGTTCTGCAATATTTTGCTGCTTGTAGAAACAGGCAGTCTGCCTAATGGTTTCACCGCATTACAATATAAAACTTTATTAGGTATGTGTGGCAGAGTTAGGCTACACCTTTGGCTGTGACTGATGGACCACTTTTCTCTCTCCTTATTTCCTAGCAATAGTTAATGCATTTCTTTTTGCTTTTCTTCTCCCCCCCCCCCCCAGGTTGGCCACCTAGAGTGGCTTTTTACTGTCCCCACTAAACTTCCTACTAGTTCTCTCTTTTCATTCTTTTTCCATTTCCATCCACCCAGTCCCTGGAATGATACCAAACACCCGGAGAGGTGTTGTGTAAAGTGCATAAGTGCATTTTGTGTACAAAAAGCATGAAGGCTATTTTAAATAGAAATGAATACAGTTAGCAAAGCCTTTGTAAAGAAGAAGGATTCAGAAGTCATGTAAAACAATAATAATATCATGATTAGTACAGTTATAAGAAATCATTAAAGGTGACACGCAAAGAAACACTGCAGCCCACTTCCATTCCCACATACCTTGCAATGCAGCCGCAGGAGTCTGGGGCTCCAGTGATCTTAATTTTTAATCCCCTGTGTGTGTTGCTACAAACTGCGAAACTTTCGGCCCGAACATGAAGCAGCTCGCATGATTCCCAATTAGTAGGCGCAGGAGTCATGGTATTACACCCATTTAGTGACATCGATACTGCCACTGCTCTTATTATAGTAGCAGTGGCGGTACTTTATTATGTTTAATTTATGGCTTCTAAGGAGGTCTTTATACCTGTAATGTTAATGTACAGCAACACCTGGACAGGTAGCTGCTGTAAGTAACAGTACATGTACCAAAACCCCCTTAGAAGCCATAAATTAAACATAGTGAAGTACCACCACTGCTGTTATAATAAGCAGGGGTGGTGGCGACGTCACTAAATGGGTGTAATATCTATGACTCTTTGTGCCCACTCAACTGGGAACCACGCGGCACTTCTGTGTTCGGCCGAAAGTTTCGGCAGTTTGCAGCAACACACACAGTGGATTAAAAATTAAGATCACTGTAGCCCCAGACTCCTGCTGCAGCATTGCAAGGCATGTGGGGATGGGAGTGGGCTGCAGTGTTTCTTTGCATGTCACCTTTAAGGTATTTTCATAAATTTACACTATAGACCTGTTACTGTATATGGATCTATGTATGAGAATGTGGTATACTTTATAAAAGTGCTTAGTCACTGTGGATCAGAGATATAGAGAGTCAATATCTGTGGAGATATACACTGTGCCTTTAACTGAACCAGGAAATCCCCTGCAACAACCCCCTCTCCCGATTTTGAAACAACACGTTCAGACATGAAACAACATGTCCAGACATGTAACTAGAAAAGGGTTCAGTCAGGTGACCCCACCAAAAAGATATAAAAACCTCCACACTGAGTTCACTTCAGTTCAGTCCAATGGGGCACAGCCCTGAGAGAGGAGAGGTTCTACTGTTTGCACAGACAAGATGTTGAATGCAGATGAGAAGGGTCTTAGGAGCTCTATGATCCAGGACTGTATTATGCGAGAAACTAGTGATGTTAAGTAGTGATTTTCTTTGCAATTTTTTGTTTTCATTTATTATTTTTCTAACTTTTGAAAAATAAATATCATACCACGGTGTGTTCTAAACCTCTAAATTTGCCTTGTCTGAAGTTTATTCCCACATGCTGTGACAGTATGGGTGAATCAAAATTGAATCCCAACAAACTGGACATCTGTTTGAACCTCCCAGCTAAAGATAGGTCAGGCAGTTTGGACAAATGAAGCACCCACTGCAAAAAGGAGTCCACACAAAAAAGATTGTGGAATCTTACCATTTATTAAAGTGCTAAGGTGCAGTTAACATCCCCCCCCCAAAAAAAAGGTGGCGGAAAACACCGACCGACACTGAGATGTGACATTACAGAAGGTCCGACGCCATAGACTTGATGTTTCGCTCAGGTGAGTCCTGAGCTTCTTCAGAATCTTTTACAAGTGTAGAAACTGCTACATTTATAGTCATAATTGTCAATCAATAAAATCAGTTAACCTATACAAGTAAAAAAATCATGGTAGCCCTTTAGCATTTTATTAAAATGGTAAGATTCTACAGTCCGTTGTTAATGTGATGCATCACACTAGCATTGTCCACCTGTAGTAGCAGAAGACCAGGGCACAGATACTCATGAAAGGCCTGGAGACTGTACAGGACATTTGTGCGTAACTCGGCTTCTACCTTGGTCCATAACCCCTGGGCCTGTTAAGGGCCAAGATAAGCTCCCCAGCTGGATCCTGAGGCATCCATGGTGAGGGTCTGTACAGGAGCTGATCCAATTAATGGAATACCCTGTAACAAGTTTTCACGATCCATCCATCACAGCAGCGCTCTGCTAAGTGAGAATGTGACAAGAACCATTTGGTCCAGTTTGTCTGTCAGCTGATCCCACTGGATCCTGAGTGTCCACTGGATAATTCTCGTACGTAATTAGGCCAGTGGCACCGTAAGCCCAGGAGACACAACATTGTTCTCACAGAGACATAGCGGCTCCCATACATGAGCTGTGCTTAAGCAGTCAGGTTTCCTGCTCTGTCCTGAGGCAGGAAATGCATCCCTTCTCTGTGTCCAAGACTGCTATGTACTGTGGTCTTTGGCAAAGGTTCACCACCAGCTTTGACATATTCACTGTGATCTGCAAGTCATCGAACACCTGACAAGTCTGACAGGGCATGTTGTAGGACATGCCTGGAGCTGACTTTCAGCAGCCAGTCATCCACACAAGGGAACGCATACAGGCCATCCCTGTGATGGACTGCTGCCTCTACTAGCAAGCATTGGATAAAGACCTGTGGCTTAGAGAACAAGAAAAAGGGCAATTCTCTAAACTGGTAATGTTCCCCCTCCAGCACAAAGTGGAGGTATTTCCTGTCAGCTTTCTTGATCTTTAAATGAAGGTAAGCATCATTCATATCTAGAGGACAAAGTCAGTCTCCTTGTTGCAGAAGGGGAATGAGAGCTAGCAAGGATACCATCCAAAACATCTTGTATTCTGTGTAGAAACACAGAATTTGACGGCAAACAAGGACCGCCCGGCCCGCCTAGTCCGCCCATTCTCCTACCTAACAGATAAGCTGCAGATCCTAGTTAACCAACAGCTTACTTCTTCCTACCCCCCACTAGGACTGCCTTATGCCTGTCCCATGCATTCTTGAAGTCCCCCACTGTTCTTGACTTCACGACCTCCTCAGGGAGGCTGTTCTATCATCCACAACCTCTCAGTGAAAAATACTTCACACATTATACAGGCAGTCCCCTCTATCTTCAAATTGTGCCCCTTGTTCTTGCACATCTCTTTTTCTGGAAGATGCTACCCTCTTGGACTTTGTTAATTCCCTTGAGGTACTTGAAAGTTTCTATCATGTCCCCTCTATCCCTTCTTTCCTCAAGGGCATACATATTAAGCTTCTTTAGTCTTTCTTCGTATGTCTTCTGGTGCAGACCCTGCACCATTTTGGTTGCCCTCCTTTGGACAGCCTCCACTCTGTCTATGTCTTTGCGGAGATGGGGTCTCCAGAACTGCACACAGTACTCCAGATGGGGTCTCACCAACTGTCTGTACAGAGGGATAACAACTTCCTGTTTTCTACTATTGATGCCTCTTCCTATGCATCCCAGTATCCCCCCAGCCTTCCTTACTGCCTTCTCACATTGCTTGCCCACCTTTAGGTCATCTGATATAATTACCCCAGGTCCCTTTCTATTTTTACTGTTGTCAGTATCTCACCCCCCATTGTGTATGCTTCCCCTGGGTTTTTGTTTCCCATGTGCATTACCTTGCACTTCTTTGCATTGAATCTGAGCTGCCATACATTTGACCATTCCTCCAACCTTGCCAAGTCCCTTCTCATCCTTTCCACTCCATCTTGTGTATCAACCCTGTTGCAGATCTTTGTGTCATCTGCAAAGAGACATACTTTTCCTTCCAGTTCCTCTGCAATGTCCTTATAAAGACATTAAAAGGACCGGTCCCAGTACTGAACCCTCACGGTACCGCTAGTAACCCTCCTTTCTTCACTGTGTACTCCATTTACTACTACCCTTGCGTCCTGTTCTCTAGCAATTTTTTATTCAGGCTACCACCTTGGGACCCACTCCAAGGCTGGCTATCTTGTGTATTAATCTTTTGTGTGGGACTGTATAAAATGCCTTGCTAAAATCTAGGTGAGCCATGTCCACAGCCCTCCTGGTCTACTACTTTGGTCACCCAGTCAAAGAAATCTATTAGATTTGTCTGACACGGCCTTCCATCGTGAATCCATGCTGCCTTGGGTCCTGTGCCCCACTGGCCTCTAGGTACTCAACAATTCTTTCCTTCAGAGTGATTCCATCATTTTCCCTACCACTGAGGTCAAACTAACTGGTCTGTAGTTTCCTGCCTCTGTCCTGCTCCCACTTTGTGAAGAGGAATTACATCTGCCCTCCTCCAGTCCTCGGGTACCACCCCATCCTCCCATGATTTGTTAAAGAGAGTAGTCAGCAGTGTCACTAGTTCTACCCTTAGTTCTTTTACAAGTCTTGGGTGAATCCCATCAGGCCCCATTGCTTTGTCCACCTTCAATTTTATTAGTTCTTTCAGAACCCTTTCTTCTGTAAATGGACTGGTATCAACCCCCGTCTTCAGAGTGTTTCTCTTGTTTGGTTTAGGTAACTCCCCCTCCTCTTCCTTTGTGAATACTGAGCAGAAATATTCGTTCAGTATCCCTGCTTTTTCACTGTCACCCTCTACCCACATTCCCTCCCCTTTATTAAGCTTCAGTATCCCTTCTTTGGTCTTTCTTTGCTCCCTAATGTACCTATAAAAGGTCTTATCCCCCTTCTTAACAGAATTGGCTATCCTTTCCTCGGTTTGGGCCTTTGCTATTCTGACTGCCTTCCCTGCCTCCTTCTGCTTTAACTGATAAAGTTCTCTGCCCTGCTCCTTCTGTGTTTCCTTATATTTCCTGAATGCTGTCCTTTTCTCCTTAACCTTCCCTGCCACCTCTTTTGAGAACCATAGTGTTTTTTCCTTCGTTGTGTTTTACTGATTTGCTTTACACAAAGGCTTGTTGCCTCTGTGATGGCTGTTTTGATCACTCATAGAAACACAGAATTTGATGGCAGATAAGGACCGCTTGGTCCACCCAGTCTGCCCATTTCCCTGCCTACTGGATAAGCTGCAGATCCTAGTTAACCAACAGCCTACTTCTTCCCACTCCCCATTGTTCCTCCACCCCTCCTTCTTGCCTGTTTGCTAGTGCTTTTCTGAGGCACTCTCTCATTTTCCCAAAGTCAGCCCTCCTGAAGTCCAGTACTCTTGCTTTTGTATGGCTTGATTGTATGGCTGTGTTTATCGTGAACCATACTGTTGGGTGGTCGCTTGTTCCCAGATGGCTACTCACTTCTAAATCTGAGATTCTTTCTCTATCCCCATTTGAGAGTACCAGGTATAAGATTACTCCCTCCTGAGTGGGTTCCAATACTAGCTGTCTGAGGCATGCCCCCTGTAGGGCATCAAGAATGACCCTGCTCTTGGATGTGCCTGCAGCAAAGGTGCTCCAGTTAACATCTGGCATATTCAGGTCCCCCATCAACAATATCTCCCCTTTTTCTGCCATTCTAAGAAAGCCTTCTATCATTTCCTTGTCCATTCCCTCCCCCTGAGATGGGGGTCTGTATACAACCCCCATGCGGATTAGGTGCCATTTCCTGTCTCAGGGTGACCCAAAGTGCCTCATCTGCTCCCTGTTTACTCTTTAGTTCTGTTGCTTTGATCCTTCCTTTACATAAAGCTACTCCTCCTCCTTTTACCCTCCCTGTCCCTCCTGTAGATTGTGTATCCTGGTATGTTGACATCCCAGTCATGGTTCTTTGTGTACCATGTTTCTGTGACTGCCACAATATCCAGGCAACCCTCTTCCATTAAGACCACTAGTTCAGGGAGCTTGTTACACAGACTACAGGCATTGGTACTCATCACCCTCCACTTTTTGATAGCCTTACCCCTTTTAGCCCCATTTCTGTCCTTACTGCCTTTGCCTATTTTTACATTTAAATCTGTTCTGCTCACTAATAACTTCTGTACCTTGGTGTTTACCTCACTAATCACCATGTTTTTGTGGGGGAGGCTCGGATTTCCCTGCTCCTTTTCAGTGCCTCCCCCCTTGGCTAGTTTAAATGCTTGCCAATGAAGCATTTAAACCTCTCACCTAGGATCCTGGTTCACCCTGGACAGATGCAGACCATCACACCAGTATAGGTCTGCATCCCTCCAGGTGGCTCCCCAGTCACCAATGAAGCCAAAACCCTGAGCTCCACACCAGTTTTTCAACCACTCATTGAATTCCCTGGTGAGAAGTGCCCTAGCATCTCCGTTGCCATAGACAGGCATCACCTCCGAGAAGGTTACCGTATGCGATACTTGTCTAAGGCCCCTTCCCAACTCTACAAACTCCTCTTGCACTGCTCTGATCCCATTCCTAGCCAGGTCATTTGTCCCTAGGTGGACAATGACATCCAGCTCCCTCCCTCGATCCTGAGGATTCGCTTCCTGTCCCTCCAAGCCATGGCGCCAGGAAGGCACCTTACCTCCCTCTCCCCTTCCTCCCCCCCAATGATTGAGTCCCCCACCAGGAGTTGTTTCCTTCCCCAGTGGGGTCCCATACCACCCTCCTGTGTGTCTCCTATGTGAAGGTTCCCAGCATTCTCCTTGGTCTCCACTGCAGGTGCCTCCATAGAGGAACCACTATCCACCAGAAGAGTGAATGAATTGTGGAGAGGTACAGCTGGAGGGATGCAACTCTGTTCCACCACTCTCTCCCTCCTTGAGCCCACCCTGGTCCAGCCTCTCCTCTTACTTGGCAACCTCTGAGGTAGTGGCATTGGCCCTGGTGGTCCCTGGGTGGGGGAGGAGGTTTCACAAATCCTAGCCAGGTCAGCCTGGAGATGGGCAACCTCCTCTCTCAGACCAGAGAGGTGCCTGCAAATAGGGCAGCATCGCAGCCTCCAGAATGTCTCCCGAACACTGCCGCCCCAGCCATTGCACTGCACCACTCCTATCATGTCTTATTTTGTGTGTCCTCTACTGTCTCTGGATGCTTATTCTCTCCTCTCCTTACAACTCTCACCCTTCCTGTTCTGGGACAGCAACTTCCCTATCTTCTTCAGTAGCCTCCTTCTTCCTTGCTCAATATTAGACCACCAGCAGCTAGGGGGGGAGAGTGAGCTACTTTTTTCCTTTAGGGTTGACAAAACCAATGTTTCTCTATGATCCTTTCCTTCCTACTGCCAAACAGGAAGTTCCTGTTGACAGTCAAATCCAGTGGCTATAAAAGTAGAACTGACTTTGGGTGGGTGGGATGGAGGGTAATTAGTAAGAAAAAAGGCTAGCAACAGGAAGTTGTAATTTGACTCACCTGCTTTTCTAGTGTCTAAACCACACCCCCAGGTAAGCTCTCTTTCCTCCTACTGGTTTAGCAAAGTCAGCTGATACAGTACGCTTCCTTGCACAGAACACACACTGACTTTCTTTTTTTTTAACCCTAAGACCCCTTCTACTTCTAATAAAGTTATCTGTCTACTTAATCTTAACAGACACTGACTCCTGCTGAGATATAAGCTTTAAAAGAAAATGTAGCTTCTTTCAGTTAGCTGCTTTCTGCTCTACAAGCAAGGCTAGCAACAGGAAGTTGTAATTTGACTCACCTGCTTTTCTAGTGTCTAAACCACACCCCCAGGTAAGCTCCCTTTCCTCCTACTGGTTTAGCAAAGTCAGCTGATACAGTACCCTTCCTTGCACAGAACACACACTGACTTTCTTTTTTTTTTTAACCCTAAGACCCCTTCTACTTCTAATAAAGTTATCTGTCTACTTAATCATAACAGACACTGACTCCTGCTGAGATATAAGCTTTAAATTAATAAGAAAATGTAGCTTCTTTCAGTTAGCCGCTTTCTGCTCTACAAGCAAGGCTAGCAACAGGCTAGTGGAGGTTCCTGAGATATAACACAGGCCGCAGATCCTTTGTCCACTTTGGGACGAGAAAGTATCTGGAATAGAATCCTTTGTTTCTCTGCCATGGAGGAACTAGTTCTATTTCATGTTTTTATAATAATGACTGCATTTCTTTCTTTAGGTGGCAGGAAATGGGCAGTGGATAATCTGGAGGGAAGTCAGCTCCAGAGCATGCCCCCTTGCAGTTACCTCCAGGACTCACTCGTCTGCTGTGATCTCCTTTGATTGTTCCAGATGGAGGGAGAGTCTCTCCCCCCCCACAACCACTTCTAGAAGCATTCATGTAAGTGGGGGTAGGTCCAGGTACAAGTCAGGCATGGCCAGCGGAAGCACTGCCACCAGGGGTGTTTTCATATGGGCACCTGGGGAGAGGAGAACCAGCAGGGGACCAGCTCCCTTACATCGGCTTTGTGAGCAAAAATCATGGCCACCTCTGACAACAGGCTGATGAAAGGATCCCCTCCTACATCCTCTAGCAGGAGTGGGATACAGGGATCTGACAGACCTCAGAATCATCTTGGATGTCTGAAGGCCTCTAAGCACTTCTTCAACATCATATCCAAAAAGTTTTGTTCCTCTAAAAGGGGCATTCAAAATTGCCTGCTGCACATCTGTGCCAAATCCTGCCACTCTGAGCCAAGAATATTTTCTTGTAGAAATGCCACAACCTGCAGCCCTGGCAGAGGCATCAGACATCCTGTACTGAACAGAGCAAATGTTTGCTGACGTCAGCACCTGAAGTTTTAATCAACTTGTTCTTGGCCGATCCTTTCAGCAAAGCCTGAGCTACAGCCTTGGCAGCTTTCCACAGGCTATTCTGATACAGTATTTAATCATATGGGCCTGATAATAAGCAGTCCTAAGGCAGAGGTGTATGTATGCTTGCCCATCATATCCAATCACCTAGATTATTTTTCTGGTCGTAGGGTACTTGTATGTCTGTGTGCCCTATGTCTATCATGAGCACAGCCATGATGACTGCAGAGTCAGTTTCTGGTTGATTAGCATTTAAGGCTTAGTAGATGAAGCAGGATACTGCTTATCAGCCTTTCTAGGCACTACATGCAGTGAGTTGGGTTTGTACCACAGAGCAAAGATAGCATCCTTTGATGCAGAATACTGTATATCTTTGTATTTCTTTTTTACTCTTTTTCCCTCTGGTCGTTGGCCTCTGGGGCATTCCTCTGACATCACCATTCAGCTGCTTCCACCTGGCCTGAGACATCCCCAACCCCGGTTTGCCCCAGAACTCTGACTTGTCACGACCCCATCCTGCACAGAGACCACCTGGCTTCCACCCCACAGGGTGGGCCACCATCCACTTATCTTGGTGCTCCTTGAATCAAATTTCTTTGCAGACAGGGTGCAGGCTGGAGGATATCGGGACCCAGGGAAGATGGGATCCGATGGTGGGCGTGGGCCTGGTGGCACAATGTCGTCTCCACCTTACATCGAGGTGTTTCCTTTGTTCATGAGTGTGACAGTTATTTCCCCAGAGGCATGGACATGCAATGATGTCCAGTGTGTGATGGGTGCACTCCCACCCAGACCAACAGACATCTGCCATCACCTCTATCCCTGTCCATGACATTGCTCTGGCTGTTGTACATCCAGCCTCCACTGAGAGTCGTTGAAGGCCGGGAACCACAACCCACCCCACCCCATGAGAGGAGAGCTGTCCTTGGATGATAAATCCTCTCTCCTCCCCCCCGGCAACCTGAGCTCACTGTCGACCCTGGGTTGCCGACGTGGTAAGACGTAAGGCACCAGGCACCTCAGCCCTCTATACCACTGGGCCAGTTTATGCAGGATATATAGTTGGAATGATTGTGGAGGGAGAGAATGGGACCTCCAGGAATTCTATCAGGTTCTTCTTTGTGGAATCATCTTCTTCCACAGCAAAGCCCATGGCAGCTTTCATTTGCTGCATCGTGGCTTGAAAAATAGAATCCTCAAGAGGAGATCTCGGTATACACCACCAAGTCCTCACTGCAGGATGAGATGGTAGAACTAGAATGGGACACCATATATTGTTCTCCTTCACACCCTCTTACCAAGATTATTAACCGGTCCCTCATGCTCTCCCAGTTGCCGCTCAAGTGGAAGTCCACCCTGGTGACCTCAATACACAAGTCTGGGGATAGGGCATTACACTGTAACTACAGGCCCATCTTCAGCCTACCTCCTTTATCCAAAGCTCTTGAAAAAATTGTCGTAGACCAATTGGTGGAGTACTTGGAGAAATACAACTTGCAATGCCCACAGCAGCACAGCTTTCACAAAGGCCATAGCACTACCTCTGCCCTCCTTGAATTTACGGGGTCACATTCATCTAGCACTAGACCAAGGACAACTTGCCGGTGCCACCTTTATAGACCTCTCAAAGGCCTTCGATACAGTCAGCCATCCATTACTACTTGAACAACTTGACAACTCAGAGCTCTCTCTCATGATACTCTACAATGGTTCAACAGTTCTCTCTCCAACCGGTCACAAGTTAAGATTGGTGACACCCTCTCCTCCAAGCTACCTGTCCAGGCTGGGGTTTCCCAAGGGTCAATAGTGGGACCCCTTCTTTTCAGCATCTTCCTGAACAATCTCCCTTCTACCTGTGATGAAAACATTATTCTGTATGCTGACGACGCAGTGATTTTCTCTAAGAATTCTGACCTCTCCCTCTTGGAGAAACAACTGCAGAAAAGTTTCATGCAAGTTAAGGCCTGGTTCGGCTCACAGAAACTAGTACTAAATTACAAGAAAACAGACTATGCTGTTCCACGGCACACATAACAAACATAAACACCAACAGTTGGCTATCAAAAACAGCTCAGGTGTGACCCTGGACCAGACACAGACTTTCAAATACCTTGGTATAACCCTGGACCGTACTCTGTCCTTCTCCAGCCATATCGATTCAGTTGTGAAATCTGTAAATATCTGTATAGGCCTTCTCTACAAACAGACACTGCCTGACACCTGATGCCCTTAAGCTAGGAATACACAACTCTATTGTCTCCATCATTGATTATGGGCATTTTATCTACACAGCAGCCACAGATACAGCACTGCGGCGAATCATTATAGTGCTGAACAGGGCCTGCAGACTCCTTACTGGTGCTGCCCACCGCACGCATACCAGCGACCTCTATGAACAGTCAAACTGGCTACAACTTCAGGGAAGGATTACTTTCCAAACCTGCCTACTAGCAAAAAAGTCATTGATGGGACTCATGCCCCCTGGGGTTTAGTCTCTCTCAAGCCCAGCCAACTGCCCCCATTACACAAGAAGCTCTGACAACTATTCTCTATCTGTTCCCTGCTGTCGCACCGCCCAAGGCCAGCAGTCTTTTGAAGGTAGAGCCCCTAAGATGTGTAACTCCCTGAGCAGCGAACTCACCAACTTAGGCACCCTCTGCTCAAACACAAGCTATGTCAAACGCTTATATCCAGATCTACCTGCTTCTCAACCTCCCTGGCAGTCGCTTCTGTTCTTTGCACCACTCTACTATCACCACCTCTGCCTGCCATTACCCTCCCCATATATACCCCTTCTTCTCTCCCTAGCCCTGGTCCACCACCTTCCTCTCTTACCCACCTTCAACTCCCTTCCTCTCACCCTTTTCTAATCTGCTCACCGCACCCACTGTTGCACTTGTTTCCCAATCCTTGCCTCCTACCCACCTCCCTCCCAGTTACCCCTCTACACCCACTCACTCTTCCACTTTCCTACGATACCTGGCACAACTGGCAGCAACTTAGTTTTCCCACTCTACCTTTCCCCTTTGACAGTACCCTTCTGGCAGCTTTAATTCACGTAAATATTGTTTGTTGACTCATCATTCTTAAATGTATGCTTGACTGTGTTGTTCTAACTGTTATTTATATTACCTGTAGCTTTTAGACCATGTATACCCTGTACAGAATTTTGTATTCAAACTGCTTGCCTGCTAATCTCACACAAACTGAACTTCTATTCTTTGTATACTGATGTGGAACCTTTGTAAAAGAGCCATTGGCTCAAAGTTATTTATCAGAAAATTCTAATAAATATTTCTCCTCTAAAACTATGAAGTTAGAAGCCAGCCTGGTGGCACTGAGGATTGAGGTGCTGGATGCCACACCTTGCACCACACCGGTGACCTGGGTACAGAAATGAGCCTGGGCCACTGGGAGTTGGCAGGGGAGAGAAAGGATTGAGCTTCCAGAGGACTGCTGTCCTCTTGCAGGGGAAGGAGAGTTTGCCGTCCCACTCATTGATCACCCTCTGGCGATGGCTAGAAGGAGATGCAAGTTGGGAGGCATGTTGTCAATGCATGACGTCAGTGGGGAGGGGGGTGGGAGAAAAATGGAGGAAAACTGAGCTGACTGGCTCTGTGATGGCCCCATCAGCACCCGTCTGGCTCCCCGACATCTGGATGTTTGTCCAGGGGTTGGGGAAAGCCGGCACCCCTTCACCTCAGCCCTGTCACGGGGGTGACCTGTGGGGGATTAGAGGGGAGGTCGGACAGGGAACAGTGAGGCCGGAGACAGAGTCCCCTCCAAGGGAGGGGCCGGAGCCACCTGCCAGGCTCCCAAGGAGGATAAACATATAATAGAAAAATACTAAGAGGTTAGGATTGTATTCTGTCTTGTTGTTAATGTCTCTGTTGAAGACGGGGGCCATAGAGTATGTAGGTGACACTGGTGGAAGCTGAGGGGCCAGAATCTGCGATGTGCTGGAAGGTGGCATTGACGCGAGTCAAGTGCCTGCAGGCCCCGTCGACAGTACAGCCTGTATAAGTAATCCAGGCAGTATGCCTCGTATCATTTCGGAAAACAACTCCAGCACAGCTTGAGTGTTGATGATGCCTTGGACAGGGGCCACGACTACTTGGGTTGATGAAGGGCCTTGGCCCAATGACGATGGTGTCATACTGTCCATAGTAGGTATAGCAGCGCCTAAGCCAAGCCCCGACCTTGGTGTCTCATTGATGGGGGGGCCTGTCGTCAGTGCTGCCGGAGCTGGTGATGACGTGACTGACTGGCCTTGTCTTATCGGCAACTGGGACCTTGCTGGCGGAGAAGACCTACCTTTATCCCTGTGCTTGTGTTCATGTCTCAACAACAAGGATGGCCTCGACACCAATCTTTCTTTGTCTCGGTCCTTCGATTTTGGTGGCCTTTTCTCGACTGAGAGAGGGAGACACTGATGCTGGGCCCTGATCCATCTCCATGGCAGTGGCAGTCAGTCATTTATTTTTTTTTAATATTTTGTTTTCGTTACTATTTACATTTTTTTTTATTAAGTCAGTTATAAGCATGTACCATGTTATTATATCACATATTCCATAGGGACTCACATATTCATTTTTTTTTCTTTTTACCTATGTCAAAATTACATCCCATTTCGGACATTTTCCAGGTTGGCTATATTTCTAAATCAATAATATTAATAAGCAATCCAGGTCCGGCCCAGTGGTGCTGAGGGTTGAGGCGCCGGACGCCCTGCCGGCGACCCGTGTTCGGGAACGAGCATGGGCCATTGGGGGTTGGCAGGGGAAGGAGAGGATTAATCATCCAGAGGACTGCTCTCCTTTTCTGGGGAAGGAGGGCTGGCATTCCCACCGATCCACTACCCCCAGGTGGAGGCCAAAGGGTAGTGTGGGTCAGACAGACCAGACATAGGGAGGGAACTGTGGTACTTCTGTGAACATGCGCGTGCCTCTACGTGCACATGTCCGACATGTGTGCCCCAGCAGCAGGGAAGGGAGAAAATGCGGAAGTACCCCACCGGCTGCAGGATGATGACCGACCCTCTGCAGGCTCTGCACCCAGTGACTGGGCAGAGGTAAGTCCTGGTGATACCGGGGTGACAGGGCTGGGGGGGGGTCAGTCAGAAGGGGGCAGCCGAGGGCAGAAGGAGTATAAAGGCATTAAAAAAAAAAAAGGCAATCCAGACCAGCCCCATAAATATTAGTAATAACCAATACCTGAGTATCCAGGATCAGAAAATCAGTGATATACGGCAATGGCTAGTTGACATTTCCTTCTGTAGGACCAACAAGGCTGATTGGGGAAAAAGAACTGAGGAGATATGGGGCCACACACATTTATATAGGTGCTGATGCATGACATCATTGTGGATGGACCTGGCTAGCAAAAGTTCCCATGTGGTCCTAGTGGTGATGTGGGTATAGTTCCTAAGGTGTGATCTAATGGAGGAGATATCCTTGAAGATGATCAGGTGGTTCACCACTTCCTGATTCAAGGACCACTCAGGTGACATCTCTTTCAACTGGCTGAGAGTGACCGCCAGCTGACTGTTGTTCCCTGCGACATGGATCATCAAGAGATCTTTGCACAAGGAACCATATATGAAGTGCCTCTGACACATGGGAAGGGTGTGATTTCTGCCCTGCCAGTTCATGTGGAACGTGGTATTGTCCTTCTGAATCTGCACGACCTGACCGCTGACTAGTGGAGCGAATTCCAGTAGAGCCAAGTGCACTGCATGGAGTTCCAGCAGGTTTATGTGGTGATGGGACTCCCTCGGTGACCAGAACCCGTGGGCTCTGTGGTCCCCCAGGTGAGCTCCCCATCTCACCAGAGATGCATTCATCAACAGCACGATGGTTGATTCTGGGCAGACAAATGGAATTCCCTCCTCCAGGTGTTCTGGTACTAGCCATCACTATGACCAGCTGGTTCAAGTGGCCTAGGCACTGGGATCACTGACGACCTAGCTCCCACTGAAGGTGGCGCATCCGTCAGCAGGCCCAATGGACCATGCTGATGCAGGATCCCACGAACTCCTGCAGCCTCAGGAAATTCCAGGCAGAGTGAGAGGGCACACCCTGAAATGATCGGGCAAAGGAGGTGAGATCCAGTGCCCGGTCTGCAGGGAGGCAGGCCTTGGACACAGGGAGTCTAGTTCTGCCCTGGTGAACTTGATCACCTGCTTCAGTACCAGTTTGAACGTGTCCAGGCTGAGCAGTAGGCCCAAAATCTTGACAAGTCTGGAGAGTCAGATCTGTGGATCTCTCCACAGCCTCTCTGGGTGAACCGGCCAACAGACAGTTGACCAGGTAGGCATATCCCTTAGACCTCAAGGCGCCAAAAGTGGGCTACAACCACTGCCATGCATTTGGTGAAGGACCTGGGTGCTGAGGAGAGGCTGAAGGGCATGACCTGGAACTGATACAGGAACCCTTCCTCATAGAACCGGAGACACTGGTAGTAGAATTGACTGCTTGGAATGTGGAAAATGCATCCTGAAGAATCGCATGTTCTGCTCCAAAGATGGTATAATCTGACTCCCAGTAAACCATCCTGAACCTGCGTTTCCACATAAACTGTTTGAGGTCATGAAACTCCAGTATAGAGCACCAGCCTTCCATCCATTTCGGGACCAGGAGTACCTGAACATGTAACCCTTTCTGGCCAGGGTGTCCGGTGACGGCTGTTGCCCCATTCACAAGGATCTGGGCGATGAGCTGAGCAACCTTTGTTTGACAAATAAATGACAACTTAGCCATATCAGACCTTGGCGTCATTACGAGGGTGAGTACCTTGTGGAGCACCACAGCACTGTGCGATCTTCTTTGTCCTACTAAAATAATAATACAGCAACACCTGGACAGGTCATTGCTGTATGTACTATTTTAGGCATTAAGACCCCCATGGAAGCAATAAAATATTAAGCCCCCGCCACTGCTGCTACATACCCATTAAAACTTGCGCCCGCTTGGAACCCGCATGGCACTTCCGTATTTGCTGAAAAGTTTTGGCGGTGTTTTAAAAGATACAGATTATTCCAATAATGTTCATCATAGCAGCCACGGATTCCTGTTGCAGCGTAGAAAGGTACGTGGGACAGAAGTGGGCTGCAGTATTTATTTTACACGTTACCTTTAA
This sequence comes from Neoceratodus forsteri, assembly GCA_016271365.2. NCBI lineage: Eukaryota > Metazoa > Chordata > Ceratodontiformes > Ceratodontidae > Neoceratodus > Neoceratodus forsteri. The sequence continues at coordinate 942,351,977 of CM028137.1, forward strand.
TAAAACTTTGAACTGAAGTCTCCGTGTCATGATTAGTTTTCCTGAAAATTGTATTTAATTTGGGTTTGTGGTTTTCTTTAAATCAGCATTTGTTAACTTGCTCTGTAATAACTGAAAACAGTGAGGCTGTTGTCCCTCTGAGTGAGCCTTGCAGAATGATAACATCGTACTGAAGTAGCTGACTGCTTCAGCAGTCTAAGTCCCTGCTTGACTGAAGAGCTGTTTCACTTCCCAATCAAAGCAGTCTGTAGAGTTGTTTTCTCTCCAGGTTTTTTACTAACTCAGTCGCTGGTTTGTGTTTAGATGGATTAGCTTAAAATCTATTTAAAAAGTTGATCATTTGAGTTTCCGTGCTGAACTGAAGAGGCATCAATGTGCCTCTGTCAGAAATCAGCTTGTCTGCATCACAGCTGTCAGTTCTTTCTCACGAAAACCCTTCATTTCTTCTAGCTATATAACACTGGGTTATTTAATGGATATAAAATAAATCTAAATTTTGTTCATTCATAGTAGTGTTTCTTTGATGTAACCTCCATAAATCGGGTCACGTAAGAACAATCTTTTTTCTTGTCAGATGGACAAACAGGTGTCTGCCACACTCTGCTATTTCAGGCACATGTACTGTATGAACTCACACACTTCAGTTCTTTGATGGTTTCTGTGTGGAAATACATCATGTATGTGTATAAATAGAAACACTATATGGCATCCTGATGCCCCATCTCCTGCCCCCACAGTTGTGGCAGCTGTACTTTGCTGCCCCCGGTCTCCTGTCCCACATTTGAGGCTGCTACACCCTGCTACCCCCACCCCCTGCCTGATCAGGGCTGCTGCACAATGCTGCCCTCTGTCCCCCAACCCACAGTCAGGTCCAATGCCCCCTGCTGCTGTCTCCAAAGTCAGGGCTGCTGTGTTCTGCTACATCCCAGAGTCCCATGCCCCCTGTCTCTACAGTTGGGGCTGCTGCACCATGCTGCCCCAGGCCACTAGAGGTGGGGCTTTTGCTGCACTCTGCTACCCAGATCCACTGCTCCAAATGGGAAGAGCTGCTGCACCGTTCGCACCCCATCCCACAGTAAGGGCTATTGTACTCTGATGCCCCCGTGTCCTGCCCCACAGTCAAGGCTTCTGAACCATGCTGTCCTCTGCCACTACAGCCTAGGCTGCTGCACCCTAGAGCCCCATGCCTCTGCAGTTTGGGCTGCTGCACCCTGTCCCCTGTTTCAACAACTGGGGCAGTTGCACCCTGCTGCCTCCTGCCACCAGAGTCAGATCCTTTGTTACACCCTGCCCTCCATGTCCCCTGTCCCAAACAGGTGTGGCTGCTGCACCCTGTCCCCAGTTTGGGCTGCTGTACCCAGATGCCTTCCCTGTGTCCTGCCCCAACAGTCGAGGCTGCTGCACCCTGCTGCCCTTCTCCCCCCACCCTCACAGTCAGGGCCACTGCACTCTGTTGCCCCCTGTTCCTGTCTCCACATTCGGGGCTGCTGTGCTCTGCTACGCCCTGTAGTCCCATGTCCCCTGCCTCCACAGTTGGTGCTGATGCACCATGCTAAGACAACCAGAAGTGGGGCTTTTGCCGCACCCTGTGACCCACTTCCATTGCCCGAAATGGGCAGGGCTGCTGTACTCTGATGCCCACCTGTTTCCTGCCCCACAGTTGAGGCTTCTGCACCATTCTGCTGACCACTGATGGCCTTGCTCCCACTGAAGGTGGCACATCCGCCAGCAGGCCCAAAAGACCATGCTGGTGCAGGACCCCATGTACCTCAGCAGCCGCAGGAAGTCCTGGGCAGAGTGCAAGCACCCAACCTGAAATAATCTGGTGAAGGAGGTAAGATCTAGTGTCCATTCTGCAGGGAGGTAGACCTTGGCCTTCAGGGAGTCTAACTCTGACCTGATGAAGTGAATCACCTGCAAGGGGATCAGTTCAGACTTGGCCAAGTTGACCAACAGGCCCAAGTCTCTGTCAGTCTGGAGGGTCAGATCACTGGACCGCTCCATGGCCTCCTTGGATGGCCTGGAAATCAGCTAGTCATCCAAGAACATCCAAGAAGGGATACACTCCGACGTGCTTAGTGCTGCAGGAATGTCATCACCACTACCATGCTCTTGCAGAAACCCTGGGCATGGATGAGAGGTCAAAGGGCATGACCTGGAACTGACACAGAATCCCTTCTGCATGGCAGTGAGGGAACCACCATTGGGATGGATGAACTGGGATGTGGAAAGATGTGTCCTGAAGGTCCAGAGAGCAGAACCACATGCTCTGCTCTGGGGAAGGTATGATCTGGCTCAGGGTTACCATATGGAGCTTGCACTTCCTCCTGTACCGATTGAAATTGTGCAGATCCAGTGTGGGGCACCAGCCCCCCCATCTGTTTTGGGACCAGGAAGGACCTGGACATGTTCTCCTGACTTGCAAAGGCATCTGGAACACGGGCTGTAGCCCCTTTCACAAGGAGCTGAGAGATGTCCTCCCCCTTAGGTCAGACAGCATGTGCTGCAACACCGAGGACTCCTGTGGTACATGGGATCAGTAAAACAGGACAGCCCCAAAGTCTAGAGGCAGACCTCTGGCTACCACCTTGAGAACCCACCTATCTGTAGTAATAACAGACCAGTGTAGCCAGAAGTGCTGAAGTGGCCCCCTACAGGGAGCTGGGTCAGAGACTGAACAAGCAGGAGGTAGGCACCCCCCCGCCCATCACAGGGCAGCTTTGGAGGGAGTACTGGCCGCTGAATCTGGAGGGGCACTACTTCCCCTACCCCTTGCTTCTTTTGGGCCCCTGACCCGGAGAACTTGGCTTTTGGGTGCTAGGCTTGGTATTACCCCTGCTGGGGCTGCTGCCAAAGCTGCTATGGCTGAAAGGACCAAAACTGAGAAGGCTTCTTTTTAGGTTTGGGGGCCATTGGATCCTTTTGGGCGAAAGCCACAGAGTCCAGGGTCGTGCTGGACTTCTCAATCCTAGTGAGATGACCTCCCCCCCCGCACCAGAGAGGTCAGTGCCCAAGAAGGAGACATCAGCCATCTTGTGCCGAGTGGCTGCCATGAATGTGGAGTGCCTCAGCCAGGCCCTACAATGTATTGTGATGACCGCTGCCATGGCACGGGCGCAGAAGTTTCCCCTGCATAAGGCTGTCTAGAGGTGGTGCTTAGCCAGTCATTGACCCTGGTTTCTGACCAACTTCACTGACATTTTGTTGATGGTAGATAGGTGAGGGAAGAACTCATCCAGCACTCCCAACAGGGAGTTATCAAAGTTGGTCATCATCATGGTGTAGCTTGCCTGTTGGAGAGAGAGAGAGAGAGAGAGAGAGAGAGAAGGCTGCATAGACCTTCTTGGTTGCATGGTCAAGCTTCTTTGACTTGTCTTGGGGCTTGTCAACATCCTCTTGGCTTCTGGACTTCTGGAAAGCCAAGTCCAAGACCAGACCTCAGCCAAGGGATGGTCCAAAAACTAGGAAAGTGACCCAGTAGACAGCGCATACTTACAGACCATAAAGGCAGATGGTTCAGGGCAGGATACTGGATGCTGCCAAAACTCCAGGGTCAGTCCTGGAGGAGGCAGTATAGTGCAGTGGTTTAAGGCTTTGAGCTGCAAATCTGGTGACATCCAGCAGACCAGACCTGGGTTTGAATCCCACAGCTTCCACTTGCAGACTGTGTGACCCTGAGTAAGTCACTTAACTTCCCTGTGCTCCCAGGTCGCACCTGTAAAAAAGCTTTCAGCTTAGTGTGCTAGTCCTGGTTAAACAACTAACAACAAAAATGGCCTCAGGCATGGGAAAAGCAACCCCCAGGGATTCGTTCTTATCAAGGATGTTTGTGAAAGGGTACTTGGCCCTTTTCTGAACAGGCTGCAGATGGACAGACATGGACTCCGAAATGGGTTGAAGTAGAGCTCTGAATGACACTGGCCCATAGTCGGTAGTCGGTTCCTCAACCGACACATAAGCGAAGTTATGTGCCCTCAATGACTATGTGGAAGAGCCATCCAAGTTGTATGAGGATGCTTCAAAAACGGCCCTTGACTGCTTGCCACTGTGGAGTACCCAAGAATCATCTGACTGGGTGATTTCCACCAACAGCTTGGCAAACCAGCCACAGTATGGGAATCCTTCTCATCGTGGGAGCAGGCCTCTCTCCGAAGGCCTTGAGGGCCCAACACATTTCCCGGAATTCGCCGTTGAAGGACGCTATGACATTGGCCCCATCAGGGAGCAAAGCTGACAGTGTGCCTGCTGCAGCAGCAGCAGCCGCCGCCACCATCTCTTTCATGACTGTAAGCTGGGCCGCAGACCACATCGCAGTGGATGCCTTCTTGTGGTCCTTCGACTGAAGTTTTCGGTCCCGATCGCTCGGCCAAGAAAAAGCCTGGCTACGTGATCCTCCAAAGAAGAACGGAGCATCATTTGGGGAAAGGTTGCAGCATGAAACGTCATGTGTAGTCCCCAAACAATAGAGGCAGGACCCATGTGGGTTCGTCTGTGACATTTTCTGGTGGCACGTGACTCCAAATTTGAAGCCGGGAGCAGGCTTCATTTCCTTGTGTTCCATCTTCCATCAACGAGGCCGGAGTCAAACTGAGGAATTCAGAGTTATTGAAGAAACATTTAGAAAAACTCAAATTGCCAATGGCGCGCTTGGTACCCTACAATGTGCAAAGCTGTGAAGGAGGAGACTGAAATCTTTCAGCAGAAAGGAAGATCTGACATCACGGGACAGAGCCAGAGGATATACCTACTGGACGGTTGGAGGAGCTTAACTTAAAGATGTTCTAACAGCACTGCCAGGGCATGGATAAGAACTATATCCATGCCCCCTAGAATGGGTGCTTTCAAATTACGCCATAGAACTTTTTCTCCCTTGGCTGACATCCAGCAGGCTGTTCAGTGCTGTCCCTGCCTCCCATGCCTGGCACCCACCAACCCGACTCACCTTGCTCCGTAATTTCCCCCATGGATTTCCCCCCATGGTGGGGCCAGGAAGGGGAGTGCTGTCCTCCTCCACCTGAAGACTCATATCCAGAACCAGGGGTTAGTCAGGCGGCGATGCGAGAACGGGGCTAGGCAGGCAGGGCTTCATTAAGCTGGCGCCAATACCCTTTAGTATTTTCTCCCTTGTCCCTGGCTACAGCAACTTGTAAGCATGTGCATGTGAAGGCACACACACACACACACACACACACACACACACACACTACAGAATCACAGTCCCTCCCTTCCACATCGCTTATACTCCAGCGCTGCCACTCAGCCTCCATCTGGTGGCAGGCAAGGAGCAAGACGGCAGACCTCCCTACCCCAGGAGAGGAGAGCTGACCACGGACACTCAATCCTCTCCTCCCTGGCCAGTTCCCAATGACCTGAGCACATTACTGAACCTGGATCGCCGGTGCGGGAAAAGGTGAGACACGCCAGATACCTCAGCCCTCTTCACCACTGGGCTGGCTTTTACTGACCACTTTCACGTTTTATTCACAGGTATATCTGTTTTTACACATAATAAATGAATGATAAAGTACAGCTGGTCAGTACTTCCTTATTATAAGGTTGTATTTCACACAGTCATTTGGCTAAACAAGTAATGGGATACTGGTGTTCTTTTCCTTGCGCTCATTTTCATCTTTCAATTTTCATTATTTATAGTGAAAGGGTTTGATTTGTTTGTATTCATTGTCTCCGACTCTCTCCACTGCACAGTTCTGCTTTGTATACTCTGACTTTTGTCCTTAAACTGTACATGTTATGTGTTCTCATTGATGGTTACTGCACTTTGCTGCCTATTATAATTACCAGAGATGTTTCTGCTGCTGTCTGTTGTGAGCCTTTATATTTTTCTCTTTTTGTGATCTCCCAGTATTTTAATGTGTTACTAATGATACAAGTCTGTAATTCTCCCGAGTTGTGCCTGAAAACAGGCACATGTATACCTGGTATAAAAAAACGAATAAATACATGTTACAGAAGTGCCGTGGAACCTTTTAATGGTCACCTGATCAGCCACAAGAACAAGTACATTAAGCACTTATCCGAAAGATGGACTTTTGAACTGTTAAGGCTAGAAACTAAATTTGTCTGAACTCAGATCAACATGAATATATTATAATAATACCGTTTTTGTGTGTTGAGACAGGTCTGTATAATGTGTTAGAAATAAACATATAATGTATTAGAAAAACTAATATATGTATGTTTTTTACTTCCCTAAGATAGTATCAATACATTTGATAGGGTGACATGTACTTTATATTATTTTATTGATACAGAAATTATATCAATATCATGTATGTCTCATAAAAAAAGGAGATGGTTCTAAAACTATATGTTGAACTTTTCCTGTATTTTAATAATACTGCACCTTATTTTGTTAGAAACTGTTTAGTTTGCCAACTGATAATTTATTCATCTTCTGACCGGATTCACTCTTCTCTCTAGGAACCCCTGCTAGTCCTTGTTTTGAAGTGTTGCAACACAGTAAGATGCAAAAGCAAATTCAAAACTGAGACAAGAGGCATCTTACAAGACAGGATATAAAAGGCAATCTGATGGAATGAAGAGGAAAAAGTACATTTGCACCTAGCATGCTCCCAGACTTGAACACTGACTACTTCATGGCTTCTGCGGGGCACTACTAAGGTAAGTGGCAACAGTACAGTACTTAAATATCCCCTTATTTTTTGAGTCCCTCAGAGAAGTCTGTATTCAGACAAAATAAAAATTATTTTAATCCAGACATCGACTGCAGAGGTGCCCTGGTGGCTGCTTCTGAAGCTGCAGCCCCAGGATTCAGTCCATGATGTCACGCCAGTAGGAGGGGCTGGGGAAGAGTCATCAGTTCGGCAGCACTGCGGATAGCGTGGGCTACGACTTGCTCCATCTCCAGCCGACACCTACATGATGGGTCCCTTGACCACGGAGGTACTGGGTTCAGAATTCAACTGCTGACACTGGGACCCATTGTGGACAATAGCAGTCTCCCCCTATCCACATGGCTCGTAGGTTTTCCCACGAAGATACATGGGGTTGGGGAAGAGGGAAGATTTTCAATCAGTGGCTGGGCAGTCCTCGCAATTGCACACCAAGGGTTAACAAAGCACAACAAAAACAATTTCAACCTTAGGGGTCCTACACTACTCCCAGTGGGGCCTCTGCCTCTCTCAGGGAGTGTAAACTGAACATTCCTTTTACATATTCAAATCATATGTCTAAAATATTCATATGTCTGAAATTAAAACACATTCAAAGAACACGTTGTACAATAAAGTTTATTAGCTGCTCTCCCCTTGTCAGAAATGGAATGGATAAGGTTGGTATTTATTTACAGACCAGTCACAGTTTGGATAAGAAAGCAGTAGTGAAGTAGGTAGACGCACATATTTTCATATAAAACCACCATCTCCTGATAACGAGCAATGGTCAGGTACCTAGCAGTGCTTTTGTTAGATTGGATTAAAGGCCTTGTTCCTTTAAAGAAGAGATTCCTATATACTGTTAAAATATATTTATATTCTCTCGACACAGAAGCCTGTACAGTTCCAATGTAGAGCTACAATGGAAGATATGACATTGTTTGCAGTTCCAGGTGAAAAAAAAACATAAAAATGGTATTGTCTGAAACCACCCTTGGTTAAAAACATGCACATCACAAGAAAAACAAACAAAAAAAAAACTTTGACAGAAGTTGTGGATAAAAGAGGAGAGCTCACCTTTAATTTTCTTCTTGAAGCTAATTTTTCCCAAAATACTGTTTTTACCCAACCACCATACCCCATTTTGAATTTCACATGATCAATGATGATTTAATTTCTAAATTATATTCCAGAAACATAAAAGGAGCAGGTGGTCAAAGTAAAGGAAAAATATATATATATATATATATTTACGTGTGTACAACTATGTAAAGAAAATAATTCCCATAGTTATAGTGTTTAGTTAAAGAAAGTTTAATATATATTTTTATAACAAAATAGGCAGTTACTGTGGGTTAAATATTCATTAAAATCTGAAATCCCTAAGAATATACTTTTCATTTTTAACCTATGATCCTCAGCCCTTTCAACTGATTTATGATCACCCCCTTTGAAAACATTGCATTTTTGTTACGTTAACGGAATTTGGTCATTCCTAATTAAAACAGACATTCTTAAGCACCTGAAACTGATTCTCGACATACTGTAGTGCAGCTGGATTATCACAAACAACAAAGGAGCTTCTTTATAAGACACGTAGTGCTGCCTGACGTGAGAGTAACTGTCCAGAATGAGGTCCATTGTGAAGTTATCAGCACGTTATTATGAATCGCAAAATTTGTAAAATATGCAGTAAACTGCCTGGGGGGAACAACACTAAGACAATAAAATCAGTCTATTTGAGCAGCAAAAGCAGAAAAAGAAACGTATTGGCCAAACCATGCTATTAAAGCTGAACGTGCAAACTTGCATTCAAGTTTTTTAAAACTCAAAATGACAGCTTCTCCTTTGTTATGAAAAATTGAAAAGGAAAACATAAGTAAAGCTTTTCTAAAAATTGCTGTAAGACACTTTCCCTTAAACATTAAGGAACTGTACCACAGAATCCCACTTTAATAGATGGTCAGGCCATTCCTCCCTTCATTGCTGAAAGTAACAGTGGTCGAACAATTACTCTATAAAAAGCTATTTTAACGAAGGACGACAACCGAACTGTCAAAGATGACAGGAAGCTCAGATGTTATAGAGAGGCCGTGGCTAGCGTCATATATATGAATATCAGCAGATCCTGCAGAAAGGAGTTTAGGGCTGCCAGATGCAGTGGGCGATGTTGATTAGAAAATAAAAATGTGCCTCTTCACAATTTCTCCTTGGCAGGAACCCAGATATAGGGGCCTGATTGTTCCTCAATAATCTGTTTAACCTGGTTGTAAATCTCCTCCAGCGTGTCTCCCTGGACAATAGCTACAAGAAATTAAAAACAGCATGTCAGATTAAATTCACAAAACAGAATTTCTAGTCTCTTTCAATGCAATAACTACATTTTGGTGTAAAAACAGAACAAAGCTCTGAATTCGTATAACATTTCAAGTGATCATCATGTAGACGCCTGCCTACAGATGTGCAAGAGACGTACGGCAAGTGAAATGAGCAATTCTGAGAACATTAGAGCATCACACGACAACCCTGCTGTGCACATGGTAAACATGAGCTTTAGTAAACATGCTGGGAGAGATATTTTCAGAAAGAATGTCTGCATCAGAAGAGCTGTAATCAATCATAAAACCCAGTTGGGGCTAGAAATATTGCAAAGAAGGGTTACTCACCTGTAACCATAGTTCTAGGAGTGGTATATAAGGCACATCCACACTCTTGTAGTCTTCCTTTCCCTTTAATTCCAGCTGGAACGTCTTCAAACTAAGCTCTTCCCACCCACCCGGTTGGTATACTCCTCGACTCCGTCCTGTGACATCAGATCTTGCATGCTGGAAGCAGGGATCCCCCCCGTGTGCTACTTGCCAGGGGAGGTCGAGTGGGTTGTGTGGATGTGCACCATATATCACTCCTAGAACTATGGTATCAGGACGTGGATATGGTGCACTATCCACACTCTGGCAGACTCCTAGCAGTTCTCCTGGAGTAGGGGGCAAGGCACACTCCTATCTGGCAAACAGAGATTGGAGAACTTTGGTCACAAAGCCAGCATCCCAGTATGATTCAAGGTCGATGTGGTAGTGGGAAATGAAGGTGTGTGCTGACTTCCAGGTAGCAGCTGTGCAGATCTCTTGGATAGGAACATCTCTGGAAGCAGCCACCGAGGCAGCGGTATGTCTGGTGGAATGAGTCTTGAGCCCAGCAGGAAGCTCCCTACTAGCCTACCTATAGTAGAGGCTGATGTAGGAGATAATCCACCTGCCAATCATCTGCTAAGCAGCTAGTCTGTCAGGTGTGGCTTTAGCATAGCTCAAAAAGAGTTGGCGAACCTCTCCCCAAACTCCAGCTGTGCACTCTGTATAATAAGCGAGCACTTGCCTGAGGTCCAAAGTATGGAGCCTGTGCTGGGCCTCTGAGGCTGGACTGGTAAAGCACACCAGGAGGTTAATTACCTGGTTAAGGTGAAACTCTGATACAACTTTTGGGAGGAACTTTGGTTGGGGGCAAAGAGCAATCCTGTCCTTGTGGAACACCAGACTCCACCGAGAGCACATGGGGCACCTTGGCCCTTTGGGTGGAGGTAATAGCCACCAAGAAGACGGTCTTCCATGATAGGTGTGCCATCTCACACCTTTGCACTGGTTCACAAAGCTTGCCCATGAGCAGTGCCAGAACCAGCAGTAAGTTCCACAATGTTGGTGGTTGTTCACACGTAGCGGTGGGAACAGGTGGTCAAGGCCGTTGAAGAAACGCCTGACCATTGTTTCCTGTGGCACCGTCGGTATGCCATCCTGTGCCCAGTATGCAGAGATGGCTGCCAGGTGCACCCTGAGGTAGTCTAACTCAGACCCGACAGAGAAGGACACAGGTAGTCAAGAATGCTAGCCAAAGGGTCTGCTCTCTGCTCTGGCACCAAATGGAATACTGTTTCCATTTGAAGACATAGCACTGATGGGTCGACTCTCTCCAGGCGGCCTCAGTGTTGTCCTGCCAAAGCACCAAATGGAAAAGCACTTCCATTTGAAGGCGTTACACTGACGGGTCGACTCTTTTTGGGAGGACTCAACAACATGGAGAACATTCTCAAAAAGACCCAAAGCCTGCAACTCTAGCTGCTCAGTAACCAGGCAGTCAGATACAGGACCATCCCCAGTATTAATTTTAGTACTGCTGCTGAGGTGTTTTAGTTTATTTATATATTTTATCTTACCATGTTATTTTATGTTTTCTTGTTTGCTTTATTCTGTTCCTGCTTTGTTGTAAGGCACCCAGAGCCTCCGGGATTGGGCACAGTGCAAATAAAGCTTGCCTTGTGACAGGGGAGCAGGTCTGGGTGTAGGGGCAATCACCATGGAGGCTGAGGAAATCGGGATACCATCACAGTCAAGTCCAGCACTACCAGGATCATTCATGCCTTGTCCCTCCTCACCTTGACCACCACTTTGTGGATCAGAGGAAAGGTAGAGAAGGCACAGAGGAGGCCTGGGGTCCAGGGCCTTTGCGAAAGCATCCATCACCAGTGTCCTGCACTGTAGGGGGCAGGCACAGAACTGCCTTAGCTTGGCGTTCTCCCAGGAGGCAAACAGGTTGAACATGGGAGTGCCCCACTGGAAGACCAGGTGAATCACCACCACCTGATGCAGGGACCACTCATTAAGACACCCTGCCTCCCCAGCTGAGGGCATCTGCACCAGCCACTGGAGAGGCACCACTACTCCTACCTTCAGACTTCTTGGAGCCTTGGCTGATAAACTTAGTCTTAGGTCACCAGACCTGCGAGTGCCACGGTTGGGGCTGCTGCTGCAACAGAAAGGTCTGAACCTGAGTGGCCACTTCCCCTGTCTGGTCTTTCTGTGAGGACATCACAGAATAGAGGGTGGCAGTGGACTTTTCAGTCCTGGTAAGGTGCCTGTCCACTCCAGGGCTGAAAAGTTTGTGCCCAAGAACAGGACATTGTCCAATTTGTGCTGGGTGTCTGCTGTAAAGGTGGAACTCCACAGCCAGGTCTTGCAATGCATCACAATGGCCACTGCCATGGACCAGGTGCATGAGTTGCCAAAGTCGTCTGTAGCTGGCGTTTAGCCAGCACTCGACCCTGTTCTCTAATCACCTTAACTGAAGTTGGCCATCATTAAGGCATAACTCCCCTGACTGAGACCCAGGGAAGATGCAGCATACACTTTCTTTGCTGCATGGTCCAGCTTCTTGGACTCCTTGCCGGGGCGGGGGGGGGTTGTCCACATCCCCCTACACTGTCAGTCTTGTGGAAAATGGAGTTAGCTACCATCTCCTCGGCTGACGGTTGATCCGAGAAACTGGACAAGGAACTGGTCGGGATTGCATACTTGTAGACCATATGGACAGTGGGTGCTGCGCAGCAGGCAGGATGCTGCCACAGCTCCAGCACAGGTAGCAGGATGGCCTCTACCACTGGGAAGGCAACACCCAAGGAATCATACCTGTCTGGAATTTCCGTGAGGGGTACTTAGCCCACTTCTGGACCAGTTCTAAGGGGATCTCCACAGATTAGGAGATCAACTAGAGCATAGCTCCAAAGGACACCAGCTTGTGGTCAGTGGTCAACTTTTCGGCAGATTCAGGGTTGAAGCCTGGGGTCTGGAAAGGATTGCATGGAGGATCCTTCGGGGTCCCAAGATTTCAAAAACCACCCTTGGACACTTTCTGCCATGTACCACCATGGATTCGTCCAAGCGGGTAATCTCCATAGACGACTGACCTGGTAGGCCAGTGGCTGGATGGGAGGCCATGGTCAGGGTTACCTGGAGGGTGCCTGGGTGACAGTTTCACCCTAATCAAGGGAGAAGCCAGTGCCAAAGACACCAGTTGCAGCAGGACTAGGGGTGACCAGGGAAGTACCGGGATTGGGGGGGGAAGGGTCCTACCATGCCCGAGAACCCATTGCTGGCACATCAGCTCCTCATAGCACTGACACCTCTCTTCATCCAAAGATAAGGAGGAAGAGGAGCACCTGCAGTGTGTCTGGGTCGAGGATCGACAGCAGGAGTGCCAGGATTCCCTCGACTGTGATTTGAAAAGAGAATGGAAAACCGACCAATGACTTAATTGTCAATGGCGAGGAAAGGCAGGTGAAAGGGCTGTGTAAATAACAAAAACTGATTCCTGCTGTAGGACCCAGAAGGAGGCAACTCCTGCGAGGAAACAGTTTGGTCCACCGACTGCTCCCGGCCCTCCTGGGAGAGAGTCAGAAGGACTGGAGTCCTGGAAATTAAGTCATCCTTGACCCCCTTCAGACAATGGGTCAACTGGATAGAGAAAAATCTCGACCGCCTGGTCAGCCTGTGTCATGGCCAACAAACCCGATGGGGTTACCGTGGAGCTCCGGCCTGTCCCTCAGGAGAAAAAGGCTCGGCTAAAGCCAAGCGTCGGCGGCTGTCAAGCAGTTAAGGGAATCACAGCAGTGGGAGGCACGCGTGCTCGCTCTTGGTCGCACAACCAACAGGATCTTTTTAGACTTTTTCTTCTTGCCAGAGGAAGAGGCCCTCCCTGGGGGTCTGAAGGATTTGCACATCTCCAGAACATCCCCAGAAGAATGCCTCAGCACTGGCCCCAGCTGGGCGCAGTGCTGATGCTGACGAAGTACCCGCTGCAGTTTAGGCCGCCGCCTCTTTAATGGGCACAAGCTGGGCTGCTGAGTCTGCCACCATGGACACTCACTTATGGGCATCTTTTGAGTGGACTGGGTGGGGTCCTGTTTAGCCGACTGAGTTGGAAACGCACGTAGCGATCCTCGATGGAAGAGGGCAAAAGTGTTTTTTCAAAGCACTTTGGGGTACAATGCATATGAAATTTGCTATATAAATGCTGATTCTTTTTCTTCAAAGGCTGCAGGCCTGAAGGTTATGCTCTGCACCGAGGCAGTAGATACACAATGAGTGCAGATCCATCTTGGACATTTTCTGGTTGCATGGAATGCAATGTTTCAATCCCAGACTGGCTGAGCTATTTCACAATCCATAGTGCAAAGCGGAAGTGAGAAACACGATGAAAGTATGAAGACAAAATGCCAGTGGCGCACTTAAGAACAGAGGCAGAGACCCGACTCTTCCAGTGGAAAGGAAGATCTTGAGTCACGTGGTGGAGCCAAGGAGTAAAACCCCCCACCCCGAGTAGGTGGGAGCAGCTTAGCTTGAAGGCATTCCAGCTGGAATTAAAGGGAGAGAAAGACTGCCAGAGTGTGGATAGTGCACTCACCCCTGAAGTTTTAATTCACTGGCGATGTCACAAATTTCACCTTCGTGGATGAGTTCATAAATTTTTGCCATTTACTAGGAAATTCGCCTTTGTAACTTCAGTTGGCAACTTCACCTCCTGTGCCTTTGGGGTGCATTTGGGCAAAGTTTGCTGAAGTTGAGTCTTCTGGTGAACAAGTGCCTGTAAGTCACATGGAAACCACTCCTGCAGGTCACGTGCTACTTCTCTATGTACAAACTAAGCCTTAGTTTTGTTCTGCAGTCTGAGTGAGTTAGTGGAGAAGGTCAAGTAGGGCTGCCAACTTTGAATGAGATAAAAACAGGATACTAAGCCAGACACGGAAGTCCACCCTTAGCCCCACCCCTTTTTATGACTGAGTACAGCACTCCTCCTCCACAGCCATTTATAAAGTCAGATAAGACTTTACAAGTGATAGGAAATAATTTTCATACTGTTAAATACCCTAAAATATTCCTTTTTATGCCAGGTTTTTCTGGTATGTTTGACCAGTTTTTCATAAATCAATTATCCAGGTGTCTGCAGTGTGTTCCCTTCACCTCAGCAGGTACAGAACTGCTCTCACTTTTCCTATTTCTAAGACAATCCATGACATCAGTCACACTGGGCTGGTACTGTTCATCTGAATGATCCAGAATGATGCAACAACTGATGTCATAGTATGTCTAGGTAGTATGAAAACCCAAGAGCCGCTGCTGCTGGGGAACTCAGAAGAGAGGAATTCAGTGTGGTTGCAAAGGAAATAAAAAAAACAGGATTATTGAGTCAAAAAAGGCTAAACATATCAGAATGCAGTATAGACATGAAAAGCAAAACAGGAGAGCACATGTGAAGGTACTGTATAAAACCTCTTCTCTATCACAGCAGTAAACACCATACAAAGAAGGTTAAATGTGCACTGTCAGCTTTATAGTTCAGTTTCTGGTAATCTGTGACCAGTCCACCTCCGGGCACAGGCTTAGCACACCAAGTCTGTAGAATGCTCCAGTACATACAGTCTGTCATACTCCTTGCCTTATTATTCATTTTTGCACTGATGTTACTGAGTATGACACGTGCCTGTACTACCAGGGCAGGCAACACGATGTGGCTGGGTGCGGCCTTTGCCTGGCCATGTTCTCCAAGTCTCTTTAAGATTAGAAGCTCCGTCTTTATTTATTGAAATGTTTCACCAGAAAGGCACACTGAGCAACAAGTCTCATCTCCTAGTGCAACGTGGGGGAAGGGGTTCAATAGGAATGAGACATTAAACATTCAAGTTACAAGATCAACATTAACACACAGTTGTAAGGCAAGTGCTACAACAGTGTTGCATATAATATGCAGAAAGAGTGGACAATAAGAAGTGCTGGATTAATAAGTAAATAAGTGCTTGTGTGAAAGAAAAGGGGAAGGAAGGGTGAGATGGGGGACGGGGGGAGAGTCGTGTCCCTGGAGACCCCCTCAGAACGCAAGGAACCCTGCAAGGGGACTGGGCGATCGGAGAGAAGGGGATAAGACAGTGTCCCAGAGAGACCCCTTTAGGATGGTGGGGGAAGGGAGTACATGAGAGATACAAGCCCCTTGGGGGTAAGAGAAGGACCAATGGAGAGCATTCAGGGTCCTTTACATTCTGTGAGAGAAGAAGGGAGGTCAGTAAGGGGGAACAATTTGGGGGAAAGGGAGGACAGCCAGAAATTTGGGGGGGTGCACAGGGTAAAATGAAGGTGATGGTAGAGGGGTAGGGTTTGTCCAGGACTTAGAGGAGGGAATTAGGGAGGGACATGGCAGGAGCAGCTAGGTGCAAGGTAATTATTGAGGGCAGAGCTGATGGAGTAGGCGGAAGATGAATGCCAGATTTGAGGGGGTAAGGAATTCCCAATTTTTGGGAGAGTATTTCAGGTGACAGTAACCAGATTGGCATATTTGGGTGGATCTACGGGGGACTACCAGGTTACGGAAGTCGGTTGATCTAAGAGAATGTGCGGGTGGGGGGTTATCCTGTGCCTTCCTGGTGAAACATTTTAATAAATTAATAAAGACAGAGCTTCTGATCTTCAAGAGACTCAGGGAGCATGGCCAGGCAAAGGCCGAACCCAGCCACATCGTGTTGCCCGCCCTGGTAGTACATGGACATGTCATGCATATCAGTGGCAGACATCATCTGATGGCACCTAACCCATCGCACACTGGGTTGGCCTTCGGAACGGGATCCATAGGACTGGTTTAAGGGCAGCAAAAAGGCCTCAGCAGCCGCTTGAAGCAGACACGGTTGTGATGGGCACATCTTCAGCTTCAGTACTGATCTCACCTGGGGCTAGCACTGGAGGGGCCTTCATGGACTAGTTCCGTGATTTGTGCGAGACCATCCAGACAGTGGGGCAGAGCTGCACTCTCCACAGCCCTTGGTTGAAGACCAAGTAAAAAACGTTTTGTCACCACCATCGCTGGTTGTGGGATGGAGAGATCTCGGTCATCCCAGTCCCTCGACTTGCTTGACCGCTCGACTGAGGGGCGGATCCAAGACTTATCGGCCCCACCAGTGAGTCAGTTGATGTTGACATTGACCAGCCTGCCGAAATCTTTCTCAGCCCAGTCGATCTGTTGTCAGACGAGGCTGAGGATTTGGTTTCAAGGACTTTGGTGCTCCCAGTCTTTACCCAGGAAGACATGATTCAATTGGTGTGCCCGGCTGTTCTTGTTCTGGACAAGCCTCCAACTAAGGTTGGGTCTTCCACACCCATGCTACTGAATGTGGGCCGGCACATTATCTATGGCCAGCACCAGGGAGACCCAGTCAGTGTCGGCTGGGTGGTTGGCAGCTGCGGTGTTTGTGGCCTCAGTCCTGCTCGACTGGGAGACACCGCCAATGGCACTCCTCATCCTTGGGTGAGGAGAGGCACCACCGCAAAATGCACCGATGCTGCAAGTTCCTCGGGCAGCAGTGGGCTATCACAGGGCAGTGTAGTGTGCTACCCCAAGGACCTACATTTCCCTGGCAGTGCCAGTAGTCCTCCCACCAGTCCAGATCTACGTTTGATGCCAACACCCACTTTTATATCAGTCATGGTGGAGCCATCACCATGACAGTTGCTGACCACCACTCCAACCAAGAAGGCTGGATGCTTGGCTCCCGGCTTGCCAGGCCACTTGTCTGTAAGGATCATCCCCGATAAAAAGTCCCAGGAGGTCCGAGGAGAAATACAGCTGAGAACCATCTCTGAGGAGTCACCGGATAACTTGTATCAAGAATCCATGGCTTTTTCTGCGGCTCCACTCTGACCGGGGTGCTGTTGACAAGCATTCCATTGACCAAGGGTCAGTTGGGAATGTTGAGGGTGATACTCTGCCTTACTGCAGAGTCCACTGCCGTCCCACTGAAACCAGTCCAGAAGAGGGCCAAGTAGCCTCTTACAAACATATGAGACTGCAACGAATCCCCAGGGGTTACCTTCCCTGTGGTTGAGGCCATCTTGAGACTGGCCCTGGAGCTTTGTACATGTCCAGCAACCTACTCTGTACCCTCAGCCCATAAATGATCTGCAAGTACGCGGTTCCTGACAGCTTCCTTTCAAGGTTCTCTGATGATCCCTCAGCTGAAGAGCTAGTTATGGACTCAGTGTTGAGTAAGTTAGGACACCAGGGAACGTAGACAAGCCCCCGGACAAGGTGTCCCACAAGAACACTGCTAAATAGGTGTACACTGCGGCTACCCTGGGTGTCCGGCAGGCTAGCTATGCCATCATGATGGCCAGTTATGGACATTCCATGCTGGGAACATTTGACATGGTCCTTCCCCACCTCCACCCAGAGCAACAGGTGGCATGGAACTCATCAGAGACCACAGTCAATAGCTGGCTAAGCACAAGCTCCAGACAGCCTTGGACACGGGAGACTCTTGCGTCTGTGTGTTGGCAGTAGCTGTCTCCATGCATAGCACAGCCTGGCTATGACTGTTCACCTTAATGCCTGAACACCCAACACTGGTTGGCAGATGTCCCCTTCCTGGGCATTGACCTCCTTGGCCTAGAGGTGGAAGAGCATCTCAAGAGGGTTGAGAAGTTCAGTGCCACCCTGGATTCTGTGATATTGTCTCAGAGGGAACCAGAAAAAACAAGCCTTTCAGTCAGCTTCCCAGCAGGGGCAGTTCCAGACCTGGAACCCAAGAAGTTTGAGGGTCAGGGGTACTGGTGCCCTTCCGGAAACTGCTACTAGTGCCCCTGCAAAAGCTGCCCAGTGACAGGTTGGCGGGTGTCATCCCTTCACCTGTCCTGTCCCCGACCGCTTTTCCCATCAGAAGCTGGCTACGTTTCTTCTTGTCACATTGGTCTGTTATCACAACAGACAAGTGGATGTTGAATTTAGTGGGCAGAGGACTGTCCCTTGATTTTGAGGATCTCTCGTCCTACTGCTTTCATGTGTCTTGAGAGTGTGAGGTGTCAAGATATGCTGTTCACCCTCAGGGAGGTTGTTACTCAGCTCCTTGCAAATGGAGCCTTAGCTTGTGTCCCAACCAGCCTGGCCGGCAGGCTTATGTGTCCAGGCACTTCCTGGTTCTGAAACGAATGGGGGGCTGGCATCTCATACTAAATCTTCACGATCTCAGCCAGTACATTGGATGTGCAAGTTTCGGATGGTCACTCTGAGACAGATTATATAATTCCTAGAGCAGCACATGTGGTTTTGCTCTCTGGACCTTCAGGACAAATTTCACATTCCTGTCCACAGGTCCCACTGTCAGTACCTATGTTTTCGTGCAGAGGGGACCCTGTACCACTCCCAGGACATGCCATTCTGCCTCTCTTCAGCTCTGAGGGTCTTCACCGAGTGCATGGTGGTGGTGGCTACACGTCAGTTCACTCCCGTCAATGTGCTCTGTGACAGCTTGCGCCCTACTGTTAGTTCTGGCATCAATCATTCCAGGGTAATTTGTGGCACCCCCCCCATATAAACGTAATAAAATAAACTTCAGGAGGTGCAGTTTGGGAATTAATTGTACAGGCAGCCAATTGATGCTGGAGCTAATAAGTAAGGCATGAGTTGTTACAGAGTACAGAGACTGAAGCAAATTGAAGCATCACCGGTGGTGGCCCACCTGCTGTGCCTAGGAGTCAGAGTGAACTCCTACCTGGATGACCAGCTGATAGCCGGTCCATTCAGAGAGGCCATGGTGAAGATCAGCTGGTCATAGTGACCAAGCCAATGTGGCATGCCATCCAGTGGTGGCTGGTTTTGGAACATGGGGGGAAGGAATCCCATTTGTCTGCCTGGAACTGACCATCAAGTTGACAGCAGACACATGTCTGGTGAGGTGGGGAGCACACTTGACAGGCCACATGACCCACGAGTTGGGTTCTGCTCCTCACGGAGTCCCATCACTACATAAACCTGCTGAAGCTCCATGCAATGTGACAGACCCTCATGGAATTTGCTCTGCTAATCAGGGGTCAGGTCATTCAAATCCACACAGACAATACCAGGACCATGTTTTATCTGAGCGGACAGGGCAGCATACACTCCCTTCCCTTGTGTTGGGAGGCACTCCCCACCTGGACCCTTGTGCACCAAGCTCCTGGCAATTCACATCATGGGGGAGAACAATCCATTGACAAAGGCTCTCAGCTAAGTAGGAGAGATGTCGCACGAATGGTCTCTGAATCAGGTGGTGGTGAACCACCTGTTCTCCCAGTGAGGCTCATCCTGTGGATCTGTTTGCCTCCCTGGAGAATGCCAAACTGAGGCTGTTTCGTGCCCACGCCCCACAGTCCCAGAACACTGATGGGGGATGCCTTCGCCAGGCCCTGGACCCCAGGCCTCATGTATGCCTTTCATCCCTTCCCCTTGATCCACAGGGTACTGATCAAGGACAGGAAACAGTTCTGGTACTCAGATCTTCTCAACCTCAGCAGCAGGCCCACCCACACCTGATACCCAGACGTTGAGGGACTGTCCTGCACTCAGACCTTCAGTTCCTGCACCTCATGACCTGGTTGCTGAGTAGCTAGAGTTCCAGGCCTTGGATCTATCCAAGGATGTACTCCATGTAATGGAGACATCCAGGAAGGAGTCAAATCATAGGTGCCATGCCTTTAAATGGAAGAGATTTTCAATTTGGTGCCAGGGCAAGGAGTTAGATCCCCTTTCCTGCCCTGTAGTCAGCATTCTGGACTACCTCTGGTCCCTTTCCAAGCTGAAACTGCAAGCAGTGACCCTTAAGGTGCACCTAGCATCCATCTCTGCTTACTGGGCATGGGCCAGTATGCTAACAGTGGCTCAGGAAAAGGTGGTTGAGTGCTTTTTCAAGGGTCTTGACCACTTCCCCTCTGGTGCGTGATCCACCTCTGCCAATGGACTTACTGCTGGTCCTGGCTATGCTTATGGGCAAACCATTTGAGCTGATGCACAGGTGGGAGTTGTCACACCGGTCATGAAAGACTACCTTCCTGGTGGCCATCACATCTGCCATAAGTATTGGAGAGCTCCAGGCACTCTCAGTGGAGTCTCCCTATCTGGTCTTCCACAGGGACAAAGTCATCCTTTGCTCCAACCTGAAGGTAGTATCGGAGTTTCACCGTAACCAGGTGATTAACTTGCTACTTTACCAACCCCCTCTTCAAGGCCGACCGTAGGCTTCATACTCTGGAACTGCAGAGAACGCTCTCCTATTAAATACAGGATATGACTGAGATCTGGAAACAGGTTTGCCAGCTGTGTCATGTACGCTGAAGCCACACCTGGCAGACCGGCAGCAAAATGGATTATTACAAGGTGGCCCAAATATTGCATTGACCTCTGCTATAGACTAGTTGGTGGCTACTTCTAGGGATATCCCCAAACAGGAAATCTGTAGGGCTGCTACCTGGAAGAGCTCACACCTTCATTTCCAACTACTGCATTGACCTGCAGTCATGCCAGGATGCATGTTTTGGGACCTCAGTTCTTCAGTCTCTGTTCATCAAGCAGGGGTGCACACCTTGCCCCCTCCTTTCAGAGGCCTGCTAAGAGTCTGCCAGAGTGTAGATAAGTGAACTACATACACACCCTTAGAAGAATAGGTTACTCACCTGTAGCCTAAGTTGTAGGAGTGGTATATGGTTCACATCCACATAATCCACCTGGCCTCCCTGGCACGTGGCACCTGAGCCTGCTTCCAGCATGTGAGATCTGACTTTACGGGTTGGAATCGGGGGCTATATCCACCCAAGTGGTGGGAGGAGCTTAGCTTAATGACGTCCGGCCAATCATCTCCTTCCAGTGGAACTGCCAAGTGTGGATGTGAACAATAAACCACTCTTAGAACTATGGTTACAGATGAGTAACCTACTCACTTCTGATGCTGTGTTTTTTTTCCTGGAAATCAGAACATTTCTTTAAAATAGCCATCTGTTTTTAGTTCTAAAACACTTTTTTCCTTTTGCTTATTAAAATTTGCTAATTTTCACCATGAGACGCGACGTGTCAAACCATATTGTTTCTTGGGGGCGGGCACATCTACTGTTATTCTTCATACCTCATCAGCATTCTAATTTCATTAGGAGGTCCCTGGTTCGTATCCAGGTGCCCACTCAAACATTTGGGGCTGGCAGTATAGCCTAGAAGATAGAACAGCGAGCTGTGAATGAGCTTGGTACAGCCAGCAGGCAGACCTGGGCTTGATTCCCATAACTTTCACCTGCATACTGTGCAACTCTGAGCTAGTCACCCAACCTCTCCAGTGTTCCCAGGTTTCCCCTGAAAACAGGCACGTGGGCCATACCTGGCTACCAAAGAATGAATGAATGAATAAATTTACTGATTGTGACATCATTACTGATCAAGAGGAGTCCTCAACCTCTACCAGACTGGAAGTCACTTCTGATGTCACAATGAATATGGTCAGAACGCTGATGAGGTAGGAAGAGAAAAGCACCAGAAATGTCAACTTTTCAGTAAGAATAACATCACACCAAATACTATAGGGGAAAATCTTAAAACAAACATCTCTTGTAGGCACCAGCCAACTCATTTTTTGCAGATGCCAGCTCATTAATTACTTCCAACAGCTCTGCTAGAAGCCTGAACCGTCTTTCGTTTAACCGTGAAACAAAATGCCTGCCTAGTTAAAAATGAGTTTTTAAGCCAACCCGGTGGCACTGAGGGTTGAGGTGCTGGACGCCCACCTCCATACGCCGGCGACCCTGGGTTAGGAATAGTACAGGTCGTCAGGAGAAGAAGGATGAGACACTCGTGGGACTGCTCTCCTTCTCCGGGAGGAGGAGGATTGCCATCGGTGCTCTGGCGGTGGTCGGGGGTGGCTACAGAGCATTGGCAGACATGGAGGGAACGTGCTGGGGCAGACGCTTGGCTCGGAATGCGTGCAGACGCACGCGCGCTCTGGGCCTTAGGCGTCACTGCATGCCTCAAGCCGTAAGGGGAGAAAAGTGGAAAATAGGAGCACCAGTTGCGGCGGCATAATGGCAGTCTCCAGAGTGGACTTGCTTGGCGCCGAGGGTATGCGGCAGTACTGGATCCTGAACAGGTGGGTTGAGCTCCGTGGGAGTGCTCCCCACCACCCCGCTGCGGGGGTAGCTGTGGGACCCGAATATGGAGCCGGAGCAAGTCCCAGGAGATGGCGACCAGAGTACCCGGGAGGATGCCTGACATGTAAAAGGTAAAGCAGACTGGAGGCTCGGGGGAGTATAATGAGGTAAGAAGAAACTGCTCATGCTGTGAGGAATCCTACCACATTGTGCAGAAAAGTACAGGATTCTGTTTTCAAGCTTTGCCTAAACCGTGTGTTGGTTGTGGTTCACAGTGGATTTCTCCAATTTAGGAATATCTCCCGGATTAGGCTACCAAGGTTCATGACTTTGTGATCCCAAGCCTGGACTAATGTACCGCTCTTAACTTAGGGCTGTCTAGGAGGTGGGTACACTGCCTGCAGTAAATGCAGAATGCTACGGCCAGGCTGATTATGGGTACCTTGTACAGGGAAACAGATTATACTTGTGTTTAGGTGGCTGCACTGGCTGCCACTAGGTGGTGCACCCCCTTTCTAGATCACGCTGTTAATTTACAAAGCCTTGCATGGTTTGGGGCCCAACTACCTTAAAGATCTCCTAGCTTTGTATGCTCTTGAACGTCTACACTCCTCCTTGGACAGTCTTCTCCAGGCCATCCTCAGGCACGTCTGAAGCTCTCCAGAGAAAGGGCATACTTGGTGGTGACTCTCTAATCTGGAATGCTTAACTCATGTATCTGAAGTGTTCTCTGTCAAAACCTTTAAAAAGGGGCCTAGAACCATTTGTGTTCCTTGCTTTTTAACCAGATTCAGCCGAGGCACTATCTTTTCTTATTTATTGTATTTTCCATTTGTTATGTTTTAAGATTTTATGGACTGTGGAATTCTGCAAAGTGCTCCGAGCCTATTCTGGATGGGGTGCTATAGGAAAATAGATGCTGTTATGTCTGGGTTACGCGCCCCTATTATCCCACACACACCCCTTACACTGTATTCCTGGTCTATTGTATTGTGATACTGCTATTTTGCACCCATGTAGATTTAGGTACCCATCGTACAAGCATGGGTGCCAGGAATGTGCTTTGCTACTAGTATATATTATGTTTACATCTTTACAGGATTAGATCACGTATAATTCATTATATTTCACTATAATGCATTTACTTAGGTTACGTTTGTCTTTTATGTGTTTTTATATATACATAGATACATAGACAGTGTCGGCAGATAAGGGCCTATGGCCCACCCAGTCTGCCCATTTAAGTTTCTAAGTTCAGTTTGTTTTCCTAGAAGTCTGTTGCCCCTTACCCCTGACCTCCAGAATTCCTTTATGTCTATCCCATGCATTCTTAAATCCCGTGATTGTTTCAGCCCCCACCACTTCCTCTGGCAGGGTGTTCCACTTGTCCACCACCCGTTCTGTGAAGAAATTCTTCCTCACGTTTCCTCTGAATCGTCCTCCCTCCAACTTCATTCATATAATCACTGATACGATAACTCTTATGTGTCGTCAATGATTACTGTATGTCCTTATACTCTCATATAATCATACGTAGTTATGTATGTTATACTTAGGTTAGCACGCCACGTGTATTTCTGATTATTCAGCATTCCTTTTTGTCTGTTTTATGCTGACAGAGACAAATCCTCTAACTTTTTCCTCCTTAGCAATTATGGTACCTACTGTAGGTCATTACCCAAGGGAGAAGCAAATGCATTATGTTCCTTATATCTGTAACTATCCTGTTATCTCTGTTACCATGTTCTTATCATGACTATATAACCTTTTGTAAATCATTTTCTCTTCGGAGACTTGTACTTTCCTATAGGAATAGTGAGAAACCATCTCCCTTGTGATTTTCTCTGTCACATGTTTTTGCGCGAGTATTGTAATAAATCTTTTTATTACGTCTGCTTGTTTAGCATGTACTCTTTGGCTCTTTGGCATACAAGAATCTTATTTATTTATCTCTAGAGCTGGCCTCTAGGGCAACAATGCCTTGCCTAAAACAAAATCCACAGTTTTTCCCCACAATTCAACAGGATCCTGGTCTGAATGAGAAATTTGCCCTCACTGTGCACGCACTGTTAGGGATGGTACAGCTGTGATACCACCACAAGACCCTTTCCTGTCAGTACTTAAAAGGTAGTTTCTATATTTTACTGAAGACATTTGTTGAGGCTAACTTATCGAACGATCTAATTATTGGCTTACGGTGCACATTTCCTTTATACAAAGAGACACATTTTTAAAAGGTTTTCCATGAAAGAATAGGATAATCCCTTTTGAGTACAGGATCCATACATGGGTACGTGCTTATTAACCCCTTCACACCTGACAAATAGAACTCAATGCAAAGTGAGCTACAGCAGTGAAGCATAAGTGCGAAGGGGTTAAAATGAGTCTTTCCACTTTAAATGGATGCAGTTTGAACTTACTTTAGAGGTGCACACCTGTGCAGTTTCACAACAGCAATATACAGAACAGACAATGTATGGACAATCATACCCAACAAGGCTGTGTTTCCATCGAGGGAATTCGGGTAACATCAGAAGTACCTCACAAGTGAAGCTCAAGCGGCCCTCTTACGTCATCTCAAATCCTGAGATGGAAACACAAGCCTTGTTGTATATGGTTGTCCAAAACTATTTTTTATATTGTACAGTTTTAGAAACCAAAATTTAAAAAAATAGAGTTTAATCTGCTTTGCGTTCAGTGTCTCTGTTTAGAGTACGAAATTACAGCATTTAGTGACTTTTCTGTGATGATGGTGCCCGCTCCCCCCTCCTTCAACTGACATGAAGATACAGGTGTTTTTATAGCTTTTACATCCCATTGCCTTTGCTTAATTGTAAAGAATGGGTAAGTTTGAGAGCGGCAATTAGAATTACTGATGACTGCAATTCTGCATCATTTTTCTGGTAGGGAGTTCTGGCATTTTCTTGCTCTTTGATAACATTATTCCATTCAAACAGCTCTGTTGAAGAACTGTAGCAGCCATCCTCATTTTACCATGTTAGTGATGATGCTGAGTCACTGAACAGAGTGGCAAAGCGGTTCAAAAGAAACGGTCATTGTCATGACATCAGAACAAGGGTGTTGCTAGGACAATAGAGTTTGAACACCATTTTGCCTTGGTTGTTGCCCCCACACCCTGTTTTGTTGCCCTCAGTTGAGCCCTGTTTGGTGCCCCCCCATTGCACTCTTTTAGATGCACTACAACTGTATACACCAATGCTTTTTTAAACATGGGAGAAAACTAAAACAGCACTCAGCTGTACACATTTACATGGTAACGTGCTTACACAGAGCACAAAAATCAAACACCAGAAGGCGAGGCAAATGGTGCCCTCGCACTAGGGCAAAACATTGCCCTCAAAAATAAATTTGTAGACCATCGCTTACATGGTGTATGCATTCCTACACCCTTGCATCGGAACGATAAAACCACATTTGATAACCTTTTAACTGTCATACAGAAAGAAAATGCTGTTGACGGAAATCCATACACAACAACGGCATCCATATACTACAAAGGTTTACTATGTCTGTATAATACTGTTACTTGTACTGTAAGCTTGAATGAAGTTTAACCGACAGTCTCTCCTGACTGCCATGATTGTGTGACACACACACACCTGTGAAATGCTCAGTAAATTCCTGCTCTAGTTTCATGGCTCTCTCAAAAGTCTTCCTTGCTTGTTCTTCTGATAAGCGTTTATTCATTTCTCTGTTGTAAAAAAAAAAAAAAGATACCAAAATTTAGTACAGTTCTAGCATGATTCTGTGGGTGCCTGAAAGTAGGCATTGTATACTAATGCACTTACTTGGTTAACAAAAATTAAATAGATGAATAAATGAGGACACCCTTGCTACTTTCACATTCTGTATACCTTTGTACACTGAAAAAGGACGCATCCGAAAGCTGGACACAGAGAAATAAACTGATACAAGCTCTATATGTCTTTCCTGGGAAAACCTTTGAAATAAATCAGTTTAAATAAATAAACCACTGTACCCCCAACCACATTGATGGCTGGAATTCTTGTAAAACACATTATAAATTAAGTATGTAGTTTAGAATGGGGCGATATGCTGAACTGCTCAGGCTATAAGTATGCATTTTTGTCTGAGAGATGCCCCCTCCCAGGCTGCCGCAGTGGCCCAGCGGTAGGACAGTGTGGTGCTGTGCTGACGATCTGAGTTTGGAGGCAAAACTGGGGTGCCGTGTCAGAAAGCAGGCCAGATCACGGCAGCTGCTGCTTGGGGAGGGTTGTCATTGGGCTCTGATGCCACAGCAACCCCTGCAGGGGACCAAAGGAGCTTGCTTCCTGTGCAGGAAGTTGCTGTTGCTCCAGCTGCAGAATGTTGCTCTGTGCATCTGAGGCCACCAGAAGGTTCTGCCCACGCCAGGGGAAAAGGGAAGGACAAGGGAGATGAACAGGAGAAAAACCCGTATACTGTCTTCAGGATATCCTGGGTCCTGAAGCCCTCAAGATCCAAATGCCAGGCCACAACCAGATCATACCCCAGTGAGGGGCAAGCCATAGGGGAAGCATCTCAGAATATCCCTGAGACCTGGATATATCCCTGTGGCAAGCATAGCTGGGTAAAGAAAAATTTCTATAGAAAATAAGTCCCCTTCCCAAGGCATTGGGTGTTACACACCAGGAACTTAGGTGAATACTCAGTAATGACACTGTAGAGTGGCCCAAGTGGGGTGCTATGCTATTGAGGTGCCATCCTCCACATGAGGCGTTAAACTAAGGTCCCTTCCACCCATCTCCAATAGCTGTCCATGTAGAAATTGAAGAGCCTTTTGTATTTATTGTAAAAGTAGGACATTCCCTGGCCAGCCATCCCCATCAATAAAACAGGTTCATGTAACCCACTGATGGGTAGCACCCAGAACTGAGCAGTCTCAACTAAATGTGCCTTTTCTGGTCAAAAAATTACAAGATAAAAACAATTATATTGAAGAGAACACTAAAAACATCTATGATTAAGATAGTACATTTGAGACAACCTGGTGTACTAGGCTGTTTGCTGTAAACAAAATGACTTCATCCATTGTTTTCCCATAGTGTTTATCCTCCTCAGCTGAACCGCCCCGTAGGATCTGCACCCTCGGCTCCAACACTGCCTTCTCCAGGACATACCCTGCCTCCATCATGGTTCACCCCCCCCCCAGGCTGAGGTCTTCCTGCACACCTGTCCATCGTCCAGATCATAGGGAGTGATGAGGCACAGTTAGCAGTGTGGGACCTGCAAGGTCTTCATCCTGCTGCAGCTGTCCATGTTATTTCCAGTTTTTCTTCCCAGCTGTCCCTCTAGCTGTTGGTACACACAGCACATGGGTGGTCCATAGACAAGCACGCATCGCAATGGTGCATATCATGATCTGGGCCAAGGCTGAAGTTACACTTACAGTGCAGGTCTGACACTGCTATAGGTCCGTCCCCGGGCAATGCACTAGGAGGATGGCAGCCTGACTTTTTAGCCCCTTTTTTTGAACTCTGCATCACAGTGGGCAGAAAACTAGAAGAAGTCCAATTCAGCACTGAAAGCACATTCAGAGGCAATACGACAAGAAGAGGAGCTGGTTCACCATTGAAGGGTGCCAGTTCAGCGTCGAAAAGAGGGAGGAAATGGCGACAAACTGAGGTACAAAATACTGACGCAGTAGACCCTGTTGCTCCTATAGTGAGCCTGCTATGGCGGGAGGGTGTCTGGATTGGTTACTGGTAACTCACTTGTGCAAGGCTTCAGTATGTCAGCAGCTTGGGCAGCGCTATTAGCCAACATTATTCCCCTCCTGGCCGAAAATACTTTGTTCCTGCTAAGTTCTAGTGACTCCAACTTACACCCATAAGTGGGAGTGAATGTTGAAGATCTGTTCCTGGAAGATCTACAGTTAGGTGAGTAACCTACATTTCTAAGGGCACAGATACAATTTACTATCCACATTTTGGCAGACTCCTAGCAGGTCTCCAGGAGGAGGGGGTAAGGCATGTAACTCTTATTTGGTAAAAAGGCACTGGAGAACCAAGGCCCCAAAAGCAGCATCCTGACATGACACAATGCTGATGCTGTAATGGGAGATGAAGGTGTGCGTTTTCCTCCAGGTAGCAGCCCTACAGCTCTCATGTATTGGGATGTCCCTGGAAGTAGCCACTGTGGCAGCAGTATGTCTGGTGGAATGAACCACAAGCCCTATGGCAAGCCCCCTACCAACCAATCTATAGTAGAGGTTGATGCAGGATGTTATCCACCTGCCAATCACCTGCTTAGCTGACAGTCTGCCAGGCATGGCTGCAGTGTACTATAGACAGCTGGTGAGCCTCACCCCAAACTCCAGCCATGTGCTCCTTATAAGCGAGTGCTTTACGTGGGTCCAAAGTATGGAGCCTGCAGTCGTCCTCTGAAGGAGGACTGTTGAAGTATACCAGAAGGTTTATCACCTGGTTAAAGTGAAACTTTGATACTACCTTCAGTAGGAACTTCGGGTGAGGGGTGAAGGACAACCCTGTCCATGTGACAGGTATGGAGACTCCACCAAGGGAGCCTGGCTCTTACTAATACTTCTGGCTGATGTTATAGTCACCAAGAAGGCTGTCTTCCATGACGTGTGACATCTCATACCTGTGCGTAGGCTGAAATGCTTGCCCATGAGCACAGTCAGCACCAGCAGTAGGTTGCAGGGTGGCGGTGACTTGCACACTGGAGGGTACAAGTGGTCAAGGCCTTTTAAAAAAGTACCCGACCATCTTCTCCTTGGTAACTACTGGCTTACCAGCCCTTGCTCAGTAAACAGAGACAGCTGCCAGGTGCCAAGGGTTGTTGCAAGCAGTTCAGACTGAGAGATGGAATACTCACCATAACGCAGGCAAAGGAATCAAGCTCCTTGCCCTGGAACCAGAGAGAATGTCTTCAATTTGAATGTATATCATTTGCAAGTTGACTCCTTTTGGGGGGAGTCCACAATGTGGAGCACTGCTTTTTTTGTTCTTTTTCTCACCTGCTATCCTGGAACTCTCTCTAGTGTCTCTCACTGGCCACCCCCACACTATTGTCCGCCTGAAGCTCTCCCCACTGGGATATTGGGGACAGACACTCCCCCACCTACCTGATCCATCAACCAGACCCCACAATCACTGGACCAAGGCAGGACAGGAGCATTGGGAGAGCCAGTGGATTGATCCCAGCATTGGGCGTGTGGTGGTGGGGCACAGGAGAGTGCCATCACCTATTCAGGAAGCAGAAGTATTTTTCTGTGCTTCTTGCCCTGGAGCGCAGACATGCAATGATGTCTGCGCTCTGGAAGTGCTTCCCTACAGTGTACGTCCTCGCCTGTTGCCACCCGTAGCTCTGTTAAGGCCACCTTTTTGGTGCCCAGAACCAAGATCTCGCTAGCTCAGAGGTCCTTCCATTACCGAGCCCCTGCTTGGTTCAACTCCCTCCCACCCTGCATTACAGACATTGCCAAAATTGGGCCCTTCAAAATCGCCCTCCGAACCATCTCTTCGACACTCGTTGCTGTAGATGCACCTAATTAATCCCACTGTGGGATCTTCCTTTCTGGCCTCCCTGACTCGACAATGTCCTCTGGACAGCCTATCCTCTCCCCCTCGCTCCCACCCCACTTCCCATCCCTACCTCCACCCTCTCCAGGTATTGTCTAGGCATGTCCAGGGCTGTACCCCCAATGTAACCCTTGGGTACCTTGTATTTGACTGTAACCTATTATAAGTAACATTATTATGTAACCTATGTGTACTCTATGTTTAATGTTCTGCACCTGTACTGTTCTCACTGTTGTAACCACACTATGTAACTCTGTCTACCCCCCTGCAACAAGGTGCCTTTGTAAATGAGTCCATGACTCAAAGGTTGTAAATCTGACTTTTCTAATAAATAAATAACAATAAATAAACGATGCCCGCTGACACTCCAACTCCTTTGTTCGGCACCACGAGCTGCAGTGCTTCCCGATCTCCACCGGGGGCACTGGTGCCCAGTACAAGCCCTCTACCCACCCCGGGAGAGGACAGCAGTCCTCCGGATGCTCGATCCTCTCCCTTCCCAGCCGACCCCTGATGACCCAAACCCAGGTCGCCAGCATGGCGTGAGGTGTAGCATCCAGCGCCTCAACCCTCAGCGCCACCAGACCAGCCCCTGGAGCACTTCTTCTGACATAATCAAGGCCTAGAACTCTAGACACTCAGGAACCACACGGAGTGTTGCTGGGATTGAAGGTCTGGGTGCAAGACCTTCTCCTGTTACCTGGTCAGGACCAGATGACTAGGCAACAGCCACAGAAGCCTGCGGCTGATGTTAGGGAGATTCAGGTACCAGAACTGTCTGGGCCAGTCTGGGGCTATCAGGATAATCCACACCTTATTCTTCTGGGTCTTGATCACCACTCTGTGGATCAAGGGGAAGGGACAGAAGGCATACACAAGGCCAAGGGTCCAGCACTTCACAAAGGCATCCCCCAACACTTTTCTGGACTGTGGGGGGCAGGCACAAATCAGCCCTTAGTTTTCTGTTCTCCCAGGAGGCAAACAGGTTCACCAGATGGGTGCCCCACTGACAGAACAGTTGCTTTACCACTTCCTGATGCAGGGACCACTTGGATGTCATCTCTCCCACCAGACTGCGTCTCCCAGCTATCTGTGAATTCACATGACGAACTGCCAGGAGATCTGCACCTAGGCTGCACATGAGTGTCCAGGTGCAGAGGACCTCCTGGCACAATGGAAGGGACTCTGTTCCACTCTGTCTATTTAGGTAGAACATGGCCGTGGTTTTGTCCATCTGGATATGCATGACCTGACCCCAGACTACAGGAACGAATTCTGTTAGAGCAAGCTGCACTGCAAGGAGCTCCAGCAAGTTCTTCTGGTGATGGGACTCCCAGGTTGACCAGAACCCATGGGCTTTGTGGTCTTCCAGCTGTGCTCCCCACCCCACCCCATTGTACACATCCATTGTGATCATGACGGTCAGTTCTGGGCAGCTAAACGGGACTCTCTCCTTTATGTGTTAGGGAATCAGCAACCACTGGATGACATCCCACATCGGCTGGGTTACCATGATGAACTGGGCCAGGTGGCCTAGGTGCTGGGACTACAGACAGCCCAACTCCCAGCTCAGGTGGCACATCTGCCAGTGGGTCCTCAGGAACTATCTGGTGCAAGACACCATGTACCCCAGTAGTCAAAGGAAATCCTGGGCAAGGTACAAGAGCCCAACCTGAAATGCTTAGGCAAAGGAAGCGAGATCCAGTGCCCGGTCCACAGGGAGATTGATTCTGCCCCTAAGAACTTGATCACTTGCGCGGGTACTAGTTTGGATTTTCTGGGTTGATTAGCAGGCCCAAGTCTCGGCAGGTCTGGAGAGTCAGATCTGTGGACCATTCTGGGGTCTCTTTGACCGGTTAGCAGCCAGATATCCAAGGAGGACTACACCCAGACGTCTAGGCGCCTCGAGTAAGTTGCCACCACTGC
Organism: Neoceratodus forsteri; assembly: GCA_016271365.2. Taxonomy (NCBI): domain Eukaryota; kingdom Metazoa; phylum Chordata; order Ceratodontiformes; family Ceratodontidae; genus Neoceratodus; species Neoceratodus forsteri. The sequence continues at coordinate 942,383,846 of CM028137.1, forward strand.
TGTGCACTTGGTGAAGACCCTGGGTGTTGAGGAGTAGCTGAAGGGCATGACCTGGAACTGGTAGTGCAGGACCCCTTCCACTCAGAACCAGAGGTACCAGTGGGGGGTGTCTGGGATGTGGAAGAACACATCCTAGAGGTAGAGTGAGCAAAACCACATGTTTTGTTCCAGCAACAGAATGATCTGATTTACAGTGACCATCTGCAACCTGCGCTTCTGCATGAACTGATTCAGATCGTACAGATCCAGTATGGGTTGCCAGACCCCCATCTTTTTTTGGGACCAGAAAGTACCTAAAAATGTAACCCTGACTGTCCAGGGCATCCAGGACATAGGCTATTGCCCCTTTTTCAAGGAGCTGAGCAGTGTCCTCCCAAAGAGTGGACAGCATGTCCTGCAACATCCTGGACTCCAAAGGGTGTGGAGGCAGTAAGGTGAGAGAGCCTTGAAGTATAGAGGCAACTCTCTGTCTGCTACATTCAACACCTACTTGTTTGTTGTGATAGCGGACCAGCATGGCAAGAAGTGATATAGTCGACCTCCGATGGGGTTGCAGACAGGAACAGAACAGGTGGAGGGACAACACCCTCATCCCATCACTGGTCAACTTTTTTAAAGGGCATCAATGGCTGCAGCTGAAGGGGCATCACCACCCCTGTCCTACCCTTTCTTAGGACCTAGGCCCCCTGGACTTTGGCTTGGGGTGCCAGGCCTGTTACTGCTCCTGCTGGGGCTGCTGCCAAGGACACTGTGACTGAAAGAACTGGTACTGGAAAGCCTGTTTTTAAGCTTCTTCTTCGGGTCCTTCTGGGAGAATACAATAGAATCCAGCGTGGCACTGGACTTCTCATTATGGGTGAGAGGTACATCCACCCCAGGGCCAAATAGGTCAGTGCCCAAGAAAGGGCCACTGGCCAGCTTGTGCTGAGTGTCTGCCATGAAGGTGTACAGATGTAGCCAGGCCCTGTGACGCAATGGCATAGGCACTTGATCGCCCATGTCCAAGGCCATCTGGAGCTGGTGTTTAGCCAGTGACTGATCCAAAACTGAACTGATCATCAAAGCTCTGTAGAGGGGTGGATGGAGAACCCTGAAAGGGACCCTTCGGGGACCACATACTTGTGGACCATGTGGCTAGAGGGTGCTGGGGAAGATGTTGGATGCTGCCAAAGCTTCAGGGCCGGTCCAAATACAGCCTTCGCCAAGGGAAAGACAACCCCTGGAGATTCTTCCCAATCCAGTACGTCAGTAAATGGACTCTTATTTATTTATTGAATTTTGTGAACTGGGTTGGCTCACGGAGAGAAGACATCCTTTTTTCAGAAGCGACCGGAGTTAGTTACATTAAGCAAGGAAATCAATTCACTTTGCAAGGAAAGTAATGTTCAGCTTATCAGGAATCAACAAGAGGACAAGTGACATGACAGTAACAATGTAGTTAATCATATATAACATTGTGCAGTACATCACATGAAGTCCAAAGTGCTATTCTGCAGTTATACAACTCTAGGAGTATTAGGCACAGTGGGGCCCCTCAGTTCATGAGGGAGAGACACAAGGGTGGTGGCAGCCACAAAAGCGGTTGCTCAGCTGGTATAAGTGCAGTGTTACCGGGAAGCACTCTTTGATCAGACCTTTGAAGGACACTAACAAAGTACTCTTCTGTACAGGGAAGGGGAGTGCATTCCAGAGCCAAGAGGCTTTGTGTAATACGATAACCAGCACTGGCTCTGGGAACTTCCAGGAGAGATTGGGCAGAATAGTGCAGGTTTCTCTTGTGGGGTCTTATTTATTTATTTAGTTCCATCTAGGATTATAATACCTTTGAGCGCAAGGCGCTCTTTTACAAAGGTTCCACGTCAGTAGGTGAGGGTAACAAACAGACAAAGGAATACTAAACAGAGGTAATCTAAAATGACAAGCAAACAGTTAAAATACAGAACAGTGGTAGTCTAAATGACACAATAACAACTAAAATCAAGGAAAATAATGAGTAAACACAGTAATTATACCAATTAAAGAGAGGTTAGGTATAGAGCAGTTATTGGGGTTGGGGGGTAGGAGTAGCAGCCCAGGGCCTTATCAAGCTAAGTAACAGGCAAAGGTGGGGGTGAGTGGAAAGGTAGACCAAAGGGAGCTGAAATGGGGCACAGGAAAAAGTTGGCAAGGGAAGGGGGGTGAGGGTGGAGGAAGAGGAAGAGAAGTTGAGGCAGGAGAGAAAACATAGGAGGGGAAGAAGGTGCGAGTCTAGGGGAGGCATTTGACAAAGGGTAAGGTTTTGAACACTATGTCCTTGAGGCTAGGGAGGTACTCATGTAGGATTCTGTATGTGAGGCAAAGCATGGAGTAATTTAGTCTCTCCTTGAGGGTAGGCTAATTTAGGGAAGTAAGGATAGTACAGTGATATTCCCTACTATTTGTATATGCCCAAACCTGCCTACTCTGTGATAGAGTTGCTTGGGATACATGGCCCATTACTGAATGGACTCCAACGGGACTGACATGAGCTCTGATATACTGTGTATAGAAGAAGTGCCCTGAAAGACACTGGGCCTTGCTTGGTGGAGAACTCCTTGACTGATCCATGGTCGAGGAGGGGAGTCCCAGAGGAGGTAATGGGTTTGTGGTCAGAGTCATTCTAGGACTCCTCAAAAATGGCCTTCGACCATTTCTTGAAACACACCGTCTGGCTATCATCTCTTGGAGCCTGGCAAGCCGGTGGCCAAATGGGCCTCCTTGGTTAGAGTGCCCACGTTCAGCTGCAGTGGCTCCACCTGAAGTGGCAGAGAAGCAGTTGCAGGGAGCACCTGTGTAGCATGGACCAATGGTGGCACCACTTACAGCTGCCAGGTGACCAGAGGTCCTGAGGGTAAAGCCCTACCTTTCCACGTTATGGCTCACTGTTGCCAGACAGGATCCTCGGAGCACCTGCATAGCTTGCAACAGTGCCTCTCCTTGCCGGAACATAAGGACGTTGAGAAGTATCAACGGCAATGCCTCCCAGTTGAGAGGGATCAAAAGCAAGAATATATTGACAGATCGACGTCGATGCGAGTCTTCCGGCTGGCTGTGGTACACAACATGCTAGCTGATGTTGGCCAGCACTGGTGTGGAAGATTTGACTGCTGGTAGAGGCCACTGCTGCAACTGGCAGGTTGGGGACATCGACCAGTACACGTCCTAACAGAGAACTGGGAGCACCAGGGTCTGTGAGATGGACTCTTCGACCTCGTCTGACAGCCAGTCAGCAGGCTCCAGGAAATTCTCAATGTCCTCCTTGTCCGGAGTCAAAGTTAACAGGCTCAGTGGGGATGCCAAAGAGCCCTTGGCCACCGTCAAGCAGTCAGGTGAGTCAAATCAGGAGAAACTCGACAGCTCCTGGTCCATGACCGACATCAGTGGCGCTTGTACTTAAAATCGCTGTAGGCAGGACTCTCCCCAGGGTCTGGAGGGCCAAACACATGTCCCAAAAGCCTCTGATGCTGTCCCCAGCCAGGAACAGTGCCAAGACTGAGGAGGTACCCACCGTGGCAGGCGCCACGTCCGCTACAAGAACCGCAAGCTGCTATGCCAACCCAGCAGCCACCAAGGCCTTTTTTGTGGACCTTAGGGTGGTCCTTTGGATCCTGCTCTGAAGCCTGTCCTAGGGTTAGCTGGAGCTTCTTGTCCTTGAAGGACTCAGGCAGCACAGATAAACAGAAGCTGCCCCGGCTGCATCATGCCGCCTGCCAGGCAATACATGCACATGTCAGGCGGGTCGGTGACGGACATCATCTGTGGGCACCGCATACAAAATTTGAACCCTGGCCTCCACTGCTGCATTGATGAATGAAGAGAGGAATCGAAGAGACAGAGGAACAGAATGGCTAAACTCGAAGAAACTTCAAAAAACAAAGTTTGCTTATGGCTCACTAAACCTAAGAAAGACCCACAAAGGAGATGACCTATTCTTCCAGGGAAAAGAAACATTGGACATCATGGTGCAGAGTCAGGGAATATACCACCCAGGTGGCTGGAGGAGCTTAGCTTAAAGATATCCAGCAAATCAGCTATTCCAGTGGGAATGCCAGACTGTGGATAGTGAACTGTATCCACACCCTAGAAGCATGGATTTCAGGCACACTGTGTGCAGAGGTTACTGCTACTAGAAATGCTGCCTTTCAAGTTAGGAACTTCACAAATCGTAATAAACTCAAAGGGCTTGTGATTAAGCACATCCAGCACAAGGCTGATATCCCGAGAAGGCACAGGCTTCCTAATGGGAAGCTCTGTATGCAGAATACCCATGAGGAAACTCTAAGGGACACTGTCAGCCATTTTTTGCATCATGTTATTTCTAGGTAAAAACCCACATTTTATGATTGCTTTAGTTCCCTAAAAATTCACAGATGTTGTTAGTTGTTTTATCTGTTTTCTGTCTTAGTAGAACTGAAATGCATGCAAATGGTATGATTATACCTAACCTTATGTTTGAAATCCTCAATCGTCTCTTACTGCGTACTTCCAGAATATTAGAGAAACCCCCAAATGATGCAGTCATTCATAATTCAATAGACTCCTCTCCCACTGCAACACGAGTGGATAGACTATGGTATGAGTGTCCCCAAGCCCAGGAAAGATGCAGTGGGAGTTGATCACATGAATGTAAAAAAAAAACATGTTTTTTGTGTGGTAACACCAATATGGTGGGGACAGTTTTTCACTTTTTAAAAGAAAAAAAGGAATCAGAATCAAACTACCATTTACACAAAGAATCTCTACACAATGTGATCAATCTAAAATGTGTGTTTCAAATTCAAGACATGTTGAGGCAAGGTGTTGACAATATTCCTTTAAACAATGGTAGCTGTGCCAAACAGAGGGTACCTACAGGCTAGTGGTATGCTGATACAGCACATAAGTGGACAATAACTGTGGAATATTGCAGGCCAGCATCAGAGAGGTCCAGCAAGTACTCCAAAACCTTCTTAGGTGGAACACCTGAAAGGGTCCACGGAAGTTCCAGAGCAGCTGATGGAAAGTCTTTCTTTTGGCTGTGTTATGTATTCCTGCTGGAAGATTTACGGGCAGCCAAAAGTATTTCTGAGACCCTCTGAGATAATTTAAACCTGTTCACTTCAATCTCTTCAGGAGCCAGGCCTGAAGGTGAAGATCACAGGTTGGGAAGGACTAGCTGACCCTGGGTCAAGAAGTCTGTCTGGAGTGACAGCACCCTCAGTTTGCTGACTGAAAGTTGATTCAACTGCAGAAACCATACCTGCCAAGGCCAGCAGAGGGACGCTAGGATCTTCTTGCCCCCACACACCTCCAGGTTGAACAATACTCTCTAGATGGGAATGCATACACAAACAGCTCTTACCATGGCAGTCTGAATATACCCCTGAAAAATAAAAAACCACCATGTCCTGGATTTCTGGAGCAAAACAGTGGCAGTTTGGTGTTGAGTGGGGACGTAAAAAGGTACACATTGGATGGCAATCTTTGGATGTCTGGTGTTAGTCACCACTTGTGAGGATCTGCCTCTGTTCAACTTAATTTGTCTGCCAGAATGTTTTGGGCCCCTGGCATATAGAATGCTTGGAGCAAGATCCCCTGCCCCAGGCACCATTCCCACATTCTCATCCTCTCTCAGCAGAAAGGGTAAGAGTATGCTTCTCCTTGCTTGTTGATATAGTACATGATGGACTTATTGTCCCATCTGGGGAACTGTCTTTTGGTTAATTAAGTCCACTAGGGCTTTCAGACCAAACAGAACCACACACATCTCCAGCACATTAATGTGTAGATGTGTTTCTGATGGGTCCTAGACACTTTTCGTCTGGAGACCCTGGCAGTGGGCTTCCCATCCCAGCAGGGAGACATCCATGGTGTCACCTCTGGCTTTGGTGGAGAGAAGAGGAAGCCCTGGAAGAGGCTGTCCTCCACTGACCAGGCGTTTGGTCCCCTGAATGGGGTAGTTTTGAGGGTGTGATGCCAGTGACCTCTGGGTGCTGATAATCCAGAGTTGCCCTCATGTGCAGCTTTGCCAAAGGCACTGTGAATACTGAGGGGGCTATTAGGCCAAGCATGTGTTTCATGGAGTGGGCTGGCACAGTCTTGCATTCCATGATGTGGCATGCCATCAGCAAGACTGCCCATAGTTAGCTGTGTGGGAGAAACGTCCGAGCCTGGATTGTGTCCAGAACAGCTCCTATGAGCAGCTGTTCCTGGGGGGGGGGGGGACTCCAGCTAAGACTCTGAAGAGTCCAGCAGGCCTTCCATGGACTCTAGTAACACAGAGGCAGTGGTTACTGCCAGCTTTGTCTCCTGCCTGGACAGACTTGAAATTTACCAGTCATACAGATGCCCAAGGCCTGGGAGTCCTAGCTTTCTGATGTGTGCTGCGAGTACTGCAAAGCACCTTGTAAAGACTCTCAGTACTGAAGAAAGCCCAAAGGGTACAGGGCTGTGAACTGTAGGTTGGGGTGCACCAGTATGCATATCCAGTGATGTTAGCCAGTCCTGATGTTTCAGGTAAGGTAGCAAGGATTACAGAGAAATCATTTTGAATTTTTCTCAATCAATGTATTTGTTCAGATTTCGGAGGTCAAGAATGAGGCATATGCCCCTAATTTCTTTGGTACAAGGAAGTAATGGGAATAGAACCTTATGTTCCATTCTGACTCTGGCACCATTTCCACTGCTCTGTTTCTCATAAGGCCCACAATTTCCTGGGCTAGATGCTTGAACATGTGGACTGACAAGGGAGGTGCCTTTTGGGAGGATTGTTTGGGGGGGGGGGTTGTTACAATAATTTCAGGAAATACCCTTCTCAGATGATCTTTAGTACTTGTCTGTTGAGATGGATTCCCATTGTCGGTAAAACTGGGTTAGGTGTCCCCCTATTTGTGAGGAGTTGTCCGCCTCGGGCGGGTGAAGTAACCTAGGGCTGGAGCTCCACATGATGGCATTGAGTACCTTTTGAGCCCATGCCTTTGGTTGTGCTTTCTTCTGGACCTGGGGAGGCTGGGATTTATTTTTGGGGTTCTTCTACCCTTACTAATGAACTGCTTATTGTGAAAAGAGCCGCATCCTCTATCCCTTTGTGGGTTATAGGTAGCAGGCCTGGTAGTCTTAAGAGTTGTTCTCATTTTGTTAGACTCCTTAAGAGACTGCTCCCTCTGCTGTCCTAACAGAGAAGTGTCATTGAAGGGCACATGCATGAGCTGTTGCTGGGCATCTGTGATGAAGCCAGCAGTCTGCAAACAGGAGTGCCACGTGATGCAAATACCTGCAGCCGCAGAGCAATATGCTGCACCAAAGGGATCTACAGGGGCTTTAAGCGGGTGGCTGTTTAATTCAATATCTTACCAGCAAGCAGCATTTCTCATTTCTACCAGAAATTTTAGCTTGCAGCAGAGAGCATACTCATACTTAGAGGAGTCGCCCTGATAACTAGTTATCCTCATGTCGAGCCAGCTGAGGCATAGACTCGTCTGCCCATGGCGTCTACCTTAAAGAGTTACTGATGCCTCAATGAAAACTTTAAAAAACTTAATAATTAGGTACAACTCTGCCTGCAATCCATTTATATTTTATATACTTCTCCTACCCATGATGTATTACTATGGAAATTTGCATGAATATATGATCTTTATCCCTTAAGAGTTCCTTTAGAGTACATCTGCCTCTATAGCTTATTCCCTACTTCAAGTCATAATCCTCTGTTGTGACATTGCACTCTGTTGCCATGAGAGTAACTGTGATATCACAAGCAGTGCATTATGACCTCAAGTATTGTAAGTAAGGATTGTAAATCCGATTATACAGTAAATAAAAAAAAAAAGTAGGGAGAAAGCAGCAGTGATAGACAAACTCTTCAGAAGCAAAGATCCTGTTTTTGTACAAATGACCTCAGTAAAAAATAATGGGGAGGAGGAATACAGCACTAATGGGAACTACAAGCTGGACTGTGTTTAAATAGGAGGTTTTGCTGATGTTCTCCTGACTGTGTCACCAGCTCTTTAATGAGCTAGTGGAGCTAAAACAGGCAGACAGGAAAATAATACAAGTTTTAAGTAGTAGTCAGTTGTAAGTTTTTACTCCTGATGTATTTTTCCTTTTGCTCATCAGAAAGAAATCTAGGTGATAATATTGTGCTGGATGTGTGAAACAGCTCTTAGCCTGGCAGCTGACATGTCTAACTCTACTGCCCCACACTACATCATCAGCATTGCGATCTCACTGGCAGTGACATCACAGGTGAATGACCTGGCAGTCACTTACTTGCTGTTCCTAAGCAGCAATGATTTCACAATCCTGATGATGTAGTGGGGGGGAATAGAGCAAGATATGTCAGCTGCCAGGCTAAGAGCTGTTCCACACATCCCACCTACTAACATCAGGTGAACAATCTTCTAATTAAACAAAGGGAAAAGAAAAAGTACCTTAGATATAAAAGGTGATGGTTGTCTGCTTTTAAAATCTAATATTAGTTTTAGGTGGTACACTAACTCTTTAACGTGACTCCTTGTTAGTGGGGTGCATGGTGACCTTCTAGGGCACTACGGCTTTGTCACTCCAAGCCAGGATAAAAATGGTATCTGCTACTAGCTGAGTGAAATACATGGTTTAGATTTAGGTGCTGCATTTTCCATCTGCTTCTTTGGGGACATGTGCCACAGCAGTAGGTCTCCTCAGAGTGTCTCTCTACGGCTGGCTGGATGGGAGGAACTAGAGTGACTTGAGATATTAGGCACATTTAGAAACTCCAGTTGGAAATGCCTAGCCTGGTCTATGACTGCAGGCTCACACTTTAAGGCAGTACACATTTTTGAGCACAGCCTGAAAGAAGAGAGCTTCCTGAGGTATGGTGACAGGAACTGGTTCTGGATTCTTTCTGACCGTAGCTTGAGTCCTTGTCCTCCCCTTCAATGACAATGAAGTCTGGAGCCACCTCATCTCCTTCTATCCCAAGATGGTAGAAGGGGACCATAAAAGGTGATACTGGGAGCCATAGCCTCAGCAACACAGGAGACACCAGCCAACACCATGGCTGCTCTTATCTCCGAAGAGGTAGGAGGGGACACCACAGGTGGAGCAGGTGTCAGTGGCGCCACAGCCTCAGCAACACAGGAGACACCAGCCAACACCATGGCTGCTCTTATCTCCGAAGAGGTAGGAGGGGACACCACAGGTGGAGCAGGTGTCAGTGGCGCCACAGCCTCAGCAACACAGGAGACACCAGCCAACACCATGGCTGCTCTTATCTCCGAAGAGGTAGGAGGGGACACCACAGGTGGAGCAGGTGTCAGTGGCGCCACAGCCTCAGCAACACAGGAGACACCAGCCAACACCATGGCTGCTCTTATCTCTGAAGAGGTAGGAGGGGACACCACAGGTGGAGCAGGTGTCAGTGGCGCCACAGCCTCAGCAACACAGGAGACACCAGCCAAAACCATGGCTGCTCTTATCCCTGGAGAGGTAGGAGGGGGCACCACAGGTGGAGCAGGTGTCAGTGGCGTCAGCCTCAGCAACATAGGAGACACCAGCCAAAACCATGGCTGCTCTTATCCCTGGAGAGGTAGGAGGGGACACTACAGGTGGAGCAGGTGTCAGTGGCGTCACAGCCTCAGCAACACAGAAGACACCAGCCAAAACCATGGCTGCTCTTATCCCTGGAGAGGTAGGAGGGGACACCACAGGTGGAGCAGGTGTCAGTGGCGTCACAGCCTCAGCAACACAGGAGACACCAGCCAAAACCATGGCTGCTCTTATCCCTGGAGAGGTTGGAGGGGACACCACAGGTGGAGCAGGTGTCAGTGGCGTCACAGCCTCAGCAACGCAGGAGACACCAGCCAAAACCATGGCTGCTCTTATCCCTGGAGAGGTAGGATGGGACACCACAGGGGGAGCAGGTATCAGTGGCAACAACAGTGGTCCCAACACAGAGCCCGGATCTGACATCAGTCATGCTCCTAAGTCAAACGGCAACAAAGAGGGCATCAGCTCTACCAAACCTGAAGGGTCAGAAGCCAGAACCATCAGCGGAGCTGCTGTACTTGTACGCTGCACCCTTCATTCCACAAGAGCTACCCAATGGTCAAACTGCCCAATGAAGTTCACTCTATTGGAGAAAGAGAGGGGGGGGCCCTCTGGGATGGAGATCTTGACCCCACAGGCCCTGGCACCATCGGTGCCGTCAGATATGATGGTGGGTTACCCGGGTCCACAAGACTCAAGTATCTCACAGCAGAACGACCAGAGGATGTCCTCGACCAGGGCCTTTCCTTCCTGTTATGATGTTTATGGGAAGAAATCGAGGCTGAACACTGCAAAGTCTCTGATGCTGAGCGTGTGCAGGATCTGGACCATTTCTTTTTATAACTCTTAGAGGACTGTAAGGTCCATCCTCCCAGGCATCGGACTACCCACTGCCAGGGCACCTACTCAGAGAGAGGTAGTGTCTGGACACAGCTCCCTTGCCGGAGCAACTTGTCTTTTTAGACTTCTTACCTTCTTTCATGGTTATTGACTGTTTGCATGAGGTAGGGCTGAAAGAAAACTGTAGAGTTTATTTTTGGTTAAACTAAACTGTACCAACACAAAAATAACAAACTCTAATGTATTTTTATCTAGTAAGTGTGGAACTGAACACTTTTGTCATATACTGTAGGTGGTGAAGTTCTGGTCCCTACAAGAAGAGCGGTGACACTGCTGTACACTGGACGGAACCAAAAAAGAAATGAAGGTGATCGGGGGGGGGGGGCACTGTATACCAGTGGGCCCACATGGCGCCATCTGTGCAAGACCTACTTGCATCACCAGCCCCCAACAGAAAAGTTCATACTCCTGTGGGGTCCTAGTGCCTCGGGTACAAACCCATTAGTGGGACTTTGTGGAGAAGATAGATTTCTTGGAAGATCATGGAAAAGGTGTTTTGATGCAGAACCTTTGTAAAAGAACCTCTAGTTCAAAGGTATTGTGATCCAAGTAATAAATAAAATAAAAGGAATACAACCGACTAAAATACTAAAAATAACTATTGAATCCTGAGGATCAACTATTTTTTGAGCATGGCCTAAAGTGTACATTTTGTAAAGGGCCTAGATTTGGAAGCGGAAAGTATCTTTATAACAGGTTGAATATTACAGTTGGATGAACTTTCACAAACAAATGCATATTAAAGACATCTTCACATGATAAGCTCCAGGCCGCTCTCTCCACTTAGGAGTTGCTGCTAGCGGTTCAGAGATCCCCCCTGAAGCAATCTGGCAACAGGGCTTTCTCAGTTGCGGGACCTGCAATTCGGAACTCCCCGGCCTACCATCTTAGGAGTTCCCCCTTGGTGGAAGCTTTTAAACTGGGCCTGAAAAGCCATCTTTTTGAACTAGCTTATGGACCTGATGCCCAATTTTGTGAATTTACCTCTGAACACATTGAATGCTACTAAATTTGTTGATTTTACTGTGCTTTATCATGTTTTGTATCTTAAGCGCCCTGAGCCCCCGGGACAGGATGCTATACAAATGAAACTGCCTTACCTTTTGTTTATTTTTCCATATTACTTTTTCCGTTTTCTCTCTGTGCACCCCTCCCTCACAGCTTGAGCGTCGTGTGTGGAGGCACGCGCCGTCCGCATGCACACACATTAATCTCCGGCCTCAGTGCTGCCTTGGCCTCCACTGAGGGGCAGCCAAAAGACAGGGGCGACAACCCTCCCCAGGAGGAGGCAGTTCTTTGGACACTCAATCCTCTCCCTCCCCTGCCAACCCTGGGTCACTGGTGTGGCAGGTGGTGTGGAGTCCAGTGCCTCAACCCTCAGCACCACCGGGCCTGCACCTTTTGTTTAAATATTTTACCAGGAAAGACATGCTGAGCTGGCAACAGTTTCTAGGGGTGCGTGTGTGCGAAGTAGATATGAGAACATAAACACTGAGCTTGCGACAGGTGATCAGTGTGAAACAGATTCCACTGAACTTAAAAAGGTTCGAGCATAGCTTTACAGTCCATCTGTAATGATTACCAGCAGTATCTCTGTCATGTGGGGGTTCCTCAGGGATTGGTGTTATCCCCCACGTTGTTCGTGGTGTACATGCTGCCCCTCGGAGACACTGTAAGAAGGTATGTGCTGAGGTTTCACTGCTATGCTAATGATACCCAGCTCTATCTATCTTTTGCACCCGACTAGGATAGAGCTCTCTCGGTATTTAACAACTGCCTCGCTGAAATCCAGCATTAGATGAATGCGAGCTGGCTGAGGTTGAACTCGGAGAAGACTGAGGTGATGGTTGTGGACCCGGGTCACTGGATAGATGGGTTGGGAGTGGGTTTACCGTCTGGACTTTTTCTTGGTGGCTCCCAGCTCCTTACTTCTGAACAGGTGCGAAATCTGGGAGTGATTTTTGACGATGAGTTGACACTACGATCGCAGGTGTCGGCAATCATCAAATCTTCCTTTTATCATCTGAGGAACATCTCCAGGGTTGAGCACCTAGTTTTGTCTGGTGATCTGCCTACAGTGGCGTGAAAAAGTATTTGCCCCCTTCCTGATTTTCTCTATTATTGCATATTTGTCACACTGGATGTTTTCAGGTCTTTAGACAAAATATAATATTAGATAAAGGGAACCTAAGTGAACAAATAACACTTTTTTTTTTTTACTTATTTCATTTATTTAATGAAAAAAGTTAACCAACACCAACTGGCACTGTGTGAAAAAGTAATTGCCCCCTAGTTAAATCAACCCAATTAAAGGGATAATTAGAGTCAGCTGATTGAACACAGCCAGGCTTGATTACAGCCAGCCCTGCTCAATATAAACCTCACTTATTTTGGCCCTTACCATCAGAGTCACGTTGCCAGCAAAGATTCAACAAACATATTATGCCATGATCAAAGAAGTTCCTGAAAGATCAGAAAAAATTTGTTGCCCTCTATCAGTCTGGAAAGGGTTACAAAGCTATTTCTAAGGCTCTGGGACTCCATCGAACCACAGTGAGAGCCATAATCTCCAAATGGAGAACACTTGGAACAGTAGTGAACCTTCCCAGGGTGGGCGCCTGCCAAAATTACTCCAAGGGCACAGTGTAAAATCATCCAAGAAGTCTCAAAGGATCCTAAAACAACATCCAAAGAACTGCAGGCTTCTCTTGCCTCAGCTAAGGTCAGTGTTCATGACTCCACAATCAGAAAGAGACTGGGCAAAAATGGGCTTCATGTGAGAGTAGCAAAGGCGAAACCACTGCTAACCAAGAGGAACATAAATGCTCATCTCTCATTTGCCAAGAAGCACCTGGATGATCCACAAGCCTTTTGGGAAAATGTTCTATGGACAGATGAGTCCAAAGTGGAACTTTTGGACAACATGGATCCCATAATGTCTCGTGTAAAGCAAACACAGCATTCCACAGTAAGAACACCATACCAACAGTCAAACATGGTGGTGGTAGTGTGATGGTGTGGGGATGCTTTGCTGCCTAAGGACCTGGATGACTTGCCATAATTAAAGGAACCATGAATTCTGCTCTGTGCGGAAAATTCTTAAGGAGAATGTCCAGTCATCCTTCCGTCAGCTGAAGCTGAAGCGTAGTTGGGTCATGCAGCAAGACAATGATCCAAACACAAAAGCAAGTCCACATCAGAATGGCTAAAAGAAGTAAAATTAAAGTTTTGGGTGGCCTAGTCAAAGTCAGACTTAAACCCAATAGAGATGCTGTGCAGGACCTGAAACGAGCAGTTCATGCTCGAAAACCTACCAAATGTTACTGAATTAAAGCAGTTCTGCGAGGAAGAGTGGGTTAAAATTCCTCCACAGCGATGTGAAAGACTGATATTGAATTATAGGAAGTGTTTGGTTGCAGTCATTGCAGCTAAATGTGGCATAACCAGTTATTAAGTGTAAGGGGGCAATTACTTTTTCACACAGTGCCAGTTGGTGTTGGTTAACTTTTTTTCATTAAATAAGTGAAATAAAAAAAAAAAACAAGTGTTATTTGTTCACTCAGGTTCCCTTTATCTAATATTACATTTTCTCTAAAGGCCTGAAAACATCCAGTGTGACAAATATGCAATAATAGAGAAAATCAGGAAGGGGGCAAATACTTTTTCACGCCACTGTATATTGGTCCACACCTTTGTGACCGCGCACCTTGATTATTGTAACTCCCTTTATCTAGGGCTATCTGGGGTTGATAATCCACCACTTGCAGCTAGTGCAGAACGCTGCAGCCCAGCTATTGACGGGAACCCCCCCTGACTGGTCACATCTCTCCAGTGCTGTGCAAACTGCACTGGCTGCCAGCACAGTGGCAGATCACCTTTAAAGTCAGACTTCTGACTTATAAAGCCCTACATGGACAGGGCCCAGACTACCTGAAAGAGCTTCTGGTGCTATTCTGCCCCAGGCAATCGCTCCACTTGGCTGACGAGGGGTTGCTAGTGATTCCAAGGGTTTCTTTAAAATCTTCAGGGGCCCATGCATTTATGTACGCGGCCTCAGCCCTTTGGAATTCTCTACCCAGTCAACTTTGGGATTACGCAACCATGGAGGGATTTAAACAGGCCCTCAAGACCCATTTGTGGCATCGAGCCTACTCTTTTTTGATAGTATTTTATCCTGAATTTTATGAAACTCTGTATTTATTGGTTTTACTGCATCCTGTTTTATTCTGTTGTATCTTACTGTCAAGCACCTTGACTTTTAGAAAGGCATGTTATAAATAAAGCATATTATTATTATTATTTGTTACTTACATTATATTTTCCACTGATTTGGGTTTGATGAATATTGCGACTGGATACAGCTGGGCAATCTGTAGCCTCTTGATTGCATTGCCTGATACATCTAAGATGCAGTGTTTACCCTGAAACAGAAAGAGAAGAAATTATGATGTACATCTTGTCTACATAAAATTATGCATCCCGGAGCACAGGACGTTACACATTTTGTGGTGTACTTTTGATTTAAGTAAATTCTAATTTTCTGGCACTCACAACACAATGCAGGGCCACGTAACTTCTCTGTTGCCTGGTACATGCTTGGTAGGAGTGGATACCAAAAAGAAGAAAACCAAGTTGCATAAACTCTTGCAAATGTGGCTAGCTACCTCATAGCAGCAAGGCAGTTTTGAGTGGGTTTAGTGAGACATTAATCTCATATTGCTCTGAAATCTGTACCTGTAATCAGCTGGGTGGGGGTTTAAAAAAAGATAGCTGCATTAGTCTTTGAAAGAGGGAATGAGGGAAATGTATGTGTGCAGTCTGAAAGACGAAGAAAAGCACTTTCAAACAAGGTATTGAGCTTACATACACTTTAGGTGTCGGCAGTTGACAGGGTAAGGATAACGCAGGAACTGGGGAGGGGCCTCAAGGAGGTGGCACGTACAGAGGATTTTGCCCAGGCGTTACCTGTGTACAGCCGGGGAGAGGAAAGGGCGCTCGACACCAGGGTTTAATAACTGGTTGAAGGTTGATGGTGCATGGAGGAAGACTGCGGCTACATTGGGCACTGGGGGCCAGCCTGGGAGGTATGGGCCTCTATAAGGGAGACGGCCTGCATCCTTCCAGGAAGAGAAATCCCATTCATTAGTCGAGGTTTAAATGCTACTTAAATAAGCATTTAAACTAGCCGGGGGGGAGGTTGTAAAATTAAGGGAGGCACAAACTGCCACCCCAAATGATGAGGCAACAAGGAGGGAGGTCCCGAAGGGAAGATGCTTCTCTAGGGTAGGGGTTCATGAAGACAGTGGTGGGAACAAGGGGGGGTATAAATCAGGAAAGCAAGAAGAGAGGAGTAAAGGAGATCGATAACAGAGATGGTAATAAGGTCAGGGGAAGCTTCAGGGAACACCACAGATTGGGGGAACAGACCGGGAGGGAGTAAGGTATGGAGAGCCATGTGTGCCGATGCAGAGTCTGGGAAATAAAATTCCAGACTTGGAGGCCATCGTGGAGGAGGCTAGATGGATTTAGTAGCCATAACGGAGTCTTGCTGCACTGACAACTATGACTGAGATATGGCAATACTGGGCCACTCAGTTCAGGACAGACAGGGAAGAGAAAGGGGGTTGTACTGTATATGAGTGAGCGAATCAACGATATGGAAGTGCAGGGCCACCAGGAGGAAAAGGAAGGACTGGAGGTGCTGTGGGTCATCCTGGAAATGGACACGGGTGGTATACAGACCTCCAGCATGGGGACAAGAGTTAGATAAGGAACATGGGGAAGCCACCATCAGGATGGAAAGTGAATGGGAGGTGCTGCTAGGTGGCGACTTTAGTCTGCCAGATGTGGACTGGAGACTTGCAGCTGCAGCTTTGGTTAGGCACAGGGCCATCCTTGGCTCCCTACAAGGGTTTTTTTGCAGACAGCTAGTCAAGGAACCCACTAGGGATGGGGCAGTGCTGGACCTGGTGCTTACAAACAGGGAAGTATTGCAGACGTCACAGTGGGCAGTCCCCTTAGGTACCAGTGATCACCTGTACAGTGTGGTTTAATGCAGAGACAAGCAGAGGGAACCCACGTGAGGACAAGGGTCTTGGACTTCAGAAGAGGAGATTTTAATGAAATGGGAAACTGCCTCAGTAGCTGCTTAGAAGAGGGGGATCACCAGGGACGGGTGAAGGAACAGTGGGGAAAAATAAGGGAGGGCTTAATTATGGCAGTCAGTTTCTACGTGAAGGAAGTGAGTAAAAGCAGAATAAAAAAAGACCATTGCAGTACTTCAGGTAAATGGCCACGGTGGTGAAGGAAAAAAGGCTGGCATTCAGGAGGAATAAGGAAATGCAGTGAGGAAGACAGGGATGTATACCAAGTAAAACAGAGGGAAGCAGGTAAGGCAGTGAGGGGAGCAAAGGCACAGAAATACAGGGATAAGACTTTCTTCAGATCTATAAATGAGAAGAAGAAAGCAAGGGAAAGGATACCGAAGATGGGTGGCAGGAGGGGCTGCGGAAGAGAACCAAGAAGAAGCAGACATCCTGCTGTCCTTCACAGTGAATGAGGGGGGGGATGAATCACCAGGGAGCAGTAGTAAAAGGGTTGGGGGAGGCAGGCATAAATCCATTTCCAGAGGAAAGAGTCCTGAGGGACATGCAGTTCTGACAGTGGACAAGGCTAAGGGATTGGACGGGATACACCCAGGGGTATTAAAGAAACTCAGAAAGGTGGTAGCTGCCCCACTGACAGCCTTATTCAGCAGGTGACAAGAATCAGGCTTGGACCTGGAGGACTGGAGCAGAGCAGATGTAGTCCCTCTATATAACAGCAGCAAGGAACAGGTTAGTAACTATAGGCCAGTCAGTCTCACCTCAGTGTTGGGGAAACTAACTGAAACACTGTCAAAGGAAAGGTTGTTAGAATATCTTGAATCAGCGGGCTGCAAGACGAAAAGCAGCATAGATTTATAATTGGGGCCATGCCAGATGAATCTGATTGATTTCTTTGACTGTATGACCAAGGAGATGGATCAGGGAGGCAGTGGACATGGCCTGTCTGGACTTTAGCAAGGCCTTCGACACTGTGCTGCATAGGAGACAGATGAAGACCTTGAGCAACCTAGGGGTGGGATCCAAAGAGGTAAAATGGGTTCAGAACTGGTTAATGGATAGGCAACATAAGGTGGTGGTTAACGGCACTCACTCTGATGACGAGAAAGTGACCAGCGGGGTGCCACAGGGTTCAGTACTGGAACTGGTCCTCTTCAATATCTTCATGAGTGATACTGCAGAACAACTAGAAGGAAAAGTACGCCTTTTTGTAGATGACAGCAAAATTTGTCCAGAGAGGGTGGAAAGAATGCATAGGGACCTTGGAAATTTGAAGAGTGCTCAACAGCAGTTCAGTTGGGGTTCAGCGCCAAAAAGTGCAAAATTATGCACCTAGAGCACAGGAACCCAGGAGCCGAGTACAGGATGGGTGGGGGTGTGCCGACAGTCATTAAGCAGGAAAGGAACCTTGGGGTTACCATATCTGATGACCTTAAAGTAGCACGGCATATGAAAAAGCAGTGGGTTGGGCCAGTGGGATGCTGGGATGCATTGAGAGATTAGGAGAGATAACTCCAAGCAGGAAGAGGGAGGTGAAGCTGCCACTGTTTCACTCACTGGTGAGACACCACCTGGAGTAGTGTGTCCAGTTCTGGAGACAGCACCTCAAAAAGGACATAGGATGGACAGAGTCCACGAGGGCAACTAAAATTGTATAGGGGTTACATCATAAGCCCTCCAAGGACACAGTGAGGGATCTCAACATGTACACCCTGGAAGAGAGGAGAGTGAGAAGGGATGTGCTAAAAACCTACAAGTACATCAGTGAGGTTAGCAGAGTGCAGCAGGGAGACTCGTATGACGAAGAGCACCAGGACTAGAGAGCATGCAATGAAACTGGAGGGGAGAGTTTAGGAGGGATGTGAGGAGATGCTGCTTCACTTAAAGAGTGGTAGATGCCTGGAACAGACTGCTAGTGGAAGCAGTGAAGGCAAAAACAGTAGCGGGCTTTAAATGTGTGTGGGACAGACATAGGGAATGAACATATATAAACAGGCAGGAAGGAAGGAGGGAGGATTGTCCAAAAACAGTTAGGGTCTGCAGAGACAGACTAGGCAGACTTGGTGGACCAAGCAGCCCTTTTTTTGCTGACAAATTCTGTTTCTAGTCCAAAGATAATCCTGTCTAAATCTACTGTATGTTTAATAAAAGCAGATGCCATTTAATGGAAACTTAAGAAAGAAAGTGATGTCACTGTTGGTCAGTCTGTCCACTGTTAAGCACAGCTTGCCCAACAGTGACCTACCTTTCTAACGGCTCCATAAAATGGCTGCTCCCTTGATTTTAGTACGGGACAGATTTAGACAGCGTTATCTCTGGGTACCTACAGGTAACCCCAATACCTCATCTTAAAGAGCTTTTCATGGGCTTTCAGACTATGGCCCCGATACTCAAAAGTCAGTGCGAATGCAAACATGGTTCATGCTGGCACTCAAGGCAAGGCCACATTCAGAGTCCCCCGGAGTACCCCCAAACCTGGCAGCAACCAGGCACTCAAATACCATTGCACCTAAGCATATGAGAGAGTCTTCTCTCATGCATACTGGCCAGAGGGCATTTATAAGGTTGTGGCAGCGGTGGCAGCCCCGGTGCTGTTTCCACTGCCAACACCATCTCTTAACCAGGCCAAACCTGTGCCCTCACCCACCTGAAGCCAAGTACTGCAGACACCTGTCCCTGTGCCAAGCTGCCTCAACTCCCCAATCTCCCAGTAAAGCGCTATTGTTGAAATCCATGGTGTCCAGTACCCCATCGATCACTGCTACTGAAATCCTGCAGCCCAGTGACCCCCGATCCCCAGTAAATCGCTGTCATTGAAATCCCTGTGTCCATTGTCCCCACCCCACCCCCGGTCTTCCAGTAAACTGTTTTAGCAACTGCAGTTCAGTGGTCCCCCATCCCCAGTAAATCTTTGTTATTGAAATCCCTGGTGGTCCAGAGGTTCCCCCAAACAGTCTCATGCCCCCCACCCTCACATCCAGCTACCTGCCCCCTCCCCATAATGGTGTCCAGCACACACAGAGGAGTACAGCGATCAACACAGCCCTCCTCTCACCTCAATGGCTGGCTGCCATGAGTGGTCAGTGGGCAAGCACACTGTCAGAACAGTTTTTACAGTGCATGTGCTCACTGACACCTCATATGGTAGCCGGCTGGGGAGGTGACAGGATGGCTGTGCCAGTTGCCATATTCAGCAGTGAACACTGGCTACTAGAATTGGGGGTGTGGGAGGAGGTTGGGATGTGAGCAGCTGGGGTCAGTTGGGGGTGTGAGACTGTTCAGGGGGACCCATGGACATTAGAGATTTTAGCAACAAAGATTTACTGGGGGGTGGGGGGGGGAACACTGGACACCAGGGATTTCAACAACAAAGATTTACTGGGGGATCGGGGTTGGGGAACCACTGGTCACCAGGAATTTCAGTGACAATTAATGCACTGGAGATGGGAGTAGGCAGTACCACTGGACCACCAGGCCTGTCCTTTTACTGAGACAGAAAGCGCTAAGGGGCTGCTCCGCCCCATGCAAATGAGCCCATAATGGGTATGCAAATGGCCATTTAGCACCTTGCATGCCCAATGGGGCCTTTTGCATGCTCTGGCTAAATATGGCCCACAGGGGACTTGGCACCATCCCATTTCAGACACTGCTTTCCCCTGTGGGCCATATGCAGCCCTGGTCTGTGTCGAGGCAGCGCAGATTCACTTAGTGCTATGCATACATGGACCGATATTCAGTTGGACAGCACCCTCCGGTGAGTGCTATCCATTATCGCCATGGCCGGTGGCAGTGCATGGGCAAGTGCAATGCAAACAGTTGTGCTCTGCTTGGCCCATTTTTATAACTATCATGGCCTATGAGTGACAGCGAACACTTACATTTCTCCCATGAACACCATTTCAAGTTTAACTTCTGTACTGCTTGGCTATGCAAGGAAGCTGGAAAGCATTAGGGGAGTCGGACACAATTCGCTGTAACAGCAAACCGGTGCAATCCCAGTGTATGCAATGGAACAAACAGACTTGTGCTTTGCTTTTCTTTGTGATTTTTTTGACCAGGAAAGGCACAGTAGGCAATAATTTCCAGAAGCTTCCTGGTTGGTGGGTTAAATGGACCTGTGCAACTTTTTTTTTTTTTTTTAACACCTTTTTATCAGTTTCACATTTATTTATTTATTTATTTAGATTTTGATAACCGGGTAAGCTCACTGAGACCAGAGGTCCCTTTTTCAGGAGCCACCCGATTAGTTACAGACAATAATTACATATATTGGCAGGAGTACACGGTAGTACATACATTGATAGGAGTACACACTAGCTGGAGCATACATTGGACAGGGTATAGAATAAATTACAGAACACATCAGTTACATACACATAATATCATAGCAAATTAAATCAGACATATGACATCTTAACCAACAATGCTTTAGGGGAGAGGTGGTAACAGCAATATGCAGGATATATTGCCACCCCGTAGGCTGACTGCCGTGGGACAAGCAAGTTTCAGCCACCAAGACTAAGTTCTGGGCTAGCGGTTACAGCCACAGAAACTAAGCTCTAGCAGGTATACTTTCAGGCCCGACTTAAAACCCTGAATAGTACAACAATTAGCCAGGTCAACAGGGGGAAGGTGCCATAAATGTGGGGCAGCGTACCTAAAGGAGCGCTTGCCACAGTTAGTTTGGACACGAGGGATGTCTAGGGGATGGCCAGTCGAGGATCTCAGGCCCCGGCCCTGGACTTTGGGATTTAGCAGCCCATGCAGGTGAGGAGGAGGGCCAACAGTGGTAAATTTGAAGGTCCGGCTCAAAGAGAAGTAGGTTAGTTTTTGTCACATAGAAGGCCAGCGGAGATCAGTGAGGACCTCGCAGTGGTGCCTTTTTTTTGGGGGGGGGAGGGAGTTGGTGGTGAAACAAGCCACCCTGTGGTAGAGCATAGTAAGCTTTCTTTGTTCGGTCTCCCTTAGGGAATGCAGCAGGGGAGCCCCGTAGATGTTCATACAAACATCAAATTTCCTTATTCAGGAAATACCAAAGTAAAAGTTACAAAACCAGGGAGAGGGGAATAACCCCCTGCTTAATACATAAGATAGATGACTCCTGAATATCTGATACCATATAGGAGGGATCTATCTTAATACAATTTACTAAAAGATTACAGTAGTATAAGGCTGTGTAATGAACCCAGGAGTAGTATGACTAAGTACTATGATTTGTAACCTAAAGAATAAGCCCAAGAAAAAACTTGCCCCTTTTTAGGGCTATGTGGTGTCATACTATATAGCTTAAGATATAAATGTTCTAATTTATTAACAACCCGGCAGCAAAACTCCTATTAGAAACAGAAACTTTTGAGCTTTACTACTTAAAATATCAAGATTAACCGGTCTTAACAAGTTAGTAATTCAAAGCTCTATTTACTTAAAGAGTTTCTCCTTTTTTAAACACCTGTGTAACATAAGAAAGGTTTTATAGCACCAGTAGGCCCATATTTTAAAGGCAAAATATAATATTTTCTGAAGATGGATAGAGGCTTCTGTTTAGTATTCAGAGGCCCTCTCTAAACTATATGTCCACCTTGCCCAAAGTCAAAGTCCAACCATCTTGAGAGTTAACAAACCCCCCTGTAGGATCAACTGGGGAAATAATTGAGGGGTCAAAAATTCAAAGTTTAAAGCAGTACTTTACAAGTTCAGTCCCCCTCCGTGTCCTCGTTATCGCTATCTGCTACTCTGGATCTTCGATTTTGAGGAATTATTCGGTTTGCCCAGTTCCTTGCTTCAAATGGGTCCGCAAAACTCCACACTTTTCCCTCATGCACAATTCTGAGTCTCGCTGGAAATACCATTGCATGAGAGACAGATGCCTCCCGAAGCCTTTTCTGGACTGGATCAAACTTTTTCTGCTTCATACGGGTGGCATAACTGATGTCCGGAAAAACGTAGACTGTGCGGTCATCTTGCGTTAAGGGTCCTGCTTGACATGCCAGTATTAAAATTGTGTCTCTGGTGCCCATACCGTCTGTTACAATAAGCAAGGTAATAAACGACGTGCCTGCGGCTTCACAGTACCCTGAGGCATTATTCGATACACTTTCTGAAGGGTGAAGGAAATAAACTGTCCTTCAGGTAGCAGTTTTTCTGCCAGCCATTTGTTTAAGAACATGAGGAGATGATCTCCCTCAGTCCCCTCCAGGAGCCCCAAAATCCGCAGATGGGCAGGGTGAGACTGATTTTCTAGAGTTTCAAGTCTGGCCTGAAGATGTGTATTCTCCTTAACTAGTACAGTGTTTGCCACAGAGGAGGCATCAGCATCCATTTGTTTCCTCACATTATGGAACTCTGATCAGAGCTCATCCAAATTATTCTCAACCTTACTAACTCTGGAAGCAAAAGCATCCATTTTTGTGCTTAAATCAGAAACAGAAGTTATAATCTGTTGCAGCTTGAGTCCTACTGATGCCATGGTTTCATCAGACTCGTGGGCCAGAGCAGCCTGTGCATCCAGGGCCGATCTCGTGGGTTGAGTAGACAAACTCAATTTTCCTCCTGATCCTCCTTCCTTTCTCTTTACAAGGGTTCCCCATTCTAGGAAATTCAAACTCCTCTATTCAATGGTAATAAAATAAATTTAGCTATCAAGCTCAAAAAAAGCTTATTTC
This sequence comes from Neoceratodus forsteri, assembly GCA_016271365.2. NCBI lineage: Eukaryota > Metazoa > Chordata > Ceratodontiformes > Ceratodontidae > Neoceratodus > Neoceratodus forsteri. The sequence goes on from CM028137.1 coordinate 942,407,034, forward strand.
AGGCGTTTTATTGCCTAAATATAGAGAGCTCTAACAAGTGCTGCTGTTCATCTCAGGCTCCACAGTGCCCCCTCGGACCTGTGCAACTTTTAATGTACTTTGTTTTTGTTTTAACGCACATTGAAACAGCTTGGACTGTGTAGGTAATTCAGCAGAGTGGGAAGAGGTGTAACTTTAGGTTTTCAGAGAGGTTGGGTATGGACAGCATGAATTCATGTTGTCTAAATGTCTTTTGTTCTGTATCACAGCAGAGCCTCTGGTCCAGTAATGGGTGGCTATTTAGGGCAATCTTCAAAGGAAGATAAACTCCTTCTCACATTAAAGGAGTTGTGGTGGATAACCACAGGGACCAGACATACCCTACCCTACTGGACAGACTGGGGGTTAGAACAAAGGATGGACATTAAAATCCACATAATCCAGCTGGGAAATGACATATCTGTTTTGGACATGCTCTCCGGAGGTGTAGTTCCCCAGGGAATAAAGAGATGGTTTAATCTGCGATGTCAGAGTGACATACTTGATGATGCAGTATGGTGGGCTGGCCTGCCGAAGGCATTTGGGATCTGGGTTTGGCCCTGAGAAGGCAGTAAGGATTGAGACTGAGCAAACATCATCTAGGATTTGAGTCTGCCTTAACTCACTGAGTTCTCAGCTTGTGATAAGAGTCTACTCTGCTTAATATTGAGATACAAGTAAGTTAGGTTATTCTGTGTGTTTTCTTTCTGTTTCCAAATTAGCCTGTGTAGATGTACTGCACTGCCAATAGTCTTAGTGTGTATTATCCTGTAACATATGTAAATACCATGGCATATTAAATATGTGTATTATCCTGTAACTTATGTAAATACCATGGCATATTAAATATATGCATTATCCTGTAACTTATGTAAATACCATGGCATATTAAATATTGTGTATTATCCTGTAACATATGTAAAGATCATGGCATATTAAATATTATGTGTATTATCCTGTAATATGTAAATACCATGGCATATTAAATATTATGTGTATTATCCTGTAACTTATGTAAATATCATGGCATATTATATATTATGTGTATTATCCTGTAACTTATGTAAATATCATGACATATTAAATATTGTGTATTATTCTATAATATGTAAATATTATGGCATATTAAATATTGTGTATTATCCTGTAACATATGCAGGGGTCGAAATTGGCACTAGCCAAATGCTGGTAGATTTTGCATTGGGCTAGTAAGACTTTCATTTAACTAGCCCTGTGGGCTTGTACTGGAGAAGGAAACACTTCAGTGTACACCAACTGGGCCAGTGGAAAAGTCTGAGGGGCTAGTGGATTTTCTCAGTCACAAGAGCTGCTGGCTAGTGGCTGCAAAACTTAATTTCAACCCATGATATGTAAATATTCATCCTCTCTGTGATAAAGTCATTTCTGGTACAGATAACCTGGGTAACCGACAGAGGCTGTGATCGGTCTACGAAAAGGAAGCTGACATTACCATATTTAAAGGGAGGTGTCCTCAGCTCTGACAAAAGGGGTGGGTCATTTGCCCTTTGGTAAGGAGCACTGTAGTGTGTGGGCAGTGGCTCTGGTGGGATTCGGACCTACAGATACCCAAAATGTAAATCACGCTGAGTGGGGGCAGCATATCCACATACCCTTGCAAGCATCTGAAGGGTTGAGAAAACTGGTAATAGTTGCAGGCTGCATTCTGGGAGAGAATTGTGACAACTGGCTAATAATGGGAATATTGGCCATGAACTCTCCCTACTAACACTTCCAATTAAAGCATCTCTTTTACCTCCCCAAACATGCTACACGTATCACTTTATGTGACTAACCATCAACAACGGACACGGGGCAGGTATGTAAAATGTTGGTTTCAGGGCTAGCAAACCCTACGATGCAGCTTTAAATTTACATGTCCCAATTCATCCTATACCCATAAGAGTAAATATCCCTTTCAAAATTCTGGTCTTGTTTTTGCTGTCTTTCTTTCTCTGTGAGCCATTAGTGATGTGGAAATACAATACTGTTACAATAATCATGTATGATACTCGGAACTTATAGCTTTTGTCAATCAGATTGACTTCTTTGACTGTGTCACGAAGACAGTAGACAGGGGCCAAGCAGGAGACATCCTCTATCTTGATTTCAGCAAGGCCTTTGACTCTGTGCCCCACAAAAGGTTGATCAGGAAGTTGGTGGATTTGGGGCTGGGAAAAGATGGCCAGATAGGTGGAAAACTGGCTGAAGGACAGAACCCAGAGGGTGGTTGTAGGGGAAGAGTTATCTGTCACAAGACAGGTAACCAGTGGAGTCCCGCAGGGTGTTGTTCAATGTCTATCAATGACACTGGAAATGGCATTAAGGGCAAAATGTGCCTGTTCGCGGATGACACCAAGCTCTGTGGGAGAGTGAACACAGCTGAAGGGATACAGGACCTACAGGAAAATCTGGAAAAGCTAGGGAGGTGGTCCAGGATCTGGCAGCTTGGCTTCAATGCCAAGAAATGCAAAGTTATGCATATTGGAGACAAGAATCCTAGCACATAATACTTCAGGTTGCACACTGCGAGTTGAGGACCAGAGACAGTGACCCTCCGTGGTCAGATCCAGGGGGTGGGAGGTGGGGTCACAGGAGGGATGTTCTGCTGATAACCGTGAAGGTCTGGAGATGTATTTGACCTATGAGCTGGCGCAGATATGTAGCAGTAGGGCCCCCCCAGCAACAGAGGCAGAGTACAGGCTGGGGCATGAATTAAGCAGGTGCCTAGAGAGAGGGGAGTGCGACCCAGAGGGGTAGCATCTTTGTTGCTGCATTGACTCTAGTTCACATGCGGGTATGCAGTCCGATCAGTAAGTACCAAACACCGAGGGCAATCAAATTGAGAGTATGCAACCAGCACAGTTAACTGTACATAAGCAAAGCAGGCAGTAATTATAAACACTGATTTAAATAGTTAAATACCTTGAACTCACAGAGAAGCAGGCACACCCAAAATATTTCAATCCACCCTCTGAGGAAAGTGACAAGCAAGCTGCACTGGCGATTTTTAATATTTCATTCTTGCTCCCTTGGAAAGAGGAGCGATAAGCCCTGCTGCTCAACTGCTCACATGAATAAAGACCATAAATCCTACAAAGTCCACAAATCCTACTAAGTCAGATGGAAGTGTAGCGAGGCCTTTCTTTTAAAAGAGGGCACCAGTTAGAAAAATAAAATAAATAAAACAACCAGTTAAAAAAAGGCTATCCAGTAGCAAACAACACATTAGCCAGTTGCAAACAGCACAATCTAGTGGTACCTAGCTAAAGCACCACCTAGTGGCACACATTTCACAGACAGCCTATTTTTTACTTTATCAAAGAAAAAGCCCTTTAGCTGGCCCTGTGGCATGGAAGGCTAAGGCACTGGGCCTCCTGCTACACCAGCGACCCGGGTTTGGAAACAGACGTGGGTTGCTCAGGAGCTGGCCGGGTCGGAAAAGGGGTAGGGTTGCTGTGACTCTCTGTTGACTGCCACCTGTAGGTATCTGGGTTGCAGTGCAAGTGAGACACACAGCAGAAAGGGATCCCATGTTTAGAGTACTGGTGTTGTCTCCGAAGAGGCAATCTCTTACATTGCATGCACTGCACGTCCATGGGCCTAGGGAAGAAACAGTGGAAAATGATGGAGACCTGGACTCCACAAAGCCCTGGCTGTGTCCCAATGGTCCGCCCTGCCATTCCGGTCCCAAGGCCGCACTGGATTCATCTTCGTGGGGGGAGGGGAATCTGTGGGTGCACCTGCTTCTGGACTCAGGAGTGGTAAGAGGATGACCGTTGGGCATGAGGACAGGGCTGATAAGCTGCCAAGACTTGCCTAGGAGGATAAAAACCTGTGTGTTAAAAAAAAAAAGAGAAAAAGCCCCATAAATTTACTAATTTTGTTTTTTTAAACATTTCAAGCGAAATAATTACGGGCACCAGGCTGCAGTAGAAAATCACCGAGTTTAATAAAGAATACAATGTAACACATTACAGAACAGTACCTCAGTGGTGACAAAGGCAGGAGTGCTGTGGGGAAGCAGCATCTTTCAGAAAAGAGGAAGGACAAGAACTAGGGGCCATGATGTGAAGTTGAAGGGAGGTAGAATCAGGGGTTATGTGAGGAAGTACTTCTTTACAGAAAGGATGGCGGATGCCTGGAATAGCCTACCCGCAGAGGTGGTGGGGGCCAAAATGGTGGAGGAATTCAAAAGTGTGTGGGACGGACACAAGGGAACCCTAGAGACAGGGAGGACAGGGAAAGCCGCAGATTAGCCACAGTCCGCAGCATAAATAAAAGGAAGGAAAAGCAGATTAGATGGCCCAGGAGGTCCATATTTGCCAGCAAATTCTATATCTATTTAACCCTTTGGCCACTGCTGCCATGAGCAGGTATATTCACAGTTTTTAACTACATCATGAACCCTTCCTTAGGGGTTTACCATCCCAGACTTTAACTATGGTGCTGCAGCTCCTTAAAGCAGGAGCTACCACATGCTATCACTGCCGTAAAGTGTGAAAGAGAAAGCTCATATCAAATAAAACAACTCTGAATTGTGAATAGTGTGGAATTGATTAACGTGGTATAAAAAGTCCTCGATCTGCAGCAGTACACAAGGGTCTAAACTCTCGGGACTCAAATATACGGAGGACGAGACAGATGCACAGTGTAACCCTGCTTGTAAAACCATATGGGGTATTAAACTCCATGCTGCAAGCAAGAGAACTAGGGGTGAGCAAATCAACATGACTATAAAAGCTCAATCAGTTCAGTTATGCGCTGCCTCTGGTCCTGTATGCACCAATTCCGCCGAAAGGTGCCAAAGTTGGAGGGAAGAAGGGGGAGGAGCTGGCTTTAGGTATCATCAAAAGTGCTGAATGGCACTGTATTTAAAACAAGATAAGGTTATCCCTCTATGAAATACATGCCAACTGTAAAGTTTCAGAAAACTGATGAACATTACATGTAAAACTGACCAAAACAATCAGCAAGTTTGCTAATTGTTCACAGTATAGGTCTTATAACAAATGGTGTTTCGAACTGCCAGCTCTCATCCCACCCTTCAAGTTCCAAAGTCCAGTTTACCTGCACAGTTTTCTTCGTCGATCTCTCAAGTTCTCCCTAGATGCATTAAATACGCATTTTTTTCCTAGGAGTTTCAATGCGTCCCCAGGTTCCGAAAACTGATAGGTTTTCCCACGATAGATCATTTATACACTGACTGGCATCAACAATATGAGGTGGACCCCAGAGCCAAGCCCGGACACCATCAAACCTCTTGCGCCAAGCTCTCGTGGCAATGCTTAGGTCCAGGTGAACTCGGACTTTGTTCCAAAAAAAAAAAAGGGGCACAGATTTTTCACAGCCAGTAGGGCAGTGTCTCTTTCCAGTGAGGTCCATAATGTTACCAGCATGGCCCATGGATGAAGGTCTCCAGTCGCAGCAAGATTCCCCCCCCCCCCCTTTGGCCGTGATGAGATATACTTTCAGGATCTCCAAGTGCTCTTCCAGGTGTAAAACATCAGTAAGCCAAGTCTTAATTAACTCTCTGGGTGAGTCACCCTCCGACTCTTCTGGAATACCAAGAATTCTGATATTACTGGCACAAGCTGCATTCTTGAGATTTTCAAGGCACTGACAGAGCAAGCCATTTTCTGGAGTCAATCCCGCTGAGACTGTAAGCGCTTTATCTGCTTTGACTGATGCTCCCTTTGTTTCTTAAGAAAGAGTCCCAACTTTAGTTTGCGTTAATTTCATTTGTGTGGAAAATTCTTCCATCTTGCGGTCTAAGTTTTGAATTGCTTTCAGCAGTGCCGCACTACTAGACTAGGCCAGATCCACATCTGTGGCCCTGACAGTCGGCTCTTTATTCACCCTTTGCTGTTGCTCCTTAGGGCGGGCACCCTCTCCACTCCCTCCCAGTTTATTTCCACAATGCATATCTCTTTGCTCTATCTACTGATTGACGAAAAATTTAGAAGAGTGAGAGTGAACTCCTTCGACTTGCAGATTCTAGTAAATGTAAGGTGCTTTTTTTTGGCTTTTAAATCACAATTGTTAAAGAAATCTCGCTAGCTTGTAGAGCTCTGCCATGAAGCTGTTATCAGCTTGGCTGCTCAATAACCTAAAATTTAAAAACCTGACCAGACCTCGCCTTGGCTCACCGAACCACACTCTTTGGTTGAGTGACCAGCAGTAAAAAAAGCCTCTGAACCACAGAGGTTGCAGACAACAGGACTCATAGATGGGGCAATCCCTGCAGTGCAGCCAGCCCAGTTCCTGCATGCTTCCTGGGCTGTACTTCTAGAGCACGGTGTTTCAAGAAAGTGTGAACACTGCTATGTACAAACTATATCTAACCAGCAATCGTGATTGAACTGAGGGGAAAAGGTTAGTTACCAATAACAGCAGATCCTCTACAAAGGTTAGTTAATTACCAGCAAGAGTAGATCCTCTATGAAGGTCAATTACGTAACAGCTCTTCAAGACAATCTTATAGTAGTGCTCCATAGGACTATAATAGACCACTGTGCATGTTTTGCCATTTAACAATAGTAATGTATCTGTATGTTATTGTATCTCTCACCGTAGTTCTATATGTTAGAGGTCTGTCATGGAATACCTAGTGTTTTGAAGGAGCTGTATAGTAGGAACTGTCTGCATAGGTTGTATCACTACAAGTTAAAATTTTCTTTTAGTATGATGAGTATTACTGTTTTTACGTATTCTTCCTTTGCATGTTTGATCTTTGTATACTTACAATACATGCAGCGCGACAGCTTTGTAAATAAGGCATCTCAGCCACAATGGCTTTTATCCTGTATAGAAATAAGGACTTTTACTACTGCTACATTTACTGTGTAACACATTGAACTGAAAGACACTGGTGTCAGGAAGCATTTGCAAGATGTGGCTGCAATGTTGAGAGGTCTGCACACATGTCGTTGGCACACAATGTCGCCAATGTAGCATGGGTGGCCACAACTACTTTGGTTTCCTGCTGTTGGTGAACGGAGTTCTAAATGTTCACCAACAGCAGCACCAGGCTGCCACAAGAACACAATGTGCAGAGAAGGAGGAAGAGCAAAGCGAATACCATGTAGCACACAGCTGCACGTGATAAAAAGTGGTACTCACTTTCCGACGATCATGGGGTTATAATATAACCATACTAAAAAGGCATCTGGAGAGAGTACCTTTTTTTTTTTTTTTGCTTGAGCACTTCATTAGTGTAAACTTTGCAGATTTTAAAAGTTTCATGTGTAGTTTTTGTATTCTTATTTACATTTACACATAAGGTAGGAAAGCTTACCATAGATTAGATAGGTGGTTACAACTCTCTTGTAACTATTCCTACTGGACTGTGTTACCCTGTTACGGTTTCTCTCTTCTCTGGGACCCCCACAAAAACAAGATACTGCAACTCATGGGGTTATCCTGATTTGAGTAATTTTAAATAACTAAATAAATGAATAAATATATAAATAAATAAAGTTGCCAGGCTGTCCTAAAGCAATATGGAATAATCTTTCTTCTTATTTAAGGTAGTGATGCCATTACACACACCCTCCGCAACTTCCTTTCAAAACCGGACTTCTTCTTGGTCCGCAACTCAAAGTTCCTGAAAATGATGTCCACCTCACGGCCATTGTGCTGTCAACTTCCTAATCTATCTATGCAGAGGGAGTTAGGGGCACATAAGCCCTGAAGAAATGCAGAGTCTCCTGACTGTGATGAGGCTTCCTGTACCAGCAGGGAGGAAGTTGGGACAAGCAGATCCAGAGAAAATACCTTGCCTCCCTAATGCTATCCTGGCTTCATCTACTGCTGGGAAGGAATGCTGAGGCACAAATGTTTTACATCTTACAACTGATGTTTTTCAGTAAGTAGGAGGGTGTTGGGTATCTTTAGTGAGCAGGGTCAGACTGGCCTGCCCGGATACCCGGAAATTTCCAGGTGGGCCCTCCTCAAGACTGTAAGCACCAGTACAGCTGTTGTGTATTGGGGGGGCAGCGTGGTTACGCAGCATGCACAAACACGGACAACCTGGTCTGTAAACACTGCCTGGCTCGCCTCTTAATTACACAGTGTCCGTGGAGGGGGGGGGGTGTTGGGCCCCTTTGTTATGCATACAGGCGCTGCGATGGAGGATGATGCCTGGCAGGGGGTTGGGTAGTAAACTTTAATTTAAGCAGCTACTACACTTACATTACAAAGGAATTGTCCTCCGGTTGCAGTCGCCATAGAGATAAAGAGGCTAGGATGGTGATGTTACTGGAATCGACTGCCTGCTGGGTACACTGCGGGGTGGCGGGGTGTCTGGGCACAGGACTGAGGCAGGCTTCACTTTTATTGGTGGATGGCTTGATTGGCAGCTTGCATCATCACCACACCCGGCACGCCATCGCTCATACCTGACATCACAGTGCGCAACCGCGCAGGGAACTTTAAAAGACCCTGCTGTAAAAAATTCCAGTCCTTTCTGCTACACTGAACAGACTACCTACAGAGAAGATGACGCAGGCTCACCCCCGGTTAAGTTTGAGAAGGCGTTCCGGCATTGCACTGGATCATGGTTGGGTTGCGGAGGAGAGGAACAAGGTCAGATTTTTTTGCCAGATTCTGAAGCTTTGAGCCTGAGCAGACCTCCCCCCCTCCCAATTCCTTCCCAATCCCAGGCAGCATCTCCGGACACACAATCTACTCTCTCCTTCTCCAGAAGACTTGGTTGGGTAAGATGCTAAACTGACTGTATTTTTGTAAAATTTAATCTTGACTGGAGGACTGCTGGTGCAGTAGATGGTACTAGTGTGCAGGCTGCAGCCTGGATGGGACTGGGACGGTCGTCACAGGACTCGGGGGTTCATCACAGGATGGGAGATGTGTGTTTGTAGTCGTGACGACGCAGTTACGGGCCTATTTGGGGGGTGATGAGTCGCATGCTGGCTGCTCGGTGAACAAACAATAAATTCCGTGCCTGGCCTGCATTGCCCACACTCACTGGGCTGGAGTCACAGTGGGAAAGGGACTGGGGGTCAAGGCCAGGCTCCACCGGTTAATGGTGTCATGGCATGGCCAGGTGGGTCAGGCAGTGTTTGTTGCTGACTGAATGAATCTGGACTGGCGACGAGCAGCAGCAACCCACCACCTGGCTTAACTCGAAAGTAGTTGTTGTTTTATCATTTTATTCCCGGGTGGTGGTGGAAATGGTTGAGCTTAGAATGGGGAGGGGGGCTCAGGGTGTACTGCCACCTGGCTTCCCTTGTGTTTTGAGGGGCAGGGGCACTGGCACTGACTGAACCTGTTTCAAGATGATCCCATTCTCCAGTGCCTCTACTGGTGGTGAGTGAAACGTTTCATCATTTCGGGCTGGGGGTGGAAATGGAGAGGGTGGGGAGTGTTTGGGGGGGGGCTCAGGGTGTACTTTAAACTTCATTCTGAGCCCCAGTGGGGGTAGTTTGAAATGGAAAATGTGGGGGTTGGGGGTCCTGGATTGGCACCCCATTATGAAACTTTGCTTTGGTTGCTTAGACCACCCTTATATTTCACTGCTGCCCTTAAAGCTAAAAGTGTTGATGTCTTGGATGCTGGCTGTACATATGTTGCATTTTTCCTCCCTTGTCCCCGGACCACTTCCCCCTGCTGTGCACTCTGATGCTTTTATTTTTATACGGTTCCTCTAACTATATGCTCAGAGTTGAAAATAGAAAAGCTTGCTATTTTATTTTATACTTTTGGTAAGCATCTAGATAGAGCTGAGTGGCCCTGCTTGGTAAATCTCCTGGTTTAAAAACCGAGTGCACAGCAGGAGGAAGGGGACAAGGGAAGGGAAATTGGGTTGTGGTTTTCCTGGCCTGTCCGAGCCTGGAGTGGACGCTGCTGTATAGACTGGAGTTCTGGACTAGTACGGTAATAATGCTGAACTTGTGTTGGTGCAGGTGCTGGTGGAAGAAAATGGGCCGTGGAACCCCGGTCTTAGTGTGTGTGTGTGTGTGTGTGTGTGTGTGTGTGTGTGTGTGTGTGTGTGTTTGGGGAGAGGGGCCGGTCGTCAGGGGAGAGGGGCTAGTTGTGGTTGTGATCCAAGTACTGGTATTTCTGTTTGGGCTGCTGCAGAGTGGAGTAGTTAGTACTCGTGCTTGGGGTCTGGGGACTGTCGACTGTAGTGTCAGACCGCTGGAGGGGAGGGGGGGAGAAGGTACCCTTCAGTCTTTCTTGGGAGTGAGTTGCCAGAGTTGGTTTGCATTCTCCAACTTCGCTGCACCTGCTTTGGTGGTGCCGGTGAGTAGTTCCTTTTTGACTTCTAACTCGGTGGTAGATTTAAAATTTCTGACCCGGATGGAGTAGAAAGTGAATGTATGTGTGGGGGGCTGGCATGGACTGTGAGGTAATGGCATGCGAGTCGGGTGCTGGTCGTGGTGCAGTTCCGAGTCCTAATTAAATTATCAGCTTAGCTACCCCCCCACCAGCATTACTTAGTCAGTAGTCCCACGGTTTGCCTTCCTTTGTATGAAAATAAAAAATAGCTCCGTCCTCCCAATCACCAGGCAGGAGAAGGATAGAAACAAGACTTGAGGGCTGCTGCCTCTGCCTTCCTGACCCCCCTTGAAGCTTTATTTATTTATTCACCAGGAAGGTTCACTGAAGAACAAGTTGTCCGTCTCCTGGTATATGACCCAGGAGGAGGGGAACAACAAGGAGGAATTAACAATTACGGAGAACAGATACAATAAAGAGCTTTTGCTGTAAGGTCTGCACTTTTGGTTGCTGTCCCACTCTGCTCACAGCAGTTTGTAGTAGCTCCTATAGAATGCTGCACCCACTGCTTTGTATTTCACCTCTCTTGTCCCCTTCCCATTCTGTGCAGCACTGTTTTTGTAAGATACCTTGGGATTTGCCAAGCAGACAAGCAGGGTCCCTCTATCTTGATGCTCAGTTAAGAAAGAGGCAATTGTGTATATCCCTAGCCAACTAGGCGAACTTTGGTAAGCGTGCCAGTGGCTTCTCAGCTACAAAACTCTCCCCAAAAAAGATGAGTGTAGGTAGCACTAGTCAGTTGAAAGTCTCTCTATTTAGTTGGTAGTAAGCAGGTATCAAGTACACCGACACCACACTTGCAGATCAAGCAATGTTCTGAGGCCAACGTGTTAACCTCTGCTGTTACAGTTGCTAATACAAATTCCTGGTGCACATTACAATTTTAGCACAGAACATCATAACAGCTGGGGGGTGTTGGGGTCAGCGTGTCCCACAGAAATAGTTATAGCACTCATAATGTAAAACAAAAAACAATAGTGCACATCATATTAGCACCCGTGGTGTGCGTGTGGGAGGGGCGGAGTGCCCGTGCACAACATCATATTAGCACCAGGTGTGTGTGTGTGGGTAGCAGAGAATGGAGAAAGAAAATGCCACTTCTGAAGCTTGTGGCAGTGGAGGACTAATTACCCTGCTGTCAAAGACCACCATAAATCAAATTGTTGAGATTATTTTGCAGATAATCAGGGACAGCATTGTAAGAGATGCTACGGACCAGAAGATCAGCATTCAGATGGATACCACACAGGACATCGGTGTGACTGACCAAGCAGCTATCATTCTACGGTATGTGAAGGACCTTAAAGTTCATGAGCATCTCTTTGCTGTGGTTGAGGTGCAGGACACTTCTGGACAAGGAATGCACAAGGTTTTAAAAAGAGAATTTTGAAATGCATGGACTCGATATGAAGAACATTGTCGGGGAGTCATTTGATGGTGCAGCCAACATGAGGAGTGAGACTGTGGGGTTACGAGCTTTAATAAAAAAGAATTCGCCAAACAGTGTGCATACCTGGTGTTATGCACATGTTCTCAATTTATGTGTCTCAGATTGTAGTGAAGCTGTTGTGGAAGCAAAGACGCCATTTGGTTTCCTACAAAGGACATCAGTCTTCATTGGTGAATCTCACAAAAGGATGATGATATGGAAATCTAGCATTGATGGGATGGGACAAGACAAACGCAGACAGCTTCAAAAGATTGGTGAAACTAGATGGTGGGCAAGAGCATTGGCATCCATCTTCGGAGCTCATGAAAATCAAGAAAAGAATCTGTATGTGTCACTTCTCCAGACCTTGCTTTTTATTAGCACCTCTGGAAAGTTTGATGCTAAAGCTGCCAGTGAGGCAGATTCACTGCTTGACAAATGGAAAAAGTTTGACGTCATTTTGATAGCCTTTGTGTTTATGAAGATCTTTACAGTAACTGGGCCAGCATCAAAGTATCTGCAGACTAAGGGACTAGACTACCTTTCGGCATGGTGCATGGTAGATCACGCTAAGATGGAGTTGCAACAGTCTCAATTAATGAATATCAAGCAGAAAGCTCTAACTTTGTTGCTAAAACACAAGAAGAAACTGATGATTTAGGTATCGATATTGAAATTGAGGATCATCTGCCAAATAAAAGGGTATCCAAGAAGAAGAAAATGCCCGGGGAAAATATCAGTACCGAATGTGTAGTGGATCCCATGAAGCGATTTGAATATGAAGTATAGTATAGCGCAGTGGTCTAAGGCTCTGAGCTGCAAATTTGGTGACATCCAGCAGACCAGACCTGGGTTTGAATCCCACAGCTTCCACTTGAATACTGTGTGACCCTGAGCAAGTCACTTAACCTCCTTGTGCTCCCAGGTCGCTCCTGTAAAAAAGCTTTCAGCTTAGTGTGCTATACCTGGTTAAACAACTAAAAAAAAAAAAGTATACAACCGCATCATGAATCAAGTTCGGATGAGCTTAAGTGATCGGTTTGATAACAACAAGCAACAGATTCTGGATACCAGCTGCATGGACCCACAACACTTCAAAAGTATAATTCAAGATGGCATTCCAGATGAAAGTCTGCAGAAAGTGGCATCATTGGCAGAAGTAGACCATAGCAAACTTAAACTGGAGTTGCTGGCTTTTGCTAAAGTATTCCAACGACTACAAAGATCGCTTCCTGAAGAATACAGTGAAGATGGGTTAATGGAGAATGTTGACTTTCATGACTCTGAAGACGCTTGTGAAGGTGAAATTAGTGACTAGAATGAGCAATGAGAGAGAAGAGAAAATTTGCCACACAAATGCAAGTCCTGCAAAGAATGCCTAAGGTACTGTTAGAAAATGTTGGCACAATACAACATGCACTTGTCAGCGTTTTCAACGTTGTTCGTTGTCGACGAGTACCTGTTGACTTTAACATTTACCCAGGTGTCCTGCGAGAGAGCTTTCAGCTAGCTAAAGATAATAAAGACTCGACTGCGCTCATTGTTGGGACAAGAGAAACTAGAGGCATTCATGATTATGGCAATTGAGAGAGATCCTCTTGATGGAGTGTGCGCAGAAGATGTCATCCAGAAACTAATTCAACGATCCGAAGCATACAAACGAGTACTGTCAGTTTGACACTGGAAGGCTACTGTCCATCTAGAGGGCCGAAGCCGGATGCTAGGTTATACATGCCTGGGTCCAGAGGTAGTCTCATCAGTTTGACGCTTGCAGCCTACTGTCGATTTGCAACCTGGAGAAAGCGTTGGCGTGAAGTGCTTGTGGGGGGGCTTGAGCTGGGTAGTGCTCACCCTGTGGTGACTTAGTAGACTTGCAAGGCTGTATGGAGGGGTAGCAGGGGATCATGCGTCTTGTGCAGCCAGATCTCCCAGAGGCAGATGGTAGAGTATATAGTGACAAACTGTATACACTGTTTTGGATAATGGTTGTGTTATTGAGACCATATCACTGAAGTGACTATATAAATAAAATTGTATACAATGTTCTGGTTAAAGGTTGTGTTATTGAGACCATATCACTGAAGTGACTATATAAATACAATTGTATACAATGTTCTGGTTAATGGCTGTGTTATTGAGACCTTATCATTCAATTTGTATGTTTTTTCATACCTTGTATGTGACAAGACACACAAACACAGGTCAGTTTATTAACTGACACTCCAGACACTATGTTGGCAGACTTTATACCTGATCAAATGTCATAATGAAAAGCATACAGACGCACAAACACACAGGTCAGTTTATTAAATGACACTCCAGACACTATGCTAGCAGACTTTTAAAGTATACCTGATCAAATGTCATAATGAAAAACGTACAACAGAAATGTTACAATACAGATTGTGTTTAGAGCTAGGGAAAGTGTAGGGATAGATTAGGATGGACCAGAGACTGTGTAACAAAGGCTCTTGAATCAAAGGCCCATTTTCAAGAGTGTCCAGGCAAATGGTTTCTCTTAACACTTACCTTTGACAGCCCTTTAAACACCCCTTACCTCTCTTCCCTCCCCCGCTTCATAGTTCAAGCAACCACACTGAACCGTGTGGCCCTGTTTTTAACCCCTTAACTTGAGCACCAGCTCAGCCTCTCTTCACTCTCGGGAAGCAATTCGTATTGTTACATATAAATGTGTCCATTTTATTTGGGGTGCACTAAACTTCTGCTTGGTTTCCCTTGCTGTAACACCACCTGACTAGCTGTATGTTGTATGTAACTACTTTTCCTTTTCCCATTTTACCCTGGGTGTACCTGAAAATCAGCCAGTGTGCCTCTCACCAACTATAAATGACTAAATTCATGAAACACAATGCAACACAGTGTAATAATGCAGTATAAATGTCAACATTTGCAGCACTAAAATCAATGGTATAACACATAGTCAAGTAGTGTTTTTTTTTTACACCTCAAGATGGCATTCAGTTACCCTTTTATTAATTCAGAAATTTTTGGGTTAAATCTAATTATGTTGCCTTTGTAGCTACCCTGAATTCCCCCTCTACTCAGCACTTGCTGCTCCTTTCACACTGTCTTCACAATCTGCAACATTAACAGCACCGATACAGACCATTGAGATGCAGCATGGAGTGGTGTTACTGAGGTCATAGAATGTCTTAGACATATGAACGGAAAGCAGTAGCTATTGAGGGGAACTATATGTATATGTAGGTCTGAAGGCAACCCAAAGCAAAATAATGAATTTTCAAAACTTATTGAAAACGCCTTGGTAGAAACTTTTTTCACTGTGTATAATAAGCAAACACCCCAATCTCTTCAGATATCAACCTCGTTTCTGTCTTAAGGCAGAGCACTGCGGGTTACATCCTCGTTTTGTTTAATTGGGGCTAACATTACTACTGTAACAACATTGTTGGGGGCACATAGGTTGCTTTTGGCAAAATCTTAGCACAGCACACATTGCACTGCACTATTTTTTCCTCTTAACATCCAGTTGCCTCACAAACTGTTCAGACAGGGAAAGGTAGGGTCTCAACCTCCAGAGGTGCCTTGCCGAGGCGTTGAGCTTAACCATTGATTTTGTTTGAAAGGGTAACTCTCTGCTCACCTGCAGCAGGACCGTGAGGTTGAGTTATCAAAAAGCAATGTAATGTTGCCAGCAGCATTTTTGCAAGGTAGCAAAGAGTTCACCTTAAATCAATGGGACTAAAGCCTCCGAAATAGTTAATGTAACTTTATCAGTAATGAAATGGCTTTCTTACAAATGGAATACATGCTGATCTTATACTTGGCTACAGCATGCCAGGGCATACCAGTCTGTAAAAATCTGGCTACAGTTTATACACTAGGGCATGCTGTGGTTGGTACCAAGGCCCCCAAGTGACTTTGTAGCAGGCCCCCCCCCCCGGACCAGTACCAAGGCCCCCAGACCCATTTCCAGTTGGGCCCTTTGCTTCCCAGTCCAACCCTGTTAGTGAGAAAGAGAGAGTGTGTGCACGTGTTTGTGTTTCACGTGTTGCCTGTGCAAACATTAGCTCTTGCCACCTCTTGTTTATTTAAATAAATACTTAGCACTACACAGACCAGAAGATGGCAGTCTCACGGTTTCATAAAAACTCCTTACCTTTTCTGCTACCTCCCGTACTGACTGTACACTTGTTCCATATAGATGATTATTGTACTGGCCAGCTTCAATGAACTTGTGATCCTGAATGTCTTTCTCCATTTGTTCTCGAGATGTGACAAAGTGATAATCCCGCCCGTCCACTTCATATTCACGCTTTGGTCTGGTTGTGTCTGCAAGGGTGAAACAGAACTTTAAGGCCTGATGAAGTCATTTCTTTTTTGTTTTTCAGTCCGTTTCCAGCATAAAGTGCATTAAGAAACTGATTTTAATCTAAACACTGTCATCGTAGAGGACAGTTGTGTAAGAACTTACTGTAACAGCAGATCATCTACAGAATCTCCTCCATTAGGCGACACCTTTGGAACTGTAAGCAGTCAGTGTTAAGGCCACTTGGAAACTTTTTGCTAGCCGGGGGACCACCTATGACGTGTATGTAACATGGCTGGCCCAAGCACTACTCAGTTCCCGTGAGAGATGAGCCTCAGAGGACCTCATAACATGAGAAATTGGTAACTAAACCAGTACCAGGCAAACAAGGAGAAGCATGGGATTGGAAACAGGATACATGGAATACGGTTTTAGACATAGCATCTGATATAACCCTCAGAAGACAAAGGGAGAAGGAAGAATGGTACGGCTTGGACTTAAGGAGGAGATGCTCGTGGAGATCTACTGTTATGAGTAAGCTCTTGCATAACAGCTCCTGACTTCACTGAGGATATCTCCTCCATTAGTAAGTTCTTGCGTAACTGCTCCTGTCTTCATTGAGGATATCTCCTCCATTAGGCCACACCTTTGGAACGATTCTCAAGCAGTACAAATCTGCCCCAGAGTATAGCACAGTCTGACATGTGACCAGGACAGGCGGCCTTGCAATACAGTAAGCCCAAAGGCAGCACCTCTATGACACATGATGTCCAGACTGAAGTGTTTAGTGGAAGTGTGGGCAGGACTCCATGTGGCAGCAGCACATAGATCAGCTGCAAGGATATTCCTGAAACAAGCAACAGACGTGGCCATACCCACGCACTACTGTGCTCCTCTCTCCTGTCCCTTGGCTTCTCCCCACTGCCTTTGCCTGCGTCAATAATTACCTCTCCAACAGGCAGCAGTACACCAAGTTCCACAAGGCCCTGTCTGAGCCTGCTCAGGTCCCACACGGCTCTGTCCTAGGGCCTCTCCTGTTCTCCCTCTTCGTAAACAAGCTACCCTCAGCACTGGCACATGGGTGCTCAACTCTGTACACAGACTACCTAGTCATCATGACCAGCTCCTGGGAAATCTCCACCGTCAATGTCAAGCTAACTACGACTTCGACCAAATCCAAACCTGGCTAAAGGACCACAAGCTTGCGATTAACCTGCAGAAGATGCAGGCAATGCTCTTTGGCTCAACAGCCAAGACAAAAGATGTCACGGACTTGCTCAAGATCTCAGGTGCTGATGGGTCCCCACTACAAATTGCAGATGCTGTCAAATACCTGGGGGTGACAATTGACCTACAACTGGATCTAAATCTGCACATACGCAATACATGTAAGGCCTCAAACTGCAAGTTGGACCTTGCATACAGAGTGAAGAACTGCTTCACCCCAGCTGCCCGGCTGGCCCTAGCCAGGGGAGTCCTTCTACCCACGTTCTGATATGGACTTGTCACCTTCGCCCACATTGCGAAAACTAGTCTTGCTAAATGGGACATGGCGTACAACAGCGTATGTCGCTTTGCGCTCTCAGTTCCCCGCCTCACCCACTGCTGTGAGCTTTACTCCCGACTTGAGTGGCTCCCACTGGAAATGCACCACTCCTATGTCATGGGCAACTTCATAGACAATGTTGTCAGATCTGCCACCCCTTTAGTCCTCGCTGAATCCCTCGTTCCGGCTACCCCCTCCTACCATCTGAGATCCGGCGACTCTCTTGCCTTCCTGGTTCCCAAGACCCGCACCCAAATAGGCGACCAGGCCTTTGCTGCGTATGCACCCAGGTTGTGGAACTCCCTTCCATCAAGCACTCGCTCCTCCCCCTTCCACCACAGCTTTAAAACCTCCCCCTGGAGCTTTCTCAAATTGGCCTCCACCTGCCTCTGCTCTAGACGAACCTCCTCAACCTAGGCCACTCTGACTGACTGAGTCGCTACCTAACTTATCTGTCAAAGGCGGTAGACCTCGGTACCTTATTTACTATTGAGCTTGCAGTTTTACTAGTAGGAGTAGTCCACTTAGACCAAACTGATCAAGCAGTGTGTGCAGTTACTGCTCTCTGTATTTTGCTACGGGTCTCCTCTATCACAATGTGTTTCTCCTCTGTCTACCTGCAAGCTTAACAGCGTTACTGCCCGGCATGACGATTAATGTTCATCATGAGAGTACCATACTTGTTTATCATGTGAGTACCATACTGTTATTTCTACCTGCTGCTGGCTATGTAAACCTCCGTTTCTTGTATTGACCTTGTTGCTTGATGCACTTAAATGTAACATTCGCTTGTTTTGTCTGATGTTCATGAATGTACCCTGTAATCTCCCGGGTCACACCTAAAAATAGGCACTTGGTTGTCTAGCGTGCTTACCCGGTTAGCAAAAGCAAACAAATAAATAAATACCCCTTGTGAAGTGACCACGAACAGCACCAGGAAGTTCCTAACTGTACTTCCTGTAACAAAACACAATGCTGTTAGCCAGCCACTTTCCCTTTTCCAGGGCAAAATAGACAAAAAGCTGGTCAGGGCAAGACGGGGACTCCCATTGCCTGGGAGAAGAAAGACGCCCCACTACTTCCTGTCTCACCCTGTGGGAGAAAAAATGGGCTCCTTGAAAAGGAGAGGCAATCACCTTACGCAGGGGGGAGGTTGTGTCTCAGGCGATGATGCCCAGAGGGGGTATCCAGCAGCTGTATCCCAGAAGTAGGGTGAGGCATGAAACCTGGAGACCCGTGGGGTGAGCGATATCTGTGCTGGCAGTCCCTTGGGGCAGGGGAGGGGGCAGATGGGTTCTGCTAGACCTGATGCGACGCCTCCAGAAATGGAACAGGCCATGGAGGAATAACAATATTCTCCAAGGAGAACTCCCCTAGGAGACAACGCATCACATAAGCAGGATTACGACTTGCAAAGTGAGAGATGTGGAGTTCTTCCAACAACCTCAACAAGAACCGCTGATAGCTGGTGATATCAGCATCTGAGGACAGATGGACTGAGTCTTCTTCCTCTAGGGAGGAAGCTGAAGAGCTTGATTCAGACACCAGCACAGCAGGGGCTTCTGGTCTGAAGATGACCTGATCCAGAGCTCTTAAGTAGTGAGGAAAAGCTGCAGCTAAGAGTCTGAATTGGGCCCAGGATAAGGGTCCCACAGGACCCGAAATGCCCGGGAGAGGAGGAGGGCGAGGCAGTGGATCTGAGGGAGGAGAAAAAGTCTGGTGAGCCAGACGAGGATCCCTGCTAGGGCTCTGAGAACAGGCAGGTGACCCCTCCCAAGAGGGGGACTACACAAAGTGCTCACTGTAGGTCGCCCACCTGTACAGGACCCTAAGGAAAAGGCCCCACGGTGAGGAAATCGGTGCCGGTCTGCCCCTAGTCCCACCTGATGTAGATCCTCCCCACTGAGGATAACGAAAATGCGAGGGGTTGGCACTGCAGCTCCTCCCTGAACCACCAGCAACTCTGGAAGTATGCCTCTGAACCACCACAGGACTTCTCAAACCCTCCCCTTCAGAAAGGGACCTGCCCCTCAGCTGTCTCTGAGGTACTGACAGAGGAAGCTCAGGGATGGTTCCAGATCCTATCAAACCAGGCAGAACCATCCCTGAACCCACGCCTGTAGTGGAGTCTGGACCGGTACCACCCCCAGTGCCAGTGCCAGACCCAGCACCAAACAAGGTGCTGGCACCTGACTCATCTCTGGGTGCAGCACCCTTCCCAGATCCGGCACTGGGGTCAGTGCTGTGAGAGTCCCCGGCACTACCAATGGCACTGGAAGACTCAGAAGAGTCGGTCCCAAGGACAGGCCCATACAGGGAGGCCGAAGACAAAGATACCTCTGGAATCTTGCCACTAGGCCCAAGTAGGCGATGTGACTCCTCGGAGCTGGGTAACCGCTCTGGCTCGTCTCCATTATCCTCCTCCAGAAGAGGAGGAGAACATGATGACCAGGAGAGGGGCCACCCCTCCCCTTTCTCTACCAGGTCTGGTGCCGCTGGCGGCATCAGAAGTGGGCCTAGCTTGAACCACGACCCTGCCCTGCTCACCAACCCCAGGACCGGAGCTAGGAGCCTGAGAGAAGCTGGCAGATGGTATTGAGGGCCCCACTGATTTGAGTCCAGCATATAGCTTTGACTGTGACACCGAGGATAATCGCGCCTCCAAGGAGGCTGATGAGAGAGAGGGGTGCTCAACCAGCCCCCTGGAGGAGGCAGACTGTCCATCCAATCCCTCAGGCCAGCCGGAGGTTCCATCATGGCCTGCTCCCCACTGGCACGTATAGTACTGGGGGGGTGGCGCGACCTGGGGGAAGGGTCCAAAGTTCTTGTCTTGGCATCCCTGGACCAACACCATCATCTGAAGGTGGGAGGTTTCTGACCCACCTACAGCACGCACATTTCGAGGACCCAGCAGTCCATGGAGAAGCGCATGTCACAGTTGTCCATGTCGTGTTGAGGGTCCAGGTAAGACAGACATTGATCATGGCAATCCGTTACAGAGATGGACTTGCCACAGGGGCACCGGCACCTTCGATTTCGACTTAGGCCCTGGATTGGACATGATTGACCACACACAAAATAAAACAAAGCTACACAAAGACTCGGCACCATAGAAACAAGAAATAATATAAAAAGGAACGGTCTCACCCGTATGAAGATCCACGGCGTCAAGTAACAACGGACAGAATGTCAGTGATGACTCGAACTACAACTGTGTAGTAGCGGCTCTTCAGCTCTCACGAGGTGCACTCTCGATGGCAGGAAAGACAGAACTGAGGTGAGGGAGGAGTTGGCGTCAGTTACTGGCAAGTGCTCGAGCAGCACACTGTGCGTTGCCCACTCCTCCCCTAGAAACATTTCTAAGCTAATAAGCTCCTGTGAGGTCATAGTGCCTCTGGTGTATAATCCCCCAGTGATGAATGGTGAAGATACATACAGGGAAGATCTTTGAAGTATTACCTGCTCCGAACCAAGGAATGCAGAAAGCCAAAGCAGTTTGTTTCTTTTGTTCCCGGTAGAGAGGGCACTCCAGTTTCCAATTGATGTTGATCTAAATGGTTAGCTACTTGCATTGTGTTTTGCTACAACAAGTACAGCAAAGAACTGCCTGGTGCTGTCAAAGCTCATTCCGCAAGAGGCATGGCTACCTCTGTGGCTTGTTTCTGAGGGGTCTCAGGCGCTGACATTTGTGCGGCTGCCACCTGGAGTACTGTCCATACTTTCTCCAAGCACTACAGTCTGGACCTGAAACTGCTTGGGACTTGTCCCTACGGTGGTGTGACCTGATGACTGAGATAACACTGACGAAGATAGAACAGTTACGTAAGAGTAGATCTTGGAGGGGATCTCAATCGTCAGGTCTGCTTTCCCTCCCACCATCCCCCTGTTTGGGGCTCTTGTTTAGGAGCTGGCTACCTGGTGTATCCAGGCTTTTATTCTAACCTGGGCTCCCCTTTCTCCTCGATCCCCCATGGCTAGGACTCTGCTCCCTTTGTCTCCAAGGGACAGAACTGAGGAGGAAGTGAGGCCGGTCACACCTTTATAGGGTAGGAGACATTGGCATGGACGGCCCCAGTTGTACTGCTGGAAAATCTTCCCTGTGGATCCTGCTTCACCGTTGGTGAAGTTCCGATGGTGTGACCTGATGACTAAGATTTATTCTTACGGTAAGTTCTTACATAACTGTTCTTTTCAGTCTCTCCTTCTCTGTCTAGCAGAAGTATTGCTGCTCTTTTTATGTCTTTGCCTAGGGACTCGTTAAACAGACATCCTGTTTTTCACAAAATGTTCTTGTCAGTTTTTTTGCAGAGCAGGCTTGCAAACAGAACAGCATCCCAAGCTGGCCACCTGTTGACAACTCTGCAAAAGAGAGTTTGCAAACAAGCCTGACAGGAGCCCAAACTGCATCTCAGGTTAACCCCGAACTTCCAAATATCTTTTTGCTGTCATTTCAGCAGTATAACTATATACATTTCAACCCAAGGGATCCTAATCTCACAAAGATTCACATATATTTTTGTCACCGCAGATATGCAAGGCAGAAGAAATGGCAGAAGCAACAAGTTGAGGCAGAGAGATAACGAGAGGTGGAGAATTGTGAGACCGTCAGAGTGATCGGTTCCTAGGACTCACAAGAACATTTGGTTGCTCAACCAGCCAGACAAGACAGAAAAGGAGAGGACAGAACAGGTCCTTGTGTTTAACTCTTTCTGCATAACAAATGGGATAGGACCTTATTCAACCCCGTCACATGTAGTTAAGAGTGTGCTTAGTTGCAACCATAGGTGATTGTTATAGGTTGCCATGTGTGCCTGGTGTGCAAAAATGCATATTAGGGTGCACGCTGAAGAAAAGGCCTTCCTGCCAAGAGCATCTGTCAGAGTCAAATCTGCCTCTGGAGGTTGGTCACACATGAGATGCCATGCCCTAACGGGGTCTGCAGTACTTTGTGCCTCAAGGAGGTATGAAGTACCTCACCCGTGGACCCTGTAGGTGCACAATACTATATGAGAAGGTCCCTGCATATGGCTGGATTGGAGAAGGGATGCCTCCATACTGTCCTCGACACCTGCTGAAAGGCTCTAGGCCATTGATAAACAACAGTATAGAGACTGAGAATTCCAAGGAGTCCCAACGGCAGGGTGGCTGGATTGCAAGTTGTAAAAGCCTGTAGGTTGAGTGCCTGGAGCATCTCCACCAAGAATCGCTGGTACAATGCACACTTAGCAGGTGAAGGAAGGTGGATAGATGATTCATTGTTCTCTGCAGAGGCAGCTGATTAGGACATCTGGTGTCAGGAAGAAAGGCCTGTAGGGAGCCCTGTCAGACTCCCTATATCAACTCTCTAAAGCACCAATGAAATACTGGTGTTGATCTCATGTTAGTGAACCCTCAGGGCCTATGAATGAGGGCAACCACTTTAGGAAACAGCAAGGCCCTGCTAGAGGTGGTCGAGACTCCTAGTCTAAACAGTCTTGGCCTGGGCTGCTGAACTGCATAGTGGACCTCATGCTGAGTGGAGGGCCCATCAGACTCGCCTGAAGTGTGTCCTCCTACATGCGAGGAGTGACCCGATCGGTGCCAGGTGGTTGAAACCCTCAGGTGAGGAGAGTGGAGCCATACAGGTTTCCACTGGATGACCCTGGTCCTCACCAGTGGTGGGGACCTCCAGCAGCTCCAGGGAAAAGAACAGCCCTGAGTTGGTGCAGCCTTCTACACCAGGCTCAGGATCAGTGACAGCCTCAGAGATGGGGTCATTTCCGTTACCATGGCCAGCACCGCCCTCAACTCTGTGCTCCATGCTGACTTTGATGTCAGTCCCACAGGCTTAACACTCCTCAGTGTTGTGAATGACACCAGAGTTGGGGACGACCTCAGGGGCAACATCACCATCAGTGCCTCACCCAGAGCTGGGCCCAGGACCACCACCATGACCATCGCGGTCACTGTGTCCAGCGCTGTCATCATCCTTGGTGTTCCTAGTCACATCACGGACATGGACAACATCTGAATTGGGAACAGTTTGGAAAACGTCCCCGGTGCCAGTCTCTCTCCTGACATCGCGAACAGTGTCAGAAGGGGGCCCAGTATTGTCCATGGTGCCACCAGCCGCATCATCAGTGCGAACAGTGACAAAGCATGGGTGATACTAGAGGATGACAGTGAGGTGCCCAGTGGCATAGACTGAGCATATAGCTGTAGCCTTGCCACTGGGGACATCTGCTGCTCAGGGCAGGCAGACTGCAGAGGGTTCATAGTCAACCACCCAGAAGGAGACAGCTGTCCACCAGACCCAACCACTACAGTCTCTGATGCCTCAGCGCAGGGAGGTCAAGAAGAACTCTGTACTTCCTGGTAAAAGGCCCAGTGGGAAGCTCTAATGGCCTGAGCTTGGACACGTGTGTGATACTTGCATACGAAGGTGTTGATCAGGCAGCCAACCTTAAACGTGTGGTTCTCTAGGGTGCAGTGGCCTGCGAAGAAGCAGGCATTGCATGGATCCATGCTGTGCTCTGGTTAAAGATAAGCCACACAAGTCTGATGCTGGTCCGAAACAGTCATCTTTTTCCCCAGAGGCAATGATGCATAATGAGTGGCTGTCAGACTTTCTTCAACAGCTTTGACCCTTTCTTACTGTACTTCAGCATCATGTAAAAATAAACACAAGCTACGCTGCAAAAGAAATATAACAGCGGCAAAGGAAAATAGTGGCATCATCAAACTAAGGCACTTCGCTCCCACGGTGTGCAATCTGCGAGGGGAGGAACAGCTGAGGTCAGTGAGGGTGCTGGCAATTTTTATTAACTAGCATGGGGCACCATGTGGAGGGCACCCAGACACCAAACCCAGTAACCATGATAGGCCCCCGGCAAATGTTTTGATCCGTGGGGTCCTATTGCTTCCAGCCAGATCCATAAGTGGGAATCACTGGTGAAGACTGATTCGTGGAAGATGTGAAATTTCCTCTTTTACTGAAAATTCAACTGTATTCAAATTACTGTAAATGTGGGTTGTTAACTGGTATGTAATTATTTTATTTTTTTATTTATTTGAAAGTCGGATTTACAACCTTTGAGTCGTGGACTCATTTACAAAGGCACCTCGTCACAGGGAGGGTAGACATGAATACAGTGTGAAGTACAACAGTGGTAACATACAGGTGCAATACAGACAACAATAAGAACGCATTTACAACAGTGGTTTACAGATACAGTTGCATACAGTAAGTTACACTCGTATAAAATATTACTATAATAGAAGCTACGGCCCTGGACTGGAATACCTATGAGGAAAGGTTGGGGGGAAAAACAGGGGGTGGGGAAAAAAAGGGGAAGGGGGGAATAGCAGTCCAACGGACATTGCCAAGGCTAAGGGCCAGGCGGGCGGGACCCCACCATTACATTAATTAGGGGCAATTACAGCTTCAGGCATCAAAGAGGGGGTTACAGAGAGCGACTTTGAAAGGACCAATTTTGGTAAGATTAGTGACAGAGGGCGGGAGGAAGTTGAACCATGTTGGGGGGCAGTAGTGGAAGGACCTTTGGGCTAAAGAGGTCTTGGTGTGGGGCACCTGGAAGGTGACCTTAACTACGCTATGGGTGGCAACAGATGGGGATGCACACCACAGGGGTGCAGTGGGGGGAGAGAGAGACCTAGCAGGGATTTTTTGGCAAGTAGGCAGGTTTGGTAGCACAGGCGCTCCTCAAAGGTGAGCAGCTTAGCGGTGGAATAGAGCAGGCAAGTATGGGTGCAGAGGGATGCACCGGTTAGGATCCTGCAGGCCTTGTTTATCATGGTCTGAATTTTGGCGAGGGCAGTAGTGTCAACCGTGGCACAGATGGGTAGACCATAGTCCACTAAGGACAGGATGAAGGAGTTGATGGCCAGTTGGAGGGCGGTTTGGGGGAGGCAATCTCTAAGTCAATAGAGAAGGCCAATCCGAGAAGTTATAGCGGAGGACAGGGTATTGATGTGGGTGAGGATGGTAAGAGCCAAGTCGAAGGTGACGTCCAGGTATTTGTAGGATGACACCTGCTTGAGAGGGTGTGGATTACTGGGGAGAATGCAGAGGGGGGCATTTCTGGCCTTATTCTGGTGGTGAGAAAAGAGCATGGATTTGGTTTTCTTGAGATTAATGACCAGCCAGTGGCCAAGGAACCACTTCTCGGCTTGGCTGAATGTACGCTGCAGGGATTCCTGTAGAGATGCGGGTTCAGGGTGGGAGGCGAAGAGGACTGCATCATCGGCATAGAGGAGAATATTGCCCGAGCAGGAGCTGGGGAGAGTGTTGAGAAAGAGGCTGAACAGAACGGGGCCCAGGAAGGAACCCCGGGGGACCCAAGAGTGAATGGGCAGGGTGTTGGACAGGGTGCCGTTTACTGTCACACACTGGGATCTGGTAGAGAGGTAACTGGTAAACCAAGCAAGGGGGCCAGGGGAGAAGCCAAGTAGGAGGGGTGACAGGCAGTGTAAAAGGCCTTGGAGAGGTCAATGAACACTGCACCTACGACGTGACCAGAGTAGAGAGCAGAGAGGAGGTGCCAGGAGAACTCCAGGAGGGCTGTAGTGGTGCTGTGTCCAGGGTGGAATCCATGTTGTTCCAGACACAACAGGTTGTATTTGGCTAGTTACTCAGACAGCGGTATGGCCACTATTTTTTCTAGTGTTTTGGAGAGCGGGGGGACAATGGAGATGGGACGGAAATTGTTTGGGGAGGTTCTATCCCCACTCTTATGGACTGGGGTGTTTTCTGCAATTTTCCAAGTGCTTGGGAACTGGCCCAGAAATAGTGACTGGTTTAAGAGGTCGGTGAGAGGGGCTAGTACAGTATCCAAGACTAATCAGAGGATCCTAGAGTCCAGGGGATCACAGCTGGGGTTGTTGCTAGCTAGGGCTTTTTGCAGATGAGGCCTGGCTTCAAGGGGGGATATGGCGTGCAGATAGAAGGGACGATCCAGGGTGGGGGGTGGAGGCAGGGATAGGGTTGAAAAAGCAGTTGGGAAGGACAGAGCTTAGATCTGAGAAAGCCATATTGAGGCACTCAGCTATGCGGGGTGGATCAGTAGTGACGGTACCGTCTATGCACAGATGTGATGGTGGGGGGAGCGGGTCTTTCCATTTACCTCCTTCATATTGTCCCAGAAGGCATGGGATGAGCCCCAAGTGGATCCAAGGGTAGTTTGATAATATTCGGCCTTAGCCTGCCTTATAGCCCAGGTGCACTTGTTACGGGCTGCATTACAGGCTTGTCTGTCAGCCAGTTTGCCTGTCGCGACAGCAATACGCCACAGATTCTCTCCGTTTCAGTGTTTGGATAAGGGGCGGGAAGATCCATGGGGCGTTCTGTCTTTTGGTACGGATTCTGGTCAGGGGGGCGAAAAGTTCACAGGCCTTGCTGAAGGCACTGGAGAAATAAGCTAGGGCAGAATCAATATCTGCAGCAAGTAGGATTGGGGACCAGTCAAGCTGGGCTAGGTGCATTTTTAGCTTTCTGAGACCCCGGGGGCAAAAGCGCTGGTGCGAGATGACCTGGGACACTGGTTTAGGTGTGAGGGATGACCAGTGACAGAGGACAGGAGAGTGGTCACTAACAGTCTCGGTAGTACATTAATATCCCTGATTTTATGAGGGGGTTTAACAGAATTACACCTAGGAGGGTGCTGGAGCCACTTGACTGGTTAAATCTAGTAGGCGAGGTAACTAGTTGGGTCATATCTAGAGCAGTGAAGGAGTCCCTGATACAGGAGGCAGAGGTAGCCAGCCAATTGACATTAAGGTCACCTAGGATGAGCTGCTCTGTCTTGTGTGGGAGTGTGGTGAGGCAATCAATGAGGGATTAGACAGCTTGTCCCTGGTCCCTCGGGGGTATGTAAGAGACTGTGAGGAAAAGGGGGCCCCTGGCTGGGTCAGGGGTAACCTTAAGAGTGAGGGCTTGGGCACTAAGAGCCGAGCTTGGGGGCTGAGGTGCATGGCCTAAAGTGAGTCAGCATAAGACTGCACACCTGCACTTGACGTCTGTCTGATGCTTCCCTAAACAGAGTGTAGCCAGGAGAAAGAGAGTCGGGAGTTTTTGGAGAGCCAGGTCTTGACTAGCGCTGTAATATCTGTTCGGTGCTGTACAACCCAGCACTGGAGAGCGGCGGATTTTTAGGAGGCTGCAAATATTCATAGAGGCAACAGAGGCCAGTTCCAGTGGGGGGAGGGTGGCTAGTTGACAATGGCCGGCTTGGGGTGTATGTTCCTGGAGAACAGAAGGAGTAGAGCAATTAATCTGATGAGCAGACTGTGGCAACTAGGACCCTTAGTCAGGTACCGATGCAAGGTCCTATTAGTGGGGGTGCAGGGGATGGGTAGGGAGCGAAGGGTAGGTATAGCAAGGAAGGGGTGTCCCAGAGGGGGTATTGGTTGGTGGTGAGTGCCATGGTGTAATAGGGGTGGCCAAGGTGGGGGTGGTTGGCTGCTGTGGAGTGGTGGAGGGCGGTGGGGGGCAGGGGAGGAGGAGGATGGGACATGGGCCGGGCGAAAAAGGAAACCAAGAGTAGGCTGAGTGTGATAGCTGTGGTGCCCACTGCCATTTCCTATTGGGGGTATAAGGGGGATAACTGACCTTCAGTGAGGGTGACTGCCACTGTGGAGTAGTGGTGGGCCTGGCTGGTGGGCAATGAGAGGCTGGAAAAAGGTGCTCAGAGGGAGGTGAAATAGTGACTCCTAGTGGCCACTCTGAATACTTAAAAAGGCGGGGGAGGAACAGAGAGGGGTAGGCGGTGGAGAGGTAGAGGAGAAAAGGGGGCAGAGAAGGGTGAGGTGGAGAGGGTGGCAAGAGGAGCAGAGAGGTACTAGGCAGGAGACTGGGCAGTGGAGTGGCTGGGAGGACAGAGTGCCTGCAAGTAGTAGAGACAGGGGAGATATACAGAAGTTGGTAAAGACAGGGAGAGAGCTCCTTCCGGTGGCTGAAGAGTATAAGCTGCAAATGGGAAAGTGGGGACTTCGTTTCAGAAGGGTACAGGATGTAACAAGAAGTCACGTGACACGATAAGGAAATAAATTGAGGGTGGTGCAGTCGACACAAACAGCGCGTCGATGGGCTAACACCTCACACAAATGAAGCCAGCAGGGAGGACAGCCTTACCTATTAAGGCTCTCTGCAGTGTCCCACGCTCCCAATGGAGTTGTGTGTGCTTGGGGAATGTTTGTGAGGAAGGACCTTTGGGCTAAAGAGGTCTTGGTACTTTTTTTTTTTTTTTTTAAGAACTTTTACTGTTTATTATGTTGTCATCGTTCATTATTTGGTTGAATGTCTTGTTTTATCTTTTTTTTTTTTTTTATTTCTTTTTCCCTCCGGTCGTAGTCTGGGAGGGCCTCTCTCAGGCACCCTGCCTGCTCCTGCCCTGCCTGAAGTCCTCCTACCTGTGCCTCCTCTCTCCCCCCAGTCGGCACCCCCGGCTTAACCCCTTCGGGGTGGGGCCACCCCTCCTCTTGGGTGCACTTTTATATTCAGACTCCGACGTAGGAGAGGACCCTGGTGGAGGAACCTGGAAGGCCAGGCAGGATGGACCTGGCCATGGGCATGGGGGCAGGTGCCGTCACCTACACCGCAAACCTGGTTTTTCCTTGTTCTGGTGATCTCTCCCCTCCGTGCATGTGCACGTCCCCGACACTAGGCGCACGGCGACCCCTGCCTGCATCAGGGCACAATGATTACATGCAGCTGAGCATGCTGCAGTGCCCCCAGTCTCCACCAGGAGCCGCTGGCATGCCGGGCGATCCCCAACCTCCCACCCGGGGAAGAGAGCAGCCCAACAGGGGCTCAATCTTCACCTGCCCCTGCCGTCTCCTGGCGGCCCGAAGTCGCTCCCGAATCCGGGTTGCCGGCATGGCGCAAGATGTGGCGTCCAGCGTCTCAACCCTCAGTGCCACCAGGTCAGCCCAATTGTTTTATCAATCAATCAATTTCTTTATTTATAAAAAGGCGCCTTTCCAAAACCAAGGCACCTGTACAATAAAACCAAACACATTAATAAGATAAAATAAAATTAAGACTAATAAATACAATAGCAGCTTTAATAATTGGAAAATACCAAGCTAAAGAGATACGTTTTCAGGGCAGCTTTAAAACTTTTTTATCTTATTGTAATGACGCCCTAGGCCTCCTGGGAAGGGCACCAACCAAAGACCAGGTGAAAACGAGGTTTGTGGGACATGTTTTTAATTATTTTGCATTAAAATTTTAAATCAGGCCAACTATAATGCTTTTTGTCTACTGCAGTTCTAGTTTTGCAGATCACCTGTCATCCCTTAAAACCAAGAATAGAGGTGGCCCTCAGGAAGCATGTTGCACTTCCATGTGGGCGACACAAATTTGGGAGAGTGCTTGGGTCCTTGAACCTGGGCAGCCAGGCTGGAAGGGCACTGCTGCACAGCAGCACTTTCCAAAGTAGGTTGGTATGGTCACCTACCATGGCAGGGATTCCTCACAGTGGGCCGGGGTACTGGCTGCACCACCATGCAAGAGGCCATCATGGATGCTGCCCAGTACTGGGGTGGTAGGTGGGACATGGGATTCAGGTAGGCTGTGTAGCTCACCTGGTTATGCAGAGGTAAAATCCTTGTGTCCATCTGAAAGATGGCAGCGACTGGCATGCTCAGACCTCCCCTGGCTGACATACCTCTTCACCAGATACTGGAAGGTGAAGGGCTGGTGGCAGGCAAACCTTACCACAATGGTCATGCCATTTGGAGGTAAGCCCACAGAGAAACATGGGAAAGGCTGGTAGGGATTCCCGAGCACTGGACAGCCTAAGGTCACAAATACACTGTGACCACCCTTCCCCCAAGAATAGCTTTTTGCAGACAACCCAGTATGTGAACTTACATTTACCATGCTATGGACCCAGTTTCAATGCTGAGCCTAAGATCTTACTTCGAAAGGAAGCTCTTGCAGCAGGTGACACATATAGGACAGACGCCGGCCGTCGGCAGGACCCCATGGCAAACTTTTTCCAGCAATAGCTAGGGACTGCCCTCCCAATGCTGGCCCTACCCTCAATGTCCCGTGGTATATAAGAGGCAGTCCCCAAGCGTGCTTCAGTTCCTTACACGTCGCGCTGACGTGCGCCATGGCTGTCTCTCGACAGTTCAACCGCTACTTCAATATTTTGACTCCAGTCATAACTTTTGACCTTTTTTTTCTTCCTTCAAGCTCCTGCATGTCAACTACCCCATCCAGGCACACAAACAAGTGTGCCTGCGGTAAGCAAATTCCATCCAAGGACGGCCACATGGTCTGCGTTGTTTTTATCTGGGCCCGGACCACGATGCTCTGTTCTGCCCCCATTGCCAGGCTTTCAACAGTCGGACCTGCATCTGCTGACAGAAGTCTCTCCAGGCTTTTCTGGCTCAGCAATGATTGGCAGCAATGCAGAAGGAATCCTCCCCTGAAGCGGATTCGCCCAGTCGCTCTCACAAATCTTTGGAGAACACCGCTCTTCACAGCCTAAGGACAAGCGCGGAGAGCGGGATAGGTCCTTGTCCAGATCAAGATCTTCCAGATCCCAGATGGCCACCAGGTCTGAGTCGCCAGGGCACGACTCCCGATTTATGGTGGTCAAGGCCCTGGTCTCCTCTGGAGGTTCTGCAGCTAAACAGAAGTCTTCTGGGCCTTCTGCTACTCTTCAACCCCTGAAGATTAAACCTCCTTCAGCCTCGTCAGGCTCTTTGACCCAGGTAAGTTGCACTCTGCCCCCGGTTGGCCTCTATATGCAGTGCTGACCCCCAGGAGAAGGCAAAATCTTCGGGGCCTCCTCCCTCCCGCCAAAACATGCCTCTAAGTCTTCGGAGAAGCACCATACACCGTCGACAGACAAACACCAGGTTCCAACCTCGGACAAGTGTCCTACTGATAAGCACTCCAAGCTCACATCAGAACCCCACTGACACAAGCCTGCTGAAGGTGCTCCCAAGGTTGCCTTGCCTCCTCCTCCTCCGGTCAAGTCTCCGTCACCCCTGGCATCCTCCCCTCGATCAGACGCCAGGGTGGAAGATGACCTGTTGCCAGTTGACCAGACGCCGAACAACTGTGTCCCTTCAGGACTCAATGACAACCCTGACACTCATGACACCCAGACGTTCCCCCCAGTCCGACCAATGATGCTGGACCGGACTGACGTTGGTACCAACACCAGAGCACCAGAACAGTTGCTGGACCTGTCTCCTGGTTCTTCCAGGCTTAAGCTGAGCCAGGTCAAGGATCTCTTCTCACACTGGTGGGAAACAATTAAGCCAGATATTCTTCCGGTGGCCCCCTCACTGGGCACTCTGGCCGATCCTGACTCGGCACCGATCCCTAGAGAGGAGGGTCCACCCCAGCTCATTGAAGAGGTGCCTCCTCAATCCTGCTCGGACGAGGACAGGGCAAACATCTGTCCCCCAAGAGACCTCACAAATGGATGGAGAAAAGAAGGAGTTGTAGGTCCCACTTCAGGAGCTCCAGTACTTCTAGCCCCTTGGATACGTGCAGGCACAAGTGTAGGAGACATAGATCTCCTTCAGTCTCCTCCATGGACTCTTATCATATGTTGGACTCCTCGGTCACTGCTTTTGAAGATCCTCCATCTGGCGAACCTGAAGACCTGCCAAAATCACCTCCGATGACTCATCGTTCATGGAGGTTATGAGACCTACACAAGCTAACATGGGATGGGATACGGAGGACTTGGACCCTGAACATATGAGACGGGCTCACCAAGTAACTCGGGCAAAAAGACCCCAAGCCCATTGCCATTCGTCCCATGGTGGACATTTTTGAGAACGTTGCACAGGCCACTTGGCGATGCCCTCACTCATCCACCGCCATCCCAAAAAAGGCAGACCGGCTGTACTGGGCACCCAAGGAACATCCCTTTTTAGCTGTGCAACCTGCTACTGACTCGGTGGTTATATCAGCAGCTCATGATTGTTCCCAGAGGCCCAAACATCTGAGCACCCAGCCTCCGGACAGGGAGTCCAAACAGCTGGATTCCATGGGCAGGAGGGAGTACTCATCTGCCACCTGCAGCATCAGGAGTTTAAACTTCCTGACACACATAGTCCAGTTCCAAAATGCCCTTTGGGAACAAGAACTGGACATACTGCAGTGAGTGTCCAACTGCCCTCAGAAGGCAGAACTTGCAAAGCTCCTCCAAATAGGGTCAGACATGGGCACGCATGTGTTACGGTCGGCCTAAGACTCTCAGAGGACACCTCAGCAAGGGCAGCGGCCATGGGCATCGGTTTACAGTGCCATTCCTGGCTCCGGGTATCAGGGTTCACACAGGATGTTAAATCCAACATCCTAGATGCGTCCTTCAAGGGCTCCGTCCTCTTCGGGGAAGAAATGGAGCGGATTATCAGCAGACTACAGGACTCTGGTAAGGCCGTCCGTACCATGCAGTCTATGTACTGCCTGAAGCAAACACAATTTTGGAGGTCTTGCTTTCATGGCAGAGAGGGACAGCAGCCTCAACAATACCACTTTCAGCAACCACATACTCAGCAAGGTGGCTTCGGTCGATGAGGTGGCCCCAGGGGATCCTCGACGTCCACCTCTTGACAGACTAAGTCCACCCAAGTCACTTTCCCTCCCCTCCCCTCCAACAGCATGATTTCCAGCCCAACCCAACTCTCCGTGACATCTCGTTTGGGGGGCGAAGGAGGAGGTGGGAGGTTGCCTGTCTCTCTATCCAGAAGCCTGGAGACAAGTGACCTCTGACCAGTGGGTTCATGAGCTCATAGAATACGGGCACTCTATAGAGTTCATGTGTACCCCACCCCCGGACAGGCCCCACCCCATCCCATCACTCAGCAGGACATGCAGGCCTCATCCGGCAGGAGATTCAGGCACTGCTGTCCAAAAATGCCATAAAACTGGTTCCTCCACATGAGGGGGGCACCAGATTCTATTCCCGCTTCTTTCTGGTCGCAAAGAAGTTGGGAGACTTGAGGCCAACCCTCGACCTCGGCGACCTGAAATTATCAGTTGCATACAAACATTTCCGGATGGTCACACTGCACAATCTGATTCCCATGCTGCGTCAGGGAGACTGGCAAGCATCCCTGGATATGCAGGATACTTATCTCCACATCCTTACAACCGAAAGTCACTGAAAATATCTTCGGTTCGCATTCCAGGGCAAACACTTCCAGTTCAGGGCCCTGCCCTTCTGTCTCTCTTCTGCACCAAGGGTGTTTATGAAATGCCTGGCGGTGGTTGCCACAGTGCTTCGCAGGATTGGACACTATGTGTTCCCATACCTGGATGACTGGCTACTTCTAGCACACTCTAGCACTCAACTCCAGGCAGCCATCCGGGACACCCGCAACCTGTTCCGGAGCCTGGGGATTACCATCAGCCCAGCCAAGTCATCCCTCAGCCCCGTACAACTCCTACAGTTCATCGGGGTGCTTCTAAACACCTTTCAGGGTCAGGCCTTCCTACCTCAAGACTGGGCAGAGTGCAGTTGGGCTCTAGCCAGGCAGATTTATTTCTGTCTCCACCGTGTCAGCCAGATTGCTCCTCCAGCTGTTGGGTCACATGATGGCTGCCATTGTTACCATTCCCTTCGCAAGACTCTGGATGAGGACCATTCAATGGACTCTTTGGGTTCTGTGGGACCAGAGCTGGGATGATCTGGACATGCTGATCTCCACAACAGAGCCGGTCCACAAGGAACCCCTCTGGTGGATGTCTTCCCTGCCTTACTGGAGGGGATTCCCTTTCAGAAGGAAGCTCCCAGACATGTCCTGACCACGGATGCTTCAAATTCAGGATGGGGAGCACACCTAGGAGCACACAAGACACAGGGGTCTTGGTCTCCAACTGAGGAATCTCTCCATATCAACATCCTGGAGATGAGAGCAGTCCTCTATGCTCGCCAAGCCCTGGAAGCTACAATCACGCCTGGTCACCTTCTGGTCCAGATGGACAATACATCGGTGGTCTTCTACCTCAACAAATGGGTAGGAACACACTCTTACCCCCTGTGCAGGGAGGCTATGAGAGTGTGGCAGTGGGCCATAGCCCAGCAGTTGACCATCACAGCGGTCCACGTTCCAGGTGTTCAAAGCACTCTTGCAGACGCCCTCAGCAGGACAAAGTCTCAAGTACACGAGTGGCCGCTCCTGCAATCTGTAGCAGATGACCTTTTCGCCAGATGGGGGACACCAGAGTTGGAGCTCTTCGTGTCCTCCACCAATGCAAAACTGCCCAGTTTTTGCTCGCTAGATCCCGAGCCTGGTGCTTTCTGGCAAGACCCATTGTCCCTCTCCTGGAAGGGGAGAATCCTATACGCCTTTCCTTCTTTTCCACTCATTCAGAGAGTCCTCCTCAAGGTGCAATCGGAGGGGACCGCCATGATCCTCATAGTGCTGCTGTGGCCCCTTCAGATTTGGTTTCCTTTACTGCTGCAACTGGCAGTGGTGCCACCAGTTTCACTTCCTCGCATGACTCATTTACTCTCTCCGGACAATGGGACTCTTGTTCATCTGAACTTGCGGTCCCTTCACCTTCATGCCTGACTCCTCAAAACTTAGCCAATCTTTGATTCAGGGTGTTGGACAAGATAGCCGAAGTCCTGGTGGAGGCGAGAAAGCCCACCACGAGAACCACTTATGCAATGAAGTGGAAACGATTCTGCCTCTGGGTTACAGCGCTTTTGGCCTCTCTGGTTAACACTTTGCTGGAATACCCATTATCCCTGTCAGAATCAGAGCCGAGTTACTCCTCCATGAAAGTACACCTGGCCACTCTTTCTGCCTACCTCACCCCTGTCCAGAGCAGAACAGTGGCTCAATTGGAGGTTACTCGTGCCTTCCTCAGAGGCATTCTTCACAAAAAGCCTCCTATTAGGGACCCTGTTCCCCCTTGGGACCTTCTGTTTATCCTGGAGAAGCTTACCCTCCCACCTGTTGCCCCCACCGAAGATTGCGAGCTATGTTTTCTTTCTTGGAAAACATTATTTTTAGTTGCCATTACTTCGGCTTGAAAGATTTCTGAGCTTCAGGCCCTGATGTATAAGGAGCCTTATTTGATTTTTTCAACAAAGACAGGGTAGCTTTGCGTACCAGTCCTAAGCTCCCCCCCCAAAAGTTGTGTCTGAAATTACACTGAACCAGGATGTTCAACTCCCAGTCTACCACCTTGACCACTCCAATCGTGGTGAGGCACTTCTCCATACGTTGGATGTTCATCGCACATTGCGATTTTACTTGTGTAGGACCAAGGGGACCAGATCATCCAATCAGTTGTTTGATTCTTTTGCCCCACGTTCCTTGGGCAGCCCGGTTTCTAAACAGGCTCTCTCTAGGTGGCTGGTGAATTGCATCACTTTTTGCTACCAAAAGCATAACAAACCCCTATCGGGCCCAATCATGGGTCATTCTACCAGATTGGTGGCAGCCTCCTTTGCAGTCCTTAAGAGGGTCTCAACTTTGGATATCTGTGCAGCAGCCACATGGTACTCGGGCCACACTTTCATTAAGCGCTACAGTCTAGACATTGCCTCTAGACACAGAATGGGCTTTGGCCTCGCAGTTCTGCAAGGGCTGCTCTCCCGAGGATATACCTCTTTTCCTTCCTCTTTTTCTCTTCTACCTCTCCAGGCAGTTGTCTTCAGTTTATACTGCTTGGGACTTAGTCCTATTTGTGTCACCTGCTGCAAGAGCTTCCTCTTGAAGTAAGATAATACAGTTACGCAAGAACTTACCGCAACAGATCTTTGAGAGATGCACTTGCAACAAGTATACTTCCCTTCCTCCTTCCCCGGGGGATCTCGCTCTGCATTCACTGAACATTTTTTCTGTCTAGCTGCTGGACCAGAAATTGCCTTTCATGTTTTTTTCCCCCAATTAGATCTCGGGTGTTCTGTCTGCTGGTACTTCCAGCGGTGCAAGAACTGGAGCACGCTGCACCTTATATATCACGTGGGACATCGGGGGCAGGGCCAACGTCGAGGAAGACGGTCCCCACTAGCTACTGCTGGAAAAAGTTTGCCATGGGTTAGTACCACTGGTCGGCATCAGTCCTATATATGTCACCTGCTGCAAGAGCTTCTCTCGAAGATCTACTGTTACGGTAAGTTCTTATGTAACTCTACCTTCCAAGCCAGACTGGTAGGACAGCGAGGAGCATCTTCTCCTGTGTGTCTGCCAAGTGCTAGCCTAGGGAAGGGGAGGAGAGAGACAGAGGCACAGCCCCCCCCGCCCACGATCCCCATGCACCGCATTACAACAGCTGCAGGCTGTGGAAGCAGCCAGAATTCAGTCCCAAGAAGATATCATTCCATGTGGCTCGGTACTCATCCTTTGGCACTGCTGGACTTTCTTTTTGAGTTTGACAATTCCTGGGGCTTAATCCAGTCGGGTGCAAGTGGTGGCAGTGGGAAGAGTTGCCCAAGCACACCCGCTCCAGGACTGGAGCCAGTAAAGGTTAAGTTCTAGAAGGAACTTGGGGGAGAAAAATGAGGGTAAACAGAACAATGAAAAGAACCTCCAGCTTTCTTGCATTTCAGTAATAATATTCACGAGAGAGAGAGAAGTGTTCTGTGGGTTGGTCTGGCAGTCTAGTGGTAAGTATGTCTGCTTATCAAGTGCGAGAACCAGATTCTTGCTGGAAGCCTGTTATTCTGGTAGGGTCAGTGGAGGTGGTGAGGCTTTATAGCAGCCTGATCTCTTAGGGGAAGGTCTGTGTCATGACTGCCCCAAGCTGGTTCAGAGGGACAGGAATCACATAGGATGCATCCTCCTTTATGGTCAGTACTGATGTTTGCAGGGGCATCAGCATGGGTTGTAAAGTCTTCTCTCAACCACCAGCTGGATCCTTATCCACACTCGGTTTTACTGATCAGGGAACAGAACCATCCACTACAGTGAGGCCATCGGGGGCTTATGAAATTAGAGGAATGGCGGACCCATTCAGTCTACAGGCTGTGGCAAGAACAGGTTGGGGGGTGACTGTGAGGAAGGAAAAAGAAAAAAAAAGAGAAAAGACCACAGTGTGAGGATGTTTCATTTTACTGAATACTTACGTGGAACACAGGATCCAAACTTATCTGGAAACTCTGATATTAGATCATCATTAATTCGGTCTTTCATGGGTCCCAAAATGATCACTGGACGGGTATAGTGAACTGCATGAATTAAACAGGAAATAGATTAGTGTCAGGAATTTATTTAACTCTAAAAATTGATTCGCGTTTTGCTCATAAAAGTGCTAAATCTCTGTGAAAATGCATAGCTCTTGCCTCACTGTGTTTAACAAACACAGCACTTCTAGAAAATCTATATGAATACTTTCTGTACAGTTAATATAGTCCCAAGAAAAAAAACTGCTAATCAATTATTTAAAACCCTGTAGTGTTTATTCAGTTTAAGATTACCAATTAAGCTTCTGACCATATCAAAACTAATACATCATTGTAGATTCAACAGTAACAAAAGCATAAACATTACAATTATGCACTCGCTGTAATTGTTAATCTTCCAGAATATCTTCACTATTGATTCATACGGACACATCTGGGACTGGAGGCACTAGGACCCTGCAGGAGCAAATATTTTTGCAAGGAGAAAGCCGATGTCGGCTACGGATGGCGCCTGTGCACCTCACGTGGTGACATGCGCACCAGCCAATAACCGTTATCGGCTCCCTCACGTTCCTCAGTTCTGTTCACCAGGAGAGCAATGAAAGAGAAGGACTAGATATTTTCTAGCTCGAAAGGATATAGGAAATAAAATAAGTAGTCAAACAAAATCCGACTGCCAGCTTAGAACCTAAGGGTTGGGCCCATCACGTACCATTAAGGGTAGTGGGTCTAAAAATAGCCAAAGCCTCTTATCACCAGCCAGACAGGGTATGGCTTGTGATAGACAACAGATAGGACAGCAGCCCTGGGCATATGGCTCTGGCACAAGTAGCAAAAGGGAAAGTCCAAACTGGGACCCTCTTGCAAATGAGATGGCAGTTCTGTAAAACAAATGGCATCTGGACTCCCAAAGAACAGAATAGCTCCATGTTACCAGACAGGAATGGAGCAAACCGGACAGTAAACCCAGAACTCCCTTTTCCCATGACAGATTGGAGAAAAGTAGGGATGAGGAGCACAGGAGCCGCAGGACTCGGCATTCCCAACCAAGAGCTCTAACAGGAGTAGAGGAACAGGCCCTCCTTCTCCCTGCAACCACAGGGACGTACCCTCCGTGAAGCTGGTGCACAGATCCAACAAATGCATAGCACCCCTCCATACAGGAGCCGCCGCACAGTGGACTTATACTGGATAGTGCCCAGGGCATGGGTTACATGTAGCAACTAACAAGGATATCTCCTACAGGGATATACCCTGGACAGGGAGAAAAGGGACAAAGAAAAAATGGAGGCAAAGGCTACCTACCCGTTCCATAAAGAAAAAACACATGGCTGGTTTTGGGGGGCGCAAGTGAACAAATCCACTGGGACTGTATGCATACAAAACAGTAGCAGGTGCACTCAAGAAACAAACTGGCCAGACTCAACATGGCTGCAGCTGCACTTTAAGGCACTCGCTGAGCTCATGGCTGAACAGTGCGCCATGCCCAAGATGAGTGCCGGAACTCAGTACGCATGATCGTGCTCGTTTCTAACTGTAAACAGCAAAGCCTCACAAAAGATGCCCACTCGTTTCATGGGGGACATAAATGAAAATTACGTATCCACCGTAATTCTTGATCTTCCAGAGTATCTTCACCATTCAGTCCCACTTAAGGATCTAAGCTGGAGGTGCTAGGACCCAGTAGGAGCAAAGTCTTTTGCAGCCTAATAGGGGACTGACTCAAGTGCTGCCCACATGGCACATGTAGTGACACTGTGCTCGTGGGATGGCCAATAACCAAAACCTGCCTCCTCCTGTCTTCAGTTGTGCTTGCCAGGAAAGAAAACAAGTGGGAGAGAAAAAAAAGAGAGAGAGGGCTACAGACTCCTAGCCAAAAGGGATAGGAAAAGGGTAAGGATATAAAATTATTAAAACAATACAACCCGACCACCAACGTAGAGAACTAAAGGATGGGCCCAAGTGGCACAGGGGTAGCAGATGTGACAGCCAGAGCCTAACCCAGTCACTGGGACAGAAAGGTGTAGAGATGGGCAGCAGCCCTGGCCACAGCTCTGTCTGCAGCTAGAGGCCCAGTTAGGAAGGCAGATGCCAACCAAACCAAAATCTTGTACTCAGCAGAGGACAAGAATTAAGTAGATAAGCTGGAAAAGAATGCTGAGACACTTAAGTAGAACCCTCAACGATGTAGAAGAGTAGCCCCATCCAGCCCACAGACCGAAAAAAACAGACCATAAACCTGCACTGCATCTGTCACTCCCTTGCTTGGAGTGAGGCTGCTACATGGCAGAGGCTCAGAACATAGGTTAAGAACAGGTCTTCGCAGCCAGAAGATGAATCTGGGAAATATCACCACAGTGGGAGAAAGAGCATAAAAAGGGGTAAAAAAAAAGGGGGGATAAAAACAAAAAAAACCAAACACTTTTTTTGAAAGGAGGGGGACAGGGGTTCCACTTACATTTTGATCTCAAGGAGAGAAGCAGCTCCAGGGGAGAGGCAAGAGCTGACCAGAGGGCCTGATTCTTACCTGAGCTGGGGATGGGCAGGCATGTAAATGAATGGTGAAGATATTCTGGAACATCAAGAATTACAGCGAGTATATAATTTTCGTATTTTCCAAGAATCAACATTCACCATTCAGTCCCACTTATGGGTCAGAGTACGAAGCTTTCCCCAAAACAGGGGAGCAGTTGGCTCACCCTGAGGGAAAGATTATCCCTCAGCCCACTCGTGGGGATAACCACTGGAAGGCAGGAACTCTTCACAGGTCCGACGGGACCAGAGACTGGTCAGGAGCAGATGGAGGCTCCCTTAGCCTGGCAGCAGGAGGGCGCCTCAACACCTCGCACCTAACCCTACAGGAGAAAAAGTGAGTCCTCCTGAAATGCGAGCTGAGCACCCTATGCTAGGGAGAGGTGAAGCCATGCCATGCCATCTGCTGAATGCAGACTGATGTTCCCACCACCCTGAAAGCTACCTTGTTGGCTTTGTAAGGCATCCTTAACTGGTGCCTTGCCAGCTCCAGACCCTGGGCAGAAAGATGAATGGCCTACCTGGGTGACTCTCAGTCTGGCATGGATGCTAAAAGCTGATTCAGCGTCACCCACAGGCTTTTCCCACAAGCTGCCCGATTGGCAGAAATGCATGATAGTGCACACCACCACAAAAACTCTCCTGCCCCAAGAATCGAGTGCCACAGAGTCAGGCAACTAGGCCCAGAGGGGGTCTGCAGCATCAGAATCCCCTAGGTATGTTGAGGGATAACACTTGGAGACCCCATGGTAGCACACTGTCTATGCTGGACATCTCTAGGGGCTGGAGAGGGGGCAAAGGAACAGAGCCAGACATTTCTGAATGTTTCCATGAAGGGCCAGGGCCACGGAAGGATGATAGCAGCATCATCGCTGAAATCCAAAAGGAGAGACATTGCTAGGGTAGCAGTGCTGCGACCTACAAATGGATGGATATTCAGTCCCTGTATCATCTCTGTCAGGAACTGCTCACTGGTACTGGGAGTAATTCGCATCAGAGGAGACGTGGACTCCAAAATCCTCATCCTCAGAGGAGAAAACAGGAGAGGATGAGCTGGATCCAGGCAACAGCGGTGCAGGGCCCTCAAACCTGAAAGAGTCTGATATGCCTTGATGTGGTACTGGTGGAATATGCCAGCTGTCGATCTGAACTGATCCCAGGCCATGAGTCCCAGGGGGCCAGAAATACCTGGAAGCACGGGGAGGCCAGGTCCTCTGCCAGGGTTATGAGAATGCTCAGGGAAATTCACCGGGGAGGGGCTGGCAAACTCACCTGTATGTGACCAAACAATATCAATGGAGCAGTCCAGAGAGTGCCCTTGATGGGGAACCCCCAGGTTGAGCATGCAAAGTAACACAGATCCCACAGGGTGGCTCTGGTTCCCCCCCTTCCCGGTGACACTGCCAGTCAGTTCTGGGGAAAGAGCAGGCACCAAGCTAGCACTGGGTCCCCACTGAAGCTGCCACCAGCACCCAACAAGAGGCCAGCTGCAGGCCCAGTGCCTCACCTGAACCCCTCACCAGGATTGATGCTAGCCCCCCTGGTCAAGCTCAACATTCAAACCAGAAACACCCCCAGAATTCGTAGATTCTGTCGGCAGATAAGGATCACCAGGCCCATCCAGTCTGCCTGTTGGTCCTGGACCTATCACCACCAAAAGCACCAAAACCAGACCCAGCGCCAGATCTGGAACCAGGAACAGCACCAGAGCCCGAGCTGGCACAGTGAGTGGCACCAGAAGGGGACCCGGTGCCACCTCCAGAGCCAGTCCTAGGGGCGACCAGAGGGGACACTAGGCTCAGTAATGGGCTTGGAACCAGGTCCAGGAAACCCTCCACCCTTGCCAATTCCATTCCCAATTCAAAGGTCAAAGTCAGCACCCCCCCAAAGCCACCAGGGCACTCATGGGAAGAGATTACAATTGCCTCAGGGTCTGAGACAGGGCCGGCTCTAGAACACTTCCCTCTTCCAGCATGTGAGCAGTGCCAGAAGCGGGCCTGGTCTCACCTCTACTGGCCTCAGTACCAGGAGTGAGGGTGGCACCAGTCCACAACACTGAGGTGCCCACTGGTGTAGACTGAGCATATAGCTTCGGCCTTACCACTGGGGGTGTCCACTGCGCCAATGGGCTGATAGACTGGGGGGTGCTCAGCTGATCCCCTGAAGGGAGCCGGCTGTCTACCTGATACCTCTCCTACAGCATCTGATATCTTGGAGACACGAGCAGGGGGAGTGCCCTGGACTTCCACAGTACTAGAGGTACTGGGAAGGGGCTGAAGGGAAGAGCCTAGGGACCATACCTTGGTGTCCCTGGTGTGATATCTGCCTCAGAAAGTGGGCAGATCAAAACCCCACTTCAGCGCATGATTCTCGAGGGTGTGGTAGTCCAAAGAGAAGCAGGCATCGCACTGGTCCCTGTCGCAGTCGGTGCCAAGCCAGGCCCACCAATCATGTTCATCCTGGACGGCAATATGACTCTTCCCCCCCAAAGGGGCACCAATGCACAGGGGAGCCATCATTGCTGTTCTTTTTCTTCTTGGCTTTCTTACACCCCTTAGGGCCTGACGTGATGACTCGAAAGCAAATAAATGAAAATCAGTCAGAAAAAAAGTTTGGTGCCGAACTGGAGCAGTAACACAAAACAAAAGGCCCCAGAAAACATGGTGCAGAGGAAAAAATGGCGTCGAACTAATGCGATGATAAAACTAAGGAGGTTGTGACAATTTTGATGATTGAGGTTCGCATTCAGTCGTGCAAAAAACAGAACTGGGAAAGGGGGGCCTGGTGGTTACTGGCCAATCCACGAGCGCATCGTCACTATGTCTGCCTCATGGATGGTACTGGCAACAATGAAGATCCTTGCCTAGGCTGCAGAAGACTTGCTCC
Organism: Neoceratodus forsteri; assembly: GCA_016271365.2. Lineage (NCBI taxonomy): Eukaryota > Metazoa > Chordata > Ceratodontiformes > Ceratodontidae > Neoceratodus > Neoceratodus forsteri. The sequence goes on from CM028137.1 coordinate 942,450,167, forward strand.
TGCAGGGTACTAGTGTGTCCGACTTAGACCCGTAAGTGGAACTGAATGGTGAAGATTGATTCTTGGAAGATCAGTAGATCAGGACTTTCAGTAAACTTCAAAAACAATAGTTCAGAAAAATAATGTAATGAAAAGAAAAGTGGCTACAATATATTGACTATTTTCCAGTAATACATAATTACTAAATAAAAAAAGATTAATATTTGCTGAATAACAAACACTGCTGCTTTAAGCAACATTGAATTCTAAAATATTAATATGCAATCTTTAAAATCAATCACAGAGGAAAGATCCAAAGTTATTCTTCAGTCAAACAGGACCTTACAATTTCAACCAGCAATCATTTTTTGTTTTACTCTAACTCCTTGAATTGATAAAATCGATTTATGTTAAAATATCTGAAAGCTTCACTTTGTTTTCTTTTCTTTTTTCTTTTTTATACTTTCTGTTTATGCTCCCCTGGTCCCCTGCACTCCACATCATCAGGAGTCACCTGGACATCTGTCCCCTCCTACCTGTCCTCAGTGTTCCCCTATGGAGCCTTGGATGTTCCCCCAAGGCGGGGACGAGGTGGGGCCTGTACACCCAGAGTCTTTCCTGTTCTCATCGAGACACCAGGAAGGCAGAGGTTGGGGATCTGTGCCAGCGCTCTGTCTTCTCGGAGTGGAGGGAGCAGTTTTTCCTGTGTTCCGTGGATGTGACATGCGCCATGACGTCAAGGCAAGGTTGCCGACATCTGTCACGCCCCCTCCTCCTGTGATGGCTCGTGCTTGCCACGCCTCCAGCCTTTGCTAGAGGTCAGACAAGCACCAAGCCTCACCCCCCCTCTGTTCCCGGAGAAGGCAAGAAGTCTGCAGACGCTCAAGCTTCTGCCCCCGGCCGGCCCTCCGACTCCACAGGCATGTTTCTGAACCTGGGTCATCGGCATCGTGAGTGGTACTGCTACCGCTGCACCGGCGGGCCAGCAGCCGAAAGCTTCACTTTTAAGTATTTCTTTAGTGTCACCGTATCAGAGAGCAGTTCAGCAGCAGCTGATGTTAGAAAATCAAGAGCAATATGAAATGTAATTTGTATAATTTTCACTGCTAATGCGTATTTAAAAGAAAATATTTTTTTTCTCCTTCTCCACAGCGCTTTCCCACCAAACCTGTGTTTGTCAGGAATATATCCCATTGTGGCATGTAGACCCCACCTATCCCCTCCCTGGCCCCACTGATATCTCATACAGGTCTGCCCTCCAAGGCAGGGGTCCCAGGAGACGGCCATCCTATCCCACCCACCCCAAGGCTGTCCAGTGTGTGAAGCAGGATCTAGCTTTTGGTGATCACCAGGACCCGGGGGAAGCATCTGTCATCAGCTATACAGACATGAGTCTTTTTCCTGTTTTTTTTTCCATTGGTTCCTCCTTCCTCTCCTGGCAAGGGTGTATGTAGCTCATAGTATCATGGTATCTCCGAATGCGCAGAGTCTTGGAAACAAGATGGATGACCTCCAGGCAATATTAGTAGACAGGAGGGTGGACACAGCTGCAGTAACCGAGACTTGGGCAACATCACACCATGACTGGGACCTTGCGATCCCTGGATATAAACTACACAGGAGGGACAGGGTAGTCAGGAAGGGGGAAGGGGTGGCAGTTTATATCAGGGAGGGAATAACTTTCACAAGAGAGGAGCTGGAGGAAGGGGAGGAGGAGGAGGAGGCATTATGGGTTCAGTTAAGGTCCAATAGAGGGAGAAAGATGAGGTTGGTGGTGGTTTACAGACCACCCAATCAGGATGAGGAGAGGGACAGGGCTCTGAGCTCACAAATATTGGAAGCTGTGGGAAAGGAGAGGTGGTAATTATGGGGGACTTTAACCTGCCCAGCGTGGACTGGAGCATACCCTCCACAACGTGTGCTAGGAGTCAGGTGAACCTGGCAAGGCTGAAAAGTGGGTTCCTGACTCAGAGCATCACTGAACCAACAAGAGCTGACAAAATTCTTGATCTGGTGCGCACAAATGGGTAGCATGTACAGGAAATAATGGTCAGGGAGCCACGGGGTGGAAGTGACCATTGCACAGTGTGGTTCCAGTTGGATATGGGCAGGGCAAGCATCTTGACTGAGACCAAAATTTTGGATTTCAGGAGGGCAGACTTCAGGAAAATGGTTGAAGTGCTAAGAAGCCATCTGGCGGGCATCAAAGCAGATGTGGGGGTGGACCAAAGGTGGTCCATCATTAAGGAAGGAAGGAATACTGGTTGCTACAGATAAGTGTGTTAGGCTCAGGGGTAAGAACACAAGGACCAAAGCGCCCAGCTGGTTCAGTTCTGGGGTTGTCCAGGCAGTAAGGGAAAAGAGGTTGGCCTATAGAAAGTTTAGGAAGACCAAAAGAGAGGTGGATAAGGAAAATTACCTAACGTTGGCTAGTGAGGCAAGTAAGGAAGTCCAGTGAACAAACGCACAGAAGGAGCTGCAGATAGCCAAAGGAATTAAAAAGGGGAGAAGGCTTTCTTTCGCTATGTAAGTGAGAAAAGGGACAAGAAGGAAGGAACTGTTAGGCTTAAGAAAGGGGTGGAGTGGGTGGAGGATAATGGGGGAAAAGCAGAGATACTAAATGAATACTTCTGTTCTGTCTTCACCAGGGAGAAGGACAAGCGAGTGCCTTCAGGAGGGAAAAGAGAAGCAGGGAGGGAGGGGATCACAGATATAGTGATAGAGAAGGATAGAGTGAGGGAGGAGCTTCAGGCATTGAAGGTGGACAAATCACCAGGCCCGGACAGAGTACATCCAAGGGTACTAAAGAAACTGGCTGAGGAGCTGGCAGGGCCACTGACAGACCTATTTAATAGTTCACTAGAGTCAGGTGTGGTACCACAGGACTGGAGAACAGCACCTGCAATGCCCCTTCACAAAAGTGGTCCCAAGGATGACCCAGGTTATTCCAGACCAGTCAGTCTGACCTCCATTGTGGACAAGCTCATGGAGACCATACTAAAGGAAAGATTGGGGAAATAGCTAGAGGAGCATGGTCTCCAGGAAGCGAGGCAGCATGGGTTCATGGGGGGGGGCGCGAATCATGTCAAATGAATCTGATTGACGTCTTTGACTGTGTCACTAAGACAGTAGACAGGGGCTAAGCGGTAGACATCCTCTATCTTGATTTCAACAAGGCCTTTGACTCTGTGCCCCACAAAAGGTTGATCAGGAAGTTGGTGGATCTTGGGGTTGGGGAAAAGATGGCCAGATGGGTGGAAGACTGGCTGAGGGACAGAACCCAGAGGATGGCTGGGGGGGGGGTGGAGTTATCTGATACCAGAGAGGTAACCAGTGGGGTCCCACAGAGCTCTGTGCTGGGACCGGTGCTGTTCAATGTCTTCATCAATGACACTGTGGATGGCATTAAAGGCAAAATGTGCCTATTCGCGGATGACACCAAGCTCTGCGGGAGGGGGACACAGCTGAAAAGATGCAGCACCTACAGGAAGATCTGGAAAAGCTGGGGAGGTGGTCTAGGATCTGGCAGCTTGGCTTCAATGCCAAGAAATGCAAAGTTATGCATATTGGACAAGAATCCCAGGGCCGAGTACTACCTGGGTGGAGTCTGAGAATCTGCATAAGAGGAGAAGGACCTGGGAGTGATGATCACTAGTGATCTGAAGCACTACACACAGTGCAAGAAAGCAGCAGCAAAGGCAAGCAAGATGCTGGGATGCATATCTAGGGGGTCAGTAGTAGGAGATAGGAGGTTACACTGCCCTTGTACAGGTCGTCACTGGTAAGGCTGCATCTAAAGTATGGAGTTCAGTACTGGTGCCCACACCTCAAAAAGGACATTAACCTACTGGAGAAGGTCCAGAGAAGGGCTACAAAGATGATAGTGGGTCAGCAGGGTAAGGCATACGAGGAGAGGTTGAGGGCACTGAACATGTACTCCCTGGAAGACAGGGGAGAGGGGGGGGGACGTGATTGGGACCTTCAAGTACTTGAAAGGGATAAATAAAGTTAATAAGGAGAGTCTTTAAGCTGAGTGACAACCATAACACTAGGGGGCACAGTCTTAAGCTGGAGGGTGGGAGGTTTAGGAGGGAGGTCAGGAAGCACTTCTTCACAGAGAGGGTGGTGGACCCTTGGAATGCACTGCTGGAAGAGGTCATCTCCATTGAAGACAGTGGGCAGCTTTAAAAGAGGCTGGGATAGGCATAGGGGGAAGTAAGGATCATGGGTAGGGAAGATGGGAGGAGTGGGGAGGGAGGGCAGAGACATTAGCTCAAGCGGTGGACCCTGCAATACGAGCAGACTTGATGGACCAAATGGCCTTCTTCTGCTGGCTTCTTCGTATGTTCATATAGGGCGACCCTGACTGCATGTAGCCACATTCTGCAGAGGGAGAAAGCTTCCTTGACATACCACAGGGGGTCTCTACTGCACCAAAGCCCAATGCCATAGCTCCCCAGTTGCAGCTCACTACCAAGCAGCAGCTGCTCTGGTCTAGTCTGCCTGCAGGCGTGGTGTCCTGACTTTGCCCCCAGATTCACGTCACCTGCAGGGCAGTGTTGCTTGTTGCTGCTCTTTAATTTTAAAAATAGTGTACAAGTGTGACATTCAGTTGTGGTTTTGTTGCTACTGCCTCTGACCTAAGCACTTTACATGCTGCAGGCACATTCAAGGTACCCTGCACTGTCAGCAGTGGCCCCAAAAGGTCTAGTTTAAATAAACTAAGGAAGAGTGCTGTGGTTTAATTATAAATTATAAGTACTGCAAATAACAAAGTAGATTTCCACCAGTAAGGCATATGCATTAACACCAGGAGATGCATAATAAAATGGAGGATCTTCAGGCATTGATTGCAGAAGCCCAGCTGGATTTCGTGACCATGATGGAAATAACTGGGACACAGTGGCGGAGCTAGAGGGGGGCTGGGGGGGTGGTCGCCCCTCCTGGCTGCCCCAGTGCGAGTAGTGGCGCCCTGCCACCATCTTTATTCACTGTTTAGTGCCCATTGTGGAGCCCGTAATCGACTTGAATGGCCCCGCCCCCCGGCTCCCAAATGCTCCCAAACCTGGCTCCGCCACTGCTGGGACATCACAGTTCCATGTTACTCAACCTTTAAGAATGATAGGGCATGGGACAAACCGGTTGTGGGGGAGTGGTTCTGTATGTGAAGGAGGGAATCAAGCCAACCAGGGACATGGCAGCAAGCGAGTTGTAGAGGCAGAGTTCCTGTGGGTACATGGAGTTGTTACTAGGCCACAGAATCTGAAGGACAGGGCAGAAAGAGAGCTTGGGAGAGAAATAAAAAAAAGTACTGTACAGTATCATGGGGAGACGTGGGGATCACTGCTGACTTTAATATACTGGATGTGGGCTGTAGCATCCCTGGGACAAGCCGTGCCAAAAGTCTTGCACTCATGGAGGCATTCCAGGATGGCTTCTCAGTCCGGGGGCAAGGAGCCAACGAGGGAAGCAGTAAACCAGGATATAGTGCTAATGAATAGCAACTATGTCAAATACATAAAAGTGGGGAACCATTGGGTAATAGTGTCCTCTATCAGTGTGGTTTGCTGTTGAACTAGGTGAGGAACATACCAACTTTAAGATTAAGAGTCCTGAATTTAAGAATGGCAAATTCTGGGAACTGAGGGAGAAGTTTAAATGCAGATCAGTGGCTGTAGTGGGAGCAGAGTGTGTTGAGAAAAACGGGGCTTCATTAAGAATAGCCTAGAAGAGGTCACCGACTCCTGCTTGAAGCATGTGTGGAAAAGAAAGTACAGAAAACCAATCTGGTTTCCAAGAGAGGTGGGGATTGCAGTGTGAGATAAAAGAGTGTCCTTCATAGATGCAAAGGGCGACAGGCAGTCATACTTAGAAAAACTTGGGGAGACAACAGTGTGATGAGGAGGGCAAGGGTAGGAGTTGAACCGAGGATACTGGAAGGAGTCACAGAAGGTGATAAGGCCTTCTTTCACTATATCAAATAAAACAGATGAAGCAATGCACAATTAAGCTGAGACAGGGTGAGGAGTGGATGGAAGAAGACAAGGATAAGGCAGAAAAATGGAACTATAACATCTGTTTATTGTTTACAAAGGGAAAGGAGGGTCCACTACCTAAGGGGACATTAGAATCAAATAAGAGGGGGGACAGCTCATTGGCACAATGGTAGCGGTTGTGGTCACGGCGACCTGGGTTCAGCAGCAGACCTGGGTCACTGGAAGGCTGGCTAGTGGAAGGAAAGTTGAGCATCTGATTGGACACTCCTTTTCGCTGGGGGAGGGGGCTTCAGTTCCCCAATACCACACTGCCCCCTGGTGAGCACAGGAGGCGGCGCAGTGGAAGACAGCTGTTCGGGGAGGATGTCTCCAATGTCGACTGGGGAGCCCATCGTGACAGCATCCTGAGGCGTCCTCAGGGGAAGTGAAGCAGGAGGGAAACAGCGCAGCCTGGACACGGGAGGGACGTGGCATCTCACCGGCCCTGTACTCACCTACCAGGCACTGCTCCAAATGGAATGGGGTCTCTGTCAGGAGGGTCCCCATCCCTGCAGCCTCACCGTGGGAGGTATACCACTGACAGTGTGGAGCAAGTTAAGTCCTGGGGATGGTGGAGCAATTGGGTGGGGACACCAGGGGGCTGGAGGCACAGCTCTGAGAAGGAGCATAAAGAGAAGGAAAGGAAAAAAAACTAGATTGCGTGGGGGGGGGGCGAGAGAGAGAATATGGAACCAACAGCCGTTGAAAGAGTAGTCAAGGGGCTTGAGGTCTGAAAGTGAATAAATCTCTAGGGCCAGGTGGGCTGTGCTCAAGGTTGCCGAGGGAGATGGGGCAGGTTCTGGCAGATCTTCACAACTGCTCCCTACAGTCTGGGGAGGTGCTGGTATACTGGATAACTGTGAATGCTGTACCTCTGCACAAAAGTGGGGGAATGTATGAGCCGGGAAGCTACAGACCGGTGAGCTTAACTTCAATAGTCTACAGACTGCTAGAAACTATTTTCAGAGAGTGGCTGGTGGAGTTCCTGGTGGCAAGTGGGCTACAGGACAAGGCAGCACAGGTTTTTGTCATGAAAATACTGTCAAACAAATGACTGGCTTCTTTAGCTGGTAATGAAGGCAGTTGATAAGGACAGGTGTGCTTGACTTGCTGTATCTGGACTTCAGCAAGGCATCTGACTTGGCCCTGCACAGTAATCTGGTCAAGAAGCTAGGAGACTTTGGAGTGGGGACAGTCTAATTGGATGGATGGGAAATGGGCCAAGGGGGAGGACACAGAGGATGATGCTAAATGGGGAGCACTTGGGAGTGAAGGAGGTAACTAGTGGGGTCACACAGGGGCCATTACTCTGGCCAGTACTCTTAACATCTTCATCAGCAATGTAGAGGAAGGTGTTAAGAGGGAAAACCTGATTCGTTGCAAATGATACCAAGCTCTGTGGCAGTGTGGTCTGTGGGGAGGGTATCCAGGATTTAAGATGTAGAGAGGCTTAAGAAATGGTCACAGTTCTGGTAGCAAGGCTTCTATGCCAGTAAGCATGAAGTCATGCATAGAAGCAAAAGGAACTGGGAGTGGTGAATTCTAACAACCTAAAATCATTAGCGCAATGTATCAATGCAGCTGGGAAGACACACGGAATGCTGGGAAGCACTGGGAGGGGGTTCATCAACAGGAGAAAAGAGGTCATCATGTCCCTGTACCGAACCCAGGTATGATGTCACCTGAACTACTGTGTGCAATTTTAGAACCCTAACCTAAGGACATGAACAGGCTGGAAACGGTGCAGAAAAGGGTAACCAATATGATACGTGGCCTGCAAAAGAAGCCGTATGAGCGGAGACTGGAGAATCATAGCAATAGAAAAAGAAGAGGAGGAGAGTTTTTTTTTTAATTTTTATTCTTTCTTTCTTTATGCCCCTTCTCACTGCCTTGCTTCCCTTTCTTTGGGAGACTCCTTTGTGGCTTTATACATCCCCGTTTGTTGTGCCAGGCACTGGTGCAGTCCATCCCCTCCACAGAGCCTTGGTTGTATTCCCCAGTCGGGTACAGGACGGGACCCAATTACCGTCCTAACGTGTCTGTCTTTCGTCGGGGGGGGATGCTGTCATCAGGCACTGGCAGGGGCACTGGGATCAGGGCCTGGAGCTCCGTCTACAGAGAACACTGCAGGGTTTTTCTGTTCTCCTGGCCCCTCCCACAGAATGTCAGCACGCTAGAGGAGCCTAGGGGTGACGCACGTTGAGACATGCGAGTGCTCCGGCCCCCGGCCAATGTTTCCCCTCCCTTCCTTCTGAAGTCCTGCTGCACCTCCACCCGAGATCACCCTGGTCGCAGTAGACCGTCAGGACCTGCATCCCATCCCACCTTGAAGGAGGAGAGAGTGGCCTTTGGGTGCTCAATCCTCTTCCCCCCGGCCGACCCTCCAGCAGTCTGAGTCCATTTCCGAACCCGGGTCGCTGGCACCGTGAGCGGTAGCCCTGCCACTGTGCCGGCGGGCTGGCGGAGAAAAGAGGTTTGACTCCTATACTGTCAACATATTCTATTTTTATTGCTTCCACCAATGTGCTAATCAGTGTTTCATGACAAATGCTGCTTCATCAGCAAATGGCGGTCACGAAAGTTAAATGCAGTCTTGTGGCAATCTATTCATGGAAACATCTCCCAGACACCCAAAATACCTCTTATACTGTGGCAGCTACTAGCAGTTTGCGAGAGAAGAGTTGCAAGTATATGCTAGGAGCTGCTGACTCCTCTGTTGTGAGGAGTTCAATGGACAGATTACCACACAACACAAGTGCATTTAAACTGAGTGACCATTTCCTGATGAAGTGGCCTTTGATATGTTAATAAAGTGCTCCCTCGTTTATCTGCCACCATCGCTTACCGCCAGTGAGAACTCCAGTGCCACTTTCCAGCAATGTTATCTGCCCCTTTAACCGCCACCCTATATTATCTCCCACCCTCTTTTATCCACCCAAATTCTGGATGTATGGAGGGTGGCGGATAAAAGAGGGAGTAACGTACTGTAGGAGTCCAGCCTCTTTTCTCATTGTTTTAGTATTGCTATAGTGTGCCTGTGAAGACTTCTCTGACCCAAATTTTTTGAGGCCCAATATTTAAGGGCGTGAGCATACTGGGACCTGCTTACGTTGTTCAGAGACTGGAGAGTTACAGCATGTAATCATTGGAGACCAAAAGGGAGAGGGGGGGGACACGAACAAAACATTTAAATACCTGCAGGGTATAAACAACGTGAGCATAACGAAGCTGCCCACAGAGAGTGGAGACATTAATATCAGGGAGGAGAAGAGAAACCAGTCAGGGGATAGCTATAAAAAGGACATAGAAAGTATTTTATTTATTTATTATTTTTTTTTTTTTTTTTTTACAGTTGGTGAATGGGTGGAATAGACTGCTCAAGGATCTGGTCAACGTATTCAAGAGCGGGTAGGACAGAAATAATGGTCTGTTTTTGGTTTTTTTTTAATTCTATTTCCCTCTGGTCACCGCTGGCTGAGGCCCCTTTGGTCATCCTACCTTATCCCCTCCTGCCTGAGGTCCTCCCATCTGCACCTTGGTACGAGGCACACCCGCGACACACTGCATGGAGCCATCCCTCCGGAATACACCCCCGGAGTGGGGACGCCTTCTGCTCCTCGGCGCTTTCATCCGGTGCATCCATGGGCGGAGGTGACGCCAAGCCCAGATCACAGTGGGCAGGACCCGGCTCTGGAGGTGGGGGTAGGTGATGTCTACCCCTCAGCCAACGGGTGTTTTCCATTGTTCCAGTGAGCTCCTTACCCCCGGAAGCGGCGGAGCATGCGTGTGGAGGTGCACATGCGCACTGCAGCTCCAGACCGGGTCCCTTCCGCCCTCCCTATCTACCTAACATCGGAGCTCCTCATGAGTGGCACTGTCTCCCCGGCCTCCACCAGGGGGCAGCCCAGCTCCGAGAGAGCTGAAACCCTCCTCCTGAGGTGGAGTGATGCCAGCCGGCAGCTGCTCAACATCCTCACCCCCCCGGCCACCGACAATCCTAGCTCGCTTCTGAACCTTGGTCGTCGGCGTGGCGCGAGGTGTGGAAACCAGCACCTCAACCCTCGGCACCACCGGGCTGGACATAATGGCCTGGTTAAGAGCTACACAGACCAACGGCCCAGTGGTGCTGAGGGTTGAGGCGCTGGATGACGCCAGCGACCCATGTCTGGGAATGAGCATGGGCCGCTGGGGGTTGGCAGGGGAAGGAAAGGATCGAGCATCTGACAACAGCTCTCCTCTACCAGGGAAGGGTGGGTATGTTGTCCCACTCTTTTGCTGCCCCCTGGTGGAGGATGGGGGGGTAGTGCCAGAGCCAGGGAAACCGGCTGCATGGCACCGTGACATGCGCAGGGTCATGGCCGTGAGAGGGAGGGATCACAAGAAAAAGGAGGAAAAAAATCAGCTGCTGGCTTCATGGAAGCCCTTCAGGTACTCTGGCGCCGTGGCCTCACAGAGTTCTCGGGCCTGCTCCGGATAGTGGTGGGGGGGTGGGAGAGGATGGACCTCCTGACTTCCGCCCCGCCTTGGGTGGGTAATCCGAGGCAAAGCGGCGACCGGAGACTGGTGGGGACAGAAAGCCTGCCAGCAGGCTGAAGAAGCATAAACACTTATAAAAAAAAAAAAAAAAAGAGCTAGACAGACCATGTGGGGGGGGGGGGTCATGTACCACTTCACAGGGCAGACAGGACAGACTGTCTGGTCTTTCTCTACCAGTGTTTTTCTACATTATAAGCAAATACGCCACTGAGTGGGAATGCTAACATCACGTGGGTAGATCTGATGGGGCATATAATAGGCGCAAGGACTAGATGTGTCCTCATGGACAGTGATGACAGGAGGGCTAGACAAAGGTCTCCAATGTTGTCTAAGAACTCCAAGGGAAGTTACGGGAGAAAAATGACCTATAACAAGAGGTGGAAGGGTTACGGGGACAGAGCAAGGGAAGTAGAGGATAGGACATTACTGACAGATTACAGCACCATGACGGTGCAGGCCAAAACAGGTCTGAAAGACAGGAGTGCACAGAGAGTTAACAGGTAAAATATCCAGTTTTTCAACATATAGAGAACAAAATGAGAGCCAGGGTAGAGCTATGCCCTTGCTCACTCCACGACCACTGAGTGAGGCAACGGGACAATAAGAAGCACTTAACTACTCGGGTTTCGTATTCAGCTGGAAAGTGAGGGATCATGGCCTGCTGGGGTGGTGCTCTTGGTCAAACAAGAGGCAGTGCTGATTACATCAAAACTGTATATAGAGGGTATGAATCCAGTAGGCTCCCAGGGTCCAGATGATATCCACCAAAGGGTAATAGTGGAGTTACGAAGGGTCCTGGCTGGGCCCTTGCTGATCTCTTTCTGGACAGGGACAGAGCCAGAAGACTAGAACATTGCCAGTGTCATACCTCTACTGTATTTGGCAAGGTCGGACCTAGGCACGTGGAGTCCTGTGAGCCACCCTTCAAAGTTGAAGGCTGTTTTGGGTGGAGTACCTCTGGGGCAGATTCTGGGTCCTTACCTCGGTGCTCAATATAGTTTTTCAGGCAGTCATAAAAGATGTGTTAGTTCAGCACGCAGAAAAAGAAATGGGCTGTTCTCTAGTACACAGTTCATAGCTTCACAAAAGCAACATCATGCTAGATGAAGCAGATTGCCACTGGAGACAGTAACAAGGGAGCCAGACAAAGGGCCATGTGGTGAATGTAGTCTACAGCAGTAGCCAGAGAAGTCATATCGCAGGAAATCTCCATTAATTTCAATGGCACTTCCTATGCTGTAGCTGGATATAGACAGATATTTACTAGGATGCATCTCAGGGTACCACTGCATTAGGACTTGAACAAGGCCTTTGTCACTGTACCAAACAGAACACTCAGACAGTAGCACGGTATGGAGTGTGCAGGATGAAAGAAGTGGACTGCCGATCGACCAGTAAGAAAGAGAGAGTGGTGAGTTGTTACCATTCTGAACCGAAGGATTATTTATTTTTTTTACCCTGAGAGAGAGACACTCAGCTAAAGCTTATCTACAAGTGCGACCTGGGAGCACACATAAGTTAAGTGACTTGCTCAGGGTCACACAGTATGCAAGTGGGGGCTGTGGGATTCAAACTCGAGTCTCCAGGTTTGCAGCTCAGAGCCTTAAACCACTGCGCTATACTGCCTCCTGCCTACTATTCTGACTGCAGTACCACAGAGAAGGGTTTAGGGTCCTTTGTTATTTGAAATATTTTATTAATGAGAAGACACTTTTTTAAAGCTTGTGCAGGTAGATCGCGGAACGGTACTACCTGCCTTGGTCCAAAAGAAGCACTTTAAAACACGTCATGGAGTAAATAAAAGCCTTTGTAGGGCGTGTATGAAGTAAAGTTTGAAGTCTTGCATTGTAGCTATGTCTCCCACCCCAAACAGCATTTTGTTGATGTTAAACGAGGGACAAGGCTACAGCATGACCATTGTAAAAGTGTAGTAGGATCGGTGTGGGTAGGCTGTTCAACATACCAGTTGTCCCTTGACTCAGCTCTGCAAGCAACCTTTCATTATCGGGGGTAGTTATGTTTAACATACAGTTCTACCCCCAACAATGAAATGTGGCTCACTAAGTTGTATAAAGTTACTATAAACGGTCCCCCTCTTCAGTCCGCGATCTTTTACCATGAACATGCTGTAGCCCTGCCCCACACTTAGCATCATCAAAAATGCCGTTTTGGGGGAGGAGCCACAGCAAGACACCAAAGTGTACAGAATACAATCCAGCTTTACAAAGGCTTTTATCTTATCAATTATTCTAGGAGTTGTTTTTTAAATTGCTCTTTTACACCCCGAGGCTGGTAGCACCCTGGTGTGACTAGCTGGCCCCGACTATCTTAGCTGCTCTTTAATGACCTGCAGGACTCGGCAACGGTGGTGGTGGTGGGGGGGGGCATGCTACAGGAGGAAAGGCACAAGTTAGAGTACGCAATGATGGGAGGGTGGATCTGTCATAGCAGTGGGGCGCTATCTCCTGTCATATTCAATGTGACGGCGATAATGGTAACAGAAGGGAGGAGAGGGCACATCTGCTTCGTGTGGCAGACTCGTGGTGTAGATGAGTCATGGTGCTAAGTCCCATGGACCCGAGCAAACTGGTTTGCTAGTGATGGAATCCCACTACAGGACTGGTAAGCTGGAAGGACTGAGAGCAGGTTGGGATGAAGAGGGAAACAGTAAAAAAAAGATTGAGAAAAAAAAGGGTGGTGAGGTTAGACAGAGGGCTGCATTCTTCCTAGTTTCTGCCCAATTTAGACTTATTCAAGAACACTTATGTTTCAACAGGGATGTACGCTATATCCAGGTCTAACATGCAGCACCTTTTTGATTAACATTGGTGCCTATCAAAACCATAATAATGTGGTTACATGCCACTGTCCGCACTATTCAGTCATCAGAACATTCTAAGATCTCTGCTGCGTGACCTCTGCAGATCTGATGGGGATGCAGGTCGGGAGAGGGTTGGTGGAGCTGGCCTGTCAGCCTGATGGTAGGGCTGCCACTCGTTATACTAGCGACCCATGTTTAGGGATGGGCACGGATCATGGGGGGCTGGCCGGGGGAAGAACGACCGAGTGTCTCCGGGATAGCTGTCTTCCCTTGAGGTGGGGGAAGCCTGTGTCTTGCCACTTGACCACTCTTGGCAGAAGCTAGGTGGTAGCACAGGTGAGAACAGCATTGGGGGCAGGGCCTTTAGTGGACACTAGCACAAAAGCACACCAACTCACATGTGTACGTCACTACATGCTGAGGCCTTGGGGGAAGAAGCTTCAGCAGGAAAATGGCCTGACGCGATATGGCACCACACGACCAACCTGGCAAGCTACCCACCATAGTGTGATCCTGGGCAACTGCTGAATAAGCACTCCACGAGACAGTCAATGATGGGCTGGGGAGGGTGCCACAGAGACCAGCCAACAGCCGGCGTGAAACAACTGATGGGTAACAAAAAGGACTGGTGGGGGTGGGGAGCAAAAACGATTGAAGTGCAGCACAAAAATTGTGTTCTGCATTTCTGTGTGATCCTACAGCCGTCGTGACAGTAAGATAAAATGCGTTTTTTCTCCCCAGCTAATGCCAAGGACTTTCAAGGCTGAAGGCTCTCAACTACTTCCCTGTCAAAGCGCATCCTTCTAGTCTGTTCGGAGCACCAGCATGGAACACATTACTATTCTCCACAGACTAGGAATGGGGGGACACTCTAGACCACAAGACAGTCAAATGATTACCAGAGTTCAACAATTCTGTGACATTTACACTAATGTGTCACAGAAATGGATCAAGATAGACAGGAACCTACCCGAAGACATAAAACGTAATGATTTTCTGCTGCTTCTGTTTGGTGTGGCCTGAAATTAAGGTCCCAGAGGAAAAAGACCAGTGCATTAATCCATTAAGACCTCATGTTCTTTGTGTAAAACCTTTATGCAACATATTCTTAGATTTAAGCTTCTGGGACTATGAAAAGTAAGTTAAGAAAGTGCCTACCTGCTATTATAACAGATTTCTGTGGAGAGTAAAAGCTGCAGGCAGACATTGGTACAAACCTCTTTCAACCTCGTGGACCACAAATCAGGGGCGGGCAACACTTTAAAAGGTCAGCTGCATCCGGCCCGGTGGCACTGAGGATTGGTGCCTTACCTCACGCTACACCAGTGACCCGTGTTCAGGAATGAGCATGGGCTGCTGGGGGTTAGCAGGGATGGAGATGGATCGAGCATCCGACGGACTGCTCTCCATCTCTGTGGATGGGGGAGTTCAGCAGACAGTGCATGCCTGACCCCTAGTGGAGGCTGGGGCTCGGTGCCATGGAGCAGCTACACCATAGGTGCAGTGCACAGCAGACGCATGGTGGGGGATGTGCACGGGAGTGTGCACGATCCCGTCGCAGACATCACTGCATGCCGCGCGACCATGGGGGCACAAGAAAAACCAGGAACTAGCTCCTGGTGGATGACAGGGAGCTTGTATGCCCCACATCTGGCCAGCCATGGCGTACACACTGATCCGGTCTCAGTAGGGGAGGGCCCTCTCTGTAAACCCTGCTGGGGGGGGGGTAAGCCTTGGGAGCAAGCACTGGATGGTGGACGCCAGGGTGATGGGGCTGGGACTCCCCAGAATGAGAGGGCCGATGGAGCAGAGAAGCATAAATAACTACAAAAAAAAGAGTTGTTGCAAATGTCAGAAATAAGGGACACCATGTTAAAAAATGTTAACTCGGTGGGGGTCGGCAGGGGAGGAGAGGATTGAGTGTTTGTAGGACTGCTCTCCTCTCCTGGGGTGGGTAGTGGGATTGCTTCGCTCTGCAGTGGCCCCCGGTGAAGACTGGGAGCACTGCATGAGCATCGCAACAGAGGGAGGAACCAAGAAAATGGAAAAACAGCCCAGGATTGGCCTGATGATGATGATGGCGGGCCCATCGGCGCCTCTGAAGGGCCTCCTGTGGAAGTTCCACCTACCTCAGCAGCGCCCTGGAGCCAAGAGAAAGAGTGTGCTGGGTACCCCCCTCCACCAGTGCCTTTATCCTCGGAGGAGGGGAACCCACCCGGTGAAGGGTTACGCCGGGCTACCCTGGGGGTCAGGCTGCAATATGAGGTGAGGTGGGCTCCAAGGGGAGGAGTATTAGGAGGACATCAGAGACCATGGCTGCCTGAAGGAGAAGCGGATCCTGGGCACGTAGGGGAGGAAAAAGAAATAATGCGCAAAAAAAAAATTTTTTAACTCTTAGGATAGCTGAAAGTGTAAAAAAACACTTGCTGAAGGAGAACTAGTCTGTAACCTGACTGATGATATTTTATAGTGACCCCTTGCTACACAGAAATCCATCGGAGTCAAAATGTTGTTGTACAACAGTTCAAAGTTCATGTAACGCGATAATACCACACCGTGGTACATCATCATCTTGGCTGTTTTTGAGAGCGCACGAGCCAGCAGTTTAACTAAAGGAAAAAACACCACATGCACATCTCAGAATTTGAACAGTAAATTTTCTGACATGATGGTGGTGGCGGTTTTTTCTGAAAGTGGCAGAGGAGAGCACAAAATCATTTCAAGTTTTTTCATTTTATTGTTTTTGTTGTGGAACTTGCAGGGTCACTATACACTATAAAAAATACTGGCTGGGCAAACTGTGCCCAATCAGCCTGAGCTACCACCTCAGGGTTCTGATTCTGTGTGACCTCTCAAGCGCTAGCAGAATCAGAACCCCTCGGTGGCAGCACAGGCTGATTGAGCATAGTTGCCCAGCCAGTATTCTCCATCTTACAGAGATCCAGCTTAGAAAAAGGTGTGCATGCTTTCTTCCATTTTCTTATTTCTCCCCTGTAGTCCCACAGCCTTCCCTCGGGCTGACCAGCAACCACCCAACGTCATCAACCACCAACTCACCTATGTCTGATTTCCCTCATGGATTGCCCTCCATTGCTGTGGGGTCCAAGGGCAGGCTGGGAAGAAGGGCACAGCATCCAATGCGGTTCATGGCCAGAGTAAAGACAGCAGGTAAGAGCCGAAAGGAGGGCATTCCTGAAAATACCAAAGTGGGGAGAATAGAGAAAAGAACATGGAGGCAACAGAGGTAGTGAGCAGAAAG
Organism: Neoceratodus forsteri; assembly: GCA_016271365.2. Taxonomy (NCBI): domain Eukaryota; kingdom Metazoa; phylum Chordata; order Ceratodontiformes; family Ceratodontidae; genus Neoceratodus; species Neoceratodus forsteri. Next base: position 942,466,797 of record CM028137.1, read on the forward strand.
CCAAGGGAGCCCAAGGCTGAGAAGGAACTCAAATTGTAGTGGGAGTGAATCAAGGGGAAGACTCATTCTTCAGGTACATCTGGAAGAAGTGTAATGTTAAAGGCAAAACTGTGAAACTATAAAGTAAGGAGTGATGGGAAGAGAGGGACAAAGGGAAAGCTACTGAACAGATACTTCTGTTCAGTCTTTACCATGAAGAAGGACGGGCTACTACTGGACTGGGGGGGTTAAAGACAGAACAAAGTAAAGCCCAGATGGCACGGCCAAAATGACAAGGAGCAGAGTGCAAGAAAAGCGTAAAGGGTTGAAAGCAGATAAATCTATGGGGCCTGACAGCTTACACCACAGAATGCTTAAGGTCATCCCAGACATGATAGTAGGACCACTTGCATACACATTCAACTGCTTGCTGGACATAGGGATGGTCCCTAGGGACTGGAGGAAAGCGGATGTGGTTTTGATATACAAAAACGGAAGAAAGGATGAGCCAGGGAATGATAGACAAGTCAGGTTTGAGGTCTATGGTGGGAAAGTATATGGAGTCTATAATAAGGGAGGAACTAGCGGACCTCCTGGAGGGAAATAGGCTACAGGACCCCAGACTAATGAAAATTAAAGACTTACTGTCATTGTTAATCTTCCAGAATATCTTCACCATTTATTCACACATATGGGTCTAAACCGCAGGTGCTAGGACCCAGCAAGGGCAATGTCTTTTGCAGTCAAGGGGACAGACAGTGGCGCAAGCACTGCAGACGAGACAGACAGTGAGGTCGCCCTCGGGGGTTGGCCAGTGACCAATGCCAGCCCCCTCACTTCCACAGTTCTGTCTGCCAGGACAGAAAACAAGTGGGATAGGAAAAAACAGAGAGATTGAGGGCTATAGACTGCTAGCCTGAAGGGACAGGAAAAGGATATAAAATAAAAATAATAAAACACGACTACTAACTCAGAGAACTAAGGGATGAGGCTAAGAAGCACATGGTAGTGGGAGTGACAGCCAGTCTACTTCAGCCACCTAGACAGGAAAGTGGGGGCAGCACCTCAGGCATATAGCTCTGACTGGCCTAGGAGAGACCCAGGAGAATCTCCATAATGTTAGGATGGTAGAAACCAATCTAGGAGGGACTTGTGCTCAAGAGGACAAGAACCAAGGAATTAAAGAAAACCAATAAACAGATAGAAGAGACTGGACCAGACCAAGGCCACACCTGATATCCTCTTGCCACTCCAAGAGAGTGACGAAGGAAAGAAAGGAGACCCAGCACCTAGGTGTGGGACAATACAGCTTAACAGGCTGCGCATATAAAACATAATAAACTTACTTAGCATCCACCTCTCCCAAGCACCAAGGCGAAGCTAAACCTCGTAGCAAGGATATGCCACCAGTTGGCAGAAGTTGGAGACATTTGCAACGTAGAGAACAAAGTTGCAGAAGCTCTATGTGGTATCACCAGAGATGACCTAGTGGGAGAGGAAGGAGCACAGGGTGCGAAAATACAAAAACATGGAAGTGGTTTTTTTTATGGTTAAGAAAAGCTTTCCTTTTATTATTATATATTTTATTTATTTTTTTTTTTAAGGAAAGAGGGTAGAGACCCTCATTCCTGTTTTTGATTCGTTTTTTAACACGGCAAAAAAAAAAAACAGGCATGGAAGAGGTCGAGAGGGCCCGTTCCAACAAGGAAACAAACACGGTTAATCCTCCAAAGGGGGAAGACACTCCTGAGGGAGTGGCAAATATGTGTCTAGAATCACAGAGTGAGCTGCCCAGAGGCCCTGACTCTTACCTGAGTGGAGGATGAAGAGTCAGCACGTGAATGAACGATAAATCTATTCTGGAAAATCAAGTATTATGGTGAGTGTATAATTTTCATATCTTCCAAGAATCAGTCTCCACCATTCATTCCCACTTATGGATCAGTGTACCAAATGTTTCCCCAAAATAGGGGAGGAGTTGACTTAACCTGAGGGGGAAAAATTATTCCTCAGCCCTCGGGGAGGGGGTGACCACTGGAGGGCAGGGACTCTTCACAGGTCCAGCGCGACCAGAGACTGTTTTGGGGCAGGCAGAGCCCCCATGACCTGGGGGCAGGCATGTGCCCCAACAACTAGCTCCTAACCCCAAGGCAAAAAAGTGAGTCCCCTAGAGATGCAAGTTGAGTACCCTACAATAGACCAGGGTTGCTAACTGGGAGAGATGAAGCCATGCTGTCCGCTGCATGCACACTGCTGTTCCCACCAGCCTGGAAGCTACCTCGCTGGCACCACATGACAACTTCGCTTGGTGCCTCAACAACTCCAGGCTCTGGGCACAAAGGCGAATGGCCTGCCTGGTTGACTCGCAGTCCAGCATGGATGGCAAGAGATGACACGGTGTTGCCCACAGGCGCTTGCCATAAGCTGCATGATGTGCAGCAATGCACGTCACAGTGCCTGCTGCACAAAAACTCTCCTGCCTCAAGCATCAATCTCCACAGAGTTGGTGTCGGGGGGGGGAGCTCAGTCATGTACTGGGTGCCTAGGCCGACAAGGGGTCTGCAGCACCAGAGTCCCTGAGGTGGGATGAGGGATAGAACCTGGAGACCTCATGGCAGTGCAATATCTGCACTGGCCATCCCTAGAGACTGCAGAAGGGGCAAAGGGATGGAGCCAGACATGCCTGGAAGCCTCCGTAAAAGGCCAGGGCCATGGAGGGATGGCAGAAGCATCACTGCGGTATTCCCTAAGGAATGACAGCACCAGGATAGCAGTATTGTGACCTAAAAAAGGGTTGCAAGCTCAGCTCCTGCATAACCTCCGACAGGGATCGCTGGTATGGGGAGTAGTCAACATCAGAGGAGAGACGGACAGAAAAATCCCTTTCCTCTAAGGAGGAAGAAGGAAGAAGGAAAGGAGGAGCTGGATTCAGGCAATGGTGGTACAAGACCTTCAGACCTAAAGAGAGCCTGATCTGCTCTAAGGTGGTACTGGTGAAACATACTGGTCATTGATATGAACTGTTCCCAGATCATGGGTCTCAGGGTACCCTAAATAACTAGTAGGCAGAGCACAGCCATACATGTCCCCATGGCGTCCCCAAATCCCCACAACTGATAGGGCCAGATAGTTCTGGACAGAAACTGGGCTCCAGGTTAGTGCTGCAAACCCAGCCACAGTTGCCACCATCTCTGAACAAGGGGTGAGCCCAAGCCCAGTTTCAGTTCCTCACCAGAGCTGACCTGGGCCAAGCCCATACTCTAGGCCAGAGCCATCTCTAACATCAGCCCCAGACCTAGACCTGGCACCACAAGCCGCACGGGAATAGGACCTAGCACAGCGAATGGCACTGGAAGCAGACCTGGCACTGAGAATGGCACTGGAACCTGAACCAGCACTGCAAACGGTGCCAGATGGGTTCCTTCAACTGTCCAAAGGGTCAGCCTCAGGGACAACCCCGGGGTGACCCCCAGCCCTGAGACAAGCTTGGAACCACACCCAGGAAGGCTTCCATCTTCACCAACTCCATCCGCTGGCCCAAGGTTGGTGTCATCATCCTCCCTTGGGGCATCTGGCTGCTCAGGGGAAAAGATTATAGTGACCTCTGGGTCCAAGACAAGGCCAACTCTGGAACCCTTCCCTCTTTTGGCACCGCTTGGCCTGGTCCTACGGCCAGTGCCACCTTGCTCACCAGCACCAACCTTCATACCAGAAGCTAGTACACCAGGCCAAAATGCCAAGGTGTACAACAGTGTAGATCGAGTGTACAGCTTCGACCTAACTACCAGGGGCATCCACTACTCTGAAAGGTCGATGGACTGGGGGAGCGCTCAGCAACCCCGCCCCGAGGAAGCTAACTGTCCACAAGACCCCCACCCCCAAAACCTCCAACATCTCCGACGGGTGAGTGTGTGGAGTGCCTTAGTCTTCTTCAGTACGTGTAGTACTGGGAAGCGGCTCAGGGGAAGTGCCCAGGGACCACACCTTGGTGTCCCTGGTGCCATGCCTACCTTTGAAAGTAGGTGGATCATGGCCCTACCTCTACATACACTTCGAGTGTGTGGTAGTTCATGGAAAAGCAGGCCTTGCACCTCTCCATGCCATGGTCAGTGCTTAAGCAGGCCTAGCCGTCATCATGCCATCCTGAATAGCAGTATGACCAACACCAGAACACCAATGCACAAAGTGCCGCTGTAGTTCTTATTGGCCTTATTGTGACTTTTACGCTCCTCAGGACATGATGATCCAGAAAAAAACAATGAAAATTAGGAAAGAAAAGAGTTTGGTGCTGAATTAAATGTAAAAATAAAGCAGCACTGAAAGAAACCCGGTGCTGTCGACAAAACTACATTGAACTAAGTGACGATGAAGTGGGGACGTATGACAGAGTTAGATGAATGAAGCTCCCACAGTGTGTACTTGATGGTGGGAAGAACAGAACTGAGGAAGAGAGGGAGTCGGCATTGGTTACTGGCCAAACCATGAGCATGACGTCTGTCTGGAGGGCTGCGCAAGCACTGACGCTGGTCACCTAGGCTGCAAAACACTTTGCTGTCGCTGGGTCCTAGCACCTCCGTGTTAGACCCATAAGTGGGAATGAATGGCGAGACTGATTCTTGGAAGATCATGGGTTCACAACAGAAAAGTCTTGCCAGACAGATAAGGCTGACTTCTTTGACTGGGAGACCAGGGCAGTCAATAAAGGACAGACAGTTGATGTCGTGTACTTGGATTTCAGCAAGGCCTTTGAGTCAGGCCTCCACAGGGGGCAGGTGAAAAAGCTAAGGGACTTACGAGTGGAGGAAAAGTTGATGACTTGGGTATTGAACTGGCTGAGCAGAACAATATGGAGGGTAGTAGTAAAACTGGAGTTTTCAGAGGTAAGGGACATAATAAGTGGAGTACCTAAGGGGTTGGTGCTGGGCCTGGTTCTTTTTCAAGTGTCTGACATACAGTAGGGGAAGGCATCAAGGGCAAAATATGTCTCTTTGCAGATGACACAAAGATCTGTGCATGGGGTGGACAAAGAGGAAGGTATGCGAGAACTCAAGGAGGATATGGGTAGGTTAGAAAGCTGGTCAAAGATATGACAGTTAGCCTTCAATGCTAAAAACAAAACAAGGTAATGAACTTTGGGGGAAAAAAAGGAATTCAAGAGTGCAGTATGGAATGGGGGGATGGTAACGGAATGCACCACGGTAGAGGATCTAAGGGTCATGATATCAGAGAGTCTGAAACCAACAGCACACTGTAATGGAGTTATAGGCAAGGCAGATAGGAACCTGAGATGCACAGGGAGGGGGAATAAGCAGCAGAAGCCAGAAAGTGATCCTCCCATTGTACATGTGTCTGGTGCAGCCGCATCTGGTATACTGCACAAGGTACAGAAATCCACACCTGGAAAAAGACTGCAACAAGGGGGAAGCAGTATAGTACGGGGCCACCAAGATGGTCCATGGACTAGGAGGCAAGACATATGGGGAGATGCTGTGGGATTTGAACATGTACACCCTGAAAAAAAGGAGGGAAAGGCAGATATGACTGAAAATACACAACAGCTGCACGGGATAAATGGGGGGTGTGCTGAGGTGCTTTCTCCTTGTGCTCGAATAGAGAGACAAGGGGACACTAAATGTAACTTGCTGGGGGGGGCATTTAGAAGGGACATCCACAAGTATTTGTTTCACTGAAAGAGTGGTGGACAAGTGCAAGCAGCTGCCAGAGGAAGTGGTACGGGCCAAGTCAGTGAGCAGCTTCAAACAGTGATATGACAGGCATATAGAATTAGTTAAAAGGTGGATGGCAGTAACACTGGAAGGGCGGCCACTACGTCCAGTTCAGACTAGTTAGGGTGGACAGATTGAATGGGCCTGTGGGCGTTTTTTCTGCTGACATCATCTATGTGTTTCTAAGCCTGTTAGAACTTCGATGCCAGGGTTTAGTTAGACCTTGTCGGGGGGGTTGGGGGTTACATTACTATATGCTAATCAGTGGTGAGAAAGAAATAATGTGACTCAGCTGAGGACTGAACCCTGAATGCTGTCTAGTTGTGCCATCCAATGAGCTTTCAGGCCAAAGGGTAACTCTAAGCTTCCTGTTGTCACACTTACTGCAAATTCAATGGTTAGAAACTGTTGTCAGAACAGTTTTTTGGACACTAGACACTGGAAACAACAGTTTTGGTGGCAGAGCAGTAATGTTACTGAACTATGAAATAAATGCATGTCTAAACATCTATGGGTCACATCTCGGGGTGCATGTTTGTATTGTGCAATATTGGGCCAATAATGTTTTTTTCTCGTTTTGTTTGCAGGTACAGCATACCAGCTGTAACTATTAGAGATGACATGCTCCAGCTGGAGAGATAGAACTTCATGGCTAGAAGGGGTACAGTTAACAAACCTATGAACAAAAATAAATTACAAAACAACATCACGCTCCCCATACTGGGCTATAAGGCACGCATCGGCCACACGGTCCAGAAGGCTGGCAGCCATTGCATCCAAGTGGTTGCCACCAAGGAGGTGGTGCTGCCCTGTTCTGTAGAGAACCCCTCACTGCTAAGATCATTCTCTGCTCAAACCCCTCCTCACCAAGTGAATGGCTACTCTCTGAAATGACCCTGGGATCTTGTAAGAAACTTTACATATGCTGCTGCTATAGCCCCCCTCCTGGAACAGGGGGACTAAACAGCTTCCTTCTGGGCCTCAGCTCCCTATCCCCCCACAGGGACTCTGTCCTACTTGGGGACTTCAGCCTAAACTGTCTGAGCAACCACCAACTGGATTATGCTTCCCTGATTAAACAACACAATCTGACACAGACCATCACTCTTCCCACCAGATCCTCTTGGATTGGATTCTCACAAACAGGGATGACCATGTATTGCACGCCAGAACCATGGCTGACTCCATTAGTGACCATTCCTCTACCGATCTCATATGGTCCTCCAAACTCAAGCACTCTCCTCCCAACTACATATCGTTCCGTAATTTCAGAAACCCCAACACCTCCAACCTCCTGGTGGAGCCCGGGGCATTGGACTGGTCTTTCCTCTACACACTTACTGATGCAACCTCAGCAGCCAACTTTCTTACGCAGACCCTACTGTCAATACAGGACAAGTTCTTTCCTCTAACCACAAGAAGGGTCAGAGGTGGCTGCTCATGCTGGGTCTCCAGAGATCTCCTAGCCCTCATGAAGGACAGGGATCACGCTTGGTCCACCTACAAAGCATCCCCCTCCCTAGCCCTCTGGGAGGCCTACAGGCATCGGAGAAACCAATGTAAGCTCCTGGCCAAACCACTGAAACAAACCCATTTCCGTAACAAACTAAGAGCTAACCTTGGTGACCCCAAGAAATTTTGGGAATCCATTGGTTCCCTCCTAAACCCCACCTCTAGCAAGGCTGCACTACACCTAAACTCAGCGGATGGCCTGGTTTCAGATCCCACGGAAGTGACCAGGACATTAAATAGCACATTCACCGATCTATCCAGTTACCTAAATAAACTCCCCAGCGGCATACCAAGCAGTTCAGCCACCCATAAAAACCCATTGGCATCCGCTACTAGCTCTACAACCCACCCTCCTATCTCACCTTTTTACTTCAAAGTGCTCTCCTGCACTGATACCACTAAGCTCCTCAAAAGCCTACCAACTCACGGCTCTGCTGGTGTCGATGGACTATCACCAGTCTTCCTCAGGCTGATCGCACCTGCTATAGCCAAACTTCTCACCTTTGTTTTTAACCTTGCCCTCTCTACCTCCTCCATGCCCACCCCCTGGAAGATAGCTAAGGTGATCCCCATTTTCAAAGCTGGTGAACCTCAATCCTCCGACAACTACCGACCAATCTCCATCCTCCCCCACCTAAGTAAATTGCTTAAGAAAGCGATCCACACTCAACTAGCTGAACACGTCGGCAAATACAACCTCCAACAACATGGCTTCCATAAAAACCATTCCACTACCACTGCCCTGGCACTTCTGATTAACCATATCCTCATGAACATGGACACTGGTAATGCCACCGGTGCTGTTTTTGTGGACCTCTCCAAGGTCTTCAATATGGTCAACCATGCCCTCCTCCTCTCAAAGCTAAGCAGCCTAGGCTGTTCCCAGGAGGTAACAGACTGGTTCGGAAACTACCTCACACACCAAGCCCAATTTGTGAGTATTGGTCAGACCTGCTCCGCTACTCTGCCCATCTCCACAGGGGTTCCCCAGGGCTCAATTCTGGGCCCCCTTCTATTCTCCTCATTTGTAAACTCTTCCTTCAGATAGTCTAAACTGTCACTCTCTCCTCTACACTGATGACCTCGTACTCTTCCACAGTGACATATCCACTGCCAGCATTTCCACAGCTCTCACTCAAAACTACACTGCGGCCCACAACTGGTTGTCAAAGAATCTCCTCTGGGTAAATGCCCAAAAAAACAAATCCATGTTGTTCAGGTCGAAGCCCTTCCTTGCAAAATACACGACTAACTGCCACCTAAACATTCTCTCCCCCGATGGAACAGCCCTGGAAGCCATAAACTCTTTCAAGTACTTAGGAGTCGTACTGGACCCCTCCCTCACCTTCTCTGATCACTTCACTTCCCTAGTCAGCAGGTTCCATCAAAAACTGGGCGCAGCTTATACATTCCGGCAATTTCTTACCCCAGATGCCAGGCTAGCCACTGTCCAGGGAAATCTTCTCCCAATACTGGACTACTGCTCTACCATCTATGCCAGAGCATCCGTAACCACTATAGCCAAACTCTCCTTAGCCTACAATAATGCCTGTCATTTTGCCGTGCTGGCCCCCTTCTCTACCCACCACTGCGTCCTATATAACTCCCTTGGATGGCTCCCATTGCAAGGTTATTTTGACCTTACCCTCTGCTGCCCGGCAGATACAGTTATCTGTACTGGCCAAGGATCCCCCCTTGCGGCTCTTCTCAAGATCCAAACTCCCCGCCGCTGCCTCCACTCAAGCAGCACTCCCACACTAGCGGTTCCTAGGGTACACACACGAATATGGGTGGGAGAGCTTTGTTGGCAGCAGCCCCTACTTGGTGAAACAAACTGCCAATTGTACTCCACTCCGATGACACACACTCTATCTTACATCCCGCCTCAAAAGTTGGCTCCTAGCAAACTCCTGCTGTCACTGTTCCCCTGGATAGTCGACCTGTTCCTATCTAATCTGTCTGTCACCTGCTGAGCCACATTCTGCCTCCTTCCCCTAGGATTTTCCCACCATTTTCCTCCACATCCACTCACTACAAACTGCTGTTTCTACTTCAATTATAGGTAATGTACTGATGTTGCCTACCACAAATGTACCTCTGTAATAATTGATTTATTTATTGTAAATAACTGATGTTACATTATCAAATTCTTCCTTCATTTTTGACCTATGTAACCTGTATCCACAGTTTTGCTTTTGTTCTATTCTCTGTTTGCCTTCTCATGTTTCTTTTCTGTTCGTATTGTTATCTGTGCCATTTGAACAAGGCCCGGGTCGTGCCTGAAAACGGTCCCTGGGATCAGTGCACCCACCCGGTTATCAAAGTCATAAATAAAAATAAATAAATAAAATTACATTCTGGGGATGACTGAATGCAGGTCCACAGAATACTGTTCAGGCGCTGAACAACTGCTCTTAATATTCTGTTTCTTGATCTGCACCAGATTATACCATCAGAATACACCTACCTTCTTGCTGAGTAACTGGTTCGTAAGACAGGACATATTCTTCCTGGCCGCCTGTTGAAACAGTGATGATAAACAGAAAACACGTACAAGGTTGGAAATCTTAAAAAATAAGCCACTTAGCAAGCTAGACAAACTGACATTTTCAGAGAAGCTCATACATTAAAGCATCATAGTTTTCTGTCACTTTGGGTCAGGAATTATTAAACATATGTAGGTACTTTCTGTACTACTTTCTAACGTTTTAAATAAGTTTATGCCATGGTTGTCACTGGTACGGACACCTTATACAGCGCATCAGGAAGATCCAACATGTGGAGCTACTTCTCTATAGCGTGATAACTTGTTATCGAATAGCAGGAATCCCATGTATCACAGTTAAAAGCAGCTGCATACCATGTGTTTGTTTCCCCTAGTTTTTAAATGTTTTTGAATAGCTACACTACTTGGTGTGTACATCTATTAGCATATGTTTAAATGCTTTAAACTTAAGGTTCCAGATTACATGTAAGCAATAAGACACGACAGGGTGTGCATTACGTTGTGATAACCGCACTCCTAGAGGCGTAGTTAGGCACGAGGCTGAAAGCAGAGTACCGGTCGTCCATAGGAATGTGGGTATCATACCGTAATGCACAACCCCGGAGTGTCTTATTGCGCTTATAAAATGGCCCTTTATTTTTAGAAAAAGGTTTTTTATTCTGAAACATTTTTAAATAAGGAAAAATGTAAGTGAATCTGTGCTTTTAACATAAAATAGTCCTTCTGCCTTTTGGTGCTAGATTAAAGTAGTGTTATACAGTGTGTACCTCGCTGCCTACTTAAGCTTCATATTTCCCTGCCAGCTACAACAATTCACAAATGCCATTTTCCTCATTCTAAGTATGACACACCCTTACTTCATTTCATTTTCCTTACTCTGTAGACAAAACTAAAAGGAAGCCATAACAGAGGCTTCTCAGTTCCCCGATGCTGCAAGCATGAGCGTGGTTCAAAACTGCCACACTCACTGACAGCATCATGAATTGCTTGCTCTGTCCTAAAAGCTAAACAGCAGGGCAAGTCATTTGCCACCTTTTCTCTGTTTGTATAGTATTATTGCTTACTTTCTTCATTCTGTTTTTTTTTTTTCTGTGTTTCCCCACATTCAAGAAATGGAATGTTTATCATGAAATGTTTACCATGGAATACAGGGATTCAAAATTCTCCTCAGTTCTACTGGCAGAATGTTCCTCTCCTAACATACTATATACACACACAAGCCTTTTCTAAAGCCACAGACTATGTCAATGTCAGGGAAAGCACAAGAGATTTCCTTGATGAGCATGGTAAAGATAGAAGCAGGATTCTTCACTGTCAGCAAAGAAACAGCTGAAAACTATAAACAATACTTATTGTTTCTAATTTGTTTGTGTGTGTAAGGAGAGTGTGATGATCAAGGAAAAACATTTAATTAATTTGTTCAATTTTTTTTAAGGTAGTTTTATTTTTAGGGCCCAGTTGAAAGTTTTTACAGTGTAAAGGTAGCAGCCATGTTTGTGATGGAAAATCAGTTCTGGTTGTAGTGGGACTGATGGCAAATAGTTCTGGTTGTAGGAGGACTGATTTGCTTACTGTGTGATGTGGTTTAGGACCAGGATGACTGTGCGTATATAGAGATTTAATGTACTGAGCTGATGTCTCTTGGCCAATGAGATTTCTAGATTTTCTCATGCCATTTTATAAATTGGAAAGATTACAACTTAGAAACATAAGAAATAACCTACGATCAGCAGAAGGAGTAGAGTATCTACTCCCAAGATGTAGGACTGAATTGGGGGGAACTGTCTTTTTTTTTTTTTTAAATATGGGACCACATCTTTGGAATACCATGGCTATTTCTATAAGATCCCATAACAGTAATATCCAATTTGGTGATATAAAACACTGGTTCATATCGCGGGCTATTAAGAAATTAGATTGTAGCGCTACTTTAGTTGACACATGAAATGTCTGGAATTGAATAATATGTTATTGCCAGAGTCCACTTGTCCATAACTGTTTTATGGGGTGTTGTCTTATTGAATATGTTACATTAACTATTTATTGTACTGTTTACGTTCTGCTCATGGATTATTATCTGTTTTGGATCATTTGTACCAAGGACCTCACTGGGAATGAGTATGTTTCAGATGAGTTTCCGATTCATTTCTGAACGAATAAAAATTTTTACTACTACTCTGTTTTGTTTTTTTTCTTTCTTTTCATTTAAAACGGAGGTTTAAACAAAGTTTGGGAAAGTACACTGGACAGATGTAATCACTAAAGTAATACCGTATAGTGCAGACGGGACTAACCTGTGCTAGGAGACTGTCCAGACGGGACTAACCTGTGCTAGGAGACTGTCCAGACGGGACTAACCTGTGCTAGGAGACTGTCCAGACGGGACTAACCTGTGCTAGGAGACTGTCCAGACGGGACTAACCTGTGCTAGGAGACTGTCCAGACAGGACTAACCTGTGCTAAGAGACTGTCCAGACGGGACTAACCTGTGCTAGGAGACTGTCCAGATGGGACTAACCTGTGCTAGGGGCTTTTCTTGTTCTCATTTCTTCAATGTGGACAACTCCCTTGAGTGCTCTCTCCATAGGTCAGGGGTCGGAGCACAAACTGAGGAGGATCACGTGGTGGCTGAGGGGCTACAGAAGAAGCTGTTGCTCAGCTCAGCAGGAAGTCCCACCTGGGGGAAGGGCCCAAGGGAGAATAAAAGGAAGCATTCCTAATTTGTCCCCACAGAGGCCTGTGTCCCAGCACGTGAGAGGAACACCACAGGAGTGGAACAGGTGTAAGACTGGCATTTTAGCTGGCCCAGTGGCGCAGAGGGCTGAGGCTCCATGCATTACCTCGCATAATGTCGGTGACCCAAATTCGGAACAACCTCGGGTCGTCGGTGAGCCGGCACAGAGGGGGAGGGTGGGAGCCGGATTGAGCATCCGAAGAGCAGCTCTCTTCTCCTGGGAGGTTGTCGCCCCTCCCCCCAACAGTTCTGCTGCCATCAGGTGGAATTCTGGTAACCGCATAGGCGGGAGGGGGTGGCAAGTAGTGGGAAGGTGTCTCGGAATGTGACATATGCATCTGAGAAGGGTCGGGGAGAAAAGCGGGGAAAAATCCAGGTGTAAAAACGTAATAGGGGAAAACAAAGATTGGCATCTTAGGTGTCCGCAGGTGGAAGCAGGGGACTTTGCCGGTCGACTAAGGTGAGGTATCTTTGCGCGTCTGTTGTAACATTCACTGCAGGGACCGATGGAGAGCCAAAGGTAGACCACAAATGGGAACAGATGCAACACCCTATCTAGGGTAGGATTACAGAGTGATTGGGGGGGGCGGGGAGAACAGGGAAAAACTAAAAACACCGTATCTAGGGTAAGGGTAGAAAGGGAGAAAACCAGAAAATTCCAAATAAAAGCTGAAAGGGAATGCAAATTAGTATCCTACCTAGGGCAGAGAAACATGGGGTAATCCAAACAAAATAATGGAAATCGGGTAACACCCCATCTGGAGTAAGGGCATCAATTCTATCTCACATTAGGAAGAGAGTGCATTTGGAAATGTTGGGAGTGGTACAGTGCAGTGGCTATGGCGTGGCAGTCTTCAGGGAGACCTTGTGGAGATAGAGGTGCTGCCCAATCTGTGGGCACCTCTCTGTGCTCACAAGGGAGGTGTTTCGACTCTGAGCCAAGTTACCCATGATTTGGGAGGCCTCTTGCCCCTCTGGGAACACTATTTAGCACCTCACTGGAGTTTGGAGAGGTTCCAGAGGAACAGAAGAGAGCCAGTGTGGTCCCTCTGCACAAGAGTGGTGGGGGAAGAGGCTAGCAGTTACAGACCAGTCATTCTCACATTAGTAGTGAGGGAAGTTGATGGAGTCCCTGCTGAAGGAGAGACTGATGGGAGTACCTGGAGACAGATGTGCTGCAGGAGCACCAGCAGCACAACTTTACAAGAGGGAGGTCATGTCAAACAAATCACAGATTGTTTTTGACCGGGTAACTAAGGGGTGGATCAGTAGAAGACAGTGGATGTGGCCTATCCGGACTTAAGTAAGGCTTCTGACATGGTACCACACAGGAGGCTGACAAAGAAACTTAGCAGCCTGGGGGCAGGGGAGAAGATAGCGAGCTGGATGTAAGTGACATTACTGAGGAAGTGGAGGGGAAGGTATGTCTCTCTGCAGATGACACAAAAATCAGCAACAGGGTGGACACCAAGGAAGGGGTGGAGAGAATCCAAAGGGATCTTGGGAAACTATAGAAATGGTCTAGGGAGTGACAGCTGGGTTTCAGTGCCAAAAACTGTAAAGTCATGCACCTTGGGTGGGGCAACCCATGGACTGTGTATAATATGGGGGATGAAGTACATACAGTTTCCAATCAAGAGAGGAACCTAGGGGTGATCAAATCTGATGACCACAAGGAGGCAGGGCAGTGCGACAAGACAGGAGGCAAGCTGAGCCTGGTGCTGGGGTGCACAGGGAGGGGGGTCTCTAGCAGAAGGGAGGTCATGTTACCCATGCTTTGCTCACCTGTGAGAACCCACCTGGAGTACTGCTTCCAGTTCTGCAAGCCGCACCCCCGCGGGGATATTGACAGGGTGGAAGTGGCCCAGAGGAGCTACTAAAATGGTTTGGGAGTTGCACAGGAAGCCATACAAACAGAAAATGTGGGAGCTCAACACATACTCCCTGGAAGAAAGGAGAGGGGGCATGATTAAGATCCATAAAGTATGTCATGGGAGTGAACAAAGTACTGGTGGGGAGTCTCTTTCACAGAAGAAAGGGCACCAGAGCACCGGACATGCTACGAAGCTTGAGCGGTAGGGCGTTTAAGATGGATGTGAGGAAATACTTCTTCACAGAAAGGGTGGTGAATGCCTGGAAGAACCTGCCAGAAGAGGTGGTAGGGGCCAAGACAGTGAGGAGTTTCAAACATCGTGGGATAGGCACATGGGTATAATAAGCAGAGGTAAGGGAGGAGAGAGGGAGGGAGGGAGGGAGGGACACCTGTGACCAAGCAGGGTCCAAGGTGTAGTATTAGGCAGGAAAACAGAGCAGACTAAATGAGCCTACCTGTCCTTTTCTGCCGACGCATTCCATTTCTGAGTTAGAATTCCAGTGTGCACATCTGTTACTACAGTATTACATTACCCCATGTAAGCCTGCATAGAGCAATTCAGTATAGTTATTTGAATTTTTTTTGTTTTTGTTTGATTGTTTGGTTACTGAAAGCAGAAATTACCTGCTTTTTAAATCCCTGGTGAATGTAACAATAAAAAATATTACAGTTTTCATTATGAAAATAGCAAATGCAGAAAAGCTGTTTATTTAATAATGCTCTGAAAACAATTTATGATGCAGTGAAATCAGGCAAAGATAAATCCACTTGCTAGGAAGGCAGACTAATAAAAGTACATTTAAAGGGAAGTCATTCTTCCTAAATAGTAAGGATTTCTGTGAAGGAATTCATCAAAATCACAAAGGATCATCCCATCAACTGCAAAACCTTACTTAAGGCAGAAGTATGTGTCTATTTACGATATTTTGATTAGCACTGTCTACGCATTTGCTAGAAACTCATCTTCGGGTCTCATAACAAGACTTAACATGTTAAATATTCAGGGGCTCTGATCCATATATTTGCTCTACGAACTTCAAAGGAAGATTGAATGGGATGTTTAATTTAAAATGAACATGAATGCCTCATTTCATGGAAGATTCAAAGTTACATGGCAGCAGGGAAAAAGATTAATATGCCACTTTCGTCGTGTTCTTCAGTGGCTTCAAGTTTGTATTTAAAGCTAAAGTAAAGCATCTGAAATATAATGTAGCCATATGCATACACACGGAATACGGGATAGTAACGTGTCATTTAGAAGGAATGCTGCCACTGAGGGGCTGGAAGGACAAGTGACCTTTAAGAGCTAGTTAGCCCTGACATGTTAATATTTCACAAGAATATGGGATTTTGCTATGAGACAGTTCATATAATGCACTGGGATAGTGGTTTCTGAAGTTCAGAGTCCTTCTGCAATCATTTCTGGGGTTTGCCATTGTGTTTTGCCCTAGGGTATAGTCAGTGGTGTTTTGGTTTATCCTTTTCCCCCGTAAGTGTTTCCATGGTATGGGTCCTCGTATAAAAGGAGGCGTGGCTGCAGCCGTACATCTAGTTTGGCATTCAGGAAGGTGCAGGGAAACAATGTGAGGTTTGCAGTTAGGAGCCGCATATTTTGTGGTCAGAAGAGTCACGGGAGCAAGCAGCAGTAGCTGTAGGAAAAAAAGGGCTCGCGTATTGACGTGAAAGAGAGAGGGCAACAGACAGTGCGTCGAGGGACATGGCTGATTTTCGAGTTAAGTTGGCGGGAGGTGTTTGGTCAGTGATAGGGTTTTTAGGTTAGGGCACTTTCTGACAACAGATTTTTTTGTGTGTCTGTAATGCTTTTTTCCATGCTGTATTTGGGAGAGGTTGAGAGAGAGTGGACAAAAAATGTGCCAACTTAGTTTATTGTACAGTGTAAAGTTTCAGCTTGCCATAACGTGGCAAGTTTTCAAGATGTTCACCTCAAACCTGAAAAAAAGGCAACATCAGGTCCCCTCCTCACAACCACATCAACAGTCATACTCAATTCCCCCTGAAATGTGCCTTCTGCGAGGACACTGTATTCTGCTATTAGCATGACCATTATGGGTCACACACAAAAATGAAATCTGTCACAAAAATAAGTTGCCCATAAAACTGGCGTAAGGCACTTAATGTCATTTTTTTTTAAACAAAAATCCAGCTACAAAAAATGTGAGAACTGAACGTCTTTTTTTTGGGTTTAAAAATACACGTAGAACTAAGGAAAAGCCACTAGTCAGACCCTCATCCTTGGTCCTAACTCTAACCTGAAGGTTTCATGATTCAACTCTCAACTCTTTGGACTAAGATGAATAAAAAAAAAAACAAATCTTATTAACCACATTTTTAATGTATTTTGAACCTAGAACTTTCAGACTGCTCTACCATATTTGCAAAATCCACAGAGTCAGTTCACAGACAGTGCGTATGCCAAATTTCAGATCATTACGTCCTGGGATGGCCAGGGTATTAAGGTGCAAAACGCAGGGTTTAACACAAAGATGCATTTGTGACCGTTGGTATACTGGCGTGTCCATGCTCCCATAACATATCAGATGTTATTACTGACATTTCTTTAGTATCTCACCATTAAATTCATTATTTTAAAGGCATAGATACATAGACAGTGTTGACAGATAAGGGCCTATGGCCCAACCAGTCTGCCCATTTGAGCTTGTAAGTTCAGTTTGTTTTCCTAGAAGTCTGTTGCCTCTTACCCCTGACCTCCAGAATTCCTTTATGTCTATCCCATGCATTCTTAAATCCTGTGATTGTTTCAGCCCCCACCACTTCCTCTGGCAGGGTGTTCCACTTGTCCACCACCCGTTCTGTGAAGAAATTCTTTCTCATGTTTCCTCTGAATCGTCCTCCCTCCAACTTCATCCCATGCCCTCTAGTCCTGGAACATCTTTTTTGCTTAAAAATAGTGTTTTCCTGCACCCTGTTCCTCCCTGTAAGATACTTGTATGTCTCTATCATATCCCCTGACTAAAAGGCAGTCTTTGGAAATGTTGCATTTTTAAGCTTTATTCCACCCACAAGTTATCCATATGTTTTTCATTATCAGTAGTGTGCGACACGGACACATAAGTATGCCTCACCATAGTAACAACATACATTATAATGTGTGCCACACTTTATAGCTATGGCTGTGACTGGAGCAGCAGATCAGTACATAGTATGCTTAGAAATGTGTCTATAGTTTCTTTACTACACAAACTAATGCTGAATTTCTTCTATTAGACAACAATGCTGAAGACAGGATACATCCTGCACACCACTCCTTTAACTAATGATGGTCTAGCTCTGAAAAGCCATAGTCAGATGGCAAGCAATGGTCCACAGGAAAAGATCAGTCAACCTGATGAATAATGTAAGCAGGCCTAAAAACCACTGCACAGATTTGCTGCGTATGGTACTGTATCGTAGGGGCCACCAAACAGCTCATGCATTTGGAACTGCTGCAGGCAAACTAAAATGTCCCCCTTCCCCTTTAAAGCATCAGAATGAAAAGCATTATTTGCAATAATATCCACTGAGGTCCAATGGTTTATTTAAAAACCAAAATATCATGACAGTTTTAAATCTTGCTAAGTTTATTTTAGGCTTTAAATAAGCAAGGTTTTACAAAGTGGGTAGCATGCCATTGGTTTCTCTTCTATCCGGAAATAAACTTAAGGAGGTCTGTACAATACTTATTGAAATCCAGGCTGTGCATGCAGTTTCAACAGCTCACTCCAGATAAAACATCAACATGCAAGTGGGGATTATAAAGGGACAGTATATACTCTCGGAGGGGAAACGCAAAGCTACCCCAAATATCATTGTGATCGTTGCTCTGACTCTTACCGTTTTGTGGTCAAGGAGCAGCTTGGATGCTACTCCTGCCCGAGTTCAAACAGTGCCCCACAATAAGGTCTGGTGGGGAGGAAACACCTGCCCACAAAGCACTTCAGACAGCTGATTAGTGCAAGTTTCCATTTGAGAGCTAAAAGTATATATTGTCTCTGCATTAAATGAACAGGGGGTGAAAAACTAGAATGAAATCGTGAAAGACCTTCTAATCCACCATACTCATCTGTAATCAAGATTACTATCAGATTTGACCGCAGTAAAGAGAAACACAAGAGGTCATTTTGACTGACTATCGCCTGGATTTAATAATTAACAAAACAGTCTTTTGTTACCTACACCTGGAATCCTCAGGCATAAACTGCAGACAGTTTAATGTACTGTATTAACTTTCTCAGAATACGCATTTACCAACTATAATTCTAAACAGACTGCATTTGTGGAAATACGCTAACTGGAAGGGCAAGGGGTTAACAGCATTTGAAAATACATCTGTCTGTGCATATTCAAGGATGCTGTTTTCTCATTTTTTGCTTACGCCATACAGAATGTAAATTAATAAAGGAGACTTTTTTTTAGTTTATTTTGTTATTACCATAGTAATTCAGTGCATTCCTTGATAATCCTATACATTTATAAATGTGAGATAAAAGCAAACAGGATCTGCACATGAAACAAACCAAGTAACATGATTTAACATCAGGGACATCTTTTATAACCAGCAGTAACTTAGCTAAGGTAATGGGTATGATTCAGTTGGGGGACGGACATTAGTAGTATACTGAATAGTCATGTCCTCTCATTGGTTTTATTTTCATGTTCTCAGGACAAACATGAAAATTTACATAGTTGTCATAATCGCTGATCTTCCGGAATATCTTCACCATAGATCACCACTCATGGGTCTGGGTCCGGAGGCATTGGGGCCTTGTGAGAGCAAATCTTTTACAGGGAGGAAGCCAACATCGGGTACTGATGGAGCCTGCGAACTTCACATCAGCAATAATCATCATTGGCTCTCTCAGCACCTCAGTTCTGTTCACCAAGAGGAAAACAGAGAGCTAGTTCCTGTCCAGCCTAAGGGACAGGAAAAAGGATATAGGAATAGAATAAACACCACAATAAAATCGAACTGCCAGCCTTAGACTAAGAAGGACAAGGCACACTCGGTGGCACAGGGTAGAAGGGTCATTAGAGCCTGGGCCTCACACCACTAACCAAACAGGAGTGGGCAGTGGCATAAGAAGAGGGCAGTAGCCCTGAGCATGTGGCTCTGGCAAAAAGGCACAAGGGTGATGCCCAGAATGGGACCCCCTTGTAAATGAGATGATACGTGACTAAGAAAAAAAATACAGACTCCTGGATAAAGGGAACAAGGGCATGCCATCAGAAAGATAAATACATAAGTGGGACTGGGATATCAACCAAAAAAGTCTGACATGGAAAACCACAGCATAGAGTAAAATTCCTATGTCTCTTGCAACCAGAGGGACATACACCCCGTGTAAGGGCTACTACAGTTAATTCAATAGGGTGCACGGCACCTACCACATACAGCAAACAGCCAAGTGGCATTAGGGTGGATACTGCTCAGGGGCACAGGCTGGATTTGATAACTAACAGGGATATACCCACAAGGGGCTACACCCTGGGCAGGGAGAAGGAGGACAAGAAAGAAAAGGAGGCTGTCTTCCTCGAGAGACCGTTTTATATATTTATTTAAGTTTTTGGTGGAATGAGGGTCTAAGAATCCTTAGTCCAGTTTTGTACTGCTTTTTTTTGTTGTCATTGCTTTTGTGTTGAGGGGGTACCCAAAGGCGTGCCCAACTCTCTTTCAGAGAAGCAAAAAAAAAAAAACAGCACAAGATCAGAGACGCCCAAGAGGGGGTGTGACTGGGGAGATGCCCAAGAGGGGTGTGTGACTGGGGAGATGTCCAGTACCTACTGAAGCACTGCCAACACCAGCAGGGTGAGCTGCCCAGAGGTCCTGGCTCTCTCTTAGCTGGGGAAGGTGAGCTGGGCATGATAATCAAAAGTGAAGATATTCCAGAATATCATCAATTATGGTAAGTAAGTAATTTTCCTATTGTCCAGGAATCTGTCTTCACTATTAATTCCTACTTTTGGGTCCAAGTCCTAAGCCTCCCTTTTCAATGAGGGAGGAGCTGGTTCACCATGAGGATAACAAGTTCCTTCAGCCCTCTTAGTTGGTCAGAACTCCTAAAGGCAGGGGCTCCTTATGAGTCTAACGGGACCAGAGACTGATCAGGGTAAGATGGGAGGCTCCTGTAGCACAAAAGTGGGAGGATGCCCCAACAGTTGTCGCCTGACCCTGCGGGAGAAGAAATGAGCCCCCAGGAAATGCAGAGGTGCCCGTCTAGAAAGACGAAGCCATGCCGTTCCCATGAGAGAGACTGCGGTTACCACAAACCTAGAGGCCATCTCACTGGCATCGTATGATGCCCTTGACGGATGCCTTGCCACCTCCAGATCTCGAGCAGAAAAGTAAATGACACCCAACTAATTCATTCTTAGGCAGTGCAGGTAGGAGCTGATCTAGCTGCAGTCACAGGTGCCTAGTGAAGGCTATCGGATGTGCCTGATGTGCTGCGATGCACATCACAATGTGTGCTGAGGTAGGCACCTTCCTGCTAGAGGCAGCCTCAGGAGGTGGGTCACACGCTGGGCGGTTTGGCCCCAAAGGTGTCTAACACTTCCAGCCCTGAAAAGTTGCAAGGCACTATACCTACAGGTCCCAAGGGTGTGCAGGACTGGAGTAAAAGGTCCCTGGGGGCTGGAGAACAAGAGAAGAGACATTCTATCCTTGATGCATCCTTGAAGGCTGTAGGCCAGGGAGGGATGACTGCAGAGCAATCGCCGAAAGCTCTGAGGAGTCCCAACGACAAGGATACCAAATCATGGCTTGAATACAGGCCTACATCCACAGCCTCGAGCATGTCCACCAGGAATCTCTGGTACAGAGTGTACGTATAAGCCAAGAACAAGTTTATTGAGGATTTCTGGCCATCTGAGGTGGATGTTGATGGAGAAGAGGAGGTGAACCCATAGGATAGTAGTGCTGGGAGACAGGCTGAAACCAGGCTCTGTTGTACTCCCCATGGTGTTGATCTAAGGCAGCAACAATCTGTCTGTACTGTTCACGGATAACTGGCCCATGTACCCGAGTAACTGCTGCAAAAGTGCAAGAGGCCTGGAAGGGGGCAGAGAAGCAGGATCTCTCGGGCCTCTACCTGGGCTGAGGGTTTGCATAGGGGACCTTGGACAGGACCACCAGAAGAGGGTCATTCTATACCAGTGGAATAACCTGGTTGGTGCCTATGGGGGGGGATTCCCCCAAGTGGGGAGAGTGGAGCCATATAGTCCCCATAAGGTGGCACCAGTCCCCACAAGTGATGGTGTCAGCCAATGGCTCATTTGAGAATACCGCCTCCAGGCCATCATCAGACCTCAAGCCAGTGGTGCCTAGTGGGGTTGGGCTCTGTGTCACCAACTGGCTCAAAGATGTGTTCACCCCAGTTGTTGTGGCCAGCACCATCCTTAGTGTTGGGTCCAGTGTCCATCCCAGAGCCATCCCTAACCCCGGCACTGCAAGAGGCACCAGGGACGACACCATTGAAGGCATCATGCTTGATGCTGGGCCCAGGACTGTCACCGTGACTGGTGTTGCATCTGTCACCATAGGTATCATCATCCTTTCCCCTTGTATCACTAGTGACACTGGAGGAAAGAACTACCGCCGATGCTGTAACAGGATGAAGTATTGCCCTCATGACAGTCCCTCTCCCAAATGGTATCAGAAGGGGACCCAGTGCTGTGCCCGGCACCCCCCATTTACAGACACTGCGAACAATGTCTGGATCCGGGGTGGCACCAGTCCATGACATTGAGGTGTCAAACCAAGGGAGACAGAGGGTATAGCTCCGATCTCCCCATCGGGGATGTCCATTACCCTGGCAGACTGTCTGTTGGGAGTTCACAGCCGGCTGCCCACAACGAGCCAGCTGTCCACCAGACCCACCCACCAAGGCCTCTGGCACCTCAGTAGAGGGAGGTTAGGGGAAAGGCAAAGAGACCTAATCTTGGATTCACGAATGTGACACCTCCCTCCAAAAGCTGTGGGTCAGCAGACCCCACTTCATCACGTGGACTTCCAGTGTGTGGTGGTCTGTGGAGAAGCAAACATCCCTCTCATCCATGCTGTGAGCTGGGCCAAGGCACGTCATGCAGGAATGATGCCGTTCCATTGTTGCCATCGGTTTTCCACTGGGGCACTGACGCATAATGGGGGGCAGACAGTATTCCTTCTTAGCCCCTTCCTTACTGGCTTTTGTCATTGTCCAAAAAATAATAAACCAAGGAAGAACGAAATGGCATTATGAAAGCAGTGACGCAGTTTGAAATGCAAAAGGTGCCGCTGCTGCTCCCACGGTGTTGCCTTGGTTTTTGGGGGGGGAAGAGAGACAGAACTAAGGTACTGAAGGAACCAGCAATGGTTACTGGCTAGGACACATGGCACCATGTGAGGTGCACAGGCACCGTTGGTACCAGATGTTGGCTCCCTCCCTCGAAACAATTTGCTGTGCGGTCCCAGTGCCTCCGGTCCAACACCCGTAAGTGGGAACTGATGGTGGAAGACAGATTCCTGGAAGATCAGCTGACAAGAAGAATCTCATTTATACTGTGGTCCTGCCCACTCAGTTTTCCAGTTAGATGATTTGAAGCACAAGTTAAAGCAGCAATATTTGTCAGCTGACAAAAACATCTATCATATTTTTTCCAATTTAGCTTATGTTCCTTCTCTGCCACGGGGCAGGGCATCCTTCGATCCTAACAGCATCTCCCCCCACCGTCCTCAAGTTCTTACCTGATATTACGCTCCCAGGCCACCCACCAAACACCAGAGTTGGGCCCTTCCAGCTTGTTCCCATGGGACAGGGTTGCCTTCTCCTCCTCCTTGGCATCTGCCCCACTCAACTGTGTCAACTCTGGTAGAAGTGAAGCTACAGCAGGTCCAGGAGCAGGCAGGCCTGATCCAGAGTGGACGTGGTGGGCTAGCAGACCGTCATCTCCCTGCTGCTGGCATGTGGGTTTCCACTTTTCAGGGTTTTTACAGGGGAGTGGGTGTTCAAGCCATCAACACACCGCTGTACATGCTCCCACACAGGGCATGCTGATGTCCACCACTCCCCTCCCACTGTGTATGTGGTACCAGGCTCCCTCACTCCTAGCTGCCATTAGGTGTCAGGACTCCACAACCTTGCCTCCCTACAGGAGGAGAGCAGTCCTGCAGATGCTTAATCCTCCTCTCCAGCCGACCCTCCGATGCTCCGCTCTTGTTTCCAAACAGAGGTTGTCAGCGTTGCAAGAAGGAGTGCTACTGCTACACCATCAGGTCGGCTATATATATATATATATATATATATATATACACACATATATGCACACTTTTTTAAGCAAAAATATACTTCTGACATCCTTAGAATCATCATCACTACTGTAGTTTGAATATTCTCAAATATTTTTTTAAATAGCTTTTACAGTTAATTTTGTAATTAATGACTCAAGTCATAAAAGATGGCCGACACGCACCATTTTTAAAAATCTCTTCCACTGAGGTTACCTTAATGTACATACTAAATTAATACTGTGGCTATATTAGGATTGTGTTACAGTACCACATACGGGAAACTCAAGCACTGCGTACCAAGATACAGTATTTTTTTTTCCATTGTGGGCATGATGCAGGAGTGGGAACTTTCATAAACTTCAAAATCCTGTATCTGCATTCAGGAATGAAAGTAAATGAAAAGAAAACTGGGTATATTGATGTTTTCACCAAATATCATTGCTGGGAGGGGGGGGGGTGACGGGACCCTACGTGGTGACTAACAAATATTGCTGCTTTAAGAGTCTTGTCCAGGGGTTGTACAGTGAGAGTTGTGGTTACTTAGCTGGCGTTCAAACCAAGATCTCCCTGGCTCACAGCCCTTCACTCTAACCATGAAACCACACTACCACTATTTTGATAATGCAGCTATAGTTTTAGCTCAATTTCTGCCCCTTCCAGAATTTGACATAATGACTTATTTATTTACTCTAACATTCAACAAGTCAGGTACAGGAAGTTGTGTCACTCTGGTTTGTGAAACGATGCAAACTACAACACAGGCAGGAGCTATGAAACCAGAAAATAAAAATAAAATGAGCTTTATGGGTAAAATGAAATACAGAAATTAAAACACACTTACGGTAACTACTTTCACTATCGCTGGCATTAGAGGTTATATGCTCTGAAATTATATAATACAGAAAACATAAGCAAAACACACAATGGCACAAACAAAACAAAGCAACAGAAATGGAAAATTAGCTATTAACAAAGATACACTAAGGGAGGTACTGCATGAAGCTAAGCACAGGAAAATGCAGTGATAACTCTTTAATAACAAGAGAAGGCCATCAAACTGAATGAGTGTGTTCCGTTACAATGCAGCAGGTGTATGTATGATGTATTATATATCCATCTAACTATATATGGTATATATCTGAATCTACATTTGTTTTAACTCTATTCAGCACTCAAGAGTTAATCTGTTGTAAGAACTAAACCTTTGCCTGCACTATTTTTTTTTTCCTTTTATTTTTACCCAGGATAGCCCAGCTGAGATGTTGCATCTTCTTTCCAGTGGGGGTCCTGCTTCTATCTGTCTTTGCTGCTAGGTAGACTGGGAGGTTAGCCAACTTGCTTTTTTTTTTTTCCACACAATTGTATTTATTCTCCTTTGGCAGGTCCCCCAGTCATCAGCCAACCTACCGGACTCGGGGTCTTTCAGGGGCTTGTAGTGCCTTGCATGCCCTGGCAGAACCCCACAGCTCGGCCCAGAGACATCATCCTTGGGTGGGCCCCATTTTTTCCTCTGTTTTCTCCACTAGGTGCCCTAACCCCGAGACCCTAGAAGCGGTGACGCATGTGCATGGAGGCACACATGCACACTGCAGCTCCAGTACCAGCCTCTTCCGCCCTCCCTTGGCCTAGCACCAGCACTCCTCAGAGCGACGCGTCCACTCCAGCCTCCACCAGGGGGCGGCCAAGAGGAGGTGGGATACTCCCTCCTGAGGCAGAGAGCTGCCAGCCAGCAGCCACTCACATCCTACTCCGCCCCCCAATGACCAAGGCTCGTTCTCGAACCCGGGTCGCCAGCATGGCACAAGGTGTGGCGTCCAGTGCCTCAACCCTCTGCACCACCGGGCTGGCTGAGCTGACTTAAGATCACAAAGTCCGTATTTGGCTCTAGTAGGGTTGTATTCTGTGATCTCCCAGATTCCTAGCCAGTGCTCTAACCACTAGATCACACTGACTACTTAAACTACAAGTACACTGTATGTAAAAGCAAGTACTGGGCTGCGCCCATTGACTGCCTTAGTTTGCTGCAAAATTTTGCCCGTTCCCCCAACCCCTCTCCTACCTTACTTAAATAGACCTCTAACCCCACCCTCCCTCTTACATATCCCACCTCCCATTGCCTATTGGCCAACACTTGTAGCTTCCTCTGCTCTGCCTATGCCTCCCATCCCCCTTCTCTCATCCCACGCAGTGTACTGATTGAGGTGCTCCCTTTCTCAATCTCTTTTTCTATCTGCCTCCTGCTAGCCAAGTTACTCCCTCCTGTTCAGCTCGCTTCCCCGCCCCTACTGTGCTAGTACGCAAGCCATGCGGGTTCTCTCTGCCTTTCTCTTGCCTCTCCTCCTCCTCCTCCTTGCCCTGCCCCCCTTTTCTCTCTCCTGGTCCTAGCCACCCCTCCCACCCCCACCACCCTCTACTCTAGTTCCACTGCTACTCCAAGGGAACCCTTGCAGTACATATAGAATACCGCCTTGAACCTTGCGACCTCTACTTCCGGAAACAATGATCAAAACTATCTCTCAAAGAGCTGCGAATCTGCTCCTTAAAACTCCCACTCCTCCTCCTCATCTCAGGCAGTGTCCATCCCAATCCTGGCCCTAGAAGCTCAGGCCAAACACAAACTCCAGATGCCCTTATCCTTGCAACCATAAATATCTGCAGCCTACTACCAAAGCTGGATGCACTCCAGGCCTTCATATGCCAACACAACCCTGACATCCTTGCAGTGATGGAAACTTGGCTGACTCCTAAAGTTCCTCACTTGGCAGTAACAATACAGGGCTACAATGTCCATAGGCTGGACCAGATATCCAAAAAAGGCAGGGGTTGTGCAATCTATATCAAAGACTCCCCATCATGGCACCCTGTAGCAACTCCATCACTTTCTGCCTCGGCCCAGATTCTGCCAATAAAAATCATCCTAGGTCCCAACCATAAAGCCCTGACTATTGTCTCCATATACATCCTGCCTAGGGACCCTAAACATGGCTTCAACGACGTCTTAAACTTTATCAACTCTCATCCTCCTGAAGCTGAACTTATTCTACTAGGGGATTTCTACATAAACTGGTTAGCATCGGGCACCAGTGCCTATAAAGACTCCATCTCAGCTGCTAACCTCACGCAAATGGTAAACTCCCCTACTAGGATTAACTACAAGACTGGCACCAGTACCTTCCTGGATTGGGTCCTCACCTCTCACCCCACAAGGATTTCTCATATGACCATTCTCTCAGATTCTCTCAGTGACCACTCCCCAGTCATATGTGCATGGTCTAACAAATTCCTCAAGCCCCCTCCCAAAATTATCACTAGCAGAGTCCTTCCTCGTGGAAGACTTCCACATCTCAAACAATACCTGCTTCTACAACCTGGCTACCCATCTACAAAGCAACAGATGTTAACTTGGGTCTTGATCACTTCATCTCAATTTTCAACAAAGCCTGTGACCTCTTTGCCCCTGCTAAAAGGCGCAAAACAAAATCTCTCTCTCTAACCCATGGCTCACCGCAGCTCTTCTCTCAAAGCTGAAACTAAGGGACCACCTCTGGCAGTTGCCAGGGCCACTGGCAAACAAGTGGGTATACAAAATTACAAACAAGCATGAAATGCCTGCACAAAAGTCATGCGGCTCACGAAATCCACCTATTACAAAGATGCTCTCACCAATAGATGGGGAAATGGTCGTGCTTTCTGGGACAATATCAAGGATGTTACAGGGAAGCAGCCAAAAACCTCTCCAGCCATGTTAATGGTTGATGGATCCTCAACCCTCGACCCCAAGGTGATCGCAAACATCTTTAACATGGCTTTTTCAGACCTTAGTGCTGTTCTAGCCCATGACTTTTTCAAAAACAGGGCCTACTCCCCAAATACCTCAGCCCCTCAGTCTAACCATCCCCTCTTCTACTTCAGGGAGGTAAGGCTGAATGAAGCTCGCCGCTATATTACTGCAGCTATCTCTAAATCTAGACCTAGAAGTGACACCCTGGACCTTAAGCTTCTGTTGCTCACCCTTGATGAGGTAATTCATCCATTAACAAAAACCCTAAACCTCTCTCTTAGCTGTGGAAAATTCCTGGAGTTATGGAAAACAGCCACCGTGACACCTGTCCATAAAAGTGGGGATGACAAATCACTCAAATTATCGCCCTATCTCCATACTGCCCCCACTCTCTACGGCACTCGAGCGCATCATGGCTGATCAACTTACCAACCACTTGAATAAATACAATATACCTTGTCCACAACAACACGGTTTCTGGAAAGGTCACAGCACCACCACAGCCCTTCTTGAGTTCACTGGAGTTTTGCACAAATCCCTTGACAACGGCCTTCTCGCAGGGGCCGGTTTCGACCTCTCCAAGGCCTTCGATACAGTACACCATGGACTACTAATTGACCAACTACTGAATGCCGGGCTATCACAGGCTCTTCTCTCTGGTTTAAAAGTTGCTTAGAAAGCGATGCTTGAGAGTAAAATTCTGCGCTCTTTCTGACACCCTGCCTGTTAGCTCGGTGTCCCAGTGATCCATACTGGGCCCCTCCTTTGTAGCCTTTCTTAAACTCCCTCCTTACCACTGCTCTGAGCAGATCATACTATATGCCGATGATGCTGTTGTATTCTCCACTCACAAAGATCCTGCA
The DNA here is from genome assembly GCA_016271365.2 of Neoceratodus forsteri. Taxonomy (NCBI): domain Eukaryota; kingdom Metazoa; phylum Chordata; order Ceratodontiformes; family Ceratodontidae; genus Neoceratodus; species Neoceratodus forsteri. The sequence goes on from CM028137.1 coordinate 942,495,054, forward strand.
ACTCTTCAACACAACCTTCAACTTGGTTTCAGTTCTGTAGAGACATGGTTTCTTAATCATAAACTGGTCCTCAATGACAAGAAAACCAAATCTGTGCTCTTCTGCAGGTCTCATAACCCACACAAGCTACACCACTTGGCCATCTCCACCACCCAGGAGAACACTCTAGATCAGGTGGGGTCCTTCAAATACTTAGGGATACAGCTTGACCCTAATCTCTCCTCTTGACCTCATGTAGATAATGTAGCTAGAGCTGCTAATACATGGCTTGGTCTCCTCTACAAACACTGACACCTCATGCCAGAAGCTTTGAAGGTTGCAGTCCTGAGCTCTGTGATCTCTGTAATAGACTATGGTCTCATCATTTATGGCTCGGCCACAACCACAACCCTTAGACGCCTCTCAACTGCCTTAAATAAGGCATGTTGGCTCATCACTGGTGCTCACCGTCTTACCCACACATGTGACCTGTACACTCTGACTGGCTGGCTCCAACTATCAAACTGCACAAAGTTTCTCACCTGCTCCATGGTGAAAAAAATCTACCTTGGCCTTGCACCTTCTGGAGTCTCAACTCTGTTACAATATCGAACCAACAAATGGTGCCTTCGGAGATCCACGCTACAGCTACTGAAAGTCCCCCACTGTCACACTTCACAGGGACAACGTTCTTTTGCTTAGCGAGCGCCACTCTGGTTCAATGGTCTCAGCCCCACCATCTCCTCTGCCCCGACAACTGGTATGTTTAAAACTAAGCTCCAGGACTATCTCACTACCAACAGCTCCTGTGACTGCCCAACTTAACCTTGTTTCTCCACTTCCCTGCCTGCTCTAGTGGTCCCCCCTTCCCTCCTCACTGGATTCTACCCTCACATCTTGGTATGCTCAATGCTGCACTTTTCACCCTCTCCTCACATTCCTTCTCCCCCTCCCCATGACTCTGGCACTTCTTATCTCTTGTCTGTTTTCTCTGACAAATGCCACTGGCTACCTTGCTTACAATGTTACCCTTGAATTGTATTAATCTGTAATCTGTTTGCAATGTCTACATTATTGTAATGTCTGTCTTGATGTTCCCCATAATTTGTATTTCTCTGACATGGAACCTTTGTAAAAAAGCCTTGGCTCAAAGGTATCTGTAATCCTAGACTTGATAAATAAAAAATGTACTTCTATCATATTCTTCTGTTATATGTTATATTTATAAAACTACAGAAGCATTTATTTATATTAGTGCATTTTGTTAGGGCCAGACTACAAGCATTGCTGCTTGTTTTGATCTTATGCAAAGGTAAACTAATAGTTCCTGTTTCAAATTTATAAGAAAGTATCATTTTCCTCAGAGCATTCTGCTGAACATTTAAATCTGAAAAGCTGATAGGATACAACATTAATATTGCTGGAGGTAGGACTGAACAGCATGAAGCATTTTAAAAGGAAACCTGACAGTAAATTTGGAAATGGGGTATTATAACCACAAATACCCTGGCGTGCATATAATCACGAGGCAGAGGTTAATGTGCACTATACTTTACATATATTTACAAGAATGTAATGGTCTCCATGGAAATCATTCATTAATAGGGAAAGATTTATGGGTACTGATGAGAAATCAGACTATGACAATAAAGTGCATTCAGTTTCTGAATTCACTGTTCAATCTTATAATTTTACGCAAACTTGAAATGCTGCTTTAATGTACTCAGTGTTTGTACTGCGTTTTAAATGTTTTCATAATTTCTTATAATTCAGTTTGCACAAATTGTTAACATTGATATTTTTATCTTTTATTCCTTAGTATGTGGTTCCTAAATTGAGGTTTCACTACAAGTAAAAAACAAAAATGTTCCAGCAGTTTTTAGTTGCTGACTGATCTGTTAGAAAGGGTAGAGCTGCTGATTAAACTGAGGAAACGGGCCAGCTTAGAGTGCGGTACTATTTTTATACACTGTATGAAACAACCGTGGAAAACTGAAGCAAAGAAACTGTGAATGTGTTTTGACGGTCTTTCACTTGAGTAAAAAATAGCACAGCACTGCAGGGTGTTGTGTTCTTCCATTTATATTCCAGTGGTTTTTAACTATGGAAAAGAAGACCTAGTTTCCATAAAAAGTGGTATTTAAGTGATGATGTCATAATACCCGCTTCAGACAATAAGTCCATTGTGCCTTGTGGGTAAACATGAAGTGTAAACCACCTCAGAAGGCATTAAATAAACTGCTCCCCCAGACACTAGTTTAATTATGTATGACTATTTGATTGGCAGGCTTTTTTTTGTAGATTAATTACATTTTCAGACTTTCAATGCTTGATATTTGGTAAGGCCAGATCAAATGATTTTCTTGTTCCACACAAATGAAAATTATTTTGGGGGTTAGGTGGGGTGAGGGCAAGCAAAGAGTTTTGTTTTTTCTCCCCTTTAAAGTCTAACTAGATGTATTATTGGAACTGGTGGTTATTATTACAGATCGACGATGAATAAACTCACACAACCATTACTACCTTACTTTTGACCGTACCTTCCTATGTCCCCATGCAGTAAACAGATCAGCTATGCTCAACAGGAAAGCAGTCAAGCCAGAAACTTCACTTATGCAATGCAAATTTCTTTAACAATTAACATCCTTAAATAAGATAAAGGGATTTTGACATAACAGAGGTCAGTTATTAACCTGTAAATATTGTTTCACTACTAGTGCTCCTTCTATAGTCACACTTGTGCAGTCATCTGAGCATGTGCGAAGTCCTCAGAAGGCCTACTGACTAGAGCGTCAGCACCTCTTCTTCATCTCATGCCCTTCTACCTGCACGTTGCAGATCTTGAATGATGAACTGCAGAAACAGCGAGGAACTGCTCGGCTAGTAACAACTAAGGGCTAGTAGCCAGAGGAGGCTGGCCAGCTTAGTGCAACTGTCGAAGAAATACAAGTGCAGTAATGAAACAAAAGTTTCAGGTCCAACAACTACCTGGATTCCTCCTGAACAGTCACATTTGTGCAGTCTATTAGCGATACCAGGGCTGGAAGATGCTAAGACTTTAGCTCAGCTGAACTAAGGCTTTAAGCAGGAAGATCCCAAAAGCAACATCCCTGCAAGATTGGAGATGTAAGCTGTAAAAGGTCATGAAAGTGTGTTCAGACAACTGGGTGGCAGCTCTGCAGATCTCACTGTTTGGAATACCCCTAACAGAAGAGGCAGAAGCAGCTGTATGCTGGGTCTAGTGGGCTTGGATACCCTCAGGCTGCATACGAGAGGCCAAAGCAAAACCACCTTTAATACAATAAACTATCCACTGAGTGATGGCTTACTTAGCAGCATGACAACCTCTGGACTCCTCAGTGTGGGTTATGAAGAACTGGGTAGCAAGCCCAAACTCCTCTTTTCTACAACTGTAGACCAAGAATAGAAGTCTCACGTCAAGCTGATATAGGTGCGCCTAAGCAGGGATTGCACGGTCCATGAGAAAAGCACACCAACAGTTTCAAGGTCTGGTTTATACAGAGCTCTGAAGCTGGGCAAAAATGTCCTATTGGTGCACATTACAACCTTGTCCTAGTAGAAAACCAGACAGGCTGAGTCAATCAAGAGGGCTTGCAGGTAACTGCCCACTGTGCCGAAGTGATGGCCACCATGAAAGCCACTTTTCAGAATAAGAAACTAAGGTCACACATTGCCAGAGGCATGAAAGGTTTTTCCATGAGTCTGGTCAACCCCAGGGTTCAAATCCCGCACTGAAGGCTCATGAAAAAGGAAATATATGGTCAAACCCCTTGAAGAAGTGACTGACCACCTGCTCTAAAGTGAAGGAGGGGTGTCCCACCTTAGTTTGATATGCTAAGATGGTAAACAAATGCACATTCAGTGAAACTACATGAAGACCTATGGCAAATGAAGACCACAAAATGTTAACTGATCCAACTGGGCACTAGGCCATGCCCCAGCACCATATAATGAACCTCTTACATCTGAAAGTATAAGTTTATTCTGAGAAGCCTCCAACTGCATGAGAACCTCCTCTGAGAGGCTGGCCGATGCAAACCCTTGCCTCTCGTGAACCATGCTGACAGATGCAGGGGTCCAAGACCGTGTGCTCAATTCTTCCTTCAAACAGAGGGAGAAGGTCCAGCTTAACTGTTAGCTTGATCAGATGCTTGGTGCTAAGGAAAAGCAGGTTGTGGTAACAGAACTGTAGAGCCATGCCAGGACCATCTGAATAATTCCTGACATGGAGTCATGCCTTCAGCAGGACCCAGTGCAACAAGGGAAAGGGTAGGAAAGCCTACAGGAATTTTCCAGCCATTTCAGGACAAATGCCTTGTCCTGAACTGTACCCACAACAGGTTGACAGCACAAAAGAGTGTTGATCTCTAGTTTTCCCAGGATGTAAACAAGCCGATAAGTGGAGTCCACCAGCATTGAAAAATATTGCACACAACATCCTGAAGCTACCACTCATGGGACAAGTCTCCCAGGCTCAAGAGGTTGTCCTTCAACTCATTGCCCACACCAGCATGACAGGGGGTAAACAATAAGGTGTTGTGACTACTTACTTGTGACCAAATCCCCAGGACTACCTCACAAAGTCTGAAGGAATTGCGCCGCCCCCCCTTTGTTCATGTAGTCACTGGCTGTCACGTTATCCATGTTTATTTGGACTAGACTGTTGGCCATCATTGAGAACACCCATATCACCATGCAAACTGTCCTCACTGTGAGTTAACTGATGTGTAGCTATTGCTCCAGTAGTGTGTTTGCAGTCTGTGTGCCCACAGGACCCCGGCTGAGCTCCCCAGCCCAGGAAGGGGCCATCAGCGGTCTGAACGAGTGTTGGGTTCAGCTGGACAAAGGGTACTCCCTCTGAAAGCTGCTCTGGAGCAGCCACCAAGAGATGACCTCAATCAAGGTGCAAGTCACCAAGACTAGCTGGGTCTAGGGTGCCGACATCTGAGACCATAGCGCTTTGAGCTTCCACTGAAGACGGTGCATCCAATGTCGGCCCAAAAAAGTGACTAATGTCCTGGATGCCATCAATCTGAGAACACTGAGAAAATCATAAGCTGAGAGTCTGTCGCAAACAGAGAATGACGAAATCATGAGCTGGAAGTCTGTTGCGAAGAGAGAGAGAGAATGAGTGGGCACACTCCAACATATCCTGAGCTCACTGAGACGGCAGCTGAGCTTGAACCTTTCAGAAGTCTAGCTAAGCCCTAATGACTTCCACATACTGAGTAGGGGACAGCTGCGATTCTTCCAACTTCAGAATGAACTCCATATTGAAGAAAGTTTTCACTGCAACCAGGATAACTGTTCGAGTTGCTTGAGATCAACTGGCCTTGAATCGGCCATCCTGATAGGGCAATACATGGAAACCCTATTGGCAAAGAGAGGCCGCTACAACTGCCATAACTTTGGTAAACACTTGTAGTGCTGACAAGTGACTGAAAGACATACCTCTAAATTGAAACGCATCATTCTTCATGCAAAAACAATGGAACTATCATTGGAAATGTGCAATCTTCAGGTCAAGGGTACACAACCAGTCCCCTAGTTCCAGCAAGGGGATCCCCTGACCTAGTGCAACCATTCTGAATTTCTGCCAAATGATGTACTGTAGCAGACTGTGCGGACAGAGAACAGGAGAAATCCCTTCATACTTGCCATCATTTCCTTTTCTGTAAGTCCAAAGTTGTCAACAGTGAAGGTATTTAACACACATATGGATAATATGCTCCCCCTACAAGGGATAGTGGTACAGCTCAAAAACTGTGACCTCATCACAGAACCCTAGGGACATGAACATTCTAGATGACAGCAATGCCACACATGTGTAAAGGCATCTGACGTCTGTCCCTACACTTTACAATTGCATCTGCTGCACTTCCTCCTGGCCTCCATCAGGTGGAGGTCAGTCAGTGGGATGCAACGTCCCCCTTTCCTGAGGGAAAGGAGCTGTCCCTAGGATGGTCTGTCTTCTCTCTGCCCCTGAGTGACCAGAGTACTTTCCTGAACCTGGTTTATCAGCATACGGTAGCACTACCATTGTGCTACCAGGCCAGCGCACCTTGACTTGTCAAATTCCTAGTAAAAAGAATTCAGAAGGTTTCTGGTATTGTGATGTCAGAAAATCCCAACTACTAAGGAACCCAAACTATTCCAGTGAGAAACTGAACATTATTTCTATTTTTTCTCAAAAGAGAAATTTTTTTCAATAACAAATTGCACCTCTTACACGTTTGTAATTCTGTGGTCCACTAATGTGAACTGCCAGCTGATTATGAACTCCCGTGACATGAGTCACCAGGAGATCTGTACCCAGGCTGCACACGAGAGTTCAGATATGAAGGGCCTCTCAACACAAGGGAAAGGAGTTCTGTATTACCTGTTTCGGTAAAACATGATCGTGGTACCATCTGTCTGGACCTGCATGACCTGACCCCTGATCAGAGGAGTAAATTCCGTGAGAGACAGCTGCACTGCATGAAACTTCGACAGGTTGATGTGGTGATGGGACTCTCACGGTGACCAGAACCCATGGGCTGTGTGGTCTTCCAAGGTGTGCTCCCCACCCCACCAGAGAGACATCCATTATGAGCAAGACAGTAGGTTCTGGGTGGACATTTAAAATACCTTTTCCCAAATGCTGAGGGACCAGGCACCACAGAATGGCATCCCGCATAGGCTGGGTCACAAAAACTGGCTGGTCCAGGTGATCTAGGCGCTGAGACCACTGGCGGCCCAGCTCCCGCTGCAGGCAGCGCATCTGCCAGCATGCTCAACAGATCATGTTGATGATGGATGCCCTGCAATCCAGCAGCCTTGGGAAATCCTGGGCAGGGTGCGAGTGCCCAAACTGAAATGATCGGGTAAAGAAGGTAAAGTCCAGAGCCCGGTCCACAGGGAGATGGGCCCTGGTCTGCAGGGAGTCTAGTTCTGTCCTGATAAACTTAATTACCTGTGAGGAGATCAGTTCAGACTTGTCCAGATTGACCAACAGGCCCAAGCACCTGCAGGTCTGGGAGGTCAGATCTTTGGACCATTCTATGGTCTCCTTGGACGTCCTGGCTATCAGCCAGTTGTCCAGGCAGGGACACACCCTGATGCTCCTGTGCTGCAGAAAGGCCACCTCTTCTACCATGCACTTGGTGAAGACCCTGGGCGCAGGCAAGAGGCCAAAAGGCATGACCTGGAACTGATACAGAACCCCTTCTGCATAGAATCGTAGGCACCGCCAGTGGGATGGATTGATTGGAATGTGGAAGAATGAATTTTGGAGATACAGGGAGCAGAACAACATGTCCTGCTTCAGGGATGCTATACTCTGGCTCAAAGTGAGCATCCAGAACTTGCAATTCAGCATGAACTGATAAGGGTCATGCAAACCCAGTATGAGGCATCAGATCCTCATCCATTTTGGGACCAGAAGGTACCTGGACACATACCCTTGACTTGCCTGGGTGTCTGGGACATGGCTATTGTATCTTTTTACCAGGGTGTCTGGGACATGGCTATTGTATCTTTTTACCAGGGTGTCTGGGACATGGCTACTGTACCTTTTGCAAGGAGCTGAGCAACGTCCTCTGTAAGAGAAGACAGCATGCCCTGTAGCATCGAACACTACCAAGGAGAGGAGTTGGCAAGGCGGGAGAGCCACAGAATCCCCCATTGGAAGCTGGGTCAGGGATAGGAGAGGTAGGAGGACTTCTCAAAAATGGCCCTCGACTATCTGCCGCTGTGTACCACCCGAGTGTTCTAGTACTAGGTGACCTTTACCAGCAGCTAGCCTGGCAAGTTGGCCATAGTAAGGGAGTCCTTAGTCAGGGCTTCCAAAAAGGGCTGTGGTTGTGGTGGCCCCAGCGTCGGGGATGGAGAAGCAGATGCTGGAGACATCTGCTGAAGATGGACCAGTGAAGATGTGACTGGTGGCTGCCAGTTGAAAGAGAATCTACAGGGTAGAGCCCTACCCTACCCCACGATGGTTCACTGCTGCCAGAGGGGGTCCTCATAGAACTGCTCTATCTTGCAGTAGTGCCTCTCCTTGTCTGAAGAGGCCAAGGAGTATCAACAGTGGCACCTTAGCAGGATCAACAGCACAAGCAGTGATTCGACCCCAACCGTTGACCCCAAGGCCAAGATCAAGGGGAAGCCACAGAGGGCCGTGATAGACCACATGCCAAGCCTTGTTCAGAAGCACCAGACTCAGTGGAATGACCACTGGCTGTGGATGCTCTCGGGTTGATCTGGTAGGAGACATCCACTGGGCCACATCCTCCTGGGTGATGACAAGGAGCACTGGGATCTGGAAAATCGGCTTCCAACAGTCAGTCGACAGGCACAAGAAAAGTCTTGACAGCTGTGTAACTAGTATAGAAATCAACAAGACCGACAGGGGAACCAAGGAGCCATCGACCATGCCCTTAACTGAAGGCAGCTCAGTCAATGTTAAGTGGTTGGGAAAGTCGAGGGAACGAAAGGATCTTGATCTCTCCTGGTCCCATGATCTGCACTAGTGGCATTTGTGCTTCTGGCCCTGGTGAGAAGGGCTATCCCCAAAAGTCTGGAGGGCCCAAAACGTTTCATGGAAATCTTCCATGAAGGAACCTCCAACACTGGCCACAGACGGGAGAAGCGCCGAGACTGAGGAGGTACTCACTGTGGCAGCAGCTGCCTCCTCCTCAGGAACCGCAAGCTAAGCAACTGACCTGGCAGCTGCCAAGGCCTTTTTGCTGCTCTTAGAACAATCCTTGGGGTCCTGTTCTGAGGGTCGACCAAGGAAAATCTGACCTTGTAAGCTTCCAGCAACACTGGAAGCACTGCTTGACAAAAGCCATAGCACTCCACAATGTGCTGCCCTACCAGTCAGTACAGGCAGGACACGTGGGGGTCGGTGTTCCACATTTTCTGTCAACAAGTCACACATAACTTAAAACAGTGTGATGCCTTCCTCTCTTCCCATGCCAAAATCTCCTGTTGAAGGCACAGCCAGAATGAGCAGAAGAAATTGAAAACTGAAGTTGAAGAAAGTTGTTTTCGTCCAAAGCGTTCACTTGTAAGGAAGTCCTCGAATGCTGCAGAGTAGTGAAGAAGGAGACCTGTCCTTCCAGTAGAAGGAAAGATCTGACATCACGGGGTGGAACCAGAGGATATACTGCCTGGGTGGCGGGAGAGCCTTAGCTTGAAGACATATGACTAACCATACCATTCCAGTGGAACTGCCAAAGTGTGGATAGTGAGCTGTGTCCTCACCCTTAGAATCGTTGTTACTGTAGTTCAAGTAAGACAACCAGCCCTACAAGGTGACTGGATATCAAGATGAGGATGCTCTCTACAAGTCAAGGGTTCAATCCAAGGGTCAGTGAGAGAACTGCTTCTTGACACATAGGATGTCTCAGAGCCCGGTACCAGACCTGCCTACTTGTCAAGAAAGCCCAATTAAGACTAGTACCTCCATCTCTATGTGGACTCTTCCAGCAGGCTAGATCATCTAAGCCAACCAGGAGTGCAGAGAAAGGCGGGCTTCCTGGTACCATTTAAATGTACCACCATGGCACAGAAATCCATCTTGAACCAAGGACCAAAATGGTATAATGGGCTACCTGCATCACTCATTGAAAACAATAAGATTAGCCTCTTCAAAACAGGACTTAAGACTCTACTACATCATGAAATGGCCTGTGCATGCTTCGACTAGCCAACCACAGGACTCTTTGGCCAGAATAACCCACCCCTACCCCACCCTCCTTCCCACCCCATCCTCTCCTACACCACCCATCCCCTATCTCCCTAATATTCCCACCCCAATTCCTCTGCACAACCCTCCATTACCACACCACCTACCTCTCTGCTGTTTATATCCAACCTCCTTTCACACCGCTCCCCACTCCAGTACCCCTCCCTTAGTTTTCTCCCCATGCCTGTCCCCCCGCACTTGCCTCCTACTGAGCTTCAACTTGCACCCCTTCCCCAACACTGCTGGCATCACTGCAGCAACTCCCCCAATCACTCCTCACCCTCCCACAAAATGACAACGCCGTCCTTAGGCTGCTCCCCCCACCCACTCACTCCCCCTCTGTATAGCTAGTCCCCGTCTGTATGGCTAGTACTCCCAGGGGCCTGATGACCCAAAATTGATAGACTAAAGCACTTCCTTTGAAACTGTTTCCTTTGTTTGAGCTGTATCCTGAATGTTCCCTCCCTGAATTGCTTTAGCCCCTTGAAACCCTATTCCTCCTATTTTATTTGTAACCTGACTGAAACAAACTGTTCCTTCAATGTATTCTATCCCGTACCATTCAAATGTATGTGACTGATATGCTACAACTTTTTTTGTAATGTCTGCATCCTGTATGTTTGACTAATTGTTCTGTGTATGATCTGGAACCTTTGTAAACGAGTCTCAGGACTCAAAGATATTAATCCTAAACTGCAATAAATAAATAAATAAAATGTATTGACTGCCACACAGGTTCTGAAGGGCTGCTAGAATTATTCAGGTCGAGAAGGCATGGCAGATGGTCTGGACAAATGCTGGCTGCACCGGGAGCCAGAGAACAACTACAGGGCTCTCTAAAGTGTCAGCTGAGGAACGACTGAGTGTAGAGATTGTGCTGAAAGAGAGGGACCTGGTTCCAGTAAGTGCTGCAAGCCGACAAGACATACAGCAGGGTTCGTCTACTGCCTTCTGAAGTAGTGACATCGTTATCTCCAGGGACTTATTCCATTCAGTCTTGAGACAGAGATACCAGCAATGGACACGTTGATCAGCTGAGCCAACTACTGTTTGTGCTTATACAACTTCCCCTCAGGTTTCTTTGGCCTCTTACACTAAGAAGAACTTGAGGACGTGCTCTAGCAGAAAACTTCTGATGAGGATCCACTCAAGGATCTACGTGGTGACTTAACACACCTGCCATCCTGGAGATGAGGCGACTATGAAATGGAAGCAGTGGGGCTCCAAGAGACATCAAGTGTCAGCCCAAGCCCCAGAGCGAAGAATCACTCTAGGGAGTCACCCCTCCCCTGTCCCCACGATTTATTTAGGGAAGAAATGCCTTGAGAAGGGTGTATGTTGAGAAGATAGCCTAGGGTGCAGTTCTTCCTGAGAAGGTTTAGGTATGGACTACAACAACACAGGGACCACTCTAATACGTCCAGAGCTCATGGTACTGTTACAGAATGTCAAACAAAAAAATGGCTCAAAACAACCTTACCGACAGTCATACTCTGACTCATGTTGCAAATGTGAAAAATGCCATATCAGATGCGCCATGGCAGATGCTGCAATGATCTAGTAGCCCGATATTTTGTGACCAAACTGGTGCTTAATCATGGCTTTAGATGTGGCCACCACCTTTATCCATGGGCTCTTGTCTCTCTACCAATCAAGTCTCAGTGATGTGCCGAAGATAAGCTGAAGACACTGATTCTGTACATTAACCAGCATAGTTGAACTGCTGATGGCTTTGATGTGCTGTCTATCCACGAACTTGGTCATGAGAGCATGCCTCCTCCTCAGACTCCTGACTGAAGTGAGGATACAACTCGGTCTTGGCTAGGAGCTGGGCTTGGGACTGTGTCATGCTTCATTTTTACCAAACAAATGCCACAGCAAAGCTCCCGAATGCCATTTTCTTACCCTTGCCCAACTTGCCTTGCTTGTCTGAGGGCTCAGATCTGGTGCTCCTACTACATGACAGACTTGGGCAGTATTGCAGCACTAGGGAGTATATCTTGGCATCATGGTGTTGCTCCAGGCAAGATATGCAGATATTGCCGAAATCCGTTCTTGACAAGCCAGGAATCCAGGTGCCATGCTATTCAGAAATATGCAATGAGATCCAGAAGAAAATTTGAGAATTTGGCTAACGCCACTCGAACCAGGAATGGAAAGCTCTAAACGACTGTGGTAGCAAAGAAAAAACAATTAATCTGTTGAAAAAACATCTGTGACAAATCACAAAAAAAGGGGGGCCAAAAAGGCAAAGTTCCCAAAAAGGTGACCTTGATTGTCTAGCAGAAAGATTTTGAACATGGAGGGAAAAGGATGCGAGATAAAGATGAGGAGGAGAAGCTCTAGCCAATGGGCTTCCCAAGGACTTTGCACAAGCTCCAATAACTGCACAAGTGTGACTACGTACAAGTAATCCAGGTACTCGTAGGAACGTTCTCCCCACTTTTTGAAATGTCATGCATTCATTTTATACATGGCTAGATTTGGATTTTAGCTATTATAAATTTAAGCTGACTTCAGTTTTTTGGGTAAGTGCAGGGAGCGAGCAACTGAACCTATTAGGATGCATCTGCTGTAAAGAACAAACCTTGTTCCTTCTGCACCCCAGGCAACTAGCAATGGGCAAGCCAGTTATTCACTGTAATAGGGCCTATCTAGACACAAGGAGTCTGAAAACTGACAGCAAGTCTTGATGTGATGAAATCTGACAAAATCCAATAAGCAGGTCAAGGGAGAGTGAGGAGCTAATGTTTAAAAAAATTAAAAAAGGGGGGCAAATATGGAGAATGTTACCTGGGGTGTAACGAGACTGCTGTCAGGAAATTTTGTTTAGCTAAAAATGTTTCTGTTTGACTGTGTATAGTAGCCGGGGGGAGTTATTGTTGTCAGTTGCACAGTTCAGACAGTGTCTCTAGCTGCTGGTACAAAAAACAGACTGACGCAACTCCATCTGCATCACCTTTCCACTATGACAAAGGACAGGGAGGAGCGACAGGGAGGAACAACATTCTATAAACTATAGAAAGTGTGATTACAGGAAGCAATGATCTGTCACACATTTGTTGCCCCTGTAAACAGTAACCTTTGGCTCCCACCCTGCACTGTATATTTATTTATTTTAATTTATTCTTCGGTAACTGTGTAAGGCCCACTAGGCACACGTGCCCATTTTCAGAGGTGACCTGAGAGCACTGGGGAGGTTAAATGATTTGCTCAGTCACACAGCATGTAAGTGGAGGCTGTGGCTATTAAACCCAGGTCTGTCTGCTGGATATACCAAGCTCTTTCACAGCTCATTACTTTAACCTCTAGGCTATACTGCCAGCCCTTTAATCAGCAATAGCTGAACTCTTCCACTACATCGTGTCTTCAGTAGTTTGTTTCTCTCCTAGGTTATTTACATTATCCATAGCCTTTAGGATTGATAGGCAGGTAATGCTGTACTGTCTGTTTCTGAATAACTCTGGTGTCAGTGTGACTCCATGTTTTGTCTTGCCTAAGATGCTGACCTGAAATATTTGTGCCTGCAGCTCTTACAACGCAATTCCAAGGTGACCTGGAACTGCCACACTCAATTTATCTTCGTCACCACAGCTTGAAACAGCTGCCAGTGTTTGCAAGACCTGTGTTTTGATTCACCAAATGAAGTAAATCCTTTTCCTTCAAGATAACAGAAAAAAGTTTCCCAGCAATATTTACAGTAATAGTGCATAACAAGAATACTGATGAACCCCGAGCCCTTTTTGGTACGATGTTCAAAAATCAGGTTTAAAATAATGACATACACTTTGATGCACAGACTGCAGTAGGAACATTTCAAAGGCAGAGAGAAACCAAATCAAAAAGAACATGCTTATGAAAAATTAAATAAAAAACAGCAACACAAACTCTGAACCTTGGACCTCCATATGCCAGCAAAAAGCTAATACCTACTTGATTCTGACCCAAATAAAATGAATAGCTATGAAAAAAGGAGGTTAAGAGTAATCTGGAGGATTGAATCACTTACTCAGGCCTTTTGATCCCATGTCGTCAGGGATCTCCTGCAGAGTAGTCCCAGAGAGCAAGCAAGCAAAGAAATAATCACAAAGAAAATATCTGTCAGTAGCATATAAAACTGGTACTACTGTTAGGAGACAGTTCCCAAGAACATGACAGGTAGTCACTGGGCCAATACTAAAAAGGTACTAAACAATTATAAATCGTTATGGCAATGAAAAACGGGTGCACTGGGAGCCACAGCTGGGGTGCTGCATAAAAAAGAAACCAGGTTAATAAAGTTTGTAATTCACAGGAAAACTTTAAGCAAGTGCCAGTTAACAGCCAACAAACCCCAGCTAAGTAATTTCTTCAAGGAGCTAGAAGAATTCAAACAAAAAGTGACGTTATAAAAAAAGAGTTAATTATGGCAACAAGGTTACAAAAAACAAACACCATAGCCGTGAACGAGGCAGTATAAAATGCTCAAAACTAAGGAAATGTATGAGACAACTTGATAAAGAGAGTGAGGGGCTGGAAAGAAGAAGAAATTAAGATGGAAATTCAGCATGCTTGCTGTCAAATCGGGTCTCCAATTTTGTTCTTGTTTGCAGTTGTTAATCTTTTTGTAGGTGTTAATGAGTTGATATAAGTTTACTAAACTTCAAAGAACCTGTTGCAATTCTGAAAACTGTCTCCATGGTAACACTCTACATCCATGCTAGCTGACCCTTCTACAGGTTTCTTTGGTCTGTTTCCATATACTTACGATCAACATCACTGGTTTCCAGCTCGCTGTGGTCCTTGTTCTTGTAGAAGGGGAATTTTCTGGAAAAGAGGTTCTTTTTACGCTTGTCATTGAATGACTGCTGAAGAAGAGAAGGAAGGGCAAAACAAAGGGATGTCTATGTGTGTACAAAGGCCAGGCCCTAGCAGTTTTGTGGAAACTGACTCTGAAACCATTTTTGCATATTAGCTCTATTTTTGTGGGGTTGCACAGCTAGGCACTAAAGGTTTCAAAATAACTACGTAAAAATGTTCAGAACTCCTTTTTTCTGCTGTATATAAATCTTAGATACAAAGAAACGTAGACTTTGTCGCAGAAAACGATCATTAGTCCATCCAGTCTGTCCAATCTTGTTACCCTATCCTTAGCTTAAATCTCAGGTTTAATAAGCCAAGTGATGTCACTGTTTAAAGTCTCTCAGCTTAAGTTCAGTATCTCTTACATGACAGATCATTAGAAGCATAACATTATCAGTTTACTAGCTACAATAAAGGTGTGGATCACATTATGTTTTGCATATTGATACCGATGTAGGGTCAGAAAACTCAAGGATTGGTTAAAATCATGACTGGGTGTTGGGGGTGGGGACAGCTATCAGTGATCATGCCTTTATACAAGAAACGCAGCATTTTTTTTTTTTTTTGGGAGTCTTCCACATACATCTGGAGAACAGCATACACCCATGGAAAGGGCCATAGGTAATGAACAGTGTCAGACATTGTTCAATGAAATCCGACAGATTGAGGACACAGAGTGCTCTGTAATCTTTAGGTAGGTAGTGCTCTCTCTTCACTGGATATGTTGTGCTTTCTCTTGCTCGCATGCCCAGCTTAAATCTATAATAAATCTTAATACGTCAATTTCATGACTATTTAAAAGCCTTGTTTCTTGCTGGTCTGCTAACTTTGACCAGATGCTATCCTACGGCCAAGATATAGCTGTATAACTTCTACAGTGCATGCATTATGGCCAGAGTCAGCTCCTATTCAGATTAACTTTATTAACAAAACTGTAACAAAAACGGTAAAAATGAATGTTTAAAAGAAAAGCCCAAAGAGGTAAATGAAGAGATCATGACTGATGAAGTTCAAAAATGACTACGCGAATAGATGCCGTTGCCTACAGCACGTGTTAAAGATTTGACATTCAACTTAAAAACGGGTTTAGTATTGACTCGTTTTAAGCCTATTAGAAACAATGCAGGGGTTACTTTCATGCAAAAGATAGATGTGAATGGAAGTAGAACAAAAAAGATGTATTTTTCTTTTTAGAATACGTCAGCTTCTGGCTCCTTTTCAATTCTTTTTAGGTTGCTAATTGCTGATAATTTTTCTTTAAAGAAATTCTTAGTATTTGAAAAGCAATATGAAAAACTCCAGTTACATAAAATCACTATATATTTCCACTAAATTTGGGGGGGGGGGGACTTGGTGGGCCAATGATCTTCCTTCTTTCCTAAATTCTCCTGTTAGTATATTCGTAACATGGAATGACATCTAGGTAGTGTCAAACAGTTGAGTTGCATCGAACCAAATGATAATGCTTTTGTGCTTACTTGTTCCCCAATAGCTGCAATACCAAATCACAAGTGGCTCAAACCCGCTCTGAAACTCAGCGACTGCCTTGCTCCAACAGGGAAAGCAAACTAGTGTGCAACACTTCATCTTTTCTGACCAAATTCAAATCCAGGCCTGGTAGTGGAGCATTTATCTGATGAAATGGTACTAGCCTTTGGGCTACTCTCAAGTCAAAACAGTGGCAGCTGGTGCATAGTCTCCTACATTTAATGTCATTTTCTAGTTTCCTGCAAAACAGAGTGTTGGCACTGGCAAGACTAAAATCTCACACCCATTCCCAAGAACCTGAATTTCAAGATATTCCATTCTTTATTACTAATAATATTTGCATGAAAATAGGCTCTTTGTTCCTTAGACTATTCCTACCACCTGTTCCTACCATTAAAGCAGCAGCACCTGATAGTTACCATGTAGTTTTTTTTTCCAGAAATAATGATTTTCTGGTAAAATCTTCAACATGCCCACTTTTGTTTCGCCTTTTTCATTCCTGGACTAAGATATGGGATGTGGAAGTTTTTAAAGATTTCCGCCCTTATGACGTGCCTACAGTAAAAAAAATTAAATATCTTGGTACAGTGCTATGCTTTTTACCACTGCAAACATGTGCTAACACCATTCTTACATAGCCACAGCAAGAATCTAGTATGTAAATTTAACAGGTAACCTCAACAGAGGAGATTTTTAAAAATTGCAAGTGGCGGCCATCTTTAATGATGTGAGTTATTAAATATAAAGTTAGCTAAAAGAAGGTTTTAAAAATATCTGAGAAAATTAAAAATACACTAAGGATATATTTAAGGATGTCAGAAATACATATTTGCTAAAAATAATACGACAACGACATTTTTGCTAACAAATACTGCTGCTTTAGGTCATAATCCACTACTTGTGACATCAGAGACATTTCTGTGGCAACAGGTTGTGATTTCATAAGCAGAGATTATGACTTCATGGCAGGGATAAGCAATGTGAACAGATAAAAGTGTCTACGGGTAAAATACTGTAGTCTGTTTTTATGCAATGTCTTCAGTATAATAAATGGAAGATCTCGAAATTCAAATTTTGGGGCAATGTCATGTAACACAGTTCTGCTCAGTACCAATTGTGATTGTTTTTTGCAGAAAACTGGGAAATCTCTAAGACTATTACTGCCCAAATGATAAAAAATAGGTGGTTACACAAAAGCAACATTTTTTTTTTTTTTACACAGTTATAAGAATGGCTTGGGCCAGCCTGTTGGTGCGGTGGTTGTACTGCCACTTGTAACGCCAGCGACCCGGGTTCAGGAACAAGCCTGGGTTGGGGGGAAGGGGAATGTGGGGGGGTAGGATCGAGCGTCCCTCTGGCTACTAGCCTTCCCATAGGGGGTGGGTGTCACTTGCTGACATTTGAGCACTACCTGGGTGACCTGCAGGCGGCACTGCATAGGAGGGAGGACATCGGCTGCTGCCGTGTTAGCATGCTTGTGTGCGCTTCTGCACTGCCAGCCACTGCCATCCTGCAGGAGTGGGGGAAAGGCAGAAGAAAAACTGGCTGCTGCAGGATGAAAGACAAACCGCTACAGGTCCTGCAGTGTCGACCTCATTCCCTACTCTACCTGAATTCAGTCTCTGTAGGGGTTGTGGCCACACCCTGTGGCCCAACCAAAAAGGGCAACCCCTGGTGGAACCAAAGACTGGGTAAGTTCAGGGGATGATGGGTCACTGGGCTTGGTGGGGGGGAAGGAGATCATCAGATGAGGGCAAGTGGGTAAGAAACAGGGGCAAAAACAGTAAATAAAAATTAGTTTATGTCTAGCTATGCGCAATTCAACTCAAACACATCTAAAGAATCTGGAAAGGTAGGAAGCTGAAGTTTAACGCTAGGTAAGTACTAAAGTGAGGTGTGATTAAAATTAGAGAAAGATTTGAAAACAGGATAGGTTTTGCTAGAGGAAGAAATGCAGTTCTGTATCAATGGCAAGCGTATTTTGTTTCACTCAGTGTGCTTCATGCATATTTGGTGCCATGTTAGTACACAGTAGCTGTGTACGAGCTTGGTTATGGACAAGGGACGAGACTACTGACTTAACTACACAGTTAATTCAGTTAACGTTGTACAATGCCAAATTTGACACATTAAAACATGCGATTACACTGTTAAACCAGGGTCATCTGAAAAGCAGTAAATCATTATTCCTGCATGATCACTTTTCATTGCAACAACTAATGAAAGAAATACATAAACTTTAACAGTATTTACACGTAGAGGGGTTGAACATTTCTCTTATTCACAACTAGCCCAGAATCAGAATCTAGAAAGAATGGTTAGGCCAGGAAACTCATTCTCTGGTTAACAGGAACAGTAAAATCTGGACATTAAGAAAACATTTCTATAATGAATTATGTAAAAAAAAAAAAAAAAAAAAAAAATGAAATTCTTCACATTACAAAATATTTTAATTTTAGTTTGGCTATAAGTCTTGAACCTGTGATTTACTGTATACCACAGTCTCAGAAATGTATACCAGTCCCTGCTCTTTTTTTTTGTCCAGTACCACCAATGTGATTTCTCCGATTAATAGGAAATGTCTGTAAGCAAAGCCCCACACCGTTGCCCCAACTTACCACTTCCAGTGCAACAGAAAAATAGTAATTAATTACTGGTTGAAATATAATACTTTATCTGGTTGACCCTTCCATTCTAAGCAGATGACGTTGGGGGGGGGTGAGGGTTGGGATGTACACCCCAACTCCTCCCCGACGTCCTGCAGGAGATTTAATCACAGCAGTCAGAATGTGTCCTGGAGCTGTCTACCGCTCAAACATACAAGGTGAAGCAGTACTTCCAAGGCTAAGTACAGGTACTGAAACCTGTACTTGGCCACAGGAGGGCTGCATGACCCATATATCAGAATGTCAGCGCGACAGACAGCTCTGGGATGCGGTGGAGGTCGGGGACTGCTCATGGACATCCCCATTTAAGAATCAAAGGACCCCAAAAAAAACCCCACAAAACCAGCAGGTACCAGATTTAGGACCAGCACAGATTCCAGTCTTTGGAAATAATGTAAATTCACCATTTCAGTAAAGGGTTTCTTGTGCCTTCTAAGGCCAGAATTAAAAAGTCATATCATTTGTTTAATTTAAGAAAATAAAGTATGGCATGGTGGAAACATGCACTACTGTATTTTTTAATAATTATGGTGATTACTCCGTCCCACTTTTCCTTTATAAAAGTAGGGTCCTGCTGTGGCACTTCATGCAAACGTCAGTTTCTGCTCAGCCCAGTCTAGCTCTATTTCACGAATAACAGATGCCGTAGTAAACCAACTGGCTGATTTGGGAGAAAAAAATCAAGATAGCTACTGTGCTTTGTACATGTTTGTTTAGTTTTGTTAGTCACTAGACGTCTACTGCTTTTCTGGTTAAAGCAGTTTAAAATTAGCACAGGAAAATAATATTCTTTAACGTCCTTACAGTTTTGAATTGAGCATATGAAAATGAGTTTTAAATAAGTGTCATACATACGGTAATGGTAAAAGGGTCATCATGCAAGACTTGTGTCAAAAATGGTGAACAATGAAACTCCGTCAGAGTCTACTCAGCATGCTGTGTACTGCTTCTACTTTTGTAGCCTTGAGCATTTTTAACAACACATCTCAGTTTGTGTATAGTGCTCACCAAAAAACCTTCCAACTAAACCTACAGCCTTCAGGTCCAGCCGGAGAACTGTGCCCCAGTGGAACAGCCAGGTTTGGGGACGGGGGAAGGGGACGCACAACAGTCAACGGTGCAAAGACAGCAGCCAGCAAGTGCTAATATGAAAATCTAATGTGGACTGCTCCATGTGTTTTGTTTAATCGATAATGGGTAGTAAAGTAAACCTTTCTGGAAACTTGGCAGAATTAAATTTCGCATATACTGCTTAATAGATGCTCCCACTGATGCTGTAACATGGGATGTGTACTATAACAGTGGGATTTTTACTTTTTTTCACATTGCTTTTTCTCCCTTTGGGGGACTGCAGTGGCCACTCACCCCTGTTCCTACTCTCATGGAGCAGTGCCTGCCTCTACTGGAGTGGCCAGGATACCTCTATGGATCCCCGGGTGGGGTCAGGGAGGGAGGGCTGTCTCCTCCAACACATAATCCAGTGCTGGCCATCTCTGGACAGCAGCATGGGTCAGTGGGCTGGCAGACAGGGCTTCATGGGCTCCAGTTCTAACTTTTTCTGTTTTCTACCCCTTCCTCTGCATTCAGCATAAGCGTGTGTGTGGAGGCGTGCACAGCTCACCTAACCACAGCTTTCTCTTACTGTGCTGCTCACAGCCTGCACTACTAACAGGCCTCCGTGTGATGGCAGTCAAAGGCTGTGAAAATCAAGCCCCATCCCCTTGAAGAAGACAGCAATCCTCTGGATGGAGGATCCCCCTTCCCCAAGGGCCAACCCCCGACAACCAGTCTGTCACTAAGCCCGGGTCACTGGTGTGGCATCCAGCACCCACCAGGCCAGTGAAGATTTTTAAATTTAATGTCCATTTGGACTCAGAGGAGTAGTGGTTCTGTCTGTTTACACCCAGAGTAAAAATCAAAGTCCTGCATTTGAGACATGTGCCTGCCAATGGCAGGACAGAAGCCAAAACAAATTGTTAAGAGTCTAGTAAGACATGCACATTTTTGAGAAGAGAGGCCACAGACAGCTGCTAAGCATGACACTTATCTCCTGAACCACCAGGTGTCTGGACAAAGCCGCATTTCATTTCAAATTTAAGGCAGCCTGGCCTATCTGCCCCTGAAGAAGCATGTCTCTGTATGTGTGGGCATGCACTCATGACTGCCGCCTTAACTGCCTCCAAGTGTGTTTTGACATGCAGATACGGACAGTTTGGTCTGTTGTGTGTCATCTAGTGGCCAAACATGGCACCAGACAGATTTACAACTTAAATAATCTGAGAGAAACGATGTCAGGAATCGATGCACGTCTTGGTGAAGAGGTGCCAATTTCATAGCCAGGGGCCCAAGAAGGGGGGGATGACCCACCCTCCCTCCAGTTCGACTTATGTTTAACTCCCAGATATATGCAGCTAATTAGATGTTCTAAAAGCAGACTTCTTCTAAAAGCCGCTTTACCAAATCCATACCAGTAAACTGTATTAAGGGTCTTTACGTTTTGAGAGTCTGCGCATGCCTCTGTCCCAGCACGAAATTTGTGTTAATATAACTGCTGTCACATTCCATCTCAGGAGAGGGTTCTGCATCCCCAATCTAATATACAACTACCTAGTATTTCAAAGAATTTTTGTCTCTGAATACTATCTTATCCACAGAACTGTTATGCCCATTGTGTAAAAGTTTATTTGCCAGGTAGGTTACACTAACGAAAGTAAAGAAGTTTGTTTTCTGTACAACTGGCTGCCGCACCTGAAGAAGGGTTCTGTGCAGCCTGAAAGTCTGCATTTTGTAAATTACTTGCTGGTCCAATTAAAGGTATCAAATCACCTACTTTGTTCATCTGTTAGTATAACCGACAGTTTGGAACAAAATTTCTGACAGCTTTTATTTTCCAACTACCTAATAGGGTTTGTTTCTGTGAATTAACAGAGGATTTTGTAGCCCAGTTGAAGGAGAATGTGCAGTCTGAACACACCTGCTATAACTGAAAGTTTACCTAATGGAAACAGCAGACACCTGACATACAACAAAAGCTGTGCAGGTATCTAATATTTAAATATAGGGATGCCTGGCCTTCCAACAGCACCACAAAAAAGGACACAGAGGCTTATAGGGGCTTCATCAGCTAATGCACACAGGCCACGCTGAGAAAGGATGCAACTGTGGCTGCTGAGGGTTTCTATCGACATCCTTCTCCAAAGCTTTAATATTGGTAAACTAGCCCTCATCAATTTCTCCATGTAGAACAAGGCTAGCAATACAAATAATAGGACTCCGACACCACTAAAAAAGTTTACAATCTAGCCCAGTAACAAGAATGGGCATTGGCAAGAAATATCTGAATTAGGCCCCCATGCTCCGGAAACACTGTGTGTGTGTTTTGGGGGTAAGGCTTATCTGCCTGCTTGCGCAAGTGACAGAGGACACCTCCTCCATCCCTTGCAGATATTATTTTACATATGAGATAACTAGCTTGATCTGCATCACAAATGCACAAGCACAGAGGATCTCGTACTAAATTTCGGACCAGTGGTCTTTACAGATTGTCGTTTTATTGTGCAATACAGTGTATACAGTTTAGTGTCACGAAGGCCATTTTTCTTCCTCTCAGAGAGAAGGGAAGCTAACAGAGAGGAATTCAGTAAAAAGGTTATCTCATTCTGTGCCTGCTAGTGTTTTTTTTTTTTTTTTTTTTTTAACAGTTCTTTACCCGTGGAGCCAAAATCTTGCAGCATTAAAAAAAATATCACTAGTCATCTCTGATCAGCCACCCAGGATAAAAGTGCTTCAGGTAATAGTGACATGCACCCATATATAGCACTGACTTAGCAATGAAGCTGCTACCTGAACCATCTGGAGAGGAAAGGCTCCTTAGCAAAACTGTTACCCTTACACCCTAGGCTTCAGAACAAATGACTCATCATGAGAAAACTTTAGAGAGGGCATCATAGGTGTTAATCTGTTACACTCTAATCCTTTACCTACTAGGAAAACGACTCACTTTTGTACACACAAAAAGCACAGACTAGCAACTTTTTTTTTTTTTTTAAGCAGGAGAGACATACTAAGCTGAAAGCCTGTTTCCAGGTGTGACCTGAGAGCACAAGGAAGTTAAGTGACTTGCTCAGGGTCACACAGTATGCAAGTGGGGGCTGTGGGATCAAACCAGGTCTCTAGGTTTGCAGCTCAGAGTCTTAAACCACTGCGCTAAACTGCCTCCTTCAGACTAGCACCTTTTCTGACCAAACTATTGAAAAAAATCACAACTAACAAAATTAATGCCCAGAAAATTGATCTCTCTCTGGAATTGTTTCTTAAAGGGAACACAAACCTTGATTTGTATTTGTTTTTTGATTTTTTAAATTAGAAATTTAGGAATTAGCAAATTCTGCTTAGTGTTCCCAGTGTATTATTTCATATATCTGTTTTTAAATAGTCCAACTTTTTTTTTTAATTTAGTGTCCCTTGGTAATGCTGCATTTCTCTGCGCCCAATATCCGTTTCTTAATTACTTATGAAGTCCATAACCAAGTGACATCACTTGAGTGGAAGCCTAGATGTAGTGAAGCTTTTCATACAGGGCTTCCGTTCAGTTGATGTCACTGGGTTCTGGAACTCGTGAGTGATCCAAAAATAAACAGTAGGCAGGAAAACGGCGGCAGTAACAAGGATCTGAAATAAGGAAATAATAAAACTATTTCAGAACAAGCAAGCTAACTAATACACTGAGGATACTAAGCAGACTTCATGCAAGCCCGCATTTCTAATTATTCAAAAAACGTGAAGAAGAAAAAAGGCTTTATGCTTCTGTTATCTGACACAAGCAATGCATTTTTTCCAGCATAGCTTAAACTGTGTGACTAAAGTATTAACCCTGGAAACCTATTTTTTTTTTTTAAATATTAATTTAAACCTTGCACTGTCTGTAATTATGTACAGTGCATTCAAAATTCATTGATCTGCAATGCAAAAATGCTGAGTTCTGCATTGTTTTCAAGACTTATTTTCCATTATCTTAGTTCCTGTAACAAGCATTTGAATATTTAAAAAAGCATTATCCAAAGCAATGCTTTTAACATTAAAAAATAAGACTGTCCTATTCTTTCTGTGCACTGCAAAATGTTCAAACCTGTAATTCTAGTCACATACTTACCCCCTTGTCACCTCTTGCTTTGGAATTGAATTTGACGGTCTTTAAGCGAGCGCGTTCTTTCTTCTCAACCCTACCAGAAAAGGGAGTAAATACATCCGTCAGGGAGTCCAGCAGTAATGCTTCAGTCGTAAAGTATTACGTACAGTTTGTCAATCAGAAATCAGATTTGTGACAATTTGAGGAAAGCAATCAAACTGAATGTTAACTCTGCTTACAGAAATTTATTTGATTCTACCGATAAAGATTAGGACAAAATCCCAAACCAAAGAAATATTGCAGTGTATGAAGAGCTTTCCGTCTTTCTCAAGCTTTTCTGTTCCTTGCACGTCACTGGATTCACACACATAGCCACCCTTGCCCAAAGGCTGATAGAAGCGCGTTCCTATAAATTCCGCAGCTCTCAGGCGTTCATGTACTACTGTCAAATCATATTTTCATCTGATCTGAATCACATAAGTCAGCCCTGTTTATGCTGAATGAGACTGTGTGTGTGTGTGTGTGTGTAGTTCAACACAGATCTAACTGCTGGGCAGCTTCCGAGTTCTTTAACTGTTAAAATTGTGCCTCTGCCAGTGGTTGGAATATTACTCATTTTTTTTATTCTTTTTTTTCTCTTTTCCCACAGTTGCTCCTTTTGTCACCTTCCCTATTGACAGAGGTTGCCCCCTTCCTCTGGCCAGGTGAGTGGCTGCTTGGCGGTGTGTGAATGTCAGGTTGCCTGTGCTCTCCAGTTGCAGGATGTTACACTGATCTGGGAAACTTATGAATTTAGGTTGTATGTCAGTAATCTGATTATCAAGGTAATATTCATAGTTATAATGAAAAACTGGACATGAGAAATATAAAATAAATTAGTGTACAGTTGCGTTCTTTAGTTCCCCCGAACCTTCAGGGGCTCCACATGTGGAGATCCTGCAGGAAGCTGTAAAGCGGCCCCATCATATCTAAAATTAAGCCATTGGTGTCAGACTATAGGTGGTACAGGCATGCAAAAAAACTTTATTTTTTTTTGAGTAATTGGTGAGTATTAGTACCTGGTACCCCAGATAATCAGCAGTTTGTTGTTTAGTGCTCAGCTAATCAGTAAAAGTAAATGAAATGTTAAAAAAAAAACTCTAATGCTCTGTAGGTCACCAAGGTTAGTCCCTGGAACACACACCACACCACCCCCAATTTGCACTTTCTACCCCCTTTCCTGCTCTCTCACACTTACTAACAAAAAACAAAACTGTAGGCTTGTGACAGTCTGCCTGATGTGCACACACATTTTATATGGTCCCCTCTACCCAGAAAGCCTCCCCACATACAATTTTATGTCGGTCTACTCCCCTCCTTGACCCCACGTTCATTTTGGGGGGGGGGGGTAAGACAGGTTTCTAGTCTAGTCAAGTTTCTCTTCCTTCATAACCCACAACATGCCTGGTGGTTCCATTTTTTAGTCTACCAGCTGACCGACAGAGCATGAAGGTGTGTGCAAGTGGGCACACTGTAGGTTAGGGAAGGGGTGACTGGACCACCCTGGAAATCTTCTAATACTCCACCTCACAACTATGGAGCTAGGCATGGTGGAGTAGGGTGACGGACTGTAACAAAAATTATATTCGGTGATGGGGGTTGGGCAGGTGCGAATGTATAAAAGACGCGCTAGCACATGACAAAATGCCATGAGCCTCCGATTTCAGTTTTTTTTAAGCAATAAGGTACAACCAGAGGTTAGAGTAACAGTCTGTTAATCACCCCCTTGGGGTGTGATATGATATGAGGTGCAGCCAAGTGCCACATTGCCCCAAGGAGATGACTGACTGTTAATTTAACCTCTGGCCATGCCTTATTGATATTATTGTAAGTTCAGTGTCTGTTTCATATGTGTAGCCTTTTCTGTAATAAATTAAGTTTTAAAAATGTGCATTTTTTTCTTTTCAAATAAAATAATCCTTCCGTCTGGTTTAGAACGGGGAATGCATGGTGTCAAGAGGAAGTGGGAGACCAAGCTACTAGTTACGATGGTGATACAGTATGAACTCTAGGCACTGCCTAACACGCTGTAGTAGTAGTGGGTAATGAACTGCAGAAAGGATGACATCAGAGTCTACTAGCGAGAATGATTGTGTTTGAACATTTATTTTTCCGTTTCAAGGAATGTAGTTATTTTATGAAAAGAACAAATGGAAATGTGTTATTTCAGCACTAAAAAGGTGGAAACTTCATTTCTGAGCATGTGCAGTAATACTGTGAATGAAGTAGTCTGTGCTGTCACGTCGGCAGTGTTGTGAATCTATGAATCGGGGGGTGGAACATGACATTTGTAACTTTAACAAGTATTCACAGTCTGATAAGCTCTTCTATTTGGGAACAGAAGTTGCTGTGAGTTGATGTCCTTTGTGTGTGTCTTGTGAAAATATGGTTTCACTGATTCATCTGATTTGATTTAATTTGCTACAATCACACGTTAGCATCTCCCTCTCAGTCCAGTCGCACAGCTGGTTGCAGGGAGAGGCAGCTCGCTACTATCACAGCACTAATGTATCTGTTAACGGTCACTTCTTGTTTTTCACATTTTTTTTTTTTTTTTTTGCTACGTAGTCATTCCATTCCAACTCTCCGGGAGGATATCAGAACAGGACATGGCTTTTTAAACTTACAGGGATAAAACGTTATTGCCACATGTTAGCCAAACCTGTGTGTGTGGTGCCACGTTTACAATAAAATGAGCACTTCAGTGTTTTTTTGGTTGACATGATGAACTATGGAGTTGATGGGTGTTCCACTACTGTAGGCCATAATACTGAGCGCTGTGTGTGAGGGTGTCAGAGACGGAGACAGACATGTTTTTCAGATAAAATGAGTCTCTCTGGGCAATGGCTGGCACTTTTCAAAAAGATGGAAAAAAATACATAGTAATCAGGCTGTGGATGATAGGGTAACGTGGATTATTGTAACCCTACTAGAACTCTGGCAACCAATTAGAGTTTTTCAATATTTTTTACCTTACAATAATTTAAATAAATTAGTGTGGGAGAATGGAGAAAGTGGGTATAGGATGGGAAATCCCAGGGGAGAGGTGATCCCAAGGACTCACCCTGGCCACCTGGGGAGGGATTGGAGGTTTTATGTTTTGGAAACAGTTTTTTTCCCCCCAAATTCCTAAATACAAGTACCAAAAATAGTGGAAAACTCTCAGTATTCATCCAGAGTACAGCAAGGGCTCAATTTCTCTCAGTATTCAAGAATTATTATTCAAAGTTTGCACACTCCTGATAGCTGATGAAGCAGCAAAGAATGGCAGCATTCAAGCTGAAGCAAAATGAATACATGTAAAAGGCACCACATCTTTGTATCCGTGTCTGACATGTGCTTGTAGTATATCCAAGGAAAACTAAGTTTGCTTGTTCTAAAAGCCACAGCATCTGCTCAGTTTTTATAAGCTCAGCTTTATTTGCAACGAAACAGGTATATCTTGGTAATTCTTGAATTTCTGTTAATGCTCTCAGTTGGCAGGCACTAATTTTAAAATACGTTTTAATAATTTTCTATTAAACAAGTATTACATTTTAAGATAAAAATGATTTCTTACAAAGCCAGTCTCTGCTCATGATCAGAAAGCTTGCCATTTGTGGTCAGTTATGTAAAAAGATCACTACATGTAATTGGTTGGAATGGCAAAACTTGACCTCTCATATGGTGAAGGACATCAGACACATGCAGCATGCTTGCTGAAGGGGTATCAGCAATCTAACAAACCCTCTCTGTTAAAGTCTTGTATTGTAGCTTATATTTAGAGCCAAATGTTGAAGTTTAAGGTTCTCTTAAGGTAATTATTTATTTATTTTATATATTTTATTATGCATATCGGAATTACAACCCTTTCAGTCAAGGACTCGTTTCCAAAGGCTCCACGTCAGTTCCAGTGGATTCAACACATAGACAGCAACACAAATGCAATATGATAGACAGGAGGTTACAGACGTTTTTTGTTACATACCAAACAGCGAATAGCAAACAGTATTCATACATTTGCAGGTGTCAGAACAAACAACATAGAATCCTGAGCCATCCAGTGCCCAGATAAGAGTTACAGTGTACAATAGCAGTACAGAGGTCGATACAGTGCGAAAGCTAGGCTCCAAGGACAAATGCAGTAAATTCAGAATTGCAGCCTGAGATAAGGCGATTGTCATCAAGAATCTAGGAAAGAGGCCGGGGAGGTTGTTGGACAGCAGCAGAATATACAGGTTACTCACCTGTAACAGGAGTTCTAGGAATGGTATATGTTGTTCATCCACACTCATTGGCAGTATCCTTGCCGCTTTAAATCTTGCCGGAAGGTCTTCAAGCTTGCTCCTCCCACCCACCCGGGTGGTATAACTCTCGGCTCCGCCCCATGACGCTAGATCTGGCCCGCTGGAAGCTCAGGTTGTGCGTCGAAGCCGGGGAGGTCGGGTGGGTCGTGTGGATGAACAACATATACCATTCCTAGAACTCCTGTTACAGGTGAGTAACCTGTATTTCTAGGGACATGGATATGTTGTTCATCCACACTCATTGGCAGACCTTAGCAGTTCTCCGGGAGGAGGGAGGCAAGACGACACACCCCACATACTTACTTCTGGGAAAGAGAGACTGGAGAACGAGGCCCCAAAACCAGCATCCCGGCGTGACTCAAGGTCGATGGTAGTGGGTAATGAAGGTGTTTGCTGACTTCCAGGTAGCAGCCCTGCAGATTTCTGGATAGGGACGTCCCTGGAAGCAGCCACCACTGCAGCAGTATGGCGGGTAGAATGAGCTCTTATCCTCTGGAGGCTCCATGCCCGCTAACTTATAGCAGAGATCTATGCAGGAGGTTACCCACCTGCTTATACGTCCTTGGCTGCAGGTCTGCCAGATGCTCACGGCTGGCGTAGGTGACAAGAGCTGGCGAACCTCTCCCCGAATTTCAGCCGTGCGCTCCTTATAATAAGCGAGCGCCCTTCTAGGATCCAGAGTATGGAGCCTATATTCGGCCTCCGAGGTGTGATTGGGGTAGAACACCGGCAGAGTCAACACCTGGTTAAGGTGAAACTCCGACACCACCTTCGGAAGGAATTTCGGGTGGGGGCGCAGGACAACCTTGTCCCTGTGGAAGACCAGGTAAGGAGACTCGATGGAAAGCGCCTGGAGCTCTCCCATCCTTCTGGCTGACGTGATAGCCACCAAGAAGGCGGTCTTCCACGACAGGTGAGAGAGAGCACACCTGTGCATAGGTTCGAATGGCTTGCCCATGAGCTTTGCCAGTACCAGCAGTAGATCCCGCGGAGGTGGGGGTTCTCGCACTGGAGGGGAAATGTGATCAAGGCCTTTGGAAAAGCGCCAGACCACCTTCTCCTGCGCCACCGACTGCTTCCCGGCCCGCGCCCGGTAAGCAGAGATGGCTGCCAGGTGCACCCTTAGGGTCGTCGACCTAAGCCCTTGACTAGAAAGGGACCATAAATAGTCCAAGATGCTTGCCAAGGAACAGGAGGAAGGGTCCAAGCCCTTGCCCTGACACCAAATGGAAAACCTTTTCCATTTGAAGGCATAGCATTTTCTGGTCGACTCTTACGGGACGCTCAACTACATTGAGGACCTCGCCGGAAAGACCCAAAGCCTGGAACTCTAGCCGCCAGGAACCAGGCGCAGGTGCAGGGATTGAAGGTCCGGATGGAACACCTTCCCTGATTGACTGAGAGCAGGTCCGGGCGAGCTGGAAGCTGCCGGAGTCCTGGAGCTGAGACTGAGGAGATCTGGGTACCAGAACTGGCGAGGCCAGTCTGGGGCTATCAGAATCACCTGCGCCTTGTCCCTCCTCGCCTTGAGAAGCACCTTGTGGATCAAGGGAAATGGGGGAAAGGCGTAAAAGAGGCCCGGGGTCCATTGCCTCGAGAAGGCATCCCCCTGCAGCGAGCCCTGCTGAGGGGGGCGGGCATGAAACAGACTCAGCTTCGCGTTCTCCATGGAGGCAAACAGGTCCACCTGAGGTGTGCCCCAAAGGGAGAACAGATGCTGTACTACCTCCGGCAGGAGAGACCACTCGTGGGATGCAGCCCCTATCCGGCTCAGGGCATCGGCCAGGGTGTTGGAGGCTCCTGCCACGTGAATGGCTAGGGAGATCCGCCTCCAGGCTGCCACGGTGACCAAATGCGGAGCTTCCTTGCATAGAAGCATGGAGCGCGGGCCCTCACTGGCGTTTAGATAGTACATGGTCGTGGTATTGTCCGGCCTGGACTCGGACCACTTGACCCCGGAGGAACGGAGCAAAGGCGGTGAGAGCTAGGGCGGACCGCCGGAGCTCCAGCAGGTTGATGTGGCATCGACTCCATGCTGGGACCAGAGGCCATGAGCCCGTGTTCCCCAGATGGGCACCCCAACCCATCAGAGAGGCATCGGTCGACAGAGAGACCGCCGGCTCTGGGCGGATGTATCTGGATGCCCTCCTGCAAATGATCTGGAACGGTCCACCACTGAGAGCGCCCACATCCCTGTGTCACCGAACAAGCTGGTCAAGGATCGCAGCGTTGTAGACCACTGGCTGGCCAGTCCCACTGAAGGGGACGCATGTTCCAGCGGCCCCAACGGACCACGCTGGTACAGGCGCCATGAGACCCAGGAGCGAGGAAGTCCCGGCAGGGTGCAATTGCCCAACCAGAAATGATCGGACAAAGGAGGAAAGAACCTCGGCCCTGTCCGCGGGAGCCGCGCTCTGGCTCGAAGAGTCGAGCTGCGCCCGATGAATAAATCACCTGCTCGGCTCGAGTTCCGACTTGGCTCGTTGATAAGGAGGCCCAGTTGAGAGCAGACCTGAGGCCAGATCTCTGGACCACTCCGCCTCCTTCCTGGAGGGAGCTGCTATCAGCCAGTCGTCCAGGTAAGGGTACACCTGACCCCTCGGGCACGAGAATGCTGTCACCACTGCCATGCATTTGGTGAAGACCCTGGGAGCTGGAGACAAGCCGAAGGGCATGGCTTGAACTCGAAAGAGATCCTTCCGCCGGGCGAAGGAATCTCTGGTGAGGCACGGCCGGATAGGGACGTGAAAAGCAGCGTCCCTGCAAGTGAAACAGAACCACGCCCGGCGTTCAAGGATGGTATTATCTGAGCCAGAGTGACCATCCTGAAGGTTCGGTGACCTAGGGAACTTGTTTAGGTCGTAGAAGTCGAGAATGGGGCGCCAGCCCCCGTCTGCTTCGGAACCAGGAAGTACCCGGACACAAACCCTGGGTCTGAAGGAGGTCCACCACCTCTCTTACCACCTCCCTTCTGGGCGAGAAGCGATGTCGGCTTCGACGAGCCGCCAGTGAGGCTGGGATCCTAGAAGCTCTGAGGCGGCGGCTCTGAAAGGGTGGTGCCTGCCTCGAATCCCAGAGGCAGGGCTCTCTTCCCACCACCTCCATGACCACCTGTCCGTGGTAACAGCGACCAGGCGGAACGAAGTGCGGGCCGTCCCCGGGGACCAGGAGTGAGTGGCCCCGGGTAGAGCGACACCCTCAGCCCGTCACTGGGCAGGCTTGGAGGAGGATCTCCTGTTAGAGGAAGCGTGGTTTGGGTTTGGGATGCCAAGGTCGAGCCTGCTTGGCCCTGACGCTGTTAACAGGGCGCTACTGGGGCACAGAAGGACGAAAGGAGCTTAGCTGTGGTTTTGCGGCCTTTGTCCTTCTGAGCGGAAGAGACCGAGTCCAAGGTGGCATTGGACTTCGATCCTCTGCAGGTGACCTTCCACCCCAGGGCGAAGAGGTCAGTCCCCAAGAGAACATCCGCCAACTTGTGCTGGGTATCCAGTAAAGGTGGATATCCTCAGCCAAACCCGCCGACGCATAGCCACTGCGGCCGCCACCGATCTGGCACATGAGTCCCTACATCCAAAGCAGTCTGGAGCTGCTGTTTGGCCACTGCCCTGCCCTGGTCCGCACCTGCTTAACCGTAGTCTGCAGATCGGCGGGAAGATGAGGATGACCTCATCCAGGGAGCCCAACAGGGCATGAGAAAAATGTGCCATGAGGACGGCAGAACTGGCCTGGCGAAGGCCGAGAGGAGGCCTTAGCGTAGACTTTTAGCCCGACATAGTCAATTTCTTGGACTCTCCTTGTCAGGAGGGTTGTCCACATCCCTGGCGTTGCAGCCTGGGCGCAGAAAACGCTGTCTAACCAACCCCTCAGCAGAGGGGTGTTCCAAACGGACAAGGAACGGTAGGGACCGCATACTTTCCTGGCCATCCTGGCCGAAGCGCAGGGGCAGGAAGCAGGCGCTGCCAAAGTTCCAGTGCTGGACCCACTATGGCCTCGGCCACGGAAAGGCCTCCGTCGGAGAATCCCTCGGTCCAGAATCTCCGTGAGGATACCTAGCCCGCTTGGAAGCGAACTCGAGCTCCATCCGGTAGACTCCGAGATGAGCGAAGCAGTCCTAGGAGGGACGGACGGGCTATCGTCCATTGGCTGACCTCCTGAAGACTCCAAGTCCAGTCGCTTGGAGAAGAAGGAGGAATCATCTTCGGACTCGGAAGAGTCCTCGAAGGAAGCTGCCTCTGGCCTGAACCACCCTTCACCTGCCGAGGTCGGTCGGGAGTGAGGGTAACTGACAACCGATGGGGTAAACCCTTAGCCGACCGAGAATCCTTGGTCGGAGCCCCAATGGTGGCTGTGGGCGGAGGTTCCACCGCAATCGGTGGAGCAGCTGGTTTTGGCGAACAACGGCCTGGGTATAGGCTCCTGGGCAAATTAGGGGGTTGTGTCGGCCTTCGGTGTCAGACACTTAATGGCGGGAAGCGCGCCCGGTCGGCTTATTCCCGGCCAGGAGGAGCTGTTGCAACCATAAGGTCTCGAGCCGTCGGCGTAATTTACGCCGAAGCCTCCTCATCCGAGGAGGAGGGCAGACCACGAGCGGCGACGCCGCCATCATGGTGCGACCGAGACCGGCTTATGACGGTGGGAACGGGTTGACCGCTGAAGAGGTCCGGAGACCGAGACCGAGAGTCCCGGAACTGGGTCGGTGTAGGGAGGTGTCGGCGGAACCGACACCCTTCGCTCGGAAGGTCCATCCGAGGGCTCCAGAACCGGAGGCACAGGCGAGCCCACGGGATCCTCAACTCCTCCCGGGGAACAGGAGAGGGAATCTCGGCTGCTAAAGGCGACAGCCCGTCAATGGGTCGAGAAAATCTAAAACTTCATCAGTGGGAGTCTCGGTCAACTGACCTGGCGGGGACACCGTGAGGCCAGTGGCGAAGCAGCAGTGACGACCCGACGGTCGGCGACCGGCGGGAGAGGGACCTTTCCGCTCCCAAGAGCCGCCGACGGAGGGACTTACCTTGTCCCTCTTTTGGACCGAGAAAAGGTCCAGCAGAGAGAGCCCTCTCTCCCTTTAGTGGAGAGGGACAGACAAAGCTCCTTAAAGGAAGCCGTGTAGGAAGAACCCAGGAGGCGGGATAAATGCCGCGGCCCGAGGCCACGACCCCGCGCCGCCTCCTCTTCCGGCGACCATCCGCTCGAGCTGATCCGCCGAGACCCGCCGCCCGGGGCACCGCCAACCGGGCCTCCTTGGACTTCACCGGAGAAACGCTTCTCGGGGCGGCCCAGTTACTAGTCAGGACAGCTCGGCGTGGACGTGAGGGCGAGAAAGATGAGCACAGGTCGCGAAGCTCGCGGGTCGTGCTCAAGGCCCAAGAGTAGACACACGTGGAGTGTGGATCCGTCCGGGACATCTTCTGCCCGCATGGGCATCTCCGAAATCCGGGAGTCGATTTATCCATCGCAGCCGCGAGGGATCGAAGACTGAAGTCTTTTTGCAAAATATTATTTTTAAATCCGCAAACGGAGAAATAGGAACCAGTCACAAACGCAGAGCGTTAAGGAGGGAACCTGAGCTTCCAAGCGGTAAGGAAGATCTGGCGTCATGGGGCGGAGCCGAGAGTTATACCACCCGGGTGGGTGGGAGGAGCAAGCTTGAAGACCTTCCGGCAAGATTTAAAGCGGCAAGGATACTGCCAATGAGTGTGGATGAACAACATATCCATGTCCCTAGAAACTGTTTTTTCACACTATCCAGACAAAAGGAGTGTACTTGTCCTATCAGTATAAAACTCCCATTTTAAATATATAACAAACCATAAATAACTAGAAATGAAAGTGTTTTTCCTTAAACAGAACCACTACTAATATCTATGGACAATTTCCAAAAATACTTTTCATAATAGTTTATAGTTCTCAAAATTATATTTTGAAAGCTGTAACTTTTAAACTGTTAGGCTTAGGATCATAGGATGGTACGAGTCTGATAGCCATAGGCCTACGTGACTCGCCTGAACTTAGTAAATGCGATCCTCCTGTTGCCCATATATTTATCCAGTGTCGTTTTAAAGGTGTTTAAGGAATTACTCAGGAGTACGTCCTCCAGTAGACTATTCTGGATTTTTGTAACTCTTTGGATAAACCAAACTCCCCATTTATTTGCCTTATAGAAATCTCCTTGTAACTGGACATACAGATTTAGTCTGCTGTTTAACTGAAGCAGTGATGCCTGTTTTCTCTTATAAATGGCTTACTCTCCAGCCCAACGCACTCCCAGAGATCCTTATCATGGAATGCCTTATACACAAAGCACAGGTCACCTCACAGTCTTCTGTACTCGAGTGAATACAGGTTTAAATCCACTAACCTAAGGTTGTAGCCGAATTACCAAATAAATAAAAACCTCTCACTACAGGACTTGTTAAGATAATGACCTGATGTTTCTTGTGGCTTTTGCCTGGATTCTTTCAAGTACAAAACTGTTACACATGGTTTGAGGTGCCCAGAACTGAAGCCAGTATTCCAAATGGGGTCTAACCAAGACCCTAAACAAGGGTAACAGAACCTCTATTTCCCTACTCCTGATATTCCCTGGAATACAGCCCAAGATCCTGTTGCCTTTACTGGCTGCTTCCTTGCATTGTTCATTGGGTAACAAATTATTAGTGATAACACCAAGGCCTCTTTCAATATTTGTGTCCATTAGCTTTCTTCCCTCTAGAAAGTATGTCGCCATCTTATTCCTATTTCCAAGATGCATTATTTTATGCTTATCTATGCTGAAT
Source organism: Neoceratodus forsteri (assembly GCA_016271365.2). Classification (NCBI taxonomy): domain Eukaryota; kingdom Metazoa; phylum Chordata; order Ceratodontiformes; family Ceratodontidae; genus Neoceratodus; species Neoceratodus forsteri. Next base: position 942,530,006 of record CM028137.1, read on the forward strand.
GTTAATTTGTGTTTTCTGGCCCGAAGTTCAAGGTTGAAACTTAGAAACTTTTTTTTTTTAATGTAAGCTTGGTGTCTGATCAACACGAATAGCTCTTAACATTACAGTTCTCGTGTGTTCTTACATGTCTAGCTTTCAGTTTTTATTTTTTATTATGTTCTGAGCCCTAATGGTCCAAAGTTATCACACTTTAAAGAAATGACCTTTTGAAAGGTTTAACTTTGGAACTGTTAGAGCTTGAAACTTTTTCTAAATGAAAGATTGGAGTCAGGTACGGTAGTTAAAAATCAGTCCTACTGATACAGTTTTAATTAATAAATACCACTGTATTCTGTATGTTTTGATACTATCAAACTATTTTTGAGTGTATTATCAGTAGATTTTTCTTGTGACACATCCAAAAATGTAAACATTTCATCAATACAATCTTTTGTATGGAAAGAATGCATCAATAAATGATAAAATGGCATGAAAATCATTGTATATTTATTTTTCTGAAATTTGGTAATATTGCACATTAATTATAAACTCTGTAGTTTACAACTTACTTTTCATTTATTATATGCCCTTAATCTACATTGCGAACATTTCAGATTCCTGTCTAGGAAGCCCCACTCTTCCTTGTGCAAGCTTTCCCTGCGTAAGTGTCAAAAGATAATAAAGATACACTTTCATGTTCCGTAGCTCTTTTCAGTGTCTTGGTTTCTGAAGTGTGCACCCAAGGTTGAACTAAATAACTGCATAGAACAGCAAAGGCTGAGAGGTTTGCAAGATTTGTAAATTCGTAACTTATATACACTATCATGAGTAACATCTTCCCTTTTCATTTCAAATTTGAAGTAAGGCTTTATTTCAGTGACCAGCTTCCCTACAATCAAAAAAAATCCATTTGTGCTTAATTTGTGCTTTTTTCTTTAGTTTAGTCGTCTTGCATGGTGTGGAACAGGTTTATGTTAAAACATACAATTTTTAATGTTATTATTTTAAAAGCAGCCTTTCCTGAAATAGTTAAACACTGCGGGGTACCCTGAGACTCTCTGAACACCGAACATTCCCTTTGGAACCCTTCTGAACTAGAACTGCCAGGTTCCACTACCAAACTCTTCTTCTTCCAAGTTTGGGACAGCACTAATGGTGCAGGGACCCAGTGCATTCCAGAGCTGACTTCTCCCACCAACATGAAACTAATTTCCAAAGAAGATATGCACCTGAAGAAGATAAGAATGGAGGCAGAGATAAATTTCAAATGTCTTGAGATTTTCCTCCTGATAAAGCTCCTGTGATGAGAGGAAAATGTGCCAGGGTCGGGGCCGAAGGTGTGACATGGGAACTGTTTTGCTTATCCTTATTTATCAGCACTCTAGCACAACAGCATTTTATGTATTTTAATACGATGGGTTGGGCATCAAAAGTATTATTGGAATGTCAGTCCTATATGGTGTAAATAAAACAAAAAAACATTATGGTACAAACATACAAAATAGCCGGCAGAGAAGGCCCTTATAGTCTACGAAGTCTGCTTGACTGCGGAGCCCCCAATTCAGAGATTACACTGGGCTCCATCCTCTCCCCTCCAATCCTGTGAGTAATGGTATCTATATCACATACACTGTAATCACAATTTATTTCAAGACTTCCAAAATTTCTCAAAGCCTCCACCCCTACCTTCTTCGACTGCATGTCTTTGGAAATTATCCACTAGTTAACAGTCTCTTTTACCTACAACAGTGCTTGAATCAGCAGAAAGGTATGGATTCTGCCCCTTTTTCTTAATCATTCCTGGTCCCCAAAGGCTCTAAATCTGTTACTTTAGCCTTTTATTTTGTCAGGGTTTAGTATTTTTTTTTTTTTTTTTTTTTAATAGGGGCATGCTGTGGAACTTAACTCTTGAAAAGCAACGTCACACAGTGTTCCTGCTAAAGTCCATGACTACCTTTACACTTATTCTGGCAGAGACAGTACTCATGCATAATAATTTTAAAGAGAAGTTCTGCTTAAACTCCCCAGGGACAGGTGCTAAGGATCTTAAACCTTGGTGAGGTGCATCCTAGTGTAGAAGTGGTGGCCTTGGAAGTGACACTACTTGTACTCTTCAGAGGAAAGGGGGATATCATAGGAACATTCAAATACCTCACAGGTATTAATAAGATATAGGAAGTTAGCAATTTCTATAGAAAAAGATGCTGCATGACAAGGGGTCACGCTATGAAGCTTGAGTGGGAGAAGGCTCAGAGGAGATGTGAGGAAATACTTCTTTACAGAGAGGGTGGTGGATAGCTGGAACAGCCTCCCAACAGAGTTGCTGGGTGCTAAAATGGTAACAGGATTCAAGTATGCATGGGATAGGCACAAGGGGACCTTAGAAGTAAGGCAAGGGGAAGAAGAAGGCCAGAGATCGAGTAGGGTCTGCAGTAGCACAGTAGGTAGGGAATACAGGGCAGACTAAGTGGGCCAAGAGGTCCTTATCTGCCAACAACTTCTACGTTTCCATGTTGCAACGCTGGCAGAAGGTACAGGCTTCATGAAGTGGCCAGTTTGTTCTGTATGTGTTCTGGGCCGGGTTCTGAATCCTTTGGTGATATGTGAAGATGAAGCTTCAGAAGCTGCTTGTTGTCTGTAATCTGTGCTGATATCTCAAGTTCGAATGAAACCTGTTCTAACTAAATACTGCAATTCCTACCAGAAGTCACAACAGTTACATTTTTAAATATGTTCCTGACAAAGCAAAGACCTCCTTAGTACAGAGAACTAAAATTCTTGTCTGTGACTACATATTTTTTTAATTGGGCATAGGTTAGGATCTTAGCATCCCAGTGTACCCTTCCAGTAAGTGACAGGGACTTTAAAGTGAGACTAGGATAAGGTCATTTTTGTCCTCAAGAGATGCTGTGCAGTGGAGTGGACATGACACGAGAGACCAGTTCCCAGCAGGGATGTTGGAACCAGAGGTTCCAGTTGCCAAAGGGTCCAGCTACCAGCAGGGATACCAGAACTAGAGGGTCCAGCTGCTGGAGGGGAGACCAGAAGATCTGGAGGAGTGGGTCTAACTGTCAGAGAAAACACCAGAAGAACTGGGAAACAGAGCTGCCAAATGGCCAACAACCACACACAGTAAATAAAAAGGTGAAACTAACCATTTAAAAAAAAGATTGATAGTTAACCCTTTAGCTGCTAACAGAATTAAAACAAATAGGAATTCTGGACTGATATATCAGTCTGTGGCAGGGTTAATAGAGGTATCTAATGAACAGTTGTGTTCTTTATTTCCTCTCTGATCTATTTCCACTTTGCTAAGGTTGTCCGTTTACTACAGTTAACTGCAAAAATGTCTGCCTCCCTTTTCCTTGGTGATATTCTTATTCAATATTTATCTGTGCATTGAGCAACAAAGAGTGGTCCTGAACCCCCCAACTCATGTGTTATATGTAAGTGATGAGCCCCCAACAGTATGTGGAGTATTGGGGGATACTCACCTGCTTCAGGGCCTTTGTCACACCCTGGAAGAGCAGGTAGCACCCAACACCCTGAAGAGTCTTATCATACTTTAAAAAAATGGTCTGTTGCGTGGTACGCAATGCCTGAATAGTGTGGTGTGAGCACTGGTTGCGACGGAAGAAAAATGGGCACTTGTAGAGAGACTGCAGTGTTGGCACTGCTAACTGGCAGGTAATTAAGCAAGCAGGGAAGTGTGAGTAGCATACCAAATACTTTTTTTTTTTTTTTTTAAACAGGCAGTGCTCCCTGATAAACATCTGGGTAGAGAACAGGGTCCATTCAAAAACAGTGAAGGTGGCACCCAAATGGCAACCTCCAAAAGTACGGGCAATGACAAATCAACAAAAAGTCCGTGCTAAGGCAAACCCCCGGGACAGAAACACGCTCTTTCTCAAGCAGAAAGAAAGAGCACGGAGTAGTCAGAAACGCCATGCCTCATGAGTGTGCTACACCACACAGTTTTAACTTTATAACAAACGTGGAATTTGAAATCAGACAACCAAATGCTTGGGTTGTGTTTCTGCCCCAGGGATGCTGCCTTAGCACGAACTTTTTAAAGAGACTAGGCAGTGGTGCCAGAACGGTTTGAAAAGTGGTAGGGCCAAGGACGTAAGGGGTACATTTTCCCCTATTAAATATATTACCATGATAGCAAAAAGTGATAGGGCCACTTATGAAAGTGGTAGGGACGTGGCCCTAGTAGCCCCCCTGTTCCGGCACCTATGAGACTAGGGTCAGCCAATCACAGACCATCATTCCTCCTACCCATTTTCTAATTAATTTTTAACACGTTGCCCCCTTTAGATTTATACTTGAATGAGGCCACTGCTGTCTGCAGAGTTCTTCATAATTCAGGCATTATTGAGTGCCATTTAAACAGCTACAGCACCTTCAAGTAGCAGCCCAGAAAAGATTATATTTTTAAAAGTAGCCAGCTATCACATCTCCCCTCTGAAGTGCTTCTGCATTTTTAGAATATAGGTATAGTATGTAGGAGAGCCCTCTCCCATATCTAGTGGATACTCCCCTCCATACCACATCAGCAGGGTGACCTTCCAGATTATGACTTCTTATCCATCAAAGAGAGGTCATGCAATAGGGAAGTTCATGCCACTCCTTTTATTACCTGGTAAGTCAGCTGTATGACATCACATTAAAGGGAAACGTCCATGTCCCATCGTGCCTCACCTCCGTATAAAGAGAGGCCCGATTAGCAGTTTCATAAATACAAACATTGTTTGAACTTACTACTCGAGATTTAATTTAAAATTCTATCTGGTTGATCCTGTGCCCTCCCCGCCAGCATTTTAAGTTTGCAAATCCCTCCTGGCGTGCCCACAAGCACCCGCGACTGTCCTCAGTATGATGTGTCTTGTGGGGATCAGCCGGGGCGCTTCCATAGTATTACTGTAGTAGTTTAACTTTCAGACAGCTCCAGTTTGGAGCCAACGTATCTCCGTGATAAACGGAGACCAGGTGCAGACTGACAGGCACCTGGTCTTGGTATAACACAGACACACGCAGGATCCAAACTGGAGCTATTTGAAGCTATAGCAGTTCATTCTGTTTCTTTATGGCGCCCCAGATACTTTATGCTGTTCATATTCTAAGAATCTAGAGGTATAGTGTATATGATTTTATCAGATTTTGTGCCATCTTATCTTTGCATTTTTACTTTCTTTGTACATAACATAGTTTTTCTTTGTTGCTAGTAGTTTAGGTCCTACCATGTGTTTGTTTTGCCTGTAACTACAGTATTCTCTGTATAAGGGTGCTTCTCTCGGTCATGTCAGGCATGCATAGAAGCAGAACTTCCTGACAGAACCTGGAAATACCGCTTAAAGCATCTACATAATGTTACTAAATCATATATCTGGAAGGAATACTCTTGGAAGATGCTGGTTAGATGTTTCATAATGCCAGACAAGTGAAATACCATCTGGAACTGGGGGCGACATGTTGGAGACAGTGCGGTGAAGTGAAAGTGTCCCACTATCATATCCTATGGATTTGCACAGTGTTCGCACCCTTCTATAGGAAACTGCAGGCAGATGTCAGGGAGTTCTTGGGGGAGACATTGAGCTAACCGCTCTTACCGTTTCATTTTTAGATGCTCCGGAGGGATACAGATACCCGGATACTAGGAAACTCTTTCTGTACTGCTACGGCCCCAATTAAAAATGATTACAAACTGTGGTTTCGTCATTCTCAGCCAAAATGACAATGGCATCCGCTATTGGCTGAATGAAATACTTGGGCTTAGACTGTGGTGTCACATAGTTTCTGTTTGCCTGTGTGGGGACAGCTGCCACATTAACAGGCATCCTTCAGGCCGCTGGTAAGAAACAGGATATTAGGCACATTCAGAAACTCTAGTTTTTTGTTGTTTTTTTTTAATTGTTTAACCAGGAGAGACACGCTAAGCTGAAAGCTTGTTTACAGGTGAGACCTGGGAGCACAAGGAAGTTAAGTGACTTGCTCAGGATCACACAGTATGCACCTAGTTGGAGGTGCCAAGCCAGGTCTGTGGCTGCTGGCTCAAAATATAGGGCAGTATGCATATTTCTGAGCAAAGCCTGAGAGGAGAGATCCTCCTGAGGTATAGCGACAGGAACCAGTTCTGGATCCTCTGGACCATAGGATGAGTCTTCGTATCCCCCATCAGTGATGAGGAGGTCTGGACCCGACTCATCTCATTCTAAGTCCGAAGGGTAGAATGTGACCTTAGTGGGTGTTGGCAGGAGCTGTAGCCTTGGCGACGGAGGCAACACCAGCACTGGGTAGGGTCTCAGGAACAGCTTTGTTGGCGTCATCAAGTGTGGCCCTGAGATCGGCCTTGAAGAAACTGAGCCTGGCACCGAATGACCATATGGCAAAGAAGCCAGTGTTGGCACTAAAACAAGCCCCAATGGGCCAAGCCTCTGTGACAGACACGGCAGCAACAGTGGTACTGAGGGTGTTCAGGCCCTGAAGGAGCTGGCAGTGGCACCATGACTGTTCTGTCCCCAGAGGGGACAAAAGCATCACTACAGGTAGGGGCAGGAGTCAGTGACACAGACAATGACCACGGCCCAGAGGCTGGAATCAACGTCAATATAGCACCCAAGTCCAGTAGCTCCAAAGACAGTGCCAGCTTAACCTGAAGGGTTGGTCGGAAGTCCACACCAACAATGATGCCACAGCACTGATGCGCTACACCCACTACTTCATAAGAGCTGCTGAAAGGCCAAACTGCCCACCAAAGTCCCCCCTCTATTGGACAAAGAGGGGCTTTGGGATGGGGACCTTGACCCTGCAGGCCCGGGTGTCACTGGTGATGACAGTGGGGTACCCGGGTCCACAGGAGTCAAGTGTCTCACAGCAGAATGACCAGAGGATGACCTCGACTGGTGCATGTTCTTCCCTTATGCTTTCTGCAGGAAGCAGTTGAGGCCAAACAGTGCCAAGACCCAGATGCTGAGAGTGTGCAGAATCTGAACTGTTTCTTTTTGCAACTCCGAGAGGACTGCCCATCCTCCCAGACACCAGACTGTGCATTGTGAGAGCACCCGACCAGACAGGGGTGTTGGCCAGACACAACCATGCTACTGGAGCAACTTGCCTTTTCAGACTCACTACTAGAGATGTTGCAAAGTTTTACATCACCAGCGAAGCTCTGGCATAGTTGCAAAATTCGCCTTCGCGAATCACAAAGTTCTCACTTTGCAACTTTGCCTGTAAAGGCGGCGAAGTTGGGCAAATTTAAGTCAGTTCACCTAGGAAATGAGCAACTCCGCCTTGCATAAAATGTTGCGAAGTCGGCACTTCGCGAATGTCACCAACTTCGAGAATTAATTCGTGGAGCGAATTTTATCCACTTCGCCCATCTCTACTCCCTACCATCTTCCCTGGTCATCGATTATAAACATGCGGTAGATCAGAGAGAAACTAATGTTTTTGTGTGTTTAACTAAAGTGGCACAAAAAATAAAAAAAAACTCTAGTGTAGTTAATCTAATACCTGAATGTTGTTGTATATTCGGTGAAGTTCTGGCTTTGACAAGGGCAGTGGTGATGCTGCTGCACTTCTTAACAGAGGGGGAAAAAAGAAACAGAGGTGGTTGGGGGCTGGTGCCACTGTATACCAGCAGGCGCATGCGGTGATATGTATGGGGCTTCCTCATGTCACTAGCCCTCCAGAAAAGTTCTGACTCCCAAGGGGTCCTAGCACTTCCAGCTCAAACCCATAGTGGGAATCTATGGAGAAGACTGATTCTTTGAAGATCTTATAGTTCTTGGGGAACAAGAATCTACTGCTTTAGGGAAAAGAAAAACATGGCTGCCAAATTGTTTTCAAAAACTGCAGACTGGTGTAATGATTTGGGATTAGGCTAAGTACCAGGATAAGGGAAAGGGAACATTGTTTAACCAGGAGCAGCACACTAAACCGGAGCTCGTTTCCAGATGCGACCTGGGAGCACAAGAAAGTTAAGTGACTTGCTCAGGATCACACAGTATGCACTTAGGCGGCTGTGGGATTCAAACCCAGGTCTCCAGATCTGCAGCTCAGAGCCTTAACCCACCGAGCTATACTGCCTCAAACTCCGTTTGACAAAAATCAATGCACAATCATGTTGTTTTAGCCAATCAGCTTTCCAGATGCCTTCTACCCATTTAATAGAAAACATTTTATATAAAATCTTAAAGTTCTTTCAGCTTTTTTTTTTTTTTAACCATTTATTTCTGTCCCCTGTTGCCACCGGCCCCCTTTGGCCCCCAGGTCTACCTAGCCCCATCATCCACCATCCCCAGGTCTTACCTGGCTCTGAAGGTCCCCCCCTGTGGATTGCCCCCTGTGGTGGGGGCAGGGGACAGAGGAGCACAGACATCACCCCCAGTGACCCTATCCAGACATGGACCCAGGCCCCAGTCAGTGTGCAGGACCTGTGGCAGACTAGCTGGCCTCATCCTGCCAGCAGCGTCTTTCTATTTTTCTCGCTAGCCCCGTCCACGTCCTCTGTGTCTGGCCATGCCCAGCACGGCCCTGCACGCTGCTAGAGTATCTCTGCAGGAGAGGCAAGCTCACTGGCCTACTGCAACAGTTGTTAAAGTGGTGAAACCAGATGCCTTTCCTCCATGTGTAGGAGTGCTGCCGCGTGGAAGCATGTCTCCTGTCCTCGGGACCACCTGACCAGTTTCTCGGGCTCACTTCCAAACTCAGGTCACCAATATGGGAGTGCGCAGCACCATTTACGGGGCCAGCAGGTGGACTCAGCTTCCTTTTAATACTAGCAAATATGCCACAGTCTGTGAAACAATGAAATCTGGTTTAAGAGACTTTTGTGGCAATGAAATACTGTGCAAACTTGCATAGAATTTGTCTTGTATTTGTTGACACCCCCTCTCTTCATCTTTTACCGTGTCAGTTTTAGACGAGTCAGAATTGTGTGGTAAAAACTGGACTGCAAAATCCCTTCTGGTCAATACTGGGCACAAAAATCTTTTTCTCATGACTGGAAAAGGACTAAATGGTTACCCCTTTGTAAACTCTGCAGATAAGCTGACGTTGCATATCTGCACAGTTCCCCCTTCTGCTGTGCCTATTTTTAGCACAAAAATAGCAACATCTTTTCTAAACGAAAATACTGTGTCTTATAGAATCCTAAACTGTGACATCAAACAGCTTATTTGTTCTAACACGCCTTAGGTCTTGAGTGCTTAAATTGAAAAAATGTCTACTCGTCTGCTACAAGAATAATATTCTACATCCTGTATGCAAAGTCTTGTGAATTTAGAAGCAGAGTAATCCAAATTGCAGCAGTCAAGACCCTTTGATGTTCTATTACTGAATTCAATTGTCAAGATAAAAAAAGAAGTGAGAGACACGTGCTCCAGGAATGCCACTCCACTGCACTACCAGGACAATTGGAAACCTGGGGCCATACAAATTAGAATTACATTTTTATTTACAAGGTGTTTGATGTGCCCACATGCAATTTAGAAATAAGAAACAATTAAGTGTCCTGGCCAGGATTTGAACCAGGCCTGATCAGAATACTGCTCTGCTGCACTACCAGCTGGAAACCAAAACCTGGCATTCCCTAAAGCACTCATCTTTTCTCAGTGTACACAAATTAGAATTACATGTTTATTTACAAGTGAGTACACTGTGCATAGTATCTGAAATGGGCACAACAAGGCAGCTAAGCAATAAGGCGCGCCCAGGTTGTAGGTCACTGGTGAGGCCACACTTGGAATACTGAGCTCAGTTCTGGAGTCTTCATCTGAAGGAGGACAGGGACAGGCTTCAGACAGTGCAATGCAGGGTGACCAAGATTATTTAGGGCCAACAGGCAAATCTTACGAAGATCGCCTCAAGGCACTGAACATGTAGTCACTTGACACCAGGAGACAGAGGTGGAATATGGTACAGACCTTCAAGTTCCTGAAGGGTATAAACAAGGTGAACTGCGGGGAACTATTTAGCTGGAGTAAAGAGTCACGAACCTGAGACCACAAGTGGAAACTGTGTGTGTGTGTGTGTGGGGGAGAGAAGGGCCGTAAGAGGGATGTGAGGAAGTTCTATTTTACAGAAAGGGTGGTGGAGCCGTGGAACAGCATCTGCCAGTGGATGTGGTGGGCGCCAAGACCATAAACGGTTTTAAGCATGGCTGGGGCAGAGTGAGAGGTCTGTTGGCTACTCAAGTCAGTAACAGTGGGGAGGTGAACAGGGAAGGATAGAACCTTGTACGCACACGTGCAAGGGCAGATAGCGAACTATGGGCAGACTAGGTGGGCCATAGGTCTTTTTCTGATGTCACTGTCTATGACTAAGGGTTAGATTAACAGCCTGATAATCCTCCCTAGGGGCGTTATGTGGCACGAGGCAAAGCCATGGGCCACACTGCTCCAAGGGTGTGACTGACTGTTAATCTAATTCCTAGGAGTTTATCAACCAGCTGTTTAAAAATGCTGGTTCAGAATCAGAATCATCATTTCAGTCATGCACCTGTGCTAGAGGACAGAATGCCGACAGGAAGACTTCATGCACCATGGTGATCAGGCTGTACGTGACAGTGTAATACAGATTAATATAAGGGTCTCTGAATCCTGGCAGACACTCAACTTGCAGCATTTCTGAGACCCTTTTTTGTAACTGTATATAGTGTATGGTAGAACGTTGTATTCGTTGAAAATCTGGCTTTCCCTACTGTTGTTGTACCATCGTGAATATGTCACATCGATGGTACAACATTGCTACCACTTTTGCGCATGCATGAGTCGCGGTTGCTGGAGATGACAAAATGGGCTCTGCAGTTAATCGGAGGCACAGACGGACAATAAAAACATTTCAGTAAGTTCCATTTTTTTTAAAGAGTGGCCGGCACACAGCAGGACAGCCGTCTTTGTTTTTAAATGTTTATAATAACACAGGAAGGAGTGCAGGGTATTTACAGTCATGGGCGGGGAGGGGGTCACTGACATCACGGCGCAACCGTGGAGGCAGTCAGTCGCTAATTTGTGTACTGTTGTCCATACACTATAAAAGACAGTGGATGGGCAACAGTAACAACACTGTTTCACTTCTCGAGGTTTTCATGCCAACCGAAAACCTCTCGAGCTTCGCTCTTGAGGTTTTCCTGGTTGTCATGACAACCTCTCGAAGTGAACCAACAGTGTTGTTGTTCACTGTTGCCCATCCACTATCCTCTATTTATATTGTGCTCTATCCTTTAGGGGCCAGAATGCTGTACGGCACTCATTAAATAAATTGTAAACATACATAATACAAGCAGGGTAAATATTAACATGATTGAAAAAAATCATAGAATTTAGAATGCTTACTGGAGTGCTGCTTCCCTCAAGGCGTTCTTTTAGTCATTAACTAAACTTCTGAACTTCAGAGTTATTTTTTTTTCATTTTGTTCAAAAGTGTTCCATTACTATTATATAATAGCAGGTGCTCTTTTTTCCCCATAGTGAAACCCGGTTGTAATTCGCCATTATAACCAGCTGGTTATAACGGTGAACATGTGCCGGGTTTCTCTCATACTGAGCATGTGCAGCCATAGCTCTTCCACTCTTCCGTGCCATCCGCCTTTCCCCACTGCTCCACAGTTTGCTGCACTTGGACTCAGCGGCAGTAAGTTAATTAAAAAAAAAATCAAACTAGCAGTTTTTGTGACATGGCTAAAAAAAACAACTTTTTTTTATCATGAGCCGTCTGCCCCTTTCCCCGTCCCCTACTCATCTCCTATTTTATGGTCCCTCTACAACCAACTACAGGACAAAACTTCATACATAGTTATGTGATGTCCGTGTGGGACGCCACAGCAGCGGAGGGCCACGGCAGACAGGCTAAGCACAACGAGCTCACAAGTAACACAAATGTTTCGGATGACAACTTAACCTAAACTTGTTTACACATACATCTCCATGTGATCTAGTCACGAAATTGTGTAGCAGCAATCAGCCCCATTACATTCTTGTTTTGTAATTCGGTTGGAGGGGCAGACTGTGTTTATGTGATCTGACTTCCAGTTTCAGTTTTTTTTCAGTTTCCATGAATTATCACTGCAGACACATGGACATTTATTTATATTAAAGAAATTCACCAAGAACTGCCCCTGTACCTGAAATATAGATGCCTGACTGCCACAGGAGTCCAAAACTGTGCTGATGTCCAAATATAATGCATTAGGAAAAAACTATCTCCTTCGTAAAATTCATGAAAGTGAGTCCCACGGACTTCCAGTTATAAGTGCCACCCATGCTCACTAACGTAATGACGAGATGCCAGCGAGGAAGTCTGCGAAGGAAGTGCGCTCCATTATAATCAATGGGCAGCGGCTTTTCCATCAATTTTCCCTTGTTAGTCAACCAGTGCCCATGTTTCATTACCAAGGGCCAATGAAAATATAAAAAATTGATGGAAAAGCCACCGCCCATTGATTATAATAGAGCGCACCCCCATGCTCTCATTGGCATATCGTCATCACGTTAGTGAGCGTGGGGGGTGAAGCGTGGGTGGCACTTATAGCCAGGAAGTCCGCGGGACCCGGTTTCATGAATTTTATGAAGGAGAAAAGTTTTTCTTATTGCATTAGATATATATATATATTTTTTTTACCAATTATTTTACCAGGTGAGACACACTAAGCTGAAAGCTTGTTTGCAGGTGCAACCTGGGAGCACAAGGAAGTTAAGTGACTTGCTGAGGGTCACACAGTATGCACCTAGGGGGCTGTGGGATTCAAACCCAGGTCTCCAGATTTGCAGCTCAGAGCCTTAACCCACTGTGCCATACTGCTGCGGCATTAAGGCACCTATATTTCAGGTGTAGGGGCAGTTCCATATAGCTTGGTGGCTCTCTTTAAGCTGTGATCAGAAACATTTATGAAGTTGACCACAAAGACATTTCTAAACTATACTCGAATATTACAGCTACGCAGAACACAAACAGATTAGTACAACAGACAGCATTATACAAAACAAGAAATGATTACTTCTGTTTAGCCTGCCTGCCACCATCGCCGCCACCAGCTTCACAAAACTACTAGGTATGAAGTTACCTTTTGTAGCTGTTGTGTTTTTTTTTTTTACCTTGAAATTCAAGGTATACTCAAATGACAGTGTATATATGGGAACAATGAGTAGGCAGCAGTAACCAGTAAAATCTGAAAATAAAAAAGTCACCTGGTAAATAAAATTAATAAAAATGGATGGCCTGAAATGAAAGGGATTCGGACTCAGGAGAATGCTGGCTGCAAATCCCCCAAAATCAATAACCCATATAAACAAAAAAACAACTTTTATTATGCCTTCCTTGGCTACATTTGTTTTGCTTTTACTTTTCCAGACCGCATCACACTGCTCGGGTTTGACAGCACAAATAGTGCGACAACTTGGGCTTCAACTCCGTCCCTTGAAATGTACGTAGCCTTTCAGCCCAGCTTGAAAACTCCTATGTTGTATATGACAAGCATGTAATTAATCGTTTCCAAATATTACCTTATACTCTGTCTCAAGTACATATTTCACCCATACTAATCCCCTTCCCCACCAATCCCGCATTTTTCCACTCATATACACATAGCATTGCATGTCATCAACAGTGCAAAACTACCAGGCAGGTCATGTTTTTCTCTCTGAAGACAGGTGTGAAATTTATGTTTCTTATCTTTTAATCGGAAGTTGTGTGAGTGAAAACATATGTTTTTCATTATTTATTATGAATAGGTTTCTCATGTCACCAGCTGTTTCAAGGCCCAAGGAGAGTTACACTATTGTGTATTATTACTGTTGAAGCCAGACATTACGGTCAACATACAAGATATATAAAAACGCAGCACTACGCAGAAGAGTAATGCAAGATGCTGATGAGGGTTTTTCCTTTTTCAAATGGTTTTATTAGCAGTGCCAAGTGCTGTTCTCACAGGCAATTGCTAGTAACACTTGAACTGCTTTAGCAAACAGGGAGAGAGTGGAAGCACTCCCACGCTGCTGAAGGTGTGACCATACAGCGTCACTGAGCTAGGAAAAAACCAAAAATGGTGTGCACACACACCAAATACTAAGTGGCTGAATGTTATTTATTGGTGTAGAGCATGAAGAACCACCAGCTTAAGACCCCAATGTATCACTATGCTCTGTGGCTTCTCCGGGAGGGGCTGGCTTGTGAGCATATTACTTTTATAAGGAATCTGAATCACAAAGTGCAAATTGGTAACAAGTGATGATCCCCCACCCCCCGATTCTTTTTCCCTCCGATCACGGATCCAGGAGCCTCTCTCAGGCATCCAACCTTTGTCCTGTCCTGCCTGAAGTCCCCCCGACTGAACCTTCCTCTCCTCCGCCCCCGCCTCACAGCTGGCACCCCCAGCTTAACCCCTCCGGGGTGGGGCCACCCCTCCTACCTTGGGCGATCTTCAACTTGTAGACTCCAGCTGCGGACGTGGGCCTCTGGGCGGAGGGTCTGTGAAGGCCGGCCGAGTTGGACCTGGTCGTGGACATGGGGATTGGTGCCGCCTACCCCTGAACTGGGGTTTCTCCTATGTTCTGTTTCACTCGGCCCCTATCCCCAAGCGCGGTGCACCCTCAGGACGCCATGGTGCACGGCAACCTGCCAGCGTCAGGCACGCTATTGCATGCAGCCCCGCGCTACTGCAGTGCCCCCCAGTCACCACCAGGGGCCAGAGCGCTGAGCTCCCCAATGCCCTCCCCGGGACAGGAGAGCAGCCCATCGGGCGCTCAATCCAGTCCCTCCCCTGCCGACCCCCGGCAGGTAAGTCCAACGCCTCAACCCTCAGCGCCACTGGGCTGGTGGTAACAAGTGATGATAACCCCATCAGATTCCAGACATATATAGTATCGTCAGCAAAGCAATACCATTTGACTATGTGTCTCAGGTGGGGGCTGAGGTCAGAAAAAACAACTTGTTGCCAGTATGAAATGAAGAGGTTAGCAAAGGACAGGGCAAGGGCCGCCCCCATTTGCCCTTCATATGCAGAATATGTCTTAGAAAGGTACAGGAGACTTCTAATTGAGCTACTGTGTGCCCGTCAACGCTGCTGTCTTGACATACTAATCCTAGGTTTTTGCCAAAGATGGTGTCTGAGTTCACACTAAATCAAACTATCCACCTTCCAGTTTATTATCCTGAGCAGGTCAATTAAGGTGAAACATTGCTCCACGCTTTGTAAGTACACAGAATCCTGACAAACAATTTCGCTCACACCAAGGACTGCTTGAAAGTCTCCTCAGCTTTTTTTTTCATTTGCCCCTGGGAAAGAGGGAGTACTTGTTTCGAAACAGTGCTTATTCAAATGGCTAGCACATTGTGTGGTGACAGAAGATAAGTAGGAGGAAAGCAAGCCAAACACTGGTTTGACTTGCTAGTACTATATCTTCCCCCACCCTCTATGCTCCAGGGACGCCCACACCTTCTACTTATATTACCTCTGCTCAAGCTGTGGCCAAACTGCTTTCTCCTACCATCTCTCCCCCATGGAACTTGCTCCCCTATCCTCTCCACTTTCCCTCTCTAAAATATCTCACAGGCTCTCCCTTGTTCCTGCCTCCCCTTGTTCCTGCCTCCCCCAAGATTCCTCTTTTCCTTCTCATCACAGCTTTCCTCCTCCCTCTGTCCATAAGCTCCTACAATCTGGAGCCTCTTTTCCCCTACTTTGTTCTGCTTATGTGTTACATTATCATACCCAATCCCTTAGCCTGCATTCCCAGATCCTCTTACCTTTCCCCACTCTGCACCCACCGATTCTGCTTCTTGCTTCTCTCCTCCTCCCTGTTCCTGTCACCCCACCTCCTGATTTTCCTTTCCTCTTTCTCGCCGCAGCCTTCACAATCTGGTTTTGTACCTAATTATGTTATTGTATTCTTCTCAGTCTATATTCTGCCCACCCTGTATTTTTAATTGTTGCCAACTGTTTACAGCACTTTTATTTTACATTATTTACTTCATAGAAACATAGAATTTGACGGCAGATAAGGACCACTTGGCCCATCCAGTCTGCCCATTTCCCTACCTGATGGATAGGCTGCAGATCCTAGTTAACCAGCAGCCTACTTCTTCCTACCCCCGCCCCCTAGAATTGCCTTATGACTGTCCCATGCATGCTTGAATTCCACCACTGTTTTTGACTCCACAACTTCCTCTGGAAGGCCGCTCCATACATCCACAACCCTCTCTGTGAAAAAATACTTCCTTAAATTACCTCTGAGCCGCCCCTTCTATCTTCAAATTGTGCCCCCTTGTTCTTGCACACCTCTTTTTTTGAAAGATGCTACCCTCTTGGACTTTGTTGATTCCCTTGAGGTACTTGAAAGTTTCTATCATGTCCCCCTCTCCCTCTTTTCCTCGAGGCTATACATATTAACCTCCTTGTGTTTATACTTGCCTGTTCAGCATTACCCCTCTCCCCTTCCCCCAGGGTCACACCTGGAAAAGGGCCTTGGCTAACTGTGTCTTTCCCAGTTATCAAACTTTTCAATAAATAAATAATTAAATTTAAGATCTGTTACAGGAAGTACTGTGGGGAACTTCCTCGTGTGGTTCATGGCCATTCCACAAGGGGGCATAGCCACATCTGTAACTTGGTTCAGAAATGTCTCTGTGGCGGACATCTGTGCTACAGCCACCTGGAGTACTGTCCACGCCTTCAGTAAACATTACAGTCTGCACATTGAGACAAGCAACTTGTTGTTCAGTGTGCCCTCCTGGTGAAACATTTCAATAAATAAATAAAACATTGTTTCTCGTAGACGTACAGGCTTCAGCCTTGCTGTCCTATAGGGCCTCCTGTCATGAGCAGACTGCACCATCTTCCCAGCGGACTTTTGGGACTGCTTGGGACTCGTTCCAAAGGTGTGGCCTAAGGGAAGAGATAGCGTTAAAGAAAGCAGTTATGTACTTAACTTAACAGTAGATCTTCGACAAAATATCTTTCCTTAGGCCATGCCAGCCCTCCCTCCTTCCCAATTTTTATTAGCTGTAGGGGAATTTGGCATCTATTCTGCCTTGGGAATTTTCATGGCTGCTTTCTCCAGCACCTGCACCTGATCAATACCAGAGGTGCAGGTGCAATCTCCTGGTTTCCCAAGGAAAGAGTCCTTCCAAGCACATTCCCTGCCGGGAATGGAGCAGATACTGGGCTGCCCACATTTATGTAGACGCTGGCGTGTGACGTTATCATGGGCAGCCCCCAGCTAATAAAAGTTTGTACGTAGTCGCATCACTGACATTGGTCTAGTTCCAAAGGTATGGGCCTTAAGGAGGAAATTCTCACAAGGATCTACTGTTACGGTAAGTACCTAAGTGTTCTTGTTTCCTAACTTGCACTACTTTTGCCAGTAACATTGTGTAACCCCTAGATGGCGCTATCCCAGGGGCTACTATCCCTGCCTGATTTGCCACTAACAAGTTGAGGGGCCTGGATCCAATGGCAGGTGCCTCCACCCAGAGGTCAGGGTTTGCAATAGTTAAACTTACTTGGTCACAGCCCTCTGGGACACTGCAACCCCCCTTTCTTCCCACTAGTGGCCCACACAATATATCAGAATTACCTTCACAGTATACACTTACCCCAGGACTAGTTCCGCACTGGGACCTCCTGTGAAATAAGATACAGTGCAACAATCACAGTACAGTACTTTAACATAGACAAATACCTCAGGAAGTATAACTTTGCTGAAACAAGCAGCTCTGATTTATTTAGGGGATATAACAAGGACGGGAAATCAGGTTAATTAGCTTATCACTTTACTATCTACCTATGGCTCTGTGCACAGGCCTATCCCTACCAGTTACTGTCCCTGGGTACCCAAGCCCTAGTGGCTAGTCCAAACCGTGGCAGCTGGTAGGGGCCCTTTCACACAGTGAAAAGAAAAATTAGTTTAAACAGTCAGCAGTACAGTGATTCCATTTGGATTTAATGTGGCAATTCAACAGGGAGCGACCCTGAATTAGTACTCACGACCTCCAAACAAGATAGGGTCCTTCAACGTCAGCAGGGCTACTCTTGAGCTCCACGAGACTCTTCACACATTTATATGGTAAAAAAGAAAGTACTATACCAGGCAGGCTGCTTCTCTATCCCGATCGCAATTACTGCACAATACCGGGGAACACACAGCAGATTCAGTTCCTGACAGACCGAGTGCAATTCAACAATTTCTCCAGTCTTCTACAGGGTGAGCCTGGTTTCTACTCTTCAGAGATCCTTTGATTCTTTTCACAGGACGGATTCAGTCCTAACAAGTAGTTACACAAGCTGCAGACCGGAACTCTGGGCCTTACACACGTTTTTTGACTGAAACTGTGCACTGAAGGAGCACAGGGTTTCTTTCCCCTTCACTGCCAGATCTAAACTGAAACTCCAACAGACAAAACCGGCACTTCCTTTGAGTTCCTCCCAGTTCTTGACTGGATTGGCTGTCACTCACAATAGACTGCTGCTGTTGGTCCAAAAGGCACTGAAGTCTAAACTACATCTCCCAGAGTCACTGCCCATACAATCCTCTTGTGGCTGGCTCAGATTATGAGTCCAAGTTCTGATTCGTCAAGGCACCATTTTAGAGCAAGCTTACCCCACACTGATTGGTCCAGTTCAGCAGTTCAAAACCAGAATGGGAACTAGGCAGACACAGTTCTGACTGCAAAGAAAGCAGGTTAGACAAACTGTAATTTCATTATTACTGTAAATGATTTCTGGACAAACAGTTACATCTTTCAGATAGGTTCCCTTTGCACTCCTAGTGACTGCAAAATGGAGTGAATTGGCAGCAGCTCGAGTGGTACTCAAACAGAGAAGCACACAGTCCCCCCATACAAACTAATTATGTCTGCAAGCAGACAGCTCTTAAAGAGACAGTACCAGAGGCTCTAAAAACACTCACTGATAAATGGCTTAAACGCCAAACACCATTCAGGCTTGGAGCATTCAAGCAAGCTCCTGGAAGTCTTTTGGGAACCCCCATTTGCAGGGGGGTTACAATTGTATTACCTAACTCTAGCTGCTTGTTTCAGAAATGGTGTGGCAATTTGGCCTTCTGTTTGGCGTCTCTTCCCTTCTGTTTTTAGCTTTACTGCTGGGACTGGCTCCAGTTTAAAAAAAAAAAAAAGGCTGTCATTTATTTATTTAGCTTTTGTTTACCGGGTAAGTACACTAGACAAGTATTATGCCTATTTTCAGGAACGACCTGGGAGAGTACAACATGAGGAACAACAGTCAAGGAGACATGGCAAAGAGAGCACAGTTTTTGTCACAGTAAACAAACGTGGGAAATACATCATTTGATGCTAGGGGAAACATACAGTAGTAAGCACATTTCAGATTATACACTCTAGACTAGCTAGTTCAACTGACAGATATATACAGGTCATCATACATAGGAGTGGAGCATAGCTCAAGGACTGGATTGGTCATAATATAACTTATAACATTGTCGTATACACCCCCTAGGCTAGTTGGATCGTGGATAGGTATATACAGCTCATCACATTTTTCTAAATATGCACATGTTAGACAGAAACACTTGGTAGTACAAGTTTCTACCAAGTGACCAAGGTGCAATATGTCATGGTTAGCCTATGACCGTGGAGCAATAATGGGTGTAAAAAAATGCCCAAGGCTTTTTAGGCAGGAGTAGTCAGAAGTCATTGATACAATGGGGAACATATCTCCAGGAATTCAATGGAGATACCCTGGGGAGGTTCAGACAAAACAATTTGACACTTTACTCTAGGGAGGTTTGGGGCAGTCACACTCTGATGCTAGTTTTAGGAAACCCCACAGGGAATTTCGAAAACTCAGATAGGAGGGGGCAGCTCGGATATCCACAGGCAGCGAATTCCAGAGTCTGGACGCACTTATGGCAAAGTCCTGATCCCCCATGAGGGTCAGGGTAGGAGGGACTTTGAGCATCCCTGATGTGAGAAACCTAAGTTGGTAGGGGGTGGGATTCAGTTTAGGCAGAAGCTGGGCCAGCCCCCTTGGGGGTGCTAGTTCTGATCACTTTCCCAGAGAGGCATCCCAAACCAAAATCAAGGTATCTAGCTGGTGAGAGCCAGCAGAGTTTCTCATATAGCTCACAATGGTGGGTGAGTCGGGGGGGGCAGCCAAGGCAAAATGACAAATGTTATTGTAAGCAGTGTACCACCAGGTGAGATGTGTCTTTGGAGAGCGAGCAAATAGGTGCAGCCCATAGCTGAGGGAGGGAAGGAGCACACCTTCGCTAGGGCAAGCCTGGCTGCAGTGTGAGGCTATACTTGGCCCTATAGGCCAGACCCAGTTTGCAGTTTGCCGCCCTGCAGATGTTAAGGATATGATTACCCATGTCAAGTTGGGGGTCAAGTCTTACCCCCAGATATTTGATGGAGCTCACTATGGGTAGTGAGGATCCATCTGCGCTGGTGACATGTAAGCAGGCCAATGAGGCTTTGATTTTAGCCATTGAGCCAAAGAGCATAGCCTGTGTCTTTTTCAGGTTCAGGACCAGCTTGTGACTAGTAACCCATGACAATACCCTGTTAAAGTCATCAGTCAGGTTCTGGTTTAGGGTAGTGGCATTCTGGGAGTGAGCCAGGATTACCAGATCATCTGCATACATGGTGGCGCTACAGCAGGTAGTAACCATGGGTAGTTGATTGATGAAGAGGGAGAAGAGGAGGGGACCCAGTACCGAGCCTTGAGGCACTCCGGAGGTCACCGGTAGGGGCTTGGAGAGGACTTTATTGAAGCAGGTACGCTGCTTTCTGCCATGTAGATAACCCATTAGCCATTTCATGGCATGGGGGGAAAGGCCAAGTGACCACAACTATGCACCAAGCAGTTTGTGGTCAACGAGGTCAAAGGCTTTGGACAGGTCAATAAATATTGCACCAGAGAGTTTGCCCTGGTCCATGGCTGTCCGGATACTTGATGTAACAGAGATTAAGGCTGTGGTGGTGCTGTGTTCCTTACGAAAGCCGTGCTGGGCTGGGGACAGAAGTTCATGAGAGTGGATATATTCCGAAAGCTGCTCAGCCACTACCTTTTCAAGGAGTTTGCTAAGGGTTGGGAGAATGGCAATCTGTCGATAATTGTCAGGTAGTTTTGGATTCCCTTGCTTTGGTACAGGGACAATCCTCGCCTCTTTCCAGATGTCTGGGATGGTCCCCAGACCAAAGGATAGGTTGAAGATAAAGGCTACTGGTGAGGCAATGTGTGCAGCACCAAGCTTAAGGAGTTTAGGCTCCAGGTTGTCTAGGCCAGGACTGGAGTACTGGGAGAGGCCAGCTAGGCGTTTCTGCAAGTCCTGAACTGATACAGCCCTGAGGTGGAACATTTGACGAGGAGGGTGACCCTCCAGCAGAGTGGAGGGAAGGGGGTGGGACAGGGCCTCATCAGGTGAGAAGAGGGTTGTGAAGGCAGAGACGTCAGAGAAGTGATTATTTAGGGAGTTGGCAATAGTATGGGGATTATTGCAGGAGACTCCATTTATGACCATGTCCGTAACCCCCGGATGGGAGGATCCACTGACAAGGGATTTAATATCTCTCCAGAACCTCCTGGGATTACTGGCAGAGCTTAGTAGGGCAGACTTGCAGAAGTCACTCTTTGCTGTCCTGATGGCCTTTTTGCACTTATTCCTGAGGTGTCTGTACCTTTGAATAATCATGGGATCACTGGTACCTTTGGAACAAGCCCAACACTTGTCTCTCTCCCGCATCTGGGCTAGGAGATTCCCATTTAACCAGAGGGTAGCGGACCCCCTCACCCTACGGGTGACCTTGGGATCATGCTTGTCTTGCAAGGCCCCAAAGGTGGAGAGGAAGTAAGAGGTTGCTGCCGAGGGGTCAGTGGCACCATACACCCCAGACCAGTCAGTAACTCTCAGGTCTTCCAGGAACTCCTCAGTATTGAATCTAGAGTAGTTTCTGACATGCACAATTTTGTGTGGAATTTTGGGGCTGGGAATTTTCCATACACAGAAAACCGGTGAGTGGTCAGAGATGGAGTCAGAGAATGTACCCACTGATGAGATCCTGTCAGGACGGTTAGACATGATCCAGCCCAGTAAGGTGCTGGAGGATCCATTTGCTGTCCACCTAGTTGGTTCCTGGATGAGCTGGGTCACGGCAAGGTTAGCAAGCAGAGGCTCAAACTGCTTAACATTACCACTATCCCAGTTAAGGTTTACATCCTCCAGGATTATGAGTTTGTTATCCCCCGACTCTAGGACCAATTTTGTCCATGAGGTGAGTTAATCCAGGTAGCCCACCTCTTGGAGGATTATAGGTGCACACCAGGTGCAGTTTCTTTGCGTCCCCAAGTAGCAGTAGCACATGTAGCAATTCACAGGGGGACACATTTGAATCCTGGTGGGCAATTTGGGAGATTTTTAAGTGGCTCTTATGGTAGATTAGTATGCCACCCCCCCCTTGCCCCCCAGCTCTGTCCAGTTGGGTGAATTCATACCCAGTGAGTTCACAGGCAGAGTCAGGGACAGAGGATTTCAGCCAGGTCTCCGTCACTCCTAGGATGTCGGGTTTGTAGAGTGCAACCCATGCTAACAGCTCATCATGATTAGGTAGCAGGCTCCTAATGTTACGATGAGCTATTTTTAGCCCCTTACCCATGCCCCATGTCAGCCCTGTGTGACAGTACGGGCATGACTGGGGTGTAAAAAAAATCAGCTTCCTCCCCAAATGTCCATTTGCTGAGATTCCTGTGATAAGGGTACAGTCTACTCACAGATACAGGTCTACTTCCTAATGGCATCAGTGGAGCCTCAACCCTACAGTGGGTTGACTGATTTTTCCAGGAGACCAAAATGGAGCCAGGTGTCTAGTCAAGAGGCCCCTCAAAGTGAGAATGTGGTGAAATATAGCCTCTAGACTGCTATGGTAGCCTCTCCGAATGCAGTATGCCAAGAAGGGATTACTACTGTGTCCTGACTAGGTGTCAAAAAGGCCCGTGGCACAGTATTAAGGCTCCTGTCCACTAAACAGGACCAGTCCTGTGCCTTTCAAATCTCCCTCACGAATTACTGGAAGAGCACATTTTCTGTGGCTGAAGGTACATGGATAGAGGATTTATTATTCTCTGAGGAGGATGTTAAAGGAGAGGAGGCTAGGTCCCACTGCAGGAGGGAGTTGGGTATGGCACTGAAAACAGTACTGGGTAAGACCGTACCACATCAAATCCAAACTGTAATGTTTTGTGAAAGTGTGGATCCGACTCCAGAACAGATACCAGCTGCTGACATTGACTGAAAACAAGCTACAGAAGTGGCCATACTACAAGTGACATGGTCACAGACTGGGGCAGGAAGTGGTGCACCACGCTAAGGGACCACCCACATTTATATGAGAGATGCTGACATAGGCTGTTGTCATGGGAGGCCCCTAGTGGACTGCTTGCAAAAAGTTTCCATGTGGTCCTAAGTGCCTGGTGGCTATCGTTCCATAGGTGTGGCCCAATGAAAGAGATATCCTCAAAGGAGGTGTGCCCATACCACAAGTTGCATAGCCACAGACTGTGGCAGGAAATGGTGTACCACACTTCTGGCAGCAGAAAGCAATGCAAGAGGCTGACCACTTGGACAGGTTTTGCTTTGAGACAGGGGTGCCCACAATCCTGGGGCACAGGACACAAACAGCTGTGTGAACTCCATACAATCCTTCGTGTAGACCAAACAGAAGTCTAATGCTCTATAGACATCCAAGAAAAACAGAAGAACCTCTCCAGCATACTATGGGGGAAGAAAAAAGACTAGCAGATGAATGGTCTGATTCAGAATAAATGCAGACACTACCATAGGTAAGACCCTAGAATGGGTACGAACTGAAACCTGAACCTGATAGAAAATGAGCAACTGCAGCACACAAATCTGGTGAGCTAAGGTGACTGTTACCAGTTTTCCAAGAAAGGAAATGAAGAACACAGGTAACAGCTGGTAGAAACAAAGCCTCAGTAAGGGACTCCAGAACGGAGTTATGAACACATGCCAGAACCAGGTGACGGACAGAGATACAGGAGACCTGTGAGGAACCAGAGGGACACCTCCAACTGTACCACAGTCTTTCCCCCAAGAGGGTATGAAAGGCAGATGTGGCCAAGAGATGTACCACCACTGGAGAGTTCTGCAGGCTAGAGTTAGAGGAAGACAGGCAACAGGACAAGGGGGCCATGGAGCAAGAGGCACACCATATACTAAAATGTGTCCTCTTCAGTGAATGAATGTGTCTAATAGAAGGTTTCTGAACTGCTAAGAGAACAGCCAAAACAGCAGAGAGACCCTAAAGCAGGACACATCTATGTCTTCAGGAGCCAGATATGGAGTTGTAGCCACCACAGATTCAAGTCCAACAGATGACCAGATCCTGAGAAAGTTGACCCGCCCATTAAGGTTAGGATCGGGAGGTTCACCAGCTACCTGCCAGAGCAGTGAGAACCAAATCTGTCTGGGCCAGAAGGGAGCCACAAAAACTGTTGTGGCAGTGAACTTGACCAGCACTCACTGGATGTGAGGTATTGGAGGGAATGTGTAGAGAAATCTTCCCTTCCAGAAGAGAGACAACACGTCTTGCCAGAAAACTCCAGGCTTTGGAACTACCAAGCAGGAAAGTGGCATATTTGTTTTGAGTGGAGACTCAAATAGGTCCAGCCCTGGCTGCCCCCGAGATCAAAGGGCTAAGTGAACAAAAAGTCCTGTAACTCCTACTCATGGGATTGTGGCACCCACCCGCTGAGTGCATTGTCTAGGGTATTCAGAGGGCTGCACAGAAAAGTGGCCATGATATGTATGTTGTGGACAATCTCTCACGCCCACTGTAACAGGGTAGAATAGGACCCTGTCTCATTTATTTTGAAGAAAGTGTTTAAATGCAAGGATCTGTATTCTTTCCTTTTCTGTCTCTTCTGTCTGGTCGTGTAACTAAATTTTCCTGTGAGACCTTGGACTTGATCAACCCAACCAGTCTCGCAATCCTTTGCCTCCATCTCAGTTTTCTCTTGCTGTCTTTCTTCTTTGCATATCTATATCTGCTAATATAAAATATATGAGAATTAATGTATGGAAATGTAGCTTATATTGGGATCACTTTTGTTTAGAAAATGGTGTTGCTGTTGAAATGTATATATTTATAATTTGAGATAACTGCAAAAAGCTAGAGGTTACTTGGGTGCAAATGCTTGAGCCTTTTGCAGTTGCTGTGGGGACCTCAGGAAGTTCTCAATGTTCTAGCAGCTCCTGAAATTTACAAAGGACAAGATGCTTGCAAAGGATGGGGTTGAAAAGAGTTATAGAAACAGCTAAGCTGAGCTGCAAGGGAGATTTTTTTTTTTTTAAAGAGATTTTATTTTGTTTCTATATATAGTTATTCTAAACAGATTTATTTTATTTTATGTTACTGCAACTACAAATAAACAGTTTTGTGGAATTTTACAGCTGCTCCTGAGTTTTCTCTATGCTTTATGACCATGCCTCAATGACAGATGGTGTCAGCAGTGGGACAGTATTGAGTGGATGCAGATGACACCAGTACCTGGTCCATTTGCACAGTGTTTTCCCAGCACTTTGACATGCACTAGGGTCTGTCTGCTTCATGAATCAATGAGTCCCATTACACTCCTATTCCCCACCTTCACATCTGTTACGTACTTGACCCAGTTTGCCAAGGACAAATCTGCTCCAATGCCACTCTATTTATTACGACAGTTTCTTGCAAAATGGCCTGGATTATTACAGTTATAGCAGATAATGTCTTTTGGCACAGATTTGTTACTCCCACCAGAGTTCTTAACAGGCTTGGAATTTAAATGGGAAAAAGTGTTTCTTACCAGTGCTTGGCTGTTACTTCGCTGCTGTGGCATCTGTCTGGCCATTTGGTAGTCCTCAGCCAAAGAAACAGCTTTTTCCCCATTCTCTGGTCAATGCTCCTTTACCAACAGCTGCACATCTGTAAGCAAGATGTTGATGAATTGCTCCATGGCAAATGTGTCTATGATCTGTGGGACTGTTTTGCTGTCTGGCTGGATCCACTTCATCAGGAGTTCTTGGAGTCAGGTGAAGGCTTCTTGAGGACTGTCAACCAAGTTTTACCTCAAAGATAGAAATCTCTGCCTGTAGGTCTCTCTGGAGAGGTTTTACCTTTTCAAGATTTCATTTTTCACCAGGTCATAGTTTTCTGACTGTGCAATGTCCATACTGCTGTAGGCAAGCTGGGCTTTCCCTGTCAGGTAGGGTACCAGTCTGATTGTCCTTTGCTGCTTTGGCCACTGGCAGGCTGTGGCAACACTTTCAAAGGTTGTCAGGTATGCCTCAATATCATCCGAGGGACACAGCTTAGTGAGTTTAATGGCCTTTAAGTTGCTTGCATTTTGTTGCTTGTCTGGATCTGTGCTGGATCCTCTGCCTTCGATAGCTTGTAAGGCATCCAGCCATGGCAGCTCCTGTCGCTGCATCTCTTCTCTCATCTGTTGCTTCTGTCGCTGCATCTCTTTTTATCCAATCCAATTATTTTACCAAGTGAGACACACTAAGCTGAAAGCTTGTTTGCAGGTGCAACTTGGGAGCACGAGGAAGTTAAGTGACTTGCTTAGGGTCACACAGTATGCAAGTGGGGGATGTGGGGTTCAAACCCAGGTCTCCAGATTTGCAGCTCAGAGCCTTAAACCACTGCACCATACTGCCTCTTCTCTCCTCAATGCTTCAAACTGTTGAATTTCTTTTTCTCTCTGCGTCTCAGTCTCTTTTTTGTTGTATAGCCCACCATTTCAAAAAGTCCATCAGGCTTTCAGGTTCTGTTACTGCCTGTTCTTTTTCCATGACTTGTGCTGGCTGTACAATTTCAGACTAGACTTCAGCTGCAGAATCCATATCTTCCTCTGTGCTTCCCTGGTACTAGGTCCAGTACCAACGTACAAATCTCCTGTTTTAGGGTATGCATGGCTTAAATACCACCACCCAAGTGACTCTGACTGTTAAGGGTGTGTCGCACCAAATGAAAGTGGAGGCAGTACCAAAGTTACCTGCACCTGTGATTATTGGAAATGACTTTCCAGGATTTACTGAACTGATCAAACATGGAATACATCCTGATGTTTCAGCAGCTGTGGTGAAAAGAGCTCAGGGAAAGAAAATTTCAGACAGTGGAAACACTTTTCCTTTCAGTGATTTTGATTCGGACTTGTTTGAGCACAGCTCCAAGATCCGGAAATCCAAGAAAGAAAAACGAAGCCTGAAGAAATGATGGCAACAAATGACTGATGGACTTAAGGGTTAAAATATGAAAATGCTGAAACTAAATTGATAACCGATTGTGATTTTCTTTCAGAGCAAGCTAACGATGTTTCTCTCCAGGGTTTTTTTAAGCAGCTAGGGGTAAAACCAAAACAGACTGGACCAATTTTTAAACAATGTAATGGATTACTTTACGGAGTTTGGGTTAAACCTCAGACACACAAACAGACAGAATAACTGGTTATACCACAGAAGTATAGAACAGATTAGTTACAGATACACGATAATCCTATGACTGGTCACTCAGGGAGGGATCGCACCCTTGCCAGATTGCTGTATAGATTTTACTGGCCAGGAATTCATGAAGATGTTGCTACCTATTGTAATTTCTGTGCTGAGTGTCAGAAAGTAGCCCCAGTCACTAGAAAAGACAAGGTGCCCCTTGTACCCCTACCCTTAATAGATGTGCCTTTCAAGAGAATTGCAATGGATGTGGTTGGTCCTTTAGACAAAAGTAAAAAAGGGTAATAGATTTATCCTGGTAGTATACCACTATGCTACTAGATACCCAGAAGCAGTTCCAATGTGTACTGTTACAGCCCCAAAAGTTGCAGCAGAGCTAGCCAAAATTTTCAACAGAGTGGGCATACCTAAAGAAATTATTACTGATCAGGATAGTAATTTTGGTGCTGCACTGCTTAAGGAGCTGTAAAGACTGCTAGGTATCACTGCCATTAGAACCTCCCCCATCACCCTCAGACAGACTGTCTTCTTGAGCATTTTAACCAAACCCTAAAACGCATGTTAAAAAGGTTTGTAAAAGGGGAAGGGAAAGCTTGGGACCCATACTTGCCTTGCCTACTTTTTGCTTACAGAGAAATGCCACAGGCATCAACAGGGTTTTCACCATTTGAGATGCTGTATGGTAGGCAACCAAGAGGGCCACTGGGTGTGATAAAAGAAACGTGGGAAGATAACCCCACCCAGAAACAATCTATATCTTCTTATATGTGTGCCCTAAGAAAGAAACTGGCAAAATATGTTGAAATTGCCCACAGTAATCAGGAAGAGGCTCAAAACCAGCAGAAGGTATATTATAACCATGGGGTAAAAGAAAAAGTTTTCGAGCCAGGTGAAAAGGTTTTGCTACTGTTTTCCACAACAGAAAATAAACTGTTAATGAAGTGGCAAGGGCCTTATAAAGTTCTTAGACGTACTGGCACTGTTAACGAGATTGAGACCCCGACAGAAAAAATCCTTCTAAGATATACCATGCTAACCTCCTTAAGAAATGGGTTGAAAAAATGCCAAAAGCTGCTTTGCTAGTTTTACCAGAAACTGATAAGGAAGATACTGATGTAGCTTATGACAGACTAGAACAAACTGTAAATGTTGATGCTGTAAAGGTGAAGGTGAAGGTTTCCTTAACCTCAGAACAAACTGCAGACATTTGTAATGTGCTAAAGACATTTAACAGTACTTTTACCACGGTACCAGGCCGAGCAAAAGGGGTTCAGCACATAACAGTGACAAAGAATGCTCGTTCTATTAGGCAAAAGTCATACAGGTTGCCAGAGAGGTTAAAAGCTGATGTGGTTAAGGAAATACAAAAAAATGAAAGAATTGGGCATCATTGAGAAGTCGAAGAGTGCTTGGTCATCTCCCATGGTAATTGTAAACAAAAAAGAAGGGGGTGTTAGAATCTGCCTTGATTTCAGGAAACTTAATCAAGTGTCAGAATTTGACAGTTATCCTATGCCCAGAATAGATGATTTGGTGGACAGACTGGGGAGTGCAAAGTATATCAGTACCCTCAATCTCACCAAGGGTTATTGGCAAATACCTTTAGCTAAAGAATCCAGAGATAAAACAACATTTGCCACCCCTATAGGATTCTATCAGTTCACCACCATGCCCTTTGGTTTACATAGTGTGCCAGCTACATTCCAGCGGTACATGAATGTAATTTTATCCCCTCACACTGGTTATTGTGCTGCGTACCTGGATGATGTCGTGGTGTACAGTCCAGACTGGAAAAGTCATCTGGAACACCTACGAGCAGTTATCCAAGCTATCAGAAATGCAAGTCTGACAATTAATCCTACCAAATGTGCATTGGGCATGCAGGAAACTAGATATTTGGGCTATGTGTTGGGAAATGGAGAAGACAAACCAGAGATTTCTAAAATAGAAGCTGTATCAAACAGCCCTGTACCTAAAACAAAGAAACATGTCAAATCATTTTTAGGGCTGGCTGGTTATTATCGGAGATTTGCTTCCAGTTTTGCCGAGTTAGCTACTCCCCTCACTGAACTCACAAGAAAACAGTACCCAAATAATGTGAAATGGACCCCAGAGTGTGATGAAGCTGTTCAAGACATAAAGGCTACACTATGTTCAGCACCTATTTTAAGGAGCCCAGCCTCTGAGAAACCATTTCTGCTACAGACAGATGCATCTGAGGTAGGCCTAGGTGCTGTCCTAAGACAAAATATAGATGGGACAGAACATCCTTCTGTATATAAGTAGGAAATTGCCTGACAGAGAGAAAAGGTATCCCACTATCGAAAAGGAGAGTTTAGCAGCAAAGTGGTCCATGGAGTCCCTCAAATTTTATTTACTTGGAACCAATTTTGTTCTTGTAACTGATCACAATCCTCTCTGTTGGCTTAACCAGATGAAAGGAAAATTCCAGAATCACAAGGTGGTACCTGGCACTGCAGCCATTTAAATTCACGGTGATTCACACATCTGGTAAAGAGAATAGCAATGCTGATTTTCTGTCGAGATATGGGTTCTGATGGTTAAAAAAATGTATGGGCTTGAACTGTGCTTTTTGCTGTACTGTTAAAAAAATTGAGGCAAATGTGCTTACTTTCTGAAAGCAGAAAATGTTAGTGGAGAATATAAAGTTTTGGAAACCTATTTTTGAAAAACAGGTTCCCACTTAAAGTGGGGGTATATGTGACAGAGTAGAATAGGACCCTGTCCCATTTGTTTTGGAGAAAATGTTTTAATGCAAGGATCTGTATTCTTTCCTTTTCTGTCTGGTTGCGCAACCAAATTTTCCTGTGAAACCTCGGACTTGATCAACCCGACCAGTCTCACAATCTTCTGCCTCTGTCTCTCAGTTTTCTCTTGCTGTCTTTCTTCCTTGCATATCTATATCTGCTAATATAAAACATATGAGAATCAATGTATGGAAATGTAGCCGATATTGGGATCACTTTTGTTTAGAAAATTGTTTTACTGTTGAAATGTATATATTTATAATTTAAGATCACTGTAAAAGCTAGAGGTTACTTGGGTGCAAATGCCTGAGTCTTTTGCAGTTGCTGTGGAGACCTCAGGAAGTTCTCAATGTTCTACCAGCTCCTAAAATTTACAAAGGACAGGATGCTTGCAAAGAGTTATAAAAACAGCTAAGCTGAGCTGCAAGGGAGATTTTTTTTACAATATATTTTATTTTGTTTCTGTATATAGTTATTCTGAACAGGTTTATTTTATTTTATGTTACTGCAACTACAAATAAGCAGTTTTGTAAATTTTACAACTGCTCCAGGGTTTTCTCTATGCTTCCTGACCTGTGCCTCGAGGACACCCATGCCCTCGTGGCTTCTCTGCAGAGGGGACAGAAGTGGGTACGTTCCTGTTCAAAAAGGTAATGGGTGACACACTAGTTGTCATCCACACTAGAAGGTGACAACCATGGATATACAGGGCCAGGACCTGTATGCCAAGACCACCAGCTCTCATCTCCAGAATGCTGATACAGACAGAATGGTCGGTCTGAGATCAGATACCATGGGTCCTCACAGAACCAGATGAACCCCTCAACCCAACCCAAGACTTCTGTAGTTCAGTGGTGCAAGTGGTAGGCAAGAAGTACAGGAACTCAGACACCGGCAAATATGAAATACAGAATGACGATCCTCAATCTAAAGGATAGCTGTGTCACGACACATCTATTTGTTTAGTCACTAGTAGATTCAGTTAGACATATTGAAGTATTTCTAGGAAAATAGCATTATTGTACAAGTCAAATGTTGTTATGGAAACCTTAATTTCAGGTAACAGGCCCAGAAACAGTCATTATGTTGCTCCTTTAAGAATCTCAGTTCCAGTGGCAGTGGGAAGAAGTACAGGAACTCCGTTCCTGCTGTAGAAAAGGTACAGGAACTGAGTTCCTATGTGTTTCTGTTCACTTTCATCACTGCTGTAGTTAGAACAACCCGAGAAGAAAGTCAGAGGAATGGCATCACCAGTAGATGGGAGTGGTTCTGCCACCTGCAAACAGTCCACTGCAACTCTGCCAAAACTCAAACCAGGTGATTCAGGGGTTGGACAGCGTTGATCCAACAGAGACTGAGTAACCACTGGGCGATCCATACATGGAGGCAGGCCAGGGGGACTATCACAACAGAGGCTACCATGAGGCCCAACAATCTCAGAATGGATGTCACAGCGACTGGGTCATTGGAGGCCACTGTGGTAGCCTGAGCGATCAGAGTTGAGGCCTGCTCCTCCAGGAGGAGTGCTGTGTCCCAAGCTGTGTCATAGACTGGACCTATAAACTGCAGCCATTGACACAGAATTAAGACAAATTTCAGTTTACTGACCAGAATACCCGGCTGGCCAAACAACTGGCAAGTTCTGTGTAATGTTTGGATCATCAACTCCCTGGAGCAAGCTTTAAGAAGCCAATTGCCCAGGTAAGGAAATAAATACTGTGTCTCTTGGCAAACAGCCGTAACTACCACAGAAAAGCACTTGGTAAAGACCAAAGGTGCAAAGGACAAAGCAAGGGATAAGACTCAAAGTTGGTAGTGATGGCCCTTCTAAGAAAACAAAGGTAACTGCTGGTGGCT
Organism: Neoceratodus forsteri; assembly: GCA_016271365.2. NCBI lineage: Eukaryota > Metazoa > Chordata > Ceratodontiformes > Ceratodontidae > Neoceratodus > Neoceratodus forsteri. The sequence goes on from CM028137.1 coordinate 942,562,089, forward strand.
GCAACATATCATGATATGCATGTCCAGGCTCCCAAACCAATCCCTCTGTGGCAAAAGAGGGAGAAGGAACTACAGAGATGCTACGCAACATTTTTGTAATCATTCTATTGGTGCAGTGCCTTAAGGTCTGGGACAAGTCATAGAGCCCCAATCCATTTCAGAACCAGAAAATACCTGCAGTAGGAACCAAGCTCTGTTCTGCTGAGGGAATAGGCTGTGTCATGAGCCCGACCTCAGGGGCACACAGCAGGACCTCCTGTTTGCAGGGAGGATACCCCTTTTTTTTTTTTTTCAGAACTCGTGAGCAGTTGTAGGGTTCAGGAAACATTACTCACCTTCCTTTTCCCAGTGGGAGGGTCGAAACAGTAGTTTCGAGTCCCCTTGACTCTGTACTATGTTCAGTTTTGAATCCCACCACTGCCACTGGCAGCCACTTGCCTAAGTAGTGTTACAGGATAGCCGAGCAGTCACTATCTTCGTTATCAAGGCGTACTGTCTTTTACTAAACCCTTCAGTTAAAATGTGAGATCACACAATCAGACCCCAAGCAGAGTTAAGAAAATCACAAAAGTTTACTTAAATAAAAACAACACAGTAAATTCTACAATTTGGAAGATCTTTGAACTGCAGACATTACCAAAAATAACACTAGATGTTTTACAGAAAACACTATATACTGTTGTTCTAAACTGTATCTTATTCTGAGGTTTCAAAGTCCAGAAAAGTGTCTTTTTTGAGAATAACCTTCTCTCTGTGTAGGTAAAGAAAAGTTCTTTGGAAACACTAGATTTGTTGGGATTAAAAATCTGTCTCAATGTCCTTTTTCAAAACTCCGGATTTATCTTGAAGAGTGAAGTCCTTGTTCCCAAATACTGATGTAAAATCAGAATTTCTATTTTGCATGTGCAAAATCAGCTTTCCACAAAATACAAGTCTTGTTCTAAAAATAGTCCAAGAGACCCACCAAAGTATATAGCAGCTTAAGTTCTCTCAGCTCTGAGCCCCTCCAAGTCCTCAGGCGTTTGACTCCAGGCTAAACTGCACTGATGTTCAAAATGTGTGCCTGATAAATACAGTCTGAATGGTCATTTTCAAGCCACACCCACCCCTTCGGGGATATAGAGTTTGGGGTGCAACAGTTTCACTTCACACTGCAGGTGTCACTGTGGGTCCATGTCCAAACCCTGTAACATCTGGTTTCTGCATAATCTGGTTCTGGTTGACTTTAAGCTGACCTCCTGCAGACCCTTTCCTGTTAGTGGAGGCTAAATGTCTCGTCTGACCAGTCGATCAAAGAGTTATGACTTTTATGGTCATAAGCCTGCCTGTTTCTTATCTAGATGAGTACCAGACGCAAACTAGCTTTTGATAATTCTGTTTTGTTTAGCTCTTTCTGCCTTTTAAAGAGACAGTGTCTTAACTCTAAAGTACATTACAGGACATACAATAGGAACATTAAACAGAGAATAATGGATAGGTAAGTGTGTGTTATGGATTTTTTTCACACACTCCAGGTGTGTGATGACCCATAAACCTCGAGAGGTTTATGTGGTCATCACAGACAGAGAGCGTGTGAAAAAAATCCGTATCATCAAACTTACCTATCTTTTATTTTTTATAATTGCTGGTGTGGAGGTTTAGACTATATTTATAGCAGCTTGAAAGATAAAGACGTTTTTTAGCTAGAGTGCAGTTTTATTTTTGAAGAAATTGAACTGTACATGAATAAAACACAGTTTAAAATACTGCAGTTGAAATACTTTTTGTGAAAGAATGGAATGCAACAGTTTTAGTATTTTCTTTGGGGAATGTCATATCAACCAAAGTTTGGGTCATTATTGCCTTTGGGGCATAATAACCTGAAATCTGGTTGATATGCATTTTTAACAAAACAGTAATCTGGTTAATATTTATGATCACTAGTAATTATTAAAGGATATAGGCCTATCTTTCCACAGGCTGTATTGTCCGTTTTGCTTACAGAGTGCGAACTTTGGTTTACAAGACAGAGAGGTGTGCTGGGTGTGTGTGTGTAAAAGTAAAGGCTGGGAGGATACAGAGAACACTGACACTAACTCCAGAGCACAGACCCATGAACAATTGCCTGGACCTTCCTGTCTTGATGGGATCTCTTGCTATTTGGGCAAAAACAGCAATATCCTGCCCCCAACCTGAACCCTTGACAGTGGAGCAGGAAGCATAGAAAGGGAGTCAGATGGAGGGGTAGGCTTAAATGCCACCCGGTCCATTACCTTCTGGGGTCTTAAAGGGGCACCCAAAGACTGCTGCTTTTGGAAAGCAGCAGGGGCAGCTGACCTGCCCATATCTTTAAAGTGAGAAGAGTGGGAGCCCCTACGAAAGGAGCCACCGCCCCAATTGTGAGGAGGGCAAGGACCACGGACTTCAGGGAGCAAAGTCTCATTTCAGAAGAGGTCATGGACAAGGACAGGAGCATGCAGCACAGACAGCTGCACGTTGGTAGCACTGCCCGTCACGTGCAGCCAAGAGTACCTGAGAAAGACAGATTCCAGAGGCTGAGGAAAGAGCAGAAGCATCAGAGGAATCACAAGCAGAGTGCAAGAAATGCTAGCCAGTTTCAAAGCCACGGGTAGCATGCTGCTACACTTCAGTCTTGAATGTGCCCTCAGGCGTATCCCCTGCAATAGTGGACAGACACTTTCACAGGCTGTTCTGACATTTAATCACATGAACCTGATAATTAGTAATCCTGAAGCTTGGTAATGCAGAGGCAAAGGTTCATTTGCCCACAGTATACAATTTCCTGGATTCTCTGTCGGGGGGCTTAGTGCTCATATGACGAGGTGCTTTTGAGCTATCATAAGCAGACATAATGACTACAGAAACTGACTGAACAAGGAACCAGGATCTTGTTCATCTGCTTTCCTAGGAACCACCAGTAAAGGACTAGGTCTAAGTCAAGCTGCCAGTGTAGCTTCCTCCAAAGCAGGAAAGATAGAAGTTATGATCAATGAGGAGGCATCATGGACTTCCAAGTATTCATAGATTCATAGTCCTCTTCCTCACTGAAAAATTGTAGCTTTTTCTGGATGAGATGTCCTGTAACAAGGCCTGAAGAGGCATTTCCCAGGAGGAGACCTGGTAGTATTAACCAGTGTCTTCACTGCTAAAGGAATCCATGGAACCAGAGTTAAATTCATCATATAAGAGAGAGAGATCCTCCTTGTCCCCTTCCTCATCATACAAAAGGTCTCAATTATACTCCTTTTCCTCATCTTCAGGTTGAGGAGGAAGCAGACCAACTACAAGAAGCCACATTCAAGGTCACAGGCTGCTGTGGAAAAGACACAGGGACAGACTATTCACTAAGCCCTGGCTGTGTCAACAGCAGTGATAACAGAGGCTTAGAAGCCAACATAAGCGTCAATGGAAGAGTTAGCAATTAATCAGCTCAGAGAATTATGCCAAAACTTCAGCATTAGTTTTGGAGACAAAGGTTGTGTTAACAAGGCAAGGTCCAATGATATCATGTAAGCAATAAGCTGTAGGCCTGTAAGAGTATCCAAGCTTCAGCCTGCACTCGACCTTGGTGTCTCACTGATGGTTGGGCCTACAAAAGGGGACAATGAAGCGGCCCGAGACTTGCACTCACGCAGTACCAACTGAAACTAGGACTTGGAGGAAGAGGAATGACAATGACGCTCAGCCAAGGATGACATTTTTTTTTGTATTATTTTTGCTGCCACGGTCACCTTATTCTTGGCCCTCTTGCACAACACGTCCACGCTCCCCCTACCCACCGATACCCCATGACTTACCCCTCGAGGTGGGGCTGAGGCCCGTGCCCAGTCTGTCTCTGATGGGAAAGGTGCCTGTTGGCACTGCCTCCCTGGATCCTCCCCCCCAAGGTGAGGTTCAGGGCTGGGTGGTACATTGGGACCAGTAATTGATCGGTAGGAGGTGGGGCTAATGTGCCAGGTGCATGTCATTCGTGGCGACTGACATGTGTATTTTGTACTGCTCTAGGGGCGGGGACATGCAATGACGTCCAGTATCTGCACCGCCCCTCGTTGAATCCAGGGTTGGTGCTAGCATGTCCTCCCAGCCTCCGCTAGGAGTCGCACGCACACCAGACACTCACCCGATCCTCCCCCCCAGAGAAGGAGAGCAGCCCAACGGGTGCTCAATCCATCTCACCTCAGCCAGCCCTCCAGCGACCCGAGTCCATTCACAAACCCAGGTCGCTGGCTCCGCAAGCAGAAATCCATCCTCTGCGCCGGCAGGCCAGCTGCAGCCAAGAATGACTTCTGAGTCTTGGCCTTTGACGAATGGCTCTTTTCCTTGGAAGGCAAAAGCGCAACTCAGCAATGAGAAAATGTAAGAGGTTTTCCTTAATCTGACATCAAGCAGGGGATGCTGGTGCTACAGCAGAAGCTAACTGCTTGGTGCTCTCCATTTTCAGAAGCTCTCCAATGACTTTTGACAGTCTCTCCTAGTGGTCAGATTGAATGAAGCCTTGGCAGATAGGACAGAATTTACACCATGCAAAAGGCCCAGATAGCAAACACAAAGTTCATGTCCATCTTCACAAAATAGCTTCTTACCGCACGTCCAGAGATGCAAAATCAGCTGTTTCCTTGATAGCACCAACAACAGCATACAGCAATGCTTCAGTATGATACAACAGTTAACAAGAAAAACGTCACCTGTTTTGAATCAACAAATGCGTTTCTCTGGTCTGTGGAGCAGGGTCAAAGGCAGAAGAAAAGAAACTTGAGGCGGTATTGGGCCCTCCCACGTTATACAGATGCTGCCATCATGCACATAGGAATGTCACTGTTGACAGCCCCGACTAGGCAAAAGTTTCTATGAGGTCCTGACACAGACAGCTTACAGTTCAGTCTGTGTGGCTCTGTAGAGGGATATGCTCAAAGATATATTACATTTATTTCATTTTTCTAAATTTAAAGTTTATTCATTTGTCATATTTACAGAACAGAGAGTGATACAACATGAATACACAGAGAGAGCAACTTTGCACTGGAGATACAAATGACAGGGGTCTTCATCAGCAGCAAAGTCCATCAGCTCAACAATGAAAATCTATATTATGTCACTCTAATAATGGATGATTAACATTAAGCAAAAAACAGTCATGATGTACGACATGTTCATAAAATGTAGGCTTGGTTTAGCTACTTGTCTGATTGATTACTGCAGTGGTGCATAAGACTTAATATGGACTTAGAACAATATGTGCCTAGATATTTATAGTGTATGGACCATTGTAATTGTGTATGGAGATCCGTACACTGTCAAAAGTCATTCTGCTGCAGTAGTGACATTCGTACTAACGCAGAACGACTTTTTGTTCTGCGTTAGTATGAATGTCACAATGCAACCGACCCCATCTGCACTGTTGATAGGGCTAGCAGCCGTTGAACTGCTGTACGCATGACCTGCCCGGTGGATGGCCAAGAAGCGCAGGTCGACAACGGCAGAGACTGACTGCTGAAACAAGGAAAAGTAAGCGTTTGTGTTTTTCTGGGTACCATACACTATATAGAATGGTGTATGGTTGCCCAAATGCACAACATTGCTCTTCTCACACCTCGTGATTACTATGACGTCAAAGCAACCTCTCAAGCTTCGCTCTCGAGGTCCTTGACATCATAGTAGCCACTCGGTGTAAGAACAGCCTTGTTGTGTATGGGTTACCATACACTATCCTATATATCCAGTAAGGGCTAATGATAAAAACCCATACCCCTGAGTATTTCAGTGGACAAATAGCAGGGTCACTGTCTAGCTGATAAAACAGCCCACCTCCTCCAGAATTCCTCCAACTGGAGCTGTTAACCTCTAATGCATAGTTTGACGCAATATACCGCATCGACTGCTGTACCAACAGGTAAGCTTTGTTGGCTTGTTAGCTAGCCACAATCTAGTTATAAATTTCTTAGTGGCTGCCATTAAAAGCAACAGCAGTTTGAGAGTCTTACCCTTGGGCTTCCCTGGGGGGCACAGACATATGAAACAACACTGGAGTTGTTGAGCCCCAAGTCTACAAAGATTTGGTCAATTGCTGTTGAAACTCCATTTCAAAAAGGGTGAATAATTGGGCACTGCCCCCCAAAAATTTTAGTATGGGTTGCAAGTAGTTCCCTGCAAACCCTCCAGCAGTAGCCTTTTTGAGGCCCAAAATACTGTAAAACTGGGTATTTTCACTGTAAGAAAATGTTCATAATATTCCCTGAATATGACTGCGCTAAAATAAAACTGTGGCCGGCCCGGTGGCATAGAGGGTTGAGGCGCTGGACGCCACACCTTGAACCATGCTGGCAACCCAGGTTCAGGAACAGCCTCGGGCGCTGGCAGAGGAAGGACAGGATCGAGTAACTGGAGGATTGCTCTCCACTCCTGGGGAGGGCTGGGAGGGTAGCCCTGCTCTGTAGTGGCCCCTGGTGGAGACCGGAGACACTGCACATAATGGTGCAGGCGGGACCAAGAAAAAGCCAAAAAACAGCTTCCGCACCACCAGATGACGGCCTCTGTCCTCTGTGTCCCCAGAACCTCCGGAAGCCTCCTCCGCCACAGCAGCGCCCTTGGGCCGTGAAGGAAAAATAGTGTGTTGGGTTTCCCGCTCCCCCAGTGCCTTCCCCCTTGGAGGAATGGAACCCGCCTGGTGATAGGATATGCCAGGACAAATTGGGGACCGGCTGCAATATGTGGCAGAGAGGGAGAGCTCCAGAAGAGGATTGCCAGGTTGTGGAGTACTAGGTGGCCCGAAAGAGAGGTTGACGCTGGAGTGTGGGAAGAAGGGTAAAAAGATCACACACAAAAAATAAATAAAACTACACTAATTTTCCAAAATCAAGCATTTTCAATAAAAGAAAATTAGGCACTAATCATTTGGCAGAAAATTAAATTGGAGCAATTTTGGCCAGTTAGCACCATGCAGTAAATATAACTAATGTGAAAATACAGTAACCAGTTTCACAGTATGTAGTCAGTACTTCGAGGGGTACTTCCAGGAGAAGTCTTACGAAATGACAGAAGATGTGATTTGCTGGGGAAGGAATACTTCAACCAAGTTTATCATGTTTAGTTTTTAATCTGCAAAGTTTGACCTCTACTGACCTCACTCCTGGCACCACTATTCACGAGGTCACAGAGGTCAGAACCTACAGATAAAGACAAATGTGATTTTCTGTTACCCATGGCATACCTCCTACATATCATCTTTAACTTTGATTTTCGTTTTGTAACTTTCTCAAATACTGAAATAGTGTTATCGATGTGCTACAGAAATACTTTATCATATATGAATATACATTTTAAATATTAATATGCTATTGGTAGCTGGCCCAGTGGCACTGAGAGTTAAGGCGCTGGACATCACACCTCGCACCGTGCCAGCGACCTGGATTCAGAAGCGAGTCCAGGCGCTGGGGGTCGGCAGGGGACGGAGATGGATCGAGCATCCATAGGACAGCTCTCCTCTCCCTGGGGAGGGACCCAGGGTCTTCCCAGCGCAGTAGAGACCCCTGGTGGAGACTGGAGGTACTACTAGTGCGGGAACAAGAATCAGGGATGAGCGCGGTGGGCGTCTATGGGGCAGCCGCGTGCTAACACCATTGCATGGCTGTGCTCAGGGAGGGGACAAGCATAAAGGAAAAATCTTTCCGGACCACCGGTGAGATGACGGTGGCCCCAATGGAACACCCACAACCCAAATGCTGGCCCAAGCATGTCCGGGTCTCTACATGGCCGACCTGACGACCGAAGGTAAGGTACCTCACACTTAGGAGATGACCACCAGGGGGGGAAGGGTGGAACCAGCCCCGGAGGTGATCCGGGGGTCAGGCCTGCCTAGGTCATTTGGGGACGGAGAGCCTGGGAGATGCGGGGGGGGTTCAGGCTGGGAGTTATGGTGCATCCGTGTGGGCACTTCTGAAGGATGCCCGGGGTCCGGATCCATAAATTCTTAAAAAAAAATATACATGTATATGTTATTGGTTCAGATTTTATATATCAATACTGTCATTCATTTTTCAAATCATTCATTTTTATATATTCATCTATGCACTATATAATAATAAATGATAGTTTGAATTTTTGCAAAACTTTTTCTAAATCATTTTCACTTCTGTCTACTTCATGAGGAACTATGCCTTTTTAAACCTTCTATAACTCATACCTTTTGGTGCGTTGTAAACACTGCACTGTCCCCTATAGCGACCCCTAACCCTCCTTGCTTTTGCTGACAAAATGCGGGCAGGTAATAACATCACACAGGACAAAATTCTGACTGTAACTTGTGTGAAGTAGACAGCCAGTTCTGATTGCTGTATCATTTTTATTAATAAAAAATGTATGACTGACTGTCTCTGTTGAAAATCTGATGCTCTTAGAATGACCTCACTCACTCACCCCAGATTTTAGCTAAATGATGAAAGCCATAAGAAAAATGCTGACAGCATGTGAGTTCACACACACTCAGTTTTTAGAGACCATGTGTTACATGTAAGGCCTTAATTAAGGATCCTGTTGGTCTGAGTTAATTACAACCGTAGTTGCTATAACATATCCATTTTATGACGTTGGAAGGAAAACCCAGGTTATTACATAGAAGTGCGAAATCATAAAGATGCTTTCCTGTCCTGGAAGTGGGAAGCTTATTATGATGTCAAAACAAGTGTCATTTGAAGGACATGAATTATGCTGAAGTTGCAGAATGTAATACTTTTGTATAAGATATATATTTTCCTATATCCTGACAGAGCTGAGCTAGGTGACCTCCTGAAAAGAGGTGGGGTAAAAGCCAGCATTTAATTTAGTCTGTTTTACTTCACAGACACATTTTTACCTAGACTCTGACCATGAAACATCTTGGGGGCACTTTTAAGCAAGTATTTAGAGACTAGGAACTGTAGTAGGAATTGCACTGTTTAAAACCTTGTTCTTTTAATAGATTTGTATGTCCTGTGATATAACAGTTCTGTATTGTTGTGTTTTACATATTCTTATCTATTATAGTAAAATTCTTTTTAGAACTTACTTGGTCTCTCTTTGACTTCTTTTTATTTGTAAGAAAAGCACATGGTTATAGCAGGCAACAGACATAAGCTTGAATGGTGATACCAAACTGGAAAGAGAAGCATTTTAAATCGGAGGTCTTTATTAAAGTTTTAAAGGGTTCATCTCTATACACCTGGTTAGATGCCTGTAGGCAAAGTTATCTGGCCCCCCGAAGACAGATATATCTGAGCCTGTGCATTGGGTATGCTGGCAAGAGATTAACAGTTTGAATCCCTCCAGAACTTGAGACCAAAGGCTGAGATCCAAACTCACAAAACAGACAAGAGGGTTACCTTGTCTGTTACACTGTTCACAAGACTGCGCTCAGAGGTTGGCACTTTGGGAGTAGAGGGCCTGACCTGCTGAGTGGGTTTGTGACAACTTGCACTGGTACTGTAAGTACATTTACAGCTATGATTTATGAAGGCCAGTGTTGAGTTTAATTTTAGGTAAAATTTAACTCCAAGAGTTTTATTTCTGTATATTATTTTAAGTAACTTTTTACTGCTGTTGTTTGGACATGGGGACATACCACATCAGTGATGCTCCTAGCCCCACCTGCCACTAACCTCACCATCTCTTTGGTGGGGTCTTCAGTGTAGGGTCTGAGAGCGACACCAGCCACTATCCCATGGCAATGTTGTTTTTCGCCATTTTCCTCCCTTCACCACCCACCGTCCTGCAGCGCCTAGTGCTCTTTGGCTGTGAGCTCCACACGCACACCAATGACATCCTGTAGTGAAGCTAGCACCCTGGCCTTCCACAGGTATCACTGTGGTACTGGACCCAAAGGCCTTCCCGCTCCAGACTGTGGCACTACTACATGGCGGGGCATCCACGACTTCCCAGTGCTGCCCAACAAGCTCAAGAGTCTGGTCCCAAACCCGGGTCATCGCCATGGCAGTACAGTACACTTCTGCAAGGCCTTAAGTTGGCCCTTTAAGCAATTTTTTTTTTTTTTAAGTGCTGAATGTCTTCTACAACTATTTTTATGTTGCGTAGACTCAGATCTTGACTACACCTATCCCATCCACCATCAAAACGTACAAGGAAAGTGCTGTTGTAAATTTGGCTGAACAGATGTGATGCTTCCTGCTTTACTGTGCTAAAAAATAAATACCTGATAGCTGAACCCTACAGACGTATAAGATCAATATAGAAATGAACAAACATTAAACTTACTGAAATGTCTTCTTAAGTCTACCATGCAAATAACGCAGAGATGGAATAAAGAAAGGTAAATGGAGTACATTACGAACTTGAAAAAAAATGATGAGGCTGACCTGCGTTTGCTTGGGATGACTCCAACTTCTTCACTTTCGCGGTCTGGTGTTACCTGTCGTGCTTGCCACCATTCATCATCAGAAGCATTGATGACGTGCAGGATATCCCCAAATCTGAAGTTTAGTCCTTGGCTTGGCAGGCCGCTGTCTTTAGTCTTGTCGTACTCAAATAGCGCTCTAAGAACAAACGAAAATGTACGCACTTACTTATACAGAAAACTCCCCACAAAGCCAAAACATAGAGAGGAAATAATCACAAAGTCAAGAACGAAATCGAAGAAAAGATTTACAGTTTACTTGTCTTGTGGAGGCTAATATAACCTAATGTCCTGATCCCCCCACACACACACACACACACACACACACACACACACACACACACACACTCTCAAGGGCTTCCACTGCTTAACCTTTTCTCCAGGTTGTAGGGTAATTGTAAGCGCTGGGCATCCCACTCATGTTTGTAACAGAGCGCCTCAAAGTGCACTGTCTGCAGCCCCTCAAAGCTAAAAAACAGGAGTCCATTCAAGAACCCAGGTCTCCCAGGTAGATGAACGGAGTCATGACAACTTGCTACAGGTCACAATGTCATTGACTATTCAACAGCAACATTCTTCTAACCACTGTAAAAGGTAGTGCCATGTTCTGTGGATCATCTGTGCAGTGTTTACACAATAAAAACAGCCTCTTCTTCAAGTACGTTACACAATATAGGCCTAGAATTTTATACAGGTGTTTGACTAAAATGATAAGCAGGCAGTTTTTAGCCACTTCAAGTTAAAACTGTAGAAGTATAAACAAGTTTTGCAATCTTGATTTACATCGAACAGAGGCTGCACGGTAGGTGTCAAGTTACTATTTACGTATTACCTTAGAAGATGCAATTGTCTTGTTTTGCAGTTTCTTTTAATGGTAAGAAGCAGAGGAAATGGTCTTAGATGGTCTCAGCGGGCACCTTATTCAAAAGTGGAGATTTGTGCCATGCAAAGAACTCGTCCTGAGCAAAAAGTAGTGCAGGGTCCTAAGTTTGGTATAGTTCTACAAGCTTGGAGCGTACTGTGCATGCACAAAACACGTACACAAAGTGTACACCTCCCCGAGTACAGTACAATGTAAGCATTAACAAGTTTGTGCATCACAAATACCGCCCCCTGATGGCCACAGAGAGATATATGGCTGTGATTAACAAAAAAAGGCTGCAGGTTGCCATGATGGCCCAGCCTGTGCGAGACATGCTGCTGTGCGGGGGACCCAAGTTTGGGAGTAAGCACTTATCACACTGAGAGATAGGCCATGCCACCGCAGGTGCTGCATAACACTGCACTGAAACGGGGAAGGAAGGGTGTTGGGCACCAGTGCCACAGTGATCCCACCAAGGGAGCCTGCTCTCTAAACAGTGTTGCTGCATGCAGCTGGGGTTCCCCAATGGGCTACACCCACACTGGGGGAGAAGGGAAATAACACAGAGAAAACAGGGGTGTAAAAACCCATGGCCGCCTGTGTAATGGCCTAGGCTCCGAAGACTCCCCTAGGTCCTAGTGCCAAGTGGCATGGTATCCTAGTCCACATAATGGATTGCCTCGGGGGATGATGGCCCAGGTCTAGTACAAAATCCTGACATGCAAGATCATCAAGTGTCAAAAGCCCGACACCGTTATCCCAACAGGCAGGTGCCCGACAAAGGCAAAATCCCGACAATGGACTACCCCTCACTGGAAGTTACACTGAGGCAAAGTTGATTATATTATCTTTGCGGGCGGGGGGCTCTGCCCTCCACACTACTCAAACTAATGTCCAGTATCGTACCCCCACAAGTGGGTTTGTTAACTAGCTGCCTGAGGAATGCCCACTGCAGGGAGTCCAGGATGTCCCTACTTCTAATTGTTGCCACAGCTGGGAGGCTCCAATCCACATCCGGTAGACTGAATTCCCCCACTGGCAATACCTCCCCCTTTCTTGCCATCCTTTAGATTTCTTCTAACATATCCTTACCCACTTCTACCCCCGTGCTGAAAGTCTGTACATCACTCCTGTTCAAATAGTGGCCCCCTTCTGTGTCTCCAGGGTGACACACAGTACCTCTGCTCCTCCCAAATTTCCATAGCTTTTATGGTTTCCCTAACAAAGATCCACTCCTTCCCCTTTTTACCTAGCCTGTCCCTTCTTAATAGAGCACAACAAGGTATGGCTGCATCCCAGTCCTAGTTTTCACTGCACTAGGACTCTGTAATCATGACTATGCCCAGGTCCACTACTGCCATGGAGGCCTCTAGGTCTACAATCTTATTGCCCAGATTTCGAACACTTGCGCACACGACTCTCCAAACTGTACTGTCACCTCTCCTAATTATACCCTTTTGCCCTCCCTTATTTCTTCCACTATTCTTCTTACTATCTCCCCTAACTTCTGTTCCCTGGATTCCTATGTTAATTGGTCCCTTTTGGGATTGCTCTTCTTCCAGATACCCGCTGATGACTTTGTAAGCATGCGTGTGTGTGTGTGTGTTTATGTCACTGCCTCATTCCGCCTCTCCCCTCAGCTAGTTGAAATGCTCTCCAATGTAGCATTTAAACTGCTCACCGAGGATTACAGTTCCCCTCCTGGATGGATACAGGCCATTGCCCCTGTGCAAGCCTTTATCCATCCATGTGGGACCCCAGTTCCAAATGGATCTGAATCCCTCCTCTCTGCACCATTCCTTCAACCATACGTTGAAGTTCCTGGTGTGGAGAATTCTATCCTCCTCCTCCCTGCTGTAGTCAGGTAGCACTTCCGAGAAGGTCATAGATTGTGCTAATTGCCGTAGACCTCTCCCCAGTTCCCTGAATTTCTCCTGAACTACTGAGGGCTCATCCCTAGCCAGGTCCTTAGTCCCCAGGTGGACAATGACATCCAGCTCTCCCTCCTTTCCTGCTGCCCCAGCGATCCCTTGGATCCTCTTTCCATTCCTTCAAGTCGTGGCACTGGGAAGGCACATAACCTCCCTCTCCTCATTCCTACTTGACTCCAACTGTATCCCCCTTACTTTGGAATCCCCCCCCCTTGGGCTCTCCACTACAGAGGACCTTCTCATCCACCCTGGTCACTACTTTGAGTGCCTCTGTGGGGCATTCCTGCCCAGCCAGTGCAGCATAGGAGTTTCATAGTGGTACCAGATGGGTGATGTGTCTGTGCTCCACCACCCTAACCCTCCCCAAGCCCACTGTCATCCAGCCAATCCTCTCCTCCTCCCTGGTTTCCTCCGAGGTAGCGGAGGCAGACTAGGTGGTCCCTGGGTTGGGGAATAGGTTCTCCGAACCCAAGCCAACTTGGCCTTGAGTCTGGCAGCCTCCTCCCTCAGCCCAGAGAGGTGCATGCAGATGGGGCAGCAACATAGCCTGCAGATAGTCTCTCTGAAGACTGTTGCCCCACAGCCACTGCACCACTCCCATCATCCTTTCCTTACTACACTCCCTGTTTTTGTTTTGCCTTTTAAAACCTCTTTGTTCCTTTATCCTATACTTGGTGCATCTCCTACTCTCAACTTTTTATGTCTTTGTAAAAACCCTGTGTTCCCCTACCCAAACTAAGGTCCTTCACTTACTCTCCTGTCCTTGTAAACCCATGTGTTCCCTTACCCCACATAAGGTGCTTTATTTTATCCTACACTATGCTCATCATCCCTATACTAAACTACCACAATTGCCCCAAGTTGCCCTGTCCAGCATGGCCTGCGTTCCGCCCTGCAGACGTTTAGCCCTGCCGATGCCACACTCCTGCTTCATGGCACTAATGCTTCGGGGTCACTCATGCCTCAGGGTCACTTGGGAGTGTTAAATACAACTTGCAGAAGCCCTATTGGCTTCCTGCTATCACGTGACCCCGCACCCCTCCAATGGCATTTGTGCCAAAAACAAAACAAACCCTCACTCAATCCTCCCACTGTGGCTCCCCCCCTTCATTCCCAACAGTACTAAAACAAAACAAAATCAAGCACACATAATCATTTTTGTATTTTTTAAAGTTGTTTTCTAGTTATTTCAGCCCATTAGAAAAAACACACTTATTTGACTGATTCTGCCTTTGGAGCTCCACTCCTGCTGTGCATCTCCCCGTGAGGTCTAAGGGGGTTGACAGTGTCCCTTTAAGAAGGGCCATAAGACATTTTTGTGTTTGGGAACTAGTTTCTATCTATGTACCTTCATTCCCGTCTATTGATTCTGTATTTATTTATTTATTGAATTAGATATTTTATATAATTCAGTCTCCTATTTTTGGGTTTCTCTATTCATTTTATTTGTTTTATGGTTACCTCTGTTTGCTAGTCAGATTTTATGCCTGATTCACCTTTTATGCATAATGTTTTGTAATGGCACCCTAAGCATCTGAGGAAGGGTGCCAGATAAAAATAAAAAGTACTACTACTACTACAGGTAAGTAACCTATATTTCTAACGGCATTCATACGGTTTGCTAATTCACTAGGCACACTCTAGCAGACTTCAAGCAGTCCTCCGGGAGGAAGGGACAAGGCGTGCACCCCTATTTGGTGAACAGAGATTGGAGGACCGAGGACCCAAAAGCAGCATTCTGATGGCTTATAATGTCAATGCTGTAATGGGATATGGAGGTGTGTGCTTCACTGCGAAAAGTACTCTTCATAGTTCGAGTGTACAGCCAACAATCGGCTTCTGAGGTTGGGTTGGTAAAGCATACCAATAGGTTAATCATCTGGTGACCTTTGGGAAGAACTTCAGGTGGGGGCGAAGGACAACCTTGTCCTTGTAGAAGACCAGATAAGGAGACTCCACCGAGTGCACCTGTATCTCGCAGATCCTTCTGGTTGATGTGACAGCCACAAAGTAGGCAATCTTCCACAATGGGTACTACAACTCACATCTGTGAATAAGCGCAAAGGCTTGACCATAAGCACAGTCAACACCAGCAGTAGGTCCCAAGGTGGCAGAGGTTCATGCACCAGAGGGGACAAGTGGTCCAGGCTCTTGAAAAAGTGCCGAACAACCTTCTCCTGTGCCACTGTCAAAATTACCAATCCACGCCCGGTAAGTAGAGACAGCTTGCAGATGCACCTTAATTCACCGCTCACAAACCTGACTGAGGGAGGTAGCTGAAGATGTTCATCATGGGGGCAGGCAAGGGGTTCAAGTTCCTTGCCGAGGTACCAGATCGAGAACTCTTCCACTTAAATGCATAGCATTTGTGAGTCGACTTCTTACTGGATCCTCCACAACATGAAGTACGTCTTCCAAAAGGCCCAAACACTAACTCTAGCTGCTCAGGAACCAGGCTGAAAGGTACAGGGATTGAAGGTCTAGGTGCAGGACCTTTTTCTGTTGACTGGTTGATATCTGTTTTTGAGGAGTGGTAACCGCCACATACGCCTGTTGCTGAAGCTGAGGAGATCCGGGTATCAGAACTGTCTGGGCCAGTCTGGGGCTATCAGGATCATCCATGCCTTGTAGTTCCAGGCCTTGGCCACAACGCTGTGGACTAAGGAGAAGGGAGGGATGGTGTATATGAGGCCTGGGGTCCAGGGCCTCATGAAGGCATCCCCCAACAGTGTCCAGGGCTGTGGGGGTGGTGTACAAAGAGAAAAAAAAAAATAGCCTCAGCTTTCTGTTCTCCCAGGAGCAACACAAGTCCACCAGAGGTGTGCCCCACTGGGAGAAGATATGGCTTACCCACCTCCTGATTCAGGGATCACTCATGCCACATCTCTAACCCATCTGAGCATGCCTGCCAGCTGATAGTTCACTCCCAAAACATGGATCTCCAGGAGATCTGCACCCAAACTGCATATGAAGGTCCATGTGCCGAGAGCCACCCAACACAATGGAAGAGGGTGCGTCCCACCCTGCCTGTTCATGAAGAACATGGTCGTGGTGTCCAGCTGGACCTGCATGACATGACCCCCTGATCAAAGCAGCAAATTCTGTCCAGGCCAGGCGCACTGCAGGGAGTTCTAGCAGCTTGATGTGGTGATGGGACTCCGAGGGTGACCAGAATCCAGGGGCTCTGTGGGCTCCCAAGTGTGCTCACCACCTCACCAGAGACACATCCATCATGAGCATGACAGATAGCTCTGGGCAGACAAATGGGATTCCTTCTTTCAGATGTTGTGGGTCCAGCCATCACAGGATGTCATCCCACATTGACTGGTTTACCATGACCATCTGGTCCACATGACCTAGGTAGGTGCTGGAACCACTGACAGCCCAATTCCCACTGCAGGGGTTGCATCCACCAGCAAGACCACTGGATCACACTGGTGGAGGAAGCCATTTACCCAAGAGACCATAGGAAGTCTTGGGCAGGGCACGAGGGCCCAACCAGAAATGATTGGGCAAAGGAAGTAAGATCCTGTGCCAAGTTCACAGGAAGGCAGGTCTTGGCCCACAGGGAGTCTAGTTCTGCCCTGATGAACTTGATAACCTGCAAGGGGATAAGCTTGGTCCTGACCAGGTTAACCAAAATGTCCAAGTTTGGACAGGTCTGGAGGGCCAGATCCGTGGACCATTTGACAATCTCATTGGATGACCTGGCTATCAGCCAGTCATCCAGATAGGGGTACACCCTGAAAATCTTGTGCTGCAGGAAGGTCACAACCACTGCCATGCACTTGGTAAAGACCCTGGGAATGGACAAGAGACCAAAGGGCATTACCTGCAACTGGTATAGTACCCCCTCTGTGTGGAAATGAAGGTAGGTACTGGCAATGGGATAGATGGACTGGGGTGTGGAAGAATGCATCCAGGAAATCAAGGGAGAAGAACCACATGCCCTGCTCCAGGGATGATATGATCTGGTTCAGAGGCTTCCACATCAACTGGTTCAGATTGTGCAGATCCAGTATGAGGTGCCAGACCCCCCTGGTCTGTTTTGGGACAAGGAAGTACCTGGATGCATGTCCCTGACTGGCCAGAGTGTCTGGGAAACAAGCTATGGACCCTCTTTCTAGGAGCTGAGGAACATCTGCCCTTGAGGCGGACAGTGTGTCCTGTGATACCCTGGAGTCCCAAGGTAAATACGGTGGAACAGCTTCGAAATCTAGAGGCAACCGTCTGTCCACTACTTCTAGCACCCACTTGTTCAAAGAAATGGTGGGCCATGGTGGCATGAAGTGGCACAGCCAACCCCGACTGGGAGCTGGGACAGAGACTGGACCAGCGGGGGTATGACACCTCGCAACTGTCACTGTGTAGCTTAGGAAGGGGCTCCAGCCACAGTAGCTGGTGGAGCACAACCACCGCTCCGTCTCCTTTCTTTCTGGCCCATGGCAGCCTAACTTGGGTTTCGGGTGCCGGTGCTGATACTGTCCCTACTGTGACTGAAGGGGAAGATCTTCTTTTAAGGTTTCTGGCCTTCTGGGATGAAGCAACAGAATCTGGGGTGGCACTGGACTTCTCGATGTGCAAGAGATTTCCCTCCACCCTGGGACCAAAAAAGTCTGTCTCCAAAAAAGGGACATCGGACAGTTTGTGCTGGGTACCCATTGTAAAGGCAGAAAGTCACAACTGAGCCCTGCATTGCACGAAGAGGGCCATTACCATGGCACAAGTGCAAAAGTCGCCCATGTCCACAGTCATCTGGAGCTGGTGTTTAGCCAGCGATTAACCCTGGTTTCTGACCAACTTCACTGGCCTGCTTGTCAGCAGGAAGGTGGGGAAGGAGGTCATCTAACACTGTTAAATTTGGTTACCCCCCTGCTGGCAGTCATGACAACGTAGCTTCCCTGAAGGAGACCCAGAAATACAGAGGCACAGACCTCTTTTTGCTGCATGATCAATCTTTTTGGACTTTGTCCAAAGGCTTATACACATCCTCAGGCCACCTGAATTCCAGAAGGCTGAGTCCAACACATGACCTTCAGCCAAAGGATGTTTGAAGAATCCTGAAAGGGAACCAGTAGGGATCACATACTTATGGACCATACAGGTTGAGGGTGCCAGACAGGATGCTGCCAAAGCTCCAGGGCCATTCCAAGGATGGTCTTAGCCACAGGAAAGGCAACTCCTGAGGATTCATTCCTGTTCAGAATGTCAATACAGAGGTATTTAGCTTGCTTCTGAAGTGGCTCCAAGAGCATTTTCATGGAATTCTGATATCAGGCAGAGTAAAGCCCCCCACATCACTGGCCCATGGTCGGAAGCCAGCTTCTCGACCAACCCTAGGCTGAGAGTGAGAGTCCTGGAAGAAGCAATGGACGACTCCTTGGAGTTGGAGGATTCCTCAAAAACAGCCGTCACCTGTTTACCACTGTGGACCACCTTGGTGTCCTCAGACTGGGTGATCTCCAAGAGATGGCCTAGCAAGCCTGCAACAGCATGGGACTCCTTGGTAGGAGCACCAACCAGGGGCTGGGGTGGAGGAGGTTCCAACTGGAAGGGCAGAGAAGCAGATGCAGGGGACATCTGCAAGGCATGGACTGGCATGAACACAAAAGGCATATGCCAAGGCAGTGCAGGCCTTGGGGGGTAGAGCTCTACCCTACACAGCAATAGCCCACTGCTGCCAGAGGAGCTCCTTGTAGCATCAATGGTGGAACCTCCCGGTCGAGCGAGATTGGCCTTGACCTCCACCATCATCCTGAGAATTGATGTTGACTAGGGTTCTTTGGTGGGTCAAGATTTATTTATTTATTTAGCTTTTGTTGACCGGGTAAGTGCACTAGACAAATCCTGCCTATTTTCAGGCACGACCTGGGGGAGGGGGAGGGGGATACAGATGAATGCCAACTGACCTTGAACCAGATTAAGCTGTTGGTGGTATTTTTAGTGAAATGAGGGAAATTTGGCCAGGACACCGGGAAATTCCTCACTCTTTCGACAAGTGCCATGGGATCTTTAACATCCACCTGAACTACCACCAATCTAGGCAGATGGGACCTCGGTTTAACGTCTCATCCGAAAGACGGCACCTCAGAAATGCAGCACCCCTCTCATGCTGCATTACAGTGTCAGTACTGGGATATTAACCCAAGTGCCAGATGTGGGAACTGAACCCACAGCCCTCTGATCTCTCGGCCTCAGAGGTGAGTGTGCTACCTACTGAGCCACTGACACTGCTAGATAGACCATATGCCTTGCCACGTTTGGCAGGAAAGACTTTTGCGGCATGACCACTGGTGGAAGCTGCTCCTGAATTGACCTAGTTGGGAACACTGACTGGGCCACGTCTTCCCGAGTGAGGACCAGGAGCACCAGGGTATGGAGATCGATTCTTTGTTGAGCTCCTCCAACAAGCAGTTGACAGGTTTAGAAAGATTTCAACCCCCTGTTCAACCAGAGCCAATGTCGACAAACCCTATGGGGATGCCCAGGAGCTCTCGATCTTTCCCTTGACCAAAGGCAGCTTTGATCACGGTCAAGCAATTGGGGTAGTCAAGGGGTTGGAAGAAAGTGTCCTCTCTGAATCCCATGATGCGAGACAGCAGTGCGTATGCATTTTTCTGTAATGAGATATGCTCTTTAGAGGTCTGGAGAGTCATGCACATTTCTCGAAAACCATCTATGAAAGACCCTCCAACGCTTGCCCCGATCCAGGAGTAGCACCAAGACTGAGGAGGAACTCACCACAGCCGCCACCTCCTGTTTCGTGACCACTAGCTTTGCAGATGACCTGGCAGCTGATGGGGCCATTCCGTGGTTCCTTGGTCTTTCCTTGGGTTGACCTAGAGCAAGACGGCCCTTCCAGTCCTTAATGGGCAGGGACAGCATGGTCTGACAAAGGCCACAACCAGCCATGTCATGCTGTATGCCAAAGCAGTACAGGCATGTGTCATGTGGGTCGTGACCATCATCTTCTGTTGACATGGGTGTGGTTGCGAAGTTCCTGAAAGCAGACTGAAAAGTAAAATAAAGACTCACCAAAAACACTTGAACACTCGAAATCCATCAGTCGCTGCAGAGCTGTGAAGAAGGAGACCTCTTCCTTTCAGTTGAAAGAAAGATCCAACATCACGAGGTGAAGCCAAATGAAATACTGCCCGGGTGGTGGGGAGAGCTTAGCTTGAAGACATCCAATGGACTGCCCATTTCCAGGAAATTGCCAGAGTGAGAACAGTGAACTGTATTCATGCCCATAGAAACTACATTTGGATGAAAAATCTACAGCACTACATATATTGTTTGGCATGATGCAAGTTCTGAGTAAAATTCTGGGCCCACAGAATTCCACGGAGCCTTGAATATAGCCCTCTAACAAGTCAATTGGCAGTAGGGGAGGTTCCAAATCAAGGGATTCATCCATATGGCTACACTGTCATCCTGATCTAGGCTACACAACATCAAAGGCTGGAGGCCCTTGTCGGTTTTTGGGACCTGGCAGAAATTATAGTACTATGCTCTCCTCTAGCACAGGAGCCTGGATTATCAATCTAAGTGGAGCAGTGCCTAGGCTGGTATTTGGGACTGTGAACTGGTGTCCATCTGAGCCATGTAACTGTCTAAGTCTAAGAGTTTGCATGCCTACTAAGCTGC
Organism: Neoceratodus forsteri; assembly: GCA_016271365.2. NCBI lineage: Eukaryota > Metazoa > Chordata > Ceratodontiformes > Ceratodontidae > Neoceratodus > Neoceratodus forsteri. The sequence continues at coordinate 942,582,910 of CM028137.1, forward strand.
AAGGGCGAGACCAAGATCAATCAGGAAACAGATGCCAATGGGCTGAATGCGTAATCTGGTAAACAGGAGGAGGTGATGGGTGCTAGCAGTGTCCATGCAGAACATACTCATATATAGATTCACACAACTATCTGCTTGCAAGTGTATGCAGGAATAGAAGGAAGGTGACAGGCGTGGATATGAATAGTGCTCTGAATTCCAAAAGACCATCCTTTTTTGTCTTTCCAGCCTCCCATGTCAAATGATAATCCCACACGTACCAGACTAAAGGAAGACAGGTGCTGTGCAGTTGTGTCCTTCCCCAAAATCCACCACGGACCACTAAAGCCACAGGTCATTACAGCCCCCAACAGCAGCATTCAATATGTATGGTTTGGAGAAGTGCATAAAAAACAATTGGGAGTCTCAACCCTATTTGTTATGCTCCACTAGGGAACGAGGGTACCCCGAAACAGTCAACTCAATGAACAAGCCCATCTGGTGGGTGATTACATCCAAAGGCCTACATGCACCAGTGTTAATACACTTACTCTTCTTTTATAGAAATGTAAGGTCTTGTGTGGCTTGTTTATACATGCTTCATGCAGTGAACAGCAACTCAAAAGTGCAGAGGTTTGCACCCAAGATCTCAACGGGAACTTGGGGAATATTATCTGAAGTTTAGATTCAGTTACCACATGGGTGTAAAGTGCACAGCCTTAAATGTAGCCACAAAGGTGAAACCAAGAGCCCCCCCCACCAAAAAAAAGTGACAGGATTTGCCAAGTGCTCCAGTACCCATCTGTATAGTTCCCAAAAGTCAGCACCTGTAGGCATGCTTTCTGAAAGGAGACCCTTAGTTGGAGGCAGTGTGCCATCTGAACCACGAAATTTAACACAGAGCACAGGGCCATCTGCCTGAAGGACTGTCTATGCCCCTGAGAATGCGTTATGAGTCGGTGCTTGGTCAACTATTGCAGACAGGTTACATTATTATTATGACTCACTTAGAATGGCAGTCTATTCTAAATTTTTCATGATTTTCTTAATTTCTGTATTGCATATATTTTTCATGTGTTTAAATGATTAATAGCTTGTGAAGTGCTTTGAGCCTGGGAAAAGTGCTTTATAAATAAAGTATCTCTCTGTCTGTCTGAGCTATCTTTCGTTACAAAGGCATATACGACAATATTCTCTACATTCATACAATTTAGATTTTTTTACATCCTCTGTTTATGCTCCTAACCGAAGCACATAGGTGCTCCATTTACTAGTCACTGGCCCCATCCCCAACAAAGACTCACAACTTGGCTCCAAGGGACTTGCCATTTACACAGCGGAGCTGGACAGACATCTAATGCTGACTGAGAACGTAACAAATGGAAGCAGTGGGACCACTGAAGGGCAGGCTGACCCAAGGAGGTGTGTGTGTGTGTGTGTGTGTTTGGGGGTAGGTGAGAAAGCTTTATCCAGCTGAGTTTTTCCACTATTTTGTATGGTGCTCTTCTGGCCCAACACCCTACCCTCTTGGGAGGTGACAGGCTCCACCTACTCCTGATCTTCCATGTGTCTCAAGCTTACCAGCTGCATGTGGCTCAGTGAACACGAAGAGAATGCCACGGTGGAGAGTCATGCCCATACTGGACCAGAGGGAAGTATCACGTGACACATAATCCCCCCCTTTCTAGCCTGTAGGGGAGTTTCACTGTCACATGACAAAGTCATTTGATCACGAAGCGCCAGATGTTTCTGTCCACTGTTTCTGTACTTATTCTGAACAGCAGGTTTGCTTTATGCCAATATCTGTACTAATACAGACTGAATGAACTGAATCATATTGAACCTGCTTGTAACTGTTATCTGCACTGCTTTGCACTGGGAGGAAGAAGCTTTGTGTGCTAATTGCACTTGATGAATTAAAACATCCAACGCTATCTGTGTGTTTCGGCGCCGCTTTTTTGGGTGGAGGAGTTTCATTGTCAGCCTGCCGGGGAGTGCTGGGATCGGGACGCACACCAGGATGGGGTAAGCCGAAAAATAAAGTTTATTTTAAACTTTTTAAATAAAGCAAACGTGTCAATGGAAGTGTTATTGCATCTACTGCAGGTCAATTTTCACTCTTTCAGAGGCAGCCAAGACTATATTATGAACTGGGTGCCGAGAATCAAAGAAGCTGATTGGCTGAGAGTTCTCTGAAGCCGTGATGATATCAGGCTACATCATCATGGCTTCAAAAAACCTCTGGTCACAAGCCTCCTTACTTACCGCGCAGTGTTCCTCATCTTTCAGTCAGTCAGACCTCCAGTTCGCCACTAAAAAAAAAAAAATCACAATTGTGCCCATAACAGAAGGCAGCACAACACTAGCTGCTAGGACAAATGACGGTTGAGCTGCCCACAACATCCTCCGCATCCTTCTCCCGCATTCCCCACACAAACGTTAGCCAACAGCTGGCGCTCACAGACCACATCGTATCTATCTACTGTACAAGGTAGAATGGCGCGAGTCATGCCTTGAGCGAGTATTTAAAAACAGTAAAGGATCCCAAACCAGCCCACGACTGCTTTTTTAAAACACTACTAGCAGCCGGCTAAGCGGCAGTTTCAAATTTCCAGGCGACTTACTAGGACATGACCTTCCCAATTACATCGCTGCTTCTTGCTTGCCACAGATAACGTTTTCAGGAAAAACACACACACACACACATCTTCAGTAAGCCAACACCAGGTCAAAGGCAAAAAAAAAAAAAACAGAGTTCACTTCCTGGTCATGAGAGACACACACAGTACACCCCCTCCTCCATGAACTCGACTTACAACAGTGCCACCTGCTGTCCACAGCTCTCCAAGGACTATTTTATTAAAAAGTACTCCTCCAACACCTCACAAGACACATCTTCAGGAGGATTTAAATTATTTATTTATTTTTACTGCTAAAACTTGTATCCCAGTTCATAATAGCAATAAAGGCACTCCAGGGTGTGTGGCATATCATGGGATGTGTCATGCAAATGCTTGGTTGGACACACTCGGCCTGTGGCTACGTGCCCAACCACCCGAGGCGTGACGATATCTCATGATATACCACACCCTGTCGTGCCTTATTGCTTAATTATACAATGGCAAGAAAGAATGCTTGCCTCTGATTGGTCAGTCTGGGACTAGACCCATGATGTTATCCCAGTACAACATCATGGGTCTAGTCCCAGAGCACAACCCCACTGTATTGATTTGCAGTAGCTTATTTAGCTTTTCTCTTAAGAAACAAAGATATACTGCCTCACTAAAAATCTACTAAAAACATTTTTAAAATGCTGTTTTTAAATTTTTATTACAACAACGAGCCACTATAGTAATAGTATCACTAGGTGATTTAGAGAAGAAGGATAACCTCACTTAACATTGACGACACGGCCTGCGGCCTAGTGCCCAATCACCCCAGGCGTGAGGTTATCCCAGCACAACCCACACCCTGAAGTGCATTATTGCTTAATTAGCTTGCATATAATGACAAGGTCTGACTGAGAAATGTGCAATTTCACACGCCTACTGGCTAGGAGAAGCCAAAGCTTGACTGAGATGCCAATTCAGACAGATATATGCCATTCCTCTTCTAACACAATCTGGTCACTGACATTTCAAATACATACCCAATTGCATACAACTAATTTACTGGCAAAATGACTGAGCCTTTTGTTAGTGTTTCTGTATAATCGGAAGTGGACACTTGTCGCCATTAGCAATCATGAAAAACATTAATTACTCGGAGTATCTCAACCTGCTGCTCAAACTTATTTCACACTCATAAATCAGGGAAACATTTTCCAAACAATAAACAAACAGGTCTCATTTCCTCAGCGTGCTAGATGAATTCTAAACGGATAAGCAAAAGCCCGTTTGTAATGTAACATTGGAGTTGGTACGTTGCTCACAATGAAATGGCGGAAGCCCGGCATATGATTGCAACAAATGTGATTTCCATAGGGACACAGGGAATGCGAGACAAAGAACAAAAAAGACAAAGGGTCCATTGTGTTCCCCTCCTTCCATCCAGACGGCAGCAGCATTCAGTATGATGAGGAACAGTTATAGCCATAGACCAGCAGGAAGTGCTGTCAGTAAGTTTGGAGGCTGTGTGGTCTAGTGGTTAGAGCACCAATTTGGGAACCAGAAAAATCACAGGTTGAGTGTGCCAAGTTCAATCATTTTATTTGTTCAGTCATGGTGGTGCAAACATCATGATTATAAAACATTACAAAAAAGACAAAGCATAACACAGAATCATAGAAGGTGATGGCAGATAAGGACCGCAAGGCCCATCCAGTCTGTCCGTTTCTTTTTCTACCTTATAAATGTGCCATCGGCCTTTGCTCTGTCAATGGCCTATCTATTCATACTCATCTGTATTGCTCCCTTATGCCTATCCCATGCCTGTTTGAAGCCCTGCACTGTATTCATATCCACCACTTCCTGAGGTAGGCCATTCCATGCATCCACCACCCTTTCTGTCGCCGGCATAGTGCAAGGTGTGGCGTCCAGTGCCTCAACCCTCAGCACCACTGGGTTGGCTAGAAATATTTTTTTTGTTTTGTTTTTTAACTTGCAGGTTTTGCCTCAATTGTCCAGCAGGCTCCTCTGGATGCGTCCAAGCTCCTCCTCCTGATCCCTACCTCCCATTCACCATCTCTACCACAACCGTCTCCACCACAGAGCCTTAGACCACTCTCTCCTGGGTGGGGGGATATACACCTGCATGCGCAACTTGTTGGGTATCAGCGGAGGCAGCAGGGATCATCCCAGAAGTGGTGGGATTCCCCCCAACAACCTGGCACTGAGGCCAAGCTTTTTACCATGTTTCTTCTAGCCCCTGAAGATGCCAGCATGCAAGGGCCACCAAGGTGTGCTCCCATTCAGTATGTGCTCCGCACAAGCCACCAAGTCAGCACTTTCACCTCCCACTCAACTATCCTCAACTGCACTATCATCTGTGCTGATCCAGATGTCAGCAATGCACTCTGATGAAGTTTTGTGAGGAAAGCGCTACATAAGGGTGTTTCGGCCACTGGTGTTACAGTTCCTGATTAAAATATTTTCTTACCTAGCAGCACTGTGTGCACCACTCTTTTTTTTTTTTTTTCTAAGTGACAGTATCACACTGAGGACAGCAGCCATCTCTGCAGAGGAGCGCATCCCCTGGGATGCTGTATTGTCCTCCCCCCAGCCACCCACAACCCAGTCTAGTTCCCAAACCCGGGTCGCTGGCATGACAAGCGGTAGCTCCGCGGCTGCACCAACTAGCCAGCATCCTCCTTTAGAAACTTGGAAAGTTTTTAATGTGACCATTCTCTCTCCTGCCCTCAAGTCAGCACATCTTAATGTCTGTCTCCTTTTCTTTCATATTCTGTTTGTGCTCCTTCACGTGGTGATGACCCCCTTCCACTGGTCCCCACCCTGACACCCCGGTGTCCACCAGCGCTCATCTCAATGGCATGGAGGTGTCCAGCTGGCCAGGTGCGGAGGAGCGGTATCATCCCACGAACTGCCACCTTTTTCCTGGTTTTCTTCCCTCCCCGTTGCTGGGGCATGATAGGTCAGCATCGTATGTGGAGGCGTACATGCATGCTGCAGAGTTCCGCAGCACCCCTCCTTTTCTTGGCATCCCTGACCTGTTCTGCCCTCAGACCTCCACTTGGAGGCAGTCATTCGGCGGGACTCCCAGGTTACCCTTCCCGGGAGTGGAGAGCTGTCCCCCAGACGCTCAATCCTCTCCCTCCCCAGCAGACCCCCGGTGATGTCTGTCTGTTTTTCTGTGTAGGACCTTCCCCGAATCATCTTGGTGGCACTCCTCTGAATTAACTCAACCCTATCCCTCCTCCTGTGTGGATTCCAGAACTGTTCACAGTATTCCCAATGTGGCCTCACCAGGGATCTTTACAGGGGCTTTATCACCTACTCGTGACTACTGCTGATCCCACTATCTATGCATCCCAACATTCTACCAGCATCAACCACTGTCTGTTAACACTGCACAGCTGATTTTAGGTCGTCAGACATAATGATCCAGATTCCTCTCCCTTTGTTGTCTGCTTCACCCTGAGCACCACCACCTCAAAAAATACTGTATTCTTCTCACGTGAATGACACTTCTCCCACTGAATTCCAGTTGCAATACCCTGGACCACTTCTCTAACACACCATATCCTCTTTTGTTACCCTTATTCCTCCCTTGCTGTCTGCCTTCCCGCAGATTTCTGTATTATCCATGAAGAGATAGGTCACTTATAAATGGAGATAGGAGGCAGTATAGAGCAGTGGTTAAGGGCTCTGAGCTGGAAGCCTGGAGACCTGGGTTTGAATCCCATCGGCCCCCACTTGCATACTGTGTGATCTTGAGCAAGTCATTTAACTTCCTTTTGCTTCCAGATCACACGTGGAAACAAGCTCTGGCTCAGTGTGCCTTTCCAGGTTAAACAATCCTCCCACCCAATTTGAGGTTAGAATATTGACTATGGAAAAAGCACGCTGTAATTAAAGAAACAAGACAGAAGACGTAGTTTATACTGATGTTTAAATATTAAATCAGAGATCACAAACTTAACAAGAATGTACTAACAAACTGTGATAAACTGAGAACTGTACATGTAAGACTAAAATTAGAAATTGTTCGGATTAGCAGGAAAAAATATAATTTTGTCAGTAACAGGCTGTGATTCCATTATACTGATGCAGCTGTATGGTTAACACAGCTCATTTAAATTGGTGTTACATAAGGAACTTAGGTTTGTTATGACAGTATGGTACAGCCATGATATAAGGGAAGAGAAGGGAAAACAATGAAAGGAGACTTAATAATACACATGGGTCTGGATAATCAGACTGCACTGGGCAGGGGTGCAAGTCCCGGCACAGCGCAACTGGGCTGTGCCAGGGCATGGACCAGGCAATTTTCAACGGTGCTGCGCCATGACTCAGCGATGTTGAATATGGCACTGAGGGCACAGTGGCAGAGGGGGAGCAGGGGGATGCGCCAGTGCAAGTGCGGTTGCGCTAGGCACATCAACCGCGATATTCAGCACTGGGCATGCAAATGAGGCCATTATGCATGCAAGGCACAAATGGGGCCATTTGCATGTCATTATGGCCCCATTTGCATGCGGTGCGCCGATCCCCGGCGACTTGCACCTGGCACCCTGCCAGGCTGCAGCCGTCGGGGACAGACGCCCTGCAGTCCCCGCTCCCATTCACCCGATCGCAGGCATAAGTATAAGAAATCCCTGGTGGTCCAGTGGACCACTCTCCATCGCCCGATCACGAGCATGTGTAGAAGACATCCCTGGTGGTTCAGTGGACCACTCTCCATCACCTGATCGCGGGTACGTGTAAAAGAAAGTCCCTGGTGATCCAGTGCAAACCCCCCCAGCACCCTATCATGGGTGGAAATAGTGACAGACACCCTGGTGAACCAGTGGTACCCCCCACCCGCACACTGAGGTCCCCTGTCACCCAGCACCCCACCTGACTGACAGCGTACAGTATGGTCTATACGCCTATTGGTCCACTGCATGGGCTAATGGACGTGTAGACCATACTGTAGTCACACAGTGTCTGGTAGCGTGAATGAATGCATTCATTCGCCATATTGCTCATATCAGTATGGTCTGCACACATTGGCCCACACAGTGGACCAATAAATGTACAGACCACACTGTACGCTGTCAGTGAGGCGGCTGGGTGGGGTGCTGTCACCACGCTGATGGGGGGTGCTGGGTGCAGGGGACCCTGTGGGCGGGCGGGGAAGGGGGTACCACTGGTCCACCAGGGTGTCTCTCGCTATTTCTGCCCACGATTGGGCACTTGGGGGGGTTTCCACTGGACCACCAGGGAGTTCTTATACACGTCTGCGATCGGGCGATGGAGAGTGGTCCACTGGACCACCAGGGATTTCTTATACATATACCCACAATCGGGCGATGGAGAGTGGTCCACTGGACCACCAGGGATTTCTTATACATATGCCCGCAATCGGGCGATGGAGAGTGGTCCACTGGACCACCAGGGATTTCTTATACATCTGCCCACGATCGGATGATGAGGGGGCACAACGCTCTCAGGGCAGTGAGCTTGTGGACAGTGTTCTGGGTGGGGGGGTGGCCACCCACAGCTGGCAGCTGCCGCGTTGCACCCTGCAATATGGCAGCTCACCTGTGGGTGGCCATGATTTGTTCCTGGTTTTACCAGGCACAACTTTGCACCCCCCTGAGTGGCGCAAGGAGGAGTTGTGCCAGCATATGCGCCACACATCCTGGGCTGAATATCAGGATGTGCCGCATATGCATGGGCACGCCCCCTCACTTGTACCGCATACATTACCAATGCACCCCGGCGCACCGGGTGTTGCACAGCGTAACTTGCCCCTTTGAATATTGCGCTGGGGTGCACTGGTGGGCGCAACCCTTTTGAATATCCAGGCCACGGAATATAAAAGATGTGGGGGAAAAAGTGAACAGAGAAGGATAAGAAAAAAATAGACATGACCCAAAAAGGCAGCTGCCCTGGAGTGTACAGTTAAAATGGTAAAAAATGCAGGAGGAATGGTAACTAAAACCACCCTGCTGGAGAAGGAGATTGCTTCTATCTAGCTGGATCAAAATCAAAGTAAGCCAAAAGATAACTAACCTAGAACCATATGCAAAAAACAAATCAAATGCAGTTCTCATGCAGTGCAAACTAATCATAAAACAAAGCAGTAATTACACAAAATTAACAGCAGCAATTAAAATGCACTGTGGGTGAGGATTAAAACTTTCAGTGAGTTAAAACAGGGAAGAGACACAGACAATTAAAACAAGTACAGTAATTAAAAAAAACTTAAGAACAAAAATGAAGAGCATGGGACCCAGCTTGTGAAACAGGAGCTCAGTTTAAGGATGGATGTTAAGAAGGGGCAGCCTTGGAATTGCAGTCAGGTCAGCAGGATAGACGCCAGAGGTTAGACAGGGAAAATAATCAGCTGGCCAGAGTCATTTACAGAAAAAATTTTATCCATAGGGAAACTGGAGGCAGCTCTCCTTAATTATCTAAGTTTATAACATGGGGTAGACTGAGGGAGTTAGCTGATTCGTGTATAGGAGTCAGGTGACACTGCATTACAGCACCTTTATCGGCACAGTCGAAGTGATGCGGTCCCCTGTATGTGGTATTACTGGGCAGTGTGGGTCTTCTTTTGACTTGTACGGCTGCAACATGAATGGCAGTCATTTGTGTCAGCCAGCTTAGTGAACGGTGCACTATGTGGTAGGGGCGTAGCTACAAGGGTGCAGGGGGTGCAGTCGCACCCAGGCCCACAAGGTTTGAGGAGCCCAAATCATAATTTTAATGTTTATTCAAAACTGGGGCGCCAATAACATACCCTTGCACCCAGACCCTCTGGGAATTTGCTACGCTTACTGCTATGTGGCATGGTACCGAGCCCATTTCTTAGCTTATCACACAGAGCACTAAATGTTCTGTGTCCTTTGTCTCTCTCTCCTCTCCCATGACTGCTTCCCATGCCGAGACAGTGAATGACAGTGACCCTGGGCCAGCTCCTTCAATGTCCCTGTCTGTGTGATGTTTCCTATTCAGCTATGATCAGCAGCTCACTTCATGCTTTCCAGTTGGCAAAAGGGGTCTGCAGGTACAACCTGGTGGATAGACTATGGGACTACATACAAGTAAGAGACCAGTACAGCAGGTCTGTGGGTTATCCAAAGTGAAAAGAATAATAGAGAATTTTACGACAGAATCCATAAATGACAGTAATGATCATCAGGCAAGGGTGGCATCAAACCTAGAGTGGACACGAATGGGAGCGACAGGGGTGCAGAGTCTCAGTGTCTAGCATTAAAATGGCAGATCTAAAAATGTTAGAAGAGAACTACTGGCAGATGTGAAGCCCGGCCTGCTGGTCAGGGCTTCACCTCACGATCCCCTGAAGGTGCCATACAAAATTAAAAGTATCGTTACCTGAGCAGCTTGAAAGCATTCAAACCGTGGGTAGGCGGCATGTTTAAATCAAGGGCCGTCATTTCTCGATTGTGCTGCTAACAATGCAAGATGATGATGCTTCACTGCTCCTTCATATTGGTGTCCTTATTACAGAGATTTAATAATCTCCATATCTCGGATTCCAGCGCTATTTTACAGAATTTCTAATGCCATGTGTGTGCCTGGTATACACAAGGCATTTAGGCAAATTCTGTAAAATAGCACTGGGCATCCAAGATACACAGATTATTAAATCTCTGCACGAAGGGCACCAATGAGGAAGGAGCAGTGGAGCGTCATCATCTTGCATTATTACAGCACAATTATGGGAAGTAAAGCGATTAGCCATATTTAAACATGCTGGCTACACCAAAGGTTTGCATACTTTTTATGAGCATTCAGGTAAAAATACATTTAGTTTTATACGGTGCCTGCAGGGGGGATCTGTGAGGTGAAGCCCCGATCTGTGTAGTTGTTGGGGCTTCGCATCTGCCAGTAGACATCCTTTAATAAGGAGGGATCTACATATTTTAGTATAAATTAGGGGAGAAGAACCCTCCAATCTGAGACAATCCAACAAGGAAAAAGGAGATGGATTATAGCCCATTATCTCCTCTTAGACCCCCCACTCGTAGGTCAGAAAAATGAACAAAGGTAAGCCCATGTAGACCCCAAAATGGCCAATAAGAAATAACACACGAGAGTTACAATGGCTCGGCTGACAAATTCGTATAAAAAGCAACAAACCGGGCTCATCATGAGAGACAAAGAAGAGTCCAGTTGCTTTTCAGGGGGAATGGCAAATACTGTGGAATTATGCAGCAGCAGGGAATAAGCAAACTAAAGATCGTAACTGCCTTATCCATGCCTGATTCTGTAATTTATTGTTATTGGCAGAGCTCAGCTGCACCCTAAATTTAAATTTCTGGACTTTCCATTTTCATTACTGAAGATATTTTCATTAAAATCTGATTTTTTTCTCTCTCTTAGATGTCATTCATTCATATTGTTTATTCCTGCTGTGATGTCATAATACTCTCCTTGTGACATCATAACATGTTGACAAGGAAATTATTCTGATGTTACAAGCACAGGCTTGTGTCTTCAGAACAAGAAAGGCTAGGGGGGGGGAGATGAAATCTGAGTGGCAAAAGAGCCTGTTTTCATGAAAATGTCTTCAGTGATAAGGAACAGAATAACCTGAAGTGGAAATGTTTTGCATAATTTGAAGTTCGAGTCCTGCAGGTGCTAACTATTTTGCAGAAAAACGGTAAATAACTAAGCTCCAGCCAGCTGGCAAGGCTCTTCCCTTTGGTGAGCATAACTGCCCAGGCTATATCTGACCTGACTTGTTCTCCTTTAGCTTAACCCCCCCACCCCAGTAGGGCACGCTACCCAGACCTAGACAGTGAGGCAGGGCAGAGTCCATGGGGTCACAAGTACATTGTAGAGGTCAGGTCCCAAGTCGGTACTCTGTTTTTCTCCGTTTCCTTCCCCCAGAGGTGCTGGGATGTAGGAGCAGTCATGAGGACCTACACCATGACTTGAATTGTGACTCCTAGGTCCCACCCAGCATTGTATACGACACCCTGCCTTTACCCTTGCAGCTGAAGATCCATGCCACTTCCAAGCCACAGTCACAACGGACTACTGCCAAGTGACTCACAGTCCACCTAGTTCAATGAGGCAGCATGCCAGACTCCTTGTCACCTTGCTGCAGACAGCAGTATCTGCCCGGGTCATCAACAATCAAAATATTATTGTTTTTTTTCTGTTAACCTGATACACGTATGCCATCTGGCAAAGAATGCAAACAATACCAGGAATTACCTAGATTAACTCCAGATATTGATCTAAATACATCAAGAACAAGGTTCAGTCATTAAGAAATGCACATATGGTAATCTGAGGGACTGAAGAGATAGAAGACAGACTCCTAACGGAAGCCACTGATGTCATATCTCCGGTATTTACAAGACTGCTTAATTTGTCTCTCTTATGTATGATATTTTCCATCTCTTTGGAAGAATTAAAAAATTATCCCAAACTATAAAGAGTGAGAATGGAAGATGGATATAACAAACCATAAACCAACACCTCTGTTACCTATGTTACCCAAACTATTGGAAATACAGGACAATGCTCAACTGTACGCATATCTGGAGACTAACAATTTAGTCACCTTCTAACGATCTGATTTCAAGGCAGGACACTTCATTAAGAGACTGTTCTCGACTTTTCCAACGCCATATCAAATACACTGGAGACACTGCAGAAATGGGAAGAAGATGGAAGTGGTGTTTCTTGAATTGTCTAAACCCTTCAACCTCGTCAACCATACAATGCTACTGGACCAATTAAATAAAACTGTGGTACCTGCTCATACTCTGCTCTGGTTTCAATCATATCAGACATATGGCTTCCAAAGGGTTCAAAAGCAGGCAATGTACAAGCAAAAGTAAGACCATTTGATCCTGGACCTTTACTGTTTCAATATTTTTTGCTAATACCTTACCACAAATTATAACCCAATCAGAAATCTGAATGTACAATGTGCCAGAAATACAATTCTAGTGACAGTGGATAATTCAATATAGAATGTTCAAGTTATCTTTTAAGAGGATTTTACTAGAATGCAAAACTTGTTCAATTATTCAAGCTATGAGTTACTACAAGTTTAAAAGCTAAGATTGCCAAAGTCCAAATCATTGCAAGTTTCAACACTGAACTCGTAATATATAGATACTTCTAACCCAAATAAATATTTTTGAGTTATATTTGAGAGTTGTTTGACATATAATGTCAATAATCTATGAAAAAAATGAATGCCCATATAGTGGTGTTAGAGATTGTCAAATTATTTGAGTGAACTAGTAAATATTACAATTACCAAATCAGATATTAATGCTGGTTACGAATCAAACAGCCATCATTTACAAGCATGCTCTAAAAAACAGGTTACTTACCTGTAACCGTAGTTCTAGGTGTTGTATATAGTTGACATCCACACTCTGGCAATTCTGCAGGAATAGCTGATTTGCTAAACATCTCTAAGCTAAGCTCCTCCCACCCCCCGGGTCATGTATCTCCCCATAACACCCCATGACATCAGATCTTGCAAGCTGGAAGCAGGAATCTGTGTGTCATTTGCCAGGGGAGGCTGAGTAGGTTGTGTGGATGTGAACTATATATCACTCCTAGAATTACGTTTACGGCTGGCCCACTGGCACAGCAGCAAGGCGTCCGCTCATGACACTGACGACCCAGGTTCAGGAACGGACCCGGGAGTCAGAGGGCCAGATGGGGTGCAGAAGGACTGAGTGCCATCTGGCAACTCTCCTTCTCCGGTGGTGGGGGGGGGGGAGATGAGCATTCGGCACATCAATGGCCCCTGGCAGAGGCCAGGAGCCGCAAGTACCGAGACCACACGTAACAGGAGGCAGGACAGACACTGGGTGCACCCGTTGACATCATTGCATGTCCCACCAGGGGAACTCCAGCATCTGAAAAATCTGGCCCCATGAGTGATGCTCCCGCCTCCACTCCTGCGCGACCAAAGTTCTATCGAGGGGGTCCCGCTCCCGTGATCCAGTCCTGGGGGTAAGACAGGGCTAGAGACCGAGTGTTCTGGGGAAGGGGCGCGCACCCGGCAGTCCTCCCAGGGGGCAAACCTGGGCTGAGAGGTGGCGTGCGGGGGTTGGGGCTGAGGAGTCTCGGCCTATCAGGGCAGCGGTGTGGGATCCAGGCCAAAAAAAACACAAAACTACATTTACAGGTGAGTATTCTATTCTTCTATGGGCGTGGGTATAGTTCAGTATCCACACTCTGGCAGACTCCTAGCAGTTCTCCAGGATGAGGGGGCAAGGTGCACACCCCTGTCTGATGCACAGAAATTGGTGAAACAAGATCCCCAAACCAGTATCTTAGCAAGACTCAAGGTCGACGCAGTAGTGGGAAATGAAGGTGTGTGCTGACTTTCAGGTAGGACTCTGAAGATTATCTGAATAGGAACATCCATGGAAGCAGCCACCGAGGCGGTGGTACGTCTGATGGAATCAGCTATAAGCGCTATAGGAGACTCCCTACCAGCCAACATTTAGCAGAGGTTGATGCAGGATGTGATCCACATACAAGCTGTCTGCTTTGTTGCTGGTCTGCCAGGTGAAGCTTCAGCGTGACAAACAGCTGGTGACACTCCCTCTGAACTCCAGTCATGTGTTCCTTATAATAAGAGAGCGTCCTCTGCAGGTGCAGGGTGTGGAGCATGCAGTCAGCCTCCAAACATGGGTTGGTAAAGTATATCAGCAAGTTTTTATTTATTTTTATTTATTTATTTAGTTTTTGTTGACCGGGTAAGTACACTAGACAAATCCTGCCTATTTTCAGGCACGACCCAGGGGAGGGGGATACAGATGAATGCCAATTGGCCTTGAACCAGATTAAGCTGTTGGTGGTATTTTGAGTGAATGAGGGAAATTTGGCCAGGACACCGGGGAAATTCCCCTACTCTTTTTCGATAAGTGCCATGGGATCTTTAACATCCACCTGAACTATCACCAATCCAGGCAGATGGGACCTCGGTTTAACGTCTCATCCGAAAGACGGCACCTCAGAAGTGCAGCACCCCTCTCATGCTGCACTACAGTGTCAGTACTAGGATATTAACCCAAATGCCAGATGTGGGAACTGAACCCACAGCCCTCTGATCTCCTGGCCTCAGAGGCGAGTGTGCTACCTACTGAGCCACTGACACTGACTAACTAGCAAGTTAATCACCTGGTTAAGGTGAATCTCCAATACTACCTTTGGGAGGAACATCGGGTTGGGGCAAAGCACAACTTTGTCCCTGTGGAAGACCAGGTAGGGAGACAGCACTGCCTGGAGTTCCCCGATCCTTCTGGTTAATGTACTGGCCACCAGGAAGGTGGTCTTCCATGACAGGTCTGATATTTCACTCCTGCACACGTGCTCCAATGACTTCCCCATGAGCATAGCCAAAAACCAGCAGCAGGTCCCACAGTGGAGGAGGTTCATGCAACAGAGGGGAGAGGTGGTCCAGACCCTTGAAAAAGCACCCGGCCACCTTCTCCTCAGCCACTGTTGGCTTACCAGCCAGCACCCAGTAGGCTAAGATGGCTGCCAAGTGCATCTTAAGGGTTGTCACCTGCAGTCCCAGCTGAGAGAGTGACCAGAGGTAGTCCAAGATGCTTGCAATAGGGCAGACAAGGGGATCAAGCTCCTTGCCCTGGCACCAAATGGAGGCCCTCTTCCATTTAAAAGCATAGCATCTGCGAGTTGACGCTTTTTATTTGGAGGGCTCCACAACATGGAACAAATCATCTGAAAGACCCAAGGCCTGGCACTCTAGCCATTCAGGAACCAGGCAGTGAGGTGCCAGGACTGCAGGTCCTGGTTGCAGGACCATCCCCTGTTGTCTGGTCAGCAGATCTGGGTGGAGAGGCAGCCGCCATAGAGGTGTGCTGCTGAGGCTGAGGAGATCTGGGCACCAGAACTGTCTTGGCCAGTTTGGAGCAATCAGGATCATCCATGCCTTGTTCTTCCAAGCCTCGACCAACACCTTGTGAATCAAGAGGAAGGGAGAAAAGGTGTACATGAGGGCTGAGGTCTGGGGCCTCATGAAGGCATCCCTGAACAGTGTCCCAGACTGTAGGGGAGCAGGCACAAAATAGCCTCAGTTTGGCATTCTCCCAGGGGCAAACACCTCCATCAGAGGACTGCCCCACAGGGAGAATCAGGTGGTTCACCACCTCCTGATAAAGGTACCACTCCTGCAACACCTCTCCTACCTGGCTGAGAGCGTCTGCCAGCTTTCTGTTCACTCCTGTGACATGAATCGCCAAGAGATCTGCACTCAGGCTGCGCACAAGGGTTCAGGTGCAAAGGGCCACTGACGCAGGGGAAGGGAATGTGCTCCTCCCTGTCTGTTCAGGTAGAACATGGTCGTGGGTGTTGTCCATCTGGACCTGCATGACATGACCCTTGACTAGAGGAGAAAAGTCTATCACAGCAAGCCACACTGCATAGAGCTATAACAGATTTATGAGGTGATGGGACTCCTGGGGTGATCATAACTAGTGGGCTCTGTGGTCTCCCAGGTGTGCTCCCCACCCCACCAGACACACATCCGAGGTGAGCATGACAGTTGGTTCTGGGTAGACAAACAAGATTCCTTTCTCCAGGTGTTTGAGTATCAGCCACTACTGGACAGCATCCAACATCAACTGCGTCACCATGACTGACTGGTCCAGGCGGCCTAGGCACTGGGACCGCTGGTGGCCCAACTCCCACTGCAGGTGGTGCATCCGCCAGCAGGTTCACCGGACCATGCTGGTACAGGACGCCATATACCCCCATCAGCAGCAGGAAATCCTGGGTAGGGTGTGAGAGTCTAACCTGAAATCATCTATGGACCATTTTCATTACTACCTATTGTCTCTAACCTGTTTGAAAGGTTGGTTATACAATGGCAAAAAAGAATCTTGGACTGTGATTGGTCAGTCTGGGGCTGGACCCATGGTGTTATACCAGCATAATACCACAGGTCTAAGATTTGTATTTGCTCTATTTGCATCTTCTCTTAGGAAACAAAAATAATTTTCCACACTAACAAAAACATTCTTTAAAATTATTTTTTTTATTCTGTATAACAACAAGCCACTGTATAATAGGAATAATGCACTCCAGTGTGTGTGTCGTGCTGGGATAACGCCACACCTGGGACACTGGACACACTCGGCCTGCAGTCTCGTGCCCAACCCCCCAGGCGTGGCGTTATCCCAGCACGACACACACTCTGTCGTGCATTATTCCTTTAGTAAACAACTGACTATATGAAGCATAATCTTTGGAACCTGTATCAATCTGGCTTCAGAGCAAACCACAGTACAACATCAGTTTTGCTAAAAGTAGTTATAGATGTTCAAGAAGCACTAGATAAAAGACTAAATGTGGGTGCAGTCTTTATAGACTTGAGTAAAGCTTTTGATACCCTAAGCCATGACATCCTAGTGGGAAAACTTAAGACAGGTCTGGATGACAGGGCATTTATTTGTTTCAGGAGCTACCTCGGTGACAGACTCCAGCAGGTCACTCTGAACAAATACAGTTCAAACTTGCTGCCATCTGTCCTAGGGATCCCTCTCAAGGTTCTGTTTTAAGACCATTGCTATTCAACATTTACACAAACTCCCTGAAATTTCATGCCCCCAAACAGATTTCCACCTTTACACAGATGATACTGTTATATACATGTCAGGAAGTTCTCCGGGCCAAATCCAGGTAACCCTGCAGGAGGCTTTCAATTCATTACAAAGCAAGCCAAAAATTGGTACTTCGTTCCAAAAAATCAAAAGTTACGCTCTTCAGACCTCAATGTCTAACAGTAGGGACCCCAGAAGAGTTGGATATTGTAAAATATGCAGGAAATAAGCTGGAAGTAGTTAATGCCTCAAAGTACCTGGGTCTGTGGATAGATGAAAACTGTAAATGTTATGTCCATATCGAACAAATGATTAAAAGTCTTCATAAAAAATTAGGAGCACTTTATCGAGTTTGAAATGAAATACCAAGAGAAGTCAAAGCCAGGATAGTAGAGACAATGGTACTACCTGTTATGGATTACGGAGACGTCTTGTACGGAGTTCCATCCAGTACCCAACTAAATAAAACTGACATTTTATAATAAGCTTGCGAGTTGCATACTGGGGGTCCCATGCACAAGGCATCACTGTTTACTACACAAAGAATTATCATGGACAAGCTTGGAGGTCAGGAGAAAGCTACACACTCTAAACTTCATGACTAAGATGTGGAAAAAATGACTCACAGGGTACATTCTGGACAAACTGAAACAAAAAAAATAATAACAGGTCTGCTCTGAGATCTGCAGTTGGTATGGAATTCAGGACTCAGCAGACAAAAACTAACACCGGCAGGTCATCATTCCTATTCAGGGGCTCTTTAGCTTGGAATTCATTACCCATGCAACTCAGACTCAAGATAAAACCAATAAGATCCGCCCTATCAAAAAATGGTTAACTCTTGATGCCATGAAACTGTTGGTTTGTTGCCTGGACTATGACAAAGGATAATTCCATTCAGTGTACGGCATGCCACTCTCTCACTATTACCGTAAGGTCCTAAAATTTCTCTCAGAGCTAGTGTCTCCCTCTCTCAGAATACATCTTAAGTTGTAAAACTTGTGATGCTAATGTACATGTTGATGTTGACCATTCTGTACTGCAGATGTCTTTGTATGAGCAACTTAGTTTTTGTGCCTATGATACCCACTGAATAATGAGCCTCTGCTCAACTGGGGTCTGACCATGTTCATATCATATGGTGATGACTATGAATACAAATTTTTACTTACTAGACTATACAGATCCAAAATGGGTTGCCAGCCACCTATCCACTTCAGGACCAGGAAGTACCTGGACATGTAACCCTGACTGGCTGACCAGGGCATCTGGGACACGGGCTATTGCTCCTTTTGCAGAGCACTTAGCCATGTCCTACTGAAGGGCAGACAGCATGTCCTGTGACACCTAGACTCCCGAGGTGCATGGAAGTGGTAATGCAGAAGAGCCTTGAAGTCAAGAGGCAACACTCTACCTGCTACATTCAACACCTACTTGTCCATTGTGATAGCGGACCAACGTGGCAAGAAGTGACATAGCCAGCCTCCTATGGTGAGTGCAGACAAACAGATAGAGGGAAGACATCCCCAACATGCCACTGGGCAACTTTTGCAGAGCCACTGGTAGCTGGAGGGGCAACACCACCCCTGACCCCTCCACCTCCAGAAATGGGCACAGTATTCAAATGACTATTTTGTTTAACTAGTGTTATGGAACAAACTAGAGCTTTTTCCACCATAGCAGAGGCCTCTTGCAATAAATCTAATACGGCATGGACCCGTGTCTCCATAGTCACCATTCTCACCAAAATGGCACCGAAGTTTTGCTCCAGATTTTGGATGGATCTGCAAAGTTCGAGGACTGAGTTTTTAATGTCCTTTTTAGGTCAGAGTTTTCCACAGTTGTGCTGAGGGAGGGCGGTTGCATATGTTTTGGCTTCCTTAGTCACACAAATTAAATTCAACAAACAAATGTAATTTAAAATTTGAGAACACAAATTCATAAATATACAGTGCCACTGTTGCATTGTGTGTGTGTGTGTGTATATATATATATATATATATATATATATGTATGTATATATAAGTAGCCTTGACTTGGTGTTAATTGAGGGAAGAAAGGCCTAAATGACAGCCTTCTCCAGTATGACTACTGCTGATAATTGTAGTTGATGCTTAATAGCGCACTTTGTGGGTACCATTTTATCACTGGTTCAAAGGTGACCAATTTCCTTCTTACTAACAGCTGACAGCTGCTGCATGGGACCAAAAGTCTGTATTAAGATATAATTGGCTATTCTTTATTAAGGTTGATGTCTGTATATTTACAACTGCAAAGGCAGTTTCTGCTTCAGCAAGTTTAAATATGCACAGAAGCTTTCTGAGGCATAGTATAACTATATATGGGGAAGATAACATGAAAACTAGAGCTCAGCTGCAAAACACCACTGTAAACTGGGCTTATCTCTATTTTTATTTTTTAGTTTATCCCAGTATAAAATGCAATAAGAAGAATAAAGCTGTGATGCTGTTAGACGCCACCCCCCAACCTTTTTTATATAAAGGCAATCCTTGCACTACTTGAAAAACAAGCTGTGACCTTTCTCATTTACATCAGTGATATAAAAAAACAAGCCTCAATAAGTACGAGATGCCTAATGGTAAGAAATGAAACACGTTGTGGCTACAAAGACAGCGAGTACAATACCTGGTGGCCTGTGATTATACACAGAAATCAAACACAATCAAACTGCATTATACACATCCATGAATAACGGGGAAGCAAAGCCTGCAAAAGTGAGGAAGATTGGATACTGCTGGGTTTGGGACAGAAATGTCTGCAATGTGATTAAGTTCATAAGAAGAAGAATACTTAAGTTTAAAACTACACAGTCACTAATTAGATAATGTGCTGTGACAAAAATTCAGAAAAAAGGTTTTTTGTTTTTGTTTTTTTAAATAGTCATGTAATTGTAAGTATTGATACAAAAAAAAAAAGTATTGATACAGTCTACTGCACCCTCTGTTCTACTCCTGTCACCAGTGTTGGGTAAGTTACTTTTTCTATTACTTTCTATTACTTTTGAAAACTTGTTCAAGAAAGCTCTGTGCAGTCACTAGCAAGGATGGAGAAGTACTAGAAAATGTAATACACCTTACAGTTACAATTACTTATGTCTTTTTATACAAAAGAAATACGTAACTGTAACCGATTACATTTATTTGAAAGTGACTAGTAACTAACTTATTACTTTCAAAAAATGTAATCTGGCATGGTTATTTATTATTTTCGTATTGTTTTTATATAAAAAGAAATAAGTAACTGTAATTGTAAGGTGTATTAGTTTTTCTAGTACCTCTCCATCTTTGCTAGTGACTGCATAGAGCTTCCTGGAACAAGTTTCCAAACGTAATAGAAAGTAATAGAAAAAATAACTTACCCAACACTGCCTGTCACTTTGTCCTTGATAAACCCCTGCATACACATCATTGTACCTTGTAACATGACAAAAGAAACAGTAGGAAAAAGTAGCAAAACAATTGGGTAGAACGCATCAGGTGGTACAAGAGCAACACGGCATTATGGCACGATAATGCCGTGTTGCTTGTGTAATCCATAAAGTAGCTACAGGCGAGGAAAAAGCAGTGTAGAGAAAGACAACAGGGAAAAGACGGCAGCGATCAAGTTTCGTGACATGAAGTAGGTAGACAGCAGGGGCAGTAGGAGCAGTGTAAGGGAAACACAGAGAGAGGGAAACTGCATCGGGGAGATAGAGGACGAAGACACTAATAACAGAATCGCAGGGGCGGAGGACAGCACAGCAGAACAAGCAGGTGAGAGGTGCACACCAGACAGCAGCAAAGCAGCTCGAGATAGTGGGAGACCACATGAAGCCGGCGAAACAGAGGAACGAAGCAGAGCAAATGATAGAGCCACACGGGATGTTGGAGGGGCGCACAGGGTAATTGAGGAAGCAGGCAAAGATCTGTTTCAGCTGCAGTCGGTCACCATGCATGGAGCAGGCAATTTCTACTACCATGGAGCAGCGACTGACAGCGATCGGAACAAGTAGGTGTTTGTATGTAGAGGGAAAGAACATAACCAGCAGGGTGAACAACAGGGTTCAGTTAGAGAGGAGCACGTCAGGTATAAGTCGTAGGAAGTGGTATGCAAATCAGCGTCAGATGGCGATGCTGAGTGAAGAAAACTGAGAAGTTGCGGTCCTCCTGAGTGTGTGCTGGGAGAGCTCAGACAAGTATGGGTACCACTTTTATTTTGCGTGACACCACCAGGAGTACAACAGTTTACTTTTAGTTTACTCAAACTCCGTTTTTTTTCTCTTGAGTGTGTGCTTCAATTATGATTGGCTGGTTGATGGTCAAGAACACAGAGCCAGTAAGGTAAGAGGATACCGTGTACCAAACAAAAGCTGGACAACATACACTGGAGACACATACTGAATGGAAAAGTGAAGAATGTTGATAAAATGCATAATCCCCTAAGAGAGAGCAAGTCAGTAACAGCAGACAACACAGAAACAGAATTTAACAGCAGATGAGGAACTCTTAGCCCACCCAGTCTGCTCATTTTTCCCTGCTGGTATTGACACTGCAGACTCTGCCTGATTTCCACCTCCCCCAATCTCCACTAAGATTCCTATGCCTATCCCAAGCACGTTTCATTTCCACCGTCACCCCCGCCTCTTTTCACCCTCTCACCTCTGCTGGAAGACTGTTCCAGGCATCAACTACTTTTTCAGTGAAGAAGTACTTCTTCACATCACTCCTAAATTACCCGCTTCCAGCTTCACTGCATGCCCCCCTTCATCTTTTCCTCTGACATACTCGCCCACTGTACCTCATTTACCCTTGTGAGGTATTTATAGGTTTCTATCATGTCCCCCACTCCCTCCTCTCTTCACCAGGGTGTGCATACTGAGGTCCTTCAGTCTCTCTCTCTCCCTCATACGGCTTCTGATGCAGACCTGCACAATTTTAGTTGCTTTCATCTGGACAGACTCCACTCTCTTCCTTTCCTGAGATGTGGTGTCCAGAACTGGACACAGTACTCCAGGTGGGGTTTCACCAGCTATCTATACAGTGGCAACACCACCTGCCTCCTTCTGCTGGTGATACCCTTCCCAGTGCACCCCAGCATCCCACTGGCTCTACCAACTTCCCTGTAGTACTAGCTCGCCGACCTTGAGGTCATCAGATATGATTACTCTCGGGTCCCTTTACTGTTTGGTGAGCGCCAATATCTTCTCCCATTTTGTACTCCACCTCTGGGCTTCTGTGTTCTAAGTGCATGATTTTGCACTTTTTCACACGGAAACCCAGTTGCCACACCCTTGACCGCCTCGAGTTTCCTCTGGTCTCAGCACATTCATTGCACCCATTCTGGAATGTCCACCCTACTGCAGATTTTGATGTCATCAGCAAAGAGGCAGACCTTCTCTTCCAGCTCCTCTGCAATGTTACTTATAAAGACATTAAAGAGGACTGACTGGCCCTAGTACTAAGCCCTGAGGCACCCCTTTAGTCATCTTCCCTTCATGGAGTGAACTTCGTTTACCACCACGGTTTGTTGCCTATCCATTAACCAATTTCTTACCCAGTTTAACCCCTCAGGATCAACCCTTAAGCTGCCCAGTTTTCTTACGAGTCTCCTATGTGTAATGGTGTTGAAAGCCTTACTAAAATCTAAGTAGGCCATGTCCACTGCACTACCCTGATCTATTTCCCTGGTCACCCAGTCACTTTTTTTGACTGAAGCTGGTTTAGAGGTTTATTACAATGTTTCAGACCCTGTACAGACTACAGGACTTAAAACAAAGGAGCGTAAACCATTTTAAGTCTCAGTAACATGCTTAGCATCCGCACTGCAAGGGTGGTTTAGTCTGGTTTTAGAAAACCTACTAAACCCTGCTGAGAGCTAGGCTTTAGCATGTTTTTTTTTTAAAATGTTACTAAGATCAATCTGGTTTTAACGGTAGTGCAGATGATCGGATCAGGTTTAAGAAAACAAATGGACTTAAACATGCTCCTGGTAGTGCGCATGCTACAGGATGGTAAATCTTACTTTGTTCCTAATAACACTGCTGTTTACCGTGCTGCAGTCTGTACACGGCTTGCATGGTTCACATAGTTGCTTTTATTGGTAACCTGTAAATTATGTGCTTGTTACTCTGCTCCATAACATTTTCCTCCCCCACAGTCACACATGGAAATAAGCTTCTGCTCAGCGCGCCTCAGTCACCAGTTTTAAAATAAATAGTAAAACGCTTATAATGTGGACAAAAGGCATTATAAGCATTTTTAAACCATTTCAGACCACATAAACCTTTTTTAGACTATATAGTGTGGACAGGGCCTCAGCTGCATCTGTAGGGTAGTAATTTACTATAACCTACATTATGAAATAAAAATATTACAGGAAAGGCAGTATGGCTTACAGGCAAAACTGTGGAACCTGAGATCATGGGGTTGAATCCCACCACAGCCACACACTCATTGGGTGACCTGGAGCAGGCCACTTAACCTCCCTGTACAGGCTCTAGTGCTTCCAGTTGTCTGTAAACTGATGATCTAATAAATAAATAAATACAGCTTCCAGTTGTAAAACTGGGCAGGCAGAAAACCATTGGAAAAGATATACTGCATCTCAGATGAACTTACCCTGGGTAAGTCACTTGTAAAATAGAAATAAATATTTCCACTATACTGAATAGTTTCTTATAAAAATGGAAATTACGTACTCACCATATTTCTTGATCTTCCTGGACAGTCTTTAACATTTATTCACACTGCTGGGTTCTGAGTCGGAGGTGCTGGGACCCCGCAGGAGCTAAAAATCTTCAGGAAGGCTGGCACCAAGGCAGGACTGTGCATGTGTGGCACTGCAAGGCAGGCTCGCACCCTTTAGGTTATCTTGGCATCAACCCTCCAACAGCCTCAGTACCTTTTTTACCAAGGAGGTGCAGCGTAAACTATCTTGAATAACCCTAACCTAATGAGAGCATATAATAGCCTTTTGGACCCATATAAAAAGGGTCAACAATAACAACAGTGTCTTCAGAGCCCTGACCGAACAAGGAGGATGAAGACCAAGGTACAGAGAGAGTGAGCTCAGGGGAGGGCGGGTGGTTATATGAATAAATGGTGAAGGCTGCACAAGAAGATTAAGAATTATGGTGAGTAGGTCATTTCCACATCTTCCTGGACTTAGACTTCACCCTTTATTCACACTACTTGGTTAGAGTACCAAGCACAGCAAAAATCCCCCGAGCAGGGAGGCAGGAAATGCAGCTCACCCAGGACAGAAGTCCATTAAGGATTGTCCTGCCAAAGGAGGCACGCCATCTGGCATGGACATCCAGGGCATAGTGCTTAATGAAAATGTGCATGGAGCTCCAAGCTGCGGCTCTGCAACTCTCCGCAATGCGGGCAGAATGGATTTCTGCCAAGGAAGTTGCAACTGCCCTGGTGGAGTTAGCGCAATATAGCCAACTATGGCAGAGCAAAGTTTAAATATGTTATGCTATGTGGGGGAGGGGGGGTGCGCTAGTATCTTTGGATTGTATGTTGTTTGCCACAACCTAGCAGCACCCCTTAGCAGAAATGTGAATCCCAGTGTGGAGTAACATAAAAGGTTTGAGCATGCTATTTTGGATTTGTTTGAGTTTGGGGAGTTTGCGGTGCTCCTTTTTAGCATGCTCCCTTTAAAACAACTGTGTAAAATCCTTGCTGGGAGCACAGTATAAAGTGAGTCAATTAGTAGCCACTGAGGCACTGGAAAGTTAGGGACTAAATTGAAGGGCCCCACCTTGACGTTGGTGATTTAGCTTACTCAAATTGGAATTCCAGTCTGAAACTAAGAGGACCCTCTCCTCATATGGAGCTTGAAGTAAATATAGCCAAATTTGCCAGAGGAAAGTTTAAATATGTTATGATAAGTGGGGGGGGAAGGGGCGCTAGTATCTTTGGATTGGAGTTAGAGCAAACCTGGCCTTCCAATTTAACCTGCGCCATGGAGCAGCAATGGTGAAGGCAAGCCACTTTCCAAGTGGAAATGCATTCAATTGTAACTGGCTGGCCCAGCTGGTTAGCACTGAAGGAAACAAAGAGTTGGTTGGATTGCCGTGTGTTTGTGGTTCTGTTAGTGTAGAACTGGAGGGCTCTCTTGACATCCAGAGAGTGCAGAGTTCTTTCCCCTTCATTCTGGAAGTTAGCAAAGTACGTGGCCAACACCAAAGGCCAGTTTAGATGGAAATCCGAAACTATCTTGGGCAAGAACTTAGGGTGTGTGTGAAGGACCACCTTGTCTCTGTGAAACATAGTGTATGGAGGATCCATGACCAAGACGTGCATCTCAGAGACCCTTCAGGCTGAGGTAACAGCCACCAGGAAGGCTTTTTTCCAGGTCAGGAATTTGAGGTTACATGTAGCCAGTTGCTCAAAGGGGAAACAGGTGAGCATGTCCAGTACAAGGTTGATATCCCAGGGAGCGACAGGCTTCCGAATTGGGGGCATTGTATGAAGAATGCCTTTGAGGAACCTCTTGAAGAGAGATAACTGGGCTAGCATAAGGCCTTGAACCAGCTTCTGCAGGCCGAAACAGCGCAGAGGTGAACTTTAACAGAGGAGTACTGCAGGCTTGCTGCAAAAAGATCTAATAAGTACTCCAGGACCTTGTCTGGTGGACACTGAAAAGACCTCAGCCCCTGACCCAGGCAAGCGGCTACGTCTCAAGTGGCTTCATGTGCCAAACATTCCAGTTAACCTCACACCTCCAATTTCTCCAGCTTTTGAAACCCTTTCAGAGGTGCTGTGGGCCAGGCCTGCCACTGTTCCTTCCATCTGTACGTCTATCAATTGGAAGTATTCCTCCACTAAGGATAGACCTCCCAGTCTATCGTGGACAACATTTTCATCCTCACAGAAAATGACAAGGCTGTCTTCCAGCAAGAGGTTATGGCACACCCTATTAATAAAGAATCTCATTAGACTGACATTATGGGAAAGACAGCTTTTGCAGCGGCTACTTTGAGCATGTGAATAGCCAGTTAACAGGGCCATTTCTCACAATACGAGTATGTCCTCTGTGCCTCTCTTAAATCTCCAGCAGAATCTCTGCCAGAGTTAGATACTAAGCAGACACTTCTTCAGACTATTACCCATGGTATAGAGTCTAACAGTCACCAGTTAAAAGCAGCCATCGACGCACTTGACACTACTTCTCAAGCTGCCGCTGCTAGAATCTGCATTAGGAGACATTCTTGGCTGCCTACCTCAGGATTCTCCTCTGATGCCCAGGATCAGGTTATGAATGTTCGCTTCTTTGACCCCTACTTGTTTGGCCAACAGGTAGAGCGGTCCCAGAAGGACTCTCAGAAAACTAGAACCATGATAAAATCTGCTCAACCGGCCCCTTCATATCCCCAGAGGGGAAGGGGCCGTCAGTTTTTTTCATAACAAACAATCCTTTTGTGCATGAGGCAGAAGAGTTCCAGCCAGGCAGCAACCTCCTCGGCTGCAAAAGAAAACACACAGGCCCGAAAGCGCCCAGTGCTACCCTCTGAGTCCCTGGCCCCGGCTCTGCCTCAACTGCACAGAGCAGATACGTCCTCTCCAGTGGGAAGTTGTCTGACCCATTTTTACCATCAGTGGAACTCCACCACCATGGACAAATAGACCTTAAGTAGTAGTAATCGATTATTCTTGAAAGTCAAGAAAAGGATAGCCCAGTTGAGCTGAAGCTCATTTACACTGGGGTCTATCACCTGATCACTGGAGAAAGGTACTTACTGAACGTTACAGAAATCCCTTCCGACTGTCCACCCAAAAGGCAGCCGACCCTCCCGGCTGCCAAAGCGGACCTTCTCGCTTCAGAGATTGCAGGCCTTCTGAGAAACAGGACAGCGGAAGTAGTGCCTCTAGGAAAACATGATACAGGCTTCTACTCCCATTACTTTCTAGTGACGAAAAAGACAGGGGACATGTGTCGCATCCTCGATCTCAGGGAACTAAACAAGTTTCTGTTCCACGAGAAGTTCAAGATGGTCTCCCTAGGGACCCTTTTACCACTTCTCAAACCTCAGGACTGGTTGGCATCTCTAGACATGCAGGATGCCTACCAACATATTTTGGTGCCTCCAAGTCACCACAAATTCATACGCTTTGTGGCCTTGGGTCAGCTCTACCAGTTCAGAATCCTGTCCTTCGGGCTGTCCTTAGCATCTTGAGTCTTTACAAAGTGCTTTGCAGTTCTTGCTGCACACCTTCAAAAGCTCAGGCTCCAAGTGTTTCCATACCTGGACGACTGGCTCCTGGCAAGTCCATCCAGGGAGGGCACAGAGGAGGCAGTGAGCACTGCTACTCGATTCCTGACCTCCATGGGAGTCCTGCTAAACCTCAACAAGTCGCAACTTCAACCCTCTCAGCAGCTCCTTTTCATAGGTGCTCTGTTGGATACTACCAAAGCAAGGGCCTTTCTCCCAGAGGACAGAAGAAAAGCCATCTTCCAGATGGCAAACTTCATCATGGAGAATGACTCAGTAAGAGCCCACTCCATGCAAAGGATGCTAGGCCTTATGGCCACCTGTGTCTTTACAGTGCTGTTAGCACTGCTACACATGAGGACAACTCAGTGGATGCTCAGCACGCAGTGGTCACCAACCACGCCACCCCAGCATTACCCCATCAAGGTGACAAATCCCCTCCGCCAGTCACTAGCATGGTGAATGCGAAAGGGTGTCCTTTTTCAAGGTCTCCCCTTCACTCCGCCATAGTCACAGAAAACTCACAGCAGATGCATCTCTCCTGGGGTGGGAGGTCCACTGCCAGGGCTGTCACACCCAAGGAGTATGGACTCAAGTGGAATCTTATCTCCATATCAATGTCCTGGAGATGACAGCACTGAAAAAAATATATATTTTTTTAACTGAGGAAAACAAACATTAATGAAAAAACTAATGAAATAAATGCTGTTGTTGTATAGACGTGAAGATCTGACTCTCTGCGGGTGAGCTACATTGTCACTGAAGCACACTTGATGGCAGGGAAAAAAGGAACTGAGGCAGTTGGAGAGTCAACGCCGAGACATCCTATACTGCATGAGCCTGCCTCACGGTGTCACACATGCATGGTCCTACCTCTACGTCAGCCTTCCTGAAGATTTTTGGCTCCTGTGGGGACCCAGCGCCTCCGGCTCAAACCCCAGCAGTGTGAATAAATGGTGAAGACTAAGTCCAGGAAGATCATGCCAGTATGATATTGAATGATGTTCAGGTGAACAGTTCCAACAGTATAACCTTCATCAGCACAGTCATACACAAGTCATGCAAAAAGAGGCAACCATGGCCGCGATTCCATGCCACACAAGATGTGGTACTAACTAGGAATGTCTTCATCAAGTTTGCTCACAACTGGATAAGTGGTTCTCAATCTCAAGATACAGCCCAAAATGCAAAAGTAAATCATAAGCCAGAACTCACGCACAAGTCAAGTAGTTTATAGCAAAGACTCAGAAAGCCTCAAGAAGTGGTACAGAACTATGCAGATGCTACGTTTGGTTACAATTAAAGAGAAACATTTAAGCAATAAGAACCGAGGAGCGGGTCATTTCCAAGTGGTTAACAACTGGTTTACTTGGTTACATGGGACAAAAGAAGGCTGAGGCCCATCGAGATTGTCCCCCACCACTATGGTGGGAATTTAAGCCCAATTAGTTTGTATATTACGTGACTCAATCCACGAGTCCAGGCCTCTTATAAAGGAGTAAGCAGAGTTGCAATCCACCAGATTTTGAGGTGGACTATTCCAACGTCTAGGGGTTCTTACAGTAAAATAATTAGATCTCTTATTAGCTCTTGATTTTGCCACATCAAGTTGTTTATTGTGAAACCGAGGGGAAGTCGTCCTATCTGAAAATTTTAGTCCACATTGCTCCATTAGATCCTGGGACATTAATATTTTGTACAATAATAACAAATCGCCTCTGGTTCGTCTAGTTTGTAAAGTGTGTAACCCTGTTTCCCATAATCTAACTTGGTACTCACGGTTTTGCAGTCGAGGTACAAGTTTAGTAGCCCTCCTCTGGATTCTCTCAATTCTATCTATGTCTTGTTTTAGATATGGGTTCCAGAAGGGAGACCCATAATCAGAATGCGGTCCAACATGAGTTCTAAAAAGGGGAATGATACATTCCTGAGTCCTGGTGACAAAAGTTCTTTTAATTCGTGTTATAAGTGCATTTGATGTTTTAGCTACCTTAATACAATGATCTGTGGAATGTCAGCTTATTTATAATAACTCCTAGATCCCTCTCAGATGTTAAGACTTTAAGGGGTGTGTTATTTAAGAAATAACTGTTTTGGGTTATTTTTTTCCAAAATGAAGCACAGTGCACTTGTCAGGGTTAAGCATCATCCCACTGTTTACTGCCCATCTTTCAATAGATCTAAGGTTATTACTTAGAATGGTCCTCTTAATAGCCGAGGAAACTGTCCCCCCCTAACTTTGTGTCATCAGCAAATTTTAGTAAAAGATTGTCAGAACTGACCTGCATGTCACTAATATATATTAAGCAAAATAGGTCCCAGGACTGAACCTTGACGGACCCCACTGGTGACACTCCCCACGTCAGAAAGTGAACCATTAATTCTAACATGATGAGATCTATTAGCTAGCCAGCTATAGACCCATCTGACCAAGATGTGAGAAAACCCCAGACACAAAAGTTTGTCAATAAGTTTACCGTGGGGGACTTTGTCAAAAGCCCTACTGAAATCAAGTAGGATAACATCCATGGGCTCCCCCTTATCAAGTCCCTCATGTATGTAATTGTAAAAGGAAACCAGATTGGTAGTACAGGAACACTGGGCCCTAAAACCATGCTGAGTGCACTCAGTTATATTGTCAGAAATTATTTCCTGCTCCAGGAAATGTTTGATAAAAATGTTTCCATTAGTTTGCTTATTATAGATGTTAGACTTATGGGGCGATAGTTTTCTGGTTTAGAATGATTACCTTTTTTAAATATAGGTATTACTGTGGCAATAGCCCAATCATGGGGAATATGGCCTTCATGAAGTGACCTGTTAAATATAAAAGTTAAGGGTTTGGCTATAGCCTCGGCTGTCTCTAATAAAAAATCTAGGGTTGATGTCATCGGGTCCAGGGCTTGATGTCTTTCTTAAGGATTGCATAATCTCAAATATTTCAGTTTCAGAAATATTATTAGTTATTGGAATGTATACTAGGGGCAAATTAATTATTGGATCCTCTTTTTTTTGTAAAAACTGAGCAAAACTGCTCATTAAAAGCATCAGCTATCTCCTTATCCGTAGATATTAAAGTATTATTAACTATTACGGGGCCCGCATATCTATTAACTTTTTTGTTGTTAAGATATGAGTATAAAGATTTATAACTGTCTTTACAGTGCGACAGACGGAATTCCAATTTCTTTTTAGATTGTAAAATGGTGGGTTTTTTTACAAGTTTTAAGGTACGTTTATATTTAAGGAGTATTCGTTCTTTATTGGCTCCCTCGCTCTTTTTTAAAGCTATGAACAACCTTTGTTTTTTTTAATTAGTTTTCTGATAGTCTTATTAAACCACAGTGGGATCTTCTCCTTTTTGTTATATTTATTTTTTGTGGGGAACATATAGTGACTCTAAATCATAGATTGTTGATTTTAAGTATTCCCAAGAGTCCTCAACTGAGAGAGGGCTTAATATCTCTTCCCATAACATTTTATTTAAATGTTCATTAATGGCAGAAAAGATAGCATTGTCATAGTTTTTAAATTCAGAATTGCTTGGATTCTGCATAATATTGAAAAGTAGCTCAAATGAGATGGAGTAATGATCACTTGACCCTAAAGGGTCACCAGTGCTAACATTATATATATATTGTTCCCTATATTAGTTATTACTAGGGCCAATAAGTTATCCCACCGGGTTGGCTTGGTGACAAGCTGCTCCAGTCCTAGGTCTACCGTAAGTGAGATCAACTCTTTCTCACCATATGTTTTGCCTGACAAGGTAGCCCAGTCAGTAGAGGGCATATTAAAATCTCCTAAGACTAAAATATTACCTTTAGTAGCCATAGCTGATATTTCCTTTATTAGTGTGGAGGTATAATCAGCATTGACTGAGGGGGGTCTGTAGCATGTGCCGACAAACAATTGGGGTTGTCCCCTTATTTGAACATTAACCCAAAGGGTTTCAATGTCATTAGACTGGGGGAGTTGGTAGGAAGATACGTCCTCCCTGATGTATAAGCAGACACCACCCCCAGTGTGGCCTAATCGATCTCTATGGAACAACTTGCATCCGGGTAATAGTTTAATCCATACAGAATCAGGGTCCCACCATGTTTCAGTTATGGATATAAGTCCATAATTAGATGATTGACATTTGGCTTCAAGTTCGGCCATTTTAATCTCATTTAATGATTTAGCATTAAGGGACAGTACCTCGTAAGTATTGTTGTTATTATCAAGTTTTTTTAGAGAACAGGAGAAAGACCTGTCCCCCAGCATTTAGTTTAAAAGTGTGTTAATTGCTGTAATCACACTTTTGCCCAGTAGGGTACTACCTCTTCTGCTGAGGTGCAATCCGTCCCAACAGTACAATACAGATTTTTGGTAAAATTGTTCCCAGTTAGCAAGGCATAAAATGCCCTGCTTGAGGCACCACCTCCTAAGCCAGTCATTAAAAGCGTTAATTTTAGTAGTTATGGAACTGGTTGCTATAGGGACGGGAAGTATTTCCAAAAAACAAGCAAGACCATCTCTCTCAGCCAGTAAATTGTTGAGTGCAACAATGTCGTGTTTAAGATCCTCCAAACTGGCTCTATTAATGTCGCTGGTGCCAGCATGTATAACAAACACAGGATTTTTTTTCCTGCCCCCACCAATACTTCTTTAGCCACAGTGGTAATATCAGATAATCTTGCCCCCCTAAGGCTAGAGCATGTTCGATTGTTTTGTCCATATTACAAACTGTACGGTCAATATGTTTTATAATCGAGTCACCAAGTACAAATATTTGTCTACTATTATGTAAGCGATCAGTATTTAAATTCAAATCCATTATTTCATCATCCTTTTGAGTGGCGGAACAATCTCCTGGTTGTGAATTGAAAGCTTCTGGGACGATATTTTTCCCTATGTCTTTCAATATGGGAGGTTTCCTAGTGAGGCAGGAAACATGATTTCTTTTTTTTTTTCGTTTCTATGGAATTAGAATTGATTAAGATCTTGATGGGGTTCAATGTCCTCTACAGTAAGGGCCTCATAACTGTTGTATGTGGATATTACAGGAGTGCTTTGATGAATTTGTCCACCCCTACATTTTGTTTTGTGCCTTGGAACTACTGACCAAGAATCTAACTCAACAGTATGTATTTGGGGGGGGGGGCAGGATTGCTAGTAACATCAGTTTCAAGAACAGGAATCTCATTTGGATTTGTTAGTTCTTCTAGAGGTGTTATTTGTTCTAACATTAGATCTATATAATCTTCTAGGGCCTCAATCTCTGGACTGGCTGCTCTTGATGTTTGTAAATGCATTATTTCAGCCTGCAGAGTCTGCAATAGCAGACATCTATCACAGACAAAACCTGTTATTTGGGGGCCCCGACCAAACATCTGGCATGTGGAACAATTGTTATTAGGATTCTCCATACTAATGAAGTTCAATAATACACCTAGTACGATATAACTTACTGTTTTGTAGCAGCAACCCAATTTATGGAAGACCCCTTTATCCCTGCTGTCCGGCTCGCCCTGCTCGCTGCAGGGCGGACTTTTATCCGTGACCCGGGAATGCCCGCAGATCACTTAGCGAGGCAAAATGTAAAAACTCCCTAGAATGGTTAATTTCAGTATATTAAGGCCGAATATCAGCACTCCGAGTGAAACAAATGAGCTCCCAAGGTTTATTTAATAAAAATTGGCAAGTCTGTAGTTTTAGGTGAAACCCAGCAAAACTACTCGCCCTTTCCTGCTTAATAACGGGGCCACTAGGTACCACAATAAAGGTGCATGCATAAAAACAACAAAAGTAGCAGTTTTACACAGCTGATTATGGATGGTGGAGATAGGTATAACTTGACCACTCCACAAGTCTCTTGGGGGGATGGGTGGCCCAGGGCGCAGTCGAGTGCCACCTCCCTCTAGCCAGTCGTTAATCCAAGGAAATGACTGGCTTTGAGGTTGTTACTGCGATTATAAGTCTAATCACAATAACGGTTTTCATTTCTACCATTTCTTCTTCTTAAGGTTTTAAGCACAGTGGCACATGGTGTGAGCTGTGCGTGCCGCACACCGTCAGTTGGCAGCCGGATCGGTTATTTCTAAGATATTAATGACTGGTCCAGTAGCCAATCAGGAGCCATGCTAGGCTCATGAATAATTAATTAGACTTATAATGATGAATAATGCCCATCATAGTTTGAAAGTCCATGAAATGTTTGAAATAAGGTATTGGGCTTCTCTGTAGCTTGCAGCTGCCCAGAGATATCAATAATTTAGTTTGCCCTACATTGATACTACATTGGCACCATTTTCCCTTGCAATGTAATTGACAAAAATCAAGCTGTACTTGACTAAAATGTGGTTAGCCACAGCTTGATAGTCAGTGACATCACAAGGTTCTAAACTGGTGGCAGTGTATCAATATGGGGCAGAAACAGACACTAATATTTCCGTACTGTTGCTAGCTACTGGTAAACCCTATACTTCATTTAAAAGGATCGTGTGCTTTCAAGCAATGATCAGTGTTTAAGAATGTTCCCCTTTAAGTGAAATACCATGGCGCTACAGCTGATCTTTTGTTTACTGGTCCTGCTATCCTCCTGGGGCTATACTTAGCTCCAGGAGGACAGCAGGACCAGCAAACAAAAGATCAGAGCTTATAAAAAAAATCAGCCTTTGAAAAAGCAACATGTGAAACGCGTCGTGACGTCACACGGGAGCAACCTCAGCCTTTGCTCTTGCTGCTAAAGCTTTGTACCAGCCACCTGTCTATGGCTTGAGGATTTTTATGGATGGACTCTGATAAACTTTAATGGACTTTATTGGATTTTATACCTGGATTCTGACACCATTCCCATGTACATTCTATACATGAGTTCTTTTTAGAGATTTTGCACAAGTAATAAAGCTTTACCCACAATTATAAGCTTTCAGCTGGTGTAATTTTGGAATGAACACACTGTGTGTACTTTTTGAGCAAGTGCAGGTTCCTTTTTCTTTGTTTCACTGTGTTTTTCTGAACCTAGCACTGATCATTCCCAAGTGCAATCCCACTCTCTCTCTAAACCCTATACTTCATTTAAAAGGGTCTTCATGTGCTTTCAAGCAATGATCGTGTTCAGGAATGTTCCCCTTTAAGTGAAATGCCATGGCGCTACATCTGATCTTTTGTTTACTGGTCCCGCTGTCCTTCTGGGGCTATACTTAGCTCCAGGAGGACAGCAGGACCAGCAAACAAAAGATCAGAGCTTATAAAAAAAATCTAACATGCACTGCAGGCTATTGAATCTCCCACTGCTGCAGTCCCTGCTCTGATGTCAGCTGAAGTGGAATCTGGGATTTCTGATTACAGCAAATTTCAGCCTAGAAGTCAGCAGAATCTGTCCATTACAGTCTACTATACTGCAGTAAACAGTAGGCAAAAAATGTGTTTTTCCACAAATTAGGACTAGCCCCAATCTCGGTTATGGGGCTCTTGGTGCTGACTGTTCCCCTTTAATGACGAGTGGATACGGTTCCTCAAGGTATACTGTGCTGTACTGTACAAAACAAAGTACTTCTGACCTTTATCTGCACTGAGACACTCATAAGATCCCTACTGGGGGTGGATATTCCTTCCTTGAAGGATACTAAAAAGCAAAACTAATCGTATAAGATTTAAAGTTTGTATACTTTTAATAATAAGCTTTAAATAAGTGGTGTTTCTGGTCTAATGTATTCTTCAGATGCATATCTCTGACATACAAAATATCCATCAACATCTGTCTAGATCCCTTCTGTACCATGTAAACTATTGATGTACTTTAGCAGAAATCTTATAATCCGTGTGTATCTATCCTTGTATTTAGTTTTCATATTATATACAAGTATTTTGCACTTGTTGATCTGTAATAAATCCTAGGTCTACGTGGTCCTATATTCCATTATAACCTCCAAAGTTGTACCTGAAAAACAGGCATTTATTTTGTCTAGTGCGCATATCTGGTTGACAAAAACTCAATAAATAAAAAACAGAGGCAGCACACCACTGTCTTCAGGGACATCAAGCCTTCCACTCAAGCACCAACGGGACACCACTGCCCATTGTAAGCATGTGTACCACACATATCAAACAGTAAAAAGGTATCCAGTTATACGTAACATACTAGGAGACGGTTTTACTTTATAACAACATCTGACCGCAAACAACAAAGCAATCTTGGTGACAACTCACTTGGAACACATTTCAAAAGAGAAGGCAATAATACAGTAGCAGGATTTAAAGCATATTCAACTAGATGTGACATCCTGTGTGTGTGTGGGGTGGGGGGCCGAGTCCTATCAGATATTGTTTTCCCCGTGCTCTAGACCTATCTACATTCCAGGCCTGTTACGTCACCACCTGTGTGATCTGTATCAACTGAATTTAAAGCCGTTTTCATCATTCATTTTATAGCCTGCAGAACAAACAAAAGACATGGGCATCCATCTCCCATCAGATACCATTTTCTGGTAAGCAAGTTTAACCTTTTAATCAACAGACACAATAAATGCTTAACATTTATAAAAGCAGGTCGGGTACAGACTGTTTCATTAGGTTCTGAAGCTGAGCCAGCCTGGACCTAACCTTAACAACTGAACCACTCTCCCTGAAAGGAATCTATAGTCATTTTTACATGCATCTTCCATGACAAGAGGAGGAAAGTACAGGAAAGAATATATAGTCGGCAATTACCTGCCCTGTAACAAAGAAGAAGTGAAAACACAATCCTATTTTTCTGTCCGTCTTTTTGGCATTTTATTATTTTAAGATGGATAATGCCCCCAGAAAAAACAGTAACTGACTATACTATTGTACTTGCGAATTTTAAAAGTGAGGACACCTATGTTTAAAGCTTTGATCACTCTGTAATCTAAAGGGTCTGATAACACTTCTGAGATCTGAATTTATTAAAAAAAATATCTTTCGTTATTTTTTTTTTAAAAAACTTTTTCCCTCCGGTGGATGATCATTAACATTTTAATTTTTGTATTCCTCACTCTAATCTTCTGTTGCACGTCCTGTGAATACTGTTATCACTGATATGTGCCACATCCTACATCAACACCCGTATTTTGGAAGGGTAATGGTAGGGTGGGTGCATGGGGGGTGGCTACCATTTGATGCTTTAGACCAACTTTTCTCAGCCCTGAGCAACATGAAACAGAACCCTCACCCTACCCCGTGACAGGGTTGAATAAGACCCTGTCTCATTTGTTATGCAGAAAGTTAAAAGCAAGGAGCTGTTCTATCCTCTCCTTTTCTGTGTCTTGTCTGTCTAACTGTACAATGAAATTTTCTTCTGAGAACTAGGAACTGATCACTCTGATGGTCTTGTGATTCCCCCCGCTATCTCCCTGCCTTCACTTGCTGTTTCTATCTTTTCTTCCCCCTCACTTTTCTGTGGTTATAAAAACTCATGTGAATCTTTGTGTGAAACTAGGATCCTTTGGTTTGAAAATGTACTGTATATAGTTACATTGTTGAAATGATTGCAAAATGTTATTTGGAGCTCAGGGGGTTAACTTTGAGATGCACTATGACTTTCATGGACTCTTTTGCAGAGTTGTCAGTGGGAGATTAGTTCTGGGACACCATATTCTATTTTGCTGCACCTGCAAGGAAAGAAACTGACAAAGTTCTAATAGATTTTGTGAGATACAGGATGTCTGTTGTTTTAAGTTCAGGATGCAGAAATCAATTGCCAGGCAAAGACTTCTTATAAAAAGAGCAACAATGGTTGTTAGAGAGATCTGAAACTGAAAAGAAACCCTCAGAAGAAGGACATTGTTTTCTTTGTTTGTATTGCCTTTGTAAATAGCTATCCTGAACAATTTTTATTTTATTGTTATTGAAAATAATAAAATGCTATTTGCGAATTTTATAACTGCTCCTGGTTCTCCTATGCTTCTTGACCTTTGCCTCGACATCACCCCATCAGTCATGCACACTATCTCGAATGGCTTGAAAGTAAAAATATTTTAGAATGGTACGTATTGAAGTTCTTGTGATGTCAGCTGTGATTTTGTGGTTAGTGGCAGGAGTTTCATGGTACTAAAATGCAGCTCCCACCATCATTTTGATATTTTCAGTCTCTCCTCACCCTCACCTACAGTTAAACCTTCCTGCATCTCAAGTCAAGATCCAACTTGCCAAAGTGCACAGGGTTCTATACAGACCTGCCTGGAAATCCCAGAATCTATGAGGAGAGGTGGAGGAAACTGGATCTGTACCCACTGGAGACCAGAAGGGGCAGGGGGGACATGATCGAAACGTTTAAGTATGTGAAGGGAATCAATAGGGTGAAGGAGGGAAGATCATTTACAAGGAAAGTGGTGGCTAAAACGAGGGGACAGAATCTAAGATTAGGAGGAGGAAGATTCAGAAGCAATGTGAGGGGAGCGCTACTTCACTGAGAGGGTGGCGTAGGCCTGGAATAAACTACCAGAGGAAGTGGTGGGGGCTGAAATGGTGGAGGGATTCAAGAGGGCATGGATAGACATAAGGGGTTGGCAAGTGGGGGAAGGAGGACTTTTGACATAGATGTCGAGTGGGGGGGGGAAGGGCAGACTCGATGGGCCAGAGGGATCCTTTTCTGCCGTCACATTTCTAGGATTCTACAAAACAAAATCCCTTGATGCAATAAACAGTAACTAGTGTACATCAGGCACACCCTCATTTTTTGTACTACTCTGGCATTTACTTATTATTTCTACCGTAAATGCTGCCACCTGAGTGCAGTACAAGGGGGAAGTCATACTGTCATGGTGTGGGGTCCTTTACATAAGGTGGTGAACTGATGTGCCATGTGCCTTTTATGGTAGCAGCTCAGGCTGATATTACACATCCCACTGCACTTCCTGTGAATAGTATGGAAATTTCCCTTGTGCCCTGGCTAAATTGTTAAAATTCACTAAAATACTACAAACAGAGAAATCTGATTCAATTTCAGTTGGTTTGCATCTGTAACCCCCCCGCCAAACAAGGCTGAAAACAGGCAACGTCACCTTTTCACCGTCTACAAGAACAAAATACATTTATTCTACCGAGGGAAGAATAACATGGCTGAATAAAAATGGTCATTCAGCCTTGTTATTCACCTCTGAGGTGAATAACATAGAGGATAATGGCTGGGGATCGGGTGATAACCAAGCTGTAATCACCTCGAGTGGTTGCTAGGGCAACATGGTAAACCTCGAGAGCACAGCTTGAGAGGTTTACTGTAGCCCTAGCAACCACGAGAGGTGATTTCAGCTTGGTTGTCACTCAATCCCCGGCCATCATCTTTTATAGTGTATGGTCAAGAAAACACTGTTTGCATTCTATGTGTGAGAATAATGGAACTCTGGTGCATTCTTTTTTGTTATGCCACTGTTTTGGAAGTTCCGAAGTGTGGTTAACTTTTAAAATTCTAAACAGTGCATAACAAAGCTGTGTGACTGCTGATTATGGTGGTTAATAGGCACTTACCATACATTATAAGTTTTTTTCTATGCAGCCTATGTTATTTTCCCTGTAACCTCATCGCTGTGGCATTCAGTGTTCCATGGCATAAAAAGTACATTCACACAGGACATCCAGAAGTAAGCTCTTTATTTACTCTGAAACGTTGCAAAATATGCCAACCTGGAACTTGTGGCTCTGCTTTGCTCCAACATTCATTGCCAGGCAGCATTGTTGGCAACATTTCAGAGTGAATAATATGCTTATTTCTGCATGCCCTATGGAATATGCACTATATAGAGAATACTGGTTGGGCAACCATGCATAACCAGCCTGTGCTGCTACTGAGAGGTTCAGATTACAGCAGACCTCGAGAGCGAAGCTCAAGCGGTCCACTGTAATCTGAACCTCGAGGTGGCACCACAGGCTGGTTGGGTATAGTTTTGCCCAAACAGTATATTTATGGTGTACAGAGCTACAAAAGAAAAAACATTTTTTTTTTTAACTGCTTAAACTGTTATGTCTCATTTTCAGCCATTCTCCCACTGTGAATTATAAGTGACAACTAATATGGAGAAACAGCTGCTTTTTTTTTTCTTTAAAAAAATTAAGTTAATGTCCATAGAAAAGGTAAATTGTTCCAACTTTTGAGGAAAAGGAAAACAAACTAGCAAAAGTTCACATAATCGTGTTCAGCTTTCTGATATCTGTTGGGAGCATGGTGTTTTTTTTTTTTAAGCACTTCTTTTAGAGATGGTCACATGGACAATGCTTTCACCTGTGTAGAACGCTGTTGTACCATATAAGGGTACAACCGCATTCCACGACCTTTTCACTGTGGTACAACAGCATTCTACTTAGGATGAACATCCATGCAGAACAAGCTTCCTCTATACACTATAAATGTATTTTTTGACACCGACACCAAACAAAAGGTATGGTGGCCCCATGAGATGAAATATCTCGTTTTCATGGTGTCTCCTTGGTGTGGCCACTCCTGAACCCGTAGCCCCCTCCTCATAAAAGATACATAAAAAATATGAAAAATTACAGTATATATTCCCAGATCAAAAACGTCACAATTTTTTTTTTTTGTGGGATGAACTTTGACCATAGACGTGTGTGAATTCAGACAAAAGTCCGAAAAGCCCTGATTTACCAGACTGAGGTACGTATCTCAAGCCTCAGCAGTCATGCACAGTAGGTGTAGGGCTGACAAAATAGTTAAATCAATGTAACTTCACTTTAGCTGAAGGCCGCTCATTCCACTTCTGCAAAAACCTGCTAGAGAGTTAGACACTGTGGCCTAAAAGATCTACGTAGTCTAACCGCTAGAAAGCCTCACATTGTATTATGCTCTGTACAGTAGCTGTGTATTGCAGTGGTGGATGAAGGTGTGTGTGCGTACACACTGTAAATTACAAGTAATAATAGCAACTCTGCACTTCAGCACGTACTTTCATAAATATGATGTTTCAGCAATTACAACTTACTAGAGGATAGGTTTTTTATTTCAATTTTTCCTTTCCATGGTTAATACATCTTAGTGATCTATCCAAAATTCTGTGTAAAAAGTATCTGCCTGTCCCCAGCTGAACTTATGAGGCCTTTATGACATCATAGTGCTCACATGACAACAGACTGTGATGACACAAACAGTTATTGAGAGGTCAGTTGGGGATGGTCGAAAGCTACTTGAAACACTCAAGTGAAATAAGCACTGCACTGTAATATCTGAGGATCACTTTTTACCATAGGGAATCTGAGACAGCAAAAACTCACTGCTATCAGGATACGGGATATTCAGAGCACATTATATTACAAAGAAATAGGAAACCTTCAGTAACCAGGCTTGTCATTTCATCTTGGGATTCTGGCAACATCACAAATTGCTCGAGCTTTGTTCTTATAGGCTATGATGTCACTAGAACCCCTCGATGGAATTAAAGCCTCGTTACCGATGAGTTCCTAATCATTTTTCTATCCGAAATATTAAGCTGCCCAACAGGAGGAGAAAGTAAAACAGACTAGAAAACTCTAAATTTAAAACATAAATACTGAAAATCTAATAATTTAAAACTTTTTTATTCTGATAGAGATGATCTTTAAAGGATTTAGAAAATCCTGGATGGCTATCTTGAAACAGCATTTCTTTGGGATCCCAACCTTAAATGTGACATGTACTGGGATGTGAACTTGGACCACAAGCAATTATTTACAGCAGCAGTACACGTTAAGAAGAAGAATCAGAATCAGCATTTATATAACGCTTTTCATACACACTGTATCCCAAAGCACTTTACAAGCAATGTTAGACGGGTAGTGAAGTGAATGAACATGTAGTGGCAGCCATTTTGCCCATCAACATCAACACCCACACACAGCCCTGGACAAAACTGCATGGGGTCCTCACCTCAGAAAGGATAAGGATAGGTTGTAGATAGTGCAGCGCAGAGGGAAGATCCTATGAGGAGTGCCTCAAGGCACTAAATATGTGCTCACTGAAGACCAGAAGGGAGAGGGGAGCTATGATACAGGCCTTCAAGTTCCTTAAAGGAATTAAAGTGAATTGCAGGGAACTATTTAGCCTGAATACCAATTCGCGGACACGAATGGAAATTAACAGGAGGTAGGTTCAGGAGGGATGTGAGGAAGTACTACTTTATGGAAAGGGTGGTGGAACCTTGGAACAGTCTGTCGACTAAGGTGTTGGGTGCGAAAACAGAGGATTCAAGCAGGGCTGGGACATAATGAAGAGAATAGTGGTCACCGGTGGCATCAGAACCAGGGAGGAGACTAGAAGGATGAAGGGAGGGTATGTACTCTGGAGGAACAGTAAGTATTGGGGATTATAGGGAACTTGGGCAGACTGGATGACCTCTGGTCTTTTTCTGCCATCATTGTCTATGTTTCTATGAAACATTAATAGTTTAGATGAACACAATAAATGAAAATTCCTAATTCTTCAACCTAGTTTATACCTGTGCTGGTATTTTACTCCCATAAGTTACTTTAAATCACATTTGATTCTTTTGCCACTTGTGCCATGGCCACCACCACAAAACATGTGAAACGTCTGTCTTGATGTGGCTCAGACTCCAGTACCTACACTGACTGAGTCTTCATCTTTTGAGACAGTGCGCTGATAGGATGCTGAAGGAACAAGTCAGCACGGTCTAGTGGTTCTGAAAAGGGGATCATATGCGTTGGACTCCTGCCCTGGACACTGGCTCACTGCAAGATACAGAATACCTTGACATCCCTGTTCTTCAGTACACCTGGCTATAAAACTGTATAGAAACAGGACATTACCCCACTGAAAATTAGAGACTGCCTCTCGGGGGGGCTATTAACACCACTGCAAATGAGCGGACCTCAATGTTTTTTTCCTGTTCTTGACTTTAC
Source organism: Neoceratodus forsteri (assembly GCA_016271365.2). Classification (NCBI taxonomy): domain Eukaryota; kingdom Metazoa; phylum Chordata; order Ceratodontiformes; family Ceratodontidae; genus Neoceratodus; species Neoceratodus forsteri. The sequence goes on from CM028137.1 coordinate 942,625,206, forward strand.
AGAAGATGATGATCCTGGATAATAAGTTCTAAAACAAAACTGCAACACTATTTTAATTAAAGCAGTGATAACTCAATTTTGACAAGTCTGCCATTCTAATTAAAAGGATTACCCACTTAAATGTGCAGTGAAAACCCGCGCAGTCAAAAAGCAAGTTGTGTGGACACCCCAATAGCGCACAGTCGAAAACCGCGCTAATTTAAATAAAGTTACTTCAAATCACGCATGCTGTTTTGACCATGCAGTTTTCGACTGCATGTCTATTTCTTCGAGATCTTGACAGTATAACTCATTAAAATAGTTTGGGAATTGGGTCTAAAGGTGCATACCATACAATATTTTTACAGGTTTATTTATTTATTTGAATTTTAGTAACCAGGTAGGCCCACTGAGATGAAATGTCCCTTTTTCAGGGGTGACCCAGGGAAAAGGGTTACAAAGGGAGGAACAGGGATACAATAAATAATAACACACGGTAAGTGAACACAGACAGACACTTTTACAAAAACATACATAATAAACAAAGTAAAACATCACACAAGCAGTAAATACAGGTTACTCACCTGTAACAGGAGTTCTAGGAGTGGTATATGTATTTCATCCACACTTCTTGGCAGGTACCTTGCCGCTTTAAAATGTGCCAGAAAGTCTTCGAGCTGGCTCCTCCCACCTACCTGGGTGGTAAAAACCCTCGGCTCTGCCCCATGACACCAGATCTAGCACGCTGGAAGCCAGGTTGTGCGTCGAAGTCGAAGCCGGGGAGGTCAGGTGGGTCGTGTGGATGAACAACATATACCACTCCTAGAACTCCTGTTACAGGTGAGTAATCTGTATTTCTAGGGACGTGGATATGTTGTTCATCCACACTGTCTGGCAGACTCCTAGCAGTTCTCTGGGAGGAGGGAGGCAAAGCGCACACCCCCTTCTTAGGGAACAGGGACTGGAGAACTGAGGTTCCAAAACCAGCATCCCGCCGTGACTCAAGGTCAATGTGGTAATGGGTAATGAAGGTGTGTGCTGACTTCCAGGTAGCAGCCCTGCAGATTTCCTGGATAGGGACGTCCCTAGAAGCAGCAGTATGATGGGTAAAATGAGCTCTTATCCCTCTGGGTGGCTCCATGCCCACCAACCTACAGCAGAGATCTATGCAGGAGGTGACCCAGCTGCTTATTGTCTGCTTAGCTGCAGGTCTGCCAGGTGCAGCTTCAGTGTAGGTGACAAACAGCTGGCGAACCTCTCCCTGAACTTCAGCCATTCGCTTCTTATAAGGTAGTGCTGTTCTAGGGTCCAGAGTATGCAGCCTATATTTGGCCTCTGAGGTGTAACTGGGGTAGAACATCAGCAGAGTCAACACTTGATTCAGGTGAAACTCCGACAGTACCTTCGGAAGGAATTTTGGGTGGGGGCGAAGGACAACCTTGTCCCTCTGGAGGACCAGATAAGGAGACTCAATGGAAAGCACCTGGAGGTCTCCCATCCTTCTGGCTGACGTGATAGCCACCAAGAAGGCAGTCTTCCATGACAGGTGGGAGATATCGCACCTGTGCATTGGTTCGAATGGCTGAAAGACCTGGAGTCATGGGGCGGAGCTGAGGCCGGGGTTTTACCAACCAGGTGGGTGGGAGGAGCTAGTTTGAAGACTTTCCAGCACATCTTAAAGTGGCAAGGTACCTGCCAAGAAGTGTGGATTGAACAACATATCCACATCCCTAGAAATTATGTTGCAGCTTCAAAACTGGTATAGGGACAAAAGTCAGAGAACGATAACTAAGCAATGCATATGTACAATTAGGTATAACTGAATACAGAGTATATAGGCACAGTGAGAAATTATTTACAGTGGAGACAAACCAGACAATCAAAGCACGACTTGCACAGCACCAGAGCACAGTGTGGTAAATAAAGGGAGGATAAGGAGGCTCAGGTAAGGAACCCAGAAAGAGGGGAGAGTGATGAGAAATAAGGGGAGCGGTCAACAGGAGCAGGTACACAGCTGAGTGGAGGCAAGGTGAGATTTGAGAGAATGCTTGAACAGGTGAATAGAGGTACAGGTGATGACGGTAGAGGGAAGAGAGTTCCAAAGAGAGGGGCCCAAGAAGGCGAGAGCACGCCGACCCACTGCTAGGTTAAGTTACTACAGCTTTTTTTTTTTGTGTTTTGCTAAGAGGCTGGAGTAGCATTGGAACACAAGATTCAAGAGGCAGAACGAGATCTGGTGGTAGTAGTAGGTTTAGTTTTGTACAGTGCCATTCTAGAACTCTACGCACTTTCACAAACAATAAATTACAGCATCATGTGATCAAGACAGAAGAATCACAGATAATTACAGCATTCTCAGAAACACTGAACTCAAATTATAAATACTGTACTTACAGTAAAAGCCCCAAAAACAAAAGTTTTCCCAGTTTTGATTTAAAAATAGCAAATGAGTGTTAATGCACATCATTAGGGAGACAGTTCCACATGACAGAGGCTGACACTGCGGAAGACCAGCCCCCTGCCATTTCAACGAGGAGGGTGCCACCCTCAAAAGTCTCTGTGGATCTCAAAACCCTGGCAGAGGCATCGGGGTCAGGACTCCAGAGCTCAGTGAGGTACTAGGAGTCCAGTTCATTCAGGGATTTATAAACAGCCAAAATAATTCTGTAGTCAATGTGCCACCTTTATGGCAGCCAGCCCTACTCCCAGAGTGACAGAGTGATGTGATCTAACCTCTGCAAGGTCGTCTGTAGCCTCACAGTCACATTCTGATGAGCTGTAGGTAACGAAATTTACCACACGAGAAGCCCTTACAGAGCATATTACAGCAGACAAGTCTGGAGGAGAAAAGAGTCTGCATCAAGGTGTGGAGGTCAAAGGTATTAAAGAGGCACAATCTGGCAGTATCTTTAGATGATGAATACAGCCCCTGAATAAAGATGGCACCTGAGTAACAAATGTCAAATCTCCATCAAGGACAACTCCTACACTACAAACTTCCCTTTCCATCTTCAGCTGAAGCCCATCAAAGATAACAAGTTTTAGGCTACCGCTTAGGGCTGAGAACCCACGATTACTCCCAACCATGAGCACTTCAGTTTTTTTGGGTTTTTTTTCGACTCGAGTCTCAACCAGATGAAGGCCATCCAGACTCTGATCTTCAAAAAACATGGTTCTAACAACAGCACTGAAGATACCCTGTCATGGGCACAGATACACCTGGGTATCAACTGTAGTAACAATGGAGCTGTATGATGCAGTCTTATAATCTCCCCGAGAGAAAAAATATACACCATGAACAACATGGGCAACAGAACAGAACCCTGGGGAACACCACAGTTGAGAGCAAGAGGCAAGTGCGTATGACCTGTAAGAATAATTTGCCACTAATTGCTTTTCCCTTCCAGAAGTTACTGAAACCATTAAAAAATAGCCAGTCATTCAATGCAAGTCATCCCCCCCCGAAGTCTTCTCAGCAATGCTCCGTGATCCACAGTGTCAAAAGCAGATGACCATTCAAGAAGGAGAATAAAACAGAAATCTCCCTTCGATTCCCTCACCAGGTACAGATCACTGCACACCTTTATCAGAGTCATTTCAGTGCTGTGGCATGTATGTAATCCAAACTGGAATCACCAGCTGCTCCACCACCACCTTCTCAACAACCCTAGCCAAGAATGAAAGGTTGGAGAGTGATCTGGAATTAGCAAGTTTGTTCAGATCTAAAGATGACTTCTTAAGCAGGGGCCTCACCACTGCCGTTGCTACAAGGCAGCAGTAAGAGGCCCCGATGAGACAAGCAAAGATTGGAACCAGAACCATCATCTCAGCCTACAGCATCAGGCTTGGAGCAAAATCAAGTCTACAGGTTGTGCAGTGTAGTTCAGAGGCCACCCTGCAGACATGTTTCTAATCCAGCTGGTGCAGCTCCCCCAGGACCTAACCATACTCTGTCCCCTCCCTACTATCTTAATGTCACTACCCCAAATGTCTGCGATGGCGATTCTGTCTCCAATACGGTCAATCTTGGCCTTGATTAACTCAATAAGCAGCTACACCTCTCTAAGGAGACTGACTCCATGCTCACAGACAATCTGGGTGTAAAATACTGTCCAAAGTGAGGAAAAGAGTGACTGGATGGTTCTTTTCAGTTGTAATCAGAGCAGAGAAGTATTTCTTCTCCCCCCAAGATAGATTTTATAATGTTCCTTCAGTATTAACTTGCTGGCATGAACCTATGATCTCGGCCACCTCTGCACTCTAAACCCCTACCTAAGATGAAGTTTAAATAAAAACCATGGAGAGCTTTGGTGTGTGGTCACCAGGAATGAAAACATCTGGTGACAGAGTATCCAGTGAGGCAGCCAGAGCCAAATTATAAACTTTAACCACCACACTGGTAGCGACCCCACACAGGCTTGAGGTATTCAAAAGATCCAGAAACTTCACCGGATGTAAGCCCTGTTTAGCAAGGAAATGGACTTCGGTCAGAGGTGGCAGCCAGATGGCCCAGAAATGAAGTGTGATGTACCGTGGGTCAACCAAACAATGGGATGCGTGCACTTTTAATCTCTAACCCCATAAAAAGTTTTTGCCTTCTGAGAGCTGGAGAAATTAGACAGCAAAAGAATCCAAGGGTCATATATACGGGCACTGAAATCCCCAGAAAAAAAAAAAAAAATCTTTGGGATTTCACAGCCCAAACCAACAGCCTCTTGGAAAATTCCTGAAGGAAGTATCCCCACCACCAGAAGGGGGTAGAGGAGGACAGTACTATACCTCGGGCAAGCCACACGCTCAAGGGTCACCCACGCAATAATCCCCGGCTACTTGGTGAGCAACAGCACAAACCCAGCTAGGTTCTCATACAGATGGCAATACTGCCACCCCTCTGCTCCAGTCTCGGGTGATGTACTGTGCCACAGAGTAACATGTAGATTCGCTAGGACAGGCCCAGTGCAGTCATCCTACCATGTTTCTGAGATACATACTAGGTTGTCTGTGAATCAGAAATACCATATCTATATGTTCACATCTGACATTGTATAGCAATATCTAAACTGGAGGAGCCTGGTGGCTTACTCACTCTGCATTTCCTGCCTTCCACATTGCCTTGGGACCGGGATCACGTATGGGGAGCCCCCACCTTCCCCACTCAATGATAAGCAGTCCTACCTCCATTCATACTTGCCAAGATGCCAGTGTCTTGCTTGTAAAGATTCTTCTAATCCTCCTCCACAAATGCCAAAAGCAAGATAGTACTGAAACGGGGGGGGGAAGGGGCGCTCTGACAAATAGTTCCAAAACTGCTGGAGTTGTTCGAGACCCTGTGAGGTACATTCAGTATTTGCTTTGCATACAATGTCTAAAATGGCACAATAGTTAGAGTAATGAACGAGAATGGGCCATCTAGTCTAACCTCCCTACCACAGTGTAGTGCTTAAAAGCACTGAGTTGCAGACCTGGAGAACAGGGTTTGAATCCCACAGCCACCACCTGCATACTGTGTGACCATGAGCAAGTGACTTAACTTCCCTGTGCTCCCAGGACGCACCTGGAAACGAACCTCGACTTAGTGTATTTATCCTGGCCAAAAACTGTAAAAATAAAAAACCAAAAATCTTGGCAGATGCATGCATCATATGATTTGCAATCACTGTAATGTATTTCTGTACCCAGTAATGCTTTATATTCACTATGATCCTGACACAGAGAACGGAAAAACCCTTGCGTGGCACTGAGGCTTGTGTTGGTGCCGACAACCACCACCTCAGCGCTGAGGGTAGTGCAGGCACAAATGATGAGGGAGCTGAAACCGTCACTGCAAGCAGCACCAACACTGCAGATTTATTTATTTCAATTTTGTTAACCAGGTAAGCCCACTCGAGACCAAAAGATCCCTTTTTCAGGGGTGAACCAGAGTTAGTTACAGGTACAATCATTTGACAGTGTCGACAGTGCTGAAAAATCACACATATATTCATTGGTAGACAGCTTCACACATTCAAGACATAGGTACATACTGACTAGACATCTAGCAGTGGGTAGTTTGGTACAGGGTGGATAATCTACAACAATAACAGACACACAGTACTAATAATGACAGAACCAACAGAGCTGAACCCAGAGATGTCTGACAACACTACTGGCTGGATCAGATGGCCATGGGTTCTAGCCCCACACTAGGTACTTGGGGAATACCCATAACTGACACTGTACCCAAGGTATGAGGGGGTTACTGCACTGTTGAGGTGCCATCCTTCAGATGAGACATTAAACCGAGGTCCTTTCTGCCCATTTCTGGTCATTGACCAGGTGGAAGTTTAAAATCCCATAGCATTTATTAAAGGGACATTTCCCCAGGTGTTACTGCCAACATTTCCCACTTCCATCAATAAAACAGGTTCATGCAACCCACTCCCCAGAATGCACCTGGAAACAAGCTATCATAGCTTGATGTGCCATTCCTGGATAAAAATTATAAATAAATAAATTACTCAGTAAAATAAGAGCTTCCAAGACTAAACTGCTCATTCTTGACATCTACTAAAGGCAGTTGGGGTGACAGAGGCAGGGGTGCTGGCCCCACTGCTGCTAAAAAAATGCTCCCTCACTGAGGATGGCGAAGCAGGGGACATCGGAGCTTCCTTTATACTCAATGGAGACAACTGCCTTGGGGCTGTGTTAAGAAATGAAAATGACGTACCTACCGTAATTCCTGATCTTCTTTTGTATCTTCACCATTCATTACTGCTGGGTGTAAGCCGGAGGCGCGCACCCTCCACAGGAGTTTTTTTTTTTTTTTTTTAAGAGGAGTCAGTGCCGACTGCGCTGCCCCCGAGAGTGATGCATCGCGTGACGCGTGAGGGGCGGCAGTTAGGTGCCGCAGACTCCTCCTCCATCCCAGTTCTGTTAGCCGGAGAGGCAAAATAAGCATAAGAAAAAAGAAGAGTGAGGCAAGAGAGCAGAGGGACAGAAAAAAGAAAGGATATAAACTGAAAAAGGAATAAGCCGGTAGAGGACAGAAAAAGGATGTCTACCCTAAGGGACCACAGGGCCTCACTCCTGGGGTGGCTCCAAGGTAGGAACAGATAAAGGAGAGAAAGAAGAAGGTAGAAGAAAAGAGGGGGAGAAAAAAGGGAAGAGGGATGTAGGGAGGGAAGAAAAAGTCTGCCAATTGAGGAAATGGTTTTAAGGCTTATAAGCTCGGAACCAAAAGCAAGGGAGCAAGGATCCCATTTGGTAAAACTGAAGAGGAGGTTCAACCGAACCATTTAAACCGCTTGGACACAAAAGGCAGATTCTCTACACCTCCTGCCATCCTCAACCCCTTAAACTCTAGCTGAGAGCTCACAGACTGCCAAGGCAGAAATTCTGTTCCGAACTAGGAAGGGGAGAAGCCCACTAGCACCTTGTTACGTGCTCACACAGAAGTGTGTGTGTGTGGGGGTGGGGAGATGCCCTACAGAGGACATCCCTTTACGTAACGGGTACAGTGGGAACTCAGTCGGACTCCCTGGAGGCAAGGCAAAGAACAGCAACTCAAGAAATTGTAGTGCCAGGACAGCGCCAAGTAGCAGAAGCTGACACAGTAGGTGATTGAGACCTGCCAGAGGGTACCTGAAAAAAGGGGACCGGGACAAGTAAGGAACGGTCTCTAACTGTGAATTGAACAACATGGCTAAAAAGAGCCATGAGGTCACCCCTAAGGGTAATCAGAAAGAGTTCCCTCAGGATAGATAAATTCCGCTCGTTCCTCCGTTCCCCAGAGGGAAGGGATCCATTCAGAAGGATGGAAGAAAAACCAAGATAGTTTTTTTTTTTGGCTTAAAGGCCAAAGGAGGAGGAAGAGGAACAAGCAGGGAAGGGGAGACGCCGAAGGAGGCCCGTGAGGGGATGGTGGGCGGGAATCAGTAATGAATGGTGAAGATACAAGAGAAGATCAAGAATTACGGTAGGTAAGTAACTTTCATATCTTCCCTTGTCAATCTTCACCATTCATTACTGCTGGGTGAGTACCAAGCCCCCCCCGAAGGAGGTCTGGATAGACCCTGAGGGAACAGATCCCTCAGCCTCCTACTGGTGAAAAGTAGGAAGGGGGAGACTAGGAAGTCTAAGGTGGGTGAGGAGGAGGAGGTGTTTCCCGCGGGCTGAGGGAGGGAGGTTGCCCCTGAAGAAGCCTCCTTGCCCTGCGGGAAAAAAGGCGGGTTCCCCGGAAGGCAGAGTTAGCTACCCTACGCCAAGCAATGGGTGACAGTCTGGAAAGACGAAGCCATGCCGTCTGCCTAATGCAGATCACTGTCCCTACCAGTCTGGATGCCACCTCGTTGGCATCGTAGGATGCCCTCGCTTGGTGCCTTGCAAGCTCCAGACCCTGCGCAGAGAGGGCAATGGCTTGTCTAGACTGCTCTGAATCAGGCAAAGAGGCTAGGACCTGAGCCAGCATCGACCACAGATGCCTGTTGTAAGCAGCGTGGTGAGTCTGATGAGATGAGATGCATAACAACGCACGACCGGAGAAGAAAACCCTTCGTCCCCATGGGTCAAATTCAGCAGAATCCGAAGGCCTGTCATGCCCCAGGTGCCGAGGCCCAGAAGGAGTGTCTAGGGATGTCAAACCCGAAGGAGGGTGAGGCAGGGAACCTAGAGACTCATGGGGGACACAATACTGTCTCCTGCAGTCTCTCGGGGCTGGAGAAGGAGTGGCTAGAGACTGCCAGGTGCGGATAGATGCCTCCTGGAATGGGATTGGCCAGGAAGGCACCACCAGATGGCGAGCACTGAATTCACTAAGGAAAGCACGAGTCTGCCGTTCGGTATTGTCCCTTCGGATGTAGGACATATGAAGCTCCGAAACCATCCTCGAAAGGAAATGCTGATAGTCTGTGAAATCAGCGTCAGAGGAAAGGTGGACAGAAGGTTCCTCTTCCTCAGAGGAGGAAGACGAGGAGGAAGTGGAGCTCGAATGCTCACAAGACTCCTGGGGGGGGGGGCAGATGGAAAACCTGTTTGTCCATGGCCCTGACACAGGACGGGAAGGCCGCCGCAGAAGCTCTGAACGTCTCCCAAGTTAATGACCCAGTGGGCCCCACATGGCCTGGGAGAGAGGGAGGTGGTTGCAGAGGGATGGGCGAGGAGCACCTAATAGTACGTGCCTGGCCTCCGCCAGGGCTCTGGGATCCAGGTAATGACGCCGCCAAGACTGGGGACCCTGAGATCGTGCCGGGTTGCGTAGTAGAAAGGGTAAGAGACAACTCCGGAAAGAGCCCTGAAGGGGAATCTCCCCTGTGACACTCCTGGGATTGCATGAGTCCAGAAAGGCAACCCTCAGAACCGCCACCAGGAGGCACTTTAGAGATCTTAAGAGAAAGGCGAGGATCAGCGCTGCAACTCCTCCTCACATCCTGCAGGGTGGTGGGTGATCGTCGCCACTCCTGACCTCTGCCCATCAATCCTTCAGACTCCAAAGCAGCCCTCTTTCTTGTGACCAGTGGTGGAGGTCCCTGCTGAGCGAGACCCCGAAGACAGCTCGACGAGGCAGAGTCCTCCCCCCCCCGCTGAAGGACCCGAGCAGCACCAGGAATGGCAGCTGCCAGGGACTTCTGAGAAGAGGGTATCCTCTCCTGACCACCCGAAGGGTACACCACAGAAGACTCCAGGCCACCTCTAACCATGGAGTCATCTGGGCTAACCAGCTCCGGGGACTCTGGGAGAGGAACACTGGAACGTCTAGCCCTGCGGCCTACAGGAGGTTCCGAGCTCGAGGACTCTAGCCATTGGTCTGGGTCCTCACCTGAATCGTCCTTCTCCGAGGAGGGGTCGACAAGGGAAGACTCCATCGCAACAGCTGCAGGAACCTGCCCAGAGGTGGCATCAGGCTGTGGGTACCACCGGGGCCCACAGCCATCCATGAGTCATCACTTTTGGTGGCGCCGAGGCCCGGCATCGCCACGGTGCTCACGCAGCAGACCCCGAACGGCAACACCGACGCCCCACCAGTACCCACCACACCGAGCAGCGCCAGATCTATGAGAAAGGCAGAGAACGGTCCACCAGAGCCGGCCCCGCAACCAGGGGCCACGACACTGGGGGAGCCTGCACTTCCACGGAGGTGACTGCCAGGACGGCACCAACAGCGTGACCCCGGGAAGGATCACACCATTTCTCTGGCACCAAATAAGAAACCTCCTCCTCGGCAAGGCTGGAAGTGGAGGAGGCTTCCTCCTCGCCGGGCTGTATAGATCCGGGAGGGGACCCGGAGGAAGGGTCGAGAGATCTGGTCTGGGAAGCCTTCGGGCGACATTGTCCTCTGAAAGTCGGTGGAGCTCGTCCGACTTTAAATGTGCAGACTTTCAACACACGGCGATCCATGGAGAAGCAAGTGTCGCAATGATCCATATCATGGTAGGGTCCCAGGCACCGGAGACAAACATCATGACGGTCCGTGACGGAAAACTGCTGGCCACAAGGGCACTGACGCATACGGGCACGGCCTGCCTTAGACTTGCGTTTTGCCCCCGAACCAGACATGATGTGAAACAATTAAGGAAAAAACAGAAAGCTCTCGCCATCGCCGAAATAATATAGAAAACAGAACGTCTTACCGGTCACTTACTCAGAAAACGGGATGAAGGAGCTGACCCGGCTTCAAGTAAAATGTGGCCTATGATGCAGTACTTACTGCCCGCGATAGCAGGTGCAACCTCGACGGCGTGGAGAAACAGAACTGGGATGGAGGGAGGAGTCTGCGGCGTCTAACGGCCGCCTCGATTCATGAAGTGCGTCACTCTTTGGGGGCGGAACACCTCTTTAAAAAAAAAAAAAAAAAATCTGGCGGGTGCACGCCTGGCTTACACCCAGCAGTAATGAATGGTGAAGATTGACAAGGGAAGATTTTGACCTGGACTTACAGTCTGACTTCATTTTTTCTTTTTCCATGAAGAAAAAGTTATGGTTGAGTGGTCCTGGAAATCCAATGCCCAGTGTGAGTGGTGCCAGGACCCTTACTGTTAATGACGGCAGGAGGACTGCCGATCCCCCCGGTTGAGAGACTGGTTTGTGCCAGAACATTTGCTCAGACAGAAGTGATGGTCTGAAGCAGACTTCTTGCTGAACAACTTGCCTTATCCTGCCCTAACTGCCATAATGGTTTTCAAACATGGTGGGACTGTGAAGAAACTTGATGAAACTATGTTAATGAGACTGTTAAAACAATAAACTTGGTTAAATAAGAGTAGAACCCTATTTGTATTCAAATTTTAGTTCTGGTCCCTGACGAGGTAAGCAGTGGACTTCAATTGTGGGGAAAAACAGAACTGAGGGGGTTGGAGCCAGCTCATATACCCTGCAGGCACACGAACAATACTGTGTATCGGTGCTAGGTACTGTCACTGCCAGTCCAACAGTTCTGGTTCCTACAAGGTCCTGCAACCTCCAGCTCTAAAAGCAAAGGGTAGGACTCTATGGAAAAGATGGATTCTTGAAAGACAGGACGAAATCCAGCCCCCTTATTAGTTCAGTCCCATCCCATAACAACTGTTTAACTCCAGTAAACTACCAGAAACCGTGCTTTAAAAAAGAGAATGCATGATCATGGTTATGAAAGACTGCATTTAAACCACGGTCACGCACATACTTCAGTCACAGACACAGATTAGACCTGAGGCCACACAAAAAACAGCTACTGCCACAAAGAACACAGTTACCAACACAATTAAAAACTAAAATGCAACGACGACAGGCTCTGAATCTCACAAACTGTTACAACTGAGCAGTACAAGTCTGCTCCTTCAGACACAAACCTAGACTCACAGCAGGAACCTATAGAGCCGGAAAATGCTGCAAACCTCAAACACGGAGCAGGAAAAGCCATTCCTGGCTGAAAGCCTGAATCTATGCTTGAAATACTATACCCCAAACCGCAACTCCCTAAAAATATCCCCTATACAATGCAAAAAAGAAGAGAGCAAAGGTATGGTACCCAACAATCTAAACACAAGGGGCTAGATTCTGAAAGTGACACGCAGGGCTTGTGCCAGAACTGCATCAAACCCTGCGCCACTCCAAACACAGTGCCACGTGGTGCGCATGATTCTCACCGGTTGCATGCATTTGCGGCACTTTACCCTTTTTATGGCAGCTTGCGCCAAATATTTGGTGCAAACCCCGTAAAAAGGTCAGCAAAGTTAGATCAGGAAAAGCTGGTCTAACTCTTGGCACGTGGCACACGGGATTGAGAATCCCAGTTGCCACCTACAGACTGACACAAGCCCCATGCACCGTGTGTTCGGCGCACTTGGGTCTTGTGGCAGTCTACAGTGTTCGAGAGTCGAGCCAAAAGTAAATGCACAGAAGTGGTTTACCGTGCCAAAGGAACAAACGCGATGACCTCTAGCAGCTAGCACTTCAAACCCGCTTGGGTTCAAAGCATCGAGGAGTGGTGCATTTGGTCTTTTGCCACAATAAACCACTTCTTTTTGTGCACCGCACCTTTGCTTTCTTGTCTGTGGTGCTGCATCTCAGCCTCTGTGTGCCTGGCTCACTTGGTTTCCCTACACAAAGCAGTCTGCCATTTCAAATGAAACATTTTGTTTCAAAACCCCTTTTACAATGGGGGTTAACAAACGCACTTACAGGCAGTGCACAGTAGGGAGATAACGTACACCCAGGCATCGAATGCATACTCAAGTGTGCAAAAACAACAGGGCTAAGGCCTTGCGTCATCTTCCCACCTGGAGGGTGTATTCGACCCTTGGCCTTATCTTCCTGCATTGCATAACCTGTCATGTAGTAACCCCTTATAATTACTGCCATGCATTTTTAATAGCTAAATAACTGTTGTAATTTTTGGTTACAACTGGTCATGTATAACCATGAGCTGTCGACCAAACTTGCGTTGCTGCCGCTCGCATTTTTAATAAATAGTGGCCCTCACAGAAAAGCAGCTAAATGTTTACAGTTTAAAAACAAATGGTTTCCACAACTTAAGTGTGAGCTCCACAATGAGTTTATATAGCTGAACTATCCCTGTGTCTCTCTAAACCCCTCACTTATTAAAAATGCTGATTAGTAATTGTAAGAATAAAACATGGATAGGAGTGTGTAACACATAATTTTATACACACACTCGGTATGGGATGCTTTTTAGGTAGCATTCCACACTTCAAGTGTGTATAACATTCGGGTTACACGCAGCAATCCATGTATTACTCTCTATATTACCTTCACAATAACAGTGCAGGCCTCAAGGATTTCCAGATCACAAATACATAATTAAACCAATGGAAGAGCAGCTTTCACTGTGATTGAGGAGATCATCATCATGCCCATGTCATATTGAAACTTTTTTCTTTTTAATTCTTTGGCAACCAGGTAGGCCCATTAGGCACAAGTGCCTGTTTTCAGAGGCGACCTGGAGCACTGGGGTAGTTAAATAACTTGCTCAAAGTCACACATTTGCAAGTGGAGGTTGTGGGAATCAAACCCAGGTCTGCAAGATGTCCCAAGCTCATTCACAGCTCATTACTCTAACCTCTAGGCTATACTGCCAGCCAGCTTCAACAGCTGAACTCTTACATTTTCATAGGGTCAGATTATTTAAAAGTGTTTTGTTTTAAATACATTTTACTAAGCGTTTTCTTATATATCACATGCTGACACACATCAATCATCTAATTTAAAAGTTTTGCCTTTTAAAGTGAAGTTGTAGAAAGTTAAGACATAATGAGCTGTGCTATAATGCACCTGCCCTCCCCTTCATAACGCTATCAGCAGATGGTGCCTGCACTCCCAGCCCCCCCTGCCCAGTGAGCACAGAACTCACTCCCCTAGTCCCAGACTGGCACTCCCAGAACCCCCATGTGATGACCTCAGCACCCCTCCACCCCCCAACACCAACTGGGGACAACATCAGCACGCCAAGTCCCACAACTGAGAACACCAGCACTGCCTATACTCCAACTGGTAAGAACACTGGTACTCCCAGTCCAGTAATAGGGGATAACCCTGTTATTCTCAGCCGTTACAACTACAGGTGACACCAAGAAGCCCAGCACCCCCCCCACCCCATTATCACAACTGTCTCTACAGGCAAGCAGGCAAGGGTTAATGTTTTCCATGAATAACAGAAGAAAACAGGGCAACTGTCTGAAAGGCAGTCCTTATATTTGCACCTTCGGGGTGTGTGTGTGGTCTAGTGCTTAGAACACTGACTTGGAAACCAGGAGGTCACAGGTTAGAAGTCTAGTGGAGCCAGATACTCACTGGGGGCCCTTCAGCAAGCCACTTAAGTACCCACATCTTCAGTTCACCCATATGTTGAACTGTGTAGAAGCAGGACACCACCAAAAATGACACATTCCATCTCAACTGGGCTATCCTGAGTAAATAAACCGTAAAAATAAAGTACTCTCGGCCAAATACGGACTGATCTCTCAAACTTAGCTCATGGTATTCACCATGTCATCACAAACCCTCAACAAAATTTGTTCCTTATAATTCACTTATCCATAGAGCTTAGCTGCAGCCACAGGGGCATAGCTACAAGGGTGCCGTGGCACCCGGGCCCACGAGGGTTGAGGGGCCCAAATCAAAATTTTGATGTTTATTCAAAACTGGGGAGGGGCCCTATAATATCACCTTGCACCCAGGCCCTCTGGGAATTTGCTACGCTACTGTGCAGCCACCGCCTTGGTCATGCATGCTCAGTAAAGCATGATGGAAAAGCTGATTTTAAACTATATGCCAAGGGCAATTATCATTTATACAGCACCAAATCTAGAATTTTTTTTAGGTGTTTCCCATACTGTTGCTGTATAAGAAATAATTATTACAGTAGAGTCACATGCCTAGAGCAGCACACAGCTGTATTACTTCATCCAAGGGGAAATATTTTATTACCACATTTTAATTATATTCCCCCCAGGCTATATATCAATTAATAAGTAGAGAATTTCACATTATTTGCAGCTCCACGCTTCGCCATCAATGACTGTTAATAAGGCATATTTTGCTGTTATTTGCAAATGATCTAGTATGTGACTAAACAGAAGGCGAGGGTCATGGATTCTATCCTGGACCAGTATAGTATCTGCTACAGTATTTTTCTCCAAACCATTCTGTCCAGATGAAGTCCATGGCACTGTATTATACTGGGATTTCCCATGGTGCAGTCAACACACATGAGGCATTACAAATGAAGCTTAGGTAATGCCTAACCATTTCTGAAAATTACAACAAGGGGAGAAACTGATCCCCTCTTGATATAATACACTAGCTTAATACTCCCACCTTTAAACAAATGAATGGACTTCGCCAGCCAGTTTTTGCAATGCAAGACATACTGATCCACTGCTGCTGCAGTCACTGCCTCAAACGTCAGGAACAGTAAAATGTCTCCGATGACCCCAGTAGTGCCAGTGTCATACTTGAAGATGGCCCAACATTATGACGTAAAACCTGCAAATGCAACTGTGTAATTTAACAATTTTATTTATAACTTGGTGACCAGGAGAAACACTGAGCCATACCACCTCTCAATTGCCCCTGATTTTGCCTCAAAATCTTGCTCTGTCCCTCACAAAATGTGTGTTTTTTGTGACTCGACAGTGGACAAAATAATGTCAAACATTAAAGTTACAGGCTTGCTCTACAGAAAATGCATCTTACTCTAATCCCCTTAGTCTAGCAGCTTTTTGAGTGAATATTACCAATTTTTAAGACGTGTGCTGGATTTTTTTAAGCCTTGTCCCTGTTTTATAAGGCAAGAAAGTTGAGAGGTATACAGTAAGCTAAAGCTCGTTTTCAACAGTGTTATAAATTGTCCAGTGCTGCACCCAGAAATCCCCCCCAAAACTATTACCACAAAAAAACCTTCCTTTGGGAGAACTAAATGAGATGGTAGAAGACTAGAATAATCAGCATGTCTTTTTCCCCATCATGTTGTTGTTTATGCCCCCTGGGCACTGACTTGCCCCCTTTTACCCTGGGTCCTCCAGTGCCATCATCCACCTTCACTCTTGCTTATCTCTCTACAGGGTCCCCCCACGGATTACCCCTCACAGTAAGCCTGATGGGGCGGCGAATCCCTTCAGAGCACAATTCAAATGCAGAGGGGTCTAGCTGGTGGTGTCACCCAGCTGAAGTCAGGGATTTCCCATTATGATTCTGTTTCGCTCCCCAAAAGCCACCAGGCATATGATGGTGCACTCATATATGTATGAGGGCCAGGGAGGGGCAAATTAGTTTGTGAACCGGTGGTAAGTTGGGCCACTAGCTTTCAAAATATGGTAGCTAAATAAATACTTTCAGTGGACATCGTCATTAAGGGCACAAAAAATCTCTTTATAGACAAGTAGCCAGTTGGTCTGTAACTTTCCAAATCTTATAGCCAAACCAGTTTATAGAGTGGCCACCTGGCTACCCAATTTATCCCACCCTGGTAAAGGCACACATACATGCATCTGCATAGAGGATGGGCCCTACTCCCTAGGGATATGTCTCCAATGTGCTGCACTCCAGCCTGCACTGTACGGCAGACTAATAGCGGGCCACAAAATCTCCCTCCCTGAGAGCTGTCTTTGGGATTCTTGATCCTCCCTCACCCAATCGGCCCTCAAGCTGCCAGTGTCCATGTCAAAACCCAGGCTTCCTTTACATCGAGCGGTAGTGCCACCGCTGTGTTATTGGCCGAGTCTACAACAATCATATCGTTATCACGATTAATCTAACCAGGAAAGAATGTTAACAGCGTTAATAATATTTATTGACCAAGAGTTAATGTATTAAATTTTTGAAGTTGAAACATGCGCACTTTGCAAATCATATTCTTAAATTCACTTTGAGCCCTAAGAACTGCTTTAATTAAAGTAACCAGCTTAGGTCAAAGGATTTAAAAGCAATCAGTTTGACACAAAGTGCAGTTAGAATGATGACTCAAGAAAGGCTAGTTTATCTAAAACCAAAGAACACAGTTTAAATTCTATTTAAAAAAAAATAACACTAAGAAATGGTAAAATTCCATGCAGTAAGTCTCAGTGTGAATTTTCTTTAAGAGTGAAGAACAAAGAAGGGGCGGCGGTGAAGGAGAGTAAATGATTTAGAATCCGTCTTGTCCATTTCTCCTGCAGCATGGCAGTGACTATATCCCACATTAAGTACAAACACACATTCGAGCTTAACTGCCTAGATGGTACCACAAATCTGAAGCAAGCCGCATTAAAAGGTGGACTAATGCTGTGATTTAGGTCCAGAAGTTCCTGTTTCTTTCCCATGTATCAGTTTACCTGACGTATAAGGAACGTTTTTGGCTTGTTCGCAGAGACCCCGATCCTGAGCTTATGCTGCTGTTCATCATCTGTTCCCTCAGGTCATGGATTTTTGCTTCAAATCGACTGTATTCTGGAAAAAAAAAAAAGAGAGAAGGACATTTAATTCTTCACTGTAGTCTAGCACAAAATGAAACTACACTAGCCACATTCAATTTATACTGGCCAAAAGCAGGAATCTCCATGCCTGATAGTGTTCCATTTGGAATCAATATAGCGAATAAGAACCCTCACTCAAACCTAAAAACCAAAATAATGTCGTTTCCAGTCAGGCCTTGCTTCTACATAATTTACACATGTATGGAGTGAAGCACAAGGAGGCTGAAGCAGCTTGCCCAAGGAGCTCGCTGTGGCTCCTGTGGCAAGGCTGGAATTGTAATAAGGATCCTCAAGAGTCACAGTCCTCCACTTTAAACATCTTGTCGGACACATTGCTTTCAATCTGCACTGACAGGACCAATGGGGCCAGTTTACAGACCCCAAGTCTAGGCAGAATACTGATCTCCTTGGTCACAGACTCTCTTCCCCTTTTCAAATCTTGTATCAAAACCTCATCTCTCCTCCCCTGCCATTAACTCTTAGCGTAACTTTACTGTTATGTATTCTCCTAGTCTCTGAACCTGTAAAACTGTGTGATTAAGCCTGTTGTGTTTACCGTTTATAGCACACGGTTACCCCGCATTTTGTTTCCTAACTAAAAAGCCGTTGTACCACACTTCGAAGGTCACAGACTGCTCTTGTACAACAGCTTTTCTTGTTAGAACGGCAGCTTGTGCCACTTGATATTTAACTTACACACACACACGCGCACACACCAACCTACACCTCAGACCCTCCCGTAACACAAACACTTCTGCTGTTGCATCATTTTAAACAACAGAAACCCACCCCTCACCTGGATGAGTTTTCATCAGCTGGGTGATTTTTTTCTTCTTGTTTTGTTTTTTTGAATAATAAAAAAATATAAAACTGAAGATTTTTTGGTAGGAAATACAAGCAGCATTCATTTAATTTAAGGTTTATACTAAATACTATACAAAATAACTCATGGGCCACCATGCACAAGTCGGCTGTGTTTCCACTTTGGGGGTCTGATGACACTAGGAACCTCCCGAGCTTTACTCTTGAGGTCTTTATGTTATCAGAACTCTGAAATGGACGAGCAGCCTTGGGCGTGAATGGTTAACCACGCACTATTCTTTCTTTGTTACACCCGACACGCATTCTGTGACACATTTTGTTTGAAAGATGCCATAGAAAATAATACTGAATTGTAACATGAGGTGAGAGGTAACCACTAGGAAAAGGTAAAAGCTCGGATCAACAGTCATCTGCTAACTAACTGAACCGCTTACAGACCCTGACTGCAAGGAAGTCTGCAGCAGTTCTAGTTCCACTATTCCCGGATACATTTTACAGCCAAAGAAGAGAAACAACCTTGACAAATATTATAGTTAGTGGCAAGATAAGGATGTGAGGTATACACCAGTTATTTTGTTACAAGTCAATAGCCTGGAACCTTGAAATATGCTGTAACTGGCAAAAAAATGGTCCTTGTCCATAAGTTTTCCTGCAGTTCACTTTAAAACAATGTGGAGACATATTCATGTGCACTCTATCAATGAGGTTGCTTAGGAGATGAGGTCCAGAGGAAGTAAAAGACTGTCCTACTGACTGAGTCATACATCTCTCTTCTCAAAGTCGTTTGGAGTGCGAAGACCCTGTTTCATACAGAGAATTTGTCTCCCCCAATTTAACAGAGAGTGAGAGAGAGGTGGCGAGTCAGTGTTACATACACTTTGGAGTAGATTAGGAGAATGAAAATTCTATTTTTAGGAGGAAAAATCATCAATTTTTGTTATGCAACCTAGCATCCTATCCACCGTTGCCGCTGCATCTGTAAAAACCCATCTTGGACTGGATCCAGCAGCATTTTGCTCCTGCTTTTGGGAGGAGAAATCCAGCTGCTGACACGAGTGCAGATGCCCAGTACTGTGATGTCATGCAACCAGTCCTGTGCCAGCAGCTGAAAGGAGAGCAGTGGAAGGACTTAGTCCCGGTCTATTTCAGGTTGGTGGGCATGTTTCTTGATCAGGCCGTGCCACAAGGGGTTGAAATGGGACTTTGGAAAGAAAATGAGCTACAGTGAAAAAGTGGTACACAGGTTGATGGTGCTGCCATGTTTCCCCAACCTTGTTGTGGTGCCAGGACTGCCTTCCACCTACAGTATGCATGGAAAAAGTTCCAACCCCACAAAAGAAATGCATTCAGGGCACAAGACGGGACCGGCAGTGGGTAGCTGTAGGCCAGTAGTGACTCCTCCAGATGCTGTGTGAATATGGGCTTGTGGATGGGCCAAAGAAGAAACCTGTCCATCAGGAGAGGCTAAGGGATGAAAGCAGTAGGTAGCCACCCCCCCCCCAAAAAAAATTGCAATCCTGTATCACATTACGTGAAACAGGAGAAAACTTAGTACAGTTTAAAGCATTATGCAGTACAAACTGCAAACCAAAAATATGTGAATGGGCTACTATAACCTGAAAGTAAGGAGCTGAGTGGGGTAGAGTTACCACCTCTCCTGATTTTCGCAGGACATTCCCGATTTGGGCAGCTGTGTCCTGCAACAAAACATGAAAAATACTACATGTCCTGACTTTTTTGTAGAAAAAATATTTTCTTACTTTGCACTAAATGTTGCAGAAAACTATAATACCTCAACTAAAATACCTCAAAATGATAAAAAAAACCTGAAGCAACTAAGAAACTACAATGCTTAGCCTTGATTCTGATAATATAGTGAAAATAAGTCTATTGCATTGATCGAGGTTAAGTACTGTCCTTCAAAAAATCATGTTCCAGTAAGAAATGTCCCACTTTGGGCTTCTTAAATGGTGGTAACCCTAGAGTGGGGTGATGGTTGTTGGGGAGATAGGGCTTGACAGGCTCAGAGATAACCACAGAATAGTGAAAAAAATGACAGGGGTTCCCCTTCTTGTTCCCCTCCCTAGGTCTGTCCCCAATATTAATGGACAACAGGTGAGCAGAACAGCCCACTCTGCTCCTCCCCTTCTGGCAGTTCTTTGTAACACAAGATCAATGAGGACTGAGACCACAGTGATTAAAGGTTTCATCACTGGCTCCTCAGCTGATCGTGCTTGTATCACGGAACCATGTCACGGTGATGTCTTAAAATGGTTCTGGAGTCGTCAATCCTGGCTGGTTATGCTGTGGTGCATTACCCGAGGTGGGACCACAGGGGACGGGGTGGCCATCTGCTATAAGATCTGCTTTAGGGCTCACAACGCATCCGATGGGGAACACCAGGTATACAGAGTATGTGGCTGTTAGGAGTGGGGAAGGTTTTGGCTGTAGGATCATCCTCAGCATATAGGGGTGATTTCCTTCAGGAGCTAGCGGATTTCATGGTTAGAGACAAAAATGGAAGGGGACTGCTCTAGGTCAAGAAACGCCCAGACACAAGGACAGACTTCAAACTTCTTTTATTATTAAAAACTCCAACGTTTTGACACTTTTTCTGTGTCTTCTTCAATGGGGACTGTAAATTAATACAGACATAAAATAATACATTTCCATATGATGCAAGTCAACCTTAAGCTCATAATAAAATCAAATACATAAATATAACAGAAGTTCTTAGCTAACGACCTTTTACCCTAACATGGGATCATCAAAAAGCAAACTCTGTTGCTCTAAGTAAAATATTAAAATATAAGCCAATGTATGGCTAAAACAAGTCCAAAGTTATTAATACAATAAGTGCGACTGCCACCACACCACTCCTGTGCAACCCCATGTTGCCCTCAACAGTGCACAAGGAATCATACTACAGATTGCCAAATCACTGACCTGCCATACTTAGTGCGAGCGTGAGCTGCCGCAAGGCAGCTCTCTCCTCCTGGGAGGGACTGAAGGCTCCCTGGTCACTGGCCAATAACCAGTGGAGGACGGATGGTGGCGCTGACCTAGGGAGCTCTGGTGTCAGCCACGGGGAGGAGCAGAAGAGGCTGAGCCAGCGTCACAGGGCGTGCAAGTGCCTTCATACACACATGTCACCCGTGTGCTGGGGCCCCGGGACCAAGGGAGAAAATGGGCAAAGAAACCAAATAAAATATAAAATAAAATAAAGAGTTCTTGGCATAGGTCTCACTCCATGGAGGGGCAAAATGGCTCAGAGGACTCACCACGGTGAATATCAGCAGGCAATCACCCTGAAAAAGACAGGAGTTCCTGTCAAGGATGATTGCTGCAAATAAAAATTGGTCAGCTCAGCTCTTTCGCACCACAGACAGATTGATTAACCCCGTCTGCAGTCCGCTCAAGCTTTTTCAGCATATAAGTGCAGAGAGTTTAGGCATTTTTTTTCTTGACAAGGTGTCCTCCATTCAGATCGGGATAGTCTCAAGCTGCCCGTCATGGGTCAGCAATGTCCAGAGAGGGAGAAGCAATGACCACCTGACATCCTGGGCTGAGTTTCATCCAGTCACAGAAGAGTAGGTGGACTGGGTGTTCCCGGGTTTGTGCTCTACTTAATGTATACTGGAGCCCTGGGCAGCTTGACTGCTTATTGGCAGCTTTGAATCCCTATGACCAGTATCTGCAGAGCTTTCTGTGTGTTCCTGGAGGGAGGATGTTTTTTCCATCAGCCCTAAAAAAGGGCAGTGAAACCCTTCAGAAGAAACCATCTTTGGACCCCACCTGGTAAATTACAGGCCTGTCTCAGACCTTCCTTATTTGGGGAAGGCGATGAAGAAGGTAGCTGAGGTGCAGCTTGAGGCTCAACAGAAACAATTGAACATCTACAAGACCCTCCAGTCACAGTCCTGAAACTGCGCTGGTCAGAGCGCTCCATGATCCCTCATGCCGAAGGGCCAGGGACTTCCTTCCATCTTGGTCCTGTTGGATTTCTTTGCATTTCACACAGTGAACCACGGTGTGCTGATATCACTTGAGGAACTAAGAGGGACTAACCGCCACTATTCTGCGCTGGTTTGAGTCCTACATTACCAGGAGGTCATAGCAGGTGTCTCTAGGTAATTTCATCTCTGAAGTAGCTCCACAAGGTTCAGTCTTGGCGCCAGTGTTGCTCGCCGTGTACATGCTGCTGTTGGTTGAGCTCGTCAGGCAGCATGGGGTTGAGTTTCACTGCTATGCAGATGATCCACTAAGAAGCAAAAAAATCATGCACCAGGGGCACAGAAACCTTGGGTGGAATACAAAATGGGTGGGGGGGGGTGTTGTATTAACCACCACCAAACAGGAAAGGAACCAGGGAGCAATCATACCTGATGACCTTAAAGTGGCCAGATAGTATGATAAGGCAATGGGGAGCACTAGTGGGATGCTAGGCTACACAGAGAGGGGTATCACCAGCAGAAAGAGAGGTGGTGTTGCCACTGTATAAATCACTGGAGAGACATCACCTAGAGTACTGTGTCCAGTTCTGGAGACCACATCTCCAGATGTACATAGACAGGGTAGAGGTGGTTCAGAGGAGGGCAACTGGTGCCGGGTCTGCATCACAAGCCCTATGAGGAGAGACTGAAGGACCTCAATATATACATCCTGGAGGACAGGAGGGAGGTGGGGGATATGAGAGGAACATTCAAATACCTCATGGATATAAATAAAGTTCAAGAGGGTAGCATTTTTCAGAAAAGAAGGATGCTCAAGAACAAGGGGACATGCTATGAAGCTGGGGGAGGGGGAGACTCAGGGGAAATGTGAGGAAGTACTTCACAGAAAGAGTACTGGATGCCTGGAACAGCCTCCCAGCAGAGGTGGTGGGGGCCAAAATGGTAATGGGCTTCAAAAAAACATGAGGTAGGTATAAGGGAACCTTAGAGGTAGGGAAAGGGGGGGCAGTGTAAGGCCGGAGATCAAGTAGGGTCTGCAGTGTTACTGTAGATAGGGAAAATGGGCAGACTAGGTGGGCCAAGCAGTCCTTATTTACTCTCAGCATCTACCTTTCTATGTTACTCAGCCCTATCTGTCTTGCATGCCTGATGAGCACATTGCAGCTTCAGTGCTCAGGCAGAGCCTACGTGAAATCAAAGACTGGATGACCTCCAACTGGTTGCGTCTCACCTCAGGTAAGACAGAGGTTATGAATGTCGATCCAGATTGGCATGGATCAGTAGTGATGAGTGAAGACCTTCTTTTACCATCTGTGAATGGTCAGACACTTCAAGACGTGGATGTGGCGAAGGATCTGGGTGTTACTCTGGACTGCAGGCTGACACTGGAACAACAGGCATCAATGAAACAGCTTCGTAATACTGTCTGGATCAAGTGACATCTAGTGCCAGCTGACTAGGAAATGACAATCCACACCTCTGTGACTTCCACACTAGAATACTGCAATGCTTTCTACTTAAGGCTATCTAGAGGCTTGATGCACTGCCTGCAGTTGGCCCAGAATGCTGTGGCCTGACTGGTGGTGGAACTTCTTGAAGGGACTACATCATGCTGGTGCTGCGTGGTCTGCACTGGTTGCCAGTTCGATGGTGTATCACCTCCAACATAGGCTTATTAATATTCAAGGCCTCACACTGTCTGGGCCCAAGCACCTGAAAGATCCCTTGATTCCCTCAACAAATGCAGGTCTGCTCCAGATCCTATGGTCCTGCCTTAAGCAATCTGGGGACAGAGCTTTTGAGGTTGCCACCCCTTTACTTTGGAACTCCCTTTCAGAGGCGGTTTGTTTTGCTCAAACTGTGGGGGTCTTTAAGAACCAGTTAAAGACCTATTTATTTGCACAGGCCTAGCCACGTAGTTTAGCTATCTGTTAAAGGTTAATTTGATATTTATTCTTTATACTTATTAAATTGCTTTAGTATTTTTTGCTTTTTTTTTTTTGTTTTAATGTTGTACAGTGCACTGAGCTTTCTGAATAGGGTGCCTGACAAAATGTACCTTTCCTAAAGGGATAACAACCCATTAGCAGAGTTTTGAAAACAAGAAGCCCATCAGATTTAGAAATATAACAGACATTATTCATTTTTCTGGTATTGTAAATTGCAGTTTTTTTTTTTTTTTAAACCACTAACAGAACTACCACGTAACAATCATGCAGCAGAGGCTAATGACCACTAGGTTACAGCTGGGTGGCGGAGACACAGCATTACGTTAAGTAAGATGCATAATCTATGCCGATGCCTTCTGTGTTACTCCATACTGATTAATTAGAACAGATTCTTGAAACAGAGTATGTAACAGTACCGGTAACTGAATCACGCATGTCGTTGTTTACCTAGTGCACATTATCTGTAAACACCAAAAAAAAAACCCTGGCTATCCACCTGTCACTGGATATCTAACACCGACGAACTACAAAATGCCATGAATGTGCATGGGGCTTAGAACACCACCACTGGAATAAAACAGAATGCAGTGATGAATTATTAAAATATATCTGACCTACTTAATGATCACTGGTTTGAAAATCGCTAGTTTTTTTTTTTTTAAATATGTATATTTTTAATTGAACTAACCTTGACAAACTTTTCACCCGTTTGTTTTTTATAAGTACTCTTAAATGGGAATGACAGTTCTCTTCAATCTCATCAAATAAGCCATTCTATAAAGAAAAAAAGCTCTAACAAAAATATTAATTACACTTTAAATTCTGCCCTGGCATGCTCCAAGACTACGACAGAAGTCAATTATTTTTCCGTACTTTGAATGGTACATCAAGGATTAAATGAATGCAAGAAAGGAAGCTTTTACAGAGTCAATCATTTAACAATAAAATGCTACTTGATCAGAAAGAATCTACAAAATATAAAGTATTAATACTCGTGTTAGT
The DNA here is from genome assembly GCA_016271365.2 of Neoceratodus forsteri. Classification (NCBI taxonomy): domain Eukaryota; kingdom Metazoa; phylum Chordata; order Ceratodontiformes; family Ceratodontidae; genus Neoceratodus; species Neoceratodus forsteri. The sequence continues at coordinate 942,650,334 of CM028137.1, forward strand.
TATCGGTCCTGCTATGTAGTTTATATTTGACACACATATAAAGAGCAATAAAGGATACAACAGAAAATTAGATTAAATTGGGTATATACTGCCGTGAATAGCAACTTCTATCAATATTTAAACTGGAACTCTGGCTTCCAGAATACACAAAGATCATCGGTCACAGACTGACTGCTGATCCACTAATTATTATACAGTTCCAATACACAAATGTGTATCAGGTGACATCTTATACAGGGGCAAAATGCTGATACTGAACTAGAAGAGTTGTAAATATTTCTAAATACACATAAAAAAATTGCAGTACTTTAAATACTTGAAACATCATGTACCAACAGAATCTGTATCTGTTTCTAGGCAACACAGCACCTCAGCAGCAAAGGCAGAGTATGCTTCAGAAGTGAGATGTAGTACAGGAAATTCTAACTATAGATCATGCTCACAACGTACTTACATTAACTGGATCAGCAGGGAAAATAATATTTTCTTTTCCTGACTATAATAGCATCCAGCATCTGCAGACCCAGCTCTGAAACCCCTCTCATTGAAGGGAAAGCTCGAACGCACCATCAGCTACCTTCCCTGGTTGTCCATGTGACTCTCAGCATTAAAACAAGTCTATAGTAGGAGGGCTCTGTGGAAGCTACAGTCACTGTAATGGCAAATGACGGATTAGCTTTCTCAGTGCTACACTGGAGAGCAGATGTACTCCAGCCTAAACTCTGCTACCAAGCCTACAAGCCTGATCTCCATGTTCAACCCCTCCCACTCTTTCCTGGATACACCAGTTCTCTATTGATCATGCTGAATACCTACTATCTACACAGCATTAGCATCCTACTACTTTATTAGTATGCAGACACAGAAAACTAAAGCAAAGGAAGGAAGGCGACTGACAGTGACGCTCTGAAAACTTTAATCTCAGGCAGCATGTCACTTAAATTGCAAGTTTGTCTTATGTATCTGAAGAATTTGAATAAAAGTGGTAAGGGCTGACGTGCTTATCAATAACATGATTATTTGAAAGCAAAGTATGCAGTATATACAATGTTTTACATAAACCCCCCAAAAAAACAATGTGGGATACATCATACAAGCTGTCTTAATAACAAATATCAGAAATATCTTCATAATTTGTACCTGACCTCTGTCCTGAGGCATGGCAAAATCACCAATGAAGTCAGTAGAGGCCAAGTAAAACAAAGAGAGTCCTGATATCTTCCCTTAAGCCAGAACATATTGGATGTTACACAACACTGCGCTGTATTTCATGTATAGTACATGAGTCAAAACCAAAGCACAACTGTAACAGTTTGGGCATTTCAGCATTTGATTCCACGGAATATTTTCAGTGCAATGGGTTAATGGGGAGGTGTGAGTACGTCGTCTTTTACTAGTGATATCCTCAGAGTGTGACATCATTATGAACGATATAACTGCAATATCGGATATAACAGTCTGTTGACAAAGCATTTTGTTCCAATGAGTTCCTAGTTTTAGCAGACAGCATATCAGTGACACATTATATTTTGATTCACACAAACCTTGTGCCACCTATGTATGACACAGCAACAGATTTTCAAACCCATGGCTCAAAATATGCGCTCTGAAATTTCTGGCTCCTAGTTACACAGCTAGCAATTTGCAGAATGGGAGGCAGCAGCACAGCACATTGGTCTTCTCCTTTCTAAACCCCGTTAACACACACATGATACCCTTAATGCTCTTTTCTTCCAAATTCTTATCTACATATCACCTTTTTAAAACCATTCACACTGGTTAACAGCCTCAACCAGCAGTCCATTCTATACACCAACTTATTTGTGTAAAAAATTGGCTAAAATTTAATGTGCCACTCTAGTGTTTAGTTTTTTTTTTTAACTTTGTATGTATATGTTTGCATTGAAACAATTCAAGCAGCAGAACAGATAGCAGCAGCCCACAACATACAATCAACATATTCTTTTAGGCTTTTTGAGAATACTGTCTTGCGGTACAAGATACTGTACAGTATGTGTGTGTGTCTGTTGGGGGGACTACTTAAAATAAAGACGACACCATTCCCTAATCTTGCCAATAGCAGCCAACACTACATCTACGGCAATAAAAACTACCTGGATAACTAACTGCCCCCATAGACCTTTATGGATGATGCATTAATATATAGAGATTCAGAATTTCTGTTGAGCTCCCAATAGCCCCAAATTGACTTGGCAGGTGCATTTAACACCCCAGAGAGATAACTAAAGCAGGGGGTGTGTATATATTAAAACAAAATCAGCTGTTAGCTAGGGCCATACGAGTGTGCTCTGCATGCACCTCGGAAAAGACCCCCGGAAAAGGAAATCTCCCTCTCCTCTCCCAAGGGTACAGTACCCTCTTCGAGGAAGGATCTCTCCTGATCCCATAAGAAACGATCTACAACTTCTTAATGCAACACAAATGGAAACATGCCGGTTCTGAATGTAAAACAAATGACATCTGTGCCATTAACTAAGGCTTCAAATTTCCTATGTAAACTAAACACATGTAATACTGGAAAGACACACAGCCCTGCCATATCGACAAAACTAAATAAACACTGTTAACCCATTCTGGGCATGCAGTGGAGGCTATGGTCAGACCAACCCTTGTGTCCCAACATCCCTTAATACCTACAAAAGTCCTCTACTGGAGTCCATAAATATCTGGCTGATAGGAAGTATAGGATCTCCAACATGAATAAAGTAAAAGTACGTACCAAGCTGGCTTAATTCACAGAGAACCAAAACAACCACCAACTATTAGAAGCCAGGAAAATGGCAGTCACAGTCGTGCCTAGCACAGAGTTCCACAGTTCACAAGCCAGCCAGATACACAACAGCAGGTAACATAACAGTTCAGTTAACTCTTGCTGTCTAGGCCCTTCAAACAAGGAGTGCTCAGGTCCTCTGGAATACATTCCATTTTGATTTTTCAGATTTTCTCAAATTCCGTTTCGAATCCAGTTCCAATCTGATTCCAGTTATGGCATCAGAACAGAATTGGGAACAGAATTAACATTTCTGATTATGTATCTGTAATACATACCAACCTGCAAAGTAATACATCCCCCTTCCACCACAGTGCACAACACAAAATGATAAGATAAAAAAAAAAAAAAAAAAAGCTTTTGTTCTCCCACTTCCTCCAGCCTTTTATCACTCACTCACAGAGTCCCCTGACTCACTTCAGTCCATCTCTCGAGTTTGTCTTCTGGTGAGGTCAGTTTTCAAGTATTTCTGCTCCTCATCACTGTGGCCACTGCCACGGTCTTCCCTGAGAAGCGTAGACTTTGATGGCAGATAAGGACCGCTTGCCCCACCTAGTCTGCCCATTTCCTTACCTGTTGGATAAGCTGCAGATCCTAGTTAACCAACAGCCTACTTCTTCCTACCCCCACCAAAACTGCCTTATGTCTGTCCCATGCATTCTTGAATTCCCCCACTGTTTTTGACCCCATGACCTCCTCAGGAAGGCCATTCCATGTGTCCACCACCTCTCTGTGAAAAATACTTCCTCATTGCCGAGACGTTCCCCTCTATCTTCAAATTGTGCCCCTTGTTCTTGCACATCTCATTTTCTGAAAGATGCTACCTCTTGGACTTTGTTGATTCCCTTGAGGTACTTAAAAGTTTCTGTCATGTCCCCCCTCTTCCTGCTTTCCTCAAGGGTATACATATTCAGCTCCTTTAGTCTCTCTCTTCATATGGTTTCTGTTGCAGACCCTTCACCATTTTAGTTGTCCTTCTCTGGACTGCCTCGATCTTGTCTATGTCCTTGCAGAGACAGGGTCTTCAGAACTACACACAGTACTCCAGATGGGGGTCTCACCAACTGTCTGTATAGAAGGATAACAACTTACTGTTTTCTACTGGTGATGCCTCTCCCTATATGTCCCAGTATCCCCCAGCCATCCTTACTGCCTTCTCACATTGCTTGCTTACCTTTAGGTCACCTGATACGACTACCCCCTTTCTATTTTTGTTGTTGTTAACCCTTCCAACCACTGTGTACTCTTCCCCTGGGTTTCTGTTTCCCAGGTGCATTACGTTGCACTTCTTTGTACTGAATCTAAGCTGCCATACTTTTTTTTTTTAACTTTATTTTTCTTATTAAAAATTGACAAATGTACACATTGTTCAGGGTACAAAGACAAATAGATCTCTCATTAAAATCTGTAGCATTAGTAAAATATATCTTAAAATACGAATCCCATCTCTTGACACTTAGCTGTAGGCAAATTATCCATAGAAAAGAGATAAGCAGACCGGTTACTCCCATAGGCATAAAGATAGGTATTGTCTTACCAGTATCCCAACCTAGCGGACCAGACTCCAAACTTCCAGATACTCTGTATTTCTCAAGTATCTCCAGGCACATCATGGGACGAATGAGAGGTCTCTTACTAAATAATAACAAACCCATGAGCGCCATCAGATTTCAAACTGGGGAGTCCTTCCATTGCTATCAGATGTTCCAGTACATAGAGTTCTACCATCATTTTATGCCAATCATTTATAGAAGGGGGTCTAGATTGCCTCCACAGGTGGGTAATTACCTTTTTCGCCACCAAAAACTAAGTAAATAACAGCGTGCCCTTTTGAACTTTAAACCTCTTAGGTGGAACAGAAAGAAGAACCAGTTCAGGGGTAAGAATAGCTTCCGGCCCCAGTATATCTGTTCGGGAACTGGAAACCTCCTGCCAGAAGGGTCTTAATTTAGGACATGCCCAAAATATATGTACATGATTAGCCATCTACTCTCCGCAGAGCCTCCAACAATGGCCTACTGGACCCGGAAAAAATGTTGCCAGTTTGGCTGGACTATTAAAAAAATGATTACGGGTTTTCCAAGCAAACTCTCGCCAATAAGAGGCTAAAGAGATTCCCAAGGATAGACGAGTATATTTCAACCAGATGACATACAGAACAGGATTAGGGAGCTCTCTATTCCAGGCCTCAAGAATACTTCCTGACGTGTCCATCAGATATTTCCAGAGTCCTCAATATAGTAGCCCTGTCATAAGCTGCCATATGGTTCTCTTGATCGAGGACACCATTATATTCAAAAAAAGGGGCAAAGGGTGAGGGAGGCGACTCCTTTGATGGCCTTTGTGTAACAGAAATGTTTGAACCTGAAGATATCTATAGTATTCCCTGTTAGTAAGATCATAGCCTTGTTGTAGCTGTGTAAAAGACACTGTCCCCTGCAAATCTAAAAATTGAAATATAAAAGATAAGCCACTTTGGTGCCACCTTCGAAAAGTGAGGTCGAACCGCGCTGGCATAAATTCAGTTTCAGGTATTAGTAACCTTAGATAATAAAATAAATCTCCCAGGGCTGGAGTTGCCTGAATCTTATACCAAATCTGTAGTGTTTGTTGTGCTCCCATAAAACAATCTGTTCGGTTTGGGAAGGACAGAGGAAAGGGGGACAAATACCACCAAATGAACATCATGTAAATCATTAAGTGAGCATTCAATGAGTTTCCAAGGGACCTGGTAGGCCGGATTTGACCAAGCCAAAATCTGGCTAACCACGACTGCATTAGCATATTGTTTCAAGTCAGGAAGGTTCAACCCTCCCTTATCCTTCGGGAGCTGGAGAAGAGACCACCGAATTTGCGGGTGGCGACCGGTCCACACAAATCTGGACAAGGTCTTATTCCAGGATGTAAAGTAGGCCGGAAGGGGCATAGAGGGTATAGTTTGAAAAAATATATAGTATTCTTGGCAATATATCAGATTGAATAGTTTCAATTCTGGAATAGAAAAAGCTTTAGCTGGGCCCACCTATTAATGTCTGCCTTTAAGGCCTGGGTGAGGAGTTCGTAGTTAAACACAAATTCTGTAGGGACTGGGGTAATAAAATAACGAAATATCTGATTTTGGTACTTCTCCATTTAAAGGTGCTGTAGGTGGGACTTCAAAGCAGTAGAGGGAGAAAAGTTTAAGGTCAAAACTTCAGTCTTGGAGGCATTTACTACATAATCTGAAATCTATGCAAATTCCTGCAGTATCCTTCAGACTTCAGGAAGTGACCTCTCCGGTTCTAGTAATGTAAACAAAATATCATCGGCATACAACGCTACCTTGTAACATTCCCCTCTAATTCTATACCCTGTATCCCTCGGGATGGTCTCACCACTGTTACCAGGGACTCTATGTATATAGTGACAACAAAGGTGAGAGGGGACATCCCTGACAAGTGCCTCTCTCAAGTCTCATAGGGGAGGAGATGGAACCATTCACCCTGATGTAGGTCAAGGGACCTGCATAAATGTTACTGAGCCAGGTGATGAACTCCTCCGGGAAGCCGAAGGAAGGCAGCACCTTCCATAAGAAACTCCATTCCACTCTATCAAATGCCTTATAGGTGTCAAGACTTACTATAGTCATAGGTAAAGTATGTCGGGAAACCTAGTCCATAAGATGGATAACTCTGCATGAATTATTTTTTTGTATTATTTTATTTTAGTTTTTGTTGACCGGGTAAGTGCACTAGACAAATCCTGCCTATTTTCAGGCACGACCCAGGGGAAGGGGATACAGATGAATGCCAACTGACCTTGAACCAGATTAAGCTGTTGGTGGTATTTTTAGTGAATGAGGGAAATTTGGCCAGGACACCGGGGAAATTCCTCTACTCTTTTTTGATAAGCGCCATGGGATCTTTAACATCCACCTGAACTACCACCAATCCAGGCAGATGGGACCTCGGTTTAACATCTCATCTGAAAGACGGCACCTCAGAAGTGCAGCACCCCTCTCATGATGCACTACAGTGTCAGTACTGGGATATTAACACAAGTGCCAGATGTGGGAACTGAACCCACAGCCCTCTGATCTCCCGGCCTCAGAGGCGAGTGTGCTACCTACTGAGCCACTGCCACTGTCAATTAACCGAGGTTTGTCTATGTTTTAAAAAACCCGACTGATTCAGATGGACAATGCCTGGAAGAATATCCTCCAATCGATGGGCCCAAATGGAAAGAGAGTTTATACTCACAGTTTAGTATTGATATGGGTCTATACGACTCTGGCAAGAGCGAATCTCTACCTGGTTTTAAAATAGTTGATATAATAGCATAGGCCCATGAGGCGGGGGCTCTGAACTTCCAGAAATGTCCCTTTCAAAAGGAAGGGAGGGCAAAAGTTTTGTACTACTCCACTGGAAACCATCGGGACCCGGACATTTTAATGTTTTTGTCTGGGACACCGCTCTCTTAATCTCCTCCTCTGATATAGGGGCTATTAAGCACTCCCTTTGATGTTCTGTTATTTTGGGACACCAAAAAGAGGACAAGAAACACCTTGTCCTATCCTCCGAAGGGGGGACGGGTTGGCATATGGTTTCATATAAAAATTCTTAAACACCGATGAAATATCTGGAGTATTTCCTACTATTGTCTCCGTGGTAGGGTTTCTTAGTTTAGTGATACAGGCTGCCTGTCTGTATCCTCTAAGTTTCCTTGCCAGGGCCCCAGCCCCCCTAGGACCACCTTCATAATAGAATTTCTTAAGGTGCTGCAAATTAGTCTGCACCTGGTAGACTATCACAGCTTGGAGTTCTGCTTGGACTGGTCTGATCTCGGCTTCATCTCGAGCTCCCCTCGGCCTCCCCCAACTGATGCAGCTCCTTAAAACAGGCTTGTAACTGTTTGTATCTAGCTTCCCTCTGCTTATGCTAACGTGAGGCGTGGGCAATTATCTCCCCCCCCCCCGAATCACCGCCTTCAGTGTCTCCTATATTAAAACCGATGGGATCTCTAGGGAAAGGTTATCTTGGATAATTTGCAGAATCCTTTGAGACATTAATTCCCAAAATTCTCCATCTCGCAGGAGGGACAAATTCAGATGCCACAATTTGGACTTACGGGGTTTCCCTATATCTAATTTAAGCATTAAGGGGGTATGGTCTGATAAAAAATTAGCACCGACTGATAAATCCCTTAGCACATCCAAACGTTCAATTGAAACAGAAAAGTAATCTATATGGGACGAAGTATGAACCGTGTAGAGTAATATGTAAAGCCTCCTATTGAGGGGTAAAAATGCCTCCACACATCCAGCAGCCCATGTGTTTCAATCTGGGTACAAAGTAGTCTTTGGGTAGGGGTAATACGGTGTTTTCGGGATGAGATGTGTCAATATTAGGGATATAGTTACAATGAAATCTCCTCCAAAATTAGTACTCTCTGAATTTCTACCAGTTTGTTAAAAATTGACGAATCGAACTGGGGGGTGCCAGGGAAAATACACATTGGCCAGAGTCACCTCCGTACCAAACAAAGTCCCCTAAAGGATCACATAACATCCATTTGGGTCCACATGTTCTACTCCCACCTCTAGAGGTAAGGAGGAGGGCATCATAATAGCCACCCCCCATCTTTTATCATTCCTGCAAGGGGATGCCACTACCCTGTAACGGACCCCTGAGGACAACGTTAAATGTTCTATGGGAGACAAATGTGTCTCTTGAATGTACATAAGGTCAGGCCCTCATTTCCTCAAACACTGAAGGAGTCTGGTACGCTTAATGGGGCTATTAATCCCATCAATATTCAGGGATAACACAACGACAGGTGAACTAGCCATCTATAACCATTTACCAGTGTAGAAAAAATCTCTTACTGTGAATCCCGGAGCAGGACTCCCCTGCCCGAGGTCATGAGCCACGAGGCGGAGCAGTCCGGCCCAGGTCCACATTCCCCAAGGTCCGCCTGACCTAATAAAAATGTAATTACCTAGATTCCCCCACAGAGTCTGCAAAGAAACACTTATGTGGTTTCCTTTATATACCCGTTTGCCTACTTGTCTATATTTTGTACCCCTATTCCATATCTAGAATGACATTTGTTTGTAAGAATAATAAACTTGTGGCAACCGTGCCCAAATAAAAAAATAGACTAAACTTTAACTAGTAAGAACACCTTACTTATATAACAAGTAAACTTTTTATTTGCCTTTGTTAACCGGGTAAGCACACTAGACAACCAAGTGCCTATTTTCAACCTGAATGAAAAAATTAACTGAGCTTCCAAGGCTGGGAAGGTTATTACTAACCTCCCTGTGTGTCCCGTATGGTCCCATGTCCATTTACAGGGTCCACTAGGAATGGAGGAATGCCCAGGTCAATCCCGCCTGGGGCCTCCTGGGATCTTATTCTTGCTCCAGCATAAAACTGTATTGGGAAAAAATAAAAAAAAAGGATGGGAAGCAAAAATGCCCCAGTGTAAGTGAAAAACATGAGACTCTCCTCCCTTATATTCTTTAGGAATAACAGTTCGGGAGGGGGACTAAGGGGTTAGCTGACCCCATTAAAGAAAACATTTCAGTCAACAATAAAATAAATGTATTTCATCCCAGCTTAGTGGTTCTTATACCATTTCCCCCTCCAGTTAGGACAGTTTTCATTGAACCCAGGCAGTCCAACATATAAATTTTTTATATAGCTAAAACAATTGTCCAAATGTTCCTTCTTATTTTATTTGCACCCTTTACCACCATCAAAAAGTAAAGTCTGGAGAAAAGTACATTATAGTAAGGGATATTCTTCAGATAACGAATATCACTAGGCCCCAATGAGAAGGTTATTGGGGGGGAGGGGGTTAGGACTCTCACATCGCACCACCTCAGCAAGCGGCCACTTAATACTTCAGTATAACAGGCTGTATTTTACTACTGTTAGGCCTAGAGTCATAGCAGCCCACCCCCCATCTGCTCGCATCCATGGAGAAAATGTAACATCTGTCCAAAACTCTCACTCTTCAGGTCTTCTCCACAGCAGCCAATGTTTCCGTTCTGCGAAATACTGCCAGTGATCTAGTGGGGTCTCGATTGTTGTGCTTCTCCCTATGTAAATTCTTGGATTCCGACTGCTATCTCGGAGGTCAGGGGGGTTGCAACTCCCTCTGTTAGGGAACGATCTGGAAAATTCTGGCCCATTTTTAAAAGTTCCACCTTGGCCTCTTGCGCAGAAGAAAATTCCTTCTTGCCATTCGGAAAGCACACAACCAATCCAGCCGGGTATGGAGTAGAGAATTTATGACCAGCAGCCTTAAGTACAGGCAGAATGGGGAGGTAGGCACGTAAGAGCTTCACTGTTTTTGGAACGTAATCATGGTCCAAGTAGAAACGTTTTTGGCCATAAAATACCTTCTGTTTTCGCGATGCAAGTAACAGTATCTGCTCCTTAGTGGCATAACTATTGAAGCGTGCTATGATAGATCTAGGAGGGGCTGTAGGTGTTGTAGGCTTTGGAGCAAACGCCCGGTGTACTTATTCTAAATGTAATTGCTTGTCAGTCGGAAGCTCCAAGGCTGTCCAAAGTAGGGTCTCCACAAAATCTTTAATGTCCTTGCCCTCAGAGCCCTCTGGTATACAATGAATTCTGATATTTTTCATCCTCCTGCCTAGCATCCAGTAGTGCCTCTTGTTGTTGTAAAAATTGGAGCTGTGTCTCTAAATCATCTACCCGGTTTTCCATGGCCGTTAGCTGCCTCTCCATGTTGTCTGCCCTTTGCTCAAGTTGCATTACATCTCAGTGGAGCTCCCCGTAGAGCTGCTTTACTTCTGCCCGAAATGAAATGAGCTCTTGGTAAATTGCGTCCAATTTTCTTTTCTTTTTGGGCTTGATGCTGCAAGTATTTTTTGGAGTTCCTCGGCAGGAACCCAAAGCAGCTGTATCCTGCTTGCAACTGGACTCTGAGGCCTCCAATTCAGATCGTTCCATCTCCGTCTCCATGTTGGTGTATCTGAAGCACCAGTCCCCCAAACCTGGTATCCTCCTTTTCCACAAGTCGTCAGTTTTAGCTACTTTTAATATGATTTATGTGCCTGAAGGAGGGTACTTCTCGGGAGCTGTAGTGAGAGGTCTCAACTACGTGGCCATCTCTTGAGGGGGAGGAACCGGAAATCTAAGCTGCCATACTTTTGACAATTCCTCCAACCTTGCCAAGTCCCTTCTCATCCTTTCCACCCCTCCCCCCTTGTGTATCAAACTTGTTGCAGATCTTTGTGTCATCTGCAAAGAGGCATACTTTTCCTTGCAGTCCCTCCATTCCCTGAGAGTGTTTCAGACTCATTTAGGGTATGTCCAGTTCTTTCCACTTATGCTTCACATTATCAAAACTCTTCCTTTTAAGGCATGTAGTAAGCCATGACACCTGGTAGGAAAGCAGATGGGAGTGTCTTGCTGGCCTAAGAAGTCTGTCTCACACAGTCACCAATACCATGACCAGTAACAGCCTCCTCGGACCTTCCTCTGCTGCTGTGGCCCTCCTCAAGCTAGTCCAATTGGTCTTGACTACATCCCCAGCAATGTCCAGATTCAGAACACCCTTGAACCACTCAACCAAAAAGTCCACCAATGACTCTCCCTCCACACCTTCCAGGTGACCCAGGATATGAATATTAGTAGCACTAGCCATGTTTTCAAGTGTTTCCAGATGAACTTTTAGGAGACTCTGCTTCCATCACTGTGGCCACTGCCTTCCATGAGTGTGTTTCAGACTCGTTTAGGGCATCCGCCACACTGTCAACCCGATTCTCCACTCTAACCAAATGTGTGGAATATAGCTCTAATTTCTTATCCACTGCCTGGAGAACATTGTTGAGGGTTCTGCAATACTTTTTGTATAAAGTCCAAAGACACCACCTACACCTCTAAGACCTGCACACTCCTATTCTCAGGAAATGTGGGGTGAAAAAATCCTCCTCCTTCCCTTTTTGTTTTTTGCTCATTGTTGTCAAATGTTAAGTTCCAGCATGCAAATACAACACTTCTGTACAGGTCACAAAAATGTCCAACATTTTAAATAAAACCCCTTTTTTTTTTCTTTAATTAGGGCTACCAGGCAGAAGCTCAAAGGAAAGACATCCACAAAGCTGGGCTACAAACCACACCCCCACCTTTCTAATTTTTAAACTTAAAGCTACAGTATCTTGAAAAGGTTTGCAACAGTATGATCTCTATTCTCCTCAAAAGGTGGTAAATCCCAGGCATATCATCTCAATCTCTTTTTCTCTGCCGTCTTCAGGATTATCAGGTGCTGCTCTAGATCAGACAGGTCTTCACATCAACAACTCCTCTGCCCACCAGACTCACTTCTGGGGTTGCTGCATGTCACCAGGCTCCCTGGTACTGCCCCCTGATCCCAGTCTTTGCCTCCCAAGGGCTGCCCTTTGGGTCACTGAAGGGGAAGGGGGGAGAGAGAGGTGCCTCAAAGTTCTGGGGCCAAGGCCAAGGAAGCATGCATACAGCGGAGAAAGCTCTGGTGGCCATCATCTAGAGCCACCCAGACAGACCAGTTTCTGCCAGATTTCTCCCCGCCTGCCCAAAATGCAGAATTTATCTGCACCTGAGATGGGGCAGAACTTCCACAACTCACTCGTGGCTTGGCTGTGAATGAGGTGGTCTTGCCCATTCACACTTGAAGATAAACTGCATCATTAGAGTTGGGCAATATTGCAATCCCTATTTACTGCCAAAAGATGCTGCGTCAGTGGTATAAGCATACTGCCTACCTGAACCCCCAACACTAACCTCGCTACAATGTTTGCTCATTACATATGTATGCCCTATGCCAATTCTGCTTTGTCCCAGTCCATATTACCTTGCAGTTATCCAGCTGGAGCCAGCAGTATAACCTAGAGGTTAAAGTAATGAGCTTGGTACATCCAGTAGACCTAGGTTTGATTGCCACAACCTCCCCTTGCGTACTGTGTGACTCTGAGCAAGTCACTTAACCTCCCCAGTGCTCCCGAAGCACCCTGAAAACAGGTATTGTGCCTAGTAGGATTTTTAATAACAATTAAAAAAAAAATCAGATTAAATTGCCTTTTGTCCCATGCTCTTATCCTCTCCAGTTGACTGTGGCTATTGCCACTCTCCTCTGTAGTATTAGCTGGTTCACCCAATATTGTATCATCTGCAGATTTGTACATGTTTTTACATGTTCATTCCTTGAAGTCACTGAGAAGTAGTATAAATAAAACTGGCCCCAAACTGATTACCACCTTTCTTTCTGAACTGTCTCTGTTCCCTCCAGCTTATTGTCACCAGTCACCAGCTGAATTTGCCATCCGCCTAAACAGTCCCCAACATTACAGAGAAAGCTTAAAAAAAAAGCAAAAGTATTCATGTATTTTCTGAATTTCACACCTCCCTTTTTACAGCTGCAGTGGGCGGAGCCTGCAGCCGGTTTGCAGTCACCTCTAAAAACGACTGACTGGATTCTGACCACAGCACAAATCTGGAGCTGCAGCACAATCCGGTCAGAGAGAGCACTCTGCTCAGCGCACATCTGCACTGACCTCACAGCAGAACAGTCTGCCATGGCTAAGATAGCTGCCAGAGCAAAGTGCGCATGCACGACTTCCTCCGCTCATCGCACATGCTCACCGAGCTCATGGTGGGACAGTCCACTGCGCCCAAGATGACTGCCGAAGTGCAGTGTGCATGTGCGACTTCACCACTGCTCACGCATGCGTACTGAGCTCCAACGACCTTTAACTTGAAAACACAAGATCACTGTCCTCTAGACTCCATCTGCTCTGGCTGGCTGTTGCCATTTATAATATTATAATCATTTCCATAGCAACACACTGTGATGTCACAAGCAGGGAATTGTGATGTCTGGTGTAGACAAGTGGCAAGGGCAGATGAAGTCTGGGGACAGTGATCCTTCTTTCATTTCAGTTTATATAGTTCGGCAAATGTGAAAATAGAACATGTGCGACATATAAGAAGAAATGTGTCTAAAAAGTGTGATTTCAAAGTTTCTAGTCACATCAAAGGCCTGCCAAGCTACTCTCTGACTAGAATAACATTTGTAAAAGTTTTAAATACTTACTAATCGTCTGGATTAGTCTCCTACCCAGTACTGTGTGTCAAAGGCATTCTTTTAATCCAGATACAGAACGTCTACTGGTTCCCACTTATTAACCATGTGAGTCAATATCTACAAAAATGGCCATTTAGATTCACAAGCCATGATCTTCACTTTATGAAGCTACGCTGACTCTGTGCAATCAGTCTATACCTAACCATGTGCTCCTCAGTTACATCTCATCAGTGACTCACGTGAATGCCCACAGCTGGAATCCAACATTCAGGCCTATAGTTCCCAGCTTATTCCCTGCCTCTCTTCCTGAACGTTAGATTAACATTATTTTTCTCCGGTCCCTAGGTACCTTCCCCAGTTCTAGTGAGCTTCTAAATCTCACCAGTTCTTCATTGCAGTTTTTTTTGCTATTCCTTAAGAATTCTCAGGTGTAGCCCTGCCTATAGAATCAACGTCATCATGTGTTCTGGCCCAACTGGGAGAACGCTTAGTCTGTTGTATTGTTCCGTGGAAAATCATTTATTTGTCTTTGCTTCCTGTGCAATCATCTCATTTTCTAGCTTTGCAGTGTTGTAATTACTTACTTACGTTCATTTAAATTAAACTGTAAGCATTTCAAATAGACTCACACAGGATCCCTCATAGGCTTTTTCTCTTTTCTTTGATTGCTGTTCTTACCCTACAGTTTATCCACATTTTTTTCCCCTGTCAATGTGTTTACTGCTTCATAAGCTGCTTGTTAGCTGGCTATGCCATTTCCTTCCTCTGTCTTTCCATCACATTTCATGTTCCCAATGAATTTCCTTCAGCAATTATCTCATTTGATTGTTTGCTTTGACATTTCCTTTTTAGGATATGCCATCGTCCTAAATGCAGATTATGTGGTATTATGATCACTGTGTCTTGTGTGGTTCCCAACCTTTGCCTCAGCAATGATACCTTCTCTGTAAGGATCAGGTTGAGGACAGCTTGCCTTCTAGTTCCCTCCATCTTTAACTTGTTGCATAAGGAAGCAGCCCTGTATCATCTCAAACAGCCTGCTCGGTGTACAACTTCCCCTACAACTTAGTGACTTTTCCAGAACCCAGGAAAAACTTTTTGAAATACAATATTCAGACATAATTCAACTTACATTTAATTACTTGTATTTTCCTCTCCTCATTCTTTATTGCTAAACACATCTGAATGACAAAAGGAGTTTTACGTCTCAGATGTCACCTCCTCTTCCTGCTCTACCCCTACTGACATCACCGTTAGCTTGTGACATCATACTATGCTGCTGTGGAAATGACTGGTCTAACAGAAGACGATGCCTTCTGTTGGGGGAGCAAAGTGAAAGTATGAGACGAAGTCTCAGACAAAAAGATCTTATTTCATTGCAAATGTCCTCAATAATTAAGAATAAGGGGACAGAAATACAAAAAAATAATGAAACATAAGTTGAATTATGTCTGACTGTTGTATTTTTAGAAGTTTTGTATACACAACATGCCTGGCTATTAGAGAAATGCATTAATGTCAGAGCAGTTCCAGTCCCCTACATTGCCCTTGTTATAAACTTTGACGACTTCGCCACCATAGCATCCTGTTCCGAGCCTGTAGTCTTTTAACATACTCCCACAGTGTTTAAACTTTCTTTTTTACGTCACTCTTAGCCCTGTTAATTCTGTCCATCTTCACTGCATCAGTCTCATCTTAACATACAGTACAACTCGGTAGACTGAGTAAAATAACATAATTCCTGAAAAAAAAATATATATTTTTTTTTTATTTGGGTGTATTTTGACCCTGAAACAGAATACATTTGTAAAAGTAAAAAAACAAAAACCTAGCACCCATCTAGGTGTCCACAGCTAGTCTTGTGACTACTTGCAACCAAGTTATCACCTGCCTCCTAGCCTCTCTAGTCTTGTGACTATCTGCAACCCAGTTATCACCTCCCTCCTAGCCCCCCAAAAATCTTCCAACATACAGCTTCTAAAAAAGTTTCTGGCTTCCTGGCATAGTGTGCTGCCATCAGACAACTCCGTCTGTACGATTCCAGGAGCAGATACCATCTTTGCAAGTGTCCCCCTTCCTCCCTCGACCCCATCCCAAAGAACCACATGTTATAAGTAGGCAACCAAACTGCCAATCCATGATTGTGGGTGAGTGAAGCAGGGCCAATAGTAGTGAAATTCAGGCTAGTCAATCCTCTCCCCCACCCTAACCTACAGCATGCTGTTTCAGTACAGACAGACTCAGACAGCAGTGCAATCGATGGGGGGAGCAGTCTTAAGTCCTGAAAAAAGACCTCTTTTACTACTTAGGTCCCCCTGTCAATCACAGCTCGGGTGTCAGGGGCACATGTAATAAATGGCCCTTTGGGACCAGGGGGAGGGCACTACAGAAATGGTGTCAGTTTCTGACACCTTGCCATGAGCACAGCAACTTTTGTTTCTCTTAATCTACATGTGGTAAGACGGTGGTGTTGGGGGAGGTGGAGATGATTGGGAAGGGGTTGCCTGACACTAGCAATAACCACCTGGGAGGGTTACAGCAGTTTTCAGAATTTTCATTTTTGTGCAGAATAATGAAAAGCATAAAACCTGGGGTACATAGTAAGAATACTCACTGAAAACAGTACTCATGCACCCCTCCTGCTTTGCCTTCGCCCCTTCTGTGTAATTCCGTGTCTCTCATAAACATTCTGGAGACCTTAACATTCATCCCCCACTTGATTTCTTGCCACTACCATGTTTCGGTCATGCCAATAATTTTGTTATTCTCATTGTATGCTTGCCTTTAAAGTTCTCCAGTTTTATTTTCCAGGCCTTATCTAGCTCCTCTATCACCGGATTCCTCCGTCCTCCCAATGAGCTTCCATACACGCTTGGGTTATTATGATTATTATTAGCTATTATTGGCCACATACATACACTAGACACAGATTGCACTGATTTTTAGGTATGACCTGGGAGGTCACAAGACAAATCCAATACAATGTCAGGGGGTTCCAAGACAAGCAGTACAATACAAAATAATGTGATACAATATTAGGGAAAAGTACCTGGAGCAACACACTGTAAGAAACAAAACATACAGAGCAATACATAAACACGGTCAAGTAAGCATTAAACCACTCCAGAGCATGGTTCTACTGTGGAATTAATCCATGTATTTTTTTTTGGGGTTGGGCACGAGACCACAGGCCAAGTGCCTCCAACCACCCAACCATGGATCAATTCCACAGTAGAACCATGTTCTGGAGTGGTTTAATGCGTCTGTAACATGGCAAGCGTTTTATGAATTATATGTTCATTACTAGAATCAAATAAAAAGAATGACAACAATGAACTGCTGTGGAACATTGTTTTTTCATATTTCAAGCATGTTACTATAGCGTTGTACATAATTCAAAATGTGCACGTTCAAAACTGAACATCTATTAATATACCAATTAACTATTTTTAAGATCTACCACAAGCGCCAAACAAACCAGTACACCTATACATATTGTACTCTGTAGGTTATTATGTTTTTCATATGTATTTTATGCTAATTTTCCTCTGTTCATATTACTGGATTCGGATTTTCACTGTTGCACTATACGAATATACGAAATTTGCCAGCAGATAAAGGCCTAGAGGTCTATCAAGTCTGCTCGAATGTGCAGCTAGCATCCCTTGTTCTGCAGTGGCCCCTCCCTCCAACCCTTCCCCTTGTCCTGTCCCATCCTCGTTTGAAGCAGTCCACTGTTCTACTGCATACCACTTCAGGAGGTAACGCATTCCACCCAGCCACCACCCTCTCTGTAAAAAAGTGTCTCCTCATCTCCCTCCTGAACCTTCCTCGTTCCAGTCTCATATCATGGCCCCTGGTGTCCCTCCTCCTTACATTTGAACAGCCCCTCTGTACTTGTCTTGTTTATTCCTTTCATGTATTTAAAGGTTTCAATCATGTCACCCCTGTCTCTCTCTCCTCCAGTGAGTACATGTTCAACTCCTTCAACCTCCTCTCGTATGATAAGTCCCCAGTCCCTTGATCATCTTTGTTGCTCTGCGCTGCACCCTCCAGTAACTTAATGTCCCTCTTCAGATACGCCGACGCCAGTACTGCGCCGAGTACTCCAGGTGTGGTCTAACTAATGACCTACAGTGGCAGAATCACCCTTCCCTCCTCGAGATATATCCCTTGCAATACAACCCAGCATTTTGTTGGCCTTTGCAGCTGCCTTCCTACATTGTGCCGAGTTGTTCATTGACCCTGTAATGAGCACACCCAGATCCTTCTCCTCCTCTGTCTGGGCTAGCTGCACCTCTAGCTGGTAACTCCTCCTGGGTTCTTCATCCCAAAATGCAGCACCTTGCACTTTTTGGCATTAAAGCCCAGTTGCCAGGTGTCTGACCAGGTTCAAGCTTTGCCAGATCATCCTGCAACCCTGCCATCCCCTAGGTCATCCACCACCGCGCCTACCTTGGTATCATCAGCAAACAGACTGATCTTGTCTTGATGTCCCATGATATGTCTGCAATGAATATCCCAAACAACACTGGTCCCAACACCGAGCCCTGTGGAACACCACTCATCACTGCCCTTGGGTGTGAAAGCTCCCACCCACCACCACCTCTGTTGCCTTCCTGCAGCCAGTTTCCTACCCATCTCACCAGCTTTGCACCCACCCCTGTGCCTACTAACTTCCTTCCCAGCCTTCCATGTGGCACTGAGTCGAATGCCTTACTGAAGTCTAGATACAGGACATCCACTGCATGGTCCCTGTCCAGTTGCCTAGTTACCCAGTCATAGAACTCGACCAGGTTGGTTTGGCAGGATCTGCCATGTACGAAGCCATGCTGTCTGCTGTCATGTAGTCCTTGGCCTCTAGGAGGGCCATCAGCCTCCTTCAGGATGGTCTCCATTAGCTTACCCACGATGGATGTGAGGCTCACTGGTCTGTCGCTTCCGGTTCATCCTTGGGGCCACTCTTGTGGAGGGCACCACATGAGCCATCCTCCAGTCCTGAGGTACACACCCAAAATGTAGTGAGGCATTAAATAGAGTCTGCTAAAGGTCCTGCAAGGACCTCTGCCAGCTCCTTCAGCCCCTGGGGTGGATGCCATCTGGCCTGGCGCTTGTCCACCCTCAGTGCCTCCAAACCCTCTTGAACTCTGCTCTCCATGATTTCCCCATCTGTCACCACTTCTCACCCTGCTGCTGCCATTTCTCCCACCTTGGGTGTCACCCCCCTCTTCTCTTTAGTAAATACTGAGCAGAAGTACTCATTTAGTGCTTCCACCCAACGCCCCTCCTTCCTAATCCTTACTATGTGGTCCTTACAGCTCCTTTTCTCCCTGATGTACTTAAAGAAGTCCTTCTCCCCCTTCTTAATGCCTTGTGCCAGCCTGAGTTCCGTAGATGCTTTGGCTCCCCTTACTGCCCTTGTCACCTCCTTTGATTCTGTCACGTCCTCTTCCCTGTCCTCCCCCCTCCCTGTTTTCTTGTACTTCCTAAAGGCAGCTCTTTCCTCCTTACCTTTCCATGACCTCCTTGCTCAACCAGATCAGTTTCTTAGCCCTAGCCTTCTTGCTCTGGGCTTTGCAGCAGGTTTTGGTTGCCTTCATTATCCCCAGCTTTATGAGCTCCCACCTCTGGTTAGTATCCATACTAGATTGAATTCTGGCCAGGTACCCTTTTACCACTTTCCCCATCCTCCCAAAGTCGGCCCTCCTGAAGTCCAGCACTATTGTGTCAGATTCCACTCCTTCCTTGCCTATAGCCAATGTGAGCCATACTGAGTGGTGGTCATACCCTGACAGCGGTTCCTCCACTATAAGTTCTCTCACAAAGTCCCCATTTGCCAGCACAAGGTCAAGGGTATTCCCTAACCTGGTTGGTTCACTGACCATTTGCAGCAGGAAGCTGTCCTGGAAGGCATCCAGCAGTACGTGCTCCTTTCTGTTCCTGGTTGTTGGGGTGCTCCAGTCCACTCCTGGCATGTTGAAGTCCCCCACAATCACCACACTACCCTTTTCGCAGGTCCTCCTGATCTGTCCCCCTAGTTCCCTGTCTAACTTCTCCGTCTGAGATGGTGGCCTGTACACCACTCCCATTCTAAGAATCCTATTCTTGAAATCCTGGATTTGTATTACAAAGTGACTCCATACTACCCTCCTCCCCTTCCTCCCTTACACACTTCAGTCCTTCCTTCACATATAGTGCCACCCCCCCTCCTTTCCCAATCACCCTGTCCCTACGAAATAACCTGTATCCTGGTACAGACAGGTCCCAGTCATTGTATTGGGTGGCCCATGTTTCCATGATGGCTGCAATGTCCACCTCTCCCTCTGCTATGAGAACCTGTAACTCTGCAGTTTTCCTCCCAAGGCTCTAGCATTAAGGGTAACCACCTTCCACCCTTTTCTCCCCTCCATCCTGCCCTCCTTTCCTAGCATCATCAATAGTACTTGCCATTTGTCCTTTGTCACTGTTATGGGGGTAAGCTCATATGATTTCCAACCTGTGGCCTCTGCACATCTCTTCCCAACTGCCACCCCCACTCCTAGTTTAAATTCCCAACTTCCTCTATGTACTCCTCCATCTCTGTTTCAACACTTTTTCCCTCCTCACTCAAGTGTAGTCTGTCCTTGGCATAGAGACTACTGTCCTCCCAGGTCTCTCCCACCCCCCAACACAGCCCATAGCCTTTAGCACAACACCAGATACTTAGCCATCCATTAAATTCCTCTATTCTCAGCTTCCTTGTTGTGCTTGCCTTTGGCACCAGAAGTATCTCTGAAAAAGTTACTGATCTTCCTGCCCCCTCACATAATTGTGCTAGTTCCTCAAACCTCCTCTGGACTGTATCTACTGTCTTGTCAGCCAGGTCGTTCGTCCCAAGCTGTATAATTAAATGAGGCTTGTCCCTACCCCTTCTAGCATATTTCAGAACAGACTGTCCCACCCTTTCCGCTGTCATTCCTGGCATGGCCTCCACCCAAATGCGACTGTGCCTCTCCCCCTTGCTACCCCACCTAACTCCTCTTAGTATTGAGTCCCCCAGCACTAAGATTCCACCCCTCTTACTCCCTGCTTGCTTCCATTCATCTCCCTCTCTCATTTCCAGCTCTTCTCCTTCCTCCTGCACATTTTTTCCCCCTTTTACCCCCATTGCAATTCTCCCAGCAGAACTTCCCCCTGCTCCAGTTTGGTCCAGGCATTTATCAATTACTCCTCTAATTTTATCATTTCCCTCCTCCACCTTCTTCCTCTCTAGCAGTGCACAACTATTTTCTGAAGGCCCTTCACAAATGTCTGCTCCCTCTCTCTTCATAGTAACCTGTTCTCTCCTTTCCACTCCATGACTTTTGTCACTTCTTCGCCTCCCCTCACAAGTCCCTATCTCCTCCTTCCATTTGTCTTTTGTCTCCTGACCTGGTTTCCCCGGCAATTGTTCTTCCTGTCCTGGGCCCCTTTGTCTCTGCTTCCCTTCTTCTGACCCTCTCCTCACCACTGTTGGCTTAAATCGCCCTCCCTCATCTCCCCTTCCTCCTCCTTCCAGTATTGGGCTAAACCCACCCCCAATCTGCCTTGCCTGTCTTAGTTCCTCCTGCAGACCCTCAATCTCCTTTCTAAGTTTTTCTGTGTGGTTGCACACTAAACATCCTCCCACACTCCAGGCAATTTTGAGAAAGATTGGTGCACCGCAGTTGTTGCAGCCTACCACCCTACCCATTGCTGTCGTTGCCCACCAGCGACCCCCCACCCTTCCAGATGCAGGATACCAAACACTCCCCCAAGTCTCCCCTCTCCCTCCTCTATCAGTGCAAAACATTTTCTTTATTTCCCTTACCTCCTTTGTTGCACACGTTTAGATATATTGAGCAACTGCTTTTTATATTCCTATCCTTCCTATCCACTCTCAAAAACAGACTTTAAGTAGCCATTGCACAACCTTCTTCAAACTCCTGCTCCTCCTTTCCTCAATGCAATATCAATGTGAAGAAGTAATAATGAAAGCTCCTAGATTTGCATTTACTTCCCTTCCACTGACAGAGCAGTCACCTCTTCACTTGCTGCTATGGGTATGTGTGTTAATTTGCATCTTGCAACAAGAATGCATAACGATGTTTTTCATTTTACAGATAACGGTACACCTCTTTTTTTATAATGTTACTATGGAGGAATGTCATACTTACTTACTGTGAGTTTCTATCACATTTTTTAACACTTTTGGCCTGCACTTCCAAAAACTTCATTTCCGTTTCTGCTATCGGGGCAACACTGTTACTGTGGATAACAACCGGGAGTGACAGAACACAGCGATCACAATATGTAGGTGAGTCTTGTTAACTGGATTAATGTCTGGTGTGTGTCTCTCTCCTATTTCCCCGTTTCCTATCGGGGAATCACAGGACAACCATGCTGATATATGCTACTGCGACCGCTACAGTCCCCAAGGTCCCCAGTGTGGCTGGCTGGGTACGAGCAGGATACACAGAGGAATAAGCACTTCAGCGTGCTCCCGACCATGGTCCCAATGCCAAGTACGGTCTAATTCTTGTTGCAGTGCGGTCCCAATGGCAACTATGGATTAATAAGGAGAATTAATCCATGGCTGCTTGGTGGTCACATGTTGTTGTTCGTCCAATGACTTTCAGTTATTTTAGTGTCTAGTTTTTGGCCATGTTACAAGGAACAGTAATATCAACATAGTATACAAGATACGTAACATACAAGCAACACACCATGAAACTCAGTTATCAGTGGGTAGCGTACATACCAGTTGCCCCAGCTGAGGCAGCACCGAAAGTAATACTAACAGCCTAGGCAGGTGAACATAAGAACCACCTGCAGGGATTACCTGCAGACACAGTTAGAACTGGCCTTAGAAACATAGAAACAGAGTTTGATGGCAGATAAGGACCACTTGGCCCACCTAGTCTGCCCATTTCTCTACCTAACGGATAAGCTGCAGATCCTAGTTAACCAACAGCCTACTTCCTCCTACCCCTACTGGAATTGCCTTATGTCCGTCCCATGCATTCTTGAATTCACCCACTGTTTTTGACTCTACGACCTTCTCAGGAAGGCTATTCCATGCATCTACAACCCCCTCTGTGAAGAAATACTTCCTCACATTGCCTCTGAGCCATCCCCCCTCTATCTTCAAATTGTGCCCCCTTGTTCTTGCACATCTCTTTTTCTGAAAAATGCTACCCTCTTGGACTTTGTTGATTACCTTGAGGTATTTGAAAGTTTCTATCATGCTCCTTTTACTCAAGGCTATACATCTTAAGCTCCTTTAGTCGTTTTTCATATTCTTCTGGTGCAGACTTTGCACTATTTTTGCTGCCCTCCTCTGGACAGCCTCCACGCTGTCTATGTCTTTGCAGAGATGGGGTCTCCAGAACTGTACACAGTACTCCAGATGTGGTCTTACCAACTGTCTGTACAAAGGGCCAACAACTTCCTGTTTTCTAGTGGTGATGCCTCTCCCTGTGCATTCCAGTATTCCCCCAGCCCTCCTTACTGCCTTCTCACACTGCTGGCCCACCTTTAGGTCGTCTGATATGACTACCCCCAGATCCCTTTCCATTTTTTTGTCAGTATCTCTCACCCCCCATTGTGTACTTTTCCCCTGGGTTTTTATTTCCCAGGTGCATTACTTTTCACTTCTTTGTGTTGAATCTAAGCTGCCATACATTTGACCATTCCTCCAACCTTGCCAAGTCCCTTTTCATCCTTCCACCCCACCTTGCGTATCAACCCTGTTGCAGATTTGTGTGTCATCTGCAAAGAGACATATTTTTCCTTCCAGTCCCTCTGCAATGTCAATTATAAAGACATTAAAAAGGACCGGCCCCAGTACTGAACCCTATGGTACCCCACTAGTAACCCCCTTTTCTTCACTGTGGACTCCATTTACTATTACCCTCGGTGTCCTGTTGTCCAGCCAGTGTTTTACCCGGGCTACCACCATGGGACCCACTCCCAGGCTGGCTAATTTGTTTATTAATCTTTTGAGTGGGACTGTGTCAAATGCCTTGCTAAAGTCTAGGTAGGCCATGTCCACAGCCCCTACCTGGTCTACTGCTTTGGTCACCCAGTCAAAGAAATCAATCAGATTTGTCTGACCTGACCTTCATGCTGTGAATCCATGCTGCCTTGGGTCCTGTGCCCCACTGGTCTCTAGGTACTCAACAATTCTTTCCTTCAGAAGTGATTCCATCATTTTCCCTACCACTAAGGTCAAACTGACAGGTCTGTAGTTTCCAGCCTCTGTCTTGCTCCTACTTTTGTGAAGGGGAATTACATCCTCCCTCCTATAGTCCTCAGGTAGCACACCATCCTCCTATGATTTATTAAAAAAGGTAGTCAGTGGTGTTACTAGTTCTTCCCTTAGTTCTTTTAGAATTCTGGGGTGAATCCCATCAGGCCCCATTGCTTTATCCACCTTCAGTTTTAAAGAGTTCTTTCAGAACCCTTTATTCTGTGAAATGAATAATATCAACCCCCTATCCAAAGTTCTTCTATTGACTGGATTAGGTATCTCCCCCTGCTTTTCCACTGTGAATACTGAGCAGAAGTATTTGTTCAGTATCCCTGCTTTTTCACTGTCGCTCTCTGCCCAACCACCTTCCTCTTTACTCAGCCTCAGTATCCCTGCCTTAGTCTTTCTTTGCTCCCTAATGTACCTATAAAAGGTTTTATCCCCCTTCTTAACTGAGTTGGCCATCTTTTCCTTGGTTTGGGCCTTTGCTATTCTGACTGCCTTACCCGCTTCCTTCTGCTTTAACTGGTACAGTTCTCTGTCCTGCTCCTTCTGTTTCCTTATACTTCCTGAATGCTATCTTTTTCTTCCTAACCCTCCCCGCCACTTCTTTTGAGAACCATAGTAGTTTTTTTTTTTTGTTTTGATTTATTTGCTTCACACAAAGGCTTGTTGCTTCTGTGATGGTGGTTTTGATGTTTCTCCATTGTTGCTCCACCCAACCTTCTTGCCTGTTTGCTAGTGTTTTTCTGAAGTACTCTCCCATTTTGACAAAATCAGCCCTCCTGAAGTCCAGGACCTTCACTTTTGTATGGCTTGACTCTACAGCTAAGTTTATTGTGAACCACACTGTTTGGTGGTCGCTTGTTCCTATTTGGCTACCCTCTTCAAGATCAGAGATCCTCTCTCCATCCCCATTTGAGAGTATGAGGTCTAAGATTGCTCCCTCCCTAGTGGGTTCCAAAACTAGCTGTCTAAGGCATGCCCCCTGTAGGGCATTGAGAATGGCCCTGCTCTTGGATGTGGCTGCAGCAAAGGTGCTCCAGTTAACATCTGGCATATTCAGGTCCCCCATCAGCAATATCTCCCCTTTCTCTGCCATCCAACGGATGCCTTCTATCATTTCTTTGTCTATTTCCTTCCCCTGAGACAGGGGTCTGTATACAACCCCTGTGCAGACTGTGGTGCCATTTCCAGTCTCCAGGGTGACCCACAGTGCCTCCTCTCCTTCCTGTTTACCCTTTAGTTCTGTTACTTTGATCCCTTCCCTTACATAGAGAGCTACTACTCCTCCTCTTCTACCCTTCCTGTCCCTCCTGTAGATTGTGTACCCTGGTATGTTGACATCAGAGTCATGGTTCTCTGTGTACCATGTTTCTGTGACTGCCACGATATTCAGGCATCCCTCTTCTGTCAAGGCCACCATTTTGGGGAGCTTTTTACCTAGACTATGGGCATTGGTACTCATTACCCTCCACTTTTTTATGGCTTTATTTCTTTTTGCCCCATCCCTGACATTAATGCCTTTGTCTTTTTCTCCATTTACCCCTGCCCTTCTCCCTATTGACTGCTCTATCTTGGTGTTTACCTCACTAACTACCCAGATTTTTGGGGCTAGGATTTCCCTTTTCCTTTTCAGTGCCTCCCCCTTGGCTAGTTTAAATGCTTGCCAATGAAGCATTTAAACCTATCACCTAGGATCCTGGTTCCCCTCCCGGATAGATGCAGACCATCGTGCCAGTATAGGCCTGCATCCCTCCAGGTGGAGCCCCAGTCCCCAATGAAGCCAAATCCCTGAGCTCTGCCTTGAGGTAAGCCCACAGGGAGTTTGTAAACTAAAGACACGTTCACACTGCTCGATGCCGCAGTGGATCCCTTGCGATCATTTAGAAAAATTATTCTGAAATCGCTAAGAGCAGCGTTCACACAGCATCAGCTTTGGTGTTTCCCTTTTCCTTTCAGGGGTGTGGGTGTTCTTCAGGTCACAGCATCAGTAAATGGATGAAAAAATAAAATACACCAATGCAAGTGTTCACACGGCAAAGGAATCCACCCACAACGTCCTGCAAACCAAGGAAATCAGGGATCGAGATTGCAACACTACAACGCAAACACAGTAGAGTTCACACGTGGGAAGGGGCACTGATGTGATGGTTGTGAGCCACTGGCAATAACTCACAGTTGCTCATGTGAACAAGCCTATAGCATGGGAGGAGGAGCAATGGACTGAGTGGCAGGCAGTTCCAGAGTTTGGGCACAGCAACGCAAATGGCCATGATTCCCCATAAGGGACAAGTCTTCTTCCAAATCCCTTGTTCAAATTATCACCCACACCTCCTCTCTACAAATGCACTGGCTCCCATTTTGTTGATATGGACAGCACTGAACCTGTAGAGATCCAATTTTTCCAAAAGGATTCTGAATTCACCAACACTCTAATAACTTCCTTCGCCAAATTTCTAGTCATAGTTACTTTGAATATACGTCTGACACCCTTCTGCTCTTTAGCGTGCTACCTACAGTATTTTTACGTACTTATTTTACCAGGAAGAAGCTCCACTGAGCAAGCTCATTTAAAAGGAGGTCCTGGGTAGGACAGTGTACAAAAACAAATCATCAGTAGAAATTACACCAAACGTATTTGCCACAATTATAAAAATAATACCAGTATTGATTCAGGAAGCTAGTATAAACATAAAATACACATTGCAGTTCAAGAATAAAAACAGAAGCAATTAAAAAACACACATGTGAACATGTTACACAAACACAGTAGCTCTCTGAACCTGCTTTACAGAATCACTTTTCTATGTCTTCCAATGTCATTGGTTCTGTCTCTACCAGAATTCTATCCATTCATGCCTCCTTTTCATGCACCTGGAAGGTAAAAGACTACACGAGGGCTTGGAGCAATGATTGCACTTTGCACTAACATCTTCCAATGAAATCCACCAAGACGACTCCTACTACAGTCTTTTTCTGCACTTCTCTCTCATTTGTCTCTCATGGGCACGGGGACCTCCATGGTGAGTAGATGCTGCATTACACCACCTGCGGGCACCACACATTTCTGACCTCTGCTGGCTTTTCCAGGAAAGAGAATGTGATAAATGCATTTCGTTTTTCCTATATTCATTGTAACTAAGCTGTCTCTTGCTCTGGTCTCCGTGATATCCACTCTCCACTACCTACTATTCACCATGCTCTCCCAGTAAACCATCTCCCATCTATATTTTGTACAACATGCTCAGTCAGTCCTTCAGATCCTTAATTTTTGAATAGTTTACTCAGATGCAATACAATGCAAGTGAAATCCTCTGAATGTCTGCACCCAGAAACCAATACATCACATACTAAACGAAGAGCACAGGGGCCTCCAATCGATGCAGGTCCCTCCAATTCCGCCAACCTTTGACAAACAAGCAAAACAGAACTGACGAAGCTAATATTAACTGAAGTAACCACTGCAGTTCTTTCCATTTTGCTAGTGATACTACTTTGCATTTCGGTACCAAACAAGCTACTTATTGTGATGTCACCAGGCTGCGGTAGCTAACCATGCCTTAGAGACGCAAGACTGAGGGGCCTGGGTCCATCCAAAGTTAGAATGAAACAGTGCAGTGCCATCACAAGGAGACAGACAGAGAGACAGTGTCAACTCTTTTCACATCATATTATTTCCTAGTTGAAAACACATTTTCCAGCACTTTGAGGAGAGAACTAGTGTCAAAATTTCCAAAAAAACAGATGCTGTGCGGAGGGTTTTGATGTGTGTCTGTTGACTTAGTGCAACCCTTCCCATGTTTGCTGTTAGGATTTTTTTTCCCCTAAAATTCCATTCTTGATTTATGGCTCCTGGCATACTCCATATAGAAACTGATGGCGGACAAGGACCGCTAGACCCACCCATTCTGCCCTTTTTCTCTACCTGCTGCTAAAACCACAGGCCCTACCTGATCTCCAGTTTTTCTCTCTTTCCTGTCACTAGGGTGTCTATTTCTTTTATTGCCTGTCCTTTTCCCACAATGCCACTTGTCCAAAGTGATAGTCAGGGTGGGACAAATCAGGTAACCAGTTGGTCACTGGTCACTAAAAACTGGTTTGGCTACTACATTCTGAAAGTCAGTGACCAACTGGGCACCAGCCCAGTAAGTGATTTTAACCCTCAGTGGTATTAATTCTGATTAATACATTATGACCAAAAAACAATTTTTCTTTGGTTATCAAATGTTAAAACCTAGTGGCCAGTGGCCAGCCGGACACCAACTAACAAACTAATTTGTCCCACCCTGGTAAGAGTGATGCATCAGAGACCACTGATTCGATAAGTGTTCCTTCACTGTCCTGTCTGTAGCAGCATTGCACTGTTAAGATCTTGTTCTGGTCTCAAACACATAGCCCTTTCCAATCCAGTGTTTTTGTTTTCTAGTTGTGCATTTAAGTTTAGCCTAGCAGGAGTTAATGTTTTGATTGTAAAGATTATCTTTCCAACTTAGTCCTGGCAATTGAAACTCACCATCCTGGCATCCAATGTGAGAAGGCAGTAAGGAGGGCTGGGGGGATACAGGGAAGTATAGGGAAAGGCATCACCAGTAGAAAACAAGAAGGTGTTATCCCTCTGTACAGACAGTTGGTGAGACCCCATCTGGAGCACTGCGTGCAGTTCTGGAGACCCAATCTCCACAAGGACATAAGACAGTATTGGAGGCAGTCCAGAGGAGGGCAACTAAAATGGTGCAGGGTCTGCACCAAAAGCCATATGAAGAGAGACTAAAGGAGCTTAATATGTGTACACACAAGGGGGGACATGATAGAAACTTTCAAGTACATCAAGGGAATCAACAGAGTCCAAGATGGTAGCATCTTTCAGAAAAAGAGATTTGCAAGAACAAGGGGGCACAATTTGAAGACAGAGGGGGGACGGCTCAAAGGTAATGTGAGGAAGTATTTTTTCATGGAGAGGGTTGTGGATACATGGAACAGCCTTCCTGAGGAGGTAGTGGACTCAAAAACAGTGGAATAATTCAAGAATGCATGGGACAGACATATGGCAATTCTAGTGGGGGGTAGGAAGAAGTAGGCTGTTGGTTAACTAGGATCTGCAGCCTATCCAGTAGGTAGGGAAATGGACAGACTAGGTGGGCCAAGCGGTCCTTATCTGCCATCAAATTCTATGTTTCTATGTTTCCATGAAAGAGTCTAACACGTTTCAATATAAGAAAAATAGCAGGACAAGAGGACACAGGATGAGATTACAGGGAGGCCGGTTAAGTGGTAATGTGAGGAAATTCTTTTTCACAGAAAGGGTGGTGGATGCATGAAACATCCTACCTCAGGAAGTGGTGGATATGAATACAGTGCAGGGCTTCAAACAGGCATGGGACAGGCATAAGGGAGCAATACAGATGAGTATGAATAGATAGGCCATTGACAGAGCAAAGGCCTATGGCACATTCATAAGGTAGAAAAAGAAATGGGCAGACTGGATGGGTCTTGCAGTCCTTATCTGCCATCAGCCTCCATGTTTCTATGAAAAAGGGGGCTCCACTTGGGGTTGGTGGCTGCACCTTGCTGGCGGACCTTCTCTCTCGGACTTGTCCGGTGGCCTGCCTTCTCAACGCTAATGCTACCATGTGTTCTGTGAGTTGAACACACAGACATACTTTTTAAAGATGCTGTGTTAAGGTTGCGATCTCTTGCATATTTGTGACTACACTAAGATCACAGCCTATTTTCTGTAGACGCCACCATCTGGCTAAGCACCCGCCTGGACACTACATAAAGACAAAGGGTCCTAAACCTAGGGATCCTAACACCCCCTTCCCCCCCACAATCCAGACATCCGGACAGGTGGCGGTGCACTTGGGTGGACCATCTTGAAGTGATGGTTAAAATGGTTAACTGTTTTGAAATGTTAAATATGTTCCATATTTGGTCAGAGGTTCACAAATCCAGCACGCTACTTGCAAGTTTTCTCTAACTTTACATTTTGGCAGACTGTTTTTTTTTTCTTGAGTCCAGAGGCCTATATACTTTACAAAAACTACAATATTGGTATATAATGACTGTATCCTATAGTGTTAATGGTATAAACAACCTTACAAAGAGATTGAGGATCCTGCAGGAACTACAGACTTCAGACAACCTGACTCACCGAGTGACAGGAGCGATGTGGGCAGCTTTCTGGCGCTGCTGTGTACTGGGAGAATGGTGGCAGGTGCATGCATGGAGTGAGCGAAACCCAGCACGTGTTCGCCGTTACAACCCATGAGTTATAACGGCACATTATAATCGGGTTTCCCTATGGGAGAAAAAAGCTCACAAGTCATTTTAAGTAAATGAAAGAATAACTTTTTTGAGGCAGAAATTGGCAACACTTGCAGATATGTAATATATTATTGCATTAGGTTAAACTGTTAGATATGTACATAGAACCATATAGAAACATGAAGTTTTGTGGCAGAAAAGGCCAGTAGGCCTACCACGTGTCTGCCCAGTCCTACCTATTTAATGTGGAATGTAAGCACCCTAGTGGTTCATCACACCTCACTCCTCTCCTCTCCCCCAACCCCCTTCGATACCATTTTTGCATGCTCATACACTTGCCCTAGTCATGTTTGAGTCACCCAGTTCTTTTGCACAAACCATCACTTCTGGAAACTTATTCCACACCTCCACCACTCTTTCTGTGAAAAATACTGTCTGGTATTCCTCCAAAATTTGCACACCACCAACATAGAGGTTATAAGTCCATCAAGTTTGACTGGCCCTATCTAATATAGATTCTGAGGGTCCTAGTCTCTTGGAGTTAATCCTGGCATTTGCATTCTCACTTAGTTTGAACAAGTCCCCGCTATCCAAATTGTTCACCTCGTGGAGGTATCTGTATGACAATCATGTCCCCTATCTCCCTTGTTGCCTTCATAGCGTACATGGTTAAGGTCTTACACTCTCTACTTAAGTCCTTCCTTATTGTTCATGAATCCTCTTGATTACCTTCCCCTACATGCCTCCACTGAGTCCAATCTGTCCACGTCCTTTCTCAAATGTGGGCTCTAAAACTGTACAGAGTATTCCTGGTGAGGACACACCAATGACCTAGACAGTGGTAAGAACATTTTCTTTCACCAGCTGCTGATCTCCATCTCTATGCACCCTACAATCCTGTTAAGACTTTCCTACCGTTCTATTGCTCTGAGCTGTTGTCATTAAATTGTCTGAAATTACATGCCCCAAGTCTTTCTCCTTTGTCATGCATTCCAGAAGAACCCCTTCCCTATACTGTACTGACTTTATGGATTTCTTACCCCAGTGCACATCACCTTGTATTTCTTGGTGTCAAATTTTAATTGCCATACGTTTGACCATGTCAACATTATGATAAGAGAATTCTATATTAAACTATAATTTTTAATACCAGGACATCGCATAAGTCAACTAATACTATCCAGAGTGCAGAATTCATTGGGAGATAATAGGCCCTCCTCCGGTGTGTGCTGAAAAGAACCTGACTTATGGTCTTGTGCTTCATCTGCCAACAGACACACAGCTTGCCCTGTACTGTTGCACACATGGCTGCAAAAAGCACAGACCCCCTAGAACCAAAAAGATAATCAAACAGATAATACTGCTAAAAAGTCCAAACTAAAGAACCAAAATTCACACGCAGAAAATAATCACCACAGCAAAAAGCACACAACCCCCTACCCAAACAAAAAACACTGCATAAACTGAAAACCAGAGAAGAAAAAGCGAATGAAGCAAACACTCACTAAACAAGATCTTCTGCTAACTAGAGGGTTTATTTCAAGCAAAGACTGAGTGATGTCATCAAACAGGAAGGCATCTTAAAAGCACAGCAATACTACCACGCAAAACTGGACATTCCCTTAAAACACTCAATTCATTTATCAATAAAACCATTTTATACTTGGGATAAGACACTTCAGACTGGAGATTATGCTATATAATAACATACCTCCTAGTGGCTGATACCGGAGACAAAATATACCAGTTGTTAAATCACTGAAACATAATGCCCAGTCTACTGCATCTGATCGTCAACCTTGTATTTTTGCCAGACTTCACAGTTTGTTGTTTCTGCAAGGTATATAATCAACAGACAAGTGAATGAAATGGTTTATCCAATTGTAACCTCGAAATGTTCCTGTCAGTAAGTCATATTCAGCTTTCTTTAACTGGGCCTTTGCCTTTAAATGATAAAGGGGACTTATATTAGTTTACTGCATATACTTGACTCAGAAAGCAAAGGCAGCTTCTACAGAAAACTCCATTATTTTATTATTAGGCGCTTTTATGAGAGCGAGTTATTATGTTTAATTGATTACTTAGAGTATTGTAAAAATCTATGCAGCAGTGTTCTTGGAACAAATTGCAAGAATGCCATTTTTGTTTCCATGGTAGCCTACACCTACAGCCTATGAAGAAATACCAGTATCTGCTCAGGAACCAGGAGGTACTCTTACATTAAAAAAAGAAGGTTGTCATGTCCTAGCAAGGGCAGCACGAATTAATAAAATCTGCAGTATTCCTAAATGGAATAATAAACAAAATCTTATATGTAATAACAGAAATGGAAAGTCACATCTTTCTGAGAAGGTGGCACTCATTTGCAATGAATAACTATTTTTAGTTAAGCACAGATGGAGAAAGCTTAGGTTGTATTTCGGGCACCAAAGCTTGGAATGAGTTATGGCAATTGTGGTAGGGTCAGTGACCCCCCCCCCAACCGAACTTGGATATGCTCTCATGGATACAGAGCATATGTAATTACCTGCCTATGTTTTGGAGGTAATTTGCTAACATTGTGGGCTAAAATATTAAAAAAATCTGTTGCAACAGTCTCCTGCTCTTCTAATCTCTTCCTTTTACTATCGCTCCTTCTCTGTCATTCCCCTACTCAAGCTTGGCCAGCTTTGAGCAGTCTTTCTGTCCCTTTCCTTATTTCCAGCTCATTTTCTCTAAATAATAAAGCCCCGATGTTTAGAATGTTCTGTGCTTGCAGTACAAGCTGTTCTGATTAATTTTCCTGCACGAATGTGCGCATGTTCGACTGTGCGATCGTGCAACTGTGCGATCGTGCAAAGACGCCGAAAAAAGAGTTTGTTACGGCGTTTTCATTATCTGGTGAAGCTCTGAACAACTTAACAGCCTTTTTGCTTGTTTTTAGTGCGAGAAGCTCAGAGTTATGTTATACCTCAGAATTATAACTGAGAAATCATTTGAAAAGTGGTGTTTGTTTGTTTGCTTAAATTAAAAGGTTAAACTAGTACTTTTAAAAGAGAAAAGGCAAAGCATGCCACTGTTAAAAGGAGAGAGATAAAACTGTTTAACTTAAAAGGACTAAAGTCTCCTAACGTGATGCAGAAATGCCTTAGACTTACAAATCTGTTGTAAAGTGCTTCCAGCTCCTCTCAGTCCAATTTCCTTATAGGACTGAGTGGCCCTGGTTGACCCACTTTTATGATGCAAGTTGGGGGAGGAGCTAACTGAGTCATGTGCTCCTCCACTGGTATAAAAGGAGGGGAATGTGGAGTGTTGAGTCAGTGTGTGGTAGGAAGGCAAACCTACCAGATGCCTAGCCAGATTCTAGGTGCCTTTTTGGCAGGAATTTTTATTTCTTGTTAAAGATATGATTTCCTGTGCTTTATGTTTTTTTTTTAAAGTTATGTACAAAGTCCATTTTATTTTTTTCTGCTTCTAATAAATTTCGAAGTATTGGATCCTGACTGCTTTCTGGACTTTATTGGACACCCCCACGTGCACAGCAATGTATTGCTAAGGAGAGATATTCCTGTGGATCAGACTATTCTGCATCTGATAAAGTTGACAATGTGGCCATCTCACTCTATAGTGAAGGGATATGTCATTACACCACCAAAAAAAAGAAGCAGCTAAAAACCACATAGAACAATAAAGGAGGTGGAAGCAGACGACAGCTGCCACATTCTACGGATGCCAAACAGTACTTTTATGGCACAAATATAGATCCCTGAGACAAGATGCAGTGGCCCTTTAAGGCCCATAGCCCCTCAAGGCTACTGACACCCTGCCCCTATAGGCCACTTAATCCCTGCTGGCCTCTCAATGCTGAAAAAAAGGCCACACAGACTATTTAAGAGACGCAGGAAAATGTGTGAAAAGAGTGTGTGCTAAAATGAGAAAAATGTTTTAAAACTTTCTTTTTTTTGCCCCCTTTTCCACTTGCTTTGGGCTGCTAATGAAATCCTGAGGGGGAAGAGCTGATTTCCTGAACTAAAATCAGAGCTTCCAAATCAGCACTCCTCAAATGAGGGCCGTCTCCTGATTCTGACCACTAAAATCAGGGTGATTTTAAAAGTGCCCTTATACACATTTATTTTTTTATTTTTAATATTTTTGGTAACCTGGTAGGGCCCATTAGTCATAAGTGCCCGTTTTCAGGGGCAACCCAGGAGCACTGGGGTAGTTAAGTGACTTGCTCAGAGTCACACAGCATGCAAGTGGAGGTTATGGGAATCAAACTCAGGTCTGCAGGATGTACCAAGATCATTCATAGCTCATTACTCTAACCTCTAGGCCCTACTGAATCTAAGGTGCTAGAAATGCATTATTAAAGTTGTTTAAAAACAGAAGGAATAGTCTGATCTTTGATTCAGCCGATTTAAAGGACATGGAGTGGTTCCATAAAAAAAAAGGCAGGGGGAATCACAGAAAAAGGAAAAAATCTAGGAGGCTTCATGAAAATAGGGAGACTTGGAAGGTATGTAAAATTTATCTGAGTTGTACTGGCTATTTAAAAAGGGGTCCAACTAGAAACAGAGAGAAACGAGATGTGAAGCAGTGAGGTTATCATGCTGAATGCTGGACAGTGGATACAACAGTTTCTTTCTGAAAAGCTGAGAGATACAGTCGGGCTGCTGGCACAGCAGTGTGGTTACCACTCATGACGCTGGCATTCAGAGTTAGTGAATGAGTTTGGATCATCGAGGGCAGGCTGGGGAAGGAAAATAGAGTGTTCCAGTGGACACTCCTTCCCTACAGGGAGGGAGAGTGCACATCCTCATAGAAATACTGCTCTCTATGTGACCACAGTGGAGGTACATGCCAGGAATTTCTATAGTGGAGGACGCCACTAACGTAAGTGCATGGTGTGCTTACTGCACTAGCATGTCCAATGATGTCATTAATATTGTCCTTGGAGAGAGGAAGAAAATTAAATCCCCCTTCCCAAAAGCTGTATGACGGTCTGCAACACTTACCGGTTGCACACTGGTCAGTCTAGTCAGCCTGCATGTGGAGTTATAAGGGTCAAGAGGGGTTTGAGGTTGCCTTGAAGGCGCCGGGCGCAGAAGCCACAGCAGCCACGGGCAGTTGTAAGTCCTGGGGAAAAACAAGTTAGTGGGGTTGGGGAGTGAGTCATATAAGAGACCAGATGAGAGGGGCTCAAGGGTCGCAGCGACATAGACATAACTGCCTCCCATCAGCTGCCAGTACATACTACCCATCATTCACTGTCCCATTTGGGGATGAAGGACAGCACCACAAATGAATTTCAAAAGGAAATCACAGCATCAGAGATTGACTAGCATGCATGCATGCAGTGTGGTCTCGTGATTAAAGCACTGAGCTATGAAAACAGAGATCACAGGGATACCCTGAAGGCCCATCTGCAGCATGCTGCACTCCTGTGCGAACAACCTGGATTTATGAGCCGACTTGGTGCATCACGATGGGGGTCAGGCACTGCTGAGACAGCTACTCCACTGCAGCATGTTGCAGTCCTGTGCGAACAACCTGGATTTATGAACCGACTTGGTGCATCACGATGGGGGTCAGGCACTGCTGAGACAGCTACTCCACTGCAGCATGCTGCACTCCGGTGCGAACAACCTGGATTTATGAACTGACTTGGTGCATCACGATGGGGGTCAGGCACTGCTGAGACAGCTACTCCACTGCAGCATGCTGCACTCCTGTGCGAACGACCTGGATTTATGAACTGACTTGGTGCATCACGATGGGGTCAGGCACTGCTGAGGCAGCTACTCCACTGCAGCATGTCTCAGCCAAGGAGGGCTTGGGGAGGGTTGGTCTGCCACCACAGCTTTTCTCAGCTTCACTTCACTGTCCTCTCACCCAACCCTCATGCTTGGAGTCTCATACCATAGCAGTCATCACTCAGAGGTGCTATTAACTTTATTAAACCCCAAGCTTAATGGATTATGCCGATCAAAATTCACTATTGTTATGCTATAACTGAAGTACAAGAAATGTTTTGTGTGACTTAAAAGGTCATTATTGCCCCTAACTATACACAGACAATGAGGGCAGAAAAAGACCAATGGTCCATCCGATCTGCCCGTGGTACCCTATCTAACCAGAGGACCTACTGTTCTATCCAGGGTCCTAGCCCTCCCCACATCCACCCCTCTATTCCCCTCACAGTTTCTGTGGTCCAGGGCAACCACAATACCCATCACTGTCCCAGCCATGCTTGAAACCATTAATGGTTTCAGCACTCACCATCTTGGCTGGTGAACTGTTCCACAGTTCCACCACCCTTTCTGTACAATAATATTTCCTCATATCCCTCCTGAACCTCCTTTCTGTCAGTTTCCACTCATGCCCTTGTGACCACAAACTGTTACTCCTGCTAAATAATTCACTGCAGTCTACCTTACGTTATAAATATAATATTTCTTACTAATGTACTCACTATTTCCCATTAGCAAATCACATATTCCTTGTGTTAAATTTTCTGTATCCAATCCCCTGACCTCTGTTTCCTAACCTCCTTACAGTGGCAGCAGTCTACTGTTTTTGGACTGCAGTGGGCTTTTGGATACAGTCTGTATGAATGGCATTATACAAAACCAACTTTCTTTCCTGCTGTAAACTGTGATACATGAAAATGACGTACTCACCGTAATTGTTGATCTTCTAGGAATATCATCGCCATTGATTCACACGTGTGGGTCTTAGCTGGAGGTGCTTTTATGGGAGCCAAAAATTTTCAGGAAGGCTGGAGTCAAGGTAAGCTTCACGCAGGCTTACCTTGGCACCGGTCCTCAAATGCCTCAGTATCTTTTTTAAACCGAGGAGGTGCAGCATAGCCCATCAAGTACTTGTGCACTTAACCAAACAGCATAAGACAGCCCCAGTGACACGTAAAACAAGAGTCAAACTAGTAACACGGTATCTTCACAGCATGCACTGAGTATAAAGGGGTGAAGGCCAATAAAATATACTGGAGTGAGCCTGGGGGATGGCAGGCAGGCCAGTGAATCAACGGGGAAGATATTCCTAGAAGAGCAAGAATTACGGGTAGTATGTTACTGTCATATCTTCCAGGAATCAATCTTCACCACTGATTCTCACTAGTGGGTCAGAATACCAAACTCAGATAAAAATTCCTCAAGACTAGGGGAGTAGCAGTCAAGGGCTCACTTGGGATAATAATCCATTGAGGACTGCCCAGTCAAAGCTGGTATTCTGCCTGACATAGGCATCCAGGGCATAGTGCTTAAAGGTGTGCACTGTGCTCCAAGTTGCAGCTCTGCAAATATCACCGACAGGTACAGAGTGAATCCCTTCCAGGGATGTGGCGACTGCTCTGGTGGAGTGGGCATGTATCTGTCCCCTCAGCTTGATCTGCACCATGGCACAGCAATGGCACAAATAGTTCACAATCCAGGCAGAAAAGCACTTGACTGTAATATGCTGTCCCTTTAGAGTAGGATTAAAGGAGACAAAGAGCTGTTTAGACTGTCTACCGACATCACTTTTGTTAGAAGCTTGGGATGCATGCAGAGGACAAACCTGTCCTTATGTAAAACAGTATATGGAGGGTCTGTGACCAAGGCATGGATTTCAAACACACTGTGCACACAGGTATTGCCCTGTAGAAATGCTGCTTTCCAAGTTAACAACTTCAGCTCACAGACTGCAAAGGTCTCAAAAGGTTTGTGAAAAAGCATGTCCAGCACAAAGTTGGTAATGTATCCCAGGCAGCCACTGGCTTCCTGATGGGAAGCCTTGTGTGCAAAATGCCCTTACAGAACCTCTTGAACAATGGCAGCTGTGCCAGGTAAAGGGTACCAGTGGACTTGTGGTATACAGATACAGCATACAGGTGGACCTTCACTTTGGAATACAGTAGACTAGCATCAGAAAGGTCCAGCAAGTACTCCAGAACTTTGTAGGGGGCACCCAAAGAGGTCCATGTAGGTTTTGAAGCACCAAAT
This sequence comes from Neoceratodus forsteri, assembly GCA_016271365.2. Classification (NCBI taxonomy): domain Eukaryota; kingdom Metazoa; phylum Chordata; order Ceratodontiformes; family Ceratodontidae; genus Neoceratodus; species Neoceratodus forsteri. The sequence goes on from CM028137.1 coordinate 942,688,696, forward strand.
GGAAATTTTCCACTTGGCTGCGTAAGTTTTCCTAGTTGAAGTCATATGAACAGTCAAAAGTCTTTGAGACCCTCTGAGATATTTTTTATCTGTTCACTTCTATGTCTTCAGAAACCAAGTCTGAGGATGATGGGAGCACAGGTTGGGAGGGACCAGGAGACCCTGAATCAACAAGTCTGTCCTGAGAGGGAGAATCCTGAGTTTGCTGACTGCCAGTCTGTTCAACCGAGGAAACAATATCTGCTGAAGTCAGCTGGGGGTGACCAGTATCATCTTACCCCTGTGCATCTCCAGTGTAAGTAATGTCCTCTGCACTACAGGGATTGGTGGGAATGCATACAGAACTAGATTTTGCCATTGCAGTCTGAATGCATCTTGACAGAAAATGCCATGCCCTGGATTTCTGGAGCAGAATAGAGGCAGTTTGGCTTGGTGCTTGCGTGGGAACACAAAAAGGTCCACACCTGGGGCACCCACTTGTTGAACAGGGATCTCACGATATCTGGAGCTAGTGACCACTCTTGAGAATTGGCCTGTGTCTGGCTGCGCTTGTCTGCCAGAGCATTCTGGACTCTTGGCAAACAAATTGCTTGGAGCAGGATCCCCTACACCACTCCCACATTCTTACTGCCTCCATGCAGAAAGTACAAGCGTGTGCTCCTCCCTGTTTTTTTATGTAATACATGACAGACTTGTCTGTCTGAAGGAGGACTGTTCTGTGCCTGACAAGGTCCACTAGGGCTTGCAGGCCATACAGAACAGCTTGCATCTCCAACACAGTGATGTGAAGATGAGTCTCTAACAGATCCAGACCCCTTGTTTGTGGAGATCCTGACAAGGGGTTCCCCACCCCAACAGGGAGGCATCCATGGTAAGTCACCTAAGGCTCTGGATGGGAGAAGGGAAAGCCCTAGAGAAGACTGTTGTCCACAGACCACCATGTTAGTGACCGAACCAGGGGCTTGGTTACCTGAATGGCGTAGGTCTGATGGTGTGATGCTTGTGACCACTGTGCACCGAGCATCCAGAGTCATTCTCTTGTGCAGCCATGCCAAGGCCACGGTGAACAATGAAAGGCTATTAGATCCAGCATGCATTGCAAGGAGTGGGCTTTCACAGTTTTGCATTCCATGGTGTAGCATCTAAAGGATCGCCTGCAGCCTGCTCTCTGGAAAAAGGCGTGGGTCTTGGTTATATCCAGGAGATGATCTGTGAACAGCAGCTGCTGTGAGGGTTGGAGCTGAGACTTTTCCAGATTCAGCAGAACCCCCACTAGGGAGAGAAACTGAGAAGCAGTGGCCATTGCTTGTTCCATCTCCTTCTTGGATGGACTGGCAATCAGCCAGTCGTCCAAATACGGACAGACCTGGAATTTGGAGGTTCAGATTCCTGAGGTCAAGAATGGAGTGCATGTCCATTGATTTCTTTGGTATTAGGAAGTAGCTGGGATAGTAGCCTATCCCTGTAGCTACTGCTCCTCCAACAACTCATTACCTTTTGGCTGCTCAAAATTCCTCTTCTGGCACTACTACTGGCTCACTGAGATATTACTCCAGATCCCCCGAACCCTGCTGGGACTGCAGTTCCTGGCCTAATCAGGACACAGAAGCAACACTAAAGGTCAGGGGATGGTCTTATAGTTGACCAGACTTTGAGGTATGAGGAGGGTGGGTGAACTGCAGGCATCATTCACGCAAAGGGGGTAGGGTGGATTTTTTTCCTCTTTTAAGTCTCACACCTTCCCTCGACTGGAAGCCACCTGCAATCTCGGTCTTATGGGCGGGGTGGTATCCAGTATGGCGCTTCCTTACATCTCTCAACCCCCAAGCTTCTTTGCATGCTCTCTTGTCCTGGTGCACTTCCTCATTTGAAATAGCCTCCCTTGTACCCTGTTCATCCCCGAGAAGTACCAGAAGGTCTCGATCATGTCTCTCCTCACCTTCAGTGTGTACATGTTTAAATTCTTCAGCATCACTCTGTAGGGCTTCTTGTGCAATCCCTGCACCATTTTAGTTGCTCGCCTCCAGACAGCCTCCACCCTATGTCCTGTCCTTTTTGAGATGTGCCGTCCAGAACTGGACACAGTACTCTAGGTGGGGTCTCACCAGTGACTTAAATAGTGGTAGAACCATCTCCCTCCTCCAGCTGGTGATACTCCTTCCTATACACACTAGCATTCCACTGGCCCTGCCTGCTGCCTTGTTACACTGCGCTGCCACACTGAGGTCTTTTTCTGTTATAACCCCAAGGTCTCTTTCTTGCTCAGTGACTGTCAGTATCTCCCTGCCTCCCCCCAATTTATACTCTGTTCCTGGTTTCTATGCCCTAGGTGCCTGATTTTGAACTTTCTGGCATTCAGCCCCAGCTGCTGTACCCTTGACCACTCCTCCCATTCCTAAGGTCCCACCTCATTCTCTCCACCCCCTCAAGAGTATCCCCCTTATTACAGATTTTGGTTGTCATCTACCATGAGGGATACAGAACCTTCCCTTCCAACTCCTTCTGCAATGTCATTTATGGAGACACTAAAGAGGACCAGTCCTGGTACTGAGCCCTGTGGTACCATGCTGGCCACTCTCTATTCGTTAGAATGAGTGCAGTTTATCACCACCCTCTGTCGCCTATCCATTTACCAGTTTTTATACAGTTTATCACTCTGGATCCCACCCCAGGACTTTTTCATCTATCTAAACAGACTATGCTGCGACTCTTGCAGATGAAGTGGGTCCAAATGTTCCACTGAGCCAGATTTGAAAAGGAGACTAGTAGTGCGTGATAGTATTCTGTTCACTGAGCCAGTAATAGAATTGCCAATACTTTATATATATATATTTTGTTACTGTTCAGTTCAATAAAGTTGCATTACTTGCATGGTGCCTTTTCCATGCATTGTATCTCAATGTGCTTCCAAAGAATAGAAACCTATGAAGCAAAAAAAAAAAAAATATCAAAAAATCCATGGACTGTGTATGTAGAATGACATGTTTTTAGATGGTGCTTAAACATTAAAACTGATGTAGCAGCCAGCAATGTGGTAGAGAGCATTAAGGAACAGTCTGTCACACTGCAAACCCATGTTTGCAACGTGAGGAGCAAAGGCCAGCAGGGGACGACTGAGCATCCAGTTGAATGATCTCTCTGCAAAAAAAAAAAGGGGTTGTTTGCACATATAACTAGGCAGCTGCCTCCTAGCAACAGCAGAGGCAGAATGCAGAGAGGAGTTAGAGGTGGGGGTTGGGGGTGCTGTAGATGGCTGCCATTTGGAAAGGTACAACAAACATGGTCCCATGTCCAGAACAGTTTCTGGCCAGGATCAAGGTCACTGAATCACAGTGATTAAAGTAATAATATTCCATTATCAAGATTTGAAATTTCAGGATCGCAGCACATGTGATTGCAAATCTAATTTCCAAATTTCACCGAGATTCTACCATCAAGCTTTTTGTATGTGTACAAATAATCAGAATAAAAGGTTTGATATACAGCAAATAAAATAAGACAGTACAGGAAGCAATTTAGTGAAAAATACAAGTTCTGTTGAATCACTTATTTGGAATAAAATGCTAAATTCTGTAAAATTCTTCATATTTACTAGTGTGCACAATCCATATTCCAGAATTGTTCTCAAATCTCCCGTAGTACAGTATATCGTAATGAAATGTGCCTCCACCCCCCAATCTGCTGAGAGACTTCCTAAAGATGAGTCTCCCAATGTTTGACTAAATAAATGTGGTTTATAGTGCTACACCCGCCACCCAAACTACCCAGGCCATACTGGAGCCCCTCTTCCACCACCTCTGCCGCTGTGCTTTAAACTGCCCTTCCTGTACTCCCCACTGCTCCGTTTATTCCACTCTCTTCCTCCCGTCATTTGAAATCCGGTATCTTCCTCCCTGTGCAACATTCATATTTAAATTCTGGTTTACTGTATCTCTCTTTGCAGTTATTTTGCTCCAGTCACCCTCGTTCTCTCTCTCCCATCTGATCCTCTGACTTTCATAGTCAACCACTACACAACTTCAGACTAGCAAGCTGCCTTCTCCGCTCACCTCTCTCACCTCTGGAACTACCTCCTTCCAGCACTCTGCTTGTCTTGACCCCCAGCCCCTTTCAAATCTCTCCTCTGTGAACTCTTGGTTCACACCTGCTTCTGCAACAAGCTCCTCCGCCTCCTGGCAGGCAGCTTGCTCAGCTGAGGTTTCCAGATGAAGAACCTCAACAGAACTTCTTTCCTCGCTAAAACTCACCTTGATCCAAATCATTCCCATTATGTGGCTGGTGGACTCAGTGTCCTAAACTGGGCAAACTGCTACGGCATACTTATGAGTCCTAACAAAGATGACACGTGTATTTGTGGTTTGCTGCTCTCAGCATTTGCAGACTGTGTGCGAGGCCAGAACCAAAGCTGGACCACGCACTATGTTGCCAGTTCATGGTGCTGTCCAGGGGCTAGCAACCCCAGCAGCACCAACAAAATCAAAAAAAGGGCCCACCCATGGCAGAAGAGTAATTACCTACTTCCCCCCCAATGAAGTTCTATACGACTGAAGCACGGGGGCACCTTGTTGGTGATGCTCTGAGGTTTTTGTATGTTTTGCCACAGCACTGCAATAAATATATTTTTACAGCATTACTTTTTGCCATTGTGACCTCTTTGCTTAGTTGGAAACTGGTAATTTCTCTCTTACTATGAGTGCACCCTTTTGCTTTTCATTGTGAAGCCACTTGGCACCTTATGATCCTGCTTATTTATTTATTTAGGTTTTGTTGACCGGGTAAGTGCACTAGGCAAATCCTGCCTATTTTCAGGCATGACCCAGGGGAGGGGGATACAGATGAATCCCAACTGACCTTGAACCAGATTAAGCTGTTGGTGGTATTTTTAGTGAATGAGGGGAAATTTGGCCAGGGCACCGGGAAAATTCCCCTACTCTTTTTGAGAAGTGCCATGGGATCTTTAATATCCACCTGAACTACCACCAGAACAGGCAGATGGGACCTCGGTTTAATGTCTCATCCGAAAGATGGCACTTCAGGAGTGCAGCACCCTCTCATGCTGCACTACAGTGTCAGTATTGGGACATTAACCCAAGTGCCTGGTGTGGGGATAGAACCCATAGCCTTCTGATCTCCCAGCCTCAGATGAGAGTGTGCTACCTGCTGAGCCACTAACACTTACAGCTTACATTTACTTGCTTAAAACCTAGCCAGCCTTAATACCTTCCCAGTGATTTGCACATACTACCCATGATGCCTTGCATTGCAGGGGCATGTGTCAGGTTGTCGGTCTTCTCTTGTTCACCCCCCCCAGCCAATGCCCTCCCTTTCTCTACCATCACTCCTTGCACTAGCACCCCCATGCCTTGCGGCCCCTGCCTTTATTCCTTCCAATTGCTCTGCTTTCTTAACTACTCACATTACCTTGGTCTGCACTACTCGATGCAATATATTCTGTATATCTTCCTGGATTTTCACCCTGCAGATCCCTAGCCCACTTACTGTACTGTATTTGTATGGCCTTGTTTAATTGATCTGTTGTATATTTATGTCTTTGATAACCGGGTAGGTGCACTGATCCAGAGGGCCATTTTCAGTCACGACCCAGTGTATATGGTGTATTTTATTTTTCATTTATATTTTTGTATTTTTCGTGGTTTCATACTGCTACAGTGATCCCTCACTATAATGAATGAAATGGAAGCCATAGCATAAATTTGTTTTAGGTCCCTGTTCATTAAATCAAAGGACGCTGTAATAAGGCGAGATTCTGAGTTCTGACCCCCCAATCCTAGTGCACGTGCTTTAAGCTGCATTACTGTGCTTTTTCACACTCCCCAGCACAGTGATTTCCCTGTATTTACTTTTTTATGAGTGTATTTACTGATACAGTAACTACATTTATGCGTGTATATGGATACAGTAACTACATTTATGCATGCATACGGATACAGTAACTACATTTATGCAAGTATATGGATACAGTAACTACATTTATGAGTGTACCCTGATACAGTAACTACATTTATGCAAGTATACGGATACAGTAACTACATTTATGCGTGTATATGGATACAGTTACTACATTTATGAGTGTACACTGACACAGTAACTACATTTGCCTCCCTGTGAAAGTAGACCATGGCCATGTACACAGCGATCATAACTGGCACGGCTGTTCTGTTTTCGGTAGAGGAGGTACTGTATTGAGGCAAGTTCAAGTTTATCACAGTATTTAGCAAGCGCATTTCCTGGTCGATTGTCAGCTCTGTAGCCCAGTGCCTCTTAATCAATAACTGCTAACTGCAGCATGATTCAACATTGCTGGTGGTACAGTGAAAAGTGAAAGGGTGCAGTGACTGGCAGTTTAGTGGTCAGAGCAGATTTGAGAATGATAGTGGGATCAAACTCAGTGGCTTCAGGTAGAAAATTATTGTTTACCGAGATGGGTGTAGCAGCTTGGCGACACAAGGAACGTGAGAACAGCAATCGGTAGTTAGGCATCATGGTTTCAGCTCAGACATGTGTGAGACACAGCAGGGTAAAGAGGTATAATGGGATCCTATGTTGGCTGGAGAGAGGGGAGGAAATAATAAACAACAAAAAAAGATAAACTGTGTATATTTTCTGTGTTGAATTGTGACTTCTCCCAGAAGCAACCTGTACACCTAAAAGTAGAGACTTTTCCCAGGAGCCACAAACAGCATTCATTATATCCTAGTTTTCTCACTATAACGGGGCTTGTTATAGCAAGAGAGCACTGTATTTATACTGCACCTCACCCTGTTCTATATCATGCATCTTTTCCAGCCACCCTGGTCATATCTGGAAGAAAGCCTTGGTTCAGTGTGTGCCATTCCTGGCCAAAATTTTTAAATACATCAATTTCTTGGGGTGAGAGATGAGAAAACAGGAACAGTTCATTGCCAGATGATGCCCAGGTCCTCCATCACATCGCTGAGACAGTCTACAGGAGGCCTCCCTTCCTCTCTCTCTGTGTCTTTACGCTACCCATCCTCTCTGGGAGGTGGTGGCCTTCTAGGAATAGAGGAAGCAACTAGAGATGTATGGCTGATTCTGGAAGTTGGGTGATAAGGGATACAATGACCCTAATGAGAGATTTAGAACTGTAGTGTCCAAATGAGACACACTGCCAGGGGCAGGAAGAAAAGCAAAATGGAATCAGCACCGTGAATGTCTCTTGGAGTGCAGTTACACAGCTCTGGAACACGAGGACTAAAGGTTCCATTGCCAGACATGTCTCTGTCCAAGTTGGGAAGCAGATCAGCATCAAGCCATACAACAGTCACCAACGATATATTTCAAAATATTAATGATATTTTAAAAATATTAAAGTCAAGGTATTCAAGTAAGAGGATCAGTAAGGTATGTGTTCCGTAAGCCTGAAACCAGAAGAAAGATTATTAACATAAAATGTACAATCAATACAGAGTCCTTGCAATACTGAAAAGTTTACTGCCCCAGGCTACAGCATAATGTAACTAGAAGCTTCAAATATTGAAAAGTGCAAATAGTAAATTATTTAAACTTTTAGCAGTAAACAACAAAAATGTCAGTTTCCAAATGAATATTGATGTTGTTTCCCCTCAGTGGGAAATGGGTAAACGTAAAACATGCCCAATACACTGCATTTTCAACATGAAACTTAAATAACGGCAATACTTTCTGAAGAAACTAAGCTCCTGTGCAATTTTGTTTTGTTTTAAACAGAAACATATATGTTTCGTTATATGTGCAACACACAGTACGTAAGGCATCACTACACCCTCTTGTAAAGTTCATGTGACCTCTCTCAATCCTGTGATGTTGAAGATCTGCAACCCTCTGAGATGCACCTTATGGTACCAGGTGCCTCACTGTTCCAATTCCTCTGCCACACTCATTTTGCCTAAATATTTACTTTGTTTAATTTTCGTCTGTTATATTCTTGCTGTTAGATTACTGACTGTATACATCCAAAATAAGCTCAACGATGGTTACTTGCATCTTATATTAGATGAATTTGTGTTTTGTATTTGATGAATTAATTGCATTTTGGCACTGACACTTCCTACTCCCCCCTTCCCCCAGGATGCATATGGAAATGAACTGCTACCACCTCAGTATGTCTTTCTTGGTAAAACTTTTCAAACAGATCAATTAGGGTTGATCAGAATCCGATCCTCTAAATCAGATATACTTGGATTCAGCATTTTTGGAGTTTGAGACTGTAAATCCTAATTCTGGGGAAAAAAAAACAATTGCATAAAAACCTCCCCCCGACCATTAATACAGTACATTTAGTTCTATTCTAGACCCAAAGCCTTCCCTCCTCCTCCACCCTTGCTTTTCCCAGGCTCCCTACACATTATGTTGCTGTTGTGTTGCTGGGAGGGGGTCATAGAGTCATAAAGATGTCTCTCTCTTCTGCTACTGCTGTGGTGATCTCCCTCCCTCCCTCTGTTCTCTGACTCCATGTCCATTACATGCTATCCATTCTCCGACTAGTCTGCCCTCTGCCCGATTATAGCCATAATACCAGTCCTCCATCCAGAGACTCCTGATCACACAGTGCTCACCCATGCCCAGTGCCAGCCATCCCACTTACGATGATCCCTGCTCAGTCCGCCATTCCTTTGACTGTCCTTGAGTGACCTGGACAACACCCTGGATTTCTCACTCCCATTCCAAATGTTTACTGTGTTTGGTAGGAAACCCAGGGTGTAGTTTAGGGCAGTTATCTTATCCAGGTAACTCTGTACCGCTGTGCTGGCCTCTTGGCTGGTGTTCTTGGGGAATGATTATGAGGAGGGCGGGTCAGCAGCAAGATGCAGCAGCACCTCAGCTGGGACTCAGGGACCATTCTGACCAACACTTCAAGGTCTTCATCAGGCTGCAGGGTGGCAACTGGTGGGGCCTGTAGGCTTTGAAGCTAGCTGTGCAATACACAGAGGGATGCAGAGCAACAAGATAAAAAAACAGCAGCAGGACACACTCTGGAGGAAATAGTTCAGGCAGACTGAGATGACACCCCCCCTTTCTTTCACAACAGCAAGACCAGCAAGTGGCAACATAAGGTAAGTGCCACAGAACCTGGGGAGAACACGGGTAGGGGGAGTCTGGGGCCTAATTTAGTCATTTTTCTGGGTGGATGGGGTTTAAGCTGCAGTCAAATTATTGGAAATTCTGACTCCAGTTTTGATTCTGATGCCCTAATTGGAAAAGGAATTTCCAATAATCTAAAGATGCCAGTGAATCAGATTTAAAAGAAACTCTCTCTCTCAGCACCCGTAAAGCAGCCCCCTTCCCACATTTACAAAAACAGATCACAAAATATAGGGATGTGAAGTGGCGTTAGTGCAGGTATGTGGGAAAATGCTGTGTGGCCGTGTTTAGGCCTCCACTAGCCAGTTAGCAGTTCGCTATGTATGTATATGCATGGCTACCAACACCCGTGTACAAGTAGCCACAGTGCCAAAATGTAGCATTCAGGAAGTTCAGGTGTCCTACTCAAGTTAACAGTGTGTGTTTGGCTACTGTGATGATTGTACCTGTGATTTCCATATCCACCAGCTCACAACACCCGTGGAGAGTGTCATGGTATGCAACGGTGTGTGCCTGCAGCCGTTTGAGAGTAGTTCAAACTGGCTTTCAGCACTCCTTTTTTAGGGTGTGCAAACAGATTGTTGTTGTTCCAGTATTGCTCTGTTCTTTGCATGCATATCTGTCATGTGCACCCGCACTGCCCTGAACTTCGCGAGCAGGCACAAACAGCAGTCTTCAGATATACCTATTGATCGCAAACTGCTGACTCTGAACTCACAAACCCAATCTGCAAGGTGCAAACACACTGCACTCAGAAAACCATTCCAGTGCGCTGCCCCTTATTTTCAGTGGGGTCTTGCTTTTACCAATTTCCACAGCTGGTTGGACTGGGGCACTAGAAGATTAAGGGACATTTCTGTGGCACACACCGAGTATTTTGACTGTAGTGAAGTTTGTACCTGTGAATACCTGCTTCTCAAGCAAGTGATCTAACCACAAGACCACACTGCCTCCCCAGTTATAACTGATATCATCTAGACGTTAGCATCTTCCATCTGTTAATGCAGTTCAGATTTTGATCACTCAATTCAATTTTTATTTTATCAGGAAAATACACCATTGAGCAGGCTCATTTACAAGGTGGTCCTGAGAGGACACAACATAAAGAATACAGAACGGTAATTCATACGAGGACAGTTACATTGTTAGCAATACATTCAACAATAATGTAATAATTACACTAAATAATTAGCAACCTGCCTAGAAGTAACAACAGGGAAACAATACAGGAGATTATATAATTAATTAAATCAAACACGGTAGATGTGTACTTCGCAATAAGGAAAATACAAGAAGGCTAGAATGGCCACCCAGTTGGGGATAGAGTGTGGAAATAAGAAAAAGAAAGGGATGGGAAAGGTGTTCGAGCAGAGTAAGGAACTTGATAGGGGGAGGTATTTAGGCTGAATGCAAAATATCGTTCAGTAAGTAAGCAAAAGTCATACATCATACATTTTAATAGGTTAATCACATACTGCTTCAAGAAGAAGGCCAACAGAAACCAACTAATTAACACAGAACCAAGTGCTGATTTTTAAAGCTAGACTAATTTAGATATTGATTAAGCAATAATATGCAACCAGGTGTAGTACATTATATTATGACTGAGATATCATTACACCTCATGTGTTGTGAAGCACCAGGCAAAGTCAAGTGACTTTAATCACCGAAAGGAGTTACAATACTATGTTATAAAAGGGGCTTAGGAAATCATGGTCTGTGATTAGTGAAAGGTGCCACATGACTGAGCATTGATTCCTGCACGTGGGACTGACTGTGTACACAAACTTCTGTATCTTAGCAATGTAAGCACTAATTAAGCAATAAAGAATGACCGGGAGTTAGATTAGTAGTCTGTTAATAAGCCCTAGGAGCATAATATGGCACGAGGTGCAGAGCAGGTGGTGATTATTATAAAAAGTAAGACCAACAGAAAACTGTTAGAAGTGTACCATATGAATGTCTTCCTCATTGCGAGGGAGATTTTTAATAAAATATTTCAACCACCAGCTGTTGAAGACTGCTGGTTCAGAATGAGAATACATCATTGCAGGCATCTGACAGTGCTTGAGGATAGAATGCTGGATAGAAGAATCGATGCACCGTGGCGTCACTGTACTGATGTTTTTAACTTACTGTACTGTACCAATGGCACCTGAAATGCTTGCACAATTCAAGGGACACCACTACAAATGAACTTAATGGATAATTCTCCAAATGAAACTGACAAATTGAAAAACTGAATGGTAATCAGGCTGTATATGACACATTGTAACCGAGATTAACGTGACGGTCTCAGAATTTATTTTTATTTGTTACAAAATTCGGGAATTACCTCTGAGCACAAGTGCTCAGTTACAAAGATTCCATGTCAAATTCATAGTCACAAAAACATTACAAGTACAATAAGCAGTTCCAGTGGAAATGCAGCCGACTCAGGCTCCAAGCACTTAAGGCAGAACAATTACATACAGTTTTGAAAAAAATCGATACCATCGTTGTAATAAAAAGTCTCAGGTTATGTACAGTGTGAAACCAAATAGAACTGTTTAATGGTTATGACTGCACTGAACTGCAAAGGGAGACTGCCAAGATCTCTTAAACGGATTAACGCTGGGGACATTCAGCGGTGTATCAGGCAATTCGTTTAACCAGTTAGCAGTCCTGACAGCAACTGACCACTGTCCCAGCCGAGTACACCAGAAAGAAGGCTTAAAGGCATTCCTGACCAAGTTCTTGGTGATGTACTGGTTGGGGACTGTGCAGAAGCAATTTAATAAAGCTGGGGGTGTTAGGACCAAGAGTGCCTTTCTGGCTACCAAACAGATCTGGAGCTATATTCTGCTGGCTAAAGGTTGTCAGTTAGTGAGTGTCTAAAGGGTACAACTATGAGCGGGGTTATCTGCGCCAAGTACAAATCAAGCACATCTTATTACAGATCAGCTGTACTCCGTTTAGCATGGCGTCACGGACAGGGGAGCCCGTAATCTATAAGAGACAGAATGGAGCTGGACACAAGGCATCTAGCATCCCCAGTGAGACTGTTCCTGTTATGGTACAGTGCACCCTGTTTTCTGCTAACCATGGCCAACAGAATGTCAGCACGGGGGGCAAAAGATAAGGTGGCAATCAGAATTACTCCAAGGCATTTGAAGGTCTCTGCTCGTTCAAAGTTTATTTGGCCATTTTGGATGACATAGGGTGGAACTTTCCTCTTCTTTTGGAGCCTAGAAGAGGAACATGGTCTTTGTTTTTTTTGTAACTGAGGACCAGTTTGTTGTTGGAGAACCAGCTCTCAAGTGACCTAAAGTTACTTTGGAGAACGGCAGCAAGGCTGTCACGGTCAGTGTTTTGGAACAGATGACATTATCATAGGCACAGAGGAGTACACTGGCTGTCTGACAGGCACTGGCAGTGGATGTATGAAGAGGCCAAAAAGGAGTGGCCCCAGGATGGAGCCCTGGGGGACACCTATAGATACTCCCCTAATGCCAGACAAACATTTACTGATCTTCACCTGCTGGGAACGATTGATGAGATAACTGTGGAACCAGCCAATTGTGATCTGTGACAAACCCAGGCCAAGGACTTTGTCAAGCAGAAGCTTATGGTTGACCAGAGTGAAGTCCTTAGTAAGTTCAATATATGCTGACAGCCACTCGGACTGCAGCATTTCTGAGACCCTTCTTAAAATAATATGGAATTCTGTTGTAACAATACACATGCATTATAAAAAGATGAACAAAACAACTATATCACAGCAACATGAAGAAATCTGAATCCAACTTTTAAAAAAAATGTTCTGCTTTTTTCCTAGCTTGACATAAAATGACAATTTTATAAGCAAAATAAGCCCCTGCAGGGTGAGCACTGATAGGAATCTATGCCCTCTTTGATGGCTGAAGGCACTCAGCAGCACCTCGTGCCCCACAACACATCTGGGGTGTGCCTTGATCCTCTATAATGCCTACCCTGGCACTGCTTATTACTTACTAGAGATGTTGTGAAGTTTAAATTCACTGGCGAAGTGCCGGTGAAGTCATCCACTTCGCCTCCGCTGAGCAATCCGTAAATTTTTGCTATTAAGCTGTAAACAAAGATCCCCAGAGTTTGAAAGTCAGCACCACAATCTAGCTACAAGATGGCGCTGACATGAGACATTGTTTTGTCATTGGACCGAGACAGCTCAGAAAGACTTATAACAACTCTATGTAGTGGCCCATTTCAGCTTGTACTGTAAAACTTAAAAAGTCCAACAACATGCCAATCGGCACCTAACACATGCATCAGAGTCCAACGCATGTGTTAGGGGCTGATTGGCATGTTGGTGAGCTATTGAAGTTTTACAGTATGAACTGAAATGGGCCATTACATACGGATTCTAGGAGTCTTTCTGAGCTGTCTCGCTCCAATGACGTAATTACGTTGGTGCCATCTTATGGCTAGATCGCAGCGCCAACTTTCAAACTCCAGGGATCTTTGTTTACAAACTTAAAACATGCCAAAAAATGGGTTAAATGGATATTACAAAGGGCAACTATATTTTAAAATGGCGCCCCTGGCTCAAGCACACCACGATTTTGGATTTTTCAGTAAGCGATCCCCATAATGTTGCTGTTTAGTTGTCCTTTAATCTTATCCTGTTGTTTTCTGTTTATTTGACCACAGTTCAAGAAAGAGAAAGAAGTTAAATGAATTAACATAAACATACTGTACAAAATAATGTATGGGAAACCATACACATCAAGGCTGATGTTTCCATCTCAGGGTGAGATGGCATCATAGAGACCTCTAGAGATGATGTCTTCACAACACTCAGTGTAAACAGTCTTGTGTATAGTTGCTGATATATTGTTCTATATTTGCTTGTCCACTTCCCTGTCTATCACCCCACACATTGTGGTCGCTGTGGCTGTGTCCTTCCTCCAGCTGGGTGGGCAGGTGGCTGCCATCAAAGCTGATGCCAGCACTGTCACATATCTGTTCGGGGGGGGGGGGGGTTGAATGCACCCCTTCCAAACTAGCTCCAGTGTGATATTCCGGAGTCACACCCAAATCCCAGACTCTCAGGTGGCAGCGAGGCGCAAAAATAAAAATTAAACATAACCAATCCCCAAAAGGAGAAAAGTTATCCCTACAGGCACTCAATCACTGAGAGACTGTCGGGATAACTGTTCTCCATTTGGGGAGTGGTTGTGTTGTCTGATCTGCAATATCCTGCATCCAACATTGAGCATCACAAGCTCCATAGAGACAGAAACTGTCTGAAATAGGACTGGGTATGTTGGGACCCAACTCGTCTGAAGAAATTATGATCACAAATATTACAGGCAACTACATGCCCACAGCATACAACCAACGAACAGAATCAAAATGCACAAAATTTAAAGTGAATGTATTTATCAATGAGACTGCAGCTAAAGGATGTTTTAATTCCTTGTACTGTATGGTATTTTGTTCATATTCTAGTTACTGAGGAGAAGGTAGGGCAGGGCCCACAGCTCAGCACCATGGACACGGGGGAGGGAGGGAGGTGTGCACTAGTCCCTTCACAAAAGAAAGGGTCCTACAAGAGCTCGCTAAGCTCAGGGTGGACAAGGCAATGGGACCTGATGGCATACATCCCAGGGTGCTAAAGGAGCTAAGGGTGGAACTAGCAGAGCCATTATCAGAACTGTTTAGTGAGTCTGAGCACAGAAGAGGTCCCAGAAGACTGGAGAAGGGCTCATGTGATCCCGCTCCACAAGAGTGATAGCAGGGAGGAGGCAGGAAACTACACACCTGTCAGTCTTACCTCAGTAGTGGGCAAGATTATAGAGGCACCCCTTAAGGAAAAGATAGTGCAACATCTGGAATCCATAGGGGCACAGGATCCAAGACAACATGGGTTTACAACAAGAAGGCCCTGTCAAACTAATCTCAGATTTCTTTGTCTGGGTAACCAGAGTAGTGGACCAAAGGGGTGCAGTTGATGTCGCCTTCCTTGACTTCAGCAAAAACTTTCGATACTGTTCCACATAGAAGATTAATTAATAAGCTGGGAAGGCTCAGGGTGGGTCAGAAGTTGATCAACTGGATGGCAAACTGGTTGGCGGGCAGAAAACAGAGAGTGGTGGTAAACGGTATACAGTCAGAAGAGATGCAAGTCACAAGTGGGATATCTCAGGGATCAGTCCTGGGGCTAGTCCTCTTCAATATCTTCATCAGTGACATTGCAGATGGACTGGAGGGCAAGGTTTGTCTGTTTGCAGATGACACTAAGATCTGCAACAGAGTAGATGATCCAGATGGGGTGGGCAGAATGAGAAGAGATCTGGATAAACTGGCAAAATGGTCAGAAGAGTGGCAACTGCGGTTTAACGCAAAGAAATGCAAGATCATGCACACAGGGAAGTGAAACCCTGAAGCCACCTATAGGTTGGGAGGGGAGTTGCTGGCAGTCAGAAGGGAAGAAAGAGACTTGGGCATCATCATTACCGATGACCTGAAATCATCCAAGCAGAACACTAAAGCAGTAGGTAAGGCTAGAGGGATGTTGGGGTGTATTAAGTAGGGGTATCGCAAGTCATAACAGGGAGGTAAAAATCCCTCTTTCAAGACACTGGTTAGGCCACATCTGGGAGTACTGCATGCAGTACTGGAGGCCGCACCTGCACAAGTACATTAACAAAATGGAGGCAGTCCAGAGAAGGGCAACCAAAATGGTGCAGGACTGCATCAGAAAACATATGAGGACAGATTAATGGAGCTCAATATGTATACCCTAGAGCAAAGGAGGGAGAGAGAGGTGATATGATCGAAACATTCAAACATCTTAAGAGCATTAACAAGGTGAAAGAGTCTAACATGTTTCAATATAAGAAAAATTTCATGACAAGAGGACACAGCATGAGATTAGAGGGAGGCCGATTAATGGGTAATGTGAGGAAGTTCTTTTTCATAGAAAGGGTGGTGAATGCATGGAATGGCCTACCTCAGGAAGTGGTGGATATGAATACAGTGCAGGGCTTCAAATAGGCATGGGATAGGCATAAGGGAGCAATACAGATGAGTATAAATAGATAGGCCATTGACAGAGTACAGGCCAATGGCACATTCATAAGGTAGACAAAATGGGCAGACTGGATGGGCCTTGCAGTACTTATCTGCCGTCAACTTCTATGTTTCTATCTCCTGCTTATCTCCCCCTGGCGGCACCCTCTGACCGCCTCCCCGCCCTGTCACCTGACTTCTCCATGACTTATCTTAACTGTCGTCCTCTGCCACAGGACTTGTGGTTGTGCACAGCCATTGGTGCAGGGCCTGCGGGGCGGGTTGGTCATTTTTCCTGCCACCTGGAGTGTTTATTCCTCCATTTTCTTCCCTGGGCCCACATAAGTGCAATCGGCGAGATGTTCGAGCTCAGCCTTCCGCGGAGACAGCCCTGGCACCCTGTACGTGGGTTCCCTTCCCTGCATGGTGATGAGCATGTGCCAATGTAACCTCCCCAGAAGGAGGCTGTCTTGGGATGATCAATCCGTCCTCTGCCCAGCAGCCCCCAAGCTACCCGGCTCTGTTCCCAACCCTGGGTCGCCGGTGTGGCAGGAGGTAAGGCACAGCACCTCAGCTCTCCACGTCACTGAGCCAGCTGTTACCGTATGGAATTTTGACCTAGGATCCATGGAGTATCATGGTTCAGCTGTTCAATACAAAGTTTGCAAATTTATGTCAATTGTTACTGCATTCTACACACAAGTGCAGTATTGTACTGCTGGATATGTTTTTAGGGTAGTGATTTATTTCTTCAATAGTAATAATCTTAGCCGTGGTTAGGTTACTGGACAAACTGACCCAACTGTTATGTGCCACAGCATGTGATATGAGCCTAGACAGTAGGATTTCACTGCATCAAGGATTTCTGGAAGCTCAGTCATATTTCAAACCTTAGATGCCAAGGTAAACCAGTTTATAACAAAGGGTCCAGTTACACAAATGTCTCTCAGCGCAGTGTAATTAAGTAGGGTTAGTGAGTCTATAAAAAAAAAAAATCTGGACTGCATTAATGATCTAATAGCAAGGGCCAAGGCACAGATGCGTCTGTACATAAACAACCATTTTCACAATAAACATGTTGATGTCTCCAAATAAAGCACAGATGCCATTCTAATTAGCATGTGGTAATTTCATCTGTCCCTGTGGTGAAAAATGATGAGTCTCCATCCTGGCCGGAAGC
Organism: Neoceratodus forsteri; assembly: GCA_016271365.2. NCBI lineage: Eukaryota > Metazoa > Chordata > Ceratodontiformes > Ceratodontidae > Neoceratodus > Neoceratodus forsteri. The sequence goes on from CM028137.1 coordinate 942,706,010, forward strand.
ACTGTTAATTCATTGACTCAGGCCCTGGTTTTTGATTAAATTGCTCCACTCTCCACATCAAGCAGAAAGCACATGCCGAGAAGCAATATAAGCCCCTACTAAATGAGAAAAAAGGCTTGAGAATCAGATGCTATCCAGAAAAAAATGTTATTTTGGGGCTACAGCAAACTTTAGTAATATAAAACATTTTAAAGAAACACTGTCAATTTATTTTCAGACTTAAAAAGTCTTTTACTATAAAAGAGATGGGAACATTTCATACGCATAGCATTTCTTCTGGAATGGTGGAATGGGTGGGCATGCCTTGGGGAGTCTCCAGAATGACCTCTATATTTTAAAACCTTCAAGACCACATTAACAATGACTAATACAGATTCAGAAGAACTCTACTTAACAGCCATGAGAATTCCTTTGAGAAGGCCCTTGATGAACCAGTCAACCATGTAAGGGAAACACATAGGGGTTTCTCCCTTCAAAGCAGAACTACGGCTACAACCCCAATGTGCTTGGGCACAAAGATGTATTAAGTAAAACCCAACACTACTTTGGTTGGAAACGTGCTGTATTGCTTACAATCAAAGCATGATCTCCAGTACTCTATGAGGTGTGGTGATCATGACTGAGATGAGGGCTATTCAGCGAGCTGGGGGGAGAATTTCTATGGAGTTTCTTGATTATATCCAGAGACAATCTGTCTGTGATTGATGTCTGTCATTGCTGTACAAACCGGCACATCTGACCCTCCAACTGGAAGATACAAGCAGTTGGGATGAGTTGCTAGTTTGGTGGTGAGAGTCAGAAACTTCCTTCAGTCGTGGCCATTTGCTGTATATGTATACCCCTTGCCTTTCCTTTTTGTACTTTATAAGCTGTTCCCATAGACTGGCAGGGGAGGGCTCTGCTTCCTCTCTTCCAGCATGAAACTGTTGAAAAACTGGAAGATTAGATGCTCTATCTTTGCCTTGAAAAAGAAGTGATAAAAGATCTTACAGACCATTGCATCTACCTAGATTCTTTCCAGTTTGGAGAAAGTGGCCTCCACCTTGAGGTTCATCAATCTGTTATCCTCCAAAGGAAAGTTCACTGCTACTTGTTACACTTTTGGAGTGAACCTATAGACCGAGTCATGAGTGAAGCTTTATATGGATACACTCCTGTCGTCCTTGGGAGGGCACCTGGCATGCCATACACTGACCACAGCAGATGCTACTAACCTTATATCCCTGGATGGCCTTAAGAGAGGACTTCAGTGTCTTCCAGTGTACATTTTGGTTTTGCTCCCATGGCCCAGGCACCAACTCTTCAACGCCACAAGGCATACCCCCCAAAAAAAACTACCCACCAAGCTCACCTTGCACTGTTCGTCCTGCCACAGATCTCCACCCCGAGTCCTCCATCAACTGAAGATTCTGACTTATCCCTGTCAGGGAGCCCTACTGCTGCCACTGGAAGAGAGGCACCTTTGATCAAGCTGCCAATAGTGAGGACAACAGGCAAGCTCAATTTCATCCACAAATTTCTTGACCTAGGACAACTGGTTGGGGCTATTTATATCGACCTGAAGAAAGCCTTCGATACGGTAAACCATGCTCTTCTTTCTGACCAACTAACTGCCCTTGGACTCTCCCAGGATACCACTGCATGGTTCTGCAGTTACCTAGAATGCTGCTCTCAACAAATAAGGATAAACACTGTCCTCTCAGACAGCAAAGCTGTCCGCTCTGGCATTCCTCAAGGGTCAATTCTGGGCCCACTACTATTCAGTTTGTTTCTGAATAGCCTCCCCCAAGCCTGTCAGAACCGCATCCTCCTCTATGCAATGATGCTGTAATCTTCCACAATGGCCCAGATCCGCACACCCTTGAACGGCAACTGCAAGATGATTTCTCCTATGCCAAGAAATGGTTCAGTGACCACAAACTAATAACGAACTGCAAAAAGACTAAAACCTGCTGTTTTCCAGCCCTCACAACAAACACCGAAAGAACCCTCTCTTCATAATCAATAGCTCTGTGTCCTGCCTGGAACTAGTCCCACACACTTCAAATACCTTGGGTATTACAATAGACAATACACTCAACTACATTGATAATACTGCGAAAGCTATTAACTCACGCATTGGGCTACTGTAGAAACATAAACTTAGTCTGAAGCCCTAAGCATAGCTGTCCACAACTCCGTTCTCTCTCTCTCTCTCGTGGACTACGGTCTGGCCATCTATGGATCCTCCACAGACGCTACTCTCCTGTGCCTAAAAAACTGGCCAATCGAAGCCTGCCGCCTGCCACAGGTGCCCTGGCTGACACATACCTGTGACCTCTACGCCAATGCAAACTGGCTACCGCTTAGCAGCCATTTAAAATACCAAACCTGCCTCCTGGCCAAAATAAATCTGCCTTGGTCACATACCTCCTGGGGTCAAACAACTCCTTGTCCCATGCATTAACCCACATCCCACTCATAACTCTGAACACCAGTTTTTCCTAACCCCCAAATGCAGAACATTCCACGGTCAAAGTTCATTTGCTTACTGAGCACCACTCTGGTTTACCTCTCTATGTGATAACATTGCTAACCTGCCCATGCTGAGTGCCTTTAAACTGAGCCTCAAGCAGCAGATGGTACTGAACTCCCAATATGACTGCCTTCATTAGTCCTACGCCCTGATCTGCATCGTCTACCTTCACTCAACCTACCTCCCTCCCTCCATCTCTCTCTCTCTTTCTAGTCTCTATGCTTCTTGCTACCATGCCCTCTGGTATCCACTTATGCTTTCCTCCTATATGAAATTCGGGGCCCTGTTCCCCTGAGCACCCAACTCTCAAGTGTTATTCCTCTTATTACTCTCCCCGCACTGGATCGGCAAAGTATTTAGTAACCCTTCATAACCTTGTTTATATTTTGCTTGATGTGCTACTATGTTCTACATAGCCTCTTATTTATCCTGTATTAACGTTCTCTCTCTGTGTAAACTGTTCACACTATTCAAATTATTTTTGTATTGTACATGACGTGGAACCTATGTAAAGAGCTTCTAGCTCAAATAACATTATCCGAGACTGTAATAAATAAAAAAATAAAATTTGAAGCCTGGTGGCATGGAAGGGGCTGCTGGAGGGGGCCTGGTGGCATAGAAAGTGGCTGCCAGGGGGGCCATCATCTAATGTGCCCAGTGCCATCCCTTTTGACGGTGCCACCCAGGCTAAGCCCAACATTCAAACCAGGAGCAGTCCTGGAGCTGGCCATGGACCAGGCACTGCCAATGGCACCAGAACCAGATCTGGTGCGGTGAATGGCACTGGGACCAGATCCGGCACCAGGAACAGCACCAGAACCTGACCCAGTGTCACAAACAATGCCAGAAAGGTACCCGGCGCCATCCCTGGAGTCACTCCTAGGGGCAACCACAGGGTACACGCTAGGCTCAGAGACAGGCTTTGAACCAGGCCCAGGAAGGTCAATCACTGGCTCCATCCCCAAGCCCAAGACCAAAGTCATCCTCTTCTCCTAGGCCACCAGGGCACCCAGGAGCAGAAATCACAATGACCTCAGGGTCCGAGACAGAGCCGGCTCCAGAACCCTTCCCTCTTCTAGCACCACGAGCAGTGCCAGAAGAGGGTCTGGTCTTATGGACTGTGCAGCCCCACTCACCGGTACCGGCCTTAGTACAAGGAGCTGAAATGGCACCAGGCTGCAACACTGAGTTGCCCACTGGCGTAGACTGAGCGTACAGCCTCGGCCTCACCATCAGGGGTGTTCCACTGCCCCAAAAGGCTTACTTGGGGGGTGCTCAGCTGGTCCCCCGGAGGGAGCCGAATGTCCACCTAACCACCCCACTCCAGGGCCTCTGATATCTTGGTGAGGTGACCATGGGAAGTGTTCTGGACTTCTGCAGTACCAGAGGTACTGGGAAGGGGGCTCAGGGGAAGAGCTCAGGGACTTTATCTTGGCCTCCCTGGTGCAATGTCTGCCTACGAAGGTATGTGGATCACAGCACCACTTAAATGCATGCTTCTCGAGGGTGTAGTAGTCCACAGAGAAGCAGACATCATACCTGTCCATGCTGTGGTCGATGCCATGGCAGGCCAAGCAATCACGTCAGCCCTGGACAGCAATATAACCCCCACAGTAGCACCAACACATAAGGGAGCTGCCAATGTTGTTGTTCTTTTTGGCCTTCTTATACTCTTCAGGACCTAACATGATGACTTGGGGGGGAAAAAATAAACAAAAATCAGTCAGAAAAGAGTTTGGCATGGAACTAGATTGGTAAAACAAAAAACAGCACTAGTGCTGAGGAATAGACAGTGTCGAACTAAGGCAGCAACAAACTGAGGAAGTTGTGACACAGTTTCAACAACTGAGGCTCCCATGGTGCACATTTGATGGTGGGAAAAACAGAACTGAGGAAGGGAGAGGGCTGGTGGTGGTGACATCACTACATCTGTCTCGCGACCAGCACTGATGCTGGTCCCCTCCTAGGCCACAAAAAGACTTTGTTCCTGCTGGGTTTTAGTGCCTCTGGCTTAGATCCGTAAGAGGGCATGAATAGTGAAGATTAATTCTTGGAAGATCATGGATGGATGGCAGCGGAGGAGGAGAAAGAATCTGGATTGAAAAAAGATTAGATGCATTATTAAATATATTACAGAGTGAGGGAGTGCTCCTGACCAATCGGAGCGCTCCTTTCCCCTGCACGTGAGACACTTATTCTGTGAAGAGTGCCTCATGAGCTGATGCCCTGAAAATGGGCATATTCAGGGAGTTTTTTTTTTTTTTAAAATACCACCGAGCACTCCTTTGATCTATAATATTTTAATATGTCCCCCATCGCCACTTCTTGTGGGACAAGATTGGTTTCCTTTGCATTCTGCTCAAGCCAGAACAGCTCACCTTCGTTGTTCTCGCTTGAGCAGAATGCGCGTGAAACCATTCATCCCACAACGAGTGGCTCCAAGGGACGTATTAATATATAACAGCTTCAGTTTATTTGCCATTAAACAAACAGTACAAAAACAGTACTATTTTTGGTTTTCAAATGTAAATCAGTTGAACTGTTTTTATTATTTATTAGTGAAATAAAATGCCTCCCATGACCTAATAGGCATACTGCTTTAAAATCACAACCACCCTCTACATTACTGTTAAAAAGAGTAGGAGGTGAAAATGAAGTTCTCACTGCCTTACACTTGATGCAGACATCTATGAGTATTTTTTTTTTTTTTTGCTCTTTGGCTGTATGTCACATATGGCAAGGTATCCATGGTTGATAAATACAGTTTTAGTCCTCACTTAAAGAGCCACTGATGCCTCGAGAATAACTTTTAAAAACATAATATTTGGACACAAAGCAGCTTATATTTCTCACTGGCTTTGTATTTCCTATCCCCATTACTTATTACTGAGATTATCTGCTTCAAAAACTGTTTCTTGAGGATTTCATCAGTTCCTATTGCTTCTTTCCAACCAGATATATTTTTTTTATATTAAAAAGCTTTATTAATTTTAAATGTAACAAAGCAACAGTTCTTACAATCCAACAGAAACTGGAATACTGAAGTAAGGCTTGCTGGAACATCTTCAAGCTAGCTCCTCCCACCCACCCGGGTGGTAACTCCGACGACACTGCCCAGTGACATCAGATCTTACCCGCTGGAAGCAAGCCCGGAGTGCCACTTGCCAGGGGAGGTCAGGTGGGTCAGTTTGGATAAACACCATATTCTGCTCCTAGAACTACTGTTACAGGTGAATAACCTGTGTTTCTAGGGATGTGGATATGGTACTGTATTCACACTACAGGCAGACTCCTAGCAGTTCTCCAGGAGGAAGTAGGCAAGGCACACACCCCCTACCTAGGGAATAGAGACTGGAGAATTGAGGCCCCTAAACCAGCATCCTGGCATGACTCAAGGTCGATGTGGTAGTGGGAAATGAAGGTGTGTGCTGACTTTCAGGTAGCAGCCTGACAGATTTCCTGGATAGGGACATCCCTTGAAGCAGCCACCGAGGCAGCAGTATGATGGATGGAATGAGCCCTTAGCTCTACGGGAGGCTCCCTACCCACCAATCTATAGCAGAGGTTGATGCAGGATGCAATCCACCTGCCAACCATCTGCTTAGCTGCCGGTCTGCCTGGTGCAGCTTCAGCGTAGGTGACAAATAGCTTGCGAACCTCTCCCCGAACTCCAGCCATTTGCTCCTTGTAGTAGGCGAGCGCTTGCAGCAGGTCCAAAGTATGGAGCCTGTGCTCAGCCTCCGAGGTGTGATTGGTGAAGAACACTAGAAGATTAATCATCTGATTAAGGTGAAAATTTGAAACAACATTCAGTAGAAACTTTGGGTTAGGGTGAAGGACAACTTTGTCCCTGTGGAAGATCAAGTAAGGAGACTCCACTGAGAGCGCCTAGAGCTCACTGATCCTTCTGGTTGACATGACAGCCACCAGGAAGGCAGTCTTCCATGACAGATGAGAGATGTCACATCTGTACATTGGTTCGAATGGCTTGCCAATGAGCTTTGCCAATACCAGCAACATGTCCCAAGGTGGTGGTGGTTCATGCACCAGAAGGGAAATGTGGTCAAGGACTTTGAAAAAGCATCAGATCCCCTTCTCCTGTGCCGACTGCAGACCGTAACACACCCAGTAGGCACAGATGGCTGTCAGGTGCACCCGGAGGATTGCAGACCAAAGGCCTGACTGGGAAAGGGACCACAGGTAGTGGAGAATGCTAGCCATCAGCCAAGGTAAGGGATCCAGCCCCTTGCCCAGGCACCAAATGGAGAACCTTTTCCATTTGAAGGCATAACATTTTGGGGTTGACTCCTTCCAAGATGCCTCAACCACAGCGAGGACGTCTTCGGAGAGATCCAAAGCCTGGAACTCTAGCCGCTCAGGAACCAGGCTGTCAGGTGCAGGGATTGAAGGTCCGGATGGAGCACCTTCCCCCGATTGTACGAGAGCAGGTCCGGGTGGAGAGGAAGATGCCTCAGGAGCCTGCTTCTGAGGCTGAGGAGATTGGGGTACCAAAACTATGAAAGCCAGCTCGGAGCCAACATCATCTGTGCCTTGTTCCTCATCGCCTTGAGCAACACTTTGTGGATCAAGGGAAACAGAGGGAAGGCATAGAAGGTCCATGGTCCTGGGCCTCAAGAAGGCACCCCTCTGCAGCATTTTCTGCTGAGGGGGGTGGGCACAGTACAGCCTCAGCTTTTCATTCTCCCTGGAGGAAAACAGGTCCACCAGAGGGGTGCCCCACAGGGAGAACAGGCTATGAACTACCTCCGGTGGAGAGACCACTTGTGAGACACCTCACCCATACGGCTGAGAGCAGCTGACTGGAAACACTGGCCACATAGATGGCTAAGAGATCAGCCTCCAGGCTGCGCACAAGGTTCCAAACACAGACAACTTTCCTACACAGAGGAAGGGAGTGCATCCCCCCCCTGTTCATTGAGGTAGTACATGGTTGTGGTGTTGTCCGTCTGGACCAGAACGACTTGATCCCTGATGCGTGGAGCAAAGGCAAACAGTGCCAGCCAAACTGCCAGACCTCCAACAGGTTGATGTGGCACCCAGACTCCTTGGAGGTCAGAGCCCACGGACTACCTGTTCCCCAGGTGGGCACCCCAGCCCACGAGAGAGGCTTCAGTCATCAGGATGACCGTCAGCTCTGGGTGGGCAAATGGGATAACTTCTTGCAGATGTTCCCGGACTAACCACCACTGGAGAGTGTCCCGTATCAGCTGGGTCACAATGACTGGCTGGTCGAAGTGGTTCTTGAGCCAAGACCTTTGGTGAGCTAGCTCCCATTGCAGACAGCCCACTCTCCAGCAAGCCCAATGGACCAAGCTGGTGCATGCCACCATGTATCCCAGGAGGCACAGGAAATCCCGAGCAGGGCACAACTGCCCAACCTGAAATGACAGGAGAAGAGAGCCTCCGCCCTGTCTGCCGGCAGTCAAGCCCTGGCTCTGCAAAAGTTGATTTCTGCTTAAATGAAGTTGATTATTTGCGAGGGCACAAGTTCAGACTTGGCCTCATTGACCAGGAGACCATGAGAGATGCAAGTCTGAAGGGGCAGATCCCTGGACCACTCCATCTCATGCCTGGAGGGACCCGCAATCAGCCAGTCATCCAGGTAGGGGTCAGCCAGGACTCCTCAATGCCTCAGGTGGGCTGTCACCACTGCCATGCATTTGGTGAAGGCCCTGGGAGTTGAGGACAGGCTAACTGGCATGGCCTGACACTCAAAGGATTCCCTGCAACCGGAACTGGAGGAATCGGTGGTGGTACAGATGGATTGGGATGCGAAAAAACACACCCTGAAGATCCAGACAGCAAAATCACATGTTTTGCCTGAGAGATGGTATGATCTGAGACAGAGTGACCATCCTGAAGGTGCTCAGCTTGAGAAACTTGTTCAGGTCATGCAAATCTAAGATGGGGCGTTGGCCCCCCATCCGTTTTGGCACTAGGAAGTACCTGGAGAAAAACCCTGGGTGTTCCGGAGAGTCCAAGACATGAGTCACGACGTCCTTGAGGAAGAGCTAGGCAATATCATCTTGAAGGGCCAACAGGATGTCTGCGGACATGATGCCCTCCTGTGTGGTGCGGGCTTGGCTAGGTGGGTACCCCTCAAACTCGAGAGTTCTGACTGACCACCTTGAGAACCCACCTGTCCATGGTGACAGCGGACCAGGTGGAAAGGAAGTGGTGGAGCCGGCCCCCCTTGGGAAGACCCAGAGGAGACATGACGGGCATGAGGAGACACCCCTCATCCCGTCACTGGGCAGGCTTGTAGGCCACGGAGGGCCCAGCTTAGGAGCCACCGGAGTCTCTGCCTCCAGGTTTACAGATGACTGTGGCCACAGACTTCGGCTGAGATTGCCAGGCCTGAGCCTGCTGTCCAGCCTGCAGCTGGGCTGGCTTGGTCACAGGGGCAGAGAGGGGAAGAAAGGGGTTCTTTTTCAGCTGCTTAGAACCTTTGGAGTCTCTATGAGTGGATGTCACAGAGTCCAAGGCGGCACTGGACTTCTCTATACAGGTGAGGTGCCCCTTGACCTTGAGCCTAAACAAGTCGGTACCCAGGAAGGGGACATCTGCCAGCTTGTGCTGGGTATCTGCTGTAAAGGTCGAGATCTTCAGCCAGGCTCTGCGGTGCATAGCCACTGTGGTTGCCATGGAAGCCAATGTCCACGGCAGTCTGGAGCTGTTGCTTGGCTACAGCTCGGACTTGATCCCGGACATGTTTGACCGTGGTCTGCTGGGAGATGAGGGAGCACCTCATCAAGCATGCCCAGGAGGGCGTGTGAGAAGTGGGCCATCAAAAAGGCTGAATTTGCATGCCAAAGGCAGAGAGAGGAGGCAGCATACACCTTTTTAGCCATATGGTCCAATTTGTTGGACTCCTTGTTGGGTGGTTTGTTGACGTCCCCCATGTTGCCAGTGCACATGAACACAGAGTTAGCCATGAGACCCTCAGCCGAGGGATGCTCTGTAAATCCAGAAAGGGAACCGGTAGGGATCACATACTTGTGGGTCATATGGGCCATCGGTACAGGGCAAAAGGTTGGGTGCTGCCACATTTCCAAGGCAGGACCAAGAATGGTGCCTGCCACATGAAAAGCCTCCTCCAGAGGAGTCCCTCCAGTCCAGCATCTTGGTGAGCAGGTACCAAGCCCACTTCTGAATGGGCTCCAATGGGACACCCATAGATTCCGAGATGAGACAGAGAAGGCCCCCAAAGCAAGTAGGGCCCTGCTCCATCAACAAATCCTCGTCTGACTCCAAGTCCATTAGATGAGAGTGCAAGGAGGAATCCTCCGATTCCAAAGATTCATGGAAGAGAGGTCGACCGCCAGAGTCCCTGCTGACCCTCCAGGGATGGTTGGGGTAACAGTGACCAACAGCCGATGGGGAAGACCCGAGGCCGGTCAGTCCTCCTTGCATTTTCTTTCTGAAGATGAACCTTGTGGGTTTGAAAGCTCAAAGTTTTTTTTTTCTGCAAAACTTTGCTGGTCCATAAAAAGTTAACAACCTGTTTTGTGCATCTTATTGTACAAGGACCAATACAGCAACAGACTTTTTTTATAGACACAATGGGTGTCATTTTTAAAATCTTCCAGGAAATAGGTGTTTGTGGACAGCTCTTGTATAATCCGCAAGCACTGGTTTCTTGGGTGATTTGAAAAATGATACCCATTGTGTTTGTGAGAAAAGGTCCATCTAAGAACTCGACAGAAGAAAAAATATTGCAGGACAAATAGGCCCATTTATTTCAACGGGGATATTTTCTTAAGCTGTAAACTTGGTAGCCGTGCAATATTTTTTTCTACTTTCTTCAGTCAAGTTCTTATATTGCCCTTCGCTCTCGAACACAATGGGTGTTTTTTTTTCAAATCACCCAGGAAATAGGTGTTTGTGGACTGCACTCATACGGTGTATAAACACTTATTTCCTGGCCGATTTGCAAAAAAGACACCCATTGTGTTTGTGAGAGAGGAGCAACATAAGAGCTTGACTGAAGAAAATAGAAAAAAATATTGCAAGACTACAAGGTGATGCAAGAATTAAGTTATGATCTCTGTCAAACTGAGATGGGTGACAAGTTGGCCACTCCTGCATTAGCTCATCTCTCTCTCTCTCTCGGTAGTGGATATCAGGAGCTACAGCAGCCTCTTCAGTGATCATTATCCTTGTGCTAAAATTACTATTTGTGTTAGTTATAACCACACCCAACCTGGCCAGGTTGCATTGCTGCTTCTCACTCATTTAGGGTCTGTCATTTGAGCTGCGGCTTTACTAGAGAGCTTGAAGAAATTAGATACTGTATACAAGCTTTTGTCAATGCAAATGTTTGCCTGCGTGTTGTGTCAGTGTCGCAGAGTAGCTCTGTGATGGACTAAGGGCCTCAGAATTTGTGCTAGATACTTTCCTTCCTGTCCAGTATGTTAGAAATGGTATGGCTAAACTCCAAATATGGAAAAATGTATGAATGAATTATTATTAAAAATGGTGTAGATACAGTTTTTTTGTACACTTCCTTCTTTTCGTGTAATCGCAGCTGGTTTGTTTACTGCTGCCCTAGAAATATATGTTTGTGCATGTTTAGGCTGTAAAGATCAGCCTTTTTGTTATAGTGCAGGAACTTTCCCTTGTAAAGGCTGCAGGTAGCAGGGATTTGTAGGAGTACGCTATGTCTGCTAGCTTTTAGATACAAGGGCTCAATAAAATAAAGAAAAGGGCTTTGCTAGGTTAAAATTGAAAGACACTATTAATATTGTCCCGTTTGAGGTCAGGATCTTTCTAAATGTTAATAGCGTTTGGCTTCGTCCAGCCGTTATGATGTAAAGATGTTTTGCCCTTTTCTAAATAGATAGATTGCTTTAGTATAAGGAAAGTAAATGGAGAATGGGGGAAACTAGTGGCCGATTTATAAATGTAGCAAACTTCAGCCTCCGCCTCTTGCGCGCTTCTCCGCCATGGTTGTGAGGGTTGGAGCTCTTCTGTAGTATAAAGGTTACAACCGCTTATTATTGAGAAGAGGAAGAGCCGATAAATGTGGTTTACCGAAGCAGATTGTGATATTTATTAAAAGAGGGGAGGTTGTACTACTTGTAGTACAAACGTCCTGTTTCGTTTTCCCTGTAGAAATGAATGCTTTTTCTCTGCAGGCTATTTCTAGTTTGAATGCCTGCAGGGTAGCTCCGTTTACATAAAAATAACTCTGTGTTAAAAGGCTGCAGGACACTGCTTAAGAAATGCCCTTTTCTGTCCATGCATGTTCAAAAGGTGGTTTATCTGTTTGTTTCCTAAAGTACTGACTTTTGAGAGCCTGAACTCCTCTACGACAGTGCGAGTACGAGCGCTGAAAAGCTTGCATTTCTGCTCGAATGTGCGCACTGTCGTGTGGAGACATTGGCATTAAGCTTTCTTTTCCAAATAAAGCTTTAAGCTTTGTACGTACCTTTTTGCTGTGGAAATGGAATACTGTTGGCGTTTTCCTCAAGTACTTAAAACGAAGGTTATTAAAGCTTCTGCTAGCGTCTCAGCATTTCAAAAGCACACCACCTTCAGTTTCAGCATCTCTATAAGAGCTGGTCGGCCATTTCTTAGTTTCATTTATACTGCAGTTAGAAGGGGGTGATGCTTTCTGACGCCAAGAAGTTGTTTTTTAAATCTTTAGAGAGATAGAAATGTATGTTAGATACTAAATGCGAGTTCTAATTTTGATTAAATGCATTTATGTTATGTAAATAAATATTTGCTTTACATATAAAGAATTTATATTTAAAGAAATGTATTGGTGGGTGAAGCCAGCCTATCACATGGGCTCAGAGCTGTATAAATTCTAAGGTAATAGTCAGAGATGTCAGATACGACCAAGAGATAGATCGGAGAGGATCTGAGTCCAAAAGTTATCTAGGGAATCTAGGGAAACAATGCCAAATGCTACACAGATATGTTCAACTTGATCTAATTCAGTCTTATAAGTCATGTGAAGTGATGTTGAATGAGTGCGCTGTATAAAATGTGTCCTGCTATTAAAGAAAATATGGATCCATAAAATAACATTTGGACTATAAAAAGAACTGCTATGCGTGTCACACTGCCTGATCTGTCCACGAAGACCTGTACCCTATCACAGTCAGGTTGGTTTCGGTTGTGTTGTAGAGAATGATGAAGGCAGAGCAGTATTGCAGTAAGAGAGTTTACAATGCACTCAGCGAGTCATAATGTTTGTCTTGTGTATTTTCACTTCTGAAGCAAGATACAGAATTTTGACACTAACACAGAAATAGTGACTATTTAGGCTGGTGTTCAGGTTTGTTAATTGTGAATAAAGTGCCCATAGGCTGTGGCATTTGCATTATTATTTGAATGTGCTGCTTATTTTTTTCTTAGAGAAGAGAGATATGCATGGTCCATAACTCCTCCACCTAACTCACCCAAACATATCCAGCATCGATCCTGCAAATAACTCGATTTTGGTAAACTACTACACGAATTGGCTATGACTAACTGGACCCCTGTCATCTCCTCTCCATCTGTTGACATGGCCTTCAATAATTTTACATCTGTCTTCTTAAATATTTGGGATACACACATTCCTCTGAAATCAATAAGTGTAAAATGCTACTACAACCCTTGGATCTCCCTGAATATCCTGTCCCTGTGTTAGAACCTGCAACATTGCATGGCATCGTTTTAAAACCTCAAATGACCCTGCTGACCTGCATAAATATCGAACTCTCCAAAATGACTGTACAAAAACATTCGGCAGTCAAAATCTGAATACTTCAGATCTTGGTTGCACTCCACTAACACCTCTCCGTCCTCGTTCTGGAAGGATCTCCGATCGCTCTTGCATCCCTCCTCTGAACCCCCTCTGCCTACCCTCTCGATGTCAGGTTCCCTAGTATCGGACCCCTCCTTGGTTGCTGATGCCCTAAATAATTTCTTCACAACCTGTGACCTCCCCCATGACCCCCCTTTCTATTCTGCCCCTTCCTCTCCCCTCAAGGAGTCCTCTGGGTACCAGCTACCACTGATTTCCCCGTCCGAAGTACTTAAAGCTTTAGGCTCCCTAAACCAAGCTAAATCCAGCCCAGGTGATCTACATCTTAGACTCCTCAAAATCTCCACACCCTTTATCTTGGACTCCCCTCATGTAGCTCTTCAATCTATCTCTCTCCTCCTCCTCCGTCCCCTTAGCCTGGAAGTTCGCTACAGTCCTACCCTTACACAAAGGTGGTGACACCACTGCACCTGATAACTATCACCCTATATCCCTTCTCCCTGCACTTGCCAAGGTACAAGAATCCTTAATTCTCTATCAGCTAAATGATTTCCTCTCTGCTTTAAATGTCCTCTCTCCTGTACAATCCAGATTTTGGAAAATTCACTCGACCACCTCCTCTCTACTCCACCTCACTGATGCCATACACACACCGCAATGGATCAAGATCAGATCACCTCGGCCATTTTTACTGATCTGACTAAGGTCTTTGACTATCTCACACTCTCTCCTTCTAACCAAGCTTAACAATATTGGCTTTTCCTCTGTCTCTGTCTCCTGGTTTGCCTCCTACCTAACTGGATGGTCCCAGTCAGTAAAAATGTGTAGCGTCTTATCTCCTTCCTGCCCTATCCTTGCAGGTGTCCCACAGGGATCGATCCTTGGCCCTGTTCTTTTCTTCTTGTTTATAAATGACTTCCCTTCTATATGTTCACATGCAAAGATCCACGTGTATGCTGACAACACCGACCTCCTCCTCTCTGGTCCATCTGTCCTAGCCATCCAAACCTCCCTCCAACAAGACTCCACTGCTGTAACCAACTGGTTCAATGACAACTGCCTAAAAATGAACACTAAAAACAGTTGCCATCACCTTTGGATCCAAACAGAAACTCGCTAGGCTCCCTCCATTCCTTTCTTTTCTACTCCAGCCTGCACCCCACTCGAAAATGTCCTGACCTACAAATACCTTGGTGTTTGGACTGACCCCTCACTGGACTTCTCACAAATCTCTTCCCTGCACGTCAAACTACGCCCTAAACTGGGGCTGCTCTATCATCACAAGATGCGTCTCCCCCTCCCTGTTAGCAGCGACCTACTGGTCAAGTGGATACTCCCAACTTTTGACTATGCTGACGTTGTCTTCAGTGCAGCCCCTTTCCTCCCACTCAAAACCAGACATCCTTTGCAATGCCTTCTGTTGTTTTGCCTCCAATCTCCCTCCCCTGACACACCACTCTGACCTCTACTCTGCCCCACCCCTTCAAACCCTCCGTCAGGTGCTTGTCCCACTGCTCTACACTTATCGCTAAGTTTTGGTTTGGGACTCTTCCCTCTTACCTCTCCTGAAGCCTGCTACTCCCTTGTCCTACAACTCACGCACAATTAGCACCCGCTCCGTCGGCCTCCCAACAGTCCGTACACCTATAGGAAAATGTGCCTTCTTTTATAGACTCCCTTCTTTTTGGAATAACCTTCCTCTAAATATCTGTCTCACCCCTTCTTTTCCTGCTCTCAATGCCTCCTCGGGCCTCCCCCTGTAACATCCTGTGACTGGTCTTTGCCATAATTTCTTTCCCCATCTTTAGCCCTCTCCCCTTCCCCGTTTTCCATCTCCTGCTATATCTGCGCCTGCATGTGGTCTCTTACTGTCCCTCTCACCTAAAAAAATAAAATAACATGTTGTTTTACCTGAAGCACATTATTACATTTTGTATTTTTTACCTATGTTAATTTGTACTCTATTTGTTCATTACTCTGTTGTGTACCTGTATGTTGTGATCCCCTTGTTGTTTGTATTCCTTGCTCCCAGGTCGCACCCGGAATCGAGCTTTGGCTCAGCGTGCCTTTCCCGTTGTCAAAATTTTAAATAAATAACTAAATGGCATTTTTTTTCCAAAGGTGTTCATTTGCTGTTTTCTTGTTTTCAATGTCCTATGGTGTAATACCACTCAGAGGCATGCATACTGGTGGGGTATGGTGCAACGCTGGCCCTCCTGTTAAGTCAACCTCAAAATGTTTCAGAGCTGTGTTGGTGATGCCTAAGTGACCACTGTCACTGGAAAGTCACTCACTCTCACTTATCACTGACAGAAACTGAGTCACAGACTCACTTTCTTACTGCTGTGGCCAGGCCAGACCAAGACTCCAGAGGAGGCAATGACAGCACTGTCACCACTATGACAGTTTTCAGATCTGGACCATGAGTAGAATGATGTTTTTATACACTTTTCCCTGATCGGATCCGCGACTCCCTGCATGAATATCTGCAGACCAGTTTTTTATTGATATATTTATTTATTGAAATTGTTTCACCAGGATAGGCACACTGAGCAAAACGATGCTTGTCTCCCGGTGCAACCGGGGAGGGGAGGGGTAGAGTTACAAGGGGAGAATAACACGCAGGTTATCAAGCAACAACATAAAACCGGTAGAGTGTGCAATAAACATACATTTGCTTACACACTGGTTTTAACAGTCAGCTACATTGTGCAGGGAATGCATATTCCCGAGGCATACATACAACAGACATACATCTATGCATAGAGTATAGATTCCGGTGGATTAATACTTGGCAGCTGAATCTAGGCAGGCGGACAGGGACGATCAACAGTAGCAGAGAAGTGCGACGGTTGGTTATATAAGCCAGCTGCAAGCATAGGGAGGTACCGCTGGTCACGCAGTTGGGGATTTGGTAAGGGGAGGGGTCAAAGGAGTTAGCAAGAGCAGGCACAGTTTACCGTGAGGTACTTTGCTAGCGCAGCTGATAGGGAGTGGGTGTAAGTGTGATTTTTTTTTGGGGGGGGAAGGGGCAGTAAGAGACATGGACAGTAATTTTCTTTTTCAAATGTATTCATTTGTTGGCACTTTATCTGTAGATTCGATGATCTGCTGCTGTTGGACACTGGAGCTGATCTGGCTCTTTAATGAAGCCGGCTTTCCAGAGTGGCACGAAATTGAACAAAATAACCCAATTGTGTCAGAGCAAATGTGTTCATAGGTGGACTGGTTCACTGCTGAATTGTAGATTGAAAGAAATCTTTATTACTATCGCAGTGTCTGTCAAAACTGTGTATATTAAAAGGACACTGTCAACCCTATTTGACCTCAAAGTGTTCCTAGTTTAAAAATCACATTTTATTATTGTTTTCATTCTATAGAGCCTGCAGATGTTGTTTTTTTAATTCAGACTCCTTTTTCCTTTTAAAAAGTGAAAAACTAGTAAACAAGGAGGCAGATTAAACAAACAACATCATCAATGAATTTTAGAGAAGGTAAGGAATCATAAAATGTGGGGTTTTACCTAGAAATAATATGATGCAAAAAAGGTTGACAGTGTTCCTTTAAAATCTAGCAGTTAACCTCATTTCTCACCCTATAGCCCCAAGAAGTTAGCACTTGGACAGTGCCTTGTAGCTCTCTGTCAAGAGCTTCAGCTCAACCGGACAGAGCTCAACCGGACAGGGTTCAATCACTATTCCTGGAGCCATCCACAACTGTAAGTACAATACTAGAGTTTCCAAATTCATTAATATTTGTTAACAATTTTATGATTGATTTATACAACATTTACTCAATCGTTAGTCCAACTGATGTAGCATAACCTTTCCAGACAAGACCCTGCCTCTTTGGCCACCTTTTCTTTGCAATTGGGTAAGGACTGAAACACTGAGCAGTCAACAGGCTTTCTCAAGGTCACACAGTGAGCTGGTGGCAGGATATAAACCTGTAGTCTTGTTCCTGTAAAGCTAATGGACAACAGCCCCACTGCCTTCCTTTAGCGTGCATTTCATGTTTCAGATCTCACCCGCAAACAATATGATCAGCACTGACTGCAATCTTTAACTGCACCAGTTGCACCATATGCATACCTTAGAGCAGAGGTGGTCAACCTAAGGCAATCAGAGGGCCACAGGTGCTGCCCTCAAACACCCCCAAGGGTCACAAGACCCCCGTTTACCAGTCACAAGCCAAATTGATACATTCGAATTACAAACGAGCTATATATAACATGTCCATCACAGCCTTCAGCCTATCTTCCTTGTCTAGCTTTGCACAGAGAGCTCCTGGTGTATTTTTGGATGGATGAGGGGGGCCACAGGTTGACCACTTGGAGGCCTGCATGCAGCCCTCAGGCTGCAGGTTGCCCACCACTGCCTTAGAGTTAATGGTTTGCTCAGCCCCCCCTTCCCCGTTAATAAAGGTACAAGGCAAGGGTGCCCCTTGTCGCCGCTGTTATTTGCTCTCTACCTAGAACAGCTGGCTGCTGCTATCCGCTCTAATCGCAGATCACAGGGCTTCCCACTTGGGCGGGGGGAGAGAAGGATTATAAGCTTTCATTATTTGTGGATGACATACTGCTTACTTTGACTTTCCCCGAGGAATCCATCCTGCGATCTGGGACAAAATAATACAGTTTGGAGATATGGCAACTTACAAGTTGAAGACACAAATAACTGAGGTTCTTCTCTACAACTTCACCCCCTTCCCCTGTACTGCAATGGCATAAGGGAGCTCTTCGATATTTGGGGTTAAGATCACTAAGCAACTTGAACATCTGGAGCTTCTCAACTATGAACCACTAACCTAATGGATCAACAACAATCTTTCCAAATGGTCTCATCTATACCTGGGCTTCTTTAACAGGCTGGAGATAATCCATCCAAATATCCTTCCCAGGATGTTATATTTCCTGCAGACCCTGCCAGTCATGCCTGATCGCATTTAGTTCAAATCCTGGAATAAGATCTCTTCTGGATTCACATGACAGGGGGCTCCACCCTGGAGTCACTTCTCTATTCTGTACTTACCCAGGAGTCAGGGAAGGGTAACTCTCCCAAAACTCAGATGCTACACATGAAGGCGGCCCATCTGAGAACACTGTGCCTCTGGATACTGGATGGCCAGCACCCATACTGGAAACAGAATTCACCTTGAATGACATCTTTATTCTTGGCTATTATCTGTCTTGGAATCCCGTGGAATTCCTCCCTCTTACTGAATTAATATAGCAGAGATATTCCAGCAATGGGCAGTTGCCAGGAAACATTTCCAGACTCCCCTATAACATTCCAAATACAGGCTATATCGTATGATACTGAGTACCCCCCCCCCCGAACAGACTAAACCTAGCAACAAAAAGCTGCAGCAGGCTAGGACTCCAATTCTACTTCCAAATACTTGACTCCTAGGGTATACTCCCATTCACCACCCTGAAAATGGCCTTCCAGCTTCCTTCAACAGACCATTTTAAGTATCTGCAGGTCCATTCATATTTGATGGATCAGGTGGAAGGTGTCACACACCTACCTGATCAACTCCCCCTATCTGCAGATACTTATATTACATCTGACAGGGGAGACCAGGACACACCTTTTAAGACATATCTACAGAGCCCTCCAGGACTCTTCCACCGACACCACTGACCCTGTATTGCAATGCTGGAATGAGGGACTGGTGGAGACACGTTCTCTGAACTCTTGGCACAAATTTGCACTTCCAGCCTACCACCTAATCTCCACCACCACCTGGCGTGACTTCTCATGGAAATGCAGATGCCGTTTCTTCTGCTCTCCAGAAATTGCTGCAAACTATACTGGCCTACACAGAGGTCGGTGTTGGAGGGTGTGTGGGCAATCCTTAGCTAATCATGTCCACATCTTTTGGGGGTGCCTGCGTCTTCAGCCATTCTGGCAGGGAGTTCGTCAGGACCTAGAAACAATATTCAACTGCCCTGGGAAAATAACCCCCTCCTTAATCCTGATGGTCATTCCCCAAGGGGGCAGCACTCTAAGGTGTCCAGCCCTCAAGCTGCTGTGGCTACTGATTCTGGGGAAAAACAAAAGCGATTATCCGGCTGTGGCATGCCACGTATACCCCTACAGTAGAGAAATGCCGAAAAAACATTTGGAAATCTATTCTTTGGAAAGACTGACCTACACCTTGTCTAACTAATTAAACCTTGAATACAGATGGCATAGGTGGGTGTGACATCACCTAGACAACTACCCTGACTTTAGCCCTTCAGGAGAGCCCCCACTTCTACTACCCTTTTTTTTCTCCTTTTGACCTTCTGAACTATCTGACGTCTGCCCCCTTCTACCATATCCTCTGTATCCTGTGATACATGAAGCATTACCCTTAAGGGAGCCGATGATCTGAAACAACAGCACACCACTGGGAGCACCAAGACTGTATAGCGTAGGTTGGTGGGACACCAGCTGGGCCTTTGGACATTCCTGAACCAGCTCCTAGGGTGTTGCCTCACATCTCACCAGCTTGCTCCATGAGCACATATGATGCAACAGCCTGGCTTACTGAACACTGTGCTGAAATAACGGACACCAGGCAACTTAACTGTATTTTATATATGTAACCCCTAGATGGCGCTATCCCAGGGGCTACTACCCCTGCCTGATTTGCCACTAACAGGTTGAGGGGCCTGGATCCAATGGCTGGTGCCTCCACCCAGAGGTCAGGGTTTGCAATAGTTAAACTAACTTGGTCACAGCCCTCTGGGACACTGCAACCCCCCTTTCTTCCCACTAGTGGCCCACACAATATATCAGAATTACCTTCACAGTATACACTTACCCCAGGTCTGGTTCCGCACTGGGACCTCCTGTGAAATGAGATACAGTGCAACAATCACAGTACAGTACTTTAACATAGACAAATACCTCAGGCAGTATAACTTTGCTGAAACAAGCAGCTCTGATTTATTTAGGGGATATAACAAGGACAGGGAAATCAGGTTAATTAGCTTATCACTCTAATAATCTACCTATGGCTCTGTGCACAGGCCTATCCTATCAGTTACTGTCCCTGGGTACCCAAGCCCTAGTGGCTAGTCCAAACCGTGGCAGCTGGTAGGGGGCCTTTCACACAGAGAAAAGGAGGAATTAAACAGTCAGCAGTACAGTAATTCCATTTTGGATTTAATGTGGCACTTCAACAGGGAGAGCGACCTTGAATTAGTACTCACGACCTCCAAATAAGATAGGGTCCTTCAATGTCAGCAGGGCTCACTTGAGGTACACAAACCTCTTCACACATCCATATAAAAGAAAGCACTATACCAGGCAGGCTGCATCTGTATCCCGATCGCAATTACTGCACAATACCGGAGAACACACAGCAGATTCAGTTCCTGACAGACCGAGTGCAATTTCAGCAATTCCTCCAGTCTTCTACAGGGTGAGCCTGGTTTCTACTCTTCAGAGATCCTTTGATTCTTTTCACAGGACGGATTCAGTCCTAACAAGCTGCAGACCGGAACTCTGGGCCTTACACACGCTTTTGACTAAACTGCACACTGAAAAAGCACAGGGCTCCTTCCTTCTTCACTGCCAAAGCTCAACTGAAACTCCAACCGACAAAACCGGCACTTCCTTTGAGTTCCTCCCAGTTCTTGACTGGATTGGCTGTCACTCACAATAGACTGCTGCTGTTGGTCCAAAAGGCACTGAAGTCTAAACTACATCTCCCAGAGTCACTGCCCATACAATCCTCTTGTGGCTGGCTCAGATTATGAGTCCAAGTTCTGATTCGTCCAAGGCACCATTTTAGAGCTAGCTTACCCCACACTGATTGGTCCAGTTCAGCAGTTCAAAACTAGAATGGGGAACTAGCAGACACAGTTCTGACTGCAAAGAAAGCAGGTTAGACAAACTGTAATTTCATTATTACTCTAAATAATTTCTGGCAAACAGTTACATCTTTCAGATAGGTTCCCTTTGCACTCCTAGTGACTGCAAAAATGAAGTGAATTGGCAGCAGCTTGAGTGGTACTCAATCAAAGAAACACACAGTCCCCCCATACAAACTAATTATGTCTGCAAGCAGACAGCTCTTAAAGAGACAGTACCAGAGGTTCTAAAAACACTCACTGATAAATGGCTTAAATGCCAAACACCATTCAGGCTTGGAGCATTCAAGCAAGCTCCTGGAAGTCTTTTGGGAACCCCCATTTGCAGGGGGGTTACATATAGAGTCTTTTACTGCAACAGAGAAGGCCTTTATTTTTGATACCTTGTGTTTCACATTATGTATGTATTGCTCACTCAAGTACCACCTTTTGCTCTTTCCCGTTTCTATGTACTGTGACAAAAATTAACAAAAAATTAACACAAACGCTAATGTTATAGAGACGTAAATTACACAGCATCAATTGAGAGACACAAAGTTACCAGTTTATAGAGTAGAGTTCATCCAGCAGTTCCGCTAGATAATGCTCACAGTTCGACACTTTATGTTCTCCATGCTTTTTTCATCATGGTAAAAGCCAAAAGACAGCATATAAAGAAGGTAAAGAGACAGTCGCTGAATGACTAGAGGAACCACACAAAACTTCCAGCCCAGATTTTTAACTTCTTGGCACACTGAACAATATTTCAACTGATATTATGATTCACACCAGTGCCCCAGATTAGACATTTAATGAAGAAGTGCATTACAAATTACAATCAAAGATGGGGATAAGCAGAGCAGAACACTTCACGCCTGAACAGAAAATCAAATGCTCTGGTGTAAATTAATCATAGCCCCTTAAGAACACCAGAAATAAAACTGACAGTTGTAATTTGTACATGACATTCAGGAATGTGACCCTCCTCTCTCCCTGCATTGCTTTTAAAGTGTCACACAACACTGTGCACAACTCCAGTGATCCTGGAAAAGATATTAAGTAGGGCACAGTACTCGAGATTTCACTAGACAGCAGTGTTTGGATCCTGAAGTATTGCAATGCAGAAATTTCCTTTTGTAAAAATCCACACACTGGGATACGTTCATGTGATTCAATGTACTGTCTGCATGAACTTCTTGGGGCAGCAACAAACATACGGACAGCATCTGTTATTACATATGGACTCGCTTGACTACAAAGATATAGGACTGTATACAATAATTACAATACTAGAGTAAGCAATTATAGGTTACTCACATGTAACCATAGGAGTGGTATATGTTTCATATTCACATGCTGGCACTTCCACTGAACAGTCCGATTTGTCGAATGTCTTCAAGCTGAGCTCCTCCCACCACCTGGGCAGTATATCCCTCGGCTCCACCCAGTCATGTCAGATCTTTGCGTACTGAAAGCAGGGATTATCTGTGTGCCACTTGCCAGGGGCTGCTGGGTGTGTTGTGAGGATCTTAACTGCATACCATTCCTATAAAGTACAGTTACGTAAGAACTTACCCTAACAGTAGATCTTCCAAGGACTGTCTCTTGCAGTAAGTCATTAATTATGGGCGTATCCACCAGGTGGCACTGTCAAATGGCAGCTTCATCTAGCAGTCTTCCATGGGGGCCATCCACACGACATCACTTCCTGTGGATGTGTACAAGATTGGGTGGGCCCCAGTACCCCTTGTTTACCATCAGCTTCAGCGAGCATGGCCTGGACTGAGGGCCAGAAAAAACAGAGAACAGCGATCTCACCCAACATCCTGAATTGGAGATTCAAGGCAAAAAGGCAGGGGGACGGAGGGCGGGGGACTTACTACAAGAGACAGTCCATGGAAGATCTACTGTTACGGTAAGTTCTTACGTAACTGTACTATCTTCTACGGACTGGTCTCTTGCAGTATGTTATTACTTATGGGAAATTACGAAGCAGTAAAATCCAAATGGGAGGAAAAGCAAGGCTGGAAGCTGGGCTACAGGGCACGCCCGACGGTCAAGCCCTTGCAAAACCCAGCTGTCCACGATGCCAAAGAAGGAAACTCCACAGTAAAATGTCAACTTCAGCTGCACCCGCTCTGGCAGTTAGGCCAAAGGTGGGGACAACAGGTATGATATTTAGTAGAAATGTCAACTGCAAATCGCACCCCCAGAGGCAGATAGGCCAGGGTGGGATGAGGACAATGTGTGTGATATGTAACAGAAATGTCCAACTCAAACCTCTTCCATGCAGGCAGATAGGCCAATGGTTAGGCGAAGATATTTGGCATGAAAGTAGGAGAAATGTCAACTCAAACTACACCCGCTCCGGCAGATAGGCTCAAAGGTGGGCGAGGACAGCATGCAGGAGGCATGATGTAGAAAGAACTGTAGGTGGCCAGGCACAGTGATTCATCCTGACGAGGCAGAGGTTGATAGACTCTGGCAGAAAGTCAAAACCAGGAAATATATAAGTAGAGCGGATCAGAGAGTAGAAAAAGGAGCACCGGGGAAAAACATCCCAGATGGGCAGAGGAAGGAACAACTGAAGGGCTCCAGTAAGGAGAGTAGCAAGCGTTCCAATCAGATCCACATGGAGGAGTGAAGCGTACAGTCTGGGAACAAGCCTCCAAGAAAAGGAAAGAGATCGCCTCAGAGGCCTTCGAGAGGAGGCGGGGGAAATCTGAAAAGCAGTGTAGGGTGCAGAAGCGGGTCCCGCCCCGCGTGAGGGGTGGGTACACCATAGAGGGGCAGACTGAGCCACCCCCCTGAAGGCACTACCGCTGACCCGAGAGGTACCCCAGTAGGGAGGCCGGGATGGAGACGGCCCGCCCATGGGGGCATAGGGATGGGACCTGGGGGAGTGATAGAGGTCCTGAACAGACCGAAGAGTACGCCCTGAAGCCAGAAGGGAATCCGGGATGGACTGAGCAGCAGGTCCAAACAGCAGGTTCCCAGAAAGGGGGCATCAGTGACTGACAGCTGGACGTGGGCGCAAACCTCGAAACCCGCAGCCAGGCGGAGCGCAGAAGGGCGATGCGGCGGCCGAGAGGCGGCCGATGCGTCAACCGCATCGGGTTAATACCTAAGCAGGTGATGGGAAAGGAGGACATGGCAGAGAGTGGCTGAGCCAGCTGATCGACTGGGGAGGGAAGCAGGTCGGACAGGAGGTTCAAAGCTGAGGCACTAAGTGTGCGAAGGTACCGGACCATATGACCAAGATAATTAAGAATATGAAGTAGCAAAGTACTGGAGGTATGAACTCGAATGCCAAAGAAATCCATGTGTTGGGAATCAGCAACCGGCAGCACGGAACTGGTATGGCGAGGTCGACAGGTCCGGTCATGGGCTGCTGCCCTGACAACTGAGTCCACCACAGGGGTGGTGGACGAGTAGGGGTGGTCAGGAGGGGCACGGTAGAGCCGATCAGGGCCACGAGGGGCAGGCTGAGTGGAGCAGGACGAGACCAAATATGAGAGAGTGCATTAAAATACGCAGGAATCAGATGCAGGACCACCATGGCAGGCTCCTCGGGAACGTCGAGGTAGGCAGCCATGTCCTGGTGAAAGGAGCCCTGATCCGCAGCAGGGTAGCCAAAAGCGTGCTGGATCTGCAACATAAGCTCCGTGAAGGAGGGATCCGGGAGTGAGGCGGGATCACGGGGTTCAGGCAGGGTGGCCTCCAAATGGGAGGACGCAGACCGCAAGGAATCAAGGTCCCCAGGGTCCGAGAGATCCCTAACTAGTAATATACCCAACAAAAGGATCCCCCCTCCTAGAATCCCCATAAAGGCAGTCCTCATAAATGGGAGGGGGGGACCAGGAAGGCTGATCCGGGGCGCAAGCGCTTGGGCAAAGGGGAAGGGGAACGGGACGAGGCCGGACCCTGACCCATGGTCTGCAGGACCTCCATCACAATGTGTGCGATGCCCGGAACATGAGACGGGGGGAGGTCCAGAGACAGAGAACGCCCAAGGGCAGTGCTAAGAAGAGGGCGAGCCAGCCCGGAACCGCCGATCCTGAGGGGAAGGCACCCTGACCAGCAAAGGAGCTTGGAACCTAGGGTGGGGTCCATGCAGCGGGGCCAAAGGCCCCGAAAAAGTCATGACTGAAGGGTGCAAAATTGGCGATGGGGGGGGGCACCCCTGAAGATGCCGGAACGTGGTGCCGGTGACGGGACACGCCGGTAGGGGGCATGGAAACAGAGCCTTAAGCAGGGGGAGTCCCAGGGTGGAAAGCCCCCATCATCAAAGAGGGAAGCAGCCCTGTCAACGAGGGAAGGAGGAGAGGCCCCGCCGACAACAAGGGATCAGAAAGAATTCTCTCCATCGACGGGGGAAGTCATCTGGTCAACAAGGGATGCAAAGCATGCCGTCCCATCGACAGGAGAAGCTGCTCCATCGATGAGGAGTGCTCCATCGATGGAAAATAAGCCTCCGTCAACGAGAGAACAATAGAATCATGTCCCGTCGATGGGAGAAGAGCTCCTGTCAACGAGGGAGAGCAAGGAACACGTGTCGTCGACGGGGGAAGCATCCCCATCGATGAGGAATGTTCCGTTGATAGGCAACACTTCCCATCAACGAGAGACATTCAGAAACAAGTTCTGTCGATGGGACGAGGCCCATCGAAGACACAAGCTCATCAGGCTCCTTTGACCGGGGAACAGCCCTGTGGACGAGGAATGCACTGTTCACGGAGGAGCCACTGTCGACGGACAAAGGCGGAGGGAGTGTGAGCGTGAACCCATTCTGGGTGCCTTGACCGGGAAGCCTTGAAGGTGACTTCCGAGGTCCATTCCGCCTGGCTGGTTGATCAGCCTTGAGGAAGACCCAGGCCATAACCCAGCAAGAGTGCCTGGGCCTGGGATCAGCAGGTGTACTGTGAGCACAAATGGAACACTGGGCCTGCTGTATAAATGAAGTCCAGGGTTACTGTGTGGAGCACAGGCCCAGACTGAGGAAAAAGGAGAAAGGGGAGCCGGGGACTGGTATTAAGCCAGAGGCCCAGCAGAGAGAAGAAAAATCGGGCTGGGCCAAGGTATCAGCCTTAGTGAATCCCCAGACCCAGGAAGAGTGCCTGGGATCAGCAGGGATACTATGAGTGGGTCACAGGCCTGCTATAGAAGTCTGGGGGTGCTGATAGCAAGTCCCAGGTCCCGGACCCGAAAGTAGAAAATTGGTTCAAGTTCGAGTCGAAGACTGCAACCCAGGAGGTCAGGAGAGCTGAGTGTGCAAGCTGAAACCAGCAGGAAAATTAACAGAGGGTACTTGGGGCTGCCCATTCCTACACACATCCACAGGAAGTGATGTCGTGTGGACGGCCCCAGTGGAAGACTGCTAGAAGCTGCTGCCATGTGATAGCGCCATCTGGTGGATACTCCCATAAGTAATGGCTTACTGCAAGAGACTAGTCTGTAGAAGATCTACAGTTACAGGTGAGTAACCTATATTTCTAAGGGTATGGATATAGTTCACTATCCACACTCTGGCAGACTCCTAGCACTTCTCTGGAAGGAAGGGGCAAGGTGAGCATCCCTATTTGGGGAACAGAGGCCTCAAAAGCAGGATCCAGACATGAGATGATGTCAATGCCGTTAAGAAGAGATGAAGGTGTCTGCTTTCCTCCAGGTAGCAGCCCAACTGATCTTCGGTATGGCACTGTCTCTAGAGGCAGCCACCAAGGTAGCAGTATGCGCCCTCTGGGAGGCTCCCAACCAGCCAATGTATTGCAGAGGTTGATGCAGGATGTCATCCACCTGCCAATTGTCCCCTTTGCTGACTGTCTGCCAAGCATGGTTTCAGCATATGTCAAACAACTGGCAAGCCTCACCCCAAACTCCAGCCGCGCACTCCTTATAACAAGAGAGTGCCCTCAGCTGGTCCAAAGTATGAAGCCTGCAGTTGACTTCCAAAGATGGTTCATTAAAGTATATGGAAGGTTAAGGTGAAATATCTACCTTTGGGAGGAACTTCAGGTGGGGTGAAGGATGACCTTGTCCATGTGTAAGATCAGGTAAAAAGAATCCACTGAGAGCACTCGGAGCTCACTAATCCTTCTGGCTGACTTGACAGCAACCAAGAAGGCCATCTTCCATGATAGGTGAGCCATTTCACACCTGTGCATAGGCTCAAATGGCTAGCCCAGGAGTGTAGCCAGTACCAGCAGTAAGTCCCAAGGCATTGACGATTCACACACCGGAGAAGACAGGTGGTCCAGGCCACTGAAAAGCACCCTGACCATCTTCTCCTGGGCCACCTTCAGCATACCAGTCCATACCTGATATGTAGAGATGGCTGCCAGGTGCATCTTAAGGGTCACTGCTCACAATCCTGACCGAGACAGCCAAAGGTACTCCAGGATGGTCATCACAGGGCAAGCATGGGAATCAAGCTCCTTTCCCTGGCAACAAATGGTGAACCATTTCCATTTGAAGGCATAGCACTGGTAAGTCATCTCCTTCCAGGAGGCCTCCACAAGGTGTAGCACATCTTTCGAGAGACCAAATCCTGGAACTCAAGCAGCTCAGAAACCAGGCTGAGAAGTGCAGGATCATCCCCTGTTGTCTGGTCAGCATGTCCAGACAGAGGCGCAACTGATATGGAAGCCTGCCGCTGAGGCTGAGGAAATCTGGGTACCAGAACTGTCTGGGCTAGTCTGGAGCTATCAGGATCATCTGTGCCTTGTCCTTCCAGGCCTTGACCACCACCTTGTGGATCAAGGAGAAGGGAGAAGAAGGTGTACACAAGTCCAGTTGACTCAGAGCCTTGCGCAGGCAACCCCCCACAGTATCCTAGACTATTGGGGGCAGGCACAAAATAGCCTCAGCTTTCTGTTCTCCCAGGAGGCGAACAGGTCCAGCAGAGGGGTGCCCCACTGGAAGAACGGGTGGTTCCCCACCTCCTGATGCAGGGACCACTCATGCAACATCTCCCCACCCAGCTGAGAGCATCT
The DNA here is from genome assembly GCA_016271365.2 of Neoceratodus forsteri. NCBI lineage: Eukaryota > Metazoa > Chordata > Ceratodontiformes > Ceratodontidae > Neoceratodus > Neoceratodus forsteri. The sequence goes on from CM028137.1 coordinate 942,734,146, forward strand.
GCGAACTGACTGTGGACTCCCAGCGACATGGATCTCCAGGAGATCTGTATCCAGGCTGTGCATGAGGGTCCACGTGCAAAGACAGTCCTGACCCAGAAGAATAGGAGTGAATTCCACCCTGCCTATTCACATAAAACATGGTCAGCCGGCCCCGTGGCGCAGAGGGTTGAGGTGCTGGTGCCTTACCTCGAACCACGCTGGCGACTCGGGTTCAGAAACGGACTCGGAACACTGGGGGCTGGCAGGGAAGGAAGGGATTGAGCGTCCACAGGACTGCACTCCTCTCCTGGGGTGGGTAGCAAGATGGCATCACTCTGCAGAGGCCTCCAGTGGAGACCGGGAGCACTGCAGATGCAACATGGGGAACGTCACCAGAAAAGCGGAAATACCCGCTCCATATTCAGCCGGATGACAGCTGCCTGGCTGTCCGAGGCCATCAAAAGTCCTGCAGAGCTATCCGTCTCAGCAGCACCCCAGGACCAAGTAGTTGCGCTGGTCTGCCCCTGGCCAGTGCCTTCCCCCTTGAAGAAGGACCCATCCCTGAAGGGGTACGTCGTGGTTACCCTGGGGCTGGCTGCTACGTGAGACAGTGGCTCGGGAGCGCGATGGGTCAGATTCAAGCCTTCTCATAAAGCTTGAAGGAGTGGCTGGTGGGAGCACGTATGGGGATAAAGAGATAAGGCAAAAAAAAAAAGGAAAACATGGTCGTGGTATTTGTTCATCTGGGCCTGCATGCTCGGACTCTTGATCAGAGGAGGTAATTCTGTGAGAGCCAGCTGAACTGCATGGAGCTTCAGCAGGTTGAGGTGTTGCTGCGACTCCCGGGGTGACCAGAACCCGTGGACTCTGTGGTCTCCCAGGTGTGCTCCCCACCAGGGACATGTCTGTCGTCAGCGTGATGGTCAGCTCTAGGTGGATAAGCAGGATTCTATCCTCCAGATGGTGAGGGACCAACTACTACTGGATGGCATCCCACACTTGCTGGGTCACCAAGACTGGCTGGTCCAAATGACAGGCACTGGGCCCACGGGCAGCCCAGCCCTCACTGCAGGTGGCGCATCCGCTAGCATGCCCAATGGACCATGCTAGTAGTGGATGCATGTAGCTCAGCAGCCACAGGGAATCCCGAGCAGGGCACAAGCACCATACCTGAAATGATTGGGCAATGGAGGTAAGGTCCTGAGCCCAATCTGCAGGACGTCTAGTGCTGCCCCGATGAATCTGATTACCTGCAAGAGGATCAATTCAGACTGGGGCCTGATTAAGATGGAACTCCAATGCCACTTTAGGTAGAAACTTGGGGTGTGTATGGAAAACTACCATTTTTTTTTTTTATTATATTTTTTTCTTTCTTTATTAAAAACTCAACCAACTCAGACGCACAATTGGATTATCTGTAACATCATATAAATGGTTTACAATATATACTTAGTTTTCTTGGAGTTCATTCAACCACAGACAATTTGTTCATCCACCTATTATCCAAAAATTACCGTATTTCAGCATTTAATAATTACCACTAGTCTGGGGTTTCTTTCTCGGCCAAACTAGCGTGGGACATCCTCTTCAGCATAATAGGTACACATTTTTACTGTTCCCATACTGTACCCAATTTCTTTATGTTAATGCCTTATTTGGGGTATAGATATTTCTCTAGATCCTGTTTCTTGTTCAGTCTTTTCCAAAGGAATCCTCTCCCTGCCCACAGTACTTTTACAAGTCAAAACTTCAATCCCTGTCCCCTCACTCTCTCATTTCCCACTCCGTCTCTAGTTCATGGAACAAAGCCATCATACTGCTCTAGCTGGTGCAGAACCCACTTTCACCATCTCAATTGAACAGATTCCAATCTATCCAATAATCTTACTGACAGCCTTTTCAAGGCATGGATTTCTCTAGTAGTTGCTACCCAGGAGTCTCGTGTGGGACCATTTTTAATCATCCACAGCTGTGTTATCCCGGAGAACTACCTTAACCTTATGGAAAATGGTATACGGAGGATCTCTGACCAAAGCATGGATTTCAGATACTCGAATGTAGAGGTGATAGCCACCAGAAACACAGCTTTCCACTTTAGAAACTTCAATTCACACGGCACAAAATGCTCAAAGGCCTTGTGAGAGAGCACAATGAACATAAAATGGATGTCCCAGGCAGCCACTGGCTTCCTGATGGAAGGCCTTGTATGCAAAAGACCCTTGAGGAACCGCTTAAACAGTAGCAGCTTTGCCAGGTATAGGGTACTAACAGGCTCAATGTATGCATAAATAGGACACAGGTAGAATTTTACTGTGTAACACTGAGGGCCAGCATCAGAAAGGTCCAGTAAGTACACCAGAACCTTGTTGGCTGGACACTGAGATGGGTCCAAACAAGTTTAGAAGCACCAAATGGAAATGTTTTTCCATTTGGCTGTGTATGACTGCCTGGTGGAAAGCTTATGTACACTGAAAAGCATTTTAGAGACCCTCTTGGCTACCTTGTACCTGTTCACTTCTATCTCTTCAGAAGCCAAGGGTGAAGATGAAGGGAGACCAGGCTGGGATGGACCAGCTGATCCTGAGTCAGCAAGTAATCTGGAGTGGCAGGCTCCTCAATTTGCTGACTAAAGGTCTGTGCAGCAGTGTGGCTAAGGATAACACTACAGCAGCAGATTAGTGTGGCTTTATTTTCTTTTATAGTAAGGATAGAATTAACTCCTAAATAAATAAAGCAAAATTCTTTCCAGAATTGCAGGTGGCTCACTTTTCTCAGTGACCACAGCGAATAACCTTAAGCAATGGTATAGCCCTTATTCAATACTTCAGTTTGCAGCAACAGACAATGCATGTCCTTCCTCTGCACTTGGTCAGCACCTACTGACTCACTGATCCACTGATCTATCTCTGCTGTGGAACTGAGCTCTCCCCTATGCTGATCTTGCGTATCTGGGTGATAATGAGCTCAAATAAAAAAACAAACAAACAAGCTAAAGGCATTGAAGCAAGGGTTACCCCAAAGGGCATTGGCAATAAGCCAAGTTTCAAAGAAATACAAAATCACACATATCCCATAATACAAAGCATCATGGGATGTATATGCGAATCATCATGAAATTTTAGGCTGGTTCAGCTTCAAGCAGGAATGCATAGTGCCAATCATTTCTTAGGCATGCTGCACTTTATTTCTGACCGCACATAACATAGAGAAGAGTATATGGGGTGGTGTGTGTAACAAGATTTTACACACACCCGAGTTGTGATATGCTACATAAACCCCGAGGGCGAAAACCGAGGGGTTTATGAAATGCATCCCACAATGAAGGTGTGTGTAAAATCGAGTTTTACACACGCACCCCATATTTTGTTTTAATAATTGCTGTCGTATGCTTTTTTCGCTTCAAATTGTAAAAATATATATATATATATATATATATATAAATAAAATCAGGAAACAAGACTGGCGTTCAGGCAGCCACGGACTAGTTAGGATTCTGTGCTGTCCTGGTCCATGGTCTGCCAACTTACAGTGAGCCACTTATTTGCCAAGTAACATATGCCTACTTATGTGGAGCAAGTATGGTATTTTTTTTGTTTATTTTTCTTTTTAAACTTACTGGCGAACGGCAGTTGTAGAGTTGTCTAGTGCTTCCGGTAGGAAGAGGTGTGCAGATCCGCTGAGTCTTGCATGCTGGTAGGGAAACCAAAACCAGACGTACGTTTAAATATTTTGTGTTTGGTTTTTCTCTGCCAGTGACTACAGGAAGAGACTTTTTTTTTTTTTTATTAAAAAACATTCAGTGCCAACTGCGACGGGGCGATGTTCCAACCCTCGCGGGCGCTGAAGGAAGATGGCACGAGTGGTACATGCGCGATCCAAGGGAAACCTGGTTATAATTTGCCTTCTTCCTACATACAGTCAGCTACTGTATTTTCTCATAGCAATATCTGTTATTTCCTTAGAAAGGCATATGGTTTCTGGTGAGTGACGGAATGGTGAATAAAAAACGAAGAAAGGAAGAAAATAAATTTAGGGAGGATACTAAAAGACTGCCATAGGTAGCCAACCTACTGCAGTGTTAGAAAAAGAACAGGATAGTTTTCTAGAGATACTGCTGCAACAGATTGTACAGACAGTACTGGAGAAGACAGAAAATTGTCCTTAACTGCTACACCAATTTCCTGGGTAGGGCACAGCTCTACCACAAGCAGAGGAAACCATATCTACTGAGGACAGCAGGGGGGCCACTAGAATCATACTGCCCCCGTATGCCTCCAACTTGAGCAACACACTCTGAATGAGAGGGACTTGGAGGGAATACATACAGAAACAGATTTTACCACGGCAATCTGAATGCACCTGACAGAAAACACCATGTCCTGGGTTTCTGGAGCAGAATCAAGGCTGTTTGGCGTTGAGTGGGACTGCAAAAAGGCCTACTCGATGAACGGGGATCTCACGATGTCTGGAACTAGTCACCACTCGTGAGGATTGGTCTCTTCGACTGCGCTCATCTGTCAGAGTGTTCTGGATTCCTGGCAGAGTGCTCGGAGCAGGATCTCTTGCTCCAGACACAATTCTCACACTCTCACCACCTCTCTGCAGAGAGGGTAGGAGTGTGCGCCTCCTTGTTTGTTGATATAGTACATGACAAACTTGTCTGTTTGGAGGAGGACATTTTGTGGCTCACTAAGTGCACGAAGGCTTTCAGACCACACAAACCTGCTCACATCCCCAACACACTGATGTGGAGAGGAGTATATGGGCAGGTCCCAGACACCTTATGTTCAAAGGCCCTGGCAGTTAGCTCCCCACCCCCAAACAGGACAGCATCCATGGTAAGAACCACTTTGTGCTAGTCATCGAGGCACAAGTCAGGAAGCATAGGGAAAACCAGGAGCAGCTGTAGAATTCATCAAAAATATTTATTTACAGTAGCAGTAACAAAAAAATAAACTTGTTCAGTATAACTATGTGCAAAGGAGAAAAAACAGTAGTTTTCTTTGAGTCTCTGTGTCCCTTTTTTTTCTAATCTTTCTTGCAGTTAAGGCTTAGCTGTTATAAGTCCTTTCAACCCCCATTCTTAGCAAGCATCCTGTTTTTGTAAATATCAGGCAGGAGCTGCTAGAATACAGTGTGCTTCTTGAGTTGAGGCCCCCTTTTGCACAGCTTTTGCAAAAGGCTTAAAAATTGAACTCTGGTAACCTCTAGCTTCCAATAGCTTTTTGCAGTCATCTCAAATTATAATTATATACATTTCAACAGTAATGCAGTCCAAGCCACTTAAACGGGACGCGCTTAAGCAGGATGTTTCCTTGGAAACAGTTTTAGTGCTAGTGTTAAACATAGGTGTGATATTTCCTTTAAGAGGGACACATTTAATGGTCAAGTTCGATTTGTTGGGACGTCTGACAGTGGAATTCTACACCATTAAGTGGTTTAGAGTAGATGCAAATTACAATAATCAGCTAAAAACAATGAGCAGTAGCACATTAGATAAAAGCCTTTCACTGTGAGGCTTTCTTAGTCTATTTGTGCCTTTGCTCTGTGATGTCAGGCCCATGCAATGAACTTACTCTCGCTGAGCGGGTTAGGGTTGTAGAAGCACTGAATGACTCAACCCGATCGCTGTCCTCCATAGCGGCAGAGTTTAAGATTTCAAAAAGTCAGGCCGGGAGGATAAGCAAGAACCGGGACTCTATTCTCGCTCAATGGCATGCAAATTCAAACCACAGTCATAAGAGAAAAAGAGAGGGCAAAGACAGCGATGTTGATGACGTCCTCTTACTCTGGTTTTCACAAGCCCTGGAGAAAGGAGCTCGGATATCTGGCCCCATGCTAAAATCAAAGGCTGATGATTTAGCTAAACAAATGAGGCATGTTGGATTTGAGGCGAGTGATGGCTGGCTGTCTAGATGGAAGCAGCGCCATCGAATTGTTTTCAAAAGGGAGCACGGTGAGAAACAGGACGCTGATGCGACAGCAGCAAGCTCCTGGGTAGCTGACATCCTGCCTGGTCTACTCGCTGGATTTCCACCAGCTGATGTATTTAATGCAGATGAGGCAGGCTTGTTTTTTCATGGTTATCCTGACCGAGGGCACACCCTTAGAAGTCAAGATTTAGTTGGTGGCAAGAAGGCGAAAGACAGAATTTCGGTCATGTGCTGTGCAAATCAAACGGGGACAGAAAAGCTAAAACTTCTGGTTATCGGTAAGAGCAAACGCCCCCGATGTTTACCAAAAGATCTTAAAACACTTCAAGTGACATACACAAGCTCGGCTAATGCTTGGGTGACTGGCTCAATTTTTCAGGAGTGGCTCAACTTGGGATACAGAGCTCCACAGAAAAAAAAGAGTAAAATTCTCCTTCTCGTGGATAACTGTTCTGCTCACCCCCATGAGCTTACTCGCCGATTGAAATTTATTAAACTTGTGTTTTTTCCCCCCAAACACCACAAGCATACTTCAGCCAATGGACTTGGGGGTCATTAAGAATCTAAAGGGCCACTACAGATCGTACGTTGCTGGCAAAATCATCACCACAATTGATGAGGGGGAGTCCGCTCATGCTGCTGAAATTGCCCGTAACATAAATCTATTGGATGTTCTTTACACAATCCATCGGGCATGACAAGCTGTAAAACCATTAACAATAGAGCACTGCTTTAGAAAAGCTGGCTTCTATGGCTTCAATGAGTCACAAGAAATTTGTGCTACTGGGCTGGAGGATGTCACAATTCCATCCTTCATGAACTCTCAGATGTTCACAGAGCTCATGGAGATGGACTCAGATGAGCCGACCATGGGGGAGCTCAGCGATTCAGATGTTGTGACTGCTGTGGTAGGTGAAACTGGAGGATTGCTTGAGGACGAAAGCAAAGACATCTCCGATACTGAAGCTGTAGTCTTTGCCAGTGAAGCTCCAAGCAGACTGCATTCAGCCATGCTGTGGTGTGCGCAGAATGGGAAGATACAGACATGGGAGTCTCTGCCTGAAATGGAGCGAACAATCCAAGAACATGCCGCACAGGGAAAAAAAAAAATTAGATTATATTCGGATCCACCAGTGCATCAGCCTCTTCACCAGAACTCATCGAACAAGTACCAACCACTTTGGTAACTGCACCCGCCCCGACTTTATACCCAATGTACACAGAGTATGCTCAGTTTGTACAGTTTGATGATGGACACGAAGGAGTGAGTAATAAAAAGACCTTTGCAGTGCTCTAAAAATAAAAAAAAAAATCTGGCACTGTCACAAGCATTAAAAAAAGGAAAAAAAACCATAAAAACATACTTTGCAATCCACCATGCCGTCCCACTTAAGCGGCTTCTACTCTATATATTTTCCAAACACAAGGGATCCCAATATCAGTTACATTTCCATACAATTATTTGCACATATTTTTATATCAGCGGATATGCAAGGGAGAAAAAGACAGACAGCAAGAGAGGGCTGAGAGACCGTAAGAGGCAAAGAACTGCAAGCCTGTTGGGTTGATCAAGTCCGAAGTCTCACAGGAAAATTTGGTTGCGCAACCAGAGAAGAGACAGAAAAGGGAAGATCCTTGCATTTAAACACTTTCTCCATAACAAATGGGACAGGGTCCTATTCTACCCTGTCACAGTGCTCCAGCTGGGAGAAAGGGAAGCTCTGGAGGCTCTCCTCCACCCATCACCACATCGAGGACCTTACCAGGGGTTTGGTCAACTGAATGGGATAACTCTGGGGATGTGATGCCTGTGACCATTGTGCACTAAGCATTCACTGAGTTGTCCACGTGTGTAGGCATGCCAACAGCACTGTAAACACTGAGGAAGCTATTAGACCCAGCATGCACTGCATGGGGTGGGCTCGCACACTTTTGCGTTCCATTATGTAGCATGCCATGTGCAGGACTGCTCACAGTTCGCTTTCTGGAAGGAAGGCCAAGGTCAGAGTCATGTCCAGAACAGCTTGTATTAGCAACAACTCCTGGTAGGGTTCCAGCCAAAACTCCAAGAGGATCAGCATGCCTCCCATGGATGTCAGGAACTGGGAGGCAGTGGCTACTGCATGTTCTGTCTCCTGTTTGGATGGGCTTGAGATTAGCCAGTCATCCAAATGCAGGAAGTACATGATGATATGATAGTTTTTCCATCAGATATCTACTGAAATGTAAATATATCTTATGAAACTTAAAATGATCTCAGTCTCACTTCATTGTGCTGCCTTCTACAGCACATCACCCTGCTACATTACAGTATTAGACTCACAGCTGTCTGCCGTCACATTAGGCTGCTGCTCTCGCCACCAAACACTGAACTATTTTCAGCTTTTAATGCATGTACTGTATGTTAATGAGGTGGCTAGCTTTGAGGACTGAAGCACTGGGTAGTCACGTGACTTGCTCGAAGTCGAATAAAGTCAAGGGCAGGGGTGTGATTCAAACCAGCATTCAGTGATCTAACTAATAAACTACACAAAACATTCCCTGGCTGGACCATGGGGGTACAGTAAATGGCATTAGGAGGGAACAACTACCACTTTAATTAAAACCAGAGGGGGGAAAATCAAGCTTGTAAATGTGCAATCTAGAAGCATGACACTCAGCACTGGTAGGTAGCTTTGGTTTCTTGCCATATCTGAAGTGCCCAAACAGTCCGTATTGCAACCATTAATGGAAAATGATAAACAATTTCAGAATGCATATGTACCTGCAGCTGGTAAATGACATACTGTAGGTAGCAGGTGTAGACAAATAATAGGTGGATATGGATGAAGCCACAGCAGTCTGATATGATAGGAGAGAGCTTCGATTTGGATACACTATGACACAGCAGGGTGAAAAGCCACAGAAAGCAGCAAAAACATCAATTTATTCTGATACATTTACTTTTCAGTACTGATTTGAGGAAACACTAAGATCATAACAAGTAAAACAGGTACTGGCATGGCAATAAAATGACACGTTTAAAGAGCAATTCAGCACTTCAGCGTGTACAAAACGTTTATAAATGAAATGTTTCAACTACCACACCTAACCAGAGAATATATTTTTTAATGTCAGCATTCATTTCCAAGGTTAATAACATATTTTGGTTGCCTGTGAAAGAAGTGTAGACAGACTCATTTCCATGTCCCCAATTGACCTTAGTATGCACGCATTTGTTTATGACATCGTCGTACTTAACTGACAACAGTGGTTCACCAACAGCAGTTGGAGATGGTCACGCTTTTTGAAAGACTAGGTGAAGTATGTGCTGTAATAACATTTAGTAGAAAAACAACAGGAAAAAGTCAAAAAAAAAAAAAGAAAATACATTGAAGCAAGCAGTGCGTCGCCATACCTTTACAGATATTGGAGCCCCCCTACGTGTGCCATACTTTCGGGTTGCAAATTTTTAAAAGTTAAAATAATGTATGTTGTGGCACGAGAAAAACACTGCAACATATATTAAAAGCTTAACTGGAGGGTAAGCTTGGCTGGGGCAGGACAGTGGAATAACGACAGCTTTCCTTTAAAGGAGTGCAGTCAACCTTTTTTGCATATTATTTCTGGGTGAAAAACCATATTTTATGACTGCTTAACTTATAATTTGTTGATGGTTCCTTTATCTGCTTCCTTTCTAAGTAGAATGAAATGCATGTTAATAGTGCAGTTACTGTGTAACCAACCTGGTTTTGTTTCAAATCCTTGATCTACTTTTATTGCATACTTCCTGAGCATTAGGAACACCCCAAACAGTGCAGCCACACGTGATGCAGTAATCTCTTCTCCTTCCACTGCATTATGAGTGGCTAGACTGTGTTGGCAGTGTTCCCAAGTCCAGGAAAGATACAATGGAAGTTAATCAAGGACTGAAAAAACTACTGTTACAGGTGAGTAACCTGTTTTTCTAGGATCGTGGATATATTGTTCTATCCACACTTCTTGGCAGATTCCTAGCAGTTCTCCGGGAGGAGGGAGGCAAGATGCACACCCCCTACTTAAGAAAGAGGGACTAGAGAACTGAGGCTCCAAAACCAGCATCCCGGCGTGACTCAAGGTCGATGTGGTAATGGGAAATGAAGGTGTGTGCTGACTTCCAGGTAGCAGCCCTGCAGATTTCCTGGATAGGGATGTCCCTAGAAGCAGCCACTGATGCAGTGGTATGGCGGGTGGAATGAGCCTTAAGCCCTACAGGAGGCTCCCTACCCGCCAACCTTTAGCAGAGGTCAATGCAAGATGTAATCCATCGAGCTACTGTCTGCTTGGCTGCAGGTCTGCCAGGTGCAACTTCAGCATAGGTGACACACAGCTGGCGAACCTCTCCCCGAATTTCCGCCACTCGCTCTTTGTAATAGGTGAGCGCTCGTCTCAGGTCCAAAGTATGGAGCTTGTACTCAGCCTCCAAGGTATGACTGGGGTAGAACACTGGCAGAGTAATCACCTGGTTAAGGTTAAACTCCGACACCACCTTCGGAAGGAATTTGGGGTAAGAGTGCAGGACAACCTTGTCCCTGTAGAAGACCAGGTAAGGAGACTCGATAGAGAGCGCTTGTAACTCCCCAGTCTTTCTGGCTGGCATGATAGCCACAAAGAAGGCGGTCTTCCACAACAAATGTGAGATGTCACATTTGTGCATCAGTTTGATTGGCTTGCCCATGAGCTTTGCCAAAACCAGCAGGCTTGATACAGCCTCAGCGTTGCGTTCTCCCTGGAGGCAAACAGGTCCATCTGAGGGGATCCCAGTGGGAGAACAGATCTTGTACTACCTCCTGGTGGAAAGACCACTTGTGAGATGCCCTGCTCATCCATCTGAGGGCATCAGCCAGCTGATTCGAGGCTCCTGCCACGTGAATGGCTAGGAGATCTGCCTCCAGGCTGAGCATGAGGGACCAAATGCGGAGAGCTTCCTTGCAGAGGGGCAAGGAGCGTGTCCTGCCCTGCCTGTTGAGATAGTACATGGTCGTGGTGTTGTCCATCTGGACCTGGACCACTTGACCCCGAGCAAATGCGGGTCAGAGCTAGCCAAACCACTCAAAGCTCCAGCAGGTTGATGTGGTATTGGGACTCCTGAGGGGACCAGAGCCCATGGGCTCTGTGCTCCCCCAGATGGGCACCCCAACCCATCAGAGAGGTGTTGGTAGTCAGGATGATCATCGGCTTGGGACGGACAAACTGAATCCCTTCCTGCAGGTGGGATGGGATGAGCCATCACTGGAGGCCATCCCACATCCTCTGGGTCACAGAGACCAGCTGGTTGAGATGGCCTGAGTGCTGAGAGCACAGGCTGGCCAATTCCCACTGGAGGGAATGCACATGCCAGCTGGCCCATCGAACCACACTGGTGCAGGCTGCCATGCAGCCCAGAAGATGCAGGAAGTCTTGGGCATGGCGCAATTGCCCATCCAGAAATGATTGGACAAAGGAGGAGAGAACCTCTTCTCTGCCCCGATGAACTGAATCACCTGCGAAGGCACGAGTTCCAACTTGGCCTCGTTGATCAGGAGGCCAAGGTCGAGGCAAGTCTGGAGGGCCAGATCCCTGGACTGCTCCACCTCCCACCTGGAGGGACCTGCTATCAGCCAGTCATCCAGGTAAGGGTACACCAGGACCCCTCGGCACCTCAGTTAAGCCGCCACCAATGCCATGCATTTGGTGAAGACCCTGGGGTCTGAAGACAGGCCAAAGGGCATGACTTGGAACTCATAAAGGGTTCCCTTGGCTCAGAAGTGGAGGAACCATCGATGGGACAGATGGATTGGGACATGAAAGAACGCGTCCTGAAGATCTAGGGAGCAGAACCACATGCCTTGCTCCAGGGATGGTATGATCTGAGCCAGAGTTGCCATCCAGAAGGTGTGAGACCTGAGGAACTTGTTCAGGTCGTGCAGATCTAGAAGTACCTGGAAATGAACCCTGGGTCTGAAGGTGGGTCCGCTACTCTGTGCACCACCTCCTTGAGGAGGAGCTGAGCTAAGTCATCTCGGAAAGCCGACTGAGGGGCTGCAGGCACCAGATCCCCCAGTGCAGCATGGGCTCGATATGGAGGGGCCTGCTTGAATTCTAGAGGCAGGCCTTGACTGACCACTTCCAGAACCCAATGGTCCATGGTGATAGAGGACCAGGCGAAAAGGAAGTGGCTGGGCCATCCCCCCCAACCCATCACCTGGCAGGCTTGGAGGGTCCGGCAGAGGAGCCACCGGGACCTTCTCCCCCGGGCTTCCTGAATGAGGAGGCCACGGACTTGGCCTCAGGATGCCAAGTTTAAGCCTGCTGGCCCTGCTGCTGCTGGGCTGGTCTGGCCGCAGGAGTGGACGAGTGAAAGGGCCTGTGCTTCTGACGCTCAGGGCCCTTGTCCTTCTGGGCAGATGTGGTGGAGTCCAAGGTGGCACTGGACTTCTTTATACGTTGGAGGTGGCCCCTCCATGCCAGGCCCAAACAGGTCGGTGCCCAAGAAGGGGACATCTGCCAGCTTGTGTTGCGTATAAGCTGTAAAGGTCGCGATGGGCAGCCAAGCCCTGTGGTGCATGGCCACTGCGGCCGCTACTGAACGGGCACGGGAATCACCAATGTTCAAAGCCATCTGGAGTTGTTGCTTTGCCACTGCCCTACCCTGGTCCCAGACCTGGCTGACCGTGATCTGGAGGTCTACCAGGAGATGAGGGATCACCTCATCCAGGGAGCACAAGAGGGCATGGGACAGATGTGCCATGATAACGGCTGAACTGGCTTGATGAAGGCCAAGGGAAGAAGCTGCATAGACCTTCTTCCCGGAATGGTCCAACTGTTTGGATTCCTTGTCTGGGGGTCTGTCCACATCCCCTTTGTTACCTGGATGCTGAAAGACGGAGTCAGCACCAACCCCACCGCAGAGGGGTGCTCCGAAAAACCGGAAAGGGATCCCATAGGGACCACATACTTGAGGGCCATGTGGGCAGAAGGTGCAGGGCAACATGCAGGATGCTGCCACAGCTCCAAGGCTGGGCCCACAATGGCCTCAGCCACTGGAAAGGCCTCCATCAGAGTATCCCCTTTGTCCAGAATCTCTGTGAGGGGGATACTTGGCCCGTTTCTGCACAGGCTCGAGCTCCATTCCCGTGGACTCGGAAATGAGCCGACAAATACCCATCAGCGAGGTAGGGTCCTCGTCAACGGAGACCCCCCCCCAAAGAGACTCAGCGTTGACAAGACAGGAGACCATGGAGGAATCTTTGGACTCTGAGGAGTCTTTGTAAAGTGGGCGACCACCCGTTTCACTCTCAACTCGTCTTGGGCGGTTGGGAGTAAGACTGACCAACAACTGATGGGGCAGGCCTTGGGCCGACTGAGATTCCTTGGTTGGAGCCCCAGACGTCGGTTGCTCGGGTGGCGGCTCCACCCGTATTGGTGGAGTAGTCGGATTCGACTGAGCCAGAGGGGCCTTAACCGGCACCTCGGTGACGGTGGCTCCGGCCAACGTCGTTCGCTCGGGTGAAGCTTACTTAATGGCCTAGGTAGAACCCGGAATCGGTTTAGACCCGGACAGGACCAACTACTGCCACATTAGGTCTTTGTAGTACCGATGCAACTTGTGCCACAGCCTCTCCTCACCCGAGGAGGATGAAGAGGAGGAGCGGTGGCACAGCTTATCATGGCGTCGGGAGCGAGATCGCCAATGAGAGCGTGTCTTGTCCAATGCTGAAGTCGAGGAACGAGACCGAGATCTCGACCATCGGCGGGGCCGACGGGGGACCTCAGAAGGAGTCTGGGAAACCCGTGGCCTCCTCCTAGTCAGGTTCCTTGGTGGGTGGGTCTTGCCCAGTGGGCTGAGCCAACCCATCCGAGGACACTGGAAGCACTGGAGTCCGAAATAGAGAGTCATCGGCTGGATCAGGGTACAGCCCACCAATCGGCTCGAGAAAAATCTCGGCTGCATCGACAGGTGTCTCAGCCAACTGGTCTGACGGGGTTACCATGAAATCAGTGGCCTCGGCTGTGACTTAGACTGAAGTCAAAACAGGAGTTTCCTGTGAGTGGGACCGCCCCTGGTCCTAAGAGTGTTGATGCCGCAACTTGACCTTTTTCGACTCCTTCTTCCAAGAGTGCAAAACATGCGACCCAGAAGGGCCCTCTCCCTTGGTAGAGAGACAGTGGCACAACTCCTTGAAGGAAGCCAAATAGGAGGATCCCAGTTGCAGCGGAATGAAGGCCGAAGCCAAAGAGGAGGCCTCTGTGGCCTGAGCCGCCTCCTGCTCGAAGGCCTTAAGCTGTTCCAGCTGCTCGGCAGACCCCGCAGCTGCAGAGACCACCCACAACGGGAATCCTAGGATTTAACCGGCGGTTAACGCTTTTCCCGTTGCCCCAGCTGAAATCGGGCAGCGCGGTCTTCCAGAACCAAAGGTGAAAAGGACAGACAGTGATCGCAAGCCTGCGGATCGTGGTCATGTCCCAGGCAGTAGATGCACATGGTGTATCGATTGGTGTGAGACATCTTGTGCCCGCAGGGGCACCGGCGAAACTCTGGAACCGAATTGTCTTCCATCGTGGTAGCGAGAGAAGAAGGCGAAGATGAAACTCGAGAGAGTTTTAAAATAAGTTTTGGAAGTGAATTTGAAGATTATAGAGCCAGGGTCTACTACACGTGGAAGCGGTAAGGAGGGAACCTGAACCTTCCAGCAGAAGGGAAGATCTGTTGTCATGGGGCGGAGCCGAGGGTTATACCACCTGGGTGGGTGGGAGGGGCCAGCTTGAAGACTTTCCGGCACATCTTAAAGTGGCAAGGTACCTGCCAAGAAGTGTGGATAGAACAACATATCCACTATCCTATAACAAACACATTTTGTGTGGTAACACCAGTATAGATGGCAGTCTGTATTTCTGTTTTAAAGATCAACTGCAGATACATTACAAACATACCATAATCTTTACTCTTTTTTTCTCCCTAACATAAAGATATCCAGGCCCTATTTATTCCACATGAAAGAAATTGCAGTTTGTCATGTACAGATGATATTTTGATGTTTCACAGAAATCTCTCAGACATTTTTAAACCAGCTAGCGGAATCAAGGTCCTGGCAGCTCAGTACATACACACACACACACACACACACACACAAAACTGCATACCCGATTGTAAAATGGCAACAACTCGTGTTTACTTTCACTTGTCTGAGGACCTTTGCCAACTGAATTTTATCAATACAGCATTACAGATAAATATTTAGATACTTTCACAGATTAATCAGTAATTTTTAGGGGATATACTTTGTTTGAAATAAGAAGAAAGCTGTGCACACTTCATTCAGGGCTGGAAGAGAACAAAGGAAACAAAAATTTTCATGTTAAGAGCTTACCATGTTGTTGTTTTTTTTTGGGGGGGGCAATACTGAGCACAAACTGTTGGTGATCAGTGTAGTAAAACTGCTGGATATTTACTCATGGGGTCCGAGTTTAGAAAACTGATACAGGGCTTACATCAAATCCTGCGTCAACTGCAAAGTCTGCCACAGCTGCGCCAAACAGCTTGCCACAACCCATGCCAAATTTTAGTACCTTTGGTGCAGTTGCGACATTTTCCTCAAGTTGCAGCAGCTTGCACCAAAGCTTTGGCGCAAGCCCCGTAAACTGGGTCCCCCATGGACACAAAGACCAGAGGGAAGCTGGTCTAACTCCCTGTGTTCCGCACAAGAGACCTGTGCCAGAGAGTTGCGGCTGAGTTTCTTGCAAAATCAGAATTGCCGCACTGCTTAACGCAAGTGGCCACTTGCGTCAAACTCCCTGCTGCACGTCCCTTGCAGTCTAACTCCCTTGTAAAATCAGGCCCATGAAGTTTTACTGGAATAATTTACTTAATAAAGGCCACCATCAGAAAACTGAAAAGCAAAGACTGTTTTTTGAATGTCAATCTGATGTACTCTGTATGTACTGAGCTGCCAGGACCTTGAGGAAAATATCATAATTCTTGCTTGAATGACATCAGCATTCATCCAAGATTCTGCAAGCTGGTCTGAAAAATGTGAGAGATTTTTTTCTGTGAAACCATCAAATAAAACAGGCTGTTAAATAGTGTCTGGACATGAGAAATAGCAGTTCCTGCACTTTACTTGCAATATACTGTAATATTAGACATTTTCACTGCCAAATAAATTTCACCATTTTTCACTGAAGCAGTATTTTGTTCTAAAATAATTTGCACTAATTAGTGCTATTATATATAGTATATGGACTTTTTGTTCTCATGGTGAGCAAATAAAGTATGTTAAAAGCATTTTAAAAACATTGCAATTGATATTTAAAGAAGAAAATGGGAATCAGAATCTAACTACGAGCTACATCAGCGACCTCTACAGCATGTCAGCAATCAAATTATGGCCTAAGTGGTTGACAGTGTGACTTAAAGATTGTTTTTTCTTTTCTTTTTAGTAGTCGCTCTTAAAGACCACCTAGTAAGCCAGTGACTGTACTGGAAATGGCACCAGTAATCTATGGTTCACAGTTCAGCACACTTAGCCCTGTACCACCCTGTCTTTATACGTATTGGTCAACATTTTTAAAGCCGTTCACAACTGATTATGTTTAGCTGTTTAGTTGCCCATAGTGTGTGTGGTAAATTAATTCACAGAAAAATGTATAAATTGAAAGATTTTAAAGGGACACTTGTCAGCTTTTGAGGCCAATTTTACTGTGTTTGCATTGCATGAGTCTATGGGAAGCTGTGTAATTACACAAAACAATCATACCCAGAGATTTTTAAACAACTCTAAGATATTTCCCAATTTTTTCAAAACCTACATTATGGCCGGTCCGCTTGAAATGTCCGAGGTGCACAACCACTAAGAGAAATGGTGCCGAGCCGTGGGTAAACTAATTCATTAAAGAGTTTGTAACTTGGGGTCACATATTAGTAAAAGGCTGACGATCGTACCGTGCATGTCAGTGATCCATATAAAGGTATTCCCTTAGAAAAAACGAGCACGGCCGGCCCATCGGCACAGCGGTTGGATTTCCACTTGTGACACCAGCGACCCGGGTTCAGGAATGGACCCGATCGCTGGAGGGCCGGCTGGGGAGGGAAGGATTGAGCATCCCACGACAGCTCTCCTTCTCTGGGGGGAGGGCAGGGGACAGGTCCAGTGTCTTGCTGACTCTTAGCGGAGGCTGGGAGCAGGGCAGACAAATATGGCCCAGTTGCTTGGGGGAGGAGCAGACACCGGCATACACCTTGTTGTCACTACGCTGCCTCCCCCGCAGAAAACCAGAAAAATTGCCCACTGGCCGCCTAGATGACGGCTCCCCGCTCTCTCGGGTACCTCCAGTGCCTGTCCAGGGCCTCCTGCTCCTCAGCGGCATCCCCCGGGCCCTAGTATAAGTGTGTGCCGGGGATCCCCTCTTCTGGTGCCCTTCCTCCTCGGAGGAGGGGGACCCGCCCGGTGATAGGGATACACCGGGATGTCCCGTGGGATGGGCCGTGATTTGAGGACCTGAGGGGGGCTGGATTAAGGCCGGTTGGGTCGAGGAGCTATGGAGCCCGGAGGAGTAGGGGCCAGGGTGGAAGGTGATAAACATATGAAAAAAAAAAAAAAAAAAAAAAAAAGAAAACGAAGCACTCTATCATGTTTTATTTTGTTTATAAAAAGTGAAGCCAAGCTTCCAGGCATGCGTTTTAGTGTCCATATTTTAGGGGCTGTTTAAAAATCTCTGGGCATGACAGTTTTGTGTAATGGCACAGCTTACTATAGACTCATGCAATGTAAACACTATAAAAATCGGTGTCAAAAGCGGACAGTGTCCCTTTAAGTGTTTTGTTTTCTGTAATTATGAAAGAAAACGTATTAAACTGTGCATTGATAGAAGAAAAACAAAACAAAACAGCAACACATACAAAGGACTTGGCTGGAAAAATCCTGCTCAGCCAAGCAAGGTCAATGATATACATCATACTGGTATTGTGAGCATTTTTATCTAGTCTGTGCACTGCTGTCATAAACTCTTCTTTAGCAGTGAACCGAACAGTCAAATCCCCATTCATCAGCTTTGCAGTCAGAGATTCAATAAACCTTCAGGGAAAAGGACAATTAGGGCAGTCAGTGACCAAACGAGAGCACATTTTCGACCATGCATACAATTCAGAGCATCATGGGTAACAGGATACAAATCACTATGCGGTAAGCTGATAAAGACTTCAGTAAGACTGCTGTGCCCTTACGGGCTTTTGTTTCACCCTAGCAAAGCTGAAAGCAGTAAACGGACATGATTCATCTCCCCCATCATCATTCTCCAGAACCAGGCCGTCAATATTTTGCTAAGAGACCCGCTCCACGGGAAGGTATCTGGACACCAGGTCCACTGGAAGAGGACTATTTTTGATAAATCCCAGTGCAAAGCATCAAATGCAAATAATTGTGGGGGCTTTGGCTAACACAGAGGTTGACTAGGACTAAGTGGCCTAAACCATTATTACAAAATCCCTTGGTAGGAGAAGTCAGCTTTAGTAGGTGCATGCGTACTCAATGTTGCATTTTTTTTTTCCAGTAATACTGTTACAGGGACCAAAAAAAAAAAAAGTAACGTAAGCCCCCCCTTCCCGATGTTTAGGGGTATGATTGATGTTAAAGTCCGTGAAGAAGGGGCATTCACAGCATAGATAACAGTCATGGAAGTTGCCCTGTTTACCTGGGTCAGATTTCTGTTAAATTGGGAGTGCCACAGTCCCTCTCTCAGGGTGCAGGCTGCTAGTGGTGCAAAATTGAGTTCGTGCAAATCAAGGTGGCATTATTTGATTTCAAGATCCACACAGATTTAAGAGTTCAAAACAGGATTTAATGTCCAAACAAGTTATAACAAACTTTCACTCCATGGAGCATTGGGGTTTCGGTGGCTACAATTAATACAAGACTAAGATCACAGTGGCTCAAGTGATCGAAAAGGATCTCCATCTCACTTCATCCCCCTGAAGCTGAATAAGGCTCTTGAACGAATGGCAGCAGCACTCCTCCAGGCCGAATAAGGCCTCCAAAGAACTAGCAGCCCTCTTACTCCCTCCTGCATTGTATCTTGAAATTCTCTGCCAGTTCCACTGCTTCACACCTTACAAGTGCCCTTCTCGAAAGCATCCCTAAAGACAGCTGGGAGGACACCTGTTGCTCATGGTGCTCTCAACCTTAGCAGTGATGGGTGACTCAGGGATCCTTACAGCTGCAAACGTTTCCACCCATAATCCACCAGGCGATCAGTGGGTGCACCAACCAGGGACCAAAAGCTACCCATTAATTCAGCTGTTTGAAAAGGCTAACACCATGGGCCCCTTGCAAATCTCCAGGTCATCCCCACTTACTCTGACTCGGCTTTCCGAATCAGTGCCAAACAGTCCCCCACGTGTAGTGACCATGAAGCACACTGCCACCCTGCTCCTCCGATGACTCAGGCTCTCACCTCCGGCTACGACCCCGGACTTAAGTGGCTAATGGACTGGCTTCCAGGACAGGACCTCTCCATGCCATTCTACCCTGGTGCGGGGGACATGGGGCAGGCTCTCCTACTCTTTGGGCCCCAGCTCCCTTCCTACTTCAGCGGCGTGGAGATCCATACTGCAGCACCTAAAAGCTGTGATGCCCCCTCACCCATCGCTCCACTACTCTCGGCAATATGTAGATTTTGGGATAGCAGGCTGGGGTGGCAATCACCCCACCTAGGCCCCACAGACTGACATCACAACCACGCTCCCTACTGGTGATCTGCTCCTCCCCGAACTGGCACCAAAACCCCTTATTTATACCCTGTAACACCAAGGCCCCGACTGCCAGCAGGTGGTGCCAGAGAACTCCAAGGGCTAAAAATCTGTGGGCAATACTAGTAAGCTCCCATACGGGGCTTACGGTAAAATTTAGATTTTCTGTTTTGCATGCCTACAGCTGCTGAACTCAACAATTTAAATCAATAAGTATCTGTGGTCCTAGAAAAGCCCCCCTCACTCCTCCCCCAACCTCAGCTATAGCAAAATTCCTAAAATGCTGCATTGGGCATTGTTTTCAACAATCTTTATCCTGTATCTTCAAATTCAGTCCCTGTTAATAAACAAAAGTTCTACACTGGTCACTCCAAAACCTTACAGATCTGCTAGACAGAACCTGCTCTCCACTTAGTTTCTTCGGTGCATTCCAGAGGCTGATATCAGCAGAAGTGATGATGAAGGCACCTACATGTCTACAAAACCCGTGTATTACTACTTTTACAGCATATAGTAAGTAAAACGGTCTTTCTGTATGGGATAAGACTAATTACGACTAATCCATTTACACAATCATCCTGTTATTATTAGGTCACTGCATTACACACAACAGAGACTGACTACAAATTTACAAATACCACAACATACAAAATAAAACAAGGTTAATTTGTAAATTGTTTGTGATATTGTATTGTACTTGTTGTAATTTTTGTATTGTATTTCAAGTTCAAGTTTATTGCAGGAAAGACTCCGTTGAGCAAGCTCATTCACAAGGAGGTCCTGAGGTACATACAGTTCGCAATTACATAGACAGGAGATATAAAATGTAGAACAACAAAGAAAAAAAAGTATAATACAAGAGGTATTTATTATTGTAATTGTAATACCTGGACATATTGTCCTGGGTCATGTCTGAAAAAGGGCCTTGGCTGATGACACTTACCCGGAAAACAAAAGCTAAAATAAAAACAAACATTCAGATATTCAGTCCCTCTCATTACAGCTAGTAGCTTTTGACACAAAAACAGTAAACTGTTATAGATTAAAACTATATAACAAAACACACTGTAATTAGAGAAAAAATTAAAGTGGTTTAAATTTTACATAATAAACGTGGTCAGTTCCCTCAGGTGGGAACCATGTTACAGAGCTGCCTTCTCTGGTTCCTAGGAACCAATCAGGAACTGGGAAAACTGCTAATTATTGTGTACATTTTATTAAAAGCACCTTCACTAATGTAGAGTATTAAAAAAAAAAACCTAACTAAACTGTAATTAACCACATGCTTTGAAATAAATAAACTCAAAAGTGACCAGAAGGCTGGAGACTACTTCAGGGTAACATCTCTCTTCAAATGGAGAAACAAGTCTGGCATTAAGTCAGTAGAGGAAGCGTGACCACAGTGCTGAGTTTGACTGTGTCATTTTTCTCTGGGGCACCACACTCCAGTGGGATGATGATGTGCTTTTGTATTAGGCATCACTGATGGATTCCAGTTGTTAGAACGGATGCTACAACAGTACATTACTGAAGGGAGACTTCGAGGGCAGCCGCACTACCACACTTCTGCAGAGAACCAATGAAGGGTTACTGCTGCCTCTGTTGCAGAGTCCAGGTGTCACCGTGAATGAGCTGATGTTAAATTATATTATCCAGCAAAAATAAAGAGTTGCCACACCAACAGTCTGCTACTATAAATCTGCTTACATCGTTCTTCAAATGTTTAATTCCTTTTGTTCGTTTATATATAATGTTGTCCGCACATTCTCCCCCTGCCCGCTTCCATCTGTCCCCCACACCAAGGTTCATATCCAGCACAGTGGGTTATTCCTTCACCCAGGTGGGCAGCTGAATGGTTGCCTTCTCAGCCAATCAGAATGTCTCTCTTTGGTCAGCTGGGAGGAGGTGCAGGAGTGCTGGGTGGCCCACACCTGCTTGCACCCCCCAACAGCCAAGGGCATCTTTGCAATATGCCCAGCCCCCTCAACCCAAATGGTATTCAGCATGACATTCCGGCAACTGCATGTGACCCTCTGTCAGTACAGCACACTGTACTGCCACTGGGCCAGCCCTTGAACCAGCATTCTTGAGAAAGACCCAACAGTCAAAACACCGACTGTAAATTCTTTTTTCAGCATGCGTGTGCTCAAACACTTTTGTTTTATTTGCAACCCATACACTTATGCAGCACCCAGTTTTGTGTTCTAGCACACTACTGCAGTCTCTCTTCAGGGATACTACAGGCTGCGTAATGAGTACACTACTGCAGTGAGTTCTTGAGGGTTAACACACCTACTACTGCAGGCTGGTACACTGGCATTAATTTAAGCAATAATGCATGATGGGGCATGTGTTGTTGTGGAATTTACACATGCCTTGTGTGGTGTGTCACAAAGTGCAGCAGAGTGACTTTAACCACACAAGAAGTGCATAAATCCCATTACTACACACACCCTGAAGTGCACTATTGTGATTATAAAATGAAACTATTGAAAATTAAAATAAAAATGAATTAGGTTCAAAGAAAGTAAACATTTGATTGCCGGGATCTTCATGGGTTGTCTGCTGCAGAATTTACATGTCATGTGACCTCTTTTGATCAATGAGGTTACAGGATTTTCCAGACCCATTTTATAATAAAGGTTTCCACATGAGCACATTGCTGCAACAGATCTTTCAGCAAACTACTTTTTTTTTTTTGGTAAGGTTCAAACTGCATCACTTGCTTTGTAAAGACTGCAGTGCAGAATTTGAAACTTCAATTTCAGTTTTAAACTAAATGATTTTAAAACAGTATGCACAGACAAGTGAAAGACAAGGCACAGGAAAGAACATACCTTGCATATTTCTGTGATTATATTTCCATGCTGTGAAAGTTTCTTCTTACTTTACCACACGTTAAAGCAAGGAAAGTTGTCCCCTACCCCCCCCCAAACCTGCCACACTGCATAGCTAGATTTGCTTCATCAGCATAGCACATGTGCCAATGCCACTGCGATAATCTACAAAGACGCAGTGTCTGCAAATCTGGGCTTCAGTGTGCCGTAAGAGTTCAGAAAGGCATTATTAACCAGCCAGTGTGGTGCCTAAAATTAATATTAACATTCAAAAGTAGTGAACTATTACTGTTTGTATCTGAATTTTTTTTTTTTATCTTTTCCTTCCTGCTAACTGGAAGATTTTCCACCTGGCAATACTTAGTGTGAGGTGTGGAACAGTACTCTACCTGGAGGTTGATAGCTAGTTTTATTTCCCATTATACATCCCTCAGCCCTATGACCTCACTGTCTGTAACATCACAAATGACCAAGGAGCGCCAATCACCTGCTGCAGAGGTCCATCACTTGTGATGTCACAATACTGATGAGGTGTGACGAACAGAACTTGATGCAACAGTCTCCGGGTGAAGTACTGCTCTGTAGGTCGCATCTTGTACTATCAGGTAGAAAACCTTCTAATGAACAGATAAGGAAAAACACTTAAGAAATAAAAAAACACCTTACTACTTTTAAAAATTAAAAACATTTCATTTTTTGTCTGCTGTTTTTGGCACTACTAGCACTCTATCTGAAAAGGGTAGGACTACAAGAAAAACAGATTCAGGATTTCCAGTTCAAACGACTCTTTGCACTCAAACTGCAAGACTGATTACAACTTAAAACAGCACTGCAACACTAATGGGTGTCCTAACCCTTTCCGACAGGACTGGACCCCACTCATAGAATACCACTGAAGGTTATTTTTTTAGCACTGAGTAGGCCATAACAAGGAAGGTGTGGGTTATGCTTGCTCTAATAAACTCCCAAACAGGTGCATGAGAACCAGGAGGTGAAGTCATGTAGTTTCAGCCACCTGAGAGTGGGTTCATAGAACATGACCCAACACCTTCAGAGGTGTTACTGGCATTTAATGACTTCAAAACAAAAACAACTGCACATGCTAAATCCTGCCCCAACTGCCTATTACCTAAAAATATCTATTTTTCTTCTTGTCCATTACCAGTGAAACTGTAGGAGTATGCCTCCCTCTGATCACCAGCCCGTAATGGATAAAATCCCTTGGGGTGCTAGTGCCCCCCCACCACCCCCAATTGCCAGCCTGTAATGAAAAAAACATATCCTTGGTGCTAGTGGCCCCCCTTCCCCAATCGCTAGCCTGTAATGAAAAGAAAATTCCTGGTGTTAGTGGTCCCCCCCGCCTTCCGATTGCCAACCCGTAATAAAAAAATACCCCTGGTGCTAGTGGTCCCCCCCCCACTGATCGCCGACCTGTAATGGGGAAAAAACCCTCCCTGGCATCCAGTGGGCCCCCCCCCAAAGCATGGATCCATGGTACCACTCCTCAAAAATACAGAATCCCTGGCATCTAAGAACTCTGGCACCTAATACCCTCAGTTATTTTACCAGAAGACTGGTGTCGCAGGTGCACATACAATGACTGGTGCAGCCCTCCTCACCTGGACGCCGTGGGAAACACCTCTTATTTAAAGGACAGGGTGACAATCCCTGTCCTATAAATAAGAGGCATGCTGCCTGCCTGGACATGTGGCAGCCGACTGAGGAGGTGCAAGGAGGACTGCACCATTCGCTGTATGCACACCCGCGACACTGAGCATACTGATAAAGTGACAGGGGGGTGGGTGTTCAGTGCCATGGGGGGGCTGCTAGACACCAGGGATTATGGACTTTCGAGTGGCAGTACCATGAAGTTTTTTTTTTCCATTACAGCCTGGCGATTGGAGGGGGACCACTATCACAGGGATATTTTTTTCACAAGCTGTAATTGGGGGGGCACTGGCATCAGGGATATGTTTTTCCATTACAGGCTGGCGGTCAGGGTGGGGGTTACTACAACCAAGCATATGTTTTTCATTACAAGCTGGTGATCGATGGGGGGCCATTAGTACCACGGATTTTGTTATCCATTACAGCTGGTGATCAGAGGGAGGGGACCACTAGCACCAGGGATTTTTTTTTTTATTACGGCTGGTGATCTGGGGGGACCATTAGCACCAGGAACATGTTTTACATTACAGGCTAGTGATGGGGGGCACTACCACTAGCACCAGGGATTTTCTTATCCATTATGGACTGGCAATGGGGCGGGGAGCATTATAGACCACAGGAGCAGGTGTGCTCCCCAGCAGCAAACCAGCTAGTTGGCTGCATTTCCTCCAGTAGCTGCTAGGGCTGCATGGAGTAAGAGGAGATTTTCTTTGGTATTTACATGGCGCAAAAGATCACAAAAACTCTTTTTGCATGGCGAAGCAGCTGAATATCAGCTTGTGCTGATATTCCTGTCCCCCACCACCATTTGCATGCCCCCCTTTGGTTTGTGCAGGTGCTACTCTGGTTTGCTAGCGCAACCAAGCCTTCTGAATGTTGGGCTCCAGTGCAAAGGCCAGTCTATGCAGGCAAATACCAGTTAGCACCCACGCAAACTTTTAAATATTGGCCCTCAGAAGTTCAAAGGGCAGTGACCACAGGATTTTAACGCATGTAATCATATTTATGTAGTAAAATAAAGCGTTTTGTGAAGTTATTCAATGTCACTGGACTACACTAGAAGAAGGATTCAATGTAATCTAAGGGAATCTGATTGTATCAATAAAAAAAAAAAAAGTAAACCATCTTCCACACTTCTGCTTTTAAACTGCAAATCATCAGAGTAAAAGCTGAACTACTCAAGTTCCTGAATGTGGAAAATGTCAAGCGAGCTACACATGGAATTCAGTACCTTCCAACTTTCTCCCATAAAATGGGTTAACAATGACAGTGACACTGTTAAAGCTGCTACCTGTACAGTTAAATATTCTATTTTATTTCATGTGTAGAGTGACACTGTTAAAGCTGCTACCTGTACGGTTAAATATTCTGTTTTATTTCATGTGTAGAGTGACACTGTTAAAGCTGCTACCTGTACGGTTAAATATTCTGTTTTATTTCATGTGTAGAGTGACACTGTTAAAGCTGCTACCTGTACGGTTAAATATTCTGTTTTATTTCATGTGTAGAGTGACACTGTTAAAGCTGCTACCTGTACGGTTAAATATTCTGTTTTATTTCATGTGTAGAGTGACACTGTTAACGCTGCTACCTGTACAGTTAAATATTTTGTTTTAGTCCATGTGTAAGTACTATTGCTTTGCACTTGACCCACCTTGGGACATAACTGACAAAAGAACGCATGCCATCGTTTACTTTTTCTGGTTAACGGAAAATAACCAACAAAGTTAAAATTAAGGTAGACTTATCACAAAAGTGAAATATTAGAGATGTTAACTGCTTCACCTGAAAGAGGAACTCTCAAACTACTGGATATTAAAAAAAATAATAATACTCTAAAGCTGCATTTGACGTACTTTTGTTTCTCATGCCCCATTAGTGTTAAATTATTGAAGATATAAATATTTAAACAAGCGCTTTCTCCCTCTCTGACCAGCTACTGTCTTTGATATCGCAGCCATTTCCATGGGAACCGATTATAAAGTCCCAAATATAGGATTATGATGTTGCTACATGGTCAAGTTGTAGAAGCAGACTGATTATAATGGACACACTCCTAGTAAAAAAAAATACTTTAAGGTCAGCAGGGATTCTAGGTTCTTTTCGTCCCCCCAACCCCGGCTTCATAAGCAGGGATGGATATGTATGTTCTGCTGTGTTAAAAGGGTACACACTATTCACTCTACCACCCAGGGCCCCCAGTGCTTCCCTTGGTAACTCTGTCCTGGCTTTCCCTGAAGATATATTATGTCTGCATGTCCACTATCATCACTGATAAGCTGCTTCATAGGTCCACGACCCTCTGGGAGAAGGTGCATCTCCAGACACTGACCCTGCACATACCATTTCTGAGCTTCAGGCTGTGTCCCCACCTTCTAGTGGAGGACACCAGATCAAATGCC
This sequence comes from Neoceratodus forsteri, assembly GCA_016271365.2. Lineage (NCBI taxonomy): Eukaryota > Metazoa > Chordata > Ceratodontiformes > Ceratodontidae > Neoceratodus > Neoceratodus forsteri. The sequence continues at coordinate 942,760,706 of CM028137.1, forward strand.
TCTGCTCGATTTTGTTGACACCCTTGAGTATGCAGAAGGCTGAGATCATGTCCCCTCAGAATCTCCTGTTGTTCAGCGTGAAAATGTTAAAGGAAAACTGTCATTTGCAGGGGCTCCCACGCCTGCAAATGTCACCCTCCGGTTAAGCTTTTTGCTGAAAAGTGCATTTTTTTTATGCCCAGCAAAGTAGTTTAATTTAATAAAGCAAAGTCTGCCACCCAGAAGTATGGCGGACTGTCAGGTAATTACCTGCACTGTAGCGATTGGCGCCCACCCCTGCGCAATACAAATACACTGAAGCACAGGCTGTGGCGCCGCACTTTAGTTAATGGTGCCACCAATAGTCCGCCATACTTCTGGGTAGCAGCTGCTCTTAAACTAAACTACTTTGCTGGGCATAAACAAAATGTGCTTTTCAGCAAAAGCTTAACCAGAGGGTGAAATTTTCACCCCTGCAAACGACAGCTTTCCTTTAAGGACCACCAGCCGATTCTCTGATTTTGTCTCCCATACCTCTGATCATTGTGGCATCCCTGCATCACATCATATTTATTATTTATTTCAGAGTTTCACCAGGAAAGACATACTAAGCTGGTGACAGCTCGTTTCCTGATGTGTCTTGGGGGAGGGGGAAGGAGGACAATGAGGAATACCAAGAACAATAAAACAGTAATGGGTGAACACGCATCATAAATAACTGCAAAGACAAGGATTAGCAGCAGTAACATACTAACGGTACAAAAACATGCTGGAGGCTAACAACACTGGGAAAGTGCAGAAGCAAAGCTGAGTTCAAGGTGGAAGTGGATTGTCGACTGGGAAGAGTGGAAGAGGGGGACTGCACAAGTGCGGGTGCAGGGTGATAGGGGAGCAGAGGTAGCAGGGTGGTGGGCCAGTGGCACAGGGAACAGAATCAGGAGCAACTGCAAGAGTGAATAGTGAAACCACAGAGGAGAGTGGAGAGTGACTGGCAGAAAGAGGTAGAACAGGTGATAAGGGGAGGAGAACCCCACAGTTTTGCAGAATTGAAAGGAGAAGGCATCTGGACCAACAGTGGATTTCCTTGAGGGGAGTGTGCGAGAGCAACAGCCAGAGTTGCATAGGGGTAAGAAGTGGCAGGGGAATAGAGGAGGGTAGCAAGGTGGGAGTGGAGGGGGCTAGCCATATTTAGTGATGAAGGAGGCACAATGGGAGAGATGTCTGGCCTCAAGGAAGAAGAAGGAGAGAGGAGCACAGGGAGCTGTGGTGGGTGCAGGAGGGGGGCAGTCCAGAGCAAAGTGACACAAAGGAAGTGAAAAACAGTATCCAGTCTGGCCAGGCTGGACACAGAAGCAGCAGTGTATATTATGTCACTACAGTCACGGAAGAGAAGTATCATCTTTGAGGTGATCTCTTGACATGGGATACACCCTTTAATCCTGTACAACGCACCACGTTTGATGTGCAGCTCCTCCGGCATAGCATCATGTGCGGAGAAACTGAGGTGCCAGTTCAGCCAGACCTAAGGTACTTGAATGAGGGGACATCCTCAGCTGCTGCACCATCAAGGGTATGGAAGGAGAGGAGAGAGGTGAGCCTGGGAAGACTCTCCTTGGTGCCAAAGGTCATAGATTCCAAAAATGTTTTCTTGGCACTGAGGGACAGTGGATTAGCCAGGAACCAGTGCAGAATGTTAGTAAAATCCAGTCAGAGCCTGGCCATGAGATCAGAGGCAGAGGAGCCACAGCAAAACAGTACCATGTCATCTGTGTCCTTAAGGATGGACACAAAGGAGCAGGGAGGTCATTAAGGAAAATAGAGAAGAGTACTGGGCCTAGGACAGACCCTTGGGGGATGCCTGAGCTGATAGGGAGTGGAGGTAATATGGATTCTCCAATCTGGACAACTTGAGACCTGCCCTATAGGTAGGAGTGGAACCACTAGAATGAGGAGTCCCACTGCCTTGAGGTTGTCCAGGAAGAGAGGGTGGGCAACAGTGCTGATGGGCTTTGGCCAGCTTGACAAAAATGGCAGACGTGACCAAGCCCTGATAGATACCAGACAGAATGGAGTCAGTAACCCAGAGGAGGGGAGTGGTGGTGGAGTCGGACTTCCAGAAGCCAGACTGGAAATGGGTGAAGAAGGAGACAATCGAGGAAGGTGGAGTGCTGAGCACAAGGTGTGCTTGAATCTTAACCAGAGTAGGGAGCAGGCAGATAAGAGTGGTAGTTGCCAGGAGAAGTGGAGGCATACCATCTGGGAAGGTGGATGACCATAGTCTGTCTCCAAGTAATAGGGACAGTGGCTAAGGAGAGGAAGAGTGTGAGAAGGGAGGTAATAGGTACAGCAATGGCATGGGCAGAGAGATGAAGGAGTTTAGGGTCAAGTCCATCAGGGCTCACACCCTTGTGGGGTTTTCGAGCCAAGAGGGCCCTTAGGGAAGCAGTAGGAGTGGTGGAAGAGAGGGGGAAGTGATGGCTTGGGGTGGTGGGGGTGAGGGAGAGAGGAAAGGAAGGAGACAAGGCAGTGAGCACAGGAGGTGAAGAAAGAGTTGAAAGCCAAGGCAAAAGAAGAGATGCCCAAAATAGGAGTGTCACCCACCTTGAGGGAAGGGGAAGGAGGACAGTGCATTGATAACCTAGAGGATGATTAAGATTGTTCTGGAGTGCGAATGAAAAGTATTCAGACTTTGCAAGCCTGGTAGCTCTGGTGCAGGCATTACAAAGGGTCCGGTACGTGATTAGCTTGGCAGGGGAGCCAGAGGACTTATTTGTGGGATTATGTTGACACAGGAGTCAGAAGACTCGTGGGTTTTAACTGCCTCAGTCTTTCTTTTTTTTTTGTAACGTGGATACAAAAACTGCATGCAGTGCTCGAAGTGGGGACAGACTAAGGCCTTGTAAAACCCGATGGTCACCCCTCCCCTTTTGTCGGCTCGCTTGACAGCAGCTGCACACTGCTTGTAATGATTCAGCCCCATGTCTATTATGGCCCACAGATACTATTCCTTCTCCACTACAGCCCGCTGAGCACCACATAGCGTATAGGTTACGTCTCGTTTGTTTTCTTCCCAAGTGTAGTACCTTATATTTGACTACAATGAATCTGAAACTTTAGGGGTCCGACAATCCCCCAACTTGTTCGGGTCCTTCTGACATTTTTTCCCCATCCTCAAGGGAACCCAGCACCCTGACCAGCTTGGTGCCGTCAGCCAACCTAAGCAGCCAGTTGGAGACCCCAGCTCCCAGATCAATGATGAAAATGTTAAATAGCAAAGGCTTCAGTACTAATGCCTGAAGAAAACTGCCAGCTACCCCAAAGGACTCTCCATCATAACCCTGTGCTTCTTGCTGCCAAGCCAGTTAGGAATCCACACCGAGTATACCTCATGTACACCAGACCGGTGTACTTCTATACCTCATGTACACCAAACCGGTGTACTTCGACCAGAAGCTTGCCATGCACTGCAGCGTCAGACATCTTGCAGAAGTCCAGATGGACTATGTGTACATCCCTGCCCTAGTCTATCTCCTTGGTCACTCCCTTGGAGAAAGTAATCAGGTTGTTTTGGAGCACTCGGAGACTTTCATAAAGCCAAATATGAAAATTACGCACTCACTGTAATTGATCTTTCAGAATATCTTCACCATTCATTCACACTTACGGCTCTAAGCTGGAGGGCCTAGGACTCCGCAGGAGCAAAGTCTTTTGCAGCTAAGAGGGGACAAATGTTGGCTGGTGCTGCCACCCACGTGTCCGACATACTGACACTGCGCATGTGAGCTAGTCAGTTAACAGACACCAGCCCCCTCCCTTCCTCAGTTCTATTTGCTAGTAGAAGAAACAAGTGGGAAGAAAAGGAAAGGGCTAAACAATCTGCAGCCCAAAGTGTAGGGGGAGAATATAGGATATAAAACAAAATAACAAAATAAAACAGACTACCAACTTTAAGAAAACGAAAGGTAAGGCCCACTGGATGACACAAAGGTAGTGGGTATGACGAGTCAGAACCCATTATCAGCTACCTAGACAGAAGAGGTAGGGATTATGAAGTTGAAATGAGCAACAGCCCTGGCATATGGCTCTGGCGTGTACACAGGAGTTTGAAAAAGATCTCTTTGTTAAAAAAAAAAAAAAGACAATTGCCGGCTTGTAGTAAAGAACTTTATATTCCCAAGAGGATAATTTCAATTTTGCAGGGTACCATGAGCAGTGCCAGAAGGGGAAACCAGTGTCACGACTGGCACTGCCCCACTCACCGGTACCACAGACGGTACCAGAAGCTGGTGCAGCACCAGGCAGCGACACTGACGTGTCCTCCAATGCAGACTGAGCACGTAGCTTCGGCATCATCACTGGGAACATCCACTGTCTAGGACAGATGGACTGCTCAGGCAGCTGCCCGTAAGGAAGTAACTAGCCACCAGATCCACCCCCCAGGGACTCAGACTTCTCAGTGACAGGCACTGGGAAGAGGCCCAGGGGAAAGGCCCAAACTGCTGACTTTGGCATCACACGGGTGACATCTACCTCTGGAAGTAGGAGGCGAATGACCCCACTCTAGCACGCAAAACTTGAGGACGCATTTGTCCATGGTGAAGCATGCACCGCACCAGTCTATATTGTGATCTGGGCCAAGGCAGGAGTGACACTCAAAGTGCTGGTCTGACCCTACCATAGGACCCACAAAGGGGCACCCATGCATGGGAGGCTGAAGCCTATCTCCTTGGCCCCTTTTTCTAAACCCAGCATCGTACTAATGGAAAAACAATAAAATGAGAGAAAACCCAGTTCAACACCAAAAACACAAATGGATCTGAAAAAGCAGTAATGGTGCCGGTTCGGCTTTGAAAAGAGACGCAACAATGGTGATGAATTTAGGATACAAACGCTGACGCAGTAAACTCGCTCCAACAGTGTGCCTTCTATGGTGGGGAACAACAGGACTCGGGAAGGGAGATGGCCGCCGTCAGTCACTGGCTACCTCACGTGCACGACATCAGTACATCAGCTATATGGGTGATGCCACCAGCTGACGTCAGTCCCCTCCTAGCTGCAAAGAACTTTGCTCCTGCGAGGGCCTACTGCCTCTGGCTCAGTTCCATAAGTGGGAATGACTGGTGAAGACCGATTCTTGGAAGAGCTTATTAAAACCCAAATATTAAAAAAAAAAAGTAAAACTAAAAGCACAATACGTGATATGTAAAGAGGTGTGGGCTTAAATATTAAAGAACCAACTATTAAATGTTCATTATGCATACTTGCATAGACACCCACTAACCCCCACCCACATACCAGTGTTACCAACATTACTATTCTGTGTTACTAAATGCGAGAAACAGCCAGTGGAAGCATGTGTGGCACCTTGTCAAACAAGCAAGCAATTTCCATCATCTGCTGCAGAACAATGTTTCTGAACCATTCTGAATTGTTACGCAGCTGATTTGAACATGAAATTTTAGTGTAACAGAAAGGTTACATGCAAAATGGCACCCATTTTCCTTCTGCTGCCCCAAGTCAATTGTGTACTACGGGGATTGTTGTAGAAATACTTTTGTATAAAGTTTTCCCTCAGATAAAACCACACTACATTCCACACCACTCAGTGTCAAAGGAACGACAAACAAGCAGTTTCCAAATGAAGTGCACTCTTTTGGGTCATGCTATGCAATGACCTCATGTCAAAAGGTGAAACTGAAATCTCTCAGTAACTGCTGCTGAGAACGAGAATGAAGGTCTGCTGATTTTTTTTTTTTTTTTTTTTTATCATTTAGTTTTTGTCAATTTCATCCCCTTTTTCCACACCCAAACAACTGAGGTCTCCACAGCTGCACAATCCCTCCAAGTGGGAGGGCGGGCAAATAAATGCCCTCACCTTTACTTGGTTGGCTGGCAGGGAGTGTGTCTACAGCAGGCGACGTGCCCACCCACCAGAGAAACCAAGTGGCTCACCCATGTGATGTGCTCCGCCTCCTGCCTGCCCCAGCGTGGGATTATGAGGCAGGTACCGTAAATGGACCCCCGTCTCCACCTTGCCACTTAGATGGTTGGAGATTGTACATCTGATGGGCATGATGCAGTAAAAATACCATAGTGCAGTTCGCTGTAAATTTCAGGCCCCTCGCAGGATAGGAATTCAAATCTTTCAGTTCTTACAAACTGCGATACAGCTAGCAGAAGAGTCAAAGTGAACACAAACTAGCCAGTTTAGATGGATAGCTATTTCTGGTGCAACAGTGGCTAGTGGCACTGGAGAGACATACTGTAGTGAGAAAGAACTAATGTGACATCACTGGGTACTGACTGAATCCACGTTCCCAGAGTACTGTCCAGGTGCTCTAATAACAGCGCCATCGGGCCAAGTGATGAAGCTGTGTTTCCTGTGGTCACTTCCTTCTCCTACTGCCAGGCCTGCGCGTATTCCTGTATTGCTACAATGTATGCTTCCAAGGTCCTGTAGTGGACACGTCCATGCCAACAACTCCTTGCTGTATAAAATGTCCCTGGCCATGGGATTTGCAGTATGACGCAGAGAGTGGCCATGGGAAGCTCAGGTTAACAATTTGGCTGGCAAGCTCAGCTGGTAGAGCACCTGGTGTGTGTTCTGGCGGCCAGAGTTCAGTACCCAATTAGGTCGCATTATCTCTTTCTCACTACAGTCTGTGCTTACAAATCAAACACTGCCAGCTGGAAAGGTGATTCAGCTCATACCCACACCAAATAAGTTGTTCAACACGGCAAAGCCTTACGCAGCCAGCAACAAACCCCAGATAAAAGGAAGTACCATCTGTCACTTGGCACTGAAGCTTGCAGAATTAAAGAGAGACCCTCGCAATAAAAAAGCAATCACTTAACTGTGTCCTTCATGCCTCCCATGCCTGAACTAACACAATAAAAACTGAAATACTGGTAGTTTTTCTCAGACTGCACCATTGTTATCAATTTCTCTTGCCACTATTTCTCGGCACAATGCCAACTGCTCCTACTAAACTCTCATCATTGCAGCTCCTATGCTGACCTAGTGTATCCCACCCAAAGCAGGAAATACTGGTGTTAGCCAGTTAGCCAACCAGTCACTAAGATGTCACCAAACCAGTGTACTTGGGGAAGGGAATATGGGAGAGCATAGAGGGGAATCAAAACAGTAACATCACAGCTTTGGCACAAAATGGCTAAAAATGTTCTTGTTGGTTTACATGGGGATAGATAAGGTACTGGACCAGATTTTTTTCTTAAACACAGATTGGGTCCTTCATGAAGTCATACTGACATGACCAAGCCCCCAAGAAGGAATTGTAAAAAGATCCATTTCTTTAAAAATGCAGAGTGATTTGCAGAAAGGTGGTGTGGCATAAGTGAAACTCAAAGGTTAACAGCAGTAGTTGTGCTCTCCAAGAATAGCAGATTGTCAAAAAAAACCACTGCCCGCCAATTTCAATACTTTAACAAACTGGCACACTAGCATTTAGACAGACAAAAAATGGGACTGAGTGCCGGCCCGGTAGCGCTGAGGGTTGAGGCGCTGGACACCACACCTCGCTCCACGCCGGCGACCCGGGTTCGGGAGCGGACTCGGGTCATCGGTGGGTCGGCCGGGGGGAGACAGGCTTGAGTGTCCAATGACAGCTCGCCTTCTCCGGGGAGGGATTCGGCCGATGCTCGACACTTGCATGACCCCGAGCGGAGGCTCGAGGAAATGCAAGCCCCACTAGGGGATGGCTGGCCTTTGAGCAGCACGGACGCCGGGCGTGCGCCATGACGCTAGGGAGGCATTGGCTGCTCAGGAGGGAGAAACGCGAACAAGCCTGCCTCAGCCGGGAAGATGGGAGGACCGCGGGCGTGCCCGATTTACCTGTGCCCGCCCAGCAGACCACAGACCGATGAAAGCGTAAATGAGGTTTGATCCTCGCCTTGTTCACCGGGGTAATCCGCAGCTCCATGGGGTCTGGTGGGTCTGTATGGGTAAGGTTCCAGGCAGTGGGATGTCCAATTGTCCTCCCTGAAGGGTCAGAGGTGGCAGGCTGGGAGGAGGAATAAAGAGTAATTTAAAAAAAAATAAAAAAAGGACTGATTTTCAAAGGCAGATCAGACATGCACACCAACTTCCAACTCTCTGAGCATCTTGGAAAGTATAATCTGCTGTGCCCTCAGCAGCAGAGCTTCCATAAACACCACAGCATCACATCAGCCTTAGCCCATTTCTCTAACCATATCCTCAGAAACATGGATGCGAGGTAAGGCCACTGGTGCTGTATTCGTGGATCTGACGAAGGTGACTCACCTCGTCGACCGCTCCCTCCTCCATGCCACTCTTCTACACCTTGGTTGCTCTGCCGAGACAACGGCATGGTTTAGAAGCTACCTCGAAGGCAGGTCCCAGTCTGTTACAACTCCCAGCTGAGAGCCTCACCTGTGAGGTGCTCCTCTATGCAGATGGCCTTGTCCTTCACCATAGTGACAAGTCTCTTGCAAACATCTCCTTCGTTCTTACACTTAAATACAGTGCTGCCCACAATTGGTTTCTTTCCAACAGACTCTTGGTAAATTAAGAGGAAAGAAAACATAAGCAATGTTATTCGGATCCAAACCATTCCTTACAAAGGTCTCCAAAGCAAATTCCTCCCTTCTTGTACTCACACCTGCTGCCCCCGCCTCTTGAAAATGTCCTTAGTTTCAAATACTTAGGTGTCACTCTGGACCCATCCCCTTACGTTCCCCGACCACGTCAATAATTCTGTGCTCAGAGTTAAATCAGAAGCTAGGTGCCACCTACTGCCTAAATCAATTCCTGTCTTATGAGGCGCGCCTAGCAATTGCACAAGGAAACTTTCTACCCCTCCCTGAATACTGCTCTCTCATCTATTCCCTCCTGTTCACAGCTTTGTGCTCTAGACTGAACTCAGTCTACAATAGTATCTGTCGCTTTGTCCTCCATGCCCCCATTCTACCCATCACTGAGTACTGTACCAGTCACTTGGTTGGCTCTCACTGCAAGGACAGTTTGACTATGCCCTTGGCTGCTTAGTTGACAATACTCTGAGAGGTGGCCACCTGTCCCTATACTCATTCCTCCTCATGGGTAGAGTGGCAGCTAGGAGCCTCCGCGAATCATCCATCTGCTCCCCCCCGGCAGTTCCACGAGTCTCCTCTACCATGGGCAGTAAAGCCTTTTCTGTCTCTGCCTCCTCCCTATGGAACAGACTCCTCACATCTCTCCGCTCTTCCACCTCCCATCTCTCTTTCAAAAACAATTTCAAAGACTGGCTACTGTCTGAAGCCAAATGCCACTGCTCTCCCGGGTAATCTCTGGCATCCCTCCCTCCACCCCCACCTATTAGCTGGGTCTCTTCCTTGCTACACTCACCACTTCAACTCTTGTCCTCTTCCCCACCTTTCGTGCTGCTGCTATCGCCTCCCTACTCTAAGTCCCAGCACTATTTGCTAAGGGCAAGTGTTGTACTTAATTTCCGAATTCCAATCCGATTGTTGACCTGTGCATTATTAGTGTACCTGAATGCACGTTGCACTTTATCATATCTGAGAATTATGTTTGGTCTCTGTGTTCTGTGACTTGTATTTCGGCCTGTGACTATGTATTTTTGACCTGTATGCTGGCCTTTTTCGGCACCTTGTATCTTGTGTAATTGCACTTTTTTTTATTTATATTTTATTTTTACCAGAAAAACAACAGCATACTTTAGTCATGCCAGACATCACATAAAGTCATCCAACAATGCATCCAATGTATTAGGGAAAGGTAATCTAAGCACTCTTGAACACAGATATAGGGGTATTCCATAAGATAATAGTCCAGGATGCGATCCAAGATATGCTGCACTCAACAGGACTATGGCTGGTCAGTTCCAAAAATAAGAGTACCCAAACACAGAAGCACAACACCCAATGTTGCTATGACCCCTTCCCAAACACAGAAGCACAACACCCAATGTTGCTATGACCCCTTCCCAAACACAGAAGCACAACACCCAGTGTTGCTATGACCCCTTCCCAAACAAAGAAGCACATCATCCAGTGTTGCTATGACCCCTTCCCAAACACAGAAGCACATCATCCAGTGTTGCTATGGCCCCTTCCCAAACATAGAAACACAACATCCAGTGTTGCTATGACCCCTTTACAAACACAGAAGCACAACACCCAGTGTTGCTATGACCCCTTCCCAAACACAGAAGCACATCATCCAGTGTTGCTATGACCCCTTCCCAAACATAGAAGTGCATCATTCGGTGTTGCTATGACCCCTTCCCAAACAAAGAAGCACATCATCCAGTGTTGCTATGACCCCTTCCCAAACATAGAAGTGCATCATTCGGTGTTGCTATGTCCCCTTCCCAAACAAAGAAGCACATTATCCAGTGTTGCTATGACCCCTTCCCAAACACAGAAGCACAACATCCAGTGCTGCTATGAACCTCTGTCAACCAGGGATGGAGGGTTGAAATCTCCGGGGTCCAACAGAGGAGACGCAGGAGCCTTGGCAGGCAGCGGCAAACATTGCGGCGAGCCTGGGACATCAGACTGGTCCAGGGGGTCCGACACAGGCTCTTTTGCAGGTGTTCATCAGAGGGGCCGATGTCCGGCTTACCAGTGGGATCCGGGAGGGCGTTGGAGGAGCCGGGGTCCGACTTATCAGAACCTACGTCCGACGAAGGCCACGTTGGGGAAGCGACCTTGGCGGGCGTTCGAGGGACCGTGCGCCACCCCGGAAAAGCAGGCGTCTTATCGGCCCTGTCTGGGAGGACGTCGGTAGCACCGGTGTCCAGCTTACCGGACCCGCTCAACCCAGAGGGCCGCGTGGCAATGGCCTTCCCGGGAGCGGTAGCCTCCTTTGTCCCGGAGGCACCCAAGGGGCCAGAGTGCCAGCCGGATGGGAGGGACGACGCCATCTTGGACACCGCCAAGATGGCCGTCGAGGGTTGGTCCCCCGGAGACGATGTTATCTAGAAGGCGGCGACTCTGGCCGGAGTCGCAGAAGCCGTGGAGGTGGAGTTCTGGTCCCGGTGCTTCTCTTTCTTTTCCTATGTCCTTCGGGCGAAGTGGCGGCCTGCCTGAGGTTCTTCAGCTCCTTCTCCATGGAAGCCATCCTTTTCTTCAAAACGTGGGCCTCCAGAGACTGCTGCCTCCATTTACGGGTGGCTGCGTTGAACTGCTGGCAGTGCTGGCACTTCTCCACAGGGTGTTCTGGGCCTAGGCAGAAGACGTGCAGGGAGTGACCGTCCTTATGCAGTAGCTGGGAACCGCATGAGTCGCACTTGTTCTCATGTGATTCGGAGGGCGTCGGGGACAACATACACGGCCGTTAATCAGGAAAAAGCAAGAAAAACTGATGACAAAACTCAGTAAACTAGACCGACATAAGGCTGACGAGCAAAGGAACTTTACCACAAGGCACTTTCACAAGTCGACGGTGGGAGAGAACTGGAAGGCAGGCGTAGGGGACCGCCCCTTTATATTGACGTTGCATGACATCGGTCACCTGACGTGGGGGCGGTCCCCCGCCAGAGACTTCTAGCTAGAAATTTTTCCGTGGGGTCCTGACACCTGCCAGGTCAGTCCTATATGTAATTATCTACTGCAAGAGCCCTCTCAAAGTCAGATCACAAGTTTGGTCTGCATGAAAGTGTAATGATTAAACCCTGCTGTGCAATGCCCCCAGCCCTCTAAGCTGGCAGAGAGACTAGGGGGGGCACTTTCCCTTCAGTGCTGTTTTTAATTGATAAAGTACCTTTTAAGGGTATGGCAAGCCCTTGAAAATGTTTGTATCCCACAATTCTACACTCTATGTGGGTGAGGAGATCCATTATTGTGCAAACCTGGGCATCCAACTGGATGCCGAATGTGCGGCACAGTTCCACCTCCCGCAACACTTCCTGCATCTGTGTGAAGCTCCACATTTGTGTTAAGCAGGCGGAGGCTGTGGATGCCAATCAGTGTGGACTCACATTGGACTGCAGGGCACTGTGCCTAGGATGTGAGAGATTTGCATGTTTCCCAGCGTTCTTTGAGGATTGGGCCTGGATTCATATGTTTGATGTTTCTTCAGCTAAAGAAACATATAATTTGATTGCAGATAAGGACCGCTTGGCCCACCTAGTTTTCCCATTTTCCCTATGATATATATGCTGTAACATTCTTGTTAATGTTCTCAAGCCAGCTCTGTATTTCAACATATAGTCACAGGTTAAATTTGCACGGCTGAGAACAGGCATATAAGTGTGAAGTCTCTTGTAAAATCAAGCCTTGTGTTGCCAGCATAAATAGGAGTGATGTTATGATTGAAATGCAATTTATAATCAACGTTCTGAAATACAAGGCCAGCAAAGGGCACATTCTCCCTCCAATACTGCAGCAAAATACTTAACCTCACACACTTAAAAATTAAAATTGTTGACTCAGGTGTTTGAGAAAAATATCACAATCAGCAGAACTTTTTGCTGAATGTGGGTATGTTGCTACATATTACAACCTTAAAGAGGGACTGTGGAGGCTGTGCACCTATGTGCACTTTTAATAGAAACTGGAACAGCAGTATGATCTCAGTTCATTTTTGTGTGAGTTCTTACTAATAGCTTTAGCATAATTTGACAGCCTGTCATGCCAGCAAAGATTTTAGGAAAACTGCATGACAAGTCCATCAACGACATTCAGCAAGAACTGGGAAAAAAAAAAGTGAAGCACAGACGGTGCCCCATGCCTGTTCCTTTGACAGCTCAGCTGGCAGTTCACCTGAAAGGCAAACAGGAGGCCTGGGTTCAACTTCCAGTTTAGTCCAATACATTTCTTCTATGCTATAATCTGAATGAGGTGTCAGTTTTTTTTTTTTTTTTTCCCATAGAGCTTTTTCTGGTGGAGCTGGGAGGCAGCTATGGCTCCCCTCACGGGAGAGCTCATCTCTCCGACCCCAACCTCTCACACCGACCCTTCCTGGGAACCCCTCATGGGTTACCCATCTGTGACAGGGCTGGGCGAGGCGCCCGACTTTCTCCCTCCCAGATAGTCAACATCCAGACCCGGGGTTGGTGCAGAACGCAGTGAGGCCATCAAAAGCCAGCCAGCTCCATTTTCTTATTTACTTCTGTTCCCCTCGCTGTTTGACGGTGAACATCGGTGACATACTGTTCAATGCATATTCCCCTTCAACCATCGCTAGAGGGCGATCAGTGGGCGGGACAACAATCCCTCTCTCCCCCGAGAGAGGAGAGCAGTCCTCCGGACGCTCAATCCTCACTCACCCCTGCTAACCCCTGGTGGCCCTGGTTCATTCCCGAACCTGGGTCACCGGCGTGGCGCAAAAGTGTCAGTTTCAAAGGCGCAGTACTCCATGATGCATTTCTCTCTGCCCCAAACCTCATGGACAAATGTTCAAAAGTAATACGGGGTGAATGTTCAGTTTTATCTAACACTATTAATACAAAGCATCTCAAAGCACTTTACACAGCAGTGGGCTAGCTACTGATAGTGCAGGAACTTTACGCAGTTAAGTACTAGGCATCCACAGACAGGCATGGACAACTGTGCTGCACTCAGTTTTGTGAACAGGAAAGCTACTTACAAGTAGCTAATGATTTTCTAGAGCACCTCCTCCATACAGCCGTGCTCTTTAGTTTTGGAACAGGAGGCAATAGGACCCAGCAAGAGTCAAAACATTTGGTACATCCGGCACACATCACCATGTGCCAACATCGCAAGCAGCGCTGCCAGCACCACCCCCCTCAGCTGCTTTTTTACTCTAAAGGTAGTTGGAAAACAAGTGACAGAAGGTAGTATGTGAACAACCTGGAAGAAAAAGAAAGTTATTTATCAGTAACTCTCAACCTTCTAGAGTACTGCCTCCCTACAGCAGAACTCTTTGGTCTTACTGTCAGAGGTACTAGGACCATGTGAGGGCACGTTTAAGAGCCGGAAGGGTACACCAAAATTTGTATTTTTGCTCAGTGGTGATGCTGGGGTTATAGTGGAAAGAACAGTTACACAAGTACTTACTATAACAGCAGATCTTCGGGAGACTCTCTTGCCGCAGGTCACACCTTAGGAACTTATCACTGTCCGGTACCTGGATCACACAGTAGCTTTTTCATTAGCAGTCTACCTGGGGCCACCTACAATGATGTCACCACGTCGACGTCCCCCTATATAGTCGTGGGCGGCCCCATACCATCCTCAGTTCCCCAGTGGAGATCAGCCCACGAGGACAAGCTCCCAAGGAAACCAAGGAGAGCCAGAGAGACCACCAGGGAGAGATTTGGAGATGGAAGGCAGACCATTCTGCAGAGAAGAGGACATGAGGGGAGACAAAGAACACAGGAGGAAGGAGGGAGGGATGGCATGACCTGCTGCAACAGTTTCTCTCAAAGATCTACTGTTACAGTAGGTTATGTAACTGTTCTATCTTCTTCAAGGATATCTCTTGCAGCAGGTCACACCTTAGGAATGAGTCCCAAGCAGTATGGCAGGGATGGACAGATGGAAGTAACAGGACCCTAAGAGAGGAGGCATTGTAAAATAGCAAGATCAAAGTTGGCACACTTCCTAGAGCTGATGCCTGGGCTGTAGTGTCTGGTGAAGGTATGGACAGTGCTCCAGGTGGCCGCAGTGCAGATCTCATCTGCAACCCCCCCCCCCCGAAGTAGGTGACAGAAGTGGCCATGCCTCTAACAGAATGGCCCTTGACCACTCTCAGAAGTTCCTTATTGTGCTTCTTGTAGAACAAGATAATGCAGTTGGCCAACCACGTGGACAGGCACTGCTTGGAAACACGGACACACTCTTTCTAAGGGGTGAACGAAACAAATAATTGTGAGGACTTCCTGCAGTCCTTCGTATGATGAACATAATATCGGACAATTCTATGTACATCCAAAGTGTGGAGCAACGCTTCACTAGAACGATGAGTAGATGGCCTGATTCAGGGTAAATCCACACACCACCTGGGACAAGAATTTAGGAATTGTGCACAAAGACACCCTGTCTTTGTGGAAAATCCAATAAGGCTACTCACACACAAGAGCCTGTAGCTCTGAAATGCTTTGAACAGAAGTAATAGCAACTAAAAATAACGCTTCTCATGACAAAAAGCGTAGCTTGCAAGATGTGGCAGGTTCAAAAGGAGGCAGGGTGAGTTTCTCTAGAACACAGTTTAAATCCTACACTGAGACTGGGTTATGGATGGGAGGTTTTAAGTGCAGGATGCCTCTGAGGAAAGTATGGACCAAGTCTAACTGGGCCATTGTACAGCCACCTACAGACACGTGTATAGCCAAAATGACCAACAGGTGCACCTTCAGAGAGGACTACTTCAGCCCCACATCCGACAAGGACAGCAGATATTCAAAGATCTGGTTCACCGGGCAGGTGAAAGGGTCCAGAAGATGGCAAGCAGCCCATAAAGCAAAATGCTTCCACTTCAAGGAATACATAGCTCTGGTGGAAGGCTTTCTGGCCGCCATCAGGACTGCAGGTACCTTGTGGGAGACACCGAACTTGACGATGGTTACATGTTCAGGAACCAGGCATGTAGATGAAGAGACTTGTGGTTGGGGTGGACTAGAGTGCCCTGATCCTGGGACAGCAAGCCTGGGCACAGCAGAAGGGGGATTGGAATCTCCACTGCCAGCTGCTGCAATAGTGGAAACCAAATCAGCCATGGCCAAAAGGGAGCCACTAGAATCATGATGGCTCCCTCCATTTGAAGCTTTATTAGGACCCTCTGAATGAGGGGAGAGGGAGGAAAGGCATAGAGGAACCTCCCTTTCCAAGAGAGGGATGCATACTCCCTCCCTTTCCAAGACAGGGACATTGCATATTGCCAGAAAATTCCAGGCCCTAGATCTAGGTAGCATTAAAGTGGCAGTTTTGAGTTGTATGGGGATGCAAAAAGGTCCCAGACTCGTTGATCCCACCAGATGAGGAGGTAGTGTTCCACAACAGTGGTCAGCAGCTCCCATTCATGCACTTTGGACTGCTACCTGGAGAGGATGTCTGCCAGGATGTTTTGTGCACTAGGAACATGGACAGCCAACAGTTCTAGACTGTGTTCCAGAGCCCAGTACCAGACTCTCATCGTCTCTCTGCACAGGGGGTGAGTCCACACACTTGTCTATGTAGTGTATCACACTGATGTTGTTCATCTGCACCAGCAGAGGTCCCAGGGACAGGAGGGTCTGGAAGGCCTGAAGAGCATAGAGAACAGCTCTCATTTCAAGGATGTTTATGTGAAGGGAGGTCTCCAAAGGGGTCCATGAACCTTGGAGCAGGTGAGAACCAAGATGATCCTCCCAGCACATTCCCGAGGCATACATGGTGAGCACCTGATGAGGGGAAGGGATCTGGAATGCAGTCCCCGTTAGGAGGTGAGTGGGTTCCATCCACCGCAAGAGGATCTTTTTGACAGGTGACAAAACCAGCACATTCTTCTCCAGATCATCAGTCCACTGTTCCCACTGTACCCTCAGCATCCACTGAGGTATGCACATGTGTAGGCATGCCAGTGGCACCATGGTGATGGCTGTCACAAACGCACTCCACAGGTCAGGTCCTCTGCTCCCACAGTGCCAACCTCAGAGTGCAATAGTGTGAACAGATAACAGGCAGGGTAACCCTTCTGTCTGCTTTGGGTCCGAATCACCTTTAGCCTTGAGTTCTGGACCGATTCAAACTGTGAACCTTATGCTAGCATACCCAAATGTACAGGCTCAGATAATATTCTCTTCAGGGGATGCAATATATCTTTCCCCTAAGGGCACCTAACCAGGTATCCAAAATGAACCCTTTTTAACTCTATAAGAGACCTAGGTATTTCTTACCTTATTATACAAGCTCAGTAACACAATCAAGCTTTTCAACAGCTGTCAGACTTAAATATAGGCACCTCACGTGAAAAAAGAAACTGAGAAGACACCCAGGCAGTATTTCAATGAAAAGATTGTTTACTAAAATATGATAAAAACAGATAAAATTAAATACAGAACAATATATCATGAATCTTACAATCATGTAAAGCAAAAAGGAAGTTACAGAATAGACATTCCTACCACAGATAATTATTTTCTATGCATTACCTTTTAAGTGCTATTTAAGTTGGAGATCTTTCTGTCTCAGAGCCCAAGATTCATATGTAGAATTTCCCAGATACAGGATTCATTTCAAGATCCCGTTCCCCACCCCCTTTTGGTGAGTCAGCTAGCACCTCCCTTAGAATTAATTCTAACATAATTTTCTACAAGGAGGTATTTTAATTAACATGAACATCAGCAAAAAGTCATTTCCTACATATGACAGTCTTTAATCAAACATTTCTCTTTGATGTCCCTTCTTATTTCCTGCTGCTAGTATGATCTGAGGGTTTTATGACGCTTCATACACTTCTGGTCATGTGCTAAAATAAGAGGAACCAGCCCAATTACCTTTCTTCCTATAACGTCATAAAACTCGCATTTAGTTTCAACTTCAAAAGCCTGGGCAGGTCATACAAGGTAATAAAATGCCCTTCTGTAAGGATGTCTTAATTAAATGGTTCTCCTGGTCAGTTTAATGACATCCTGTGGTTTCAGCTACTGACCTTTAAAGTTAAAGGCCAACATTTCTCACATACTGACATTTCATACACAGACCATTTATTTATAATATAACTATTATACAATAACCATAAGCAGAGGGCAGAGTGTCACAATCCTCCCCACCTAGACTGAATTTGGGGTCTCTGTCCTCTGCATGGGATGAGCTCCCTAAGTCAGTTCATTCCTCATATAGACGCGACAAGCCATCTGCATTTTCATTGGTTGCTCCAGCCCTACATGAGAGCGTCATGTCATATCCTTGCAAGGCAAGACTCTATCTTAATAGTCGACCATTCATTTTTCCCCATTTGTGTCAGCCAAACCTGGGGGTTGTGGTCAGTTTGTACCTCAAAATGATGCCTGTATAAGTATGGCTTTAACTTCTTTAGGGCCCACACTATGGCAAGACACTTTTTCCACAGTAGAGTATGCCTGCTCCCTGGGAAGTAACTTTTTACTCAGGTACACTATCGGGTGATCTTTCCCTTGGTTGGATGTCTGACTCAGCACTGCCTCAATACCCACATCTGAGGCGTCAGTCTGGACTATAAAGGGCCTGCTATAGTCTGGACTTGTCAATACGGGAGCACTGCACAGTGCCTCCTTTAGTCTGGTAAAGGCTTTTTCACAGGCTGGTTCCCAGGTAACTTTCTTAGGCATCCTTTTCTTTACCAAGTCAGACAGGGGAGCAGCCAGGGCACTGTAATTGGGTACAAATGTCCTATAGTACCCTGCTGTCCCCAGAAAACTCCTGACCTGCTTCTGCATTTCTGGTCTGGCCCATGCCTTGATCGCCTCTAGTTTTACTTGGTTACGATGGAGCTGTCCCTGGCCTACAACATGCCCAAGGTATGCCACTTCAGCCCTGGCCACCTGGCAACTTCTCAGCTTTAACAGCGAGCCCGGCCCTCTGTATTCTGCCCAGCACTTCCCTAAGGTGGGACAGGTGTTCCTCCCAGCTGGCACTAAAGATGGCAATGTCATTCAGGTACGCCACAGCATACTCCTCAGCACCATTTAACATCTGGTTCACCAACCTTTGAAAGGTGGCCGAGGCATTCGTCATTCCAAAAGGCATTGCTTTAAATTCAAATAACCCTATCGGAGTGATGAAGGCCGACCTCTCCCTAGCTCTATCAGTTAACTCTACTTGCCAATACCCCTATGTTGACTCTACCAACTTGTCCAAGAGTTCATCCGTCCGTGGCATCAGGTGGGCGTCTGACTTCGTGACTGCATTCGGCCACACAAAAATGAGCAGAGCCATCTGGCTTGGGCACAAGGACTATGGGTGAGGCCCAGGGGCTGTGGGATTTCTGGATTACCCCTAAATTCAGCATTTCCTCCACCTCCCTCCTAATGTCCTTTTGGACAGCCTCTGACACCCGATATGCTGTCTGCCATATGGGCAACTGTGTCCCTGTCTCCATATCGTGCATCGCTAAGGGGGTTAGTCCTGGCTTGGCGCTAAACAATGGGGCAAAGTCTGCTAAAACCTTCCTTACTTTCTGGATCTGGTCCGGGGCCAGCTGGGGTGACAATTTAACTGCCTCCATAGAGGACTCCTGCTTGCTTTCTTCCAGCAAGTCTAGAAGGGGGTCTCCTTCGTCCGTCCCCTCCCCAGGACTACATACTGCAAACACCATGTCAGCCCCATCAGCAAATGGCTTCATCATGTTGACATAGTACGTTCTTTCTGTATGTCTTCTATTAGGTAACTATAATATAGTTTACGTCATTTACCTTTCTGACTACTTTGTACAGTCCTGCCCACCCAGCCTGCAGCTTGTCTTTCCGGACCGGGATTAGGACCATAACTTCCTGACCCACCGTGTACGAGAGAGCTCTGGCTCTGTGGTCATACCACACTTTTCGTTTCTGTTGGCCAGCTGCCAGGTTGCTCTGGGCTGTCCCCATAAGCTCCTTCAGCCTGTTCCCTAAACCTAAGGACATAATCCACTATGGGAGTTCCCTGGGTGGCGTGCTTGCCTTCCAAGTCCTCCCGGATCAAGTCTAGGGTCCCACGTACCCGGCGTCCATATAAAAGCTCGAAGGGGGAAAACCCTGTCGACTCTTGGGTACTTCCCTGTACGCAAACAACAGGTGGGGAAGGTATTCCTCCCAGTCCCTCCCATGCTGTTCAGCAAACGTTCGGAGCATTGACTTAAGGGTACCGTTAAATCTTTCCACAAGCCCATTGGCTTGCAGGTGATAAGGTGTGCATCTCTGCACCACCTCACACTTCTCCCACAAACATTTCATCAGGTCCGACATGAAGGAATCCCCTCGATCGGTGATAACCTCCTGCGGAAACCCAACATGGGAGAAAATCCCAAGTAAGGCATCTGCCACTTTGTCTTCAGTGATGGTAGGGCGATGGCCTCTGGATGCTGGGTAGCATAATCCACCACAGTCAGGATGAACCTCTTTCTGGAGGAGCTGGGGGTATTTAAAGGCCCCACAATATCCTTTCCCACCCTCTGGAATGGCTCCTCCACTATGGGCAATGGAATTAGGGCAGCTTGGGTTTTCTTACCTGCCTTCCCTATTTCTTGGCACCGGTTACAAGACCTGCAATACTCCTTCACCTGCTGGGTGAAGCTGGTCCAATAGAAATTCTGGGCCAACCGCTGCGTAGTGCGTGCGATTCCCAGATGACCAGACATGGGAATATTGAGTGCAATCTTGAGCAACTGCTCACGGTACCCCTGGGGAATGACAAGCTGCCTGCCTATCACCCCTCCCTCTGTCTTAGCATTCTTCATATACATCAGTCCATTGTCCCAATAAACTTTGTATTTCCCATCACCTCCCTGGGCTCCATCAGAATCTGTCCAAACCCTCAGCTTCTCTAGACTAGGGTCACTTTTCTGAGCAGCTGCAAACTCCTTACACATTCCCAAGGCATGGGACAGGAACCCTAGTTTAGATACTGACGGGGACCTATCTCTAGCATCAGGGCACTCAGGATCACTGTCATCCCTAACCCTCTGACAATGGGTCACCCCTCCTTTCTCGGAGTAACCCTCCATAGCAGTGTGGTTAACTGCTACCTGGGGAATTTCTACCCCCTTTTCATTATTCTCCATATCAGGAGACGCAGGCTGGGGAACCAGCCTCTCAGTGGTTTTCACAGAGGCTCCTTACGGGGTCCAGGGAACTAAAATTTTCCCTTGCGCTTGGCTACGGGTAACTGCACACACCATCCCATTTGAGATTGTTGCCAAGAATTACATTAACCGCTAAAGTTTTAGCTATAGCAGCCTGTTGCACAGTTCCCCCTGTCTCACCACAGTCTAGGAGAACACTAGCAAAGTGCAATATTTTCTGCACCCCAGTGAATTCTTGTATAGTAACAAACTGATTGGGTATAAGCTGACCAGGCTCTACCAGATCCCCTTTTACCAAAGTCAGGGATGCCCCCATGTCTGTTAACCCTTGTGTCTGTACACCATTCACAGTGACTGGGTACATGTGTTCCCTCATGTTGACTGGCATGCTTTCAGGGACACACAAACAACCCACTTCTTTTCAAGCACCACTTTGTGTACTGCTTGTCCTTTTGGGACACTGTCTGGCTATACGACCAGTTTCTTTGCAAACCCAACATTTATGGCTTTTCTCAGTTAAATCTTTCCTTTGAAACCTGGGGCTACCTGGTTTTGGTGGAGGCTGTGAGTGTTTTAGCTGCCCTGAAGGCATGCTTTTCCCTTTCTGCCCTGTCACGCCAGCCCCATTCGCTCTCAGAAGCAAGTCTGCTCCTGGTACAGCGGTCCAAGAGTTCATCAGCCTCTTGCACTGTTTTGGGATCTCGGTCCTCCAGCCAAGTTTTCAACTCTGCTGGGCATGCCCCAAAAAACTGCTCTAACAATACATCATTTTCAATTTCAGCTACAGAGTTTGCTTCAATTCCTTCCTACCAACATTTTAAAAACTGATGATGTTTCATGGCTAACTCCTCATTCCTCATGTCAGAGCTTCTCCTGAGCTTACGGAATTTAGCTCTGTATGTTTCTGCAGTTAAATCATACCTTTTTAAAAGTGCAGTTTTCAGTTTACTGTAATCATTACTGTCTTCATTGTCCATTTGACGCAATGCATCCCGAGCTTTCCCGGTAAGTAGCGGGGATAGCTAGAAGCTCCAGGACCCTCTAGGAATATTTGCCTGAATACAAACTTTTTCAAAGGAATTTAAAAAGGCCTCCATATCCTCCCCCTCTTTAAATTCAGCTATCAATTTGGAATTTAATTTGTAACCCAGTCCTGTAGTTCCAGTTAAACCCAGGCCACTTACCTGCTCTGGTGCTGGTGGTTGGAGTCTTAGCTTCTCCAGTTCATGCTGTCTCTGGCACTCGTGCTCTTAACCATCAGCTTCTCGCTGTTCTCGCTCCCTCTTCTCCTCTGTGGCTTGCTACTCTTGCTCCCTTCTCTCTGGAACTCCAGCTCCAGTCTCCGCAACTCCATCTGCAACCAGATCACGTCTGGCTCCAGAATGCTGTCTGCTTTGGGTCCGAATCACCTTTAGCCTCGAGTTCTGGATGGATTCAAACTGTGAACCTTATGCTAGAATACCCAAATTTAAAGGCTCAGATAATATTCCCTTCAAGGGATGCAATATATCTTTCACCTAAGGGCACCTAACCAGGTATCCAAAATGAACCCATTTTAGCTATACGACACCTAGGTATTTCTTACCTTATTATACAAGCTCAGTAACACAATCAAGCTTTTCAACAGCTGTCAGACTTAAATACAGGCACTTCACATGAAAAAGAAACTGAGAGGACACCCACGCAGTATTTCAAAGAAAAGGTTGTTTACTAAAATATGATAAAAGCAGGTAAAATTAAATGCAGAACAATATATCATGAATCTTACAATCATGTAAAGCAAAAAGGAAGTTACAGAACAAACACTCCTACCACAGATACTTAATTCTTTTTATCTAAGTGCTGTTTAATTTTGAGATCGTTCTGTCTCAGAGCCCAAGATTCATATGTCACATATCCCATATCCCAGATGCAGGATTCATTTCAAGATCCCGCTCCCCAACCCGTTTTGGTGAGTCAGCTAGCTCCTCCCTTAGAATTAATTCTAACATAATTTTCTACAAGGAGGTATTTTGATTAATGTGAACAACAGCAAAAAGTCATTTCCTACATATGACAGTCTTTAATCAAACATTTCTCTTTGATGTCCCTTCTCCTTATTTCCTGCTGCTAGTGTGATCTGAGGGTTTTATGACTCTTCACACACTTCTGGCTATGTGCTAAAATGAGAGGAACCAGCCCAATTACCTTTCTTCCTGTAACGTCATAAAACTCACATGTAGTTTCAACTTCAAAAGCCTGGGCAGGTCATAAAAGGTAATAAAATGCCCTTCTGTAAGGAAGCCTTAATTACATGGTTCCCCTGGTCAGTTTAATGACATCATGTCCAGGCCACCTTTCTCCCCTGCTCGACTATGGAGATATAATCTATTCCTCCACCACTCTTTCAAATCTAAGTAAACAAGACATCCTCTATCACCGTGCGTTACGGTTCATTACCAACTCCCCTTACCATTCGCATCACTGTGACTTATATGCAGCTGTCGGTTAGACATCCCTTACTACTAGACGCCTGCTCCATGCTGAGCTATGGACTCAAACTGCTCCTGCAGAAATTGCCAAGCTATCTCTCATCCCTCATTAGTATCTCATATAGTGCATACTCGTTAAGAAAATCTGACTTTATTATGCTTGATATACCAAGGACGCGGATCTCCTTTGGTAAATGTGGTATTGCATATGCCCTTCCCTCCATTTGGATCCAATTGCAAACCGTACTGAAACTAACTAGCTCAGTTTCAATAAACTTTTACAAATCGCTAAGTTCAGCCAAAATAAAAGACACCTGAAACTGTCATTAAATCACTCCCTTCCCTACGTGTGCCATATTTATACACGGGTATGGTATAATTGCCTTGTCATATTAACTGCTTTCCCTCCCCATCTACTCCTGGCTTTACCTATGTATAAGCTCTAATGATACACTATCAAATCACCCCCACCCCCCTTATCAGTTGTATTCTGTTTGTTCTAGCTGCCAAAATATATGTATTGAGTACACCAGTCCTCATGTTTCATTTATCAGTATGCAACCTGTAAGTCATTTCCTTGTTTTGACTAGTGTTTACCACCTGCGCTCATCATTGTGGAGCCTTGTATGTATAGTCAGCCTCTATCATGTAATGCGCATTTCATGTATTTACTGTTATTACCTATCTGTATTTGTACGTTGCTTAGTCTATATGTCTCAGGACCTCCTTGTGAATGAGCTTGCTCAATGGAGTTTTCCTGCAATAAACTTGAACTTGAACATCATGTGGTTTCAGCTACTGACCTTTAAAGTTAAAGGCCAACATTTCTCACATACTGACATTTCATACACAGACCATATATTTATAATATAACTATCCTACAATAACCATAAGCAGAGGGCAGAGCGTCACAGTGGCCGCCACCATGAGGCCTAGCAAGCAAAGGTATGTCCTGGCTGTTACAAAACAATGGTTGTACAGGTCCTGAGCCTCACTATTAGATGTTCCATCCAGTCCAGAGGAAGAAAGTCATAGCCCTGGGCCATGTCCAGTATGGCCCCTATATACTGGAAACGTTGGCTGGGGAATAACACCGACTTGGAGAGGTTCACAGTAACCCCAAGGTAGAGAACAATTGCAGAGTGCGAGCCAGGGCAGGAGTCAGTTGGTCCCAGGACTGGGCCTTGAGCAACTAGTCGTCCAGATAAGGGAAGATGTACAGACCCCCTTCCTCCTGAGAGCTGCTGCCACCACTGCAAGGCACTTTGTGAAGACCCGTGGTGCTGAAGACAAGCCAGAGGGAAGGACTCTGAAATGGAAGTGTTGTTCCTGAAACCGGAACCTGAGATATTTCCTGTGGGATGGATGAATCTTGATGGCAGGTATGCATCTTGCATGTTCAGGGAACAGATTTAATCTCCCTGCTGAAGTAAAGGTAACAGGCCAGGGAAGGTGACCATCCTGAACTTCTTGTATTGAATATAAAGGTTCAGATTCCATAAGTCTAGGATGGGCCTCAAGTTCCTGGAGGACTTGTGGACGAGGAAGAAATGGGAATAGAATCCCTGGCCCTGATGTCCCTCGGGAACTGGCTCTATGGCCCTTTCTTGTAACAGCATCCAAATCTCATTCTGCAGCATGGGAACATGATCTGGAAAGTAAAAAAGACGGCCTTGGGGGAAAGTCTGAAGGCGTTTCTATAAACTCTAAAGCGTGCCCTATCAACTTACGGATGTATGCACCCATGGTTATCTCCTGCCACCCATCTAGGTGGACGGAGAAGCAACACCCTACCACTGCATCCTGGGGGCCTGGGTGGGGGGGGTCAGAGAAGGAGTAAGGCTGTGCAAGGGCCTGCTGCCAGGCCTGCACCTCCACCCCTGGAGGACTTACCCGAGGTGGAGGTGGGGCCCCGACAAAGCTGAGGTAGCTTTACGCTTGCTGGGCTGCTTGGAGGAGGATCTGGGGTGGTGGGTGGCATGCCGGAAGGGCACCATCTGACCATGTTTTGGATGAGTGTGGTAGAGGGAATGCACAGAATGCAGGATCCTGCCTGAGGCCTGTAGGTCGCTGAGGATGTCCTGCACGTCACCTCCAAAAATTCTGTGACCCCTGAATGGAAAGTTCAGAACTGACTGTTGAACATCTGCCGCAAAACCTTAAACCTTCAGCCAAGAGTAACGTCTGAGGCAGATGCCCATGGCTAAGGCCCTGGCCAATGCGTACACTGCATCATACGCAGCACTCGGGAGATGGTGGCCCATATCAGCACCAGACTGGAGGGCCTTGAACATCTCTTGCTTGTGTGGTCCTTCCAGAAAAGACTGGACAGTGGATCTAGCACAGTCCCAGAGGTCATTTTGGTATTTCAGCATTTGACCCATAGTTGAGGACCAATACAGCTAGGGTAGAGGAGGCAAAGATCCTCTTACCCATGAGGTCAAGCTTCCTAGACTCCTTATCCACAGGAATGGAGCTAAGATTCTGGGGTCTTTTGGAGCAGTCATGGATCGCAATGATGACAACCGAGTCTGCCTGAGGGGAGCCAGAGAAAAAGGGCTTCCCCAAAGGGACTTAGTACAATTTATCTGCCTTACTGGGCACTGGGGTGGACCAGCTGAGGCCTGCACCAGGTAGCAAGGATGGCATCCTTGTAGGCATTGATGATTGGGGGGTGGGAGACTCTAGTAGACCTAAATAATGTGCCAGATTCCTCCTGGGGACATTCTGTTCCACAGAGTCAAAACCCATTGCAGCCTGCAGGTCTTACATGACTGTTAGGAAGGATGGGTTATCGGGGAGACACTAGGAACATATTTACAGGAGTCATCTCCCACAGAAGACACTGTGGAGATGCTGGAGGGGATTCTAGCAACTGCATCCTCCTTCACCCTCCTCATCCACAAGGAAGTCAGAACAGTAGTTGTCATCCTCGTCCACCGGCTCAGAAGGGGGTATGGAGAACATAGAGGAGGGGGCCGGGTCAGGCCTCATCGACACTCAGTGAGGCGTTGGTGCTGCAGACTGTGGGGATCCTGCCATTGGCGGGGCTTGAGGTTTGAGGTAGGATCACCCTCTGGACCAGGTCCAGGACCGAAGAAACCAAGGTCTGGGCAGCAACCATCACCAGCGTTGACAGAACGTCCTGTGGATGGGTACTGGGGAGCCGTTGACGAGAAGGGAGGTGACAATACTGAAGAAATGGGGACCGGCTAAGGAACAAGCTGTGGGATCTGCAACCCCAGCATCAATGGGGCATAAAGGGGCGCTGACAAAACAGGTTGCATGCCTGGAGAGATGTGCCTGTCACCGGCCAGGAAAGGTCCGGCACAGCACCCTGACTGCAACCCCCTGTGAAGGCAGAGGCAAAGGTGGCAACTCCATCAATGAAAGCCTGGTATCAGCAGAAGCAATAGGCCATACTGCCAGTGTCTCTCCGGAGTCAGAAAGGGTGAGGGAGGCAGTGGGGAGTGCTGGTGGGAGGTTTAAGGAGCTGAAAATTAAGGGACAGTGCTGGACTACATGGCCCCAGCAGAAAGGGCTGACAGAACTGCCTTAGTGGCTAAGATGGTGGGAAAGTCAGCTGGAGCCACAGCTAATGACCCCAAAATGGTCGACACAGGATGCGGTGACAGAGACCGCTCTCAGGAGGATCAGTCCTTCTCCCGGTGGTGGTGCTTGCCCGATGATTTGTCCCAGGCCTTGGTAGAATGAGAGCCCAAGGATGGTGCCACTGAATAGGAGGAGCCCCTTTGCCTGAAGCTCCCTCAGGATGGTGACCTTCTGCTCCATCAGAAAAACCTTAAGCTCCTTGAGGCATTGTTGTTGGGTGGCACTGTTAAAACCACTGCAAAGTTCACAGGCGTGAGCGGCACCCAGGCAGAAGATGCAGATGTCCTGGAGCTCTTCAATGAAGATTTTCAGACTACAGGAGCAGCATCAGAAAAGCAAATCCAAAGAAATAAATGGGCAGAGAGAACAATCACTTTACAAACTAAAGTGATAATGAACTAGGGTGAGAAAAATAATAAATTGAAGGGTGTCATCTCCAAAATGGCAGCCGACTGAACAGATGATACTTCGCAAGTCTGAAGCGTGTTGGCCAACAGTGGGAAAAGAACTGAGGAGGGTATAGGGCTGCCCACGACTATATAGGGGGACATCAACATGGTGATATCGTTGTGGGCAGCCCCGGGTAGACTGCCAGTGAAAAAGTTTCTGTGTGATCCAGGTGCCTGGCGGCAATTAGTTCCTAAGGTCTGACCTGCTGCTAGAGACATCCTCGAGGAAGATCTGAAAAAACTTCAGTCTGAGGTATTTAATGCACTGTGTGCTGACCAACATCTGCAAGGACCTGCTTCAGGGGCGGTAAAGACTTTTCAAGGTCCTGTAGATAAATGAGCACATGGACTGCAAATAAAGCCAGGTTATAACATCTGTTACCTAGAAGGGGCTGCCACTTAACCTTTTCAGGAGCAAAGCATGACTGACTAAGTTGAAAGCCTCTGACAGGTCAATGAACAATGATTCACTTCCCTCCCTTTATTCCACACCCTTGATGGTACTAAGACTGAGGATGAGTCTTTCTGTAAGTACTTCAGGGTCTGGATGACCAACATCTCGATTTATCGGTGCATATTGATGCCATACACCAAAAGCTCCACCCCAAGCTTCGAGCACTATACAGGAACAAAACAAGTATCCCATTCCCTAGCCACTGAGAGATTGTTTTAAAGATGAGTCTACCTATGCAGGACTCTGGTGACATAGTTTACAATGGAGCTCCCAAATCCTTCCTTACCAGACTGGACCCCTCCTTCTCTTCTCTTTTTGTCATACTGCCTTTGATAGCCCCGGTAACCACCACTGCTCACTCTACTGTGCACTTCCACTCTTCCCCCTTGATGCTAGGCACCTTTCTCTTTCTGCCTTGTTTGTATCCAAATTTTGGTTTGGCTCCCTTCCTTCGTAGCTCACCTCCCTACTGTCTTCTTCCCCCCTCCTTGCAGAAATTTTTTTCATTCCCTTTCTATTCGACGTAAGAAATCTACTGCTGGCCAAGCAGCCTTCTCTTATCGCTTTCCTAAACTCTGGCCACCCTTCCCCTGTCAGTCTGTTTTGCCTCTCCCTTATGTCTCTCCTTCATGACTTTTCTACTCCCACCTGCAATTGGATCTGACCCTCTGCCTCTTGACTTCCTCCCCCTCCCACTCATATTGTCCTGGCCATTTTGCTCACCTCCTCTTCCGCTATACCTGTATGAGTAACTTCTCCCTCCCTATCAAAGCTAATTTTTTATTTACTATGTGTACCTGTGTACGGATTTGCCGTATAATGTTTAGGATTATGCTCCTTAGATATACTGTGCTGCTGTATACGACTACTAATCCTGGGATTGTCCCTCGTGACTGTTCTTAGTTTGAGCTTCATTTATTTTACTCTGTAGGATTTGTAATAATTTACTTGTTATTTATCTGTTGTGTATTTTATTACAACTCAATTTATGTACGGCACCCAGAGCCTCCGGGATTGGGCACCTTGAAAAATAAAATTTGCCTTGCCTATTTCTGTAATCCTGTTAAAGAGCTGCTGACGCCTCAAAGAAAACTTTAAAAAACATAAGAAATAGGTACAATTTTGCTTGCATTCCATTTGTTTTATATATTTCTCCTCCCCATAATTTATTACTAAAGAAATGTGTATGAATATATGATTGTTGTCCCTTACAGTTCATTTTGAGTTTATCTGCCTTTATAAGTTACTCACTACAGCAAGTCATAATCCTCTGTTGTGACATCACAATCTGTTGCCATGGGAGTAACTATGAGGTCACAAGCAGTGCTCTGTGACTTCTGGTAGGGAGAAAGCAGCAGGAATAGATGAACTCTTCAGGAGCAAAGATGGTGTTTTCATACAAATGATCTCAGTAATAAATAATGGGGAGGAGAAATACAGAACTAATCGCCAATACAAGCTGGACTGTGTCTAAATATTAGGTTTTGTTAAAGTTCACCTGAACGTGTCACCAGATCTTAAATACTTTATATATAATTTTTTTTTTCTTCTCGATCTCCTTTACCTTTCACCCCCAGGATGCATCTGGAAATGAACTGTTGTTAACTCAGTTTGTCTTTCTTTGTGAAACTTTTTAAATAAATAAAAATCCCAAGACATCATTCCAAATTTGGTAAAACTGTCACTAGCTGGGCTGTCCCACATTTTGGAATGCCTTACAAGAGTCATTCAAACTGAGTTCATTTGTTAGCACCTCATATTTCAAGGTCCTTCTTGGTCAGTTTTGTGTCAATAAATGTGAATGCCATTAATAAATAAACAACATACATTATATACTACTGTATGATCAATACTGTACGTGTTAGTAGTTCTCTGGCTATATCATCTCTGCCATAACTCTTGTATATTAATACTCCTGCTACTCCTGTGTTTGTATTTGATTATATCTGTTAGCTTGTGCTTAAAAATTGTTTCTCAGTTTCCTACATTATGTGAATTTACATCGTTACCCAATGTATGTTGTCGGTCCTAACCCGGACCTCCATGTAAAATAAGCACTGCTCAATGGAGCCTTTTCCTGGTAACATAAATACAGAAAAACAATGTGCCAACCATTAAACCTTAATCATAAGTGATCATAGAGGACAACAAAGTTGCAAGTACGAAAGAATCCCCACCCCCCACCCCACCCCATGATTTGTACTTCGGCCCCAAAATGGTTGGGTGGCCCAGTAAGTGAATTAAAAGCAGAGTTATATGGCCCATAATCTGTTGCAACACTCAGACAGCTAAAGAAGATAACCCTCACAAAAACTGAAAATAAGAGTTCACCATCCACTAATCAGCCAACAACGTAACTAAAACAGAGCACATGGACATCTGTCTCGTTATCCAAACCGTGAAAGCGTAAACTGATGCCAAGAACTACCTGAGTTCCAAGAACAAAATACCAGTCCTGAAAGACAATGCCATTTATAATTGTCTTCTCCACAGGCAAAAAAATAAAGCACATGCAAAGGGTAAACTGCCACACCGGTTGACATTTGTACAGTAACGGGCATCCTGCTCTCTGTCAGAATACAGTCTCAACTGCTTCCCTTGGGGATGGAGGGCATTTCAGTGCTGCCCTATAGAGGAGATACTCTAGCAAATCAAGAGTTACTTAGAAACATAGACAATGACGGCAGAAAAAGACCAGAGGTCCATCCAGTCTGCCCAAGTTCCCTATAATCCCTGGAACCTACTGTTCCTCCAGGGTACTAACCCTCCCCATCATCCTTCTAGTCTCCTTCCAGGTTCTGATGCTCCCGGTAACCACGGTTTCCTTCATTATATCCCAGTCCTGCTTGAATCCTCTATTTTTGCACCCAACACCTCAGCCGACAGACTATTCCAAAGTTCTACCACCCTTCCATAAAGCAGTACTTCCTCACATTCCTCCAGAACCTACCTCCTATTAATTACCATGTGTGTCCACATGACCACGAATTGGTACTCAGGCTAACTGGTTATCCGCAGTTCACTTTGTTAATTCGGAACTTGAAGGTCTCCATCATATCTCCTCTCCCCCTTCCGGTCTCCAGTGAGTACATATTTAGTGCCTTGAGGTGCTCCTCGTAGGATCTGCCCTGGTGACCCTGAATCATTTTTGTTACTCTATGCTGCACTCTCTCCAATTTATCCTTATCCTTTCTGAGGTGAGAACTCCAGAACTAGGCACAGTACTCTAGGTGAGGGCTCACCAGGGATCCGTAGTCTCTTTCTAGAGCCCATCTCTTCCACAGAGCACCACTCTGGTTAAGTAAACAGCTTTCAACCAAAATCACCAGGAAAAGGACAGTAACGAGCAGAAACATTTTTCAGAAGTACCAAGTCCCAGTTGTCAACAACTGGACTGGGATGTCAACTGGCACAGGCAGACACATTACTGGAGGCTCACGCTTCCATTTGTCTGGTAAGTGGGGGAGAACGCTTTCCAGCAGGGTGCTCTCTTCCCACTTGGGAACAGTAACAGTGATGGGAAGGCATGATTAAACACCAACTTCAGTGTCCATAAGAGAACTCTATACATCTAGGGAGTGAACCGCAAAAGGCTGACGGGCTGTGAGCAACAGGGATCTCTGCACAGCCCAAGAGAGAGATGACTGACCTTTAGAAGATTTTTCAGACTTACCATCTGAAATCGTCTTAGGCGGAGGCTGAGAGGCGGCTTTGCACGTCAAGGTCCGCGAGGCCTCAGGTTGGTCCGTGGAGCACTCCCGCTCTCAAGATTTCTCCTTGTGGTGTTTCTTGGAGGGAGAAGATTTTTCGAAAGAGGAGACACTAATGCAGTCCATTTGCTTCTCTAATGAAGCTAGGAAGACTTTTAGAAGGTGGGCCTCCAAAGCCTGCTGTCTCCGCTTTTTGGTGGCCTGATTAAATATCTGGCACTCGGAGCAAGATGAGACAGGATGGTCTGGGCCCAGACAGATAACACACTTCAGATGACCGTCCTTACGAGGAGTCTGCGTGCCACAGGACAAGCACTTCTTCTTGGGTGAAGACATTAAGCAAATGTAGCATTCATAGAGAAAAAATTTAGCGAAGGAAAAAAATCAGACGCAAGAACTAACACGATGATTGCTGATGGAAGTCTGCAATACGTCTGACACGAGGTGACGGTGGGAAAGAACTGGCGGGCGTGGGGACCACCCACTATATACAGCCATGCTGACATTAGTCACGTGACGTCAGGTGGGCGGTCCCCTATCAGGGATTGCTAGAAAGGTCTGCCATGTGGCGCCAGTCCTATACGCAATGACCTACTTAAGAAACCCTCTCGAAGTAAGATCAGTATGTTCTGCATCAGGTCAGGTAGGACTTTTCTAAATTCAAAGGAAAACCCAGACTGGTAAGGGTGTGAACTACAGTGCCTAGGGATTGTTAAGTTTCTGACCTGTAGTTGGCTTTCATTAGCCAGTTGCCCAAGTAGGGGTACAATGAAACCCGCTGTGTGTGAAGGTGTGCAGCCACTACTGCCAGGTACTTTTTTTTTGTAACCTTATCTTTATGCTCCCACCGGGCAGTGCCCCACCTTTGCGACACACGCATCCCTCATGCCAGCTCCCCCGGGAGGTATGTCAGACCATATGGGTGCTCACCCTGAACCCTGAGCAGACCGATTATCCCTCGGCTGGGGTGGAGGAGTGCTCCTAACTCCCCCGGATCTGTAGCTGAGTGTGCACCTTGTGCTTGACTGTCCACGGGTTCCTCCAATCACCAGCACCGGGACCCATCTACCGGTGCCACTGCAGGGTGTTTCCTGGTTTTTCTCCTGCCCCCTGTGGGCGTCAGCACACTGGGAGGGCCAATGAGACAAAGGCACGGTGAGACGTCCCTTTGCTCCGGCCCTCAGCTGACATCCGCCCCTCCCAACACATCTTGCTACCTCCGACTGCATCCCCATCAGAGTCCCCCCAGGTGTCGGTATTGCAGCAAGGTCTGCCATCCTCCCCCCCAGAGAGGGAGAGCAGCTGTCGGGCGTGATCCTTCCCCTTCCCTGCTGACCCACGGCGGCTCGTGCTTGATCCCGAACATGGGTTGCCGGCATAGCACAAGGTGTGGCGTCCAGTGCCTCAACCCTCATTGCCACCGGGCCTGCCCCGACAAGTACTTTTTACAGAGCCTCCTGACTAAGGAAATCTCCAAGAGGAAGACTGTACTGATAAACTTGTGATCTCAGGTGGGCGCATAGGTATTTTGTTGTAGTTTCCTGATGGGAATGTGAATGTAAGCAGCTTTAAAGGTCCACAGAAAAGAAACAATCCCCTTTATCCACAGTGGGTTTGATGGATTGGAGAAATATTCTAAATCTCTGGTATTTTATACATCTGTTTAAGGGCCAGAAATCTAGTATCAGTATACAGGCTCCCAATTTCTTTTCAGTTAGGAAATATCTGGAGGAAAAACAACTTTTTTCTCCTGATCTGGAGCTTAACAGAGAGAGCTAGTTCACCTCCCATTGCAACACTATTAACTTGTCTGGAGGGGTGTCTCTGGGATGTTCTTGATGAGGTAATGATGGAAGAGAGGTAAATTCTAGGATTAGTCTCTTCTCTTCCACCTCAAATACTCATCTGTGTTTGGTGACAGACTCCCACCGGTGGAAGCAGTGGAATAGATGGCACCCCACGGTAAGTAGGTCTGTTACAGGAGAGGTGAGGGAGACTAAAAGAAACTGTCATGGGTTTTTCGTGGCAGGCTGACATCTGCCTGTAGACTGGGGAGTGGTGTTTTGACTTCCTCTACCCCCTTACTTCTGCTCCAGTAAAAAGGTTTAAGGTCCCCTGAAAAGGCAGCTGTGCCCTATGAGAAGTGCTGTTTTTTCCCTTGGGGTCTCTGCATAGGTTAGCAACCTCACAGTCTTGAAAAAAACAAAAAAAAAACATCAATCAAAGAAGAGATCAGACACTGTGCCCTGGAACTCATGGGACAGATTGGTGCAGCACAGTCAGCATGTCTATGCAGGACAATACCTGCGACCATGCCAATGACCGCTGTGTCATTAGCCTCCATAGACAACTGGATCTGTGGCTTGGCGGTATTACAGCTTCACCCAATCATCTTGTTAAACTACTCAATGCGATCTTCTGGGATACAGTCAGCAAATTATGAGGCTCTCTGCCAAAAGTATACCAGAGACAGGCTCCATATTCAAATCCATACGCAACATAGAAGGCTTGTCTCATGGTTACGGTCGAGGATGAAAAGACCTATGAGTCAACCATTTTGGACTCTTTTTAGTGGGCTGGCTGGAAGACTGCTGTGTACACTTGTCAGCAGCTGTAGCCGAGACATAACCTTCAAAGGAGGGGTGAGGTAATAGAAATCAATTCTCTCCTGCCAGCCCCAGGTATCTCCTGGTCTTCTTATCTAAAGAGGCTGTGACAGCAGACTCAAGCCAGACATGTTTAGCTAGTGTCCCCCAGGGCCTGATTTACTGGGCCAGGCAAATGAACCATGTGGGCATTTCCTAGTCGGTCAAACGACTAAAATTCATACTGAGCTTTTAAGGAAGACTCCAGCACATTTAAGTCATTGATTATGTTCTGTACAAAGGACATATAGGTGACATTGTCTTCTAGTGGGGAAAACCTGGGGCAGTTGCCAAAGGCATCGGAACGGAATAGGCCTGAGGTGTCGGCACCACCAAAGTTCAGATCAATATCACCCTCTTCAACGTCATCAGTGGAAGACACTGCTATAATGGGTCCCACAGCAGAGGGAACCAGCACAAGTGCCAGCTTAGACAACAGCTCAGGTCTAGGCCTTAGGTTTGGACCTGAAGACTCAGGCTGAAGTTTGACAGGGGTGCCAAGGGGTGCAAGGGTGGAGTTCTTGCCTTGGTTTGAGCAAAGAAAAGAGAATAAAATAGGGGTCCACCAAAGAAGGGTAATCAAACCAAGCCAGGTGAGAGGACGCAAACTGACACTGCTGGTGTTGTGGTGCCAGACCACCTGGCACCAGGGCACTGGGTAACTGGCACTTCTGAGCCAGAGTGTCATGGTCAAAGGTTCTATCCTAGGTCTCGACCTTGAAGCTGAGGGCCCACACTACTTCCTTCAAGAGACACAGGAAAGGAGTGGCCTTGAGTATCTCTATAGTACAGGAGTGTTTTCCATTCTGAGTTCCCTTCTGTATGCCTTTTGGGGGCAGTGCTGGTACTCATATCGGCCAGTGCAGACCCACTGGACCTGAAATCAGAATGGTAATTGGTACCAGTTTGCAGTACTTGAAGCCTGGGCTTGGAATCATACTGGACTTCATGCCCAAGGACCTAGTGGGGCTCACAGACCTGTTCTGATTCGTGTCAGCACCAAATTTCTTGGTACCTACTTTACAACTCTAGAAATATTGTGCTTATCAGTATCCTGCAGACCGGACTTATCCACCACAGACATACTGGAGCCTTGCCAGTCAGCACCCTGCTTGTCAGAGTCCTTGGTGCCTTTACTGGGTAACAAGAGTGTGACTCCAGTGCAATGGTCTCTTGGCCTTTGATGGATTGCTTGAACCAGCAAGCCAGCATGGTCTAAGGACCGATGCAAACACAGAAGCCACTGAACCAAGACTTACCTTGAGTCTCTGATGAGAGATTCTTGGAGGACAGGCTGACTTAGCCAGAGAGGCCTGTTTATTCCTCATAGCCTTTTGGACATCTGATAACAGTTTAGACAGTTCTGAAACACACAGTCTGGTCAAAGACATGAGGAGTTATGAGTGTCTACCATGAGCATGGACGTACTGTACTGCAAGTCGCACAATGCTTGAAAACTCTGACCACGGACTTTCCTGGAAATGGCATAACCTGAGTAGAAATACTGGCTAAAAAACTAAAGCTTTAAATTTAAATCATGAAATAGGCAAGTGGTTTTAAACCTGGTACCAAAAGAACACAAAGTCAAACTATTACAGTACTGAGAAAGGAAAAAAAACCCTGATCTGGTATACACAGAGGAAGCGTCTTCCTTCTTTAGATGGAAAGAAGACTCTTGATGGTTAGAAGCTAAAGGGTGAGGTGAGCGTCAGTGGCCATGAGGCAACTTTCAAAACGGACAGTTCCGAGAGCTCCCAGCCTGTGAACCAGTACCAAGCAAAATATATGGCTGAGGCTGAAACCAAGTTGATGAAACCTCTGCTTTTCTTTTTTTTTTCCCACCCCATCCACAATTTTCTCTAGATGTTTATTAGAACAGCAAAGATTTCTATAAAAAAAAAAAAAAGACTCTTGCTGCTTACCCTCTGGTCTGTACTGGGCAACAATGGTAACTGTCTGACCCGCATTTTTCAGTGCTGCTGCCGCCTGTTCGTGCGTCGCACTTCTCAGGTCAACACCATTTACCTGCAACACAAAAGCATAACAAGATACAGAAACTCCGATAATTCCTCGTATTTTCAGTTCTGTACAGCTTAGATTCCATGAGCATTATTTTTTTTTTTTTCATTAAGGATATTTAATACAGAGAATGCATCCAAAAGAAACATACACATACAGCATAAATATACATACATATCTCAGATAACAGATGGATCCATGCTCCGCCTACCCCAAATTTTACCCCCTCTACCTCCTCCCCCCACTCTCCCCAACACAAGACACCTGGTGATACACCTTTTACCCAGGAGGGGCAAACCCTAATCTATAGGGAGTAGACGGCATGAAGGGGGCCCTAAATCTTATTAAACCTAGGTAGCTTATTCTGAAGAATAGCTATCGTCCTTTCCACTCTGAGATTGGCGAGTAGCTCCTGTAACCATTCAGTATAACTGATTTCCATGGAGTCCTTCCACCACCTCTGCTGCTCCCACTGTTGCCTTTAACTATGAAAGTGGCAGTATCAGCCAACTTCTGGGTGACAAGAAAGATCTCAAGTCTGAAGTTATGTCCCAGTGGAGTAGCTGTGGGACACGGGAGTACGATAAACCAGTGGAATCAAAAGTGGTGCAATGGTGATGATACTACCACACTCTCCTGCTAAGCTGCAAGGCAGAGACTGATTTCCAGCAAAACATTCACTGCTCGTATCAGCAGAGCCCAGTTATACAAAAGACCTCCAACATTTGAATTTCAGAACCTTCAAAATTTGTATAACTGAGGACATCTGCATTAAAGCAGATCTTTTTCTCTGAGACTTAATCTGTTCATGTTGTTTATTCCAGCCATTAGGTCAGAATCGTCTGCACTGGTGTGCTCTCCAAATTTCTTCATATCCTGACGTACAAGGGCAGGGCATCAGACTAAGGAAGTGGAAGAGATTGGGCTGCCAGATGATGGAGCCAAAACAGAACCCCTTCTTAATGTGGCATCCTGAAAACAGTATTAAAGTACTGTACCCTGGCTGCTTTAGTGGCAAGTAGGGCCAATAGTGAATTTTTGGAACACCGTCTGATGATCTTTAATGACCTGGAGGAGGGATTCCATTGGACAAAACAGTTTGACTTAGCAGAGGAAGGGGATTTACTGCAGGGGAACCTATACACAGTGACAGACAGTGTGCCAAGGAAAGGAAGGTTAGGTTTAATGTCTGGAAGTGTAAGAGACTTCCCCTTGGGGCAAGGAATCCTGAGTCACTTACACCATATTTGATGCGCAACAGAGGACGTCGTAACTGAAGAAAAAGATTTGGGGATGATTGTGGACAAAAACTGAAGCTAGTCAGGCAGTATGCTACTGAAGTCAAGAGTGAAAATGCTTTCATTTCAGAGTTGGAGTGATGGGTTTCCTGGTCAATCTGACATCACAGTGATCTGTTGTCAATGGACCCCAGTGGTATCATCACAATGACATCCCAAATGAAAGCTCCGTTAGACAATACCAGATCCAGAATAACCTCTCCCTGAACAATCCTGTTGCACCTCTACCAGTTCTTGACTTCTGGCACTCTTGGCCACCTGGATGTAACGCGTGTCCGTGGTTTGCGGGTTTTTAGCTGGTGTGGAATGCCTGTGAATCCCTCATGCTCTTCAACAGCTTAATATGGTTCAAAGTCAGTTGGCATTCATCTGTCTCCCCCCACGGGTTGTGCCTGAAAATAGGCAAGACTTAGTCTAGTGCACTTACCCAGTCAACAAAAACTAAACAAATAAATAACAAGGTAACCGTATGTTATAATTTCAGGATTCCTCCCCTTGAGCCTTTGCCCACCAGCTTGCTGTTCCACATCATTATAGTACATTTCCTCATGACCAAGCAGAAGGGCCTGCCACTCTAGTTTCTGGGCCACTTTCCCATGTCTAGCACAATGACTAACAGCTCTAACTTCAGGACTACTTGGCCGACATTTCCATCCCAGTGGCCCACTGTAAGCAGCCCCAAACTATGCTCCTGATAGGATAGAGGAAGACAATACATTGTTTATCTTTTAAAGAAACATGTTTCTGTGGAGTGAATGTGTGTGTGTGCGCACATACACACACGCTCATGCGCTCAGACCAGATAACACCCACTTTTATACAACCCCTGTTGCATACTGCCCCATGGCCTGCTTGGGGATGTCTAAGCACTGGTCTGTCATATTAACTTGTGCAAGCCTGCTTCTGCAGACCTGATGTGGAAGTCCCATTTTGTTCTCAGAATGACATTGTGGAAGTGTACTGTAACTAGAGCTGGGCAAAACTGGCCAACTTCGCTCCATGGATTAATCTGCAAATTTTGTGCAATTTCGTGAAATTCACAGAGCACAGAACAGTGAACTTCTGCTGCAAAGTGCGGAATTCCACCCGTGAAATGTGGAATAGTGCCCACGAAAAGCAGAATTTCACCCATGAATGGCCAAAATTTGCCATTCATGGGTGAAATTTTGCAGTTTGTAAGTGAAATTCTGCAATTAGCGGGCAGAATTCCACACTTTGCAGATGGAAATTCACGATTTTGGGTGAAGGCAGTTTCTGAGGATGGGAAAAATTGTGCGGAGGTGAATTTCAGCAGCTTTGCAGACAGCTTTGCCTGTGAATTTAAACTTTGGCTCAACTAACTGTAACACCATATAGGAAACACAGGTATGGGAACAATTTCAAACAAGTATGTGTATATATATATATTTTTTTCTTACATATTTTTTCTCCCCCAGGCCATGATCGGCGTTATCATCCCTACCGAGCCCCCTAGCCCTGCCCCCGACATCAGGTCGACGACCTCACCTCCATGACGGGGTGGTGAGGAGCTTCCCAGCTCAACCCACCAGAGCAGGATCCCATTAAGGAGGGCCATTTGGGGCAGGCAGCGGGGGTCGGAAGCTCCCTCACGGATTGCGGGCATGCAGTGGATGCCTAGGCACAGTGGATGCTTAGGCACAGCATGCCAACGTCCGCCGCACTCCACCCCCTTTGCTACACTGCTCTAGTAGTGCCCCCAAGTCGTCACCAGGGCCGCTACAGAGTGGTGTGTCCCTGGATCCCTCCCTGGGATAGAAGAGCAGTCCTCCAGATGCTCCATCCTATCCCTCCCCTACCAACCCCTGGCAGCCCGGGCTCGCGCCCGAATCGGGGTCGCCAGCATAGCACGAGGTGTGGCGTCCAGCGCCTCAACCCTCATCGCCACTGGGCCTCAAACAAGTATATTTAGACCTTATTGTCAAGTGACTAGTTCTCAATATTAACAGCAAATAACCATGAGTATCAAACCCGACCACTCCTGTCTGCTTTAGGTGTATTACTACATCATGTAGGAAACAAATCTTGATGGGAAGCAAAAGCAATGTGGCTTTTCACTAAGTGCTTTCCAAACTGCATGAGTTACTGATTTGGTGACCTCACAGGAGTCTATACAATGTCCGGTTTTTATTTGTTCATAAGAATATGAGTACAGACGTACAGTTTATGAATTGCGTTTCTGATAGCTTAAGCTTACCGAGATAATGCGGTCTCCTTTTCTTAGCTCTCCACTTAGATCAGCTGGTCCACCTGCCAGGATGAATGACACAAAAATTCCTTCTCCATCCTCACCTCCCACAATATTGAAACCAAGGCCCGTAGATCCACGGTGCAATACTACTTTTCTAGGCTCCCTGAGGAAGATAGAGAATAAAAGCTGTCAGTCACCAAATTCTATGGAACATTACTAATCAATGGGTATGGATACAGTTCACTTATCTACATGATGGCAGTTCCACCAGAAGTGATTCGTCAGAACATCTTTAAGCTAAGCTCCTCCCACCATCTGGTCGTATATCCTCCGGCTCTGCCCCAAGATGTCAGATCTTCCTTTCCACTGGAAGAGTTCAGGCTCCTCCGTCACAGCTCCATGCGTTGTAGGGCCTAAAGTGCGCCACTGTCAAACTTTCTTTTATTTTGCTACACAACAGAGCAAAGCCAGCCCCCAGCTTCAAATTCTGTGCTACGTGTTGACAGAAGATGTCGAAGATGAACCAACACATGTTGTGCCTCTACTGTCTGGGGACGACACATGATCTCATGGGTTGCAGCCTGTGCCAGTCTAGGTTCCCTCCCTCCCTGGAGGATTGCACAGCACAGCTTCTCCTTGGCAAACCGGATGACTGGGACCTGAAGCTATGGCCGAAAGGCCACAAGAAGGCCTCCACCACAGCAGGGTCAGTGGTTCAACTCGTGGCAATGTAAGAAGAAGTGGCAAAGACAACAGTGGGCATCTTGTTGGACTCTGCGCTGCTGCCAGCTGGGGCCAGTGTCAAAGCGTCCTGCACTGTTGAGTCATGGCAGATGTGTCAGGCCCTCCAGGCCTTTGGGAAGAGACCTGGCTGACACGGCAAAAAAGCACATGAAACACCACCACTGGTCATGGGACCAGGAGGGATCACACTCCTCCCACTGTCTCAACTCTCCTGACTGTATGACGCAGGTCAAGCCAAAATTGGTTGAGGGTCAGGTTGCAAACTCCATGGTGCTCCATCAGGCTTGTTGATCTCAATGCCAGCTGATCAGGCAGTCGAGATATTCCACAACCTGGTCAACCAGCTGCTGGAGGAGGTCAACAAGGAATCAATCTCCCAAGACCCCAGTGTTTCTGGTCCTTACATAGGAGGACATGGCCCAGCCATGTCCCTGGCCAGTTCCACTCACAATCAGCCTCCACCAGAGTTTGTTTCATTGCAGTCAGTGCATGTAATTTACACTGCACCCTCAATGGCTTCTCTTCAACATCGGCCCACGGGTCAACAATCGAGGTAGAGATCGTGGTCGAGCACAGTGCTCACGCTCTAGGCTCCACTTGACTTGGAGACACTGCCGTCAACATTCCTTGTCCTCCTCATCATCTGATGAGGAGAGGCTCCGTCAGCATATGTGGTGGTGCTACAAGGAACTCCTCTAGCAGCACTGGGACATGGTGGGGCACAGTAGGACCCTATTCCTGACCCCCATCGTCAACTGGCTGGTGCCAGTCAAGCCCATGCTGGTGCACTCAAGGCAATGGTCACAGACACCTGTCTCTCCACCCCTGCTGATGGAACCGCCTTCACTGCAGCTATTAAGGGAATCCCAGTCTAAGGACTCCCATGTTGCGTCTGGCTTGCCAGGCTGGCTCTCAGTGGAAATTACCAAGTCAAATGACTCAGGTGGTTCACAGTGGTCAGCAGTCGACAACTGTTTCTGACAAGCCCAAAGCCGACTCAGACAGCTCATATGTGCAGCCATCAAGGACCCACACCTTCGACCATGAGTCGGCCAAAGAGTTGACATGGGACAGCATCATTTGGAGCTCTACTTCAACACATGTCAGAGCCCATGTCTGTCCCCTTGAAGCCTGCGCAGAATGGGACTCAGTACCCTTTTACAGACATCCTTGACAGGAATGAATCCCTGGGGGTTGCCTTTTCCATGGCTGAGGACATTTTGGGATCAGCACTGAAGCTTTGGCAGCACCTTCATCCCATATGGTCCGTATGTATGCCCTCCCTACAGATTCTTGGACCACCTCTTCGCCGAGGGTCTGGTCTCAGACTTGGCTTTCTGGGAACATTGACAAGCCACCACCCTGGATAAGGAGTGGGGAAAAAAGCTTGACCATGTGGCCAAGAAGGTGTATGCCACTCCCCCTCCCCCCGTCAGGCAAGCTACACCTTGATGATGGCCAGCTTTCATCACTCTCTACTGGGTGTGCTTGCTCATGTTCTCCCTCACCTCTCTGCTGATAAGCAGTTGCTGATGAAGGTGGTCAGAGACCATGGTCAAGCACTGGCTGAACACCAGCTCCAGACAGCCCTTGATATGCACGACTCCTGTGCCACGGCAGCCGCTGTTGCAATGCATTGCAGGGCCTGGCTGAGGCTCTACATCTTTTTTTTTTTATATAAAACATAGTTATTCTGCTGTTCTGGCTGGGTGGGGACCTCCTTCCGCCCCAGCCAGCTTGCCCATATAATGTCCAGCTGAGAACCTGCCACTTATCCGTTTGGGACTTCCAGCCCACCTATGACACACTACCATGCTGCCCGCTTGGCATACCCCCCAGGACCCAGTATGCTTTCAGCTCCATGGCATTACCTCCCTACTGTCCATCTAGCCACTCATGGCAGAGGTCCAGACTGAAAGTATCCCCCCGTGGAAGGTGGCTCAGTTCCTGTGGTGGACGTAGTGGGAAGGCTGACACTTAATCCTCCCTGACCTGCACCTCATTTTCCTGTTTTCTTTGGCCTGCCCACCCCTCTAGGAGCATGCAATGGGACAGGTGTGCTGGAAGAGCTGGCACAGCCAATCCGGGTGCTTGGTCCGAGGGTCCCTCCCTGTCAGTTGCTGAACCCCTGCACCATCATTTGTGGTCACCCAGGTGGCAGTAGGTCACAACACCCTTCCTACCCGGAGGAGAGCGTCCTGAGAGATACTCAATCCTGCCTCCCCCTGGCTGATCCTCCAATGGCCCAGGCTCTTTCCCGAACCCAGGTCATTGGCACCATGAGTGGTAGCGCTACCGCTGCCCCGGTGGGCTGGCTAGGCTCACCTTTACAGCGGACACTCAGCATAAGCTGGCCGATGTCACCTCTTTGGGCACCGACCTCTTTGGCCCATGGGTGAAAGGTCATATCACATGGACTGAGAAGCCAAATGCCACCCAGAACTCTGTGGCTTTAGTCCCAGAAGGATTGTAGGGCCCTGAAAATGACACAAGAAGGCCTTTCAGTTTCAGTCCTTTCAGCCACAGCCACCTCGGCAACAGCAACCCCAACATGGACAGTACCACGCCTAGTGCCCCAAAGTCAAGTTCTCCGGCCAGGGGCCAGAAAGAAGCAGGGGGTAGCAGAAGTGGTGCCCCTCCAGCCCCAGTGGCCGGTGCCCCCTCCAAAGCTGCCCAGTGATGCATAGGGTTGCCT
This sequence comes from Neoceratodus forsteri, assembly GCA_016271365.2. Taxonomy (NCBI): domain Eukaryota; kingdom Metazoa; phylum Chordata; order Ceratodontiformes; family Ceratodontidae; genus Neoceratodus; species Neoceratodus forsteri. The sequence goes on from CM028137.1 coordinate 942,803,677, forward strand.
GCCTTCCGCCTGTGCAGTCCGTGACCCAACTCACTGAACAGGGTCAGCTTTGCCACTTCTGGCCACACTGGTCTGTCATTATTATGGAGAAGTGGGTTCTCAAGATGGTAGGCAGAGGGTTGCCTCTCAATTTTGAGGCTCTCCTGCCTTAGCGATCACACGCTCCTACAGAGTCCTTGGTGTCACAGGACATGCTTTCCACCCTCAGGGGGACATCACCAAGCTCCTTGCAAAAGGGGCTATAGCTCATGTCCCAGACACCCTGGCAAGTCAGGGGTACGTGTCCAGGTACTTCCTGGTCCCAAAACTGACAGGGGCGGGTGAACCATACTGCCTCTGCACAATCTCAATCAGTTCATGTGGAGGTGCAAGTTCCAGATGGTCATTCTGAACCAGTTTATACCACACCTGAAGCAGGGTGTGGGGTTCTGCTCCCTGGACCTCCAGGATGGATTTTTTTTTCCATGCCCCCAGTTCATCTATCTCATTGACAGTACCTTCGGTTCAGTCCAGAAGGGGTTAGCTATTAGTTCCAGGTCATGCCCCTTGGGGTCTCGTCTGTGTCAAGGGTCTTCACTAACTGCACTGCAGTGGTGGCAGTCTTCCTGCAGTACCAGGGCATCAGGGTTTACCCCTACCCAGACAACTGGCTGATAGAGGCCGTGGGGTTGTCCAGGGATCTAGCCCTCCAGATCTGCAAAGACTTGGGCTTCTTGGTCAACCCAGACAAGTCCAAACTGATCCCCTCACACATGATTCACTTCATAGGGGCAGAGCTACAATCCCTTCAGGCCAAGGCCCACCTCTCTCTGGACTGGGCACTGGATCTTATATTCTTTGTTGATCATTTCAGGTTGGGAACTCTGCCCCTGCCCCTGGACTTCTTGCAGCTGCTGGGGTACATGGCATTCCACATCATTGTGGACGGTGAACTCACTGGTGGATTCGGCACCTGCAGAGGGAGTTGGGCTGTCAGTGGTCCCAGTGACTAGGATACTTGGACCAGTCAGTCACACTGACCCAGCTGATGTGGAATGCAATCCAGGGTGGCTGATCCTAGAGCATCTGGAGGAAGAAGTCCCACTTGTCTGCCCAGAACCGACTGTCACTCTCACGACAGACGTGTCTTTGGTGGGGTGGGGAGCACACCTGGGGGACCACAGGGCCCATGGGTTTTGGTCACCCAGGAAGTCCCGGCACCACATCAGCTTACTGTAGCTCTGTGCAGTGCGGCTTGCTCCGACAGAATTTGCTCCTCTAGTCAGGGGTGGAGTTGTGCCAGTCCAGACAGACACCACCAGGACCATGTTCTACCTGGACAGGCAGGGCAGCACACACTCCTTTCCCTTGTGTTGGGAGGCCCTCTGCACCTGGACCCTTATGCACAGCCTGGGTGCAGATCTCCTGGTGATCCATGCTGCCAGAGCAGACAATCAGCTGAACAGTGCTCTCAGCTGGGTACGCAAGACATTGCACAAGTGGTCTCTGCATGAGGAGGTGGTGAACCACCTGTTCTCCCTGTACAGCATGCCTCTGGTGGACCTGTTTACCTCATGGGAGAAGGCAGAACTGAGTCTGTGTTGAACCTCCCCTCCCCCCCACAGTCAGTGACACTGGTGGGAGATGCTTTCGCAAGGCCCAGGACCCCACGGCTCATGTACGCCTTTCCTCTGATCCACAAGGTGGTGGTGGTCAAGGCCTGGAAGGATGAGGTGTGGAGGACCCTAATAGCTCCAGATTGGCCACAGCAGTTCTGGTACCCAGATTTCCTCATCCTCAGCAGCAGGCCTCCATGGCAGTTACCTCTTCACCTGAATCTGCTGACCAGACAAAAGGGAAAGGTCCAGTACCCTGACATTCAGTTCTTGCACCTCACGGCCTGGTTTCTGAGTGGCTAGAATTCTAGGCTTTGGATCTTTCGGACAATGTGCTCCATGTTATGGAGGCCTCCTGAAAAGAGTTGACTTGTCAGAGCTACACCTTTAAAAAGAAAAGGTTTTCCATTTGGTGTCAGGGCAAGGAGCTTGATCCCCTTGCCTGCACTGTGGCTAGTATCCTTGAGTGTTTCTGGTCCCTCTCCCAGCTAGGAATGTGACCGAAGACCGTCAAGGTGCATCTGGTGGCCATCTCTGCATACTGGGTGTGGGCTAGAATGAATACGGTGGCCCAGGAGAAGGTGAGCTGGTGCTTTTTTTCAAGGCCTGGACCACCTGTCCCCTGTGGTGTATGATTGGGACTTACTGCTGGTACTGGCTATGGTCATGGGCAAGCCTTTTGAGCCTATGCAGAGGTGTGATATGTCACACCTGTTGTGGAAGATAGCCTTCTTGGTGGCTATCATCTCAGTCAGAAGGATCAGTGAGCTTCTTTCTGGTGCTCTCGGTGGAGTCTCCATATCTGGTCTTCCACAGAGACAAGGTAGTCCTTTGCCCCTACTCAAAGTTCTCCCCCTAAGGTTGTATCAGAGTTCCACCTTAACCAGGTGATGAATCTTCCAGTATATTTTACCAACCCATCTTCAGAGGCTGACCATAGGCTCCATACTCTGGACCTGCAGCGGGTGCTCTCCTACTATGCAGGGCACACAGCTGGAATTCGGGGTGAGGCTCGTCAGCTGTTTGTCACATATGCTGAAGCTGTGCCTGGCAAGCAAGCAGCCAGGTGGACGATTGGCACGTGGATTACATCCTGCATCCACCTTTGCTATAAGCTTGCTGGTAGGGAGCCTCCCATAGGGCTCATTACATCAGACATACATCTGCCTCAGAGGCTGCTTCCAGGGATGTCCCTATCCAGGAAATCTGCAGGGCTGCCACCTGGAAGTCAGCGCACACCTTCATCTCCCATTACAGCATCGACTTTGAGTCTCATCAGGATGCTGCTTTTGGGACCTTGATTCTCCAATCTCTGTTCGCCAAGAGGGGGTAAGCACCTTGCTCCCTGCTCATGGAAAACTGCTGGAAGTCTACCACTGTGTGGATGAGTGAGCTATTATCCATGCTCCTAGAAAAACAGGTTATTCACCTGTAACCATAGTTCTAGGAGTGGCATATAGTTCACATCCACACCACCCACCCAGCCTCCCCTGGCAAGTGGCACATGGATCCCTGCATCCAGCGAGCAAATTCTATCATCACAGGGCACAGCTCGGGGATATACAGCCCAGGTAGCAGTAAGTAGTAGTAGTAAAATATTTTATTCATCAACAATGAACAGGAAACTCATTTGAAACAAGCTCATTCCTGAGGTCCTTGTAGTACAAGAAAAATCATAGGAAGTTTCAAATAACATGCATCACACAATAGTTATTTAAATACAAAATATGGGAACGTTTACATGGCTGAGAAACCAGACTAGAACTTACACAGGTCAATACACATTATTATCAGGAACAATGCATTCACTTAATCCACAGAATAGACATTCTGGTGGGAGGAGCTTAGTTTAAAGAAGTTCCAACGGATCAGCACTTCCGGTGGAACTGCAGTCGTATGGATGTGATCTATTTACCACTCCTAGAAAGTACAGTTACGTAAGAACTTACCGTAACAGTAGATATTCCGAGGACTGTCTCTTGCAGTAAGTGATTACTTATGGGAGTATCCACCAGGTGGCGCTGTCGCATGGCAGCTTCTTCTAGCAGTCTTCTATGAGGGCTGTCCACACGACATCACTTCATGTGGATGTGTACAAGAGTGGGCGGCCCCCAGTACCCTCTGTTCGCCGTCGGCTTCGGCGAGCATGGCCTGGACCGAGGTAAACGAGGGCCAGAAAAAACAGAGAACAGCGATCCCATCCAATGTCCTGAGTTGCAGATTTGAGGCAAAAAGGCAGGGGGACAGAGGGCGGGGGACTTACTGCAAGAGACAGTCCTCAGATGATCTACTGTTACGGTAAGTTCTTACATAACTGTACTATCTTCTACGGACTGGTCTCTTGCAGTAAGTCATTACTTATGGGAGATTACAAAGCAGTAAAATCCAAATGGGAGGAAAAGCAAGGCTAGAAGCTGGGCCACAGGGCACGCCCGACAGTCGAGCCCTTGCAAAACCCAGCTGTCCACGATGCCAAAGAAGGAAACTTCACAGTAAAATGTCAACTTCAGCCGCACCTGCTCTGGCAGTTAGGCCAAAGGTGGGGAGGACAACAGGTATGATATTTAGTAGAAATGTCAACTGCAAACCGCACCCCCAGAGGCAGACAGGCTGGGGTGGGGTGAGGACAATGTGTGTGATATGTAACAGAAATGTCCAACTCAAACCTCTTCTGTGCAGGCAGATAGGCCAACGGTTAGGCAAAGATATTTGGCATGAAACTAGGAGAAATATCAACTCAAACCACACCCGCTCCGGCAGATAGGCTCAAGGGGGGCGAGGACAGCATGCAGGAGGCATGATGTAGAAAGAACTGTAAGTGGCCAGGCACAGTGATTCATCCTGATGAGGCACAGGTTGACAGGTTCTGGCATAAAGTCAAATCCAGGAAATTTATAAGTAGAGCAGATCAGATAGCAGAAAAAGGAGCACCAGGGAAAAAACATCCCGGATGGGCAGAGGAAGGAACAACTAAAGGGCTCCAGTACGGAGAGTAGCAGGAGTTCCAATCAGATCCGCATGGAGGAGTGAAGTGTACAGTCCGGGAGCAAGCCTCCAAGAAAAGGAAAGAGATCCCCGGGCGCCTCCGAGGCCTGCAAGAGGAGGCGGGGTAAATCTGAGCGCAGAAGCGGGTCCCACCCCATGTGAGGGGCGGGTACGCCGTGGAGGGGCAGACTGAGCCACCCCCTCTGGAGGCCCTACCGTGGTCCCAAGAGGTACCCCAGTAGGGGGCTGGGATCAAGAAGGGCCAGCCACGGGGGCATAGGGGTGGGACCTGGGGGAGTGATAGAGGTCCTGAACAGACCGAAGAGTACGCCCCGAAGCCAGAAGGGAATCCGGGATGGACTGAGCAGCAGGTCCAAACAGCAGGTTCCCAGAAAAGGGGGCATCGACGACCGACAGCTGGACGTTGGACGACAAACCCAAAATCCGCAGCCAGGCGAAGCGCCTGAGGGTGACGCCGGATGCCAAGAGGCGGGCCGATGCATCAACCGCATCAAAGGATGCATGGAGCAGGTGATGGGAAAGGGAGGACATGGCAGATAGCGGCTGAGACAGTCTGATTGACTCAGGGGAGGGAGGCAGGTTGGACAGGAGGTCCAAAGCCGAGGCACTAAGTGTGCAAAGGTACAGAACCATATGACCCAGACAATTAAGAATATGTAGTAGCAAAGTACTGGAAGTATAAACCAGAACGCCAAAGAAATCCATGTGTCAGAAATCAGCATTTGGTGGCATGGAGCTGGTATGGTGAGGTTGAGTGGTCCAGTCATGGGCCGCCGGCCTGACAACCAAGTCCGCCACAGGGGTGGTGGACAAGTAGGGGTGGTCAGGAGGGGCATGGCAAAGCCGATCAGGGCCACGAGGAGCAGGCTGAGTGGAGCAGGACAAGACCAAATACAGAGTGCGTTAAACACGTAGGGAATTCAGGCACCACCATGGCAGGCTCCTCGGGAACGTCGAGATAGGCAGCCATGTCCTGGTGAAAGGAGCCCTGATCCGCAGCAGGTTAGCAAAAAGCGTGCTGGATCTGCAGCATGAGCTCCGTGAAGGAGGGATCCGGAAGTGAGGAGGGATCACAGGGTTCAGGTGGGGCAGCCTCCAAAAGGGAGGACATGGACTGCGGAGAACCAAGGTCCCCAGGGTCCGACCGGTCCCTGCCAGGAATATCCCCCACAAAAGGATCCTCCCTCCCGGAACCCCCATAAAGGGAGTCCTCATAAATGGGGGGGGGGAGGGGAGAGGACCAGGCAGGAAGCACCGGATCCAGGTGCAAGCGCTCGGGTGAAGGGGAGGGGGAAGGGATGAGGCCGGACCCTGACCCATTATCTGCAGGACCTCCATCACAATGCGTGCGATGCCCGGAACTTGAGATGGGGAGAGGTCCAGAGACGGAGAATGCCCAAGGGCAGTGCTAGGAAGAGGGCGAGCCAGCCCGGGAACCGCCAACCCTGAGGGGGAGGCACTCCAATTCCCTTGGTCCGGGACCAGCAAAGGAGCAAGGAACCTAGGGTGGGGTCCTTGCAGCGGGGCCGAAGGCCTGGAAAAAGTCACGACTGAAGGGTGCAAAATGGACGACGGGGGAACCCCCGCAGACGCCGGAATATGGTGCCGGTGACGGGACACGCGGGGGGCATGGAAACAGAGTCCCGGGGTGGGAAGCCCCCATCATTGATGAGGGAAAGCAGCCCTGTTGACAAGGGAAGGAGGAGAGGCCCTGCTATCAACGATGGAATCATCCCCGTCGACAAGAGGTCAGAAAGAAGCCTCTCTGTCGACGGAGGAAGCTGTCCCATCGATGAGGCATGCAAAGCATGCCGTCCCGTCATTGGAAGAGGCTGCTCCATCAACGAGGAGCGTTCAGTCTATGGAGAATAAGCCTCAGACGACGAGAGAACAATAGAATCATGCCCCATCGATGGGTGAAGAGGGCCCATGGACAAGGGAGAGCAAGGAACACGTGTTGTCGATGGGGGAAGCATCCCTGTTGATGAGGAACATTCCGTCAACGGAGCAACACTGCCTGTCGACGGGAGATGCTGAGAAACAAGATCTGTTGAAGGGAGGAGGCCTGTCGAAGACTTAACAAGCCCATCAGGCTCCGTCGATGGGGGGAGTGAACAAGGAGCAGCCCCATGAAGATGAGTACACGTCAGCAGCCAGAATATCATCGACGGACCAAGGTAGAGTGTGTGTAAGTGTGAAGCCCATTCCCTCCTATGCCGAGAATGAGGCCCTTGGCCAGGAGGTTTGAAGGTGCCCCCTAGAGGTCTGTTCTGACCTGGCTGGTTGATCAGCCATGAGGAAGACCCAAGACCCAGCAACAGTGCCTGGGCCTGGGATCAGCAGGTGTACCATGAGCACAAATGGAACACTGGACCTGCTGTATAAATAAAGTCCGGGGTTACTGTGTGGAATACAGGCCCGGACCTAGGAGAAAGAATAGAGAGGAGCCGTGGATTGGTAGCAAGCCAGAGGTCCAGCAGAGAGAAGAAAATTGGCTGGGCCACGGTATCAGCCATAGTGAATTCCCAGTCCCAGCAACAGTGCCTGGGCCTGGGATCAGCAGGGGTACTGTGAGCAGGTCGCAGGCCTGCTACGGAAGTCCAGGGGTGCTGAGAGTAAGTCCTAGGTCCTAGACCCGAAGGCAGAAAATCGGTTCAAGTTCAAGTCAAAGACAGCAACCCAGGAGGTCAGGAGAGCCGAGTGTGTGAGCTAAAGCCGGCAGGAAAATGAACAGAGGGTACTGGGGGCCGCCCACTCTTATACACATCCACAGGAAGTGATGTCGTGTGGACGGCCTCAATGGAAGACTGCTAGAAGAAGTTGCCATGTGACAGTGCCACCTGGTCGATACTCTCATAAGTAATGACTTACTGCAAGAGACCAGTCCAAAGAAGATCTATGGTTACAGGGGAGTAAACGTTTTTTCTTGCTCATAGCATAATGTAGTTTCAATAATAAAGCAGAACATGGTTTGCTAATCATCAGAAGAGAAGAAAAAAGTTTATTTTCCATTGTTTGTCACAAGTTAGTGTAAAAGCAGTTCCCTGATCAACTAGGTTTCACCATAGCCAACGCATTGCTATAATATTAAAGAACTAGTTAAAAAATGCAACTGTTCTGATGTAAGCGTACTTTACTTACAGGGAACAGATCGTGTTCTGATAAATAATACCAAGCAGAAACAACACTGTTCTTTCAAATAAAGGATTACATGACACATTACTGAACATGTATGTGGAGACACTGCCATTCTTGTTCTAGCATTGCATATTCCGTAAATAGCAGATAAGGAGCTCCCTCTGCTGCAAAAGAACATAACTGTAATCTAGGCTGCAAATCTAATCCAAGTACGAGAGGTGTATACATGTTTAGTCAACATAAAAACCCAACAAAATGTAAAACAAGAACACGTTCCGTCAGTCTGTGGCCTACACATACAATCAGAGTATTAATTACAATGTACACAGAGCACAGGAACAAAGTTAAAATCAATATTTTGACTATTATATCTGTGCTGCTGAGAAACGAGTAAATACAGAGCATAGCTAGTCTACTCTTAATTTTTCCCTCACTGATCATTCCTGAAGAAGATCTAAAAGTTGAAGGACTGATTTTTACTATAGTTTTCTAATTCCAGTGTTACTTTGATGTTCTGAAATCTCAAGAATTAGCTATGGTACAGTAGTAAATGTCTAAGCAGTAGTGTAGAAATCTACCAACCCTGGCCACCCACGGCTTAATGGTACGCAGCACTGCTAACCATGACAGGCTGGCTTCAAGACCTGTGCCTGGGTTATCACACACAGGTGGCAGCAGTGGCATGGCTGAACATGTGTCCTGGATGCTTCCTGCTGTTACTCAACTGTCCCTGGTGGTCCAGAGACAGGGAATCATGTGGGCAGGAATACACAGCTCCAGACTGGTAAAGCCAGGTGCCAGCATGATTCAGGGCATGGTGGTGTCATCCATGCTGTCTTGTGCTGATGACTGTCAGTCAGAGTGTGGTTGGTGTGCTTGGCCCCGGCTCACTTGTGATCGATCAGAAAGGTCTCCTGCTTTTCTCCAGTGGGACAAGAAGTGGGATGATGTTTGGGGGGGGGGGGGGAGATTATAAAAGGTGAAAACAAAGGTGGCATTCAGACAAATAATGCTGCTACAGCCTCACAGATACACAGATATCGACGGTAGAAAACGACTCTGCGCTGGGCCTAGTGGCCATCCCGCCCCTTTATTTCTGCCCCCCCTTTTCTAACTCATCCCATAAACCTGTCCCATCCCCACTGGAGCTGCCCACTAATTTGGTCTGTATCACTGCCTCCGCAGCTTCCTTCACTTCTACCACTACACTTTCTGTGAAAAAGTGCTCACAGACATCTCTCCTGAATCTCTCCTGCAAGTTTCAGTCAGTTCCCACTCATCCCTGTATCTGAGCTCAAGGAGAATTGTTTCACGCATCCCCCCCGTTTATCCTGTGCAGGCACTTGTATGTTTCAATCATGTCACCCTTCCCTCCCTTTCAAGGGTGAACACATTCAAGTCCTGCAGCCTCTCCTTGTGTGTCCTGCCCCTAGTCCACGGACCACCTTAGTTGCCCTGCTGTGTACTGCTTCCACTTTGTCGCAGTCTGTTCTGAGGTGTGGACTTCAGTACATTGCGCAGCAGTCCATATGTGGTCTCACCAGCGACCTGTACAATGGGAGGATCACCTCCCAGCTTCTACTGCTTATCTCCTGCACCTTATGCTTCCCAGCATCTTCTCTGCCTCACCCACAGCTTTCTTGTAGTGTGCTGCTGTTTTTAGCCGCTCTAATATCGTGACCCCTAGGTACTTTTCTTCCACTGTGCTTTCCAGTACCACCACCACATTTCATGCTGCACATTTGGGTTCCATTTCTTAAAGCGCATCACTTTACATTTTCTTTGATCTGAATTTCAGTAATGGGGTACGCCCACTGAGACAATGAAGTCCCTTTTTCAGGGGCGACAAGGGTACAATGCAATAAAAACGTGTCAAAAAGTGAGTGAGAAATAATATACACAGCAAATAAACACAATAGTACAGAGTAAGAGTGAAAAATATTCACAGCATATATACATCAGTAAATCGTGACCACAACGAATACCGGCAGTGCAAGAATATTCCATACCGAGTAGCGCGCACAGCATAATCTCTGTTGTTCAGTAGATGGAGATCCAACATCTGAGCACATACATACCAACAATCAGTTGACCACGGATGGTACATGGTTCTTAACAAAATATTCAATGGCAGTGAGCAAGTAGCAGAGAAAGGAAAGGACTGAAGAGGCAGATTCCCTCGATTCATCTGAGTGCTATAAATTAGCTAAAGCAGGTACAAGGGCTTAGGCTGCAGTAGATGCGCACAGAGGGAGTGCTGGAACAAAACAAGAGAGGAGAGGGAGACTGTAGATAGGGGGAGTGCATTTTTTTGGGGGGGGGGTCTGGTCTCCCCCCCGCCCTGAAGAGAGCTCAGCCCATGCCCACACGCTGCCGCCCCCCCACACCCAGGCCTGCCACCCATGGTCATTGGTATCTTGCCCTGGCTTACCCCTCCAAGGGTGGGGCCATGGGAGTGGGACAGACGCTGGTGGCCGTGGGGACGGTGGCAGAGCAGGGCATCACACTCGGGGGACCGGAATTTTTTTTTTTGTTGACTTGCGGCAATCCCCCTAGGAGGCGGGGCGTGCGCAACGACACCAGCGCCTGACCTGCCTTCCACGTTAGCCTGACGCTGTATGTTGTGGGTCCTCCAGCCTCTGCCAGAGGCTGCTGAGATACCGAATGCTCCCCACTGGAGCAGGAGAGCCATCCCTCAGATGCTCAATTCTGCCACCACCTGGCCAACCCTCCGACTCTCAGGTCCGGTCCCAAACCTGAGATGTCGGTATTGCATGTGGATGCTATGCCGGCAGGCTGGCCCACAGGGAGTGCAGTCCTAGTGGTGGGTGCAGATGAAGCAAATGCTCGCATGTTGATTGCCGGGTGGGGGTAAAGAGTATTCAGCAGAGGGACAGAGGATGACCCGAGTAAATGCAGAAAGGATCTACGTTTCAGTAGGTCACTCAGGCGGGGGGTGGGGTGGGGAGGAATCAAGTTTGTAGATGAAGCAGAGGGAGGAGAACTACAGTCTTTGGTCATAATCAGGCCAACCTAGCGATGTTAAAACCTCACAGTGGTGGCGGCACGAGTTGACTCTGTAGTATAGCATTCTCAGGCGGGACAGTATGGTAGTCTTGGCAGAGAGCAGTATAGGGGAATCATAGAAAAGTATGGGGAGGAGGGAGGATGCAACAATTTTTTGACAGGAGACAGGAGGGGATGAAGGTGGTAGAGCAATCAGAGTTTCTGATTGAGTTTTTTAGTGGTCTGTGTTACATGCTGCTTGAAAGAGAGGGAAGGGTCTAGCAAGAGACCCAGGTATTTGAATGATTGCAAGGATTCAAGGGTTTCCCATGTAGTAGACTGAATATGAAGTGTGCCACAAGGGGCTGCTTTTGAGGAGGGGTTAAAAAAAACAAAAACACTGATTTTTTTTTTTTTTTTTGGATGTGTTACACTAAGTGATTCTTGGCGAATCATTTCTCAAGTGTATGGACGCCAGTTTCCAAGCACGACTGAGCCACTGGATACTGCAAGAAAACTTGTATAAAACCGCATCATCAGCATAAAGTTGCACCAGCGACCCGCCACAATTCTAGAATAAATTGTTTATAAATAGAGAGAACAAAAGGGGTCCCAAGACTGATCCCTGCAGTACACCGTGGGTTATAGCATTAAATGAAGAGAGACCCAGACCATTTTACTCCTTGGGAGCGGCTGGATAGGTAATTATGGAACCAGGAGAGTGATAGTTAGTTCATGTCCAAGGAGTGCAGCTCGTGCAACAGAAGGTTATGGTTTACCACATCAAAGGCCTTAGTCAGATCTACAAATATAGCCCCGGTGAAAAGCCCTTTGTCGAGAGGGCCGAGGATATCTGAGGTTACCTTGGTAAGGGCTGTGAGAATGCTGTAGTTCCTTCTGAAACCATGCTGACAATTGGATTGGAGGTGATGACATTCCAGGTAAGACTGAAGTTGGTTGAAAATTGGTCGTTCTTGTATCTTTCCTAGTGGGCACAAGATTGATATGGGTCTAAAGCTTTCAACTGCAAAAGGGTCACCCTTGTGTAGCGGAATGACTATTGCAACTTTCCATTTAGCTGGCACAATTCCAGTGGTGACAGACTTATTTATCAGGTCGGGAATGGGAACAGCAAGAGTAGAAGCACTTAGTTTTAGAAAACGAGGTTCTAGGGAGTTGAAACCTGGGGAACTGTCTTCCTTTTAACTTTAATAGTAGCTGCAATACTTCTTTGCAGGTAGCTAATTTGAGGTGAAACCCTGGATGAGAAGGAAGCTGCCTGTGAGGGAGACAGAGAGAGAAGGGGTCAAAATTTGGAGTGGGGGGATGTGCGAGGCATAGCTAGTGAGATCAGTGAAGAAGCGGTTTAAACCATCCGCAATAGATGGGGGATTGGATAGGGTAGTACCACCAGATTGTAAGGTGCTGGGGGGAGACCGTGGAGTTACCTTTAGACTTGCTTCCAGAATGCCTTAGGGTTACTGAGATGTTCAGTCTGCAGAGAACTAAAATACTTGTGCTTGGCACTGCAAAGCTTACTTTTACAAGAGTTACAAAGTTGCCTGAAGATCTGCCAAGCGGAGGGGTTGCCACTTTTCCTGAAGTTTTTCCAAGCTGAATCTCGACAGAACATGCGGTGCCTCAGGTATTTGCTTAGCCAAGGTGCTTTCTGCTTTCACACCTTTGGACCTCCTTTTTGTGAGGGGAGCATGTTTATTAATAGCATTCAGAGTGTTAATAAAGAAGTCTGAGGCCTGGTCGGCATTTGGCAAAGCCCAGCTGCCAAATCTTTGATCGGCTCAGTTGGTAGTACATCTGCCTCTGGGCCAGAAGGCTGTCTGTTCTTGTCCCACATCAGGACTGGGATCATACCTAAACGCTGGCATCCGAGTGCAGTACTTGGGTGTGCTATACTGTTGGGGTGTGCTATCCTTCGGATGAGACGTTAAACCAAGGTCCCTTCTACCCATCCTGGTGGTGTCCAGGTGGAAGTAAAAGAACCCAAGGCACTTTTCACAAAGAGTGGGGGACTTTCCCCAGTGTCCTGGCCAATATTCCCCTTCCCATAAAACTGGTTCATGCAACTGTCCAAGGCTGTGTGTGGGTGTTGATGTGCAATATGGCTTCCACTACACGTTCAGTCACTTCATTACCAGTCTAGAATTGCTTGTAAAGCACTTTGGAATACAATGTCCATGAAAATCACTATATAAATGCTGATTCTTCTTCTTCCTTTCTCCAGTCTGCCCAGATTCTCCCAGAGTTCCTTTATCCCTTCCTCCATGTCAACCCTTGCACAGATCTTTGCAATTGTCTGCAAAGAGGCATACTTGGCCCTTAATGCGTTCCACTATGTTGCAAATGAACACACTAAAGATGACTGGACCCAGCACTGGCCTTGTGGGACAAGAATACCCCCCATTAACCACTACCCTTTGTGTCCTTCCCCTCTTCCAGTTTTCCACCCAAGTTGCAAATTTTTCCTCTACCCATAAATCCTTCATCTTTGTGACCTGTCTCCTGTGGGAGACAAAATCAAAAGCCTGGCTGAAATCCAAGTATATTATAGACTGCCTGTCCAGTATTGGGTGCCCTAGCCACCCAACTTAAGAATTCTATTAGATTTACCTGGCATGACCTTCCTCTCGTGAACCCATGTTATCCGGCGTACTGCAGCCCATTTCCCTTTAGGAAGTCCACTAGTTTATCCCTCAGTATAGACTCCATAATCGTTCCTACTGCAGACAGACATCAAGCTGATTGGTGCCAGCTACCCCAATGCAGTGTCTGAGCCGGAGTCCCGTGGCCAGCTGTGGCCTCCCCTATTACTGCTGCTGCAGTGTCTGAACGTCTGGGCCCCCTGCCAATTCCACACACCCCCTCCACCCCCCAGTTTAGGAATGCTCTAGTTGGCTTTCCTTACAACTGGATGGTCCTACACAGAGGGATAGATCAGGACTATATACAAGGGAATAGGCAATGAAAATCCCGGGTCCAATAGTGATGAGTGGTATCCAGGTCTTGTGGACAGGCAGGAGGAGAGCCTGGCCCAGAACTCTGGCATGTTTTATTCAACTTCTAAAATAGTTTTAGCTTGCTTTCTCTGTAAGGAAGGTACTACGATTTGTTATCCCACACCCATGTGACGCAGTTTGGACTACATTTGGGGGGGGGGGGGGGGGGGCAGGATTTGCCACACCGCATTTTATAACTACATCCACAACACTTTTGACCTTTTTATGGCTGTTGTAAATGGAATAACCCACCACAGGTGTGCGTGTTGTAAATGGAATAACCCACCACAGGCGTGTGCATGTTGTAAATGGAATAACCCACCATAGGTGTGCGGCAACAATGAAATGACTATCTCCTGGGTGGCTGATGGCCCTTGTTTGAACTCTGTGCCTCACAACCATCCCAGGACATGCATTACTGCACGTCCTGCCATGGGTGGTTTATTCCTCAAATATCAACAATCTAGGGAGGGCTTAAGTCTTCACTATCAAGTGATGTGAATGGGACAGGTAATGCTGAAACCAGCTGGGGCAGCTTAGAAGAGCAGGGTCTACCTGATAGTTTCACACTGGTGCCTCCCAAAATGTCTGCTAAAAAGACTATGATGCCTATTGGGAAAAATAGAAATATAATTTTGTTGTATTTTCTACATGTCCAATGCAACTGCCTCAAAGGATGCTGAGAACGAGGAGCACTTGGATGACAGTGGGCTCAGGGAGGGTTAGAGCAGTCAGGCAGAAGCACATCCCAGATCCTATTCCACTCAAGAACTCATATGCCACACTGGCAAATGAGGACAACCAAATACAGGTACCCAGAGAAGTGGAAGGAAAGGATGTGGAGGTTAGCCAAGGAGGTGACCTCAGAGGGGAAAGCAGTGGACCCCAGAGGAGGAGGAAGTGAATCCTGGTGGGGACTCCATCATAAGAAGGATCCAGCTAGGAACACAGGAGGGGAGGACAGGGAGGTGAGGTGCTCACCAGGTGCCACGGCATGGAGGGATGGAAGGAAGATCCTGGGGATCACTGGGAAGGCAAGACGGAGGGTGAGCTGGATGTCATTATCCACCTAGGTACTAATGACCTGGCAAATGGGGAGCCAAAGGAAGTTCAGGAAGAGTTTAGGAAACTGGGGAGGGTCTACAAGTAGCTACTTCTGTCACTTCTCTCAGAAGTACTACCTGTGAGAGGCAAGGAGAGCATAGGAGTGCATGCACCAGGAACTTTAACTCATGGTTGAAGAACTGGTGCTGTGAGGAAGGGTTTGATTCATTGGTGACTGGGGACCCACCTGGAGGATGGAGGTTTGTTCAAGCCTGACGGCCTGCATCCATCCTGGAGGGAATCCAAGCACTCAATGATAAGTTTAAATGCTACATTGACAAGCATTTAAACTAGCAAAGGGGTGGCAGGCCAGCAGTGAGTGGTACCTATTTGCTCACCCCACAGCTAGCAGTGGAACCAGTGAACCAGAGGAGGGCTATCTCTGCAAAGCAGTGTGCAAAAGATAGAGATTAGTGCCCAAGAGGTGGATAAGCAGAAAGGGCAAAATTCAGCAGACGGCAGACAGCAAGGAGAACCAGGGATAAATGACAACCAAGGAAGGGGCTGGAGTAGAACAGTGAGACAGTCTAGGGAGGTCAATCATGGAAAGCCATGTGCAAATGCCAGGAGCCTTAGCAACAAGATGGAAGATCTGAGGCTGGTCATGGTGCAGTCAGATCTGGACATTGTGGCCATCACTGAAACCTGGGTGTAATGATAACCACGACTGGGAGATGGCCATACCTGGCTACAACATATTCAGAAGAGACAGAGCAGGCAGGAAGGAGGAGGAGGAGGGCACTCTATGTGAAAAATGACATAAGGGCCACAGAGATCCAGGAGGAACAAAATGGGGAGAGATACTGTGGGTTGCTGGAAAGGAAAATGGGAACAGCCATCCAGGTGTGGTCTATAGACCACCAGCCCAGGAGGAAGAAACAGATAGGGAGTTGATGCTAGCCATCCAAAGGATGGCAGACAAGGTGAGGTAGTACTGGTTGGAGACTCAATATTCCAGACGGGACTGGAGCATCCCAGCAGCAGCATCAACTAGGAGCAGATTTATCCTGGACTCCTTCAGGTGCCTTCTTCAAGCAACTGGTCATGGAACCAACTCGGCAGAATGCAATACTGGACCTTGTGCTCACAAACAGGGACAGTGTGATGGGGTAACAGTGGGGAGCACCTGGGAAACAGTGACCACCAGTCATTGTGGTTTGAAATCACAGAAAGAGCAGAACCAAACCACACAAAACACGATCCTGGATTTTAGGGGGCAGACTTTGGAAAAATGGGGAGATACTTGAAAGAGGCATTAAGGGAATGGGACAGGAATCAGGGTTGAGGAACAGTGGGGGTATTTAAAATGGGATTACAAGAACAACAGAATTATGTATTAAGCAGGTTAGCAAGAGGAAAAGGAAGAGGAGACCATTATGGTTTTCCAAAGAGGTAGCAAAGAAAGTGAAAGCCAAAAAGATTGCATTCAGGCAATACAAAAAGACACAGGCAGAAGGGGATAGGGAGAAGTACCAGGAGAAGCAAAGGGAGGCAGGGAGGTCAGTAAGGGAAGCCAAAGCTCAGACAGAAGAACACATTGCAAAATCAGTGGGTAGAGGGACAAAACCTTTACAGGTAATAAGTGAAAAAAAAGACAAAGGAAGGGATAGTGAGACTGAAGGGGAGGATGGGGCTGCGTGGAGGATGACAACAGTAAAGCTGACATACTGAACAGGTATTTCTGCTCAGTCTTTACTGAGGAAGAGGAGGGTAATGGGTCTGAAGGGAGTACAAGGGTGAGAATGGTGCAGAAATGGACACAAGTCCCTTTACACAAGAAAGGGTCCTGAAGGAACTAGAAGTAATAAGAGTTGATAAAGAATGGGGCCAGATGGGTGCACCCCAGGGTCCTTAAAGAACCAAGAGAGGTGGTGGCTGAACCTCTGGCTATCCTGTTTAGCCGATCACTGGAAACAGGGAGGTACCCAAAGACTGAGGACAGCAGATGTAGTCCCCTTATACAAAAGAGGAAACAAAGAGGAAGCAGGGAACTACAGACCAGTCAGCCTCACCTTGGTAGTGGGGAAGATCATGGAAGCACTACTGAAGGAGAGATTGGTGGAACATCTGGTTGTCAATGGACTACAGGACCCAAGGCAGCATGGTTTCACCAGGGGAGGTCATGTCAGACCAACCTCATTGAATTTTTGACTGGGTGACTGAGGAGGTGGATCAGGGAGGGCAGTGGACATGGCCTATCTGGACTTCAGCAAGGCCTTTGACACTGTGCCACATAGAAGACTATTACACAAACTGGGGAATATGGGTGTGGGCAGGACAGTAGTGTGGTGGGTAGGTAACTGGCTGGGTGGCAGGACACAGAGGGTGGTGGTAAATGGCTGTCACTCCACAGAGGGAAGAGTGACCAGTGGGTACCACAGGGATCAGTGCTGGGACCGGTCCTATTCAACATCTTCATCAGTGACATGGCGCAGGACCTAGAAGGCAGAATTTCACTGTTTGCTGATGATACAAAGCTCTGTAACAGAGTAGACACACCAGAGGGTGTAGACAGAATGAGAAGCGACCTGCAGAAACTTGAAGAATTGTCAGGGGTTTGGCAGTTGAAATTCAATGCAAAGAAGTGCAAGATAATGCATATGGGGCACAAAACCCTGGCACAATATATCAGTTGGGGGGTGAGGATATAGCATGCACCAAGCAGGAAAGGGATCTTGGGGTTATCATCTCTGATGACCTCAAGGTAGGGAAACAGTGTGACAAGACAGCAGGTAAAGCAAATATGATGCTGGGATGTATAGGCAGGGGCATTACCAGCAGGAAAAGGGAGGTCATAATTCCGCTATACAAGACACTAGTGAGGCCCCACCTGGAGTACAGTGTACAGTTCTGGAGACCATACCTACGTAAGACATAGACAGGGTAGAGAAGGTTCAGTGGAGGGCAACAAAGATGGTGCATGGATTGCATCACAAGTCCTATGAAGACAGGTTGAAGGAACTGAACATGTACTCCCTGGAGGAGAGGAGGGAGAGAGGGGATATGATAGAGACATACAAGTATCTTACAGGGAGGAACAGGGTGCAGGAAAACACTATTTTTAAGCTAAAAGATGTTCCAGGAGTAGAGGCATGGGATGAAGTTGGAGGAGGACGATTCAGAGGAAACATGAGAAAGAATTTCTTCACAGAACGGGTGGTGGACAAGTGGAACACCCTGCCAGAGGAAGTGGTGTGGGCTGAAACAATCACGGGATTTAAAAATGCATGGGATAGACATAAAGGAATTCTGGAGGTCAGGGGTAAGGTGCAACAGACTACTAGGAAAACAAACTGAACTTACAAGCTCAAATGGGCAGACTGGGTGGGCCATAGGCCCTTATCTGCCGACACTGTCTATGTATCTATGTATGTCCTGTTTTTACCTTCCTCTTACTATTGATATTTGCATGGAAACAGGATGCATGGCCTTTGTACTTTATCTGTTATTGCTGCTGCCTGTCTGCAGGTGATGACATATTCAGCCGATTAAGAAATTATGATTACTTCCATGGCAACCAGCTATGATCTATAAATGGAGAATTAGGGCATCGTGTGTAGACAGACAGCATGACTGAATGAAGTCTGAGGGAGAAGGATCTCATTTCCTAGCAGCTGTCTATAGCAATAAAGATAGACCTTTAATACAGAACATGTGATAAGGAAACAGAATTATGTATAAATATTATAATTTTCTTTGTTTTCCCCTTAGATGTCACAGGCCCTTTACGGTGATGCACTCTAAGGACTAAAAAAAAAAACAACACACCCTCTGAAATGCAGGCCAATATCAGTGCTAAATGCAGATTATAAACTATTCATGGCCATTCTGTCACGACGACTGGATCCCTTCCTGCCATCCCTGATGCCCCTGGATCAAATGGGATTTGTTCAAGCCTGGCAAACTGGAGACAATTCCCGACACACACTCCTGGTCCTCCATCATGTCCACAAAATGGTCACGCCCGTCTTGCCTGCCAGCCTTGACGCTAAAAAGGCTTCTGATAGGGTGTCATAGCCCAATCTTTTTACCACAATCTGCAGGTTCATTTTTTTTGTTGTACTTTGTTACCCTACTGGAATGAACATACATCTCTCCACAAGCTTTTGTAAAAGCAAATAGGCATGTGTCCCAGTCTTTCAGGCTAGGGAGGGGGACCCATCAGGGATGCCCCCTGTCCCCACTCCTCTTCGCTCCCTATATAGAGAGCCCTTGGCCCAAACAGCATGGGAGAGCACTGCAGTGAGGGGAGTAAACCAGGGGGGGCACTATACACAAATCATATCCTCCTGTACATGGTGCACCCACACACTCTGATGGCAGAATTACTGGATATACTAACATACTATTTGCCAGCAGATTAGGCCTTACGGTCTATCGAGTCTGCTCGAACCTTAGATCCTTAGTTGGGTGCCGAGACCTTCCCATCCCCTACTGAACGATTTTAGTAAGGTGTCAGATTACTGCCTTAATATGACCAAGATGGAAGTCCTCCCCATTCACTGGTCCCCCATAGGGCCCCAGAGGCAGACATCCTCTTTTAAGTGGGACTTACAAGACCTTAAATATTTAGGCATCAAAATTCCAATGAACCTGGGAAAGCTGTGTGAGGCAAACATAAAACCCCTCTCTTTTTTCACCATATTTCAGTCTGTCCCAGTTCAGATACCTCAATGGGACTGGAGGAAATGGCAGGTAGCCATCTCCAGGTTTATATGCACTGAGAAACGTCTGAAGATTCGATTCCGCACCCTGATGTTACCAAAGGCATGAGGAACACTGGCTTTACCTGATCTGAGGACATACTATATGGCTACCCAATCATGGGCCCTGTGTCAGTGGCACACTGAGGGCTCAGGCCCACAGTGGATGGACTTAGAAAGGGACTTGCTCTCCTTCTGGGATAGAGTGGGATACCTTTACAGATCTCAATCATGTGAACTGGAACAACAGCTTCAGATCCCATGGGTAGCACAGGTCGGAGGAGAGTGGTGAGAAATCGTGGATCTACCGGGCCTCCTTCCCACACTCATCTCAGGGTTTTATTTAACTCCAAAAATTGATTAGCCTTCTGCTCATAAAAGTGCTAAAACTTTGTGAAAATGCAAAGCACTTGCCTCACTGTGTTTAACAAACATAACACTTCTAGAAAACCTATATCAATACTTTCTTTACAGTTAGCATTGTCTTATGAAAAAACTGCTAATCAATTATTTAAAACCCTGCATCTGGACCTGCCTACTGGCCCATCTAAGAGATTTCCCACCAGCTATTCAAGACCCCACATTCCAAAGGTGACATAGCCTAAATTTAGTGTACTTGTCGCAATTCTGTACCGGACAACTGATTAAGTCATTTACAGAAATGCAGACACAATATGGCTTAGAGGACAGAGACATTTTTTTATATCTCCAGGTTCGGCACTTCATTGAGGCCCAACCCAGCGCTGTGTCAGACACTGCAAAGTTGCCCCCCCACTGACCACCACACTAATGACACAAATTGTCTCCCGAAACACTAGTGACCTCATCTCCAATATATATCAAGCTATCCAGCTCACTCAATCCATTCCAAACTTTATAGAGCCACTAAATGGAAGAGGGAACTGGGCCGGGATATAGATCCCAAAGTGTGGGAAAAAGGATGCTTTGTGGTGGGCCGAATGACGTTGTCACATGTCTGGAGGAAATATGGGTGGAAACACCTGGTGCGGTACTTTCACACTCCAGTGATGACAGGCAGAAATGGGACAGGCACCAACTCAGCTTGCTGGAGGCACTGAAGGGAGGCCACAGCAGTGATCCGCATTCACGTAATGTGAGCTTCCGCTCCTAGAGGAGGCAAGCTCAGAGGTTCTTCAGGTTAGACTCCTAAGAGAAGCCAGAAACTATATTTACTATTTCAATACCCCAGACACTTAAAAGGACCACAGAGAAATGCGTAACTAGGAAGTGGCTCATGGCCCAAGTCCCGATTCACTATAGGTGGGATAGTGTGAACATTATGGAAAAGATCACATTTGTACTCAATGACAAAACAGAGCTATTCACAAACAGATTGACAGCTTGGATAATGTATATTATGCAACATGTTCTCACCTTTGTGCACTAGAACGTGATATATGATGGTGGAATAGGGAGGAAGGGTAGGACAGATACACTAGGATGATAGAGGAAGAACATTTGAACAGGCTAGGAAATACCCCTATCACATATATATCAAAAGTAGGAGCTGGCGCATTAGTCGGCTGTATTATGCCAAGATTCCCACTGCCCCTCAGCTGTACCACACACGATAGGACTCCTGCAGGTTACTATGTAGTGTATAAAGTGCTGGTTGTCTAGGCACCAATTTCCAATTCTCACTGTGCTGTACATGTTGGTCAAATGCAAAGACCTGCATCATATTTATTAAGAAGTTAATACAAATAGATTTAAAAAAATGAAATGTGCACTTCTGGCACCCAGTGCTGACTGACGAGTCTTATAACTTACAGCTGACAACAAAAGCATTTCTTCTGTTATGTGGTTGTGAGGTCTAAATTAAACCATATGCTGGATTTTTTCTGGATACCATTAGCTCAGTGTACAAAACAGGCAGCAAAAAATAAATGAACTAAAACAAGACAATTTGTTGGTGTCTGAAGAGAAAAAATGAGCAGTAAGCTGCCAGGAACTTCTCATGTGGAAATTTGTAATATCCTGTAATGCTGCCTGCTGCATAACTGGAATTAGCTTCTGCTGTAGCCACCTTAATAAATTGTGATTAAAACTGAAAAACAAGGATGAACATACACTTGGGCAAAACAGAACAAGCCTGCGAGTAGAACTAATAGGAGCGGACATTAACAAAATAAATAAACAGACAAATAAAAAAGCAAAATAAAGGCTTTTGTGTATCTGCTCATGTTTGTCAAGAGGCCTGACCCCATACATGCAGGAATACAGTCTCCAGACAAGACTCTATGTGGGTTTCAGCCTACCTTTCATGGAATAAATTGGGCTAGGTAGTGGGAGGCGCTAACAGAAGATGTCAATAGCCAAGAGTCGGAGATGAAGCAAACACCATTTTGGCTAACTTGGACTGATGGATCAGATACACTTCATCTCACTACAAGCAGGATCTCCTGTTAGCTTCCGTCTATGTGGTTGATCTATACTAAGTTACTATAAATGAATTTAAGACTATAACTTATTAACTATGTTCCCATGTCCCTAACTCAATTTCCTTATGAGAAGAGAGAAAGTGATCCGCAAAGACTGCAGAAGCCAACTTTAATACACTGTGATACAAAAAAGGAGAACATAGGGTTACATCAGTGCAGTAGCTCAGCAGCAGCGCTGTCGCCCACTAAGTCAGTGACCTGCATAGGAATGGACCTCAGCCACCCAGGGGCCAGCCAGGAAAGGGATGATTGTGTAACCTCAGAGACAGCTCTCTTCCCTCGAAGAGGGAGGATGCAGCATTCCGATGTTCAATGGCCATTTGAAGGAGGCTACGTGGTAGCAAAGTTGGAGCACATAGTGGGGAGAAAGGTAGCCGTCGGGCGCCAACTGCAAGCTGGCACCCTTATGGATGTAACCCCTAGATGGCGCTATCCCAGGGGCTACTACCCCTGCCTGATTTGCCACTAACAGGTTGAGGGGCCTGGATCCAATGGCGGGTGCCTCCACCCAGGGGTCAGGGTTTGCAATAGTTAAACTAACTTGGTCACAGCCCTCTGGGACACTGCAACCCCCCTTTCTTCCCACTAGTGGCCCACACAATATATCAGAATTACCTTCACAGTATACACTTACCCCCAGGTCTGGTTCCGGCACTGGGACCTCCTGTGAAATGAGATACAGTGCAACAATCACAGTACAGTACTTTAACATAGACAAATACCTCAGGCAGTATAACTTTGCTGAAACAAGCAGCTCTGATTTATTTAGGGGATATAACAAGGACAGGGGAAATCAGGTTAATTAGCTTATCACTCTAATAATCTACACTATGGCTCTGTGCACAGGCCTATCCCTATCAGTTACTGTCCCTGGGTACCCAAGCCCTAGTGGCTAGTCCAAACCGTGGCAGCTGGTAGGGCCCTTTCACACAGAGAAAAGGAGAATTAAACAGTCAGCAGTACAGTAATTCCATTTGGATTTAATGTGGCAATTCAACAGGGAGCTTACCCTGAATTAGTACTCACGACCTCCAAATAAGATAGGGTCCTTCAATGTCAGCAGGGCTCACTTGAGTACACAAACCTCTTCACACATCCATATAAAAGAAAGCACTATACCAGGCAGGCTGCATCTGTATTCCGATCGCAATTACTGCACAATACCGGGAGAACACACAGCAGATTCAGTTCCTGACAGACCGAGTGCAATTTTCAGCAATTCCTCCAGTCTTCTACAGGGTGAGCCTGGTTTCTACTCTTCAGATATCCTTTGATTCTCTTCACAGGCCAGTTCAGTCCTAACAAGCTGTTACACAAGCTGCAGACTGGAACTCTGGGCCTTACACACGTTTTTGACTAAAACTGCACACTGAAAAAGCACAGGGCTCCTTCCTTCTTCACTGCCAAAGCTCAACTGAAACTCCAACCGACAAAACCGGGCACTTCCTTTGAGTTCCTCCCAGTTCTTGACTGGATTGGCTGTCACTCACAATAGACTGCTGCTGTTGGTCCAAAAAGGCACTGAAGTCTAAACTACATCTCCCAGAGTCACTGCCCATACAATCCTCTTGTGGCTGGCTCAGATTATGAGTCCAAGTTCTGATTCGTCCAAGGCACCATTTTAGAGCTAGCTTACCCACACTGATTGGTCCAGTTCAGCAGTTCAAAACTAGAATGGGAACTAGCAGACACAGTTCTGACTGCAAAGAAAGCAGGTTAGACAAACTGTAATTTCATTATTACTCTAAATAATTTCTGGCAAACAGTTACATCTTTCAGATAGGTTCCCTTTGCACTCCTAGTGACTGCAAAATGAAGTGAATTGGCAGCAGCCTGAATGGTACTCAATAAAAGAAACACACAGTCCCCCATACAAACTAATTATGTCTGCAAGCAGACAGCTCTTAAAGAGACAGTACCAGAGGTTCTAAAAACACTCACTGATAAATGGCTTAAATGCCAAACACCATTCAGGCTTGGAGCATTCAAGCAAGCTCCTGGAAGTCTTTTGGGAACCCCCATTTGCAGGGGGGTTACACCCTTCCTGGCCTGGGAAAGCTTGACGTCCGCGTCAAGCAAGTACCCCCATAAGTTTCAACTGCAACCATATACATTTACATTAGGCTCTCACATGTAATCATCAGTCAATATATCATTTTACCAAGAACACATTTCTGAAACATTGCAGTACGTCACTCTTTACACAGTATTACATACACATTGTACCATAACTCAAGTTATTACCTCTTGTACATGAAACCTGAAGAGAGGGGCCTTCCTATCAGTTACCTTGGGGCTGGATGGGGCAAGGGCACCATATAGAAGAGCAACACAAGTAACTTGGAGTTAGCACTGATGCTCAGTTTGGGCAATGAGCTCGGGGACACATACACTCCTTTATGGATAACATTGAGAGGCAAGTCCACAGGCCTCCCAAGTGAATCATAACGGAGGTGCACCACAGGCTTTACAGCTCGACCAGTCTTTCTAGGGGGAACTGTTATAGTCTCTGCACTCTGAGCCTCATTTTCAGCATTGTCCTCACTTGTCAGGGGAGTCTCCATGGGGGTAGAGATGCTAGAACTTGGGGCACTTTCAGCTCCAGGAGTTACAGTTTCTGAGTCCACAACATTTGGCTCGCATGGAGAGCTTTCGGACACTGGCAGTGGACTGTCAGGGCACTCAAAATACTCTTCTTGTTCGGGTGTATCACCAGTCTGCCCCAATCTATCATTTTCCTCCCCTGAAAGCTCAGACAGTTCAACCATGCACAATGATTCCATTTCATCTGATCTGATGCTTTGCACTTCACTTTTTGGGAGCATTGGCTCCAGGGATGAAGCTGGGGCTTGACAGTCCAGAAGGCCCAGCTTTGTCTCCAGTATTGACTAGGGATTGCCCGAAACAATTGACTCAGTTCGTAAGAAGGATAGTATTCAAAGTCACTCTCACTTTCTTCCGATATGGACTGACAGTCATGCTCAACTGGGACTTGTGGAGGGAACACTTTAACTTTGCTTCTGTAGGTGCAGACTTTCTTGATCTTTTCTTAGCAGCAGCTCTAGTCATTGGTCCAGAGGGGCATCTTCTAGGGGCTCAGACTCAATTAAGATTTGTCCAATGGGCAGTAAATGATTTCTATGCATTGTTTTACATCTTTTGAATTATTCTCAGGCCTTACTTTGTACACTGGCAGATCATCTAGTTTGCCCACTACAATGTGAGGGAGATGGTGCCATCTGTCAGCAATCTTGTGCTTGCCATGCAGTCCCAGATTTCTTAGCAATACCCGATCTCCCTCCTGGAGTTCCTGTGCTTTCACCTTTTATCATACCTTTCTTTGTTGGCCAGATTTCTTTTGGCAGCCATGGTTTGAGCCAGTTGAGTGCATGAGTTAGCTGGGCCTTTAACTTTTGCACATACTGTAAATAGTTGTCAGCTTGAACCCCATCAGGAGAGACCCCAAACACACATCTACTGGTAGTCGAGCTTCTCTTCCAAACATCAGGCGGTGGGGAGAATCCAGTGGCATCACTTTTGGTGCAGTTATAAGCATGTACCAGGGTGCTAATTTGTTAGCTCCATCTAGGCTTGTCCTTTGGGTGCAGGGTGCCTAGCATATCTAGCAAAGTGCGGTTGAACGTTCAGGCTGTGGGTCCCCTGGGGGTGGTAAGGAGTGGTTCTGGACTTCGCACTCCCACAGAGAAAGCATCTCTTTGATCAGGCGACTCTCAAAGTCTCTCCCTTGATCAGAATGGATTCTTTGTGGAGCCCCATAGTGAACAAAAAAGTTTTCTACAAGTACTTTGGCCACAGTGGATGCTTTCTGGTCTTTGGTGGGGAAAGCTTGGGCATATCTCGTGAAATGGTCAGTGACCACCAACACATTACTGATATTTCCTTGATCTGACTCCAAACTCAGAAAATCAATACAGACCAGCTCCATGGGTGCACTGGTGGTGATGTTAACAAGGGGGGCAAGCCCTCTGGGGCAAAGCTTTCCTCTGTAAGCAGCAACTACAAGTTCGAATGTGTTGCTCCACATCAGCCCCCATCTTAGGCCAATAGAATCTGGATCTCACCAAGTCAAGTGTTCTGTCTATACCAAGGTGCCCCATGTGGTTGTGCAAGGACCTCAGTACTGAGTCTCGAAAGGCAGTGGGCAGCACCAGTTGTTGTTTGTCTACTTGTCCCCCTCTGTCTACTGTTTCTCTGTATAACAGTTTATTGATCAGTTTCACCTTAGGACCTTCTTTGTATAACAGTGCAGTTCTCAAATCAGTGGAGCGTAATTTGGACACATCTTTTCCTGCATAGAGGGCTTCTAAAGCTGCTTTGATCATGGGATCGCGGGATTGAGCCCGCCGAATACTGTCATTGTCCAGCTGAGGCAGTGCACCAATGTCTATTGCAGAAAAGTGGCAATAAGCAGCAGGTATGCAATTCTCAGAGGCTCCCAAGCAATCCACCATGCAGTCCACTGCGTCCGTGGACATTTGTTCCTCCCTGTCAAACTTCCGGCAGAGTGCCGAATGTCAGGTTCTGCAATCGGACCCAATCATTCTGGGGAACAGGCCTCCGGAGAGAGCATCAGCATCTATGTGGTTCAGACCTGCTCGGTATTCGAGCATAGTCATATGTAGATAATGCAGAAAGCCACCTATGGCCAGTGGCATCCAACTTAGCTGAGGTCTGCACATAGGTCAAAGGATTATTGTCAGTTTTTACTAGTATTTTAGCCCCATACAAGTACTCATGGAATTGGTCAACAATAGCCCACTTCAAAGCTAGGAACTCTAACTTATGTACAGGATAGTTCTTTTCGGATGGGGTCAGGCTTCTACTGGCAAAGGCCACTGGTCTCAGGCCATTCTCGTGCTCTTGGTACAACACAGCCCCCAACCCTTGCAAGCTAGCATCAGTGTGCAGGACGTAAGGTTTTCTTGGATCGGCATAGGCCAGCACTGGAGCATGGGTAAGTTGATATATGATCTCATGAAAAGCAGTCTCACAATCAGGAGTCCAGCGGGCCCAAATACTTCACTGGATGAAAATACACTCTTTCAGTCTTGAGGGCGCTGACTTTTGGTATTTTTGTGGGTTGGGGATACCCTTGAGTAAGGTTAAGTAAAGGGCGGATCACTCTTGAATAGTCCTTGATGAAGCGCCGATAATAACCACAGAATCCAGGAATCTTTGCAGTTCTTTTAGATTTTTGGGCTGTGGCCAGGTGGTCAAGGCCTCAACTTTACTTGGGTGTCTCTATTCCTCGGTGGATACTATGTGTCCCACATACTTTACTGATGTTTGAAAGAATTGACACTTATCAATGGACAGTTTAAGGCCAAAGTCCTCCAGTCGGTCCAATACCTTAAATAATCTGCTCTCATGTTCCTCCAGTGAGCTGCCAAACACAATAACATCATCTAGGTATACCAGGCACTCTAGTAAGTTCATGTCCCCACTGCACGCTCCATCAATCGTTGAAAAGTGGCTGGGGCACCTGAAATCCTTGAGGCATCCTCATGAATTCATAGAAGCCAAGCGGACAGATAAAGGCCGCCTTCTCACGGTTCCGTCCTTCAATATCGGGATCTGGTAGTACCCACCGCGGAGATCCAGCACAGAGAACCACTTGCTCCCTTAAGGCAGTCCAAAGCATCCTGAATGTGGGGCATTGTGTACTGATCAGGGATAGTCCACGGTTTAAGGTGCGATAATCCCACACATCCTAACTGTTCCATTCTTTTTCCTCACTACCACAAGGGGAAGCATAAGGGCTTCTGGATTCTTGTATTACACCAGCAGCTAACATCTCTTGCAGATGCCATCTCACATCATCTATGTCAGCAGGTGCCAGGCGTCGAGACCTCTCACGAAATGGTCTTTAAGTCATGCAGCGGATATTGTGCTCAGCTCCTTGCACGCATCCTACATCCCATTCCTTTAAAGAAAACACCTGGTCTCTCTGGGCAAGCTTCTCACTGATCCTCACTTTCCATTCAGCTGGCAGCGGGAGTCGCGAAATCAAACAAGTCAGGCGTTACTCTGTCATTCTTCCTTGAACTCTTGCTGCTGGGTAGCACTGCAGTGTCTGCACAATGCACATTAGCCAGGATGCAACCTCTGTTTACTCGAATGTCTCTTCAGACACATTATGAACTTGGACCATTACCCTTCTGGCATAAGCATGGGCTCTAGCGGGCAAAATACTAGGCTTGACCAGCAGTCCCTCTGGCAATTTCCATCGCTGGTGCATCAACATTAATATTTTATTCTTAACATCCTTCTGATCGGACCTCTCCCTGTAAGGTACACTGGGCATTTAGGCGCCAGGATCAGAGACTCAGGATCCTTCTTCCATACAATTCCGACCGGTTCCTCTGGTTCTGTTTTTCAGCATCTCTCTGTGCCTCAGAGGCCTTCTTAATTAAAGCCGGAACTCTTAAAGCTCTACTAGTCTTTGACCCCTGTTTTTCATAACACAACTGTGCCAGCCTTCCGAACATATGAGCATTTGTTCCAATCAACAAAGGGACACCATCATACAGTCAGTGGGGGACACACTAAGGCTAGGGTCTCTACTTGTTCGCCACTCCAGCCACGGAGGTGGGAAAAGACAGCCAAATTCGGATATACCCGAATAGGGTAGGCCTTCTCACTTAACCCCCATACATGCAGTCCTTCTAATGGTTGTAAGTGCGTCTGACAAATGCTTCTGATACCAATCTTGGAACATAATTGTCATGGGGCCACTGTCTAATACAGCTCTTGTAGACACTCCATTCACCTTTACAGTGGTCTCCATGGAGGGACCCACTATTCTGGACCAGTCTGAGAGGCGATAGTGGGGCCTGGGCAACTGACCTTGCCACAAAGGGCGTGAGTTAGCATTTTGGTGCCCTCACTGGGATCATTCGTGCACCTCTTAACCACTGATTTGTTCTCCGAAGCTCTCCTTGTAGCCTATATGCAACTTTGTCAGTGTCTTTTGGAGACTGGCATTCCCTTTTCATGTGCCCATCTTTCCCACAATTATAGCAAAACATACTTTCTGGAGTTTGAGCTGGCAGGCGCCACACTGGGAGCCAGGGCGGGGTATTACTAACTGGAAACCTGGGTGCCATCTCTGTCTGCGGCGTGATAAGCATTTGGAGACATCTTGTCAGTTTCTCCACTTCCATGGTCAAGGAATTGAGTTTGGAGCTGTTATCAGCAGGATACATGGGTGGGTACCCCACCCCCATAGCAGATGCAGATCGGATATAGGTCAGGGCCCCGTACTTGCAGTGGCCTTCATAAAGGGACTGTTTTTGAATTCGGATCTCTCTCAACAGTTCGCCCCATTGTGGCATATCTTTTCCTTGTCAGAGCACTCATTGACTGTCAACCTCTGCCCTGAACTTCACTTGATGGGTCACCCTCAGTCACTCGGGTCTTAGCCACAGCTGTTGGTGCAGGTACCTCCAGGTCACCTTTCTCAACTCCTCGAATTTCTCTCATTAACTCATCATAGGAGGTGGGGATTCCAGTCGGTTGCCAGGCGTAACTGAAGCAACAGCAGTTCTGAGAAGGGGCAGACTTAAGTTCTGTCCACTCTGGTTGGTCCAGTTCAATCGCTGGCAAACTACCCTTTCTGAGGCATTCTTGCAACAATTTTTCCAGCCGAGAGACATACACAGACAACAACACTCCTTGGTACTGTTGTGCATTTCTTACTCTCCACCATAGGTTCCTCATCAGAATCTGGGCTCCCATACACATTCTCCAAGGCCTCAAGATGAGCCTGTGCAGTCGCTTCAGGGTTACTGGCCCGTTAGCACGGATGGTAGCCAGGGCAGGACCTCGAGGCTCTCACTAACCCTCTTTCGCTTCGCCTTCGAGCATTGCCATTCTAGCACTTGGGGCAACATAGTCTATCCAGGTCTCCCAGTCATCCTCCCTTGGGGGGTGGGAGGTGCCAGAGAAGATCCTCAACCTTCGTAAGAGTCGTGACTAATGGCAGGTGCAGAAATAGGAGTCTGCATTGGTTCAGCCACCATTATGGGCACTGAGCAGGAGAGGGTGTTGGGGAGGAACACCCCAGGTGGCAAGAATAGTTTCTTCAAGTCTTCCACAGTTTCCCTCTCCCAGCAACCATTCAGCAAATTTCTCCTCAAAAGTTTCAGATAGTGGTGGGGCTGATTCCCCCGGGTCTTTACTGTCCTTAGTTATCATTCTCCAAGCAGTGAGGGCTCCTCTGGGGTAATGGTCTGTGGCACTTTGGAGCTATCTATGGATCCTTAAACTCTACTAGGGCCAGGAAAGTGTGGGTGAGCAGATTAGCATGCCGACCCACCACCACAGGGTTTTGTAACCTTCCACCTTGGAAAGTACTCCTGCACAGTGTCCTATTGATACCCAAGGGGATGTCCAGGATAAGCATAGCATTTTGGGGGTCGATCTCCTCCCCAGTACACCACTCCACCAGCCGGTGCACAGCCACTTCTGTCGGGGTACCCATTTTTTTCTTAACAGTGGTTCGTAAATATGGCCACTAGAGGACACACAATCCCAGCGGTGAGCCTCCAAGATGTAACCCCTAGATGGCGCTATCCCAGGGGCTACTACCCCTGCCTGATTTGCCACTAACAGGTTGAGGGGCCTGGATCCAATGGCGGGTGCCTCCACCCAGAGGTCAGGGTTTGCAATAGTTAAACTAACTTGGTCACAGCCCTCTGGGACACTGCAACCCCCCTTTCTTCCCACTAGTGGCCCACACAATATATCAGAATTACCTTCACAGTACACTTACCCCCAGGTCTGGTTCCGGCACTGGGACCTCCTGTGAAATGAGATACAGTGCAACAATCACAGTACAGTACTTTAACATAGACAAATACCTCAGGCAGTATAACTTTGCTGAAACAAGCAGCTCTGATTTATTTAGGGGATATAACAAGGACAGGGAAATCAGGTTAATTAGCTTATCACTCTAATAATCTACCTATGGCTCTGTGCACAGGCCTATCCCTATCAGTTACTGTCCTGGTACCCAAGCCCTAGTGGCTAGTCCAAACCGTGGCAGCTAGTAGGGGCCATTTCACAGAGAAAAGGAGAATTAAACAGTCAGCAGTACAGTAATTCCATTTGGATTTAATGTGGCAATTCAACAGGGAGCGACCCTGAATTAGTACTCACGACCTCCAAATAAGATAGGGTCCTTCAATGTCAGCAGGGCTCACTTGAGGTACACAAACCTCTTCACACATCCATATAAAGAAAGCACTATACCAGGCAGGCTGCATCTGTATCCCGACTCTAATTACTGCACAATACCCGGAGAACACACAGCAGATTCAGTTCCTGACAGACCCGAGTGCAATTTTCTGCAATTCCTCCAGTCTTCTACAGGGTGAGCCTGGTTTCTACTCTTCAGATATCCTTTGATTCTCTTCACAGGACGGATTCAGTCCTAACAAGCTGTTACACAAGCTGCAGACCGGAACTCTGGGCCTTACACACGTTTTTGACTAAAACTGCACACTGAAAAGCACAGGGCTCCTTCCTTCTTCACTGCCAAAGCTCAACTGAAACTCCAACCGACAAACCGGCACTTCCTTTGAGTTCCTCCCAGTTCTTGATTGGATTGGCTGTCACTCACAACAGACTGCTGCTGTTGGTCCAAAAAGGCACTGAAGTCTAAACTACATCTCCCAGAGTCACTGCCCATACAATCCTCTTGTGGCTGGCTCAGATTATGAGTCCAAGTTCTGATTCGTCCAAGGCACCATTTTAGAGCTAGCTTACCCCACACTGATTGGTCCAGTTCAGCAGTTCAAAACTAGAATGGGGAACTAGCAGACACAGTTCTGACTGCAAAGAAAGCAGGTTAGACAAACTGTAATTTCATTATTACTCTAAATAATTTCTGGCAAACAGTTACATCTTTCAGATAGGTTCCCTTTGCACTCCTAGTGACTGCAAAAATGAAGTGAATTGGCAGCAGCCTGAATGGTACTCAATCAAAGAAACACACAGTCCCCCCATACAAACTAATTATGTCTGCAAGCAGACAGCTCTTAAAGAGACAGTACCAGAGGTTCTAAAAACACTCACTGATAAATGGCTTAAATGCCAAACAGCATTCAGGCTTGGAGCATTCAAGCAAGCTCCTGGAAGTCTTTTGGGAACCCCCATTTGCAGGGGGGTTACATGGAGAAATTAGAAGCTGGAGGAAATGGCCCTAGTCCGCCACTGTGCTGCCACCCCCCTAAGGTTCACATACGACTGACTTGGCAGGCTACCCACCACAATCACAGTCCTGGGTAAGCAAAGTATAACCATTAAGTCCCTGAGAAGGTCTGTGATAGGGGCCAAGGGGAGTGCCACTGGGCAACCTGGAGGATGACAAAAAAAAATATATGGGATTAACACACGATAGGCTGTGCAATACTGGGAGATGATTAGTGATCCAGGGATTAAATGCTCCCTCTGGAACTAAGAAGGCACAAGGCATTAGCAGAGTGCTTTTCCACCCAGGAATATGCTTTGAATCCCTGGAAGTGCATACAGAGAAGTTACATGCTTACTGTAACTGGAGATCTTCCAGAATATCTTCTGAATGGAGCACTACTCTAGGGTATAAGTCTCAAGGGGCAAGGACCCCACAGAAGCAAATCTTTTGGCCAGGGCGCCAGCAATGACAATGGGGTCATGGCACCCATGACACCACGTGGTAATGTGTGCTTCTTGCCAATAACTGATGCCAGCCTCCTCACTGACTTCAGTTCTGTTTGCAAGGAGAGTGAGAAAGTGGACAAGCTTTGCTTGCAAAATAGATACCATAAGGTGCATTTACACACACACTAGGATCTGAACTGTTGCAAGTGGTGTGTTTCCTGGTGTGTAAACACCTGCTGGAGCATTGCAAGTCACTCCGTTGTGGCTTACAGTGGCTCTCTGTTTTGCTGGAATCATGTGCAGTTGTATGGCAGGGTTTAAACATGCTACTCTGCCTGTTACTGTTACAGCCCCGCGATACCCCGTACCAGGCCAACTGTCCCCCAACCTGACAGCTCACCTCACAAGTGCAGCAACAAAAATTACTTTAAACCTGTCACAGAACTCCCTCCTCGCAACCATCCTCACACAAAACTGCAAAGGGGAGGAAGCATTTGTGCAACCTATCTGATGTGCTGGGAGTGATGAGAAGTGCAGTGACACGACTTTCTATTTTTGGTTCCCTTAAAAAGTGAACAATCTGTTGGCCCTGGTGCTGCCAGAAATGCAGTGCAAAATGTTGGAAATGTACTGGGCATCACTGTGTTAGCCAGTAGTATAAACGTGAGTTAACATCGCAGATGGTGGCGTGGCAGAGAATAAAACACTACGCAACACAAGATAGTGTAAATGAACATATAGAGAGACAAAAAGGTTATAGGAGAAAGAAAAAAAACAAACAAACAACTGAATATGAGCCATCTACTAACCAAGGAGTGTTAAAGACAGAAAATAAATTATATATATCTATAGTACAGAAATTAAGAAAAGAATCGGTCTCCTCTACAGGCTTAGGACATGTCTACCTCTGGAGGCTCTACGCTTAGCTATCTCCAGCTCCATCCTTTCACTGGTAGATTACAGCATAACCATCTACGGGGCCACCTCTGAGACAGCACTGCCCAGTATTAAACGTGTCCTAAACAAAGGCTGCAGGTTGGCCATTGGTGGTGATCGTCTGACACACACCTGTGACCTCTATCTGCACTTATCCTGGCTCCGTTTTCAGGGGCAGCTAGTTTATCAGACCTGTCTGCTGGCAAAAAAAATCCAGATGGGCCTAGCCCCTCCGGCTGTCTTCAGCTCTTCCAAAGGAACCTTCCTGCTTGCTCCACTAGACACTCTGACACTGCCACATTCTGTATCCCTTTCGCAAAGACCACTGCTGGCCAAAGGTCTTTTTGTTTTAGGGACCCACTCTGGAAGAACACAATCCGTGACTGCATTTTATCAATCCCCAAGCTTGGTCCCGTCAAACCTGAGTTACGTAACCACATTATGTCTAACTGCCACTGTGACTGCAGATGAGTCTCAATAAATCTCCATTGCACTAGTACTTCACAAACTGCTGCTGTTCCATGACTGTCCATTGTATTTTTCATTCATCTCTGTATGTTACTGTCTTTCTTTGTTCAAAAAGCTGATGTTTCAATTGTAAATCTCATATTGTACTTTGTTCTAATCCATTCTTTGTATGACGTGGAGCCTTTGCAAATGAGTCCCTGACTCAAAGGGTTGTAATTCCTAGACCTTAAATAAATAAATAAAATAAATATACACAATAAGCTTGTATACATATATATGGCAATGCGCCCCTACAGGGGGACTAGCAGTAGCCAGGGCAAACAACTACAGCCTGAGCCACCCAAATTCATAAAAAAGGAAAGAAAGGGTGAAACAGTTCTTTCTGATGTAGTCTACGATTCTGCCCCTAAATCCACCCTATCCAGACTGGACACTTTTCAACTCCTTCTACTGAATCGATTTCCTTCTGTTCCCTCAGTGCCAGACACCTTGCCCTTGGCGCCTCCCTTATTGGGAAGTTTTGGCTGGGCTCCCTACCTCCATACCTTCATTCCCTCATCTCCATCCTACCCACCCCCTCTACTCTGTCCGTAACCCCACCCATAGGGCTCTTGCCCTCCCCCTCGGCACACCACTTCAGGGCAAGCCACCTTCTCTTACCTCTTCCCAAGTATCTGGAACTCCCTCCCATTACATATCCACTCTACTCGGTCCCATTGCTCCCTATCCCTCCTTCTCAGACATCATGCATCTCCCTCCCACAGCTGCACCTAACCTCCTAGCTCTACTCCTGCCCAGCTTTTGTGCCCAGCCAATCTGGCAAATCCTCCCCC
This sequence comes from Neoceratodus forsteri, assembly GCA_016271365.2. Classification (NCBI taxonomy): domain Eukaryota; kingdom Metazoa; phylum Chordata; order Ceratodontiformes; family Ceratodontidae; genus Neoceratodus; species Neoceratodus forsteri. The sequence goes on from CM028137.1 coordinate 942,838,604, forward strand.
CTTTTGCCAACCCTATCCACCCCTTGCGGGGTTTCTGCATCCCAAAGGGGTGTAGGCTTTAGTAGACTTGTCTCTCTCCCTCCTTTCGAGCCAACTGTCTCCACTTGCTAACAATCTTGCCAACTCCCTGCCAGAGTGCACGACTGGCAGTTGGTGGTAGCGGCTTGAACAGCGGAGTGCACAACTGGAACACGGAAGCAGAGAGGGAGTCGGCATTTCGGAAATTGCAAGTCAGGAGCAAGACAGCAGCTGTGGGTTGCTGGCAGAGCTAAAGTGCAGGTGCGAAGAGCAAAAATACCAAACGGCAGTTAACTAGAGTCAGGACAAGGCTGCAGACACATTCAATGGCATTTAAATTAAAATGTCTGATTGGGGGCTGGTTGCATGGGGGTGGGGGTGGTGGGCAGAGATCCACAGAAGCCAGTACATGAGAAAGGCACTGATCTGTCAGTAGTGGCAACACGGTGGCAGATGGAGCTGGCACATGATGCTGGGACAGACATGTCTGATGTGGGCATTCTCAGCTCTGCAGGTCAGTGGATGGCTCGGCAGGAGCATGCAAAGCCTTTTTTTTTTGGGGGGGGTTAAATACCAGAGAGCTACAATGTTGGGATAATGGCCCGACTGAAAGTCTCTCTTAGCCAAGCAGGACTCAACATTTTTTGTATCCATAATTTAAAATTTCCCCACATACAGTCCCCAAATATGGTGCACTCCATTTTGTCACTGTGTGATGATGTTAATGTTGGGCACGGCTGCCGAGTAAGACCATTAGTATAAACCAAGATGCTCAAGGTATCGGTTTACTAGTGTATGTAAAGGCGCTTCCTTGTGAGCAGTGCAACTAAAATTAAAGTGAACCATCAAAAAATGTCAAGAACTGGGCCAGCCCCGTGGTGTGGCAGTACTGCTCCCTCCTGTCACACTGCTGACCTAGGTTAAGAAATGGGCCAGGGTCGTGCCAGTGTCCGGCCAGGGACAAAGCATCGATCAACCACAGACAGCTCTCATCCAGGTGTGTGTTTGGGGGGAGGGGTGGCAGCATGTACTGCTTCTTGGCTGCCACCTAGCAGAGGCTACGTGACGCAGAAGCAGTTATCCATCTTGATGGCCAGACACAGACACCGACGTATACTTAAGCAATAATGACCTCACAGCTGGTCATTTCCTGGTGATTAATGACCGGTTGGGGGGTGGCCAGAGGCACAACCGAGGGTCAACCTCAACCAGCCAGTCATTAATCAAAGGGAATGACCAGCTGTGAGGTCATTATTGTGGTAAGTCTAATCAAAATAATGACAATTTTTTCCTGCATGTTTTTAGAGCTGAAAGCAGTTTTGTTTTGGCGTCGCTGCTGTCAGTGTATAGCGTGTGAGCCGAGTGTTGCTACGTACTGTCATTTCTAAGAGATTTCAGGCCCGCACGGCAGCCAATCAGTGAGCTAGTTCAGCTCGGGAATAATTAATTAGACCTATAATGCGTCTTCAAGCAGTATATGCATGCCATCGCACAAGTGCCAACCTCAGGGATGGGAAGAAAAGGGAGGTAAGGCTCTCAATAGGCTGGAAGAAAACACCACCATCACAGGCTCCACACCAGCTACTGAAGGCACCCACTCACCCATGAAGGTAAATCTAGATGGGGTTAGTCCCAGGGTAAGGTGGTTGGCACGGCTTGGGGTCGCCATCATAAGGGGGGCTGGTTGGGAGGAACTGGAGGATAGTGGGATGATGAAAAACCAAACTGTCAGTAACTCACAAGGGTTCAAAACTGGACACCCTCTGCATACACAGCTTCCATGGAAATATAAAACTACAGTTCTCTGCCTTGAAAGCTCGTTACATATTCCGGTCAAAGGAGTGAAAATAAACAAGCTCAGGTATTTTGGGGCATTTACCTGCAATTCAGATACATGCTACCTACATTTGGTTATCAGGAGGGGCAGGAGGGGCTTCATTAGAGAGGAAAAGCATATGAGAAGTATTTTTCTCATTTAAATGATTCAAATAATGCATATTTTAGCCAAATGGGATGTCCTCCCACAGGTCCTGCACTGCCTATTGGGCTTCCCTGTCGTAGTGGGACTAAAGTACTTTCAAGAGCTTGGAGAACCCTGCAGGGCTTTGCTAAAGGGAGAACCTGGTGGGGTACTGACTAACCAGTAAGTGTAAGTCCTAGAGACAGTGGATGACGAGATTGGGGGGAGGGGACGCTGGTGATGGGGGATGGCCAGACAGAGGGGGAGCAAAAAAAATAACGATTTTCCAGATGGAACCTGGAAGTGAAGGACATTACAGCTGTATTTAGCTTTTACAGTTCAAGCTGTGTTTTTAAGTATGTCACAACTGACTTTTTGTTAACAGCATCCGTAGTAATCACAAGTCAACTTGGGCTCATTTTTTTTCTAAACGTAGTTCTCATGCAGTAAACAGCATCATGATGTGTTTGTTTCTTATAAGAATGACCATTTTTATTTCTGCATGTTTGAGGCTTACTGCACAAGGTCTTTCTTACAAGACAATTTAGCCACCATTACAATATCTGCGCAGGTTTCACCCTAGTGTGGCTGATGACACCAGGAGAAAGGACTGCTGTGTGACTGGACTTCTCTGCTGGGACTAAAGTAGAAGAACTTTTGTATTTGACTTTTAATTTAGGGTTAAAAAACTAACATACAAAAAAAAAAGTGTGTGTTTGGGTTAACTGAACTGAATGGGTATCTGAAGAGTTATCTGGGTGTAAATCTCAGGTGACTGAAAGGACTTAACTGCTGTGAGGTTTAAATTACTTATAGAAAGATCTGGTAAGTAGGGGGTAAGGCTTAGCTTGAAGGAAGCTACATTTAAAGACTGCCTTAGAAAGTTTCTAAGCATAGCCAGAAGACACCAGGAGAAAGGACTGTAGTGACTGGACTTCTGCTGGGACTATATTGCCCTCCTTCCTCCCGGCCACCCAAAGCTAGTTCTATTTTTATAGGCACAGAATTTGACTGACAACAGGAACTTCCTGTTTAGGGGCAGGAAGTGAGTGATCACAGAACCACCAAGGACCCACCATCCTAGAAGGGCAAGAGTAGCTCTCCTGCCCCTCTAGCTGCTGGAGGTCTGCTCTGAGCAAGTAAGTGGTCTACTACGAAATATAGGTTATATTCTTGTCTCAGAACAGGACAATCAGGAGCTTAAAGGACACACAGGCAGAAAGTTAAGAGAGAGAGAAAAAAAAACAGAGGAAAGAGTAAGGATTGCAAACAGTTAAGGGCCAGAAATAAGACATGATTGAGTGGTGCAGTGCAGTGGCTGTGGAGCAGCAGTCTTCGGGAGATGTTCTGGAGGATGCGGTGTTGTCTCATCTGCAGGCACCTCTGGGCTGAGGGAGGAGGTTGCTCATCTCCAGGCTGAGTTGGCCAGGATTTGTGGGACCTCCTCTTCCATCCAGGGACCACCAGTGCCACTGCCGTTGCCTCAGAGGTTGCCAAGAAGAGGCGGTTGGACCACAGTGGGCTCAGGGAGGGTGAGGTGGTGGAACAGGCGCATCCCTCCCATTGTACCTCTCCACAATTCCCTATGCCATTCTGGCAAAGTGTGGTTCCTCTGGAGGCACCCACAGTGAAGACCAAGGAGAATGCTGGAACCTCCACAAAGGAGACCCAAAGGAGGGTGGCAGGGGACCCTGCAGGGGAAGGAAACAACTCCTGGTGGGGGACTCCATTGTTAGGAAGGTAGAACTGGGAGGAAGGGAGAGGGAGGTAAGGTGCCTGACTAGCCCATGGCTTGCAGGGACAGGAAGCAAATCCTCAGGATTGCGGAGCAGCTGCACAGGGAGGGGCTGGATGTCATTGTCCACCTAGGGACAAATGACCTGGCTAAGAAAAGAGGATTAGAAGTGCAGGAAGAGTGTGTGGAATTGGGGAGGGGCCTTGGTCAAGCTAGCACGCGGTAACCTTCTCGGAGGTGCTACCTCATCTATGGCATGGAGAGGCTAGGGTGTTCCGCACCATGGGATTCAATCAGTGGTTGAAAACTGGTGTGGAGCTCAGGGATTTAGCTTCATTGGGGACTGGGGTCCACCTGGAGTGATGCAAGCCTATACTGGCATGATGGGCTGCATCTGTCGGGAGGGAACCAGGATCCTAGGTGATAGGTTTAAATGCTTCATTGGCAAGCTTTTAAACTAGCCAAAGGGAGGCAACGGAAAGGAGCAGGAAATCCTAGCCCCCAAAATAATCACAGTAGTAAGCGTAAACACCAACATAGAGGTGTCTATAGGGAGAAGGGCAGAGGTAATGAAGAAAGTGACAAAGGCAAGAAGGACAGGGATGGAGTAAAAGGGGTAAGGCCATCAGGAAATGGAGGGTAATGAGTACCAATGCCGTAGTCTGGGCAACAAGCTCCTGAGCTGATGGCCTTAATGGAAGAGGATGCCTGGATATCGTGAGCAGTCACAGAAACATGGTACACAGAGAACCATGACTGGATGTTAACATACCAGGTACATAACCTACAGGAGAGACAGGCAGGGAGAAGAGGGAGTAGCTCTCTATGTAAAGGAAGGGATAAAAGCAACTGAACAAAAGAGTAAACAGGGAGGAGAGGAGGCACTGTGGGTCACCTTGGAGACTGGAAAGGGTACCACAATCCGCACGGGGGTTGTGTACAGACCCCCATGTCAGGGGGAAGGAATGGACAAGGATATGATAGAAGGCATTCTTAGAATGGCAGAGAAAGGGGAGATACTGTTGATGGGAGACCTGAATATGCCAGATGTTAACTGGAGCACATCTGCTGCAGCCACATCCAACAGCAGGGCCATTCTTGATGCCCTGCATGTGGCAGGCATTAGACAGTTAGTTTCGGAACCCACTCGTGAGGGAGCAATCTTAGACCTCGTACTCTCAAACAGGGGCAGTGAGAGGATCTCAGATCTAGAAGTGGGTTGCCATCTGAGGACAAGTGACCATCAAACAGTGTGGTTCACGTTAAACTCAGCTACAGAGTCAAGCCATACAAAAGTGAGGGTACTGGACTTTAGGAGGGCTGACTTTGGCAAGATGGAGAGTGCCTCAGAAAGCACTAGCAAACAGGCTAGAAGGAGTGTGGAGCAATAATGGGGAATTATCAAAACTGCCATCACAGAGGCAACAAGCCTTTGTGTGAAGCAAATAGAACAAATCAAAGCGAAGAAAAAGCCACTATGGTTCTCAAAAGAGGTGGCTGTGAAAGTCAGGAAGAAAAGATAGCATTCCGAAGTATAAGGAAACACAGAAGGAGCAGGACAGAGAGCTGTACCAGTTAAGGCAGAAGGAAGCAGGGAGGGAAGTCAGAATAGCAAAGGCCCAAACTGAGGAAAGATAGCCAACTCAGTTAAGAAGGGATAAAACCTTTTATAGGTACATCAGCGGAAAAGACAAAGGAGGGATAGTGAGGCTGAATAGAATGAACAGCAGGTGGGCAGAGGGGACAGTGAAAAGCAGGAATACTGAATCGAATATTTCTGCTCAGTATTCACAAAAGAGGAGGGGAAGGCGCCTAATCCAATTAACAGAAGCACTCTTGATAGGGGGTCGATCCCAGTCCTTTCACAGAAGAAAGGGTTCTGCAAGAACTCCTAAAACTGAAGGTGGACAAAGCAATGGGTCCTGATGGAATTCACCCCAGAATTCTAAAGAATTAAGGAGGAACTAGTCAAACCACTGGCTACTCTTTTAATAAATCATGGGAGGATGGTGTGGTACCCGAGGACTGGAGGAAGGCGGATGTGATTCCCCTTCACAAAAGTGGGTCCAAGACAGAGGCAGGAAACTACAGACCTGTCAGTCTGACCTCTGTGGTAGGGAAAGTGATGGAGTCACTCTGAGGAAGAATAATCCAGTACCTAGAGGCCAGTGGAGCACAGGACCCAAGGCAGCATGGGTTCTAGCGGGAAGGTCATGTCAGGCGAATCTAATAGATTTCTTTGACTGGGTGACCAAAGTAGTAGACCAGGGAGGGCTGTGGACATGGCCTACCTAGACTTTAGCAAGGCATTTGACACAGTCCCACACAAAGATTAATAGTCAAATTAACCAGCCTGGGGTGGGACCCAGGGTGGTAGCCTGGGTAAAACATTGGCTGGACAACAGGACACAGAAGGTAATTGTAAATGGAGTCCATTCTGAAGAAAGGGGGGTTACTAGTGGGGTACCACAGGGTTCAGTATTGGGTCCAGTCCTTTTTAATGTCTTCATCAGTGACATTGCAGAGGGATTGGAAGGAAAAGTATGCCTTTTTGCAGAGGACACAAAAATCTGCAACAGGGTTGATATACAAGGAGACGTGGAAAGGATGAAAAGGGACTTGGCAAGGTTGGAGGGGCAGCTAGGATTCAATGCAAAGAAGTGCAGAATAATGCACCTTGGAAACAAGAACCCAGGGGAAGAATACACAATGGGTGGGGAGGTAGTAACAACAACAAAAAAGGAAAGGGACCTGGGGGTAATCATATCAGATGACCTTAAGGTTAGCAAGCAATGTGAGAAGGCAGTAGGGAGGGCTGGGGGTACACTAGGATGTATAAGGAGAGGCATCAGCAGCAGAAAACAGGAAGTTGTTATCCCTCTGTGCAGACAGTTGGTGAGACCCCATCTGGAGTACTGTGTCCAGTTCTGGAGACCCCATCTCCGCAAGGACATAGACAGGATAGAGGCAGTCCAGAGGAGGGCAACTAAAATGGTGCAGGGTCTGCAAGAGAAGCCATATGAGGAGAGACTAAAGGAGCTTAATATGTATACCCTTGAGGAAAGAAGGAGAGGGGACATGATAGAAACTTTTAAGTACCTCAGTGGAATCAACAAAGTCCAAGAGGTAGCATTTTCAGAAAAAGAGACTTGCAAGAACAAGGGGACACAATTTAAAGATAGAAGGAGGGCGGTTCAGGGCAATGTGAGAAGTATTATTTCACAGAGAGGGTAGTGGATGCATGGAACAGCCTTTCTGAGGAGGTTGTGGGGTCTAAAACTGTGGGAGAATTCAAGAATGCATGGGACAGACATAAGGCAATTCTTGTGGGGGGTAGGAAGAAATAGGCTGTTGGTTAATTAGGATCTGCGGCCTATCCTGTAGGTAGGGAAATGGGCAGACTAGATGGGCCTAGCGGTCCTTATCTGCCGTCAAAGTCTATGTTTCTATGATGGGGCTGCGTGCTGAGCGTCTGCAGCAGAAGGCCATTTAATTCCTGTGTGCCAAAACCTAGTGGCACTTTTTCAGCTCAAAGCAGCAGTAAAATGAAATGGATGAGGAAAAGCAGCAAAGGCAACATGTTGTTTTATGCTGCTGTATCGGGCAAGTTGGGCAGTGATCCCAGCGGTAGCACAGCTTCGACGAGAAACTCACTTATAGCCCTGCTAAACTGAGGCAATCGTCTTTTCTTTGTTCACAGAGTAACTTGAAAGTGCAACTGCCTATCATGTACAAACTTGAGTGGTCTTATTAGACAATCACTCTACAAAGTTTGGTAACAGGCTTGCGTCATTTCCAATATAATGGTGCTGCTGGGAACGTTTACAAGACTCTTTAAAGCGGGTGTCCAGCCTCAAGCAAAAGAAACCAATAATCGGTAGGCAGCAGAACACAATTACAGAATATAAAAAAACCTCTGAATTTCAAGCCATGAAAACAGTTAGCCCCCCTTAACTTCAGCTGGAGGTCAAAGTCTATGACAATGTAATAATTTTCACTGCAGAATACTGTGGCTCCTCCATCAGGGTATATAACCTTAGCTACAGAAGAAGCGGCAGGAATAGATTTAGCCAAAGAGAAAAAGTCACAAAGATTATGGTTTGGGGTGGCAGAATCAGACCAGATAAGTTCAGAACCAAGGACCTATGCCACTTTCTGCAAAAGAACCTTATCAGAACCTTTTCTCCTGTTCTGATAAGGTTCTGAGAACGTTTAACATATTGGTTTTGGAGCCTCCTCCAACAGGTCCTTATCTAGTAAGAAGGCTGGTGGTGGTAGAAAGACCCAAAAGGAGGCTGGAGACAGTGTAGCAGTACCTCTCCATGTTGATTTTATACTCCTTGCCCTTCACTGATAATTAAGCAATAAGGCACGACAAGTTGTGTGTTATCGTGTATATCGTCCTCCTGGGGTGGGTTGAAGCATGAGGCAAAGCCGAGTGCTTCCACCACCCCAGGAGTGACGTTATTTAAGCAATCAGGCATGACCAAGGGTTATGTTAATGTTCTGTTAATCATCTTCTAGGGGTGTACTGTGGCACGAGGTGTAGCAGAGTGCCACATGCCCCTAGGAGGGTGATTAACTGACAAGTAACATAATCCCTAGGACTGCCTTAGTGCTATTATAATAAAAAATGTTTTTAAACAGTGTTAAACCTTGTTCAGCATATGGCTAAGCTCTACATGTATGTTAATAAAAGATTAACACAAGGCTGTTTAGAATGTTTGAAGCCAATCAGAAAGCTCCATTTCTCAGACCCTTTTTATAATACACAATAGCACACACCTTGGAGTGCCTTATTGCAATTATACAATGGCTCGATGTTATACAGAATAAAAAAAATATTTAAAAAAGGTTTTTGTAGATTTTTAGTGTGGCAATATATCTTTGTTTCTGAAAAAAAGAAATCAATGGGCAACAAATCCATACAGTGATGTTATTGTGTAATAACATCATCTCAGGCACACACTGGCCAATCAGAGTCCAGGAAATCTTCTTGCCATTGTATAATAATTGATAATGAAGGGTGGACAATGATGGTGAGAACACTTTCGTACTCCAAAGAGCTAGTAGCACCATAAAATAGCAGGCAGAAAAAGCACAGTTGTGTTAAGAACATACCATAACAGTAGAGCTTCGAGAGAATCTCTCATCAGGCCACACCTATGGAATTTTAGCCGCCAGGCACTAGGACCACATGGAAACCGAAGCCTGCCCTTCTCATAGAGGCAATGTTCACACTGCAGTGGAAGAACTCCAAGTTGCAGCAGCACAAATTTCTGCAGCTGATACATTCCTGAAACAGGCAACTGAAGTGGCCATGCCTCTGGTGGAATGGCCACGAACAACCTGAGGAAGTTCCTTACTGCACTTTAACAAAAATACAGTTGGCCAACCATTTGGAGAAGCACTGTTTAGAAACTGGTATGCCCTCTTTCCCAAGGGTGAAGGAAACAAAAAGCTGCGAGGACTTCCTGCTGTCCTTCATACGACGGACATAATATCTGAGTATTCTATGTTCATCTAAACTACGGAGCAATGCTTCCCTGAACTGGCATGGACAGGAAAATAAAAAAAAAAAAAAAGGGCAGGTGGATGGTTTGATTCAGGGTAAACTCAGACACCACTTTTGGCAAGAACTTAGGGTTGGTACGTAAAGACACCCTGTTTTTGTGGAAAATCAAATCAGCAGGCTCACACATCAGCGCCTGGAGCTTGGAAATCCTTCAAGCAGAAGTAATGGCAACTAAAAATGACACTTCACATGACAGAAAGCATAGCTCACATGTCAGAGCTGGCTCAAAATGAGCCAAAGTAAGTCTCTCTAGAATGAAATTTAAGTCCCAAGGCAGGACCGGATTGTGGATGGGAGGTTTCAAGTGAAGAATGCCTCTCAAGAAAGTACAGGACACCTCCAATTATGCCACCGTATGGCCATCAATGGGAACATGGAAAGCTGAAATGGCATCCAGGTGCGCCTTAATGGAAGAGTATTGCAGTCCAGCATCTGAGAGGGACAGCAAGTACTCTAGAATCTGATTCACTGAACAAATGAAGGGATCCAAGTGTTGGGAAGCAGCCGACAGAGCAAAGCACTTCCACTTCATGGAATAAGTGGCCCTGGTGGAGGATTTCCTAGCAGCCACCAAAATATCGGCCAACTTTTGGGATACCACACACCTAGCTATGGCTATGTCTTCAGGAGCCAGGCATGAAGATAAAGTGACTTGTGATCTAGATGGGCCTGGGTGCCCTGTTCCTGTGACAGCAGGTCTGTGAACAGGGGCAGGAGTACTGGAGGTTCCACCATCAACTGCCGCAGTAAGGGGGACCAGATCTGATGAGGCCAGAAAGAGGAAACGAGCATCAGAGTCACTTCTTCCATCTGAAGCTTGATTAGCACACTCTAAATTAGAGGGAAGGGAGGAAAGGCATAAAGGAATCTCCCTTTTCAAGAATGGGACAACGCATATCACCAGAAAAACCCAGGCCCTTGAGGGACCGAGCAGAAGTGTGGCAGTTTCATGTTGAGTGAGGACACAAAAGAGGTCCAACTCTGGAAACCCCACCTGTCGAACCGGTCTTCCACTACTTATTTAATGAAAAGTCTCACCAGGAAGGCACACTGAACAACAAAGTTGCTCATCTCCCGGTGCATCCTGGGGGAGAGAGTAGTTGGAGAATATGCAACAAGAAACAGTTGATAAATAATATGCATCAATACAAGACAAAGACAGCATTGTAGATCACAGCAATACAATTGGTGCAATACAAGTGGTTCAACCACTACCGAGGTCATCAGCTCTCACTTGTGCATTCTGGACTGCTACCGACTTAGTCTGTCTGCCAAAATGTTTTAGGTGCCTGGGACATGGACTACCGATAGTTCTAGACCGTGTTCTAGAGCCCACTGCCAAATCCTCATCACTTCTCTGCACAGGGGGTATGAATGAGTCCCCCCCTTTGTTTGTTTATGTAGTGCACTACACTGATGTTGTCTGCCTGCACCAGCAGAGGCCCTGGGGACAGGTAATTCTGGAAGACTGGCAGGCCATACAGAATGGCCCTCATCTCTAGAATGTTTATGTGGCAGGAACTCTCCACTGCGCTCCATGTACCTTGGGTCTGGTGAGGCTCCAGATGTGCCCCCCAGCCCATCCCCGAAGCATCTGCAGTGAGAATATGATGAGGGGAAGGGATTAGGAAAGGAACCCTTTTGAGCAAACTGCTAAGTTCCATTTACCACTGAAGCACCTTCTTTATTGGCAAAGTTGCTAGAACCTAATGTTCAACTCGTCGGTGCGACAATCCCACTGGACTCTTAATGTCCACTGGGGAATCTGCATGTGCAGCCTTGCCAGGGGGACCATGACAATGGCTGCTGCCATCAGGCCCAGCAGTCTCAGGAATGTCTTGGCTGTGACATACCTGTTGCTGTAGAGCACCTGGGCCTGTGCTGTAAAGCACTCTGCCCTGTCCTGGGGCAGGAAGGCTGATCCCTGAACAGTGTCCAGTATAGCTCCTATATACTGGAGAATATGAGAAGGGGTCAAGACTGATCTGGGCAGATTAACTGTGATCCCCAGTGCATTTAACAGCCATCTGGTATGTGCTAGGGTGTGAGACAGTTGCTCCTTGGACTGAGCTTTGAGCAACCAGTCATCTAGATCGAGGAAGATGTACAGTTTCTCCCTCCTGAGGGCAGTTGCCACAGCTGCCAAGCATTTGATAAATACCCGTGGCGCAGATGACAAGACAAAAGGCAATACCCTGAACTGGTAACACTCCACCTGAAACAGGAACTGGAGGTACTTCCTGTGCGCAGGGCAAACTCTGATGTGCAGGTAAGCATCTTGCATGTCTAGGAAGCATATCCAGTCCCCCTACTGTAGTAAGGGTAGCAGGCCTCGTACGGTTACCATCCTGAACTTCTTGTATACAGAGGTTCAGATTTCTCAAATCCAGGATGGGCCATAATTCCCCTGTGGATTTGGGGACTAGGAAGAAGTGGGAATACAAATACAGGTTACTCACCTGTAACAGTAGTTGTAGGAGTGGTATTTGTTGTTCATCCACACTATCTGGCAGGTACCTTGCCGCTTTAAGATGTGCCGGAAGGTCTTCAAGCTGGCTCCTCCAACCCACCCGGGTGGTATAACCCTCAGCTCCGCCCCATGATGCCAGATCTAGCCCACTGGAAGCCAGGTGTGTGTGTCGAAGCCGGGGAGGTTGCGTGGGTCCGTGTGGATGAACATCATATGCCACTCCTAGAACTACTGTTACAGTCGAGTAACCTGTTTTTCTAAGGACGTGGATATGTTGTTCAATCCACACTATCTGGCAGACTCCTAGCAGTTCTCCAGGAGGAGGGAGGCAAGGCGCACACCCCCTACATAGGGAACTGGGAATGGAGAACTGAGGCCCCAAAACCTGCATCCCAGCATGACTTAAGGTTGATGTGGTAATGGGAAATGAAGGTGTGTGCTGACTTTCAGGTAGCAGCTTTGTAGATTTCCTGGACAGGGACGTCCTGAGAAGCAGTCACCGACACAGCGGTATGATAGGTGGAATAAGCCCTAAGCCCTAAGGGAGGCTCCCTACTCGCCAACCTATAGCAGAGATCAATGCAGGAAGTGATCCACCTGCCAATCGTCCACTTGGCTGCAGGTCTGCCAGGTGCAGCTTCAGCATAGGTGATGAACAGCTGCCGAACCTCTCCCCGAACTTCCGCCATACGCTCTTTATAGTAGGTGAGCACTCATCCCAGGTCCAAGGTATGGAGCCTGTACTCAGCCTCCGAGGTGTGACTGGGGTAGAACACCGGCAGAGTCAACACTTGATTCAGGTGAATCTCTGACACCACCATTGGAAGAAATTTCGGGTTGGGGCACAGAACAACCTTGTCCCTGTGGAAGACCAGGTAGGGAGCTTCAATAGAAAGCACCTGAAGCTCCCCAATCCTTCTGGCTGACATGATAGCCACCATGAAGGCGGTCTTCCACGATAGGTGAGAGATGTCACAACTGTGCATCGGTTCGGATGGCTTGCCCATGAGCTTAGCCAATACCAGCAGTAAATGGTTCATGCACCGGAGAGGACATGTGATCTAGACCCTTAAAAAAGTACCCGACCACCTTCTCCTGCACCACCGACTGCTTGCGGGCCCACGCCTGGTGAGCAGAGATGGCTGTCAGGTGCACCTTGAAGGTCGTCGACCTGAAGACCCTACTGAGAGAGGGACCACAGGTAGTCCAAAATGCTAGCCAGCGGACAGGACGAGGGGTCCAATCCCTTGCCCTGACACCAAATGGAGAATCTGTTCTATTTGAAGGCATAGCATTTCCTGGTTGACTCCTTGCAGGATGCCTCAACGATGTTGACAACCTCGTCAGAAAGACCCAAGGCCTGGAACTCTAGCCGCTCAGGAACCAGGCCGTCAGGTGCAGGGATTGAAGGTCTGGGTGGAGAACCTTCCCCCGATTGAAGGAGAGCAGGTCTGAGCGGGCTGGAAGCTGCCTCAGGAGCCTGGAGCGGAGGCTTAGGAGATCTGGATACCAGAACTGGTGAGGCCAGTCTGGGGCTACCAGAATCACCTGTGCCTTGTCCCTCCTGATCTTGAGGAGCACCCTGTGGATCAAGGGAAATGGAGGGAAGGTGTAGAAAAGACCTGGGGTCCACAGCCTCGAGAAGGCATTCCCCTGCAGCGAACCCTGCTGAGAGGGGCAGGCATCGTACAGCCTCAGCTTGGTGTTCTCCCTGGAGGCGAACAGGTCCACCTGAGGGGTGCCCCAGTGGGAGAACAGATCCTGCACTATCTCCGTCAGGAGAGGCCACTCGTGAGATGCATCGCCTATCCAGCTGAGGGCATCGGCCAGACTGTTTGAGGCTCCTGCCACATGAATGGCTAGGAGATCTGCCTCCAGGCTGATCACGAGGGACCAAATGCGAAGAGCTTCCTTGCACAGGGGCAAGGAGCGCGTGCCGCCCTGTCTGTTGAGATAGTACATGGTCATGGTGTTGTCTGTCTGAACTTGGACCACTTGACCCTGAACAAATGGAGTGAAGGTGGTCAGGGCCAGCTGGACTGCTCAGAGCTCCAGCAGGTTGACGTGGCATCGGGACTCCTGAGGGGACCAGAGTCTGTGGGCTCTATGCTCTCCCAGATGGGCACCCCAACCCATCAGAGAGGGGCGCCCCAACCCATCAGAGGCGCGTCGGTTATCAGGATGACCATGGGCTTGGGGCAAACAGGATCCCTTCCTGCAGGTGGGATGGGACGAGCCACCACTGGAGGCCGTCCCGCATCCTCTGGGTCACAGGGGCCAGCTGGTCGAGATGACCTGAGTGCAGAGACCATTGGCTGGCCAGTTCCCATTGGAGAGAACGCATATGCTAGCGGCCCATTGGACCACACTGGTGCAGACTGCTATGTAGCCCAGAAGATGCAGGAAGTCCCGCGCGGGGTGCAATTATCCAACCAGAAATGATTAAGCAAAGGAGGAGAGAACCTCTTCCCTGTCCGCTGGGAGCCGAGCTCTGGCTCGGCAGGAGACTAACTCTGCCCCAATGAACTGGATCACCTGCGCAGGCACAAGTTGCAACTTGGCCTCGTTGATCAGAAGGCCATGGTCCGGAAGGCCAGATCCCTGGGCTGCTCCACCTCCAGCCTGGAGGGACCTGCTATCAGCCAGTCATCCAGGTAAGGGTACACCCAGACCCTCGGCACCTCAGGAACACTGCCATGCATTTAGTGAAGACCCTGGGAGCTGAAGAAAAGCCAAAGGGCGTGGCTTGGAACTCATAAAGGGTTCCCTCTGCCTGAAAGCAGAGGAACCACCGGTGGGAGGGATGGACCGGGACGTGGAAAAACACGTCCTGAAGATCCAGGGAGCAGAACCACATTCCTTGCTCCAGAGGTGATATTATCTATGCCAAAGTTACCATCCAAAGGTGCGTGGCCTTAAGAACTTATTTAGATCTTGCATATCTAGAATGGGGCGCCAGCCCCCCCCATCTGTTTCGGGACAAGGAAGTACCTGGAAATGAACCCTGGGTTGGGAGGAGGATCCACCACCTTCCAGATAACCCCCTTGTGAGGAGTCGATCGATGTCATCTCGGAGAGCCGACTGGGAGGCTGCGGACCCAGTAGCCCCCCATGGGGCGCATGCTCGAAAAGGGAAGGACCTGCTCGAATTCCAGAGGCAAGCCCCTGCCAACCACTTCCAGCACCCAGTGGCCCTTGGTGATAGCAGACCGGGTGGAAAGGAAATGGCTAAGCCAGCCCCCTCAAGGCACTGCCAGGACCCTTCACCCCTTCCCCCCGGGCTTCCTAACCGAAGAAACCATGGACTTGGCTCTAGGATGCAAAAATCTGAGCCTGCTGGCCCTGCTGCTGGGCTGGTCAAGCCACAGAAGTGGAGGGACGAAAGGGCTTATGCTTCTGGTAGCAGAGGCCCTTATCCTTCTGAGCAGATGTGACAGAATCCAAGGTGGCATTGGATTTCTCAATGCGTTGGAGGTGACCCTCCACACTGGGCCTGAACAGGTCTGTGCCCAGAAAAGGGGCATCCACCGTGAAGGTCAAGATCCACAACCAAGCCCTGCAGCGCATGACCACTGTGGCCGCTATGGAATAGGCACATGAATCGCCAATATCCAGAGCAGTCTGGAGCTGCTGCTTAGCCACCGCCCTACCCTGTTCTCAGACCTGCTTGACTGTGGTTTGGAGGTCAACCGGGAGATGAGAAAGCGCCTCATCCAGGGAGCCCAACAAGGCATGTGAGAAGTGTGCCATCACAGTGGCTGAGCTGGCCTGGCGAAGGCCCAATGAGGAGGCAGCATAAACGTTTTTGCCCGAGTGGTCCAGTTTCTTGGACTCCTTATCCAGGGGCTTGTCCACATCCCAGGCATTGCCGGAGTGCCGAAAAACAGAGTGCCACCAACCCCTCGGCCGAGGGGTGCTCCGTGAAGATCAAGAGGGAACCTGTGGGGACCGCATACTTGCAGGCCATCCAGGCTGACGGCACTAGGCAGGAGGCTGGATGCTGCCATAACTCTAGTGCCAGACCAACAATGGCCTCAGCAACAGTGAAGGCCTCTTTGGGGAATCCCCTTTATCCAGTATCTCCATCAAGGGATATCTGGCCCGCTTTTGCATGGGTTCGAGTGGCATCCCGCTGGACTCTGAGATGAGCCAAAGAATACCAAGGATTGAAGAAGGGCTCTCATCCGGAGACCGCCCAGGACTCCAGGTCCACTGGACGGGAGTGCAACAAGGAGACTTTGGACTCCAAAGAGTCTGCATACAGCTGGCAACCACCTGAGCCACTCTCCATTTGCCGAGGCTGATCGGGGGTGAGAGTGACCAACAGCCGATGGGGCAGACCTGAAGCCAACCAAGAAGTCTTGGATGGTGACCCATTTTTCCGCTGAGGAGGCAGTGGTTGGGGGAGCCAGTTTTGGCCGGGCCAGCAGCGCCGGAACTGGATCCTCGACTGAGGAAACTGTGGCGGAAGTCATCGGCCATTCGGGTGACAGCCACTTAATAGCCAGAGTAGAAGCCAGCATCAGCTTAGAGCCCATCAGAATGAACTGCTGCCACATTAAATCCTCATAGCACTGACGCAACTTGAGCCAGAGCCTCTCCTCAGTCGAGGAGGAAGAAGAGCGGCAGCGCCGTTTTCCGGGATGTTGGGACAGAGACTGCAGATGTCGGCGGGAATTACCCAACGTGGACCAAGACCGAGATCTCGACTGTCGGCAACGCTGACGGTGGACCGAGGAAGGAGCGGGGTGACCCACTGCCCCTCCAGTTCAGGGTCTTGGGCCAGAGACTTCAGCTCGGGAGGCTGAGCAGAGTCCCCAGAAGGCACTGGAAGCACCAAAGTCTGAGACAAAGAGTTGTCGGCCTCCTCGGTCGGCAACCTGTCAGTGGGCTCGAGAAAAATCTCGGCCACGTCGACAGGTGGCTTGGCCGACTGGTCTGATGGGGACACCATGAAACCAGCAGCCCAGGCTGCAACATCGACCGAAGTACAGAGCCCACGGTCCGGAGAATGAGATCTCTCCTGCTCCCAAGAACGTCAATGGTGGGTCTTACCTTTTTTTGGTTCCTTCTTCCGGGACCGAGGGGTGCCAGACCCAGAAGGACCCTCCCCTTTAGTCGAGAGGGACTGGCACAGCTCCCGAAAGGAAGCCATGTAGGAAGAGCCCAGTTGGAGTGGAATAAAAGGCGAAGCCAAAGAGGAGCTCGCCGCGGCCTGGGCCACCTCTTCCTCAAGGGCCGTGAGCTGTTCAAGCAAGCTGTTCCAATTGTTCCGCAGAGTCCACCACCGCGGACACCACCCAACAAGCCTCCTTCGGGTACAGTTTCTCCAGTCACCCCAGCTGGAGCCGGCAGTGCGGTCTTCGAGCACCGACGGAGAAAAGGACAGACGCAGATCGCAAGCCTGTGGATCGTGGTCATGCCCAAGGCAGTAAATGCATGTGGCACGGAGGCTGGTGCAAGGCATCTTCTGTACACAAGGGTACCGATGGAATCAGGGAACGGACTTGTCTTCCATCGCAGCCACAAGAGAAAGTGGACAAGACTGAACTCGGATGAGTTTAAGGGCAAGTTTTGAGAAAACAATCCGAAGAGTTAAGATCCAGGGCCTGCAAAACACGAGAGCACTAAGGATGGAACCTGAGCTTCCAAGTGGTAAGGAAGACCTGGCATCATGGGGCGGAGCCAAGGGTTATACCACCTGGGTGGGTGGGAGGAGCCAGCTTTAAGACCTTCCGGCACATCAAAGTGGCAAGGTACCTGCCAGATAGTATGGACTTAACAACATATTGACACTGCGGGCAAGCAAGGCACCACCACAAGTCCTGACCCGGGTCCCCCGACTTTCAGACCTTACCGCGAGATCGAGAGGGCTCCTGCTCCTGCCCTCCCCCGCCCGCCGAACCATCGCTCACAGACCGGACCGCAAGGTCGAGAAGGCTCCTGCTCCTGCCCTCCCCCTGAAACATCGCTCACAGGTAACAGCAAGCAACGCGGAACACTTTAGAGCCTTACCCATTGCAGGGACTCAGCTGCTCGCTGCTTTCCGGAGACGGCTACTGAGATGCTGAATCTGGTAGCCAGGCGCCATTTTAAATCGGCGTAGATGTGGAAACTGTTTTTTCTATTTAGAACTTTGGAATTCCTGCCTTTGAGCATAATCTCGGTGGATGCCTTAACAACATTTCCTGAATCTAAAGGCTATGTGTGTGCTCTCTAAATGTATCTGTCATCCTGGTTCACCCGGAAATTTGCTTTGATCCACGAGATACATAGGGTGCCTTAAATATATTTCCTGCCTTAAAGGCTAAGTGTGCTGTAAAAAGTAATACAAGAAAAAAAAAAAAACATGCAATGGTGAAAGCTAGATCTAGTTCAGGGACTGCACTTGAAAGCAGCGCTAAGCGCGTGAGCCTCTCCCGACCTACTCAGTTTCATTGCAAACAATGCCAGGATCTATGTCTTTTTGTCTGACTGCATAATATTTTTCCTTTCTCATTAGGCTCTAGCTCACCCTCCCCCATCTTTCCCTACTATTTAAAAATCCATTGCTCACAACTTTTTCTTTCCATTTCAGACCGGACCGCGAGGTCGAGAGGGCTCCTGCCCTCCCCCGCCCCCCGAAACATCGCTCACAGGT
Source organism: Neoceratodus forsteri (assembly GCA_016271365.2). Taxonomy (NCBI): domain Eukaryota; kingdom Metazoa; phylum Chordata; order Ceratodontiformes; family Ceratodontidae; genus Neoceratodus; species Neoceratodus forsteri. The sequence continues at coordinate 942,857,002 of CM028137.1, forward strand.
AACAGCAAGCAACGCGGAACACCTTAGAGCCTTACCCATTGCAGAGACTCAGCTGCTCGCTGTTTTCCGGAGATGGCTCTGCCCCGCTGACTTCACCGGCTGCCCGCCACCCCACCCCACCCTTGGCGGCGTTCCCTTATGTAGCTGCTGAGATGGTCATGTGAGCTGAAAATACCTATCAGCTCACTTACCATCTGCAGCCTATACATCCTCCACTAGGGCCCCTCTGTTGACATTGGAATAACTAGCCACTCCCATTATAAACTCTCAGCACTGTACTATTATCTCTTTCATGCCACTTCACTTCTCAGTATCCCCACTAGAGGCCCTCCTGCTACCTATGTTTCCCTCAATAACTAAAGAAGCCTCTCCACTCAAAACTATCACTGTAACTACCAATTTGTTTCCCAATCTCTGGCAACATTTCCCCTGATGAGCTATTGACATTTTACTTTTAAAGAGTAACTTGCCCCTTCTTTTAATTTTCCCATTAGCTGATACACTTAACCTACTAACCCTGCAAAACCTCTGACATAGCCTCGGGTTCCCAACCCTGTACTGAACTTCCTTGCCAGACATTAGATTATACTAGTGCCCTCTCATTAAAGGCTCCTCTCTCCCTGCTTTATACCCATAGTGACCCCTGCTAATATGGCCTTCTTTAGCCAATCCCTGTCTGGACATGGTGGTGTTGAGGTATCTCTCCGTATGGGGGGTGATGGGCGACTGACTCTCCCCCCTCCTCACCTACCTCCTGACAATCTGGGCAGGACCCTCCTAGCCCTTGGAGGTGACAAAGAATCTAATCCTGGCCCTATCTCCCCAAATCTTACTCTAAACAACCCCTCATGCCCTGAGTGGGCTGATACCAAAGGGCTCAAACTCACTCATATGAACATCTGCAGCCTAAGGCACAAATTCCATGAAACTGAGGCTTGGGTGGCTCTATATAAGCCTGACATACTAGCCTTGACAAAAACTTGGCTCAAACCTCAGATCCTCCCCCACGAAGTGGACATATTGGGATACCTTACTTTTCGAAAAGACAGGATTGGGAAAAGGGAGGTGGGGTCATTATTTATGTCAGCACTGACCTTCAAGCTACAGAGTTGGACTGCCCCCTATTAATGACCCTCTGGTTGAAATGTTGGCGGTCAAAGTACTTCTTGGTAACACCAAACCCCTTACCATAGGAAGTGTCTACATCCCCCCACAATCTGCTGCCTCCTCTCTGGAATCCATAACTAGCCACCTTGAGGTCTACCCCCTGGGAGAAACCATACTACTTGGGGATTTCAATCTCCATTGGCTGTCCCTACTCTCCTCCTCTACTAAAAACCTATTACTTGGGTCACCTCTTACCCAGGTCATCAACCTCCCCACAAGACACAATCCTAAGACTGGAAACCACTCTCTCATTGATTGGATCCTTGTCTCCTGCCCAGGCTGTATCCTGTCAGCAGGGATTATGGCTGATGCCTTGAGCGATCACTCGCCCACTTTCTGCATATGGTCCAACAAGCCCCCTAAACTTGCCGAAAAGATCATTGAAGCGAGAAACTACAGTAGATTTGTACCTGCAGACTACTGCTCCCAGCTGTGGAACTCTGACTGGGCCCCATCACCTCTCTCCCCACACTCGACGAAGCACTTGAGTATTTCACCCAGATCGTTTTGTCTGCGTCTAACTCTCATGCCCCGATAAAAAAGCTCAGGGTACAGTGAAAATGCCATAAATGGCTGAGCCCTTGCCTCAAGCACTCCATGCTCCTCCGGGACCGAGATTGGGGTACCTTCAAATCTTCTGGCAGCCCAACAGACTGGGAAAAGTACAGAGAGCTGAGAAACCAATGCAAAAAATCTTCGGAAAAAGCCAAGTCTCAATACTTAAATGACCTACAAACTAGGCACCTACGGGACCCAAAAAAATTCTGGGGCCACTTAAATCTACGTATCAAGGGCTCCTCAACCAGCCAAATGGACTCCATCATGGTGGGGGACTCCCTGACTAATGACCCAACCATAGTGACTGAGGCTTTCTGTGCCTCCTACTCTACCCCGAGTGGGTCTCCCCCCCGGGTTCCCCATGGGCCTAACCTATACTCTGGAGATGCTTGGGCACTCATTTAATTTCACCTAAAGCTGGTCAAACAGGCAGAGGTATTACCTCTCCCTCATTAAAATTGACCCTTCTTCCTCGCTAGGGCATGACCAGCTTGAACCTCGCCTCCTGAGGGCTGCCGCCCCGCTGCCCATCCGTCACCCTTACTTATAAATAGGTCACTGCAGGAAGGAAGGTTCAAAAATGTGGAAAGTAGTGACCATTGTCCCTGTCCACAAAAGTGGACCCGAGACAAATTGGGAAATTATAGACCAATTTCCCCTTCTCAGTCCTCTGGGGAAAATTCAGTAGCGGCTAGTCTCAAACCAACTACAAGACTACCTTGAGCTACACTCACTCATGGCTGATGTTCAACACGGCTTTAGAAAGGGACATGGCACTGACACTGCACTTATCCGACTCACTACGGACATCCTTTCCTCTATGGACCAAGGTTCCCCAATGGGCGCCCTCTTCATTGACCTATCTAAGGCCTTTGATTTGGTTAACCATAATCTCCTCCTCTCCAAACTCCAGACCTTAGGTCATGATCACCACTCACTCTCCTGGTTCGAGAGCTACCTGAGGGACCGCTCCCAAAAGGTCCGCTGGAAGGGTGCACAGTCTGGCCTTAGATCGGTCTCCGCTGGGGTACCTCAGGGCTCAATCCTGGGCCCTCTGCTCTTCTCACTCTTCCTCAATAATATTGAGGGAAACAGCCTCAGCAGCAATCTCATTCTATATGCCGATGACACTGTCCTATACTACAGTGACCCCCAACCTAGTGTCATCTCAACTATACTGCAGGACAGTCTCTCCTCCCTGGAGGCCTGGTTCTCCGCAAACTCCCTTAAGCTCAATGATGAAAAAACTAAAGCCGTACTGTTTGGCCCGAGACGCCTGGGCTCTGACAGAAGCCAGTTCCTCCAGATCTATACCAGCCAAGGAAAAAGAGTTGAGGTCATATCTAGTTTCAAATATCTTGGGGTCCATCTAAACCAAGAAATGACCTTCCAATTCCATATCGACTCAAACCAGGTCCACCCATCAAAAGCTTGGCCTCCTTTTCATATGGGGAAGTCCTTATCCTCTATTGCAGCTGTGCAATAACTGCAATCTCCTTCCATCCATCCTATATGGGGCTCCTCTTCTGCAGTTCCTCCGTGAGGCCAGATACAAAAACTCTCAGTACTCTATAACGAGTGGCCCATTTCACCACTAACTCCTCTCTAGGAGACATCATTGTGAGGCCCTAAAGGAGCTAAACTGGCCCACTCTCCGTCCTGAAACTTGCCTACCCTGTTGCCTGCCTAGCTTTCAAGTTTGTTTGCCTAAGTCCCCTCCCCTCTCAGAGGACTTCTTTCTCCAGAACTCATTCCAGAACCTTGCGATCAACTGCAAGTCACCCTCTAATCATCCCTAGAGCGCGCTCAAACCCTGGCAACGCTTATTCAGATTTGTTGCCCCTCACCTATGGAACTCCCTACCACCTCAACACTAACTCACCCACCCTCTCCCAGTTCAAAATGGTCTGAAAGTACATCTTCTCAATCTCAGTCTATGCGGATGTAACCGTTAACCCCGACCAGTCCCCTGGCCCGCTGCACTGCTCTGTACTTCCCTTTGAATTGACATGTAACGCTAAATGTGGACTTGATTAATATGGAACCTATGTACATACTGTATAATATGTGAGGTCTAAACTCTCTGTCTATACATGGAGCCTATATGAGAACCCCTCTGCTACCCTTATATAAATATTATCACTGTACTATGGTGTTACCTATGAGAACCCTTCTGTTACCCTTGTATAAATATTATCACTGTTCTATGATGTTACAAATGTAACTAATTGTATCTATCGTTTTGTTGTGTCCTTTCTGTAACTAATTCCAGGTCACCCCTGAAAAAGGGACCATTGGTCTCAGTGGGCTTACCCGGTAAACAAAATCTAAATAAATAAATAAATAAATATCTACGTCCCTAGATCCCCGTTCCTCTGATCCCCAGGAACTAGTTCTATAGCTTTCTTCTACAGTAATGTGCAGATTTCCTCCTGTAGCAGGGTGTGTGGTCTGGAGGTAAGTTGAGAGGATTGGTGGAAGGTTGGGAGGCAACTCCAGAATCTCTAGAAAGTGGCCTTGCTCTATGAGCTGCAGGACCTAAGCATCTGTTGTAATCTCACTCCCCCTGTCCAGGTGGAGGGAGAAGCAACCCCCCTACCACCACCTCCTGAAGTATTGGGAGGGTGGGGGTCTAGTATGGAGTCATTCTGAAGCACAGCTACCAGCTGGGGCCACACCTCCACCTCCTGGGGCTTTTCCTGTGGTGTAGGTAGGGACAGGCAAAGCTGCACTTGTTTTACGCTTGCCCTGCTGTCGGGCTCCCCACCTGGGTCTGTGGGTGGCACGACGAAAGGGCACCCTCTGTCCACCTTTTGACTGGGTGTGGCAAAGTGGGTGGACTGATCGCAGAGTAAGGTAGAACAGGCAGACTAGATGGGCTGAAGGCCTTCTCTCCTGTCAGTTTTTATGTTTCTCCCCCCCCAAAACAACGTGCAATGACTTAAAATTCAAATGGTTTTTAAATGTTATATAAGGATTCTACAGGCCATACTTCTGTGAGAAAATAGGGCAGCTCTGATGGCAAAGGGGATCCTTTCAGAAGGAACAGGTTGCACCATAATAGGCACCGCATGGCACTATGGTATTGGCAAACAGATTGCTGGAATGGGATACAATCTCAGATATTCTCAATTTAAATTATAGTTCTGGGCAAGGACTTGGCCAAGCATATGTACCACGAGAAAAAGAAGCCCAAGGGAATGAGTTCAAGCAAACATTTACCAAAAAAAAACAAAAAACATTACAGTCTAAGATCTGCTACATCGTTCAGGATCACTAATGCTAGAAGCCTCAATAAAATGGAGAAAGTAAAAGTAATCTTTTACGACAATGAGTATTGCGTGGTGGACATAATACAAGTGAAATATCCTGCTACAATCCTAAATATTTATAGCTTTATATCAGTTCTTGAACAAGTATCAAGCTATAAATATTTAGGATTGTATCTGGATAATTTGGTTAAATGGAATATTCATATACAGCATGTTACTAAAAAAGTTGGAACATGCTTTGCAGCATTGTATCACATTATGCAATGGTGTATGAAAATCCTGTAACCTCATCGGTCAAAACATGTCACATGACCGTTGGTAAATGCTGCATAACCCACAGCTGATGAATGGCATTTATAGAAAACATAATTAAACACATTTTAAATTTATTTTACACATGGGTCCATTGTATAACCGCAATAAGGCACTCCAGGGTGTGTGTTATTGGGAGATTTACCCACTAATCGTGTGGTTAAGTCACTCTGCTGCACCTCGTGACCCACCACACAAGGAGTGGGTAAATCCCCAATAACCCACACCCTGTCGTGCCTTATTGCTTTATTAGATGCTACATGACTGAGGCGGTTAGGAAACACGTAGTCAATACTTTAGTGGTACCTCTGTTGGATTTTGGGGACTTAAGGTTTGCTGGGGCGTCCTCTTCACAGTTACTTGAATTAGATACTATATATAATAAATTGGCTCAGTTTATTCTTAATGTTCCTAAGAGAACACACAGATATGAACTTTATAAATGCATAGACTGGTTGTATCTTAAGGATAGAAGATCTTTGCATGCACTACTATACTAATTATTGGCAATGCTTATAAGGCAAGGCAACTTTTATTGATATGGTGCCCATTCTCAGAGGCTTTGGGCACCCAACAATATAACAAATCAGAAATAAAATGGGAACTTAAATTAGGTAAAAGTTTAGAATCAGAATAAAATTCAGAATTTCAGCTTTATAATAAATAACATAACAATAGTTTAGGCAGTTGGGTTGGATAAGCATGGATTGGATAACATGGGTAGTATACAAGCGGTATCTCTATGATGATCTTTCCTTGTGGGGGTGCATGGGAGTGTGTAAATACACTGTGCAGTTGCAACCATAACACAGAAACATAGAAACATAGACTTTGACGGCAGATAAGGACCGCTAGGCCCATCTAGTCTGCCCATTTCCCTACCTACAGGATAGGCCGCAGATCCTAGTTAACCAACAGCCTATTTCTTCCTACCCCCCACAAGAATCACCTTATGTCTGACCCATGCATTCTTTAATTCTCCCACAGTTTTAGACCCCACAACCTCCTCAGGAAGGCTATTCCATGCATCCACTACCCTCTCTGTGAAATAATACTTCCTCACATTGCCCCTGAACCGCCCTCCTTCTATCTTTAAATTGTGTCCCCTTGTTCTTGCAAGTCTCTTTTTCTGAAAAATGCTACCCTCTTGGACTTTGTCGATTCCACTGAGGTACTTAAAAGTTTCTATCATGTCCCCCTCTCCTTCTTTCCTCAAGGGTATACATATTAAGCTCCTTTAGTCTCTCCTCACTCTGGCTTCTCTTGCAGACCCTGCACCATTTTAGTTGCCCTCCTCTGGACTGCCTCTATCCTGTCTATGTCCTTGCGGAGATGAGGTCTCCAGAACTGGACACAGTACCTCAGATGGGGTCTCACCAACTGTCTGTACAGAGGGATAACAACTTCCTGTTTTCTGCTGCTGATGCCTCTCCCTATACATCCCAGTATACCCCAGCCCTCCCTACTGCTTTCTCACACTGCTTGCTAACCTTAAGGTCATCTGATATGATTACCCCAGGTCCCTTTCCTTTTTTGTTGTTGTTACTACCTCCCCACCCATTGTGTATTCTTCCCCTGGGTTCTTGTTTCCCAGGTGCATTATTTTGCACTTCTTTGCATTGAATCCTAGCTGCCATACTTCTGACCATTCCTCCAACCTTGCCAAGTCCCTTTTCATCCTTTCCACGCCTCCTTGTGTATCAACCCTGTTGCAGATTTTTTGTCATCTGCAAAAAGGCATACTTTTCCTTCGAGTCCCTCTGCAATGTCACTGATGAAGACATTAAAAAGAACTGGACCCAATACTAAACCCAGCGGTACCCCACTAGTAACCCCCCTTTCTTCAGAATGGACTCCATTTACAATTACCTTCTGTGTCCTGTTGTCCAGCCAATGTTTTACCCAGGCTACCACCCTGGGTCCCACTCCCAGGCTGGTTAATTTGACTATTAATCTTTTGTGTGGGACTGTGTCAAATGCCCTGCTAAAGTCTAGGTAGGCCAAATCCACAGCCCCTCCCTGGTCTACTACTTTGGTCACCCAGTCAAAGAAATCTATTAGATTCGTCTGACATGACCTTCCCGCTGTGAACCCATGCTGCCTTGGGTCCTGTGCTCCACTGGCCTCTAGGTTCTCGACTATTCTTTCCTTCAGAAGTGACTCCATCACTTTCCCTACCACAGAGGTCAGACTGACAGGTCTGTAGTTTCCTGCCTCTGTCTTGGACCCACTTTTGTGAAGGGAATCACATCCCCTTCCTCCGTCCTCGGTACCACACCATCCTCCCATGATTTATTAAAAGAGTAGCCAGCGGTTTCACTAGTTCCTCCCTTAATTCTTTTAGAATTCTGGGGTGAATTCCATCAGGACCCATTGCTTTGTCCACCTTCAGTTTTAGGGAGTTCTGGCAGAACCCTTTCTTCTGTGAAAGGACAGGGATCGACCCCCCTATCACGAGTGCTTCTGTTAATTGGATTAGGCACTTCCCCCTCCTCTTTTGTGAATACTGAGCAGAAATATTCGTTCAGTATTCCTGCTTTTTCACTGTCCCCCTCTGCCCACCCACTGTTCATTCTATTCAGCCTCACTATCCCTCCCTTTGTCTTTCTACGCTCACTGATGTACCTATAAAAGGTTTTATCCCCTTCTTAACTGAGTTGGCTATCTTTTCCTCAGTTTGGGCCTTTGCTATTCTGACTTCCCTCCCTGCTTCCTTCTGCCTTAACTGGTACAGCTCTCTGTCCTGCTCCTTCTGTGTTTCCTTATACTTCCGGAATGCTATCTTTTTCTTCCTGACTTTCACAGCCACCTCTTTTGAGAACCATAGTGGCTTTTTCTTTTCGCTTTGATTTGTTCATTTGCTTCACACAAAGGCTTGTTGCCTCTGTGATGGCAGTTTTGATAATTCCCCATTGTTGCTCCACACCTCCTTCTAGCCTGTTTGCTAGTGCTTTTCTGAGGCACTCTCCCATCTTGCCAAGTCAGCCCTCCTAAAGTCCAGTACCCTCACTTTTGTATGGCTTGACTCTGTAGCTGAGTTTAACGTGAACCACACTGTTTGGTGGTCACTTGTCCCCAGATGGCAACCCACTTCTAGATCTGAGATCCTCTCACTGCCCCCGTTTGAGTCTGAGGTCTAAGATTGCTCCCTCACTAGTGGGTTCTGAAACTAGCTGTCTAATGCCTGCCACCTGTAGGGCATCAAGAATGGCCCTGCTCTTGGATGTGGTTGCAGCAAATGTGCTCCAGTTAACATCTGGCATATTCAGGTCTCCATCAACAGTATCTCCTTTCTCTGCCATTCTAAGAATGCCTTCTATCATATCCTTGTCCATTCCTTCCCTCTGACATGGGGGTCTGTACACAACCCCTGTGCGGATTGTGGTGCCCTTTCCAGTCTCCAAGGTGACCCACAGTGCCTCCTCTCCTCCCTGTTTACTCTTTTGTTCAGTTGCTTTTATCCCTTCCTTTACATAGAGAGCTACTCCTCCCCCTCTTCTCCCCTGCCTGTCTCTCCTGTGGTTTATGTACCCTGGTATGTTAACATCCCAGTCATGGTTCTCTGTGTACCATGTTTCTGTGACTGCTACGATATCCAGGCATCCCTCTTCCATTAAGGCCATCAGCTCAGGGAGCTTGTTGCCCAGACTATGGGCATTGTTACTCATTACCCTCCATTTCCTGATGGCCTTACTCCCTTTTGCCCCATCCCTGTCTTCTTGCCTTTGTCACTTTCTCCATTTACCCCTGCCCTTCTCCCTATCGACACCTCTATGTTGGTGTTTGCTGCACTTACTACCCTGATTATTTGGGGGCTAGGATTTTCCTGCTCCTTTCCAGTGCCTCCCCCCTTGGCTAGTTTAAAAGCTTGCCAACGAAGCATTTAAACCTATCACCTAGGATCCTGGTTCCCCTCCTGGACAGATGCAGCCCATCATGCCAGTATAGGCTTGCATCACTCCAGGTGGACCCCCAGTCCCCAATGAAGCCAAATCCCTGAGCTCCACACCAGTTTTTCAACCACTGATTGGATCCCATGGTGCAGAACACCCTAGCCTCTCCTATGCCATCGATGGGTAGCACCTCCGAGAAGGTTACTGTGCGTGCTAATTGACTAAGGCCCCTCCCCAATTCCACAAACTCTTCCTGCACTTCTCTAATCCCTTTCTTAGCCAGGTCATTTGTCCCTAGGTGGACAATGACATCCAGCTCCCTCCCCTGTGCAGCTACTCCGGCAATCCTGAGGATTTGCTTCCTGTCCCTGCAAGCCATGGCGCCAGGCAGGCACCTTACTCCTCTCCCCTTCCTCCCCCAGTTCTACCTTCCTAACAATGGAGTCGCCACCAGGAGTTGTTTCCTTCCCCTGTAGGGTCCCCTGCCACCCTCCTGTGGGTATCCTTTGTGGAGGTTCCCAGCATCCTCCTTGGTCTCCACTGTGGGTGCCTCCATAGAGAAACCACACTTTGCCAGAATGGCATAGGAATTGTGGAGAGGTACAATGGGAGGGATGCCTGTTCCACCACCCTCACCCCTTCCTGGAGCCCACTGTGGTCCAACTGCTCCTCTTTCTTGGCAACCTCTGAGGCAACGGCAGTGGCACTGGTGGTCCCTGGATGGAAGAGGAGGTCCCACAAATCCTGGCCAACTCAGCCTGGAGATGAGCAACCTCCTCCCTCAGCCCAGAGAGGTGCTTGCAGATGGGACAACACCGCATCCTCCAGAACATCTCCCAGAAGACCGCTGCTCCACAGCCACTGCACCACTCCAATCATGTCTTATTTCTGGCCCCTTAACTGTTTGCAATCCTTACTCTTTCCTCTGTTTTTTTTTCTCTCTCTCTCCTTACTTTCTGCCTGTGTGCCCTTTAAGCTCCTGATTGTCCTGTTCTGAGACATAATATCCTATATTTCGCAGGAGACCACTTACTTGCTCAGAGGCAGACCTCCAGCAGCTAGAGGGGGCCGGAGAGCTACTCTTGCCCTTCTAGGATGGTGGGTCCTTGGTGGTTCTGTGATCACTCACTTCCTGCCCCTAAACAGGAAGTTCCTGTTGTCAGTCAAATTCTTTGCCTATAAAAATAGAACTAGCTTTGGGTGGGGGTGAGGGAAGGCAATATAGTCCCAGCAGAGAAGTTCAGTCACACAGCAGTCCTTTCTCCTGGTGTCTTCTGCCAAGCTATAAACTAGTATGGACTACAAAGACCTCGATAAATTAGGCCTTCTGTTTCTATGTGCACTCATTCTGGAAAAGGTCCATCACAGGTGTGGCATGTGCTAGCATCCTGACCAAATTACATGATGCATGTGTTGCATAATCTACCTAGCACCATGTTGCTTTTTTACCCTCCCACCACGTGTAGATACCCGTGGCATATCATTTAAGGTTCCACGTCAAGTGAGCTAAACACGAGACAGTGTGGTAACAAACACAGCACGTAAATACGCCGCAGAACAATACCGCGACTTTAAGACACAACTAAAAGAAAAACTGCACAAGGCACAAATGCTTGCACATTACCCAGTCAAATATCACCAGACACATTAGTAAAAAATAAACACTAAGTAGATGCACCAATGAAACGAGCAGCCAAATTGACTATTCTAACACCACGTCGCCATGGACCCCCTTTACCAAAATAACTCGCAGCTCGAGCAGATTTAGTATTCTAACACCATGCTGCCATGGACTGTTACACCACACAGTTCCAGCACCTCAGCACTGCGTAGTATCAGACAAACGCTGTGTTGCACACCTCACTCTCTCCATGTTTTGACATAAATGGCACATGCATTTGACCACGCTACACTGTTACTCGCAGACGATGTGCTACCATCATTTAAGCCTTCCTATGATAACAACATGAACACTATGGAGTATAATGTACTTGCTGTGACTGTCATTTTGAACTTGATATAAGATTTTACAAAAAAAAAAAATCAAATACATTTCCAACAAACTCCTAAGGGGGAGGGGTGTGGAGCATGAGGAAGACGGGAGGCTTAGCTGCCCATCCGTTCAGCTAGCAGTAAAGTGCAGTTTTAAACTACCCAAGACATGATCAGGTCATGATATTTTGATTCAGACGAGTGTCTGAATATCTCAGGGTTAGAACTGGTAACCCTCGTGGTGATCGGACTGCAGGTGAGTCCACCGAGGGTAAATCTTCAGAGAGGGGTGTCAGCTGTGACTTCTACCGCAAGGCCAAATGTGCCGGCATGCAGGTAAGACTTGAAGATGCTGCAAATGTTGGTCCTTAAAATTCGGTAGCTTACCACAAGTGTGGCCGATGAATCTGACAACATTAATACTCAAAAGGTGGTGGTGGAAACTTCAGTTAAGGTAGCTACATGGAGTTCACCAACAAAGAAATAGGTGGATGCAGCTTTGGGCGACAGTTCTATTGACCCACAAAAATAACCATCTCTGGATCAGACTTGAACTGCCAAAAACCAAGCCAAATAATCAAACAGAAGGGTGACTGGCCTCCCGGAGTATAATGAGATCACTTACAGATGTTTATTTCAAAATGACTGACCGCCACACTGTTGGACAACATGGGGGGGAGGTGAGGCTTTTTGGATGCAGAAAGCCTATGAGGCAGAAACACCCAATGGGGTACTTATGGTCATGGATGGTGTTGGCACTAGAGACAGAATTTTAACTTTGGCAAAACAAGAGTGTCCTCTTCTTTACGATGGTCAGGCATTGTATCGGTTTCCAGATGCGAGTTATGCCAGACAACAGTAAAACAAAAAGAAATCTCATGGAAGTCCACAAGATGCTCGTGGATGCTCAGCCATGGAAGAGTACTAACCCCAAAATGTTGCGCCATTTATGATGGGGATATGTATCTTTTCGCGGACTCAGTGGCTGAAGAAATTTGGTCTGATAAGGTTACAGGGAAAGCCCAGCACGAGGACATTTGTGTATCACGAATTCCTTTCATTCACTTGACCGCCTGCCTGTGTGGACTTGGGGAGATTGGGGGGGTCGTTATAAAGGTTACTTCTTGCAGTAAAGTCTTCTTTAGAAGATGTTTCTTTCTGGACTATACAGCCCACTGTTGGAGTGGTGAACCCTAAACCCTCTTTGGGACCTTTTTATACTTGGGGAGTTAATGTTAAGTTAGATGTTAGAAATTCTTCTCTTTCTGTAACAAATGTTTATGTATTGCTTCAGAAAAGCTGAAATACTTGTACATATAATTAGTTCTGTTTAGGGATAGAACATGGACACCATTTATGCTTCTCAGGGTTATGGCCTGCAGACATTTTATATACCGTACGTGCTTAAGGTATGGATCAGCCATGACGCTCTTGGACTCACTTATACAGCATAATTCTTGAACTTTAGGTACTGCAAGAGTTGGAATAGCTGTTCCAATTTATAGTTTTAGAAAGATTGTCAATCTCTTTGTTACCCCTATATACGGACTGTCACCTGTATGGTGGATGTTATCTGCATTTGTACACAGACAATCAAACACAGAACAAAAACGGTTTTGCAAGGGCCAGCTCCATGGTGCTGAGTGGTGGGGCACCCACTTGGTATGCTGGAGATCCGAGTTCAAGCGCTGAGCCTAGGATGTCAGCAGCGAAGGCTGGTCGGGATGGTGATAGAGCGTCTGCTCTCCTCTGAGGGGACGATGCCGCGGAGCACCGCTCAGAGAGAAACACGTGAGAGGAGCCTTGCTGACATGGATGACCAGATGTCAGCTGGCTCCGCCTCCAAAGCACTGCCACAGTGCACACCACTGCTGTATGGGGAGGGGCCCAGAAAAATAGGAAACTAGAAACTATTACCTGTCTCAGCTTGCTGGATGACAACTGCCTAATTCCTCCATGCCACAGTCCCCCTAACGCAGCACTCCTGCCACCCCCCAACCCTGTGTACCTTGGAGGACCACCCAGGAATGCTACTCCCCTTCCAGGAAGGGGGGGCCACCCAGCAGGGATAAGTAGACTCACTGAGGACACAGGGACTGTCTGGGGAGACAGGTGGCAGGAACCGGCAGCGAAGGGTAAGACTGGTGGGCAGACAGGAACGTTGAGCAGCCAGGGGGAAGGGGATGCCACAAGAAAGAAAAAAAGTCTTGCTGCAATTTATTTTATTGCCTCTTATCTATTCTATCTAAAATAACATTTTATGTTTACTTTAATAAAAATGATGCATGCAGTTCACTGAAGCATCACTAGAGTGCAGCAGAGTCTTACACTCGCTTGTTACTTCCATTCTCATTTGTTCTTTTACATACACACACACACAGGATTTTGATAAGCTTTTCTCACAAATAACTGATACTACTCTTACAGTTCTGGTAATACAATGCCAGTCCCCATAATAAAAAAAATATCTATAAAACATGGTACAAGCGGATGCTTCCATCCATATAAACAGATAAAACTTGTGATGATTCAGCTGTGAAATAAAACAGCTCAGAGACACTTTATCAAGTCACTACATGGAAAGGCTGCCCTTCTTAAGGGCAAATAACAGGAACTGCAATCAAGTAATTTGTTGCATGTCTTGGTCTTCTAGAATGTTTCCTCCCTAGGTCCGCATCTTTTGGTCTTAGGGCTGGAAGCTTTAGGAGCTCGCGGAAACAAGAACCTTTGGGGATAGCGACAGTTTCAACATGCAGTGCCGTGTATGCAACTGCAGCCTATTCTGTAACGCAGCACTAGCCCCAACCGCCTCAGTTCCTTTTTTTCCAGCTACCCTAGCATGCAGCGTTCCTCATCAGGGACCAGAGCATTGTAACTGTGTTCTTGTCTAGTTTGCCATGTTATTTCATTCTAATTTTTTGTTTTTAATCTTTATTTGATTTGGTGTCATAACATTTAAACGTTTATCTGAGCTACTCGTTTTTTGTGGCTACAGTAACCTTTTTCTTAATCTGATAACCATTATGTCGGGTAAGGTTCTTTTTACAGTTCTGCTGCAGCAACAAGATTTTGCCTCAGGACCCTATTCCTCTTGTCTGGAGTGTCTCGTTACTAAGCATGGATGAGGACAACGACAGGAAGCCATACCTCTCAACTGTCCCTGATTTTCAGGGACGTCCCTGATTTTGCCTCAAAATTTTACTCTGTTCCTCCTAAAAATTGTGTTTCCGTGACCAAAGAGTGGGGGTTATAAGCACAAACTAATGTCAAACATTAAAGTTACAGACTTGTTCTTCTTTAAAAAATGCATTTTACACTAAGCCCTTTATTCTACCAGCTTCCTGAGTGGATATCTCCAATTTTGAGGAAGTGTCCCTGATTTTGGTCCTTTGTCCCTGATTTTTTTAAGCCTTGTCCCTGATTTATGATGCAGGAGGTTGAGAGGTATGCAGGAAGCTGAATGCCATGACCAGGATGGCAGCAGACAGGGGTGCGGTTGTGGTACTGGAGGACTTCAGTTTGCCTAAGGTGCAATGAAACGTGTCATCCACTGCCCCTGTCAGGAGCCAGTTGATCCTGAATGTGGTCCAGGATGCGTTCCTGGTTCAGGGGGCAACTGAACCAACTTGAGAAGGAGCCATCCTGAATCTGGTATTAACCAACAAGGAGTAGGTCAGTGACATCAAGGCAGAGGTGCCGTTGGGAAGCAGCGACCACTGCAACTGCGATGCCACACTTCCCCAGTCGCAGAAGAGCTGTTGCCATCAGCACCCCTAAAGATGGCTGCCCATTTGCTGGCAATGCATTCTCGCTCCCAAGACCTCATGGACCATGTAGGAGGAGAAAGCACTACAACTGGAAATTGGGACGGCCGCTGCTAGGAATTTTGTAACATTTAAAGGAAAACAGTCACCACCATGGGCCCCACACTCTACAGTGGGGCTGGTCCCAATTTAGCACTTTGTGTGCTAAAGTATTTTGGTTTTCTTATTTTTACTGCAATATAGTAGACAGAATCAGACTGATTTTGCTTAGTTGTAGGTGGACATCTTCTGTTACTACTTTTATTACTATGCATGCAGATGATATAGTTTTTATATCAGCCAGGAGATGATTTTCTGGGTATCGGTAAACACTTGCAGAAAGATTTTTTCAATGTGCAACAATGGTTGATGGATACTGAAATGATGCTTAATATCTCAAAAACCAAATCTTTGTTTTTTGGCTCGCAACATAAACTGAGTGATTCTGCATTTTATAATTTATCTGGTGTAAAAACTGAACAAGTTACGCAATTTTGATTCTTGGGATTCATACTGGATCAACATTTAACATATATCAGGATTCATATTAGTCATATTATTAAAAATGTACATTCCAGATTAGGGCAGTTATATAGGTTAAGTAACTGTCTATCAGTTCATTTAAAGAAGGTTTTAGCACAATCTTTATTGTTATCGATTGTAGATTATGGTCTTTCAGTTCATTCTTTTGCTACTATTACAACTCTGCATTGTGTGACAACACTATATCACTCACTCTGTAGATCTGCTAGTTCTAGCATCATAGTATCATAGTAATGTGTCAGCAGAAAAGGACCACCCTGGTCCATCTAGGCTGCCCATTTCCCATCCGCCACTACTTGTCTCCACTTACTGGGGATATTTTCCTCTGCCCACCAGCCAACCCCTTGTGTCTGTCCCACGCCCTCTTGAATTCCTCCACGGTTTCTGCACACACAACCTCATTAGGTAACCTGTTCCAGGGTTTCACCACCCTCTCAATGAAACATCTCCTTACATTGCTCTTAAATCTTCCCCCTTACAATCTTAAATTATGATCCCTTGTTTTAACTCCTACTTTCCTTTTGAATAAGCTACCTTCATTCATTTCATTTAATCCCTTCATATGCTTAAAAGTCTCCATCATGTCAAATCTCTCTCTTCTAACCTCCAGCGGGTACAGATTTAATTCTCTCCATCTAGTCTCGTGTGGCTTCTCTTGCATACCTTGCACCATCTTTGTTGCCTTTCTCTGAACCCTCTCAATCCCATCTAAATCATTTCTTAAATGAGGTCTCATCATTGTTCTCTGTATAATACTTTAGGTTGATTTTCATTTGAACAGAGAGTAAATTACTTTAGTTTGTTAATATGCAAACAGATTATGTTTTCTCAAATACCTTTTTCATTTAATTCTCATTCTTACTGTACCAGATTGGCAAATACTAGGAAATTGAACCCTCCGTGTTATAGCTCTTCCTTGGTTTAGAGGTCCTGGCTTTTTCGGGTCATAACATTGTGGAATGATATGCCTAATAGTATGTTATCATGTAATTCTTAATATCTGAAGCAGCACTGTCTTATTAGTTCTATTTGTTCTTGTAATTAATCTAGTTCTTATATTGTTATTGTCATGTCTAAGTCGCTCATGAAAATGGGCGTTTGATGCCCCTGGGTTTTTCCTAGGAACTAAATAGTAAATAAATAGATACTCCAAACCCCAGAATCCCCTGCAGATGACATAAAAGCAGTAGGCAGCAGTGAGAAGATTCACTAGCCTGCAGTGCATGCTAGAGTTTACAGAAGCTCTGATCTTTTGTTTGCTGGTCCTACTGTTCTCTATGGGCTATGTAGAGTCACAGAGGATTGTACTTAGCCCTGCCAGAAAAGCAGTCCTGGAAAACATCTGATCTGAGGTTATGAAAGCCCTACATGCATTGCAGGTTACAGAATCTCCCACTGCTGCCTACTGCTCTGATGTCAGCTGCAGGGGATTCTGGGATCTGTAGTAAAAGATGATGTCATCTTACAACTAAGCAAAACGAGTCTGATTTAATCTACTATAATACAGTAAAACAGTAGTAAATCAAAATATTTTTGCCCCCAAAGTGCACACTGGGACAAGCCCCACACTTGAGTGTGGGGTACTTTGTGCTGACTGTTCCCCTTTAAAGCAGCACTTATTGTTACAGCAAAACTTGTATGCATATACCCAATTATGGTAGTCCATTTTTTTATTTATTTAAACATTTGGTGACCCGGAAAGGCACATTGAGCCAAGGCTCGTCTCCGGGTGCAACCTGGGGGACAGGGAATCACAGTGTATAGTACAAGGCATTTTAGGTTACCCAGTTTCTTCTGACTCTTAAGATGTCCTTTTTTCCCTAGGTTTGAGGCTGCTTTAGCATTTTCTCTCAGATTTGAAATAATTCTCCATTAAATAGGGATATTCCAGGTTATCATCAATATTTCCGGATGCCGTTAAACATCAATTGTTTAGTATCACTTTCCTCATGATCAAGATGAACTAGCATGACACAGGCACTGCTCCCAGATCTTACAAGACACTGCAGAAAACAGAGTGATCTCCAGGCCACTAGACCTCAACTATAACATGGTAAACATTCAATGAAATACTGTGCAGATAAATGGATTTGGAGGCAGTAATAACAACAGCACGGGAACATTTTGGAGATTTAAAAGGTATGTGATGAGGTATGTAACTTTTTTTTTTTTTTTAATTTATTTATCCCCCCACTGACTGGCCCCCTTCCACCCCCCCATTACCACCACCGGGCGTCATGCCGGCCATTGCCTCTTGCCAATTTGAGGCGCCAGCTTACCTGGTGGGGTGGGGAGACCAGCTTCATCCTGCCGGTCGGCTTCTTTTCTCCTCCTGGTTTTGTCCCGTTGTCCCCTGAGTGCAGAGCCAAGGCGTGCAACGATGCAATAGCCGAGCCACACTCGCTTGCACATGCGGCACGCTGGGTGCCTGCATGGCTCCCCACCTTGTGTGGTTCTGTTGTGCCACCCCCCCAGCCACCACTAGGGGCCAGTCGTGCAGCAGACTCCATCCCCACCCCTCCCCAGGAGAGGAGAGCTGTCCTCCAGGTGCTTGTTCCTCTCCCTTCCCAGCCGACCCCCAGTGAACCGCTTGCACCGCGAACACGGGTCGCTGGCATGGCAGGAGGTAAAGCATCACGGCCTCAGCCTTCCACGCCACTGGGCTGGCTTGCAACTTTCTTTTTAATACCAACTGTGGCTTTAAAGCATTCCTCCAGCCTCTGGATTCCCAATAAATGCAATTTCCCCACTGCTTTAAATTTAGAGTAGGTGTAAGAACATCAGCCTGCTAATGAGACTCCCTCACTGTATTGATGTAGCTTTTGTCCAGTGCTATTCTGATGCATCTGCTTTTCACATAAAGTCAATTAATTCAGTATTTAAAAAAAAAAAAAAAATAAGGTTTCTGAGAAACGTAGCAAACAGCCAAGCAAGGAAGACGCTCTTTTGTGAGCACCTGTTCTTTAAGCAAAAACAAGTGAAAATCACCATTCTGGATTGGGATTAGTGACGTTCTTCCTTCAGAAATCGTTTCCGTCAGTGGCGGAGACTTGAAAAATCAATTTTTAAATATGGCCTGACCTAAAGACTTGCAGAAAGGAGAGTCAACAGCAACGGGTCTGTCACAGCAGTCCAGGCCTGCCATAAGGCCCAATCAGCTGTACATGTGCTTATATAGTCAACTGAGTTAGTAGACAAAAAACTCGAGCCGTGCTCCGGAAGATTTGTGAAAATTGAGAACATGGCAGAGGCAATGGCACCAAATATGGAGGAACTGATTAAGGTGGTGGGCAAGGCACTCTCTGCAGTAACGGCTTCTATCCAAAAGCAGAACTTACTCAAACCCAGGATCAAATGATTAGAAAATGCTACATGGTCCTTGAACATCTGATTACTTGGCATGTTGGATACGACAGAGGGTGATGATCTAGCCAACTTCCTCAAGCGATGGATGCCAGAGGTATTAGGGTTAGGCTTTGACCTGGTGCTGGTAAGGGCATGCAGAATCATTACCCAATGTGCCTGAAACCCTGAAGAAGGTCCTCGCATGCTTTTTCAGCCCTCGCACGCTCTTAGTTGTAACCAGTCATCAGGTGACGGAGACTGGATCCTCAACGCAGAATGCGACCAGAGTCCCATTTCAATGCAGGGGAATATAATCCTTCCATTCCCAGACTATTAATTTGCTATGCATAAGAGGCACAAAGCCTTCAAAGGGGTTTACCCAACAGCTCTGCATTTTTCAAGGGCCATTACCAGCCTGGCTCCAGTTCAGTTTTCGAGACAAAATGTGTACTTTCACTGACCCAAAGACGGCTGGTACCCGTGTAGCGAACTTAGAACTGGGGATCGGGACCGTGACGACTCAACATCTGAAGAGGTAGCAGAGAGGCTGTAGGGTACCTTAAATAAAAACTGTGAGTAAGGATGTAAAGCTCTGGGATTTTCAGCAGTTATCAGATGGGACCTGAAATAAGCATTTTGTGAGTCACTCTATAAAGATTATTACTGGAACTTGAGTACAGACTTTGCAAATACTCATCGCTGCTGTAGAACTGTTCGGTTTCTTATAACAGTTTTTATAAAGGTGCGCTGTTTGCGCATTGTTTTATGTTTCCTGTTTAACGGGGAACAGTCAGTACAAATGGCCCCACACTCAAGAGTGGAGGTAGCAGAGAGGCTGGCCCCAATGTGCACTTTGTGTGCAAAAATATTTTGGCTTGCTGTTTACTGCAGTATAGTAGATTGTATCAGACTGATTTTGTTTAGTTCTAGGCTGACATATTTTGTTACTAAGTAAACCAAAATGCGTCTGCACACAAAGTGCACATTGGGACCAGCCCCACAACTGAGCGTCGGGCCCTTGCTGCTGACCGTTTTCCTTTAAGGTTTCAATTCTTAAAATGGTGTTAGGGTATTACCCGTTGTGATCTCTCTCTAGATTTAGCGCAGTATGGGCACCATGTACAGCATTTATTTAAGCAGTAATAATCAAATGGGAGTACTGAACCTGAGCTGCTATGTGGTTGTCTGACGACTCTCGGATGGATACTGGGAAGTGTGCCATTAATAAGGCACCACAGTGTCAATTCTGGCGTGAACAGCCTTGCTCTGAAGCCGGAGGTAACTCGAGCAGTCAGGGCAACACGAGACACCCGACTGTGCAGTGCATTAACCTATCTCCCACGGTGCTGTAGGACTGATCCTCTGCAGCCCCTCTATTTCTTCAGTCTCACTAATGGGTAGGTATCCCCTTATCTGGACGTTTGTGAAAATGGGCATTTTTGCTCACATACTTTGCAGTATACAAATAAACTGATTGAAAATTGATTGATTATTAACAGTTAGATAAGCCACAGTAGTCCCTTGTAACTTCAGAAACTAAAGTCGACCAGATAGAGAGGACTGTTAGGGAGTACTGCCATAAATCCCACATCTGAGCTTGTGAAAGGCAACATATGCTATTAGTCTTTGATGAAATTACAGTAGATAGGCTGTTTCTAGCCTGGCAAGAATGGTATACCGTCAAAACTGCATTGGAATAATAGTGCAGAGAAATGTGCGCCATGGAAATAGCACCCGTGAGTACAGCGACATGCACACAAGGGTGTGGGGATGTTACAGTGCATCTGTCCCCCCCCCCCCGACTGTCATCCTCTCAAGCTGGAAATAGTAAATCACCCCCAACTGTCACCACCCCAGAGTTGAGATAGTAACTGCGCTGCCTCTAACTGTGAGACCTCCACCCCGGAGCTGGAATAGTAAATCGCACCCCACCCCCGACTATCACCCTCCCAGAGTTCGACTTTCTCAGTGCCAGAGTTGGGTTGCATTATCATTTTCTTTGCGCTGCATTTGGGAAGCACGGATTTTGGTGTCGGTGTTTTGTCTGCAGGGTTATCGACCGTGCTGTGTTTGTGTTAGTGGACTTGTCGTGGACCCAGTAAGAATATCCTGGAGTTGCTTTTTTGTACTTTATTCTTAGCACTGGCTGTAGTATGGTTCCAAATAAGTAAATTCTACATTTAGAAACATTTTTAGCCCTCTTTTGATGTAACAGCAAGGATAATGTAACACCAATCCTGCCATAAGATTAGTGTATCAATTGTTTGCTGTGTTTTGGGCATGCTTATCCTTGGAATGCAATTTGACCTGTACTTGATTTCAAAAATGCAATAAAGGTGGCATTTAACATTTTTTTTTTAAATTAGGTTTCTGTATATGGCACCCAAAGAGGATTTTATGAAAGGACGATGAAATGTTTTGATAAAGGAAAGTGATTTGAATGTTTTAAAGGACCGTCATTTGCCTGACCCACACACTGACATGGGTTATAACGACATAATTCCTTTATATCCATGGAGAAATTGCATAAAAATGTCATATCTTACACTTCACAAAAAATATTAAAGTAGCTGAAATGTATCTGCAACTTAAAAATGAGTGTTAAGGAGAATGAAAACTGGTTTCTCTGGCTCCAACTACATAACTTCAGTTGATCCCCCTCTGGTGGCTGTGATGTGAATGGACCTACCACACACAGCTGTGATCTGACTCACCAAGCACAGATGACAATGAAAATCACGTCCACTGCAGACAGAACTGTATTGTAACTTGCTTTTTCAGTAACCCAAAACAAGAAGCACCGAAGAAGGTGCAGATCTCCTGTCAATTCAGTCTTAAATCCCTGTATCATAAAGCTGGTTGCAGAATTTATTCCGTCTCCTAGGTGCAGACGTCCCCTACAAAAACACAGTAACTGCCTCAAAACACTGAATTGTACAAGCCCTCCAAATCATTAACTTGGGAACTCAGATTCCATTTCAATCTGTGGCGAGTATTCATGTGATACAGCTAATCCAGTGATAACAGGATTAAAACTGTTGTACAACAGAATGAGCATTAAATAATACAGTCAGCAATTACATCTATATCTTAATGACCACTAATGCATGGGACACACTGACATCCTGCACATGAAACACTCCTTTTATTTTTTTTCCTGCTCTTAGGAACATCGAACATAGAGGTTGAAAAGGACCGCCTGGCCCATCTAGTCTGCCCATTTTCCCTGCCTAATATAAAGCTGCAGACCCTACATGATCTCCAGCCTCTACCCTCCTGCCCCTGTCCCCTACCAATGGTGTCTCCGGCCCCTGTTCGGACTCCGGGTTACCTTCCCTACCAGTTTCTATGATACCCATGTGTCTAATGCTTTCTTAAATCTTGTTATCGTTTTAGCCCCCACCACTTCCAATGGGAGGCTGTTCCTGGGGTCTGCTACCCTTTCCGTGAAGAAATATTTTCTCCTGTTCCTTCTGATCCTTCCCCCTATGGCTTCATATTGTAACTTCTAATCTTTGGACAGCTTTTTCTTTGAAAGATGCTCACTTCCTGTACCTTGTTTATTCTCTTTAGGTATTTGAATTTCTCAATCATGTCTCTCCTGATCTCCAGGTAGTAACGATGTAGATCCCTTAGCCTTTCCTTGTAGGGTTTCTGATGTAGGCTCTGCACCATTTTGGTCAACCCTCCTTTGTACCTTCTCCATCCTGTCTATATCCTTACATAGATGAGGCCTCCAGAACTATACAGTGTACTCGAGGTGGGGTCTCACCAGTGATTTATACAGGGGGCAGTATCACCTCCCTCCGACTACTGGTTATACCCCTCCCTATACAGCCCAACATATGATTTGTCTTTCCCATGCCTTATCACATTGTTTCACCACCTTTAGGTCATCCGATATGATAACCCCCAGGTCCCTCTCCTGCCTGTTACTGTGACTGCATCTCCCCCAGTTCATTCATGGCCCATGGGTTTTTATGCCCTAAGTGCATGATTCTGCACTTCTTTGCATTGAAACCAAGTTGCCAAGTTCTTGACCAGTCCAGATATCCAGAAGCCATACATGTGTAGTCACCTCCCCTTCATTCATCCAAATGGAGGGACAGGTGACCGTTGACAACCATCTAGAGGTAAAGATGGTTGAGGGGTGTATAAGGAGTCATGTTGAGCCAGTTGGGGGCACAGCCACAGACTCAAACTACCTGTGGGTACTTTTGAATGTGCACCTGGGGTTGTGCCAGATGCCGGGGACTGGCAAATCCCCTGCACTTTGGCCCCTTCCTGGCCTTCTGAAGGCAGAGCGCTGCCCCCTGACACCAGCTGGATGAAGAGCACACCTGCTCCTACCCATGGGTTGGGTACAGTACATGGACTGTATGGATTTTTAAAGTCTTGCCAGAGAAATAAAGATACTGTTCTACCTCATGGCCAGACAATTCCTATCCCCTGAATGGGGCACTACGAACTGTTTGCTGTACATCACTGGCAAAACCTGCAACTCTTAACCAAGTGTAGTGCCCGAGACAAATGCCAGAGGTCGCAGCCCTGACTGAAGCATCAGAAATGTCATAAGCTGTGCGAAGCAAATGCTTTCAAATCAAACCAACTTTATTTATAAAAAAGCATAAGTCCAAATTTGTCCAAAGCACTTGTACAACATTACTAAAAACACAGATACAATTAAAACAATCAATTTAAAACCAACACCATAATATCTAAAAAGTTCATAAACTTTCCCACATCAGCACCTATAGCAGGAGTTTTCATTAGACCCCTCAGGCAAGGCCTGTGCAGCCGCCTTGGCCTTCCTCCAGAGAGTGTTCTGACACTTCATCAAATGGGCCTGATGATTAGCTATACATAGGCCCAATAAGGCAGAGACATTGTGTACGGGTGCCTAGAATGTCCAATCTCCTGGATTCTTTATCAGGAGGGAGGGAGCTAAGGAGCTTAGGTGCCTTGGACTTGTCATGGGCAGCTGTGATAACCACTGAGTCAGTCTCAGGCTGGCTAGCATAGAAAGGCTTCCCAGAAAAGACAGAATACATTTTGTCTGGGCTTCTGGGCGCAGCTGGTATACTGTTTGGCCTATACCAGGCTGCATAAGTGGCATCCTCCAAGGCTGGGAAAAGGGGAGGAACCACAGTAAAGGAAGTTTCTGGCATCTCCAAAAACTCCAGCAGGTTCTTTGTAGTAGAATCCTGCTCTTCTACAGTAAATCCCATGGCAGTTAGTTGCATCATGGAGAAAAATGAGGAGTGATCAAGAGGTGATGTAGGAGTGTTCACTAGAGCCCTCACTATAGCAGGCGACTGTGGAGCTGATTCATGTTCATAGTGGCTCTCATTATAGCGTTCCTCCTCCTCCTCATTCTCCTGCATCATCAGATCAAGGCTGTATTCATATTTGTTGTCAACTGTATCATCAATAGGAATTGGTGCTGGCGACATCAGTGGTGGCTAAGGAGGTCTCTGTGGCAAGAGAGTACCCCGATGCATCGATGGGATATGTGTGGATGTCCCCAGTGACTGGCCCTTGGAACAGGGAGGCCAGAAGTAGATGACTTATCATAATTGAAAACGATACAAGGACTATCTATGCGTCGGCACCACTTTGGTTGGTGGACACAACTGGAGCGGTCAAGGGCAGAGGTTCAATCCCCATCAATGAAGGCAATGAACCGGCCGTAATAGGCCTGGTAGTGCCTATGCCAAGCTCCGACCTTGGTGTCTGGTCAAAAATCGGAGGGGGGGGGGCCATGTCACCTCTGGAACAGATGACATCGTAACAGAGGTCATACCTGGAGTTTGCAGGGGTGACTTGGATCTGGCCGGGGAAGTCTTATCCTTGTCCTGGTACTTGTGTTTTGACTCCCTAAAGATTTCTCCCAGGACTTCGATGACTGTGAATCAGTTGACGGGGCCAGCGACGTGAATTTTTCTTGGAGCTGCTTTCCATTTTAGCAATGGTCTTTTGGAGTAAAGATTTCTCCAAAACCTCTTCCCTGCATCATCTGGTTGCAGAACTGAAGAACTGAACCCCCGGCAAATCTCACTAACCTTCACGAGGTTGATGCCTAGGCAGTGGACACAGACACTGTGGGAGTCTCCCGAGTAAATCTTCTCTCTATACTCACAGTACTGGAAGAGTTTAGACGGTTCTTCTGATGACATACAGGTCACTGAAAATCACTATAAAAGTGATTACTTATGTATATTTTTATTTATTTTTATTTTTTTATCTGGTTCTAGGATTACAATTACCTTTGAGCCAGGGCTCTTTTACAAAGGTTCCACGTCACACGTTACAGTAGACAACATAAACTGCAAGAGAAAAACACTGAGGTTGATTTAGAGACAATACACAATCTACACTATGCTGAGAAGGGGACTAGTGGTTAGAAAAGAGGTGGGAAGGGGAAAAACAAAAGGGGAGGAAGCAGGAGTTAGGAGAGGGAACAAGGGAGGAGATAGGGAGGTGATGGGAGGACAGGGGGGGGATAGTCAGGTGAGGTCGTGGACGGGAAGGGGGGAGCGGCCAAAGCGGCATTGTCTGGGGATAACAGCATGAGAAGGGGGCCCTGGGAGGGCAAGTGCAAAAGGAGGCCAAGGCTCCCGCACAACGGGCACAGGTGGAGGGAGTGCTGATTTGTTAGCCAAGGCAGTCACAGGTGCTGGAGGCAATGAGGGTGTTTTGGAGCCTGGATTTGAAAGCACTAAGCAAGATGGTAGAGGTAGTGTCACTAGCAAGACCATTTAGCCAGGTGGGGGGCCATATAGGCAAAGGATCTTTGACCTTGTGTTGTGCGGCACCAAGGAATTTGAAACAGCAGTGGCTTTGATCACCTGGTGTTTCAACTGTTGGTTTTTGGTTGAAGGAGGGTACAGACTCCAGGAAGAGCAAGAGGTTTGGTATTTTATTGTATTTTCAAGTTGCAGCCAATT
Source organism: Neoceratodus forsteri (assembly GCA_016271365.2). Taxonomy (NCBI): domain Eukaryota; kingdom Metazoa; phylum Chordata; order Ceratodontiformes; family Ceratodontidae; genus Neoceratodus; species Neoceratodus forsteri. The sequence continues at coordinate 942,882,834 of CM028137.1, forward strand.
TATTTGAGTGTAGAGGTCACATGTGTGTGCTAGACGTTTAGCCCCAGTGATGAGTCGACAGGCCTTGTTTAGGGTGGTAGTTACGTGTCTGAGTGCTGTGGCAGTGGCAGAGCCATAGATGACAAGGCCATAGTCAAATTGAGGAGATGATGGAGCTCTGGACAGCAGCTGCTAGAACCTCTTGGGTTAGGTGTCACTGGAAGAGATAGAGCAGGCCCAGTCTGGAGTTCGCAGCTTTGGCAACGTTATTTATGTGGGCAGCGTAGGATAGGTGAGAGTCTAGGGTGATCCCAAGATATTTGAAGGATTGGACCTGATCCAGAGGGGCCACCTTGGCTGGTGTTTATGGAGAGATGGAGATGCTTATGTTTGTTATGGGAGCTGCTGAAAATCATGGTCTTGGTTTTTTTCTGGTTAAGGATCCACTTATGTTTTATGAACCAGTTCTCATCCATGGTGAATCCATGCTGAAAGTTCAGTTGTAGGTGGTTTGGGTCCTGATGGGAGGCAAGGATGACCGCATCATCAGCGTACAGTATGATTTGTTGAGCACAAGGGTCCGGGAGTGTGTTGAGGAACAAGCTGAAAAGTAGTGGGCCCAGGATGGAGCCCTGTGGAACACCAGAGCGGACTTCTTTAGTATCGGAGAACACAATCACAATTTTCACACATTGGGAATGGTTTCCAGGGTAACTTTTGAACCGGGCAACAGATTCAGTGGAGAGCCCAGAGATCTGTAGTTGACCAAGCAGGAGGCGATGGTGGATGGTATCAAAAGCCTTGGTCAGGTCTATAAAGATTGCTCCAGTTAGAAGACCATTGTTCAGAGAGTTGTGTATGGCACCAGTGAACTCAAGTAGGGCAGTGGCAGTGCTGTGTTCTTTTCTAAAACCTTGTTGCTGCTGGCAGAGAACGTTATATTTGCCCAGATAGTCAGTGAGCTGGTCAGCTACTATCCATTCCAGGGCCTTAGACAGAGGTGGAAGGATAGAGATTGGGCGGTAGTTCCCGTGTGTGGTCCTATCACCACTTTTATGGATTGAAGTGACTGTAGCTGACTTCCATTTGTCCGGGAACTGGCTGATAGAGAGGGAGAGATTAAAGACCCTGGTGAGAGGCCCCAGGACTTCCTCTAGTGTGAGAGACAGAAGCTTGAGGTCAAGTGTATCAGCACTTGTTCTGGTGTTGCAGATGGCTTTGGAGATGTACTTGCGGACTTCATTCCTACTTACTGCTTTGAAGTAGAAGGGGGGGGTTGCTGGTTGGAGTGGGATAGGCGGATAGAGGAGTGTCACCATCGTTGAAAAAAAAAAAAAAAAATCGTGGGGAGAACACTGCTAAGGGCAGTGAACGCATCGTTGAAAGTGTCAGCAATTATTTTATGGCCCAGTGTGGTACTCTCATTGACCTGGAGCACAGTTAGAGGTGATTTGGATTGCTTCGCAGTGACATCTTTTATGTTGTTCCAGAAAGGTTTCCAATTTCCCCAAGAGTCAGTGAGGGCTTTCTTGTAGTAGTCCGAATTCTGTTGACGTATGGATTTGGTGCAATCATTCCATGCGCTTTTATATTTTTGGATGTCGACTTGCTTCCCTGTGGATCTAGCCAGTTCCCAGAGATGGTACCCAAGTTTTAACTTCTTTATGAGGGCACCAGATAGCCATGGGTTGTAGAGAGATTTAACTTTGCGCCTTTTTAGCGGGGCATATATGTTACAGGCTTCCTTAAAGATGAGGATAAATTGGTCCAGGGCGGTATTTGTGTCAGTGGCCCTGAGGATGGGAGATCAGTCCTGATGGAGTAGGTGTGATTTGAGGTGGGTTAGATGACCACAAGGTAGGACTCTGCTGAGGATGATTTTTGGTGGGGGTTTACAGAATTTGTTAGACCAGGTATAGCTGATGGGGGAGTGGTTGCTGAGTGAGTAGGGCAGGATGGTGGAGTTAGTGATCCAAGCGGGGTGGCTGGTCAGGATCTAGTCCAGTAGGGTGATGGTTCCAGTTTTATAGTTCTTTCTGGTTGGGGAGTCCAGCATCTGGATAAGACTAGCCGATATGACAGAATCCCTGACAGCCCCCGCCTCAACTCCCGGACAGTTTATGTTAAAAATTATCAAGTAGGATGGTTTCGGAGTCAGATGGCAGTGTTTTGATGAGGTCCAGCACAGCGTGGAGGCCAGATCCCTGTTCTTTAGGTGGGATATAAACGGTGATGACCATGAGGGCTTTATTTTGGGCACCAAGTAGGATTTTGATGTGCAGTAACTGAGAAGAGAATGTCGGTAGGTCCACATGGACAGGGCGCCCCAGAAGATTGTCTTTTAGGTACAGTGCACATCCTCCCTCTCTTTTAGACTTACATTTGAGCCTAAAGATATTATAGCCTGGGGTGAGATTGCTTGATCAGGCACTGAGGGGGTGAGCCAGGTTTCTACCACTGCCAAAATATCGGGGTGGTGAAAGCTTGCAAAGGCTTGCAGTTGGTCAAGTTTTGGTAGTAAACTGCAGATGTTCAGGTATATGATTGAGAGAGTACCCGATTGCTTGGTTTGGGTGGAGACCCTTGCTGTCTTCGGGCCTGGGTTGGGGTGAACATTACTCGATAGTAGCAGGAGGAGGAGCAAGAGTTTCAGGGTGGCCAGGCGTAATTCCCTGAGGGAGAGCTTACAAGTCTTTTTTGTGAAGGAATATGTTGAGGAGTGGATGTGGGGGTACAGCAGGAGTGTTATGCAATGGGAAGACAGCGGGGCCCAGCGCACATTCACGAGAAGGTGCAGATTTGTAGTGAGGGGGTGTCCCCTGTGGGCAGGGTTAACTTCATAGGAAGAGTGCCAGTGTAACAATAGGAGCAGTTCAGCTCATAGCTTTGGAGAGGGAGGGAAGCGGCTGAAGGAAAAGGACGGGGGGAGGGGAGGAGGAGGTAGAATATTGAGGGGTGGTACGATATTAAAGCAGAGGTAAGGGGAGGGGCAGGCAGCAGGAGCAGCTAGGCAGGTCGAGAGTAGGAGGAGGAGAGGGAGTGGAGTGAGAGAAAGGCGGAGCAGACAGGGCCCAATAGGGAGCAAGAATGGGAGGGACAACACAGGAGGGCGTGGCGAGAGGTCTGTTTAATTAAGGTGGGAGGTGGGGGGGGTGCAGGTGAAAAAAATTAGCTAAATTCCACTAAAGTCAATGGGTGCAAAGGTCCGGAGACAAGTCAGAGTTACAGCAGGAGGTGCAGCCAATAAGGGCTCAGTGGAAAAGGCAGGGTCCAGTCAGGGTTCAGTACGGAGCGTGCTGGGCCAATGGCGGCACTCACTGCTTCCCCAGACAGTGGAGGACTTCTTACCCGGCTCAGTGGATCTGAGATTCGGCCAGGAGGCGAGCGGCAGGTTCCGGAGCCGCGGCCACACCTTCAGAGGGCAGGTGCAGCCCGGTCAGAGGCTTGGATCTAGAGGAGGGAGGAAGGAGAAGGGAGAGGTTATTAAGGAGACAGCTGGGACACAGGGACAGTGACACAGTGCTAAAAAAAACAAACAAAAAAAAACATCGGGAGACGTGGAGTAGGCAAGCAAGAGATTGGGGGCGAACCAGTGACAAGTGCTTAGGAGGAAACTTGACCTGGCACCGGGGGAGGTAGAGTGAGGCAGTTGAAAATCAAGCTAGAGAAAAACACAAAGGGGGGGAGAAAGAGAGAGGAATGGGCAAAAGAGGGGGTCAGTTAAGGCCCCAGATGACCAAGAGGGTCAGAGAATAGGGAGAAACACAGGAAGGCAATCAAGCAGTTACACAGCAGATACTTTTCTTTTCGGAATCAGCTTTTTAACAAATCACAGTTTTTTCCAGAATCAGCTTTTCAGCAAAATAAGAGATAACACTTTGAAACAGGCCACCTAAAGGCAGCAGCAGTTACAGCCTGAGGAGCGGGCAGAGAGAAAACATTCGGCTAAATTCCACTAAAGTCAATGGGCGCAACGGCCCTGAGACAAGTCAGAGTAGCAGCAGGAGGTGCAGCCAATAAGGGCTCAGTGGAAAAGGCAGGGTCCAATCAGGGTTCAGCACGTACCGCGCTGGGCCAATGGTGGCACTCATGGCTTCCCCGGACAGTGGAGGACTTCTTAACCGGCTCAGTGGATCAGAGATTCGGCCAGGAGGTGAATGGCAGGTTCCGGAGCCACAGCCGCACCTTCCGAGGGCAGGTGCAGCCCTGTCAGAGGCTTGGATCCAGCTCAGTGGATCTGAGATTTGGCCAGGAGGTGAGCGTCAGGTTCCGGAGCCGCGGCCGCACCTTCAGAGGGCAGCTGGAGGCCAGTCAGAGTCTCGGATCTAGAGGGTAAAGAAATAAAATGGTGGCTATGAGCAGCAACGTTTCCAATGGCGGTCTGACGAGTCTGATGGACAGTGGGAAATTAACTGGGGGGGGGCACCCACGTTTACATACATGCAGACGTCGTCTTGGGCAGCCCCTAGATGACTGCTAGCAAAAATTTTCGTGTGGTCCTTGTGCCTGGTGGCAATATGTTCCATGGTTATGGCCGGATAAAAGAGAGCTCCTCTAAAACGATCCTAGGTTGGCTCCTCAGATGTTTGTTTTTGTTTATCAAACTAATCAGCTGTGCCACTACCTTCTGCCTAAGTACTGATGAACATGTCGAGTATTAGGCTGTTGTATTTTATGATTTTATGTTTGTCTAGGCACCACTGTGTTTGAAATAATTAATATATTGTACTTTTTTCATCATCTGTAGTGCTTATTATATTGTAGTATACACTGTTTATCCTCATCAGGACATAGCTGTAGACAGGTGCAAGATCTAATCCACCCTCCTGCGCGGAACCAACAAATAAACAAACTGCCACGGAGCAATCATGCTTCATGTCCACATGCATGATTGGGTTGAAAAGCTGCAGTACGAATAAAACAAGAAGCAGCAGCATTTATGTAGTGCTCGTCATACACAATGTATCCCAAAATGCTTTACAATAAGACTGGCAGTGAAATGACTGGACATGTAGTGGCAGCCATTTTGCACATCAACACACACACACAGACTTGGACAATTGTATGAACCAGTATTATGGGAAGGGGTAATGTTGGGCAAGACACCAGGAAAAATCCCTTACTCTTGCAAAACGTGCCTTGTGTTCTTTTACTTCCACCTGGACACCCACCAAGACGGCATCAAAGATGGGTAGAAGGGGAGCTCAATTCAACGTCTCATCCAAAGGAGAGCACACCCCAACGGTACAGCGCCCCTGTAATACTGCACTTAGGTGCCATCATTGAAGGTATGAGCCCAATCTCAGTGTGGGACTAGAACCCATGATCCTCTGGCCCAGAGGCAGATGTGCTACCAACTGAGCTACTCTGACACCGTGACCACTGTTGCAGAGGGCACTGCTATCAAAAAGTCTGCTTACAAAAATTATAAAATCAGAACAAGGCTTGTCAGTCAAAACCAATTTTATATGGCTGAGTTTAATCCCTAAAGTAATATGCCCGATTCCTCTGCAAAAATGACAGCTGGTATTGGCAGGAAGGACTCAAATCTCATAACATTTTTTTTTTGTTTTGTTTTATTCCTTTGTGCTCCCTCATCCCCTTGGCTGGCCACTCCTTCAGGCAGCCTAGGACTTCCCCCAACCCCCCAACCACCCCTGTCACCATTCTCACCATCCCGTGCCGTGGCCCGGGTGACCTCGGCGTATCCTTCTCAGCCCCGGAGGGGTACTGGAAGGAGATTCTGTCTGGAGGTGTTCCTTTGATATCTACACACACACACACAGCGTGAGATCGGCTCGGCACTTCTGACCTGTGTGGCAGTGGGGACCGCCACCGTCGTCCAGGACGGGCCGAGCAGGCATGTTCCATTTTCTTTCCCAACCCACCTCCCATGTATTGGTCTGGTTGCGGCGCGCGGCCTGCCGCATTCAGTGGTATGTTGAGGCAGACACTGCCAAGAACAGCAACCGCAAACCACCTCTAGGAACTGCCTAACAGCGACCTGAGACAGTCACCCCGAGGGAAGCATCCATTGGGCACTCTAAACTCCATCCTTGCCAATCTCTGCTCTCGACGACCGGGCTCAGGATGTGAACCCAGGTTGCCAGCGTGCCGAGCGAACACCTACCGCTTGGCACCACGGAGCCACTCTCATAACATTTGAAACTCATTTGAATATCAGGATATTCCATTCTTTATTACTGAAGACAGATGCACGAAAGCAGGCTTCGTGTCTCCCAGACTTTATTAGTAGGTGCTGCTCTTCCTGCCCTGAAGTCAGAGTCCCGTGGTTGTGCCATCAGCCATTTGAATGACAACCGGTTGTGATGTCAGAAACAGAGGATTATGACTTCACAGCAGCAATAACAAAACACAAACAGATGATGTCCAAGAGGCTACGATCCAGTTATAATGAAAAGATCTTCAATACTAAAACAATCTGAAGGTCCAAAAATTCAAATTCAGGGGGAATTTTGTGTAACTGGAGTTTTACTGACCCCTATTGTATTTTTTTTTTTTTTTTTTTTACTGGAAACCAGAAAACCTCCATAAAGAATATAAGGGGTGTTCTCTGATGTCAAACTATCCACAATTAAACCAGTTGGAAGCTGTACAAAATCGGCAAGATGATTTTATTTCTAGCAAGCCCAAAGGCAACGGAGGATACTGTACAAATATGAATCAAATCAGATCAAATCATTCTTTATTTCTAAAAAGCGCCTTTCCAAAACCAAAGTGCTTGCACATAAAAACCATATAAATAAACATCTTAAAACAATCAATTTTCCGCCAGAACAAATATAAATAAATAGTGAACTAAAATCATACACCAAGAGTAAGATCATGTACCAGAGTCCAGGAACGCCTGGCTAAATAAGTGCGCTTTTAATGCTGTTTTAAAACTCTGGATGGTCAGGCACTCTCGAACCTGACGAGGTAGAGAATTCCACAGGGTAGGGGCTGCAAAAGCAAAAGACCGAGCCCCAGATGTCTTTAAGTGCACCCTGGGAATCTCCAGCAATCCCTCGTCGGCGGAGCGAAGTGGGCGGAGGGGGCAGTAAGGGCAAAAGAGATCTTGCAGATAGCGGGGTCCCTGTTCATGTAGGCCTTTATAGGTCAGTAACCCGATCTTGAAGGTGATCCGCCACTGTACTGGCAGCCAGTGCGGTCTGCACAGCACAGGTGTAATATGACTGGTCCTGGAAGTACCAGTCAGTAGCCTGGCCGCAGCATTCTGTACTAGCTGCAAGTGGCGGATATCAACCCCTGGTAGCCCTAGGTAAAGGGCATTGCAGTAGTCAAGGCGGGAAGTCACGAAGGCGTGGACCAACGCTGGAAGATCATCAAGAGGAACCAGATGCTTCACCCGGGCGATGTTCCTCAGATGGAAAAATGAAGTCTTAACAGCTGATGTTCAGTACTAGCAACAGTTTAGGTGACCAGTCGTCAACAGAAATCTGCTGATACAGGTAGGGTAAAAGGGCAGACTGGATGGGCCTAGCGGTCCTTATCTGCCATCAATTTCTATGTTTCTATGTTAATTACCGCCTTAGAAAACCAAACCCACTGAGCAAACATCAGGCTTTTGGGCTTGCCAGAACTAATGGAAGGAGACAACCAGGTAGGTTTTGTGGCACAGTGGTTGGTGAAAACCACTGCATTGGAATCTCCTCTGACAGTGTGCAGAGTTTAGAGTTACACCCTGGAAATGGACTGAAAACCCAAATAACACTTGAACCCTGGCTTGTGGTACTGTCAGGGATGCACAAACAGAACAGAATTTTAAATGAAGCACAAAAACAGCAGACCTGTTATGATTGGATGAGGGTGAGAGCCATCTAACTATATCCTAACTTCAGTGACAAGAAGAGAGACCACTGAAAGTCTTGACACCATCCGAACCGTCCTGCAAGCTTATGGAGTTTCCCCTTTCCCTACAATAGCCAGCCAAACTGAAGGTAACATATTCTGGGAAGCAATATCTCCATAGTGACGTCCAAGAAGCTGGAAATCTGCTTGCTCAGACAAATCATAACCTCAGATCACAGGAACAGGTGGAGGATGTTGTCGAATCAATGTCCTTTTATGAAACAGTAAATTGAATATGGGGGGGGGAGGAGAGAACCAGTGTAGAACAGAGAGTCTACCAGCAGCACCTTGATAAGTGTGTTACTAGAGCTGTAGGAGGGTAAATCTCTCTAATTTTACTATCTAACAGAAAACAGTATATTTGTGTGCTCCATACTCAGTATGATTGTTCTCTAAAATGGCGCTATGTGACTTTGCTCTGGTGCATCTCCTCCCCATCCCCCTTCTCAGGCTGTGATTTGATTCTTGGACAATTTGGGGACTTCTACACAGACTGTATTGAACAACTATTCTATTTTCTAAAATTGCACCCATTTTTCGTTGGTTTCATATGGATAAAAGTTTTTACTGTTTACATAGGCCATCTTCTGATGGTGAGGGATGGCTTGATGAGTTCCATGCATGTGGACGAGACTTTTTTGAGCGTGTATTAACGTGTGTGTTCTCAAGTACCTCAGGACAAATCTAGCCAAGTAAAAGGCCAGTTTCATTCCGAGCTCCAAATAGTGTTTAATAGGGGACCAATCTATTGTGACAGAATGCAGGCACCTGGGTACTTTATTCCTTGAATTAGCATGCAAATGCAATTATGTACCATGCCTCAATGTTGCATTAACCTGGCCAGATGTTTGATGTACCCCTAATTTATACAACAGGGGTGAAGTGATATTGTATCACATAAAAAGCCGTATCACAACCACAGTGTGATAACCAGATAGTGACGTGTACATCGTGAAGATGTCAACCACAGTGTACACATCATCGTTGGTTATCAACATAGTGTACACGTCACTTTCCCCCCTCATCACGCTGCTAAACCAAAACAAACAAACAAACAAAAGAAAAGTAACAAAAACCGGAGCCCTATTGTATAAAACGGACACGCGATGCCACGTTGTGTGATACCCATGTAACACAACTCGTGGACAGTGACCTCGAAAACCTCACTCGTGGCTCCACCACTCATGAACCGAGGTCACTTTCCACTCGTGATACATATGGTATCACATGCCGGGCCATCGCGTGTCCCCTTAGTACCCTGTGACTGCCTTATGTGAGTAGGCTATCATGGATTAAACTGTAATGTCTTTTTTTACAAACTAATTAAAAAAAAAAAAAAGGCTATGTATGCCATTAGGGTTTCCAAGTTACACATGCCATTTTTAAAAACAGGTGTCATCGCTAGTACATAAAATGAACGATTTTAGTTTGAAAGCATATGACCCCTTCAAACAGAGGAATTCAATCTGCATGAAACGAGTCCTTCAAATGGCCCAACACGGTATAATAAGTGTTCTGTTGGGAAGCTTGCGGATAAACTAATTTCCCACAAGAACATTTTACGGGGATGTTCATTTCACACATCATAAAGCCAGGACCCTTTCATTTCACTTGAGTTCTGATTTGTATATTTCACGAGATTTAGCAAGTATCGTCAACAAATCCTATCAATAGATCTAGCTGTGAATTTTACTTGCAGAATATTGTAACAGAACCTTTTAGAAATATATATATTTCTTTTTTTATCATGAATAAATCATTAAGAGGATGCACATTAAAGAGCAGATGACATGTTATTATGCTGCAGGTAGGCGACCCATACCACACAGTTGCCAGCCCTAGGAGCTTTTTTAGCCATATATCGAATTTTTTTTGTCAAGGTGATAAAAAGTAATTTCACTCGTAAAGACTGGCTTGTAACTTCCTGATACATTCCGAGTGGCCTGTAAGCACTGCTTATAACAGAAGAGTTTTGACAAAAGATAGAGAACAGGACTGCAGGCACTCTATGGCGCTAGTAATGGAATTTTGGAGGGGGGGGGGCTGCCTAAATGTAAAGAGGTTATCTCTGCAGGAAAATATACATATATAGGGCTGCCCAGTATGTTTAGGCAGCTCCCCTCCCCAGTTCCATTACTAACTGCATAGAGCACCTGCAGCTCCATTCCCTACCTCGAGTCATAATTATGCTGGTTTTAAAGGCAGGGCTATGGTGCTCAGTAGCCACTCGGCTTGTACCAGGAAGTTATGAGCCAGGCTTTATAAGTTAAATTACTTTTTATCCCCTAGACAAAAAAAAATTAGATTTATGACTAAAATAGCTCCAGGGGGCAGGCAACTATATGGTATGACATGCCTGCCGGAAGCGTGTCAGCAGCTCTTTACATTTACTGCTTATGGGGCCCCATATTCAAAAGGTTAGCATGGGCACTCTGGGTAGGGCCACATTCAGAGGCTCTTTGAACTCCGCCTAAACCCAGCAGCATAATCACACTAACCATACCGCTGCACTGATGTAAATGAGAGAGTCCCTCATGCATAATGGCGCAACAGTATACTGAAAAGGTTTTGGTGGCACTAAACAGACCCCAGAGCAGTGCTGTTTACTGCTGCTGAAAAACAGCTCAGTGCAGTGTTAAGGCCATGTCCCCTGGCAGCTGTACTGAAGCCGCACGCCGCTGTGTCTAGTGGCCTGCCCTCCCCTGATCACCCACCATATGTACAGATCCACTTCCCTGGCATCTAGTGGACCCCTTTCTCCCCAGTTGCTCCAGTTAAATGTACAGATCCACTTCGGTAATGTCTAGTGGACCTCCCAATCACCCGTCATATGTACAGATCCAATACTTTGGTGTGTAGTGGTCCCCCACCCTCTAATTGCCCCTGTCATATGTACAGATCCACCTCCCTGGTGTCCAGTAGACCCCCTCTTCCCAATCACTCTTGTCATATATATAAATCCACTTCTGTGGTGTCTAGTGATCACCCTCCCTCTAACTGCCCCCATCATATGTATAGATACATCTCCCTGGCACCTAGTAGAACCCACTCCCCCCAACCCCCGTCGATCGTCCCTTGTCATATGTATAGGTCCACTTCTCTGGTGTCTAGTGGACCCAGGGGTAGAAACAAACTTATTTTGGTATTTGCATCCCAGTGAAATGTACCCAGTTACATGTACCAAAGACAGGTAACCTACACTGGTCAAAAAATAATAAATTAAAATTGAAATTAAACTAAGGAGACAGCACAGATGGTCAGTACCACCACCACTGAGCGCCGCTGGCAGTAGGAGATGAAATGTGTATCCAAAAAAAAAAAACTAAGGTGACAGAAAATACCAACAATTGTAGTACTTTGCTTCACACACTTGATCTTCTCTGCCCGATTCACCACTAAGAACACTGAATAAATGACATCTACACCAGACTGATTACCCATCCTCCTCCACACATACTTTTTTCCTCCATGACAGCTGTACATGAACTGCGCCAGTTATCTGTGCTCTGTCACTTGCCTCTTATCAAGACTCCAACCCCATTCTCCAGTCTGGTCTCTGACTGCTACTGAACTGCATCCATCACATAGTATTACCCAATCAATAGGTGCTCTTCACAGGAGAAGAAAATCTACACTCCCGATTAAAGACCCAAGATTGACTTCTCAGCAATCACACGATCTGCTACTGCAAGCCACACAAGTTTACTTTTCAGCAGCAGTGATGGCACTCTCGTGATTGGTTGGTAGAGAGCCTCCCTTCACACACATACACTCACACTCACTGTGCCCAGCTCTGCCAGTGACAGTGATAACCCACAGATGCTGACTCTGACCATCAGTGTGAGCTAAGTGATTGATAGCAGGCATTTCTAATCTGAATCCTCCTTGTCACAGTGTCATGACTGGATCTGGCATGCTGCAATTCCTCCTGTCTCTCCCCCGCTGTTCGCAATGAGAGACTCGCACAAGCAGCCCAAGCAGTCTTGGAAAACAAAACAAACGAAAAAATCACAACTCACACTTCCTCCTGGCTTGGCTACACCACTGCTTCTCCAGGCACCAAATGTAACCTACAGTGTGGTGGAATTCTGCAGGTTTGTGTGATTTAAAAAAAAAAATAAAAAAAGTGCTTTCTCCCACTCAGACCCTCTTTCTCCCAGGAAATGCAGAGACTGTCAGCAGTGTGCCACAACTCTCAGACCCCAGTCTCAATGTTACATGCATGGTGGTGCATGCAAGGGACAAAAATACTTGCACAAGGAACAAGTTTTGTATGTTAATTTTGACCCCTGAATGGACCCTCTCCTTCTGATTGCCCTGACTTCCATAGTATCTAAATCCTTGGTGGACTAGCCCTCCCCCCAATCACAAGTAACCCCCCAAGGTGCTAGTGAAATCCCCACCCACTGAGAATCCCCAGCCTCGCATTCCCCCTTCCTCTGGTCAACACTCACCCTACAGTCCATATCAGAGCATCAGCCACACAGCCCTCCACTCACTTCCTGACCTGGCCGCCATTGTACTTAACAGCGATCGCGTTCTGTGTCTGTCAGATGGTGGCTGACTGAGGAGGTGAAAGGAGGGCAGTACTGGCCGCAGCTCTTACAGGAAACTGTAGGGTGAATTTTTGGGGGGTGTTCAGGGTGGTCCTCAGTGGGTGGGCGGTGTCACTAGCATGGGCGGGGTCATCTGTGTTTATTCTGTGGGGGGCACCACCCCACCAGGGGTTTAGATATGCATGGACCTTAGAGCAACTGGGGGGAGGTGGGTTCACTAGACACCAGGGAAGTAGATCTATACATATGACAAGGGCGGCAGTGGGGTCCACTAGTCTACCAGGGAGACTCTTTGACTTCCGCCCAGCATGGGCACTATGCGGCCATATGCACAAGCAAATGAGACCATAATGGGCATGCAGATGGCCCCTTAGTGCTGTTCATGCCCAATGGGCTCATTTGCTTGCTCATAATGAATATGGCCCACAGGACTCCTAGTGCTTTCCCTGTTGGGATGAGCTATCTCCTGTAGGCCATGTGCAGCCTTGGGCCATGTCGGCATCACCAATTTTCACTTAGCGCTGGGCTGGCATGGCCCGATAGTCAGTTAATGTGCTCCGCTAGTGTGTGCACTAAGTGGCTGAACACAGATCAGAGCCGGCCGTGTGCTTCGCTAGAGGCTGGCTCTGAATATGGGGGCCTAAGTTGACACAGAAACATAAGAAAAATTTATCTCAAGTGTGCTTCCAATTTTTAAGAGATACGTTATATAAGCATTAACCCACAAGACGGCATGGGTCTACTTGAGAATTAATCCACGCTGGGGAGGTTGGGCACGAGGCCTCAAGCCAATCAGCGGCACCTTCTCAGGCCATTACTGTGGAGGATTTACCATCTGGAGCAGATGGTGGACTGGAACCACCATGGAAATCCCTAGTCACCTCGATGCAAGCACTACATGTTAAAGTGGAGACTATTCTAAAAAGACTAACAGAAAAAAAATGTTAAAACTGAGGTGACAGCGAAGACAAAGAAGTTCAGGCCATGCAAGCAATAGTATCCACAAGCTGCATGGCTCAAGAAAATACCCAGCTGAAATACAGACTGGACGCCAACAGGGCCTCCAGAGGGGAGCACAGGGGACAATCTGTTGTACTTTTTGCAAAACTGGTCTGGATCATTTGTGGTGGTCACACATTTCAGTATATGGATGCCTCAGAAGCAGGGAAGCATGCAGAGCAGACTGCCAAGGAGTTTGAGGCTGACAGAGGATAAGCAGTTACAGAGGACTCGGAGGAAGATATCTGATCGGTGGTTCTAACAGATGAGTATTGAGGCTCCATCTGATCACATTTAAGCACTCAATAATTTTATGGCTTATAAATATGAGTTTATGTGTACTATTCACACAAATAATAGACTAAGAAGTGCTTTAACAATAGCGTGTTGCTGAAGTATAAAGGCATGACAGGGTGTGGGTTACTGGTGGGTTTACCGATGCTTGTTTGGTGTGTCATGAGGCACAGCCAAGTGATTTAACCATACAAGAATTGGTAATCCCCCAATTAACCACATCATGAAATGCCTTATTGTGATTATACAATGTGCCCATGTGTAAAATACATTTAAAATGTGTTTGCTTACTTTTTTTTTTTATAAATACTCTTCCTCAGCCGTGAGTTATTGCAGGATCTACCCTGGATAAATACCTTAACCGACTAATCAGTTTACAGGATTTTTTTATGTTCATTTTAGAATATGATAATAGTATATAGAACAGCATACTATAATGCAATATAACATAACATTATATAACCTAATAGCTGTATTGCTACTAAGAAGAAAATCTGTGATACTGAACCTTGTAATCTCATCGTCGCCCAACAGTACTTTGGAGACGGGAGAGTATCTGCCTGGTGATGCCGGCGGCAATGGATGTCCCAGGTAGCTAGGCGGGCTGATATGGTTATCGATGTGCTGTGAATAAGCTGAAAGATAACAACACAGAATTAACGAACTGCAACACCAAAAGGAATGTGCATTCATGCATTTGCATTCACTGTGATGCACCATTTGCAAGACACTGAGATGTGGGTTAGGTGCCTGGCACCAGTTTTTTTCAAAGCTGACGCCAATTAACGTTTTTGGGCAAAGCAGCAAACTTACAGCGGCCATTAAACTCTTGTGTGTGCCACACAGAGAAGAAAACTGAGGACCATATAAAATGCCACCCAAGTGATACTTGATTTCTTAATAGATCCACTAATCAGTGTCCTACATATAAGAAAGCCTTCTGTGCAAAATTAACAAAAAAAAAACAACTTTTCACTGTCATCAGTATTCCTTTATTGTATTTGTATTCATTTAGAAGACACCACTCTGCCGAAGTTATGCTTACCGTAGGTATTTCCCCAGATAGCAAAGCATAAGCATGTGGCTATATGTACGAAAATGCATTGAAAGCCCACAAGAAAAAGGATTGTAATAAGTCTTATTAGTACCATTCCTAGCAACACTAAGCAATTCAGCCACAGAACGCAAAGGATTTTTGTATTTCAGTAAAAATGATTTCTGTTTCAGCTACAGAAAATTGTATAAAGCTAGCTTTTGGAGTAGTGGGCTAGTAGTTTTGCAAACGTATTTCCAAGGCTTTAAACTGCATTATGCCATCCCCTTTTAACAATTCTTGCTTACACACTGATGTACTGTAGCCACTGTGTGATTATTCCTAAAAACTGCAGCGCAGCTACGGGAGTCCTAGCTTTATATTTTTGATTCCTTGCAGACATTGTTCCAACAACCACAGTATTGCTCTTTGGACCTTTACACTGCTAACAGGATCTGAACGCTTGGGGTAAGTATGCTGACAATTACTGGAAATTTAAAATGTGGGCTGTGACACCTTGGATGAGATGACATTTTTAAGAGAACTTCCGGCTGTCCTTCAGTTACTGGTTTCACAGAATCCCTATTTGGAAACTGTGTTTGGAGCTGCATTTTAAGCTGAGGATACACACACAAGGCCTGCTATCCCATTAGTATCTGTAACAACATTCATAGATTTATGAAAAATATTTAGACTGCGTCCAGCCCAGTAACACGGCAGTAGTGTTTCCACCTAGTATACTGGTTAGCTGGGCTCAGGTCTGCTCATGTGCAGGTTGACAGAGAGAGAGAGAAAAAATTGAGTGCCCCAAGGACATCTCTCCTCTATGGGGGAGGGGGGGCCCACTGTCCCACTACTAACCTGCCACCTTGCCAAAGTCAGGTGGGTGCAAAGTGGGAACCTCCACATGGTGGGGGGAGGGGCTACCGTTACACAGTGATACGCTTGTGCATGTCTCTGCACACTCACGTGGTGTGTCACTACATGACTGGTGGCCCTAAAATTGGGAGGAAACATCTCTACTGTGCTGGAGGGTGCCCTGGTGCTCTGCAGGTCCCCACACCTCCAACTATGCACCTCCTTTGGGCAACCTGGATGGGGCTTTGGAAGGGGTCTGGCCTGCCCTGAGGGCCCCACCAAATGGGGGCAAGGGGGTAATCCATTGTGGACTCACAAGAGAAGGTACGCCCTAGAAAAGTTGAGTGATGGGACTAGGAGGACTGGCACATAAGAGGGTCAGTTGGACGCAAAAGCACAAATTGGTGATGAAAAAAAGAATATTTAGAAAAGATAACTCTTTGGCTATGCAAACAGAGCATTTTTTTTGTTTTGATGCCACGTGGCAATGGGACATCACATATGAAGTAGCACATGTAGTACCACAATTCTGTAAAATACTCAGCAAATGAAACTTTAAAAATAATGTGCATCAGAACAAAAGTAAACAACATATGAAAAATGGAAAATAGTTCCATGCACTAAAACGTTACCACTGGTTAATGCTGATGTTATTGGTCTAGTACCATATTTCTGTTTAAAGTGATGTTTGATTCTAGTCTTGCGTACATGGATGGTGCCAGCCCGCCTGACTTCGGAGTTTAGAGGGATCCAAAACCTCTTGGTAATTCAGGGATTTTTTGCCTGGATTATCATTTACTTAAGGGATTTGCAATTACAGTACCTCTGTGAGTGGATCTGGTCAAGTCTGTTGACACTGCAGACTTGGCCAACCTGCTAAAGGGGAATGTCCATCAAGCCCGCCGGACACTTTCTGTATGGAGGTTGGACTGGATTTTCCCTTTTAGAGCAAAAAGAAATCTTCCAGTTACAGCTTTTTTTTTTTTTTGTTTGTTTAAATATCCGGTTATTCCTACCACCAAACCCCCACTAATCCTCAACATGTAAACAAAGCCACAAGGCCTGGATTATTACATACTCTTGCAATTTGCAACTTACAGCATCTCTGTGACTGCATCTGGCCACATATCGACATTGCAGACTCAGTAAACTTGTTAAACAGGAATGTTCATCAAGCCCTCCTGACACCTACTGTGTGCGTATGTGTGTGTGTGGGGGGCTAATTTTCCCTTTTGGGGCAAAAAGAAATTTCAGTTACAGCTTTTTTCCCCCCAGTATCTGGTTAATTCTACCCTCCCCCAGTGACACACAGCATGTAAATAATGCCACAAGGCAACAATACACCATCACTGACAGCTGATGTTATGCCCAGGGATCAGTTGCAGGGATTCAATATACTAGCCTTGGTGCTTTAACAAGCTCTGGTTTGGGGGTCGCTGGTCCCTCTCCACTATCAAGGCTGAATACAGATTACACGACAATTCATGTATGCACATTTGTACTGTGTGGTATCACTCCATAGCAACAGTCACTCCTGCAGACAGAAACAGACTTTCCATGGAAAATCAACTAAGCGTACCCACATTACTAAATGCCCAAGGCTGAATTTATATTCCTACATGCTTTTTTTTTGGGGCGGGAGGGAAACAGATCACATAAACAAATAAATAAAATGACAACAAAAAAAATACGACGAAGAGAATTAACGTTGACTGAGACAAGTTCTTTTTCAGTTAGCCCTGCTCTCTAAAGGTCATTCAGAAAATAAATTATTTTACTGGAATGATTTATCACCTTATCAGTGTGTGGTCCCCATTTTAAAAAGGCGGAAATAACTACCCCGAGTAATTTGGTGTGCTGGTCATTTTTGATTTTCACAGTTTCTAGTGAAATTCTAGATGTATGTCTCCTTAACAAAAGAAATGGAGAAAACTTCAGTTTTTGCAGACATGCTGTCTCAGTGGGTCCACTCGTTTATCAAAATTCAAATAAACAATTAACACACACATTATTCTGGTCAGTCCACTTTTCCAGAACATCTGAATCTGTCTGAAGGTGACCAACCTCCTTTTTCAAATGACAGCTATAAAGCGTAATATCAGAGACATACACAATGTGTTTGTCCTTTTTCTGGAAGTCACTGACCATTAACAGAAGCAACAGTAAGACAAGTTTTATGCCTTATAAGACTCCACCCCAACCTCAAGTCAGTAAGATTTAGAATTATACAATGGGCACAAAAAAAATACACAGAATCCTGCATTTTGATTGGCTGGCTGGCCCCTTTTCAGTGTTGTAAATCCTCCAGTGTACCCACTAGAAAAGGTGCCAGCCACCAATCTGCCGCATAAAGAACAATACTTGAAACCCCTCCAGCCCAAAACTGGCAAACACAACAGATTGCACAACACGGTCGGCGAGCAATGGAGACATGCAGAACTCTACACTACTACTGCCCGGTCTCGGTCTGCAGCCTCAAAGTTGCACTTCCCGCTATCCTGAAATCAAAAAACTATTCTTACAACTTGAAACCTTAACCGACCACCGCACCCACCTCACCTCTCGCGCTGTCTGTAATTAACTTCCATTCCTCACTGCAGTGGCACTCTCTCTCGCTGTATCACAACTTAGCCAGGAAATATCTTTAAAAAAAAACAAACATTAAAAACAAACTCCCATGAGTTGCACCATCACGAAACCTAATTAAACCTGGAAGCACATGCTCCGTGATCGCTCTCCGTTAGCGCTCTGCATCGCACAATAACACAAACTATTTTTCTGGCAGACTAACAAATATAATAAAAAATAATTCACAAAAAAACATTTTTATTCATTATGTTGTCCATCTGAAAAAGACAGGGGCATTGTGTAATAGCAATATACCCTCCAGGGAGTGGGCATACTGGTGGATTTACCACTTCTGGTGTGGTTGTCACTCAGCTGCGCCTCGTGGCCCGAACCACCGAGGCATGGTAAATCACCAGTACTCTGCTGGAAGATATGTAGATTGTTCAGCTTAACTCTTTTGAGTCCTTCCCATAAAGAGTGATATAACCCAGCGGGTCAGGACAGAGCCCTTTCTACAGCCTCCATATTCTCCAAATTAAAACAGAGTTCAATGCAGTCAAAAGCTTCACAGAAGTCATTTAATCCTGCATCAGTAACATTACCTTCATCTGCTACTACATGTAGCTCATGTAACATCCTAATTAGGAGGCGAGATGTGAAGCGCCCTGTTAGATTACCAAACTGAAGTTCAGAAAGCCCATCCTCAATCTTCTCTATCAGCCCTTCATAACTAAAATCCTTGGCAAGTTTTGACAAGACATGTGTGAAGCCTATTGGTCTTAAATAAAATTTTAGATATTTTACTGGATTATGTTTAAGTATAGGGACAATATCCACCTGCATCTAACCCCAGAAGTAAATCCCATTATAATATCTGGTTGATGAGTGCACAATGTTTAGGGGATAAGTAAAGTTTATTATACTGTAACAGCATGGTTTTCACCACTGATAAATGAACACACTTAGTTACAAAATATAATATTACAACAAATTGATTCCTAACAAATCATACTATAAATAGAATGTTGCACTCAGTTATAACATAAAACCATATAAATCATTCTTAACAGAAATCCACGAAGTGGTCCTGATGACGTGACCTGCAGGGAATGGGATTAGGGACGCAGGGACAATATATAAGGATGCAGTATACAGACAGAGAAGGGAAAGGGAAGGGGCAATTGTTTAACCAGGAAAGGCACACTAAGCTGGAGCTGGTTTCCAGGTGCGACCTGGGAGCACAAGGAAGTTAAATGACTTCCTCAGGGTCATGCAGTATGGAAGTGGGGGCTGATGGGATTCAAACCCAGGTCTCCAAGTTTGAAGTTAAGTAGGCAAAATAGGCAGATTGGGTGGGCCACACGGTCCTTATCTGCCATCAGTGTCTACATTTCTGTTAACCACCACACTATACTGCATTCTGAATGTGAATTACCAGGGTTATTAAGCAGCGGTAAACAGGCTATATCAAAGGGAATTAAAGTCTCAATCAGGAATTTACATAATATGAGCGACTGAGCAATGAATACAACAGCTACTGAAAGAGAGAAGGGGGGTAATGCTGGAAATACAAAAAATGCCCATCAGGAAGAGAGATGTGGAAACAGGAATAATAAGCACTGGGAGACAGCAAAAGGAAAGAGAAGTAATAAACCGGGCAGAACAAATAGGTTAGGTTAAGGGCAGACTAGTCTGCCATGGGCAATGTAACGCCAGGCCAACTTAACTGCACCTGGATCACTTGCAGTTAAGTAACAGTGGGGCATCTGGACCTAAAAAACCTCCAGAGTGGTAACGTTTATCTGGATCATTAGACACACTAAACAAATCCACGTTTATCAGAATACGGTTAATGCAAAAACAACAACAAAAAAAATCTAACCTTTTCTCACAATGCAGAAACCTAGACCATCATTCTTACTGTTTTGGCCTTAAAAAAAACGAAAAAAAAAAAAAAAAAAAAAAAACATTTCTACCTCCCCTTCACCATCTCCGGGAGTAAGCGGATGACAACAAATTATGCATTTTCCTTTTGCAAGCGGTTAGCTCTAATGATATTATTCCTTAACCACCTACAGAATTTCCAGTGGCCATTCCGAAAAACTACCCATCTTCTTTTTATTAAAGTTTTAAATTAGCTCGTTATCCTTGATTTACCCGGCTGCACATTAATTCACTTTTTCGCTCTAGTAAGTTTTAGAACATGGGTCAAAAGATGCGTTTCGATTACCCATGGATGACAAGTCAGTTTAAAAGTTGAATGGAGATGGGTGAAGCCAGCAAGCAAAAAGGAATAGAGGTTTTTGTGTCGTGCTCCTAAATCTTGGGCTCTTTCAAGACATTTTTTTTTTGCTAGCTTTCCTTCTTAATTTTTAATAAACTAAGCTGCTTGCTACTATTGACTGTCATGGGACTGAAGAAAGATAAAGTATCTTCTGCTCAAAAGAAGTCGGTTGAAGTTTTCCTGCTCACAAGGCCTACGTGCGGCCCATTCAAATGTAAGATCCACTGCTCAACTAAATTTTGGTTTTCTTCAAAAGACTGAGGAAAAGGTGAAGCAAACGAATGAAAAACTCTCTTCACTGGATCAGCATGTCACCACACTTGAAATGGCTTTGGAGAGCAGGTTAACTGAAACCAATTAACTAGGATAATAATACCATATGACTAACACTGTAACTAATACTGGAGGGTACAAGGATGGTTAATGGCAATACAGGTAAAGGACTCTGACACTCTTACTAAGTTAAACTGAAGTCTTGGAAAAATCAGCTCCAAGTTACAACTGTTCAGGTCCTGAAAATACAGAGTTAAACCATGCAATCTGAACTTAAATCCATCTTTTAATGTTTTCTTGATGATTCTCTGGGCTTAGGGGCCGATGTAATGCATATTAAAAGGATCTTTTAGCTCCCTAATTATCACAAGAGAAAGGATGTTGCTCAGTGAATCGCAACTGTGTTGGCGGCACTGGACTGTCCAGATGAGCAACTTTACATTTTGGCGGCAGCTCAGGAGAAATATAACTTAGAACTACTACCAGGGCAGAAGATTTCCCCATTTCCTGATGTCTCTTCTCAAAATCAGACCCAGTGTAAAGAATTACTCGAGTGTCTGCAGAAAGTTACCCAGCAGGCACATAGCAAACTATGTTTGTCCCTCCCCCCCCTCCTCCACAGCTGGCTCCCATCTGCCTTGTGACCCCCCCATCACCCATGGTCTCTGGGGCTTACCATCCTGCTGTTGTACAGTGCCCCACAGATCCCCCCATGGCAGGGCTTCCCGGGGGAGGCTGGGTAAGGGATGTGGCAGCAGGCAGCCCAGCAGATGGTGCAGAGCTTGTGAGGGAGTGCAGCATCATCCTCGGACTGAAGGGGATACACACAAGCACATGCATCACAGTCACGAGGCACCATCCCTCCCCTCAGGGGCTCTGCTCGCATCACCACCTGTGGTCACCCAGGTGGCAGCCGGCCTTCCTCCCTCCCTCCCCGGAGGAGAGTGTCCCATGGGATGCTCAATCCTCCCCCCCCCGATCAACCCAGGTCACCAGCATGGCTGCAGATGAGGCACCAGCACTTGTGCAATTGGGCCAGCATAAACTATTTTTCTTGCTCGTCTTCACCCATCATATATGAGTAAACAATACAGGCCTGGGAACTCCGATGAAGTGGGCAGATTTCCTGATTTCTTTACATTTACAACCAGATGTGGAAGCCAAGGGACTGGAAGATCCAGCTGAGGACATCTGAATCTGATTTTCATTCCTGGTTTTGAACATTCCTCTGTTATCTGTGTCAAACTGGAGGTCTATTTGACGCTATGGATTCATCTGATTGTTTTGCTAGGTTATCAGACAACAGACAAGACAAGGCAATTTTAATTTTAGACTGCCCTATCCCAAGGCCTCCAGGTGCTTTACACAATAAAATAGATAAAGGAAAGAATTATGGGCATGAAAGAGTACCAGTTTCGATGCTTTCCTTAAAGCCACCAGTAGCAGCAGCTTACTGCATTAGAACTTCACAAGCTCACTCTTAATTTATTACTGTGTGTATTTCTATGGGGAAGGGATTGTAATTTCTCTATCGGAGCAGCCAGCCACCTGAGCCTTCCACTCCCTGGTGCTTGATTTTCAGCAGGTGTCATCCTGCGCTCTCATGTTTTGTGATGTATTAGTTTAGAGAGCGCAGGGACACGCATTCTATTGATAGCAATGGAGGACAGTTTTTAAATCAAATTTGTTTTAGAGGCCTACAGGAGTTTGATCAAAGCCATGACTCAACTAACAAAGAAAGCCCTTGTTAGTTCAGCCGTGGCTTTGATTTGACTTCTGCGGCCCTCTAAAATATAAAACATTTATTTTAAAACCGGCCCCCACTGCTATACCTAGAGCATGCCCCCACACTCCCCTTAACATGTTTAAGTGGCTACAAAGTAAACTATGTGCATTTTGAGGGTATAACTGCTCCCAGCTACCGTCTATAGCTATTAGCAGCCCTGCAGCCCCTTCCCCACTTGACATCATCAATATGATGTTTTAGGCAAGGAACTACAGTGAGCATGGAGTAGCCTTTAGGGTAGGTGGAAAGAGCAACCACAGGTAATATCTCATCATCTTAAGATTACATTGCATTACAAAATTTAAAATATGGGTGATTTAGGTCCTTGGGCAGGCAACTCCTTGCCATGAGTTGCCTTGGACCCGAGGGTGTCAGTAGCTCTTTAATGCTTTTTTCCCCCAGAAGTATATTTTCTCGGGGGCGGGAATCTACATAGTGGCAAATACTGCTACAACAATACACGGAGACAAATTTATTTATAATTTACTCAGTCCTGATAAAGCAATAATCTCATTTACAACTGAAAAGAGTGCAGTTTACACGTTTCTAGACAAACAGAAAATTCACATTTATAGGCCTTTTGACTCCTGACATTTGCAATTCTTTTGACCCCCCCCAGTTGACAATTGCACTGATCCAAATACAGACATGGTACCCAGGCCACTGCAAGCAGAGGCAATAGTAATACGATGAGATAACAGCATCCATGAGACAAAACACTGCACATTACACAAGAAGTTGAGATGTAAGCTTGCTACGGGTCACATAATGAGTCATTGGCTGTAGGCAGACTGGACACCATAATCCCCTAGTTTACAGTCGACTGCTCTAACCACTGTACCACACAGCCTTTCCTTACATGCGTATGTTCTACAAGTTCTCGAAAATGCAGAACTGATTATCTGCAGAAGTCTAGCTGACCCACATGGGCTCACAGTGAGAACATGCAAATTGTTCTTGTCCCTTTATAGTTTAATCAAGGAAAGCTGCATGTCTGAGGTTATTAAACCTAATGCTTCAATAAAGTGTGACTGGGTTTTCTGTTAATTAAATGAATGCTTGAAGCCTGTGTCTCAAAGGAAAAGTAAAAACTAACAAACTTATGTTGCAACCTGTTCAATGTCACCAGGGCAATAGTCACGATCACTTGTGTCAAACAGCATTTTACCTTTAACACAGATGATAGAGAATAATGCCTGTGCAGGTGTGTATTATGAAAATTTTTCACACACCCAAGGTGTGTGATGGGTTTATGAGATTATCATACACACCGAGGGCGTGTGAAAAATCTTCATGAGACAAACCCTTGCGCAGGCATTATTTTTATAATAACTGGTGCAAGGTTTAGACAGAGACAAAAACTGTAAGCTATATTTGTGTGACCAAGCGTGTCTCCGAGTAGCTGCCAGGGGAGTCATCCCAGTCAAAAATCTTGGTCGAAGGGCACCTGGCTGATTTTTGGATGGGCTCCATCTGGAGTCCCATAGATTCCAAAATTAAACAGAACAAGTCCCCAAAAGGGGTGGAACCATGCTCCATGGACAAATCCTCCCCCGACTTGGTGTCTAATGGACAGGAATGCAAGGAGGAGCTCTCAGACTCCAAGGATTCATCAAAAAGCGGTCGACCGCCAGACTCCCCACTGACCCTACTGGGTCTGTTGGGAGTCACAGTGACCGACAGATGATGAGGAAGCCCGGAAGCGGTATGGGCATCCTTAGGAGGGGGAGGCCCTCCGGAGGCTGCTTTGGCAGCGGCTCCACCTGGATGGGTGGAGAGGCCGGAATCGGCAGAGCCGGAGTAGGCTGGGGCCTCGGTGGTGGGAGCCATGGAAGAGCCATGGTGGGGGCCATAACCGACTTAACCCCAGCCAACATGAACTGATGCCACATGAGTTCTTCATAGTGTTGGCACATTTTGCGGCAGAGCCTCTCCTCATGCGAGGAAGAAGAACAACAATGGCAGCACCACTTGCCCTAATGCTGAGAGGGGGAACACTGATGGCGGAGTGGGTTGCTTGTCACAGGACTGAGTCCGTGACCTTGACCTCGACTGTCGTGGATGCAGACAGTGAGACTTGGAGGGACCCAGCAAAAGCCAAGGATCCTCCGGGGTAATCGTATCCTGAAGGTTAGGGACCAGATTAGTGGGCTGGTCCAACCCACCCCGAGATGTGACAGGTAGAACTGGATTCCTAGAGAGTGAGGTATCATCCTCACCCTACGACAGAACATTGACTGGCTTAAGAAAAATCTCGACAGGCTGGTCAACGGGCGTCTTAACTGACTGGCCTGATGGGGAGACCCTGGAGCCAGCAGCCTGGGCTGAAGGACTGATCATTGTGGAAACCTCCAGGGAAGCGCAGGAATCTGAGGCCTGAGAGTGCTTGCAATCCCACAATCGATGGTGAGACTTCTTTTCAGTCTCCATTTTTGCAGATTTGGAAGATTTTGTGCCCTTAGAGGGGCCCTGCCTAAAGGTGGGAAGGGACTGGCACAAATCCCTAAATGCCCCCGTGAAGGTGGCACCAAAGGAAAGCAGCACAAAGGCCGAAGCCGAAGAGACATGCTCCGTGGCCTGAGCCACCGGCTCTTCAAAAGCCACAAGTTGTTCAGTGGACTCCGCGGCCACACAGACTGCCTGAGAGGCGTCTTTCGACTGAACGGGAGGATCCCGTTCATCTGGGTGTCCTAAAAGTAGCCGAGTGTGCCGGTCTTCCAGAGTACTGGGATGCAAGGTGTGACACAGGCCACACACCTGGGGATCATGTTTGTGGCCTAGGCAGTAGATGCACGAGGTGTGTGGGCCCATCCGGGATATCTTCTGCCCACACTCCCATTTCTTGAAACCAGGCGCAGACTTGGAGTCGTCCATGACAAGAATTTGAAGGATTTGAAAATCACTTGAAGACTAGAGTCGTTTCGCAAAGATCTGCAAAGTTTTGAAACAAAGGGCCTAATCGGCACAGAGATTGGTAAGGAGGGAACTTTCTTCCAGCGGAAAGGAAGATCTGACATCAGGAGGCAGTGCCAAGGGAGTTATCACCCAGGTGGGTGAGAGGAGCTAGCTTGAAGATGCTTTGGCAGGATTTAAAGGGGAAAGGAACACTGCCAAAACTGTGGATCATATCCACGTCCCTAGAAATATTTCTATAGTACTCGGTCCTTAAAATTGGAACAGGAGTCTGGGGCATCTGATTTCTATAGCAGGAAATAAATCTATCTTTAGAATGCTGGGGGCTGACCATAGAGCTGGGTTTGAACTTTAAGATTCTAAAGTTCCGCCTCCGGGGCAACAACTCAAGACTGACATGATGTATTTTGTGTGACCTCACCAATAAAGAAAAAATTCCTACACACTTTCCCTAATTTCCTTTTCTGTTTGCTCCAACATGGTCAACGAGGAACAGTCATTACATATATAATGACTATTCCCCATTGACAACATGGAGCAATAGGGAAACTGAACAGCAAACTACAGACAACTGTTTCATCCTTGTTAGGTCTCAGTGCGTAACAGCTGTTTTCCTCAGCCCAGGTGGTGCTGATGATGTTGGGGGAGATCAGAAAGTCCAGTTATGCAAGAACTTACTGTAACAGTAGGTCTTCAAGAGGAACTCTTGCAGCAGGCTACACCATAAGGACTATGCTGCCAGGCACTAGGACCCCACGGAAAAATTCTTAGCTAGCAGTACCCAGTGGGGACCACCCCCTGACGTCGGACCACTTCAGACGTCTGCCAATGGTATAAAGGGGGCGGTCCCCGGCCACACCCCAGTTCTTCCGCTGGAGACCCGGCTAACAAATTAGAGAACTGAGGTTAGTGGAATACCCTGCCTAGGGTAAGGAAATAAGGAGAAAAGGACCAAGGGGAAGGAGGGAGGAAATAACGCCTGCTGAAAGAGTTCCTCTCGAAGATCTACTGTTACGGTAAGTTCTTGCATAACTGTACTATCTTACTTCAAGTGGGAGCTCTTGCAGCAGGCTACACCATAAGGACTGAGTACCAAGCAGTACTAAAAGGATCCCGGACAGACTGGGAGGTGGAAACCTTAGAAAGCGGGGAGCTTCAAGACAACAGGCCCTGAAGTACTGCTAACCCAAACCCAGCTCTCTGATACGAAGCCACGTCCAGGCTGTAGTACTTCACAAAGGTGTGCACCGAGCCCCAAATAGCTGCTGCGCAGATGTCTGCCACAGAAACGTTCTGAAGTGCCGCAAAAGAGGCAGAAACGCCCATGGTGGAATGCCCCTTAACCGAGCATAGTAAGGGTTTGTTGTACTTACTGCAGCAGAAGGTGATGCAATGGACTAGCCATCTGGACAGAGTCTGCTTTACCACAGGTGCCCCACGGGTTCTTGGGGGCAAAGGAAACAAAAAGTTGGTGAGATCTTCTGAAAGTTCGAGTGTGGTTAATGTAGTACCTAAGCACTCTATGTACATCCAAAATGTAAAGGAGAGCCTCCCCTCGATTAGTATACTCAGGATAATAAACCGGAAGGTGGATGTCCTGATTAAGGGTAAACTGGGACACCACCTTAGGAAGGAACTTAGGATTGGTCCTCAAGTACACCCTGTCCTTGTGGAAAATCTAATATGGCTCTTTAGCCATTAGTACCTGAAGCTCAGAAATCCTCCAAGCAGAGGTAACGGCAACTGCAACTAAAAACAACACCTTCCACGACAGAAAATGCAGCTCACAATCCACGGCTGACTCGAAGGCAGGCAACGTAAGTTTTTCTAACAAAAACAAAAGATCCCAAGGAGGGATAGGGTCCCTAATTGGAGAATTAAGATGAAGCATTCCTCTCAAAAATGTTCGGGCCAGATCCATCTGGACAACATATTTGCCATCTACCAGCACATGATAGGCAGAGATTGCAGAAAGGTGTACCTTGATGGAGAAATATTGTTGGCCTGAGCCTGACAGGGAGAGGAGATATTCGAGGACAGCACTGAGAGGGCACAGGAGAGGGTCCAGACCCCGACTGGAGGCCCACAAGCAAATGCACTTCCACTTCATGGTGTAGGTAGCCCTAGTGGAAGGTTTCCTGGCTGCAACCAAGACCTCGGCCACTCTGGGAGATATTCCAAAATGCGCAGTGGCTACGTCTACAGGTGCCAGGCATGAATATGTAGGGACCAGAGGTCTGGGTGAACCAGCCTGCCCTGCTCTTGAGACAGTAAGCGGGAGGACAAGGGCAGGGGGATTGGAGGTTCCACTGTCAGCTGCTGCAGTAGCGGGAACCATATCTGGTGAGGCCAAAGTGGGGCTATGAGAATCACCTCTGCTCCTTCTGCTTGAAGTTTGAGCAGAACTCTCTGCAGAAGAAGAAACGGAGGGAAGGCATACAGAAACCTCCCTGTCCAGAGGGACAATGCGTCTTTACCAGAAAACACCAGGCCCGTGATCGCGTGAGCAGAAACTGGGCAGTTCAGCGTTGTGAAGAGGTCCAGCTCTGGATGACCCCATCTTTGGAAGAGGTTGTCCATTACAGACTGCAGGAGTTTCCATTCATGTGTCCTTGACTGAGATCGGCTTAAGGCATCGGCCAAGGCATTTTGGACCCCTGGAACATGCACTGTGGTGAGCAACAGGCCATGGTCTAGAGCCCAGAACCACACTCTCATAATTTCCCGATAAAGAGGATAGCAGTGAGTTCCCCCTGCTTCTTGATGTAATAAACAACCAACATGTTGTCTGACTGCATCAACAGGGGGCCTGGACGGAGATCCTGGAGAAACGCCTGCAGAGTATACAGAACAGCCCTCATCTCTAGAATATTGATATGAAGGGTCAGTTCTAGAGAAGATTTTGCACCTTGAGTCTGATTCTGAAAATGAGCTCCCCAACCTAGGCCTGAGGCATCGGTTGTGGGAACCTGTGAAGGGGATTCTTTCTGAAAAGGGACTCTGAACTCCAGATTCTGGGGAGAGAGACACCAAGAGAGAGTCTGTATCACTGCTTTGGAGATCAAGACCGGCTGGTCGAGATCATCCTCTCTCTGATCCCATGGCACTCAGACAGTCCACTGAGGGCCCCTCATAAACAGGCATCTGAGGGAACGGTCACTATATGGCCTAGGAGCTGGAGCATGGTCCAAGCTGGGACCTGATGAGCAGCTGAAACTTTGTGGGCCAAAGAGTGAAGGTGCACTGCCCTGTCTGGCAGGAGGAAGGTCTTCCTTTGCTCTGTGTCTAGGACTGCCCCAATGCATTGTAACCTCTGACATGGTTTCAGGAATGATTTGGCCATGTTTAGGATAATCCCCAAGGAACTGAACAGGCTGAAGGTGTCCTCTAAAGCTGCCAGAAGCCGATCCCTTGTGGAGATGATCAGAAGCCAATTGTCGAGGTAGGGATAAATTAAGTGTCCCAGCCTCCTTATGGCTGCTGCCACCACTCCTAGGCACTTTGTGAACACGCGTGGTGCCGAGGGAAGGCCGAAGGGCAAGGCCCAAAACTAGAAATGCCTTCCCTGAAAGAAGAACCTCAGGAACCTCCTGTGAACTGGAAGCACCAGAATATGGAGGTAGGCATCTTGCATGTCCAGGGAGTGGAGCCAGTCCCCTTGATGCAACATGGAAAGAATGCCCGGCAAGGTGACCATCCTGAACCTCTTGAACCCTACGTAATTGTTCAAGAGGCTCAGGTCCAGATTCGGGCGCAGATCCCCTGTCTTCTTGGGAACCAAGAAGAAATAGGAGTAGAACCCTTTCCCCCACTGTGGGGCTATAACGGGTTCTATTGCCTTCTTGTCTATTAGGGACTATACCTCCTCCCAAATGAACTCGGTATGGGAGGAGTAGGTTGTTTGGACCGGGGGATTGTACGGGGGCATCTACAGAAATTCCAGCATGTGACCCCACTGTATCAACTAGAGGACCCAAGCATCGGTGGTGATGGAGGCCCACCCATGGAGGTGAAGCGAGAACTGACCCCCTACTACCTCTGCCCTGGACTCGGCAAGGGGTATGGGGTCGGGTAAGGAGTCAGTCGTGGGAGCCTGGGGTGGGCAGGGGGACCTGAGAAGGTTTGGTGTTCCCAGGTCCTTGTGCTCCACCGGGTTGAGAGGGAGCTTTACGGTGAACGTTGCCTCTCTGTTGCTGTCCTTTAGGCTTCTGCCCTCCCTGGTGATGAAACTGTCGATGCTTGCCAGAGGTCTGATCAGATCTGTACAACTGATGCACAGACTGGATGGTCTTGCCAGAGTCCTGGAAGTCAGAGATCGTTTTCTCAATGTTTGGACCGAAAAGCATGGACCCATGGAATGGGGCATCAATGATGGAATCCTGAAGGTCCTGCCTAAATCCAGCAACCCGGAGACAGGAGTATCTCTGCATGCAAACCCCTGTGGCTGCTGCCCTGGCTGCCGTGTCTGCTGAATTGTAGGATGATCGCAAGACGTGCTTCCCCACGTCCAGACCGGACTGCAGCAAATCTAAGAGCTCCGTTTTGTGACCAGAATTGGGCTGTCTTCTTGCAAGCTTGGCTGCTTTGTTCCAGAGGGATTTCTGGTACTGCACCATGTGCGCCAGAAAACTGAGCGAAAAAATGGTGCAGGTGGCCGACGAGTAGACCTTCCTGATGAACTGGTCCAAACATTTGGATTCCTTGTCCAGCAGCTGGGAGCTCATGTGAAGGGGCTGTTTGGTCCTGCCGTGGGCAGCCATCAGCACGACAGAGTCCGCCTTGGGCTATTCACCAAGGAACGGCTCTTTCGTTTGGGTACAATACAGCCTGTCTGCTTTCTTAGGTATAGTGGAGGCTGTCGAAGGGTGCCTCCAGGCTAGCCCGGTAGCATCCTGAAAGGAAGCTACCAAGGGTGAGACAACCAAAGGTTTGGGTTCATTCATACCCAAGATAAGAGCCAGCCTCCTCCATTCTGGATAAAGATCCTCAGTTTCCCACTAATTCAAAAATTGGATGTAACGCATCATGTCCAAGAAGATGGGATCATCTTGGGGGGAGTGAGGCAAACCCCCGGAGGGTCAGGGTGGTGGGGAGGAGAGGAAAACTCCCCTGAGTATCTGGAAGAGACGCAAGAATTTGAGTCAGATGACCTAGAGGAAGATCTGGAGTGGGAATGCTGGTGCCTCCTCCTATAATGCCTGGAGGATGATCTGGAATGATGACTGCGCCATTCAGAAGACCTGTCATCTGACTGAGTAGGAGACCTGTCCCTAGGGGGTGACGACTGCGGGGGCCGCTGAGGGGAGTCTACGGGGAGAGGTTGTGGCACTGGAACCTGGAGTTCCTTGGGGATGATGTCTTTCTTAACTGCGTCCCACCAGGAACTGAAAAGGTCCTTGACTTCAGCCAGAGAGACCATGGCTGGGGCCGATGGGCTTGGCATCTTAGACCAGACATCAGGCTTTCCGGGCAGCGGACCCGACGACTTGTTGGGAGCCAGCGTACACTCTGGTGATTTCGGTTTCTCCAGCGTCTGGTCCTGGGGTGGCGTCGCAGCCGACTACAGGCTGACTGGCTGACCTGACGTCTGACCGCCCATCGTCAATGGGTCGGGCATCAGCATCTCCTTGGCTGGCAGCTGCTCCCCTTCTGGCAGAAGCTTAGGGGGTGCGGGTGGTGGGGAAGACCTCGAAGGTGAGGATGTCAAAGATGTCAGGGTGGAGCACCCGGAGTCTGACACCCGATGCTTCGGAGAGCTGGCGTCAGGGTGAGATTCCGGTTCCAAATGCCGCTTCCTGTCGTCGGGTTCAGCTGGACGATCCGACGAAGAGGAGGAAGCCTTTGCCTGATGAGAGGCGGCATGATGGCTGTTGCCCACCCTTTTAACAGCGGAATCCCTGGAGTTAGACATGGAGGTATGGCTGTAGGATCTAAGACTAAGGGAGGGGGCCGAAAGCCATTGCCCCAAAGAAACACCACCCGACACGTGCTCCAACGCCGGGGGTTTCAAAGCTGACAACCCAGAGGAAACCTGGGTTGGCGGGGGGGGGGGCAGAATCTGACCACTTGCAGGAAGAAAGACTGGAGCTGGCTGTTTCCTGTGCAGAGACCTGGATCGGGAGTCCGAATGGGTGTCCTTCTCATGATGGTGTTTTCCACTGGACTTTTTCTCTGAAGACGAAGGGGATCCTAGGCCTGATGGTGTCTTTTGCATGGTGGCCAGCTGTTGTTCTAGAAGGTAGGTCTTCAGCATCTTCAGTCGACAGATGCAAGTCCAGCGGTTGAAACTTTCACAGTGCGGGCAGAAGTCGGCATCGTGGTCAGGCCCCAAGCAGATGAGGCAGGCCGAGTGACCGTCTTGGGACGGGATTTGCTTCCCGCACGTGCACTTAGTGTTCGGTTGCTGACTGGAGGACGATGGAGAAGACATGCACCATATAATCACTAGATAAACAAAAATGAAACTTTTTAGAAGAGACTGTGAAAATGGCGGTCAACTGTTAGCAGTAGGCATCCGTGGAAACGATGTGAATGGGCCAACAGCGGAAAAAGAACTGAGGTGTGGCCAGGGACCACCCCCTTTATACCACTGGCAGACGTTGGAGGCAGTCTGATGCCAGAGGGTGGTCCTCACTGGGTACTGCTGGCTAAGAGTTTTTCCGTGGAGTCCTAGTGCCTGGTGGCATAGTCCTTATGGTGTAGCCTACTGCAAGAGTTCCCACTCAAAGTAAGATCTCCTGGTTACCTAATTGTGAAAATTACAAGGCACCTGGCTGGGACACAGGGCAGTCTCGATTTCCACATATGCGGAATATAATTCAGGAGTTCATCTCTGTGTCCTTTCTGGCCACAGGAGGCAGCTGAGTAGCAAGCAGGCATAATATTTTAATTTATTTAAAGCAGCAGTGCATGTTACAGTGAACATTCTGACCTCTTTTTATTCTAGAGTGCCCTTGTTGTCCTGTCTTTCTAGATGCCATTTTCTTCCTGTTTTGAGTCTGTGTCAATACTTTTTTTTTTCTTTTAACATCTAATTACAGGAAACAGGAAGTGGTTATCCCTCTGTACAGACAGTTGGTGAGACCCCATCTGGAGTACTGTGTGCAGTTCTGGAGATCCCATCTTCGCAAAGACATAGACAGAGTGGAGGCTGTCCAGAGGAGGGCAACCAAAATGGTGTAGGGTTTGCACCAGAAGACATACGAAGAAAGACTAAAGGAGCTTAATATGTATACCCTTGAGGAAAGAAGGGAGAGAGGGGACATGATAGAAACTTTCAAGTACCTCAAGGGAATCAACAAAGTCCAAGAGGGTAGCATCTTTCAGAAAAAGAGATGTGCAAGAACAAGGGGGCACAATTTGAAGATAGAGGGGACGCTCAGAGGTAATGTGAGAAAGTATTTTTTCACAGAGAGGGTTGTGGATGCATGGAGCAGCCTCCCTGAGGAGGTTGTGGAGTCAAGAACAGTGGGGGAATTCAAGAATGCATGGGACAGACATAAGGCAGTCCTAGTGGGGGGTAGGAGGAAGTAAGCTGTTGGTTAACTAGGATCTGCAGCTTATCTGTTAGGTAGGAAAATGGGCAGACTAGGTGGGCCAAACAGTTCTTATCTGCCGTCACATTCTATGTTTCTATCTAAAGCAGCAAAAGGAGCACTTCTTTTAATATGACTCACCTGAGATTTGTATCACTATTTCTGAGCACTCATTGCTCCATGAGATCAGGAGGCAGTGCCTGTTGTATCCTACTTCACTGTAGTCACCAGAAAAGTTGCGTTAAACAACGGGTGTTCAAAAACAGAGGAGGATAATGAAACCTGGGGGATAGCCACATTACAAGGAGCAGGCCTTTCAAATATTGCAAGCTTCAAAAAAAGTGCAAAAGCAGACTCAAGAAAGTGAAAAAGGACATCTTACAAGACATGGAAAAAAAAAAAACAGAACGCAAACACAAGGTATATGCCAACATTTCTCCCCCACAGCATGCATTTTAAAGACGGTAATTTTTTAATATCCACCATTCATTATCTCCGCCTTCATAAGAGCACCACTGGCAGCTTTCCCTGCCTGTCAGTGGCATACTAAATCAAATCTACAACACAAAATGTTTCCAGCATCCTGCAAAACAGTGGCAGGCCTACGGTTACAGGTTAAAATGTCAACCACTTCTTGCTGCCTTACATGGTTGAAACCCACCCATCCCCATCACATAATTTCTCTCAGTTAAGTACCAATAATCTCGCACAGCCTTTATAAATTTTTAAGCTGTTTTTATTCCCTGGTCTCAAGGCACAACATCTTTAATCATATCATCATTCTGCAGTAATGGTGGTCGGAAGGAGATGACAGGCATGCATAATCAATGGTCTTTTGAAGCCTCTCTTCCCCCCTCAGTAGCTCATCCTATTAGTCTATTTTGCCTGACAACAGGAGTTGCAGCTGCAGATCAATAAAACTCTCGGTGGATTACAGCAAGAGAGGGGAGCACTAACAGCTGTTTATGAGTATGGAACTGATAATGGAGATTGTATAGCACTACAGTGTTTTCAAAATCCAGTATAAATTATAAAATTTTCTTCTGAATTTGTAATGTAAGGCAGTTCATTAGCTTATACAATTAAAATATTTTTAAAAATTGGAATTCCAGTCATGACAAATGAAGCATTTCTGTTGTTTCGGGGAGAAGGCAGAACAGTGTTCTCCAATTAACATTTTAGTGGGGTGGGCCATACACTTTTTTTTTTAACCACTGCCCTTCAGTTTTTATTTTACTACCCCCCCCTTTTTTTTACGGGGGTAGGTAAATACGGAACAGGAAAGTTCGGCACAGGAAAGTTAAACAGCTGGAAATTTGGTCCGAGCCGCCATGGATCACCCACCACTCCGGTGAAATTTGAGGTATAAATGTAGATTTACTATTACAACACCATGCCACCATGATCACCACTCCAGTAAAATTTGAGGTATAAGCATAGATTTACTATCACAATACCACGCCGCCATTGATCACCATGCCAGTGAAATGTGTGACCAAATTTCCAGCCGTTAATTTTCTTGTGACGAAGTTTCCTGTGCCATATTTGCTGTACTCCTTTGTTCCCACCACATTTTATTGCATCACTAATCCTCACACCTACAGTGCATACAGGAGTCCTAAGAAATGGTGCACCACAATTAACGAAAAACCCTGACTACAGGTATCTGGCGCTCTTAAACTATGACTCTCCTACCCGAAAAAACAAAAGAGGGCCTGACACAATGATACCACCTCCCCTTGTCCCTTTTGCGCCAAATCGAAACAATTAGACAAAATATTTTTTCTAGGATTTCGTATTTCTTGCAGACCCTGCCCTTAGTCCTAGAACTATGCTATTTTAAACACTGTAACAAGATCATTTCATGGTTTCTCTGAGGAGGGGGATGACCCCGAATAAAATATTCAACACTACAACTGTCTAAGGACAACAGCGGACTTAATCTGCCCAATTTACAACTACACCATGTCGCAGCTCAGCTTTGTTTAGTTTGTTTAGTTTGTTGCTGGCTTTCGACACAATATCATCCACACTGGAAGGAAACTGAATTCACGGTTAATGACTTCTACAACTTGGATAAACCCTTATTTGCCGACCCAGTTAGTGTCATTCAGCTGTGTCACTTTTCTCAATACATGGCTGTAACACAGAAGCAATGGACAGCAGTTGGGGAGAAGTATTTCCACAAGATCCTCGCTGTACAGTTGAGAGCCATGGTCTATGATTCACTCCATCCCCCTAATACATGGGATACCACCATACATCAAGGAAATAGGTTAGGTGTTATCTATGTCCACCCACTGTATGATTCGCAGTGGTTCAAATATTTCTTAGCCCTACAACTAACGTTGCAATAACAGACACCTACTTGTATTCATCATGTACAATTACGGTCTTACTTACTTGGGATGGCGGACAGTTTTCAACCCTTCCGTACTCAAACCCATTTATTATTATTGACATTACCTGTTCACCAGAAAGGAGAGAAATGGAATTATTTAACTGGGGTATTTTATAAGAGCTTACAGGACTTGAATCAAGGTGCATCTACAACAATCTTATTGTAATGAAACGCTGAACTCCACATTAACTATACACTGGAAGCGTGGCACAAATATGCTGCCTGAAGGAGAGAATTACCTCCTCAAATTATTGGAGGGATGTGACTATGCCTGGAAAAGCAGGATGAAATACTTCATTACAGCAATGATCCAAATGAAATATATGGGGCCGTCATATGGTCGATGCTGGAGGTTACGTGGGGAAACTAGGGTTACAGATAGCCATATATATTGGCAATGTCCGCACCAGTCAGAATTTTGGTAGGCAATATCTGTAGTAGTCCAGATCTTCATGGAATCCGATTTCGTGTCTCCTTCTCTAGTTTTGCTAAGGCCCCGAGTGCAGGGCTTAACCCGCACACTTTTATTAATATTAATTACTGCAACTAAAAAGGAGATCACCAGATTATGACTATCCAGAAAACTACCCAAGGTGGAAGGCTGGCTCAAAATGGTTAATGACATATATTATGTGGCGCCTTAAACATACATACTTAGGGACACGGAACAAAAATGTGATGAAGTTTGGCGCCGCTTGCTGCTATATCAGCTGGAGGTTAATTCTGAATTTGTCCCCTGCAAACAACTCTTACCTTTCACAGACTGTATTAGCTAGCTAGCTCCTGGACACAGCAGCAGCTGTATTTCAGATGACAGAGACCAACACCTTGCCTTTGTTTCCCCCTTTCAGGATACCATCTAGGACATAATAACTGAAGTAAAGAAATCCTATTTCTATTTATCACCTTGCTGTAGAACTCAGGGTTATGGGGCACTGCTCTACAAGCCCCGTGGGACCCTCGTTTAGGATTTTCTATTGTTGTGAATGGACACCAACGTTTGTGTTGACACAGCCAGTTGTGAGATTTAGAACAACTGGTTTTAATACTAGTATTTTTTCAAAGGATGGTCGGACGCTTAGAGTTAGCCGGACATTATCTTTTTTTTTTTTTGCAGCTACGTGTTTCATTCTACATTACCTGCGTCTGTTTGTAGCTTGTCAACAAATTCAAAAATTAGTAAACTTTTAATATAAAATAAGACAAAAAGAAATGGCACACCATTAGTCCCACTATTATCACCACTGCTGCTCTGTATTTCAAGGCAATGTGGAATCCAGCAGAAACAGCTGATCCTTGTTGAAATGGATTACGCTACATATGTATAAAATATGAAGAGGGTGTCCAGGCGACCGCTACTGCATTAAAATACTGCACCTTATGTTACAAAAATGAAGGTACATGGTTGCTTAATACACACTTCCATGTAGTTCAAAGCCATCACAATTTCTCCATATCTTCTAGTTCCCCTATGGTTCCCTTTGTTTATATACAGTATGTTCTTGTTCATCCACTGCTCCTCAGTCTACCAGATTTGTGTTTCCCTATTTTGTTCTCTGCCATTTGGACCCCACAGCCTAAAGAAGGTATCCATTTCTAGGCACAGGGTGAGCTCCAGTCAATGAATGGGATTCCCTCTAAAGAAGAGTGGTTTCCCTTGCATGAGCTGGGTCAATCAGAGTACCTGATCCAGGCCTATGTAAAGCTTGGACCACTGGGGGGTCAGCTCCCACTGGATCAGCTACATACAGCAACAGTTGCAATGG
Source organism: Neoceratodus forsteri (assembly GCA_016271365.2). Classification (NCBI taxonomy): domain Eukaryota; kingdom Metazoa; phylum Chordata; order Ceratodontiformes; family Ceratodontidae; genus Neoceratodus; species Neoceratodus forsteri. Next base: position 942,919,951 of record CM028137.1, read on the forward strand.
ACCACAGCCATGGTAGATGTGATGAAGCCCTGGAGCTTGACAAAATCTCGGACCGGGTGTAATTTTCCAGCAACAAATGACTGGGCAAAGGGTGAAACATTCTGGCAGCAGGCAAGCTCTGGACAGACAGACAGTCCAGTTCCACCCTAATGAACACAATTATCTGCTTACCTGTCATTTTTTTTTCTATACAATATTTTCTTCCCTCTCTCTGGTGCTGCACCTTCTGTTCAGTGACCCCCCAGCCTGGCCATTAGTGTCCCTGGTGCTTAGGTACTCACCCAAGGTGTCCGCAGCCTGCAGCCGTGGTGGAGTCCATTGGGGAAGGACAAGGGACCACCCTCTGGTCTGTCTGGAATGGAGTGAGTAAGCGCCAGTGGGTTCGGTGGGGCCGGGGTGGGGGAAGATGTCATCCTATATGCTCAGAGGTATTTCCATAAGCTTCTCCCATCCCTTTGGATGCCAGTAACTCAGACGCCATGTGTGCATGTGCACGCACAACTGCGTGGCTGCATCCTCCCTCCTTCCCGCTAGCTGTTTCCAACTGTACTGTTACCAGTAGTTACCTAGGTGGTGGTATTGTAGAGCAGCTTTCCTCCCTTCCTCCCTGGAGGAGAAGGTGAGTACCATTTGAGATGCTCAGTCCTCCTCCAGCTGGCCCCCAGCCAGATCCCAAACACCCCGGACTCATTCCCGAACCCAGTCACCAATGTCACATGTGGTAGCCGTACTGCTGCACTGATAGGCCAGCCAGAGTGTCATTTATGACTAGCCCAGTTTGAGTAGAAGAACCAGTCACTGGAACAGCTGGAGGGCCAGATCCCTGGCCTGTTTCATGTCCTGTACCTGGCTACCCTTGAGGAGCCAGTGGTCAAAGTAGGAGAAAGAGTCGTTGCTCAATAATGGGAAATCTTGGGAGAGAATTCCCTCCACAAAACTACAGAGACTGCACTGTAAGCTGGTGGCATCAGGACCTCATAGGAGATATTTCCAAAGCTGGGGCCACCCATGTTGACATTAAATTTTAAAAACTCCAGAGCTGCTCTTCCAGGGGAATTATTATACTTGTTAAGTGAGAGATTCCTGGGCTTTGAAACTAAATTTTTTTGTGCATTTGACACAAAAATAACAAACTCGAGTGTATTTTAAACTAAAACCAAAGAAATACATGCTACCATTGTATAGATGGTAGAGTTCCGGCCCTGACGTGGACAGCTGTGATGCTATTGCTGCGCACTTGACATTGGGGGGTAGGAACTAAGGCAGCTGGGGGCTTGCACAGCTGTATACCAGTGGGTGCATACAGTGACATGTGCGGGGCCTACTCAAGCTGCCAGAACTTCGGACATGCTCTGCCTCCCGCGAGGTCCTACCATCTCTGGCACAGATCCATTAGTGAGAATCCATGGAGAAGACTGATTCTTGCACGATCAGTGAAATCCTGCTCCTGTCCTTGATCCTGAAAGGCAGGGCAGTAAGACGAAGTAAAGAGTATGTCTTAGGTAGAAGGAGAAGCCTGCTGCTGACCACATCATTCACAATCATCCAGAGCCTTGTAAGGCACACCCATATGCTGTTGCTGCTGCTGGTAACCTTGACCTCTACCCATGGAGGGAGCTGAAGGGCTGGGAACCCCCTGAAAAGAAGTCCCATCCCCTCCCCTACCATGAGGTTGTTGGGACTGAGGGACATGAGAAACAATTACTTACCGTAGTGATATTTCTCCTAGGGGGTGTATTTATGAACCAGACACACAGCAACATTTCAGCACTGAAGTGCTGCCCTAGCACAAGAAATTTAAAATGTTGAAGTTCAAACACTGCAGTGTGGTCATACTCCCACTGGCGTTCAAACAGATTTATAGCTGAAGACCAGAAGAGAGCAGTGAGCAACCAACTAACTTATGCTATGTACTAAAACAATGTAAATACAACGTTAAATAGCAAATCACAATATGTCAAATAAAAAATGCAACATTTTTGATTGTAAAATGCTCAAGGAAGAAAATGTTTAAAACAATTGCTTTAACTTGTTCTGAAGAACCCTTTTTATTTAGGTTCTAGGATGGGAGGTAGGGAGGGCCTGTACAACTCACAAATACACCCTCTAGAAGAAACTTCATTACTACGGTGACTATTATTTTCTTTTAGCAACAACAGTGTATTTGTGAAGGCAAAACAAAGAGACTCCAAGTAGTACCTTAGGAGGGATTCTAGAAACTAAGAGAAAATGTTCTGAAGCACAAAAGTAAAACTCTGGCATCCCTTCTAGTTTGGATGGCCAGACAGTAGTGGGAAGTGAAGGTGTGCATGGTAGACCAAGTGGCTGCTTTACACACTTCTAGCAGGGTATGTCCCCTTAATGCAGCCACAGTGTTAGATGTAGCTCTGGTGGAATGTGCCTTTATACCCTTTGGTGGCTGTCCGACGGCCTTTTCATAGTTGAACTCAACACAAGAGACAATCCAACGAGGCACTGCCTTTTTTCCTTGCAGGTTTATGTTTTCCAACCTTACCATAAGTAATAAACTATTGTTTATCTTCAGTTCTGCATGTTTTGGTCCTTTGAATGTACAAATCTGAGGCCCTTTTCACATCCAGGCTGTGACTTTTCTCCACTCCTAGACTAGAGTGGGGTTTGGGAAAAGAACACAGGCAATGTTACAGATTAATTAATGTAAAATGAGGAGGTCACCTTGAGTAAAAATGTCATATTTGATCTAAGTACCACCTTATCCCTATGAAACACCATGAAATTAAGGTCTGTACAAACTGCTTGCAACTGACTGACCCTTCCTGCAGAAGTAAAAGCTGCCACAAAACAGTTTTCCAGGTTAAAAATTTGAATGTTGATAAAACCTTGTGAAGGAGAATTCATCTATTGTGACAGAATCAGACTTAAATCACATGATGGAACCGGTTCCCTTACAGGAGAACATAGTTGGTTCAGGCCCTTGGAAAGTCTCGAACAGTGGGGTCAACTGAAAATGATTTTTCTCTGCCTGTAGATCTGAAAGCAAATGATAAAATAAATAAATGGCTGAAATATTTGCCTGCAGGGTGGAAGGTTTCAGGCCTTAGGCCTATGAACGTATTAAGTAATCCACTACCACTGACGAGTCCTCTATTTTTGCAGTGACAGACAGAGCCACACCAACTAGTGAAACTGCTTTCCAGCAACTTTTAAAACTCCCAGAATCTGGTGTGAGAGGCTTTGCTTAGAAGATTCCTACTTTTCAAGAACCATACTCTTAAAAGGTATCTCTGAGGGCTGATGAGTCATCCTACCTTGGGACACTGTCAGCAGGCCCAGTTTCAGTGGCAGGTCTTTTGGTGTTCATTGTCAGCAGCACTGTGTCCCAAGACTGCCCTGGCTAGTCTGGTGCTATCGGAATCACTGTATAACAGCTTCCCTTTTCGATTTCAACAATACTTTCTGAATTAGGAGAAAGGAAGGGAATACATACAGGAACCAGCTTCTCCAGGGAAGAGCTAGTGTATCCCATGGAACCGTCTCCACTGAGGGAGGCCTGTAACAGTACTTAGATAGCTTTATAGTTTTTCCATGAGGCAGATCTAGCTCTGGTGCTCCCAACCTCTGAAACACTGAGTTGAGAATCCGTTGATTCAGAGACCAGTCATAGGTTACGTGCCCCATCCCGCTTAGTGAATCTGCTCATACATTCTCCTTACCTGCGAGGTGCACTTCACACATGCTGGCATTTAAGCTGTACACTATGTTTTTCAGATCTTCATCGACTCTGTGCAGAGTTTTGATGACGTGGTGCCTCCCTGCTTGTTCATCTAATACATAGGTGTTGTACTGTTCGTCTTAATCAGGACTGTTTGGCACAGCAACACAAAAAGGGACTTCGTGGAAAGGAGCACGTCTCCAAGTTCCAGCAAGTTTGTGTGCTTTCTTTCCTGAGGATTTTAAATTTCATGTTTTCTCCCTAGTAGGGATGCATCTGTGGTTAGAACCCTTGTAGGTGAGGATTGAAAAAAAGGAATACCCTCTCTTATAGTAGTTTGCTTACTTCTTTCCACCATTCTACTGCTTCTGATTATCTGATACCGATGTCTGCTGATGCAGTTGTGTACTTCTTGGATGCCAGTGCCTTCTGAGGTGGTACTGGACATTCCTCATTTGCAATCTTGCCCATGGCATCCCTAGTTGCCATGTGGCCGAAACGTCACAAAACTTCTATGCAGTCCTTTTCTGACCTACAAATGTGTTTTACACACTGAATCAGAGCTTCTGCCCTTTGCAGAGGGTGGAAAGTTTTTTCCCCCCCAGTACTGTTTTCAACACTGCATGTATGAACTCCAAAACTGGCCTGGGTTCCAGGTCCGACGTTTTAAAGTTTATAAGGAAAACAAACTTCTGCAGGGTGCTCCTCACTGTACGAATTGAGGCCAAAGTACAAAATGTTTGACTAGACTAACACAGCTACCATATTTCTTTGTCACACATATTCAAAAAAAATTCAGACTTTTTCTGAGTTTTAATCGACTTGTTCACAGCTTTATACTTTTACGGGTCTGATTCTTGCACCACTGAACAGTTCTGAGGTTACAGAACAGATGTAATACCCATGGTGACATTTTAGGTAGGGTTTGCATGACTATTCCCACTGCACCTGTTCAAACACTTTTAGTCTGGTTGCGTTCTAAACAAAAAACCATTTGAGCAGATCAGATATCTACTCATCCCTAAGATATGTTCCAATATGGCCAATGGCCCTTTGATTCTCTCCCAGAAAATTAATGAACGTCAGTCTTTGGATACACATAAACACTTTAGAGAAGTACACTTAACAACAGAAGTCTACACAGTTTCATCCTTCGATATTCATTTTCATGCATGTTAAATTATTCATAAGGTCAAAGTGGTTGACTTGTACTTTCAAAGCACTCCGTTCAAAACACTGTCATAGCAGAATGGCAAATGTAAATGATCTGTGTGTGCCCAAGACATACTGTATTTTTGTTGGCCAACTGCTCCCCCAAATGTTTCAATGCCCACCTCAATATAGTTGCTATAGTTAGCCAGGAGAGCGGGTGGAACTGATGTTAATTTCACTCCATATTCAGCCACTAGGGAATGTACAGATGTCAGTTAGCCCATTTTCTCTGTCCGCAGGAGCCGAATGCTTCAGCTTCACAGCCTCCCTCGTCAGACAGTGTAGAGCCAGCTCTATCCATGATATTAAATTAATGTGTTTTCTATTTGTTCTTTATGAACTCTCCTCGCATGCAAGTCTGGACTGATCTGCTCACTCCCTGCTCGCTTTGCCCACCCGATGGTTACCAACCTACCATGAGGCTCAGTAAGGGGACTCAGGATACATTTCTTAATTGCAAATTATCAGAGATTTATCCAAACCTTCACAGACAGCCAGATGTAGTGTCCCCCCCCCAGACAAATTACACAGTTCTGTGTGGTGTAATCTGTTATAATACTGTGCATCATTTTTAAAGGCCTGTAGCTCACTTTTAGAACATTAGCAATCAGTTCAATTGTTGATCAAAGTTTACTGTCTGAATGTTTCATGAGGGGTGTTAGTTTCAAAGTACATCCATTTATTTATTTAAAAAAATGTGTCCAGGAGAGCACACTGAGTGGAATAGTAGCTCTGTTCCAGGTGAGTTGCACCCTGGGAGAAGACAATAGGATACGTAATGCTGCCAAAGTACAACGGATTCCATAATTACATAAAACAACTATGTTCAAGATAAGTAAACAGCTGAAATATACAAACCGAAAACAACTGCTAACTGTGGAAACAGACTCTCTCAGGATGGGGGCATCACCATGGGAACCAGCGGTTATGGAGAAGGTAGAGGTGGATGGGCAAGGAAGGATGGAGAGTAAGGGGGGGGACTGTTGGGTAACTGCTTACCATCCCAGTGACCAGAGTTTTCACCCTGAGCCCAGAATGCTGGTTGACTGATCAGTTGAGGAAGAGGAGATGTCTACTTTGATGCCTCCTGTGTTTGAGTAGGAAGAGAGGCTCCTGCTGGACCATGATTGCCCCCTGGTGGCCAACTGGACAGGAATATGTGCTCTAAAGTGTTCAGAGTTTCAACATGACAATGTGAATGCATGTGCTTGATGTCATTGTGACAAATGACATCATCCAATATGCAGTGGGGAGAGTGGTTACGAGGCTCACAGGGAAGCGGGAAGTGGTTCTCACCCCTCTTTCTAGGACAAGATAAGTCTTGGACACACTTCAGAGAGAAGGACAAGGTACACAAGCCCAGTGGCATAGAGAGCTGAGGTGCTGTAATGTGCCTTACCTCTCCCATGCTGGTGACGGAAGTTCGGGAATATGCTCAAGTCACTGGGGAGGCTGGGAGAAGACTAAGCAGTCAGGTAACTTTCCTCTCCAGGATTGTGGAGGTAAGCCTTCCTGGCTCTTGGCTACCACTGGGTGGAGGTCCAGTGGTTGCGTAGATACGAGGGGGGGGTCTGGTGGTTCCAGAGCACATGCGTGCTTCCAGGCGCATGCACTAACCATGTTGCTGTAGCCCCGGGGCATCAGGGGAGAAAACTGGTCAGCACTGGTTATATAAAGCCCTGCCCGTTGTTTCCACCCTGTACCATCACCTGGCTACCGGCCCACATGTGGATGAGAGTCACCACTTCCCAGACACACCACGGGGAGCAATCCATGGGGGGTCTCAGGCTCAGTGGTTCAGGGGAGGTGAGTGCCAGGTGGGAGGAGGCGGGGATAGGGCTGAGAGCCCACCTGCATTGACTAGCCTGGAGAAAAAGCTTTATGAAACCAAAAAAAAAAAACGAGGGAAGGACAAGGTAAGTCTTGAACACACCTCTGAGGGAAGAGAATGCTTTGGGAAGAAAACATCGATGGGTGACTTGAGCAAGTGGAGTTCTCTGCCTACCATGTCCATTATGACTCAGAATGTTCTGTCCTCAGTGCTGGCTACTCTTTCCTGCTGACTACATTGGGGGAGTGAAAGAGGAGATCCTGGGGAGTTGGCCACCATGGGGGGAAGACAGTTTATCACAGATGCCAGTGGATGGGCCAAGAAAAAGCACATAGGGTAGCCACATAAGGGTTTTGAAGGACAGGATGAGGAATGGGTGAACATAGGAAGGTAACAAGTCCTAGCTCAAGAAGAAGAAGAAAAAAATAGTTCCATGGGACTTCTACAGTAATTTCTATTGTACTATGAGTAGACTGATTAAGTCAGGATACTGCCAGCTCCATGGCACCTAGCGATGAGGCATCGCTCTAGCATGCTGGCGATCAGGGTTCCAGCCCCAAGTCCGGGACATCAGGAGCAGAGGCCGGCAGGAAGGAATCCAGAGCATCCCATGGACACTTCTCTAACAGGGGTGGGTAACATACAAACATACAAAGAAGCCAGCAGAAGAAAGCCATTTGGTCCATCAAGTCTGCTCATATTGCAGGGTCCACAGCTTGAGCTAATGTCCCTGTGCCCTCCCCCCGACTCCTCCCATCCTCCCTACCCATGATCCTTACTTTCCCCATGCCTATCCCAGCCTCTCTTAAAGCTGCCCACTGTCTTCAATGAGATGACCTCTTCCGGCAGTGCATTCCAAGTGTCCACCACCCTCTCTCTATGAAGAAGTGCTTCCTGACCTTCCTCCTAAACCTCCCACCCTCCAGCTTAAGACTGTGCCCCCTCATGTTATGGCTGCCACTCAACTTAAAGAGACCCTCCTTATCAACCTTATTTAGCCCCTTCAAGTACTTGAAGGTTACAATCATGTCCCCTCTCTGTCTCTGGTCTTCCAAGGAGTACATGTTCAGTGCCCTCAACCTCTCCTCATATGCCTTACTCTGCTGACCAGCTATCATCTTTGTAGCCCTCCTCTGAACCTTCTCCAGCAGGTTAATGTCCTTTTTGAGGTGTGGGCACCAGTACTGAACTCCATACTCTAGATGCAGTCTAACAGCGTATCACTTCAACAGTGGATCCTGGTGGTGGCTCTGCCACGAAGCTCATGGTGGTGTGGGTGACCACATCCTGCTGAGCTTCCCCGACCCAAGGATGCTGCTGCAGATGCATGTATGCGGGTGGTGGGTGAGGCCCCATAAACAGAAAAAGGGTTGCACTGGGCAGCCTAGGTGAAAGCCTCCCTGGCAGCCCCTCCCACACTACCCGACCTCCAAAACAGGCTGTCCCTTCCATCTCCGGCCGTCAAGGGCTGATGAAAGCTGCTTCCTTCCTGGTGGCAGCAAAAGGGCCCCCAGCAGGGATAAGTCAGATCCACCTATGTCGGAGATACCAGAGGCCTCGGGGAAGGGTCTAGAAGTGCAGGGTAAGTCTGGTGGACAGCAGGGGGTATGCCATGTGGAGTGCCTGAAAGAGTGGATACCCAGGGCAGAGGCATTAAAAAAAAAAAAAAAAACAGGATACTGACTTACAGTTATAATACCCTGTAGTAAAAGTATGACTGATATCATAATGAACACAGTGAAGTTCCTGTGTCTAGGCTTCCTTTTTGTCCCAAGATAAATATACCACTAAGCTTTGAAGTCATTACTCAATCAAATGATGACATTTCTACATTTTCTAATTCTTGTATATATTTCACCAATTCTTTATGTGCTGCATGTGCTTCAGAATTGCTTTACAGCAATACCTGTACAGGGCGAATACTAAATTCTAACTACCTAGACTCGGCAATCCTTGCTCCGCATCAAACTGTTTGGCTTTGTCATTTATCAATGTGGAACACGGATTACTATCCAGAGGGACGTTCAGCTATAACCTCATTATAAAACATGGAGCATCTTGGAAACGGGCAGCCTTGTTTGGACCTAGATCCACGCACCCATTCACCTTATCCCCCCATCAGAACTTTTTAAATAAGAATAACACTTTTTAATTGTAAAGTTTTTAATTGTGTTCACTGTAATGCACTTTAAAGACTAATGTGTGGTTTAAATGCTGTTGTAGTTGGTTAACCGTATTTAATGTGATTGTTTATTTTGTCTTTATATTATATTGTTGATAAGTATATGTGTAACTTACGCACTTTACTTGGCCTGGAACTTCATTGAAAATGAGAGTTGCTAAATTGAATGTATTGCACTATTCGTATGAATAAAAAATGATTTACTACTACTAAATTTGAGAACAATGCTGGGTCACAGACCACAGATCCAATTCCTCCATCTTTTTTTTTGCTTCTCTGGCCCACTCGTCTGGTATCACTCTTTTGGCTATGCACAAGTGGGTACTGTGTCTCCACAGAGAGATCCTATGCAGAGAAGGAGGGAAGCCTGTGTTGGCTGAAAGGCTGGGACATCAGAGGAGAAGGGCCCTGTGGAGCACTGACATCCAGCATAGGCGAAGAGAAGGCGAATGCGATCCCACCATGGTGGTGGCATTTCACCTTTGCATCCCCCCCCATCTCCTAGATCACAGGACTCCTGACATCAAGATACTCCTCAGCTTCAGATGTTCCCTGCATCTTGCCCACTGACCTTAGCTCTGCAGGCTCCGCCAGCTTACACATTACACTAGGAGGCAGCCACGTAAGGAACTGAGCCAACCCTCTCTCCTGGGGAGGAGGCTTCCGAGCACTTGCTCAATCTGCTCCTACCAGTTTCTGCTCTTGTCGTGTCAGGCTTGGGGCCTGAACCAAGGACAAGTGGATAATTTTTAATCAAATATAAACTAACTAAATTTACTTTCTGAATAGAGCAATGGAAATATGTGGAAAGGTGTGGTAAATAGTATACAATTATGGACAGTCAAGGGAGTCTGAATCCTAGTGTGCTTTTACCCTACATGATTTCAAATATTTTTGTTGTAACCATAGTTGTACAAAATTACTATTCATACAAAGATTAAAAAAGGAAAAATAAGTTTGGCTTACAGTTAGTGATGTCTGGAGGTGCATAACTGTCATTCATGTACACGCTGGTGGGCTTTGCTACTTTCAGGTAAACAACCTCTGAGGTATTTTTCAAGGCAGTAACTGCTTCTTCATGAGAGACGTCTTCTAAACAGATGCTATTAACCTAAAGACAATTAAAAAACAAACATAACCCTGAAACACCATTATAAACCTTGAGGAATGTCGGCTTGCAATAGTGCATTGTGGTTAACAAGCTGCCAGACAGATGAACAGCGGATACGACAGAAAAAATTCCTTTGCTCCCGCCATCAGCACCCCCTAGCCTTCCCTTGATAGACAGTCATTCTCCATAACTGTTCCCCTGGAAGCATGGAACTGCCAGTGTCATTCCATGGCTATCCAGCAGGGGGATGTATAGATTTTGACTCCTAGGGCTGTATTTTTTTGGGGGGGTTTCAGATGCCAAGCATTGGATGAAGCGTTAAACTAGGTCCCTTCTGCCCATCCCAGCACAGTGTACAAGAGGAAGGTAAAGATATGAAGGCACTTCAAAAAAAAAAAAAAAAAACAGTAGGGGATTTTTTTAATCACACAAAAAAAAAAAAGGCAGATCAATGCTAAAGGAAGTTCACATTCAGAGTAGGAAAAGTTTTTATTTTTTATTTAAAATCAATCAAAAGCAGGGGGACTACTGTATTTAAAATTAATACAACAAAATAGTAAATTCTAAATCACAATAGTTTGCCATCAATTTATTTAATATTTGTGTAAGTAAGCAGAAAAAATGAGTACAACAGGAAAACTAAACAACAAAAAAGTTTTATCCTGGATAGTAAAATTTACAAAATATCATATTTTGTCTTTTTGAGACAGAACTTATCCTTAAATAACTTGTAAACAGCTGGGTAGTAGGGCAGCGGTAATGCTACCATTCATCATGCCAATGACCCAGGTTCGGGAATGGATTCAGATTGCTTGGGGGCCAGACGGGGAGGGAGGGACAGTTGAGGGCCCTAAGGACAGCTCTCCTCTTTGGGGGTGGGGTGGACACTTCGTCTCACTGCTCAACTGCCACCAGGTTCGGGCCAGGTGGCAAGAAGGGGAGCACACAGTAGGGGAGATGGGCAGCCACCAGACCCCAGGCGTACGCATATGCATCAGTGCACACTTGCACCCTTGAGGAGAAAACCTGGAGCTGGATAATAAAGCCCTGGTCCACCACTGTGCTGGCGCCCCTCACAGGCCCACGCATGACTGACATGGCAGGTACCCACCGTGGTCCTAGGTAAGTGGTGGATAACCAGCACGTCCATGAGAAGGTCGATGACAGGTCTGGGGTACCAAGGCAAGTATGGGAGTAATAACAGGCAGAATATTTAAAAAAAAAAGAAAAAAAAAATTTATAAAATGTTGCACCACCTCCCTAGGGGGTATTCTATTTGTCTGATTGTCTCTTGGCATCTTGCTGATCAGAAAAAAACAATTAAAGAAAAAACAGCGTTACTTTCTGCATAGCTTGTCAAACTGCTAGGTATGAAGCCATTCCCTATACAGCTATATATGATGGATTCCATAGCCAGAGAAGCTGTAAAGTTTATGGTATCACAACTCACAACTGCAGTCTAAAAAAAAAAAATGTTACATTTTGCATGTTGACCAAAGGCAAAATCTATTATTTAGAATTTTGTGTTTCAGGCCCTCTCTTTTTCTTCTGTGCTTTTTTTTTTTTTTTTTTTTAATACTTGCCTGGTTCCTTTGGCTTTCAGAGGGCCTTGTGCCTCCTCCTCCTACTCCATCTGCCAGGTCCATTCATGGCTCTGCCCCCCCTTGCCCCAGTTTCATGTTGCTCAATGGGCTGGGGGTGTATGTATTTTTCCCATTTTTCACCCTGGTACCCCAGGAGGACGCTGGCGGAGAGGAGTAGGTCTAGACAAGCGACGTGCTGACGCACGCCTTCGTCAAGTGCCCGACAGCGTCCTCCTCACCCATGACTCTGGAGAGTCGTGTGCCCCATACTGCCCTTGCCTCCACCAGCAGAGGAGCTACGGGTGCTGTATGCACCCCGGTAACCCACCCCAGGAGGAGGAGAGCATCCACTGGGATGCTCGATCCTTCTCATCCCTATCTGACACCCGGCAGCCCGAGTCCGTTCCCGAACCTGGGTGGCCAGCATAGCACGCGGTGTGGCATCCAGCGCCTCAACTCTCAGTGCCAGCAGGCCGCCTTTTATTCTGTATTTATTAATCATTTTATCAATTTTACAAGTGCATGATGCCACAGACATTGACGAGAAGAAATACAGAAAACAGCCGCGCCAAAATCTCAATACTGGATGAAAGAGGCAGAGCAGTTAGGCATTAATCATAGCTCTACCTAGCAGTGTAGTAATAGAAATAAATATTGTTCCACCTATAGTTCCGTGTCACGTTTCCTTGGAGAACAGTATATTGTAAATAACGGTTGTCAAGGTCTCTGAATGTGAACAGTGTTAGGTTTCATCTCTACTAAGTCTGCAATACGTCCCTCCTTAGGGGGATCACATCCAGCCTGTAAGCCAGGTATTCCACGGACTGGTAAAAGTGGCCATCGTGTGGGGTCTACAACTGAGGCCTGCTGTGAGGAGCTCCATTTTATAAATGGACATCACAATATCTTCCCAGTCCTGCTGACTGGGTCTCTCAGACGTCGATCACCTCCAAGTAAGTGTTTTCCCCCCCCACAAATACCCAGCTGCTTCTAAGTTTTTTCTTTGTTTTTTTTTTTGGGGGGGGGAGAATATAACTGGAATAATGCTGTATGTATCATGAAGTCACCAAAACTCAGTAGTAATTCTCGCAGAGCAACCCCCACCGTCACCCAAAAAAATTTAATGATTGGTGATTCCCGGAAAATAAGGGTATGGGTGGCTGGGGAGGTTCCACATCCTCTCCAACACAATGCTACTGCCTAATAGTACTAACAGAGTACTACCTGGCTGGAGTCAGAGTATCTGCATCAGAGGAGGAGAGGGACCTGGGAGTGATAATCACTAGTGACCTGAAGCACTCAACGCAGTGCAAGAAAGCAACAGCAAAGGCAAACAAGATATTGGGATTCATATCTAGGGAGATCAGTAGTAGGAGAGAGGAGGTTACATTGCCCTTGTACAGGTCATTGGTAAGGCCGCTTCTAGAGTATGGAGTTCAGTACTGGTGCCCACACCTCAAAAAAGACATTAACCTGCTGGAGAAGGTCCAGAGGAGGGCTACAAAGATGATAGCTGGTCAGCAGGGTAAGGCATATGAGGAGAGGTTGAGGGCACTGAACATGTACTCCCTGGAAGACAGGAGAGAGAGAGGGGACATGACTGGGACCTTCAAGTACCTGAAAGGCATAACAAGGTTGATAAGGAGAGTCTCTAAACTGAGTGGCAACTATAACACGAACGGGTACAGTCTTAAGCTGGAGGGTGGGAGGTTTAGGAGGGAGGTCAGGAAGCACTTCTTCACAGAGAGGGCGGTGGACACTTGAAATGCGCTGCCAGAAGAGGTAATCTCGTTGAAGACAGTGGGCTGCTTTAAGAGAGGCTGGGACAGGTATAGGGGGGGTAGGGGGAGGTAAGGGTCGTGGGTAGGGAGGATGGGAGGAGTGGGGAGGGGGACCAGGGACAGTAGCTCAAGCTGTGGACCCTGCAACATGGGCAGACTTGATAGACCAAATGGCCTTCTTCTGCTGGCTTCTTCGTATGTCCCTGATGAAGGGTTAAATTTAGCCGTTATATGCTGTGTGCAAGAATGCCATTATTACCATCTTCCACCCAAATTCTTTTCATTGAAAGCTAGACATGAGTTTATGCTACTTAAAACAGGCCAGCTGCCATTCCCCTTCGAAACAGGAGTACCTGTTTCAGCCTCCCAGTGCTGTCTAATTCTGTTTATCATCTCTCCCTCACTTTGCTGGAAAGCTCTGTAGGTTAAGGATACAAAATGTGGTGCACCAGTGGTTTCTGTGGTTTGAATAAGAAAGGCTAGAAATGGCACAGTAGACTCGCTGTCTCCTTCAAGACTCAGTCTGTTCCCCAGATAGTTTCTAATCTGAAGGTATCTGTAATGGTCTGTTTGCACAAGATGAATTATTGCTGGGGCTGAGCAAAACTCATAAAAACTCCATTTCTAAAGTACTGAGAATGCTGCCTTAGTCCATCTACGAAAGGAACAATCTAGAGTATTGTTAGGTATACATGACTGCATGTACTAAAGTGCATAGCAAGTATATACATCAACACCAACAAATACTTTATGATGGTTCAAAATATTGAGGCACTGGATGCCATACCTCACACTACACAGGCAACCCGGGTTTGGAAATGAGCCCGGGATGCCAGAGGTCAACTGGGGGAAGATAGCTGGATTGAGTCACCGGTTGGTAACTCTCCACTTCTGGGGTGGGTTGGGCACCGTGCAGAGTAGCAGATGGTGTCGGGAGGGGAGGGTGCCATTAGGTGATTGTCGGGAGCCGTGTCTCATCATGGTTTACCACCTGGACTCTGGTCCTGTTCGCCAGCGTCCTTAGGGGTGGGGACAGGATAACCGTAGCTACTTCCGCAGCCATGAAAAAATCCCAACCCCACTGCTGTGCAGTGTGATCCCTGATAGGGGGAGATGCCATATACCACGACCGAGCCGTAGCCGGTAGTGGGCATAAAATGATGATATATATATATATATATATATATATACTGTATAAAAAAAAAGATGGTTCAAAATGTTTTCCAGGTCGTGAAATGAATAATTTCTCTCCTAAAAACCACTCAACGTATCCCAAAATGCCCCCTTCGATGTATTTGCGGATCTGTTATCTTGTAGAATTTGGGGGACTTAAGTTTTAAGTTGAACAAATTCCAGGACCCGCAACAGGGTAGCATTAAATATCCACTGCCTGAGTTCCAGATACAGCGACAAGATTTGTAATATCAGAATATGGTACGATAATACTATCGGATCAATTTTTTACATCCTGAACCCAGTCTAGATATTTCCCTGCCATCATGCAGTAATTAGTTCTAGAGTAGCAAAAATGGGGATGTGAGTAATATGTAAATTACGATGAATAGGATAAAACCATCACCATTCATCAACAAACCCTAGTCCCTTCAACAACCTACGCCAATGTGTGTGTCCTGACATGGGCTGTGACCAGCTGAGCCTGTCCGCCAGGACATTTTGGATGCCTGGAACACGGATGGCAGATAGTTCTAGAAAATGTTCTAGAGCCCAGTACCAGACTCTCAGCGCTTCCTGGCAGAGGGGGTACCAGTGAGTGCCCCCCCCCCCCGTTTGTTGATATAGTGGACTACACTGATGTTGTTCATCTGAACTAGCAGAAGGCCCGAGAACAGCAGTCTGGAAGGCCTGCAGGGCACATAGGACTGCCCGCATCTCCAGGATGTTTATGTAGAGAGTAGTCTCCATTCAAAGTAAGTTTCTCCAACACAAAATACATTCCCAAGGCTGGACTGGATTGTGGATCGGAGGCTTCATGTGAAGAATGCCTCTCAGAAATGTACGGGACATCTTCAGTTGTGCCACCATACGGCCGTTAACAGGCACGTGGAAGGTTGAAATGGCAGATAGATGTACTTTAATTGAGGAATACTTCAGACCACAGTCTGAGAGGGATAGCAAGTACTCCAGAGTCTGATTCACTGGACAAGAGAAAGGGTTCAGTTGATACGAAGCAACCTACAGAGCAAAGCATTTCCACTTCATGGTATAAGTGGTCCCGGTGGAGGGCTTCCTAGATGCCACCAGGATATCCGACACCCTGGGGACACTCAAAATCGAGCCATGGCTATGTCTTCAGGATCCAGGCATAAAGATGCAGGGATTTGAGGCCCAGAAAGACCAGGGTACCCTGCTCCTGGGACAGCAAGACAGTGCACAGAGGCAGGGACATGGGGTTCCACTGTCAAGTGCTATAGTAGAGGGAACCAGATCTGATGAGGCCAGAAGGGGGCAATGAGAATCATAGTGGCCCCTTCCATCTGGAGCTTGATCAGAACCCTCTGAAGCAGGGGAAAGGGAATGCATAAAGAAACCTCCCTTTTCAAGAGAAGGACAACGTGCCTTGACAGAAAACTCCAGGCCCTGGAATGAGCGAGCAAGCAGAAAAGCAGCAGCTTTGCGTTGAGTGGGGATGCAAAAAGGGTCCAACTCTGGATGACCCCACCTGTTGAACCGGTCTTCTGAGACTGAGGTTAGTGGTTCCCACTAGTGCATACTGGACTGTGACCAGTTGAGCCTGTCCGACAGGACATTTTGGATGCCTGGAACATGGATGGCAGATAGTTCTAGAGCCCGGTACCAGACTCTCAGCGCTTCCTGGCAGAAGAGGTACGAGTGAGTGCCCCCCTGTTTGTTGATATAGTGGACTACACTGATGTTGTTCATCTGAACTAGCAGAAAGCCCGAGAACAGCAGTCTGGAAGGCCTGCAGGGCACATAGGACTGCCCGCATCTCCAGGATGTTTATGTGGAGAGTAGTCTCCATTCTGGACCATGTCCCTTGTGTTTGGTAGGGCCCAAGATGAGCCCCCCAGCCCAACCCTGAAGCATCTGTGGTGAGAATGTGCTGAGGGGAAGGGATAAGGAAAGTAACCCCTTTCAACAGGTTGCCATGTTCCATCCACCAAAGCAGTACCTTTTTCACCAGAGAGGAGACTAAGACCTGCTGTTCCAGGTCATTGGTGTGCTGATCCCACTGGACCTTCAGTGTCCACTGAGGTATCCTCATAAGTAACCTGGCCAGAGGCACTCTGACAGCACAGTGGTCTAAGGCTCTGAGCTGCAAACCTGGAGACCTGGGTTTGAATCCCACAGCCCTCACTTGCATACTGTGTGATCCTGAGCAAGTCACTTACATAGAAACATAGAATTTGATGGCAGATAAGGACCGCTTGGCCCAACCAGTCTGCCCATTGCCCACCCAGTCTGCCCATTACTTTAATTTCTTGTGCTCCCAGGGCGCACCTGTAAACAAGCTTTCAGCTTAGTGCATTTCTCCTGGTAAAAAAATAAAAATAAATAAGACAACTACTGCAGCCATCAAGCCCTGCCACGGCCATAGGGCCCAAGAGCCGGAGAAAGGTTCTGGCTGAAACATATCTGCTTTTGTAGAGCAGGTGGGCTTGAGCCATAAAGCGGTCCGCCCTGTCCTGGGGCAAGAAGGCCATACCCTGAGCCATATTCAGAACTGCCCCTATGTAATGAAGGCGCTGAAAGGGGGGCAAGACTGATGAGCAGGCTGATCGTGATTCCCAGGTCCTGGAACAGTTGGGTGGTCGTTCCAGAGTCTGCAGCAGATGCTCCCTGCTTCTGAGGAGCCAATTGTCCAAAGCGTAGAGTCCTTCCCACCAAAGGGTTGCAACCACTACTGCCAGGTATTTGGTGAACACCCAAGGGGCCGAAGATAAGCCAAAGGGCAGGGTTCAGAACTGGAAGTGTGCTCCCTGGAACTGGAATCTGAGGCATTGCCTGTGGGAAGCACACACCTTAATATGCAGGTATGCATCATGCATGTAGAGGGAACATATCCAATCCTCTTCATGCAGGAGGGGCGGCAGTCCCTGAAGGGTCAGCATCCAGAATTTTGTGTGCTGACTAAAGAAGTTTAGCTCTTGAAGGTCCAAGATATGCCTGAGATTCCCGGTGCATCTGGGGACCAGAAAGACATGGGAGTAGAACCCCCCTGCCCTGCTGAGTCTCTGGGATGGGTTCTATGGCCCTTTTGTGCAATAACGTGCAAATCCCCTCCCAGAGCTCTGAAATGTGTCTGGGAGGATAAGAGGACTGAACTGGGGTTTTTTCCTGAGGCCACTCCAGGAGCTCTATAGTGTGGCCACATTCTATGAGCTGCAAGACCCAGGCAGCTCTGGTGATCTCCCTCCTCCTGTCCAGGTGCAGGGAGAAACGACCCGTTACAACCACCTCCTGCCCTGCCGGGGGGGGGGGGGGCGAGCAAGGAGTCATGCTACAGTAGAAGCTGCAGCCGGGGCCGCACTGCCTCCCCTGGGAGCTTTTCCTGTGGTGGAGGTAGGAATAAGCAAGGCTGTGGCTGCTCTACATTTACCCTGAAGCTTGGTGCTGGGCTTAGACTGATGGGTAGCCCAATGAAAGGGCACCCGCTGAAGAGTTCTAGGCTGGGTGCAGTACACAGAGTGGACCAACCACAATGTGTGGCCGGAGGCCTGCAGATTAGAAAGTACTGTATATCCTGCACATCTGCCCCAAACAGTTGGGGCATTCAGGATGGTTTGTTGCACATCCTGAGCAAAGACTGACACCCATGGCCAAGGAAATCTTCACAGACAGATACTGGTAGTGGCTGCCTGTGCCGAGGCAACAACAGCTTTGTAGGCAGAACCCAGAAGATGCCTGCCAATGTCGGCCCCCTACTGAAGGCTCTGAAGCAACTGCTGTCTCCGGGAGTCCTCTGGGAGGAATTTGGCTGCTTCTTTGGCCTGAGGCCAGAGTTAGTTCTGATACCAGACCACATGGGCAGTATAGTTAAGGACCCTTATGGTCAAAGTAGCAGAGGCAAAAGTCCTCTTGCCAATAAGGTCCAACCTCTGGGATTCTTTGTCCGGGGGAAGGCAACTGATGTATTTGGGTTTCTTGGTACAGTCGTGGGCAGCATTAAGGATCAGAGAATCCACCTGAGGTTGTTCTGCGAAGAAAGGCTTCCCAGCGAGACCCTGGTATAACTTTGTCCGGCTTCCTAGGCATGGCACGGATCAAGATGGGCTGATGCCAGGCAGCCACGGTGGCATCCTCAAAGGGCTCTATTAAAGGAGGAATGACAAGAGGAGGAGCATCTGGCAGGCCAAGCTATGTGGACAGACAGTGCCAGATAGGATTCTGCTCCTCTGTGTCAAACCCCATGGCAGCCTTCAATTATCTCAGAATGGAGACAAAAGAAGGGTCATTTTGGGGGGGGGGAGATCACGGGATATAGTTTGGGGTCTCCTCATCATTGGATGACACTGTGGAGGTGGAGTGGGAGGGGCTAACACCACCTTCATCTCCAGCATCCCCTTCATCCTCATCAACAGGGAGAAGGAGGCCTGGGTGGTACGTATTCTTTTGCCCTGGGTCCTGAGGGGGTTAAAGAGCAGCTGATCCCAAGGTGCATGCTGTGGTTCCGTAGGAAGGGGGATCATGGGGCAGGCACAGTAGGATCCCTGTGATGTCGGTCCTTGTGGGGAAGCAAACCTAGCTTTCATCAAAGCCCACAGTGAATAAAGCATGACCTGAAAATCCACCATGACCGGCGTTGGCTGAGGGAGAATCGGGGCAGTTATCGGCAGTGGAGCCAGGAAGGGCAGCTGAGCAAGCCTAGGCCTTTGGGGCGTCTTACCAGCCTAGGTTGTCATTGGGGAAGATAAGGACTGAGGAACAGCCTGGGGTGATGCAGAGAAGGCAGAGGCCCTCCAGCGGCATGGAGGGCTGAGGCATCGCTGTCTTACCTCCTGCCACACCGGCGACCCGTGTTTGCGGTGAGAGCAGGTCGGCAGGAGTCAGGCAGGGAGGAAGAGGATCAAGCGTCCGGATGACAGCTCTCCTCTCCTCTCCAGGGGAGGATGGGTTGGTCTTCCCGCTGAATGACTGCCCCCAGTTGGAGGCCTGAGGGCAGAACAGGTAGGGGGCATCAGTGGAAGGGAGGGTGCTGCAGGAGTCAGCAACATATATGCACCTCCACGCGTGTGAGTTGACGTGTCATGCCCCAGCAACGGGGGGAGGGGGGCAGAAAATGGAAATGGTCGACCAGTAGGATGACACCGGTCCTCTGCAGGCTCTGCACCAGGCTAGCTAGGCACCTTGGTGCCATCCAGGTAAGTCCCGTTGGATGCTGGGGTGATGGGAAACTATAGATAGGAAGAAAGAAAAAAAGGGCAGAGGCCCCAAGTCTGAGATAGTGGCCGAAGAAATGGTGGAGGATGGCATCGGGGGAGTATCCTGAATCCCTGAGAATGCCGAGCCTGCGCCGGTCCAAGTCGAGCCGCTGGAGCCTCCTGACTGGTGGACCACAGGAACAGAGGCCAGAACAGCAGGGGCAGAGACGGTGGGGCACCCAAGCCCAAGGAGCTGATGCCTGCCAAGCTGAGGCTGGTGGGGGGAGCTGCCAACTGTAGCCCTAAGGGGTGGAGGGTGTGCAAGGCAGAGGGGGCTGCCCTGAAGAGGAAGATGGCACCGCCGTGGCTGCAGCACGAAGTGGTGACCATGAGCATGTCAGGGAGAACTGGGTCTTGGGGCAGTCCTTGTCCCAGTGTTTATGCTTCCCACCCAATTTGTCCCAGGGCTTGGCGGAGTGCAAACCCGAGGACGGGGAAGCAGAGGAACTCCTGGTTTGCAGCTTCTTCTCCATGCGGGTGACTTGCTTAAGCAGGAATGTTTCCAAGGTCTTCTGACAGCGCCGCCTGGTAGCCTGGTTGACACCGCGGCAGATCTTACAGGCCTGGGTGTCATGGCTGGGGCCTAGGCAGCAGACGCAAGCTTCGCGGTTGTGCTTCTAGGGGATTTTCTTCCCACAGGCACAAGTCCTGAAGAGTTTATCAGAGACAGAGGTCAGCATACAAAATGAAAGAAACCACTGTAAAGTGATGCTACACCAGGGAGAGAAAAAGAAAATAAAAACGTAGGAAATGGTTGACTGAAGCTGGTGGGATCTCCGTGACATCCGATAGCGATGGTCAACAGCAAGAAAAAAAATGGGGAAGGTTTGGGGACCCTCTTATAGGATAGGGCGACATCAGCATGTGATGTTGGAGTAGGCAGCCCCGTGGCAGAACGCTAGCTAGAAAAGTTTCCATGTGGTCGTGATGTCTGGCGACTATAGTTCCACAGGTGTGGCCTGCCAGAAGAAAGAACACTCTAAGTAAGATCAATGTTTCTAACAGCACTACAATTCCCAATAGACAGTAGGGGGCGCCCAAACATCAGGTGGAAATATATCACATTATACTTCTGTAAAACATCTTTAAGAGGTAGGAAAATAAAATTATTGAATAATCCTAAAAGTCTATCTGGAGAGCATTATAATCCATGTTGGCTGAAAATCAGCTCTCGTATTCCTGAGAAGCAGTGCACCAGTCCAAAAGTTTCAAAGACGCTGCTGAGGTCCGATACAGTGAAAACCAGTAAGCAGCTCCCCAGGGATGACTGCAAGCAGGAGTGGAGAGGGAAGAGACCACATGGAGCTAATTGGCCTGTACCACCCTCCCAAAGTGAAGATCTCTGGCAGTCGGGAAACCCTTGCAAGAGACTGGTAGTATTGCAGGACGGCTGTAGGGCCCGCAAAGTACAACCGAGTGCAAACCCGCCACCTAGTGGCCAACAGGTAGAAAAGCTTGTAGCTTAGCAGAACCACTTCAGGTGGACTGGGTGCCCAGTGGCAATAATGCTAAATCCACATAGACAAAAGTTGCGGCCCTCACGCCTCCAAATAAAGTAAACAGAAGTCCATACAGATTTTGTGCAAAATTCTTCCCGTTTATTTAGTGCAACTGCAGTGAAGTCCACAACAGAGAGGGACAAAAATCACCTCCACCAAATCTAGGTGAGCCACGTCCCGTGCTCCACCCTGATCTAGTTCCTTAGTCACCCAGTCAAAGAAATTTATCACATTCATTTGACATGACCTCCCCCCGCGAAATCCGCTTCCTGATCCTTTGTTTATGTAAATATTTGATATAAATGTGTCTGTAAATGGTGCATTTTGTAAGCCTGCAAACAATGTAAATATAACTACTGTAACTTGACATGTTATGTCTTTGCAATCTGTAAACGTTTCTGTAAATGATGATTTTTTTGTAAATCAGTGAATTATGTAAATACACCCACTGCTACTGCCATGTCATTGTCTTTGTTCTGCACGTTACGGGTTACCCCTGAAAAAGGGACTAATGTCTCAGCGGGCTCACCCGGTTACCAAAATTCAAATAAATAAATAAGACCTGGGGTCTTGTAACCCACTGAATTCAAGATATTCTACAATCCTTTCCTTCAGCAGTGATTCCCTTAACTTTCCCACCACTGATACAGGATGACTGACCTATAATTGTCAGCCTCCTCCCTGCTACCACTTCTGTGCAATGGGGCAACATTCCCCTTCCTCCAGTCCTCTGGAACCACTCCTTTTCCAGTGAGCTGTTAAACAGGACTGTCAGAGGTGCAGTCAGTATTTCCCTCAGCCCCTTCCTTTCTCCTTCCTCTGTGAACACTGAACAGAAGTATTTGTTCAGGATGTTTGCATTTTCCTGGTCCCCCTCTGCACAGACCCCGTCCCCCTTTTCACTTACATATCTAAAAAATGTCCCAATTTCATTATCTCCTGGGATATTCTCTCTTCAATATGTGCCTTTGTGCTCCTTATTGCTTTCCCTGCTTCCCTCCATTCCCCCCGATACACCTCCCTATCCTCCTACCTCCGAGTCTCCGGTCACCTTCTGAATGCTAAGGAAAATGGGGCCAGCCATCCGCACAGGTGTGGTCTATAGACCACCAGCCCAGGAGGAAGAAACAGATAGGGAGCTGATGCTAGCCATCCAAAGGATGGCAGACAAGAGTGAGGTAGTACTGGTTGGAGACTTCAATATACCAGGCGTGGACTGGAGCATCCCAGCAGCAGCATCAACTAGGAGCAGATTTATCCTGACTCCTTCAGGTGCCTTCCTCAAACAACTGGTCATGGAACCAACTCGGCAGAAGGCAATACTGGACCTTGTGCTCACAAACAGGGACAGTGTGATGGGGTAACAGTGGGGAGCACTCTGCAACAGTGACCACTCAGTCATTGTGGTTTGAAATCACAGAAACAGCGGAACCAAACCACACAAAACACGATCCTGGATTTTAGGGGGGCAGACTTTGGGAAAATGGGAGATGCTTGAAAGAGGCATTAGGGAATGGGACAGGAATCAGGGATTGAGGAACAGTGGGCAGTATTTAAAATGGGGATTATAAGAACAACAGAATTATGCATTAAGCAGGTTAGCAAGAGGAAAAGAAAGGAGACCATTATGGTTTTCCAAAGAGGTAGCAAAGAAAGTGAAAGCCAAAAGATTGCATTCAGGCAATACAAAAGACGCAGAGCAGAAGGGGATAGGGAGAAGTACCAGGAGAAACAAAGGGAGGCAGGGAAGTCAGTAAGGAAGCCAAAGCTCAGACAGAAGAACACATTGCAAAATCAGTGGTTAAAGGGACAAAACCTTTTACAGGTACATAAGTGAAAAAGAAGGACAAAGGGAGGATAGTGAGACTGAAGGAGAGGATGGGAGCGTGGAGGATGACAACAGTAAAGCTGACATATTGAACAGGTATTTCTGCTCCAGTCTTTACTAAGGAAGAGGGGGTAATGGGTCTGAAGGGAGTACAAGGGGGTGAGCAGGTGCAGAAATGGACACAAGTCCCTTTACGAAAAGGGTCCTGAAGGAACTGGAAGTAATAAGAGCTCATAAGCTAATGGGGCCAGATGGGGTGCACTCCAGGTCCTTAAAGAACTAAGAGAGGTGGTGGCTGAACCTCTGGCTATCCTGTTCAGCCAATCACTGGAAACAGGGAGGTACCCAAAGACTGGAGGACAGCAGATGTAGTCCCCTTATACAAAAGTGGGAACAAGAGGAAGCAGGGAACTACAGGCCAGTCAGCCTCACCTCGGTAGTGGGAAAGATCATGGAAGCACTACTGAAGGAGAGATTGGTGGAACATCTGGTTGTCAATGGATTACAGGACCCAAGGCAGCATGGTTTCACCAGGGGAGGTCATGTCAGACCAACCTCATTGAATTTTTGACTGGGTGACTAGGGAGGTGGATCAGGGAGGGCAGTGGACATGGCCTATCTGGACTTCAGCAAGGCCTTTGACACTGTGCCACATAGAAGACTATTACACAAACTGGGAATATGGGTGTGGTAGGACAGTAGTGTGGTGGGTAGGTAACTGGCTGGGTGGCAGGACACAGAGGGTGGTGGTAAATGGCTGTCGCTCCACAGAGGGAAGAGTGACCAGTGGGGTACCACAGGGATCAGTGCTGGGACCGGTCCTATTCAACATCTTCATCAGTGACATTGCACAGGATCTAGAAGGCAGAATTTCACTGTTCGCTGATGACACAAAGCTCTGTAACAGAGTAGACACACCAGAGGGTGTAGACAGAATGAGAAGGGACCTCAGAAACTTGAAGAATGGTCAAGGGTTTGGCAGTTGAAATTCAATGCAAAGAAGTGCAAGATAATGCATATGGGGCACAAAAACCCTGGCACAATATATCAGTTGGGAGGTGAGGATATAGCATGCACCAAGCAGGAAAGGGATCTTGGGGTTGTCATCTCTCATGACCTCAAGGTAGGGAAACAGTGTGACAAGGCATCAGGTAAAGCAAATAGGATGCTGGGATGTATAGGCAGGGGCATCACCAGCAGGAAAAGGGAGGTCATAATTCCGCTATACAAGACACTAGTGAGGCCCCACTTGGAGTACAGTGTACAGTTCTGGAGACCATACCTACGTAAGGACATAGACAGGGTAGAGAAGGTTCAGAGGAGGGCAACAAAGATTGTGCATGGGTTGCATCACAAGTCCTATGAAGACAGGTTGAAGGAACTGAGGAGAGGAGGGAGAGAGGGGATATGATAGAGACATACAAGTATCTTACAGGGAGGAACAGGGTGCAGGAAAACACTATTTTTAAGCGAAAAAGATGTTTCAGGACTAGAGGGCATGGGATGAAGTTGGAGGAAGGACGATTCAGAGGAAACATGAGAAAGAATTTCTTCACAGAACGGGTGGTGGACAAGTGGAACACCCTGCCAGAGGAAGTGGTGGGAGCTGAAACAATCACGGGATTTAAGAATGCATGGGATAGACATAAAGGAATTCTAGCGGTCAGGGGTAAGGGGAAATAGACTTCTAGGAAAACAAACTGAACTTACAAGCTCAAATGGGCAGACTAGGTGGGCCATAGGCCCTTATCTGCCGACACTGTCTATGTATCTATGTATCTATGTACCCTTTTACCTTTTCAGCCATCTCTTTTGAGAACCATAGTAGTCTTTGTTTCCTCTTGTCTTTAGGCTCACTTGTATGATGCAGAGGTTTGTTGCCTTCACTGTGCTCCCTTTTATCTTCTCCCAACTGTTCCTCCACCCCACCCAGGTCACCCACCCCCTGCTATGTCATCCCTGAGGCACTCACCCATCTTTTTAAAATCTGCCCTCCTAAAGTCCAGGACCCTTGCCCTTGTGTGGTTTGAGTCCGCAGACATCCTTACACTGAATTACACCGTATGGTGATCACTGGTTCCCAAGTGGCCTCCTGCCTCAACGTCTGCAACACTGTCTCTTCCGAGTTTCTTTACTGCAGCTTCCAACTCATCAAGCCTGCCATCCGTGGTGGTAAGTTGCCAATCCTCGTCGTCCACCCATTTTTCCAGCATTGTTAGATGTTGCCTGGTCTCATAAAAGGATTCCTCGACTTTCACTCTAAACATTTGAATTTCAAGGAATACAGTTTCTAGCTTTTTTTTTTTTATTATTATTTTTAGTGGTGGAATCCTCATAGGTGTAGGTCACGGGTGATACCTGCGAGCACTCTGAGTCGGAGCCCGCCGGTCCCGATCCAGCTGCATCCTCTGCCAGGAGTTGTAGTTTTGGGTTTGCAGACTTCGCCATGACCTCTGTGCCCCTTGTGCCAACAGTATATAGCAATTTGTATCCTTATTCAATGTTCTGAAGAGGGTTTTCTCAATAAGCTGGAAGGGAGCTGTGGGTTCAGGCTGCCATGTCTCCTATGATGTCACGAGGAGTCCTTCACGTTCTCGCTTACTTGCAGAAGACCACAGACAATAACATCCAGAACTCTGGACAAAATTTCTCGATCCCCAAGAACCACTAATGTGATAAACACCTGGTAAGGGGGCACAATTCTTCAAATTTGGGAAAGAATATTAAAATGCATATATAATTTGTAAAATTGTGCTAAATTATTAACGCACTCTCCTTTTCCATATGAACTTAAACAAATGCACTGCAAAAGATGGAAATACCTGTCCAAACTCCAGTTTTGTCTGCGGACCCCACCAACAGAAAAACCTGAAGCACTGGCTTCTAACACCACGAAAAATATGCAGAAAAATAAGAGTCGGGCGTTACCCTCCCCCAGCCAAATGTTCACAGCCCAACCCCAGGCAATTGCCTGATATAAATTCTGTACAGAAAATGCAGAGTCCCCAGGACTAAGTCAGCAAGACCATCAATAGACGCATCACCCCAGGGCCTCCATCAGCTGGACAATCAGGTAACTTTCACGTCTTACATAGTTCAAGATGGCTGATGCATTTAACATTGGACACATGCTGCCAGAAACATTTGACTGTAGCAGGGATGGTGGTTTCCAAAACACCTCTTGATACATCCAGTCAGGCACGGATGCACCAAAGACCACCAGACGCAGGCTTATCTGGTAGATATGGCTGCATCTAACATTTTGAGAAGCCATCCTGGCTTGCATTCTCCTTATCCATTTAACAGGTCATAATTTAGTTGTCCATATCTGGGTCTAGATGCCAACCATTAACGGCTGTAAATTACTACATACAGTCACTGCACTATCAGTTATCGACCACACTGCTTCGGAAAGAACATTAAAGAGTAACAACTCTGCTCATTTTTAAAAAAATTACCCCAAAGCCCCCTTTTGAAGCTCACTTTTTATAGAAGGTAAACTGTCTTTTTGTCCAGAATTTAAATGTTGCAGCATTATGGAGCGGAAGGGACCATAATTTTGCTCCAAGGAACTGGCCGTCTGACCCATTCCCTCTTCCTAGCATGCTTGGCCACTCCTGCGCTCAGATGTTTTGTATGGTTTGGGTAGAACGGGCAGAGGGGTGCGTGCCATTGAAAGCAATGGGGGCATTTTTATTTTCAATTTTTTTTTTTGTGGTTATATTTTACTGGTCTGTTTCATTTGAATCAAGGCTACCACTGGTTTTGATTCGAATAAAATGGACCTGTAAAATATAAAAAAAAAAACGATTTTAATGGAGCATGCCCTCGATGCTCGTCCTACTAAAATGTCACAAAACAGTAGAAAGAGGGAGGTGGCGTTGCCCCGTTTAGATTGTTGGCGAGACTCTACCTGGAGTACTGTGTACAGTTCTGGAGATCACATTTCTGGAAGGACATAAGAGTGGAGGAGGTCCAGAGGATGGCAATGAAGATGATATGGGGTCTGCGTCAAAAGCACTATGAGGAGAGGCTAAGCAGGGTTTTAAATAACTCTAAAAATTGATTAGCGGTTTGCTCATAAAAGTTCTAAAACATTGTGAAAATGCATATCACTTGCCTCACTGTGTTTAACAAACATGACACTTCTAGAAAGCCTATATAAATGCTTTCTGTACAGTTAGTATTGTCCCAAGAAAAAAACTGCTAATCAATTATTTAAAACCCTGTTCAGGGACCTCAACATGTACATTCTGGAAGAGAGGAGGGAGAGGGGAGATACCATAGAGACCTTTAAATACATCACAGGGGTTAATAAGGTAGAAGAGGGGAGTATTTTTCAGAAAAAAGGTTGCTCTAGCATGAGGGGACATGCTATTAAACTAGAAGGGGGCAGATTCAGGAGAGATGTAAAGAAATACTTCTTCACAGAAAGGGTGGTGGGCACCTGGGATAGTCCTTCAGAGGAGGTGGTGGGGGTTAAAATGCCTGGCATAGGCACAAGGGAATCATATAGATATGGAAGTGGGGGGAGCTAAAGAGCTGTAGATCACACAAGGTTTGTGACAAGTATGAAGATAGTGAAAATGAGCAGACAGGGTGGGCCAAGGGGCCCTTATCTGCCATCAGATTCTGTGTATGTTATTATGTTTCTATGTCAAAACATTTGAGCGCAGGGGTGGTCTGGCACACAAGGCAGAGGGAATGGATCGGACGGCCAGCTCCTTGGAGCAAAACTATAATCCCTTCCCCTCCTAAATGCTACAACTTATAAATTCTGCAAAAAGAAGAGTTTACCTCCTATACAGGTAAAGCTTCTAGAGGGGGATTTTTCTTAAGCACCCAAACAGGCAGTCTTTAAGATACATTGTGTATGAAAGGCCCTACAGAAACCCTAAAATCATTTATTTGTTCATTTACTCCTAACCATCTGTGTCCCCACTGGACCTAGGGTGCCCTACATAGAAAGGGTCGGCAGATAAGGACCATCTAGTCTGCCCATAAGCCCTAAACTTGTATGCAGTCACTGACCCCAAGTGATCAATGGTTTTTCATCACTTCCTCCCCACCCAATGTTCCCTTGTGCCTGTCCCAGGCATGTTTAAACCCCTCCACTGTGCTTGCCCCCACCACCTCTTGTGACAGACTGTTCCAAGCGTCCATCACCCTCTCTGTGTAGAAAATCTTCCTCATGTTACCTCTTAATCTACTCCCCTACAATTTCATATTGTGTCCCCTCGTTCTGATATCTTTTCTACATTGGAAAAGATCCCCAGCCTGCACCTTGTTTATGCCCTTGAAGTACTTGAAAGTTTCTATCACGTCCCCCTCTTCCTCTCCTCTCCTCCAGTGAGTACAACATACTGTTCCCATGTTAGCAGACTGGTGCTTGGGTTCGCTGTTATACTGTACATCAAAACTGGCATGACAATGTGGATAAAAAATGACTGACTGGTTAGCTTTTATCTGGTTTCCTATAAAAAAAGAGCAATACAGGAACTTAGAGAGTTTAATACCGTGTTCTGGACTGTTTGGTAACATGTTTACAGTTTATTTAACCCAGGATAGACCAGCTGAGATATAACATTTTGTTTTCAGTGGGGTCCTGCTTTTTGGACTAAGAGGTTAAGTGACTATCACGAGGTCAAAGGGCATATTTGGTTCTAGTGAGGTTTGAACTAATACTCTATGAATTACCTGATTAAAAAAAAAAATCTAGTTAGCACAATGGGTCGGAGTATCAGCAGCCTATTTCATCAGGAGAAGGCAATTTACGTTTCAGCAGGAAATGTTTGGCAGAAATTTGGAAATGTTGACTCCAGTGGACTCTTGCTTGCAAAAAAAAGCAGATTTAGAGTGGGAAGTCCTTCTAAAGAGCAAACAGACTACTCCCTGACAAGGCAGCACCAAAATAAAAAGTTACATGGTTTGTTTGTTCTTTAGTTCTCCTAGACTGGAGCAACAGCGATTAATCGGGGTTGCACACTCCTAGGCGGTTAGCCTTCTAGGAGGAGTCTCTCCCTACCCACCCCATAGCAATAAATCTAGTTTAAGTATTTTCTGTCCTAATTAAATATCTTGAGCGCAGAGAATCAGTAGTATGTTAAATCTGAGTCACCTTTTAGAAGAAGTCCTCCTACAAATCTGAATTGAAAATGAAATAATTGCCCAAAAAGGCATATGTATTCGTACTCTAACTTTCTGCCCCGGTAATTACTTACTGCTACAAGTTTGTCTCCTATCTGAAGCCTTCCATCCTTGTGTGCTGCTCCTCCTTCAATGATTTTTGTCACATAGATACTGTTGTCCCCAGGAATATGCTGATTCCCAACTCCACCAGCTATACTGAAGCCAAGACCTGCAATGAAAAGTCAAAACAAACTAGTTATTTTAATAAACAGAACCTTTTTAATCCTGTATATCTGGAATTCCACTGCTTTCGTAATTCCCCAGTGAAACCTCTGGTATTTGTGCCAACCTGTAGCGCAGCAGCAAGGGTGGCATTTACCATGTGGTGATGCAAGTTATGGTCCCAGCCCGGGATGCCACGAAGGGCTGGCTAGTGGAGGCCGAAGATGTTTACAGCGCACTCTCTGCTTGCTCCTAGAGAGTCCTAAAGTGCATCTTATGCACCGAATGGGCTGTGCCTCTAGCAGGTTCTGCCCTGCAGGCTCAGTCAGGGGTGGTGGGTGGGCACAACAACCAGGAACTATCTTGCAAATAAGTAGATTATTTCAGCCCCCCCCAACACTCTTAGCAAGAGCCACCGCCACTGCAGCATCTGGATCCTGTTCCCCTGACGAAGATAAATTAGGGACCTTTGTCTGGGAGGTAATCTGTTGGTGCACTTGCAGTGAATAGCTGGGGCATACAAGTGGATCCACAAAGGGAGAGACTTGGAAGATACTAAAGGAAATACCAGTCACATCATAAATAGCAAGGGAAGAATAACTAAAAAAAACATGAATTCTGCATTACAGTTCAACTAAGTGAATGTTATATTAGAACCTCAGACGTCACAACCTAAAGTTTCCTTCACATAGATATGGGGATTTAGCTGAGAGGACTGAAGCACTGAGAAGCTAAGCGACTTGCTCAAGTTCAAGCAATGAGTAACTGGCTCTGACGGGGTTTGAACCTGTGTAGGCTTGATAGGTTTATACTGCATGCTGAGCCAAAATGGATTCATTTCGCTAATTCATTCAGAAGATGGCAATTCGGAATGACTGCTGTCTAAATCTGAAACAAAACAACAAATGCTTAGAGTACCTATGTAAACCTGATTCACTGCCACATCAAGGCCTGAACAGTACACATTTGTATCTTTCTGCAAAGCTACTAGTCCACTACATCTGGTATGGTATTAATTTATAGGATTAGTTAGGAACCCGTATACTCATGTATTGCAGTTTTGTAAGGCACCCTGAACCTGCAGGTTAGGGTGTCAAACCAACTACTTATTTCAACCCTCTGAAAGTATTGGCTACTAAGTCATTAAAAACAGGGTGGATTCCCTACTTGTTAGTGAATGCCCCTAGTCAACTGGTGAAGATGAATACAGCTACTGTGAGCACCTGGATAAGAAACAGGGTCACTTGGATAGTTGGCAGGCTTCAGCAGATAATGGCCATTTTTAACTTGGATCAGATCATTTGTTATCCAAGTCATTATTTGGTCACATTATCTAATGTATCTGATACGTAAGCACATCCACCTAGGTCAAGATTCCGGTGGGAATCTACAGGCTGAGATCCAAATCTGATCATGATTTAACAAAAAGGTCACTTACATTTCTTTATCACTAATATTCTTTGTCATAATATGGCCCATCAGATACAAGACAAATCATTTGTAGTTCCTAATTCTGGCAACCCGCGGTCTGGTGGTAATGTATTGCTGGTTAATCAGATGCCTGATGAGCTACTAGTGAACTTCCTCAACAGTCCAAAGGAAATTCTGATGTTCAAGACTATGCATTAGAGGGAAATGTCTGCTCTGACATCAAGACTACTGCTGAAACGGCTGGCCAGTGGCGTGGAAGGCTGTGGCGCTGGCACCTCACCTCCAGGCACACCAGCAACTTTGTGTTCGGCAGCAAGTGTGGGTTGCTGGAGGCTGGCTGGGGAGGAAAGGACCGGCGCCGACGGCTGCTCTCCTTTCCAGGAAGGGGGTAGTGAAGACCTGCATGCTCCACCATATGACTGCCACCCGGTGGACACCAGGTGGTAGTGCAGGTCTAGGAAGGCAGGGTTGTGGGACTCCGGCGCGTGCGTGCACCTCCACATTTGTGCCCCAGCATGGGGAACAGGGAGAAAACCAGGAAAAAGCTCTATGTCCCCCACCCCCCTGTCGTCATATGTGATTGCCCTTGGGGGACACCCAGGTCCTGCTTCCATGTGGATCCCCGTAGTGTGACAGCGGTGGGAGCAGTTAACTGGGGGACCCTCGATATAAGGCCCAATGATAGCAGCAGGTGACGGCGGGTGGGCAAAAAGCTATATGAAAGGAAAAAAAAAAAAAGACTGTTGAAACTACCAACTTACATAAATTGTATATAGTATTACATATATTAAATAAATCTCAAAAACTGGTAAATTCAAAAGGAAACTACTAAAGGCTCTCCTACCTGAAACTGTCTGGTGGCTGCATGCAGCAAAAAACCCTCTCTCCTTTTTCACACCGTGCAACTGCTGCACTGGACACCTCAATCATGTTACCTATCTGATAAAGTACAGAAAGGTGTTGCCTGGCCTCTGCTATTTGCCTTCTGCTGACTCCCTGCCTGTGTACTAGCCTAATTATGCCTCATGGTTGCCAACTTCCTGCACATGTTTGTGTGCCAATGCCCCTTAATGGCTGCTGCTACCTCCTAAATGTATGTGATATTTAGTTTTTCCAAGAATGTATGCACCTATCAAAAATATCAGTAAATAATCTTCCTTATATTATTTAGGATATACAGTATAGTACTCCATAAATGTATGTACATGACTAACACATCTGTATATAATATCTGCAATGTTTGCTTTTCATCTGCATGGAATGTTCACTTCCCCATGTCGACCCTGAAGAAGGGACTTGATTATCTCAGAAGGCTCACCATCAAATTTTAAATAAATAGATAATTGTCCTTGTTGTGCATGATTTTCTTTATTTTTGTATGCCGATACTGAAGAGGATCCTCTGTAAATGAGCATGCTTGCTCAAAGGTATTCATTTAATTGTTCCAATAAATAAATAAATACAGCTATACAGTTGTATACCGGTCTGGCTCCGCATCCACCCTTTCCAGACTGGACATACTTTTCAATGCCTTTTGTCATTTTGCCTTAAACACCCCTCCTAGCACTCCTCACTGCACCCTATACGCTTCCCTATCACTCTCCTCCCGGCAACCAGGGGTCGTGTTAAGGGTGTGCTCCGTTCTCAGAGCACATTTTGCATTTTGAGGAGCACATTTTCAACGCCGTTTCCCCTGCTATCTGTGCTCCTACTGTATGCTAGGAGCACGGAGAGGGAAGGGCTTTGAAAGAGGTCACTGGCTTGTTATTTTAAGAATGGAGTGCAAAATTGTTTTTTAAGAAGGAGTGCTAAAATAAAAGTAATGAGTGCAAAAATCAAAGTGTCGTATTTTTCTCTTAGTACGGAGTGCAAAAATATAGCGGGAGCTGTGCATTTTAAAAGCGGGCGTTTTAAATAAATCTAATAGCTGTCTTCACTGTCAATCTGAGAAGTGTGCGGGCGGGCAACCTCTGATTGGTTGTAAATGGTATTAGTAGTAGAGCAAATGCGGCAAGCATGAGGTGAGAGCAAGGCGAGTAAATGATGAGGTGACAGTGTCATAGCTTTGATCCTTGGAGTCATCCAGCATTCGGTCCAGACAAGAAGAAACAAACGGTAGGTTTATTTATGTCTTGGCAAATGCAATACCAGGCTGATGTGCCTCCTCGAAATGTATTTCATATTCTACAAATTGTGGAACTCTATCAACCTCGTTATTTTGGTTTTCTTGGCTGTCCTCGCGTGGTTGAATTGAAAATATTCTCAGGGGTTGCGCTGGCTAGACTGTGGGGCGAACTTACCAAATCTCACTTTTGTGCTGCTGTGTAAGTTATACATGTATTTGACCCGGAGACCTGAGTTTTGATGTTATTTGAATAATGCCAAGGAGAAAGACTGAGGAGGTTCAGGTTGTGTGTGAGGGGTGGGGGGTATTACTGGTCGCATGTTTGCCTTTTTTCATGTTAATCCAGTCCTTTTCCTTGGTCCACTCCTCTGGTGTTGGTTAGCTTTAAAAAATGCAACTGGTGTGCTTTTGGCTGTGCCCCCTCCTCCTATGGTTTCAATTAAAATGTTGGTCTTATTTTTCTATTTTAAACCTTTGCCATCGCCTGCCTATTCTGAGTCAACTTGTGCGTACTGGACTAGGCCATTCTGCTGTGTCAACTTCATCCATCCCAGATTGTGATATTTCAATTGTTTTTATTATTTTTCTTTGCTTATCAATGCTGTGCATTGTAGTCGGTATCCTTGAATGTTGCTAGGTTCTCGTGGTGGGCTGGCAGAGCGGAGGGGTCTACTTGTGTATGCACTGTAAGCTGTAGCTACTGAGGATCTGTTCCGTTTTGTATAAAAAAAAAAAAGCTGCCATCCCTTATGTTCGCATCACATGCGACCCGCTGCTGATGCGGATTCCCTTGCATATTTATTTCTGGACTGTAGTTGTAGTGTGCAGGCGGGGTGTGTGGGTGGTGCCTGGTCGCTGAATACGTGTGTGTTGCTGTTTTGGATGATTTGGAGGGGGTCAGGGTGCCAGCAGGGGGCTGTTTCGTGGGTGGGTGGTAGTTGTAGTCATCCTCCATTTTTCCTCATCCCATTGCAGAAACAGGCAGTATGTGACTCATACCAGCATGTGTCTGGCGGCTGCTTTGATTTCTGGAATGGACCATTTCAGTTTTAAGTAGCCATTGCCTGGCACTGCTGATAGAAGGCGATGTTGGTTGGTCTGGTGATTGTTCGGTGGTGGTCCATGGTGCTGGTTTGTGTTGGGGCGGGGAAGGGGAGGAGACTTGCTGGGAGATAGAAAGTTGCTGTTCTGTAGATCGGTGGATGTGATCAGGGCTGGGCCTGGTGATAAAGCTGCAAAGAAGCTGGCAATGCCAAATGCCTCCCATAGTAGCCCGTCCCTGCCACAGGGCCACCCATGCATGAGATATACAGGTTACTCACCTGTAACAGGAGTTCTAGGAGTGGTATATGTTGTTCCTCCACACTTACTGGCAGGTTCCTTGCCGCTTTAAATCTTGCCGGTAGGTCTTCAAGCTGGCTCCTCCCACCCATCCGGGTGGTAAAACCCTCGGCTCTGCCCCATGACGCCAGATCTAGCCTGCTGAAGCCAGGTGCGTGTCGAAGCCGGGGAGGTCAGGGGGTTGTGTGGATGAACATATACCACTCCTAGAACTCCTGTTACGGGTGAGTAACCTGTATTTCTAGGGACATGGATATGCTGTTCAATCCACACTCACTGGCAGACTCCTAGCAGTTCTCCAGGAGGAGGGAGGCAAGCACGCACTCCCTACTTGGGAAATAAGGACTGGAGAACCGAGGTCCCAAAATCAGCATCCCCACGTGACTCAAGGTCGATGTGGTAGTGGGTAATGAAGGTGTGTGCCGACTTCCAGGTAGCAGCCCTGCAGATTTCCTGGATAGGGACGTCCAAGGAAGCAGCCACCGAAGCAGCGGTATGGCAGGTAGAATGAGATATTATCCCTTTGGGAGGCTACATGCCAGTCAACCTATAGCAGAGATCTATACAGGAGGTGACCCACCTGCCTATTGTCCACTTGGCTGCAGGTCTGCCAGGTGCGGCTTCAGCGTAGGTGACAAGCAGCTGGTGAACCTCTCGACGAACCTCAGCCGTCCACTCCTTATAATAAGAGAGCACTCTTCTAGGGTCCAAAGTATGGAGCCTATATTCGGCCTCCGAAGTGTGACTAGGATAGAACAATGGCAGAGTCAACACCTGGTTAAGGTGAAACTCCGACACCACCGTTGGAAGGAATTTCAGGTGGGGGCACAGAACAACCTTGTCCTGTGGAAGATCAGATAAGGAGACTTGATGGAAAGCACCTGGAGCTCTCACATCTTTCTGGCTGATGTGATAGCCACCAAGAAGATAGTCTTCCATGACAGGTGAAAAATGTCATACCTGTACATCGGTTTGAATGGCTTGCCCATGAGCTTAGCCAATACCAGCAGTAGATCCCACGGAGGTGGAGGTTCTCACACTGGAGGGGATATGTGATCAAGGCCTTTGGAAAAGTGCCCCACCACCTTCTCCTGTGCCACCGACTGTTTCCCGGCCCGCGCCCAGTAAGCAGAGATGGCTGCCAGGTGCACCTTAAGGGTCGTCGACCGAAGCTCTAGCTGAGAAAGGGACCACAGGTAGTCCAGAATGCTAGCCAAAGAACAGGAGGAAGGGTCCAACCCCTTATCCTGACACCAAATGGAGAATCTCTTCCATTTGAAGGCATAGCATTTTCTGGTCGACTCCTTAAGGGATGCTTCAACAACGCTGAGGACCTCGTTGGAAAGACCCAAGGCCTGGAACTCTAGCCGTTCAGGAAGCAGGCCGTCAAGTGCAGGGATTGAAGGTCCGGGTGGAGTACCTTCCCCTTGTTGACTGAGATCAGGTCCAGGTGAGCTGGACGCCGCCTCGGGAGCCTGGAACTGAAGCTGAGGAGATCTTGATACCAGAACTGATGAGGTCAGTCTGGGGCTACCAGAATAATCTGCACCTTGTCCCTCTTTGCCTTGAGAAGCACCTTGTGGATCAAGGGAAATGGAGGGAAGGTGTAAAAGAGACCTGGAATCCACAGCCTCGAGAAGGCATCCCCCTGCAGTGAGCCCTGCTGGGGAGGCATGAAACAGCGTCAGCTTCACATTCTCCTGGAGGTAAACAAGTCCACCTGAAGGGTGCCCCAGTGGGAGAACAGATCTTGTACTACCTCCAGCAGGAGACACCACTCGTAGGGTGCAGCGCCTATCTGGCTGAGGACATCGGCCAGACTGTTGGAGGCTCCTGCCACATGGATGGCTAGGAGATCTGCCTTCAGGCTGATCACAAGAGACCAAGTGCAGAGGCCCTCCTTGCACAGAGGCAAGGAGTGCGTCCCGCCCTGTCGATTTAGGCAGTACATGGTCATGGTGTTGTCTGTCTGGACCTGGACCACTTGACCCCTTACACACGGAGCAAAGGTGGTGAGGGCTAGTCAGACCGCTCGAAGCTCCAGCAGGTTGATGTAGCATCTAGACTCCTGAGGGGATCAGAGGCCGTGAACTCTGAGCTCCCCAACCCATCAGGGAGGCATCGGTCATCAGAGTGACAGTCGGCTCGGGGTGGACAAACGGGATACCTTCCTGCAGATGAGCTGGAACGAGTCACCACTGGAGGCCATTCCACATCTCCTGGGTCACTGTCACTGGCTGGTCCACAGGACCTGAGCACTGTGACCATTGGTAGGCCAGCCCCCACTGCAGGGGATGCATATGCCAGCGGGCCCAACGGACCACACTGGTGCAGGCTGCCATGAGGCCCAGAAGAAGCAGGAAGTCCCGGGCAGGGTGCAATTGCCCAACCAGAAATGACTGGGCAAAGGAAGAAAGGAACTCAGCCCTGTCCGCCAGGAGCCGTGCTCTGACTTGAAGAGTCTAGCTCTGCCCCAATGAACTGAATCACCTGCGATGGCACGAGTTCTGATTTGGCCTCGTTGATGAGGAGGCCAATTTGAGAGCAGACCTGGAGGGCCAGATCCCTGAACTGCTCCACCTCCAATCTGGAGGGGGCTGCGATCAGCCAGTCCAGATAAAGGTACTCCCGGAACCCTTCAGCACTGCAGGAATGCTGTTACCTCTGCCATGCATTTGGCGAAGACCCTGTGAGCTGAAGAGAGGCTGAAGGGTATGGCCCAGAACTCGTAAAGGGATCCCTCTTGCCCTGAAGTGGAGGAATCGCTAGTGAGACAGATGGATTGGGATGTGAAAGAACATGTCCTGAAGGTCCAGAGAACAGAACCACATGCCTCGTTCCAAGGATGGAATGATCTGAGCCAGAGTGATCATCCTGAAGGTGTGAGACCTTAGGAACTTGTTCAGGTCATGTAGGTCGAGAATGGGGTGCCAGCCCCCCGTCCGTTTTGGGACCAGGAAGTACCTGGACACAAACCTTGGGTCTAGAGGAGGGTCCACTACCTCCCTGATCACCTCCTTCTGGAGGAGCAGGGCAATGTCGGCTCGACAAACTGACAGAGAGGCTGCAGAACTTGTAGCTCCCCGTGGGGCGACAGCTCGATAGGGTGGGGACTGCTCGAATTCCAGAAGCAGACCCCTGCCTACCACCTCCAATACCTAGCAGTCCGTGGTGATATCTGACCAGGCAGAAAGGAAGTGGCGGAGCCAGCCCCCCACAGGGGGAACCTGGGGAGGAGTGACGAGGTTGGGGGTGATGCCCTTCAACCCATCACTGAGCAGGCTTGGAGGAAGGGCCAGCTGAGGAGCTGCCAGGGCCTTTTCCTCCCGGCCTCCTGCTGGATGAAGCAGCAGGCTTGGCTTTGGGGTGCCAAATGCGAGCCTACTGGCCCTTATGCTGGTGTTGCTGGGCAGGACGTGCCGCAGGGGCAGAAGGACGAAAGGGCTTACACTGCTGCTGGCGGCCTTTGTCCTTCAGGGCAGACATGACCGAGTCCAAGGTGGTGTTGGACTTCTCAATCTGTTGGAGATGACCCTCCACCCCGGGACCGAACAAGTCATTACGCAGGAAGGGTACGTCTGCCAACGTGTGCTGGGTATCCGCCGTAAAGGTGGAGATCCGCAGCTAAGCTCTGCAGCGCATGGCCACTGCGGCTGCTACTGACCGGGCACATGAATCAGCGATGTCCAAAGAAGTTTGGAGCTGCGTTTAGCCACCGCCCTTCCCTGGTCCTGCACCTGCTTGACCGTCGTTTGAAGGTCAGCCAGGAGATGAGGAATCACCTCATCCAGGGAGACCAAAAGGGCATGTGAAAAGTGTGCCATCAGGATGGCCGAGCTAGCCTGACGAAGGCCTAGGGAGGAAGCAGCAAATACTTTCCTCCCTGAGTAGTCCAATTTCTTGGACTCCTTGTCAGGTGGCTTGTCCACATCCCGATCGTTCCCGGAATGGCGGAAAATGCTGTCGGTCACTAACCCCTCAGCAGAGTGGGGCTCCAAGAAATGGGAGAGTGAACCTGTAGGGACCGTAGACTTCCGAACCATCCTGGCCGAAGGCGTGGGACAAGATGCTGGCCACTGCTGCAGCTCCAGGGCCGGACTAACAATGGCTTTGGCCACTGGAAAGGCCTCTGTAGGGGAATCCCCTTGGTCCAGTATCTCTGTAAGGGGATACTGGGCCCATTTCTGAACGGGTTCGAGCTGCATCCCAGTAGACTGAGATGAGTTGAAGCATACCCAAAAATGAGGATGGGCTCTTGTCCACTGACTGGCCCGCTGCAGACTCCAGGTCAAGCGGCCTGGAGAACAGGGAGGAGTCATCGTCAGACTCCGAGGAGTCTGCGAACAGCTGCCGAGTGCCTGAGCTGCCCTCCACCTGCCGAGGTGGATCAGGAGTGAGGGTGACCAACAATCTATGGGGCAAGCCCTGACCCGACTGAGAATCCTTGGTCGGGGCCCCAGTCTTCGGTTGTGGTGGCGGAGGTTCCACCACAATGGATGGAGCAGCCGGTTTTGGCCTAACAACCAGCGCCGGGGTCAGCACGACAGCCATTTAATGGCCGGAGAAGGCAACGAAGTTGGTTTGTTACCGGTCAGTAAAAGTTGCTGCCACATCAAGTCCTCATAGCGCTGACACAACTTGCGCTGGAGCCTATCCTCTGAAGAGGACGGACGGCGACGCCACTTTCCATGGTGCCGAGACCGAGAACGCCAACGTCGGTGGGACCGGCTGGACCTGGAATAGGACTGAGACCTTCAGGGATTCTGAAGGTGTGTCAGAGAGGGAATGGGGAAACCCACCTCTCCCTTGGTGCAGGGGACCTTAACCAGAGACTTCGGCACAGGAGACACAGGCAAGTCCTCAGTAACCACCGGGGAAACCGGTGAAGAAGGGTTGTTGGCGTCTCCAGTGGACAAACTGTCTGACGGGTCGAGAAAAATCTCGACCGCGTCGATGGATGCCTCAGCTGGCTGACCTGACAGGGACACTGTGAAGCCAGCAGCCGCAGCCTCGACCGAATTCGAGAGTAGACAGTCCGGAGAAGGGGATCTCTCCCGCTCCTACGAATGTCAACGGTGGGACTTACCTTTAGAATCCTTCTTCCTGGACTAACTGGTATGTCCCAATGGCCCTTCTCCCTTAGTGGAGAGGGACTGACAAAGCTCCTTAAAAGAAGCAGTGTAAGAGGAGCCCAAGGAGAGTGGAATAAATGCCACGGCAGAGTTGGGAAGAAGAAGCGGCCTGGGCCGCCTCCTCCTTGAGGGCGATCATTTGCTCCAACTGCTCCATGGACCCTGCTGCTGCAGACACTGCCCAACGGGCCTCCTTAGACTTGACCAGCGGGTACCATTTTTCGGGACACCCAGGAAGTAGTCTGGCAGTGCGGTCCTCCAAGACTGAAGCCGAGAAAGACTTGCACAATTCGCAGGCCTGCGAATAGTGGCCAAGCCCCAGGCAGTAGACACACATGGAGTGCGGATCAGTCTGGGACATCTTCTGCCCACAGGGGCACCGACGGAAGCCGGGAGTCGATTTGTCCACCGCAGCTGCAAGGAAGACTAAGACCTCAGTCTTGTAAATTTTAAAATTAGTTTAGGGAAATCTGAAGTGTGTGGATCTAGGCCTAAAACGCAGAAGCGCTAAGGAGAGAACCTAAGCTTCCAAGCGGTAAGGAAGATCTGGCATCATGGGGTGGAGCCAAGGGTTTTACCACCTGGGTGGGTGGGCGGAGCCAGCTTGAAGACCTTCTGGCAAGATTTAAAGCGGCAAGGAACCTGTCACAAAGTGTGGATTGAACAACATATCTACGTCCCTAGAACATGGCATTTTTGTATGAGTGCTACTATTACTGTAGTAGACAGCATGTGGCGATCTGGTTGTTGGAGGGCCAGAACTGACAAAGATGGGTACTTGCTTGCTCTGCAGCCTTACTTAAAGGGCTTAAGCAGGGAGGCAACTTGAAGATGTTGTTGGTAGTTGCTGCTTGCTGCTGCTGTGTATTATTGTGTACAACCTACTAATACAGAATTAATGTACTAACTGCCAGCCAGCAGGCAATGAGGATGCAAAACTGGCGACCGCTGCATGCACTTGCACTTTCGTGACTAACTGACTTTAAGCCAAGCATGAATTTGGAATGATGGCTGAAGGACAGGAGGGTGACGGGTGTTAAGCCGGGCTGCAAATATTTTTGCATGTTTTATGTATATACTAGTCTCATATTGTTTATATACAGTTAGCTTTAAGGCAAGCTACAAGCATGAATTTGGAATTGGAGAAAGTGGCTGGCTGAATGACAGGAGAGGGGTGGGGTTAAGTTAAGACTGGAAATAGTTTAATTTTATTTACACATACACACAGTTTTGAATGTGAA
Organism: Neoceratodus forsteri; assembly: GCA_016271365.2. Taxonomy (NCBI): domain Eukaryota; kingdom Metazoa; phylum Chordata; order Ceratodontiformes; family Ceratodontidae; genus Neoceratodus; species Neoceratodus forsteri. The sequence goes on from CM028137.1 coordinate 942,960,691, forward strand.
TGCATTTATTGTGAACTCCTGAGTCTTAGCCACTCTGCAATGTTTGCATCTTGCTCACTTGCACTGCTGTTACACTGTATGTTTGCCTGCACCTTGTTATAGGTACCTGCCTCGTACCCAGGCATGTCTTGTACTTCCATATTTTTGCTTTATTTCATTGTAAACTACCTAACACCATGTATTTGATGTAACTGCACCTCCTCTTCCCTCCTCCGTTGTACCTGAAAATGAGCCTCGGCTCAGTGTGCCTCTTCCAGTTACCAACTTTTAAATAAAAAATACATTAGTACACACCTTTCGGACCTTTGATGAGCTTTAGCTCCACAATTTTTTCCGAGACTGGTTTTCTTCTTCTTACGTATAATCGTACAATGGATCCGGCCTCCTTTAGCGCTTCAACTGCTTTGCTGTGTGACACATCCCGGACATCCACATCGTTGACTTTCAAAATGCAGTCATTAACCCTATGGATGGAGAAGACAAAGATTCAGCTCATGCACTTCACAGGCCGAGCAATATTTTACTGCAATGAACTACAACCTTCATTACAGCAACATGCTGGAAATGTTAAGGAAGACCAACCACAATGTTTATAAATCACGATTTCAGCACAGGTTGGCTGCAGATAACCAAGTAATGCAAAACATTGTCACTGTAAATCATGAAACTGGAAAACGAAATTTGATTTTACAAGTAATAAAACATACACATGGATAACATTTTTTTTTAAACCATTGCAATCAGAAAACCTTCAGTTCTTAGTAGGCACCAAGAATCATGCAGGGAGTAAAGTTCCAGAGATTATGTTTGCTTGCAGAATGCAAACATATTGGGAGAGTGAATGATAAAAAGGGGGTCTGTGAAGGTGTGCCTCTTAAAGCCAATGATGTGCGTACAAATTAGGTTTTTCTTCTCCACAGAAAATGGTCAATGATGCAGGCTTGCATTTACATGTATACATTTCAAAGGGCTGAGACACCTCTATCCCTGTGAGGCAAGAAAACTTGAGTACTTACAGAACTGTACATCTTCCTGAATACCTTCTCCACAGAGTACCACTTGCGGGTCTAAGCCAGAAGATGCTGGGAGCCACTACTTTTGGAGGCTGACTGCATGGGTATGCCCCATACGTATACTACCTACATGCACCCACTGGTATACAGTGGTACCCGCCCTTAACTGCCGGTTCCTTTTGACAGAGAATAACAACAACATATGAAATCAAGCCTGTGAGCAACCTAACCACTATCCAAGGCAAAAGATGGCCCCGTTGACCCCTATAAGGGCCAACAAATCCAACATAAAACACAGTGTGTTCACAGCCCCCACCTGTTCAAGGAAGGATGATGACAATAAAACATGGTAACACAATAGTAAGTCTGGGGGATGAGCCATGGTACTCTATGGAGAAGACGTTCCATAAGCTCTGCAGTTACAGGTAGGTACAAACAGTTAAGGCCAGCAGGATCTTGTTTTTCCATTGCAAGGCCGACCTGGCAGGTCATGGAATGGTGTGGCATGGGGCAATTAAAAGAACAAAATGCACTTCTATGGAATGGTGTGGCGTGGGGCAATTAAAAGAACAAAATGCACTTCTATGGAATGGTGTGGCGTGGGGCAATTAAAAGAACAAAATGCACTTCTATGGAATGGTGCGGCGTGGGGCAATTAAAAGAACAAAATGCACTTCTATGGAATGGTGTGGCGTGGGGCAATAAAAAGAACAAAATGCACTTCTATGGAATGGTGTGGCATGGGGCAATTAAAAGAACAAAATGCACTTCTATGGAATGGTGTGGCGTGAGGCAATTAAAAGAACAAAATGCACTTCTGTTCTTTTCACTGATAGCTGTATTGTTGGTTATGTGATCCATCGATCAGCCCTGCTCCAACACACAAGATGCTGCTAGTCTAAACTGTAACTTCTCTGTTTTCCAAGAATCAGTCTTCCCCATGGAGTTCTACTTATGGGGCAGAGGAAAAGGCTTCCGAAAACAGTCTCTCAGACTGGGGAGACTGAAGCACAGGAGTCACTCAGGAATCTAGATATTCAGTATAGCTCTGCAAAAGCTGGCATGCTGTCTGGAAGGGACATCTGGATCATAGTGCTTGCTTGAAAGTATGCCCGATGCTCTGCTAATGAAGTAGCTACTGCTCTTGTGGAATGTCTATGGACAGAGCCCTCCAACTTTATCACCACCATGGTGCGACAGTGGTAGAGACAATTCCATTAGACAGGCGCTGGATAGTGACAGGGAGATCCTTTCAATTAGGACTGAGAGAGATGAACAGTTGCTTTGCCTGTCTGTAGCTCTTCGTTCTATCCATGTAGAACCAGAGGACTCTTTTGACACAAGGGGAATACAATGTCCTTTCCCAATTGTTCTCAGGGCTGGTAAATATGTAGGTAGGACCAAGAACTTGTTCAAGTAGAACTCTAACACCACCTTAGGTAGGAACTTGGGAGTGTGTGCACAGGACTAGTTTAGTTTTTCTGAAAGACCGTACATGGAGGATCCATAAATACAGCATGCACTCATGATACTCTGCATGCAGAGGTGATGGCTACTAGGACTACTGCTTTCCAGGCCAGGAGGTTTATGTCATAAGTTGCAACTGATTGTAAGAGTTTGCGAGTGAGCATATCTAGCACAAGACTGAGATCCCAAGGAGTAACTGGTTTCCAAATCGAGCGAGCTCACATGCAAGATTTCACTTAGAAATTTCTTGAACAGTGGCAGCTGGGCCAGTGTCAGGCTGCCCACTGGGTCAGGATGTGCGGAAACAGCAACTAAGTGGACCCTGATGGTGGAGTACTGTAGGCTTAAGTCTGATAGGTCAGCTAAGTATTCCAAAACCTTCTCAGGGGGACACAAATGGATCCATGGTGATTTTGGAACACCAAATGGAAAAATGCTTCCACTTGGTGTCCTAAGTTTTCTTGCTGGAAGGCTTATGAGCAACAAGTAGTACCAGGGACCATATAAGAGAACTAAGCTGCCCCCATTTTCTCCGGAGACAAGCCTCAAGAAGGAGGGAATGCAGGTTAGGATTGACTAGATGGCCATGAGGAGGGCAGATGTGATTCCCCTTCACAAAAGTGGGAGCAAGGCAGAAGCAGGAAACTATAGACCTGTTAGTTTAACCTCAGTGATAGGGAAAATGATGGAATCACTTCTAAAGGAAAGAATTGTCGAGTATCTAGAGGCCAGAGGGGCACAGGACCCTAGGCAGCATGGATTCACAGCGGGAAGGTCATGCCAGACAAATCTGATAGATTTCTTTGATGGGTGACCAAAGTAGTAGATCAGGGAGGGCTGTGGACATGGCCTACCTAGACTTTAACAGGCGTTTGACACAGTCCCACACAAAGATTAATATACAAGTTAGCCAGCCTGGGAGTGGGTCCCAAGATGACAGCCTGGGTAAAGAATTGGCTGGAGAATAGGACACAGAGAGTAATAGTAAATGGAGTCCACTCAGAAGAAGGAGGTTACTAGTGGGGTACACTGGGAGTTCAGTATTAGGACAGGTCCTCTTCAATGTCTTTATAAGTGACATTGCAGAAGGACTGGAAGGAAAAGTATGTTTCTTTGCAGATGACACTAAGATCTGCAACAGAGTTGATGCACAGGGTGGGGTGGAAAGGAAGAGAAGGGACTTGGCAAGGTTAGAGGAATGGTCAAATGTATGGCAGCTTAGATTCAATGCTAAGAAGTGCAAGGTAATGCACCTGGGAAACAAAAACCCAGGGGAAGAGTACATAATGGGGGGTGAGATACTAACAATAACAAAAATGGAGAGGGACCTGGGGGTAGTCATATCAGATGACCTAAAGATGGGCAAGCAATGTGAGAGGGCAGCAAGGAGGGCTGGGGGATACTGGGATGCATAGGGAGAGGCATCTCCAGTAGAAAACAGGAAGTTATTATCCCTCTGTACAGGCGGCTGGTAGAGACCCCATCTGGAGTACTGTGTGCAGTTCTGGAGACCCAGTCTCCGTAAAGACATAGACAGGATGGAAGCTGTCCAGAGGAGACAACTAAAATGGTGCAGGGTCTGCACGGAAGACATAAGAAGAGAGACTTAAGGAGCTTAATATGTATAGTCTCGAGAAAGGAGGGAGAGGGGACATGATATAAACTTTCAAGTACCTCAAGGGAATCAACAAAGTCCAAGAGGGTAGCATCTTTCAAAAAGGGTGTGCAAGAACAAGAGGCACAATTTGAAGATAGAGGGGGCAGCTCAGAGGTAATTTAAGAAGTATTTTTTCACAGAGGGTTGTGGATGCATGGAGCGGCCTTCGAAGAGGTTGTGGAGTCAAAATCAGTGGTGGAATTCAAGCATGCATGGGATAGTCATAAGGCAGTTCTGGGGGGTGGGGGTAGGAAGAAGTAGGCTGCTGGTTAACTAGGATCTGCAGCTTATCCAGTAGGTAGGGAAATGGGCAGACTGGGTGGGCCAAGCGGTCCTTATCTGCCGTCAAATTCTGTGTTTCTATGAGCTCGAGTCCATGAGGCTCACTTGGTTGGCAGAGTCATCTTGGTCCTTTGAGCCTCCAGCTTGAACAGCACTCTTTAAATGAGTGGGACCAGAGGAAAGGCATACAAAAACAGACTTTTCCACTGCAGCCTGAATGCATCCTGATAAAAAGTGCCAAACTCTGGATTTCTCGAGCAGAACTGAGGCAGCTGTGCTTTGAGGGGGAATGCAAAAATGTCCGCATTTGGGGTCCCCTCCCATTTGTCGAATAGACACTGCAAAACACTGTCCGTCTGTGACCACTCATGAGGATCGGCTACTGTTTGGCTGAGACAGTCTGCCAGAGTGTGCTGGACTCCTGGCAGACAGATTGCCAGGAGCAGGGTCCCAGGCTCTAGATACCATTACTACACCATCACTGCCTCTCTGCAGAGAGGGTTTCTCCCTGTTTGTTGACAGTTCATGACACATCAGTTGTCTGTTTGGAGGCGTACTGTCTTTTGACTGACCAGATATGATAAGGCCTGAAGGCCATACAGACTCCAGTCATGGAGAAGCTGCATTATTTTACGGAGTACTATAAGTTACTACACTGAGATAACAAAGCTAATCGAAATATCCCTCTCCCCATCCTCTTCCAATGCTGTCCATCCCCCATGGTATGACCTATAATGCAGCAGCAATAAAATAGATTTATTCAGAAAATAACCACTGAGCTAAGGCTCATTTTAGTGCTGTCCTGCACGAGTTAACAATATAATATATACTGAGTAATTGAACCCCCGTCGCACCCCCCACCCACCTTCTTTCCCCACTCACTCCACAAATAGAATACAGAGACAGTCAGCCAAGGTCTGTGAGGGAATCGTTCCATGGTGGCCATCAGCGCACTGCTCCTTCAACCTCGGCTGACTACTGTTTAACGACACGTTTCCACCTATGATTTAACTGGTTCATCACTATCATTTTAAAATATTTTTTACTAAGTTTTTCTCAGTATACAAGTTATCACGCTCCCTCACAACAATATAAGAGGCATCTCTTAAACCCCACCCAAAATGCGTTTTTATGGCAACCCTGAAAGCTATCCGGCTGAATGGCTCTGTATCCTTTTTGTGAGATGAGTAGGGTTGGGAGAAGGGTGGTAGGTGCCAGAGAGTGATGGGGTGGGAGGTCAATTATTTAACATTATATTATGGGTTGGAGAGGAGGACTGGCACCATTGGAGGTGCACGTGGAGAAATAAAGTTTAATCTATGTAGAGACTCAGTGTAATACAACGTACTATACTCAGCAAACTACTTAAACTTTGCCAGGACTGGGGTATGGAGGTGGGGAGGAGGAGGAAGGTGCTAGAGGGTGGTGGGGGAAGCACTATGAAATGGTTGAAGTGGTGGGCAGAGGGTGGGCAGTGCCACAACACAGGGGATGTGGTTGTTACTTGTAAAAAACATTTTTAGAAATATTTTTATATAGTGACACTTCATTGCCTCTTTGGCAAAGTACGATGTGTAGTGCCACATTTGCTGGCAAAGTACACTTCACACTGTTCTTCTGCAGGTGACGGACAATGGGAGATGCCACTTTGTGCTATGTCACATAGGGACACTTTGCCCACTACTAGTCAGGCTGCTCAGCTCAGTCTCATCTCCCTTCCACTTAGAATGCCGTTGCATGACTAAGCACATACCTGCCACCAGCAGTCTGTGTCAACTTCCCCCCTATGATGCTTGTCGGCTAACTGCTCTGCCCCTCTCGTGCAGCCCCCCCTCCCCAACACTAGCAACACCACTTGTACTGGTTAACAGGCTAGAAGAAGCCAGTCAGCCTGCTCAGTTTCCATCTGCCTCCCAATCCATTTCCCAGTCATACAAGTAATCCAACTTGCTGCTCAATTCCACTCACCGTCAGACCTGCTACTGTAAGAAATCCATCATGCTGCTCTGTTCCTGCCTGACACCTAGCCCACTGCTTGGTTATGTGTGGAAGTCCTTCCCACTGCTCTGTTTCCACCAGACCGGCTCAGCAGCACTTATGCTGCCTCCACCCCAAATACTGGCATCACTGGTTACACCTGATAACCGGCCACAAAAAGTCTCTCCTGTTACTCGGTTCTTGCCTAACTCCTAACCCCTTCCCAGTCATGCAAGACATTCCACACACTGTTCAGTTCCGTTCCCTTTCCAACCTGTTCCCACAGGAAATCACTCCCACTGCTCTATTTCCGGCTACCTCACAACCTGTTCCCTAGTCGTGCAAGACATCCCTCTCACTGCGCAGTTTCAACCACCTCCAAACCAGTTCCCCAGTCACGCAAGACATCCCTCCCACTCTTCAATTCTGTCCCTCTCCCAACCCAGTCCCGAGTCATGCAAAGCATCTTTCACAATGTTTCTGCTCACCTCATGATCCCATGCAAGAAGTCCTTCCTACTGCTCAGCTTCCGCCCATCTCCTGACCTATTCCGTGGTCATGCAATCAATCCATTTCCCATCCATGAAGAAAATCCTTCCTGCTGCCCAATTACACCTGCCGCCCAGTCACCAAAGATCTCTCTCTTCGGTGATCTATACCCACATGCCCCCTGACTCGTTCCCAGTAACACAAGAAATCCCTCTCCCTGCTCTGTTCCAGCCCACCTCCCAACTCATTCCACAGCCACGCAAGAGGAAACAAACTAAACTGCTCCCCGTTGGCCTCAATGACAGTTTTCCCCTGCAACAGCTTTTTCTTCCAAGCAGAGGAACAAACTGGAAAAGGCTTTACAACATCCGAGAGCAAACATGGTCTCTTACAAGTCTGTGGAATGACAGTGTGTGTGTGTCAGTCAGGGCTGCAGCTATAATTTTAGGGCCCAGGACTAGTCACTTGAAATAGGCCCCTGTTTCTCAAACCAGCTAATGCCAGGGGTAATGCCAGCTCCTCAGGTGGGCCCCGGACAACATCCCCACTCCTCCCATTACTGCAGCCTTGCTATGTGTTTCTGTGTGTGCTCAGGATACCTTACCTCCACTGGAGCAGGAAGCCCTTATTTTGATTAACTCCTCTTAGATATTATTTGCATCGACCAACACTCATTTATTTTGGCAGTCTTTTTGACAGCTATTACCTTGTAAGCTATGAACTATATTGATCTGCTCCCCTATGGAGGTGACACATTTTATAAATGTCACACTTGTATTTAAACTCGACAAGTAAAAAAAATATTTCAAGCACTTTCTAACGTAGCTCAGTGAATACCACCACCTATCAAAAGAGATCGATCTTGCTCAGTTACAGCTCAATGCCTTAACCTACATGGGCACAGACCATCTTTATCCATCCGTCATAAGTAGCACAGCTGAGCATGTATTCAGAATTTAAGTCCTGAAACGGTGAGTTTCTGCATTTTCATTTATCAGCATTCGGGGCAGGGAAAACATGTTTCTTCATTAAATGAGACAAGGATTCGGTGAAGGAAAAACAGCCTTGGAACTCCGCACTGCTCAAAATGAATGTATGCTACTAAATATGAAATGAGCCCCGACGGACCCTGGCCATGGAAGAGCTGCTGCATCACCTCCTTTTCTATTTCTCTGTGCATCTGATGGACACCTCAAGTTGCTAACAAAATAGCACTGCAGGTAAAGCATTATAAATATGTGATCGGATTTGTAAGAATTTCTCTCTAAATAACCTCCGCAAGTGCTAAATTACTAAGCTGGCAAAAGTGCTGAACTCTCTTGAAGATGGAGATAATCCTCAGGAGGACTGGAACAAGCCGGATCATTTATTAAACTTCTGGAGTCTTGGATTGAGTACAGCCAAATGAAAGGTACTAAAACAGAGGTAGGACCTAAACACTGTCTGGAACCCTTCTCTTGCTGCAACAGAGGAAAAAAGGATATAAGAGACAAAGTGCTAAAACATAGAGGCATAGACCTTGATGGAAAATAAGGACTGCTTTGCCCACCTAGTCTGCCCATTTCCCTACCTACTGGACAAACTGCAGATCCTAGTTAACCAGCAGCCTACTTCTTCCTACCCACCACTATAATTGTCTTATGTCGGTCCCATGCATTCTCAAAAACCTCCACTGTTTTTGACCCCATGACCCCCTCTGGAAGGTTGTTCCATGCATTCACCACCCTCTCCATGAAAAAATACTTCCTCATGTTGCCCCTGAACCATCCCCCCTCTATCTTAAATTGTGTTCCCTTGTTCTTGCACATCTCTTTTTCTGAAAGATGCTACCCTCTTGGACTTTGTCGATTCCCTTGAGGTACTTGAAAGTTTCTATCATGTCCCCCACTCTCCCTCCTTTCCTCAAGGGTATACATATTAAGCTCCTTCAGTCTCTCTTCATATGGCTTCTGGTGCAGACCCTGCACCATTTTAGTTGTCCTCCTCTGGACTGCCTCCATCCTGTCTATGTCCTTGTGTAGATAGGGGCTCCTAAACTGCATGCAATACTCCAGATGGGGTCTCCCCAACTGCCTGTACAGAGGGATAACAGCTTCTTGTTTTCTATTGGTGATGCCTCTTCCTATACATCCCAATATCCCCCCAGCCCCCTTACTGACTTCTCACACTGCTTGCCTAGCTTTACATCATCTGATATGACTACCCCCAGGTCTCTTTCCATTCTTGTTGCTGTTAGTACCCCCCACTGTGTACTGTGCCTCCAAGGTTTTGTTTCCCAGGTGCATTACCTTGCACTTTTTTGCATTGAATCTAAGCTGCCATACATTTGACCATTCCTCCAACCTTGCCAAGTCCCTTCTCATCCTTTCCACCCACCTTGTGTATCAACCCTGTTGCAGATCTTTGTGTCATCTGCAAAGAGACATACTTTTCCTTGCAGTCCCTCTGCTATGTCACCTATAAAGACATTAAAGAGGACCGGTCCCAGTATTGAACCCTGTGGTACCCCACTAGTAACCCTCCTTTCTTCGGGGTGGACTTCATTTACTATTACCCTATGCATCCTGTTGTCCAGCCAATTTTTTACCCAAGTTACCACCCTGGGACTAACTCCCAGGCTGGCTAACTTGTTTAATAATCTTTTGTGTGGGACTGTGTCAAATGCCTTGCTAAAGTCTAGGTAGGCCACATCCATAGCCCCTCCCTGGTTGACTATTTTGGTCACCCAGTGAAAGAGATCTTTTAGATTCGTCCTTTCCACTGTGAATCCATGCTGCCTTGGGTCCTGTGCCTCGCTGGACTAGGTACTCAACAATTCTTTCTTTCAGAAGTGATTCCATCATCTTCCCTACCATGGAGGTCAAACAGGTCTGTAGTTTCCTGCCTCTGCCTTGCTCCCACTTTTGTGAAGAGGAATCGCATCCGCCCTCCTCCAGTCCTCAGGTACCACACCATCCTCCCACGATTTGTTAAAAATGGTTGTCAGTGGTGTCACTAGTTCTCCCCTTAGTTCTTTTAGAGTTCTGGGATGAATCCTATGCTGGCCTGTTGGTGCAACAGTTGGATTTCTATTTGCGATGCCGGCGACCCAGGTTCAGGAACAGATCCGGATCATTAGAGGGCCGGCCAGTGGAGAAGGATCGAGCATCCCAAGGACAGCTCTCCTTCTCCGGGGGGAAGAGGACTTGTGTTTGCTGCAAGAGCAACACCTGGCAGAGGCAGGGTTGTTGCCATGCACCGATGCATGTTACACTATCTGGGGCACGACAGATGTGGGTAGTCATTGTACGTCTCTGCGACAGCGTAAAAATGGGGGGAAAAAAACTCCACCCTGTCTGTCTCCATGATGTCCTGCCCCTGACCTTGATTAGCCACCCAGCCAGCTCACCTGACTAGTCACTATGATCGTGGCACAGTTAAAGGGGGTCCTGTACCGAGACCCCCCGCCCTCTGAGGGGTAAGTCAGGACGAGTGCAGGCATATGGGTGGTGGAGGTGCAGGGGCACTGTGACCAAGGCAGAGACCTAATGGTTGGGTGCGGGCAAAAAAATGTAAATAAAAAAGAATTCTGGGGTAAATCCCATCAGGCCTCATTGCTTTGTCCACCTTCAGTTTTAGGAGTTCTTTCAGAACCCTTTTTTCTGTGAATAGACTGGTATCGACCCCCCTATCCTGAGTGCTTCTATCTTTTGGTTTAGGTATCTCCCCCTTATCTTCTTTTGTGAATACCGAGCAGAAGTATTCATTCAGCATCCCTGCTTTTTCACTGTCACCCTCTGCCCACCTCCTCCCCTTTATTAAGCCTCACTATCCCTTCCCCTTGGTCTTCCTACGCTCCCTAACGTACCTATAAAATGTTTTGTCCACCATCTTAACTGAGTTGGCTATCTTTTCCTTGGTTTGGGCCTTTGCTATTCTGACTGCCTTCCCTGCTTCCTTCTGCCTTAACTGGTACAGTTCTCTCTGCTGCTCCTCCTTTGTTTCCTTATACTTCCTGAATGCTATCTTTTTCTCCCCAACTTTCCCCACCCCATCTTTTGAGAACCCTAGTGTTTTTTTCCTTTGTTTAGTTTTATTTATTTGCTTCACGTAAAGGCTTGTTGCCTCCGTGAGGGCAGTTTTGATGTTTCCCCATTGTTCCTCCACCTCTCCTTCTTGTCTGTTTGCTAGTGCTTTTCTGAGGTACTCTCCCATTTTGCCAAAGTCAGCTCTCCTGAAGTCCAATACCTTTGCCTTTGTATGCCTTGACTGTACAGCTGTGTTTATTATGAAACACACTGTCTGGGAGTCGCTTGTTCTCAGATGGCTACCCACTTCTAAATCTGAGATTCTCTTTCCGTCCCCATTTGAGAGTACCAGGTACAAGATTGCTCCCTCCCAGGTGGGTTCCAACACTAGCTGTCTGAGGCATAGGGCATCGAGAGTGACCCTGCTCTTGGATGTGGCTGCAGCAAAGGTGCTCCAGTTAACATCAGACATATTCAGGTCCCCCATCAACAATATCTCCCCTTTTTCTGCCATTCTAAGGATGCTTACTATAATTTCCTTGTCCAGTTCTTCCTCTAGAGATGGGGGTCTGTATACAACCCCCATGCAGATTGTGGTGCTATTTCCTGTCTCCAGGGTGACCCACAGTGCCTCCTCTCCTCCCTGTTTACCCTTTAGTTTTGTTGCTTTGATCCTTTCCCTTACGTAGAGAGCTACTCCTCCTCCTCTTTTACCCTCCCTGTCCCTCCTATAGATTGTGTACCCTGGTATTTTGACATCTCAGTCATGGTTCTCTGTGTACCATGTTTCTATGACTGTCACAATATTCAAGCATCCCTCTTCCATCAAGGCTACTAGTTCAGGGAGCTTGTTACTCAGACTACGGGCATTGATACTCATCACCCTCCATTTTTTGATGGCCATACCCCCTTTTAGCCCCCTCCCTGTCCTTACTGCCTTTGCATTTTTCTCCATTTACTCCTGTCCTGCTCCCTACTGACTTATCTGCCTTAGAGTTTACCTCGATAACTACCCTGTTTTTTGGGGGGTGGGGGGCACTAGGATTTCCCTGCTCCTTTTCAATGCCTCCCCCCTTGACTAGTTTAAATGGTTGCCAATGAAGCATTTAAACCTATCACCTAGGATCCTGGTTCCCCTCCCGGACAGATGCAGACCATCGCGCCAGTATAGGCCTGTATCCTGGTGGAATCCCAGTCCCAATTAAATCAAAACCCTGAGCCTGGCACCATCTAAAAAAGTTGCCAACTGTGCTACTTGTCTAAGGCCCCTCCCCAACTCCACAAACTCCTCCTGCACTGCTCTGATCCCATTCCCAGCCAGGTAATTTGTACCAACTCCCTCTTGCGTGCTGCTGCTCCCACGATCCTAAGGATTCATTTCCTGTCCCTCGCAGCCATAGTGCCAGGCAAGCACCTTACCTCTTTTTCCCCTCCCTCCCACAGTCCTACCCTCTAATGACTGAGTCCCCCACCAGGAGTTGTTTCCTTCCCCTGAGGGGTCCTGTGCCTCCCTCCTGTGAGTCTCCTTTTTGGAGGTTCCCAGCATCCTCCGTGGGTCTCCACTGCAGGTGCCCCCATAGAGGAACCACGCTCTGCCAGAACAGAGTATGAATTGTGGAGAGGTATAGGTGGAGGGATGTGCCTCCGTTCCACCACCTTCACCCTCCCTGAGCTCACCACTGTCGTCCAACTGCTCCTCTGTCTTGGCAACCTTTTAAGGCAGCGGTAGTGGCCCTGGTGGTCCCTGGGTGGGGAAGGTGGTTTCCTAAACCCTCACCAGTTCGGTCTGGAGACAGACAACCTCCTCCCTCAGACCAGAGTGGTGCCTGAAAATAGGGCAGCATCACAGCCTCCAGAACATCTCCCAGAAGACTGCCGCCCCACAGCCAGTGCATTGCATCATTCTCCATGTGTCTCTTCCTTTCTGTTTAATTTTTTTAATTTTTTGTTAGTGTGTACAAGTGTGTGCATGTGTTTACCCCCTACACAACATGCTGGGCCCTTCTGGGCAAGTGACATGACAAGCAGTGTGTGACCGACAGTCAAGAAGGTTAGAAGGATGTGTGTACGTTACAAGGAGGGTACAACCTAAGCAAAATGTTACTTGTATAGTATTTTAAATAGCAGCATGGGCTGACATTGTACACCTGTAAATGTTCAATTAAAAAATGTGGAAGATAAAAAAAGGGGTGTGCACAAATGTTGGGTCTGGGACGCTGAGCAATGGGGGCCTGATCTTGCATGCTGGTGACCTGGGTTCACACTTTGAGCCCGGAATCTCTTGAGTGGGGGAAGCCTGAGCAGTGGTTTCTTTCAATTAGTGCATTTTTGGTTTTTTGCTGACGTGGGCCAGATAGTCACTCAGGGGATGGGGGAGTATCCAAGAGTTGCACCCAGCAGTGATGCCACGGAGTCCAGTTTGGGCACCACGGTGAAGTGGCTAACTGTGGCTGTATTCAGCCTTGTCTTTATGTTGCGTCGTCATGACATTCACCTTCCCACAGTGATGATGCCATGATGCAGCGTGCACCCACTGAGGATGATGGCACGCCTGACCTTGATGGTAACAGCTGCTCCATTCTGAATCAGGAAGCAGTATAGCACAGTGGTTAAAGGCTCTGAGCTGCAAATCTGGAGACCTGGGTTTGAATTCCACAGCCCCCACTTGCAGACTGTGTGACCCCAAACAAGTCACTTAACTTCCCTGTGCTCCCCAGGTCACACCTGTAAACAAGCTTTCAGCTTAGTGTGCCACGCCTGGTTAAACAACTGGGGGGAAAAAAATCTACATGGTGTGTATGAAATGGTCGGGGAAAGGAGGAACATTGGGGATGGAGAGCCATCAAACAGGTCGGCGGCTGTTCTTGTTAGTGGCAGAGCTGTAGGAGGGAGTGGAGAGTGAGTCCAGGGTTTTAAATAACTCATTAGCAGTTTTTTTCTTAGAAACATAGAAACATAGAAGTTGATGGCAGATAAGGACCGCAAGGCCCATCCAGTCTGCCCATTTCTTTTTCTACCTTATAAATGTGCCATCGGCCTTTGCTCTGTCAGTGACCTATCTATTCATAGTCATTTGTATTGCTCCTTATGCCTATCCATGCCTGTTTGAAGCCCCTGCACTGTATTCATACCACCACTTCTTGTGGTAAGCTATTCCATGCATCTACCACCCTTTCTGTGAAAAAGAATTTCCTCATATTCCCCTAATCGGCCTCCCTCTAATCTCATGCTGTGTCCTCTTGTCCTGCTATTTTCTTATATTTAAACATGTTAGACACTTTCACCTTGTTTATGCCCTAAGGTGTTTAAATGTCTCGATCATATCACCTCTCTCCCTCCTTTGCTCAAGGGTATACATATTGAGCTCCGTTAATCTGTCCTCATATGTCTTCTGATGCAGTCCCTGCACCATTTTGGTTGCCCTTCTCTGGACTGCCTCAATTTGGTTAATGTCCTTGTGAAGTGTGGCCTCAATACTGCCCGCAGTACTCCAGATGAGGCCTAACCAATGTCTTGTACAGAGGGATTAGTTACCTCCCTCTTACGACTTGTGATACCCTACTAATACACTCAACACCCCTACTACTTACCTGCTTTAGAGGTCTGCTTGGATGATTTTTAGTCATCAGTGATGATGATGCCCAAGTCTCTTTCTTCCTTTGTGACTGCTAGCAACTCCCTCCCAGCCTATAAGTGGCTTCAGGGTTTCTCTTCCCTATGTGCATGATTTTGCACTTCTTTGCATTAAATCCCAGTTGCCACTCTTCTGACCATTTTGCTAGTTTATCCAGATCTCTTCTCATTCTGCCCACCCATCTGGATCATCTACTCTGTTGCAGATCTTGGTGTCATCTGCAAACAGACAAGCCTTACCCTCTAGTCCATCTGCGAGGTCACTAATGAAGATGTTGAATAGGACTGGCCCCAGGACTGATCCCTGAGGTACCCACTTGTGACTTGCATCTCTTCTGACTGTATACCATTTACCACCACTCTCTGTTTTCTGCCAGTCAACCAGTTTGCCACCCAGTTGACCAACTTCTGACCACCCGACCTACCTAGCTTATTTATCAATCTTCTATGTGGAACAGTGTCAAAAGCTTTGCTGAAGTCAAGGTAGGCTGAATCAACTGCTCCCCTTGGTCCACCACTCTGGTTACCCAGTCAAAGAAATCTATGAGATTAGTTTGACAGGACCTTCCTTTGTAAACCCATGCTGTCTTGTATCCTGTGCCCCTATGGATTCCAGGTGTTGCACTATCCTTTCCTAAGGAGTGCCTCCATAATCTTGCCCACTACTGAGGTAAGACTGACTGGTCTGTAGTTCCCGCCTCCTCCCTGCTACCACTCTTGTGGAGCGGGATCACATGAGCCCTTCTCCAGTCTTCTGGGACCTCTCCTGTGCTCAGAGACTCACTAAACAATTCTGCTAATGGCTCTGCTAGTTCCTCCTTTAGCTCCTTAAGTACCCTGGGATGTATGCCATCAGGTCCCATTGCCTTATCCACCTGAGCTTAGCAAGCTCTTGTAGGACCCTTTCTTTTGTGAAGGGAGTAGTGCTCACCTCCCTCCCCTGTGTCCATGATGCTGAGCTGTGGGCCCTGCCCTACCTTCTCTTCAGTAAATACTGAGCAAAAGTATCTATTTAGGATAGATGCCTTTACAGGGTCCTCCTCCTCACATGCTCCCTTTTCTCCATTAAGCTTAGCAATACCCCTCTGGACTTTCTCCTTTCACTAATGTATCTATAGAAAGTCTTGTCACCTTCTTTTACTGTTAGTGCTAGTGTTTCCTCAGTTTGGGACTTTGCCTGCCTTACTGCCTTACCTGCTTCCCTTAGGGCAGTTTGGTATGCCTCCCTATCTTCATCCCGCTGTGTTCCCTTATATTTCCTGAAGGCCAGCCTTTTGGCTCTGACCTTTTCTGCTACTGTTTTGAGAACCAAAGTGGTTTCCTTCTTCTTTGCACTTCCTTTTCTGTCTAACACAATGGGATGTTGCTTCAAGTATTGTATCCTTAATGCTTGCCCACTTTTCCTACCTCCCCACCTGTGTTTCTTTTTGCCAGGGCTAGCTTAACTCTGTTGGCCATCTTATCAAAGTCAGCTCCTCTGAAGTCCCATATTTTTGCCTTGGAATGGGATGATTTAGATGTAGTAGCCAAATTGAACCATACCATGTGATGGTCACTGGCCCGGTGACCTTCTACCTGGAGATCTGTGATCCTTCTTTGTTAGTCAGTACTAGATCTAGGATAGCCCTGTCTCTTGTGGGTTGCTGTACCAGTTGTTTGAGGCCCTCCCCTGCAGGGAATCCACTATGAGTCTAGTTCTGGCAGATGTTCCTGCTGGTATTGACCAATCTATATCTGGCATGTTGAAGTCTCCATTATCAGAACCTCCCCTTTAGCTGTCATGTTTTGTATATCTTCTAACAGTAATGTGTCTATGTCCTCCCCCTGGTCTGGGGCCTGTAGACAACCCCAGTTCTTATGGCTGTCCCATTTCCTGTTTCCAGGGTGACCCACAGTTCTTCTGGCTCCTTATGTGTATTCTGAATTTCTGTAGCTTTGATATTTTCATTGACATACAGGGCCACTCCTCCCCCCCTTTTTGCACCTCGGTCTCTTCTGAACAATACATAGCCAGGTACTGAAGTCTCCCAAGTGTGGTTACTGGTAAACCCACGTCTCACTAATTGCTACTATGTCCAGTTTAGCCTCTGACATTATTGCCTGCAGGTCTGGGATCTTATTTACCAGGCTGTGAGCATTTGTGTACATGATTTTCCATTGGCCAGATTTTGGTGTGTTAGTTGTTGGGTGAAGTTTGGCATTACCCCTGTGCATTGTATGGGGAGACAAACCTTTTTTCTTACCTGGTGATGCAATTGAATGGCAAACACGCTGAATTCTGTTTGACCACTAGCTGAGGGGAGGGTGTTCTTCCCATTCGACGTATGGGGTGCTGCCTCTCCCCATTGCTAGTTTAAATATTCTGCAAAGGCGTCAAACTTCTGCCCCAATGCTGACTCCTCTTTAGTCAGATGCAGTCCATCAAATTTAAGAACTTTCGCTCCCAGAACTGTTGCCAGTTCCTACAAATCTGTGTCTTTTTCCTGGCACCAGTCCTTGAGCCCGTGTTTGGCTCCTATCTCCCTTCTCTGACCTTCCGTCCATCTGCTCCCTTCTCCCAGACTGGCAGGATCTCAGAAGAGGAGATGCCAGACGAAATAGATGATAGTTTGTCACCCAGCTTAGTCAGGTGTTCCTTGGTCTCCACAACTGACCGGCTGGCGGAGATCGTAGTCCCTATGTGTACTAGGACATCAATGTTTTCTCCTGCTTTGTGAACAATTTTAAATGCGATCAGTGTCTCTCCATGCTGATGTACCTGGGAGACATCTGACCATCACCCTGGCTGGAGATGGGTATCAACTCCCGAATCATGGAGTCTCCTATGATCAGAAGTTTTTGGATTTCCTTTGTGCTTGTTTAGTTTGGTTCCTGATTTGGGTGAGTATTGTTGTGCTGTCCTGTGCCGCAGTGTCCTGCTCTGCAGTGTCTTCTGCCTCTTTATTTGATTTCAGAGATAGAGGCAGATACCTGTTTTAGCGTTTATGTGGTTTTGGAGGTAATGTGTTGGAGAGCAGAGAGTGATGGGGCACCTGATTTGCTCCTCTAACCACCTGCCAACCTCAGGACCAA
This sequence comes from Neoceratodus forsteri, assembly GCA_016271365.2. Classification (NCBI taxonomy): domain Eukaryota; kingdom Metazoa; phylum Chordata; order Ceratodontiformes; family Ceratodontidae; genus Neoceratodus; species Neoceratodus forsteri. The sequence continues at coordinate 942,978,288 of CM028137.1, forward strand.
CTACCCTCTGCGGTCGAGTTTTTCTGTTGGATGCTGGGGAAATGGCGGTGGTTCTTATAATGTATTTCCTCTTCAATATGAAATTTGAGGCGTGCAATCTCTGCCCATGCTGCCGGAGCTGAGACCGAAGATCTCAAAGGCCCAGCATGTAGGACAGTGTCCTAAATCCTGTAAGACTGTCCTTCTGAAAATTGTTCCACAGTACCTGCAGTTAATGAAATCCATTCCAAATAAGTTGCTGGGTTTGTAACCTAGTCAGAGTAATTAGAAGGAAAAAAAAGGAAAAAAATGCAAGTAATGGTTTAATTGTGCTTTGTTTAACTTGTTATAACAAGTTAAATTACTAGTGCCCCTGTAAATGAGATCACCTTGTGGAGGCCCCACTGATCCGCCCCTTCCTGCTCTGCCACAGAAATGTCACAACTGTGGTACCTGCCAGGAAGTGTAGCGTGGGGTGGTTGGGGATGAGGGGTGGTGGCTGGGCCCTTCCCTGCCTAAAAAGAAGAACCACGACGAGAAAGAACAAGGAGGTAAAAGCAGAAACAATCAGTCAACAACAAATGCAGTAACCCTGAAAGCTTATCCTAATGTTAGATAAAACTGTAAAACCTGTAAGCACCACCTGTAATAATTTCAGAGAAGATATACCCTGTAAAAACACTTTGCTCCAGAGAAAAATAAAGCAGTAACAGAAGATATACCTTGCAAACAATTTGAATCAGAAGATTACAGCAGTAATCTGTTAGCACACACCTGTAGGCACCCTTGTAATAATGCAGAAGAAGGTATACCAGCAACAACAATTTGAATCAGAGAAAATAAAGCAATGAAATGTTAGCCACAAACAGTAGCAATCCCTGTGAGTAAAAAATCAAAACACCACCACACAGTAAATCTGCTTAGCCAAACTAAGTCTTAATCCTTCTCCCTTGCTCTGGTAAGTTTCTCTACTCTGCCTTTCAAGCAGTCTTAGAAGGAAAGAGCTCAGGTGAAGCTAGGTGCCTTGGCCAGCAAACCAAGTCTTCTTGAGACTATACTAACTGTACAGAAAGTATTTAAATAGATTTTCTAGAAGAGCTGTGTTTGTTAAACACAGTGAGGCAAATACTATGTATTTTCACAAAGATTTAGCACTTTTATGAGCAAAATGCTAATCAATTTTTAGAGTTAAATAAATCCCTGGAGTCAGCCAGGGAATGGTCATCACAGCAGGAGTGAGTGCACAATTTAGTGGACAACAGCAGGCAAATCGTAAAAGGAGCGAATGGACAGTCAGTGCCGCCACCGCAGTTGACAGAGTGACAATTAGGCAGTGTAGTTAGGTTGTGGTTGGGTAACTAGGCTGGCTGTCAGTAGGAGAGGAGGCAAGCCATAGCATTACACATTAGCGGGGCCAGATTGCCAGCAGACTCAAACTTGAGTCAATATAGGGCCACATGGTTAGTCCAAGGGACAGGGTCTGGAGAAGAGGTACGCCACTCAAGCATCAAGTAACAGGTCTACTGGCAATGAACAGACACGGAGCCGCTGAGCACACAGGCCTAGACCAACAGCTGAAGCAGCAAACAGAGGTCAGAACTGTGTTCCGCAGCAGCGAGTTGGGCCTAAATACGGCCTAAAAAAGTACACATTTTTCAGTTTTTCATTTTTTACCAGCAGCTACTACCTACTACATATCTTTTAATGTTTGCCTACATTATCAGCTGGTTCCGGCACATCTGATGAACTACTGATTCTAGATCTGAATCCAAACACAACAAAACAAAGGAGGACTGAGAAGGCTTCCTTTTGCTTTAGCTGAGCTAACTTATCCATGTAGCACAGTAGCAAGACTGGATAAAAAAAAGTCATCTCAGCAGTGGAGTTCCAAGTAATGTAGTCAGTTGGTGATGGTTTGGAAAAAAAATGTTATTTTACATTATTGTTGGAGAAGATGATTTGTTTTTTAAATTCAACCTTTACAGAGGTTTTTATTTTTTTTTTTAGCAGAAGACAAGAGTGTGAGCGCGCACAGGAAGGCTCTTATGTAGTCTACTAGTTACAGTATTGCCAGTTGCCACCGACAGTATCTATATGACTAGGATCAGCAACACACTCTATGTAGATGGGGGGGGGCATGGTTGTTGCTGTGCATGTAAATCTGGCCCTGTACTGAAGGGTAACAGCCTGTGGCAATGTAAATCTGGCCCTGTACTGAACAGTAACGGCATGTGGCAATGTAAATCTGGCCCTATACTGAAGGATAATGGCCAATAGCAATGTAAATCTGGCCTTGTACTGAAGGGTAAAGGCATGTGACTATGTAAATCTAGCCCTGTACTGAAGGGTAGAGGCACGTGACTGTGTAAATCTGGCCCTGTACTGAAGGGTAAAGGCACATGACTGTGTAAATCTGGCCCTGTACTGAAGGGTAAAGGCACGTGACAGTGTAAAGCTAGCCCTGTACAGAAGTGTAAAGGCACGTGATAGTGTCAATCTGGCCCTGTATAGAAGTGTAAAGGCACGTGACTGTGTAAATCTGGCCCTGTACTAAAGGGTAACGGCCTGTAGCAATGTAAATCTGGCCCTGTACTGAAGGTTAAAAGCACGTGACAGTGTAAATCTGGCCCTGTACTGAAGGCTAAAGGCACATGACAGCGTAAATCTGGCCCTGTACTGAAGAGTAAAGGCACGTGACAGTGCACATCTGACCCTGTATTGAAGGGTAAAGGCACGTGACAGTGTAACTCTGGCCCTGTACTGAAGGGTAAAGACATGTGACAGTGTAACTCTAGCCCCGTACTGAAGGGTAAAGGCACGTGACAGTGTAAATCTTGCCCCGTACTGAAGGGTAAAGGCATGTGACAGTGTAAATCTGGCCCTGTACTGAAGGGTAAAGGCACATGCTAGTGTAACTCTAGCCTCGTATTGAAGGGTAAAGGCACGTGACAGTGTAAATCTGGACCTGTACTGAAGGGTAAAGGCACATGACTGTGTAAATCTGGCCCTGTACTGAAGGGTAAAGGCGCGTGACAGTAAAAATCTGGCCCTGTACTGAAGTGTAAAGGCACGTGACAGTGTAAATCTGGCCCTGTACTGAAGGGTAAAGGCACGTGACAGTGTAAATCTGGCCCTGTACTGAAGGGTAAAGGCACGTGATAATGTAACTCTAGCTCCGTACTGGAGGGTAAAGGCACTTGACAGTGTAAATCTCGCCCCGTACTGAAGGGTAAAGGCACGTGACAGTGTAAATCTGGCTCCATACTGAAGGGTAAAGGCACATGACTGTGTAAATCTGGCCCTGTACTGAAGGGTAAAGGCACGAGACAGTGTAAATCTGGCCCTGTACTGAAGGGTAAAGGCACTTAACAGTGTAAATCTGGCCCCGTACAGAAGGGTAAAGGCACGTTACTGTGTAAATCTGGCCCTGTACAGAAGGGTAAAGGTACGTGACAGTGTAAATCTGGCCCTGTACAGAAGGGTAAAGGCACGTGACTGTGTAAATCTGGCCCTGTACTGAAGGGTAAAGGCACGTGACAGCGTAAATCTGGCCCTGTACTGAAGGGTAAAGGCACGTGATAGTGTAACTCTAGCCTCGTACTGAAGGATAACGGCCAATAGCAATGTAAATCTGGCCCTGTACTGGAGGGTTAATGGCATGTGGCATTTGCAGTGCTAGGATAAGTTTCCGATATCCTAGCGCAACTCCCGTGGTCAGTCTCGTGTACATGGTTTTTAACCTGACCGGCAGAGAATAACAACCCTTCCAAACTGTCCACTAGTTCAGCTAAGTCAGGGTAAAGTTTCATCGGAGTCGCAACACAAAAGGTAGGCTGAGCATGTTCCGAGTTGTGATCCAAAACACCTGCCACCACTATCTGGTCGGACACTTGACTGACCAAGATTATTTGGTCTCAGTCCACAAATGTACTGCGTTCATTATAGTCTAATGTCTCCTTATGGGTATGGCTGGACATCATTGGACAATGAGCTTGCCCTAGCTCTTCAAATATTCTTACATTTATTTTAAAGCCATCAGTTTGTTTATGTCTAGGACAATCACATACTTTGTAGATGTATTTTTACCAGAATCTATGAGACACCAACCTAAATATTTATGTAGAAATTCTTTACATGCCAAGTCTGCACAATTTACCATATGGATATAACCAGGAACTGTAATTTGTATTGTGCCAGCATAACCGATTAAGCAAAAGTCTAAATTTGGCTTAGTTTTTAATTTAGCACACTCTAAATCATGCCCTCTTAACTTTATAATATTAAATTGAGAATGAGGACAAAGAGAGTCAGAATTCATGTTTAGAAAATGTATTTTTTTTTGTTTGATATTTAAGGTTCAGAAGTTATAAAGCAGTTGTGGCACCAATGAAAACAAGCGATTACAATTTAAAATGGCAGCAACAATTTTTCTGAAGAGCAGTACAAGCAGAAAAGATGCCCCCGTCGCTACCAAAAAGTCGCAATCAAAGAAATAACAACAACGCAGGCATATATTATTGCTAGATTAATGTCTACAGGCATAGAAGGCACAGGGTACAGGCAACAAACTCACCCACCAGTACCAACTGATACTTTTGTCAAGGCAGGAAAATAAATGGTTCAGTATTTTGATAGCTTTCAGTGTTAGACCAGTATCTGCAGTCTCAGGTGATCTTTAGTCAGTAGGTTAGGGGTTAGAAAGCTATGATTTGACGTCATGGAATTATACCTGGGATGGCCTGGGGAACTTTTTTTTGAATGCAATAAATAAGTGTGTCTTCGAGTGGGACATGCAGCGTACACTAAAATGCATACGTGAGTACTTAATTGAAAATTAATAACAAAAGAGAGGCCCAAGCTTTGAGCTTGACCATGTTTGTATGCTTGAAAACTATCAGGTAGAATCCATTCATGGTGTCCAGCTTGGGGTTCCAGGAGGAATGTTTGCAGCTATCCACCTGGATGCCATAAACCCATGTTCTGGGTTCATTTCCTCATTGATTGGTGGTAATGGAGCAATGTAGTAATGGGGTAGAAACCAATGGAACTAGCCTACCCAGTGATGGGGCAGGTGAAGAGGCAGGGAGAGCCATTGATGGGGCAGGCAGAGCCAGTGTGCCAGGCAAAAGCAGTGATGGGGCAGACAGAGCCAGTGGGCCAGGCAAAGCCAGTGATGGGGCAGGCACAGCCAGTAATGGGGCAAGCAAAGCCAGTAATGGGGCAAGCAAAGCCCAGTGAGGGCTGTAAAGGATTGCAGGCAGGGCACAATCTAAATCTGGCCCTGTACTAAAGGGCAAATGCCTGTGGCAATCTAAATCCGGCCCTGTACTGAAGGGTAATGGCTCATGACAATTTAAATTCAGCCCTGTACTGAAGGGTAAAGGATGATGACAATCTAAATTCGGCACTGTACTGAAGGTAAAGGATGATGGCAATCTAAATCCGGCCCTGTACTGAAGGGTAAAGGCCTGTGAGAATCTAAATCTGGCCCTGTACTGAAGGGTAAAGGATGATGGCAATCTAAATCTGGCACTGTACCAAAGGGTAAAGACTCATGTATCTGATCTGATGCACTCTAGCAGGACTTGGGGACATGCCCTGAAGCTCAGAGTAGGTGAATTTAGAGGCAACATTAGGAGGCAGTTCTCCCAGAGACTGGTGAACCTGTGCAACAGCCCAACAGCAGAGACCATGAATATGAAGACTGTAGAAGGCTTTAAGGTAATCCCAGACAAAAGACTGCCCTCCCTGGGTAGCAGGATGAGTGTTCAGAAAATATATCTAAATTAATATATGTCTGCACAGCATATGTGTCAGTCCCTGTGCAAGAGGCGGGGGGGGGGGGAGAGTGTGGGCACATTTGATGTACCGTGTATCCTTTCTGACCTTAAACTGCTATGTTACTAAGAAGATAAAAGATTAATTTGTTTCATCTTCTATCATGTTTATTCAGATGCCTCCCAAGAAGCAAAATACCCTTTTATCTCAACATCCAAATCAAATAGTGGAAGTGCAGTATTACAGGCATTTGCATACATTATTAAAATTGCACAGTGTGCTGTGGATGCATAAGTGTAACAAATACAGCCTTATAATCCAGTCCAAACCTGCACAAATGAAGATACTGGGTAAATATCATGCTAAGAGCTTCAACCTTCAAAAACAGATTCTAACACACAAGCATCAATGAATGCGCTCAAATATAAATTTAGTTTTATTATTACGTGCCTCGTGGTAAATGGTTAATCACTTTAGTGCTAAAACAAAATACTGCACTTCCCCATACAACTTGTCTTAGCAGATAAGACTGAAGATGCTGCTTGTGTGGCCATTACTACGGCGTATTTATTACAATGTCGTTCATGCTACTTTTAATCACTGTTTACTACACTACGGACAGCCGAATCAATAGCAGATCCTCAACTGACGTACCGTAGTCTTCCATCTTGTGCGGCTGCGCCCCCTGCAATAATTTTGGTAATGAAGACGCTTGGGTCATCCCCAATGTGGGGATTGTCTGTACCTCCCGCGATACTGAAACCAAGACCTGAATTTCCCTGAGGAAGGTAAACAAAAAAGAGAAACGTTAGATTTTTAAACTCTTAAAAGCTCTGAGAAACTGCGGACCATTACAAACTGAGACATTTTATGTGCTATCCTCTTTAAAGAAAGTTAATTATCAGATAGACAGTATCTGGGCTTAACACAGCCGTGTTTGTTAGTCAGCAAACATCTTCATCACACACAGTCTTTTTTTTCTTTAAGCAGAAAAGTATTTCCAATATCCTTAGATTCATACTCAGTGTTTTGTCTCAGATATTTTAAAACCCTTTTTAGAGCTAATTTTGTATTTAATGACTCACATTATTAAAGACGGCTGCCACTTGCACTTTTTGAAAATCTCTTCCGCTGGGGTTACCTGCTAAATGTACGTACTATATTCATACGGTGACTGTATTAGGATGGTGCTGCCACATGTTTCTGGTGGTAAACAGTGCAGCACTGTACCGAGATATTTTATTTGTTCATGGCAGGCATGTCATGGGAGCAGAAATTTTTAAAACTGTGAAATCTCGTATCTTAGTCCAAGTATGAAAGAAAGTAAAAAGAAATATGGGTTTATTAGCGTTTTTGCTAGAAAATCATTATTGCTGAAAAAACAACATGGTAAGGAAAGGGCAAGGCAAATTTTATTTTCAGGCACCCAATCCCAGAGGCTCTGGGCACCGTACAATAAAACATCAGAACAATTAAAAAACAATAAATAAAATAAAAACATTCCAATAAATACTTAAAAGCAAAACACTAAATAAGGGTCTAAACTGTCAGTAGAAATTTTAAGGTGCCATTATGCAAATGTCTCAAAGACACTGTCTGAAAGACAGCACCTCAAAATGCCTGACTGAATAAAAAGGTCTTGAGGTGGGCTTTGAATGCCTCAACTGAAGGGGCCTCCCTTACTGATGGGAGGAAGTGAATTCCACAGGACGGGGCCAGTGACACTAAAGGCTCTGCCGTCAGCAGTTTTTAACACCATCCTGGGAATCGCAAGTGGGCCACTAGAGGACGATCGGAGGCAGCGGACCAGGGCAGCAGGTGTTAAAAGGTCTGACAGGTAGCTAGGGCCTAGTCCACGTAGGGTCTTAAAGGTGAGCAAGCCCACCTTAAAGAGAACCCTCCATCAAACTGGCAACCAATGCAATTCACGCAGCACCGGGGTGACGTGACAGTAATTAGGCTGTCCCATCAACAGCCTGGCAGCTGCATTCTGCACTAGCTGCAATCGATGGAGGGTACCTCCAGAGACCCAGAGGTAAAGCGCATTACAGCAGTCAAGCCTAGATGTCACAAATGCATGTACCAAGGTGGGGAGGTTCAGAGGCAGAACCAGGTGTTTGATCCTAGTAATATTCCTTGGATTAAAAAGCTGGGCCGGACAATGGACGACACCTGAGATTCAAATGTCAATCTGCTGTTGAGGAACACATCAAGATTGTGCACCCTAGAGGAGGCCTACAATGGCACAGATCCCAAAAACAATCCAGTCTCTGCACCAGGGGCCTCCGATCATGCCTCCTGTTCGACTTCATCACCAGTACCTTTGTCTTATTGGGGTTTAGTTGCAACCAGTTAGAGGCCACCCAGTCATTAATCTTAGCCAGGCAGTTGTTCAGTACATCCACCGCATCCCAGGGTCTAAGGATAGATACAGCTGGGTATCATCGGCATAGCAATGAACCTCCAAACTGTACTTCCTAATGATCCCACCCAGGGGCAGCATATACATGGCAAACAACATTGGCGACAAGATGGAACCCTGAGTTACTCCACAAGACAGAAGTCTTGGGGAGGAGGAGGAATTCCCCATCGCAATCCTTTGCCTCCTGTTTGTGAGATAAGACTCAAACCAGCAGATGACAGTGCTGGCGAGTCCACAAAATGCACAATGGCCACAGTGTCAAAAGCTGAGGAGAGATCAAGGAGAATGAAAATTGTCTCCTCTCCATGATCTCTCACCCTGAGGAGATCAATATGCACCTGAACTAATGCGGTTTCCGTACAATGCCCGGTACAAAACCCAGACTGGAGCGGCTCATAGATATCAAAGGCCACGAGGTGTTCTCCCGGCTGCTGTGCCACAATCTTCTCAACAACCTTTCCCAGAAATTGGAAGGTTGGAGACAGGACGGTAATTCGCCTTGACATCAGGGTCTAAAGATGGTTTCTTCAGAAGGGGTCTTACCAGTGCCTCCTTCAAGGCGGACAATCAAGGCAAACACAGGGCCTACAGTGTCAACTCATCCCATTAAGAAACTAACAAATATGCCGCTTCATTAAACAAGTTCTTCGTCACAGCCCACCTGCCCGACACAACAGTGGAATATGGCTGTGATGAAGCAATCGTAACTATGGACTTGGACTTTCACAGTTTTCTACCGCTGTCATGCCATCAAAACTATAATCAGATTTATAACCCTGGAATTCCTACTGCATTGTCTGCTGGGTGGGGGGAGAGGGAGCATGGTATTAATGGACAGGAGATCTAGCCAGTCATCTCATTTCTCACTACGCTATCTAATCCCACATCTTAGGCAGGTGCTAAAAGTAGTACTGCTTGACTGAAAAAAAAATTCTAATAGAGTTGGCCTGCCAGTGCGGTGGCAAGACATCTGCTTGTGATGCTGACATCCTGGGTTCAGGAATAGATCCAAGAGTTGGAGGATCAGCCAGGGGGGAGAAGGCTAGAGCCTCCAGGGACAGCACGCCTTCTTCTGGGGGGGGAGGTTGGCATGTGTCTGGCATACTATGGACCCCTAGCAGAGGCTGGGGGATTGGCCATGACCAACACCAAGTTGATGGGGCAGCGTAACAGACGTACCTTGCGTCATTGCATGTCAGCCTCCCGGGAGATTGTATGCATTCAAAAATGCTGCCAGTCCCATACCTGGTACCACTAGAACCCCCCCCCCCGAAGAGTCTGAACCCCACGGGGACCATATTCTGCTGGGTGGGGGTAAGCCTAGGGAGCCCTGCCCATCACAGTGATGCGGCCGGGGTAGCTCCTGGACGTGTTTATGAGTGGGGTTCACTGGCCCTGCCTTGGGGGACAAGCCAGGGTGGATCGAGGGGTCTGTTGTGGAGGGGGGGTGGTGGTGGGTCTGGAAGTCCAGGGCTGATGTCAAGGGCAGCAACAAAATAAAATGCTAATAAACTTTTTATAATTTTCTTTTAACTAGCTCTGCTCCATTGTACTGTAGGAGGTAATATTTAAATAAGTACACCAGTTAGGCCAAAGGCTTCTACCACAAACTAGCCCTACTAGACAGTGGCTTCAAAACATAAATTCTAACCTCTGTTGGGTTTTTAACAGATATTGTCACAAGTAGTAGATGCTACAATTACACCTTCAAACTGTAGATTTGTAAGAAGTCTCTGTTTAAATTCAAATGTTTCAGTAATTGGCAATATTGGTTCATATGCGTCACGTACAACCGTACCCAAGTGCAGCAAGGATGGCCTTGCACTACAGGATCAGAATATAAAACACTTCTTATTTTTCTTTAAACAGAACTAAATCTACAGAATTATTATGTTAAAGAAATGTAGCAAGACTGGCTCCATGGCGCCAAGCAATGGGACGTTGATCTGGCATGTTGGCAACCTGGGTTTGCACGCCAAGCCAGGACGTCAGGAGTGGAGAAATGCAGGGAGGAAATCAGAGTATGCTTCAGACGCTTCCCTCCCGGGGGCCATGCTAGACCCTGTGGTGGCGGCTCCTGGTGGTGGCTCAGTGGAGGCATTCTAGGTGGTGTGGGTCATCACACACTGCTGAATATCCCCATCCCCAGGACACTGCCATGGCTGCACAACTGAGGGAGGTAGAAGAGGCCCCAGAAAACAGAAAAACACTCACTCGGCTGACTGGATGATGGCCGACGAGTTCTCCCACATCATGGAGCCCCTCACCAGCGCACCACTTCGATCCCCTCAGCCTCCCATTTTTCTGGGCCAAGGTAGAGGAACATGTCTCCCCTCCCTTGCTCCCCTGGGGGAGAGAGGCCCCCATGGCAGGGATATGCCAGTTCTATCTGGAGCACAGGTAAATGGGGATGGAAAAAAAATGGCAGTAGGAACAAGGCTAGTGGGCAGAGGGGTACAATGTGCAGCCTCAAGGAGAGGCTGGTCGGGGGGGCAGGGTAATTGCAAACTTAAAAGTAGCATTAAGAAGGGACCTTTGAATTACATACATTTTTTCATTTTCTCCCAGAATGTTTGTTTCCACCACAAACACCCCTCTCATCAGTGCTATGATTAGAATAAAAAAAAAATAAAATAAATAAATTAATGAAATGATAGAAAAGTGTACTGCACAAGAAAATAATGCAGTTGGAGGGGGGCAAATATAAATAATTGAGTAGATTTATAACCTCTCCCCCCCCCCAGCAGAGATGGCACTGTTTTCTGAGTATACTACACATTTCTATTGTTTATTTGCTAGAATATGTTTGGGTAGTCGAACAATGTATTTATTTTAACTTTTTATTTGTAGAGATTTTAAAAATTCCAGCAGTACAGGAGTTAATTCAGTAACATGTCTGGGAAAATCAGGTGGAGAATCAAAGGACGGGGTGTGCTTTCCATTCTGTAGCGAGTGAGTTACTGTGGGTTGTGAGCTAGATCATGTGACTGACAAACTGAGCACGCCAGAGGAGCTCAAGGCTACACTTCACTTTTGTCTGTAGTTCTCCTTCCTTCAGCATTCAGTCAGATATTTTTAACTACTTCATATTTAGTTTGTAGTTTTCAAGCAAGAAGTACTTATCTGTGTACTGTTTTTCTTAAAGTAGCAGTACAGGGAAGATGGGTATAAAATGTGACACTACTTTCTTTGTTTTTTTGTTAATTGCAACAGACTCCAGACCTATTCCAGTTTCATTTGCTGATAACATTGATCAGTTTTACCATAAGTTAAGCATTCTATAAATCAGTTAAATGGTGTAACCCCCCTGCAAATGGGGGTTCCCAAAAGACTTCCAGGAGCTTGCTTGAATGCTCCAAGCCTGAATGGTGTTTGGCATTTAAGCCATTTATCAGTGAGTGTTTTTAGAGCCTCTGGTACTGTCTCTTTAAGACATGCTTGCAGACATAATTAGTTATATGGGGGACTGTGTGCTTCTCTGAGTACCACTCGAGCTGCTGCCAATTCACTTCATTTTGCAGTCACTAGGGTGCAAAGGAACCTATCTGGAAGATGTAACTTTTTGCCAGAAATTATTTAGAGTAATAATGAAATTACAGTTTGTCTAACCTGCTTTCTTTGCAGTCAGAACTGTGTCTGCTAGTTCCCCATTCTAGTTTTGAACTGCTGAACTGGACCAATCAGTGTGGGGTAAGCTAGCTCTAAAATGGTGCCTTGGACGAATCAGAACTTGGACTCATAATCTGAGCCAGCCACAAGAGGATTGTATGGACAGTGACTCTGGGAGATGTAGTTTAGACTTCAGTGCCTTTTGGACCAACAGCAGCAGTCTATTGTGGTGACAGCCAATCCAGTCAAGAACTGGGAGGAACTCAAAGGAAGTGCCAGTTTTGTCGGTTGGAGTTTCAGTTGAACTTTGGCAGTGAAGAAGGAAGGAGCCCTGTGCTTTTCAGTGTGCAGCTTTAGTCAAAACGTGTGTAAGGCCCAGAGTTCCGGTCTGCAGCTTGTGTAACAGCTTGTTAGGACTGAATCCGTCCTGTGAAAAGAATCAAAGGATCTCTGAAGAGTAGAAACCAGGCTCACCCTGTAGAAGACTGGAGGAATTGCTGAAAATTGCATTCGGTCTGTCAGGAACTGAATCTGCTGTGTGTTCTCCCGGGTATTGTGCAGTAATTGCGATCGGGATACAGATGCAGCCTGCCTGGTATAGTGCTTTCTTTTATATGGATGTGTGAAGAGGTTTGTGTACCTCAAGTGAGCCCTGCTGACATTGAAGGACCCTATCTTATTTGGAGGTCGTGAGTACTAATTCAGGGTCGCTCCCTGTTGAATTGCCACATTAAATCCAAATGGAATTACTGTACTGCTGACTGTTTAATTCTCCTTTTCTCTGTGTGAAAGGGCCCCTACCAGCTGCCACGGTTTGGACTAGCCACTAGGGCTTGGGTACCCAGGGACAGTAACTGATAGGGATAGGCCTGTGCACAGAGCCATAGAGTAGATTATTAGAGTGATAAGCTAATTAACCTGATTTCCCCTGTCCTTGTTATATCCCAAATAAATCAGACTGCTTGTTTCAGCAAAGTTATACTGCCTGAGGTATTTGTCTATGTTAAGTACTGTACTGTGATTGTTGCACTGTATCTCATTTCACAGGAGGTCCCAGTGCGGAACGAGTCCTGGGGTAAGTGTATACTGTGAAGGTAATTCTGATATATTGTGTGGGCCACTAGTGGGAAGAAAGGGGTTGCAGTGTCCCAGAGGGCTGTGACCAAGTTAGTTTAACTATTGCAAACCCTGACCTCTGGGTGGAGGCACCCGCCATTGGATCCAGGCCCCTCAACCTGTTAGTGGCAAGTCAGGCAGGGGTAGTAGCCCCTGGGATAGCGCCATCTAGGGGTTACAATTACTTTTTTTTCTCAAGAAAAAAAGATGGCAACTTAATCTGGCTTAGAAACAGTGCTGCAAAACTGACAAAAGGGTTAGGATGAAAAAAGACAGTTTATCATCAGGAATCGCTAGAAAAGCAGATTTAACATGTATGCTAATAGTTTTATTAAATGAGTCCAGAAACCTAGCCTTTTTTGTTTGCTGCACTGCTGCAGCGCTTCATTCCATATTATGCCCCTATGGGTGATTAACAGACTTAATTTAACCCCACGTCGTGCCTTACAGACTAATTTCGCATTGCAAAGCCTGTTTAAGGGAGACCACATGGTTTGAAGGGAAAATTACTTTTTGTCAGTTTGTTTAACTTCAGATGTCAGAAAGAAGAGACAGTGTTTAAGCAGGGAAAGCAAATACAGTATAACCCTGTTAATTTAAACCCTGGATAATCAAAAACCTCAGTTATCCAAAACTCAGACATGTTCCCCAAGCTTACTTGTAGCAATTATCTCCTAGTCATCCATCCAGCAAAATGTATTAGCACAGGAACCCTTTTAACAATGTTTCCAGCAGTGTGAAAATGGGTTTCAAACTGCTCAGGTGTAAAAGCAGGTAACAGGTCACATTCATCTCACTCAGCACGGCTAAAAGGAAAAGATCAGCCCTCAACATTCACTGGTACTTGTGCTTTCAGTGAGTGACACAGCAAACCCACCCATTTCATATATGTGTCCCCAGACCAAACCGACCCAACACCTGACACAGTCCCATTCAAGCCAGTCGAAGGCCTTTTCAGCATTTATAGCGAGCACATACACTGGAGATACAGGTAGCCAGGTACAGTGTATTTCACTGAGACATCGTCTCATATTAGGATAGGAATATCATTCTTGCACAAAGCCGGTTTGGCCTGGGAGCGCCAAGATTGGGAGCATGCTTTCCTTCCCAGCAGTAAGTATTTTACCTAATACTTTCAGGTGGCAGTTTAACGAGGATATTAGTCAATATGAGGAACATAGAGGGAGAAGTACCAGGAGAAGCACAGGGAGGCCAGGAGGTCAGTAAGGGAAGGTAAGGGAAGCCAAAGCACAGACAGAAGAACACACTGCAAAATCAGTGGGTAGAGGGGACAAAACTTTTTACAGGCACATAAGTGAAAAAAGAAAGACAAAGGGAAGGATAGTGAGTCTGAAGGGGGAGGATGGGAGCCGCGTGGAGGATGACAACAGTAAAGCTGACATATTAAACAGGTATTTCTGCTCAGTCTTTGCTGAGGAAGAGGAGGGTAATGGGTCTGAAGGGAGTACAAGGGGTGAGAATGGTGCAGAAATGGACACAAGTCCCTTTACACGAGAAAGGGTCCTGAAGGAACTGGAAGTAATAAGAGTTGATAAAGCAATGGGGCCAGATGGGGTGCACCCCAGGGTCCTTAAAGAACTAAGAGAGGTGGTGGCTGAACCTCTGGCTATCCTGTTTAGACGATCACTGGAAACAGGGGAGGTACCCAAAGACTGGAGGACAGCAGATGTAGTCCCCTTATACAAAAGTGGGAACAAAGAGGAAGCAGGGAACTACAGACCACAGTCAGCCTCACCTCTGTAGTGGGGAAGATCATGGAAGCACAACTGAAGGGAGATTGGTGGAACATCTGGTTGTCAGTGGACTACAGGACCCAAGGCAGCATGGTTTCACCAGGGGGAGGTCATGTCAGACCAACCTCATTGAATTTTTTGACTGGGTGACTAGGGAGGTGGATCAGGGGAAGGCAGTGGACCTAGAAGGCAGAATTTCACTGTTCACTGATGATACATAGCTCTGTAACAGAGTAGACACACGAGAGAGTGTAGACAGAATGAGAAGGGACCTGCAGAAACTTGAAGAATGGTCAAAGGTTTGGCAGTTGAAATTCAATGCAAAGAAGTGCAAGATAATGCATATGGGGCACAAAAACCCTGGCACACTACATCAGTTGGGGGGTGAGGATATAGCATGCATCAAGCAGGAAAGGGATCTTGGGGTTATCATCTCTGATGACCTCAAGGTAGGGAAACAGTCTGACAAGGCAGCAGGTAAAGCAAATAGGATGCTGGGATGTACAGGCAGGGGCATCACCAGCAAGAAAAGGGAAGTCATAATTCCACTATACAAGACACTAGTGAGGCCCCACCTGGAGTACAGTGTACAGTTCTGGAGACCTTACCTATGTAAGGACATAGACAGGGTAGAGAAGGTTCAGAGGAGGGCAACAAAGATGGAGCATGGATTGCATCACAAGTCCTATGAAGACAGGTTGAAGGAACTGAACATGTACTCCATGGAGGAGAGGAGGGAGAGAGAGGATATGATAGAGACATACAAATATCTTACAGGGAGGAACAGGGTGCAGGAATACACTATTGTTAAGCGAAAAAGATGTTCCAGGACTAGATGGTATGGGATGAAGTTGGAAGGAGGATGATTCAGAGGAAACGGAGGAAGAATTTCTTCACAGAACGGGTGGTGGACAAGTGGAACACTCTGCCAGAGGAAGTGGTGGGGGCTGAAACAATCACGGGATTTAAGAATGCATGGGATAGACATAAAGGAATTTTGGAGGTCAGGGGTAAGGGGCAACAGACGTCTTGGAAAACAAACTGAACTTACAAGCTAAATGGGCAGACTGGGTGGGCCATAGGCCCTTATCTGCCGACACCATCTATGTATCTATGTAGAGTGACACCTTTTCCTGCTTTGGACAGTGCCCAATAGCAGGTGCAAAGTAACATCCCCTCTCCAGGCACATTATTTAACATCTTCTGCATGGTTTCACCCATCTGAGCCTGAAGGGCCTTGTAATTTTCAGAAGGCAGCCCATCTGAACCCCGCCCCACCTTCCCCTTCTTTGATTTAGCAATGACCTGAGGTACTGACTGCTGTTCCGCCGCCACCTTGGGAACATCACATTCATCTAAAAAGGAAATAGCTTCATAGGTTTGCCAGGGACATTCAGGCTTTGTGCAAGGTTCATAAAATCTGGCCAACGCTTCCATAATGCAGTCTGACTGCTGGGTTTTTAATTGATGTGATACTGTTAGTGTTGGACCTCTTTTGCCCTTCTGCTAATCTCAGCGGGAGGGGACAGGGTTTGCTGCCACGTTCATTACCCAGAAAACAATACGGAAGTGTAACCATTGTTCGGAGCAAATTTACAACATTCCATACTGCACTGAGTTTATCCAGACATTTAGCGGACTGATCTGTACTTAACTGTCTTCGGAGATCCTGGACTTCCAATTTGAATTCCCCTAACCTCACTCTCTTTTGTCCCACCCTATGGGCTGTGTAGGAAATAACGGCCCCACTCATGAATGCTTTAACTCCCACCAAAGTCATGCCTGTGATGGGGCCATGGGTGAATTAAAGTGTAAATATTATGTCAACTGCTCTGATAGGTATGTATGTGCTCTTAGCTGGCTATGAGATAGACTAGGACCTTCCAGGATCTGTCTGCCCAAGATTTAGTTTCAGGGTCCAGCATGAGTTGAGCCCTGTTTATGGAAGTTTTTACTATGTAGTAGATCTTGTGAGGCAGAAACAAATACTCTATCCTTGCCCAAGATTTATGTGGACTACTAGGTTTGTCTCATGAAACATGTCATTCAGATCCAGTTCCGACACTGCCTTCCTCCATCTAACAATACCTGAAGCACCCCTCAGTCCCCTTCCTGTGGACCTCTCCAAGGCTGCATCCATCACGCAGTTAAAATCCTCCCAGGATAAGGTCCAGAAATAGCAGGGCTAGTAACAAGTCAAAGGGGGGGGGGGCGCAAATATAACTAGGACATATGTATTATCAAGTGTGAATGCTACCTACGCCAATATTTCCTGTACAAAAATGCATCTGTCCTTTCCTGCGTTACAAAACACTCAGGAGACTGTAAACGGTAAGTGCCTACTAATCAGAAGAGCCACACCCATCCTGTGCAAGTTATGTGACGCAGCATAACATTGGCCCATCCACTCTCTACCCAGCTTTAGCTGTTCTTTACCCATTAGGTGGGTTTCTTGAAGGCATGCTATGATGGCCATGTGCATATTATGTCCATTCAGGAAGAGTACTTTCTTTCATTTCACTGGGGATGAGAACCCGTTAGACATTCCAGGAACAAATTCTGAGCTGAGTCGCCTTGTAACAAGCGGAAACTTGGTGGGAGGAGTTCTTCCTAATACAGCACCAAGTCCCACACCATTATAGCCCCCATCACCATCATGAGCTGCTTCCAGATGTCAGACACAGTCTGGCAACACTGCACATTCCCCTCCTCACAAACTAGACAAACAGAGCAGAACTACAATTAACTGCTGAACCAAACAGTAACCATTTAACCAGAACAGGGCGCTAGTAAGCCCTAGGTTGCTCTGCCCACAGACCCTAATCCACCCCCTGCTGTACCAAGGAAATACTCGGGATTTGGCAGTAGTAGAGCTCCGATGTGGAAGATCCTTAGTATTATCTGCAGTATCTTAACAGCCCTTCAGCCCCCCTGGGATGATGACCCCTATGTAGCGGAAAATTTCCCTGCACCACCTGTGTTCGCATTCTGACAGCCTCCAAACCTACAACAGAAACTTGTCTGCAGCAAGTTATCTGAAACAAACACTGAAGAACAGGATACCAGAAGATGGCACAGCTCACAATGCAAAACTTGTTTACACACATACACACACAGATGACTGTAACAGTATGTATTCCCCACATACTAGGAAAATATATGACATCAGGAGTGTGCACAGCTGTGACTCCAGGAATCCAATATACCTGACTAGATGTAAAAGTGCACAAATGCCCAGTATTTAGTGGAAACCAGCCTGACCCTGAGAGGCTGAATTAACTTATACAGATTTACAATACAACACGCAGACTCCAGCGGGGCAGCTTTTTTCTGAGAAACCACATACCCTGCATGATTTGACAGTCACAGTACAAAGAATAAACTTAAAGTAGACATTTAAGGCCGGCCCAGTGGCGTGGAGAACTGAGGCGCTGGACGATTTACCTTACACTACACCAGCGACCGGGTTGGAGCAACCTTGGTTGTCGGGTGCTGGCATAGGGGTGGGCAGGATCAACATTGGCTCTCCTCTCCTGGTGGGTGGGTCACCTGTCTGTAGTCCCGCCGTCACTGGACAGAGGTCCAGTGACAGGCGTAAGTGGCAATGGAACGACAAGTAGGGTGGGGTGTCCCATAGGGTGTGACGTGCGCATGCCTCCACACACGTGCATCACATCGGGTACATGAGAGCTTAGTTACGGAGGAAAAAAAATGAAAAAAAATGTACAGATTACCTACAGGGGGAAAAAGTAGACATTCAAGAAAATATGGACTTTCAAAGGTGCACCCACCTACTTAGTTCATCCACATTTTTAAAGAGTGATTTCTGCGCCTCTTTCCAGTGCACCTTGGAATAAATGAGCAAAAAATACCATATTCACAGTGCAAAAAATGCTTTAGTGTTCTTTAAAAAAATTTTCCAAGATCGGTACTTCCCATACAAAAAACAAGCACACAGACAGACAGTTTACAATAAATGCAAGAGCAGAAAAAGCCTTATGTTTCACCATGGCGCATGTGGATGAACTAAGCAGGTGGGTGCACCTTCAAAAGTCCATAGTTTCATGTGTTTTTAGAATGCACCACCTTACAGAATTATGTGGAGTAGTGGACAGCCTATTTTGATTGAAGTCGTTATTCAAGAAAACAGATTACTAGAACTAACATTCAAAACATTTGTTCAAAACTCATGAATGTGGACTTAACAGTAATGTGGGATTTCTTACTCACTAAAATTTGCAGGCTTGTAATTTCCAGGATTAAAAAAATTCAGCATTTCCATATTACTTCAGAGACTGCTTTAGAAAGGCTCGGGCGATATAAACACCTAATAACCAATAGACCTCCTGCTGTCAAATTCCTACAGAAAAATGTGTTTACTCTCGAAAATGGTCTGCACCTCTGAGCTGATTTATAACCTAGTATTTCAAAGACTGCACTTTTTGTCAAGGCATATGTCAAATTATTTATAGTTCTCTTGCCTCCTTAGTAACAGAACTGTCACAATCATGTTATAGAGTTATTAACATCTGAAGTTTTTGAATTTATTATTCTGATTAGCACGGAGTTCTCTGTATAAGGCTCTCTCCACGTGGCTGTTTTGTCACGGTGCCCGATGAAGAGGGTTCTGTGGCTTTAAAAGCTTGTTTAATGCGTGCCTGTCAAACAAAAGGCAGTGCAAACTATTTTTTTGCATCAATTCTGCTCTAACACACCGGTACAATTCCACTTTTTTTTTTTTTTTTTTTTTAATTATTATTTTGTCTCCAGTAGCTGCCCGACAGGCCCCATTGTGGTCCAGTCCCTCAGACCCATCACCCAGTTTCTCCAGTACTTACCCATCCTTGCCACCCGTCCTCTGGCTGACGACTTTAGAGAGCCCGGTCACTGATGTGGGGCCTGTAGGGCCTTCATCCTTCTGTGGCTGGGGGGGGGGTTATCCTCCAGTTTTTCTCCCCTGGTACGTGCAAAGACGCACTGAGTGAGCTCTGCCTCTATGGTGATGTCCTCTCTAAGGCACCAAGCATATGGGACATCTTCCCTGCCATCCCACTGTGCTTCCACCCTGAACCTGCTAGCCACTTGGTAGGACACCTTACCCCGAGAGCATGGGCTTCTTCAATCCTCCTCTCCCGTGACCCTTGGCCATTACAAAACCGGGTCACAGGAGCGGCAGAAGTAAGGCGCTCCGCACCTCAGCTCTCCATGCAACTGGGCCAGCCCTTACAACTTCCATTTGTATACATAATCTGCAAAATACACTCTGACCTGATGGTTTTTATTTCCTAGTCCAATATCGGGGTAGCAAGCCGCCAGTTAACAACATGCTTCCCTTTAATGAAGCTATCCTAATCTCTTGATATAATTTTAGCTTCTAATTTTCCTTCCAGTGTGGTGGTCTGTAGCACTACCTGATCATATCTTTGCCAACCCTTTGCAGTGTTTGAATCCCTTCTGAGGTGTGGTCATTTATCTACTGTGTGTGGTTACCGTCTGATGTATACTGCCATCCCCACCCTTTCTACCTGGCCATTTTTTCCTGAATTGTGTGTAGCTGTTCAGCTCCATGCCCCCACAAGTCCTTTCCATCCCATAATATCTCTATTATGTCAATAAAGTCTAGTTTTGCCAAGGCGATCAGTGTCTTCAGTTTTCCCATCTTTTTCTTTAGTTATGTACAAGTATTTCCCATTTCTGTTTTTTTTTCTTTTGTCTCTTCCCTGTCCTTCTGGTTGAATCACTGGGCTTGCCTGCCACGGTTTAGCTATTTAAACTGTGTTTACCTCCTCTAAAGGGTGGAGAGACTCCCATTTTAGCTTCTCGGAAACGGAGTCTTCAGTTGCAAGGTCAGGACACAGAAGGTTTGCATTCAATTAGAATTTTCGTAAAACAATCTGTCCTGGGGGAGTGGGTAAAAGACCAGCAAAAAAAAAATCAGCATGAAAAGATTGTACACTACTGATCTGGTCTTGCTGAATTAGCCTTAAATAATATAGGCCTGTTCTTGACAAATTTTCAGCAGGGCCTTATTGGCCACCGAAAATGGAAGGAAAATATAACTGAGTCAGCCACTTTGATATAGAATCAGTGATCAGGGAAGTCAATGGCATTCTGAAAACTGAAGGCCCAAAAAGGCGTTGGTGGAGGGAGGGGTCATAGCCAGCTGTGGTAAAATGGTGTTGGTAAAAAATCAGAACTACAGATTAAAGTCCAGGTCTTTGGGCTATAGGAGGACAACTTCCCTGGTGGCTATATGGGAAATGAATCTCTTTTATAGCAGGCAAGCACATAACGAGGGGACTTGACAATTTCTACGGGATGTGAAACAGGATTATGCGACTTGCAGTCATCCTGTTCAAAGATGAGACTATATAACATCCTGGTGGATAGGCCAGTCACATGCAATCATGGAATATCCATGCCAGATGATTTTTAGAGCCTTCAGCACCTGACTTCGTTTGCAGACAATAACTAATTTTAAAAGGTCATTACATGTAACCCTTTTAACTTTCAGATCTAGACTGCCTACACAAAATTTCACAAGTCGGCCTTAGGACACCTTGCTTGTGGATCATGGACACTGTTGCAAATGACTGAAATGCTTTTTTTTTGAAAGCTCTTACAGAAAGCCTTGTTTTATTTGTGACATTCAAGCATGATACACTTCCTTCACTGTGCGCAAAGACTAGGCAGTGCAAATATCATGCTGAGAGGTTTGAGAGCTTCTGATACTGCCCGTCAAAAAATCTGAAATAATGAATGGGTGTAAACGGAGGTCAAAAGGCTTTCATTTTCAGGAGACTACACATATTAAACTATTCAGCCTAAGCAGCTGAAATGGTAAGAAGCTGCATACCATATGGGTGCAAACAAATGGTGCGGACGTAAGAAAAATCCAAGCTGATCAAGCAGGAAGCTAATTTAACATAGGTTGAATTGATACGAAATAGACCAGTGACTAAATGTCTTGAAACAGCTGCTGCAATACTTCGGCACAAAATATTTACTGAGAACTACTTAGAAAAAGTTTACTTAAGTCAGCCCGTCGGTGCAGCAGTAGCGCCAACCATTTGCGATGCCAATGACCAGAGTTTGGAAGCGAGTTTGGAGGATTGGAAGGCTGCTGGATGAGGAGGATGGAGTGCCTGGAGAACTGTTCTCCTCTGGGGGGGGTTGTAGAGCCTAGGGTCCACCAGGCTCCTAGCGGCAGCTGGGAAAAGGCACCTGGGACTGCCTAGAAAGGAAGGGGGAGCAGGCAGATACTGATGTGCGGCAGGCGGGAGCACGCAGCACACTTCATGGTGTCACTGCACACCATGCCACAAGGAAAAACACCCAGGGTCTGGGGGACCCCGTCGACCCTGCTGGAAGAGGGGCCTAAGACCATGGGGGTAATAGCTGGCAGGTAAGTCATGGTGGACATTGGGGTGACGGGGCTGGGGTGACCAGGGCAGAGTGTGGCCAGCCAGTAGGGAGTGGAAAAACAGAGCATTAAAAATAACAGAAAGTTTACTTCTGGCATCTGATGTTTGCAACAACCAGAACCACTAGCTGCTCATTAAAGTGACTCCACTAGTGAACGTGATCACACACATTACGCTATTATAAATACACACACAGTATTTTTCATTATTTTTATTATCCGTTTATTACCATAGCACTTGTTTTCAAGCGGTGCCTTGCCTCCAGTTCCCATTCAGGGTCTCCTCTCAGCTGGATCAGTGCTCCACCGATCACAGCACCTTGCCTGACAGGCTTACTCCCAGAGTAGGGGCACATTTCCAGCCACCCACCCTTTCGATGTGCTCTGGGCAAACATAGATTGCTGTGTCCTGGCCCCGTAGGCCCATCCTTTTGGACTGCCCAGCAGAATGTGGCAGTGAAAAGCCCACTCATCAGCCTGCCACCAACAGGTATTTTTTCCCAATTTTTACCCTCCCTCCACCCTCCATCAGCAAGAACATGCACGCTTAATGAGAGTATAGGGATGGAAGGTCCAGGAACCGTGTGGTCACTCCATGCTACCAATGACGCCTTCATCAAGCCTCCATCAGATGTCGCTCTGTGAAGGACACTTTAAATCCTCCCTGCTGGCCTCCATTTCTGATGTTCCAGGCTTGTGGTCTGAATCTGGGTCGTCAGCGTGCCTGAACGGTCCCTCACCACTCAGCAGACTCGCACTCATATACACACATACTCCTCACTTTCCCTTTAGGTTACTTCTTTTTCTCTCTCTCTCTGTTTCTCTCTCTCGCTCTCAGTTTTGGATCTTGTGATGTAAACACACACCAATGATCATAGACTGGGACCTGTTAGTACCAGGGTACAAGATATTTCATAGGGATAGAGTGATTGGGTAAGAAGGGGGGGCTGGCATTATATGTGAGGCAAGGACTGAAGTGTGTCCGGGAGGAAGGTAGTACGGAGTCACTATGGATGCAAATCCAGGATTCCAAGAATAAGACTCTCAGGATGGGAGTGGTTTACAGACTGCCCTCTCAGACAGAGGAGATGGACAGGGAACTAGCAGGACAGATTAGGAGGACCTGCAAGAAGGGTACACTGGTGGTTGTGGGTGAGTTCAACATGCCAGGAGTGGAATGAAGTACCCCACCCACTAGGAAGAGAGGGGAGTAGGTACTGCTGGATGCCTTCCAGGCCAGCTTCCTGATGTAAATGGTCAGCAAACCAACCAGGTTAGGGAATACCCCTGACACTGTGTTGGCAAATGGGGAGTTTATGAGGGAATTTAGGGTGGAAGAACCACCAGTGGGGAGTGACCACCATTCAGTATGGTTCATGCTGGATAAGGGTAAGGAAGGAATGGAATCCGGCGCAAGGGTGTTGGACTTCAGGAGGGCCAACTTAGGGAGGATGGGGGAAGTAGTAAAAGGGTACCTGGCCAGAACTCAACCTAGTATGGGCACTAACCAGAGGTGGGAGCTCATAAAGCTGGGGACAGTGGAGGCAACCAAAACCTGGTGCAAGGCCCACAGCAAGAAGGCTAGGGCAAAGAAACCTTGCTGGGTGAGCAAGGAGGTCATGGAAAAGGTAAGAAGGAAAAGAGCTGCATTTAGGAGGTACAAAAAAAAAAAAAAGCGGGGAGTGGGGAGGACAGGGAGGAAAGGAATCCAAGGAGGTGACAAGGGCAGTAAGGGCAGCCAAGGCATCTACAGAGCTCAGGCTGGTGCGGGGCATTAAGAAGGGAGGGCGACTTCTGCAGGTACATCAGGGAGAAAAAAGGGCTGTAAAGGCCATATAGTAAGGATTAGGAAGGAGGGAGGTTGGGTGGAAGCAGAGTGCGATAAGACAGGCGCACTAAATGATTACTTCTGCTCAGTATTTACTGAGAAGTGGGATGATATCAAGGAGGGAGGGAGGGCAGAAACCGGAGGAGGGGGGTGACAGATGGGGGAATCACAGAGGACAGGGTTCTGGAGGGTTTGAGGGCACTGAGGGTGGCCAGGCCTAGATGGCATCCACCCCAGAGTACTGAAGGAGCTGATAGAGGTCCTAGCAGAACCTTTGGCAGACCTATTTAATGCCTCACTACACTCAGGGTGTGTACCTCAGGACTGAAGGATGGCTCATGTGGTGCCCCTCCACAAGAGTGGCCCCAAGGATGAACTGGGGAACTACAGACCGGTGAGCCTCACATCCATCGTGGATCAGCTGATGGAGACTATCCTGAAGGAGAGGCTGGTGGCCCTCCTGGAGTCCAAAGAACTACAGAACAGCAGATAGCATGTCTTTGCAACTGGAAGATCCTGCCAAACCAACCTGGTGGAGTTCTATGACTGGCTAACTAGGCAACTGGATGGGGGCCATGTAGTGGATGTCCTGTACCTGGACTTCAGTAAGGCATTTGACTCGGTGCTGCATGGGAGGCTGGGAAGTAAATTAGAAGGCACAGGGGTGGGTGCAAAGCTGGTGAGATGGGTAGGGAACTGGTTTCAGGGAAGGCAACAGAGGGTGGTGGTGGGTTGGGAGCTCTCATCCCCAAGGGTAATGACGAGCGCTGTTCTGCAGTGCTCGGTGTTGGGACCAGTGTTTGGGATATTCACTGCAGAAATATCATTGGGTATCAAGAGCAAGACCAGTCTATATGCTGACGACACCAAGATGGGAGCGGTGGTGGATGACCTAGGGGGATGGCAGGGGTTGCAGGATTAGCTGGCAAAGCTGGAAACCTGTTCGGACACCTGGCAACTGGCAGCTCAATGACAAAAAGTGCAAGGTGCTGTATTTTCGGGGGGGAACCCCAAGGAGTTACCAACTGGGGGAGTGCAGCTAACCAAGACAGAGGAGGAGGAGAAGATCTGGGGGTGCTTATTACAGAGTCAATGAACAACTCGGCACAATGTAGGAAGGCAGGTGCAAAGGCCAACAACATGCTGGGCTGCATTTCAAGGGGTATATCCTTGAAGATGGGGAGGTGATTCTGCCACCGCATAGATCATTAGTTAGACCGCACCTGGAGTACTGCGTGCAGTACTGCCATATCTGAAAAGGGACATTAAGTTACTGGAGGGGGTGCTGCACAGGGTAACAAAGATGATCAAGGGGCTGGGAGTCTTACCATACGAGAGGAGGCTGAGGGAGTTGAACAGGTACTCACTGGAGGAGAGGAGGGACAGGGTGGATATGATTGAAACATTCAAGTACGTGAAAGGAATAGACAGGTAATGGAGGGACTGTTCAAAGTAAGGGAGGGGAGGGACACCCGGGGCCATGATATGAGACTGGAGGGAGGAAGGTTCAGGAAGGAGATGAGGAGACACTTTTTTATGAATAGGGTGGTAACTGGGTGGAATGCATTACCAGCAGAAGTGGTATCCAGTAGAACAGTGGACTGCTTCAAAAGGGGCTGGGACAGGGCAAGGGGGAGGGTCAAGGGAGGGAGGGGACGGCTGCAGAATACGGGGTGTTAGGTGCACATTCAAGCAGACTTGATAGACCACTACACCTTTATCTGCTGCCAAATTTCATATGTTCGTATGACACACTCACAGGCACATACTCCTACAAACGAAAGAGAAGATATGCAGTACATGGAAACAGGTAGGGAAATTGTACAGACTAGGTGGGCCAAGCCGTCCTCATCTGTCGTCAAATTCTGTGTTCTATGTTTCTATGTTCCTCACTTTCTAGTTAGGTTATTTCTTCTCTCTCTCTCTCTCTCTCTCTCTCTCTCTCTGCTAGCTCATTAGTGCAGATATCCATTTTTTTCTACTGTCGCCTCCACTTTTTTCTGTGCTGTGGCTTCTTCTAAAATGCCTTGCCTCTCTCTCTCTCTCTCTCGCCATTTCCTCCTGTTCTGCATTCCCTGCTCCTTTACTCTAAGCGCCACTGCGTGACCACTGGCAGGATTGTGTAATTGATTAAAATCATATTACGAAGTGCTGCAGCCTTAAGTGCTTTGAGATGTGCTAACGGGAAGTGCTGCCAACAGTCAGCAGCTCCTGTCAATCAGTCAGGAATCTGACACTCCAGAATCCAGACTCACATTGAACCTTGCTAGATGTTGGTTGGCTGAAGGAAAAAGCTAACCTAAAACCTTCAGTACTTTGGGGTGGGGGGGGGTCTCACAGCAACATCTTTCTGGCAGGTTACATACTTCTCAACCTCTTATCTCATAAATCAGGGACAAGGCTTTAAAAATCAGGGACACAGATCCCAAATCAGGGTCTAATCTTAAAAATCGGTAATATTCACTCAGAAAACTGGCAGAATACAGGGATTAGTGTGAGATTAAGTTAATGAAGAACAGCTCAGTAGCTGTAATGTCTGACATTATTTTGTGATCACAGTCCCCATTGTTCAGTCACAATCACAAAAACATGCATTTTGTGAGAGACAGAAGAAGATTTTGAGGCAAAAATCATAGACAGTTGAGAGGTGTGTAGCAGGATGCACCTTCACAGAGCTCCCTTAAATAGACCTGCATTTTCCAACTTTAAACTTTATAAAGTTAACAGAATTTCTTCAGTGCTGCACAGAGCGCAACAACTCTTGACATGGTTCACACAAAGAATTAGCCTCCTTGAAAGCCAAAAGGTCCTCATCATGGCACAAGGCAATCTGGAATTTTTGAGCAGTGCTGGAGCCGACACCTTGCATGCCACCACGGAGACTCCTTGATCAACCATGTTTGAGGCCAGGGACTCAAAAATTGGGAAAAAAAAATAATATAAACTGTAATCATATGATGCAGCGTTAAAAACATTAACTGGGACAGTTACAGACGCGGATCAATGCACCACTACAGTTCTTGCAGAATTCACTACCTTCACCAAGGAAAACGGCCAGCTCAGAGGCAGAATGGAAACTTCTATTTGTTTGTACATTCGGATTTACAGCCTTTGAGTCAGAGACTCATTTACAAAGGTACCTCGTCAAGGTAATGACAAGACAATAATACAACATTTTGAATACAGGCAGAGATACATAAAATACAAAGATTACAGTGATGAGAACATTATTACAGAGATACATTCATTATTTATAGCCAATTTTCATAGGTAGTGTTTGATACAAACAGGGGGATATATAACTCTGCAGCGCAGAAGCAAAGAGGGCAGTAAAATATTTTCTGGTTTGAGCAGCTGAGGGAGAAAGGAGGGGTGAGCAGTCCAGAGGACTTTGTTAAGGTTGGAGTGAGCAAAAATGGCATGGGTCTTCGGAGGCCCCGATTTGGGTTGGGGGGGGGTCACAGGGGTCTGATTAGTTGCATTTACAGCAGTAAGTATTGAACAGGTGGTCACGGAGGGCAATTTTAAAGGGACCAATTTTGAGTGTGTTGCTAATGTTTTCTGGTAGGGGGGTTGAACCAGGAGGGAGCCCTGTAGCAGAAAGATCGCTGAGCTAAGGAGGTCCTGGGCACCAATAATGTGGCTTTATTCGAGCTGCGAGTGGCCACAGTTGGGGTGGTGAGCTGAAGGGATGCAGCCACCCCTGGGGGTAGGAACCAGAGAAGGAATTTTCCTTGGATAGTAGGCAGGTTTGGTAGTGGGTCTTTCTTCACAGTTGAGGAGGTTTGCGGTGGCATATAGTATGGGTGAGTCTGGGTGCCCCGGTCAGGAGCCTGCAGGCCTTGTTTATAGAGATTTGGATTTTACTGATAGCAGTGTTATCAGAAGTGTTGAGGTAGAGACTGAACAAGAGGGGCCCCAGGATAGAGCCCTGGGGAATCCCGGAGTGAACAGGGCGGGTGCTGGATAAGGTCCCATTGATTTTTTACACACTGGGAGTGAGCTGATAGGTAGCTGGAGCACATGGGGAGAAGCCGATTTGGTAGAGGAAGTCAAGCAGGAGGGGATGGCAAATGGTGTCGAAGGCCTTAGAGAGATCGATGAACACTGCACTGTCAAGATTGCCAGAGTCTAGGGAGGACTGCAGATAGTTAAGAGAATTCAAGGAGTGCTGTGGTCGTACTATGTCCTGTGCAGAACCCGTACTGCTCAGGGCATTGTATGTTGTATTTGGTCAGGTACTCGGTGAGCTGAGAAGCCACCACTTTTTTGATAGCTTTGGAAAGGGGGTTGGGGGAGTATGGAGATTGGCCTGTAGTTGTTGGGGGATGACCTATCACCACTTTTGTGTATGGGTGTTACTATGGCCATTTTGAGAAGGAACTGAGGGCCAGTAATCTCTGTGTGGTCAGAATGCCAGAAGGCTGAGAGGGAACAAGTCTTTTGGGCTACCTAAAGCAATGGCTCAAAGAAAAACGTAACTTCCAGAGGACTTTGAGTGGTCTGCTATGCAGAAGGCTTACAGAGTAAACCCATACAGTAAGTCCGGTCTAAAAATCCAACAAAGTCACCCACAATCCCCATTGAAAACATCGGGATCGGAAGTACAGGATATTGTGTTTTGCTGTTAAGGCTAAGTACCCCCTTGAAATTACCGGGATGGGCATAAAGCTGTACCTTGACCTGTCCGGCCCCACACATGCTGGGAGGAAGTACTGTAATGCAGCGAGACAAAGGCTATAAACATTGGGAACCATACATTCGTTTCTTCTCCCTGATACACTCAGGATTGTTTGTGAAAGAAAGACTAGACAATTCAATGTCCCCCAGGATGTGGAGGAGTGGATGGAGAAGACAGAGGCTGAGTTTGCAGCTTGGTCCGAGAACCAGGAGCTACCCCAGTCGGAATCAGATGAGGACGGCTCTTTGTAAGAACTAATCTTTTGGGGGTACTACTGGATTCTAGCTAATTTACTACCTGCCCGAGTATTTTGGATAGGATCATGTGTTATTTCAAACTCAATTTGAGAGGTAAATGAATCGAAGGGGAACAATATATATTCGTTTGGGTCTGAGCGGCCATGTGGTCGTGATGGTGGAATCGCCATCTTTATCTCCCTTGTGTAGCTCACAGCAATGAACAATACCTCGTAGTCTGGGGTGCTCGCAGGAGAGGTGGAATGTTCACATTATGTTCAACAGTAATAAAATGGTCCAGGCAGTTCCTGCTGTTTAATTTTTGCACGCTACCCTTGTTGAAGTATATTAGTTAAATTCATATGAATGCAGTCACTGTTAGGGTCTGCTTCAGTGGAGGTCACATTTCTATGACTGAATACCTAGTTCTTCCTTTAAAGGTTAAATAGCAATCTATGGATTGTGTTTATTCTTCCTTACTGCAGATCTCCCAATGGACAGGAAGAGCCTGAATGAGGCTCAAAGTGCTGAGGCTTGTCCTGTTCTGATTTTGGACACTTCAATAAACCCCGAGCACTGAGCATTGAATTACTGTGTTTCACATATTCTTTCTTGTGCACCTTTAATTGATTTTTTGCTCCCTATGGACATACTTGCAGCTGCTGGTGAGGCTGGCAATTTTGGGAACACGCTGGTAATTACAACAAACTTTTTTGACTACCCCCAACTCCTTCTGTGCAAGATTACCAGTATTTTAATGTGTATATCAACTGTACCTACTGCACATTTTGTACTGTACAGACCTAGTGCCCTGTATGAGGATTAAATATATTGTTTCTATCTTCAACAAGAAATCAATAACGTTATAAAAAAACTTCAGTTTATCTGAAAATAAATGTCTAGAAATAGCACGGATTGATCTCAATGAGCAAATTTTTAATTTTAAAGGTCATATTTTTAGGATGCCAGGCTGAAAGAATTATTGAAATGTAACATGTTGTTAAGGTTTTCTCAAGCACGGGTTAAGAGATCTGAATCATTACAGCAGGTTTCCAGCTAATACAGCTAATCGATACAGGTTGCTCACCTGTAACCATAGTTCTAGGAGTGGTATACAGTTCATATCCACACTGTGGCAGTTCCACTGGAAATGCTCATTCATTGGATGTCTTTAAGTTAAGCTCCTCCTACCACCCAGGTGACATATCCTCTCTCCCCCCCGCTCCACCCCTGACTTTAGATCTTTGCACGCTGGAAGAAGAGATCCATGTACCACTTGCCGGGGAAGGCTGTGTGGAAATTAACTGTATACCACATTACTAGAACAATGGTTACAGGTGAGTAACCTATATTTCCAAGGGTATGGATACCCGTTCACTGTCCACACTCTGGTGGACTCCTAGCAGTTTTCTTGGAGGACACGGCAAGGCATGAAACCTTATGTGGCAAGCAGAGACTGGAGAACCGAAGTTCCAAAAGCAGCATCTCGGCATGACTCAGTGCCAATGCTCTAGTGGGGAATGAAGGTGTGTGCTTTTCTCCGCGTGGCAGCCCTTCAGATTTCCTGTACTGGTGTGTCATTGGAGGCAGCTACCAAGTCAGCGGTATGTCTAATGGCGTAAACCCCAAGGCCTCTGGGAGGCTCTCTATCAGCCGGCCAACAGGAGAGGTCGATGCAGCATGTTATCCACCTGCCAGCTGTCTGCTTTGCTCTCAGTCTGCCAGGCACAGCCTCAGCATATGTTACAAACAGCTAATAAGCCTCACCCCCCCCAACTCCAGTTGTGCACTCCTTAAGACAGTGTCCTCCGCAGGGTCAGGTATGAAGCCTGTGATCGGCCTCCGAGGTCAGGCTGGTAAAGTAAGTTGATCACCTGGTTAAGGCGAAACTCCGATACGACCTTCAGGAGGAACTTTGGATGGGGAAGAAGGATGACCTTGTTCTTGGGGAGGACCAGGTAAGAAGACACATCAGAGATTACCAGAAGCTCACTGATCCTTCTGGCTGATGTGATGGCGACCAAGGAGCCCGTCTTCCATGACAGGTGAGACATCTCACACCTGTGCACAGGCTCAAATAGCTTGCCCATGAGCACTGCCAGCATCAGCAGTAAATCCCAGATGGTGGTGATGGTTCATGCACTGGAGGAAGACAGGTGGTCAAAGCCCTTGAAAAACCACCCAACCACCTTCTCATGGGCCACTATCAGCATACCAGCCCATGCCCAGTATGCAGAAATGGCTGCCAGGTACACCTTGAGGGTCATCGCTAGCAGTCCCGAGAGAGAGAGAGACCAAAGGTACTCCAGGATGCTCACCACAGGGCAAGCAAAGGGATCAAGCTCCTTGCCCTGGCACTAAATGAAGACCCTCCTCCATTTAAAGGCAGAGTACCTGCATGTCCTCTCTTTTCAGGAGACCTCCATAACGTGGAGCACATTTTCTGAAAGATCCAAGGCCTTAAACTCTAGCTGCTCAGGAACCAGGTTGTAAGGTGCACAGAATGAAGGTCTGTGTGCAGGACCATTCCCTGTTGTCTGGTCAACGGGTTCGGATGAATAGGCAACCACCACGAAGGCCTGCTGCTGAGGCGGAGGAGATGCAGATACCAGAACTATCTGGTCCAGTCTGGAGCCATCAGGATCATCTGAGCCTTGTCCTTCCATTCCTCAACAACCACCTTGTGCATCAAGGGGAATGGAGGGAAGGCATACACGAGGCCTGGGGACCAGGGCCTCATGAAGGCAGCCCCCAACAGTGTCCTGGACCATGGGGGGGTGGGCACAAAACAGCCTCAGCTTTCTCTTCTCCCAGGAAACAAACAGGTCCACCCGAGGAGTGCCCCACAGGGGGAGTACCTCCCCTCCTGATGCAGGGACCACTTGTGTGATATCTCTCCCACCCAGCTGAGAGTGTCTGCAAGCTGATCATTCACCCCCGCGACATGGATCTTCAGAAGATCTGCACTCAGGCTGTGCACATGGGTCCAGGTGCAGAGGGCCTCCCAACACAGAGGAAGGGAGTGAGTTTCACCCTGCCTGTTCAGGTAAAACATGGTCATGGTGTTATCTGTCTGGGCTTACACAACCTGATCCCTGATCAGCGGAACAAAGTCCATGAGGGCTAGACGCACTACATGGAGCTTCAGCAAGTTGGTGTGGTAATGGGATTCCCTGAGTTACCAGAACCTTTGGGCTCTGTGGTCCCTCAGATGCTCCTCCCACCCCAGCAAACGTGTGCCCATTACCAGTGTGACAGTCGGCTCTGGGCAGACAAATGTGATTGCTTCCTCCAGATGTTGTGGGCCAGTCACCACTGGATGGAATCCCACATCAGCTGGGTCACTAAGACCAAGAAAGATTTGATGTTACAGGGCAGAGGATATACTGCCTGTGTAGTGGGAAGAGCGTAGCTTAAAGACATCTGATGAACCAGCATGTCCACTGGAACTGCCAGAGTATGGATAGCAAACTGCATCCATGCCCTTAGCAAGAAATTTAACTAATGGTCTCACTAAAGCCATTTTAGAGACTGTGCTCTGTTGCACACTAGCTGTCAAGTTTATTTCTAGTACTTAGTCTTATACAGGATAGTGTTGCAAAGCAAATGAAGTGCAGGCACATGCTGCCGGACTCTGGGCTGAACTGGCAAGGGTACAGCATACCTTCATTCCCACCTAGGGGCCACCAAGTCTGCCGCCACTCTGCCTGTGGATGCTGAGGCAAAGACAGAGCAGTTGGCCCCTGGTGGGCTCCTGGACAGTGGGGGTACCACTGCAGAACAGCTTTGGCATACTGGTGGAACAAGGCAACCAAGAGCAGGTTCCCATCGTAGTGGGAAAGGAGGGGTCCTCAGAAATGGAAGACACAAGAAGGGAAGGACTGGCCTCCAGCCAAAGAGGAGGAAGCTGGCGGTGGGGGAATCAATAGTGAGGGACACTGAATTAGGAGCTGGAGAGGGGAACGATAGGGATGTGAGGTGCTTGAGGGGTGCCTCAGTTTGAAGGGATGGAGAACGGATCCTGCGGATTGTTACAGAAAAGGGCGCTGGATGTCGCTGTCCATCTTGGGACAAATTACCTAGCAAGGCAGAGAGTAGGGGTAGTACAGGGACACTTCAGGGAGCTGGGCGGGGACCTCAGGCAGAAAACACACACTGTGTTTTTTCTGAGGTGCTACCTGTAAAGGGCAGGGGAATGGCAAGGGTACTCAACACCACAGCCTTACAGACCGGTTGGGGGGCACAGTACATGAAGGAGGGCTCTGACTACTAGAAGCCAACCTGAGAAGATGGGGCCCTCTATAAGAGAGACTGCCTACACCCTTTTGGGATAGGGGCTGCAGTTCTTGGTGGGAGATTTAGATGCTGCTGCGTGGATGAGCATTTAATCTAGCTGGGGGGGCTGAAAAACAGAGGAAAGCAACAACTGCCCCCACCACACACACACACGGTAAAATGACAGAGAGAAAGAGAACTTGAGGGGTGAAAACACCCCAGGACAGAGGCACAGGAATACAGGGACAAGATGAAGGAAAAGGGAGATACAACTTGGTTAGGGGAGGAGCAGGGTTCGAAGGGGACCAGGAATGTAGAACACAAAATGAGAGGGGTGAGTCAGAGAGAGCCTCAGGTAACAACATTGGTAAAAAAGGGAGGAAGACAGAGGGCATCGGGCAGGGGGTGAGAAGGTGTGGAAAGGCATGTGTGCCAATGCCAGGAGCCTTGGAAACAAAATCTGAGACTTGGAGGCTATCATGGCAGAGGCTAACCTGGATCTAGTGGCCATAACAGAATCATGGTTCACCAAGCACCACAACTGGGTCTTGGTCACACCGAGCTACTCTCCTTTTAGGAGAGAGAGGGTGGGAAGGAGGGGAGGAAGGGTGGCATTATTTGTAAAAGCCACTGAGGTAAAGGTGTACCAAGGTGAAGAGGGGCAGAAGGTGCTGTGGTCCATCCAGGAGATTGGCTCTGGGACCATTATCTGTACCAGGGTACTGTAAGGACCTCCAGCACAAGGGGATGGACAAGGCGCAAGAGGAGGCCATCATCGGGATGGTAGGAAGAGGGAAGTACTACTAGCTGGAGATTTCAATCTGCCAGATGTCGAGTAGAAAATTCCAACTAGTGTTTTGGCAAAGAGCAGGCCCATCCCTGACTCCCTAAAAGGGGCTTTCCTCAGGCAGCTAATTCATTAAGGAACCTACTAGGATAGGGGTAGTGTTGGACCTGGTGCTAACAAACCAGAACAGCATTACAAATGTCAGAGGGCAGTCCCCTAGGTACCAGTGATCACTGTACAATGTGGCTCAATATAAGAGATGGAACAGAGGCAAGTCACACGAGGACAAGGGTCCTGGACTTCAGGAGGGTGGATTTTAAAAAACTGAGAGACTGCCTTGAGGGGGGATTGCAAAGAAGGAGTAATGGCTCGGTAGGGAAGAATACGGGATGGTATAATAAGGGCAGCAAACCTCTGCGTGAATGAGGTAAGCAGAAGGAACAGGAACTCTCTATGGTTCTCCAAAAAAGTGGCAAGAGGGGTGAAGGAAAGGGTGGCATTTAAAAGGTACAAAGCATCTCAGACTGTCCCACACCAGCTGTTCAGTGTATGACAAGTCCTCCTCCTTTGAGTTGTACCTTAAGGGGGTAGTGAGGTCTACTAAGTTATAGTCTTGTGGTTAACTAAGCTAGAAAGATGTAACTGCAGATGCCCATGGCAAGTTGCATATGTACTGCATTGACAAAGAAAATTAATAAAGATTATATTAATAAAAAAAAACCAAGAGGTAGAAAGGAACAGAGAGGGAGGAGGAAGGGAGGTGTACCAAGGCAGGCAGAGGGAAGCAGGTAAGATGGTTTGGGAAGGAAAGATGCGGACAAAAGAAAGGATTGCTAGAGAAGTGGCTAAAGGGGAGAAAACTTTTCTCAGATACGTCAGTGAGATGAGAAAAGCAAGGTGAGGGATACAAGCTTTAGAAGGGCAGAAGGGGGAGACTGTGCAGAAGGGGACCAGCAGAAAGCAGACATTTATGTTGAACAGTTACTTCTTCTCAGTCTTCACAGTAGGGGAAGGCTGGGATGAAAACCAAGGAGAAGCGAGAACAGCAGAGCGAGGGAGGTGTACACAAGTTCATTTTCAGCGAAGAGGGTCCTGAAAGGACTAGCAACCCTAAAGGTGGATAAGGCTATGGGACCAGATAGGTTACACCCCAGGGTAATGAAAGAGCTCAGGGACATGCTTGCTGCCCCGCTGACAGCCTTGTTCAACAGTTCACTGGAAACACGTATGGACTAGAGAAGGGCTGACATGGTCCCTCTACGTAAGAGCGGCGGTGGCAGGGAGGAGGCTAGCAATTACAGGCCCGTCAGTCAACTTCAGTGGTGGAGAAACTAATGGAAACCCTGCTGAAGGAGGGGTTGGCTGCGCATCTAGAATGTTGTGGGCTGCAGGACCACAGGTAGCGCAAGTCACGGGGGTGATTCATGCCACACAAATCTGACAGACTTCTTTGACAGGGTGACCAGGGAAATAGACATGGGGGAGGCAGTGGATTGCAGCAAGGCCTTCAACACTGCACAGAAGATTGATTAGGAAGTTGACTGGCTTAGGAGCGGGGCCTGAATTGGTAAACTGGGTTCAAAACTGGTTAATGGATAGAAAACAGAGGGGGGTGTTTCATGGCACACTCCCAGCGGTGTATCACAGGGTTCGGTACTGGGGCCAGTCCTTTTCAGTGTCTTCACGGGAGACACTGCAGAAGAACTGGAGGGAAAAGTATGCCTTTCTGTAGCTAACACAAACACCTGCAATATGGTGGGCACCCAGGAAGGGGTGGAGAAAATATGTACATTAGGGGTCTAAGGAAACAAGAAAAGGAGTCAAAGGCATGGCAGCTGGGGATCAATGCCAAAAAGTACAAAATCATGCACCTAGGGTATAGGAATCCTGATGTTAGGTATAGGATGGGGGATACTTACAGTCACTAGACAGGAAAAGAACCTTGAAGGAAGTGGTGCTGCCCCTGAATCGCTCCCTGGTATGCCCCCACCTGGAGTACTGTATCATTTTGGAGATCACACCTCAGAAAGGACCTAGACAGGATAGAGGCGGTCCAGAGGAAGGCAACCAAAATGGTGCAAGGTTTGCAAAGGAGGCCCTATAAAGGAAGGCAGAGGGATCTTAACATGTATACCCTGAAGGAGAGGAGGGTGAGAGGTGACATGCTTGATACCCACAAATACATCACGGGGGTAAACAGGGTGTATGGGGGAGTCTCTTTCAAATGAGGACAAGCTCCAGGACTAGGGGGCATGCAATAAAGCTGGGGGGGAGAGAGTCAGGAGAGATGTGAGGAAATATTTCTCCACTGAGAGGTAATAGATGCCTGGAACAGACTGTCAGCCAAAGCAGTGGATGCTACAACGGTGGGGGGACTTCAAGCAAGCATGGGATAAGCATAGGGGTATATGAGAACAGAGGCAGGGAGGGGATAGGGTTGCCGGAGACTAGATATGGTCTGCGGAGTTAGAATAGAAAGACAACACTTGGGCAGACTGGGTGGGCCAAGCAGTCCTTGTCTGCCGGGAAATTCTGCGTTTCTAAAGTCAGAGATTTTAAAAACAACGCATATGAGGCAGCCCACATATGTCAGTGACTGGGTTTGGGAGTGGATTCAGGATGTGTGCAGTGGACAGCAGGGCTGTGAAATAGCGATGCTAGCACTTTCTCAACCCAGGGAAGGGATGGTGCAGCGACTGGCAACACAGCACCCCCTACGGAGAGACAAGAAGCTTGCTGCCCCCCAGGGTTAGCTGTCATGTCCAAGGCTAAAACAGAAGGCTGGTAGCGCCATCATGTGGAGGAAGGGAACTGAAAAATGGAAGAGAAAGCCCTAGTGCCACTACACTGATGGTCAGGGTACACTCTGCCATGGAACTGGCCGCCCACTGAAGTGTTGGTGGTGGTCAAATGGTTGATGGGACTAGGTAGTCATATAAGATGGTAACTGACGCTGGGCTGTGGAGAAAAGCCCCTATAAAATAAACCCATATACTGCAGAAAATACGAGGAGCCGAGTTTTTCAACACAAAAATAAACATCCGAAATTATGGTAGTAAATAAATTATTTTTAAAAATGTTTGCCAAATTATTTCAGTTTCACTTTTTAATTGAAAATAAATTAAAATTTAATTTGCAATCATTATAAAATCATTATTTTTATTTATTAATTATATGTATTAACTGTGAAAATCTGTCTTAATGCATCAGGGTTCAAGCATGAGGTGTAAATGTAAGGAAATGTGGCGTTAGGGTAAAACATTTCCAGAGCCTTGGTGAATCTGAGGCACGGTCTCCCTAGCGGTTTGAACAACTACTTGACAAAGTGTTGGCATTGTCGTAACTTCCAACACTGTCTGTCCAGGTACAGAAAAACAGTCACATACTAATGCTTTGAGAGAATGTTATGATGTCAGGCAACACCAATACTGCTTAAGCCAAAATAGAAAGCAACCAGAATTAAAACAAAAACAAAAAAAAAGGGGAAGTAATGAAATAGCTTGAAAACTGCAAAACCCTCAATTACAAGCAGCAACGGAGAAAGAGGTGACCTATTTCTTCCAGAAAGGAAAGAAGGATCTGAAAGTGGTGGGGGTGGAGAGAACAGAGGGCGCATGATTAGGTGGTGGGAGAAGTCAAGTTTGAGACATTTTCAGTAATGGGGCATGCTCAGTAGATTCTGTTTCAGTACGGACAATGAACTGAACCTAGGCAACACGGAAAAAATACAACAGTTTTATAGCACATGGTTAAGGCTTATTGCAGATGGAAAATAGTGGTTTTCCAAATCTTGCTGTAGGACAGTTCAAAGGTCAAAAAGGTTGTTGTACTGTCATTCTGACATCATACTGATAGTAAAACTTTTCAGCCTTGAGCTGTTACCTGATTGGCTGACAGTGCTAATCAAAAAATACACACAAAAACGGCAGCGTTGTTTAGCGAGCGGCCGGGCAAGCAGTTCTTTAGGATAGTTTGGACATGGACTGCCATTGTGGGCTCCGTGTGTCCAAACTACCAATTTGCCATTTTTTTTTTTTTTTGGTAAATCACTGGCATAGTTATGGGTCAGAGTGGGACGGCAGTGAGGAGGACTCGTATCTTCAGGGATGGGACTGCAGCAGAGCAGTAATGAAGCAAGGATCAGTCCGGAAGCATCCAGGAGCAAGCAGGCGTGTGAATGCAAAGTATGAACCTTGTGAAATCAAACTTTATGCACTTCAGGGAACCATATACTTTATAAAACAGTGGAGAGATGACCATACACAACTAAGGCTGTGATTTCATCTCGGGAGTTGATGACATCATACAGACTTCTCGAGCTTCCCTCTTGAGGTTTCTATGATGTCATCAACTCCCTTGATGGAAACACAGCCTTGTTGTGGATGATCAGCTCTCTACTATTCTATATGTGGAAACAAAATTTGTTACCAGCATCTGTGCAAGAGCCCTTTAATATTATTTAAGATGTACCACTGCTTTTTCTGCAACTCTCCATTCTTTTTTTTTCCCTTAGCAACTTTTACAAGAACACTTTGGCATGTATATAAATATTTTCAGATCTTATATAGTATTATCTTACAACATGTCTAAAAGTGTTACCCAAAGACAGAAGCAAACTAGTAATTATCCACTTTGGTCCATTGGGAACCTTTATATTAATGTTATAAAGGACGCCCTGCTGTGGTTAATTACATCATTGCCTTTACTAGGTATAAAGCACGAAAGTCAGCTGGAGAATGTCTTAAAGCAGCAGTACCAGTTAACCAAGAACTGTTCATCACGTCCCACATTTTTGCACTGCTTAGTAGTTTAAAAGTTCCAATTTTACTTTTTGCTGTTTTCTGACAATTGTTTCCCCTGATTTTAATACATTTAAAATGTTGCGTGGATCCACAGGAAACATTGCAGCACAATACCATTTTTTGGTTTTCACTCTTTGCTTACACTGCATGTTCCTATGAACAGTCAGCAGACAAAGGAAGGGGCGATGCATTCCCACTACATCATACAAAATCATCAGTGAGTGAATGTTGGCAACCCTTTTCCCTCAGACGCCAATGTTGCATGCCTGGTAAGGGTCTGTGCTAAACTGTCAGAAAAAATAAAGAAAATGAAGAAAATCAAAAAAGTTGAAAGCAAGCGCTGCCTGACGGCTCAATGGGTATCACGTCATGCTCTCGTGCAGGTGACCGGAGTTTGAAAGCAAGCTCAAGGAGCCAGCTGGGCAGCACGGATCCTGGGGAGGCACTGCTGCTCCAC
Organism: Neoceratodus forsteri; assembly: GCA_016271365.2. Lineage (NCBI taxonomy): Eukaryota > Metazoa > Chordata > Ceratodontiformes > Ceratodontidae > Neoceratodus > Neoceratodus forsteri. Next base: position 943,017,435 of record CM028137.1, read on the forward strand.
AATGCTCCCAGCCTGCAAAGGATGGTGTCTGGTTCTGCCTCACTGACTTCATCTGTGGTGGGCCAGAGAGTCTGTTCTTCCAGGGGATGCCAGTGATGTGTCAAAGCCTGCAGGGGCTGTGCCTACTGGCAGGGAGGTGGGAGGGAGAAAACAGAAACAGCAGTGGTGCCGGCTTCATGAAGCCCCACTTGCTTGTCTCCAGCCCACACCATCGCTGGACCCCTGCCATCTGAATGTGTACTCCGGGGGGGGGGCAGCTCTGCCTCTCCTGGGCCCACCATGGGAGGCTATCCGATGGAGACTGTGGCAGGTAGGTCCAGGAAATCTACATGGCCAGTCAGGGGACAGCAGGGATGGCGCTGACAGCCACCTGAACTGCTGGGAGGTAAAGCTCTGTCGAAAAACAAAGGATTAAAGTTTTGTTTGTTGAGGGGTTTGCCTGACATTACTATTATTAACAAACTCTAGCCAGATTGGATACGGCTGTGGCGAGCTACCAAATGATCAAAGTTACACGCGTGCATAGAACATTTTGAATGACTGGGTGTAACTTGACCATTTTTTGGAGTTGTTTCAGCAAATTTTTAACATGGCCTTTTTGGGACCCCACCTCATGAAGAGTGCCAGTGTCATTTCATTCACTTGTCCTGAAAGGTGATTTCACAGAGTGACCGAGCCATTCTGTGACACAGGCGTGAACACACGTTTCGGGCAGGATGTGAGAAATGACAGCTGCACTGTTAATAAGGAGGTGTGCAAACATGGCAATGTTGAAAATCTGGAATGAAAATATTAAAACTTGGCTAAGTTAGGAGTATGCATAGAACCTGCGCCATGCACACTCGTAATGCAGTCATTTTTTTGGAATTTTTTCACCAAATTTGCAACATGGGCTTTTTGGGGCCCCACCTCATGAACAGTGGCACTGTTTTGCTAACTGACCCTGAAAGGTGATTCCACGCAGCAACCGCAAAATCACCTTTCGGGACCAAGTAATGAAATGACAGTGACAGTGTTCACAAGGAGGGGTCCCAAGAACCCTATGTTGAAAACCTGGGGCCAAAATTCCTTAAAATGGCTGATATATCAACATAAGTTGAAAACCCCATTGACTGCCATTATACCACGCTCACCTTTGATTCTTCAGTTTGCAGTTCGGCTTTGAAAAGTACAGACGTGTCCCAGTCCAGAGATGATGACAATGCCGACATCAAGTCGTGCGAAGTAAGTATGGAGTAAGAGGGTGGAGGTCAGTGCTCAGTGGGAGGGTGGGGAAGGGGACTGCGGCAACGACGAGGGACTGTTTGCTTCTTTGCAGGTAAAAAAAAAAAAAAGACGGGGATGTTTTTCTTTATTTACAGGGGGGAAAACACAAATTTGGGCATACTGGGGTGGGCTCCCAGTGTGTCACATGAGTTGGGGGGTACATGATGCTGACATGGGGATTGGGCACCCTGATGGTGCAGGGATGGGGAATGGAGGGAGTGGGGAGGACAGCAGCAATGGGAGACAGCAAAAAATAACCCATAAATTTGGGCACACTGGGGTGGGCTCCCAATGTGCCATGAGTTGGGGGGTACATGATGCTGACATGGGGATTGGGCACCCTGATGGTGCAGGGATGGGGAATGGAGGGAGTGGGGAGGACAGCAGCAATGGGAGACAGCAAAAATAACCTGAGCAAATTTGGGCACACTGGGGTTGGCTCCCAATGTGCCATGAGTTGGGGGGTACATGATGCCGATGGGGGGGTTTGGGTACACCGATGGCGTGGGGACGGGGAATGGAGAGAGGGAGGCAACAGCATCAGTGGGAGGGAGCAGGACAGTTTTATTTGCTGCCGGGACTGGGACAGAACAGAGGGAGTGGGGAGGACAGCAGCAGTGGGAGGGTGAGGAAAGAGTGCCATCTGCAAGATGGCGGTGACGCAACTGCGCATGCACGGCATTTGCGCATGCGTAGTTGTGGTGAATGGCATTCTGACATTCCCAAGATGGCGGCACCAGCAGAACTGCACATGCGTGCAGAGCATGAATGCGCAGTTCTCATACTGGAATGTGGAAGTAACAGCAGAAATAATGCGGCTTATTAATCTGCAGCCGCTGACTGTGGTGGACTGTTCCCAGCTCTGTTGGACTTTTGGAAAGATACTTCCAAAAGTCCAGCAGAAGCGTCCCACGATCGTCCGTTTTCAGGCTATAGAATGTAAAATGGCTGTAGGATCCACTCACGGCTGTAAAAAGAAAATTTTTATCAACTAGTACCGCTCCCTTAAAACTGACTATCCCAAACTGTCTCATTATCTAACATACGTATGGGAGAACATTTATTTTAGCTAGACTGTATTATGTCTTGAATCTTTTATTAGCATGGCAGATTTGCCAATGATCTTACCTCAAAGACAAAAGGCTGCACAAACAGCATATTAATCTTGCACTGAGCTTAGATGGCAAATTACATTCATATGCAATTACTATACCTTTCTACTTTAAACCTGCCCTCAAAGTGCTACACAAACGTGAAATAGGCTTATTATTCATAAATTTGAATGTTATAATGTCTGTGCTTGTAAAAAGCAATTTGTTGCAACACCTCAAAATATACAAAGTCCCCACAATGATGCACTGCCTTGATTCTCTTCCTATTATTATGGCTTCTGTTTGAGAATCAGGAGAAATATTTCTACATAACAACTAAGTTTATAAACGCCTGCTTCAGAAATGGAATTTTTTTTTTTTTAAACTTATGATACCTGTAGGTATTTATCAGGTAACTAAAGATAACTGGAAACATAAAGCACATTATCTATATATTTTAAACATACTTTTTAAATTCAATGTCTTTATTTAACCAGATAAGAAAATGGAGGTTACTCACCTGTAATCATAGTTCTACTACTAGTTTTCAGTTTATATCCACACAGCCAGTTGCTGGGTGTAGCTCAGTTCACCGGAAATGTTTTTAAGTTGGACTTCTCTAACCATCTGTGGTGTTGTCCTTGGGTTCTGCCCTGCTTGACAAAACACCTGCAAGCTGGAAACAGGAATCCAAGCAAGTCTTGCCAGGGGAGGTTTTGTGGGTTGTGTGGATGTGAACTGAATACTAGCAGTAGAACTATGGTTACAGGTGAGTAACCCCTACTTCTAACTCTGAGGGCTAGTTTGTGGCTTTAGCCCTCCCCAGCCCCCATGCTGTGATCACTGCCAAATTCCCCAGAGGAGTCAGCCTGCTGCAGTGAAGGTACAGGACGAGCTCCCTTCTGAACTTGGTGCCTTTTCTGGCACACTCACACCCGGACAGCTGAATTCAATCCCCTTAATCTGTACCAGCTCCTTAGGAGTTGCTGCTTGTCCAGAATTTAATCTCTGTAATTTGTGCTAGCTCCTTAGAAGCTGCTACTTTGTCTTTGGCTATTTTTTTGGCCCACCCACCTTGCCACCACTCTATTAAATGCACTATTGCTCCGCCCTCCCTAACTTGACTGCTAACTATTGGGAAGTACGTTTGTAGGTAGGTCTTTTCCTGTCAACTGGATCCTTACCTTTTCTGGAGTTTGTATACACTTTTTACTTCCAATTTCCATTGTCTTCTCAGTCCTTCTCACGTGCTTTCTCCTCTGACTGTACACACAGTGATAAACGCCCCTAAATTTTCCCTGGAAAGTAGCTGGGCAAAATCACATCCTCGTACAGCTTTTGCTTAATTCTGTGCTCTTACCATTTTAACTGAAGCTGATCTGCTTATGTTTCTCGTACTTCTGAACTTAGAGGCATTACTACTAGAATTTGAACTGTCTCTACATCCAGCTGCCTCTACACCCAGAGATCTGCTAAACTGAATCAATAAAACCAGTGAGGTATCTGTGTCCCTTACACGACTACAGATTCCTGCCTACCATGTTGGTTTTTTCAACATGACCAGGGATAATCCTGGAGATAGTTGGATTGTTACGTGCCCTTGCATCCCTCTCCGCCCTCACTCATATGATATCGGCTTGCAACCCAAGGTCTCATTCTCATGACGAATCCTCTTTTGTCTACTCAAATCTCCTGATTAATAAAATCTTGCCCCAATATGCAACTGGTCCCTTAATGTCATCTGCCCTGCCAAACTAGGATACTACCTCCACTCTTACCCTCCCCATGTGTCTAAAGGTTTCAGGTGCCTTTCTCAGCTCCTCCTAGAGACATGGGTTCCCCTCTTGTGCTTATCAGCATCTGGTGACACAAAAATAAACCCTGGCCCCTCCTCCGTTGCAAGTCCTGTCAACTTCTCTTACGGGTTCTCCACTAAGGGCATTAAAATTGTCTACATGAATATAAGAAGCTTGCCAGACAACTCTCCCAAACTGGACGCGTGGGTTGCTCTACACTCCCCCCCGACATACTGGGGCTAAGACTTGGCTTAAGCCTGACATTCCTGACGCTATGTGTAATCTAAATGGCTATAACCTTATTAGATCTGACTACCTCTCCAAACGGAGGGGACGTGGGGTTGCCTTCTATTATAAAGTGCATCTCAATGTCACTGTTCGACACTCTGGGTTAAATGACTCCTGTGAAACCTTGCACGCTGTGTGGTGCAGAGAAAATCAATATGATATGTGCCTATAACCCACTGAAGGGCGCTCTCTCTGGGCTTAACCTGATAACTAAGCTACTCTCTCTCCAGGACTTACATGTTCCCCTAAAGAGGAGGAGAATACGGGGCTCTGAAACAAGATGGTTGCATAGTGATCTCCTGGCTTCTATGAGAAGAAGGGACAAGGCCTGGGCATCAGCTAAGAAGTCTCAACTGCCGGCAGACTGGGATAGGTACAGAACTCTGAGGAATGCCTGTAAAAAAGACATACAGGAGGCCAAAAGGGAATATTGTAATAAATGTCTCCAATCCTCCGCAAGGGATGCCCGGGGGTTTTGGAACCACATCAAACATTTTACGGGACAAGGACCCAAGCCATCTATAACTGAAATGACACTGAATGATGTCAACTGCAACAAGTTGGTTACGACTGCAAATGCTCTTAACGCCACTTCTCGGACCCCTCTGTGTACCTGGAAAATTCAGGTCAGCCTCCTGCACTCACTGATTGTAATGATGTGCCTACTCAAACACCCTTTACCCTAAGGATGGTCACTTCTGCAGAAGTGCTGTGACTTCTTAAAGCTATCCCTGTCCACAGATCTGCAGGGCCTGATGGTTTACTGCCTGAGTGCATCAAATTAACAGCCCCTGCTGCTCCAATTGTGAGAATTTTCAGCTTATCCATTATAACCCAGACAGTACCAACTTTATAGAAAATCACTCGAGTGGTTCCTGTTCATAAGAAATGGGACCCAAAAAACATGGACAATTACCGACCGATTGCCATTCTCTCTACTCAAACTATTTGAGAAGGTTGTGGCCACCCAGGTCACTCCATATCTCCATATAAACAAGCTCCTATCCCCTGCTCAGCATGGTTTCCGACCAAGGCACAGTATAACAACCGCACTAATTCAATTCTCTAATGATGTCTTAATGGCATCAGATAAGGGCATGTTCACAGGGGCCCTTTTTATTGACCTAACAAAAGCATTCAATCTTGTAGATGACCCACTACTGCTATCCAAGTTGTACTCACTTGGCTTCTCCCAGGATGCCACCTCTTGGTGTGAGAGCTACCTCTCAAAAAGAAAGCAATTCATTAAAATAGGAACTACAATCTCTGACCTTGCCCCTACCTTTGTCGGAGTCCCCCAAGGATCTATCCTTGGCCCCCTCCTTTTCACTCTTTTTATTAACAATCTGCGCACTCTGCCCTGTTCCTCCTCTAGGATCCTCTGTGTGGATGACATGGTACTTTACTCACATGCTAAAGACCTGCCTTCCACAAATGCCAATCTTCAATCTGATTTTGACTGTCTACAAGCATGGCTGCTACTAAACAAGCTTCTTCTAAACTCTTGAGAAAATGATGGCCATGCTTTTTGGCTCCTCATCTAGAATCAAATCCTATACCTCTCCCCTTTCAATCCAGGACCCGGAAGACTCCCCCCGGAGACGGTCAACTCATTCAGGTATCGCGGGGTCACACTTGACCCATCTCTTGATTTCACCCTTCACATTGCAGCCGCGTGTAAGCTGGTTAACATAAAACTGGGACTGGCCTATAAAATCAGGCCCTCCCTCAATTCTGCTGTCAGGCTTGCTACAGCTCAAGGTATACTCCGTCCTTGTTTAACATATGGCTCTACAGCCTATTCTGAGGTGAGCAAAGGTGCGTTCCAAAAATGGAGCACATGCTACAATAGCGCATATGCCGATTTGCACTCTCGTGCCCAGACTAACTCATTGCTGCCAACCCTACTCCCCATCTAGGCTGGCTCTCCCCGTCCTTGCATCGGCTCTATACTTCTGACTGTCTGATTGACAACATAGCCAGAAAAGGAGCTCTGGAGTCCCTATCCAATATGTTAAACCATCCCACTCTAGCTTACCCCCGAGATCTGAACAATTTCCTCTTGAAATTCCTACAAGTTCCACAAAAAAAGAGGAACTTTTCCTTTGCGACATCTGTGCCCAAAACTTGGAACTCCCTCTAAATGTCAAACTCTCCAAATCCCACCAAGCTTTTATAAAGGGTCTTTGATCCTTCCTTAGGGACTCCGACATTTACTCCTGCTCTGACATTCTTGTGCCTCCCAACTAGTTGCTATACCTGCTCCACTAAATGGCACTTACTCTCATATCTGCACCTGTATCACCTGCCTGAGTACTGCCTCCTCCTCAGTATTATATCAAAATGTTATTTGACTCCCTGAATGTTTTGTGGACCCACTGCTGCATAAATCAGTTTGTGACGTGGATACTGCACTCCTGCCAGTACCGCCGCATGCCACTCTCCCTGGTTGCCTGAAAATAGTATCCTTGTCTAGTGCACTGCATGTATTTTTCTGTTCTTGCCATTTTAACTGTCTTTGTCCAATTGTAAACACTGCTTTGTTCAAATTTTGCTTAATTCCTGTTGTGATATGCCCATTGTATTTCCTGTCTGTACAATGTTCCACTGTTTGTAACTCTCTCGGGTCGTGACCGAAAATAGGCAACATTCTTGTCTAGTGCACTTACCCGGTAAACAAAAACGAAATAAATAACTAACCAGATTCAGTTCACTATGCACATTTAGGCAGATGCCTAGCAGTCCTCTAGGAGGTGGTGGCAAGGCACACAACCCAAATTAGGCAAAGAAACAGCAGGACTGAGTTCCCACACGATGCATCACAACGACTGAGCACGTAAATGCTATAGGATATCTGAACGTGTGAGTACTGAACCAAGCAGCAGTCCCGCAGATCTCCTCAACCAGGAAGTACCTGGCAGCAGTACATCTGGTGGAATAACCCTTCAACCCATGGGCTGCTCCCCAACAGCTAACTGATAACACAGACTGATGCAGAAAGTTATCCAGTGGACAGTCATTTGCTTGGCTACCAGTCTGCCTGGAGTGGCTTCAGCATGGTTAAGAAACAGCAGGCAAGCCTGGCTGCAAACCTTGGCAATGCATTTCTTATAGTCAGGAGTACATGGTGTACATCCAAGGTATGGAATGTATGTTTCCAGTCTAAAGCATGTGGCTTTGGGAAAAAGATGGGGGAGTTAAAACCCCTGGTTATGGTGAAATTCCAAAACTATTTTCAACAGAAACTTAATTTGGAGGAAGGGGGGTGAAAGAAGACCTTGTTATTGTGGCAAACCAGATACAGAGGATCAACTGAGAGCATCTGAGGCTCACTCACCCAACTGGCCAAGATGATGGCAACCAGAAAAAGTTTTTTCACATGGATGTGACATCTCACACTCGTCCTTAGGCTTGAATGGTTTTCTCATCAAATCTGCAAGCACTAGCAGTAGGTCTAATGGTGATGAAGGCTCTTGCTCCAGATGGGACAGGTGATCCAGCCAGCATCAGCATACCAGCCTGCACCCAGTATGCTGGAATGGCGGCTAGGGACAGGACTCATAACCCCCGCTTGAGATACGGATCATAGGTATTCGAGGCTGCAAACCACAAAACAGGGATGGTGCCTCTCTTCTGTTCTGTGCACCAGTGCAAAAACCATGTCCGCTTAAAGGAGTAAGTTTTACAAGTTGACTCCTTACAGAACGCCTTCAGAACATGGAGAATATCTTCTGAAAGGCCCAGAGCCTACAACTCTAGCTGCTTAGCAGCCAGATCCTGCAGGTTCAGAAGCCAAACTGTCCCCCTATATCTTGTCAGCAGGCCTGGATGTAGCAGAAGCCACCACAGGGGGACTGCTGCTAATGTGGAGGCAGATTAGCACTTTGTACCAAAACTGTCTGGGTCAGTCTGAGGCTGTCAGGATCGTGTTTGCTCTGTCCCTGCATGGCTTGAGAACTGCACTGTGGATTAAGTGGAATGGAGGGAAGACATCCAGAAGGCCATGGCTCCAGGGCCAGGAGTAAGCATTCCCCATCAGCATTCCTGTCTGAGGGGGGCAGGCACAGAAATGCCTTCGTTTTCTGTTCTCACAGGAGGCACAGAGGTCAACCAGATGTGTGCCCCATTGGGCGAACAGTTGCGACACCATATCCTGATACAAGAATCACTTGTGTGATGTCTCTGTTACTCTGCTGAAAGCAATCAATCAACTGACTGTCCTCCCCTGCCATGGTATCCCGACATTAGAGCGGAGTGTATATATACAGCGAGGACATTAGGGCACAGGAAGGAGGGCTAAGTGTGTTTGAGCAGATCTGACTATGGAGCAAATGTGTTTTGGTAGAGGTGAACGGTATGGGATAGGGACACAGGTGTGTGTTGTATCGCTGGGTGGTTGCTGCTCAGGTGAATGCTGTGCCGGCGTCTGGCACTGTCTTCTTCTTCCCTCTGTGTGTTTCTCTGTGTCTTCATGGTTTCTGGTGTTGTGGCATGTGGTGATTGGACAAATGGGTCTGGTCAATCAGATTCGTTGTTCCTGCAGTCGTGGTTTGTCCCATAGCATACTCTGCGGCATATTTTCCAATAAAATCTCACACCTGACTTCACAGTTATCTGCTCTGTTTTTTTGCTGTGTCTGCCAAGGCTGGCATCCTCCAGTAAATGTGTGACCTGGAGTGGGTTATATATAGTTTTGGGGGGGGGGGGCAGAGATGTGCACGGAGTTCTTCGGGTTCTGTGCGGGTGGTTCACAGTACATTATGGTGGTTGTCCTTTGTGTTGATGGTGTACCTAACTTGTGGTATAATTACTGTTCGAGTCCTTTTATTCAAATAAAATCAGCAAAACAGCACCCCAATCACCTAACCATGCCAACCCAGCAAGGTGCTGAATGTTTCGCACAGGCGCACTGCACTTTTTCAAGAGTATTGCACACAATTGTTATGATGTTCTCTTCCTTGGTGTGAGTGTGTACTGCACTTTCCTGCATTGTTCCCGGGTTACAATTTACTGCTGGCACCATGTTCTGAGCAGTAGCTCTGTTTGGACTTTAAGAAGAAAGACACAAGGATCTGCATTGTTCGAAGCATTCTCTCTCTCCTGAATGACGACCCTGCCTAACAACCTGCTGGACTCAAATTTGTCTCGGTCACTCCCCTCAGGGAGCCGAGCCATAAGGGGTAAGTTATGGGGCCTTCAGTGCAGCTGGAGGGGGATGTCAGGTGGTGGTACTGTGGGGGTCTGATATGGAAAGGGAAGCAGCAAATTGTTTAACCAGGAAAGACACACTAAGCTGAAGCTTGTTTCCAGGTGTGACCTGGGAGCACAAGGAAGTTAAGTGACTTAGGGTCACACTGTAAGCAAGCGGGGGCCTGTGGGACTCAAACCCATGTCTTCAGGTTTGTAGATCAGTGCCGTAAACCACAGCACTATACTGCCTCCCTGGTGAGTATGGGATAGATATGGGGTACATCTCCACCTGAGCCTGATGAATAAACAGAATTGAAAAGACAAAAAAATGCAAAGTGATGTACACGGACAGCAAAAATCTGCAGAGAGAATGTGGCATTATACAATGGCAAGAAAGAATCTTGGACTGTGATTGGTCAGTCTGGAGCTGGCCCCGTGGTGTTATCCCAGCATAACATCACAGGTCTAGTCTCAGCAGTGTGAACCTCTTGAATGTTTAGATTTGCATTGCTTCGTCTTCTCTTAAGAAACAAAGATACTTCTCCATACTAACAAAAACATTCTTTAAAATTATTTTTTTTATTCTGTATATAATAACATGCCATTGTATAATAGGAATAATGCACTCCAGGGTGTGTGTCGTGCTGGGATAACGCCACACCTGGGACGCTGGATGCATTCGGCCTGCCTGGTCATGCCCAACCCCCACCCCCGGCATGGCGTTATCCCAGCACGACACACACCTTGTCATGCATTATTAATGGAATCACAGCAGAGCATTCCCAAGAGGAAAGGCACCTAGGGGTTATTAAAAAAAAAGAACAGCACTTTGAAATCCTCTTCTCTATGCAGGACAGAATATGGGAACATTAATAACATGCTACGAAATATATCAGGTTGGGTTTGACAAGTCAAAAACAAGAAGTGATACTGCCGTTGTACAGGTTAATGGTTAAGCCACACCTGGAGCACTGCGTGCAGTTTTGGAACCCTCATCTGAAAAAGGATGAGGAAAAGAAACTATTCAGCAGAAGGCAACAGAAATTATCCAAAGGTAGGACCCATCAGGAAATATTAGTTTAAACATTCACTAGAAGAGAGGGTAGAGAAGGGAGGCATGATGCATGCAGGGACGCAAGAGGTTGAACTCCTCAGATTTATTTAAATTAAGGCATAACACAACCACCAGCGGCCTCAAACTCAAACTAGTAAGGGAAGTTTAAGATGGACTTACTTCTTTACAGAGAAGGGGTGGATAGGAGAAACACTATACCCAGTAGTGTGATTAATGCAAGAAACTTTTCCAGGGTTCAAATCCAAAAGGGATAATTAAAAGTAGGTAACTATAAGCTACAGGAAGGGTGGGGGCTCTGGAAGCTCTAAAGGACTAAGGAATGCTAGGTAAGAACAACAGTGCAGACGTAATGGACTCTTCTATTCTCTACCATCTGTGTACTGTATGTAACCCCTAGATGGCGCTATCCCAGGGGCTACTACCCCTGCCTGATTTGCCACTAACAGGTTGAGGGGCCTGGATCCGATGGCGGGTGCCTCCACCCAGAGGTCAGGGTTTGCAATAGTTAAACTAACTTGGTCACAGCCCTCTGGGACACTGCAACCCCCCTTTCTTCCCACTAGTGGCCCACACAATATATTAGAATTACCTTCACAGTACACTTACCCCCAGGACTGGTTCAGGCACTGGGACCTCCTGTAAAATAGATACAGTGCAACAATCACAGTACAATACTTTAACAGAGACAAATACCTCAGGCAGTATAACTTTGCGAAACAAGCAGCTCTGATTTATTTAGGGGAATATAACAAGGACAGGGAAATCAGGTTAATTAGCTTATCACTTTATTCATCTACCTATGGCTCTGTGCACAGGCCTATCCTACAGTTACTGTCCCTGGGTACCCAAGCCCTAGTGGCTAGTCCAAACCGTGAGCTGGTAGGGCCCTCTACACAGAGAAAAGAAAAATTAGTTAAACAGTCAGCAGTACAGTAATTCCATTTGGATTTAATGTGGCAATTCAACAGGGAGCGACCCTGAATTAGTACTCACGACCTCCAAACAAGATCGGGTCCTTCAACGTCAGCAGGGCTACTCTTGAGCGCCACGAGACTCCTCACACATTTATACGACAAACTGCAACAGGCAAAGTCCTTTAATGGCAGCAGGATTCACTTGAGCTACACAAGCCTCCTCACACATTTATATGGTAAACAGTAACAGGCAAAAGTCCTTTAATGGCAGCAGGATTCACTTGAGGTACACAAGCCTCTTCACACATTTATATGGTAAACAGAAAGTACTATACCAGGCAGGCTGCTTCTCTATCCCGATCGCAATTACTGCACAATACCCGGGAGAACACACAGCAGATTCAGTTCCTGACAGACCAAGTGCAATTCAGCAATTTCTCCAGTCTTCTACAGGGTGAGCCTGGTTTCTACTCTTCAGATATCCTTTAATTCTCTTCACAGGACAGATTCAGTCCTAACAAGCAGTTACACAAGCTGCAGACCGGAACTCTGGGCCTTACACACGTTTCCCGACTAAAACTGCACACCGAAAAAGCACAGGGCTCCTTCCCTCTTCACTGCCAGAGCTCAACTGAAACTCCAGCAGACAAAACGGGCACTTCCTTTGAGTTCCTCCCAGTTCTTGGCTGGATTGGCTGTCACTCACAATAGACTGCCCTGTTGGTCCAAAAAGCGTCAAGTCCAAACTACATCTCCCAGAGTCACTGCCCATAAAATCCTCTTGTGGCTGGCTCAGATTACGAGTCCAGGTTCTGATTCGTCCAAGGCACCATTTAGAGCTACCTTAACCCACACTGATTGGTCCAGTTCAGCAGTTCAAAACTAGAATGGGGAACTAGGCAAACACAGTTCTGACTGCAAAAAAGCGGTTAGACACACTGTATTTTCATTATTACTCTAAATGATTTCTGGCAAACAGTTACATCTTTCAGACAGGTTCCTTTGCACTCCTAGTGACTGCAAAATGGAGTGAATTGGCAGCAGCTCGAGGTGGTACTCAAGCAGAGAAGCACACAGTCCCCCCCATACCAAACTAATTATGTCTGCAAGCAGACAGCTCTTAAAGAGACAGTACCAGAGGCTCTAAAAACACTCACTGATAAATGGCTTAAACGCCAAACACCATTCAGGCTTGGAGCATTCAAGCAAACTCCTGGAAGTCTTTTGGGAACCCCCATTTGCAGGGGGGTTACATGTATATGACCTGGTCAACCGCCTCAGAAATTCAAAATATACTGTACCTGCTACCAATGGAAACAGAACACACATAACACACAGTGTTTTGGTTTCAGATGATCCTTACTACAGAGAATCTAATACTAAAACCAGCCTGCTACCTAGCATGGCCATTTCTAGCAACATCAAATTTTAATAAAGAGTTATGAAATTAAAATGTCAGAATCACAAACAGACTTAAATAGGATCATTACCTGATAAAAAAAACTACTACTGATTAAAATAATCCACAAACCTGACCCTGAAAACGAAAAAGCAACAGATGGGTGACAAACCTGGGGGGTTTAAAACATGGGTCAAGTGAGAGACCCACTGGTGTAAAAACAGTGTGGGTCAAAACAGAAACCTAATGCGTTAAAAATGAACTGAAAGCAAACTTTTCCACAGCACAATAGCGGAAAGTTGTCAGGAGGATGTATGTTTGACCAGTTCACTTCCTCAGCCTTCAGATATTGTAAAACAGGTGACTCATGGAGTACCCACCAAAAAGACAAAGAGGAGTTGTCTCTGGGCAGGCTGCAAATTTCAGAACGGCAAGGAAGGTGCAGCATGTCAAGTATAACAATATATACAGTAGGAGCAGAGCCTAGCTGCCCAGCAAGCACATCGCTTTTTGCACAGCTCCTCAATTCAGGAATTTATAAATGTTTAAAACTTATTTGGCAAAGTAGGTAACTTCAAACTAGATTAGTTGCCGGAGATATTTAATCTACCTCACTGGACCAAATTTGGAGAAGATGGGCCAACTGAAAGCAACAAAAATGGACATTACTACTCCTAGGGCGTGTAACCGTAGGGATCAGCAGAAGCAGCCCCTCCCGCTGGATGATGAACAGTCAGCCATGCTGGAAAACTCTGCATTGTGTTATTTCAGCTCAAACTCAATCCAACTTCAGGACCAAAAAGAAACTGGACTTGCACACCAAAAGACTGATGGTGCTTGAAGATAAATTTGACAGAATGGCAGGCACGGAAGCAGAATCATAAAGCAGAGCAGGTAAAGGGTTGGTGGGGCACTGTGGTCCTTGTCTCAATAGGCCACCTTTTTTTTTTTTTTTACAGCTCATCATCATTTTTATCAGATAGCAATATTTTTTTTTTGTAAATTCTTTTTATTATGATTTTCCAGCAAGATTCAGCATAACACTGTAGATGCAGTCAGAGCACGGATTCCCGTGCCACAACAACTGGATTCAAACTGTAGTGTATTTCAAAAGATGTACAACATTATGAAATTAACAGTTCTTTTTTTACCATCATATAATTTGGATTTAAAAGAAGCAGTTTAAATGTTTTAGATCTGTTTGTCCAAGTTATTTAGTGACAGTGTTTTTGCCCGTCTTTTTAATCCTTTTTTTGTAGTCGTTTGGCAGGATCAGTATCTGTTCTGCACTAATCAACTGATTCACTGGTTAATGAATCTGATTACGTTGTATTAATTGTCTGGGGTATTTAAGGCGTGAAGTCTGTGCTACTTCTACCCCCTGACGAAGCCTCATTCAGAGGTGATGCGTAGGGTTGTTAGCCTGGCTCGGTCTGCTTTTTTGTTATCTTCAATAAATTACAGCGTAAAGTACCTGTCTGGTGTGTGTGCAGCTGTCTTTTGCTTTTTTTAATCCTTAGGCTGCCAACAGAATTAGAATGTGCAGGAATTCTGGACTGATATCAGTCCACAGCACAGCAAGGGTTAATGTGCTTGCCGCTGCTGCATCCTCCATGAAAGAACAAGGACTGATTAAAGCAAGGCTCAAGCAATTGGAGAATGTCATCTGTGCCTCGAATGCACACATTTTGGGGGTTCCGGACGGAACTGAAGGAGTGGACACATCAGCCCATCTTACATGTGGGCTCCCGGAGGTGTTGAGCCTTGGGCATCTGCCACTCACTGTTAAAGTGATTTACCAGTTTCTTGGCTTGGCTTACATGCCATGGAACCCTACAGTGGTGAAATTCTTTAGAGGGCAATTTCACATTTTTTTGCGCACTTTGTATGGAAGCAGAAGGGATCGTAGTTTGGCTCCAACACAGCAGCCAATCTCTTTATTTCCTGACTGATCCGATCTGCCCCCGTGCTTAGGAACTTAATGATGTGTGCCCGGGGAGAGTGTGGGGGCACATCCCATTAAAGTCAGTGGGGATCACTTTTAAGTCTCTTTTTTTACATAAGAATGGCCAGTTTGAGATTAATGAAGGGCACCGCTCGACTAACAAGGCCCTTGTTAGTTGAGCGGTGCCCCTCAATCTCAAACTGGCCATTCTTATGTGAAAAAAAAAGACTTAAATGTGACCCTCATTGATTTTAATTGGGTGTGCCCCCACACCTGCCCATGGCACACATCATTACATTTATAAGCACAGGGCAGATCAGGTCAATCAGGAAGTGAAGGGATCAGCTGGCTACAGTGTCTGAGCCAAACTACAGTCCCTTCCACTTCCAAACAAAGTGTGCAAAAAAAATTTGAAATTGCCATCAAAAGACTTTCGCTGCTATAGACTTCCACGGACTGTAAGTGTTACTCCACTGAAAGAAAGTTGATAAATCACTTTAAGGCATACCGAATTCAACCCATGACAGGCCTGAGCACAATCAGAGGGCCTGCACACAATATTAATGGTCATGGGATCTGCAAGAGAGGGGAATAAGCTACTTTAAGCTGCAAGGGGACAGGCACCTACCATAGATGCCAGAATCCGGTTCTTCCTGGAATATACATACAGTATGCAACACACCTCAGACAAAATTGAAGGGGTAACAGCTATGCTGAGGGAAGCAGACATCCAGTATAGACTGAGTTTCCCGGCGAGACTACAGTTTTGTTGTGTATGGTGAAACGTCTTGCTATACTCACCCCAGGGCCACTGGGGTCCATGCCAAGAAGTTTAACCAGAGACCAGAAGATAGGGTAGAGGTGGATTCAGGAGGTGAGAGAGAACAGTGATGGTGTCTGTTTTTCTCTCTACAATGCTCGACTGTAAGGTTGGGTTTCTAGTCAAACAGTGAGTACAGATAAAAACAGATAGCGTTTCTTCCCCTCCCTCCTTCCTCAGTGCACAGTTAAGAGATCCTATATTTATAATACTCCCTGGGCATGGACCATCTTTATTTTTTTCTAAACTGCAACTTCTACTTTTATGGCAATTTCTTTACACTAATTTGGAGTATGTAATTACTAGATCGACTAATATGAAACAGCACGGGGGGTTAAAAGTTGATATTCTATACTGAATTTTTGGGGAGAGGAGTGGTTTTCTAATGTTTCTCCTACTGTTTTACATCTGTTCTCTGTATAATTTGAGGGGTTTAAAAGTTGATATTCTATAGTGATTTTTTTTGGGGGGGAGCAATTTTCTAATGTTTCTCCTACTGTTTTAAATCTGTTCTGTGTGTAATTTGAGGGGTTCAAAAGTTGATACTCTGTACTGATTTTGTTTTTGGGGGGAGCATTTTTTTCTTATGTTTCTCCTACTGTTTTAAATGTGTTCTCTGTGTAATTCGAGGGGTTTACAAGTTGATATTCTATACTCATTTTTTTCTTTGGGGGGGGGGAGCGATTTTCTTATGCTTCTCCTTTTGTTTTAAATCAGTTCTCTGTACAATTCACTCGATCCCTAGCTGCACTTAAGGCACTGGTACGGGAGCAGTAGCCCCCAGAGCCTGCATTGTGTTAAGTCTTATGTATTTAAGGATCGGAGAGCACTAAGGGCATAACCTGTTCCAATCCATTTTAAGATGGCTACCTCCATGCGAGGCATGTGCCAAACACTGCTGAGGTATATATCTTTTGGTGCTCCAGTCTGCTGCAGCTTGAGGGAACTTTCGCTGGAGGCAGGGCGCGCCACAACTGAGCAGTGGTTGCCGACCTCTGTGGTGTTTTTTTTTATTTATTAGCTCTTTGCCCTCAATTAGAGGTAAACTAGATTCTCTTGACTTGATTAAGTTGCAGGGATGAGATAACTGCACTTGCTTTATTTTATTAACTTTGACGATTATACTAATAGTATTTAATACTAGAGCTTTGTGGGAAGCCCAATTTGAGCTAATCCTGTGAACAGTATTAACATGTTAGGCAGGTTAGGAAAATGACAGTTTTCATGATTTAGAGGACATTTAGCTAGACACTGGCTGCACCTGGGCTTCACAAATAGGCTGTTTGGGATTTACTCATGGCGAGTGCCCCTGGTTAGTGGCAACAAGTGGGAGTGTGTGGCAATCATCCCAATTGACTGAAATGTGTATACCTGTATTATGTCCTCTGCCTTTCCTAGTAATGCATGTTGTTGCATTATATTGTATATAATTCAGCAAAAAGAAACTGAAAACAATTATATACAGTAGCTACAGTACAAAACCTGAACTACAGTACTAACACAGCAGTGTATACAGGACACCAACTACAATGACTTGAGTTAGCAGCACGAGGGTGATGCTTCTCTGAAATTTAATATTTCACCCTTAGACTATTATAAGTGCAGGCCAGTTAAAACAACTGATTTATATTCAAACTGTGTTACCCTTTCAAGCGTGATTTCTTCATATTCGTAATCTGCATCTGTTCCATTCACCTAAATACAAAAAGAAAGGAAAAATTAGAATACTGAAATCCCCCTTCACCACTGCTAATGACACACAATTGTGAAGCTAAACCACTGCATCATGTTTTTCAACAAGACAGAATGTGCCCACAGGGTGCAATTATCTCATTTTCTGTTCCAATAGTAGTTTGGAGGGAAATATTGTGTAATAAAATCTGGATTCCTGTACTGTGTGTGTGTTGTGAATAAAGCATTTAAGGGCAGTGCCAGCAAGACAGGGCTAAGGCTTCCAGTAAAAATAAAAACCAGTTAGCATTATATCAGGCAATTCATACAACAGTAGAGCTACAGCTTGCGATGCCAGCTGCCTGGGGTTGGGAATGAGCCTCAGTTGCCAGACGCCAGCGGGGATGGCAGCAATGAGAGGAGGACTAAGTCTCCCAGAGGATGGTCTCCTCTTTTAGGCAGGGCCGCTGCCAGATGCCACCATGCGAGCATCACCTGGAGGCCCACAGGCAGACCAGCATGGCAGTAATGCGGGGAGGGACGCCAGTTGGAGCAGCAGGCTGCACGTTTGTGCAAAAATGCTTGTGCACCCTTACCACTGGTGTTCCTGGGGGATAGTGAGAAAAGAAAAATATGAAAAGATTCCAACCATTGCAGGACAGTACCAGCCTCCCGCAGACCAGACCCCACACGTCAACTTCAGTGCCCTCTCCACTGGATTCAGTCTATGCAGGGATTTTCCCCTCTCCCTAGCCCCACCATTGAGTGCAACTACGGGAACAAGGGAGGTGGCTGCAAGTTTGAGGAGAAAGCAGGTGATGGGGCTCAGGAGACTGGTAGAAAGGGACCAGTCTGAGAGCAACGGGACATAAATGATAAATTAAACAAAAAAAAGTTGGCATCGGATGAGTACAATTCCAAAAGACAAGAATCTCAAGGCATTCTCTTTATTATGAAGGCTATCTATATAAAAGTGTAATCTGTGTCCCTTGTAGTTA
Organism: Neoceratodus forsteri; assembly: GCA_016271365.2. Taxonomy (NCBI): domain Eukaryota; kingdom Metazoa; phylum Chordata; order Ceratodontiformes; family Ceratodontidae; genus Neoceratodus; species Neoceratodus forsteri. Next base: position 943,035,888 of record CM028137.1, read on the forward strand.
GCTTATAACTGAGTTTTATTCAGGATATAGAGCCATAATAAAAATGACATCCTATTAATGGTATTTCTTCTAAGGGGTCTAAAAGTGATTCAAACAAATCTGTATCATCTCAAGCCTCAGATGTTGGCCTGGAGCTAGAATCTGGGCATGCTCCTCCTATTGTTCCAACATCATATTTATTGCTGAAGAACAAAGGGAGCAGTGACCACCTATCTAAACTAATCTAATATTCTTACATATACCCTTAATGAATAATAGTACCACTGTTAAAAACTGCGAAAACCGTAATGTTTATAACAATAAATACTCAAGCAGTTTAAAAATACAACTGACTGTCTGCAGAGTCTTTCTTACTCAGAGTTTAGAAGGGGAGGTAGGGTGAGGATTGTATGATTCACTACTAGACCCCTTAGAAGAAATATCATTACTATGGTGAGTACTTTGTTTTTCAAACAATAGGAATCTAACAGTAATGCCATACAAGTCAGCAGATTCACTAGAAGTAGGTTGGGAGGCTCGGCCTAGAACCTATTTAGGAAAAAGGTTCTGTAAGACCACAGTTCCAAACCGGACATCCCTTCTGGACTGGATGACCAGGCAATGGTGCCCTGTAAAAGTGTGCACTGAATACCAAGTTGCTGCTTTACAGATCTCTTGGAGAGGGATTTTTTATTTAAAATAAAAGTGATAAAAAACAAATGGAAATTATAAATACTATGAATAAGCATATATATAGAGGAAAATAAAAACAAAACAGTGAGACAATTATAAGCATAAGTCAAAATAAATACTCCATCTGAAATATACAGTGACTATAGTGAGCATAAAGTAAAAATATACAAAGAAGAAAACATTACTTACCATAGTAATCTTGTTTCTTCTAGGGGGTACTCCAATATTCATAACTCTTATGCAGTATGCCTTTAAGGCAGATCTGTCCGGAGATGGAATGTTATGCTAATGATGGAATCACTGGCTCATGCCACTTTTTCAAATGCTGCCACCTATCAACTGCCTACATTCTAACCCTCAGATTTCATGGATGCCTGACAAGACAGGGCTCCACAGGAATTTAATAACCCTATAATAATAATAAAACACCCAAAAAAACCTCCAACAGGAGTGGGGGGGGATTTACCAAAACACCCACAATGTCAGAATCACCTGAAGAGGGTAAAACTAATGAGAACACAGTTCCAAATCTAAAAGCCAGAGTGTGGCATATATACCCCTGGTAATATAGCATGGAGTGCAGAGGCCACTGGTTTTAGCAGGGGAGGCAGGTTGGGAGAGTTATGAATATTGGAGTATCCCCTGGAAGAAACAAGATTACTGTGGTATTTTTTTCTTCTCACCCCAGGAATAAGCCAATATTCCTAACTCTCATGCAGACTAAGAAGCAGTACCTTTGGAGGTAGGCTCAGAACCTACTGTGGAAACAGACTCTGCAGGACAGCTGTGCTAAACTTAGCACCACCCCTAGCTTGTGTGTCCAGGCTGTAATGCTTAGTGAAGGTGTGCACAGTTCTCCAGGTAGCTGCTTTGCAGATGTCCACCAAGGGAACATCCCTGGAAGCTGCTATAGTAGCAGTTGTACCCCTTGTGAAATGGGCCCTCAACCCTGGTGGGGCCTCCATCCCAGCTTTTGAATAGTAAAACTGAATACACTGGACTATCCAGTGAGAAATGGACCTCTTGGATGCTGGATTTCCTTTTCCCACATCCCCATAAGTCACTAACAGTTGTTTCCTGTCCTATGGGCCTTGGCGACTGTCATGTAGTAGCTAACAGCTCAGCTGACATTAAGACTGTGAGTCTACACTCCCCAGAGCATGAATGCTCAGCAAAGAGGACAGGTAAGGTGACGGACTGGTTTAAATGAAAGTTCGAAACCACCTTTGGAAGAAATTTTCTGTTAGTTCGCAGGACCACTTTGTCTCTGCGGAATTAAATGAAATGTAGTCCTGATCAACACAGAGAGCCTGGAGCTCACTGATCCTTCTGGCAGAAGTGACTGCCACTAGGAAAACTGTTTTCCACGTGACATATTTCAAGGGAGCTGAAGACATGGGTTCAAAGGGTTGGTAGTGGGAAAATCACCTCAGCAGGTAAAGGAACATCTACAGCTAACCCAAGGACTCGGATTCCTGGTAAATTTCAAAAAATATATCTTTCTGGAATCCTTCTCTGGTGGGTGAGAAGCCAGAGGAACTTTTGCCTTGTCACAGGCTGCAGCTTGTACCACCCCCCTGGTGGTCAGGATCGGAGAATAAACATTCAGCCCCTTCCCCATCTGGCTGGTATTTCTTGTCCAACCTTTTATCCAATGGAAGGACAGACCTAGGTGTCTGGAGGAGTTTCATGACATCTTTAAAAAAAAAATTATTTATGGGAAGTAGTAACTTTTTGGTGGGCGTTAACCCCATCATTTCCAGCTATTCTGCTTCCTCCTCATCTTCTATCACCTCAGTGGTAGAGATGTCCAGAGCATCCATCATTTTTTGGACAAAAGTAAAGTGGGATGAATAATCCTCTGATGCTCTGGGAGGTGAGCCAAATTCTTGCTCAGGAGAGACTTCAGGCTCACCTTCATACCCCTCTTCATATTCCCCATAGTCTTTCCTGACCTCATGCAGGGAGGACTGGGTTGACTCAGCAGGGGTCTGAACTGTTGACTGCTGTCCAGCAGGCAGCATCCCCTGTAAGGCCTGCAAAACCTTAAAAGTTTGAGCAATCTCCAGTGGAGTAGGCATATTTACAGCCACATCAGAAGCCCACAGGCGCTGATCAGCAGGGGGTTGTGCGTGCTTTCGTTTTCTTTGTCTTTTTCAAAGGAAACCGACAGCTAGCTGGTTCAGCAGGCGTTTCTGTAATGGTCTTTGCACCCATATCAGGGGTAGAAGTTTTGGTTTCTGTTGTTTCACCCACAGCCACGGAGGGTGTCAGCTGGTCAGAGCCAGAGGGACACTTAGGTGGAGGCAATTTCTTTTTAAGCTTTTCCAAATGTTTTGTCGTGTTTTTTCAGGAAAGGTCTTGCAAATATCATGATCAGTTTTTAAATGATCATAGCCAAGGCAGGCAACACAAGAAGCGTGTTTATCTGCTTTGGCAAACACTTCTTCACACTCTGTACAGTTTTTGAAACCAGGTTCAGCAGTCCTTTTCTGACATTTAAAGGAAAACAATCGAAAAACCACTACCACGAATACATGTAACTATTTTAAAATAAAGCTATCAGTTGCGGTCAGTTCAGGAACAGGGGAACCGATTGGAACCGGGAACTGAAGGAGAAAGAAACAAGGATTAGCGGTTCGGTAACCGATATTAGCGGTTACAAAAAAAAGTTTTAATAAAACTATCTACTTTAAAATAAAGGAGTTTTAGCCAGAAAAACTCTGCCAAGACTAAAAAAAAAACCCTCAGTTCCCCACCAGTTATCCCGAACCGGAAGGAATCGAGAAAAATAAGTAATTTAACTAAAATAAAGCTAATGGTTTACTGCAAACAAAAGATAAGGGCAGCAAATGAAAATGAATTAATGCTTAAATGTATTTTATAAGTTTCACAGCGAGATGATGAGGAGAGGCTCTCCGAGCATCTAGTCTTGACAGGTGGAGAGAGAAATCTGAGGGTTAGAATGTAGGCAGTTGATAGGTGGCAACATTTGAAAAAGTGGCACGAGCCAATGATTCCATCATTAGCATAACGTTCCATCTCCGGGCAGATCTGACTTAAAGGCATACTGCATAAGAGTTAGGAATATTGGAGTATTCCTGGGGTGAGAAACAGTTTGCGGTAATGAACCAGCAACAAAAGGTCGCTACAGCCAGTCTCGTGCTTGCAAGGAGGTAGCTTATTAATCAAATTAGGACCATTTAAATGATTTCCATATGGTCTTCACACATGTGGGATCCTTTGGTGGATCGGTCTAAACTGTATGCCTGTATTAATCATGTTTTAACATTACTTTTAACTTCTTCACAGGCTACAACCCTCTGCTGCGTGGTGAAGGAAAACTAAACTAGCCACAAGTAGTGCTTTAGCAAAGCACACAGTACTTTCATGATATTTCTTCCACTAATCTGACAGCAGATCCTGAACTAGTTCTTCATACTGTAATGTAGTAAAACCAGTTTCCTGCCATGAGCGTGCCAAATCACCCCCAAAACCTTTCACATACAGGCATTCTAAAAAAAAATGTTTCTGTGTCTCAAGAATGCCAGGGCACTCAGCTCGAGGGCAATTTCTGTCATCCAGGAACTTATGTTGTGGGTATGTATAACAAACTGTATCCCATGTGTAAACCAGTAGCCAGCTTCCTATCTCGAAGCAGTTTTAACACACAAGTACGAGTACTCAGACACCTATACAAAACCCTGGCTGGTGCCATCACTGGGTCTAGCAGTACTGCATGTAACTGTTTCCTGGATAGCTGCTAAACTTGGGTATAAGAAATATGCCAGGTTCTAACTTTCCTCAAGGTATCACAAATATAACTTTTAAATATGATTCGGGACCATAAAGGTAGGCATAAGGTGCCAGCTTGCCAAGAAGGCAGAAGGGTTTTCAACCTCTCTTGAAGTAGTGGCACCCATACTTCCAGCTTTTGTGACAAGACAAACTAAAAACTGCAAAATCTAAACCACAGAAGAAAAAAATAGGCTGTTGCATTTCTAACCCCCCTCTTTTAGAAATGTTCCTGTATATTACAAATCGTTTTATGGGGTTTACTTGACTCCCCCAAATGAGCTGAAATAAATTAAAGATCTATGCTTCCAGTCAAAGAGGGGTTGGGAATATAACACTCATATACAAAAAATGGGGATTAGAGGCATTTTATAAAGCATCACTGTCTTCTTTTTAGATAAAGACCATGGCACAAACTCTGTGCTAGCTTATTCAACAGCCTGATCCCAATTAACGTGCCACAAGTCACCATTTCCAAACAGTGACCTCAGTATTTTAATAGATACATCTACAATAGGGATCGGAGATATTACTGGGAAGGGTGAGGTACTGTAGCGGACCCAGCTGCTGTGCAGAACAGTTACTTAATAACTTATAACAGTAGATCTTCAAGAGGATCTCAGCCATCAGGTCACACCACAGGAACCTCACCACTGGTGAAGCAGGATCCACATGGAAGATTTTCCAGCAGCACAGCTGGGGCCGCTCATGCAGGCATCACCTGCCAACATCATCAACTCTAAAAAGGCATGAGCGGCCTGGCTCCCTCCTCAGTTCTTTCCCCTGGAGATCAAGGGAGCAAACTCATGCCATGGGGGACTGAGGGGAGAGAGAGAGAGAGAGGTGCCCAGGCCAAAATAAAAGGCTGGAGCAATGGGGGTATACTGGGATGTATAGGGAGAGGCATCACCAGCAGAAAACAAAGTTGTTATCCCTCTGTACAGACAGTTGGTGAGACCCCATCTCCAGACCCCATCTCCACAAGGACAGACAGGATAGAGGCAGTCCAGAGGAGGGAAACTAAAATGGTGCAGGGTCTGCAAGAGAAGCCATACGAGGAGAGACTAAAGGAGCTTAATATGTATACCCTTGAGGAAAGGAGGGAGAGGGGGGACATGATAGAAACTTTTAAGTACCTCAGTGGAATCAACAACATCCAAGAGGGTAGCATCTTTCAGAAAAAGAGATGTGCAAGAACAAGGGGACACAATTTAAAGATGGGGGCGGCTCAGGGGCAATGTGAGGAAGTATTTTTTTCACAGAGAGGGTGGTGGATGCATGGAACAGCCTTCCTGAAGAGGTTGTGGGGTCAAACTGTGGGAGAATTCAAGAATGCATGGGACAGACATAAGGCAATTCTTGTGGGGGGTAAGGAAAAATAGGCTGTTGGTTAACTAGGAACTGCAGCTTATCCTGTAGATAGGAAAATGGGCGGACTAGGTGGGCCAAGCAGTCCTCATCTGTGGTCAAAGTCTGTGTTTCTATGGATACACCAGATAGCCAGTTCTGAGAACAAAGGATCCCCAAGAAGGGGGATGGTAGGAGGGAAGGCTGACCTGATGACTGAGATCCCTTCGAAGATCTACTGTTATGGTAAGTTCTTACATAACTGTTCTATCTTCATCAGGGGTATCTCAGTCATCAGGTCACACTGCAGGAATGAGTCCCAAGCAGTTACAAGTTCTGCAGGACAGTCTGGGAGGTAAGCAAACTAATGCCTAAGACAGAAGGCCCTGAAGAAGGGCTAGTGAACCTGTGCATCTGCCAAAAGTGGAGAGACAGGGGATAGCTGCTGTAGTGCTGAATGTTAACTGTGCTGAACTTGTGCCTGAAAGAGACTATTAGCTACTAACGGTGGATCAGAAAGCACCTGGGGTCCTGTAGTCCTGAGACTGTAGAGCCAGGACAACGGAACCACAGGGACCTGTTTTTTTTGGTTGTAAGCCACAACACACATATTGTAGGCTTATTGTAACTGCGGAGAACTTTACTGGATGAGTTTTTAGAGGAATTTAGGAAGCATTGTTATGACTGCAATTCGCGACCAGAGGTGTACTTCTGGGTCGTGGCACTTAAAACAAAGTGAGAGAGCAAGCGCTGCAAGCTCGAGCGCACCGAGGCACGTGTGTCAACATGTTTTGTCGGGGAAAAGGGCGGAGAGGTCTACATACTTATACGCACTTTGCACCGGAGATAAAATTAAGTTTTCTAGAATGGCTGAATCATTATTAACCAAAGATGGAGACTTCTGCATACAATGTAGCATCTGCTCCATGCATAAAGTGGTGAGAGAGGATATGGATTGTACAAAGTTCACATGTGAGAAGTGTATGTATAACAATGAACTGGAGCAGCATTTAAGTTCAGTATACCAGAGGTTAGAATATTTAGAGAAGTGTCATACAGAAATGGCAGTCAAATTTCAGATTCTGGCTAGTTTAAATACGGGTGAAGGTCAGCCTGAAGCAGGTGGCACAGGAAAAAGGAAGCTGGACTCTGAAAGTACTCCAAGAGAGCAGAGTAATGAGGATACTGCTGAATGGTGCAAGGTTGTACCTTCTAAAAAGCGAAGGAGGGGAAAAATATCGCTCATAAGACCTAATGTAGAAAGGGAGGAATCCAGTTTTAATGGAGGCTCCACTCGTAGTAAAACAATAAGAACAGAGGGGGGAAGGGAGAGACACGCAATACCTCTGTCAAATAGCTTCCAGGCACTCGAGGTTACAACAAGCCAAGAGGCTGTAGGAGAAACTAGAGAGGATATTACATCAAATATGGAAAGGGGGAGGGAGAGCAGAGACAAGTAATAGTGATAGAGGATTCTATCATCAGGTTTACTGATAAATACATTTGCAAAAATGATAACACAAACACAATGGTCAGTAGCTTTTCGGGTGCAGGGATACTGGATTTATACGGCACGGTGGACAATATTTTAAAGGAGCAGGTCAGAAGCCATTAGCAGTGGTCCATGTAGGTATTAACGACCTTAGTAAAAAAGCTCTGCCAGAAATACAAAAGGATTTTGTCAAACTAGGGAAAAAACCTGAGGAAAAATACTGAGATAGTGATCTCGGAAGTTCTCCCTGAGCCAAGGGCAACAGTGTATAAAGCCAAAAAGACAGCATTAACAAATGCATGGCTTGGAAAATGGGCAAAAAGTAACAACTACCATTTTATTAAACATTGGGACACTTTTAAAGAACAATACACTTTGTATAGTAGGGATGGACTCCACCGAATGTAAGGGGCAGAATACTGGGACATAGAATAAGAAGGAAGATTGAAAATTGTTTAAACTAAGAAATGGGGGCGATATCGGTAGTGGGGCAGGGCCTACTGTTAAGACTGGAACATCTGAGGACTTACTGAGAATGAAACAAACTAGTAAGAAGGGTAAGGTGACAGATACTATGTTTTGCAATGCAAGAAGTTTAAATAAGGATAAAATAGCAGAATTAGAAATACTGGCAACTAATGAGAGGTATGATCTAATGGGGGTGGTTGAAACATGGTGGACAGAAGAGATAAACTGGAACATTCATTTGCCAGGATATAACTTAATAAGTAATAATAGGGTGGCGAGAAGGGAAGGGGGGAGTTGCATGTTACATTAAAGAAGATATTGAATGTATTGATAGTACAGTTAGTAATATTGGGAATACAGAACTTCTACAAGCAACTATTTTGAGTCAGAAAATTCATTTATTAATCTTCTATAGGCCTCCAGACAAAACAGTGGGTGATACAGAAGCCTTTGTGGATTTCGCTACTAAGATGGCTGAGGATAGGGACATAGTGCTTATGGGTGATCTGAATATCAGATCTGAATATTGGAAGTGTCAGTGGCTCAGCAGGTAGCACACTCACCTCTGAGGCTGGGAGATCAGAGGGCTGTGGGTTCAGTTCCCACATCTGGCACTTGGGTTAATATCCTAGTACTGACACTGTAGTACAGCATGAGAGGGGTGCTGCACTTCTGAGGTGCCGTCTTTCGGATGAGACATTAAATCGAGGTCCCATCTGCCTGGATTGGTGGTAGTTCAGGTGGATGTTAAAGATCCCATGGCACTTATCGAAGAGAGTAGGGGAATTTCCCCAGTGTCCTGGCCAAAGTTCCCTCATTCACTAAAAATACCACCAACAGCTTAATCTGGTTCAAGGTCAGTTGGCATTCATCTGTATCCCTCTCCCCCGGGACGTGCCTGAAAATAGGCAAGATTTGTCTAGTGCACTTACCTGGTCAACAAAAGCTAAATAAAATAAATATCCATGGGATTGAAAGGGGAACTTCAACAAATAAATCACTGGCAGCAAGAATACAAAATGAATTTTCTTCAGCAGGATGACAGCAGTGTGTACAGGTACCAGCTAGAGGACATAACCTCCCGGATGTTGTTATAACAAATGTACCAGACTGTATTGTGAACATAAATGTTACACCCCCTCTAGGTTCTAGTGACCATAATGTCATTTCCTTTAAGTACAGTAGGGTTAAAAGAGTTCTAAGAGGGAAAACAACTTATAAAATGTACAACAAGGGAAACTATATTGGAATAAGACACAAGTTATCAAAAATAGACTGGAAAACAGAAATGGAAGGAATGGACACAGAACTGTGTCGGGATACATTTCTCAATATCATTAAACAGCTAGAAGCAAAATATGTTCCCTCTAAATCAGTAATAGTAGAGGGAAAACCACAATGGTTAAATAAAACTATTTTCAATTTAATAAAAAAAAAAACAAAATGAAGGTGTTATGTGAAAATGAAACACTCAGAAAAATGAGAGCAAAACAAAATATAGGAAAACCTTGACTCTTCTTAAATATGAGATTAGAAAGGCTAAAAGACAATTAGAACTTAGACTAGCAACCTCCAAATCAGATATAAAAGGTTTCTTCTCATATATAAATAGTGAAAAGGGGAACAACAGAACTATTGGCCCACTGAAAAGAGATGAGGTTTTGTTTTCAAAGCCTGGGGAAATGGCCAAAGAATTTAATAAATTCTTCGGTCAGGTCTTCAGCAAAGAAGACCAAGGAGAAGGTGGGGGCTGGGGGAAAGGTGCCCAAATGGTACAGAGTGTGTTAGTGTGGATCAAATATATAGTAAAACTCAGGCACTGAGAGTGGGTAAGTCAGCAGGACCTGGTGGACTTAATCCACATTTTATAAGGGAATTAGGTAGAGAACTGGCACCAATTATAGCTGATATAGCCAATAAATCACTGAGAGAGGGGTGTGTCCCAAGGGATTGGAGGACGGCCACTGTGCTGCCTATATTTAAGAAGGGTAATACAGAGGAGGTGTCAAACTACAGACCAGTTAGTTTGACATCCATTGTGGGGAAAATTATTGAAGGAGTTATATCAGATGAAATCAGGAGATATATGGAAGAAAATTTAATTGAGAAATCACAACATGGATTTACCAAACAGAGATCTTGTGATACCAACCTGGTATGTTTTTATGACTGTGTAGGTGCCAGTGTGGATAAAGGAGAACCAGTGGATGTGGTTAAGTTAGACTTTAGTCAAGCTTCTGACAGGGTCCCACATGGAGGGCTGATCTATAAATTGGCAAAGGAGGGATTGGAAGATTCACTGGTGGCTTGGATTAGGGGTTGGTTGATGGGGAGAACACAAAGGGCGAGTATTGGGGCACATATCCAGTGAGGTGGGTGTTACGAGTGAGGTGCCTCAGGGGTCCGTTTTGGGTCCCCTGTTTAATGTTTTTGTTAGTGATTTGGTGGTAGGCAGTGGGAAAAATTAATCAAATTTGCAGATGATATGAAGATAGGAGGGCTTGTTGAAACTTTTTAGGATCGACTGAAGCTGGGGCAGGATTTGATAATTATTGGTGAATGGGTGGAACAAAACAAAATGGGGTTTAGCATGCAGAAATGTGGCATGTTGCATATGGGGAAGAACAATATACGCCAGGAATATTACTTGCAGGGAAGGAGATTGGGGGAATCAGTTGGTGAAAAGGATTTGGGGGTTCATAGTGGAAATATCTTGAAACCTGGGATACATAGTGGTACGGTCTCCAATAGAGCAATGTATTTGGTAAATAGCATACAAAGAACCTTCTTTTCAAGGAGTAAGCTATACTTCTGCCATTATATAAACTATATATAAGACCCCTTTTGGATTTTTGTTCAGCTGTGTGGGAACCATACCTGAAGAAGGATATAATTAGGGTTGAGAGGCCTTAGAGTATTGACTAGGCATATAGCAGGATTGAGGGACCTCCCATATGAAGTGAGATCAAACAGACTAGGGTTATGGCCCTTGGATTGTCGGAGAGTAAGAGGGGATTTACTGTTACTATATTGGGTCCTTAGGGAGGATGATTTGTCAAGAGAAATGGATTTAAGATATAAAGAACCAACTTATTTCCTAAGGGGCAATACTCGAAAGCTAGTCGAGGTGCAGCGTAGAACAGAGTATGGAAGAACAGTTTTAAGTCAAGAGCTGTAAGAAGGTGGAATAGACTCCCAGACAAAGTAGTCCTTGCACCTAACAGATAGTTTTAAGAAAAAATTGGACTCACATCTGTTAGTCGGTTACTCTGGTAGCCTCCACTGAATAGTGGGGACAACTAATATGGGCTATCGCCTTCTGTTGTCTTGCATTCCTAGTATGAATCCTAGTATAGGGACAGCCCGGCCGAAGCCTGCTCAGGGCCCTGGAAGCAATGTCCAGACTGTAGTGCTTGGTGAATGTGTGGGCGGTACTCCATGTGGCGACAGCATAAATGTCACCTACTGAGACACCTTTGAAGCAAACTACAGAGGCAGCCATGCCCCTCATGGAGTGAGCATTCACCACCCCTGGCAACTCCTTGCCATGATTGTTGTAGTAGAACACCATACAATTCGCCAACCATTTGGATAAACATTGTTTGGAAACCTGAACGCTCGCTCTTCACTGGGTGAAAGAAACCAAAAGCTGCATTGACTTTTGTGCACATCTAAAGTATGGAGCAGTGCTCCCCTTAGACTGGCACACTCTGAGAAAATATACAGGAAGGTTGATCAATTGGTTTAGGTTAAACTCGGATGCCACCTTGGGGAGAAACTTGGTATTCATACGCAACAACACCCTGTCTTTGTGAAAAATCAAATAAGGCTCCTTACACCAGAGAGTCTGAAACTCAGAAATCATTTGAGCAGAAGTAATAGCAACTAAAAACAATGCTTTCCAAGAAAGAAAGTGCAGCTCGCAAGTCTCGGCTGGCTCAAATGGAGACAAGGTTAATGTCTCCAAAACAAAATTTAAGTCCCAAGCTGGGACAGGGATATGGATTGGAGGCTTCAGGTGCAAGATTCCCCTGAGAAGAGCACAGGTCATATCTAGCTGAGCCACAGTACAACCATCCACAGGCTCATGAAAGGCAGAGACAGCTGAATGATGCACCTTAAGAGAGGAATACTGGAGGCCTGAGTCCAACAGTAATATCAGGTGGTCCAGAATCTGGCTCACCAGACAGGAGAAAGGGTCCAGATGGTGCTCATCTTTTTTCACCTGTGTGTACTTAGTAGTCTGCTGTTACAAAGCAGAGTTCTGGGTAATACTGTACTTCTTAATATGGGCGAGATGGTCCTCTACCCAAGAGACAAAGAGGTTGGATCTGGTGTGCAAAAAATGGTACATCAGCTAACATATGCCGGGTCTCCAGGGTAAACATACAGAGACTCAGCCAGGCCATACAGCACACAGACACGGCCACAACCATGGCATGGGCACATAAGTCACCCAAGTTTAAAGCCATATGCAGCTGGGTTGAGACCAGGACAAGAGGGGGAAACTCCATGATGAGGTCAAAGAGGGTGTGGCCACACCTGGCCATCAGCACAACATAGCCAGACTGCTGAATTTCTAAGGTTGCTGTCATGTAGACTTCTTGGCCATGAGGTCTTGCTTCTTGAACTCCTGATTGGCAGTTTGTCAACATCATCCTAGCCTTTCGCCTTTGAAAAGGCTAAGTCACACATGAACCTCTCAGCCGAGGAATGTCTGGAGAACCCAGAGAGGCTCCTGACAGGAACCATGTACTTGCAGACTATGCAAGTGGGTGGATCTCAGCAGAACACAGGGTGCTGACAGAGACTCAATGCCAGCCCCAAAACAGCCCTGGCAACTGGAAATGCCACTCTCAGATTCATCTCATTCCAGATGTCTGTGAAAGGTAAAATTCCTTCTTCTGGATCAGCTCCAGGGGCACATTCTAGGTCTTTGACATGTGCTGGAAGAACGTGGCAAATGAGGCCATGTCACTCTTTGAGGATATACCATAGGACAAGTCAAGGTTAACAGGTCGACTCTGTCACAAGGAGACCATCAAGGTCTTCCTGTCTGAATCGGAGTCGCCCTTGAAAACCAGCCTTGACTGTTTTTCTGGGGTAACATAGAAACACAGACCATGATGGCAGAAAAAGACCAGAGGTCCATCCAGTCTGCCAATATTCCCTGGAACCTATTGTTCCTCCACGGTTCTAACCTTTCCCCATCCTATCCCCATTCTCCTCCCTGGTCTTGCTGCCCCAGGCAACCATTATTCCCTTCATTCTATCCCATGCCTGCTTGAAATCCCAGACTGTGTTTGCACTCACCACCTCGGCTAACGATTTTTCATAAAGAGGTACTTAATCACATCCCTCCTTAAGTTCCTTCCTGTTAATTTCCACTCATGAACATGCGACCTCGAATTGGTATTCATGCTAAATAGTTCCCCGCAGTTCACTTTGTTAATTCCCAAGGAACTTGAAGGTCTCGATCATATATTTCCCCTCTCCCTTCTGGTTTCCAGTGAATACATATTTAATGCCTTGAGGCATTCTTCACAGAATCTACCCTGCTGGCCCTGAATCATTTTGTTACTCCACGCTGCACTGTTTCCAACCTATCCCTCTCCTTTCTGAGCTGTGGGCTCCAGAACTGGATGCAGTACTCTAGGTGAAGCCTTGGCAGGGATCTATATAGGGGAAATATCACCTCTTTTCTTTTGCTATCAATACCTGTTCCAATACATCCCAGCATCCTATTAGCCTTGTTATAGGCCTTGCTGCACTGGCTCATTTGTTTAACGGAGTTCCTGATGATAACTCCTAGAACCTATTCCTCTTCTGTAGTGCTAAGTCTCACCCCACCCATCCAGTACTCTGTACTGGGTACAGAGAACTCCGGCCCAGGTCAGGACCCATTCATGGGAGCCCCTTCCATTGGTTATGGAGAAGGAAAGTCCATTACAGTAGGCTGAGCCAGAGGAGCCATGGGTGGCAAAAGCACTGGTCAAGGTTTTGGGACAGTTGGACCCCACAGAGTGACAGAAGGGCCAGGCAGAAAGAGCCTACTCCATTTAAGTTCACACCATCACTGGTCCTCTAAGGACAAGGAGCTAAACCTCAGTTGAGAACAGAGTTGACCAGATCACAATCATAAGTGGGACCACCAGGACCACCTCAACCATTAACATCCTTGGGGGTGACGAGGGTCCACATTCAGAGTCGTGTAGAGAACATGCTTAGGCAGCGACAATATCATCAACTCAGTAGTGGTTACCATCAAGGCACAGGTCAGGAAGCATAGGAAAACCAGAAGCAGTTTCAAAATTCACAAATAGCATTTTATTTTTCTCAATAACAGCAAAACAAAAAATAAAACATTCAGCATAACTATTTACAAAGGCAGTACAAATAGAGAAAACTAAGTCCTCCTTCTGAGGGTCTCTCTTAATTATAAGTTTCAGTCTCTCATTCTCCCACTCTCCTTATCTCTCTAGCAAAAGCACTGCTGCTCTTTTTATAAGTCTTTGTCTGGGAACTCGTTAAGAGAGCCTGCTTCTCAGAAAGTTCTTGTAAGTTTACAGAATGTTCTTGTCAGTTTTGTTCCTTGCAGGGGCAGCAGAACATGGTGTCTCAGAACTGACCTCTTGTTGACAGCTCTGCAAAAGGCTTAAAAACTGCATCTCAGGTTAACCCCTTGAGTTCCAAATAGCTTTGCAATCATTTCAACAGTATAACTAGACACAGTTTTAAACAAAGGGTTCCCAGTATCAGTGACATTTCCACAAAGATTCACATATATTTTTATACCCGCAGATATGCAAGGGGGAAGAAAAAAACAAATAGTAAGGGAAGGCAGAGAGATAGCAAGAGGTGTAGAATTGCAAAACTGTTGGAGTGATCAGTTCCTAGGTCTCACGAAAATTTGCTTGTGCAACCAGACAAACAAGAGACAGAAAAGGAGAGAGTAGAACAGATCCTTACATTTAAACTCTTTATGCATAACAAATGGGACAGAGCCTTATTCAGCCCTGTCACAGTGGGCACCAGACTGGTGAACAATGGTGTTGGTAGGACCCGGACAAGCTTGACCGGAGACAACGGTAGAGTCTCTTCCCTTGATAGGGAGGGATCCAAAAAGGTCTTCATGATCAGTGAATTGACCTCCCCATGACTCTTGGTCAACCAGATCAAGAAAAACCTCAACCAGTTTGTTGACAAGAGTCCGAGGATGCAAGCTCCATTGGCAGAACCATGGTACCTTCGACTGTGTCCTCTACCTCCCCTCAATGGACAGTAATTCAATCAAGGTCAACCGATCGGGGGAGTCAAAGGATGGAAAAAAGCAGGAACATGGTCCTCCTACAATCAGTGGAAACACTTCTTGTGTTTCTTCCCATAGGAGGGACTCTCCTGAAATGTCAGGAGGGCCAGGTATGTTTCCTGGAAGTCTGGATAATTCCTGAAGGGGAGGTCCCCAGACTGTGCCATGGGCACCGAGGCCCGAACTGGCAAGCCTGCTGCTGCTGTAACCACTTTCTTTGCACCCCAGTTGGGATGCTAACCTGACGACTGCTGAGGCCTGTCAATGTTCCTGAGGTCAACCTTGGAGGAGACATGCCTTCTGTTTCTTGATTGACAAAGGATGCATGGCCTAACAACATAGGCATCCAGTGATGTTGTGGTTACCCCTCAGACAGTAAAGGCACATTATGCATGGCCAACATCTTTGCTCGCACTGAGCACACCATTTACAAGTGGGTTTCTTGCAGTCTATCCTCCAATCATGAATGATGTGGTAACTAGAAGACAAGATACAGTTCAAAAACGTTATTGGAAAACAATCAAACATTTGCCAAGTATTAGCGCTTAAAAACTGGAATCCTTCTAATGCTGCCGGAACTGCGAATGAGAAGACCTGTTCCTTCCAGTGAAAAAAAATCTGATTTTGATGGGGTGGAATAGGGAGATGACACCATGGGTAATGGGAGGATTCAAGCCTGAAGATGTCCAGCAAACTGAGTTATCCCCAACAACTGCCAAACTGTGGCTAGTGAACTGAATTCTGTTGGTAGAATGTCCATTTTGGATACCTCCTACCTCAGGGAAAGTGTATGGCTTCTACCATTACATGACTGTGTGCTGGGGTCCAAGGCTAAGGACTCGTATTGGCAGAATTCACAGTCCCAAAATCATTGAGATTACCCTGACACTGGTGTGACACAAGGACCCACAACACAATGCATCCAGTAGTGCGCTAGAGAACTGAAGTCAGAATGCAGCTGTTTGTCCTGGTCTCAGGTCACTCCCAAGAGACATGAAGGACTCCCATCTGAGGCTGGCCCATTGTAGCACTACTGCTTGCGACACTGAAGACCCAGATTCAGGAGCGAGCTTGGGACGTTGGAGGCCTGGTCAAAGAAAGTGGGCTGAGTGTGTCCTCGGGATGCTCTCCACCTCAGATCTTCAGATGAGGGATGTGCCTCCGGTTCAGTACTGCCACCTGAGTGACCACAGGTGGTGGTGCAGCCACAGCCAGGCTCAGGGAATGTGGACATCAGCATGTGTGCGCACATCACAGGTGCCACTGACATCATGGGGTCCAGGGAAAAACACCGCTGACTGATGCAAAATAATGCCTGCCTCTCACCACAGCAGGCCCTGCACTGTTGACTGTGGCACTCCCTCGTCACCGAACTCTAACTCCACCGGGTGTTGGGTCCCTTCAATGGCCCCATCTTGGTGGGCAAGGCAGGGGGGAATCCGGGAGAGGCAAGTTCCGGAGAAGGTGGGTGACGGAGCTGAGTGTGAGGTTGGGTCAATGGGGGCTGGTCAGGGCAAACGGAGAAAAAGTACACTAAGAAAAAGAAAGTCTCCCATCTGATAAGTATCCCATGTTCGGGGGGGGGGGAGGAGAATCAGTTGTGCCCAGGCCAATCCTTTGCCCAGCTGCAGTGTCCAGATGTCTGACCCCCTACCCATTCAAATCTGTTTGGCCCCACTTAGAGATGTAAGTCCAAGACATGAGGATAGGTTGTGGGCAGCTGGGGGCCAGTGCTGACAGCTCCGAGAGGTGAGGAATGTGAGGCTTGCCGTGGGTAGCTGAAGGCCAGTTCTGACAGTTCCAAGAGGTGAGGAACATGAGGCTTGCTCTGGGTAGCTGAGGGCCAGTGTTGACAGCCCCAAGAGGTGAGGAATATAAGGCTTGTCGTGGGTAGCTGATGGCCAGTGCTGACAGCCCCAAGAGATGAGGAACGTGAGGCTTGCCGTGGGTAGCTGAGGGCCAGTGCTGACAGCCCCAAGAGGTGAGGAATATAAGGCTTGTCGTGGGTAGCTGATGGCCAGTGCTGACAGCTCCAAGAGGTGAGGAACGTGAGGCTTGTCGTGGGTAGCTGAGGGCCAGTGCTAAGAGCCCCAAGAGGTGAGGAACGTGAGGCTTGCAGACTGAATGAAGGACTGCCTGGCTCACCACGTGAAGAGAAGAAAAGCAATAAGTAACAAAAAAATAAATTGCTTTATAATTTCTGTATTTATGTTTGTCACCATGAAATACAGGTGGATGATTACCCTAATACATTAACAGTCTAACATTTATAATCAAAATTACAGAGGCACTAAGTCTACTAATGGCAAACTTTATTGCCTTCTTAATGCCATTTACTTTGAGTTATAAATACCTTCACCATTCAGCTTCAGTTGCGAGAATTATCAGGCACCACAGCCAACCATAATTATTTTATTTATTTACTTATTTTTTTATCACATCCCTCTTTTTGCGCCCGCTGTGGCGCCTACCGGTGGGAGCATCCAGTCACCCGCCCTGCCTGCGAGGTGAGCAGCAGGCTCACTCGCATGATAAGGGAGTCCAGCACGGCTGTGGCTGATCCACTGGAGGGCTCCCCCCATCCCCGCCAGCTGGACCGGCACTGAATCACCCCTAGCGCAATTCCACGACAGTCCTCCCCGCATGGCAGGGTGCAGTCATCAAGCTGCACGGTCGCGCCCAGCCCCGTTTCCTTGTTCTGCCCAATGGGAGCATGGATGTGGAATGACATCCATACACAAATGTGCAGACGTCTGCCGTGCTCCCTCCCCCTAGACACCCGCGCATCTGGAGTACCACCGGGTGTCCCCAAGGACCACCAGAGCGCATGTAGAACCTACCCTTTCACAGAACTAAGAGAGCTATCATCAGATGCTCGATACTAGTCCTCCCCTGCCAACCTGGGCTCGTTCCTGAACCCAGGTCGCCAGCGTGGAGCGAGGTGTGGCGTCCAGTGCCTCAACCCTCAACGCCACCAGGCCAGCTATAGCCAACAATAATTAGAGATACTGCAATTATTAGCCAAACAAAAGATGCTGATGATAAATTACACAGCCATTAGGTACAATAATGCTGTCAAGAAAAGGTGAGTGCGCAACAGTTTAAAGAAACTCTGGTCAGAGCCACAACACCTGCTAATGTTATAGCATTACTACAATGCGACAAACAGTAACTGAACTTCGCAGTGATAAACAGAAGAAATACTACACTGTATTGAAAATACTGTACTTTAAATAAACAGTTCAGCCCGCGACGGTTTTTGCACACATTGCCTACTCCACTAAACTTGGTTATAATTCATTTTTCAAACAAAATTCAAGGCCTTCAGCAGAGCGGAATGATGTGAACATTTTAGACCTAAACACACCAACAAGGGTATGCACTCACACATACACAGTCCAACACACACACACACTAATGCATGCTTGGCGCTGCACCTGCGCACCTACCACACTCTCTTGCTCTCTCTGACATGCACACCCAGTGAACTAAATGCAAATGTGCCCAGGGGCAGTACTGCATGTGCGTGCACGCGTACACGTAATCTCACTTTGACAAACACAGCAATCCATTACTACACACAGAGTGATATGCACACACATCAGTATACACACACACCACTGACACACATACACTTACATACATACGTGAATACATTTCAGTGCATTCAATGCCCCATTAAAGTCTGCTGCGAGCTCTAGCTGAGGCCTCGTTCTATATTTCAACTTTGTTTAAACTGACAAGGTGAAAATCTTTGTGCTTTGTTGTGTCCTGCACTGTAGGTCCTTTCAGTATAAGTCCATTAGGACCCTCCTTAAAAGCCAAAGATGCACAGTGGTACTCAGCTGCAGCTATCTTAAAGGGCCCAACCTGGCAGTGAGATGAATGTTGTCACATGCAGCCATCTCAGAAGGCCTGACTGGGGCCAGTGATAAATGCCACCTCCTCCAGCCATCTCTGGAAGCCAGGTTAGAGCTACTGAAATTTGCAGCAAGCTCCCCATCTTGGTTTAAAAAGGTCACTTCAAGTCTGTGTGACATTTGCTAGCCTGTCCCTTTAACTTTCTGGTAAGCAAGACAGACTAGCATAAATGGATGGAAAGCTTTCTAATGTGCAAAATATGAACTAGGAATCTGAGATGCAAGACAAAGATATGGTTCGTACATATATCTGTATCTGTAAATCAATCAGCCTGAGGACTGACTGAGCTGCTAGTGTTGAGTAGTGGTTTAAATAAATCTTAAGACTAATCAGTTCTAATCCTCTGTCCTGTGCTAGTGTACGTAGTGTTCTGAATTCAGGTTTCCTTTGATAGAAATAATACTGAATTCTGATTGGCTAAAATGGTAAGCCTCAAAATTCAGACTGATCTGCTGAAGCTGATGGCCTGCTGTTACTGCAAGTCACATCAGCCCTAACATTCTGGCAATTTGGGTAGAATACATATGGAGATACACAAATATGGAAATAACGCATATGGGGTATTAACAAGCACAGTATTGTTGAACTGGTACCAGGTGGTGACTAGAAAGATGGCCTGGGCACTAGCAGTGCAAGACTGACAAACTGATACTTCAATCCTTGCCAACACAATTACACATTCCCCCTGCCACGTCAGTGCTGTAGAGTGTAAATTTCAATAGCCAAAACACCAGTGATTCACACTCAATGGAACCAGATCCCACCACAAATCAGACCAACAAATACAAATCATACGCAAGACATTCAACGAAGTAACGTTTCACCATGCCGTAGTCGAGGCACTGCCTTCCTACAGCAAAAAGTACAGTTACGCAAGAACTTATCACAACAACAGATCTTAGATTGTCTTGTAGCACACCATGACTAAGGAACTATAGCCGCCAGGCACTGGGATCATACGGAACCTTTTCTAGCTAGCGTCTACAAGGGGCTGCACACGACGAAGTCAGATGCAGGCGATGTCCCTTCCATACAAATGTGGGTGGCGTGGCCCCATGCCTTCCTCAGTTCTCCCCGCCGGAGACCATATACAGAAGATCTGCTGCTGCTGGGGAACTGAGGGGAGACAGAGACTGCCTAACTGTCCAGAGTTTTAAAACTGCATTAAAAACCTATCTTGGAATTTATATAATGTATGCAATTTTATTTTGTTTTATTTTATTGTACAGGCGCCTTGGTTTGGGAAATGTACCTTTTTTTTATAAATAAAAACTGATTGATTGATTGAGAGATTCCTGCCATAAAAAGACATGAAACAGAAGGTGAACTGTCCTGGAGAAGGAAAGACAGATACAGAAATCCCCAAGACCAAGGAGGACGGGTGGTGGGATGGCATGGCCTGATGCAAGAGACCCTCTCGAAAACTTACTGTTACGGTAGGTTCTTATGTAACTGTACTATCTTAATCAAGGGTATCTGTTGCATCAGGCAACGCCTATGGAACAATTCCCAAGCAGTTCTGACTGAGAACCAGTCTGGGTGTGGCTGGAGGCTATCTATAGGTTTAAGACAGGAGGCCTTGAAGCACAGGACAGGTGCACCTTAATGGAGAAGTACTGCAGGCATGAATATAGGTTAAGTTTAGGGGAACAGGGGGGCAAAAGAGGCACCTGGGGATTTGCTACAGCCCCTAAAATGTTCCGTACAGCATCTCGTCCAGCTGGTTGGGGAAATAACGAGAGCAACCAAATCAGATGAAGGGTTAATTCTGTGGGGATTCAATCTTCTGGGTGTGCAGACTGGCATCTTAAGAAGGTTAATGGCAGGGCTGACGCTGTCTGTCCACTTTCAAGGATTGAGTCCTAGAATAGCATTTCCAACAAGGATTGAAGCCATCCTGGACCTTGGTCTCCGCACTGGGAACAGGATCACCTCCAGTGTGAACATCAAGGAACCAGTGGGACTCAGTGACCAGAACCAGGTAACATACCCACTGACAGAGAAGACTAGTCAGGCCTCAGCTACCAGGATCCAGCAGACCTTGCCATCATTAAGAATCTGGTGGCCAAGGGTCTGGAGAAGCTGCATGAGGCTGGTAATGCAAAGCACATGTGGAGTTTGTTGAAGAAGATGTTTGATGCAGTTTCATAAGTCTGCACCTCAGTAAGCAACAAAGTGAAGGGCCAAGCAGTGTCCTACCTGGCTCAACAGGAACCTATGGCAACTGATCCTACATGAAGAGAATCTTTAACTGGGCCGGCCCGGTGGCATAGAGATCTGAGGCACTGAATGCCTTACCTCTTGCTATGCTGACAACCCAGGGAGCGACCGCGGGCCATCGGAGGTCGGCACAGGGGTGGGGAGGGTGCAGAGTGGGATGACCTGCCATCAGGCAGATGATCTCTCTGGGGAGGGAGCCTGATCTCTCTGGGGAGGGAGCCTGTGCTCCCTTGGCGCTTGATTGCTCATGGTGGAGACCAAGGGGCAGTGCAGCCAAGGGAAGCCAAGGCCCCAGGCCAATGAGGTGGGAAGGATGGGGCCATTACTGGAGCAAGAGGGCACAAGCATGCTTCCACATGCATGTGCCTCTCTGTCTGGGGTGCCGGAGTAATCGGGTAGAGAGAACCAGGAAAAAGTCGAGGGTTGCCGCATGATGATGCCTCTGGGCTGGCTCCAGGGGGTCCGCCGGGGCACACACCGCATAACAAGACCCTGAACGACCCCCGGTAGGGTGGAGGATGGTAGCAGCAACCCACCAAAGGAACATAAACACCTGTATTGGGGGGGGAGAGACTCTAACTGCTGGAAAACTACACATTACCTACATACAAGAATGAAGCATGAAGACAGCAGAGGGACTGTAGAATTAGGGAAACCAAAGAGAGTTTGGACACCTGACTTGCAGTAGGAACAGCAGATAACACCAAAACCGGTCTTCCAACACATAAATGGAAAACTGAAGGTGAGGGATGGGATTGGGCCCCAGGAAACGATGGAACGGGGACATACCCATGTGATGTCCAGGGGTGATGACAGATGCTGAATGAATATTTTGCCATGGTGAGAAAGTACGTTCTTTGGGAGAACCCATGACATCAAGGGTAACCATGATGTAACCTGCAGTCAGCACACTTGCCCTAGTAGCCGACTGCTGGGCAAAGATCAAGCCAGGTGAATCCTAATGAATGGATGGGATACTCTGCAGGATCACAGTGGAACTAAAGGAACAACTGGCAGACCCTTGCAGTAATCTTTTAGGTGACTGTCCAGACAGGCGTGGTGCCATAGGACTGGAATGTAGCGCAAAAGGGTCCAGACTGTGCAAGTATACACTACGCTTACCCATGGTGGATTGCTAAGTGGCTTGCGGGCGGAAGCAGAAGGCTGTGGTTAACGGGCACTGGTCTAAGTAGAGAGGAGTACTCCGCAGCACCCCTTTAGGAACAGGTGCTGGGGCACCTATATTTCAACATAACTATCAAGGATCTGGAAGCTGCAGTCTCCAGCAGGCTGCTTAAGTTTGCTGAAGACACTAAAGCTGGCCAGGGTGGTGGACTTTGCTGAGGATGTGGATAAACTTCAGGAGGACCTGAACAAGCAAGGACACAGATCAGAGTCATGGAGTTTTAGATACGATGTAGCTAAATGGAAGGTGCTATGCTTAGGAAGAAGAATCAGAGGTAGGACTACACACTGTGTGGGGCTCCTCCTACTGTAGTGTAGGAAGCAAAGGTCCTGGAGGACATAACAGACAAGGGACTAAAGCACGATGATCAGTGCACAGGTGCTGTCAAGAAGGCTGGAAGAATGCTGGGGTGCATTTTAAAGAGGTTGGCGACCAACAGAGATGGGGAAGTAAACGTACCAGTACACAAGGCCCTAGATCAGGCCCCAGCATAGCGGACTGTCCTGGGCTCCCCAGTACAAAAGGATACTGAGGCAGTAGAGAGGGTGAACCACAGGGCCACTAAAATGATCAGAAGTGTGCAGGATAAAAGGTATGAGGAGAGACTGAAGGACCTTAAAGAGTTAGCAGTGCCAGCCGGCCCAGTGGCATAGAGGGCTGAGGTGCTTTGTGCCTTAAGTCTCACCACACTGGCGACCCGTGTTCAGGAACAGGCATGGGTTGCCAGGGGTTGGCAGGGGGAGAGGATCGAGCGTCTGAAGGGCTGCTCTCCTCTCCCTGGGTAGGGGGAATCCTCTGTCTCGCTCCATGGCTGCCATCTGGTGGAGGCCGGGTGGCGGTGCCACAATTGAGCAGTGCAGTAAGGCTGGGTTAGTGAGCTGCATATGACCTCCACGCCGCACACACCACGCCACCATGGAAGGGAAAGCAGTGGTTGCAGTCTTCATGAAGCCCTGCCTGCATCACGCTCTGTCGCCGGTCCGCTGAACCCCCAAACTGGATGCAGGATCACCAGGTGGGAGAAGGACGGCCCTCCTCTTCCCAGACCCACCATTAGGGGACAATCTGTTGGGGAATGGGGCTCGGTGAGACAGAGTGACAGATGAGGGACAGGGCTGAACACAGCCGCCACTGCACATGGAAGGATAAAAGTCTTTATAGAAAAAAAAAAAAAATAGTGCCAAGAACAGCAGACAGAAAACTGCATTTCTTTTATTTCTGAAGCATTTTTTCCCCATTTACTCATCAGAAAGTTTTTTTCTCCTTGTACTATCAGGTGTGGTATGATGTAAAGAGCAGTACTTCATCTGGGAACTGACATATCTAGTTCTACCCCCCCCACCTTATCAACAGTGTGACCCACTGTGACATCACATGTGACTGATTTGGCAACAGAAGACTGCGCTTCTTGTTCAGTTGTGATGTCACAGTGCTGATGAAGTATGAAGGGAAACTGAACTAAATATGCCAGCCTCCAGGTAAAGTACCATTACACACATCGCACCTAGTACTGTCTGGTAGGAAATGTACTAATAATCTCCGCCGTGTGTGTGTGTTGGGGGGGGGCACTGGACACCACACCACCTGCCATGCCAGCGACCTAGGTTCAGGAAAGATCCAGGGTCGCTCATTTGGGGGAAGAGGATGGGCAGCTCGAGCGTCCTACAGTACTTTAGATATACAAAGCAACATCTGGCCACTTTCAACATTTTTTATATTTTCAGGGAATCATGCAATATACCCTAGACTGGACATTACTTGATTTTCCCACTGAAATGTCAGCAGTAAAAATGTACACCTGATGCCAATGATTTTTAAATGACTGCAAGTGACCTGTTGCTGTTGAC
Source organism: Neoceratodus forsteri (assembly GCA_016271365.2). Classification (NCBI taxonomy): domain Eukaryota; kingdom Metazoa; phylum Chordata; order Ceratodontiformes; family Ceratodontidae; genus Neoceratodus; species Neoceratodus forsteri. The sequence continues at coordinate 943,060,145 of CM028137.1, forward strand.
TTTTGAAAGCGATAAAAAAAAAAAAATCAGTTTTGTGCTTTACAATATTTGCATTATACAACTTTTTTGGTGCTAGTCTCCCTGCAGTAGTAAACGGAGGTTTGAGAGATTCTGTGCTGTCAAAATTCAGGGTTAACCTTAGAAGGCATTTCTTCTCCCACAAGGTGGTGAACCAATGAAATTGCCTACCAGAGGAGGGGAAAGAGGAAATTGTTTAGCCAGGAAGGGTACACTAAGCTGAAGCTTGTTTCCAGGTGCGACCTGGGAGCACAAAGAAGTTAAGAGACTTGCTCAGAGTCACACAGCATGCAAATGGGAGCTGATGGGATTCAAACCTAAGTCTCCAGGTTTGCAGCTCAGTGCTCTTAACCAGTACACTATACTGCCTCCAGGAGACAGCGGCCATCAAGACAATATATTCAAGGTAAGCCTGGGCAAATTGTCAGTTCACCAAGGAAACTACAGGGTACTCTGGGTAGTAGGGTGGGTGGGAGATCCTTATGTTATTACATGTTTACCCAGTATACTTGTTGGTCTCTGTGTATGATGAGGGGGTTGGGGGTCAACTTGATGGATTTCGTGACCCTTTCCATCTTAATTAACTATGTTACTATGTGAACAATGCAGGTAGTTGCCGGTAGTGTTAATTATAAACTTTTGAAAAAGGAAACCTCACCAGAGGTCGAAATTACGTTTTGCAGCCTAGCGACTGGGAAATACCACAGCTCTCTCAAATACTCCACCAACCCAACTTCTGTACTTGTTATAACCTTACCCTTTATGATGCAAAACAACAGGCCAATTAAAAGGAAAATTTTACTAGCCCAAAGGAAAAAGTACTGGCATCTTGGTAGAGGCCACAGCATATTTCAAACCCCGCTCTTTCAGAGGTATTTAAAACTGGGTTAAATTCTGTGTTTACAGCATTATATACACACACACACACATACTCTTGGGGTTTGCAACATTACACACACACACACACACACACACACACACACACACACACACACACACACACTCTCTCTTCAGCTTAGAAAGCCTACAACCAGCCTGTGAGGGGCAGATGGTGTCCTTTTAAATATCTTTTTTCGTTTTTTTTAAACGCTGAATGCAGTCCTCTGTTGGGATTTTGTTTCTGGGGCACAGTGACATTTCACACTTAACCATGACAGAGATTAATCTGCATGCTTAGCCAACAAACAGAAAGCTCCTGCTACGACGAGTTTTACAACATCGTTCACATGCAGTTCCACAGCACACAAATGTAGTTCAGAAGCGCCACAAACAGAAGCAAATCACAGATACTGATATTTTTATAGGTATATATATTAAGGTCATCTTTGCTTAAAACATGGGACCAGATTTTCAAAACATTCGTACATGCAATTTGTTCGCTCCAGCAAATTCTTTTTTTTTTTTTTTTTTTTTTTTTTTTTTGCGCGAGGCAGAAAACTGCCTGCCCAAAAAATAAAACGTTTGGCAATTCTAGGCAAACAGCTTTTTGCCAAAGAGTTTCAAATTTTGCTGGATAAACCAAATGGCATGTGTAACAGTGTTGAAAATTTGACCCAAGATATTGCAATTGCCAATTGGTTTGGAAGGTATTATATTTCAATCTCTACCCTTGGCTGGGCAGCACAATAGAAGCAGGTTCATGTAACCCGTCACCAGGATGCACCTGGAAACAAGCTGTCACAGCTCAGCGTGCCTTTCCTTGTGTGAAATAAAAACCCTTCCTTCCTGCCACACCTCAATTCAGCAGTTCTTCAAAGCTTGTAAGGTACTGTTTGCCTACACGTTCCCTTAATTGCCTGGTATTTTTCTGTAGGTTCCTCCTTCCTTCCAGACTAGTGTAACTGGGGAGTTGTTAAATACTGTTACCTGTTTTGCTCTTGTAATACCTGCTGCACTAAGGTACTTGTTTCTTTGCTACAGTTTCATATTAGCCTGCTTGTTGTTTATTTACTGCTTCTCATTATTGCATCTGTTGAATGTTGCTGTGTGTTATAATCTGTAATACCTATAATATGTACTTGGCAGGGCCCTCTTACTCTGCTCCTCACCATCCTTAGTCTTCAATACTCCTTAAAGGAAAACTACACCCTCATATATTCTAAATGTTATTTGTTTCCATGTCAACAGACAACTCTTTTCATGTAGCTGTTGAAGATGTATGCAACTGCATTAGTCAGTTTTCACAGTCCATACTAGGCCCTGTTACTGTCCTGGTAGACTCCATTTTGTGGTTGTTGAAATCTCATTGTTCCTGGGAGCTGCATTAGCATATGAGAACATGATGCGTAATCACCTTTTAAACTCCCCAGTATGCCTGCCTGTCTGCATAGTTAGTCTTCAAAGAAACAAGCTGCAAGAATGTGTGAAATACCACATTTACCTTCAGTGAGCTTTGCAAACTATCTGAGTTATAATGCAGGTTTTTCCCCTTTAAACTTCATTCGGTTTATAAGTTTCTAGAGAGTTTTTGCAGGGTATTTGATCTTTCAACATAGAGATACATGATATAAATGGTTGCTCTGACATCATGTTCTCATATGCTAATGCAGTTCTCATGGACAATGAGATTTCAACAACCATGAAATGGAGACCCCCAGGGCAATCACAGGGGCTACCATGAGCAGTGAAAACAAACTAAGGCTAACACATATAACCCCAACAGCTATAGGAATGGAGTTGTCTGTTGACATGGAATCAATTAAAATTTAAATGATATGAGGGTGTAGTTTTCCTTTAATTGGGCTTGCTGGTAAATGTACCTTACACCCTTCCCTCCTTTCAGCCGCACCTCCTACAGGAATTCAGATATCCAGGGTTGGGTAGGATTTTAAGTCTGAGACAACATATCACCTCCGGTGTGAATTTTGTGGAATATGTGGCCTGGTGCTCCTGCAAAAGTGTAAAAGAACGCAGGTCCACAAGGCCACCAAGAGTGAGCAGCTAGGAGCATGTGTGGGTGATACAGAATTCCTGACTCAAGAATGCTCTGAGGGCACATTTTTGTGAAAATCATCTCTGTGACCACAGTTGTTTTCATTTTTTTGGCACTGCTCCCCAACTCCCCCCACCCCACATTGGGGAGCAGAGGATATACCAGGAATGAAGCAAAATAATGATACAGACCACATCCAAGGATGTGCAGTGCCTCGGGCAGATTCAAGATCAAAGTGGCAAGTAACGAGAGACCAGCACCTGCCTATCTGTGTGTTGTCACTAACATGCTGATTCCCCACTGAAGGATCCAAGGACAATATAGAAGCTTGAGTTAAAACTTCATTTTATTCTAGCAATATAAAAATGCTTCAGAAAATTCAGGCAGCTTCAGAAAAGTCCAAGAATCCAGTGTGAAAACACATATACCCTGCTCAAAAACCTCACAGAGTCTCCATGGGCACCTGCTTCTTACGCGTTTCAGTCATACTAAGCTTTTTCAAAGGATCACCACACAGATAGCATGTGCTGGTCTCTCTAATTGCCACGTTGATATACCAGAGTTCTACTACAAAAGGATGGATTTCATTGTAGTCACATACTCTAAAAGAATGTTTAGACTACAGCCTGGTTGTATAATTCTGCATAACACTGGAATTATGGGCTTTTATGCAGATTTGTTTTAGAATGATTTAAAAGAAGTACAGTATGCCAGTGATTTTGAAGTAGGAATAATTAATGTATGTATCAATTGGTATTCATTTTGAAAACTGATCAGTTTCCCTTTTTGCCTATTGGCACCTCTGATATTTCTTTCTCCTCAATGTGGATAGGACCCCGGGCATGTCTTATCAGGTGTCGTTGGCAAACTGACGTACACAGATGACTCAACACACTTCAAGTTCCCGCAATGATGCTTTCCCCTGTACCGTCACCCAGGTGGGAGTACATCAGCAGAACAGCAAGTTTCCTCCTCCTTAGAGGAGAAGAGCGTCCACTAGGACATCGACCCTCCTTCCCCTGCCCGGCCAAATTTGGGTTGTTGGCATCGCAAGTGCTAGCGCTACCGCTGCACTGGTGGGCTGGCACATTTGTTTTCCAATGTTGGACCACCTCCTCCATACCTTTCAAAGCCATACTCTATGTACCCCTATCTTATCTCATATTCCGAACTCACTGCTCCCCCCCACCCCATTCTTCCTCAGTTCTCACAACAACCCTCCCCTTGCCTTCCTCTACCTGCACAGGACTGCTCTCTCACTCTCAGTACTCTACCCCCTTCCACAAACCCCTCTCCTAGTCTTTTCTTCTACACATTTGACTTCCTTCTCCACCTCTATAACACTTCTTTTCCCCTTCTTTCTGTACCCTTCCTTCCCCTCTCTCTGGGCCCCTCAACCTCCCCCATCCCTTCCACCTCTCCAACCTCTGCAGTACAAGCAGCAACCTCCTTTTTGCTCTTTCTGTTCATCCTAAAGTTCCCCAAAGTCCCTCTCCCAGACCCCACCACATTTTGCCCCCCCTTCAGCTCTCCCACCCCACTAATGTACATTCCATTCCCTACATCTCACCATTCTTTCATTTCTGCTTTTGGAGGACACTGAGCGAAACCATGCCTCTCCTTCCCTTGTGAACACAGAAACACAGCTGTCGCCAGAAAAAGACCGCTGGACCATCCAGACTGCCAGTAATACTCTATCCTACCTGTGAGACAGTGTCTATATGGGGTTTATGCCCACGATACTCACCCCCATGTTCCTTGCCTCGCTTCTACCACCGCGGGTGACTACTTAGCCCATAACTCTGTCCTAATTGTGTCTGAAGCAGTTAATGGTCTTGGCACCAATCATCTCAGCTGGCAGGTTGTTCCATGGCTCAACCACTCTATGGGGGAAAAAATCCTCATGTCTTTCCCATCAGCTTCCACTCATGTTCCAGTGTACTTGAGTCACTATTCCGGTTGAACAGTTCCACACAGTTTACCTTGCTTCTCTGCTTGCCCAAGGGGAAATGAGTCTGTCACTTGCTGTAACCCAACAGCCTAGCTGCTAAGTTGGACGAACGTAGGCTGCAGGCTCTGCAACTCCACCCGGATGTCCTAGTTGTGACTGAGATACGGCCCTTACCTAGGCTTATCTGTCAGGGATGTTGCACTGTCTGCTTCTGCAATACACAGTCAGGACCATGGAAAGAGATGTGGCAGCAATGCTGTCTATGTCTGTTTCAACCTCAGTGTTGACACACATACATACATTTTATATATATATATATATATATATATATATATATATATAAAATCACACATACCCCCACAATGCAAAACATCATGGGCTGCATATGCAAATCACCACAGAATATTATGCTGGTTCAACTTTAAGCAGAAATGCATGGTGCTGAAAGGTCTCTCACACAGTTTGCAAAGGGTGCCAACAGAAGACATAGACACGTGTTTTATCCTACCAGGACTCATCAGTATGCCTCGTCTGTTTGACACCCCAGTGGAATGAACCAGCTACCCTAAGATGGTCACTCAGATCATTCCTGAACCTACAGTAGCCAGGGGTCGAAATTAAGTTTTGCAGCCACTAGCCAGCAGGGTTAGTGGCTGGGAAAATCCCACTAGCTCAGACTTTTCCACTGGCCCAGTTGGTGTACTTAATGGAATGGTTACCTTCTACAGTAAAAGCCCACAGGGCTAGTTAAAGGAAAATCTTACTAACATGATACAAAATCTACCACATTTGGCTAGTGGGCCAGTGGTAGTTTCGACCTCTGAGCGCCCCCCCCATCCATTCCTCATTCAATGAGTTTTCTACTCCAACATTCACCATGCAGTTGATGCTAGCACCCTTCCCAATACGCTCAGTGATCACGGAATGGTCTACTTTGTGTATCAGACCAGACCTCCTTTGAGTTCATCTGATGCAGGTCATGCAGCTCTCTTCACCTGGCCTCCATGCTGGATGGCCTAAATTTCACCAGCTGGTATCTGTCCTCCACGTCCACCGACACAGATATGGACTTCACCTACTTCCATTCTATATTCTTGGCAATCTGGGATGAATGCACTTTGCTTTGGTGGTTGTATGTGACAGAGTCCCAGCTCCTCTGGATCACAGCAGACCTCATCATCTGCTAGGCACCGACACAGGGCCTCTAGCTCCCCCGAGGATTTGTAGTGAAACAAAATCTGAAATGCTATTCATTTATTTGGAAATGTTGTTTTCCCCGACTTATTGGCATAAACTGTTCAAAAGGAGTAGAACAGTTACATTTGTAACAAACAGGGTGTTTCTTGTTAAATTTGTCATAGAAACATGTTAAAAACAGTTAATATAAATATTGTCATTCTGCTCTAAATTGGGAGGTGTTGGTTACTAGAAATAATTTTTTTTTTTTAATTAAATTGTAATTTGATGGTCTGTATGACAACACTCTCAGCAATTTCATAGAAACTGGCTATAGAGCGATCTCTAACCTTCCCTTTATTGGGAAGGTTATTGAGAAGGTAGTGGCAAACCAGCTGGAGGACCATTTGACCATCCATAATATCTATGAACCTCTCCAGTCCGGTTTCCGTAAGAGGCATAGTACTGAGACTGCTCTGGTTCGGGTGCTCAATGATCTCTTGATGGCGAGAGATCAGAGGAACGTTCTATCTTGGTTCTCCTTGATCTCTCCTCAGCCTTTGACACTGTAGACCATGGGGTTTTGCTCGAACATCTGGAGTCCATCTGTGGCCTGTCTTGTACAGTGCTCAGATGGTTTTCATCTTTTCTATCTGGGAGAATGCAGAGAGTTGTGTCAGGGATTTTTTCCTCTGACCCTTTCCCTCTGCAATGTGGTGTCCCCCAGGGCTCTGTGCTTCCCCCATGTTGTTCGCGGTGTATATGCTGCCCCTCTGAGACATTGTAAGAAGATATGGGCTGAGGTTTCACTGCTATGCTGATGATACCCAGCTCTATCTTTCTTTCGCCCCCGACCAGGTTAGTGCTCTCTCGTATTTAATAACTGCCTCGCTGAAATCCAGGACTGGATGAATTTGAGCTAGTTAAAGCTGAGCATAGGTAAGACAGTTATGGTTGTGGACCGGGTTGTGGGTCAGAAGTTGGGGTCTAACAGCCCTCTGGCATACTGCTGGGGGGGGGATCTGATCCTTACCTCTGAATGGGTGCGTAACTTTGGAGTGGTACTTGATGATGGGCTGACTCTTCGTCATCAGGTGTCAGCAGTCGTCAAGTCCACATTCTATCATCTTAGGAACATCGCCAGGGTGAAACACCTTGTTCCGTCCAGCGATTTACCCATGTTGGTCCATGCCGTCGTGACATCTCGCCTTGACTACTGCAACTCCCTTTACTTGGGGCTTTCTGGGGTTGATATCCGCCACTTGCAGCTACTCAGAACGCTGCAGCAAGATTAATGACAGGGGTGACTAGAAGGACACATATTACCCCTGTGCTGCGCGATCTGCACTGGCTGCCTATACAGTGGCAGATCACCTTTAAAGTAGGTCTTTTGACCTACAAAGCCCTGCACGGACTCGGTCCTGACTACTTGAAAGAGCTTCTGATTCCTTACCACCCCGTGCGGCAGCTCCGTTCAGCCGACGAGGGGTTGCTAGAGGTTCCAAGGGTTATATTGAAGTCTTCTGGGGCTAGGGCCTTTGGGTTTGCGGCCCCAACCCTCTGGAACTCTCTGCCTCGCCGGCTTAGAGAATGCACGACCGTGGAGGCCTTTAAGTGGGATTTTAAGACTCTTTTATGGAACAAGGTTTTTGGGGATTGATATTGTTATTAATTGTTGTTTTCATATGTATATTTTGATTTTATGATTCATTTGTACAGCGCCTTGGCATTTGAAAGGCACTAAATAAAGTTTATTATTATTATTATTATTATATTTACATTAGCTTTCTGCTTAGCCCCACCAAGACAGTAGCTGTAGTTTAGGAATAAACTCAGTGACATACACTAACCTGTTCCCGAAAGAGGGATTGCTTTACTACAGGAAGAAGCAGCTGGATTACGAACAAGCTTTAGCTTAAGAGTTTACACACGTATCAAAGATGTGCTGTACCAAGCAGCCTGGCAATAGAGTTACTACAGGTCGGCCTTACATCACTCTGTGTGAGAAGATAATAGGAATTCCTGAATCACAGTTGCATTCCAGTTGTTTTGCCGTTTCTAAACTACTGGCAAAAACACAGTGAGGCTTATCTGGATGGATATCACAGTGCCATGGGGCTACGTACCTGGAGAATAATTCTCTAAGAACAACAAAAAAAGTTTCACATGTTAAGAACTTTGTTAATTTTTTTTTTAACATATTTTTTCCCCAGGGCTCTGGTAGGGTCCTACTTTCACACCTGCCAATCCTAAATTCTTGTTCACTGAGGACCCAGTCATTCACCTGGCCAGGCCTTCAAGACCCCACCCGTGACACACTGTTATGCTGTCCCCTGGCTTGCCTCCCTACCAGGGTCACCTTCTGCCACTTCAGCTTATATCCCCGCTGTCTATCTGGCCACCTGTAGTGGGGGGTGAAGGCCTAGAGGATCCCTGGGTCAGTGGTGGTGGTGTGGGACCAGTAATGAATGCGGTGTATGGCAGACAGGGGCGTCATCTGCCATCATCTAGTCCTTTTGTCCCGATTAGTCCCGCCCTCCCCCAGGAGCATGCCGCGTCACTGGATGCCAGCAAGCTGACGCAGTCCCACAACCCCATGCTTGCTCCAGGTTCACCAGGTGGCAGCAGAGCAGCAAGTCCCCCCTTGCCAGAGGAGGAGGAGAGTGTCCTCTGGGATAAGCGATCCTCCCACCTGGTTCATTCTCAATCCCGCTGCACCTGCAGGCTGGCATAATTGTTTTTAATAAATATTTCTTACATGAAGTAATAAATTCAGCACGCCTGGTGTCAGAGATACTGGATATCTAAGGGCTGTAATGTCGGTACCATCTTGGCACTGCGGTGGGGCTATCAGTACCAGTGTCTGTACCATCCTAGTCATTAATGTTATATCATGGAGTGAACACGGAGGCAGATTAAAAGGGTCTTTGCACTGGGTCTGCCTCAAGGAGACTTTGGCCAAGTCCTCCTCATTACTGAAGGATGGTCTTAAAAATGCTCCATCCTACACCCTCGTATATCACGGCCCTTATCCATTACCTGACAGAGCAATGTCTGACATTGGTATAAACCTGAAACACTCAATTTGGAGTACTGAGGTGTAGAGGAGGGAGGTGCTGAGGACAGTAATGTCACTGAAAGCTATTAAAAATAAAACTGCCAAGAGGCCATCCGGTACCAAGTAAATGGAGTTACATTAACAAAAAATGATACCAAACTACTAATTACAACTATTTACAAGAAATAAATGATGAAAACTGCACTGACCTAGATAGGAAAGCTATTCAGAGCAACAAGAAGTCCTGGTCCCTGACAAGGTAGTGTGCCCTATGATGGGGGGAAAAAAAGGAAATGAGGCAGCTGGGGCCAGCCCCACTATTTTATACCATGGATGTATATGGCACTGTACGTTGATGACATGCACGTGGTCCAAACAGGGCCCAAAAGTTCCAGTTCCTGCAAGGTCCTGGTGTCTCCACATCAAGGCCAACAAGCAGGGCTCTATGGATGAGACGGACTCTTAGAGGATCTAAATAAATAACTGTTGATTAATGAAGACTGGCTGGCTGGCACTCACCAGGTACACTCATGTTAAATTAAGGATGGATGATGTGAATGGCAAACCAGTTCAGAGGTGTTACAAACTCAGTTCCAATAAGGAGCACCTTTTTCAGTCATTTGCCACCGAGCCCCAGTGGTAGCCTAACCCTGCAAGAGCTGAATGGGCATATACTGACATTTTTATTTGTTGGTCGGTTAGTAGGGGACGGGATCGTGAATTGGTGCCAAGGAGCCCTGCCATATCACGCCTTCCCCTTCCTGGTATAGGTGCTCCATGTTTTGTGACGTCAGAGTTTGGAGGACATGGCGGCAAGCTCCGTAGAAAGTAATAGCCGCGTCTTTTTACATACCATTTTCATATGTTAGTGGTCCATGTCATTCAAGTAAAAACCTCTGCTCAACTAACAAGGACTGTGGGCATGGCTGTTGCTTTCTATGAAGCATGCTCCGACACTCTCCAAACTCTGACATCACACAATGTGGAGCGCAGGGCGGAATGCTTATACCAGGATGGGATGGCAGCAGGTTTCTTCAGCATCAATTAAGGATCCCTTCCATACAACAGCCAGCAAATAAAAATTTCAGTATATACCCATTCAGCTATCGCAGGATAAGGCTATCACTGGGGCTTGAGGGGAGGGTTTCCAAGAAGAGCACGATAGGTTCTCTAACAGTAAATGTGTGGGGCCCTAGGTTAAAAAGCGTTGCATCTGCAAGTCAATTGCTCATGCGCATGCATATTTGCAAAACTTCCTTTTTTTTTTTTTTTTAAACAGACATAATGACTATCTGGGGTTTCCAAGGATACCACTAAAATTCCTTTTTTCTTTTTTTTACCTTCTATGCTTTTAGCCAGCTCTTCCACTGTGCACGCATCCGTCCACCATCCGTGGCAGCTCACCTCCCGTTACCAGCTCTGGCTGGGTCTCTGGTGACAGGACATCCTGTAGTCACCCAGGAGCCCTGCACCAGAGGAGGCAACCCCACTCCCCCCCAACTTCCAAACCTGGGTCACCAGAGTCGAGAGCGGTAGCTCCACCACTGTGCTTGCGGGCTGGCCTGCCACTAAAATTCTTGACTACACTAATGTAAATTCTGGCAATATCCCTGAAGTTTACCGACATCAAGTCTTCTTCAAAAAGTTTAGAAGTGGACTGGCAGTATAGCCCAGAGGTTGAGCTGTGAACAAGCTTGGTACATCCAGCAGACGTGGGTTTGATTCCCACAACCTCCACTTGCATACTGTGCGACTCTAAGCAAGTCACTTACCCTCCCCAGTGCTTGTCACCCCTGAAAACAGGCACGTATGCCTAGTGGGCCTTACCCAGAATAATAATAAAAAAAATAAAATCTGTTTAAAAGCAATATTCATAGCTCAACTGACAAGAGTTATATGCTCAGTGTAGAACGTTTTTAGAACATTATACCAGTTTATTTTTTTTCCTGGTGGTGGTGTTCCTGAAGTTTTAGAGTCAGGTAAAATTTACAAAGCAGAAGGAGGAGTAATTAACTCTTTAAAGAGCCACCGACACCTCTGAAAAAAAATCTGAAAACAATACTTCAGAAAGCTGATCATATACTGTATTTCAGATATTTTCTATAGTTTTCTGCCCCATCAATTATCGAGCATGTTTACTGAAAAAATTATCTCTGTCACTTAAGGGTTGCTCTGCTCTGTCTGCTTATTCCCCACTTGGAGTCACCAGCCTCTGCTAGGGAACATCGAAATCTGTTGCTGTGGAATTGACTGTAATGTCACAAGTAGCGAATTATAACCTTAGCAAGGAACAGACGGCTGGAGCAGATATACTACATGTCAAACAGCATATTTTTCCATACAAATATCCTAAATAATTAGATGAACAAAGTAGTTTGACTTGTAACATATCCATGTAGAACTGCAGAAAATATCTGAAAAACATCTGCTTGTCTAAATAACTAAGAATAAATATGAGGGCAATAACTACAGAAATGAATGTAAAATATACATTATGTTTAAATTTTTTTTTTTATTTTTCTACAGGTGTCAGCTGTGGTCACTCAGGTGGTAGTAAAGTAGCAAGAGGCACTACCTTCCCTCCCCCGGAGGGGGGGAAGGGAAAGGGGAAATTGTTTAACCAGGAGTGGCACACTAAGCCGAAGCTTGTTTCCAGGTGTGACCTGGGAACACAAGGAAATCAAGTGACTTGCTCAGAGTCACATAGTATGAAATTGAAAGCCAAAAAGATTGCATTCAGGCAATACAAAAAGACACAGGCAGAAGGGGATAGGGATAAGTACCAGGAGAAGCAAAGGGAGGCAGGGAGGTCAGTAAGGGAAGCCAAAGCTCAGACAGAAGAACACATTGCAAAATCAGTGGGTAGAGGGGACAAAACCTTTTACAGGTACATAAGTAAAAAAAGAAAGGCAAAGGGAGTGATTGTGAGACTGAAGGGGTAAGATGGGGGCAGCGTAGAGGATGACAACAGTAAAGCTGACATATTGAACAGGTATTTCTGCTCAGTCTTTACCAAGGAAGAGGAGGGTAGTGGGTCTGAAGGGAGTACAAGGGGTGAGAATGGTGCAAAAATGGACACAAGTCCCTTTACACAAGAAAGGGTCCTGAAGGAACTGGAAGTAATAAGAGTTGATAAAGCAATGGGGCCAGATGGGGTGCACCCCAGGGTACTTAAAGAACTAAGAGAGGTGGTGGCTGAACCTCTGGCTATCCTGTTTAGCCGATCACTGGAAACAGGGGATGCACCCAAAGACTGGAGGATAGCAGATGTAGTCCCTTTATACAAAAGTGGGAACAAAGAGGAAACAGGGAACTACAGACCAGTCAGCCTCACCTCAGTAGTGGGGAAGATCATGGAAGCACTGCTGAAGGAGAGATTGGTGGAACATCTGGTTGTCAATGGACTACAGGACCCAAGGAAGCATGGTTTCACCAGGGGGAGGTCATGTCAGACTAGCCTTGTTGAATTTTTTGACTGGGTGACTAGGGAGGTGGATCAGGGGAGGGCAGTGGACATGGCCTATCTGGACTTCAGCAAGGCCTTTGACACTGTGACACATAGAAGACTATTACACAAACTGGGGAATATGGGTGTGGGCAGGACAGGAGTGTGGTGGGTAGGTAGCTGGCTGGGCGGCAGGACACAGAGGGTGGCAGTAGATGGCTGTCACTCCACAGAGGGAAGAGTGACCAGTGGGGTACCACAGGGATCAGTGCTGGGACCGGTTCTATTCAACATCTTCATCAGTGACATTGCGCAGGACCTAGAAGGCAGAATTTCACTGTTCGCTGATGACACAAAGCTCTGTAACAGAGTAGACACACCAGAGGTGTAGACAGAATGAGAAGGACCTGCAGAAACTTGAAGAATGGTCAGGGTTTGGCAGTTGAAATTCAATGCAAAGAAGTGCAAGATAATGCATATGGGGGACAAAACCCTGGCACAATATATCAGTTGGGGTGAGGATATAGCATGCACCAAGCAGGAAAGGGATCTTGAGGGTTGTCATCTCTGATGACCTCAAGGTAGGGAAACAGTGTGACAAGGCAGCAGGTAAAGCAAATAGGATGCTGGGATGCATAGGGAGGGGCATCACCAGCAGGAAAAGGGAGGTCATAATTCCGCTATACAAGACACTAGTGAGGCCCCACCTGGAGTACAGTGTACAGTTCTGGAGACCTTATCTACGTAAGGACGTAGACAGGGTAAAGAAGGTTCAGACGAGGGCAACAAAGATGGTGCATGGATTGCATCACAAGTCCTATGAGGACAGGTTGAAGGAACTGAACATGTACTCCCTGGAGGAGAGGAGGGAGAGAGGGGATATGATAAGAGACATACAAGTATCTTACAGGGAGGAACAGGGTGCAGGAATACACTATTTTAAGTGAAAAGATGTTCCAGGACTAGAGGCATGGGATGAAGTTGGAGGGAGGACGATTCAGAGGAAACGTGAGGAAGAATTTCTTCACAGAACGGGTGGTGGACAAGTGGAACACCCTGCCAGAGGAAGTGGTGGGGCTCAAACAATCACGGCATTTAAGAATGCATGGATAGACATAAAGGAATTCTGGAGGTCAGGGTAAGGGGCAACAGACTTCTAGGAAAACAAACTGAACTTACAAGCTCAAATGGGCAGACTAGGTGGGCCATAGACCCTTATCTGCTGACACTGTCTATGTATCTATGTAAGTGGGGGCTGTGGGACTCAAACCCAAGTCTCCAGGTTTGCAGCCCAGTGCCCTTAACCACTATGCTATACTGCATACTACATATGCAGAAGAGGCGAGTATACTACAGAATGCTTGATCCTCCCACAGTCAGCCCTCCAGAGTGTCCAGGCTCAGGACATGAACCCATGTCACCTGCATAACCAGTGGCAGCCCTGCCATAGTGGCAACAGGCCAGCAAGTAACAGCACATACTGTTATCATGATGAGTACTCAGATGTCATAATGACTGCACTACAGAGTGACAAAATTCTGGTGAAAGCCTCTCATACAGACTTCATGGATATGGTGGCAAAAACATACTGCAAAACTTAGAAAATCCAAGTGACATTTTAAGAAAAGGCGTTCTCCAGTGAACTGTAATAGCTGAAGAGAGTATGGCTGTGAACTTATATATGGAAGGAGTTGCTTAATTGGAACACCTTGGTGGACACCCATCTGTCCTGATCAAATGGCCATCTCATTTAAGAAAGGATTTTTTTTTTTTTTTAAATATTATTTTCAATAAAGCTGCTTGGACATAACCTCCTCCTTCCTGGGGAGTCGTAGCCCTCCTAAGAAAAGCCTGATGTTTTCAATGGGCCCTTTTGCCCTTCAGTCATCTTCTCCAACTGTGAACAGTGTAGTCGATCGGTCGGAGTGAGCGAGTTCTGAGTTGGAGCAGGAATGGGAGTTGATGGGGTACTTCATACTGGTAGCAGGACAGCGGCACAAGAAGGTTGCAATGTCGGATGCAACACAGAAAAGTCGGCAGCCTGGGAAGAAGCAGGAAGTCTGCCACTCCAGCAGAGGACTACACAATCAGTTGCACAGGAGAAGACTGGTGAGTTCAAGTGGGTGGGCTACAGGAGTGGGAGAGGACACATTTCACCAACAAGATGTATTTGGGCAAAGAACTGGGTGGCACTGGACTCTAAACAGGCTTGAGATTTTGGATCAAAACTATAATCAGGACAGTAGGATGCCAGGACAAAACACAAAGTCACTCGTGGTAGGGCTCATTAACACATACTTAACAGGTGAGGATGCAGTGGGCTGGGGCTGTGAACGGGACAAATCATCCCAATAATGCAGCAGCTCCACCTCATACAAGCAGACAATGCTTCCAGTGGAAGGTACTGCCACTTAACTGGTGCCCATGGGATGTCTGGATAAAGCAGATGTCTAGATAATCCACGCCCGGATTAAGGCGCTGCTACTGTATTAAAGTCTACATCTACTCTTTAAAGTCTGAACATTTTATTGTATTTAAAGTCTTCTTTTTAACTCTGCCGAAAATGGGTTCCAGATCTTTCCCATTTGAGGTCATCAGTAATGATCAGACTAAGGACCTCATGAAAACAACATGACTATAATAGGGAAAAATGGATTCGGTTTGGAAGGGGTACACACTTTTAATCATTTAGGAGTAACACTGGACATGTTATCTTTAAATGAGTGCATTACTAAAGTGACAAAAAATAAATAAATTTGGTTATTTGTATGGAAACAAAAATAGCTTAACTGTACAGGCTAAAAATTGGAATACAACTCCATGTTGCTGAACTTGCCAAACTTACCGCTTTAAAGACACTCGGGTTACATTTAATAATATTATTAGGTTTGCAACCAATTGCAGAAAACAGGATCATTTTTGTAATCTATATCAAAATGTTGGAATCATGCCACCCAGGCAGAGAATACTAAACACAACATTAATGTTTTTGTTTACAGACTTGAACTTAAAAACTCCAAAAGCATTAAACGACAGCTTTACAAGGGTTAAAATAACAAAAGTACTGCAAATATTATCAACAAAACAATATCAAACTAAGGTTGCTGAACACTCAATAAGTTTTTCTGGTCCTAAATGGTTGAATGATAACATAAAAATGGGGACAGACGTTTACACAAAGAAACACATGTTTAATAACGGTGTAAGGAATCACTTAGCTGCATTGTCAGTATGCTGCTGCTGCTATGACAACATTTGATAACCGTGTACCTATACAAGCATACTTTACACTGAGGCTGTATTTTGTACATATTGTATATTTTATTCTGACTTGTTTTTAAAATGATTGATTTTATGTAATTGTAATTTTGTATCGTGCTCCTATTGTTTTCAAATCAATCAATAAATAATATTTGTCTGCTACTCTCTGTCCCTGGACTTGCTCAGTCACTTACTGTAGGCACAACAGCACATGGGTTGCTATTTTAAGACAGCCATGAAGAGCCCTTCTGCTTTGCAAATGTTTGTGAAGTTTGAATTTTCTTTCCATGCCCTTAGGTGGTCAATTCCATTATAAGTTTGCAGTTCGATGGATCACTAAAGCTAGACCGAACTGGGGCGGTTTGCACACTTATAATTCAGCTATCAAAGTTAATGCAGGAAACCTTCGCTTGTTACCACGAATGTCATGCCTTAAAATTACATTTTTCCCCCTTTAAACAAAGCTGTGACTGAAATAACTAGGAGGAATCACAAATTCTGCTGCCGCTGTATTTAGGGATTTCTGCTTAGACCTTTTTTGTCCAGGTGTTCTATTAAGAAAATTTGACACTACCAACAGCGTTCCACTGAAAGGACTGAGAGAACATCTGATGCAGTTTAGAGCTCAATATAAATATTTGTCTAATGCAATACTTAACTGTCTTTTGCTACCATACATAATGTGAAGGGAAAATAGAGATGACTATCATTAGAAATGGAATATCAGCTGTACGATTATCCCATTTGTAATGCTTTGCCTCCTCTTTCATGCTGCACTTGATCATGCAAATCAGAGTTCCTGGGAACAAATTAGAATATTAACAATTTTAATGGCGAAGGACTTATAGCCTGTCTACTCGGTACTTCTTTGAAGGCAGCAAAACTAAGACTATAGTGCAGTTACGTAAGAACCTACCATAACAGTAAATCTTTGAGGGGATCTCAGTCATCAGGTCATGCCATAGGAACTTCACTGGTGAAACAGGATCCACACGGAAGACTTTCCAGCAGTACAACTAGGGCCGCCCATGCCGACATTACCTGTTGACATCATCAATCCTATAAAGGCATGAGCGACTCCGCTCCCTCCTCAGTTCTTTCCCCGGAGACTAAGGGAGCAAACTCATGCCACGGGGGACCAAGGAGAGACAGAGAGAGGTGCCCAGGCCTAAATAAAAGTCTGGATACACCAGATAAGCAGTCTGAGCAGAGGAACCCAAAGAGGGGGATGGTGGGAGGGAAGGCAGACCTGATCACTGAGATCCCCTCAAAGATCTACTGTTACGGTAAGTTCTTACATAACTGTCCTGTCTTCTTTGGGGGTCTCTCAGTCATCAGGTCACACTGTAGGAATGAGTCCCAAGCAGTTACAAGTGCAGCAGAATAGTCTGCGAGGAAAGCAAGCCGAAGCCTAAGACAGAAGGCACTGGAGAACAGCCTGACTGAAGCTTGCTCGGGCTTTGGATGCAATGTCCAGACTGTAGAGCTTGGTGAAAGTGTGGATGGTGCTCCAGGTGGCAGCAGCACAGATGTAGGCTGCAGAGACCCCTTTGAAGCAAGCCACAGAGGTAGCCATATCCCTCATGGAGTGGGCTTTCACCGTTCCTGGTAATTCCCTGCCTTGTTTGTTGTAGCAGAACAAAATACAATTGGCCAACCATTTGGACAAACATTGTTTGGAAACCTGAGCACCGTCTCTTCCTTGGGTGAAAGAAACTAAAAGCTGCTCTGACTTTTTGCAGTCCTTAGATCTCAGCAGATATTACAAAATTCTGCACACATCTAGAGTATGAAGCAGTGCTTCCCCCGGATTGGCATGCTCCGGAAAACAGACAGGTAGGTGGATAGATTGGTTCAAGGTAAACTCGGACTCCACCTTAGAGAGAAAATTAGGATTCATGCACAAAGACACCCTGTCTTTGTGAAAAATCAAATAAGGCACCTCACACCAGAGAGTCTGAAGCTTGGAAATCCTATGAGCAGAAGTAATAGCAACGAAAAATAACGCTTTCCATGAAAGAAAGAAAGCAAGCGTAACTCACAAGTTGCAACTGGCTCAAACAGAGACAGGGTCAAGTTTTCATAAATGAAGTTTAAATCCCAAGCTAAGACAGATGTACGGAGTGGAGGATTCAGGTGCAGGATGCCCCCAAGTAAAGTACGGGAAACATCCAGTTGAGCCACAGTACGACTATCCACAGGCTCGTGAAAGGCAGAGACAGTAGAAAGGTGCACCTTAAGGGAGGAATACTGGAGGCTTGAGGCAGTGATATCAGGTAGTCCAGAATCTGGCTCACCGAACAGGTGAAAGGGTCCAGATGGTAAATCTTTTCCACTTCATGGCATACGTGGCCCTAGTGGAGGGTTTCCTAGCCACCACAAGGATTTCAGCCACCTTCTGGGAGACCACAAATTGGGCAATGGCTACGTCCTCAGAAGCCAGGCATGCAGATGAAGGGACCTGAGGTGTGGATAGACCAGGGTCCCCCAAGCCTGTGTCAGCAGATCCCTGCAGAAGGGCACATGCACCGAAGGTCTGCTGCTAACTGTTGCAGTAATGGAAACCATATCTGCCATGGCCAGTAGGGTGCGACCAGGATCGTGCTGGCCCCCCTCCATCTACAGCTTGATGAGCTCCCTCAGAATCATGGGAAATGGAGGGAAGGCATAAAGGAACCTCCCACCCCAGGAGAAGGACAATGCATCTCACTGGAAAACTCCAGACCCTGGATCTACCAAGCAGAAACTGGGCAGTTTTTGTGTTGAGTGGGGACACAAAAAGGTCCAACTCTGGACAATCCCATCTGTCTAAAAGATCTTCTGCTATGGATGACAGAAGTTCCCATTCGTGCATCCTGGACAGAGTCTGGCTGCGGCTGTCCGCCAGGGTGTTCAGCACACCTGGGACATGGACAGAGCCCTTCCTGAGCTCAGGGTGCTGAAATACATATCCACAATGTGTGGGGGGGGGATGTAAACATAAAAATATTTATTCAATTTTGTTAACCGGGTAGGCCTGCTGAGCCCCGAAGGTCCCTTTTTTCAGGGGTGGCTCGGAATTAGTTACATATAGCAAGTTAATTACATTCAGGTGGTACATTTCTGGACATGTCACAGAGGTTTACAAGTACAGTGCACAGTATTACTTAGTACAGAGAGGTTATTTACAGCAGGGTTTTACAGTTAAACAGTAACAAGGTAGCACTCACAGGCTTTGTGGGGAAGGGAGATAGGGGAGTAGCTGAAGCAGGGATCTGCTGAACCGATAGTAAGATAAATAGCAGGGGGAGGGGAAGAGACAAAGGGACGATGTTAATCTTTGGAATAGGAGCAGAGACTGGAGTTTAGTAGGTACTCATATAATCCTTTCCTGAAACTCACTAAGGAGGTAGCTTCCTGTATGTGACCAGGGAGTTTGTTCCACATTACGGGGGCAGCATAGGCACAGGATTTGCTGCCTGCAGCAGATCTGGTCCTGGGTACTTCTAGGAGTTTTTTGCCAGTGGAGCGGAGGGGTCGGCTGGCCAGTTTAGGAGCTAGTAGTCCAGCTAGCCCTGCAGGAGAGTGGTCATCAAGAAGCTTGTATGTGGCAGTTAGTAGGGGGTACTGAAGTCTGTGGCTGAAGGAAGGCCAGTTGAGCGAGGCAAAGACATTGCAATGGTGAGTCCTTGGGTGAGATTTTGTGGCAAAGCGGGCTATTTTGTGATACAAGGTTTGCAGTCTACAGTGGTCCAGTTTTGCCAAGCCATGTAAAACAGGGGCAGCATAAGTTAGGGTTGGGAGGAGGATACTCTCTGCAATCGCTAATCTAGTCTCAGGTATCATAGTATCGCTCAGGCGGTAGAGAAGGCCAAGCTTTTGGTGAATGTTTTTTGTGACTAGGTCCATGTAGGGCTTGAGAGAGGGCCCCTGATCTAATACCAGGCCAAGGTATCTAAAGGACTGAATCACCTCAATTGTGGAGTCGGATGCTGTGACAAGTGGGAGAAGATGAGTTCGGTCAGGACCTTTGGATCTGGATCCAAACAGGAGTGCTTTAGGTTTTTGGGGTTTAGAACCAGACGATTTTCCATTAGCCAGGTTTCAACCTTAGCAGAGTTCGACTGGAGCTGGGGCCCTAGTTTGTCCAGGGGAGTCATAGTTCTGTATAGTACCACGTCATCAGTGTGCTGTACCACAGAGCTGCTCCCACCGAGGTCACTGACTAACAGAGAGAACAAGAGAGGACTCAGAATTGACCCTTGTGGAACCCCCTCATTTATAGGGAGTGCTCCAGAGGTTGAACCTCTCCACCTGACCTGTTGGGAACGGCCAGACAGGTAATTGCTGATCCAGTTCAGGGAGTGTTGATCAAGTCCAAACTTTCTCAGCTTAGTTAATAGAAGGGGGTGATCTACCAGATCAAAGGCCTTTGTTAGGTCAATAAAGCCAGCCACTGTAGGAGTGCCTTTGTTCAGAGCAGCAAGAACATCAGAGGTGAACTTGATGAGTGCAGTGTCAGTCCCATGGTTTTGTCTGAAGCCATGTTGGGTGGGATCCATGAGTTTGTTCACCTCCAGGTAGTCCCTAAGTTGGCAGTAAACTAGCCGCTCCTGGATTTTTGCCAGTGAGCAGAGAAGCGAGGTTGGCCTATAGTTACCTATAGTTTCCCTAGGTCCACCCTTGTGGACTGGAACCACATGGGCCTGCTTCCATATTTTGGGGACAGCTCCATCCAGCAGGGACCAGTTTATGAGCCAGGTGATAGGCAGGGCTATGGCAGATGCAGCAGCTTTGAGCAACTTAGGGTCCAGGCCATCTGGTCCTGCTGATCCAGTGGATTTTATGGACAGCAGGAGGGGCAGCACTTCTTTGATGCATACTATCCTTAGGTGAAAGTGGCATCATGGAGGATCCTGACTTTCAGTACCTGCAAGGTCTTGATTATGGTGTGGAGGGTTTATTCTGTAAGTGCCCAGGTCAGTGAAAAAAAAGACTGAAGGCAACTACTGCCTCGCAACCCTTGGTTAAGGTTTGACCATTGCAGATCTTGTGGTCCTGGGTCGATTTGTCTGGGCCTTTTATCAGGTCATTGATACAAGTCCAGAAAGACTTTGGGTCTGCCAGGTTTTGCGCTGAAGGTTTTTGATGTACTCCCTCTTTGCGGTTTCTGTGGCCTTCTTACATTGGTTCCTCAGTGTCCTGTAGTCAACTAGGTCTTCCGAGAGTGCGGAGCACCTGTACTTTTTCCAGGTCTTATCTCGCCTTTTCATTAGGGATTTCAGCTCCCATATGATCCATCTGTAGCAATGACCATTAGTGTGTATTCTCCTTAGAGAAGCATGGAGATTAGCCACTGCTGTGAAGGAGTGTTGGAAAAATTATGCAGCTTCATCTACACTTTTCATTAATTTGATTGGGGTCCAGTCAATGCTACCCAGACAGCTCCGGAAGTTCAAGTAAGTTACTTGGAACCATAGCTCTTATAGTACTACTGTAGTATTAAGTTCACAGCCACACTTCTGCAGTCTGCCACATTGCATGCTTAGTCACCATAGCAGTCTTCCAGATGGACTCTTCCTACCACCCACACGTATTCCTCTAGCTCCAGCCGTCAGATCTGCAGGCTGAACCAGGAATCTGAAGCAAGTCTTGCCAGGGCAGGTTGGCTGAGCAGTGTGGCTGTAAACCGAGTACCAGTAGCAGAACTATAGTAACAAGTAAGTACCCTCGTTTCCGGCTACCTGGATTCAGTTCACTATCCACACTTAGGCAGACTCCTACTACTCCCCAAGAGAAGGGGGTAAGGTGAGCACCCAAATCGGGTGACAAAAGACTGGAAGACGGAGGACAAAAATGCAGCATAACAACTTAGCAAGCTGATGATGTAATGGGAGATGACTGTGTGTGCACTCAACCTGGTAGCAACCCTGCAGATTTCAGAACTGCGCAACACCAGCAGCAGAGGCAGCAAGATGCCTGGTGGAGTGAGCCTTCAATCTCAGAGGTAGCTCCTCCCAAGCAAAACCTGTAACACAGAGCAGTGCAGGAAGTTGTCCACTGAGCAATCATCTGTTTGCCTGCCAGTCTGCCTCGGCAGCTTTACCATACGTGACAAACAGCTAGTGAACCTCACCACTTAATTCCTCCATACACTCCCAGTAGAAGAGAGAGCCACGGAAATGTTCACTGTGTGGAGTGCTTGCTCAGCATCCACAGCCCAAGTTTCCAGAAGAAGCACGAGAGAATGACTGCTTTATGGCCTACCTTGATTTTAGCAAGGCATTTGACATAGTCTCACACAAAAGATTAATATACAAGTTAGCCAGCCTTGGAGAGTGTCCCGAGGTGGTAGCCTGGATAAAAAACTGGCTGGACAACAGGACGCAAAGGGTAACAGTAAACTGAGTCCACACTGAAGAAAGGAGGGTAACTAGCGGGGTACCGCAGGGTTCGGTACTGGGACCGGTCCTCTTTAATGTCTTTATAGCTGACATTGGACAGCAACTGGAAGGAAAAGTATGTCTCTTTGCAGATGACAAAAAGATCTGCAACAGGGTTGATGCACAAGGTGGGGTGAAAAGGATGAAAAGGGACTTGCCGAGGTTGGAGGAATGGTCAAATATATGGCAGCTCAGATTCAATGCAAAGAAGTGCAATGTAATGCATCTGGGAAACAAAAACCCAGGGGAAGAGTACACAATGGAGGGGGGGGAGATAACAAAAATCGAAAAAGACCTAGGGGTAATTATAATCAGATGACTTAAAGCTGGGCAAGCAATATGAGAAGGCAGTAAGGAGGGCTGGGGGGATACTGGGATGCATAGGGAGAGGCATCAACAGTAGAAAGCAGGAAGTTATTATCCCTCTGTACAGACAGTTGGTAAGGTAAGGTATTCCCAGATTGGTCCTTCGCTACAAGATCAAGAAGAAAGTTATTCGACCCCCTCCAACGGCAGTTAAGGAGTCTAGGGGTGGCACTCTCTTTATTGGCACCGGCACGTCTACGCCTGACTTATGGAGGGCAAACCTTCCAATTCAACCATCCAGAGGAGGCAGCAAAAAGAGTAACGGCAATTTCGGAGGAATTCAAGAAGCCGCCCTTGGAACCGCAAGGCCTACCATCCGACTCTGAAGCCGCTGAGGACTAACTAATAGTGGCACATTAACGCCGTTCAAGTCCTGAACACTCCAAATTACGTCCTCTCGAGCAGAGATTGTTAGGTTTGATACTAAATTCTCAAAAAAACTACATATTAAAATATGTGCCTGCTTTGATTCTGCTCGGCCAAGCAGGAATTGTTTTTTTTGTTGTCTCTTAAAGGCTTAAATAATTAGTTAAATCACCACTGTTGGAATGTTTGGTGGGGGGAGTAGATGAGTGAAGGGGAGATTTATTTTACCTAAGATTATTAGAATATATGTGGAGAAAGTGACCATATAGGTCTCAGAGTACAGTACCCTTAAGAATCTCACCTAGTCTTGTTTTTCACTCCACTTGTTTAACGTGGTTAGCCATCCTAAACGTAACCTATATAACACTGATATGAAGGTACCCCCATATGTGGCATCACGTGACACCGGATAAATAATACTGTTGCTAATATATTTGTATCACAAATAGTGATGGAACAATGTAACCAAGCTCCGATGTCTGTAAAGCTGTTTCAGCGCTTACCTGAAAATGAATAAAATAAAATAACAAAAGAAGATCAACCGGATAGTTTTCTTTGACTGAGTAACAAAGTAGATATGGGCCACGTTGTGGAGTTACTCTGCTTCAATTTCAGCAATGATTTTGACTCCATACAACAACACAGAAGACTACTGAAGAAACCAGAGGACCCATGTGCAGCTAGGAGCTTAGTTAGATGGATAAGAAACTGGCTGAAGGAGAGACAACAGAGGGTGGTGGTAAACAGTGTCAGATCGGAAGAGAAGGAGGTTATGGGTTGGGTGCCAGAAGGGCTCTGTCCTGGGTATTGTCCTCCTCAATATGTTCATTAGCGACATTGAAGAGTGCATTCTGGGCAAGTTGCATCTCTTCACAATGATATGAAGCTTTGAGATAGAGCAGAGAGTGATGAAGGGATCAGGAAGATGCAGAGGGATTTACAAAGGCTAGAGAGGTGGTCTAAGGTTTGGCAGTTGAAATTCAATGCCCAAAACTGCAAGGTTATGCACAGGGGAGAAAACTGGGTGGGAGGGGATAAACTGAGCACTGTGACAGAGGAAAAGGACCTAGGAGTGATCATTAATGACTCCCTTAAACAATCAAGCCAGTGTAACAAGACCTACAGTGGATGCTGCGTGTATCAGAAGACCTACTGACAGCAGGTAAAAGGAGGTACTAATACCTCTATATAGGTCATGGGTGACGCTGCACCTGGAATACTGTGCTCACTTCTGGAGTCCTCACCTAAGAAAAGACAGGGACAGGCTGGAGAAGGTGCAACGTAGGGTGACCAACATTGATCCATGGCCAAGAGGACAGATCTTATAAAGATCATCTCAAAGCACTGAACATGTACTCACTAGAGACCAGGAAAGAGAGGAAGGATACAACAGAAATCTTCACGTTTCTGAAGTGAATAAACAATGTGAACTGTGGGCTGGTCCAGTGGTAGGTAGGGTTGCGGCACTAGCATTGTACCTCCAGCCATGCCGGTGACCCAGGTTCAGAAATGGACCATCATCACTCGGGGCCAGGTAAGAGAGAACTGAGCATCCAGGAAAGCTGTCCTTTTTGGGGAGGGGGGGACTCTGATTCCCATGGCTTGCCTGCTACCCAAAGGAGGGTGGGTGGCAGCACCGGCGGGACCAGCAGACATGCGCTGATGCAGCACACATGTGCATCATTTGCAGACGTCCCATGAATGAAAATGGAGGAAAATGCCTCAGCCTCCTCAGCATACCTTGCAGGCATTGAATGACCCTACGTGGCTGGCCACCTGCCTATATGGCTCTGAATAAGTGGTGGTTAACCTGTAAGTCCATGAAATGGGTCGGTAGCAGGGCTGGGGGGATCCCAGCAGGACCAGAGATGCAAACAGAAAAACAAAGGGAAAAAAAAACTAGGTGAACTGCAAGGAACTGTTTAGCCGGAATACAGAGAACATGAGGACACAAGTGGAAAACTGGTGGTGGTGAGGTTTAAGTGGGATGTGAGAAAGTTCTATTTTACAGAAAGGGCGGTGGAGCTGTGCAACAGCCTGCCACTGGAGGTGGTGGGCACCAGGACTGTAAATGGCTTCAAGCACGGCTGGGACAGAGTCAAGGGTTTGGTGCTTGCCCAGGTCAGGAGCAGTAGGGAGGGGAGCGGGGGGGGTGGATCAGTAGGAAATAAACCACATAAAGCCACTAGGTTTCTATATTTACCAACAAAAGAAAAACTTACAAAATAATGTATGGGATACAACACAGAATAGGAGCATGGGTTAAATACTTTATCTGTATTGCTCTTTCTGGTTTTTAAACTTAGATTTTTTGATAAATACGATTTGTAAAATGAAGTGATTCCTTGATGACGTTGTCAAATGGCATGACTTTCCTTCAATATGTGCCGCAGGATCGCTGTTGTCCCAGCAAGTGAAGCAAATATGATCTAAATGTGATGTTAAAAAAAAAAAAAAAAATAATAATCTACTATTTATACTCCTGATTCTCTGGTGCTACCTCATCCCCCAGTAAGGCCAATACCTGTCTTCTCACATCTCTGGGTCTTACCCCTCTGATCCCCCATGAACAGAAGCATCACCAGAAGGAGGAGGGAGGTGGTGTTGCCTCTGTGTTTAGATCACTGGTTGAGATCGCACCTAGAATATTGTGTCCAGTTCTGGAGACCATATCTCCAGGAGTGCAAAGAGACAAGAGTGGAGGTGGTCCAGAATTGGGCAACTACAATGGTGCAGGGTCTGCATCAAAAGGCCTACGAGGAGAGACTAAAGGAGCTCAATATGTACACCCTGGAACAAAGGAGGGAGGAGAGGGGTATATGACACAGACCTTTAAATACCTCACGGAGGTAAATAAGGTACAGGAGGAAAAGTGAAAAACAAAGGGTGCTCAACAATAAGGGAATAAGCTATGAAACTGAGGGGGGCTGGTGGTAGATTGAGGAGAGATGTGAAGAAGTACTTCTTCGCAGAAAGAGTGGTGGATTCCTGGAACAGCCTACCAGCAGAGGTAGTGGGGGCAAAAACAGTGGTGGAGTTCAAGAATGTTTGGGACAGACTCCAGGAAATCTTAGTGGAAAGGAAGTGTGGGAGTGAGAAGGAGCTGGAGATCAAGTACGGTCTATGGTTGTACTGTAGGTAGGGAGAAATGGGCAGAGTGGGTGGTTCAAGTAGTCCTTTTCTGCCACCAAATTCTCTGTTTCTATGGCAGGGCCTGGCCAGAGCCAGGTATTATTGCTTCCCGCTCCTGAGTGCATAGGCAGGAGAAGCCACTGGTGCTGGAGCAGCCGGTAGCTGGAGGTAGGGTTTAAGGGTGCTTCCTTAGGTTTCTGCCCTGTCCCTTGGGATGCCATCACACATGGAACTCCAGGCACATACATGTAAGCATACTCTATGCGGAGCTTGGCTGTGTCACAGCCTCCGCGCAGTAATGTACTATTGCCGGACATACCGTCACCTGTAGTCACTCTGGTGACAGTTGAGGGCTGGAGGTAGTGACAGTCCCCACCTGGAGGACAATGTCCTCTGGGATGCTCAATCCTCCTCCTCCTCACCTGGTCACCCTTCAATTGACCTGGATACATTCTGGAACAAAAATCCCTGGTGTTATGAGCTGTAGTGCTACCACAGTGCTGACGGTCCAGCAAAGGTGATTTATTTTGAAGAGTCAGTGCAAATACAGGTACAGCACAGTCACAGTTTTCACTGTTGTGACTATGATGACAAAGTACCAAATAGCATGATCAGAAAGAGAACGCAACAGCCAACATGCCAAATTCTCCTCCACCTATCAAATAGTGCAGTACACAGGCTTACTTCCTGGGCAGTGCACCAAGTTCCTGCGCTCTGCACGACTCATTTTCTTGCAATGTGTATAGATCTTTAACTTCCATCTGGACAGTGACCAGGCATGGGCAGAAGGGACCTCAGTTTAACAACTCATCAGAAGGACAGCACCTCAACAGTGCAGTACCCCCTTGTACTGGCACTACGCTGTCAGTCATGGGTATTACCCCAAGTACCTGATGTGGGGCGAGAACCCATGACCCTCTGATCTTCAGGCCCAGAGGTGAACATGCTATCTCCTGAGCCACTGACACTGATAAAAATAACCCCAATAAAAATGAATGAGAAAATAAATACAGAAAAATAAATGAAAAATAAGAAGTCCATGCGGATGGGAGACTGCATCCTTTTTAATGGGGGTTTCCCCTTTCAGGTATAATTGTGCTTCTATTAAATTAATGTTCAGGGCACTGTTTTCCTCATTTTTTGTGTACAAAAACAGTTTATTTGCGTCTCAGACTTCATCCCACCCTCCAGCTACTCACTTCCGCTGACATTGTAATTCTCAGTTTGTGAGGACAGCAATTTCTATATCAACAAAACGTGATGTTATTGAGGCTTATGACTGCACAGCAGAGGGAAAACACAAAAAGCAGAAAACATCTGTTAAGAAACTCAATGATATGAAGGTTACGGTTAGCAAGATCGTGTTTAGAGATCTCAAACAAACAACTAAAATTCAGGTTTCGCACGTGGAGCTAATGTATCTACAGGCTTTTCAGATGGTGATTACAGACTGTAATGCACAGCCTGAGCTTTCAGCACCATGGCTAGCTCCACTGCCTCCACTATATCTACAGTACGTGGTGTCCTTCCAGAACAGATGCAGGCAATGGACTGAAAATATGCCATTTGTTTGAAAAAAGTTTCACCCAGAAAGTGTTCATCAGGAGGGGCAGGACCATAACTCATGAGTGGTGTAGCCACAAATGAGTTATGAAGGCCATGCCCCCCTCAAATATTAAGATAAATTGTATATTCTGAGTTAGGCCATCGTGTATTCGGTTTCTACAACAGATTACAATTGTAAACCTTTCAAATTAGCTCCTCCTTTTAGCTATCAATCTATAAATAATTTTTTAATACAGCTTTTGTAACAATTACACAGGAGTGTGGTGTGCACATTTATGGAACACAGCTGAGGCACTTACTTCTCTCTCACCTCTGTTTATATGTGTTCCATAAATATGCACACTGCACTCCTGTGTGATTGTTACAAGTAAATATTTGTGTTGCCATTGGGTTGTGCATTTGATAAAAAGTAATGTGCTTGGGGACAGCCCAGGTTCCAGTTGTCTCAGTGGCACAGCTGGTTAACGCAATCAGAACAGTACTCTGGGTGGCCTGGGTTCAAATCCCAGCTGAAGCACTTACTTCTTTCTCACCTCTGTTTGTATATAACATCCCAACACTGCCTAATGCCCCCCACCAAACCAGCAGGGATCCTGCACAGGGCAAGGTCCATGAGTGCCAGTTAACCATCGTACAGATTTTATTCTTTTGGTAACCGGGCAAGACCCACTAGGCACAAGTGCCTATTTTCAGGGGTGACCCGGGAGCACTGGGGTGGTTAAGGGACTTGCTCAAAGTCACACAGTATGCAAGTGGAGGTTGTGGCAGATGGCTCACAGTATATGATTTTTCTACTTGTTACGCACACACATACCTCCTGCATGATGCCAGGCAGTGCCCCAGCAAGCCACGCCAGCATGCAGCAATCACCTGTTGTTTACTAGTTCTAATATACTAGACTTCTAGAAACTGAGGGCCCTTCTAGCACCCAATGTATGAAGTTTGCCTTCCCTTCTGTTGGTAACTGGTCTTGGGAAATACACTAGCAAAGTAACAGTCTGATTCAAATGGAATTATTTTTGAAACTTAAAAGTTTATTCAAGCCAGTACATAGTGATTCATGTCCAGAAATCCTGACCCAACTCAGCCAACATGCACTAGAACAATGTTATTAAAACCAGAGCGCAACTCAAAAAGGAACAGAAAAACAGCTAGCACCAGACGTCACTACATACAGTTAGCATAGGATCAATACATTTCAGACAGTCTGCCTCTCATTTATCAAATGGAATTCCGACACTACCTCTAGGAGGAATTGCACATCTGCTCTTAACACCACTTCTTCCTAGTGGAAAATCCAGAATAAGGGCTCAGTGTGCCTTTCCCAGCTACCAAAATATTAAATAAAATAAATAAATTCTTGGTCTTCCATGAGGCAAAAATATCCACCTCTGGAGCACCTCACTTCCTGAAAACTGCCCAAAGCAGTCTGCTTCAGGGACCACTGGTAGGTGACATGACCCATACTGCTGAGCGAGTCTGCCAGTACATTGTCTTTCCCTGCAACACTGACATCAGAGATATGTACCCTGAACAGCCTAGTTCCTACATTTGTAGTGCGTCCTTGCACAGTTCTGAGGATCTTGCACCATCTTGTTTATCTAACATTATCGTGGTACTTTCTGTCTTTATCCGCAAATCTTGGTTCTCATATACAATGGGAGGAGAGTTTCAGGTGGCTGTGCATTAATGTTAACTCTTTCTACACTTCGATCTCACAACAAGATGCCACTGAAGCAGTAAGGAAATTGATGTGTGAGGATACCCTAGAACCTGAAGTCTCTGTAGACTTTTTGACATAAGCTACTGAGCATGTACTAACCTTGAACTATTTCATCTTTGATACTGCTTTTTATTTTCAGACTAGGGGCACGGCAATGAGCACAGGGGTTCAGTCCTCGACCCATTAACCAATCCATACTATGAGAATATCAAGTTTTGGGGGTCAGTTTATCAACAGTATCATAAGTCATCTGGTACGGGTCAGAGGCACCAGTGTTGGAATTCCTGAAATTTATACATCACAACAATTTAAATCTGGGGTTTTCATACCAGACTGACTTTCTTGATATTCATTTTTCTGTCTCAGATATAGGAAGCATTGCTACTGACAAGTACGGGGAACCTACTGCAGGGAACACGATGTGGCTAGGAAGTAGTGCTCACCCATCACATCTAATCAAGGCTATTCCATACGGACAATATGTTCATATCCATAGGAATTGCTCTAACGATAGAGACTTTGAAATCCAGACAAGTGAACTCACTGCAAAGGTTTATGGAACATGTATATCAATTGGAAGCATTAAATGAAGCTTGCTCTAGGGTTAGAAATACCATCAGAGAACAGCCATTGACACCAGAGACAAAAAATAAATTGGATAACAGAGAGGTATACTTTGAAGCGACTATAACCATTTGGTCCCTAGAGTAGCGGGCATCATTTCAAAGCATTGGAATGTTTTGAAGGGCAACCATGATTTGAGCAAGTGTTCAAAGTCAGACCCAAGGTTGTTTACAGGAGGGGTGAAAATCTGGGTGACTTGTTAAAATGGAGTATGTATGCCGAGGAACCACAGTCAAAAGTTAGCATGTGGCTAGGAAATCCACCAGGGGGTACCATTCTTGCGGCAGATGTAATGTTTGCAGGTACTGCATGCAGGGCACTACTTTCACGCCCCCCCCCCCGGCAAAACCCGCTGTACGAATATGTTAACTGATTACAAGCACCAGTTCATCTGTAGTCCTGCACTGGGGGGGGTGGCATTTCCACTTCCTGGGGTTAAATAGTGGTCCCTCAAGGGTCCATACTGGGGCCCATCCTGTTCTCTCTCTTTGTGGACCACCTCCTCCGGGAAATTAGGGGTTGCCACATGTTAATGCATGTGAGTGATCTGTCATCTACCACAGTGACAAGAACCCTAAGGAAGTATCTCTTGCCCTCAAAAGGAAGTTAAACTCTATCCACGGATGCTTTGCTGCAAATAGGTTGCTGATTAATGCCAAGAAGACAAAGGCCATGCTTTCTGGGTCCAAACCCAGACTCATAACGTGGGCAGTAAATTTAAATACCCCCTACCCATTGAGCATCTGGCTCCCAATGGCTCCTACCCTGGACAGTTAACTAGGTTCAAATACCTAGGTGTTACCCTGGACCCCTCAATAACTTTCACTGATCACACTGGAACATTGGTCGTGTGTATTAACTAGTAACTAACTGGGAGTCTGCTTTAGGCTAAAGAATCTCATGACCCCAGAAGTGTGGCTGGTCATAACCCAAGGCACGCTTCTCCCACTCCTGATTAATACCCCCCTGTTTATTTTCAAACCTCCAGGCGTAAACTCACTAGACTTAACACACCCTACAACAGCATTTGTAGGTTTGCCTCACTGGTCTATTATAAAACCTGCCCCTGCTCCCTTTGTCAGACACTGGGCTGGCTCTCCCTACAGGTTCATTTGGAATACCTTGTGGGTACCCTTGTTGAAAAGTCCCTCAGGGAAAAAGAGAACTGACCCCATCAAGTCTTCTCAGTTTTAGGATTGGTTCATGACATCTCAGATCCTCCTTTCAATGTCTCCTTGATCTTCCTCAGATGACTACTGAGATGCGTTAGAAAGCTTTCTCCAATGCCACCCCTAGGCTCTGGAATAGTTTGCCAGCCTCTCTCCACTTGCTAGGCACTTCCATCCTATTCAAAACACATTTTAAAAAGGCCCTTCTAATCACCTCTGTATGCAAGTGCCCCATCTGACCTGGGATGGTGGAGATCCTTAGGTCCAGTGTAGACTGCTAGCCAGTTCTCGAAGCAGTCAACTACTTAGCTGTTATGCATGTTTTATATCCGTGGTACTATGTTGCTAGGTATGGCCTGGAGTCTAACTCCTAACCAATCATGATGTTATTTAACCCCATCTCTTTATTGTGTTCGTTTCTCAATGCCTATTCAGGGCTTCGTACTATGGGCCCTAACTGTAATTATCTTTCTTTCAGGGCTTCATACTGTGGCCCTAACTGTAATTTATCTTTATTGCATCATTGTATGGTTCTACTGATTTTCCCTGTACCATTCGTTATGTATGATTCTTTGACTGCGTTGTGTATGCTATCTTAACAGCTCAGGTCATTCCTGAAAATGATCCCTTGGACCAATGCACCTAACCGGTTACCAAATAAATAAATCTGATCCAATTTAGTGGCAATATGCTCTTTACAGTGTATAGTGAGGGTCTGTTCTGCATGGATTTCCATGCCAGCTGAAACCTTGTTGTGCCACAGTTCAAAGGTCATGGAATGTGGTTATATCCTTCTGTGGTACAACAAAGTTCCAGCTGACTGGAAATCCTTAAGGCAACTGGTATTTTCTGCGCTACGCACTGAACTTGCTAGCATGTTCACTGCTGCGCATGAGATGCTGTGAAAACACTTTCGTTTAAAAAAAATAAATAAAAATAAAACTATACACTATTACAAAATACTGGTTGGACAACCACATGCCCAACCAGTTTGAGCTGCCGCCTCAGGCTTCTGATTGCATCGGACCTTTTGAGCTTCACTCTCGAGGTCTGATGTAATCAGAACCCCTCTGTGGCAGCACAGGCTGGTTTGCATGGTTGGCCAACCAATAATCAGTATGTAGGGAGAACAATTAGGGCACTGAAGGAATGAGCCCAGAAGCATGTTCGTTCCATTGTTAAAGGGACAGTAAACATTGCAGGGGTCACTCAAATTGCAAAAGCCCATGAAAAGATATTTCAAATGAGGCACTGGACTTCCTTGTAGGTGTCAGGAGTCCTGAGATATGGCTACCCAATTAATCTGTAAATCACAACAAGGCAGCAGTCATTTTAGAACAGGAAGTGATGTCACTGGGGGCACACTGCATGCTGTTGATTACAGCTTGCCCCTCAATGACATCACTGTTGGACTCATGATTAAATGAAATGGCTGCTGCCTTGTTTTCATTTACAGATGATTTAGATATTCATAATTTAGGACTCCTGACACCTACATGTAAGCCCAATACCTCATTTGAAAGATCTTTTTATTGGCTTTCACAATTTGAGTGACCCCTATAATGTTTACTATCCCTTTAAAGCTAGTCCTGCCACCCCCTGGGGCACACACTTCAGACTGTTCCATCAAAATGACCCACCTTGGATGACATTCAAGGGCCTATAACGTCAGCCCACTAAAGAGAGGGGGGGTGACATAATGTAACGCCATCTGTAAAAGGAGTTTCAGTGACATTTTTCATTCCCTGTGATCTGAATGACCACAGTGTCATTGTACCATTCTTTTAGGTCTAATTGATATAACCCTTGGTATTCTGCTAATACTGTGTATGATGTTCCTTATCCTAGATGCATGCATTACATGTAATACTATAGCTATGTTAATTTGATTTATTTTAATGCATTTTATTGATCTGTGTTTTGTCTTTTTCAGAGTGGCTCAGGACTGGTCTTGCCTTAATGCATACGTGTATATTTTCCTGCATCAAGTTTGGCGGACTATCCTCCTCTCTCTCCGAGATGTATTTTTTCTCTGCATCTCCGAATTTTTCCGGTTAACTTTAAGCATAGCTAAGATTCATCATTCCATAGGAGAATGGACTGTGTATGTTTTGTTTATATAATTAACTGTTACTAGTGAAAGATTCAGCATCCCTGGTTTATATTAGATTAGTCTATTTGTCACACTGAAATGTGATTTTTTTTTTTTTTTTAGTAAGTATTTATTTTTGGGGGTAATTTTGGGTACTGCTAACACCATGTTGCCAGTTTTAGCATAATTATGTTGACTTGTTATGATGAAATGCAGGTTTGTCTTCCCTTTTTTCTTCGAAATTCATCCCTTTACTGCCCTTTTTTTGTAAAATACCTGCCTGCTTCATTGGCTTAGCTGCCCTCAGCAACAATCAGTGGCACACCTTTCACTCTTCCTCTTGCCCACCAAGTCAGTCAGTATGGGGCACCAGTCCACAGAGGCCCTCACCCTTTTTTCCTTTGTCTCCCCTTTTTTAGCTCCACGTTAGGTACATACCTTTACATTGAAACCATTCCAATCTTAGAGAAGTTGTGCCATTTAGCTGGTTAAATGGATGAATCAATTAGCATTTCAGGGCAGGACATTTTGGCAGTTTAAAAGGGGACTGTCACCTGGCACTTCGATGACCCTTGACAAAGCCTCAATGTTTTAGAGGTGATGCACTAGGGTTCATAACTACCATGCTCTCTGTTACTGCACCAGCACTCTGAATTAAACAGCACTGGGCTGCGCCTCATGGATCCAGTCTTTTGTGCTGTGTGAGCTGCTGCTGTGACTTTTCGTGTGCCCCTTTTTTTCTGATGGCTGCACTACCACTATGGAGTGAGGGCTTTTCCTTCTTGCTTCTGCTGCTACAGCCTGGCATTTTACAAATACTCTTGGGGTAGAGGTCAGTCCAAAGGGCACTGTCCTGTGTTGGTACTGACCTATACCTACTTGGAAGTTTTGGTATTTCTCTAGCTTGCTCTTACTGGGATATAGAAGTAAGTAGCCGTTCTCCTTCAGTACTTTTTGCTCCTGTATCTCACACAGTGTCAGTGGCTCAGTAGGTAGCACACTCGCCTCTGAAGCTGGGAGATCAGAGGGCTGTGGGTTCAGTTCCCACATCTGGCACTTGGGTTAATATCCCAGTACTGACACTGTAGTGCAGCATGAGAGGGGTGCCACACTTCTGAGGTGCCGTCTTTCGGATGAGACGTTAAACCGAGGTCCTATCTGCCTGGATTGGTGGTAGTTCAGGTGGATGTTAAAGATCTCATGGTGCTTATCGAAAAGAGTAGGGGGATTTCCCCGGTGTCCTGGCCAAATTTCCCTCATTTCACTA
The DNA here is from genome assembly GCA_016271365.2 of Neoceratodus forsteri. Taxonomy (NCBI): domain Eukaryota; kingdom Metazoa; phylum Chordata; order Ceratodontiformes; family Ceratodontidae; genus Neoceratodus; species Neoceratodus forsteri. The sequence continues at coordinate 943,094,713 of CM028137.1, forward strand.
AAAATACCACCAACAGCTTAATCTGGTTCAAGGTCACTTGGCATTCATCTGTATCCCCCTCCCCCGGGTCGTGCCTGAAAATAGGCAGGATTTGTCTAGTGCACTTACCCGGTCAACAAAAACTAAATAAAAATAAATAAAAATTTTTTCCAATATTGTACAGCAGCAACTTATATAAGCAGGCGAAGATTGGCAAACTCTACCGTGTGTTACCTACATGTCAATATGAACTAACCTGCAGAAAATGAGCCGTGGACTCCATACAAATCTCAGCCTGCAGCTAAACTATGACAACTTGTTCACCTGTCTTAAGTCAAGACCAAGTAACTGTGGTTGAACTATGCAGCAGAAGATCACTCTTTGTCCTTGTACTCTGACCTATGCCTATTATCCCTTGTAAACAGTTTCGAATAAACATAAATTCAAAAAAAAAAAGGAAGGAAGCAAGCATCCTTCCGATTCAGTGAGCAAAGCCAACACCCATGCTGTCAAAAGATGTCCCACTTCTAGGCCAAAGAAGGGCAACTGGCTTATAGTAAGTTAAACACGGAACAAAGGTCAACTGAGCATAGCGGTACTAGGGGTAGATCCGAGCAGAGGAGACTGGAAATTAGTTAGTGGTCATGTTGTCATTTATCGGCCAGGTGTTACATCACTTTGCATAAAACTACCTGGAGCATTTTTTGAAGTCCGAGCTTTCCACCTTAATATACAATGGCCACCTAACCAAAACTGAGTTAACCTGTATTCTACAAAGAATGTTTTTTCCAAGTATGACTGTAATTCAAAAATATTTAAATCTAAAAAGCCAGATATTTTTATATGTTTGATATTATCAATGTACAGGTCGCTGTATCTGTTGCTAACCTTGCTTAATATTACTGATTCCGAGATGACCACTTTGAACTTTTCCTTTTTGTGCGGCTAATTTGGGCACCTTAGGCTGAGTACTGGTTGCCATGCCACTCTCCTAATGTATCAGTCTTACCCATACAACTCTGCGCCTGATCTCCAAACAGAGATGCATTTTCAAAGGTCTTTATCTGCAGAGCTACAGCTAATCCTGTGGTCCTCAACCAACCATACCTTCTGGTAGCCACTGCACTTGCCAGAGCGCTGGTTGCCATTTCATTAATATCCACAGCCATTAACCATTGAGTTTTGGCCATTTCCAGATCAACTTTTACATGCTGCATGGTAGACTGTCACAAAATGGAAGCATCGCCTTCCCATGTGCTTTGTGATATTGTTATGTTTAACTCAAAAATTCTGCCTCCCTCACAGTGAGTGTTGCCGAGGAACAATATTTTTTTTTCCATGTGTGTCAATTTTTCTGAAATATTTGTCAGGTGGTGCTGTAGAAAGGTTGTTTTTGCCTTTTACATGCAACAGCCTGTATCAGATCTTGAGGGTTAGGGTGTTGGTTAAGATGTTCTAAACCAGTCCCGGTTACAATGCATCTCTTGTCTAGTTTCTTAACTGCTGTCGCTGACGCAGGCAATAGTAGAATCTTTTTATCTGTTTAATAGTGTAATAAATAAGGATAACAACTCTTTTTGTCAATGTTAGTCCCAACATGTTTAAAAAAATCTGACTCCCCAATGACTGTTTCCACAGTGGGGACACAAATCATGACTGCCATGCCTTTAGGGAAGGCGAAATACGCGTAGTCCATTATAGGACATGGGGGTGAACCTATTTTTTCTTCACCTGTGACCTCAGGAGTACAGGTTTTTCCTCTTCCTTTTAAACAGCATTCCTCTTCTGTGCCACGAGGAATATCTGAAGGAAGAATTTCAAATGCCGGTTCTTTACAGCCTGGAAGAACTGCCATTGGTTGGAATTGCTCCGTAGCCAGCTGACAATCACAAGCAGGCATGCTGATTTGCTTATTTATCCAGGGCTTACATTAACCCCCTACTAAAAAAAGAAAACTTATTCATGTCTTTGATGATCAGATAGGTGCACTGATCCAAGGGACCGTTTTCAGGTATGATCCGGGCCATAAACAATGGCACATTTAGCAATACAGATACAGGAAGGGGGAAAGAGAACATTGTTTAACCAGGAGTAGCACACTAAGCCAAAGCTTGTTTCCAGATGTGACCTGGGAGCACAAGAAAGTTAAGTGACTTGCTCAGGATCACACTGTATGCACCTAGGTGACTGTGGGATTCAAACCCAGGTCTCCAGATCTGCAGCTCAGAGCCTTAACCCACTGTGCTATACTGCCTCCATAGGAAGAAAAACACAGCCATAATGCAGGCCTTAACAATGAGGTGTAGGAATTACAGTACACAGGCTATTAACAGAAATTGAGATTACATAAGGTACAAAGTGAAGTTATAGGCTAGCGACAAGCCCAATATGTCATCTCAGGAGCATGGAGAACAATACAGTATGGTGACAAATTACCAGGGTCGACAAAGTGCAACTTCAAATAGGCACACCAATCGCAAATCAATTAGCAACCAGGTAGATACACAAAATTCAGAGTAACAATCCACATAAACAAAGTGCAGTAGAGTAGACTGCAGGGAGGGGAGAGAGAGCAATGCTTGAGAATAAAATAAATAAAAAATAAAACATAAGTAATGCTTCAGGACCAAGCAGTGACCCAGTATATTGAGAGTTCTGTATGTTTACAATGAAAGGAGCCGAGTAATGTAGTTCAAACACACTCCTGTGAATTTATGACCCCCAGATTTTCAGGACTGACCCCCAACATTTAAAGCACAGGATCCAATTGAACCCCACTTAACTAATGCAAACCCCTGATTTATCTTTTCTTTTTCAGGCTCCAAGTGCTTTTCTTTGTCTTTTTCAGGCTGGTACGATAGAATGAATCCCCCCTGCCTGCCTTTTCTGGAGGTACTTTTTATCTGAGCATTCCTTAGCAGAGGATTTATGCACACTAGTGAGCTTCCTTGCAGACTCTGCTTTCCACAGGCCTAGAGGAATGCCCTTTGAAGACAGACTGAGTGGCTGGAGCTGACGGTGTGTCTTTTTGTAGCTGAGGCTAAAAGGCTATTTGTAACCATTGTCTTCCCAAGTCCTTTAGGGACCACAGAGTTATCTGTACCCACCAAGGTAATGTCCAGAAATCAATTTGAGTTCTGTCCAATTTATGTGTAAAATGCAGATTCAGTGTGTTAAGAAATTTCATGAAATCTGTGCTTAACTTTGAACACATAATTATGAGACCACCTTCATCACTGCATTTTTTCTTCTTTATTTAATGTTTTTTTTCTATGATGTCATGAGTAATTGTGCTTAAAAGGAGACTCCTCTAACCATAACACTGCCCCCCCAGAGGAAACTCGAGGAGCAAAGCACCGGGGTTTTGGCATCGCAAAGTGAGCCGTTAGCCATTCTGTGTGTTGCTTTATCTGTAATTTGGGAATTTTCTCCAATGAAACAAATTTACAGCGGAGTGGACATGCCTTTGACTTTGTTTACAACCACATCACTACCACAGAGTGCTGGTTTTCAATTGCCTCCAGAAGCAGGAGTGGAACCCACAGCCTTTTCCCTGGCTTTCAACGCTTTTTTGTGAGGAAGGTTTCTAATTCCTTCCATCAGCATTGTCTTATAGCCCGTTTAAAACTCTGGCAAATCTTGCAGGCCCTCATATTGTGAGAGAGGCCCAAACAGCACACAAACATTGTATCATTCTTGTAGATTTTGTAGCTGCAGGAACAACACTGGAACAAAGGCTCTTTGTCCTTCAACGGAATACAGAGATGACAATGAAAAAACTACATAATAATTGAAAATAACAAACAGCCAGCAACTGCTATTTCAACGTTATTTCTAAGCAAGTCCGACGAGGATGACTGACTGCAGGAGAAAGAACTGATGAGTGTTGGGGCTGCCCACGTTATGTAGGCGGTGACGCTGCATGTCATTGTGGGTGGCCCCCAGCTAGCAAAAGTTTCCAAGTGGTCCTGACACTGATGGTTTACAGTTCCAAAGGTCTGGCCCAATAGAGGAGGAGGAGATCTCAATGAACATAACAAATTATAACATTTGTATCAATGGCTGAAAAATCACAGGGTTCCTGGTATCAACACTGTTTCCCAGAATGACTAGATGTGTATATATGCCAAATTTAAAGGAATTAGGTGCAACATGTTGCAGAAAAGTAAGAAAAATATAAATTTCACCTCTGCCACTGGTTTCATATCTCATGTGCAATTTTTGAAAGGATTAGTTACACCAAGTTTGAAAGGAGGTGGATCACATATCCAAATCACAAAACAGGAAAGCTTTCTTACCAGACCAAATGGTTTCTTTATCGATTCCCTAAACAGTGGAACCCTCAAGTGACAACAGCTCATCAGAGTTTATATTCCCAAAATATATCCCTGCATCAATGGATGATTTAACAGGGGCCCAGTGTACCGGTCTTGCATGCGTGCTCTCACACCGGAGGGTTTCACCACCTTGGGCATCAAGGAAGAACCACATTTGTCCAGTATGCAATCTCCTTGTTTTGTACTTAAAATGTGTGCCCCTCTACATATGTACTAACACAAGCAGTAATAGTGAGATCAGAGTTCCCTTGGCACAGGAGCGGAGCATCAAAAGCAGTCACGAGCAGGTATTTTTTTCAAAGTTGGAAAGGAACTGAACCAACAATATACAGGAAAATGAAAGCAATTTAAGCATGATCTTGGTTTCATACAACTGTGTGTGTGCAATCAAGCAAGGCATGAATCCATGTTTTAAAAGAACATGCTGCAGTCTCTGATTTAGTGTAGCCAAATGCAACATGCTACGGCTGGGGAGGAAAAACAAGGTTAAGACTAGAGCTGTGTGGAATTCTCAAATTTCACGAGAACGAAATTTCATGGAATTTTCAGAACTTTGCCGGAAACAGAATGGTGGAATTCTGCAGCAGAAAATGGTTGCGGAATGATTTTCCACATAAAAAATGCGGTTCCACTGAATATTATTCCATAAGATCTCAATGTTTTCCATGGAAATTATTGCACAATGATTTTCTGTGGAAATGCTGTTCTGCGGATTATTATTCCGTGGATCACAGCAGGCAGAATTTTGCAGAAGAACCAGCGAAATTTCGGCAAAAATTCCACCGGCAGAATGGTCATTCCATGCTAATTTTGCCAGCGAAATTCTGCATACCGCACAGCACTAGTAAAGACCTACACACTGTGCAGGGCTCTTCTTGATGCAGCAAAGGAGGAAAAGGACCTGGAGGTCATAAAGGGCATGGGGAAGAAGCGTGGCAATCCGTGTCTGGCTGCTGTCAAGTGGCCAGCAGAGTACTGGGATGTATCAACCTGGGGGGGGAGGTTACCAAAAGGGCAAGGGAAGTCATCCTGCCATTTTACAAGACCCTGGTCAGGCCCCACCTCGAGTACTGCACAGCGGTCCGGGCTCCCTAACACAAAGAGGACCTCGAGGAAGTTGAGGGTGTGGAAAGCAGGGCCACCAAAACGATCTGTGGTACAGAAGACAAAAGCCTGGATGAGAAGTTGGTGGCACTTACATTAACATGTTCACGTCAGAGAAAAACAGGTTCAGAGGAGACCTGATCTCAGTCTTTCTCGTACTCGAGATCGAACAGAGACGTTTGATCTGGAGTATTCCAGCAGGATACCTGGACATGCCCTGAAGCTCAGAGGTAGTTAATTCAAGGGTAACATTAGAAGACAAGTCTTCCCTCAGGGGATGTTGTACATACGAACAGCCTACCAGTGGAGGCAGTGGACATGGAGAGAGTACTGGCCTTGCTGGTATGCCTGCACACATTTCTGCTCACCAAAGGAATCACTGGAGAACTTGGTAGTGGAGCGTCTAGGGAACTCCTTTAAATTAGTACATGCCTGCACAACATACTTGCTGCTACCTGCTTATAAAGGAGGGGGAGAGGCACAGACATGATGGCCGTAGAGTCCCTTCCAACCTTAAATTACTATGAACGTGGTTAAGACAACACAGAAGAAAAAAAATTATTTGTGTCGGGGTTCGTGTCTAACTGTAGGGCTATTACAATTAGTTAATAACATTTTATTTATTTATTAATTTATTTATTTGGTTTCTGGTAACTGGGTAGGTGCACTAGACATTTAAATGCCCATTCTCAGGTACGACCTGGAAGGCTACTGAACAAATTCCAAGTATTGAAGAAACAAAGACAAACACAGAAAGCCCACAGTTCCAGGCATGGACCAGGACGGCAGACAGCAAAACCAGAACAAATAATTTAAACTTGATTTCCTAGAATCACGAGGGAAACAAAGTTTCCACCTAATTGAATTACTAGTCCTTGAATTTTAGCAGCCAGCACAATGGACTGGCACCTTAGTAACTGCGTTAGTGTACTGTCTCTGCCACGGTTAAGCAAAAACTTGGTTGCAAGAAGGAACACAATGCAGTTAGTGGGAAGAAGTTTCAATAGGGGGGTGAGGAAACATTTATTCATGGAAGGGGTAGTGGGTAAATGGAACAAGTTGCCTAGGCAAGTTGTGGAGGAGGGAGACAGTGACGGGATTCAAGCATACCTGGGACAGGCACATGGGTACCATTTAAAGGAAACATCACTCAGAGGATGGGGGAAGCTGGGGGCCCCACTGAACCCCCATGCCACCACATCCAGTAGGTGGGGTCAGGGCAGACTGGATAGGCCTTGCGGTCCTTTTCTGCCAACAAAATCTATGCTTCTATGATGGTAGGTCATCTGAAGGAGCCAAAAGTGAAGCTCTGTGGGATGGTTGCTTGTAGTGAATTTTCAGATTTCAGTCATGTTGGGAAGGATTGCTGTGCTAGCCAGAAACAAAAACTAGCAGTTGCCACACGGGTGGGAGGATGAATGGACCGACTTGCCTGGAGAGATTAACACCCCTCCATAAGACTGAGCTTTTAGGTGCTGATGGGGCTCTCGGAAAAGCAAAAGCAATGCAATCTGGTTAACGTTTTCCAATATTAAACATGACTGAATACTGAATAAAAGAATTACTTACATAAGGTGGAATATCCAAGCTATCTGCATTTACCACTACAGGAGGAGGATTTGCCTTGAAAAGAAAAAAAAAAAAGAAAAGTGTTACTACCTTAATATGAGACATGCCTTTAATTGTACATGTCTAGTGTGTTGATCCATTTATAAAAAAAATATATATATTTCTGTTGAGAAGGAAACACCAGAAAAAAAAGACCGAGTTCAACAGCCTATGTTGTCAGGTCCCTTAAGTGGTGAAGTCTGGCAGCTATGATAATCTTTTCACTATAAAATACTACATATGTATGTTAGCGAAGGAAATGGTCAGCTTTTTTCTGTAACAACTGAATTGTTTTTGTTCAGTTTACTGGTATGAAAAGTTTGCTTTATAATTTTATCCAGGGTTTGGAGACGGTCTCTGCTGCAGTTACATATGAACACAGAATTATCAGGGTATTAAATAAGCCGAAAAAATTGATTAGCAGTTTTACACGTGAAAGTGCTAATCGACTGTAAAAATGCATAGCATTTGGTACAGAATGGTTAGCAAAATTTAAAAAATATATATAATTGTATTAATTTTGCCTACTGTGCCATGGACTCACTGAAAAAATGGTTAGTCTACTGCTACACATTTCTGGAAATGATTGGCATTATGTCCTGATTTGCGTAGCATTTTGCTGTGCTATACCTGCTATTTAATGCCCTGATTATGGTGGCAGAAACTGCTTTGTATCCGTTTTGTCCACCCCTACAGCCACAAGGCAATGACGACACCCCAGCCGAGTACTGTGACACACGTAAGCTTAACTGTCAGGATGTAACCCTGCTCATGCTGTGTAAACTAGCAAAAATACCCCACAGGGTAGGCAGTACTGGGCTACACCAAACACCTCCAAGGGAGTAATGAGGCCTGATACCACAGATGCAGGGCGTTATAGTGCCTGGCAGTCTGGTATAGGCCATACTGCCCACCCTGGAGGGGGTTACTGTACTTAGAAAATGGGATTTGGGCTGTATTTTAGAGGAAAATAAGATAAAAAAAATAGTTTAATTTAAATTATTAAAACTATTTTTGGTTAAGTAGTCCCTCTGCTTCTGGCTTTGCACTAGAGGGTGCTATGTGTGTTCTGTGCTGTTAACCCGCTTCCCCCCCCCCCAACAAAAATGTATCCCCATTCTGCTTCTTTGTCTCCTTCCTGCTTTCTTCTAGATAGTGTTGCAAGTCACTCACAGTGATGGCAGAGTGGCTATTCAGGACATGTTCGTGACATGTTACGAGTGTACCACTGAGTAATGACAACAGTGGTACTTTCTTAGATTTCAGTGCTGCAGATGGGGCCACGCTGCCAGCTAGCGGTGAGCTGGCGGCCGGAGGTCAGGAGTGACGGCAGCACTGTAGTGGGGTCTGGGCCCTGAAAAAATTAAAAAATCATTCTTCTTTACTTTTCGTTTTATGAAGCTGGACTTGTGAAGATGACAGCCTTTCAGGACTTACTGACTTGCTCTCAGGAACAAGTCGGTGGGGACCTCTCGCTCGCTAAGCGAGAAAAAAACATGGCGGGTTTTCATTTTAAAAAATGCCAACCGCATCTTGATTTCCTATGGTAAACAGCTGGCAGCGGGACTTGTTTCCCAGTCTCTATCGGCACATATACATACCCCGCGGCAAGGGATTCAGCCAATCAGAAGCCCAGAAATATTCACCCCATTTTCTAACCCTAAATACTATACTCCCTCAGGAATATATCTAGTCCTGCTCTGAAAGCCTGAACAACGTTTGCTTCCTTCCACTGCCTCAACGAGTAATCTGTTCGACATGCTGACTACTCTGTGTGTGAAGGCATGCTTTCTTACATTTCCCCTATCCTGCACCCCTCAATCCGAGTGCATGCCCTCTGTGTCTACCTGCACAAACCACCTAAAACAGCTGTGTATGCTCTGTGTCTACCCTCAGTCTCTTCTCTTTTCTCTAGGCTAAATGATGTCTAATCTATTTTCGTAGCTCTTGCCGTTAAGCTGCTTATCAGCCTGGTGTTCCTAAGCAGGACCCTCTCAACCACTTCATCTTTTATTCTGCACTGCGGTGAACAGAACATGTCACACAGTATTCTGTGTGTGATGTGAGGTCGAAACTAAGTGTAACCTGCTCTTTAAGCTCTTCTAATGTATCCCAGTACTGCATGTACTCTTTTCTTTCATACAGCTTTTTTACTTCCCTGGCCAGTAGCTTGTTCATAATGCTACTTGGTCTGGTCTGGTCTATCCGGGCCCCCGCCCGTTATTTAGACAGTTACTAGGTTTTCTACACTTCCAGGTACTCAGCATCGCTTCTAGCATATAGTTGCCTCAGCTCACCCCAACAACCCCCCACCCTCTTCCCCCCAAACCCCTCATCTCCCCGCCTTTTCCTTTAACCTTTTCCCAAGGGCTGTAATTTCCATTTCTGCGTATACAGGTAAACATTACACGTATATCATTATTTTTTGTTCTTTTAGGGACTTCCCTCAACTTTCTGTCTCTGTATTCTGGAAAAAATAGCAAACGATGAGAACTGAGTATTTTCTTCATATTCAGAAACTCCCTAATACTTTGCTGTCCATCTTTCTTAAACTGCATCTGGCAAGTATAGTGAGTCTTCAATTAACTGTGAATGATCCATTCAAAGTAGAACTTTCTGATGGTTAATCCCTAGGACTACAGTGCAACTAAGGTGGTCACATCTTAAAATAACTCTTTAGGTTCTTTTTTCCCTGTTTTTTTTTTTTTTTTTTACTAATGATCCTGCACTACTTACTCTATGGAGGTTTGAATCTAACAGCACTGTCTGACAGAACATACTTGTGTAAATGTTTCTTCTAAAATATGTCACTTCCTTAGCTTTGTTGTAAGGATCTGTTATTTGAGTTCTGGGATCTTTTTATCCCTAGAACAGTGACACCTTTAATTCTTAAATTGTTTTAATTTTTTGATTGCTTTCACATGAGTTCTTTGCACTTTAGGGACATCTCCTTGTAATGACAATGGTTTTGTCATGTGATCTACACTGTGTGTCAATTAAAAAGATGATATCATAACAAGACAGCCTATAAAATTGAAGAGGTATCCTATAAGGGTCATACTACCCGAGGAAGGCTTTTGGCAAAGCACTGGGGCAGTGTGCTGCACAGGGTGAAGGAACTTTGTACCTTGACCTGGTTATTATTCTTCAATAAACATCCATTATTATGTTAATACAGTTGTGAGTACTTCTGTGGGGCACCTTTATGCTGGGAGTGACACCGAGTACCTGGAACTATGTTGTTGTAATAGGGTTAGCCACCCTCTCTCAGCAAATCCTGCTGCATTCACTGAGCACAGGTAACATTCACTTGGAACTGGCATTTTACTGAGTTTTCTACCCTCCTCCCCTGGCAGTCGTGATGCCTCTAGTGACCTTGCACAGCCACAATCTGCCCTGTGGCAGGAGCAAGCTTGCTGGCCCAGCTGCAGGGGTAACTGTGGTGGTGGAACCTGCCACCAACCCTCCCCGGCCGAGACACACTGCCAAAGCGACAGCTGTCTGGGCCTTGGCCTGATGTGATTTCATAGGCTGCCTTATGAACCCGGTTGTCTGTGCTAGCCCATCAGGGTGGCCTGCATTTACTCTCCCAACTGTAGCAGCACCTTGCTTTTTAAGATTTTTATTTTACACCTTAGTTATCTGGGATAGCCCAGCTGAGTTGTGACATCTCATTTTCAGAGGGGTGCTGCTTCCTTCAATTTCCTCATCTGAGTAGACTTAAAGAGGTTTATCGAGTTGCTCAGGATCACACAATAATTGGCTCTGATGGGTTTTGAACCTGTCGGGCTCTAACGACTGAATCATACTGTCCCAGTCTGCATCACTGCTTAAACAACGTCAGCTTACTGCCCCCAATTATCCACCAAATCCTTTTTTGCGGTTGTGTTATCCACTGTTGTACCACACTGGGTGTACCTGCAACCCGGATTCCTTGCCCCTAGGCAAAGCACCTTGCAGTTTCCCATAACAAACCTAACTTAATTTGCAGGCCGCAGTATATACTCGGCTGTGCCTTCTTTTTAGTCCTGTGATTTAGTGTTGTTAGCAAGCCTTAGCATACTGCAGATTACTCCCTCCTGTAAATCACTGATGACTGCATGAAAACCCACAAAGGATCCTACACAAACCACTGTTGTACGCCACTCAGTACATCCATCTGATCTGACCAGTGACTAACCACTGCCACTATGCTTCCTACCTGCCAGTCCCTTTGCTGCCTACTTTCTGTGTATTCTGTAGACCCCCTGCTGCTGTCTGGTTAGAGACAATTGTGTTTATGTGGTTTAAAGGTATTAAGCACAAGTGGTCTTAACTGCAGTAAGGAATAAATCCAAAATATGTATCTGTTACTGAAGAAAAAATGAACTATTTTCAATGGCAAGCAACATACCCACTCCAAAAAAAAAATAATCCTAGCATGGACTTCTACTTTAAGGACTGCCCTAGTTTTTCCTACATATAACAAAAAAATGCTGAACAAAATTCTCGGTAACCATGACAGGAAAATGTATTTTATTTGTTCGTTTACAGGGTTAGCTCACTGGAGAAAAAAATTGCCTTTTATGGAAATGAATCAGACTCAGAAACACAGACAAGACAGATCTTTACAAACAAGTGTAACATAAAAGGACCACCAGCAAATTTCAGTAATTAACATTATCTGATCGAGAATCATAAGAAGCCCATTTTATTTCAATCATTTTATTCTTTTGGTAACTGGGTAAGGCCCACTAGGTAGAAGTACCTGTTTTAAGGGGTGACCCGGGAGCACTGGGGTGGTCATGTGACTTGCTCACAGTCACACAGTATGCAAGTGGAGGTTGTGGAGATCAAACCCTGGTCTGCTGAATGTACCAAGCTCATTCACAGCTTGTTACTCTAACCTGTAGGCTATACTGTCAGCTCCATGTACGCCATTTTGAAGTGGACCATAAGTACACTTTCACTTCACACTTGAACAAGGGAAAGAACAAGATTTGCATCAAACTCACAGAGAAGCGTGTGCCAAATTTTCACTCCACAATTTAAAAAAGATCTCAGGCCATAATTTGATTTCATGAATGGAATTGGGGTGTGGGGGCTCCGAATCAATGCATTCAGTTCCTTAGCATGTCAGTCAGACTTTCAGAAATCCAAATTCTGATTCCATTTAGACCTTGAAATCAATATCAGAATCAGAATCGCAATTTCCAGTTCCGCATCCGACTGTACTACAACAATCACTACCTGGTAGCAACAGTGAAACAAGGCTCCAGCATGTATGCCATCCTCATTTTAGCACTCAGCCCTCCCCTTTCCACATTTCCATGAAACATTAAAGCCAGGGTGTTGCTGCTAGCCACAATACCAGTCCTTCTTCATGACCTCTGTTTCAGTCAGCACTGCAGGTAGGCTCCTCCAATCTCTTCTCATCCAAATCACGTTGCTCCCTCCCGTGGGCTGCCCGTGACCAGTCTGCCCTGACCCCCCACTACTGCTCAAGTGCCGAATCCATGCCCAAATTAAATCTTTAAAATCCATACATCTAGCTGTCCATGTCTGCCCATCATGAATTCAATTCAACTGTAGCATCCACTCTCCATTTTTGAAGCCTTTCAGACTTGTTTAACTGGGCTTAGGGGGCCAGCGCGGGTGACTGACAAAAAAACTCTCTCTGCCACCTCAGTCAACCTTTGTAGATGGAGTGCAACTACAAACGCACATAGGTGCACTCGCATGCAATCTACAGGGGTCAACTGCAGTGTCAGGGAGGATTTCTGTTCCGGACACCAGCCCACAGCCCAGCAAAACAAACCTGAAGTCTAGCTGGATGGACAACACTGGATGCTATCGTTGGACTCATGCTGTCATGGCCAGTCAGTCATATGGATTGGATTTTAATTTGGTCATGGATTAGACAGTAATGAGGAGTCAGAGTTTGGAGGGACAGAACACAGTCAGGCAGTGCGGGGGGGGGGGCCGTGCTCGTTAGTTGAGATGAGAAGAGAACAAAAGAGCCAACCAGCAATGCCGCTGGAGACCGAGGTTATCAGGAAGGACTGTAATGGTGGCAGGAGCACCATCCTGCCTTGATGTTCTGAGCTGCAGTGGAAGTGGGGAGAATGTGAGCAACGTCCGGGGGGGGGGCATCTTTGGGATCTGTGGCATGCTGGAGGGATGGCTTTAAGGTGGTGCTGGGGCCTTGTTTCTCTGGTGTGGCTGGATGGGGGGGGAGGAGTTGCAGTAGTATAGTCAGATGCAGAACTGGAAACAGATTTTAATCCCACTTTTTTTTTTTTTTTTTTAGGAATTCGGATTTTTGCCTTCAACTCTGAAAATCCTAATTCCTAAAAAAAGGGCCAGAATCTAACAAATTCGATAACGTGACTGATTCCAAGCATCCCTAATGGAATTTTCACATAATTTTTATTTGCAGACAGCAGATTACCCTAAGAATCATATAAAGGTAGCAAGTCAACCAAGAAATGGAGCGACATCATTGGACTGAATCATGCGTACATTTTTTTTGAAATATTTTATTGAGCAAGGTATGCAATCAGACTGACAACAGGCACAGCAACCTGTACGCGTAATGGTATACAGTTTTGAGTAAGTACATTCAAGCGATAAGGCTGGTTATATGCAGACACCAGGACAGATTTTGTTATAGAACTAGAGGTTGAATAGCTTCATAGAAGCCTCTTAAAACAGAGTGCTGACACATACACGTTTCACCTCCAAGCACAGGGTATCCCCCCTGTCAGCTGCTCTGCCTAATCACCAGTGCCCAGCCTCATGCTAGTTCTCAACTTTAGTTTAGAATCCTGATGACCCAGCTCCCTCCCCAGGTCCAGGCCTCCTCCTCACTCATGAACTTCCGCACCAGGCTTAAGTCCCATCTGCTGACCTCAAGCGCATGCCACTGTCATGGCACTCAAAGCTCCTAAGGTCACCAGAGGCCACGTGTAACCCCTGAATAAACTATATGCAAAGTACTACCAATTGCTTACATGTCATGATGATAACCATGCCTGCAACCACCACTTTTCTTTTACCGTGCCTGTAAGCCATGCTTGTATCCACTGCTTTTCTTTTACCGTGCCTGTAAGCCATGCCTGTATCCACTGCTTTTCTTTTACCGTGCCTGTAAGCCATGCCTGTATCCACTGCTTTTCTTTTACCGTGCCTGTAAGCCATGCCTGTATCCACTGCTTTTCTTTTACCATGCTTGTATCCACCTCATGATGCAACTCACAATGCCTCAAATGTTCCTTATGTCCTCGTTCATTCTTATAACTTGTATTGTTATCCCGGGTCGCCCCTGAAAAAGGGACCTTCGGGGCTCAGTGGGCCTACCCGGTCACCAAAATTTAATAAATAAATAAATGACCAGTCAGCCTTCTGGAAATAGTCCATGGGCAAGCCAAGCTGGCCATACGCCAGCTTCAGCTGCTGTCACTAAATGGTGCTACGTGTTACGGATGAGCATTTTGTGTCCACTGGCCGATACCTGGGCCCTCTCTAGTTTGAAGCAGCTTCTGACACAGCTGACTCATTGTGCCATGGTGGGAGGAGCTCCTGATGGTCACTGCTGGGCTACTGTTTTATGAGAATTTGAGTGCAATGGACTATAATATGGACGTACCACCCAGCCTACTATGGTTATAGTTATGGGGGGGGGGGGGTTAGTTTTACTTGCAAGATCTGCTCCATATCATTAAGTTCGTGCCAGAACTGAGTGACCAGGAGGCACGTCAGGGTCTCATGCAGGTATGTACCTTCCTCTTCCTGACACTTTGGCAGCAGCTGGGTTTCTCAGGGCATTTACTGTGAAGCCAAACAGATGTAAAGTAGGCTCGGTACTTATAATTTAACTGAATCTGCCTAAGCATGTTACTGCTACAGCATGTTGCAAAGTGGAATGCCACCCTATTCCATATCTTATCTGAGACAGGAGCACCCACTTCCTTCTCCCATAGGCTGTGAATGCTCAAAGTGGTGGGAGCACCCCCACTCAAAGGATACCACAGTACACAGAAAGGGGTTGAACTGGGGATTAAAAAGTTCTTCCTCAAGGGGAGGCAGTGGTGCTAAAGGACTCAATGTGACCCCATCCTTATCTGACACCCCCACCACTAGCATATGCCTTATTTTATTTAGTTTTGTTGACCGGGTAAGCGCACTAGACAAATCCTGCCTATTTTCAGGCACGACCCGGGGGAAGGGGATACAGATGAATGCCAACTGACCTTGCACTAGATGAAACTGTTGGTGGTATTTTTTTAGTGAATGAGGGAAATTTGGCCAGGACACTGGGGAAATTCCCCTACTCTTTTCAAGAAGTGCCATGGGATCTTTAACATCCACCTGAACTACCACCAATCCAGGCAGTAGGGACCTCGGTTTAACGTCTCATCCAAAAGACGGCACCTCAGAAGTGCAGCACCCCTTGCATGCTGCACTACAGTGTCGGTACTGGGATATTAACCCAAGTGCCAGATGTGGGAACTGAACCCACAGCCCTCTGATCTCTCGGCCTCAGAGGTGAGTGTGCTACCTACTGAGCCACTGACACTGTTACTCTCTGTTATGCTCAAGAGTCAACCAGGTGGCAGGTTTAGTTCTTATTGTACCCCTTCAAAAATCTCTGAGGAGACCTCCCTCAAATAGTTAATTAAGACTATTTAGGCCCAGTTTCTCCCATTTAAGGAAGATCTGGTGCAGACAAACCTTGTATTGTGGCAGGCCCTTCAGGGCAACACGTAATGAAGGCTGACCCGAGGTGCCCTGAGCTCATATTATAAATGTATGGGCATCAATCATTATTCCACACCTGTTTGTTTGTGAGGGATATATTAAGGTCTGTTGAGATCTCAATCCGTGATGTGAAGGCCACTCCCATTGCCATCCCCCAAGCTCTGTTAGCAACCACCAGCCCCTCAAGAATCAGATGTCTCTGACTGGTGATAGACTACCCCATCCTCTTCCCTAATGGATCCCCTCCCACTCGACAATGGCACACCCATCAGTAAGACTGCACCTTTGAGCAAGAAACCCTGTGAATACTGGCAGCTCGGGACTTGCCGTGCAAAGCACCTCTGTAATCTTCAGTCAGCCACTGAGTAAAGTATAATCCCTTGGTAGCAAGTAGAAGCCTCCAGCATTAAAATGTGGAGGAGATAGACTTAGGTGATTCTGGTGCTTTTTCTCCCATACAAAACACTCGAGCATGTCCGAGGGGCTGCATGTAATGAGCTTGGACTTACTTATTTATTCAATTTTGGTGACCGGGTAGGCCCACTGAGCCCCGAAGGTCCCTTTTTCAGAGGCGACCCAGGATAACAATACAAGTTATAAGAATGAACAAGGACATAAGGAACATTTGAGGCATTGTGAGTTACATCATGAGGTGGTTACAGTAAAGAAAAATAGTGGATACAGGCATGGGTACAGGCATGGTAAAAGAAAAGCAGTGGATACAGGCATGGCAAAAGAAAAGCAGTGGATGCAGGCATGGGTACAGGCATGGTTATCATCATGACATGTAAGCAATTGGTAGTACTTTGCATATAGTTTATTCAGGGGTTACACGTGGCCTCTGGGGAGCAGTCTGTATAAGGCAGGGAGTAGGAAGGTTAAGCTAGGAGACGGGAGTTGGTTTAGTTATGGTAGTTGGGATCCCCCTACTCAAGTCCCCCCAGAACTAGACTTGTATTCTTTTTTTCTCAAGTAAACACTTACTGTGCGGGAGGAGAGGTAGCGAGCTGTCAGTAGGTCGAGAGTACTCCCTTCGGTCCCATACTATTATGTGTTTGTCTGTTACTGAGTGCCAGTTTGGGTCCTTGTTCTGATACTTACGTTTCCTGATCTGCACTGCAGGGTGCCAGCAAAAAGGGTTGTGATTGGTCCACCACCTCAGACACCCACTTCGCTAGCTATCACTACGATCTGGTCTGTTGCCACTCCATCCATCCACCAACTGCATGGACAAACTACAAGCTGACTAGACAATGCATCTTCACATGACTGGGTTCATTCATTACTGCTGTCATCTCATTCGTTAGAGCAGATCCATTTAAACCAGTGGTCACTCTCACATTTAAAAGAGCACACATCAGCCCTCATCAGTGTAATAGAGACAAGTCCTTAACCAAGAGGGTTTAGACATTCAGCTGGCGGGGCTGAAGGGCCAATTTGCAGCTGCCCAATTGCCAAGGCAGCCAACCATTGTCACATCAGGGTCACAATTCAATCTTTCCCCCTTTCCCCGCTGCTATCCGCACTACCGAAACAGATAATCCAGTGCAGTCGGGGGAAGGGGAAGCTCACACACAACATCAGCCAACAGTTGCAGTCTGAGTGGGACAGTCGCGTAGGGCAGTAGGTTCACATGACCCACCCATCTCCGCAAGATAGTCCAGGCTCTCTGATAGCCTTGCTCTGCCCACCCACTGGCACCGGCACCACCACAGTAATAGTCTTGCACAGTTGGGTAGCTAACAGAAAGTAAAACTGCTGGAAGTCAGGGGTGAAAATAAGCCAGGACCTTTAGCTTAGATGAATCATAGGAATACTTTAGTTCTGGATATCCATTATAACTGTTAGCAGCTGGCTTGCCAGAAGACCTTTAGAATGAAGAGGTGTTTTTGTACACAGTTTTTTTTTTTTTTTTTTATTTGGTGGGTCCCTACTGTCGACCCTCAGCCCTGGTCACGGTCCCTGGGACTTCCACCATCATCTATGGCCATTCTCCCCCAGTTGCCCCCGCCACCTCCCGAGGGTGGATCGCGCATCGCCCCCGGATCCGAACCACGGAACTAGTAACTGGTCGGGAGTGATGGTGATGGTGGCTAATCAAGCCCCAAGGAGGCTTCACCTAGACAGTGGACTCACCCGCCTATCCCTTTTTCCAATTTTTTCTGTTTCTGAGGCAGGGATGTGCCATGGTGCCAGCATCCGCCACACCTCCCTGCACGTTTCAAGCGCCCGGTAGCAGTGACTCCCACGGCCTCCGCCAGGAAGTCACTCCTTGGCCAGACACTGCCCACCCTCCCCCTGGGAGAAGGAGAGTCGTCCATAGGGACGCACCATCCCTTCTCCCAGCCATCCTCAGCGACCCGGGTCCATTCCTGAACCCGAGTCGCCGGTGTTGTAAGTGGAAATCCGACCGCTGCGTTGACGGGCTGGCCTGTTGTACAGAGTTTTTTGTATTAAAATGAATTCCCAATACAGAAGAATGCTTGTCGGTTTGTTTTTTATTTGTTTTGATGGTGTCCGTAGCCTAGCATCATTGAGCATGAAAGCAGGCACACTTAAGAGTCTGCATGCACCCCCTGAAAAGACAGGTGGAGTTGGGGAAAGGCACCACCATCATGCAGTGGCATCATCAGGGAACAGTACCAGAGACAGTGGTCAGGGGTAGCTTGAAGGACCCCCACCACGCTTGCAAGGTAATTGAGAGGGTTGGGGCACACTCAATAAACATTTACGCAAAACCAAGTCTGGCTATACCTGTCAGGAGCCATGCGACGGGTGTCCGAGGCCATGCATTGGGTCCCTGATCTCCCCTCCACTGCAGCATCCTCTTGGTTCACTAAGTTCTTGGCATCTTGGGCCTTGGTGAAAATGCATGGCGGGCATTCGGGTCTCGTTATCCATAATTTAGGTGGGTAGAGATGGGCTAATTCCCGCCTCTGCAGGTACAATTTTGATTTTATGGCTGAAAATAGCTAGCATTTCAATTGCAGATCTTGCAGGTACTTTAAGTATTTAATTAAAAAGTGACAAGGGTGCTGTCCTGGGTTTCGGACCTTTGGATCCATTTCTCTGTGCTCCCTTGACTTCGTAGTGCATCACCTCAACTGCCACGCCTAGATTCTACGCCAGTCACCTCTGGACGGTCTGCTCCGGTTTCTTCCCCTTGATCCCTTCGGGCAGTCCCACCAGCCTGAGGTTCGATCTCCTTGCCCCGTTTTCCTAGGTGTCAGATTTCACAAACAGGGCTGCCATATTGCTTTTCAGGTCAGTCTGCCACCACGTTTTCATGCTCATTGATACGTTGCTCTGCCTCCTTAAGCCTGCTGACGTTTCTGATAGATATGTGATAATGTTCGGTAAGTGCTGAATCTGGGCTGTCAACATTTACAAATCCAGTCTTCATTTCTGCCTGTAAGCTTTTTCTTTTTTTTAACCATATTTGGCAATGCAGCCAGGGAGTCATCCTCAGCGGGATTTCCTATGCTAGAGCTTCCCGCGGCTGCATGTTTTGTACCCTCACTCCACCGGTACTACTGATTTTGATGTTGCTGGTGCCAGCTCAAAAGAAAAGGTGGTCTTTTTGTTGTTGTTGTTAGATCGCTGCATAGCCACAGGCAAAAGTCTTCCAAGAGCAGCAATTTGGTAAGAAGTGCAATGCAGCTACCTGTAGTTTTTAACCAAATTATGACAGTGCCCGTAGGGAGTTCAGCGAACACCTGTCAGCCATATTTTCTTTTTTTTTTTGCCTGGTGAAGCCATGCCGCCCCTCCCCCTCATGTGTACATGTTTATAATATATTTTTTATCTGATACTACACTTTCCCGGTCAACAAAAACTAAACAAATATTGCTGCTTAAATCAGACCTGAATAGATCAAAGTAATCCACAGCATTTCTTTATGTTCAAATTTCACAGAGGTCTAGATCCAGCGATCTGGGATACAAAATGCAGCAAAAAAAACTCTTCGGGCAACCAGTCCCTCTTATTTCCTTAGTTCAGTCTAGGTTATTTACTAAAAAGACCTTGTAAAAGCAAATAAAAGCAGGAAATAGCTTTTTTTTTTCCCCCTTCTTGAGGCCAATGAGAGATTACAGAGTACACTGGGAGCAATGCCAGCTCCAAAAATCCTCTGTGTTCGGTCTGCACCTGCTGCCTACAAGAAGCTAAGCTCGATGGTTTGGACTGATAAGGGGGATTTAAAAAGAAAAGTGGCTTAAACCATTCAGCATAATTTTAAATGTAAGGACATTATTAATTAAATAACACACAACAGGATGACCTGTGAGACATGAGGTGAAGCTGAGGTCTTTCACAAATTGAAGGCGAGCGGATATCTCGCCAACAGCATGCCCTGCAGCGTGTTAGTACCATTATGGAAGGAATCATTTGATTTTAAACTGCTGCTCCACTAAAACATGAAAAGAATATGAAAATATGTTTGTCATCAACACAGTAGGTGCCTTTTTCCTTCTGACACTGGCATGTTGTGTTGAACTTTATGCACATCTGCGAGACGAGCAGACAATGTCAGAACTGACCCAGTTCATACAGAGCAAATGTCTACTCATCCCAGGTATACAGCTGTAAAAAAAAAAAAAAAAAAATGCATGTAGGCATATTAGTCATGGGAAAACCAAACTTACTGAAACATGAGATGCATGTTGTTACAGCAGCACAGAGACCAGACACAGATAGTACCCATCCTTTCCAGACCACATAGCCACTTGATGACTGGACCCGCGTGACCACTTAAGCCGGTGTACTACACATCTGTATGTGCAGTATCTATGCTGGTCCAAATAAAAGCCATGTGCAACGCTTAATGTACCAAACAGTCAAAAATGATCTAATGCCACGCTTTCCAGCTAGGTGCAGGGTTGTTAGGTTCTCTATAATCTAAAATGATGCAACTTTTAGGCTGTACAACTGGCATATTATTTTCAGAATGAAGAAATAAAGCACTATTACAGTAAATTTATAAAATACTTTCACAATAATCTGTGTTTTTTTTTTTTTTAAGACAAATTAAACTTGCAGTGGAAAGCAGCAGCATACAATGTCAATGGTTTGGGGGTAGGGTAGGAGGCACACACAGAATCACCCTTTCCACATTTATTCATGTTTCAGCCCCCATCCCACTCCCAAACCCCTACACACACACACACACACACACACACACACACACACACACACACACACACACACCCCTACACTTTAATCTTCTGAGGTTTTAAATTTTTCACTGAAACTGAAAGGGGGGCACAAAAAAAAACGAAAAAAAAAAAGAGGACACTCGCCTATAACCATAGTTGAATAATTTCCCTAAACTCTGCTCCTCTCTTCCCTGTCCATTTGCTCTGCCTCTTCTCCCATCTCCCGTAAGTCTTTTTTTTTAAATACATTTTTTTATCCTCCTGGGCTGACCGGTTGTCTGTTCAGCCCTGTCCCCAGGTGCCATCAGCCAGCCTGCTGACTTTCTCCTTTGGGGGTTTTGCATCCAGATGTCCCCCCTGCCCACAGGGGCAGCAGGGTGGGCTGCAGCACCTTGGGCAAGGCTTCTTATAGTCCAGTGCTCTTCCATTTTCCTCCTAGATTTTCTCCCCACTAAGGCTACGGCAAACACAGAGGGCACATGCATGTGAAGGTGTGCACGTGCTCCAGAATGCCAGCCCCTTCCACCCACCCGACTTTTGTCAGCCACTCAAACGTTGGCACTTCCACCAGACCTCCACCTGGTGGCAGCAAAGAGCTGGGATGGCTCACCACCCCAGTCTGGGACCCGAGAGCTGCCGGGGGCTACTCGATCCTTTCCCAGCCCTCCCCCTACCGACTGACCCCTGGCAACACAAGCTCGTTCCCAAACTTGGATCGCCAGCATGGGAGAGGTAAGGTGCTTTACAGCGCTACCAGGCTGGCATCCCTTAAGCCTCTTCTTCCTCCGGCTTTACAACTCCCACCTGCAACTGTCCACAAACCCATCCCTCAGATGCCCCCACCCCCAACCACTCATTGCCCCATCTCTGTTTTGCTCATGTCTCCCCCCCCCCCGTTATACCCTGAAGGCTATTTCAGTATGCCTATTCGAGCTCAATGTTTATCTGCCATAAGCTCCTTGTTGCACTGTTGTACCCTGCACTAACAGTTTACACATCGGTACTGTACCTTTTTTGTGTACTGTATTGCTTGCATTGCCTACGTATACTGTATCTGTTAATGTATATCAATTTCTTTCTCCTTACTGCACTATTCTCCACACTCCTCTCTCCAGAACACATCTGGAAATGAGCTGCTACCCACTCAGTAGGTCTTTCCTGGTAAAACTTTTG
The DNA here is from genome assembly GCA_016271365.2 of Neoceratodus forsteri. Taxonomy (NCBI): domain Eukaryota; kingdom Metazoa; phylum Chordata; order Ceratodontiformes; family Ceratodontidae; genus Neoceratodus; species Neoceratodus forsteri. The sequence goes on from CM028137.1 coordinate 943,116,806, forward strand.
AAAGAAATAATAAATTGTACTTCTGGTATTCAGTTCACAGCCACTTAAGCAATCAACAATGCACCGAGCATGTTAAAGGAGTACTACAGCCAAATTTGCAGAGACATATGTTGTGCCGAGTTGTTTGATTCGCATGTCTAGTCCTAGTGTGTCCTTCTCTGTTTCCTATTAGGGTAGGTTTTTGTTCTAAATTTGCCTGCTAGTTTTATGGCCTCCAGGGATCTCTGTGTTAGCATGGTTTGCTGCTCTTCTTTGTCTTACAATGCCTCCCGTCTTGTGACAGTGATGCATCTGGGACCACTGATTCATGAGGGAAGGTACTGCAGCAGAAATCTGAAGACAGGAGCCTGATGTTCTGGTCTCAGCTAATGCCTTGTTCACACAGCGACTGATGTCTAATTCGTTCTGGCCACTCCTCTTGAAACGCTTTGGAGCAGCGTTCAAACAGCATGGCCTTGAAGTGATGCTACTTGAAGTCCCAGCACAAAGAGGAGGGTTCCGAAGGGGGTGGTTGAGTTGGGATGATGGCAACACATGATCATGTATGGGATCATCAGTCCAGGTTCGGCTAAAGACGGTTTCTGTTAGTGTAAACACATCTAAACTCAGGGAAGGGATTCTTTTTGAAAACTGAGAGCTCCAAAGTGGTAAAAACACGATCTCGGAGCCAAGCCGTGACACCGTGCATGCACTTACACATATGCTTACGCACATGCCCAGTCATGGCTCGACTCGGAGATCATGTTTTTTCCAATTTTTAACCCTCAGTTTTCAAAAAGAATCCCTTCCCTGAGTTCAGCTGTGTTTACATTACTAGTAATAACCTTTAGTTGAACTCGGGTGGGGAAAGAAAATGTACCTGGAAACCTAAAAAAACACAAGTGCAGGCTGGGAAAAGCCTGTCACAGCACTATGTGTAGTGCCACTGGTGCAGGCGTTGAGATGGCCAAGTACAACAGCGTAAAATGCCCAAACCATAACGCAATCCCAAGGAAACAGGGATCGCAGACACAACGAAATGCAACCCCCAAATGGCAAAACTGTGGTGTTCAAATGTGCACAGCAGCAACTATCTTGCTGCTGTGCACCAACGACAAAGCCGCAGATTTGTCCATCAGAACGGGGCTAATATAATTTACTTTGTTTATTTGAAAGTTTGTGACCAGGAGAGGCACTCTGAGCCACAGCTCGTTTTCAGGTGCGACCCAGGGGGCCAAGGAAAGGGGAATATTTGTACAGCTATATACTGACTTACTGAAAGGCACTTAAATAAATATTATTTTTTTTTATTATTTTTACAGAACCAGATTAAGCTGTTGGTGGTATTTTTAGTGAATGGGGGGAATTTGGCCAGGGCACTGGGGAAATTCCCCTACTCTTATCAAGAGGTGTCATGAGATCTTTAATGTCCACCTGAAACACCAGAAGAGGCAGACGGGACCTCTGTTTAACGTCCCATCCAAAAGACGGCACCTCAGGATTGCAGCACATCCCTCTTGATGCACTACAGTGTCAGTATTGGGATTTATCCTACATTCCCTGTGTGGGGCTAGAACCCACCACCTTCTGATAACCGGCCTCAGAGGTGAGTGTGCTACCTGCTGAGCCACTGACATTGAACTCTAATTCAGTATTTTTGTTTTCTATATGCTTGTCCTGGTCTAGCCAGCAAGAGTAAATAGAAACACAGAAACACAGACTCTGACAGCAGCTAAGGACCACTTGGCCCACTCAATCTGCCCATTTCCCTACCTACTGGATAAGCTGCAGGTCCTAGTTAACCAACAACCTACTTACTCCTACCCCCCACTGTAACTGTCAAATGACGACACTGTGTGCGCACTGGAAGCGGCGATGCCTGCGCAAAGCTGCCAGCTCAACATGTACAAAAACAAGAAAAGCACGGCACTCTAAGCAGTAAAGTTACTTAAGTATGTGCTTGTTTACTGTCGGCAAGGAGCCTGTGAAGAGAACCAGTAGCCCCTAGCACCTCAACCCTTCAGCGGGTTTTCAAACAGGGGCCTATCTGAGATTCAAACAAACCACTGGAGCCAAGCGGTGGAAACACCACCGCTCCTTACAAAAAATTCCTGTTAATTATGATTTTATTGACATTTGTCATTGTCCTTAAATAATCCTCATGACAAAGACATAAATGAGGTGGTGAATTGTGATTTTTGAATCTGTATTTTTCCATATAGACTCACTCTCCTGAAATTGCACTTGAAATTAGATTGCAGTGAGGACTTGAATATAATATTGAATTGATATTTATGATTGTACTATTGTCCAAGCTGGGATTTAGTGCAGCCATAACTAATTTTTATATTTTTTTTACATTTTTTTTCACATTGTTTGCACAAGGTAGCACACTTTGATGTATGTATCACTTTAAGAAACATTTTGCATAAACGGCTCCAGTGGTTTGTTTGAATCTCGGATACACCCCCATTTGAAGACCCACTAAAGGGTTGAGGCGCTAGGGGCTACTGGTTCTCTTCACAAGCTCCTTGCCTATAATAAACAAGCACACGCTTAAGTAACTTTACTGCGTAGAGTGCCGTGGTTTTCTTGTTTTTCCCCACTATAATTGCCTTATGTCTGCCCCATGCATTCTTGAATTCTCCCACTGTTTTTGACTCCACAACTTCCTCCAGAAGGAGGCCGTTCCATGCACCCAACACCCTCTCTATGAACAAAATACTTCCTCACGTTGCCCCTGGCGCCCCTAATATCTTCAAGCTGTGCCACCTTGTTCCTGCACATCTCTTTTTCTGAAAGATGCTACACTCTTGGACTTTGTTGATTCCACTGAGGTACTTGAAAGTTTCTATCATGTCCCCTCCCCCCCCTTCCTCAAGGGTATACATATTAAGCTTCTTTAGACTCTCTTCATATGGTTTCTGGTGCAGACCCTGCACCATTTTAGTTGCCCTCCTCTGGACTGCCTCCATCCTGTCTATGTCCTTGTGGAGATGGAGTCTCCAGAACTTCACACAGTACTCCAGATGGGGCCTCACCAACTGTCTGTAGAGGGATGACAACTTCCTATTTTCTGCTGGTGATGGATGCCTCTCCCTATGCATTCCAGTACCCACCCAGCCCTCCTTACTGCCTTCTCACATTGCCTGCCTATCTTTAGATCTTCTGATATGACTAGCCCCAGGTCCCTTTCCATTTCTGTCGTCATTAGTACCTCCCCCCATTGTGTACTCTTCCACTGGGTTTTTGTTTCCCAAGTGCATTACTCTGCACTTCTTTGCATTGAATCTAAGCTGCCATACTTTTGACCATTCCTCCAACCTTGCCAAGTCCCTTCTCATACTTTCCACCCCCCTTGTGTATCAACCATGTTGCAGATCTTTGTGTCATCTGCAAAGATACATACTTTTCCTTCCAGTCCCTCTGCAATGTCACTTATAAAGACATTAAAGAGGACCGGCACCGAAACTGAACCCTGCGGTACCCCACTAGTAAGCCCCCTTTCTTCAGAGTGGATTCTGTTTACTATTACCCTCTGTGTCCTGTGTCCAGCCAGTTTTTTACCCAGGCTACCACCCTGGGACCCATTCCCAGGCTGGCTAACTTGTCTATTAATCTTTTGTGTGGGACTGTGTCAAATGCCTTCCTAAAGTCTAGGTAGGCCATGTCCACAGCCCCTCCCTGGTCTACCACTTTAGTCACCCAGTCAAAGAAATCTATTAGATTCATCTAACATGATCTTCCCGCTGTGAATCCATGCTGCCACCTTGGGTCCTGTGCCCCACTGGCCTCTAGGTACTCAATTCTTTCAGAAGTGATTCCATCATTTTCCCTACCACTGAGGTCAAACTAACAGGTCTGTAGTTTCCTGTCTCTGCCTTGCTCCCACTTTTGTGAAGGGGAATCACATCCACCTTCCTCCAGTCCTCAAGTACCACACCATCCTCCCATGATTTGTTAAAAACAGTAGTCAGTGGTGTCACTAGTTCTCCCCTTAGTTCTTTCAGAAATCTGGGATGAATCCTGTCAGGCCTCACTGCCTTGTCCACCTTGGGTTTTAGGAGTTCTTTCAGGACCATTCTTCTGTGAATGGACTGGTATCAACCCCCCTGTGACAGGAAGCTCCTGCCATTCTTGAGGACCAACCTTTTCTTAAATCTGTTGCAACAGTTCTTCTATTTCTTAGCCTAATCTATCCTTTACAATTTCTAGTCCATAAGGTTGGCCACCTATGAGCACCCCCTTCCCTTTCTTGACTATGCTATAGTGTCCTCTTTCCTTTTCCCTCTCAGGTCCTCATACAGGCAGGTTATTGTGGTGACCTCCGAGCGTGTGTAAAACAACAGGCTGTGTTTATCATTGTTGGATTTAGTATGTAATAGCACTATGCCATAAAATACTTTAATGTATATACCTTATGTGTATGAAACCTGTAAATGTTGAAAATACCACGGCACTACATGTTTTTGATAAAGGTAAAAAGTATTAGTTGACTGCATTATAAAAATTAAGTTAGTTGTGCTATTTAAAATGCATGTAAATTGCTGTAAACTGAGAATCTGAAATGTCGTGTTGATTTGCATATATCCCATGATGCTTTGCATTATGGAAGTATGTGTGCTGTTGTGTTTCTTTGAAACTTGACTTGTCAATGCCCTTTGGGTAACCCTTGTTTCAGTGCTTCTGCACTGAGGTTCTTTGTTTTTACCTTGTTTTTTTATTTTATTTTATTTGAGACCCCATTACCCAAACAAACAGGGCCTGCATAGGGGTGGAAGCTGACTCTCAACTGCTAAGTGGGATCAGTGAGTCTGCAAGTGCTGACCAAGTGCAGAGATAGGACATACATAGTCTGCTGCTGCAAACTGATGTACTGAAGAAGGGATATGCCATTGCTTAAGGTTATCTCCTACATTTTGAATAATCACCACACAGAGATTGTGTGTTGAAACTGAAGTTCGGTGTCTGGTCCATCTGTTATCCCACAACCCTTCCACACCTCCTATCCAGAGTGCTTCTATTGTTTGGTTTAGATACGTCCCCCTCCTCTTCTTTTGTGAATACTGAACAAAAGTATTCAGTCAGTATCTCTGCCTTTTTTACTGTCACCCTCTGCCCCCCCCTCCTTTTATTAAGCCTCACTATCCCTCCCGTGGTCTTTCTTCACTCACTAATGTGCCTATAAAAGGTTTTATCCCCCTTCTTAACTGAGCTGACTACCTTTCCTCAGTTTGGGCCTTTGCTATTCTGACTGCCTTCCCGACTTCCTTCTGCTTTAACTAACAAAGTTTTCTTTCTTGCTCCTTCTGTGATTCCTTATACTTTCTGAATGCTATCTTTCTCCCTAACCTTCCCCACCACCTCTTTTGAGAACCATAGTGGTTTTTTCCTTCGTTTTATTTGCTTCACACAAAGGCTTGTTGCCTCTGTGATGGCAGTTTTGATTTTGCCCCATTTTTCCTCCACTCCTCCTTCCTGTCCTTTTGCTAATGCATTCTTAGGCACTCTCTCATTCTGCTAGTCAGCCCTCCAAAAGTGCAGTACCCTTGCCTTTGTATGGCTGTGTTTATTGTGAATCACACTGCCTGGTGGCCACTTGTTCCCAGATGGCTATCCACTTCTAAATCTGAGATCCTCTCACCGTCCCCATTTGAGAGTACAAGGTCTAAGACTGCTCCCTCCCGAGTGGGATGTTTTGGTTTTCAAGCTTTTAATTTCATCAAACTATACCCAGCTGTAAAAAGAACGCAAACCACTCTAGGTCATCAATGATGTAATTAGTAAAGGCTATAGCTGTTTTCTTACAGAATATCCACTCAGTTAGACCAAGTGGTTGCTAAGCTGCAAATGTAGCCTTCAGTGCCAATGGATAAGGTAAATGACTTAACATCACAACTGTACTGCTGTAAAATTGACTGTGAACCAGTACTTGCTGAATCTATGGGGCTGTTCGCACAGCCAATTCTGCACTATTGTGGGTGGTGTACAGCAGCCAGCTTGTTGACACTGTTGACATGTGAACACAACCTGCATCGCACTGTCTTTTCTTGGGAATGCATAGTGATGTGGCCGTTTCATGCTGCTGTCTGAACAGCTGGCACTGCTTACAATGATGCAAAGCAGAAAACTGTCCAACACTACTTACTAGTGAGCAGTAAGTTCCCATTTATTGTAACTGTTGCTGAGCTGTCTGTGGTTTGGAATGCTCATTATAATAAATGGAAACTTATACATCTGCTGGAAAGTTGCTCAGATCATACTACAGGGTAAAACTGGAGATGGTGACGTACTCTGTGAAAATCCTGCTGGATGTGGGTCTGTCAGAGCAGTTGGCCAGTTGATCCCGGACCTGATGCCAGTACCGTAAGCCTCTTATGACAGCAGCTGCCCCCCCCAGGAAGTTCGGCCAACGTGATGTAGGGGACTGCAGTGTGAATGGGAGCAGCATCACAGCAGATCAAACAGCGCAGCCTGAGCCACTACGCAAAGGAGAACCAGTTAGGTAGTGTGAACACACCTTATGATCCCAGATGCATCACTGTCATATGGGACAGAAGGCATTGTAGGAGAAAGAAGAGCAATAAACTATGGTAATATGGAGATCTCCAGAGGCCATTAAACTAGTAGGCAAATCAAGGAAAAACACCCAACAGTAAAGGGATGGACACACCAGGACTAAACACACAAATCAAAACAATCTGCACAACATATTTTTTTGCAAATTTTGATTGTAGTACTCCTTTAAACTTAACAGTCTTCAAACTTGCTTGACTCCTCCAACCACTTGATGGTGTAGTCCTCTAGTTCTACCTGTCTGCACTCAGATCTGCATGCTGAAACATGAATCAGAAACAAGCCTCACTAGGGGAGGTCAGGTGGGTCATGTGACCGTGGCCTTAATACTAGTGGCAGAAAGTTTGTTACGCAAGAACTTACCGTAACAGTAGATCTTCGAGGTACAGTCTCTTGCAGTAGATTATTACTCTTGGGAGTCCGCTAGGTGGAGCTGTCACATGGTAGCTTCTTCCAGCAGTCTTCTATAGGGCCCCCCCCACCCATACATCAATTCCCCTGGCTGTGTATAAAAGGGGGGTGGCCCCAGGTACACACTGTTTCCTGCCGGCTGCAGCACACAAAAGGTTGAGGATCAAGGGAAACCGAGGAACCAAGGGAAACACCTATCCCAACATCTGGAGATCCAAGAACCCTGAGCAAAAAAGACAGAGGGATGGAGGGTGGGATTGTACCTACTGCAAGAGACTGTACCTCGAAGATCTACTATTATGGTAAGTTCTTACATAATGAACCATCTTCTATGGACAGGTCTCTTGCAGTAGGTTATTACTCTTGAGAGAGTACCAGGCAGTTATACAAAAGGGAGGACAGGTGGAGCATGAAGCCGGGGTATAGGCCACGGCAACAAGCAGAGCCATGAAGACACATCCATGATCATGGAAAAAGAGGCGGCAAACAGGAACCAGGTGGAAGCCATGGAAGAGCCACAGAACAAGCTGAGAGATCGCTGTGTGATCCCGGAAAGGGATGGCATCACACATGATGGCAGTTATAAAGGAAGTTATAGAGGGCCCTGGACCCTGGGGGTTCTGACTGATCGGCGGGAAATATTTCGATCAGCCTTTGACAATTTCACGGGAGCTGTGTTTCTGTGCTAGGGGACAGCAGCAGATCGGGGGAGCCATCCCGGCCGCACGGAGCGGGCCAGGGCACCGGAGGAGAGCGGCGGCAACCAGAGGGTTCTTACAGCGAAGAGATCGGGGAGCCATCACGGACACACGGAGCGGACCAGGGCAATGGAGGAGAGCGGTGGCAACCAGAAGGTTCTTGCGGCAGAGAGATAGGGGAGCCATCCCGGCTGCATGGAGTGGGCCAGGGCACCAGAAGAGCAAGGCGGCAACCAGAGGGTTCTTGCGGCAGCCAATCCAGCTGCAGGGAGCCAGGAGCAAGTTCACCAATTGGACGCAGAGGATGGCAGCAAATCGGAGGCTGTGGCAGGGAATACGTATGCTGGGCTGCCTTTAAAAGCGGCCCAGCTCGTATTCTCATAACAGGAGCTGTGTTTCTGGGCTAGGGGACAGCAGCAGATCTGGGGAGCCATCCTGGCCGCATGGAGTGGGCCAGGGCAGCAGCAACCAGAGGTTTCTTGCGGCGGAGAGATCGGGGAGCCATCCCGGCTGCACGGAGTGGGCCAGGGCACTGGATTTTTCATCCCACACCACCCACCCCGGCCCCCACTTCTATTAAGTGCCTGGGGAGGGTGGAGCAAGGAAACCAGGAAGGATTCCATTGGAGGATTGCAAACAAGCGAGAAGGAGCTGTGCACTTTTGAACTAGCTGGAGAAGGACTTGGAGGAGGGGAAAAAGAGCATGTGGTGTTGAGCTCATTGCTGGAAAGGGAGAGGGGAGGCACCCTATAGCTTAAGCCCAAACGAGGTAAACTGTGTAGTACTACACCTAGAAACGAGGGTACCCATTTGTTGTGGGACTGTATCTAGGATTAGGGGGTGACCTGATTAGTGGGGTGGGGAGCACATATTGGACTAGTGGGGAACCTGGTGGTTCACCCAAGGAAACCTAATTGAAGGGGGGTTGGGGCCACATGTTAGTAGGGCTGGCATCTTTGGAAGGCTGGTGGGGTGCACAGGGTGTGGGGTGACCATGATACTGGACTGGGTTTGGAAGTTCGGTGGTTGCCCGGTGTGCTACCAGCTGGCACAGCTCAGGGAGGAGGTTGAGCGGATTAGGAGACAACTGGAGGGGGGGGTATGTTTGGGGAATACGGCGGGGCTCTCCCACAGGGATGCACGTAGCACTAGGGGCAGGAGCATAGGGAAAGGAGTGCAGGAGAGGACTCTGGGGTTGCATGGGGACCCTGACAGAGGGAGCCCAAAAGGAGGGCACTACCAAGGAAGCAGGCACCCCCACGGGGATGCACCAAGCACGAGGGGTGGGGACATGGGGAAAGGAGTGCAGGAGTGGACTCTGGGGTTGCATGGGGACCCTGACAGAGGGGGCCCAAAAGGAGGACACTACCAAGGTAGCAGGCAGGTAACTGGGGACCCTCACAGAGGGGGGCCAAAAGGAGGACATTCTCAAGGGAGTAGGCAGATGGCTGGGGCTAGACAGAAGGAAGCAGGGTGGGGAGGTGGATCTGACCTTAAGCTCAGCAACTGTGTCAATTCTTTACTTATGCTTGAGGAGGGGGGCGGGGTGTAGCCACAACAGGAGCGGGTAGAGATGGACAGGAAGTGAGGGGTAGTAGAAGGGGGCCAGAAAGCAGGAAAAATAAGGGGGAACCTGGAATGTGGGAAAATGGGGGGAGCGGAGGATCAGAGCTGGTGAAGGAGGGGGTAGAGGGAGGAAAGAGGAAGGAGAAGGACCAGTTGGGAGGAAAAGGCAAGGAGAAGGATCAGAAGTACACAGTAAAGGGTGAGAAAGGTTTGGGTCAGAGGGGCACGACAAGCAAGGAGGCGCTGAATGGAGATGAGAAGAAAGGAGGGCCGAGCCAGACTAGTTTTAGTTGGGGAGAAGGACTAATGCTAAGCAGTGACGGGAGGGGTAGCGGGGCATAGAAAGATACTCTCTGGAGGAGAGGCATAGCGGAGGGAGGAGGCAGCCAGGGCAAATAAGGAGGGGTGGCACCCAGATGGGGAGGTGCAAGGAGCCGGCTGGGTGGCGATAGGAAGGACGAGGACATGGAAGGGGAAATGGAGGAAAAGGGGTGGTCAAAATGCTCCTGTGGGGGGATTCCATGATCAGGGGTATCAAATGGGATAGGGAAGCCTGCCCAGTCAGAACAAAATGCTTCTCTGGACTAACGGTGCACAGGGCCAAGCATGAGGTATATCAGCTGGCAAAGGACTGTGGAGGTTCCCCGGACATACTGGTTCACTTGGGTACAAATGATATTGAGGGAAATAGTGAGCTAGATCTACAAGCAAGGTTCAGGAAGCTAGCCAGGGTTTGTCATGATATAGGATGCGCGATTTCCTTCTCGGAAATCCTGCCTGTGCTGAGGGCTAGTGGGGAACACAAGAGGAAGATTAGGAAGATTGACAAGTAGCTCCGGGAGTGGTGTGGGGCCAGAGGGTACGGGTTGATTGGGGGGAGACCTGGGAGGATAAGGGGCTGTATGCTAGGGACACGCTCCATCTCAACTTGGAGGGGAAGGAAGTCCTTAAGTTGAAAATAGAGGGTTTTTTTGGTGAAAGATGGGGGTTAAACTTGTGAAGGGGAGAGGGATGGGAGAAGAGGCTATAGAGGGGGGGGTCTGATAAAGGAGGGACTCTGCCTCCACCTCCCTGGGAGCTGGTGGGATGTGGGAAAAGGCCGTCTGGTAAGGTGCAGACAGGGGGAGGACAGAATTCCCATGGGAACGCGAGCAGGGGAAATGGGGGTATAGGGAAAGGATGGAAGGTAGTCCTTCTAAATGCCAGGAGCTTGGGCAATAAAATTCCTGAGCTTCAGGCGATGCTAGCTGAGGGAGAGGTGGATGTGGCAGCTGTCACTGAGACCTGGGCCACCGCAGAGGCATGACTGGGACCTGAACCTGGAGGATTACACCATGTTCAGGAAGGGGCACTGCGAGGGAGGGTGGCAATAATAGTCAAAACTGCATTCTGCCATAGGAGGAGTGGAGGGAGGGGAGAGAACTGTGGGGCGATTTGGGTCCTATGATAACAAGAGGGCAAGAGAGTAAAAATAGGAGTGGTGTACAGACCCCCTGCGCTGGCGGAGGAACTGGTGGCAGATGTTGGGAGACACTGCAGATTGGGTAGGGGAAGGGTGGTGGTGTTGGGGGATTTAAACATGCCAGAAACAGACTGGGGGACTATGTCATCTTCGGTGGCCAGGGAACAGAGGTTTTTGGATGTCTTTCAGGACATGTTCCTAACGCAGCAGGTGGGGGAACCGACCAGGGAGGAGCAGATACTGGATGTGGTCCTGGCAGACAGTGACCAGATTGGAGGCCTCAAGGTAAGGGACCCATCGGCAGGGAGCGACCATGCCATGGTCTGGTTCTGCCTGGACCTAGGAGGGGTAGAAGGCTGCACAAAGACAGAGGTAATTGACTTCAGGGGGCCGGATTTCAAAGAAATGGGAAGGATCCTTACGGAGCATTTGGATGGGATTGGGCCAGACATGGACACTGACAGTAGGTGGGAAATCATCAGGACAGGGGTGCAGAATGCTACCAACATCTGTGCAAGAGTGAGTTGCAAATGCGGTAGGGCCCGAAAACTCTGCTGGTGGACCAGGGAGGTTCAGGGGGCAGTGAGGGGAAAGAAGGCGGCCTATAGACATTTCAAGTGCTCAAGGAGTGCAAGGGATCGAGGGGAGTACGAGCTGATGGCCAGAAGGGCCACTAGGGTGGTGAGGGCGGCCAAGGCAAGGAAGGAGCAGAACCTGGCCAGGGACATTAGGAGAGGGAACAAGAGGTTCTATAAATACATTGGGGAAAAACGAAGGGTGAAGGGGCAGATTAGCAGGATTAATAATAATAATAATAATAAAACTATTTATTAAGCACCTTTCAAGCACCAAGGCGCTGTACAAATGAATAAAATCACAGAAATAAATACATATATAAAAATCAGAATGCTAACAAGACATCAAGCCATAAAAGCTTGACTCCACAGATGGGTCTTAAGTTCCCGCTTGAAACTCTCCACGGTCGAGCATTCCCGAAGCTGGCGGGGCAAAGAATTCCAGAGGATTGGGGCTATAAACATAAAAGCCCGAGACCCAGAAGATTTTAAAATAACCCTCGGAACCTCCAGCAACCTCTCATCAGCCGAATGGAGCGGTCATACAGGGCTGTAGGGAATCAGAAGCTCTTTCAAGTAGTCGGGGCCAAGTCCGTGCAGGGCTTTGAAGGTCAAAAGACCTACTTTGAAGGTGATCTGCCACTTTATCAGCAGCCAGTGCAGATCGCGAAAAACAGGGGTAATGTGTGTCCTTCTTGACACCCCTGCCAACAGCCTAGCAACATTGTTCTGCACTAGCTGCAAGCGGAGGGATAGGCACAAGACCTGGGGGAGCAGACTGAGGTACTAAATGAGTACTTTGCCTCAGTTTTCACCAAGGAAAATAGAGGGGCTGCCTCATATAGGGGAGGAGACAGTGAAACTGAGGGGGGGGACCCTTACCGATCGGGGGGGTCTGGGGAAGGGGCATCACTGGCAGAAGGGGGGGAAGGCAATGCAGGGGGACGAGGTAGCGGAGGTGGAAATCACAGCAGAGACAGCGAGGGAAGCCCTCAGGTCCCTTAAGACAAAGAAAGAACCGGGGCCAGATAAAATTCATCCCAGAGTGCTGAAGGAAAGTACAGTTATGTAAGAACTTACCGTAACAGTAGATCTTCGAGAGGAGCTCTTGCAGCAGGCTATCACAATAAGGACTATGCCGTAGGCACTAGGATCCTCTGGAAAACTTCCTAGCTAGCAATACCCAGCAGGGACCACCCCCAACGTCAGCTCCGCCACAACGTCAGCCCTGGTACAAAAGGAGGTGGACCCAGCTACACCCCAGTCAGTTCCCCCTCCAAGGCCCGTGAACAAGCTCTGACCAGAGAAGGGGCGAAGCCCAAAGATGATGTTCTGCACATCTCATGGGGGATGGAGGGCGGGAAAGTAACACCTGCTGCAAGAGCTCCTCTCGAAGATCTACTGTTACAGTAAGTTCTTATATAACTGTACTATCTTACTTCAAGTGGGAGCTCTTGCAGCAGGCTATCATAATAAGGACTGAATCCCAAGCAGTCCCTCGCCAAAGAGGTAATCGACCCTGGGAGGTGGAAGAAAGGGAGCTGAACACAGAAGCTCAAGAAAAAAGTCCTTGAAGGACTGCCAGGCCAAAGCCGGCATGGCATCTGGAGACAATGTCCAAGCTGTAGTGCTTTACAAAAGTATGCACTGAGTTTCAGGTAGCAGCCGCACGTATGTCCCTAATCGAGACATTCCGCATAGCAGTGAAGGAAGCAGACACTCTTCTAGTGGAGTGACCCCTACCCGGGCCCGGAAGGGATTTATTGTGCTTCTCATAGCAGAATATAATGAAGTGGACAATCCATTTACAAATGGTTTACTTGGACACTGGTTTACCCAAGCAGTGTGCGGCGAATGCCACAAACAATTGCTCCGATTGACGGTGTGAAGCCGTCCATTTAAGGTAGTACTGTAACGTCCTGTGGAGAGGGTGAAGAAACATAGAAACATAGAATCTGATGGCAGATAAGGACCACATGGCCCACCTAGTCTGCCCATTTCCCTACTTAACTGATAAGCTGCAGATCCTAGTTAACCAACAGCCTACTTCCTCCTACCCCCACTAGAACTGCCTTATGTCTGTCCCATGCATTCTTGAATTCCCCCACTGTTTTTGACTCCACAACCTCCTCAGGAAGGCTGTTCCATGCATCTACAACCCTCTCTGTGAAGAAATACTTCCTCACATTACCTCTGAGCCATCCCCCCTCTATCTTCAAACTGTGCCCCCTTGTTCTTGCACATCTCTTTTTCTGAAAGATGCTACCCTCTTGGACTTTGTTGATTCCCTTGAGGTATTTGAAAGTTTCTATCATGTCCCCCTCTCCCTCCTTTCCTGGAGGCTATACATCTTAAGCTCCTTTAGTCTTTCTTCATATGTCTTCTGGTGCAGACCCTGCACCATTTTGGTTGCCCTCCTCTGACAGCCTCCACCCTGTCTATGTTCTCTATGGAGATGGGGTCTCCAGAACTGTACACAGTACTCCAGATGTGGTTTTACCAACTGTCTGTACAGAGGGCCAACAACTTCCTGTTTTCTACTGGTGATGCCTCTCCTATGCATCCCAGTATTCCCCAACCCTCCTTACTGCTTTCTCACATTGCTGGCCCACCTTTAGGTCGTCTGGGGACCCTGGTTTTCCATTTTACCGTAACACGGTAACAATCACGAATCCTACTTGGTTTTGTGGATTTTGAATTCTTGTACCGGTGCCTCACGGAAATTGCATGTCACTGCACAGAATCTTTAAGATTTCAGCATTTTTTAAAAAATTTTTTTTATTTTCTCTTTCTATGTCCCCTCCTCACAGCATCAGTCTCTACTTTTCAGCTGTGTATCCCTTAGCTTCACCCCCAGGTAATGCTCAGGAGCTCCTGTGGTCCTGCCCCTATCTTGCCTGGGTTGTACCCCCGCCAGGTGGAAAGGGAGGGGACCCCAGGACCCATCCACACTCCCTTAGTGTGTGTTGGGCAGCTCAGTGGGTCCCTCATGGAGCCTGGTTATGAAATCTGGGGCACCTGTGTCCCTTCTGCCAGTGGCCAATGTGGGGTGACTTTTCCTGTTTTTCTGGTCTCTGTCCCTGAGGGCACTGGCACTAGAGGAGATCCAAGGAGGTAGGTCACATAGAGACATGCCACTGCTCCAGATCCTGGCTAGGGTCCTCCCCTTCTGATCACTCTGCAGCACCATTGCATCACGGTGGTGATAAAGCAGCAGGACCTGCAGCCCACCCTCCCCGGAGGAGGAGGAGAGCTGTCCCCCAGGTGCTCGATCCTACTTCCCTGGCCAGACCTCCAGCAACCTGAGTTCGCTTCTGACCCTGGGTCGCTGGCATTGCAAGCAATAGTGCTACAGCAGCGCCTGCAGGCCGACCCAGATTTCAACATCTTAAAGTGAATGCTGCTGTGCTTTGGATTCTTTCTGCTTTGCTGCATATAGAGTCAGTAAGGAAATCACCCGCACTGCTTTGTTGTAATCAGCCATTCAGTTTAACCACCCATGCCTAGTGGTTAGAGTAACAAGCAGTGAATGAACTGGGTACATCCAGCAGACTTGGGTTTGATTCCCACAACCTCCACTTGCATACTGTGTGACTCCAAGCAAGTCACTTAACCTCCCCAGTGCATCTAGGTCACTTCTGAAAACAGACAGTCCTGCCTAGTGGGCCTTGCCTGCTTTACAAAGAATATAAAAAAAAAAATACCAATATATGTTTACTACATCATATAATAGTAGTCAGGGTACCATGTAATTTGCCTGAGTTTTACTTGGGCTGAAATGATTTTGTATAGGTAAAGATAAATGTTCAGATACATTTTATGTGTTTTATAAGTTTGTTTTTAGATTTTAGTTGGGTGTTTATTGTATTCTTTGCATATAAGCATCTAGGTTGTAGATTGCTGAATGCAGGATCACTGTTACCAACTAGCTTATTCAAGTTTATAACCAGTAGGGCGATCTACAATCCTCAGTTGTTTGAATGAAAACTAGTCTGAATGAAAGTATGTTCACAAAGAAGAAACTGCCTTACTACTTATGAAAATACTTCACAGTTAGCACCCCATTTAGGTGAATTGGATCATTTGCAGCTTTTCTCCCACCTACTGTTTCAGTTTCTGTGACAACAAAAGGTTTTCTGATAGACTGCTTCAACAAAAAGCAAATGTTAAGTATTTAAGTGTACTTATGTTTGGCCAGTGGATTTTGAAAGCACAGTCAATGACATACAGAAGATAAGACCCCAGGGGCTATATGATGCTGGTGGGCAGAGTAGTGCTCAATTCACATCTGAACAAAGACATGAAAACTGGGAGACACCCTTTTCATGGACACCAAGGGGAAAACAAGCATCCACATGTCTGGTAGAAGTGTAAATCCATTTGAATGTCCTCACTAATCATTTGTGGATTTTTTAGGTGAAGGCACTTTATTTCAAAGAAGCAAATTCAAGCAGTTTTTTAACCCCTGGCCATTCACTCCTTCAGGCCTGCCAAGGCCCCCTACCATCACTGCTGAGTGCTGACCACCATGCACTGCCCCTTATTGCTGTGCAACCAGGTAACCCAAAGTAACCCTTCATTGAGTGGGCCCCTACCCCTGTGGGAGGCTACCAGGGGAGGAGAATTGTCCTAAAGAGCTTCCAAAGAGCTTCCAGTGTATCCTGGGCATGGCAGGGGTCAGAACGGACACGTCTGGGGATTCTGACTTATGGAGGGACCAACAGCTGTCCTTCAGTTGGGTCAGTGGGTGTTTTCCCATTTTCTTGGGAGAATGACAGGCCACACGATGTCAAGTCACAAGCCAACATCAGTCATGCTCCCTCCTGCAGTGAGGGCTGACATGTTGTCGTGCATCTAGCCTCCACCAGGGGCCAGCAAATGCTGAGCCATGAACCCACCCTCCCTCACAGGAGAAGGTGAGTGGTCATTGGACACTCAAGCCTTCACCCACCAGCTGGCCCTCCAACACCCAAGTTTGTTCCCTAACCCTGGTCAGCAGTATCACAGGCAGAAATCCAATTCAAGCAGTTAAATTATAGATAGGAAAAAACAAAGGTAGTCCACCTTAGTGGTGATGGTTCAGATTAATTCACATCTGAGTTCGAACAAGCAAAGAGACCAAGTCATTTGTAACTTTTGCATGTGGGGTGCAGGTGCTGAAGAAAGGGGATCATACTGCTGCCGATACTGCCATCACCCCAGAGGGATGTGGACTGCATTGTTGCTACTGCCATCACACCGAAGGGGTGGGGGCTGTAGTGCTTCTGCCATCACCCCTGGTGGATGGGGAATGTAGTACTGCTGCTGTTCCACCTGAGGGATGGGGGCATTAGTGCTGATACTGCCATCACACCTGAGGAATGGTGAGCATAGTACTGCTGCCATCACACCTAAGGGATGGGGGCCACAGTGCTGCTGCTTCTGTCACACCTGAGGGAGGGAGGTCATAGTGCTGTTACTATTGCCATCACACCAGATTGATGGGGCCATAGTACTGTTGGTGCTGCCATTGCACCTGAGGGATGGGGCATGGTGCTGCTTCCATTACACCCTAGGGATGGGGGCTGTAGCGTTGTTGCTGCAATCACATCTTGTACCTAAAATACCTTTAAATTGGTACAAGGATGAAAGGATGTGTAATAGTGGAAATCAAAATTGCTAAAATGCATGTTAGCAGAGTTAAAATTGTTAAATAAAGTACACAAAACCAAACACCGGTAAAAGCGGATTTTGGCTTAGCGGACACCAGTGACAATACCATTTTTTGCAATGTGCAAAATGGAATATGCCCTTTATCAATCCCAGTAAACCAGTGTCCCTGGTCGTCTGACATCACTACCCCAGGTCCCTTTCCATTTTTGTTGTTGTCAGTATCTCACCCCCATTGTGTACTCTTCCCCTGGGTTTTTGTTGAAGGAAAATAAACTGGAAGGTCAACTGACTGGTTGAGGGTCAACTCCAAGACCACTTTTGGAAGAAACTTAGGATTGTTTTCAGGGAAACCCTTTCCCTGTGGAAAATCAAATATGGCTCTTTACACATCAGAGCCTGAAGCTCGGAAACTCTTCGAGCAGAAATAATGGCAACTAAAAAGCAGACCTTCCATGAAAGATACCGCAGCTCACAGTCCACTGCAGGTTCAAACGGAGGAAGAATAAGCTTCTCCAATACAAAAAGGAGGTTCTTGGGTGGGATAGGATCCCAAATGGGAGGTCTCATGTGAAGAATCTCCCATAAAAAGGTGCGGGCCACATCCAACTAGGCCAAGGCCCTGTCTCCGGAAAGGACGTGATAAGCCGAGATGGCCCACATGTGCACCTTTATGGAGGAGTAGCTCAAGCCTTGCTGGTACAAGGAGAGGAGATACTGAAGAGCAGAGTTCACAGGACAGGTAACGGGATCCAGATGGTGAGACAAGGCCCACAAGCAGAACTACTTCCACTTCATTGCATAAGTGGAGTGCATGGAAGGCTTTCTTGCAGCCACAAGGACATCCGCCATCTCTGGGGATACCCCCGTACCTGTGTTTTGCTACATCTGAAGGAGCCAAGCATGAAGGTGTAAGGATCGGAGATTGGGATGGACTAATGAGCCCCAATCCTGGGATAGCAACTGCGAGCATATTGGCAGCGGGATTGGAGGTTCTGTAGACAGCCACTGAAGTAGAGGGAGCCAAATCTGCCGAGGCCACAGCGGGGCAACTAGAATCATTCATGCCCCCCCTCGGCCTGCAACTTCAACAGCACTCTCTGGATGAGAGGAAAGGTGTAGAGAAACCTCCCTGCCCAACAAAGGGACAACGCGTCTGGCCAGAAAACACCAGGCACGGGCTCTCGCAAGCAGAACACTGGCAGTTTGGCGTTGCGTGGTGACGCAAACAGGTCCAGCTCTGGACGACCCCAAGTGTCAAACAGCTGGTCTGCTACTGATTGTAGTAGCTCCCCATTCGTGCGCCTTGGACTGAGATCTGCTGAGACTGTCGGCCGAGTCGTTTAGGACACCTGGAACGTGCACTGCGGAGAGAGAGAGAGATGTGCCGCTCCAGTGCCCAGTACCAGACTCTCATCATCTCCCTGCACAGGGGGTAAGAATGAGCGCCCCCTTGCTTGTTGATATAGAAGACGACCACCATGTTGTCCATCTGAACCAGAAGAGAGCCTGGTACGAGATCCTCCTGAAACGCGTGAAGTGCATTGAGGACAGCTTACATCTCCAGAACACTGATGTAGAGGTCACACTCCTCGGGGGTCCATACCCCTTGCGTTTGACTGGTCCCCAGGTGTGCATCCCAACCCAAATCTGAGGTATCCATTGTAAGAGTCTGATTCAGGGGCTCCGGATGAAATGAGACCCCTCTTTCCAAATTGCGAGGATCCATCCACCAAATGAGTGTTCTCCAAACTGGTTCTGTGACTTTGACCATGTGATCTAAGTTGTCGCAGCACTGATCCCACTGCACCCTGAGCATCCATTGTGGGATTTTCATGTGGAGGCAGGCCAAAGGAATAACTGGAATGGCCGCAGACATGTACCCCAGAAGTCTGAGGAAAGTCCTGGCCGGGACCTGAGGAGTTACTAGGACCGATCCAGCGATCTCCTTCAAGCGATCGCCCCTCTCTGATGGGAGGAAAGCCATGCCCTGAACAGAATCCAGGACCACTCCAATGTAGATGAGTCTCTGGCTGGGCTCTGGGGAAGACTTTGGAAGGTTCAGGGTGATGCCCAGGTCTCGGAACAGAGTATAAGTGTCTCTGAGAGCTTGACGTAGACGTGACCTTGATGGGGCCGTAAGCAGCCAATCATCGAGGTAAGGGAAGACATAATATCCCCGATGCCTGAGAGCCACAGCCACTACTGCCAAGCATTTTGTGAAGACTCGAGGAGCGGGGAGGCCAAACAGAAGAACTTGAAACTGATAATGATCCCCCTGGAAGTGGAACCTCAGGAATTTCCTGTGAGGGGGTAAGACCCTGATATGCATGTACGCATCTTGCATGTCCAGGGAGCAGAGCCAGTCCCCTTGGTGCAGCAGAGGAATTAACCCTTGAAGAGTCACCATCCAGAACCTTCTGTACTCTATATAGAGGTTTAAAGGACTGAGATCCAGAATGGGATGGAGGTCCTGAGTCTTTTTTGGAACCGGGAAGAAGTGGGAGTAAAATCCTTTTCCCCGCTGCCACAGGGGGACTGGTTCTATTGCCCTTTTGTGGAAGAGGGCCCTTATCTCTCCTTCTATGAGAGGGATATGAGAAGAAAGATATCTGGAGAACCTTGGTGGAGTGTCTGGAGGAATCTCTGTGAACTCTAGCGTATGTCCTCTCCTTATGATTTCGAGGACCCATTGGTCTGCGGTTATCAAACTCCAACCCTGAAAGTACAGGGAGAAGCGACCCCCTACCACCTCCGCCGGGTGGGGGTGTCAGAAGGGAGTCATTGGGCAGAGAGGCCTGGAGGGCTTGGGGCCATGAGGAGTGCCTCCAGGCTGCTGGTTGCCGGCTCTCCTCCGAAAGCCACCTCTCTGACCCTGTTGATTGCCACGGGCTTGACCACCTGAGGGCTTCTGAAATGGCCGCCTACGTTGTTTCCTCTGGTCTCCAAGGTACAGTTGGCAGACCGACCAGATAGATTTACCTGACTCTTTAAGGCGTGAGATAAGGGTCTCTGTCTCCTGCCCAAACAAAACGGTATCCTGGAATGGCAAGTCCCGGGTACCGGACTGCAAATCCTGGTGAAAGCCTGAGACCCTCAACCAGGAATGGCACCTGAGACAGACCCCCGACCCTGAAGCTCTGGCTGCCGTATCCGCAGTGTCACACGAGGCACGCAAAACACGAGTGCCTACGTCCCAGCCCGATTTCAGGACGTCCAGAATCTCCGTTTTCTTCTCGTAGTCTGGCAAGGCATTAACCAGCTCTTGACCCCACTCCCAAAGTGCATTCTGGTACTGGACCATATGGGTAAGGAAGTTCAGGGATCGAATGGAACAGATGGAGACAGAATACACCTTCTTGCCCACCTGGTTCAAATAACGAGACTCTGGGTAAGGAGGCTGCGAGTTGAGGTGTTTGGGCTGCTTGTATTTATCATGAGCAGCCGTGATCACTGAAGAGTCTGCCTGAGGGTGTTCGGCCAAAAATAGTTTGTCCCTCGGGGCTCTATAAAGCCTGTCCGATATCTCTGGAACCGCTGGGATTGAAGCCGGATGCTTCTAGGTAATCCGGGTAAGGTCCTGGAATGTGTCCACCAAAGGAGGCACCACTAAAGGCTTTTCCTTCTGCCTCAGGTACTTGGCCAATCTATGGAGTTCCGGATCCAGGTCCTCTGTATCCCACTCACTGGAGGCCTGGATGTGCCTCATGATGTCCATGAAGGTTGGATCGTCAGGAGGCGAGCGGGGCTGGTCCTTCCCTCCCGGGGAACCCCCAATTCCCGAGATGAAAGAGGAGGAAGGGCTACTGGGTGTCGAGTAGCCAGACCAATCCCTATGACTAGCCCCACTCGAACGTCGGTAACTCACCAACCAACGACGGTTCGGAGACGGAGCTGAGACCGACATGGGTCAGAGGACCGATGTCAGGAGTGGTCCCATCTAACAGAACGGGAATGGCACCTGGTACGTGACCTGACTCGGTGTCTGCTCCCCGACCTGGAAGAGCACCGGACCTAGAACAGGAAGGAACCTTGACGGGAGGTGGAGGCGGCGGCCTCTCGGAGGTCTTCCGCAGTGAAGAAGCACCTCCTGGCTGTGGTTCACCCGAAGGGTCCGGAACCAGTGATGGGGCCGGCTTCGGGGGGGTCTGCTTGTGGACCTGCCTCCACCAGAAGGAAAAAAGATCCTGGAGCTCATCCTTGGTGAAAATAGAAGCCGCTGTCCCAGGAAGGGAAACATCCGGGACGTCGGTCCGAGAAGGACAGACTCCTGCAGAGCCCCGGGGGGAGGAGGACTTGGGGGATGGAGATGCAGCCCCTTTGCTGGCTGAGCCTATATTCGTCACCCCATCACCCGGTGTCAGTAAGGGGACCGACGATGGGGTACCATCGGGGGGGCGCCAGAGTGTCCTTCAACTTCGAGGGCACGTGCTTAACAGGCGGCGCTGAGGCCTTGGAAGGCGGGGCTAAAGCGCGCCTCCGAGGGCTTAACGGTGACCCTGAGCGGAGTCACCTTAGGCTTTGCTGACTTCTCCCCCAAAGGTCCAGTCTTAGCCTTATCCTTGGATTTAGGACGCTCACCTGAGTCCGTTGAACCATGGGCTTTCTTGGGAGAGGACTGCGAGTGGGAGCGAGACCGGGACCTGGACTGGTGCCAGGACTGACTACGGTCTTTTTCATGGGACCATTTGGTTTTGTCTTTGCGCTTCACCTTCTCCCCTGTAGTGTGCAGATCCATCTCTTTTTCCACAAGATACACCTTCAGGGCCTTCAGTTGGCAGATCCATGTCCAGCTGGTAAATTTCTGGCAGGACGAACAGGCCGTGGTGTCATGCTTAGGCCCCAGACAGAAAACACACTTATTGTGGCCATCCTTGGCCGGGATCTGGCGGCTACAACCGCACTTGTTGACGTGGGGTCCCGACGAGGAGATCGATGATGGTGAAGACATACGTCCGTATCACAAAAAAAACGTCAAGAATTGGAAGAAAAACAGAGAAAAGGGCTGAAAAACCCAAGTATCAGAGCAGGTACTGGCAAGCCAAGACCGATGAACTCTTCATGTGCATGGGAAGCGGTGGGAAAAGAACTGGGGTGGAGCTGGGTCCACCTCCTTTTGTACCAGGGCTGACGGGGTGGAGCCAACATCAGGGGCAGTCCCTGCTGGGTATTGCTAGCCGAGAAGTTTTCCGGAGGGTCCTAATGCCTGTGGTATAGTCCTTATTATGATAGCCTGCTGCAAGAGCTCTCACTCGAAGTAAGATCTGGTGGCTGTCCTGGCCAAACCCCTGGCAGAGCTTTTCAGCATCTCCCTGAGGACAGGGTGGGTGCCCCAGGACAGGAAGGTGGCGCATATAGTGCCTATCCACAAGGGTGGATCAAGGGAGGTGGCAGGAAACTACAAGCCCGTCAGCCTGACCTCGGTGGTGGGCAAGATGATGGAGGGCATCGTAAAGGAGAGGCTGGGGGGGGATCTGGAAAAGTCAGGGTGCCCGGACGATTGACGGCATGGCTTTGTCCCAGGGAAATCATGTCAGACAAACCTTGTGGAGTTCTATGATTGGGTGACGAGTGCCTTGGACCTGGGTAGGCCGGTAGACGTCCTCTTTCTTGACTTCAGCAAGGCGTTTGACTCTGTTCCCCAAGAGGGCCTGCTGGATAAGCTGGGGGAAATGGGGATGGGAAACAAGATGATCAGATGGATAGGGAACTGGCTCCAGGACTGGATGGCTGGCGGGATAGTCTCATCCCCAAGGAGGGTCATTAGTGGGGTCCCTCAGGGATCGGTCCTTGGGCCCCTCCTGTTCAATGCCTATGACTCTGACATAAGGAAGGGTATCAGGAGTGAGATGAGTCTCTTTGCAGATGACTCAAAGGTGGGGGTGGATGGGGAGAAGGGAGGGCAGCCTTCCAGGAGGACCTGGAGGCTCTGGAAGGGTGGTCTAGAAAGTGGAAACTGAGGTTCAATGCAGGGAAATGCAAGGTACTGCACCTGGGAGCCAGAAACCCGGCCAAGTGTACACCTGGGCGGGGAGGAATGCTACAAGTCTCGATGGCTGAGAGGGACCTGGCGGTGGTGGTGGATGTCAAGATGAACAACTCGGAGACTAGTAGGAGGGCAGCGGCCAAGGCCAACAGGATGCTGGGATGCATCACTAGGGGGATCACCTCCAGAAGGAGGGAGGTAATACTACCTCTGTGCAACTGCTTGATGAGTCCAAACCTTGAGTACTGCATGCAGTTCTGGAGGCCACACTTAAAGAGGGACATTGAACTCCTGGAGAGGGTCCAGAGGAGGGCAACCAAAATTATCTGGAGCTTGGGGGACAGGACCTATGGAGAGAGGCTCGAGGAGCTAAATATGTACACATTGGAAGAAAGAAGAGACTGGGGGACATGATAGAGATCTTCAGGTACATGGGGGATGTATAGGGGAGGTGAAGTTAGGATGCTCCGAAGGAAAGGGGGGGGACTAAAGGGCATGGGTGGAAGGTGGGGGGATTCAGAGGAGAAAGGAGAAGGTGCTACTTCACTGAGAGGGTGGTGGAGCCATGGAATGTACTGCCCAGGGAGCTGGTGGAGGCAGAGACAGTGGAGGGGTTTAAGAGGAGGAGGGACAGGTACAGGGGAAGGGTTCTGGAAGCAAAGTCCAGTGCAGAGAAAATATCTGGAACTGGGAAGGGAGAAGCCTGAGAGGGTGAGGGGGACAGAAAGGTCAGTTCCCAGGGTAGGGGTTGACCAAACGAGCAGACGCGAAAGACCGATAGGCCTAATTTGATGGCATTTTAGTATGTTAGTATGATCAAGTCAAGACATCTCACACAACACCCGGCTGGACGGACAAGCCAAAGGTGTGTGAGGAAGAGAGTACTCCAGGAAGAGAGTACTCCATGAAGGGAGAGTAGGAACAGGGCCATGCCAGTGATTCAACCTGCTGAGCAGGGGTGCAAAAGGCAATGACGAACAGCAAGTCCAGCAGAGCATCCAAAGCGCCATCAGAAACTGGCGGAGACATGTCGATGCAGAACAGAGGGATGCAGGAGGCCATGCACAGTGATGCAACCTGACAAGGCAGAAGTCGAAAGGCCATGGCATGAAAACATCAAACCCAGGAGAGCACGCCTAACATGCAGCACATGTGCAGGGAGCGGAGAGTACCGGGGCAAGGAGCACCGGGCAGGCCACAGCAAAGAACAACTGAGTGGGCTCCAGGAGGGAGAACAGCAGGAGTTCCAAAAGGACCGCAGAGAAGAGGGAAGCGACCAGGAGGAGGAAGCAGGCCTCCGAAGAAAAGGGCGAAGGGACACCCAAGCACCTCCAAGGCATCTGGAAGGAGGCAGGGAGCAAGACCAGTAGAGTGGTCAAGAAGGAGAGGCAGGCCCGGCTCTGCCAAGAGGATGAGCGTGGGATGGGGTAAACGCAGCTGCTCCATGAGAGGCCCCACCGGAGATCTGAGCAGTACCCGGAGGAGGGGGACAGGAATGGGACATCCCGGCAGTTGAGAACAATGACGGGAACCGGGGGGGGGGGCAAAGGAAGGGGTCCCAGACTGACCGTTGGGCATGACCCGACAGCGGGCAGTAAACCAGAAAGGCCAGGGGACCGTGACCAAAAATGTAGCACCAGAAAAAGGGTGACGGCAGCCGACAAGTGGATGTCAAATGCCGAACCCAACACCCAAGGCCAGGTGGGGCACCACAAAGTGACTGCTGTGGCAGACAGATGGGCAGATGCAGCCATGGTACCAGAGCCTGCAAGAAACTGGTGCCAGGAAGGCACAAAAAGGGCGTACATGGGTAGTGCCGATAGGGCTGACCCCGGGCACGGAGGCAGTGATGGGAGAAGGTGCCAAAGCACACTAGGTGTGGAGGCACCAGACCATGCAGCCCACATAGGAAAGGCTGCGAAGCAGCAAGGCACGAGAGGGCAAACCCGCACGCCAAAGTAAACATGGCCCCGGGAACCACATCCAGCAGACAAGTGGCGTGACGGGGCACGAGGGCCGTGCAGGAGCCCCTGAGGTGCCCCCAGAGGCAGCCGCAAGAGTGGTGGCACACAGGGAAGGCGCCCAATGGGGCGTTGCAGAACTAGGATTCCCACACAGGGCAGGACGAAGGGGAAGGGAGGGGATGCCCACACCCAGGCATGGGTAGAAAAGGCCCCCGCAAGGAACCCCCAAGCATGGACTCCAGAAAACAGGAGGAGGGAGGGGAAACCAGGTGGAGAGAGCCCAAACCGGACGATGCCAGAAAGGTGGGGGGGGGGGCATCCCGATCCCAGCGAGGTGGCACCAGAGGAAGGGTGAGGAACGAGACCCAGCAACCCCGTCTGTGGGCACAAAGAAAGGGGCACCCAAGGGACACCAGACCGGTGATGGAGGGGTACCCCAGCAACGCAAGAACAGGACGCTGGTGCCAGGATTGGGGGGGGGCACGGAAAGGGAACCCCCCATACTGGGGACGCCCGAGGGGCGGAGTCCCTGTTGGTGATGGGGGAACCAGCACTGCCGAAAGGGAGGGAGGAAGGCAGGGACATCCCATTGATGAGGAATGGTAGTGGAGATGTCCCATCAACAGGGGAAGCAGCCCCATCAACAAGGAACACAAAACAAGCAGCCCCGTTGTCGAGGAGTGCTCTGTCGATGGGGGAAGAGCCTTCATCAATGAGAGAGAGTGAGCAGCATGCCCCGTTGATGGGGAAAGTGCTCCCATTGATGAGGGAAGGAGAAAACATGCTCTGTCAATGGGGGAAGCCTCCCCGTTGACAAGGAGTGCTCCACTGATGGGGAAGAGCCCCGTCGATGACAGAGAGCAGCTGCATGCTCTGTCAACAAGGGAAGCCTCCCTGTTGATGAGAAACATTCCGTCGAGGGGGGTAACAGTGCCCGTTGAAGGGAAACATCCCGTAGGGTGCTCCGTCGATGAGGGATGACCCATCGACGATGAGGGGAGTGATGAAGGCTCTGTCAATGGGGGAACCACCCTGTCGACGATGAACACCCTGTTGATGGGAGGGGGATAGCCCCCGGTGATAGTACAAGAGTAAGAGAGTGCTCAGTTGACGAGGGATGACCCATCGACGAGGATGCAAGCAACGAAGGCTCCATCAATGAGGGGGGAGCAGTCCAGTCGACAATGAAGGCCCCGTCGATGGTGGACAAGCCACATGTCGATGGAGCAGATCTGAGGAGTGAGAGTCCTGCTGCCTCCAATGCTGGGAAGGACAGTTTTGGGCTGGGGACTCTCAACACGGGTCCCCGAGGTCTGTCCCGGAAAGGCTGCCTTGTCAGCCATGGACGGAGTCTCCAACCCAGCAAGACAGCCTGGCCAAGGAGCAGTGGGGGTACTGTGAGTGAACACAGGCCTGCTGAAACAAGGAGAGCCGGGGGGTACTGTGAGTGAACACAGGCCCACTGACACAAGGAGAGACGGGGGTACTGTGAGTGGTTCACAGGCCCAGCCTAGTGCAAGTAGAAGAGCCGGGGCATGGGAGTATATTACAGGCCCAGCACAGAGAAGAAAAATCAGGTTCAAGTTCACGTCGAAGACTGCAATGCAGAAGATTGAGGTAGCTGCCATGAGGGCTGAAGCTAACAAGAAAATGAACATTGTGTACCTGGGGCCTCCCCCTTTTATACACAGCCAGAGGAAATGATGTATGGGGGGGTGGCCCTATAAAAGACTGCTGGAAGAAGCAACCGTGTGACAGCTCCACTTAGCGGACTCCCAAGAGTAATAACCTACTCCAAGAGACCTGTCCTTAGAAGATCTATGGTTACAGGGAAGTAACCTCTATTTCTGATTACCTAAATTCAGTTCACTACCCACACCTTGGCAGCCTCCTGGCAATCCTCTAGAAGAGGGGCAAGATGCACACCCCAATATTAGGTGAAAAAATGACTGGAGGACTGCGGTCCCATACACAGCATTGTGACGACTGAGCATGTTGCTACTACAGTGGGATGTACGTGTCTGTGCACTAGCTCAGGTAGAAGCCCTAATATAGATTCAGAGTTGGGATTGTACCTGGCAGCAGCAACAGAGGTAGCATTAGTAGTATGTCTGGTGGAGTGAGCCTTCATCCACCTTGGTGGCATCTCTCCAGCCAATCTGTAACTCGGATCAGTGCCGGAGGTGATCCATCAGCCAATCATCTGCTTTGTTGCTGGTCTGGCCAGGATGGCCTCAAAATATGTGACAAACAGCTGGCTAGCCTCACCACAGACCTCTGCTGTGCGCTCCTTTTAATACAGCAGTGCCCATCGCAAATCCAAGTAATGGAAAGTACACTTAGCCTCTGAAGCACGAAAGTTCGGGAAGAAAGGCGTATGAATCAGCACCTGAATAAAGTGAAATGAAGACCACCTTCAGCAGAAACATTGCATGGGGGCATAGGACAACACTGTCCTTGTGAGGGGTTGCCCAACTGCAAGTGAATAGCGTAACGCACTCCCAGGCTGGTGAACCAGCTTTATGAGGGGACTCTGGATGCTGCCTGTGTGGTCTCCGGGGGGGGGGGGCTGGAGAGGTGCTGATATATGGCAGTGCTCCCAATGGATGACGGATGTGTTGGGCTTCACTGTGCTAGTGAGCCCTGTGGTGGGACAAGGAACCTGATACAGCCCGACATCAGGGAGCTGGCCAGGACACAGGGAGTAAAGGATAAAATCCTATGTGCCCTGGTTGCCATTAATGATGTTAAACCACAGCATTTGAACCCTCTTCTGATGGTGATTTCCACTGGAGTTATAGTGTATGGGGTGCCGGTTGGGATGGGGACATCATAATCGACCGATGTAGGAGCCCACCAGTGACTGGGAAGCCAAAAAGCTGTATTGGGGGGGACTTTGGTCCTTGCTGAAAGCAGATATGAAGGCTCTGAAGAAAGTCCCCAGGGCGCTCTCACCGTTGAGTTGATAGCTACCAAGCATGCAATCTTCCACAAGTGTAAAACCTCACACTTGTCCATGGGCTAGAAGAGCTCACCCATTAGCGATGATGGCACTAGTGGGAAATCCCATGGTGCAGGAGGTCTTTGCCACGTAGGGAGAGGTGATCAAGGCCTCTGAAGTAGCACCCAACCACTTTATCCAAAGCCACCATAGGCATACCAGCCCATGCCAAAGAGCATCCCGGTGTATCTTCAGGAGCGTAGTTTGTAACCACAATTGAGACAAGGACCAGAGGTAACACAAGATGCGTGCCACAGGATAGGAGAGGGGATTCTTCTCCTGGCCCGTGCATCAGTGGGAAAACCTTGTCCATTTACAGGACTAAGTTTTATGAATCGACACTTTCCGGGAGGCCTCCAAAACCTGGAGAACATCCTCAGACAGGCCCAGAGCCTAGAACTTTAGCCACTCAGGAACAGATGGCCAGGTGCAAGGACTACCAGTCTGGATGCCTGATCATCCCTCTGGACCTCATAAGGAGATCCGGTAGGCGAGGATGCAGCCACGGACATCTGCTGCTGAGATGGAGTGAGATTCTGGTACCATAGAAACTAATGGCAAATAAGGACGGCTAGGCCCATCCAGTCTACCAATTTTCCCTACCTACTGCAAAAGCCATAGACCCTACTTGGTCTCTGGCTTTACCTTGTTGTTCCTTTCGCTCGGGCTCCCCATGCCTGTCCCATGCATTTTTGAATTCACCCACTGTGTTTACCCCCACCACCTCCACTGGGAGTCTATTCCATGCATCCTCCACCCTTTCCATGAAGAAATACTTCCTCATGTTACCCCTTAGTCTACCTCCTTCCAACCTCATGTCATGCCCCCTCATTCCTGAACATCTCCTTTTCTGAAAGATGCTTCCCTCCGGTACCCTATGTATGCCCTTTAGATATTTATAGGTTTCTATCAGCTCTCCCCTGTCTCTCCTCTCCTCCAGGGTATACATATTGAGGTCTCACAGTCTCTCCTCATATGACTTTTGGTGTAGGCCCTGCAACATCTTTGTTGCCCTTCTTTGAACTGCCTCCACCCTGTATGTCCTTATAGACATGCGACCTCCAGAACTGGACACAGTACTCCAAATGAGGCCTCACCAATGATCTGTACAGTGGCATCACCACCTCTTTTCTTCTGCTGGTGATACTTCTCCATACGCACCCCAGCATCCCACTGGCTTTCCCCACAGCCTTGGCACATTGTTTGGCTGCCTTTAGGCCATCAGATATGATCACCCCAAAATCCCTTTCCTGCTTGGTGACCATCAGCATCCCTCCCCCACCCCCATCTTGCCATGTCACACCTATGCTCTGCTATCTGCACTGGCTGCCAGTAAACTGGCAGATCACCTTCAAGGTCGGTTTGCTGACCAATAAAATCCTACACAGCCAGGGACCCAGCTACCTGCAAGACCTTCTGCGCCCTTGCTGTCCCTCCCGCCCACGAGTGATTGCTAGAGATTCCCAGGGTCAAACTGAAGACATCTGGAGCACATATGTTTGCTTTTGCAGCCCCGACCCTGTAGAATCTTCTGCCTCATCAGATTAGAGTGTGCCAGACCATCGATAGTTTTAAAATTGAGTTGAAAATGTTTTTATTTGGCCAGGCCTTCCCTGATGGGTTTTGAGTTACGGATTTTAATACTGTAGCTGCAAATTATTCAACAGATTTTAAGTGTAAATAATATGTAAAGCGCTTTGATTCCCAGAAATTTGTGCTGTACAAATAAAGCTTCGATTGATTATGTAATCCTCCCCTGGGTTCTTGCACTTTTTCACATTGAATCTCAGCTGCCACACTCTAGACCATTCCTCCAGTTTACCTAGGTCCCTTCTCATTTTATCCACCCCTCCTGGAGTGTCTACCCTGTTACAGATCTTAGTGTCATCTGCAAAGAGGCACACCTTCCCTTCCAGCCCCTTTACAATGCCACTTATGAAAACATTAAACAGGACTGGTCCCAGAACTGATCCCTGTGGTACCCTGCTGGTCACCCTCCTTTCCTCAGATTGAGCTCCATTTACCACCACCCTCTGTCTTCCATCACTCAACCAATTTCTAACCCAGTTTACCATCTTGTGACCCACTCCAGGCTTCCCAGCTTGTTCACAAGTCGTCTCTGTGGAACAGTTTTGAAGGCCTTACTGAAATCCAGGTAGGCCACATCCACTGCCCCCCCTATCAATTTCCCTAGTCACCCAGTCAAAATCAATTAGATTTGTTTGACATGATCTTCCCACTGTGAATCCTTGCTGTCTCGGATCCTGTGCTCAACTGGATTCAAGGTGTTACCCAATCCTTCCTTTAAGTAGTGATTCCATAATTTTTCCCCTATTGAGGTGAGGCTGACCAGTCTATAGTTTCCAGCCTACTCCCAATTTTGTGACGAGGGACTACATCTGCCCACCTCCAGTCCTCTGGAACCACTCCCATATCGAATGACTCACTGTATAAGGCTGCCAGTGGTACTGCCAGAACCTCCCATAGTTCCCTTAGTATTCTAGGATGTATCCCATCCAGTCCCATTGCCTTGTCCACTTTCAGTTTTGTGAGTTCTTTAAGAACTCTCTCTTCCGTAAAAGGGCTGGAGTCTACATACCTCTCTTCCATATCTGCTCATGTTGGCCAACTGTGGTCCCTCACCTTCTCTTTCTTCTGCAAATACAGAACAAACATATCTGTCCAGTATTGAAGTTTTTTCCAGGTCCCCTTCCACACACTCTCCTTCTCCTTTAAGACTTACAAACCCACCCCTGGTTTTTCTCTTTTCACTAATGTACCTATAAAAAGTCTTGTCTCTTCTTTTTTTTTTTCACTTCGTGTGCTATTTTTTCCTCCAGTTGTGCCTTTGCGCTTCTGACTGCTTTCCCTGCCTCCCTCTGTTTATCCAGGTACACTACCCTGTCCTCCTCCTTCAGTGTTTCCTTATACTTCCTGAAAGCCATCTTGTCTGACCTTACCGTCCCGGCCACTTTCTTTCAGAATCGTAATGGTTTTCCCTTTCTCTTGCCCTTGTTTACTACGTAATGCAAAGGTTTGTCGCCTACACTATGGCTCCTTTCAGATGGCCCCAGAGCTCAACACCCCCCCCCCCATTTGTTCCTCCCTGCCAGGGCATTCTTGAGACATATCCCCATCTAAGTAAAGTCCACCCTCCTGAAATCCAGGACCCTCGCCTTTGTCTGGCGTGGCTCGACTCTGCCACTGTACTCATACTGAACCACGCCGTGCAATGATCGCTGAACCCCAGGTGTCCGCCCACCCGGACTTCCACAATTTTGTCCCCGTTGGTGAGAATCAGGTCCAAAATTGCATCCTTCCGGGTAGGCTCTAGCACTAGCTGCCTGAGGCCTGCCCCTTGCATGGCACACAGGATGTCCCTGCTCCTGGCTGAGGGCAGCCACTGGAATGCTCCAATCCACATCTGGCAGACTGAAATCACCTACCAGTAGCACCTCCCCTTTAGCTGCCATCGTGTGTAGGGATTCCACAAGAACCCTGTCCACCTCCTCCCCCTGTGCTGGAAGTCAGTACATCACACATAGAAACAGACTTTGACAGCAGATAAGGACTGCTTGGCCCACCTAGTCTGCCCATTTCCCTACCTAGAGATTAAGCTGCAGATCCTATTTAGCCAACAGCCTATTTCTTCCCACCCCCCACAAAAATTGCCTTATGTCTGTCCCATGCATTCTTGAATTCTCTCACAGTTTTAGACCCCACAACCTCCTCAGGAAGGCGGTTCCATGCATCCACCACCCACTCTGTCAAAAAATACTTCCTCACATTGCCCGGTCGTTCCCCCCATTTTCAAATTGTGTCCCCTTATTCTTGCACATCTCTTTTTCTGAAAGATGCTACCCTCTTGGACTTTGTTGATTCCACTGAGGTACTTAAACATTTCTATCATGTCCCCCCTCTCCCTCCTTTTCTCAAGGGTATACATATTAAGCTCCTTTAGTCTCACCTCATATGGCTTCTCTTGCAGACCCTGCACCATTTTAGTTGCCCTCCTCTGAACTGTCTCCATCCTGTCTATGTCCTTGCAGAGATGGAGTCACCAGAACTGGACACAGTACTCCAGATGGGGTCTCACCAACTGTCTGTACAGGGGGGATAACAACTTCCTGTTTTCTGCTGGTTATGCCTCTCTCTACACATCCCAGTATCCCCCCAGCCCTCCCTACCTCCTTCTAACATTGCTTGCCAACCTTAAGGTCATCTGATATGATTACCTCCAGGTCCCTTTCCATTTTTTTTGTTGTTACTACCTCCCCCCCATTGTGTAATCTTCCCCTGGGTTTTTGTTTCCAAGGTGCACTATTTTGCACTTCTTGGCAATTGAATCCAAGCTGCCATACTTCTGACCATTCCTCCAACCTTGCCAAGTCCCTTCTCATCCTTTCCACGCCTCCTTGTGTATCAACCCTGTTGCAGATCTTTGTGTCATCTGCAAAGAGGCATACTTTTCCTTCCAGTCCCTCTGCAATGTCACTTATAAAGACATTAAAAAGGACTGGATCCAGTACTGAACCCTGCGGTACCCCACTAGTAACCCCTCTTTCTTAAGAGTGGACTCCATTTACAATTACTTTCTGTGTCCTGTTGTCCAGCCAATGTTTTACCTAGGCTACCACCCTGGGACCCACTCCCAGGCTGGTTAATTTACTATTAATCTTTTGTGTGGGACTGTGTCAAATGCCTTGCTAAAGTCTAGGTAGGCCATGTCCACAGCCCCTCCCTGGTCTACTACTTTGGTCACCCAGTCAAAGAAATCAATTAGATTCGTCTGACATGGCCTTCCTGCTGTGAACCCATGCTGCCTTGGGTCCTGTGCCCCACTGGCCTTTAGGTACTCAACAATTCTTTCCTTCAGAAGTGATTCCATCACTTTCCCTACCACAGAGGTCAAACTGACAGGTCTGTAGTTTCCTGCCTCTGTCTTGGTCCCACTTTTGTGAAGGGAAATCACATCTGCCTTCCTTCAGTTCTCAGGTACCACACCATCCTCCCATGATTTGTTAGACAGGGTAGTCAGTGGTGTTACTATTTCTCTGCTTAATTCTTTTAGAATTCTAGGGTGAATTCCATCTGGCCCCATTGCTTTGTCCACCTTCAGTTTTAGTTCTTTCAGAGCCCTTTCTTCTGTGACAGGACTGGGATCGATGACCCCCCCCCCATCCAGAGTGCTTCTTTTAATTGGATTAGGCACCTCCCCCATTGCCATTCTCAAGGATGAACCACAGTACATCCACCCCCCCCGCATTCCCTGTATCTCAGTCACTCTAATACCATCCCTGATGTAGAGAGTCACCCCCTCGCTGTCTCTCCTGCACAGAGTATAACCCGGTATTACTATATCCCAGTGATGGTTTCCAGCATAGCACGTCTCGGTAATAGCTACAATGTCTTGGTCAGCCTCCATCATCAAGGCCTCCACGTCTGGGATTTCATGTCCTAGACTGTGGGCATTAGTATACATGATCTTCTACTCTTTGTCATTTCTCCTATTATCATCCCCCCTTTTGCCATTTTACCTCCTCCGTTTGTCCTTCCTGTTTTTAACCCCCTTCCTCCTGTCCTCCATTGTTCCCCCTTTATGAATTTAGTTACCTCTGGCAATATCATAACTTTATGGTCCTCCATGTTGACTGCACTATCCTGTGGGCGTAGGCCAGTTTGATTCTCCCTTTCTCTCTGCTTCCTACCCCCCCCCCGCCCCAGCTAGTTTAAATGCTTGCAGTCCAAGTTGCAAATAGAAGGCTTATGATCCAGGGCAAACAGAAGGTGTCCCCCATCAGAGTTCCCATCTGAGAAGGTGGGCATAGCACAGCCTCAATTTTCTGTTTTCCCAGGAGTTAAACATATAACCCAGCAGTGTGCCCCACTGGCTGAACAGTTGGAACACCACTTCCTGATCCATGAACCACTCAATGCAACATCTTCCCCACATCCCCCGCTTCCCAGCCAAATGCCCTTTGGGGTAACTCTTGCCTCAGTGTTTGCGTACAGAGGTTCTTTGTCTTTTAAATAGTTTTTTATTTTAATGGGTTCATCACAACATAACCCAGACAGACAGTCTTAGGGTAGCTGGTTCATTCCACTGGGGTGTCAAACGGACGAGGCATACTGATGAGTCCTGGTAGGACGAAACACGTGTCTATGTCATCTGTTAGCACCCTTTGCAAACTGTGTGAGAGGCCTTTCAGCACCACGCAATTCTGCTTAAAGTTGAACCAGCATAACATTTTGTGGTGATTTGCATATGTAGCCCATGATGCTTTGCATTGTGTAGGCATGTATGATTTTGTATCTTCCCCACATGGCTGAAGGCGTTCGTCAGCTGGTTGTTGGGCCCTGCAACCACAACTTGGACTGCAAGCAAATCTGCCTGCAGGGTCTGGAGTTCCCCTGACACAAAAAAAGGGAATGCATCCCACCTTGCTTGTTCAGAAAGAGTATGGTGATCAAGTTGTCAGTGTTCTCCTGTATAACCCGACCCCTAATCAGTGGACTGAACTCGGTTAGCATTTAGGAGGACTGTATGGAGCTCATATAGGCTTATGTGCAGCCGAGACTCACTCGGCCACCAGAAGCGTGCATGAGTACCCCACCACCAGAGATGGCTCTGTTGTCAAGGTGAATGAAGGTTCCACCAAGACAAATGGGATACCCTCTGAGAGGTTCACAGGAGACCACCACTGGTGCCCAGATTCCCACCGAATAGGACGCATTCACCTGCACGCCAAGCAGACCGCAGTCGTTTAGAGGCTGTGAACCCCAGAAACTGAAAGAAGACCTGGATGTGACAACTGCTTAGCCTGAAATGAGTGGGCAAAGGAAAAACAGATCCTTTGCTCAGTCCAAAGGCAAGTGGGCTATAGCTTGGAGAGAATCCAGCTCTGCTCCAATGAACATGATCATCTGTTTCGGCACCAGTTCAGATTTGTCCAGACTGAACATCAGGCCCAAGTTCCAAAATATCCCAGAACATCTGAACGGCCAGATCCCTGGGCCACTACACAGCCCTCCTGGCACTACCCATGATGAGCCATTCATCTAGGTATGGAAACCTTGACACCCCTGCAAAGGAAGGCCACTATGATGGGACAGGCACTTGAACTGAACATTCAGAGTGTCCTCTCCACTCTGAAGTGGAGATCTGGTGTAGAGATGGACAGACTGGGATGTGAAAATACATGTTCTGGAAATCCAAGGAACAGAACCAGGCCCAAGAGATTAAATGAACTGGCTGAGTGACCATATGAAATTTTCACCTGGAAATATGTTCCGAGCTCACAGGTCGAGAATGGGGCACCAGGCTCCGAATACATTTTGGTACAAATAAGTAGTGAGAGAAGAACCACTGCAGTGCCCAAGTGTCTCGATCGCATGGCACTATAGGAGCTGAACGACTGTGCTCTGCACAGTGTGTAAAACGTGTCAGTGGACACCACATTTTCAAACAGTGCTCTGGACGACAAGGGGGTAAGGTCTTGAACTCCAGACTCCAATCCCACCATTTCCAGGACTCACTTGACCAAGGTGACAGTGGATCACTATAGCAGAAAGTGGAAAAATCAGCCCCCAAACAGAAGCTGCAGCAGAGTTTGTGATGGTGAAGTGATGACACCCCTCAGTTTGTCACTTTTTACCCTTGGAGGGGGCCTCAGAGAACTGGCCACCGGAAGCACAAATGCCCCATCCTTTCGGTGACTCTACAAGCAGCCTTGACTGGGTGACGCTGCTGATAATGATTCTGTTGCTGCCCAGTTCCCCAAAAAGAACCCTGTTACTTGGGTTTGGAATGTTGCTTGAACTGGGTGACCAAAGTCACAGAGTCCATGGTGACACTGGAATTTGCAATTTGCAGGAGATGGTTCTCCCACCCTGGTAAGAAGAGATCAGTAGCAATAAAGGACAGATCTGTTATCTTACGTTGGATCTCAGGAGTGAAGGGCGAGACCTGCAACCAGACGGTTCACCAATGGTGGTGCGAAAGTTACTGCGCCAACGTTGATTATGGTGACAGCTACATGCCACCCGGTATTACGCCTCCCAGGACTTAAAGAGTGTCAAAGCACCATCCTGGGAAACAGGTTTTGCAGGGGGCTTTGTCTCCTGAACACCCAAAAAATAAGTAGAACCTCCTCTGGGGTGGGCATGCTGTGAAGGGCAAAGAAATTGTGTGGATGTTCAACACGGCATGAGGGTGGGGCGATCTAAAATCAAGATTGCCCCTGTCACTCTTGCCCTTTTTGCAGCAACAACATTACCATGCTGAAATGCTGTCACCATGCTAACGGTACACCCAACCAGACACCAAAATTGCTGCTGCAAAGGCCAAGACCCTGGCTGAGATATAGGCAGAGTCCAGTGCCACCTACAACTGGTGGATCAATAAAGTCAAACCCAAGTCACAAAGGCCTCGTGCCTTGGGCCGGATATCTGCAGGGAGCACATCAGTGTAGTCAGAGAGCCCATGGTCAAGCCCGCCCATTAAAGTCAAGCAGCTATCCTGGCAAGTGCCAAGGGAAGCAGGCGCAGGCGCAACAGGCATTGCAGCTCCATCTGGATTAGTCATGATGGCACTGCTGGCAAAAAAGGGGGTGGACACAGGACACCGCATTGTGGGTAGTGTTGGGAAGGCACCCGTGATCAAGGCAGGTTGGCCAGAAACACTGGTCGACCATAACCCTACACAAATGATGCCAATACCCACTGGTGGCAGGCTACGTTCTTCCACAGGCAAAAGCCAGACGAGAACAAAAAGGTACTAACAACAACTGACAGCAGTGTGTAAGCATTGAGACCAACACAGAGAGTGGAATCATAACCTTGGGCATTGACTGCATAGTTAACAATGGCCCTCCAGTGTTCCCTTGTACACCTCTTGCCTGGGTACCAGGACCACTTGAGGCTGTACCAGAACTGAAGGCTGGAGGTGGCTGCACCGGAGGGTGTTTAACTGTCGACAGGCAGCACCAGCATCCAGGTGAGGGAGGAGCTCTCATCCTTCCCTGACGCAGGGGCCGATGGCATTAACTGGTTCATTGATCTTTGGCAGCTCAACCGGCCACTGTCACAGAATCCCAGCTGGCAGACATGTTGGTTCCTCGACTGGAACAACCATGACATGAGGTGATCCATCTGAAGAACATCTCGGATTGGAGAGAGTGGGAACGATCATTGTCCTACAATAGTCAGCAGGTCTTCTACTTATTCTTTTATTTTTTTCTCTCCAAATTGCTTTTCTCCCCCCACAGGTCAGCAAATGTGGCTCTCAGTACCATTCCCCTTCCCTTCTGGTGACCACCTCAATCCCCCATCCAACCTAATGCAACCTAACCAACAGACCCCACAGATTGCCCCTCCATGGCAGGACCAGGTGAGGGAGAGCAGTCATCCCCTCACCTGGGATTCAAATCCAGTAGTGTGTCCAGCAGGCAAGGTGGTGGCACGGGATGGATGAATAATGGGCAGGACTTCGGCAAGCCCATGACAACCACTTTTCCATGTGCTCCCTTTTCTCTGGTCTTACCTACCTCCCTAGATGTCAGATGCAGCCTCGGCCACAGTAGTGCAGACTGCGCTGACGCCATGACATTCCCTCCCCAAAAGAGCAATCTTGCTGGCTCATCATAGGGGGCCCCTGCTGCAGAGTCTGGATGTTCCCCTCCCCAGCTGGCTCACACTCCCCTCGGGAGCACTCCACATTCAAGGTCGCCTGATCCAAGTAACCTCGGACTTGCTTTCAAACCTGGGTCACCAGCATGGAAGCACAATGCGCTTCCAGCAAGTCATTAGGCAGACCCTTTCTACTTGTGCTTTTAACGCTAATGGGATCTAATCATCTGAGGAGAGAAGAGACGAGAACAATTGTCAGAACTTTTCACTATCCGGAACAGTAACCTGATCAAAGTGCAGTCTTCAGCTGAAAGAGGTTCCTTCCCCCACGGCCTCTGGCCTACCTTGAAGCAAGTGCACACTGCGCTTGTCAAGGGAAAAAAGGGGCACGGCCTGGCACCACGAGCAGCACTCCATGTTGTGGTTCGGACCTAGGCAGTACATGCAGGCAATCTGCCTGCACAGGAGACCTGGTTTATTTTACTGGACCGTTGCGATAGTGTCAACGGTGCAGGTGCTGAGGAAGCAGGTGAGATGATGTGGCCAAAATAAATTCCTTATGTTGCCTGAAAACTAGCAAAATCCTCTAATCACTAGCAGGAGCTGTGAAAAAGGAGACCTGCTCCTTCCAGCGGAAGAAAAGATCTGAGAGCAGAGGGGGCAGAGCCGGAGGACCACAATATCAGGTAGTGGGAGAAGTCAAGCTTGAAGACTGTACTGAGAACTAAGCATGCTCTGTAGAAGACAACTAAGTATGGATTATAGACTGACTCAGTCAGAATTCATGATGATCTGTGTTTTTTCACCACCTTGCAATCTATAGCAAGACGAATCGTGCTCAACACAAATGCTTAAAGAGCACCTTTTCTGGTACTCACCTCCCCACCCAGAAGGATCCTTAGGCTCACCCCCCACACTTGCAGGCTGGGTAAAAGCAAATTTCTAATAGCGAGCATTAGTAAGGTAAGAGATTATATTTTTGCTCCCGGAAGCTGAGAGCCTGATCCCTTCCACTTCGGAATTCAGAGTGCTGTCCCCACGCTAGCACATTTTGTGATGTAATAGTCAAGAGAGCAGAGGCACGCTCCACTGACTTCAATAGGGCTTCTCTTTTAAAGACTAATTTAAATATTTTAATGGCCTGTTTGAAACTAATTAAGGCTCAGCTACGAAGTTGAGCAGTAGCCTTGATCAGTTCCAATGGGGCCAGTAAAATATTGAAATTAGTCTTTATTTTGCCAACTCTTTTTCGGTCTGGTCACTGGATGCCAGGAACTCCCTCAGGCAAGGCCCCCCGCCATGAGCAGCTCCTACTGCCCTGCCTGAAGCCTTCTGACCAGGAAATCAGGGACAGAATCCTCTCCCACCATGGCCCCAGACAGAGGAGAGGATCCGGGAGAACTGGTCAGGTGGGGAAACAGCGGAGGGCATGTGTGCCGCTCCCTCTGGGTCTGCCGTCATCCACCTGGCCACCGGGGTTTTTCCACTTGTTCCTTGTGGTGCTCCAAGGAGGAGGGCGTGCAATGACACCAGCATGCCAAGTTGTGCGCTCCTGTGCAACTCCCATAGGCCTCTGCCCCTCCTGTACCTTTCTCAAGTGGCTCCGGCTACAGAGGATCCTAGTCACCACTGGGTGCCGCTGCTGTACCAGGAACCACAGAAACCCAACCCTCTCCAGGAGAGCTTGCCATTGGCTGCTCAGTCCTGCTTCTCTCCCCCCCCCCCCGCCAGCCAACCCCTGACAACCCGAGTTTGCTCCCAAACCTGGGTCACCGGGTAGCACGAGGTGTGGTGTCCAGTGCCTCAACCCTCAATGCCACCGGGCCAGCTCCGAAGTTAGTCTTTAAAACTGAAGTCGAAGGTGCATGCCCCCATGCTCTCCCAACTATTATAACACAAAATATGCTAGCGCACGAGTGGCACTCCGAATACAGAAGTGGAAGCAACTAGGCTCTTGGCTGCATGGAGCCAAAATACAATTTGTTTCCTTCCTAAAGCCTATTAGAAACATCTTTTTAAAAAATTCTGGTGGTCAATTTTAGAAAGAGCACAAAAGATGCTCTTGACTTCGAGCATAACTGATCTAGCTGTGGCAAGGTAATCCAGAAACATAGAAATCTGTGGGCTGTATTCTGTTATTCCTCATTAAATGTTAAAAAAAAATTTAAATAAAAACAAATAGGGCTAAAAATGAAAGAAGAGTGTGCCTGGGACATGGCAAAGTTAAACAGGAGTCCAAAATGTTGTTTAAGACATCCTCTAGGTCTGCTTTAATTGGTATCAACAATATTCAGTTAACTATATTTTACAATATGACCCACAACAGAGAAAGACAAAATGCCTATATCCAACCAACAGCTATGAACGGATAAAAAAGTAGATGAGTAAAATGGTGTGCGTATGAAAGTGCCAAACCCACCTATTGTTCCAGATTGAGCTACAGTACAAATGCACCTATCTTTTAAGTGGGTTTCAAAATCTTTAGAAATACAGTTTCCATTAAAGGAGATCTACTGGCCAGGATGCTCAAGTCGCTGGTGCACAGATTGTGACTCGAGCACCCCAATCCCACATGGCACATATGCACCTTTTGTAAAAATAACACCCGGCATATTAAAAATGGAGATTTTAATATCTCTGTATATATTGACGAGGAAGAGGCAAAACCGTGTCATCATATCGCAGTACGTTATGAACATACGAATGTGCCAGCAGAAACAGACCATCCAGTCCATCAAAGTCTGCTCGAGTGTGCAGCTAGCACCCCTAGTTTGCAGCTGCCCCACCCCCTTCCCTTTGTCATCCCACTACCACCTCCACCTTCCCCACCTTCACTCTCCCCTGTTCCCTGTCCCATGCCCTTTTGAAGCCGTTCACAGATTTACATGATACCACCCATTCTGGTAGTGCGTTCCATTTTGCTACCACTCTCTGTGAAATAGTGTCTTCTCATTTCCCTCCTAAATCTTCCCCCCTCTATTCTTAGCCCATGCCACCTGATGTCCCTCCCCCTTCTTAGCTTAAAGACCCCATCTTCCCCATCTTTACTGATTCCCCCTCAGATGCTTGAATGTCTCTATCATGTCCCCCGTCCCTTCTGTCCTCCAGAGTGTACTTATTCAGGTCTCCCAGCCTGCTCTCATAGTCTCTCCCCTCCATTCCACATATCATCTTTGTTGCCATCCTCTGCACCCCCTCCAGTAGCCTGATATCACGCTTTAGGTATGGCCTCCAAAACTGCACACAATACTCTAAGTGTGGCCTTACCAGCGACCTGTAGAGGAGCAAGATCACCTCTCATTGCCTGGACGAAAACCCCTAGCTATGCACTCCAGCATTTTGTTCACTTTTGCAGCCGCTCTCCTGCTCTGGGCAGTATTGTTCATGGTCCCTGTTACCATTATCCCTAGGTCCTTCTCCTCCTCAGTGATCCCCAGCTTAACCCCTCCCAGACAATATTCTCTCCTTGGATTCTTCGCCCCAAAGTGCATAACCTTACACTTCTTTGCATTGAACCCCAGCTGCCACCTCTTTGACCACTCCTCTAGCTTGCTTAGGTCCCCCTGCAGCTGCTTCCATCCCTCCCCTCCATCCACCACTGCTCCAATTTTGGTGTCATCAGCGAACAGACTTACCTTGCTCACCACCCTGTGTGCAATGTCTGATATGAAGAGCTCAAATAATACTGGCCCTAGTACAGAGCCCTGTGGCACCCTATTCAACACCGACCTTGGAGTTGAGAGGTCCCCTCTCAGCACCACCCGTTGCAGCCTCCCACTTAGCCAGCTTGTAATCCAGTTCATCATTTTTGCCCGTAACCCTACACCAGTCAGCTGTCCTCCAAGCCGCCCATGAGGCATCGAATCGAAGGCCTTGCTGAAGTCCAAGTAAAGAACATCCACCGCATGACCCTTATCCAGCTCATCTGTCACCCAGTCATAATATTGTATCAAGTTGGTTTGGCAAGACCTCCCTGAAATGAACCCATGCTGCCTCACATCCTGGAGGCCACTGTCTTCCAGGTACGACACCAGTCTTTCCTTTAGTATAGTTTCCATGAGTTTTCACACTATGGATGTGAGACTTACCGGACGATAATTACCCGGTTCATCCCTTGGCCTGCTCTTGTGTAATGGTACTGCATGTGCCATCCTCCAGTCCTGTGGCACACATCCCCACTCCAGTGAGGTGCTGTACAGATCCTCCACTGGCTCTGCCAACACCTCCGCCCATCTCCCTCAGCACCCTGGGGTGGATACCATCCAGCCCTGGTGCCTTGTCTACCTTCAGTGCCTCAAGGACTCTACTTGCCTCTATTCTTCCATCTGTCGCCTCCTCTCCCCTGTCCCCACCCTCCCAGCCCATGGTGGTAGATCCCCTTTTCTTCCATGAACACTGAGCAAAAGTATTCATTCAGTGCTTCTGCCTGCTCCTCACCCTTTTCCGTCCACTCCCCACCCCTTTTTATCCTCACTACTGTCTCCTTGCACTTCCTTTTCTCCCTGATGTATCTGAAAAAGTATTTTTCTCCCCCCGTTAATTCCCTACGCTAATCTCAGCTCCCTCTGGGCCTTAGCTTCTTTCACTTTTCAGGTCACCACCCTGGACCATCTTGCATATTCCTCCCTGTCTACTTCCTGCCCTGTCCTCCTATACTTCTGGTGCGCCACTTGTTTTGCCCTCACCACCTCCACAACCTCGTTGTTCAAACAGCATGGTTTTCTTGCTCTGTTCCTCTTACTCTGTGTCTTGGTGCAGGCTTCTGTTGCCTCTGTAATCCCCACGTTTAATAATATCCCATTTCTGCTCCGTGTCCATCTCCTGCCTTATGCCCTCCAGTTTCCCTTTCAGTACTTCCTGCATCCTCCCAAAGTTCACCCCCTCTGAAGTTTACCACCCGAGTAACTGATTTCTCTGGCTCCCCACACATCATGATATTAAACCACACCGTTTGGTGATCGCTGTCGGCTAGTGGGTCCTCCACCTTTATTTCCCTTACTGCCTCCCCATTTGACAATACCAGATCTAAAGTGTTCTTTAGCCTAGTAGGTACACTAACCGTGTCAGGAGACCCTCCTGAATAGCATCCAGGAGCACTTGCTCCCTAGCACCGGAGGTGACCGGAATGCTCCAGTCAACCCTTGGCAAGTTGAAATCCCCTACAATGACCACCTTCCCTTTTCTACATACCTTTCTGATTTGTCCCACTAATTCCCTGTCAAGCTCCTCAGACTGGGACGGCAGCCTGTATTCCACCCCAAACCTCAGTTTCCTACCCCTTGAGTCTAGGAGCTGCAGCCAGATTGCCTCTGTTCTCCTTTCTTCCCCCTCGTCCCTTATGCATTTGATCCCGTCCCTCACATAGACTGCCACCTCACCCCCCTTCCCTCCTTATGGTCCTTCCTATATAATTTGTACCCTAGGATTGCCAGATCCCAGTTCCGGTGCTCAGTTGCCCATGTTTCTGTGACAGCTGCAATATCCACCCTCCACACTGCTAAGAGTGCCTGTAGCTCAGCTGATTTGTTTCCTAAGCTTCTTGCATTCAATGAGACCACCCTCCATCCTGCCTCCTTCCCTTCACTGGCCTCCATCTCCTCTCTTCTACTCCCTCCTTTTTTGGCCTCCTCGAGTCCTTCCCTGCTAGCCTGGGGGGTAGGCTGTAACTCCACTCTATCAGATCCCTGCCTACCTTCTGTCCACTTGCCACCCCCCCTCCAAAATCTAGTTTAAATCCACCCTTGTTGCAATATACCTCCCCAGTCTTTGCTTTAATACTTCCTTCCCCTCCCCACACAGGTGCAGCCTATCCCTTCCAAACAGATTGTTATTATCTCAGGTACTGCCCCAGCCGCCCACGACCCCATACCCCTTAGTCTGACACCATTCTACTAACCATGTGTTTAACTCCCTAATCCTCTCCTCCCAGGGGCATTGCTCCGGTTCTCAATATGCCAACTGCATCCCCCCCCCCCCCCGAAAATATATATATTTTTTTTACACTAGCGACTAGGTATTTTTATTACTTATTGGGACTGGGTGCTCAAGCCACAATCTATGCACCAGTGGCTCGAGCATACTGGCCAGTAGATCTTTAAATGCGCACTTGTAAACAAAAACAGAAAATCAAAACACCATTACAAAAACCTGACAAAAATGTTTCAAGAAAGAGTCACTGTTTGAAGGTGCTGAGCCATGGTTGTCGAAAC
This sequence comes from Neoceratodus forsteri, assembly GCA_016271365.2. NCBI lineage: Eukaryota > Metazoa > Chordata > Ceratodontiformes > Ceratodontidae > Neoceratodus > Neoceratodus forsteri. Next base: position 943,160,509 of record CM028137.1, read on the forward strand.
TAGTTTGATCTAGGATTATATATTCTGTGATAACTTAAAAATACAATTTGAATTTCTGAGCCCCAAAAGTCTATTTGCCATGGAAACTCAGTCCAGAAATATCAGCAGCATTGCCCTCTGAATGGCTAAACTTAACATTTTGTCTGTATTAAATACTTCAGTCCATATACCAAACTTTCAAACTACCCAGCAAAGCAGCTGCAGCCCATGGCTTTTATAGTCAGTTGTTCGCGTTCTTGAAACATCCATGTACCAGTTAAAAAAAAAATTCAGAACATGCAACCACTTTAATATGTATATGCAAGCAAAATGAAAAAATGTAATGAATAAAAACCTGTGTTGTGGATGGGATGACAGTGGTCTCGGCAGGGACTGGTAGGACAGGGACTATAGGAGCAGAGGGAGGAGCAGCTTCTGTGGGCTAAACAACAGCAGGGGGTCAGAGGTCAGGACAATGAAAGGAAATGGATAAAGAACTCAAAGCAATACTTTCATAAACACACACAAACAGCAACTGGACAGCAGAAATTTGCCTATTTGCCTGGCCCTACCATGTATGACGTGAATGCCCTTTCACCATCTGTAACACCGGGAGTATTACAAAAGACCAACTTTCACAATATCAAGTGTCAGGATCCCAAGACTGACTGCCCGAAAGTCAGAATCCCGGCACTCGGCAATTGCCCGTGGCAGAGGATTGCCCATGTCAGATGTTTTCTCCATGTTTCGCGGGGCGTAAAAGCCTCTGCTTCGGGCAATTACCGAGTGTCAGAATTCCAAGTTTCGGGCAGTCAGACTCGGGATTGTGACACTCGGTATTGTGAAAGTCAGTCTTTCATAATAAATCCATATTACCAAATAGGATTCATAAAATAAACATAAGCAGTGTCCAACAACAGATTGTTCTTAAGCTTGACATCGACTTTTCTCGTTAATACTTTAATGAAAATCACAGTTGTATCAGCAATCATACCCATTGCGAAGCCCAGGGACTTTCCTTGTGATACTGTGCAGAGAGAACATGCAGATAAATACATTGTCATGTTGATATTGCCTTCTTGTGTTTTTGCTGCCGATCATTTCTTGAATGTCTGGAAAATCTGTACGGGTCATCTGGGCAGTAGTGGTACATGACAGTGGTCAGCAGTAGACAAGAAGGCAACTTCATGAGTTGGCATTTACCTAGGAAATCAGAAGGGCCTTGAAGGGCTAATTACATTAAATAATCCAAAGAGAGAGGCTCACTCCATCTTCAAGAGCATCCTTTTATGAACTGATCACAAACTGAGTGCCGTTTCATGGCCAGTTTGCTACACTGTCAGGGTCACTGTGGTATCTTGGAAGTATGCAGCTTATGTCAAGTGCCACCGTTAATATAAGCAGCACCCCTGTTCTGCTTCTGCTCCCAGCGCAGAAGCCAGCGGCTACACGTGAGGCAAGCTGGCAACCCATTTGGGTAATCTAAACTGAGATACAGAGGGAGGGCTGAGAAAGCTGACGGACATTTTAAGGTAATATAAACCTTGGCACTCAGAAGCTGCAGAGGCACTTAGCATAAGCTACATACTTTAAGATACCACAGTGGCCCCGACGAAGTGGCAGCTTGGTTGTCAAACATAAAAACTTAGATGCTGCCATCAGAAAATGACCAAAAGTCCAATCAGTCTGCCCACAAGGAGCTTTCTACCTACACTATCTCCCTGACCAACCATCATAATGTAGTTTGAGCCATGGTGCATCACTGCAATGTGTATGTGTCAGGGCTCTTCTAACAGCACATTCCTTCTGCGTTCCAATTCAATGAGCTGGGCAATGTGAACATTCACATGCTGTGACTAATAAAATTTTTAACAAAGCCTTAATATTGATAACCCTACAACAGGCAACAGGTTTATGATGTTTAAAATAAAAAAATGCATAAGCAAAAAACGTAGAAAAGAAAATGTTATACCAACTGTTCCCCTTAACATCCCCTGAATGGAAATGAACCTTGGCTGTGTACTCTCCTGGTCACCACATTTTTATATAAAATGCATAAATAAATCCCATGATGAATACAAGTTCACCCAAGTGTGTCACCTATACAGACATTTATTATCATTATGAAATAAAAACTCATATTGGGTTATCTCGTAATGCAAGGACAAATTCCTAAACTGATGCTTCGGAGGCAAAACTGAGTCTTTAATATAAAACTCTGGAATCACAATGAATAGGCTCAGAGTTCCAAAGTTAAATCTCTTTTACCTTTCTAAGCATGCTCGAAGGCAAATCTCAGCATAGTTTTGGTGGTAATTACTTCACCTGTCACTAAAAACTAGCTCTACCTTTTAATCAAAAGGATGCCTTCCCTTTCATAAATGTTTTACTGGGAGCACTAGCAAACATTATCAGAAAAGGGCAGCTGAATTCCCAGCATGTGCCCTTCTCTGAGGCCTCACTGTTAAAAGGAACCTGCATAATGAATCTTAAAACACAGAGGGCACACTGTTCAGTTACTACATGTTAAAGGATGCTCTCCGATGCCTACTTGGCAGTATGACCAGAATTAGTTCTTGGGTAAAGTACTTCACTCAGCATTCAGATAATTAGAGTGTGAAAATAAAATATTTTCAGACTAATGGATCTGGAAGACATATATAGATACAGATACCTATATCTACATATATATAAATCAGTCAATCAAAATCTTTATTTAACCAGGTGGGCGCCGTTGAGCAGAGCTCATTTTCGAGGTGAACCTGGGATAAGGTAAAACTACAGAAAGATACAACAGGATTGCAAATGCTGCCAACATGGCAGTATACATTAGAACAGATGTGAACAGGCTTTACGCAGATCCAACATACAAAAAAATACTAAGTATACAAAACTACAGTAACATAAGAGAAATTTATAAGTTGATCGCCTTTTATATATATATTTATTTATATATATATATATATATATATATATATATATTGCAAACAACTTCATTAATGCAACAGTTAAGGTAAAAGTGACAAAAGGTGGGAAATGTGGTGTTAGGGTTTTCAACACTAACATCTCACTCCCACCCTGCAGGCAGCAACAGGCATGTGGTGTGCCTTGCGGTTGTCTACCCTAATGCTCACCCCATTCCATGAGTAAGTAAGCTGAGATGGGTACAGTATATGTGAATGGGGTGAGCGTTAGGGCTGACAACCGCAAGACACACCCCATGCTTGTTGCTGCCTACAGTGCAAGGGTGGCGTGTTAGGGCTGGAAACCTTAACACCACATTTCTCTACTTGTTGAAACATAGAATTTGACAGCAGATAAGGACCGCTTGGCCCACCTAGTCTGCCCATTTCCCTACCTAACGGATAAGCTGCAGATCCTATTTAACCAACAGCCTACTTCCTCCTACCCCCCCCACTAGAATTGCCTTATGTCTGTCCCATGCATTCTTGAATTCCCCCACTGTTTTATGTCGCTTTATCCCTAACTAATGCATTAACAAAGTTTTTTGCAATGAATTTCCTGACTTTTTGAGATAGTATAATCATATCCTTATTTGTCTGTGGGGGGCCCTGCACTCCCATCCAGCTATAATTTTGGGCCCTGCACTCCCATCCCTCCTTAGATGCATATATGTGAGATGCACATAACTGTGCCATTTTTACAAATTCTAACCCCAAATTTTCAACATACCCTTATAACCCCACCTCATACACAAGAGTGATGAAAATTTTCAAATCCTGACCAAAACATCATTTTGCCAGTCAAACGCAAAATCACCTTACGGGCTGGATTTGTGTAATTCCACTGACACTGTTCATGAGGTGGGGTCTCAAAAAGGCCATATTGAAAATTTGGTATAAAAAACCGCAATGCTATGCATCAAAATTGAAAATCCCACTGAAATGCATTGAAGCTTACTCCAAATGAAAATGGTAGATTAGTGCTGTTTACTGATGACATTAAATTGGAAGGAAGGGTGGATACCGCAGAATCCATCAGCAAACTTCAAGCTGACCTAGGAAAACTTGAGGCATGGTCCAACCAATGGCTACTCAGCTTAATGCAAAGAAATGTAAAGTGATGCATTTGGGCAAAAACAACCCTAGAACAGAGTACTGGTTGAACAGGGTACAACTTAATACCTCATCAGAGGAAAGGGACCTAGGGGTGTTAATTCACGAGTCCCTTAAGGCAACCAATCAGTGTAATCCTGGCGGAGCTTTTCAACATCTCTCTGAAGATGAGGTGGGTACCCCAAGACTGGAGAGTGGCCCATGTTGTGCCAATCCACAAGGGGGGGATCAAGAGAGGGGGTGGGGAATTACAGGCCTGTTAGCCTGATGTCAGTGGTGGGCAAGGTCATGGAGGGTATTGTCAGGGAAAGGCTAGGGTGGTTACTGGAGCAAACTGGGTATCTGGAAGATAGGCAGCATGGCTTCATCCCAGGAAGATCATGTCAGACAAACCTTGTGGAGTTCTATGACTGGGTGACGAGTGCCCTGGACCAGGGTAGGCCAGTGGACGTCCTCTTTCTAGACTTCAGCAAGGCATTTGATTCGGTACCCCACGACGGCCTGCTGGCTAAGCTGGAGAAAATGGGTGTGGGGATGCAGTTGATAAGGTGGATAGGAAATTGGCTCTTGGAGCGTACTCAGAGGGTGGTGGTTGGGGGGCTAGCCTCATCTCCAGGGAGGGTTACTAGTGGGATTCCCCAGGGGTTGGTGCTGGAGCCACTCCTGTTTAACGCCTATGTCTCAGACACAAGGAAGGGTATCAGGAGTGAAATGAGTCTCTTTGCAGATGACTCGAAGCTGGGTGCTGTGGTGGATGAGGAGGAGGGGAGAGTGGCCCTGCAGGAGGACCTGGAGGTTCTGGAAAGTTGGACAAGAAAATTGAAACTAAAATTCAATGCAGGGAAGTGCAAGGTTCTGCACCTGGGAGTCAGAAATCCAGGACAGTGGTATAACCTGAGAGGAGACATGATTCAAGTCACGGAGGGTGAGAGGGACCTGGGGGTAATGGTAGATGTCAAAATGAACAACTCAGAGACCTGTAGGAGGGCAGCTGCAAGGGCAAATAGGATGCTGGGATGCATCGCCAGGGGGATTACCTCCAGAAAGGCGGAAGTGATCCTTCCACTGTACAACTGCTTGGTTAGGCCACACCTCGAGTATTGTGTGCAGTTTTGGAGACCACATTTAAAGAGGGACATTACACTCCTAGAGAGGGTCCAAATCAGGGCAACCAAAATGATCTGGGGCCTGGGGGAGAGGACCTATGAGGAGAGGCTCAAGGAGCTCAACATGTACACTCTGGAGGAGAGGAGGGACGGGGGGACAAGGTAGAGGTCTTCAAGTACATAAAAGGGATTAATAAGGGGGGCCCATTCGTGGTGCTCCAAAAGAAGGAAGTGGGGCCAATGACAGGACATGAGTGCAAGTTGGAAGAGGGCAGACTCAAGGGGGAGAGAAGGCGGTGTTATTTCACTAGGAGGTGGTGGAACCATGGAATGCGCTGCCCAGGGGGCTGGTGGAGGTGGAGACTGTGGAGGGTTTTAAGAGGGGATGGGACAGGTACAGGGAGAGGGTGAAACTGACGAGGTCTGATACAGGGGAACATCTGGGATTGGGGACAGTGTAACCCAAGGGGGATGGGGGGGGACAGTGAAATTGGCCCCCAGTGTGGGTGCTGACAATCAAGCAGACTCGAAAGACCATTAGGCCTCCTCTCTGCTGGCATTTTAGTATGTTAGTGTAACTCTACATGTAGCAAGGCCAACAGAATGTTGGGGTGCATCAGCAGAAGCTTTGACAGCAGGAGCAGAAATGTTACATTGCCTCTTTACAGATGCCCAGTGAGACCTCAGCTGGAGTACTGCGTCCAATTTTGTAGCCCACACCTAAACAAGGACATCAACAGACTGGAGATGGTCCAGAGAAGGGCAACAAAGATGATAACAGGATTATATGACCTGCCATACCAGGAATGCCTGAAAGAGATTAAGTTATTCTCGCTGGAGGCCAGACGAGAGGGGGAGACATGATTGAGACGTTTAAGTACCTGAAAGGCATCAAAGTGCCATACTCAGAACTGTTCACTAGGTCCCACAACTCTAATACTAGTGGGCACAACTGGAAACTCAAAAGGGGAGGTTCCGATGTGATGTTGGGAAGTTCTTTTTCTCCAAGAGGGTGGTGGCACCTTGGAATAGTTTACCTGCTGAGGTGGCGGAGGCCAAAACAGTCACCTCCTTCAAACTTGGTTGGGACAGGACATACATGCAACACAGGGTCAAGGGAGGGGGCTCATCTTGAGTAAGAGTTCAATGCTAGCAGGAATTGCCCAACAGGGGTCCATGTAAACAAATGGGCAGATTAGATGGACCTTTGATCTCCTTTCTGCCGCTGCCTTTCTAGGTTTCTATAAAAAAACAGTAAGTCCCAAATCCTTTTTCGCAAGTAGAAATACTTTTTCCTGAGACTGGAAATGAACTCACGAAAAAAGAATTAGTGAGTTATGAAAAAGGATTTAAAATGTAAAAAAAAAAAAAAAAAAAAAAACCATTGCAGGGTCATTTTTCCACCAGATAACTGCCGAATCCACCTAATGGAGTCCCGATGTCCAAGATATATGTGCTGGTATCATACTAACATACTAAAAGCCAGCAGACTAGCCCAAATGGTCTGTCTTGTCTGCTCGAAAGCTTGTTTCCAGAAGCAACCCAGATTATGATGTCATATGTAGGATAGCAGAAAGAGCAGATAGACTAAGGGACAGTGAGCCTCTTTTGTACAGCTGTCCTCGGTAATAAGGAAAAAAGGTAAATAATTACAGAAAACACATGAAATATAAACTGAACTGTCTAAAACTCACATTTTTTTCCAAGTTTTTCTAATGGTGTCAGGGGCTCTTTAAAGCTCACCTCTTTAGGTGCATATGTTTCTGAAAATGTATAAGGGTGAGCTTTAGGGTTGACAACCCCAAGGAAAATTGCACCCCTGATTTGTTGTAGGTATGAGGGTGGGGCCTTATGGTTGGAAACCCTAAAGCCACATTTCCCTACTTTTGTTGCTATAGCCTGAACCCTAAACGTTGCATTAACGCAGTTGTTTTGCAAAGAACTTCCTTATCTTAACTTTCTGAAATAGTATAATCATATCCTTATTTGCCTGTGGGAGCGTAGGGCCCTATGGGCCCTGCACTGCCATCCATCCACACTTTTTCAGATAATGTGCAACAGTATCCTTATTTGCCTGTCAGAATGCAGGGCCCACAGTATATGTATGGTGATGCGGAAGCGCAGGGCCCGCCATGCCCTGCGCTTCCACCTCCCTGCCGAAACGTTATTCCTTGCCAGAGGTGCGAAAATACATTCTGGTGAAAATTTGGAAAATGACAGCTGTCATGTTCATGAGGTGGTGTAAAGAAATGGCTATGCTGAAAATTTGGGGCAAAAACATTTTAAAATATGAAAATTGTGAGGGAGTGTAAGTAAATGTCAATGGATACACATAACTTTGCCATTTTAACCCCAGATTTTCAACATACCCTTCTTATGACCCCACCTCATGAACAAAGGAGGTGAAAATTTTTAAATCCCGCCTGAAAGGTGATTTTACCTAGCAACCACAAAATCTACTTTCAGGCCGGATTTGCGTAATTCCACCAACATTGTTCATGAGGTGGGGTCTCAAAAAGGGCATGTTAAAAACGTGATGTCAAAATATGCACAAATGGCAAAGTAATGCATCAAAAATACAGGGACGGCGAACGCAGGGGTGGGGGAGCCACTAGACACCAGGGAAACAGTGGAAAACATGGGGACAGCGACTGGAAAGGTGGGGGGTGCCACCAGACACCAGGGAAATATAAACAATACAGGGACAGCGATTGCAGGGGTGGGTGTGCCATTAGACACCAGCCTTTGATTCAGTACTACACAAATGCTTGCTGAAGAAGCTAGAGGATCTGGGCATAGCAAGCTGCATCGTTAAGTGGGTGGGAACCTGGTTGGACAGAAGGAGTCAAAGGGTGGTGGTCAGTAGGGAGACATCAAGGGAGAGAGAAGTGATGAGTGAGGTCGCGCAGATCTCAGTCATAGGCCCAATCCTGTTTTATGTGTTCCTCTGCGACACAGACGTAGATATAGAAACACAGAAACATAGAATTTGATGGCAGATAAGGACCGCTTGGCCCACCCAGTCTGCCCATTTCCCTACCTACTGGATAAGCTGCAGATCCTAGTTAACCAGCAGCCTACTTCTTCCTACCCCCACCCCCCAGAACTGCCTTATGACTATCCCATGCATGCTTGAATTCCACCACTGATTTTGACTCCACAACCTTCCTCCGAAGGCTGCTCCATGCATCCACAACCTCTCTGTAAAAAAATACTCTTAAATTACCTCTGAGCCGCCTATCTTCAACAAATTGTGCCCTTGTTCTTGCACACTCTTTTTGAAAGATGCTACCCTTTGGACTTTGTTGATTCCCTTGAGGTACTTGAAGTTTCTATCATGTCCCCTCCTCCTTTCCTCGAGGCTATATACATATTAAGCTCCTTAAGTCTCTCTTCATATCTTCCTGCGCAGACCCTGCACCATTTTAGTTGCCCCCTCCTCTGACAGCTTCCATCCTGTCTATGTCTTTACGGAGATTGAGTCTCCAGAACTGCACCCAGTACTCCAGATGGGGTCTCACCAGCTGTCTGTACAGAGGGATAACAACTTCCTGTTTTCTACTGGTGATGCCTCCCTATGCATCCCAGTATCCCCCCAGCCCTCCTTGCTGCCCTCTCACATTGCTGGCCCACCTTTAGGTCATCTGATATGACTACCCCAGGTCCCTCTCCATTTTGTTGTTAGTATCTCACCCCCATTGTGTACTCTTCCCTGGGTTTTGTTTCAGGTGCATTACCTGCACTTCTTAGCATTGAATCTAAGCTGCCATACATTTGACCATTCCTCTAACCTTGCCAAGTCCCTTCTCATCCTTTCCACCCCACCCTGTGCATCAACTCTGTTGCAGATCTTAGTGTCATCTGCAAAGAGACATACTTTTCCTTCCAGTCCTTCTGCAATGTCGCTTATAAAGACATTGAAGAGGACCGTTCTCATACTGAACTCCGGTACCCCCACTAGTAACCCTCCTTTCTTCTGAGTGGACTCCATTTACCATTACTCTCTGTGTCCTATTCCAGCCAATTCTTACCCAGGCTGTCATCTTGGGACCCACTCCCAGGCTGGCTAACTTGTATAGTAATCTTTGTGTGGGACTGTGTCAAATGCCTTGCTAAAGTCTAGGTAGGCCATGTCCACAACCCCTCCCTGATCTACTACTTTGGTCACCCAGTCAAAGAAATCTATCAGATCTGCCTGGCATGACCTTCCGCCTGAATCCATGCTGCATAGGGTCCTGTGCCCTCTGGCCTCTAGATACTCGACAATTCTTTCCTTTAGAAGTGATTCCATCATTTTCCCTATCACTGAGGTTAAACTAACAGGTCTATAGTTTCCGCATCTGTCTTGCTCCCACTTTTGTGAAGGGAATACATCTGCCTCCTCCAGTCCTCGGGTACCACCCATCCTCCCATGATTTGTTAAAAGGGTAGTCAGTGGTGTCACTAGTTCTACCTTAGTTCTTTAGAATTCTGGGATGAATTCCATCAGGCCCCATTGCTTTGTCCACCTTCAGTTTTAAGAGTTCTTTCAGAACCCTTTCTTCTGTAAATGGGCCTGTAACAACTTCTGTATCCAGGGTTACTACTGTTTGTTTTATGTACCTCTCCTCTTCCTTTGTAAATACTTAGCAAAAATATTTGTTTAGTATCTCTGCCTTTTCACAGTCTCCTCTGCCCACCCTCCTCCCTTTATTAAGCCTCACTATCCCTCCCTTGGTCTTCCTTTCACTCCCTGTTGTACCTATAAAAGGTTTTATCCCCCTTCTTAACTGAGTTGGCTATCTTTTCCTCAGTTTGGGCCTTTGCTGTTCTGACTGCCTTCCCAGCCTCCTTTTGCTTTAACTGATACAGTTCTCTGTCCTGCTCCTTCTACGATTCCTTGTACTTCCTGAATGCTTTCTTTTCTCTTGAACCTTCACTGCCACTTCCTTTGAGCACCATAGTGGTTTCTTACATCGCCTTGTTTTGTTTATTTGCTTCACACAAGGCTCGGTACCTCTGTGATGGCAGTTTTATTATTCCCCATTGTTCTTCCACCCCTCCTTCCTGCCCATTTGCTAGTGCATTCCTTAGGCACTCACCCATTTTGGCAAAGTCAGCCCTCCTAAAGTCCAGTACTTTTGTCTTTGTATGGCTTGACTCTATTGCTGTTTATTGTGAACCATACTGTTCGATGGTCGCTAATTCCCAGATGGCTACCCACTTCTACATCTGTAATCCTCTCTCCATCTCCATTTGAGAGAATCAAGTCTAATATTGCTCCCTCTCGAGTGGGCTCCAGTACTAGTTGTCTAAGGCATGCCCCCTGTAGGGCATCTAGAATAACTGCACTCTTGATGGCAGCTGCAACTGCACTCCAGTTAACATCTGGCATATTCAGATCACCCGTCAGCAATATCTCCTTTTCTGCCATTCTAAGTATACTTTCTATCATTTCCCTGTCCATTTCCTCCCCTGAGAAGGGGTCTGTATACACCCTGTGCTATATGCTGTGCCATTGCAGGTCTCCAAATTTACCCACAGTGCTTCTTCTCCTCCCTGTTTACCCTTTTGTTCTGTTGCTTTTTATTCCTTCCCTTATGTAAAGAACTACTCCTCCTCCTCTTTTACCCTCCCTGTCCCTCCTGTAGACAGTGTATCTGGTATGTTTATGTCCCAGTCATGGTTTTGTGTGTACCATGTTTCTGTGACTGCCACGATATCCAGATGTTCCTCCTCCATCAAGGCCACTAATTCAGGAAGCTTGTTACCCAGACTACGGGCATTAGTACTCATTGTTTCCATTTTTGATGGCTTTACCTTCTGTTGCAGCATCCCCACTGACCGCTCTCACCTCAGTCTTTTCTCATTTAGTACCCTGTTTTGTAGGGAGAGGCTGGGATTTTCCTGCTGCTTGTCAGTGCCTCACCTTTGACTAGTTTAAAGCTTGCCAATGAAGCATTTAAACCGATTGCTCAAAGACTTGTTCCCTTCCTGGACAGATGCAGACCATCCTGCCAGTATAGGCTGGTGTCCCTCCAGGTGGAACCCCAGTCCCCAATGAAGCCAAACCCTGTGCTCGCACCATTTTTCAACCATTCATTAAACTGCATGGTGCCAATTGCCCCGCCTCCCCATGCTTTTGACAAGCAGCACTCTGAGAAGGATACTGTGTGCTACTGCCTTAGGTCCCTCCCCAACTCTGCAGTGTCCTCCTGCACTGCTCTAATCTCATGATGAGCCAAGTCATTTTGTCCCTAGGTGGACAATTAGGTCCAGCTCGAATCCCTTGCAGCTGTTCTGTGATCCTGAGGATGCGCTTCCTGTCCCTCCAAGCCATGGCACCAGGCAGGCACCTTACTTTATTTTTCCCAGCTCCTCCAGTTCTATACCTTAATAATTGAGTCCCCACCAGGAGCTGCTTCCTTTCCCTTGGTGCCCTTGCCTCCTTTCTGTGGGCCTCCTTGTGACAGATATCATCAGTCTTCTCTGTGGGTGCATCCATAGGGGAGCTATGCTCCCCCAGAATGGTGTATGGATTGTGGAGTGGAACAATTGACTGGGTGTGCCTCTGTTCCACCCTCCTCACCCTCCCTGAGCCCATTGTGGTCCAACTGCTGTGTTTTCTTCGCAACCTCTGAGGTAGTGATGGTGGCGCTAGTGCTCCCTGGATGGGGGAGGTTCCCTTTCTACCGTCCAGAGTGGCCTGGGGGAAGGTTTCCTTACTATTGTCCAGTGCGGCCTGAAGATGGGCAACTTTCTCCCTCAGGGCAGATAGTTGTCTGCAAATAGGGCAGCATCTCAGCCTCCAGAAAGACTCCCGGAAGACTGCTGCCCCACAGCCATTACATTGCACTACTCCCCACATGTTTATCTAGTTTTTTTTTTTTATTGTATGTGTGTGTGTGTGTGTGTGCGCGCGTGCATGTGTGATTTGTTATATAGAAATATATATATATATATATATATATATATATATAATATAAACGTGTATGCTTATATTATCAGCGCAGTGTGCTAGAGAGGATATGACAGTGAAATGCACCTTGCTCAGGAACTGATGTCAGAACCTCAGGTATAAAGGAACTATTTCAGGGGTGGTGGGTGAGGGTGGGAAGGGTTGGGCCTAAACTGTGTCCTCACAAAACAATCGACTAAAAGCTCTCACCCACTGGCCATGATGAGTGCCTTCCTGTCAGCAAGATACCCTACACAACAATTTGACAGAGAAAGTACCCTGCTAATCAAACAGAGAAAATCCAGACATCCAAGTCAGACACAGGTAAACCTCTCCAGCCCCAGAACAGCCTGGTGGTTTGTTAGCCACAAAGGAAAATCAAATATGCAGTTATTTCAGCCCTTCTGAGGATGCTGACAAGATAAGCAGTTTTAAAAAAACCCTTTCTGAATTAAAAACTAAAACAAATACCAAGCAATGCCACTTTAAAAGTGAGGAAAACTTCTCTCAGATGTAAGCAAGAGAGAGAGAGAGAGAGTTTAGTTATAGATAATTCGTCCAAAATAGTATATCCCATGCAGCTTCTCAGTTGTTTCCAAGCACTCCTGTACACAACTTGGAAGAAGATGGGCTTCTGCCTCACACAGGATCACACCACTAGTTTATAGTAATTGAATAATGCTGACAAATGGTCTAGCTAGACAAATGGCTATATCCAGGGCAAAGGGCAAAGTTGCACTGTTCATGGACAACACTAAATTAGGGGGAAGAGTGGACAGCAAATAAGTAGTGGGAATCATACAAAATGATCTGAAAAAGTTAAAACAATGGTCTAGTATCTGGCAGCTGAAATTTAAAGCCAAGAAATGTAAAGTGATGCATACTGGCAGGAATAACCCTATTATTGGCTAAATGGGGTTAAAATCAGTGACTCAAAAGAGGAAAGGGATTAGCGACACCCTTAAAATAAACCAGCCAATGTAACACAGCATACAATAGGGCCAACAAAATGCTGGGATGCATAGGAAGAGGATTTGACAGTAGGCACAAGGAAGTGATACTTCCACTGTACAGATCCAAAGTGAGAACCCATTTGGAATACTGCATACAGTTTTGGCGACCATACCTTAAGAAGGATAGGGACAGGACAGAGACCATTCAGAAAAGGGCAACCAAAATGATACAGGGGCTGCCATATGGCTGAAGGTGTTAAACATGTACTCACTTGAATCTAGGGGAGAAAGGGGAGATATGATAGAAACCTTTAAGAACATATTTAAATTCAGTACCCTAAGCTAAACTATTCACCAAGGCTCCCAACTCAAACACGAGTGGGCATGGATGGAACCTGAGGGGTGGGAGTTTCAGGAGGGATCTTAGGAAGCACTATTTCTCAGAAAGGATTGTGACGCCATGGAACAAACTATTGTACCTGCAGAGGTGGTAGGAGCTAGGACTGTATCAGCATTCAAAAGGGATTGGGATAAGGAGTATGCTAGAATCAAATCCGCAAGGGAACCTACCAGCTAGGACCTAGGATCCAAGGATCTCAAGGGCAGACTTGATGGACCGTTGGTCTCCTTCTGCTGTCACCTTTCTATGTTTCTATGGAAAAAGTGGCAATATACAGGGACGGCGATCGGAGGGGTGGAGTTACCACTAGACACCAGGGAAAAATGAAGCAATACGGGGAAGGGGTGCCACTAGACACGAGGGAAACCAGGAACAGTGATCAGAAATGGCATCAGTCAGCAGAGTAAATATGTTAGCAGAGCTGACAAAAAGCATGCCCTTCTTCTTCTTCTTCTTCTTCACTGAGCAGTTCTCAACAGGGGGTCTGTGATGTAGGGCATTTAGGGAGACTGTAATACCTGGACCATATAAAACTGTTTGACAGCTGTACTAAATTCTCTCAAACTGACAACAGTATTCAGAGCCATACATAAAGCATGGAGATGTGCACTGACAAAAGCCATAAAATATGAGAATGACCCTGCTTTTGTGAGAAGTTGTGCTGCAGTTCAAGGCTGCTATTTCAGACACACACAAGCTGCAGTAACTCTTACCAGCTGCTGTTGTAAATTAGGCAAATGTTGGCTAAGTATGTGACAGAAACGGCATCTGTAAACAGTGTGGTTATATCTGCTCAACAGGGGGTGAAAAAGATGCAATTTCTGTTACTGAGCAATTCTCACCTCACTGTCTGTGGATTCATTCATTTTACAGACCCCCCTCTCAAATACTTACTGGTTCACTGTGTGTCCAGTAATAACAAGTGCAGTCACATTCCTGTACAATCACTGGGCAAACTTTATTTATTAAAACTTAAAGAGTGGTAACATATGGGGATGGGGATGGACTGTCCCATACGATCATGTCATACAGCTATTCTGAAGTGGTTACTGAGCATGCCCGGAACCTGAAATTTAAAATTTGAATAACTTTGGAATGGGTTAATGTTTTTTCAGCCAAGGAAACATCTGTAGAACAAACACTATCTACCCTGAATTTCAGAGCAACATTCCAAACCGTTTGACCGTGAGGCGATGGTAAAAAACAACAAAAACATACTTATGCCGACATTTTTTGTATCACAGAATACAACAAACCCAGAAGCGAGTCACTAAAATGGATTTAAAAACCAAACCAAAAAAAACACCTTTGGGGTCCTTTTTCCAACAGTTAACTGTGAAATGCACATAACAGGGTCCCAATGACCAACAAACATCACAATCTCCTCTGTGCTGCCATTTTTTTTTTGCCTTTTTTTTTTTTTTTTTTTTTAAAGAAAAAAAACAAGCTAGTGGCATACGAAAAAGGATGCCTCACACAAAAACTTCTTAGATATTCTAAATCCTGACTGAGTATGCTCAGAACCCAAAATTTTAAAATGTGATGACTTTGTAACTTAATATTTTTTCCCCAAACCAGCATAGGAGATCCTTCTAAGCCAAGCACTTTCTACCCTGAACATTTCAGACAAAAATTCCAAACTGGGTGCTATGCAATGGCAAAAAAAAAAAAAACCTGCGATTTTTAATGTTCTTTGCTATTCACATCTCGGAATCCACATATCCAACCAGCACAAAACTTGGCGCATCAAGAGATCTACCCAAGTGCCGGACCGGTGGTGCTGAGGGTTAAGGCACTAGATGCCTAACCTCGCACCACACCAGTGATCCGGGTTCGGGAACAAGCCCGGGTTGTTGGAGGTTGGCTGGGGCGGGGAGAGACTGAGCATCTGGAGGACAGCTCTCCCTTCCCGGGGAGGGTGTAGGGACTAGAGTCACTCCTGAGCGACCTCTGGCGGTAGTCGGGGGTGGCAGAGGTACTCACATTGCAGCCATATGACGAGGTGGAGCTCAGCAGATGCTGGACGTCATTGCACATCTCAGCACCAATGGAGGGTGGGTAGGGGTGGGGAAAAACACAAGAAAAAAACCCTCTGATCCCGATAAGTGACCTCTCCCTACAGGGACGGCTGCCACACGCCCAGGACCAGGTCTCTGTCTCTGCCCCTTCAGTCTCCTCGCCAACCCAGCTGGATGCTTTGGATTCTAGATAGGGCACCAGGCAAGTGGATGGCGGCCCTGCCCCAAGGGGCTCAGAACTGGGGGGGGGGGATTGTCCGGCATGGGTTCGGCAGGAGGGGCAGTAATATGTATGAGGAGCGAGGCCAAGGTGGGTGGTAGAGCGGCTCAGCGAGATGGGGCAGCCTGAGAGAGTTTGGGATCAGAGGCGACAGAGTTTGAGGGTGGGGTGGGGAAAAGAAGAGATCTACCCAAGACAGCGCATGCAAAATTTCGTGCAAATCCGCTGAACGGTTGCGAAGATATTAAAGTACAAAAACTGGGGTTTAACATTAAAGCACCTAACCAAACCCTAAATATAGTGCAGCTACCATGCCACTATATTTTATTTATATATATATATATATATATATATATATATATATATATACTGATGCAGTAACAAAGTTTTTTGCAATGAAGATATATATTCGGTGCAAAAAACTTTGTTAATGCATCAGTTAGGGTTGACAGCACAGCGACGAAAGTTTGGAAATTCGATGTTAGGGTTGCCACCCCTACCATCCATACACCAACAGATGTTGGGGTGCACCATGGGGTTGTCAGGCCTCTCATCCCATTCTCCTATACTGTAGCATGTCAGCTTGTTTACACATGGAATGGGATGAGAGTTGGGCCTGATGACCCCATGGCACACCCCATCTGTTGGTGTATGGAGGTTGGGGTGGAGGTGGTAGGAGTTGTAACCCTAACACTGAATTTCCAAACTTTTGTTGCTGTGCTAGCAGCTGTAACTGATGCATTAATGAAGTTTTTTGCAATGAATATATATCTTCATTGCAAAAAACTTCATTACTGCATCAGTCAGAGATGAAGCGACATCATTAGGGAAATGAGGTGTTCGGGTTGACATCCTAACACCCCCCCATGCCCTACAACCCCACCCCAACCCACCATAGACCAACAGGTGACAGGGTGTGTCTTGGGGTCTGTCACCCCATTCCATGTGTAACAAAGCTCACATGATACAGTATAGGAAAATGGGGTGAGAGGCCAGATGACCCCAAGGCACACCCCCATCACCTGTTGGTCTGTGGTGGGTGGGTGGGGTGGTAGAGAAGGGTAGGGTGTTATGGTGTCAACCCTAACACCTCATTTCCCTACTTGTGTCACTTCAACCACAACTGATGCAGTAACAAGGTTTTCTGCAATGAATTTCCTTACTTTTCGAGAAAGTGCAATTTAATTGGTAACTGGTATGTGTTGATGGGAGCACGGGCCCTCTGGGCCTCATGTTCCCTTCAAGCTGCCCATTTTTGCATAATAATATCCGTGCATGGGAGCACGGACCCTCCTGGCCCTGCACTTCCACTTACACATAACTACAAAGCCATACAGCGGCCCTATAGGGCTGAAAAGGAACCCTTGCAACACTAATTTGCCAGTATCTCAGTAACCGTAGCAGCTATGAAAACAATTCCACTGCAGTTGTAATCATGACTTCAAAACCTCCACACATGCTTAGTTTACCTAAAGGTGAACCAAGCTGTCCGGAGCAAACAATAATGCATCTCAAATTGTTTCCGAGATACACATACCAAAAGGCACCGCGGGTGCTGCAATGTTATCCTATGAGAAATATCTCAACTTTGTAATGGCATAGCTATGGAACCAATGAAAATGTTTGCACCTAAACAGCATAAGCCACATTTCTGGGACACCCCCTTTATACCCTGCAAATTTCAAGCCAAAAGCCCAAACCGTTTATTTGCAGTACACTGAGAAATTTTAAAATTCCTAGTTTGTGAGATGTCAAAATCCCCGTTCTCAAGGTCAATCCCCGTTCATGAGCTGTCAAAATCTTCATTCGTGAGAATTCCTTGTTAGTCAGATTTTGGCCTGGAAATCACGATCAAGGATTTTGTCAGCTCGCAAAAGAGGATCAGCTCGCAAAAGGGGATTCTGACAGCTCGTGAAAAGGATTTTGACAAATCGCTAAAAGGATCTCAAAAACCAATCCCCTTTGGCGTAGCTGTCAAAATCCCTTCAGGCGAGCCGATCCCCTTTTGCAAGCTGACAAAATCCCTGTTTGCGAGCCAATCCTTGTTAGCGAGATAGGGCCATCTGGTCTGGAGATCGCAATCAAGGATTTTGACAGCTCACAAACAAGGATCGGCTCGCGATCAAGGATTCTGTCACCTTGTGAACAAGGACTGGAAGCGAGTGATGACCAACGATTTTTAAGATAAAAAATGGTCACTTGTTCACAGAAACAAAGGAAACCAAAGCCATGAGTTTGTAGAAGGCATCTGTTTGCTGTGTTGGTTTGGCGGAGGCACTGTGAGTGCTGAAAATTTTAATAAAGGACTAGATCCTACATTTGTTTTGGATCATTTCAGTGTGAGTGTGTGCTGAGGTTCCTTTTGGTTTTCATTGCTGCATTTACCAGAGGTAACACAAACTGTGAGCGACTGTTTTTGTTATAAATAAGGTGGTGGGGGTAGGTTATCATCCCCCCGGTAGTCCTGTCCCCACCGAGTGGAGGTCCAGTGGGGTAACACAGGTGGGCAGGGGCGGCAGTATGGGTGGGTGGATGGGGCTAAGCTGGCTTCTGGTGTGCATGCGTGCCTCCATGCATACATACGGCCATGTGCTGGGGCCCTGGGGGGATACAGGGAGAAAAACCTAGAAACCCCAATAAAAATCTATATTTAAACAAACAAAAAAAAAGACTATGTTGAAAGTTTTGGGATCAAAACATTAAACAACAACATTATGAAGGAAGGACCCGGTGTGTCTTATCTGTAGCCACATGGAAGCACTAGATGGACTCCTCACTTGGCATGGAAGTGCGAACTCCAAAGGGCCCTATGCTTCTGTGGCCAGAGGGCCTCCACACTTGGTGCAAGGCCCATAGGGCCCTGCCCGTCGGCATCTGTAGCTGAATGAAAGTGCACAGTCCAAAGGGCCCTGCGCTTCCGCACCCTTATGGACTTCACATCAGGTGCAGCATGTCTGCATCTGAAGCCACATAGAAGTGCAGGGACTAGAGGGCTCTACACTTTCACAGGTGCCTCATCACCTGGCACAGGGCAGAGGGCCCTGCATATCTGCATCTGTAACCACATGGAAGTGCAGCACCTGGAGGTCCCTGCATTTCCAAAGCCTGAGGCACTCCACTTCGGACCCTGTGCATCTGCAGCCACACAGAAGCATAGGCCCAGAGGACCCTGCCCTTCCTCAGCCAGATGGACTGCATCTGCATCTGTATCTGCGCAAGGTACAGGGCCCAGATGGCCCTGTGCTTCTACAGCCTGATGGACTCCAGATTTGGCACAGGGCCCTTTGCATTTATAGCAGCACTGCACTTCCACAGCCAGATGGATTCCTCACTTGATGCAGGACCCAAAGCGCCTTGCACATCTGGAACCAGACTGATCTGTTCACACAGGTCCCAATTCCACTATTTCAAAAAAGAAAGGAAATTCACTACAAAAAAACTTATTGTGCCAGTTAGGGTTTAGCCTAAAGCACCAAAAGTAGGGAAATGTGGCATAACGGTTTCAAACTCTAACTCCCCCCCCCCCAGCAGCAAAAGAACAAGACAACACAAGCAAACAGCCAGCCATCATTAGGTAAGAAATAACATACAACTGTTTCCAGATTACACAAATGCAGTAGCATTGATGTGCTACCTTCATGGATTTGGTATCTGTGGCTGCATAAGCACAGGCCCCTCTGCAGCCACATCTGCGTTTGTATGTTGTACAGTGTGCATGAGTACCTGTACCTTGCAAAAGTGCAGGGCCCATGAGGGCCTGCCTTTCTGCAGACAGAAGTAATATTGTAATACTGGTATCATGGTTTCAGCAGTGGATATAGAAATTTGGGAACCTGTAAATTTTCTTTCTCAGACTGCTGGTTGCAGGGTTCTAGGACCACTGGAGTCTCCTTCCTGTGCTGAGCAATAGGCAGGAAACAAACTGTAGCAGTGGAACATCAGTTGCTCCCACTGAGGATTGAGCCAGTCAGTTCCAAAGCAAGTCAGATGCAAACCAGACCATCCCCCCTAGAATGAAAAACTTGAAACCAACATTAGATAACAGTTCAGAACTAAGAGGAGGCAAAAAGCCAACTTCATACACTCATGGGAGGGAATCGCCCCGCAACCAGCAGTCGGAGAAATAAAATTTACTGGTACCCATATTTGTATTTCTCCCTCCTTGTGCTGGTTGCAGGGCTCTAGGACCACTGGGATATGTAATAGCAGTAAGACAAGTGCACCACAGGGTGGGAAGAATGTAGAAAGTACTTGGCGTGTCCACCACTGCCTGTACAAGCACACAGCCATAAGAAGCAACTGCTGAAGCGGTAACATCGATCTTGTAGAATTTTGTAAATGTGTGCAGAGAGGACTTGGTAGCAGCTCTGTATATGTCAGCTGGAGAGGCATCTCAAAATTCCACCCAGGAATCAGCCATGGCCCTGGTGGAGTGGAATTTCACTGGACCTGAGAGTCTATATGATAGGATGATGTTTGAGCAGATCCATCCAGCAATAGAATCTTTAGAAGCATTTTTACCCAGAGCTGGTCCCGCCAGGAGGACCAACAGGCTCGAAGTCTTGTGCAGTGGTGCAGTGTGTTTGAGGTATATTGTCAGGGCCCATCTAGGATCAAGAGTATGCCATTCTCTTTCCTTGGCATGCCTTAAATTAGGACAGAAAGAAGATGGGATCAGTTCCAGAGTAGAGTGGGAGGCGGATTTGACCTTCAGCAAGAGGCCTGGGTCTGGCTGGAGCACTACTGAATCTTGGGAGAAAAAGTGTATAAAGTTCTTTAGTAGAAAGCACTCCCAGCTTTTTTTTTTTTAATCCATTTCGCTCCAGTCATGGCTCATGGGACCTTCTCTCAGGCATGTAGTCCTTTATCCTGCCCACCAGTGGATCCCTCAGTCTGTGCCTCCTCTCCACCACCCCCCCACCGCAGCCAGGACCCCAGTTTCACCTGCCTTGGGACAGTAGCCCTCACCTCTTTGGGCTCTCATGTAAGTCAGACTCTGGCTGCAGATGGGCCCGGAGGGAGGAACTGGAAGGCCAGCTGAGGAGAACCCAGCGGAGGGCATGGGGGACAGGTGCCGTGGCCTGTCCCACGACTCGGTCTTTTCCTTGTTCTGTGCTGGTTCCCCCACCCCTGCTTGGACACACTCCGATGCTCTGGTGCACGGCAACCCTGCTGGCATTGGCCATGCTGATCTCGTGCTGCCCGGCTCTCTACAACGTCCCCTGGTCTCCATCAGGGGTAGCCGGCATGCCGAGCCAACCCAACCTGTTCTCCTGGGAAGGAGAGCACCACTAGGGCACTTCGGCCTCAACCCGCCCCTTCTGACCCACCAGCGCCCGAGCTCGCTCTCAAACTCGGGTCGCCGGTGTAGCGCGAGGTGTGGCGTCCAGTGCCTCAACCCTCAGTGCCACCGGGCCAGCTGAGCACTCCCAGCTTGCCAATTCATCAGGCAGAGGTGACAGCAGTGAGGAAGGTGACCTTCATTGTGAGACGGAGAAGGGACATCTCCCCCAAGGGTTCAAAAATTGCCCTGGTAAGAGCCTTGAGAATGAGATTGAGGCACCATGGAGGTACAACAGACTTCATTGGCAGACGGTTCAGGGCAGCTGCTCACAAGAAATGTTTGACATGATGATGGGACCCCAGGGACTCCCCTGTTTCTACCAGGAGCAGTGTCCTCAGTGTGGAGACCTGGACACCTAAGGTAGTAAGGCAGTAGTAGCATATCAAAACCATCCTTGAGAAATAGAAGAAAGAGCAACAGTGGAACTGGACAATCGTCCATCTGTTTGTATCAAAGACAATAAAAACTTGCACCAAATTCTATAGTACACCTTAGAGGAAGACTGGTGCATAGAATGCACCATCATTTCAATCACTTCTGTCAAATACCCTAGGTCTTTGAGAGTTTTCCGATCAATCTTCAAGCCGGGAGAGACGATTGCAGAGACTCAGATGCATTAAGGAGCCTTGGTAAAGAAGATCTGGGCTGAACTGAAATGTGAGTGGTGGATCTCATGTCATGTAGACTAGACGAGGGAAGCACGGTCGATGGGATCAATGCAACACAGGCATACGAAGATCAGTTCAGCCTGGTTCTGTGCCACCTTGTGCAGTACCCTGGGTAGGATGGGAATGAGAGGAAGACATACAGAAGACTGTATTGGCCCCTGTGTAAGAAGATGGTGCCTTGGGCAAATGCTTGCTTGTCCCTTGCAAGGAAGCAGAACTGCAGGATCTGGGCATTTCATCTGGAAGCGAAAAGATGCACCTGATGGGATCCCCCACCAAAGAGTGAGTAGCTGAATGGCACTGTTCTTGAGTTCCCATTCCCACAACAGAATGACCTTGCGGCTGAGCAAGTCTGCCATTATGTATTCCTGACCAGGGATGTAAGCAGCAGCCAGACTGGAAAGATGACAGTAGGCTCAGTGTAGCAAAAGCAGAGTTTCCATCAGCATGTGGGTGCTTCTTGTGCCTCCTAGGTGACTGATAAATGCCATCATGGTCCTGTTGCCTGTAAAGATCAGGACATCCTGCGTCTGTACGGTGCTTTTGAACTTTTGTAGTGCCAGGCGTACTGCTTGCACTTCTAGCACAGCGATACTGAAGCGGAAATCCAACAATATCCACTTGCCTTGAATGGAGAGATAGTTGAAGTGGGAACCTCATCTTCAGAGTTTGGCATCAGTGGTTATTTGTACCTGACATGGACGGTCCAGCTTGTGGCCTTACATTAAGTTCAACCTCACTGTTCACCGAAGTAGACTGACGTTCATCTGTGGTGAGAGTGTCACTTTGTAAAACCTGTTGTCTCCGTGAGGCGACCACTGTCTGAGATGGTTGTATGTGAATCAGGGCCCATGGAATTGTGTCAGACAGACACCATCGTCCCTTTGAGATGCATGAACACCTGGGCGGGAATTTGAGAGGTGTGCTGAAACTTCTGAAGAAGGGACTGAAAGTCCTGGAATTTTACAGAAGTTGGAAAAACTGTTCCCTGGCAAATTCTGAAGTCTGCCCCCAGATGATTCTGAGTCTGTGCTGGAAACAGGGAACCCATCTGCCTGTTCATAGCCAAACTGGGTGTGGAAAGGTGGCAAATAATGGCCGCCGCCACCACCTGCAATACCAGCTCGTACTGAAGAGATCACATCTGGATGTCATCCAACTACTGGAAGAGATGGATCCCCTGGCTGCATAGATGTGCAATGACTGTCACTAGGCCCTTTGGAGAAGATTCTTGGAGCACAGAAAACCTGGATGGAAGGGCTTTTGAATTGGAAGTGGCTATCCTGGACCTTAAACCTCAGATACTGCCTGTGAGAGTCTTGGATGGGAATGTGTAAGTAAGCATCCTGCAAGTCGATGGAAGTAAGTAAACTCTCACTGGTAGATCTTCCTGATGATGGACGACAGTGCCTCCATCTTGAAGGATCCATTGAGGACAAAGCAATTCAGGAATTTGAGGCTTAAGGTTGGCCAACACATACCCCCCCCCCCCGTGCATTTCAGGATGATAAAGAAGAGAGAGAGTAAAAGCCCCTGTTGATCTCTGGAAGAGGTACAGGTTCCATGGTCCCTTTCTGAAGCAAGTGTTATTACTTGGAATATCGTCAGTCTCGTGGTGCGGTTGGTCAACAGAGGGAACAATAGGAGAAAGTGGAGGTTCTGAGTCAAATTTGAGTAGGTAACCACTGTTGATGATGTCCAGGACCCATCTGTCTGTTGTTGAATGAACCCACACCTCCAAGAAAAAGTCTGCCTCCTATGCAGGGATGGGCCTGGACCATCTCATTGCAGAAACCTTTTTATAGAAGTCCTGGAGTTGCAGTTGCCACTTCCTCTGACTCTGTTGTGGCAGTAGTTAGGAGAGGTAAACCAGGGTAATTTGATAGGGAAGCCCCTAGTCTAGTTTCTGTTGTAGGTTTGGTCATGAAAAGGTCACCGGGATCTGGCAAACCAAGACGTCGCCCTAGATTTTGACTGTGGCCTTTGGACCGTTGCCGTTTCTCTAGATTCCTTGACTGCCTCTTTAAGAGTGGAACCTGTATGGGGCATTGACAAGACTGGCTTTGGAGGAAGCATTTGCCTGCCAAGCCCACAAACAGAGGTTTCTCCTCGCAGATGTCTGATATATCGTTTTTCAGCACAGCGGACCACATCCTCTGAAATATCTGCTGAGTAACTGGAAGGGAGTCTTACAAGCTGCAGCTGCTGGATCACAGCCTTGTTCTACTCTGAGTCCTCCACCAGCAGGAAGGCCAAATGCACGGCTCAGGAAATAGACCAGGTCAAGCACAGATTAGCTTATTGCCGCCATTAAGGAGGCCACTTAAGTCTAGAAGGCCTTTTTTAAGGAAGAATCCACCTTGCAGTCGACTGTGTCCCAGAGAAGGCCCCGCTGTCTGCCAGAATTAGTGTCTTCTTTGTTGGGTATGAAATCATGGGGTCGCTCCTGGTCAGAATCAGCCACGTTTCTGATCGTTTCTTAGTGGATGTTAACAGCCTGAAGGTCGGTTTGTCCTATTTAGAAGTGGCAGGTGTGGTTCTCCTAGGAGTATCTCTGTCATGACATTTTAAATGAAAAAGTCTAGGTCATCTAGATCAAAGTGCCTTGTACACTCTGGCTCTGATTCTGAGGAGCTGCTATGAATCACTCCCTCCTCGGGAGAAGAACAGGAATCTAACAAAGAAGGTGACCTGGCACGATGTTTCTTTCATTTGTGGAGACTGCAGCTGTCATCTGCCATGTCCCGGGAGAGAGAGAAGGGCTGGCATGCTTCCTTTTCTTATTGTGGTGGTGTATGTGGTTCTTCATCAGATGGGGGCGATGGACTTCACTTCTGAGCGGCTTTCATGTGGGCATGGGTCTGAGGGGATGCGGGAGGCTGCAAGTCAAAACAGGCTTGTTCAAAGGCAAAGTTCCTGTTTATTTTTTAATTAAGTCTAGGGCCAGCTGCAGAGTGGGCTGATGTTGGACCACCTGGTTATGCAACGAGGGGGTGGCATGTTCTTCCATGGTGACAGAGTCTAAACTGGCAGTGGCCTCACATTTTAAGAACAGGGACCCGGCAAAAGTGGCCAATAGGGTGGACTGGCATTTGGCACATTTTCTACCCTTGGCAAATTTGTCTGAGAATTTGAAGTCTTGTCAGAGGACAATGTGCGTAAAAGAGCCATAGAGCACTCCAAGGGGGATGCAGTACAAAATAAAATACTGGGGTCCTGACTGAATGCTGCACTCTCAGAAAGTCAGGCTGACAAGGAAGGGCCCCCTGTACAAGGAATAGGGCACCTTGCAAGGTCAGAGCAGACAAAGCTGTCATGATTTAGTCCCAGCCTCTGCCTCATTGTACCTGTATAATGGGCACCTTAGTAAAACAGGCACTAATGCAATGTCTGATGTGAGCCTTGTTAGGAAATCTGAGGGGCTCCTAAGTTAGTAAAACATTCATGACTGTAATGTCTAATGTCATCCTTTTCCAGGAAATCTTGGTAATACGTCCGGGACTGTAATGCCTGATGTCAGCCTTTTCTGAGAAAGCTAAGGGGCTCCTGGCACTTCACCCTGTCTGGGAGATCCAAAGCTTACAACAGCTGCCCCAATTGGAGGCCCCAACTGGAGGCCGAGCTAGGCTGACCTCTGAAGGTCCATCAGTACGCTAGGTAAAGTGCCCTGGGAGGACCATTAGCGGTTCAAATGCCCCCAATGTGTTTGGCTATGCAGCAAAAAAAGCACAGCAAAAGCTAGCTGTAGTGCTGCTCAAAATGACCACCAGTGGGATTTTCTCACACCCCACCAACCCCAATCTTCATATAATATCCCAGAATGCCACCTGTTCCCCCACCAATGTCAGCCATGAGGCTGGTACTCACTGTACTCCTCCCATTCAGTTGGTAGCCCACCAAGCTGGTGAGATGAATTCTGAGAGCCCCCGGTGCACGGATAGATGTGGCATTGATCACGGCTCTAGCCGGCTCCCTGGGTGGTCCAGGAGTTGGGCGGTACTGCAGGAAGATGAACTCTGAATTTGGATCGTGGTTCTTACTTTTGGCTCCCTGGTCCTTCTTGTTTTTGACTCCCCAGTCCTTGTGTGTGAAAGTTGGCCTAGGTTGGGGGGGGGCTCCAGACTGTGCAGCATGCAAAGGCTAAGTCTGTAAGGCCTCAGCTGGATAGAATCCTGCTGAAAATGCCCACACAGCAGCACAGCTGATCAAGGCTAAGCATCACTGGCACCAACAGGGCAACAAAACCCTGACAGAAAGTCCAGAAAATGTCTCCCCCCCCCCCAAAAAAAAAGCTACTTTGGTAAAGAAAACTTCAGCTCTGTCCCTCAGGACAGAGCACTGCTGCAAGGTGCCTACTTGTATGATGGCAGGAAGTAGATTTGCTCAATCCTCAGAAGGAGGAGCTGATGTTCCACTGCTGCAGTTTTAGATGGGGGTATTATGGCATACTGAAATGCTGAATCCTGATACCCAGGAGCCCAAAATAACAGTGCAACAGTCAGTATCCCGACAGTTGGAAACCGCCCGCAGCGGAGTTGGCAATCATAAATAAGGTGGGGGGGGGGGGTGCGGGGAGCGAAGCCTCCTGAAACACAGAAAAAAACTCCACCATGGACAATTCCAGACTGTCGGGATACCGACTGTCAGGCTATAATTTTCGGGTTCCTGGTGTTGGGATTCAGCATTTTGGTATGCCGTAGTAAATCCTTCTAGTTTCCTGCCTGCTGTTCAGCACAGGAAGGAGATCCCAGTGGTCCTAGAGCCATGTGACCAGCACAAGAAGGGAGAACTATACATTTTTCAAGGGGGTAGCAGTTTTGTCCAAGGGTAGCACTAAAAGTAAAGTGTTGCCATTTAAAGTTCAGATTAGGCTAAGACAGCTATTTTTGGCTGGCCAAAGAAGGTAGTGGGTGCTATCCTGCTACATAGCTGGAGCCACTAGTGCATGGTTTTCTACATGTAGCTGCGTAAGTGTGGGCCGCACAGGGGCCTGCCCTTCTGCAGCAAAAAGTTGGAGTTCACGTCTAACACCTGTGGCAAAAGAGGTGCAGACCCTTCAGGGACCAGCGCTTCTGCAGACAGAAGTACTGCTGAAATTCTGGTACCATGAAGTTTGTGGCGCCTGTGCTTCTGCAACTAGTGGTTGGTGTGCATGTCTTATATCTGCGGCTGCAGAACTGCAGGCCCCTCAGGGCTCACACTTCTGCAGACAGAACTGTATGTATGTCTTACAGTGGGGATAAGTACCTGTGGCTACAGAAGCACTGGCCCCTATGCAGAGAAAAGAAGTCTTGTAATTTGGGCATCATGGATTTGTATCTGTAGGCCTGTGCTTCTGCACAAGAAGCAGGGTTGTGAGTTTGGTATTATGGATTTCCACCTGCAGCCAGAAGCAACTGTGTCTGCCTTGCAGTGTGCTTACCACATATGCAAATCCACAAAGGTAGTTCATCAGAGAACACCCTGCCAGTGGAAGTGGTGGGGGGCTGAAACAATCACGGGATTTAAGAATGCATGGGATAGACATAAAGGAATTCTGGAGGTCAGGGGTAAGGGACAACAGACTTCCTGGAAAACATAAACTGAACTTACAAACTTAAATGGGCAGACTGGGTGGGCCATAGGCCCTTATCTGCCGACACTGTCTATGTATCTATGTATCAGTGGTACTGCATTTGTGTCATCTGGAAACAGTTATGTGCTATTTGTCTTCCTGATGACTGTGTATGGCTGCTTGTGTTGTCTTATCCTTTTGCTGCTGGGGAAGTAGTGGAGTGTTAGGGTTGAACACATTTTCCTACTGTTGTTGCTTTAAGCTGAACCCTAACTGATGCATCAAGAGTTTTTTGCAATCTGTATTATATAGAGGGGTCGAAATTGTCGCCGTTCCTCTAGCCAAATACTGGTAGATTCTGCATCGGGCTAGTAACAGTTTCCTTTAACTAGTCCTGTGGGCTTGTACTGGAGAAGGCAACATTTCAATAAGTAGTGGAAACATCTGTAGGGCTAATGGGTTTTCCCAGTCACTAGCTCTGGTGGCTACACAACTTAATTTCTAGGGATGTGTGTGTCTGTAAAGAGATTATATAATGAATGGGTGAGGAAAAAACAGTAAAAAATGGTGTCTCCTGATTGTACTAAAGACACATCACCATACATTATCAGACAATGACCACACATCTGCACTTTTATTTTTCACCCACCCACCCTAATATGGGGCATTGCTTTTTGCAGGAGAGGTCTGGATAATTTATGCACTTTTCCTTTAATGGTTAATTTGTGGGAAGAAACTGAATGAAAAGCCCTTTTAAGTGTTGGGCTAGGATTCTGAAGGCAGTGTCACCTGTACCTGCCATACTGTGGGGTGGCTTTTGCCACAGCATTTGGTGCAACCATGCCAGATGCTGTTCAGAGCACATAATTTTTTTTTCTTTATTTGCAGACTGATAAAACAGTGTTGAAGCTTGCCAGTTGCCCACGTGTGGTGCTGACTGATCCAGCAGCTAGTTTCTTTTCCAAAAGCATCTTTTTTTTAATACTAATCTGATGTGTAAAGATGGAAGTATGTCAGCTAGAGATGTTGCAATGTTTCACCTCACCAGCAAAGTTAGTGTGAAGTTAGGAACTTTGCGATTTGTGAAGCTTCGCAAAGTTTCCGATCTTCCCCACCAACTTTGCCAATTTTTTCTTTGTGTTTAGTTGTTCCAAAAGGTATCTCTTACACCCCCATCCATTCGCCAAAACTCCTCCTCCTCCTGCTGCTCCCCTTCCAACCAGAACCCGATCATAAATTAAATCCCCCAAGACTCAGCCAATCAGGATTTCCTATAAGCAAATATGTTGCCATTCATTCTCGTCATTCCAGATACACAGAACACAGTGGACATCTCTGCACTGGTGGATGGTTTTCTTCTTTTTAGGTCAGAAAAAAATAATTTTGGGGGGCTGCTTGGGGAGATGGGGCTGGGGGCTAGGTAGGAAGAATTTAGTTTACAATCGAAGTCTCACCGGGAAGGGGCAGTGGTTTTGTCCATAGTGGGGACGGTAGGGATGCTTATTGGAACAACTAACAAATGGATAACTGACAAACTTTGCTGTGATATGGGAATGGGGGGGGGGTGTTCCTGCAGAGGATGGCAAAGGAGTGGGTGAAAAATAACAATGTGGTGGGAGGGTTGGTTGGCACAGTGGATGGGGGCTTTATTATTATTGTAAACATTTTTTTTGGTTTTAAACAGCTGCCCTTCATGTAGTTCTTTGCGAGCCAAGTGCTACTTCATGCAGCAAAAACTCTGCAGAGTTATATGAGCGCTCATACACTGTATTTTACAGCATATGGGCACTCATAAAAACAGTGGGTGTCCTTACTTTTTCGGGGGGGGGTTGGTGCTCACTTCCTAGGACAGCTCTCACCACTGCAGCCGTCCCCCGAGGATCGGAGGTCACCAGAACGTGCATGCGTGACCGCGTTCCAAGTTGTTATGCTGGACTAGCTACGTAGCTAGTGCAGTGTAACAACGTTGTTCGAGGGACGGATTTCCATCCCTAACAACGGTTCCACCATGCATTCTATTATTAGCTTTCCGCACTTTCTTAGGTGAGTTTCAAAAGCATCAGAAGTGTAGGGTTGCTAATAGGGAGAATGAAATGTTTATGACACAATAAAGTGTTTAAGATTAAGGGCTATATGTTAAAACCAGCACAGTTCCTTAGAAAATGGGCTGTAAAAGTCAGCAAAACTTTAAACATATTTCTAAAACAATGTTGTAACCTATTGTGCGATTTGTTTGTAGAACAGATACAAACAAATAATACTGATGCAGTCAGTCAACAAAAAAAAAAATAGTATTGATACAATGTTTGACATTTTTTGCCTGTGTTGCAACAAAAAAAAAAATTGTATCCATAATGCATTCAAAATGTTGGTTCAAAATCGTATCAATATAAAAAATAGTATCTACATATACAAACTGTAACACTAAGACTCAGTTTTACTCTTACTGAGCTTACTCTTAAGTTTTTATTTTTAAAAATTACATTTCTAGTCCCAACAGTTCAAAAGTTTTGACTTTTGAACGATAATTTTTTTTAATTGGCTAATGGAGCCGTTAGGGCTAGGAACTTAGTTTTTCTTTTCTTTTTTTTTGTAAAGAAAACTTAGGAGTCAGTGAAGCTGATCTATTGATATATAATATTGCTACACCTTATCGAAATACAGAAATGTAAAATGTTTGAACACTACTTTTTAAATCCTGTTGTTTTTATCAACATTTTTTTTTATCGGCACGAACAGACAAGTGATAAACAAATGAAAATGATGATATAATGATCTATTCACGTTGATCTGATTCTGAGCTTTTATTTTAAAAACAAACATAACTCCCTAGCTCTAGCAGTTCCAAAGTTGAACCTTTCGAAACATCTACGTCCCCAGGTTCAAAGGTCAGTGCCGGCACTCTGGGCGGGGCCATATTCAGAAGCCCCCAGAGAGCTGCCCAAGCCCAACAGTGACAAGGCACTACCCATACCACTGTGCCTATGCAAATGAGAGGGACTCGTACATAGTGGTGAAGTGGTATACTCGGAGGTTTGCAGCAGCGGGAAACAGTCCCCAGAGCTGTGTTTACCACTGCCAAAACCCATGTCTCATCTGGGCACCAATCCCATGTCCCCACACCCACGCAAAGGCAGGGCAGCTGTACTGCAGCCGCCTGGTCCCTGATCACCCATTCTGCATTTTGAAAATATATCCCGGTGGTTTATTTTTCCCCCCACCCTCCTTATCACACATTCTGCAGTTGAACAATACTCACCTCTCACCTGCTGAGGACACCCACCCTGCATCCCCCTCACCATGACTGCCTCTCACAGTCTGGACCGGGGCTGAACAGCCGTCGGGCTCGCTCACCTCCTTGGCTGGTTGCTGTCTGACCGTCAAGGACCATGAGCACAGGACTACACTCCATGACTGTCAGATGGTGGTCAGCTAAGGAGGTGAGTGGAGGGCTGTGCTGGCTGCGCTCTGCACCAGTCCGGTGAGTGACAATCGGGGTGAGGGGGTATATGGGTCCTCAGTGAGTGCAAGGCATAAAATAAGCGGGGTTCACATGGCAATTTGCTACCCAAAAAACACTAATTGCTAGTCAAGTGAAACCTTGATTAGCAGAAGTTGCTAATCCACTAATTTGCCCTTAATTGTGGTAAAAAGTTCAAACTGCAAACATTTTTAATGCAGTTTGACACTTTTACCCCATAGTTGCACTCTTCTGGATTTTATCTTACAGCTAAAAATCACTATTTAGTAAAATTGCTTCTCAAACCTGGCTGGCTGCTAATCAAAATTTTGTTTATTAGCAAAGGCTGCCAGTCAAATTTTCAAACTAATTTATGCCTTGGAGTGGGCAGGTGGGGGGTTGGGTTATACTGTTCAACTGCAGGATGGGTGACTGGGGGTGAGGGGACCACTAAACCACCAGTGTGTACTTACAACTGCAGGATGGGTGACTGGGGGTTCGGGAGACCATTGAAACACCAGGATGTACTGTTCAACTGCAGGATCGGTGGTGGTGGTGGGGGGGTCACCTTCTAAACCACCAGAGTTTTAATTTTCAGCTGTAAGATGGGTGTTTGGGAGGGCGGGAGTTGACCACTAGACTGCCAGGGCACATTCGCTGCTGCCCTGCAGTTGCACTAGGGGTCCTTCACGCCACATGCAAATGAGTCCATAATGGACATGCCGATGACCCTTTAGCGCTCTGCATGCTCAGTAAGCGCGTTTACATGCGTGGACTGAATATGGCCCACAGGAGACCTAATGCTATCCCATCTATCAGGCAGCACTACCTCCCATGGGCCATATACAGCCTTGGTCTATGTTGGCGGCCCACAGGAGACCTAATGCTATCCCGTCTATCAGGCAGCACTACCTCCCAGGGGCCATATGCAGCCTTGGTCTATGTTGGTGCAGCACAGATTCACTTTGCGCTGTACTGGCATGGCCCAATATTGAGTTAGGACCACTCCTCTAGCAAGCACTAACCAGCTGTATGTTGCTCAGAACCAGTCCTGCGCTATCGCAAGCACAGCACAAAAGGCTGCACTAAGACTGCACAGAGCTCTGCATATGGGGCCCTAAGTGCTCGAACTAAGTTAAATTTGAAACTGTTAGGTATAGGAACTTCAGCTAAGTTGATACATTGATATATACTGTTATTACCATTTCCATATCTCAATATATAAAAAATGGTTTGTAACAGTTTCAAAATCCTGTTTATTTTACCAATAAGTTATAAAAGGATACATAAGGATATAGCGACTGTAGCGAAAACCTTTGAGGTCAGAAAATAATAGTGGTTGTTTCATGGGAAAACATATCTTCCCTAGTGTTTTTTCCCCTTTATTATTAGACATGTAAAGCATGAGTGATGCTAGCCACTCCAAAGGCTAGTTGGTGTTAAAATCTTAAAATGCCATCTGCTGGATTGATCAGGCATCAATATCACACCTGTGGTAACATACCAGCGGGAGCAGGTGTTGGTGGCTGGAATATGAAAAGAACAAAAAGGAAGCCACTGGTTTACAATGGCCTTTCGAGTGCTGTAGATCTACAGCAACTATGTAACATACAGTAACTAACTACTGTTTTAACTGAATTGCACTCTTTCTCGTTTTATTATGCGTTACGTTATTTTCTTGTTCTGATTAGTCCAGCATGACCCATCAGAACAGAAAAATCAGACCAGCATATCCCTACTCCAGCTCAAGTTTCTAGGATCTACCCACTAAATCACACAGTCATAAAATAGCCAAAAGTTTAATTGTACAGTGTTACCACTGCTGTCCTTGAGAAGTTTTCTTTGGTGGCATTCTTATCGGTGTACATGAAGATGACATTTAAAAGTTTACACTAGCTTGCAGAAGAGACTTAGGACACTATTATGACTACTTGCCACATTCACTTGATTTTAGCTGAAAATGTTAAACATTTGAGAATGTCATTCGACTATATGTTATAGTTTTGAACAATACTTTTAAAGGAAGCATTCGTTTTTTTTAATATTACAGTAGTTTACACCACAGAAAGTATAGCACACTGTAGCTCATGTGGTGTTTAGGAGAGGGCAGGCTAAGGTGAAGAGGAAAAGGCTATCACATATAAAAACTGTTATTGAAGTATGAAAACAGAAAATAGCACCAACCTTATTTTTAAGATATGACCTAAGTAACCCATTCAGAAAGTGAAAAAATAAAACCTCAAAATGAAATTAGCATCATTTCTAAGCTTTAAAACTGGCTTAGGTAAAATGCTGACAGATTATGAACCGGCCCTTTAAAGTTTCATTACAGTGTACTAGCTCAGTTGAGTTGTATTCAAGAAGGTATCATCTGAATATGCATGTTAGGGAAGCTTAATTCTGATCCATATATACAGTTCACCTACAGACCAAACTTTATGACAACAGACAGCTGTGGGGTATTTTTTTTTGTCCACAGACAGCAGAAAAAAAACTCCGTCAGCAGATTCCAGCACAATAAAAATCCAATGTGATTTGTCATCCAGCAACAGGAAGGTATCTGCTGAACCTTACCATTCCAAGCATTGCTGTTATACAGTCTAATCAAACATGGAGTATATGGTTATCCTTTGTTAGGTATAAAAATCAGCCTGCTCAAAATCCTTGTTAAGCACATTCTAAACCGTTATGCGCATTCCGAACAGTTGTTATGCACAGTTCAGAGGTCATACAATTTTAAATTTCTCATTTATTCTACACCTAGCTACTTACTAACCACCCAGTGCCCAAAGTCATACCTTTTATCTTTCAAAAGTCTGGAAATCTGATTTTGATATGTGAGTAGAACAAAGAAATGGCAAGATTTTTTTTCTCTTCAGTGGGGGTCTGTCACTCTAGTGTAAAAACCATATACTATAAAAAATAAAATATGGTCAACCACACACAACTCGGCATGTGTTTCCATCTCGGGGTTAAGATGACAGCATGGACCTCTTGAGCTTCATATGCTGTCATCTCAACCCCTCGATGGAAACACAGCCTTGTTGTGTATGGTTGCCCATACATTATTCTCTGTTATCCGACAACAGAGATCCAGAAGCCAGTGGAATTGATGAGCTACTTTTTCTGTAATCAAACTATTCAAAGTTCATGTGGTGAGAGGCATGTAAATTGCATTCCAAGAGCACAATAGCAGGTAAAGCCCTAGAAGATGAAGTCTCAGCTATATATATGCTATTGTGAGAGTACATGAGGTGACAGTATGGAAAACCAAAACTATGCTCTTTTCACACCCCAAAACAAAGCTAGCAACCACCCACTCTATATCCTTCCAAGCACCAACCAACCACTGGAACAAGTCTGCTCCTACAAATACCTTGGGGTTACCTTCGATTCAGCCCTCACATTTCACACCCACATCGACACCCTAACATCCGCCACCAACACACGGCTTGGCATCCTATTCCGCCATAAAAGCTGCCTTCCCAAATGCTCTCCGCTAGCGGTTACATCGTCTGCTTCTGTCCCTTTGTAGACTATGGTCTACCAGTATACGGTGCTGCCGACACCACTGCACTAAACAAAATTCACCTAACCCTGAATAAAGCGTGCAGATTAATTACTGGTGCCCCAGACTCACACACACCTGTCAGCTATATGTCGATGCTAACCTGCTTACCCTGGATGAACGGCTCGATACCAGACCTGTCTCCTCACCAAAACCCTACTGGCTCTCCCCTGGGGTAACAGCATCCATCCACCAGAGCCTCCCACCATTGCAACACGGTCTTCCTACAAGACCACTCTAAAGGTCCCAGAACAAGAACCAGCTGGGCCAGAGGTCCTTCAGCTATAGAGCCCCAACCTGGTTTAACTCTCTCCTGCCACCATCACCAATGCCATCACCATCTCCACATTCAAAACCGCACTGAACCACATCTTCAGCACTCGAACTGCTCCTGTCTCTGAACATAGCCTCCACCTCTTTATTTTCTTCTGACAATGCCCCCGGCAGCTCTCCACTCAACCATCCCCTACACCACTTCCATGTCCACTATGCCTAGGTTTAACCTGGCCAGTGCCAGCTGTTTCAATGTTTATCTACCAGAATTGCTCACTTGATACCAACTTGTTTAATACCTGCTATCGATTACATGTACCCTGTACCCAATTGTATCTGTCTGACCACAATGTGACGTGGCACCTCTGGTGAATGCCTACTGATTTTTGGCAAATCTTTGCTATGTAACTGAAACGCAATGTATGTCTTTATGTGACGAAGTACCTTTGTAAACGAGCCTCTGGCTCAAAGGTTGTAAACTGATTCTTAAATAAATAAATAAAATTTTCCAAGGCATGGGGAAGGGAGGAGTTCAGTATTGCCTTTCAAAACACTCAATCATAATTAGAGGATGAAAAGCTATAAACCAGCCTTTTGTGGTTTTATTTCCAAATTATTTGCAAGTTTTTCCCCCATGTACTGTTTCAGGTTCCTAAAGCAAGAGGGTGATGACAGTGATGGTGTTGAAGCACATCATTTAGAGTATATTTTGAAGCCAGACTATGAGAATCCAGGATGAAAGTATGTCCATGTATGGGTTCCAACTAATGGCCAGATGGCCTGATAATCGCATAGTAGGCTCTGCAGTACTGAAAGGCCCTATGCCAATCTCACTAACCTTTAACCTCGCAGACATGAGTGATGAACCAGTATACCAAGGTAGCAAACCCTAGCAATACCCCGGTACATCCCCCTCTCTATGTTCTGCAACAAGTCCAAGAAATCACATTGTGGAAATCATTAAAGATGACTACTTGCCTATAATTGTTTTAAGCCTGGAAGTACTGTAGTCTTTTAACTGTATTACTATGCTTACTAAAAGTCTAAAACCTCTTGCACATAAATAAACGTCCTTCCTTTCTACTGGAGCAATACATTCTCTGTTCAACTTCCCTGACGCCCTTCAGTTTCTGCTAAGCTCCACGTTTCCCACGGCGCAGGGAATTCCACCTGTGCAACTGTGTACAGCAATGCACTACAAATGCTACTCCTGTTCAAAGGAAAACTTTCCTGCAGCAGTACAATGAAGGGCACCCCAAAATGGTACTGGCTCCACTGACATCCAGCCCACTCTGC
Source organism: Neoceratodus forsteri (assembly GCA_016271365.2). Taxonomy (NCBI): domain Eukaryota; kingdom Metazoa; phylum Chordata; order Ceratodontiformes; family Ceratodontidae; genus Neoceratodus; species Neoceratodus forsteri. The sequence continues at coordinate 943,196,361 of CM028137.1, forward strand.
TTTTGCCAGATGAACCTCATTTTTCCCTTAAAAGTCTACAATGATCTTTCAGGGGTTAAATTTAGATGTTAGCATATTTACTTTGTGCCTGATAAAGACGTGCTACTGAACTTGACCCCAAAGCGTCAAGGCCTTTCGTGCATACCCTAATAGAAATGTATTAGGTGTGCTTACGTTATGTGGTCAAATGTCAGCTTTGCGCGCATGGTTAAGTATTTCAGCATCCAAATTCATCACCTTGAACATTAATGTAAAACTCAAAAAAAATATCCCAATTTACCAGGTGGCAATGAAGTTGAACTACTGCTTTAAACATTACCATAAAACTCCTTAAAATATCACTATTCACCAGAAAGAAATAAAGTTACACTCCTGTCATAAACATGATCTTAAAACTCCTAAACAATATAATGATTCACCAGATAGCAATGAAGTTGTACTGCTGCTTAATGAAGACCATGATAGTATAGGGGGAACTGACTGCCCCAAGACTTTATTAGCTCTACCTGCTTGGCTACACTTAACATCACAACCCTTGGCCTGTGACATCACTATCTGTTGCTATGGGAATGATGATTTCACAAGCAGGAGGATTATGATGTCAGATGTCGATAGACACAGCAGAGGTTTAGACTGTGATCCCATTTTCATAGTAATGTGCAGAGATATAAAGTAAAGGGAGAAGACAAATACAGAGGGTACACGAACTAGAGATAAAATGCATCTAAAAAGTTTGTTTTCTCTATGCCCCCACCCCACCCCACCTCCAATGTCAAGGTGATCATGGTTGTTTGAGTAGTAAAGGTTTACTGTAAAAGTTATGGAAACAGGATTGGAAATTCACTGTAGGGCTAAACCTAACAAAATTTACATGACTCAGTCATACATTTATAGATCAGCAACTGCCAAAGGCGTACTGAGCTATGGAGAACTGATGTGATAATGAAATATTTTTGATGAGAATACAGGATACAGTTTATCAATGTTCTTGAGTGGAGATGCACACCAAGAGAAACCTTGCAGCATGAATAATTTCTGACAACAGGCCCTAAAACTGATACAAATTCATTTTACATGATCACTGCACATACAGTAAATACACACTACACAGAGGGTAAGTATACTGCACTCCCTAGTAAGCTGGACTCAACACCAGAAACACGGATTCCTAAAAAAAGGAGCTAAACAAAGCATATTCTTTCAATGCAAACTTATTTCTGTTTTACGGTGTACTATATATTTTATGTTGTTGTTGGAATCGTATCACCTTCATGCTTCATTTATATGGCGGATCAGTGTATGAACTATCTACTCAAAAGTTAGCCAGGCAACTTCAGAGTTAAATGAATGAAAAGTTGAACCTCAAAACTTATACAGCATGTACAAAGACATGTCATACAGAATCAGAACAAAATAAAACCTAAATCTCAACAATTATGACAGTGCATTATTGCAGTCCTTCTAAATAAGAGACAGTTAAAAACCAAAAATGAGAGACCTTGATGGACTCTCAACCTGCACAAGTAATGTCATTTTTGCCATCAAATAAAACGAATGAGATGAACAGGCTGAAGGGTGACAAATCTGACTCGGGTTTTAAATAATTGATTAGCGTTTTTTTCTTGGGACAATACTAACTGTACAGAAAGCATTTATGTAGTTTTCTAGAAGTGTCATGTTTGTTAAACACAGTGAGGCAAGTGCTATGCATTTTCATAATGTTTCAGAACTTTTATGAGCAAAATGCTAATCAATATTTAGAGTTAAATAAAACCCTGCGACTTCGAGTGATCTAGTTGTACTCGGATAGTTCAATACCGAGTTTTACAACAGTTATCTCAAATAAATTATAACCGTGACTAAGCCAACCTTAGGACAGTGATTTATCTTGTTCGATCATTGAATCATATTTGTCCATGTTCTCTGTATTTGCCCATCGAGGCAAGAATGGTCTGTTCAAAACAAACTCTAGTACAGATTACCTTCCATAACTGCTTTGCATGGTTAGTTTTCAAATGTGTGAATCGAGATTAGATAATCTGCTTTGAGTTGCCGTAAACATTACATGAATTATACACAGTAGTTAATAAATCTGATTTGCAAACTGTCTAGGGAGTCGCAATCCTTATCGGCCGAAGTGAAGTACATCTTTCAAGCTAACTGCACTGTACATGAAATGGCATGTTGCTGGCATCTGGTTCCTAAAATTAGAATAAATCAATATCATTGATTCAGGAGCACACAGCATGCTTGGACATAGAGATTCGAGTGAAAGCAATATAGTCCAAATAGAAGCAGTAATATAAATACCTTGTTAAACTGTATAGAAACACACAGACCTCAAGTTACTGAGTCAATGATGCTGCAGGTCCCCAGAAAAAAAAAAGTCAGTTCCACTGAAAAGTTTGAAGGCATACTGATGTATGTTCCCCACTGCCATTCTTTCACTGTAAAGTACCGTTTCAAAAGAATTCGGAAACATAGTTTTTATTTATACATTCTATTCTGTTCTATTCTATTATTTTGGTAACTGGGTAAGGCCCAGTAGGCATAAGTGCCCGTTTTCAAGGGCAACCCGTGATCACTGGGGTGGTCAACTGATTCGCTCAGAGTCGCACAGTATGCAAGTGGAGGTTGTGGGAATCAAACCCAGGTCTGCTGGATGTACCAAGCTCATTCACAGCTCATTACTCTAACCTAGGCTATACTCCCAGCCCATACATACATCTTCATAACCTGCACCCCAGTGTAACTTAATTTCAATTCCAATTATTTCTGCCTTTGGTTTTTGGGGGCTACTTGAGCAACAAGACTACGGCACCTAATACAACAAATACAGGCTGAAGAACCAGATTTATTTATTTTGTTAATGAGCGACTCTTACTAAATAAATAACAAAGGATCACAACCCTCTGTCCCACTAATGAAATTGGATTTTCAACGCAGTGCTCTGCAGAGACATACCTGTTCAAAAGAATGGCTAGACCATGAAGTGTCTGACCACCAGCCACTAGAAGCCTTCACTTTCGCTGTGCTTTTTGTGGGACTCTTTTTCACGCTGTCCCGCAGGTTTGTGAATTTGCCCCTGTTTTTTGAGGTCGACGCAGGCAGTGTTGCAGAACTGTAGTACCTGTGTGAGTTCTGAAGCTGCGGCTGTTGCTGGAGAAGCTGCTGTGGCTGTGGATGCTGCAGCCTGTGATCCCCCTGCATCCCGGGGTTATTTGAAAAATGAACCACTCTTCCCATTTCAGAACCTTCCGGGGTACTGCAACAGTACTCATGGTTGTAACAGAAAGTGGTCATTTAGGAAAACAAAACAGAATTAAATGGTTGTAAAGGAATAAAAAAAAAAAAATAATAAACTTTATGGCTATTTGCAGATGTGCAGTGGTTCAAAAACAGCTGCTTTCTGCAATATGTGCGTTGGGCAAGCAGAAAAACGTAATCAGAAAAACGTAATCCAGTTCTAGCCAGAACTCCCCCCACCCCCCTCTTTGCTCGCTCTCTCACCATTCCAATTAATGAGCACCAATGGGCACTGCACATGACAGCAGTCCCTTTCCAGGCATGAATAATCTATGCACTGCACATGACAGCAGTTCCTTTCCAGGCATGAATAATCAATGCACCGCACAGATTGCTGTGTGGGTGGCAAAGGTCAGCTGATATCTGTGAGGGCTATGAAGGGTTCAGTGCAGACGAATCCTACTAACACAGACACCTGAAATTTATATTTCTAATTACTGCCTCCAAGTGTTACATTAACACTTCAGTAAAGCTTTAGTAAGTCTAGCCAGCATCATGCAGTCGCTACAAGCAAAACAGCAGTATTGCAAAAGGAAGGCTCCACCCAAAATGCATCTCAGGGTTGAATTCTTGTGGCTGCTTTGGATGTGACATGTTTGGGTAAATAGCTTTTCTACATTTTTGCTCAGCTGTTTTCATTGCTAAGGAAAAGGCAACTTGCCAACAAGAAGACAAAACTGCCAAGGAGAGAATACAGAACCCAAGGCTAAGATCATTTTTTTTTCCACGTTCTTTTTCGTCTTGCTGTGCAACAGAATTTGAATTAATTCTGCACTATTCAGGATGGTGATGGGCATTTTTGTATAATTCTGAATTTTCTATTTGAGTGTGTCGATACGTAATATTAAGTTTATTACCATTGCTGTATTAACACTACACAACCCTGTGCACACCCTACCCCATCCTTTTTACTCCTACAGCACTTGCGTACAACTCGAGCCTGCTCCTGGTACACTCATGCACTATAATGATTCTGTTGCATTATTACTGTTTTGTATGTTTATATGTTCTTTTGTACGATTTTGGACATGTACTATAATTTATCCAATGTTCCACTACTGTTTATTGTAGAATACCTTGTGTTCCAACTGTTGCACAATCTTATAATTTTGTATTGTTTGTACTACCCACATACTATTGTAACTGACCATCCTTCACAACCCTATGTAACCCCTTCCCACCAGGCTGCACTGTGAGACGAGCAACTTGTTGCTCAGTGTGCCCTCCTGGTGAAACATTTCAATAAATAAATAAACACTAGAACTGCCGTAGTTCATTAAAGCGCATAATCACACATGCCTACAATCAACGTGAATGCAAAGTTGTCATACAACCTCAGAAACTTTGAAAGACCCATTGTTAAGCTTAGGATCTCCTTTAACATGTAGAATAATGCATGGGGAAGTGTGCATTACATATACAATAATGCATGGGGGTGAGTGCATAATGAGAAATTATGTGCACCCGAGGTATGGGATGTTACATAAAGCCTGAGGGGTTTATGAAAGCATCCCACACCAAGGGTGCACTTAATTTCTAATTTATGCACTCACCCCCATGCACTATATATAAAACGGCAAGAAAAAATCTAGAAATCTCATTGGCGAAGAGAGCTGACCGTACATTAAATCTCTGTATATGCACAGTCATTCTGGTCCTAAACCACATCACACAATGAGCAAATCAGTCCTCCTACAACCAGAACTATCTTCCTTCACTCTCTCTAGAACCAGAACTGATCTTCCACCACAAACATGGCTGCTACCTTTACACTGTAGAAACCTTCAACTGGGCCCTAAAAATAAAACTACCTTAAATATAAAATAAAACTAATCAAATGTTGTTTACCTGATCATCACACTCTCCTTACACACATAAACAAATTAGAAACATTAAGTATTGTTTATAGTTTTCATTACAACTGTTTCTTTGCTAACAGTGAAAAACCCCCCTTCTGTCTTTACCTGCTCATCAAGGAAATCTCTTCTGCTTTCCTTGACAGTGAAATGATTAAGTCTCTGGCTCTAAAACAGGTCTTTGTTGTCTGTGTGTACAGTATGATGTTAGAGGAACATTCTGCTATAGAACTGAGCAGAATTTTGAATCCCTGCATTCCATGGTAAACATTCCATGATAAACATTCCATTTTTGAATGTGGGGAAACACAGAAAAAAAAAAAACAGAATGAAGAATGTAGGCAATAATACTATATAAACAAAGAGAAAACGTGGTAAATGGCTCACCCTGCTGTTTGTCTTTTAGGACAGAGTGAGCAGTTCACGATGCTGTCAGTGAGTGTGGCAATTTTGAACCACGCTCATGCTTGCAGCACCAGGGAACTGAGAAGCCTCTGTTATGGCTTCCTTTTAGTTTTGTCTACAGAGTAAGGAGAATGAAATAAAGTAAGGGGGCTATGTGTCATACTTAGAATAAGGAAAACAACATTTCTGAATTGTTGTGGCTGGCAGGGGAATAAGAAGCTTAAGTGGGCAGGGAGGTACACACTGTAACACACCACTTTAATCTAGCACCAATAGGCGGAAGGACTATTTTATGTTAAAAGCACAGATTCACCTACATTTTTACTTATTTAAAAATGTGTTTCAAAATAAAAAAAATGCTTCTAAAAATAAAAGGCCATTTTATAAGCGTAATATGACACTCCCAGGGTTGTGCATTACGGTGTGATAACCGCACTCCTAGGGATGACTGGCGCGTGGCCCTCGGCCTCGTGCCTAACTACGCCCCCTAGGAGTGCAGTTATCACACCGTAATGCACACCCCATCATGTTTTATTGCTTACATGTAATTACTGGGGGACGTCTATTCTCCAACCAGATTTCCCTAAATAAGAAACTGTGTTTAAAAAAAAAGTTGTTTTTTTAATTACAGGATGTAGCACTAAAATAGGTGAATAAAGTGTGGCATACTGTTGTAAAATGTGCATTTACCCATTTTTTTAAAGACTGGCAAAAAATAAGTTGTTTTAGTTCCGGTCAGAACAGCAACTGCTTCCTTCCTACACTGAAAACAAGAGTTAGTGAAATCCGAAGGAAATATCAAAACTAATATTATGAAACTCTCAATCTGCAGAAAAAACTTAACTGCTTATATGCTTGTCGTTTATATGTGAACCAATTTTTACGGAGTCCAGGTCATTTATGTCACGGCGATATGCAAATGCAGTTGAGGTCAGGGTTCATAGTGTGTGGAGATGGCAAGAGAAAGCGAGCGAGAAAGCTGCCAGTAATTGGCATGAAAAGGTTAGTGGTGGCTAAATATTTTGCTGCTGTTCACTGGTGTGCCCCCCTGCTGGTGTGACTACTTTTGTTGGCAGTGAGAAATAATTCTGAGAGTGCTCGAAAGGTACTGAGCGGGAGCAGGGATAAGGAGCTTTGAGAGGTACTGAGTGTGAATCAGGCTGAGGAAAAGCTGGCGCATGTTCGCAGTTATAATCCACGGGTTATAATGGCGAACTATAGCCAGCTTCTCTTACGAGAAAAAACGCCTCCCGGTCATTACAAGAATTTTATATACACCTGAGGTGAGGACTGCTACATAAACCCTGACAGCAAAGCTGGAGAGGTTAACAAAAGCATCCCACACTGAAGGTATGTACAAAATTTGAGTTTTGCTCACCTCCCCACGTTGTATTTTATATAACTGATGTTTTTTTGTTTTGTTTTTGCCCTGGTGTGCAGTTTGGCCATTAGATGGTGCTGCTGTGCACACTAACGGGTTTTGTAACATGGCAAAATGAACAGTAGGTCAAACTAGGAAAACAATTGGTGAAAAGGCATCAGGTGGTACAAGAACAACACGGCATTATGGCACGATAATGCCGTGTTGCTTCCAAAGTACAACAAGTAGCCACAGGCTAAAAAGAAGCAGTGTTGGAAAAAACGAAAGGCAAAGAACAGTACAAATGAAGTTTAATAAGAGCAACACTAGGTAGGTTAGACGATCAGTAGGACAACTATAACAGAGGCACAGTAAAAAAAAAAGTTGTAGGAGGCAAAGAGAAAGAGGTAGAAATGGAGACAAGCTCAGTAACGGTAACCTTATGTTGAACGAGAGAAATGGAAGGATGGTTAGAAGACAATTGTGGGAATGATGACAAAATGGGTAGATGTGCCTTTCAGGAACGTGTCACAGAAGCAGTGAGGCACACGGGATGCAATGCAAGGGAACAGACAGGCACAGAGTGAGGAACCGGAAGTACATGTAAATTTCAAGACGTTTACCGTCTATGGGACACTAAACTTCAATTATGTAGGAGAATCGATAGACAGAGGAAACAGGAAAGACACTGGGGATATGTGAGCACATTGATGGAGTGACTAGTGCAAAGACAACTGCGTCAGGTAAACAATGTAAGAAATGGGTAGAGACTGCTAAAAGCTGTATGCAAATGAGACACAGAAGCTGATGGCGAAGGAGAAAAAGCACAAAATCGGGGTCCTCCTAACAAGCATAACAAACGAACAGCCATCAGAAACATCAAAAAATGTATACCAATGGTTAAGCAATACAGTAGTGTAGCAATGTGCAAAAGTATAAAAACAACATATATCTATGTAAGAGAGCTTTGCAGAAATGTTTCAAAGTAATAGTAAACTGAACTGTATAACTTCAATACTGTCACTGTGTGATTTATTATAGCACTAAAAATACACGTCTCACATCCAAACCATGATATAAGCATATTATATCTTCATAGTGGCATTCAATGGAGTTAATGGCTGGAGTTCATGTACGACCGCCCGCGCCTCGTGCCACAACGGTCCCAACCATGCATTAACTCCCCATTAGATGCCACCTTCGTCGGTGATTAATGCTTACATGGAAACTCCCCACCACCACCACCACCAATGGTGTTTTGTTTTTTTTGTTTGTTTTTTTAACTGGCCTTGTTTTATTTATTTCTTGTGGCCAATTGTGGCAGCCACAGTGGTTTTGATCAACTGTGCCAGGCAGAGTAGTTGGGGCAGTGGAAGACACAGCCCCCTGGTAGCACTATGTTGTCGGGATAAGGTGCAGTTTCAGAGCCGAAAAGGCACTTTCAATTTTTTATTTTCTTTAAACGTGATCAGGACCTGGACTTTACTTGTACTGAGGGCACCTTATGAAACACTGCGGCTGACCGACATAATCTCTACTTTTACCCAGGTGAGAATGTGAGGGCAGAACAGATGTGGGTTTCGACAATAAAAACAGTAGTTGAAGTGCACAAGGTGAACTGCAGTGCGTGGCTTGTCACAGATGAAACTTGCTGCGTGTTCACCGTTATAACCAGCTGGTCATGATGGAGAATTGTAACCGGGTTTCCCTATGGGGGGAAAATAGAGAGTAGAGAGCCCAGTTATTATGTTTGCTTGAAACTTTTGATCAGGAGAAAATATGTTGAGCTGCAAACAGCTTGTTTTCAAGCATGTCTTGAGGGCTGGACAACAAGGAGACCACAGGCTTAATAAATGAAGTGTCGGTACAACAAGAAACTGAAACGCAAGGAATACAAGTAGACATGTAAGCACAACATATCAATAAACACAAAGCACCCTATATTGGTGTGGTAACACCAAAACATCAGGGCCTCCATCCAGTTGTACTTTTAGTTATTTATTTGTTTTATTCAAAAGTTTGGTAGCCGGAAAGGCACACTGAGCCAGAGCTCATTTCCAGGTGCAACCGGGGTAGGGTAAATTGGAACAAAACAACGGCAGTTACAAAGAAATGAATCAACTTCTGCAGTTGTAATGTGCAAAATACAGTGTGGGCGTAAAATTAAATAATAGAAAACTAAATACCAAGGAGTATTTATTTATTGAAAAGTTTCACCAGGTAAGGTACACTGAACAAACAAGTTGCTAGTCTCCCGGTACAACCTGGGGGAGAGGGTGGTGGGAGTTACAAAGTATCAATGAGTACACACAGATTACACAATAGCATACATTAACACAAGTTAAAGTGAATTACACAGTAGCATGAAAAGCAAATATTTACAGGGTAGAGAAATTAAATTCTGTAACAGTGAACTTGTGTTGAGACATATAATGTAGCATTACTACAAATAGTGTCAAAATAATGATTTCCAAGGGATGCGTGGGTGAGACCAGGAGGGTTTAGGTAGAGAGGCATGACCCTCAGATGAGAGAGGGGGAAATGTAAGGGAGCAAACAGATATAGGGAGGGATGGCAGTGGGAAGAGAGGAGAGGTAGTGCAGCAGGGAGAAAGAGAATGGGGAAGGGGGTAGGGCAGTAGGGAGGAAGGAGAAAGGGGAGAGGATCGAGGAGGGGATGGGAGAGAGACAGCAGCAAGTGGGGAGGTGGCTCTAGTAAACATTTTAGGGATAGTAGGGATAATGCATGTCTAAAAAGAGGAGGGAGCCAGTTCCATAAAGGGGGGAGATGGTAAGAAAAGGTTGCTAGACCGGCACAAGAGTGAGGGTGGGGAATCATAAAGGAACAGGAGTCTCTGGATTGAAGGAGACAGGAGAAGGCAGCAGACATGGGGAGAAGAGATGATAGGTGGGTGGGGAGCAAACCAGTTTTTTCCAGAGAGGGAGGAGCAGTGGGAAAGACGATGCAAAGTTAAGGGGGCAACAGTGAGACTGGAATAAAGGGAGCAGGGATGCGTGCGGGGAGGAGAGTTTGTAACAAAACAACAGAAGGCACTGAAGAGAGTGCCAAGCCTAGTGAGGGAGAAGCTGTGCTGTAGACTACATCAGCATAGTCAAAAAGCAGGTCCTTGCATATGACAGCAGGGAGACAGTCCTTGTTTCGGTAGAGGATGCCTAGTTTGGGGTGGAGTTCTGAATGCATAGCATCGATGTGTGCTGAGAAGTCTAGGTTGCTGTCTAGCCACACACTGAGGTATTTATACATGTGGACAACCTCCAGTTGGGTGCCGTCGAGGGTGAAGAAGACAGGAAGAGGAGATAGCCTTGATAGCTTTTGACTGGTGCCAAAGGTCACTGACACCATCTTTTTGGTATTTACTTTGAGCTGGTTGGCTTGAAACCATCGTAATACATTACGGAAGTCTCATTGTAGCGAGGATGCTACAGCAGATGGGGAGGGATCAGATGTGTAGATGACAGTATCGTCGGCAAACATACGACTATGGGAGGAGACACAGATGGAGGGGAGGTCATTGAGAAAAATTGAGAATAGTATGGGGCCCAGGATAGTACCCTGAGGGACACTTAGAGAAGGGGGGAAGGGAGATAAAAACGTACCCACCTGCAGATTGTTGGTGGTTGGTTGGATAGGAGTGGAACCACTGCACTGCTGAAGAGGAGAGACTGGCTAAGGCCATCTTATTTAACAAGGGTGGATGGGAAACGGAGTCCAAAGCTTTTGTGAGATCAATAAAAATAGCCCCCATGATGAGACCCTTGTCCATCCCTGTTAGGATAGAGTACGTAATGTGGAGAAGGGAGGTGATTGTGGAGTCTTTCTGAAACCAGACTGGAAGGGGGATAGGAAAGAGGAGGAGTCAAGGAAGTTACCTAATCTGGAATGGACTAGTGACTCCTGCAGTTTAGCTAGAGAGGGTACGAGAGAGATTGGCCTGTGGTTGCCGGGGATAATGTGTCACCCCCTTTGTGAATGGAGAGTACCTTAGTTTTCCAGGCAAGGAGGACAGTGCAAAGTGAGAAAGAGAGGTTCAGAAGGTGGGTGAGTGGGAGAAGGATGGTGATGAGAGAGATGTGGGGGAGTTTGGGGTCTAAGTTGTCAGGGCAATATTTAGAGAGGTTGAGAGATTTGAGGGCAAGGAAGACTTCCTGGGGGAAATGGAAGGGAAGTGAAAACCAGCTGTGGAGGTGGTTTGGGACAGGGGGGAGCAGTTGAGGACAGAGAGGTAGAAGCACAAGTTGTGAGGCATTTGTTGAAAAGGAAGGCGACAGCAAGGTGGTTGGATACTAGGGAATTGTCAGCTTGGTGGGGGGTTGGGGCTGGTAGGGAAGGTGGTCCAAAGAGGGAGTGAAAGGCCAGCCCAGCGGTTGGATTTCCGCCACAACACTGGCAACCAGAGTTTGGGAGCAGACTGGTCACTGGAGGAGCCTATCCGGGAGAAGGCTTGAGCGTCCCATGACTGCTCGCCTCTGGGGGAGGGAGGGAGGGGCCAAGGCTCAATAGCTATGCCCAGCAGACCCGAGCAGAGGCTCCGGGTACAGCAAATCCTGCTTGCAGGAGGGGCCGGCCAAGATGCATGTTGGACATTGGCGCATAGCGTCTTGATGTCAGGACGCACACCACACGTAGGGAAAGAAAGAGGAAAAATGCCTCCCATCTCCGGGAAGATGGAGCGCTGGAGTGTGCCCTCAATGTGCCACCACCCACCTGGCTGCCTTGACCAACACAACCAGAAGTACGGGGTGTTAGGGCCCCACCTCATCCCTGCCCGGGGGCAATCCGTGGCTCCATGAGTATCAAGGATGGACCAAGGTAGGGTGGCTAGCAGAGGGATGACTCCTAGGCACTCTCGAAGGGTCAGAGATGGGGGGGATGTAGGAGAGGATAAATAGAAAGTTAAAAAAACCAAAACAAAGAGGGAGTGAACTATTTTCCAGAGGTTGGAGGGGTAGCTTACGTTGGATTGAAGGTTGGAATAGAAGTAATGGGCCTTGACTGCACAGCTAGCCTTGGTGCAGGAATTTCTGAGGTACTTGTAGAGCTGGTGGTCGGAGTCCAAGTGGGGGGCCTTAATGTGGGACCAAGCCTGGTCCCTGGTTTTGCAGAACTGTAGGAGGTCAAGTGTAATCCAGGGGTGGTGGGAGCACTTAACTCTGATTCTTTTGAGGGGGATGTGGGCATTCTAGGCGTGAGTAAGAATGGCAGTGAAGTGTGATAGGGCTGAGTTGACATCCTGGGCAGAGTAAACCCAAGGACCAGTCTGCAGAGGTTAGGTCATGCAAGAAAGCATCAGAGTTGAGAGATCATAAGGGTCAAGTTGGTGCCAAATATACCGGAGGATTTTGGGGGATGAGCTTTCCTGACACTTGCGTCTAGCAGGCTAGAAATCATTGAAACGTCTTAAACATAACATTTTAATTTCATGTTTGAAGTAGCTTATGTAACAGCAGCAATGTCTGTATAGATACCGTTTATCCATTTTATATCATCCTTTTCTTATGCCCCCTTCTCACTTGGTATGGCCCTCTTCCCCTTCTTACTGGACCCTGCCCACCTACCCAACACTTATGTTCTCCTCGCATCCCCCCCCCAAAAAAAAGGCAAGGCAAGGCCTGGCCACAGCCATGCAATGTTGCATGCCCCCTCCCAAGTTATCGGCAGGTGAAACCCATGGAGAGGCTGGTGGCGGAAAGTGGGGCACCGAGTGCACCACGAAGCATCCTGTATGCGCCAAAGAATTTCCCTTTTTTCAGGCCCCCCCCCCCCCAAAGATGCCTGGCATACATAGAGCTCCAAGCACAGGCATGCCACTCTCTGCTGGTGTGGAGCACATCCAGTGACCTCGCTCCCCTGCAGTACATGCCGTGCACAAGGGGCCCCCCAGATGGAAGTAAGGCAGCGGAGGCAGTGATACTCCCTCTCTCCTGGATGCTCAATCTCCCCCCCCCCACCCGGCACCTGACTATCCTGGCTTATTCCCAAACCCAGGAAGCTGGTGGCACTAATGGTTAGCTCTTCCGCTGTGCTGACTGCTCTGTGTCCCCATCTTTTAAGATTCCCTTTTTTCCACATTATCATTTTTTATTTAAAGTAATGGAAAGCTCCATCTGGACCGAGTTTGCATCATTATTGCCTTCTATATTTGAACACCCGCTGCTTAACATCCCTTTACCTGTGACTAAGATGAGCTAGCATGCAACAGACACCGACCCCTGACCTTGTAGCACACTGATGACATCAGAACTAACACCAGGCCACAAAAAAAAAAAAAAAGCTTGGACATAGAAAAGTTGCTCACTGAGGGAAAACCTTTTTCTCTAATGGATTAAAACAGAAACTTGTTCATCATCTCCATGAGGTGTATGGTGCCCTGGCTGCTGCTGCTCTCTCTTACATACTGCACTGATCTCATGTCTCGATGCATGCAAATGGCATAGATCTTTGAGCTGAAGCAGCCAGGAGACTTGACACCAAATTAGGGGGAAAAAAAAAAATTCCAATCATAGCAATATAACTAATCTTCATTTTTTTAGTGTTGATAACCAGTTATTTTCTTTAATAACCAGCTGGTTATCATGGCAAACGTGGGTTCATAAGTGCCTGGTTATATAGGCACGTGGGACCCGTGCTCCAGCAATATTTTGCAAAGCAGGCCCAGCCCCACCAATAATTATCTATCACCACCATAGTTTTTTTGTTTTTGTTTTCTGGCACTGTTTTTTCATTTTTTCCCCATTTATTGTTCTCTGCTGCGGCATGCACCCCCTGTGATCTGCATGTCCCCCCTCCCAATGCTGCAAAGGGAGTGGTGTGATCCTCCCCCCTGCACCTATTGTGTCCCATTTCTTTTTTAAATTGGCACCTTTTGCCCAGAATTCAGTGCATATACACGTGAATAGATCAGGCCAATTTGATTGGGTGGTAGAGAGTGGAGTTGTGCAATGAGCATGGTGTGGCAGGTGACACGGCGATGATGGTGAGAGGAGTGGTCAGTCAGAGAGAGCTGATGGCTGAGCCAGGTCGGGAGTTTGAGCGGTGGTCATAGACAGATGCGGCTGTGGGCTGTGTAACACTGTGGGGTCACTCCGCCCCTCAAAGTAGTCGAGAGGTGGTAGGCTGTGAGTGACCATGTGATGGTTGTGACTCACACAGACAAGGAGAGCCTGTCAGCCTGAGGAAGAGGACTGAACCAGCGATGACCTATGGACTGCGGTACACTAATTATTCTCATTCCTCGCTGCTAAGTTAGAAGTTATAACCTAGCATCCCACTGTGCACTGTTGCAACAAGCAGTAGCTGGTTAGTGAGGGCTGGGTATTTAATTTGTGAATGTAACAATTCTATAGTGCTATGCGGAGTTGCATTATTATTAATGCGGGTCAAATTGTGTATAGCACGCTGCATGTATGTTGTTTGCAATCCTAGTTGGTTCCTTGGTGATGCAATACTTAATCTGAAGGTGCAATCCCCAAAACAAAAACAAAAACAAAAAAATGCAGAGTGAGACTATATATATTATATATACATACATACACACACACATATACATACAATAGGGGTGAGAGATAAATGAGTCTGATAAAAAAACATGTATTCTCACCGTAGTGAAATAAATGGGCTGGTGACATACACAGTACAAGTATAAATGTAAAATCTTACATTTTTATACCTATAGTCTGTACATCGTCAACCCATTTATTCACACAGTGCATATGTCACAGTCCCTCCCAGCCGGCACTTCTTCCCACAATGTCCCCTACAGTTCAGCCTCCTATATTCTACTCATAGCCACCCCTACCACCACTACAGACTCACTTTGTCTGCAGAACCTTCATTAACAACACAATCACATTCTAAATACCTTCTGTGGACCAAACACATGTACCAGCTGCTAACTACTACCGGCAATATGTAACTATAAAGCTGCCCCCCCCGCAATGCACTAGAGGACACTGCCTTCCATTTGCAATAGCCCTTTAAAAATCGTACCTGTCTTCCTTCATTCCCCAAAAGTAGCAGTTGCTCTTCTCCCATTCTGCAGTAAAAAAAAAACAAAAAAAACATCCGTATCACGATCCGCAGTGATTCCTCTACAAATGGTTACATTCTGCTGGACGTTACACTTGCGAAACCGTTGGCAAACACAGAAGGCACGAACATATGGCATACACATAAAAAGAACTGCCAATGGTACAAATCAAATAGCCCCCAAAAATGTTCTGCTTCACACCACCGTGTGTAAATATTGAACTATAATCTCCACCAGCAACCTCAGTGATTCACATAGTGAACAGCAGTACCGCCATATTTTACAAATGATTCAACCTGCCCATATACACACAAACAGCCAATCGGAAGCATCACTCTCACTGACTGACGTGCCTACCTTAGCAACGGTGCTCCAATTCCCAGTCCACACACACACAAGGATATTAAAATACAAAATAATTCCACAAGGACAGACATAAAAGCAAGACTTCAAAATAACCTAACTCCAAATACAAGTAGCACACAACATGGCCCTATTGTATAAATCGCACCCATGATGTGTAGATTGTGGAATATGGCAAATATTCTCACTCCTGCATCGTGAGGTATGGATATCCCACTCATGACTTCAGCACTCGTGAGATATCCATGCCTCACTCTGCAGGAGTGAGAATATTTTCCATATTCCACTCCTGCCCATCATGTGTCCCCTGTATCTCACTCTGTCTATCCATCTGACTGGTTTGATTAGGATGAAATACAATTACCGAAAAGGAGAAAAAGTTTATTTAAACTGTATTGTTCTCAAGTGGTTTATGATTTATTTTCCATGTAAACAAAGCCACAGGGTAAACTAAAACCTGTTTCAGTTCCCAGGCCAAGTCTGAGTCTGTGTTATGTGGTGGTACAGGAACAGCTGGGTCCTGTGTGGCTGCTTATTATGTATTTTGTTATCTATGGCTGAAGCGGCAGTACACGTTAGTATTGAGTTCTGTGGTACTTATTTACATTATAAAAATAAATACAGTGCCTCATCCTAGAATCAGTCTGCAATATTAAAGGCTAGATTACGCAGCAAGAGAGAGGGAGGCACATACATCAGACAACAAAAGCAGGTAATTTAAAAAAAGAAAAGGAGGGGAGAGACGGTCATAATCTGGTGGAGGGGACAGCAGCAGCAATCCCTTGTTCGCTAGAGCTGATATTTTACACTGGACAATGATGTTGCAGAGTCAAAGAACAGCTGTAGCAGACAGGAAAAGGTTATACACTGGGCCCAAACTGCACCTTGTTACACAGTGAGAGAAAGATGAGCATAGAGGGTAAGCTGTAGTGGTAGGGGATGCTGTTATATGATTCACAGCTAGGGTTCTATCAAAGAGTGTGTACACACATCATTCAGGGCACACATCGCTGTATCTTCATGCTACGGTTGAGTCAGCCGTAATGCAGAGACGGCAGCACTTACATACAGGATGCAAGTGTGTTTTAACCAGGTAAAGCGTACAACATCTGTTCAATGCCGACAGACAGGTGTGGATTGTTAACTGACTGTCTTTGATGCCAACTGTAGGAGAGGCAGGGGGCGATGATTCCTCCAGCATATTGTGGTGTCGACAGAGTAATAGGGAACTACTGCTAGTTCTTGGTATATGACACTACATTCTTTTTTTGGGGGGGGGAGGGTAGGGTAAGCTACTTGGACTGTGTCTGTTTTCCATTTCCTTTTTGGTCAAATGTATGCAAACTTATGGATTGGGATACCCCACACCAGAGCTCTGCAGTGCTGCTGCATCAGACCCAACCTGCACAGTGTACACCTTCAAGGCCAATGCAGTTACTTTGCCCAAAAATGATTCACTGATGCATCAAAATGGGACTTCCCAAGGGGCAGGCAGATGAGACTTCTCAACCTCTCAGAATTAAAAAAATGTGTAGCTTTGGCCTTCCTTTTGGGTCGCACCTGGAAACAGCAGTAAGAACTTTACTCGCACTGTTTTCCACCTTTTTTGCCATCTGTTGAACTGTGTCCACATGCTGCTCCAGGGAATTCACTTTTCCTGCAAAAGTGTCCAGCTTTTTATCCATATCCTGTACTGATCAGCAGACTTGCAATAAGGTATTATTTAGCACAGGCAGCGTAATAGCCCCTACGGCTTGTTGCAAAGGCAAGAGATCTACGGCCTGCTTGTTTGGTGCCGAACTGGTTTTAGGCTTGATAAAGTCAGATTGTGCATTCGTGCTCTTCAGGTGGCCCATAATTAGACTTCTGCTGTATCCCAACAGTTGTAAGTGTATAAATAAAGTACCGAAATGCAGTTCAAAATAAGTTTTAAAAGGTTAATTGCAGTCCTTCTCAGAATCCGATGTACCACACGTCTGCTCCTCTCGGTGTCCTAGCCATGACCCCATAACCTCATAACTTGCACAGCAGTCTTTCTATGATGGTTTTCTGCCACAGAGGCATAGGTCAGGAAGTGCAGGCAAAACACGAGTAAACTACACATGTAGCATTTATTATCAACAACAGTAAAAAATAAAATTGTGCAGGATAGCTCTTGATACAGGCAGTTCAAACAAAAAGTCCGTCTAACAGCCTCGTTAAAATCTTCAGCTTTCTCTCTCTCTAAACAAAACATTGCTCTCTTTTTATAAGTTGTTTTTCCATGGCAAATAAATTATGCATCTTGTTCCACACAATTCATTAAGACTTTTGTCAGTTTCTTTCCTGTGATCAGCCAGAAAAGTACATTAGTCTTCTTAATAGGTGTAGCCAACTAAGACATTCTGTCCCAGGACTGACTTCCAGCTGACAACTCTGTCAACAAGCTTGTGAAGGTCAAAATATAGCTCAAGGTTAACCCTGTTGTATTACAGACTGCTATTTTCAAAAGAAACCCAAACAGCTTTCTGCATTCTTTTCAGCAGTACAATTATTCACATTTGCAAACCAAGGTCCAATTCACATAGGGCTGGGATCGCAGCACTTCAGTTAGGGTTGAACGGTCACTTCTAAATTAAAGTCGAAATGTTGCACTTTAGTAACTTCACAACCGTTCAAGATCTCAATGTGACAAGTTTTGTTCCAGTTAGATTCGTGAGTGCAGAGATATGAAGTGTTAAAAAGTGTATAATTTACAATTTTTCCCCCCATTTCTTTGTCACTCCGCAGTGCAGAAGTGGTTTCGAATTTTGGTCTGAAATTTTCAGGGTAAAAAGGACTTGCCTCACAGATGTGCCTTTTGCTGGTTTGATGAAAAATATTAATCCATTCCAAAGTTATTAAATTTTAAAGTGCCCATTATTTTCAATGGGAATTTCACTCTCTAGTTAGATGTCCCGCTCGAAAAAGGATTCTTTGTCACAAATGGGTAATCCTTTTTCTGAAACCGGTCATCCTGTGTCACAAATGAGAAATCTTTTTTTGTGCCACCGCCATTTTGCTTTTCGGTTAGCGAGGGTAACAAAATTAAATAACACAAAAAAAATATGTTTAGTAGAAACCAGCACATGTGTTATGTTAATCAGGGCCCATTTCATCCGATTATGGTGTTAGTTTTTGAAAAAATGAGTTAGAAATGTGTTTTTCAAACATTTTAAAATCTTCTGTGTCTTTTTTCGGGCTCGGGAACCCTTTTCTGCAAATTGCAAAAAAAAGAACACGAAAAAGGATCCAGTTTTGCAAATTTATGAAACAAGAACACACAAAAGGATTATAATACAGCCCTTTTTTGTCATTCCACAGTGAAGAAACATTAATTTGGTCTGGAGTTATATGGGTTTGAAATTTTGCTTTATTTCCCATTGGCCAACATTGTAGTATGAGGTATTTCTTTGTCACTCCGCAGTGCAGGAACAGTTTGGAACTTTGGTCTGAAATTTTCCAAGTAGAAAGGGCTTGCCTCATAGATGTGCCTTTTGCTGGTTAGGTGAACAAAATATATTAATCCAGTCCGGCGTTATAAGGATTTGAAAATTCGGTCTGAGCATGCTCAGTAGCACTCTCAGTTAGCTGTGACCTTTCGCAAATGGGTAATCCTTTTTTGCAAATAAGTCATGGTGTGGGCCTTGGGGTCATCAGCCCTAATGCTCACCCTATTCTCATATACTCTAGACATCTCAGCTTCTTTCATGATCGAATCGGGTGAACATTAGGGCGGACAACCCCAAGGATGACTCAAGCAGAACATACGCCACACTCATTCAGCATTCGGGCCTCACGTGCTTCAACCGACTGTCAAGCTCTTTGCCATGATAGCAGTGTTACTCTGAAAGATTCTTCCTCTGACGGCTATTGTAGTTCTCTTGATGGACACTTGCATCTCATCTGACATTTTTCACCACCCAACCCTTATTCATTAAATAAAAAAAATGCTTTATGTTCGTGTTTACAAAAAAAAAAAAAAAAAAATCACTGCTGCTTCTGTGAGGTGCTCACTGTGGCCGCCATTGATCACATGGAGCACTCAAATGGAATAACAGAACGTGAGAAGCTCAGCTGTTATGGCCAAATGCGAAGGACAACTAAATCAGTTACTTTTAACTTTTAAAATAAAGCTGTTGAGCAGAGGTAAAATCTTGTTTTCCTTCATTGCTATAAAAGCAAAAAAGGTACTCCCAGGGGTCACATTAATCATCTGTTCATCACCCCCTGAGGGCATGTGGCACTCGGCTGTGCCACATTACACCCCCAGGGGGTGATGAACAGATGATTAATGTAACCCCTGGCCATGCCATATTGCTTAATAAGTTGGAATTCCTCCAATTGGGATAACCCCATGTGCTGCAGCATCTCGTTTTCATGGGAATCACACGGTCGCAATACACTTAGTGCCCATGCAGGGAAACCACAAAGCACAAAACAGCTAACTGGAACAAAGTGGTGGATACAACCGCTTCCTACCTGCAAATTGTGACTCAGTCTGGTGCCCCGGGGATGAACATAAGGGGGTTTAACATCAACTGTTACTTTAAATAGCAAATACTCCTGAACTCTGATGCAATGTCCTAAAAGCAGACTCGCGTACAGTAACATCCAGATTAAAACTATGCATTGTGGAATTTATCAGGGATCTCTAAATTTGGGTATAGGAAATGAAAAAAAACTATGATTTCATTATTAAACAATGGAGCAGGAAAGCTTCAGCATAGACTTACAGCAACTGTTGGGTATAGTAATCACAGAACTGTCTGAATATTCCCCAACATTTCTAACTCTGAAATAATGTTCAAAGCAAGATGGTCTGCCTCCTGTGCACCACAGAATTGCAAGGTCTCTACCCACCCCCAATAAACGATCTGTGACCTAGAAAAGCAAACACTAAACAATCCCTAGCTTCTCAGACACTGCCTAATACCTTCCAATTACTTGCATATCTATCTCAAGTGGCTGAGCTCAAGTCAGGAAGAACTACACTACGGTTTCTGTGAAAAAAAAATAAAAATTAAAGAAAATAAATCCACTGACCCAGATAAGTAATGTGAAGTATCATGTCTTAGACTCAATGCCATCTGTCCCTAGTCAGACAGTGCTACAACCAGTTACTCAGAAAATGCTCAAGATTGCTCCACTCACTCCCCTCTGGCAAAATTGCTAACCTCCTACTAGCTGCCCACACTTGGTTCTTATGTGACTCCACGCAGCAGTGTAGGCTGGAATATATATATATATTTTTTTTAACTTTCAGTCTTTATTTTGTATTGGTAGACAGATACGTATACAACATCAAAAAACATGGAATAAAAATAACTTAAAAATAGACAAACAATTGACATACAAGTGCACTGCCATTCTGTAGGTTATACTATTTCATTTGTTGCCTTGGCTGGGAACATATAAATAAATAAAAATACAGTTGACATTTTTTTTTTTTTTTAGTAAACAGATGCTTTGTGAAACAGCTTGGGTCATGGTTGGAAGTCTACCCTGAGAGGTGAGACGTAAAGGACCCATCTTCTCCACATGTTCTCAAATGTCTCATGAGACTTAACGCTGGCAGTTAGTCTCTCCATCTTATAGATATCTATCATTATCTGATGCCAAGTATCTAGTGTAGGAGGCAAGGGGGAACCCCAAGATAGACTAGATGTAGTCCCTTCCTTTGCCAAATAAGATATCCCCTGTCCAATTTTGCAGGGACAAAGGCATCCAAGAAAGGCAGGGAGAACGCCGCCGATCTCCAGGGTGCGAATCCCCGGGATGCCAGTAGTCTCTGCCAGCAGTGCAGGGTTGAATGAGTATAGGGACTGGCAATATTCTCTGCTCTAACTACTGGGGGGGCGGACAGTAAGGTACGGTTCACCTCTTCTAGATCTTTTCCCTGTAATTCCACCCACTTCCATTTTGCCTTATAGGATCTGTCCAGCCAGAAGATGGGTATTCTAATTTGAGAAGCAAGGTTATATAATCTAAAATTAGGTAGGGACATACCTCCTTTTTGTCTGATTAGTTGCAATATTGAAAGATTAATCCTGGGTTTTTGATTGGCCCAGATGAATGATGAAATTTTTCTCTGTAGTGTTCTATAGAAAGTGTCAGGAATCTGAGTTGGAAGAGTCTGGGCCAGGTATATGAAGCGAAGGAGAACCACCATCCTGACAGATTCTATACGTTGATACATGGACATGGGAAGGACTCTCCATCTATCTAGGTCTGCAGTCATTTTGTTCATGAAGGGGGGTACAGTTCAGAGAGAATAGGTCATCATACGAAAGGCCAATCCGCACACCAAGGTATTTGATGCTCTTCAGATCCCAGCAGAAATTATAAGTTTTCCTCAGATCTATATTTGGGATGAAGTCCCAGGCCAGGACTTCAGTTTTGGCTTCATTAATTTTATAACCTGAAATCTCTACGAACCTTTTTAGTCTATCCAAAGGGGGGGTAGGGAGGTCTCCGGGTCAGTGAGATACACCAAAAGGTCATCTGCGTATAATGCTAATTTATGGGGTGTGGAGGCAACCTCGATTCCAGCAATTCCCGCCTCTTGTCGTAGGACCTGGGCTAGAGGTTCCAGGTAAATTGCAAATAGCAGAGGTGACAGGGGGCAACCCTGTCTTGTTCCGCGAGATAGTGTAATGGGGTTAGAGAAGGAGCCATTTATCCGAATATATGCTTTGGGGTTCGCATACATTAATTTTATTAGCCCAATCACTGACTGTGGTATCCCGACTTTTCCTAGCACCTCCCATAAAAATGTCCATTCGACCCGGTCGAACGCTTTCTCTGCGTCTAGTGATAGCAGGAGAAACGGAGACCCGGCCTCCCATGCTCTCTGCAGGAGATGTAGTGTTCTTTTTATGTTGTCCTGTGCTTGACATCCAGGAATAAACCCCGTTTGGTCCAGGTCAATTATTTCCGGGAGAAAGGACTCGAATCATTTGGAGATTATAGATGCAAAAATGTTATAATCCATATTAAGTACAGAAATAGGTCTGTATGAGGAGCAGGACGTGCTATCTTTTTCTGGTTTTAATATGCTGGTTATGTAGGCATATCTCCAGGAGTCAGGTGTTGATTGGCCCGTCTGTACTCCCCTACAAGCCTCTAGGAGGGTAGGGGACAACTCAACTCTAAACACCTTGTAAAAATCCCCAGTGTACCCATCCGGGCCTGGGCTCTTGTGTGACTTAAGGGCCAACATAGCTTTATCTAATTCAGATTGAGTGATTGTTTTCTCTAATAATTGTTTTTGCTTGTCTGAGATCCTCGGAAGCCGTAGGTGCTCTAAAAAGGTCTCTATGCCCCGGAAGTCTCAGTCAGATTCAGTACTGTATAGGGTGCTATAATATTTCTGAAAGGCATGTTCAATTTCTTTAGGGAGATTGGCCAATCTCTTGGTATCAGGGTCTCTTATTTGCGTAATATTGGATCTAATTTTGTGTTGTCTGATTTTGTGGGCCAGCAGGCGTGTAGCTCTGGGACCCCCTTCATAATGTTTTTGCCTAATGCTCTGCAGAGCCTGCTCAGTGCAGATATCTAAAATGGTCTGTATCTGTTCCTTAGTTGCTTGGAGAGGAAAGACCCCCTCATCACCAGCGGCATGCAATGCCTGCAAGTCACCAAGTTGCTGCTGTAAATTATCAAGACACGCTTGTTGTTTCTTTTTATAATGTGTCGCGTATTTAATTATTTCCCCCCTAAGAACTACTTTAAGTGTATCCCAAAGAACACCTGCTTTAGTATCCTGTCCCTTGTTGTCTTTAAGGATCTGTTTAATTTTTTGTTGCATTGTTTCCCTAAAGTCCTTAAGGTTCAATAAAAAATTATTAAATCTCCATAGGGTATTGATTTTTCTTTTCTCCCAAACCATGTCCAATGTAAGGATCGAATGATCCGATAGTACAGTCGGGGTCTGTGTACAACTTTGCATTTTATACAGGTGTTCTTTAGATACATGTAGGAAGTCTATTTGAGTGTATACTTTATGGGGGCGGAGTAATGAGTGTACTCCCTTTTATTGGGATGGAGATTTTGCCATATATCAACCCACTGGGCTCCCTTTAAGCAGGCCTGTGTGACCCGATGTGCTGAGGTCTTTTTAGCGGGCCTCTTACTAGAGGTATCCAAGTGGGTCATGGCCAGGTTATGATCTCTGCCCATCACCAGGACCCCTTGACTCCGTTCTATAACCCTTTGGAGTAGCAGGTTCCCCGATATCTGGTCCTGCCCCAGGGGGGATATATATAGAAACCAGGGTGACCTCCTGCCCCTCCAGCTGCCCCACTGCAATTGTCTTCCCTCTTAATCTGTGTAGGAATTCATCAAACGGAAAGAAACATTTTTAGGAATCATGACCACTGCTCCTCGTCTTTCCCCCTTACCATAGGTCGAGGCCACTATTGTAGAGAAACCAAATTTGGAGAGCTTTTTATGCTCCTGTTTGTTTAGGTGCATCTCCTGTAACAGGAGAACAGAGGGCCTTAGTTTTTTTAAGGGAGGAGATCACCCTGTATCTCTTAATGGGGTTATTTAACCCATTCACGTTGAGGGAGCATACCCTGACTGTGTGGGCCTTATTCATTGAGCTGTGAGTTAGTATAACCGGGCAGTGGATCTGTGCCAGCTACTGACCAAGACCAAAAATAACCCCACTTTGCGGGTGTCAAAGATCTGCATCTATTGAATACAACAACAATAAATTCCTGAAAGATAGCTCCCAGGGAGCCTGATTCAGCAAGGGGTAAAAACCCCCGAAGGCAACCATATAGAAAATGAAATACATTCATGTGCACTTTCAAAGAATAGACAATATAAGTAACATTAACATATTTGAACCTTGAGAACCTATTTACATTGATACTTCCAATGTAGAGGGGGGTAACCCCCACCTAAAATCGGACTGAGCCTCTGTGGGAGGAAATGTGACCTCCATTTCAGTCAGGCCTCCCAGACCCCTAAGAAAAGAAACTCTGGGTCAGGTAGTGGGGACGTCAACCACTAGGGGGAAGCGGCCCTGCGTGAAGTGTGAACGCCTCTCCTAACAGCAAGCCCTGATGGGTCGTAGGAAGGGCAGCTGCATGAAGATTGGGGATTAATGCAATATTTCTCCACCATCCACCTCTGTTTACTAGACTGATCGTGTCTTTTGAGAAAATTGTAGTCATACGTCAACTCTCCAACAAATCAAAGCACTGTTATAAAGAGTTAGCAATATTAACGCTTCTCTCTCTAGGTAAGTTGGACGCCTTAACTGCCAAACAAGGGAGTGAGGGAGACAGGGGAGAGAAGAGCTTCAGCAATAAATGCAAAAAAGAGATAGGTAGCTGTTTAACTTAGATTCTCTCCTCGGCTTTGCCTTGCCAGAGCTTCAGACATTCAAAAAACATAGAGCCCCAGTAAGTTCTCATACCGTATGCCAGATCTGATTTAGTTCGGGTATTAGCATCCTGACTGTCCATCGCTGTAGCATTAGAAGAAGAGCGATTATTTCCGATAAAGTCCTTCACCTCCTGAAGCGAGCGAAAACCCCTCTAGCTGCCTGTTCCTGTACGAGAGTTTGAGATGCTTTGCCACTGCGAGCGAGGGGGACGCTTTTCCTGTGGGACCGGACCGCCTGACTGGAAACTCCATCCTCTTTTTCCAGTTCCATGATGGCCTCCTCTGGGTTCGAGTATGTTACATTTCCAGAGTCCCAACAGATCCTCAGTTTCGCCAGGTAGGGGGTATGAAACCTTATGCCTTTCTCCTTTAGGAGTTTGAGAATTGGAGCATAGGCTACTCTTTTTTCAGGATTTCAGCAGGGTAGTCATTATCGAAAAACAGTCTGGTTGCATTGTATGTGATATTTCCTTTTGCCCACGCTGTTTTTAGGATCGTTTCCTTATCTTTAAAGCTAGAAAGTTTTAAAACTACTGAGCGAGGTCTGGCAGCTTGGTCAGTGGGTTTTTTTGATAGGGATCTATGAGCTCTTTTGATTTTGAACTGGAACGTCGGGGGGAGGTCAAGCACATCTCTGAGGAGGTCCGTCCAAAAATCCTCCATCTTACCGGTCTCTGAATCCTCCGGCAGACCGTATATGCGGAGATTATCTCTCCGGGACCTCGCTTCCAGGTCTGTGATTTTTTTCCTGAAATTTGTCATGTTGGTCAATCAAGAAGTCGACTGCCTGATGTAGGCGCTGGGTCTCTTCGGCTACTTCCCCCGTGGCTTCCTCTGAACGGTCGAGCCTTCCCTCTACTTTGGATAATCTGTTCTGAAGCACTGTAAACTTCCTTTTGTTTTCTGCCCAGAACGCTCTAATTTCTGAAAGAAGGGTCTCGTATCTGGACCAGGAGAGCCTTTCACTCACTCTCTCTATCGGTGTCCGGGTCGTGATCGTCAGCCATGCTGTCTGGAGGAGAGGTGCTGCGACTGTGAGAGGGCCTCTTGACAGATCCAATTGCATCTGCCCTTTCTCGTAGTCTCTCCAAGCGCGATTTCAGCTGGTTTTTACTCCCCTTCATTTAAACTGTTGAGAATGACAACTTTTAAGCTGTATTTACTGAATTGGGGAGATATATCTGGTGGAGTGTGTGAGAGCTTCCCCTCTATGCAGCCATTCGGGTGGGTGACATCACTGAAAGTCTGGAATATATTCTTTATTAATTTGGTAGTGGCACTCGGGGATCGAGACCGATGATCATCAGCATGTGTAGCTACTGAGCACTCCAACTTCACCTTTGCTTCTTGCGGGCCCATACACTCTGAACAATGACTCACCTGGTTCTCCTCTCAGACCCTGACCACTGAATATGTATGCCCACCGCCAGCTTAGAGAATGGGGGAATGGGTGTAGCTCATTCTTTTAAGTGCTTTTGCATTATATTTAAATATTTTATATTATGTAACAGTGGTGTGTATGTGTGCAGGGGCAGTCATTGTATATGAGCTCCGATTCAATGACTTATCCCTAAATAAACCTGGATTCAGATTTACGGTCCTGGGCATTTACTGTCACCAGCACTGTCTATCATGCAGGTTCACCTCTTTTTGTGTGTGTGTTAATACTTTCTATTTTTGTTCCATATTTCCTCCTTGCCTGCCATCATCACATACCTTCTATTAACTCATGCCCTTCTGTTTGATGTAGGAGTCCTCAGAAATGTTAGACTGCTACCAGTCTCTGCTTGATGTCTCTTTTTGGAACCTATGATCAAAACCCACAGCTTATCCACTATGTCTGGGGACAACACCCCTATTCTCTAAGTCGGGGGGGGGGGATACTCATTCAATGGACAAGGTCTTAGAGGAGAAGCTGGTGAGTAGCTAGTGAGTTCTCCAGGTTGGATCTCTCCAGTCACCAGAGAGGAGGAGGAGTGATCTGTATGAAGCATTCCAACTCGTTTGAGTCCTGAGCCCACTGCCCCTAAGAAACCATTGTGGGATTCTTATATGGAGGCAGGTCAGCAGAATTATCAGGAGGGCAGTGGCCATCAGACCAATCAGTCTTAATAGACAGCGGATCAACACAATCGCTTGAGGTCACCAGCTGTGTCTGCACCACTAGTGCCATGGCACTGTCTAAGGGCAGAACTGCCAAAGCAAGACCCATGTTCAGAACAGCTCCAATGTACTGGAACCACTGACAGGGGATTAGGACCTACTTCGGCTCACTGACCAATATGCCAACTTGGTCGAACAGTTGCCTGGTCCGAAACAGTGTGCACACTATTGTTTCCCAAGACAGGGCTTTAAATAGCCAATCTACACAAGGGAAAACATGCAGACCCTCCACACGGAGGGCCACAGCTACCACTGCAAATACTTTGGTGAAGACATGCAGAGCAAGGCAGAAGCCAAAGGACAGAACATGAAACTGGGAGTGAGAGCCTGAAGCATGAATCACAGATATATTCTATGAGATTTTCCAATTGAGACATGAAAGTAAGCAGCCTTCATATCCAGTGTGACCACCCAGTCCCCTTTTAACACTAGAAGTAACAGAGACTGGAGGGATACTATTCCGAACTTCTTGTATTCTATGTACATGTTTAGGTCCCTTAGGTCCAGTACAGGCTGTAAATACCCTGTCCCCTTCGGAACCAGAAAGTACCAAGAGTAAAATCCTTGCTTCATTTCTACTGCCAGGACTCATTCTATAGCCCATCTGCAGAAGATGGATTGAATTTCCTCCATCAGAAAGGCTAGGTGCCCCAGAAGGTACCACTTTGGCAATGGGGGAGTAACTGGAGAAGAGAAAGGGAGCTCTAAGGCATGCCCATGCTGAATCACCTCCAGAACCCAAGCATTTGTAGTGATCTCTCTCCATTGTTCTAGAAAGAGGGAGATAAGACCTCCAACCAAAACCTCTTGATGCAGTGAGGCTGCAGGCAAGAGAAGGGAGTCAGAAGGAGCCAAGGGCGATGGCGGTGCCAGTAATGGTCTGACTTTTTTTAAGTCTGGAATGGGCACTAGGGGCAGGTTTGTGGCCTGTGAGGTAAAGGGCTGAGGCCTCTGTGAACCACGGCCAGGGCCTCTGGAATTACCTCTGACAGGATGGGTACAGGGCCTATGAAAATAACCACAACCCCTTCCTCGGGTTTCATATGTGCAGGGACCCAAGCGAGAGTCATTCTTGAAGTCTGCAGCTCCCTTAAAGTATTTTCAACATCCTTACCAAGCAACTGCTTTCCTCTGAAAGGAGCATTCATTATAGACTGTTGTATAGCAGAGGAAAAAACAACCACTCTAAGCAAGAAGTGGCATCCAATGCATATGCCAGAGGCAGCAGCTCTTGCAACAGCATCAGAGGCATCACAGACTGATCTGAGGAGATGCATACCAGCCACTTGGCCATCAGCAATTGTCTGCTGAGCCAATCTTTTGTTCTGGCCTTCGGGCAAATTTTTTATCCAGTGGCCATAGTCTTCCAAAAGCAATTTTGATATTTAATCATGTATCCCTAATTGTATGCAATTCCTAGGCCTAGGGTAGCTATGGAAAATGTCCTCTTACCCATGATATCCACTTTCTATGACTCTATGTCAGGAAGCAGGAAATTCACGGTTTTGGTACTTTATATCTACTGTGAGCTGCCATTATTATAAAAGAGTCTGTTTCAAGCTGTGATGAATAATATGGCTTAGCAGTAGGGGCAGGAGATTGTTGAACAGCAGGCAATTTTACAGGCCTATGCCAGGCAGCCAACATAGCATCCTCTAGAACCTAGTGCAGTGGAGGGATAATCACTGTAGGAAAGGCTGACACTTACAAGAACTCAAAGATTTCTCCTGAAACAATCCTCTTCCTCAGCCTGGAACCCCTGTTTGGCCTGTACCTGTTCAAGGAAGGCCTGAAATGAGACATCCTTAGGGGGAAGAGTTAGGTATATTCACCACGCTCCCTTCAGAGTAGGAGGGCAGAGTGGGGCTTGATCTAACCACATCTACAATTGCCTCTTCTTCCACAGCCTCCACCTCTTCCACGTATTCTGGATTATATTCCAGCTTGTCATCGATGTCCACCATTAAAGGCGTAGAGTCGACAGTATGAGGAGGAACAGGAGGAGAAGCAGATGGGCGTCCCGTTGACGGTGGCCCATCGGAGCCAAGTATTGAAGAAGGGGCAGAATATGGAAGCGTTGATGGACCAGCCAGGAGTGCTGATGACACAGGTATCGACTGCAGCATCAATATGCATTGAAACAGTTCTGACTCTACTTGGTACAATGTCTGCATGGCAACAGAGCCTGAAGGGATTGTCAACAGAGGAGACATTGAGGAGACAGTGCCCGATGGTGAAATAGGCTGTAAGCCCCTGACTGGAGAGGATGAGCCAATGCTGGACCCTGACCTTGATGTCTATAAGACAATCGGGGGGCAGCAGGATCCATGGCTGTAGCCAGGGCCCTGTTCTTTCCAACTGACGTACCTCATCAAAGCGGTGAGAAGCTTCTTTTTCCTTTCTTTGCTTTTTTCTGCCTGCGTGGTGGTACTTATCTGGCAACTTCAACAATTTGCCTTTTTTTTTTTTTTTTTTTTTAATGAATCAGTACCTGCTGCCATTGATCACACAGATCGGCGAGCCGACAGTGATCCAGGAAAGGGAGTGGGAGACAATGGAGAAGCTGCCTTCGCCGCAGCCTGTTTCTCCATTTCTTGGATTAGAAGAAAGTCTTCTACAGCTTTCCTATGATGTCTCCTGGCTACCTGTGCATGCTTTAACGTCGTGGTTTGCACCAAGGCAACAGATACAAAAGGAATGGTCGTTGTCTTTATAAATTTTAATGTCACCACAACGGCAATAGCAGAACAATTCTTTATCTATTCATTTAAAATAAAAAACAGAAGTATATAGCAACAGCGAAATACCTGCAGAAGTTAAACGACATTCTTCAGCAATGGTGGAACGGCAAGCAGTCGACAGTGGGAGACAGAACTGAGGCATGGTGAGGACGGCGAAGTTATGTAGGCACTGACAAGGCATGTCAACATGGGTGGCCTGAGCCTGCAAAAAGTTTCTGGGTGGTCCTGATGCCAACAGCTTACGGTTCCATGATGTGGCTCAACGGAAGGAGATATCCTCGAAGACATTGGTCTTGCCCAGCTCATGTTTTCAGTACAGTATATGCAATATATTTGCCTCTTTACCTAACAACTGGAACTTGGTATGTATTTTATTTTACTGCCCCTTATGGTCAAGTTATACTGCACTCTCCGCGCCCCCCCCCCCCGAAATGAAATGCTACCTGCCCAGTATGTCTCTCCTGGTTAAATGTTTGAAATAAATGAGTAAAAAAAATAAGGCAAATAGAAAGATTTCAGCTCGCGTTCCATGTCTTGTTCCAGTTGTTAGCACTCTCCAAACACTTAGGTATGTAAAAGTATACACACACACACAAACACACACATCTATACATATTATGGGTTCCACTAAAGCATTTATGCATGGGGGGCCACCATGCTTCCCCTGTTTATAAAGCAGAGCCCTGTTCCCCAATACTGTTACAATTACAGCATTCAATGAACTCACAAAGGAAAAATTAAGTAAAGGTGCCCTAGAGCTACAAATACACACATGGAAAGAAAAAGAAAAGTAAAAAGATTCAGAGAAAGAAATGCATGAGACAAATCAAAGATCAGAGCTGAGTACCATATGAATCACTCTCACAGGTACCGGGTCAAAATAGTATGGAAAAAACTGCGCATGGAATACCGCACTGCAGGACGCGCAAATGGTTCTACAGCGACGGGTTGTTTCAGTGTGCAGTAAGAACCACTCCCTCTGTCGCTGCAGGCTGCCATGAGGGAACATGAAGGATGCTGCTTGGCTGAGCCGCTCCCGTTGAGTGGCTACAGTACCTTCCTCCGTGGGGAGGGGACCTGGGGCTGCGGTTCGGTTCTCCCCAGATCCCACTGTAATGCATTTTTTTTTTTTTTAAACAGCTGGCCCATCGGCACAACAGTTGGATTTCCACTTGCGACCTGGGTTCGGGAACGGACTCAGGTCACTGGACGGTTGGCCGGGGGAGAAAGGAGCATCCCAGGATGGCTCGCCTTCTCAGGGGGGAGGGTGGGGCTGCATCTTGGCACCTGCTGACTCCTGGTGGAGGCTGAGAGCACAGCACGGTAGCCTGAGCTGAAATAACTGGGGGAGTGGTGGACGTCGGTGGATGCCCTGATGTCATGTGGCACGCCACTCCCCGGGAGAAAATTCAGGAAACTGCCCTGGTCAACCGGATGACGGTTCCTCCAGTCCCCCACTGCCGTCAGGCCTCGCTTGCAGGCCCTCAGTGGTACCCAGGCCAAAAACTGAAAAAATAGTGTGCTGGCCACCCCCACTGGTGCCTTCCCTCTCGGAGGAGGGGGACCTGCCTGGCAAAGGGATTTGGC
Organism: Neoceratodus forsteri; assembly: GCA_016271365.2. Taxonomy (NCBI): domain Eukaryota; kingdom Metazoa; phylum Chordata; order Ceratodontiformes; family Ceratodontidae; genus Neoceratodus; species Neoceratodus forsteri. The sequence continues at coordinate 943,227,606 of CM028137.1, forward strand.
GGGTTACCCAAGGGGCCACAATGTGAGGCTAGTGGCTGGCGTGAGGATGAGCAAGTAGATAGGAAAACCATGAGGAACTCAAAGGAGGGTAAAACAATTAAAAAAAAAACAAACAAAAACACACACAACAACATTTTCCCTGGTCTGAGTTTCTTTGTTCCTCGAAGTCCATGACCCCCAGAGTTGATTATAAGTACAGGGGTGCGGATGGCGCAGCCCCAGCAAAAAGTCAGACAATTGCTGCATTTTCAACAGCGTGCGCACTTGTTGTTTCAGTCGGGATTTTGTCCCAACACTGATAGAGTGCACGCCATTGTGTCTGCTCTGTTCTTTGTTTACACGTTTTTGTCCGCAACATTATGACCACATGCCACTCTTACGTTGCTCAACAAATGTCTCCATTCTTTAAAATTTTCTAGAGGAAACCATATATGCATAGAAACACTTTTTTTTTTTTTTCAGCTTTTGGTCCCAGCCGCCTCCTCCCACCAACTGGGGCCGGGGACACATATGCATTTTTTTTTTTTTTTTTTTTAAACGGATTTCTCCCGACACGCCCCCGGCCCACAACCATGCAAGTGTGTGGAGGCATGCTATGCACCTTGTGGTGCCAGCTCAGGCCCTTCCACTTCACGAGACTTTGCCACCCCCTCTCTGCCCACGCTACCCACCGCACCTTCACCCGGTGGGAGCGGAACTATGAGGGGGGGGCCAACCCACCCTTGGAAGAGGAGAGCTGCCCACTGGCATACTCAATCCTGCTCCGGCCCCTCCCCACCGGCACTCGGATGACTCAAGGTTGTTCCAGAACCCGGGTCGCCAGTGTAGCGCGAGGTAAGGCATCCAGCGCTTCAACCCTCTGCACCACCGGGCCAGCAGAAACAGATTTTGAAAAAACAAATTGGAATTTGAACTGCAACCAAGATGGTAGCATAAAAGTTTGCTCCATTCTGAGTTCAACATTCATTTCATTCTGTAAACCTAGACACCTACTAAAGCCTTGGGTAAAAACAGCAAACCAAAACTATAGCAAATAAAAAACTTAAAAGAACTTCCACTTGTATCCCTCTCCCCAGGTTGGTTCTAGAGACGAGCTTTGGCTTAATGTGCCTTTCTTGGTTACCAAATTTCAAATAAATAAAGCCAAACAAATGAAAAAGGTAAATTGTTATGAACTATTCCACAGGAACAGAGTCTCAAAAACACGGGCCATGAGGGGAAGTTGGTGGTGGTGAGTGTGGGGAGGGATGGGGGAGGTTTAGGAGGGGATGTGAGAAAATAATATTTTACAGAGAGAGTGGTTGAGCTGTGATACAACCTACCAGCATAAGCGATTGGGTGTCAAAACCATTAAGAGTATCAAGCAGAGCTGGGACAGAGTTAGGGGCTTAAAAGTTACTCAGGGTGGTGGCGGTAAGGCATGGAGCAATTGGGGGAGTAGGGGTAAACAAAAAAAACTTCAAGAGGGCAGACAATACAGATCAATGGCCTTTTTCTGCTGACCTTGTCTATGTTTCTATGGATTTATTTGAGGGTTCTTTTTTCTGTAGTAAAAGTATTTACAATTCGGACTTCATTTTAGATGGGAGAATATACAGTGAGTGGACTGAGAGATGCGGTAGAAACTGTTAACTGTCAGGGCCAATGATGAAAAAAATGACTTCTGATTAAAATGACACGGCCAAAGCGAGACTGTGAAATGGACAAAAGGATAAATTCATCCTGGATTTTTCAAAGAAGACAGTGCCGGTTAAATGACCTTAAATGTACTGCTCTTTAGGAATGGGAGGCGTTATCTTGCTCTATCTGGCTAAGCCCGATTTTACAATTTCTGACCAAACTTTTCATTTCACTGACTAACAGACTTGTCAATCATTTATGAGATCTGTGTCTGTGAATTTATCTACAAGAAAACTTGGCAAGCCCTTGCACCAAGACACATCAGGGGCATCGGAGTATACTGTTCATCGCCTGGTTACTGCCGCATGTTATTCCGAACTAAAGTGTCTTCAGTTAATAGTGCGAGATGTCAAGGGTCCTTGTTCAGAGGTTTTGAGCTTGTATTTAATTGTGATTTCTCTACAGTATATAAATATGTTCCATACTATATTTTATTTTTCTGAATTATTAATTACACACGTTTTCAACTCCTGGAATGATATCCTGATTATATTTATGCATGAACTGATTCTGTCGCTATTGCAGTTGGTATAGATTTCCAATTGGGATCAATGTGCCCAACTGGTGTCAAGTGATTACTTGAAATGTCAAGTTGAGTATTATACTGATTTTACATGACCCCAACCCCGTTGGAGAACATTTTATTAATTCACATAATCAGAAAATTAGATCTCCATATCTGCACTAGTTAATTACCGATATACGAATCAGTGTATTTTGATGGAGTTCGGGATCTCTTGCTGTATGGAGTGGTAATTTTTCTGTGTGTGTGTGTGTGTGTGATATATGTAATGTTAAAACAAATAATTACAAATTACGGTTATAAAATGTCAATAATATGGGACATTATTCTAATAAAAAGAAGCCTTATTCAAAATTCCACTACATGCCTTCTCATTGAGACTCACTAATTAAACCATGTCACGCTTACCCTGACTGCCCACTAGTTCCCAATACAGCTCAAAATTCTGTTAAGACTGTCTTTTGTTTTCGGAAACATTCCCTGGCCATGCACTGCCCTACCTCTTTCAACATGTCACACTCTACCCTCCTGTCTGCCCTCTTTGTTTCTCTGTCTTCAGTATGTTCACCATCACAAACACGAGCCACAGCAAAACTGGTGGCAGGGCCTTTCAGCCACATTGCTTCATAGTCCTGCAAGTCCCTCCCAACTGACCAAAGGCTCAGTAACCCCTCCTCTCGAACCTGGTCTCAAAGCTAAGCTCTTTTGCTTGGTCAGTGGCCTCAAACCTTCTGCTGTATCCCCCCAACTGTTCCTTCCCTCTGTCCATTTATTCAACAGAAGCTACAGAACACCTGTATTTACTGTCTACAGTATAATCCATATTTAAAGAAGCTATCCATGTTATCCCAAATTCTTTTCTGGTGGGTAGAATAAAAATAAGTCTGCATGTGCTTCAAGTGCTGGAAAATAGTATTTATTTTAATGTGTATTGTTCAGACCCTTGTCAGTCTGCCAGTTTTATTTTCCTGGGGAAGACGCAAGCCCTGGCAAAATAATTGTGCCAGTACCTCCAACCCCTAAGCTAGTCTTAAAATGCAAAACGATAATGCTGCCACATCTGCTGTGTAGTACTGTGATGCATGTTTAATGAAGGATTCTTTACAAATTAAAACTGTACGGTACTTCATACTCTGATCTTCAGAGCTGCCATGGCCAGTCGAACCCTGCCTGCATCACTACCAGAAAATGAGCTCAAGTAGGTTAAATTAGCTGCACTCTGCCTTCCGCTGGTGCCCACAGGTGAACAGGAGAGCTAATCAACAGTTACTTCAAGTACTGGGAAAACGTGACCACAATAATGGAGGAAGAGGAAGCTGAAGAAAAAGGGAAACATCTGGAAAACATTTGTGAGCTAATCTTGTCCTGACTGCTACCTCTTGCCACATTAATCCTTACTGTGGAACTTGTTGCACTTATGCCTGTTGCCTCTCGTCTTTGTCCCTACCTCTCTGATTTGCTGCTACCTTGATCTACTGCTCTTACTTGTGCAATTACCCAGCTTGTTCTGTACCTACCTCTTTACTACCTACTAAAATCTTCCTCTACTACTTTATTCAGTCTTATTGCCTTGTTTTTTCTTCAACTCTTTTTCCCTCCAGTTGCTGGCTCACAGGAACTCCCTCTGGCAAGACTTCACCCGACCCAGGACCTACTGCCCGGCTGGAGACCCCCCTGACCAGGGAATCGGGGACAAGATCTCCCTACTCCAACTACTCAGAGCTCCTGGCCGATCCCCCGGCTTCCAAACCCCCTGAGGCAGGGCCACCCCGCAACTCCTACCTGAGTGCCCTTTCTCTGAATCTAGACAGCCAAGGCTCAGGAGTGGAGAGAGGATCCAGGAGAGCTGGTCGGGTTGGGTCTGGCATTGGACATGTGGCCTGGTCCTTCGAGGTCCACCGTCGTCCTCCTGTGTGCCGGGGTTTTCCCTGGTTTGTCTCTCCCCCCCCCCCCCCAAGGTTTGGATGTGCCATGACGTCCAGCAGGTGTACTCCCACACCTGCAGGCAGGACGTCCACAAATACCTTCCCACTCTACGAGACCCCTGGTTGTTGTGCTCCCAGTCTCCCCTAAGAGCCACTAACACAGCAGGTCTAAATCCCCTCTCCCTCCCAGGAGAGAAGAGCCATCCTCCAGATGCTCGATCCTCTCCTCCCCGTCCGACCCCCAGCACGTCAAGCTTGCTCCCGAATTCGGGTCACCGGCATGGTGTGAGGTAAGGCAGATGCCTCAGCACCACCGGGCCAGCCCACTTTTACTTCCTTGTGCCACGTTATTTCTTTAGGCATCATTATTTCACTTAATTTCCTTGTTTACTTTGTTAAATTATACAATACACTGTTATAATACAGTTGTCTTGCAAAGATGTTTACCTTGCTTTTATTTGTACACTGCATAGTCTTCTTATTGTGCTTTATTAATTCTTTACGTATCACCTGTACCTAGTACTTAAGAAATAAGCCATGAGGGGATGTGGGTTATTGGGGATTTACCACGGTTGGAGTGGTTTGCCCATGAGGCACAGCCGAGTAGGTAAATCCTCGCCAGCCATGGTAAATCCCCCAATAACCCACATCACATCCTCCAAGTGGCTTATTGAGATTATACCAAGCTTTTTTTTTTACTATAATAAAATACAAATATTAAAGAAGTTCCTTTTTTTTTAATTTTACTGTATTTCTTATTATGCTAGGATGCCACATTGGATATCCTCTTAAACAGCCATTGGTTATCAGAGGATTTACAACGATGGTAAACTGGCAGTCTGACGATTTCATTGGCTGTTCACTTATGCCCATGGTATAATTGGATTTATTGCACATTCTCAGCCATTACTCGTGGTGGTGTTAATTTTTGTTACCTGTATTTTCACGCTTATTTAACTACACTGTGCTATAGCCTTTTGCACCGTAATTTTCCAATTATGTCTCCTTGTATCTTATTTTCTGTCCATTATTATGTTGTCTAATGCTTTGTACTCTCCTGGGTCATGCCTGAAAATAGGTATATTTAATGCCTAGTGCACTTACCCGATTACCAAAACTAAATAATAAAGGCATCAGAAGAACTGGTACAAACTGGCAGAGGGATGCAACATGAGGAGGGTCTGACATCTGTCACACTTTGCCCTACCTGGGCTGGGCCAAAAGTGTGGAAGGTGGGGGAGTCGCTTACCATGCCAGCATCTAGGTCCATTCCCTTTTCTTGCTACATTTCTATGTACTCAGTCATGTGAATCTATATCAAAGAGAACAGATATTTTTATGCATCAAGTCTCCTTATACCATTTCCCTTAGAGCACTTTACATCATTCACGTTCAGTTAATTCAAATAGGATCTTTATTTTGAGAATCATGTTATTAATATTTTATAACACTTTTGACCTTCATCCAAATGTTTTAAGTGTAACAGTCCACTCCGAGTGTGAGTCAGCACTGCAATAACTGTACTTCCTCGGTGGATGAAGGCCCTTGACTGGACCTCAGGTTTCACAACCCACACAGGGCGTTTGGTTACTGCAACATTGTCACACACACCTGACCATGGATTACTTTTTACATATTGTCACTTTAGCAATATATGACTATTTTAAGCAACTGAATCGCATTTTCTATTCAGCTATTTGAATTATTCAGCTGTAGCACTTTAAATTGGTATCTATTTAAGGTAGTCTGTTACTTCTATCCCTGCCCCTGCATAAGGTCTTGTTTAGACTGATGCACTGGGGGTGTTAGTCGGACTCTCCATGCTGGTTCTCTGTCCAGTGACTTGATTATGCTTTGAGAAATAAAAGTTTATTTACAGACACAGTTTGCTCTGTGTGTGTTTCCGTGTTATGTGGGCTTCCATCTGCAACCACAGGCAGCTGTCAGCCCACCCCTAGTGCAGCCTTTTTTGTTTGGCATAGGATGGTAGGAAGCTATGGAGGCATCTGCCTGTGTATTCCTAGTCTTCAAGGAAGGAAGGCCATCATGTCAGCTTTGTTGTCTGCCATCTCCCGAGAGCAGAACACGAGTGTTGCCATATTTAAAAAAAAAAAAAAGGGTGGGGGGTGGGGGACTGCGCATCAACTTGTCACAACATGTGTGTGTGTTTAGAGCCATTACTTTACATATTGCATATTACATTACATATGGCAACTTAGATTCAATGCAAAGAAGTGCAAAGTAATGCACCTGGGAAACAAAAACCCAGGAGAAGAGTACACAATAGCAGGGGAGGTACTAACAACAACAAAAATAGAACGGGGACTTGGGGGTAGTCATATCAGATGATCTAAAGGCTGGTAAGCAATGTGAGAAGTCAGTAAGGAGAGCCAGGGGGACACTGGGATGCATAGGAAGGGGCATTACAAGTAGAAAAAGGGAAGTGGTTATCCCTCTGTACAGACAGTTGGTGAGACCCCATCTGGAGTACTGTGTGCAGTTTTGGAGACCTCATTTACGCAAGGACATAGACAGGATGCAAGCAGTCTAGAGGAGGGCAACTAAAATGGTGCATGGTCTGCATCAGAAATCATATGAAGAGAGACTGAGAGAGCTTAATATGTATACCCTTGATGAAAGGAGGGACGGAGGGGACATGATAGAAACGTTCAAGTACCTCAAGGGAATCAACAAAGCCCAGGAGGGTAGCATCTTTCAGAAAGAGAGATGTGTAAGAACAAGGGGACACAATTTAAAGATGGGGGGAGACGGCTCAGGGGTAATGTGAGGAATTTTTTTTTTCATGGAGAGAGTGGTGGATGCGTGGAACTACCTTCCTGGGGAGATTGTTGGGGCTAAAACAGTGGGGAATTCAAACATGCATGGGACAGACACAAGGCAATTGTAGTGAGGGGTGGCAGGAAGTAGGCTGTTGCTTAACTAGAATCGTGGCTTATCCAGTAGGTAGGAAAATGGGCAGACTGGGTGGGCCAAGTGGTCCTTATCTGCCGACAAATTCTGTTTCTATGTTACTGTCAGCAACCCCGGGGTGAAGGACAGAAAAAAAACATTAAAGAGAAATGCCACTGTAGGATGACGGCTCTGTAACAATCGTAGCCTACCATGCCCCCACCCCCAATTATACTGGACTCTGCTCTAGTGGGGCTTCCCCCACCCCCGGCCCAAATGGTGAGACATGGTAGATGATCAGTAAGTGGCTGTGGGGGCTGGGAGGTTGCCAACAGAGACCAGATAGCAACGGGTTACATGACAGGGATGAAACCTTATACTGAAAAAACAGACTGTCCTGCCCATTACATGGTGAGGGAAGAGCTACACAATAGTGAAGAGCAATAGGTATGTCCCTGCTGTAGTGCTGGAGAAATGTAAATTGTTTTTTTAGTGATCCATGTCTATAAAATACTGAAATATACGTATAGGAAGCAGCGTTTTCCCTGAAGCACTTCTGTATGAGGATGTCCTGTGTGTTCACTGCAAACCCCCATGCATTTTCAAAACCACTGTGCTTGCCACCAAGTTAAAAACATAGCCCAGCAGTCCGGCAGTAGCGTGTTCTGCTACTGTGTTTAGTGATCTGGCTTCAGGAGCCGACTTGAGGACACTAGAATCAGGCATCCTGGGCTGAGAAAGCATGTCCCTGCCTGGGGGATGGTGGCACAGTACTTCATCGCAGGGACCAAGGGGAATGCCCCTCTCTAGGGGATGCTGCATGCATTCAAGTACACAGTGCTGCAACAGTGGGATAAGGAGGGTTCAGGCAAGACTACAACAAAAATGTTGTTAGAAAATGGCAGCTGCCTGATTCATGGATCAAGTATGCTTGGGCTCTGTGTCCCTGCCAGATCCCCAGGTATCAGGGTGACTGTAAGTGGGGTTTGTCAAGGTTGAGAGTTGCCCATGCCTAAAGTGGGGTGGCTGGCTAGAGCATACATCTTGATTTAAAGAGACAAAAAAAGAAAATAGTCCAAATCCTCCATACAGTGGGGTTCCAAAGAGAAGCATTAAAAGGTAGAAAAGTATACTATTCTGAAACAAAAGCAAGAAGGAGTGCCCTTATGTAACTGGTAAGGAGAAAGTATGCCTTGTAATGTTGATGCTTGACCTGCACCCCCATTCATTTGTACTTTGGAGGAGGCACAGAGATAGTAATTTAAAACTGATAATGATGTTCTAATTTTGTATAACAAAACTTAGCAACTCTGGAAATTCTACCCTTGATCCAGTGCCTAATGGAGAGTTATACGATAATTTAGGAGTATCTCAACCTCATTGCAGCCAGGCAGAGAAACAATCCTCCGCATTAATCTGTAAAACTGCATCTTTCTGCCTAAATAACATGAGAAGGAGTTTCTTCAAAGGACCTTCTTCAGCAATAAGGTATAATATGGCACATATTCTTTTGTACATAATAACGTAAAAGAATTGATTAATGATACAGGAGTTCAGTATAAGTCCTCTGTAGTCTGCTTAAACACAAGACACGTCTTCAAATGTCTAACACCACGTTCATTTACTTTTAAATAAACCACTCCAATCCCAGATTCTAATCTAATTTCACTTGTCAAGTAGTAGAAGCTTTGAGAGCTGTGATTGGAAACTGAGCATTTTCTCCAGTCAGCTGGTCAATATGAAGTTAGGAGACGCACAAGACCTGCCAGCGACCCCTCATCACCACGGAACTGCCAGGGCTCATCTTGTGCTATGCAGAAATGTAATCCAAGGTCGCACAGCTCAGAGCACCAGTGCTACATGGAAACAGTGTGCAAAAGATAGTTCAGAGAACCACAGCACGTGAGCAAGTGTTACTTGTAGCACTGTACAGTACGTGATGGCTTTCACTCAGGACTGAAGACATACGGTATAGGGGATATGGGATGGCCTGACCCAAAATATCGGTGCAGGTTTGGGAGAATTCCAGTCAACAACTGAACCACATAAGAAATTCCTGAAAATGTTCATGAAGGGTTCTTTATTTTATAATTCATTTATAGTTGGCCACCCAACTGTTACCCCTGCCAACTGTTTCAAGGGGAGAGGTCCTGCAAGTTTAAACAGAATATCCTAAGTTTACAGTTTTCTTTAAATCAAGATCCTGTCAGTTGCACCAATATCCTGATTAGGACCAACAAAAATATGCAGTATATCTGTGTAGTATACACATATATATATATATATATATATATATATATATATATATATATATATATTATATATATATATCTTTACCATAACCATATAAAATTCTGTTCCTTTTTAAAGACGTCAAAACTACCCACAGTCTAGAGCGCTCCAGCTTGAGTGCTATATGCCTCTGACATCACCGGCAAGCCTAGAGAGGTGATGTCATCATGCCTAACTGTGGTAGACTCAAAATGACAGTGGAAATTAGCTGTGCCAGATTTGCATAGTGGAGCAAAGCCCTAGCACGCTTCACACAAAGCCATATGGGCGTCTCTGAAAAGGAACAGAATTTTATATGGTTATAGTAAGATAGTAAGATTATAGTAAAAAACACTGTGTATACTATACAGATATAATGATAGTTTACTCACCTGGTAAAGGCGATTGTGTTACTTTATATCCATGGCACTCCCAGATCCATTACCTTAGGGTTATGCATGCCTGATAGGCTGCTTGATGCACATGTGACCTAAGATCAGATTTCGGTCTACCACCAAGCCCCTTCTCCATCCTTACTGCCTTCCGTTTCGATATTTCCATAGCTGTAAAATAACTTGTTAGGTGTATGCACAGACAGTAATTATCACTCTAGAGACCGTCTTTCCAGGAATCTCCCACTACTTTAATGATTGCATACTGTGTTTGGCTTATACGTTTAAACATTCCACATAGATATTGTAATTTTGTTCTTGTTCTGTCACTTAAGCCACCTAATCTTGTTCCCTCAGGTGGGATGGAGTGCCATGGATATACAGTAACACAATCACTTTTACCAGGTGAGTAAACTACCATTGTGTTGCCTGTATATCCATGGCACTCCCAGATCCATTACCTTAGGGTGATTCAAAAGCAGTACCCTACTTATAAGGGGGAGGCATGAGTTATATATGCCTTTCAAGGTGGCATGAGTTCTATATGTCTTTTAAGGTGGCGGTCATTAGCACCTTATGTCCGAATGAACTTTTGTCCGGAATTTCAGTGTCTAGTCTATATTGTCTTGCGAAAGTATGAATAGTAGTCTAGGTAGCTGCCACACAGATTTCCTGTACCGTGGCGAGTTTTGTTCTGCCCAAGAGGTGGCCAGTGCTCTTGTGGAGTGGGCCTTTATCCCCACTGGGGAAACTTTGTTACTAGATTTGTAAGATTCTGTGATTGTTCTTTTTAACCATGTTGCTATCGTGGCCTTGGCCGCTGCGGTTCCTCTCTTGTGTCCCGACGGGATGACAGTCTCTCTGTCTTCCGTACTTGAGCGGTTCTTTCTATGTACACTGAGTGTCCTCTTGACATCCAACCAGTGAAGAGTCCTCTCCTGACTATTTATATGTTCCTCATAGAAGGTCGGCAGTTCTATTGGTTGGCTCTTGTGGAATGCGGAGTCTACCTTGGGGATGAATGATGGTACTGTCTGTAGGGTAACTCTGTCTGGTGTGAAGACTGTAAATGGTTCTTTACACGATAATGACATCAGCTCTCCGACACGATTTATTTATTTATCAAAGTCTAGGATTACAAATACCTTTGAGCCATGGCTCTTTTACAAAGGTTCCACGTCACCATGTGCTGAGCATACTGCTACTAGAAATGTTGCTTTTAACCCTACCCAGTAATCGTTGATGTCTGTTAGAGTTTCGAGTGGAGTTCTGGTAAGGGCATTGAGTACTAATGTCAGATCCCATGGTGGTACCCTATTCCTTATGTGGGGCCTTATGTTGGTTGCTGCTTTTAAGAAATGTATGGCATCTGGATGTGAACCTGGATATGTACCTTCGACAGTGCCCACTGCTGCCCCGATGGCTGAAAGCTGAACTCTTAGAGATGAGGGTGCTAGCCCCTTGTCCTGCCCCTGTTGTAGATACAGTAGTATGTCCACTGTGGATATTAGTAAACAAGATAAATTTCTGTCTGCACACCAAGATGTGAATATTTTCCATTGTTTAGAATAGGTAGATGTTGTTATTGCTCTGTGGGATTGCAACATTGTATCTATCACTGTTGTGTGGTACTCCGCATTTAACAGTCTCTCCCTTTCAGGAGCCAGGCCGTGACTTGAAGGCTGCTCAGGGAGGGATGCATTACTGGCCCCTGTATCACAAGGTCTGGCCTGCTGGGAAATCGCAGGCTATCCATTGCCATTGCTATGACTGTGGTGAACCACGCCCTCCTCGGCCAGTACGGTGCTACCAGTATTATTATTCTGCGAGCCTCTCACACCTTCCCTAATACTTGTGGCATTAGAGGAAAGGGTGGGAACACATACAAATAGTTATGTGTCCATGGTAAGGAGAGGGCATCGATTCCACTGGATTGGGGTTCCCGGAATCGGGAAAAGAATTTGCTCGTTTGTTTTTGTTGCTGGCTATGAGATCCATGGCTATGGTTCCCCATTTGTGTTGTATCATTTGAAATATTGTTGAGTGCAATTGCCATTCTCCTGGGTGTATCTGTTCCCTGCTGAGCCAATCTGTTGTGTTCAGTTTGCCTGCCAAATGTGTGGCTGTTATGTGTTGTAAGTGTTTCTGTGCCCATATCATGATGGCATTTGTCTCCCTTTGTAGTCCTTTGCTTTTGGTGCCTCCCTGTTTTGCAATGTATGCTACTGTGGCCTTGCCTGATCTTATCAGTACTGTTTTTCCCCCGTTAATTGTGTCCTGAATGATGTCAATGCATTGCGCACTGCTCTCATCTCCAAAACGTTGATTGGTAATCTCTTCTCTATTGGGGACCATGTGCCCTGTGCTGAATTGTGTCCCATCGAGGCTCCCTATCCTCGTAGGCTGGCATCCGTGTCTACTGTCACCTCGTGCAATAATTCCAGGGGCTTGCTCCTGCTCAGCTTCTCTGTGCGTGTCCACCATATCAGTGATCTTTTTGCCTTGTTGTTCAGTGTTATGGTGTGTTGCAAGTTTTCCTCTGACAGTGAACCGTACTGTAGGAGGAGTGTTTGTAGTGCACGCATGTGCCATCTCACCCATGGTATTAGATCTATGCATGATGACATGCAGCCCAAGAATGTTGAGACTAGGGCCATTGCTGGTGCTGGAGACTGCAGTAGTCTGTGCGTGACTGCAATAAGGTTCAGTATTCTAGTCTGTGTTGGCTGTACGCGACCCTTGCTTGTGTCTATGTCAGCTCTGAGGTGTTCTATGTGTTGTGATGGTATTAGACAGCTCTTGTTCTCGTTTATCACCAACCGTGATCCTGTAGGGCCTGTATAGTTTGGTTGATGGCTCTACTTGCCTCCCATGGTGACCTCGCTCTTATTAGCCAGTCATCGAGGTATGGAATAATGTGGACTCCCTGCTCTCGTAGTTTTGCTGCTAGCACTACTGACACTTTTGTGAATTCTCATTGTGCTGATGCGAGAGCGAATGGGAGTGACTTGTACTGGAAGTATTGTCCTAATATTTGAAAGCACAGATATTTTCTGTGAGCTGGCCTCATTGGGATGTGTAGGCAAGTGTCTTTGAGATCTATGGAAGTTAGAAAGTCGCTGGGTCTTATCGTCCTTAACGTTGAACGTATGGTTTCCATACTGAATGTCTTGTGTTTGATGTACCTGTTGACCATTTTGAGGTCCAGCACAGGTCGGAAGTCTCCGGTCTTTTTTGGTACCAAAAAGAATATTAAGTAGACTCCCTTTCCGGCCTCTTCCAGTGGAACTGGTTGTATGGCCCTTGATGTTATCAATGATTCTGGTATGTCCTGTACTTGCTGTGTTGACCATTTTTTTCTTGCTAGTGGGGATATTATCCACCGTTCTCTTTGAGGTCTTTCCCGGGACTCAGTCGAGTAACCCTTTGTGGTGACCTTGTTGACCCATGTGCCTGAGGTCGTGTTTGACCACTTCTTGCTGAAGTGTTGAAGCCAGCTCCCTAGAGGTATGTCTGGGGCCTGTTCTAGCATTTGTAGTTGATGGCTGTTGGGACTTGAGTAGTCATTGTGTGGCTCTGGTACTCCTACCTCTCTGGGTAGTGAATTTTCCTTGGGTGTGTCCTTCTCTGCCTCGGTATGAGAAGGTTCCTTTGCTCTGGTAGTTGTTTAGGTAATTGTATTTTCCCTGGCTAGCATTCTTTCTGTCACAAAAGGAAGAATTGTATCTTCTGTTTCCCTTGGGTCTGTGTCTGTAGTATTGGCCCTGTGTGATGGTAAGCAGCCAGAGTCCCTGTCATTGTCTTGGTCCTTTCCTTGGTCACAACGCCTCAGGAATTCTTGGAGTGAGTCTCCGAATACTCAGTCTCCTTGAAAAGGGAGCTTGTGTAATCTTGCCTTGGACTTGTTATCCGCGTCCCATAGTTTGAGCCATAGTGCTCTCCTGGCTCTGTTGGTGACTGTTGCTGACCTGGTATTGATTTTTAGCAAGCGGGCTGACTTGTCTCCTAGTACTTTGCTGCTAGTAAGGAATATTGTAATAGCTCTGCCGCATGTGATTTTGGACCTAGTTTCTTAGCAATTTCTTCTAGCCACCTGATTGGTGCTCTAGAGGTGTAGAATGCTGTGGTGGAAGCCCTTACTGTTTGGCCCGAGATGTCATACATCTTCTTTAGTAACTCCTCCATCTTTTTATCCACCGGATCCTGTAGTGCGGCTGTTTGTTCCGCAGGGAGGACTGTTCTTTTGTTTAGTTCCGCTATCTTTGGATTGATCTTCGGAGCCTAACACCATGTCTTCACCTTATCCTCTTATAATGGGTACATTCTGTCCAGTGCCCATTTTTCTGGAAGTCTGGTAGGATTGGTGGACTCCATTCTTTCCTTTCAGTATCATGTCGTTCAGGGCTGGGCATACTGGGAAATAGTTCTCTTGTTTAGGTGGCATTTGGAGCATTGGGTCTAAATCACACTCTGGCACTGACTACGTTAGTTTGAAGCCCAGGGTGGTGCAGGTCCATTTGACCAGGTCTGAGATACTGTCAATGGGAAAGACTTTTGATGTTATGAATGGTGTCTCTGTGTTGGCAGCGGGTTCCCCTTGTGGGGGCTCCTGATCAGGCTCGTGCTCACTATCTAGTGGTGTGCCTCATTCCTCCTCATCCTCCTCTAGTAGTTTCTCCTCCTGGGTTTCCTCAGAGTCATCTGGAATCTAGTGTTTTGGGGTGTGGCTGTGATGTGGAAGCAGCTGGACCATGTCCTGCCTAGGTGTTTTTGCCCTGGGTGCTCCGCTGATAGATGGCCTGGGATTACTCAGGACTGTCATGCATTCCAGCACTTTAAGCATAAAGGATTGCTGGCTCTCCATCATAGCCGCAGAGGCCTTCTGGAGAGCAACTGTAGCTGGGTCTACCTGCCATTCTTGTCTGGGGATATTGTGCCCTGCCCTGTCGAAGTCCTGTGTTTCCATGTCCTGGGAGGGACTGTCTCCCTCACATGTTGGGCAGTATAGTCCCTTTTGGTGGGGTAACATAGGTGCTTTGCAAGATAGGCATTCCCTTGTGTCAGGCATCTGTAAGACATAATAATAAGATAACTTATTTGTCTGCAGAAGTTTGGAAGTTTCTCATTCTATTCTTAATGACTGCATCCCTTAGACTGGTATCTGTCCCCTGAGAGTATGTCCATTTAAGGGGCTGGGCCTGGGAGAAAGCGATATGTTAGTCTTAATGTCTTTATTTGTATGGTGCCCTCTTTAGTATTCTTTATTTGCATTTAAGTCTCCCTAGTGAGCCGTTAGCATTTTACATGCTTGCTTATTCTTTCCCAGTTTAAAGATTGTGTGAGGCACTGCTCTGTCTAGCGTTCACTTATTCCCATCACTAAGATGGCAGTAATGCTTTAATGTGCATGCGCGAGCGTTCGCACATGCAAAGATCACTGTTTACTCTCCTAAGATGGTGTCCGGAGCCGCTGTGCATGGATAAAAATGTCATTGTGCATGCGTGTAAGTGCCACTGGGGTCAGTAGATTCATAGAAGGAGATGATCTAATGGCAGGCTGAGAGGAGGGGGTGCCATTTTGGGACGTTACTTGGGAATAGCGATTCTCCTGGAGAGAGGAGGCTATCTTCGCTTCTGTTGGCCTAAACTAGCCAGTGGATCCCTGGGAGACATTAGTAGACCCTGTTGTCTCACAGGTATGGTAGAAATTATATTACTACTGTGGCTGTAACAACACTGTTTTTGTTTTCCCCAGCTTGCTTGCTTGTTGCAGTCGCTAGTACACTCCGTTATGTAAGGGGAGTGAACTGCTGTAGAACTGCCTCCTGTAGCCTGTGTGTGTGTACTCCGCTACATAAGGGGAGTGCACCACACTGTAGCACCAGAGGGAATTTGTGAGCATAGCTCTGGAGTGAGATGCTACATAAGGGTCTCCAACCCTGGGAGAAATCATAGATGCTGAAGGCAGAAGGAGTATCCTATGAAGGGTGCTGGATTTAAAATACAGATGCAGTGCTCTCAGCATAAATCTAGCTGTGTAAACTTGCCTGCATTAGCAACACAATGCTGTTGACACAGAGCCCTGATGTGTCTACACTGAGATTACATGCTGTAACAGTATAACATCCTGTCTACTTGCTATACTGGACGCATCTATAAATAATGCAATTCTGTAATGTTTGGTAAAGCATAAATCATTTATATATATGGTAAATACTGTCTGTGCCAAAAAGTTGAAATGTATTACCTTATCTGATTCCTGGCACTGGAGCTTGATGAGGTGCTGCAGCCTGTTAGATGCACATAAAGAAAACTGAAGGCAGTAAGGATGGAGAAGGGGCTTGGTGGTAGATCGAAATCCGATCTTAGGTCACATGAGCATCAAGCAGCCTATCAGGCATGCATAACCCTAAGGTAACTGATCTTGGAGTGCCATGGATATACAGGAAACACAATGAATATTTGTCTTGGTCCTAATCAGAATATTGGTGCAACAGACAGGACCTTGATTTTAAAGTAACCAGTTTGGTCGCCAAGTGTAAATGAATCTGAAAATAAAGACACCTTTCTGAACTTTTTCCGAAGCTTCTTGTGTGACTCACTGGTTGACTGGAATCCTCTAAACCTGTTCCAAGTTTACCATCCATTGGACTAAATCTCGGTGGACCCTTAAACTAAAAACAACTTCAGTGTGGACGCCTACAGGATCTCCACCCTTTGGAGCGATGCCAACAAGTCAAAGCGGAGGGTAATCTCTCCACACTGAAAACCCTTCAAAAGGGAGTACCTCAAGGATCCATCCTAGGCCCATTACTGTTTGCCATCTATATTAACAATTTAAACACTGGCATCAAGTCAGCAAGCACTCACCTGTTTGCGGACAAGACAGTGTTGTACGTAGACAGGCTTACTCCTGATCTGGCTTATGAAGTCCTTCAGAGTGAATTCAACTTATTGCAGGAAAACCTATTTCAACTAAAACTCCTCTAAAAATGCAAAAAAAACTAAGGCTATGTTTTATGCCCCTTCAGCTAATGCACACAAACTTAGCTCCGTAAACACTACCCCTCAGATTTTGACACTGCTAGGCAAGCCTCTCGAATTTGTATCAAAATTTAAATACCTGGGGTGTGGATTGATGATAGGCTGTCTTTTACTTAACATATTGAGGAGCTAGCAAAAAAGCTGAAACAGAGGCTTGGCAAATTCTTCAGGATCAAGCACTTACTTCCACAGGAAGCCAGAACCCGTTTAGTACAAACTACCATCTTGCCGCTATTGGGCTATGTTGACATACTGTATGGAAAAGGCCCAAGTGTGGACCTAATGAAACTTGACACTCTTTTCCATAGGGCAATTAGGTTTATAACTGGTGCTTCATATTCCACCCACCACTGCACCCTTTATAATATG
Organism: Neoceratodus forsteri; assembly: GCA_016271365.2. Lineage (NCBI taxonomy): Eukaryota > Metazoa > Chordata > Ceratodontiformes > Ceratodontidae > Neoceratodus > Neoceratodus forsteri. The sequence goes on from CM028137.1 coordinate 943,244,719, forward strand.
GTAGGATGGAGATCACTTTACCTTCAGACGCCACAGAAATGCAGTCCTCTGGACTTTCAAAGCCATCTCTAACATGCTCCCTCAATATATCTCTGCCTGCCTGTATGCCCTGCAGGGAATTACCCGCTAAGAAGTCTTTCGTATACCTCTCGTCTTATTTCTATGGCCATATCACGTTTTGGTAGAGAGAGTAAGCCACTCTCTCCTTGTTCTCTGGAACAAGGTGCAGAAAGCGTTGAAACTTGTGCTTCCTGTGAAGTTGACATCCTTTAAAAAACTCTTTTTGCACGGACCTTTAATGAAACTTGCAACTGTCGCCACTAACAACCTCTATCATTGCTCCTTGGTGTCCTCTTTATTCTAGGTTTTCCTACTATGTGATATTCATTCAACTGTATGAAATGTATAGTGTGTAGAAGAAATATTATCTTGTATTAGAGTGCTCTGTACATATGTTTGTTTTTTTTTCCTGTTTTTACTGTTTCCTTTTTATACTGTACTGTAATTGCCTTGAATGTGACCCCAGGTCTACCTTGTAAATGACTTGTCTCAATGGTATTTTGCCTGGATAAATAAAGATTGATTGATTCAAAACCTGCCATTTATCTTCACGTGTGAAGTGGCAGGACAATAACTCAGGAGTGGTGGAGCCACGAGTGAGATATGAAATTCCTGCCCCCTAACAACAGGTGATTTAATGCCATATTTTCAGTCAGACCACTGCATTTATGTTGAAGTCATCTCTGTCCTGTCTGAATCTGTTTGTTTGCTACTGCAACCTTGTGTTGTACTCTTCTAACACTGCACTGTAATGTAATAAACGTGTGGAACTGTCTGACCTCGCAAAGGTTCTTTTCATGTGTTAACTCCACTGTGCGTCATTGTTTAGAAAATTATGACTGTTGTAAGTAATTAACTCCAGGTCCCTCCTGAAAAAGTGACTTCTAATCAGGTTAACAAAATCCAAATAAATATATACGATTAAAACACCATCAGTTCAGCAGCAATATATTTTAATTCTGCATCCTGTATGAAGATTTAAAGGTTTCTCTTACATTTCAACTACTGGCTTCCGCAATGTATTGTGCTACTGTGATGTCATTAGCGCTGTGAAAGGTGCCTTCTGGTTTATTACTGTAATTTCTGTGGGCTCATCAAGTTACTATTTCCTGAAATGACCAGTTGCTTATTACAGAAGACACTCACATCCCCCAATTGTCTGAGCGTGAGCCCGTCCTCACAGCTCTGCAGCTGCTGTCATTAAGACATTCTCACTTTGGCTGTAAGAACCATTGCGCTCACTGTCACAAAATTAATATGTAAACAAAACTTTTGCAGGACTTTCAAACTCAAAATCTATAAAATATTGGTGGCACTGTGCCAAAAACAGTGTCATTTATGATTTGATTTTCAGAAGTTTAAAAAAATGAATTTTTGTCTACTCCAGTTTAAACCGTGTTGCTGTTTTGCCATTTTTTTCCAGAATTCCTGACTTTGCAATTTAATAGAAAAATGCCAGTCCTTGCACTTGTTATGGTATTTCCTATTACATTCATTCAAACTGCAACTCTGATGCTCTCATTATTTCCATGACATACTACATTAAACAGTGCTTGTCTGAAAGGCTCTTAGTTTTTACAACTTCTGGATGAAAAATTTGCTACACCAGAAATTAAAAAAACTACTGCATGAGTGGAGTGTATCACTCGAATTTAATACACATCCTCAGTGTGTGCTGCTGGATAAACCTCTCAAGCTTCGCCCTCGAGGGTTACGCAGCATCACACACCTCAGGTGCACATTAAAATTCTCATAATGCACTCCACCCATGTATTATTCTCTATATACCAAACCTTCAAGATGACTACACTAACAACCAACATATTTTATCTTTAGGTTAGATAAAAATATACCACTTATCTTGGCAATGTTATTGCCACTGGCATTGTATAGATATAGTAATTTGTTACGGCTCATGATGAGCTTAAGGTTGGTTGCATCAAAAACTTGGAAATACCAAGCAGGTATGTGTATAATATATATATGCACACCTATACATACAGTATCAGGAAAACATAAAAGCAAAGGTAGCCATGCACTATAAAAGTGTAGGGTGACCTGTGATTTTATGCTTAAAGAGCTGCCGACACATTCAGGCAAACTTTAACAAAACATAGTATTTAGGCACTGTCGAGCTTCCATTTCCCATTAGTTCTGTATTCCCCCATCCCATTATTTTGTAGGGAGGTCATTTGCATGAAAACAGGATCTTTGCTCCTGAAGAGTTCATCTATTCCTGCTGCTTTCTCCCCTACCTGAAGTCATACAGCACTGCTTGTGACCTCAGTGTTACTGCCATGACAACAGATTGTGATGTCACAACAGAGGATTATGACTTGATGTAGGGAGTAAGCTACAGAGGCAGATGAACTCAAAATGAACTCTAAGGGACAACACTCATATTCATACACATTTCTTTAGTAATAAATTATGGGGAGGAGAAATATATAAAATATAAAATGGAATGCAAGCAGAATTGTACCCAATTATTATGTTTTTTAAAGTTTTCTTTGAGGTGCCAGTAGCTCTTTAAAGTGCCAGTTTATAGCAGCCCGGTGGTGCTGAGGGTTGAGGTGTTGGACGCCATGCCTCGCTGGCAACCCAGGTTGTTAGGGGTCGGCGGGGGGGATAGGATCAAGCGTCTGGAGGACTGCTCTCCTATCCTGGGGAGGGCTGAGGGCATCCACCGCTCTGCAGTGGCCCCTGGTGACGACCGGGGACTACAGGGCTGGTGCAACAAGGGGTGAAGTGTGGCAGACGTTGGCACGACGTGCCTCAGGACATCATTACACGTCCATACTCCGGAGGATCTAAGGGAGGAAAATGGCTGGATGCGACCGTGCAGCTTGATGCAAGCTCTGCTCTGCTCAGAGGACTGTCATGGAATCGCACTTGTGGGGTCCGGGGTCGGCCCAGTTTGGAGTGGCATGGGGCCCGGGTCGGCAGATTGCCGCACCGGATCAGTGGCTGGATGCTCCCGCCGGTGACACGCCGCAGCAGGCAATAAACAGAAATACGATAAAAAAAGTGCCAGTTTATTTATTTATAATTTTTTTTTTGCAGTATTCTAGTGCTGATTATTTTTTTATGTAAAGTAGTATCTAATGTATATTTTACATATTTTGGTTTCTGTATGCAGCTGGTCTATTTTTACATGTTTACCTTTTTTTTTTTCCCCATTCGGGTTTATTATCAGTCTGATGCAAGTTCAAATTCAGCACCACGTCATGTCATCATGTCCGTTCACTGAAAGAGAGTGCTGTACTGTATTTATGAAGTCTGGTTCTCTAGTGTGCGAGACCACGCATTGGGCTACCAGTAAATTAGCTGTCTTCAAGTATGGGTTTGGAAGCGTCAGAGTTTGGTATATTTAAAACATATTGGTACAGGTCAGTGCTGACAGCAGGGGGGGGGGGGTTACTGTCAGTTTTATATTTATGCGGGCCAAAACAATAAATCCAGACCCAAAGGAAGTATACACTACAGCAAAATCTATACGATGCTGCCAGTCAAAACTCAGTGTTGTAACTACATAAACAACAAAACTGGAACACAATTGTGCTATTTACGGGCAGTCTGCCGTGCAACCTTGCTCAGAATGCCTCGCTTTCAGCTAGTGATTTAAATTTAATAAATGTTTACTTTTTCCACAATTGCTTTCTTAACTTTACATGTGCCCTCAAAATGCTGCAAACAGGCAGTTTGTGCTAAAACATGCCATGGCTGCCGCAAACATTTTGCACACAAATATTCTACATCACACACTTTTAATCAGCATAAAACAAAGTTGCGATTGTAATGCTATGAAATAGGACAACTTCAAACAGTGCTAAAAATTTGTCATAAAATATGCATCAAACTTTTGTCACTAAGCACAAGTGCATCAAATAATAATCAAAACTGTGATGCTTGGTGGCAGACCAGAAAATACTTTCGACAAACAAAACTGACAACTATTTGTTTCTCATACAGCTTTTTTTTTTTTTTCTTAATGATCCTTCCCCCCACCCAGCCGGTCTCTCCTTTGGGCCCCCACACGAACTCCCCACCACGGCTACTCTCTGACCCCTACCACCCCATATCACAGCCAACCCCAATTAACCCTGGTGTATCCCTTCACTGAGCAGGTCTTTTACCTCCGTAGGAGAATGGCCCTGGCAGCCAACCAACGATCCTGGAGTGCTGCTGGGATGGCATATGGAGGTCCAGGAGCCCGGTGGTGAGGGTTGTGGAGGGCTGTCACCCGATCGGCCTGGCGCCATTTTTCCACTTTGCTCCCCTGGGAAGCGACGTGCCACTGACGTCTAGGCATATGCCGACATCCATCACTCCCCCTTAGTGTACTGTTGCCGATGTCCTGCCATATTCCCAGCCTCCGCCAGGAGTCAGCAGGCGCTGATCCACGTATCCACCCTCCCCCCTGAGAAGGCGAGCCGTCAGACGCTCATTTCCTTTTCCCCCGGCCAGCCCTCCAGCAACCAGAGTCTGTTCCTGAACCCGGGTCGCTGGCTTCGCAAGCGGAAATCCAACTGCTGTGCTGGCGGGCCGGCATACAGCTTTTTTAATGCCCCGACCAACCCAACATCATCTTCCTTGGGGAATGCACCCGGAACTACCCAGCTTCATCCTCCACTAACTTTGGCTGTTCTTCTCCCATGGCTTATCCCCTGTGGCAGGGTGCTGGGGGAGGGCCTGTCCTCCCTGGTCAAGCACAAGGATCCAGTGACAGACTGGCAACAGACTCCTTGGTGTGGTTGTCTCTCCCACCAGCACTCTGGCAACCTCCCACAGCACAGCACACTTGTGCGCATCTGCACTCCCAGGCTCTTGCCACAGCCAATTCCAGCTCCCTGAATACACTCTTGAACCTAGGTCACTGGTATTTAAAGCACAACATGCTGAGATCCCTCAGTCTTTCCTCATAGGGTTTCTCTTGCAAACCCTGCAGCATTTTAGTTTCCCTCCTCTGGACAGCCTTTACCCTTTCCATCTCATTTCTAAAGTGTGGTCTCCAAAACTGGACATACTACTTGAGGTGGGAGCTACCAGGAAATGATACAGCGGCACCACCATCTCTTTCCTCCGACTGGAGATACCCATCTCTATGTACCCCAGCATCACATTAGCTCTACCAAATGCCTTGTCACACTGTGTTGCCACCTTGAGGTCCTCTGATATAACAACCCCCAAGGTTCCTTCCCCCATCCTATATTCAGCATTGGGGCTCCTATGTCCTAGGTGCATAATTTTGCACTTTTTGGCACTGAACCCCAACTGCCATGTCTGACCACTCCTCAAGTTCCCCTAGATCTCTCTGCATTTTCTCCAATCTCTCCTGAGTGTTCACTCTATTGCATATTTTGATGTCATCTGCAAAAAGGCATACCCTTCCCTCCAGCTCTTCTGCAATGTCTCCTATGAAGACCTGTCCTACCACTGAAACCTGTGACACACTGCTGGTCACTCTCCTGTCCTTAGAGTGAGTGCCATTAATCACCACCCTCCGATTCCTATCCATTAACCAGTTTCAAACCCAATTCACCAGTTTGGACCCAGCACCTAAGCTGGACAACCTTCTCTCCTCCTTGCTGCAGGTCTCTATATAGAGAAGGACCTTCCATCACAGACAAATGGAGAAAGAGAAGTTGTATGGACTGCTTAGGAGTCCAGAGACAAGGCTAGCCTAAATCATAGTATCCATGGCAGGAGCCAGGGTACTTGCTAGCCTTGACCGAGTCACAAAATAAGTCACTTGTATGCCCTGAAGATAAGAGAGATCATGGTGACCATTATATGTACTTCTGCAAAGCAGCCCAGTAATAAGACCTAGAGTGTGTCAGAATATTAGTGGTATTTCTTTTCTTCCAACTCCCATTTTCCACTGTAACCAGTGCTGAAATTATCGAGGAGGGGCAGCGCTCAGATAGTTCATTTCCCACTGTCATTTACTTGTAATTGAAAGAGGAGCTCATCCTGAATAGGGCCCCCCATAGCTGCTACAGCTCATAAAATGTAATTTCATACCTGCCTGTACCCCTGTTGCCCCTCCCACACTGTGCTAACTGGGTTACACCATCACGCCTCAGTCTGTAAGCAGTCTCTTCCAAGATCAACGCTAAGCATCACTAGTGGAGTGGCTGCTAAGGAGTGTCACTTAGCAACATGCACTGGCACTCCCATAGAAATTGGGAGACACAAGGAGTATCCCGATCATCGGAGCAGCACTTTGCCGACTCGCAGGGTAGCACAGTTACATGTCCACATGTATGTATCTTGGACATTCCGAATGGTTATTATAACAGAGTCTGTCCATGGGCTTCACTAAAGGTTTATGACTAAGTGAATCACTGTCTTCTACTACAAAAGTTGCGGGGATGAACACAGGTGAATTACCATCATCATGTCTCAAGTGCCATCTGGGGGTCAGTCTCAGAGGGACAGGCTAGGGGCAAGCCTGCCCAACCACAAGTGACGTTTGGCATACCCCGTGGCTTTGTGCTAGGAGCGCTCTTGTTCGCTTTCTTTGTGAATGCCCTTCCCTGGGAACGTGCAAGGTTGTCTGCCCAACTGTATGTAGCGACACAATGGTCTACAGTAGTGAAACACCATAAAGCACTTGGAGATGCAAACAAATAGTATCTGGCTTTAAATGAAAATTTCAGAAATAACTGTGTAAATGACGATTTAATCAAATGAATTAATCATCGCTACACAGTGTGTTAATTTCAGACATGATGCTACATCTGTAACTGTAAATGCAGCTGTAGCTTGAATTAATTAAATGACTTCTACCCTGTGTTGTTTACAACTGTTTCCAGTGATCAGTAAATGCATGTTATGTTTGTCTCTATACCACAAAAATGTATGCGAATGCAAGGTATTGTGTGTTTGTCTGTTTTCTTCTGCACCTGTACCCTAAATCCAGAAATAGACTGATAAAGGGGAACGTTTCCAAATGCAGCCATGAAAAAGAGAACATGATTCGACTGAAAGAAAAGAGCACTTTCATACCCTCTTTCTCCATTTTAAGTCTGCCTTTAGCACTTTTTTAAACATCTAAAATAATAAAGAGTGCTCCTTATAATATAACTCAGCCCACGTTTTCCTCAGTATCTGCTGTTTTCACGTACTCGCTGTTTTATATCGCATCTCTTGTGACTTGTGCCTAAAATAAGCTAGCAGGCAGCAGACTTTAAAATGCTTTGTTGTTTTTTTGTGGAGGGACTTTCTTGTAATACCTGTTTTATAAGTGTTTGGCCTGTGCTGTAATGACTCATGGCCCAAGTGGCAGAAGGCAGTCACTCCACAACACACCTGGACACAAGGGTTATTACAGCACAAACCACATCATGTTGTATGTTACTGCTTGCCAAAGATACATCTACACTTAAGAACTGCTTTCTGTTTTCTTATTTTTCATTCTTTCGATGCAAGCCTATTTTATAATGGCAAGAATACACTCCAGGGATGCCGTACTGCAAGGGATATACTCACCTCTCGGGTGGCTCAAGACACCCAAGGCAACAAGGCATGAGTACATATCCTGTGAAAAGTACAGCCGTCATGTAGCACCTCTTGAACAGCAAACTTAGTGGAAGCTCAGAACTACCACAAGCCTACAGTGTATATTCTATGACTTCTACGTATCCACAACAGTGTCAGACAGTGGATGGACACCTGCGCACACCAAGCCTGTGCTGCCATTGAGGGGTTCTGCAGACATCGCTGAACTTCAGAGTAAAGCTGTATAGGTCTGATGTAATAAGAACACTGAGGTGGCAACGCAGGTTTGTTGTCAATAGTTGCCCATCCACTGTTTTATAGTGCAGAGTTTTTTTTTAATTTTACATTTTGGGGCGCGGGGCGTTAAAGTGAATGTGATCTCGGCAGCGGTCCCATGGCAGCAGCAAAAGCACCATCAGTATGAAGTCGGTACTACAGGCAGCTATTAAATTAAGTCAAAACAAACTATCAAATTTAAATTAAAAAAAATAAAATCATCAGGTCACTTATCCTTCAGTGGATGGCTGGTTTTGAGGTCTTGGTGTTTATTCTTAGGTCTGCCACAGCCACGGTTTCAGTTCAGAATTTGAACTGATTGTTGTGAGCGCAGCAGGTGGTGTAATAAATAAATAAACAAACAATGGCACAGGGATTTCTGATCAGCTGGAATGTTGCTGTACCACAGAAGGGTACAATGACGCTCCATGACCTTTAAACTGACCCCCACAACAATTTTGAATAACCTAGGTATAAATCAGCAGCTTTAACAACTTGATAATTCTCCACTAGTTTATCAAAGATTACATTTGCCCTGAGAAAGAAGAGCAAACTTTAAGACTGTTTAATTCTCAGTACCACCCAATAACCCAGTGATAGCGTGCTGTATATCCATGCCGGGGACCCAGTTTCAGGGCCATCCAAACACCCAGTGGAAGCATGCTGCACATCTATGCAAGGGACCCAGTTTCAGGGCCACCCAATCACCCCATGGAAGCATGCTGCAGTTAAATGCAGGGGACCCAGGCTCAGGGCCACCCAATCACCCAGTGGAAGCACGATGCACTTCCACTCAGGGGACCCAGGTTCAGGGCCACCCAATCACCCAGTGGAAGCATGCTGCACTTCCACTCAGGGGACCCAGGTTCAAGGCCACCCAATCACCCAGTGGAAGCATGCTGCACTCCCACTCAGGGGACCCAGGTTCGGGGCCACCCAATCACCCAGTGGAAGCATGCTGCATGTCTATTCAGGGGACCCAGGTTCAGGGCCACCCAATCACCCAGTGGAAGCACGATGCACTTCCACTCAGGGGACCCAGGTTCAGGGCCACCCAATCACCCAGTGGAAGCATGCTGCACTTCCACTCAGGGGACCCAGGTTCAAGGCCACCCAATCACCCAGTGGAAGCATGCTGCACTCCCACTCAGGGGACCCAGGTTCAGGGACACCCAATCGCCCAGTGGAAGCATGCTGCACTTTTATGCACTGACCTCATGGCGCAACGGTAGTGTGTGACTCCACCAGAAGGCTGCTTGTTCAAATCACATCGGGATCATGACAACATTTTTAGGAGGCAGTATTGCATAGTGGTTAAGGGCACTGGGCTAAAAACCTGGAGACCTGGATTTAAATCCCACAGCCCCCACTTGTATACTGTATGGCCCTGAGAAAGTCACTTAACTTTCTTGTGCTCCCACGTCACACCTGAAAAAAAGCTTCAGCTTAGTGCACCTTTCCTGGTTAAATTATTTCCCCTTTCCCTTATGCAGAAGACCCAGGTTCAAAAGCTGACTCTAAAGATGGAGACATGCAACAGTGAATGGGTAAAGTGCTGCTGATGGCAGTGCAGTCTAGCCCAGGGAAAGAGGCTGTCTGCCACGGGGGGGGAGGGGATCACTAGTAACTGGGATGTCATGCCACATCACGTCCTGCACTGGAAGTCAAGAGATCTTAAATGTTATTTATTATGCTTTTTGCCTCCTGTCCTCCCCCTCAATGCCACTAATGGAGCTTCAGCCCCTAAACCACGTGCCAACCCACCAAGCCCAGGCTTACGCCTCTGGGCAGGGCCGCCAGGCGGGTGCCCCCTCGCCATGGTCAATGTAGGTGACCTCTGGCTTACCCCCCCAGGGTGGGGCCACAGGAGCGGGACCCCCCCAAGTGGACACTGGTGGGAGCGGAGTGGGGGAGTCATGGCTGGGGGACCAGAGATTTTTTGTTAGCTGTATTCCCCTGGGAGATGGGGCGTCCAATGATGCCAGCATCTGTCCCGCTTCCCCACGTAAGCAGGCGCCGGCTTTTCCCAGCAATTCCTCCGGCCTCCACCAGAGGATGCCATCAAGCCAGACACTCTCTCCCCCCCAGAGGACAGCCACCCCTCGGGCGCTCTATCCTTCTCCAGCCAGCTGGCCCTCCAATTCCCAGGTCCATTCCCGAACCTGGGACATCAGCGTCGCAAGCGGTCGCCTTGCCACTGCACTGGCAGGCCAGCCCTAATAGATCCTAAATGTGATACAAGGAGGATTCATGACCCAGGGTGTTACTGATCCCACCAGGAAGGGGGTACAATCCTTGACCTAGTGCTCACCAATGGGGAGCACGTACAAGAGTTCAAGGTCAGGAAACCTCTGGATGGTAGCAACCATAGTGCAGTGTGGTTCAGTGTGGACGTGGACAGGGATAACACCTCTTCAAGAGGGAAAAATGTTAAGAGGATAGGAGAGGTGCTAAGGGAACACCTAATGGGCACTGAAAAGGACATAGGGGTGGACCAAACAAGGGCCATCATCAGACAGGCAATTCTAACAGCCACAAAGGACTGTATCATGCTGAGGGGGAAGAAATAGGGGTCCAGATCACCAAGCTGGATTAAGGGCGGCCTACAGAAAATTCAGGAGAACAGCAAGGGAAGAGGAGGAGGAAGAATACCTGAGGCTGGCTAGGGTGGCTAGAAGAGAGGTGCAGCATGCTAAGGTGCAGAAAGAGCTCCAAATAGCTGAAGGGATAAAGACGGGGGAGAAGGCCTTCTTTTGCTACATAAGAGTAAAGTGGGGCAATACAAGATGGTATAGTTAGGCTAAGGAAGGGGGACAGATGGGTAGATGAAGACATGAGCAAAGCAGAAGTATTAAATGCATACTTCTGCTCTGTCTTTACAAGGGGAAAAAGACAGCCCAGTCCTTGGCTAAAGCAGTAATAGAGATTGAAAGAGTGAAGGAGGGGCTATGGGCACTGAAGGTGGACAAATCCCCAGGACCAAACAGCATACGCCCTAGAATGCTGAAAGAGCTGGCTGTTCTCTTCAATAGATCCCTAGAGTTAGGTGTGGTGCTGCTGGAACGCACAAGAGCAGACCCAAGGATGACCTGGAGAACTATGGGCCAGTCAGCCAGACACTAATAGTATATAAACCATACTAAAGGAAAGGCTGGTGAGTTACATTGAGGAGAATGGTCTAAAAGATGGAAGGCTGCACAGGTTTGTGGATGGCAGATTGTGTCAAACGAACTTGATCCAATTCTTTGATTGGGTCACAGGGGGTGGACAGAGGCCAGGCGATGGACATCATATACCTGAACTTTAGCAGGGTCTTCAATTCTGTACCACACAGGAGGCTGATAAAGAAACTAATGGATCTAGGGTTGGGGGAGAAAATGGTAAGGTGGGTAGACAACTGGTTGAATGATAGAACCCAGAGATGTGGTGGTGGGGGAGTTCTCCAGCATCAAGGAGGTCACCAGCGGGGACCCGCAGAGATCGGTGTTGGGGCCAGTGTTATTTAATGTCTTCATAAGTGACATCATGGAAGGCATTGAAGGCAAGGTTTGCCTGTTTGCAGATGACACCAAACTCTGTGGGAGAGGGGACACAAAGAAAGGGATACAGGACCTGAGGGAGGACCTCGGTAAACTCGAGAGATAGTCAGGAATCTAGCAACTTGGCTTCAGTGCCAAAAAGTGCAAAGTGACACACACAGGGGCCAGGAATCCTAGGATGGAGTATTACCTGGGGGGAGGTTCGGGTAGCTGCTTCAGAGAAGGAAAAGGATCAGGGGTTTATTTATTTATTTTATTTATTTATTCAAACATCAGTTTACAACCTTTGAGCCAGAGGCTCATTTCCAAAGGTACCTCGTCATACTGAGGACAAAAAACAGACAGTAAAATTTTGGTTACAGTAAAGTGTTACATACATACATAGAAAGACGATATATTTTTGATTACAGTAAAGTGTTACATACATAGAGTTACATAGAGTGGTTCTGTACATTTTAATCAATTTGTTAGAATATTACAATGATACAGCTGATAGTATGCTGGTAATAGCAGAGGGATAAGGCTATGGTGGGGAGAGTTGGGGAGGGAGATTTAGAGTGCTGCCTAAGTGGCATTGTAAAGTGTGTTTGGGTCAAGGCGCTGTTTACAGACAGGTGCAGCTGCTGGTGCTAAACAGTTGGCTCTGCAAGGCATTTTTGAAGGTGGCGATTGTGGGGGCTTTGGAGATGGATGCAGGGAGAGAGTTAAACGAAGATGGGCCTCTGTAGCAGAAGGACCTCTGTCCATAGGTGGTCCTGGATCTGGGCACCAGAAGACTGGACTTGCTAGAGGTTCGGGTAAGGATGGAAGGCTGGGAGTGGCGGATGGAGGCTGTCACCCCAGGGGGACATAACCCGAGTAGGGTTTTTTTTGTGAAGAGGCAGATTTAATAGTGTAGTCTTTCATCCAGGTTTAGTAATTTTGCTTCATCATAGAGAAGACAAGTATGTGTGAGCCTGGGGGCACCAGTAATCAGTCTGCAGGCCTTATTTAGGTTAAGTCGAATTTTGTTGAGGGCGGTGGTGTCAGCCGCACCATAAACTGGCAGGCCATAGTCAATGAGTGACAGCACAGGTGGGAGGCAGTTTTTATGGTGGTAGAGGATGCCAAGACGTGTATTGGTGGCGGAGGCAAGGGCATCAATGTGGGTGTGGTAGGTGAGGGCTGAGTCAAAAGTGACCCCAAGGTATTTGTAGGAGTTGACTTGCTCAAGCAGTTGATTGGTGCTAGGGAGGATATGAAGTGGGAAGTTGCGGGCTTTGTTTTGGGGGTGGGCGAAAAACAGGTTTTTTTTTTTTAAGATTAATGACTAGCCTGTGTTCTTTAAACCATGCCTCAGCATCATCGTAGGATTTTTGGAGAGTATCCTGTAGTGAGATGGGATTGCAGTGGGTGGCAAAAATGACAGCATCGTTGGCATACATAAGAATATTGCCAGAGCAGGCATTGGGCAGAGCGTTTAGATAGATATAGAAGAGTAGGGGCCCCAGGATGGAGCTCTGAGGTACCACCGAGTGGATGGGATGGGTTGTGGAGAGTGTTCCATTGATTTTTACACATTGGGAGCGAGTGGATAGATAGCTTGCACACCAGGTGAGGGGGCTAGTGGAGAAACCAGTGTGGCCTAGGGCATTCAGCAGAAGGGGGTGGGAGACCGTGTCGAAGGCCTTTGAGAGGTCAACGAACACTGCACCGGCTAGTGGTAATAACTAGAGACCTAAAACACGCCACTCAATGCAAGAAGGCAGCAGCAAAGGCTAACAGGATGCTGGGGTGTATTACAAGGGGATTCAGTAGTAGGCGAATCGAGGTCATTTTGCCATTGTACAGGTCAATGGTAAGACCACATTTAGAATATGGGGTAAGGGACTGGCAAACCATACCTTTAGAAACACATAAGAATACTAGAGGGAGTCCGAAGGAGAGCAACCAAGATGATAGGCAACAGAACAGGTTCTAGGAGGAGACGCTGGGAGCCCTAAGGATGTACTCCCTGAAAGAGAGGAGTGAGAGGGGTGATATGAAAAGGACCTTCAAATACCTGAAGGGGATAAACAGAGTGGAATGAGAAGGTCTCTTTAAAATGAGTGACAACAAAATCACAAGGGGGGGGTAGCTTAAAGTTGATTGGGAGCAGGTTTAGGAGGGACATTAGGAAGCATTTCTATATGGACAGGGTGGTGGCCGCATGGAATGAGCTATCAGAAGAGGTGATCTCAGTAAAGACAGTGGGGACCTTTAAGAGGGCCTGGGACAAACGCATTGGGAACCCATGGGACCGAGGAGGCGGAAAATGGAGGGAGGGGAAGACATGGGGGGAGGCGCATGGTCTTTGGCATAAGCATCATTTACCAAGCAGATGCAATAGACCAAACTGGCCTTCCTCTGCTGGCTATTTCGTATGTCAAGAGAATTTCGGGTGAGGGACATACAATCAAAAAATCTGTCTAAAGGGAACCCTTAATTACACATTCACAGCTGTCCACAAACGAAACAGCAACTACCTGGATGAGAACCGTGGGGGTGCCCCCAAGGGTCTATGAACATGACAGCCCTGGTTCGTGGTGCATCAGGATCCTGCTCCCTTGCAAGGTGGGCACATGTTCAGAGACGCGTCTCTTGGTTAGTCTTACACCCAGCATGGAAGGAAGCCGAAATAATAGGGCAACACAGCCACCCAACATCAGAATAATGGCCCTCAGTAAACTCAGGCCCCACACCATGCAGCCTTTGCAACTGTGAAGCCACAGCCCGGCCATGGGAGGGGAGACAGAGCTGTGGGGGAATGCAGTGACAAGCTCAGTGGTCAATGGGGCTGGGTGGTTGCAGAAACTGGAAGAAGGTTTACGTGTGGCGTGGTAGGGAGATAAAGCTCAATAAAAAGGGATTGATTAGTCCTCTTTTACCTAATGATGGTGACTTTCATCACTTGCAACTATGGTACAGTAACATAAAATCTCCCTTTCACCCACTACCCCACTGTCAAGGCCAGTGGAAATTGACGCGGAGCTGGGCCCAAGAATGCCAGTGACCGTCATTCAGACATCTTCCAGTACATGACTTCTTCACTGCTTTTTATCCATTAATCTCACCAACCTCTCATGGTGTAGGGGATGATTAATTATAGGCCTATGCAAGCACAAAGTGACCTGCTTGAGGTGCAGGCTTCCTGGCCCTCCCACAGGTATCGCTCTGGTACCAAAACCAGTGGTCCCCAGTTCTGCTTCTCAAGTTGGGTCACCTGGCTCTCACTGGTTCCTCAAGGCAGTCCCTACATTAAATGACTTCTCATCCAAACACTATTTGATTCCAGTCCTGGAAACAAATTCAGTTAGATGCTGTCAGTAAGGCAGGCTGTGACAAGGTAGCCGTACTAGCAACATTTAGCAAGAAAGCATCTGTATATTAAGTATTTTGATATCAATGTTATGACAGCCATAAATGCTGGGTGCTTGGTCATGTTAGTACCAGTAATCTAGTGGGCAATACATACTTTGAGGCATGCAAAGCATTTAGTATTACTGAAGCCAGATGTGTTCAGTTAAACTGTCAGGGTTATGCATTTTTATTTTTTCAGTACCATTCTTTGGTCCATGAGCTGAAATGCCTCTGTAGTTATTACTCTCCCTAAAGCAAAGTCTTACACTTCAAAGGCTTCACATGAAAATTAGAAATGCTTCCCTCAGTTTGTATGATTTAAATATTAAACTGATTAGGATAATTAGTCTCACTGTAACCCTTCAGGGTCTGATTTCTTTTTTCAATCACCATTAAGTATTGGATAAAATGTAACCGATTTAAAAACATTACAAACTGTACAGTACTTTAAAAAAAAAAACAACAAAGAAACAAACAAAATGGTAAACAGGGAAATGCAAGGTGGGGGGACTATTGTACAGAAGTCAGTAGTTCAAGGATGCATCTGTTAGTGGGCTACGCAAATACAAATTACCACCGTTAATGTACAAACCACACACATGATAACTCAAATGAAAGCAAAAAATGGAAAGAATTTTGTTCCATATGGAACCTTTCATTTTGGCGGACAACTACACCTTCAGCAGAGTTGTGCGGGAGACCATGGCAAAACGAAACCCACAGAAGGTCAACCACAGAGCTGACTGGGCACTCAGTGGGCACCAGGCGACATTCCTGGCACCACATTGAGAACCTCTACATGTTGAAAGCACAGGTCTGTCAAGTGGAAGAATCACGCAATTCTACAGTGTGTGAACTTTATCCTTTGAGAGGCTGAAGGATGCAAAGTCAGAGTACTTAACTTTAACTGCCCCTTGGGCCGAGTGAGAATGTCTTAACTGAGCAGGACACCTGGAGCTATGCTGAGGAAGGTCCTAATAATAGAACTGGTGAAGCCACTCTGGTGCTCTATAAGCTGAAACTCTTCTAGGCGTGCCTTCAGTAGAACCTGGGGCAACAAGGTCTTAACATGGCTGTGGTGCTAACCATGCATACGAGGTCTGGCCACGGGCCAGGAGAACACATGTAATGCCACCTGAATCACCCTCAACTTGAACTCATGATATGCAGCTGTGGTTCCCATTAAGTCCACACCCCGTGTGATCACGAGTCCAACAGATGTGCACATAAGCCAAGCTGGAGGCATCCATGGTCAGGACTAACAAGTTCAGCTCGATGAAGAGTCCACCCCCACCTTATTATTGTATTTACTATTTTGCACTGTTGCTTTGTTCTCCCAGCCTCCTCCCAAAATGCAGATCTGGAAACTAGCTGCTACCGACACAGTATGTGTTTCTGGGTGGGTAGGTAGGTAGGAAGGAATCATAACCTGTTACAACAAGGGTGCCAAACTGTAGGGCTACTGGGCTTTGAGTTCCAACGGAAACTGCTGTGGATTTACTCTACTTCACTTTCACCAAGGCTTCTGAGTAGGTGCCACAGGAGATTGCTGAAAAACCTGGAGGAGCTGGGTGCTGCTAGGAACATAATTAGATTGGATGAAGGAGAGATAGCAGAGGGTGGTGGTAAATGGGGTCAAGTCAGAAGAGAGGGAGGTCATGGGTGGGGTGCCGCAGGGATCTGCCCTGGGTCCTGTCCTCTTTAATAT
The DNA here is from genome assembly GCA_016271365.2 of Neoceratodus forsteri. Taxonomy (NCBI): domain Eukaryota; kingdom Metazoa; phylum Chordata; order Ceratodontiformes; family Ceratodontidae; genus Neoceratodus; species Neoceratodus forsteri. The sequence goes on from CM028137.1 coordinate 943,261,183, forward strand.
GTTCAACAGCGAAATTGGCGGGCACCAAGGGCAAGCTGCGTCTCTTCACAATGACACGAAGCTCTGCGGTAAGGCAGACAGTGATGAAAGGATCGGGGAAATGCAGAGGGATCTACAAAGGCTAGAGAGGTTGTCAAAGGTTTGGCAGTTGAAATTCAATGCTAAAAAATGCAAGGTTATGCACCTAGGGGAAAAAAAAAACACAAAACAAGACAGAGTACTAGATGGGAGGGGATTCTTCAAACAATCAAGCCACTGTAAGAAGGCCTATAGTAAGGCTAATAGAATGCTAGGGTGTTTTGGAAGGAATACTGATAGCAAGAAAAAGAAGGTACTACTTTTTTTCATTTTTATTTTGTATACTTGTAAATCCGATGAGCAAATTGCCCGTTTTCACAGATGACAAGTTACAATAATACAAAAGACATTACATAAATTAAAACACTCGTACAAATACAACAAGCAACATAACATTAAAATATAGCATTATAAATAATGATCGAGAAGTACATTCAAAGTTATTAGATAACCATTGTTTGAGACAAGTTTTGAAACAACGAACAGTCTTACAATCAGCAGAATTAGATGGGACACTGCTGTTAAAATATGGTGCTCAGTAAAGAAATGACCTATTACCAGCTGCTTTCTTAAATAATGGAATTTTAAAAGAAAATCTACTCTGGGACCTAGTTCTACAAGAATGGGAAAATCTTGGGAAAAGGTCAATAATTGACGAAGGTAGTAACCCACTTAAAATTTTAAATAGAAAAACTCCCATTTTATGAGAAATTCTATCAGTTAAAGATAAACAACCAGAAGATTTGTATAACTGACAATGATGCAAGCGATAAAGTGCATTAAGCCTAAACCGTAGTACTGAATTATAAGTAACCCTAAGGTTGTTAAAGACTGTAGTCATAGTTGAAGAATAATCCATAAGACCATAGTCAAAAATAGTAAGGAGGAAAGCATGTGAAAGCAACCTGCGGGAATCAGCAGTTAGAAATGTTTTTGCACAATACAGAAGGCCTAGTCTTTGATGTATAATCTTTCTAAGATATTTTACATGGGGTTCGAAAGATAGTTTACTATCCAATAAACTACCTCTATATAGGTCATTGATGAGGCAGTACCTGGAATACCGTGCTCAGTTCTGGAGTCCTCACCTAAGGATGGACAGGGAACGGCTGGAAACGGTGCAATGCAGAGTGACCAAGATGGTTCAGAGCCAACTGGGCAGATCTTACGTAGGTCCTCTGAAGGCACTGAACATGTACTCACTGGAGATGAGAAGAAAGAGAGGGGATAAAAACAGAGACCTTGAGATTCCTGAAGGGAATAAACAAGGTGAACTGCAGGGAACTGTTTAGCATGAATATAGTGTCAAGAACCCGAGGTCATAAGGGAAAACTGGTGGGGGGGAAGGCTTAAGAAGGATGTGAGGAAGTTCTATTTTACGTAAAGGATGGTGGAGCTGTGGAATGGTCTGCCAGGTGAGGTGGTGGGCGCCAAGACCATAAATGATTTCAAGCATAGCTGGGACAAAGTGAAGGGTCTGGTGGTGGTTCATATCGGCAGCAGTAGGGAGGGGAACAGGGAGTGAACCAGGAGGGACAAATCCTGCATGGACAATAGGTCCCAGGGCAGATGGGGAACTCTGGGCAGACTAGACGGACCTGTGGTCTTTTTCTGCCATTCCTGTGGAGAAGGTGCTGTGACGCTCTGCCCCTTGCTTATGATTATTGTATGATATTGGTATTATAAATACATGGTCTGTGTATGACATTTCAGTGTGAGGAATTTGGCCTGCAACTTCAAGGTGTCAGTGGCTGAGAACTACAGGATGTAATTAAACTGACCAGGAGAACCATTTAATTGACTTCCTTGCAAAATGGCATTTTAGTACCTTTTTATGACCTGAAGTTAAAACATTTTTATGACCTGAAGTTAAAACCAAATGTAACTTTATGACATCAGAAAAAGGACATCATTAGGCCGATTCCTTTTGGCCTTTTAACACCTTGGTGCCAGTGTGGCATTGTTAAGTTCAAAGAGAAATGTTTAATTAAAGACTGTCATATTTGGGAAATGGCTAGTTACAGATTTTTCAAGGTGACTCATCATATCCTCAGAGACACTTGTGTCAGAAAATTAAAATCTAAGTGAGGATCTAGCTGACCTCATCCAAAAGAGGGTGGTGGAAGATAAGAGTTAAACATGTAACACTGTATATGAAGTGTCATTATCTTGGGCTCTGAAAACAGAAAGTTCTCTCTAACTAAAATCAGCACTTACAAAAAGGTAATACTTAGCAAAGATCTAAAGTATTGTGGTAGGAGTTTTGTTGTGTAATTTTCCCATTTTCTTCTGTGACTGTGAGCTCATGCTATTTGTTCTGTATTTTATTTTACTTATTTTACAATTTTTAGTAAACATTTTCTTTAAGATACTGCCTGTGTCTCCTCAGTCATTTTTGCATGTCACTGTTGAACTGATATTAAGTCTGACAGCTGTAAGAGCTTGCATGTGTTACTAAACTGGAAAAAGGTAAGAACATCCTAGGTCTCTTACAGAGTTAAAAAGGGTTCATTCTGGATAGCTGGCTAGGTGCCCCTGGCGAAGGATTGTACCGCATTCCCTGAAGAGGGTACATATCCGAGCCTGTTAACTGGGTATGCTAGCATAAGGTTCACAGTTTGAATCCCTCCAGAACTCGAGAGACTAAAGATGATTCAGACCCAAAGCAGACAGGAGGGTTACTTTGTCTGTTACCTGTTCACACTATTGTGCTGAGGTTGGCACTGTGGGAGCAGAGGCCTGACCTGCAGAGTGTGTTTATTATAGGTGCATCTGAAGCTGGGCCTACAGGATGACAAAAATCACGGATGCCATCAGGCCAAGAAGATGACGGAAATCTGAGGCACAGCATATCCTGATAATGAAAGAAGCAGGCACATTCTATCAGATCCAGAGCCCGTGGAGGTGGTAGCTGACCACAAGCCTCCCTGGGGTTTAACTGAGCCCTGATAAATTCCACGTCCTGAGCTGGTGTCAACTGTGACTTCACCAGGTTCAGCATAAACTTCAAACTGGAGAAGGTCTCCACAGTTAACTAGAGAGCTGTTGGAGCCTCCAAGGGTGTCCAGCCTTAGATGAATCAATTGTCCAAATAGGGTATTAAGTGGATGCCCCACTGACCATCAGTGCTGTGGAGAGGCTGAATGGGATTTCACAGAACTGGACTGATCATTCTTCAGTTGGAAAAAAGAGGAACTGATCATGGGAATGCTTGAACAGGATGTGAAAATGTGCACCCTTCAGGTCTAAAGTACAGAACCAGTCCCAGTGTTCCAGCAAAGGGAACATGTTACCCAACGTTACCATTCTGAATTTCTGACATCTGATATGGAGATTCAGACTGTGCAGAGCTAACATAAGGCACCAGGACCAGGAAATATTTCAACACGTACTTCATCAAGTTCACTGAGCACTACACTTGATTACACAGAGTCCAAGGAGCAAAAACACACTCTCTCTCTCTCTCTCTCTCTCCTCTCCAAGAACCAGCAGGTGTTCTGGAGGGTGCACACAGTATGGATGCCGGGTGAAATGAGGCCACCATGACACAAAGTCCAGGAACAGACTACTGTCAACTGTCTGCAGCACCAGTTGGTGAGCTGTGAGCTCCTACTATGGGGGTACAAACTGTCAGGCAGCCCCTGAGTGGAAGGTTGAGGAAGGACTGCGGAGGGCGGCTGATGGTGTCCTGCCCCAATCACTTTGCAGAGGAACATGGTTTGTTGCCATCTTTGTAGGAAACATAGCCAACACATACACTACATTTCCCTTAGCTGTAGTAGTTGTCATATTTTTCCCCTTGCCATTCAGGTTTTGAAACGTGATAATGAAGGAAGCCTGTCCTTGCTGCTGGGTGTGCCTGCTGTTGCTTGGGTAGATGCAGATAAGACAGTTTTCATGGTCTTTTTGGATTCAACTTCCTTTAAGATGTCCTCAATTTGTACGTTTAACAACACAGAACAATCTAATGGGAAAAAGGTCCAGCTCCCCATACGACGCACAAGGGAAATGCCAGACCTCGCCCAACAACCAACGCACCAAAATCTGGCCAGTGGAAAATCATGTACCAAATGCTCGCAGTCTGGGAAACAAGATCCCAGACCTGCAGGCAATAATGACAGAGGCTAAACTGGACATAGTAGCCATTAGCGGGACATGGTTCATCAGTAACCACACTTGGGAGACTTCAGTACCCGGCTATGCACTATTCAGAAGAGACCAAGGTGCAAAGGAGGGTTGGGGTGGGGTAAAGTGGCCCTTTATGTCAATGAAAATATCAAATCTACAGAAATTCAGAATACACACAAGGAGCCAGAAGAACTGTGGGTCACCCTGGAAACAGAAAATGGGACAGCCATATGAACTGGGGTTGTCCACAGGCCTCCAGACCAGGGGGAGGACACAGGCACATTACTGTTAGAAGATATACAAAACATGACAGCTAAGGGGGAGGTTCTGATAATGGGAGACTTCAACATGCCAGATACAGACTGGTCAATACCATCAGGAACATCTGCCAGAACTGGACACACAGTGGATTCCCTGCAGGGGGAGGGCCTCAATCAACTGGTACAACAACCCACAAGAGACAGGGCTATCCTAGATCTAGTACTGACCAACAGGGAAAGGACCACAGATCTCCAGGTAGAAGGTCACCTGGAGGCCAGTGACCATCACATGGTATGGTTCAATTTGGCCACTAGAACTAAATCATCCCATTGCAAGGCAAAAATATGGGACTTCAGAGGAGCTGACTTTAATAAGATGGCCAGCGGAGTTAAGCTAGCCCTGGCAAGAAGAAATACAGGTGAGGGGGTACAGGCAAAGTAGGCAAGTATCAAGGATGCAATACTTGAAGCAACATCCCATTGTGTTAGAGAGACAAGGAAGTGCAAAAGAAGAAGGAAACCACATTGGTTCTCAAAAACAGTAGCAGAAAAGGTCAGAGCCAAAAGGTTGGCCTTTAGGAAATATAAGGGAACGCAGCAGGATGAAGATAGGGAAGCATACCAAACTTCCCTAAGGGAAGCAGGGAAGGCAGTAAGGCAGGCAAAGGCCCAAACCGAGGAAACACTAGCACGAACAGTAAAAGAAGATGACAAGACTTTCTATAGATACATTAGTGAAAGGAGAAAGTCCAGAGGAGGTATTGCTAAGAACAAAGGAGATAAGGGGGCGTGTGAGGAGGAGGACCATGTATCCTAAATGGATACTTCTGCTCAGTATTTACTGAGGAGAAGGTAGGGCAGGGCCCACAGCTCAGCACCATGGACACAGGGGGGACGGAGGTGTGCACTAGTCTCTTCACAAAAGAAAGGGTCCCAAAAGAGCTCGATAAGCTCAGCGTGGACTAGGCAATGGGACCTGATGGCATACATCCCAGGGTACAAAATGAGCTAAGGGTGGAACTAGCAGAGGCATTATCAGAAGTGTTTAATGAGTCTCTGAGCAGAGGAGAGATCCCAGAAGACTGGAGAAGGGCTCATGTGATCCCGCTCCACAAGAGTGGTAGCTGGAAGGAGGTAGAGAACTACACACCAGTCAGTCTTACCACAGTAGTGGGCAAGATTATGGAGGCACTCCTTAAGGAAAGGATAGTGCAACACCTGGAATCCATAGGAGCACAGGATCCAGGACAGCATGGGTTTACAACAGGAAGGTCCAGTCAAACTAATCTCATAGATTTCTTTGACTGTTTAACCAGAGTGGTGGACGACGGGGGAGCAGTTGATGTTGCCTACCTTGACTTCAGAAATGCTTTCGATACTGTTCCACATAGAAGATTGATTAATAAGCTGGGTAGGCTTGGGGTGGGTCAGAAGTTGGTCAACTTGGTGGCAAACTGGTTGACGGGCAGAAAACAGAGAGTGGTGGTAAACTGTATACAGTCAGAAGAGATGCAAGTCACAAGTGGGGTACCTCAGGGATCAGTCCTGGGGCCAGTCCTCTTCAATATCTTCATCAGTGACATTGCAGATGAACTGGAGGGTAAGGTTTGTCTGTTTGCAGATGACACCAAGATCTGCAACAGAGTAGATGATCCATATGGGGTGGGCAGAATGAGAAGAGATCTGGATAAACTGGCAAAATGGTCGGAAGAGTGGCAATTGGGGTTTAACGTAAAGAAGAGCAAGATCATGCACATAGGGAAGAGAAACCCTGAAGCCACCTATAGGTTGGGAGGGGGAGTTGCTGGCAGTCACAAGGGAAGAAAGAGACTTGGGCATCATCATCACAGATGACCTGAAATCATCCAAGCAGACCACTAAAGCAGTAGGCAAGGCTAGGGGGATGTTCGGGTGTATTAGCAGGGGTATCACAAATCGTAAGAGGGAGGTAATAATCCCTCTTTACAAGACACTAGTTAGGCCCCATCTGGAGTACTGCGTTGCAGTACTGGAGGCCACACCTTTACAAGGACATTAACCAAATTGAGGCAGTCCAGAGAAGGGCAACCAAAATGGTGCAGGGACTGCATCAGAAAACATATGAGGACAGATTAACGGAACTCAACATGTATACCCTAGAGCAAAGGAGGGAGAGAGGTGATATGATTGAAACATTCAAACACTTTAAGGGCATTAACAAGGTGAAAGTCTAACATGTTTCAATATAAGAAAAACAGCAGGATAAGAGGACACAACATGAGATTAGAGGGAGGCCGATTAAGGGGTAATGTGAGGAAGTGCTTTTTCACAGAAAGGGTGGTGGATGCATGGCATGGCCTACCTAAGGAAGTGGTGGATATGAATACAGTGCAGGGCTTCAAACAGGCATGAGATAGGCATAAGGGAGCAATACAGATAAGTATGAATAGATAGGCCATTGACAGAGCAAATGCCAATGGCACATTCATAAGGTAGAAAAAGAAATGGGCAGACTGGATGGGCCTTGTGGTCCTTATCTGCCATCAACTTCCATGTTTTTATGATATACCGACCCTTGTGCTGGATGTAGAACAATGCTTGCATATTTATTCAGTTCTCGGATTAATACCTTTGAGCTATAAGCTCATTTACAAAGGTTCCACGTTAACAGCAAACACAAATACAGACAGCGGTTACAAAATTACATTGGATACAAACATGATGTTCAACTCTTTTGTAACTAAAATTACAAAATTCAGTCACATTAAGTATTATGTTCGTTGCAAGGTGTGAACAGAATGGAAAGGTAACTTGCTACGGAGAGAGAGAAACTGGTAGCAACAGAGGCTGGGTGCTGAGAGAGTGCCGAGTAGGTGAGGAAGGTATAAGGGAGAATAGGTGGAGAAAACAGGAGCAGCCATAGGGCCTTGTCATTGGTTTGCTGGAAGGGGAAAACTCCATGAGGTTTTGGAGTGGAGGATATGGTGAGGGGAGAGGGGAAGCAGATTAGGTGGGGAGGAGGTGGGAAACGGATGAGGAAAGGAATGGAGGACGAAGGCAGGGTGGGATAGTAGAGGGGAGGGGTAAATAACAAGGCAGTTGGGATGGGGAGATTTTAAGCGCTATAATGAACAGAAAGAAGACATATCATAGAAACAGAAAATTTGATGACAGATAAGGACCAACAGGCCCATCTAGTCTGCCCTATTTCCCTACCTGCTGAAAAACAAATGCTGCAGATTCTACTATATCTGCAGTAATTACCTAATTTACCTTGATAAGGTACCCCTGTGTTTATCCCATGCAGTTTTGAATTCCCCCACCGACTTTGCCCTCATCGCCTCCGCTGGGAGGCTGTTCCATGCCTCTATTACCCTTTCGTGAAGAAATACTTCCTCACATTGCCCCTTAGCCTCCCCCTTCCAATCTAATGCCCTCTAGTTTTAGAGCTCCTCCTTGATATCACCCACCCAACATGCAAGAGCAGTGACAGGCCACTTGAGCCCCCCCCCCTTTTTGCCATGCCAAGTCTTGCTGGACCCCCTAGGCTCACTAGACTACATATGTCCACCCACTCCAGAGAAGGCACGTGACTGCTAAGATGCTCAAGTCTCCTCTCCCTGCCATCCTTCTGACAACCCAGGCTAGTTCCGAAACCTGAGCCGCACACATCACAAACAGCAGGGATTCCCACTGCATTGCAAGGCTGGCATAATGCTGCCATGTTACTTACAATCTGGGTTTTAAAATATTATTGACTATGTTGAAATACTAATATAGTCAGCCTATACAGAGCGATTGCCAGCTACTGTGCTAGCAATTCTACATTACAGGCCTTTACATGTTTTCCGATATATTTGTTAAAAACCAGCACTAACAAATTAGACTTCTGGTCTCAGCCGCACTGAGATTACTGCTCTTTTGGTCTCGGATCTTAAAAAATATTTATAAAAAGCAACACAGTGCACATAGGATATCCAACAGCTCTTTCCAGCATCTTATTTCTCATACTTTTTAATCAACGCTTTCAGTCTCTGCTAACCTTTGTTCTGTGTGTCTCTGTAATTAATTATTTAAGTAACTTTCCCTTCATATTTCTATGAAACAAGGAGTCAGAGAAAATGAAAACTGCAATCAAGCATTTATTAAAAAGATGAATGCCTTGTACTCCCTAATCAGCCATTCGTGTAGCACTGTCATGTTCCTGTTGATATGGATACTGCGTCCCCAAGAACCAGCAAGACCTGGGGACAAAAAGCACTGGTCACGTGACCATTCCCTCAGCTGATTTTATCCATGGTAACACCATGGCAACAGCAAAAGCTGTCTTCAGAGGCTTGATACCATGACAACACAAGGTTATGATATGAAAAGCACACCATCTCAAGTCAATTACATTTCACCGCACAACAAAGCTAGCTGTCCTGGATATACAGTACGCTGGTTGTAAAAATCAAAGGTTTCTATAATTTTAACAAAAATAAGATGATGGGAAAATGCTATCAAAAGTAATGCTTATGACACAGCTTAGGTCTGATCTCTACAAGAAAGCTACTTTCTTTCCGTCATCCTTGGCGTACACTTCACTCAAGTGCATAACGCCATAACAGAATTGACGTGTCAGTGTTGTATGTAAAATGGATCCCCAGTAACAGAAGTGGAACTTAAGACAAGCACAATGCTACATATATATTCGACATAGTATCCGACTTCCTGGAGTATTTGTGCAGAAGAAACACGCTGTCTACCATTTAATTACAAACTTGCACCCTTATAAACAAAATTGAGCCCGTGTTTCAATATTTAGGTTCACAAAAGAATGCAACAAGAATCAAATAATGGCAGTACAGGCCAACCCACTATGGCAGTGGTATGCACTTTGTTACTGCTAACAAATATAGTTATTTACTGCTGTAGCTACACAGAAAATAGCAGAATTATTATGCTTCAAATATAACAGCAACAGAAAAAAAACCGTATATGATGCCTTAACTAACTTACACTGCAAATTGGCACTGGTTGTAAAAGATGCGGAATGGAATGTGCATCTCGAAAATGTAATCACGTACGTGAGTCCCCACAGACGTAATTCTGTCACTGACATATAGCGTGGGAGCATTCAGATTTTTCTTTTTTTTTTTTTTTTAACATGGTCTATACTCAGTCAAGGTAGCATAATCTTGAAGCTTCTATGCTCTGTGTTGTCAGTGTCTCACCAGTTTCATAGCTAGTGAGGTAATCTAATAATTACTTTATAAAACAGACTTGACGTTTATGCAGCCACCACTATAGGAGTTCATCTAGTATACTGTAGTGTCAAATCATTTGCATTTTCAAGCTAAGCAATTCCTTTACATCTAAATGCAAAGTATAGAACTTTTTTTTAAGCTTTTATAATTAAGAAAATGTTCTGGCACTATAAAGTCTCAATTGTCATCCACTGGCACAACGGGTCCTATGACACACTAGAAGAGGAGAATGCAAGTCAAAGGACTTCATACTAGTGCTCAACAAGTACTTGAGTTTCTGGTTCTGGGTACCACACTAAAGAAATTATATTACAGAACAGAAAAAGGTACAACACAGGGGGATAAAAATATAATAGTGAATGGCACAATGTAGTTTTTCAGAGGGAAAAAGTTAAGAGTGAAGGTGGTTATTAATATACTAAAAGCCAGCAGAATAGGCCAAATGGTCTTTCAATGTCTGCTCGAAAACCAGCAACCTAGTGACTGCTCGCCTTACCACCCCCCCAGCCCCCAAGAGGGTCTTCTTTGGTTTCAGTTTCCCCTTGTACCTGTCCCACCCCTTCTTGAAGCCTTCCATTGTGCTCTCCTACAACAGCCTCCTGGGTAGCGCATTCCACGGCTCCACCACCCTCTCAGTAAAAAAAATGCTTCCTACGCTCCCCCCTCCACTTTCCACTCATGGTCCCTGGTTATTCTCCCCTTCTTTAGTCTAAACAGCTCCTTGGTTCCACTCCTGGTTATTCCCTTTACATACTTGAAAACCACCCCTATCATGTCTCCCCTACCCCTCCTCTCCTCCAGTGAGTAAAGCCCAAGCTCTTCCAGTCTCTCCTCATAAGGCCTCCCCTCCATACCCTGAATCATCCTGGTCGCTCTCCTCTGAACCCTCTCCAGCAGTGCTATGTCCTTCTTCAGATGAGGTCTCCAGAACTGTACACAGTACTCGAGATGCGGCCTGACCAAGGCATTATATAGAGGAAGGATCACCTCCCTCCCTCCTTCTGGACGTAATTCCCCAGGCTATGCGGCCCAGTATCCTGTCTGCTTTGGCTGCAGTTCTTCTACAGTTTTCAGAGTTATTCATTTTGATGTCTACCACCACCCCTAAATCCCTCTCACCAAATGTGGCCTGCAGTGTTAACCCCCCGGGTGTATACAAGGCCCAGATTTTTGACCCCCAAATTAAGTACCCTACATTTCCCAGCATTAAATTTCAGTCCCCACCTCCTTAACCACCGCTTCAGGATATCCAGATCCCCCTGGACTGTCTCCCTCGCTTCTTCACAATCCACCAGTGCTCCCAGTTTTGAATTGTTCGCAAAGAGACTCAACCTATTCCTTACCCCCCACCCTATATCCGAGACGTAGGCATCGAACAAAATTGGCCCCAATACTGAACCTTGAGGGACCCCCACTGATTACCTTCCTGGGGGAGGAGAGTATCCCACCCACCATTACCCTCTGTAAATGCCACGAAAGCCAGTTTTCAATCCAAAATTATTGGAGAGAGATAACTGGGATAAACCATGTGGTAGAAGTGGAGAAAATAGATGTGTCTAAACTGGATAACAGAACTAAAAAACTTTTGTTAAATTAAATGACAGGATCTATAAGGACAATGGGAGAGGTTCGTTTACATAAAGAGTGATTAACTTCAAGCGCAGACATGCAAGAGGAGTGATAGAGGCCAGAAGCATAGCATGACTGACAACAGACAAGTCCCAGACAGAGTAATGGTTGTGAATACAGGCTGCAATACTAAGAAATATAGACAACTCTAGGATGGAAGAAGGCCATGAAGTCCATTCCGATCCCCCATCTCCTGCAGTATCACAGCTGTAACCCGTAACATTATTTTCTATGCATGGGGGTTCTTTCCAAACAACAACAATAAGAAACAGTAGCCAGCCCCTGTAAATTCCAGGCTGAAGCAGTAGCGTCTTGCACACTGTGGTCAGCTCCCGACCTACTTAACAGTTTGGCAGGCTTGCGTTTCAATTTCTGTAATCTACTTAAAGAGCTGCTGGTGCCTGGTGGTGAGACCGTTTTGTATTTCGAAACAATTTAGCTTACGTTGTATACATTTTCTGTAGTCATTTCCCCTTAATTTGGTATTAACAAGGAAATGTGACTGGAAACGGGATTTTTGCCTCGAGGGCCTCATCTGTTGATACTGCTTCTGCACTTGACATCATAATCCTGTGCTTGAGTCCTTGAGACATAAGCATTTCCGCTACAAAGTTTACGGAAGTCACTTACCAATCAGATAAAGTCATGCAAGTATCACTTTTAAGTTACTTAAAGGGACACAGTCAACCCCCTTAGGCCTCAAAATGTCCCTAGTTTAAAAAACACATTTCATGATTGTTCATATTCTGTAAAAACTGTTGATGCAGCTGGTAGTTTGATTCCAATCCTTTTTTTCTTTAAAAAAGGAAAAACTGACTGCCCACCATACTGGTGTTCCCACACCAAAACATGCTTGTTTACGTTTCTTGATCAGCTCCCACTGCATCCTTCCTGGACTCAGGAACACCCCTAACACAACCTAGCCAATCATTATGCAGTGGGAGTAAAGAAGACTACTGTATCATGAGTGGCTGCACTGTCTGAGGGTGTTTCTAATGTTCAGGAAGTGTACGCTACGTGTAGTTCAGTGATTTGAGGGCAAAACAAAGCTTGGCATAGCTATACATTACCGTGCACTTTGGTTCTAACAAGGAGGCAGATAAAACAGTCAGCAATATCAATGAATTTTAGAGAAGGCAAGCAATCATAAAATGTGGGTTTTTACTTACAGATATTATAATGATGAAAAAAAGTTTGGCAGTGTCCCTTTCAGTTGTGGGATTGTGAATTTTAACAACATGGAGGAATCTAATATACAACGTCCCCTAGGAATCGCAGATTTATATTACAAAGAATCAACCAATTTATAAATGTATGAAAATGGCACAAATGTAAGCGTTCTAGTGACAGCTGTTTATTCTACATTGGTATCTCATCGGAGATAGATTACAATTGTTGTAGATCAGAAACACATTATGCAATTTGCTCATTTGCAGACATACAGTAGAGAACAATTTCATTCATAGAATCGGCCCATGCAGAGAGTGATCATAATCCTTCTGCTATAAAAATTAAAATGGCCCAAGAAAGGAAAATAAACAGGGCCAAGTCCAAAAGTTAATAGCAATATGCACATAATTAACACAAAGGAGAATAAAATGGGTTTGTCTCATAGGCTATAGACTGACAAACTTACTGTTTAATATTCCAATCATATTGAAGAACTCAGAAGTACAATAACAGAAGAAGAGGAAGAACAGTTTTATTTTATTCTAAAAATATTTATCTCCAATTATATACAAAAGTTCTGAAAGACACCTTTGAATACCAAGGTTCCATACTGACTGTGTAACGGAACAAGCAACAGAGCCAAACTATGGTCACTGCAGAAATGGGTTAAAAAAAAAAAAAATCCTACAAGTGAAAAGACCACAAGTGTGACCAAACCTAGGAAACTGCATCGAGTTTTCCTTGCTGATCGAAAATCATCAGGGTCAGCCAGTCGGCGCGGTGGTAATATTACCGCCCATGACGCTGGCGACCGGGTTCCAGGACGACCTGGGGCATCAGGGGAGCAGCACCTGGGAAGGGGTTTCCTCCGAGGGGAAGCGGAAGGGTAGTCATGCTGCCACTTCACCACCACCTGTGGATGCACAGGTGATGGCGCGGGACTCGAAGTGTGGGGAAGGGATGACGCAGTTAGGTGCTTGGTTAAGACACGTGCCAGCATGTCCACAGCCTGGACTTTTGTCCTTCATGTCAGCGTCCTCAGGGGTGGGGTTCTGGGGACAAAAACAAGCAATGGGAAAAAAGTACAAACAAAAAAAATCAGCTTATCAAAAAACGTTGTGGGATAAACTGAATAAAGCCATCAACAATAATGATGAAAGATCGTTTTGTTCATTTAGTAGCAAGAGGGAACCAAAACCTTCCAGCATGAAGTGCAGTCTCATACTAAACAATAGGAGGAGACCATGGAACTAGAATCAAACCCACAAACATTTCTTTCCCCCATATCCACAAGGTCAGGAAGTCATCCCTTTCCACCTCTGGCTGAGGAAGAGTCGGAAGGACCACAGGGGCTGAAAGCTGCTGCGGCTGGTAAAGCACAGGGTCAGGGACCACAGTTCCAGAAAAACCCACTGCCAATATAAACAAAAGTGAAGGTAACAGCTAAGCAGACGACAGGGTTGACGGCAGGGACTGCAAAAGCTGCTGAAATACCTCAGAGACCACAGCCAAAACAACAGTGCTAGTGTCAACAGCACCAGCCAATGAAGAAAGTACAATGGGACCGTGCCTGCCGCCGATGTAATAAGAACAGGCTGCGCACCACGGACAGCAGGAGAGCAACAGCCTGCATGCAGCTGACCTTACGTCTAAACAGTCAAGCCAGCAACGGAGGCCAACTTAGCAACCAGACACTTACCCTTACAGGAATCCAGCACTGGCCTAGAATGGGAGGTCAGTTTGGAATGTTTGCAGTGACACTCCATAGCAGAGACCTCACAATTCTGTGCTTCAATGAATGAAGCTTCCCACATGAAGGCAACAGTGGTGATTCCCTTGGTAACCAGAAATTAGTCAAGGCTTACCTTAAAAATCTGTACTGCCTTCATGTCCACTGCCTTCTTGGGTAGACTGGTCCAAAGATTCACCACATTGGGGAGAAAAAGTGACTCCCAAAAAGACAGCTCCTAGAGGCAGCCCACTGGCTCAGCGGTAGTGCTACAGCTAATGACATTGGTGACCCAAGTTCAGGAGTGAGCTCGAGTTGCCAGAGGCTGGCCAAGGGAAGGAGGATGGAATGTCCAGATGCCCTGCTTGCCTATGCGTCCATCACTGGGCATCGTCTCCTGGCTCCTGGTCTGCTTCCAGGCTTCACCTCTGCTGTGGGCAGCTGGATATGGAGGAAAAAACTGCTATGGAGTTGAAAAGTAGGCCTCACCTTGGCCAGCTCAATCACAGAAGGTAATGCAGTGGTGTGTTGTGGGTGGCCCTACTAATCCCAGGATGTCTGGGGAGGGGCCTCCATGGACTGGAAGTGGTACTAGTAGCAGCCGAATGAGGTACTGGTCCAATGGACCCATGGGGCACAAACAGAATTCAAAACTTACCATTACCTGAATTTACCACCCCAAGGATGCAGGGTGTGCCCCCTTATCATGCTATAGAACACCAGATTAAAAATATAGGATTGTACGATCTTACTGATACCTTGAGTATGCCAAAGACTCAGAACATCTTCCCTTAACCTTCTTTTCTCCACAGTGAACACGTTAAGGGCCTCCAGCCACTTCTCGTAGCTTTTGCCCCACCATAATGCTTATCATTTTGGAAGCCCACAGATTCACCCTCTCGACTGCCCTAATGTCCTTTGTCGTATTCAGGAGACCCAAACTGCACACAGTATTTTAGGTTGTAGGTAGGACATGACCAGAGTCCTATAAAGTGGCACTATACGTCCCCTGCTCTACTGATGATCCCTCTTTTGATGCACCTCAGTATTCTGCTACCCTCTAGATCGACTGTGCACTGATTATTCTGCTTCAGTCCCTTGTCTATTATGATCCCCAGGTACACTTCCTTCTTGAGTGCAGTAAGAGGAGCCCCATACAAAGTGTTGGTTCTGCCTTAGCATTTCCTGCCACAGTGTAGCAGCATGCATTTAGCTACAGTGAATCTGAGACTCTGGGAGTCTGACCAGTCACCCAGCTTCATCTTTAGGTCACCTGAGGTTTGTCCCCATCCTCAAGGGAGTCCACAACACTAGACAGCCTAGCGTCATCAGTGAGCAGCCTGCTGTAGACCTTATCTTCCAGATTGCTGGCAGATACATAGTTAAACACATGTTTATGGGCAGCAAAAATCTCACTGCTCATTCAATCTGCCCGATTCCTACCTAGGCCCTTACCAGTCTAGCCCACTAGTGGATCAATCATTCCATATTTCCGCTTGAAGTCACTCACTTCTCCATTTGCTCCAAACCCTCCCCCGTTAACTTCACCAGTCCCTTGGGTCTATCCCACCCCTCTCTTAAAAGCCTGCCACCATGTTAACACTGACTAGGGCCATACAAGTTGGTAAATTTGACTCAACAGGGCCAGTTTCAAGCTGGGCAAAACCTGAATTGGCCTGATATGGCCCGAAATTAAATGAAGGGTTTTAAGGGACAAGACTCCTTCCTGCCCCAAGGCCCTTCACCACACCTGGCTGCAAAACTCTTAATATATTGGGGTGCAGCAGCACCCCTATAGTTAGGGTTCAGTAGGCGGTTTCATGTTAAACCCACATTTTTGCACCTTAACTTTGGCGTCATTTGATAAAATAACACAAAATTTGGCAAGTGTTGTCGAGCTGTCAGAGTTGCAAAACAAAGTTTTGTGACAGCATCTTGTTTGCTTTACAAGATAAGGAGCACCAAAAAAAGAAAAAAAATATCCTATACTTAACATTGTGTATCTTTTGCTCTCACCCACACGGTGTGGAATTTTTTCATGAAATTTTCAGGGTTGAAGGAGTCTGTGCCAAGGGTGTGCCTTTGGAAGGTTTCCCAAAAAAGATATGGTTTTAGAGCTATAACGATTTTTGAATTAACCTGTGCAAAATGCCCAGTCCTAGGGACCTGTAAGGCCTTTAGCCCTCAAGCAACCCTTCCTCTGTCATAGTACTCATTTATATATTTGCTTACTACCCCACCTGGATGTTGCACTCAAAAAGTACCTCCTTCCTAAACAGTGAAGAGTGTGCAGATGCGTTCCTTCAGAATATCAGCTTTCTGCCTGTCACCCCTCCACCCATGCCTTGCCCTTTCTCAGTTTCTCTATTCTGCCCTTCTTCCTCCTTTATTTATTTGTAATTTTGACCAGGAAAGATGTACTAAACTATGAAAGCCCGTTTCCACATGTGCTGGGGGGGGGGGGGTGTATGGACCTTTCTCTGACACACTTAAAGACCGTGTCATTTTCTCTCACCCCTTCTGCAATCTTTAGTTTCATCTCCACCACGGTCCTCCTCACTGCCTAACCAGCTTCCTTTGTCATGACAAGGTACAGATCCCTGCTTGCTACCATCTATTTGGCCTTGTACACTTTGAAGGCCACCTCTTTTGCAATCACTGCTACACCAACCTCCCTGGAAAAACCAGACTGTCTGAGGCAACTTTTAGTTTCAGCTAGAATATCTTCTTTGATATGATCCCCCCGCATCATCTAAGCTATTTGTACCCCAGGAGTCTCTCCCTTAGCTCCTCTTGCACCCTCCTCAAGTTAACCCTTCTGAAGTCCTGGACCGCTGTCCAGGTCAACTACTCTAAAGTACACTACACTACACTGTGTTGTGGTCGCTAGACCCTAGCTGCTCTTCCACTGTTAACCCCCCCTTCCCGATGTCTTGGTTGGTCAGAAATAGGTCAAGAGCGGTTCCGTTCTTAGTCTGTTCCTCCACTACTAGAGTCAGGAAGCAGTCCAGGAAGGTGTCTCAACAACACTTGATTTCTCATGCTCTGCACCACTGGGATTCTGTCCCAGACAGCATCCAGTATGTTGAAGTCTCCGAACAGGACTACTTCCCCTCCACCTACTGCCTTCCTGATCTCTTCATCTAGACTCCGATCCACTTCTGTCTGTCTGATTAAAGGCCTAAAGATCACTCCAAACTGGACAACCCCTCTCTCTCCACATCCACTGCAGATGGCCAATGGTCGGCATTGCCCATACAAATTACTGTGCATTTATGAAAAAGTGCAAAAAAAAAAAACAAACAAAAAAAAAAAACCCATACTGATCCTTCAGCATGAACTGAATAACAAAGTAGCAGAAGGGAACTGTGAATATTAGTATAAGAAGTACCCTAAATCGTCATAATTGTATGGTGCAATGTTCCTCAGAGGTTGCATTATTTCTTGAAAGTGCTGGCACTACCCTAACGGCCTCTTCTCTCACAGTGTGCTGCACGAGTACATTACTAGACGCTGAGGAAGCTAGTGTAATGCCAACTCAGCTTTGAGCAAACCATTAAAACCCAGAGGAACACCACACTACACATTTATAAAGGTGCGGGGGTTTAATGCAAATTTGACCTACTTTTAAGGATTAGCATATCAATTCTAACAGACTCCTAAAAATAGTTCTTTGCAACTATATATTTACTGAAGAAGGGGGGGGGGGGTGTTCCAGAACATCTTTTATTCCTGTAGGGAATAAATATTTCGGTGCAAGGAGCCTGCTCTCATGTAGACAGTAGGAAAAACAAGGATAAAGAACAGGCTCACTCACCGCGTATTCAAAAATAACTTCATTTATTGTGTTAGGAGGACCTTTCAGCACAAGTGCCCTTTTACAAACATGTGCAAGTCAGGCAGGTTACAAACAACAATAATATAAAGCAGATAACAACTAGCAGCACAGTTTACAAGTTACAAAAGTTAGGGACAAAAAACATGCAACGCAATAGCAACAGCTGCTCAGAACAGCGGCATGAGTCAGGTTACAGAGGCAGGGAAGCAGCAAGATTCAAAGTGCAAGGACGACTGCATGACTGTCGTGAGGTCACAGATATCACTCTTCGCACCCTTATAGTGAAGTGTCTGGAGACAGTGGATAGAGGTTTGTGCCCTTAAGCTGGGAAGGTGGGTGTGGGTGTGGGGGTAGTGTAGGAGGCAGTGAGTTCCAGGCTTTGACTACCCTATACACAAAAGAGCTATAGTCAAGTGACATTGTCCTGAGAGGCAGGAGCAATTTGTATTCCCCCATGGACTGAGTACCATACGTGTTGTTGATCAGTAAGAAATGGCTGCAACCATGGGGGGGGGCATTTGTCCTAGTAGGGCTCCTTTGCACAGAGGCTAGAATGGTGATACAAGGGGAGCCAGTTGGTGGAGATGGGCGCAGCAGTGGGTGTAAGGTTTTAGGCTGAGAGCAGCAAATCTGCAGGTGCGGCTGAAGGCAACACAAATTCTTTCAAGGACAGAGTTGGCAGTGGAACAGATAACCATACCATAGTCAAAAACAGAGATAATGAGGCTATTTTTTGCCTGTTCTTGTAGAGCAGTCCACGTTGTTGGTAGGTGTTCTTGATTACGGAATCTGTGTGGATAGAAAGACGGGGTACAGTTCAGGTGGATACCCAGGTATTTAAAGACCTGAACTTGTTCGATAGCGTCTCCAGACAGGGTGGTGATGTGCAACTCTCTGCATCCTCTCAGAGCATGGGTACTTCCAAACAGAGGAGACTTGTTTTTTGGGAAGCTGATGACCAGCTTGCTTGCAATGAAACATTCACAGACCCTGCTGAAGCTGGACTGCAGGTTTTTGTTGAGGGTTTCAAGATCACTGTGCGAGGTGGGGATTACTGTGTCTTCAGCCTATAAAAATATTTTGGAGTGGGCACAGGACTCCAGGACTTTATTGAAAAAGAGGCTAAAAGTAGGGGCCCAAGAATTTAGCTTTAGGGGTCACCTACGGTCAGAGGATGGAGCCCCACAAACAATTCACCACACGTCTTTTTGTGTTCAGTTGGACAGGTAGTCCGAGAAACAGATGGAGGGCATGGTTGACAGGCCTAGCTCAGTGAGTTTTTGGTTGTGGTTTACCAAGCTGAATGCCTTGGAGAGGTCGAGGAAGGCAGTGCCAACTTACAGCAACCCCCTTTCTCTAAGGCCATGTGGAGTTCCGTCTGTCATCTCAATTAGGGCAGGGATCATGCTGAGCAGTTGCCTGAAATGACAATATTGTCAATAAAACAATGTCCTGTACAATCCCAGGAGTCCCACAGGATATGAGCCAACTTGTTTTCTAGCAGCCGCCCTGATTCTCATCATCAATATGGTTCAAGAAAATGGGTGGGGGTGCATTCATGAAAGGAATCTGTTTCCATTCCAAAATAGCTTAGTTCCAGTGATTCTTTTATTGATAATTCATAATAGGCATAATTACTCAATGTTTCCTCTCATATTAACAGGCTTACTCGAGAGAAATGGCCTTTCACCTAATAGTAAACATAAAAAGGATTAATAAAAAACTGCCCCAGCATTTCTGAGGTGATACTTTATGTAACACAAAGTATAAGTTAATTACTGCTAGTGTCCTTTTAAATACTTGTAACAGACTGCATTGTGCGGGAAGCACACTTTCCTATTTTATCCACTATGTTTCTGTATTTGAATACGTATTCTGACATTGTCTCTAAGTTTTTATATGAATGATCAAGTAGACTCAGGGCTCCAGATAACATTTTTTGGGCTGAGTACTTGTACTCCTCATTTTGAAAGCGAGGGGAGTAAAACCAAATTCAGATGCGTACTAATGTCTGGGTGAAGTGGAGTAAGGAGTGTTTTTTTTTCCTCTAGATAACTGATCAGGAGCCGTAGACTAATTACAAGTATTTAAAGCTACACTAGCAGTAAGTAACTTGCACTTTGTGTTACATAAAGAATCATGAATATGCACCCCTTCCCATTTTCTTGAACCTGATAGTTGCCTGAAGCCATGTTGTTCAGCGGCTAGGAGGTTATATGCTGTGATTTAAGCCACAAGTTGGTTGCTGACTATTCCTCTAAGGTCTTAGACAAATAGGAAAGTACTGAGATGGACCTGTAATTTGTTACACTGGTGTTGTCCCCAGATTCGAACACTGGAATGATGCTGGCTTGCTTCCAGGCATCAGGGAGATATCCAAAATGAAGTGAGTAATTGAAAGGGTTCGGCTGGAACGAGCCAACTCATCAACAGCCATTTTTTGGCGCCTCATGCCCGTTGCATCAGGACCAATCATTCTGAAGGTGGGCTTTAGCAGTTTTTTTTGTTTCTTTACTGTGTGCACCTTTATTCTTCTGGAGTACAGTTTATTTTTTTTGGGGGGGAGTGGGCACAGAGGTCTGGAGCAGCAGACAGGATTCCTGTGGTCAGACCTTTCAACGACTCGTTAGTTGTTGAAGGACTCAGCTGAAGCTTCAGTCATGTTCATGTGAGCAAGTCACTGACTTTTAGGATATTTTGGGTAACAAGACTTTTCTGCCTACAACTCCAATGAAACATAGAATTTGTTGACAGATAAGGATCACATGGCCCGCCCAGTCTGCTCATTTTCCCCTGCCTAAACTGTCACCGTAGACCCTTCCTGATCTCAGTCTACACCCCCCCCACCCTCCTACCAAGATTCCTTTGTGCCTGACCACCGTTTTTGCACCCACTGCCTCTGCAGGAAGACTGTTAAACGGCATCCACCACTCTTTTAGTGAAGTTCTTTCTCACATCCCTCCTAAATTCTCCCCTTTCAGCTTTAATGCGTTACCTCTTTTCCTCGAGCACCTTCTACTCTGAAAAATACTCTCTTCCTGTATGTTATTCACCCCATGAGGTATTCATAGGTCTCTATTATGTCTCCCCTCTCCCTCCTCTCTTCCAGGCAGTGCACACTGAGACCCCTCAGTCTCTCCTCATAGGGTTTTTGATGCAGCCCCTTCACTCCTTTTAGTTGCCCTCCTCTGGACAGTGT
This sequence comes from Neoceratodus forsteri, assembly GCA_016271365.2. NCBI lineage: Eukaryota > Metazoa > Chordata > Ceratodontiformes > Ceratodontidae > Neoceratodus > Neoceratodus forsteri. The sequence goes on from CM028137.1 coordinate 943,282,442, forward strand.
CTACCCTGTCTTTGTCCTTCCTGGGATGAGGTCTTCAGAACTGGACAGAGAGTACTCCAGGTCGGGGTCTCACCAACAACCTATACAGCAGCAACACCACCCTCTCTCCTTCTACTGCTGATACCCCTCCCTATTTGCCCCAGCATCCCACTGGCCCCACCTACTTCACTTCCTTGTTGCACTGGAGGAGTATAGCATAGTGGTTAAGGGCACTGAGTAGCAAGACTGGAGACCGGGGTTTGAATCCCATCAGTCCCCACTTGCATACTGTGTGACCCTAAGTAAATCACTTAACGTCCTTGTGCTCCCAGGTCACACCTGGAAACAAGTTTTGGCTTAGTGTGCCTTTCCTGGTTAAACAATTTCCCCTTCCCCTTGCTTCACCATCTTGAGGTAATCCGATATGATTACCCCAAGGTCCTTTTCCTGTTTAGTGACCTTCAGTACCTCTTTCCCCATTTTATACTCCATCTCTGGGTTTCTGTGCCCTAACAGCATGACTTTGTACTTTTTCACACTGAAATCTAGCTGCCATACTCCTGACCACTCCTCAAGTCTCTACACATTCTCTCTACCCCCTCTGGAGTGTCTACCCTACTGCAGATTTTGGTGTCATCAGCAAAGAGGCATACATTCCCTTCCAGCTCTTTTGAAATGTCTCTTATAAAGACATTAAAAAAGACTGGTTCCAGTACTGAGCCCTGAGGTACCCTGCTGGTCACTCTCCCCTTCCCCGAGTAAGTTCCATTTACCACCACCCTCTGTTGCCTAGCCATCAGTCAATTTCATACCCAGTTTACCACCTACAGACCCACCCTCTAACTGTCCAGTTTCCTTGTGAGCCTCCAACGAGGTGTCAAAGGCCTTGCTGAAGTCTAAGTAAGCCATGTCAACTGCCCCACCCTGTTTCCCTGGTCATTCAGTCAAAGAAATCAATCCAGTTCCTCTGACATGACCTCCCCCCTGTGAATCCTTGTTGCCTTGAGTCTTGTAACCCACTGGATTCAAGATACTTCACAAGCCTTTCCTTTAAAAGTGTCTCCATTAACTTTCCCCCAATGACGTCAGACTGACCAGCCTATAGTTGCCAGCCTCCTCCCTACTGCTGCTTTTATGAAGCAGGACAACATCTGCCCTCCCCCAGTTCTCTGGGACCACAGTTGTTTCCAGTGAGTTGGTGAACAGGGCTATCAGAGATGCAGCCAGTACCTCCCTGAGTTCCATCATCACCTTTGGTTGTACCCTGTCTAGTCCCATAGCTTTATACACTTTCAAATCCACAAGTCCTTTCAGGACTCTCATCTGTAAACGGACTTGTGCCTAGCTCCCTCCGCTAGAGTTCCTGCTGCTCTGATGTAGTCCATCCCCCTTCCCTTCAACTGAGAAGACTGGCCAGACGTATCTGTTCAGGATACTGGCTGTTTTTAAACCATCATGTAATAACCTGAACATGATTTAATTTCAAATGGACTGATTGACACGAGATGAATTGTATTTACAGACAAACAGGAAACTGAATCCTAGTTGTTCTAATGCCAATAATGAAATAATTTATTTAGGAACACAAGGTAAAGAATCCATATATATATATATATATATATATATATATATATATATATATATATGATTAATGAATGTGAATGTATGTAAATAATATTTTGAAATCTTAGTTTAGTTCTTCATGACAAACAGAAGTCCACGGGTGCTCTTCACAGAATAAGGTATGCCATTTCACATTTTTAACGGTATTGATCTTGGGCACTTAAAATATATAGTGGTCAACTTTGGCACTGTCCCAATTATGATAAATGCTCTTTCATAAAATATTTTTAATCAAACTTATTTTAGTATGATAGTAATACTCATATTTGTATACTCTAATAGATCCTAAGCCCCTGAGGAAGCCCAGTGTTGGGTGAAACAGGCGTAAACTAGGGGATCACGGTGTTCTAAGAAAATATTACAATAAAACTACATTTCTTGTGATGAACTGAGTGGCTGGTCTCCAGATACTTTTTCTCTTCAGTAACAGAAAAATCCGCAGTTCCTGGGGTTGAAGGCACTTCACCTGCAGTGTTGTGCTTTACTACGCCTCCAGATGTGCAGTTAGATAAGGATAATGCAGCCCCTACCATGTCTTATTGCTTACATAATACATATCGAGCAGTATTTGACCATCCCGGCTCCAATTAGACTCTTCCACAGCTGCACCGTGATGTCATCAAGCATTGTTTCAGCTTGTTTTCCTCTGATTAAAATAGGGTATTATACAACATATTACCCTATGTTGACATCTTTATGACACAGCCAACATATTGTATCTTGTTTTGACAGTGTGTATGTCATGAATACAAATAACACCATTCATAACACGGGTTACCTAAAGACGCTGATCTCATTGGCAGAGAGCTGTCATCTGGCCATTGATTACATTTCCTATTTAATCAATGATTTTAGTGGCTGATCATCTTCCTAAGACAGGAGTAGGGTTGATCACACCATGGAGGGATCTACAAGTTCTGGTCGGCTCCTTTTTGTACAGCAGCCATATTTATTGTTATGTTAGCGAGCAGAGTAAACTGTAGGCTGCCAGTGTAATACAGCTAATGTTGTCTTTCTTGTTAGCGAGAAGTGAACATGAATAGGTGTTGCAGCGCTGTGTGGAAACAGAAACCGTGGTTTAAGATGTGAAAACAAGGAATTGTTCTGACAGGGCTCCGATCACACAGACAGGCTACAGTGATCCCTTTTCTTAAAAGGCTTTCCGTAGAGCAGTAATAGGCTACAGTGATTCCCCTTTCATACTGCAGACAATTGTAGATCTACAATAAGTAGTCGCTGCAGGGTTCAGAGTCATACAGCGTGGGGGCATAGGTGTCCATAGTTTTACTCCTGCTACTGTGTATTAGCATGATATGTACCTCTCTGCAATCAGACACTGCATCACTGGATTGGTACTTGAGGGGTAGCAGTGTCCTGCACTACAGGGGGCCAGGGGTGGGGTGCAGAACGGTCACCGCAGACTGCACAATACATTGTATTGGCAGTTATGTGGCTCATGGAATATATTGAAACCCCGACCTTTGTGAACTTCCCATTATTTGAAGGTGGAACCGAGTGAGTTCACAAGAGCTGGACTATTACCCCTTCCACAATGAGGTGAGAAAACATGATTTCTATGTGCTCCTGCAGCGTCCCTCCCAGGCCCCCACAAAGCGACTTGAGCCGCACAAGGTACTGTTGAGAGAGAGAGAGAGAGAGAGGCACTGCAGACAGCTGCACGCCTATCCCACATAGAGCATAGAAAAAGTAAAGTAGTAGTTGTCCCAGTTTGGTCCTTGGCAACCAGGCTCGCTCCCTCCTGGAAGCAACCAGAGAAATGCTGCAGAGAGAGAGAGAGAGAGAGACACACACACAGACTGACAGTGAGAGCAGGACAAGAATTGTGGCAGTTTTGCCTCTCTCTCTCTCTCGATCAGAATTCTGGCAGTATAATTGTTTGCATTATGTGTCCTACCTCAAATGTGTTAAGGGCCATGTAAGGTTTATTCTGCATGCTGTATTGTGCCTATCATGTGCAAACCTGAAACCTTGTGCAAGTCCAGACGATCTCCATCTTTTCTTTATAATCTTGCACTATTATAGAACAGAAGAAAGCATACATAGCACACAGGAACCGTGCATTAAACTGACAGTTTAATCCACAGTTACTAGCGGCAAGAAAGGCAGCACATTTCAATGTGTCAGAGACACATGTAACCTGGTCCTGCAGTGGTCTGGTAGGTTGCGATCTATGGCAAGTAGGAATGAACATCTCTAAACACTGGTAGTGACCCTTACCTATGGAGAAAAGGCAGTAGAAGAAAAACTTTGTAAGGGACTACTTTGTTCAGCGAAAGGATAATACTCCTTTTTTACTGAAAAATAAGCACACCATCTCGTGTTTTTGGGGTTCTGCACTATGGGCGAGGTAACCCATGTTATAAGTGCAATAACCCACTCCAAGAGGTTGGGTTATAGGCATTTAATCCACACCTGGGGGCTGTGAGGACACTCTGACTGCGACCTCATGCCTCACAACACACCCCAGGCGTGGATTAAATGCCTGTAACCCCGCACCCTGTCATGGGTTACTGCTTACTTATCTGGCAAAATGTATTCTCTCTAGTGTGATATAAGGCTTTTTACACTAGAATCCAACAGAATGAATCATTTAAGTTGCATGGAGCGGCTACTGTGAATATATACGCGACTGTAAAATCCCTGTGATATCTCATTAAAATGTAGAACCAAAGAGCTGTACTATGAAATTTAAATGCCTACACTTAATATAATGGTTGCTTCTCACTATAATTATAAAGATCAGGGAACAAGGGCAAATGGAGTCTCATGAAAGGTGAGACTGCCAGATCACATGGTGGAGGAATGAGCAGTTCAGTCTGTGAGGAGTTCAACCTGAACATGTCTTAAAAACTGAATAACTCATCCATATTAATATAGAAAATATATGGAGCTAGTGACACCAATGAAAGCCCTCTTCAGTAACAGAGGGTTCACGGGAAAAAGTCTCAGTAGGTCAAATGGAGAAAACAATCTCATTTATAACACTACTGGTACTAAATTAAGACCTTGTATTGCACTGTACTATGGCTTCTCTAAGAAATTTAGATACTCCAAAGATTGGCAGTAAGTGATCTTAGGTCTGGGGAACAGCACCATGGGGAATATCTGCAGGCCACAAAGGGGGTGAAGGGAAAGGCCGCCCTTAATGTTAGTAATTATTTTTACACTTCTACACAGAGGCCCACCCAGAAGCCCTAAAGGCAGAGCTGCGCGCTACCATGCAAACAACATGTGTTCAATACTGAACGCGAGATCCTTGCAGGCAGACACCCAAGAACTATGACTGCTGCTGAATGGGTGCTTTGCAGCTTGGGGAGGTGGGAGATCAGTGCCCACCTCTGCAGCTGCCCTTCAAAGCTTAGGACCTTCAATGCCGAAGGCACTATGATCTCACAAGGTGCTCGCTTTTTGTGATGCATGGACAGAACACATGGGTGAAGGCAGAACAGAAGACAGGTACAAGACATGCAGCAAAGCTAGCCAGAATGTACTGCTCTGTAATAAGCATGTCATACTTTCCTGCAGGACAAACTGAAGTAATCGCCACTGGATTACATATTGTTCCTGCAGTATCCTGCAGCATATCACTGGCAGAAACTGTGATGACAGCATTACATTCTGGCTGACTCCACTGTATATCAAGAACCAGGCCCTTGTGGCCACATCGTTTCACTGTGCCTTGGGTAAAGGAGAAAATGGAGCAAATAGTAAACCCTTCCTGGGGCTGACCTGCTGATGCCCTCAAGAATCCATGGAGCCAGCCTGGTGGCGCTGAGGGTTGAGGCACTGGATGCCACACCTCACGCCACGCCGGCGACCTGGATTTGGGAACGAGCCCAGTCTACAGGGGAGAGAGAGGATCGAGCGTCCGGAGGACTGCTCTCCTCTCTCAGGGAGGGACCAGGGGGAGCCCGGTGCAGCAGCAGCCCCCGGTGGAGACCAAAGGCACTGCAGCACACAAGGGCTCACAACTAGGGTAGACGTTGGGAGGCTGTCTTCCGAACATGGGTGGGAGCACTCACGTCGCGGGTTGTACAGCACTGCACGTCCCATGTCTGGGGGTGTAACTGATGAAACACCCCGCCTCATGTATAGGCAACGGCACTTTCACTTTCCGACCACACTCCACCGCCGGTTGCACTCCTCTCCTAGGACAAGCCCAGCCCGGTCCGAATTCTAGATAGAGCGCCCTGGGCGGATAGGGCGGCCCTACCTTGGTGGGCTCAGAGCCAGGGGGATAGCCGGGCTGGTGCCAGAAATTAGGAGGCTTCTCAGGCACGGAGGTAGAGTTGGAGCAGGGGAGGATGACTGACAGAGTTCCACGGGATGGAGGAATAAACAGAGTTTAAAAAAAAAAAAAAGTATCCCCCATGGACTGTACTGGCTCAGCTGAATCTGTGTCTTGCTATGTGCCCCAGACAACTGGCCACACTGTAGGGAGTACCCATCAGGAGACTAGCTAAATTAGGGTTTTAGGGCTGCAGGAAGAAAGTGCTGTGGGAAAAAGCAGGACTCGGGAACATGAATAGGTAAGCAGTAACCCACAACAAGGAACACTCCCCAGGTGATTTGTAAGACATGAGGTACAGATGAGCACCTTCAACATTCTGGGAAGTGCAGTAAAATCTGTCCCACCGCACATCTTGGAGTAGTTTACTGCACTGATAAAATGGCTCATTTAGGCAGATGAAATGTATTAACAATATATATATATATTTTTATAACAAAAATTGTTATTAACATTTTTAAATCAAGAACATTAAAGGTACATTAAGGGTACAAAGCCACATCACCTTAAATATCATTAAGGAACAATGAAATATATAGTCAAATAAAGTCATCAAGTCTAGGGTTATAGCCCATCTCCTTGGTGAAATCCTAAATGAAATGTTATTCTGTCAGGGGCATAAGTATCCGTGTCTTCCATGGTGAATTGTTCTGGTGTCCTGGTGAATGCTCAGATTAACAATATGTCTTCTCTGTTTAAAAAATAATCACAAAGTATACTCACAACTAGCAGTGCCGCAAAATATATCCTACTATACGGTCACATAATGCGGTTCAGCCAATCATGGCCTTTCTTCTGGCTGCTATTTTATAAAACCCTGTATAATACTTTTGACCATTTCTATGAATGTTTTAAGTGTAATAATCCACTTCAGGTGTGTGTTAATACTGTAATAACCTCAATTCCTGTGTGTCTGAAGGCCCTCTGCTGCTGCTCAGGCCTCACAACCCACCCACCCACATAGTTTGGTTATTACAATATTCCTGCACACCCTACCATGAATTACTTCTTATGTTCTTTCATCAATGCAATAGAACAGATCTAGAAAAAAAAAGAAATCCTGAACTCCCACATTCCTGTTAGAAGGCAAAAAACAAATATAACCTTGTACAAGGCAAGCAGAATTATTTTCAAAACGGGATACAATTGGCCAGCCCGCCGGTGCAGCAGTAGTGCTACTGCTTGCGATGCCAACGACCCGGGTTCGGAAGCGAGCCTGGACATCAGAGGGTCAGTCGGGAGGGGGGGAGGATTGAGTGTCCCACAAACTGCTTCCCTCCTCTGGTGGAAGGGAAAGGTTCTCGGCACTTGTTCAACCCCTGGAGGCCAGCCGGGAGTCCAATAGCCTGGTGTTAGTAGCTACTGGAGGCAGAGTAGACATTGGCGTATGTGCCCTTGACATCATTACACAACACCCGCCTCCAGGGACAGAAAACGTGGTACACTGGGCCGTGCAACATGCCACCCACCTCGCACTGCAGGTCCGCATCACTACCCATAGCACCGCTGGAAGTGTATCCTGTCTTCCGACAGGGTGAATCCCCTCGATGGCCCCCACCCGGAGACAGGGCTTAATTCTGGCGAGACCCCACTTGGGGTGGGGTGGGAAGATAGGTAAAGCCAGGCGCACTCTGGCTGCGTAAGTCCTGGGGGGAAGATGACGGGCTGGGTGTGAGATGTCGCACCAATTGGGGCCGTACTTGAGGCAGAAAAAAGTAGAGCAACTTAAAAAAAAAAAAAAAAAAAAAAGGATACAATTTTATTCCAAATGTGCAGTGCATGAAATTTAGCTTTGTTGTATTCTAGACCTGAAGGGAGCAACTGCAACTTTTCTTGGTCTGTACCTAAAACTCTAGCTTTTTGAGTATATTGAAAATGATTTCTATGACTCTTAGAGAAGCGAGATTTCATAGCTCTTTGATCTGCAATATTCTACTTAAACATAAAAGTGTGCCCGTTAATCCAGAATAGGTATTTTTCCAAGGGCAAACTCATGAAAAATATGTCAGGCCCTATAGTCTAACAGCAGCATGTATAGACCCACCCCATCCCCAACATATCACAAATACAATAGTATTAAAGTTCTTAGATGACACAGGCAGCACTTAACAGCTTTTGGGGAACAATTTAAGCCCCCAGCCCCTACAGATGTACACACACATTTATAAAATGGGTAGGAAAAATCATCTCTGTTGGTTGGTCGAAACTCATCACATGACCGTGCGTATATCAGAGAGCGACCGCACACCTGCACTTTCACCCCCTTCAAAACAATTTTGCCATTTTATAAGATGGATAACCCACTGTAGGGTGTGCAGTCGCACTCCGATATACGCATGCTTTGGTAGTTGATGCACTCGGCCTGCGGCCTCATGCGTAACAACGCACACCAAGGCGTGAGTATATCAGAGCGTAATCGCACACCTTAGAGTGGGTTATCTATTATATATATCTATACACACACACACACACAACAAAAAAAATATAAGGTCGACTTTTCAGAATAATTTTATTTCACATTTCAAATGGAAAGCATTTTTCCTGGACATGTAATCCGAGATCTCAGCGTATTCACAATGGGGGTCCTATCTAGTGTTCCAGCTAGGAAGACTAAAGGCGCATTATTTTACACCCTTACCCCCACACATGCTGCGCCCAGTCTGCACCGCCACTGCCACTCCTTTGAAACAATACTGTCAAGACATTTACGTGCGCAAGCTTGTGGCTCACTGCAGGGTCACTTCCGATGTCAGACTGAACTTCCTGCACTGGGATCCTATTTCTGCCTTGGTCATGAAGGAGTGGGCGAAGGTTGGCTGTACTCATATCTTTTCAGAGTCTTTACAAATAATCAGAAAAGGTCCAGCGGTAACAGCCCAAATGAAAGGCTCAGCACCAGTGAGTTTTTCGACAGACTTCAAGGGTACTCAAAATAAATCAGTTGGCTAGGTAGCGTGCAATATATTTGGGTCTCACCATGACCCTAACCCGTAAGACCAACTTAGGGCTGGTTCATTTCCCCTGGAGTGTGATACAGACAAGGCACACTGATGAGTCCTGGTAGGACGAAACACGTGTCTGTGTCTATCTGTTTGCAACCTTTGCAAATTGTGTGAGAAGCCTTTTGGCACCATGCATTCTTGCTTAAAGCTGAACCAGCCTAAAATGTCATAGTGATTTGCATATACATCCCATGATGCTTTGCATTATGGTGGCATGTGTAATTTTGTAGTGTGTGTGTGTATATATATATATATATATATATATATATATATATATATATGCTGAAGGTGATACACCAGATATTGGTGCATACTGGAAATTAGATTGCGTACGTTATAATTGGGCCACTCCGTTCAAAGAAGCTGGTTTTAATAAATAGTCATGTTTAAAATTATCCTGAATGCCGGATGGCCGGTGCAGTGTTTGGATTTCCAGGAGTGAACCCGGGCCACTGGAGGGCCAGCCAGGGGTGAAGGCTTGAGCATACCATGACTGCTCGTGTTCTCCGGGGAGAGGGAGGGGACCAAAAGTCCGCAGTTTGCCTGACCCTGAGCGGAGGCTCAGGGTATGACAAGTCCTGCAGTTGCAAGAGGGACCGGTCGAGACGTGTGGTGGACGCTGGTGCATAGTGCCTTGATGTCAGGGCACACACCTCATATAGGGAGGAAAAAGAGAAAATGCCTTCCTTCTCTGGGAAGACAGAGCACCAGAGCTTGTCCTCGATGTGTCACCACCCGCCTGACTGACGAAACTAGAAGTGTTTGGGGCGTCCGGGCCCCACCTCGTCCCCACCCGGCGGGGGGTAATCCGTGGCTCCATGGGGATCAAAGATGGACCAGGTAGGGTGGCTGGCAGAGGGATGACTCCTAGGTGCTCCCGAAAAGTATGAGATAGGGAGATGTAGGAGGGGGATTTCAAAACAAAAAAATTATCTTGAATGTTTCACAGCATATGCTCGATAGTTAAAACACACTTGTGAGGAGCCGGTTCAGTGGCATGGTTGGCTGAGGTGCTGGACACCTTACTTCCATCCATGCCAACAACCCAGGTTCAGAAATGGCCCAGGCTTGCTCAGAGGAGGTAAGACTGTGCATGCCATGGACAGCTCTTCTCCCTGGGGGAGGGGGACACTGAGCCCCGCTGCTATCTGCCTGCCCACTGAGCAGAGGCTAGGCAGCAGCACAGTGGGACAAGCAGACATGGGAGGGAGTTTGATGATGCAGACTTGCGTCAAGACCCAATGCGCAGTAGCACTATGCACAGTACGCAGTGGGTAAAAACAGAGGAACCTGCCCGGCTCCCTCAGTGTTCCCTCTAGCCCTCACATTACCCCAAGTGGCAGGCCACCCACCAATATGACTCTAAGTGCTGGTTAACCAGTAAGTCCATGAGACAGGTCAGTGACAGAGTTGGGGGATGCCACCAGGACCGGGGACACCAGGAGAGAAACAGGAATAATACAGAAGAAATAAGTTGGCCCTGGGTGCCTGAATGGCTGCGCTGGCGCACGCGGAGCGGCATGTTTACATGCTAGCAAAACATGCCTGCACCAGTACCCGAGCTTAACAAAATGCCACTCACTCACTCTGCACCACAATGGAGCATCTTACAACACTCTGCAAGCCATTTACATTGCTTGATCTGCACCAGTGCGATTCGACGCTACCTCTATGATGCAGATCGAGCTGCGAAATGGGCCTTAAAAGCAGCATGGCTAACACCACCCCAGTCATCCAGTGAACTGGAGACTATAACTGTAATCAAACAAGGCCATCTAGGTTCATATTTCTTTCCTAACCACTGGACCACACTACTCTCTGCCCCTTTCAAGCTTTGAAAAATTAGAAGTACTATACTTTCAAGACTTAAACCTACAGAATGACTGTGCAACCACTGAAACACAAGAAGCCATATGCACAGAGTCCCTTCTTCATGTGCTCCCATAAATATATGTAATTTTTTATTAAAACTCACTGGTTCATAATTACCTGACATGCAACTGTCAAGACTGCTTGGTTATGTCCTTTCACTAGCTTTTTGTTCTCTGCATTGAGCAAATGCAGAGTTGAATCTATTAATCACGGACAGGTACTGGAAGAATTAAATCATTTATACCCAGCTGCTTATAAAGAAACAGTTAAACTAGTACCATGTAAAATAAACCTGCATTAATAATTAAAAAAAAAAAAAAAAAAGCAGATACCGAGGAACATCACATGCCATATAATGAAGGTGCAATGTCAGTCTCTGCTTATAAGGTTCATGACATTGTAAATATTTCTGTTTCAGAGCCAGTCTGCTGCCCTGACCAAAAAGCCAAGCAAGCATCCATCACAGGCTTACTTTTTAATTAGTTTGGAGAACAAAACAAAAACAGCCATCAAACTTGCATCCTGGCCATGAACTAACCCCAGCACATTTAACATTAGAATCTAAACGGGGAACTTGAGCAGGAAGACCTGAAAATGATCTGGGTCTTTGCAGAAGAGACAACAATGGAAATGACAGAACTACTCTATATTCATTGATGAAAACAATACCTGGTATTATACTGATTTCCAATACATTTTATGGTTCAGGTACTCATTTCAAATAGCTAGTTCTTTTGCTCCATGCTACCTCTCCAGGGTCCCACTTGTTTATCCATTAAGAGCCCAAGCTGCCTTCCAGAATCACCTCCTGCTACTGGCCCCCACCTCCAGAGCCTTCCAGATCATCCGTAATCCTGCTGCCAAAGCTTATGCCTGTTGAGGGTGGCCCACATGTTAAGGTGAGTGGCATGGGAGGAGCTTAAGAGCCATCAATTGGCACACATGGAACAAGGCCTCTTCCCATTTAGTCCACAGCCTTTCCTCCAAACACCACCCCTGAGAGCACGCACTGCAGCATTCAGGAAAAGACGCATGGTGATCCGTGGTCACTCGACACCAGATGCACCTTCACCAAGCCACCCCCAGGAGCCACTCTAAGAGCACTGCATCGCTCAAACACAGCCCCCCCCCCAGAAGGAAAGCATCCCTAACACTGTCACCCTTCCCGATGGCTTCCCTTCTTTCCTTCCTTCCCAAGGTTCTGGATGTAAACCCGGATTACCAAAGTGTGGAGCAAATGCTATACCGCTCGCCACTCCAGAGCTAGCAAATGTTTTTACTACTTAAATCACAGGGAAGTGTCTTCAACAGTACTGTTTACAACATGTGCAATAAATGCACTGCTATTCAACATTCTTTTGGTCAGAAGACCAGATGAAGTTGGCATTCACTGGGTACGATTACCTAAGCTAACATTTCAGGAAAACCTGCTGTAGTAATCTACTGTACAGTCTGTTTCATACAACATTAACAATTTTTGACTGCTATACATGGCTTTGTAAGTTATAATCGTTAAAGCATAAAAGGTAAAAGACTGAGGAAACCACAGCCACCTGAACTACTGTAATTTTCAATCACTGATACACTCCCTAATTTATTTACTTTGGCGAAGGACTTTAAGGACTGCGCTTATGTAGCTGGTAAGTGACTGGAGAGTTGGCAGGGGAAATTTATTGATCTGTTGTACAGAAATTTAATTGCAGAGTGGAAGCTGCATTTTAAACAGCACCACAGTCATGGTGCGAGCAACTACAATGTACACCTGTCCAGTTCCTGCAGTCTTATCCCAAGAGGTAGTCTGACTTTATAAATTATCCTCCATTAATAAAAGAAAGAAAAGGACCCTATCTTAACGCCTGTTCCTATTACACTACCTGTCTCCTTATCTAAGGAAATACTGCAAATGAAGTTCTATAGTACTGAAAGAAGCTGTCGAGCTGTTGATTTGATAAGCATGTCGTTTCAATAGAATTCCGTGGTATTAGTATAAATATTACAAAGTATAATTAGGCCTATTATGTTTTCAGGCTTTAATATTAATGACTTACTCTACTGTGATGATTGCACGAAGGACATCTTACTATGATGAGACTCGGCAGTCAAGATTAAAAAAGAGAATACATGATATCAGTAATAAAATGTTTTGGGTGGGGTAGCAAATTCAATCAAGAGACGAAAACTGACAGCACCTGATCCTTATTATTTAATACTATGGTTAAATGTGACCAAATTACAAGATTTCTGTATTCCATTCCTTTTCAGTGGGGACAGAAGAGAGATCAAACTGAAATGTGTTTCTTCATTTTTGAAAGAGATTTTACAGACTGTTCGAGAAGAAACAGTGACTTGTAAATTATGTTATAATAGGAGCCAACTATCTACTTTCAGCAACATTTTCCTCATTCTGAAATCATGAGGGGGACATTTTTGGAAGATTCTGCTGCCTTGTTAGTAACATAAATACAGAAAATGTAGAGGCACAGAGCTGTTCTCTCATCTGCAAATGAAATAAATTCTGGCTTTGAAGAAGAGGTAATCTCCCTGCCACAAGTACTGATCATTTACATTAAAATTCCAGGGGGAGGCTTCCCTTTGATCAAAACCAAATGTTACGTCCCTTCCCTAGACTATTTTAAAATTCTTTCTTATATAAATAGACATATCTTTCGGGGTTCCACGGATCTTAATTTTGTTTGTTTTTTAATTAGTCACTTCTGCAGATCTAGTGCCTGAATTAAAAATGGTTACTTGCTACCTTACCTAGCTGCTGCTTTCATTTAAGCCCTACTGGTCACAGTTCAAATCTTCCATTGGTTACAGGTTAAGATATTTGGGTCCTTGATAACTGGTTGTGTTTGCTGATTTGTGTGTTGGGAGGAGCATGGTGCGTTGACTCGGCCACTATCTGCATGCAACACACAATGACAACAAAAAATCCAAAGGCTTGCAGCATCAGAAACAGATTTATTTTTAGAAATGGTTCTGCCCCTCCTCCAAAAAGACTCTTAAAGTACCCTAGATTCTCTAGGGTCTCTACTACTGTCCTACAAGGATCCAACCTGCTACTATCCTATGAGGATTGGCTAAAGGCACATGTATTCACTCAAAACCAGATAAGAGTTGGGGGACATGATAGGAAAAAGTACAGTTACGTAAGAACATACCGTAACAGTAGATCTTCGAGAGAGGCTCTTGCAGTACATAATTACATATAGGACTGGAACCGGCGGGCGTCAGGACCCCACGGAAACATTTCTAGCTAGCAGTCTCTGGCGGGGGAGCGCCCCCACATCAGGTGACCAGCGCTCAGGCGATGTCGGAATAAAGGGTGGTCCCCCACGCCCGCCCAGTTCTTTCTCTCGCCAAGGCCAAAAAGTAGACGAGAGAAGCAGATGTTTCCTTCCTGGAAAAGGAGCTGAAAAAACTAAGGGGGGATGGATGGTGGGAAGGTATTACCTAGTGCAAGAGCCTCTCTCAAAGATCTACTGTTATGTTAAGTTCTTGGGTAACTGTACTATCTTACTTCGAGAGGGCTCTTGCAGTAGGTAATTACATATAGGACTGAGTCCCAAGCAGTCTGGAACAAAGAGAAGCACACAGGAGGAGGAAACTACTCATACAGAGATCCTCTGGCTGAAGAGGGCTCAAGAAAGGAGCCCTTGTAGAACAGCCAACCCGAAGCCGGCTCTACGGCGAGAGGCAATGTCCAACTGTAGTGTTTTCGTAAAGGTATGGACAGAAGTCCAAGTTGCGGCTGAGCAAATGTCAGCCGCTGACACATTCTTGAAACAAGTAGCAGAGGCCGCGACACCCCTGGTGGAGTGACCCCTGACCTGACCTGGCAAGGTCTTGTGATACTTGTTGTAGCAGAAGGTGATGCAATGAGCCAACCATTTGGACAAACATTGTTTGGAAACAGTGTTGCCCTCTCTTTTGCTGGCAAAAGAAACAAATAGTTGGTCAGTCTTTCTGAGATCCTTCGTCCTGTTGATGTAGTATCTCAGAATCCGATGAACATCCAGAGCATGTAAAAGATACTTCCATGATTGGAGTGCTGTGTAGCATGAGCAGTTCAATGGACTGGTTCAATGTAGATTCTGCTACCACCTTGGGAGAAACTTAGGTTGGTGCATGAGCCACCACGTTCATATGGTTAATCAAATACGAATTTTGCACATCAGGCTTGAAGCTCAGAAATTCTTCAAGCGGAAGTAATGGCACTAGGAAGTCTCTCTTCCACGAAGAGGAACTTAAGGTCTGCTGAGGCTGCCTGCTCAAAGGGAGGTAGCGTAAGCTTCTCGAGAATAAAATTCAAATCCCAAGGAGGGGCAGGAACCCGAATGGGGGGGGTCTCAGATGGAGAACCCCTCGAAGGAAGGTCTTCGCGACCTCCAGCTGAGCGAAAGTTCTGTCCCCAAAGGGAATATGATAAGTGGCAAGAGCCGCCATGTGAACTTTCAAAGAGGAATCACTGAGACCCAGGTCGAAGAGATAATGCATGTAGTCCAGTAGCCACCCGACAGGACAGGAGAAAGGCTCTAGGTCTTTGGACGAAGCCGAAATGGAGAACTGTTTCCATTTCATGGCATAAGTGGAACAAGTGGACGGCTTCCTGGCTTCCACCAAAATCTCTGCCACTTGTGGGGAAACCCCAAAGCGGGCTTGTGCTACGTCTGTAGGAGCCAAGCATGCAGCTGAAGGGACTTGAGGCCGGGATGGACCAGGGATCCCCGATCTTGGGTCAACAGTAGTCATGAAAGTGGAAGAGGAATCGGAGGTTCCTCTGAGTACTGTTGCAGAAGAGAGAACCAAACTTGCCTGGGCCAGAAGGGAGCGATGAGAATCATACGGGCCCCCCTCTGAGCTGAGCTTGTGCAGGATCCTCGGAATCAACGGAATTGGAGGAAAAGCATAGACGAATCTGCCCTTCCAGTCGAGAGACAGAGCGTCTCTCCAGAGTCGCCCGCACCCTGGAACGTGCGAGCAAAAGGTGGTCAGTTTTGCATTTAGAGGGTACGTGAACAGGTCAACTTGAGGGGTTTTCCAACGTAGGAAGATGTTGTCTGCTATTTCCTGATCCAATTCCCACTCGTGTGGTTGTGCCGAGGATCGTCTCAAGTGATCTGCCAACGAATTCTCTACCCCCGGGATGTGGACTGCCATGAGGTGAAGGTTGAGGAGGGTCGCACATTCCCAGACCCGCATCGCTTCCCGACAAAGAGGGTAGGAAAGGGTCCCCCCCTGTTTGTTGAGGTACCAGACTATACTCATGTTGTCGGTCTGGACGGTCAGATGACCGGTAAGCAGAAAAAGGTGCAGTGCTTGAAGAACGTACAACACCGCTCTGAGCTCGAGCACGTTTGATGTGAAGCGTTTGCTCGAGTTTGGACCAAGAGCCCTGGGTCCGTGGGGATCCCAAATGGGCTCCCCAACCTTCGCCTGAGGCGTCCATTGTCAGCATTTGGGAAGGAGGAGGAAGACAGAAGGGAACTCCACAACAAAGGGTCTCCTGAACCAACCACCATTGCAAATCCCAAAGCATCGGGGTCAAGACTAGCACCTCTTGGTCCAGATCATCGACCAATTGATCCCACTGAGACCGAAGAGTCCACTGAGAGATTCTCATGTGGAGCCGCGCACACGGAATTGCAGCCGCCATGAGCCCTTTAAGTATGGACACTGTGGGGGCAGAAGCATGAAATGTTGACAGCTTTCCTTTAATTCAGCCCATGAATATGAGCACCATCTGAGATGTGAAACATCTCTCTAGAAAAAAGGTAACCCCCCCAATCCTGCCTTACTGCTCATATGCTGCAGAACAACCCCGCTAATCTTTTTTCTCTTTACAGGCGATAGAGAAGCTGTTGGTGGTGATTGACTCGGGGTGACTGCTGATGGGGCTGGGACAAACAAAGTGTCCGAACTGAAAGAAAATCACTATCCTCAACGCTATCCAGATACTCCATTTTGCCTGGGGTGCAGTGAGGGCTGACATGATAGCAAATTGCTATCACAAGGCTATTGGTTTATAATGTTCACAGGCACTATATATCAGACATGAGGAGACAGTGAGGAGAGCGTCTCCGACCTGCCTGCCAGTATGACTGTCTGTGAGTTCCTCGCATATGTAGACATCGATGAAGGAATTCAAACAGAGGGGCCACTGAACGAACAAGAGATCTATAATGAGGTAAAGGGGGTGCTGGGAAATGAGCATGATGACAAGGAGGAATGGGAGGAACAGGGTCCAGAAGACGAACCAGTAACTGTGGCTGCCACTATAACTGCCATGGACACAGTTAGACGCTTTGTGTTAGGCAGGGAGAAAAGTGATTTTAGCTTACTGTTCAGTTTTGATAGTCATGTTAATGGGCTGGCCATACAATCTAGCAAACAAAAAAAAACAGACTTCTTTGGCCAGTAATTTAATTGTTTATTACTTTTACTATTTTGATAATGTGCTTTTATGTGTGCACATCTTCTAACAAAATGCGAGTGATTTTGTAAAGTACACCACACGTTGAAATCGTTTTGTGCGCTTAAATGCACAGCCCGCTTAAGTGCACAAAAAAGTCGTATCCCGAGGGTGTGCAGTTAAGTGGGCTCCACTGTAATAGAAAATGTCAACCTAGAGCTCAGCAAAATTACTCTGCTATAATCTACTACACTACAGTAAACAGTAAGTAAACCAAAATGATTTTGCACACAAAACTGGGACCAGCCCTCACTTGAGAGTGGGGGCCCTTCATGCTGAGTGCTCCAGTTTAAGATCTGTAACAAAGCTGATGTGTTTATTATGAGGTGAGCTGAGGGATGTGGCACAGAGAAACCTGCATTTCAACTGCAGGAGCTTCCCTGATGTGGCACTGAGCTTAACCAGTTGCTTCAGTTTGAATCCATGGGACCAAAGACTCCAGAAATGATTTTGTGATTTACTTTTGTGGGAAAGTGTGATGTGGCATTTCTCTTGTGCAGTAGTGACTGCTGACGAAATGTTTTGTGGGACCCTTGAGGTGACCCAGACTAACAGTACATGATCTTCAAACGTCTGTATACCAGAATATCTCGGAAATGTATCTACATCCACTGCTCACTTGAAATGCAGCAAGTATCATTTTTAAAACCTCATCCAGTTGTTACAATAACACATGGTATACAGCAACAGGTATCCAAGTCACTGGCACAAACTAAGGAGGAGGCTGATTCCTCCCAGGCCAAGGCACCAGGCTGCCCCCAGAGCAACCCTGACAGGATCATGGACCCCACTACTGTGACAGCACTATCCCTGCCCACTCCTGCCAATCCACATCCTCCAACTGATGCATGGGACTTGGGTCCTACATACACGCATCCATCTTTCAAAAAAATGGGTTGCCTGTTTGAAAGGCAACCTTTGTCGTCAGGAGTCTCCTAACCTGAAGGCAGGGAACAGGAGGGGGAAGGGATGAGGAGCAGCTGAGGGCTAGCTGGAAGG
Organism: Neoceratodus forsteri; assembly: GCA_016271365.2. Lineage (NCBI taxonomy): Eukaryota > Metazoa > Chordata > Ceratodontiformes > Ceratodontidae > Neoceratodus > Neoceratodus forsteri. The sequence goes on from CM028137.1 coordinate 943,300,701, forward strand.
AAGGTCGGCACAGAAAGGGGTGGGGGAACGAAAGAGAGGATATGACTGGTGGGGAGTAAGTCTGGGAAAAAGGAAGGGATTTAAAAAGGAGAGCGAGGATAGGCTCCTCCTTCTTCTTTGCTAGTGATCCGAGTTGCTAGCACATCTGTCGGCAGTACTGAATTGGTTGTAGGAGGTGCAGAATCTGAATATTTGGTTTCAAGATAACCAGAGTAAGCTCATTTGGTTTACATATAACAGAGGTGTTACGGGAGATCAGTGAAGGTTGATTTATGGACAATATTGATGAAAATAGGGACAAAGTTCAGCCAAAAGTGGCCTCCAAAGTAGGCAGAGCCAGCTAGGCAGACAGCATGGGGGCAGGCGGCAGAGATCTGCTCATGCATTAAAGCATGGAAGGGGGGTAGAAATCCAATAGGTAATGATAAACAGTTGGAAAGGAGGTTAGACGAGCATGTGGAATTTTAAACTGGAGCCAAGGATCAGATGCACTTTGGCACTCATTTAAATCCCACCTCGGGCTCTGGTCCCTCGTAGGAGTACTTCCTTCCCACTTTACATAGCCAATGCAGGAGAGTAGAGCAATAGTACGAAAAAAAAGGGATAACAACAGTTAACCATTATGGCAGCCCAGATTCAGTGGCTGCATCTCGGGGGAGTGGACGGCCACAGTCTGGGCAAAGCCATTACAAGGATAAGCGATTTTAATGGCAGGATGGACTAAAGGGGTATAAGGATAGAGGAAACAGAATGGCATTCTCGGTAGGCCTGGGATAGGGTGCCGTCAGTCCGCGGGATGGGGCGACTGCAGCAAGGCAGTGGCCGTGTTCGCTTTTGAGGCCCAGGTTACAAAAGAAAGTATGAGTCAGAAGCGCCCCAAATCCCAGCAGGGAGCATGAAACCATGAGGGTCCTCTGTTTGGTGGCTAGATGCCCCTGGGATGCCTATCTTTGCTGAAGTTTGTGAGTTTTTTTTTCCGGGGACAGGTGACGTCGTGACCGCATGTGTGCACTGCAAGCATGGGCGCCATCTTGGTCATGGTGCTAGGGGAGTGTGCAGGCAGAACAGGGGTCAGGGCCCCAATTCGCTGGAGGCCATCCAAAGACAGTGGATAAGGTAAAAGGAGGACTGCTTTTGAGTTATTCTGATCAGAGTACAAGCGAATAAGATCAGAATTATGTGGGGCAGCAGGATAAAGGGTGCAGTAAGCAGGGCAAGGCAGGGGATGGGTGTTAAAGGCTACAGCTATGGGAGGACGCCATTTAGAAGTGGCTGGGGGTCCACAGGGTAGCAAATGAGGACGGGTACCAGAGTAAGTGAGCACAAAATGGCAGGCATCGGAACGGGTTTCACCCGGGGAATGAGTGAAGCTTACAGTCATGGTCAGTCTGTAAAAAACAGCTGCGTGAGATGGTTTATAATGCGGCTGATGTAAAACAAACATATGGAGTGCTGCCAACAATCACACTGGAGCTTTACGCTTACAACCTGGATATTGCAGCATATATTTTAGGGAGGAATACAGCTGGTTGGTTATGGAACAGACAGGTTAACAAGCACAAAGATATGCAACAGAGTTGATGCACAAGGTGGGGTGGAAAGGATGAGAAGGGACTTGGCAAGGTTAGAGGAGTGGTCAAATGTATGGCAGCTTAGATTTAATGCTAAGAAGTGCAAGGTAATGCACCTGGGAAACAAAAACCCAGGGGAAGAGTACACAATGGGGGGTGAGATACTAACAACAAAAATGGAAAGGGACCTGGGGTAGTAATATCAGATGACTTAAAGGTGGGCAAGCAATGTGAGAGGGCAGTAAGGAGGGTTGGGGGATACTGGGATGCATAGGAGAGGCATCACCAGTAGAAAACAGGAAGTTGTTATCCCTCTGTACAGACAGCTGGTGAGACCCCATCTGAGTATTGTGTGCAGTTCTGAGACCCAATCTCCAAGTAAGGACATAGACGAGATGGAAGCTGTCCAGAGGAGGGCACCAAAATGGTGCAGGGTCTGCACCGAAGACATATGAAGAGAGACTAAAGGAGCTTAATATGTATAGCCTCGAGGAAAGGAGGGAGAGGGGAACATGATAGAAACTTTCAAGTACCTCAAGGAATCAACAAAGTCCAAGTGGGTAGCATCTTTCAAAAAAGAGGTGTGCAAGAACAAGGGGCACAATTTAAGATAGAGGGGCGTGACTCAGAGGTAATGTAAGGAAGTATTTTTTCACAGAGAGGGTTGTGGATGCATGGAACGGCCTTCTGGAGGAGGTTGTGGAGTCAAAAACAGTGACTGAATTCAAGCATGCATGGGACAGCCATAAGGCAATTCTAGGGGGTGGGGGTAGAAAGAAGTAGGCTGCTGGTTAACTAGGATCTGCAGCTTATTATCCATTAGGTAGGGAAATGGGCAGACTGGGTGGGCCAAGTGGTCCTTATCTGCTGTCAAATTCTATGTTTCTATGTTTCACAGGTATTAAAAAAAAAAGGAACATTTTTCTATCAGAGTGGGGTTACAGGTGGGGAAAATAAAATAAAAAATATATAAAAAGAGTGGATAACTGTTAGGCATCCGTACATGGCAATCATGTGAGGGAAAGTAATGTTGTGTTGTATTGGGAGGGGTTTAAAAAAAAAAAAAAGGGAGTGACTAACAGCTTTGTCATTTTTTTTCTTTTTTTAAATTAATATCTTTTTTCTGCCCACTCCGGTTAGGGCTCGGTGGCAGCGTACCGCCTATCCGGGGATCCTTCTCCCCCCGATCAGGGAACACTGCACGGCAGTGGGATGGGATTTCATGGTTGCAGAAAGTAGCTACAAACCCATCCCCTGAGGATGCCGTGAACAGGATCAGTCCAAGTAAGCCGTGGTGAGGCATGGCTTCTGCCACTCACCTAATGACGCCCTCCCAACACTGTCCACTAGTTGGCATGGTGCCCAACCCATTCCAGGAAAGAAGAGTTGCCAATCAGCAACTCAATTCAGCCTCCTCCCACCAGCCGACCCCCCGCCCCGCCGCTCCCGAACTGCCAGTGTAGCGCAAGGTGTGGCATCCAGCGCCTCATCCCTCTGTGCCACCAGGCCGGTCGGCTTTGTCATGATAATTTTGTTTTGAGTGGTAGGTATGGCTCCTAGAAACCAGAAATCAAACCTCTTAGGGAGATGCGGTGCAGCAGGCGATGGCCATGATGGAGGTACAAGCGATGTTGGAGGTGGCCAAGGATAAGGATGAGCAAAGAATAAAGGGGGTAAAAGGAAGGCGATAGGAACAGAGAGAGGAGGACCGAAGAAGAGCACACCTGAAAAAGTGAGCAAGAGAAGAGAAGGGACCCAAAGACAGATGGATACTGTTGACCTTATGCTGCAAGGGAGTTTGAGGGAATATGTGGAGGAGATTACTGGGGCAACAGGTGAGCAAGGCTTGGGGAACTGCAGAAGGTGTTGCAGGAATGGAATTCAAGGAGAGAGGGGATATGGGGCAGACAAAGGGACAAGGTAGGGGAACGAAGGGAGATGGGGGGCAGAAAAGCAGGAAGGTGGGAAGCCCAAGGGTTACTCTGGGTGACCACGTGCCACTACCACTGAAAGAGAATATATGGAAGAGGGAATATGTGGATATCTTTGCTCTGGTAGACAAGGAAGCAGCAAAGAAATGTGGGGACAGGGAGAGGATAGACAAAACAGAGGTGGCAGCAGCATTGGACATACTGGGTAGGACTCAGGAGGATAAAAGTTTGAAGGGAAGACTATGGAGGCGTGGCTGATGAGATTTACATATTTTAGTGCTATTCTGCTGCAGAAGCAGCTGGCATTAGCCACCGCAGTATTAGCTTATCCACGGATACTGCAAAATGCATACAAGATGCGGGGCAGGTACAGTTGGCTTCATTACGATGAGAAGTTTTGTCAGAGGATGGCATCGCTGTGGGGATGTTCATTGGGACATCAGACATCCTGATACATGGTTTGAGACCATGGCGATACAGACAGCGAGGGGAGGGAGGGAGGGGGAAGGAATGAGTCAGCAAAGTTTTGCTGGAGTTACAACAGTGCGCAGTGCATATGGACAAACTGCAGATTCAGGCATGCTTGTTCAAATGGTGGGCCGCACTCCGGAGTCACATGCAGGGGAGTCGACAGGTTTGGGGCAACCTTTGGGGGTAGCCTTTTAGGGTGGGTAAGGGAAAACACAAAGGGGGGCCAGAGGGGTTGAGGCAGGGATTTCAGTTTGGGAGGAGAAGGTGGAATGGGAACTGGAGGGAAATGATGGGCAAATGGGGGGGGGTTGAGATGGCAAGGACGTTGATCAAGGTACTGGTGCTGGGGGCTTGGATGGAAGGGTACCCAGTGGCAAGAGCAGCCAGTACACTGAGAAACAGGTTTCTGAAGGGGCTTAATATACAGTACCAAGGACAGAGGAGAAGAATGCGGGTGAAGAACCTGGGATTGGTGAAAGGCAAGGAGTCTGTGTATGGGTAGAGTTTTTGCAGCAATATAATGGGGTTACATTTTGGCAGGAGAATTGGATATTCAATACTGATCTGGAGTTGTATACAGATGTGGCCAGAAGCCACAGGATGGGGGCCTATTTTGGGGGTAAGTGGATATTGGAGCATTGGCCAGAGGATTGGAAGAGGGAAGGATTAATGATAATTATTACGCTACTGGAGATTTTTCTGATATGGGTAACGACAGTGGTATTGGAGGGGGGGGGAGTTGCGGGTAGACAGCTAAGGAACCAGAAGGTGGTATTCTGGTGTGGCAATAAGGTGTAGTGGAGGTTTTCAATAGACAAACAGCATCAACCAAGGTGGTGATGAGGGTTCTGAGGCAATTTGTATAGCAGGGGCTGAGGTTGAATATGTCGTTTAGAGTGAGACACATAGAGGGGGTCAAGAATGCTGTAGCCAATGGCTTTCCTGTCTTCAGTTGGACAGGTTCTGGGGCATCGCACCTGGGGCAGAGGTCAAGAGAACGGTGATCCCTCAACAAAAGTGTGGGAGGTTAGCTGGAAGGAGCCCGCTGTTATTCTGGGGCTCTTGGTCAGCAGGGACACTGACACCATATGAGGATTCGTGGCGGGTCTTTCGGGCCTTCTGAGAGCGGGTTGGAATGGAGGTAAAAGGGCCAGTGACAGAAGGACAGGTGATGAGGACTGTATTGCAGAAATGGAAACAGGGGAAAGCCCATTTGACTATGGTATCCACCTGGCAGTGGTAGGGCTGGTGTGCAGCTTGAAGGGATGGGGTGAACCCTGTAAGGCCCCGGTGGTCAGGAGGATGATGCAAGGGTGGCAGAGTATAAAAGGGAAGAACTGCGATGGTAGGATCCTGATTTCAGAACACCTCCTTGGGAGGTTAGTGGGGGTTTTGGGGAACATGCCATTCACACTACGAGGCACGCCTCTTTTCTGCAATTTTCCTGATCAGGTTTCTCAGAGCATTTAGGATGAGTGAGGTTGTATCTCAAGGTGGGTAAAGAGGTTTGCTATGAAATGAGGTGCAATGGTTTGAGGATAGGGTGGCGCTGTGGTTGAGGAGGTCTAAGATGGACCAGACAGGCAATGGGGCTAGAGTGAAAATAAGTAAAGCAAGCAAACAGGCAGGTGTGCACAGTGTGAACCACGTGGGAATCCAAGGCAGCCAGGCCACCAGGGAAGGGACCAATGTTCGTGCATAGTAATGCAGAACCTGTCACCAGTTACCAACTGGTGGCAGTTTTGAAGAAAGATTTGGAATGCTTGGGTGAGAATACAGTGGAATTTTCATCCCATTCATTCAGGATAGGCGCAGCTTCAGAGACAGCCACAATAGGGGGTCAACAGAAACGGTGAAACAGATGGGGAGGTGGACATTCAAGAATTATAAAACGTCTATCAGGGAGATATTGAACTAATCTTGTTTGTGTTATTCCAGAGCCAGATAGAAGAAGAAATGTAGGGATTTGTGCCCACGCTTTACTGGACAGAGAGGAGAGGAAGAGAGCAGTGTTGAGGCCGGGGGAGGGGGGGTGAAGAGACAACTGCAGCTGACTTCGGGAGCAGCAAAGGTGCACTGGAAGGACATTTGGGGCATATGGTGGGCCCAATTGTTCCTGTTGTTATAAGACTTGAGAGTGAAGCTGACAAAGTCAGATGTGTTGATTATTCATTTGGGGGGAAATTACCTGGTGGGGGCAGACCATGGGTGGATATCAGCTGGAAAATAAAAGGGGGACTTGGAGCAGATTAGGAAGTGGTGTCCTGAGGTGGTGATTGGATGGTCCGAAATGATGTCTACGAGGGTATGCAGGCAAGCGCGGGACATGAAGGCCATGGACGGGGCTAGAAAGAGACTGAACAGAAAGGTGGTGGCCATGGTATAGGAACTTGGGGGATAACAACAACATATCAGGCCATTTCCCAGGAGTGTTCAAGGCTGTATCAGTCTAATGGAGTGCACCTGATGGATACAGGGCTAGGTCTGTTCAACCTGCAGCTGGAGGCAGCTCTGGAAGAATGGAATAAAGGTTTACACAAGTGGGGAGTCTATCTTCCATCATAATAGCCGGAGATGGGCTAATGGAGGAAAGAGAAAAAGGGGTGGGTGTGGGGGGGGGGGAGAAACAGAATAAAGAAAGAAGGGGCCCAGGGGGTACTGGGCTGGGACACAAGAAGGAATACAGACTTGGTGTGCACCTAGACCTAAAAGAAGTATAGTACACAGCAGCCCTCACCACCTCCTGGGGGAAGAGGTGCAATTTCTGGGACTCCCTCAAAGATCTTAATGGCAAAATCTCTAATGCCTCCCCTTCCCAGATACTGGTAAACGGTGGTATCTCCATGGACCCTGACACAAAAGCAAATGCACTGAACTCCTCGTTCTCAGACCTTAGCATTGTGCTCCCTGCCAACTTTTTGCACCCACCCCCACCGTAACATCGACACCCACCCAAGTACCCCCTTTCCGCCTGGGTGTCATCTCCCAGCATGATGTTGCCCTCCTGCTAAAGGCACTTCCGCAACCCGGGTTCAGCAGTACACCCCGATCTTAAAATACTAAGGCTCACTCTCCCTGAAGTACTCTACCCCCTCACTGCCCTGCTAAACCGCTCCCTTGCTCTAGGTCAATTCCCTTCCATGTGGAAAACTGCCCTCATCACTCCGCTCCTGAAGAGTGGTGACCGAACCCTACCTAGTAATCACTGACCCATCTCAATTCTACCCCCTCTCTCCAAGGTTCTTGAAAAGATAGTCGCCATCCAAGTCACAGACTACCTTGCTCAACACAATCACCTCTGCCCCGAACAGCATGGTTTCTGAAAAAACCATAGCACCACAACAGAGCTTTTGGAATATACCGACACTATCCATGCGACCCTGGATGCAGGCCAGCTTGCTGGTGCTGTCTACATAGATCTTTCCAAAGCATTTGACACCGTCCATCACTCACTTCTTCTAACCTCGCTAACCCAAATAGGTTTCTCACAGCATACCACCACTTGGTTCTCAAACTACCTGTCTGACAGAACCCAGAGAGTCAGATTAGGGCATACCTTATCATCCCCCCTCAGAGTTGCATCTGGGATCCCTCAAGGGTCAATCCTTAGCCCCCTACTTTTCACTCTATTCCTTAACTCCCTGCCCAAGGCCTGTTCTGTGAGTCTCCTTCTATTCGCAGACGATGCAGTTTTGTTCAGCACCCACACCAACCCTATCGCCCTCCAAGGGTCGTTTAATGAGGCCGAATCCTGGTTTACTGACCATAGGCTTGTTCTAAACTATAAAAAAACAAAATCCATGCTGTTTGCCCATGCCCAAAACAAGTTCAGTAACCACCCCCCACTCATCCATAACTTCCATAATGAGACCCTGGAATAAGTTTCTACCTTTAAATATTTAGGGGTTACTCTTGACTCAGGGCTAACTTACCATGAACATATCCGCTGACTTAATTCAGCTGTAAATGTACGTATTGATCTGCTACACCGCTACAAGCACTGTCTCCCCCCGAAGCCCTACAGCTAGCCATCTCCTCCTCCATCTGTCACTCATTGATTACAGGATTATCTTCTATGGCGCTGCTGACAATACCTCCCTCAACAAAATTAGGGTTTCCCTGAATAAAGCCTTTAGACTGGCCATAGGATGTGACCGGCTTACACACACCTGTATGCTCTATACCAGTACAAACTGGCTTAATTTCGATGATCGCCTAAAGTACCAGACCTGTCTCTTTACCAAGAAAATCATGACTGGCCTCACACCCCCAGCTCTTGTGATGCTGCCCCCCAACAGCACCAGATGCACAGGTCACACTGAAAAATCGCCCTACCAGGTTCCATGCTGTAAAACCTCCTTGGGGCAAAGAACTTTCAGATATCGCGCCCCCAGTTGACTGAACTCACTGCCCAAACCAGTTCTCCTGGCTCCAACCCTAGGACTGTTCAAATCCCTTCTCCGTAGCAATATCTTGCATGACTCCATCTGTGACTGTACCTGACCTACCCACGACCTACAACTGCCATGACAATGGACCCATTTGGTCCTGCTTCTAGAGTGCCACTGTTGTTACTGTATTTATTGTATTTTGCCACTGTACTGCATTGTCTATGACTGTTGTAATTATCCTGTACCACATCCACCTGTCGTAATTTACCATGTATCATTCATAAGGTGTGATATTTCCCACATCGCTATTTATACTGTGATGTCTGTACACTGTATGCTGTGTATTGTTTTCTATGACATGGAGCCTTTGTAAAGGAATCTCTGACTCAAAGGTATTAATTCCGATTGTATTCAATAAATAAATAAAATAAAAGACGTGTTGGCGCGTTGGAGGTTTGCACCAAGAGGGCTGCTATGTAGATCAGGTGTGCATCCGACTACAATGGAGGAATGGTTATGTAAATACAGTGTATATATATATGTGATAAATAACGAGATGTGACTTCTAGTTAATAAAAAACATGCTGACTGAGCACCCAATGAAACTGTGTGTGTATTATTTCAGGGGAGGGGATCCCTGGACAATAATGCTTGGTGCCATCAAGGCTGGCACAGGCATAGCCCTTATAAAAATATACTCGGGTAAATGGAGAATGCAGGACTTTGAACATCAGCCCCCTGAAATGTCATCACAAAAGTTTTTCAACAACTGAACATGCTAATGGTACAGTTATTTGTAAAGGGTTATATGTTTGCTGTACAATTATTTTTAATTGACAGAAAACTTTTATTCTTATCATCACAGGTATACAAAACTTTAGAACCTAAAATACTGTGTCTAGCATTCTACTGAGGTGTCTTGTGATACTTTATATGACTTATTTTCTACAGTCTAAACACTGTGTGTGTGACTTGGTCAATAAACCAGAAGGCTGACTTAGTTATTGGTGTTTTTTATATTAGAAATGTAAATGTACTGGGTTAAAGGCCTTTTTTCCCCAGACAAGTCCTGGGGCTGAAGGCAAAACAAAAAAAAAATACGTATAGCAATCTACAATGAGCAAAATACACAACTTAAAAAAATCCATAATACACCAGTAACATTTACAAATGTAACAATTGCTAAAGGTGCTGCATGTTTTTTGTTTTTTTTGTTGGTTTGTTTTTAAATTGGTGCAGTATGGATTTTTTTATCGTTTTATTTTGTTGTTTTTACTTACTCCTAGGCAGGGAACTACATGTATTTGTTTTAACTGTTCTTTACCATTTCAACCTGGCCTCCCGTCAAAGCAAACTTCATTCAAAAATATACTCACTGTTCGCTTACTGTGGGCCACACCCAGCAACACACCCGAGTGCAGGTTTCGCACATTTGCTCATCAGATGGAGTTTTCCCCTCCCCAGCCCCAGACTCACAGCTGCACCTATTAAGATGCAAACTGTTCACTCTAGTAAAACAGAGTTAGACTTTTTTCTCTTATTATTTGTGCATTATAATTTCTGGAAAAAAGACTTGTATTTTTGAAACGTTGATTCTAACTCTTATTTCCAGTGACAATTCTCACCCTTTTGTTTACAGCCAATATGCTGACGCAGTGTTTTGTTTGCACATTTTGTGCTCACGTTACCGCTTTTTACGTAAAACCAACATGTTGTAACTGTACGCAATCATATCAGCCAACAGATTAATATGATCTACGGATTCTGATCAGAAATCCGAACCCCCCAAAAAAAAGTCCTAACAAATGTTGTATTAAATCAGTTATTTATATTGTCAGCTATTTGTCTTGTCAATTAACGGCCTTTGACTGATGGTGCTTCAAAGTAACACAGTCAGAAGGGACTCTGGGTCCATTATGTCCACCCTCCTCAATCATACGTAGATACGAAAAAGCATACTGTGCAAACATCTACCAATTTAACGGAGGGTACCCATCCACCCACTCTGCAACAGAGCGCATCCAGTGATTTCCTTAGTAAGCAGAAATTTGTCCAGGCTTACCACAAAGGCCTACACTGTCATGTCCACAGACGCTGCTGGCAGGCTGCTCCATAGGCGCACCGCCCTCTTGGAGAAAAAAGTACTTCCTAACGTTACCCTTGAATTTACACCTCTGTGGTTCAGGATGTCTGTTTAAGCCCATCAATACCTTTAAAGATCTACTGACACTTCAAAAAAAACTAAAAAACACAATAATTAGGAACAATTCTGCCTGTATTCCATTTATATTTTATATATTTCTTCTCCCCATAATTTATTACTAAGGAAATGTGTATGAATATATGATCTTTATCCCTTAGAGTTCCTTTAGAGTCCATCTGCCTCTATAGCTTACTCCCTATTCAAATCATAATCCTCTGTTGTGACATCATAATCTGTTGCCATGGGAGAAACTGTGATATCACAAGCAGTGCTCTATGACTTCAGGTAGGGAGAAAGCAGCAGGAATAGATGAACTCTTCAGGAGCAAAGATCCTATTTTCATACAGACGACCTCAGTAAAAAATAATGGGGAGGAGGAATGCAGCACTGATGGGAAATACAAGCTGGACTGTGTCTAAATATTAGGGTTTGCTGAAGTTCTCCTGAACGTGTCACCAGCTCTGTAAGTATGCAGACAACTTACTGACATGTCCCCTTTTCAGACTCCTTTTCTGCAACATGAACATGTTCAGGGCCGCCAGCCTCTCTCCTCACTGCTTTTCTCTTCCACTGCCCTAATCCTTTTAGTCGCCCTGCATTTCGCTCTTTCTCTCCTGCCTCAATGCCCTTTCTGTATACAGCAGCCCAGAAATGCAAGCACTATCCAAAGCTGGGCCAGATTCAGGTCTTCATAAACAGAAGGATAACTTCACCTGGCTTCTGGTCAATCCCATTTTAATGCACCCCTGCATTACGCCAGTTATCCTGACAGTGACTGCAAACTGCTTGCCATACTTCGTCCCCTTGGCTATTATGACCCCACCCCCGAGCCCTTTTCCTCCCCCAGTGCAGCAAGTAGAGCCAAACAGTATGCTGATACTGCCTCTGTTTTTCCTCCCAAATGTAGCAAATTCCATCTGGCTACATTAATAATACTAATAATTATTATATTTTTTATTTCTAAAGCACAATTCAATAAATATCAAAGCGCTGTGCAGGTATAACAATAAAACATATAAAAAACACACAAACAGTGCAATCCATATTTCGCACCACTTTGCCTTAAAACAATATATCACCTAAAATCCCCAAAGGCAAGATAAAACAGATGGGTCTTTAAGGCCTTCTTAAAGCTCTCTACGATCTGGCACTCTCGAATCTGATGAGGTAAAGAGTTCCACAGGGTGGGGGGCTGCTTACATGAAAGCTCACGACCCCAAAGTTTTCAGTTGTACCCTGGGAACCTCTTGCAATCCCTCATCAGCTGAGCGGAGAGGTCAGAGGAGGCAGTAAGGAACCAGGAGCTCTTGCAGGTAGCCCGGACCCTGTCCATGTAGGGTCTTATAGGTCAGTAAACTGACCCTGAAGGTGATCCGCCACTGCGTAGGCAGCTAGTGCAGTTCACGCAGCACAGGCATGACGCGACTCACACAAGAAACCCCTGTCAATAGCCTGGCTGCCGTGTTCTGCACTAGCTGCAAGTGCCAGATAACCCCTGAAAGCTCTAGGTAGAAGGAGTTGCAGTAGTCAAGATGCAAAGTCACAAAGCCGTGGATCGGCACTGGAAGATCGCTAGAGGGAACAAGATGCTTAACCCAGGCGATGTTCCTCAGATGGTAAAAGGAAGACTTGACTACTGCCAACATTTGAGAATGCATCAAGAATCACCACCAGATTCCGCACCTGTTCAGAGGGCAGCAACTGGTCACCTCCCGAGCCAAAGCCCAGCCCGCGACCTCTCTATGCGGTGACCTGGATCCACCAGCAACACCTCAGTCTTATCGGAATTCAACTTCAACCAGCTGGCCTTCATCCAGTCCTGGATTTCTGCGAGGCAGCTGTTAAAGACTGTGACCACACTATCTTTGTTAGGCACAAAAGACAGGTAGAGCTGGGTGTCATCTGCATAGTACTGAAACCTCAGTCCATACCGTTTCACAATGTTTCCCAATAGCAGCATATACACTGCAAACAACACTGGGGACAGCACAGAGCCCTGTGGAACCCCACATGGCAGAGAGAATGAGGCCGAGGAATAAATCCCGGGCACCACCCTCTGAAGCTCGCCAGTGAGGAAAGACTGAAACCATCGGAGGACCATTCCAGACAGGCCACAGATATCCCTCAGGCACTCTAACAATCCCCCATGGTCCATGCTGTCAAAGGCTGAAGAGAGATCAAGATGAAGTGGCACTTCTGATCTCTTGCAATCAGGAGATCATCGAGCACCCGAACCAGAGCAGTCTCAGTACTATGCCCCTTACGAAAACCAGACTGGAGAGGATCATAGATGTCATGGATAGTCAAATGGTTCTCCAGCAGCTGGGTGACTACTTTCTCAATCACCTTCCCAACAAAAGGAATGTTAGAGATTGGTCTGTAGTTAGCAGGGCAGTTTGGGGCAAGAGAAGATTTTTTAAGGAGTGGTGTCACCACCACCTCCTTCAGGGAGTTCGGAAACTCACCAGACTCTACACAGCACCAAACTATCTCTGCCAGTACAGGGCCAATGGTATCAACACACCCCAGTATGAGGTATATAGGGCCCAGGTCCAAACAACAGCAAGTCGGCCACATGCTCTGGACAATCCATATGACATCCGAGATCTCTGGCCGGTCGAAGTGTACCCCAAGAAAACCAAGAGGTAGTGACCATGCCCTGACCACTAACAGTCCCCATAGAATGGGCTGATTGGATCGCTGCCCTGACATCAGCCATCTTATTAGCAAAGAATCAAGCAAACTCATCACACTTCTCCTGTGAAAATGCTCTTCGAGCTTGTAGACAAGTTGGATTGCACAACCTGTTCACAGTTCGAAAGAGCTGAGCCGGTCAATTCAGATTTCCAGCAATCTCCCTGGACAGGAACTTTGCCTTCTTATGGGAGAATATGGATTGATAGAAACGATAATGTTCTATCAATCTAAGATGGTCGGCATCCAGGGCAGATCTCCGCCAGCACCATTCTAGCCTTTGTCCAAACTTGTCTTGGCTCCTTCAAGGTCCCATCGAACCAAGGGGACCAAAGGCGAAGATTAAGAAGACAAACTCAGGCAGGAGCAATAGAATTCAGAGCCCCCACCACAGCCTTATTATAGGCTTGGACCAGATTCTCTGGACCCTCGCTAGCATCTGGAAATCCCGATAGGTCTAATACCACCAAAAGGCCATCAGGGGTTACGCTCCTCAAAGGGCAGTATCTGATCATCTCCTGAGGGACATGCCTAAAGGGGGGGAACCTGGAAATTGAACCTTATAGTGTGATGGTCAGACCATCCAACTGGTTCCACCACCAGTTCGGAGGCCTCCATCCCCAGGAGGAAAACAAGGTCGAGTGAGTGACCCTGACTGTGAGTTGCAGAGGCAACTACCTGTGTGAGGCCCAACGAGTTCATAAGTTGGAAAAAGTTCTGGCCAAATTGCGAGAGTTCATCGTCGACTCAGGCGTTGAAGTCACCCAGCAACATCGACCTGGGCGACTCCAACAACATGTCAGCAACGAAGTCCGCAACCTCCTGTAGAAAGAATTTCTCACCCCCAGTGGATGGTAGATGAGAATAATCCTACACCCCACACCTGCAACCACAGTACACTCAGACAATCCGGATTCCTCAACTGGCACCTCTATAAGACCCAATTCCATTTTAAAACAAATGGCTACACCCCCACCCTGTGGTCCAATCTTGAGTGATGCATCACCGAGAACCCAGCAGGAATAGCCACCTCCAAGATTGGGCCAGCATTCTCATACAGCCAGGTCTTGATGATGCAAGCCAGATCTGCTGTTCCAACAAGATCAGCTATAATGACCAACTTGTTCTTTATATGCCTGGCATTGCACAACACCACTTGAGAAGGACGAGACTCCGGAGCCGGCCGGACTACCAGCCCTATAACACTGGAGCCTTTGGGTATGGTGACCAGCTATGGAGACCCACAATCTGGGACCCATTTTGCCCCAGGGCGTCTCCTGTATTTAACTACCCAATCCGACCCCCCAGCTCACCCCTCCCCCATGGTTCAGGGTGCCCAGCCCCCCCTCCACCTCCTACCCACTATTCCTAATACCCTGCAGCGACCATAGACTGCAGCCAGTAACGGAGGGCAATTAAAAGTGATGGAGGCCCTGAAGCTCGGAGGAGAAGGAGCGCCTGACCAGGAGAGCTACCTGCCAGCACATCATTATATCAGCCAGAAACTACTTAAAGAGAATAAAACCAAAAATAAATACTATCAAATCAACCCCTCCACTATCCCCATAAACAACTATAAAAAGAAAACAAATATACAAAATTGCCATTCCAAATAACTGCATAAAGTCAGTAGATGCAGATCGAGGGAAAGCCAGTCACCATATATTGCTCCAAATGAGTTCTGAACCCAGAGAGTTCCCACCACTCTGGGTGAATGTCAAAATAAAGTTTCAAGCCCAAATCCACCTCTCACGTAGCAAGAGAAGAATTAAATGGGAGACTCCAGGATTCCAACCAGTAACCCAACTTGCACCCATCTTCCAAAAAAGTCTACCACCCTGGTCAGCTTAGTGTAATCTATGAAGCATGCTAGAGACCACTGTTTCCAGATCATTCATGGAAATGTTGAACAGTGGCCCAAGCCCCGATCCCAGAGGGATTATGCCAAGCACCCCTCACTACTTGAAGTATTGACCATCCAGCATAACACTCTGCTTCCTGCCACCAAGCCAGTCAGCAAACCGCCTTGTAGATGTCTTACGTATACCACTCCGGTGTACTTTGCCAAGGAGTTTGTCATGTGTCAATGTCAAAGGCCGTGTGATTAATATTTTATTTACACTTAATGAGAGTTTGCCTTCTCTGTAAATTTATATTTAAATAATATTTTAGATATTTTATTCAATTTTTTTTTTTTTAAATTCCGTATTATGGCCCCCTTGTCGCCACTTCCTCCTACCTTCTGGCTCTGGTGCTAGCAACCTCCAAGCCCTGTCTGCTGTTCCCACCATGTCAGAGCTGCCGGGGGGGGGCTGAAGAGTGCCAGCAAACAGCTCAGACACAAAGGGCAACCCTAGGAGGCATGCGACAGGAGAAGTCCAGCCCAAAAGCCTTACTGTCTGCTGAGCTTCACTGATCTTCACCGACTGGGAGAGAAACCACTCAACGGAGGGAAGGCAGAGTCCAACAGGTGCACAAGCAAGGATTCCTTGACAGCAGTTCTACCTGAGTGGATTCCCCTTGGAGTGCACAGTCCTATCTCCACTGAGGTGATTTCTCTCCTCGATCGCTCTGCTCAGACCCAGCCAGCGGCTGCTCTCTCAGCATAAGCAGCAGTTGGAACACTTACCCAGAGTTCCTGGCTGCTGTATGTAAATCAGCATTTGTACTGCTGTACCACTACCAAAATAGTGGTCGACTAATAGAAAGCTCTCAGCTGAAAGCAACAGCTCAGACACCAAAGGCACCACTAGGAGGCATACCCCAAGAGCAGTCCAGCCCCTCGCTTTACTGTCTGCTGTATCCACTACTGAAATAGTGGTTGGCTAATAGAAAGTTCTCAGCCAGAAATAACCAGAAACAGCTCAGGCACAAAGAGCAATCCTAGGAGGCATATGCCAAGTGCAGTCCCGACCCTAGCCTTACTGTCTGCTGAGCTTCACTGATCTTCACCAACTGGAGAGAGACCAATCATGGAGGGAAGGGAGACTCCAACAGGTGCAGAAGCAGGGATTCCTTGACAGCAGTTCTATCTGGGTGAATCCCCCTTGAAGTACACAGTCCGCACTCCTATCTCCGCTGAGGTGACTTCTCTCCGCAGTAGCTCTGCTCAGACCTAGCCAGCGGCTGCTCTCTCGGCATAAGGAGCAGTTTGAACACTTACCCAGAATTCCTGACTGCTGCATGTAAATCAGCATTTGTACTGCTATATCACTACTGAAATAGTGGTCGACTAATAGAAAGTTCTCAGCTGGAAGCAACAGCTCAGACACAAAGGACACCCCCTAGGAGGCATAAGCCAAGAGCGGTCCCGCTTCTACCCTTACTGTCTGCTGTACCCACTACTGAATTAGTGGTCGGCTAATAGAAAGCTCTCAGCCAGAAACAACCAGAAGCAACATCTCAGACATAAAGGGCAACCCTAGAAGGCATATACCAAATGCGGTCCAGCCTCTAGCCTTACTGTCTGCTGAGCTTCACTGACTGGAAGAGAAACCTCCTCTCCTCCAGTCTCTAGTTGTGCTATTAAGTGTCAGACCTTAACAAACTGATTGCTTTTTTTTCCAGCAGGAAGGGATAAACTTACCTCTTTTTCATCCACCTTGGCCTTCTCTGAGGTACTCCCAGTATGGGAGAAGGGAAAAGGCCAAGGAAAGTTTAGGGAAGCAAAAATCACAGAACTGAACTCTTGGCTCCGCAGTTGGTGCTCAGGAAAGGGCCACACCTTCATTGACGACTGGAAAGATTTCTGGGAAAGGACTTACTTTAAATTTGACAGCCTCAACAGGGAGAGGGTAAGGGCATTAGGGCAAAAACTCAACGTGTTCACAGCAAGTTTAAACTAGAGGGCAGGGTAGTGGTTACCAGACAGGAGCAGGAATATAGAACCTCAGTCACCACCCCCCAGAGCAATGTAATAGCGCCTATCGTCAATCACATAGACATAAACAACAGGAGCACACAAAGGTCATACAAGATAAACAAAGTACAAGGAAACAAAGGACTAAGGATGCCAGACTCTGGAAGGCAATGATGACCAATGCCTGGAGTTCGGCTAGCAAAATCCAAGAACTCAGTCACAATAGCAGATGCAGGACTAGACTGGATCACAGTCAGAAACATGGCTAAACGAAAGCCATGAATGGGATGTTGCAATCCCAGGTTACAAATTATTCAGGAAAGACAGAAAAGGATGTAGGGGTTGGGGGTTGCATTATATATAAGGAAGGACATAAAAGCCATGGAGGTCCAAAGTCCCAAGATGAACCTGAGGTACTCTGGGTCACTCTTGAACCAGGCTCCTGCTCAGCCCTCAGACTAGGAGTGATATACAGGCCTCCCCTCACAAGGGGCAGAAGGAGACAAAGCAATACTTGAAAACGTGCTAAAGATGGCCAAAAAAGGAGAAGTCCTGCTGATGGAGGAGTTCAACCTCCTGGATGTGGACTGGAACTCCTGCACAGCATCCACAACTAGGAGCAGAAATTTCCTAAACACCTTGGGAGGGGCTGGACTTAATCAGCTTGTTGCAGCCCCCACTAGAGAAAACACAGTCCTGAACCTGGTGCTCACAGTGGCAAGGTCCAGGAGGTGGAGGTGGGGTGCCATCTGGCATCAAGTGACCACAAATCTGTCTAGTTCAAGGTCAGAAAGGCCAAGGAAACAAGCCACACTAAGACATGGGTCACAGACTTCAGAAGAAAAGACTTCGATCAGATGAGAATATGCTTTAGGGATATCCTCAAGAGGAAGGAAAAAGGAGGGGTAGAGGAATGTTCAATAAACATAAGAGAAGCACTAGCAAAGGTTAGTGCAAAATACTCCAGGCTAGTCAGTAAGACGAAGAAAAAAAGAAATCCGCAATGGTTCATAAAAGAGGTGGCAGCTGCAGTGAGGGAAGAGAGACTAAGCATTCCAAAGATACAAGGGCTCAAACAACGAAATAGATAGGGAGGCATACAAGTGCAGCTTGAAGGAGGCAGGAAGGGTGATCAGAAAAGCAAAGGTGCAGACTGAGGAAGACAAGGTGCGGGGGTTAAAGGAGGCAATAATGCCTTCTTTAACTACATAATTGACAAAAGAAAAACAAAGGAGACATTGTCAGGCTCATAAGCAGGGATTGGAGGAGGGTAGAAGAAGACAGTGAAAAGGCAGAAGTCTTAAGTGAGTACTTCTCAGTCTTTACTAAGGAGGCACCTGGTAATGGACCCACCCCAAAAGGAAACAGAAGTCACCTAGGGAGAATGGATACAAGCCCATTCACAATGGAGAGGGTAAGGACAGAATTAAGAAAAACTAAAGGTAGATAAAGCTATGGGGCCGGACGGAGTCCACCCACGCATATTGAGGGAACTTAGTGATGAATTAGTACCACCACTAGCGGATCTTTTTAGCAGATCCTTGAGAGAAGGGACAGTTCCCTAGGACTGGAAAAGAGCAATGCTGGTTCCCATACACAAGAGTGGTAGCAGCGAGGAGCTAGGAAACTACCGCCCAGTCAGCCTCACCTCGGTAGTGAGTAAGATGATGGAGTTGCTGCTCAAAGAAAGGATACTAGCATTCCTGGAGGAATCTGGACAACTGGCTGCCAAGCAGCACGGCTGCGCAATGGGAAGGTCCTGCCAGACTAACCTGATCGAGTTCTTTGACTGCATTACTAGGGCTGTGGACCAGGGGGGAGCCGCTGATATTATCTACCTTGACTTTAGCAAGACCTTCAACTCTGTACCACACAGAAGTCTGCTAAACAAACTCGACCATACAGGAGTGGGTCAGGAAGTGGTAGCATGGGTGAGTAGCTGACTTGAACAGAGAACTCAATCCATGACAGTAAATGAGGCAGCATCAGGGGATAGGGAGGTGACAAGTGGGGTGCCACAGTGGTCCGTCCTAGGACCATTACTCTTTAATAGCTTCATCAGCGATATCACAAAGGAGTTGAGCGGGAAGGTGTGTGTCTGTCTGTAGATGACACAAAGCTCTGCAATAGGGTGGACACTGCACAGGGGGAAGAGCAAATGAAAAGTGACCTACTCAGGCTGGAACATTGGTCCAACTTGTGGCAGTTAAAATTCAACATGAAAAAGTGCAAAGTTATGCATCTGGGCAGAAGCAACCCAGAGACAGACTACTAACCTGGGAGGGGTGAAACTAGCTACCACCCATCAGGAGAGGGATCTAGGGGTTATCATATCAGACAATTTGAAGGTAGGTGGACAATGCGAAAAGGCAGCAAAGAAGGCCAGTAGGATGCTGGGATGCATAGGAAGGGGCATCACAAGTAGAAGAAAGGAGGTGGTCCTGCTGCTGTACAGGTCCCTGGTGAGACGCCACCTTGAGTACTGCATCCAGTTCTGGAGACCTTATCTCAGGAAGGACATAGATAAACTGGAGACACTACAGAGGAGGACAACAAAAATGATACACAGTCTCCATAAGTTACCATATCACAGCAGGTTACAGGAACTCAACATGTTCTCCCTGGAGCAACGCAGGGATAGAGGGGTCATGATTGAGACATTCAAGTCTCTGAAGGGTATAAACAGTCTCCACTCAGGAGCTCTTTATGGTCAATAGCACCAGTAGGACAAGACGGCATGGGATGAAATTGAGGGGAGGAAGATTCAGGGGCGACATATGAAGGTTTTTCTTTACAAAGAGCGTGGCTGACCCATTGAATGGTCTACCGGCTGAAGTCACTGACTCCAAAACAGTAGAGAAAGTCAAAGCAGCTTGAGACAGACACAAGGAGATTGTCTCACAGAAATCCTAAAGAGGGGGCTAGGGCTCAGGGCAGACTAGATGGATCTTTGGTCCCCATCTGCCATCAATTTCTATGTTTCTAAGTCAGCTCAGCATAGATTGCTTTTTAGGGTTTTCTGCCTCAGCCTCCTCCCACCAACCTATATGGCAGTGCTGCTAGTTGGCCAAGCACATAATGTCCCTCTGTGAAGCAGCCAGCTAGTCTGCTGTAGTGGCAGAACCTCACATCCTCCCTTTGACCTGGGAGCACTGTTGCATAGCAGTGCAACACCAGACACCCATGCCAGCAACTTAGTTTGCCCCAAATCTGGGTCGCTGCCATGGGAACATGATGCGCTACCCCCAGGCCAACAGATGACCCAAATATTGAACTTAATTTCTAAAGTAAACAATTAAAACAGGCCTTTTAACACAATTTTTCAAAGAAATAAATAGATTTACAGAAGAGACAACTATTCCTGTGGTACAGCAACCAGGGACAAGAGTAAGATTTTTAGTTCATTTTTCATAGCTGTGTGACAGGGGCCGGCCGGGGGGAGAAGGATTGAGCGTCCCAGGGATTGCTTTCCTCCCCCGGGGGAGGGGGGGGAAGAATGTCCAGTGCTACACGGACCTTTAGCGGAGGCTGGGGGTACCGTCGCTGCGAGTGCCTCACACTATGTGGGGCAGGGTGGACACTGGCATCAGTGCACATCCCCGCCCCAGGGATCTCAAGCATGTACAAAAAATAATTCTGGGGCGTTCTTTGCGGTGGCCCCGCCTCCCGCTGCAACTAATGCCCTTACGAGGAAAGTCCTGCTCCGTGGCCCCAGCCCCATGGGGCAAGCCAGGGCTAACAGACTGTGTTATCCCGGGGAGACAAGCCAGGCATTGGGGGTGGGGCCAGAATCTCCAGCACAAGGGAAGGAGCCCGAGACAAAAATAAAAAAAAAAAAAGGAATCTGTAAATCAATACCCATATGGCAGTAACTGCTAAACAGAACCATTTACAGCAGAGTAATGAATTAACTGTCTGTATGTGCAGTAAATTGTCATGTGGCACTAGTTGTAACCAGTAACCCAGCTTGTGCCCATCTTCAAAAGAAGTCTAGCACCCTGGTCAGCTTGGTGTCGTCCATGGGGTATGCTAGAGTACTCCTTCTTGTGAGCTGCAAAACCAGCAGTAGTTGTAATCCTCCTGCAACATGGTATTGGCTTGTTCACCGTAATGTAAGCAATGATGTCAGAAGTATGAATCTATCCTTCCCATAATGCAAAGCACAGCGAGCCCAGTTTTTTTATTGGGCCTCCCAATCTAGGGTTAATCTATCCCTGCTAGTTAGAAAGTGCTTTGGGAAAAGCATCTCGGGTTTCAAAATAACCACCAGTCTACATTTGGAACTCACTTGAGATGAGAAAAAAAAAAATGAATCAAGGTTATTCCCCAGACAACTGCCTGCATTCAGCTGCTTCCCAGCCCGAGATGCTGCTGAAACTATCCAGGTCTAATTGCACTCACGATCACGTACAGCTGTACAATCTACTTACTAATCGAAGTGTGTGTGCGTTTGGGGGGGGGGGTGCCTTTGAAGAAAACAAGAGGTGTGGAGACTCAGTTAAAGAAAGGTTAAAAAAACTGACATCCCTAACAATTAGTAACGTAAAGAGAGACCAGTAACACTGTGCAGGAGTATAAATGTGCTGCCAAATGTCCCATGAACAGTTACATTATTTCAAATTAATTCTCTCTTAGCTACTAGCAAAAAAAAAAAAAAAAAGTTCCGGATACATGATACTGGCTTCATGAAATGGGGACTATACTGCCTTTAGTAATCCTCAGCTGTGACCTGAAGAGCTCTGTCATGAAGGTATGCAGAAAGCCCAGAACGCTGTTCGACTGTATTACATTAGGAACAGCAAGTCTCATTCTGTTCCATCGTCTCCCATCAATTTGTAATGAAATAAAATTGTAGACGTGAAATCTGCCCTGCCTCTACAAGGGAATCCATTAACTCTAAACCTAGTCAGAGAATGCAATTAACAGCTAATAATAGACACGGTATGTTTACACCCTTCAGATTGGTAGTGAATTGTTAACAGCATTTAGAGAGTCTAAAAACATGCCTTCTAAAATCAAATATACTTTAGAAACTGCTATCAGGTGCATTAGACGTGTCGCTGTTTAATGGCATTAACAACAAACAGTATGAAAGAAAACATGATGTCAAGCAGAGTGAAGCAAATCAAAATTCAGTTTACCAAAAAATACAGCTCTGCTTGAACTGATAATATGGTAATGACAATAATAAAACTAGATCGGTGGAAGGTACTTGACTTCCAAAATTATGTGGAATTTCAGTTTATACAGACACACAGCAGAAGGAAACCTAGGATTTAAATTATACAGGATTTTAGCATTCAAGTAAGTTTTAATAGCACAAAAATACATGTTACATTGCATACTGTAATAAACTGCTTCTACTGCGATTTATAACCAAAGATATATAATTAAAATGATCATTCATCACAAAGTCAGAGCAAAGGAAAAAAAAAAATCTTAAAAAGGCAGATCTTTCTCTGAATAGGCCCACTTACAACAAATGGTTTGACAGCATTTAGCATTGAAAGAGAAAAGCATTATCTGTAGAAATGAGAAAAAAAATAATTCAAAAGACAAGAGTATTTGGTCATCTTAAAATAAACCAACATTATAACTGTTGTAAAATCGAAACTGCCCTTCCCTAACGTGTTGGTATACATAAGAGGCTCACTGCATTTTACTGTTCCTAATATTCAGTACATTTCTTAGTGCTTTATTTCAGTAATTCTATATTTTTTCCAGCAAATATATTTTTCCTCGTGCAACTGTATGTCAGCTACAAGAAAATAGGACACACAGTTCAGGATGATTATTTTCTGCCCTGGTAACATCATTCAATAAAGAATTATTGCTCAAATATTCCATGTACCACCTGAATCAGATGTCCAGGGCCTTTAGGTCACATTCTGAAGCCTAATCGTACATGCCACCCACTTATTTCTTTTCGCTGATAAATTTCCCTTCTGCTGTGGCAAAATAAGATTTGCCTTTGTTTACACTCCCTCCACCCATCTTCATGCAGCCATGTAAGAACAAGCATCACCTTGATTAACACAGACTTAATTACTCTAATAGACGAAGGTGCCAGCCTCCTTTTAGGCTAACAGGACTGAAGAGAAGGGAATGTAATCCTTCAGAAGCAAAATACTTGCACTCGTAACTGCATACTGCCACAACAAAGGGACAAAGCTAACCATCTGCTCAGCAATATGCCTGACGAATTTACTGCCGTAACAATTCCCTTCCTGAACTGCTACCATGGACAGAAAAGCAATTCCAACAAGTGGTGCGTTACCTGGGCAGAGCTGGCAGCTGCTGAGATGCAGTCAATAAAGCTGTGCCTACGACTGAAAAATGCAACTATTTGCCGCCAGCGAGAAGGTTCAGGCTCATCCCCCAGCTCATCTGAAGAGCCCCTTTTAGCCCACTGCTTCTGCTTTGGGCCTGCAGAGCTCAGGCTGGTGCTGGTGTTGCCTCCTCGGCTGGCACGCGAGTACAGGAGTGTGTTGTTTCCGAAAATGTAATTCATCTCTGCAGCTCTGCAGGTGGTTGCCAAGCAGTCTCACTTCTCTACCAGCTGCCGAGTGGTGAATGATCAGTTAAAAAAAAAAAAACTGCAGACACAATTACAGCAGCATCGCTTGTAAATCAGAGAAAAATCACTAACTCAGTAGCACCTTTTCTTTCCAGGTAGTTCACATTTTTGGCAATTTAAAGCTCAACACGGCTATTTGGTAGCAACAGATGCACAGCACTGCCGTCACAAAAAATGCAAACTTGACTTTCTTTTCCCTCGACCTTCCTTATACCAAAGGATCTGTAAGGATCAAAAGCTGCTGTTCTTTTGTTAGCTGATAACTAGCCAGACTCTAAAAGCCAGGAAGTGAGGTCAATTAGCAGGTAGGATGCTCCAGGCATTGGACTACCAAGACCCTCTGGGGCTGCCTAATCTAATACACTAGGGGGTGAGGAAAGACTAGTACACAAATTACTACATTTCAATCACTGTCTGACAAAAAAAAAAAATTTCAATGACGGCTTCATTTCTCACATGAATTATAAATACTAAACAGACAAGAGATGGGAAACATACTGTAATTGCACTTAACTTGTCCATGGACTCTTTACATTAGGAAAGTGTTTTCAATTAAATAAAAAAACAGCCCTATGACACACTGAAAGAGATAATGTTCCAGGAAGGATATTGCATTAGTATTGACTTTTTGTCTAGTTTAATTATTTCATCTAAAAAAGCAAGTTTTAAGGGGAAAAATCCTATTTTTTTTTCACGTAATGTAGCCATTTTCTCCCAGATACTGGTACATAATTGGTTTACAGTGTATCCAACAGGGAATTTCAGGGAGCAGGCAAAATATCAGGCTGCAAAACTCAGCATCACTTTGCTTTCTCCAATGGCCAGAACACTTGTCATTTCAATATAAATGACAAACGTATGGCCACTAGTAATATCTATAACTTTTTGGGTTTTTTATGTGCGCAGTTTATGCCCCTTTGATGCTGCTGCCTCCACTATCCCTCCAGGTCCACAAGGTGCCTGGCTTTGCCTGTCCCTGGTTCCCTGCTGCAACCTACCTCCATGTATCCTGGCATCAGACCCCCCGCGAGGAAGGAGGGGTGAGTCCCACCTCCTACCTGCATGAACTCACATCAGGCGGTTGCTGGGTTGAGTCTGTGTTCGGTCCACCAGGGCAATCGTCAATTTTGGCAAAGGGGTTTTTCATTTTCCTCCCCATCTCCAGAGATATAGGCATGCACGGGAGGTCCAAGCAGCGTGTGCACACTATTGCGTGCTGCAGCTCCAGACCCCCTAGCCTGCCTCTCTCCAACTCGCTGCACCCAACTGCACTGCCACCTGTGGTTCCCAAGGTGGCAGTATTGCAGTGAGGACAGTGACCTACCCACTCTGGGGGGAGGACAGCATCCTCTGGGGCGCCAGTCCCCCCAGTCAACCCCCAATGATCTGAGCTTCTTCCCAAACCCGGGTCTGTGGTGTCAAGAACAGTTATGCTATCACCACGCCGACAGCCTGGCCTGCAGCAACATCTATAACATTTTGCATGATTCTGATTCAATTAACGACATCATCTTTAAGACTAACTACAGGGTAACACAAAAACATTAATTTCCTAAAATCTACTAGCACTGCACTTAAAATACTTGAAAAACAAAAATCAAACATTTTAAAATATCAAAAATTAATGTTTATTCTCTAAAACAGTATATGCTTTACAGATTCTGTCCATTCTCTTGGCACTGCTGGAGCAGAGATAACACTTAAATGTCACTGTGTAAAAAGACTGCAACCTTGACAAAGCAAAATGTCGCTTAGTAGCACATAACGGCTCCATATCATGCCATTTTATGTAATGAGAACAGCAATTACCGTTTGACAGGTTTGACAGCCCTCACCAAGAGCTGAAAATGAAGTCACAAATTAAGCATGGTGCGAGTGTGCACCTGCGAAGTTAAAACATATAAATTCAAAATTAACTTCTACACAAATCTAATTGATGGATACCATTCCTGTTTTTATTATATGTAATAGAAATTATAAAATGGGTAGATAAACCAGAGCTATGATTGACCAAGAGCCGCCACATTAAAGTGCAGCAATAATGCAGATTCACAGTCACGGGACTGATTTCCTTTTACACATTTTAGGACCCATTTCATAAGTGCTATAACACACTCCAGCGTGTGCATAAGGCATGCAATAATACATGACTGGGTGTGTGATTGTAGGTCAGTAATCACACACCTTTTGAGGGTGTTAGGCACGAGGCACTTGCACCAAGTACCTTTAAGCACCCCAGAGAGAAGTGGGATTACAGACCATAAACAGACATCCCTGAAGTGCTTTACTGCACTTATAAAATGTATCCAGCATATGTAGATTAAAAACAGAAAGTTACGACTTCAAAGGACAAAAATATTTTTTGTACTTTATTCAGATTTGCTACAAAACTAAACCCCCAACTCCCCTTGTTTAAAATTGGCTATCTCACACACACACCCTACACACTCAGTCCTGGTTTTACTTTTAGTCGTTTTTGTTTCTTGTTTTATTTTACTGTTTGTTTATTGCTGTGGTTTTCTTACATGTCTCCTGTTCTGCTGATATGTCTCGCACTTCAAGCCTTTCGATGCGGACCTCTGACTTAAAAGTTAGTGGTTACCATGCACTAACGTCGGCAGCACAAACTCAGCAGAGAGCTGCACAATGCAATTCTACAAAGACAGAAAACTTTTTGCATTTTAAACTTCCTGTCGAACAGAGTGTTCGACATGTTTAAAAAATGGCTGCCCATTTGATTGGTGACTGGAGGAGTGTATGAATATATTTTAGAAGGTATTGTGATATGACTGGCTTTGTGTCTGGTACTACAACCCATGTAGTTATGGGCTAATAATTACACTGGTTGGAGTGCTTCACAGTCAATCAGAAGGCTGTGTTTTTTTTTACACAATTCTTAAGGCATAGCAATGCACTCCCCAGGTGAGTGAACAAGTCTTACAAAGGGCTTGGGGTGATGTAGGTCACTGCACATGCTGTTCTGTGGTCTTAATTGCAAAAAATCCACCTCTTCAAGGTTTTGAGAAGCCATGCTGAATTTTTAAGCCAAGCATTCTGTTTCATTTAAATAAAAACAGTCAGTACAAAGGACCCCACACTCAACTGTGGGGCTAGTCTCAATGTGCAGTCTGTGGGAAAAACATCTCCGTTTACTCACCGTTTACCGTAGTATGGTAGACTGAATCAGACCAATTTTAATTAGTTGTAGGCTGACACCTTATTTTACCATAAATCTCAGAATCCCCTGCAGATGACATCATAGCAGTAGGTAGCAGTGCAAGATTCAATAGCCTGCAGTACATGTTAAAGCTTTTATAATCTCTGATCAGATGTTTTGAGCTTTTATAATCTCTGCGCAGACATTTTCCGGGATTGCTTTTCTCCATGAGCTAAGCACAGCCCTCAAGGACTGTACATAGCCCATGGAGGACGGTAGGACCAGCAAACAAAAGATCAGAGTTTATATAAACTCTAACATGCAGTGCAGGCATTTGAATCTTCTCACAGCTGCCTACTGCTCTGATGTCATCTGCAGGGGATTCTTCTGGGATTTGCAGTAACACAAGATGTCAGCCTACAATGAAGCAAAAGGAGTCCGATACAATCTACTACACTGTTTACAGTAAACAGTAAGTAAATCAAAATGTTTTGGTGCACAAAGTGTACACTGGGACCAGCCCCACACTTGAGTGTGGGGGCCCTTGGTGTTGACTGTTCCCCTTTAACCTCTAACGGGGAGGGGGAGGGAAAGGGTTCAACTGGTTAAAGGGCGAAGGTTACACATTCCACACAATCAATAATGCTAACATTGGTAAAGGCTTTACACAAACAGCACCAGTCACTAGGCATTTGAACCTACTGAAAATTAAATAATCTAGATTTGTTTTTAGTGAATCTATTTTGGGGTTAAAACATTGCATCTTCCTTTCGAAAGACAAATAAACTGACAAGAATGGTAATCTGGGAAATGCTTTATTTAATGATGTGATGACATCGAAAGAAAATGAAAAGCTGATCTTAATCCTACTGCAAATATTCTTCACAGCATTTTCACTGCAAGAAGCTGCTTTGGCACAAATCAGCTTCTTGTCTCAGTCTGCTTACATGAAGCTGATATAGATGAACATTCATTTTTAGTGCATTTCAGAAAACATCAACACAGCATTGGCATTTGTCAAATGACCTCAGCAGAATCTGATGAATTTTAATTTTTTGTGTTACTGCTCTTTCCAACTTTATTCCTTATCTTAGCAGCTTTCAGAATTTACTTACATCACTAAAATCCCAGAATTTCCAAGCTGTTTTATGGCTGTCACAGAAAATATTATTCATTAAGTTTTGAAAATAGATTTTTTAATTACAATTGTGACAGACCAGTTTCAGTTTTTGTGTTACTGTTCTTTCCAGCTTTTTTTTTTATCTTAGCAATTTTCAGGACTTATTTATATCACTAAAATCCCAGAATTTCCAAGCTGTTTTATGGCTGTCACAGAAAATATTATTTGTAAGTTTGAAGATACATTCTTAAATACGACTGACAGGTCAGTTTCATTTGAGACACCAGTAAATTAATTCAGAACATAATCCAATTTATAGACGTTTACTTTTTTTTTTGTAATTTATGATTACTAGACAAGCGGAAGACAATGAGTGGAGAAACATATGTACTGCGTGGAGCACTAACTTAAAACTTGACATGTAAAGCCGGCAACACAAATAGAATAATAACAGCATTGTGCATTCCGCAATGATACCATCGAGAGGTTCTGATGGTACAAGAACCTCGAGAGCAAAGCTTGAGAAATTCCACAATATTCGTCACCAGAGCCTCCAGCTGGTATTTAGCCAAGTTTAACATACAGTAATTCCCTAATTGTTACTTCTTGTAATATACAGATCGGAGCTTTTCCCCCCACCTTGGAACTGCCCCTTGCATCAAGTCCCAGCATTCCAACAGCCCCCTTGCAACTTCTGCTCGTATGTAATCCCAGTACTTAGTAGTCAGCTGACTATTTTTTTTTTTAATGTACTTCTTGGGGTTACCAAACTCCTCTTTTCTTTGTAGTCCACAGAGTTGAGCATATGCGGAGTCACATTTTTAGTTTTTGTTGTAGTAGTTGTACCTGAACGTCACGCGAAGTCAGGCTTGCCACAAGGTTTTTTCAAATGTTTCATCTTGTTATACTATTGCTGTGACATCACAATGACAGTATTAATTAGCAAGATGATGTCATAGCCACGGTATTATGGGATTTTAAAGGAGATAGGAAAAGATTTTTGCATATTTAATTGCCCTTCCATCTTCCTTTCCATGCCAGTTATGTATTCTGATATGCTTTGATAATTTTTTGATAAATAAATAAAGTAGCTTTGGGGTGCCTTCAGATCTACATAGAGTTCCACTCTCCTCACCAACTACTGCTCTTGATTTTCATACCTCTAAGACATTCTATGACATCACAGACTCCCATTCTAGGCAAAGGAGTTTGTGATGTCATAGAATGTTCAGGCAGTATGAAAACAGACAGCAGCAACTGCTGAGCAGAGAGGGATTCAGGGTAGTTACAAAAGCAACAAAATTAGATTATTAATTTAACAAAAAAGGTCAAAAGTACATCAGAATACTGGGTATCCAATAAAAGAACAACTGGGGGGCATCTAGAGGTGTGAAAACCATTTCCTATCACCTTTAAGTCCACTGTCTATGGGGAAAAATTGAGCATCCATATACTAAAATCACTTTAATATTCCTGTATATTTCAAGTCTGAAACATCCATTTTACAAAATTCAATTTTAGATTGTTATGAATGACTGTTTATAATATTGCCGCTAAATTAAAACTCATTTATATGGGTACTCTTAAAGAAAACAACATTGTTGAACTTGACAAAAATAATACTCTGAGGTCTCAATTGCATAACATTCCTATAAGTGTATTCACTGATCAGGACAACATTCTACAGAACAATACTGCTCAATTTTTCTTGCTAGTTGTGACTGAACAACTGGCAACATGCAAGACTTCCCTCTTTGCCCTCCTCCTCCTCCTCTCTTTGCTAAGTCAATTTAGAAGTAACATTTAACAAAACATATGCACACATTTTTGCTTATGTTTGGAGGCAATGTGGTCTAGTGGCTTGGAATCCAGGAGAACACAGGTCCAACCCCCCACTATAGCCAGATACTTAATGTGTGACCTTGGCACGTCACTTAACCTCCCAGTGCTCCAGTTCCCCCAGCTGTGGAAATGGGAAGCAGCAAGACCCAGATGTTTTATATCAGCCAGTCTAAGGCCAGCTGCTTGCAAACACGATCCTTAGCAGCAAATAGAGAGATATCCACAAATTTCTGCAGGAGACACCTCCTAAGATGACCACCTGGGTTGTACTGTTACAATATATTTATATTCCATGGAGAAAACAACTTTCTGTTTAGACACGGGATCTTATACGTTCCAAAACTGGTGGTCCAGATGGGTCTTATTTAGCAGATAACGATGCCATTTTGCAACCTCAATGTAGGGTATGCTCCAAGGGACACACTTCCACTTGTCTCAGGAAGCACGCAATGAGGGCTG
Organism: Neoceratodus forsteri; assembly: GCA_016271365.2. Lineage (NCBI taxonomy): Eukaryota > Metazoa > Chordata > Ceratodontiformes > Ceratodontidae > Neoceratodus > Neoceratodus forsteri. The sequence continues at coordinate 943,330,976 of CM028137.1, forward strand.
GTTGCCCATTTAAGCTCCTATCATTTACCTGTAATGGGATCAATTTGTTCCTGTCAGTATTAGTTTATCCACTTCATTTTAAGTGTTCTTGGTTTTGCAGACAATGACCTCTAAGGGTAGAGAATTCCAACAATTCACAGTTCTTTGCGGAAAAAAAATTCGTGTTTCAAGGAATTTAATTTCTGAAACTTTCATTGCAGTGGGTGTCCTCTAGTCCCACTGAGATTTGCTTAAACTCCAATCCCATTTCATTCATTAAGTATGGCTCTCTCATCACATCCACATCGGCAAAAGATCTCCCCTTAAACGTCTCGTCTCAAGTAACATAAGTACGAATGTGCTCAACTTTTCATCATATTCTAAATCCCTTAGACCAATAGTTCTTAGACTTTGTCACAGTGAGCCTCCCCAAATTCATGGAATAGATTTTGAGCCTCCCCCAAAAACTGAAATAATCTTGGGCCTCCCCAAAGAAAAATAACATACTATACTTTGCGCAGTACACCATGAATAAACTGAAACCCCTTTGAGTACTTAGCTCACATTCAGTTCTTTCATTCAGTTCTTTGTCTTATACTGATGTGGAACCTTTGAAAAAGAGCTCCTGTGCTCAAAGGTGTTATCTGAATACATTTGCTTAATTTCTTCATACAAAATACATAAAACTCAAAATTTAAATACAGTATTTTTTCAGACTTGCTTGAGCCTCCCCTTGAACAGGTTGGGGCCTCCCCAGGGAGGCTAGCCTCACCATTTGAGAACCCCTGCCTTAGACCATTTATTTGTTTAGTTAGCACAATAGCCGAGGCACACATCCTACCCACCTTTATTGGACATGTGCCTGTGATGCGGACTCCTCCTCTACAGGCCGTCATGAGTCTGTGGCTGAGCACGGTTTGTCCTGTTACTGCCCATGGACCCTTATGACCCCAGTGTCCTCTGCTCCTCCACGGCAGCAGGGGGAGCTCTCCCAGAAAGTGTGGCGGTCCTACCTCTGTGTTTCCTTCCCAGGTGTAGCACCATAAATCTGGCTGCACTGAATCTGAGGTTCCAGGAGTCAGACCAATCGCACACTTGTTCTGGTCCTCCTGAAGCCTGCCCCATCTCTGAAGGGGTCACCCATGAACCTATTTATTTATTTATTGAAGAGTTTCACAGCCTGGAGACCCCAACTGCTGAAGAAGTTGAAGAGCAGTGGCCCAAGCATCAATCCCAGAGGGATGCCACTGAGTAGTCCTCTCCACTTGCAGTGCCTGCCCACCGCCACCCTCTACTTCCTGCCCCCAAGCCAGTTAGCACTCTACCTTGTGTATGTCTCATGTATACAGGACTGTTTACTTTGCCCAGGAGCTTGTCGTGGGCCACGGTATCAAAGGACTTGGTTATATCCAAACAGACTACGTACATGGCCCTGTCCACCTCCCTGGTAACCGCCTTGAGGAAGCTGCTCAGCTTGGGTTGGCATGCTCTGCCCTCAGGAAGCCACGCTGAGAGGGAGCAAGAACTCTGGCCTCAACCAAATGCTCGGTTATTCCGTTCTTCATAATGGCCTTCAGGATGTTGATCAGTACTGATGTCAGGCTGATCAGCCTGTAGTTGCTTGCTTCAGTCCATGCTCCTTTCTGATGATGGGGACCGAACCGGGCAACCTCCTGTCCTCTGACACACCAGTCTGGACAGACTCATGGAAAGATTACTGGAAGTGGCACTGCCAATTGTTCTTTCACTCCATTACATCCTAAGATGCATCCTGTCCACTTTTTGGGGGGGACTAATTCCTACAAAGTTTAGATCTGCACAGCCCTCAGACATCCGTGCCGAAATCCCCATTACTTTTCAACACTGAGGCAGACCAGATGCTCTGAGGGTTTGGCAGTGCTACTCTGCTCTGTCATCTGGGAGATCTGAGTATGTGCATGTCTCTTGGTTCCATCTTCAGTAGGCAGAGGCTAGGCAGTTCAATGAATGTAGGCTGCTGGTTAACTAGGATCTGCAGCTTATCCATTGGGTAGGGGAAATGGGCAGGCTAGGTGGGCCAAGCGGTCCTTATCTGCCGTCAAATTTTATGTTTCTATGAATGTGACTGAGGTAAGAAAGAGCAAGACCCCAGCAATGCTGCAGAATATTGCTAAAAAGTCAAGCAACACTGAACAAAGAGTCCATGAGCTTCTCGATCAGGTGCAAGTCTAGACCTGGCACTCAAAATCAAGCATGCCCCAAATACAGATTGGTCCCTGCAGCGGAAGTGATTACTTCGGATGAGTCATACTCTGCCCTCAGCTAGTGTTCTGAAATCCGAAGAGACTAAAGCCACCAACTGCTGCTAAGGTGCACTGAGTGGGCAGGCATGGACTACAATATCCACTTGGGACCAGAGGCTCTGGTTAAAATGTGCCATTTAGAACTGGCAATTAGTGCTGCGAAAGGCAAAGAAATCTAAGGACCGAACTTTACTCCTGTAGCTATCGATATCTTTTGATTCCAACATGGAAGGGAGCAAAGTTGGAGAGTCTGATTAAGCAGGTATTCGCACTGTGGGCTGCACAGCATACCATGACATTCCTGTGGAGACCAAGTGTCTAAACTCTGTCCCACAGGGCATCCCTAGCAGGGAGTATGGGTGCCTCCATGCAGCTAGCACAGTTATACCCAATGCTGCTTGAATAGGTGTCACGAAGAGACAAAGCGGTACAAGACTGAGGTAACTAGTCCACCACATGCCACCGAGGGTTCTTCACCTGCAGCCTTGGAAAATGAAAGATGTCCTACATATCCCCAACAAACCTCCGAAAGACTGTCTCCTCCAAGACGAGCTGATATATGGGAAGAATAAGCAGGTTACTCCCTGTAACATTAGTTCTAGGAGTGGTATATGGTGTTCATCCACACGTCTAGCAGTGTCCTTTCCCCTTTAAGGCTTGCTGGCAGGTCTTAAAGCTGGCTCCTCCCACCCACCTGGGAGGTAACTCCCTCAGCACCACTCCGTTATGTCAGCTCTTGCCAGCTGGAAGCCAGACCAGTGTGCCACTTGCCTGGGGAGGTCAGGTGGGTCTGTGTGGATGAACACCATATACCACTCCTAGAAAGTACAGTTATGTAAGAACTTACCATAACAGTAGCTCTTCTGAGGACTCTTGCAGCAAGTCATTACTTATGGGAGTATCTACCAGGTAGTGCTATCACGTGGTAGCTTCTTCTAGCAGTCTTCTATGGGGGCCATCCACACGACATCACTTCCTGTGGTTGTGTGTAAGAGTGGGCGGACCCCAGTACCCTCTGTTCACCGGCTTCGGCGAGCACGGCCTGGACTGATGTAAATGAGGGCCAGGAAAAAAAACCAAAAAAACAGAGAACAGTGATCCCACCCAACATCCTGAGTTGCAGATTCGAGGCGAAAGGGCAGGAGGATGGAGGGCGAGGGACTTACTGCAAGAGACAGTCCTCGGAAGATCTACTGCTATGGTAAGTTCTTAAGTAACTGTACTATCTTCTACAGACTGGTCTCTTGCAGTAAGTCATTACTTATGGGAGATTACGAAGCAGTAAAATCCAAATGGGAGGAAAGCAAGGCTGGAAGCTGGGCCAGAGGGCACACCCTATGGTCACGATGCCAAAGAAGGAAACTTCACAGTAAAATGTCAACTTCAGCCGCTCTGGCAGTTAGGCCAAAGGTGAGGAGGACAACAGGTATGATATTTAGTAGAAATGTCCACTGCAAACTGCACCCCCAGAGGCAGATAGGCCGGGGTGGGGTGAGGACAACATGTTTGATATATAACAGAAATGTCCAACTCAAACCTCTTCCATGCAGGCAGATAGGCCAACGGTTAGGTGAAAACATTTGGCGTGAAACTAGGAGAAATGTCAACTCAAACCACACCCGCTCAGACAGAAAGGCTCAAAGGTGGGTGAGGACAGCATGCAGGAAGCATGATGTAGAAAGAACTATAGGGTGGCCAGGCACAGTGATTCATCCTGATGAGGCACAGGTCGACAGGCTCTGGCAGAGAGTCAAAACCAGGAAATATATAAGTAGAGCGGATCAGAGAGTAGAAAAAGGAGCACCGGGGAAAAAACATCCTGGATGGACAGAGGAAGGAACAACTGAAGGGCTCCAGTAGGGAGAGTAGCAGGAGTTCCAATCAGATCCGCATGGAGGAGTGAAGCATCCAGTCCGGGAGCAAGCCTCCAAGAAAAGGAAAGCGCTCCTCGGGTGCCTCAGAGGCCTGCAAGAGGCGGCGGGGGGAACTGAAAAGCAGTTTAGGGCACATAAGCAGGTCCTGCCTCGCGTGAGGGTGGGTACGCCGTGGAGGGGCAGACTGAGCTGCCCTCCTGGAGGCCCTACCATGGTCCAGAGAGGTACCCCGGTAGGGGAGCCAGAATCAAAATGGCCCACCCGCGGGGGCATCGGGGAGGGATCTAGTGGCGTGACAGAGGTCCTGAACAGACCAAAGAGTATGCCCCAAAGCAAGAAGGGAATCCGGGATGGACTGAGCACCAGGTCCAAACAGCAGGTTCCCAGAAAAGGGGGCATCGACGACCGACAGCTGGATGTCGGGCGGCAAACCCGAAACCCGCAGCCAGGCGAAGTGCCAAAGGGCAACGCCAGCAGCCGAGAGGTGGCCTGACGCATCAACCGCATCGAAGCACACATGGAGCAGGTAACAGGAAAGGGAGGACATGGCAGATAGTGGCTGAGCCAGCCTGCTCGACTCAGGGGAGGGAAGCAGGTTGGATAGGAGGTCCAAAACCGAGGCATTAAGTATGCAAAGGTACCGGACCAGATGACCCAGATAATTAAGAATATGAAGTAGCAAAGTACTTGAGGTATAAACCCGAATGCCAAAGGAATTCATGCGCCGGGAATCAGCATCCGGTGGCACGGAAGTGGTATGGCGAGGTTGAGCGGTCCGGTCATGGGCCGACACCCTGTTAACCGAGTCCACCACAGGGGTGGTGGACAAGTACTAGTGGTCAGGAAGGGCGCGGTAGAGCTGATTAGGGCCACAAGGGGCAGGCTAAGTGGAATCAGGATGAGACCAAATATGAGAGATTGCATTAAAATACGCAGGAATCAAAGGCGGCACCACCATGGCAGGCTCCTCGAGAACGTCGAGGTAGGCAGCCATGTCCCGATGAAAGGAGTCCTGATCTGCAGCAGGGAAGCCAAAAGCATGCTGGATCTGCAGCATGAGCTCCATGAAGGAGGGATCTGGGAGAGAGGAGGGATCATGGGGTTCAGGTGAGGTGGCCTCCAAAAGGGAGGATGCGGACCGCGTGGAACCGATGTCCACAGGGTCCGAGAGGTCCCCACCAGGAATATCCCCCACAAAAGGATCCCCTCTCCTGGAATCCCCATACAGGGAGTCCTCATAAATGGGGAGGGGAACGACCAGGCAGGAAGTGCCGATCATGCTCGGGTGGCGGGGAGGGGAATGGGACCTAGGCCAGACCCTGACCCATGGTCCACAGGACCTCCATCACAATGCAGGAGATGCCTGGAACTTGAGACCAGGGGGGAGGTCCAGAGACTGAGGACGCCCAAGGGTGGCGCTAGGAAGAGGGCGAGCCAGCCAGGGAACCGCCAATCCTGAGGGGAGGCACCCTGACCCCTGTGGTCCAGGACTGACAAAGGAGCAAGGAACCCAGGGTGGGGCCATGCGGCAGGGCCAAAACCCCAGAAAAAGCTGTGACCAAAGGGCGCAAAATGGGCAATTGGGGGGAACCCCCGAAGACGCCGGAATGTGGTGACGGGACACGAGGAGAGGGTATGGAAACAGAGCCCCGAGCAGGGGGTGTCCCAGGGTGGGAAGCCCCCATCGACAATGAAGGAAGCAGCCCTGTTGACAAGGGAAGCAGGAGAGGCCCCGCCGTCGACGGTGGAATCATCCCCGTTGACACGGGATCAGAAAGAAGTCTCTCCGTCAATGGGGGAAACCGTCCCGACGACAAGGCACGCAAAGCATGCTGTCCCAGCAACAGGAGAGGCTGCTCCTTCAATGAGGAGTGCTCCGCTGATGGAGAATAAGCCTCCATCAATGAGAGAACAATAGAATCATCTCTGGTCGATGAGGGAGAGCAAGGAACACATGTCGACAGGGGACGCATCCCCGTCGACGAGGAACGTTCCAGTGACAGGCAACACTGCCCGTCAAGGGGAGTTATTCAGAAACAAGCTCAGATGATGGGACGAACCCATCGAATACATAACAAGCCCATCAGGCTCCATCAATGGGGGAGGAGCAGCCCCATGGACGAGGAATGCACTGTTGACGATGGAGGAGCCATCGACGGACCAAGGCGGAGGGAGTGTAAGGAGTGTGAATCCCGTGCCCTGCTATGCTGGGAATGAGTGTCCTTGGCCGGGAGCCTTGAAGGTGCCCCCGAGGTTCCGTTCTGGCCTGGCTGGTTGATCAGCCATGAGGAAGACCCAAGACCTAGCAAGAGTGCCTGGGCTTGGGATCAGTAGGTGTACTGTGAGCACAAATGGAACAACGGGCCTGCTGTATAAATGAAGACCAGCGTTACTGTGTGGAGCACAGGCCCGGACCTAGGAGAAAGAAGAGAGAGGAGCTGGGGACTGGTAGTAAGCCACAGGCCCAGCAGAGAGGAGGAGAAATCAGGCTGGGCCAAGGTATCAGCCCTAGTGAATCCCCAGACCCCAGCAAGAGTGCCTGGGCCTGGGATCAGCAGCGGTACTGTGAGTGGGTCACAGGCCTGCTATGGAAGTCCAGGGGTACTGAGAGCAAGTCCCAGGTCCCGGACCCGAAGGCAGAAAATCGGTTCAAGTTCGAGTCGAAGACTGCAACCCAGGAGGTCAGGAGAGCTGAGTGTGTGAGCTGGAGTTGGCAGGAAAATGAACAGAGAGTACTGGGGGACGACCACTCTTATACACATCCACAGGAAGTGATGTCGTGTGGATGGTCCCCATGGAAGACTGCTAGAAGAAGCTGCCATGTGACAGCGCCAACTGGTGGATACTCCCATAAGTAATGACTTACTGCAAGAGACCAGTCCATAGAAGATCTACTGTTTCAGGTTAGTAACCTGTTTTTCTAGGGACGTGGATATGGTGTTCTAGCCACACGTTTGGCAGATTCCTAGCTGTTCTCAAGGAGAATGGAGGCAAAGCACACACCCTACTTAAGGAACAAAGACTGGAGAACTGAGGCCTCAAAACCAGCATCACGGCGTGATTTGGAGTCGATGTGGTACTGGGAAATGAAGGTGTGTGCTTGACCTCCAGGTAGCAGCCCTGCAGATTTCCTGGATAGGGACATCCCTGTAAGCAGTGACCGAGGCAGTGGTATGACAGGTGGAATAAGCCCTTAGCCCTATGGGAGGCTCCCTACCTGCCAACCTATAGCAGAGGTTGATGCAAGATACAATCCACCTGCCAATCATCTGCTTAGCTGCCAATCTGCCAGATGTGGCTTCAGCATAGGTGACAAATAGCTGGAGAACCTCTCCTCGCATTCCAACCGTGCGCTCCGTATAATAGGCTAGCACTCACCGTAGGTCCAATGTATGGAGCCTGTGCTCGGCCTCCAAGGTGTGGTTGATGAAGAACACTGGGAGATTAATCACTTGGTTAAGGTGAAAATCTGACACAACACTCAGGAGGAAAATCGGGTTGGAGCAAAGGACAACCTTTCCTTGTGGAAGACCGTGTAAGGAGACTCCACCGAGAGCACTTGGAGTTAACTGATCCTTCTGGCTGATGTGATAGCCACCAGGAAGGCAGTCTTCAGTCTTCCATGACAGGTGAGACATTTCACACCTGTGCATCGGTTCGAATGGCTTACCCATGAGCTTTGCCAACACCAGCAACAAATCCCAAGGTGGTGGTGGTTCACGCACCAGAGGGGAAATGTGGTCAAGGCCTTTGAAAAAGCACCAGACCACCTTCTCCTCCGCAGACTGCTGACTGGCTCGCGCCCGGTAGGCAGAGATGGCTGCCAGGTGCACCTTGAGGGTCATCTACTGAAGGCCCAACTGGGAGAGGGACCAAAGCTAGTCAAGAATGCTAGCCACTGGACAAGATAAGGGGCTGAATCCTTTGTCCTGGCACCAAATGGAGAACCTCTTCCATTTGAAGGTGTAGCATTTTCAGGTCGACTTCTTCTGAGATGCCTCAACCACAGTGAGGATATCTTCGGCTAGACCCAAAGCCTAGAACTCTCCACTCAGGAACCAGGCTGTCAGGTACAAGGATTGAAGCTCCAGATGGAGTACCTTCTCCTGATTAATGGAGAGCAGGTCCAGGCAGAGAGGAAGACGCCTCAGGAGCCTGCTGCTGAGTCTGAGGAGATCAGGGTACCAGAACTGGCACGGCCAGTCTGGAGCCACCAGGATCATCCATGCCTTGTACCTCCTCACCTTGAGCAATATGTTGTGAATCAAGGGAAATGGAGGGAAGGCATAGAGCAGGCCCAGGGTCCAGGGCCTCAAGAAGGCATCAACCTGCAGCGTTCCCTGCTCGGGGGGGGGGCACAAAATAGCCTCAGCTTTGTGTTCTCCCTGGAGGCAAAAAGATCCACCAAAGGGGTGCCCCACTGGGAGAACAGGTTGTGTACAACCTCTGGGTGGAGAGACCACTCCTGAGATGCCTCACCCACATGGCAGTGTGTGTCCCCCAGCTGGCTGGAGACTCCGGCCACATGGATGGCCAGGAGATCGGCCTCCAAGCTGCACTCAAGGGTCCACATGCAGAGAGCTTCCCTGCACAGAGGAAGGGAGTGTGTCCTGCCCTGCTTGTTGAGGTAGTACATAGTCATGTATTGTCCATCTGGACCTGAACCAGCTGACCCTGAATGTTAAGAGTGAAAGCAGTCAATGCCAGCCAAACTGCCCTGAGCTCCAGCAGGTTGATGTGGCAGTTGTACTCCTCGGGGGTCCAGAGTCCGTAGAGGCTGTGTTCCCCCAGGTGGGCACCCAAGCCCACAAGAACACAAGAAAAGCGTTGGCAAATGGGAACTATGCGATCCATCTAGTCTGCCCTAGAAACTACCCTCCTCCCTATGCAGCCTGTGTCTTAACTTGTCCTTTATGTCTGTCCTATGTGAGTCTGAACTCCCCGATTGTATTTGATGCTACCACCTCCTGGGGCAGGTTGTTCCACGGGTCTATCACTCTCTCTGTGAAGAAGTACTCCCTGAGGTTGCTTCTGAACCTTCCTGCTACCAGTCTAATATCATGTCCTCTCGTATGTGCTGTCATGTTCTGTTGACATAGATTGCCTGTCTGAGCTGCATTAAATCCCCTCACATACTTATATGTTTCAATCACATCCCCTCTGTTTTTTCTGTGCTCAAGGGAGTATACTCTCAACTCCCAGAGTCTTGCTTCATATGACCTGTGATGCAGTCTATGCAGCATCTTAGTAGCCCTTCTCTGCAACGTTTCCAAACAGTCAATCTCCTTCTTGAGACGAGGTCTCCAGAACTGAATGCAGTACTCCAAGTGTGGCCTCACCAAGGACCTGTAGAGGGGCATGATAACCTCCCTCTTTCTACTACAAATCTCTCTACTTATACATCCGAGGATGCTACCCGCTTTCTGTGCTGCTTTCTCACATTGTTTTCCTACCTTTAAATTTGTCAGTGACGATTATGCAGAGATCTCGCTCAGTTTGTGGCTCCTCAAGTTGATGTCCTCCCAGTGTTTACTTTTTTCCAGGGTTCCTCTTTCCCAAGTGCATTACCTTACACTTTTTGGCGTTAAATTGTAACTGCTATTCCCTGGACCAATCCTCTAACCTTCTAAGGTCAGTTTCCATGTTGTCTGCCCCTTCCCTTGTGTCCACTCTGTTGCAGAGTTTTGTATCATCTGTGAACAGGCAAACCTTCCCAGTTAGTTCATTCACTATGTCTGCTATAAATTCGTTAAACAGGATCGGTCCCAGTACTGATCCCTGCAGGACACCACTGGTCACCCTACCCCTCCCTTGACAATGATCATTTGACTCGTACTTTCTGGGTCCTATCATTCAGCTAGTTACTGATCCAGCTGACCATCTTCTGGTCAACTCCCATATGTTCCAGTTTGTTGGTTGGCCTTTTGTGAGGGACGGTGTCAAAGGCCTTGCTGAAATCTAGGTATACAACATCCACTGCTCCTCCCTGATCCAATGTTCTGGTGACCCAGTCAAAGAAGTTGATCAAGTTGGTTTGACAAGAGTGATCTGCTGTGAAGCCATGTTGCTTTGGGTCCATTTTTCCAGTATCTGTTAGGTACGCCACTATCCTCTCTTTTGGTAGTAACTCCATCATTTTCCCCACAACTGAGGTCAGACTGACAGGGCAGTAATTTCCTGCCTCTTCCTTGTTTCCGCTCTTGTGTAAGGGCACAACAGTTGCCTGTTTCCAGTCCTGAGGTATTTTCCCGCTATCTAGTGAGTTGTTGAAGAGCTCAGCCAGCACTGTGGCCAGTTCCTCTCAGAGCTCCTTCAATATCCTAGGGTGTATGCCGGTCCCACGGCTTTTTCCACTTTGTTTATTAAGCTCCTTCAGGATCCTCTCCCTTGTGATGGGGCTAGTATCTGCTCCCTGGTTATCTTCCTTTGTCCTGCTCAGTGCAGGACCTTTGCCACAGTTTTCTATGGTGAAGGCAGAGCAAAAGAACTCGTTTAGCACTTCTGCTTTGTCCTCGTCGCTCTCTGCCAACTTACCTTCCTTGGTTGGTAGTCAGACTATTCATCCCTTAGTTTTTCTTTTTTGTCTTATGTATCTATTGTATAGAAGGTTTTGTCTCTCTCCTTAACACCCTGTGCTATTTTCTCTTCCATCGGTGCTTCTGCCCTCCTAACAGCCTTCCCTGACTCCTTTAATTTGTTCTTGCATTCTTCCATGTCTGCTTCATGTTTTGTTTGCTTGAACTGTGTAAAGGCCTTCTTCTTCTCTTTGATTTTGGATGCTACTTCATGAGAGAACAAGAGGTGTCTCCTTCTTTTGGACTTGCTGATCTGCTTAGTGCATACAGTTGTTACTGTATGCAGAGCAGCCTTCACAGTATTCCAGCAGTCCTCTACATCTCCTGTGATTCCTCCTTCAAGCATGGATGCAATCATAGTTCTCATTTTGGGGAAGCTGGCTTTTCTGAAATCTAGTACCTTGGTTTTGGTGTGACTGTTTTGCTCCATAGTGTTCACAGTAAACCAGATTAAACTGTGATCACTGGTCCCTAGACTGGCTTCCACCTCTGCTTCTGGGACCCTTGTGCTGTTTGTCAGCATTAGATCCAATATTGCTTTGTCTCCGGTGGTTGAGTTCACCAGTTGACGTAAACCTACTCCCCTTAGTGCAAAAAGGGAACTCTTTGCTCCAGTCTGAGGATGCTGTGTATGAGGACCAATCCACATCCGGTAGACTGAAGTCCCCCACAAGCAACAACTCGCCCCGAACGCCATCATCTAGATTTCCAAGAGCTCCTTGTCTACACTGGCCTCCTGGAGTGGGGGTCTGTATATGACTTCTACCTGGATAGGGGCTTTGTCCCCGGCTCCTAGTGTAACCCAAAGGGCCTCTGCTTTACTGTGTTTTCCCTTGATTTGTGCTGCGCATATGTCATCTCTGACATACGCCACCCCTCCCCTTTCTTTCCCTTGTGATCTTTCCAGGATAACGTATACCCTGGGATGGTGACATCCCAGGATTGGTTCCAAATGAACCATGTTTCCGTAACAGCAACCCAGTCTAATTGTGCATCTGCTAATACAGTTGTGAGATCAGGGATTTTATTTTACAGACTACAAGCATTGACACACATCACCTTCCATCCTCTTCTGTTTTGGTCATTTGCATTTTTAATACGTTTTGGTTGTGTAATTTTGTTGAAACGCTTGGTCCGAGTATGTCTGGTGTGATGTTTGGTCAGAATATGATGGGCACATCCTTATGCTGAACTAGTTGGTGATGGGGGAGGGGCATTTGGCAACCCTTTTTGTGCTAGGGGTGCCTGTGCCACCCCCTCCATCCACTAGTTTAACTGACTGATGTGAACATCAAATTTTTGCCCTAGTGCTCGGGGCCCCTCTTTTGAGAGGTGTTAACATGCATAAGTGCCTGTGCGCATACACAGAGCGAGCGGGTGCTCTTAATCCAGAACGAAATCCAAAAGCACAATATATCAAGCACTCAAGAAGTAGCCAAAAATAACACACACAGAGGTTCATGGCAGTGAAGCAATAAAGAACCGCAGCACACTGCCCCAGCACTTCGTGTTCCCTCCGGGACACTTCGTCAGGAGGTGTAGCCTGTCGAATTTAAAGAACTCCCATTCCCAGAAATCCTGCCATTTTCGAATAAAGTGGTGACCTTTTTCCTGTCACCAGTCCTTTAGCCAGGTGTTTAGCTTGGAGATGTCTCCTTCCCTGATCTTCTGCCTGCTGTCTCCTTTTTTCTAGACTGGCAGAATTTCAAAGAAGGTGATAGTGGGCAAAAGGGAAGCAAGCTTGACACCCAGCCTGGTGAGAGAGGCATCGGTCGTCAGGATGACTGTCGGCTCTGGGCAGACAAATGGGATACCTTCCGGCAGATGTTCTGGGACAAACCACCACTGGAAAGTGTCCCACATCGGCTGGGTCACTGTGACCAGCTGGTCGAAGAAGCCCTTGCACTGAGACCATTGATGGGCTAGCTCGCATTGCAGAGAGCGAATTCTTCAGCAGGCCCAAAGGACCACGCTGATGCAAGCTGCTATGTATCCCAAGAGGTGCAGGAAATCTCAAGCAGGGTGCAACTGCCCAACAACGAAATGATCGGGCAAAGGAGGGCACAGCTTCCACCCTGTCTGCTGGGAGCTGAGCCCTGGCTCTGCAAGAGTTGAGCTCTGCCCCACTGAAGTTGATCACCTGTGAGGGTACAAGTTCCGACTTAGCCTTGTTCAACAGGAGGCCAAGGGAGATGCAGGTCTTGAGGGCCAGGTCCCTGGACCTCTCTACCTCCTGCCTGGAGAGACCCGCAATCAGTCAGTCATCCAGGTAGAGGTAAACTCTGACAAATCAGGGCCTCAGGTAAGCTGTCAGCACTGAGATGCACTTAGTGTAGACCCGGGAGGGCTGAGAACAAGCCGAATGGCATGGCCTGGAACTCGTAGAGGATTCCCCTCTGCCCGGAACTGGAAGAACTGGCAGTGGGTCGGATGAATTGGGAGGCAAAAAAAAATGTATCCTAAAGAGTCAGAGTGCAAAACCACATGTTCTGCTAGAGAGATGGTATGATCGGAGATAGAATGACCACCATGAAAGTGCACGGCTAAGATGGGGCGCCAGCACCCCATCTGTTTTGGCACCAGGAAGTACCTGGAGACAAACTCTGGGTGTGCCAGAGGGTCTGAGACAGGAGCCATGACCTCCTTGTGGAGAATCTAGGCTATGTCATCCCAAAGGGCTGACAGGATGTCAACTGAAGGTTTTGTACTGGATGTAGTAGTTCAGGTTCTGTAGGTCCACGATGGGCCTCAAGTCCCCTGTCAGCTTGAAACAAGGAAGAAATGAGAGTAGAACTCCATGTTCTGCTGATTCTCGAGGACAGGTTTAATGGCCCTTTTTTGTAGCAGCGTATGGATCCCCTCCAGTAACATCAGTATGTGGCCTGGAGGGTAAGTGGAAGGCCTTGGATGGAGATCTGGAGGCATCACCACAAATTCTAGAGTGTGTCCTTGTTCTATGAGCTGTAGCACCCAATCATCAGTTGTGATCTCCCACCACCCGTCCAGATGAAGGGAGAAACAACACCCCACCGCCACATCCTGGGAAACCAGACGGAGGGGGTCAAGCAAGGAGTCAGGCTGAGGCTGAGCCCATGGCCAGGGCTGCTCCTCCACCTCTTGAAGACTTCCCTGTGGTGGATGAGGGGGTAGGTAGGCCTGTTCCAGCTTTACGCTTGCCTGGCTGTCTGGTGCCAGACCTGGGTCGATGGGTGGCACTCCAAAAGGGCACCCTCTTCCCACTCTTCTGGTAGGTGTGGTAGAGGGAGTGAACAGACCATAGAGTTCTCCCTGAGGCCTGCAGGTCATTGAGAATATTCTGCATGTCCACCCTGAACAGCCTGTAGCCCCTGAAGGGAGCATTCAGGACAGACTGTTGGACGTCCAAAGCAAAGTCAGACACCATGAGCCAGGAGTACATCCTTATGCAAACTCCCACCACAGAGGCATCTAGGGCATTACAGGCAACCTGCAAGATGTGCTTGCCCATATCCACACCCATCTGGAGGGTCTTGAGCATCTCCTGTTTTTGGGAGCCCTCCAGAGGGGACTGGGTGGCAGACCTGGCCGCTTTCCAGAGGTCATTCTAGAATTTAAGCATATGGCCAATGTAATTAATGATCCTGGTAGCCAAAGTGGAAGAGGTAAATACCCTCTTGCCCATAAGGTCCAACTTTCTGGACTCCTTGTCCGGAGGGAGAGAGCCGAGGCAGTGGGGCTTCATGGATCTATCATGGGCCATATAGATCATCACAGAATCTGCCTGTGGGGTCCCTGCAAAAAAGGGCTTCCCAGAAGGGGCCTCGTAAAGCTTGTCTGCCTTACTGGGAATAGGGGAAATCAAGTCAGGCCTATACCAGGCAGCCATAGCAGCAACCTCGTATGCATTGATCATAGGAGGAATGATAAGGAGAGGAGAATCTGGCAGGTACAGGTAATCAGCCAAGTTCTGCCAAGTAATGTCCTGCTCTGCAGCATCAAACCCCATAGCAAACTGCAGTTGCCACATCACCACTATGAAGAAGGAGTCATCGGGGGGGATGGGACGAGACTGTGGGGTGCATTTTTGAGTCGTCTCCCGCTGAGGAAACAGCGGAGGTGCTAGAGGGAGTTCAGGTCCCAGCATCCTCAACTTCCTCCTCTTCATCATCAGGCAAGAGAAAGTCAGGGTGATAATCATCATCGTCCCCTGTCTCAGAAATAGGCACCAAAGACATTGACGACCGAGAAGGGGCCAGTCATAGCATCGTATGGTGTGACGACACCAATTCTGGCCAAGAAGGCCCCACCAGCGATGGGCCCTAAGGTTGAGCAACTGTCTGCATAAAAGTTCCGGAGAAGAGGAAAACAGGGACTGGACGTCAATGGTCACCAGCATCGATAGGGAGCCCTGTGGCAGCGACAGGGGGCACTGAGGCCCCAAGTGACGGCAGGAAGGACAGAAGCAGTGATGGGATGGGAGCAGGTTGGGTGCCAGCTGAGGGCCCTGCATCCCTGACATCACAGGAACAGTCAGGGGCATCAGCTGAAGAGGCCTGAAGCCTTCCGACACATGATTAACGCTGGCCAAAACCAGGCCAGTGTCACTCCCTGACTGTGGCCCCCCGAGGAGGTGGAAGGGTGTTCAGCAGGGACGGACATGTTAGCAGGGGGTAAAGAAAACCTCAATGATGATGGGCCAGCATTGGAAGAGGAGAAACAGATATGCTGCACTACCAGAGCCACCCCCAATGGAAAAAAGGGTGAGGGAGGTAGTGGGACTTGTCAGCGGGAGAAGGTGGAGGCCCGTCGATGCACCAACACCGGATGGAGGAGCTCTGGCGGGAAAGGCTGCCAAGGCCAACCCTGTAGCAGAGAAAGTGTGGGAGGCAGCAGGGGTCGCCGCCAGTCTAGCTGACGACCCTGTAACAGTCGGTGCTGGAAGCGGCAACATAGAACGTTCCTGGGAGGACCTTTCTCCCGGTGGCGCTGCTTCACCGATGACTTGTGCTGGGGCCTTGATGGCATGAGAGCTCAAGGATGGGGCCAGGGAAGCAGAGGAGCTCTTAGCCTGAATCTCCTTTTCCAAGACAGTGACCGGTTGCTCCAGTAGGAAGAATTTTCGCTCTTTCTGCCAGTTGCTGGGTAGCTTGACTGAAGCTGCAGCAGATCTCGTAGGCCTTAACGTTGTGGTCTCTGCAGAGGCAGCAGATGCAGGCCCCATGATCATTTTTATCGTAGATCTTCTATCGACATCTGCAGCAACGAAAAAGATGGTCAGATCTGGGCATAAACGAAAAGAAATGAGGGAATCACTTTAGGAAATAAAGTGATTGAACTAGAGTGAGAAAATAAAATAAAAAAAAAAAAAAAAGAAAATTCTAGAAAAATTGCAGTCAACTGAAGCGACGGTGCTCCGTGGAGTCCGAAGTGCAATGGTCGATGGCGGTAAAAGAACTGAGGATGCTTTGAGGCCACCCACAGCTACATAGGGAGGACGTTAATGCGATGACATTGCCATGGGCAGCCCCAGGTAGACTGCTAGCAAAAATGTTTCTGTGTGTTCCTGGTGTCTTATGGCTACAGTTCTTAAGGTGTGACCTGCTGCAGAGATATCCTCAAAGAACATCCCCAGCTTTCACAGGATGATACAGATTGGGAAAACATTTCCTGATTCCAAGGTGAACTGCAAGACCAGCTTGCCGAATCCTGCCTTGACTGTTCTAATCCACCTGATGAGGCAGCAAGAGAGCTGCTGCTGCTGCATGCAGCCAGAAACAAAACAGTAGAAGGAGGCCCAAACCATTATTTAACAAACATGAGCCACAGCTCGATTTGTGAGTAGGATAACACCTATGGCAGGGAAGCATTGGAGAAACAGGAGGTGCAAGAGCAGGCAACAGGATAGGCAGGGGGACTCTGACTCGGGGGTTTGGCCTGAAAACTCAATCCCCACAGAACTAAAGAGGAGTCCTGGAGGACAGCCAATTGGTGGAGCCGAGATCCACACCAAACCAAAGTTAAGCCAGTGTGTGTTCCCAGGGCATTAAACACCGATGGATACAGAATTGGCAACTAGGTAAATTGTCCCTTAGAATTTCCCAAATACAAACATGTAGGCAGCAATAAGAAATTGTGTGCCTTCAACAGTGTCGTCTCTGAAGGTGGACCACCAGTGCCAACACTGATATTGGAAATGGTGCTAAGAGAGGCATATAGGGAATTAAAACTGGCACCAAAGTAAACTGGCTTGGTGCAGACTGCAGACCACAAAATGCTGAAGGAGAGATGACCCAGGATACTGGAGCTGAAGCCACTCTGAACAGTGACAACCACAGCCTCCCTGCCATCACCAGAAATAAGGAGAATACAGGCATTCTGGGTACAAAAGATTCCCCCAAGGACTCCAGAAGCTGTTTTTTGTCTCCAGTTTTACATCATCCTCTCCACTGCTTTTTCTCCACTCAGCGGAGAGGAGGAAAGAGAGGAAGATGATGATGACAATGAATCACAATGAATTGTGTCTGACAGTGAAGTCAACAGATTTGTTCCCCACTGGTTTACTGCAAGCGGGGGTCTCACCAGTAGCAATACAGTGACAACACCCCCTCCCTTCCCCCTGCTGGAGATACCTCTCACTATACAACCCAAGCATCCCACTAGCCCTACCCACTGCTTTGTCATACTGCCCTGCCACTTTGAGGTTCTCAATTATAACCCATAGGTCCCTTTCTTGATCCATGACTATCAGTATCTCCCCTCCATGTTATACTCAGCTCTTTGGTTCCTATGCCCTAGGTGCATGATTTTGCACTTTTGGCACTGAACCCAAACTGCCACGCTCTTGACCACTCCTTGGGCTTCCCCAGATCCCTGTGCATTCTCTCTCCACCCCTCCTGAGTGTCCACCATATCACTGATTTTACCTCCAAAAAGGCACACCTTCCCTTCCTGTCCTTCTACAATGTCACTTATGAAGACATCGAAGAGGACCAGTTCCAGTACAGAGCCCTGTGGCACCCTGCTGGTCACTCTCCCATCATCAGAGTGGGTGCCGTTCACCATCACCCTCTGTCACCTATCTGTTAACCAGTTTATATTTTTTGAATTCAAGAGTTTATTGACAAGAAACCAGTACAAGTGGTACAGCGGTATTACAAAGATCCATTCACTAAACATTAGACATACAAAACTGGCATAATCCTAGGTAGTGATACCTAAAGCAGATGTCAATAAATTGCACTGCATAATACTTGGGGCACAGAGACAGAAAGAGAGAGAGAGAGAGAAAAAAAGGGGATCCATTTTGCAGGGTTGTCTCCGCTGACCCCTCCATGTTGATACCCCCTCAGAAGGAAGAGGCAAAATTGGCTCTAGGCGTTAGCCTATCAGCTAGTTCGGGTTTGGTTTTATGGGACAAACTCTCAATCCATCTCTAGCTGGTAGGTCACTCACTGTCATCAGAATAGCTTTTTTTTTTTGAACATTGTTTATATCCAGGCCAGGCAGGGTCTCCTTCCACCAAGCCAGCTTATGCCCTTCTTCCATCCGGCCGAGAACCTGCCACCAATTTGGTCAGGACTGTTGGCCCACCCAGTACCAAGCCAAAAATACAACGCAGAATCAACCAGATATGTAAAGTTACTCACCAAATCAAACAGGATTCCTCACCATAACACTCCTCTCACTTAGCAAGAAATACAGCCGCCATGTTTTTTGTTTTTTTTAAACCCTCCCAAACACAACAACCAACCAATAGAAACCCACACTTTAGATGTACGGACATCTGCTCCCTAACAACCACACCAGGAACCCAAGCAGCCAGCCTTTAATCCCAGACTAAAACGTAGTAGCAACAATTTTTTTTTTTTGTAGAAAAAGTAAGGTTTTCAATTATTTTATTGGCACTATACAACCTCGTGCCCAACCAGCCTGTCGTGCGTGGCTGCCCATCTACTATTCTCTCTATAACAACTGGTAAGGATTGATTACTACCAAAAATCCAGTACTAGAATTCTCCATTATACACAACTGTGTAAAATGAACTGATAAAAAAAAAAAAAAACTTTAACTTTCTCCTCACAGGACAGTGTGCTTTGAAAACCTCATTTACAACCAGTAAAGATCAAAATTAAAAATGGAGAGGGTGCTGTTTGCCAGGGCTTTTTGGGGAGGGGGTTACACACACCAATGCATGATGCCATTATAATACACTGCTTCTTTCAAAAATGCTAATCCAGTCTTTAAAACTTTAGAATGTTCGGTGAAATAATTTACTATTTACAACATGAATTCCTTCTCCACTCAGCTGCCCTAATCAGTGTTGCACTCCGGCCAGTCAGACAGATGGCTTGGAGTGTGAGCTGGTTAAAGGGGAATTCTAAACTTCTCAGGAGAACTGCTGAGGGACTTTGATGCCCCGATTGCAATACATGAGGAAAAACAATTAAAAGACTAATAGTTTCTAACAGTTTACTAGAGCATGTGATCATGTTTATTCTACCGGTACCGATCACTCTACCTCAACGTGATCACTACTGGTAGAATAAGCGCAATCATGTGCTCTAGTGAACTCTGTCTGTCTTCCAATATACCTACTGGCACATAGACATCCCCCACAACTTAGCCCGCCAGTTGCGTCGTCGGAGGGCTGACTGTTGGGGACTCTGGGACTAATAGTACTTTGGACAGGGCGGTTGCAGAGCAACCAAATAAATCAAATTACAACTAAGAAGTTGGAAAAATATTTTTTTCTAGTGAATTGCTTATTTGGGACCTCAAGGTCCCTCAGCATTTCTCCAGGAGAACTGAGGGTGCCCCCTTTAAAACAGCTGAAGCTCATGCCACTTCATAAGCGCTCTCTCTCTGTTACAACTTACAACTGCACCTCAGTGGGGGGGGCAGGAGACAGAACCTTGTGTTGTTTGAACATCCTTGGACTTTTGGGGATAAAAATATAATTTGCGAGGGAAGTCTAAAATGAAATGTTTATGCCGGCCCGGTGGCGCTGGGGGTTGAGGCACTGGACACCACACCTCAAGCAACACTGTCGACCCGGGTTCAGACACGAGCCCGGGCCACCAGGGGTTGGCAGGGGAGGGATACGATATAGCATCCATAGGATTGCTCTCCTATCCCGGGGAAGGATCCAGGGAACCACCAGCTCTGTGGCGGCCCCTGGTGACGATCGGGGGTACCACCATAGCGATGGCAGCACGGGAGGGGGGGGGCAGAGTGTGGCAGTCAGCACGTCGTGCCCAGATGTCACTGCATGCCCGCACTCCGTAAGGGGCGAAAACCCAGGTGGAAAATGGCAGAGTGACGATCTGGCGGCTGATGGCCGCGCCGGCGCCCCAGCGAGTGGTGGTGCTGGCGCCGAGATCGCGGAGATCCACTCCGTGAAGAGGGACAGAGTTGTTAAAAAATAAATAATAAAAGGAAATGTTTATGAAACAGGCTGCTTTTGTATTGTAAACAATATATAACCCCCTCTGAGAAGCACTCGCTGTTCACTTCACACCTCGTTAATGTGGTGATATCATAAGGGCACTCCAGCTACACTCCTGTGCTTATGATGTCACCACACTAACTCGGTGTGAAGATATCAGCTTGTTCTTCATGGGGAGGTGTTAGTTATTCTCTATAAACTACTCAAGCCTCACTGTCATGGTTTATAAGACATCACACTGCTTGGGTGTATAAAAAAATTGTTACGCACCACTCCCTATGCATTTTTCCACACATAATGCAAATATATATTTATTAAGATTTCCCTTATACTGAAGAATCTCTTTAAAGGGACATGAGTCAAGCTTTCAGCCTTATTTCTAGATGAACACCACATCTAATGATCGCTCACCTTCTGCAGAATTTGTTGAATGTTATCTGCTTCCTTTCTTTTTGGCAGCACTGAAGCACATGCTATTAATGAACTCATAACAGATCTTGTTTTGTTCGTAGTCAATCTTCTCCTCCTACTACATACTTCATGAATTTTAGGAACACCTCCAAATAGTCTATCGACTCACGATGCAGCAGTCCCCTCCCACTACAGCAAGAGTGGCTAACATATGCAAGTGGTGTTTCTCATTTTAAGGAAAGATGCAGTGGGGAGCAGACAAAGGGCAGCAAATGGTTCCTGTGCAGTACAACTCTTCTGGAGGACAGTTTTTCAATTTTATTTTAAAGAAAGCCGATATAAAGGAACCAGATGCAACATTAAATTCTATAGAAGGTGATCAATCATAAAATGGATTTTTCTAAATTAGCAAAAAATGTCACGCCTAAGGAGGCTGACAATGTCCATTTAAGGCACTTTATCGATGCAGATACATTTAAGGTGAAGAGAAAGAAATGCAATTTAGTTTTCATAATATTAACCAAAAATGGCCCAATACACAAGTGAGTCATGGTGCAAAAATGGGGTACAGTTACCCCGCTGTCATTTTTTATTAATTGTACAGCACTCCGAGTCTCAGGGATAGGGCGCTTTAGAAACAAACTCCACACTGCGTTGCCATTGTGCTGATACTAAAATCTGGCATACTCAAAAGGTGAAATGAGTTACTGGGGGGTGAACTCAAATGACAAAGGCCTGTTCACACCGACACATTTGCTCCGCAACAACCTAAGCGCACTCGGGTTGCAGAGCAGCAAACGTGGCAAAGTGGACCCTTACCAGAATGCAGTAAGCTGATGCACAGCCTGCACCCGGAGTCCCAGCCAAGTTGGGGATGCATTGCGATGCAAGCGGTGTAAGCCATCACTGAGAGGGGGCCGTGCAGATGCGGCTGCTGGATGGGAACAGGAGGTGGGGGTATGTTCAAAGAGGAAATTTGCACCCCCTTACTTCAGCCATGTAAACACGGCTGAAGTCCCAGTGCAAATCACTTGGTCAGATGATAGTGGCTGCCAGCAGGGTTTGGAGTTGCTGTCATGTGGGAATGCAACACCCTTGCAGGTCTGGGAATGGCACAGCACCAGGGACCACCTGACAATAGTGCTGCAGTCCTCTCCCAACCTGGCCACCCACTGACCATCACCTTTAGAGTCTCCATATGTATGCCCAACACTGCTCCTTGACGATCCAGTGCCCCCCCCAGTCGCACCGTGACCCCGAAAGAGTCCCAGGTGTGGACTCCCCTTCCTAGCCCCCTTTCCCCATGCTACTGCATCAACATTCTGTCCAATGACAATCGATGTCCGTTGGCTCCTGTCATGGCAGTCATGGTTTTGCAACACCCCTACCACAAGCCTGAAATAGGAGGATGTACTGCAAAACTAGACTGTGTTGTGAGTTTATTTTATTGGTTTACTGGGTGGGTGCGCTGGTCCCAGGGATCATTTTCAGGCACAACTCCGGCCATCAAGATGGCGCACAATGGGTTATGGCAAAAAAAAAAAAGTACATACAATTAAGGCAAGTGGTACATACAGGCCAAGAAACAAGTAGACAACACAGTACAACTGAATGACGAGAATGACTCTGAAAAGAACAGGACATGGTGTAACTGATATGCTACAGCAGTCTAAAAATGGAATCCATTTAGCAACTGTCCTTTGCTACAGAGTATATGGGACCTGCTTCACAAACACTTAACACAGACTATTCACATTTGTGTAATTGCAGCATAAAGAATGGAGTGGAATTAGATCTGGCCAGAGAATGTAACCATTTTCAATATAAAAACTGCATATTACTAGGTGATGGGGTAAAAGTTATCAGATTCGTTCACCTGTATCCAGAAAATGTAGCAACGGGGGGGGGGCACGCTACTACAAGCTACAGTATGTTAACAATAAGATGCAACAGGGTGTTGGTTACGTCATAATCGCATGCCCACTAGTGTTGTGAGACATGAGGCAATAGGCAGAGTGCCTTAAACCAAGTGGAAGTGCTGTTATCACAACTAGCACCCTGGAGAGAGGCGTATATGTAAAAAAAAAATAAAATAAAAATAAAAACAGTTTAAAAAGCAAAACTTTATGCATTTTTTCTGTAAGTGTAAAGTAGGTTTTCATCAGCTGGGCTGCAAAGAGAGCGCTAAAACAGCCTTATGATGGCGGCACTATGAGATGTTTTATAATGGTTGTGTCATCTGCAAAATTGTCTTTTTTTTTTTTAATACAACATAAAAATGTATTACGCCCAGGTTGGTTATGTCCTGTCTGAACTGTGTTTTGTGTGGTTCAAAGTATGCCTTGTCCATGCAGGAAAGGCATTTGTGTTTTTTTTGGTAAGTAAATCGCCAGTTTGGCGGGTCCAGTTCCTGAATTTTGCAGTGCTCCCCATCCTTGGTGACGAGGCACTGTCAGTGGGTGCTGGACTGGGCGCAGTATGGTGGAGAGCAATTTTATGTTTAACAGCCCCACTTAAAAGGAGGGGCTGTTGGTAGTTTCCAGATGTTTCCCTACAACAGGGCCTGGTCTCGACTTGGTGCCCCTCATGGGGGGAAAAAAACCCACCCTTGGTGGGCATGGCCAAAGGAGGAGCAGGAGAAGAGAGAAAGATGCTAGAAAGAGGAAGGATGCATGGAGAATCCTACAGGGTTCAAACCCTGCCTTTGGCTTTAGCTGTGACTAGCAGGGTGGAACTGCTAGCATGGTATGGCAAGATGGGTTCTCAGTCTGTCTGTAACACAAATCTCCTGTCAGGTCCAGACCCTGGGGTGCCAACTTACACACCATGATAATATGACATCAGAGGGGCAGTGAGGGGCCTGTGGGAGCTTCATCTGGATGGCTGCAGTGGTGTCCTACTCCTGAGGTATTGGATACGGAGCTTCAGCTTAGTTCCTAGGACTGGACAGAGATTGAGATACACTATAACAGCACTCCCCATGCATAGGAGTCCAGGTTCTGAATATAAAAGAGTCGGCCAAGGTTGATGCATGGAACTGGGCCACTTAATGTCCACTGCAGCCCTGTCTAAAGCTTTGCCATATCTTGTAAGCTGTACTGGGATGCAAGCCATCTGGTCCCGGGGATTAATTCACATTCAGACTCTGTTCACAGTGACACCTCCCATGCCTCAGCTCTTGCCTGATCCTGAACACACACTCTGGTACTGGACCCCTGCCTCCACTATGAAGACCAAGCTGAAGAATTCATTCAGAATGTTTTCAGTAAAGATATATGAACAAACACATCTGTGTCAGATGGAACAGGACTGATGTTTGTGTAACCCCCCCCCCCCAAAACAAGTGGGGCTTACCTTGCTTGGCTCCCGCGGGGTTGTTCTGCCCTCCCGTCGGCCTTTGGTGTGCTCCTGCCGGCTCTGGTGTGTGAATCCTGTGAGGGACTGGAGGAGCAAGATTTAAAGTTAAAACCACCAACTCGGCGGTACAGCTAAAGCGAGCACCGCACAGCTCAGTGTGCGCACATTCGATCTGGCTTCTACTCAAACATGTGAGCTGTTGCTTGGCTCACCTACTCCAAGGAGTGCTATGGCGCTTAATGTTTAAAGATGCTCTGGCGGCTCTGGCAATGGTCCCCCTTCATGTGCTCAAGCCCCTGGGACATCCAAGAGTAAGAGGGTTTTGGAAACACAAGGGGGGTGGTGGTGAAATAAAACATTGTTTAAGTGCATACAAGTGCTGCATCTTGAACAGCAGCAGAGGCTGCTGTGTATATGTATATGGAAGCACTGTCTGCTACCTGCGGGGAGAGTGCTACGGTGTTTGTGACAGGCAGGGCGAGTCCCTGCCTGGACCATGGGGGCAGATGAACTTAAAACCATTCAGGAGCCCTCTGAAAAAAACTTAAAGGTGGGGCTCTGCATAAACTGCCCTGAAGCAGCCATCTTTGTTACCTCTGACCCCACAAGCTGCCAATGGGAGATTAAGGAGCCCAGAGGAATACAGCAATGACTCCTGGGGAAAAGGGAGAGGACTGTGTCTGTGGCACCTTTTCATCCAGGCAATCAGGTGTCACGTGAACATTCTGCATACTAACTCTGTGGATCGACAGCCTGTTTGACCAATGGGATGCCACCCTTACCTCTTCAGACCCCGAGGGCAGATATAGTTTGGGGCAGTTTGCCTGGAGCTCCCAGAAAGAATAAGGAGGGCTCGGACTGTGTGTCTGCCGAAGGCTGGAGGCCTGCCTGAGGTTTCCACAGCCACTATTCAGGAGGCATTCCAGGAGGTTTCCACAACCTGCATCAAAGCAGTTTAAAGTGAAAAGTGCTGTTTTTGCCGAACAGAGCCTGAGCACCCACAAAGTGTTGAGAGACTGATTCAAGCTTACAGCCATAGGCGGTATCAAGTTTGCTTGAATAATTGAGCCACTGCTGACAGCCGCAGTGTGGGAAAAGACTGTGTTCCTGAGATCCAGGAGGAAATTCTAAGCCATGGATGGTCTACGGAATCGGGCGGTCAGT
Organism: Neoceratodus forsteri; assembly: GCA_016271365.2. Lineage (NCBI taxonomy): Eukaryota > Metazoa > Chordata > Ceratodontiformes > Ceratodontidae > Neoceratodus > Neoceratodus forsteri. The sequence goes on from CM028137.1 coordinate 943,356,042, forward strand.
GCCACCACTAGGTGCTGGCTATCGCTTCACATTGAGGGTTGGATGCCAGGACAGGTGGGTGAGGCATGTGGCCATGGTCCCTATGACTGGTCCTCCCAGTTTGTCTGCAACAAAAGCAGAAGACAGCATTCCAGCCTGCACCAAGAGTCTGAAAATCAACCCAGCGAGTGAGATCTGCATCCAGGTTCAGAGCCCCCAGAGCTGCAGTTAAAAAGAACTACAGATCGCAAAGACTCAGAGACTGGTATCTCCCGAACCATGAGTAACTTCAGGGCTTGCCCTGCAACTTGGGGATTTTGTAAATTGTTTTCTCCACAGCTACTGTTGGGTCATTGGGTCAGGATTTACAGTTTTTCCATTTAAAAGCCATTTTCGCAATTACATGGCCTGTGGAGTTGTGGGTTTAAAATATTGTTTAAAGTGCACCAACGCCGGCCAACCGGCTACTCTACCATCAGGTCTGCACCATTCCAATGGCTGGGTACCAAGTGAAGACAGTAGGAACTTCCATTTATTTAACTGGGGGAACTGGTACCAGTTGGGGGGTGGTCTGTACTGTTTGTATTGCTGATGGGGGGTGGGCACAGGTAATGTTAATGTTCTTTAGACAGCAGAAAGCCATTATATTAGACAGCGGAAAGCCATTATTCAAATAAAATTTTGCATTCCCTTTCCCCTGTACCTACCCTTTTTAATAAATGGTTTGCTCTTCTTAAACGGTCTCATGAGCATATTATTAGAGATGGCTAATAACTGCATGTGCATTGAAATATTGCTATTGTTTTTGGTATTCCATGTGTAGGGTGACTGTGAGGGGAGGTGGGTAGGTACGGCATCCCAGGGGGTTGTACCACTTTGTCACCAAGCCCACTTACATTTAACTCTGGGTGGAGGCACTACGGTCAGGGTTCCTGATAAGGGGAGTACCGACCTATTTTACTCACCTCATTTTAGGAAATATTCTTCAGAAATGTTTTTAATGAGTACCGATACTCACCCAACATTGTAAATACTCCACACTCCAAAGAACAGTGCTTCATAACATATCTGGTGATTCAAAAGGAGCATTTTTCCAGATTTACAGCACTCGTACCAATCCCAATTTTGCTTTACTCACTATATTTTAAAACTGGTGAGTAAATTACTCCAACCTGCCAATGTTATGTGGAGCATTGTTGGCACCTGATCAATTCTTATCTAGAAAAATACTCCATTGTTTTTAAAATGTACTCCTTGCTCCACTCCATCCAGACATGTGTACGCATCTGAATTTGGTTTTACTCACCTCACTTTCAAAATGAGGAGCACAAGTACTCATCCCATAAAATCTTATCTGGAGCCCTGACTATTCTATTTGTTATACTACTGGGAACGAACCTCCGGTTCAGGAATAACAAAGCTCAGACCCCTCAGCCTTGTTTGAGCCCGCAAGACAGGGGCAGTAACTAACAACCATGGTGACCTGGTTACATTTACAGTATCAGCAATCCAGTGTGGGCCTCTCCACTACCCTCGGAGGAAGCTGCATTGATATTAGGCAAAAGGGCTGATCTTGTTGGTCTACCACCCCTGCCCATGGGAGCGGAAACAATACAAAGAAAAAAAAAAAAAAAACACTGGTTAGAGGATTTATTTCAAATTGTTTGACAGGTACAAGGCTCAGTGGAGGAGGGGATTCTGAAAGAAAATGACAGATGTGGCAGGCCCATTTACTCCTTTCCAGAAGATCTCAGGAGACGGACAGTAAAGGTAAGTAAATCTTTGTATACATAGTTAAAGTAGCTTTTCTACATAAACGGCCGAGGGGCTGAGGACATTAGTTCATATAAGTGGGGGATACGCTGTTTTTGAGGGGTGGCAAGTTATTTTAGTTTACTGAGATGGCCAGACTTGGTTTAAAAACAATTTGGGAGGTACTTATATGAATGCAGTGTGTCCTGGTTGCTGGAAGACATTTAGACCCACTGGTTCTTGCTTATTCAACCCATGGCTTCGGAACCTATTTGACCAACCAGGACACAGGACATTCCTTACTCCTTTTTTTTAATGCACTACTGCCATCTTAAAAGACAATCCGATTCTACCTGCAGGAGATTGGCGTATTCTGATTAACATGGAAAGTTCAGTTACGTAAGAACTTACCGTAACAGTAGATCTTCGAGAGGATCTCTTGCAGTAGACCACACCTATACAACTACAGCCGCCAGGCACTAGGACCACACGGAAACTTTTCCAGCAAGCAGTCTACCAGGGGACCATCCATGATGACAAGATCCTTCCCATACAAGTGTCGATGGCCCCACGCCATCCTCTATTCTCCTGCCAGAGACCACAAGCAGAAGATCCCCAGCTGGGGAACCGAGAAGAGGTCCCCGCCAAAATTATCAAGACAGAATGTATACTGGCAAGGAGAAAAAGAGACTGGGACAGAAAGTCCTTAAGACCAAGTGGGACGGAGGGTGGGACAGCATGGCCTGCTGCAAGAGATCCTATCGAAGATCTACTGTTACTGCAAGTTCTTACGTAATTGTACTATCTTCACCGAGGATATCCCTTGCAGCAGGCTGCACCCATACAATGAGTCCCAAGCAGTTATGACAGCAGAGAAACCAGTCTGGGTGGCTGGAGCCCACAATACTAAGAAAGAAGGCCCTGAAGCACAGCTAGGCCGAAACCAGCCAGAAGTCTCAAGGCAGTGTCCAGACTGTAGTGTTTGGTAAAGATGTGGACAACAGTACTCCAAGTGTCAGCAGCACAGATCTCAGCAGCTGACACATTCCTGAAACAGGCAACAGAGGTAGCCATGCCCCTTGAGGAATGGCCACAAACAGCTCCAGGAATTTCCTTATCGTACTTCCTATAACAAAAAAAACAACACAGTTAGCCAACCATTTAAACAGGCGCTGGTTAGAAACCGGTACACCCTCTTACCCAGGGGCGAAAGAAACAAACAGATGCGAGGACTTCCTGAAGTCCTTCGTGCAGTGAATATAGTACTGGAGTATTCTATGTACATCTCAAGTATGGAGCAGTGCTTCCCCTGGATTGGCATGCTCCAGATAATAAACAGGCAGGGGGATAATTTGATTTAAAGTAAAGTAAACTCCACCTTAGGAAGAAACTTAGGATTTGTACACAAAGACACTGTCTTTGGGTAAAATCAAAGAAGGCTGCTCACACACAAGAGCCTGCAGCTCCAAAATCCTTCGGGCAGAAGTAATAGCAACTAAAAATAATGCTTTCCATGACAGAAAGCGTAGCTCACATTTTTATTTATTTATTTAGCTTTTGTTTACCAGGTAAGCACACTAGACAGTCAGGTGCCTATTTTCAGGTGCGACCTGGGAGAATTATAGGGTACAAGCAATAACAATACAGAGTCAAGTCACAGGTACAGGCAAATAACAGTACAGAGTCAAGGCACATCAGTCAACAATGGACAGTGGGTACAGGTTAAGCAATACAGAGTCAAAGTACGGCAATCAACAGGGAACAGACAAGAAATAACATATGGCAGCTGGGCAGGTGAGGTGAGGGTACCCAGTTGGTGTACACAAGGGGCATGGAGTAGTGGTACGTGAGCAGTGAAAAAAGGGGGGGGCACTGGCATGGAGTAGTACCAGAGGGAGGGGGCTTGAGAGGAACAGCTCAAGGCTGCACCAGGTAGGGGACACTAACCCCTAACAGGGTGAAACAGAGTGAGGTCGAGAGCGATGCAGGAACAGAGACTAGGCATCAAGCATGAGAGGCCAAGGTGCTCAGGGAGAACACAGAGGAACCCTGGCCTGTGAGGCAGCTGCCCAGAGACCAAGAGGCACCACCTAGCACCCCTTGGCTGCCTCAAAAGTTTTTCTAGCACAAAATTCAAGTCCCAAGCTGGAACATGATTGTGAATGGAAGACTTCAAATGATGAATGCCCCTCAGGAATGTACGAGACACCTACAACTGTGCCACTGTATGGCCATCAACAGGCACATGGAAAGCTGAAATAGCGGAGAAGTGCACTTTAACAGAGGAATACTTCAAACCAGTGTCAGAGGGACAACAAGTACTCCAAAATTTGATTCACAGTGACAAGTGAAAGGATCTAGGTGGTGAGCAGTCGCCCATAGGGCAAAGGACTTCCATTTCATGGAATAGGTAGCCCTGAAGGAGGGCTTCCTAGAAGCCTCCAGTACATCAGCCACCCTTGGGGACACCCCAGATCTCGCCATGGCTATTTCCTCAGAAGCCAGGCATGAAGATGCAGAGACTTGAGGTCTGGATTGACCAGAGTGCCCTATTCCTGGGAGAGCAAGCTTGTGCACGGGGTAGTGGCACTGGAGGTTCTACCGCCAACTGCTGCAGTACAGGGAACCAGATCTGGCGAGGCCAGAAAGAGGCAATGAGGATCACCATAGCCCCTTCCATCTGAAGCTTGATCAACATCCTCTGAATAAGTGGGAAGAGACGGGAAAGCATAGAGAAACCTCCCATTTCAACTCCAGTCCCTGGAACAAGTGAACAGAAATGTGACAGTTTTGCGTTTAGTGGCGACACAAAAAGGTCCAACTCTGGACACCCCCACCTGTCGAACAGGTCTTCTACAACTGCAGTCAGCAGCTCTCACTTGTGTACCTTGGACTGCGACTGACTGAGCATGTCTGCCAGGACGTTTTGGATGCATCGAACATGGATGGCCAACAGTTGTAGACTGAGGTCTAGAGCCCAGTTCCAGACCCTCATGGCTTCCCAACAGAGAGGATATGAGTGGGTCCCCCCTGTTTGTTGATGTAATGGACTACACTGATGTTGTCCATCTGCACCAACAGATGTCCTGGACACAGCCAAGTCTGGAAGGCTTGCATGGCATACAGAATGGTCCTCATCTCCAGGACATTGATGTGAAGGGTGGTCTCCACTTCGAACCACATCCCATGAGTCTGATGAGGACCCAAGTGAGCCCCCAGCCCAACCTTGAGCATCTGTAGAAATTTGTTGAGGGGAAGGAATGAAGAAGGAAACCTTTCAACAGGTTGCTGAGTTCCATCCACCAAAGTAGCACCTTTCTGACCGATGAAGAGACCAGGACCAGTTGTTTTAGGTTGTCGGTGTGCTGATCCCACTGGACCCTCAGTGTCCACTGGGGAACCCTCACGTGTAGCCTGGCCAGAGGAACCATGACAATGACAGCAGCCATCAGGCCCAAAAGCCCGAGGAAGGATCTGGAGGAAACATATCGGTTGTTATAAAGCAGTTGGACTTGAGCTATCAGGTGTTCTGCCCTGTTCTGAGGCCGAAAAGCCATACCCTGAACCATATCCAGGTCTGCCCCTATGTACTGTAGGTGCTGAGACAGGGTCAAGACCGAGTTGAGTAGACTGACGTTGATCCCCAGGTCATTGGACAGCTACGCTGTATGTACCAGGGTCTGGAGCAGCTGCTCCTTGAACTTCTTTGAAGAGTCATTCGTCCATGTAGGGGAAGACCTAAAGTCCCATCCCTCCTGAGGACTGCCACTGTTACTGCCAAGCATTTGGTAAACACCCAAGGAGCCAAGGACAGGCCAAATGGCAAGGCCTGGAACTGGAAGTGTGCTCCCGGAAACTGAAATCTGAGGTACTATTGGTGGGAGGCACACACCTTGATATGTAGGTATGCATCCTGCATGTTGAGGGAGCATATCCAAGCTCCTTGATGCAGAAGAGGTAGCAGGCCCTGAAGGGTCAGAATCTGGAACCTCTTGTACTGGATGTAGAAATTTAGACTACAGAGGTCCAGGATGGGTAGTAGATCCCCTGTGCACTTGGGAACCAGAAGGAAGTGCGAGTAGAACCCCCCCCCCCCATCTCTCTCAGCCTTGGGAGTGGGTTCTAGGTCTCTTTTTTGCAGCAGTGTGAATTTCCACCCAGAGCACTAGGATGTGGTGGGGGTGGGTCTGGGAGGGGTAACTGGACTGAACTGAAGGTTGCTTCACAACCCACTCCAGAAGTTCTTGGGCGTGTCCATGTTCTATGAGCTGCAGTACCCAAGCATCTGTGGTGAGCTCCTGCCACCTGTTGAGGTGCAAGGAGAAACGACCCCCTACCACTACCTCCTGCAGTATGGGAGGAAGGGGTTGGGTAAGGAGTCATGCTGAAGTGGCACCTGTAGCCAGGGCCACAACACCTCCTCTGTGTGCCTTCCCAGAGATGGAGAAAGGAGTAGTCAGGGCAGAAGCTGATCTATGTTTATCCTGGGGCTTAAATCCTGGCTTAGGTCTGCGGGTGGCACAATGAAAGGACACCCTCTGTCCACTTTTTTTTTTGGGTGTAGTACAAGGAGTGGACTGACCATAAAGTCCAGCCAGAGGTCTGCATGTCCAAAAGTATGTCCTGGACATCCACCCCAAAGAGTCTGTAGCCTCTACAGGGGGGCATTAAGGATTGACTGTTGCACATCCTGGGCAAAGCCAGACACTCTGAGCCAAGAGTGCCTCCACAGGCAGATGCCAGCAGTGGCTGCCCAAGTGGAGGCCTCTGTGGTGTCATAAGCAGATCTCAGCAAGTTCTTTCCAATGCTGGCCGCAGACTGAAGGACCTGAAGCAATTTCTGTGTCCTGGGGTCCTCTGGGAGAGCCTTGGCAGCCCCCCCCGGCCTGTCTCCAGAGCCGATTTTTAAATTAGACCATGTGGGCAATATAATTTAGGACCCTAACAGAGTGGCAAAGGTCCTATTGCCATTCAGGTCCAGCTTTCTGAACTCCTTGTCTGGAGGAAGAGAACTAAAGTGTTTAGGCTTCTTCCTCCAATCATGGGCAGGCTCCATCAGGGGAGGTATGATGAGAGGGGGAAGAGTCTGACAACTCCAGAAGGCGTGTCAAATGTCCTTGAGCAGGGTTCTGTTCCTCTGCCTCAAACCCCATGGCAGTCTGCAACTGCCACAAGACTAAGACAAAAGAAGGGTCATCTGAGGGAGATCGAGGGATATACCTTGGAATCTCCTTACTCCCTAAAGACACTGTGGGGGCAGAATGGGAGGGGCTGGCATCCCCCTCATCCCTGTCAACACCTTCCTCTTCCTCATCATCTGGAGGAGAAAGGTCCGGGTGGTACTCATCACCCTGCCCAGTAAGATGCACTGAGGGCGTCAAGGCATGAGGGGCAGGGTGCAGCCCCGAGGAGCAAGAAGGCATGAGGGCAGGCATAGTAGGACTCTATGGCACTGACCCCTATGGAGGGGCAAGACGAGCTTGCATGAAGGTCCAAAGGGGAGAGAGCATAGACAAAGTCCACTGAAATCATCGTCGGGAAGCTGAACGGTGCTGGCTGCAGAGGCAGAGGCACCAGTGTCTGTGGTGGGGCCAGGACGAGCAACAGAGCAGGCTGAGGCACTGGTATTGGCCCTACGGCCTGTGTCGTCATCTGTATCCTGAGAGGAAAGGACGACAGAGAAGCAGCCTGAGGTGATGCCGTGGAAGACTAGGTCCCCAAGGCTGAGACCTGATCTGTAGAAACAGCCGAAAGTGGCATTGGGGGAGTAGGCTGGACCCCTGAAAATGTAGAGTTGGTGCCGGTGGAGGCTGTACTGACAGAACTGCCTGACTGATGACCCAGAAAATTAGGACCTGAACAGCAGGGGCCGAAAGATCAGATAGGCTGGAGAAGAGCTTGATGTTGATGAACCCACACCCGCCATGGTAAGACTGGTGGGGGGAGCTGCCACGGTGAGGCCTGTGGAACAGAGGGTGTGGGTGGCGGGGGGGGACCACCCCCAAAGTGGAAGATGGCCCCGCCGTGGACACTCAATGTGGTGCTGGGAATGAGCTGGGGAGGACCGCTCCTTGGCCCAGTCCTTATCCCAATGCTTGTGCTTCCTGGCTGACTTATCTTGGGCCTAGGACAAATGGGAATCCAAGGACAAGGCCAAGGAAGTGGAGGAACTCCTAACCTGCAGCTCCTTCTCCATGCGGGCAACCTTCTGCAGGAGCAGGAAAGTTTTTCCAAGTCTTCTGGCGGTGCCTCCTGGTAGCCTGGTTGAAGCCGTGATAGATCTCACAGGCCTGCATGTTGTGGACCGGGCCTAGGCAGCAGATGCAGGTGTCGTGGCCATCCTTCTCAAGGATCTTCTCCCCATAGGCACAGATCCGAAAAAGTATCTCGGAGATGGAGTTTGGCATACAAAGGAGAGAAAAATCACTTTGAAGACAAAAGTGATGTCAAAAGCTAGGGACAAAAAAAGAAAAAAATTAGGAAATGACGGTCACTGAAGCTGGCAGTCTCTTTGTGAAGTCTGATGTGCGATGGTGGGAAAAGAACTGAGGATGGTGTGGTGCAGTCCACACTTATATGGGAAGGATGAGGACAGCGTGACGTCGACGTGGATGAACCCCTGTTAGACTGCTTGCTGGAAAAGTTTCCTTGTGGTCCCAGTGCCTGGTGGGTGTAGTTCCCAAAGGTGTAGTCTGCTGCAGGAGATCCCCTTGATGAAGATCAATGAAATGTATGTCCATGTCTGGTCCCTTTACCCTGCATTATTTAATGAACTCTAGTGAAATCAAACAACTAAAACATAAAAGGTTTTCACTTTCAAAGTGAAACCAATTATTCATCTAGTATTTTATTATGCTTAATTTTAATTATTCATGCTTTCTATGTAAATGGTAACTTTTACACAGGCACTGCCTCAGAGCCCTTACTGTAAAAAAATACGTATTGACAGACATCTGCTTTCTGTAATAAATATAAACGGACACGCTGAAGCATTTTAACATTGCTTCTCACTGAATGCTGTCTGTTAATTCCTTTACTAATCCACACCTTTAGGACAGCTGTCAGCCATCGAGTTGATGTCGTCGAGGACATAGATTTCCCTCTGACATGTCTACTTCTGAAGACTGGGACCCAAAACTGCAAACCCGGTTGGAGCAAATTACACAACAGTTTTACAAAACTAATTCATTACAGTACAGCTGGAAGGATTGGTCAAGTTGGGACTGTTAAGAGTTTAACAAAACCCAAATTTACAGGAACAGAGAAACTGGTCTTTCTGTTGCTGCACTTTCCTCTTGCCAACCCTATCTTTTCAAGAGATAATGCTGTAACTCCAAGACTTATATGAGGAAACTTGCGTTCCCAACTAAGATCTTCTTGGCAGACACTCACGAGCCTCTCTTGCTAAACTTGGTATTTGCTAAAGCCTCCACATCTAATCTGCAGTGTTCAGTGTGTGACAAATCACACTTGAATGGACTAAATCAAAACCTGAAATGGCTACCAGTACTGAATGTTCACCTTTGTCAGTCATGATGGCGCCAGCTGACCTAATGTTCTCGTGCCTGAGGGAGAAGAGGACCTTGCCGAGCTTCCCGATGCATCTTTGGATCAATTATGCAACAGAGGTCATGGAAGCCATCTGCCCTACTAAACTGAGTTTGAAAAGCAATCATTCCAACTTCCTTGAATCTTAAATTCAGACAAGATGAACTTTGAGAGCTCTGTACAGATCAAGAAAAGAGAATGACGTTTAGCTTCCTTAAACTTGCTAGGCTTGGGACAGATGTGTAAGAAACCCCATTTCAAACTGGAATGTGAGTTAACATAGTAACCTGGCACTTTAAAGTGGGAAGGGGCTCTGGGTTCATCAGGTCCACAGTTCCCCACATCGTAAGCAGGAATTAGAAAGTATGTTGTGCTATTTATAGGCATTTCCTATTCACTCTACTAACCAGGGTACTTCGTGATTCCCTTGGTAAGCCGACAAAAGTCCAGGCTTACTCTGAAGGTTTGTACTGTCTTCATGTCTACTGTCTCCATTAGTAGCCTGTCCCATAGGTTCACCACTCTATGGGACAAGAAAGGCCTCCTGACATTAACCCTGCATTTAACACCTCTGAGCTTCAAGGCTTGTTTCTGCATTCTGCTGAAACACACCAGGTCGAACATCTCGGTCTGTTCCATCTTGCTGATAACCCTTGAGTATGCCTTATAACTGAGATCAGGGCCTCCCCCTCAGCCTGCTCCTACCAGAGTGAATATGTTAAGAGTCTCCAGCACCTCCCCATGGCTTTCGTCTTCCATGGCACAGCACTTTGGCAATTGTGTAGAACATCTGACCATCGCTGTTAGTGAAGTGCAAAGCTACGATTATAGAGTAATTAACACTACACTGTAGCTGTGCTACACTACTTTCGTCGCGTGCTTGCTGTTGATTTTGGTTTTCTCAGTTTATCCGAGTTGGGGGGCTTTGCCCCGCACATCTCTCATGTATTTTCCCCTCACTCACGGGGTTTGCCCCCCCCAACTCAATAAACTAATTAAAAAAAAAAACTACTGGCCGATGTGGTGTACAGCATGCCGTAAGTGGGCCAACATGGCGTAGAGCATACCAAAAGTGGGCAAGCAGCATAAGGTGGTCCAATGTTCTACAGAATCGCCTTCACTTTGGTAGCACTTTGGTAGCACTGCACTGCACCTTCTCTACTGCTTCAATGCCCTTTCTGTACCGAGAATCCCAGAACTCCATAAAGTACTCTAGGTGGGGCCTGAGCAGGGCTGTGTAAAGTGGCAAGCTTACCTCCCCTGTTTTGCAGGTCTCCACCTTTTCATATGCCCCAACATTCCTTCAGCCCTCATTACAGCAATTACACACTGCTTAGGATGCACAGCCCCTTGTCTATTATGACCTCCAGGTCCTTCTCCTCCTCCTCCACTGTAGCAAAAGGAGCCCTTCCACAGTGTGTAGGTCCTAACCTTACTGTTCCTCCCCATGTGAAGCCCCTCGCATTAGCCTATACTGACTCAAACTCTAGTGGTCCTACCAGTCACAAAGCTTGTTCAGATCCTCCTAAAGTGTGTGTCCACCCTCAAGGAATTCCACTGTCACAAGCAAACTTACGCAGCCTGCTGGAGATCCCAACTTCTAGATCACTGCTGAAAATGTTAAACAGCTGTAGGCCTAGCACTGATCCCTGAGGGCTACCACTGAGTACCCCTCTCCAATTATAGTAGTACCAGTTCCTCTACAACCCTCTACTTTTTGGCCCCAGACTATTTAGCAATCTACTTGTATGCCTGCTGTATACCACACTGGGGTACTTCACGCAGAAGCTTGCAATGCACTGCCACCATTTCAAAATCTTTGTTGACATTCAGAAAGACTATGTCTATTCTATGGCCCTACTCCTGTCCAACTCCCTAGTCACCCCTCAAAGAAGGGAATCAGGTTGGTTTGGTACAATCTGACATGTACACAGTAAAGCCAGGCTGAGTGGAGGTGAGAACGTTGGCCTAAACACAGTGATCCATTGCACCTAACCATCAAGGTTGCATACTGTAGGTGGCTTGCCAGATGCCCAAGGATGCTGCCACATAAACTCCGCAGACAAAGTAGTCCTGTTTCTTAGACCCTTTTTCCAGGGGCTTGTCAGACTCCCCCTGTATTTTAGCCTTGTGGAACACAACATCTGCCATGAGACTTTCCAGCGAAGTGTGCTACAAGAACCCAGTATGCCCTTATGGAGGCACAGCATATTTGAGGTCCATCCTACACGAGGGGGGCAGGTGTGAAGTTAGGTGCGCCCACATACTGAGCGCAGAGGTCTTCACTTCTGCTGTGATAAAGAAGGCTACTACCTCAGGAGGAACCTTTCTCAAGGACATACATCAAGAGGAGGTTTTCTTCTTCTGGATCACTTCCTATAGAGTGTCCGGGGTTAAAGACATCTTGCCCAAAAAGTACTGTGAAGAGGAAGTCTCCCACAGAAGTAGCTCTATCTGCCAGAAAACTGTTGTACTCCTGACACTCCAGGTCAAACAGAACAAGAACTTAAAGACAGGGGGGCCGGATTCTAATGGGGTGCATGAACCACTCATTTGTTCAGCGTGACCACCATTGATAAGGTCATAGAGCAGCCCTGTCCATCCTGGAATCCTTGGTCACAGCACCCACCCTCAGCTGAGGCAGTGGGGGCTGGATCAGAGTAAGACGGCATGCACGGGAACAGCTTGAGACAGAAGAGCCTGATTGGTCATGGTGACTACCAACAGCGATGGCCCAAAGACCTTTAAATACAGACTAGTGGCCCATTACTGTTATGCTGCTTCCTTGAATTGATGGAGAGAGCCTGCTGTTAATGACAAGAGCCTGATGACAAAATTTACAATGGTCATGACCTGCAAATCGATAGCGATGTCATGAGCAAGTTCAAGAGCAAGATTCAACATGGTTGTAAGGCAACTAGAGTCAACTGCCTCATGGTTGGACCTACCAACACTGGCCTGAGCAGCAGAACTACAAGAGCTGACACTACAGGAGGCAGATGACTAGTCAAAGCTACTTTAATTGGAATGTCCTCACCAGGCTGGGGCTGTGGAAACAGCAGAGAAATTACCAGAATCCAGTTAAGCGAGTCATCACCAATGGTCCCAACTGCTCATTCGACACATCAACTAACGTTAACTGATGTCTTGGTGTCCGGCTACCCTAACAGAAGCTCCATGGGCAAACGAGTGGGATCCATGGGTGGACTAGCCTCCTCTTAGAGGGCAATCGACCACAAGAATCGTCTGGCTGAGGAGGGCGTGAACACTCTCTTGATTGGTGCTGCTCTCACAAATTACATAGACTCTTTTTGTGCCTGCAGCACTTGGGAAAAGTCTCATGGAATGACTGCAGAGACAACAGAAAGTTGCAGAGACCCTCAACAGCTTCCTGAGTTTTGGGACAATCTTTGCACCAGTCCTGCTCGGCCACCAACAGGTTAAAAACTGGAACATCCATGAACACCTGCAGCACATCCTGGTCTTCACAGGTTACAAACTAGGTGGCCTAACCTGCAGCTGCAGACAACCTGTGCATGGTCCCCAGCCCTCCCCCCTTAACACACACTCCAAGAGATCCTCGATCTCCTGCCTGTGCATGACCTGGCATTACTGGCAATTGTCCACATCATGGGTCATTCCTACACAGTGGACACAAGCATCATGGCCGTCAGTGGTGGACATGGTGAACCTGCAAAATACACCCCTTTTATCATCCACTTCTGTCACTAGCTAATAACATTCAGTGAAGTGGTGAGCAGTAGTCACGGTGTACACAATGGGTCAACAGGAAAACCAAAAAAGTTTCAAAATAAGTCAAAGAAGTCTGAACACTTTTGCAGAAAACCTAGTTCACAAACAGGAGCTGTGAAAGTGGAGAGCTGTCCTTTCCAGCAGAACAAAAGCTATGAGAACAGTAGGGGCTGATCCAGAGGACACGTAGCAGGGTTGCAGAAGGAGTTATGCTTGAAGACTGCTCCGTTGACTGAGCATGCTCAGTAGAAAGCTGCGTAAGTGTAGATAGTGAACTGAATCTAGGTATTAAAAAAATAAATAAATAAATGCTATACCAGCCCAGTAGTGCTACTGCTCATTACGTCAGTCACCTGGGTTCAGGAACAGATACAGGTCGCTAAAAGGCAAACCAGGGGGAGGGAGGATACAGCATCCGAAGGACTGCTCTTCTCCCTTGGGGGAGGTGAGGATTCTGCATCCCACTACTCGACTACCCCTTGGTGGAGGCTAGAAGGCAGCACAGTAGGAGCACAGGCTGCACAGAGCAGCAGCCACCAGATGTGTATATGTGCACGTTATTAGAGGCCACCACCCTCGGGGCTGCAGGAAAAAGCCCTGGTCCATGGCTAAGTCAGCACCATGAGCAGACCCACAGCTAACATGGTAGCACCATGCTCCTGGACCAGCAGTGGATAAAATACAGTTACATAAGAACTTACTATAACAGTAGATCTTTGACAGAATTGCCTGCGTCAGGCGACACCCTAAGCAGCTATAGCCACCAGGCACTAGGACCACATGGAAACTTTTTAGCTAGTAGGGGCCACCCATGACAACATCAGCCTATGACGTCCCTCCCATATAAATATGAGTGGTCCCACACCCTCCTCTGTTCCCCTGCCAGAGACCATATACAAAGGATTTCCTCCTAGGGAACCAAGGGAGAGCCAGAAGTTTCTGCCACTAAGCAAGGTGAAACAGAAGGTGAACCATCCTTGAAAAAGAGAGACTGGAGGGAGAAAGAGCTTGAAATCCAGGTGGGATGGAGGGTGGGATAGCATGGCCTGATGCAAGAGATTCTCTCGAAGATCTGCTGTTACAGTAAATTCTTGCATAACTGTACTATCATCAGAGGATATCTCTCGCATCAGGCCACACCTAAGGAACAAGTCCCAAGCAGCACTGACAGAGAAACAGTCTGGTTGGATGGAAACTACAGGCCTAAGACAAGAGGTCCTGAATCACAGCCAGGCCAAAGCTTGCTCTTCTAGAGGCAATGTCCAGACTGTAGTGTTTAGTGAAAGTGTGGACAGTACTCCAAGTGGCAGCAGCACAGATTTCAATGACTGACACATTCCTGAAATAGGCAGCAGAAGTGACCATACCTCTGGATGAGTGGCCATGCACTACCCAAGGAAGTTCCTTACCATACTTCCTATAACAGAAAATAATGCAGTAGGCCAACCACTTGAACACGCTCTGCTTAGGTTGGTTAGGCAGCGGAAAACTGTTCTTTCATTTTAGCCCAAGCAAGTCACACAAGCTATTGCTTTTTTGCACTTACTTCAGACAGCAGGGCAAATTTACTTTCAGCAAGCCCTATTATTTAGTAGTGAGCACTTTTAATAAGTTCAGTTTTGCCAGTTTTCTCTGCAAGTTTTAAAAAGAGGACAAGAAATAAAACACACAGCTGTCTTTTTTTTTTTTTTTTTTTAAACACTATTAAGAAAGCCTAATTTTTACTTCAATTAATAGAAACAGGTTACTCACCTGTAACCGTAGTTCTAGGAGTGGTATATGGTTCACATCCACTCACTGGCAGTTCCACTGGAACAGTCTGATTAGCGGAACGTCTTTAAGCTAAGCTCCTCCCACCACCTAGATGGTATATCCCTTGACTCTGTCCCGTGACATCAGCATCTTTGCATGCTGGAAGCCGGGATTCATGTCTCACTTGCCAGGGGAGGCCGGGTGGGTTGTGTGGATGTGAACCATATAACACTCCTGGAATTACGGTTACAGGTAAGTAACCTATATTTCAAGGGCCATGGATACGGTTCACTATCCACACTCCGGCAGACTCCTAGTAGTTCTCCGAGAGAAGGGAGCAAGGCATGTACTCCTATTTGGTGAAGAGAGACTGGAGAACAGAGGTCCCAAAACAAGCATCCTGGCGTGACTCAAGATCGATGTGGTAATGGGAATGAAGGTGTGCGCTGACCTCCAGGTAGCAACCCTGCAGATTTCCTGGATAGGGACATCCCTGGAAGCAGCCACCTAGGCATCAGTATGCATGATGTAATGAGCCCTATGGAAGGCTCCCTACCAACCAACCCACAGCAAAGGTCCATGCAGGATATGATCCATCTGGCAATCCGCTTTGCTGTTGGTCTGCTGGGTATTAAATAAGCCCAAATATCTGATTAGAAGTTTTGTGCAGGAAAGTACTAATCAGCTGTGAAACTGCATAGCACTCGGCACAGAAAGATTAGCAAAATTAAATATTTATTTTAATGATTTTATTTGGTTTTTGACAACCGAGTACATGCCCTAGACAAGAAATATGCCTATTT
This sequence comes from Neoceratodus forsteri, assembly GCA_016271365.2. Classification (NCBI taxonomy): domain Eukaryota; kingdom Metazoa; phylum Chordata; order Ceratodontiformes; family Ceratodontidae; genus Neoceratodus; species Neoceratodus forsteri. The sequence goes on from CM028137.1 coordinate 943,371,629, forward strand.
TCAGGCACGACCTGGGAGAGAACAAGTCACAAACAATCATGAAACATAGTTAAAAAAAAAAAAGTGACATATACAATGTAAAGGGTTACACATACAAAAGCAGTTGAAGATAAATACAATGCAACAAGGAGAAATGAGCACAAACAATAATGGAACATAGTATAAAAACAGTAAAATATACAATGTAAAGGGTAAATTGGTTACAGATACAAAAGCAGCATAAGAATAAATACATTGTAACAAGGAGAAATCCGTACAACAGCAGCAAAACAAGAAATGAACAAAGCTGAGTGGCTAAACAATTTAAAAACAGGCAGAATCATTTTACATAAATTCAACAGATTAAGCAGCAATGACGAGCACTATATATAGGTTTTATTCATTTTGTCTATTGTGCCATAGACTCACTAGAAAAAAATGGGTAGCAGTCTAATGCTATGCATTTCTGAAAATGGTTAGCATTACCTCCTGTTTCGTGTAGCATTTTGCTGCTATACCAGTTATTTAACACCCTGGTCTGCCAGGCGTGGCTTCAGCCTAAGTCACAAACAGTTGACAAGTATGTCCCTAAATTCAAGCTGTGTGCTCCACATAAGAGAGCGTTCTCCTCAGATCCAGAGTATAGAGTCTGCGGTTGGCCTTCAAAGATGGGTTTGTAAAGTATACCAGTAGGCTGATCACCAGGTCATGGTGAAACTCCAATACCACCTTCAGGAGGAAGTTCGAGTTGGGGTGAAGGAAGACGTTGTCCCTGTGGAAGGCCAGAGAAGCAGACTCCACTGATATTGCCTGGAGCTCCCCCAGTCCTTCTGACTGATGTGATGGCCACCAGAAAGGCCATCTTCCATGACAGGTGTGACATCTTACACCTGTGCATTGGCTCAAAAGGCTTGTCAATGAGCATAGCCAATACCAGCAATAGGTCCCAAAGTGGAGGGAGTTCACGCACTGAAGGGGACAAGTGGTCCAGGCCCTTTAAGAAGTGCCCTACCACCTTCTCCTGGGCCACCATCAGCTTACCAACCCACGCACGGTAAGCAGAGATGGCTGCCGGGTGCGATGCACCTTAAGGGTGTTGCCCAGAGTCCCAACTGGGAAAGAAACCAGAGGTAGCACAAAATGCTAGTCACTGGGCAGGCAAGGGGACCAAGTTCCTTGTTCTGAAACCAAATGGAAAATCTCTTCTACTTAAAAAGCATAGCATCTGCAAGTCGACTCTTTTCAGGAGGCCACCACAACGTAGAACATATCATCCGATAGAACCAAGGCTTGGAACTCTATTCGCTCAGGAACCAGGCCATGACGTGCAAGGGAGGTGCAGGACTGTCCCCTGAAGACTGGTCAGCAGATCCAGGTAGAGAGGCAGTTTCCACAGAGGTCTGCTGCTGAGGCTGAGGAAATCTGGGTACCAGAACCCAGTGCCTTATCCTTCCAAGCCTTGACCATGTGGATCAAGGGGAAGGGAGGAAAGAAGTAGACAAGGCCTGGGGTCCACGGCCTCCTGAAGGCATCCCCCAGCAGTGTCCCAGACTGTGTGGGGGAGCACAAAACAGCCTCAGTCTGGCATTGTCCCAGAGTGCCTCACTGGTTAGGGACCACTCCTGAGACATCTCTCCTACCCAGCTGACAGCATCTGCCAACCAACTGCTCTCTTCTGTGACATTAATCGCCAGGAGATCTGCACCCAGACAGTGCATGAGGGTCCAGGTGTGAAGGGCCTCCTGACACAAGGGAAGGGAGTGAGTTCTGCCCTGCCTGTTCAGGTAGAACATGGTTGTGGTGCTGTCCCCCCATCTGAACCTGCATGACCTAACCCCTAACTAGGGGAATGAATGCTGTCAATGCCAGCTGCATTGCAGGGAGCTCCATCAGGTTTAAGTAGTAACAGGACTCCCTGAGTGACCAGAACCCATGGGGTCTGTAGTCCCCCAGGTGCGCTTCCCATTCCACGAGAGATGGTTCTGGTTGGACAAATGAGATTCCTTTCCTCCAGGTGTTCTGAGATCAGCCATCATTGGGTGGTCTCCCACACTAGCTAGGTCACCGTGACTGGCTGGTCCAAGTATCCTAGGTACTGGGACCACTGACAGCCCAACTCCCACCAGGGGAGACACATCCGCCAACAGGCCCAATGGACCATGATAGTGCAGGATGACATGTACCCTAGCAGCCTCAGGAAATCCCAAGCAGGGTGCAAGACCTCAACCTGAAATGATTGAGCAAAGAAGGGAAGGTCCAGGCCCAGTCCGGAAGGAGGTGGGCCTTGACCTCCAGGGTGTTAAGTTCTGCCCTTATAAACCCAATCACCCGCTTGAGTACCAGTTCAGACTTATCCAGGTTGACCGACAGGCGCAAGTCTTGAGAACCACTCTCTGGACCTCTCCAAGGCCTCCCAAAATGGACTGGGTAACAGCCAGTCATCCAGGTAGGGGTACACCCAGACCCCAGGCGCTGTAGGTGGGCAGCCACCATTGCCATGCACCTGGTGAAAACCCTGGACACCATGGAGAGGTTGAAGGGGATGCCCTGGAATTGGCACAGAACCCCTTCTGCTTGGAACCAGAGGTACCAGCAGTGGGACTGACAGATTGGGATGAGAAAAAACACATCCTGGAGGACTAAGGAGCAGAACAACGAGTTCTGCTCCAGCAATGGAATGCTCTGGTTCAGAGAGACCATCTAGAACTTGCATTTCTGCATGAACTGGTTCAGGCCATGCAGATCCAATCAGGGGTGCCAGTTGCTGCCCCCCCCATCCATTTTGGGACTAGGAAGTACTTGGCCACATAACCCTGACAGGCCAAGGTGTCTGGGACACAGGCTATTGCCCCTTCTGCAAGGAGCTGAGCAATGTTCTCCTGAAGGGTGGACAGCATGTCTTGAGACACCCTGGACTCCCGAGGTGCGTGGAGGTAGTAGGGAAGGAGAGCCTTTAAATCCAGAGGCAACCCGCTGCTCTCTATGTCCAACATCCACATGTCCGCTATATTAGCAGACCAACATGGCAAGAAGTGACATAGCTGACCTTCAATGCAAAATGTGGACAGGACTGGTGGAGGGATGATGCCCCCTGACCCATCACTGGGCAGCCTTTGCAGGGCCACAGACAGCTTCAGCCTGAGGAGCACCACTACTCCTCACCCTTTCTTAGAACCCTGACACCCCCCGACTTTGGCTTGGAGTGCCAGGCCTGGTACTGCTCCTACTGGGGCTGCTGCCAAAGTGGCTGTGGCTGAAAGGACAGAAAAGCCTACATCTTAGGCTTCTTTTTCAGGCCCTACTGGGACATGGGACAACACTGCAGAATCTAGAGTGGGATTGGACTTCTCAATCTTGGTGAGATGTCATTCTACCCCAGTGCAAAAGAGGCCAGTGCCCAATAAAGAGATGTCTGCCATGAAGGTGGACAAGCGCAGCCAGGCCCTGCAATGCATGGAACACAAGCCACTGCTCTCACAGGAAACTAGCGCGGGTGCAAACTAGAAACCAAGCCATTTTTTGTTAAAAAAATACAACTTACTCAACAACTGAGAATGCCATCTGGTATGTCTCATTATACAATGGCAAGAAAGAATCTTGGACTGTGATTGGTCAGTTTGGAGCTGGACCCGTGGCGTTATCCCAGCATAATACCACGGGTCTAGTCTCAGCACTGTGAACCAATGCAGATGGCCATTAGGATGACCTCCTTTTAAGAAACAAAAATATTTTTCCACACTAATAAAAACATTCTTTAAAATTATTTTTTTTCCAATTGTTTAACCAGGAGTGGCACACTAAGCAGAAAGCTTTTTTACAGGTGTGACCTGGGAGCACAAGGAAGTTAAGTGACTTGCTCAGGGTCACACAGTATGTAAGTGGAAGCTGTGGGATTCAAACCCAGGTCTGGTCTGCTGGATGTCACCAGATTTGCAGCTCAAAGCCTTAAACCACTGCACTATACTGCCTCCCTTTTTTTGCCTTTTTATTTTATATAACAAGCCACTGTATAATTGGAATAATGCACTCCAGGGTGGGTGTCGTTTGGGATAATGCCACGCCTGGGGCATGGGCCTTCCCCTCGGCCTCGTAGCCAACAGGCTTGGTCATCGCCACGACACACACCCTGTCATGCAATATTCCTTTAACATTTCAGGCACATGCACTTTATCAAGAAATTCTTGACAAAGTGCATGCACATGAAACATTGAGACTTCCTTTTGACATCCTGTGTCACTGCCATGCTGTCTCTCTATTCCTGCTTGTTTATTGTGTCTGGTGCTTCTGAGCTTCTTAATAAAGGACTTGTTTGTAGCATTTTCCAGCCTTCAGAGCTGTCCTTTCTGCGTGGTGCCTTTTTTTTTTAGCTGCCTTGATTCACGCTTACTGACTGCACCACCCCTACCTTTGTTGGGCCATGTTTCTTCTCCCAATCGAGACAGGACTGATGATCTTATATTGCATTGCTATGTGTATTAGACTATTCCTTCACTCTTGACGATCAGCAGAAACAAAATAAAATTAGTCAGTTTATCAGCTCAGAGACAAAACAAAAGTAAGGCAGCCAGTGTTTAAGCTTCTACTAGCTAAAAGCATTCGCCGCCTTAGAATTTCTCCATTTAGGTGCAAATAGCACTATAGTGTATGGCTGAGTGTTGTGTATTAAAATCTATACACACAAAAATTTGCTGGACAGTTCAGATGTTCCAAACATTGCTGCTCCACAGTTCAAAGGTCAAAGACATTTCACCAAAGTAATTATGTCACTACTATGGTACAACTTTTCAACCTCGTATCATTCTGCAGATGCTGTGCTAACACTCACACACACACACATGTGCACACGCATACACGCACACACAGCAATCTGCCTTTTGTTCTGTAATTTATATATTTTTTTTAAATCCTGCACCCATGTGCCCCCTAACTACCCACTCCCAGTGCCCCAAACCATACTTGGTGAAGCAGGTTCATTTTTAATATTGTTTATTCGTAAAAACATCCACCACTGGGTGTAGACTCCTTACTGCAACTGCTTCTGTCACCGATTCAGCTCAGGTGGAAGCAGAAAAATTACAGGACAAAAACTGAAAACATTTTTGGCAGGGGGACATACCCATGAAAATTTCACAATCTACTTTAGGAACCATATACAATAAAAAATAATGGATAAAATGATTGTGCACAGACAGGAATTGTGTTTCCATCTCGGCATTCGGATGCCATCCAGGTCCTCGCGAGCTTCGGTCTCAAGCTCTTTAATGTCACCAGAACACCCGGATGGAAACACAACCTTGTTCTGCATGGTTTCCCATTAATTATTTTATATGTTCAGTAGTCAAATTCCTAGTGTAGCTCCACGAGCTTCAAATCAAAGTTCAATTCAATTTTTAAGGTGTGGCTAAGAGTTCTGTCATTTGGCTAAAACATTCAGGTGAAAATCAGTCAAGATGTTACAGGGTTTAAGAATTCCAGCTTCAACACCGGGCAGCAGAATGTTTTTCTTTTAAAGTTTACAGGCTGTTAATAAGAAATGCGGCAGAAAGGAACCAGCCATTCAATAATCTGCAAGAAAGCCATCACTCATATCTAAATAAGACAGATTAACTGTCTCCTACGGAAAATAGAAAAGTAAACAACTGCCTATTAAAAAAATATGCTGATATGCGTAGAAGCCAAATATTTTTCAGTGAGAAAGGAGGGGAGGAAATATGATCTATTCATCAAGTGCAAACGCTCAACCTTGTACCAAAATTAAATTAACTAGCTGACTGACTGGCACATTTTCTATTCCTTGTTAAAAACCTTAAAAGGTTTGTTCACATTCTGCAGTGCACGTATCACTGCACCACTCATCTTGTCCCTAGTCTGTTACAGGGAGTGTCAGGAGCTATGCACCACGCATGGCACTAAGGCTAACAGTAAGTACAGCCTTTGTAGTAGTTCAGTAAACATCCACTCTGCATCTTTTTAGTCGATAGCCATAAGTGAAAGTAACAGCTATGAGCCTACTGCCAACAGCACAGTGACAATTTCTTCTTCAGAGACGACTTTAACTATCATGTAATAGCAACCCCCTTTCCTCAGTAATCTTCAGTAATCCGCACAAAATGCATCCCTCTTTTTACTGCATGTTTAAACGCTCATTAGGCAATGGCTTCTCAGTTGCAGAAATGAGGCACACTGGCTCACCTTTCTAACATAAAATAACCTAACATTTTGATCATCTTTTTAGCCAACCTGGAAGATAATACACTGCGGAATAACAGTACTGCATGCCTCTTTTTATTCCACAAATGAGACTGTTTGTGTACGATTTAACCGACTCTTGTAAAACTGCAGCTCTCAGTGCTAAAGTCCACATTAGATTTTTATAATGGCCTCAGTACAGTATGTGTGTGTGTGGGGTGGGGGGGGACGCACCACAAGTGCTGTATAGTGAATTAACATCACCGTTTGCCATCTAAACAAATCTGCACTATTAATGCCACTCACATACATCATCTTCTCCCCTTTCACCATAGCTGAAGTCCTCATAGTGCAGTGATGTCTTATTGATCATAATTTATTTGATCTACAGAATACGTGGCATCCTAAGTGTTTCCTGTTGTCTGTAACAACACTATAATAAACCAACTGAAATAATATAAGTACGTGACAACTGCCCATTTCAAAAAGAATATCTTCTGCCACCTTTTGTTTCAAAAGGGCCTTCACTTTTCGGCTGTAAGAAAATAAAACATCTCCCAATATTGTAAAATGTGGAGGCAGGCAAACGTTCAAGTTTTAATTTAAATTAGGCAGCAGCTCTTCTGATTAATTCCAGCCGAGTTAATCACTCAACAGAATAGGCCTATGACAATCTGTTCTGCAAACGTATAAACTTTTACCTGCCATTAGCAAAATAATGCAATCACTAAATAGAAACCAGGAAATCAGTCTCTCCTTTGCACAATGACACTCGCTACACTTATTAAAACATAGTAACTATTTTTATAGGTACATTTCATAATGTGACCTGTACATCAGTGTGTGAATGACCTTATCTAACAGCATATAGAGCACATCTACTTGACAGCAGTATTAACTGCTAAGGGTAATCCTGATTTTGCAAGCCATTAAATATTCCGCAGGTTATAGTTAACCTACCAACGTGTGAAGATGACGCTGCTTGGATTTCCTTACTTTCTTAATGAACTTGTGGCTCATCATTTTAGCATACCACAGTGAAGGCAGCATCATGTGCGTACACAAGACCTTCTTCAAGTTTCTTCGGAGAAAAGCAGTTTAGTGATTCATCACCCAGTTTAGCTGAAAATCCCGTGGCAATGCCTGACACACACTTTACCGAGATGAACTAAAGTGCTGGATGGTGTACTTCGCTAGAGTACCACAGGATTTATTTTGCTCTATTCCAACTTCTTTTTTTATTATTCTTATTCTCCAACTTGGCTGTTTCCCTTCCTTTTAAACTCCTCAGAACGACGGTGGTGTTGCAGAGTAACGGCTACATTTCAAATGGCCGCTCTGTGCCAGTTTTTCTTGAAAAACATTTCAGTGTTGCAGGTACATCTTTTTGTCACCAGGAGATACACAAGTATGCATCAGCTGGCCTCTATCTATAAAACAATGCTGGTGTTGAAAACCTCAGTGCCTGTCTTGAATTCTTAATGCGTCTTATTCTTACAGTCACTTGGCACGGACGAGACCTCTTTGCAGACCTTGGCAGTGTGATTAAAGGCAAAGTGATTTAATTTAGCTTGCTGCTGAATCCAATTTATAGCCAGCAGGTACAGGGAGGGTGCAACAAGTCTGTAAAAAATCAGCGCTGGGATGGAAAGGGAGCCTCATACCAACCGTTAATGATTCAGCAAAAGAGGCCTGCAGAGTGCTGACTAAATAATGTTGCTCTCATTGTGCTGCTTAGTAAAAAGACGAGAGATTTCTTGGAAAAATAAAAGGGGCAGCTTGTGTATGTATTATGGAGACTTCAATAAAAACCACACCAGCAAAAGTGAGCTCCGCCAGTGCACATCTGCATTGGTCTTAGCACGGTTTATCTTCAGAATTTTGGTAACTCTGTTCAACCTCATCATTCGTTTAACCCTCGAGCTTCCCAGTTTCAAGAAGCAACCAAAGGACCCTGCTGCTATCCAGATGGCACCAAATGACCTGCTTACCCTAGCTAAAAGTAACCCACACCCAAGGAATTGAAAAAGAAAATGTTACTCCTCCCACCGGTCAGTATGCACATTCTCCAGCCTGACCTGTAAACATGTAGCTCTCAGTACTCTACAACAGCTTAAGCATGTTGTAACCTATTAGTACCCAGAGCCCCTGCACTCCAGAAGAGAAGATTCTGCATTTCATGGGGGCATTCTGCCATTTGTACGATGCATACATGTCCAACTTGATGGTTTTTAAAACCAGACAAAAGTATCCAGATTAACAAAATTAAGTGTAACCCCCCCCCCCCATGGGGGCTACTATATCTTTAAGGCTCCCTTGCACTCGGATATCAAAGGCGCCAGCCACCAATGACTAAGCCATTGCATCAGGGCTCCCAACTGGACTAGGACTTTCACGATCATTGCCTCAATGAAAGTGTACATGCAGGCACACCCATGCAGAATGGGTTTGGGGCCCAATTTATTACTCACAAGCAAAGACACTGTGTAAGTAAGGACTGTGTGAAAGACCACTGCTGGACAAGTCATCGGCCATTTTTATCACCTAAGCTGGCATGGGGATAGGGTCACAGGGTGACCAGGCAACCAATTAGGGTTGGACAGCTTAAAGGAGTTCTACTGGGAGAGTTGAAGCCCTGACCTCTGCACAGATCAGGGCTTCACCTCTCCAATCCACTATAACAAATTAATAGATTATTCACCTCATCCCTCGTACAAATCAGCCCACATGCCGGTGGCACCGGCATTTTGATAATGGCTCTCCGGAGCCCCCGGGATCTCGCTGGTAGTACCGTGAAATGACGACGTGCCAATGCCCCTGCCATTATAATGCACGTTTGTATGGAAAAAAAATATCTATATATGTCCGATGCCAAGCGCCGTTTTTACTTAATTTGCCTAAATCCCACGGACATACCCATGGTTATTACCACCCTTTGGGAATGGATGCCAGGATGTGGAGGGTGAGGCAGACTGAACCAGAGATTCACAAGTGATCCTGCTCTGTAAAATAAAGATGAACTAAGAACTGCTGAAGTCAGGTGAGGCCTGACCTGAGCCACAGTTAAAGGCAGACCCTCCGCCAACACCAAATGCCATCACTGATGGGAGAAAACTACTGAGTGAGACAAACCAGCTAGAGAGGGGCTCTGTGAGCTGCACCAGCACCCCTGCCCTGCAAGGCAGATCCTCTAGTCTGAGAAACAGTGAGTAAACTCAGGGTGTGCCTGGCAACAAAATCTGTATTAATGTTGGGGAGTATTCGATGAACAAGGTCAGCTGGCCAGGAGTTACAAATACTTCAGTTGAGGTTTAAAAGTATTTGCAAGATTTATTTCTTATTGCAAAGCATTGTTAACCTTTGTGGGCCCCACCTCTGGTCAACCATGTGCAATGTCATCGGGCCTTCACTATTTTAACAGCTGTGTACCCAGAGAAGCACAGGGCACTCTCCAGGTCGAACTAAGGGTACTGCACACACAATACCTGTGAGGGGGGAGGATCATGCCCCCAGTATAGGTGGGCTGAACAGCAGATGCACTGTGAAAGCATGGTTTGGTGGGCAGGCTGCTGTTAGTGGGCTGAGTCTGAAAGGGCACATAAGCACAGCCCAGGAAGTACCATTATTTTGACTGCACATTGGAAGGCACAGAAGTGGAACCCTGTACAGAAGCAGACTGGGCTGAGAATGGGCACGGAGGAATCGGCCAGACTAAGCAAACTACCTCACTGTTGTTGACCTCAATTTCTCCCACTTAAGACCCTGGTGCTAAATAAAGCTGCTGTCCTTTTGTGTAACTTCTTGTCCAAATGTAACCCCCCTGCAAATGGGGGTTCCCAAAAGACTTCCAGGAGCTTGCTTGAATGCTCCAAGCCTGAATGGTGTTTGGCATTTAAGCCATTTATCAGTGAGTGTTTTTAGAGCCTCTGGTACTGTCTCTTTAAGAGCTGTCTGCTTGCAGACATAATTAGTTTGTATGGGGGGACTGTGCTTCTTCTGAGTACCACTCGAGCTGCTGCCAATTCAATTCATTTTGCAGTCACTAGGAGTGCAAAGGGAACCTATCTGAAAGATGTAACTGTTTGTCAGAAATTATTTAGAGTAATAATGAAATTACAGTTTGTCTAACCTGCTTTCTTTGCAGTCAGAACTGTGTCTGTCTACTTCCCCATTCTGGTTTTGAACTGCTGAACTGGACCAATCAGTGTGGGGTAAGCTAGCTCTAAAATGGTGCCTTGGACTCATAATCTGAGCCAGCCACAAGAGGATTGTATGGGCAGTGACTCTGGGAGATGTAGTTTAGACTTCAGTGCCTTTTGGACCAACAGCAGCAGTCTATTGTGAGTGACAGCCAATCCAGTCAAGAACTGGGAGGAACTCAAAGGAAGTGCCGGTTTTGTCGGTTGGAGTTTCAGTTGAGCTTTGGCAGTGAAGAAGGAAGAGCCCTGTGCTTTTTCAGTGTGCAGTTTTAGTCAAAAACGTGTGTAAGGCCCAGAGTTCGGTCTGCAGCTTGTTAGGACTGAACTGTCCTGTGAAAAGAATCAAAGGATCTCTGAAGAGTAGAAACCAGGCTCACCCTGTAGAAGACTGGAGGAATTGCTGAAAATTGCACCGGTCTGTCAGAACTGAATCTGCTGTGTGTTCTCCGGTATTGTGCAGTAATTGCGATCAGGATACAGATGCAGCCTGCCTGGTATAGTGCTTTCTTTATATGGATGTGTGAAGAGGTTTGTGTACCTCAAGTGAGCCCTGCTGACATTGAAGGACCCTATCTTATTTGGAGGTCGTGAGTACTAATTCAGGGTCGCTCCCTGTTGAATTGCCACATTAAATCCAAATGGAATTACTGTACTGCTGACTGTTTAATTCTCCTTTTCTCTGTGTGAAAGGGCCCCCACCAGCTGCCACGGTTTGGACTAGCCACTAGGGCTTGGGTACCCAGGGACAGTAACTGATAGGGATAGGCCTGTGCACAGAGCCATAGGTAGATTATTAGAGTGATAAGCTAATTAACCTGATTTCCCCCTGTCCTTGTTATATCCCCCTAAATAAATCAGAGCTGCTTGTTTCAGCAAAGTTATACTGCCTGAGGTATTTGTCTATGTTAAAGTACTGTACTGTGATTGTTGCACTGTATCTCATTTCGCAGGAGGTCCCAGTGCCGGAACCAGACCTGGGGGTAAGTGTATACTGTGAAGGTAATTCTGATATATTGTGTGGGCCACTAGTGGGAAGAAAGGGGGGTTGCAGTGTCCCAGAGGGCTGTGACCAAGTTAGTTTAACTATTGCAAACCCTGACCTCTGGGTGGAGGCACCCGCCATTGGATCCAGGCCCCTCAACCTGTTAGTGGCAAATCAGGCAGGGGTAGTAGCCCCTGGGATAGCGCCATCTAGGGGTTACACAAACATTACTGTTTACAGCTTTAAGTGCTTGCATTGTGGGGACTGCTGTCAAACTGATGGGGTTCACAGGTGAGGTGACGCTGTCAGGGTGATGGGTACTGCATCCCAATGGGCTGTATCATACTTGTACCAAGCACACACGAACTTTCCTCTAGGTGAGGCACAATGCTATTTTCAAGCTTTAACCTTGGCTATAAACCAAGAGATTAAAGGACCCAGGCTCCTGGGCCTCGTGGAGCCTACAAGGCAGGGGGTAGCCACCACCACATCAACAGTGACCAGGAGGCATCATAAGGAGGGAGTTCCTCAGATGTCCTTTTGGCTTCCACATTCACCCTCACTCCTTTCCCCTGTTCTCCCTTTAACTGCCTTCCCCTCTATTTTCCTGATCATACCACCAACTAGTATGATACTTATCGCACTTTCCCTTTCTGTTTTCCACAACCTCCCTCCCTCCTGCCAGCTTTCCTGCCCCCCTTTCTTTCTCCTCCCCTCTGCCTCCTCCCTCCTCCTCCTCCTCCTCTACCCTCCTTTCCCACTCCCCGGTTTCCTGGATGCTCCCTTCCCTCCATTTCTTCTTGACTCCACCTAGTGTCCCCTAGAACATCCCTCTCTCCCCACCCTCCTGTCCCCTTCCTCTCCCCCTTTGCCTTGCAGACACATATCAGTCTCAGTCAAGCTTATCATTTCACTGCTGCTCCTCACAGCTGGTGACACGGAGCCCAACCCTGGCCCTGCGCACTCCCCTCCCACGGTATCCCATAATATGGGCAACTCAAACTGAACGACTAAGTTTGAGCGCCTGCAACTTGAGCGACAGTGTCATTTTGGCGACTGCAAGTGTTGCCATGGTGCTGGTGTCAATGTGCGTCTTGGAGTTTGCTATTTTAAGATGGGGAAATGCGGGAAGGGGGCACAGCCCCCACATATCATGTTGTGAAGTGTATGTGAACTGTTACATGATGGCACACTCCCGCACCCCCCATCTTAAAATAAACTCCTGACACTGACACCTTGGCAACACTTGTGCTGTACATCAGCCATCACCACAGAGGTTTATGACTGCTCCCTATACAACTGATGCTGGGGACTGGAGAGCGTGCAGCACTGCCTCTTGTTTTTGGTCCCAGATGCAGTGTACACGGCAAGACTCATCTTGCTGCATGCACAGTATTATACCTGGTGGTTGCCCTGCCCGACTAGTCTCATTTTACTGCAGGTGTCGCTATTGTGATGGTCATTGTTGTTGGCATGTACAGCATTTGTGATCGGTGATACTGCTTTGCTTTTATAGTTTCGCTGTTATCATGAAGAACCTCCCTCTACCACCTGTCTCCCCAAAGGTCTACAGGTGGCCCACATTAATATCCATAGTCTCCTGCCTAAAACTGATCTACTACAACCCCTCATGGCCCCCCCCCCCCCGATGCCCTGATAGTTTCAGAATCCTGGCTTTCCCCCAAGATTCCAGACTCTGCTATCACCATCCCTGGTTACGCCCTCATTCGACAAGACCACACCAGAAAGGGTGGTAGTGTCACCATCTACCTCTCTTCCACCATTCTATCCACTCTAGCACTCTGTGTCCCCTTCCCTGCTGTGTATGAACTCCTCCTCCTCCTCAAACTCTCCTTCTCTTTCTCTGTTCCCATCTTCATGGCTGGTGTCTGCTGCTTCCCAGGGCTGTCCATCTCATCTGTTACCGATCTCCTAACCATCATCTCTTTTCATGCCTCTTCCGTTTAACTTCTCATCCTTGGGGACTTCACTATTAACTGGCTTTCCCTGAACCATTCACTACTGAACCGGGTACTCACAAATTAACCACACCGCATCATTGATGCTGGCACCCTCCCTGATACATTCAGTGACCACCATATGGTCTACTGCGTGTGCAAAATTCACCGCCCCAGAGTTCCCCCTAAAGTTATCCAGACCAGGTCCTTCAGGTCATTAGACTTATCCTCAGTACATGCAGACTTGCTGACCACCAACTGGTCCCCTATCTCTAATGGCAGTAACATCAACCCAGCACTTGAATACTTTTGCTCCAGATTCTTAATCTGGGATCTGCATGCCCCCTCCAGAAAAACAGGGTCCAAGGCTCTCACCTCCTCTGGATCTTAGCTGAACTTTTGGCCTGCCTCCATGCACGTGACCTGGCATGGAAGGCTTACAAGTCCACTGGCGCATCAGTCGACCTCAAAGGTACAGAGCCTTGAGGAATACTGTCGTGTACCAGAGCCAATAGGCTTGAAAAAACTGAGGTCTTTTCCTCCTCCTCTGTCCAGAACAATCTTAGTCACCCCTCCAACTTCTAGAAGGTCATCTACACCTTCTTCTCCCCACTAGCTAGTCCCCCCCCCAATCATCAAGGTGGGAGACACCCTCATCTCTGACCCTCCTTCTGTGGCCTCCGTGTTTCCACTCCACCACCAACCTCCTCCTCCCACCCTCCCCTATGCCTCTCCAACACACCCTTTCTCCTTCTCATCAGTTACCCATTACTTATTTAAATGTACTCCTGTCCCTCAACCCTCAGGAAGATGGGAGCCCTGATGGGCTTGACCCAAAACTTCTACATCTCTTTGCCACTGCCTTCCCCATCTCTTCCTTCCTAAACCTCTCCTCCTCTCTCGCTTCAGTCCCAGATGCCTGGAAGCATGCAAATGTCTTTCCCTAACCAAAGCAGGGACTACCCTCCCGCAACTTCACCTCTCTCCTTCTTCCAACCTTATCTAAACCCCAATAATGCCATCTCATTTCTCCCTTTCTCAACTCCCCCTCTTTTTTCACCCCTTCCAATCTGGTTTCTGCAAACACCACTCCACCACATCCGGCTCACTGACACACAGGCATTGACCAGGGCCTCCTCACCTCTACCATCTTTCTCGATTTAGCCAAAGCTTTCGACACCATTTTCTACCCTCTCCTCCTAGACAAGCTAAAGTCAGTGGGTCTCTCAGACTCCACAACGAGCTGGTTCAGCTCATACCTAGTAGGTAGATCTCAATTAGTTTGACTTGGAAAGTCCCCCCCCACCCCCAATTTGCACCGGTGTCCTCCATAACTCTGTCCTTGGCCTTCTACTTTTCTCCATATTCCTCAACAACCGTCCCTCTGCCTGCTCATCTGTGGCCATCCACCTGTTCCTTAGGACATACCTCCCGCCCTGGCCTTGTGATGCTTGATATTTGATATGTATTATTCTTTGAGTTGTGCCTTGTACACTCACATTCCTCATGCACATAGCTAGCATTGCCTAATTTTATATCTGTATTTGACATTCTGTTTTATTGTAAAATCAATTGTTCTGTTCTTATACCCTACATTCCCCCACCCCCGGACGATCTGAAACAAGCAATTTTAGCTCTTTCCTGGTGATACTTCTGAAGATAAAACGCCTGAGACCCCCCACAGGAAGCAGGCCTTCTGCAAGTAAAGTAACAGTCACTTAACCTCATCTGATTCAGGACTGTACAAACTTCTAACTATACTGAAACATACCTTTCCAGCATAAACGCTTCTACAAGGGGTTATTTATCCCGCTCAAGGTTTAGAAGCTTAGTTGCTCGCAGCTTCTCTCTACACTACCAAGTGATTCGAGGGTGTTTATGCCAAAGAGAAATTCTGCTTTGTTTGCTGGTTGGAGTTGGGGAGCACAATTGTATTCCAACTGGCTGTAGGCAATGTTGTCTAGTGGTTACAGCATCACCATGGCAAGGCATAAAATAAGCGGGTTCACACTGCAATTTGCGAACCAAGATCGGGCAAAAGAGAGTCAAACTGGACAATGATTAGCAATCATTGTTAACTAGCCCTGGGGCCATTCAAAATGCCCTTTTAGGGCATCGTCTCTAAGTTTTTTATTTTTAAGTAAGATTTTTTTCCCTCATCCTCTGCGCCCTGCCTCATCTCTTCTGATTGGCCAGCAGACTGTGATGTTCCTGCTCCCCCAACCCGGTCTCTGCGTGGGAAAAATGTTAGGGTGTCCTCTCGGAGCGTCACCCCATGGAAGAGCAAGCAGGTGCAGGAGCTCCAGCCGGCACAAAAGGTAAGTTCCAGTTTCTTTTCTTTTTTTTTTTTAATTATTTCTTTTTCATTGTTGGTGGGGTCCAGTAATTGAGTTGAATGTTTTTGTTGTCTTTTCATGCAGGGCAGACCGAGGAGGAGGAGTGATCGGAGGGCATGGGCTGCACAGAGGAGCCACAGGGGAGCCAAGGAGGCAGAGACTGCGAGAGGGCACGGGACTGGAGAGCAGGCTGCATCGCCGCAGTGAGGTATGCAGATTCGGCAGACCAACTGGAGCAGTGAGCAGCACAACAAAGTAAAAACTTTTCATTTATATGGTCAGGGAGCCTGGAGGAGTGAACTAAATGGGGGGGGGCATCGAGGGCAGTAGGCAAGACTCTGGGGGGACAGCTGCATGAAAGTGGGCACATTGTGGCAAGGAAAAAAAGTGTCTGCCCCTTTTCTTGAATGTAATGTACCCGGCCCCTGCAGCTTGCAGACTTGACCTTTTTTTTAAAACTCTGTTTATCACCTACCTTCCAGGGCATCTCTAGGGCTGCCCTCCCACAACCTGCAGCTCCTAACCGCCCGCCTGAACCGCTCTCCCCGACAGTATCATCAGTGTCAGCACTCCACGTATCTCCCAGGCCCCTTGGAGAGGCTGAGGATTCCCAGTGGGTAGAGTTAGAGGTTGCAGCCGGTGATGGGCGTGTGGAGCCTTGGTTGCTGGAGGTAGCCGTCGCCTCATCCGGTCAGTAGGGTTTTTTTTCCTACTTTCTCCCCTAAGCTCGGATGTGTAATGCATCCAGCGTGGGCACGCATGTTCCCGTGTGTGCCTGCAGGAACGCCGCCGCAGCCAATCCTATGGT
Source organism: Neoceratodus forsteri (assembly GCA_016271365.2). Classification (NCBI taxonomy): domain Eukaryota; kingdom Metazoa; phylum Chordata; order Ceratodontiformes; family Ceratodontidae; genus Neoceratodus; species Neoceratodus forsteri. The sequence goes on from CM028137.1 coordinate 943,388,080, forward strand.
TGCTAGACCTTCGGCTTGCTGTGCCCATGACTGCCACAGGAGCCACGGGAGCCCGAGATCTGGATCCCCTCCCTTCCAGGAAAGCAGTCCTCCAGATGCTCAATCCTGTCCTTCCCCTGCCAACCCTTGGAGGCCTGAACTCACTCCCAAACCCGGGTCACCGGTGTGGCGCGAGGTGTGGTGTCCAGCACCTCAGCGCCACTGGGCCACGCGACTTGAGCTTTTTTAATTGCCAAGTGCGCGTCCTGCTTTGCAGAGGGGAAGTTTAAAGTAAACAATACTGTGCTTTGCACTTGATTTGGACACTGGATCAAGCCCCCCCCCCAAAAAAAATATTAATGCATAATCCTTCTGTTATGCAGTGACTGATCATCTGCCCTGCAATGCACACAATTTGGGAGGGATGCCTCGAAGTGTTGTTTTGCTCTGAGATAAGTGCCAGTATATGGGGGGGAGGAGGAAGTCACAAGCAAATCTGCTGCCATTTTTTATGCTGTATTTCACAAATGGCTAAATAAAACATAAATGTCTCAAACTATGTGTACACTGTGAATTTTATCAACATAGAGCAATACAAGTAGATTTTATGGGGTTTGAGCAAAAATATAAATTTTTGGTAATTGCTAATCAACTTTGGCCAATTGCTAATCATTTTTCACTTTGATTAGCGAAGGCCACTAATCAAGTATCTGACACTAATTTATGCCTTGCATGGAAAGCATGAGATTGAAGGCTCAAACCCTGCTACAGCCAAACAGCACTGAATATTCTCTGTATGACCATGGGCAGGTAAAGAATAATTACATGAGAACTTACCGTAACAGTAGATCTTTGAGGGAAAATTTGTCTTCTGGTCACACCTATGGAACTTAGCCATCAGGCACTAGGATCCCATAGAAGCTTTTCTGCAGCATTATACTCAGGGCTGCCCACGCTGACGTCTGGCTCAGACATCACTCACCATATAAAAGCATGGGCAGCCCTGCTCACTCCTCAGTTCTTTTCCTAGCTGGAGGCCATGAGAGTAAAGAGTCCCACTAGGGAACCAAGGAGGGAGAAAAATGTGCCCAGCAAGCAGAAAGGCTGGAGCAACAGGACAGCTGAGCTGGAGAGAGAGAGAGAGAGAGAGAGAGAAAGGGGAATGGAGGGTGGGACAGCATGACCTGATGACGGAGATTCCGTTGAAGATCTACTGTTATGTTAAGTTCTTATGTAACTGTTCTATCTTCTTCGGGGATATCTGTCATCAGGTCCCACCTATGGAACAAGTCCCAAGCAGTGCTGTGAGCAAGTACAGTCTGGGTAGCAGGAGATCAGAGGCCTAAGAAAGAAGGCCCTGAAGCATAGCAAAGCCAAAGCCTGCCCTTCTTCAGGATACAATGTTCAGACTGTAGTGCTTGGTTAAAGTGCAGACAGTACTCCAAGTTGCAGCAGTGCAAATCTCGGCTGCAGACATGCCTCTGAAACAAGCAATTGAAGTGGCCATGCCCCTGGTAGAATGGCCCTTAACAACCCCAGGAAGTTCCTTATTATACTTCCTGTAACCAAAAAAATACAGTTGGCCAACCATTTGCACAAGCACTGTTTCGAAACTAGAGTGCCCTCTCTACCAGGGGTGAAATAAATAAATGTTTGCACTTCCTGTAGTCCTTGGTATGGTGTGTAAAGTAATGCAAAATTCTATGCACATCCAAAGTATGGAGCAATACTTGCCCTGGATTGGCCTGCTCCAGATAATAAACAGGTAGGTGGATAAATTGGTTTAGGGTAAACTCAGACACCGCCTTAGGAAGAAACCTAGGATTAGTATGCAAAGAGACCCTGTCTTTGTGGAAAATCAGATAAGGCTGCTCACATGAGAGCCTGTAGCTCTGAAATTCTTCGAGCAGAAGTAATGGCAAATAAAAGTAATGCTTTCCACGACAGAAAGCGCAGCTTGCAAGACATGGCTGGCTCAAAAGGAGGCAGGATCAACTTCTTCAAAACAAAATTAAGATCCCAAACTGCAACCAGGTTACAGATGGGAGGCTTCAAGTGGAGAATGCCTCTCAGAAAAGTACAGGCCACATCCAGCTGTGCTACTGTACGGTCATCAATGGGCACAAGAAAGGCTGATAAGGCAGACAGGTGCACTTTAAGGGAGGAATATTTGAGACCGGCATCAGACAAGGACAGGAGATGCTCCAAAACCTGGTTCACTGGACAGGTGAAAGGGTCCAGTTGGTGAGAGGCAGCCCAGATAGCAAACTGCTTCCACTTCACAGAGTAAAAGGCCCTAGTGGAAGGTTTTCTGGCAGCCACCAGGACATTAGCCACCTTCTGAGACACCCCAAACCGAGCAATGGCTATGTCCTCAGGAGCCATGCATGCAGGTGGAAGGACTTGAGGTCTGGATGGACCAGGGTCCCCTGTGCTTGTATCAACAGGCCCTGGCAGAGGGGCAGGGGAACTGGACGTTCCACATTCTATTGTTGCAGTAATGGAAACAATATCTGCCTCAGCCAAAATGGGACTACCAGAATCAGGGTGGCACCCCCTCCATTTCTAGCTTGATGAGAACCCTCTGAATCAGAAGGAAGGGAAAGAATGTGTAAAGAAACCTCCCTTTCCAGGAGAGGGACAATGCATCTCACCAGAAAACTCCACACCCTGGATCTAGCGAACAGAAACACAGGAGTTTTGTGTTGACTGGGGATGCAAAAAGGTCCAACTCTGGATGACCCCACCTGTCAAACAGGTCTTCTGTGACCGAGGTCAGCATTTCTCACTTGTGCACTTTGGACTGTGACCATCTGAGGCTATCCGTCAAGGCATTTTGGGCACCTGGCACATGGATGGCGGACAGTTCTAGACCATGATCTAGAGCCCAGTATCAGACTCTCATTGCTTCCCCGGCACAGAGGGTAGGAATGGGTCCCTCCTGACTTGTTGATGTAATAGACTACATGAAGATTGTCCAACTGCACCAACAGAGGACCCGGGGAGAGATGGTTCTGGGAGGCATGGAAGGCATACAGAACTGTACAGCGTTTCTGTGGAAGTGAGTCTCCCCGTGAGACCAGAGGCCCTGGGTCTGATAGGAGCCTAGATGGACTCCCCAACCCTGACCAAAACCATCTGTAGTGAGGATTTGTAGAGGGGTGGGGATAAGAAAGGTGACTCCCTTTAAGAGATTGGCCAGGTTCATTCACCAGTGAACAGCACTGTGTGAACTGGCAAGGAAACAAGAACCAGCTGATCTAGACCGCCTGAACACAAATCCCATTGAACCCTGAGGGCCCACAGTGGAATCTTCATGTGCAACCTGGCCAGAGGGACCATCACAATGGCTACAGCCATAAGGCCTAGTAGCCTAAGGAAAAGTTCTGGCTGGAACATGCCGGCTCTGAGCCACCTCCTGGGCCGGGACAATAAGGCAGCCTGCCCTGTCCTGAGGAAGGAAGGCCTTGCCCAGAGTAGAGTCCAAGACTGCCCCTATGCATTGTAATCTCTGAGAAGGGGTCAGCACAGACTTGGGCCAATTGACCATGATGCCCAAGGAGTGGAACAACTGCAGGGTGCATTTCAGAGCAGACAACAAGAGTTCTCTGGACTGGGCTTTCAGTAACCAGTCGTCCAGGTATGGAAACACAGAGGCCTTCAAGCCAAAAGGCTGCTGCTACAGTTGCTAAGCACTTGGTAAAGACCCATGGTGCAGAGGATAAGCCAAAGGGCAATACCCTGAACTGGTAATGCTCCCCCTGAAACAGGAACAGCAGGTAATGCCTGTTGGGGGGGGGGGCGCAAACCATAATATGCAGATAGGCATCCTGCATATCGAAAGAGCATAGCCAGTCCCCCTGCTTGATCAGCAGGAGAAGACCGTGCACAGTGACCATCTGGAACTTTTTGTACTGGATAAAATGGTTCAGTTCGATCACTGCCTTGTGCAGGCAGGATCCATAACACACAGTGGGCAACAACTTTACCCCCTTTCCCCTTTACTGCACCCTCTCAGTCACTGCTAGATCACTGCCTTGTGCAGGGAGGGTTACCCAGCACACTGGTGGGGTACTACTTCCCCCACTATAGTTGACCTCTGCTACCCCCTCCTACAACATCCCTCCCCTAACACCCCCCCCCTCGCATCACTATATATAAATAACTCATCGCCTACAACCAGTGACCTACCAACAGAACTGTCCAACGCCCTGCCCAGATAAGAATAGCAGGACATTGTTGAATTTCAACTCCCCTTCCCCTTGGATACCCCCATCTACATACCTCTCTCTCCCATCACCCTTCCACACTCTACCTCTTCTCTCTTCCTACTCCCCTTCTGGTTAACACAGCCTAACACTGGCCTACCCCTACACTCAATTAAGCACTTATAACATACCCCATACCCCTCTTATATGCATTTTAGCCCACCCTGTCGCCTGTTTGCCTTGAAAAATTGTGCTCTGTCTGAGTCTCTCCATAAATTTCCTTTCCCTTCTTCCATTCTACCCTCTGCAATTTTTCATTCCCTCCTTCCACTCTTCCTCTCTCTACTCCAAACACTGTAAATCTTGTATATCTGTGTTACATTAATGGCTACCAATTACTATTGGGTCACCTTACCATCTAGTGCTACACACTGTTGCCAAGTTATAATGTGTGTTCCAGTGTTACCAACTGTCACCAACTGTTGACAATTTGCTATATGTGTCTTCATATCTACTATACTTAACTATTGCATTGTTAGCCAGTGTTATCCATCTGTAATCCCTCCCGCTCTCATTGTATGCAAGTAAGGAAACTGTATTCCAACATTGTAACATTTCTCTGTATTCTATCCCATTGTTCCCTACCCCCTAGGTCACACCGGGAGACAAACAACTTGTTGCTCAGTGTGCCTTCCTGGTGAAACATTTCAATAAATAAATAGTTTGTTGAGGTCTAGAATGGACCTCAGGCCCCATGTTCTCTTGGGAACGAGGAAGAACCTGAAATAGAACCCCTTGTTCCTTTGCCCCTGGACACTGGTTCTATGGCCTGTTTGCGCAGCAAGGTAAGGACCTCCTCTCTGAGTACCTCTGTGTGGTCTGGAGGATAAAACAGGAGGACTGGGAGAACATCTGGAGGCTGCTCTAGAAGCTCGAGAGCATTTCCCTGTTCAGTTATCTGCAGGATCCAAGCATCTATTGTGATGGTTCTCCATTGGGGCAACTGGCCAAACAACCTGCCTCTGACCACCACCTCCTGGCTCAGGAGAGGAGAAGGGGGTCCAGCAAGGAGTCAGGCAGAGGCTGAACCAGCAGCAGGGGCCGCACTGCCGCCTCTGGATTGCTTGGCCGAGGGGACGGCAGAGGAAGAGGGAGCAGGCAAGGCTGGGCTGACTCTGTGTTTACCTTGAAGCCTGCCTCCGGGACCCGACTTGTTGGAAGGCTTCCGAAAGGAGGACTGTGGTCTACTCCTGGGCTGGGTATGATATAAGGAGTGGACAGACCAAACAGCCCTACCAGAAGCCTGCAGCTCATTAATAATGTCCTGCACATTAGGACCAAAATGTTTGTGATCCACAAAAGGGGAATTTAACACTTTTTGTTGGATGTCACTGGCAAAGCCAGAGACCCACAGCCAGGAGTGCCATTTGAGGCAAATGCCACATGTAGCTGCCCAACTGTAGTGTCAACCATGTTATAGATGGCTCTGAGGAAGTGCCTGCTAACCTCCTCCGAGGCCTGGAGTACCTTGAGAAGCTCCTGCTTGTGAGAACCCTCAGGAAAGGTCTGAGCAATCATTTTGCCCTTCCTCCAAACAGTATGCTGGCACTTAATAAGATAATCAATCAATTAATCAAAATCTTTATTTAACCAGGTGGGCACCATTGAGCAAGCTCATTTTCCAGGTGAACCTGGGGTTGGTCATACAAAGGAAGAATACACACAATGGATAGCAGCATATACAATGCAGGTATGTAACAGCAAAAGACATGTGTAGATACAGGTGCAAGAATAAGTACAGGATACAATACAAGGAACGTTATGCAGTTAGTCAAATTTGTGTGATAAGACAAATAATTGGCAGTTCGAAGGCCAAGGGTGGCTGAGGCAAAAGTCCTTTTGCCCCACAGATCCAACCTTCTGGACTCCCAGTCCGGGGGCCGGGGCAGGGAGTTGAGGTGCTTAGGGGCCTTAGTCTTGTCATGAGCAGCTTTAATGACCACAGAGTCAGTCTCAGGCTGGGCTGCATAAAAGGGCAACCCTTGAGGTACCTGATAAACCTGGTCTTCCCTCCTAGAAACAGCTGGCACCATATTGGGTCGGCGCCAGGCTGCCATGGCTGCATCATTCAAGGCTGACAGCAGAGGAGGAATAATATTAGGTCCATTCACAGTGGAGAGAATTCGGGGAGGAACTAACAAGACTGAAGGTGGATAAAGCCATGGGGCCAGATGACATACACCCAAGGATATTAAGGGAGCTGCGGAGGGAACTAGCAGCACCTCTGGCCACCCTGTTCACAAAGTCACAACACAGGCATGGTTCCAAAGGACTGGAGGAGGGCACATGTAGTCCCACTGCACAAAAGTGGCAGTAGGGTGCAAGCAGGGAACTACAGGCCAGTAAGCCTCACCTCAGTAGTGAGGAAGATCATGGAGACACTGCTGAAAGAAAGGATGGTGTCAGACCCGGAATCCTTTGGTGCCCAGGATCTGAGGAAGAATGGATTCACATCAGGAAGGTCTTGTCAAACGAATCTAATAGATTTTTTGATTGGGTGACTAGGGAAGTGAATCAGGAAGGGGCCGTAGATGTTGCCTACCTGGATTTCAGCAAAGCCTTCAATACTGTCCCACACAGAAAGGCTGGTTAACAAGATGAGTAGTCTGGGCATGGGGCAGAAGGTGATAGAGTGGGTTAGAAACTGGCTGACGGACAGAAGGCAGAGGGTGGTGATAAATGGGATCCAATCCGGGGAGAGAGGGGTGACCAGCGGAGTACCACAAGGATCAGTACTGGGACCAGTCCTGTTCAATATCTTCATTAGTGACATTGCAGAAGGGCTGGAAGGAAATGTCTGCCTATTTGCAGATAACACCGAGATCTTCAACAGGGCGGATACTCCGGAGGGGTTCCAAAAATGAAGAGGGGCCTGGAGAAGCATGAAATATGGTCGGAGGTGTGGCAACTGAGGTTCAATGTGAAAAAGTGCAAGATAATGCACCTGGGTAGGGGAAGCCCTGGGGAGAGCTACAGGATGGGGGGGCGCTGACCATCACCAAAGAGGAGAGGGACCTATGTGTTATCATATCTGATGACCTTCAGGTATCAAAGCAGTGTGCAAAGGCTGAAGGGAGGGCCAGTGGCATGCTGGGGTGCAGAGGTATTACTAGTAGGAGGCAGGAAGTGGTGATGCCATTGTATAAAACACAGGTAAGGCCTCACCTGGAGTACTGCAAGCAGTACTGGAGACCACACATGCATAAGGACATAAACAAGGTGGAGGCTGTCCAGAGAAGGGCAACACAGATGGTGCATGGTTTGCACCACAAAACATATGAGAGACAGCTGGCCCAATGGCGCCAAGGGCCCAGGTTCGGGAGCAAGCACGGGTAGCTGAGGGCTGGCAGGGGAGGAGAGGGGTCGAGCGTCCGATGGACTGCTCTTCCTCCAGGAGGGGTCCCCAGCGGTCGGTGTCCGACTGCCCCGGCGGAGGCTGGGGCTGGGGACACACGCCACACCGGGAGGGAGTCGAGGGCAGATGCCCGGATGAGGACGCCATGCCGCTACAGCCGCCATGCCAATGTATGCCTCCCGACTCCAGGGAATTCAGAACAGGGAAAATGGCACGTCATGGCGGGCTTGATAGCGTCGTCAAGGGACGCCTAGCCCAAGGCTCTCTGCAGTGACTGGATCCTGTGTCGGGAGAGATAGGGGTCTCCACCACCTTGCCATGTTGGGGGGGGGAAGGAAGCCACAGGGGTATGCAGTGAAGCCCCAGGTGGGAGCCAGAGTGGTCTGGGTGGCGGCCAGAGGAGGTGGATGCCTGGACATGGATGGCAGACCGGGGACCAAAGTAAGAAAAATGACCAACAAAAAAAAGATATGAGAGACTAAGAGACTTGGAGGAAAGGAGAGGAAGGGGCGACATGACAGAAACTTTTAAGTACTTCAAGGGCATAAACAAGGTGCAGGTGGAAGCTCTTTTCCAGTGTAGAAAAGATACCAGAACGAGGAAGCAGGATATGAAATTGGAAGGGGGTGGGGAATTAAGAGATAATGTGAGAAAGTTTTTCTACACAGGGAGGGTAGTGAACGCTTGAAACAGTCTGCCACAAGAGGTGGTAGGGGCAAGCACAGTGGAGGGGTTTAAACATTCCTGGGACAAGCACAGAGGAACCTTGGATGGGAAGGGAGTGATGAAAAGCCACTGACCACTTAGGGTGAGTGAATGCATACATGTATAGGGCCTACAGACAGACTGGATGGGCGTAGCAGTCCTTGTCTGCCGACAATTTCTATGTTTCCAGGTGGAGACTCAGGAATCTCCAAGAAGTCCTTCATATTCCTCCTGGTTTCATCCTCCTGCGCAGCTTGGAACTCCATTGTGGAGGAGAGCAGTTTCATGACACTGAAAAAGGAGGGGTCCTCGGGGGGGGGGACCTAGGAGTGTGCTTAACAGACTCCTCACTCCTAGAGGACCTAGTGAACCTATAAGAGGTTCCCACATCAACTTCCTCCTCATCCTCCTCTTCCTCAGGGAGAAGATCAGGATGGTACTCTTCTTTGACATTGGACTGCTCTGGAGCAGGCACCGACAAACGCCACACTGACTCTATAGGGGGCATGGGGTGCACGGGTCTAACAGGCATCGCAAATGAAACAGCCGACAACAGCATGGGTGACGAAGGCCCAGGCAGTGTCACCAGCTGTTGGATAAGAGAAGTAGTATTGCAGATTAGAATGGTATTAAGGTAGACAGCAGGGAAGGGAACCATCATCAACACTGGCACCAGAGGGGGCACAAGGTCCTGGTCGACAACGAACCATTATCTGAAGAGATACTGGGTAGGCCTGGCACTGATGAACCTCAAGGCTCAAAAGGTCTTGACAGGGCAGGGGCCAATGGCCCTTCCAAAGCCCTATGACTGGCGGTAGAGGACTCCACTGTGGGGTCCTGGAAGAAAAAGAGGCCTGCATGGGGTGAGGCACCGATACAGAAGCTGTTGACAGGACAATCCCAGGAGAAAAAGAATCCAGCGGGGACTGGGATCACTGACAGAGAGTGTGGTCCTGGGGCCACTTCTTATCCCATCTAGAATGCTTCTCTGAGGATTTGTCCGGGGCCTTGACAGCCTGGGAGCCCTTGAAGAATGCTGGTGACTGGGTGGAGGGGGATGCAGAAGACTCCTGCTCTCCACTGGCTACTTGTTGCTCCATGAGGAACTTCTGCAGGGCTTTCTTTCATCAACGCTGGGTGGTAAAGGTTGAATTTCTAGCAAGATTCGCAGGTGAGGACATTATGGCCAGGCCAAAGACAGCAGACACAGAGCTGGTGTTCATCGGTGGACAGAACAGATCCGATGAAGGAATAGCTCTCAACATACAAAGGAGAAAGAATTACTTTTAAATAAAAGTGATTAGAAAATAAAAGGTTAAAAAAAAAATTGGCACTCAAACTGAGCGATGAAGTCTCCGTGGAATCCATGAGTGAATGGTCAACAGCGGGGAAAGAACTGAGGAGGGAGTGGGGCAGCTCGTGCTTTTATAGGATGAGTGATGTCAGAGCCTGATGTCGGCATGGGCAGCCCCTAGTAGACTTCTGCAGAAGCGCTTCTATGGGATCCTAGTACCCGACAGCTAAGTTCCATAGGTGTGACCTGACAACAAAGATATCCCGAAGATCTTAACCTCCCAGTGCTCCATTTCACCCAGGTACAGAATGGGTTAAAACAGGACCCCACTGGAAATGAGCTGTTGTATCTCAGCTGAGCTCTGCTGTTTAATAAACTGTAAAATAAACCTGGTCTCCCAAATCTGAATCTCACCACCACTATTTAATGTGTGACAATGAGCATGACGTATTCTCTCCCCATGATCAGGCACACCCAGCCAGAGCTTTCAACCCTCCTACTGTTTTGAGTAATCTCTCTGGGTGTGTTATGCAATGGTTAGTGGCTTATAAAGTGTTTCTGGATAATATGTGCATGAAAGGCACTAAAACATAAGAACATAAGCAACAGCTGGCAGGAGGAGACCTCCAGGCCTATCTTGTCTGCCCGATTTGTGTCGGGAACCTGCATTTCATCCCATCACCAATGTTTATGACCCCACTTTTCCCTCCCCACATCTATTTTCTTGCCCCTACTTCCTCCCTCTGTGTTTGTCCCAGGCTCTTCTGAAGGATCCCACTGTCCTGGATGACACAACTGCCTCAGGTAGCTCACTCCAAAGCATCACCACCTTTTCTGTGAAGAAGTACTTCCTCACATCCCTCCTAAATTTTACTCCCACCATCCTTAGGTTGTGTTCTCTGGTGGAGGCATTTTCTCTTACATTGAAGAGCCCATCCCATGCTACCTTGTTTATACCTTTAGGTAACTGAAGGTGTCTATCATACCCCCCCCCCACCTCCTCTCTTTCAGTGAATACATCCACAGGGACTCCAGCCTTTCCACCCAGTGCTTTATGTTCCTTTGCTGAGCAACTGCTGACACAGAATCCTGGCAGGGTGCAATGATTACACTTCTCAGGCAAAGTCTGGTGATGTGCATTGACTCGTCCATTTACAGAGGGATGGGGCCCTAGTGGGATCATTTTACCCAACAATGGCTAAGTCTGTTGGTTGCGGGCCTGGCCGAGTGAGACCAGTCCTTGAGGCAAACCAGGACATAGCAGCACAGGCCCCACCACGTGGCAGGCTACTTGTCCCAACATCCACGAATTGATGCCACATGGAACAGGTTGTCCAGGATTAAAACAGGAAATTCCTCGAGTTAAAAAACAAACTGACACTAGAATACTACTGTACAAAATTATGTTATCCCCCATTTTGGACTAATTTTATTCCCCTGTCCCCAACCCCAAGAGAGGTCACCACCATGGTGCGCTTCCTCCAGCAGGGATGGCAAATGAGTGTGCTGCCTTCACAGCCAATGCCGGTTCCTACTGTGGCCACAGTGGCTATGCAAATGCCAAGTGGCCTGCACCCTTCCACCATGGGAGTTGAGCACCTCATCACTGCACTGTGCTTCGGGGGCTGACATACAAACCCTGGCCTTCCCAGGTGGCAGTGCACTGTGCTTCTGCCACACAACAGAGCTTGCACTAGTAGACTAGTTTTGAATGAATAATTGAACAAAAAATTGGGAGGCGCTTGGGGGCAAGCTAGGAGGATCAGTGGTACATGGCTGCTCCCAGTGGATGGGCAGAACAGGGAAGGTCGGGGCTGAGCCCTGGGGGAAAGTCGGCTCAAAAAAAAAAAATTTGCAATGCACAGGTGTGCCATTTATGATGCCATGCCTGTGACTTGCAACATTTTTCCTGCATTATCTGGCTGACACTTGAGAATGATTCTGGCAAGTCAAGATGTCTCATCCCGTAACATGTTAAGGAGATGAAGTGATGTACCAGTCACGTCACCGTATGTAAAAGTTGCATTAGTCACTGTACCTGTAAAATTCATGTCTGTAACTCTCCCGGGTCGCACCTGAAAATAGGCACATGGATGTCTAGTGTGACTTACCCGGTAATCAAAAGCAAATAGATAAATAAATAAATAAATGACTTCACCGCATCTCCTAAGCAGCGGTGTCATAACTGTCATCCCAGCTGTACAGCAAGGGCCTATCAGTGGAATCTCAAATGTACTCAATACTCATGTGCAAGTCTAGTTTTTGATGCTAAATATAGGGCCCCCCCAAAAAACAGAGGCCACAACATATCTACAAGGTTGATCTCTAGTAAAAACCAAAAGGTGGCCGATGCCTACAAGACTGCCTACTTACACAACTAGTTAGTGCACCGACTAGGCTGGACACCATCCTGGACGGGGTCCTTACTAACTCACAGGTAGTAAGTGCTACAGGGGATGGGGAGCCACTGGCCAACAGCGACCACAACTCTGTGTGGTTTGAGTTTGCCCTAGGGGTAGAAAAATCACAATCCAAGACAGAAATTTTAAACTTTAGAGGAGTCAATTTTGACAAAATGAGGAATGTAGTCAGAACCAAGTTGTTAAGGATCCAAGAGCATTTAGATGTGGAAGAAATATGGGGGCTGGTTAATGTTAAGTTCCAACTTACTGCCATGAGGTACTGGGCTTCACAGTCCAATACCTTAGGGCAGCATCAGCTGCTGGATAGTAAAACTTTAATTTAGAAGTGCCTCCGTTTAGTAGTGGAAGGGGATAGTAACTGGTGTCGAACCTGCAGACAGCCAATCCCTTCCAGCTTCCTGGTGCCTCCGCTCTGCCCCATGCTATGAGATTTTGTGACGCGTGAGCAGGGAGAGTGCAGGAGCGAGCCCCATACAAGTCAATGACAGTTGAGTGATGGGTTTAATTTTCCTTTAAGAATGCTTAAAATTACAAAAAATGGCTTTTAAAAACAGTTCCGGCTGACTTGTATGGGGCTCGCCCCCGTGCTCTCCCTGCTCACACATCACAAAATCTCAGAGTGCAGAGGCAGAGCAGAGGCACCAGGAAGCTGGAAGGGATCAGCTGGCTGCGGGTTCAACACCAGTTATGATCCCTTCCACTACTAAATGAAGGCACTTCTAAATTAAACTTTTTACCATCCATCAGTTATAAAGCCCAGTACCTTATGTCGGAAAATTCCTTTAAGTTGGCCATTTTAGAGGCTACCAGGATGTGCATAACAACAGTGACCAAAAAGAACAAACACAAAAAAAGCTATATGGTTCAGTAACTAGGTAAGGTCCACAATCAGAACCAAAAGGGAGACATATAGGAACTATAAAAGAATTCAGGAAGACAGTGCATGGGAAGCCTACGTTCAGAAAAACAAAAGCAAAGAGTATGATGAAACCAGCTAAGGTCGCAACAGAGCTTCGGCTTATGGAAGAGGTTAAAGAAGGGAACAAACACTTTTTTAAATATATGCAAGAAAAAAAAGAAAGAAAAGTAGAGGAATAGTTAGACTCAAAGACGGCGACAGAGTAGCGGAGGAGGATGGGCAAAAGGCCATTGTTCTGAACAATGTTTTTTGCTCAGTGTTCATTGAGGAATACAAAGGCCCAGTACCAGGCAGTGGCATCAAGGCTGCTGACAAAGGTGTTCCACAAATGGAAACACCATCGATCACCAACAGTTAGGTTAGCGACACCCTGGATCAATTCGGGGAAGACAAGTCACCAGGGCCTGATGGAATACACCCGAGGGTGCTAAAGGAGCTAGCAAGTGAATTGTCAGGTCCCCTGGCACATTTATTCAGCAGATCACTTCGGACAGAGGTAGTGCCGGGAGACTGGAGAAGAGCTGATGTGGTACCTCTCCACAAGGGAGGGAGTTGGGAGGAAGCAGGCAACTACTGACCGGTCAGCCTTATGCTGGTAGTGGGAAGCTGATGGAAACCTTAATAAAACAAGACTTGGTAGAGTACCTAGATAAGAACGGTCTGCAGGAAGACAGGCAACATGGGTTTGTGGCGGGAAGGTCATGCCAAACTAACCTAATCACATTTTTTGACTGGGTCACTAGGGAACTAGACAGAGGCCACCCAGTGGACCTCCTCTACTTAGATTTCAGTAAGGCCTTTGATTCGGTGCCGCACAACTGTCTGCTGAAAATGTTGGAGGACCTGGGTGCAGCCAAGTGCATAATCCACTGGGTAGGTAATTCACTTAGGGACAGAAAACAGACAGTAGTGGTCAATGGGGTGAGGTCTGATGAAGGCATGGTCACTAGTGGTGTGCCCCAAAGCTCAGTGTTGGAACCAGTCCCATTTAATGACTTTATCAATGACATTGGCATAGGTATTCATGGCAAAATTGCCCTATTCAGGGATGATACCAAACAAGGAGAAGTGTTGACAGCACGGAGGTTGTTAAGGACCTACCAAGGCTGGAAAGATGGTTCAATATCTGGCAGCTGAAGTTCAACGCTAAAAAATGTAAGGTGATGCATTTGGGTAAAGGGAACCCAAGGGCAGAGTACCACCTCAACAGAGTCCAGCTCAGCACCACAAAGGAAGAACAGGATCTAGATGTCATCATAAGAAGCACCCTTGAACAGACAAGCCAATGCAGCAAAGCTTATAGCAAGGCCAACAAAATGCTGTGGTGCATAGGGAGAGGATTCGACAGCATGAGGAAGGAGGTAATACTGCCACTCTACAGGTCCCTGGTAAGGTCCCATCTGGAGTACTGTGTCCAGTTTTGGAGTCCACATCTGAAAAAGGATATAAACAGGTTGGAGCCTGTTCAGAGAAGAGCAATCAAAATGATCCAGAGCCTTCAAGGGCACTCATACAAGGAGAATCTGGAAGCACTGAACATGCTCTCACTGGAGACAATGAGGGAAAGGGGAGACATGATTGAAACATATAAGTTCCTGAAAGGAATAAATAAGGTGCCATCCTCAGACCTGTTCAACACAGTCCCCAACTCTAACACTAGAGGGCACGCGTGGAAGTTTACGTGGGGAAGGGGCTTCAAGAAGGAGCTTAGGAAACACTATTTTATAGAAAAAGACTCGTGGAGCCATGGAATAAACTGCCAGCTGAGGTACTGGAAGCAAAGTCCGTGACATCATTCAAGCTGAGGTGGGCTAAAGTGTGATCAAAAGCAACAGCAGCAGTAGGAGGCATTAGGCAGAAGGGGGGGGCCGGGGTAGGTCCTGGGATCTGAGAAGGTCCAAGGAACACATGGGCAGACTGGATGGACCCTTGGTCTATTTCTGCCATCTTTCTTTCTCTGTTTGTATCTGCACGGTTTATAATGGTAAACTATTATAACAATTGTGTAACCTGATTTTTTGGCCACAAAGATTCTGTGCCTGAAGTTGGGTCACAAAATATATTTTTCCATCCAATTTGGGCAGCCAAATGTCTGTAATTTTGCTAAAATTAACAAGGTAAAAGGGTTCACTTATGTACGAGGTCGACTTATAGCCAAGAATCTACGGTACATGAAGACTGCTGTGGACACTGCTCTTGTAAGTAGTCTCAAGTTCATTCTTGGAGTATGAGAACTGTGAACCCGTAGGCAGGTGGTTCCAATACCCTATAAAAGTCACATCACTCTCAGTCTCCATGACATTATAAACACTCATGGACTCTCAATATTAAAAAAAAAAAACAGTTACAAAAAACTCCTGCATACAGAATAAGTACTTCAGTGAAAGTCCACTACTCTTTAACATACTGTAGAAAGGGGATTCCCCACAGTGTGTACGTCCTACCTCGTCTGTCCTCCCCAAGTGCGCCACTTTGTATTTTGATATGCTGAAGAAGAGTTTCCAGGAATCGGACTGAATCATCAGCTTACTCAAATGCTTCTGAAGTTTGTTCCCATCCTCAGGGGAGTCCACCAACCTGGCCCTCTTAATGACTTCAGTATACTTAAACAACTTGAAGACCCCAGCTTCCAGATCATTCATGAATATATGTTAAAGCAGCAGTGCAATGAAAAAAGTTATTCCAAAAGCTAATTTTCTGCTATGGTTATGAAAAATATTGACGGAACTGTTGATTTGGGTTTTCTGGATGCTTCCTATGCTGTGTACTGTACATCTGAATTTTTGTCTGGACTCACTCTCCTTGGGTCCTCAATATTATTTGTATGCAAAAATTAGGCGGCCATCTTTTTTCTTGAGAAATAATTATTTTTGAACTTTCATAAAATTCTTAAATGATAAAAAAAAATGAACATTTTACCACCAAAGTAAACTGGAAGACATTTGGCACCAATTAGGAAGAAAAAAAAGTGGGTTCAAATTTTAACCCATTTTCATTGCACTGCTGCTTTAAACAGCAGTTAAATGTTCTCTTAAAGAGGAAAAGTTAGCACTAAGAGCCCTCCACCCAAGTGTGGGTCTGGTCCCAAGTCTATAGCCTACAGTGCACATTAGAGCTTTTGTAAGCTCCAATCAGATGTTTGCTGGTCCCGCTGTTCAAGAAGGCTGTAGTACAGTCCTCAGTGACTGTAATCTCAGCCCAAGGAGAACAGCAGAATGAGTACAAAAAAATCAGAGCTTATAAAGCCCTAACATGCATGGCACGTGATTGAGTCTCCCACTGCTTTTGGGGCGGGGGGGCGGAGCTAGCGGCCAACCGGTGTAGACGCTTATGTCTGAGCTCTGTCTTTATCGCATACAAACTAAAACTTCGTGTGTGTCAAAATTACATTTTTTATGGCAGTGTTGAATCCTGTGGATGGTACCTACCTTGAGCTACAAATTGATGCATTTTGGAAGCTGTTACAGCATGGGATGTCAGAAATACTAACACCCAACTGACTCTGGGAAGGGGAAGCAACCTGCACCAGCTGGCCCATCAAGCAGCCGACAGTCACTGAGTGCAACTTCAGAGGTGGAACCTACATTGAAGGTCATGAAGACCACGGTCCTTCAAGTGGTAAAAGAACTGTCTGACCGCTCACAGCGTGTAAAAATTAATGGGACCTACTCAGACATCTGTCCCATCTTTTCTGGGGTTCCCCAGGGCTCCATTCTGGGCCCCTTACTATTCTCCCTTTACCTTAACACCCTTCCACGCTCTTGCTCGGGGAACATTCTATTGTACGCTGATGATGCAGTCATCTTTGCCTCAAGTCGTAATCCTACTGCCCTCCAGGACTCGCTGCAGAAGTCCTTCACTGAAGCCGAGGGCTGGTTCAAGGAACATAGATTGCGATAAATCTTAAAAAACAAAACCATGTTCTTCACTCATCCGCAAAACAAGTCCTGCAACTTCAAACTCCTCATTCACTCTGGGTCCTCATTCCCACTCAAACAAGTTTGCTCCTATAAATACCTAGGGATCCATTTTGACCCCTCCCTCTCCTTCCATGGACACATCACTGCCCTAGCCACTGCCACTAATATCCGATTGGGCATCTTACATCGGTATAAACACTGCCTCCCCCCGGAGGCTCTTCGACTCGCAGTCACCTCCTCTATCCTGTCCCTAGTGGACTATGGACTGCCGGTGTATGGTGCTGCTGATCAGACCGCACTCCATAAAATTTGCACTACTCTGAATAAGGCCTGCAGGTTAATTACTGGAGCATCTAGGATGACACACACCTGTCTACTGTATGCTAAAGCGCTGGTACTTGATCTCGACGAGCGCCTCAAATATCTTACCTGTACCTTACAAAAAGACCCTCCTTGGGCTTTCTCCACCAGGATTGACCACCACTATCGCTCTGTCCCACTAGTTCATACTTGGACCTCTGGGAAAACCTCTCTTGTTATCCCTAGAGCTAGGACCTCTCACGGCCAAAGAGCCTTCAGCTTTAGGGCCCCCTCCTGGTTCAACACACTGCCCCCCTCCATCTCCGAAGCTCCAACTATATGGTGCTTCAAAACTTCCTTACGTACCACCTTATTAACACCCGATGCTGTAACTGCCACTAGTCAAAGCCGTACTCAATACTTATGACAAAGCTTATTACTAAGCTGCTAAGGACGACATAACTCTGGTATTGTTTGCATCCATCCTACCTGTACCAGCTTGTTTGTATCTATGTCTTAATTTTACTGTTATACTTATGTGTTGTACTGCTATACTGTGTATTTTGGTTTGTCTTACTGTGACAAGGTACCTTTGTAAATGAGCCTATGGCTCAAAGGTTTTCCCAAACTGCTGTTTAAATAAAATAAAACTCTTGGCTAAAGCAGACTCTTAATTCCAGAGTCACTGTGCTGGAGACTAAAATGGATCAAGTGATGGCGGAATCAAAATCTACATCTGACCAATCTAATAAAACTATGATGGTGGTGACAGGTCTTGTAAAGGAGAACACACTTTTAAGGCACCGGTTAGAAAACTTGGAAAACTCATCTAGAGCCTAGAATTGCTGAAGGTTTAGAAGAGCAAGACCCTGTTACCTTTGTGCAGTCTTTTTCGTACCTGGTTCGGGTATTTACCGGGTGTTGAGGTTCATCAATCCTATTGCATTATGTCTCGAAATAAATCTGCCAATAAGGGGCTCCCCACTGACACTTCAGGTTATAACAGGTGGCTCACATCAGAGAGAGAAAACTTCTGCAGAAAGCCAGAGTTTGTAGCCCACTAAAGACTGCAGACTCAGGAAATGCTCAATGCTTCCCGGGCTTCAGCTATGTCACATGTGCCCGCCAGAAGAGCATTTGATGGAGTTCGTACAGGGCTGAGAACTGGAGATTGCCCACTCAAACCAATTACTGTAACAGCTCAACTAAAAATCTCTTGTGATGGGAAACCGTTTTTATTCAACGATCCAAAGGAAGCTGGCAAGCGATTGGAAAAGACTAGACAAGACTTTTTGGCAATGGGAACTCAGCAGAACATCTCAGAGACTGAGGGAAAGAGTAGTGATATCCTTTCTTTTCAAATGTTTTAACACTATTTTGTGCCAAATCATTAAAACATAGAAACATAGAATTTGACGGCAGATAAGGACCGCTTGGCCCACCCAGTCTGCCCATTTCCCTACCTACTGGATAAGCTGCAGATCCTAGTTAACCAGCAGCCTACTTCTTCCTACCCCCACCCCCCAGAACTGCCTTATGACTATCCCATGCATGCTTGAATTCCACCACTGATTCTGACTCCACAACCTCCTCCGGAAGGCCGTTCCATGCATCCACAACCCTCTTTGTGAAAAAATGCTTCCTTAAATTACCTCTGAGCCACCCCCCCCATCTTCAAATTGTGCCTCTTGTTCTTGCACCTCTTTTTGAAAGATGCTACCCTCTTGGACTTTGTTGATTCCTTGAGGTGCTACAGTTTCTATCATTCCCCCTCTCCCTCCTTTCCTCGGGGTTATACATATTAAGCTCCATAAGTCTCTCTTCATATGTCTTCCGGTGCAGACCCTGCACCATTTTAGTTGCCCTCCTCTGGACAGCTTCCATCCTGTCTATGTCTTTGCGGAGATTAGGTCTCCAGAACTGCACACAGTACTCCAGATGGGGTCTCACCAGCTGTCTGTACAGAGGGATAATAACTTCCTGTTTTCTACTGGTGATGCCTCTCCCTATGCATCCCAGTATCCCCCCAGCCCTCCTTGCTGCCCTCTCACATTGCTTGCCCATCTTTAGGTCATCTGATATGACTACCCCCAGGTCCCTCTCCATTTTTGTTGTTGTTAGTATCTCACCCCCCATTATGTACTCTTCCCCTGGGTTTTTGTTTCCCAAGTGCATTACCTTGCACTTCTTAGCATTGAATCTAAGCTGCCATACATTTGACCATTCCTCTAACCTTGCCAAGTCCCTCTCATCCTTTTCCACCCCACCTGTGCAACAACTCTGTTGCAGATCTTAGTGTCATCTGCAAAGAGACATACTTTTCCTTCCAGTCCTTCTGCAATGTCGCTATAAAGACATTGAAGATGACCGTCCTATACTGAACTCCTGCGGTACCCCACTAGTAACCCTCCTTCTTCTGAGTGGACTCCATTACTATTACCTCTGTGTCCTATTCTCCAGCCAATTCTTTACCCAGGCTGTCATCTTGGGACCCACACCCAGGCTGGCTAACTTGTATATTAATCTTTGTGTGGACTGTGTCAAATGCCTTGCTAAAGTCTAGGTAGGCCATGTCCACAGCCCCTCCCTGATCTACTGCTTTGGTCACCCAGTCACAGAAATCTATCAGATCTGCCTGGCATGACCTTCCTGCTGTGAATCCATGCTGCCTAGGGTCCTGTGCCCCTCTGGCCTCTAGATACTCGATAATTCTTTCCTTTAGAGGGATTCCATCATTTTCCCTATCACTGAGGTTAAACTAACAGGTCTATAGTTTCCTGCTTCTGCCTTGCTCCCACTTTTGTGAAGGGGAATCACATCTGCCCTTCTCCAGTCCTCGGGTACCACTCCAGCCTCCATGATTTGTTAAAAAGGGTAGCCAGTGGTGTCACTAGTTCTACCCTTAGTTCTTTTAGAATTCTGGGATGAATCCCATCAGGCCCCATTGCTTTGTCCACCTTCAGTTTTAAGAGTTCTTTCAGAACCCTTTCTTCTGTAAATGGGCCGGTATCAACTTCTGTATCCAGCGTGTTACTACTGTTTGTTTTATGTACCTCCCCCTCTTCCTTTGTAAATACTGAGCAAAAATATGTATTTAGTATCTCTGCCTTTCACAGTCTCCTCTGCCCACCCGCCCACCCCTTTATTAAGCCTCACTATCCTCCTTGGTCTTCCTTCGCCTCCTGATGTACCTATAAAAGGTTTTATCCCCTTCTTAACTGAGTTGGCTATCTTTTCCTCGGTTTGGGCCTTTGCTGTTCTGACTGCCTTCCCAGCTTCCTTTTGCTTTAACTGATACAGTTCTCTGTCCTGCTCCTTCATGCATTCCTTGTACTTCCTGAATGCTTTCTTTCTCTTGAACCTTCACTGCCACTTCCTTTGAGAACCATAGTGGTTTCTTACATCGTCTTGTTTTGTTTATTTGCTTCACACAAAGGCTCGTTACCTCTGTGATGGCAGTTTTATTATTCCCCATTGTTCTTCCACCCTCCTTCCTGCCCATTTGCTGGTGCATTCCTTAGGCACTCACCCATTTTGGCAAAGTCAGCCCTCCTAAAGTCCAGTACTTTTGTCTTGTATGGCTTGATCTATTGCTGTGTTTATTGTGAACATACTGTTCGATGGTCGCTAGTTCCCAGATGGCTACCCACTTCTACATCTGTAATCCTCTCCATCTCCATTTGAGAGAATCAAGTCTAATATTGCTCCTCCGAGTGGGCTCCAGTACTAGTTGTTCAAGGCATGCCCCTGTAGGGCATCTAGAATAACTGCACCTCTCGGCGGCAGCTGCAACTGCACTCCAGTTAACATCCGCATATTCAGATCACCCATCAGCAATATCTCCCTTTTTCTGCCATTCTAAGTATACTTTCTATCATTTCCTGTCCATTTCCTCCCCTCGAGAAGGGGGTTCATACAACCCCTGTGCGTGATTGTGGTGCTATTGCCTGTCTCCAAATTTACCCACAGTGCTTTCTCCTCCCTGTTTACCCTTTTTGTTCTGTTGCTTTATTCCTTCCTTATGTAAAGAGCTCCTCCTCCTCCTCTTTTACCCTCCCTGTCCCTCCTGTAGACAGTGTATCCTGCATGTTTATGTCCCAGTCATGGTTTTGTGTGTACCATGTTTCTGTGACTGCCACGATATCCAGATGTTCCTCCTCCATCAAGGCCACTAATTCAGGAAGCTTGTTACCCAGACTATGGGCATTAGTACTCATTGCTCTCCATTTTTTGATGGCTTTACCTTCTGTTGCAGCATCCCCCACTGACCGTTCTACCTCAGTCTTTTTCTCATTTAGTACCCTGTTTTGTAGGGAGAGGCTGGGATTTTCCTGCTGCTTGTCAGTGCCTCCCCCTTTGACTAGTTTAAAAGCTTGCCAATGAAGCATTTAAACCGATTGCTCAAAAGACTTGTTCCCTTCCTGGACAGATGCAGACCATCCTGCCAGTATAGGCTGGTGTCCCTCCAGGTGGAACCCCAGTCCCCAATGAAGCCAAACCCCTGTGCTCCGCACCATTTTTTCAACCATTCATTAAACTGCATGGTGCCAATTGCCCTCGCCTCCCCCATGCTTTTGACAGGCAGCACCTCTGAGAAGGATACTGTGTGTGCTACTCATCTTAGGTCCCTCCCCAACTCTGCAATGTCCTCCTGCACTGCTCTAATCTCATGATGAACCAAGTCATTTGTCCCTAGGTGGACAATTACGTCCAGCTCGGGATCCCTTGCAGCTGTTCTCGTGATCCTGAGGATGCACTTCCTGTCCCTCCAAGCCATGGCACCAGGCAGGCATCTTACTTCATTTTTCCCAGCTCCCCCCAGTTCTATACCCCTAATAATTGAGTCCCCCACCAGGAGCTGCTTTCTTTCCCTTTGGTGCCCTCTGCCTCCTTTCTGTGGGCCTCCCTTGTGACAGATATCATCAGTCTTCTCTACGGGTGCATCCATAGGGGAGCTATGCTCCCCCAGAATGGTGTATGTATTGTGGAGTGGAACAATTGACTGGGTGTGCCTCTGTTCCACCCTCCTCACCCTCCCTGATCATTGCACTTCTATTACAATTCTGACATGTTCTACTCTGTTAAAACGTTGGGGATTACCTGATAGTGGTTTGGAGGCATAAATGGTGCTGTATTTATTTGGCTAACAAAACCAGAGTTCCTTTTTTTTTTTTTTTTTTTGACTTGCCAGCAGGCTCCAGTGACTCTCTCATGCTCGAGTTAGGATGGCGGTGTCCTCACGGCTCTTTCCGTTCTCAGTAGTAGCAGCAAGGTGTGTGAGAGCAGGAGTTCCAGTACTGAGGGGCCAGGAGTTAGCGGCGTTCAGCCTTCTCGCCCCCAGTCACATGCAGGTAGTTCTGTTTTCCTAAATTAATGATGATTCTCCACTAATTGTTACTTACTTGGTACTTTGGCATGAGTATTGTGTTATTCATTTTTCTCAGCTCATCTGCTTTTTTTTTTATTTTGTTTTTGTAGTTGCAGAGGGAGGGAGGGGAGCTCGGGGGACTACAGCTGTCCTAGTATGGATTATTTACATGCAGCCTTTTGTTTTCTGGACCTTTTACGGCTCCGGTAGGGGCGTACATCCTTGTTGGAAAGAACAATTAATTTTATTTTTAAAAATACTGTCTATTATAGGTACAGATTTATGTCGCACAGCTCATCAGTATAAGACTTTATTTGGACTGTTAGTAACAGACTCTTCAGTCGATCCTGCTGTAACAAGAGCTGATTGTACAGTATCCTACCATAGTTATATGTAGCAATCAGTTTACAGGTCTCTCAGCTATCCATGCTTTATTTGTCCTGTTTTATTGCAAAATGAATAAAGAAAGTTAAAAGAATCTCTCAATGCTGCAGCCCTGCTCTGGTGTCAGCTGCAGAGGATTTTGGGATTTGAAGTTGCAGAAAATGTCAGCTTGCAAGTCAGCCGAATCGATCTACTTTACTGCAGTAAAAAGTAAGTAGAAAAGATTTAAAAAAAAAAGTTTGCATACAAATTGCAAATTGGGACCAGCTTCACACTTGAGTGTGGGTCCGTTAGTGCTGACTGTTCACCTTTAAAATTATGCTTAACATCCAGGTCAAATATAAGCAATGCAAATTTATTTACCCCAGTATGTCACTTCGTTAGAGGGGTGGCGCCAGGAACAATGTGGGCAAAATAAATTTGCTGCCTGCACTTTAAATTCTTTCCTGTGGCTTCTTCTGTGTGCTGCATTCAGGGCTGCTAACTCAGTTTTAAGTTACCCGCTTTGGGGGGGGTGGGGCGCCCATGGCCTTGTACTTTTCAAGAAGTTATTTTCTCCTACTGTTTCTGGGAGGATACCTTCACTTAGCACTTTATTATTATCTGCTATATTACTTCCTGCAAAGGTGATCATGAAGGTGAAATTCTTCCCTGTTGGCTGTAGTCTGACGGTTCAAGCTTTTCTCACTTCATTTTGCTTCGACAGCAAACCACTCCTGTAAACCTCCAGCAACAAAGCAATTGAAGCTTATCAATAACGCAGATTTTTTAAATCCTTGTTCCATAATAACCTGAAGTGCTGTGATTATTTTGCTTCAAAATAATGTTTTGCTTTTTAAGAAGTATTAAAGTAACTGTTCGAGGTGCTGAACAAAACTGATCATTATTCAATCAACTGAAAGTGGCTTGTCCTGTTAAATAGAAATAATATACGCTATATAAAAGACTGAACATCTAACTTCAGTATAAACATTTTGACAGAAATTAAATCATCAAGTCATAGCATTAATAAAAGATGAAGAACCTGGAGTCTACTTCATTTTCAAGAATTATAATCATGATTGTCATCCTACATTCAGAAGCTTTAAGACTGAATCACGGTGCCTCTGTCTGTGGTTATAATTAAAAACACTGGCTGCTAAGCCACCCCGGTGATGCAGAGGGTTGAGGTACTGGACGCTTTACCTAGCGCCACGCTGGTGACCTGGGTTCGCGAACAACCTCGGGTCAGACAGCAGGCACGGGGCATGGGGGGAGTGAGGGAGCAAGATTGAGCAGCCGAAGGCAGCTCTCCTCTCGTGGGGTGGTTACTGCCCCCATAGTTCCACTCTCACTGGGCGGAGGTCTGGTGGGAAGCGTAAGCAGGAGGGGGTGGCAGTGTTGTGGCCAGGAGTGTGCCCCAGGCATGGGGACAGGGAAAACAGGGGGAAAAGCTGATAAAAATCTATATATAAAAAATATATATATATATATATATATATATATATATATATATATATAAAAACATGGGCTGCTGCTCTGGCATCGCAGTTAAGGCGCTCACCTTCTACTCGGGGTGGAGGGGGTCTATTTCCACTTAGAGCAGGAGGTGGACAGGTAGTCCCTGGAAGTTGAGGAAAGTACAATTACATAAGAACTTACTGTAACAGTAGATCTTCAAGAGAGGTTCCTGCAACAGGTCATTAAATATAGGACTGCACCCTCTGGTGTCAGGACCGCACGGCAAACTTTTCCAGCAGTGTCTGGCGGGGGACCACCCACCCCACATCACGTGACGTGATGGATGTCAGCGTGACCCTTATATAGTGGGCGGTCCCCACGCCCACATTCCAGTTCTCCCACCAGAGGATGAGACAGAAGAAAGTATGAAATCCTGGAGCCCAGTTCAGAATGGCTGAAAGAAATGCAGAAAACTGGGGGAAAGGAGGGAGAGAAAAGGTGACCTACTGCAGAAGCCTCTCTCGAAAATCTACTGTTATGGTAAGTTCTTACATAACTGTACTATCTTACTTTGAGAGGGTTCCTGCAGTAGGTCACTACATATAGGACTGAATTCCAAGCACTCACTCATAGAGAGACTGAGAGAGTCACGGGAAGAGAAGCAACAGAAAGACAGCACAGGACCAGCTTAAGACAGTAGGCCCTGCAAGACAGCGAGGCCAAACCTGACCAGGCGCCTAGAGGCAATGTCCAGACTGTAATGCTTCATGAAGGTATGGACAGAACTCCAGGTTACTGCCACACAGATCTCTGCTGCAGAAACATTTCGCAGGAACACCGTAGAGGTAGCCATGCCTCTAGTAGAGTGACCTCTAACCTCCCCCGAAAGAGGTTTGTTGTACTTCTGGTAACAGAAGCGAATGCAGTTACCTTGCCATTTAGAAAGGCACTGTATAGAAACTATAGATCCCAAGAATTTGGGGGCAAAGGAGACAAAAAGCTGATCAGATTTTCTGGACTCCTTAGTACGATGAATGTAGCATCTGAGGATTCTGTGAACATCCAAGGTGTGAAGGAGATGCTCCCCCGTTTGAATGAATAGGGCAATAAACTGTGAGTTTAACCATCTGGTTTAAGGTGAACTCAGAAACCACCTTAGGAAGAAACTTAGGATTAGTACTCAGGACCGCTGGTCCTTGTGGAAAATCAAATAAGGCTCCTTATGCATCAGGGCCTTAAGATCGGAAATCTTACGAGGAGAAGTAATGGCAACTAAAAATAGTGCCTTCCAAGAAAGGTAGCACGTGTCACAGCTCATCACTGATTCAAAAGGAGGAAACGTAAGCTTCTCTAGCACAAAATTCAAATCCCAAGGTGGGGTGGGGTTACGAATTGAGAGATTTTAGGTGGAGGATCCACTTCAAAAAGGTCTTAAGAGACCTCTAACTGAGCCACGGTTTTCCCCTCCGCCGGCACGTGGTAGTCCGAGATGGCCAAGTGAAATTTAAGGGATGAATACGACAGACCCAAATCAGCCAGGTGAAGGAGGTACTCCATGATCCGAGGAGTGGAGCAGGTAAAAGGATCCAAGCCTTTGGAAGTCGTCCAAATGGAAAAACGCTTCCATTTCATGGCATAGGTGGATCAGGTGGAGGGTTTTCTGGCTTCCACGAGGATCTGAATTACCTTTTGGGAGACCCCAAAGCGAGCTCTGATTATAACTGAAGAAGCCACACATGAAGATGCAATGTCCCGAGTCCTGGATGTGCCAACCTGCCTTGATCCTGAGTCAACAGGTCGTGTCTGAGAGGTAAAGGAATTGGGGGTTCCACTGAGAGCTGTTGCATTAGTGGAAACCAAATTTGCCTCGGCCAGAGAGGAGCAACTAGAATCATTTGTGCTCCCTCTGCATGGAGTTTAAAAAGTACCCTCTGAAGAATGGGAAAGGGAGGGAAGGCATACAAGAACTTCCCTGTCCAACTTAGTGACAACGTGTCATGCCAGAAAGCTCCAGGTTCTGGAACGAGCGAGCAAAAGCTGAGAAGTTTTGCGCTGGATGGGGAGGTGAACAGATTGATCCTGGGTGACCCCACCTCTGGAAGAGAGTGTCTGCTACCTCCTGACTTAATTCCCTTTCATGGGCGAGGGACGACATCCAACTGAGGCTGTAATTCAGGATGTTGCGAATGCCTGGAACGTGCATGGCTGTGAGAAATGGGTTGTGCTGGACTGCCCTATTCCACACCCTCATCGCCTCCCTGCATAGGGGGTACGATCGGGTGCCTCCCTGTTTGTTGATTTACCAGACTACTGACATATTTTCTATCTGAATCAGCAGTGTTCCTCTCAAGAGGATGGTCTGAAAAGCCTGAAGAGCGTAAAGAACCACCCTCATCTCCAGAATATTGATGTGCAAGGACACCTCCGGTTGGGAACATGAACCCTGGGTTCGATGGTCCCCCAGGTGTGCCCCCCAATCCAGGCACAATGCATCTGTGGTGAGGGTCCGGGGGAATTTGAAAGGGAAGTCCCTTGGACAAATTCAAGGGGTCTAGCCACCATTGTAGATCCCTCTTGACTGCTCTGGAGACCAGAACATGGTGGTCCAGATCGTCCAAGCGCTGATCCCATTGGACGCGAAGAGTCCAGTGGGAGAGCCGCATATGCAATCTGGCTAAAGGAACTGTGGAGACAGAGGCTGCCATCAGGCCCAGCAAACATAGCAACTCTCTGGCTGGAGGAGATCTGGATGAGATCACTAGAATGACCTGCTCTCAGAGAGTCTCTGCTCTGTCTAAGGGGAGAAAAGCTCTGCACTGGACTGTATCTAAAACCACCCCTATGAACTGAATGTTCTGAGCGGGGGTTAAAGATGACTTGGGGAGACTGATTCTGATCCCCAGTTGGGAAAAGAGGTCCAAGGTAACCGAGAGGGAGTCCAGAAGGCTGTTCCTGGATGGAGCTGAAAGTAACCAATCATCCAGGTAGGGGAACACCGCTATGCCCTGGTAGTGTAAGGCCGCTGCCACCACCACTAGGCACTTGGTAAAAACCCTGGGTGCAGAGGACAGTCCAAAGGGGAGGGCTGTGAACTGGAAGTGCTCCTCCTGGAACCAAAACCGCAGGAAACGGCGGTGGCCAGGGAAGATCGTGATATGCAGGTAAACGTCCTGCATCTCCAGAGCACAGAGCCAGTAATTCTGCTGCAGAAGGGGCAGGAGGCTCTGAACAGTCAGCATGTGGAACCTCTTGTACTCGACGAAGAGGTTCAGACTGCTGAAGACCAGGATTGGTCTGAGGTCGCCCGTCTTCTCTGGGACCAGGAAGAAGTGGGAGTAAAACCCCTTTCCTCTCTGGGTGACTGGCATGGGTTCTATTGCTGCCTTTCATTCCACAGTCTTGATCTCCTCCTCGACCAATGGGGCTTGGTGTGGGGAATAGTGCGAGTGACCGGGAGGAGAGTCTGGAGGAAGCTCCAGGAACTCTAGCATATGCCCTTGCAAAATGAGCTGTAGGACCCACGTGTCCAAGGTGATGACCTCCCACTCCTGGACATGAAGGAGAATCTCCCCCCCAACACTGGCTCCATGCTTTGAAGTGGAGGGGAAGGAAGCCTGGGCGAGTCAAGAGGCAGAGGGGGGCAAAGGCCCTCCTGCCGGTCTCTGGGTTAGAGCGGCTGGTGGAGAGGAAAAGGAAGAGCTGGTGACTCGGCTTTTGTTCTGTTTCTTAGGGGGCGCTTGCTTCCCTTGGTGCTTGAACTGGCGCCGAAAGGGCTGCTTCTTGGGGGTACTAGCCCTATACATAGAGCAGATCGATCTAAGGGCCTGACCACTATCCTGGGTGCCCGTGATCAAGTCTTTGGTGTCCCCTCCAAAGAGGACTGATCCTCTAAAAGGAGCGTCCTGAATGGCTGCTTGCACATCTGTAGAAAGACCCGAAATACGCAGCCAAACGTGCCTCCTGAGGCTACTGGCAGTAGCCGAGGAGCGGGCCACCATGTCCACCGAACTGTAGGTGGCCCTGAGAGCATGCTTGCACAAAATCTTCAAGAGATGGAGATCCTTAGCGATCTCTGCCTTAAGGTGAGAATCCACCAGGGAAGAAATCCTGTCCTCCAACCTAGCTAAGGTGGCCTTTTGAAAAGACAACATATGTGTCACATAGTTTAACGAGCGCAGGGCGCAAGTGGCCAAGCAGTAAACCTTTTTGCCATACTGCTCCAATTGTTTGGACTCCTTGTCCAGGGGGACGTGCTTATGTGCTTGGGGTTAGCTAAGCAGTCATGAGCGGCAGTAACAACTATTGAATCTGCCTTGGGATGCGAGTACAGAAAGGGAACACCTTCGGGACAGCAATATATCCTGTCTGCCTTTTTAGGGACAGCAGGAATGGAGTGTGACAGTTTCCAGATAGTGGATTTAAGATCCTCATGTGGTGCAATCCAGGGAGGAACTGGAATGGGGGAGGCAGCCTCTAAATCTAGATGCTCTGCCAAGCACTTCTGCATAGGGTCCAGATCTTCCACATTCCAACTGCTCACTTGTTGGATTATGCGGAGGAGTTCCATAAAAGAAGGGTCCTCCGGAGGGGACTAAGGACACTCTTTGCCCCTAGGAGGAGAGGATAGCTCTTCAGAGGAAGACTAGGATGTGTCAGCATCAGAGTCGGCAGGGCTCTTCACCCACTGGATACTCAAAGTCTGGAAGAGGGATATCCTGAGGGGTAGTACTCGAGACATGTACCGTATGCCAAGAGGCAGGGGATGGAGGAGTCAGGGGCACTACCACCAGACTAGGAAGCCTACTTTCCAAGTCAGGAAAAGAGCTGGGACCTTGTGTCCTTCCACAATGACTGGATCAACATTTGGAAGTCTGGTTGTGCAGGAGGAGGCGGGTTAGCTGGGGGTGAATAAAAATGAGCTCCCAAATCCACAAAGTGAGGAGGGGGGCACCCTTAAAAATATGCGTATCCCTGCTGGAATTCAGGGAAATAGCCCTGGGAATAATGAGGCATCGATGGGACAGACAGCGGAGCAAGGAATGCCTAATGTCCAGAAAAATGCCTGGACAGTAGGTCTTGACCTAGAGGCCTGGATGGGCCAGGATAAATACCCAACATCACAATAGTTGATGTCGGGGTAGCCAATGAAAATGGAATAAACGCTGGGGCAAATCTTAGACATTATGAGGTCCGCCCGCCTGCTTTAAGGAATCCAGGGTCGACACTGAACCCAGACAGGTATCTAAAGAAGATAAGGTGTGTGATAAACTTTACTGAACACTGATTATTATTAATCTGCCATTAAGCATTATTTTCTTTGATCTGTACATATTCATAGAGACTTAGTATGGTTGGATGAAACTGTTTGATGTATGCCAAATTTCTCTGCTAATAAAAATGACATTAAAAAAAAAAAAATGAAAAAAGGAATAAATGTCAGGGCCTGACATGGGGTTAGCCTATGTTAGACCCAAAGAGGTCAGACCCTGCGTGAGAGGCCTATCGATGGGCCCTGATGAAGGGAGCTGACACAAGGGACTTGATGGTGCTACTGATGTTAAAAGAGGCAGGAGGTGGTCTGACATCAGAGTAGTTGATGAAGGATGAGGATCCCTTGGGGGGGATCTAAGGAACTGCAGTAGAATTGGGAAAAGAGAGAACCACTTCTAGGTGTCCTTCCTCCTCTGTCCCAGGCATAGGCTACGGGGCAGAGGGAAACCACTGGGGGAGGTGGAGAGGAAGTCTCCTGGCTGGGCAAAGCCCATGGGGGGGGCCGACACGGGGAAGTCAGAACGCTTTGCTGGACGTCGGGTGAGACGGCATGAGCCTCCGTCAGGAGAGCAATGCCTGAGCAGTCATCAGAGATGGCCGGCTTACCAGGCGAAACAGCGACTGGGTGGTGGAAGGTGAGACCCTCGACCAGCTTATCGGTCAGAGACGAGCGGACAACTGGCTGCTTTTGGGTGGAGTCTGACTTAGCGGCCGGATGGGCCCCGGAAGAGCTGGGGTCCGACTTACCGGCAAGTACCGGGTGTTCGCTAGAGGAGCTAGCAGGTGACTTACCAGTGGAGATAGGTTGAAAGATGACGGCACTGAAGGTTGTCCCAGAAGCTGCCTGGGTCACCACGAGGGTGGGCAGCTGGGAAAGGGCCTTGCTGGTTGAAGGCTTGCTAGCTGAGGATCGGTCCCAGTCCTCATGGTGCTCCTTTTCTCTGTGCCTCTCTTTTTCTTCTTCTGTTTATCTGAAGGGGAAGAAACAGAGTCCCAAATTTTTTGCATCTCCTTCTCAAGAGAAGCCATTCTAGATTAAAGGAGATGGGCCTCCAGAGCCTGCTGTCGCCGTTTGCGGGTGGCCTGGTTGAAACTGGTTGGTAGTCAGGACAGGCCACTGTGTTGTGATACGGGCTTAAACAAAAGAGGCAGAGACGGTGGGCATCTTTGTGGGAAATTTGTGCCCCACACTTAGTGCACTTCTTTGCCTTTGGAAGTGGTGACGGAGAAGACAAAGTGCCGAATTCGGACTGGAATACGATGAAAACAAGAAAATGGCGATCGACAAAGCTGGATGATACCGCGAGGTACTAGCACTGGTCGACGGTGGGAAAGAACTGGAAGGTGGGTGTGGGGACTGCCCACTATACATGGTCGTGCTGATGTCCATAACGTGACGTCGGGTGGGAGGTCCCCCGCCAGACACTGCTGGAAAAGTTTGCCTTGCAGTCCTGATGCCAGAGGGCACAGTCCTATATGTAATGACCTACTGCAGGAACCCTCTCCAAGTAAGATCATGTTGACATCACTGGGGAGGGTCTTTTGCCCTTGTCACGGAAAAGCTACCCCCTGGTGACCCAAGGGGTTGCAAGCTGTTCGCTAACTAAATGCTGTAGTTCTGCCTCATATTCCCTGGACGACATGAGTGGAAAGCAGCAGAAATTCCAATACCAGGGCCTCACTCCACTGTCCGGTGTCACGTCGCTGTTGGGCATTACCACCTACGTCTCCACACAACTGTGCATGACTGATCCCAGTGGAGAAAGCGTCCTCCCTCCCCACCTCAACCCAGTCTCTGCCAACCAGTAGCTGCCAACCAGCAGATCAGTGGCAAGCTGGACAGGCCAAGATTTTCAGTAGAATGAAAGAGAGTTCAGAGGGACGGAAAGAGGAACCATCCCATCTCAGTAGTACACAGCGACACCGACTCAGGAAGTAGGCAGGCAGCCTCAGAGTTGTGGCAGATCTGCGAGTTCTGTAAAGGCAGGTCATAGGTGCAGGAGTTTGGAGGGATTCAGGGGAGAAAAAGAAGAAACAGAAAAAAAATAAAGCAATAAAAAAAGAATGGCACAGCTGTACTGCCATTATCTGGGGATCAATGTATATTAACACAACTACTTCAAAGACTAGCTTTCTTTAGTTGTGTTAAATCTTGAAGCTATTCCCTATTTTGTGCTAACGCCCTACTACTCCCTCCTATCAGCTCCCCTTTCCTTCGCTGGTCACCCACTCCCCCCATCCTCACCCCCGACAGCTCCCAGATTTTCTACACTCTCCCCTGATCCTTCTCTCTGTCACCCCCATGTCCTCCATTCCCCCCATACCATTCCACTCCCATCCTTTCAACCCGTGTGCCTACAAAGTCTCCTTGCTGACTGTCGCTTTTGCCCATTTCTCCCTCTCTCCACTCTGTTACTTGACAAAACCAATAGCCTGACTGCTCAAACATTGCTTTCACACTATTGGTGCACCAACCTGTAATTTGTATTGTAAACTTGTATTATCTACCTGTAACCCCCTTATCTGTTTCCCTCTACACGTTCATGCTGTTACCTTTCCTCGTTATTTATCAATTTGCACTGGGATTGGAGCCCGTGCTCTATTGACGATGTCTCCTTACTGATGGCTCAAGTGTCACCTAATGTTCTCATTGTCTGTGCCCTCTATTATCATCTACACCCACTGCATTCCCAAATGTATACAATGCCAACTGTTACCCAAATGTGTATACATTTATTTACCACATGATTCTGCCTTGTGATTCAATATCCCCTTATCAGTACTATTTTATTGTACTTTGTCTGTATTCTAACCAATTGCTATGCTCAGACATGGAACCTTTGTAAACGAGTCTCTGACTCAATGGTTTTGTAATTCTGAGAAACAAATAATGAAGAGCCGTCACCACTTGCTATCACTGTCAACTATTTGTACTCATCTATGTCCCCTCCCCCCTCTCTCTCTAAAAATATATGCTAATGCTTACTAGTGTTGCTACCGCACAAAACTCAAACCCCACAAAGGTAGGAAATGTCCTATTAGGGTTGTCAACCCAATGCCTACAAAGTCTGGAAATGCAATATTAGAGTTGTTAAACCTAACTTCCATCCCCCTACCAGCTCTTCTACCCTCATGACCCCAGGGCAATCTACAGGTACAGGGTCATGCATCAATGTCTAGTACCTCAGACGGGGCCAACGGATTCAAAATTTCTAAACAGCAACCCTATTGACATCAGAGCAGGTAAGGCTCCTTTGTAAGGTTTGGAGAATTTTTCTGCAATGAGCATGACAGCTGCTCTTTAAAACAAAATTCCACTTAAGAATCCCCCTTCAGCCCTCTCAGACACCCCAATAAGTCATCATTTAGCTGCCCTTACTAAATCATCTAATTGCTCAAGCCTTGACTTTAGTAACTTTTTCTTCTTAATAGAGAACTGCATTTAATTTACAAGCTGTATTTTCTGTAGACACTAGTTTGTAACTGCTAATTCACATCCTGGTATTATTCCAGCTCTATTTTCTTTCATCTTTGCTTTCCTTTCATTCCTGGATTAAGATACAAGATTTTGAAGTTTCTAAACATTTCCACTCCCAGGACATGCTCACCATGAAAAAATTAAATATCTTGATACACCAACTTGTGTTGCCACCATCCTAATGCATCTTCAATAAGAATCTAGCATGAGTATTTGATGTGTAACCCCAGCGGAAGAGATGTTCACAAATTGCGAGTGCCAGCCATATTTAATGGAGTGAGTCGTTAAATACAAAATTAGCTATAAAAGGGGTTTTAAAAATGTCTGAGAAAATTAAAAATACATTGAGGATTACTTTAAGGATGCCAGAAATACATTTTGGCTTAAAAAAAGAGAGAAAAAAAAACACACACAATGAAAATGTTTGCTGACTAACGAATACTGCTGCTTTAAAGTTGATTATATATTTCTAACACAATGTAACAATCTGTGTAAATATTCCAGACATAGGACCCTAACTTGATGAATGAATCCTCTTCTCCCAATGTTTAAATTCATCAATCGTCTTTGCCTCAGCCTGATGGCAAGTGTAAATCTCTGCCTTTCAACTGATTAAGAAATTCATCTTCTTTGTACATCATATCACGATGCTCAGTAAGAGAAATAGTCATTTTTTCACCGTGGATCTAGTCTTACCAGTATGGTACATACGTTGATTATAAGCAGTTGTGAATGTTTTGCTTAGGAAGAAACACCTTTATGTAATTGTTTTGGGTTCCCAGAGAAATGCTGTTCTGCTGGAACTGTCAGTCAGCTGGGTACCCAGATGAGGCCATCGGGGGAACTTCCATTGACGGTGGGCGAGATCTGTAATCATGTGTCCCTTATTTGGCAGACTGCCTGTCTCATCAACAAGGTGACACTGTGGAATGGTAAGGGTGCTATGGAAAGGGATACACTTGGGGGAAACCTCGAGTAAAAAGGTATTAAACAAAATCTGGAGATTTTTTTAAACGGAGATGCTTTAAACGAGTGAGAGGTCAGTTCATTTAGGACTTGGGCACAAATCTTGTGGATGTGGTATATTTTAGCAGCCATTTCTAAAAGAAAAAAAGACATTACTTGTCATCAAAGGCAATAATTAGTGAAGGGAAAAATTAGTGACATCTGGTCAGACTGTCTCCAGCTACAGACCTCTTTCGGTTATGGAACAGCTTAGCGGTGGGTGTCTGCCCCCCTTTACCAGTGTTCCCTCTGCTAAACAATCCCTTAAATTACTGCTCACATCCCACTACGGATGCATGTGACCCATTTATTTGTAAAACTGTCCTGAAGTGCTACTGTTGTGTGTTTGCACTTTTTTTGATTACCCCACACTGTTGCTGGTTGTAAACCTATTGTTTTGTAAATAATGTATAACATTTTATTTACTTAGATTACCGTACACTGTGGATTATGTTGCCTACCTGACTGCTGCAGATTGTTTTTTTTCCAGAACATGTTTTTCCACCTTCTTCAGGCCAGGCAGGGACCTCCTTCCACTTCAGTTTGCCCTTATACTGTCTGTCCAAGCACCTGACACCTATCCAGTGGAACCGCCATCCCACCCATGAAACACCATTGTGCTGCCACCCTGACTTACCCCCCCCAACCCACAAGGCCAGGTACATTTTCAGCTCCACAGCATTTCTTCCCCACTGTCCATCTGGCTACCCACGGTGGAGGTGAAGACTGGCGGCATCCCCCGGGAGAAGGTGGCTTGGTTCTGGCATTGGACATGGGGGGGCAGGCTGGAGCTTCATCTTCCCTGCCTGGGCCCCAGTTTCTGAGCCCACCCACCCTTCTAGGAGTGCAGTGGGATTGGTGCACCGGCAAAGTCAGTCTAGCCAATCCCCATGCTCGGTCAGAGGGCTCCTCCCTGCAGCACCACAAATCACAAGTGAAGGAACCATGAATGAGTTAGACAATTTCTTCCCCCTCAAAAGTGATGATAAATTGCAATTTTAGTCAGTCTACTGCACAGTCAACTTATACACCTTTAAGAGCTGCTGACACCTTATCTTAGTTGGGGCAGGCAGCCATCTTGTGGCAAGGAGCTGCCGGCCCCAAGATCTAAATTAGCCCATGATGTTTTTTTTTTTTTAAATCAAGGGACATTTAGTAACTTAACTTACTAAAACTGTTGATCTAAGAGCACCAGACAAAACCAGGCACACACTGAAAAATCGTAACATATGCACACAATTCTATTTCATTTACTATAGTCCCTTTCTCTCATACTATATTATGAAATTTACAGGATTACTGGTACATGACCTCTAAGCTCTGGCTGCTTGTCTGTGAGTGACATCATAACTTTCTCCTGTGACAACACTGGCTTGGGGACAGGATGTAGAGAGTTGTGCGGCACATGGGCATTACTCCAGCTGAAATCAGGTACTCAGCAGCGTAACTCAGGGACCAGTGCTGGGCCTCTGCTGTTCGTCATTTTCATCAACGATCCGGAAGCTGGGGTCTCAAGGAGGCGACTTGAAGAAGAAGAATCAGCATTTATATAGCGCTTTTTATACACAATGCATCATAAAGCACTTTACAAGCAATGCCAGACTGGTAGTGAAGTGACTGAATGTGTAGTGGCGGCCATATTGCACATCACCACCCACACACAGCCTGGACAGAGCTGGTTTTATGAGAAGGGGAATACTGGCCAGGATACCAGGAAAAGTTCCCTGCTCTTTGCAAAGAGTGCCTTGAGTTCTTTTACTTCCACCAGGACAGCACCAGGATGGGTAGAAGAGACCGCAGTTTAACATCTCATCCGAAGGACGGGATAACCCAACAGTATAGCAGCCCCTTAATACTGCACTCAGGTGTCAGCGTTTAGGTATGAGCCCAGTCCTGGTGTGGGAAGACAACCCATGATCTTCTGACCCAGAGGCAGATGCGCTACCAACTGAGCCACACTGAACTTGCTAATGACACTAAGCTGACCAGGGGGTGGAACACAGCATGACAAGCAGTGTGCCACTGTTGTCAGGAGGGCCTGCAGAATGCCAGGGTGCATCACAAGGAGGCAGACAAGCAAGGCTGTGCAAGTTATTCTGCCTCATTACAAAGCCCTGAACAGGCCCTGCCAGGAGAACTGCACACAGTTCTGGGTTCCCCAATACAAAAAGGACACTGAGGTAGCCAGGGTGGCACAATGCAGGGCCGCCAAAATGATCACGGGTATTTAGGATAAAAGCTATGAGGAGAGGTTGGTGGCCCTCAACCTGTTCACATGGTAGAAAAGAGGCCAAGAAGGGACATGCTCCCAGTTTTTTGCAGACACATAGGTATCGGCATGGTCGAACAGACAGAGATGAATCTGGTGCCCTACAACAGGACCAAGGAGGGGACAGGCCATGAAGCTGAAGAGGGGGTAGACTCAGGAGTGATGCTACAAAACCCTTCTCCCAAAGGGTGGTGAACCTGTAGAACAGACCACCAACAGGGACCACGGACATAAAGACATTACAGACCGCGGAGCGCTAGAGTGTCAGATTCCAGGTAGGCTGTGCCTCACAGAAGCTCCATTCCTTTGAGCTGCAAAAACACAAAATTCTTTAATTCT
Organism: Neoceratodus forsteri; assembly: GCA_016271365.2. NCBI lineage: Eukaryota > Metazoa > Chordata > Ceratodontiformes > Ceratodontidae > Neoceratodus > Neoceratodus forsteri. Next base: position 943,424,797 of record CM028137.1, read on the forward strand.
GATAAAAATTAAAAAAAAAAAAAAATTTCATAACATGTGTAACAACATTCCTGAGGTGCTAAGGAACCACACAGTATCAAAACTCCAAATGGTTCACCCAAAGAACTAACCAACAGGGCTTCGTCAAGACCACCAGCAAGCAACAAAGCCACAGATGCAGTGGGTAGCAGCCCGTCAGCCACAACAACCAGTGGTACTGGAACAGTTTGAAAAGTGGTAGGGCCAAGAACGTAAGGGATCAATTTTTCCCATTAAATACATTACCATGATAGCAAAAAGTGATAAGGCCACTTATGAAAGTGGTAGGACCATGGCCCTAGTGGCCCCCCCTGTTCCGGCACCTATGACAACAACCTATGTGGCAAGCCATGCTGTAGTCCACAAGAGCCACAGATGCAGTAGGGAGCAGCCCGTCAGCCACAACAACCTATGTGGCAAGCCATGCTGTAGTCCACAAGAGCCACAGATGCAGTGGGTAGCAGCCCGTCAGCCACAACAACCTACGTGGCAAGCCATGCTGTAGTCCACAAGAGCCACAGACTCCAAAGATAGAACAATCTCTAACTAAACTAGAAGCCTATAACACTGCCTTAAAAGATCCTGCTGGCACAATGTTGGATACTGATAAACGACTGACCACCACACAAGAAATAGTTGTGACACTCAGGAAAATTCACTGCTGCATGGAAAGACTTGAAACACTAGAAAATGAAATGAGATCTTGGGGACTGTGGTTGTTGGTGTGTACTGACCTTCTGGGCTTCATCAGACACTGGCTGCAATCTTCCATCATGATGCTGGAGGATTCTGACTGGCATTCCTTAAGGAGAGCTTATACAGTGAACCCTAGAGTGCAGCCCGAAAAACCTACCAGCCTTGCACTATCCTGATGTGCACCACCAGGTCAGAGACGAGGGTCTTCATTCTATGGATGACAAAGGCAGCACACCCGCTGGAGATCAACAGTTTGGATCTCAAGCTGTTCCTTGATCTCTTTTTCAGAGCAGGGCCCAGAGGAAGAGGTTTGACGTCATGTGCCAGCGCCTCTGGGCTCTGGGGGTCCACTCCTTTTTGCTGCCTGCTTGCATTCGAATCATGTATGGGAGTAAAATTTCACAGTTTTTGAACCCTAAAGAATGCAGGCAAATTGCTAGAAGGAACAGAAAAGAGTTTGCAACCAAATCTGCCTCCGATGTCGCCCAGCATGACAAAGAACCAATACACGACTGATGGTGACTGTTCTTTCTTACTGTGATTTTGTGATTTACTTCAGAACTCATGTAGTGACTGTTTGTGCTCTCTTTTCAGTCCTTATGGAGAGTTTTGGTAGTATAAATGTTACTCCCCTTTCTATATGTTTCTTTATTACATACATCTTGGGCCACACAGGATATTCAGCATTTGTCCAGAAGTTATGAAGCCAGTCACGTATTCTGTGGCATTACCACCACCATTTCAGATCATTACCTGCATAGTGGTCTAAGCACAGTCACTGTAGGATATGTTTCTCGCAGGAATGTGTAAGCAGTTTGCTGTTCAACTTGACTTGACCCAGGATTTAACGATTCTGTAATTACCCTTGCTGGAGGGTTTGGTTGGTTTGCAGGACTGGAAGAGGGAGACTCCGTTGTGAAGCCACTTCATCCCTTATTTTCTCTTGTAACTAATTTGGTCAACAGTAATCTTTAGATTACAGGTATATCTCCCCTTGTATGTTCTCCCCAATGGACACTGCCACAGCCTTTGAAACGGCTAGCAAAGTTTGTTATATTGAAGGACTTAATGATTCAAGTTCCCCCCACTTCTACTGTAAAAGAATACTGCTAGTATAAAATATGAATTTTCTACACATGCTGGAATTAGGAATAAATTTCATTACTGAGCATGTGCATGTGCAGTCGATTCGCTGTACCTCGTTCAAGGCTCCAACATCTTTGCGTCTTTTTTGAACACGTGCTCCTATGTATTCAAAACTTTATATGTACATTACTGAAAACCTATGCAGGGTTAACACAAACAGAAATGCTAAGTAACTGATGTGACTAAATAAAAAACAAAAGCTGTTGCTGGACATCGGTGCCTCCGGTAACACTGTAATGTGAGGGGGGAAAAAAAACAAAAAACCGGGAACTCACTAGGACTATTAAAAAAATGGCCAAACTGACACTATAGATATGTGCCAAATTATAGCGATGGCATCCTCAATTTATTAGCACCTTCCTCTTTTAGGTGGGGAGAAACGCCTAACTGTCTTTAGTTTGAATGCCCCCCCCCAACCCGATTGTCAGGCATGTTAATTATTGCCCTGAGATCTGAATACTGTTTGTTTTATTCACAGTTTGCTGTTTTTCTGAGCTCTATATTGGTGTAATACTGTAATCTGTTACCTGTTTCTGTATTCCGGATGGGACAAGTGGTAGGAGGATGTGATTTCTCCAATAGAGTAATTACCAGTTGATGTTCCATCTTTATTAAATGTTCATGTATTGCTTTTCTGGACCGACAGGCTACTATATTAGCTGATTAAATTATTTTTCAGAGCAATATGTTGGTGAACACTACGCTGTGAAAGGTCCAGTTTCCTGCTGCACCGCAGTGCTCATCCCTTTTACGAGGAATTTGCGGACAATATTGCTTGGACAATTTACTATCTGGAGACTACCCCTTCTTTATGTTGCATCGACTTGCTGCTTGAAACGTTCACTAATATACACAAGTTGTTGTTATATCCGCCATTTTATAGCGGCTAAGCACTATGTTTTTATCTGGCAATTTACCATAAACTGAATAAAAATGAAATTTAAAAAGATATGTGCCAAATCGTTTATTAGCATCATGGTGCACAGTAACAATGATTAAAACAGACGGGGGCGCTGTGGAGCCCAAGCAAGAAGGATGCAAGGATTTAAGCTCTAAAAAATTCTTTGGAGAAAAAGTATTTTATTATACATTAAAAGGCGAAACGAGTATAAAAAAATGATTAAACAAGCAGTCGGAAGATCAGTACTACCGATATGGGTAACCCAAAGAAAGACAAATCTTCTCACGAGGGAGCCAGGACCAAGCAAAGTTTAGTCCCATTAAAGACGAGGACGGCCGACTCGGCCCAGAGTCCCGCTTCCCCGGAGTTGGAGACTACAGGTGAAGAAACCTCCAGAGTTTGGGGATAAAAATAAGTCGTCTCATTTCTTTGGTTGAGGGTTTGGCCTCTCGCTTTGATTCCCTGACTACCAGAGTTACGGTGTTGGAGGCAGACTATAACTACATTAAAACGGAGACTGGGGAAGCCAGAAAGTGATCCGAGGTGGCTCTGGGAGCGACAGAAAAACCGGTGAAGGAAAATATCCATTGCATTCCAGACTTGAGATGCTGGAAATCTGGCAAGGGCTGCTAATCTAAGGGTGACTGGAACTCCTGAGCAAACGGAGGGTGACCATTTGGGACTGTTCATACTAGAATGGTTGGAATGACAACTTGGACAACCCCTAATTGATTGGAAGATTCAGATCCAAAAAGCCTACAGAGTGGCAATGAGAGGACGTCATGTGTGTCCAGAAGCTCCCAGGGCAATTGTGTTGGTGTTGGATGGAATCGGAATGAGAGACTTTATTCTTTCCTTGGCCAGACAGAAGCGGACCCTCTTATGTGACGGGAGAAAGTAAATTTGTACCTGAACTTGAGTTTTATGACAAGCAGAAAAAAGCGATATGATGGCGTACGCGGCCAATGTTGAGAGGAGCAGGGGTGCCACATAGCATGATTTTCCCTGCTCGCTTAAGAATTGTCCATCAAGGAAAAATTTACATTTTTACTGATCCCCAAGAGACCTTAAAATGGACCCAGAAACATGTCCCTCCCAGTCAACATCGAGAGCATGGTGTGCAGTCCCAGTCAGAGGAAGAGGACGAGGTAGAAGGTGCAACTTGAAAAAGGACATGTAAGCTTAGAGAAAACACATAATAAGACTTGCTGAGCTTTGCCTTCAGATAACTATATAGTGTGGGGCTATAGTTTTGTTTTTTTAAAGTTTATAGTCACATGAAAATAATGTGCATTATTTCTGTTTGCATAAATGGCCCCCCTAAAATTCTCTTAAACCAACAACGTAGGTTGGCACAAGGTCTAGATTCTCAGTCCTTAATTATTTCTGTATGCTTGTTAAAATGGTAGAATGCCTCAACTCTGACAAAAAGTATTACAAGTAGAGCTTATTCCTCTTTAATTTGGTACTGATATAGTACTCAATAATATGGTGATGCATGATTTCTCATTTTCTTCTTAAGAAGACTAGCTGTGGTTAACTATATAGCCTTTGGGTTAAGGAATTATAATGTGATAAAATATTCATGCTGCTCATGGGTTTATCACACAGCAGGAGTTCATTAAAAGTTGATTATTGGCATAACTTAGCCAAAATGGGATACCCCTGTATGATGTATCTTAAAGATGTAGTACGGAATTATTATTTTTAGTTGTGTGTATTAAGAGGGGTGGCGCACTCATTGGAACACAATGATATTATGTGCGTACTTCATCCGGAATATACAAGTTTGTATAATATTGATAAACTGAATAAATATACAGTATAAAAAAAAAACAAACAATGATTAAAACACTCAGTGTGTCACAGAACTGCTTCCTCAGGAGTGTTACAGCGCTACCAACAGTCCCAACAGATAAAAAGTTCTTAATGGCGCAGCATCTTAGAATACAATAGTGCAATGAGTGTGCAGGAGCTAACTAAAAACAATTTACATAAATAAGCACTTTATAAGGGGTCAGAACAATAAATATTAGCTAATTTCAATAAATCTGACCAAAGCTATAGTAACATAGCCGTCTTTAAATCCATTACAGTAATAATCTAAATTATAATTTCAACAATTCCAGTTCATCCCAATGGTTATTCCCCATAATTTATAAATAAGGGGCTAATTCAATATGTCATTAAGACCAGAAAAGAGTGTAGCCTGCAATTTAAAAAAACAAAAGTCTTCCATTCATGAGAGTAACTGATCTAGAGCACTCACACATCTCTTCTATTCCCAGGAACAAAACAGAATGATCTTCAGAGCTGCCTGATCTTAAAGTGTGTTCAGTCAGAACATGGTCTCTATTTCCATTTTGTGTGGCCCTCATGTGGTCATTGATTCTCTCTTTAAATTTCAGTTTGGTTTTGCCCATGTAAAAAAATGCCACACCTGTAAGTGGCCACATAAACCACATGGGTACTGTCAATTTTTATTTTGCTCCGTCCAGGGCCCCTGCAGCCCCAGTGCACTGGGCTCTCACATCCTGACTCTCTGCCCACTGGACCCAACCCCACTACTGGGCCTGTCTCGGCTTCCCCCAGAGTTCTGCCGACATTCCCCATTGGTGGTCCTGCCTATCCCTGCCAGGAAGCCCCCCAGGGGGGCGATGGGGGAGGAAGTGCCCGTTACACCAGGAATGTTGGTTGGGAGTCAGGCATGGTGCGCTGGGTGAACTGTTCTGGAGCACCCTTCCACCTCTGGCAATTCATGCGGCCATGGCAGTGTCCTGGGGCAGGGGCATTTGGCAGCGTGTTCAAGCCGCCAAAAACACCTCTGTAAACCACCACGAGGAGCTGCTACGAGAGCAGCTTACTATGCCCCCCTCCCCGGGAAGGGAAGCATCCAAAGGATGCCATCAACTCCCTTCCTTCTGGCCTCCACTCCTGGTATCCGGGCTTGGGGTGCACACCCAGACTGCCAGCATGCCAGAGCGATACCACATCGTTCGGTGCCACGGAACCAGCTAATTAATCTATTTTCTAACCGACAAAGATCTCTCCCATAGCTGGATTAACAAAGCTACTACTTTCCTTAAGTACAATACAGTACTTACAACGACCACATTATTCCTAGTAGGGAGTGGAGGCAAGCACGTTATTTCTTTTTACCAGCTGTAAACTATGGGTAATCTTATCCCCAATATTAGATGCCCGACTAAACACCATCCTATGTAAATCAGTAGTACATGATTCCAATTCCAACTCTGTTTGGAGAATTTCCCAATGACTCTATATGATTTTTTTAACCTCTCCTGGCTGTATACTATATGTGGTCACAAAATTCAAAGTCTGGTTAGATGTTCTGTCTATAGGCTCATTCACATGGCCGATTGTGAGCCACTGTCAGTGGATTACAGCGTCCAGATCGGATACTCCTGCCTACGTGTGAACGCTACCATTCGGGCACTTTTCCATTGCGTGGTGTTGCATCCATGTTCCCCCTTTCCCTGGGTTTGCGGAGTGGTGAAGATGTTTCCTGTGCCGTCTGAACAGCCAAACCACCTGCACCACTCAAAATTCCCTATTAAACCAACAGTGACCGGAACTGCGGTCAAATTGCTGGAAAGGAAAAGTGCAGCGGCAAAATCATTGCTGTGTGAATGCTGCATTCTAATGTTTGATTAATTTTTTAATTTTTTTTAAATCTCTATTTATCCACCCCATCTCTGCAGGTTCCGCATCATTGGAAGCACCCATGAAGTCTGCCCCTGCTTCACTCATCCTATCCGAGTCCTCCGGTCTACCCCCCAGCAGCCACGGTTCTTCCTGCCAGGTGGGGACGAGGTGGGGTGGGCTTACACCCCAAACAATTCTGGTTTTGTCGGGGACCACAGGACCAGACAGGTTGGAGCAGTTAGGGGTCTGCTTCAGTTCTCCGTCTTCCCAGAGCCTGCAGAGTAATTTTCCCTTGTTCTTGGGGAAGTGGCACGTACCCAGACGCCATGGCATCACCACCAATGTCGCCACTCCCCATCCCCTAGTCGTCAGCTCTGCAGTTGCCATGCCTCCAACTTCTGCTAGAGGCCAGTCAAGCACAGAGCATGGACCCCCCCCCCCTCCCGGGAGAGCAGAGCAGTCCTCCAGATGCTCAATCCTCTCCCTTCCCTGCTGACCCCCGATGGTCCGGGCTTGTTCCTGAACCCAGGTCACCAGCATTGCATGAGGTGTGGCATCCGGCGCTTCAACCCTCAGCACCACCAGGCCAGCCAATTAATTTTTTTTTGAATAAATAAAAATGAGCCGCTGGGGCAAGGTGAACGAGCCTATTGACAGTTCTGTCTCTGGGAACAATAAGACCTGCCCTGTCTGTAAACATAGCCCTATCCTATTGATAAGGCTGTCATCTCAATTTCTAAATTTGGAGGGTATTAAATATTGCATAACGAGCCACAAAAAAATCTAGCTATATGTCCCATTAGTGAACAGATTAGGAATACCGTAGACTCGTGCAATATTCATTTGGGTGACAACTGATGTAACGGTAAATTTCTCAACATGCTGGAGCTCTGCATGGATACATTTTTATTTTGTTATGGAGAGTGTGTGTGTATGTGTGTTTTGGGGGGGGGGGTCACATCTTGAGGCCACCAGCATCTTTCTTATTTTTGTACACTGGCTCTGATATCATTAAAAGTTTGGCAGTTCATGAATAAAACGCAGGCAGACTTAACGTGAAAATTATTCTACAATGTACACTTACAGTTATGTCATCCTTCCTGCCTGATTATGCATAACAAAGAGGCAAGTAGAAAAAAAAACCTGCAGTTTTTACTTCACAACTGTCTGCCTAACCATTCACTTTACAAACACCCATTTTTTGACTGTGTGTCTACTAATGCTAATCACGTATCACATTACAACACTGACCAGAAGCCGTTACTATATAAACTACATTACCCAAGCAGACACGTTCACTGATAGGAATACGAGATCGGACAGGAGACCTGACTGCTCTGCTTTCAAAGTTATTGGTGCAGCACCCCAACCCCCAGCTCTATCACTTCCTGCGCAGCCCACTCATTATAGGGTGCAGCGCTGTGACTGCTGTAAGTATGTACATTGAATACACAAATGAACAGAAAAGAGTTTCAGTATGACAGATAATTCCACTTTTATTGTAAGATGATCATCCCAATCTGTTACTGTGGAGATCATTATGATGTCGTTACCAGGTTTATGATGTCAAATGTAGGCAAACAGCCAGAAGATAAATTCTAGGGAACAGTGCTGCTGTTTTCAAGCAAGTGGCCTCAGTAATCAAGAAAAAGGGGAAGAATTATAGAAATATATAAAAGACAAGTGTCTAAATTCTGCATTTTTTTTTTCCTATATGTAGTTTTGCGCTTTTTTCATCCCTTTTTTCCCCCTAACCCGGGACCCCGGCAGACACTCATGTGCATGGAGGAGCACCCGCATGCCAGGTACTGGCTCGGCCCCTTCCACCCCACCCCGGCAATCACCGCCACCCCCTCCCACCTACACTTCCCATCGGACCGCCACCTGATGGGAGCGGAACTATGGGGGGGTGGACAACCACCCCGGGAGGGGAGAGCTGTAGTCAGCTGATTGATCCCTCTCCCCCTTCTGGCACCTCGATGACCCAAGGTCGTTTCTGAACCCAGGTCGGCGGCACGGCTTGAGGTAAGGCGTCCAGTGCCTCAGCCCTCAGCACCACCAGGCGAGATATATTCTGCATTTTTCACAGTTCTCTCAATGATGTCAGGGGCTCTTTAAAATGTCCAATTAGTGCCACTTTTAGTGTTTGGGAATACAGTAGCCTCTCGTTATAATGAACGGCTTGGGAGCCACACCATACGGATGTTCGAATCCAAGGTTCGGTACAGGGGCCACTCCTGTTCAATGCCTATGTCTCGGACATAGGAGGTGTTAGGAGGGCTTAGCCCCTTGCGGATGACTCAAAACTGGGAGCACTGGCGGATGGGGAGGAAGGAGAGAGGCCTCCAGGGGACCGGATACCCTGAAGAGGTGGTAAAGGAGGTGGGGGTTGAAGTTTAGTGCAGGGAAATGTAAAGTGCTGCACCTGGGGGTCAGAAACCCAGGTCACGTATACACCCTGGGAGGGTCACACTGCAAGCCACATCGGGTAAAAGGGGCCTGGGGTGGTGGCAGATATCAAAATGAATAACACTGAAAACTGTCATAGAACTGCAGCAAAAGCAAACAGGATACTACTGGGTTACATAGCCAGGGGGATTACCTCCAGGAGGAGGGAGGTGATCCTCCCTCTATATAATACCTTGGTGAGGCCGCATCTTGAGTACTGTGTGCAGTTCTGGAGACCTCACCTTAAGAAAGACATAGCACTGCTGGACAGGGTCCAGAGGAGGGCAACCAGGATGATTTGGGGATATTGGAGGGGGGGAGGCCCTATGAGAAGAGACGGGATGAGCTTGGGCTGTAATCACTGGAGGAGAGGAGAGACAGGGGGGACATGACAGATGTCTTCAAATATGTAAAAGGAATAAATGAGTGTGAAGCCAAGGACATGTTCAGGCTAAAGAGGGGAGGGGGGGACAACCAGGAGGCATGAGTGGAAACTGGAGGGGGCAAGTTACCGGGGGAGCGTAGGAGACACTGCTTCACTGAGAGGGTGGTGGAGCCATGGAATGCACTGCCCAGGAGTCTGGTGGAAGAAGGCACAGTGGAAGGTTTGAAGAAGGGGGTGGGACAGGTACAAGGGGAAACTGAAGCTGAAGAAGACCCTCCCTGGGGGTGGGGGGGGCGGAGAAGTGAGCGCCCAGTAGGGGGCTGCATCGAGCAGAAATGCCAGACCACGAGGCCTATTCTGCTGGCTTTTAGTATGTTAGTATGTTATAGCAAGTTGTTAAAGTGAGGGATGCTGTTCTTGCTTATGTTTCTGCAGTACTGTTTCATGTGGTCAGACTTTTGCTCGCTGTGCTTAATACGGGGGTGAATGGATTTTGAATGAAACAGATGACTTTGATGGTAATGGATTTGTTCAAGTTCAAAACCAAGTTATTGAAAAGTTTTGTGAGTTTGTCTAGGGCATATCACATGTTGCAGCCAAAGGGAGAGGGCCATTTTTCTCTACTCCCTGGATTACCCTGGAGAACCTGAACCCAAAGGTATCAATGAAACCCCTTTAAGGCCAAAATGGACTGTTCTGAACTGGATACTGTGGAGCCGAGGCAGGTCAACTGGGTCAAGGAGTCGGATGACATCAGGGTTCCGGCTCAGACATCACCAGCCTTAGCAAGGGACCAGCTATGAGCAGCAATGCAAAGGGGGTCATCTTTGGCAGGACTGAGTGGAGCAAGAAGAGGTGGTGAGTGCAGGCCTCTAAAGGGAGAGTGAACTTCAGGACGTGACAGAGCTACCCTCAATCTGATTTATGGCCTAAGGTTAAGCGGGAAGGGAGGACCACAGCATGTTTGGAGGGAGGAATGGCCCAACAGATCGATGATATCAGCATGAGATGTAGGCCCTTATCAGGGACAGACTGAGGGAAAACGCAATCACACACACAAAAAAAAGGGAAGGGACAGAGACAGCACTTGGCTGATGGTACATTAAGACTGGGATTATAGTGGCGGCCAACATGCTGGGAGTACATACAGTACTGGTTTATCCCCAACACAAGAGGGACAGCATTTTTATGCAGAACTCAGATTTGCTTCCCAAAAACGCTGACCAGGCGGATCGTCAGGATTGTCTGGAGCGGCAGAAGCGGACAGTAAGTGAGTGCATGGTTGGGAGCCATGACGAACATTCATTATAATCGATTGTTTGTTATTAGCGAGGTTTGTTATAGCGAGGGACTACTGTAACTGATTAGGTAGCCAATTCCAACAAACAAATGCTTATTATTTAAATAGCATTTTCTGAGCATGGAAGCCAAGTTGGTGTATAATAGTTGCCCCATGAACAGGGACCCTACATTTATTGAGTGCATAGTAGAAAGCCTGGCAGATAGTCAGGTCTGTTATTTTGTCCGTTTTCTTTTAATTCTGCACTTCTCACAGTAGAACAGCTATAGTAGGTAATGACGAAAACAAGCAGCTCAAAGTTCAAAAACTTTTCTATTGAATATTCATTGGTGCACAAATGCATGTGTTTACAATTCAAGCCATACAAACCATATTTAAACTAGTGGCCCCATACCAACCTGTCAGTTCAGTGGCAGAACTGCCACTCATGACACCAGCGAGCCGGGCTTGGAAGTGAGCCCAGGACACTGGAAGACGAGAGGGCACGGAGTCCTAGTGGACACTTTCCTCCTCAGGTGGGTGAGCTTATCCAATTTGCAAAATGTTTATTTCTGGACTACAGTAAAGCTTAAACTAGCAGATGGGGAAGTAGTAGTACGGACAAGAAAATAATACCACCCCGGGAGAGTCCGTAAGCTACAAGCATGCTCAGGTGATGTACTGAACTGAACACGCCATATTTCTCATGGGATTTCGGCTAGAAGCCATAGAGATCCTGCCTTTTCTTGCATTGCTGGGGCCAGAAACAGTGTTTAGGCACACATGTTCTACAAATGCCCCCACAAGGCAGCTGCCTGTCGACTACAGACCTGTATTCAGTGTTGTATTTCTTGCCACCTATTTTGTATCTGCATGGTGATGGAGAAGTCTGGTTATCTTGCAATATTATCAACAATAAATCAACAACTAAAATTCTTCTTTTAATTATTTGCTGCTTATCTGTTTACTTTTCTTTCATCATCATACACTTTAAATTTTGTTTTCACTTTGTGCATTATTTCTTAGCTCGTATATTTTATTTGCATAATCTACATGCCACACATACTAATTTAATGCTAAAACAATTATCTTTTTTTTCTAATAAGTACCAGTAATATTTCCTCTTTAAAATATTTAAAATGTAAGGAACTAGCAGTTGTATACAAAATGTAAAGGGAAAGGTCAACTCTCAGCCACCAGGTGGCAGTGTAGATTCACTTATTAAAAATAGAGCAACACAGCCGTCATGGATACAATTAAAAAAAGCACTGCTAGGGATATGATCATTTTCACTTTTGCAGGGGAACAGTGTGTTTATTTGGCAAGCATGTCCCATGTTAATTAGCAATACAGTGCTGCAATTTAAAACTATGGATGACTGATTATCTGGCATTTATTAGCGTCTCCAAAATAAATTAACTTTAATGTTGAAATTATTACACTCCCCCCCCCCACCCCAATGCACAGGCAGTGGAAAGCTAGGAAACGAAAATCTGCACATCATAATCCTCTTTACCCCCTCCTTCTTTCTTTGCATACAAAGCTAAATCTGTTGCCTTGCTTCCTTGTACACTCAGTGTTGTGTTTCAGAAAAAGCATTGCAAGAGCAATTAAATTACAACAGTACTTCGTTCTGGAATGTTAGCAACAGATTTAATTCAAAGAAAGCACAACAATTAATTGGCAGTATAGCCTAGAGATTAAAATACAGAGCTGTGAGTGAGCTTGGTACATCCTGTACACCTGGGCTTAATTCCCATGACTTTTGCTTGCATGGAGGCACTACAGCATAACGGTTAAGGGCACTGAGCTGCAAACCTGGAGACCTGGGTGTGAATCCCGTCTGCCCCCACTTGCACACTGTGCGATTTAACTTCCTTGTGCTCCCAAGTCACACCTGGATACAAGCTCCGCCTTAGTGTGCATTTCCTGGTTAAACAATTTCCTCTTCCCTTCCCTACTGTGCAACTCTGAGCAAAGCTACTTAACCTCCTCTGTGCTCCTGGGTTGGCCCTGTAAATGAGCCTTGTGCCCAGTTTGGCCTTACCCGGTTACCAAAGAATTAAAAAAAAATATATATGTATGGGTGGGAAATCGGCAGTGGAAGCAACCAAAATCCCGTTTCCAGGGCACAGAATGGCATATGCATTCCCACACCCATGCCCTCAAGCATGCAGCCTCAGTACTGCCATCACGTCTTCCCTCGAAGCTGAAATAAAAGGGTCTTGCACAAATGTATTCAATGTCATTTTATTCTTTCACCTTTTCTGTCCCCCCCCTCCCCGGACTTCCATCAACCTACCTTTCACCTCCTCCTCCTCTCTTTGGGTCTTCTGCTGATCACTACCTGTCCAAAGTTTTGGCAGCCATCCTGGACTCTAGCCCATGCCACATCCCTACAGGAAGACCCCCACGAGTCGGCACTTGTTCTCATATGAACATATAAAGAAGCCAGCAGAAGAAGGCCATTTGGTCTATCTAGTCTGCGGGTACTACAAGGTCCACAACTTGAGCTACTGTCCCTGCCCTTCTTTCCCACTCCTGCCATCCTCCCTACCCATGATCCTTACCTTCCCTACGACTTTCCAGCCTCTCTTGAAGTTGCCCACGGTCTTCAATGAGACAACCTCTTCCGGCAGCGCTTTCGAAATGTCCACCACCCTCTCCATGAAGAAGTGCTTCCTGACCTCCCTCCTAACCCCCCCTCCAGCTTAAGACTCTGCCCCCTTGTGCTATGGTTGCCACTCAGCTTAAAGAGACCCTCCTTATCCACCTTATTTAACCCTTTCAAGTATCTGAAGGTCCCAATCATATTTCTCAGGAGACCAAGCTCAGTTCTGCTTCCGCTCAGAGACATCTCAGATTCATTGAGGTGGCAGTGGGAAGTGGGGGGGGGGGTAGGATGGACTCTGGTAACGCATATGCCAAGGAAAAGCATCACTGGCAGCTCTACTGCCAATTTTCTTCCCACAACATCCAATTCCACCACAGACCACCACAGACCACCACAGGAGGTGCTTGTATGGCAGAAAAATGAAAGCCTTCCCCCACAAGTCTGAGACCACGGCCTCCACTGTACTTTCTTGACTCTTAAGGCCTGACACATGAAATCAGAATGATGTCACAAACCTAGATCTCCCACATGACAGAACAAGTCACAAAAGGTTTTCTTGGGGATTTGCATGCATTTCCCACAATACTTTGCATTATTCAGATATGCGTAATTGTGTATTTCTTCGAACCGTGGCTTTACCGCCAATGCCCTTGCAGCTTAGTCCTTGCATCGGTGCTTTTGCACTGCTGCTTTTTGTTTTTCAGATAGTTTTCCCAGTTTGGGCTCACCATGACTAAACCAGTAAATCCAACACAGAGCTGGTCCTCCCTTCCCATTGGCTGATATATCAATGAGACGTGCTGAGGAGTCCTAGTAACAAAATGTAATATGTTTGTGTCTGCGGTTTTTGACCTTTGCACACTGGGTGAGCCTATTTGGAACCATACACTCCTGATTAAAGCAGAATCAGGCGAAATTCTTTCACAGTAGTTTTGTATGTACTCCCCAAGATGCTTTGCATTAAGGGGGTATATGTTATTTTGTATCAGTCTGCATTCTCTTGTCTTTAGAACTTGTTTGGAATGCTCTTTCAGACTGCTTCAGATTGTAAGTCCAATCCCTTCAGCTGCTGTGCTGGAGTTTCTAATGAGGCTCCCTGATAGAACAAGTGCGCACCACAGACGATCTGCTTGCTTCAAAAGGCAAGCTAAAAGTCAACTGCTCTCTGCTGAGGGTTAAAATACGCAAATAAGCACACTGAAAACCAGACTGTGTAGCTCGATTCTGCGGGGTTCACTTCAACATAACCAATGTCTTGCCAGAGAGCAGCTTTAAAGAACTAGAGTACAGCCAGCCCCGGTGTAGTGGTAATGCTACGGTTCAGGCACTGACAAAACACGTTCAGGAATGATACTGAGTTGCTGAAGGACCAGCCGGGCAGAGGACACCTCGGGGGGGGGAGGAGACAGCTTATGGCACTTTCCTGACCTCCATCGATGGCTGGAGGTAAGTGTGACTAGGAACCAATTATCAGGAGGAGTGTCTGACACACTGGCACATCATGGAGGGGGCAAGCCTGAGGAAGGTTGCCCAGAGTCTCCAGGGAACACCTGTTAGGGTGGCTCTGTGGGGTAGGAGCAAGCACTAGCAATGGCCATAAAGGGTCAGGTAGCGGCCCAGAAACATGATGGTAAGGACAGGTAAAAAGTCTGAGATCATCGGGATTGCATTGTTTAGCTGGATGGAAAAATGGATGAGGGAGGCCCTCAGGTCCCTTAAGACGGAGAAAGCACCAGGGCAAGATAAAATACATCCGAGAGTGCTGAAGGAACTGGAGGATGTCCTGGCGAAACCCTTTGCGGAGCTCTTCAGCATCTCCCTGAGGACAGGGTGGGTGCCCCAGGACTGGAAGGTGACTCATATAGTGCCTATCCACAAGGGTGGATCAAGGGAGGTGGCAGAGAACTACAGGCCCATCAGTCTGACCTCGGTGGTGGGCAAGGTGATGAAGGGCATCGTAAAGGAGAGGCTAGGGGAGGACCTGGAAAAGTCAGGGTGCCTGCACGATACACAGCATGGATTCGTCCCGGGGAAATCGTGTTAGACAAACCTTGTTGAGTTCTATGATTGGGTGATGAGTGCCTTAGACTTGGGTAGGCCGGTGGACGTCCTCTTTCTTGACTTCAACAAGGCGTTTGACTCTGTTCCCCAAGGGGGCCTGTTGGATAATCTGGGGGAAATGGGGGTGGGAAACAAGATGATCAGATGGATAGGGGAATTGGCTCCAGGACCAGACCCAGAGGGTCGTGGTTGGCGGGATAGTCTCATCCCCAACGAGGGTCATTAGTGGGGTCCCTCAGGGATCGGTCCTTGGGCCCCTCTTGTTCAACACCTACATCTCTGACATAAGGAAGGGTATCAGGAGTGAGAGGAGTCTCTTTGTGGATGACTTAAAAGCTGGGGGCGGTGGTGATGGGGAGGAGGGGAGGGTGATCCTTCAGGGAGACCTAGAGGCTCTGGAAGGGTAGTCTAGAAAGTGGAAACTGAGGTTCAATGCAGAGAAATTCAAGGTACTGCACCTGGGAGCCAGAAACCCGGACCAAGAGTACACCGGGGGAAGAATGCTACAAGTCTTGATGGCTAAGAGGGACCTGCGAGTGGTGGTGGATGTCAAGATGAACAACTCGGAGACTTGTAGGAAGGCAGCGGCCAAGGCAAACAGGATGCTGGGATGCATCGCTAGGGGGATCACCTCCAGAAGGAGGGAAGTGATACTACCTCTGTACAACTGCTTCGTGAGGCCACACCTCGAGCACTGCATGCAGTTCTGGAGGCCATACTAAAGAGGGACATTGAACTCCTGGAGAAGGTCCAGAGGAGGGCAACCAAAATGATCTGGAGCTTGGGGGGCAGGTCCTATGGGGAGAGGCTCAAGGAGCTAAATATGTACACACTGGAAGAGAGCAGAGACCGGGGGGACAAGATAGAGGTCTTCAGGTATATGAGGGGGGGCGAATAGGGAGGCCGAAATCAGGGTGCTCAAAGGAAGGGGGCAACTAGGGGCATGGGTGGAAGCTGGAAGGGGATTCATATGAACATAGCGAAATTTGCTAGCAGATAAAGGCCTAGAGGTCTATCAAGTCTCTGCTAGAATGTGCAGCTAGCACCCTTATTCTGCAGCTGCCCTCCTTCCACCCTTCCCTTCATTAACCCTCCCCCTTGTCCTGTCCATCCTCGTTTGAAGCAATCCACTGTTCTACTGCATACCACTTCAGCAGGTAACGATTCCACCCAGCCACCACCCTCTCTGTAAAAAGTGTCTCCTCATCTCCTCCCTGAACCTTCCTCGCTCCAGTCTCATATCATGGTCCCTGGTGGCCCTCCCCTCCCTTATTCTGAACAGCCCTCTGTACCCATCTTGTTTATTCCTTTCATGTATTTAAAGGTTTCAATCATGTCACCCCTGTCTCTCCTCTCCTCCAGTGAGTACATGTTCAACTCCTTCAACCTCCTCTCGTATGATAAGTCCCCAGCCCCTTGATCATCTTTGTCACTCTGCGCTGCAACCCCTCCAGTAACTTAATGTCCCTCTTCAGATATGGATGCCAGTACTGCACGTAGTACTCCAGGTGTGGTCTAACTAATGACCTATACAGTGGCAGAATCACCTCCTCCCTCCTCGAGGATATACCCCTTGCAATACAACCCAGCATTTTGTTGGCCTTTGCAGCTGCCTTCCTACATTGTGCCGAGATGTTCATTGACCCTGTAACGAGCACACCCAGATCCTTCTCCTCCTCTGTCTGGGCTAGCTGCACTCCCCAGCTGGTAACTCCTCCTTGGGTTCTTCATCCCAAAATGCAGCACCTTGCACTTTTTGGCATTAAAGCCCAGTTGCCAGGTGTCTGACCAGGTTTCAAGCTTTGCCAGATCATCCTGCAACCCCTGCCATCCCCCTAGGTCATCCACCACCGCACCTGCCTTGGTATCATCAGCAAACAGACTGTTCAGGGGAGAAAGAAGGAGGTGCTACTTCACTGAGAGGATAGTGGAGCCATGGAATGCGCTACCCGGGGAGCTGGTGGAGGGGTTTAAGAGAGGGTGGGACAGGTACAAAGGAAGGGTTCTAGAAGCAAAGTCCAGTGCAGCGAGAATATCCGGGACTGGGAAGGGAGATGCCAGAGAGGGTGAGGGGGGGGCAGCAAGGTCAGTTCCAGGGTGGGGGCTGACCAAACGAGCAGACGCAAAAGACCAATAGGCCTATTCTGCTGGCATTTTAGTATGTTGGTATGTAAAAAAAAAAAAAAAAAAGGAGAGCTTTTAATGCTGCCGCTACATCTTCAAGGCAGATGGTTTGGGGCACAAATTATTCCAGTACTGAGGAAGCCCAGGAGCTCTATACTGTGGTCTGTTTGGCCGAGTTGGATTAACTTTGTGCCAGTGAAGAAATCAATTCCACATTTTCTCCTACACTTTGCTCTGGAGGAGAGGAGAGGAGGGACAGAGAGAACATGATCGAGGTCTTTAAATATTTCAAGGGGATAAATTGGGTAGGCCGGGAAGGGGTGCTTCAGCTGAGGGAAGATGGGACCACCAGGGGACGCTCTATGAGGCTGGTTGGGGGGGGAGTCAAGGAGACGTTATTTCACTGAGAGGGTGGTAGATCTCTGGAATGCGCTGCCCATGGAACTGGTGGCAGCTGAAACTGTGGAGGGGTTCAAGAAAGGGTGGGATAGGTATAGGGGGAGGCTACATCTCAGTACCCCGTGGGATGGGAGTGCGGGACCCTGTGGAGTGGGGGGGCCCGTGGTAGTGCCCTGCATGGGCACTGATCACTGAACAGACTCAATAGACCAGAGGGCCTATTCTGCTGGCTTCTTAGTATGTTAGTACATGATTTGAGTAACATACCTACTACTGACCATTGCAGGTACAGCACAAGCCTCTAAAGTTTCATATGCCATCAGATATCATGTTGTCAGAATGAAGAGATCCAAGTTCAGGTAAAGGAGCAAGTTAATCAGGTGGCAATTACAGACACCAAGAGTCCTGCTTGAGCACCCTGAGGAGTTGTTAAACCACAGCCTCCAGGACCATAAGGTGTTCTTTCAGTAAAGGAAGCAGAAAAGAAGCAAAGACGTGATGTTTATCATGTGGACACGCAAAATATTTGGCGTCACAAATTTAAGGACTCTTTAGGGGACATGTGGCACCGGCTTTTCTTTTGCTGTCACCATGGTGTCGGTGGTAAAGATATATTGGGACAGCCTCTTGGTCCTGTCGTACACAATGCTGGTGGCGAGACCCAAACTCTGCCAATGTACAGAGCCAGACTGTCCATTAGCCAGTACGTACATACATCCACCTGCACTACAGTCCCGCCTGTCCTCTTCTGGTTGACAGCATTTACATGCAGACTGGAAGGAAATGATGTGGCAGACAGTGGGAGAGACGTACGCTATTAGTGAGACTCTATTCTGAAAGTCAGAGACAGAAGGAACCTCCCCCATCAAATCAGAGAATAACTTTGGACAGGAGAAGAGATGTTTCTCAGTAACGGGACTAGTGCCAGAGGCTGCAGCAGCTGCCAGCAAGTAGCATAGTCTGACAGAGACAGCGAAGCAAGAGGGGGAGAGCATCTGGCTGTCAGTAAACCCTGCATGTGGGTTAACTAATACATGGGAGGGAGGAGGGCCAAGCCTAGAGCTCCTTACTTCAATCTGGCCATGCCTATATGGTGTCCTTAAACCACCCCAGTCATTAAGCAGCAGAAGTCAACAGCCCTTCCTGAAGGCACTGAGCATTCATAAAGACTGTTCAGTGCCTCCTACTGGGGGCGCAATGGTGCCTACCTCTGTACAGAAATCTGGATCCCCCTCTACCCCAGAATGAGATGCATGCACTTTACTAGGCTGTTGGACCAGCTGGAAAAGGTTACATTTTTTAAGCTGCCATTATATCGAGTCCAGCTGCTTGAGCTTTTTGGCAGAAGTAGTCTTTTTGCTGAGACAGTGTTAAAGGAATACTCTCATAACACTGATGGCATCAATCCTTTGTCCCACTGTTTACCAGATATGTACGTATACATACACACACACACACACACACGTAGATTGTGATGTGTCAAGCATAGGATTATAACTTCAAGTGCGCAATCCACAGCAGAAGCAGATTGCAGTCCTAATTTCATGCAATATGAACGCTTAAGAAATGAACAAAAGGATGAAAAATACAGATTATATAGGAAACCCCTGCTGAATTATGCCCAAATCTATTTTCCAGTGCTTTCCCAGAGGCATCAGTAACTCGTTCATCAAATTCATATACTAACAATTCTCTTTTGGATACGTGATGGAAAAAATGACCATGTTTTCTTGACGACTGTAAAATAGTGAGAGAACACTGCTCAAGTCCAGCCACCTCATAGACCTAATGGTACCACATGACCATCACAGAAGTCCCAACTATGAACTAATGTAACAGCAAGACAAGTCGTAAAAGGATCCGAAACCCTCCAGTGGGGAACTAGTCACCTCAAGGCAAACCACATCACCCAAAGGGAAATCCCAACCCTCAAATAGTCTGAACTCAATTAAATGCTTACATTATAGTTTTTAAAACAGCACTACTGATCCATCAGCTTTCAAGCAGGATCACGGGGGACACTGCAAAACTGTACAATGAAAGGTTATGGAGCAAAGCCCCGCCTCCTCCAGCTACACCTTACTACTTCGAACATGGTGATAACTTTCAAATATCTTGTTTTTTGTTTAATTTTTTAACAGCACAATTGATTCTGAACATCGTTACTAGTACGGTCATGTAGGGACACTGCAAGCCAGCTTTACAAAAAGTAACCTGAAATACACCCGGTATAACTTGCTTAAATAGCAACACAATTAATTGAATTATTTATTAATTTATTGAATTATGTTCACCCAGTAAGCCCACTGGGCCTAGAATTCCCTTTTTCAGGGGTGACTGGGTATATTACAAACACAAAACTGGGCTAAAAAATATACTCTGATTGGTCAATCAGTACTCAAACCCATATTATCTTTCAGCAGCCAACTCCTTTAAATCATTTAAATCCATTTGGAACTATTGTAACAGTTTCATTTTCAACTTTAAAATGCCTTTTTTTTTCTAGGTGTAATACACATTTTGTAAGCACAATAACACACCAGTGTTTGTGGGTTGTGCTGCAATAACCCACACCCCTGCTGGCAACATACCCAGG
The DNA here is from genome assembly GCA_016271365.2 of Neoceratodus forsteri. NCBI lineage: Eukaryota > Metazoa > Chordata > Ceratodontiformes > Ceratodontidae > Neoceratodus > Neoceratodus forsteri. Next base: position 943,445,130 of record CM028137.1, read on the forward strand.
GGGTGTGGCTATCATAGCACAGTCCACACACTGTTGTGGGTTACTGCTTATATGCAAGATGGATAAGTAAGCAATAAGACATGACAGAGTGTGCGTTGAACAGATATTACCGCACACCCAGGGGTGTAGTAAGGCATGAGACCACAGGCCGAGTGTTCAACGCACACCCTGGAGTGTCTTATTGCGCTTATAAAATGGGCTACTTTTTTTTAAAAGTTTTTACTTGTGAAAAAACAACTTTTTATATACACAAAAAGCTTATTTTAGGCTTTATTTTTGATAAAATAGTCCTTCCGCCAGGCAGAATATAACATCATGTATAGTCAGCCAGGACCCCCAAAGCTGTTAGGCTCGAGGAGAAACCATATGGAGAAACTGGCATTTTTTTGTAAGTGTAAGCTACAAAGAAAAAACTACCTGTGGTTATTGTGTCTTTTTTTAAAGTCCATGTTAAGCACAAATGCTGGACGGAGTATTCCCTTCCCCATGAAGGAGTGAGCGCCAATAAACAGACACTGATTTTTTTTTCTTAAACACAGGAGCGGGACCGCTATTAATAACAGATAACAGCCAAGCAAGTGTATGTAATGCCTAATGTCTACCCCTCTCATTCACCTGTTTAGTAAATGAATGTCATTTTGACTGGACTTTATCAGCTCAAACAGCATGTCACACAGTTTTCAGCCAGTCACTAAATAATTCCCCCACATAACGAGTGGCCATACCGGAGCGAGCGCCTGAACTTTTGTCCCTGCAAGTACAACTCAAGTGTGGTACTGAAAGATGAGGTACTGCAATGAAAGATGAATGAGTGAGCTCACAAGCTCTATGTAAATATTTAAAAAAATATAGATAACAGTAACGGCTTTTACTATTTTGGAGCGGCAGTGCAATCGGCACTGCAGAGCACAGGAGAAGTTAACTCATGAGGCAGGAGACACGTAAAGTAAGAAACTAGCACTGTACAAACAGTTTTATTCAAGTTTTGAATATATGTCCAGAGGAGGACAACCAAAATGATGCACGGTCTGCATCAGAAGACATATGAAGAAAGACTAAAGGAACTAAAGATGTATAGCCTCAGGGAGAGGGGGGACATGATAGAAACTTTCAAATACCTCAAGGGAATCAACAAAGTCCAAGAGGGTAGCATCTTTCAGAAAAAGAGATGTGCAAAAAAACAAGGGGGCACAATGTGAAGATAGAGGGGGGACGGCTCAGAGGTAAAGTGAGGAAGTATTTCTTCACAGAGAGGGTTGTGGATACATGGAACAGCCTTCCTGAGGAGGCTGTAGAGTCAAAAACAGGGGAGGAATTCAAGAATGCATGGGACAGACATAAGGCAATTCTAGTAGGGGGTAGGAGGAAGTAGGCTGTTCGTTAACTAGGATCTGCAGCTTATCCATTACGTACAGAAATGGGCAGACTATATGGGCCAAGCGGTCCTTATCTGCCATCAAATTCTATGTTCCCATTGGCTCCATCAATATTGCATATGCAGCAAGAATGTACAACTGTGTGTTTCCTTTAAACTGAATCATGACACGTGGCAGCACAGAAGGACTCGCTCTGCTGCCATGCGCCCTCATTCCCACTTGCTCGAGCTGGTTATATTGAAAAATAATGAAAACAAAAAAGAATAAAATGATACATAGCGGGGCTGACTATACAGCAAATATTGGGCTGAAAAGGGGAGCCAAGTGAATAAAGAGCTTTGTGTCAAACTTTCCGCCATTGATGGGCAAGTTGGGGATGAGCCGCATTACAGGGAGGAAAAAAGGGCCACATTTGAAAAATGAATGTTCCAACGGCTCACAGGCTTTTTTCAGCAATGCGGTCCATCTTTTCAGTGCTTGTTTTAACCTGTGCATCGAATGGATTTGATGCACAGGTAAAAAAACAATCAGAAACAAGGATTTTCTCTCCCCATTTTATAAGACCATTCTAGCCACTGGACTGGCTAGAAGACAAATAGCCAGACACAAAGCTGTGAGCCCAACAACCCAGATTACATGTGCTGTTAAGCCAGTTCATGGGAGGGGGAATTACGGTCAATCACACTTTACTTACGTGTTTAACACACACAAGCGTGAAGTGCTGGTGCAAGCCCCTCATGCCGAACACACTCATGGTGTGTGGCTACGGACACATTTGTGTCTTGCTGCATACACAACCACACTGTTGTGTGTTTTTCTTTAAGTATCATAGTTTATCTTCCAATGTAATACACAGCCCGGAGTGTGTTAACCCAATCGAGCACACTGCAGGTTTCAGAGGAATCACGCAATTAACTTTCACTTTACCATTACATGGTGCAACTTGGCTGCCGTTAAAGAGCAGCTTTATACTTCACCCCCCCCCAAAAAAAAAAAAAAAACAACCATATAAGATAACTTACCTGGACCCAAGTTGCCTGCTATTAAAAATGTCATTTATTTCTGCCTTGTTTAAAAAATACATTCGATCGTACTTGGCTCTGTGGAGCTGACAGCCAAAATGATGCCACTTCCCAAACTGGCCGACACAGCTCCACACTGGTATGTTTTGTGATGTCAGAAAATGAACAGCATGAGGGAGCACTCCATAGAGTTGAATGGGGATAGTTTTTACATGTTTTTTTTTTTTTTTATGATTTAGAGTTCCGATTATAAGAAAGGCCACCACTAGACTAACAGGGTCCCTATTAGTCGAGCAGTGCCCTTGATTTCTTATTTGTAGAGAGTGAAGAGAGGAAAAAAGCGAGGAAAACAGGAAACCATAACACAGTAAGAAGACGCCCAGAGGTGCTATTTCAGAACAGCCGACTGTTTTCTAAGAAATAGAAATATAGTAAAAATTAATCATGCAATAATAGATTTTTTAATTGAAATTACATTGGAGACAAGCCAACTAAAACTGACCCAACAGGGGAAAAAACTTGACAGCACAACGAATCAATGTTACTTGGTGACTGTGTAAAACAGACAACTGTCACATACCCTGGAAGAAAAGAAAGCAAACTAGTTCACTCACTCACTTCCTACCCTGGTAGCCAAAGTAGATGGCTGACCAAACCAATTTCGGTTCCCAAAGTAAGGATGCAACGCTGTATGCACCCACATTTATGAACAAAGTTTTATCCGATACAATTCTGGAGCAAAATGGCGAACAAGACTGTGTGGAAGATGGTAAGGAAGTGCATGCATCTTAACAGTGGGCTTTCAGATAAAAGACGTACGTGAAACATCTTTTTTCTAAGTTACTATTTTTCCTCCAGCTTGAACCACTGCCCTCATCTGCAGGTGTCACTCCACTATCTGCAGCACTCGCCTCCTCAATTTTGCCCTGTGGCGTAGTGTCCCACTGGCAAGGCTGCTGAGATGGGACCAGGTCCTGGCGATGACTGGATCCACCATCAAGCAGTTCCTGGTCACCTAGAGTGGGGCCTGTGAGACGCTAGAGTCATCCTGCATCCCAAGACAGAATTTTTACTGTTTCTGTCCCTCCCAAGTCGGTGGTGTTCATGTGTCCATGCATGCATATGCCGGAGCCGATCGACTCCCCCACCCTTCTGCTGACCATGTGGAACTGCACCTTTTGTGCTGCCACAGGAGACCCACTACAGTGGTGCAGGCAGCCACCTCCCCTGAGACGGCGAGTGTTCTCTGCGATGCTCTGGTTCTCTCTTCACTGGCTGGTCCTCCAGCAACCACCTGGGTTGCCAGCACCATGAGCGGTAACATTGCTGCTGCTGTGATGGGCTGGCAACATACAAGAAACACCTTTAAAAGAAAACTAAAAGAGGACTCGGCACCCAACTAGGGATCTGAGGTTCGAGCAGACTCGATAGACCGTAAGGCCTAATCTGCTGGCAATTAGTGTGTTAGTATGACTTCTGTTGCTCAATTAGATCATACAAAGACAGTATTTCTAGAAGTGGGGACCTTCTTAAATTAAAAACAAGAGCTGCAAACATTCCAAATGAGAATGAGAGGGGCTACCTAGATGAGATCAGGCCAAGCATGGGCACGGAGGCCCAGTGAGAAATTATAAAAAGGGGCTCCTGGAGGCTACCAAGGCCTGTATGAGGGAGAGACGCAAGTGGGGCAAAGCTAGGAGGCCAAGCTGGTGGACAGGGGAGGTCCGGGATGCGGTGAGGGAAAAAAGGCTGCTTATAGCCGATACAAATATTCTCAGGGAGCTATGTCCAAAGGGGAATATGATAAGGCAGCCAGGAGGGCCACCAGGGTGGTGAGGTTAGCCAAGGCGGGGGCACAGCTGAGATTGGCACAGGGGATTAGAAGGGGGGGAAGGATTCTTCGGGTATATGAGGGAATGAAGAAAAGGGAAGGGGCAGATTAGTCGGCTTAGGATACGGAGTGGAAGGAGGTGGGAGAAGGCGGAGGTACTAAATGAATTTTTTGCCTCGGTCTTTACCAAAGGAAAATAAAGATAGACTGGAGACGGTGCAGCGAAGGGTGACAAAGATGATTCCGGGCCAACAGGGCAGGTCTTACAAGGAGTGCCTCAAAGCACTGAACACGCACTTGCTGTGGACCAGAGGGGAGAAACGACAGACACATTCAAGTTCCTGAAAGGAATTAACAGGGTGAACTGTGGGCAATTTTTTAGCATGAGGAACCGTTGGAGGTTACATTGAGCATGAATAGAAACTGACAGGAGGGAGGATCAGCAGGGACATGAAGTATTATTTTACAGAAAGGTTGGTGGAAAGGTGGAACAGTCTACCAGCCACGGCAGTAGGCACTAAAACCATTAATTGTTTCAAACATGGCTAGGACAGACTGAAGGGCATAGTGGCTACTCTGGGGGACAGAAACTGGGAGGTGAATGGGGGGTGGATAGAGAAGGCTAAGACCCTGGATGGGCATTAGGTCCTGGGCTTAGATGGAACCATGGGCAGATTGGATGGACCACTGGTCTTTTTTGCTGTCATTATCTCTGTTTCTATTTATACAGGTTTAGAAGATCACATTGTAAACTACACAACCCCCAATCCAACTTGCATGCTTAAAACCCAGTGTATAACCATATGTGATAATAATTACCCCATACACAAGTGCAGTTTGTTTTATTTACTCCCTATTTTTTTTTTTTTTTTTTTACGTTAATACATATCACACACACATTTAAAATAATCTTTGGTAATGCATCGCTAGATGATCTGTATTTCGTAAGTTTGTGTACTCCAGAAGGGATGAAGCGATCAAAACAAAAGTAGAGAAATTAACAATAAACCAAGACTCATACCTGGAGGTGAAATCTGCATCTCCGGTATGCTCTTAACCCTTAGGCTGCTGACAGTATTAGAACGTATAGGAATTGTGGACCGATATATCACCCCATGGCACAGCAAGGGTAAATATACACACAGCAGATGATTAACAAAAGAAAAAAACACACAATCATATGCACATGTGCTAGCACTAAAGACTTGTGCTACCAGGCAGTATGCAGCAGTATTGTGTTCTCCCTGCCAGTACCTCCACGTACAGTACTGGTGTTCACAGCGACACATATTGCTGCAGTAGTCCAAATTATGGTTTGCCACCATAAGCCAGCAGGGCCGCTGAATGGTGACAATCTACTGGTCCCACATTCTTCTTTCCCAGCCGTGCTCTCCTGGTGGAACTGAGGTTCAGCAACACTGTGGCACAGTAACAGTGCAAACAATGGCTCCAGAGGCCTGCACTAGCTCAACAGAGCTAGGCTGCTCACAGCCACCTTCCCATACGTTACCCTCCCCATAGAGATCTTTAAAACACATCATCTCAAAACCTTTCTTCTTGAACAGGCCTTTGGGACCTGCGGAATCTATTCTGGGACTGCTAGACAGCATGGAAGTTGGTCTGTTTATGATTTTATTGGGGTTTATCTATGGGTGTTATACATTTTATGAGACGGTTTCCCGACTGTGGTTTGTGTTCACTTTACTGCAAGGGTGCCCTGAGCTTATCGGGAAGGGTGCCCGAAATAAATAAAATCTAGTACTAGAGACAGACTGTCCAAAGAACAACCTTTTGTCTGGTGTGCCAAGCTTAGTGTATTCTAAACTCAACCAGCAGCACTGGAACAAATAATATATATATATATATATATATATATATATATATATATATATATATATATATATATATATATATATATACATACACACACACATATATATATACATACACACACACATACATATATACAGTAATCTCGGCAGCCAGCGACCTTAGTGAGCCACATTCTGGTAAGTGGGTCACACTTAATTTGTTCTGTACACACTGCTCTCAGACATGGCTAAGGTGACCTACACATACCTTTCCCAATGTCAGGTGCTGCCTTTTCAGCCTTTTGACGTCCCCTGGATCATCAGCACCAGAGACAGGCTAACACGAAAGGCTGTCCGTTCACCTTGCTGAAAGCTTTCATTTAGTCAGAAGATGGATCATTTAAAAGTAAATGTCAGAGGATATTATGTCTGAGAACCCAAATGGATAGGAGATCAGAAAACATTAGCATACAAGTCAAAACACGTTGTTACATAATAATTGTTTAAAGAATCTGCATATTCAGACTAGGGCTTCAAGTCAGGCAGGTATTTGTGAAAGTCCTTGCTGTGTGGTGCAACTCTGTAAACTGAAGTTGGTGTTGCAGTCTTACCTCATGACTAGACACCAGTGCAACAGAGTGTCGGATATGCAGGGAGTCCAGGATTTGGGAAGGCCTTGGGTCCCTTTCTTACTGAGCTGGTGTACGGAGAGCAGACCAGATTACTCTTCAGCATCCACTGTAGCTTACTTACGAGCAGGACTTGGCAGAGACTCAAGGGAGATTGCTACCCACCATGTCTCAAGGTTACATTCTGACAATACAGATGTGAGGAAATTTGGGGGTGGATTTCAGGGTACTGCTAAGAGCCTCAGGATCTGGCCACCCTTTGACTCCCAAGGAAAGTTATTACAAAATGGACTGAAACAGTCTTCTGGGGAAAGAGACAAACTAGCATAAAACAGGAACACTAAATTCCATGCCATTAAAACAGATCACCGACTGTTAAACAAATCTACAGCAGGCACCCTTGCTATGTAACTTGTTATTCAAAAGTCACGGAACCTTCCAATTCTGAATACCAGAAAAGCTGCATTTTATGCATGAAAAAAGACTTGACTTGTACAATAATACACTTGTCTACTGTTGTCTTTAAAAATTCAGTTTTGTGTTAAATGATTTTTCTTGAACATGAGCTGGAAGTTGTGTGTTTTTTTTTCTAAGCACTGCAGAGTTTCATGTACACTGAGATGCATACTTAAAAAAAAAAAAAAAAAAGAAAGCAAAAGTAGTGTCTCAGAATGTGAATCTGCATCTTGAACAAAATACTAAACTTAATTTTTCAGAAACTGTTGCAGTTTTATTAAAGAGAACAGTTAGCACTACGAACCCCACACCCAAGTGTGGGTCTGGATCCAATTTGCAATTTGTGTACAAACAATATATATATTTTTTTCACACTGTTTACTACAACATAGTAGATTGCATCAGGTTGATTCTGTGGACTCCCAAGTTGACATTTGCTGTAACCAGAAAGCCCAGAATCTGTTAGTTTAACCTCAGTGATAGGGAAAATGATGGAATCACTTCTGAAGGAAAGAATTGTCTAGTATCTAGAGGCCAGAGGGGCACAGGACCCAAGGCAGCGTGGATTCACAGCGGGAAGGTCATGCCAGACGAATCTGATAGATTTCTTTGACTGGGTGACCAAAGCAGTAGATCAGGGCTGTGGACATGGCCTACCTAGACTTTAGCAAGGCATTTGACACAGTCCCACACAAAAGATTAATATACAAGTTAGCCAGCCTGGGAGTGGGTCCCAAGATGACAGCCTGGGTAAAGAACTGGCTGGAGAATAGGACACAGAGGAATAATAGTAAATGGAGTCCACTCTGAAGAAAGTGGGGTTACTAGTGGGGTGCCATGAGGGTTCAGTATTACGACCGGTCCTCTTCAATGTCTTTATAGCGACATTGCAGAGAGGACTGGAAGGAAAAAGTATGTCTCTTTGCAGATGACACAAAGATCTGCAACACAGTTGATGCACAAGGTGGGGTGGGAAAGGATGAGAAGGACTTGGCAAGGTTAGAGGAATGGTCAAATGTATGGCAGCTTAGATTCAATGCTAAGAAGAGCAAGGTAATGCACCTGGGAAACAAAAACCCAGGGGAAGAGTACACAATGGGGGGTGAGATACTAACAACAACAAAAATGGAAAGGGACCTGGGAGTAGTCATATCAGATGACCTAAAGGTGGGCAAGCAATGTGAGAGAGGGCAGCAAGGAGGGCTGGGGATACTGGGATGCATAGGGAGGTATCACCAGTAGAAAACAGGAAGTTATTATTCCTCTGTACAGACAGCTGGTGAGACCCCATCTGAGTACTCGTGCAGTTCTGGAGACCCAATCTCCATAAAGACATAGACAGGATGGAAACTGTCCAGAGGAGGGCAACTAAAATGGTGCAGGGTCTGCCAGAAGACATATGAAGGGGAGACTTAAGGAGCTTAATATGTATAGCCTCGAGTAAAGGAGGGAGAGGGGACATGATAGAAACTTTCAAGTACCTCAAGGGAATCAACAAAGTCCAAGAGGTAGCATCTTTCAAAAAAGAGGTGTGCAAGAACAAGAAGGCACAATTTGAAGATAGAGGCGGCTCAGAGGTAATTTAAGGAAGTATTTTTTCACAGAGAGGGTTGTGGATGCATGGAACGGCCTTCTGGAGGAGGTTGTGGAGTCAAAAACAGTGGTGGAATTCAAGCATGCATGGGACAGTCATAAGGCAATTCTAGGGGGTGGGGGTAGGAAGAAGTAGGCTGCTGGTTAACTAGGATCTGCAGCTTATCCACTAGGTAGGGAAATGGGCAGACTGGGTGGGCCAAGCAGGCCTTATCTGCCGTCAAATTCTATGTTTCTATGTAATCCCCTGCAGCTGATGTCAGAGCTGGGATGCAGCAGTGGGAGATTCATTAGCCTGCAGTGCATGTTACAGTTTTTATAAGCTCTGATCTTTTGTTTGCTGGTCCTGCTGTCCTCTACGGGCTAAATACAGCCACAGAGGACTGTACTTAGCCTCATGACAATGTGACCAGCAAACATCTCTGCTGAGCTTAAAGTTCCAATACGTTCTGCAGGCTATTGAATCTCCCACTGCTGTAGCCCAGCTCTGACATCAGCTGCAGGGGATTCTGGGATTTTTGGTTACAGCAAATATATTACGAGTCAGCAGAATCAGCCTGATACAAACAGCTATAGTGCAGTAAACAGCAAGTATTTTTTTTTTTTTAAACTAAGTGCAACTTGGGACCAGCCCCACAGTTGGGTGTGGGGCTCTTAGTGCTGACTGTTCCCCTTTAAGAGTCATAATGGCATCATTGTTCCAAGCTGCCACCTTGGCTACATACTAATTCCCTAGTCCACAAAACAGCGAAAAAATAATTTTGAAACTAGCATGTCCTTTATTCTTTCAATATTATAAAAATAAACAATAAAGTTAGGAAAGCCAAGATTCAGAATATTTCCTCTCCCAAGCACACAGCAATACGAAAAACAGACTACCTACAGAAAGTGGTTTAAAGGATATGGAAGTACAAGCAAAACTAACAACGCTGACCCATATTTGACTGTCCTACCTTTACTGGGGAAATGTGGGAATGGGACACATATCCATGTATATTTTCTATCTGCGACAGATTCTTCTCAGACACGTGAACCAGTTCTGGACCCTTCACTTCATTGGCAATGTGCGGAGATGGAGAAGTATGTTCTTGTGGAGGCGTATCTTCATCCTGATAACGATATTTCTACAGAGCATAAAATGTGAAAAGAGTTTAGACATAGCACTGAAATAACACTACGTAACTTATATGATGCAAGATCAATACTGAGAATTCCTCTTAATACAGCCACAGTATAAAGATTAATTAAGAATGAATCATTCAATGCCCTTTCAAATTGCTTTCTATGCTGCATATACCATTCTGCTCGATATTTATTTCAGAAAGACCAGGACAGCACAGCAGAAGCACCTGCTCAGAAAAATGTACTCAGATGTCTCTGCTGCATGGTCATGCATTGGTTGTATCCAGTTAACACATTGTAATAAATAAATATTACTGGATTCCACCAATCACAGCACCTAGAGTCAACAGCCAATTACTGGCAATGGTCTGAGTCAAAGTAGGTACAGTAGAAGCCACTTTATTGGGATGCGGATAATGGGGACGTCCACTTTATTGGGACGTGGATAATGGGGACATCCACTTTATTGAGCCGCAGATAATGGGGACGTCCACTTTATTGGGATGTGGATAATGGGAACGTCCACTTTATTGGGACATGGATAATGGGGATGTCCACTTTATTGGGACGTCCAACCAGGAACCGATTAAGTGGCCATTAATATCTATGGTGTCCCCATCTGTTTTATAGGGATGGGGAAGCTGGATTATTGGGGCGATGCAGTCCCACTGACTACTGTTAATGGGCCATCTGCATGTACTTCCTGGAGTGACTGTCCTGAGTAATGACCCGTTGAGCCACTGAATGAGGCGTGAAAGGTGTGAATAGTACTGTTAGACACACACACACACACACACAACACACACACACGTATACACACAAATCCTTCAGGAATGGATGCTATCTACTGTCCTGAGTCCCTGATTCGCCCCTCCTACCAGCTGCTCCCAAAAAGTATGGTCTACTTATGCCCTCCAACTCCGGTAAAAACAGCCAGCATAATCCCCTACACTAGAGATGCTCACCAGGCAGATCTTGGATTTAAAAACAAATAGACCCACAAGCTGCCGTGTCCCCGTCCCCCACCCCAATCACTTAAAACAGTCAGTGTAATCTACTGCATCAAACATGCTCACAGGGCAGATCTCGAATTTAAAAACAGTTAGAAGCGTCAGCGCTCTGGTGCGCGGTTCAAAGACATCTCTCGCTCTCTCTATCTGGCACAAACATTCTTCAATAGACTATCTCTCTTGCACGAAGTGGCACAATTTTTTAACCAACTCTGAGTGACACTGAAATAACAGCATCTGTGACATTAAACCCATGAGTGTGTACTCCGAACCAAAAACTAAAAACACTTTATAGTGATCTGCTTCCAATTTAAATGCCATTCCAATTAGCTAATAGGGGGGATCTGCATGGGTGATTCAGTGTTGATCGGCTGGTGCTAAACATGTAGGAAAATGCAGACTTCTGACAACACAGATGGCCACTTAATCGGGATGAAGAGCCTGCCACCAGACCGTCCCGATTAAGCAACTTCTACTGTAATTCATATCTACTTTCAGCCTTTGCAGATTGTATTTGAGGCATATTGGTACCTTACAATTCCACTTAAAGCATAGCCAGCCAGAATTCCTGCATGGCCATTTACATATATTATCCATTATACCTTGCACAAGGAGGTATGTGTAAATGTGCTTTCAGCGTAACCCCTGGCTTTCAGTGCTTTTACACTGAGGTCCTGGTCTGTTAGGCTGATTTCACCCTTTGGGTTTATCATCACCCAAAACCACTGTGGTAATGGAATGTCTTGGCAATCAACACTGTCTCCAAGGCAGGTATGATGCTGGGCATATATTTTACCTGAAACGACCTGCCCTGTTTTGGAACCCAGGGAGCTTGGGCTGCCTGCTTCCTTGGTCTGAGACACAGCTGCTACATCGTATGAACTGCAGTTCACATCAGTGCACTCAAGCGATGCAATGGATGTGCACTGCCTTAACAAGGATCAAGGTTTTGATTCCAGGTCAGGACACAGCATTTTTGTATTTTTCAGTAAAATAGCAAGGTTTAATCTCAAGCGGCATGCACTTTTTTTTAATAACATTTTGTTCAGTTTTTCTTTTTTTCTCACTGCAGTGGTGGTTCATGGCAGCATGGAGTTAGAATAATAGATATATTGGAAAAGGGAGTTAATTATGAGAGAAAAGAAAATGCAACGCTGACGTGTTGCCTAGGAGGCAATTTTGGACAGCTGACCGTCTCCTGGGCTAAGACAAATGACTATACCACACAAATGAGTCCCGAACCAAGTGCCAGTGATTTCCCCTTTGCAGACTATAGTTTGCTTATTACAATCTGCACTTAGCACTTTTCTGAGGTATCCATCTATACAAGTTCTTTAAAACTGAAATTGTCTCTAAGAGAAGCACTATAGAAATAAACCACTAGATGGGACCCTTACGCCACTGAGAAAAGCACAGGTGTACTGTACGAAATACTGCGTACCACTCGGGGGAACCGTGCACTGGTTTTGGTTGTTGTACTGTTTTTATTTTTTTTTTTTTTAGGCCAGAAAAAAGTTTTTACTGGGAGAAATCTCTCTGAGTCTCGCTGCCAATGTATGGCGAGTGACCAGCATTTTCTTTCTCGTGTATTGATGGTGGCCAGTGTCACCAGGGGCTACAGAGTGGCCTTGTTTTGTTTCAAAAACAAAATATTTGTTTTTCATATTTGGTGATCTGAATTATTTTCTAACTTCTAAAGCTAATCTTCACGTTTTGTTTACAATTTGTTTACCAAGTAAAGTCATCATCTTATCTTCAATGAGATACGGTTTCTACCAAATTCTATACAACAGAGCATGAAATAAGTGCTTTAGCTGGGATTTGAACCCATGTTGCCCAGAATACCACTCTGACAGAGCTTCAAGCTACGCCGCCAAGGCAACTGGAAACCTGCAACTCCCAGAAGCACCTCACTTTCTCTCTAATGCACAACCTGGTACTGCATGGGTAATTAAATTTTTATTCATAAGAGCGCAGTGTGAATAAAAATATAATTATTTGTTCAGTACCAGGCTGCACATCAGAGAAAGAATAAGGTGCTTCTGGGAGTCCCAGGTTTCCAGCTGCCTTGGTAGAGCAGCTTTTACCGCAATCGGAGTGGTATTCTGGGCACCCGGGGTTAAAATCCCAGCTAAGCTTGCAATAGTACCCGACGGGGTGAGTGGCACTGAGTGATACAAGACTGTCCAGGGGCACAATGAAGCTCTTTGCCACAGATAGAGGGCATCATAGCCCCTGGAAGATCCAGTACAGACCATACCGTCCACCTAGGAGGCAAGTATTGCTCTCATTACAAACATTTCTTTTTTCAAGAAAATGTCTAAAAACATATAAAGATATGTGAACCAGACAAAACTCAATTAAAGAACTTCCAGCATCTCTGTTTTATATGCTTCCCATTTTTCTTCTCCTCCCCTTACCTTTTCTATATCCTTCGTGCTTTTCTTCAGTTTATCTCTCATTTTGCTCAAGTCCACTTTTATGAAGTCCCACACTCTTACTCCTTTTGCTGTTACTCACTGCACGCTACTTTTTCCGAACCGTAATCGTCATCAAGGATATCTCTTGCATCAGGCCACACCTATGGAACTATAGCCATCGGGCACTAGGACCACACAGAAATCTTTCTAGCCCGCCGTGCAGATGTGGTGTGGCTGTGTTTAAACACAGTTTGGAAAAAGCAGCCTGCAGTGTGGACAGGCGAGTGTGATGAGTTAGGAAATGTTTTTCAAAACGTTTCTTGAAATGGACTGCCAGTGTGTACAGGGCCTTAAAATATATTCAAGTTAAAAAAAAAAAAAGCAAGGGTTTCATATACATTTTGCTGTAATCGCAGCCTAGAATAAAAATTGTGTTCAGGCAGACTCTCCATTTTTTTTCTTGGCGAGGAATGTATTCACAGATGCACTGTCAAACCATACAAGTCAATTTAGCTCTGTGAACAGAGACGGGACAGGATTCCTAACAGTACATGCATTTAACAAATTTTTTTTTTTTTTAAACAAGGTTGTTTTTTTCAATTTCTAATTTTGCTCTATATTTAACTGGAGCAGCCCCTTCAGCTAGCCGACCTCCCTGCCCCATCCTTCCCTTACTGCCTCCTCTATGCCTTAGACTCCATGGAAAGCCAGGCACAGAGTTCCTCACCAAACAGCACAGTTCCGAAAGACAGTGGACAGTTGGTTCACTAGGGCCCAAGTGCCTGCTTCATCCTGCGCACTTTTGGGGGGTATTACTTGTTTCCCCTCACCCACAGAAAGCGGAATGTGAGGGCTCAAGGGCACACAGAGATGCATGCCAGCATACATCACAGCCTGTCAGTGTTCACCCTCCCACTGCCAGCTCCAAATGCACCACGGCCCGGGGTCACGCAGGTGGTGGTAGCACAGTGGAGTCTGCAACCTCCCTCCACAGAGAAGGACAGTGTCCACTGGGACACTCGATCCTCCTCCACTGGCTGGCTCTCCGACAATGAGGGCTAATTCCCAAATTCAGGTCACTGGTGTCGTGAGTGGTGGCTCTGCCTCTGCACCAATGGGCTAGCTCTGAATAAAGTAACAAAAAAAATTATCTGCTGTCTCGGTGGTGCTGAGGGTTAAGGCACAGGACACCACACCTCGTGCCATGCTGGCAACCCGGGTTCAGGAACGAGCTCAGGTCACCTGGGTTGGCAGGTTTGGGGGGCTGGGAGATGACTGAAGCAGTCGCTGGGCTGCTCTATCTGCTGGGAGGTGCGTTTCCTCATTCTTGGCCGACACCTGGTGGAGGTTGGGTGTCAGAGCAGAGGTCTGGGGGACTAACATTATGTCGAGAGGGTTGAGGGAGACTGTGGTTCTGGGAGTGCATGTGTGGCTCCACACACATGCGCCCACTGTGCCACCATGGCTCCAGGTCAGGAAAGGAGAAAAACATAGAAAACAATGTCTCTGCACTGCCGTATGTTGACAGCCCCAGTGCTCTCGGGAACTGCTCTGTGTGGATCCCCACTGGCGTGAGGGTGGGGGGGGGGAGAGAGTGGTGACAGGGTTGGCAGCTGTCAGGCTACGGGCTCGATGGTAAGGCACAGGTAGTAACGGAGGAGCAAAATCTCTATAAATAAAATGATCTACTGACTCATGTCGGGAAAGAAGGCTTGGTAGCGGTATTACAAAACTTGGTGAAATACCTCACCATAATAGTAGAGCCCAGACTGCAAAGCGTCTTACTATCCCCCTCTGAGTACAGCTCCCCCCTCCATACTATGAATCTCTTCATTCCTGCTTACCCATGTAATCTACTTTGGTATCTGTACATATAGTACAGACAATGTATGCTTCTACCTATGTAACCCTCCCGGGTTGCACCTGAAAATAGGCACTTGGCTGTCTAGTGTGCCTTACCTGGTTAACAAAAGCAAATAAATAAATATATACAGAATAATGGATTGAGTGTTGTATGTTATAAGTTTTTTGTTTTTTTTTAAAACACACCCAAGGTGTGTATAATACCACATAAACCACAAGTACGAAGCACGAGTGGTTTGTGATGGTATTACACACCAAGGGTGTGTATAAGAACAAATAATGTAACACCCTATTTTTTATTTTATATAACTGCTGGTTGCTTTAGTACTGTGTGTTAAACAAAAAGCAGTTTTCCTTTTCTGTGGTATTTTGTTTCTGTGAGTGCAAGATGGCAGCAGCTTTCACTTTCAGTCTAACACCAATGCTGTAATAACCAGGTTCCATTCCATAACAACCAGCCAGTAATTATGGCATTAAAAAGTGGTGCCAGTCCATTCAAAATAAATTGACTCACCAATCATTATATCTGTATATAGCCGTATTCTATTCTCCCCTTTGATTGTGTGCAATGTAACATTATCGTAACGTGCAATATTCTGCTGCCGTGATCCCCCGGACCCACCTTGAAAATAAATGGGGCTACCCTGGAGTGCATCTACTCCTTGGGCTGACTGAGCAGCTTGTTCAGCCCTGTCCTCAGGTGTCGTCGGCCGGCCTTCTGCCTCTCTCCATTTGGGTTGGGGGGGTTCCCTTGTGGATTCCCACCCACAACAGGGCCAGCAAGAGGAGGGCTATCCTTCCCCCCTTCCCGGTGACTCACCCAGAATCCCCACTTACCAGTGGAACAGGAGGGCAGGCCACAACACCTCAGGTACAGCTTGGTGAAACCTGGACCCCTTTCCATTTTTCCCCCCGATTTCTCCCCGCGTCCCAGAGCCATGGCATGGCACAGAATCGCATGTGCTTAGAGGCGCGCATGCGCATAGGAACTGCGGTCTCTTTCCACCCACTCAGACATCTGTCTAGCACCCCGTAGCATCAGCGACACCACCAGACCTCCACCTGGTGGCAGCCAAGAGCCAGAAAGGCAAACAACCCTTTCAGTACAGGAGGTTTAGGGGGGACTTGTGTTCGTTATACAGAATTATGGGAGACGACAAGCTTCAGGGGCTGAGATTGGTATCCTGCCCAAGACCAGTTGGTGTAGTAGCAGGAGGCACGACAGTCAACTTCTTCATTTTAAATGGAACCACAACCAACGTTAAGAGCTGGTTTAGTCAAAGGGTGGTGGTACCCTGGAATTAACTTCCATCAGTTGTTGTTGAGAGTCCCAGTATGAATAGTTTTAAAACAGACTTTGACAGACACTTTAGCAAGATAACTACTCGATTTTAATTTTGGTATATGGCAAGCAATATGGACGTTAGTCTATTAGCTTGAATTTACCTACGAAACCTAAGAATAAAGGATGGAAAAGTGTGTGATATGAGAATTTAATACATACCAAAGGTGTGGGATGCTACATCTTTGCCCGAGGGGTTTATTAAAGCATCCCACACAGAGGGTGTGGATTAAATTCTCATATCACACACTCCCTCATCCTTTATTTTATATAATACAGGGGTTGAAATTAAGTTTTGCAGCCACTAGCCAGCAGGGCTAGTGCCTGGGAAAATCTACTGGCCCCACAGACATTTCCACTGGCCTAGTTGGTGTGCATACTGACATGTTGCCTTCTCCAGTACAAGCCTGCAGGGCTAGTTAAATGAAAATCTTAGTAGCCAGATACAAAATCTACCAGCATTTGGCTAGCGGGCCAGTGCCAATTACGGCCCCTGTAATAACTGGTTAGCAATTTTTTTCCAGCCCAATTTCTGTGACCATGTGTCACAGACACATACACACACACGCGTGCATGCAGAAAGAGTCTCTGTGTCCCTCTCTCCCTTTCCACACTGAGCATTTTGCATCGTTTTTAATTTTTTTTTTTTTTTTTTTACTTACAGTCTGTTGTTGGGATTGCGATTGTGCTAGCGCTGCAAGTCAAGCAGAGGCCCCTTTCCTGAAGCGGACGAAGAGCAGGATCAACCAGATAATACTTTTTTAAAAGTGTAGAAGGTACGATTAACCAGAGAGATAAAAAAATAGTGAGTGTACAGGTTTGTTGTGGCAGCTCCTTGGTAAGCAAGAGACGGAGCTGCCATGTTTATGAAAGCGTTACGCCCACCCACGCACTGAATGAGAACCAATAAAGGAGCACACATTTTGAAGGACAGTGCGCACGAATGCCGTAATAATCTGTGGGTTGTTACGGAAAACACCAACTCAGTCAGCCCATAGAAAAAAATTACTGACCAGTTATTATAAATGAATAAAATACAATATGTAGAGTTATAACAACACTCAAGCAGAGAATTAATCATATGCACAGAATTAATTCATATTTTAAACATAACTGATGCATATAAATATGATACAGGCAAGAAACTTCTTAAGAAGACTTTACCGATTCACAAACTATGGTGCAATATCATAGTCAGAAAGGCTTCGAATTTTGCATTTTTCATTTTATGAGGAACTTCATTTTTTAAGACCCCCCCCCCCCGTGTGTGAATTTAATGTTCGTGAAAAAACTGCTGGACTGCAGTGGAACCTAAAGTCCTCTGCTTGACCACAAGACAGATACAGCACAGATGATCACAGCGCAAGCTTCCCCATACTGCCCCGCCAGTGTGTCTCAACCTTGCCATGGAGGAACCTCCACGTAGGTGAGAGGGTAGTTTAGACTCCATGTCCCTTCAATCCTTGGCCTCTCATGTGAGACTGCTGACAAGGGTGTCAATTAGTGCCAATTGTGTTGGTGGCTTTGTGATGTGGACACCTGCCAAGTGTAGGGCTTATAGGCAGACTGGATGGGCCCAACGGTCCTTATCTGCCGACAGTTTCTAGGTTTCTGTGTTTCTATGGCAGAGAAAACTGCTTGGGCCACCCAGTCTGCATATTTTTTCCTGCCTATACTGTCAATGCAGACCCTACTTAATTTCCTCCCCCCCCTGCTTCCCACTAAGATTCCCTTGTGCCCATCCCATGCATGCTTGAAGCCCACCACAGTTTTCACCCCCACCACCTCTACTAGAAGACGGTTACAGGCATCTACCACTCTTTCAGTGAAGTACTTCTTCCTCACATCTCTCTTGAATGTTCCCCTTTCCAGCTGCGTTACAGGACCCTTTGTTCTCGTGCATCTTTTCCTCTGCAAAATACTCCCCTCCTGTACCTTATTTACCCCCTGTGAGATATGTAGAGATCGCTATTATTCCCCCTCATTCTTCTCTCTTCCAGGGTGTGCATATTGAGGCCCTTCAGTCTCTCCTTGTAGGGCTTTTGATGGAGACCCTGCACCATTTTAGCTGCTCTCCTCTGGACTGCCTCAACTCTATGTCTTTCCTGATGTGTGGTCTCCATAACTGGACACAGTACTCTAAGTGAGGTCTCACCAGTAATCTATACAGTAGCAACGCCACCTCTCACACTGTGCTGATAATACCTCGCCTTATGCACCCCAACATCCCACTGGCCCCCACCACTGCCTTGTCGCACTGGCGGACCGCCTTGAGGTCCTCAGATATGATCACTCCCAGGTCCCTTTCCTGTTTGGTGAGATGCTATGGAGAGTGTTCCTGAGGGGTTTTCCTGCAAAGGACTTTGACTCTGCGCTTTTTAAAAGGAGCTTAGGAGACACAGGCTGCATTGAAAGTGTTGATGAAGTAATCCAGTGCAGTATTTACATCTGTTGCTTTGTAGATAGGGGACCAGTCTTGAAGGTTAAGGCATGTTTTGAGGTGTGACAACTGCCCACGTGGTAGGACTCTACTAGTGATGATATTAGGAGGGGGGCTTGAGGAATTTGTTTGACCATTCACAGATGACAGGGGAATGGTCGCTAAGCGAGTCAGGGAGGACTGAGGTATTTGTGATACGAGTTGGGTGGCTGGTAAGAATCCAACCCAGGAGGGTGCTGGTGCTGGATTTGTAGTTTTTCCTGGTCGGAGAGACGACCATCTGGGTGAGATTGGCCAATGAGATGGCATCATTATGGACCCCTGCATCAGACGCGTGCCAGTTTATATTAAAGTCTCCAAGCAGAATCATTTCTGAGTCAGGAGGTTGGGACCTGGTGAATTCCAAGACAGCGTTAAGGCCATTCCCTTGTTCTTTCGGGGGATATACACTGAGGCAACTGTGAGGGATTTGTTATGGGCACCTAATAAGATTCTGATAGGGAGAATCTGCGCAGCAGTGGCTGGGAGGGGGGCTAGTGATGGGGTGTCCCAGTAGCGAATCTTTAAGGTAAACTGCACATCCACCACCTCTTTTGGACTTCTGGTCCAGCCTGAAAACATTGTAGCCCGGAACAGCGATAGCCAAGTTGGGGATTTTGGGTGTAAGCCAGGTTTCTACCACTGCCAGGATATCTGGGCTGTGCTGATTGGTAAATATTTGTAGGGCATCCAGCTTGGGGAGTAGACAACAGATGTTGAGAGATGCTATGGAGAGTGCTCCTGAGGGTTTTCCTGGTAGATAGAGCTGGGGGTGATTGGGCCAGGGTCAGGATGGATGTTTCCCGACAGCAGCAGGAGGAGGAGCACAAGCTTCAGGGTGCACCAGCGTAAGTCCCTGAGCGTGAGTCTACATGCCCGTTTTTTTGCAGGATCTTACATTAGGTTGGTGGCAATGATCCCAGAGTGATGGCACATGAGAGAGTGATGAGAGGGTCCAGGGCCTGTGTACAGTGGTAGGTGGGGACTGCCATCCATTTGCAGAGGGGGCTCATGATGGAGAGTACCTGAGTGATGATAGGCAGTGCCAAGTGGGATGCTGAGGTGGGGAGAGGGGAAGCAAGCTCCAGGGAGGAAGAAAAGCAGAAAAAGGGATGAGAGTAAGACAAGCAGAAACTGCAGTGCATGGAGGGACAACATGATGTGACAGTCAGGAGGATTGGATTGGGTAAGTGTGCTTATAACTGGGCCCTCTAGCTAGTGGCTAAAATATATAATCTGCTGATGGAAAAGTCACCACAAAATACAAAAATGTGGTAACAGAAACTCGGCACAGAATTAGGAATACAGTCTAGTCTTCTAAACTTCCAAATTCAAATACATACAAGTACAATTAAAAAAAAACAACAACTTCAAACTTAAGAAATTCATCACTGAGTATTAAAACAGACCAGATATCAGAGGCAATACTGAATTAGGGGGAAAAAAGGTTAAATAAGCTGGCCGATGATGGTGACATAGTCCAGTCAGGAGGAATTTGGAAATGCCTGGCAGGATGAGGAACCAAACACGGAGCTCGTGTTCCACGGACAGCCAATAAGAGCTTGCCAAGATAAAGGCAATTGCCCTTAGAAAATTTACAGAGACAGCCATGCAGCCTTCAGTTCCCAGAACACTGTCCAGGCCATACCTGCTAGCAAGGGTTCGGAGAGTGTGGCAGCAGGCTCTTTTGGCCGTGGAGGTGTGTAGACCCCCGTCTGAGGTGCTGTTAGCCCAAAGGGCTATGAGGATGCCTGCTAGCAAGGGTTCGGGGAGTGTGGCAGCAGGCTCTTCTCGCCGTGGCTGTGTGTAGACCCCCGTCTCAGGCGCTGTTAGCCAAAGGGCTATGAGGATGCCTGGACATTTATTGAGTTACTCATTCATTCTATTTATTTAGGACATCTGCTTTTTTTCCTGATCATCCTCTGCACAGAGCCCACCTGTTCATAACCTCACAATCCCTCCCGCAGTCTTTCTCTTTTCACTTATGTACTTAAAAAATGTCTTGTCTCCTTTCATTACCCCATGGGCTATTCTTTACTCAGTTTGCACCTTTGCACTCCTCACTGCTTTTCCTGCCTCCCTCCGCTTCTCCTGAAACACCTCCCTATCCTCTTCCCTCCAAGTTTCTTTATACCTTAAACTATCTTCCAGAATGTCTCCACCATGGATTACCACTTCTGGGGTGTACTTGGAGGCACTAGGACTCCACAGGAGCCAAGCTTTTGCAAGGGGGCCAGACACAGCTACTGGGCACGGCGCCTGCACACCCCCACGTGGTGCTGTGCACCAGGCAATAACTGTTGCCGACTCCCTCACTAACCTCAGTTCTGTTCACTAGGAAAGGAACAAAGTGGGGTAAAAAATGAGAGCGGGTTTAGAACTTTCCTAGCCCAAAGGGAAAGGGAAAGGGAAAAGAGAGGAGTATAAACAAAATAAAAATCGACTACCAACCTTTGGATAGACAGACAGGACACAGCAGGTGACAAAAAGGGTAGTCTGGTATGGATTCAGAGCCTCAGACCGCTATCCAGACAGGAGATGGGCAGTGATATTAAAAGGCAGCAGCCCAGCCTATAAAGTGGCATAAGAGCAATATCTGTTAAGCTGGATAGACTGCACTACCATATTGCTAGGTTTGTTTTGGGTTATACAGGCCCGCCTACAATGATACATCGTTGTACGCTGCTTCGGAATGTTAATTTGGACATCCTTAAAAATTAGGAGGGAAAGGCTTTCTTTATAAAGTGTATGGCAGGTAAGGCTCCAACGTATCTGC
This sequence comes from Neoceratodus forsteri, assembly GCA_016271365.2. Lineage (NCBI taxonomy): Eukaryota > Metazoa > Chordata > Ceratodontiformes > Ceratodontidae > Neoceratodus > Neoceratodus forsteri. The sequence continues at coordinate 943,466,860 of CM028137.1, forward strand.
TAAGTAAGTTAACTCCAATTTCTTCAAAATATTCCCTTCAGGAAGTGACTGGAAGGGGACCTGTAGTTCCAAAAACAAGATCAAAATATGGTGCAATGTTTTTTTAACTTTATAGCAACCACAGCATGGAATTCATTACCTCCAAAGAGTCGAAATCTTCCTACTTACACTAGTTTTAAGGTAGCACTTGCTGATTGGTTTGTCTTTGTATGTGTCTGTGCTTGAATTACTTGTGTAACCCTGTAACTATATTATGCAGTGTTCTTACTCTCTGTTGTAACCTTGTGATTGTATTATGCAGTGTTCTTACTCTCTGTTGTAACCTTGTGATTGTATTATGCAGTGTTCTTACTCTCTGTTGTAACCTTGTGTGCCACAAACACAGGACATTCCTGAAAACAGGCTTCTGTCTAGTACCCAATCCTGTTAAACTATAATGTTTTCAGCTTCAATGTCTGAAGCATATGGCTCTGGCAGAGAAAAGGCAAGGGTGGATCGCATACAGGAGCTCCTAAATAGTGTACACACCGCTGCAGTTACAGAGAGTGGGTCCCAGGGTGGTAAACTGGGTCACAAATTGAATGAGCGATAGGACTTAGAGGGTGGTGATGAATAGAATTCAATCTGAAAGGGGGGGTGACCAGCAGGGATCAGTGCTTGGACCAGTCCTCTTTAATATCTTCATAAGCAACACTGCAGAGGGGCTGGAAGGGAAGGTGTGTCTCTTTGCAGACAACACAAAGATCTGCAACAGGGTTGACACTCCAGGAGGGGTAGAGAAAATGAGAAGGGACCTAAGCAAGCTTGAGTAGTAGTCAAGGGTGTGGCAGCTAAGATTCAATGCAAAGAAATAAAAGATTATTCACTTGGGGCACAGAAATGCAGAGGAGTACATGGTTGGGGGGGTACTGATGGCCACCAAACAGGAAAGGGACCTGGGAGTAATCATATCTGATTATCTAAAGTATACCAAACAATGTGAGAAGGCTGTAAGGAGAGCCAGTGGAATGCTGGGCTGCATAAGGAGAGGTATCTCCTGCAGAAGGAAGGAGGTGGAAATGCCACTAAAGAGAACACTGGTGAGACCTCATCTAGAGTACTGTGTCCAGTTCTAGAGGCTGCATCTCCAGAAGAACATAGAAAGAGTAGAAGCAGTTCAAAGAAGAGCAACAAAAATAGTGCAGGGGCCGCACTCAAGAGTCATATGAGGGAGACTGGAGGACCTCAATACAGGCTCCCCGGGGGGTATGACTGAGTCTTTCAAAGGCCTCAAGGGTGTAAATCAGGTACAATAGGGTAGCATCTTTAAAAAAAAAAAGATGCTGGCCCACTGGCACAGGGGCAGGTTGCCTACCTGCGATGCCAGCGACCTGGGTTCGGGAACAGACCCGGGATGTCGGAGGACTGGCCGGGGAGAAGGATCAAGCATCCGACGACTGCTCTCCTTCTCCAGGGGAGAGAGGGAGGCAGAGTGTTCGGCATAACATGGACACCTAGCGGAGTCTGGGTGTACCGAGCATGCCGACGCCAGTTGCTCAGGGGGGCCGGGCAGACGCTGGTCATCACTGCACGTCCCTGCCCCCACACATCAGGGAAAAAATGCTGCCAGCTGCACTAGATGAAGCCCGCCCTCAGCTTCAATTAGCTCCCAGGCTGGCTCCCAGACCTATCCAGTCGGATGCGGCACTACAGAGCCAGTGCCGCAACCCTGCCCTGGGGGTAAGCCAGGGGGTATCCAGGAGCCATGGCCAAATATGGGAGTGGAAGCGGAGGGTCCGTGACTGGGCCGAGGTACCGGACAGCCGTCGGCAGAAAAAAAGTGTAATAAATTAAAAAAAAAAAAAAAAGAGAGATGTTCAAGAACAAGGGGCCATGATATGAAAATAGAGGGGGGTAGACTTAGAGGTAACGTGAGAAAGTATTTTTCAAGGAAAGGGTGGTGGATCCATAGAACAGCCTCCTGGCAGAGGCTGTAGGGGCAAAAATGGTAGGGGGAATTCAAAAATGCATAGAACAGGCATAAAGGAACTCTAGTGATAGGAAAGTGAGGGTAAGCCGCAGATCTTTTGGGATCTGCGGTATATGAAACAGGTAGGGAAAACAGGCAGACTACATGGGCCAAGCAGTCCTTATCTGCCATCTAATTCTATGTTTCTATATTTCTATGTAAGAGGGACGATGCCCGGTATTGGGACTACCTTGCAGTTGAGATGATATAATGTGCCAAAAAAGGAATGAACCACAGACTCCTGGAAAAACAACCCCATGCCACTAGACGGGGGACTGACTGAACAGTAGGTTAAAATATGTCCCTTTTTCTCCCATCAAGGAGAAGAAAAGGGAATCTCAGGTGCATGTGAAGCTGTAGGACTGAACAACTCAAAGGAGTCATGAGTTCATCTCCCCAGGCACCCCTAAGGGAGGTGGTTAACAGCCCAGCTGACAGAAGGGAAGAAAAAGGGACATACCAGCCAAAAAGACAGACTGGCATAGTCAGAAGAAAAATCAACAGAGAAAGAACCTGCTTCCCCAGTAACTACAGGGATGTATACACCGGTTAAAAACTACTGTACTTGTTCCAATCCAGTGCGCAGCACTCTTCCACAGACAATGCAGCTGCCAAGTGTAGTTAGACTAGATGATGCCCAGAGGCACAGACTGCATTTAGCAACTAACAAGGATATACTCTAAGAAGGGAATATACCCCAGACAGGGACAAGGAGGGCAAGAAAGAGGAGTATTCCCTCTTTTTTTTAAAGGGGGGGAGGAACGGTAGTTTGGTTGGTATGAGGGCCTGAAAGAGGATCTTCACTCCAGTTTAAAGTATTTTTTAAACTACTCTTTGGGGATTTCAACTGGGGAGATGCCCTGGCACTAAGAGGTGCCAGCCAGAACTGTCTGGGTTAGCTGCCCAGAGGCCCTGGTTCAGCTAGAACAGGGTATGGGGACAAGGGCGGTAATCAACAGTGAAGATATTTTGGAAAATCAACAGTTACGGTAAGTACCTAACTTTCATATCTTCCAAGAATCAATCTTCACCACTGATTCCCTCTTATGGGTCCAAGAACCAAGTTCTTCCTTCTTTTGAGGGAGGAGCTGGCTCACCCTGCGGGTAACTGATACCCTCAGCCCTCTTTGTGGGGGAGAACACCTAAGGGCAGGGGCTCCTTGCAAATTAAAGGTGCCAGTCTGAAGAGGTGAAGCCATGTCGTCCGTCTGATGCAGACTGAAGTTCCTGCTTACCTGGAGGTCAACTTATTGGCATCATAAGATGCCTTCGACTGATGCCGAGCTGCCTCCGGGCCCCAAGCAGAAAGGTCTATGGCTAGCCTGAGTGTCTTGCTCTGCAGCAGTGTATTTAAGAATGTGCATAGTTGCATCTATAGGTGATGGTTACAGGTTGCCATATGTGCTTAGTATGCAGACATGCACATCAAGGCATGTGCCGAGGAAAAAGCCTTCCTGCCAATGGCATCCATCGGAGCACAATCTGCCTCTGGAGGGCGGTCACACATGACCCACTGTGGCTCTGACAGGGTCTGCAGTACTTCAAGCCCTGAAGAGGGGGTGAGTATACTCTGTGCGTGCATGATACTGCATGGGGAGTTCCATGGGAAATGGCTGAATTGCAGAAGGGATGCATCCACGCTGCCCTGGATGGTTCCTTAAAGGCTCTAGGCGATGAAGGAACGATAACAGCACTGAGATTTGGAATCCCAATGGTAGGGCTGCCAGACCACGACTTCTGAAAGATTTAACGTCAAGTACCTGGAGCTTCTCCAACAAGAGCCCCTACCTGGCTTAATGCCCTCCCTCTGAGTGTGCCTCTGTGTTAAAACTTGGCCCTTTCAAATCCAAGCTGCGCCAATACCTTCTCACTCTTGATCACTGTGACTGCTCCTGTTAGCTCCCCCCCCCCATTCTCTACCTGCTTCACTTTCTCAGTCTTTGTCCTCCCTCAGTCTCTGGTCCCTCACATCACCCTTCTTTGCCCTCTCTGCTTGTCCTCCCCACCCTGGTCCCTCTTTCCCTCTTTTCCTTTCTCCATCTTCTGCCCCACCCACCACTCCAGTCTCACCCCTTTCCCTCTCTCCTGCTCTCCTCCTCACCTCCCAGTTCCCTTCCTCTCCCACCAACTCCTTCCCCTCTTCCTGCCTCCCCTATTACCCTCCACTCCATCTGACAAGGCCCGACTCTGGCTGCTCCTATTCCCTGCCTTGACTCCAGTTTTGGTTTTCAAATTTACCCTCATGTTATTGTACTGATTTTGTTCAAATTATTGTATTTGTTTTTTTGTTTATCTGTTATTGTACCTTGACGTGGAACCTTTGTAAAAAAGCCCTAGGCTCACAGGTACTGTAATTCCAAGAAATAAACAAATACATAAAGAATAAAGAATCTTTGGTACAAAGCATACTCAGAAGCTGAAGGCAGGTGGATCGATGACTCGCTGTCCTTTGAAGAGGATGTTGATAGTTGGCCCAGTGGCTAGAGGGCTGAGGTACTTTGTGCTTTATGTCTCACCACACTGGCGACCCATGTTTGAGAACAAGCACAGGTTGCCAGGGGTTGGAAGTGGGGGGATCAAACATCCAATGGACTGCTCTCTTCACCCAGGGTGGGGGAGATCCACTGTCTTGCTCCATGGCTGTCACCTGGTGAAGGGTGGGCGGCAGCACCACAGTCAAAGAGTGCAGTTGTAGGGCTGCGGTTACACAGTGCGTGGGTGCCTCCACATGAACGTGCTTATGGCCGCTATGGCATGGGGAGAAAAGTGGAGGAAAATGGCAATCGCAGGCTTCGTGAAGCTTGCCTGCACCTCTCTGGTCTGAGGGAGGAGGTTGTTCGTCTCCATGCTGACCTGGCAAGGATTTGGGAAACCTGCTGCCCCACCCAGACCACTGCCACTACCTCAGAGATCGCCAAGAAAGAGGGGTGGTTGGACCACGGTGGGCTCAGGGAGGGTGAGGGTGGTGGAACACAGGCGCATCCCTCCAGTTGTGCCTCTCCACAATTCATTCGTCACTCTGGGTGAAGCATGGTTCCTCTACGGAGGCACCTGCAGTGGAGACCAAGGAGGATGCTGGGAACTTCCACAATGGAGACCCACAGGAGGGTGGCCCAGGACCCCACAGGGGAAGGAAACAACTCCTGGTGGGGGACTCAATTGTTAGGGAGGTAGAACTGGGGGAGGGAGGGGAAAGGGAGGTAAGTGCCTGCCCGGCGCCAAGGCTTGGAGGGACAGGAAACGAATCCTCAGGATCGTGGGAGCAGCGGCAAGGGGGAGGGAGCTGGATGTCATTATTCACCTAGGGACGAATGACCTGGCTGAGAATGGGATCAGAGCAGTGCAACAGGAGTTTGTGGAGTTGGGGATGGGCCTTAGACAAGCAGCACACACGGTAACTTTCTCGGAAGTGCTATCTGTCTATGGCATGGATGAGGCTAGGGCACTCCACACCATGGGATTCAATGACTGGTTGAAAAGCTGGTGCAGAGCTCAGGGATTTGGCTTCATTGGGGACTGGGGCTCCACTTGGAGGGATGCAGGCCTATACAGGCGCGGTGGTCTGCATCTATCCTGGAGGGGAACCAGGATCCTAGGTGATAGGTTTAAATGCTTCAGTGGCAAGCATTTAAACTAGCCAAGGGGGGAGGCACTGAAGAGGAAAAGGGAAATCCTAGCCCCCCCCAAAAAAAAAATCAGGGTAATTAGTGAGGTAAACACCAACATAGAGCAGTCGATAGGGAGAAGGGCAGGGGTAAATGGAGAAAGAGACAAATGCAGTAGGACAGGGATGGGGCAAAAAGAAATAAAGCCATAAAAAAATGGAGGGTAATGAGTACCAATGCCCGTAGTCTAGGTACAAAGCTCCCTGAAATGGTGGCCTTGATGGAAGAGGGATGCCTGGATATTGTGGCAGTCACAGAAACATGGTACACAGAGAACCATGACTGGGATGTCAACATACCAGGGTACACAATCTACAGGAGGGACAGGGAGGGAAGAAGAGGAGGAGGAGTAGCTCTCTATGTAAGGGAAGGGATAAAAGCAACAGAACTAAAGGGTAAACAGGGAGGAGAGGAGGCACTGTGGGGTCACCCTGGAGACTAGAAATGGCTCCACAATCCGCACAGGGGTTGTATACAGACCCCCTGTCTCAGGGGAGGAAATGGACAAGGAAATGATAGAAGGCATCCTTGGGATGGCAGAGAAAGGGGAGATATTGCTGATGGGGGACCTGAATATGCTAGATGTTGACTGGAGCACCTTTGGGGAGATGGAAACAGCTACCTGTCACAATATGTATCTTTTGTTCTTTGGAGGATGGTTTACAGAGTCCTAAGCAATGTTGGGGTTATTTTTTTTTGCCATATTTTTTCTGCTGGTCCCTACCTGGTCTTGTCCCTGTTCCTGGCAACTCTGAGGGATTCCGGCCACCGTCTGACGTCACCCGCACTCCCTTAGGGTCCCTGCCTGTTCCCCTGTGGCTTACCCACCTCTCAGCAGGGTGGTGGAGAGCCCCCTCACTCACCCACCCACCTTGTCCAGATCCAGTCAGGCAGCTTCCATTTTGGGGTTATTTACTTAGAGCCCTGAAGTGGCTAATAAAAACATAAGGGCTGAAAAAGAAAATCAACTAAACTCAGTTCTTTGTCAGGCTGGTCACCTGAGCAAGGGAAGAGCCACATCCCCACGAAAAACTGCCTTTCTGTGGTCTGTCCAACCACAAGAATGGCCGTTTCCACACTCATAATATATTCTCCCTGGTTTAAAAACAGGTAATTGAACACTGCTCTCAGCCACCTCTAGTCAGGGCTGTACCGTTCTTTTCTTTTTTCTTTATTTTATTGCCCATCAGGCGCCACATTCAGTGCCAGCCATCTGTGATGTGCACACATCAGCGGTGCGCGCGAGACAGCACACAGCTGCTCTGGGGGCAATATTCAGACAGACCATGCTGTCTGAATAGAGGTCTGTCAGCACAGTGCTCAGTGACTACATGTATGGTGCTCACACTGCCGCTTGACTAGAATACTGCCCACAGGAGGGAAAAGAGCATGTCCCAAACAGGATAGCTCCAGCATTCCAAACAGGATAGCTCCAGCATTCCAAACAGGATAGCTCCAGCATTCCAGCGAGCCATATTTAGCCATGGCCCAGGACCCCACAGGGCATGCAAGGCGCCAAGGGGCCATCTGCATGCTATTATAGGCTTAACAGCATACCCCCGCACACAAATGTGCAGAGGTATTGTGCGAAGCTGTGCCCCCCCCCCATCACTGTCAGAATACTATGTTCATCTCATCCCTGGCTTCCAGTGGACAGATGAAGCAAATGCTCTTCAGATCCCATCCCTGGCATCTACTGTCCACCCTGCACTGTACAGCACAACCCATTCCCCTTCTGCCCACTCAGGTCCCTCCACCCCTTCCCCCCAGTGACCCCCTACTCACCCCAACAGGCAGCATCCACCCCCAGAGAGGGTGACTGGCACATAACCTCCACCAGATAACTGACAGGTAGTTAGCGTGCCTACTGTATCTAAATACTTGGTAGTAAGAGAGAAGAAGGCTACCTATTGCCCATTGAATCTACCTCCCGCTTTAGCGAGGCCCCTTTGTGGAACTGAAATCCAAGAGATATTCATGAAATTTATTTTTTAACTGTAGCAACTGGAACTGCAGACATTATTTCCTTTGGTAAGGTATTCCACAGTCTCACTGCTCTTTGAGTAAACAATCCTCTCCTTTCATTTGTCTTAGCTTGTTCAATTTTGAGCTCTAAATGATAGGAAAAATGAAAAAGCTGCACGCATTCACAAAATAAAGCTACTGTCAGGTTTGTATTCAGAACTTCAACTCTGTTAAAATGTTATTCACACCTAAAATCTACACAATGTTGTTGAGACTGAACCATTATCAAAAAGCAAGGTAAGAATAAGGCAATGTTTTGTTTTTTTGTAAACAGAAATGATCAGCATAACAGGGGAGTATGGGTGAGATCTGAGCCTACTGACGGCAACATATCCATGCAGAGACCATGAGCTGACAACTGCATTCTGCTATCCCTAAAATGTTCCATGTGATCCCTCGACTGCTGACTTTGTTTTCTTGCTGCCAAGAACATGTCCTGTAAAATTAGTGTCACACATGTAGCCATGCGTTGACTGTGCATTACTGTACTTCCCTGCTCGGCACAATTCTCCGAACACTATCCTTCCTGTGATAGCAGCTATGCCTGCCTAACACTGCAATTTGAAAATCATGGGTACTCTTAACAAGGATATAAAGCAACTTTTTCATTCAATGAACCACATAAAATAGATGGCAGAAGAACAATGAAGGGCTATTAACGGATCTGATCGGCTTCAAAACAGTCCTATTCAATATTGATCCACATTAGAGGAAACTGACCTGGTTCCAATCAGCAACTGGTTGTGACTCACAGATCACAGCTGAACTAGGAACTGTGTTTAGTGATTTATTTATTTTCTGGTAACCTGACACTAGACAGTATATGCCTATATTCAGGCAAGACCCCAGAACACATAATACTGTATTACAGAATAACCGAATTTCATAGTTACATACAGACACTGTGCAAAAACAGAGATATTAGAACTGCCCCTATTTGCTCAGTCTGGATTATGTTGATATCTGGTTCAGATCTATTTGCCCGGCCTTCTGTCATCAAAGACTTATTAATATTGCTTTTGTCATGTACCGTTTATTCCAAGTCTTCTATAGGTATTTTTTTCCTCTGATCATGTATTTTGACTAATAATGTCTGATTATTATATGTCATTAATTCCGGGTCACCCCTGAAAAAGGGACTCCTATGTCTCAGTGGGCCTACCCAGTTAACAAAAATTAATAAAAATAAATAAAGATACAATGAGGCACGAATAACAGTGAAATAAAAATTATTATACAATGGGTAGAGGAAATCCTGCATCCTGATTGGCCAACACCTGTGCATTTGATCAGTGTAATCCACAGGTAAAAACTAGTTATACCAACTCAGATGCATATCAAAGAAATCATTGAGCCACTGTTGGAGTACACAAAACCACCTGTGGGGGTGCTGCTGAGCAGGCGTACTTCAGCTCACCCTGTGCTTCAGAAACTTTTGATTGAATAAAATGGGAACTTAACTCCATAGCAGACACATTTTTACACTCATTGGATTTAAGAAAGCATACTGAATCCCAAGATATTGGACTTTATATGGTGCAACCTTAAAAAGCAGATGGAGAAGGCTCTAAACAGCAGCAAGCATTCAAGAGCCAGGCCGCAGTGCCACCGACACAGTCAACAATGTTTGAGACTGATCTCTGTGGCAGTCACAGGTGACTTCTAGGCAGGCCATATATCTGAAGGTGGAGGTCATTTTACGTAAGCAATAAGACACAACAGGGTGTGTGTTAGACACTTAACACATGGCTAGGAGGCATAGTGAGGCACGAGGCCACCGGACGAGTGCATCCAGCCTCCTAGTCGTGTGTTAAAAGGTCTAACACACAGACCCTGGAGTGGCTTACTGCACTTATGAAATGGGCATCTACATTATAGATGCATGTGAAAGGTAAAAAAGAAGCATTAAGTAATTAAAAACTTAATCTTTTTCTTTAATTTAAATAAAATAGTTCCTCTGCCAGTTTTACTGTGTGCTTTTTTTTTTGACTTGAGGATTTTTGACCTAGGCAGGCTGCTGTACTTGTGATGTTTGAGTTGTCATAGCATTGCCCCCCCCCCCTTCCGCTCCAGTTCAGTTTTTTTCTCATAAAAACAGTAATGGGTACAATAAGGATGTACTAAGCAGGTGGCAGCTATGCTTGAGGAGGACTGTGATCGAGAGAGCGGACGGGTGGCAAGAAAGGGAAAACATCTCGGCAGGTAGGAACGAGCAAGTGGATGGTTGAGCACAACAGGAAGCGATCGAATAGATTGCAGCAGTAATTGATTTTTTTAATAGTCTCATAACTCCTTTTCAATTGAAGGTAGGCTGGTATTTCTTTCTTTGTAGTGAAACTTATGTCAAAGCTGGCATTAGACAGGCATCTCTCTTCTGACTCGTGTTCAGTGATGGCACAAAAGAAGATGGCTGAGTTTATTTTGTGAACGTTCTATGTGGGCACTTCACTGGGATCAGTGCCCAGTTGGCATAGCCTGATCTTTTTTTGTGTGGTGTTAGACATATTAGCACACTGTCAGGATCCAATCAGAATGCTTGATTGCTACCAGCCATTGCATAAAATGCCTTAGAGATCAAAACGTCAAGACAGAGGTGGCAAAAACAACATCTAAAGCGACAGACTCCACGTGACTCAAGCTTTGGCAGCTTCAAATAAGCTCATGCAGGAGACTGCACAATTATGTTATAGAATGGAAACTCTTGAAAATTCAAATAGGGCTCCCAATATTTGTTTGGTCAGAATACCAGAAGGGTCAGACCTCCCAAAATTTCTAAATGACTGGCTGCCTGGGGTTCTACTTCTGGCTTCAAAGGAACTTTCCATGATGTTTCAGCAGGCTTACAGACTTTCCCTCTGTACGGTGGAGGCCCAGCTGGATTTGCCTTAGACCATACACCTTGCTACATCAGTGTAGTGACAAAAGAAAGTACAGTTACGTAAGAACCTATTGCAACAGTAGATCTTCGAGACAGGTTCCTGCAGTAGGTCATTACACATAGGACTGCGCCACCTGGCATCAGGACCACACGGTAAACTGTTCCAGCAATGCATGAAGGGGGGGCTGCCCACCTGACATCACGTGACTGGCATCAGAATGACCCTATATAGTGGGCAGTTCCCACACCCGCCTTCCCTTTCTCCCGTCGGAGATCCTAAGAGGAATGACAGGAGAAGGAAACAGTTCCTGGAGGCCAAAAAGAAAATTGGGGGAAGGAGGGAGGGAAAAACATGACCTACTGCAGGAACCTCTCTCAAAGATCTACTGTTACGGTAAGTCCTTATGTAACTGTACTATCTTACTTCAAGAGGGTTCCTGCAGTAGGTCATTACACATAGGACTGAATCCCAAGCAGTCCCTAAAAAAGAGAGACACCGAGAGAGACAAGGGAGGAGGAGCCAACAAAGGAACAGCACAGGACCAACCTAGGACAATAGGCCCTGCAGCACGGCTGGGCCAAACCCGGCCCTATGCCTAGAGGCAATGTCTAGACTATAATGTTTGGTAAAGGTGTGGACTGAACTCCAGGTTGCTGCCACACAGATCTCCACAGCAGAGACATTCCTTAGAAAAGCAACAGATGCAGCCCGGTCCTTGTGAAAAAATCAAGTATGGCTCCTTAAATCTTAGGGCCTGAAGCCCGGAAATTTTGCGAGCCAAAGTAATATCAACTAAAAATAGCACTTTCCAGGAAAGATAACGCAACTCAAAGCTCATCACTGGCTCAAAAGGAGGAAATGTAAGCTTCTCCAACACAAAATTTAAATCCAAAGGTGGAGTAGGGCTGTGGATGGGGGGTTTCAGGTGAAGAATCCCTTTCAGAAAAGGTTTCTGAGATCTCCAGCTGCGCCATGGTTTTACCATCCACTATCAAATGGTAGGCTGATGCAGAGAGGTGGACCTTAAGGGAAGAACAGGATAATCCCAAATCTGACAGATGGAGCAGATACTCCATTATATGAGGAGCTGAGCAAGAAAAGGGGTCCCCAACCCTTGGCAGCTGCACAATTAGAAAAAACTTCCACTTCATCGCATAAGTGGATCTAGCCGAGGGCTTCCTAGCCTCTACAAGGACCTGGGCTACTCTGTTTGAGACCCCAAAGCAAGACTTAATTATGTCTACGGGAGCCGCACGTGAAGATGCAGGGTCCTGAGTCCCGGGTGCACAAGCTTGCCTCGATTCTGAGTCAGAAGGTGGGACAAGAAAGAAAGTGGAATTGGGGGTTCCACTGAAAGCTGCTGCAGAAGTGGAAACCAGATTTGCCTCAGCCAGAGGGGAGCTATGAGAATCATCCTGGCTCCATCTGCCTGGAGTTTCAGAAGGACCCTCTGAAGCATGGTAAGTGGAGGGAAAGCGTACAAGAATTTCCCTGTCCAACAAACCAACAACACATCATGCCAGAAAGCACCATGCCCTGAAACGAGCGAACAAAAACTGGGAAGTTTTGTGTTGGATGGGGAGGCGAACAGGTCGCGTTCCGGTCAACCCATTGCTGAAATAGGGAGTCTGCCACTTCCTGATTCAATTCCCATTCATGAGCAAGGGTGTATGTTCTGCTGAGGCTGTCCGCCAGGACATTTTGAATGACTGGAACGTGAACGGCTGTGAATGACAGACTGTGTTGAACTGCCCAGTTCCACACGCGCATCACCTCCCTGCAAAGGGGGTTTGACCGAGTGCCTCCCTGTTTGTTGATGTACCAGACTACTGACGTGCTGTCCATCTGGATAAGCAGAGATGCCCTGCGAAGGATGGACTGGAAGACCTGAAGGGCGTACAGGACTGCCCTCATCTCCAGGATGTTGATGTGCAAAGACATCACGAGCTGAGACCATAGACCCAGAGTTTGGTGGTCCCCCATATGAGCTCCCCAGCACTGGTTGGAAGCATCCATGGTGAGTGCGCACAAGGGAGTAGGCCTCCAGAAGGGAAGGCCCTGGGACAAGTTCGAGGGATCCCTCCACTACTGCAGATCCTTTTTTTTTTCTACTTATTTTTTATCCACTCCTTACTGTCCTTCCAATCACCACTCCTTCCGTCCTACAAGGAGTGACGGCCCCCACCTCTACCGACCAGCTTGGTCTGCCCCTAGAGTGCCACACTGCCATTGGGGGCATCTTGATGGCCCGGATTACCCCCCGGGCCGGGCGAGGAGAGGCCCCTTTTCCCCCTTCCCCCTGTGGCAGCTGCACATTGGGGTCTGCCCTTGGTCGGAGGGTGGCAAGGCCGGCTCCAGAGGACTTCATCTAGGTGACTGGAGGCATTTTCCTCCGAGTTGTCTTGTTTTTCCCCCCTTAACCCCACCCTCTGAGGAGCGCCGAGCAGAGATTCTGGCCTTGCGCTCCTCTCAAGCCCTAGCAGCGTCCCCCTCCTAACTCTGATAGACTGAGCCGCCGTGTCCTTCTGGGAGTTGGTGCATCCATCGCCCTCTCAGGATGTCAGGCGCTTAACGCGCCTCTGGCATCCCACCCGAGGAGGAAAGCATCCATTGGGATGCTCCATCCTCCCCTCGGCCGACCCCGCACGACCCGGGTCCATTCCGAACCCGGTCGCCGCATAGTGCGAGGTAGCGCCTCAACCCTCAGTGCCACCGGGCCGGCCCACTGCAGATCCTTTTTGACCGCAGGGGAAATCAAGATCGCATGATCCAGATCGTCTCTGAACTGATCCCACTGGATGCACACGGTCCACTGAGAGATTCTCATGTGCAGTGTGGTGAGGGGAACCGTGGAGATGGAGGCCACCATCAAACCCAAGAGGCGGAGCATCGCCCTGGCTGGGAGGAAAGTGGAGGAGGCTACCAAGGTAGCCTGTTCTCAGATGGCCTCCACTGGACTGTGTCCAACACTGCTCCTAAGAACTGAAGTCTCTGAAAAGGAGTAAGTGTGGATTTGGGGAGATTGACTGTAATCCCCAAACAAGAAAACGGGTCCAGAGTACACGAGAGAGCCTCCAAAAGTCTCCCTGGATGGGGCTGAAATTATCCAGGCAGGGGAAAACTGCAATGCCCTGATGATGCAAAGCTGCTGCCACTACTGCTAGGCACTTGGTAAAGACCCTGGTGCTGAGGAAAGGTCAAAGGGGAGAGCTGTAAACTGGAAATGCTCCCCCTGGAAACCAAAGCGCAGGAAGCAGCAGTGGCCCGGAAATACTGGAATATGCAGTTAGGCATTCTGCATGTCCAGTGAGCATAATCAATGGGCCTCCTGAAGAAGAGGTAGGAGGCTCTGGAGGGTCAGCATTCTGAATCTTTTGTACTCAACGAACAGATTGAGTCTGCTGAGATCGAGTATGGGTCTGAGGTCGCCCATCTTTTTTGGAACCAGAAAAAAGTGGGAGTAAAACCCCCGGCCCCTTTGTTGAAAGGGGACCGGCTCTATTGCTGCCTTTTGTGATAGAGCTTGAACATCCTCCCTTACAAGAAGAATCTGGTGGGGCGTATAAGACGGGTGACTTGGTGGAGATTCCGGAGGGATTTCGAGGAACTCCAGGGAGTGCCCCTGTGAGACAAGTCGGATGTTATGCCTCTCCATTACTGCCTGAGGAGGGTGAACCTCCCCCCCCCCCACCGGCTCCTCGCTCTGGTGCTGAGGAGAGGGAGTCAGGAGGTGGCAGGACCAACAGGGGGAGGGCCCCCTGATTGCATCTGGAACTTTGAGGCTGGAAGGGAAGAAAAGGAAGCACCCGTGGCCTTTCTCTTGCCCTGATTACGGGCCTGGGTTTGCTTTGCCGGCCTTCTGATCCATTTCGAAATGGCGGCTTCCTTTGTACATCCAATCAGTACATTAACCTAATGGACCTCAGGGCCAGGCCCATTATGATGTTCTTGGTATCCCCAAAAGGACTGAGCCCCAAAAAGGAGCATCCTGAATGCGTCCAGAGATGCATAGCCAAGCATGCTGCTGAAGGGAGTTGGCTGTCGCTGAGGTATGGACCACTGCATCAGAGTCATAGGTGGCCCGTAAGGCATGCCTGCAGGAAATTTTGGACAGGTACAAATCCTTGGCGAGGTCCTCCTTGAGGTCCGAGGGATCCACAGATTGGATTCGGGCCTCCAGCTTGGCCAGGGTTGCATTTTGAAAGGACACCATGTGAGCTACATAATTTAGGGAATGGAGAGCACACGTAGCCGAAGAGAATACTTTCTTGCCATATTGGTCAATCTGCCGAGACTCTCTGTTGGGAGGAGAGGTGCTCATGTGCTTCGTGGCAGTTGAGCGATCATGAGCCACGGTAATGACAATAGAGTCGGCCTTTGAGTGAGAGTCTAGAAAAGAAGTACCCTCAGGAACCCCCTAAATCTAGTCAGCCTTTTTAGGGACCGCCGGGATAGAGTGTGGCAATTGCCAAATCGTGGTGGCGAGGTCTTCGCGGGGCCCTATCCAGGGAGGAACCGGGACTGGGGAATAAGACTTGAAGTCCAGGTGTTCTGCAAGTCTTTTCCTCATGGGGTCCTGTTCCTCAGTCTCCCAATTATAATATTCCTGGATGGCCCTCATCAAGTCCGAGAAGGAAGGGTCCTCAGGAGGGGACTTAGGAGAAACCTTCCCTTTAGGGTCTAGAGACTGTCAATCGGACGAGTCCTCCGAGGTATCGTCCTCTGGATCATCTATGGACTTGAAATCCGGAAGATGGACCTCGTGAGGGGTAGTCCCCGAAATGTGAACAGTAGAGTGAACCAAGCTCACTGGGGACAAGGACCTGGGAAGGGGAGTAGGAGCCTGCGTAGGGAGACGGCTCTCCAGGTCCGAAACAAGCTCCATCCTGGCCTCCTTCCACCAGGACTGGATCTTAGTCTGGAAGTCTTGAGTCGGAGTAGGAGGAGGGGTAGGAGGGTAATGATACCCATGGGTACCTAAGCCCTGATAATGATGGTGAAGATACCCCTGGTAAAAGGGGTATCCCAGATAGTGATGTCGCAAGAAGATTGAATATGATAGATCTGGAAGAGGATCTGCTGGGGGAAAAGTCCCGTGGGAACCCGTGAGGGTAACTCAGGATGTTAACAGTCCTAGAAGGGCCTGGGAAATTCTCATATGTCAGGGTACCAGACGTTGGAGGTACCGGCGTGAACCCCATCATTGTGTAGATGGGAGGCGGGGTGGGCATTGGAAAAAAGGTCATCGGGACCGCCAACATTGGAGCTGGTGTTGCTGGGCCTGGTGTTGGAAAAGGATCTGGCGTCGGGCCCAGATGTAGGTGTTCTGATGGCAGAGCTGGGTCCTGCACAGGGACAGGCATCAGGAGCGGATGAGAGGGTTCTGGTATAGGGTTGGGCCCAGACGTCAGAGGAACCAGCCTGATGGGCTCCAACGTAGGGGAAGGGTCTGGGGCCGGACGAAGGGGTCCCAATGGAGGGACCAGTCCCTCTTCCATCAGGGGTGCCAAGGGAAGGGGATCCGATGTAGAGGGGCCCTGAGGAGCCTCCGGCTAAAGGACAGTCATCAGCGGAGAGGCCTCTAACCCTGTGTCCCCTGCAGGGGACTGATGAATGTAAGCCGGAGTAAGGGTCACTTCCAGCTGTTCATCACTTTTCCTGGCCCGGGTGGCAGGAAGTGCAGCAGGAGCCACCAGGGGTGGGGGAGGGAAGAGGAAAGATTTGGGGGTAGTCTTGGAGCTCAGTCGGACGTCTGGTAAATTGGCAGAGGCCACCAACGGACAAGCAACGTCCAGGTGGGCGCCAGAGGTGGTCGACTTACTGGACAAAGGGACCAGACAGGAGCGGGAGGAAGCCCCTGCCAGCTTATCGATCGTGACTAGGTGAGTCTCTGAGGAGTGTGGGCTCAATTTATCAGTTGCCAGGTGGGTCCCGGAGGAGCTGGGGGCTGACTTATCGGTGGATACTGGGCATCTGCCGGAGGAGCCGGCGGACGGCTTACCTGTTGAAATCAGGAGCAGTGCAGTGGACAGGCCTGGAGTGTCCCCAGATGTAGCCTGGACTTCCACTACAGGAGGCAGCTGGGGAGAGGCCTTGCTGGTAGAAGGCCTACTAGAGTCCAGACAGTCTTTGTCCTCGTGGTGCTCCTGCTCCCGGTAATTCTCTTTCATTTTCTTCTTGGCCTCTGGGAAGGTAAAGAAGCAGATTCTCTAAGGTGCTCCATTTCTTTTTCGAGCGTGGTCATCCTAGTTTTTAAGAGATGTGCCTCCAGGGCCTTCTGCCTTCTTTTGTGGATTGCCTGATTGAAGGGCTGGCAGCCTGGGCAAGTCGTGGTGCCGGGCCTAGGCAGAAGAGACGCCTTCGGTGACCGTCCTTGTGTGGAATTTCAACACTGCAATCTTCACACTTCTTCTTGGTCTTAGATGATGGAGAAGACAGAGAAGAAACGTGAATCGTTTTTAAAGAAAAAAGGCGGGTTTTAAAGGCAATTGACTGGGCAGTTTTACCGTGCGGTACCATGCACAGGACGGCGGCAGGAAAGAACTAGAAGGCAGGCATGGGGACTGCCCACTATAAAGGGTCACGCTGATGCCAGTCACGTGATGTCGGGTGGGCGGTCCCCCGCCAGGCATTGCTGGAAAAGTTTGCTGTGTGGTCCTGACGCCAGGTGGCGCAGTCCTATGTGTAATGGGCCTACTGCAGGAACCCTCTCGAAGTAAGATCAATTGTTGAAGACCACCAGGGAAGCCAAAAATGTTACCTATTAAGGTACCGTGCTGCATCTTTTCTCTGCACTCTTTCGCCACAAAGGCCCGCCGCAAGAAATCTGATGCGATGCAGGCTAGCTCTGTAGTTTAGGCGTTGTGCATTCTTCACTCATATCCGCCAGTAGAGAATATATTGCGGTGGGCAGCTGTATCAATACATGGACATGATGGAAACTGGAAAGAGGAATGAAATCATTGCTACGTAGTTCGACCAAGTGCCAGTGCAGGACGAGTTGGTCAGCCAGACATGAATATCACCAGATAAGTACTGAGGGACTCCATGTTCTTTCCAGTGCTGAGATGGGTCTGGTCTGTTTGGTCATTTTTAATTTTCTACCTCTCCATTTCTCAATGTGGACTAAACTGGACTTGGCTGTTTAATTTTGTTAATACTGGGCAGGTATAGCCATTTTAAATGTGCTGCAAGAAAAAGCTAAGATGGTGCGAGCCACGAGGTCTTCGCTGAACCGCTGGTATTGTAATCAATAGCTCAGTGCAGACAGCAATAGTTCCAAAAGACTGAAGGGTTCCAGACGCAGTTCTGCTTCGGGGGGGGGCAGGTAACTACAAATCTGTCAATCTTATCGCAGTTGTGGGTAAACTGATGGAGACACCAATCAAAGAGTACTTAGTGTATTACCTGGGGAGGCACAAACTCCAGGATAGTAAACAGCATGAGCATGTGGCAGGGAGGTCTTGTAAGACCAACCTGATCCTATGTTTGGTGTGGGTAGTGGCTAAGGGTGATGCTGTGGATTTACTCTACTTCGAGTTCAGCAAGGTTTTTGACTCGATACCTCATAGAAGGTTGCCGAAAAAGCCACAAGATCCGAGTGCAGCAAAGCACACAGTTAGATGGGTGGAATGGAGACAGCAGAGATTTGTGGTTAATGGAGTCAATCCAGACAGAAGGTCATCACCAGTGGGGTGCCACAGACATCGATCCAGGGTCCAGTCCTTTTCAATATGTTCATCAGCGACACAGGAAATGGAATTCCGGGCAAGACGGATCGCTTTGCAGATGACACTAAGCTCTGTGGTAGGACAGACAGTAAGGAGGAGCTTAGGGAGATGCAGAGGGCCATTCAAAAGCTAGAGAGGTGGTCCAAAGTTTGGAGTTGAAATTCAACACCATTAAGTGTAAGGTGATGCCCACAGGGAACAAGAACCCTTAGGACAGAGTACTGGATGGGAGGGGGTAAAACTGGGCACTACTTCTGAGGAACGAGACCTAGAAGTCATTATTAGTGACTTCCTTAGACAATCAAGGCAATGTTACAAGCCCTACATTCAAGCAGACAGGATGTTAGTTTGTATAGGAAAGGGTACTGCTAGCAGAAGAAAGCAGGTTTAGAAAATGGCAAAGAAAAATCTCAAAACATGACTGGCTGGCAACATTCCAGAGGTGTGCATCTAAGGAAAATTGGACTCACCCCACCACACACAGACAAACCATGCCCACAACTCTACTGCCATAGTTTTCTTTTAAAAACGAAACGCTGGATGGGAGGTCCTTAGTTTCTGAAAATGAATGTAAGACCATTCAAAAAAAAAAAAAAAAAAAAAAACCACCTGCCAACATACAAACGACGCTTCCCCGCAGACGTAGGCTAGTGTGGCTAGTCCTATTCCCTGTTCAGCCACATTGTGTTCCCTAGGAACAGCCCCCTTCCTCAAAAAAAAAAAAAAAACCTACAGAACAACACAAATCTTTATCATTTTAAACAGTATCATTTTTCTCAACTGCTTAGTAGATGAGATCGTGCTCTGTCTCAAGTGATGTCACGCTTTGAAACTAAGACTGGACACTCGTGGGCGGCAGATTTCAAAATCATATCGTAAATAAATAAAAAAGTTACAACTTACCACAGCAAACACTAATGCTGCAGACTCAAGGCACATTACAAAAGCCGACATTCCCTTGATACGTACGTCTAGGTACTGATAAAAGCAACAAAAATACATGACTTATCCACGGTTTTGTGTGTGTGTGGGGGGTTGGGGAGAGAGACAAAGCAGTGAGCAACCATAACCTGCAGGTGATCCTAATCAGAGAGAAACTATTAACAAAAAGCAGCCGTGCCCTCCACTGGTGATTCTACCACAATCCCGGGACTACTTTACTTGAAAATTAAATTAAAATTTTTTTTGTATTTATTTTTTATGTATATACTAATGTATTTTTTCAAAAATGTCACCTATGGGCCATTTTCTAAGCACAATAATACCCTCTAGGGTGGGCGGTATTGGGCAATATCTGACCTTCCGGGGATACAAGGCCCTCCACCTGTGGCGTCAGGCCTCATTACGTCCCTGGGTGGTCTGGTATTGCCCAATACCGCCCACCCTGTTGGGCATTATTGCTTACATTACTACCTCTCTACAAATCTTGAGTCCTTACCGGAGGAAAGATAAGGACAGGCTGGAGACAGTGCAACGTAGGGTAACCAGAATAACTCAAGGCCAGCAGGGTAGATTTTATGCGGATCGGCTTCGGGAATGGAACATGGACGCGCTGGAAGCCCGGCAAGAGAGGGAAGATATGATAGAGACCTTCAGGTTCCTGAAGGGAATAAAAAAGCTACTGTAAACTGCGAGGAGCTACTTAGCAGGGGCAGCGGATCAAGAACACTGTGGCATGAGTGGAAACTGCCAGGGGGAGGTTCAGGAGGGATGTATGAAAGTTATCTTTTACAGAAAGGGTGGTTGACCGTGGAACAGTCTTCCAGCCGATGTGGGTGGCACCAAAACCATTAATGGTTTCATGCATGACTGGGACAGAGTTAAGGGCTTAGTAGCTGGCTGTTTAGGGTGGTACCAGCAGGGCAGGGAGCGGGGGTAGTGTAGGCTAGAAGACTGTATGAACAAAAGGTCTTGGGGTTTGATAAGGTGTTATGGTCAGACCTGATTGAACAATGGTCTTTTTCTGCAGTCACTGTTTCCATGTTTCTGTGCTGGACTTACGATATGGACACAACAGTTTTATGAGTGACACTGCATAAAACGCTTTAAAACTTTTACTGCTGATTTTCTTTTCTTATTTGAAACCTTCTTTTGATAAGCCTTTGTCCTACTGAAAGTATAGCGATGTGAAGAACATATCAGCCCAGGTGTTGGAGACCTAGAACTTAATTTATTATTATTTATACACTTAACACTTTTTGGGAGTAGAGCGTTTAATCATCTCTCTTTTATCAGGGAGAAGTTTCACAAGAGTTCGTTTGGGATAAATATTTACTAGTTAGAGATGTTGGAGCTGCAGTTTTTCTTATACAGAATGTGTGGACTTGGGCTCACATCAACCTTATAACGGAGTCTAAGGCATGTCAGCAGCATTTTACACTGTTGTGTAGGACCCCACTTCTTGCAGGCTGCAGCTTTTCTTAAGTATACTGGGATTTTTTAATTGTAGTAATACTTCTATATCCAAAAGAAAGATTGCTTATACCTGATTAGAGTGGAAGTATTTTTGTAAATGATGCATGAGAAAAAGAAAACAATAGCCACCATTTTTTTTTACCTCGCTGAGACTTTCCAACAGACTAGATCCTCTTTCACTTAGTAGCAAATATTATAGACTGAAGAAGCAGGAAGCAAACTGATCAGAATTCCTGATTTGTCCTGTAAAACTGCACTGGTTCTTGGTTTGTCCATCCCATTTTCTGTCTACTATGATCTGCGCCACCCTCACTCCTGTTACTTGTTCACTTGGCTAGGCTAGGCTTTTGCACTTCAAGTGTTCACCCAAAAATGAAAACAAGCGAGCAATCGCATAAAAAACCGCAATCCTATAATGTATAAACTACCTATGCCTGCTTCCCCCCAATAGCATTAGCTTTCTGAGTTCCACATTTTCAGTGCTCCCAGTTCCCCTTCCTCCACAATATTCAAACACCATCCTACGGTCTTCCTTCAGGTAAACCAACAGGAAAAAAACAAACAGAAAAAAAAACTTATGAACTGCATATGCTATACCAGTACTCCTTCACAGAAACTTTCTTTAAAAAATGAGGTTCCAAACTCGTCTTGCCAACACTTTAATTGTTCCTGCCTTGCCAACACTCCTCTGTATTTCCACTCTCAGTGCTGTCTCCCGCCTGACCAGTGTGACAAATTCTTCTACCAAACATGAAGCATTAATTAAAAAAAACAAAAAAAACCTGGAATTAAAAAAATAAGAAACCTGGAACTCAAATGCTCTCTCTCCTCCGTCTCTTACTGCATAGTCTCAGTCACTGTCCCACTGACAAGCGGTCATCACTCACTGACAACTAAACAAATGTTAAACAAAAACTATGGAAGCCACATTGGGAATAAAGTCTAAAAGTGTAAAAAAAAAAAAAAAAAATCAGGAGGAAGCACCATTTTAGGGAAACTTAATTCAAAGATTTTATTTTTACTATTGAAAGCTCCTTATTTTAATTTTTCAACACGTGTTAGTAACTACTTTATAAGGGCAATTAGACACTTGTGGGATTTGCACTGTGCTAATCTAATCGCACTTCCAGGGAGCTATCTCCTCTGACTAGCGTAGATGTGGCTGTAAACTCTGCACAAAATAAAGCTTTCTGTATTTATATGCTGTGCGAGTGCGCCACATAATATATACAGTATATTTGTTTCTGAATATTTACAGTACATTTGTTTCTGAATATATACAGCATATTTGTTTCTGAAGGCACTTGGGCCCCTGATCATGCAGTTACATCAGCACAATGTACACTAGGTTGTGTCTTATTGCTTACATAACAGGTACAAACAATTGATTTCTACAGATGACTATGCTGTCCTGATCTGAAAGCCTGATATTAAAGTGCACTTTACAAAGTGATGCATTAATCTCTCACCTAACGTAAGCACTAAAGTTGTTTTCTCCCGAGGCCACCAATGAGACTGTCAATTTAGTTCATCTTCCTTACTTTGCACATTTCAAAGTCCTTTAATGAAGTGGAACAGCACTTTCTCCAACAAGTCATTCTCAGTCTCTGCTGAGAAAAGACAACCGAGGGTTTCTAATATTGAGTGAAATTCAAGAAAACTTAAACGGTAACACTATACAAAGGCGAAACCTGCAATAATTTTCTCTTAGAAAGCTTTTCTTTTGGCTTCACTAAAGGAACATTAGGCTGAGTAATACCAGATGAAAATGACTGCACTGTCCTGAAGATTGTTTCAGATAAATCACCACACAAGTGACAGGCTATTCTGTCCCTAATTGCCTTTTACTCATTTCCTTCAAGGCCAGGAATATGACAGCAATGTTTCCTGAGCCATGCATATCGGCACACGCCACAGAACAGATGTCAAACCCCCACACTCTAGCAATAAAAATCAAAGATATACAGTACACAACAGGCACGACACCAAGGAATATTTTTTTTCTGTCTATGGAGCTTTCTTCTCTGGCTCTCGGTCTGCGTCTGCCTCTGCCCCCACCCCCCCCAAAAAAAAAATCCCATCACTACCTTTTCAGGGACTTGCAGGTTAACCTCCACTTACCCAGGACCACAGATGTGGTGGATGACGCACCTTGGCAGTTGTATGAGGGACTACCAGCGGCATTTGACCATACTAAGGATTTTCTATTCTCTCCCTCGTTTTGTCCTTTGAGGATTTTTTAATTTTTTATTTAAAAGTTGCAAAAAAATACAAGATAAGTTCTATGAGAAATGGGTCTCATTTACAGAACATCCCAAGTCATAAGATTAGCAAACAACAAAGACAGCACACATGAAACAGCTAAGAACAATTACAAATCATTGTTCCAGCAGCAGCAGTTTTTTCATGCCATGTTTGAAGATCGCATCAAGGTTGAGAGAATTTCTAAGCTGAGGAGGCAGGTTATTCCAGGAAAACGGGGCTCCGTATGAAAAGCATTCCTTGCCATACTAAGGGTGCTGGGTGCCCAATGACATGCATGCATGCTAGGCATTTAGCACTTGCCCCTCTCCCCTGAGATGCCTACCTGCTGAACTGTCACCTAGCCTCCACCAAGGCACACAATGTCCCCTTCCCCCTCCACCATACCCTGAAGGAGGAGAACTGTCCTTGAGGTGATTAATTCCCCCGTCCTTGGCCAGCCCTCAAGTGACCAGAAGCAATGGGGATTTTGCCAGTTTTTTTATTTAACCCCTCCCACCACAAACTGCCCCAATGTATACTCCTTGGCCTGCCGCAGGGATCACAGCTGTCATAAAACCCAGCAGAAACCTATCTGCTTGAAAACGCGCTGCCACTGGCAGCAAACCCTGACCCCAGCTGGCCATTCACCTGTGTCTCAGAAACACTCCTGAACCCGGATCACTGGTGGATTGCATAGCTCTACTGCTGGAACGTTGAGGGGTCCAAGCTATGTAATATCCAGTACACAATCCCTCCCTCTACCAACCACTAGCCTGGCTGTGCTTGTTTGACTGCCATCTTGGCACATGCCAAGCAAGCTACACAGGTGCTAATCCCCAGACAGTGAGGCTTACTTTGTATTCCTTCTTGCAAGGCTAGGCAACCTTCTCTAAGAAGAGTCTGGGTAACTGATATGTGAGCTCCTGTAATCCAATAGCCTGAAACCCAAACAGCTCTTTAAGTGATGGGTGACATCCACATTGTAATCCACTCTCCTCTACACACACCATTTCCTTTCCAGCCTGCATCCTCTAACACTGAAGCATGAGTGCGTTTCTTCAGTTTCCCACCGTCTCATAGTGTGCAACAACTGTACAGGTCCCTATCGCTAGTCCAGAGATGGAGGATGTCTGCAGTGAAGCACAATCCCCAGGCTGGCCCGCTGCAGCGTTACAGCTTGCGACACCAGCAACCCGGGTTCGGAAGAGAGTTCGGGCTGCTGGAGGGCTTAATGGGGAGAGGAGGACTGAGCTCCCAGAGGGCTGCTCTCCTCCAGGGAGGGAGGGCTGCAGATTCTTCTGCTTTACCGCCACC
Organism: Neoceratodus forsteri; assembly: GCA_016271365.2. Lineage (NCBI taxonomy): Eukaryota > Metazoa > Chordata > Ceratodontiformes > Ceratodontidae > Neoceratodus > Neoceratodus forsteri. The sequence continues at coordinate 943,491,140 of CM028137.1, forward strand.
TGGGTGACCACAGGTGGTGGTGCAGCGAGACGGCAGAGACATTCGGGTGGGGAGGACGCTGGCCAAGATCCAGAGCGGCGGCACATCACTACATGTCCCGCCTCCTTGGACCTCCTCGAGTGCCAGCGTCCTTGGGGGCAAGGACACCACAGAAACCAGGAAAATCCATTCCAGTCACCTGTAGAACTGACCGGGCACCCAGACTTCAAAACCGGGTTCCTCAGGAGGCCGACTGGACTGCCCGACGCACACTTAAGGGACTGGTGGGGGGACGTCCTGGGATCCCCCTCCTCCCTGCCTGGGGGGCAAACCGTGGTTGGATGGGGGCAGGTCCTTCGGAACCCTGGGAGTTACCTGGGGTGAACCTAGTGGTGCAGCCTAGGGATCCTGGAAGGTAGGTGACTGGAGTGGAGAGAAAGGGGCATAAAAAGAGTAAAAAAAAAAAAAAGAATGTTAGACTCAGTTGTTACTCTTGGCTTTCACGGGAATAAAATTTATTTTTTCTTATTTCTAACTGCAGTTCCTCAGAAAGTTGGAAGCTTCCAGGATTATTTCGTCTATTATTTCATATACAGACAATTGTACCAAAACAGCACCCAGGGAGGTAGTTAAAGAATTTGAAAGGTTTTACCATGATCTTTATGGACCACCCCAAGATCCTCCCTCACAACAGGAAGTTCAGCAGTTCCCGGATGGGCTAGATCTCCCGGTGCTGTCAGCTGCCCACCATGCTGAGCTGGGGCGACCCCATAGCTCTACCTGAAATCTTTGCTGACATTAAGGATTTAGTCACAGATAAAGCCCCTGGTCCAGGTAGCCTCTCGACCAATTTTTATAAGGTTTTTGTGGAAGAGATCGCTCCCATGCTGTTAAGGTTTTAATCTGCCATTTATGACCATGGCTTCTCAGACCCCACCCTTTTGGAAGCTATGATCATCTTAGTTCCAAAATTGGGGACAGATCCTGATAGGGTGGCAAATTACCGACCAACATCTTTAATTAATTATATCATCAAAATTCTTGCTAAAATATTAGCCACTAGAATCAATAGGGTCTGGCATACCCTTGTATGCCGTGGGCAGGTAGGCTTCATACCCACTAGATCTTCCTCAGACCATTTTCACAAACTGGCGCCCCTTAACTTATTTACTGTACTGCTAGAACCACATAAGGCACTAAGTGTACTAACAAATGTCGAAAATTGTCATGTGTAAATAAGTAATGTACCTTAGTATGTTGATTTGTGTACTACTGTACTCTGTAACCCCAGCAAATGTCTTACTCTGTAATTGTTGTACTACCTGTAATTAACCCTGGGTCGCCCCTTAAAAGGGACCACTTGCTGGGCTCAGTGGACCTACCTTGTTACCAAAACTGAAATAAAATAATTTTCTGCATCTGGGGACCCCCATATACCGGTGGCGCTGGTGTCCCTAGATGTGGAAAAGGCCTTTAACAGAGTCAGTTGTCTTGTATGCCACGTTAGATGAGTTTGGTTTTCAGAAAGCTTTTCTCACTTGGTTAAGGACTCTCTACTCTTTTCCCAGTGCAAAAATATATTGTAATGGTGTTTTTTCATCCACGTTCAAATTGCACTGCAGTACTAGGCAGAGAATGCCCCTTGTCTCCCCTATTATTCAATTTGTATTTAGAACTTTTGTTATACAGACTTAATCATAATCATCTTATAACAGGTATTTCAGTGGGTAACAGCTCTCTGAAACGTTTCGTGTATGCTCATGATATATTGTTCCATGTCTCGTACCCAGCCAAGTCCATCCCAGCTGCTCTTGATACCATTCAGCAATTTAGCGAAGTAGCAAATTATAAACTTAACCTTGTAAAGACAGAAGTGATGCCTTCAAATGCAGGGGCATTCAAGGCTGATGTACGAGCTCTACGTTTATCTTGGGCCCTGAGTCAACTCGAATATTTAGGGGTATACCTTACTAAAACCCAGTTCCAACTAAGAAAGGTAAACCTTGATAATGTACTTTTGAGTATTAAGCAGGATTTAGATAGGTGGAGATCACTCCCCTTGTCGCTTTGGGGCAGAATTTATTTTATTAAGATGGATGTTTTTCCCCCATTTATTTTTTCCCCTCTGAATATGCTAAATCCATTTATCCAATTGAAATTGTTTCAGAAGGTCCACACTTTAAAGAGCACCTTTCATACCCAGTTACATTATGCCCCCCTCCCAGCCCAAAGGAAGCTTACCTGCCTCCGAGTTTCCACTGCATAAAACACATTTTTATATGGTGCCATTTATGGGAACGGAGGGGTCGTACTTTTGGCTCCTAGGAGCTGAATCGCTGATCCCATCCACTTCCTGGTTTGTGGATACGCCCCCATGCTATTCCCTATTCTGACATCACAATGTGTAGCGTGGGAGCGCTACAGGGGGGATAAGGGTGGGAGGGGTAGTTGCAATGCAGGTTTTCCTTGCTTGTGTGGATTGTTTGTTAATTTCTCACTGTAGTTACCTGTAATCGATAAAATTTTAAAAAAATTCTAACTGCAGTAGTGAAAAATATACATACTCTCACCTGTATCATTAGGATAATGAAAGAGTTGGGTTGTGCTCATTTTCCATATACATTAGACATATAGTATTCAACACTGTGGAACAGCCTACCAATGGAGACAGTGGACATGAAGCCAATGTAAGCCTTCAGAGTCAGCCTAGACACATTTCTGCTTAGCAAGGGACTCAATGGATACTCTGGGGAGCAGAGTAGGTAGGGAACCCCATTAAATGAATATATGCATGCAGAGCGTACTTATTCATTCTAGTGTATAAAGCAGGGGCAGACAAGAAGAAACCTAGAGTCTCTTCCGACATTACGTTACTATGCGTCTACCACTCACCAGTTCTGTTGGCACTGCTTTTTCACATGAATTAATAAAAATGATAAAACGAATCACTGCGCTCACTGAAATGTCAAATCTATGCTGGAACTGCAGGTTCTTTTACAGATCATTTGCCATAGGGAAACTGGTTGGATTAGCTTCTAATTTAAAGTTAAACATGCTAAACATTCCTCTGTTTCCACGGTATGGCAATCCAGAAATGCATCCAGTCAGATGGGATAAGACTGATGGAACTCAACATATTTTCATTTAAATTCTTTGTGTGCTGCAAACACCACTGCCAGAGGCACTGCAGTAAATATCTATGGTACAGTAATAAAAATACAAATGGAGCCATGTTTTTTGTTTACTGATTTTAACAGTGAGAGATGCAAAAAGCATTACAAATCTTAATCAATACTATACAATAACTTAATAAACTATACATTAAATACAAAGTAAATTAACAATTACCTAGTCTCCTGCTGGCAGGTGGAGCAATGCAGAATTGGCTCAAACAGACAAATGTCCACATTATGCTAAGTGAAGCAAGGTTTTGGAAACTCCACAAAATGCACGTTGGTACAACAGGTACTGCTGTTTGTTACACACAACAAATCTGCTACTAGCTCCTATTACCCTATTTAATGAATTAGGAAAAAATGAATATCTAAATCTCTGAGACATGTTTATTTTAAAATATTTTCATCATAAAGACTGTTAAAGATCTCTTATTAGAAAAAGGGAATGATATGTATAACCTCCAGTGTACAATACAAAATGTGTGAGTTTGGTGCTCAACAGCTGCTGAACAACTTTATAAAAATGGGCAGACTCTGCAGGAGGCATAACACACAAACTACTTCATGGCTGTCGCCATATTGGCAACAAGGGGACAAGAAGGCACATTTTTTAAAACGGGTCTGAAAGTCCTTCACTGAGGATAAGAAAGATATTCAAATTCTCCAGGACCTTTCTTTCTCCCCAGTGCAAACTGCACCTCTCAGCCAGACTAATAACAGAATCACAGTTACTCCCGTAACTGCAGACGTCTGATTAAACTCGTGGTTCCTCATCGTTGCAGTCTGTGGCTCCCTCCTAACTCGCCCACAATTCTGCTGCTGCTCTTGTGACCTACCGATCCACACCCACAGTGTCCGAAAAATTATTTAAGATGCTTACCCCTGTAAGCAATTCAGAGTCATGCTGGTGCCAGGAGAGGATGCATGATACCCAGACCCTTTACTGACCTCTGTTGGGGGTGGGGCGCTGCACTTTGTTCCTGTTCCTTTACTGACCTCTTGCTGCATCAAATCGCTGCCTTTTATTCCTGGTTGTGAAGGACCAGGCAGGGTACATGCAAACGCCATGGTCATCCAACAAAATACAGCACTTGCTCAGTACCACTCACAGAATAAAGTTCCTGGTGCCAACTCCAGAAGTCATCACCAGTACTGTTAGGATCACATATTGCTGGGTCCCCCCTCACCTGGGATTTAGTCTTACAACCTGTGCATGCCTTTACTATCCCAGTCAGCCTTCTAGATATACCTGTAGGACAGAATGGATCCATTGTTTGATGCAGTCAAGAATATCACCACCCACAGAAATCCCCACTAGATTAACATTGGGGGTGCTCACTCTAGTCTCTGTGACCTCCAAAATGCACTCCAGCTGACCAATGTCTTGAGTAAGTTTAGCAACTGCTTTGTGGATCTTTTGAGAAAGATATGTTTCTTTGGCCACAGAAACTTCCATGCTCAACACTTATATCCCATGTCCCGATGGCAATATAAATACAGTACCACATGATTCCTCCTCCTCTGACCCCCCCCCCCCAAAAAAAAACACTCCCTCAATACAGCAAGCAAACATGGGTTACTGGATAAAAAAAAGGCAAAACTAATTAAACATGAAACAGGAAGAGACACTGGAAATAAATAAACCTAACCATCAAACACTACCCTCTCTCACTCCCACCCTCCTGTTCCAAAACGGCCCCCCCCCCCACCTCCTACCTCCCCTTGACAAAGCCTCACCTTGGCTGCTAAAACTCCATTTCTGCAGAATGGGAGTGACCCGTCTGCACTGTAACCTGATTGTTAAACACTGTACCGCACTTAATTAGTGCTGCATTAATATGTTTCTCCACAAATGGGGTCCCGTTTCTCCTCACTTCTTGTACCTCGCTTAATGCTGTAACTGCACACTAATACTACTTGTTAGTTGATGTTCTTTTTGTTCTGCAATGTTTCATCACCGGTAAATGTCTTGTATTCCTTGTTGACTTGGAGCCTTTGTAAACGAGCCCCCGGCTCAAAGGTATTAATCCGAATTTGAAATAAATAGACAAACACATTTTTACATGCACATCAAGGAAGAGAATGACATCAATTCTTCCATGAGTTTTCAGTGGCATCTTATAAGTTCATAATATCAACAAGAAATCACTCATTTAATATGTGCCACTATTCCAGTTTTATGTCACGTGGTAGACTTTGGTTATTTCAGTGTTTCAATATTAGTCTCGTTTGCTATCGATGTTAAACATAGGCTCCTATGTTGGGTTTTAAAAATCCTGATATTATCGCAACAGTTCAGAACAAGAACTGATGGGGAACACAGAATCAGTACATCTAGGAGGTTTGATACCAATTCCGCAGTCTTCTTTTTACCACAAAGGTTTTCATTCTCCACAGCAGATCAGGGCGGCAATCAGCCCCATCCCTGTCTCCAGTTGTCACTCCTTAGTACCTCCTCGTTGAGAAGCATGTACCCCTTCGGTGGGATGGGAGGGCCAGCCACACACCCCATCCCCGGCCAGCAGACATATCCAGTTCCTTGAAGTCCAGGCCCCCATTTTTTCCTCTGTTCTTGTACTGCCCCCACACTGCTGCTTGCCCCTGTACTACCACCAGGTCTCCACCCACTGGTAGTCAAGGGACAAGATGGCTTGGCCGCCCTCTGTGAGAAAGATCAGATGTCCCTGAGACACTTGAGCCTCTCCCAACCCGCTGACCCCCAGCAACCTGTACTCATTCCCGACATAGGTTGGCGGTGTAGCAGGAGGGGTATCCGGTCAATACTGCATCAGAAAAATGGCATAGTTGAAAACCGTGCGGACATTACAGCGTGTGCGATTTCGGAGTCAATTTATTTATACTAGCGCATTTCTTTTTTTACCATGCTAGTTTTCTGGTGTGTGAAATGCACAATTTTTTACCATGCCATTCTTATGAAGCAGTTTTGACCTAGTCTCACAAGAGGTAAGGCTTTGAACATCTTAGCCCTTCACATTACTGGGCCAGCTCAACTCCGTGGTTTTCTTCAACCAATCCAATCTTTGTCGATGTTCCCATAGGCCATGTGTTAAATTAGCCACCCTACCACAACCATACTAAACACTTATCAGAATCGGGGTTCATTTTTGCTAACGATGCAGGTGTAATATAAGCTCTGTTGATTATTTTATTTTGAATGATTTATTCTTTGCTGAAATAAAGTTTTTATTGGCCCGTATCCAAACATTTTTACATTGTGACTCTTCTAAATGCAGTCCCGCTTCCTTTCCTTTCCTCTGTTAATAACTGGCCTTTTTACATGGTGATTTTCTGTTCGATACTTGTAAGATCTTGAGAACATGTTTTATTGCATGAATCTGTCTAATTCAGCTCCCGCTTTAGTGCGAGAGCAAAATTCTGTCCTTTAAAACCCACAGACTGCTGATGTGTTTTGAATTATTGACAAATAGTCTATAGGCCAGTTGTCATTTAGATAGCTCCAATTACATAGATACATAGATACATAGACAGTGTCGGCAGATAAGGGCCTATGGCCCACTCAGTCTGCCCATTTAAGTTTGTAAGTTCAGTTTATGTTTTCCAGGAAGTCTGTTGCCCCTTACCCCTGACCTCCAGAATTCCTTTATGTCGATCCCATGCATTCTTAAATCTGTGATTGTTTCAGCCCCCACCACTTCCTCTGGCAGGGTGTTCCACTTGTCCACCAACTCGCTCTGTGAAGAAATTCTTCCTCACGCTTCCTCTGAATCGCCCTCCTCCAACTTCATCCCATGCCCTCTAGTCCTGGAACATCTTTTTGCTTAAAATGGTGCATTCCTGCACCCTGTTCCTCCCTGTAAGATACTTGTATGTCTCTATCATATCCCCTCTCTCCCTCCTCTCCTCCAGGGAGTACATGTTCAGTGCCTTCAACCTGTCCTCATAGGACTTGTGATGCAATCCATGCACCATCTTTGATGCCCTCCTCTGAACCTTCTCTACCCTGTCTATGTCCTTACATAGGTAAGGTCTCCAGAACTGCACAGTGTACTCCAGTTTTCTCCTTATATCCTACTGAGAAAAATAAATAAAAGAAAAAAGCCCATTCCCAAGCATTAGTGAATAACGGACTCAAAAAGTATCCATAAGGGTCAGGATAGCCAAGGCCACCTTATTTCCTTAGCCCCATCATACAAGTCCACGTAATCCTGGGTTTACACCTCTTCAGAGGAACTTAAGGGAAGATTCTTTTTCAAAACTTGGAACCATTTGGTTGATGGACCTCCAAACATTGCTTAGACCATGAAAATCAAATGTAGCAATGCCATCAGTTTTATGACTTCAACCCTAATCCCAGAGTGACAAGGACAGCCATTGCCAGTTACTCAACTTGTGCTCAATTTGTTCCTTTGTTCCTATCTCCATAGGAGGCCGCTACAGAGTGGGGAACTCCCTGCAACCCATCCCGGGAGAGGAGAGCAGTCCTCCAGATGCTCAATCTTCTCCCTTCACTGCCGACCCCTGGCATCCCAAGTCCGTTCCCGAACCAGGGTCGCCGGCATGGCGTGAGGTGTGGCATCCAGTGCCTCAACCCTCAGTGCCACCGGGCCAGCCTCAAAATTAACTGTTAATGCTGGAAAACATCACAGATCTATAGTGAATCACAAATAAATCTTACATTGGTACCAATAAAAAATACTGTATATTAATTAATTTTTTTTATTTATTTTATTTATAAATTGTTGACAGGAGAGGCATACTGAGCCCAGGCACGTTTCCAGGTTCGACCTGAGGGAAGGGGTACATGGGAGACAAGGTGTTGAACTCCAGAACACATTAGATGCATTGGTAAAAAGAGAACAGTACCATGTTTAAAAAGAAAGGTATGTACATAGTCACAGTCCAAAGTGCCAGAAGTGCAAAGGGAATACATAGTGCAAATAACAGGCAAATAAAACAGTGCACAAAACACAATATGCTACAAAGGCAAGAGGTAAACAGTCAGGTGACAAAGGAAGGCGATTGTGGAAAAGGGGTGAACTAGTCTGAGAGGACAGAGGGTGGATGCCTGGTGAGGTGGGAGCAAGCTCTGGGTTGCTTTAAACAGTGGTGGGGGGGGTCATAAAAAGAGGTAGCAAAAACGGCAGAGGCCAGAATACAAGGAAAGGAAATTGCATGGATGTGGGAGTGGAAGACGAGAGGAGGGGGAGGCAGAGATTTTGGGGGAGGCAAGCATGAAAAGGCAACAAGGGGAACAGCAGGAGGTTCAGCACTGGCACAGAAAGAACAAAGTGGTCCCATAGAAACTGCTTAAACAAGAAGTAGGAAGGTTATTCCAGAGTACAGGGCGACGGGAAAAAGCAGTTTTACCAATGCAGGTTCTGCAGCAGGGATTGTGAAGGGTGTGTGAGTCAGCAGACAGAGCAAGTAGAAAGAAGGGACAGATAAGGAAAGGAGGGTAAAGAAGAGAGGAAGGGAAGAGTACCACAGACAGCCATCATCAGGTAAGACAAAAAACATACAACAGTTGTTGCTGCAGATAGAAATCCACGATACTGGTGGATGCCTGGAATATAGGGTCTGCGACTAGGTGGGCAGAGAGGTCCTTTCAGCCTTTCTGTAGTCTCACGTGGCTATGGACACCGTAAAACATACACAATTAATGGGTCTGCACTTCTGCAGCTGCAGGTGTAAGACATACACACCGACCTCTGGGTGCAGAAGCGAAGATACCACAAAATCCACGATACGAAAAGTGCAACAATACTTCTGTCTGCAGAAGCAAAGTCCCCTGAGGGTCCTGTGTCTCTTCAGAGGTTTTCTATAGGCAAGGGGCCTGGCTCTTCTGGAGCCAGAAGCTGGTGTATGTCTTATACCTCTGGCTGAAGAGAGACAGTCCCCTCTTTGCTACAGAAAGGCTGGCCCCATAGGGGCATAGAGAAAAGAAGTCTTGTACTTTGGATATCATGGGTTCGTATCTGGCTGGAGGGGCCTGAGCTTCTCTATACAGAAGGAGAGTGATGATTTCAGTATAGAAACATAGAATTTCACGGCAGATAAGGACTGCTGTTGCCCCCCCCCATTTCTGCCATTTTTCTATCTACAGTAACACTGCAGAACCTACTTGATCTCTGGCTCCCCCCCCTTTCCTTACCACTAAGGTTCCCTTATGCCTACCCCATGCATTCTTGAATCCCGTTACCATTTTTGCTCGTACCACCTATGCTGGGAGAATGTTCCAGTATAGTGGATTTCTATCTGCAGTGACAAGTGAGTGTGTATATTTTGTAGTTTGCATGCCACAGATTCAAATCCATGAAGATAGCACATCAGTGCTACTGCATTTGTGTCATATGGAAACAGTTGTATGTTGTCTGTCTTACTTGATCATGGCTGTCTGTGGTTGCTTGTGTGGGCTAGTACTTTTGCTGCTTGGGGGGGGTGGGGAGTTAGGATTGGAAACTAACGTAGAATTTCCCAGTTTTTGATACTTTAACAGCAATGCTAACTGATGCATTAACAGTTTTTTGCAATGAATATACCTACATAGTTTTTCACCGTCAGCTATAAACTGCTGGCAAAAGGAGAAATCCTATAAAGAGGAGATATCTTACAATGGTTTAAACGTGGCACTAGTTCTCCAACCAGATTAGGCTAGATTTTGTATGGGCTAGTAACATGTTACTTTAAATAGCCCTGCTAGCTTGTAGCTATGGAGGTGAACATTTTATTCAGTACAACATTTGGGCAAGTTGTAGAAAGTCAATAGGGGCCGGCTGATTTTCTCAGTCACTAGCCCTGTTAACTAGAAGCTGCAAAACTTAATTTCAGCACCTGTAATTTGCTTCATTAAATTTATTTAAAGTATGGTTTCCACTGACCGACCGGCGCCCAGCTCCCTGAGGCGGAGCTTCACGGTCGTCGCTGCCAATCAACCAAATCCAAGCTGCTAAGCCGCCCTCCTGGTCCCCCTCCTCGGATCTCTGCTGAGGTCCCACTGACCGAGCAGCGCCCAGCTCCCTCAGGCGGAGCTTCACAGCCGCTGCCGACGACCAACCAAATCCAAGCTGCTAAGCCGCCCTCCTGGTCCCCCTCCTCGGATCTCTGCTGAGGTCCCACTGACTGAGCAGCGCCCAGCTCCCTGAGGTGGAGCTTCACGGCCACCGACGACGACCGACCAAATCCAAGCTACTAAGCCACCCTCCCGTCCCCCTCGATCTCTGCTGAGGTTCCACTGACCGAACGGCGCCCAGCTCCCTGAGGTGGAGCTTCACGGCTGCCGCACTGGCTGCCACTGACCGAAGTCCAAGCTGCTAAACCGCCCTCCTGGTCCCCCTCCTTGGATCTCTGCTGAGGTTCCACCGACCGAGTGGTGCCCAGCTCCCTAAGGCGGAGCTTCACGGCCGCCGCTGACCAACCGAATCCAAGCTGCTAAGCCACCCTCCTGGTCCCCCTCCTCGGATCTCTGCTGAGGTTCCACCAACCGAGCAGCGCCCAGCTCCCTGAGGCAGAGCTACACTGCCGCCGCACCGGCCGCTGCCGACCGACCGAATCCAAGCTGCTAAGCCACCCTCCTGGTTCCCCCTCCTCAGATCTCTGCTGAGGTATTCACTGCTTATCCTGCTACTCTGTCAGTTTTGCTCCGATTGGTGTGGCGCCTTGGCCATTCGTATCTGACTGGGCTGCCTGCTCTAAAACTGACCACAGACTGGTGCGCCTTTCTTGGGCTCTGAACTGCAGGATTTTGGTGCTTGCTAGATGACTGCGTTTTAAATTTTTGGCAGCTGAATAATCCTTGCTGTTAGCTGTTATTTCTGTAGATATTTTTCTTCCCATACACTGTTATGTTTGTGAATCCACTTGACTTTTTGCTAGTTATGATGTGGATGATATGGTTTCATGGTAAACTGTAGTTATTTAAAGTGCTAGCCAATTTGTCTGATACAACTCTGTTTCCTGCTTCTCTAGTGACTATAATTTTCTGATCTTTCTTTAACTCTCTCCTTTAATCTCACTGCCCACCTTTATTGTAGCTCACCCCTTACTCAAACCCATCTGTAGCGTCAGTAGTTGCCTCCCGTGTAACCTTACTGCCTTATCCTGTAACTTAAATTCACTGCTGGCACCTTCGCCAACCCCTCCTTGGTCATTTTTGAGGCCTTTTGCACCCTCTCACACTTAATGTTTTGTAACCCCTCCCCTGTCTATCCTTACAACTCTGTCTTTTGTTCTATTTGATCACCCCCACCCCTTGGTGACGGCCTTGCCACCAGCCCCCGCCCCAGGCCTTTTGAGTAAGGCTACCAACTTTCTGAAGCCAAAAACTGGGATATGCCATTTGGAAGTAAGTAAATAAATAAATGTTTGCGTGTATGTGTGTATATAAATGTTTAGACACAGATAGTGGCTTACCATAAACATGAAGATTTATTTTGTTTTCTATCCAGCGCCAACAGGTTCACTTCTTTTGGTGTAACGTGTAAGTAACTACGCTATCCAATACCAACAGGAAAAAATCCACTGGTAAATGCAGAACACAATGATTTAAATTCTTTTCTAACTGTGCCAGAACACCAACAGGAAAAAAGTTCTCTGGTAAAAAAACACCAACGAGAAAAATCTATCCAAAATGAAGGAATAGGTCAAATGATAAACACATGGATTATCCTGTCCTGTCATGACAGACTGAGCAAAATGCAAAGATATTTACAGATTGAAACAGAGCAATAAACATGTCACTGAGTCTGAGATGTAGATGGTGTGGGTTCCTCGCTTTCAGTTGTACTAGCTGAAGAAGTTTCTTTGAAAGGATATTTTTCAGAGGCATGTATTTTATGTAGGATAGTTTTGTTGTGAATTAGTTTGTTGTAGAATTCGGAACAGGAGTGTGTGAAAATCACTTTAAGCATCAACATTGCTTTACGTGTCGACACTGAGATTTGTCTTGTCCTCTGTCCACAATTTGTTGGCAAGAGAGAGCACCCTCTCTACCGGAGCGTTGGTTCCAGGTAGACATAATGCAAACTCAATTACAGGTAAAATGTTTTTATATGAGATTTCTTTTGTTCTGAAGTGCTTGAAGATCTCCAACCATCTCGACGACAGCTCAGTGTTGCTTCTGTTCCACTCAAAGACTTTAGTGGTATTAGCGTAGGACTTCACACATGACATTTCCTCAAATAAAGCACCATCATCAAGAGGCAGGTTTGTTTGTAAAGTGACAAGGGGGGATGCAGTCCTCCACAGATGCCCAGTATGGAGTGTGCTTCAAGAGGACCCAGGAGAAAATTATGTACTGCTTCAGTGAGTCCCATTTCTCCAAATACCTCACACAGGTATCATAAAAAAAATCCACATTGTTGAGGAATTCTGTGGTGTTCACGACACCTTCGTCAGATAACTTCTTCAACATTCCCTTCGCCTTTAGCCCAATGAAGCGCTCTCGTCTTCGTTCTTGCAGTTTCTTTTTGAGAGTTAGCAGTTCTTCAGCTGCCTCAATGGCTGTGAAGTTTTGTTGTTCCAATCTCCTGATAACTGAATTGAACAGTGTCAGCTGACCATGCAGAAACCACAGCCAAAGTTCAGAAACTGGCTCCTCAAAGAACTTCTGCAGGGTTGTTGGGCACTTTTCTTGTGACATGAAGTAGGACTTCAACCCCTCATAAATTTGCAGGATGCTTTCAACAGCCAGAAGCAATGATAACCAACGAGTGTTGCTATGTTCCAGGACATCCTTATAGCAGACTTCTACGAAGTTACAAAACTCCTTTAATTCTTGCACTTGGACAGTGTATATGTAAAAATACTTGTACATTTTCACCACCATGCATTCCACGTCAGTGGGCAACATGTCAGCAGCAGTTTGGATGGCATTGTGCACTATATGAGCAGTGAAACCAACGCCATGAATCTCCTGTCCTGTGATCGCTTTTATCTTGTACCAAACATTGCCTTTTCAACCTCGACTGATGCCTCCAAGGTTTGCGTTGGTGTTATCTGCACAGAAGGCTATGCACTTCTTCTCAATATTTTCCTTTCTTAGTGCTGTGATGAGGAAATCCACCAGTGTTTCTGCTGTTTCCTCTGGCAGATCTTTGAACTCCAGTAACTTAGTTTGAATGCCACTGACAGGACTGAAGTATCGCACCACAACTGGAACCATCTTGATGCGTCTGTGGTTAGATGTGTCCAAGGCAGCACTCAGGAATGTTGCCTCTGTCAACTCAGCTCTGGTTTCTTCCTCAGAAAAAGGAGCCAGTACACCAGTCACAACTGTTTCAGTTTTAGTACCGGTGGAACTAAACTTAGGTTCAAACATCCTCTTCACCAACTCTGTGGTGCAATCCACTGATTTGAAGCTTTGTGAATGCACAACACAATGGTAGGCCCAAGTGCCCTCCTTTGCTGCTAGGACAAGGTTACTGTCACCGGCATGTTCGGTTTTAAAAAACCTGGTTAATGAAAAGCTGGAACTGTATGCTACCACAGCCTTGTGATGCTTAGATGTTTTAAGGTGACAGGTTATATCCGTTTTCCCCCCATGACTGATGGAGAACTGTGAGTTGCACTGCTTACAGAATACATCTGTCTTCTACATTTTCTGAAGAAATGGATATTCTTTTGCAAGTCTTCATTGAAAGTAGTCTTCCTTTTCCCCATTTTATTTTCTTTCTTTCTTGTTTCTAGTCAGATCTGACTTACACTCTCTCGTAACAACGGTCTTCTTCCTTCTCTCTAGACTCTGTCTTCTTACACCTCGGGCTGCAGAGGCTGGTGGTGTCCCACTTTTCTACTTTCTCTCTAGTCAGATTGGAAGAATCTTTCTAGCCAGTGCCTTAGACTCCCCTTAGTCTCTCTGAAATTATTTTCCATACAACAATTGACAGAGCAAGTCTTCCAGTTCTGACCTCTCTCCTCCTCTCCAGAGTCCAGACTACTCTGATCTTGGGCTGCAGAACCTAGTGTCTCTCTCCCTCCCCTGTGTGTCCTGTACACTGCACACAACTGTTCTTGAGAACCTTGCTTTCCACTGCACCCGACTTCTAAAAGGCCCCAAGTAAGTTACCTCAGTACAATCACACTGTCACTGACTGACCTGACCTTTCACCTTGCCAGCAGCAAGCGAAGCCCAGGCAAGCTAAGCAAGCAAGCAGCAGGCCAGAGAAGACTGCTTCACCATCCACCATGTGAGCCACTAAGAACGTGGGAGAACAGCTGCAGCAGGAAGTTGCTGAGCTCAGTCAGCAGGGGTCAGGACATCAGGTTAAGGGTGGGAGGGAGGCGAGACAGCAGTCAGTGCCACAGAAAATAAATTACAGTTCCACAGTTCCGTCCGACCCAGCCAGGCTCCCACAGACTTCAAAAGATTTTTCCTGGACCTTCCAGCCCAGCAACCTACCAACCAGTCCAAACTTCAACACAAAAAAAAAAAAAAAAAACAAGCACAGCATCACGATGACGGACGACTGTATTGTTGGATGGTCGGATCACGGATGGGATGCCGGATGAATCAAATGTCCCCCCCTCCCCCAGCCCTTCTAAGTCGCACAAGCACTGCAATAAAATAAATTAGAGTCTGCATCAGAAACAAGCAACAATCGGTCAGACTTTTGTGAATGAAAAATGAACTAAATCTTCTTAGTAACTCAACTCGAGAAGAAGGTAGACCACAGAGTCCGACTCCGATCTCCACTTGACTCGACTCGCACTCAGATGCAGCTGCTGTGTGATCTGTGATGTCCTATGCCATCACCAGTCTGTCTCTGGCCTCCTCTGTCCTCCACTTTTCTCCAGGCTCCAGCTTTTCTCACTTAGTGTTCCCACACTGGCACCCCCGACCCACCTGGACCCTCCCTTGACTGACGGCCCGACCCGGCCTGTGACCTGCGTGGTGATCCAGGCTGCCTGTGGCAGCAGCACAGTATAGCTGCAGATGCAGCTGATTGATTGGCTGATGTCCCCCCACATCTGAGATCTCCAGTATGGCGGTGGCCTCCTCCTCCTATCGCTCGGTGATCAGTGGTCAAAGAGAAGACGAAAGTTTGACGGGCGAGTGCACTGTCTGTGAGCCGAGAGAGCAGCATTAGCATGGGAAACACAAGCTGCAGGAGGACAGGTCGGAGGAAGAGCCAGGGGGTGAACTTTGATTAGAACCCGCCCCTGTGCTCAAGCAGTCCATTCAGTGACTGCTGCAGTGTCTCTGCTCCTCCCACTATTGCCTCCCCTGCTGCTGACTGGCTGACAGTCACACACTCTGTGTCTCTGTTCACCCCCCAGTCAGATTGACCTACCAGACAGACACAAGGGTGGAGACTAGTCAGTACTAGCCTAGAGGAGACGACTCGCACAGGCATTTCATTGGGCATTTTTTTTCGGCATTTAAAGGTCCAGGTTGTTTTGACTATCAGCAGAGCATTGCTAGCAGCACTGAGCTGAGTAGCATACACGTGAGCAGCGGCAGCACAACAACATGGCCAAGTATGTCGTCCGACCCCAGGACAAAACCAGGACAAATTTTAAAAAAATGGGACATTTCTGTATTTTTAACTAAACTGTGGGGGCACCGGGACATGCAGCCTAAAACCGGGACAGTTGGTAGCTTTACTTCTGTGTGAAAACAGTATATTAACTCTGCTGTTTTCTCCTATTTCCACCAGGTTCCACCGACCGAGCAGCGCCCAGCTCCCTGAGGCGGAACTTCATGGCCGCCGCACTGGCTGCCGCCGACCGAATCCAAGCTGCTAAGCCGCCCTCCTGGTCCCCCTCCTCGGTTCTCTGCTGAGGTATTAACCACTTATCCTGCTACTCTGTCAATTTTGCTCTGATTGGTGCAGCGCCTCGGCCGCTCATATCTGATTGAGCCGCCTGCTTTAAAACGGACCACAGATTGGTGTGCCTTTCTTGGGCTCTGAACTGCAGGATTTTGGCACTTGCTAGATGGCTGCGTTTTAAATTTTCGGCAGCTGAATAATCCTTGCTGTTATTTTTTCCCCGCCTCCCAGGCCCCCTTAAATACAGTTTAGCCACTCCTCCTCCACACGCCACTCTCCTTATTGGCCCACTTTCTCTTACTATATTTCAACAACTCCTGTTTGTCATTTCTTGTGACTATTAGTTTAACCTTGCCTACACCTCCTAAATCCCTCCTGCTAAAATCAGTCCCTGAATAAAATCTGTCACTTTTCAATCCTACCCGCGCTACCTTCTAAGGTCTCCCCTTGCCAGTATTGTCTGGATTACCTCTCTTTGTCACTTGTACATCCAACCACTAGCCTCTCTTTGACCTAGGGCTACTGCTAGTCATAGCCCCTCGTCAGCTCACTGGGCTGCCTCCAGTTTAGCAGACCTTTTTCTCCTGCTGCTGTTTTTGACCAAGGGCCACTGCTAGTTCACAGTCCCTCATCAGTTTCACTGGGTTGCTGCCTGACTAGCTGACCCTTTCTCCTGCCTCTAGGCAGCGATGGCACACCAATACATGCTGCTGTTCTTTATTGCATCCTCCTTGCCTCTGCTCCATCTTTTCATGCTCTCTGTACCTCAACCTGTTTTTACAGTGCCTATGTTCGCGCCCCATGACTACTTTTTCTCCAACCTATTACTACGTCTTACTCCCCCCCAACTCCTCCTCATTACCTCTAAACAGAACCTGGCACCTCCTAACTGCTTATGCTCATAAAAAGTGTCACCTGAGCACGTGTAACCCATGTCCCTTCCTGCTACGCAAGCTATGGTATCTTCTCCTACTTGCCATCTTGCTCTCTGGGGATGTTCAAATACATCCAGGCCCTACATATGCCACACCCGATTTAATTAGCAATGCTAAAGGTCTAATTGTTATGCATCAAAATGTCAGGAGCCTCGCTCACAATCTCACCGAGTTAGAATCCTGGACCTCGCTCTACAAGCCTGACATTCTATGCCTGACTGAAACCTGGCTAAATCCTTCTACAAATGACTATGTGCTCCCTACCTTCCTATATTGAGGCTCAATAGAACTGCACCTAAGAGGGAGGTGGTACTGCTATCTACTTTAAAGACCATCTACATCTCATTGCCATAAAATCACCTCTCCTGAACCACTGCGAGGTACTGCATACTCTACTTACCCTAGGTACCAAAAAACTACATATCACATGTGTCTATAACCCCCCCATCTAATAGTCAGAAAGGTCTGGACGAGTTGCTGGACCAAATCTCACACCTTGCTGGGAAACATGAAGTACTGATACTAGGGGACCTTAACGTAAACTGGTTGGGAAACAGCCGATGTACATTACTGTCCAGGTTGCAGAGTTTTAATCTTCACCAGCTTACAAATAATCCTACTAGGACATCTCCACACTCTAATACTAGTACGCTGCTTGACTGGATTATGACTAACCATCCTGAAAACATAATTGCCTCAGGCGTGCTACCCGATGCCATCACAGATCACTCCCCTACCTTCTGTATCTGGGGGAAAAGCAAGCCTACTCCTTCTCAACCTCGTCTCATTACTTCCCGCAACTATGCAAATTTTGATTTGGGGCTTTCCTCCAAGACATTGCTGCGACTGACTGGACCTCCTTTCTAGAATCAAATGATGCTTGGATTTCCCTCAATCTATTCCTGGTACACTTCCTAACACTTCAGGATAAGCACTGCAAACTAGTTACTCAGTGGGTTAAAAATAGACACACCCGGTGGTTAAAATCTGACCTCCTTGCTAAACTAAAACAAAGGGAAAAAAGCTGGCTTCATTACAAGAGCTCAGGGCTACCTTCTGAACTGACTACGTACAGGACCCTTCAGAACTCTTGCAAAAAGGACATAAAAAAAGCTAAAAGTTCTTATTGCAAAGATCTGTTAAACAACTCCTATGGTGACTCAAAACAATTCTGGTTGCATGTCAAATTCTTTCTTGGATTTAATCCCTTGAACACCCCCAATGACATGTCCCTAAATGGCGTTCACTGCAAAATTTCTTCAATGAAAAATTCTCTGACCTGTCTAAGTACACCTACTCTTTCCCCGTCCAGTCAAATACTTTTTCTTTATCAACTGTGACTGGTCCCCAGTTCTTTTTTAAGGCAGTAACCCAGAATGAGGTGTTTGACCTGCTAACCAAAATCTCTGACTACACTTCAGCTGGCTCAGACAACCTGGAGCCTAAGCTGCTAAAGCTGTCTGCCCCCTATACAGCTGCTCCCCTAGCAAAAATCTTCAAGCTATCCCTGTCACAAGGCTATGTCCCAGAGATATGGAAGGCTGCAAGGATTACGCCTGTCTTTAAGAAAGGAGATCGTAAAGATCCCTCAAACTATAGGCCCATAGCTATCCTATCAGTTTTAATTAAAATACTGGAGAAACTTGTATCTGCTCAAACAATAGATTTCCTACTGAAACATGACCCACTCACCACCGCCCAGCATGGCTTTCGCAAGGGTCACAGCACTACTTCCGTCCTTCTTAAATTCACATCAGACACCCAAATGGCTATGGACTATGGCCAGCTCACCGGGGCAATTTTCATCGATATGACCAAGGCTTTTGACGTTGTCAATCTCTCCATCCTCCTTGCCACCCTTACATCGCTAGGTTTCTCCCAGAATGTCATAAGGTGGTTTGGCAGCTACCTATCTGACAGGACTCAAACCGTTAAATTCAACTCCACCCTTTCTGACAAGGCCACCATTAACATTGAGGTACCGCAAGGGTCTATCCTTGGACCCCTGCTCTTCTCAATTTTCATAAATAACATCACCTCTGACCTTTATAGGACCACTTCCCTTCTATATGCTGATGACATTGTTCTCTACACCAGTGATAACAGCATTGATGTCATCAACCATAATCTCTCTCTTGATTTTCAGCAAATCCATCTATGTCTGTCTAGCCATAAACTTGTCTTAAATGAGGCTAAACCCCAATCTATGCTATTTGGTTCTAATGCCAAACTCACTCTCTCCCAAACTAAATTTAAAGTCTCCTTCCCTAATGGTTCAATTCTTGAGGTGGTGAACGAATTTTAAATATCTGGACGTCACACTAGATCCATATCTAAATTTCGAACAGCACGTCCAACAGACCTGTAAGCTTGTAAATGCTAAAATTGGGATAGCATACTGTACCAGCTATATGCTCACCCCCTCTGCTCACCTTGCCATTGCACACGGCATACGCCTTCCCTTGCTCACTTATGGTGTTGCCACCTACACCTCCATGTCCAAATCTAGCCTGCGAAAATGGGATGTCACGTACAACAACATCTGTTGCTACGCATCCTCCTCTCATCGACTCAAACACCACTGTCTCCTATATTCTGATCTAAAATGGCTTCCTCCTTCTGATCTAAGGCTCTATGCCTATGGCTTAGTCATTGACAATATTATCCGATTACAAATACCCAGACCCCTGGCGGGTCTTTTCCTGAATCTGGCGCCCTGCTATGGATTGCGGTCTGCTGATAATGCACCCATCTTCGTCCCCAGACACAATTCCTCTAAAGGTGCTATGGCTTTTGCCTTTGCCTGTCATGCCCTAAACCTCTGGACCTCCCTCCCGATAGCCCTACGCCAATCCTCAACTCACTTCTCTTTTAAAAATAGATTATGGAATCATCTTGCCTCTACCCACAGCTGCATTTGCTTCAAACCCCCCTAGCCCCTTCCTCCTTCCTAGCCTCTTCCTTTCTGGCACTCTTTCATTTGAAGTTATCAGGGAGTAAAGCACTTGCCCCTTTTCTCTCTCGCCATGCTATCCCAGACTACGCCTATTTTCTCCACTCAGTCCTCGCACTTTTATCTCCCTTTCTAATATTTCCTCATAATCTCCCTAGTCTGATAATATGTTATTAACCTGTTTATTAAAATGCCTCTGTATACCTTGTCTCTAGGATAGTACTTACATGGTTAGCTGTAACTACCCTGCATATAACTATTTGCTTGTATTCTATTGTCGACTATGCCTATCATCTTGTTCTATAGTGTACACTTGTTTAACTATGTAATAGTATCTTACGTTTATTGTATTTGCTCTGTTTGTACTGTAACCCCCACGTCGTGCCTGAAAATAGTTATTGCTATGGCTAGTGCACTTACCCGGTAAACAAAAACTAAATAAAATAAATAAATAAAAATGGTTTAAGTTTCTTGTTGTTAACCCAGAAACATGGAAACACAGAATTTGTTGGCAGGTATGGACTACTTGGCCCACCCAATCTTCCTAGAGGTCCCTACCTAGTCCGTCTCTGCAGACCAAAAACTGGTCTCCAACGACCCTCACTCCTCCCTGTCTTTTAACTAGTACTCTCCTGTCTATCTCATGCATGCTTGAAGCCCCCTACTGTTTTTAACCCCACCACTTCTGCTGGCAATATGTTCCAGGCATCCACCACTCTTTCAGTGTAATAGTACTTTCTCACATTCCTCTTCCACTTCCCCCTCCAGGTTCATCACATGCCCTCTGGTTCTGTTGTTCTTTCTCATTTAAAAGAGACCCTCCTTCTTGTATTATGTTAACCCTCGTGAGGTACTTGTAGGTCCTCTATCAAGTCCCCTCTCACTCTCCTCTCTGCCGGGGCATAGAAATAGAAGGGAAAATGGTCTAGTGTGAGAAAGAAAATACCAAACCTCCACATTTGGGATTCCTCCTCCAGGTCCCTGTCGTAGGCTTGTTTGTTCAGGAAACAAATGCAGGCAGACAACGAAAGTTAGTGCATATGGCATTTCTCATTTTATTTTCTTGGTTATAAAATGATTAGCAGATGTAACAGAAATCCCAAAATAAATACATTAGTTTTGCAAACACGCAAGGCTTTCTGGTGTGTAGACACACGCTCTCTCATCTTGAGGTCTTACACCTCGCACAGTCAGCTCTAGACTGACTCCCTATCCAAAAAATCCACCCTAGTGGTAGGCTCATATAGCTGTAATTACTATAAGCTCCTCTCTTTATGGAACAATAATTAGCACACAGTTTACTATAAATATAGGCCACTAGGGGCCGCTGCTTTCCTATAGCCTTCCTTCATTCTGAAGGATCCTTCCTTGGAACAGGCCAGTCTACAACACCACGTTAGACATTTTTATATGATTACTTAGTTTAAATAAAGAATAGCCCTCTGGTTTTATTCCTCACATGGCTTTACTTTTAAGGGGAACACACCTTTGAGATACACCCTGTCTCAATCCCTTTAGTTTATAAATATAGCGCTATCGCTTAAGTATGAGCCGTAACCAGCCTTTCAGAGTGAAGGATGGTGAAATAATGATCACATTATGGACCATCTTATTACGGCATTCAAACTGCAATACCAGCACGTTAAATTTGGTATTCAGTTTCAAAGCAACAGTATTAGTTATCCAGCATAAAATGAAACATTTCATATCTAGAAACCTGATTTCCCCCAAGTTTCAAATATACTTCCTTTCAACCTCTGTGATGAGACTATAAGGGAATAGCACTACAATTTGGAATAGAGGCACACCCTAAGGTAAAAGGTTGGTAGGTGGACTGCACTTGGGTTATAGACTGCTGCTCCCACTTTTACCACCAGCTACCTATTGCCCCAGCTGGACTGCAAAACTAGTAGACAAAATGATCAAAAACAAACAATTTCCCGACAATTGTCTGCAACTGTCCAGCTGAAGCAAACTACTCCTGATCAATGTGCCAAGTATTTACAATTACACAGGGAGTGACGCATATGGAAGGATATGGGAGACTTGATCAATCTCATGGAGGGGCTGAAAGAAAGTTCCATATTGAGGGGAGATGTCATTCACTTTAGGTCTACCGACTACCACTACCCTGAGGAACAAGTGAAAATGTAGATGTGTCCCTGTTTGACTGAGGGGTCCTTCAGGTGGGACGATAGAGCTTATTTATGGTCCCACAGAAAAGAAGGGGTTAGCCCCAAGTCTAGTCCTGACTGAAGGAATCCCACAAACTGAGGCATTCCTACTTGAACAGAACCCCTGTCCGGATTCTGAGACCATTTTAAAAGAAATTCTAGGCTCTGTAGTATACCTGAGAAGTGAAGCCCTCCAAGGCCTTCAAGAGACAACAATTACCATAAAATATCCAGTCCTAGTACTAGTCATTTAACTCCTTTCAACCTTGGGGCCCTAAGGTTGATGGAGGCCACCAGAACGTAAAAAGGAGTGCCCTGCGTCAGCAAGTCCTGTCTAAAGGAGGGAAGAGCAGCGGTGGATGGACTGACACTTCAAGCAAGTTGGAGGGGCAAGCTGTCCAGAGCCAACAAGGCACAATCATTTCAGCCTGGTCTACTTTGCACTTTTTAATTACTTTGCTGATTAGGGGAAGAGGATAAAAGGCTTACGGATGTATTCCTGTCCATGGGAAAAACAAAGTCTCCGTCCACAAGACTAAAGGATCCAGTAGATGGGAGCAACATTCAGTTAGGTGCCTGATCTTTCTGGTGGTGCACAGACCAACTGAGGGATGTCTCAGTTGTCCTATCACCCTGCAAAATACTGTCTGATGTCTTCTCAACCAGGCCAATCTACTCGTCTGTTGTCCTGCCAGAGAGGTACAGGGCTCAATGTTTCTGAAGGCCCCACTCTGCCCACTGAAGAAGAGGCCTTACACTTCTTGTGTCATGGGCTTGCTATGGGTGCCTCCTTGATAGGAAATGCAGGCTACTGCCGTGCAGTTCTTTAACTAGACTGTTACTGTCATGCCCTTTAACTTGCAATGAATGGTGAGCAGGGCCAATGGGGTAGGTTGTGTCTCTAGGAGATCAATTCCCTTGGTCCTGTTTTCTGGGATTAACAACACTGGGCTCATCTTCCATTCATGGGATGCACCCAAACTCCTCAGACTAGTATCTGCTTTGATGACCACCAGACTGAGTTTCTGAGGTGAGACAGCCCACTGAAGATGCTCTATGGAGAACCACTACTTCACCCCTGAACAGAATGCTGCTGCAAGAAGAAGGTGGTATGCCGAGAGAGGATGGTCATAACACTTTAATGGAAGAAGCCACTCCTGGACGACCCTGCAATAAGAGAGGCCAGGGAACTTAGTTTGGTCATGCTACTATTTTACCCAGGACATGGAGGCAAAAGAGCAGGGTCAGGATTCAACGCACCGGAAGGAACTGCAGCTGGTCACAGGGCAAAGCAGTCTCTCTCCTTAGAGAGGAACACTATGTCCAGATCTGTCTGAAATACCCTCCCTATGTGAGAAATCAACTGGTTCTGGGAAACTATGCTCTTCTGCCAATTTACAAAGCCATGACTCTGTAGGGAACAGGTCACCAGCAGAACATCAGTGGGGCATCCTGAAAGGACGTTAACCTGATGAGCCTGGTGGGAAGTGTGTGGCAGAAAAAAACCACACAGAGTAGGATTACGGAAAAATAGTGTGCAAAACTATTTTTTGGCCCAGTTGCTATGCCTGTAGTTTGCAATCTGTGAGGACTTCAATTTTAGCATTATAATGTTAAACAAAGGCTCTAAGAGGTCAATTATGGTATGGGACAGTCAAATGCTTTTCATACAGACTAACGATAGGCTATCAAGTTGTGTTATAAACCCTGGAAGGGAAAAGTGAAAATTAAAGTACTGTCTACAGGAAGACCATAAAAAGGCTTTTGCTGACCCCCACACACACACACGCACAGAGGAACATAGTGGGAGGATACTGTCATAGACCTATACAAACTAGAACTACTAACGGCTCAACTCCAAAATAAACTTCCCCTTTTACAGAACAGGTGAAACCCCTGGTTAATCTATATTATGGATCACTGAAATGATGTTATCCCATAACTACTGGATTAGATTAGGGCAGGGTAATACACATACAGGAGAGACAGGACCAGGCTGGATGGACCTCTGCCAGTTTTCTCTCATTTGTTAGTTCATCTTATTTTGGTGGCCACCCACCCCCCTCAGATGCTCCTTATTTTGGTAGCCACCCACCCCCCTCAGATGCTCCTTATTTTGGTGGCCACCCACCCCCCTCAGATGCTCCTTATTTTGGTGGTTGCACAGCCCCCTCAGATGCTCCTTCCTCCATCAGGCCAGCGGACAGCCACGGAGGGGAGCCTGGGTGTGCAGTGGGCATCATTTTGAGGTAGCAGGGGGTTTCAAATTTTTCTGTTTCCCTCAGGTCCTCCCAGTCTTACTCATAATGCCAAACTGTGTCCCAGCAGGCCTCATGTGTAAACAGCCAGCCGCCTGTGGAGCAGCAGGCTCCCCTGCCAGCCATAGGAGGTCCCAGTGGTACCAAACACTCAACCACTGCCCTCCCAGCTGGTAGCACCCTCTCCCTCCCTCCCCACTGGACAGCTTCCCACCTCCTCTCCCAAACTCAGGTTGCCAGCTTCAGTGTGCCTATACACATGTTGGGGGGTAGGAGAGAGACAGTCGAGCACCATCCTATTATCTCCCCCCCCCCGTATCTACTGGGACTTTTACACATCTTTTCACTCCAATTATATATACTCACTCAATTTCAGAGTTATAAACTTTAGGTATTGGAACATTTTTCTGAGCCAAACAGAAAATTGGAGATTTTCATTTCACATCAAATTCCTTCTTACTTCTAGCATTCTTAGTCTTTGATTTGAGGTGCTAGATGAAAACCCAGACTCCTGATTGGCTGGAACCTGTGTGGCTACCGCATGCAGTGGTGGTGAGCTTATTTGTTCTCATACAAAATTAAAATGACAAATAAGGCACCTTTTAATGTTTGGTGGGTTACCTTCAGTTACTAACACACACTCCCCACTTTGCTTCATTTTGTCCTGACTGCTACGCTGTGGTTACCCAATGTCAATCTCCATGCCTCCTTGTTTAATAACATAAGCGAGACCTTTTAATTACAACTTGGCAAAAAGTAGTAGGGGAGGATGTGAGACCTATTACGCTCAATAAGAATCAATCTCCCAATGCGCAAGGCACTTTGCTCTGCATGTGTGGTGCTAAACAGCCTGTTCACCCTAGTTCCATCACAAACACAGCTGTCCACAGAAGGAAACCGGAAACTGACAGCAAGTTATTAACCTTGTGCTGCCAGCCCTACTGAAAATAGCTAGCTTCACAGCTACTGAGGCTGCCTTATAGATTTACCACAAGCTCAGATTGGTGATATGCAAATCTGAACTACAGTCATTCCACCTCAGTAATAAAACCAGAGTAAATCACGCTTTCTTAAACACCCAAACTTCCACAGCTACCCTCTTCTCAGCTACTGTTTAAAAGTGCTCATCGGGTATTTCAGGAAACCTTAAAGGGATATTAATCAGCATTTCTGAAGCTGTACGGCTGTCTCTGATGACACAGAACCGTGATCTGAATATCAATTACAGTGACAATATAAATTGTGGGAGTACGCAATAATGTTGGGTTGCCTTTTATTTTACTGTAAAAAATAATATTTTAAACAAAAATAAACACAGAAAGACATTCTTTGACGGGGATTCAAACCACTGTCTTAATTATAAAGATTGTTCCAGGATGAGGAAGTTGACTTCCGTTTGAATTTAGATTCACAAGGTTGATCACGGACACCAATTTTATTTAAAAGAAAATGCTTATGTTCAGCATTACTCTAGAAATACAGGATTTACATTCAGTGAAAGTGCAATTTGGATGCCAATTCATGCAGCTACTCTGCACAGACACAAACCCTTGTCACAGTGATTACGTGTTCCTCTTTCCATGCCACTGCGTTTAGTTAAAACTACTGTATGCAGCATATACCGTGGAAACGTCTACTCAAGTGAACTTATTTTTTCCATCCAGGGGGCCACAGTGAAGATCTGCTTGAACACAAATATCCTAGACAAGACACAAAAATAAATACTCTTGCCTAGGTAATCAGGATATTAGACCACGAACAGTTCTGCAAGCATGACCAATCTATCAAGTTTTTCGCTGAAGAAGCACAGAACACTACCAAGTAATGATGCATCAACTTCTGTACTACAACTGTACACCATCAAAACCACAGAGATTTATCAGAGTCTCTCTCTCTCTCTCTGAGCAACAACTTATATGTTACATAGTGCCTGGATGTGAAGAGTAATTATGGCGGAGTCCGATTACTGCGGAGTAGCAAAGACCCCATTCTATTTGGTGGTAGGAGGTGGAGTACAATTTTTTTTTTCATGCGTTTGCTTATGATGACACAGGGACTGTTAACACAGAGAGAAATGCAGCCATGGTTCAAACTGAGTTAACAACCAGTGTCAGAAAAACAACATCCAAAGCCCAGAGTCACATGGGCAGAAATGCAAACGGGGGCACTTCAGTACAATTACTCCAATGACAAGAGGTCACAAGTCCTGCTGGTACCACCAGCAAAGACATCTGGTATCAAATTATTTGAAACTCAAAATCATTTTTTATTTTTAAAAAAGTACATTTCCATTCCACAACCATTAGGTTACAAAAGAGCACATGGTTCTACAGCATCTTGGATCTTCATACACCCTTACATTAAGAATGTTATAGTAACAAATACAAACCTTTAATCAACTCCTGTAATACATTTTGCCACCCATACTGCATCAGTCTTCCGAAGCTCATGAATTACTGTAATCTACAGCATAGTTTTAGTATTTATCTAAGCATACGTTTTGCACATGTCTGAAAACACAAAACAATCAGTACACAGCCAAAGCAATCCACCTCTACTCACCTTCATATTTTGAAATTAGTTAAGACTGTGCATAGAAACTTTTTTTTTTTTTTTTTTTAACTTCAGTCCCTATTACTGCAACTTGATGGCTTATAACATTTCTATAAACCCTCCAACACAACAGTGGATTTCATGTTAAAAACGACTAAACCCTGCAGGCACCTCTGGCAAACCCAAACCTGCCACTAAATATCACCCTTCTCAATGTGATGTCTGGAGGCATTTCCAGCCCCGCTTATCAATACAGAGCGAGTCTCAGAGGAGTCAAGTCTCCTCAGGTATAAACGAGACCCAGCTCCAATGTGCTGATTACGGACGATTAATGCTGATTAACACAGAATGACATTTTTACATGCAGCATTCGGCACATTCAAAAAGGACCCCATTTTGCTTAAGATTGTAAAAATAGTGGTAATTGTTAAAGTAATACATGACTTCTCCCAGCACCCGCACCAATATTCCACTGATTCCAAAGCACAGCATGAAATGAACAGTACCCATTACTGCAACCCAAGTATTGATATCTGTACAGAAGCAAATGGATGGCTTGCTTGGGGGCTGCATTTCATCACAGAAGGAGATTTAAATTATTCTAGAAAATTCTGTTTCACTGTAGACCCACCTTGCATCCAAACATTAGGGATACTGTGCTGTTCGTGCATGCTACTTTACAGTGGCAAAGCATCGGAGAGAAGCAGTCCAAGTTTTTGATGCTAGGAGACATTTTTTCCGACCCTGGACATTTCAATCGATCCGTGATTGAGATTCTAGACAAATGCCTCTGTAAACGTTGCTTGCTGTCAGCTCTGGACATTTAATCTTGCTCCATAGCTTTCACAAGAGACCAGCATTAATCTTAATTTATGGTGACTTCCCTACTGTGGTTTTCTCCTCTGCTTTTCATTTTGTTTTCACATTTTAATTCTTATCTTCATCACTATTACACATTCAGAGTCAATGAAATCCCCCAGTGGCTCTTTCATTTGCATGAAGCCATTACTTTTGCACTGCATCTGAGCAACACAAAGATGGGACAACTCCTCCAGGGTCCAAAGTCTTGCTGGGGTCCCTACAGGCAAGAACTCAGGCGCTGGATCCACCCCGGCAGCTCCACCTGGTGCAGTGCAAGCCATGCCATCTCCTCCATGAGAATGAAAGCAACTCCAGCACAGCCACGCTGTTCAATGCATTCCAGTAGCTGGAGGGGGGGAGGGGCAAGCTGTTGCAGCAAGAGTAACATTACATGGCCCGGAGATGAACCAAGCAATCCCTTTACAGGGTGCTTTTGTACTGCACCGCTGAGGATGCAAGGATCAGATCTAAATTATGCCTTATTATTTAGCCATAGAAAGAAAAAAAAAGTCTGGGTGTTTTATCTGGTTTCTTAAAGAAAGGATACAAAACCACGTTTTCTGCCAGAGCAGTCATGACGAACCTTAAAGGGACACTGCCAACCTTCCTTTTGGTCAGTTTTGTTGCTATGTATTTTTTTGCACAGGTCTATTGGGTCAGTCAAAAGCAGCAAAGTTGTGCTTGTTTCGGTGACATGAGTCTTACTTTTAAAGATGTATGTAAAATAAACACTGGCAGTCATATCAGCGTTGCCACACTGCTTGGCACGGGAGGTTTACGGTTAACCGTGATGCTGAGGCTCTTTTCCAATGCATGCTCACACCTGGTGAGCACCTGCCGCGAGCAGAGGTGAACAAGCACAGGTGTGTAGTCAGCACACACGGACTTTTTTTATTTAATACTGACAGCTTACACCTCTGAATACATTTTTGCACACAGTCTCTGTTGTGTAGGTCAGGTTTAATTTTTTTTTTTTTTTTATTTGATAGAGGGCCTTGCTCGTCTTCAATGTTTATTCATGAATTTCACTGTGACTTAACACTGACTATACACAGAAACATAGAAGTTGCTGGCAGATAAAGACCTCTTGGCCCACCTAGTCTGCCCTGTGTTCACTACCCACAGTGCCACCGCAGACCCTACTCAGTCTCTGGTTTGCACCTCAGCCACCTTGCCTTACTTCTAAGATCCCCTTGTGCCTATCCCATGCATTCTTCAATCCTGTAACTGTTTTAACCCCCACTACCCACACAAGAAGGCTGTTCCATGCGCCCACCACCCTTTCTGTGAAGAAGTACTTCCTCACATTTCCTCTCAGCCTCCCCTGCCCCCAGCTTCACAGTGTGACCCCTTGTACATAGTCACTGTCAATCGTGAATACATGTCTCATCAGAAAGCTGTTCAGGGATTATTTTGTTCTACGTTTGTTAGAAGTGGTGTAATCACTCATTAAATGACTTCAGTTTTCCTATTTTAAAAGGGAGCTGTCAGCAGTAAGAACCTCACACTCAAGTGTGAAGCTGACCCTATCCAGCCCTTCATGTGCAGAAACCCTTTTCTTTTTACTTACAATTGATTACACTGCAGTAATCAGTATCAGCCTTGTATGAGCCTTGCTCAATGATGTTCGCCTGAATAAATAAAGATTTGATTGATTGATTGTATCAGGCTAATTTCACTGACTTGTAAACTGACATTTCCTGTAGCCAGACATGTCAGACTCCCCTGCAGCTGACATCAGAGGAGGGCTGCAGCAGTGAGAGATTCAGTAGCCTGAAGTGAATGTCAGAGTCTTCTATAAGCCGTAATCTTTGGCTTGCTGGTATGCTGTTCTCCTGGTGCTAGATACAGTCACAGAGGTCTGTACTAAGCCCCGTGAGCACAGCAGGACCAGCAAACATCTGATTTTAGCTTACAAAATCTTTAACATGTATACTGCAGGCTACTGAAGGCTGTTGAATCTCCCAGCTCTGCAGTCCTTCTCTGACATCCGCTGCAGGGGCTTCTGGGATATCTGGTTATATGAAAAGGCATCTTAGAAGTCAGCAAAATTGGCCTAATACATTCTACTATGCTGCAGTAAGTAAAAAAAATGTTTTTGAACACAAAGTGCAAATTGGGATCAGCCTCACACTTGGGTGTGAGAATCTTATTGCTGACAGTTCTCCTTTAAGTGTTTGAATGTCATAATCCGTATCCATGTGTAATCAGTTATACATATGAAACTATTTTATAAGCAGTAATCTGTTGATGACATCTGCCATGTGTAGTTCCTAAGTTTCATTTATGTCACTCTTTACCATTTAGTTTACCATAACTGAAGTTGTCGGCTGTGTTGGCATTCGTGGGATGAGCAGGATGTGGTTTCAAATTTTCATCAAGTTTCATTTTTCCTTTGTCATGTCACGTATTCTCCCCCAAGTCATTCAATCCTCACCATCTCCCCTCATCAACACCCATCTTTCATCACGCACTCTCAATGCTGTCAGTCACGACAGTTTTAAGTTTTTACCTAAATTTTCATTTCTCATGCTAAAAAAAAAAAAAAACTACTAGACTTTGACAGCCTTGCTGAATGATATGTCTCATGCCCCACTGATTCCCTCTGCTCATTCATCTTCCCTGGATCATAACTGAGTGAAGATAAAAAGCACGTCTTGGAATGAGCTTGTGAAACTGCATGCTTAACTTTTTTTCATATTAGAAAATAAAATATGGTCTTTAGAGATATACCTTGATCGGCATAAGAAATACTTTTTTTTTTTTTAAATAGGTGAGACGTACGCTGCTAGCTCACCATAACTATATTAAATGCCCCCAACCGTAGTTACAAATCACTACGCCGTGCTAGCTCAATTGCAGTCACCTCTTTATGCAACGTGGGGTCATATCATGTTAAATTCACTTTATTTTGTTACATCTCCCACTTCTGTCTTGGCCTGCTCTCCTTGCACAAATCTGTGCTATTCTCTATTATAATCTGGTGAACATGACTCGGTCATCTTTCCGCTATTAGACACTCTAGTAATTCAGTACGCACTGGCAAAATATCAGCATCATGTATTCCCCTGACAGGTTTATTTTTTGGAGCCACAGTATGACTTAAATTGTATGTCACTATATCACTAGCAAATAAATGTGTAGTCCACCCCCCCTCCCCCCGATGATACATATGCTGCTTGCCCTACATAACTTTTTTGGGGTCCCCTGTCACAAAACCAAATATCAGAACCACCATACTCTGCCCAAGTGCTTGCATCCCCTCTCCCCCTGCACAAATTGTGACATCTTCTCTTTATATATCTTGACGTTTTGTTGCAACTGGTCTTATCTATATGTCCACATTCTGTCTCAGCACAAACACTTCATCCTCTTCTCTTAGAAGGTGGAAAATACTTCTTGCAGTACTGTTCCTTGTTAGTTCATCTAGTAAATCAGCATGCACTAAACACACACATCCTCTGTCACTTTCATCATTTATTGTTCGGTTTCATAGTAATAGGCAAACATCGTTTTTCTAGCAAACAAACACAGAAACAGACAGCGTTGGCAGAAAAGGACTGACTGCTCAGTCTACTCTGCCATACATTTCCTGTCTAACACTATACCCTGGACCCTACTTTGTCACAAGTGTCCTTCCTTCCTCCTCCCTTTCCTCCAAGATATAACACCTATGTGCCTATTATACACATGTCCAAAGCTCGCCATTGTCTTTGGCACTACCACCTCTTGTAGCACGCTGTTTCAGCCATCTACCACCCTTTTTGTGTAGAAGTTATTTCCTCACACCCCTCAAACTCCCCTCCCCCCAAGTTTCACTGCACATCCCCGTGTGCTGGTGCTCTCACTCCTCCTTTGAAAGAGGCACCCCCTCCATACTCTGTTCACCCCCATGAGGTACTTGTAGGTCTCAAGCATGCCCCATCTCACTACCCTCTCTCCCAGGGAATACATGCCACACTCCAGCAGTCTCTCCTCGTATGGCTTCTTCTGCAAGCCCTGCATCATTTTTACTAGCCCTCCTCTGGACCATCTCCACCCTGTCGATGTCATTGCAGAGGAGCAGCCTCCAGAACTGGATGCAGTATCACAGGTGCAGTCTCACCAGTGAGCGACCGAGAGGCAAAACCACCTTCCTTATCCTGTTGCAGATCCCCCTCCCTATGCATCTGTGACAGGTGGATGTCTCTTATGTCATCTGGCAAGAACTGTTTGTTGTTTGTTTGAATAGAACTGTAATATTCAATGACACTAAGAGTGGGATGTGTGAAAAATATTTATTTACATACAAGGTGGTACCTGTATGAAACAACCTGCTAGAAGAGGCTGTGGGAGACAAATACAGTGGGTTGCTTCAAGCACATGCGAGACTGGCATACTCGTATAATAAGCAGCAGTAATGGACAAGGGAGCGACTGGTTCTTTTTCTGTTGACAAATTCTACATTTCTATGTTCTACACCCACACACACACACACACCCCTGACAACAAGCATTCACAAACACAACACACAGACTCTGAACAATTAAATTGTTTCAGTATACATTAAGGTGGCAACCATGACATCCTCCTGGATACCCCCGGTTTAAATAACATTCATCCCTGATGGGCACGTCTCATGAGAGCAGTACTGAATAGGGTGGGTCTGGCATTGCTAACTGCACACAGATACCCTGAGAAGAAATACAGTTCTGTTGAAATGAAATGAATCAAACAGTGACTTGCTAAACATGGAGCATCTGACTAAAGACACTGTAATCATATAATTTGCACTTCATAACTCTACAAACAGCAATAGAGAAAATACTGTCAACTTAATCCACCCTATCCCAGCCAGAACAAACAGCATCAGTTAACAGTTCTAACTAGGCTTCCTGTTCCGAAGATTGCTGGACAGAGCCATCAGCTGCTTGTCACCGTGTACAGGATTCACCTTGTTATGCAGCTGCAGTGTCCCACTTAAAGAGCCCCTGTCAGCATTAGGAAAACTTTGAAAGTAAGATTTATATTCAGTGCCATCCCACTTTCTTGATTACTGCAAACAGTTGCATGAAAACAAGATCCCTGTCCCCTAGACCAGGGGTTCTCAAATGGTGAGGCCCCAACCTGTTCCAGGGGAGGCTCAAGCAAGTCTTGGAAAAAGTACTGTATTTAAATTTTGAACTTTATAGATTTTGTGTGAATGGATAAGGCAAACTGAAAGAGGATAATAATAGGTGAATTTATGTATTTATTCACAAGTCGGTGACCAGGGAAGGTACTGTACACTGAGCCATGGCTTATTTCAGGTGTACCCAGGGAAGGGTAATGAGAGAATACAGTTCAAAATGTAACTGCAAAACACTTAAGCAATAAAAAATGAATAAAAGTGCAAACAAATTAAGAACAATAAACTAACAATGCAAGGAACAATTGATCAATTAGACTAGCAGCAGAACTGTCCAAATACTAGCGTTAACCATACAGGTACTAGGAATAAGAGCAGGAGTGAGCAAAATGATCCCTGATAAGTTGCTTGAGAGCAGGGTGAGAGGTGGAGAGGTAGAGGATGGCAGGAAGGTTATTCTAGTTAGAGGGGAAACAGAAAAAGCAGTCTGACCCATGAAGGTATGGCAGTAAGGGGTAACAATGGTTCGAGAGTCAAAATATTGGAGAAAGTAGGTTGTCCTGTTGGGGGAGGGGGGTTTCAATAAGCTTGGTGTAACCCCCCTACAAATGGGGGTTCCCAAAAGCTTCCCCGGAGCTTTTTAAATGCCCCATGCCTGGCTGGTGTTCGGCATTTAAGCCGTTTTAAATGTTGTAGTCAGTGAGCGCTTTTAAAGCCTCTGTATACTGTCTCTTTAAGGGCTGCCTGTTCGCAGTCCTAATTAGTTGAGATGGGGGCTGTGTGGTTTTATGCCCGAGTCCCGCCTGGACTGCTGAGTAAGTGTTCCATTCTGCCATCGCTAGTTGTGCAGAGCAAGCTCTCTGAAAAGGTGCACTGGTTATTAATAATAGAGTAGAGAACTAATGATAATGTTGTTTGTTCTAACCTGCTTTCTTTTCAGTAAAGACTGTTCCGACTATCTCCTCCATTTTGGTCCAGAACTGCCGAATTGGACCAATCAGTACCTCGGGGCTCTGTAGAGCCGTCTGACCAATAGAGACACTGCTCGTAATTTGGGAAAGGCATTATGGGCTATGGCGCTTTTTTGCACCGTTGAGAGTGGGAGTAAATGACTGGCAGGTATTGTCCACCAATGGAATCGGGTATGCCCGAGCTGAAAGGAGTGCCCCAGGCTCTAAGGGGTCAGATACGCTGTGACTGAGAAGGAGAAAGGAGCTCTGAGCTTATGCGCCGGTGAGTGCTCGCGCGGGAAGCGCGTGAGAGGCCTGAGGCGGCCGTATTGAATTGCCAGTGCTATCGGACTAAATCCGTCGGCGGGTGGTCAGAGGAGGCTGTGTGCCAGCACAGCTACCTAACAGGCTAACCTGTGGAGGACTGGAGAATCTGCTGAATCGCGCTCGGTCCATCGGAAAGTTGAAGCTGCCATTGTAGCACCTGAAGCTGCTGCGAGTTCGTGTGGGTCATGGAAGCAGCTGCCTGGTATGGTACCCCTCTGTTGTTTGCCATATAAATGTGTGAGGAGGCTTTTGAAGCTCAGGCTCAGCCCTGCAAGTGGTGAAGGAATGGTTATCCGCTGGATGTGTGAGTACTGGGTCAGGGTAGCTCCCTGGTAATCTGTCAGACAAGTGGCAGGACAAACCAAATCATTTCAGTATACTGCTACCTGCACTAAGCGAGCCTCCTGCTCATTCTGATCTGTTCGGGACAGTAAGGTTTATTTGTGTCAGGGCCCCAACCAGCTGCCACGAGGGACTAGCCATTAGGGCTTGGGTACCCAGGGACAGTAATGACTAGGTTTAGGCCTGTGCACAGAGCCCTAGGTAGATAAGTACAGTGATAAGCCAATCACCTTGATTTCCCCCTGGCCTTGTTACTTCCCCCCTTAAATAAATCAGATTGATTGTTTTGCGCTTATACCCTGGCTAGATTGTGTTTTACTGAGGAATTACAGTACAGTGAAGGTGGAATAATGGTACCTTACTTTCCAGGGGGTCCCCGGAGTGAGCGGAGAAACACGAGCCGGGGGGTAAGTGAACCAGGGAAAAGTATTGTCATTACTTCGAGTGAGCCACTAGAGGGATAAAAAAGGTGGGTTGCAGTAACCCAGAGGGCTGTGACCAAGTCAATCTTGACTGTTTTGACCCCGACCTCTGGGTGGAGGCACTCGTCAACGGATCTGGGCCCCTCACCCTGTCACGGTTGAGGCAGGCAGGGGTAGCAGCCCTAAGGGTAGCGCCCCCTTGGGGTTACAATAATAACAAGAGAGCCAGCAATGCAGAGAGGTTTCAATTTATTCCTGATGTACTGTGAAAGGTAGGCTATTTTTCTATGGGGAGGCCCAAAAATTTCAGTATTTTGGGGGAGGCTCAAGATCTTTTCCATGGCTTAGGGGAGGCTCACTATAACAAAGTTTGAGAACTGTTGCCCTAGACTATATCCACTCAGGCTGCTTCTCTACACATGACATCACAACCCCCCCGTTCTCTCTCCTAAGCTGGTCTCCGGGCTTCCTTACTCCTGGGCTGTACCTCCTGATGCCGATCCACAGGCAGAAATCAGACCTCTGCAGCAGGGGACATCCAGCCCTCCACTTCCTGTCTTCCTCAGTTCTTCCTAAAGCAGTCCAATGTGGCAATACTAAAAGAACTTGGAAACAAAAAACAAGAATTTTAAGGCATATATGGCCCTGAGGCCAGCCAACTATGTACATTCTTGAGATGTACACACTGGAGGAGAGGAGGGACAGGGAAGACATGACAGGAGTCTTCAAGTATGTAAAGGGAATAACTTTTAAATAAGGATGGCATAAAGAACATTATGTAGAGGAATCAGCTTTGGGCCAGGTAACTTATCATATATGTTGGGGGGCGGGCGGCTAGTAGGAAGCTGCCCTTTAAAATTGTATTGGTGTGGTTTGTCAGCTACTGTATTTCACAGATTTAAACACAAACAAAAACACACATCTTTCAGCAAGAATCCTATACAAGTGTAGACTATAAGTACACCCAGAAATCACAAACAATGATCATTCACATAAAACCTGTAACACACAGAACATGTACATAAGCGCACTAGCCGCAGCTGTCTACTTTGAGAGTGAGGGTATTTAACAATTATGTTCCAAGATATCAAAACTGTGAATATTTTAGAAACATTGCTATTATTAAATTAGTCTACACCTATTACAGACAATAAAGCCCATTTCTACTATATTTTTTGTGAAACAGACATAAGGCACTTCTTGTGGGGGATAGGAGGAAGTAGGCTGTTGGTTAACTAGGATCTGCAGCTTATCCAATAGGTAGGGAAATGGGCAGACTAGGTGGGCCAAACAGTCCTCATCTGCCGTCAAAGTCTATGTTTCTGTATTAATTTGTAGTGTATTTTCAAACCCTCCTTGGCACATGTGTTTACTCAAACACTTAGTATGTTAGCTGCCCACTGCTTAATCAGGTTTTGTAATGCAATTTGGTATTTTTTAATTATGCCAGACTCTAAGTACCAAATTGTGAGCCCTGAACTACAGAGAACAAAAAACTTTAAAACGTACTGTGCTTTTAAAATTTATATGCCTCACAAACGTTGTGAAGCCAGATGGGCCACTGTGACCCAAATGTACATGGAAGGTAACATCAAGGCCCATGGGAAAGGAAGTGCTGACAGAGATGTCAAGGAAAAAAAAGAGGTATAACCCAAAAACTAGAACTTAACTTCCATCTCGTATCTGAATACTCCCCTGTGTTCACTCTCCAGATGGAAGAAAGTTCTCTTCTTCACTTCGAACTACATTTTCTTTATAGACATGCCAGCACTTCCTTTTCTTGTGAGTCTAGGGGGAATCGTATGCTGCGTTCTGACAGACACAGTGTTATGCACCATTCGGAAGCTGAGCTGTTGCTTGAAGTTAAACTGGATAACTGAATATAATATTGTAGCTGTTTTTATATTCTTAAGATAAAAAAATAATTCCTGTCTATTTTCCGCTAAGTGTTAAGCTACGAAGACTTTCACTGCAATTATACTATTATTCACTCTGTTTTCTGCCCTTTTTCTATTAGGGGTGTGCGAGTAATGAACATTATTTCTCTGAATATCATGAATGATGTACGAGTTGTTTTTGAATGCAAATGATGAATAGTGGCACTGCCTGTGCCTACTTACTCCTAGTCAGGGAATACTATCTTTCTTAAGAACCAAAAAAAAGGTGAAAAAACAGCCCTCCGCTTTCCTCTGCAGCCCAGAATCCTTCAAATATACAAGCTCCCCACCCACCCTCGGTTAGAATTCACCCCAAGCACCCACAATTTGGTAATATAGTTTATTTTGGGGGGGGGAGCTCCATCGATAGGCAACCTGTACAACCCATCCACCTCCACAGCAGGTCGCCCTCTTTCAGCACTTGTGCTACACAAATATGTCCCCCAACTTCCACCTCAACAACAGCACCCTTCCCCACCCAGCGTCCAGTTCACAAGCACCAGTTCAAGAAAGAATGTAGAAGGTGACCAACACAACACATCCTCATCCACTCCAGCCACCTTCTAATGAATGAAAGTGCTTGCGTGTTTCCTTGCATTGGAAAACCAGCTGATCACGTGATGCCATCCATTAGAAGGTGGCCGGTTGTGGAGGAGGGCAGGCTGTGTCGGTTGCTGCTTGTGAAACTGGTGCTGGGGGGAAGGGGAGAGGGAGGAAGGTGCTGATACTATTTGCAGTAGTGTGTGGGTGGGGGGACATATTTGTTTTAGTGCAACAAGTACTAAAAGACTGCAGATGGCTGCAGAGGTGGGTGGGTTGAGTCGATCACCCACTGTTAAGAGTTTTCTTTTGCAAAATTATACTATATTGTCAAATTACAGGTGCTGGGGGTGGGATGAGGGTGGGACTGGAGGACATGGACTGGGGAGGAGGATGGGTGGCAGTTTCGTTATTTTATTTATTTTTTTTTTGTTAATTATTTTAATCCGCCCTCCTGTCTGACCTGCCCTCTTCTAGTGGTCACCCCAACGCCGTCACCCTGGCATCTTCCAGGACTTACCTTATCCAAGTCTGCCCCCAGGGCTTACCCCCCTCCCCCGGCAAGGGACAGGCAGGAGGACTCCCCTACTCATGCTAATGAACAGATCTGGTTTCGCTGGACTAGGGCCTGGACAGCCAGATGCAGAGCCTGTGGGTGACTGGTATCATCCTACTGGTCGGATCTGTTTTTCCCTTGTCCCCTTCCCCTGCTGGAGATGCGGATATGCAATGCCATCAAGATGCCAGTTGCACATTCCCGCATGATGCGTGTCAACGGCTGCTGCACCTCCAAGCACGTCTGGGGCCCCCAACTGCCTTCTCCTAGCCATCACTAGGGGTCAGACATATGACAGGTCCTGCATCCCCCCCCACCCCTGGAGGAGGACAGTAGTCCTACAGACATGCAATCCTCTTCCACCTGGGTGTCCCTTCAATGCCCCAAATTAGTTTCTGAACCCGGGTCATCAGCACCACAGGTGGTAGCGCTACCACTGTGCCAGTAGGTCAGACCTTTTTTTTTTGTTGGTTAAATGAATAACTAATACAAATACTAAATACCCAAATATTTGGGGGACCAAAACAGAATATTTGGCTGAATATTTGGGATAAGGTATTCACATGCCCCTACTTCCTATGCTCTTCTCACCTCCAGGCCCCTTTGGGTAATTTTTCCTAGCGCTCTCACAACCACAGCAACCGCATACTGACCCTGGAGTGGAGCCTTCAGTCTTCTTTCAGAGAAGGATCCATTTCTAGGCTGGG
Source organism: Neoceratodus forsteri (assembly GCA_016271365.2). Taxonomy (NCBI): domain Eukaryota; kingdom Metazoa; phylum Chordata; order Ceratodontiformes; family Ceratodontidae; genus Neoceratodus; species Neoceratodus forsteri. The sequence goes on from CM028137.1 coordinate 943,529,666, forward strand.
TGGCAGGGCCTGAGAGTGCACACCCCCTTCTTCTAGGCACTGATTTTTTTTTTTTTTTTTTAACCCTCCCATCTCCTCCTCACCCCCTACTGGAGGGAGCAATGTACGGTCCACAAAGGCTTTCCAAACAAGTAGTGTCCCGCTTTCCCAAGCAGAGTCACACTATGAGTGGCAGCACTGACTGCTTGATCACGGACTTTCTAGGCTGTCAACATGTTGCGCTGCCTCTGGGCAATCAAGTGGCCCCTTTCCACCCATTTTTTAGGACTAACCAACAAAAATGCCGATCAGCATTCCTGCAGTTTGTTTACATATTTTGTGATATGACTATGAAATGTGTGTAATAATTGCCAACAAAAACTACAGGTTTTAAATTTACAGCAGAAACCCTGCATGTACTGCAACAGCCCCCTCCCCCCCCAACAGTTAACATGACTACAGTAAGTTTACAACTGAGTTTTTTACAGTAATGATTAAAAAGGAAAAAGCTAAATGCATTGTAAGGAACAAAAAAAAGTGCAGACACAGGGATTGCTTCCATCACCAGTCAGCAGCGAACCATCTAGTACAAAGTAAAAGCCACAGTCAAGCTACTACTGTATTTTACTTCAAACACGCTGCCCTCAAGTGGCACTTTTGAAAGTCAAGACAAAGCTTTTTTTTTTTTATATAGATTTTTACCCAGGAGTATAGAAAACTGATGCAACCATATCACCATCGATTGTATGACACAGAAAACAATTACATTTTAAGCCCTTTGTTGAACAAAAACAAAACAAGAGTTCTCAAGCACGACTGCAGTCACCCGGATAGAGTGACCATCAAAAACACTGAGTGCATGTAAGCTGGAGAATAATCCGGCGTGTTCAGCCACCTCCTGGCCTGGGCATACATGGGTTATAGCTATTATCACACAGCAGAATTTGAGCAGAGTCACAGAATTCAAAATTCTACCATTTTCAATTCAACAGAAGTCATAACATGATGTGTAATTAATTAAAAGCGCCTCAGAATACGAGCCCCTGCAGCAAAAGAACTATCAGTGTAAATCTGCATTAGTAGTCTCATCCACTGATCCCCAGAGTTCAGGCTGTTGAAGGAGCAACAATTTATGTAACTAGCAAGTCACAGTATGGGAAGCCTTTCGGATTTCTTGACCTCACAATATATCAAGCATTATGATTTACAGAAGCCAGATCTAGTGCTGCAGAGCTTGCTGAAACCTTAGGGGGGCTATTACTTCTGGCGCACTGCTGTGACTATGTAAGCCTTCAAACCCTTGGGTAATTTTTTTTTTCAGGCGTCCTTCCACCATGCTCAAATTTATCTAAACCGAGCCACCTACAACTTCCCCAGATGGCCAATCAGATCTCCCCTGCCCTGTGTACAGTAGTTGCTTCATGTGACATATTTGCCAACATCCCCCTCGCTGTTGCTGAGCAAATACAAGAGCAACTTTCTGATAAGCAGAGTGAGGGATGCTGCTGAATTAAGCCCGGCATTCCATAAGTGCTTTCAGCTTTGCACCAAAATGTGGCAATTAGTCAACCTGGGTAGCCCACCATCATTTACATTTAAGGCATCGATGGGATTTAGGTTTGCCTCCCCCCCCATTCTCACCACAATCAATCAGCAAAAATACTCTTCTGGAATCATGAAGAGATGTATATCTGAATGCAGCTTAAGTGAGCTCTCATACACCAACTCGATGCAAGCCTGCTGAACAAGGCATCATTTAACCCCCCAACCACAAAAAAAAAAAAAAAAAGGCAACCTCTATATGAAGTGGAAAAGCTGACACACTTTTTTATTTTATTTCTATCAATATTTTCAAGCCAGTTCTTTTGAAATGTTAATATTTAGCAGTACATCCATTAGCTCAAACACTAATAAGGGGTGTTTGTCACCCAGAACCCAGTCACGGCACAGAATGAGGAAGGGGACTGAAGCCTGAGGGGTACAGACAGCAAATGTAATTTTGATCTTAATACTACCACTTACTTGGAATATCCCTAAAACCTACATTTACTGTATAATTGAAAAGACAGAAATCTAAGCAATCTAGCCTAGAGGATACTGAGCTGTGAATGAACTCTGTACATCCAGTAGATCTGGGTTTGATTCCCACAACCTCCACTTGAATACTGTGTGACCAAAAAAAAAAGTCATTGGACTTCCCCAGTTCTTCCGGGTCACTGGGCCTAGAAGGGCTTATCTGGTGGAGATGGATTGTTGAAAATGCATACAGAAACAAATTTTGTCATGACAGTCTAAATGCATCCTAACAGAATACACCATGCCCTGGATTTCTGGAGCTGAATCAAGGCAGTCTGGCATTGAGTGGAAACGCAAAAAGGTCCACATCTCAGGTACCCCACTTGTCGAATAATGATCTCACACAATATCTGGTACTAGTGACCACTCTTGATGCATTTCCATTTGACTTAGTTCGACTGCCAGAGTTTTCTGGACCACTAGCAGATAAGATTGCTATGAGCAAGATTCCCTGTGCCAGGCACTATTCCAACACTCTCACTGCTTCACTGCAGAGAGGGTAAAAGTGTGCTCCTCCTTGCCTATCGATACAGTGCATGACAGATTTGTTGTCTGTATGGAGAACTGTCTTTCATCTGACAAAGTCCACTAGGGCTTTCAGGCCATAGAGAACTGCACACGCATCTCCAGCTCGCTGATGTAGACATGCGTTTTTGAAGAGTCCCAGACACCTTGTGTCTGGAGACCGTGGCAATGGGCTTCCCACCCCAGCATGGAGACATCAGTGGTGAGAGTCATTTCTGGCTCTGGTGGGGAGAAAGGGAAGCCCTGGAGGAGGCTGTCCTTCATTAACCACCACATCAGGGATCTCCCCAGGGGTTTGGTCAGCTGAATGGGGTAGTTTTGAGGGTGCAACGCCTGTGACCTCTGGGTACTGAGCATCCACTGAGTTGTCCTCATGTGCAGCCTTGCTGGAGGCACTGTAAACACTAAGGGACTATTAGGCCCTGCATGTGTTGCATGGAATGCGCTTGCACAGTCTTGCATTCTATGATGCAGCATGCCATCTGCAAGACTGCCCATAGTCTACTGAGTGGGAAGAAGGACCGAACTTGGGCCGTGTCCAGAACAGCTCCCATGAACAGCAGTTCCTAGGAAGGCTACAGCTGAGACTTTGAAGGGTTCAGCAGGACTCCCATGAGGCCACTGCCTGCTTTATCTCCTGTCTGGCCAGCTGGAAATTAGCCAATCATCCAGAAGCAGGAACACCTGGAGTCCTAGCTTTCTGATGTGTGTTGTGAGTACTGCAAAGCACTTTGCAAAGACTTCATGAAGCAAGAAAAGCCCAAAGGGTAGAACTCTGAAATGGTAGTGTTGCCCCTTCCACATAGAGCCAGAGGTACTTGTGGTGGGGTACACCAGTATGTACTGGTGTGCATCCTGCATATCCAATAATGTTAGCCACTCCTGCTGTTTTAGGTAAGGTAGGAAGAATCCCAGAGAGACCATTCTGAATTTTTCTTATTCCATGAATCCGTTTAAATCGCTGAGGTCAAGAATGGGGCGCATGCCCCCCGATTTCTTTGGCTCTAGGAAACACGGAGTAGAACCCAGCACTCCATTCTGATGCTGGCACCATTCCCACTGCCATGTTTCTCCAAAGGCCCGCAATCTCCTGTGCCAGAAGCTATGACGTGTGAGCTAACAAGGGGAGTTGCCTTCTGGAAGGACTGTCTGGGTTTTTTTCCAACAATTCCAGAACTACCCTTCTCGAATGATCCTTAGAACCCACTTGCCATTAGACAGCCATCGGGCTTGGAGAAGTGCAGGAACCCAAGGCCAAAAAACGCTCGCAGTCCCACAATCGACGGTGGGACTTTTTCAACTTGAAGTCCCACTTCAAAGATTTGGAGGATTTAGACCCATGGGAAGGGCCCTCCCTAAGGAATGGAAGGGACTGGCAAAGGTCCCAAAATGCCCCACTGAGCGAGGCACCAATGCGCACTGAAACTGCGGCAGACACAGACGATGCTCCTGCAGCGGCCTGAGCCGTGGATTCCTCGAGGGCGGCAGGTTGCTCAGCCGAGCCCGCCACAGCAGAAGACAATGACACCAAACAACAGGCTTCCTTGGAGCAAACCAGCAGGTGCTGTTCGTCCAGTCATCCAAGCAGGAGACAAGCACTGTGATCCTCCAGGGTAGAGGGATAGCAAAGGCTGAAAGCCTGCAGATCGTGGTCCATCCCGAGGCAATACGTGCACGATGTGTACAGATCGATGCGTGACATTTTCTGTCCACAAGGGCACAGTGTGAAGGTGGGGCCTGACTTAGGATCACTCGATTCCATAATAGAATCAAAATCAGCTTGCTCAAAGACACAAGAAACTAAGTTTGTTTAGGGCCTACACAGAGTGTGGAGCTGGGATGGAGGGAACTGGATGCTTCCAGCAGAAAGGAAGATCTGATGTCACAGGGCGGTGCCAAGGAGGTTACCATCTGCATGGGTGGGAGGAGCAAGCTTGAAGACCTTCTGACCTCTTCTTAAAAGGGAAAAGATTTTGCTATGGTGTGGATAAGTACACCACATCCACGCCCCTAGAATGAAAGGCACAGTCAACTGAGCCATATTTACCTGTACTTAAACAAACAATGATGTGGAAAACTTTCCTGTCCTCTTTAAATCATTACAAGTCTTTTAAGTTGGTGCTTCATTAGGGCAAATGTAAATTGGTTCAAAGCTCTGATACAGTCCAATTGCTTCTGTTCAGATTGTTTTCTGGTAGTCTAGCTTCCTGAATCAGCACAACCATTGGTTTTTATTCAGTAAAGGAGAGCTTCATAAAGGAATGAAATGGAAATTACATTTTTAAAATTAAAGAGCTAGGGCCAGTTCGGTAGAGTAGAGGTAGTGTTTCTGTTCACAATGCCAGAGACCAGAGTTCAGGAATACACTTTATTTGCTCTAGGGGTGCTGGGGAAAGAAGGATTGAGCATTCCTTGGACGACTCTCCTCCCCTTAGAAAGAAAGCTGCGCGTCTCTCCTTAAATGCCACCTGGTGCTGGTCAGGAGACAGCAGAGCAGACAACCTAGACAGGGTGGGAGCCTGACCCAAGCCTGCTTATGTGCACGTCATTTGTAGCCAGCAGCCTTGGGGTGAAAAGCAGGAGCTGTAAGATAAAGCCCATTTCTACTGCACCGTCACTCCCCTGCAGGCCCATGAATAACTGACATGGAATCCCTGTAGGCCCACGCATAACCGACATGGCATCCACGCACAACCAACATGGTACCCCTGCAGGCCCACGCACAACCAACATGACAGTCCCACAGCCCCATGCACAACCGACACGGCACCCCCGCAGGCCCATGCACAACCGACATGGCACCACTGCAGGCCCACGCACAACCGACATGGCAGGCCCATGCAAAACCAACATGGCACCCCCACATGACCACGCACAACCAACATGGCACTCCTGCAGGCCCATGCACAACTGACATGGCACCCACGCATAACAAACATGGTACGCCCGCAGGCTCATGCACAACTGACATGGCACCCTCTGCAGGCCAACGCACAACTGACATGGCGCCCTCTTCAAGCCCACGCATAACCGACATGGCACCCCTGCAGGCCCAAGCACAACCAACATGGCACCCTCTGCAGGCCCATGCACAACCAACATGGTACCCCTTCAGGACCACGTACAACTGACATTGCACTCTCGCAGGCCCACACACAACCAACATGGTACCCCCAAAGGCCCACGTGCAACCAACATGGCACCCCTGCAGACCCATGTGCAACCAACATGGTACCCCTACAGACTCCCACATAACTAACATGGCACCGCTGCAAACCCAGGCACAACTGACATGGCACCACTGCAGGCCCACGCATAACCGACATGGCACCACTGCAGGCCCACGCACAACCAACACGACACTCCTGCAGGTCCATGCATAACCAACATGGCACCCCTGCAGGCCCAAGCACAAGTGACATAGTACCCCCACATACAACCAATATGGCACCCCACAGGCCCACGAACAACCAACATGGTACCCTGTAGGCCTACACACAACCAACATGGCACCCCTGCAGGCACACGCACAACCAGCATGGCAGCCCCACAGGCCCACGCACAACCGACACGGCACACCACCCACCACTATCATGGTCTCGGGTTAAATGATGGATAACCAGTAAATTCATAAGTTCGGTGACAGGGCTAAGGTTTGAGATGAAGGGGTTGTGCCATCAGGTGTGTGGGGTGAAAAGAAAAAGCTTGATGAAAAATGAAGTTAAAGTGCTAGTAGCACCAAAAATAGTACACTGAAAATTGTATTAATTTTTAAAAGTAGCCAGTTGTCACTTTTTAAGTATTTTTTTGTTTCGTTTTATTCATTAGAAAGTTTTCCACTGGAGAGTATTGGGTGCGATGTGAAGAGTAGTACCTGGATGCGGATACATCTTAGCTCTATTCCTCTTATACCTCATCAGCATTGTGACCTCACTCACTGTGACTTCACTAGTAACCCATCAGGTAGCAGGGGAGTGACTTTTCTTGGCAGTTGTGAGGTCACAATGCTGACGAGGTTATGAGGAGGATTAGAACTAGATATGTCAGCTTCCAGGTACAGTACTGTTCCACACACCTTGCTGATTGCTGTCCAACAGAAATATTTTTAATTTGCAATATGGAAATGAAACAGTACCTTAGATATAAAAACTATCTGCTATGCATCTTTAAGAAATAATATTAATTTCAACTGGGATGCTACAAAACTTAGAATCTGTGGAATGCTACAGAAGAAGCGGGATATTATTATTCTGCACCTGTTTTTTAATGACTCTCACAAACATTAATTCATACACAAGACCATAAATGTTACAATAGCCAGAGTAGTACTTATTTTTTTTTCTATTTTTGGCCCCCGGCTTCCCCTAACCCAGCTTGCGAGGTTCGCCCTGCCCCAGCCGCCGATCCCACATGCTTGGGACTGACCCCTCCTGAACAGGGCTGCCGTAGCAGAGTTAGGTAGCCAGAGGGGTCGGCGTACTGTAGCTGGCTCATTAGCGGGGAGCCAAGAGATTTTCTTCTCGTTTTTCTCTGGGGCAGGAACATGCAATGACGGCCAGCGTCTGACCCGCCCCCTTCCAGCAGGCGTCAGAGCACTTGTGGGACCTCCAGCCTCCGCTGGAGAGGTCCACCTCGGCCGAGCCTCAACCTCCCCCCGGAGCAGGAGAGCGGTCCGGACACTCATCCTGCTCCCCCGGCCGGCCCTCTGACACCCGGATCTGTTCCCGAACCCGGGTCGTCTGCGCCGCAGACGGCCACCCTGCCTCTGTGCCAGTGGGCCAGCATGCCATAGTACATTTTAGCTGGGCAGTGGAAGTATCACTGGATTTCTACACCATACTGCATTATGTGTAGAAAACTACTGACACACAAAGCACATTTAACAGAGATCTATGCCCCATACTTTTTCCCCCAATTTTTTTTAAATCACTAAGTTCACAAAATTATTTATTTATTTTATTTGAAGTTTGGTAACTGGGTTAGTCCACTGAGGTAACTGCAGTCCCTGTTTCAGGGTCGACCCAGAAGTGCAACACAGAATAAGTACAATACAGAGCGATTCCACAGGAAGACAGTTACAGTAACAAAAAGACATACCACAAAACAGACAGAATAGTGAATACAAATATCATAAAGCAGAGTAAAACACAGGCAAGGTAGCATCATAATAGAACAGATAAGCTAGGTATTTTCAGAACAGTTATACATATACCATGACAATGTCAAAAATGAGGACATAATCAGGATTGGTGTAAGAGGTACTTTGGGACAGACAAGTGGCAAGGATAACATAAGGGAGAGCAGAGGGCAAGGCAGGGAAGGGAAGGGGACAAGAGGGCAGGGAGAGAAGCCGGGGGCAAGCGACAGGCAGGAAGAGGTGGAAGGATAAAGCAGGGTGGAAGACAGTCGGGTATTAACAGAAGCAGGAGAATGATGCAGGAGAGAGAAGGCGGAGAGTAGACTGGTTTGGTGCTTAGGAAGCGAGGGACATGACAGATGGAGGGAGGAAGGGAGTTCCAGTCAGATACTGCTGCAAAAGAGAAGGACTTATAGGCAACCGCTAGTCACAACTTAGGCCGAATGAGAAGGGGGAGGGAGGCGGATCACAGGGCTCGAGGGGCATGTCTGAATCGGATAATCTCACTGAGGCGGTGGGGGGGGAAATTTATGGACCAGCTTATGCATGAAGCTCAAGGTGGTACACCTCACTTTAGATTCTTAGATCAACCTAATGGAGAAAGGGCGTTGCAGTGGTGGTAGCATGCGTTTACCCCCAATTTGAACCTACCCACCCTATGGTATGCCTGAGTCAGAAGAGACCGGGTAGTAATACTGGTCAAGAGTAACAAATGAGCACCATAAGTAAGAAATGGGACAAAGGACGAGGAAGCAATCTTAAGGCAAGAGGCAGAAGTGAGGAAGGGACGGCTGTGATAGAGGAGACCTAAGTTTTGGTTCAGAGATTTAATTAGAGTGGAGCCATGGGTATTAAAGGAGAGTGAGGTATCGAGAGTGATGCCCAGGTATTTAAAGGTGTGGACAGATTCAAGGGCATTACCATTCAAAGAAGTGATACAAAATGGAGGGGGGGTACTAGAAGAGGAGGGTGGGTGTGAGAATAGCATGCTTTTAATTTTTTTTGTATTAAGGATGAGATGATTTCACATGAACCAACCTTCCAGGACTGCAAAGTCAGAAGCAAGTTTGCTATTTATCCGGTTAATGTCAGAAGAGGAGCGATAGATGATTGCATCGTCTGCATAGAGGTGCACAGATGCCCCACCACAGTTGCTGGGTAAATCATTAACAAACAGGGAGAACAACACTGGCCCTAAAACGGATCCCTGTGGCACCCCATGAGTTATGGGTCTAAGGCTAGAGAGAGAGCACCTGCCCACTTAACCCTTTGTGACTGGCAGGACAGATAGCTATGGACCCAGTCCACGGCACTGGTATCAAGACCAAGTACAAGAAGCCGCTGGAGCAGGAGACCATGATTCACCAGGTCAAACGCCTTTGTAAGGTCAACAAAGATAGCACCTGTGGTAGAACCTTGGTCCATGGCCTGGCAAATGTCTGTGGTTACCTTAATCAAGGCTGTGAGGGTGCTGTGATTCTTTCTGAATCTATGTTGGTAGGGGGATTCTACATCTGGAAATAACTAGCACCAATTTTGACAAAGGTGGAGATTGTCAATCAGTTGCAAAATTAAGTGCAAATTACATTTTTGAGTATAAAATCTATTGTCAGTTTTCCACTTAATATTCAATAACTCCTGTAGCACGTATGTAAATCAAAACATGCTAGCCGAAAACTGATTCAAATGGGCCACTGCAAACTGAATGAGTTAAATAAAAAGGAAAAAGTGTGTGTGTGTGTTTTTTTTTAGTCTTGGGATTCTGAACATCTATCTGCTTTTGACTGCCCATGCCTCAAGGTTAGAGTACAGACTTGACATACAGATAAAACAAGGAATCACCAACTAGTTATATTAGTCATGAAAACAGCAACATCACAGCTAGAGGCTTGTGACCCCACTTCACTCAGTACTGAGCACTGAGACCTACCACGTGCTCACGTGTTTAAAGCAAACTTAAGTGTCTGAACAGAATACCATATATTTACAAGATCATAATTTCACTGTATTCATTTTTTGCAGTCCGTATTTGTGCCAAAAACCACAGAGAGTTACCTTATAACATTTATTGTCCAGCAACACCTTTGCCATAATAATAATGGGAGAAAGATGGTTTTAAAATATGAAACCTGCAGTAACATAGCAAACTGGCAAACAACAACTGTTTACTGCATCTTAAAACCAAAGTTCAGCACCAAGGACAATACCAGAGGAAGCTTTAGAGGTGAAAACAGAAAAGGCATAACTTCCTCCCAGGGCATGATAAAATATGGCAGTGCTTTCTGTTATGTCAAGACACTGGACTCCCACTAAGACCTCAAGGCAAAGGATTAGCATTTTGATTACAGGACTTGTTACTTCAACCTACTTCCTGAAGACAGTGCCGTGATAGGATGCCTACATGGTTTCAAATCAACAGAAGGATATGAAATTGTGTTGTTGTCATGCTGTGCTGTGCACGGAGTGTTGCAGCTTGTCCCCAAGGTTATGGAGCTTAGCAACAGACTTGAGGATTATGGTGAACGAGCTGGACTTTTAATATGGCATTTAGGGTCCAAAGGGAACTGGAGTGTCTTGTGGATTGACATCTGCCAATATAGACCACGTGTCTATGTCTGCTGTAACACTTACTGTCATGTATCACAGCGAAGGAAAATAAATGAAAAGATGAAAAATGTAAACAAAAGCCCAAATATGACAGTAGGTCAGATACAGAGACATGCTTAAATGACAGGCTCTCTTACTGCACTGGCTTTTACTTGTGTAATCCAAAAAAGAGAAACTTGGCACAGAAAACAGTATTATGCAGGCATGGAGGTAAATAAAAAATAATCAGTGCACTAGTGCCTTACAGGTGGCAAGGTTCATTACTAATAACCGTGGATCTTCATGAGAAGATCCTCTATAGAGTCATACACATTGGATAGTACGCCAGTGACATCTGGAACCTTACAGGAAGCTTTTCAAAGCTAGGACTGCCCAGGTTAGCTTACACCTCTCTGTACGACATCAGGCACCCTGGTGTCACTTGTATAATGTGGGTGGCCTCATCCACTTCGGTTCCAGTCATCAATACATAAAGTTCCAACATGCACCTACTGACAGGAACAAAAAAAAAAAAAACATCCCTGGCTGGGTGAGCAGTAAGGTTCAAAAATCTTACCTATTGTGGGTGCAATGCACCAGTTCTTTTAGCTACATTTGACCTGGATTAGCCACCATATCAGTTTAATTGAACAGCAAAAATTCACAATGCCCAAATGCCTTAGCTAAAGTGGGGAAAGGGAACATAAATAAAAAAAGTTAACCAAATTCAGTTTACTGTGGCCACTGGCGATCCTTGGTGCACATGGAGCCTGGCCAATCATACAGAGAGAGGCAGAGAAAAGCAGATCACTAGAGTCTGCCCACAAAACAATTAGACAACTGAAAGGCAGACTGTACAGTGACCTGTAATAAACACAACCGCCCTCGGCAGTTAGGGACGGAGGGTGAGAAGTTGTATGGTTCTATGGAGGAGATCATCTTGAAGATACACTGTTAACAAATTGTCAAAACTATCTTTCAGGATAGCTTCTCCTTAGAACCACACACACACTAGATGAGTACAAAATAGTACAGCACCCCACATGAAAGGGGATCTAAGACACCACAGCAACACCAATTTTTCGACCCCAGGTTACACTGACGGCACTATGTTAACCACAATTGCAGTCAGTATTGTGCTGCTGAAATTTAAAATGTATTTTTTCCCCCCCAAGGGCAGCACCCCATGCACCCCCCACCTGTAACCTATTATAATCAACTCCGAGTTGGAGCCGATTCGGGAAGAGAGTGCAACACTGGGGGAAAGCAGTGCCGGGATCCCGAGCGGACTTTACAGCGATCTGCCGATCCTCTCAGTATTGATGAGATCACTGTAAAGTTGTCGATGCAGCATCGACATACCCGTGGAAGGCATGGAACAGAGGAGGCCAATGTTCCCTAGAACATTAGGGCTTTATTTTCCAGGGCAGAAACCTGAGGTTGAAGCAAGAAGCAGGTTCACATGGAGCCCTACTCAAAAAACCAGAACCAGGTTTAGATCCCATGTGGAAACAGGCTCACAGATGGGTTCTGTATCCAGAATACCCCTCAATAACCTGTTGGAAACCTCCAGCTAAGCCACAGATCTTCCAGCACTGAGCACATGATAGGTTGAGCTGGCCAACAGATTCACTTTGAGTATTGAAGCCCAGACTGGACAGGAATAGCAGATACAAAACACTCGGGGGAAGGACAGATGACATGATCCAGAGATTCAGAAAGACATCAGATGCTAAAGCATTTCCACTTTAGAAAAGAGTTTTGCCTGGTAGACAGATTCCAGGCTGTCAGGAAGCCCGCCAAAAACCTCAGCAGACAAGCCAAATCATGCCAGCTCTATGTCCTCGGGAGCCACGCAAGTAGTTGCAGGGATGAAAGGTTCAAGTGCAAATCCAAGCTGAATGGCAGCTGGAATGACGGTTTCATTACCATGTCCCACAACATCAGAAAACAGAGAAGGTTCACCAAGATGCCCGACTCTTTCCAGAGCTGGACCAGAATCCACTGAATGAATGGGATCAGAGAAAAGGCAAAGAGTGTCCCTTCCAGCAGAGGGGCAAGTGTCACACCAGAAAACTCTAGGCTCTGGAACAAGTGACTAAAAATGAAGCAGTTCTGTGCAGTGCGGAGATACAAAAAGGTCCCAATCTGGACACCCCCAGCAACTGAGTTAAAGATTTGCCACATCAAAGGGGAAGGGGCCTAGCAACTGACACAAGCAGACCATCTTTAAGCAACTGTTGGATCTACTTTAATTAAGCAGTGTTTTTAGTTTTCATTTTGCTGTTTATTTTTGACAAAAGTTATATAAATTGAGAGAGGAACATAATTCCAACAAATTGACGAAGTTTGGGGTGTCAAACAGATGAGGCATACTGATGAGTCCTGGTAGGACGAAACACATGTCTATGTCTTCTGTTAGCACCCTTTGCAAACTGTGTGAGAGGCCTTTCGGCACCATGCAATTCTGCTTAAAGTTGGACCAGCATAACATTCTGTGGTGATTTGCATATGCAGCCCATGATGCTTTGCATTGTGGGGGCATGTGTGATTCTGTATTTTCTTGAAACTTGGCTTCCCAGCCAAATGCCCTTTGGGGTAACCCTTGCCTCAGTGTTTGCGCACAGAGGTTCTTTGTCTTTTAAATAGTTTTTTATTTTAATGGGTTCACCACAATATATCCAAGGCACACTGCCTTAAGGGTAGCTGGTCCATTCCACTGGGGTGTCAAACAGGCGAGGCATACTGATGAGTCCTGGTGGGATGAAACACGTGTCTATGTCTTCTGTTAGCACCCTTTGCAAACTGTGTGAGAGGCCTTTCGGCACCATGCAATTCTGCTTAAAGTTGGACCAGCATAACATTCTGTGGTGATTTGCATATGCAGCCCATTATGCTTTGCATTGTGGGGGCATGTGTGATTCTGTATTTTCTTGAAACTTGGCTTCCCAGCCAAATGCCCTTTGGGGTAACCCTTGCCTCAGTGTTTGCGCACAGAGGTTCTTTGTCTTTTAAATAGTTTTTTATTTTAATGGGTTCACCACAATATATCCAAGGCACACTGCCTTAAGGGTAGTTGGTCCATTGCACTGGGGTGTCAAACAGACGAGGCATACTGATGAGTCCTGGTAAGACGAAACACGTGTCTATGTCTTCTGTTAGCACCCTTTGCAAACTGTGTGAGAGGCCTTTCGGCACCATGCAATTCTGCTTAAAGTTGGACCAGCATAACATTCTGTGGTGATTTGCATATGCAGCCCATGATGCTTTGCATTGTGGGGGCATGTGTGATTCTGTATTTTCTTGAAGTTTGGAGTATACTGAATAATGGGAAAGAAGGAAACAGGTTAAGCAAAAGACAGTGGCAAGGGAAAAGCTCCTGCACCCACAAGGACAGAAGCAAAAGTCGACAAACTTCAGACTGAGGAAAGGGGGAATCCAGTTTACTGTCACTTGGGATTCATCCACTCACACTGCAAATGATTTGTGGTCTGTTTCCTGTCCATCAACTTCTGTTCTGACCACAGAGACCTGTGTATTAAAGGCTTCAACTTTTTTATCCAGTTGTTGAACTACTTCTAGGATGGCCTTCACGGCTGTAGTACAGCTCTTGAGAAAGTGCCATGTTTGGGTGCAAAACTTTTGCTCTCTTTTACCTCACTTGTATGGCTGGCACCTTAACTTTTTAAATGCATTTAATAAAATATTGTCATTTTTGCATTTAAACTTTGTCAAGTGACATCTTTCTGAACTAGATAGCTCGAGAGTTGGATTTTCTGGTATACTATTGTGGTCTGATACCCTGCAACAGCCTTTGTTATCAGATCCTTTTTTTTTTTTGGGTTACATTTTTCTGAACAGTTAACTGTCAAACTCATCCACCATGACAGCATAAAAAACCTTGGCTCAAAAGATATCTAAAAAAGGTTATTGTCCCAGGTGATCGGCTAAGTACAAACTTTTTCAGTTTTTAGACTCTCAACCTAAACACAAAGGTGTCAGAAAGCCTTTTTGAAAATTCCACAGTTTCTTCTACCCACTATGGGAACAGCACTTCTTTCAGAGTAAGATGCTCTCCATACCCTACTCAAATGCAGAACTGCATGGCCACCAGTTTTTATCAAATATCTGCACAGTTTAAAGTAAATAACCCAGTACTCAGCATGTCAGTAACTGGCATTAGTGTGGATTCCCTAAACTAATAGATAGCTCCTAAACACAGCGCCTTCCTTGGATGTGTACGGTATGTAGAGGTATATAGTACTCTGGTCTAGCAGAGCTCCTTTTATGTGACAAAAGTATCAGTTTTTGTGACTATTGTACTTTTAAAACATGTGGCCTTCTGTATTGTCCTTGTAAGAATTCTGCATGTTAGAAAAGCAGTTAAAAAAACGTTAATAAATACTAGGGCTGTCCAGTGGCCCAGGGGTGAGGGTTCACGTTCCAAGCCTGGAATGCCACAGATTGGAAGACAAAACTCTGTCTAACTCAAATGTTCTTCCCATCTGAGAGGGTGGGAGGCTCCTTACAGTGCATGGCTGCCCTGTGATGGCTTTAGTGAAGGGAGCCACGTGGGTAGGAAAACCCACTCTACAGCCCCATCTGCTGCTGCTGGCATCTCCTGAGTGGCTCACATCATGATGTGACAAAGTTCTGATGACATTTAGCTTAGGGTTAACTCCTGTGTCATTGGGAGGGGTGGTAGGTGGGTCAAGTCCCAGTCACTTCTTGATGGCTAGGAGGAGCTACAGGGAACCCCCACCCCATGGGAGAGGTGGAATGGGCTCCTGGGTAAAAACACAAAACAGACTGGCCTGGCCAATGATTGTCCTTTTTCAACAGGCTACACCAGTAACAAATGGAATTTGTCATTTTTAAACCAGCACCTGTGAGTCAATCTCATGACAAAACCCCCACTTTCCACCAGCTTTGTAGGAAACCCCTCCATTTTATGCAGAATTTTTGTACAAAACATGTTGATCTGTCCTCAATTTGGGGCAAAAAAATGGAAAAAAAAATAGGTTTGAAGACTAACCTATTTATGACATGCTCAGTGTGAGCGGTGGCAAGCAGAAAGTGGAGGCCATGTCGCTCTGCTAGCACGAGACTGGGTACA
Source organism: Neoceratodus forsteri (assembly GCA_016271365.2). Taxonomy (NCBI): domain Eukaryota; kingdom Metazoa; phylum Chordata; order Ceratodontiformes; family Ceratodontidae; genus Neoceratodus; species Neoceratodus forsteri. The sequence goes on from CM028137.1 coordinate 943,545,085, forward strand.
TCCCACCGACACTGCAAATCGACCCCTCTGCGTCACTTAAATTATTTTCTCTACAAATCTCTACTCTCTCTAATACAGATAAAAGAAAAACATTCTACAAAAAAATAAGGCCCATCTATCTAGCTGTACAAAGCAGAGGCTGCTGAGAAGTATAGTTCTTGTGAACAGCTGGAACTACAAAAAAGAAAGGCAGATTGGGAACCTTATTTTTAATTTTATTTTTGAAAGCACAAACTCCTTTATGAGTTCAGCCAAGATGGTTCAGTGCGGACAGTGGTTTTAGCACCATTTCACTGCATAGTGCAGTCATTTATTTTTGAATTAAATGTACTTCACTGAATTTTTCATAAATGATATTCAGACAACAAACCGAAACAAACCAAACAGTAAAACAATCCTCCTCACCCACACCCTCACAAAGCACAATGAAATCACAACGCATTGCACTACTACCACAACTTTAGTTGACACTTTTGGGGTCAAGTGAGGTCAGACTGACCTCTTTACAGCGTGCTCAGTGTGAGCGGCAGCTGAAACGGCTTGTGTCAGCCAGTGGGAAGGGAAGGGAACATTGTTTAACCAGGAGTAGCACACTAAGCCGAAGCTTGTTTCCAGATGTGACCTGGGAGCACAAGGAAGTTAAGTGACTTGTTCAGGATCACAGAGTATGCACCTAGGTGGCTGTGGGATTCAAACCCAGGTCTCCAGATCTGCCGCTCAGTGCCTTAACCCACTGCGTTATACTGCCTCCTGGCCTCAGTGGAGGCCAGGATGCCACAAGATTCTGCCAAAAGTAAGTTCAATTCAATATTACATGAGTGAGATGAATGGAGAAATGATAAATCTGGTGAGAGGAGGGGTTTACTGCAACCTTTGCTGTCTGGTTACATTTAGATGAACATACTGAGTACATGAGTGAGAAATACCTATGCACCCAGGGAGTCAAGTTCGGGGTCTTGGAGAACAAAATAAACTACCCTAGACAGGAAATAAAGAATATGCAGGATGTAAGGAGCTTGGAGAACTTTGCAGACAACATGATTAGAGAAATCCAGCCCCCAGACAAAATGGACAGCATGGTACCAGACCAAAACCAGTTGAAAATAACAATCAATGCGAGAAAATAGAAACAGGAATGAGGGCACTGAGGGCAAGGAATAAGACTGGACGGTGGTCCAGTGGAGGAAGGCAGCAAAGACAGAAAGAAGGGCTAAAAGTCATAAATCCACCCCTGTATCAGAGATAGAATGTTACAACAGCTTCTCCCAATTATCCGTGGAAAGTGACAGAATCACAGTAACTAACAGCAGGCACAGTAAAAAAGGAGGCAGTATAGCGCAGTGGTCTAAGGCTCTGAGCTGCAAATCTGGTGACATCCAGCAGACCAGACCTGGGTTTGAATCCCACAGCTTCCGCTTGCATACTGTGCGACTCTGAGCAAGTCACTTAACCTCCTTGTGCTCCCAGGTCGCTCCTGTAAAAAAGCTTTCAGCTTAGTGTGCTATACCTGGTTAAACAACTAAATAAAAAAAGAGCAACCCTAATAAACTAATGGTTGCTGGGGACTCGATGATCAGACATGCAGACTGTACAGTATGTAGGGAAAGCAAAATAGAATAACAAGCCTACTGGGGGCAAAAATAAGAGACACTGCAGAAAATGGGAATAAACTAATTGAAAAGGAGAGTGGAAACCCCAGGTACTGATACACCTGGGAATGAATGATGCTGGGAGGAGGAGGAGTGATTATAAAATTAAGCAAGATTTTGTTGCCACATTCTATCTTTTTGCTCCCTTCTGCCTGTCCCACCTGCCCCCACCACCTCCCCAGGCTTACCTTACCAGGCCAGTACCCCTACAGATTGGCCCCTGACCCCCCCCATAGAGGGGGATCAGAAGAGAAGGGCCGTCCCCCACAAGGTCATCATCCAGTACGCAGGCAGGTGCTTCCTGGTGATGGGGCGGGTGGAGACTCAATGCACAGAATGTCACTGATGCCTATCTCGTCGTGTTTTTTCTCCCCTTTTCTCCCTTCCTGTAGCTGCAGTGAAATTGGGCTTGTGCATGCACATGGAAGTGGGCACACATTCTGGAACTTCAGCTTCCCCCTCCCCTGACTTATGTCTGCCGCTCATGTGTCATTGCCACCACCAAGCCTCCACCTAGTAGCAGCCAAGAGAGGAGATGGCACACTAACCCAGTCTGGGAGAAGAGAGCTACCTCCAGCCGACCTAAGCTCGTTCCTGAATTTGGGCCACTGGCATATTGAGAGGTAAGGCGCACAGCACACCTCAGCCCTCTATACCACTGGGCCAAAATTAAGCAAGATTTTGTAAACTAGGAGAAATTGTTGGATCTCTTGGACTCATTCCCACCTTTTTCAGAAATCCTGCCAGTGCCTAGAGCACCCAAGAAAAGAATATGATCAATTGATGGTTAGACTACTGGACTTTTAAGGAGGACTTTAAATTACTTATGAATTGGGACCTGTTTTTGAATGATAAATTGCTATATGTTAGAAATTAACTGCATCTAAACAAGGGAGCAAACACCCGGGAGCAAGATTTAATAATTTCCTAGGAAACAATTTAAAGAGAACCATTCCTGCATTTCTGTTATAAAGGAGATACATGGGGCTCCTTGAAATATGTAACCTTGTTAGTTGACCCTAGCACCAACTGGTACCTAAACCCAATCTGAAATCAGGAAATCAGCTCTGAAAAAGACAGTCCATTCAAGTGAATGGAGCACGCCCCACTGCTCTCTGTGTGGAGACATCACATAACACTGGAACACGGGGGTGGAGCAGAGAGTCAGGAAGTGGAACGGGATTGTGCTGCAAGTCCCTCAGGAGCCAATTACAGTCATTTCCCTTCCTTTGGGGGGATAACATACATTTTTTAACACTGTGGTAGTGCTCCCATTGAAGTAAAAAATCAACAAAACCTTATTAATAGATGATACAGAAATAGCTGAGGGATTAAATATTTCTTCTCCATTTATCCAAAGGATACTAATCATGCTAGAAAACCAAGGACATTCAATAATATTATCTACATTACTAAGGAAGAAGTAACAGTTAAAGTAATTACACCCAGATAAAGCAGCTGGATCTAAAGACATTAGCTGAAAACTAATAAAGGAATAGCAAAAGAACTGGTGCCAAAGTACACATACACAACCTACCTATAAATACAGGTAATATACCAATGGATTGGACGACAGCTAATATAATACCTATCATTCAAACAAACTCTGGCCACAGCCGAAGTGGCTGCAGCCAAGCTCACTGAATTCATGGCAGAACACAGCACATTCCACTGTGTCAAGATGGCGCGGAGTTCAGTGCACATCTTATAAGTGTCGTCACATGAACAACTTCACTTCTGCAGTTGCATGTGCAATGACTCTGGCTGCCATCTTGGACATGGCGGACTTGTGCCATATTCTGCCGTAGTTCAGCCAGCTCAGCAGGCAGCGGAAAAAAGTAGTATGTCTGGCGGGGGAGGGGGGATGAGCATTGCTTGGAGTTGCGAACAAGCATCAAATTCCAAATTGTGCTTCAGTATCCCCTCTTTCCAGCTATAGTAAGACAGCTGTAGGCTCCACCCAATGCAGCCGTAAAAAGGAAACAATCACCAAATATCTGCTGACCAATCAGTCCGACCTCTGTAGTATACAAAGTGATGGAGATGCCAGAAATGGCAAAGACAGAAAGAACTGTGTAGAAAAAGGCATTGAAGGCAACCTACAACTTGACTTCAAGCCAGGAAGGACTTGTATTGTCAACCTATTAACTTTTTATAAACATATGAGCAAAGATCCGAATGAAGGAAATGCAGTGGAGATTGTATTCCGGGATCCAAGTAAAGCATTTGATGCATTGCCTCATGTGAAATTCATAGGAAAAAAACTGGATTGCTAACTGGCTTAACATGTGATCACAGAGGGTAAGGGTGAAGGGGCACCTCTCCAATGAGGGGATTGTCACTAGTGGTGTCCCTCAAGGATCTGTTTTTGGACCAGTGATGTTCAGCTTATTTTTCGGAGACTTGTGTGTGTATGTAAATTCCACATGCAATAAATATGCAGACAACATTATAATAGGCAGTAGGGCCAACACAGACTTAGAAACATTGGAAATTCAAAATGATCGGAATACGATAGTAGAGTGGGCAAAAAAACTGGAAAATGAAGTTTAGCATCTTAAAATGTGCCATGATACATCTGGGGAAAAATAATCGAAAAAGGCAGTATTATATGGAAGGTATAAAGCTCAAAATAACTAGCTGCAAAAAGGAAGTCAGGCTATACGTAACTGTTTTAAAAAAAAAAGTTAAATTGAATATATATATACACAAACAGACACACACACATTTCATGCACAGGTCAGAGAAGGTACTACTTCCACTATATTGCTTCTACCCGAGACCTATTAATTATGGATCACAGTTCAGGGGAGGGTCGAATTTAGGAGATAATATAAAAACGAGAAATATTCAGCCTGAAGCAACCAAAATGATAGGGGAATGGAACACAAAACATACAAGAAAAGATGAATGCATTTGGGATTACACACTCTGTAGCAAAGAGGGACATGGGTGATTAATCTCTTTACAACACACGTGATGAGCAGGAGCTAACAAACAGCATTAATTTTACAAGGTGCCAGGGAACATAAACACTAAGAAGGCACAATAATCAACTAAAACTTTCACCCTTCAAAACATGTCAGAAAAAAAATTCTACACTCAGAAATGAAGAATAACATACCTTTTGACCTTGCTAACAGTAAGAATTCATCGGAAGAAGGGGCCTGTGGGGCCCGAAAGCTTGGGTATGACACCACTTTTGTTCAAGAAGTATGTCGGTCCAATAAATAACAGTGAAATGTTTAAAGGAGGAACTGACAACTGGATGGAGGCATAAAAATTGAAGAGATGGAGAACTGTGGACAGTAAAGTACAATTATGTAAGAACTTACCGTAACAGTAAATCTGCAAGGTGATCTCTTGCAGCAGGCCATACCTACACTGCTGCCAGGCACTAGGACCTCCCGGAAACTTTTCTTGCTACCAGTCTATCTGGGGACCACCCACTCAGACATCACCCTCCGATGTCAGCCAACCCTGTAAAAGTGGGTGGCCCCTGCTTCCTCCTCAGTTCTCTCACCAGAGAGAGACCAAAGCGAAATGTCCCCTGCTGGGGAACCGAGGAGGTACCAAAGGTTCCCGCCAACAGGGAGGCATAAAGGAATTCACAGGCTACAGAAAGGTCTACCAGGTTCAGAAGGTAGGAGGGAGGGATAGCATGGCCTGCTGCAAAAGATCCTCTTGCAGATCTACTGTTAGCAAGTTCTTATGTACTATCTGCCATCAAGGGTATATCTTGCAGAAAGCCACACCTATGGAACGAGTCCCAAGCAGCTGACATCAGAATAGCCAGTCTGGGTGGCTGGAACCAAGAGCCGAACAAAAAAAATAGGCGCTGTAAAACAACTGCGCCAAAATTGGACCTGCATCTAGAGGCAATGTTCAGACTGTAGTGTTTGGTAAAGGTGTGAACAGAACTCCAAGTAGCCGCTGCACAAATCTCTGCAACTGAGATGCTCCTGAAACAAGTAGTTGAAGCAACCATACCCCGATGGAATGGCCCTTAACATCTCCAGGAAGTCCCTTGCCATACTTTCTGTGACAGAGTGTAATGCAGTTGGCCAACCATATGGACAAACACTGCTTAGAAACAGGGGCACCCTCTTTCCCGGGGTGAAACAAACAACTGTCTGCACTTCCTGCAGTCCTTAGCACAGTGTGTACAGTAACACAGAATTCTATGCACATCTGTGTGGAGCAATGCTTCCCCTGGATTGGCATGCTCTGGAAAATAAACAGGCAGGTGGAAGGACTGGTTTAAAGTGAACTCAGACTCCACTTTAGGAGGAAACTTAGGATTAATACACAAATACACCCTGTCTTTGTGAAAGGAAAAAAAAGCTGCTCACACATGAGCACTTGCAGCTTTGAAATTCTTCGAGCAGCAGTAATAGCAACTAAAAATAACACTTTCCATGACAGAAAGCATAGCTAGCAAGTCACGGCAGCCTCAAAAGGAGCCAAAGTAAGTTTTTCCAACACAAAATTCAAGTCCCATGGAGGGATGGGATTGTGGACAGGAGGCTTCAGGTGAAGGATGCCTCTCAAAAAAGTATGTGACACTTCCAATTGTGCCACCGTACAGCCATCAATGGCCACATGGAAAGCAAAGATGGCAGACATGTGCACCTTAAGGGAGGAGTACCTCAGACACGAGTCCAAAAGGGACAGCAGGTACTCCAAGATCTGATTCACGGGACATGTGAAAGGGTTCAGCTGGCATGAAGCAGCCCATAGCATAAATTGTTTCCACTTCGTAGAATAAGTGGCTCTGGTGGAAGGCTTTCTAGCCGCTGCCAGGACATCAACCACTTTGGGTGACACTCAAACTGAGCTATGGCTATGTGCTTAGGAGCTGGGCATGAAGGCGCATGGTCTTGAGGTCAGAATGGACCAGGATGCCCTGATTCTGAGACAGCAAGCTGGTGCACAGAGGAAGAAGCACTGGAGGTTCCATTGTTAGCTGCTGGAGTATCTGACGAGGCCGATAGAGGGTGATGAGGACTATTGTGGCCTCTTCCATCTGTAGCTTGACTAGCACCCTCTGAAACAGTGGGGGGCATACAGGAACCTCCCTTTTCAGGAGAGGGACAATGTATCTCACCAGAAAACTCCAGGCCATGGATCTAGCGAGCACAAACATGGCAGTTTTGTGTTGAGTGGGGACACAAAAAGGTCCAGCTCTGGATGACCACATCTGTCGAAGAAGTCTTCCATAACGGAAGTCAGGAGCTCCCACTCATGTGTCTTTGACCAGCTCAGATCATCTGCCAGGACATTTTGGATGCCTGGAACATGGATGGCTGACAGTTCTAGGCCACGGTCCAGAGCCTAATACCAGACTCTCATTGCTTCCCTGCAGAGGGGATACAAGTGAGTACTCCCCCTGCTTGCTGATGTAGTGGATGACTGTCATACTGTCAGTCTGTACATTGGTGTAGGCCCAGATGAGCTCCTCAGCCCATCCCCAAGGCATCTGTGGTTAGAATCTTCTAAAGGGAGGGAATAGCAAAGGTCCCCCTTCCCCGAGAAGGCTGGTGGGTTCCATCTGTCACAAACTCACTCAGCCGGTCAGCCCTCTACTCCCAAAGTCCCAACCTCTGAGCGTATGATTTGTGTACAGTGAACAGAACAAGGTAACCTTCTTGTCTGTTTTGTGGGTTCAAGTCACCTTAGTCTCAAGCTCTGGAGGGATTCAAACTGATTACCTCTTGTTAGCGTACTCAATTATCAGGCTCAGATAATTCTGTCTTCGGGGGGCCAGATATCTTTGCCTACGGGCACCCAACCAGGTCTTTCAAATGAACCCTTAGAACTCTATGCAAGACTTTAGAGAACTCTGTCCATTTCCCAGTTTAGTATACAATAAGCCCATACACAGTGTTACTGATAACCTTTTAAAGCTCCACTTAAAATAAAAAGAAATGTCAATCAAGGTACTCCAGACAGTTTCCGTTGTAAAAATATCAAAACAGAACAATAAATACAGAACAAATATATATCCCAACACATACAGCCTTAAAACAAACAGGTAAAAGTTCAGTTCCTACAATAAATAACTTCAGAGTAATCTTGTCTAAGGTCCTTACTTTAGTGCTTTGATGGTCTCCCTTCTCTCAGTCAGAAATATTGTCTTGTGTGTCTCTGTCCAGGTTCTCTCAGCAATTAAACACAGTTCTGAGCCGGCCTTCTCATGAGGTCACTAACTCCACCTTGGTGTATCAAAATCTATATTTTACAATACAGGATGTCCAAATGGAATATTAAAAAAAAAAAACATAATAGGTGACCTCACTGCCTTTCCTCCCTCAGGTTAACCAGGCCGAACCGGTTTGTGCTCTGCTACACATACATCTCAAAAGTTTCTTTGATCCAAGTCACTGTATTCAAGCAAAAGTGTATTTGCCTCTTTCATCCCGTCTGGGCCTTGGAATCTACACCTCAAAGGTCTCTCTGATGTAATTCAAGGGTTCCCTGGGAATGTATATTTGGCCTTCCAAATTCGTCTGGGTCCTGTTTGGCCCAGCCATCAACCTCTTCAATGAAATGAGCTGGTTCTTGGAAAGTTGTTCATAACCCATGCATGCTCTTTCCATATGACACCTAGAGCAAAATCAAAGGATTCCCCTGGGGATGCCATGAATGGCTAATTTCATTTCCTGGGATCAAAGCAAATTGACAAGGTAACTGCACCCCAGATATCTGCAGTTTAAAATACCTCCTATCCTTTGAACTGATCTCCGGGGGGGGGGGGGTTATGTGTCACTTCAGCAAGATTGTAGTTTCCTCAAACTGACCTTCCCATCACATATTTTATATGTAATAAAAAAAATTAATACAGCACTCAGAGCTGGCTGTCTATGTCACACCATCCACCAGAGAAGAACTCTTTTCACTGGGGAAGAGATCTGGACCTTCTGTTCCTGGTCATCTGTACGTTGGTCCCACTGGACTATCAACGTTCACTGGGAGATCTTATGCAACTGTGGCCAGAGGCTCCATGGCTGTGGCTGCTGCAATCATACCCAGGACCTGGAAAAAGGCTCTGGTGGAGACACAGAGGCTGTGGAACCGCAGTGCCTGGCTTGGGCTATGAGACAATTCACCATTTCCTGGGGAAGGAAGGCCACACTTGAGCCATGTCCAGGACTGCCCCAATGTACTAGAGTTGCTGACCAGGTGTTAAGATGGACTTGGTCAAGTTGACTGTAATGCCTATGTCCTGGAACAGATGAATAGTGTGTTCCAGGGTTTGGAAGAGGCTGTCCCTGGACGAAGCTTTGAGCAGCCAATCATCCAGATAAGGTAAAACATAGAATCCCTATCTCTTGAGGGCAGCCACGACCACTGTTAGACACTTGGTAAACACCAGAGGAGCTGAGGATGAGCCAAAGGGCAAGGCCCTGAACTGGAAATGTTTCCCCTGAAACTGAAATCTGAGATATTGTCTGTGTGGGGGCGCATGTCTTGATATGAAGATATTTGCATCCTGCATATTGAAGGAGCATATCCAATCCCCTTTGTTCAGTGAGGGGCAACAAGTCCTAAAGGGTTACCATCCAGAACGTATTGTACAGATGAGGAGATTCAACTCTCCAAGGTCCAGAATGGGCCTGAGGTTGCCTGTGCATTTTGGAACCAGAAAGAAATAGAAGTAGAACTCTCTACCCTGCTGGACTTCTGGCACAGGTTCGTTTGCTCTTTCCCTCAGCAGAGACAGAATCTCCTCCCAAAGAACAGGGGTGTGGACAAGAGGGTAAGAGAAAGGGACTGAAGGCCTCTCTGGGGGCCACACTATCAGTTCCAGAGTGTGGCCATGGTGTATGAGCCGCAGCATCCAGCTGTCACCTGTGATCTCCACCCACCTGTCTCAGTGCAGGGAGAATCGACCCCCTACCACCTATGCCAGAACCACTGGAAGAGAGGGTGGGCAAGGAGTCAAGCTGAAATAAGGACAGGTGCTGGTGTTGCCCCTCCTCCTCTAGAACCCTTGCTGGAGGAGAAGGTAGGCAGGTTCTGTTTGGTTGACTTGGAGGCAGGCCAGGGTTTGCAGGTAGCCCAATGAAAGGGTACCCGTTGGGCACTCTTAGGTTGAGTATGGTACATTGAATGTACAGAATGTAGGGTGCATTTGGAGGCTTGTAAGCCAAACAGAATATCCTGGACATCATCCCCGAACAATTTATACCCCCCTGAAGAGAGCATTCAGGATGGATATCTGAACATCCTGACAACCCCCCCAACACCCTCAGCCAGGAGTGCCAGTGAAGGCATATTCCCGCCACTGCTGCCCAGGCCGAAGTGTCTACCACACTGTAGGCCAAACACAGGAGATGCCAGATGACATCCGCCCCAGACTTCAGGGACTGGTCGAGCTGTTGGCTAGCTGGTCTTTCAGGCAGAGATTTGACCATCTCCATGGTTTGTTCCCACAGAACATCCTGGCACTGGATCATGCGGGCCATACAATTAATAGTCCTAATCGTCTGGGTAGCCAAGGTGAAAGCCTGTTTGCCAAAGAAGTCCAGCCTTTGAGATTCCCTGTTGGGGCGGAAGTGAACTCAGGTGTTTCGGACACTTAGAGTGGTCGTGCATCACGATGATGACCACTGAGTCTGCCTACAGCTGTTCTCCAAAGAAAGGCTTACCCACTGGGGCCTTGTATAATTTATCCACCTTCCTAGGCATAGCCGGTTTTAAATTCTGGTGATACCAGGAGGCCATGAAGGCATCCTCAAAGGTGTCAATCAATGGGGGGAAACCACCAGAGAGGAAGAGTCTGACAGTTTGAGGTAGGGTGGACAGCCAGTGACAGGAGGGGTCCAGTTCCTCAGTTTCAAACCCCATAGCTGACTGAATCTGACGCATGACCTCACAGAAGGATGGATTATCTGGGGGAGACGGGGTCTCTTCCCTATCAGAAGAAACTGTGTAGGGGAAGGCCTCTCTGCCCCGTCCTCACCGAACTGCTCAGACTAATCGGACTAGTCAGAAAGTTGGAGGTCTGGGTGATATTTTTCATCTTCTCCCAGGTGAACGGGAGCCATATAGGGTGCCACCAATGTCATGCAGGGAATGGGTCCCTGGGGATGTCGGGCATCAGGTTGGGACGTGCAGACACACATGGGGCCAGGTTCTGCAGAGGAAGAAGCCACACCTGCATGAAATCCCAAAGGGACATCAGCACAGACGAAGTCCACCATCACCGATGTCGGGTAGCCTGGTGGCTTCAGTTGGGAAGGGACTGGTGCTAGCGTCAGTGATGGAAGAATCGATGCTGGTGTAAGCTGAGGAGCAGGCGAAGGTGCTAGCCGAGGCCAAACAAGCGTTGGAGGGAGAGGCCTGACTGGTGCTGGTGCCAGGTGAGGAGAGACCAGTGTCGCCTGGAGGGAGATGTCAGTGGTAGACACCTCAGGAGCAGGTAAAGGCAACTGTGGGACAGCCAGGGGGGGATGCTGGAGAAGGCGTGGGTTCCATGGCACAGAAGATGATGGTGGACGGGAGGCAGTAGAAGTCCCCGAGTTCACCAAACCCATGCCAGACTGAGCAGAACCGGCTAAGCTTCTCAACTGTGGCCCTGCCACCAGCAGGGGCTGGGAGGACTGGGAGGACCCCAACCCCAAAGATCCTCTACCCGATGAAGAGAGGAAGGGTAGCCATTTTTGAGGATAGGGTGTGCAAGGCAGAAGGAGCCATCCCTGAGGGGGCGGCCGATCCAGTCGCAGCCTTAGCCTTACATGGGTACCATTAACAAGACAAGGACTGGGGTTTTTTTGTGGCCCTTGTCACAGTGCTTGTGCTTGCCACCAGATTCCACCCCCATGAAGCAAGAAGGTTGTGACCCCGAAGACAGGGCTGGAGAAGAAGAGCTTCTGACCTGCAGTTCCTGTTCCATGTTGGTGACATTCTGCTGGAAGAGGAATGCTTCTAGGGCCCACTGGCAATGGCATTGAGTGGCCTGGCTGAAGTCTCTGCAGATGTTGCAGGCCTGAGTATTGTGAGTAGGTTCAAAGCAGTGGATGAAGGCAGAGTGGCTGTCCTTTTCCAGGAGCTGCTTCCCACAAGTGCACTTCGACTTGGAGAACCAGTCAGAAGAAGATGGGTCCAAGTCCAACATGCAAGAAAACACAAAGAAAACTCAAAAAAATAGGAGTTGACTGAAGCCTGCAGCAGTCTCTGGCGGTCCAAGGTGTGTTGGTCAATGGCAGGAAAAGAACTGAGGAGGGAGCGGGGGCCATCCACTTTTATAGGGTTGGCTGACGTGAAAGGGTGATGTTGGAGTGGGCAACCCCCCAGATATACTGCTAGCTAGAAAAGTTTCTGGGTGGTCCTAGTGCCTGGTTGTGGTTGTTCAATAGGTGTGGCCTGCTGCAAGAGATACCCCCGATGACAGATCTGTCTTATTCCATCTCTAAAATCCAAGTATTAAACCCAAGATTTTGTCAAACAGAATTCTGCCTTTTTTAAAAATGGAAAATCATGGACTCTAGACTTGGCCAGAAGGATTGTTAAACTCTGCCTCCACAGTTAGCAGGGACAACCAGTTATACTTTCTTCTGACTCTAGAATAAGACTGCACTCCTGGCCCCCGACCTCCCCAGAGGGCCCTACCCTGTGTGGCAAGCAATAGGTGGAACACAAAAAATGAGACAGGAGTCGCTGGAGGTTCCCAAGATTAACAGTCTCGCAGCAATGGGAAGACGTTCAGGATGAAATGGTGAGCAACCAAATCTAAACATTCCTAGACATTCCTGTATTCTGTGCCAGTGCTTCTCCTACGGCAATTGTACTAGCTCGGGACATTTACAAAACTTTCCCAATCTGAATCAGCTGTGAGAGGGCTGATCAGTGAGCAGCTGATGCTGGAGGAGGAGGGCAGGACAGCGTACAAAGGTCTCGTGTTGCCGATTCAGGGGTACGCTACAAATAATTCACTACTGTGAGCCCTGTTGTCTATTTTAATTTAGAGCTGCAAGAAGACATTTCCGTATTCTGTGCCAGTGCTTCTTCTATGGCAACTGTACTAGCTCGGGACATTTACAAAACTTTCCCAATCTGAATCAGCTGTGAGAGGGCTGATCAGTGAGTGGCTGATGCTGGAGGAGGAGGAGGGCAGGACAGCGTATAAAGGACTCCCGTTACTACTGCGCGAGCGCCACTCGGAAGAGAAATTTGAAAGATTTGGACAATAGAAGGCCATAACGTTACTCTTACAAGTCTTAAAAGTGCAAGTATAAATGTAAATTTATTTGTTAGATCAGTATTTAAAGATACTCTGTCCTTAAGTGATCTATAGTTTTAAATATCCTCCTTCTCCGTTTCCGGCTGGTGGCAGAAGCTGGTTATCAGAGTTTGGTGGCAACACTGATAATTTGGGGTTGGTAATTTTGAATAGAGCTACCCTGGTTTAGGCTTAGTGTAGGATACTTAGGTGGGTGATGGAAAAAAAAATGGGTACATATTTGAAATTTATTAAAACAGCAGTCTTGTTTTTTTTATTTTTTACAATTGATGATGTTAAATCATCTTGTTTTAAACAATTTGATATTAAGGAGACAGTTTTGTTCTTACAAAGCAATCAGACAAAGGGCTTTTGTACCTCAATGTACTTAAACAACTCAGGTTGGCAGGATTGTAAGCACGATGGTATTGTTCAAGAACTGTATTTTATTTCAGGGAAAATGACTTCATTACTGCTTTGTCTGCACTGTAATTATGGGTTTATCTCATCTGTACATCCAATTAATGTGATTAATAAGCCGAAATGTGTTTTAAGAAAGGTTTAATGTTTTCAAATAGAGTTAGGAAGTTAGTACTGTTGTTATTGTTACTTTCAGGTACAGTACATCCAAACCTGGGCCCTATGGCTGGGGTATCAATTGAAACTAAGGGTCCTTTAGAAGCTTCCCTTCATATGGTTCACCTGAATGTATCTAGTTTAACAGCAAAAAAACAATTTTGGAATGATGGGTTTTGAATAATAAGTTTGATATAGTTGCTTTGACTGAAACTTGGCTGACTGATAATATCACTAATTCCGAAATTCTGTTATCAGGATATTCTATTTTTAGGAAGGATAGGGTAGGTAGAAGGGGGGTGGTGTTTGTCCTATCTAGCTGATTATTTGCTAGTACAAGAACTATTATTCCTGATAGTAAACTGTTTGAATCAATTGCTATTTCCAGTACCTTTGGTGACAAAAAAGTTTTCACCATCATAAATGTATATGTTCCGTCAGATAGATCAAAGGAAGGGGTTCCTGTTTTTTCAATTGTATTCAAAAATGACCAATAATTAGGGAGACTATTTTGGTCGGTGATTTTAATCTAAATTGGTTGTCCCCAGCTGAGCATGAGATTAGAACAACTGTCATTGATCTTGAGTTTCAACAGTTGATCGCTGGCCCCACCTAGGTGAGTTATAAAACCAGGTACTCTTCAACCCTTGATTGGGTTATTAGCAATAGTCCATCACGTATAATTAAATGCGGAATTCTCCCTGATGGGATCAGTGATCACAGTCCAGTATTCTTTGATTGGTCGGTTAAACCTCATAAATAAGAAGCTAGGATTATAAAATACAGAAGGCTCAGAGATTTAGATGAGCAAAGGTTTTTTGAGGAGTCACAGTTACTTGATTGGTCATTTTTGGATAATATAATTGATATTAATTAAGCATATCAGAAATTTTGTCATTATTTTATTTCCATTTGTGATAAAATAATACCTATTAGATCTATTAGGGTTAAGGGGAATAATAATGTTTGGTTCACCCCTAACCTTTTGAAATTGATAAGGGAAAGAAATAGAGCATTGAAAGTATACAGAAGGACTAAACAACTGGATCATCAAATATTCTATAAAAAGCTTAGGAATAAATGTCAATTAGCTATTCGAGCAGCAAAAAAGGATTATTTTAAGCGAAAATTTACAGAAGTTAAGGGGAATCCAAGTGCAACATGGAATACAATTAATTTGTTAATGGGTAAACTGAAAGGGAGTGAAAACTGTGTATTAGAGAAGGATGGTAGTATTATTATGGATCCTAAAACTGTGGTAGAAGCCTTTAGTTTACACTTTACTAATTTGGGCAGGTACAGTTCTACTGTGCGTAGCATGGATGGTTACTGGAGCCATCTGGATGCTCTCTTGCAACCAAGTGGTGACAGAATAGATGGGGGTGATAATATTCCAAAATTTTACTTCCGTTTCTTACAAACTAAGGATGTGGTTGAGTCTGTGTCTAAAATGGATCCAAGGCCTTACAGGGGATCAGATGGTCTTGATTATAGGATATTGAAAAGAGTTATTAATAGTGTGGCCAGACCATTGACAAAATTGTTTAACCATTCTCTTTGTTATGGGACTTTTCCAGCTGTGTGGAAGAGCGCAGTGGTAAAGCCTATTTATAAGTCAGGGTCAAGACTTAATCCAAATAACTATCATCCAATTTCTATGTTGGCTCCCCTCACTAAGATTTTAGAGAGAAAATAGTTTCAATTCAGTTGATAGAACATTTAATAAAATATAATCTTTGGTCAGACTCACAACACGGTTTCAGGCCTAATCATAATACTGAGACAGCCTTGGTGAGGTTCACTAGTAAAGTTGCTAGAGCAAGAGATACTGGAGATGTTATTGTAGCAGCTTTTGTGGACCTCACCAAGGCTTTCGAATTAGTGAATCATGATGTACTTTTGAAGCAGTTATCTTCTGTAGAGTTGTCAGATGGGGTTATTTCCTGGTTTGGTGATTACTTAATTAATAGGAATCAGAAGACACTAATCAATGGAACATTATCTGAGCCTTCAATGCTGAAATGTGGAGTCCCACAGGGCTCCATACTAGGCTCTTTGCTTTTTTCATTATTTGTAAATTCTTTAGCCGTTAATTTTAAAAATACGGAGTTATTGTTATATGCAGATGATGCAGTTTTGTTTTGTTCTGGTTCTAATTTTTTGACTTTGCAAAATACTTTACAACAAGATTTTAGTTTGCTTCATTATTGGTTTGATAAACATAAATTGGTGTTAAATTCAGCAAAAACCAAGACAATGGTGTTTTCTCATTCTAGGGAGAGTGCAAACTCGAATTTAAAATTATTGATAATCTGGGTAATGCAACTGAACAGGTTAGGCAGTATAAATACTTGGGAATATTAATTGATTGTCACTCAGCATTTGATTCTCATGTTATGGAGTTAATTAGTAGGGTACATAAAAGGTTGGGGTTTCTTTATTGTATTAAGGACAATCTTACAGTTGATGTTAAGATTACTACTTACACATAGTTTATTGTTATCAATAATGGATTATGGGTCTGTAGTATGTCCTCATACTCCTGACAGTCTTTACTAGACTCCAAGTTACGTACCACTCTGTTTAACGTTTTACTTCTGGTCAATCGAGGTTAACCCACCATTGTTCTCTTTACAAACAATTTGGCTGTTGGTCATTAGAGGGGCAATTTCATTTTAGGGCATTGTTGTTTTTGCACAAGGTTCACTTAGGTATTATGCTACAAAGTATTCTTAGTTTATTCCCTAGGAATACAACATCTGGTTGCACAAGATTACAGAGCAGGGAGGGCTTTTTGGTTCCTTTTCTTTCATACAACTTTTGGCCAAAATTCTTTGAATTTTACAACTGTTATGATGTATAATCAACTTCCTTATAATGTTACAAGACAAAAGCAGTTATCTATTTTTTAAGACAGAATTTAGAAAATATTTGTTGGAGAATTCAAATTGCAAATGTTATGTATAATGCATATTAATGATGGTAAACTGTTTTAAGTTTGTGTGTATGTTTTTTGTACAAACTGGTTGTTTGTGAAAATGGGCTTGTCCCGCAGACTTACCAGTATAAAAATAAATAAAACGAAAATGAAATGAAACAATAATAGCACATAAGGCCTTGCTTGAGCTCTGCAAGTTACTCTGTGAAAACCCCACTAATCAGTACTTAAACATCCCGTCTGGGAAGCTGGGCAGTGAGCTGGAACTGGCTTCTCTCACGGCTGGCCCAGTGGCTTACCAGCAACACGCTATACTGCCAACCAGATGACCAGGGTTCAGGGGTACCTTGCACCTCCCCCTCATTGGACTGGTAGAGAGCAAGTGTGTCATGGTGCTGATGTGCTCGTCTTCTCCAGGACTGGGGTGTTTGAGAGTGTGTGACTGAGACACAAGCAGGAGTTGGTGGCATTATTAGAGAAGATAACTGTCATGATATGTTCTAGGTGCACCAGGAAGTGAGTGTGTGTGTGTGGCCTTGGAAGTATACAATAACTATAGTCAGAATATCTAAGTGACCCAGCTGCAGTACTTTCCATCTATTACTACACTTACAGGATATAATCCCAGGTATTTCACAAAACTGAAGCCCCCTCCATGATGTTTAATTGAATATAGCAGGCAAAAAGACAAAAATGAATGCTGTTTCAGTTACAACTTTAAAGCCAAGTATCATAGAAACTGTCAAATAATAACCCATGCGGAAATGATTCACACTTTACACACAGCCATTTTATTTGTACAATATTTGTTAATCCATAAATGACAAACAGAACATGACCCAGTGCAGTTAGACCAGTCTCATGCACCATGCAGAGGCTTCCTTGGGTATTTTTATTATTACTATGCTACATCTGCACCTTAAGTGCAGTCAAACACAAGCTATTACACATTTTACTCTGACTGCATGCGGCATACATGAACAACGCAGCAGGGTGCAATAGAGGTTTATCATTAATAATAATAGTTACCTCCTTTGTTTACCACTAGTATAACAGAATCAAAACTATTAACCTACACTATATGCTGTATCATGAGTCAATTGTGAAGTGTAATTATATTCTTGCAGGTTCTCTGGCTCCATGCCAGATATATATTGTGCTTGACAATAGCCGATTCATGAATTTGTTGCAAAAACCTGGCCTGTCAAAGAAGAATTTGTGGAAAAAGGTTTGAGTAATTGTAGTTAAAATGCAATTATACTGAATTGTAACTTACATGTCTTTACTTCCCAAAGGTTCACAGTTTGTCTCAGTCACCTGGATGCAGGAGACTACTATGATGGACACTTGGGACAGAATATTCAAAGCCCTGGATTTTGTAAATGATACCAAAGCACAGGCAACATGCGATGGAATCATTTGCATCTTGTTCTAACACATTAGAGGGCAGGAGCAAACAGCTGCTCCAGCGATCACTGACCCCGAGCGACATACTGGTCAGTTTAAATCACTGTTTAAATAATTTCCCCTGGTGGTGAGTAGCACACCCCCCCCCCACAAACTCTCTGGTTACCAGTTCAATCACTGTAAATTCCTTATCTGGGGAGTTGCTTGGTCCCCCATCCCTGTTTCCAGCAATGACAATACATTCCCTTGTAGTCCAGCAATCCTCCAACCACCCAATCGACATTCTGAGTAATGAAAACCCTTTTCCTGGTAGTCCAGTTGTCCCCTTCAACCCCCAATCACCTTTCTGGACAATAAAAACCCTTTCCCTGGTAGACCAGTGGCCCTTCCATCTCCCCGATCACCATTCCTAGCAATGAAAATCCCTTCCCCTGGTAGTCTAGTGGTCCTGTTACAAACAATGGTCCCCAGTCCCCCGTTCACTGTTCCCAGCAATAAAAGCCCTTTCTCTTGTAGTCCAGTGATCCACCCACCCCAGATCACTGTTCTGAGCAATGAAAACCCTTTCCCTAGTAGTCCAGTGGTCCCCAATCACCATTCCCAGCAATGAATGCCTTTTCACTAGTAGTCCAGTGGTTCCAGCCCCTGATCACCATTCCTAGCAATCGAAACCCTTTCAATGGTGGTCCCCCACCCCAATCACCATTTCAAGCAATGAAAACCCTTTCCCTAGTAGTCTAGTGGTCCCCAGCCCCCAATCGCTGTTCCTATCAATGAAAGCCCTTACATTGGTAGTACAGTGGTCCCCACCTCCGATTACCATTCTCAGCAATGAAAATCCTTTCCTCAGCCCTCCAGTGGTCCCCCATCCCCATATTGCTGTTCTCAACAATGAAAGCCATTCCCAGGTAGTCCAATGGACTCCCCACCCCCGACCACCATTCTAACATACTAACATACTAAAATGCCAGCAGAATAGGCCTAATGGTCTTTCGTGTCTACTCGTTTGGTCAGCCTCCACCCTGGGAGCCGACCTTGCTGCCCCATCTCCTTCTCTGGCTTCTCCCTTCCCAGTTCTGGATATTCTCGCTGCGCTGGATTTTGATTCCAGAACCCTTCCCCTGTACCTGTCCCACCCCCTCTTGAACCCCTCCACCATGTCTGCCTCCACCAACCCCCTGGGTAGTGCATTCTATGGCTCCACCACCCTCTCAGTGAAGTAGCACCTCCTCCTTTCTCCCCTGAATCTTCCCCCTCCAGCTTTCACCCATGCCCTCTAGTTGCCCCCTCCTCCTTCCTTTGAAGCACCCTGACTGCTCCTCCCCTATTTACCCCCTTCATGTGCCTAAAGACCTCTATCATGTCCCCCCGGTCCCTTCTCTCTTCCAGTGTGTACATATTTAGCTCTTCGAGCCTCTCCCCATAGGTCCTGTCCCCAAGCCCCAAATCATTTTGGTTGCCCTCCTCTGGACCCTCTTCAGGAGTTTAATGTCCCTCTAAGTGTGGCCTCCAAAACTGCACGCAGTACTCGAGGTGTGGCCTCACCAAGCAGTTACACAGAGGGAGTATCACTTCCCTCCGTCTGGAGCTGATCCCCCTAGCGATGCATCCCAGCCTCCTGTTGGCCTTGGCTGCTGCCCTCCTACAAGTCTCCAAGTTGTTCATCTTGACATCCACCACCACCCCCAGGTCCCTCTCAGCCATCGAGACTTGTAGCATTTCCCCCAGGGTGTACACTTGGCCCAGTTCTGGCCCCCAGGTGCAGTCCCTTGCATTTCCTTGCATTGAACCTCAACCCACTTTCTAGACCATCTTTCCAGAGCCTCCAGGTTCCCCTGTAGGGCCACCCTCCTCCCTCCCCTCCTCCCCATCCACCACACTCCCCCAGTTTTGAGTCATCTGCAAAGAGACTCATCTCACTCCTAATATCTGTCCTTATGTCAGAGACACAGGTGTTGAACAGGAGGGGCCCAAGGACTGATCCCTGTGGGACCCCACTAATGACCCTCCTTGGGGATGAGACTATCCCGCCAACTACAACCCTCTGGGTCCGATCCTAGAGCCAATTGTCTATCCATCTGATCATCTGGTTCCCCACCCCCATTTCTCCCAGCTTATCCAACAGGCCCTCGTGAGGAACAGAGTCAAATGCCTTGCTGAACTCTAGAAAGAGGGCGTCCACTGGTCTACCCAGGTCCAAGGCACTCGTCACCCAGTCATAGAACTCCACAAGGTTTGTCTGACATGATTTCCCTGGGGCGAATCCGTGCTGTCTATCGTCAGGCACCCTGACTTTTCAGGTCCCCCAGCCTCTCCTTGACAATGCCCTCCATCACCTTGCCCACCACCGATGTCAGGCTAACAGGCCTGTAGTTCTCTGCCACCTCTTGATCCCCCTTGTGGATAGGCACTATATGCGCCACCTTCCAGTCCTGGGGCACCCACCCTGTCCTTAGAGAGATGGTGAAAAGCTCCGCCAGGGGTTTCGCCAGGACATCTGCAAGTTCCTTCAGCACTCTGGGATGTAATTTATCCGGCCCCAGTGCTTTCTCCGTCTTAAGGGACCTGAGGACTTCCCTCACTCTTTCTGCTGTGATTTCCACCTCCATTACCTCTTCTCCCTGCTTAGCCTTCCCCTCAATAAAAACTCTTTCCCTGGTAGTCCAGTGGTCCCTCCTCCTTAAATCACTGTTCCCAGCAAGGAAAACCATTTTCCTGTAAAGGAGACCCGCACTGAACTTTTTCCTATAAAAGCCTATTCTTTTAAAACACTGGTTCTAATTCTGTTATTGTTCCATCGTTACTGTTTTTTTTTTTATTTATTGAATTCTAGGATTACAAATACCTTTGAGCAGGAACTGCTCGTTTATAAAGGTTCCACATCGAAAAAATGGAGGGTAAACATACATGCAAAGGTCGACATATTTACACACAGTTACACAATAAAAAGATGGTAGCCAAGTAGAGTATTATGACCCTAACTAGCCGTCTATATAAGACGCAGCAAAACACGTCCAACCTTATATATTATATAAAACAAATGATGGCAAAGTATGGTATATGAGGAAATAATACCATCTCAGGGTTGAACAAGCTCATATAGGCCACTTGCCCTTCAGGCTCATGGCTTTATGGCTTGTTCAATCCCTCGATGGTATTACTTCTTCATATACCACACTTTGCCGTCATTTATTCTTTATATATTACAACTGTACCTTTTATCTGCTCTTCCTCCCCCCCCACCCCACAAACAAGTGCTGATCAATTCTTCTTTTGTTTAGAACAGTATTAAATCTGGACATATTTTAATGATAATAGGCAGTTGTACAGTGCTATAGGTTATCCATAGGCATACCATCAATATATTGTGACTAATGGAGTATATTTAGGGTTTTGCTACAAAATGTCATCTATTGCCTTTTTCTGCACTCTGTACATAAAATTTGAATAAAGTTTTAAAAATGATAAAATAAATAAATTCTTAAAGGGACTATAAACCTCTCATCACCTTTTAATAATATTGGAAGCGTGCACATGTGTATATCCTTAATCTCCCTGCTGTACTTCATCTGTTTACTCTGAAATAATCTGGAGGGATTTTATTTCCTTGTTTAGGGTCCTGTTGTTGATGCTGCCTTTTCCCCCAGACTGATGTTCATTTTTATACTGATCAGTTATGGAACCTGTGATATAATTTGAGAAGAAGTTTGCCGTAAAAGTTTCACTAAAAGGATCCCACTTAATTGATACCAACATTTAAAAAATGAATATCAGGTGTGTTTGGGGGGGGGCGCATTAATAAGGAATCACAAAAACTTGGGGGGGTAGACAAGATGAGATTCAATATAAACAAATGAAAAAATACATTAAGAGATGAAGGAAGGAGACTGGATTCTAAGCCAAATTTCCAATTAATTTTTTTTTTTAAAAGCTCCCTTTATAGCAGCAGTTACTAGTAAACCAAATTTAAATGATCCAGTTGGCGATTAGACCAAAAACATCAGTATATCTATTTTCTGCTTGCTTTGTGTATTCCTGGGGAAAGATGGATAGTGAAGTTCTTGGAACTCCCAGCTCCATTCACATTCCCACCATATTGGTAAGGTAGATCAGGGTGGTACTGCTGATATTCAGAAACACCACCCCGACATACAGCATCTACGTTATGAACTGAGTGGGTGTACTTTAAAGAGCTGGTCGCACCCAAAAGTAGCGGGCAGAAAACGTCAGTAATTTTTAAATGTTGACCCTTGTTACTGATTGTTATTTCTGACACGTTTTTCTTTTTCTCTGTGCTCAATGGATCATTTTCTACCGAACAGTATAGGATGCGATGTGAACAGCAGTGCTTTATGTAGAAGAAGACATATCTAGTTCTATTCCTCCCGTTACATCATCAGCATGTGACCTCACTCATTGTTGCATCATAAGCCATGCTGCCTGACTGGTAACATGCATCACAAGTTACCAGTCAAACAGCAGGAGACAGGCTCTTCTTGGTTACTAGTGATGTCACAATATTGATAATGTATAGAGAGAAGAATATAACTGAATTTGTAAGCTTCCAAGGAGAGTGCTGGATCACACCTAGTACTGTGAGGTAGAAAGTCTTTTAATTAGCAAACAGAAAAAAAAAATACTTCAGATATAACTACAGATATATGTACTAAAATAAGGCGTAGGCATGGCAGAACCAACAAGCCGTGTTGGTGGACCAGGGAGGTGCAGGAGGCGGTGAGGGATAAAAAGGCTGCCTACGTATGTTTCAAATGTTCTTGGGAGGGATAAGGAGCAAGGGGAGTATGTACTATTGGCCACAAAGGTCACCAGAGTGGTGAGAGGCGCTAATGCAGGGATGGAGAAAAACCTGGCTAGGGATATCCGGAGGATTCTATAGATACATAGAGAGAGAAAGAGGACACAGATCAATAGGATTAAGATCGTGGGGGGATGGGCTCAGGAAGCAGGAGAACAGGCAGAGGTGCTAAATGAGTACTTTGCTTCAGTATTTGTAGAGAGAGATAAAAGATCCCTACAGCCTGATGGGAGAGATGAGGAGCCAGTAAAAGAAAGAGGTCAGTCTGAGTCCATAGGATGGCATGAGATTGGGGCACAGGCTAGACCAGACCAAGAAAGAGAAGGAAGGAAGGTTACATGAGGGAGGGTTTTTTTTTGGGGGGGGGGGAGAAATCACAGTGGATAGGGTGAGAGAGGCACTTCGAAATCTGAAAACTGATAAGGTGCTGGGAACGGATGGAATACATCCGAGGGTTATGAAGGAATTGGCGGATGTGCTGGTAGCCCCATTGGCTGCACTCTAACATCTCTCTGTGGATGGGATGGGTGCCAGAGAACTGGAGGGTGGCTTATGTGGTACCTACACATAAAGGTGGGTCTAGGGAGGAGATGGGGAATTATAGGCCAGTCAGTCTGACGTCTGTCGTGGGCAAAGTAATGGAGGGTTTCATCAAGGAGAGGCTTGGGGGGCAGTTGGAAAGGTTAGGACACCAGGATAATAAACGGTATGGTTTTGTCCCAGGGAGATCGTATCAGACCAACCTCGTAGAGTTTTATGATTGGGTGACGGAGGCCCTGGATAGACATAGGCCGGTGGATGTCCTATACCTAGATTTCAGCAAAGCGTTTGATTCAGTACCTCATAGTGGACTGATAGCAAAAGGGGGAGATGGGGGTGGGAGGACAGGAGCTAAATTGGGTTGAAAATTGGTTTTCAGGGCATTTACAGAGGGTAATGGTGGGTGGGATATTATCCTCCCCTAGGAAGGTAATCAGTGGAGTCCCTCAAGGTTCAGTATTGGGGCCACTCTTGTTCAATGCCTACGTCTCGGATATAGGGAGGGGGTTAGAAATAGGTTGAGTCTTTCTGTGGATGATTCAAAATTGGGAGCACTGGTGGATAGTGAGGAAGCGATGGAGACAGTCCAGGGAGATCTGGATACCCTGGAGGGGGTGGTCAAGGAGGTGGGGACTGAAATGTAATGCTGGGAAATGCAAGGTACTTCATTTGGGGGTCAAACACCCGGGCCATGTACATACCTTGGGAGGGGTCACACTGCATGCCACATTGGGAGAAAGGGATTTAGGGGTGGAGATAGATGTTAAAATGAATAACTCTGAAAATTGTAGAAGAATTACAGCCAAGGCAAACAGGATATTGGGTTGCATAGCCAGGGGAATTTCATCCAGTGTCAACACTTTTATCCAGTGTAAAAGCAGTGTCAGTGGCTCAGTAGGTAGCACACTCGCCTCTGAGGTTGGGAGATCAGAGGGCTGTGGGTTCAGTTCCCACATCTGGCACTTGGGTTAATATCCCAGTACTGACACTGTAGTGCAGCATGAGAAGGGGTGCTGCACTTCTGAGGTGCCGTCTTTCGGATGAGACGTTAAACCGAGGTCCCATCTGCCTGGATTGGTGGTAGTTCAGGTGGATGTTAAAGATCCCATAGCTTATCTAAAAAAGAGTAGAGAATTTCCCGGTCTCTAGCCAAATTTCCCTCATTCCCTAAAAATACCACCAACAGCTTAATCTGGTTCAAGGTCAGTTGGCGTTCATCTGTATCCCCCTTCCCCAGGTCGTGCCTGAAAATAGGCAGGATTTGTCTAGTGCACTTACCCGGTCAACAAAAGCTAAATAAACAAATAAATCCAGAAGCAGAGGGGTAATTCTCCCTCCATATAATGCCTTGGTCAGGCCGCAGCTGGAGTACTGTGTGCAGTTCTGGAGACCTCATCGGAAGAAGAACATACGCTGCTGGAAAGGGTCCAGAGGAGAGTGACCAGGATGATTCAGGGTATGGAGGGGAGGTCTTATGAGGAGAGACTGGAAGAGACTGGAAGAGCTCGGGCTTTACTCACTGGAGGAGAGGAGAGATAGGGAGATATGATAGAGGTTTTCAAGTACGTAAAGAGAATAATTTGGAGTGGAATCAGGGAGTTGTTTAGGCTGAAGAAGGGGGAGTGACTAGCGGACATGAGTGGAAATTGGAGGGGGAAATTACAAGGGGGAATGTAGGAAGCATTTTTTCACTGAGAGGGTGGTAGAGCCATGGAATGCGCTTCCAGGGAGGCTGGTTGAGGAGGGCACAGTGGAGGCTTCAAGGGTGGGACAGGTACAAGGAAACAATCTACAGAAGTCACTCTTGGGGGTGGGGGTGGGCAGTCATTAGGTTGCTGGCTTTCGAGCAGACAAGAGACCATTTAGCCTATTCTGCTGGCTTTTTAGTATGTTAGTATATAAGAAGTGATACAGTAGCTGACTAAGTCTGACAGTTACTATTATTTCCTGACAGTACAGTACAATGCACTATTTTTATTTATCTTTTATTTATTTAGGGATTCGGATCATACCTTTGAGCTCAGAGCTCTTTTACTAACTTTTTAAGAATGACTTTGGGGGAGATTTTAAAAGCTGCCGGGGCTGCAATCTTTACTTCTGATCCACACAAATTACACAATGTGTAATAAAAAAGCTATGCTAAAAATACTTACATGGATTTGAAATACCCCAGTTAAGAATCTATGAATATCTGGAAGGAATTACTGCTGACTTTTTTTAATTTTTTTTTTTTTGCAAACTTACTAGTACTGCTGCTTTATGAAAGCTTCTAAACGAAGTATAGTGTGAACACATTTGGCACAAAAAGTTGCATTAAACTCAGCTGAATCAAAATTAATAAAAACAAATTCTGTGCAGCCATTAGCATAATAATAATCCTTATAATTAGAATCAGAGGGTATTCTGGTGCAAAGGAGTGTGTCCAAAGGTGGTAAACTGGGAAAGAAATTGGTTAGGGGATAGATGGCAAAGGGTAGTGGTAAACAGAGTTCACTCAAAGGAAGGGAGAGTGACCAGTGCTGGAACCAGTCCCCTTTAATGTCTTTATAAAAGTGACATTTTTTTTTTTTTTTTAGTTGTTTAACCAGGAGTAGCACACTAAGCTGAAAGCTTTTTTACAGGTGCGACCTGGGAGCACAGGGAAGTTAAGAGACTTGCTCAGGGCCACACAGTATGCAAGTGGAAGCAGTGGGATTCAATCCTAGGTCTGGTCTGCTGGATGTCACCAGATTTGCAGCTCAGAGCCTTAAACCACTGCGCTGTACTGCCTCCCATTACAGGGCAGTTGGAAGGGAAGGTCTGCCTCTTTGTGGATGACATCGAAATCTGCAATACAGTGGACACTCTGGTGGTGGGGGGTGGGAAAGGATGTGTCGAAACGTCAGAAAACTTAAGGAGTGGATAAGGGTGTGGCAGCTGGGTTTCAATGTGAAAAAGTGCAAAGTAATGCACTCGGGGCACAGAAATCCAGGGGCAGAGTACAAAATGGGAGGAGTGGTACTGACAGTCACCAAGCAGGAAAGAGACTTGAGGGTAATCATGATTAATGACCTAAAGGTGGGCAAGCAGTGCGACAAGGCAGTTGGGAGGGCTAGTGGGATGATGGGGTGTATAGGGAGGTGTATCGCCAGCATTAAGAGGGAGGCATTGCCTCTGTACAGATCACTGGTTAAGACCCCACCTAGAGTACTGTGTCCAGTTTTAGAGACCACATCTCCAGAAGGACACAGATAGAGTGGAAGCAGTCCAGAGGAGGGCAACTAAAATGGTGCAGGGTCTGCATCAGACACCCTATGAGGAGAGGCTTAAGGACCACAAGATGTACACCCTGGAAGGAAAAGGGAGGGGGGGTATGACATTGACCTTTAAGTACTTTACTAGGCAAACAAGGTACAAGAGGGAAGTATTTTTCAGAAAAAAAGGTGCTCAAGGGAAAGGGGGCATGATAAAGCTGGAGGCAGTTAGATTTAGGAGAGATGCGAGGAAGTACTTCTTCACAGAAAGAATGGTGGATTCCTGGAACAGTCTTCCAGTGGGGATAGTGGGTTTCAAGAAGGCATAAGGGAATCTTAGTGAGAGGGAAGGGGGGGGTGAATGAGCCGGAGATCAAGTAAGATCTGCAGTGATACTATGCGCAGGGAAAAACTGGCAAACTAGGTGGGCCAAGCTGTCCTTATCCGTTGGCAAATGTTATGTTTCTCATAGTATGAAAAAAGTGCAATTTGGGTTCTCTATTGAAAACTTATGATCACTTGTCTACAACATCTGTGCAGATCATTTGTCATACTGAACAATTCATTCATTCATTCCCAAAAAACAGCATGACCCAGTCCTGCTGATTAGCTCTTGCTAATTTTTAAATTCTCATTCACAGAATGCTAATGTTATAAACTCAATTGTTTAGGACTTACTGTGAAATACAGTACATACCATTAACATGCTCTGTAATCAGTGAAAGTCAAGATAAAAAATGTCCTTGCCAAGGCTCTTTAGAAATTATGACTTCAGAGCTCAGCTATCATGTCAGAGTGAAGGAAGCACAATCATTCTGGGTGCCAGTGTGAAAACTGCACTTCATTAAAACGGAGAGGTTAAAACAAGTCATCATGTTATACAAATCATTCATAAACTACTGAAACACTTGTTTCTTGCTAACCAAACTACTGTATTTAGAAAAAAGTAAGATGTCTTAACGCTCCCTATTTTGTTTTTGGATTTTAAGAAAAGACCTTTGCAGTTTTGTATTTTGTATAAGCTGACTGAAAGGGGTGGGGGAGAGAATGACGTTCTGGTAGCACCTCCCACAGGGCTCTTGACCACCTTTGCAGCTGCCATCCATGCTGGCACCTACCACATAGGGAGCATAACTGGGGGGGGGGGGTTAACGATATTCAGGGTGAGCTTTTCTGAGAGACTCCTGGGTCCTGGGGCATAGTTAAGAGCTGCAGAAGACAGTTTGGCTGGCTAACATTTGGCTAAGGGTCAGGAGCAAGGGGTAGGGTATTCTTTTTTTGGCTACCTGGAGGGCCTCCTGGTGCAAAGGATGCCTGCATGCTCAGGATGGACTGCACCTGTACTTTGAGAGAGTGGGGATACTGGCCAGGAGGAAGGACAGAGCAATCGGAGGATTAAACCAGTGGATAGTGGGAAGGGGCCTTATGCAGGGGATCATGGAGAAAAGGATAGCAGAGCATGGCAGCACTAGAAGAAGATACCGGGGTGGGGTGCTGCAGGGAAGGCAACTACTCTCACTCGCAGGGCAACAGAATGGCAGATTAAATAAATTGCCCAGCTTGAGGGCTCAATGCAGTTAAGGTCAGTACTTAGTGGCACTCAGAGGCCTGGAAAGGAAATTACATTAGCCATATTTACACTGCCACCTTTGCAGCTCATCAACCCATGTGCGCAGGCACTGTGGACACTCGCCAGAGCATGCTAGGAGTGCTAGGGATCCATTTTCTGCACCGGCGCCGAAGGGAGTATATTTATCGAAGCAAACGTGTTATGTGGCAGTGTAAATGCATCAGCGGTGCTTGCTCTGGATAAAGCAACTGGTTCCCATACTGACTACTCCCAGCCCCACAACCTCTCTGGCAATAAGCTGCATCTCTTATGAGGCGGGCTGTGTAAAAGCAGAATTAAGTTGTAGCAGTGATCGCATCAAAAATAGAGCGGCACGAAAGTCATAGCACTGCCATCATGTCAACACAGCTTCTAACACTACAATAGAGGGATACAGACTATTCTAAAGGTAGAAGCCTGACAGAAAAGGTGCCGGGATGGCTATCTTCATCATATGGGGAGAGAGTCACTGTGAAGGACAAGGAGGATCTTGGGGGGCGGGGCCATGGCAAACAATGCCATAGAGTCCACTGAGGCAACTGAGGAGGTGCAAAGCAGGGCCACCAAAATTATCAGGGGTACAGGGACAAAACCTAAGAGGAGAGGCTGGTGGCCCTTAACATGGTTTCCATAGAGAAAGGGATGAAAGGGGACATAATCTCATTCTTCTGCAGACTAAGGTGTATGAACAGGACTGAACAGAAGGAGGTGTTTGATCTGTTGTCCTCCAGCAGGTCACAGGGACATGCACCTAAGTGCAGAGTGGTATATTCAACAAGATGTTAACAGGCACTTTTTCAGTCAATGAATGGAACAGCCAACCAGCACAGACAGTGAATATGAAGACAGTCGGGGATCCTCAAGGTAAGCAGAGACTAATTTCCTTGTACCAAGATATCCAAGGGTACCTAGGCAGAACAGTGTTTAGGTAATCCCCATTAATTTGCACACATTACCATAACATACCTATTCACCCTATTTGGGGGGGGGGGCCTGATGGACCTAGAGTCCCTTCAGACCTTCCTATTTAAGTTCCTTATCGTATGATGATAAAACTAAACATTTATTCATACCTTCGTGGAGCAAAATTACAGTACACTTGGGAGGCTACCAATCAAGTGTCATTACACATTTAAAGGGAATTTCAAAAATTAAATGTATGGCTTCACAGCCCATCACCTTTACCTTGTGATAGTCCTTCTAGCACAAATTATAATTTTTTAAGAATGTCTAGCAAGGGAGGGAAGGGATCATAAATTGGGCCTTAGGGCTGGCCAGTCAATCCCTTCCACTTCCTGGTCCGCCTGCCCTGCTCCCACGCTGAGATATTTTGGGATGTCTAACCAGGGAGAGCATGGGGGCCCGCCCCACTGAGGCCTATTAGGAAGGATTTCACAAGTTTTTACAGATGTTTATGCAACCTTTGATAAAAATGAAAGCCAAGTCGGCCTGCTGGCACAGCAGTAGTGCTACCGCACGTGACACTGGTGACCCGGATTCTGGAATGAGCCGGGCGAGCTGGAGGGCCAGCTGGGGGGAGAAGGCTGAGTGTCCACAGACCACTCACCTTCTCTGGAGAGGATGGGGAGGATGAGGTCTGGTGCTTGACTGACCCCAGGCAGAGGCCTGGAGTACAGCGAGCGCCGAACCACAGAAGAGGGATGGGGTGTGCCAGACATCGGCGGAGCTCCACCTTGATGTCAGGGCGCATGGCACACCCAGAAGAAAGGGGAAAATCACCTCCTGAGCTCCGGGAAGACGGAGCGCCAGCACAGAACTCAATGGTTCCCCTGCCTGTCCCATGCGGCGGCCCTGACAAAGTGCCATTAGTTCCGGGTGTACGGGCCCCAACTTGTCCCCACCTGGGGGAATCCAAGGCTACACTGGGGGTCCACCACAGGTCTCCAAGCAGGGAGGAACAGAGGCAGATGCCAGGCACTCTCGACGATGCTGAGCACAGGAAGGCAAAGAGGAGAATAAACAGAAAGTAAAAAAAAAAAAAAACAAACCTACCCCAACCCTACCCGGCTTAGGGACTCCCCTTCAGCTTATCTACTTTCTCAAAAAGTAAGGAAGTTCATTGTAGAAAACCATGTTAATGAATCATTGCGGTTTCATTGCCACAAAAGGAGGAAATGTGGTGTTAGGGTTTTTTTTTCCCCCCAACCCAGTCACTAGCCTCATGACCCAAGGCCAAACTACTGGTCCACAAGGCCAAGCTACTGGTCCAGGGCTGTGCTCCATCAGTCTGCTGCTTCAAGCTACTGGCCTGTGGCCCTGTGCTAAGAAAGTTACAAGCGATCTCCTGCTACACCACGCAGGGCCCTGGGCAAACAAAGTACTCAGTGATGCTGGGAGCCCTATGTGAAGCACCAGGCTTGTGGGGCCCAGCCCTAGACCTGTAGCTGGGTACTAGGTCATGAGGCTGGGGGCTGGGAGTTATGGTTGAAAAACCCTAACACCTTATTTCCCTCCTTTTGTGGTGGTGGAACTCTGACAGTGCTCTAGCATAGTTTTTTTTGCAATTAATATTACCTATCAATCTGTCACCTACCTGTCTGCGATATCATGTCCCAGGGTGTGCAGTCACTTTCTGATACATACACACACCTAGTGTGTGTTGTGAGGCACAGCAACGTGCCTTCAACCTCCTGGAACTGCATATATGAGAGAGCAACCACATACCCAGAATTGTGTTATAACACTTATAAAATTGGTGCAAAATATATGGAGTAAAAACTCATGAAAATTCCCTTTTCCATCTGTATACAGTGTTGTAATCAATGCTATCAAATATATTATATAAAATAAACAAGAGTCAACTGCAGTATACATATGAAACACACCATCAAGGGTGCTGATCACGTAATTTCTGCTACTTCATCAGCTTCCCTCGATGGTATAGTTCCTTGTACATCACAGTTGCCTTTGCCTAGCATTTATACACTGTAGCGCCTGTATAGTTACGGTGAGTGGAGTGCTCAGTGTTAAATCCAGTTGTTGCACCTTAATAACTTTGGCCAACATTTGCATGCGCACTCAAACTGGCAGAGTCTCAAGATGTGAAAAGTTTCATAATTGCACCTTGTGCGGTTTCCAGGATCTAGCTATCCTGAAACTTCCGGGATAGACGCAGTCTGTGCCGAGGCAGTGCCTTTCGAAGGTTTTGTGAAAAAAATATTAAACTGTTTCAGAGTTACACGGATTTTAAGTTTATTCTCAGCTGTTTTACGTTGGCTCAGTAGGGTTGCTGAATAACCCTCTGACACAAATTGAAAATTTATAGCATTTTCAGTCTGTGTCACTAAGTCATCAGGAACCAAAATCGTTTTTTTCGGTTTGTGATGAAATATTTCAAAATTCACTAGCTGCAATATTTTGAGTCATAGAAACATAGAACTTGTTGGCAGATAAGGACCGTTTCAGACTACAGCTCCCTCGTATACTCAACCTCCATCTCGCAGAAAAATCTAGTTAGATTAAAGACCACATATCACAGCATCATCCGATTCATCACAGGCCTCCCCCTTAGGACTCACCTCTGTGATCTGTACAAGGCTGCAAACTGGCTCCCCTGGAGGATAGATCTGACAGCAGAATTCTCACTTTTTTCTTTTAAATCAGGAGGCAGTATAGCGCAGTGGTCTAAGGCTCTGAGCTGCAAATCTGGTGACATCCAGCAGACCAGACCTGGGTTTGAATCCCACAGCTTCCACTTGCATACTGTGTGACCCTGAGCAAGTCACTTAACCTCCTTGTGCTCCCAGGTCGCTCCTGTAAAAAAGCTTTCAGCTTAGTGTGTTATACCTAGTTAAACAACTAAATAAATAAATCCAATTGGGCTCCATGTTTAACAGCATCTCCTTCCTTTTCAATAAGTCTGTACACACCAGGACCGCCAGGCACTCCTGTACCCCCGCCGTCACAATTCTTCACAACTCCTCACTATTATTCTACCCAGGGGCAACACTCCCTCTCCTACAAAGGTGCCAAACTTTTTAACAACCTTCCCCCGCCCTTGGTCCTGTGCAGCACGCTTACATCATTCAAAAACCAACTGAAATTCTACTTTTTAGGCAATGCAGCTGCCCCTGACTCATGCTCTCAGCTCCAATCTCTTCTTTTCAATTTCCTGCACTTCTCAACTGGCATATTTTTGCTTTTCTCTTTAAAATTATTAGTTATGTTATCTTTAACAGTACCTTCCCCATTAGGTTCTGTCCCCTTTGTATGACTGTTATTCTTGACAATGTAATGTTCACTAACGTGTTACTGTACCAATTTTGTATGCACTCATTCCAAACTATGTAATGTTTACCAATATCTATTTTTTATACCAAATTTTGTCATTGGGCGTGTGTGAAAACGGGCAATTTTGCTCACATGCCTTTCCAGTATAAACAATACAATGAAATGAAATGTCTGCTTGGTCCACCCAGTCTGCCCATTTCTTTTTTTACTGCCTTATAGTATCATCGTAGACCCTACTTGACCTCACAGAAACATAGAAAGTGATGGCAGAAGGAGATCATGGGCCCATTTAGTTTGCCCTAGAGTTTCCAAGACCTCTTGTAGGTACAGGGATCTAGCCCCCTACTGAATGTTACCTTTTCCTGATCCTACCATTCCCACTTGAGCCCTTGGCTCCATCCCACCCCTATTTGAAAGCAGCTATGGTCCTTGCATTTACCGTCTCTGTCGGTAGGTGGTTCCAGGGTTCTACCACTCTTTCCATGAAGTAATGTTTTCTCGGATCTCTTCTGAAGCTCCTTCCACACAGCTTCCCATCGTGCCCCCCGGTGGTTGAGCTGGTGACCCTCTGGAAAAGTTCTTTGTATGGCAAATTATTAATGCCGTTCAAGAACTTAAAAACATCTCTATCCTATCCCCTCGCTCCCTTCTTGTTTCCAGCGAGAACAAGTTTAGCTCTTCCTCCCTCCCATTCCTTTCCACTCAGATTCCCTTATGCCTTTCCCATGCATTCTTGAACCCACCACTGTGTCCACCCAACACCTCGGCTGGTAGGCAATTCCAGGAATCTACCACTCTCTCTGTTAAGACTTACTTCATCACATCTCTCCTGAGCCTCCCCACTCCAACTTCATAGCACGTCCCCTTGTTCTTTTGCACATTTTTTTTTTCTGAAAAATAGTTTTCTCCTGTACTTTATTTACCCGTGAGGTATTTAAAGATCTCTATCATATCCCCCTCCTCTCTTCAAGGCAATACATACTGAATTCTTTTAGTTTCTTGTCATAGCACTTCTGATGCAGTCTCTGCACCAGTCTAGTTGCCCTCCTTTGGACCATCTTCGAACTATCCATGTCTTTCCACAGATGTGGCCTCCAGAACTGTACACAGTATTCTAAAGTGAGGTCTTACCAGCGATCTATACAGAGGCAGTGCCACCTCCCTCCTTCTGCTACAGATAGCTCTCTCTATGCACCCTAGCATCCCACTGGCTCTCCCAACGACCCCGTCACTCTGCCTGGCCATCTTTAAGTCACCAGAGATTGATAGCCCAGGTCTTTCTCCTCCTTTGTGGTCATCAATAACATTCCCCCCATTTCGTACTCAGCCCCTGGCCTTCCGTGCCATAGGTGCATGATTTTTGCACTTTTTCACATTCAAACCCAGCTGCCATACTGCTGACCACTCCTGGAGTTCTCTCAGGTCTCTCCTTATGTTTTCCAACCCCCCCCCCCCCAATATCCACTCTATTGCAGATTTTGGTGTCATCTACAAAGAGGCAGATCTTTCCCTCTAGCTCCTCTGCAATGTCACCTATAAAGACATTAAAGAAGACTGGTCCCAGGACTGAGCCCTGAGGCACCCCCAACGGCTATCCTCCAAATTTTCAACATAGCCATTTTTTCACAACACCTCATAAATGTGACAGGTGGCACTTTTCGAATCCTGTAGTGCAAAATTATGTTTCGGTCCATAATCTATAAATGTCCTATGTCATGTTCATAAGGGGAGTCATAAATTTACTATCATGACAATTTGGGTCAAAATTAAAAAATAAAAAATTATTATGAAACACTGTCTGTAATGCCAGCCTTTACCCCAGCAGGTAGTACGCCGAGATCCTGTGCCAATAAGCTAAGGTCAGGAACGAGCTCAGTGAGTCAGCTGGAGGGCTGAAGCTTGGTGGATGGCACTGTCATGCGACATCACCACCCCAGCAGGGGAAAGAAGGGTGCAAAGTTGCTCGCACAGACATAAGTACCATATAGGAAAGAGAACTCTTCTCTTGGCATAGGGCCCTGCATCTCTGCACCAGTGAGTGCCAGAGGGCCCTGTGCTTCATCTGAGAAATGGATTTTTTGCCCTCTGCGTCTGTATCTGTGGCCACAAGGAAGCACAGGGCCCTGCATGTCTGCAGTCCACCAAACAGCCCCATGAATTCTTGACAGCTGTTGCTGCATGGAAGTGCAGGGTCCACAGGGCCCTGCATTTCCATAGGCACACAGTCTACAGCTAAAAAACTGCATTAATGCACCAGTCAGGGTTCAACTTAACACCACAACAGTAGGAAAATATGGTGTTAGGGGTTTCAACTCTAACCCCCCACAAGCTGCAAAAGGACATCACCACATAAGCAACCACAGACAGCCATTATCAGGTGAGACAAACATACAACTGTTTCCAGATGACACAAATGCAGTAGCACTGATATACTATCTTTGTGGATTTGTATCTGTGACTGCATAAGCACAGGTTCCACAGGGGTCTGTGCTTATACAGCCACACCTGTGTGTATGTTGTACAGCGTGCATGAGTACATGTGGATGCAGAAGCACAGGCCCCATGGGCACCTGCACTTCTGCAGACAGAAGGCCCCATGGGGCCTGCACCTCTGCAAACAGAGGTACTGATGCACACTGCACCAGGTACCTTGCTAGACAGCAGGATCCTCTAGTACATGGTTTTCTTTATGCAACTGTGTAACTGAAAAAGTGCTGCCCCCTTCACTGCTGCTGAAACCTTGGTACCCATGTTGCTACAGCACTTCCATCAGCATATCTGCAGGCCCAGCAGGGGCCTGCCTTCCTGGAGCCAGAACTTGGTGTGTATGTCTTACACCTGTGACTGAAGAGGGGCAGGCACCTCAGAGACTTGCGCTTCTGCAGACTGAAGTACTACTGCAATTTTGGTATCATGGATTTTGTGGTGCCTGCGCTTCTGCAGCCAGAGATCAGTGCATATGTCCAGGCCCATCAAGTGTGGGCACATCTTACAGTGTGCAAGAGTACCTGAGGCTACAGAACCACTGGCCCCATAGAGGCCTATGCTTCTGCAGGCAAAAGAACTCTTGTAATTTGGGTATCACAGCTTTGCATCCTTTGGTGCAGGGTCCCGTGTTTCTGTGCACATCAGCAGTGTTATGATTTGAGTATCATGAATTTGTATCTGCAGCTACACATGACAGTGCATGCCTTGCAGTGTGCACACCACACATACAAATCCACAAAGGCAGCACATTAGTGCTACTGCACTTGTGTCATCTGGAAAAACAGTTGCATGTTGTTTGTCTTACCTGATGATGGCTGTATGTGGTTGCTTATGTGGTGTACTCCTTTTGCTGCTTGTGAGGAGAGTGGGGAGTTAGGGTTGGAAACCCTAGCACCACATTTCCCTACTTTTGTGGCATTACGTTGAACCCTAACTGGTACACTGACACGGTTTTATAACCGGTCCTATTCAACATCTTCATCAGTGACATTGCGCAGGACCTAGAAGGCAGAATTTCACTGTTCACTGATGACACACAGCTCTGTAACAGAGCAGACACACCAGAGGGTGTAGACAGAATGAGAAGGGACCTGCAGAAACTTGAAGAATGGTCAGGGGTTTGGCAGTTGAAATTCAATGCAAAGAAGTGCAAGATAATGCATATGGGGCACAAAAACCCTGGCACAATATATCAGTTGGGGGGTGAGGATATAGCATGCACCAAGCAGGAAAGGGATCTTGGGGTTATCATCTCTGATGACCTCAAGGTAGGGAAACAGTGTGACAAGGCAGCAGGTAAAGCAAATAGGATGCTGGGATGTATAGGCAGGGGCATCACCAGCAGGAAAAGGGAGGTCAAAATTCCACTATACAAGACACTAGTGAGGCCCCACCTGGAGTACAGTGTACAGTTCTGGAGACCTTACCTACGTAAGGACATAGACAGGGTAGAGAAGGTTCAGAGGAGGGCAACAAAGATGGTGCATGGATTGCATCACAAGTCCTATGAGGACAGGTTGAAGGAACTGAACATGTACACCCTGGAGGAGTGGAGGGAGAGGGAGGATATGATAGAGACATACAAGTATCTTACAGGGAGGAACAGGGTGCAGGAATACACTATTTGTAAGTGAAAAAGATGTTCCAGGACTAGGGGCATGGGATGAAGTTGGAGGGAATGCGATTCAGAGGAAGCGTGAGGAAGAATTTCTTCACAGAGCGAGGTGGTGGACAAGTGGAACACCCTGCCAGAGGAAGTGGTGGGGGCTGAAACAATCACGGGATTTAAGAATGCATGGGATAGACATAAAGGAATTCTGGAGGTCAGGGGCAAGGGGTAACAGACTTCTAGGAAAACATAAACTGAACTCACAAGCTCAAATGGGCAGACTGGGTGGGCCATAGACCCTTATCTGCCAACACTGTCTATGTATCTATGTAGTTTTTCTATAAAGTGTATATATGAAATAGATGGTTGGGCCCTCTTCCCCACTGAAAAAGCCATCATTTATTTCCCCATATATGATGGTAGCCAAGTAGGTTATTATGACCAACTAGCTGCTTATTAGGATTTATGACCTCAACTAGATACCAGTTAGCGTATTTTGACTTCAGCTAGCTGTCAGTTAGGGTATTATGACTTTTAATTGGCTGTCAATTAGGGTGTTAGGACCACAAGTAGCCAATTACACTGAAGAATACATTAACACCAATTACACATTCACCAAGCAATGCCGTCCCTCAGAACGAACACATACCACTACACTATAGGAACACATAAGGACACAGCAAAAAGTGTCCAACCTTATGTATTATTTAAAATAAAATATGGCAAACTCCTATGTGAAGAAATAATGCCATCTCAGGGTCCATGGTGTCATGGATCATTTGCCCATATACAACACTCTGCCATCATTTATTCTCTCTCTGTACATATGTATATGTGTGTGTGTGTGTATATAAATATATAATTGTGGGAGCATGTGTGATTTTGTATTTCTTTGAAACTTGGCTTCCCAGCCAAATGCCCTTTGGGGTAACCATTGCCTCAGTGCTTGC
This sequence comes from Neoceratodus forsteri, assembly GCA_016271365.2. NCBI lineage: Eukaryota > Metazoa > Chordata > Ceratodontiformes > Ceratodontidae > Neoceratodus > Neoceratodus forsteri. The sequence continues at coordinate 943,582,374 of CM028137.1, forward strand.
ACACAGAGGTTCTTTGTGTGTGTGTATGTGTGTGTGTATAAATATATACACAGTATGTGTGTGTGTGTGTGTATATATATATATATATATATATATATATAAATGGTTAGGCCCTTGTTCCCATTGA